>CM057474.1:58131435-63054334 GCA_030035585.1 Dugong dugon
TCTTGAAAGATTTTTTTCTTTTTTAATAAAGGGAAGTTTATTTTCATCATGCAGTCCCTGGGTGGTGCGAATGATTAAAACTCTCCGCTGCTAACTGAAAGATTGGCACCTCAGAAGAAAGGCTTAGTGATCTATTCCAAAAAATAAGCCATTGAATACCCTTCAGAGAACAGTTCTATTCTGACACACCTCAGGTGACCATGAGTTGGAACTGACTCAACATGACTGGTATTTCCATCACAAGACGCACACTGATTCCATACAACAGAAGTGAAAAAGTACATTATGCATCCTGTAAGTTCACAGTACAAGAGTTACTGGCTTTTAAATATAGATATATACATATATATTATATAAAAAGAAGGAAAATAATAAAATTTTAAAAAATTGATGTGATTTGTATCAATGTCGATTTCCTGGTTATGAAAGTCTACTACGGTTATATAAGATGTTACCATTAGGGACAGCCAAGGGAAGAGTATTATTAGTATAATTTCTTACAACTGCATGTAAATCTACAATTATTTCAAAACGAAAGTTTTTTAAAAATGCATGCCCACACACAAAAAATAGAGCCAGAGAGATGTGCACAGGGAAATAAAAAACATTGATATGGCAGCTTCTGAAAATCAAATACAGCTGGTCATCTTGTGGCGCTTGGAATGTGACTGCAGTCTCAGTGGTGGGTTTGTAATCTGCATTTCATTGCAAAATAGCAGGGCATGCTCAGGGCACCAATACAGGAAAGAAAAATAGAATGACTCAGATGGTAATGAAATTCTGTTAGAGAAGAGTAAAAGTGTGTGATTGGGGAAATGGGTGGTTGCTGCACTGTTCAGAGGTGGGTCTGAACTTGCCTAGCAAACAAAATTATATTCTTTCATTGGTTATCATGGTATGCTGTGCCAGCCAGTTCCTTCCTTGCTTACAGGAACAGCCAGTGCTGTTTCTAGCAAAGATCCTTGGATACCTATGAACACACAACATAAACTGTATACCAGGTTAAACACAAATCTGGAGTAAGACATGCTCGGGCCCTAATATTCAAGTTATAAGACAAAGCATGAAATCACAAACAGTTAGAGTTTTATACAAGCAGTCCCTGGGTTACAAATGAGATCCGTTCCTGAGTGTGTCTTTAAGAATTTGTAAGTCAGTCAGAACAGGTGCATATGGCTCTTATTTAGCTAGCCTTACTTTAGTGCAAGAAAAGGCTCAAAGTCTTTTCAATGATTTAAACGCTGCATGTCCAACAAGTGAAGATGATTGTGATGAAGAATTTGTTGCAAGTAGGGGTTGGTTCAAACGTTTCAAAGTGAGGGCAAATTTACATAACATTAAAGGGCAAGAAGGAGTTGTAGGACGTGGGACATTTGTAACCCAGGGGCTGCCTGTAGTTTCTTGAGAGGTTTTTAACAATGGGAGTGAAACTGATCAAATTCGTCATTGAGAAGATTCTTCCGGCAGCAGTATAGGTCATTTATTGAGGGAGGTGAAGACTGGTGAGAGCAACAATAAGAAATTTTTACTAAGGCGATGGAGAGAAGATGGATTCCCAAATTATTAAATAAACAAAAATCACGGTCTTAATTAACCCTAAGAAACCCCCGGTATAGCCTGGCCCCTGAATCTGTTAGAATTGAATTTAGCTGCATAACAGAAAGCCTAAAACAACAATGGTTTCAACAGGATTCCAAGTTTATTTCTCTCTTATAAAAAGAAGTCCAGAGGTAATAGTTCAGAGCTGGTATGGCGGCTTCAGAGTCATCAAGGACCCGTGCTTCTCCTGTCTTTCTGATCTACCATCCTAGCACATAGTTTCCATCCTTAAAGTCATTTCATGGTCCAAGATGGCTGCCAGAGCTCATCCATCATGTCCACATTCCAGAGCAGAAAGGAGGAAGGGAGAAACCGTAAGTTAAGAACTCACTTCCTTACTGAGCCAGCAACTATTTTTGTTTGTTTTATTGAGGCAAAAATATATATAACAAAATATTTGCCAATTCAACATTTTTCACATGTGCAATTCAGTTACTTTGGTTACATTTTGACCATGTTCTGCAACCATCACCACTACCCATTTCCAAATTATTCCACCACCTAAGTGATGGCTTACCCTTCCCCCTCCTTCCCATCCCTGGTAACCACAAATAAACTTTGGTCTCTATACAATTGCCTATTGCATATAAGTGGGATCATACAGTATTTGTCATTTCATGAGCCAGCAACTTTTAAAAACCTTCCCAGAACTCCCACACAACATTGTTGCTTACATTTCATTGGCCAAAATACATGGCCACATCCAGTAACAAGGAAGGCTGGAAAAGAAAATATTTTAGCTGGATGCTTTGCTGTGCCCATTGCAAAATCTGGAATGGCTATCTGATGGATAATTAGCAGTCTCTGTCTCAGCCACCAATCCAGTGAGGCACACAGAAGGTGAGACTATCCTAGTCCTCCAAGCATGAGTCAGGGAACGTGGTAGACACTCTGATGTGTCACCCAGGTCCTCCTTCAAAAAGGACATGTTGCCTCAGCTGCAAGGAGTGCTGTCAGCAGACAGCCTTCATTGCTCAGCCCCTTCAGGGACTGCTCAGCTGCAGAAAGCTTCTTCACCCAAACTCACACCCCTACCCTAGACGAGGTACATTCAATGACTGCTGATGTACGAATGTAAATGCCTGGCCATCTTGGCCCAACTGAGGACAATTCTGAAGAACCACTTTGGTTCCAGAGCTTCCCATGGAGTTGCCAAGGCTATTGCTGGGCCACACTGCAGCTTGACTTGTCCCTCTGCCCAGTCCTGCTTCCTCCTCCTCCTGTGCACAGTATTGATCTCAAGGTCACTCTTTAATAACCATCTTGTACACCAACCAAAATGTTCCTTAGAAGTGAGGATCGTTGAGACTTTGGCTCACTTATTTTGGACACATCATCAGGAAAGATCAATCGTTAGAAATGAACATCATGTTTGGTAAAGTAGAGGGTCAGCAAAAATGAGGAAAACCCTCAGTGAGATGGATTGACACAATAACCACAACAATGAACTCAAACATACCAACAATCATAAAGATGTCACAAGATTGGGCAATGTTTTGTTCTGCTACACATAGGGTCACTATGAGTCAGAACCAACTCAATGGCAACTAACAACAACAAAGCTAAACCCCATTTCAGAGTCTGCTTCCCAGGCAACTCAACCTGTGATGAGAAGGGGGGGAGTATATCTACCTGGGGCCAGGTATCAGAATCTCCAGGAGAAGGGGAAATGTTCATATTTATCAAAAGTGGAATGGGAAGAAAAGATGGAGAAACATCACTATATGTGCATTTCTGTTTTTCTGTCTCCTGCTTGCCTATTGTGACTGTCAGCTTGCCTGTCAACAGCATCCTCTATGTCCCTTAAAATCAGGAAAGATGTGCCTCAGGGTTGTATCCTTTCACCATACTTGTTCAATCTGTATGCTGAGCAAATAATCCGAGAAGCTGGACTATAAGAAGAATGGGGCATCAGCATTGGAGAAAGACTCATTAACAACTCTGATATGCAGATTACACAACCCTGCTTGCTGAAAGTGAAGAGGACTTGAAGCACTTACTGATGAAGATCAAAGACCACAGCCTTCAGTATGGATTACACCTCAACATAAAGAAAACAAAAATCCTCACAACCGGACTGATAAGCAATATCATGATAAACGGAGAAAATATTGAAGTTGTCGAGGATTTCATTTTACTTGGATTCATAATCAATGCCCATGCAAGCAGCAGTCAAGAAATCAAACAATGTATTGCACCGGGCAAATCTGCTGCAAAAGACCACTTTAAAGTGTTAAAAAGCAAAGATATCACTTTGAGGACTAAGGTGCACCTAACCCAAGCCATGATATTTTTAATCACCACGTATGCGTGCGAAATCTGGACAGTGAATAAGGAAGACTGAAGAAGAATTGATGCTTTTGAATTATGGTGTTGGTGAATTATCGACTGCCAGAAGAATGAACAAGTCTGTCTTGGAAGAAGTACAGCCAGAGTGTTCCTTGGAAGTGAAGATGGCGAGACCTCGCCTTACGTACTTTGGACATGTTATCAGGAGGGACCAGTCCCTGGAGAAGGATATCATGCTTGGTAAGGTAGAGGGTCAGCAAAAAAGGGGAAGACTCTTGACGAGGTGGATAGACACAGTGGCAGCAACAATGTGCACAAACATAGCAAGGATTGTAAGGATGGCACAGGACCACACAGTGTTTCATTCTGTTGTACATAGGGTCACTGTGAGTCAGAACCAACTCATCAGCACCTAACAACAACAACAACATGCTCCTTCCAAGGTACTACTATCCATCTGTTGCAAGTTTGAAAACCAGATACTCAAACTTGTTAAAACTGTGTGTAAAGAAAAGAAAAATGGGTGTTGGATGAGAGCTGGGTCTTCCTAGTTATAAAGTGCCTGAGCACCCATGCCATTGAACTTCTACCCTCTCAAGCCATGCTTAGAGGCGTTTTTGGTTTCTTTCTTGGTTCCTGGCTTGGCTCCAGATAGATGAGATGTGACTCTAAATGCAATGAGTTAAGAGGGGGGAAATTCCTCTAATTTAATGGTATTTTTTTTTCTAACTCAGAAGCCAATTTTCCTTGCTCTTCCTAGTGCTTACAGAATTTAGCCTCATGACAATCTCTCTTCATGGATACCCTGTCCTTTGCCATACCATTTGCACAATTTTGACAAGCTTGTCCAAATAAATGCTCACTCAGGATGGAAAGATATCACCTGGGCTCCTAGGTCAGGGGTGAGAGGTATGCATGATACAAGGTCATACCAGGACTGTATCACCCAACTCACAGATCGGCAGGCTTTCCCACATGGTAATGCCACCTACAATGATCCACAAAGATTCTACTGCACTAAACACTTAATAATCAGAAATGGTTTTTCAACATTTCCATGACTCAGAGAAAACACTATTTATATAGTACCTATGAATACACCCTGTTCTGGTTGGGGTGGGGGGAGGGAAGAGAGAGAGAGAAATCTGTGACAAGAAAAGAGAACTTTGCCATCCAATTCTTTGGGAATTTCAGATTCTAGGTTCATGAACAGCACATGTTAGCATCACAAGCCTGCATACTGTGTGACATGTGAGGCTTTCCTGTTCATGGATCCTCTGTATTTTCTTACTTGTCTCTGTCAAAAATTGACACTGCAGTCTTTATTCATCTGGATTTTAAAAAATTGAATGTGTGATAGCACCTTTATTCACAAAAGCACTTTTCAGGACAGATATGGCTAAGGGACAGGGTGAGGCAAACAGTCTATAGCAGCTTTCTCTTGGTTAATTTTAAGGGAAAAAAATGCAAGGAAAGAAAATCACCTTCATTTGAAAAAGTTAGCTAAACCCTCATAAGTCTGTGAATACATCAACACAGTGACTTCTTTTCATCTTTGAGTCTCCCAGGGCTTGCCAGCAGGAGTATGGCAGATACGAAATATTTGTTGAATGAATGAATGAGTGAGTGAATGACTGAATGAAGTGAGGAGGTGAATAACTAAATTACTTAGGGAGTAATTGGACATGGGCTCAAGAAACTCACTGACAGGATAAAACAAGTGCACAAAAGATATTATACAAGAAAAACTGAATGCTATAAGCAGGTGGGAGGGAAGGATCACACCAGGTTAGGTCAGTGGTTCTCAACCCTGACTGCATGTTAGAACCACCTGGGGAGCTTTAAAAATCCCAATGCCCGACTCTACCCCAGACCAACTGAATCAGTCTTTAGAGCGGAGCCAGGCACTGATATTTTCAAAACTCCTCAGGAGATTCCAATGTGCAGCCAGGGTTGAGAACCACTGGAACAGGAGGATCAAGGAAGGATTCATAAAGGAGATGGTTTTTGTGAACACCGTTTGAAGATGGTGCTATGGATTGAATTGTGTCCCTCCAAAATATGTGTTGAAGTCCCAAACCCCTGTACCTGTAAATATGACCCTGTTTGGAAATAAGGTTTTCTTTTGTTATATTAATGAGGTCATTCCAGAGTAAGGTGGGAACTAAACCTAATTTCTGAGAAGTACCTTATAAAAAGAACAGACTAGACACACAGAGACACACACACAAAAGGGAAGACAGACACCATGTAATGACAAGGAACTCTTGGGGCTACTGACAAGGAAGGACTTTCCCCTAGAGCCGATGCCCTGATTTGTACGTCTAGCCTCCAAAACTGTGAGACAATAAATTCCTCTTCTTTAAAGCCATCCACTTGTGGTGTTTGTGTTAGAGCAGCACTAGGTAACTGAGACAGATGGGTAGAGTTTTAACTTGTAGAAATGAGCAGGAACCTGGGGATATGGTGGCTTAACATGCCCTTACTCCCTCTACTCCCAACCACAATACCAGCTCACTTATCAAATCCAGACAGATTCTGGGGACTGATCAGGGTGAGACCTGGCAGTGAAGCGGCTTTCCTCACAGAGCATCCTGGGAGAGCTAGCCCCAAGGCTAGCTGGAAAGATGTATCACATCTCCAAGGCTCAAAATGTACGTTGAGATCATTTTATCCCTGAAGTTGGGAGTCCATGAAAAGATGGAAAACATAAAGAGCTCCTTCCTGTGGTGCCTTCTCAGGGGTCCAACAACCCAGGTTTGCTCCACTGCCAGCCCTTGGGGTAGAGACCACAGGGCCTTATACTGCTCTTAGCACCTATACCTAAGCCCCAAGAAAATCCAAACCCGTTGCTGTTGAGTTAATTCTGACTCACAGTGATCCCACAGGGCAGAGTAGAGCTGCCCCATAAGGCTTCCAAGGCTGTAATCTTTATGGAAGCAGACTGCCACATTTGTCTCCTGTGGAATGACTGGGGCTTTTGATCCACCAAGCTTTCTGTTAGCAGCCGAGCACTTAACCTGTGCACCACCAAGGCTCCCTTAAGCCTCAAGACGTAGATAATAATAATAATAAATCAGATAAGGACAGCAGCTAGAGAGAGAGAAATAACAAAGCAATCAGAAGCCAAAAAACAAAGATTCATACAAAATTAGAACTACTGGAAGATATAGTCTACAACCTACAAAAAATAAAATAAAATACAATAACAAGAGAAGTTGAGGAGATTTAAGCAAAGTCTATAAAAGATCTACCTGGAATTTAAACAAACAAACAAACACGACTTTCAATTTAAAACAAATTGAGTTAGATGAATTGAAGAGTAGGCTGGTTGGTATTGAGACTCAACTCAGGCCCTAGAGGATCAAATGGGAGAAACAACTTACACTACAGTGCAAGTATACAGCTGACAGAAATCCCAGAAGAAGAAGAAGAAATGCATAGAGAAGAGGCAGTAATTAAACAATAATGCAAGAAAATTTTCTGGAGATGAAGAAAGATCAGTAAATGCAAATTGGAAAGTTTCACCAATTTCTAAGTTAGATTTATGAGGAAAGACATACACCCAAGCATATCATGGTAAAATTTCTGAATTCCAAAGATAAAGACATAAATCTTTCAGGCTTGTGAATAGATGAGCAAAGAGAATCAGACTGACACTCAATTTCTGCTATATTATAAGCAAGCAGAGTAAAAACTTTTGAGAAAGAAGAACTGCAACCTCAGATTCCTATACTTAGCCAAGATAGCCTTCGTATTTGTGGGTATGCAAGAATAAAGAGAATATATTATTCCCTGTACCTCATCTGGAGAAAATACTAGAGAAGTAACTCTAATCAAACAACAAATGAATCAGAACAGAAAACTCAAGGAAAGAAGAAAAAAAAAAAGGAAATGAATAGTGGTGGGTGAGTTATAATGATTGCTATTTATATAAATATGGACAATCTCTAAACCCATAATGATAGACTTTGGAGAACATAATAAAAGTTATAAATTAGGATTCTTAAAATAAGTGAGAAATGCTCCAAGAAAATCCTAATAATAATCTTAAATGAAAAATTCTTATGTTTTAGCTCAGCAAAACCTAGAAGTCGGGGAGGGATTGAGCAATAAAGGAAGAGCATTTATTATATCTTCTCTGGAGAAGGAGAGGAGAGTGATAAAGCAAAAGTATTCAAAAGAATTAATAAACATAAAAGCTGAGTGAACTAAACAGAAAACAAACAAAAACATAGCAGTGTAAATAAATCCATAGGCTGCTTCTTAAAAAGTTCTATGAAATTGATAGACCTCTCCCAATCCTGATTAAAGAAAAGAAAGAGCAAAAATATGCACGATTAGGAATGAAAAAGGACTTAATAGATACAGACATGATGTTGTTAGTTGCTATAAGAGATTAAAACAATTATAGGAGTTTGCTATATGCTAACTATATGACAATTAATGTCAAGATCTGGAGGAAATTACAAACATTAACCTAAGAAGTGAAAAAAACTGAATAACTAATTATATTGGAAGGGAAGGTAAAGGTTAATAAGGATCTACCATTGAAAAAGATCTCAGGACAGTTGGTTTCACAGCTGAGTTTTATCTATTCTTTAAAGAATTGATAATTTCAATGTTAATTAATTTATTGTAAGCCACGGGAAAAAATGGAAAGCTTCACAATTTATTTTATGAAGCCAGCATAATTTTAATACAAAAACCTGACAAAAAAGGAAAGCATATAAAAAAAATATATACTATAAGCAGAGTTTATTCTTGGAAGACGTACACCCAGAATGCTCCTTAGAAGCAAGAATGGTGAGACTTCGTCTCACATACTCTGGACATGTTATCAGGAGGGACCAGTCCCTGGAGAAGGACATCATGCTTGGTAAAGTAGAGGGTCAGAAAAAAGAGGAAGACCTTCAGCGAGATGGATTGACACAGCGGCTGCAACAATGGGCTCAAGCATAATAACGATTGTGAGGATGGTGCAGGACTGGGCAATGTTTCGTTCTGTTGTACACAGGCTCACTATGAATCGGAACCTACTCAATGGCACCTAACAACAATATTCTAGGATTACAAAGGTGTCTCAACATCAAGAAATCTATCAACCTAAATACTTTCATCAATAAATTAGAGGTGAAAAACCATATCCTATCAATAGATGCTAAAAAGGCATTTGATAAAATTCAGCAGCAATTACTATTAAAGCTTTAAGGAAAATAATAGAATAAGAAAGTTGGGTATAATAAAGTCCATCAAAAACCAGTAGTCACTATCATTCTTATCAGGAAAACACCAAAAGCATTTCAATTAAAATCAACAATCAGACAAGACATTATAATTCAACAATTTTTAGAGATTCAAACAAATGTAAGAAGGTAAGAAACTGAAGTTATTAGTATAGACATTTGAAAGAAGAGATAAAGTACAGGAATATTTCTTTTTGCTGATGATTTCATCTTTTCCAAGTTTCTGCCTGCTATCACCATTACTGTTTCTTGGAGGATTTTAGGAAGTACAATAAGAACATAAAAATTAAATAGCTGGCATAAATATATGACAATATTTCCTTTCACGAATGACATGATTGTATTCCTAGAAAACCCAGGAAACTCTTAAAAAAAAGACTAGACTTAATAAGAATTTGGTAAGGTGGTCAGATTTTTTAAAATGCATACAAAAAATTAATCTCTTCTCTCTACTATAGCAGCCAGGGCTCCTACTATAGCACAGTCATCTAGAAATAGAGATGTGCTTGATGAGACTGAATTGTGTTCCCCAAAAATATGTGAGAAGAGACTCTGAAACTTGCTCTTGAATGTCACGTAGCTAAAGCAAATGGAAGAAATGATGAAGTAAAAGAGCTAAACAGAAGATTTAAAAAGGTGGCTCGAGAAGACAAAGTAAACTATTATAATGACATGCGCAAAGACCTGGAGTTAGAAAACCAAAAGGGAAGAACATGCCCGGCATTTCTCAAGCCAAAAAAACTGAAGAAAAAATTCAAGCCTCCAGCTGCAATATTGAAGGATTCTACGGAAAAAATATTAAACGATACAGGAAGCGTCAAAAGAAGATACACAGAGTCACTATACCAAAAAGAATTGGTCAACAGCCAACTGTTTCAGGAGATACCATATGAGCAGGAACCAATGGTACTGAAGGAAGAAGTCCAAGCTGCACTGAAGGCATTGGTGAAAAACAAGGCTGTATGAATTGACAGAATACCAACTGAGATATTTCAACAAACAGATGCAGCTCTGGAAGTGCTCACTCATCCATGCCAAGAAATTTGGAAGACAGCTACCTGGCTAACCGACTGAAAGAGATCCATATTTATGCCTATTCCAAAGAAAGGTGATCCAACCAAATGTGGAAATTATCAAACAGTATCATTCATATTACACACAAGTAAAGTTTTGCTGAAGATCATTCAAAAGCAGTTGCAGCAGTAAATCGACAGCCAGATTCAGAAGAGGACATGGAACCAGGGATATCATTGCTGATGTCAGATGGATCCTGGCTGAAAGCAGAGAATACCAGAAAGATGTTTACTTGTGTTGTATTGACTATGCAAAGGCATTAGACTGTGGATCATAACAAATTATGGATAACATCTTGAAGAATGGGAATTCCAGAACACCTAATTGTGTTCTTGACAAACCTGTGCATAGATCAAGAGGCAGTCGTTGGAACAGAACAAGGGATACTGCATGGTTTAAAAACAGGAAGAGTGTGCATCAGGGCTGTATCCTTTCACCGTACTTATTCAATCTGTATGCTGAGCAAATAATCTGGGAAGCTGGACTATATGAAGAAGACCATGGCATCAGGATTGGAGGATGACTAATTAACAACTTGCATTATGCAGATGACACAACCTTGCTTGCTGAAAGTGAAGAGGACTTGAAGCACTTACCGATGAAGATCAAAGACCACAGCCTTCAGTATGGATTACACCTCAACATAAAGAAAACAAAAATCCTCACAACTGGACCCATAAGAAACATCACGATAAACACAGAAAAGAGTGAAGTTGTCAAGAATTTCATTCTACTTGGATCCACAATCAACACCCATGGAAGCAGCAGTCAAGAAATCAAATGAGGCATTGCATTGGGAAAATCTGCTGCAAAAGACCTCTTTAAAGTGTTAAAAAGCAAAGATACTACCTTAAAGACTAAGGTGCGCCTGACCCAAGCCATGCTGTTTTCGATCATCTCATATGCATGTGAAAGCTGGGCACTGAATAAGGAAGACCAAAGAACTGATGCCTTTGAATTGTGGTGTTGGTGAAGAATATTGAGTATACCATGGACTCCCAAAAGAATGAATAAATCTGTCCTGGAAGAAGTATAGCCAGAATGCTCCTTAGAAGCAAGGATGGTGAGACTACGTCTCACATACTCTGGACATGTTATCAGGAGGAACCAGTCCTGGAGCGGGACATCATGCTTGGTAAAGTAGAGGTCACTGAAAAAGAAAAAGACCCTCAATGAGATGGATAGACACAGTGGCTGCAACAATGGGCTCATGTAACCATACGCCCAATAAAGAAATACAGCACAATTAGCACCCAGAAGTTCCCTTTATTCCCCTTCCCAGCTCCTACCTCCTAGCAGGAGAAACTACTATCTAAACTTCTAATACCATAGATCTGTTTTGCCTCCAACAGGTTATATTTTTTAATTGGATAAAATGTACTTAAAATTTACACATAGAAATAAATATCTAGAAAAGAAAAAAATATACATGAAAAAGGATAACAGTGAAGGAGGCTTAATTATCAGACATCAGATCACCCCACAAAGCCATTGTAATCAAATCACTGTGTATTAGTACAGCCCAGGAACAAACCAACAGATGAGTGGAACCAAACAGAATGAAAAAACACATCCCAGCACATGTGAGCATGTAATATATGGCAGAATTCATAATTCAAATTGTTACTGAACCTGGGAAGGTGGATCCTTGTCTGGCACACTCAGACCTGCCAATAGTCTGGACACCAATCTTTGAGAAAGTAACTTTATTGCAATGCGAAGAGCAAGGAGCCTGGAGGAAGTTCCTCAGATCCAACTCCCAGAGCTACGAGAAACAGGGCTTATATGTGATTTGGGCAGCAAGATGGCAGCCGCTCAGGCAAACTGGGGAGGGAAAATTCTAGAAGGCGGCCAGGAAACAGGAGGTGATGTGGTTCTTGTCAGACCTCTTTGGAATAGGGTCCAGGTGATAATTTTCCTTCTGATTCGTTCCACCTGTTGCTGAGTCCTCTGTTGAGGTCAATTAGCAGTCAAGGCTGGCCCCTCTGCACACGCAGGGTGAGCCAAATCTGGCTTGGTTTAAGGACTAATGGAAATTTACCGGCATTCATAGGGTCAGGTTACAAAATCAGTGGGGAAAGGATGATACTACCTCAAACTATTATCTTCTGGAAAAAACAAATTGGACCCCATCTCATGCCATATATACAAGGACAAATTCTAGATATAGTAAAGACTTACATTTTTATAAAATAAAACGATAAGTAAGTTAGGAAAAAGTGTAGGTGGCTATGGGTTGGAGAGACCTCTTTATTAGAACAGGAAATTCAGAACCTCTGGAAAAAAAGACATTTTATTTATTAAAATTGATAATGCTTAGCAAAGACAATAGGTGATAGATTTGAAAAAATAGTTGTAGTACAAATAACAGACAAACGGTAAACATCAATAATATAAAAATAGCCCCTATAAATTCACAAAGGGAACTAAATAACCCAGTAGAAAAATGGGCAAAGATAATGAAGAGATGATTCACAGAAAAGAAAATCCAAATGTCCAACAAACAGTTGAAATGATGTTTAAGCTCACCAGTAATCAACAAATTGCAAATTAAATTTGCAATGAAATATCACTTTGTGATGATCAGAATGGAAGAAATTAAAACAAGAGTGATAGCAACTATTGCTAGTAGGGATGTGGGTAAAGAATACTCTTCAAATTCTGCAGCTGAAACTGTATGTTTCAGTCCTTTTGAAAGCAATCTTGGTATAAGTAACAGCACCAGTACTAAAGAAATATGAACAAGAATGCTTATTGCTTTATTGTTTGTAAGGCCAGAAACTTAAAACAAAGGAAGTGCCCATCAATAGAAAAATGATTGGATAAGTTATGAAACAGCCTCATCACAGATTATTATGTAGCCAATACAAATAATTACAGCCATACCAGATGACTGAGAGGAATTTTCACGAGGTATCATTAGGGAGAAATAGAAGATGTAGAGAATGTATGATCCAATTTTTCCAAAGCAAACAATGAGCCTCCCCAAACCCTAAATATGTGGATATATTTATGTGTAGACATATGCTTATGCATGTGTAGCTAATTGCAGGTCATTAGACAAGCATGGAGAAAGTTAAAAGGCATCTGGTTATCTGGAGGAGGAGAGGAGAGGCCTTGGGGAGAGAGCTGGGGTGGACACTTGAGAAGACAAAGAGGCAGGAAATTTCAGAGGGTGTTTGGAAGACAGAGAGTAGTTAAACTTGCCTGAAAAATATTTCTAGAGTTTCTGGGTATACCCAACAACTCTCACCTTCCATGCAGAAGACCAGAGTTTGATTCCCAGCCAATGCACCTTTTGTGCAGCCACTACCTGTCAGTGGAGGCTTGCGTGTTGCTCTGATTCTGAACAGGTTTCAGCGGAGCTTCTAGACTAAGACGGACTAGGAAGATAGACTTGATGATCTACTTTGGACAATCAGCCAATGAAAACCCTATGGATCACAATGGTCTGATCCACAACTGACCATGAGGATGGTTCCGTTATACATGGGGTAGCCATGAGTCAGGGTCTACTAGAGGGCTGGTAACAACAACAAGGGTACACCCAAAGCTGGCGCTCCAGGGTTGCTGGTGGGCCCTCTCTCAGGGGGACGTTCAGGCCAGAACTCCTTAGAGGATATGGATACAGGACATGTCACAGAATGTGCCTTCCCTCCTCCTCACAACTGACCCAGGTGAAATTAGATCATTATGAATATCAAGGCCATTGCAGGGAACCGTCATCAGGAGAAGTGCAGGGCCTAAGGGTGACGTGGGTGGGTGCTCCTATCTATCTCCTGCCCTGGGGACAGTGGAGTAATCACGGGATGACTGTATGTGTATAGAACCCAAATAAACCACAGGGCCCATATGGCCCAGTTTTGGTAGGTATGACATCTACCAAAGGCTACAAGTCAAAAGATGTTAAGAATAAACCCCAATGTTCACATACATCTCTTGAAAAACATTAAGAGGTCCAATTCCTAATCTACATCAACACATCTTAAAATATTTCCTCTCATAGCCTAAAACTACTTGTGTATCTTATTCTCAACTCTACCAAAAGTGCTCCTCAAAGCCCCAGCCCTCTAACCCTTGTCCATTTAGTTGCCCTCTCTACTCCTTCCTACCCTTCTAGTTCTGTCTCTCTGTACCCATTCTCCTCATCCTGCATCTCAAAGTCCCAGGAGGCAGGCTGGCAAACATGGAGTTCTCCATGTGGGCAAGAAAAGAGGGAAACTAAGTGGGAAAAAGACATGTTTTCCTTTAACGGGTGGTGGGGATGGGAGAGGCAAAGCCTGGTGTTACTCAATAAATTTTCCTCTTCTGCATATGTGAGCCTAAGGTATTTTTTGGGCCCTCTGCCTTCAGCAGGCTCTGCCTTCCCCCACACTGAGTCGCTGCCCCATCTTGTCACGACAACTGTTCTTGGCCCCCCAAAGCCAAGGGCCTGCAGCTAGGAACCCTGAGACTGAATTACTGTTGAATGAGGCCAGGGTATCTCTCACTGATGTGGTCCCTCCCCGCTGCCCTGCTGGAGTCCCCTCCAGACCTCCTTCTGCAGAATCTGAGGGGATGTAGGGAGGGATGGGAGAGCTCGGAGCTTGCCAGCACCCAGTCTTGCATAACAGGTGGTTTTGTTTATTTTTCTCCATTAGATTGACAAAATTGTACCCTTTACTAGAACAGCCTCGGGACTCAAGCACAACAAGTACAGGCACAATGAGATGACATTTAATTAAAATACAGAAATAATAAGCAGCAGATATCAAGATGGAGCAGCAGAAATTGCTGCAAAATAAACATTCAAGCAGACACCGCCATTTGGCTGCTCAGCAACTGAGAGAACAAGTGTCTCCTGCTTGGTGCTTCTCCCTGCTCACCTACATGATGGCAGGAAGGCCAGCAGTGGGCCCAGTTTGTAGGTGTTGGACCCTGAAGCGTCCAAAATGCCGCCCCCCACAAATATGCACACCATGGACTCCACTACCCTCTACTGTTCTGGGTAGTGTTGCTTAGAACCACAGCCCAGCCCTCTGTCTTTTAATGCGGGTAGATTTCCCTGGGCTATTCTGATAGAATCACCACCTGTCAGTTTGTCGTGCTATGGTGACTTGCGTGTTGCTACGATGCTGGAAGCTGTGCTACTGGTATTTCAAATACCAACAGAGTCACCCATGGTGAGCAGGTTTCAGTGGAGCTTCCAGACTAAGACAGACTAGGAAGAAAGGCCTGGAAATCTACTTCCAAAAATTAGCCAATGAAAACCTTATGGATCACAACAGAATGTTGTCCCACTTCATTTGCTTTGGACACATCTTCAGGAAAAATCAATCGCTAGAGAAGGACATTATGGTTGGTGAAGCAGAGGGCCAGCAAGGGCTTGGGAGGCCCTTGGTGAGCTGGACTGGCACAGTAGCCAAAACAGACTCCAACATACAGGCAATTGTGAGAATGATGCAGGACCGAGCAATGTTTGTTCTGTTGTACATAAGATCACCATGAATTGGAGTACATTTGATGCTAGCTAACAACGACAACATTCTGATAGGATAGCTTTGTTTCAGAGAATCTACTCGTATCAGAGGAAACTTCTGAAAGTCACTATGGTATAGTAGAAAGACCAATAGACTTTTGAGTCAAATAGATTTGGGTTCAAATTCTGGCTCTGTCACTTACCAGCTGTCCTAACCTTGTACAATTACATAAATCTTAGGCTTCGATTTGCTCATCTTTCAGGCAAGCTTGTTGGTCATAACGATATAACTGTTTATTGGGAGTCTCAACTCAATGAGGCACAAACATGAAATGCTTTAATATTTTCTGTAACTGCCCCCAAACTGTGCTTATGTCAAATCCCCATTTCTCACTGGGTATAAGCTCTTTTAATGACCTATCAGCCCAATGCCACAACTTTTCAGTCACCTTCTGCTATTAAACACTTACTTTTGGTATTTAAGCCTCAAGCCTATTTGATGAAATTTTTCAATTTCCTATCCATTTCAGATATGTTTCCTTCCCGCCTGTTATTGCCAGATAAACTATAGAAGGTCCAATGAAATTAGCATTTTAGACAAATAATTTTTTAGTATGTCTCATATAATATTTTTATTTGAATTTATTAAATCTGGCAATTCTATACCCTCCCCCAAGTGCAGGCTACTCCTTTGGCTTCAGAGAAGCGGCTTTCCACCCTGGCTGCTCATTAAATATTGCAATGCCCCAGTTCCACTCAAGAGGGGTTAAATCAGAGTATCTAGGCATATCAAGATATTTTTTTTTTTTTAAGTTCCTCAGGTGATTCTAATGTGCAGCCAGGGTTGAGGCTACTGTTAGGGTCTTGAAGGATGGGCTGGCTTCTTCTTGTTCTACCAACACGTCTCCCTTCCCAGTATGCATTGCTTTGGTGTTGGGAGTGGAGGGAGGAGAAAGGAAGACAGGTCTCATTTCACTTGACTGCCTGTTGTAAGTTTGTAATCCTCTCTGTTGGTCACCACAGCTCCTCCATTTGACACTGACAGGCCATTTGTTCCCAGTGTATGGCAGGCATCCAAATATGGGCGCTCCTGTGCAGTGCATTTGTTGGTTCTTTTGAGGGCCCTGTGAGGGTCTTCCTCCTGCCTAGTCCCTGGTGTGGTGATTCAGCTTCAGCTTGCCCAACTCGTCCCTCTGCAAGAGGTAATCCACCCAACAGCCTCTTGGGACTGATGGTCCCCTGTCCAACTAGACACCCTTCCTTCCAGGGAAATACTGGCAAGATAGCTGAAGCCATGTCACCTTCTGCAGGGCCCCGTTGACCCCTAGGGCCTTCAGGTTTCCTGGCATACCCAAGGTTTGGAAGGAAGACTGCACTCTCCCGGCTCCCTCGTCTTTCTCTGTCTCCTTTCTCTGCACTCTAGCAGCGTCAGAACCTCTGCTGGAAACTTTCCCATGACAGACAATTTTGTTGTTGTTAGTTGCTGTCAAGTCTGCTCCAACTCATGGTGATCCCATGTACAACAGAACAAAACATTGCCCGGCCATGCACCATCCTTATGATCATTGGTATATTTGAGTCCATTGTTGAGCACCTTCCAACCTAAGGGGTTCCAGCACTATATCGGATAATATTCTGTTATAATCCATAAGGTTTTCAGAGGTAGATCGCTAGGTTTTTCCTCCTAGTCTTAGTCTGGAAGCTCTGCTGAAACTTTTCCACCATGGGTGAAATACTTGAAATACTGTTGGCTTTAAGCATCATAGCAACATGCCAGCCACCAGAATATGAAAAACTGACAGACGGGTGGTGAATTATTATCCCCAAATTAGTATAGACAGGGGCTCAGTACAGGTGCCTCTCCCCCTTGGAAGTAAATTAATATTCCTCCCTTGCTCCTCTACCTCACAGAGACATGGGAAGAGGAAAAATCCACTCTGCAAACACACAGAGACCTCTTTCTCCTTATTCCCAGTCCACCTGGAGAAGACAGGTAGGAGGGGATGCAGGGTTTATAGAGCTGAAATTGGAGTTTCTCAGCAAGCCCTGCAGGAACCCAGAACAAAAAAACCAAACCTGTTGTGACTGAGTCAATTCAGACTCATAGCAACCCTATAGGGCACAGCAGAACTGCCCCACAGGGTTTCCAATGAGCAGATGGTGGATTTGAACTGCTGACCTTTTGGTTAGTAGCTAAGTTCTTAACCACTGCACCACCAGGGCTTCTGCAGGGACCCAGCTGTCCTCAAACTCCATAGTTCTCTGAACTTCTAACATGAGGCACTAAAAAAAAAAAAAAAAACCAAACCCGTTGCCTTCGAGTCAATTCTGAGTCATAGTAACCCTACAGGACAGAGTAGAAGTGTCCCATAGGATTTCCAAGGAGCATGAGGTACTAAGTACCTCTTATTCTTAGGCAAGGGCCTTAGTTCCTAATTCCAGAACTCTCCCTCTCTACCTACCACCATGTTATGCTCATAACTACTATTTGTTGAAATTGTATGTCAAGGCACTGTGCTCAGCTATTTCATACATTATCTCCTTTAATCCTCAAACAGGGCAGGGAGAGAGGAATTATTTTCCTTCTTGTTGGATAAGCAAATTTGGTCAAGAGAGTTTAACGAGTAATTTGCTTAAGGTCACATGACAAATAAGATCAGCTAAGACTTGACTCCAAAGACCTTACTTTTGCCATTATAATTTATAATACTTCCTCCCACTGTGATATAATTTATGAATGGAACTTATCTTGGTGTCTAGTACACAGCAGGGACTCAACAAATATTAGTTCTCTTCCAAGATAACTCTCAAACTGGAAAATTATCAGCGAGTAAAATTTCATAATGTTCAATCCAAGTTACTTAGAAACAATTTAATGCTTTTGTTTCATCATCCCCTGTGTTAATCTATTAACCAATTCACTCTTTCAAAATACCAGATATGTGCCAGGCACTGTGTTAGTTAAAAGATAAAGGATTTCAAAAATTGTCCTAGTTTTCTAGGGCTGCCATAGCAAATTACCACAAACTGGGTGGCTTAAAACAGCAGAAATTTATTCTCTCACAGTTCTGAAGGCCAGAAGTCCCAAATCAAGTTTTCAGCAGGGCCATGATCCCTCTGAAGTCTGTAGGGAGGAATCTTTCCCTGCCTTTTCCAACTTCTGGTGGCTTCCGGCGCTCCTTGTCTTGTGGCTGCATAACTCCAACCTCTGCCTCTGTCTTTACATGGCCTACTTCTCTGTGTCCGTCTTCTCACCTTCTATGTATGTAAATATATATATATATATTTTTTTAAACAATATTTTATTGTATTTAAGGTGAAAGTTTAAGGAGCCCTGGTGGCGCAGTGGTTAAGAGTTCGGCTGCTATAGTCTCTGGGGTCATCTAGCTCAATTGGCATAATATAGCTTATAAATAAAATGTCCTACGTTCTACTTTGGTGAGTAGCATCTGGGGTCTTAAAAGCTTGTGGGCGGCCTTCTAAGATACCCTACTGGTCTCACCCAGTCTGGAGCAAGGGAGAATGAAGAAAACCAAAGACACAAGGGAAAGAGTAGTCCAAAGGACTAATGGACCACAACTACCACAGCCTTCACCAGACTGAGTCCAGTACAACTAGACGGTGCCAGGCTACCACCACCGACTGCTCTGACAGGGATCACAATAGAGGGTCCTGGACACAGCTGGAGAAAAACGTAGAACAAAATTCTAACTCAAAAAAAAAAAAAAAAAAAAAGGACCAGACTTACTGGTCTGATAGAGACTGGAGAAACCCTGAACTATGGCCCCCAGACATACTTTTAGCTCAGTAATGAAGTCACTCCTGAGGTTCACCCTTCAGCCAAAGAGTCGACAGGTCCATCAAACAAAATGAGACTAAATGGACACAGCAGCCCAGGGGCAAGGATATCGGTTACATTTTTCACAATGTGTCGTTAATTCTCATTCATTCCATTCTGGTTGTACCATTTCCAGTTCTCTAGTTTCCCTGCCCCCTTACCTTCTCATCTTTGCTTTAGAGTAATTTTTAACCATTTGGTCTCATATAGAGGATGTCTTAAAGGAGCTCATTTCTCATGGGTGATATTCTTTATTTTATATGTCAACTTGTTATCTAACTAAAAGGTGACTTCAAGGGATAATTTTTGGTTTAAGGTTTAAAGAGTAACTCAGGGTGGTAGTCCTGGGGAGTCCTCTAGTCTCAACCAGTCCAGTAAGTCTGGTCTTTTTAAGAATTGAGTTCTGTTCCACATATTTATCCCATTCTATCAGGATCCCTCTATTGTGGACCTGATCAGAACGGTCGGTAGTGGTAGCCAGGCACCATCTAGTTCTACTAGTCTCAGGGTAGATGAGGACCCCTTCTGTCTTTTATAAAGACACTGGTCATTGGATTTAGGGTCCACCCAGAGAATCCAGAATGATCTCATTTCAAGATGCCTAATTTAATTACATCTGCAAAAACTCTTTTTCACAAATAAGGTCACAGTCACAGGTTCTAGGGGTTAGGACATGAAGAGGGCCTGATTATCAAATAAGCAATGTACGCATGGGCCCAATTGTGCCTTCCCACCAACCTGCAGTGCACAATTTCACCTGTCCCCCACCACAGCAAAGACATGGCAAAACCGATGTGAAATTACTTACCAAAGATTATCAGGTAAATACAATTAAGCCTGTACTTTGATAAACGCAAGCCAGTGCATATCAGGCTTACAGGTTAATCCACCCAAGGCAATGACCAGGCAGTCCTGGTGGTGCAGTGGTTAAGAGCTGAGGCTGTTAAGCAAAAGGTCAGCAGTTCAAGCCCAGCAGCTGCTCTTTGGAAACCTTGTGGGGCAGTTCCACACTGTCCTATAGGGTTGCTATGAGTCAGAATCAACTCAACAGCAAAGGGTTTGGTTTTGAACATGGACATATATTTTGGGGGGCCACCATTCAACCCACTACAAAGACATAGCATGGTGTGTTGTGAAGAGCTTGAGTTTGGCCTTTGGAGTCAAAATACATGGGCTGAAATCCCACTACTGTTACAAACTGTTTTGGACATGGCCTCAAAGTTTTTGATGTGTCAGTTCAGGTCCTCCGAGAAGCAGACATCACAATTGGATCAAATGTGCGAGAGATCTATTGTCGGAAAGGCCTGAACTTCTTAGATTTCATAGACCAGTAATAATAATAATAGTAAATAAATTTAATAAAAATAAATTATTGGTATTATTATGAGGCCCAACTTTGAATTGCCAACTTCTTGTTTTTCAAGTAAGGATTTTTTTTAAAGATTTTTTTAAGATTCCTATTATTTTATTTTAAATAAAACATATTTCCACGCCAAAAAAATAATAAGGACATAGTCTCAGAATAGAGGTGAGTTCACTATTTTAAATAAATTTAGACTTATGGAGAAACTTACTGCATTGTCCTTATTTTTACTTTGCCCTGTAGATTGGTGAAAATGTCATCAGCGGGTGTGACCTGATATTGGGAAACCCCAGTCTAGGAAGAATCAAAGGTGGCCTGAAAAAGAGCTGCAGAGTGGGGCGGAGTAGGAGAGCAGAGACTCAATCTGAGAGCTTTCTCTGATGTAGAATCAATAGGATGTAATGGCTGACAGGATATGAGTCTTAAAGACAGAGAAAACATCTAGGATAACGTCTAAGCTTCTGTTTGGATGATAGGGCAGATGGTATTATCTTTAGTAGTGCAAATAGAGAAAAGAAAGTTCAAAAAGGTGGAATCTATTTCTTAAGGAGCAAAGAAGTTTATGTTTAAAAAACATCTTCATCCATTCATTGGGGATGAAAAATAAAACATAGGAAGGATAGGATAGTCCAAAGGAATACTCATCTAGTTTGCAAAGGAAATGAGAATGTCTTGGGTTTGCAGAGAAACCAGAGAGAAGAAGGTGAGGGACCCAGGAAGATAGGGTGAAATAAAGAAGATGCAAGAAGCTTGGTAACCAAGGAAGGGGTACTAAGGATGACTGTGGAAGCTCCCACCTCAGGGGAAAAGAGCCAGACTGGAGGAGTAGAAGAGAGACTTGTAAGAACAGGCTCTATTACATTGTTTGCTGTTCTGTGTGGTATGTAACCACTTCTATTATCCTTGACTTTCAGTAAACATGTGCCACATACTCTGTCTGCTGTTACTGGTTCTTTGGGAAGGTAAGTCTAAGAAAAATAGTGTCTTGGTCATCTAGTGCTGCTATAACAGAAATGCCCCAAGTGGATGACTTTAACAATGAGAAATTTATTCTCTATCAGTCTAAGAAGCTAGAAGTCCGAATTCAAGGAGTCAGCTCCAGGGGAAGGCTTTCTCTGTCTGATGGCATTGGGAGAAGGACTTTGTCATCAGTCTTCCTTGGTCAAGGAGCTTCTCAATGCAGAGATCCTGGGTCCAAAGGACATGCTATTCTCCTGACTCTTGTTCTTGGTAGTATGAGGTCCCCATGTCTCTCTGCTTGCTTCTCTCTTTTATATCTCAAAAGAGATTGGTTTAAGACACAATTTCATCTTGTAGCTTGAGTCCTGCCTCATTAACATAACTGCCTCTAATCCCATCTCATCAACATCATAGAGATAGGATTTACAACACACAGGAAAATCACATCAGATGACAAAATGGTGGACAATTCCATAATACTGGGAATCATGGCCTAGCCAAATTGATACACATATTTTTGGGAGACACAATTCAATCCATAACAAAGAAATTGGTTACCTTTATAGACTCAAAGTAGAGAGGAGAATGGTAAGCGAGATGCAAAAGAAAGCTCTTCCCCAACTATTAAAATCCTGTACTTAGCAAGATTGAACAATATGAATCATGCCTGTGGCCAAGGGAATGCAAAGTGCTGGTCGACTCAGGCCTTGGTCCCTCCCCAGCTCTGAAACACTCACTGTGACAAGGAGATGAGGTTACACTGACACCAATCAGGATACCCCAGAGGTTGAGTGTGGGGTCAATCCCTCTCAAACCAATCACTTCTACACAGGAGGAAGGGGGGTGCATGAATGCTGGTGAGCCACCACAGTGTTCACTACAAGGGTTTAAGCCAGTTTTCACAATATTAAAGGCTGAGAGAGCTGGGAACTCCCAGGATGCTGATACCTGGGTTACACAGAATAGGAAATACTAAAATCCAGTAAAAAGAAAAAAAATGCATACTGGCTTGATGGTCTTTGATGATAGTGTTTGGGCATTTTCCAAACGTTCTAATTTCCACATACAATCCCAGAATGCCTGGGTTCAAATCTCAGCTATACTTCTTACTAGACCTATGACCTTAGACTAGTTATTTAATCTCTCTGTGACTCAGTTTGCTCATTTGTAAAATGAAGGTAATAATAGTACCTGCCTCATAGGATAGATACGAGAATTAAGTGACTTAATATCTGTAAAACTCTCAGAAAAGTGCCTAACACTTGATGTTGGTTAAATTAAAGAAAAAAAATTAACTAAAATCATCTGGGATCTCTAATGGTCTCCAAGATTTTATCCACCTTCCCGGACATCTATCTGCCTCCTTCCTCTCCTGAACACACCAAGTCTACCAAAACAGGAAGTGCAGTCCCTAACCTCCCCAAAATAGATTCGTCTCTGGAGACTAAAAGTAAATGATCGGCTTGGTATTGATTAGGCTTTGGAGTCACTCTTTCTTTCCAGCGACTAAGTTGTTCTGTTTAGAACACTAAGCAGTCAGTGATTTATAAAATAGTGTTCCAATCAGGGAAAAAAGAAATAGTCTCTATAAAACAGCAAATTTAATAGAACAGCATTCTTTTTACATGTATAATTTATTTCATTTTTTTGTTGTTGAGAATATACTCAGCAGAACATACACTAATTCAACAGTTTACACACGTACAGTTCAGTGACACTGATTGACATTGATTAAATTCTTTGAGTTGTGTGCCATTCTCACTCTCCTTTTCCAAGTTGTTCCTCCCCTGTTAACATAAATTCACTGCCCCCTAAGTTTCCTGTCTAATCTTTTGAGTTGCTGTTGTCAATTTGATCCCATATAGATAAATCTTAAAACAGCACAATGCTCACGGAAGACATTCTTTTCTAGTTAAGTTAAATTATTGTTTAGTTTTAAGACTTGCAGGTGATATTTTTGGTTTAAGGTTTAAGGTTTCAAGATTATCTCAGGGCAATAGTTTCAGGGTTCATCCGGCCTCTATAGCTCCAGAAAGTCTAGTTTCCTTGAGAATATGAAATTCCATTCTGCATTTTCCCTCTTTTGGTCAGGATTCTTCTACATAATCCTTGCTGGGCAGAATCTTCCAGGTTATTCCAGACATTTAAAATCACATCTAATGAATCTGTCTTAAATGCTTGGTTGAAACCTTTTTCTTAATAAAAAATTCAGACAATGTACTATGATGTTTACTACAATGCACTTTATAATAATGAAAAACTAGAAATGACTTAAATGTTCAACAGTAGGGTTCTGGTAAATAAATTACGGTGCAGCCATATGATAAAATATTACTCAGCCACTAAAAATCATATTTTCAAAGAACTCTCAGTGATAGTTCTATGTATATGGTTACAATGTTAAATGAAAAGAGAAGGATACACAATTGCATAAGATGCAGGATCTCAGCTTTGTGAGAAATATATACACTGTCTTAGTTATCTAGTGTTGCTATAACAGAAATACCACAAGTGGATGGCTTCTACAAATAGAAGTCTAGTTTCTCACAGTCTAGTAGGCTAGAAGTCCGAATTCAGGGTGCTAGCTCCAAGGGAAGGCTTTCTTTCTCTGTTGGCTCTGGAGGTAGGTCCTTGTCATCAGTCTTCCCCTGATCTAGGAACTTCTTAGCACAGGGACCCCGGGTCCAAAGAACGCACACCCCTGGCTCTTGTAGCTTGGTGGTAATGAGGTCCCCATGTCTCTCTGCTCAATTCTCTCTTTTCTATCTCAAAAGAGATTGGCTTAATACACAACCTAATCTTGTAGATTGAGTCCTGCCTCATTAACGTAACTGCCGCTAATCCCACGTCATTAACATAGAGGTAAGATTTACAACACATAGGAAAATCGCATCAGATGTCAAAATGGTGGACAATCACACAATACTGGGAATCGCGGCCTAGCCAAGTTGACACATATTTTTGGGGACACAATTCAATCTATGACACATACTTACTGTACACATTTATAGGAAAAAAGTCTGAAAGAATATATATCAAAAGCATAACAGTGATTGTATCTAGGAAATGAGATATTGGGTGGCTGGAAGATGAGATATTGGATGGTTTTAATTTTCTTCATTATATTTTCCAAGTTTTCTATAATTCACATGAGGGAGCTATTGCCCCTTCATCCCCCGCCCCCCACCACCCCTGCCATTAAACACTTTCTAAATTAACAGAAAATCTCTCTCTTTCTTTCTCTCTTTCCCTCTTTCTTTCTCTGACTGTAGGCAAGGGGTACTATGACTCAAACACCTCTAGAGGATTACATTTACCCTGGTTGCATATCGCTGGACCACAGCCTTCTGCAAAGAAGGTCCACATGTTCCTGCTAAGATCCTGAGCTGTTTTGGATCCTTTACACCTTCATCCTGGTCTTCAAACCCTCCACCTATTTTGTATGATTCCCTTGTCTCCAACTAGTAATTTTCTCTTTTTGTTCAACAGGGAAGAGCTGGTTTCTGTTCCTTGTAAATGAAAGAACTTTAATTAATGTTGTTGCTGTGAGGTGCCATCGAGTCGGTTCCAACTCATAACGACTTACGTATAACAGAACAAAATATTGTCGGGTCCTGTGCTATCCTCACAATAGTTGCTATGTTTGAGCCCATATCGTTGCAGCCACTGTGTCAATCCATCTCACTGAGGGTCTTCCTTTTTTTCAGTGACCATCTACTTTACCAAGCATGATGTGCTTCTCCAGGGACTGATCCCTCCTGATAACATGTCCAGAGTACATGAGACAAAGTCTAGCCACCCTCACTTCTAAAGGGCATTCTGGCTGTGCTTCTTCCAAGACAGATTTGTTTGTTCTTCTGTCAGTTTATGGTATATTTAATATTCTTCACCAACACTATAATTCAAATGCATCAATTCTTTGGTCTTCCTTTTTCCTCGTCCAGCCTTTGCATGTATATGAGGTGATTTAAAAGACCATGGCTTGGGTCAGGCTCACCTTACTCCTCATCTTTGCTTTTTAACACCTTAAAGAGATCTTTTGCAGCAGATTTGCCCAATGCAATAAGTCACTGATTTCTTGACTGCTGCTTCCATGAGCATTGATTGTTGACCCAAATAAAATGACATCATTGACAACTTCAATCTTTTCTCCATTTATCATAATGTTGCTTATTGGTCCAGTTGTGACAATTTTTGTTTTCTTCATGCTGAGGTGTAATCCATACTGAAGGCTGTAGCCTTTGATCTTTATCGGTAAGTAAGTAATAACTTCGAAAGCTAGATCCCGTATAAGGAGGAATCTATCAGAGAAGGAAAAACTCAAATATTTTTCACTAAAATGAGCAATAGAAAAATGGTAAGACTACACCCTGTCAAAGGCAGAAAACTTGTGAGACCCAGAAAAACAAAGCAGTTCCATTGAGTTCCAGCTCTCGCAAGTTTCACTGCACTTCAAGTCCTCTTCACTTTCAGCAAGCAGGGTTGTGTCATCTACTTATTGCAGGTTGTTAATGAATCTTCCTCCATTCCTAATGCCATGTGCTTCTTCACATAGTCCAGCTTCTCGGATTATTTGCTCAGCATACAGTTTAAATAAATATGCTGAGAGGATACAACCCTGCACACACCTTTTCCAATTTTAAACCACGAAGCACCCCCCTGTTCTGTTTGAGTGACTGCCTTTTGGCCTATGTATAGGTTCCCTATTAGCACAATTAAGTGTTCTGGAATTCCTTAATTAATACCATACGCTAATTGATTCACATACCTAAATTTTATAACCTCAAGTAAATTGTAAGATTTTTGAAGCTAAGGACTATGTCTTTTACTTTTCTCTGTATCCTTCAGAGTACAACTACTAAGCCAATTCTAGGTTCATCCAAAACCAACCAAATCCACATCGTTGAGTTGATTCCAACTCTTAACGACCCTGTCCCATAAGGTTTCCAAGTCTGTAAATCTTTACAGAAGCAGACTGCCACATCTTTCCCCCGCAGAGCAGAGCAGCTGGTAGGTTCAAACTGCCTGACCTTTTGATTAGCAGCCCAGTGCTTTAACTACTACACCACCAGGGCTCTCTAGGTACATAAACCCACTGCCGTAGAGTCGATTCTGACTCATAGTGACCCTCTAGGTACATAGGAACTCAAATACGTGCATTTCCCTCAAATAAGTGGGGAGGCCAAAAAGGCCTATAATAGCTCCAGAACAGTACAGGTCACTAAGAGGCCTAAGGTGTGGTGAAGGTAATATAAAAAGAAAATCTCCTATCTAATCAGCAGTGGAGGCATGTGACCAGGACTTCTCAAGAGCAGGGCTAGCTTTTAGGAAGAGAAAAGTTCTGTGAGTGCTGATCCTTTTATAAAAACATTCTCTTCACTGCTAGTCATTAAGCAGCAGACCCTGGAGAGAGAGATAGAGAGAGAGAAAGAGCAAGCAATGGAACCTAGCCGCAGAACCCCTCCCCAACCTAATTAGAAACCAATTAACTGAGACTGGGTTCGGCATAAACAAGGACCCTAAGGACATTTCAAGAGGCCTTTCTAAAGCAGAACATGCAGGCTCACACCTGCTTACATACTAAAACTTTGCGGCCAGCTTTTGTTTTTTTTTTTTTTTTCCCTCTGGTAATCAAACAATTTCATAGATGATGCCCATTTCACGTAATGAGTTTTTGCAAGCATTATGCAATATCTATCCCCACAAGAAGGAAATTTAGGCAAGGATAAACTTCACTGGCTGTACATTGTGCTTGGTGGTGTGCCCCTGGGGTCTGCCCCTGGGGTCTGTGTGTCTCTCTCTGCTTGTCTTTCCCCACTCCATTTTGGGTCTTGACCCTGCTACCTTTACCAGGAATTAACCAATCAGTTGCCTTGGAGTCGATTCTAACTCATGGCAACCCCATGAGTGTCAGAGTAGAACTGTGCTCCATAGGGTTTTCAATGGCTGATTTTTCAGAAGCAGATTGTCAGATGTTTCTTCCAAGGTGACTCTGGGTAGGCTTAAACCTCCAATCTTTTGGTTAGCAGCCAAGCAACTGACTATACCACCCACGAATTACTATGCCCATATTCCTTCCTGCCATCACCTGCTAACACCTACCTGTTCTTCTGCTTAGATGCCACCTACTCCACAGAGCCTTCTCTGATCCCACTCCCAACCCCTACACTACCTTCACTCCCTCCCCCACTCCTGAGACTGGGTAATAGGTCCCTCTTGTGTGCTTCCTTAGTACCCTTCTTACACATGTTCATGGGATGAAGGTTGGTATGGTCACTGTGAACCCCAGCATCATCACAGAGAGGTTCCACAAGCTAGAGATGTGGTGGCAACTCTTTTACTACGTGCTGCAGGTATAGGAGGATGAGGACGTGTGGTGCTGCCATGTGTGCAGCAACATGGACTTGCTCATCTGAGTCAGGTACACACTAGATGACTGAGTCACCACAGGGCATGTACTACTTCCCCCGCAGTACTTGGTCAACACGTTGCACTAGTGGCCCAGCTCGGGTGCATGTGCCAAGCTTATTAGCACTGGCCTCATCCTGGCCATGGTGGGCTCAATGTCTTCAAGAAGGTGTGCCTCTTCGGTTTCTGGGCCTTCCCCGTGAGTCCTTCCAAGTTCTACATCACTCATCACTACCAGGACAATGTCAAGTCCATCCTGGCTTCCACACCATGCCCTCTGAGACCCTGCAGCAGCAGGAACAGCATGTACAAAGGCTCTGAGGCAGATGGCATTACAGTGGATTTGGGGACCTGGCTGGATGTGGAGAGCAATAGGGACGTGGATGATGAGGGGCTGGAGAGGCTGGTGATCGATGACTGTTGGATGAATCAATGAATAAACAGCATATACTCATCAAGGGAGGTGTGGCCTCTATGTACACATAAAAAAGATTGCAGGATGGGGCCAGGCCCCAGGAGACCACATCCATGAACTATCCTTTCAACTCGATGGCACCTAACAACAACAACAAAGCTTCCTGCATCACAGCAACATGCAAGTCCCCACAGTACGACAAACTGACAGATGCATGGGGTGGTGCTAGAATAGACTCTAGCTATTTCTTTGCTCTTCCTTTCAGACTCACAGGCTCCTGTTGAGTGGGACAATTCACACAGGAGTATTTGATACCCCACTGCTCACCATCTATGAGGTTCGGGAAGAGATAACAGAGGAGAGGAAAGAAAGCAACCTGAACACAAAAGAGAAAGAGGTCAGGGTGACCACAAAGATTAAGAAGTTATAGATCAAAACACACAGCAAACAGAAGGCAACTGGGCAGCGAAGAATGTGCCTGTGCCAACAGCCTTTGGGCACCAGAAGGCTTGCTTCTGCTCCAGATGGCTACAAGGTGGGACACTGATCAAGTGACGGCTGAGCAAAGGTGAGATGGCTCCAGTCTAGGCTGGGTTGGAAAGCAGAGTCAGGAAAACCATGGATATTGGAAATCAAGAGATGCAGACAGTGAATGAGGACGAGAGAGAGCATGACTTTCCCAAACTGGAGACATTTCTAAGAACTTGGCCACCTATGGATTTCTAGTAAGGTATCTTAATTCTTCAAGAAGATACTTGGTAATTAGAGACCAGGCTAAAATGGAATGACTGAACAGACCGGTGTCTTCGTTTTTATTTTTAAATGTATTTTTCTGGTTATAAAAAGTGGCATATACAGAAAACCATAAAGATGAAAATAATCTAATCCAATCACCCAGAAAGCACATTAAGAGACCTTTTGGGTATTCTTTAAGGCCTTTGTTTCATCTGTGCATACATTATGCATATATAAGCACACTCAAACTTTTTAAACCCACATGAGGGAAGAGTATACCATATTCCGTTTGTACCTGTTTTTCTCACTTAAAAATAGATAATAATGTTCCATATGAATATATATAGTTTCATATCATTTTAGTGGCTAGATAGTATTCAACCATATGGTCATAGAGCAATTTATTTGATTCCCTATGAGTTAAAAATTTATCTCTTTTTCATTTTTTAAATCATTATAAACAATGTTACAATAAATATCCTTGAAGATAAAGCTCAGTACATAGCCAGGATGATTATTTTAGGATAAATTCCTAGAAGTGAAATTGCTGAAACAAAAGGCTTGCATGTTTTTAGAGAATGTAGATAGTATTCCAAATTCCCCTTCATAAAGGTCATGCCAGTTCATACTCCTGGGTCCTGCCAGCAGTGTATAAGGGTTCTCATTGTCTCACATTCTCAGTAATATGTACCTTATAAGATATTCCACCACCTGTCTGTCAGTTGACCATGTTGTGGTGGTTTGCATGTTGCTGTAATGCTGGCAGCTATGCAATCAGTATTTCAAATACCAGCAGGGTCACCTAGGGTGGACGGGTTTCAGTTGAGCTTCCAGGCTAAGACAATGAAGAAAGGCCTGGCAATCTACTTCAGAAAACTAGCCAATGAAAACCTTATGGATCACAGCAGAGCATTATCAGACTTGCTTGCTTTGGACACGTCATCAGAAGGAATCAATTGCTAGAGTAGGACATCATGTTTGGTGAAACAGAGGGCCAGTGAGGGCGTGGGAGACCCTCAGTAGGATGGATTGGCACAACAGCTGCGATGATGGACTTGAACATGTTAGCGATTGTGAGGATGATACAGGACCAGGCAATGTTTCATGCTGTTGTACGTAAGGTTGCCATGAGTCAGAGTCAACTTAATGGCAGCTATCTATCTATATAAGGAGCCCTGGTGGTGCAGTGGTTAAGCAGCTTGGCTGCTAACTGAAAGGCTGGTGGTTCAAACACAGCAGCTGCTCCACGGGAAAAAATACCTGGTGATCTGCTTCTGTAAAGGTTATAGCCTAGAAAATTCTACAGGGCAATTTGACTTTACCACATGGGGTTGCTATGAGTCGGAATCAACTTGACAGCAACAGAGTTGTTTTTTTTTTTTTTTTTTAATGTATTTGTCTGTCTGTCCATCTGTCTGTCTATCTATCTTTCTGTCTGTCTATCTGTCTATCTATCTAAGACATTGATTCAGGGAAACACGGACTATGCTAATCATGCAGATTTGAAAGGAAACACACATCAAAACTTTATCATTCCAGTTCTCTTCCATACTCAGCCCTTCTCATACTCCCTTGCTTTCTTCCCTTGTTTTCTCCTTGGCATTATTCGGGTATCCATCTGTCTCTCGTATTAAAGTCTTAGCTAGTTTGAGGGTAGGGAAGATGTCTGATTCAGTTTTATATTCTTCTATACCCCTTAGGATCTAGAACAGAGCTTTGTGATGGATTTGTTCAATATTTGTTAAAGAAAGTAAATTAACTAAATTCAAATATTCAAATGTATAATTTAGACCCAAAGTAACTTGGGAGGCAGAATGTGACACAGTGTAGAAAAATAGCATTATGTAAATTATGAAGAGAATAGAAATGACTGCTTTGTTTTGAAGTCCAAGATCTTCTTAGCAAGAGTCCTTACCCTTGGGTTCCAAACAAAATCCTTGCCAAAATCATCCATAGTCAAAGTACTCATTTAATTATTCATTCATTTATTCAAACTCTTATTAGGAGTCTGTTGAACACCAAGCGCATTAGTGAAATAAAACACAGTCACTGCACTTAATGATTTTACAATGGAATTGGAGAGATGAAACAAACACTTTGATTCAACAACATTTAATAATCACTCTTGAAGTGCCAGGACCCAGGGATATTGAAATAAATAATATCTAGTCTGTGACCTCTAGGAGTTTATGATCCTATAGAGAAGATTCTATATCCTTTAGACAATTTTGTCATAGAGTGGCTAGTACTATGCACAGCATAGTACCGTGCAAAGCAGAAGTACCATAGTGTGGTAGGAAAAGAGTGGGCTTCAGAATCAGGGAGACCTGGGTTTAAATTTATTATTTTCTGCTTTCTAGCTCTGTGATCCTGGGCAGGCCACTTCAAACTTCAATTTCTTTATACCAGCCATAATGTGCAAATTAATGAAATAGGTGTGCAAAGGGCCCTTGATAAATACAGATTCTCGGTGAGTGGTTGTTGTTAGAGGGGCATGGTCGAGGAAAAATTCACAGAGGAGGAGATGCTGGAACTGGACTAAGAAAGAAAATGTGACATAACTGGGCACAAAACATGAAGAAGGGCATTGCAAGTAAAAGGAACAGCACACGCAAAGGCTTGGGGGCATGAAAACCACTCGGCCTGTTTGGAAAACGATGGTAGTTTTGTGAGGTTGCAACATAGAAAAGGAGATAGGGAAGGGCAGAAGATGAGGAGCAAGAGGGAGGCAAAAGACAGTTCAACAGAGGGCTTTGCAAATCATGGTGAGGGGCTTGGATATAACTCTCTACGGCTATGCTGTCTAATATGGTAATAATGAGCCACAGGTGGCTATTTAAATTAATCTAATTAAATAAAATTTAAAGCTCATTTCCTTCGTCACGCTAGCCACATTTCAAGTGCTCAAAAACCACATGTGGCTAGTAGCTACCATATTGGATAGTACAGTTATAAAAACACTGCCATGATCACAGGAAGTTCTATTAGACAGAGCTGCTCTACAGCCTTGCTACTCAAAGTGATCAGCAGACCAACAGCATCGGTCTCACCTGGAAGCTTGTTAGCAATGTAGTCTCAGATTCCACCCCAAACCTACCGGATTAGAATCTGCATTTTCTCAAGATCGCCAAGTGGGTCATGTGCAGATGGAAACTCAGCTTGAGAAGCATTGCTACCTAGAATGAGGAGTCCTGGAACAGTGTAAGCAGGAAGTGGCATGGTCAAAACTGCATTTGAGAAGTTTGTTCTAGTAGGGGAATGAATAAGATGGGGGCAAGATCAAATGAAGAGAGAGACCAATCAGGAGACACTGGCAACAGGACTGCTGTTGCTGTATTTGAGCAAATTAGAAAAAGGTACAGTTTTCTATGTAGAATCGAGCCCAAAGAGATTTGAGGAGCAGACTGCAGGTTGAATTTCAGCTCCTCTGACTGAGGCAGAGCCATGGATGGTAGAAATGGTTAATGTGATCAGCTGTAACAGAAAGAGTGGAGGTTTGAGTCCACCCAGAGGCATCTTGGAAGAAAGACCTGGAAATATACTTCTAAAAAATCAGCCATTGAAAACTCTATAGAGTAGTTCTACTCTGCCATGAGTTGGAATTGACTCGATGGAAACTGGTTTGCTTTTTTGTTGTTGTTGTTCTACCCAGGCACCCTTGTGCATGAGAGTATGGGACAACATGGTAGCAATTGTCCAGGCAAGCGATAAAGAAGGCTATAATACACAACTGAGGACATTAGTTAACAGTAACAAATCACCACTATACGGGGCGTTGTTTTGTAAATGTCACGTGCTTCAAGAGGACCAGGGCAGCAGCTGGGGTGAGAGAGTGAGGGGCCATTCTGCAAGGACCAGTAAGGAAGGCTGACCTCTTTCCATCCTGTGTTGAGGGGCAGAGTATCCGTTTCATTTCACATCACAAAAGTGATTATACTAATTGCCTTCAACCAGTTCTGCATTTCATGTGTATAATACCCATAATTTGAGGTTTGAGTACAATTGCAGTAAATTATACTAATCACAGGAAAACTTCATTAAACTAATAGAGGTTTATTCAAAAGTGTAGTTTTAAGCAATTAGTATTCCCCAGTTGAAAGGATGTCTTCTTATTTTATAATGAAAGATATTGAATACTTCACAACTGTATTAATTGGGAGTCCATTATTTCTGGTTTCCATGGTTTTAAAATAATGGGAGTTTTTAGAAAACGTTACCCCACTTGGAGTTACAGTCACTTTTTAAACCCTGAGCCATAATGTTAAAAAAAACAAAAACAAAAACTTAGAAGCAGTCTTAAGTAGAAAGAGTCTTTAGAGAACTTAACTCTCTATTTTGAATATTTCTGGACTTCTAGGAATGGGCAAAGTTTAATTTATGCACTTCAAATTGCCTTAAATAACATGAGTTGGGGCAGGGAAAATATCTACCACTTGGTACACAATGTCTTACACACACACACAAATATACACACACGTTCTGTAATGGTTCATGCAGGAATCAGATGGCGCATTCAAGTAGGGTAATTGAGGATTGTTTAATAAAAGGATCATTTACAACAATGTAGGTAGGGCTAAGGAGAATTAACAGCAGTCTGGGTTGAGCAATAGCTGGGAGCTATTACCGCTTAGGCCAGAAGGGGGAAGGGCAGAGGACACTTACTGAAACTAGGACAGGGTAGCTGCAAAAGAAGGTTGACCATCAGGAACTTCCGTCTTTGGTAAAGGGACACAGCCAGTTTACAATAACGTGGCAGGAAGAGTTGATAGAATAAAAATCCCAATCTCACTCTCCTTCCTCCCGCTTTTCTTATGGTACCTCCCATTGGCCAAACCCAAGAAGAAGCCAAAGGGTAAGAGAGGCTATTGCTGCAGTCCATTCAGGGGAACTTCCCAGGACACAAAGCAAGGTAGAGAAGGGTAGAGAGTGGATCTACAGGAGCAAATGGAAAATACCCAGCACTCTCTCCTAAACATATACACAGTTATACATAAACATATATCTTAACATTCTGTAATATCTTCAGTTAACAAGTACTTTAGAATATTTTTCAGACATACACCTGACCCATAGCAGGCACTCAATATATATTTATTGAATATATCAATGAAATATATTATTTGCAAATGAACTAATTTTTTTGTTATTCCTGAGAATTAGATTTCTTTATAAATTTATTTTATTTTTAAGTGACAGACTTCTTTTGGATCCAAAGACTTGTGGAAGGTGAATGGTATGTAAAACAAAACAAACCTGTTGCCTTCGAGTTGATTCTAACTCACAGCGACCCTATAGGACAGAGTAGAACTGCCTCATAGGGTTTCCAAGGAGTGCCTGGTGGATTCCAACTGCTGATCTTTTGGTTAGCAGCCAAGCTCTTAACCACTACCAGGGCTCCAAATGGTATGTAAAATATATTAAACGGTGCAATAATTTTCTTAATAGTTAAGGTTAAAGAAAAAAAATTCAGTATGATTCTGTCTACAGAAACAGTGAAACAAGTAGTTAATCCAAATATTACTTTATTACTTGAGTAGTACTTGAGGAAATCACTTCCTGTTGACAAACCTGATTGATCAAATTGTCCAGGAAGTTGACCAATTTTTCAGTTCAGTTTACCTATGGAGATGCCAATGCCCTGATAACATGTCCTTCCTTCTCAAATGATGGAATAAACATTTTCATCACCCAAGCTGTCATGGATTGAATTGTGTCCCCCAAAAATATCTGTCAACTTGACTGGGTCATGATTCCCAGTACTGTATGATTGTGTAATCTGATGTGATTTCCTTATGTGTTGTAAACTCTATCACTATGATGAGGTTATATGTGCTCTCTTTATGTGTTATAAATTCTATCACTGTGATGAGGTTATACTGATGAGGTTTACAAGATTGGATAGTGTCTTAATCCAATGTCTTTTGAGATATAAAAGAAAGAAACGAGCAGAGACACATGGGAACCTCATATCACCAAGAAAGCAGTGCCAGGAGCAGAACGTGTCCTTTGGACCTGAGGTTCCTGTGCAGAGAAGCTCCTGGACCAGGGGAAGATTGATGACATGGACCTTCCTTCAGAGCTGAGAGAGGGCCTTCCCCTGGAGCTGGTGCCCTGAATTTGGACTTGTAGCCTACTGGACTGTGAGAGAATAAATTTCTCTTTGTTAAAGCCATCCACTCGTGTTATTTCTGTTAGAGCAGCACTAGATGACTAAGACACAAGTTTTGCCAATGAAGCCAAAATAAATTTCCAAAACATTTTGAGCAAGCACGATTTCACAGTCTCAGTTGGCTTGTTAGTGGCAGACGTGAATTCTAGTCCTGGTTCTTTTATTCACTAGTTTCGTGGATGCAGGCAGGCAACCTGGGCTCCCTTATCTATGAAATGAGGAGGCTGGACTTTGATCCCCAAGGCCCCTGGCAGCTCTAATGTCCCCATGACTCTAGGCTCTGCGTGCAAACCTCTGAACCTTTCACTGGGAAACGTTCTCAGTCAAAGTACATCAAATATCTAAACACACAGTGTTTACCCTTCTGATCAAATGGCCAGTGTGTAATTTGACCCTTTCAACAAATCATGGATGTGAGAGTCAACGTTCTGTGCATGTAAACAACTGTTGGGGACAGTTTTATCATTTGAAGAAACAAGTAAATGAGATTCATTTACTGAGATAGCTTTCAATGGGAATTTTTAAGTAGATGGAGAGGCTAGTTCTGACCTATTGCCAGGAGCACGGTTTTCCCCTGTGGAGCTGGTAGACTGGCTCTGATCCATCCTGACTCTGCCACCTGGTTTCCTTAGTAACCAAGGGCCTAGATCTGCGCGATGTTTGCAAGACATCTGGTAGGATTAAGGTAAAGATTACCGCTATCAGAGATCAAGTCCATAACCTTGGCCTTTGTAGACCCTACACTAATTAAAAGTCACCAGGCAGGGATGTGGAACCACCAAACAGTGCTGGTGAGTCAGGTCAGCACAGTGATGGAGAATGTGGACTCTGGAACCAGACTGCTTGAGATCAAATACCAGCTCTGTCCCTTGCTAGTGGCAGAATCTCAGGCAATTTAATTTGCCTCTCTGGGCCTCAATTTCCTCTTCTGTGACATAAGTTTAATAAAAGTACCTTCCTTGTGCAGTTGTTGACAGGATGAAATACACTAAAATACTAAAAGTATACAGAACTGTACATAACTAGCTCTCAATGTGAATTAGCCAGTAGTAGTAATAATATGGTGATTACATAACACATAAAAAAGAAAAATAGAGATTTTCAAGAATATCATACACAGCATTGTTTTAGGGGAGATCCATCACTCATCTGTCAGTGGAGGCTTGCATGTTACTATGATGCGGAACAGATTTCAGCAGAGTTTCCAGACTCAGACTAGGAAGAAAGGCCTGGTGATTTACGTCCAAAATTAGCCAGTGAAAACCCCAAGGATCACAACAGTATGATCCCATTGTGCATGGGGTCACCATGAGTCGGGGGCTGACTTGTTGGCAGCTAACAACAACAACAGCAAAGATGGTACTACTTTAAAAACATGGCTTGAAAATCCTCCATTATGTTCCCATGAAAAGTATGCAAGGTTAGACTATCGGGGGCAGGGCTTGAACAACAGCAAAAGATTGTGAAGTTTAAGATCACGGGCTTTGGTATCAGGCAGATCTGAGTTAGAATCCTAGCTCTGCAGATTACTAGCTGTGTGAACTTGAGTAAATTAATCTAAGTCTGAAACTTTCCGCTAAACACACAATGGGGATAACAGCAGAATCTACCTCAAGAGTTACGGTGATGATTAAACAGGCAATGCTGAAAAAATTCTCACAACACTGCCTGGAACATAGCAAACGAACAATCGATATTAATGACTATTATTACTAGGTCCAATCATACCCCATGTGGCCTATTTTCTCCCAGATGCCTAAGTTTACTCAGTTACTCATTTATTTCATCTGTGAGGATTTCAACACATATTTGGGGGGGGGGGACAAAATTCTATCCGTAACAGTGCCCTTAAGCATTTGACAGACTAGCCTGGAGATGAATCATAGATACACCAAGTAATAGGAGAGCCTCCACGGAGCGGCCCAAACTCAGGTGTGCGATTACAGAGAGGGGAGCAGTGGGAGGCAGTGAGACTGTTCAGGACTGAAAGAGATGATTGGAGGATGGTCTTGAATGCTGAGGAGAGGCGGCACGGTTTACGGTAAGAGGTACAGGCCGAACGGACATCCTACGTTCACAGTCTCAGATCTGCGACTCTCTGGCTCGTGTGATTTTGCTTAAGTCACTTCACCCCTCTGTGCCTCGGTTTCCTTAGCTGTAAAATGAAGAAAATGAAAATACTTACCTCACAGAGTTAAAGCACTGAACAGGGCCTGGCTCAGTAAAAGTTGTGGTGTGGGTAAGAGAAAGGACGAGTTTCCAGGCAGGCAAGCTATCAGGCATGCCGGCCATTATGAGGATGATGCAGGGCCAGGCAATGTTTCATTGTGTTGTACATAAGGTCACCAAAAATTGGGACCAACTTGATGGCATGTATGTATGTTTGTGTCAAGTTATCAGGAGCTTTTGTTTTAACCCAGAGATGCCCACGTAACCTGCCACTGTGCCCCTCAAAGGCTACAAAGGTAGATCCTCTTAGCCCTATCCCCAAGAAGAGCCCAATCTTACACATGGCTTATCAGAAATACAGGCTGGTCTAAATATTTCTTTACTCTTCCATTTGGGCCATGTTTCAGCCAATGGTGACTCAATATGACGTAGGGCACAGAAATCTCTTCTTCTTGGCCTCCTGACCTCCTACCTTCTCCATTCTCATCTCCCCAGGGTCCCAGTTTCATCCTGCCATTGCCCCTGGACTGGAGCTGGTGGGTCCCATCTCTCAGGGGCCCCATGATTCCTTGACTGACATCCTGTTTGTCTGTGTTTTCAAATTCACCCACCACATAAGCCAGCCTTTCTTGCTAAAATGATCACCTCCCGTAACATAATTTCTATGTATTTTATGCCAAAATACTACTTCCATACTAAGATAGAACCAAACCCACTGCCGCTGAATTGATTCTGACTCATACCGACCCTATAGGACAGAGGAGAACTGCCCCACAGGGTTTCCAAGACTGTAATCATTATGGAAGCAGACTGCCACATCTTTCTCCCTCAGAATGGCTGGTGGGTTTGAACCGCCAACCTTTCGGCTAGCAGCCAAGTGCTTTGACCACCACGCAACCAGGGCTCCTTTCAGGTAGAATATGGAGGGACAATAGGAGTGAACGCAGCATCCAACCTACAGAAAATACATTAAGGAATTTTCTACTTAATTCCTCACCTGAGGTCTGGCATACAGAACATTTCCTGGCTTTCTTTATAAGGTCAGCCAATACCAGGATAAGCCCCTCGAAGCTAATTTCAGAGGGTTAAGAAGAATTGATGCCTTTGAATTATGGTGTTGGCGAAGAATACTGAATATACCACGGACTGCCAGAAGAACGAACAAATCTGTCTTGGAAGAAGTACAGCCAGAATGCTCCTTAGAAGGGAGAATGGCGAGACTTCATCTTATGTACTTTAGACATGTTATCAGGAGGGACCAATCCCTGGAGAAGGACATTATGCTTGGTAAAGTAGAGGGTCAGCAAAAAAAGGAAGACCCTCAACAAGATGGATGGACACAGTGGCTGCAACAATGGGCAAAGCATAACAATGATTATGAGGATGGCACGGGACCAGGCAGTGTTTTGTTCTGTTGTACATAGGGTCATTATGAACGGGAACTGACTGGATGGCACCTAACAACCACAAGAGGAGTTTACCAGAGGATTCACACTGCCTAAGAGCAGCTGGAGAAAAGCATCACCCCCTCCCTTACTGGGATTCTGATTCCAAGAGCGTAGAAAGTCCCATCATCTCCTGACTCAGACCCTGGAAACGCTCAGCAGTGACTCAGTGAGCAGCCGGGCTCACAGTGAGTGTCACCACGACTCTCATCACTGGATGCATTTGGCTTAGCTGCCATATGGCGGTTCGGAAGAGCTCTTTTGTAGTTTGATGGTCTGGAAACGACTGAAGCTGTCTTCACATTCCGTGTTGCTGGTTTATTTCTGTTTAGGAAGACAGGAGGCTGCTGGAGCATACCTTAACCTTGATGCTGCAGAAGGAAGCCTTGTGAACAGACTTTTTCATAACTCAAGTTGGAATATCCTGTTAAGGTAGATGGTAAGGACCAGTAGTTTACAGGCATTTAATAATCAGCTAATAATTTTTTTTGAGCAACTAATATATGCCAGGCACTTAGCTGCTGGGGATAAAGAGACACATGAGACAAATGGCTCAGTCTAGTGGGAGAAAGAGTTGAAGAAAATAGCAATGATAATAGAGTGGGAGGAAACTGTAAGAAAGGGATATGTGGGAAGTCATGGGAGATGAGAGCCAGAAATAGCTTCTGGAAACAAGCTCAAGTTGTATAAGAAAAGTATAATTTATTGAGCACTTACTAAGCCCAGGTTCTAAGCTGGATACTTTACTTATGTTATTTCAATTAATTCTTTCTCCAAAGTCACATAGCTGTAAGTAGTAGAGCTGAGGTTTGAATCCAGGTCAGTTTTAACCAAAATCCATTCCATTCCAATCAACTCCATTCCAGTTCATTCCACTAGGCAAGTCTGGGCAGGTGGGTGCTCACCAAGACCCATTCCATTCCAGTCAACTCCATTCCAGTCTATTCCACTAGGCAGGTCTGGGCAGGGGGATGCAGGGATAGAGATTTCAGGCCAAGAGAATAGCCTGCACAGTGGTAAAAAACAACTCTCTTTGTCTGATGCTGAAATCTCACCATTACCTGTAGGGGAACACTTGTTGACTACCCCAAATCCAGACTCCAAAATGGCACTGAAAGCTTAGCAAGAAGTGCTTGAAACAGGGCCTCTGCACTGAAAACATATCTGCTGGACAGATTCACATCAGCTGCTCGTTTTGCTCTCCTCTTTAATTAACACACTCTGAATGTAGTTAAGGAGAAATGTTAAAGGCTGTCCAGCTTTGGTAGAAGACATTTGTGTTAGGTTGAACTAACCTGGAACATTACCGTGATCCAGTCAGAACTTTGATTAGAAAAATCTGCAACGTCTTCTGCCTCAACAGTTTTTGAGCACTTGGCTGATGTTTGATGCCCAGCTGGATTACTCTCCATGTCACGTTAAGAGGAACAAGTACTTCTCAGGTAGGTTTTTTGCTGGCTGCGATGTCTTTGTAATATCCTTCCAGGGGCTTCTATGGGCTTAAATATATGACATTCAAAATAATATGTACATGAATTTCTATCCATTTCATCAAGGGAGTTGTTTTTCTCCATTTGTAATCTTTTTTTATGATTTGATTCTTGCAGGAAGCAGAAGTAAGAGGTGCATTCAGGCCATCTTTGTGACCTTGGGGTCCACTCTCTGTGATGAAACTGGAAGCAAATCCCAGATGAGAACCCCAATTGTTCTAGAAGAACAGTGCAGAGCCCAGTGCTCCTGACCAAGTTGTCACACACCTGTTGCCTGGGTAACCGTCAATCCACTAAGCCAGCTCGGAGTCATAAGTGGTGTAGGGAGAGGGTCTGCCAGGGATAGAGGGCAGTACAAACACTTCTCTACCTGTTCCACCTCCAGATGTGGCCTAAGACGGACATACAAGGTGATAGAAGTCTACTGTCAGACCCCTATGGACCTAGAAGGCCCTCCTTTCCACAGCCTTCATCCAAGGATTCTCAGACCTCTACCAGTCTTATCACAAAACTTCCTCAGATTCTAACCATTGCTTAGGCTGGGCAGCGCTACCCAAAAGGCCAGTCCGCCGATTGGCACCAAATTTTTCACATCATCATCTGGTTTCCGGACCACGTTTTGAGTAGTGCTGGGCTAGAGCACCTTCTCCTTAGAACCACTGTGCAGCGCATCAGAGCTCACAGACTTACCTGGACCTGTACCGGGGACTGCAGTGATGGGAAAACCTAATATATGTCTTCTCCTTTAAAGTATCCCATCCCACCCAAGATGCTACACACAAATTTAAAGAGGAAAAACCAAAAAAGGGGTCTTCACTGACCAACTCTCTTCTAGTTCTCTAAAAACACTTTTTATTTAAAGAGTAGTACAAGAAAATTTACAAAAAAGAAAATATTAGTCCCAGCACCCCAAACCAAATACTACTGGCACTGTGTTGTAGTTTATTTTCCTTAGTAATAATTTATGCTGTATATGTAATACATATTTTATTTTAAAACTTAATATTATTCCCGAATATTAGCTATGTCACATATGCTTCGTGAACTTAAATTACTGGTAAAATTTTCTTGATATGTATCTTTTTAATAGGTTATTAATATTATTGCACTAATTTATACTGGAATCCAAAATGTACAAAAATACTTAACATATAGCCTTGCTAGCGTTGACTAGCATTAACTAGCCTCCTAAAAAAAAAGTATAACTTGATTGTTTTAATTGTATTTTACTTGATTGTTAGTAAGATTGTCAATATACAACTTTTTTTTTTCTATTTTGAGATAGCAAATTTTTGTAGAGACTTTTCTAAGCTTTGTCTTCATTCAAGTAGATAGTAGCTAGTCATTGTTTTAGAGAGAATCCAATAGTACATGGTTTAAAACACTATACTAGACATAAGCTGTGTTATCTTATGCTGCTGTTGTTGTTGCTGTCAATTCAATTCCAACTCATGGCAACCCCATGTGTGCAGAGTAGAACTGCGCCATAGGGTTTTCAAGGCTGTGACCTTTTTGGAAGCAGAATGCCAAGCCTGTCTTCTGAGGTGCCTCTGGGTGGCTTCAAACTGCCAACCTTTTGGTGAGTAGTTGGGCCTTTGTTTGTGTCACTCAGGGACTCCATATCTTATGCTAAAACAAACGAAAACCAAACCTGTTGCTGTTGAGTCAATTCTGACTCATTGTGACCCTATAGGACAGAGTAGAACTGCCCTATAGGGTTTCCAAGGAGTGGCTGGTGGATTCAAACTGCTGACCTTTTGGTTAGCAGCCAAGCTCTTAACTCCTGCACCATCAGGGCTCCAAATCTTTATGGAAGCAGACTACCACAACTTTCTCCTGAGGAGCCACTGGTGGTTTCAAACTGCTGATCTTTTGGTTAGCGATTGATCGCTTTACCCACTGCAGCACCAGGGCTCCTTATCTTGTGCTAGCCACATTTTAATTCCTCATCTTTAAAGTGGAAATAATACCTTTTTCTAAAATTTTATTTTAGTTTTAGTGAACATATACATAGCAAAACGCACTCCCATTCCACAGTTTTCTAAACATAATGACATTGGTTACGTTCTTCACATTGTGTGAACCTTCTGGTTATTTCTGTTCTAGTTGGGTCACTTCCATTTAGTCCATCTCCCTGCCTCCCAACCTTCTCATCTATGCTTTGAAATAGCTGTTGACCCTTTGGTCCTATGTAGTTTTTTTTTTTTTTTTTTTAAAGAAATGCAGTGCTCAAGGGTGACAATCTTTACTCTTTGGGCTAAAATGTTACTTAGTTTAAAGGTGTCTTCCGAGGATAGTTTCAATTCAAGGTTTGAAGAGTAATTCAGGGTCATAGTCTTGAGGACTCCTCCAGCCTCAATAGATCCAGTAAGTCTGAATTATTTAAGGGGAGTAATATCTTGATACTTGACTGAAGTCTATAAGGATCAATAATGCATGGGAAGGCATTTTGTAAACTGTAGCACTATATAAATGCTAAGAATTATTATCTAGTATCAGTAAATGCATGATTCTGAAATGATAAAAGATGAATGTATTTCATCAAAATTAAATGTTTTTCTTTTCAAAAGTCACTTAAAATAATGAAAAGATAAGCCACAGACTGAGAAAATATTTGCAAGAATATACTTGATAAAGGATGTATATATATATCCATCGTCATCAAGTCAATTCTGACTCATAGCAACCATAGAGTTTCCAAGGCTGTAAATCTTTACTGAAGCAGACTGCCGTATCTTTCTCCCATGGAGTGGCTGGTGGGTTTGAACCACCGACATTTCAGTTAACAGACTAGCACTTAACTGCTGCACCACCAGGGCTCCTAAAGGATATATATGTATCTCATTGCACAATCAAGGCTCCTTTATAGAGACACACATATACATGATATATACTATATGATTGATTCGATTATATATATCAAAACTCAATAATAGGGGACCTCAGACCATCAGGAAAGCAGTGCCAGGAGCAGAGCGCGTCCTTTGGACCCGGGGTCCCTGTGTGGAGAAGCTGCTAGTCCTGGGGAACATTCATGAGAGAGAAAGCCTTTCCCTGGAGCTGACACCCTGAATTTGGACTTTTAGCCTACTTGACTGTGAAGAAATAAATTTCTCTTTGTTAAAGCCAAAAAAAAAAAGAACTCAATAATAATAAAATAACCCAACAGGGCAAAAAATTTGAACAGACACTTCACCAAAGAAGATATATAGATGACAAATAAGCACATGAAAAGGTGCCAACATCATTAGGCATTAGGGAAATGCAAAATAAAACCACAATGAGACACCACTTCACACCTATTAGAATAGTTAAAATGAGAACAATTGATCATATTAAGTGTTGGCAAGGATGTGGAGGAACTGAACTCTCATACTGATTGTGGGAAAGTAAAATGTTACAACCACTTTGAAAACCAGTTTGGTTGTTTCTTTAAAAAGTTTAGCATTCACCTACCGTTTGATTCAGCCATTTTACCCAAGAGAAAGAAAAGCGTATGTTTATACAAATGTTTATAGCAGATTTATTGATAATAGCCCAAAACTGAGAACAGCCCCCAGATGTTGGTTGTTCCTGTCAGTTGCCGTAGAGTTGATTCCCACAAATGTTTATAGAAGCTTTATTTGTTATAGCTAAAAACTGGAAATAGCACAAATGTTTATCAACAGGTGAATAGAGAAATTGTGTTATACCCAGTAGAATATTCTACCAACCCAAACCAAACCCACCACCGTCAAGTGGATTCCAACTCATAGCGACCCCATAGGGTTTCCAAGGCTGGGAATCTCTATGGAAGCAGACTGCCACATCTTTCTCCAGTGGAGCTGCTGGTGGTTTTGAATCGCCAGGCTTTCAGTTAGCAGGCGATCACTTTAACCACTGCACTACCAGGGTGCCCGGAATACTCTAAAGCAGTAGAAAAGAACAAACCATCGATAAATGCACAAACATGGATAAACGTCAAAATCATTATGCTGAGTGAACAAAGCCAGACAAAGGACATGCTGTATGATTTCATTTATATAAATCACAATAAAATGCAAACTAATCTATAGTGATAGAAAGCAGATCAGTGGTGGCTTTGGGGAATTGGTGAGAGGAGGGAAGAAGATATTACACAGGAGGAGGAAGCTTCTGGAATGATGGATGTGTTCACTATCTTGATGCAGTGACAGTTTTATAGGTACAGGCAGTCCCTAGGTTACGAACATCTGACTTAGGTACAACCTGTAGTTACAATCTAACCATTACAAAGCCTATTATATTAAAAATTTGAAGTACATACAATCGTTCATAATAATAAATGGGCTCTACTTTGTGATGCACATCAAACACTGTTATTATTATTACTGTATTATTATATTAAACAGGTTTTAGTGTATCTGGAAGTGTTTCTTTAATGTCTTTTATGTGTAGATACTGTATACTATACACGAAGACAAACATTTGACTAACTGACATTAGATATGAACTGTACCTAACTGTTCCGACTTACGTACAAATTTGACCTAAAGACAGACTTAGGAACGGAACTCATTTGTAATCTGCGGACTGCCTGTACGTACGCATGTCAAATATCCCTAGGTGGCACAAACAATTTGTGCTTGACTACTAACCTGAAGGTTTGTGGTTCAACTCACCCAACAGTACCGCAGAAAAAAAGGCATGACAATCTGCTTCCGTAAAGATTATAGCCAACAAAACCCCATGGAGCATGCTGTTCTGCTCTGTAACACATGGGTTGTCATGGGTTGGAATCACTTCGATGGCAATGAACAACAACATACATACGTCAAAACTTATTAAATTGTACGTTTTAAATACAATGTAGTTTATTATCTGTTTGTTATACCTTAATGACATACCAAGTTAAATAAGACGCGGTCCCTGCCGTCATGAAGTTGTTTTGGAGGAAAACAGACATAGAGGCCAAAGGCTTACCACTCTTTTAACCTCTGGCAGTTTGCACTGGTTATTAGACACACACACACACATATACATATACATACACACACACAAATAGCATAATACAAATATAAGCAGCTTGTCTCTAATCATTAGGGTGAAACAGTTGAGAATAATCTAAACTTACACATAACTCTACATCAAGAAAGGAAGAAAAATATTTGGAGATGGGTTCTTATTGAGGAGAAAAAAGTGTAATGAGGGAAATTTCCGGAGTAATAATTGCTTTTAAAAAAAACATTGTTTATATCTTAGTTTATGTATCGGGATTTGTGTGTGTATTTATTTTTTATTTTAAAAATTTTTAAATTTTATTTATTTTGTCATTGCTTTGTTGAGAATATATGTGGCAAAATATACACCAACAGTTTCTGCATGTACAATTCAGTGACATTGACATTGATTGCATTCTTTGAGTTGTGAAATCATTCTCACCCTCTCTTTCTGAGTTGTTTCTTCCCCATTAACATAAACTCACTGCTCCCTAAGGTTCCCATCTAATCTTTCTAGTTGCTATTGTCAGTTTGATCCAATACAGATAGTTCTTAAAAGAGCATAATGCTCAAGGCTGATATTTTTTACTAGTTAAGCTAAACTATTGTTTGGTTTTAAGAAGACATCAGGTGATATTTTTGGTTTAAGGTTTAAAGAATATCTCAGGGCAACAGTGTCAGGGGTTCACCCAGCCTCCATGGCTCCAGAGACTTTGGAGTCTACAAGAATTTGAAATTCTCTCCTATATTTTCTCCCTTTTGGTCAGGATTCATCTATAGAATCTTTGATCAAAATGTTCACTACTGGTAGCCAGGCAGCATCCGGTTCTTCTGGTCTCATGGCAAAGGAGACAGTTGTTCGTGGAGGCAATTAGCCACACATTCTATATCCTTTTCCTATTCCTTACTGTCCTTCTTAGTTGGTGCTGGTGAATATAGACTAATTGTGCATTGGGATTTTAATATTGTACAAAATTGTGTAGGGCAGAAACTGTCAATATTTAGTGAAGCCCACCAGAGCATAATGTTTTATACTCAGAGTGAACTACATTAGATTTTTTTCTCACAGATTTGTTCCCTTCCTACCTTTCCAGTATTGTTTCTTGCAGCTCTCCCTTCCCCCACCCCACCCTGCAGTTTATGGTTTAATGGCAGAACGCTGAACAGATTCACCTTCCTGCCTCTTGCTTCCGTGCCTTTTCTCATATTCTCTTTGCCAAGATGGTTCCATCTTTTGCCCCTATCCCACCCTGGTTAACTCCTACTTGTTCTTTACACCTCAGCTCAGATATCACCTCTTCCATAAAGCCTTCCCTGAAGAAGAAGAATGCTTAAAGATCCATCCCTTAAAATCCAAGGCACAACAATTGGTCTCTATTTACCTAGAGCAACAGAGGAAGAAGGAGAGTCAGGAATAGGAGGAGGATATGGAATGTGTGGCTAATTGCCTCCATGAACAACTGCTTCCTTTGCCACGAGACTAGAAGAACTGGGTGGTACTCAGCTACTGTTACTGAACATTTTGATCAAAGGATTCCATAGAAGAATCCTGATCAAGAGAGGGAAAATGCAGAACAGAATTTTAAAATATCATAGACTCCAGACTTTCTGGAGCTGTGGAGGGTGGATGAACCCCTGAAACTACTGCCCTGAGATAATCTTTAAACCTTAAACCAAAAATATCCCCTGAAGTCATCTTAAAACTGAACAATAGCCCTGGTAGTGCAAGGGTTAAAGTGCCTGGCTTCTAACTGAAAGATCAGCAGTTCAAACCTACCAGCAGCTCCAAGAGAGAAAAGACTTAGTGGTCTGCTCCCATAAAGAATGACAGCCTAGAAAACCCTAGGGGCAGTTCTGCTCTGTCATATAGGGTCACTACAACAGCACCTAACAACAACAGTAAAAAATGTGGGCCTTGAACATTATGGTCTTTCAAGAACTATCTATATGGGGACAAATCGACAACAGAAACTGGAAAGATTAGATAGGAACCCTGGGGGTCAGTGAGTTTATGTTAAGGAGGGAGGAACAACTCAGAAAAGGAGAGTGAGAATGGTTGCACAACTTGAAGGATGCAATGATGGTTCAAATTATCTTGCATGTTTGTAACGTTAGAATTAAATTTAGCCAAGAGATGAAACTGACATTTGGGGAAATAATAACAATAATTAGAGTGAGATAGCTCTGGATTTCAAGTCCTCTGCAGGATTCACGCCAAGGCCACTTTCCCCAGGCTACTCCCGGCCAACGCCTGTGCATGGTGGGGCCACTAGAGCCTGGTGATTCCAGCTCAGCATGGGACTCCTCTAGCAGGCAAGCTTTGCTGTGGGGTTCCCCATCACCCTGGCTGAGATTTTCTCAGATCTACACTGCAGTCTGAGTCTTCTCCTACTCAAGCCTCCTTCCTTTCCACCCACTTCACAGGTGTCAGACCGGGGCATCACAATCTGCTTAGTTTTGCTCCCCCTCTTCTTTAACCTTCACGGGTATTTCCCTCAATAAATCTATCGCACTTCTAATTCCACCTTGACATCTGCTTCTTGGAAGACCTGAACTACACATATCTTCAAAGGGTTATTATGAAGGTTAAATGAAATAATTCATGTAAAGTGCTTGGCATTGTGTTGGATTTATAGCAAAATTTCACTAAAAACTAATTGTTGAAATTTCGACAAAGAATAAACTTGAAGGAATCATGCTGGTCAACTTTAAGACTTACTATATACAGAGCCCTGGTGGTGCAGTGGTTAAGCATTCAGCTGCTAACCAAAAGGTCAGCAGTTCGAATCCACCAGCCACTCCTTGGAAAGCCTATGGGACAGTTCTACTCTGTCCTGTAGGATAACCATGAGTCGAAACCAACTCGACGGCAGTGGGTTTGGTTTTTTTTGGTTTATAAAGCTACAGTAATCACGATAGTGGGGTACTGACAAAGGAATATAGAAACAAAGGTCAATGCAACAGAATAGAGAGTCCAGATATAGCCCCACATGTATATGGCCAGTTTATTCTGACAAAGGTGCAGAAGCAATTCAATGAAGAAAGGATAGTCTTTTCAACAAATGGTGCTGGAAAAACTGGACATAAACAGGCAAAAAATGAACCTGGACCTTGACCTAACTTCACAACTTATACAAAACTTAACTTAAAATAGATCATAGATCTAAAAATAAAACCACAAAACTTTGAGGAGAAAATATTTGTAACCTAGGGTTAGCTCTTAGAGATTATACCACATCAGCATGACCCTTAAAAGAAAAACTTGATACGTTAGGCTTAATCACAATTAAAAACTTTTGTCTGTGAAAGATACTGTTAAGAGAAGGCAGAGATAAGCTACAGACTGGAAGATAATGTTTGCAAATCAAATATCAAACAAAGGACTTATATCTAGAATATGTAAGAACTCTCAAAACGCAACGGTAAGAAAACAAACAACTCAATTAAAAAACAGACAAAAGAACTAAACGATATTCACCAAGGAGAATATAAAGATGGCAAATGAGCACCTGAAAAGATGTTCAACATCATTAACCATTAAGGAAACGCAAATTGAAATCACAAGGATATACCACTGTGCAGCTAACAGAACGGCTAAAATAAATACAATACCAAGTGCTGATAGGATGAAGAGCAACTGAAACTGTCCTACATAGCTAATGGGAATGCAAAATAGTACAGTCACTTTGGCAGGTTCCTGTAAAGTTATATATAGACTTACCATATGACCCAGCAATCCCACTCCTGGGTATTTACCCTGGAGAAATGAAAACCTGTGTTCACACAAAAACTTGTACAAAAATACTTACAGCAGCTGTATTTTCAATCAACAAAAACTGAAAACAATCCAGATGTCCTTCAACAGATGAATGTATAAACTGTGGCATATGTGTGCAACAGAATACTACTCAGTAATGAAAAGGAGCAAAGTATTAACAAATGCAACAACTTGGGTGACTCTCAAAGGCATTATACTGACTACAACAAAAGATTATGTACTTTATGATTTCATTTATATGGCATTGTCTAAAAGAAAAAAACTATAACACTATAAATAACAGTTGTGATTCTGACTCATGATGACCCCATGTGTTTCAGAGTAGAACTGTGTTCCATAGAGTTTTTAATGGCTGTGATCTTTGGAAGTAGATCACCAGGGCTTTCTTCCAAGTGGATTCAAACTGCCAACCTTTTGGTTAGTAGCCAAGTGCTCAACTGTTTGTGTTACCCAGGGACTTGACGAAACGATAGTGATGGCGAACTTATCAGTGGCCAGGGGTTAGGAATGAGAGGAGGGTGTGACTGCAAGAGGCAGTGTGAGGAACTTTTCTGGGGAGATGGAATTGTTCTTGACTGTGGGGGTGGTTATACGAATCATACATGTGTTAAAACTCATAGCACTGTATACCAAAAAAAGTCAATTTCACAGTGTGATAATTTAAAAAATAAAATTAATGTCAAAACTAATTATTGATGTAATAAATATTGATATCTTTGAATGTATATTATGTAAATAATGGTTGTCCTTGATTGGTCTCTAATTATTTTATGTATTCCTAGTGTTCACTTCCCCTACCCTACTAACTCTCCCACTCAGTCCGTGCCAACCCTCCTTTACTGTGTTCTGAAATCTCATTCAATCCTATAGTCAGACTAGGGAGATTTTGTTCAGAAAATTAGTTCAGCAGAAGATAGCAACAAAATACTTTGAAGATTGCATAGTCAATTTACCTGCAGGTAATAATGATGGCGATGATGATGATGATGATGATGATGTCAATCATGATAACAGTGTCCTGAAATTCCAAAGCCTTTCTCAATGGTTCATTCGTGTAGGAAGAGCCTAACAGACATCATTAACAGGAACTCCTCTCCTTGGCATGAAAGTCAGCAAGTCATGGCTCAAAATGTGGTCAGGATTCCCTGGGCATGCCCAGAATGACCCATCAGTGTGACTTTGAGGGACTGAAGGATTCTTTCTGCTTTGTGGGAGGACTCTCAATAGGTCTGCACAGGAAGTGAAAGCCACAGAAATAACTCTATGAGGCTTGGTTCCTCTCCTTTTTACTTGTCACTTTCTAATCAAGTTCTAACTCTTCATCAGTGGCTGACCCTTTTTCTGAAACATGGGCACTCTTGGCTACCGGGTGCCCACTGAATGGCAGATGTTTGGCCCTGGTCAAGTGGAGGAACAATAAAGGCTGGCATGGAGGTACCCATGACATCAATTATGTGTGGCAAGTATGCATTGACCACCGTCCACCCTTTGTGTTGTTAGTTTTTCTCCAAAGCGTTCCCCCTTCCCTGCCCCCCACAGGACTGCTCTGAGGTAAAATTTCCTACATAAGGCTAATGATTGTCTAGTGGAATGCAGTTTTCACAAACCTTATTTATTTCCTGGCAGTTCATCCACAGTTTTTAAGTTCACCAAGGCTTTTGTGTGTGACTTTTGTGTGTACAGAGAACTCTGAGGTTGTCCCACTTAATGATATTATTCCGAATTTTGCTGAGGTGATGAGGCATTCTTAGGACAACACATGCCTGAAGTGCTTTCTCCTAAAGAACCACACTGGCATCCAAAGAAATAATTAAACGACGCTGAGATACTGTCTTTCATTTACCAAATTGGCAGAAAATCAAAAAATGACCTTGTTTACACCCTCACTCTGCAAGTTCATGGCTTGACTGGACTAATCTCCAGGGCCCCGTCTCCAGCCAGTGTCCTCTGCCTATCCCACACAAGCTCATGTTTTACTTTGCTAATGTTAATTTACTATTATTTAATAAAGTTTAGTACTTTTTCCATTATAAAAGCAATATGAGCTCAGTATAGAATTCTCACCTTCCGTGCAGGAGACCCAGGTTCAATTCCTGGCCAATGCCCCTCAAGCACAGCCACCGCTCGTCTATTAGTGGAGGTTTGTGTCTTCCTATGATGCTGAACAGATTTCAGGGGAGCTGCTAGACTAAGATGGACTAGAAAGAAAGGCAATCACCTTCAGAAAACCAGCCAGTGAAAACCCTCTGTATCACAATGATCCAATCCCACTGGGCATAGTATCTCCATGAGTTGGAAGCTGAGTCAATAGCAGCTAAAAACAACATAGAAAACATATAAAATACCAAAAGATGCAAGGAAGCAAAACTCATAGCAACCCTATAGGGCAGAGGAGAACTGCTCCATAGGGTTTCCAAGTCTGTAATCTTTATGAAGCAGACTGTCACATCTTGCTCCTGCAGAGCGTCTGGTGAGTTTAAAACACTGACCACTTGGTTAGCAGACAAGCACTTAAGCACTGCACCACCAGGGCTCCTTCACCCATAGATAATCACTATGAAAATGTCGACATTTCTTACAACGTTTTTTGGTAAGCAGTGTTTATCCAATTTTTAAATAGAGTAAAGGTGACATTAAATATACTATTCTATTGCTTACTTTTATTTTCACTTACCATCTTACCAAACACAGCCTCCTACTATCATTCACTTCATTTAAGCAGGACGGTATTCAGATCAACAATCCTTAGCCCAAATGATAGTTTTAATGTCTTGTCATAAGAAATCACACCACCTATGGCTGTGCAGTTGCCAGGTTAAGTGCTGTTAAAGTTTTGCTGTCTCTCCATCTTTTGCCATAGGGAGCTCTGGGGAGAGAGAGAATCGACATTTACATGGGTTTTTCACTTCTGTTGAAGAGCTTTGTGGCTAGCAAACCTCACCTGCCCTTAAAGAGCCTCTTGAGATCCAATTCCATGTTTCTTAGAGAATCTAAGATGAGTTCATGCAATACCCTGGCATCCTTCCAGCAACTCTGCAACACAAGGAGGAGATACACATCTGGTTCTAGTGTTACCATCCTTATTAAACCCTAATTTCTTCTCTGGAATAACACCAGCTGCCACAGTTTAGAGTTTTGTTTTCTAAAGCCCTCCTCAATGTTTCCTGGAATACCCAAGAAAAACAAACACCCATTTGCTACAGTCTTTCAAATCTGCTTCCTGTGGAATAATGACAGCAGAGGATTCCAACAGCTCCACAAAGTCTCAGAAGTTACATAAACCATTTCAATCTCATTCAGACTTGTGCTCCAGAATTAAGTAGCAATCACAAAAGAAAACTTCCCTGAACAACCAAAGACAATGCAGAAAAGCACCAAGCATCCTGAGTTTACAACTATGGATATTTTTTCTTTTCTGGATTTTATTTCTTTTGTTGTTATTGAGAATATACACAGCAAAACATACACCAATTCAACAGCATCTACACATACAATTTAGTATAAAAAAAGCTTAAAAAAGAATATCTCAAGGTTGATAGAGTTAGAGCAGTTTTCTGCTCTGGTAACACCTGAATTTTAATATAGTTCCATGTAGTGCTTTATGTGATGGCATTTAAGTCCATTTCCCTGGATACAGCTAGGGAACTGGACTTGGGATCTATTTCTTGCCCTGGCTTCTTGTTCATTGATGTTTGTTCCCTTAATATTGTTGCTCCATCCCCTTCTTCCTCTCTTATCCCTCCCTACAAATTTTTTCAAAGATGAGCGTCACTATCCACTTTTTCTCCTCCTTACATAACAGAGGCCTGATATCTTCTGCTTTGTTAAGACATCGCAATTAGTATCTCTTTAATGGATGCTCCCATTTATCATTTGTAATAAAGTCCTAAAAATGAGGCAGCCTGTATGCAGTGGTGGCGCAGTGGTTAAGCACTCAGCTATGAACCAAAAGGCTGGCGGTTCGAATCCACCAGCCACTCCACAGAAGAAAGGTGTTGCAGTCTGCTTCTGTAAATATTTACAGCCTTGGAAACCCTGTGAGGCAGTTCTCCTCTGTCCTATAGGGTCACTATGAGTTGGCATTGACTCGATGGCAATGGGTTTGGTTTTTGATTCTATGCACTGTCTATAATTGACTGGGAAACTGATCACCGGACTTTGAATACTCTAGGTGCATCCCCCTTGAACATTTTAGAGCATCTCAGCTTGTTTGAGATGTTTTTAGTGTGTAAACATGCATACTGAAAAGCAGCTGGCATATCAAGAACCTTTTCTCCACTGATTTTCCACTGATCTTTCTAATCTTCCTAGGAAAAGAAACTGTGACAAATCTAACAGTTATTCCTTTTAGCAATAAAAATGATAGCATTGACTTAAATGCATACATTCTCTTTATTTTGGAGTTTGCGTTCTACTTTTAATACTTAAATCTTTCTGAGAGGGAGGTAGGGACAGTGATATCACCTCCATTTTACAGATGAGAGAAGCATGTCCCAGAAAGTTGAAGCTACATCCAAGGCAGAGCTGTGATGAAAATCTAAGTTTTATGACTTGGATCACATGTTCCCTTCTCTACACGTGAAAGTCTGTTTACAGCGTCATAATATGTAAACATAGAACATATACAAACCTTTTTAAAAAAGTAAATAGTTGACAGAAGATTTTGAGTGTTTGTGAACATGGTACACGCAAGGCATACACAGGATTATGTGCGAACCCAATCACTCACGCTAATGAGAGCGCGACCCAGAGAAAGGTCAGAGATAGTTGAATGAATACATGAATGAAGAATGAGGGCCTGCCCCAGCCCCAGGCACAGCAGCCACTGCCAATATAGAGACTCTGAGGGCAACCACAGGGTTCCGCCTGCTCCAGAACATCTCCTCCTGTATCGTGATGTCACATCTCCCTTCCACTTACTCTGACAGAAGGAGCCCTGATGGCACAGTGGTTAAGTGCTCAGCTGCTAACTGAAAGGTCAGCAGTTTGAACCCACCAGGCACTCCATGAGAGAAAGATGTGGCAGTCTCCTTCTGTAAAGATTACAGTCTTGGAAACCCAATGGGGCAGTTCTACTCTGTCCTGTAGGGTCACTGTGAGTTGGAACTGACTTGATGACAATGGGTTTGGTTTTGGGCTTTTGCCCCGCTAGCTCTGCCATGCAGCCTCTGCTAAGAGTCAGACAGCCAGGTTGATGGTTTTCCCCAGCCCTGGGTAAAATTCACTTTTATGACCTGGGAGGAAAAGGAAATGGTGGGTTAGTCCTTTCCAGTGAGCAGATTTATACTCATTCAATTCATTCAGAAAATATATTTATTCTCCTCTGTTCTCTTCCCACGTCACCGCCCCTATCATTTAACTTACCACAGTGTTTACGTGCCTGTCTCCTCTGTTATTGTGTGAGCAACATGATGTTGGGAACGTGCTAATTCACTGTAAAGTGCCTATTACAGTTTCTGGTATAGTCTGCACTCATTAAGTAATTGTACAAATGAAGGAATAAGAACTATATGCTTGTCATTAGGTCTAGGTTTTCTTGCATTTAGGTGATGGTGATGATGACGATGCTATTAGTTAACACTTATCAGTACTTACTATATGCCAGACTCTGCCACATCTTTTATACACACAATCCTTTTTAATCTTCATACCAGCCCTTCCGAGGCAGGAATTTTCACTAGTCACTGTGAAACAGTAGGAGGAACAGTAGTAGCGTCAGAACCTGTCTAACTTTAGGGAGGATAATAAGACTCAAGATCAGCACAAAGCTGATTCCCGTGAGGTGAAGGTCAGACATACCTCCACTCTCCAATCTTTTTACCAATTCCGACACCAGCTGTCCCTCCCACAGCACTTCTTCTCTTCCGGGTTCCATAATTCATTGGAATGGTCACACAGAGCTCCCAGACCATACTTACAGTTAAGTGGTTTATCAATGAAGTAACAGGCTACAGCTCAGGATCAAGATCAGGAAGCATATAGGCAAAGTCTGGAAGGCTCTCCCGAAGTGGAGAGCACATCCCTCCCTTCTTTAGTGCAGGACAGCTCTCTCAGCTTCTCTTAGCCATGCATGCAAGCAAGCAGGCCCTTATCTCTGCCATGCATGCCCCCTCTTAGCTGTGCAGGCCTTCTCTCAGCCTCCTGCGGACAGGCCTCCTCTCAGCCCCCTGAGGACAGGCTTCTCCTTGGCCCCCTCAGGACAGGCTTCTCTGCTTCCATCTCCACGCTGTGAACTGACCCGGCTCGTAGCCAGTGTAGCAGTTTTCTTCAGCTCTCTGTGGCTGCACTCCTAGCAGCAGGTTTCCGCCATCACCATCAATTGCTGCATGGCCCCTTCTGGGCCTACTGCCACTGACTGTGCTGCAGGGCCCCTTCTGTGTCTTCAGTGTTACAGCCCTTGACCTGTGTTATAGCTCTTTTAGGAGGTTCCTTGCCTCACCTCTCTTCTTTCTTCCTTCTGCTTTTGTCTACCAACCTCTGTGGAGTTGCCTGAATATATAAGCAAACTCCTCAACAATTTCAAGGCATGGCCCTCCCGCCAGGGCCACAAACTGGCCAATCCCTTCTGGGAAGGCCACAGACACTTCATTTGCATAGTAAGCTACAGCCATTCCATTTGCATAGTCTATTGACCAATCCCTGCAACCTGTTGCCGTCCAGTCAATTCTGACTCATAGCGACCCTATAGGAGAGAGTAGAAGTGCCCCATAGGGTTTCCAAGGAGCGGCTGGTAGATTCTAATTGTCAGCCTTTTGGTTAGCAGCCATAGGTCTTAACCACTATGCCACCAGGGTTCTACTCCCTGCAAGGTACATACAAATCACCGGGCAGCCTATAGCCCAGGGCCAGACAAAAACTATCAAACCACAAAGTGTTTACAGTTTACCCAGGAAACGTCAATCAAACTGTACAAAAATAACAAACCCTCTGGGGTAGAAAAGAAGGGCAAAAGTAACTTCTCAGAGCTTAGGGGAAAAATCTTTCCAACAGTTTTTCCAAAAAACCAAGGCAAAAGGACACATAAAGAAACTCATTTCACCATAGTTACATACACAGATTAGGAAATTGAGGCCCAGTCGGGTTAAATAATCTGCCTAAAACCCCATGGTGAGTACGTGGCAGAATCATGTCTGCTGGACTCCAGAGTGAATTGTCTTAACTTCTTCACTATTCTGCTGGCCATACTGCCTAAACCAGGAAGCCAATGTGTGGTCCAGACTGTGGTCTTTGAAAGAGGATAGAACAGATTCCCTGGAAATCTGGAAACCAAGTCACCTTAGCTATGGGGAAAAAATGTAGAAGGCAGAGTTCCTTCTTCAAGGAGCTTACAACTGTAATAAGGAGATAAGACCAACGCATATATTAATGAGAGAGTAACCAGACACAAGAGACTGTCTAGATAGCCACTCATTCATCCATGCCATACCTCCACTAGTTGGTGAGTGTATGCTATGTGCTCCACCCTATGCTATGTGCTTTACATCTGTTATCTTAATCATTCTTCTCAGCTGCTAACCAAAAGGTTGACTGTTCAAACCCACCCAGCAGCTCCATGGTACTATGGCTATGTGTGTGTCTTATAACTCACATTCATTCATTCATTTAACAAACATTTACTTGCCACCTACCATAAACTGTTATTCAAGAGAGAAATGATCCTCTATTGTGTTTGAGCCTTTTTACATTTTGGGGTTAGTTTGTTATTGGAATCTAGGCTACCCCAAGTAATATAACTAAGCTTGAGAATGCAACTTTGAATGGGAGCCATGGACGGTAGGTTACTAAAGGGCAAGGCATCTTCTGTCCAGCAGATTCCTTGTTATTTGGGTTAGATCATCTGTAAGGCTTTCAGAATCTAGGAACCTTCTCAACAGGAGGAGGGCCCCACAGGTGACATTTTAGTTCAGCTTCCTCTCCCTCTTTTTTCCTCCACCTTTCCTTGACACTCCCCACCAACTGCATCTTAACCCTGAAATGGCACATCCAGGTGTTCAGAGCATAGCTGAAACAAAGGATACACAGATGCAAAAATAAGGCAAAAAAAGCACTTGAGGTTTCACTAGTAATTTTCTGACATATTTTGGTGTGCCATGTGTAAAAAACAAATCTACAAAAAAAAATCAGTTGAAAATATGAGTAATAGGAGGAGAGTTCCAGCAAAATGGCTCTCTAGGCAGAAGCACCACACTGTCCCTCCACAAAAAAGATCCAAAAAACTAAGCCAAACAGAGAATACAACAATCCTGAAACCCTAAAACATCAAATGAAGAGATAAAGAACTCAGCCAGACACCAAATGGAGTGAGAAAACTGACAGAGAATGGAGAGCGAGGAGAGATTCATGCAGAGGTCCCCTACCAGCTAACGCAGTGCATATCCACCATCTTGGACTCCTATCGGAGACCAGCAAATGGGGGTACGAGAAAGCAGCCTCACGGAGCGTCCAGCGGGAGACAAAACAACTGTCTCTCATCTCTCCATTCTAACGGCAAGCTCCCCTAGCATTCTTTTTTGTTGATTTGTATGTTTTTGGCTCCTGTTCCTATCTCCTCTCTCCCATATCCATCTTAGCTCCACACATAACAATCTCCCCGCTGCATCCTGCCTACCTACACCATGCACTTGACATCACACCACCAAGTAGTACAGGCACGGCCTACTGGAACCTGCCCTGCACTGATTACCGACCCGCCCTGGTGGCTGTAGTAAGTGCCACAAACAACCCGTCCTAGTAACTCCTCTTCAGCTAGACCTGACCTGCTGTCCTGTATCTGAGTGACTGACCACGCCAGTTGGAGAAGGAAGCGAAAAGTATTGTGCACACAGATGAGCAAACAACAAAGAACACACAGTCCACCTGCTCAGACATAGTCAAATTTTTTTTTTTTAAAAAGGGATGAAACAAACAAATCTACAATCAATAAATGAGAAAAATAACTACTGAATGCCCCCAAAACAGCAGACAATATCAAAACATTTACAAAAACAGGACAGGATGGTTTCAGTAGGCGTCCAAAATAAAACACCACATGACTCTCCTATGGAAGAAAATGCACTAGAACTACCTGATAGGGAATTCAAATCTCTAATACTCGTAATTCTCCAAGAACTGAGGCAAAAAGCTGACAAACATGAGGAAAAAATAGACAAATTCATGGAAAATACAGACAAACAATTGGAAGAATTCAGGAAGATGATGCAGGAACAAAATGCCAAAATAAATTCACAGCTAGAAATTATACAAAGACAACAATTAGAAATCCAAAAGATAAAGAACAAGATTTCAGAAATGGATGATGTCATAGAAGGGCTGAGAAGCAGATTTGAAACCATGGAAGACAGGATCAGTGGAACCGAAGACAAACACTTGGATACAACTCTGTTTCAGGAAAACTCAGAAAAAAGAACAAAGAAAAATGAAGAGACCCTGAGAGTTACGTAGGACACAACTAAAAGCAAAACTTTACGAGTGATTGGAATTCCAGAACAGGGGGAGAAAACAGAAAACACAGAGAGGATCATTGAGGAACTGCTGACAGAAAACTTCCCCAATATCATGAAAGATGAAAAGCTGGCCATCCAAGAAGCTCAACGAACCCCATCTAGAAGAGACCCCAAAAGAAAATCACCAAGGCATATCATATTCACACTCCCCAAAACCAAAGACAAACAAAGAATCCTGAGAGCAGCTCATGATAAACAAGAAGTCACATACAGAGGAGAAACAATAAGACTAAGCTCAGATTATTCGGCAGAAACCATGCAGGCAAGAAGGCAATGGGATGACATATATAAAATCTTGAAAGAAAAAAATTGTCAGCCAAGAATAATATATCCTGCAAAACTCTTGTTCAAATATGATGGTGAAATCAGGTCATTTCCAGATAAACAGAAACTAAGGGAATATGTAAAAGTCAAACCAAACTTACAAGAATTATTAAAGGGAGTTCTTCGATCTGAGGAAAAACAGCTTCAGCTCACAGGCAGAACCTAGGACGCAGGATCATACCAGCCAGATACCAATCTAGGAAATGAACTCTCGAGGACTATCCAAAACCAAAAGATATACAACAGGGAATCAGAGCAGTTAATCAATAAATGACAACAACATCAAAACAATAAAAGAGGGAATAAATGGCATAAGTATAGAACCTTCTAATGGAGAGGAAGGCAAGGCGATACCAAGTAATGTTAGACTGCTTCAAACTTAGAAAGATAAGGGTAAAATTCCTGGTAACCACAAAGAAAGTTAACAAACATACTCATAAAAATAAAGACGAAAAACATAAAGTCTCGGCAAAAACAAAACCTACAAAAACAAAATAAATGAAAAAAAATCCACAAACAAAAATAGCTCAGCACAAGAGAGTAAGAAGAACAAAGAAAACTTCAGCACCACAAAAAAAAGCACTGCAAAATGACAGCAACAAACTCACATCTATCAATAATTACACTGAATATAAATGGACTCAATGCACCCATAAAGAGATGGAGAGTGACAGAATGGATAAGAAAACAGGATCCATCAATGTGCTGTCTACAAGAGACACACCTTAGAAACAAAGATGTGAATTCATTAAAAATTAAAGATTGGAAAAAAATATATCAAGCTAACAACTATCAAAAAAGAGCAGGAGTGGCGATTCTAATCTCAGATAAAATAGACTTTAAAACAAAATCTACCATAAAAGACAAAGAAGGATACTATATAATGATTAAGGGGACGATCCATCATGAAGACATAACCATAATAAACATCTACGCACCCAATGACAGGGCTCCAAAATACATAAAACAAACTCTAACAACACTGAAAAGAGAAATTGACAGTTCCACAATAATAGTAGGAGACTTCAACACACCACTCTCAGTAAAGGACAGAACAACTCAGAAGAAACTCAGCAAAGATACAGAAGACCTAAAGGGCACAATCAGCCAACTTGACCTCATAGGCATATACAGAACACTCCATCCAGCAGCTGCAAAGTACACATTCTATTCCAATGCACATGGAACGTTCTCCAGAATAGACCACATCTTAGGCCACAGAGCAATCCTTAACAAGATCCAAAATGTTGAGATAATTCAAAGTATCTTCTCTGACCACAATGCCATCAAGGTAGAAATTAACACTAGGAAGAGCAAGGAAAAAAGATCAACTACATGGAAACTGAATAATACCCTGCTTACACATCACTGGGTAATAGAAGAAATCAGAGAGGGAATCAAAACATTCCTAGAACCAAATGAGAATGAAAACACATCATACCAAAACCTTTGGGACACAGCAAAGGCAGTCCTCAGAGGACAATTTATAGCAATAGATGCACATATCAAAAAAGAAGAAAGGGACAAAATCAAAACATTAACTCCAAATTGGTAATGAAGAAGTTAAACTCTCCCTGTTTGCAGATGATATGATACTATACATAGAAAACCCTAAAGACTCCACGAGAAATCTACTGGAACTAATAGAAAGATTCAGCAGAGTAGCAGGATACAAGATAAACATTCAAAAATCAGTTGGATTCCTATCACCAGTAAGGAGAGCCATGAAAAGGAAATCAGGAAAACAATACCATTTTCAATAGCCCCTAAAAAGATAAAATACTTAGGAATAAATCTGACCAGGGATGTAAAAGACCTATACAAAGAAAACTACAAAACACTACCGCATGAAACCCAAAGGGATCTACATAAATGGAAAAACATACCATGCTCATGGATAGGCAGACAGACTCAACATTGTGAAAATGACAATTCTACCCAAAACCATTTACAAATACAATGCAATCCTGATCCAAATACCAACAACATTCTTCAAAGAGATGGAAAAACTAATCATTAACTTTATATGGAAAGGGTAGAGGCCCCGAATAAGTAAAGCACTACTGAAGAAGAAGAATAAAGTTGAAGGACTCACGCTACCTGACTTGAGAACCTACTATACTGCTACAGTACTCAAAACATCCTGGTACTGGTACAACGACAGATACACTGACCAATGGAACAGAATTGAGAACCCAGATGTAAATCCATCCACCTACAGTCACCTGATCTTCGACAAGGGCCCAAAGTCCATCAAACGGGGAAAAGACAGTCTTTTTAACAAATGGTGCTGGCAAAACTGGATATCCATCTGCAAAAAAATGAAACAGGACCCATACCTCACACCGTATACAAAAACTACTTCAAAATGGATCAAAGACCTGAATATAAAGCCCAAAAACTATAAAGTTCACAGAAGAAAAAATAGGACCAACACTACAGGCCTTAATACATGGCATTAACAGGATACAAACCATAACCATCAATGCACAAAACCCAACAGATAAGCTAGATAACTGGGATTTCTAAAAATCAAACACCTATGCTCTTCAAAAGACTTCACCAAAAGAGTAAAAAGAGAACCTACAGACTGGGAAAAAACTTTTGGACAGTACAAGTCAGACAAAGGTCTAATCTCCTTAATCTACAAGAAAATCCAACACTTCTACAACAAAAAGACAGATAATCCTATTAAAAAATGGGCAAAGGAAATGAACAGACACTTCACCAAGGAAGACATTCAAATGGCCAACAGACACATGAGGAAATGCTCGTGATCACTAGACATTAGAGAAATGCAAATTAAAACCGCAATGAGATACCATCTCACCCCAGCATTACTGGCATGAATCAAAAACACTGGAAATAACAAATGTTGGGGTGCTGCGGGGAGATGGGAACTCTTATACACTGCTGGTGGGAATACAAAATGATACAACCTTTTTGGAAAATGATATGGCGCTTCCTCAGAAAGCTAGAAATAGACATACCATTCGATCCAGCACTCCCACTCCTAGGAATATATCCTAGAGAAATAAGAGTCGTCACTCGAATAGACATATGCACACCTATGTTCATGGCAGCATTGTTCACAACAGCCAAACGATGGAAACAACGTAGGTGCCCATCAACAGATGAACGGATAAACAAACTATGGTACATACACACAATGGAGTACTAATCAACGAGAAAGAACAACAATGAATCTGTGAACCATCTCATAACATGGATGAAATGGGAGGACATTATGCTGAGTGAAATAAGTCAATCACAAAAGGACAAATATTGTATGATACGTCTATTGTAAAAACCCATGAAAAAGTTCACGCACAAAATGTAACTATCCTTATTGGTTACCAGGGATGGGAGGGGTGGGGGGGAAATACTAAATAGGCAATAGATAAGTGGTATCTTGGGTGAAGGGTGAGACAGTACACAATACAGGGGAAACTAGCACAACGTGTACAAGGAAAGGTCATGGAAGCCCCATAGACACATCCAAACTCCCTGAGGGACTTAATTGCAGGACGGAGGGCTGTGGGGACCATGGTCTCGGGGAACATCTAGCTTAATTGGCATGACACATCTTACAAAGACAATGCTCTACATTCTACCTTAGTGAGTAGTGTCTGGGGTCTTAAAACCTGTGAGCGGCCATCTAAGATACTCCACTGGTCTCATCCCTTTGGGAGCAAGGGAGAATGAAGAGAACAGGATACAAGGAAAAGATTAGTCCGAAGGACTAATTGCCTACAGCTACCAAGGTCTCCACTGGATTGAGTCCAGTACAGCTAGATGGTGCCCGGCTACCACCACTGACTTCTCTGACCAGGATCACAACAGAGGGTTCTGGACAGAGCTGGAGAAGGATGTAGAGCATAATTCTAACTCACAAAAAAAAGACCAGATTTACTGGCCTAAAGGAGACTGGAGAAACCTTGAGAGTATGGCCCCCAGACACCCTTTTAGCTCAGTGGTGAAGTTACCTCCGAGGTTCACTGTTCAGCCTGGGAGTGGACAGCCCCATAAAACCAAATGAGACTAACAAGGTACAGGAGTCCAGTGACAAGGGCCAGAAGGCAGAAGGGGACAAGGAAGCTGGTGATAGTGAACACAAGTTTGAGTAAGGATATTGTTGATGTGTTGTGAGATTGTTAGCCATTGTCATAGGGCAACATTTGTAGTAACTGTTAAATGAGAAACTCTTTTGTTCTGTAAGCCTTCATCTTAAGTGAGAATAACAGCACAATTCGAAAAGTGTAGTCAATGTCACTGAACTGTGCATGTTGAAATTTTTGAAACGGTGTATCTTTGGCTATGTGTATTTTCACCAAAAAAAAAAAAAAAAAAAGGTTGAGAAGTTAGAGGGTTAATATGTTGTGGGGTTGTTAACCAATGTCAGAAAACAACATGTGTACTACTGTTTCATGAGAAACTATTTGTTCTGTAAGCCTTCACCTGAAGTACAATAAAATATAAAAAAATAAAATAAAATAATAAAGAAAATATGAGTAATAAAAGGTGTTAATAGAAGATATAAAGCTAAAGTTGACATTAGAATGCTCAAAATTATATTCATTACTCTGAAAATTTTTTATCTGCATTATGCTGAAGAACAGAATACAATTGTATAGTTGTGTTATGATTACACAAAGCTTTTGGGTCTATTATCTCAAATAGAAGACCTATAATTTATACCTCCTAGCTATAAAAACGATGTTTTTCAGCTTTAACAAAAAAAAAAAAGAAGTATGTTTCAAAAGCCAGTTTAGGTCAGAAGTTAGAGTTGTTTCATCAACCTAACAATTAATGAAGCTTGGATTTTTACTTTAAAAAAAAAAAAACTATGATGCTTCACTTTTATGTATTCATCTTACAGAAACATTAGCAAATGTACACAAGCTTGTATAAACAAAGACGTTTATTGGAATATTATTTATATAAAAAACAGAAATGTCTTAAACATCCAACAACTAGCTATTAGGTTGTTGGTTCTCAACAGATGTGGGTAGAATGAATGAATACTACATTAATTAATCTGTGAATTGTCTTTATTTAACTTAACAATATGGTTGGAGTTATTTCAAGGTGAGGACATAGTGACCTACTACATTCTTTTAAATGGACACACTTTATTCTGTAGTCTGGATGTACCGTGATTTATACAGTGAAAACTGTGAGAGCCAGAACTTGAAGGGACTGCCTTGTTTTTCCGAGTCTCACAAGTTTTTCACCGCTATTGCTCTGTATTAGGGGAAAATATTTGAGTTTTCCTTCTCCAACAGGTTTCCACCTTACACAGGTTCTGGTTTTCACAGGGGTTCAGAGCAGAGACTGCCTGGGCTTAAAACTCTGCTCTGCCCCCTGCTTGCTTTGTGACCTTAGAAAAGTTATGTAATCTCTCTGTGCATTGATTTTGTCATGTGTAAATTGTGAATAAGGTCAGTACCTAACTCATCAGTTATTAGGAAGATTAAATGTTTTGTTTAAGTAAAGGGGTTCGAATAATGCCTGGCATATACTATATAAGTATTAGCTATTATTGTGGTTACTCTTAATAATTATCGCCTAAACCTTGATTAGTCCATACTGGCAAACTCCATGTTTCAGTTATAATCCATGCAGATTTCTGCCCAGTGGGCCCTCACTCCAGACTGTGGGCTGTCCCAGGACTGGTTGTATTTCAGTTAATTTTGCTCCAGAATGCTCCCCCAATTCTGGAAACACAATGTTGATTCCTGTACCCATCTGAATCAGAAGGTGCTGGTGTCCCACCCAGACCCCTCAGAATCCCTTTTGCCTGTTCGTTGGTGTTATGGGTTGAATTGTGTCCCGCAAAAAGATACGATGAAGTTCTAACTCTTGGTACCTGTGCCAGTGACCTTGTTTGGAAGCAGGGTCTTTGAAGATATTATCAGTTAAGTTTAGCATGAAGGTCATAGTGGAAAGAAAATGGTCATATGACCATGGAGGCAGAGATTGAAGTTAGGCTGCCACAAACCAAGGAATACCTGGGGCCACCAGAACCTGGGAGAGGCAAGGAAGGATTCTTCCCTAGAGCCTACAGAGGGAGCCTGGCCCTGCTGGTACTTTGGTTTCTGACTTTAAGCCTCCAGAACTGGGAGAGGATAAATTTCTGTTGTTTCAAGCCATCCCAGGTTGTGGCACTTTGTTACAGCACCCCTGGGAAACTAATACAGTTGGTATGCTCCACCCCACCCTCCCCAAACCAGCTTTTGAAGCTGCGTTGGCTGATGGCTCATCCCTGCAATCTCCTCCAGAGGATTGCCCTTGGGCAATGGAAGCCACTTTGCCAGATTCAGATCCCTCATCCACGGCCTGAGTCCCTAGGTGATACAAATTGTTAGTACCCTCGGTTTCTAACTCTCACATCAGTCCATCCAGGGGCACCTCGGAAGAAAAGCCTGGTGATCTACTTCCAGAAAATCAGCCATTGAAAACCCTATGGAGCACAAGTCTACTCTAACACACACGGCGTCACCATGTGTTGGAGTCGACTCAATGGCAACGGGGTTTTGGTCACCGATGTTCAAAAACCCCTGGGCTAGGGTAGGAAAGTCCTGTTCCCTTGTCTCAAAGCAGGACGGAGTACTGTACAATTTATGCTCCAGAGCACAAGAGGATCCAGCAGAAGCCCCATCATTCGTCTCTGTTCTGCTGCCCTTACTAAGGTTTCTCCCGAGAAAACACCCTCCGTATATCATGAGCACACGCAGTCTGGTGGTAGGCTCTGTTTCTAGGGGACCTGAGTTAAAACATGGTCTCAGGCCCCAAGACACATAGTGGGGGCTATTTAGAGCACAGGATAGAAGGCCTGGGATATGCCTATAGAGCGGTGGAATTGCAGAGGAAGGAGAGGTTTGAGCTGGAGGGCACAGGGAAGGCCTTTGGAATGGGCTGAGCCCACAATCAGCCTGCAGGCACCTAATCAAAAGAGCATACGTTTAGGCTGGACTTTGTTCTACCAGCCACCTTCAGATGTCACTGAGTGCCATGCACACAGAATGTGTAATGTGTTGTCACAAAGTCATTTTTTTTTTTCTCAAAAGCAATAATACTTCTACCGCTTAAGGCCTATTTATGTCCTAGATCTTAAAAGTAAAAATTTAAAAGCTCAAATTTTTGGTGCATCTAGAAACTGAATAAAAAGTTTCTAAGACAAAATTATGTTTGTAGCTTTCCCTGAATAGATTAAAAAGAAAAGACCAAATAAACCATTAAATTTTGAAACATCTCAGCAATCCATACTATTATCTTTTTATCTTCCCTTTAGGTGATATACTGCTTAATATGTAAACATTTATTGCTATAGTGTCTCAGTATTTTATGATTTTACTTCATTACAGTTTTTGTAGTTTTCCTGTTTATATTCCTTCCTGACTTCCCCTACTGCCCAAGACAAGCCCTAGCCCATTTAAACTCTTCTCTCTCACATCGGTCAAACAACAACCTTTTTAAAAGCAAAAGAACTATGGCCATTGGCAAGCTACCCTAGGAGCCATGGGAATACCATTTGGAGTCATTGAAAAAGACACTGACTATATGCTCCATAGAGCCCTGGTGGCACAGTAGTTAGGAGTGCAGGCTGCTAACCAAAAGGTCGATGGTTTGAATCCACCAGTTGCTCCTTGGAAACCCTATGGGGCAGTTCTACTCTGTCCTATAGTGTCACTATGAGTCTGACTTGACGGCAAAAAGTTTTTGTTTTTGGTTTTTTCTTTTTGGCAATTATGTGCTCTGCTCCATGGAGTCCCTGGGTGGTACAAACAGTTAGTGCTCACTGCTGATGGAAAAGTTGGTAGTTTGGGTTCTCCCAGAGGCACCTCAGAAGAAAGGCCTAGTAATCTATTTCTAAAAGGTCAGAGCCATTGAAAATCCTATGGAGCACAGTTCTACTCTGACACACATGGGCTCACCACGAGTTGGAATTGACTCTATGGCAATTGGTTTAGTTTGGGTTTTTTGATATGACCCATAGAGGATGCAGGCAATAAAGGTAAAGGACAGTGTCCTCCCCATGATAGAAAAGTGTTCAATGAAAGGAGCAACCAACAATAAATAATCATTTGCCACTGCATAGGACAAGAAAAGGGTAGTGACTCTCCACCACTCATTTCCTTCTTTATCTCCTTCCTTCTTATTCATTCCGTTTTTATCCTTCCTGGTGCCAGAAACCAATCATGAGCCAAAGTGCACTGTGGAAACTATGGGAACTGGTTTAGGGAGCAAGGCTCTTCCAACCCTGCTGGCTGACTGGAGACTATAGCCCTGTCCAGAGAGGCAGGGTCAGCCAAGTCCCACTGAAAGGCTGCAGATCCTTCCCGGGACCACAGGTGCTTGAGCGTCAAAGTTGAAACTTTGAAGGGAAGGGAACGAGAAGGTACTCTTTACCTGGTCCCCTCTGTTGATTTCTCACTTTGAAATATGCTGGCTCTTTCTCATACAGAGATTCCAGCGTAATTCTTTGGTTTTTGCCATTTTACAGTATAAAGTTGAAACCTGGAAGGAAAGTCAGAGAGGATACTTTTGCTCCTTCATCTCATTTCTCTCTTAATAATACGCAGCCATATATACTTTGAGACTTGTATATAGAGTCTTTTCTATAATCCTTTTTAGTTCTAAATCAAGAATGGTGACAGACCAGAACCCAGATGTCTTACTAATTACTTCAAGGGAAATGAGGAATTGTGCTAGTAAACATAGCATATAGTAGATAATCACACTGAAATATTTTTATTTCTAACAAAAGCCTTGTAAAGAATGCTGGTAATCTCCATTTAATATATAACAAAAACAGATGAAAATAGAATGATTTGCTCAAAATTCATCACATTTATGGAAGACACAATGCAAGAAATCAAGAACTCTTTGATCTGAACCGAAAAGAGCTTGTATAGCTTCCAGTTTAAAGGAGGGAAAAGTTATGAGTAAAAATATTTAAATATAAAACGAAAACAGAAATAAAACTTCCAGTCAATTTACTTATTCCCAAAGAAGTCTGTCTCCAGTTTTAGAGTTTAAGTCTATTTCAACTTTTGAATGCCTCAATTAAGCCTTCGTTTAGATTGCTATAAGCAACGTTATTATAGAAAATATTTTTTTAACTAAAAAGAAATTAAGTGGTTATATATCTTCTCCCTGTCCCTACCCCTAAATGTGCATTGCTATCCCCTATTGTACATAAAAGCAATAAAGCCATCATCAACAACTTCTACCTAAAACTGATGTGTGCCTTTATAAGTCACCTCTTGGGTATCTATCTTGAGATCACTAAGGCTGTACAGAAGAACTATAACTCAAACCCTACCCTTAAAAAAAGGGTAAGCCTATGACAAAAGATCTACAGCAAGAATGTTAACGGCAAGCAAATAGAGAGGTACCAAGAACAAAAATTTTCCAGGGAAGAAGGTCTTCAGAATATAGTAGGAAGAGACAAAATAATTTATGGCCCTCACTATTTCATGTTAGTGTACGTTTCCTGGCTTATTTTTTTCTTTAATATTTAACAAAGAAGAAGCCCATTAGCACTTCTATTACCAGATAAAAGATCTATCCAAAAGTGTAATCATGTATTTGAACTGTAAGAAGGCCTTTCTTGTTTTTCCATTTTCATGTAATTTTTGCCTTTTTTTCCCATTATCTAAAGAAGTTTAAAAAACTGAGAATTAGATTAAATTTATTGTTTTTAATTCATCTTTGTTGTTGTTGCTGTTATTATGTAAAAGAATTATACTTTCTAACTCCATCAGTATATTTATTCCCTCCCCCTAGTTTCACTGGAGCCCTCGTGGCACAGTGGTTAAGAGCATGGCTGCTAAGCAAAGGTCAGATCAGTTCAAATCCACCAGCTGCTACTTGGAAACCCTATGGAGCAGCTCTACTCTGTCCTTTAGGGCTAAAAATAAAATAAATAAAAATAAACTGAATTGGACTTAAATAAAATTAACTGAATGCAATATTTTTCAATTAAAGAAAAAAACCCCACCAATATTCTTAATGCTATTAATGATCCCTACCATCAGCACAGCAATGCTATGACATGGTCAAGAAGAGAGGCAAATGTTTTATAGGCTGGTAAAATTTTTTATGGACTCAGGTTCAAAACTTTTTATCTGTGATTTAATTTAAACTAATTTGGTCTTATGATCTTTGGGGAGATTTGTAATCCACCTACAAATTATTATTACAATAAATTAGTTTCCAGTAGGGGTCAGTGTAAAGGAAATAAGCATGATTCTAAGGCTGGGCAGAGAGGAGACTTTCCAACAGAAACAGTCAAGGGTTGGAAAGAGAAATCCTTTCTTAGAAATATCTTAAAATGAGTCAGTTACTTATTTATCCTGAGTGATTTAGTTGAAACTTCTCTGGAGGCTGGATGATGCATTATATAACTCTGGAGGCTCTTCTCATCCCCACAATCCAGTGATAAATCTTTGGGCACTACGTTAGATTGGTGTTATCACAGATAAGCAACATAGCCTTCTCCCCCTTGACTCCAACAGAAAAAAAATATAGATGTTCAGAGATTTTCTTCTTAGGCTCTCTGTCACTCTGCTTACCTGAAGGCAATGATAGTTTCACCTTGGCAAGAGCTCTGTGATCAGGCAATTGAAAAGACAAGACTTCATGTCTTCTAAGTCCAGTGAACACATTGCTTTTACTACAATTTTTATGAACCAGTGAGTTAACCATAATTTATAAAACATTTTCCTTCCTAGTTCTTTTTCAAACAGGAAAAAACTAGTATGAACTTCCAAAGCACACTACTGCTCCACAACAAACTGAATCCTGGATAAGATGCACTCTTTGAGACATCTCTAGTTGCTAAAAAGGATGAGAGATCAACAGGTACCTACCCACTTTCCCTAAAAACTAAGAAAAATGTATGTATATATAAACTGCACCCAGAGCCAGAGTCCTGAAGACTGGGCTTCAACCTAAAGCCAAGGGAGGATTTGGGGCTGGGCTGTCTGGAGTGGAAACCTCAGAGGTGGGGAGCTTGGTCTAGATCAGTAAAGAGTCAGAACAGCAGGAAGCCTGCCTATACCTGCAGATAGCCATGAGGAATAGGATTCCTTTAGGGTCAGATTCATATGGCAACACTGCCATGGAGTTACTGAATCTTGAAAAAGTTGGGAATCTAGACCCCAAACTCTTATAAGAGGCAGAAGTGGTCCAGGTTTGAGCATGTTCCCTGGTTACTGGAAGAAGTAGCCTCTCTGTACAGGAAAACTTCACCAAGTTAGGCGTGTAACAGTCCCAAAGGATAAGATCAAGTAATGAGCTCATAGACAAAGATTACCAAACACACCAGAAGGCAATCCACTTTTGAGTGAGAATCAGCAGAAACAGAAGACAAAAGATATAGACCCCCAAGAACGGCAGATACTAGAACTGTCAAATACAGAATATAGAATAGCTATGTAAAAAATATCAGAAAAAATAGGAGATGCAATTCCAAAGATATGTATACAACAGAGGTTGGCAAACATTTTCCGTATAAGGCCAAATAGTAAATACTTTAGGCTTTGCAAATCACATACGGTCCCTGTAACATGTTCTAGGAACCTTGGTAACACAGTGATTAAGCCCTGGGCTGCTAACAGAAAGGTCTGTGGTTTGAACCTACCAGATACTCTGTGGGAGAAAGATGTGGAAGTCGACTTCTGTAAAGATTTACAGCCTTGGAAACCATACAGGGCAGTTCTACTTTGTCCTACAGGTCACTGTAAGTCGGAATTAACTCGATGGCAGTGAATGGGAACATGTTCTTCTTTGTTTCTTGTTTTTATTTTTGTTGTAATCCTTTAAAAATGTAAAAAGTCATTCCCAGTTCACAAACCGTACTAAAATGGGTTGCAAGCTGGATTTGACCAATGGGCTATAGTTCTCTGACTCCTGGCCTAAAATAAGGAATTAACAGACTTTTTTTAAATGGAATTTCTAGATATAAAAATATGTAATTTGGATGGGTAAAACAACAAATCAGACATAGCTGAAGAGAGGATTCATAAACTGGAATCTATAGCCAAAACTTTTTGGCAGAATATGACAAAAAGAAATAAGAAATCAGAAAAAAATGGAAATAAAGTGTGAAAAGAGATTAAGACATAGCAAAGATAAAATGAAAGGATGTAATATACATCTAACTTGAGTTTCAAAAAAGACAATAGCATGGAGAAAAGGCAATACTTAAAGATACAATAGCTGGAAATTTTCTGGAACTGATAAAAATATGCATCCAAAGATCCAAGAAGTATAACATATCCTAGAAAGAATAAAAAAAAAACCCTCTCTCAGATATTTAATTGTGAAACTGAAGAACATCAAAAACAAACAGTTTGAAAGCACTCAGAGCAAAAAGTCAAATTAAATACACAGATATAATAGAATAACACCTGACTTCTCAAAAACAACAATCAAAGCCAGAATTCAGTGGAATTATATAGTGTTAGAGAAAATAAGTGTCAACCTAAAAATGTGCACTCAGAAAAACTGTCTTTAAAGAATGTAGTCAAAATAGTCGTTTGCAGGTAAATAAAAGGTAAGGGAGTTTACCACCAAGCCGTTTGCTATAAAGAAACTTGTAAAGGATTTTTTTTTTTTTATTGTACTTCAGGTGAAAGCTTACAGAACAAATAGTTTCTCATGAAACAGTAGTGCACATATTGTTTTATGACATGGGTTAACAACCCCACAACATGTCAATCCTCTCCTTTCTCGACCCTTTTTTTTTTTTTTTTTGGTGAAAATATACATAGCCAAAGATAACACCTTTTCAAAAATTTCTGTATGCACAGTTCAGTGACATCGACTACGCTCTTCCAATTGTGCTGCTATTCTCACTTTAGATGAAGGCTTACAGAACAAAATAGTTTCTCATTTAACAGTTAGTACACATGTTGCCCTGTGACAATGGTTAACAACCTCACAACACATCAACACTATCCTTACTCAACCTTGGGTTCCCTATCACCAGCTTCCTTGTCCCCTTCTGCCTTCTGGCCTATGTCCCTGGACTGCTGTACCTCATTAGTCCCATTTGGTTTTATGGGGCTGTCCACTCCCAGGCTGAACGGTGAACCTCAGAGATGACTTCACCACTGAGCTAAAAGGGTGTCTGGGGGCCATACTCTCGGGGTTTCTCCAGTCTCCTTTAGGCCAGTAAATCTGGTCTTTTTTTTTTTTTTTTTTGTGAGTTAGAATTTTGTTCTACATCCTTCTCCAGCTCTGTCCAGAACCCTCTGTTGTGATCCTGGTCAGAGCAGTCAGTGGTGGTAGCCGGGCACCGTCTAGCTGTACTGGACTCAGTCTGGTGGAGGACTTGGTAGCTGTGGTCCATTAGTCCTTTGGACTAATCTTTTCCTTGTGCCCTGTTCTCTTCATTCTCCCTTGCTCCTGAAAGGATGTTTTAAGAAAAAATAATTTTACAAAGATCATCTTAGTTGCAAGAAAAATGATAAATAAAATGGCAAAGGTGTAGATAAAAGCAAACAAACACTCTATTAAAAATGTGTTTATTTGTGAGGTTTTTAAAAGATAGAACAAAATACCAGATAACAATAATAGGTAATTCAGGAGGGAAAAAGTTAGAACTAAAGTGTTCTATTGTTCTTTTACTGTCCAGGAGGGTAGTCAAGATATTGCTGAATTTTAGAACTGGTTAATTTGAGGTTAACCATTAAAATAACAGAGAGTAAATAACTTCCAAACCAGTGGAGTGGAAACAGTGGGGTAAGAAAAAAAATAAATAACTACAACAAAAAGCAATTTAAAAAAAGAAAAAAATTATTTAAAAAGCAGGACAAACAGAAGTAATAAAAATAAGACGTTTTAAACAAATCAAAATATTTCAATATCTACTATACATGTAAATGGACTAAACTCGAGTTAAAAGACAGATATTGGCAGATTTTAATTTTTTTAATCTAGCTATCATATTTATAAGAAACACATCTGTCGCGGATTGAATTGTCTCCCCCAAAAATATGTGTATCAATTTGGCTAGGCCATGATTCCCAGTATTGTGTGATTTCCACTCTTTTGTCACCTAATATGATTTTCCTATGTGTTGTAAATCCTATCACTATGACGTTAATGAGATGGATTAGCACCAGTTATGTGGATGAAATCTACATGATTACATTGTGTTTTAAACCAATCTCTTTTGAGATATAAAAGAGAGAGGTAAGCAGAGACAAGGGGACCTCATACCACCAAGAAACCAGTACTGGGAGCAGAGCATGTCCTTTGGACCTGGGGTCTCTGCACCTGAGAAGCTCCTCCACCATGGAAAGATTGATGACAAGGACCTTCCTCCAGAGCCGACAGAGAGAGAAAGCCTTCCCCTGGAGCTGATGCCCTAAATTCAGACTTCTAACCTACTAGACTGTGAAAGAATAAATTTCTTTGTTAAAGCCATCCACTTGTGGTATTTCTGCTACAGCAGCACTAGACAACTAAGACAACATCTAAAGCATAAAAAGTTGGAAAATTTGAAAGTAAAAGAATAGAAAAAAATACATATATCAGGCAAATGCTGACCCTCCCCCTCCCCCCACCAAAAAAGCTCCTGTGGCTACCTTAATATGAGAAAAACTAGACTGTAAGTTAAAAACATCATTAAAAATAGACATGATCACAACATAATAATGAAAGTTTAAATTCATCAAGAAGATATAAAAATTGTAAGTATATATGCATCTAATAAAATAGCCTCTGCTACTGTATATAAAACAAAAGTTGGTAGAGCTATAAGGAAAAAATGGTAACTCCATTATCATTGTGAGATATTTCAACACACCCTTCAATTATTGATATGTCAAGAAGACAAAAATCAACAAAGACACACATAATTTTAATAACAGAATAACAAACTTGAACAAATGGACAACAATTAAAGAATACATATTTTTCTTGAGCAGAAATTGAACACTTATAAAAATAGATTATGTACAAGGTAAACAAGGAAATCTCAAGAAATTCCAGAAAGTCAGTATGATATAGATCAGTGAATCTCTTATCACAATAGATTCAGTCAGAAGATCATTTTTAAAAGTTAACTTTAAAAAACTCTACATTTGGAAACTAAAGAGTACACTTCTAAGTAACTCATGAGTCAGAGGAAAATATTAACGGAAGAATTTTTTTAATGCTAAGAAATGAATGATAATGAAAATACTACATGGCAAAACTTGTGGGAAATAGAGAAAATGAGGATACTTCAAAGGAAATGAATATCTTAAATATCGACATTTAAAAAGAGAAAAAAAATCAAACATCTAACTTGAGAAGTTAGAAAAATTACAACTAAATAAAAACAAAGAAAGGTAGAAGGAAAAATATAGTAAGAACTGAAATTAATGAAATAGTAACCAAACATAGAAAGATTTAGAGCAACAGATGAGTGAGAAAATCAACAATGGGAAAAGTTGAGTTTTTTAAAATATATTTTTTTACTGTTGTACTTTAAGTGAAAGTTTACAATTCAACTTAGGCTCTCATACAAAAATTTATACATACATTGCTATGTGACCCTAGTCGCTGTCCCTATACTGTGACAGAACACTCCTACTTTCCACCCCTGATTTCCCGTGTCCATTCAACCAGCTCCTGACCCTCTCTGCCTTCTCATCTCACCTCTGGACAGGAGCTGCCCATTTAGTCTCATGTATCTACTTGAGCTAAGACATACACTCTTCACGAGTATCCTTTTATGTCCCATAGTCCAGTCTAATCTTTGTCTGAAGAGTGGGCCTCTGGAATGGTTTTAGTTCTGGGTTGACAGACAGTCAAGGGGTCATGCTTTCTGGGGTTCCTCCAGTCTCGGTCAGACCGGTAAGTCTGGTCTTTTTGCTAGAATTTGAGATCTGCACCCCACTTTTCTCCTGCTCCATCAGGGACTCTCTGATGTATTCCCTGTTAGGGCAGTCATTGGTGGTAGCCAGACACCATCTAGTTCCTCTGGTCTCAAGCTGATGCAGTCTCTGGTTTATGTGGCCCTTTCTATCTCTTGGGCTAATACTTTCCTTGTGTCTTTGGTGTTCTTCACTCTCCATTATTCAAGGTGGGTTGGGACAAATTGATGCATCTTAGATGGCCACTCGCTAGCTTTTAAGACCCCAGACACCACTAACCAAAGTAAGATGCAGAACATTTCCTTAATAAACTTTGTTATGCCAACTGACCTTGATGTCCCCTGAAAGCATGGTCCCCAAACCCCCGCCCATGCTGTTCTGTACCTCCAAGTGTTGGGTTGTATTCACGAAACTTCTTAGCCTTGGTTTAGTTCAGTTGTGCTGACTTCCTCTGCAGTGTGTCTGTCTTCCCTTCACCTAAGATAATCCTTGTCTACTATCTAGTTAGTGAATAACCCTCTCCCTCCTTCCCCATCCTCGTAACCATCAAAGAATGTTTTCTTCTGGGTTTAAATCTTTTCTTGAATTCTTATAATAGTGGTCTTATACAATATCTGTCCTTTTGCGACTGACTAAATTCACTCAGCATAATCCCTTCCAGATTCCTCCATGTTATACAATGTTTCAAGGATTCATCATTGTTCAGTATTGTTGTGTAGTATTCCATTGTGTGAATATACCATAATTTGTTTATCCATTCATCCAGTGATGGGCACCTAGATTGTTCCCATCTTTTTGCTATCATGAACAGTGCCACAATGAACATGGGTGAGCATATATCTATTCATGTGATGGCTCTTCTTTCTCCAGGATATATTCCAAGGAGCAGGAATGCTGGATCATATGGTACTTCTATTTCTAGCTTTTTAAGGAGGTGCCAAATCAATTTCCAAAGTGATTGTACCATTTTACATTCCCACCAAAAGTATATAAGCATTTCAGTCTCTCCACAACTTCTCCAACATTTATTATTTTGTGTTTTTTGGATTAATGCTAGCCTTGTTAGGGTGAGATGGTATCTCATTGTAGTTTTGATCTGCATTTCTCTAATGGCTAATGATCATGAGCATTTCCTCATGTGTCTGTTAGCTGCCTGAATGTCTTCTTTGGCAAAGTGCCTATTCATGTCCTTTGCCCGTTTTTTAATTCTGTTGTCCTTTTGTTGTTGAGATTTTGCAGTATCTTGTAGATTTCAGAGATTAGATGCAGATCAGATTTGTCGTAGCCAAAAATATTTACTCAGTCTGTAGGCTGTCATTTGACTCTTTTGATGAAGTCTTTTGATGAGCATAAGTGTTTAATTTTTAGGAGCTCCCGGTTACCTAGTTTCTCCTCTGGTGTTTCTGCATTGTTATTTATGGTTCGTATTCTGTTTCTGCCATGTATTAGGGCTCTTAGCATTGACCCTGATTTTCTTCCATGATCTTTATCATTTTAGATTTTATATTTAGGTCTTTGATCCATTTTGAGTTAGTATTTGTGCATGGTGTGAGGTATGGGTCTTGTTTCAGTTTTTTGCAGATGGATATCCAGTTATGCCAGCACCATTTGTTAAAGAGACTGTCTTTTCCCCCAGTTAACAGACTTTGGGCCTTTGTCAAATATAAGCTGCTCATAGGTGGATGAACTTACATCTGGATTCTCAATTCTATTCCATTGGTCTATGTATCTGTTGTTGTACCAGTACCAGGCTGTTCTAAATACTGTGGTGGTATAATAGTTTCTAAAATCAGGAAGTGTGAGGTCTTCCACTTCGTTCTTCTTCTTGAGTAATGCTTTACATATCCGGGGCCTCTTCCCTTTCCATATGAAGTTGGTGATTTGTTTCTCCATCTCATTAAAAAACGCCAGTGGAATTTGGATCAGGATTGCGTTGTATCTGTAGATTGCTTTGGGTAGAATTGACATTTTCACAATGTTTCTATCCATGAGCAAGGTATGTTTTTCCACTTATGCAAGTCTTGTTTGGTTTCTTGCAGTAGTGTCTTGTAGTTTTCATCGTATAGGTCTTTTACATCTCTGGTTAGATTTATTCCTAAGTATTTTATATTCTTGGAGGCTATTGTAAATGGTATTTATCTGGTGATTTCCTCTTGGAAGTTCTCTTTGTTGCTGTAAAGGAATTCAACTTATTTTTGTATGTTTATCTTGTATCCTGAAACTTTGCTGAAATCTTCTATTAGTTCCAGTAGTTTTCTTGTGGATTCTTTGGGGTTTTCTGTCTATAAGATCATATCATGTGCAAATAGAGATACTCTGAGTTCTTCCCTACCAATCTGGATGCTCTTTATTTCTTTTTCTAGCCTAATTTCTCTGGCTAGGACCTCCAGAACAATGTTGAATAAGAATGGTGATAAAGGGCATTCTTGTAAGCTCCTGTTCTCAAGGGGAATGCTTTCAAAGTCTCTCCATTTAGGATGAGGTTGGCTGTTGGCTTTGCATACATGCCTTTAATTATGTTGAAGAATTTCCCTTCTATTCCCATTTTGTTGAGAGTTTTTAACATGAATGGTGTTGGACTTTGTCAAATGTCTTTACTGCATTGATTGATAAGATCATGTGGTTCTTGTCTTTTGTTTCATTAATGTGATGGATTAAACTGATTCTTTTTCTAATGTTGAACCATCTCTGCATACTTGGTATAAATCCCACTTAATCATGATGAATTATTTTTTTGATATGTTGCTGAATTCTATCGCCTAGAATTTTGTTGAAGATTTTTGCATCAATGTTCATGAGGGATATTGTTCTGTAATTTTCTTTTTTTTGTGGTGTCTTTACCTGGTTTTGGTATCAGGGTTATGCTGGCTTCATAGAGTGAGTTTGGGAGTATTCCAACTTTTCTGTGCTCTGAAAAACCTTTAGTAGTAATGGTGTTAACTTTTCTCTGAAAGTTTGGTAGAATTCTCCAGTGAAACCGTCTGGGCCAGGGCTTTTTTTTGTTGGGAGTTTTTTAACTACCTTTTCAATCTCTTCTTTTGTTATATATTTATTTAATTGTTCTACCTCTGCGTTAGTTTAGGTAGGTAGTGAGTTTCTAGAAATTTGTCCATTTCCTCTAGGTTTTCAAATTTGTTAGAGTACAATTTTTCATAGTATTCTGTAATGATTCTTTTAATTTCAGTTGGGTCTGTTGTGATATCACCCATCTCAGTTCTCATACAGGTTATTTACTTCCTCTCCTGTTTTTCTTTTGTCAGCTTGGCCAATGGTTTTTTGATTTTATTGATCTTTTAAAGAACCAGCTTTTGGTCTTTCTAACTTTTTCAGTTGTTTTTCTATTCTCTATTTCATTTAATTCTGCTCTAATTCTTATTATTTTATTTCCTCTGACACCCAAGGGCTTCTTTTGCTGCTCTCTTTCTACTTGCTCAAGTTGTAGGGTTAACGTTTTTATTTTGGCCCTTTCTTCTTTTTTGATGTGTGCATTTATTGCTAAACTGACGTATGAGCACTACTTCTGCTGTGTCTCAAAGGTTCCGGTAAGATGTGTTTCCATTCTCGTCTGATTCTATGAGTTTCTTTATTCCATCCTTAATTTCTTCTATAACCCAGTAGTTTTTGAGCAAGGTATTGTTCATTTTCCATTGATTTGATTTTTTTCCTTGCTTTTTCTGTGATTGATTTCTACTTTTATGGCTTTATGGTCAGAAAAGATGCTTTGAAATATTTTGTGTAAGATTGTTAGTTTCCTTTGTGGTTACCTTAATATTTACCCTTATTTTTCTAGTTTAAACCAGTCTTTTATTTCTATATATCGCCTTGACTTCCTCTCCATATGAAAAATCTATGTCTACATTTTTTAATTCCTCTATTTTGTTTTAATGTTGTCATCTTTTACATATTGACATCTCTGTTTCCCTATTTTCAGTGTTTTAGCATTGATTTATTTTTGTGACTTTCCTATCTGGGTTGATATCTGGTTGCTCTGTCCTATGTTCTTGTCTTGGGTTGTTATCTGGTGTTACTGATTTTCTAACCAGAGGACTCCCTCTAGTATTTCTTGTAATTTTGGTTTGGTTTTTGCAAATTCCCTAAACTTACGTTTATCTGGAAATGCCCTAATTTTGCCATCATATTTGAGAGATAGTTTTGCTGGATATGATTCTTGGCTGGCAATTTTTTTCCTTCAAGGCATTATATATGTCATCCCATTGCCTTCTTGCTTACATGGTTTCTGCTGAGTAGTCCGAACTTATTCTTATTGACTCTCCTTTGTAGATGACTTTTCCTTTATCCGTAGCTGCTCTTAAAATTCTCTCGTTATCTTTGGTTTTGGCAAGTATGACTATAATATATCTTGGTGACTTTCTTTTGGGCTCTACCTTATGTGGGGTTCAATGAGCATCTTGGATAGATATCATCTCATCTTTCACGATATCAGGGAAGTTTTCTGCCAACAAATTTTCAACAATTCTCTCTGTATTTTCTGTTATCCACCCCCTCCCTCCCTCCCCGTTCTGGTACTCCAATCACTTGTAGCTTATTCCTCTTGAAAGAGTCCCACATAATTCTTAAGATGTCTTCATTTTTTAAAATACTTTTCTCTGACTTTTCCTTAATAAGTTGGTGTCAAGTGCTTTATTTAATCCCACTAATTCTGACTTTTATTGATTCAATTCTGCTCCTATGACTTTCTACTGAGTTGCCTAATTCTGAAATTTTACTGTTAATCTTCTGGATTTCTGATTACAGTCTCTCTATGGATTCTTGCAGCCTGTTAAATTTGTCATTATGCTCTTCTCTAATCTTCTTAAGTTCCTCTATTATGTATTCTGCATTTTTATTAATTTCCTTCCTGATCTCTTGAAGAGTTCTTTGTATTAACCTTTTTTATTCTATCTCTGATAATTCCAAGAAATTCTCTTCCTCCAGAAAGTTACTTGATTCTCTTCTTTTGGTAGCTTGCTGAAGCCATCATGGTCTGACTCTTTATATGATTTGATAGTGACTGTTGCCTCTGAGCCATCAATAAGTTATCATGTTTATTTATTTTATGTTTGTTTACTGTGTCCTAGCTTCTCGTTTTGTTTTGTTTTGATATGCCCAAATAGGTTGCTTGTGTGCACTAGTTTATTGGTGCCTTTGAAGCTCTAACTTCCTGTCACCAGCTGGTTAGATCTGTTTCTAAGTATGCAAGCACATGATTCCTTTTGCTTTTCTTGTATGGATTGAACTTAGGTGTCCAGGTAGTCGATCACCAAGTGTGTGGTGCAGGCTCTCACCTACAGTCCTAAACTGGGATGGGTGATTGATATAGGCAAATATATCTTGCTGCAGTATGGGATCACACGCTGAGTAAGGCATGGGGCTGATGGCTTCCCCTGAGTGTCTGGGAGGAAAGTATCTCCCTGTTCCCTAGAGTGCATAGGTAGATGGGTTTTGTAGCCTGACTATGAGCACTCATTGCTGTTGGCTGTAAGGACTGGGGAACACTACTTATTCTTTTACCCTTGTCTCAGGTGGCTAGGTGGCATGGATGGAGCCACCGGTCCTCAGGCCCCTGTTGTGCGTAGGAATAGACCCTGGTTAATGGGCAGAGCAGTTCAAATGTCATGAACCTGCCGCTTCACAGCTGAAACTGTTGAAGTCAGACTTCAGGTATATGCCCTGTTGTCCTGTGGTAATGAGGGCCTACGCTATTGACATGGGCCCACACAAGTCTATGCAGGGGTGAAAGGCACTCAAAGTCTGTAGACCCCTTATGCCTGTGCCTAGGCAAAGGAGCTGTGCCTATCCTGAGTGCCTGGCTTGGGGGAGCCTGCAGCTTATTTTTTCCCCCTTGTTAATTTGTTCCCTCTCCAAGGCCAGGAGAATGGCTCAGGGCACGTGACAGGTCCTACTTCCAGCCCAGGGACTCAAGCCATCCCCAACCAGTGCAGAACAGAGAGTGGGGAGGTAAATGGGAGAGACATTTTTCCCTAAGGGGAATGTTTTTGATCTACACAGTAGGCCAGATGCAAGTACTTATCTTTCACTGATCAAGCACTGCTTCTCACTGGTTCTGGGTGTCCAAGTAGACTCCCTGCTGCTGGGTCTCTCCCGATGTGGAACACGCCTCCTGAGTGCCACTGCCTGCCTCACCGCACACATGAGCCTATCCAGCCTAAAGGGCTCCAGCTCCCACTGGGTCAGGTCTGGCAACTCCTTCCTGCTTCCAAACCATCTCTCCTGACCCCTGCCACTCAGTCTGATTCCTCAATTTTGCCTTTGATATTCAGGGCTCCTAGACTGTCACATATAATCGATTCACTTGTTTTTTTTGGGTCTTTGTTGTAAGAAGGACCACCAGAAGTGTCTGATTTACTCTGCCATCTTGGCCCCCCCAAATCACCCACTTTGGAGTTGCAGGCAGCTATGATCACTGATGCTGGTTTCTGGCAATTCCCAACATGGAATTTCGTTTTCCCTTTTGTTTCCCTTACCATAATCTGACAGATATAGTTATTTATAATGAAAAAAAAATGAAATTGGGTTCCTACCACATATGAAACACAAAATCAATTCTAAATAGATTGAAGAGTTAAATGTCAAATGTAAAAATTTAAAACTTTTAGATCTGTATAGGTGAATATCTTTCTGACCACGTAGCTTTTAAACAACATAACAAAATGTGCTACACTTAAAATAAAATATTGATAAATCCTCTGCTCATTGAAAGAGACCTTTCAAAAAGTCAAAAGATAAGTCACAAGTTGAGAGAAAGCATTTTTAACACATAAAACAGACAATGATTTAATATCAAAGTATATAAAGAATGGCTTTAAGTTATAAGAAAAAGACAAATAATCCAACAGAAAAATAGGCAAAAAAGTAAACAGGAATTTCACACAAGAGGTAACGTACATGGGCAAAAAACTTTTGAAGAGGTGTTCAAACTTATTAGTAAGCATGTAAATGAAAATCCAGACCACAGTGACATACTATTTTATACCAATTTTTCATGGATTGAATAGTGTCCCCCCAAAATATCTGTCAACTTCGCTGGGCCATGATTCTCAGTATTGTGTGATTGTCCACCATTTTGTCATCTGATGTGATTTTCCTATGTGCTGTAAATCCTATCTCTATGATGTTGATGAGATGGGATTGGTGGCAGTTATGTTAATGAGGCAGGACTCAATCTACAAGATTAGATTGTGTTTTTAGCCAATCTTTTTTGAGATATAAAAGAGAGAAGTGAAGAGAGAGACATGGGGACCTCATACCACCAAGAAACAAGAGCCAGGAGAATAGCACATTCTTCTGACCCAGGGTCCCTGCACCGAGAAATTCCTCATCCAGGGGAAGATTGATGACATGGACCTTCCTCCAGAGCGGACAGAGAGAGAAAGCCTTCCCCTGGAGCTGACACCCTGAATTTGGACCTGTAGCCTACTAGACTATGAGAGAATAAATTTCTCTTTGTTAAAGCCAACTAAGGAATCTAACAATACTATTGGAAAGGTTGTGAATCAACAGGATCAGTTCTGCATTGCAGGTAGGACTGTATATTGCTATATTCACTTTAGAAAACAATTTGGCATTATATTGCAAAGTTGAACATTCCAAGATCTCATGTCCCAAAAATTCTACTCCTAGACATGTATTTGTACACTACCTGAACATTCATATTGTGGAGAATAGCAAAAAACTGTGTGTCCACACTAGGAGAATTATTGTTTTGTTATATATTTCTACAATGGAAGGCCTGAACTATAATGGCCCACAACATGGATGAGTTTTAGTAACATACTGAATGAGAAAAGAAAGTCCAAGATATAGAATAAACAAAAATAAACAACATATTGGTTAAGCATATATTTTAAAAAACAGCAAGACAGTAAGTACAAAATTCAGGATAGGGGTTGTTTCTTGGGTTGAGAAAGATAGTGCATAGGTAAGTTTAAATTTTGGATAGTTTTAGCTCTTGGATTGGATGGTAGGTTCGCAAGTTTTCATTAAATAATTAAATAAAAACAAATTAATGGAAAGACAACTATTCTTTATAGATAATGTTTTGTGAATCAAGATTTATAATTAAACAGATTCTGCACCTGAATCTGAAAATAATTAATAATAATAATAATAACTAGTGCTTTCACAATTGGTTCATTTGTGGTTTTATAATATATCAAGGATTGCAAAATATTTTATAAGTCTCAGTTCATAGATTCTACACTATCTAAAGTTTTTCCCCCCTCTTTTGTCTCTTACAGCTTTTCCTTTTTGGCTTACAGTTGGAGAAAAAGACAAAAAAGACAGTGTGTAAATGTTTTTCTCAAAAATCAGTGGTGAGCCTAGAAAATATCACTTCCTTGGCTTTTATCTCTATACCCAATAATTCACCAGTGCACACTTCACCCTAATAGCAGCAAAATGACATGCATAGTTCTTTGAGCTCTTCCTTTTTTGCCTGTGGGGCTACTTGGATTTCAGTGGGGCTACTTGGATTTCAGCTTGTCTCCCCAGGCTCTAACGTTTACTATACCTCTGGAAATCAAAAAGGTCTCTGAATGGGGAGCTGTTGGGGCAAGTAGCTTCAGAATCCTGTGTGGTGAGTGAGTGCAGCTTGGCTCAGAGCAGCATTTCTTAGGATTGTTAGGGCCCTCAACTTGGCAGTTCTTCTGTTGCCAGAGCAAAGTCAGTGAACCTCCAGCAATGGATGCAAAAGCAAGCACCAACCAGGTCAGATTCATAAATGCAAGGAAAACCCCTCTTGATGAATGACCTAGGCAAGGAGACCTTTGTATGGGGCTGAATAAAGTCCTGTGGAAGCAGGGGGCCAAGTGCAGTTGCAGTTTGTGCACTATCCTTAAAGTGACCATATGTATAGTCACAAGGTGGTGAAGTTTACCGTTGCCTTTGACTCATAGCGACCCTATAGGACAGAGTAAAACTGCACCATAGGGTTTCCAAGGCTATTATCTTTACAGAAGCAGACTGCTACATCTTCCTCCTGTGCAGCAGCTGGTGGGTTCAAACCACCAACGTTAGGGTTAGCAGCCAAGTGCTTAACCACTGTGACACTAGGGCTCCAGTGAAGTTTAGAACATCCTAAATATAATTTGTTGTACCAAGATCTGTTTTGCGAGTTTTTTTCTCATTTAGTTAAATCTTTTACTTTGAGATATTTGCAGATCAGGTGCAGTTGTAAAATATAATACAGAAAGATCTTGTCCCTTTTACTCAATTTCCTCTAATAGTAATATCTTGCAAAATTATAGTACAATATCACAATCAGGATATTAAATTGATATATTTGATATACTGACATTGATAATCTGCAACCTTATGCAGATTTCCCCAGTTTTACTTGTACTCTTGTGTGTGTGTGTGTGCATTTTAGATTTGATTTACTGGATACACTTTTAAAGTTTGTGGTCAAATATAAGAAAATCTAATTGCTTATCCTCCTGACGGTTCTGCTAATGTGGACAACTCTCATGTTTTTCTTGGGGAGTCCTTTCTCCATATTGAACATCTCAGTTCCTTCAGTAATTCCCAAACATTGGTTTTAGCACCTACTCTCTGTTATCATTAGCTTCTTTGACCTTATTCCAGTTGCTATAGCTTTCACTAAAAGCAAGTCATCCAGACTTGTATACCTATTTCAAAAGTGGTTACACTGGAACATGGTGTGGTTATCACCTTCCTTAATTCAGACAAAATGTTTCTGTTAATATAGCCATGGATTGCATTAGCACCACTAATGGCCCCACTACACTAGGATGAAAACTCCTCATTCTATTCTCTCATGTATTGTGGCTATATTATACTTCTCTCCTTACATGCTAGTATGCTTGTTGTTGTTGTTGTTAGGTGCCATCAAGCCAGTTCTGACTCATAGTGACCTTACATAGAACAGAACGAAACACTGCCCAGTCCTGCACCATCCTCACAATCTTCTTTGTTTCCTGATGTTCTTTGGAGTAATATAATATTTTTAATTATTCCATTTTAATTTTTAATGGGATTTTTAGCTATCCTTTTTCTTTAGTGTTTGCTCTAGAGATAAGGTGACAAACCGTTCTGGGAAACACACAAGTCTCAGGAAAACCATAAGAGTTGGTCACCCTCAGATCACAATATGCATCTTACCTTATCAAAATCTAATTCAAATTAATGTTGAAACACTTCAATAAATGTAAGAATCTTACAGAAGTGTAAGGCTACTTATTACCCTCTCTATTCTTTTGCTATTGTTCTCATAGATTTCACTTCTACATACATGACAAACCCCACAATAAGAATGTAATTACTTTTGCTTTAAGTAAGTTTTTAAAAGTAATTAAGAGAAGACAAAACATTTGAAAATATTTATACATACAGTCACTATTTACATTGTTCCGCATTCCTGCCTGTAGATTTGAGTTTCCATTTGGTATCATTTCCATTTATCCCTAAGAACTTCCTTTAATATTTCTCGTAGTGCATGAATTCTCTCAGCTTTTGCTTATTGGAAAATGTCTATTTCCTCCTTATTTTTCAAAAATATTTTCACTAGATATAGAATTCTGAATTGACAGGGTTTCTTTTTTCCCCTCTAGCACTTTAAAGATAATTTTATACTGTTTTCTGGCTACAAAACTGCAGAAAAAAAGTCAGATGACATTGTAATTTTGCTGCACCTAATGTGTCATTTATTTTTGGCTTTTTAGAGATTTTCTAGTTATGTTTAGTTTCTATCAGTTTGATATGATATGCCTAAGTGTAGTTTTCTTTGAATGTATACTATGTAGTATTTGCTGAGCTTCTTAGATTTAATTTTAGAAAAACTTCAGCAACTGTTTCTTCAAAGTTTTTTTCTGCTCCGTTTTCTCTCTTCTCTTTTCTAGTCTTCTATTGTCATTTCTTTCTTCTCTTCTCTTCTAGGGCTCTAATACACATATGTTAAACACTTGATATTTCCCCACAAGTTTCTAAGTCTCAGTTCATTTGTTTTACTATTTTTCATTTCTCTGTTTTATTTCATTGGATCATTTTTATTGCTCTATCTTCAAATTCTTTCTCTTAGAGTCTGGCTGATATTAATCTTATTCGGTGATTTTTAAAATTTCTAATATTATACTTTTCGGTTCCAGAATTTCCATTTCATTTTTTAAAAAATTTCCATTTATGTGCTAATATTCCTTATTTATTAATTATTTATGTCCTTCTTTTCCTTCAGTCCTGAAAATATTTATAATAGCTGTTTTAATGTCCTTTTATGCTAGATCCAACAGCTGGACACTTCAGGGTCTGTTTTTACTGGCTATTCTTTTTCTTGATTATCAGTCACATTTTTCTGCTTCTTTGAATGACTAGAAATTATTGATGACATCCTGGATATTGTAGGTGATATGCTGTAGGGAGACTGGATTGTTTTGCCTTCCTTCAAAAAGTGTTGAGTTTTTTTCTGGTGGGCAGTTGCATTACTAGTTGATCTTCATTTTCCTGTCAGACTTGCTTATATGCTCTGTTACAGTGGGTTTATATCTAATTTATCCTTAGTCCTGGGGAATGGTTAGAACTTACTCTTAACTCAGAACTTTTCTCTGATTTTAACTGAATATAGTGAAGTCTCTCTTCTCTGTCTGGGCTGTGACTCCAATATCTACCAGCACTGTGCAATCTCCTGTATCTCTATTACACTCTTAGCTTCATGCCAGCTGTCTTCTGCTAGGCTGCCAGACCTCTCCAATGATGCTTGGTGAATTCCCACAAAGAAGAAGGTCTACCTCCTTTCTAATACCTTGCCTTAGAAAAGAGTCTTGTGCAGCCCCGAACTTTTATCTCACCTCCTTAGAACAGCAAGATGGTTGTTTGGATTTCTGTTTGGACTTCACCCTCCTGAGCCATGGTTCAGACTTTCTGTAGCCACGGAGGCTAGAGGAACCCCTGAAACTACTGCCCTGAGGCAATCTATAAACTTTAAACCAAAAATATCCCTTGAAGTATTCTTAAAACCTGACAATAGTTCAGCTTAACTAGTAAAAACAATCTGTCTTGAGCATTGTACTCTTTTAAGAACTATTGTCCAATGTTTTAAAACAGATGCCTCATATATTTTATTCAGTTTTATAGCTGTTTATGGTGAGTGGGCAAGTCCAGTAGCAGTTACTCCATTCTGGGTAGAAAATAAAGTGCCATTACTTGATCATGGACAGTTTTCATTTTATTTTGATGAAAACTTCAATTTTTTTAAAGTGTTAAAAAGCAAATTAAATTGTGACTTACATTCACAATTCAGAAATTGAATTTCTCATGTTTTTTCAAAACTGTTACATTCCCGACTGTTATAAGTTTCCTTCCTCTCAGATGTCAAAACATTCCTCCGGGACACTTGTGCCTTTTGCCCAGCACACCCACTCCCAAGGTTCCCTTATCTTGTCATTCTGATACACACTACCCCCAATCTTTTTTATCATTCACATCTTCTGTGATATTTACCTCACAACTTGAATTGCACGTATCTTTTAAAAATCCAATGTCAACTCATTATTTGTGCATTATGAAAATGCTTCTTAAATCTATTTTTATCTTCATTCCAAACCATATTTGGGGAAAAGGTGTCTAATATGTAATTGTTTCTACTTTTACATACATGTAAAATTTTCATAATAAAATTTTATAGCAAAAGCACAAAGAAATTTCCAAAAGTTCATAATTAGTTATTTCTCATTTGTCCTAAAGTTATTTCCTCCAACCACTAAAGGATTCCCTTTAATTTCAAATCTAGGATTTGATGAACAAGTCTGACCTCATTCCAAGATAACTTTTCATACTCTTTAAACATCGGTCACTTTCCTGCTAGCCTTCATCTTATCTGAGCTAAACTATTTCATTTAGACTCTTCTTGTTGGATAGCCCCTAAATCTGTGGGCATCATTGCTGCCCTTCTCTAGGACCTTCAGATTTCCTTTATGTATCTTTCTGAAACACAACAACTCCAGCTGCAACTGGTATTCTAGGTGCAGCTCCACTATGGAGAAATACAAGAAGAAAACAAACATCACCCAGCAAGAACGTATTAAGTTCACACCTTAAGGTCCTCCTCTGCTCAAACCACATATCAATAATAGATAAACATATCTGAATTATGTTCTCTGATGACAATACAAGTCATTTAGAAATTGATAATAAAACGATAATTTTTTAAAAAATCTATAAATTTGGAAACTAAAAAACAAAACTGGAGGCAGTGGCAGGAGCCTCTGAAGTGGAGGCAGTGGGAAGCGGACGGCTTGTGCTCAGCCTAAGGAAGTTCAGCTCATTGTGGACTACATATTTAAGAAATTCAGGAGGTGGAGCCAACATGGTGCCCTAGACAGATGCACCATGCCATTCCTCTGCAGAAAAGACCCAAAAAACTAAGTAAAACAGATACAAACGTCAATCCTGGAAACCCTGAGCATCAAATGAAGGGATAAAGTACTAGATCAAACACTGAATGGTAGAAGAAACTGATGGAAAGCAGAGAATGAGGAGAGTTATAGAGTGGAGGTCCCCTGCCAACTAACACAGAACAGTGTCACCGTCTTGAAACACAGCCCCAAAAAGGGAGTTTGGGAAAGTACTTCACAGAGCTCCCAACAGGAAACAGAGCATCCAGTAACCAGAGAAACATACTTTCCCAACTTTCACCCTTGTGCCCTGAACACCACCTCCCTCACTTTCCCTCTGGCCTCCTGGTCCGCCCCACCCTCACCTGCAAACTCCCATCGTAACACCCTTTTTTTCTCTCTCTTTTTTACTTTCTTTCTCTCCCTTTTCTTTCTCTCTCCCACCTAGCTCTGCCTGCCACCTCCTCCCCTTCCCACTGGCCTCCACTACACTGCCTCAACTAGAGTGCTCCAGCACTCAGGCCTACTGCCACACCAGGCCCTCACAGCCCCTTCCCTCCTGCCAATCAACCAGCTGCTGAATGGTGGGAAGTGAGCCTACACCACTCCCTATCTGACACCCCTGCCCATCTGGCAAGGGGCTGTGAATGCTCCCACACCAGTGGACCAACAACAGGGGGCAGAAATCACCTGCCCAGTATGCCCTCAGCCTGCTGCTACCCTGCTTATCAAGGTGGTGAGAGCTATCATGACTACAGACAAGCAAGCAGCAAAGCACACCAAACCTGCCCACCTGACATCAAAACAAAAGAAAAAGCAGGACAAAACAAATGAACATACAATCAATAAATAAAGAAAATAATACCTTAATGGCTGGGAGATAGCAGACAATATCAAAACATAAAAAAGCAGGACAAGATGGCTCCAGAAAGTGACCAAAATAAAGAATCAGATAACCTTCCAGTAGAAGAAAAGGCAGGGAAACTACCTCGCATGAAATTCAAAAGACCAATATTTAGGGCTCTCCAAGACATTAGGAAAGAGATCAAGGAAAACACAGACAAAACAAATGAAAAAATAGGCAAAACATGGAAAACACAAACAAAACCAATGAAAACACAGCCAAAATCAAGGAAAACACAAGCAAAGCAAGAGAAGAATTCAGGAAAATAATACCAGAACAAAACATCAAAATCATTAGAAATCATACAAAAAAGCAACTAGAAATCCAAAAGATAAACAAAAAAAAAAAATTAAGAAATAGATAATGCAATAGAAGGTTTTAGGACAAAATTTGAAACAATGGAAGACGGAATCAGTGAGATTGAAGAAAATCCATGAATGCCACTTTGTTTGAGGATAAATCAGAGAAAAGAATGAAGAAAATTTAAGCATTATAAGGGACATATTCAAGAGAAAAATTTTGCACGTGATTGGAGTTCCAAAATGGGGAGAAAATGGAAAACACAGAGAAGTTTATTGGAAATTTGCTAGAAGAAAACTTCCCAGATATCGTGAAAGACTAACTGCTGACCATCCGAGAGGCTCAGCAAACCCCATATAGGATAGACTTCAAGAGAAAGTCACCAGACATATCATAATCACACTTCCCAAAACCAAAGACAAAGAAGGAATCCTGAACGCAACTTGAGAAAAACCAAAAGTTATTTACGAAAGGGAAACAATAAGGCTAAGCTCTGATTATTTGGCAGAAACTATGCAGGCAAGAAGGCAATGGGATGACATATATAAAACCTTGAATAAAAAACTGCCATCCAAGAATAATATATCCTGCAAAACTCTCTCTCAAATATGACGGTGAATTAGGACATTTCCAGATAAATTAAAATTAAGAGAATTTGTAAAAACCAAACCAAACTTACAAGAAATATTAAAGGGAGTCTTTCGATTAGAGAACCAACAACATCAGGCAACAACCAGAGTCTAGGACACAGAACAGCATCAGCGAGACACCAACCTAGGTAAAGAACTCTCAATAATAATAAAACAAGCTAAAAACTTAAAACAAAGAAACAGAGAAGTGAATCTGTAAATGACAACAATGTCAGAACAATAAAAAGGGGAATAAACAGTATAGGAATAGAACTTTCAAATGGAGAGGAAGTCAAGGGGATATCAAGTAATAAAAGACTGGTTCAAACTTAGAAAGATAAGGATAAATTTCAAGGTAACCACAAAGAAAGTTAACAAACATACTCATCAAAACAAAAAGGAAGAAAAACACAAAGACTCGGTAAACACAAAATCTATAGTAACGAAAGAAATGAAAAGAAAATCCACAAACAAAAGGACTCAGAACAGGAAATTAAGAGGAACAAAGACAATGTCAGCACCATAAAAAAAAAGAAAGCACAATATAACAGTAATAAACTCATACCTATCGATAATCATACTGAATGTAAATGGCTTAAATGCACCCATAAAGAGACAGAGAGTGGAAGAATGGATTTTTTTTAAAAAAGCAACCCATCAATATGCTGTCTACAAGAGACAGACCATAGACACAAAGACAAATATATTAAAAATCTAAGGATGGAAAAAAATTTATATCAAGCACACAACCAAAAAAAAGAAGGAGTGGCAATACTAATCTCAGATAAAATGGACTTTAAGACAAAATCTACCATAACAGACAAGGAAGGACATTACATAATGATTAAGGGGACAATTCACCAAGAAGAGATAACTTAAAAAATATCTATGCACTTAATGACAGGGCTCCAAAATACATAAAATAAACTCTAACAGCACTGAAAAGAGAAATAGTTCCACAATAATAGTAGGAGACTTCAACACATCACTATCGGTGAAGGACAGAACATCTTGAAAGAAATTCAACAAAGATACAGAAAATCTAAAGGCCACAATCAACCAGCTTGACCTCATAGACATATATAGAACATTCCATCAAACAGCAGAAAAGTATATATTCTTTTCTAATGCACATTGAACATTTTCCAGAACAGACCACGTCTTAGGTCACAAAGCTACCCTCAGTAAGTCCAAAACATCAAAATAATACAAAGCATTCTCTCTGATCTCAACGCCATAAAAGTAGAAATCAGTAACAGGAAGATCAGGGGAAAAAATCAAATACACAAAAACTGAATAACATCTTCCTTAAAAACAATTGGGTAATAGAAGAAATCAAAGAAGGAATAAAAAAATTCCTGGAATCAAGTGAAAATAAAAACACATAATACCAAATCCTTTGGGACACACTAAAGGCAATGCTCAGAGGTCAATTTATAGCAATAAGCACACACATCAAAAAAGAAGAACGGGCCAAAATCAAAACGTTAGCCCTACAATTTGAACAATTAGAAAGAGAACAGCAACAGAAGCCCACAGCCACCAGAAGAAAGGAATTTATAAAGATCGTTGTTGTCAGGTGTCGTTAGACCTAAATATAAAACCTAAAATGATAAAGATCATGGAAGAAAAACTAGGAACAATGCTGGGGCCCTAATACAGGGCACAAATAGAATACAAACCATAACTAACAATGCACAAACACCAAAGGATAAACTAGATAACTGGGAGCTCCTAAAAATTAAACACTTACGCTCATCAAAAGACTTCACCAAAAGAGTCAAAAGAGAATCTACAGACTGGAAAAAAAAATTTTGGCTATGACATATCCTATAAGGCTCTAATCTCTAAAATCTGTAAAATATTTCAAAACCTCAACAACAAGAAGACAATCCAATTAAAAAAATGAGCAAAGGATATGAACAGACACTTCACCAAAGAAGACATTCAGGCGGCTAATAGACACATGAGTGTTAGCACTCATTAGCCATTGCTGTTGAGTCGATTCCAACTCATATCAACGTCAACAGACAGAGCAGAGGTGCTCCATAGGGGTTCCGAGGCTGTAATCTTTATCGAAGCAGACTGCCACATCTTCCTCCTGCAGAGTGTCTGACGGGTTCAAACAGCCAACATTTCATTAGCAGGCGAGCACTTTTAACCACTGTACCACAGGGTTTCTTCATTAGCCATTATAAGTCCATTGCCATCGGGTCATTTCTGACTCATAGCAACCCTACAGGACATTGTAGAGCTGCCACATAGGGTTTCCAAGGAGCAGCTGGTGTCTTACCCAGACATTACTGGCACAAATCAAAAAAGCAGAAAAATAACAAATGTTGGACAGGTTGTGAGGAGATTGGAACTCTTATGCACTGCTGGTGGGAATGTAAAATGATACAACCACTATGGAAAATGATATGGTACTTCCTTAAAAAGCTAGAAATAGAAATACTATATGATCCAGCAATCCCACTCCCAGGAATAAGAGAAATAAGAGCCATCACACCAATAGACATATGCACACCCATGTTCATTGCAGCATTGCAATAGCAAAAAGATGGAAACAACCTAAGTGCCTATTAGCAGATGAATGTTGTTGTTGTTGTTAGGTGCCATGGACTTCATTCTGACTCATGGCAACCCTATGTACAACAGAACGAAACACTGCCAGGTCCTTCACCATCCTCACAATCGTTGTTATGCTTAAGTCCATTGCTGCAGACACTGTGTCTATCCATCTCATTAAGGGTCTTCCTCTTTTTTGCTGGCCTTGTACTTTACTAAGCATGATGTCCTTTTTCAGGACTGGTCCCTCCTGACAACGTGTCGAAAGTATGTGAGCATTCTAAGGAGCATTCTGGGTTGTACTTCTTTCAAGACAGATTTGTTCGTTCTTTTGGCAGTCCATGGTATGTTCAATATTCTTCGCCAACACCACAACAGAAAGGCATCAATTCTTCTTCAGTCTTTTTTATTCATCATTCAGCTTTCACATGCATAGGAGGCAAGTGAAAACACCATAGTTGGGTGAGGTGCACCTTAGTCTTCAAAGTGACATCTTTGCTTTCCAACACTTTAAAGAGGTCTTTTGCAGAAGATTTGCCCAATGCAATGCATCTTTTGATTTTTTGACTGCTGCTTCCATGGACGTTGATGTGGATCCAAGTAAAATGATAACTTCAATCCTTGACAACTTCAATCTTTTCTCCATTTATCATGATGTTGCTTATTGGTCCAGTTGTGAAGATTTTTCTTTTCTTTATGTTGAAGTGCAATCCATACACTGAAGGCTGTGGTCTTTGATCTTCATCAGTAAGTGCTTCAAGTCCTCTTCATTTTCAGCAAGCAAGGTCGTGTCATCTGCATAATGCAGGTTGTTCATGAGTTTTCCTCCAATCCTGATGCCCCTCGTTCTTCTTCATATAGTCCAGCTTCTTGGATTATTTGCTCAGCATACGGATTGAACAGGTATGGTGAAAGGATACAACCCTGACACACACCTTTCCTGACTTTAAGCCACACAGTATCCCCTTGTTTTGTTCGAACAACTGCCTCTGGATCTATATACAGGTTCCTCAGGAGCACAATTAAGTGTTCTGGAATTCCCATTCTTCACAATGTTATCCATAATGTGTTATGATCCACACAGTCAAATGCCTTTTCATAGTGAATAAACCACGGGTAAATATCTTTCTGGTATTCTCTGCTTTCAGTCAGGATCCACCTGACATCAGCAATGATATCCCTGGTTCCACATCCTCATCTGAATCTGGCTTGAATTTCTGGCAGTTCCCTGTTGATGCACTGCTGCAGCTGCTTTTGAATGATCTTCAGCAAAATTTTACTTGCATATGATATTGTTAGATAATTTCAGCATTCAATGGGATCACCTTTCGTGGAAATAGGCACAAATATAGACCTCTTCCAGTCTGTTGGCCAGGTAGCTGTCTTCCAAATTTAGTGGCATAGATGAGTGAGCACTTCCAGTGCTTCATCTGTTTTTTGAAACATCTCAGTTAGTCTTCTGTCAGTTTCTGGAGCCTTGTTTTTTGCCAGTGCAGTACAGCTTGGACTTCTTTCTTCAGTACCATAGGTTCCTGCTCATATGGTACCTCCTGAAATGGTTGAACATCAACCAGTTCTTTTTGGTATAGTGACTCTGTGTATTCCTTCCATCCACTTTTGATGCTTCCTGTATCGTTTAATATTTTCCCCACAGAATCCTTCAATATTGCAACTCGAGGCTTGAATTTTTTCTTCAGTTCTTTCAGCTTGAGAAATGCAAAGCCTGTTCTTCCCTTTTGATTTTTCATCTCCAGGTATTTGCATATGTCATTATAACACTTTATTTTGTCTTCTCGAGCTGTCCTTTGATATCTTCTGTTCAACTCTTTTACTTCATCATTTCTTCCTTTTGCTTTAGATACTCGACGTTCAAGAGCAGGTTTCAGAATCTCTTCTGACATACATTTTCATCTTTTCTTTCTTTCCTGTCTTTTTAATGACCTCTTGCTTTCTTCATGCATGATGTCCTTGATGTCATTCTACAACCCATCTGGTCTTTGGTCATTAGTGTTCAACGCGTCAGATCTATTCTTGAGATGGTCTCTAAATCAGGTGGGAGATACTCAAAGTCATACTTTGGCTGTTGTCAACTTGTTCTAATTTTCTTCGGTTTCAACTTGAACTTGCATATGAGTGATTGATGGTCTGTTCCACAGTCAGCCCCTGGCCTTGTTCTGATTGAAGATATTGAGCTTTTTCATCGTCTCTTTCCACAGATGTAGTTGATTTGATTCTTGTGTATTCCATCCAGCAAGGTCTACGTGTATAGTCACCATTTGTGTTGGTGAAAAAAGGAATTTGCAATGAAGAAGTTGTTGGTCTTGCAGAAGTCTATCATGAGATCTTCAGCATCGTTTCTATCACCAAGTCCATATCTTCCATCTACAGGCCCTTCTTCTTTGTTTCCAACTTTTGCATTCCAATCTCCAGTAATTATCACTGCATCCTGATTGCATGTTCAGTCAATTTTAGAGTGGAGAAGTTGGTAAAAATCTTCAATTTCTTCATTTTTGGTCTTAGTGGTTGGTGGGTAAATTTGAATAGTAGTCGTGTTAACTAGTCTTCCTTGTAGGTGTATGGATATTATCCTATGACTGACAGCATTGTACTTTAGGATAGATCTTGAAATGTTCTTTTTGATGATGAATGCAATGCCATTCCTCTTCAAGTAGTCATTCCCAGCATAGTAGACTATATGATTGTCCAGTTCAAAATGGCCAGTACCAGTCCATTTCAGCTCACTAGTGCCTAGGATATCAATGTTTATGCGTTCCATTTCATTTTTGATGACTTCCAATTTTCCTAGATTCATACTTCGTACATTCCATGTTCCAATTATTAATGGATGTTTGCAGCTGTTTCTTCTCATTTTGAGTCGTGCCACATCAGCAAACAAAGGTCCCAAAAGCTTGACTCCATCCACATCGTTAAGGTTGACCTACGTTGAGGAGGGAGCTCTTCCCCAGTTGCATTTTGAGTGCCTTCCAACCTGAGGGTGTCATCTTCTGGCACTATATCAAACAATGTTCCACTGCTATTTATAAGGTTTTCACTGGCTAAATCTTTTCAGAAGTAGACTGCTGGGTCCTTCTTCCTAGCCTGTCTTAGTCTGGAAGCTCAGCTGAAACCTGCCCACCATGGGTGACTTTGAACACCAGTGGCATAGCTTCCAGCATCACAGCAACTCGCAGGCCCCCTCGTATGACAAATTGACAGACACATGGGGGACAGATGACTAGATAAACAAATTATGGTACATACACACAGTGGAATACCACCCAATAATAAAAACCCATGATGAATCTGCAAAACATCTCACAACATGGAAGAATTTGGAGGGCATTATGCTGAGTGAAATAAGTCAATCACAAAAGAACAAATGTTGTACGAGAGCACTATCATAAAAAAATAATAATAAAAAGGAAAGATTTACACACAGAAAGAAACAATCTTTGATGGGACAGGAGGGGTGCAGAAGGAAATTACTAACTAGATAGCAGACAAGTGTTAACTTTGGTGAAGGAAAAGACAATACCAATATAGGGGAAGTTGGCACAATCGGACCAAGCAAAGTCATAGAAGCCTCCTAGGTCGGTCCCTATCTCCCTTGAGGGACATAGTTGCTGGTGCTGAGGGCTGGGGACCATGGTCTTGGGAGACATCTAGGTCAATTGGCATAACATAGTTCATAAAGAAAACGTTCTACATCCTACTTTGGTGAGTAGCATCTGGGATCTTAAAAGCTTGTGAGTGGTCATCTAAGATACATCTATTGGTCCCATCCCATCCAGAGCAAGGGACAATGAAAAAAACCAAAGACACAAGGAAAATATTAGTCCAAAAGACTAATGGGCCACACGAACCACAGTCTCGCCCAGAAGAAATAAATGGTGTCCAGCTACCACCACCGATCGCTCTGACAGCAAACACTATAGAAGGTCCCAGACAGAGCAGGGAATAAATGTAGAATAAAATTCAAATTCACAAAAAAAAAAAAAAAAAGACCAGACTTACTGGTCTGACAGAGACAGGAGGAACCCCCAAGACTATGGCTCCCGGACACCCTTCTAACTCAGAAACGAAGCCACTCCTGAAGTCGACCTTTCAGCCAAAGATTAGACAGCCTATAAAACAAACAATAACTCATATGAGGAATATTTTTTTTAGTTTAATCAAGTATATGAGACCAAATGGGCAACACCTGCCCAAAAGCAAAAATGAGAAGGCAGGGAAGGGACAGGAAAACTGGACAAATAGACACAGGCAACGTGGGGTGGAAATGGGGAGAGTGCTGACACATTGCAGGGATTGCAACCAATGTCATAAAACATTTCTGTATAAATTTTTGAATGAGAAACTTATTTGCACTGTAAACTTTCACCTAAAGTACAATAAAATTAAAAAACAAAAAACTGGAAACTCCCTCAGTGAGCTATTCATGGAATTTGCTTAAGCCTTTAAAAATGTAACAGGTATCAAATGCCTCCTATTCCTGACCAAATAGAATTTATGGAAGAGATTTCAGAAGACTTTTAAAAGCTCCAGACACACTGGGCTGGGAATCTTGGCTCTAAAACTTACTAGTTAGGTCAGTTTGGGCAAATGATGGAAACTTCTGAGCCACGGTTTCTAATCTGTCAAATGCAGACATTTCTTAGTTGATCAGAAGTTTTCCCTGAAATGTTCACCTAGCAAAAAACTCTTGCTATTTAAACCTTCTCTATTCTGACTTAAGGGGCATCAAACTGACTTCTATCTGTTTGACTCCGTAGCCCTTTCCAGCTACTCTGTCATATTTCATTAACATATTTATTTTAGAAAATACAAAACAAATCATAGCTTAGGAGGGCCTACAGTAGTGCTAGTTTTGAGTATTCCTCCCTATCATGTACACCCTTGATTCTCCCAGGGTGAACTCAGAAGAGAAACATGGGCCGTGAAGTACATGTGAAAACATGGGGCACTGCCCCATTCTGTGTAAGTGTGCTAAGTCTTCCTCATTCCCTCTGCAAAGACCAAGAGTGGCCAAGTCTTTCGGCTCTTGAGACTGGGGACCAGGGAAGAGGGAGGCTTCCTTCAGGTAACTCAGCAAGGAGGCAAGAGAACTGATGGCAAGCCTGACTATCTACACAGGAACACCCAAGCAGACCCCCTGTGCCTTCCACCTCCTGTGGATTCCCTTTGTAGAGATACTTTATTAATCATATCTGAGACCAGATGAGCTAAGTAAGAAATATAACACTCCATCTGATGGCACCTGGCAGCCAGAGAGAGGAAGAACCTGGAGAACAATTAGAACACACATCCAGGGAAATTAAACTGCTAGGGGAGAGGAGAAGGATGAAAACATAAGCAAAATGTGAGAACAAAACAAAAAAACTCAAGCACTTAAACAGGCCAAGAGAATCTGCAAAAAAAAAACACACATACATACATACACATGATTTCCTAATAAAAAAATCCAAAAGGTGAATTAAAGGACAGATGGTCACTGTTGTTAAGATCTGAATCAGTGATCTGGAAATTCATCTTCTCATACAAAAATTTGAGAAGATGAACATCTTGACAGCAAAGATAAGAGATTTGGAGCATACATTCAGGGCTTTTGACAGGCAAACATTAAGAGTTCTGGAAAGGGGAAAAAATGACGGTGAGGAAATAATTTAAAAAGGAGAAGAAAATGTAACAAAACAAAACAAACAAGGAACTTTCTAATAAGGAGAAAGATCTGAGTCTGTAGACAGAAATGTCTGTTGAGGAGAAATCATAAGTACATAGGCATATCCTAGTAAAACACCTAAATGCTAAGAATAATTGGAAAATCTTACAAGCTCCTAAGTAGAAAGAACAAATTACCTACAGGGAAAAATACATAGCCTCAAATGCTTTTACTATTAAAAAACAAAAACCAAATCAATTCCGTTGCTGTTGAGTCATTTCTGACTCATAGTGACTCATAGTGACCCTATAGGACAGAATAGAGCTGCCCTCATAGGGTTTCCAAGGCTGTAATCTTTGCAGGGAGCCCAGTGGCCCAGTGGCTAAGTGAGGAGCTGCTAGCCAAAAGGTTGGCAGTTTGAATCCACCAGCGGCCCCTTGGAAAATCCTATGAGGCAGTTCTACTCTGTCCTATAGGCTCGCTATGAGTCGGAATCAACTCGAGAGCAATGGGTTTAATCTTTATGGAAGCGGACTGCCACCTATTTCTCCTGTGGAGTGGTGGTGGGTTGAAACGGCTGACCCTTGGATTAGCAGCTAAGTGCTTAACCACTGTGCCACCAGGGCTCCTACTGTTAAAAAACAAAAACAAAGCCTTTGCAGTCGAGTCAATTTCGACTCATATAGAACTTCGAATTTCATTTAATAAAGTATAAAAAGATCAATTTAAAAAACAAAAATGAAGAATAAGAGAGAATTAACAAAGAGAAAACAAGCCCAAAAGAGTAAGGATAAATAAATATAAAGGCTTCTTTAAAAAAGCCTAGTAATAGAGGTAAAACCCTCAGCAACCTGATTCCAAAGAAGTGAAAGACAGTCAAAGAGACAAGGTGAGAAAAGAGTAAAAAGGTATAATCATAGATGCAGGAGAGATTTTAAAAATCATAGGAGAATACTAAAAGCAAATTTATGACAACAAAATTGAAAACCTAGAAGATAACGATTTTCTAGCAAGATACAAATGACTACAATTGACCCAAGAAGAAAGAGTAAACTTGAAAAGACCAACTATGACAGAAGAAATAGTGGAGAGCTACCATTTAAATAGGCACCAATACCAAATGGATCTCTAGAGCCTGGGTGCTAATGTCTAAATAACTGGTCATTTCAATGTTATTCAATTTAGTGCAGGTCAGAGAAAAAATACAAAAAGCTCCCCAATTCATTTTACGCAGCACAACTTTAATATTACTGCCTGATCTAGTATAAAACAGAATGAGAAAATAATAAACCTAATTTCACTTTCAAGAAGGAGACCTGGTGGTGCAATGGTTAAGTGCTCGGCTGCTAACAGAAAGGTTGGTGGTGCAAACCCACCCAGTGGCTCCCAGGGAGAAAGACCTGGAGATCTGCTCCCATAAAGATTACAGCCTAAAAACACCCTCTGGGGCAGTTTTACTCTGTCACACGCGGTGGCTGTGAGTAGAAATCGACTAGACGGCGTCTAACAACAGCACATCACTTTCAAGTAAGATGTAAAAAAAAAAAAAAATCTAAATAAAACATTAGCAAATGGATTTCAGCGAAGTCTCAAAAAAAAAAAAAAAAAGATGCACTAAGATCAAGCAAGTTTTATTTGAGTACTGCAGAAGTGGATTGCTACCAAAAAATCACTCTCAGGAAACAGCTACACCATCTATTACACCAATAAACCCATAGGATCTTATCAGTAGATGCTGAAAGAGCTTTGAGAAAACTCAACAACCATTTCTAATGAAAATAAAATAAATAATGAAACGTTTTGAACAACTAAGGGCTATCACCCAAACCAATCACAATCAGCATTCTAAATAACAAAACACGATACAGTAACCATTTCCATTAAAATCAGGAACTAGATTGGATGCCTCACTGTAATCATTGTTGTTTAACATTTTTGTTGTCAGATAACTGGCATAGACAGAAAAGATATTAAAAAATCCTTTTTCTAATGATACAATTGTATACCTAGAAATCCAAGAGACTCTAGGCTAAAGAATTTGGTAAGGTGCCATATACAAAATAAATATTAAAAGATGGTCAGTTTTTCTCTACTCTCGCAAAAAGTTTCTAAATGAAAATGGGGGAAATTCTATTTATAGCAGTGACACAATCTATATAAATCATGGGAATATATTTAACACGGAGTTTACAGGATCTTTGGAAAAACTATAAATTCTCATGAAAAGACATGTAAAAAAAGGTCTGAACAAACTTAAATAGAACATTTTCAGATTTGAGATGACTTAATACCACAAAAATGTCAATTGTCCCAAGATCAATATATAAATTTAGTGCCATTCCAAATGGAATCGTAAAATGGTTTGTTTGAATTGTCTCATATATCTATAGAATTTATATATAATAATAAATGCCAAAAATATCCACTAAAAGCATAAAAAATAACAGCATGTGTGTTAGCAGGGAAGGGTGAGAGGAACAGGGAAATTGGCTTTGCAGATATCAGAAGGTACAATAGAGTTGTGTTAATCAAATGAATATGGTATGACATGGGAGTAGATAAATAGATCAGTGGATAGTCTACAGGCTTGGAAACGTTCTTGCTGTTAGGTGCCCTTTAGTTGGTTCCGACTCATAGCGACCATACAACAGAAGGAAATACTGCCCAGTCCTGTGCCATCCTCCAACCTGAGGGACTCATCTTCCCACACTATATCAGACAATGTTCCATTGCTATCCATACAGTTTTCACTGGCCAATTTTTTTCAGAAGTTGATCGCCAGATCCTTCTTCCCAATCTGTCTTAGTCTGGAAGCTCTGCTGAAACCTGTCCACCACGGGTGACCCTGCTGGTATTTGAAAAAACGGTGGCATAGCTTCCAGCATGACAGCAACACGCAAGCCACCACAGTACGGCAAACTGATAGATGAGTAGTGGAGGCTTGGAAATAGATAGGGGTATATATGAGTCTGGAGCCCTGGTAGTGCAGGTGTTAAGAGCTCAGCTGCTAACCAAAAGGTCAGTAGTTTGAATCCACCAACTGCTCCTTGGAAACCTTATGGGGCAGTTCTACTCTGTCCTATAGGGTCACTATGAGTTGGAATTCACTTGATGGCAAAGGGTTTTTTTTTGTTGTTGTTGTTAATATACGAGACTACATGTGAGAGGGATTAATAGCACAATTATATGAATAGCAGTCATACAGGAGCTTTTACAAGAAAAAAGTCATGTTACTCTGTAGAAAAATAGGGAAAGGATATGAACAGACAATTCACAAAAGAACAACTCCAAATATAACAAACACACGAAAAGATACCGTGAAGCACTAGTAGTGAGGAATACGCATGTAATAGCAATGAGCTATCATTTTATACCTATCAAACTGGCAGAGAAGAAAGCTAACACCCATCACTGGCTGAGATGTGGAGGAAGGAAAAAGATACTCTCAAACATCACTGTTGGAAAAGTGTGAGAACTTTTTTGTTGTTACAAAACAGTCAAGCAACATCTAATAAAATTTCAACTATTTATACCCTCCAACCCAACAGTCACACTCCTGGGAATCCATCCCACAAAAAGAAAATTACCAGCAATTAAGGAAATGTTGAGAAGGGTATTTCCTGCAATGTCATTTATAGTGGGGGGGGGGGGGGGCGGGGGGAAAGACCAGAAACAAAATGAATGCCCATTATAGAGAAACGACTGAGCAAAGTATAAAATACTCACACCAAGGGATAATATGCAGCTATTAAAAAATAAATCACATTTTGCCAGGTGACTTGGAGTGATTTCTACAAGATGAGGAAAGTGTTTAACGTGTTCCCATTTTTGTAAAACAAGTAAGAACAATCACCAAAAAAACAAAACAAAAAAACTCGTGTGTGTATGTATGTGTGTGTGTATCCATATAGGGTTATATGATTAGGGATGGGAAAAAACGGGGGGCAATTCACACTAGACTGTTCACATAGGTCACCTTGGGGTGTTGGAGCGTTCTGGAGGTAAGTAGGAGGGGGAGATGCTTTTATAGTGCAACATGCTGGAATGAAATCTGCAAAGAATCTCCCTTCCTTTGTCATTTGTATTTCTAACATTAAGCAACAAGAAAAAGAACAGCAAAAGCGAACATTTTAAGTTCTGATGCCATGATAGATGGTAATTTTTTTCCTTCCTAGAAACAGCATTTTCCTTATTTCTACCTGAATTCAAAGGGGTGATGTTTAAAAAAATAAATTCAATTGTCTTTAATTCTATTTCAGAACTTGCAATTTGGTAATTTTATATTCTTTCTTTGGGCTTTCATTTGGGTTTAAAATTTTTATAGTGCGTATTTTTTTAAAAGAATGATGTGCATTCTTGTTTCTTACGCTTTTCCTAATGCTATTCAGCTTTTCATTTGTCCTTTTCGCCACAATAGATCATGTTTCAAATTCTAAGTAAATTTTAGAATGAAATTGTAGATATTGTATCTTACATATAATTAAAGGAGCCCTGGTGGCACAATGATTAAGAGCTAGGCTGCTGACAGAAAATGTCGGTGGTTCGAGGAGAAAAAACCTGGCAATCTGCTCCCAAAACGATTACAGCCTAGAAAACTCTGTAGGGCAGTTCTACTCTGTCACATGGACTCATTCACTATCAGTCCAAAATCGACTTAACAGCACCTTACAACAACGACAACAAAGGTATAGTTAATAGGTGAGAATTAAATATATTAAAGGTCTGTTATCTAGTTTAGGGGGATGGGAAGGTTTCCTGGAGGCACACGGCTCATAGTAGGCACTCCAATACTTGCTAATGAAGTCAAACTGAAATTTAAGGGGCAAGTAGGAGTTAGCCAGGCAAAGGGAGTTGGGAGAAGAGATAGGTTATTCCAAACAGGGGAAATACTAATTATGGCGATTGGAATTTATTGAAAGTTCACTATGTGCGAGGCAACTTGTCAAACACTTTTTAGATGCACTAGCTCACAGACTCCACACATTAACCCTATTATCTCTAATCTACAGATGAGGAAACCAAGGCTTAGAGAGAGTCAGAAGTCGGTTCCACTGTCAAGTTCTCTCACAAAACACAGTCAAGGGTAGAGCTAAGATGCAAGCCCCAGTCGGTTGGCAGAGCCTGAGCTTTTAACCACTACTGCACAGCCTCCACCAACAGAAGGTGGAAACAGCTGCATTATGCCTCCTTAGAATATTGGGTTACATAACAACTCAGGTGTGACCATTCTACCTGCTTCACATTTATTACCTGAAAGAATTTAGTAACATTTTCACACCTGGACATTTGATTATGCGCTTTGTCTTCTAGACGCTTTAAAAGAATGATGAAACAATTTCCAGCATGAACCTGTAGGTGAGCCCAGGATTAACACTGTTTTATTCAGAGAAATAGCTATGTGTTTTATTCCCCTTTCAGAATTTTTAAGATACAACTCTACTGACCATGGGAAACATCTTCCCCATTCCCAAGATAATTCAATATTCCAAGTAAAATTTTCGTTCAAGTTCTTTTTCTCTGAAAGTCTAAATTTTTTTTAATTTAGATTTTGTTTCATTAAGACTGTTCTTTGACTATACATACCTCAAAGCACAAAATGGCAAGGATTCTGTTCCATTCAGAATCAAGATAAGGTAGTCAAAATCTTTGCCTCATGTTCATCTCTGTATATGTCTGAGGTGATTTGTTTGCCAGTAACAGAACATTTCTTAAACTAACTAAAGAAAAATGAGGAATTAACCTTAAGGATACCAGAGTATCTCACAGATCCTAAAGGAAGAAAGCTGATCTGGGTCTCAGGCTAGAAAAGGAACTGAAAAAAATGAAGAACCAACATTATTCTGGAGCCCCATGTCCTCTATTTCTGCTTCTTTCTGTTTACCTGCTTTATTCTTTCCACTGTAGTTCAGCGTTTTGTATTTCAGTACACAAGGACCCCTTATAAGTCTTGGATGACTCCCAGGTCAATGTATGATAGAGTTAGACTCGAGTTCTTTGGTTCAAATGATGTGAAGAGTCTGATTTGGCCACTGATCCAATAATATACCGCCGCTCCCACATCAGTTGTCCATCTCTGGTCTACATAACTGTGAATGAGAAAGTGTGGCACCATTCAGTATATAAGGCTCCCCTCTAGGGTCTTAGGATAGAATGGTTCTCTAAGAATAGGGAATACAGTTGGGGCTAGCTGCCATGAAAGGAACAGTCTACAGATAGTGTAGTAGTCTAGATAGTAGTAAGGCATTGGTGGTTCAGGGGTAGAATTCTTGTCTTCCATGTGGGCAATTCCAGGCCAATGCACCTTATGTGCAGCCACCACCTGACTGTCAGTGGTGGATTGAGTGTTGCTATGATGCCGAACAGATTTCACTGGAGGTTCCAGACTAAGACAAACTATGAAGAAAGGCCTGGTGATCTACTTCTGAAAATAGCCAGTGAAAATCCTATGAATCCATGGTGCATAGGGTCCCCATGAGTGGGGGCCAACTCCATGGCGTCTAACAATAACAACACACATAATAGTAATAAGAATAGTATCATTTTACATGAAACAAGCCAGGAATAGATTTTCCTGCCCAAGTCTATATGTTTAACTGTATATGTACAAATGCAATGCAAATAGCTTGAAGATACCTCTGTGGTACCTTCCTAAATTCATATATCCAAGTATGGCTCTTAAGAAAATATGTGGATCAAAGACTTAAATATAAAACCAAAAACTATGCTATGCAAAATGTGGCGTTTTTTTCCCCCAACATTAGCACCATATCAAATTATAAAAACAAGGGGAGCTAAAACTTAAATCAACCAAATTCCCTTGACAGATGTAAGTGAGGAGAACACTTAAAAGTTTGAGGCTAAAAATAGATTTTTGGATTGCCTGTAGATTTTCCTCTTGGCCTCAGCTCACTTGCTATTCATTATTAGCATGGGTAATTAATATCTGGCTGGCTGGATTTCCTCTTACTCTTGGGTTCCATCATCTTTCCAGTGAATTTAGTCAGGGTTGACGCCACCAAATGAATTTCTTGCCTAGACCCCTGCTAACATTTCAGAGAGTGGCAATGGAAAAACAACCGAGAACGACAAAGTGGCATCTTTCCACCTTTGCAGTTTCCCCTACTCTGACACCTCGGGACAAAGCACCTGTTCTGTCCATGGTTATAAAGTAATATCAGTAGATTCCATGACAGGAGAGTCCAGTATGTCAGCTGAGGTTTAAAACAAAAAAAATCAGAAACTATGCCCTCAGTAGCTTCCATATTTATTTTGCCTGGTTCTCTTTAATTCCTATTTTTCACATTTCTGCATCTTAGTCTCTATATTTCTATTCATTTTTAGTATTTTCTTCAGAGAGTCTTGAAGTAGGGTGTTTGTTCTTTTATCAGTCGATGAGGCTATGTGTGAAGTGATTGGTTAAGCTATTTTACTTGCTATACCCATCAAATCACGGCCCTCAAACTAGAGAACCTGAAAACACATATTAACAAGAGAACTTTAAGCTCTAGCCACAAGTTAAACTTAGTGTATTAGATGTACTCCACAAAATTCTACAGAATTTTAGTTCCTATCCGTCAACAAAAACAACAAAAAATAAGTACAATTAGCAAAACATACAAAAAGGTCTTCGTTGTCTCCAGGTTTCGACATATTCCTGACAAACACTAGCAGACATTCCCTGCCCTAGAATCCCACCCCTACTCAGCACAGATTATCCTTTTTGCCACACCTACTATTAATGCCTTTGAGCACAAGTCCTTGCATATTTATGTGCTATCATATCAAAATCTGAGATTGTATGACTCTCAAAATGGTACCTTATTACACATATTCTTAATGCTGCATTATCATCTTAAAAGCAAACAAGTCACTGGGAATCTCATAAACGCCAAGGACCTCGGGGTATGTCATCGGGTGAACAGATGAGGTCCTTTCAATAGATGTATCTGATTAATTCATTTTTACCACCGCCTGCCCTAGCTGAATCAGAGAGCAGTCACCTTGCTCCTTGCTAGGTGGATGCCCCAGTAAAAAGCAATCACCATCAGAACCAGTGAATGAGTGCATTTTCCCATTTTATTGGAATTCTAACTTATTTGATGGATTCTTGACTGTTGGGGATAATGGCAGTGTGGTCTTGTCTGGAGGCTGAAGAGCAGACTAGGTCCCTTTTGGGAGCATAGGTGACATCTTATGGTTCTTTGCATTTCTCCCACATTGCTCATCTTCCCCGGAAACCCTCTTTCCGCAGTGTCCTCATCGTGTGAAAATCATCAATCTGCAAAGAATCCATCTTTAAAATATGGCCATAGTTCATTCTTTCAGAAATCGAGTGGGCCTCACATTGGGCACAGGTGCAAGTTCAGTTTCCATGGAATCAAAATCATCCAATGTTACAACTTCCAGCCTCCTGTTTTTCATTTTTATTTTCTTCTTCGCCTACTCTTTTATTTCTACATATTACTTTTTAGGCTGCCAAAGCCTTAAATTTACCCATGGGCACCTGTAACTTGGTAGTTGGCACTCAAAACTCTCTGACTTTGAGTTGTAACTCTCCAGTTCTTTACGTTTCTTTCTTTGAGACTTATATGGTGATGTGTTACAAAGACATTGCAATTCTCATTTAGGGTATAATTGTATTTTACTTGAAGACTATCATGGCCTAGTATCTATATGGAAGGTCTCTGGGTGGCGTTAATGGTTTATATGCGACTACTAATAAAAAGATTGGTGGTTCAAACCCATCCAGCAGCACTGCAGAAGAAAGTCCTGGCACTCTGCATCCTAAAGATTACAGCTAAGAAACCCCTATGGAAACCCTCACAGAGCAGTTCTACTCTGTAACACCTGGGGTTGCAGCAACTGGTTAACTTTTTTTTTTTTTTTTAGTATTTAGATATCTATGTATCTTTTTTTCCCTCAGTTTTTAATAATGTTTATGTTCAACTGCTTATTGGGATTATTAACACCTGCAATGTTCTTTTTCTTTTAATTGTACTTTAGATGAAGGTTTAGAGAACAAATAGATGCTCATTAAACAGTTAGTACACATGTTGTTTTTGACGTGTAGGATTGTTAGTTTCCTTTGTGGTTACCTTAATATTTACCCCTATTTCTCTAAGTTTATAGCAGTCTTTTATTTCTTTATATCACCTTGACTTCCTCTCCATATGAAAAATCTATGTCTACATTTTTTAGTTCCTCTATTTTGTTTTAATGTTGTCATCTTTTACATATTGACATCTCTGTTTCTCTATTTTCAGTGTTTTAGCATTGATTTATTTTTGTGACTTTCCTATCTGGGTTGATATCTGGTTGCTCTGTCCTATGTTCTTGTCTTGGGTTGTTATCTGGTGTTACTGATTTTCTAACCAGAGGACTCCCTCTAGTATTTCTTGTAATTTTGGTTTGGTTTTTGCAAATTCCCTGAACTTATGTTTATCTGGAAATGTCCTAATTTTGCCATCATATTTGAGAGACAGTTTTGCTGGATATATGATTCTTGGCTGGCAATTTTTTTCATTGAAGACTTTATATATGTCATCCCATTGCCTTCTTGCTTGCATGGTTTCTGCTGAGTAGTCCGAACTTATTCTTATTGACTCTCCTTTGTAGATGACTTTTCCTTTATCCCTAGCCGCTCTTAAAATTCTCTCTTCATCTTTGGTTTTGGCAAGTTTGACTATAATATGTCTCGGTGACTTTCTTTTGGGCTCTACCTTATGTGGGGTTCAATGAGCATCTTGGATAGATACCATCTCATCTTTCATGATATCAGGGAAGTTTTCTGCCAACAAATCGTCAACAATTCTCTCTGTATTTTCTGTTATCCTCCACCACCCCCCGCTCCATTCTAGTACTCCAATCACTTGTAGGTTATTCCTCTTGATAGAGTCCCACATAATTCTGAGGGTTTCTTCAATTTTTAAAAATCCTTTTATCTGATTTTTCCTCCAATAAGTTGGTGTCAAGTTCTTTATCTTCAATCTCACTAGTTCTGACTTCCATTGCCTCAATTCTGCTCCTATGACGTTCTATTGAGTTGTCGAATTCTGAGATTTTATTGTTAATCTTCTGGATTTCTGATTGCTGTCTTTCTATGGATTCTTGCAGCTGGTTAAATTTGTCATTATGCTCTTCTCTAATCTTTTTAAATTCCTCTATTGTGTGTTTTATGTTTTGCATAATTTCCTTCCTGATCTCTTGAAGATTTCTGTATATTAATCTTTTGTATTCTGCCTCCAGTAATTCCAAGAAATTTTCTTCCTCCGGAAAATTTCTAGATTGTGTATCCTGGGAGCTTGCTGAAGCCATCATGGTCTGTCTCTTTATGTGACTTGATATTGACTGTTGTCTCCAAGCCATCAATAAGTTATTATATTTATTTGTTTTATGTTTGCTTACTGTGTCCTAGCTTCTTGTTTTGTTTTGTTTTGATAAGTCCTAATAGGCTGCTCGTGTGAGCTGGCCTGATCACCGGTGTCCCTGAAGCTCCAACATCCTGCCACCAGGTGGCCAGACCTGCCACTAAGTATGTGAGCCCGACTCCGCCACTCCTCCTGTATGGATTCAGCTCAGGTGTCCAGGTATTCAGCCACCAAGTGTGTGGTGCAGGCTCTCACCTACAGTCCTAGACAGCCATGGATGATTGGTGTAGGCACAGGCATCTGGCTGCAGCAGAGGGACACAGGCTGAATAAGGCAGGGGGCTGACAGCTGCCCCCAAGTGTCCAGGAGGAAAGTGTGTCCCTGTTCCCTAGAGTGCATTGGTGGGTCGGTGTTGCAGCCGGACTATGAGCACCCAATGCTGTTGGCTGTAAGGACTGGGGGGCATCTCTTAATCTTGGGCCCCTATCATAAGTGGCTAGGTGGTGTGCGTGGAGCCACCAGTCCTTAGGCCCCTAATGTGAGTAGGTGAAGACCTTGCTTAATGGGCAGAGTGGCGCCAAATGTCATGAACCTGCCACTTCACAACTGAAACAGTTGAAGTTAGACTTCAGGTAGCTACCCTGCTGTACTGCGGTAATGAGGGCCTACACTATTGAAATGGGCCCACACAAGTCTATGCAGGGAGAAAGGCACTCAACGTCCATGGATCCCTTATGCCTGTGCCTAGGGAAAGGAGCTGTGCCTACCCTGAGTTCCTGGCTTAGGGGAGCCAGCAGATTATTTTTTCCCCCATTTGTTAATTTGTTTCCTCTCCAAGGCCAGGAGAATGGCTCAGGGTGCATGACAGGTCCTACTTCCAGCCCAGGGGACTCGGCAATCACTGAAGCCGTCCTGAACCCAATGCAGAGCAGGGAGCAGGGAGGTAAATGGGAGAGAGGTTTTTCCCTAAGAGTGGTGTTTTTGATTCGTGCAGTAAGCCAGACACCAATACTTATCTTTCGGTGATGAAAGGATGCTTCTCACTGGTTCTAGATGGCTAAGTAGACTCTGTGCCGCTGGGTCTCTCCCAATGTGGAAAACGCCTCCTGAATGCCACTGTTTGCCTCACCGCTCACCCCTGAGCTGATCCGGGCTGAAGAGCTCCGGCTCGCACTGGGTCAGGTCTGGCAACTCCTTGCTGCTTTTGAACAGTCTCTCCCTCCGCCTGCCACTCAGTCAAATTCCTTAACTTTGCCTTTGATGTTCAGGGCTCCTAGATTGTCATATATAATCAATTCACTTATTTTTTTTTTGGTCTTTGTTGTAAGAGGGACCACTGAAGTATCTGACCATTCTGCCATCTTGGCCTTACCTCCCACATGTTGTTTTATGACAATGGTGAACAACCCCACGACATGTCAACACTGTCCCTTCTCAACCCTGGGTTCCCTATTACTGTCCCTTCTCAACCCTGGGTTCCCTATTACCAGCTTTCCTGTCTCTTCCTGCCTTCTAGTTCTTGTCCCTGGACTGTTGTGCCCCATTAGTCTTGTTTTGTTTTATGGGCCTGTCTAATCTTTGGCTGAAGGGTGAACCTCAGGAGTGACTTCATTACTGAGCTAAGAGGGTGTCCAAGGGCCATACTCTCAAGGTTTCTCAAATCTCTGTCAGACCAGTAAGTCTGGTCTTTTTTTGTGAGTTAGAATTTTGTTCTACATTTTTCTCCAGCTGTGTCCAGGACCCTCTGTTGTGATCCTAGTCAGAGTAATCAGTGGTGGTAGCTGAGCACCATCTAGTTGTGCTGGACTCAGTCTGGTGGACGCCGTGGTAGCTGTGGTCCATTAGTCCTATGAACTTATCTTTCCCTTGTATCTTGTTTTCTTCATTCTCCCTTGCTTCTGAAGGCGTGAGACCAGTGGCATATATTAGATGGCTGCTCACAGGCTTTTAAGACCCCAGATGCTACTCACCAAGGTAGAACGTAGAACATTTTCTTTATAAACTGTGTTATGCCAATTGAGCTAGATGTTCTCCAAGACCATGGTCCCCACAGCCCAGCAATTCACTCCCTCAGGGAGTTTGGATCTGTCTATGGAGCTTCCATGACCTTTCCTTGTACAAGTTGTGCTGGATTCCCCAGCGTTGTGTACGGTCTTACCCTTCACCAAAGTTACCGCATATCTATTGTCTATTTAATTCCCACCCCCCCATCCCTCATAACCAACAAATATATCTATGTATCTTAAAGGTTCAGAACTCTTATGTGGTATAGATTGAGTTTTAGAGCAAAATTTATTCAAGAAATATTTAATGGGTATCCTTTATGTGCCAGGAATGAGAATACAGGGTGAACAAAAGAGAAGGGTCTCCTTGAACAGCATTCTAGAAACAGAATGGTCCCATAATTCATTTACTCCATAAACCACAGAGAAAGATGGTGGTAGCACCTGGAAGGGAATACACTGTTGCCATGTTATATAGTAGACCACAGACACTGAACTGAAAGAAAAAAATAACTTCATAAAAAATATTTCATATCAGTTGCTTCCATTCAGGAAATACATGCTCATTATTTTCTTCAAACTAGAAATTACTTTATCCCTCTTTTCGATGAAGTTCTCTTATATCTGTTATCATTCAAGGTCTCTATCCAATTTCTCTTCAAATTGCCCTATTTGTAGCTTGCAAACGTTGACACCTCTATGCTGAAATGGAGCCTAAAAAACGCCTTAGGGGCTTACACTGCGTGTGAGGTAGAAGTAATATCTAAGCACTTAATGAAATTATGAACTTTGAAATACCTGCGTTTTGGGTTTATGGGAGCCTTCTTCCACTTCCCTTTCTTTCGGAGGGGTGGTGATTGGGGAATAGGGGGTGGTGAGGGGGGGTGTGTAGCTGTGGGGGATGCGTGAGTGGCTGAGGCTGGAGTAGTTGGGAAATACTAACACATTTATTGTCTTCTCTTCAAATACAATTTTAAATGAATTGGCGATTTATGGACACTTAAAATTGGCTGGAGGCATCTGTAAACTTTTTTTTTTTTTTAACTCAAAGCGGTTGTCTTTCTACTGGTCTAATTCTCGCAGGCAGAAAGCTAAATATGTCTCTCGTTTCTTTCACCGATCTTTCTAGACAGAGAAGTGGAAGTGAAGAAAAAGAAAATAGAGAAGAAGAGACCGTGTAGGTAGAGAGGAAAAGCAGGGAGAAAAGGGGAAAGCGGGAGCAATCAACGAGGGAACCCTGGTTTGTAGATGAGCAGACCTAGAGCAGGCACAGCGTGGATCCGCCGGCGCCCACTGGTCCTCGGAGCTGCCAATCGGAGCGTAATCCTGTAGGAATTTCTCCCGGGTTTAACTGGGAGTCACACTGCCGCCTCCTCTCACCCAGACGCCCCGAGGAGCCCAGAGAAGCAGGCTCGGGAGGGAGGGAGGGAGTGAAAGAGGCAAGAGGAGGAAAAGGGGAGGAGGAGGAGGAGGAGGACCCGGGAAGGGAGGCGTTGGCGGCGCCAGGAGGAGGGGCACGGCCGCGGAGCCACTAGCCCCGGTCGTACTCGCATCTCTCCAGATACTCCGGGAGCTCTGGCCGGACGGACAGCGCGCCTTAACCGCTCTGCCACCAAACTTCAGCTCCAGCCGTATTTCAAGCCATCGAATCTATTCCTTGAAATCAGGAACTGAACTGCGAACCAAGGAAGGAGTCCGCGGAAGAATAAAACAACAGCAGAGAAAGGGCTCCAGATAGCAGTCTCCCTAGAGCCATAACTCCGCGTCGGGAGTCTAGAAACCAACAAGTGAGAAGGCGCCGCACTCGGGGGCACAGCCGCGGGCGGCAGGATCAGGCGCAGGAGGACGCGGAGAGCGCCCCCGAGCCCCGAGCCCTCGCGGCGCTCGCTGCGGCTGCTGGGCCCCGGATTCCTGTGCGCGTGCTGCGCCGATCGCCGGGCAGAAGCCTTCATTTCACCCTGATTGCAAGCGTCGGCTAGGAGCAGCCGGTCCCCGGGGAATATGCGGCGCGCGTGGGTCCTGCTCACCTTGGGCTTGGTTGCCTGCGTGTCGGCAGAGTCGGTGAGTGGGCCAGGCGGGGACGCGCGCGCGGTTCAAGGTGCTCGGGGACGCCAGGAGAGCCCGCGACGCCCCTGGAGAATTGGGACGCGCCACCTGGGGGATCCCACCGCTATACGCCGCGCTTGTCCTCCAGGGATCAGCTGGGACAAATGCGCTCGCTCCTCCACTCCTTTCTCCCTTTCCCTTCCTACAGAAAAGCTTCGCTCTCTTGAGTTACCCCAAGGTCCCCGGGAATGGGGGTGCGAAAGTCGCAGTTTTGCCCAGCTGCAGAGGCCCCAGAAGTCACTCTCAACTTCTTCGGCCTCGGGGGGAGGGGGGTGTCTTGCTGCGTGGCCCGAGAAGGACCGAAGCGGTGGAGACGGGAGCTCGGGTAGGGCCCGCGAGGAAACGGGTTCGCTTCGCGGTCTCCCCGAGACCTACGGATGAACTGGAAACTTTGGGGTCTCTTCATTCACACACTACTCCCCAAGTCAGCTTGCCTACTTTACTGAATGCAAGTTCTGGGGAGATGGGGCCCAGATTGAAGAAACCCGCGAGTGCCTGGAGAGGAAAGTTGGCAGAAGTTCTTTTGTTTGATTTTTCCTCTGTCTGGCGTGAGGTAGCCGACAGTGCGTGGAAACGCTGCCCTCGGACGCGCAGTCCTTGGTCCCGCAGCGGGACGCGGTGGGCCGTGCGCGGAATGTGCCGGAAAATGCCGGGGCGCCCGAGTCTGCAGTCCGAGTGCTGTGGAGACCCCCTCCCCCTTTGAGGGGCGGAAGACGGTCCGTGGTGCTTCAGGGGCTGGAGGACATTTTAATTCGAACTGCACTGGAGTACTGTATATTGGAGCGAGGTGGGGTGCTTGTGAAACCGTGCTTGGCCTTCGGGTCTTCCTGCCGTGCGCGTAGAGAGGCTTCTCACCGGCCACGCTCGCCCTCTTGGGCCTTAGAGGGGGCGCTTCCCGCACCCAGAGAAGTCTCCTTGGGGCGGGGCCGGGTGCGGGCACCGAGCCTTCCTCTTAGGCTCCGGCAGTGGGAACTAGATTTCTCCTCCGTTAGAGTAGCGTTTCTGGGGCTGGATCTTGTTTCCCTACGTCGCCCAATAAGCGCTCCCTAAAGGGAACTGCCTCCTTGTCGTCCCCACGTTCGTGGTGGCCCCTACCTGGGCTCTTCGACCTCAGTTCGGCCAAGTGGCAGCCCCAACGCCCCAGTTGCGCCTGCAGCCTCATTGCCGCCTGGGGTCTCGGTTAGGGAGTGCTGCTGTTTCGGTACCTTCTCTTTGCTCTCTATTAACTTGACCATTTCTAATTAACTGAACTCTCTCTTCCAAAAAAAATTATATCACCGTGAGGTTTTTTTTTTTTTGTGAGTTTTTCACCCTCTTTCCCCTTTTTTGGACTGTGGCAATTTAGGACTGGGAAACCTCTTGGGCACTGAGCAGCGGATGGGCATTTTTAATCAGCGTTGGAACCTCTGTGTGTACTAGGAGGTCCCCAAACGTTACTCGGGGTTGGAGAGCACATAAATTGTAAATTGTACGGAATAGATGAGTATTCGGGTATTCAGGCTATGAACTAGAGCTCAGATCCTTATCAGTATTTCTCTTTAGCAAATGATGGTTTATTCCATTAGAGTTAGTGCTCGCCCAACCAGTTATGAACTTTGGCTTGTTGCACATAAAAAGTGAGAAATTCTGTGTTTATTTCAGAAAAACATTGATCATCTTGTTGCAAAACAGGGCAAAGGGAGAGCTTCATCTGAAGGTTTTTAAGAGAAAGCCTGCCTAAAAAGCTGTACTGGGTTAAGGAGGACCTTTTTACTGTTTCCTGTTCGGGGGGGTTTTGGGGATTTGTTAGGACATGTTACTGTTATGGGTTTCTAGAGAAAGAATGTCTCTATCTTCTGCTACTCTGGGTATTTGCATAAATCGACATTTCTCCTTAAGGAAGCTTTTTGGCTGAACTGTATCTGTCCACCTACCTGGTGACACCTTTCCTCTGAAATCCGTGTCTTTAGTCTTTTAGTATTTATTAATATGTTTTATTTACTCAAATCAAAATTGGATGCTTTCAGAGTGAGCTGCTTCATTGTGATGGAAGTAATGGAATAACATCCAAAAGGGTGATTAGAGGCTTTTAAAATGTCAATTTAGGGACTCAAGCAGAGTCTTTGTTGGATAGTAAGTCAGTCTTATAGAAGCTGTTTCAAAGCCCACAATGTCTAATAGTTCATTTAAATTACTCTTGAGTCCCTAATTGTTTCATGTATGTAAGCATAAATATACACGGAGTTGAAACTATTTAAAAAAAAAATTAGCCAATATAGCATATTATTTTTAGTACTTTGCATTTTAATTTGAAAACTGCAGCTAATTCCTGGGATTTAGAAGTAGTGATCAGCAGAGCTTAAAACCTCTCTAAAAGGAAGAAAGAAAAAGAGTCTGCAGTTAGTGAAGTCTTGAGTTTTATACTCAGCTGGAGCGTGGGGGGAGATTCTCAGGAACTAAGTCTCAAGTGGTCTGTGAAAAGGAACTGGTGACTCTTCGTTTATGGACACTAGAGACAGAGCTGCCAGTGCTTTGCCAGGGAAAGCCTGTTCATGGTGATGCACTCATAGTTCCCACCGGCAGGCTAGGACTTTCACTGCTGGAACACGGTGTAAGGGGAAAGATTGACTGAGTGTGGCGGTAGTGATATGCTGCTGTTTCTCTACCCATTTTTTTATATGACTGTTTATTTTTAGAAATAATATATTGCAGACTGCTATAAACACATAATTTGAACTGGAAATATGTTTAAGAAAAGGAAGCGTTTTGAACTAGTGGAATTTTATACACATGTTTAGATGTCTGTAAATTAAAAGAAACTGTGAAGGTATTTGGACCCATGCATTTACCTCTCAGTGTATTGTGAAAAGCAGGCTTTGGAAAGTTTGGATTAGAAGGAAAAATAAAACTGTCATCATGCAACCTTTGGCAGTTTTTTTAAAAGATACATATTTTGGCTGTTCTGGGAATAAAACAACTTACTTTTGCTAGGGAATTTATACAAACAAGGGCTCTTCCTCTGTTAGTTGGATATTAGCAGGAGGTAGACATCATTTAAAAAGGAAGGAAAGATCTCCTAAGATCAAGCTTGCAGTAGGTGGGTGTCCAAGAAGGAATCTGAGCATGCTCCCAACTCCCACTTCTGGGACCTGGCATATCTAGTTTTGCGGGTGTTCACCATTCAAATGGCAGCCTGCTAGGGGCTGTGTAACATGATCACTCAAATGGCACCTTAGATAATCATTAGTTTGGAAGGGGTTTCAGAAGTTGCTTTGGTTTTCTCTGGGCGGAACTACTTTTAAACTTTATCAGAAAACCAAATGGTGTGTGTGCTTGTGTTTGTGTGCGTGAATTTTATCTCACTTAACTATTTGAAAGGGTGATAATTCTCATATAAATTATCAACTCCCCAGGAACCCCCAGAGACCTGACTGGCCAGCTGGAGGTGGAGTATCTTCAGGTTGGCAAGGCTCCTGAAGCTGACCCAGCCACACAGAGACCAACTAGCTCTGTCATTAAGGTTTATAGGGAGTCTAGTCAAACCACTGTGCCATTGGCATGCCTGCTGGCAGTGGTCCGATAGGTTTCGTGAGAAATGACGTCTGAGTTTAGAGTCTCACTGAATTTTCTCTCCTCCGTTGCCAAAAATCAAACTAAAAAATCTCACCCATCCCTTCCAGGGAAGAATGCCTGCCTCTCATGCTACTGTCAACAGTACATTCTAGTATGTCAAAATCACATAAGTCTTCTGTGGACTAGAAGCCAAAATAAAGTTTTAGAGAAAAGCAAAAAGTAATGGGAAAGAACCCTTTCTGAAAATAAGCTATTCTTATTTTGCTTTTTTGGTCAGCTGTGGCAGTAATGTCATCTTACTGCTAGTCCTTTGACCTTGAATCTTGAAATCCTTGACTCATTCTTGTTTGTTGGCTTCCAGCACCTACTAGGTGCTTGGAATCTACCAGTTGCCCTTGTTGATTCCGACTCACGGCAGCCTCGTGTGTGTCAGAGTAGAACTGTGCTCCATAGGGTTTTCAATGGCTGTGACCTATCAGAAGTAGATCGCCAGGCCTTTCTTCCAAAGTGCCTCTGGTTGGATCCAAACTACCAACCTTTTGGTTTGTAGCTAAGTGCTTAACCATTTCCACCACCAAGGGACTCCTGCTCGGGACCTAGCAGTGAGCAAATCAGGCAAACTATCAGCCTTCTTGGGGTTTACGTTCTAGTGATCCAGATAGTGTTCCCTTCAGACCTCTATCATTTTTTTCTTTCTCAGAGCCTTGTTAGCTCGTGCCTCTATTATGTCAGCAGCCTTGTAGTTGCCTTTCCTGGGTCCAGATGCCTTCCTGCCGTTTGGTTTATCCTCTCCCACTTTGGGCATGTTCCCGAGGGTCCAGAAACCGTGTGTTTCTTTGTTATCATGCTGTGGAGTGTAAATGCATCTGCCAGATTTATAAGATATTCCATAACAGGGCTCCTTCCTAGTTGTCATTTACCAGTTGCTGTTGACTTCAACTCAAGGCAACCCCATGTGTCAGTATAGAATTGTATTCCATAGGATTTTCAGTGGCTGATTTTTGGAAGTAAATTGCCAGGTCTTTCTTCCGAGGTACCTCGGGGGTGAACTTGAGCCTGTAGCTTTTTGGTTAGCAGCTGAGCACTTAACCATTTGAGCCACCCAGGGACTCCTTCTTCCTAGTTATCCCCATTTTATTAGCCGCCTTGTCAGTATTTCTCCTTTTAAATTCTGTTTATTCAAGTCCAAACTCTGAATAGCTCTTCATGACTGATCTAGCCCTTGTTTTTATCCTTCTGTAAATAGTAAGGCAGCCTGATGACCAGCGTCACCTGGGAAGTGTATAAAAATACAGATTTCAGGGCTTCATCCCAGACCTATTCAGTCAGAATCCTGGAAGTAGAGAAGGGGCTTGTGTTATTTTTAAAAATCATCTCAGATGATTTCGCTACATCAGCTGTATTTGGAAACCATTGGTCTAGACACACTTTAACCCTTAATTACGTGCTATTTTGTATTACATCGAATGCTCCCCACAGTAGCTGTGTGACTCTGGGGATCAAGGGTAGAGCATAGAGAGCTTGAGTGGTGAACAAGTCTTGGTTCAAATGCTGGAGCTTTGCCACTTAATGTCATACCATGGACAAGGTACTGAAATGCCAAGTCATTTAAAAGATACGTGTGTGTGTGTGTGTGTGTGTGTGTGTGTGTGTGTGTGTGTGTAAATTGGATCTAAGAATACCTTTATAACATGACTGTTGTGAGGATAAAACGAGGGAGTGGTGCTTGAGGCACTGAAGGTGCTGTTTAACCCCAGCCGCTGCCTTTTCTATCTCTTGGCCTCTGTTTTCTTGGCTGTGAAATGAGGTAACTGGTTAAATTGTACTTTAAGGATAAATTGTTCTTTAAGGCTTTGAAGCCCTGGGGGCACAATGGTTTAAGCACTCGGCTCCTAACTGTAAGGTTGGTGTTCAGGCTCACCCAGCAGATCTGCGGGAGAAAGACTTGGCGATCTGCTCCTGTAAAGATTGCAGCCTAGAAAACTCTACGGGGCAGTTCTACTCTGTCAGATGGGGTTGCTGTGAGTTGAAAATCAGCACCTAACAACAACCCCTCTTTCACCTCTGGCATTCTAGAAAGGTGAATTTTCACTCCCATCTCTATCTGAGGGGGGGGGGGGGGCGTGTTTTCACACCTTTGACCCCCACACGGTGCTGAGCTCACTGGAGCTTGGTAAACACCTGTTGATGCTTGGTATTTAAGTGCAGGTGCCCAGGGGCCAGGGCAGTCTAGAGTCTAGGATGGGTCAGTACTCGAGCTGAAGCTCAGTTTTGCTCCGACCACTGGAGGCAGTGTGGTACAGGGTCAACTGAATACAAGAGACCAGAGTGAACATGGGCTAATTTGCCAGCTTTGACCTCTGTAGACAAGACATTTATGTAAAGTCCCAACACAGCATCATTGTACATTAAGGTTGCCTCCTCTTTCCTTTGGCCGGATTGAGATTGCAGCACCCTGGCTGGTCTATCAGATGAGTGGATGTGGGGAAGAGAAAGGGAGTATTTTTGTTTTTTGAAGGATAGAAATGCATAAAATTTCCTCCTTTTGGCAATTTGAGCTTCAGTTCTTACAATTAAGAATCTCGGTTACATTTTGACAAGTCTGTGTTTAAGACAGCTTTAGCTTTTGAAAGAAGCCTAGAGGGTGGCTCTGCCTCTGAATAAGAAAGGACGCTATTGAAATAGAATTATGAATGTCTTGTTTTTCTCACGTATCTCAAGGAATTGGTGGGACAGGGAGAGGGAGAGAAGCCTTGAAGTCTGGAGATTTCCCACTTGAATTTCACATCAGCTGAGCAAAGCCATCTAGTATGTGATGGCCAGGGTATGTTTTCACATTTCTTACCTCTAACGTTGAATTTGTCTTGTGAAAAATGTCACAAACATGCAGTAAATGTGCCCTTTACAAAATATTCTGATGTTTATTTTTTTTCCTCTGATTATACAAGTATATTAAACATAAATAGTAGTGATATTTATGGAGTATGCAATTATAGTAGAGTAGTTAATTATTTGTTTCTTTTTACAACTTAGTTTCATGGTAAGAATGACACATGGAACAAGATACCCAATTATTAAAGAAAAAAACCTTTTTTTCAAGTTCGTACCCAAAAAAAGGAAAAAGTTAAATATATGTTTTTGTATAATTTAATATAGATACATGTTTAAATATCTCTAAGTGTATATTTATATAAGGTATATGTTAATATATAAAATATATACAGTATATAAATGATATAAATGTATTAAATATATATTAAGTATATTATAAATTTAGTATAATATTAAATATCTTAAAATACAACATTCTGAGTCAGGACTAAAGTGAAGCTTGGCACACAGGTCATTAACTGTCTTAATCCCATGGGACCTCAGTTTCTCCATCTATAACATAATGGAGTTTAGGGGAAATTTCTGTCTTTAGTATTTATTTTGTTTGTGTTTCAAGATGTGATTGAAGAAAATTTAAGATCAACCTAATCAATAAGTTATTATTAAGCCCCTGCCAAATACTTCTTACTGAATCAAGGATCTCATTCACATTATAGAAAGGTAAGTCATTTCTAATAGCTGGTGGTAATCAGTTAACTTAGCAACTGAGTGTTGGGATTGTATACACTGCTATGAATATTCGGGGTCTTAGTGTCTAGTGTTTTTCCATACATTTTCTAATATAAGGCAGCATAGCATCAAGACTAGTTGATATGGTAGAATCTACTTTCATTTTAGATAGAAGACAACTTGACCTTTTGATAAAATTTGGGTGGCTTTTTAAGGCATACATCACTGAACCATCTCATGCTCCTCATTTGGTTTCTGGCCTGAACCTCTGTTCCAGAGAAGAGCTGGTAACCGGTGCCTTCCATCTGGCTCCTATCTATAGCCATTGACGCCAGTCTGAGTGCTGTGGAGACCACAAACAAGAATGCAAATAAGCAGGCAGTATAGTAGAGTGGTTCCTAGCATGGCTCTGGAGTTAAGACTGCTTGGGTTTGAATCCACTTACCAACTGTATAAAATTGGGCAAATTTCTTAACGTCTCTACGCTTAGTTTTCTCATCTATAAAATAGGGGATCCTAAAATAGGTTCTTAGAATGATGTGAGATAAAATAGATAAGAGCACTTAGCACAGTGGCATACCCGTGCCCTATGTCAAATGTTGGTCTTTGTTATTCTAATTCCTGGTTTCCTGCCTCCCTGAAGCCCCAGAGTTGGGGCTTGGCACACGACATGGGCCTCATCTGAGAAGCTCCAGTTCAGAGGGTGGCCTTGCACGTACTTGGTAACGTCTGCCTTTTCATAGCTGGGCTCCCTACTTTGTCTTGGGGATATGGTTATGGTCAGCTTTTCCTCTAAATGTGGGTGATGAGAGGGATTGATTATTTCAGGCTGGCGAAAGATTCTTTACAGGGACTGGATGAATCTGTAAGTGGTAAGATGTAGAAAGCCCATCTTGTCCAGTATTTTATCTCTAGGAATCTACCCAAAGGAAATAATAGCCTGGTAAATATTTTTCACAAATGCATTTATTGAAGCCTTATTTATAATAATTGGAAAATGGAAGCAGCCTGAGTATACAGTAATAGAGGAATGGTTAAATAAAAGTAATTCATACATTAATAATCATACAGCCATTAAAATGTATTTGAAGGATGTTTATAACTTGGAAAATGCTTATAATGGACAAAAATCAGGATGTAGAAGTATAGTAAGACCTTGGTTATAGAAAATAAATTTTTAAGTGTATGTGTATTTACACATACACACAGCCACATACAGAGAGAGAGGATTAAAGGAAAATTATAAATGGAAGCAGTGATTATTTCTGAATTGTGAGGTTCTTGATTTTCATTTCCGTAACACTTTTATATTTTTTAAGTTTTCAACAATGAACATATAACTTTTTGGGATTGTATATGTATTGATTAAAAAAATAGAAAATAAATGAATTAAGCTTCCAATTATAGAGGTTAGAAGGAGTGAAATAAATTCAAAGAAAATAGAAGAAATATAGCATAAGCATATAGTAATGAAATAGAAAACTAGAGTGTCCAGAACTGATGATCATAAAAACCAAATCTGAGTCTTTGAAAAGGTGAATAAAATAGATGAATCTTTAGCCAGTATGATCATAAAAAAGCAAAGTTACAAATAAGCAACATTAAGAGTAATGTTGGAGGAAGTAATTACAGTTGCAGAGATTAAAAATTATGATAATACCATGTACCACTTTGTGCCAGTACGTTTTAAAATAAGTTGAAATGGATGATTTTCTAGGAAAAATGTAAATTACCACAATCAGCTCGAGAAGTAAAAAATCTGAGTAAGAATGACCAGAGAAAACAATGCAAAAGTAGTCGAGATTTATGCCTAAAAATGGCACTAGGTCCATAAAAGGAAAAATTGATAAACTGGGTCTCATTAAAATTTAACATTTCGATGAGATCTAGTTTATTAATTTAAGAGGATGAAAAGAAAAGTTACAGATTGGGAGAACATATTTACAAACCACATGTCTAACAATATTTAGACTATATGAAGAACTCTCAAAATGCAACAGAAAACAAACAATCCAATTAGAAAATGGGCAAAAGACCTGAAGAGAGATTTCACTGAAGAGGATATACAGATGGTAAATAAGCACGTAAAAGATGTTCAACATCATTAGCCATCAGGGAACTGCTGATAAAAACTGCAATGAGATAGCATTGTATACCTATCAGAATAGCTAAAATAAATGATGACAACACCAGCTTAATGTTGCTGGTGAGAATGTGGAGAAATTGGATCTCTCATACATTGCTGGTTGGAATGTAAAATGGTATAGCCACTGTGGTAAACTGTTGGACATGTTTCTTATAAAACAACATGCAGTTGCTGTATGACTTGGTAATTACATATTTTCGGCATTTATCACAGAGAAATGAAAAGTTATATTCACAAAAAACCCATACACTAAAAATTCAGTTGTATTCATGATAGCCCGAACTAGATACAGCCTGGATGCCCTTCTATGGGTGAATAGTTAAACAAACTCTAATGTAACCGTACCATGGAATACTACTCCACAATAAAAAGGAAGGAACAATTGATACAACAACTTGGATAAATCTCCAGGGAATTATGCTGAGTGAAAAAAGCCAATCCCAAAAGATTGCATACTGTATGAGTCCATTTATGTTACATATCTAACATTCTTAAAGTTACAAAAGTATAGAAATGGAGAACAGATTAGTGGTTGCCAGGGATTAGGGATGGGTGATGGGGGGAGTTGCAATAGGGCTGTGGGTGTGGGTATAAAAGGGCAATAGGAGGGATCCTTGTGGTGATGGAACCAGTTCTGTATCTTGACTGTAGTGGTTGATACACAGACCTTTACATATGATAAAATTGTATAGAACTAGTATACATACTGTATGTACATGCATGTGTGCACACGCACACGCTCACATACAAGATGGGTACAAGTAAAACTGAGGAAGCCTGAATAAGATTGGTGGATTGAATCAATGCCAATATCCTGGTTGTGGTAGGGTAGTATAATTTTGCAAAGCATTACCATTGGGGAAAACTGGGTAGAGGGCAACAAGATATCTTGCCATTGTTTCTTATAATTGCATGTGAATCTTAAATTATCTCAAAAAAAATCTCAATTAAAAAAACAGCACCAGGCCCAGATGGTTCCACAAGTAAAGTTTGCTAATCCTTCGAAGAAGAGACAATTGTTGTTCTCGAGCTTAGAGAACAATAGATGACTGTCCATTTCATTTTATCAGGTTAGCACTACTGTGTCAAAGCTAGAGAAGGAGAGCACATAAAAATAAATCTATAGGCTGGTATCACGATCTTACATGTCTAAATTTTAAAGAGAATACTGTGAAATTGAATAAAACAGCTTATTAGAAGAATAATGATGAGCACAAGTAGGGTTTATCCAAGGAATGCCTTAACATCAGAAAAGCAATGCAGTTATTAATAGTTGAAGGGAGATAACAGTATGATCATTTCAACAGATGCAGAAAAAGCATTTGATAAAAGTATATGCAAATGCCAAGATAAAGGTCCTTAAATTCTGGTTAACTGAAGGTTTAGTATATTAGGGTTACTGCATCTGTGCTGAGGGCTCAATTCACTTGACGTGTTTAGGAACCAAAAGGCTAGTGTTGACTGAGTTGTTAGGCAACAGTCTCCAGTTGCATGGGTAACAGGTGTGTGGAAGTGCAATAAAGTATGGTTCGTACCATATATAGATTGTAATTCATATGGAGATGTGATTCTGGCGCTGCCAATGTTCAGTTCTGTGCTGTGCCAAATTAAGTTATGTAAGGAGATGATCTTGAAGGTTTTGGAATCAGATAAATAGAGGTTCAATTTCTGGTATTACCACTTAAAAGCCATTTGACCTTGGAGAAGTTTCTTATCTCTGAGTGTGGTTTTTCAATGTAATACTTGGGATTATGATTTTTTCTTTTTGGTTATTTTGAAGGTTAGCCTCAATAATGACTGAACACTTCTGACAAAAATTGACTCATAGTAGTGTTTAGCCACATTTGTTTCTCTTTTCTTTTAGCCTTAGGTTTTGTGATTCTGGAATAGTTTCTGTGTGTATATGTATATGTTTCTTGTTTCTCACTTGCATTCTGATCCTTAACATCAAGGGACTTATGTTTTCATGCATACACAGAATGAACAGTTTATTTTTTACCAGGCAGGGTTGATGCTGAATTATACTTTTTCTTTCCCCCTTTATCCGTGTCTCCTGAATTACACTCAGCTAAAGCTCCAAATAGACTTGCATTATTTGGAAATCAAGTTAAGAATTAAAAATCTATGGTAGTACTTGGGATTGTAATTTTAAAATGCTTAAAGAAGGCCAGCATTGGAACCTTAAATTATAAACACTGTTAACTGTTAAGTCTACTAATGAATTAAAACCTTAACTTTATTTATGCTCCCGCTTCTGAAATCATTTAGTATTAGAGTGGTAAGTATTTTGATTTGATTATATTAGATATGATAATATTTTGTAATTGTCCTGATTAGTTATTAAGTTTTACGTTTGGTAAGCCAGTCAGTTAACGTGTATTACTGCACGATTACCAAGGCAAAGCTCTTTGCTGATCTTGAAAGTTAAAGAGAAATTATGACATGATGCCTTCCTTCAAGCAACTGTTAACTACCTTTAGACTGCTTCGGATAATTGAAGATGATTTGGGCCTGTATTTAACATATGCATTATATGGAAAGTATACATCAGCTTTTTTTTGTCTGAATCTACTTGGACATTTCTAGCAATCAAAACTGCCAAAGAACTACTATCAAGAAGGATAAGAAGAGCTTGTAGAAGAGAATTCCACTGCTTTCCTAGAAAAAAACAAAACAAAAATAAAGCAAAAACAAAAACTTTCCATGAGGTGGCACAGTGTGTTGGGGGAAAATGAGAATTCTGTTGATGATTTCAGGACACTTGATTTTCTTATTTTTCTCCTCTGTCCCACCTACCATCCAAAGGACAAACTTCTTCATAGTAAGATGTCCAAAAGGCACAATGAGCAAGAAATTGTTGAAGATCTGAATACTCAATTGATGTTTATACCAGGAGGAAAAGAAACATTACATTTCATCCAGCCTAATTGTCCATACTCTAATAATTTGCATTTAAGTTTTGAACTCTTAAAGGTAAGACTGGCTGGACCTTACATGATGTGTTTAGTTAAGATCAAATAGTCTTAGCTCATGAATCAAAGAAGTCTAAAAGTGTTGGGATAATTCTCATTGTGTTCGTTTGAATTCTGCTTCTGCCATCTGTAACATTGGATTTTAGAGCTGGAATTGACTTTAAAAAGGAAACACATCTAGAGAGGTGAAGTGATTTGTTTAAGATCACATAGCTAATTATTGGCAGAATAAATAACTTGAGTCTAGGCCATCTGATTTATTAGTATTTTTTCCTTCCCATGAAACATTTCCTTTCTGGCTCTTCTCGCTCATTCCCTACATTAGTGATTAACACAGAGTGCACTGACTTCTGGCACATATTTGATTAATAAATGGAGTATACTTCATATGTAATACACTGTATCGTGATGAGTGGAATGTGTGTTTGTGCAAGATGAATAATCTAAGGTGATAATGTCTCAATTTCCAGCAAAAACTGTGCTCCAAGTATTCTTTTACTTGTGAACCTTCTGACTAATTACAGGAGGAGAGCTGAGAACACTGGGATTTGGAAGACCCAGGGAGATCAGGGACTGAAATGAAGTTGATTTTGTAAATCTTAGAAGGTCCCTGGGTGGCACAAATGGTTTACACTCATCTACTAACCTAAAGGTTGGTGGTTCAAACCCACTTAGCAGTGCTAAGGAAAAAAGGCTTGGTGATCTGCTTCCATAAAGATTACAGCTGAGAAAACACTTTGGAGCAGTTCTGCTCTGTAACACGTGTAGGTGCCATGAATCTGAATCCACTCGACAGCAACAGGCATAAATCTTAGGAAGATTTTGGTGATTCATAGGCAGAAAAGGAGATAAAAGCTTCCAGGAGATAAGAATCGACCTAGAAGCGAAATCCTCATGAATTAATACTGCATTTTACAAAAAAAAAAAAAAAACAAAAAAACGCAAAACAAACCCAAGCTGCGATTGTAGGTTGATGGAAGATGAGCATCCCCTGGATCTTTATACTAAAAGTATGTCATTGCTTTCCAGGAGAAGAGAGTCTTGGAGTACCTTTAGTACTTCCAGGTAGAAGTACTAATCCAGAATTTTTTTTTTTGGTCAGTGTTTGATGTAGGACGTAGGTTCCTCTTTTCTCCCAGCATTTTCCTCTTGCATACTGCTTTTATAAATCTTAGCTGTAACGTAAATAGTTTGTCTCAAGGTTTTTTTTTTTCTTTCAGTTTCTCATTCAAAAATTTGTACGCAAATTGTTTTGTGACATTGGTTGCAGTGTCCCCAGTGTGTCAGTACTCTCCCCCTTTGCGTTTATACCTTGGGTTCCCCATGTCCGTTCGTCCAGCTTTCCTGCCCCTTCCTGCCTTCTTGTCTTTGCTTTTGGGAAGGTGTTGCCCATTTGGTCACCTATACTTGATTGAACTAGAAGCACGTTCCTCACGTATGTTATTGTTTGTTTTATAGGCCTGTCTAATCTTTGGCTGAAAGGTGGACTTCTAGAGTGGCTTCAGTTCTGAGCAGGATGTCCAGCGGCCATAGTCTCGGGGGTTGTGTCAAGGTTTTTTAGGAAATAAGTTTATGGATATTTTTAGGAAATAACCTGTTGCCATTGAGTCAATTCCAACTCATAGTGACCCTATAGGACAGAGTAGAACTGTCCCATGGGATTTCCAAGGCTATCTTAACGGAAGCAGACTGCCACAACTTTCTTCCATGGAGAGACTGGTGGGTTTGAACTGCCTACCTTTCAATTAGCAGCCACGTGCTTAACCACTGTGCCAACATTAAAAATTAAACTGAGTCCCTACTCGGAAGTATGATAGGCAATTTCCGTTCATTATCTGTAATTGTCACAACTGCTAGGCCGTATTACTTGTCAAGACTGCATTCTCCGTGGTCCAACAGAGAGCAGATCCTCAGTTTTCTAACTTTAAATAGTCCTGAAAGACCTGGGATCTACTTGTGAAAAATCATCATTGAAAACCTTATGGAGCACAATTCTACTTTGACACGTATGGGGGGGACACCATGAGTTGGAATCGATTCGAGGGCAACTGAGACTGGGGTCTTGATACTACACTCTTTCAAAACAGCACTTTTTAATATAGCCTGATGGATGCATTCCCAAATAATGAATTATCATATCCTTTATTTGCAGTGCTTGACTCAATACTCTGGGTCACTGATATTCTGATTTCTTTACCAAAATTTGACATATTGCTTTGGTAGATTCGCTGCACAAACATCAATGTGGTAATGGAAGAACTAATGGGTGGAATTGATGGGAATCTTAGAATCCTAGTTCTGCTAATTTCTGGCTATGTGACTTTGGGCAGGTTACTTAGCCTCTCCGTGCCTCAGGCTTCTCATCTATAAAAAGGAGATTAGTTGTACAGTAGAACCTGCAAAAGCTGGAACCTGTGTAAGGCAGAAACCTGTCAGAGAAGGAAAACTCAAATATTTTCCACTAATAGAGTGATAGAAAAGGGGTAAAACTGACCCTGTCAAAGGCAGAAACTTGTGAGACCCAGAAAAACAAGGCAGCTTCGTTGAGCTCTGGCTCTCACAGGTTTCACTGTAGTAGCTATAGCTACTTCATAGAGATGCTGTGAAGATTGATGAGTTAATGCATGTCAAGCACTTAAAACAGTGCCTGATAACCCTTTCAAGACCCAATTATTCTGCTTTGAATGTTTTGTTGATACCATGTGTTTCTGTTAATGGAAGGCATGCTGAATCAAAGAACATTTCTGAAATTTATTATGAAATATGGATTTTGATACATATTTTGTGGGACACATATATCCCAAAAAACATTAAAATTTTCAACAAGAATCAATAGAAACATTTTGGTTACATTGGGCACCTCTGGTTTTCCAAATGTGACAAACACAAGGAAAAAAAATAAAAAACCCACCAGGGCTCTCTAGCGATCACACAGGAAGCCATAAATATGCTTACAGGAGTTATTTAGCTGTACAAAAGCCAAAAGAGACAAAAGTTTGACCTAATCACATTTCCTGTATGCACTGCCTCATACCTAAGCATTCTGCCTTACTGAATTTTTGTCAAAGAACGTTTCTTTCATTTTTCACCATTACAGAAGCCCCCACTGGAGGGCAGCATATAAGTTTAGTGGGACAAACGGCCTCCCGAGAAACCTGAGAACCTGAAAATGTTTGCGGGTGCATTCTGTCCCAAGAACCATGAAAGGGTTAGGGTCACCACCAGCATCTTGTTGATGACGATGATTGTATTAGACGGCCAGTTGGACATGCTCATCAAAGAAGGGATCGTCTTTTGAAGCTTTCGAACCTGAGATTGAGAAAGAATGGTGGTACCACTGACCAGATAGGAAAGTCAAAAGGGGAGTTAAATTTTTCCTTTTCTTCTTGTGCTTGTGTTTTGGTGAAAGGAGGAGGCATTTTAGCCCCTCTAGCTCTTATTTCTCATCTGTGGGTCTACATCAGTGGCTCTGAAAGCTTTCTGCACATTAAATTCACCTGGGAGCTTTTAAACATAAATGATATCTCTGCCTGGGCCCCACCCCAGTTCAATTAATTCAGAATATCTGGAGGTGTGGCCCAGATGCCTGTCGTTTGTAAAAGCACCCCCCCCCCCCCGTGAGTCTCATTTTCAGAAGATTTGAGAATCACTGCTGTAGATTACTTCTAGGTCCTCTCTGGCTTCTAGGGAAGCATAGCAGGTAGACTGTATTCTTAAAGCTTGTGCTCTATTGCTTGTGACCAAGCCCCATGGACTGCAGTGGCTTTACAGGCTTTGCATCTGATTGACACAGTCTAAAGCTATGCAGAATTGGAAAATGCTTGCTCCCTTCCAATGTCTTCCTTTTCTACCCTTCACTTCTTTTCCGCAGGCTTATACTTTTTTGATAATAGTGTTGGATTATGATACATTTAAGAGCTCTTCAGACAAAAGATATGTAGGTATAAATTAAGTTTACCCGAAAATGTCTTAAAAAAATCAAAATATTTCCCTTTCCAAAGGAAAGCTTTCCTTAGTGGAACAAAGGAGGCTTGTCCTTTTGGTCTGGTTGCAGAAAAGCATGTTTGATTAGCTTATTAGATTTGCTTGAGTTCATGCATTGAACAGAGAAATTGTGTGTTTTACTGGTTGGAAATGTATTGTAGGACTTGTCTGAATTTACTGATCTGGTGTAAGCCCTACACACGTGTCTTAATGATGGCCCTCTTATCTTAACTGCACTTAAGTTCAGCAACTTGGATCTGGTTCAACTCACATTAATTCCATGGAACTATATTTTTTTCACGTTGAAGTAGGGAAGAGAGAATGCTTTAGGCTGTCCTACAAATAAGACATCTGAGTTGTCTTTATTTCTTGCAAAAGCAAAAAAGCAGCAGCCCATTGTCTAATCTATTCATAGTTTACTTTGTTCAGATATCTAATTTGGGAGCATGTTTGCCCTCGCTCTACTCTGAAACACAATTTTCCATCCATTGAATAAAAGGGGATATCTTTAATTGACTTGGGGGAAGAAACCTTGTTTAAGAATCCTAGATTTCAAAAGCTTTTAAAACTGCTCTGCAGGATAGCATTAAAGTGTTGACCCTTTAGAAACTGCCACTCAACGTGTATCTCTTCTACAGTAGAGCTGAAAGAAGGATTATTCTGAGAAAACTGTGAAAATGAGCCATTTACTAGGATTCAGAGGCTTTTAAACCCAGTAAGTCTATACTACCTATTGAAGTTGTCAAGGATTTCGTGTTTTACTTGGATCCACAATCAATGACCATGGGAGCAGCAGTCAGGAAATCAAATGACGTATTGCATTGGGCAAATCTGCTGCAAAAGATCTCTTTAAAGTGTTGAAAAGCAAAAACATCACGTTGAGGACTAAGGTGTGCCTGACCCAAGCTATGGCATTTTCAGTCACCTCAGATGCCTGCGAAAGCTGGACAATGAATAAGGAAAACCGAAAAAGAATTAATGCATTTGAGTTATGGTGTTGGCAAAGAATATTGAATATACCATGGACTGCCAGAAGAATGAACAAATCTGTCTTGGAAGAAGTGTAACCAGAAGACTCCTTGGAAGCAAGGATGGTGAGACTTCCTCTCATGTATTTTGGACATGTCATCAGGAGGGACCAGTACCTGGAGAAGGACATCATGCTTGGCAAAGCAGAGTGTCAGCGAAAAAGAGAAAGACCCTCAACGAGATGGATTGACACAGTGGCTGCAACAGTGGGCTCAAACATAGCAATGATAGTGAGGATGGTGGAGGACTGGCAGTGTTTTGTTCTGCTGTACATAAGGACACTATGAGTCGGAACCTACTCAAGGGCACCTAACAATAACAACAGCAACATCTAGAATAAAATCCGTCATTACTGTTTACTGCTATGGCAATGATAGAGTTAAATGTGTATTTACAAAGCATTAAGTGTTTACATGGAATAATCTTAGAACTTAAGAGTGTAAATGTGAATTCTCCCCCTATCCTCCAGTGTATCCCTGATAGATGTTCTGGAGCATTGAAGTACTATAATTTGTGGATAGAAGTATTCTTTCTCAGTGAAAATTGGTCCTATTATAAGGAGTCAGTAACTTCAGCATTAGTCCAGTGGTTCTCTTAAGTGTGGTCCCCGATCAGCACCATCTGAATCACTTGGGAACTTGTTAGAAACGCAGGTTCTCAGCCTCACTCCAGACCAGCCACATCAGAAACTCTGGGGGTGGAGCCCAGCAATCTAAGTTTTACAAAGCCCTCTAGGTGGTTCTTTTGCAAGCTAGAATTTGAGTACCACTGCAGTAGACACCTAGAGCATTGGTTCTTACCCCTGGCTGCAAGGAACAATTGAACAAGAATCTGGTTATAGAACCCAGATATCCGTATATGGATATTTTATAGCCCTCTAAGTGATTCTGATGTGCAGTTAGGCTTGCAGGCCTGCTTTAGGACAACCTTGCTACGCAAAATGTGGACTCCACACCAGCACAGGCCTTACCTAGGAGCTTATTGTAAATGCAGAATATCAAACTCCACCCAAGACTTCCTGAATCGTACTTTGCATTTTAACAAGATTCCCAGTGATTTCTGCTTTATAGAAACAGTGAGTTTCTTTATAGAAGTCAGTCTGTAGAACACCGTTAATTTGAAAGTTTTGTGAGGAGCCAGAACAGCTGCTTTGGCTTCTGCTGGGCAGTGACTCAGAGAAGCAACTATCCAGGGGAGAAAAGAATGGCTTCAGCAGCTACTGGGTAGAAGACCTGAGGCCATTAGGCATAAGAATAGCACATAAGCCATCATCAAGTGAAGAATATCAGTTAAGACCCTTCCAGTTGGCAACCAACAAAAATCCCAGCTCAGATGGGAGTAAGCAATAAAAAGGAACTTTCTGGCTCAGATAACGAAAAAACCCAGGAGTGGTGCTGTTTTCAGGCCCGGCTGCATCCAGACGGTCAAATGATGTTATCGGCCTTCATGTTTACATCTGTCTCATCTCAACTGTCTTTTTAAAATTCACTCTGAGGCTCTATATTAATTAAAGCTGCTGTTAAAAAGAGATTCCCAAATAGAGTGGCTGAAAATAGAAGTTTTATTTCCCTTTGGCATAACAATCCAAAGACAGGGCTGGTGGAATGGCTGTGCCATTCTCCTATCCAGCTCTCATCTGTGGATCCAGTGTGGATGTCTCCACCAGACAGGAGAAAGGGAAGAGGTCAAGGGAAGGACATACTCATTCCTTTTAGGGCCACATCCTGGAAATGGGACACATTACTGCCATTTACATCTCATTGGCCAGAACTTAGTCCTTTGGCCACAGCAAGGTGCAATGCAGACTGGGAAATGTAGTCTCTGGATAGATGCCATGTGCTCAGCTAAAATCTGGGGTTATACTATTAAAGTAGGGAAGATTTTAGATACTCATAAAAACCAGGAGAGTTTCTCCCTTGGTAGTGGCAAGATGAAGACTGGCAACTCCAGGTTAATAGTCGTCTTCCTCTTAGCAACTGCAGCAGAGAGAGCTTCCCAGAATAAGCCTCTCATTGACTGTTGATTGGCCTGGGTCACATGCATCATCCCTGGAACTACAAGTGAAGGAAGTTTTAGCAGAATCACATGAACCATAATAGGAAAGAGTTGTTTCTCCCATGAAAAATGGAGGGGTTGTAAGTAGAGGGAGAAGACATGTCCGGGCCAGATTGGTTTTCCTCCCTTCCACCTGTGTTCTGGCTACCCCATCATGACTTCTCTTTTCCCTTTCAAATCTCAACTTTACCTGATTCTGACAGTATGAAATGTCTGACACACTTAACAGTATGACTGAGGTCCCACATGCCTGAAGAACAATTTTAGATACGGGTTCAAGCATCACCCTGTGTCCATGTAAAACTTGTTCTATGTGTGTGTATGGTTGGTGACAAATTAAATAGTAGGTATAGTAGAGTGAGGTTAACCTCACTCTTGTTAGTTGGCATTTGGACCTCAAAAAGAAAGGAAGTGGAGAACTTGGAGATGCTAAACCAAGGGGGACTCTACTTACTATCTGTCAACCTAATTGAAGGGGGCAGTGGTGATTCAGTGGTAGAATTCTCGTCCTCTGTGTGGAAGACCTGGGTTTGATTCCTGGCCAGTGTACCTCGTGCAGCCACCACCCGTCTGTCAGTGGAGACTTGCTTGCTGCTATGATGCTGAACAAATTTTGGTGGAGCTTCCAAGCTAAGATGGACTAGGAAGAAAAGGCCCTGTGATCTATTTTTGAGAACCTGCCAATAAAAACCCTATGGCTCAAAACGTTCCATTACACATAGTGCCAACTCAGTGGCAGCTAACCACAATAACAGCAACCTAGTTGAATATGGAATGTTTGAAGATTATCAGCACATTAGAAAAAAATATGTAGGAGAAAATTAATTTGATGTATTTAATAAGAGATGTAGCAATGCACTGACTTGTGTGTGTGTGTATAGTGAAAATACACACACCAAAACATTCACCAGCACAACTTCCACATTTACATTTTAATGAGCAATGTGCTTTTGATCTCTTATTTTAATGGTTGGTAAATGTGAACGAAGGGAAAGATACATTTGCTTATCTTTGATTAGTAATGTTAGTAATCCCCTTTTTTTTATATTCTAAATTAAATGGTTTGGATCTTTAACTGCTAAAGATTGTATAAATAGACTCCATTAGCCCATTAAACAATGGTTAAGTGTTACAAATTGTGAATTATGCTTGTGCCTACCTTCTTGTTCTTAAGGTTTCATTTCCTTTATTGTTTTTACTTACTGCACAAAGAATTTGAGGTGATTTTCCAAAAAAAAAATTTTGACAGTCTTAAATGATAGAAAAATACACAGTATTCAAAATAGCATGTGATTCCCAAGCCTCTTGGCTGAATGCTTATTGCCCCATTAATAAGAATGTGGATTGTAGGCTCATCTGATGTAAATGAATTAAAATTTCATTTTGCCCAGAACTTTGTGCATTGCGTTTAATAATAAGACTTACCCAAAACACTGTTGTTGGTTTAATAAATATTAAGAGAGCATTTGTGGGATGCCTCCGGGCATTTGCTTTTCTCTCCTTGAGCATTAACTACTTCTGTGGCTCTTTACCAGGCTGCTTTTGTTGTTTTGTGCCTTGAGGTATAGAGACAGACAACCCAGAAGATTCAAACAGAGTCCATACCATAAATTACTTACAGATAGTATTTAATATTCATCCAGTTTAGTTTATTTAATTTAAAACTTTTCTATTAGCATTCTACATGGCTTGGGGTTCACTTTTTATTTTACTGGAGATTTAGAAAACAACAATAAAAAGATCTTCTGGAAGTATCATTATCCAGTAAGCACTAGGAAGATATAATGTAATGAGTTTCATCTGACCCTTAGTCTTCCTGGATCTCATATTTTTCTGGACAGTCAGGAATGAAAGGCGCAGAAGCTTCCAAGAAGACAGATTTTGATTGAATAAAAGGAAGACCTTTCCAAAAGGCAGTCAAAGATGCAATAGGCCACCTTAGAAGAAGTGAGGGCCCGTGTCTGGAGGTAAGCAAGCATGTATTTGAATGGCCATTTATTTGGGATTTTTAGAGGAGATTTAAGGATCAGCCTGCTGGGGAGATTAGCTGACCTTTCAAGCTTTCTTCAGGAGCCTTGGTGATGCAGTGGTTAAGCACTCGGCTGCTAACCAAAAGGCCAGCAGTTCGTTCCCGCCAGCCACTCTGCAGACTAAAGATGTGGCAGGCAGCTTCTGTAAAGATTTACAGCCTTGGAAATCCTATGGAGCAGTTCTACTCTATCCTGTAGGGTCCCTATGAGTTGGAATCTACTCAGTGGCAATGGGTTTGGTTTTTTTTTTGTTGTTGTTGTTTTTTGCTTAAGCTTTCTTCTAACGTTAGATAATACGGTTCTTATAATATCTTGAAGTTGAGCACTGAGCACCTTAAAGTATATTTTATTTCCTTTCCTGATAACTTGATTTTACTGAGACTGGAAATCTTTTGTTGGCCTTAGAACAGTATGGCATTCTGGGACCAACTTTCTGTTACCCTGATTATAAAAACCTTGATTTGCCAAATTTAGGAGACAAAGTAACCACTGAAGTCTGACATTGCCTCAAACTTCAAGTGACACTGACAGTTATTTTACCAGGTGGGATATCCCACTGGACTGTTTAACCTGAGCCAGAGAGGTGTGCACCTGAGAGATAGGGAAACTCAAGAAATGGTGTGTGGCAAGGCATGTGGAAGGACTTGGGGCAGGAAGAAAGCCACCAGAGGTGCAGAGACAGAGGGTACAAGCGAGCAGGAAGAGTAAAAAGGGAAAGGGGATTCCTCTCCCATCCTGCTGAGTGCGTGGGAGGTACTCTTAGCTTCCTGAATGTTCACTCCTCCACCCCTTTGCTACACCGACCAAGTGGCTCTTATACTGGGCGAAGGCAGACGTGCTGTGTCATAATGCATGGTCATAGCACAAAGCTTGCCTTTATGAGGCTTATGTGACCAGTGTGAAAAACACCATCAAAACAGGTGACGCACTGAGGGAGTCTAGGTTATAAATCATTTCTCTGCCTCTTTACTTTTCCCAAGATAGCACCCACTTCCACATGTCTTTTATTCTGAGTGAGGCAAGAGAATGCTGGACAGGTAGCCAGAATACTTGAGTTCTTAGAGGCTGACCTTTCTCTGCCAGTCAACAGCTGTGACCTCTGGCAAATCAGTGGACCTCTTTTGCCTCACTTTCCCCATGTGTAAAATTACTTGATCTCTGTAGTCAGGCATTCTGTGGTTTTATGAGGGTCACCTCTAAATATATACATAAAGGAAATCCTTTTTCTACTTCCTGCCATAGAATAAGGTTTTTAATATTCCAGTCCAGACTTTAAAATTGTACTCTCTTTTCCTCTCCTTTGCCAGCCAAGTAAATTGGTTACAGTTGTCATTTAGAATGCAGTAATCTTTCATGACTAAACCATTTCCTCTCTTAGAGATGCCACTTCATCTAGCTGCTGTATCTCAGGTTTCTTCCTCCCAGACAGGAGGATGGAGTTTCCTCTTGAGCATGGGAAATGGAAGTTGGAATAGGAGGTGAAGTTCTCACAGTAGGGGAAAAATGTTGTCCACCTGTTACAGGAAACAACTGGGGGTGTGAAAGCCAGCTGTCCATGTTCTGTGGATAACAGTCCCCAGCAGATAGTTTTCTGCATTTTAGGCTGTGACACTGTATATATGGTTTTGTTTTCCTGAAGCCTAATAGTTCTCTTAAAAGCTGGGCAAGCTAATGTTTTTGAGAAAAAGTCGTGAAGCTGCAAGTGGCTCAAATGATGTATTCTGTGGGCCCCAAGGAGTTGATAACCTCCTTTTCTAAAGGCTAAAATTTCACTTAGCATGATCTATCTGGAAACTTTTAAATTTGAAAATCTCCGAAATGCCTATAAAGTTGATGGCAAGAATTATTATGAGGCAGATGAAAAATGCCACACAGCTTTGATCAAGACACACCCACCAACTTATGGCTCATTAGCCCCCAGACTGTATGGAAGACTCCAGTGCTGCACGGGAAGAGGAGCCTTTTCAGGTGAATGGGTCTCCTTTCACCACATACTGTCCTCACACTGCCTGTGTCAGAATCATCTTGGTGGGGGGAGGGGAGGAGGTAATTTGTTAAAAATGCATATTCTTCGGCCTCACCCTAGACCCTGCGTTTTAAAGAAGTTCCCTATCCGTTCCCATATAGTAGAATCTGACTCACAGTGGCTCTGTAGGACAGAGTAGAGCTGTCCCATAGGGTTTCCAAGGCTGTAATCTTTACAGGAGCAGATCACCAGGTCTTTTCTCTTGCTTAGCTGCTGGTGGGTTTGAACCACTGACCTTTTGGTTAGCAGCTGAGTGCTTAAGGACTGTGCCACTGGGACTCCACAAGTTCCCTTGGTGAGTCTAAAGATACTCAGTTTATAGAATCACTGCTTTAGGCTGAGAGGAAATTTGGAATGACTTTCTGTGGACCATATCTCTATGCTAATGTTCTGGAATTTTTTTTAGTTCCATGCCTAAGGGAATGCAAAATTTGACACTGAACTTGGGATCAAAACATACCTAGCATTAACTGTAACTTACATACTTATTTAAAAAAATAGAGTAGTTTATTTGCCTACATAAGCAATGTTGTTCCTTTTATGCTACTTGCAGTTGACCTACATATATATGTACATATTTTTAACAGCTTTGTTGAGATACAATTTACATACCGTAAAATTGATCTGTTTAAAGTGTACAGTTCTTAATATCACCAAAAAAAATGAAATCTATAAATAAAAATAAAGTATATAGTTCAGTGGTTTTTGCTACAGCGTTGTGCAGCAATCACCATGATCTAATTTTAGAACATTTTCATTTTCATCAGCCCAAAAAGAAACTCCGTGCCCATTAGCAGTCAGTACTCTCCCTTGCCCCCAGGCCCTAAACCAAAACCCAAACCCATTGCCATCGAGCTGATTCCAACTCTTAGTGACCCTGTAGGACAGTGTAGAACTGCCTCATAGGATTTCCAAGGCTGTACATCTTTACAGAAGCAAATTGCCACATCTTTCTCCTGTGGAGTGGCTGGTGTGTTAAAACCACTAACCTTTCGATTAGCAGCCAAGTTAGCACTTCAACACTGCACCGGTAGGGCTCCTTCCCCAAGCCCTAGGCAACCACTAATCTACTTTCTGTCTTTGTAGATTTACCTGTTCTGGTCATTTCATATGAATGAAATCATACAATAATGTGATCTTTTGTGTCTGGCTTCTTTAACTTAACAATGTTTTCGAGGTTCATCTGTGTTGTGGCATGTATCATACTTTATTTCTCCTTCTTGCCAAATAATATTCCATTTTATGAACATACCACATTTTGTTTATCCATTTGTCAGTTGATGGATGTATAGGTTGTTGCCACCTTTTAGCTATTAGGAATAATGCTGCTGTGAATATTAGTGTACAGATTTTTGTGTGGACAGATGTTTTTCTTTTCTCTCGGGTATATACATAGTGCAACTGATAGGCCATGTGGTAGCTATGTATAACATTTTGAGGAACTACTAAACTGTTTTCCAAAGTGGCTGTACCATTTTACATTCCCGCCAGCAATGTATGAGGGTTTCCATTTCTCCGCGTCCTGGCCAATACTAGTTAATGTGCACTTTTGGTTATAGTGATTTTGATGGGTGTGAAGTGTTTATCACATTGTGGATTTGAGACTTCATCTCACATGTATTTTCTCAGGAGGGAAGGTAGAGGTCTGCAGAAAAGAGGAAGACCCTCAACAAGATAGATTGACACAGTTGCTGCAACAGTGGGTTCAAACATAGAACGATTGTGAGGACGGCGTAGGACTAGGTAGTATTTTGTTCTGATGTACGTAGGGTTGCTATGAACTGACTTGATGGCACCTAACAACAACTAATGATGTTGAGTATCTTTGCATGTTCTTAGTGGAAATTGGTATATCTTCGTTGAAGCAATCTCTATTCAAATCCTTTGTCAATTTTTAAGTTGGGTTATTTGTCTTTTTATTGAGTTTTAAGAGTTCTTTATATATTCTGGATACAAGTCTCCTATCAGATGTGTACTTTGCAAATATTTCCTCCCATTCTGTGGGTTGTCTTTTCACTTTCTTGATAGTGTCCTTTGAAGCACAATAGTTTTTAACTTTAATGAATTCCAGTTTATCTATTTTTTCTTTTGTTGCTTGTGCTATTGGTGCCATATCTGAGAATCCGTTGCCTAACTCAGGGTCACAAAGGTTTACTCTTAAGTTTTCTTTTAAGAGTTTTGTAATTTTTGTTCTTAAATTTAGGCCTGTGATGTGTTTTTGTGCATGTTGTGAGTAGGGATCCAACTTCCTTTTTTGTGTGTGTATGCGCTGTCCCGTTGTCCCTACACCTTTTGTTAAAAACACTGTTTTTTCCTGATTGAATTATCATGGCATCCTTGTTAAATATCAGTTAACCATAAATGTAATGGTTTATTTCTGGCCTCTCAATTCTATTCCATTGATTGACGTATCTGTCCTTGTACATACTGTATGTACGTACTTATAAGGAATCATAAAAACAAATTCGGTTTTGATCTCTGTTTCGCCTTTGGCCTTAATTTGTCTGGTTGGGGGAATAGGACAAGTTAAAAGGTAGGAATTTAAGAAGTTAAGGGAAAGTGGAGATAGCCATTAACTATATCAAGAATTTTGACCATGAAGTCCCTTCTGCCTCAGTTGAGCCCACATGCCAAGGATACAAAGAGTAGCTGTTAGATTTTTTTTTTTTTCTGAACTGCAGTGTGTTGTGGAATCTTTTGGAGTGGAGCACATTTTTGTTGTCTCTGGTCCTTGGCTCTTGCCCTGCCAGTAAGGACTTGGCTAAGTGACCTTTATGAGCTCTGAATGCCCTCCACCCTGCATGTAGATTCCTTGGGCCCAAGTTTCTTCAGATGTATGATAAAGAATGCTGTATAAATTATGTCCATTGCCTTCCCCCAGTCAGCTCAAAATTGTGTGATTCTTAGTTGTTTTAACTTTTAATGATAAAATGCATAAGGACATAGAAAAACACAGACTTTGCTGTGACACTGTGTGCTTCTGCTTTGTAGATATAGTTAGACGGACTGCCTTACCCTGAGACTAGTTGACTACTGGATAAATAGCTGGAACTTCTCTCAGAAATGTTTTGATTTTATTTTGGGGTCTCTGGGAACTTAGAGATATAGGCTTTTAGTTCTTCACTGCTGGTGAATAAATATAGCAGTAATAATAATTAGGAATAATATGGTTCACTTCTTAAGCTGTTAGTTTTAAATTTCTTTGCTCTTAAGCTTGGCAAAGTCTTCAAGTGGAGCCATTTGGAATAGGTCCATCCTAGCTTTTGGTCCCCAAGTGTAAGTCTGCCTTGTCTTGCTAGTTTTGTTTGTGATGTTAATGATCTTAATGTCTTCCACCTAAACACACACACTCTCTCTCTCTCTCACACACACATACACACACAGTCAGCCCACCCCACCCCACCCCAAACCACTTCCATTGAGTCAATTCTAATTCATAGTGACCCTATAGGACAGAGTAGAACTGCCCCATACAGTTTCCAAGGCTGTAATTTCTACAGAAGCAGACTGCTACGTCTTTCTCCCGTGGAACGGCTGGTGGGTTTAAACCACCAACTTTTTGGTTAGCAGCTGAACGCTTTAACCACTGCGCCACTGGTGCAGTGGGTGGATTGGTAGAGTTTACTTCCTATGGTTTCTTAATCTTCATAATAGAGAAAATTTTCAAAATGGGAAATTTTTATTAGAGAATAGTATAAAAAGAGAATGAGTGTTCTTGAAGAGTGCTGTATTGTATTCTGGGAGCTTTTAATAACAACAAAATAGATGTGTTATGAGAACATGTAATTATATTAAATTAGTAAAAGATCCTTCTTTTACCTTGGAAAATCCTAAGTGTACATTTCAAATTTGAAAAAAAATTAATTAAGTTTATGTTACTATTTTTAGAAGCATATAAAACTAATTATATGAATAGGTTGATAGCGTCTCATAGTTTATGCTGGCCACTAATTTGGCTAATTTAGTAAATAGTCATTATCTGGATTTAAGTGATTCTCATAATACATCCTCTTCACCTTGATCACAGGAATTTCTGGAACAAGATTACTCTTTCCAGGTATATATAGTTCATGTAAGAATCCAGCCAAGAAAACTTCCTAATGACAGCCTTCTTACTTTGAAAAGTACACATAGTATAAAGCTCTCTTGAATCTATAAATAGGACCCATTTTACTAAAGTTAAGCTATTAGTCACTTTATATTTCCAAGAAAACAAGGTATAAATTGTTTTCACTTTAGGAGGCCGGTGAATTGAAGAAAAGAGAAGTTGTGACTTACTGGAAACAGTAATCCTGTATTAGAAATTAGTATGAGATCCATAGATTGAGCAGTTCCCAAATTTGTGATTTTTGCTGCTTTACTTATTTTTAATATTTCATGAACCCACTAATTTCTCACAGTGAAGACAGGAGAAGTAATAATTCCATTAACAGGGAATCCTACATTCCTGCCCTTCAAAGAGCCTTTTTTCCCATTCCGAGCTGTCCACATATGATGTTCAATGTGTGGACACTGTGCATGCTTGTTAAAGCAAAACAGAAAAATCTGTTGGCATTTTGAGAATTGAATCCACAGAAGATGTTGTTTGCAATGTGCCGAAAACATAAGGTCCAAACAGCCAGAACAGGCCTGGTGCCAGGCCATTTCACTGCGAGAGAAAGAGGAGTTCTGAAGCAGCCCTCTAAGGATTATCTCCAACTCAGCAGCTGCTGTCTGAGTGTGATTATGCACATCCTGCTCTAGGAGACCTACATTAACCCGAGGGCCCCTGGGGTACCATGGGGCTGTCTTTTAAACAAAAGACTCTACCCGTGGACACCCAAGGGCAAAAGCCAAAACAAAGTGGAGGTTAAAAGAAGGTGGAGCTCTTGAAGATTGGGTCGGAGAGAACAATCTAGGAGGGAAATTGGTAGCTGCAAGTGTCTTCTAAGACTTTAATTTTGTAGATGGGGAAGCTAAGGCTCAGAGATGTTAAGTGACTTGCCCAAAGAGAACCAGTCAGAACTGAAATCCAAGTTAGAGCCATTTCATATAGACTCATATCCCTGATGACATCATTCTCACATCAACGTAAATAATATGTTGTGTATTTTTTAAAAATTGAGCTGAGAGAAAACCTAAAGCACTTTGGAATTATGTATTAACCACTTTTATAGACTGTTCAAACAAACAAAACAACCCATTGCTGCTGAGTCAGTTCCAACTCATAGTGACCCTTTAGGACAGAGTTGAACTGCCCCATAGAGTTTCCAAGGAGCAACTGGTGGATTCGAACTTTGGAACTTTTGGTTAGCAGCCAAGCTCTTAACCACTCTGCCACCAGGACTGTTCAGGCGTATTCAAATTTTTCTTTCAAGCAATAGCATTGTCTTGTTGTTGGTTGCCATAAAGTTGATCTGACTCATGGCAACCCCATGTGTACAAAGTAAAACTACTCCATGGGGTTTTCAAGACTGGAACTTTTAGGAAGCAGATAACCAGGCCTGTCTTCTGAAGTGCATTTGGGTGGGTTCAAACCACCAGCCTTTCTGCTAATAGTCGAGTGCTTAATCATTTGTGCCACCCAGGGACTAGTATCATTTTTTGGTGTGAAAATCTTAGTAAGTGACCAGTAAGTTCTATGTATGATTCTTAAAGGCAGAAAAGGCATATTGGGGAAGTATTGGAAGGGAAAGCTTGAATCTAGCAACACTAGTCTGAAAACTAGGAAGGATGTTTATATAAGGAACACTTTTGTTCAGCTATGGCTGTGTCTGGAATTGGGCTGCAGGGTCTGAGGATTTATGGCCTCCAGTCTGGAGAAGGTAGGTGGGCTCACATTATCTGTGTTGAAAAACGTGTGTGGGATCCCTGAGCCTAAGGCCATCCACATAACAAAGGGCTTTGTCCAAGAAGATGGCTATCTGGAGTTCTTGGAGAGTAACGTGTTGCTGTTTATTTCATATCTGTGTTGGGTATTGAGAAATTTTTCCTGCTTTGTGATTGTAACAAGATCCCCAGTTTTCTTCCTTTCAAAGCTTGGGAAGCTAATTTCTCTTAGGAAATAACACATTAAATCCAAGGATATCATTAAAACGTGGGTGCTTTCTCTTCTTGCCCAATTAAAGGATTGAGCAGTTAGGGTTTTGTTTGATATAATGGAACTGTTTAACATTGTTGACCTAAAGGGTTTTGACTAAGGAAGAGAGAAAAATTAGGATGGACTTATTCATTGAAATTCTAAGGGGACTTGGAATCTATTTTTATACTTCTTAATAGTGGGATTTTTAATTGCTTTATTCATTTGTAGAGATTATGTTGAGTGCGAGCTGAGTGTGTATGTATCTTTTTCTTGTGGCCCTGCCATCCTTTCTGCAGAACTCAAAAGAAAATGCTATGTTTAGGATACTCTCATGGGATACAGTGGATGTCTTTCTTCGCATTTATTCTTTTGCTGAAATTGTGGTGATACATGTAGCGGTAAATGAAGGGAAGGTGGGGGGGGCTGGAATGATAGATGAGATGTCCCAAACAGGAAGACCTAAGAGGCTTCTCTTTCAGAGCTGTGCCTTGGGAAATGTTGTTTCATTGAGTGGTCTAATCAGGACATGCTCATGTCTGTTTATTGATTGATGAGCTTTTGAAGTACCTATTGCCTGAAAGTGAATTTTTCAAGTGGTTACCTGATTTTTTCCTCTGGCTGAAGAAAAGTTAGGGCAGGAGGGAAAGCTGTATATTATTTTTGTTGTTCTTCACCTAAGACACAGGTTTGGGTACTTTGGAAAAAGAACCCATTCCACCCCACTGCTGCCGAGCCGATTCTGACTCATAGCGACCCTATAGGAAAGAGAAGGTATCCAAAAGCTGTTAATCCTCTCCTCCTTTGTTTCTGTTAATTGACAGCAGTGGCTCTTCACCCCCATTGAGAAGCACTCTCTTAATGCCGTTATTATGCTGTAATGATATCAAAGGAGGCAGCTAAAGTGATTTTCTTTGTAGGCAATTAGTTTATATGATGTATTATAAAACTTTGGGGAAAACTATTTGGACTTCTAAGGTAAGAGAAATAGCTTAAGGGATGTTTGATCTGTAGTTGAAATAGTTATTAAGCTATCTAATTGGGTTTTTAGAGAGCAAAATGAATAGTTTCAGGATGTAACAGGTAAGATAAGTCCTGTATACGTACCACTTCCAAATTACCACCACGATCAGAAGTAACATTCCTAAGGTGGTAGCTTTATCTAGGAAGGAGATATGTCTATTTATTTCTGGATTACTTTTACACAAATGAAGTGTTATTTCCCACCTGCTGCTTTTGCCTGAGGTTGGGATTTTTCGTTTTCACTGCTTGTCACTTGGTGTTTGGGTGGAAATGTGTCCTCCTTTCTGAGAGCCAGAAGATTTTGTGTAACTCATCAAGAAAAATTTCTCCAGGGAGTTATTAATTCAGTTGTTCCATAGTAAATAGCTCACACTACAGTGATAAATTGGAAATCTCTTTAGACAAATTTTTTTTTTGGGGGGGGGGGAATGGCAAGCAGTGGCTTTTAGGCAGCTAAAATCCTATGCTATATAGCGCTGTCATTCTTTGTAATCCCTTTTTAAAGGATTTGGTGTTTTGCCCCTTAAACTAAACCATGTTAACAGGAAGTTTAGGCTTTTGACCTATAGAAATAGTTCACGAATTGTAACGGGGGATCCCTTAGGTTTTCTTAAAGATGAATATATGTTGAATATATGAGGATCTAACATGGTTGAAAACATTAATTATGAATTTTGTGAGTTAAGTTTGCCCCGGTGGATTGGGCCTCTTCCAGGATAGTGCTGAGTCCTAGGTTATTGGAGAAGAGCCTTACATTCTTTACATTCTGGGGAAGATTTACATCTTTAAGCCGGATAAAAATATGTGAAAAGGTGATTAGTTTAATTGGCCCTCTATTATAATTATTCAATAGGAGGTGACTGTGGGACGGCTATTATAGCCCCAAATGCCTGGTAGGAAAAGGGAGGAGATTCATTGAAAACAGCAGCAACACTATAAAACCTTGGTTTAAACGTGCATTTAATAGCAAATTACCTTAGCACTTTTAAGAAGCGCAAAGAATTCCTAACTATTTGATAAAGAATCCATGCCAAAAAAAAGCAATGGGATTTTTCCCCCGAAGGATAATTGTGGAAAATTCTACTGATTAACTTCTCTTCCCTTAAAATATCATATAGAGTAACAGAATTTAGGTGAATGTAAACTCGCGCAAAGTGTTTGTAGTTTTAAGACTATTTTAAAGTTGTTGCTACAGACACAGTGGTGGTGGTGTTTTTGCTGCCTTCAAAAAAGCAGTCCAGTTTAGGCTAACGTTGCAAAGTGGAGTATTTTTCTTTCACATCAAAGGGCAGAGAATGTTACACAGGCAGTGAGCTAAGAAGTAAGGGAGCAGGCATTTCGGTGCTTGCTTTGGGAAACTATGTGTGGAATGTAGTAGTTCATGGACCAGAGACCCTGAAGTGAATCCAGGTGCCTGTACTGCACTACATTCTCCCGGAGTGAAATGACTTGAGGCAGAAATTGCAGCCAGATGGATGAAAAACAAAATTGATGGCTTTATTGGACATTCTTTTCATGAAATTTAAGTTTCTAATGTGCACATATATCACTCTGGGGATGTCATTATAAATGGCTGACCTTTTGTTTGGGGAGCTGCTGCTCACTGTCTGCACAGCTAGACCCAGCTCAGCTTTGATTCTGTCCCACATCTGTTGAGCATGTGATACATATGTTTATATATGCGCGTGCACATACACACGCGCGCGCGCGCGCGCACACACACACACACACACACTCTCTCTCTCTCTCTCTTTGAAGCACACTGGCAAGTGGCTAAAAAGACTTAATGAAAATCAGTTAGAACTAATTGCAGTTAGATATTCCAGTTTAGGATGTAAGCTCTTGGTTTCAGATGTGTAAGTTATGGCTTCCTAAAAGTCTTTGTGGAAGGCAGCGTCAGGAAGTCTCCTTGGGCAAGGGCCTTAGTTTCTTTGTCTCAGCTACCCTCACTGCTGCCCAGGGTTAATGATTGCAGGGTGCTTTGGAATAATGAACCAGTGCTGCAGAGATTGTTGTCAACATGTTCAAGTAATATTTGAAAATTATTCCTCCTCCCTGTTCCTTCTTCCCACTGGAAGTCAGAACACTGCTGTGATTACACCTAATAAATACTGCAGACTTCTTTGGGCTGCTTAATGCAGTTTAATGTCGAGTCATTTGTGCACTTCAGTGGGTGGTCCTTATTTTTATTTTTGTGTTGTTTACTGCTCAGTCTTGCAAAGGTGTGAGGTTTCAGGACTTTCCAACAATTATGGATGGTCTCTTACGGAAAGAGAGTTTATGTGAGACAATACTTTGGCCATTGTTCAACAGGTAACCTAGATTTCCGTATGAGCTTTGGGAATACCAAAGGAATTGGGTCACAATTATGTATAACTGTAGTAGTCTATGCTTAAAACTCGCTCCAGAGAAATTATTGGAAGCCCTGCTCTTCCTCTCCTCTTCCTTCAAATCCCAGTCATGTTTTTTCAGCCTCTGGCCAAGTGTTCCTGAATGTTGAGGGCTGTCCATTCCCTCCCCACCCCCCTGGTATTCTCTTCTTATCTTTTGTCAGCCTGGAGGGAAGAAATGATAATGTTTCTGGCAGTGTGTGATATCACATAGTGCAGGACATGTCATTCTTTTGATCCTGGTTATCCTGGAGAAGCTTCTGCCCTCACCTTGGAAAGCCACCCTCCTTGATGTGGCTGCAGCCTCCTTTCCATTCTTCCAACTGCCAGCCTCCTTCATGTGTTGATTGCTTTGGGAAGCTTTGTTTCCGATAGCACTGGAGGTGGTACCCTTAGGTCATTGGACAAGTTTCTTATCAGAGCCCTCTTCTAGTTTGAGTGAGCTTGCATCCCATCTAGAGTGCAGTGTGATTCAGTGGTAGAACTCTTGCCTGCCACGAGGGAGACCTGGGTGCGATTCTCGGCCAATGCACCTCAAGTGCAGGCACCACTCGTTTGTCACTGGAGGCTTGCATGTTGCTATGATGCTGAATGGGTTTCTGTGGCACTTCCAGACTTCGATAGACTAGGAAGAAAGCCCTGGCAATCTGCTTCCAAAAATCAGCCAGTGAAAACCCTATGGATCATAACAGCCCAATCTGAAACCTATCATGAGGATGGCACAGAACTGGGCAGTGTTTCATTCAATTATGTGTGGGGGTTGCCAGGAGTCGGGGGCTGACTCTATGACAGCTAACAACAAGCACCCCATCCAGTCATTAGCATACTTGTTGGGCTGCCCTTGCTTTGAGCTGCTTAGGGGCAGGGAGAAGGTTCTGTCCCTGGGGGCTGGAAGTCAGTCCCCATTTCTCCAATCTTTTATCTTCCCCCTTGAAGCTCACCATGACAAGCCCTTCCTCAGCTAGTCTTACCTCCAGGCAGGTTAGTTGAACTCAGATAAAAAAACTGGTGCTTAGAAGGGTTAGAGGACTCATCTAACACCATACCTTACTGGCAGGCTGGATACCCAAGCCTTACTGGCAGGCTGGATACCCAAGTCTTTACTGATTTCTGAGGGCTTTCCCTTGATTTGGTGGATTCCTTCCCCCACCACCCCAACTGAAAAAGCACTGCTCGGGCCTCAGTTTCTCCATAGGTAAAAATCAGAATAAGACCACTAACTCGTGGAACTGATGGTCTCAGGAAGAAAATAATGAGTGTCTTCCTGAGGAAAGGGTCGAGGGTGTTTGTGTAGCACTTTGTAATTTACAGAGCATTTTCCACAGTATCAGGTACAAGTCCTCAGAGTAAACCTATAAGGTAGGTATTATTGACTTCATTTTGCAGGTGAGGAAGGTAAGGTCCAGAGAAATTAAAGGGGAGACTTCTCAAAACTGAGCATTCTTTGTGAAGTTTTTTAAGCATCGAATGATGTAAATAGTCATGGCTTTGGACTTGACTGTCAGGCAGTGGTAGATGTGTTTTGCTTCTACGTATTCCCTGACGTTTTGGTCCAGTAGGCCTTCCTGAGTGACTTGGTACCTATTTTTGTTATGGGCTGTGGTCTAAGGAGGTTAGAATTCTGTGACTATGTACTAATTATTTGTGATTATGGATTTAATGAAGGAATCTTTAAAGATAATGCAAATTTTAAGTTTTGTGGAAAATAAAATATCAAAAATCATTTTACATAGGCAAAAGAGAAGAGTTGAAGTTGACACTTGATATAGAGAGCTGATCTCCCTAAAGCAGTTGATAAAAACCACTCAGTTATAATATAATAATTTTTGTTTATTATGTAGCATATCACCGGTAAATGGAATGACCAGGTATTTTACAGTTACAGAAATTTCTTCTCTCCCTTCCTTGAGGTTAAGAAGGTGGAGCAAATATTTCTATCCTATTTTCAGTGAGATAGAGAAGAGATAAAGGAAGCCCTTTCTAGATTTCAGGAGTGCCAAGGAGGATAGTCTCCTGGCCCTAAGGGGTCAAGTGAGGGAACCAAGAACTGGGTCTGTATTGAGAACCTGTGTGGCAGTGGTTAGGGATCCTGATTTCCCTCTGTATCTGTTGCTCTGTCTGTAAAACAAGGACAGTGATACTGATGCCTAGTTCCTTGAGGAAGACCCGTGAGTACTCCAGAACCTGGGAGGGGGAGGCTCAGATCTGCAGGGGAGGTAAGGGGTTTTCCCACGTAGCCTGGAGCGGGGAGGCAAGGGCCCTCTGGGAAGATACTTCCTGGTGGCTCCATACAACATTCTCCTAATATTTGGGGTGACTCCATTTCCCAATACTCACACCTGTTTTTTGGATGTCAGATTCATACTCTTCATTCTCCATGTCTCCTGCTGATTTTTGGCCCTGAACCATTTAGGATTTATTTCAGCAGCTAGCACAGTGCCTGACCCATAGTAAGTGCTCAATAAATATTTGTTGAATGAGTACAAACCTCGAGGAAGAGGAAAGGTGCATTCTGCCTGTCGGCATGGTAAGGAGAGAGACCTTGCTCAGGGACAGGATCGTGAACTTCATTAGCTCTGCCTCTGGAGTGTTTGAATGCGTCCTCTGTTGCACTAAGATCAGTACTGAAGTATCATGAACACCACTTCAATCATTCTTTGTTCCTCATCACCACTGTGGTTGTCACTACTCTTCTAGAACAGATACTACATGAGACTCCTGGTTCCCCTGCCTCTTACGGGTGCTTTTATACTACTCTACCTTACAACTCTCATGGTATCTTTCTAAAACAGAAATCTGTTTGTGTCACTCTCCTGTTTAAATGTCCCCAGTGGCTCCCCGTTGCCTTCAGTAAAGTTCATACTCGTTACAGCATGGCATAGAGGGCTCTGTGTGATCGGGCTGTGCGTGCCTGTTGTGTCAAATCCCAGGGGTCTGTGTGCGGCTGTGCAAGCTGCTCAAGCAGGATTCATAATCTACCAGTGGGAGTTGGATTTATTGTTGCGTTTTAAAACAAGGCTGCTTTGAGCTGGGTTTCCAAATGAGTGGGGATTCAACGTAATATATGGGATGGCCTTTAGGATGCATTTTTTTTTAGGGGCATTGAATGCTTGGAATAACATGTTAAATAACAAGAAAAAAACAAGGTATTAAGGGGTGTTTGCATATGTTGTTAGGTGCTGTCAAGCCGGTTCAAACTCATAGCAACCCTATGTACGACAGAACGAAACACTGCCCGGTCCTGCGCCATCTTCACAATCATTGCTATGTTTGGGCCCATTGTTGCAGCCTCTGTGTCAGTCCATCTCATTGAGGGTCTTCCTTTTTTTCGCTGACCCTCTACTTTACCAGGCATGATGTCCTTCTCCAGGGACTGATCCCTCCTGATGACGTGTCCAAAGTATGTGAGATGAAGTCTCATCATCCTTGCTTGTAAGGAGCATTCTGGCTGTACTTCTTCCAAGACAGATTTATTTGTTCTTCTGGCAGTCTGTAACATATTCAGTATTCTTTGCCAACACCATAATTCAAATGCATCAGTTGTTCTTCTGTCTTCCTTATTCATTGCCCAGCTTTTGCATGCATATGAGGCGATTGAAAATACCATGGTTCGGGTCAGGCGTACCTTAGTCCTCAAAGTGACATCTTTCCTTTGTAACACTTTAAAGAGGTCTTTTGCAGCAGATTTGCCCAGTGCAATATGTCATTTGATTTGTTGACTGCTGCTTCCATGGGTGTTGATTATGGATCCAAGTAAAATGAAATCTTCGACAACTTCTTTATTTTCTCTGTTTGTCATTATGTTGCTTTTTGGTCCAGTTGTGAGGATTTTTGTTTTGCTTATGTTGAGGTGTAATCCATACTGAAGGCTGTAGTCTTTGATCTTCATCAGTAAAAGCTTCAAGTTCTCTTCGCTTTGAGCAAGCAAGGTTGTGTCATTTGCGTATAGAAGGCTGTTAATGAGTTTTCCTCCAATCCTAATATGCCACGTTCTTCTTCATACAGTCCTCGAAAGTTATCAATTTAATAAAAATTCCATTTTTCAATTGATTCTGTAATTCATGTGAAAGAATAAATAGATACGTTTTTTAATTTTGGAAAAGAAGAGGAATGAAGAAGACATTAAAACATTATGAAGCTGTGATGATGAAAAGGATGATGTGGGTATAAAATATACAAAAAATTGAACAAAATAGAACTTCTCAAACATATCAGTGCTTCATTATATGATAAATTATTGGGGAAGAGACTGATTATTTGGTAAAGGAGGTTGTAAAATTGATAATTAAAAAAAATCAATTTGGATCCTTGCCTCAGGTCGTAACGCCAAAATATCATTCATGTGCATTGGAGTTAAAGACATTTTTTTAAAACCCTAAACTAAAAGAAAAATTGGAAGATATTTGATCTCCAAAAGAGCCTAAAAGGAAGAAACTATAAATGATTGCTAAATTTAAGTATACAAAATTATTCATTTTACTGAAGAGCTACAAACAACTAATAATGATCACAAGAATAAAAAAATACAGACCAAAAGAAATTTTCATTTTTCGGTCATTCAGTTAGGAAAGATTTAGAAGATGTAAATACTAATAAGGATGTGGTTAGACACTCTTTCTAGAAAGGAATGTAATTTAAAATAAATTGTAAATAAAATCTTTTCAAGTGATTGGTTCTTTTTACATATACTGGGGCATCTTACTATTTAAAAACTGGAGTGAATTATTTCAAAGTGAAAATTTCTCTAATTATAGTTTCATAACCTATAGGGTTGCTATGAATCAGAATTGACTCAGTGGCAGTGTGTTATGCCTTGGTGTTTAATCTTAGTGCTTTTTTTTTTTTTAAAACAAACTTTTAGCCTTTGGGGTTGTCAAAGAGATAGTCATAATTTACTAACCTTCATCAGATACCTTTCCATATAAAAAATGGGAAAGAGATAAACCTTTCGGGAAAACATGCCCTCTTAAAGAGGTTTTGAGGAGTCCTGGTGGTACAGTGGCTAAGCCTTGGTGGTTAAAGCGCAGTGGAAAGATTGGCAGTTTGAACCCACCAGCCGCTCCATGGGAGAAAGATGTGGCAGTCTGCTTCTGTAAAGATTTACAGCCTTGGCAACCCTTATGAGGCAGTTCTACCCTGTCCTATAGGGTCGCTATGAGTCGGAATCGACTTGACAGCAATGGCTAAAGGAGTTCTATGGTCCTCAGTATCCTGGAAGGTGGCCATGTTAAGGCATGCTATGTAAAAGAGAAGTCATATTAGACTCCAGTTTCTGAAGTGCTCAAATTCTATTTAACATAACATTACTAATTCACTTGTTACCTTGCACAAGATGCTTTACCTCTCTAGGTTGCAATGTCATCATCTATAAAATGGGAGGTCTGAATTAGATCACAGTTTCCCAACTGGGATGTCCTGGCAAGCAGTGCCAAGATCCCAGTGCTTCTCAACCAGGCAGCCAGGCAGAGCCTGGGGTGGAGGCCCCAGCTTGGTCACCTCTAGCCAAGAGTAGACCAAGTGAGCTGTACAAATACTGCCACATCACACTTAACGCATAAAACCTGTATGCAAGGAGTTGTTTCACTCTTAAATACACGAGGTTAAAGCCAGGTGGAAAAGATTAAAATGTCAGCTATCACAGTGAACCGCTCATCTTTCCACTCAATATTCAATAACTTAAAAAATGAATAGAAAAATTTATGTCAAAATATTATCAGTAATTATGTCTGGTGGTGGGCTTACGGGCAGTTTTTTATTTTCTTACAATTTTTGTACCTTTCAGGTTTACTGTGTTAAGAATGTGCTAATTTTAAAATAAGAAAAGTTATTATAAACAAACAGCATTACTTGTACCCATCTTTATATTCCAAAACTCTGTAAGTGGCCTGTGGCTGTCAGAGTTAAGAATCTAACAAAAATAAAACACCGAACAGGACAGAGTTGAGATTTTTCATTTTAAAATCTCCTGGTGCATTTTGATCTCAGGGTTTTTGCCCAGTGTTTATTTTCCAGGCTAGTTTAAGGTGTAAGAGATAACCTTTAGGCCGAATGCCCTGTCTATAGAATGAGTTAAGAAGCTTTCTCCTCACCCAAAGCTGCCTTTTCCATATCTCCGTACCTTAATACTTTGTTCCCTCTCTTTTTCCTTCCTTAAAATTCTTGGAATCCCTGAATCATTCTTTTCTTTCTTTGTTCTTCTCTATCTCCTGTGTATATATAGTTAGATTTCCCTTGTGCCTGCTGAGCTAAGCAATGGAGATTCTGTTTTTAACTTGTCCCTCATGCCAGTCCCTCCAGTTCCTTAGTCATTATTGTTCTTCCTCTCCTAACTCCCTCCTGCTTATTTACATCTTTCTGATAATGAGATGCCTAGAACTTTCCAACCTATTAGTTTGAACCAGATTTAAAAAAAAAAAAAAAAAGTTTTTATTCCTGTCCCTTCTTGATTTTGCTTTACTTTGAGGGATTAAAAACCATATACATTAAAAACCTATTTTCTTTCACTCTTAAACAGTTACTTGTCATTGACTACTCACATTTTAATTCTCTGAAAAGTGTGATTGTTTTGTCTACATGGTGGAGGTGGAGGGCACATGGGGAACCAAAAAACATGTTGCTGTGGAGTCCATTCCAACTCATATGATGACCCCATGTGTTACAGAGTAGAACTGCTCCATAGTTTTCTCTAGAAGTACTATTATAATGCTTCATCAAATATTTGTTTTTTTTTTTTAATTGTTCTTTAGTTGAAAGTTTACAGAACAAGCTAGCTTCTCATTAAACAGTACATATATTGTTTTATGACATTGGTTAACAAACCCATGACATGCCAGTACTCTCCCTTCTTGACCTTGGGTTCCCTATTACCAGCTTTCCTGTTCCCTCCTGCCTTGTAGTCCTTGCCCCTGGGCTGGTGTGCCTTTTAGTCTTGTTTTGTCCTATGGGTCTGTCAAATCTTTAGCTAAAAGGTGAACCTCAGGAGTGACTTCATTACTAAGCTAAAGGGGTGTCCAGGGGCCATATTCTCGGAGTTTCTTCAGTCACTGTCAGGCTAGTAAGTCTGGTTTTCTTTTGAGTTAGAATTTTGTTCTACAGTTTTCTCCAGCTCTGTCCAGGACCCTCTGTTGCGATCCCTGTCAGAGCAGTCAGTGATGGTAGCTGGGCACCATCTAGTTGTACTGGACTCTGTCTGGTGGAGGCCATGGTAGTTGTGGTCTGTTAGTCCTTTGGACTAATCTTTCCCTTGTGTCTTTAGTTTTCATCATTTTCCCTTGCTCTGGGAAGGATTGAGACCAGTGGAGTATCTTAGATGGCCGCTTGCAGGTTTTTAAGACCCCAGATGCTACTCACCAAAGTAGAATATAGACCATTTTCTTTGTAAACTGTGTTATTCCAGTTGAGCTTGATGTTCCCTGAGATCATGTTCCCCTTAGCCCAGTAATTCAGTCCTTCAGGGAGTTTGGATTTGTCCACAGAGCTTCCATGACCTTACCCTGAACAAGTTGTGCTGGCTTCCCAAGTATTGTGTACTGTCTTACCCTTCACCAGAGTTACCACTTACCTATTGTCTATTTAGTGTTCTTTTATCCTCACCCCTCCTCTCCCCTCCCTCGTAACCATCAAAGATTATTTCTTTTTGGGTGTAAACCTTTTCATAAGTAGAAGTGGGGTCTCATACTATATTTGTCCTGTTGTGATTGATTTATTTCACTCAGTATAATGCCCTTCAGGTTCATCTATGTTGTAAGATGCTTTGAAGATTCACCATTGTTCTTTATCGTTGCATAGTATTCCACTGTCTGTGTAGTACCATAGTTTGCTTATCCATTCGTCTTTTAATGGGCATCTAGGTTGTTTCCATATTTTTGCTATTGTGAACAGTGTTGCAGTGAACATGAATGTGCATGTGTCTGTTCGTGTGATGGCTTTCATTTTTCTAGGATATATTCCTAGGAGTGGGATTGCTGGATCATATGGTATTTCTATTTCTAGCTTTCCAAGGAAGTGCCACATTGTTTTCCAACAGTTGTACCATTTTGCATTCCCAGCAGCAGTGCATAAGAGTTACCAGCTCCCTGCAGCCTCTCCAACATTTGTTATTTTCTCTTTTCTTGATTTGTGCCAGTAATTTTGGGGTGAGATGGTATCTCATTGTAGTTTTGATTTGCATTTCTCTAATGGCTAGTGATCTCAAGAATTTCCTCATGTGTCTTTTAGCTGCTTGAATGTCTTCTTGGGTGAAGTGTCTGTTCATTTCCTTTGCCCATTTTTTAATTATTTGTATTTTTGTTGTAGAGGTGTTAGATTCTCCTGTAGATTTTAGAGATTTGACCTTTGTTGGATTTGTAATAGCCAAAAATTTTTTCCCAGTCTATAGGTTCTCTTTTTACTCTTTTGGTGAAGTCTTTTGATGAGCATAAGTGTATAATTTTTAGAAGATCCCAGTTATTTAGCTTATCTTCTGGAGTTTGTGTGTTGTTAGTTATGGTTCGTATCCTGTTAATGCCTTGTATTAGGGTCTCTAGCGTTCATCCTATTTTTTCTTCTGTGAACTTTATAGTTTTGGGTTTTATATTTATGGCTTCGATCCATTTTGAATTAGTTTTTGTGTGTGGTGGGTGGTATGGGTTCTGTTTCATTTTTTTGCAAATGGACATCCAGTTTTGCCAGCACTATTTGTTAAAAAGACTCTTCCCCATTTGATGGACTTTGGGCCCTTGTCAAAGATCAGGAGACCGTAGGTGGATAGATTTACATCTGAATTCTCGATTCTTTTCCATTGGTCGGTGTATCTGTCATTGTACCAGTACCAGGCTGTTTTGACTGCCACAGCTGTATAGTAGGTGCTGAGGTCAGGTAGTGCAAGTCCTTCTACTTTCTTCTTATTTTTCAATAGTGCTTTTTCTTATCTGGGGCCTCTTCCCTTTCCATCTAAAGTTAATGATTGTCTTTTGTATCTCTTTAAAGAATGTTGTTGGTATATGGATCGTGATTGCATTGTATTTGTAGATTGCTTTGGGTAGAGTTGTCATTTTCACAATATTGAGTCTACCTATTCATGAACATGGTACGTTTTTCCATTTATGTAGATCTCTTTTGGTTTCTTACGGTAGTTTTCTTTGTGTAGGCCTTTTACATCCCTGGTTAGATTTATTCCTGAATATTTTTTTTTTATGGGCTATTATAAATGGCATTGTTTTCCTGATTTCCCTTTTGTCATTCTCTTTATTGGTGTATAGGAATCCAATGGATTTTTGTATGTTTATCTTGTATCCTGCTACTCTGCTGAATCTTTCTATTACTTCTGGTAGTTTTCTCATGGAATCGTTTGGGTTTTCTATATATAATATCATATCATCTGTTTTACTTCTTCATTACCAATTTGGATGCCCTTTATTTCTTTTCTTGTCTTACTGCTCTATCTACGACTTCCAGCACAGTGTTAAATAGGAGTGGTGATAAAGGACATCCTTGTCTTGTTTCTGTTCTCAAGGGGAATGTTTTTAGCCTCTTTCCATTAAGAATGATGTTGGCTATTGGTTTTGTATGGATGCCTTTTATTATGTTGAGGAATTTCCGTTTTATACCTATTTTATTGAGAGTCTTTATCAGGAATGGGTGCTGGACTTTGTCAAATGCCTTTTCTGCGTCAATTGAGATGATCATGTGATTCTTTTCTTTCATTTATGTGGTGGATTACGTTGATTGATTTTCTAACGTTGAACCATCCTTGCATATCTGGTATGAATCCTACTTGGTCGTAGTGTATTATTTTTTTGATATGATGCTGAATTCTGTTGGCTAGAATTTTGTTGAGAATTTTTGCATCTATATTCATGAGAGATATTGGTCTGTAATTTTCTTTTTTTTTGTGGTGTCTTTGCCTTGTTTTGGTATCAGGGTTATGCTAGCTTCATAGAATGAATTTGGAAGTATCCCCTCCTTTTCTGTGTTCTGAAATAATTTAGGTAGTACTGGTGTAAGCTCTTCTCTGAATGTTTGGTAGAATTCTCCAGTGAAGACCTCTGGGCCAGGGCTTTTTGTTGTTGGGAGTTTTTTTTAATTACCTTTTCAGTCTCTTCTCTCGTTATGGGTCTGTTCAGATTTTCAACATCAATTTGTGATAGTTTGAGTAGGTAGTGTGTTTCTAGAAATTTGTCCATTTCCTCTAGGTTTTCCAATTTGTTGGAGTATAGTTTTTCATAATGTTCTGTTATGATCCTTTTTATTTCAGTTGGGTCTGTTGTAATGTCCCCCATTTCATTTCTTATTTGAGTTATTTGCATCCTCTCCTGTTTTTTTTTTCTTTTTGGTCAGTTCAGCCAGTGGTTTGTCGATTTTGTTGATGCGTTCAAAGGACCAACTGTTGGTTTTGTTGATTCTTTGTATTTTTGTATTCTCTATTTCACTTATTTCTGTTCTGATCTTTATTATTTCCTTTCTTCTGGTGGCTATAGCTTTTCTTTGCTGTTCTTTTTCTGTTGGTTCAAGTTGTGTAGCTAATGTTTTAATTTTGTCCCTTTTTTGCGGGGGGGGGGTGGATTCTATGATCCTTTCTATTTCAGTTGGGTTGTTGTAACGTCACCCATTTCATTTCTTATTTGGGTTATTTGCATCCTCTCCTGTTTTTATTTTGTCAGTCTGTCTAGTTGTTTGTCGATTTTGTTGATTCTTTCAAAGAACCAACTTTCGTTGATTCTTTCTATTGTTTTTCTATACTCTATTTCATTTATTTCTGCTCTGATCTTTATTATTTCCTTTTTTCTGGTGGCTGTGCGCTTTTTTTTTCTTTTTTTGCTGTTCTCTTGCTATTTGAGTCGTGTAGTTAATGTTTTGATTTTGTCCCTTTTTTTTTTCTAAATTGTACTTCAGGTGAAGGTTTACAGAACAAATAGTTTCTCATTAAACAGTAGTACACATAATTGTTTTATGGCATTGGTTAACAACCCCACGACATGTCAACCCTCTCCCTTCTCGACTTTTTTTTTTTTTTGTGAAAATATACATAGCCAAAGATACACCATTTCAAAAATTTCTACATGCACAGTTCAGTGACATCAACTACGCTCTTCCGATTGTGCTGCTAGTCTGACTTTAGATGAAGGTTTACAGATCAAAATAGTTTCTCATTAAACAGTTAGTACACATGTTGCCCTATGACAATGGTTAACAACCTCACAACACATCAGTATTGTCCTTACTCAACCTTGAGTTCCCTATCACCAGCTTTCCTGTCCCCTTCTGCCTTCTAGCCCTTGTCCCTGGACTGCTGTGCCTCATTAGTCCCATTTGGTTTTATGGGGTTATCCATTCCCTGGCTGAACAGTGAACCTCGGAAGTGACTTAACCACTGAGCTAAAAGGGTGTCTGGGAGCCATACTCTCAGGGTTTCTCCAGTCTCCTTTAGGCCAGTAAGTATGGTTTTTATTTTTTGTGTTAGAATTTTGTTCTGTGTCCTTTCTTCTTTTTTAATGTGTGCATCTATTGCTATAAGTTTTCTTCTGAGCACTGCCTTTGCTGTGTCCCAAAGGTTTTGGTATGATGTGTTTTCATTCTCATTTGATTGTAGGAATTTTTGGATTCCATCTTTGATTTCTTCTATTACCTAGTGGTTTGTAAGCAGGGTGGTATTTAGTTTCCATGTAATTTATTTCTTTCTCTTGCTCTTCCTGTTGTTAATTTCTGCCTTGATGTTGTTGTGATCAGAGAAGATACTTTGTAGTATCTCAGTGTTTTGGATTTTGTTGAGGGTTGCTCAGAGACCTCAGATGTGGTCTATTCTGGAGAACATTCTATGTGCATTGGAAAATAATGTGTACTTTGCAGTTCTTGGGTGGAGTGTTTTGTATATGTCTATGAGTTCAGGTTGGCTGATTGTGGCCTTTAGATCTTCTGTATTTCTGTTGATTTTCTTTCTAGATGTTCTGTCCTTTACTGACAGTTGTGTGTTGAAGTTTGCTACTATTATAGTAGAACTGTCAATTTCTCTTTTCAGTGCTATTAAAGTTTGTTTCATGTATTTTGGAGCCCTGTCATTGGGTATATAGATATTTATTACAGTTATGTCTTCATGCTGTATCGTCCTTTTGTCTTTATATAGTTCCCTTCTTTGTCTTTCATGGTGGATTTTGTTTTAAAGTCTATTTTATCTGAGACTAGTATTGCCACTCCTGCTCTTTTTTGCTGGCTATTTGCTTGATACATTTTTTCCATCCTTTGATTTTTAATAAATTTATGTCTTTGTTTCTAAGGTATGTCTCTTGTAGACAGCATACTGATGGACCTGTTTTTTTTTTTTTTTAAATCCATTCTGCCACTCTGTATCTCTTTATGGGTGCATTTGTGCCATTTATGTTCAGTATAATTATTCATAAGTGTGAGTTTATTGTTGTCATTTTGTAGTGCTTTTTTTTTTTTTTGTGGTGCTAGTGATTTCTTTGTTTATCTTACTCTCCTGTGCTGAATTCCTTTTGTTTGTGATTTTTTTTCATTTCTTTTGTTTTTCCTGAGATTTTATTTTTCTTCTTTGTTTTGATGAGTAGGTTTGTTAACTTTCTTTGTGGTTACCTTGAAATTTACCCTTAAATTTTCCAAGTTTTTACCGGTCTATTATTAACTTGGTATCTCCTTGCCTTCTTCTTCATTAGAAAGTTCTATACCTGCACCATTTATTCCCTCTTTCATTGTTCTGATGTTGTTGTTATTTGCAGATTAACCTCCCTGGTTCCCCGTTGTAAATCGTTTGGTTTTGATTAGTCCGTGAGAGTTCCATTTCCTATGTTTGTATCTGGCTAGTATGATCTTGCATCCCAGATTCAGGCTGTGGTCTGATGTTATTTGTTCTCAGACCGAAGGACTCCCTTTAATAATTCTTGTAAGTTTGGTATGGTTTCTACATATTTCCTTAATTTCTGTTTATCTGGAAATGTCCTAATTTCACCATCATATTTGAACAAGAGTTTTGCAGGATATATTATTCTTGGTTGACAGTTTTTTCTTTCAAGGTTTTATATATGTCATCCCATTGCCTTCTTGCCTGCATGGTTTCTGTCGAGTAATCAGAGTTTAGTCTTATGATTTCCTCTCTGTATGTGACTTTTTGTTTTTCTTGAGCTGCTCTCAGGATTCTTTCTTTGTCTATGGTTTAAGAGGTGTGATTATGCTGTGCCTTGGTGATTTTTTTTGGGGGGGGGTCTATCCTTTTTCGAGTTTGTTGAGCTTCTTGGATGGTCAGCTTTTCATCTTTCATAATATTAGGGAAGTTTTCAGTAATCCTTCAGTGATCCTCCCTGTGTTTTCCATTTTCTCACCCATTCTGGAACTCCAGTCCCTTGCAGATTTTTGCTTTTGATTGTATCCTACATAATTCTCAGGGTTTCTTAATTTTTCTTTGTTCTTTTTTCTGATTTTTCCTCAAAGAAATTTGTGTCCGTCTGTCTTCAATTTCGCTGATCCTGTCTTCCGTCGTTTCACACCTGTTCCTCAGCCCTTCTGTGACATTGTCCATTTCTGAAATCTTGTTTATCTTTTGGATTTCTAATTGTTGTTTTTGTATGATTTCTGGTTGTGAATTTATTTTGGCATTTTGTTCCTGTATTATTTTTCTAAATTCTTCCATTTTTTTTTGTCTCTATTTTCCATGAATTTGTCTATTTTTTCCTCATTTTTGTCTGCTTTTTGCTTCAACTCTTGGATAGCTCTGAATATTAGAGATTTGAATTCCCTATCAGGTAGTTCTAGTACCTTTTCTTCTACTGGAAAGTCATCTGGTGTTTTATTTTGGACGCCTACTGGATCTGTTCTGTCCTGTTTTTTAATGTATTTTGATATTGTGTGCTGTCTTTGGGACATGTCAGTAGTTATTTTCTTCGTTTATTGATTGCAGATTTGTTTGTTTCGTCCTGCTTTTTTGTTTTATTTGGTCGTGTCTTAGCAGGTGGGCTGTGCATTCTTTGTTGTTTGCTCATCTGTGGACACGTTTTTCACTTCCTTGTCCAATGGGCAGGGCCAGTCACTCAGCTATGGTGCAGCAGGGCAGGTCCAGCTGAAGGGAAGGGGCTGGGATGCGTTGTTTGTGCCACATACTGGAGACGACAAGGTGGGCCAGTGGTTAGTGTAGGGCAGGTTACAGTAGGTTGTGCCTGTGCTGCTCAGGAGTGCTATGCTCAGCAAACAGTGCCAATAGGAGGGAGGGGTTGGGGGAGTTTCTGATGTATGGAGCTATGTTGAGTGTAGAAAAGGAGAGAGGGAGGAGAGAGAAACAGAAGATAAAGAAAAAAATGCTGAGCAAGCTTGCTGTTGGAGTGGGGAGACAAAAAATCCAAGGAATGAAGAAAAATAAAAGAAAAAAAATTTTAACAAAATGCTCCCAGGGATCCCACTGGCATGGCTGCGCAGACTGGGGAAGTGGCTTACAAGCTACACAGTACAGTCTGGCCTGGAGGGGTTTAGGTGATACATAGTGCCAGGTGTTCAGGAGACAGGAAAAGAATGTAAGTATATAGAGACAAAAAACTGAGAAATGAAGAAAAGGAAAAAGGAAAAAAGATAAAACAAACAAAAAAAAAAGGAAAAGAAAAAAGAAAAATCCCCCAGGGATCCCACCAGTGTGGCTGCATGGACCAGGGAAGCAGTTCGCTAGCTGAGGGGTGCTTCACAGCCTGTCAAGAAGAAGCAAAGATGGCACATGGAGTCAGGTGTTCGAGAGAAAGGAGGGGGAGGAGGTGAGAGGCAGGGAAGAAACCAAAAGAGGCCAAAAAAAGCAATATTGGCAAAAAGAAATGGCAGTGAAGAAGCCGGCCAGTGTGGTGGGGCAAATCCACAAGGCACACAACCAGCACCTCCTGTGCTGTGGTCGTGGTTCGCTGGCAAGCAGCGGATCAGCCTGCCAGGAAGCAGCAAGTCGGCCGTCCGGGAAGCTGGGTATCAGCCTGATGAGAAGTCACGGATCGGCCAGCCAGGAAGTGGCAAAAGTCAAGCAGGGGGAGGCAGCGTAGTGGGTAGGAAAGCATGTCTTGCTGGTTACCGGGTGCTCTGTGTCCTGCTGGGAGCTCCATGAATCTGGTTTCCCATATTCCCTGTCCACTGATCTCTGACAGGAGTCCAAGATGGTGGATCTGTGCTGCATTAGCTGATAGGGGACCTCCGATTGTAACTGTCTTTGCTCTCCGATTTCTGTCAGTTTCTTATTCTGTTCAGTGCTTGGCTGAGTTCTTTATCTCTTCATTTGATGCTTAAGGTTCCAGGATTGACATTTGTCTGTCTCTTACTTAGTTTTTCAGGTTTTTGTTGTGGAGGGACAGCATGGTGCTTCTGTCTATAGCACCATATTCGCTCCACCTCCCTTCATCAAATTTTAAGAATGATTAATAGCTGGGTTAGCATGTTATATGATAATTACTTAAAATTAGAGTGTACTACAATATCTAATTTATATTGAGTATAAAACCACCAACTAATATAAATTAAGTTCCCTTGGAGGCGCAAATGGTTTGCACTGGACTGCTGAAGATTGGCAGTTTGAGCTCCCCCATTGAAGACAGGCCTGGTGATATGCTTCTGTAAAGATTACAGCCATGAAAACTCTATGGAGTAGTTTTATTCTATAACACATGGGGTCGTCATTAGTTGGAATTGGCTCCACAGCAACAGGTTTCGTTTTTTGGTTTAAATATGAATTATTTTTTATAACACTTTAGGATTGCACAGTGTGCCTCAATTTTTTGACATAGATAATATATTAAGAAATAGAAATTTCTACTTGGTGGGATGCCAGTAAACAACCTTGTATTATATATTTAATTTTCAAAGTACTTGATTTCTTACAGTGATTCCTTTGCACATTTGCCATTTCAATTTGAGCCATGGTAACAAATTTTTGAGTGCCTGTTAATTATAAGTCATGCAGATAATAGAACCACATTCTGCCATGAGTGAAATCTCACGAAGACTTGTAATCTTAGAGTTACAAAACGTCAGAGCTAGAATGGACCTTGAGGTCACCTAATCCAGTGCTTCCCAACCATTTTCATATAATGGCACATATAGAAAAAGGTAGTGTTTGCACAGCTCACTGAGCCTGCTCTTGGCTGGAGGTGAAGGACCTGGGGTCTTCCAGGCTCTGTTCAGCTACCCTGAGGACTGAGGGACATCAGAATCTTGGCACAACTGTGCAGGGGCATCCCAGTTGAGAATTGTGATAGAATCCAGCTCTCCCATTTTGTAGATGAGGACATCAAGATCCAGAGAGGTAAAGTATCTTGTTTAAGGTCACCTAGTGAATTAGCGATGTTATGGTAAATAGAATTGAAGCATTTCAGAAACTGGAGTCCAATATTCTTTTACATAGGATGCTCTCTCATTATTCCAAAATATTAAGGATCATAAAACGCCTTTATAGGATATGTTTTTCCAAAAGGTGTATGTCTTTGCCATCTCTTATATGGAGAAGTATTTGATGAAGAGGTATAGCCTGGACCTACCCTACTTTGCCAGTCTCAGACCTTTTATAAAAATAGCAATCACCTATCTGATTTCTTGGGGCACCAAGGGCATGACTATTGGCAGATACCCTGAATCTCTGCCTACTGAGGTGGCTTGTGTCTGGCTTTTTCTTTGGGAAAAAAAGAAAAAAATGGTGATAGCCTACCTCCTGGAACATGTATAAAATACTATTTTTCCTTCAGTTCATATTAAATTCTTTTGCAGAAATGTCATTGAACAGAATGGAAGGACAAAGACCCCGACTTTTGGCCTTCCTAGGCTGCATGTAATGCATATCCAGACAGCATCGCGCTTTCTCAGTCTTGTGCTCCCAAAAAGCATGAGGGAACAAGCAAGAGCTTTGAATTCAGACAAGCTAGGTTAGGTTCCTTGCCCACCACTTAGTGGCTGGATCCATCCCTGGGCAATACCTTTAACTTTTCCAATCACTCTAAAGATTGGAGCCACCTTATAGTGGTGGTGTAAGCGTGCCAGGAATATTGCATAAGAGACTAGCCAGGTGCCTGGAAGATACAGTGAGCACCTAAATGAGTGTTCCCTTTTCTGAATAAGCTTTGCCAAAGTGATTTTCTTTTTTTTTAAGTAGGAGAAAGTTCTTTTGCTTCATACTTTGGGCATTTTCCTGTGTGGTGGCCCTTTTGAAGCTGTTCTAGCCAGTTGCCTTTTCAGAGTGACTTTTGATTAATGATTTTCACGTTCCTTCCCCTCCCCCACAGACTCAGATAAACACCAAATAATTTGCACCGTGTAATATTTGGGACATACAAATCATTTTTTTTTGTGCAGGTATGCCCGATGTGATATTTGGGATATACTGATGCTAAAAAGTATTTGTTGTTTATCTGAAATTCAAATTTAATTGGGTGTGCTGTATTTTTATCTGTATGTCTGACAACCCTATGAATATCCCTACTGGTTATATAGTTGTAACTTTTATCCACACAGCATCATAATTTTGGCCTTAAGAATGCCAAGTTGAATAAGAGAGGGTTTCCAGGTACTTCCTAAGGTCTTGTTTTGACTAACTTAACCCTTTCGCGAACCAGTTATTTTCTGCTTTAAATATTTTGTTGATAACGTGTTTTCATTAGTGGAAGCATGCTAATCATCGAATGTGTCTGAATTTTTGGTAGGTAGTGTGGGTTTTGTTGTTGTTGTTGTTACTGCTCCCTTCTACAGGCTTATCCTCAGTGTTTAGTATTATTTATCAAGTACCACTAATTATACCCCAGTGTCCCCATCGCGGTCTATTGGTACATATGTGTAACAAACAAAAATTTTCAGAATTGCTATTTTTCCTACCAAACATTCAGACACGTCATACAGTACCCTGTAAAAACAGTTATTTGTGGTACATGCCCATTTCTTCAGTTGCCAACAGTCATAGAGGCCCTGCCTTATGGCAGCATGCATTGTCAGTGGTGCAGCAGCTTCCCAATAAACCTTCAGAGGAAGAAAAAAGTATTTGGTCCCTAGAGGTACCCGTGAGCATGAAGGGGTTGAAAAGAAAATGCCTGTAGGTTAACAGGAGATTCTGACAATCATTGGAAGATTCTGTGATTTCAGGGTAGGAGACATAAAACTACTTTGATCTGGGAGCTCACATAGCAAATGTAAGGGTGTTCTATTTTACCCATAGGGTGTTTTTCCCCAAAGACTTTGTTCTACATTTGAAAGAGTAGTGATAGTATTTGAGCATTGCGTGCAGTCCAACAGTTGCATGAGGCACAAGTAACTCTTGTATGTGTCTTTGGTGCTTTTTAGCCACTTAGCTGAAATGCACCTGAGTGCTTACTTTTGATAAGAGAGACAAGACTGACTCAAGCAGTGTGCAGTCAACAACTAATCTAAAGGTTGGCGGTTTGAACCCACCCAGCAGCATCATGGAAGAAAGGCCTGGTGAACTGTTTCCATAAAGATTACAGCCAGGAAAACCCTATGGAGCAAGTGATAAGAGTCACCATGAGTTGGGGACTAACTTGACAAGAGCTAACAACAGCAGCAGTAATATTCAAAAGTTTACCGTCTCGTAGATAAGGCTGGAAGGAGCATGAAAACTGGACGAATGGATGCATAGAACCTGGAGTGGAAATGGAAAGGGGGAGAGTGCTGACACATTGCAGAGATTGCAACCAATGTCACAAAACAATTTGCGTATAAATTCTGAATGAGAAACTAATTGGCACTGTAAACTTGCACCTGAAACACAATAAAATTAAAAAAAAAGTTTACCATCTTGTAACACATGGATGTCAGTCAGTGAAAACTTTGCTGGCCCAACCAGGATGGACTTTGGCTATAAACAACAGGTGCTAATGCATACCAGCTAAATATCAGCCCTGGAAGGAGGTGAAAGTTAAGTTTAATATCCATCTGCCCATTCCACCTCAGTTCAAAACTTTGGAAAATCTCATCTTCCGTACATAATTCACAAGCCTAATGATCAGACATTAACTGAACGGAGCAGAAAATCTGCCTTGGAGGATGTTGTCAATGAGTTTTCAGGATCTAGACTTGAGACATAATATAAAAAGATGATCCTTGACCATTTAAGCGTTATATTAGGCAGGTTTATGAAACGTAAAAATGGCTTTTTCATGCAGCTCAGAGGCATGATATTGAAGGGGAAAAACCAAAGAGAAATGATTTATGTTTCTCAACCCACTAACATTTATGGAAATGTCCATGGGGAATACTGAAGTAAACAGATGACACAGACTTGCTCCTCAAGGAAGTAAATTTATGGGTGAGAAATTTGAAAGTAAAATGGCTTACATTCATTGTTCTTTTTCTTCCTTTTGTTTTTTCTTTTAATATTTTTCTCCTGAGAGACAGAAATAGGTCTGTCACAGCTATAGATAGAGATATCAAGTGAAGGTTAATAATAGCATAGATATTCCCAGGTAGAGGTGGCACACATGGTTCAGTGTTATTTCTTGAGTAGCTTCTACATGTAGACCATCATTTCTCCAACAAATATTTATTGAGTGTTTTCTGTGTGTTCCACGGTATTCTAGGAGCTGGAGATACAGCAGTGAATGAGACAGGCATAGTTCTGACTTGTGCTGTATCATCGTGGGTACTTTGGGAAACATAAAGCTGTATCAGTTAGGGAGGGAATGCTGGCCTCTAAGTGATTTCTTAGAGTTACTACCTGTGCTCTTTTCCTCTGTGGTGATTAGAGAAACAGTCTGGATACCTAAAGATGACTGTGCATTGTTGTTTGAAAAATCCAGAATACTGGATACCTGGCAGATGACGGTGCAGTATTGTTCAAAAAGCTCATCAGAACTTCTCATACCCCTCTATAACTATGGTACTTTGAGAGATCACATAGCAAATATAAGGGTGTCTGTATTTTACCCATAGAATGTTTTTTTCTCCATAGACTTTATCCTACATTTCAAAGTATTTGGAAGTATTTGAGCATTGCCTGAAGTCCAACAGTTGCATGAAGCCACTGTTGAGGCAATTCTGTGAGGAGCCTTATACCACAATCTTCAGTAGTCAGTCCAAGCTGATAATGGCAGACTTTAATAAAGTAGGTAATCAACCAGTCTATCTAATCAGTCAGTCAGTCGATCAGTATCTGTCTGATCTATCTACCTATCCATCTATCTGATCTATCTAATCTATCTATCCTAATGAAAGCACATCCCATCTCATGTAAAGTAGAATGCCTTCTAATATTTGGGCATTATCAGTACCTTTGCCTGGATTTGGAGGATGTCTACTGATATGAAAAATAGTAGAACTTGATTGATCCATATAGCATTTTGATAAATTTTGGGAGGGTAAAAGATTGTACTATGACAGTAAGGTTTGTTTGGTTTTTTTTCCTCCCTTACGAAAAGAATTTATAAATGGCATAAATAAAGAATAATAAAAGAATATAAGTTGAAAAATTAAAAAAAGGTTAGTGGTGGTGGCAGTTACGATTTTTTTAATAAGAAAAGAGAAAAATCAAATTTTAAAGTCTCTTGGAATTCAAACTATCTTGCCCGAGTTCTAAAAACGTCTTGAGTTGATTGGGATTCCCAGCAGGAAGTTTGCAAAATCTGTGTCCCAGTATCTCAGAGCTGTCACAAAGTTGTCAGAAAATTCTAAAAACCATCCACTCTTTAGTTTAAAGAACAAATGCATGCAGTAGAGCACTCTTTAGAGATAACCAGAGTTCTCTGTTGGGGGAAATAACAAATCAGGCAGTAATGAGGTGTTACCATGTCATAGAGGCTACATAGACATCAGTGGCTTTACATATTCAGGGAAGTTCAAAGGAATTAATAACTTTTCCCATTTCAGATTTTTGCTTTGGAATATTTTGGTTATTTTTACCAGTTTCAAATGCTATTTCAGTGAGCCCAGTATTTTGTAGTGGGACCATAGCATACAGCCACAAATTTTAATGACAGCTTAGAAAAAAGTGGTCGTTCTTTCATTCCTTAAGGTCTAATACATTTAAGAATATCTGTCAGTTTTGTCTTTAGAATCTTTTTATTTACAGTGACCCCTGACTTCAATCCTAATTGATGCCTGAGCATTTAGTTTTGAGGCATGACCAGACATGCCTTTTTTCCCTCTGGGCTGTGTGCTATATAAAGCCTATCTCATGTATTGGGCTTCCATTCATGGAAGCCTGTTTCATAATACAAAAATAACAGAGTGTATATGATTATATGTCAAAAACACAAATACACATTTTTTTTCCAAATATTTGTTAAATGATTCAAACCAAAGATAATAAAAAAAACTTTGCTGTAGATGTTAACTTTTGGGGACTTTTTTCTGCTTAGGCTGAATTAACTGAAGCTTATAAGAGTCTAATGCTAAATCTCCCTAAAGAAAGTATAGGTATTCTTTCCCATTGTTTCAAGGACTTTAAAAATTTTTGTTAAAAAATTAAAGTTACCTGGCTCAAATTCTGTTCCATCTTATAAGTGTAGAAATGGTGTAAAGTTTCTTAAGTGCTAAGAGTTGAAGGAGGGCAGTCTCCATGACAACTTCTTTAGCCATCTGATATTCTCATATTTCAGAAGGATCTTCTTTGCTGAGCTGTGAATGAAATATGGAAAATTCAGTCAAGCCTTCAGGATATGAAGAGCATTGCTATAGAAATTCATTTTTCCTAAGCACAGTTAGAGCAAACAGCTGAGTCTGTACTGTCCCCAAATGAGTCAGCCTTGCTGGCCCACTAAACAAGATGTTTACTTTGGGCACAATCCTCAGTGGGTGTCTTAGGCTGGGTTCTTTAGAGAAGGCAAACCAGTAAAGTGTATAAATATATATAGAGAGAGATCCACATCAAGAAAATTGCTCACATGGTTGTAGAGGCCGGAACGTCCCAAGTCCATGGGTTAGGATAGAAGCCTTTCCTAATTCACATACCTGCAGGGGCTGGCAAACCCAAGATTGGCAGGTCAGAGAGCAGGGCTCTTGCTCATAGGCTGCAAAGATCGACTGGTCCCAAGATCAGCAGGCAGGACTGCAGGCAAGCTCTTAGCTCAAGTCCCAAGAACCAGAGGTCAGACGAACAGGAGCCAGCTGCAGGATCCAGAGTGAGCAAAAGCCCCTGAGCCTTGCCAGAATGTCCAGTTATATTTGATGCAGGCCACACATCCAAGGAAACTCCCTTTCAACTGATTGGCTACTCACAGCAGATCCCATCATGGAGGTGATCACATTATATCAGATCTCATCATGGAAGTGACCACATCATCATATGACTGCCAAACCTCTGCGAATCATGGCCCAGCCAAGTTAACACACAACCTTAACCATCACACTGGGTCAGATAGCCATCCCGTTTTGGCCGTCCCTGTGAGGATCTTATGAGAAGCAGTAGCAAGTTAAGCTGTCATTGGTTGGGGATTGCTGACTGCATATTATTAGGGTTGTTGTGGTGGTGTTATCTGCCTTCAAGTCATCTCTGACTTATGGTGACCTCATCTACAACAGAACGAAATATTGCCGGGTCCTGCACCATCCCCATGACTGGTTGTGGATCAGACTGCTGCGATCCATAAGATTTTCGTTTTCTGATTTTCAGAAGTAGATTGCTAAGCCTTTCTTCCTTGTCCCTCTTAGTCTAGAAGCTCTACTAAAACCTGTCTATCATGGGTGACCCTACTGGTATTTGAAATACCAGTGGCATAGTTTCCGGCATTGTAGTAACACCTAAGCCACTACAGTATGACAAACTGACAGACAGGTGGTGGATCATTAGGATATATTCCTTTACTGTGTATGTGTTTAGAAATGATTTTTTTGTGTGTTTCAAGAAATTAAAATACAAATTTTGCCCATAAGACCAAATTTATGCTATAATCATTTTCTGTTTTTCCTTGTAAATAAGGGACACAACAGGCCCTAGTATTATCTTGTAATAACCAATACTGACCATACAATTTTGTGTGTCTGAGCCTACATGAGCAGTTGGGAGTTCCTGCAGAAATGACATTAAAGGAAGATCTTTTATCTCCATGTTTTCAAAGATGAAACATCTAAGCATGAATGATGATATAAAAGTATTTTCTTCAAACATTTTTGGGTACTTACTTTTTTTTTTTTTTAAATGATCTTCTCAACTAGATTTTGGGCTTTGTAGTGGACTTTGAACCTGGTTGTTCTGGTTCGAACCCCTGCTGAGAATTTGCATTTCTCACAAGTTACAAAGAAGTTATACATAAGAGTCACCTGGGGATCTTGTTAAGCTGTAGATTCTGATTCAGTACATCTGGGGTGGAAATGCGTATTCTCAGCAGGGGTCTGAACTGGAACATAACTGGTTTGAAGCCTTTTAGGGTTACATACGTGGTAAATTACTTAAATTTCTGGATTCATAATATGTCGAGTCTTCATTTATTTTCCAGTTGAATTTATATTTTTTTAAAAAATTTTTAATTATGTTAAGAAATGAAGAGAAACAACAATCTTGTATTATTGCTAATAGTCAGGTAAATATCAGTCTATATACATCAGTATGTATTGGGTATCTGCTGTTTGCCTTAGCACTCTATTGCAATACAAATGGGAGACGTAATCCTTGCTCCCTTTAAGTTGCCTGGTCTGATTCCCTGACCACTTTCAGGTACTTTAAAGGAAATAGTTAAAAAGCAATCTGACATGAGTTCAATTAGGTTTTTTACTACCATTCAGTCTACTCAGATTTTTTCCATTCATTCCATTTTCTTATGGTAGCTTACAATTCTGGTATTCTTCATCTTGGTGGCCTCTCTCCTACACAGGTTTTCTGATTTTGTAAGGTGCAGTTTCTGTATGTAGGTATAATTTAACCCATTTCTACCCTTTGGACATCATATGATAGAAATCAACAGAAGCAGTTCTAGCCAATTAACTTGGTTGAAAAAATGGGGCAATACTGACAGGAGGAGGAGTTGACCGAAGAGATTCTTTTAAAGCAAGTCATTATATTTAGCTTTATTAAGATAATTAGATCAAGTCTCCAAGAAGTTCCAAGGAAAAGTATTCACTATGTCATTATACCTTTCTGATGTCTGTTCAGAATCCCTAGATGCAAGTAGGAAGGAAAATGAAATCCCTACAGGTACAGTGGAATTCCTGGGTGGTACAAATAGTTAACGTGCTGGGCTGCTAACTGAAAGATTGGGAATTCAAGTCTACCCAGAGGCTCCTCAGAAGAAAGGCCTGGCAATCTACTTTAAAAAAATCAGCCATTGAAAACTTGTGGAGCACAATTCTACTGTGACACACATGAGGTTGCCATGAGTCGGAGTCAACTCAAGGGCATCTTTGGGAGGTCGGCCTTGTGGAGGCTGTGGCTACCCGGAGACCTCCCTCCGCTTACATTTTTTTTTTTTTTAAGACTTCTGTGGTTTATGGAAGTCAGGATTTGAAAAGATTCAGCAATGTTTATTCATTCTGTAGTGGCTTTCTCTTTCCCAATGAAGAGGCTATCCTCTTGGCCTTCATGAAAATAGGTTTTACTCTACAGTATTGAAACGGAAGCGTTAAATATAAGCTGATAAAAGCAAGGCAGTTTACCAGAAAAATCTCAGTTCACACAGGCCAAGTTGGTTACTGAGTCTTGCATTCTCTGAGTGGTAGGAAGTAGAAGAGAACCTTCGGGGGAAGGCACGGGGGACGTTTTCTCAGCACTGTCAAGATTATCAACGTTCTGCAGTTGTAACCAAGTTGTTTTCTTGCTTGTTTAATTGCCAGTTCATGTTTCTCTAAGAATTTTTGAATATTCCAATCCAAGAAAGATTTGAAATTCTCCCAAATTTTAAAAAAGCTTTCTTTGTTCCTGTGTATCAGTCTCTTAAGTATAGTTACTTCATTAATTCAAAAGCTATTTATTGATCACCTTGTTTTTATTTTTTTGGGAGGGTGCTGATTATAGTCCAGTTACTGACAATTAGCTGCTCCTCCGCCTGAGGGAACTTACTGGTCAGTGAAGGGTGAGGGCAAGATGCTGCTGGGGTGGGGAACACAAGGTCATGTCATGATTAAGGGTGCTTCAGTCCTAAACTCACAGGAACCTGAACCTCGCACTGAAAAAGGACCGGAAATGGTGCCATTTGCAATTCTCACTTCCACTTAGCTCGCCTTCTGCTCTTACAGCTTCTATTGCTGCCACGTTGCTGCATCCGAAGGCATACCTTGGGATCGTTTTTACTAGCTTTTCCTTTAACTAGTTTGCCTTCTACTCCATTCCTAAATCGAGCTCTGCTTTCCTAGTTGGCCTGCACTTTCAAATCCCTTATTTGACGTGTGTCTTTCTACCATTTTCCAGACCATGTCATTTTCCATCTTGGACTATAAATCCAGAGAGGACGTGGGCAGTGCACTTTGACTTTTGCAGCACCCAGCCGGGTAAACCATACTTAATGAATGGTAAACCATACTTAATGAATGTTTTGGATGAGGATGAGCCTCTGAAGTTGGAAGCTGGCATTGCTAATGCCTATTTAATTGAAGGTTGTTAATGACTCTTTAGTGGTGAAGGATAGCCTGTTTACAGCAGAAAACTAACAAGCCCTCAAGCTTCTTTCAGTGGTACTGAAAAATTGTCAGTCAGGTATTGTCCAAGTAGATAGTAACCTGGACCTAGCGTCCCAGAAAGAACACAGAAACAATTGGGGCCGCTTCCCTTGGAAGAGAAAGGTCTTCTCTTCTTTGTGCATGGTTCAAAGATAGGAATTCAGGGCTGTGTTAGGTCAGAATATTTGCGTATCAGTTCAGTTTATTAAGTAAGAGATTGTCCTTCTCTTCCTTAGTAAATGGACTTTTCCTTCTTTCCAGCCGGATTAATATAGTAAGGTGACCATATATACCAGTTTTCCTGGCATAATTATTAATAGCTCCCCCTTTTACTCTCAAAAAGTGTCTTGGTTTGGATGATAAATTTTTTTTGCTACCTTAGGTATTAGGGAAACATAGAGAAAATCAGTTGTTAAGAGGGAGTTGGGGAGAAAGAGGAAGGGAAACTTAGGCCACTAGAAATTCCGGAATTTGAGAAGTAATCCTGTAGTCTTTGGATGGGAGAAAAATTATTTGACCTTTAAATTATAAACATGCTAGTCTAATATGTTAGTTTTAAAGTACTGAGGACTGCATGAAATCAAAAGAAGATTTTAATTAGTCATAGTATAGGATCTTTTAGTGCATGTTAATAAGTTAATATGTTTAAAGCATTAGCTTCAAACATTTTGATGGCTAATGGTAAAAGAGTTCATTCTAATATGCATATGTGTATGTATCTTGCATTTGTGTTTTTAACTATGAAAAGGAATTTTGGTCTGTTAAAATTCCATTTTGTATGATTATGTGTTCAGTTTAGATAATTGCGTAGTGAGCATTCTGTATTGATGGGCCTCACAAAAAACACCAAACCTACTGCTGTTGGGTAGATTCTGACTCATAGAGACTCTATAGGACAGAGTAGAACTGCCCCATAGGATTTCCAAGGCTGTAATCTTTACAGGAGCAGATTGCCACATCTTTCTCCTGTGGAGCAACTGATGGGTTTAAACCACCTACATTTTTGGTTAGCAGCCGAGCACTTAACTGTTGTGCCACCTGGGCTTCTTATGTATTAAGAAAAGCCAAGCTGGTAATGAAGGAAATTGGGTAGTACCATATTAATTTCTTCATATTTGCTAAGGGAACATCATATATAATCAGGAAAAAAAAAGTTTTATTCAGATATCATTTAGGAATTTTTATGTTGCAAGCTTCAGTTCAGACCAGTTTGAGCTGATTTTTCTGTTAAGGGGATTTATCAGTTTAAGTAAACAGAAAGTCTAGATGTAGGGTGCTTTCACGGTTGATTAATCCAGCAGCCCAACAACCTGTCACAATCCTTTTCCTTTTCATTTCTCTGCTCTGACACTGCTGGTGTTTACTTCCACCTGAGCCTAGCTCCCCTTGCTCTAGAGAGCCATAATATTGTTTGAATTTTCATTGTAACAATAAGTGTGTGAGTGTATACTGTATATGTGCATATGTGTAATTTGTGTACATAAAAATAAATTTAAAAAAATATTTTCAAAATTTATTTGGTAACCCAAACCCACTGCCATCAAATCGATTCTGACACATAGCGACCCTGTAGGACAGAGTAGAACTGCCCCGTAGGGTTTCCAAGGCTGTAAATCTTTATGGAAGCAGACTGCCACATCTTTCTTCTGAAGAGCAACTGGTGGGTTCAAACACCAACCTTTCAGTTAGCAGCCTAGTGCTTTAACCACTGCGCCACCAAGACTCCTTTATCTGGTAATACTGCGTTATTTTGAAAGAGCTTTGCAATTTTTACAAAGGACCTTCACATACATCTGACAGGGTAGAAGAATTATCATTTTTATTTTGCATAGAAAGAAATAGAAGTGTGACTTAGTCAAAGTGTTATAGCTGGTGAGACAAATGTAGAGCCAAATCCATGTCTTCATATTTTGTGTCGTTTGCTCTGTTCATGATGTTCCCTCTTATCTCTTCTTGCCTGGGAATTTGTCAATATATTTCAGAAAGAGTTTTTATTTTCAAGTTTCCTTTCCATTTAGTCCAGTTTGACATTGTGCCATACTATTCCTTGTTAGGAAGGAAATAATTTTGTTGCCTTTGGACTGATTGGACGTGGGTTGCCCATCAACAAGGTGAGGTTAACAGTGGTTGTTGTTAGATGCTGTCGCGTCACTTCCAACTCACGGAGACCCTATGTACAATAAAACGAAACATTGTGTGGTCCTGCATCATCATCACAGTTGTTGCTATGGTGGAGCCCATCTTTGCAGCCACTGTGTCAATCCATCTCGTTGAGGGACTGATGCAAAATCACAGTACTCATGCAGAATTCTCGACATCCTACAATTGTAACCAAGAGAGGTGGGGGTTTCGGTTCTGACTCATCTGACAACTCTGACTCTTATATTCCTGGCATAATAAAACCAAACCAAACCCATTATCGTCGAGTCGATTCCTACTTACAGCGACCCTATAGGACAAAGTAGAACTGTCTCATAGGGTTGCCACGGCTGTAATCTTTACGGAAGCAAATTGCCACATCTTTGTCCTGTGCAGCGGCTGATGGGTTCAAACTGCCGACCGTTCGGTTAGCAGTCAAGTGCTTAACCACTGCGCCACCAGGGCTCCTTTAGCTTAGTACAGAGGGGGCATTTTTCCATCTGTTTTCTTTAGTTCTTGCACTTCCAGCCTGCTAATACATTGTCTCTGTTCTAACCTTCACTTCACAGACTTCTGCTCAGTTTTCAGGAACCAGGTGAAATTTTGCCACCTCAGTGATGTTTTCTCTGTTTATTATAACAATTCTTCCTCTTCTAAGTTCCTGTAGTACCTTAAATTTCCCTTATTCTTATCACATTATATTGAAGCTATTTGTCCGTATTATGTTCCTCCCTATGAGACTGTGATGAGCCCCTCAAGGGCAACAAACATTTCTTATTCATCTTGGTGTCACCTCCACATTTAGCACCATTTCCCTAGTAAATCTGCAGTTAAGTTTTTGAATAAATGAACAGGTTTGGGGTTGGTTATGCCCGCTCATTAAGGCACATGAATATTGTAGGGAACCATATATTGGTATAATCGTCCCCTGGTTTGTGCATAATTAGAAATGTAAATTCTGTGTTTTTATGCATAGTTTATCATGTACTATGTCTGAACTACTTTTTTGGGCTACCATTAATTGAATTGAATAGGTACTTTGGAAGGTGTAGAATTGAGATCTTTTTCTGAAGATGAGTGAGCTGGTTTCTTCTGTTACTAGTGTATCCTGTTAGGCTAAGCCGTGGCACAGCTGTTCCCACTTCACTAACTTGTCTCTTGCATTGCATTAGTGAAGAGAACAGGTTTTATGATCTTAACTCTTCTCTGCCTAGCTTGGGTTTCAAAAATAGAGGATTTTGGGAAAAACTCAGTAGACAGAATTTTGATGGTTTGAGGAGTTTTCTCTGTCTTATATGTACCTTATTTTTTTAATGTTTATATTTTCCTCCATGTTCTTCCAGTTAAGTAGATCCTGAATCAGCCTAGGAATTGGCATTTTTAAGAACCCTAGCCCTCACCAAGGTAATTCAACATGTATTGTCAGAGAAAAATTCACCTAGAAGAGACACCAGAGTAGATCAGTATTGGAGGAATGAAGAACTTTGAGATCTTTCAAAATGGGTAAGATTTAGGCAGGTGAACAAGAGATTATTTCCATGTAGGGGTAAGAAACAGAACAGAGTTTAAGGGTGAGAATGAGCATCTAATATTGAAGGGAGAACAAAGAAGAACAAGGGGGATCCTGACCACGCTTTAATGGAAGATAAAATCCAGTGGTTCTGAAACTGTTGGTGTAAGAAGTGTCCAGTGAGATTGTTAAGCAGTCCCATATCTGGTTCCACCCCTCCCTTGAAATTCTATCAGTTTGGGGTGTTTTGTAGGTTTAGGATGAAGCTTGGGCATGTGGCTGGCACTTGAACCCACTGAAGTGATGAAATCCGTTTCATGCAGTAAAAGAGGATAAGCTGATAAGTTAGCAGGGGCGCCATTTTGGAGTCAACGTTTTTGGGTTTAAGTAGAAGAGACTAGGCCTTTAACAGGGAGATCACTTAGAATGCTAAGAAATTGCAGAGAAATCCTCCATTTACATAATCGGTTAAAGTTTTTTAGAAGTGTGACCTTTTGAATCCACCCTTCCAAAGGAGTGCCTGACTGTGGTCCCTCATAGCTAACCAAAATGGCCAAAGGCCAGAGATTGGTCTAGTCCACCAGCCTTGGACGGACTTAAGGGCTTAGGGAACCAATTCCCAGAAACTGTAGAATTATGTGTTGCTCATAGCTTTCTGAGGAGAGCGTCCATAGTCTTAATGGCATTCTCAAAAGAGCCCTTGCTTGGCTGAGTGGCTGGCTGGCTTTAGTACATCACTGATTAGCTGGCTGGCTTTCTCTCTGTGCTCTCTTTCCCTCTCTCTGCTTCTCGCTGTCTGTGTCTCTCTCTCATCTCTGTATCGTCTCATTTTAAAGGTCCAGAACAAATTCCCATTACTGAAAAAAATAGCGGAAAGAACAAGGAAGGCCCCAGTCCATATGATGGAGGAGCCTTTCTTTGACTTTCCTACAGAAAACCCTCCTTTTGTTTTTGGGTTGTGTGGGTGTGCCATCATTAATAATAAACTGGAGAGTGGGAGGAGCAAAGGAACGGGGAGCTTTTTGTAGAATGTGTGATGTATTTTTTTGACCCTTGTGGAGCAGTTTCAGTGATCTGAGCTGAACTACAAGGAGAGAACTATTTAATGGCAGGCAAGGGGTGAATTACTAGTTATTACTATCAAGTTTGCAGCTGAGGAAAAAGCTGGTGTGTGAAACAGGGTTATGTGCGAATGGATTTCTCAAAAGATTTGTCAGAATGGTTAGCCTTCTAACCATTCTACAATCTCTGGCTTCTGGTCCCTTGGTGGAATTAAAAAAATGCTTTTGGGAAGAGGGGCTAAACAATCCTTTGTTTGAATTTCCGTATATTGATGGATAGACCTAGCAGAGCCTCCTGCTGTGAATTCCCTTTGCTGATAGTAACCATCACAATGAGCAAAGCTTTTCTGAACTTGCACTTTCCTTGAAGCCTGTGGCTTCTCTTTTGGGTGTGACAATTTTTAAAAAGCCACAGTGCTGGAATAAAAATGGGCCATTTCTAAATGGCCTATTGATTTGCAAAACATTTTTGTGTCGGATTGAATGGCCTCATACCTGAGTTGAGGGAAAAGATGCAGGCTATTTTCAATTTATTATTGTATTCTAGAGGTTGAGTTGACAATGTTTCAGTGATGATGATTGACTCCTATTTGAAGGTCTACTTGTATCTGGTTCATTAAGTTACACTCCAGAAGAAGCTTCACTTACAGGGTGAGTCACAGTCAGTAAATACGGATCTAGAAGGCCTAATTATGACTCAGGCTCCCCCATAAACTTGGGGACCACCTCCCCACCAACGCTTTCCACTGGGCTGTTTATGGAAGAAGCCACCAGGAATTGTTAGATGGCTCATTGTGCCTGGAGGACAGGGTCTGTATTCATTAGCCTCATCATAGTGTTCAGTGTTGAGGCTAGTCTGGGCTCTCCATGAGAGTTACCGAAATGAATAAACAAACAAGCACCAGTTGCCATTGAGTCAACTCTGACTCATGGTGACCGCGTGATTTTTGAGGTCACCAATGGCTGATTTTTTCAGAAGTAGAACCAGGCCTGTCTTCCTAGTCAGCTCTGGTAGACTGGAACCTCCAACCTTTAGGTTAGCAACCGAGTGTGTTAAGTGTTTGCAATACCCAGGGACTCCATAAGGGCTACCAAAAGAAAAACTTGTTGCTGTCGAGTCAATTCCGACTCACAGTGACCCTATAGGACAGAGCAGAACTGCCCCATAGGGTTTCCAAGGAGCAGTTGGTGGATTCGAACTGCCAACCTTTTGGTTACCAGCCATAGCTCTTAACCACTGCACCACCAGGACTCCTATAAGAGCTACAGATGGCAATAAAATGTGTCTGGGTATACCTGGTAGAGTATGTTTTTTACCTGCTGTTGTTGGATCAGGGTGACTCTGGGTGAAGGTTTTTAAAATGCAGATAAACTATGTGAAAGTGTGAGATCTGGGTTTAAAGGATGTTTTTTCTTTGTCTTAATGTCTGGGCTGACTTGGTATGGGTTCTAATTCATTTTTTGAACCATTTGATGCAGCTTTTGTAGATGTTTAGTACTATCAATAATAATAATAAAATCTTTGGAACCAAATGAGATTAACAAGGTACAGGAGTCCAATGACAAGGGCCAGAAAGCAGAAGGGGACAAGGAAGCTGGTGATAGCGAACCCAAGGTTGAGTAAGGATATTGTTGATGTGTTGTGAGATTGTTAACCATTGTCATAGGGTAACATTTGTAGTAACTGTTAAATGAGAAACTATTTTGTTCTGTAAGCCTTCATCTTAAGTGGGAATAACAGCACAATTCAAAGAGCATGGTCAATGTCACTGAACTGTGCATGTAGAAATTTTTGAAATGGTGTATCTTTGGCTATGTGTATTTTCACCAAAAAAAAAAAAAAAAAAAGGTTGAGAAGTTAGAGAGTTGATATGTTGTGGGGTTGTTAACCAATGCCATAAAACAACGTGTGTACTTTTGTTTCATGAGAAACGATTTGTTCTGTAAGCCTTCACCTGAAGTACAATAAATAAATAAATAAAGTTAGGAAAAAAAAAAAGCTTTGGAGAAATCTGCTCTTTGCCAGGTATTTCCTCAAACACCAAAGGGTCAAGGAGAAAGAAAGTTCTAAGAATCACCGATGCTTTTTGCTGCAGATATGTGATGTGACTCATCTTGGCGGAGGGATTCTTCTCATCTTCAGAGACTGGGATGAGTGAGGTGCCACCCTTTTAACCTGTTTTTAGCCTGTTTACCCCATCACTTGAGTGTCTCCTTTTCTTCTTCTTGATGTGGCGTGAATGTTAGTGGAAGGTGAGAAGCTACTGGAAGTAATTATGACTGGAAATGGGCCGATAAAATTCCTAGTCCAGGTCTTCCATTTGAATTCCCAGTTGTAACGTTGAGAATCTGCTTTGCAATGAACATGAAACAATGAATTAGCAGCTTTGGAGACTGCACAGTTCACTGTCTTGATGGCAGTTCTGGTGGTAGGGAGGGAGCACAGCAGTACAACAGCTCTGATCACAATTCTACGTTCGAGCCAGAACTTCCTAGAGCATCCTAGAAAACCCTGCACACGTGGAGTAAGCACAACCTTTAATGGGTTTTTGCAACATAATATGTGTTGTGTAAAATTCCCTCTTAACCCTGTGTTCTGGTCAATTGAACTCAAACATGGCTGTGTACCTGTTATCTTTTGTATAGCGAATTATATCTGTCAGAAACACTTCTTGGGTCGTCTGAGTATAGGAATCTAAGGACTGAGCATTTAGCAGAACACTTTTGCACTAAAATTGAGTTACCTACTTCCTCAGGAAAACTTAGGAAAAAATATTATTTAAAAATAATCTTGGTTATTCTCAAACTTTTCCTCTGTTTTTCCTGTGAGAAATCTTGGCTTGGGGAAAAACAAACAAAACATTTGTTTTCCAGCATTTACCTGTGTTTACTGTTTTTGCTTTGCAATCACCACTGAGCTGCTCTGGTGGTATTGAGGTTCTCCTGTAGGATGTGGGACAGATGGATAGCTGGTGACTAGCAAAAATCTTTGTTTGGGGGGAAAAAAAATGACCAGACTTACTGGTCTGACAGAGATGGGAGAAACCCTGAGAGTATGGCCCCTAGACACCCGTTTAACTCAGTACTGAACTCACTCCTGAGGTTAACCCTTCAGCCAAAGATTAGACAGGCCCATAAAACAAAATGAGGCTAAAGGGGCACACCAGCTCAGGGGCAAGGACTATAAACCAGGAGGGGACAGGAAAGCTGGTAATAGGGAACCCAAGGTCGAGAAGGGGAGAGTGTTGACATGTCGTGGGGTTGATAACCAATGTCATGAAACAATATGTGTACTAATTGTTTAATGAAAACCTAGTTTGTTCTGTAAACCTTCATCTAAAGTACAATTTAAAAAAAATTTTTTTTTTTTGTTGTACTGTTCTGGTTTGTGTGTTGCTATGATGCTGGAAGCTATGCTACCAGTATTTCAAATACCAGCAGGGTCACCCATGATGGACAGGAAGAAAGGCCTGGTGATCTACTTCTGAAAATTAGCTGATGAGAACACTATGGGTCACAACAGAATATTGTCTGATATAGCGCTAGAAGGTTAAGTGAGCCCACTAGGTTGGAAGGCACTACAGAATAGCCCCAACAATGAACTCAAACAATCCAACAATCATGAAAATGGTGTAGGACCAGGCAACATTTCCTTCTGTTATATATAAGGTCATCATGAGTTATAACTGACTCGACAGCAACTAACAACAGCAACAACAATTATGTATCACTTTCTTACTTTGTACCCAAGGTACCTATTCTAAGCATTTTACGTAAATTAAGTCATTTAAACTTCACAACTATCTTATGAGGCAGGTACTATTATCAGCCCCAGTTGACAGGTGAGGAAACCAAAGAGGCATAGAATAGGTAAGTAACTTGTGCAAGGTCACCAGGCTGGTGGAGCCAGGCATAAACCCAGCCCATCTGGCTCCAGCGCCCTGCTCTTAACCTTTCTTCACTAAGTGCATGAAAAAGAATCCAGCTAGTTTCAGAGTGCGTAATTTTTGAGTCTGGTGGGCTTTTCAGGTGATTATGTTCGATCAGTTATGACAGCTAACCCAAACCAAACCCACTGCCTTCGAGTGATTCTGACTCACAGCCACCCCATAGGATTTCCAAGGCTGTAAATCCTGATGGAAGCAGACTGCCACATCTTTCTTGTTATGAGAGCAGACAGGTCCTTTTCTGAAAATGCAGAGAATATCTGTCAAGGAAGAGACCTCACTAGCTCAGTGCTTTTGGCAGGCCCCAGAACTCTGGAACTTTCTCTGCCTCCCCTATGATTCCAACAACCCATTAACTTGGTTTCCAAGTCTTCTGCTGCCCATTTCTTTCTTATTGGAATAGTTTTTCTCAAATCTCTCCACCTTCCTTCAAGTCTGTCCTGCCTCTTTCCTTTCCCTTAAACAAGATCAACCTGTGTTTACTCTTGGGGGCAGGGTATGTATACTCAGGAGTCAGGGACTTGATTGGCAGGAGAAAGGTGCCAGTTCCTGCGGCCTCGTTGGACTGTTGGACTGTGAGACTGTCCCATTTGGGGACAGTAACAAATCACATTGCTGAACAGAAGAAGGGGCACGTTGGTATGTATTTGGTTCACCTCAATTTGATGTTGCTCTTCTCTCACTAGGCTTGGCCAATACCCCTGCTTTATGAAAATCTTGTTCGAGTTAAGTCTCAGCCTCCTGGTAAAATACAGATTTCAGTATCTAATATAAAACTGTAACTTGTTTTTACTCTGAGCTCCATCTTGGGACTATATTTTATCCAAAGGCTCTGAGGGGCTTCTTTCCCTCTTTTGTTTTGATATATTAAAGTTCTTGAATTATATCCCATGTTATTGATCTTGGAAAACGTGGGTTTCAAAATTGAGTGAGAAGTAAATGGTGTGGTGTTGTTACCTTATATATGGCTGCATTCTAGCTTCTAAAGGAAAGGAATTGTCAGGCCACTGTCTTTTAACATAAAATTAGTTTCCACTTTGCCTTTTTAAAAATTGTTTGATCCGTTCAATAAATTTGGTAAATTTATTCGGGTTCAGTATCATTGTAAAGTTCTAAATTTTACCCACTTATAGGCTGTCTTTCTCTGCATTCAAGACTGAAGGGAGGAAAAAGGAGTTTTTTGAATTTGTCAGTAATTTATTGTAAGTAGTTTTGAAGACTCTCAGTTTTGTTTCTTGGTTATCTTGTTCTTTAGAAGAAATACTTTACGATCTTCTGCAAATGTCGTATACGTTAAGTGTGTTGTTAACTTTGCATAGACTAGTATCCCTTCCCCCACGTGTCAGGAGACTGAATGATGAAAATTCCTTAGGTGTCTTGAAGCATCTTGCCTTTGTTAGGGAATAATGTTCCTCCAATTCACTAAGCTGTTAAGAGTTTTCTGATACTGGATGAAGAAGAATTGTAGGTATTTCAGGAATTCCAAACAGCTGTTTTATAATTAGACTGATGAAAACAGTTTGGGGGCAAGTTTTAAATGTTGCAAAAATATGACACCCTTGTTTTGCAGAGTGCCCTTTTACATTGAATGAGGAGTTGCTAAAAGGTAAAAATTTTCATTTCAGAAATATTTGAAAGAGAAATGTGTTTTGAAAGGCATCACTTTTTCAGTAGACTCAACCCCGGTAAGCCATTATTTCTATTGGTAGTCATTTCAGAAAAGATTAATTACAGACATTCACTTTTGACAGCTAATCTGTAAGTATTCTGTTGACTCTGGTTGTATATGAGGAGAGTATATTTTTATAGTTTTGCTACTATTTTTATTGTTTGATATTTTAAATAATTTTTTGAAGATAACTACAAAATGTAACTATAAATGGTCTGGAAGATATTTATATGTTTTTTAGATAGCCTGATCAGTTTGTGGTTTTGTCATCGTTGTCTGCTGAATCATTACTCAGTAGTGATGCTAAGTTTGTTTGCTTTAATACCTTCCTTTTAGGAGGAGATAAGGGTAATGGGAAGTTGTAGAGATAGGCTAGCCTTATGCCAACATCAGTTTTGGAACAGCTTGCTCTTTTTTCTTCTTTCTTGCAATTTTTTTAGTGGCAAGAACGGCACACACCAATTATAGAGTAGATAATACAGCCATTTATCTATTTTTTAAAAAACCACAAGTATATTATCTTCTTTATGCTTTATTACTCTACTTCAGAATACACTTAAACTTATTTAATTTTATACAAAGATAGATTTAATCTGTCTGGCTTGGCTCTAAGCTGTCTATATAATAAGGAAATTGATTGATGACATTCATTTCTGGATTTATGCCAGGGATCCTTTTTTCTAAGAAGATTTATTTTGTGATTATTTAAAATATAAGATTCTGGTGTATTGAAATATATAAGTATTTGAGCAGCCTGCCATCTGTAAAGTGTTACAATGCAGGTTAACTTCTGAATTTCAAAGTCTTGAATTTTGTGAAAATCATTCCCTTCGATGAAGCTCAATTATTAGAATATTAGTCTTTTTGAACTAGTCTTTATCTTTGGACGTATGTTTTCTTAATTTGTCTTTGATTTTAAAAGGAAAAAGTAGGTTTTACGCAGGTCATGGTTTATGTTCCAGCATTTAATTAAAAAGCTATAATCTTATAGGGCTGTTAATTTGCCAAACATTTTATCTTTACAAAGCAATTTCACATCCTTTTATGTAATTCATTCCTTACAGTGATGCTTGAGATAGATAGAACAGAGATTGTGCCCAAGGTTGTATAGCATCCACCAATGTAGAACCAGAATTTGAGATTTGGGTTCAAGTTTTCTGATTTAAGGTCCATTCTACTATCTACCGTGCCACACAAAAGTTTTTATTTTCCTTCTTTTTTTATTGTAGTTTTATATATATATATATATATATATATATATATATATATATATATATATGTATGTATGTATGTATATATACACCCACACATATGTATGTGTGTGTGTATATATATATATATGTAAAACAAAATTTTCCATTTTAACAATTTTAAGTGTACAGTTCAATTATGGTAATTATATTCACTACAGTCATCCCTTGGTATTCTCAGGAGTTTGGTTCCAGGATCCCTACAGACACCAAAATCCGAGGATGCTCAAGTCACTTATATAAAACAGTGTAGTATTTACGTATAACTTAGGCACATCTTCCTGTATACTTCAAGTCATCTCAAGATTACTTATAATACCTAATACAGTATAAATGCTATGTAAATAGTTTCTGTGTAAGTAGTGTGGAGTAGATAGATATGCGAACATAGGGTTCAATGCTGTGTAAATGCTGTCCGCCCGAATATTTTTGATCCATGGTTGGTAGAATCCCATACAGGGGGCTGACTGTATGTTGAACAGCAGTCACCACTATTTATTTCTAAAAGTTTTTCATCACCCCAACCAAAAATTCTGTACCCGTTAAGCAATAACTCCCAATTCCCTGCCCTACCCTCAGTATGTATGAGAACTTCATTTCTCTTTGTGGCTGAATAATATTCCATTGTGTATATATACCACGTTTTGTTTATCCATTTATCTGTTGATGGACACCTGGGTTGTTTTCACCTTTTGGCTATTGTGAATAATGCTGCAGGGAGCATTGATGTGTGTGTCTGAGTCCCTGCTTTCAGGTCCTTTGGGTGTATACCTAGAAGTGGAATTGCTGGGCCGTGTGGTAATTCCATGTTTAACTTTTTGAGGAACTGCCAACGTGTTTTATATCCCACCAGCAGTGCGTGAGAGTTCCAGTTTCTCTACATTCACAACAACATCTGTTACTTTCTGTTTCTCTGATAACAGCCATCCTGGTGAGTGTGAAGATGTATCTCATTGTGGTTTTGATTCTTATCCTTTTAAAATGTTAAGATAAAAACAACATCCTTAAAGAGGCCTTCAGGTTGCTCCAGGTCTGGCTGATACCTGCTTCTCCACTGTCACCTCACACCATGTTCCCCTGACAGCCTACCATTCAGCAGTGCCTTTCCATTTTTCCTGCGGGCTCAACTTTCTTCCTCCAAGGGCTTTTGCCTAAACTGCTGTTTCTGCATGCAACTCTCTTCCCTCCTTGCCCTTGTTCCTTCCTTTCCTTCTTCTGCTAGTTAAGTCCTAGACATTCTTCAGACCATGGCCCAAGTCTTTGTTTTTTTTCATGGAAGTAGCACAGCAGGAGTGTTCTTTTTTTTTCCCCATACAAAAATTTATACATACGTTGTTGTGTGACTAATTGCTTTCCCCATTCTGTAAAAGCACATTCCTCTTTTCCACCCCAGATTCCCCATGTCCATTCAACCAGCTCCTAACCCTCTCTGCCTTCCCATCTCACCTCCAGACAGAAGCTGCCCGTTTAGTCTCTTGTATGTACTTGAGCTAAGAGGCGCACTCCTCATGAGTATCACTTTATGTCCCACAGTCCAGTCCAATCCCTGTCTGAAGAGTTGGCCTTGGAAATTGTTTTCGTTCTGGGTTGATAGAGAACCCAGGGGCCATGCTTTCTGGGGTTCCGCCAGGCTCCATCAGACCATAAAGTCTGGCTTCTTACTAGAATTTGAGTTCTTTACCCCACCTTTTTCCTGCTCCACCCAGGACTCTCTGTTGTGTTCCCTGTCAGGGTGGTCATTGGTGGTAGCCAGGCACCATCTAGGTCTTCTGGTCTCAGGCTGATGAAGTCTCTGGTTTATGTGGCCCTTTCTGTCTCTTGGACTAATACTTCCCTTGTGTCTTTGGTGTTCTTCAGTCTCCTTTACTCCAGATGATTGGGACCAATTGATGCATCTTAGATGGCCGCTTGCAAGCTTTTAAGACCCCAGATGCCACTCACCAAAGTAGGATGCAGAACATTTTCGTAATAAGCTTTGTTATGCCAATTGACCTAGATGTCCCCTGAAAGCATGGTCCCCAGACCCCTACCCCTACTACTCTGTCTTTCAAAGTGTTTGATTGTATTCAGGAAACTTCTTAGCTTTGGTTTAGTCCAGTTGTGCTGACTTCCCCTGTAGTGTGTGCTGTCCCAAGTCTTCCTTGACCCACTTTCTCTCTCCCTCCCCACACACAATATACTTTCATAACTCCGCTTACCTCTCCTTGAAAGCACTTATATCTACAGTTTATTTTTATGGTAACCTGATTGTCTTTCTCATTAGACCGTTGTCCAGTTTTGCACCCCATTTGTTTTCTGAGCCCCTAACATGGTGCCATGGGAAAAAGATGTCACAGTCTGTTTCTATAAAGATTTACAGCCTCGGAAGCCCTATGGGGCAGTTCTACTCTGTCCTGTAGGATTATTACGAGTCAGAATCGACTCAACGGCAATGAGTTTGGTAAAATGGTGCCAGTTGGAGCCCTGGTAGCACAATGATTAAGTGCTCAGCTGCTGATCTTAAGGCTGGTAGTTCAAACCCACCCAGCGGCTCCGCAGGAGAAAGACCTGCTCCTGTAAAGATTACAGCCTACCCTATGGGGCAGTTCCACTCTGTCAGATGGGGTCACTGTGGGTCTAAATCAGTTCGACAGCATTTAACAACAGCAGCAGCATGGTGCCTGGCACATGGAGGTACCCATGTATTTAGATGAATGAACAAACGATGCAGAGACTTAGCAGTTATACAGACTTTGTCTCCTTTGTTACATCATTAAAATCATGGGGATTCAGTTAACATCCATTAAGGGTAGATGGTACAGCTTTTGGCTGGATTTGAACCAATTAACAATCTTTTGTTTTGTTTAGTTTCAGCTCCAATCAATTAACCAATATTTATTTAGTGCTAGGCAGGGTGTGAGGTGCTGTAGCTCTGTTGTTTTCTTTATTTCTCTATCTTAGAATTTCTTCATGTTTACTTCATGATTCAAGTAGCTGCGTGACAGCAGCTAGGTAAAAGTGGGCAGATGATAAATAACAGTATCATGAGAGCTACACAGACAAATGGTATATCACTGGTGACATTTAATGAATTAGGGTAGGTAAAAAATTTTCCCTTTGGTGTATAATACCTCACAGTTTTGAAAGTGTTAAAAAATGGGACTATTTCTCGATTACTCCAGACAAAACTTATACCTCAGATTTAATAGTATTTTCTGCACCAAAGTCCTTTTCTTCGTCTGTCTCCCAAACTCCCTGGAAGTTGAGGCACAACTTACAAATCCATATACTTAAACTTATTTGCCTGCTGTAGGGAAGGTTTGTGGTAAGTACATTTTCTCTTTGTCTAAAAGTAGTATATTTCCAACTTGAGCTATATAATATATTGTTAAACTTGGTGAAAACTAGACCTCTCAACTTCTTCTTGAGCTTGATGGTTAAAATATATAATTTGTTTGGAGTAAATTCTCAGAATATCCTACATACACACAAGCAAAGTGGTTAAATGATACACTTGAAAGTCAAAATTTGAACTAAAAAGTTTATGGTTTGGATTATTTTTGTAATGTTATTTCAGATTCCCCACCCAGATGTTCTCCTCTTTGGGGCTGATAATGGAGAAGTTAAGTACATATCAACAAACCAGCTTTAGTAATACATTTTATTATGTTTAAAAGAAAAACTAAGCATGAGAATTATTCTTTCTCCTTGGCTTCTCCCCCCTCCCCACCCCACTTTTTAACCATGTGATATTTTAGAGTTCATCAGTTATTTTGCTATGTGTCTAGATTGTTGGTGTTTTTATATAAGAATGGTGCTGTTCAAGGAAAGGTCATGGAGGCCCTATAGACACATCCAAACCCCCCGAGGGACTGAGTTGTTGGACGGAGGGCTCTGGGGACCATGGTCTCGGGGAACATCTAGCTCAGTTGGCATGACACTACTTATAAAGATAATGCTCTACATTCTACCTTGGTGAGGAGCGTCTGGGGTCTTAAAAGCCCGTGAGCGGCCATCTAAGATACTACACTGGTCTCATCCCTTCGGGAGCAAGGGAAAATGAAGAGAACAGGATACAAGGAAAAGATTAGTCCAAAGGACTAATTGACCACAGCTACCAAGACCTCCACCGGACTGAGTCCAGTACAGCTAGATGGTGCCTGGCTACCACCGCTGACTGCTCTGACCAGGATCACAACAGAGGGTTCTGGACAGAGCTGGAGAAGGATGTAGCATAATTCTAACTCCCCCCCCCCCCCCCCCCCCGCAAAAAAAAAAAAAAAAAGACCAGATTTACTGGCCTAAAGGAGACTGGAGAAACCTCAAGAGTATGGCCCCCAGACACCCTTTCAGCTCAGAGGTGAAGTTACCTTCGAGGTTCATTGTTCAGCCTGGGAGTGGACAGCCCAGTAAAACTAAATGAGACTAACGAGGTACAGGAGTCCAGTGACAAGGGCCAGAAGGCAGAGGGGGAGTAGGAAGCTGATGATAAGGAACACAAATTAAGTAAGGATACTGTTGATGTGTTGTGAGATTGTTAACCACTGTTACAGGGCAACATTTGTAGTAACTGTTAAATGGGAGGCTGTTTTGTCCTGTAAGCCTTCATCTTGGGCGAGAATGGCAGCACAATTGGAAGAGCACAGTCAATGTCACTTAAATGTGTAAGTAAAAAGTTTTGAAATGGTGTATCTTTGGCTATGTGTATTTTCACCAAAAAAAAAAAAAAAAAAAAAAAAAAAAGCTGAGAATTCAGAGGGTTAAAATGTTGTGGGGTTGTTAACCAGAGTCATAAAACAGCATGTGTACTACTGTTACATGAGAAACTGTTTGTTCTGTAAGCCTTCACCTGAAGTACAATAAAATATTAAAAAAAAAAAAAAGAATGGTGCTGTTTCTTGAACAATATTTTTATCTGTTTGACACCTTGCCCCACACCCAAGAATGCAATAGTGCTGTTGTATAGTCGGATGGTCCTAGAGCCAAAGGCTGAGGCCTTTTTTTTTTTTTGAGAAGACACATAAGTACAGGAAGAGCACAAGTGCATTTAACTATCCTAAGGATAGATCTGTTAGGGCGTGTCCAAACCATGTCTACATTTGGTGTACTTTGTAAATAAAGCATGTAATTGGTATGCATGAGTAGTTAGAGCAGTTCTAATTGTATGAAACCCGTCTGAGAGAAGGATCCATTCTGTTCTTGGCGGATGAGGAGATTATAAGTGTAGCGTAGAACTGTGTGCCATTTAGAAATGGTTTGCTAGGGTTTAGACAAGCCTTTCTGGTGGGTGGAGATGGAATGCGGGGAAAGGACCTGAATTTGCTCTGGTTCCTGGCACAGGAGAAGGGGAGTGGTGATTCTGGTTTGAGATTTGAGTGACCAGGAATAATGCTTAAGCAAAGGAGGTGGATGATAGACGTTTCATGGCAAGCAACCAATAGGCCTTCATTGGTAGATATGTTGGCTGTGCAGACACTTGTGTTGATTGTTGTCCTCATTACACTCTTGACATGTATTGGGGAAGTCTTTTCAAGGTAAATATAACAACAAAGAATTTCTGTGTTTCACCTTTTGACATTAGCTTAGGGTTCTGTGACTAAGTTTCTGGAATTTAGTACGTGTCCAGAAATATTTGCTTAATGAATTCATGAATGTGATATTTAAATGATAGAAGTCCATGCAAATCAAATATATATTTTTGAAGCATTTTAACAAACCAAAGCTTTGGAGAACCAGTTATTTACAGTGTATGACTGTGTAATAGTGAACTAAGTGATACGTATTATTAGTAAAGTACCCCAGTGAAAATTCTTAAATCAGACATTATCTTAAAAGTCACACATAAGGATAATTTCTAGATTATTTCATGGATTATGAGTGGAGAAACTGGCTTATTTTTAGACTGTTTTTGCATGACTTACTGAAATTGGGTGGTAAAATGAACTTTTTTTGATTATAGAAACTTCAAGTAATTTAATCTACCTTATGCCCTGTTCTGGGCTACATGCTTGCTGCGTGGCCTCTCCCCAAGGAGTAATGGTAGAAATAAGGTTGCCATGTTTAACACAAGGAGAAATAGAGCCTAGGTGGAATGTGATGATGTGAGAAAGGAACATCAAGGCTGGAATGGCCAGGAAGGAGGTGAAATTTTAGGTGGGGCTTGAAAGATTTAGAATTTTGACAGCTAGATGAGGAGGAAAGAAGGGATTACTGGAGAATCTCCATTAACTTGGAGATGGAGTTAAGTATGGAAGTTGCCTATTGGTAAAAGGTGGAATGAGGTAGAGTTGCCCAGGCAGAGGAGTTGGGATTTAATAAAATAAGTAACAGGAAGCCATTGATGATTTCTGGAGGGGAGTAGAAGAATGAATTTGCAATTTAAGGAAGCTTGATTTGCTGTGTTCTTTTGTACTTCTCATGACATTAGAATAATTTGCTGTTTATGTAACCACATACCAGCTATTGCTATAGTAGGTATTCCCTATAATCTTTTAGTTTAAAAGTGATTAAACCAGTAATGATTTATTCATTAAACCTTTGCAGGTATTTTCTAGGTTTTTGTTCAGTTTTTATACCTTTCTAAGTTAGAGTGCAAGTAAATATTATAACCCCTGTTCTACAAAAAGGGAATGAAAAGAGTTTATCACCAAGTCAGAATTAATCCGGGAATAGCAAACCAACTTTTCTGTTCCAGTTACTACTGAACTTCCTAATGTTAAATGAATTGTGAATACTTGGGAAAACAAAAACATCTAGACTTATATGAAACCATAAAGGGCTTCATATAGAACAAATGTTACCTTTTAAATTAGTATTGATTTTGATCTTAAAGATGACAAAATACCAAAAATTTATTTTTTCCTTCATTTCCAACTGATATATTTCAGCAGCTCTATTGTGATATAATTCACACACCATACAATTCATCCATTTAAACTGTGTACAATTCAGTGATCTTTAGTCTATTCACAGAGTTGTACAACCATCACCACAATCTAATTTTAAAACTTTTTCATCACTCCCTCCCCGGAAGAAACTGGTATTCATTAGCAGTTATGCCCCGCCCCGTCCCCCTCATCATTCCTCCCTCTCCCTCCCATGCTCTAGGCAACCACTGATCTAATTTCTGACTTAATAGTCCAATTGTTTTTTTTAAATTGTAGTAAAAATATACATACCAAAACATTCACAATTGTGTTTTTTTAAACTAGTATTTTACAGAATTTTACGATGGATTTGATCATCAGAAGAACAAATACTGTGAACTTGAGAAAATTTCTTAACTTTATAAAGCCTGTTTCCATATTTTTAAAACATGGATAATATCTACTTCACAACTTGTTTGTGAAGATTAAAGGATAATTATTTAAAAGTGCTTTGTTAATTGTTATAAGGGTTAATTGTTCCACAGGAGCTATGTAACTAAATGACTTTATTATAGGATCTCAGATATAAATCCTTTAAAATAGTGGAACATAATAGAATGCATAAAAATGTTTGTGTATGAAAGGACAGATTTTATGTCTTCAAGGCTATGGTTTTATTATGTATGTGACTTTAGGGTTTGACTTTTAATATGGAAGGAATTTTCTGGATCTCCCTGCAGAATCTAGTACAGTAGTTCTTATGTTATTTTTGAATCATAAACCAGTTGGAGAGTCTCATGAAAGCTATATGCATATAGTTGATTTTATAAAAAATATCAGAAGGTTCGTGGATCCCTTAAACCATTAATACACTCGCTGTATCTCAGGTCAAGAACCCCTTGATCTAAAAAGAGAGCTAAAAGAGCTCTTCAGAGCTGAGGTGAGTGGTCCCACGTGTTGGTAGAGAAACAGAGCCATCAGCATGAAGTGTGTTTCTTTACCCTCCAGTTTTTAATATTCATGTAAGGTGTGCCTAGGGTACTTACCTTAAGCAAGGTAAATTTTCTTCTAGGTATAAAAAGGTACTTGTATCTCACATAGAGATGAGATGAAGCATAGTACCTTTGAAAGGCAGAGATGGTAAGAGGAAGAACAAGCAATCAGAGTACCTTTCATATTATAGGCAATACCCCTCGGGCTTTTACATTTTAGAACCCTTATATAAACAAGTATTGGATTCCCAAAGCACCAGGGGGAGGTGGGAATTCACCTCCACCTTACTGTACAGGGTGCGTGGGATGGGCTTGAGTGAATTTATTCTCCAGATGGCTGTTACACACGGGCCACTTGATACCACTGTTGTTTATCAGATAGTGGTTTAAATGCCCAACAGTGTGGCATCCTTCAACAGATTCAACAAAAATGTTCCTGCCATTTCTAACAATCAGATTTCTTCTTTTCCAAATCTGTTTTCCCAGTTACTTCCCCTAATTTAAGATGCATTATTGTAGGAAATATTTGAGTAATAGTGGCAAAGGGATCTAACTAAGAGCAAAGGTCAGAGCATTGGGAAAGGGAGATAAGATGAGGTGAAATTCAAATACGTACTAGTAAACACAGAGTGCCATCACCCGTCTGTCAGTTTGCAGTACTGTGGTGGCTTGCATGCGATGATGCTGGAAGCTTTGCCACTGATACTTCAAATACCAGCAGGGTCACCCATGGTGGACAGATTTCAGTGGAGCTTCTAGATTAAAACATACTAGGAAGAAAAGCCTGGCAATCTACTTCTGAAAATTACCCAATGAAAACTCTATGGATCACAACAGAATAGTGTCTGAAATAGTGCTGGCAGATGAGCTCCCTAGGTTGGAAGGCAACAATGGAATCAAGCATGCTGAGATCATAAGGATGGTGTGGGACCGGACAGCGTTTCTTTCTGTTGTACATGGGGTCGCCATGGGTAGAAGCTGAATTAGTGGCAACTAACAAAAACAAACACAGTGACTGGATTGCCCCCTTCAGTAAGAGGGAAGTCCACATGCTGCACAACCTTTTAGTGACATAAACGGTAAGAAGTGGCATTTTTCATTGGAGCTGCTGTCCTTGCTTGCCCTGGGCAGGAGTTCTGAAGGTGATGGTCAGCCTGGGAAGGCAGGATAGCATGGAGGAGACTGTCTGGGGGTCTTGGTACCTTCTGAGGAAAATTTCTGAGGAAGGGTCTCATTGTTATCAGAATGAAAGTGAGAGGCACTGCACTAGTGAAGTAACAGTGAGCCCTTTCCTCATTTTCTCCTCTTCTGCAGGCATCTCATTCCTAAATTTGGTTGTTATGGTTCAAACTTCTGCTGAGAATTTGCATTTCTAACAAGTTCCCGGCTGAGAATTTGCATTTCCAACTCAGATATACAGAATCAGAATCTACGTTTTAACAAGATCCCCAGGTGATTCTTAACGGATAATAAATTTTGAGACTCACTGCTCTCTTAGGGGTTCTCAGAATTGGTCCCTAACCAGCAGCATTAGCATTAACTGGGAACTTGTTAGAAATACACATTCTCAGCAGGGGTTTGAACCTGAACAAACCGGTTTGAAGCCCTCAGTAGATCTGAGATGGGCGCTGAGAATTTACATTCCTAAGAAGTATCCAGGTGATGGTGATGCTGATGCTGCTGGCCCGGGGACCCTCCCTTGAAAACCACTCTTCTTTGCAGTTTTCAAAGCCAGTGAGGAAGCATTACAGTCCATAATTAAACATTTTGGTTAAAAGATGAATTGAATTCAGGAGGTCTTTAGTTATTCAGGAGCCCTGGTAGTGCAGTGGTTAAGAGCCCAGCTGCTAACCAAAAGGTCAGCAGTTTGAATCCACCAGCCGCTCCTTGGAAACCATATGGGGCAGTTCTACCCTGTTCTATAGGGTTGCTTATGAGTTGGAATTGACTGTACAGCAACTTTTTTTTTGTTTCAGTTACTCAGACCTGTGCATTTGAGTTTATGTACAACATTGAGTTATGTTGTACTTAACATTATGTTTTGAACTTAAAAAAAAATATTTTGAGCTCCTCCTTGTGCTCAGTGACAAGCCCTTTGTAAAAGCACTGTTGAATTGAAGATTATGCTTCTGTTCCTCTCCACATAATGGATGAGGACACTTGCCGTATTTAGATGTGAGCCACGGATGGCTACACTCTGTCATTACAGACCAACGCGTCCTACAGCCAGTCAACTGCCAGTTACCAAACTACAGACCTGTATGTGTTCTGAAGGCGGTTTGGCCAAGCTTACACCAGCACCTTGCTTGTTTCTTCTGTTACCAGGCCACAGGAGTAGCCTTGTAGCTTGGTAATTACGTCTTTTAAAAACTCAGCTGCCTCTAGTTGTACTGATGAGACGGTATTACAATTTAGTCTTACTGTTAAATGTATGGGCCATTTCCTTGTCTCATTCAAAATGGAAGTGTACACTATCTGTACAGTCAGTGGTACTATGGAATGAGGGGTGGGAAGGGGCTGTATCTATATAGCCTTTCAGAGGCCCTTTAGTACTGTTGGGGGCCCTGTGTGGCACAAAAGGTTAAGCACTCAGCTACTAACCGAAAGGTTGGCAGTTCAAACCCACTTAGAGGCACCTCAGAAGAAAGGCTTTATGATTTGCTTCTGAAAGACCACAGCTTTGAAAACAGTTCTACACTGCAACACGTGGGGGTCACCACGAGTCAGAATTGACTTAGCAGCAATGAGTTTGGTTTGCTTTTTTGGTTTAGTTACTTTTTATTTGCAAGAGGATGTCTGAGGGTGAATGCCATTTGAGTCGGGCGATTGGAACTCAGTAGAAGGTAATCAGTACCTAGTAACATATTGTCACTTCTCACTGTGGTTGCATTCTGCTGGTCTGGACCGTAGCCTCTTGAGGGTAGAGCTGCATAGTTGGTGGCATGCGACTTACCGTCACACAGAGAGGTAAAGAACCTCTAATGGGGTTTCTCTTACAAAGGATTCTAAAGTGAAGGCTTGAAAAGCACTCTTAGATTGGCAAATGTACCTAAGATGTTTGCTTTACACACCTCTGGACTTTCAATATTTGACCTGAAATAAAACTTTCCAAGGAAATGCCTTGAGATTCCAGGTTTCTTTCTTTGGTTCATCTTACAAGTTTTAATACCCCTTGTAGGTAAGTGACTAAGTCAGCCCTGCCAGTGCTTTGGGAAAGTGCTTTGACCACTGCTTTGGGAATCAAACTCTGTGATCTTTAGAAAACGAGCTTACTTGTCTGCTGTCATATTTTCTTCATTCTCTGTGCTCTCTTCACTATGCTTCGTAAACTTTGATGAGCTAGCAATGGAGACTGTCCCTTCCTGCACAGGTGTGTTTATTTATTCTTTAAAAATTATACATTGAGGGAAGTAGCTTTTAGGAAAATTGCAATCTGTTAATCATGTGCAGTGTTGTCGTCAAGTGCCGTGGAGTCGGTTCATAGTGACCCTTTGTACCACAGAAAGAAACACTACCTGATACTGTGCCATCCTCACAGTCGTTGCTATGTTTGCGCCCATCATTGCTGCCACTTCGTCAGTCCGTCTTGTTGAGAGTCTTCCTTTTTTTCGACGACCTTCTACTTTACCAAGCATGATGTCCTTCTCCAGGGACTGGTCTCCTAATAACATGTCCAAGCTATGTGAGACGAAATCTCACCATCCTCACTTCTAAGGAGCACCCTGGCTGTACTTCTAAGACAGATTTGTTCATTCTTCTGCAGGCCATGGTATAGTCAATATTCTTTACCAACACTATAATTTGAATGCATCAGTTCTTCTTCAGTCTTCCTTATTCATTGTCCAGCTTTCACATGCATATGAGGCAATTGAAAATACCATGTCTTGGGTCAGGCACACCTTAGTCTTCAAAGTGACATCTTTGCTTTTTAACACTTTAAAGAGGTCTTTTGCAACAGATTTGCCTAGTGCAATACATTGCTTGATTCTTGACTGCTGCTTCCATGGATGTTGCTTGTGGATCCAAGTAAAATAAAATCCTTGATGATTTCAATATTTTCTCCATTTATCATGATGTTGCTTATTGGTCCAGTTGTGAGGATTTTTTAATGTATTATGAAATATATAAAGTATTTTAGTTTATTATCCTTAAATGAATACAGGCATGAACACAGCAAACTCTTGATTATGAAGTTTGTTTTGAAAATAGGATGTTTATTTAGTATTAAAAAGTCTGGTTAAGTCCATCTGTATTTACTGTTTGTGAATTATCAATTTTTTAAAAAGTAAAATACCAGTTTTTTTCTAGATGTAACTTTTTTTTTTTAAAGATGTTCTAGTTCAATCTCTAATTTTTTAGGTGAGTATTTTATAGATGAGTACACCAAGGTCCTAGTAAACGCATGCTGATCACTGAAACCATACTGAATCTGATTTAATCCTTTATTCAGGAGATACCTCAGGGTTTATAGGGTCATCGTACTGAAAAGAACCTTCATTATTTAGTAGTGTATATGCTGAACAAATGAATTTAAGTCACATTTGCATTCAATAGGATTTTGGATAAGTAAAGTTTAACATTCATAAATCCTAATGTTATATACACATACGGTCTTATCTGTTAGGGTAGGGTCGAGGTGGAATGTGGATGGGGCAGAGTAGGGATGGGAGAATGGGCTTGAAAAAGTGACACCAAGAGGCATCGCTTCTATAGCTATAGTATTAAGAATGTAGCCTTTGTGGCTCTGTCTCAGCTTTCCCTGACACTGGTCATATGTATGTCACACACAGATTGAGAAAGACTGCTTTCCTTCCTTAGCCCTAGAAATGTCTTACTGGAAAGGCTGCTTAGATCATTGCAATAAAGAAATTAGATATGTTGAATGTAATGGCATTACCCCTGGGGTTGGAGGTGAAAGGCCCAGGAATAATGTAGGTGAAGTAATCACTATCCTGGAAGTTGAGAAGTTCAAGTTCTGCAACCAGTTGAAATCTCTGGGTTGCTATTACCCCACAGAGGATTCACAACGTAGACATGCCACACAGAAGACCTCGGCTTGGGTCTTCCTTCATTCCCCACCCCCTTACGCCGCTTAGTAGCTGTGTGATCTTGGACAGGGCCTTCAATTGATAGTCACTCGGTCGCTATAAGTCGGAATCGACTCAACAGCAGCAGGTTGGGTTTTGTGTTTTTGGTTTTTCCCCACCTGTAAAATATTGTCAATGACAACTACAGCCTGGTGCAGTGAACATTAACTGGGACGATGTGTGAAAGTGCTTCATAGAGGTAAAGCAGCAAACCAAAGTGTCTGGTGGTTTATTAGGATTATTTTACTTGTTGGCTGACTTTGTCGTGGGTTTCTCAGATGCTTCAATGGGAGAAGTGTGCAACTTTAATTTAAAAATGCATTTCATATCAGAACATTGGAGTTGACTTTGCTAATTTTATGGCTTTAAACTTTTAAACTCACTCATAGCTTTTAAATATTTCTTGATTATTTAAGAGCATTTAATTTGTCCTAGTGCAATGGAGTTATAAAACCATTAATGGCTCTATAGCTCTGAAAGCAAAGATGACAGCTAATTCATTAGAATGATAAGGAATATTGTGTAAGGGTTTTCAGGCATTCTACTCACAACATTTCTGGGAAAATAAGCTATGAAACTTAATAGTTCTATCTGAAATTCAACTAGCAAGCATATACACTATACCAAGAAATACTTTTGTGACTTGTTCTTAGTTTCCCTGAGATGGATGGTTTTTTTTTTTTTAAAAGTCATCCTGACTTTGTAATTTGAAAACGTGGGCACTGTTTATACTTTAATTCCATTGTAAACATTTACAGTCTGGGGTGTATGTGTGTATACTCAAGTATATCTCTATTTTTTAAAGTTTACATGAGTGATGACTTACAAGCCCTTATGGCTGTAACAGTTTCTATCAAATGCTGTTACAGCCTGACTCTAAGAGTTCTGGTAGCAAAAGGATAAAGAATTCTCATTTTTCAGTTGTGGTTGGAGGAGAAAATGGCATATTCTGCCATCTTTAATCTGATTGAGAGGTCACAAGAATCATTTAGTTGGTATATGTAGTTTTTCTAAACTTTTTTTTTTAAACCATAAAAACCTCACTGCTCACCTGTATTCTGAGAAGTGGAGTGGAAGTAATATTTACTTAGCAAGTGCTGTGTGCCAGGCAGAGCCCTGGTGGCACAGTGGTTAAGTACTGGACTGCAAACGGAAAGGTTAGTGGTTCAAACCCACCAGCTGCTCTATGGGAGAAAGATATGGCAGTCTGCTTCCATAAAAGTCATAGACTTGGAGACCCTGTGGGGCAGTTCCACTCTGCCCTATAGGATTGCTATGAGTTGGAATTGACTAGACAGCAATGGGTTTTTGGTTTGGATGTGCCAGGCACTGTTAGACACTCTCTATATAGGCACCCATTATAACCGCTAAGAAAGGTAGTGGTATTATTTTTGCTTTTTAAAAGAGGAAACTCCTATAAAGTGTTGTTAAAACCCAAGTCTGCTGAACACAGGGGAAGTCCATATTTCTCTCACTGTTACCTTACAGAGGCATAATTACTGGCTCTTTACCTGTTTTATAGCAGTGAAGCTTATTTGTGTTTTCTAGTGTTGATAAACTTAAAGGATAATTGCTTCAATTTGCTATGTGTTACAAAGTTACACGAGGTATGAGCCAGGTAGACCCTGTGTCGGCAGCACAGCCTGCGGGTTTTTTCTCTCTCAGAAGTTCTTAATTACCCTTGGCACATCTTGTGGTGAAGGAATACATCTTGTGGAGGTGGAAAATGAAATGGTAGCTATAATAAAATTGTTGGCCAACTGAAAGAGTTGGTTTAAAAAAAGAGAGTGGGGAGAAACTTGAATGAATTTGTTTTTTATAATGTACCTTAAAGTATAACCCAAACTGTTGGAGTTATTAAAGAACTTGCCAGTCACTAAAATGATTGTATTAGTGCCTGGTGGCAGAGACTTAAGGCTCTGTCTGCATTAGCTAGACAGGCAAGGTACCTAGCTGCATGTGGGTAGCTAGCTGCGTGTGGGTCAGAGAGATTCGCTGACTTGCCTAAGGGAAAACCTGGAGTTGGCAGTCTTGCTTGGAGTTCTTGATTCATAGTTGGAAATAAATACCACAGAGACAGCTAGTGCCATCCTTTCTTGCATCTGCAAGTTTGTAGACTGTGACTTGATTAGATATATAAATTGAACATGGGTCTGCTGAAGCCAGTAGCTAGTTAGTACAACCCTGGTGTAAGACCATATCTCAGGCTGCCATTTTGGAAATGTGGGTGTTTAGTCATAAGGGAAGCTAGAGGAAGAGTAAATTCATTCAGTAAACATTTAATGAACGTTTTCTGTGCTGCTTGGTGGCAAAACAGATGAATAGGAGAACTCTCCATCTGCTTGGGGGAGAAGTATGTTTAAGTCAGATTGTAATACAAGTGAAAGATAGGAGCTTCATATAATAGAGGTATGAACAAAATTTTTTGGAGCAGTCAGCCATGCCTGAGGGAGTCAGAGAAGTCTGCAGGAGAACAGGATGTTTCTCTTAGGGCTAAATGATGTGTAGTTTTCTAGGCAGAAAAAGGAAGAAAGCCTTTTCAGGCAAAGAGAACAGAATAAAATAGACCCACACATAAATATTTGACTGATTTTTCAACAGAGGTGCCCAAGCAGTTCAGTGGGGGAAAAGCAGAGCTTTTTAATAATGTTATATTAACTGGATATCCATGTGGGAAAAAAATGAACCTTGACCCCTACCTCATACCCGTTGCTGTTGAGTTGATTCTGACTTATAGTGACCCTGTAGGACAGAACTGCCTTCTAGGGTTTCTAAGACTATAATCTTTGTAGAAGTAGACTGCCACTCATTTCTTCTGTGGAGTGGCAGGTGGATTCAAACAGTGGAGCTTTCGGTTAGCAGCCGAGCACTTAACCACTATATCACCAGGGCTCTACCTTATACCACACACAAAAATTAATTTGAGGTGGATCATCGGCCTAAATGTGAAAGATAACACTATTAAGCTTCTAGAACAAAACATAAGAGAATATCTTCATGACCTTGGGTTCGGCAAAGGTCTTTTAAACAGGACACAAAAAGTAAACATTAATAAATTGGACTTCATCAAAGTTAAAAAAATTTACGCTCCTCCAAAGGCACCATTGAGAAATGGAAAAGGCAAGCTGCAGACTGCTTGAGATAATATTTGCAATGCATGTATCTGACAAAGGACTTGTATCCTGTATACCTACATACACACACATACACATAGTTCCTATTGTTGTTGGTTGTTAGGTGCCATCGAGTCAGTTCTGATTCGTAGCGACCCTGTGTACAACAGAGCAAAACACTGCCCAGTCCTGCGCCATCCTCACAGTTGTTTTTGTGCTTGAGCCAATTGTTGCAGCCACTGTGTCAGTCTGTCTTGTTGAGGGTCTTCCTCTTTTTCGCTGACCCTTTACTTTACCAAGAATGATGTCTTTCTCCAGGGACTGATCCCTCCGAATAACATGTCCAAAGCATGTGCTACTTAGTCTTGCCATCCTTGCTTCTAAGGAGCCATCCTGGTTGTACTTCTCCAAGACAGATTTGTTCCTTCTTTTGGCAGTCCGTGGTATATTCAATATTTTTGCCAACACCACAATTCAAAGGTGTCAATTCTTCTTCGATCTTCCTTATTCATCGTCCAGCTTTCACATGCAACATATTTCCTACCACTCAATTAAAAAAAAGACGAACTACCCAATATTTTAAAAATGGCCAAAAGTCAAGTACAAAGGCATGGAATAAAGAAAAGCCATTACATAATCAGGAAAAGGTGAGAAGTTTCATGTGTCTGGTGCTTGGGTAAGCTTCATGTGACTGTTCTTTGGTGCTCATCCTCTTCCTTCCTTCTTGTAGTCTTAGCCTAGATGTCCTTTCCTCCATGAAACCTCTTCCTCGGCCCCCACTCCAGGACTGAGTTAGGTTTGGCTGTGTAATTCTAGAGCACAGTGTACTGCCCTTAGCAGAACATCTAACCCCTGGATTATAACTGGCTCTTACCTGTCTCTCCTACCTGACTGTAAGCTCCTACAAGAGCAAGAGCCATGTAAACACAATGCCCAGCACATAGTCGGTGATTAAATATTTGCTAAATGAATTAAAATGAAGCTATTAAAATATGCTAAATGAAAGAAGCTACTCACCAAGGACCATATATTGTATGATTCCATTTATATGAAATTGCCCAGAATAAGCAAATCTATAGAGACAGAAGGCCCCTGGGTGGCACAGGTGGTTTACAATTGGCTGCTAACCTAAAGGTTGGCTGTTTGAACACCCAGTGACGCTGCCAAAAAAGTCTAACAATCTGCTTCCATAGAGATTAAAAAACCAAACCACACTGCTGTCAAGTGAATTCCGTAAAGATTACAGCCAAGAAAACACTATGGAGAAGTTCTGCTTTGTAACACATGAGGTCGCCATGAGTTGGAATTGATTTGATGGCAATGAGTAGAGACAGAAAATAGATGAGTGGTTGCCTAGAGCTGGGGGGACAGGAAGGAGGGGAGGAGAGGTGATGGCTAAGGGGCACAGGGTTGCTTTTTGCGGTAGTGGAGATGTTCTAAAATTGATCATGGTGATGGATACACAACTATGTGAATTATACTAAAAGCCATTGAGTTGTACACTTAAAATTGGTGGGTTGTATGGTATACGAATTATATCTCAGTAAAGCTGTTAAGAAAATGAAACTATAAAGGTAGGTTGAAGTTCAGTTGTAGAGGGCCCTGTAATAATAGTAGGTGATATTTATTGAGCGCTTCCTATTTGCCAGGCACTGTGAAAACTGTTTTGTACGTTAACTCATTTAATTTTCTCAACAACCCATAAGGTTGTTATTCCATTTTATGGATGAAGAGCCCGAGGCACGTGGAGTTCAGTGTCTTCTCAAAGGTCTCACAGCTTGTAAGTGGCAGAGCCAAGGCTCAACCGCAGCAGTGTGGTCTGGAGTCTTCCTGTCACTCACTTTGCACCCCGCCTCTGCCTTGCTGGGTTTAGACTTGCTTCTGGAGGCAGTGGGGGCTGTTTGTGCTGTAAGCAAGGGAAGGTGTGAGCACTTGTGCCCTCTGGTAAAGTAGTCCTGGCATTACTTTGGACTGTGCAAAGGAGAAAGATGCCTGAAGCAGTGCATAGCCATGGCTGAAGAGGCACTGGCAAAACACTAGCATGATTTATTGATCTTACAAACACAAAGAGTGCTTACGATGTGCCGAGCACTGGTTTATAAATAATAACTGATTTAATGTTCATGGCAACACTGTGAGATAGGCACTATTAATACCATCCCCATTTTATAGATGAGGAGTCTGAGGCTCAGAGAGGTCCCACAGCTGGTAAGTGGCAGAGCCAAGCAGGTGCAGTTCCAGGCTCTTAACCGTTATACCATACTGCTGCTTAGTCTTCCTGTACAAACAGTTACTAGGAGTCTCTGGTGGCAGTTCCATTCCCAACAGTGCAGAATCTCAGTGATTTTTTCTGGAGCACATCCTCCCAATTCTAAAAACATCTGCTTTAAAAACATGTCTAGCACATATTTATATAACTATACTGTATTTAATATATGTTTGGTTTAAAGTGGAAAAAAGACAGACCTTACCCTCATAGCACTTAGATTCTGATGGGAGGAGACAGAAAAACATGTAGGTGTATAAAGAAGAAGACATTTCAGATACAGAAAGGTGAATGAAGAAAATAAAACAACGTAATGTAATAGACCTGGTGGTGCAGTGGTTAACAGCTTAGCTGCTAACAAAAAGGTCAGCAGTTCGATTCCACCAGCCACTCCTTGGAAACTGTAGGGGACAGTTCTGCTCTGTCCTATAGGGTTGCTATGAGTTGGAATCGACTCGACAGCAACGGGTTTGGATTTTTTTTTTTTTTTTTTTAATGTAACAGACCTGAGCAGTCCAATATGATAGCCACTGGCCACATGCGGCTTTTGCGCACTTGAAAGGTGGCCAGTCCAAGTAGAGATGTGCTTTAAGTGTCAAATACACACTAAAATTTGAAGACTTAAACAGGGTATAAAAATCTGACTAATAATTTTATATTGATTACATCAATATTGTCTTAAATAAAATTATTAAAATGAATTTCACCTTTTAAAAATATAGCTACTATAATATTTAAAATTACACGCGTGGCTCACGTTATGTTTCTGTCGGACCCTGCTGGGACAGAAAGTAATGGGAAAGATGGTCAGTAAAGGCCTCTCTAAGGAGGCCCCATTTGAGTCCTATGAAATGAGAAGTAACTGATCACACAGAGGCTTGAGAAAATAGTTTCAGGCAGAGAAACTCTATGCAAAGGCCCTGAGGTGAGAACAAATTTGCATGTTTCAGAAACTGAACTGATGAACAAGGGGGGGTAGAATGAGACAAAGATAGAAAAGGGGCAGGGCCCAGATCATGCAAGGTCTTACGGGCCATGGTTAAGATTTGGGTATTACTCTTGCTCAACACTAAACTTGGAGGTAGAAAGAGCAGTAAAAAATACAAATTTCTGTATAGGTTGGACCATATGAAATTACTGATATTTTTTGACCTACAAAATGGTGATTTTCATATGATTCAACCTATTACTTGTTTGTTGTTTTCGGACTTGATAATTTCACCAGTGATTACTTGGCCCGCTAGGAAGGCAGGCACCTCCCTGTTTTCTAATTACTTTTTCATTGGTGGGTACCTCAGAGGACAGCACCTTGTCCTGTTGGCTCACATACCCTGTTGTTAGCACAATGCCTGATAACAAATCTTTGTTGAAATGGAAGAAAACCTAGCTGGTGACAAACTAAAACTGACACAAATAATAAAAAACCCTGAAGGGATACCTTGAACATTTCCTATTTCATAAACCTCGTGTTTGTCAGCTCGGTGGCTTTTTGGAATCCAGAGGGAGAGAGAATTGTATCATTAACACCTTTGGATCATGGCTGTATCAAGTCACTGGGGACATTTATTATTATTGCACAGGTAGACTTTTCCTTTTGGAAAAGTCTTGGCTCAGGACAAGTAAATTGAAGGGTTGGCTTTCTCGGTAGGGAAGTTATCAGGAAGGTAAATTGGGTTTGTTTATATATTAAAGGCCATCAGCAGCTGGATCAGGTAGGCTCAGTAGGCTTGCAGCCACGACTGCCACCCCGTTCTATTTCTTGAGTTTGCCTTGGTGGCCTCGCTGTGTGTTATTACCAAGTACCTTTCCTGGGGTGGAGGCCAGGGAGAGTGAAGGCGACCCCACAGGAGGTGCTGCGGAACAAATATTTTTCTTAATGGTTTTTGACTCCAGAGTCTCTGGTGGGAAATGTTTGTCCTCATTAAAGGGAAAGATGGTTAATGCCTAGGATTTTTCATTTCATGAAAACATTTTCTGGGCTTTGAAACATCTTCGACCACCTGCTGAGGACCAGTGAGTCCAGCCAGCGATAATGATTACTTCCTCGTGCTCCGGTTTTGTGGAGATGTTCAGTGTCATATTTGAAATCCCTGAAAACGGTTCCAGTGGCTCTCAGTGTCTCAAGTGGTGTGAGTAGAAAGGTGTCTGCGTTTTCGCCAAGCTGCTTTGAGCTTAAAGGTTGACTGGATACTTTGTGCTCTCCTGGGATTCCTAGATACCATTTCCTGATAGCTTAGGTGCAGTGTAAGCTAATTTCCTAAAAACAATCAAGGCTTGTTCTGCCCCTTCACTCACACCCCCTTCTCACCCTCATTGTGTAATTATTGATACCCAAGCCACAAACCAGAAATCTATGCCCAAAAACCATCATGAAATTTCTAAAAGATTTCTCAGCTCTGTGTATACTGTGCTTCATTTCTATGGGGTCCCTGTTGTGTCATCTGTTTACTATCAAACAGTCAACTAATATAAGTCATTAACATTAGTTGAACACTTGTAATCTCATACAGAGCTCCTTATTTTGGTAGGTTTATATGGAAGAGTGCAAGGAACCATGGTGGCTCAATGGTTAAGTGCTTGGCTCCTCACCGAAAGGTTGGCGGTTAGAACCCAACCACCAGCTCTGCGGGAGAAAGACCTGTCGATCTGCTTCCATAAAGATTGCAGCCTAGAAAACCCCATGGGGCAGTTCTGCTCTGTCATGTGGGGTTGCTGTGAGCCAGACTTGATTCATCGGTACCTAACAACAATATATGAAAGCGGAATCAGATTTAGGCTTAGCTACAGTTCTTTTCTTCATCTGTTTTTCAGTCCTGAGCAGCTTCTTTTGTTTGTTTGTTTTGTTTTGTTCATATCAGGATTAGCCAGATCGTTGTAACCACTTGGTTTAGTTAGGACACAGACTGAGGAAGCTGTGTGAACAGGGCCCCCCGCTCCCCCAGGTGGCTTGAGTTTGGGAAACAGTCGCTTTTTTTTGTTTTTAAACATGGCACCTTACCTTCCTAAAAATGTGAATTCATTTACACAGATATAAATAATAATTTGTATAGTTTTTTTAAAGTTTATATTAGCTGTTTCACACATTCCATCTTTTTTAATCTCCATATGAACTCTGGGAAATTGGTATTACTATTTTTCTCATTTTTACAGATAAGGAAACTTAACCTCAGAGTTTAAATTCAGATGTATTGACTTCAGGTCAGATTCTCTTTTCCCTCCACGTCCCAACTACTGTGTTGCCTAACCTTCCACCAAGTGGCCAAAAGGACTACAAAAATCCAATCATTTGACATAAGTGTGGAAAACTGTCATCTGTGAAGTATCGTTTCTGATTCTTACTTTAGTAATTCCTGCTGGCATGTCCTTCTTGCTCATTCCTCAAGCTCCTCATGTCCCAAGCACAGTTTACTACTGTCTGAGCCCGGCCAGCGTGCTTCTCCTTCTGTATTTCTGAAGTCAGTGAATTTCTTTGCTCCCCACTGAGGGGCCCAAATCAGAAAACCTGGGTGCTAGTCTCAGACTGGAGCCCTGGTAGTTCAGTGGTTAAGAGATCAGCTGCTAACCAAAAGGTCTGCAGTTTAAATCCACCAGCCTCCTTGGAAACCCTATGGGGCAGTTTTACTCGGTCCTGTAGGGTCACTATGAGTCGGAATCAACTCGACAGCAACAGGTTTGGGGTTTTTTGGTTTTTATTCTTAGACTTGATATATGGCTGATGGTTGGCAAATCACGTGACCTCTAAGGTTCGGGTTCCACAGCTATAAAATGGGGATAATAGTGATACTTGTTGGGTAGGAGTATGTTAGGAGTCCCTGGGTGGTGTAAACAGGGTGCTCAGCTGCTAGCCGAAAGGTTGGAAGTTTGAGTCCAACCAAAGGCACCTTGGAAAAAAGACCTGACAATCTCCTTCCAAAAAATTGACCATTGAAAACCCTAAAGAGCATAGTTCTAGTGTGACAACACATGGAGTTTCCATGAGTGGAATCAAACTTGGTGGCAACTGGTAACTGGTATCTCTGTGTTATGGTCATTTCTTTGGAAACGCAAAGAAATCCAGAAAACTTATTGCATTAAATGTATGTTCTAACTAACTAGGAGTCCAAGCCTTTCTACTTCTTGAAAACTATGAGGATTTGCTTTGCTCCCATAACATGACAACTCTGTTAAATACGTTTTGAGAGTGAGTGGTGACATTTATTTGACGTTAGTGCTCAGATACACAGGTAAATGCAGATCTGTGTTAAAGAGAATACTGTGACTAGGGGAAAGGGTTTGTTCTTTAAAACTCAGGCTAGTCTCTTTTTTGTTTATTTTAGTCAGCTTTTTACTGAATATAACACGGTCAGAAAAGTACACAAATCCTAAGTGTACAGCTTGAATTTTCAAGTTGCTCTCGATGTATTAATATATATTAGGTTAATAATTTAGGATTTGATGCTACTTTCAGTTTCTTGTTTAATTAAATTAAGGAGGAGGTGAGGCTGGAGATAGGAGTGAAGTTCTGAATTCCTTTCTCCTAACATTCTGTTTAAGAATCCTCCCCTTACTCTCTCAAGGAGGCAAAGTTTTGTTAATATTTGGGCCACTCATAACCTGTTACTTTTACCTTTAATATGTTTCTTTAGCCTTTTAAGTACATACATGAATTCTGTTAAAGCCACTCACATATAAAAATTGTTTTTTCCTGTTTCTATGTGTCAGATACTTATTTGTTAAATAAAAGGACGCCAAAGAGTTTCATTCTGCACGTTGTGCTGATGAGGAAGTTCCTCGCCTTGATTGCCTGTCTTGCCAACCCTTACGTCTTCCCTCTTTTTGTTCTTCAGATTTGGAAGCCATTTCCCTTTGGGGCTCTAGCTTGTCTACCAAGTTCATAGCTGTCTTTTCTTTTGAAAGAAGATGATCTGCGTACCCCCCTGCAATCTTTTGGGGCCCCAGTTTAAACCAACAAGCACAGGCTGATACAGTTATTAATGAGGTTCAGCTCACTGTTCTGCCTGGTTTGAAAACAGAGCTTTCTTGTCCAGTTAGTGTTGAACTGCTAGCTTTAGTGTCACTTGAAATGTTTCTACTGGAATTTTTCTCCCCCAACTTTTTAATTATGAAAATTCTCAAATATACAGAAAAGTAAAAAAGAGTGGTACAATAAATAACCGTATATCTTCCACCTAAATTTGACAGTTACCATATTTGCTTTATTCTCTTTATATATAGATTTTTAAAATTTTGGCCGTCATAACGCTTCACCCTTGAGTACTGTAACATTCAGCATCTGTCCCTTATAAATAAGAACAAGATCTTATATAAACACAATCTCACCTAAAAACGTTAATAATAATTCCATATTTTTTTTTCTAATATCCGGTCCATACTCAGATTTCTCCAGTTGTCCCCAAAATGTCTTTTATCTTTTTTTTTTTTTTTAAAACCCAGGGTCTACTAGAGTTTTTGTCCCTGCAATTTATTAATGCGTCAGAAAATATCCTGATGATTGTGATGGCTAAGTGGATGGAACTGATGGTGCAACATCATTACATGATGCATGTAGACAATTGAGCCATTTTCCCAGGAGAAGACTGCACTTTCCTATCTTCTTTTGATGGTTCCCTTTCTCGCTTGATGCAACAATGTAGCCAAGAATGAATGAATGGGAATGAATGCGTAACACCTGTACTGGGTTGGATAGTGTCCTCCAAAAATTGGTGTCAGCAGTAAAGGGAAATTTAGGACTTAAAACGAAAAAATAAAAGGTGATGAATTTGAAGGTAGATCAGAGCTAAGGACTTCAGCAGACATCTAGTTCAACTCTCCCTATTGGATGGTGGGTAGGAGAGTGGGGGATGGTGGATGAGTGGGTAAGGGGATGAGTAGGTAGTTTCATGGAACCTGTGAATGTGACGTAATTTGGAAATCTGGTCTTTATAGATGGAATCAAGTTAAGATGAGGACATAACTAGATGAGGGTGGGCCCCACATCCAGAATGACAGGTATTCTCATAAAAAGATGAAAATTTGCACACACAGACACATAGGGAGAGTGCCACGTTATGACAGAGTGACATGCCTACAAGCCAAGGAATGCCAACGATTGTCAGCAACACCCAGAAGCTTGCCTAGAGTCTTCATAGGGAACTTGGCCCCGTGGGCACCTTAATTTCAGACTTCTAGCCCCAGAACTGTGAGGCAGTAAGTTTCTGTTGTTTTAAGCTGCCCAGCTTGTGATATTTCTTACTGCAGCCCTAGGAAACTATACAACACCCATCACAACTGTGTATGAGCTTCTTATAATGTCTACCAGTCCAGGAATGCATCATTTATTCAGTGAAGTTAATTGAGTTTGGTGCCATGATGAGGCAGCCAGGTAAACTCATTGCTGGCAACCAGGAACCATCTATTGCTTGCTGGTTTGGCAAAACCTGTTATCGCTCTAGAAGGGAGCACAGCCCAGGGCAGAATTCATGGGCTCACCTAGTGAGTTCTCCAGGGCTTTGAACTTCATGTGGTTCAGGATAGTTATTTGTTTACTCAGATTTGCCTGACCCAATGTTTCTTTTTTTCTTTTTTACTTTTAAACAAATGATAGAACATTTCAGCACCATAGTAGGTGTTTGTTAAATGATCTACTCACTCTAATCCTTAATTTTTCTGACAGGTGTACAGTGGCAAGGGAAAGCCCTGATGGAAAAGGCAATTAGGTTGTTAAGCACTGACTTCTGCTGATGTGCACTTACTGTTTAAGAAGAGAGCATTTGGTCCCCACAGCGCTTAGCCCAGCAGAGGTAGATGGCTTTGATGTGCCCTGTCTTCCAACAGTGGTTTGAGAATTCTCTCTAGAACAGCACTGTTCAGTATGGTAGCTACGAGTCACATGCATATACAGTATATCCCAGTTGCCTTCGAGTCCATACCAACTCGTAGCAACCCTATGTGTGTCCAAGTAGAACTGTGCTCTGTAGGGTTTTCAATGGCTAATTTTGCCAGGCCTTTGAGGCACCTCTAGGTGGACTCAAACCACCAACCTTTCGGTTAGCAGCCAAGTGTGTTAACCATTTGCACCACCCAGAAACTCTCACATGTGACTATTTGAATTCAAATTGATTAAAACTAAATGAAATAAATTTAGTTTCGCTTTTTCACTAGCCACATCTCAACTGCTTGTTAGACACATGTGGCTAGAGCCTAGGGGCTGGCATTTTGGGCAGCACAGACATAAAACATTAACATCATGGCAGAAAGTTTTATTGGATAGCCATGATCTGGAGCATTCAAACGCAGAAGGATGGGACTGAAATTAGTTGACTGTGGTGATTCTAGTTTCTCTTTAATGCCTAGCTGTTTTGTGCTGCAACAGTTTTACAATGGAAGAGATGAAGCCTAGCACAGAGGTGTATTTGTTGGTGAAAAGTTGCTTAAAATAACTTACAGGGGATAAAAAGACTACCCAGGCCAGTGAAGCTGTGAAGTCCACCAAGTGTGACAGCCCCAGGAGGTACGATTTGACAAAGGTTGAGGCCTTTGATCAGCTAATGTTAAGGAGTTTTACAGAGCTCTCAGCTCTTGCTTATTTAGACTGGTAAAAAAGTAGGGAGGGGCCCTCTCTAATTTGAGGGGATGGGGTGGGTGTGGAGAGGGAGTTAAATTTCTCAACTAGTACGTGGACAAATTGTACACCCATCACTTCAGTAAACTCCTTTGGTTGTTGGAGGCCAGGAACGTGAAACATGGATGAATACCACAAGTTGTAGCTCACACCCCTGAAGTGGAAATTATTCTTATCTGGAGCAAAGCAAATAGAAGTTAAGGTTTATTGCTTTTTTTTTTTTTTTTTTTTTTGCCAGCTCTTTGGATATGATCAGATCTGATTTCATTCATGTGGTAGGTATCCCCCTGATACAAAGTATCAGGCTGTCAGTCTACGTGGCTTTCTGTTCTGTATTCATTTTATGTATGGCATTTTAATAAAGTCTTCTTTTTTTTTTTTCTTCTAAACAGAAGTGCAGATAACAGACATTACATTAAATTGTGCTTTTCCTTAATGTCTAACCTGGAAACTGATTTTTGATGCTGGTGAGGATTTTTAATATGATTTGTAAATGAAAATGACAAATTGCTTTGTCTGCACATTGTAGCTTTAAATATTGACTTTCCACCTTTAGAAATACTTTAGTTTTAAGAGGAAAATTTGACAAAATAATTTATCTACCATAATTGCTGTAAAAAGACTTAAAATATTCTAGTACTTGGAAGTTCAGTCAGAATGTGAGCACTTGGAACTGTGATTGTATAAGCACAGGTTTAGAACTGATAGCTTTCTTTAGCAATAGCCACTGAGGAAATGGCATATTACCTTGCAGATTAAGAATTGGAAATGCCAGATCTCAGATGAAGACAGATTTCCCTTCCATCTTTAAGCTAATGTCACCTGCTAAACAACACTTCCAAGAGTTGCTGAGGTTTAATCAGTGTTTAATAATTATTGAATTTGTTCAGCTGACTTTTCTTTCAAAAACAAACATGTTGTCCCTAAATGAAGGCACATTAACGGGTAGGTTTTGTATATCAGCTGTGGTTTGTATTTAATTTAAAAAACATATATTTTAATTTAGATACTGTTTCATGTTAGAAAAGTCTAGAAAAATTGATTATGGTTTCTTAGCATGTGGCCATTTCTTAATATGGGAGTGTTTTCTTGAAAGCCATGAAAGGGAAAAGAATCAATATTGGGGCTTTCCGAATGGCAGATTTTTACAGAGCCCCCCAGCACAATTGATTACAGCTGCTTTTGTAAAGGATTTAAAAAGAACAATCTGTGTTAAAAACATCATTTTTTGGTATGAGCTTGAACAGTTCCAAATGGGTTTCCATGGGGGCTGCCCTGCAATGTGACCACTTGAAAGGATTGTGGTCATCACTAGTAGGCCAGGGCAGCGAGGCAGAGGAAAGGCTATTAGGTGAGGAGTTGTTGCCATGCATGCCAAAAAGATTGCCCTGGCAGCTGCAATCACTCAGCTGCGTTCCTCAGCCTCCCAAGGAGGAGTAGCGAACAACAAGTAATTTTTCTACTTGTATGAGGTGAAACAGCAGAAAGGGAGAGTCAGAAGTATGTCTTTGTTTCCAGAGCATTGGCCAAAAGCAGGTAGATCTAGTCAAGTTTGGGATAATAGGAGCTGATCCCTCGACAGTCTCTGTACCCTCAGTTGTTGCCTTCAGGACTGGGAGGAATAGACGTGTCTTCATTTGGCATCTTCCCCATGAGCACCATGACCAAATTACTCTCCAGCTACGTGCTAATCTTACACCATTTAAAGAATGAATTCTACTTTGTAGGCAGAGGCACTGTCTGGAGGTGGATGTGCTTGGAGCAGTTAAATGTGTTAGAAACTGGTCCCAACACGCAAGACATGTGACAGGACCCAAGTGAGAGACCATTAATGTGGACAGGGCTCTCTGAGTTTAATTCTCAGTAAGACTCTGCAGTTTCTAGGAAATTAAGATATAACAGGTAGCCAAGGTGGCTTTCATCCTAAAAGGGGGATTTTTAGATAGACCTTGCCTGTGACTGATTTAGAGAAGGCCTCGTAGGAATAGGATGGCCCAGTAATTTGGGAGGAAATGAAGATCCTGGAGCATGTGGAAATTTGAAGAAAATGCTGTTAAGTTTAGCATCATCAATTTTTATTTAGCACCCTTGGGTACTAAATAATCACAGAGGCATTTGGTACAGCTTGCTTCAGCACTAGTGAAATCAGCTGATAAACTTTTTATTACTATGGTTATAGGGGTGGGGAGGGAGCGTGAGGGTTATTTGCTAACAAGATAGTAGATAAGAATCATCTTAGACGAAGGGGAGGACAGCACACACTGCAGGGGAAGTCAGCACAACTGGACTAAACTAAAGCTAAGAAGTTTCCTGAATACAATCAAATACTTTGAGAGACAGAGTAGCAGGGGTGGGGATCTAGGGGCCATGCTTTCAGGGGACATCTCGGTCAATTGGCATAACAAAGCTCATTAAGAATATGTTCTGCATCCTACTTTGGTGAGTGGCATCTGGGGTCTTAAAAGCTTGCAAGCGGCCATCTAAGATGCATCAATTGGTCCCAACCCCCTGGAGTAAAGGAGATTGAAGAACACCAAAGACACAAGGAAAGTATTAGCCCAAGAGACAGAAAGGGCCACATAAACCAGAGACTTTGTCAGCCGGAGACCAGAAGAACTAGATGGTGCCTGGCTACCACCAATGACCGCCCTGACAGGGAACACAATAGAGAGTCCCGGATGGAGCAGCGGAAAGATGGGGTGCCGAACTCAACTTCTAGTAAGAAGACCAGACTTAATGGTCTGACAGGCTGGAGGTACCCCGGAAAGCATGGCCCCTGGATTCTGTATCAGCCCAGAACTGTAACAGTTTCTGAGCCCAACTCTTCAGACAGGGATTGCACTGGAATATGGGACATAAAGTGATACTTGTGAAGAGTGTGTGCCTCTTAGTCAAGTAGATACAAGAGACCAAAGGGACAGCTTCGGTCCAGAGGTGAGATGGGAAGGCAGAGAGGAGCTGGTTGAATGGACATGAGGAATCAGGCGGAAAGGAGGAGTGTGCTGTCGCAGAATGGGGTGAGCAGTTAGGGTCACATAGCAATGTATGTATAAAATTTTGTATGGGAGACTAACTTGAAATGTGAACTTGGTGTAAACTACAACAATAAAAAAATTTAAAAGAAAACTTTATTACTGGACTCACTTGGAGAAAAAGGTTTTTTGAGTTGGTTTAATAACTATTTGCTCTTCATCTCCTATATTTTTAGAGAACTAAGTTCTATGTTATGAAATGGTACTTATAAAAATGTGTGTTCCAACTGAGGCTTTTAATTGTCACTAGTTGAATTACCATAAATGAGCCTCATTTGGGGGAAAAATCATAACAGTATATACTCTGTTCAATATATTCTCAAAAGCACTTCTTATATATTATGATTTTAAAATTATTCATCTTGTGAGGTCCTCATCCTTCTTGACCCTCATATCATACCAATAAGACTAAGGATTCCATCAGCAGAATTTCAGAATGTCCTCATATGTAGATGCTGATGGAGGTAGATCAGAAAGCCAGAAGGCAGCGCTGGAATGGGTTAGATTAACTTTTGGAGTTTTGAAGGCCTTGGCCACATGTCAGTTTGTACAGCTGGTAAAGTATTTGATTATCATTAGTGGAAAAAATATTTCTGTTCACAATTCTCCTTTCCTCCTCACTTGACAAGACCGTAAGTGTTATCTTCAGATAAAGTACTTACGTGCAGTATGTTAGCATACCAACAGGAGCTCTTTCTACTCTGTGTTTGCTTAGAGATGGTGCTGAGGCAAAGAGACTATAAATAAATAAATACCCTCCGTGTGAAGCAGATTTGTTTGACTGGGAGCAGCTTGTGGGAGGCTTCATTTTGGGGGAAATTATTTCACATAGAGTTCATGATGGATTTCATAATGGATTGTGTGATACCTTTAAATCTTTTCCTGGTTCCTCTATCAAGGAAACCATTTATTTAAAAAGTATCTGGCACTCAGGGTTTATTTTACTTGGTTAAAAATTTGGTCAAGAACAGTTCCTTTATACAGAAAAAGAAATACAGGTCTTGGGGCTATGAGTTTTGGGCAGAATCAGGGTGTTACTACAGTAGATAAAAGGAATGTGAATAATCTTCTTGACATACTGTATTTGATATACAGTGACTTGATATAAGATATTAAAGCCAGCCAGCCAGTTACTGTCCAGTTGGTTCTGACTAATGGTGACCCCATGTGTGTCAGAGTAGAACTATGCTCCATAGGGTTTTCAGTGCCTGGTTTTATGGAAGTAGATTGCCTGGCCTTTCTTCCCAGGCACCTATAGGTAGACTCGAACCTCCAACCTTTCTATTAGCAGCCAAGTGCATTTACTGTTTGCACTGCTCAGGGACTCCACCCCCCAAAAAAGCCTTCCATTTGGAACAGTTTTTTAATTTTCAGTTTTGAAATCAGTGGTCTCAACAACTTTGGGTTTATCCCCTCCATTCTAGTTTTGTTGCTTTTATTTGGATAAGTGCTGGCACATTTTCAGTCTTCCAGTATAAGGAACCAGCTGCAAATGTCAACTTCTTCATTTTAAAAGCCCTCCTAGGTCAGGTAGTCCCTGTGTCAACTCACAGTCTTTCCTGTAATCAGCAAACAGAGAGGCAGTTCCGGAGCAGCAGAATGAGAGGCTCCCATTACACAGTACAAGTGTAATAGAACAGATGGATAAAAACCAGGCAGCAGTGCAGAACATTTGAGGGGCTAGCTGGCCTTTCAGCCCTACGAGTGTATTCGGGGCACAGCCTTCCGAGGTCAGGTATTGGCTCATGTTGATCTGAGCCAAGCCGGTGGGGAGTTTGTCACTGGGCAAGTGAGTAAATTACCTTGACCATTCTTCAAGGCATCACATGGAGTAAACTCTTAGCTTTAAATAACCCAGGAGCAAAGAGTAGCTAACGAGATGGGTAATTAGACCCAGGAAATTTTGGAACCTTGAATGATGCAATCAAATATCCATTTTTACTAGACTTTCTGCCCTGTGCCCGCAGGTGAAATGGATCTGGAATAGCCCATGCACTTTTCTGTGATTCTGTGACTTTTTAAATGCTTATCACTTAAACACCGCCATTCTTCCATCATGATTTCTTTAGTTCCTTTATAGAGAAGTATATGTTTGAATATATTCCCTGTGAAACAATTAATAAATACATTTGTTTCAGAAGCTCATTTGTACAGTTGCTGTTTCTGGAAGCTGACCCATTTGTGACCATGACTCTAGTCTTGTGTTTTCTGTGCATTTGTTGTTGTTAGCTGCCTTTGAGTCAATTTTTGACTCGTAGTGATCCCATGTGACACAGTAGAACTGCCTCATAGGGTTGCCTAGGCTGTAATCTTTACAGAAACGGATCGCCAGGTCTTCCTCCCACAGAGCTTCTGGGTGGGTTCAAACCATGGATCTTTCGGTTAGCAGCCAAGCATTTAACTGTTGTGCCACCAAGGCTCCTTTCTGTGCATTTAACACCTTATATATACTTATTGCAAAAATGTAACAGTAATATCAATTAGGAAAGAAATCACCCACAAACTTATCACCCTAACCAGTTAGTTCTCTTCATTTTCCATCTCTCCTTCTAATGCTTGGTCAAAGTATGTGACATTTTCATATAGTTGTAATATTAGAAAAAAATGCTTTTTAAATTTAATATGTTGTCATAAACATTTTACCTTGTTGCTATTGGTCTATAATTTTTATGGTGATGTTGAGAACATTAATGTATCGTATGGTATTTTACTTACATACTCCGGTATAGTTGGCATTTAGGTTGTTTCATGATTTTGCTTTAATGCTATAGTAAACACCCCAACTTTTCTTCTTTTTAGACCATTCATTAGCATAATTTCTAAGAGGAGAAATATCTGTCAGATGGTATAAAAGATTTTTATGGCTTCTCAAAACATGTTACCAAAAAGACTGTCAATTTCTGTTAGTTGTTGTTAGGTGCTGTCGAGTTGGTTCTGACTCATAGCGACCCTACGTAAAATAGAATGAAACGCTGCCTGGTTCTGCACCATCCTTATGGTCATTATGCTTGAGCCCAATATTGCAGCAACTGTGTTAGTCCATCACATCGAGGGGCTTCCTCTTTTTCATTGACCCTCTACTTTAACAAGCATGCTGTTCTTCTCTAGGTCCCTCCTAATAACATGTCCAAAGTATGTGAGACATAGTGTCCTTATCCTTGCTTCTAAGGAGCATTCTGGTTGTACTTCTTCCAAGGCAGGTTTGTTCATTCTTTTGGCAGTCCATGGTATATTCAGTATTTTTTGCCAATACCACAGTTGAAAGGCATCAGTTCTTCGGTCTTCCTTATTCATTGTCCAACTTTCGCATGCGTATGAGGTGATTGAAAACACCATGGTTTGCGTCAGTCACATCTTAGTCTTCAAGGAGACATCCTTGCTTTCTAACGCTTTAAAGAGATCTTTTGCAGCAGATTTGCCCAATGCAGTATGTCATTTGATTTCTTGACTGCTGCTTCCATGGGTGTTGATTGTGAATCCAAGTAAAATGAAATTCTTGACAACTTCAGTCTTTTCTCCATTTGTCATGATGTTGCTTATTGGTTCAGTCGTGAGGATTTTTGTTTTCTTTATGTTGAGGTGTAATCCATACTGAAGGCTTTGATCTTCATAAGTAAGTGCTTCAAGTCCTCTTCACTTTCAGCAGGCAAGGTTGTGTTATCTATGTAGCGCAGGTTGTTAACGAGTCTTCCTCCGATCCTGATGCCTTCTTCTGTTAGTCAGCATCTTTTAAATAGTCACGGCTTTTCTTTACAAGCCAGCAGTAGAGTGTCCCATATTCTTATTAACATTCATACTCAATTCTAGTCAAAACAAAGAAACCCCATCGCTGTCGATCAATTGTGACTCATGGTGACCCCATGTGTTACAGAGAGAACTGAGCTCCATAGGGTTTTCTTGGCTGTAATCTTTATGGAAGCTAATCGCCAGGTCTTTTTTCTGCAGTGCCGCTAAGTGGGTTCAAACCACCAACTTTTAGGTTAGTAGTCCAGTGCAAACCGTTTGCACCAACCAGGGACATGGTTCCATTTTAGGCTGCTGAAATACAGGCTCAGTTGGAAATTCCATATATCAACTGTGACAAGCCACAGAGCCCAGTTTCTTGCTGTGGCATCAGCTGGAGTGAGTCATGGCCATTGAGGGCATAATCTGCCCTTCGGACCTATGGTCTTTCCCACTTTCCTGTCCCACATGCTTCCTGTAACATTTTGTCAGCCCTTGGATAGGGTGGAGAATATATGTGGTTGTACCTTGGGGCTTAGAACTTTGTGGCGGTTGAAAAATCCTTAGAGCAAATTATTAAATTTAAACCAGAGTCTTTGGTTTCTTTTGCTTGACTTGGAGTCTGTTCCATTTTGTTAGTTTTTAAAAAACACTTTTGAATAACAAATAAATTCCAAATATCTTTTCCACCATCTCCTGCCAAACTACTCCAGGAAACAGAACTCGTTGCTTTAGTTAGAATGTATTAATGCTGTCCCTTTCCAGCACTTGGAACTTTCCAGGTTAGGCTCACACAGCTTCTATTTTTACTCTAGTCTAAACGGTGGTCATACGGATAGCAAAATAAATACTGGAATATTCTAGTTTGGGATAAGTAGAGGCAGCAGAGCTTATAATAACACGACTACAAACGTATTCTTGCTTCCCTGTTTGATATTCTAAAAAAAGGAAGAAAGCACAAGTTGGAGCACATCTGTAACTAATGAACATTTTCCTTTTGTGTGTCATGCATATTCAACATAATCCCACTCAAAGTCTCAGAAGTTGTTTTAATGTACATTGCTTCATAAACCAAACCAAACCCACTGCCCTAGAGTTGGTTCCGACTTATAGCAACCCTATAGGACAGAGTAGAACTGCCTCATAGGGTTTCCAAGGCTGTAATCTTTATGGAAGCAGGCTGCCATATCTTTCTCGGATGAAGCGTTTGATGGGATCGAACTGCCCACCTTTTGGTTAGCAGCCAAGCACTTTAACCACTGTACCACCAGGGCACCTTTCATTGCTTCATAGAGCCCTATTTTTATTGACAACAGATTTAATTCAAGACAAAAGTTACTTCCCTTCTCTTTCTGGATCAGGCATCTGAACCCCTTACCACAACAATTCAGAATTGTCAGTGTGTTCTGCTTTTGTTTTTTTCCCTGGTTGACTTTTTCCTTATTGCTGAGGAGGAAGAGTGATTTTTGTTAAGTACTGCCAATTAACCAATTCCAGGGAGAGTATTTTTAAAAAACATATTGATTGAAATTTTCAAATTAGTAATACATTCAAATAGTTCAAAATTTAAAAGTTACAAAAGGGCATAAAGTGAAAATTCTTTCAGGGTAGGATAATTTGCTTTTAATTAATTGTCTTTGTAATTTCTGGAGGTTACAAAGTATAAAGTGTGTCAAGAATCTGGGTACAAGGTTTAGATTTCCTTCAGTTTATTCAGGTAAAGGCTCTTGTGCATGCAAAGGTGACTTATAAAAACATAGGGGTTGGGATCACAGGCATTCGTAGCGTGATATGCCAGTACTATGATTATTGGTAGAGGAGGATATCCACAATGAGCTTGTGTGATCAGGGCTGTTCATTGTTACTAAATTCTAGATTATAGAGAAATGGGGCTGGGGGTGCTTGTATCATGGAGTCCCTGAGTGGTGCAAATGGTTAATGTGCTCAGCTGCTAACGGAAAGGTTGGAGGTTCGAGTCTGGGCACCCAGAGGTGCCTTGGAAGAGAGTCCTGGTGATCTACTGATAAATCAGCCGTTGAAAACTCTAACAGAGCAGGTACAGTTAGTCTCTATTTGCCTAGAGCAACAGAGAAGAAGAAGAGTCAGGAATAGGAGGAAATGGGATGTGTGGCTAACTGCCTCCATGAACAACTGCCTCCTTTGCCATGAGGCCAGAAGAACAGGATGGTGCCTGGCTACCAATACTGAATGTTTTGATCAAAGATTCTATAGGAGAATCCTGATCAAAAGGGGAAAAATGTAGAACAGAATTTCAAATTTCCAGAGAATCCAGATTTTCTGGAGCCGTTGAGGCAGAATGAACCCCTGAAGCTATATCCTAAGATAATCTTTAAACCTTAAACCAAAAATATCCCTTGTAGTCTTTTTTAAACCAAACAATGTTATTGTTGTTGTTAGTTGTTGTTAGATGCTCTCGAGTCAGTTGCAACAAATAGTGACCCTATGTACAACAGACAAACACCGCTGGCCCTGCGCCATCTTCACAATTCTTGCTGTGTTTGAGCCCATTGTTGCAGCCACTGTGTCAATCCATCTTGTTGAGGGTCTTCCTCTTTTTCAGTGACCATCTAGTTTACTAAGCCTGATGTCCTTATCCAGAGATGGGTCCCTCATGATAACATGTCCAAAGTATGTGAGACGAAGTCTCACCATCCTCATTTATCTAAGGAGCGTTCTGGCTGTACTTCTTCCAAGACAGATTTGTTCGTTTGTTCTCACAGTCCATGGTATATTCAGTATTCATCACCAGCACCATGATTCAAAGGCATCAATTCTTCTTCGGTCTTCCTTGTTCATTGTCCAGCTTTTGAATGCATATGAGGAGATTGAAAATACCATGGCTTGGATCAGGCACACTTAGTCTTCAAAGTGACATGTTTGTTTTTAACCCTTTAAAGAGGTATTTTGCAGCAGATTTGCACAGTGCGATATGTCATTTGATTTCTTGACTGCTGCTTCCATGGTCGTTGATTGTGGATCCAAGTAAAATGAAATCCTCAACAACTTCAATATTTTCTCCATTTATTGTGATGTTGTTTATTGGTCCAGTTGTGAGGATTTTTGTTTTATTTATGTTGAGGTGTAGTACATACTAAAGGCTGTAGCTTAATTAGTAAAGAATGTCTGCCTTGAGCGTTGTGTGCTCTTTTAAGAACTATCTGTATGACATCAAATTGACAACGGCAACTTGAAAGATTAGACAGGAACCTAGGGGGCAGTGAGTTTATGTTAGTGGAGGAGGAGCAGTTTCGGAAAGGAGGATGAGAATGGTTACACAATGCGAAGAATGCAATCAGAGTCACTGAATTGTACATGTAGAAATTTTTGTATTGTATGTTCTGCTGTGTATTTTCTCAACACCAACAACAAAAAATAAGAAAAAGTAAGAAAGAAAATCCTATAGAGCACAGTTCTACTGTGACGCATATGGGTATTCATGAGTCAGAGTTGACTCGACAGCAGTTGGTGCTGGTTACTTTTAACCTGTGTTTTGTTGGCCGTCATGCTTATGTGGGGAGGAGGAGAGACATATGCATCATTCTGTTAAATGAGCATACAAGATATTTCTGGGTCGTCATGTCTGAGATGCTATTTTAAATTTACCCAACAAACCACTTACTGAGCCAGGTACTGTTCTGGAGAATCATAGACATATGCTGTAGGAAAAATAATTTTCAAGTACTAGATACACAAACATACACACAGTGAGACACCTTTTCTGAAAATAATATTGATTATATGGAAGCATAAATGTACATTTAGATGAGTCAAATAATCCTCTGGCAAATATATATTTTTTAACATGCCAATTTTTGTGTTGACTATTTCATTAAACAAAGATTTTATTTGAGCTTTGTTGGCCAGGAAATCTTACCTGCTTTGAATCAAGTTCGGTTCTTTCTAAACAAAGAGGAATATTTCTACTGTTAAGTACACTAACTCGGTGTTACTTTTTAAAATGCTTTTCAACCCTTTAAATGTTCTCCAAATTCCAGAGCTGTTCCTGGTTTGATGGAGGCATTCTTACTGAGTTGGCAGTTTCTTCTAAGGTCCCACTTACCTTCCCTGGCAGTCCTCACAAGTATAAGGCTGAATTCCAGCTTGCCCCTTTTAAAGAGACCAGCTAAGAGAACATTGATCTATCTTTCCTAGATGTAGTGTAACTAGGTAGCCTCTTTAGAAGGCATAATTGTTTCCTTTCATCAAATAGTTTAAAGCTTGGGTTCAACCTTTCAGAAAAATTTGACCTCTTTTACTATTTGTCATTGGGGATCCTGGGTGGTGTAGTGGTTAAGTGCTTGGCTGCTAACTGAAAGGTAGGTGGTTCTAACCCAGCGTCCAGTTTGTGGGAGAAAGATGTGGCAGTCTGCTTCTATAAAGATTTACAACCTTGGAAACCCTACGGAGAAGTTTTACCCTGTTCTCTAAGATTGCCATAGGAGCTCAGCTGCTAACTAAAAGGTTGGTGGTTCAAATCCACCAGCCACTCCTTGGAACCCTATGGGGCAGTTCTACTCTGTCTTATAGGGCTGCTATGAGTTGGAATCGGCTGGACGACAGTGGGTTTGGTTTTGGTTTGGTATAGGGTTGCTAAGAGTCAGAATTGACTCTATGGCAACAGATTTGGTTTTTGTTTTGTTTTGTTTTTTAACTATTTGTTGAAGGAGCCCTGGTGGTGCAACAACTAAGCATTTGCCTGCTAACTGAAAGGTTGGTGGTTCAAACCCACCCAGTGGCTCCGTGGGAGAAAAGACCTGCTTCTCTACTCCTGTAAAGATTACAGCCTAGGAAACCCTAAATCTTGTGGAACAATTCTGCTCTATTAACATGGCGTCACTGTGCATTGGAATCAACTCGATAGCACCCAACAACAACAACTATTTGTAGAGCTTTTATCATATGGTGGTTCCTAGAGCACTATGATCTATGAGTTGGAATCGACTTGACAGCAGTGGGTTTGGTTTTTTTTTTTTTGTTGGTAGAGCACCATGATAGACATGTTAGGGAATGTAGAACATGTGTCAGACCTGGTGCTGATTCCTGGACCTGGTCAAGGAGGGACATATTCTAAGTAATGAGATGAGACTCCATTCTATACTAGACATCCAACAGGAAGATCCAACCAGGAAAATCCAACAACAGTTGTAGTTCCAAGTGAGTGGTTTAAACTTATAAGGATTATAAATAAATACAGGAGAAAATCTGTCATCTCCCAGGCTTTCGTTTGTTGCAAAAGCCTCATGGGACCAGTCATGTTGCTCAGTAGTTGTCTATGATTAGACATTTTTATGACCAGTCCTTTTCTATTCATCCTTTGGCCTCACCCTTCACACTCAAAAATGATTCTGCCTTCATAAAACCTGATTTTTTTTGTCAGAATTAACACATGAGTAAATAATTTAAAGGCATCCTCTACTTTGCCTACAGTATGTTGAAGTGATTTTTAATGTAAGAGACTTTAGTTTTATATGTAACTAATTAAGGACTTATAGACATTTTGCCGTAAGTTGGAATCGAGTCAACTCAATGGCAACTATCAACAACAACAACGCAGACAGTTGAAGTGGTTCTGAACTAAAGACCTTTCTTAAGAAGTTCTTAAGTAACGAATTGAAGAACTTTCTCTTATGTGAGACCTCACCTTTGACATCATGGCTTTTTTCCATGGATGGTTTGTATGTAGTATATAAATGCCAGGTCGTAGGGTAAGCCGGGACAATTGTTAGGTACCAGGTAGTTTTCTGTAAACACACCCTTAAAATAAGTAACTTGTAGATACAACAGGATGTGCTTGTAAACTTTACGTTAACTCAGTCATATTTCGTACGTTCAAGGACAATATTTTTCCAACAATAAACATAGGGTTCTTTCCTTTCATAACATTTTTATTTTGAATGGGTCACCTGATTGTTGGAGATGAAAGTGTTAAACTAAAAATGCATGAAGGATTATACATGTAGAAACTTTTGAAATGGTGTAATTTTGGCTATGTATATTTTCACCAGAAAAAAAGGTCCTCCAACATTGAGAAGGGAGAGTGTTGACATGTTGTGGGGGTATTAACCAATGTCATAAAACAATATGTGTACTGACTGTTTAATGAGAAACTGTTTGTTCTGTAAACCTTCATCTAAAGTGCAATTAAAAAAATAAAATGAATGAAGGACTGTTGGATGTATATGGCTGCAGGCATCCTCCATAGGAAGAACTTACAGAACATTAGGCAGAGAAAAAACTGTTCATCTAGAACTCTAAACCTGTAACACTAGTTCTGAAAGATGTTAATAAGTTCAGTAAAACCTACGAAAGCCAGAAGTTGTGTAAGGTAAAAACCTGTCAGAAATGGAAAACTCAAATACTCAAATATTTCCCACTAAACAGAGGGTGGTAGAAAAGTGATGACTGCACGGTGTCAAAGGTGGGAAACTTGTGAGACCCGGAAAAACAAGGCAGTCCCACCGTGTTCCAGCTCTCACAGGTTTCACTGTATTTTGGGAGGAGAATTTCCATAGCCAAAGTTTGAAAATGGTGAAATAAACCAGTTCTTCATGGTTCTTTATTGCAGTTCTTCTCAGGGCCTTTTACTATGATTATGTGTGAATTGCAAAAGAAGAGGAGGTGAGGCAGACACAGGTCCCTGGGTGGTGCAAAGGGTTTGTACTCAACTACTAAAGGTTGGTGGTTCGATCCCCCCCGGTGGTGCTGTGGAAGAAAGCCCTGGTGATCTATGTCTGTAAAGATGAGAGCCAAGAAAGCCCTATGGTGCAGTTCTGCTCTGTAACACATGGGCTTGCCATGAGTCAGAATCAACTTGACAGCAACAGGTAAGGGAGGTAGATACAGCACAGTGAACACTCTCATTGAGCACAGACTCCAGAGTCCCCACGCCTGAGCTGTGTGACTTGGGACAAGCCTTCCTTCCTTCGTCTGTGATGAAGATTCTGTTGTCGTGATTAAATGAGCCAGTGCATATAAAATGCTTAGCACAAAATGACTATCGCATAATAAACTCTTCAGAGCTATGACAAATCCTTTTGAATTCAAAGTGGAATGATTCTGTTATCATTCATTTCGTGGGCATAGCGCAGCAGAAAGGGCTCGGAATTAGGTGTCAAGAGCGTTGAGCATCAGTTTAGCCATCAATTGCATAGGATGATTTTGAGCTACTTTATCGCTATGTTCTTTGTCTTCATTTTTGAAATAAGTAAGTCATCGTGGTGCCTATAACGTCTAGTCAAAGTCTAAAATTAATACATTCCATTGAGCCCTACCTAGGCTAGAATTCGCAAGTTCTTTTTAAGGTCAGGTGTGTCATCTCTGAGTGACTGTGCTGGAGAAATTTTTAGCTCGTTGTTTCATCTCCATGTGTGTTAGCTAGTAATAAAATAGTTTACTAAGTCACCTATGGAAAGATAAGCTAAAATTACAGCCAGTTTGGCACTTTGTAATCATCATAAAAGTTAGTACACATCTGAGTCTAAATTAGGGCTGGATGAGCATTTATCCTCAAACTAAGGTGGCATCATCTATTTATTTTCTGTGGCATAGTACAGCAATGTAATATCAGGCCACACAGATTTTTTTTTATGTCCAAAGCTGATTTTCTGAGTGTTGGGTCTGGAGGTGTGTAGTGTCTGTAAAATTTAGGTGCTTTACTTTCTCACGTTAGTTATTAACCTAAATTTAAACTATAAAGGGAGGTTAACTCTCACTGCCTTGATCTTCAATGATCTTGACCACTGCCTTCTGGTTTGCACTGGGCCATGGTTTGCACTGGGTCAAGGTGTTTGGAGGGCATTTACCTGGTACGTAAGGTAGTCAGTGTTTCTAGGAAGACCTCAGATTTCTAAATAAACGATTTCCACACTGGTGTTTTTAAACATGTTTGTTCCGTGGTTTTACTTACTGAGAAAAATCAAACAAGTAGATGTGTTCATTGCCATCCCACAGATTTTTTTAGCTGAGAAAATGGACAGGTTTGTGACATTTCTCACCGAAACCAAGAATGGTACACTTCCTTGGTGGTCTATAATACGCATTGAATCGACATTTTCTCTTTTCATTTTCACTACAAATGTCATATAAGTTTGGACTGAATCATTTTATCGAAATCTAGTGTTCATCGTTATCAAGTATGCAAGGCCTAGATCATCATTGCTTTCCTCAGTCTTCCATCTCTAAAGCAACTTATTTCCTCTTAGGGGTTTTATAGAAAGGAAATTGATGTCATCATCTCTTAACCATTGCTGTCAAGTTGATACCCAGTCATAGTGACCCTACAGGACAGAGAAGAACCGCCCCATAGGGTTTCTTAGGCTGTAATATTTACGGAAGCAGACTGCCACATCTTTCTCCCTCGGAGCAGCTGGTGGGTTTGAACCATCAACCTTTCACGTAACAGCTGAGAGCTTTAACCACGGTGCCACCAGGTCTCCTCCCAGATCTCTTAGTGGTATCTTTTGTCATGGAGCCTGGGGTTTGGGTGGAGTAAGCAGCAGCAGCAGCTAACAGTAGAAATGCAGGTGAGACCTTATGGAAAAATAACTTCCTTCCAGACAAAGGAGTTTTTATTTCAAGCTGTAGGCGACGGGGAGCCCTTGAAGCATTTTTAGCAGAGGAGTAATGTAATCGTGTTTGAGTTTAAGGAAGGTCCCTCTGGCAGGACAGTGGAGAGTGGATTCAAAGACAAAAGACTTTGTCATGAGCATTATGGATTCAAAGACAAAGGAAGTCCTAGGACCAATCTGATGCGATCACTGAAGTAGTCGGCTAGGGAAGGAGGGATGGAGTTGGCAAACAAATATATACCTTGCCCCTTACTTCTAGGCCCTGTGGGAATCCAAAACCAAGCCTGATGTACATCGTCCGCCAGGAATTTCGACTGTTGTTGATAGCTGCTGTAGAGTTTGCCTCCGACTCATGGCAACCCATGCACAATAGGATTGGACTATTGTGACCCATAGGGTTTTCAATGACTCATTTTTGGAAGTAGATCACCAGGCCTTTCTTCCTAATCTGTCTTTGTCTCAAAGCTTCACTGACAGTTGTTCAGCATCACAGCAACTCACAAGTCTCCACTGACAGACAAGTGGTGGCTGAGTTTGAGGTGCATTGGTCAGGAATCGAAGCTGGGTCTCACATATAGAAGGTGAGGATTCTACCACTGAGCCACCACTGCCCTCTATGGAACTTAGTCTAGTGAAGGCAATTTGGTGCTCAAGTCCATGGTGTAAAGCCAGAACCTTCATCTATCTGCAGTAGATTTTCCTCTTCATTGTACCCAGTTGCTTTCCACAACTTCCCTTTGCTCTCATGTATTCACATCTTGAATCAGCCAAGGGGTAAAAGGTCTGAAAGACCAGCTTTGTTTTTCTTCCAGCTTGTACTCTGAACCCTGTTAGCCAACAGTACTGGCGCTGCTTTACAGAAATAGTCCCAAGTTAAACAGCCCAGTTATGAAATCCTACAGTCAGGCTGCAGTTCTGGACTTTTGGTCCATGCCTCTGCACGTTTCCTTCCAGCCACTTTAGTCCAGTGGCTCTGTGCCATTGAGCAAGTGAGAATGCTCCGAGTATGGCCACAGGTTTTCTGTTCCATGAGGCAGACCTCATTTGGCTAGGGTGTAAAATCAGTAGTGTTGAGATACATATGTCCCCAGGGAATGTTGGTTCATAATTCATTTCCTGCTCCAAGCATGTTAACTTGCAAAAATCTTTTTAGCAGACAGCAGAATCTTCAGAAAAGAAATTTATATTTGGAAATTTTTTTGTTTTATGGTAGACAGTAGAGGTATTCTTTGAGCATTATCTGCTACAGAATGAAAAGAACCCTGCTCATTAAATTGGACTCTGTGGAAAGACTTGGTAATTCCTCCAATGTACTTATTGGTGGTGGTGTTGTTAGTTGCCTTTGAGTTAGCTTCAGTTCATGGTGACCCCATGTACCACAGCATGAAAGCTGCCTAGTCTCCTGCCATCCTCATGATCACCAACATGCTTGAATCCATTGTTGCCTTCTAACCTCAGGGACTCATCTTCCAGCACTATATCGGACAATATTCTGTTGTGATCCATAAGGTTTCTGTTGGCTAATGTTTGGAAGTATATCTCCAGACCTTTCTTCCTAATCTGTCTTAGTCTGGAAGCTCCAGTGAAACCTGTCTACCATAGATGACCTTGCTGGTATTTGAAATACCAGTGGTATAGCTTCTAGCATCATAGCAACATGCAAGCCACCACAAGACGACAAAGTGACAAATGTGTCCAATGTACGTGGTGCCCCTGAAATCAGAGTGGGAGATAACTTTTAGTTTGATGTCAAAATAATTTGCACCATATTGGATGACAGAGAAACACGTACTTTTAGCCATCCTTAAGCACATTAAAACATCCTGTTAGCTCCAGAACCACCTTGGAGCCCTGCAGACCCCAAGTGACCGAGGGCAAGCCAGTTTCTTTAGACACACTCTCACCTCCACCGAAGTCTCATAGTTACATTGACCCGACAGTTTTCTTCCTAAGGAGCTGGTTATCCTGGGCCCATCTGCATGTTAGTGTGAGAGATATGTCAGTCTGGACAACTGGGTCATGTAATGAATAGAAATCCAGTTTACACAGAGGGATTAAATATCTTAGTATTACCCTTGCCGTATCAAACTTCTTTGACAGCGCCAAGAGGAAAATGAAAGTCATTTCAGTGTGGAGAAAAGGAGAACAGGTTTTTGAATATGTAAAAGGAATCTTTTACTTGCTTTTAAGATTCTAGGTTACTTAAGTAGATATAAAGTATGGTATAGGAGGTCTCAGGCAGATGATCTCTGGGCTTAAAATTTAGAAATTTTTAACAGGAGGGATCCTGGTGGTGGTGTGACATATGTTAACTCTGAAACCTGAGTCAAAGGCCAATTTGTTTTAAGTAATCTCAGCTGACAGATGTTTATTGAGCCCCCTACAGCATGCCAAGCACTTGGAGCAAGGCAGAGAGTACAATCAAGACCTGCCTTTGAGCTGTAATCTGCTGAGGGACAAGAGAAATACACGTGAAACAATTAAAAATAACAAGAGTTTATGTCTTAAACTGTTTGTTTGGTACAGAATCCAAAACGGGACATAGAAGGGCGGGAGAAGTTAGAGCTTGTTTCATAGTAGACAGGATTTGAGAAGGGAAGTGAGAGGGTCCTCCAGATAAAGTTAACAGGACAATTTATTGCAAGCGGGTTGGAGAGTGGCTTTTAGGTGGGAGCACAGATCGCTCAGCCTGTTGACATTGTTCAGCCCAAGCAAGATTTACTGAGCACATACCGCATGCCAGGCACTGTTACGGGGGGATGATGGGAAGACTAAAGATGGATGAGATCTGGTCTTGGCCCTCAAAGGAGCTGAGTCTAATAGGAGTCAGGTTGATTGGAAATCAACTGGTAAGAGGTTGAGTGTAGAGCTGTGAAACCAAGCCCCTGATGTGGTTCACAAGCTTTGGGAATTAGGCCTGGAATGGTGAGAGCCTTGGGAACGGGTGTCACTCAGGACTGCCTCAGATTGCAGAGTTAAGCTCCAACCGTTCTGGCAGAGAGTTCCAGCACGTTATTGGCTCAAGGTTGTTACTCGATGCCTAAAAGCCAGGCCACTAGAAAACCAATCCCTCAGGTTTCAGTCCTCAGAATCTGCCAGTGTGATAGCTCACACAAAACGGGTTCCCATACTTTTCTGTCAGTTGGCACTGAAGCATGGTGGGGAATGTGGGATCAGGTTTAAAATGCTTCAGCCTCTCTAGCCAGCCGCTGAAACTTGAGAGAATAAAGTGGTACTGTTATTGAGGGCTGGACCTGTCTGTCCTTCTAGAAGGTCCCCGTCACAGTGACTGCTGGAACAGAAGGTTTTATTTTAAGAGGAAATCTAATGAAAGCCAATGTTGTAAAGGAAACATTTTTTATAATGCCTGTTAGAAACAAATAATTCAATTTGACTTTTAAAAATAGACAATAGTGAGCATTGCCCGTTTCCAAACAAATGTCATTTAGAAGCTAGCTTCTGCTTTATTTGTTTCTGGGCTTTCATATAATTCTAGTGGTAAAATATAAATTTTCTAAAACCATTTTTTAAGATAGTATACTTCTACTCTGCCTGCAATTCATGCAAGTTGCTCTTGGCAGGATTAGGTTGAATTTTAATACTAAAACTCTTAACACCAAATAGCTAAGAAGCTGTGGAACTGGTATACTTAGTGAATGATCCCTCTCTACATTAAGCATGTGATGTGCTGTTACCAAGTGCCAGTAATATAATAAGAATGTGCTCATGTGGGTTTATCTGTATTTGTCATTAAGGCTCTGCTAAGCCAGTGAGCCCCAGAAGCAGGCTCGCAGGGGGCTTTCACACTTGTCTGATGAGCAACACAGGTATTGCTCCAAGCAAGGTGCCATGCCTGGCACTGGCTTGGATGTGGGCTGTGGCAGAAAGTTCTGGAATGCCCGGACAGCTGGGGGGCTCTTGTCTGTAGCGATAATGCTCTGAGCACGGCCAGGCCTGCAAAGCATTTGGTGGACCTTGATGGGTCCTTAGTTGATTATTTAGCCTAAGTACCACAAAAAATAGAAACAAACTAGTTGCTGTTGAGTCGATTCTGATTCATGATGACCTCATGTGTTTCAGAGTAGGACTTCTCCATAGGGTTGTCAAGGCTGTGACCTTTCAGAAGCACATCACCAGGCCTTTTTTCCGAGACAACTGTGGGTGGGTTCAAACCGCCAACCATTTGGTTAGTAGTTGAGTGTTTAACCATTTGCGCCACCCAGAGACTCCTTAAGAACCATAATATCTTTGTATATATCCCCAAGAAATTCTTTTTTTTTTTTAATTGTGGCTTTAGGTGAAAGTATAAGCTCAAGTTAATTTCTCATACAGAAATTTACATACATATTGCTATGTGACATTAGTTGCAATCCCTACAATGTAACAGCACACTCCCCCTTTCTACACTGGGTTTCTTAGGTCCATTCAACCAGTCCCTGTCTCTTCCTGCCTTCTCATCCTGCCTCTGAACAGGAGCTGCGCATTTGGTCTTGTGTATCTGATTGAACTAAGAAGCACACTCTTCAGAGTATTATTTTATGTTTCATAGTCCAGTCTAATCTTTGTCTGAAGAGTGGGCTTTGGAAGTGGTTTTAGTTCTCGGTTAACAGAGCGTCCAGGGGCTGTAGTTTTGGAGGTTCCTCCAGTCTCTGTCAGACCATAAAGTCTGGTCTTTTTATGTGAATTTGAGTTCTGCTCCGTACTTTTCTCCAGCTCCGTACTTTTCTCCTGCTCCATCCAGGAATCTCTGTTGTGTTCCCTGTAAGGACAAGTCATTGGTGGTAGCCAGGCACCATTTAGTTCTTCTGATCTCAGGCTGATGGAGTCTCTCTGGTTTATGTGGACCTTTTGTCTCTTGGACTAGTATTTTCCTGTGTCTTTGGTGTTCTTCATTCTCCTTTGCTCCAAGTAGGTTGGAACCAATTGATGCATCTTAGATGGCAGCTCGCAAGCTTTTAAGACCCCAGACACTACTCACTACAGTGGGAAGCAGAACGTTTTCTTAATAAACTTTGTTATGCCAATTGACCTAGATGTCCCCCAAAACTATGTTCCCTAGACTCAAAAAATTCTTAAGTGATTTGAAAGTTTTGTAGCATTTCCATTAAGAGAATCTCAAAGTGACTTTGTGATAAAGAGAATGCCTGCCACAGTTTATAACTAGTATTGGGGGGTTTGAAATGCAGACAGGTTTCCTGGGATGTAACAAAATAAGCCTATGATGGACACCACATCTCTGAGCTGTCTTTATTCTACTGGATTAAGCTATATAGGCTCCCCTTGGGGGAATTAGTCTGTGGTCAGTCCTTGACTTAATTTCAGCTGTCAGAGTGTCCCGTGGAAGGGTAGGATAGAAATATGGACTCAGAGGAAAGGAGGAGCAGGGAAGGTCAGTCACCATGGTGTAAACCTGAACAGTAAGATACATAAGCATGTTTCTTAGTCTCTTACCATCCTGAATTCCCTCTCCTCCTTTTCCCAGAGAGCAGAGCTGACATCTGATAAAGACATGTACCTTGACAACAGCTCCATTGAAGAAGCTTCAGGAGTGTATCCTATTGATGATGATGACTATGCGTCTGCTTCAGGCTCAGGTAAGGCTATCTGCTTCTAAACACTCACCTCCATTCTCCATGTGCGCGCACACATACTTTACTGGAATTTACTTCAAGGAGACTGGCAGGATGCCCAGTGATTAACAGCATGTCTTTTGGAGTCAAAGTTAAAATTTGGGTACAAATTCCAACTCCACCACTTAACAGCTGTGAAATCTTGGGGAATTTATAACTTCACTGAGTCTCAGTTTCCTCCTTTGTAAAATGGAAGGTAGTAATAGTCCCTACCACATAGGGTTGTTGTGAGGATTAAAGGAGTTGCCACATCTAAAGCTCTTAGGGTTTGGTGCGTGGCACATAGTTGATGGTCTTCCAACGTTAGCTTTTAATTTTATTATTAAGCCTATCAATGACTGTGATAGAAACCACCCTTAAAGAAATCCCTTAAATGCTAGTTTCATAAAAACTTCTTGTCCCTTGTTAAAGATTGTACATGAAAGCAAGAAGACTTATCCTTTCTTATTCCTAGAGTATTGCTCAAAAGTGGGAGGGAAGATGTAGCAGCCAAGTAAAAAGATTGTATAGTGATGTCCCCAGCTCCCTCGGTATATCAGCTATCTATTACTATAGTAATGCTGTATAACAAACTACCCCAAAACTTAGCTGCTTAAAACAACAACCATTTATTTAACTCATTTTGCAGGTTGGCAATTTAGGCTGGGCTTAGTGGGCTCACTCACAGGGATCAGCTGTAGGTTGGATGTGCAGCTTTGCTAATCTTGGCTGGACTGTGTCATAACTCTGGGGCAACTGGGCTAACTTGGCTCTGGTCCACACAGTCTGTCATCCTCCAGCAGGCCAGTCATTTGTTAACAAGGATTAGACGGAGATCCTAAGAGAGTAAGCAGGAATATGCAAAGCCTCTTAACACTTAGGCTCAGAATTGGCGCATCATTACTTCTACCACATTGTATTGGCCAAAGCAAGTCAGAAGGCCAGCCTAGACTCCATATCTTAATGGAAGGAGCTACAAAGTCAAGTTACAGAAGATGTGTATGCAGTGAGGAATAAAGGATTCTAGCCATTTTTGCAACCTACCACACCTTGTAAATGTTTCTCGCAGGCCAGGAATGGCCCCTGAGAAGCTGAGAGTGAGGAAGAGCTCGTACGAATATTTAATTAATGGTCGAGTCAGGAATATGTGGTCAACAGGATGCTAGGAGAGTCTTATTCAGGAACTTTCTTGCTTAGGATTTTCATTGTAGATTAAGCAGATGTAAAACGTTATGCTGACTATAGAATCATGGTTGATGTCTGATGATTAGATTGGACCAGGCTTCAGAGTGACCCAGAAACAAATTAAAGTCGCTTGTGTCTTTGGTAGATATCTAGCCATATAAGAGTGAATGTTTTAAGTTGGAAAACAGCAAGTCTAAGAAAGACAAGAGAGGTGGTGGCTGACCTAGTAACAATGAGCTTACAATGCAGTCCTAGTGTAAAAATAGCCCTAGTTATTCTTGGGAGAGTGATATGTATCACGCATGCAGAATGAGTGTGAAAAGAGTTGTTCTCCATAGCCCACAACTCTATTAATATCTTTCACTCATGGCACCTTTTTTTTTTTTTTTTAGCACCTCAAAATTGCTTTATAATTGTCATCATCAGAGTGCCTCTGGAAATAATAAATATGGACACTTTCTTGTCCCCATTTCACAGATCTTAGAATCCAAAAGTTGGAGGGCATCTGTAGAGGTTGTCCAGGTCGTCTTGCTGACTTCTGCCAAGATTGTCCTTAAGTTTAATTTAAAGAAAACAGGTGCACAGTCCTGCTACCCTGCCTTCCCTCCTCATCCAGGGGAATGTGGGTTGGAGTGGCTCATTTGAAATCCTAACCCACTAATTAGATAGATCAAGCTGAGACTTAAACGTGTGCCCACACTGCTTCTGCCTCAGCTCTAGCCATGATCTGATTGTTGCTACAAAATGGAAGAGCATCATTCTTGACTTTGGAAATTCCCTTGCATTGTGCAGGGATGTTTTTCAACTTAAAGGTAGTAGTAGCTGTGACTAAAATTTGTGAAGCACTTACTGTATGTCAGGCACTGTTCTCAGCCTTATAACATTCCTATAAGGATAGATTCTATTATTAGCTCCATTTTTCACATGAGAAAAACTGAGGCACAGAGAGGGTAAGTAACTTGCCCTAGGTCACACAGTTAGGAAGTGATACAGGTGGGATAGGGACCAGGGAGTCAGACTTGAGAGTGTGTTCTCTTTCAGTCCATTGCTATATTGCCTCCTGTGTCATAAAACTCTATTCTAGAATTAAAAGCTGATGCCCTGTTCTAGCTGGAGGTACTGGGATCCCCCAGGATTTTGGCCAGTGTTTCCTCTGTCCTAGGTCCCATTAAGCTAGCCAATAAAAATCATTCCAGGGGAATGGCTGAAGGCCCAGAGGGTACTTAAGAGGCAGGGAGATGGGACCATATTACATATGTGGACTCAAGTGCAATCTTCAGTGAAATGAAAACCTCCAGCCATTCACTTAAACGTTTCATAGGCATTCATTGTAAGCCATATACTGTATGTTCTTAGGACACAGAGATGAGAAATACTTGGTCCCTGTCCTCAAGAGACCAAGATTCTGACGAGAAAAATGTAGAAATGAGAAAAAATAATCATAACACAATGCGAAAAGCACCACCAGGGTTCCTTTTACCCTGTGTTTCAATTATTTTTTCTCATTTCTGCATTTTTCTCATCAGAATCCTGGTCCCTTGAGGACAGGGACCAAGTATTTCTCATCTCTTTGTCTCTCATTTTTGTGTCCCAAGAACATGGACAGCACCTAACAACAACAAACACAATGTGATGGGTACCATTACAGAGGAATGTTGCTGTACAATAAAAATTTAAGAATTAAATACAGGCTTTTGGTTAAATACAGGCTTTTGGTTAAAGATGACAGATTGAACATACGTACCTTCCAACATCCCACTAAATTGACAATAAAGGAATGGTCGTAAGCTCATAAGGACAAACAAAACAGTAGAGGAGGGCAAAGCCACAAAGTTTTAAAAGCTGGAAAACAGAGGGGCTAGTAGTAACAGACTGAGTAGACATGACAAGCCTGAGTTAGCCAGCAGTGGGGAAAGCAAGAAGCAACTCAGTTAACACAGCAGAATCCCCTTTGTGCCCAGAAATTGGTGGCACCAAACAGAGGGTAAAAGCAGGACTAAGTGCAAGAGGATTGGTTGAAAGTATGTTTAAGAAACATATTATGTTCCCAAATTCTTTCCCTTTTTCATGCAGCAAAGAAAGGGACTGATGCTCTTCAACCTCAGAGAAATAAGGGTTTATTATCTGAAGAGGGTAAAACAGAGGGTCTCTGGGTTGCAGAGTACCAGGCACAGATGGGGCTGGGGTTTCCATATTGAAAACAAGGAGAATAAGTTCTTAGATTAAGTGTTATTCAATGCTGAGATATCCCCCACTTGTCTTCTATCAGTTCCCAGAAAACTGGCACTCTGGCCTTTACCCTCTGAGTAGGAGATTTGGAGGCTCCTCTCTGGGGAACTGGTCTAACTCAATAGAAACAACTGAAAGATACTAGCAATGGCAGTTCTCCAGCAAAACATACAGCTATATCTTAACTGATGATGCCCATATTTGATAAAACTTCTCCCATGTGCTCAGAGCTTCTAGTCAGCTTTTTGGTATTTTCCTCTTAAATATCAGAGGACAACCAAGGCTTCCCAGACATTCATGAAAAACTTAAAATGGGAAGATAGAGATCCAGAAATGGGGAGAAGAGAGAGACTTAAAGGGAGAAGGGAACTTATAGAAAAATTCAGAGAGATAAGAGAAGATGCTTTAACTGTAAAACAAGAACAGGATGTGAAGAAAAAGGAACATTCCAAGAGCACAGAAGAACTCTTGGAGAGTGAACTATCATGTCAAAAATGAAAAACTTATTAGAAGGTGAAACATAAAGAGAATATTTATTCATTCAACATACATTCATTAATACCCACTACATGAGGGAACAGACATCTTTCTGGGTGGTAGGAACTCTTCAGTAAATAAAACAGTCAGAAATAAAGCAGTGCTTTCTCTGGTAGTGAGAGAGTTTATTGATTCCTTTGTGTATTTTTATATCTCCAGATTTCATGTATGAATGTTTATTTTTTTAAACATGTATTCTCTTTATAAATAGAAGAAAATGTTATTTTAGAAAAGAAGAGGTACAATGAGCAGTGGGAACATAGGAAGAAACAGCTCTGTGATGGAGAGATCAAGGAAGGCTTCAGAGAGGGGAGGATGGCATTGATGCTGGACAAGATAGTGTAAACAGGAGTTTTCCAGGTGGAAATGGGCTCTGAAGTAGGATATTTCAGGCAAAGAGAACACTGTGATCCAAAAGTCAGGGATGAGGAAGAGGTAGTCAAGGGTTTCTGGTTTGGACAAATGGACTGATCTTTTTCATAAAGATAGTTAAAACAGTAGGAAGAGCCACTTTGGGGAGGTAGATTACTCATCTGTCTCTAACTTAAGAAGTGATCGCTTGAGAGGATTTTCTGCTTTACAGATTTCTTCGCTGTCCCAACAAATTCTCCACACCCTTAGTTTGATGACTCATGTCGGTAACTATTGTGAACAAGGGGGTCTTTTAAGCCCTTAACTGAAATTTTTTATTTCTCATTGAAATTTTATTCTTTGTAAGAAAATGATTCATTTTAGGAAGAAGTCAGGCATATTTAAAATCTTTAATATTTAAATATATATTAAAAATATATGTAAAATTTTGATAGAAAATCAGGTAGGCTAATATAAAAGCAATGTATTTCTGGAGCTATCGTTATTAATGACTTAGAGTTACGTAACAATTTAGGTGTACAGAATGCTTTTAAATATATATCACATTTGAGCCTCTAAGGGCTAGTTATTATTATTCCCATTTTACAAATGAACAGACTGAAACTCAAGCATTGCTTGCCCACATTCATCACAGAGCTAATGAATGCCAGAACCAATAATGTGTTTGAGTTTTCTGAATGCCAAATCCTGTATTTATTGCAGTGTACCCTGCCATTTCTTCTCTATGTGATGAGTATATATATTCTGAAGTTAAAGGAGATAGTTGGCGTATTAAAAAATAAATCAAAGTAATATAGCCATTGCACTATTTCCATCATGTTACCTCTTAACTTTCCAAACTGCTTATTATATTAGTATGATTCTGTGAAAAATACCCATTTTCTTTTGGTTGAGGAATTTGCAAATAATTCTTCCAGGGTAATCAGAGCGGCTTGGAGACAACAGGTTAGTTTGACTTACAGAAGTTAAGATTGAATTTTTACAAATTTGACAAATGATCAACATTAAAATAATATTTAAGTGTCAGAAATTCTTAAGTGTTATTCCGGTAAAAAAAAAAAAAACAAACAGTACTCAGGTGGAAAGTTGGTGGTTAGTCACTTATTGAACAAATAAATCAGAGCCCGTTAGGTACTAGGCACTATGTTAGGCATTCAGGGAGCAAAACAGATGTAATACTGTTCTCATGGAGCTTCCAGTCTAGTTATTGTTAGGTGCCGTCAAGTCAGTTCTGACTCATAGTGATCCCATGTACAACAGAACAAAACACTGCTTGGTCCTACACCATCCTTATAATTGTTGCTGTGCTTGAGCCCATTGTTGCAGCCACTGTGTCAATCCATCTCATTGAGGATCTTCCTCTTATTTTGCTGACCCTCCAGTTTACCAAAAATAATGTCCTTCTCCAGGGACTAGTCCCTTCTGATAACATGTCCAAAGTATGTGAGACCAAGTCTCATCATCCTTGCTTCTAAGAAACAGTCTGGCTATACTTCTTCCAATTCTAGTAGGGGAGACTTTAATCAGTAGTTATACAAATGAATGCATAATTACAAACTTGTGATAAATGCCACTAGGGAAAGAAACATGGTATTAAAAAACCATTTAAAAAAGGACTCTGGCCTAACATATCAGGACTAGAAGCAGTCTTCCCCAAAGTATGACCTTTGTTGAGGTCTGGAGGCAAGATAGGAATTAACTAGGTTAAGGCTTCTGGCAGAGGGATCAGGAGACCATGTCTGAAGCACAGGGAGCAATAGGGAAAATGGGGCCAAGGAAGCTAGATAGGTAGGCCAGGGCCAGACCATGCAGGGCTAGGTTGAGACATTTTATATTTATCCCAAGAGCAGTGGGGCATTGTGTTTTAAGCAGGGTGTTGGAGCCACAGCTAACTTGTGGACAGAAGACTAAAAGGGGTCATTAGGAAGAAGCCAGTTCATGTGACAGCAGTTTGGCTTAGGGTGGTCACACTGGAGGTGGTGGCTTGGATTCATGTGTTAGAATGGAGGATATTAACAGGATATTAAGAAGATAAAATCGGCAGCACTTGGTGATGGGTTCAATATGGAAGTGAGGAAGAGAAAATTCTGGTATATAAGAATGCAAGATTCCAGTCACTGAAATGGGAGCATAGTGAGAAGACCAGATCTGTGAAGGAAAGGGAGGTGGGTATCATGAGCTCCATTTTGGACATGTTAGGCTTGTATAGTGCCTTTGAGACATTAAAGTGAAAATGTCAAGTAGGCCATTGATGCATGGGTCTGAATTTCAGAAGGTGATACCATCTATATTTAGATGCTTATTGAAGCTGTGGGCGTGGGTGAGGGAGAAAGTGTGCGGTAAGAAGCCTGCCACTGAACCTTAAGGAGCTCTTCATATTGTGAGTCCAGATAGAGGAGGATGAACCTACAAAGAAGACTTAGAAATAGCCAGAGAGGAAAGGAGAAAACCAGGAAATCATAGAAGCCCAAAGAAAGGGCATATCAAAGGAGATGGTAGTAGACAGTGCCCAGTGGTGCTAGTTTTGTTTAGAGGAGGGGCACTCTGAAAAATACCATTGGATTTGGCATCTTGGAGGACATTGGTGACCTTCACAAGACAGTACCAGTGGTGTGATGACAATGTCAAAGAGTAAAACAGGTGACTCTGTAACAGTAAAAACAGAGTTTCATTGAGGGTTAGAGATACAGTTTGAACCGGGAAACGCAGAGTATAGATCAAAGTACCAAGTGTTCCAGCTACCAGAGAGAGGTGAGCTTTTATACAGAAAAGTGGGGGAGAGAGTGTGACCACAGTCATGGGGGCTTGGGGTTACACATAGTAGCAGGACGATAGCAAGCTAAAATTTTACAAAGTTAGCTAATCCATCTTTTAACATAAGCTTTCTGGAGTCACCTAGTAAGTGATTTTCTGAAATATTTACATATACATTCTCCCTGGGGCATGCTGCTTCTCCTGAGACTATCTTGACAAACATTTCTTCACAAATCACATTTTTGCCCCTTCTGTTGTTTTCTGAGTGTGGTTAAAGTTTCAAAAGAGGTTACACAGGTTCTGTTCTTAGAAAGGAGGACCTAGGACAGGCTGAAGTTTAATTCAGAGACTGGAGCTCACAATGGGCTTCTCTGGGAAGCACATAGGCAGCAAATTTCTAGTCATTAATTATGTAGCTGGAAGAGAAGAAAAACAAAATGGAGCTTGAGCTAAATTAACCATCAGCCATTTTGGTCAGGCTAAGCGCCTCAGCTAGAGTTTTCATACTCCTTGTCAATGAGGAGAGTCTGATTGGAGGGAGAAGAGCGGAGAGTCAAGTAGATGGTGAGGAAAGCAGTTAAAGATATCCACAAGCCCGTTGTTAACTGTTTGGCTATAAAAACGGGAGAGGGTTTAGCATGAATTAAGCATGAATTAAAGGGTCAGCTATAGGAGAGTTTTCTTTTTTGTTTATTGTTTTTATGTGTTTTTTGTTGTTAATAGTTTTGTTGTGTTTGGTATGTTGTGTTTTTTGTTGTGTGGAAAATGGCGCGTGCTTCCATGTAGATAGGTGGAAATCTTATTGAGCAGGAGGGATTGAACATACAAGTGAAACAAAGGCAAATTGAGAGTGTTCAGGGTGATCATATTGTAGAAAAAATTGCCAGGCTACGTGAAGATCCACTCTGAAATAATTTTTTATCTCAATGAAGGCTGAAGGAAAGTTTGTGATTGAATTCTTGGGGAGCAGATATGGCTTCTGTCAGTATCAACATTAGACAATATTGTCTGATAACACAGAAGTCTGATTCTTGTGCTCAGCTCATCTTTGCTTATTTTTCCAGGAGCTGATGAGAACGTAGAGAGTCCAGAGATGACAACATCTCGAACGCTTCCAAAGATACCGTTCACTAGTCTTGCTCCAAGAGTGGAAACCACGACGTTGAAAATTCAGGACAAGATACCTGCTCAGACGAAGGTATGTTTTGTTCTGCATTTGTGTTATCAGGGTGTTGTAAGTGCTCTTCAGGTTATAGTGTACAAAATAGGCCTTCTAAGAGGTTCTGTTTTAAATTATGGAAGGACAAATGGTCTTTCCATTATAGTATTGTAAATGACTTTTCCTTATTCTTTATGATCGTTTTGACTAATTTACCTACCTAGTACTTTTGTCACGCCAGACCTGCCTTATATACAGTTATTTTTTACACGGTGTTCCTTCTCAAGGAACTCACAACCCAGTTAAGGAGCAAAACTTTTTCAGTTTATTTAGCTTAAGCCAAGAAAATTTGGTTTTATTTCATAAAGGAGGTTTTATGTTAAAACCATTGTAAACTTTACATATTCCACAGGTCATAGAGTAAGGAGATGCCAAGTCACATCTTGAGCTGAAACTAGTCTCAGTCATTTCTGAGTCTCCTCACGTCTGCCATCAGTACTATATAAACTTTGAACTCTTTTAATGATAATGATGAATCTAGGTGCATCTGGAGTAACTGGTGGCGCAGTGGTTAAGTGCTCAGAAGGGTCTGCAGTTCGAACCCACCAGCCACTCCGCGGGAGAAAGATGTGGCAGTCTGCTTCTGTAAGGATTTTCAGCCTTGGAAACCCTATGAGGCATTTCTACTCTGTCCTAGAGAATTGGTATGAGTCGGAATCAACTCAACAGCAGTGGCTTTGGGGTTTTTTTTATTTGTTTGTTGTGTGCATCTGTATGCATTCATGTTTGAGAGCTGACTTACAGGAATACGTCTTTGGCCTTAGAACAAAGCAAAGCTACCTGCTAATGAAAAATAAGAGACTCATGATTTTGGGCTTGTTAGCATAATATTGCAATTAGCTGACCATCCACTAATAGGTAAGCTATTTAAGTTATAAAATGCCTTAGTCTGAAAAAGACCTAGGTTTTAAATCCTGGAGCTGGTCAAGTTTCTCAGCTTCTCTATTCATTCCTTATGGGCCACTGAAACGATTAAACATGACAGCATGTAGCATGGCACCTGAGACTTAGTAAGCATTCCATAAGCCTTACTTGAATTTGGTGGAGCAGTAGAGGCCAAACCATTTCACCTATGTTTAATGAGCATGTGTAATAACCTGCAGCAATAGACTTTGTACACGGTTCAAGGCTAGCCTATGAAAACTTGGAAATAGAAGTGTCCCTTTTAACAGAGCTTACTCCGTCTGTTGATTAGAAATGAGATGCTGCCAAGTTTTAGCAGCAGAAAGGATGTGGAAAACTGTATCATGAACATAGTGACAGGCCTTCTCTGGAGGAAGAAGCACTTTATTTCCTACCCTTATCAGAGTACCTTTCTTCTTCCTCTTCCTCCTGGTCAGTCTTCCTAGTGCATGTGACCAAGATGCTGGGTTTCTGCAGATTTGGAACAGCCAAGAAGTCAACCCTCTCCAGGCTGGAGTGCTAAGAAGGGTCAATTAGTGTTGGGGATAGATTGACTTCACAGGCCAGGCAGTAGGAAGGAAAAGAGAAGCTCCAAGAACTGAGGTAGCCATTCCTTGCGTGTGCTGACTCCACGCGTGGTAGCTACTCCATGAATGTGTAAGTTGAATAAATGAAGAAAGAAGGGGAGAGATGAAAAGTAACAGATGTAACTGATGGCAGACTGGCTGAGCGTCTCAGTGTGTGTATGGCACAGTTATCCAGTGTGACTTTTGAGAGATAGATATGACTTTTACCACATTTTATTTGACTGCCTATCATGGCTGAAGCTCTTGAAGTCAGCGACCACTAGGATTTGCTCACTTGAGGTAAGAAACTCTCCTGGGTGAATTTTTGTCTTCAGTGATAAAGAATTGTATCCTAAGCAGTACCTAATTTGACATAGAGTTCTGGTCTGTTGAAAACAGCATATTGAAAATTGATTTAAGTTTTTAAAAAATGGCCTTTAAGGAAGGAATTGCATCAGATCACGATGAAGAAGATAGACATTTGGCAGATGAGCATCTGTTCAAGCGAGATTAAGTGCTACTGTATGTCGAACACTGTTCTTGGTACTCACAGTGATAATATTGATCACCGATAGCATTCACTAATAATAGTGATTAAATTTTCCATTTTGTAGTTACATGGTACAGCTGGATTAAACATTGCCTCTAGGATACCATTAGTATACGTTTTGCTTTTGAATGAGTCTCACAGTGGCATTAATGTCACTGTTGAAGATATTCTATCTAATTTGTTGTAAATTTATGTGACAAAAAGAGAGAACACAGTTATTTGTTTAAGTAGCACATTGTTCATAACCTGTTCTTTCCATTATATTTCCGTGGCATCCAGACAACCAGACATGGTTGTGATGTTTTTAATTGGCTTCATTAAATCATTCCTGCTGCCTTTTTGTAATTTCATGTTACACATGTATACGAGAGTTAAGGTATTTCATATTAATTCTTTACTTCAGAATGATTTTCTCTTAGTCACGCCCCTGCCTCCATACAAGAAAACTTTTTAATTTAAAAAATGAATGTGCCTTCCATTCATCTAAGTACTTGGTGGGCCCAGTTCTGTGGAGACCTTCCGTTCCCAAACTCTCAGACCCCTGGAATTCAAGCTTCTCCCTGCCTGCTGGATCAGAAGCTGAATCAAAGGGAACCAAACCATGTCAAGAACTCTCTCAGATGATTTTAGGGACTCAAGAAACCTGAGGTGAAATAATGTGATTTGCCGTAATATAGGACGAAGATGAAATGGATAAACTTGGTCTCTAATATCACAATAGCTGTTTATGTCCATCTCCTTCCCCACCAGAACTTGTTTACCTCTCTGTAGTCACAAGACTCAATTATCTACTTTTTTGAGTTTCCTCTTCCCTTTCCTGACCTCTAGTAACAGTTCTGGGGCTCTAGTGGCATAGTGGTTAAGAGCTCAGGCTGCTAATCAAAAGATTGGCACTTCGAATCCACCAGCCGCTCCTTGGAAACCCTATGGGGCAGTTCTGGTCTGGCCTGTTAGGGGCACTATGGGTCAGAATCGACTCAACAGCAACGGGTTTGGGTTTTCTTTTCTTTTTTAAGTAACAGTGCTAATGAGCCGTGAAAAGCTTCCTAGATTAGAACCTGGATAATCCATTCTCTGATCTGTTGTCTGTCCTACCAATTAGTGATGGACTGTCCATGAAAATAATGGAAGAAGCTCAGGCAAAATATTGCCAATGAGTTTCTCTCTTGTGCTTCACTTTGGTACATGAAGGCTTGGGGAGACTTTCTTATTTTCTTTCTACCACATTAATGTAGAGAACAGTGCATTTGGGGTGTATATCGTATAAGATAATTTCTCTATGGTCCTCTGCTTCTTTTAAGTTATGTCAGTTTGAGGTTTAAGGCAGTACAGAGTTTCTTGGGGCTGGGGAAAATAAGACAATCATTCTTTATCACACTGTATTACGTATCATCTTCAGTGGCAGCCTAGTATTCTGTTCATTGAGGCAGAGACGCAGCATACCCTGGAGTTCATATGGATCCACCTGGTTTAGCTTGTAGTACTTCCTAGAAATGAGAGCGTCCTTAAGGCACGCCGTGAAGGTGAGGTTTTTCCTTCTTAAATTCTTAACTCTCTAGACTGCCATTTTGAATGAACACCAGAAAGCAATCAATCATTTAACTGGGCCTATGGCACAATAGACTAGTATAGACTCCTAGGAGCCCTGGTGGGAAAGTGCTTAAGCGTTAGTCTGCTTCTGTAAAGATTTACAGCCTTGGAAAACCTGTGGGGCAGTTTTACTCTGTCCTGTAGGGTCGCTATGAGTCAGAATCAACTTGGCAGTGGGTTTGGTTTAGTGGAGATGATTACATGTTCTTAGGGAGAGCAGTAGAGCTAAAAAGGATTGTTGTCTAAAGTCTATAGCCCAATGGAGTTGTCAGTGTTTTTCATCAGTAGTGTTGGCCAACAAGAACTTCAGTCTGATAGAGAACAGTCAATTCATTTAAACTAATTTCTCTAATCTAGTGGTTCTCAAACCATAGAATTGTCAGGAAAACTTTAAATAAACAAACAACAACAATAATCAATGTCAGATCCCCAACCCAGACCAGTTGAAATAGACTGTCTAGTGGTAGGTCCCATATGTATTTATTTTTAAGCTTTCCAGGCAGGGTTTGCAATCCATTGCTGCAGCCTTGTGTCATTTACCCAAGATGGTTAGCATTACTGCTGAATATTAGAAAGGCAACAGATGATGTATGTGTTGGTGTGGTAGACTGTAAAAAATGTTCTGGTGTTTTGGAGAGGTGAACAATCAGAGAGGGCTTCATTAAGGACCAATGGGCAATGAAAGAAGTGAATTATTTGGATTGGAGTTAGGAGAATTGCATGAACCAAGGCACAGATGTTAAGAGCCATCTTTGTTAAGTAATAGGCAGTGTGAACTTGACCTGGCAGGGTTTTTTACTGGGATGTAAGAGGTGGGTTGGGGGCAGGGTGAGGGGGAACACTGGAAGCCAACCGGCACATGGCAGTTATGAGGTTGTTGCAGGAACTTGGGTGTAATGTGATAAAGACCTGAACAAGGCTGTGGAAATGAGAATCCAAGGAAGGAACTTAATTTGAGAAAAATGGGGAAAGACAAGTGTGGGGACCCAAAAGAATAGCAGTACAATTAATGGAAATAGAAAAGTGAACCAGTATGATTTGGTGGTGAATTACCTTTTGGATTTGACATGTAGAGTTAAAGGTACTGCAGCCAAGAGTTACTGTCCTGTAGTAGGCCACTGGCTAGGTCAGCATGATGCTGACTGGAGATGAGGCTGTGAGAGTTATTACTGTAGATTTATACTTTAGAATTATAAAATGCCCAAGAACCTTAAAGTGCCCTTCATTTGCTAGATGAGGAAACTGAGGTCCAGAAACATGCCATGACTTGGTCACGGTCCCAGAGGTACAAATTGCAGAACCCACGCACCCAGAAATCCTAATCCAGGGTTCTCTGAAGGTGAAAGAGTGAGTAGTAGAGGGAAAAATTACCGAGTAGGCCTGGGCAGGACTACTCCCTGCATACTAAGAGTAGAAAGAGCATAGTTAGGTTGTGGGGAATACCTTGGAGAGAACACCTGAAAGGAAACTGTCATCAGCAATGCTGTGTGTAGCAAAGTGACAAAGGAGTAAGGAGAATTGGGGCAATGCTATTGTACTGAAGCAGTCAGGGAGATGGTGGCCTGAAGTCAGAAGTTGTTGTTGTTAGTTGCCGTCAAGTTGATTCCAACTCATGCAACCCCATCTATGCAGAGTAGAACTGTTCCATAGGGTTTTCAAGGCTATGACCTTGGATAAGCAGATCACCAGGCCTGTCTTCTGAGGTACTGCTGGGTGGGTTCTAACTGCCAATCTTTCAGCTAGTAGTCAAGCGCTTAACTGTTTGCACCACCCAGAGACTCCCTGAAGTCAGAAGAGTGGTGAGAAAATAGAGGTCTTATGAGATGTCGACTCAACCTAACCATGTCATTAGGATTATTGTGCACTCACAAAATATCCACTTTGCATTTACATCTGATGAGTGTTATACAAAACCAGGAACTACATGAATCCATCATGGGACTCACCTGTTGGTATAAACTTCATCTAAAGTGATGGTTCCAGTTTTTTCTAAATTCATTGTATGAAGAAAAGGAATATTGGAATATACTCATTATATCTCCTTCCCAACACATTTTTTTATGTGTATAATCTTTCCCTGCTTCCCATATCAGTCACCTGAAGAAATCAATAAGGAGAATGTTCACATGTCGGACTCAGAAAGAAAAATGGACCCAGCTGAAGAGGATACAAATGTGTATACTGAGAAGCACTCAGATAATCTGTTTAAACGAAAAGAAGTCCTGGCAGGTGAGTAGCAGGGTGAGGCTCAGGTGAGGAGGTGGTCCTTACCTTGGCCTCTAAGTGATACTCAGGTGTGTGTAGGCAAAGTTTGCTGAATGTCACCTTCCTACTGAAAGCAGTCTTGAGGGCCCTTCTCATTCCAGCGTGAGGGGCAAGAGGTTAGGCAAGCGTTGTCTTTATTTTCTGCTGGTCCTCTGGGCCTACTCCTTGGCCAACCGTTAAGTGGGAGTGGGGGTGAGGATGGCCTAGAAGAGGAAAGATCTGAATTAGTCCAGGACAAGTGGGCTGGGAGGTGCGTGGGTGGAGAAGGGTGTGTTTGAAGGTCAATCGGTCTTGCTCCAAGCCATCCCTCATTTCAAAGTAAATTTAAGAGAAGGAAAGATCTTTTTTTGGGAGGGGAAGGAGGGCACACTTTACACATATAATGTGCATGGCTGTAAGAATGTAGTCTCTAATTGTAACTTATCTGATGAAAGTATTAACATTTGATTTTAAAGGGAAAGATTTGTAAGATTTAAGAGCACCTACTTTTTTCCCCACTTTGATTTTTTTTTAAATTATTTTTGTTGTTATTGTTGAAAATAATACATAGCAGAAGATAACACCAATTCAGCAGTTTCTACATGTACAATTCAGTGACATTGATTAAATTCTTTAAGTTGTACAACCATTCTCAACCTCCTTTTCTGAATTATTCCTCCTCCATTAACATAAACTCACTGCCCCCAAGCTTCTGTCTAACTTTTTGAGTTGCTGTTGTCAATTTGATTCCATACAGATAGTTTTTTAAAAGAACACAATGCTCAAGGCAGACATTCTGTGCTAATTAAGCTAAACTACTATTTGGTTTTAAGACTTTAGGGGATACCTTTGGTTTAAGGTTTAAAGATTATCTCAGGACAATAGTTTTAGAGGTTCATCCAGCCTTAGTTGCTCTAGAAAATCTAGATTCCAAAAGAATTTGAAATTCTGTTCCCATATTTTTACCCCTTTTGATCAGGATTCTTCTATGGAAATCTTTGGTCAAAATATTTAGTAATGGTAGCCAGGTCCCATCCAGTTCTTCTGGTCTCATGGTAATGGAGGCAGTTGTTCATGGAGGCAACTAGCCACACATTCCATTTCCTCCTCCTGTTCCTGACTCTCCTTCTTCCTCTGTTACTCCAGGCAAATAGAGACTAATTGTTGTCCCTTGGATGGCAACTAGAGCACCTAATTCTTGACAGTCTCAAATCCAAGATTGGAAATTTGCATGCTTTTTCATATTTATGCTTAAAAATTTTAAGTCGATTAAATCATGTTTTACGTTTTCACTGAAAAAGCAATTAGAAGACTTAGAATATGAAATGTGAGTACTGAAAAGACTAAAACATTTTAAAGTACGGAATTAGCTGCGATCACGGCCAGATTTTTCTTGTTGAGGCTTTTGGGTGGTGTTATTAATACGGATCAAAGAAAGTATTGTACCTTCCTGAGGAATGTCAGATTTGCATAATTACCTGGTTGCTTCATTGAATCCAGTTTTTTTTTAATGTGAGGGTTTTCAAATTAAGCCTTTTATAAAAGCGAAAGTAGATTGAGCTTGACAAAGCGAATTTCCGTAACCCTTGAATCCTTTCTAAAAGAAAGCTTCCTTTTGGTATATTTCAGCTGTCATTGCTGGCGGAGTTATTGGCTTTCTCTTTGCAATTTTCCTTATCCTGCTGTTGGTATATCGCATGAGGAAGAAGGATGAAGGAAGCTATGACCTCGGGGAACGCAAACCATCCAGTGCTGCTTATCAGAAGGCACCTACTAAGGAGTTTTATGCATAAAACTCCCACTTAGTGTCTCTATTTATGAGATCACTGAACTTTTAAAAATAAAGCTTTTGCATAGAATAATGAAGAGCTTTGTTTTTTGTTTTTTTATTTCATTAAAGAGCCATTCTGGCACCTTAATGATAAAATCCCATTGTATTTAAAACTTTTCATGTATTTCTTTAGAACCACGTAAAATTAAAACTTAACATCTGCAGTGTTCTGTGAATAGCAGTGGCAAAATATTATGTTATGAAAACCCTCAATGTTCATGGAATCGTTTGAAACTTTTATGCGCAAATACGAAGTGATTGTTTTTATCGTAAGGTTCAAAGATGAAAGCTGTTTAATTTTTGTCGGCATGTCTCAGATTGACCCCTCCAGGCTGGTCGTCATTAATTTATCCATTGTTCCCTCTTCTCCTCTGTCCTCCTCCCGTTATGTCCCCTTAAAACAAAACTCTTTGCCTTTTGTAGCTGTCATGGTGCAATTTGTCTTTGGATAATTCAGATAATGGTAATTTAGTGTGTATGTGATTTTCAAGTATGTAAACTTTAACCTCCATTTTGTATAAATTTTTAAGTGTCAGACTATCCATTTTACACTTGCTTTGTTTTCCATTACCTGTAGCTTTGGGCAAATTTGCAACAGCAAATCAATGTGTAGAATTGGATTATTACCACAAAACTGTTTAGTCATATCTGTCTAATCAGATCTTCTTTTGGGAGGATTTGTTGTGAGTTACTGACAAGCCTCAGCAAACCCAAAGATGCTAACAGTATTTTGAGAAGTTGCTGCAGATTCCTTTGGCCACTGTATTTGTTAATTTCTTGCAATTTGAAGGTACAAGTAGAGGTTTAAAGAAAAATCAGTTTTTGTTCTTAAAAATGCATTTAAGTTGTAAACATCTTTTTAAGCCTTTGAAGTGCCTATGATTCTATGTAACTCGTCGCAGACTGGTGTTAATGAGTATATATAACAGTTTAAAAACAAAAGTTGGTATTTTATAAGCACAGACAAATCTAATGGTAACTTTTATAGTCTTACAAATAGACATAAATTGTAATTTGGGAACATAAAAACTACTGAATAAATCATGTGGCCTAATATTGAAAATGTCACTGTTATAAATTTTATACATTTTCGATCAAATGTACATCTCCCCTTTGCTAACGACCGTCTGCTCTCGAGGATGACATGGGTTTGATTTCTGAGTGCTCCACAGTGTCTGTAAATCAAGACCAAAGAGACTGTCGTGAGGCCGTTTATTACCAGATTCGCTTCTGAATTGGCCAGAGGAAATCTGGATGTATCATCTTTGTGTGTCTGGGTACAGATTCTGGAAGGCTGCCAGGGAATTGGGAGGTTTGCAACCTTTATAGGATAGCTGATGGCAATATTGAGACAGTTGCCCGCTTTTGCAAATAACTTACAAGACTATAAATTCAAAAGAACTGAAGGGCGCTTTCCAGAAGTAGGTATCTAATGCTTAATCCTATAGGTTGATTTACCTTTGAAATTTTGTTCCAAATTTCCTGAAGCTTAACTGAAGAACAAGTGGATGGAATACCATAATCCATACCACAGGGAGGGAGTGAGGGAAGGGCAGGGAGGCTCTGCATTAGAAGGAGGGCCTCACTGCTTACAATTGAAGTTGCTGGAAAGTAGTAATGCCTAAGGAGAACATAGAGGTAGGCAAATACCCTGGCTGGGTACTTCCTTCTGCCCAAGTATTTCCTTGTTCTATTTTACCATTGGAGTCCCTGGATGGTGCAAATGGTTAACGCACTCAGCTGCTAATCAAAAGGTTGGACGTTTGAGTCCACCCAGAGGCATCTTGGAAGAAAGGCCTGGCAATCTACTTCCGAAAAATCAGCCACTGAAATTCCCATGGAGCACAGTTCTACTGTGACACACATGAGCTGGCCATAAGTGGGGATCAACTCGACAACAATTGGGCTTGCTTGTTTTTTGTGTTTTTTTTAATTCTATATTAAACGGTGAGTCGCCAAAGTAGGAAAAAGCAAAAAAGGAACTTTCCCAACATATAATTTAATAAAATACAAATGCTTTATTTAGAGAACATTCCCTGGAATTGCCATGGAACTATTTTAAATTTTTCTTTTTAAAAGCAACACTTGGAACCGTGTTTTTACTTAAATCCTTAATGGCCTTAATTCTCAAATTCCTTTCCCATCACTTACAGAGTCAGTTCACTTTAGAAAGATTAAAAGTAATAGCACCTTCTAAAGTCACACCATATCCCTCAATTACAGAAGTTAAGAATGTAGTGGGTATACCTCTAACTGTGCAAAGCATAGTAAAATTCAATTCATAGAACTGCTTGGAATATCCGTGCCAGGAAAAGAAAATTTCTGGCAAATACTTTGTCACCACTGTAAAGCAAACTATTTGTTAACGTGCCAAAATAAAGTCTGTCATGCCGAAAGTAAAAATTCATTGTATAGACTGACATCCAGTTTTATTCAACTATGTTTTCTGCTTAGTTTTTTCTTTTTCTTTTCTTTTTTTAAGATACAGCAAAAAATACTATAAAAAAGTATTAGTAATGATTACTGAGTTCAGGAAATTTTTGGTAAAGTATAAATATTAAAGCTGATGTGAAAATTTCCTGTTTCTTTAACCACATGTAAATGATTTCCTTTGTGTGAATATGGCTTTGTGTTTGAGACTTGCAATATATTCAAACTGTCCCATTTTCAGCGTATGGGGTAAAATGGGATGAGGTCACCTTTAAGCTTCAGCTGCAGGTACTTAGTACTTAGAACATCAGAATTGTGGTGGTGGTGGTGGTGGTGGTGTGCGGTCAAGTTGATTCCTCCTCATAGCGACCCTATAGGACAGAGTAAAATTGCCCCATGGAGTTTTCTAGGCTGTAATCTTTACTGAAGCGTATCGCCAGGTCGTTTCTCCTGCAGAGCTGCTGTTTGGTTCAAACCGCTAACGTTTTGGCCAGCAGGTGAGCACTCAACCATTGCACCACCAGGGCTCCTTACCTCAAAGTTAGGACCTGGTTAATAAAACAGAACAAGATTGTAAAAATTGCCATCTGTGAATTTAAAAATTGATGAAGTTTCATGTCATATATTTAGTGATTTGGTCTTTTGTTAATGTGCTCCTTTTTTGCAGATTAGGCAAATACCCTTACTTATTGAAGATGTAGTCTGCTTAATACAGGGTCTAGGAGAGTAAGCTAAATACGTAGAACATAACTACCTTATCCTGGTGGCCTTAAAGAACTAATATGTCCTACAAAGGGTGCTGGTTCCTGCAGAAACAGGCACAATAATAACTTTATATGGAGTTTATTTCTTCAATATTTTAGACAAACATTTTGAAGCTTTAGGGAAAATTTTTAAGTAAGGAGCAAAAGTATAAAATAAAAATGTACTATATTGCAGGGTTAATTTTATAAGCAAGATCTTCTTTAAAGCTCTATTATAAAGTGTTTAAGTGCAGTGGTTCTAGAAAGAATAATATATTTGGTTTTAAAAGGCAATGACTTTAAGCAGCACTAAATCTCCAACATGAATTTCTAAGCTCTAAGCTTCTGGCAGACAACAGTGAGACCCTAAGAGGTTTTCAATTAAAATTAATCAAACCAGATGATAAATGGACTAGTTTGAATTGAATGATCACTAAAGTTCTTTTCAGTGCTGATATTTTATGACAATAGTGAAATTTGAAACTTGGCGATTTCTGGGAAATTAGATTCAACGATCATAGAAAACTTTAGAAAAGCTAGAACAACATCTGTCTGCCTTTTAGCAGTAAAAACAAAATGAGTTCTGTCCCACTCTGTCTCTTAACTGGATGACTTCAACTACGATGTATGGTTCTAAGGTTTCATTTCTTTTTTGTTTATCTGCTGTATATGGTCTTCAGCAGAGTCTCTTCTGACCAAGAAATCATGATGGCTTTGGGAGAGGTTTGGTTTCCTGTGAATTAGCTAGAAGGATGTAACCCAAGCCATGGTTCAAACCCACAAATAGTAGAGTGAAGCTTTAGGCTTTGGTGCTCCAGATGCTCTGAGCACAAGACACATTCATTCTGATTTCTTTGGCAGAGTAGCTTTCACACAACAAATATTTGTATGTGCAAAGGAAAAGGGGTTCAATCCACAAATATATGCACACTAAGAACCAGACACTCTTCTAGGAGCTGTGGGTATACTGATGAATGACATACACAAAGACCCTACTGTCCTGGTGCATGGAGCTTTCTGGGTGAGCAGTAGGGCAAGGACTTAGGGAAAACAAAACTAACAATCCAAATTTATCTGGTATTGGTAATTTCCATGTTGGACGTGACACAGGCTGACGTAAGAGATGGAAGGACTGTATCAGGATAGGCTAGGTATGCTGCAGTAATAATCGCAAGATCTCAGCAATTTACGTCGGCAAAGATTTATTTCTTGCTCATGCTTACATGTCCGTGGGTTGACAGAAAGTTCTGCTCAGAGTAACTGTCATCCTGCAGGTCAGCTGGAGTAGCCACTATCTGGAACACTGTCAGTCATTATAGTAGAAGGGAAAGAGTGGCGAAGCACAGAACAGCTCTTAAAGCTTCTGCTCAATAGTGACATATGTCACTTCCACGCACATTTCATTGGCCAAAGCAAGTCACATGGCCACACTGAACTTCCAAGGGGCAGAGAAGTCCAATCCTACCTTGTGCCTAGAAGGAGATGATATTTATGAACAGCGATGACTACAGCAGCGTGGTCAGGAAACATTTCAGAGATACGGAGCCATTTCTGCTAAAATCTGGGTAACAGCATCCCAGGCTGTGGAAGACCCTCAAGAGGGAACAAGCTTCGGATGTTGGAGGAACAAAGAGAAGGCCAAGTGGCTAGTGGGCAAGGGGGAGAGAAGTGGAAGAAGAGATCGCAGAAGAGTGTAACTGCTTCAGAACTTGTGTTCCATCGTCCACTTTTGTGCCCTTTAAATTTGTCCTTCAAGAGGCAGCTAGAGTGATCTCTTTAAGGTATAAATTAGTTTGTCACTCCCTTGCTTAAAACCCTTCAACAGCTCTCATAGCACTTAGAATAAAGTCCCTGCTCCTTACTTTTGCCCTTAAAGCCTATAGGACCTGACCCAGGACAAATGCGTACCAAGGGGACACTGGAATTAGCATGGCTAGTTAGGAGGAAATTGTAGTTATCTAAGGGAGAAATGGAAACCCTAGTGGTGTAGTGGTTCAGTGCTATGGCTGCTAACCAAAAGGTCGACAGTTTGAATCCACCAGCGGCTTCTTGGAAACTATGGGGAAGTTCTACTCTGTCCTGTAGGGTCACTATGAGTCGGAATTGACTTGACGGCAACAGGTTTGGTTTTTTTTTTAGGGGAGAAATAGTGGCTTGGCCAAGGGAGTGATAATGAAGTTGGAGTGGAGTGGAGAGGAATTGTTTGGACACAGAATCAATAGGCCTTGCTAAATGATAGGAAGTTGGGAGTAGGGAGTAAGGAAAACGTGGAATCAAAGATGGCATCTATGTTTTCTGCTAAGCAGTGAGTGACTCATGTACTGAGAAAGTGAATACTATGGGCAAAGGAGAGGGAGGGCTGGTAAATCAAGGGTTCTTTTTGGATCACATTAAGCTAGAGAGGACTATTAGACACCCAAGTGGAGGTGCCAGGTAAGCATTTGAAGCTCAGAGAAGAGGTCTGAGCTATTAATTTGAGAGTTGAGTTCATTATTTGTGTCTTAGCACTCTGATCCATTTCCTGCTCTTCCCTGCTCTGCTCTGTATGGAAGGGAGGGAGTACACAAGGTTAATCCATGCAAACTACATTTCCCAAGCTTCCTTGTCAACTGGCTTCTAGAAGGGTTTGGCTAATGGGAGACACTGACAGGAGGAGGGGAATAGCCAGAGTATTTTTCCTTCTCTTTCTCTGCTTTAGGCATCATTTCTAGCAGTAGTGCATCTCCTCTGTGGTTTGTACTCCCACTAGGCAGGCTCCCCTCCATGCTCCAAGATCCCATTATTCATAAACTCTCATAATCCCACTTTCTCCTTTTTTCTCACCAGCCCTAGGGAAGGTACCAGTGTCCTGCTATTGCTATTCTCTGGGTTATCTCATCCTCCCCAGATTGCCTTTATAGTTTCTCCAACATCTTTGTAACTAGTTCCCTGGATTCAGTTCCTTCGGTTATGTTACCTGTTATGGGTTCTATTTTCCTTCTTGTACACCAACCAATGACGCAGGAGTGAACAGCATATAAATGGTATTAAAAGCCGTGGGACTAGATGAGAATTGTCTGGAGAGATTAATAGAGAAGGAGGATGGCTCTTCTAGCGAAGTCTGACTATGTTTTAGATGAACCACTACCAGATTCACCCTTTAGCACTGGTTACTGAACTGGGTGCCATTTTGGCAGATGCTCATTAGGGAACACAATCTTTAATTGCAAGGAGGAAAAAATCCCCATAATGCATCATGGGAAGCTCATTTTTGAGCTAATTAATAAGCATGTTAAAGTATCCACTTCTACTGGATCATTAATAACACACAGTATTAACTGATTTTATACCAGAAAAAAAGTAATGGGGCAGAGGAGTACGAACTATTTGAATATTCAGGAAATAATCTCATTATCTCTGTGTACAATGGGAAACCATCAGCAAACAAAACCGTGAGTAATTACACCACTTGCAACCTTGTCCTGGGGTCACTGAAAGCGGGATGTTCGCCTCCTTAATTACATTCTGCTTAGGTAAATACCTCCGTCTAGGCCAATTGCAGGGAAAGGTAGTAATAATGTTAAAAAAAAGTAGATGAACTTGACCTTGCCCCCAGACCAAACTTGGGAATCATGAATTTTCCTTTTCTGATAAGCTCACATCTCTGTCCTTTGCTTTTTTTAGTATCTGTTACTCTTTTTTTTTTTTTTTTTTTACTTAGTTAATTTTTTCCTGTGTAAAATAAAGACAGTAATAATCGGCTTCTTATGAGAATTCAATGAAACAATAAAGGTGAAGCACTTAGAACCGATCTGGTATCTAATAGGCCCTCAGTACAGGATAGTTTCTTCATTCCTTTAACAGATGTTTCCTGAGTACTCTCTGTGTGCTAGGCACGGTTCTAGGCCCTGGGAATACGGGAGCCAACAAAACAAAGCCCTGCTCTCATGGAACTTACATCTTAGTGGAAAGAGACAGATAATAACAAATATGTAATGTATCAGAGAGAAGGTGACGTTTGAGCAGAGACAGAGATGGTGAGGGATTGATTAAGTCATGGTTGTGGGGAGTCTGGAGCGCTGGGGAGCATTCCAGGCAGAAGAACAGCAAGTGCCAAGGCCTTGAGTGTGGCCAAGGGCAAGTGAGCTAGAAAGTAGAGTCCTGGGCATCAGTGAGGTATCCACAAGCCAGATTGTATGAGTATGGCCTTGCAGCTGTTGTAATAACTTTGGAGAGCCACTGCAGGATTTTGAGCCAAGGAGGGAAATAATGTGATGTATACTTACAGCCGGTTCTCAAACCTTAGGAGGCATCAGAATCCCCTGGAGGGCTTGTTAAAGTACAGATTTCTGAGCTCCACTCTCAGAATCTCTGATTCACGAGGTGGATAGAACCTGAGAATGTGCATGTCCAACAAATTTCCCAGGGGCAGCTGCTGCGGCTATTCCAGGGACTCCAGTTTGAGAACCACTGTTTCAAAGGGATCACTCTGATTGCTGTGTTGAGAATAGACTGGTTGGTGGGGGCAGTGTATTTGGGCAAAAACACAAGCTGGGAGACTAGTGAGGCTATTGCAGTACTCCAGGTGGTGGAGACAGGGAAAACTGTTCCGATTCTGGAGAGTCAGTGTGACCATGAAGTCTGGAAACACAGGCGAATACATGATAAATGGTTTATTGATATTATATTACAATACATGATAACATCATAACCATGTCTCCAGAATTTATAGCCATCTCGTATTTTGAAAATATAGCCAACAGGATTTGCTACCAAATAGATGACACTCTTGTTTCCCAGAAAACCAAAACTCCAGACTCCTCCCTTCTCCTGTGACATCAGGAATCGTTGTCATCATCCCTTCCCCCAATCAAACTCACTCTTTTCTTTTCACTCCTGTAACTCTCAACATGTACCTTTTTCTGGCCTAGTGTTACACATACCTGCTTCTCCCTTCAGTTCTATGCACACTGAGGATGTTACTGAAGTCTGGGTCATTTTGTGCCCCCTCTTAGTACCTAGCCCAGTTCCTAGCATTGGATGATGGGTAGATGCATATGTGAACAGAATTCTGTGTTGCTAGCCTCTGACTCAATTCCTCTGTGAAATTTGGTAAGGCCCTATACAGTCTAGGACCTTCAGTCTGGAACCTTTGGCCAACAAAACAAAACAAACACAAAAAACAAGACCTACATTATGTCAAAAGTCTAAAACAAAATTCATGCAGCTAGCTGTTCACAGATACTAGTTAAAATCTTGAGCTTGGGCTTAACCTTCTTAAAACACAAAGTACTCTGATGGGTTGATGGTTTTCTTGCAGATACATGTTAGTGTTTTGCAGATAAATATTTAGCACTTATACAGGGAGCTGATTAGTGTTTTCTACCTTTGTACTTTCAGTATTTCAGTTACTGTGCCACATGATTACCATGCTGGATCCATGCTGTCCTGAGATCAAAACCTACCCTTTTTATGACCCTTTCTCCCATTTCTGTGAAGGAGTCTGGGTTGTAAACATGGTATGAAAAAAATTCTTATATGCCATCTTGATTGCTGCCATCTGTTCAAATTTCCATTCATAAATTTAAAATTCAGGCTCCTGCAGCCATCTGTTTTCTCGAAACGATCTGAAAAAAAGAAAAGCCCAAGGCAGATGTGCAGGTGGGAGAAGAGCATCGCCTGGCTTGGCCAACTTTCCTGAGTTTTTGCTTTGCTTTCTTTTTTCTCCCCTGCAGAACAGGCATGACTTTTCTTCCTTCAGGGTGGGACTTCAGTCCCCGTGTCTCAGTCTCCTGTCGTACTAGGAGAGGAGATTAAGAAATGGCCAGAGTCATTTTTCTCCTCACCCCTCATTTTAGTTTATGTAATCATGTTAACCCTGTCTTCTGTACAACTTAGAATTTTATTGCGCATTTTAGTTTTGCTTCCAGTTCTCTCTCTACCTCTGCCCCATCTGTCTCGCTCTCTCTAACACACTCACGCACACTAAATACGAGTGCTGTTCAAATTGTCCTACTGACTTGTTCAAAGGTACCTGGAAATCTCAGTGACACCAGAGAACTGGAACCCACTCCTTCCACGATCATAGTCAATTTTCTAGCATGCTGGGCCACTGAGCCTCTCATTGGGAATTTCTCCACGGATTACTTCGGCATAGTTAATGGATATGATTTGGCAGCTGCAGGACCCAGATGCCAAGCTGGGCAATGGCCCTCTTTTATTTTGCTCTTGGCAGTGTCATCTATGTGTAAGGGACTGGGCTTCTTCTAAAGCTGCTTGGCTTTGTTCCAAGGGTGCTGTTGCAGCAACTGTGAAATGCCTTCGAAAGCTGACATGACATTTTGGGGGCCTGCTGGGCTATAGTACTCTCTCAAATGTGACCTAGCTTGGGACTCACTTTTAGCTTTAAATATATATCTGTGTGTGTTTTCCTGGTTTATCTTGAGAAGCAAGGCTTCAGCAAACCACATGCAAAGTCTGTTTTGCATCTTAAAGACCCTCTCTGTAAACCTCAGCAGAATGAGCAAGGATCCACTCATCCCAAACCTTCATTAACAGTCCTGTATGTAAACTGGTGGTTTGTGGGATCATCTTGCTGGATTATGTGTGCTCATTTTCATTCTACTCTGACATTGCTTTTATAGATTAACTCATGACTGGTTTTCTGGGCATCACTGTGGGAACTGGAATGAGTCATTTAACCATTCTGAGCCCAAGTTCTCTAAATGCCAAGGGAGTAGAAGATGTCAGTGTCTTACCTTCCTTATGCTTGCTGGTATGTGGATCATTGGGGTGATGTTTGCAATGTGTGAGGAAGGGCTTGGCAAACATTGCTTACACAGGAATACCCGACTTACAAATTACCGATACTTATGAGCAGCTGTTATGACCCCTCAGAGCTGTCCCAGCCATTGATTTCAGTAGGCCTTCCCACACCATCGCCAAAGCCTCTGCTCAGTTTCTGCCTCATCTCTCTGCTCTCAGAACCCCTGGCGTGTTCCCTTCCCTCACTCCCTGGACTCTTCATGGCCCAAGATCAAGGGGTACTCAGAGATTAGGTCGCAAGACTTAGTTTATAGCTTAGTGTCAAGGTTTAAAAGCGGACAGTGCAGTGGTTAAGCACTCGTCTGCTAATCAAAAGGTCAGCAATTTAAATCCACCACCAGCTCCATGGGAGAAAGATGTGGCAGTCTGCTTCCGTAAAAATTAACAGCGTTGGAAATGCTAGGGGGCAGTTCTACTCTGTCCTATAGTGTCGCTATGAGTGGGGATTGACTCCATAGTAGTGCGTTTGTTTTTGGGGTTTTAGAATGAAGATGGGGAGCCCCTGGTGGTGCAAATAGTTAACATGCTTGGCCTCAAACAAAAAGATTGGAAGTTCAGTTCCCCCCAGAGATACCTTGGAATAAACGCCTGGCAATCTACTTCCAAAAAATCAGCTATTGAAAACCCTGTGGAGCACAGTTCTACTCTGATACACACGGTGTCACCATGAGTCAAGTTGACTCGACAGCAACTGGTTTTAGATGGGAGATGGCAAATACCCAGCTTTGGGGCCTCTCTTCCCACTTCTCCACTCGTGGCAGACATCATTAATTGATCCTAGTACACTCTCCTGCTAAGGCCAACCTCAGAATTCTCCTCCAGGTAGTGCTCCATGCAGTCACTACTAATTGACTGAAATTGATTGGGAGATGAAACCTATTCACCATCCTTTGCCTAGAGAGATGCTAGTCTTGAAGCTATAGCTGTTCTAAATCAGCTATGTTGTGAGTTGAATAGGTTTGGTCTATTTAAATAGGTTTGCATAAGAACAAAACTTCATTTTGTAGTAACGCTTGGAGGGAAATGCATTTGGAACTTGAAAAATTAGCTTACAAGTGAACTTTTGGGAAGCAATTTTTACATAAATTGGAGTTTGCCTGTATTTGGTTATATGATTGTTACAGTGGCAGCATGGGTTGAGGTAGAGAACATGGCCTTTGAACCAGACAACCTAGTTCTAATCCTGGCCCCACTTCTTACTGGCTGTGTGACTTTAGGCAAGTCAATTAACCTCTCTGTGGCTCACTTCCCTCGACTATAACATGGAGAGGATAATAATAGTTACCTCATATGATTAAAAATTTATTATTTGTAAAGCACTTCAAGCAGTGTCTGGCATACAGAAGGTATAAAATAAGAGTTTGTGAATGAGATTAAACATTGAGTCCAATCTGAACTGGGAGGCTCTTCATGAAATAAATACAGAGATGATCACAAATTTTATATTTATGTAAGTGATGTGCTGTTGGTATTTATTATGTATTTTATTCAACACTTTTCAGGTATATTGACTCATTTAATCCTCCAATAACCCTCTGAGGCAGGGTATTATTCCCATTTTACAGGTGAGATAATTGAGGCATTTCTGTGTGGTATTAAAATCACTGATCCAGCCATACAAGCCCCTAAGGCAAATTTTCTTTTTAAAAAAATCATTTTTTACTAGTATATAAACAGGGGCACAGACATTGTCACATACCAGAAAATAAAGGCAAGCAAAAATAAGAAAATAAAAATTTCCTCCATTCAGCAAGTACCAGTGTTAACAAGGATAGTATACATCCTTCAGATCTTTAGTTGTATTTCTCTTTTTTAGCCAAAACTGAGATTACATGATGCATACTATTGTTCATAGCTTCTTTTCTTTTTCAGTCAATGATCTCCAGTTTTCCATTTCAACACATAGTTTTCAATATATATAGATAGACAACGTTAAGAAGTATAAATGTAAAAGTGTTAAAGTGTACACATACACACACACACACACACACACACACTGGCTCTGCTTACTGAGAGGGCCTGAGACATGACACCCTAGCAGCATCGAACTTACTGAGGGCCTAGATTTGTGTTTCTAAATGTCACTCTCCACTAAAAGGTACCAGGGATCCTTGGGTAAATGGCTGATTCCAGATTTGAGGCAGGGGAAGTACGAGATGAGCTTGAAACCTCTTTTTTTTTTAAACAGAAAGTAAGAAAGTTCTCAAGTAATTTAGAGATGTGTCACATCAAAAAGACACAGAAGCCAGCATAAAGGGACTCTGTGTTAGTCATCTAGTACTGCTGTAACAGAAATACCACAAGTGGATGGCTGTAACAAAGAGAAATTTATTCTTTCACAGTCTAGTAGGCTACAAATCCACATTCAAGGCATCAGCTCCATAGGAAGCTGTCGGCTCTGGAGAAGGATCTTTGTGGTGCATCAGTCTTGCCTTGGTCTGGGAGCATCTCATCGCAGTATGAGGTCCCCATGTGTCTCTGTTCACATCTCTCTTTTATATCTCAAAAGAGATTGGCTTAAGACACTATCCAATCTTGTATACCTCATAAGTATAACTGCTGCTAATCCGTCGTAGTGATAGAGTTTACAACACATAAGGAAATCACATCAGATTACAAAATGGTACACAATCATACAGTACTGGGAATCATGACCCAGCCAAGTTGACAGATATTTTCAGGGGACATAATTCAATCCATGACAGACTCCTACTGGCCAAAACTATGGAAATATATAAGCATTAAAGATAAATAATGATAGTAATGGATTATAGCCCATTGAGTACAATAGGAATCCATGAGCCCGTACCGATATGAATTAAATACATGAACAAATTGAAAGTCTGATGAGGAGCAGGACATTCACATAGCCTCAAAGTACCTCCCCACAAAATACTTAAAAGTTACAAAGGGCAAGAAGCCTGGAAGACTCCACCTTAGTCAAAGTTCAATGTTAACATCGTCAGTAATGGGACAAATAAACATTTTATCCTGATAGGATGCAATAAGAAGAATATAGCACCAGTTCTGTAATTTTTCTGCCAAAGATGCGTAACCTGAATCTAATCATGAAGATACATCAGTCAAATTGAGGGACAGTCTACAAAATAACTAGTCTCTAATCTCCACAAGTGTCAAGGTCATGAACGTCAAGGAAAGATTAAGTCATGTTCCATACTGAAGGAGACTAAAGATACATGGCAAGAAAACTGAACACGTTCTTCTGGACTGACTCCTTCTGCTAAAGGATATTCTTGGGGTTTGCTACAGAGCTCACTCCAGGAGACAAAATGACTCCGTGGTTCTTGCTTTCAGAGAGATATCTAGTTCCAGGGGTCCTGAGATCAGTGCAGAGATCGGAGACACTAGCCCATGGGATAAAGAGGGTGCTTTGTTGTTGTTAGTTGTCCTCGAGCTGATCCAACTCATGGCAATCCCATGTGACCACATGTGTGCAGAGTAGAACTGCTCTGTAGAGTTTTCAAGGTTCTGACCTTTCACAAGCAGATTTCCAGGCCTGTCTTCAGAGGTACCCTCGGGTGAGTTCAAACCACCAACCTTTCAGCTAGTAGTTGAGTGCTTAACAGTTTGCATCACCTAGGGACTCCCAAAGAGGGCGCAGCTCAGGGTTTTTGAAGGCACTACATTCAGAGTGAGACTGAAATAGAAGTCCAGGTTTGATGTACCATGATGTGTCAATCCAAAGATCTCCAGGTACCAGGCCACAGGACAGAACAGAGATATGGAACCAGAGCAAGAGTATTTGAAGTGGAAAGTACAAAGTGGAACCTGGAGCAATTTTCCGAGCCACTAGGACATAACTGTTGGTGTTTTTTATAGGTCTTCAGCCATGGGTGATGAGGGAGCTGTCAGGATAACCAGACCAATTTTCAGGCACTCTATGAGTCAGAACTCATTAGGAAGCAAGTATCAGGAAACCTAACTCCAATAAGCCTAAATAAAAAAAAAAAAAAGGGTGTGCGTGGGAGTTTACTGATACATGTAACTGAAAAGGAGGCAAATCTTGGGGTTATCATCAGCACCCTCCATCTGGTATCTTTCAACTCTACCTCCCTCTTTGGGTTGGGTGCATTCTTTCCCTACCTGATGACTTTTCTGGGGCTGGGAAAGATATTTGCAAATAGGACAACTTCCATTGTCCTTCACATGTCTGGAAGAATCCACCTTCTCTTTTCTACTGTCCATATTAAATTTTAAGGAAGACTGTGGCCCAGTTGGGGTCAAGAAGATGGCATACCTGAGCAGTATCCTGGGCCTGGTGTGTGGGTGGGGGGACACAACTGTTCCAGAATCATGTGAAAAAAGATAGCAGAGGATCTCCAAGACAGAAGCAAAGTGCTGTTACCAGAAAAAGGGAGAATGGATACAGGGTTGGTGTCTTGATTTTTTAGTGCTGCTATAATAGAAATACCACAAGTGGGTGGCTTTAACAAACAGAAATTTATTTTCTCACAGTTTAGGAGGCTGGAAGCCCAAATTCAGGGTGCCGACTATAGAGAAAGGCTTTCACTTCAGCTCTGGAGGAGGTCCTTGTTTCTTTTCAGCTTCTGTTTCTTGGCTCCTTGGTGATCTTCATGCGACCTGGCATCTATCTTCCCCTATCTCTACTTGCTTAATCTGCTTTTATATCTCAAAAGAGATTGACTTAAAACACACTCTACGCTAATATTGCCTCATTAACACAAAAAAGAAAACCCATTCCCAAATGGGATTATAACCACAGATACAGGGGTTAAGATTTACAACACATTTAGGGGGGACTCAATTCAATCCATAACGTTGTTGTTGTGTGCCGTTGAGTTGATTTCAACTCCTAGCAACCCTATAGGACCCTACAGGACAGGGTAGAACTACCCCATAGGGTTTCCAAGGCTGTAAATCCTTACAAAAGCAGACTGCCACATCTTTCTCCTGCAGAGTGGTTGGTGGGTTAAAACTGCTGATCCTTGGTTAGCAGCTGAGGACTTAACCACTGCACCACCAGAGCTCCTTCTCAATCCGTAACAGTAGGCACAAACCATCCATCCATTACAGACACCTATCCCAAAACCGGGGAGTGAATATTTTCCATAACGTAGACATCTCTTGTCTTAAAACATTCTGTGTGCTAGATCACCCCTAATGTGAAGGAGAATGACTCTAGAAGAAAAAGTTTGAGAACTCCACAAAATGTCCTGGAGTTTCTCTCTGTGAAACTGGCCTCCTTCTGAGTCAGGCTGTGCCTCTACCTGCTAAACAAATGTCCACTCTGGCCCACATCTGCGGTCATTTTAGTGTCCCCTCAGAGAGCAGTGGAAAGTTAGCTTGACTGCAGCACATTTAGTAGAGAGACTGCATCCAGCCTCAGCCAAGCAAAGAAAGGAATCTTCAGGTCTCTGGTGGGAGGATTCCCACCATAAAGGCCTGGTGACTCTCTGTTTCTACCTTTGGTGGAAAATGTTACAATCTACCTACAGATGAGAGGGGGAAATGTGAGTTTGTCTCTCATTGCATTTTCTTTCTCTCTCCCTCCTCCCTTCCTTCCCTTCCTTCCTTTTTCCGCTTCCTACCTACCTACTAGGAGCCCTGGTGGCATAGTGGTTAAAGCACTCATCTGCTAACCAAAAGGTCAAAGGTTTGAAACCACCAGACACTCTGTGGGAGAAAGATGTGGCAGTTTGTTTTCATAAAGATTTACAGCCTTGGAAAGCCTACTGGGGCAGTTCTACTCTGTCCTATGGGGTCGCTATGAGTTGGAATCAACTTGATGGCAATGGGTTGTCTTTTTTTGGGGGGAGGGAGGTGGGAGGTTATGTGCTAGATACTATGTTAAAATATACTTACTTATTTGTGCTTAGTGAATAAGATGCAGTTCCTGCTCTCAAGAAACTTAGTGTCTAATGAGTAATAGTCAAATGTGACAGAGATTGATAATTATCTGTTTATTCCATCCTTCTGCCTATTAGTAATAGAACCCTAAAAGTTTTAGCTATGTATATAGCCACCCAGCTGGAAACTACTTTTTCCAAGCCTTCTTTGTGGCTAGGTATGGTTATGAAACTACATTTTGGCCAAGGTAGTGTGAGCAGAGAAATGCAGACAACTCCCAGGTCATGTTGTTTAAAGAATCTCCCTGTTCTCACATTTGCTTTACCCCTTCTCATAGACTGGAACAAGCAGACATGCTGCTGGAGGTCCAGTTTCAACCACAGAATAAGAACTACACTTTAGTGGCCTTTCTCAACTGGAGTTCCTGTAAGAAAATTTACCCCTACAGAAAATGATTTGACTAGTAAGAAGACCAGACTTAATGGTCTGACTAAGACTGAAGGTGCCCCGGAAAGCATGGCCCCTGGTCTTTCAATCACCCCAGAACTAAAACAATTTCCGAGGCCAACTCTTCAGACAGGGATTGGACTGGACTGTGGGACATAAAGTGATACTCATGAAGAATGTGCCTCTTAGACAAGTAGATACAAAAGACCAAAGGGGCAGCTTCTGTCCAGAGGTGAGAGGGGAAGGCAGAGAGAGTTAGGAGCTGGTTGAATGTTCATGGGGAATCAGGGGTGGAGGGGAGGAGTGTGCTGTCGCAGAATGGGATGAGGGGTTGGGGTCTCTTAACAACATATGTTTAAAAAAAATTCTGTATGGGAGACTAACTTGAAATGTAAACTTCATTTAATTACATCAATTAAAAAAATAAAAAAAGAAAATGATTTGAGTAAATTTTATCACTATTATTCCAAGAATGGTACAAAGTTCTACCATTCTACATGCATCAGAGAAAAGTTAATTAATTACCACAATGGATACTTTAAGGCACTAAAGCTTAATTCTTTTCAGAAACCTTCATTGAGAAGGGCTGCTAGAAGATCTGGGAGCAACAAGAGAGAAGGAACCTGGCTTCCTGGATGTCCTCATGGACCAGAGCCTTCAACCCATTCTAGACTGCCTACCTACCTCTGGACTATGTGAGAGAGAAATGAATGTCTGTCTTATTGGAGCCACTGCATTTTGTTCGTTAAAAACTCTAGGAGGCACAGTTCTACTCTGACACACATGGGTCACTGTGAGTTGTAATTGACCCAGTGACAACTGGTTATATACAGCAGCTTAGTAGGTTGCCTATCTAATTTATACCAATAGGAGAAATAACATTGCCATGAGACTCAAGAGGCATTGACTCAAAGATCTGTGTGATGTTGGGCAAGTTGATCTTAATCTGAGAAGATAAATAGGGGCACTTTTGGCACAGTGTTTGGCACAATCCTGTAGCCAAGAGAGGTCACATGGACAGAAAAGCAGCTGCAGACTTAGAGAGAACATCTCTGAAGCAATGCCAGGGGGCCCTATTTCCATTTGCCTTCTGCCCAGCTTTGTCGCTGACCCTTCTGGGGTAAATACCTCTCTTATCCATGAACCAAAAATCCAAGCTGCCAAGGAAAGAAGTGGATGTGGAGAAGAACTCTCAGACCAAAGACATATTAGCAAGTGGTTGACTTCTCTTTTGGGAGACACAAAAGCTGCAGTTGCCAGCAGAGGAGGTGTTAATAGACAGTTCCTCTGTGCATACAGACATTTTGGGTAAACACTGTACTCTGAATCCTATTGGATTTTTGTTTCTCTCTGATACAGTGACTTAGCAGCACCAAAATACAACCATTGATCTCCCTCCCTATGGCTCTTACTAATAGAATAATGGCAAATTAGTATAACTAGTAGTAAGGGGGGTCCTAACTAGCATTGGTGCCCTGGCACAGTGAAAAGTCTATGGAAAGTATTACATGCAATTCCAATAATCTCTTGGAAGGTGGGGAGGTGTCAATCTAGATTTTATAGATGAGAAAATTGTTGTCTGGAGGTTTAAATAACTCGTAGAAAGTCACAGAGTTATTAAGTGACAGTGATTATTATGTGATAGTCTGTCTAGCTCCACAGCTGATACTCTATTACACCATGAAGTCTCTTGAGTACTCAGTAAAAATGGCCTCTGTTAGATATAATTGTTGCCCTAGTTTTTCACCTCTCCCTGTAACCATACATTTTACAAATGAATTTTCAGTACCTTTCATTAGAGGCAGAATGTATTTGCTTGCCTCCTGTCTTTGGACTCAGCTATGTGACTTTCTTTGGCCAATGGAATGTGGATGGAAGTCACCATATGCCCATTCTAAGCCTATGCCTTAAGTGGCATCGTGGTTTCTGCTTGCTCTTTTACACTTATGCCATTACCATAAGAAGAAAATGTCCACGACTTCCGGGCAACATGGCACTATAGTCAGAAACACCACACCGTCCCTTTGCAGCAAAGATCAGAAAAACGAAGTCAAACAGAGTCACACGTCAGTCCTAAAACCCTAACCATCAAATGAAGAGATAAAGAACTCAGCCAAGCACGGAATGGAATAAGAAACTGACAGAGAACAGAGCATGAGGAGAGATACATGCAGAGGTCCCCTATCAGCTACCACAGCACAGATCCACCATCTTAGACTCCTATCGGAAATCAGTGAACAGGGGGTATGAGAAAGCAGCTTCACGGAGCTTCCAGCAGAAGACAGAACAACCGGTAACCAGCGATATAGGCTTTCCACCCCACACCCTTCTTCACCCCCACTTAGCCTCCTCTGCTTCCTGCAGCCACAGTCTATTGGCCAGGAAGCACGAGCTTCCCCCAAGTGCCACTTGGATTCCACCCGCCCACACTGGCCAGCTCCCTAAGTGCCATTTGTTGGCTGCTGGTGATGCTTTTTTCTGCTTCGTTGATTTCTTCCTTACAGATCACCACCTCCCCCTCCTTTCTCTCAAATACCTGGCTCCATACACCATCTTTGCTTCTTCCTGAAAGGCTGTGAAAAACTGCTCGACTGTGAAACTGCTTCCTGGCCTGTGCCGCCAAGCTGGTGGGGCCCCAGGGCCTTTTTGTTTGTTTGTTTGCCCAATTTGTTCTGTTTTGATTTGTTTGTTTGTTTTCTTTTTCTTTTCTCAGCTTGGGAGCCCCTTCTAGATGGGCAGTACCGTGTGGCTTGGAAGCTAGTCCCTTACTCTGTGCAGATGCACAGGGACATCCCTGGGGCCGTTACTTTTTTCTTGTTTGTTTTTGGTTTTCTTTTTCATTTCTTTGTTTAGTTTTCTTCTCTCTCTTGTTCTCTTTTTGTCTTTCTTCATTTCCAGTTTCTCAATTTATTCATTTTTTTCTTTTACCCTTTTTCTTTCTTTTTTTCATTTTTGTTTTTCCCCATTTCTCAGTCTCTCATTTCTCCACTCCAATAGCAAGCTCCCTTAGCACTTTTTTTGTTTGCGTGTATATCTTTGGCTCCTGTTCCTCTCTCCTCTCTCTCATCTTTCCCATACCCATCTTAGCTCCACAGTCACAAACTACCCCCTCCTTCCTGCCTAACTGCACCGTGTGCTGAACATCACACTCCCAGGCAACACAAGCACAGCCTACTGGAACCTGCCCTGCACTGACTCCCGGTCTGCACTGTCAGCCCTGGTACGTGCCACAGAAAACCTATCCCAGCAACCTGCCCTGCTGTAGCATACCTGAGTGACTGACCCTGCCCATTGGAGAAGGAGGTGAAAAGTGTCATGCCCACAGAAGAGCAAACAACAAAGAATGCACAGCCTACCTGCTCAGACATAAACAAATAAAACAAAAAAGCAGGACAAAACAAACAAATATACAATTAATAAATGAGGAAAATAACCACTGAATGCCCCGAAGACAGCAGACAATCTCAAAACATTTACAAAAACAAGACAGGATGGTTCCAGTAGGCATCCAAAATAAAGCACCAGATGACTTTCCAGTAGAAGAAAAGGCACTAGACCTAACTGATAGGGAATTCAAATCTCTAGTATTCAGAATTATCCAAGAGATGAAGCAAAAAACAGACAAAAATGAGGAAAAAATAGATAAATTCATGGAAAAGGGAGACAAATTCATGGAAAATACAGACAAAAAATCGAAGAAGTCAAGAAAATAATACAGGAACAAAACACTAAAATAAATTCACAACTAGAAATCATACAAAAACAACAATTAGAAATCCAAAAGATAAACAGCAGGATTTCAGAAATGGACAGTGTCATAAAAGGTCTGAGGAGCAGTTTGAAATGATGGAAGATGGGATCAATGAAACTGAAGACAAACTCTTGGCTACAACTCTGTTTCAGGAACATTCAGAAAAAAAGAATGAATAAAAATGAAGAAACCCTGAGAATTATGAGGGATACAATCAAAAGCAAAAATCTGCAAGTGATTGGAGTTCCAGAACAGGGGGAGAAAACAGAAAACACAGAGAGGATCACTGAAGAACTGCTGACAGAAAACTTACCCAATATCATGAAAGATGAAAAGCTGACCATCCAAGAAGCTCAACGAACCCCATATAGAATAGACCCCAAAAGAAAATCACCAAAGCATCTCATAATCACACTTGCTAAAACCAAAGACAAACAAAGGATCCTGAAAACAGCTCAAGAAAAACAAAAAGTCACATACAGAGGAGAAACAATAAGACTAAGCTCGGATTATTCGGCAGAAACCACGCAGGCAAGAAGGCAATGGGATGACATATATAAAACCTTGAAAGAAAAAAATTGCCAGCCAAGAATAATATATCCTGCAAAACTCTCATTCAAATATGATGGTGAAATTAGGTCATTTCCAGATAAACAGAAATTAAGGGACTATGTAAAAACCAAACCAAACTTACAAGACTTATTAAGGAAGTCCTTCAATATGAGAACAAACAATATCAGACCACAGGCTGAATATAGGACACAGGATTGTACTAGACAGATACCAACCTAGGAAGTGAACTCTTAAGGACTATGCAAAACCAAAAGAATTACAAAAGGGAACCAAGGAGGTTAATCTGTAATTGACAACAGCATCAGAACAATAATCTGTAAATGACAACAACATCAGAATAAACAGTGTAGGTATAGAACCTTCTAATGGAGAGGAAGTCAAGCGATACCAAGTAATAATAGACTGGTACAAATTCAGGAAGATAAGGGTAAATTTCAAAGTAACCACGAAGAAAGTTAACAAACCTATTCATCAAAATAAAGAAGAAAAGCATAAAGTCTCAGTAAAAACAAAACCTACAAAAACAAAAGAAATGAAAAAAAGAATCCACAAACAAAAGGAACTCAGCACAGAAGAGTAAGAGGAACGAAGAAAATAGCACCACAAAAAAAAAAAAAAGAAAGAAAGCACTACAAATGCAATCCCACTCCTAGGAATATATCCTAGAGAAATAAGAGCCATCACACTAATAGACATATGCACACCCATATTCATTGAAGCACTGTTCACAATAGCAAAAAGATGGAAACAACCTAGATGCCCATCAACAGATGAATGGATAAACAAACTATGGTTCATACACACAATGGTGTATTATGCAAAGATGAAGAACAATGATGAATCTGTGAAGCATCTCATAACATGGATGAAACTGGAGGACATTATGCTGAGTGAAATAAGTCAATCACAAAAGGACAAATATTGTATGAGACCTCTACTGTATAACTCATGTAAAAGTTTACACACGACAAGTAACAATCTTTGTTGGTTACGAGGGATGGGAGGGACGGGGGGAAACTAAATAGATAAGTGGTAACTTTGGTGAAGGGTAAGACAGTACACATTACTGGGGAAGCCAGCACAACTTGTACAAAGAAAGGTCATGGAAGTTCCATAGACACATCCAAACTCCCTGAGGGACTGAATTGCTGGATGGAGGGCTTTGGGGAGCACGGTCTCAGGGAACATCTAGCTCAATTGGCATAACCCAGTTTATAAAGTCAATGTTCTACATTCTACCTTGGTGAGTAGCGTCTGGGGTCTTAAAAGCCTGTGAGCAGCCATCTAAGATACTCCACTGCTCTCACCGTTTTGGGAGCAAGGGAGAACAAAGAGAGCAACATACAAGGAAAAGATTAGTCCAAAGGACCAATGGACCACAGCTACCTTGGCCTCCACCAGACTGAGTCCAGTACAGCTAGATGGTGGCTGGCTACCACCACTGACTGCTCTGACCAGGATCACAATAGAGGGTCCTGGACAGAGGGAAAAAGATGTATAACAGAATTCTAACTCACACAAAAAAGATCGCATTTACTGGCCTGACAGAGACTGGAGAAACCCCGAGAGTATGACCCCTGGACATCCTTTTAGCTCAGTGTTGAAGCCCTTCCCGAAGTTCACTGTTCAGCCAGGGATTGGACAGCCTCATAAAACAAAACCGGACTAATGAGGCACAGCAGTCCAGGGGCAAGGACTGGAAGCCAGAGGGGAACAGGAAAGCTGATGATAGGGAACCCAAGGTTGAGAAGGGACAGTGTTGACATGTCATGGGGGTGTTAATCATTGTCATAGGGCAATATGTGTACTGTTTAATGAGAAACTATTTGTTCTGCAAACCTTCAACTAAGGTACAAAAAAAGAAAAGAATTATCTATGTGAGATCAAATTGTCAACAGCAACTCAAAAGGTTTGATGGGAAGCCTAGGGGACAATGAGTTGAAGATAATGGTGATGGAATAATTTGGAAAAGGATAGTGAGAATAGCAGCACAGCTGGAAGAATGTAATCAATGTCACTGAATTGTACATGTAGAAACTTTCAAAATGGTGGAACTTTGGCTATATATATTTTCACCAAAGAAAGTCCTCAAGGTCGAGAAGGGAGAGTGTTGACATGTCGTGGGGTTCTTAACCAATGTCATAAAACAATATGTGTACTGACTGTTAAATGAGAAACTATTTGTTCTGTAAACCTTCACCTAAAGTACAATAAAAAAAATTAAAAATGAAGAAAATGTCCAGATAGTCAATTGGTCCAAGGAGGATGAGCAGAATGCCCTTTAAGTTGCTGCTGCCCCTTTAGCCTGAGTCCCTGAATGAACAGACATGAGCTAACCTGAGCTCAATCTTTGGCAAGGAACTGAAACCAGACAGGCATCCAGACTGAAGCAGAGCAACCCAGCCAAGGCCAGCCTGGATTAACTCTGACCAACCTGCAGACATGTGAGCAGGAATAAATGAACATTGTTTTAAGACACTGAGTTCTGAGATGGTTTGTTATGCAGCAACTGCTGGCTGAGACAACCTCTTTGAATGCTTTTCAGTCAACTGTGGAAATATCATTGCACTGTTCTGAAACTGGACTGGGAAAGATCCTGTAATTTTTTTTTTTTTATAATTTTTGAATGTTCCTTATAGCTTTTATGTTAAAGTCCAGACTCTGATTGATCTCTAAGCACTCCTTGGATCTGACCCCTACCTAATCGTATACTTCAGCAACTCCCATACATGTCCACTTCCCTTCAGCTGCATTGCATTACTGTGGGTTGCCAAACAGGTTGTGCTGTTTCACACCTCCATGTTTTTGTATACTCAGTTCTCTCTGCCTGGAATACCTTCCCTCCTTTTCTGCCTAATTAGTTCTAATCATTCTTCAAGATGAAGTTAACATGTCTTTTAGCCCAGGAAGCTCTCTCTGTTCTCCAGTGTGATTTAGATGTCCCTTAGATGTGCTTGGTGGTGCAGTGGTTAAGAGCTTGGCTGTCAACTAAAAGTTCGGCAGTTCAAATCCACCAGCCACTCCTTGGAATCCCTATGGGGCAGTTCTATTCTGTCCTATAGGGTCGCTGTGAATCATAACTGACTCAACAGCAAGGGTTTTTTTGGTTTAGATGTGTTTACCTTTTGCCTCCTCTCAGGAACTGATTCTTTGATGTGGTGAAAAACTGGTGAAATTGTGCAGTACAGATTAGTAAATGAGTACAAGTAAACCCGTGTGTACCTTGCTTACTGTAAGCCTGTGCATACCTTGCTTAGTGGTTAATCTGTCCCTGCCTACTCTTTTTCACACCATATTAAAACTATTGTTTACAAGTCTGTCTCTTTTACCCTCCTGTAAGCTCCTTGAGACACAGTGTTTAGTTTATCTTTGATTCCTGGCATCTAGAGCAGTGCTTGGCACAGGCCAACCCTTGTAATGTATGCTAAACAAAGCATAAGATAACAAGCAAGTACTTAAAACCTTCTCAAACTTAGAAATCCATCTTTACCTTTTCTTTACTCTAAGAAAAGACTCTTTTCTCTTAATAAGAGAAAAGGTTTAACTGTTCCTGGTCCTCCCTGGCCCCAACTTCTTTGCCTACCAACTATTTAATGGCTGACCCTGGGTGACACAAATGGCGAAGCACTTGCTTACTAGGTTGGTGGTTTGAACCCACTCAGAGGCACCTCAGAAGACAGTCCTGGAGATCTGCTTCTGAAAGATCACAGCCTTGAAAAACGTATGGAGCAGTTCTACTCTGCACACATGGGGTCACCATGAGTCAGAATTGACTAGACACAGCAACTAACGATAACTACAACACTATGTTTTAAATTGGTTCCTGTTTGAATTTATGGCATATTGTCCATAGAGAATTTTAAAAGGAAGAAAAGTAATGAACCAAGACCTAACTGAACTAATTTGCAGAGATTATAATGAGAATCATACAGTATGCTTAAAACAAACAAAACACCTATCACAGGTTGGGTTTCTTAGGAAGTAGATTTTTTTTCAATCAAGCATTTCTTAGATCCTTTATTTTGCTAATGCATGTCATGAATCTCCAAGAGAAACTCCAACTATACTTTTCCCAAACTATTTTTCCCCATATAGAACTCTTACTCTGAAGCAAACTTATTCTTCAAGAACATCATTAGGAAGAAGACTTTAAGATAGACATTAATAATGCAGAAAGATTATAAGGGAGTGTTAGTGAGATCAACACCTATGGAAATAAAGGAAAAGAAGTAAGCAGGATTAGACAGAAGCTAACCCTATGGGGGTCCCCAAAGCTGGGATGGCTCTTCAGAGTTGTCCTACCTTGGATTGTTGTCTTGGAAGGGGCAACTGTTTTCAACTGAGGCAATACCTGAAAAAGCTGATGGCTGAGGGCTATCTGTCAGCAACACTCCCAGCAACTAGGGGAAATAAGTCTTTCAGCCCTGAAAGGGGATCTGAGTAATACATCCCAGTGTTCATTACAGTTCACCTTTGTGCAGCTCAGATTCACTTCTTTGTATAACTTATGGGAACACCTCCTTCAAGATTCCTCTTTTCCTGGGATAAACTTATAAGTGGGATAAAGTATAACCCCTTGCCACTGTAGTTGGTCTTGGAGATACAATTGATATATATCATTTTCTTCCTCGACTCTCCATTCTAGACTTCTGTTTACACCCCCTTCCTGCTCAGGTCTGTATATGGAAGCTACTGAGGACACAGTACTATATACCGGCCATTGATTTAGAGTGTATACTGCATCCTGGAGGATGATGCCCCGTCGTCACAAGGTATTGCCTTCAGGCTTCAGCTGTGTATTTAGCAGGCTGTTTCACTGTTCTGGATGGAGCGGTATGTGTCTCAGCATGGACTTGTAATGTGAAACTTCCCTCCAAAAATGGAGGGCACTGAGAGACCAAAGAAAGAGATGGGCAACTCCAGGGTAGCAACAAAGCAGTTTATTAGGGAGACTTACATATGAGATGGGTCCTGGGGGCAGCAGGACTGAGCAGATCTCCATGTTCCACAATGGGAGGGTAGAGGTTTTATAGTGGTGGAGAACAATAGTAGCGACTTGCCAGGGAGTCCTCTAGACTTACATAAGGCTGTCTCAGCAAGAATTACATAAGAGAAGGGGGGGTGGGGCAAGATGGCGCTCAAGGCAGAAGCACCACGCCCTCCCTCCACAGCAAAGATCCGAAAAACTAAGCCTAACAGAGAATCAACAATCCTAAAACCCTAGAACATCAAATGAAGAGATAAAGAACTCAGCCAAACACCAAACGGAATGAGAATACTGAAAGAGAATGGAGAGCGAGGAGAGACACATGCAGAGATTCCCTACCAGCTAACGCAGCGCAGATCCACCATCTTGGACTCCTACTGGAGACCAGCAAATGGGAGAACAGCAGAGCAGCCTCGCGGAGCATCCAGTGGGAGACAGAACGACTGTCTCTCATCGGTCCATTCCAACAACAAGCTCCCCTAGCATTCTTTTATGTTTGTATGCTTTTCGCTCCTGCTCCTCTCTCCTCTCTCCCATATCCGGCTTCGCTTCACACATAACCATCTCCCTACTGAATCCTGCCTACCTGCACCGTGCACTTGACATCACACCACCAAGTTGTGCAGGCACGCCCTATTGGAACCTGCCCAGCACTGACTACCGACCATCCTGGTGGCTGTGGTGAGTGCCACAAACAACCCGTCCCAGTGGCTCCTCTTCAGCTAGATCTGCCCAGCTGTACCACAAGGATGAAACAAAAAAAAATCTACAATCAATAAATGAGAGAAATATCTACTGAATGCCCCGAAAACATCAAACAATATCAAAACATTTACAAAAACAAGACAAGATGGCTCCAATAGGCGTCCAAATTAAAACACCAGATAACTCTCCTGTGGAAGAAAATGCACTAGAAGTACCTGGTACGGAACTCAAATCACTAATACTCGGAATTTTCCAAGAACTGAGGCAAAAAGCTGACAAACATGAGGAAAAAATAGACAAATTTATGGAAAATACAGACAAAAAATTGGAAGAATTCAGGAAGATGATGCAGGAACAAAATGCCAAAATAAATTCACAACTCGAACTTATACAAAAACAACAATTAGAAATCCAAAAGATAAACAACAAGATTTCAGAAATGGACGATGTCATAGAAGGGCTGAGAAGTAGATTTGAAACTGTGGAAGACATGATCAGTGGAACTGAAGACAAACACTTGGATACAACTCTGTTTCAGGAAAACTCAGAAAAAAGAACAAAGAAAAATGAAGAGACCCTGAGAGTTATGTGGGACACAATTAAAAGCAAAAATTTATGAGTGATTGGCATCCCAGAACAGGGGGAGAAAACAGAAAACACAGAGAGGATCATTGAGGAACTGCTGACAGAAAACTTTCCCAATATCATGAAAGATGAAAAGATGGTCATCCAAAAAGCTCAACGAACCCCATATAGAAGAGACTCCAAAAGAAAATCACCAAGACATATCATATTCACACTTGCCAAAACTAAAGACAAACAAAGAATCCTGAGAGCAGCTCGTGAAAAACAAGAGGTCACATACAGAGGAGAAACAATAAGACTAATTTCAGATTATTTGGCAGAAACCATGCTGGCAAGAAGGCAGTGGGATGACATATATAAAATCTTGAAAGAAAAAAATTGTCAGCAAAGAATAATATATCCTTCAAAACTCTCATTCAAATTTGATGGTGAAATTAGGTCATTTCCAGATAAACAGAAACTAAGGGAATACGCAAAAGTCAAACCAAACTTACAAGAATTATTAAAGGGAGTTCTTCGATCTGAGGACAAACAGCTTCAGCCCTCAGGCAGGACCTAGGACCTAGGACGCAGTTTTATACGGACCAGATACCATTCTAGGAAATGAACTATTGAGGACTATCCAAAAACAAAAGAAATACAACAGGGAATCAGAGCAACCAATCAAAGGATGACAACAACATCAAAACAATGAAAGAGGGAACAAACGGCATAGGTATAGAACCTTCTAATGGAGAGGAAGGCAAGGCGATACCAAGTAAGGGTAGACTGCTTCAAACTTATAAAGATAAGGGTAAAATTCATGGTAACCACAAAGAAAGTTAACAAACCAACTCATAAAAATAAAGACGAAAAACATAAAGTCTCAGCAAAAACAAAACCTACAAAAACAAAAGAAATGAACACAAAATCCACACACAAAAGTAACTCAGCACAAGAGAGTAAGAAGAACAAAGAAAACTTCAGCACCACAAAAAAAGCACTACAAAATGACAGCAACAAACTTCCATCTATCAATAATTACACTGAACGTAAATGGACTCAATGCACCCATAAAGAGACGGAGAGTGGCAGAATGGATAAGAAAACAGGATCCATCAATATGCTGTCTACAAAGATGTGAATTTATTAAAAATCAAAGGTTGGAAAAAAATATATCAAGCTAACAACTACCAAAAAGAGCAGGAGTGGCAATTCTAATCTCAGATAAAATAGACTTTAAAACAAAATCTACCATAAAAGACAAAGAAGGACACTATATAATGATTAAGGGGACGATCCACCATGAAGAGATAACCATAATAAACATCTATGCACCCAATGACAGGACTCCAAAATACATAAAAAAAACTCTAGCAGCACTGAAAAGAGAAATTAACATTTCCACAATAATCGTAGGAGACTTCAACACACCACTCTCAGTAAAGGACACAACAACTAAAAAGAAACTCAGAAAAGATACAGAAGACCTAAAGGACACAATCAGCCAACTGGACCTCACAGACATATATAGAACAATCCATCCAACTGCTGCAAAGTACACATTCTTTTCCAATGCACATGGAACGTTCTCCAGAATAGACCACATCTTAGGCCACAGAGCAATCCTCAACAAGATCCAAAACGCTGAGATAATTCACAGTATCTTCTCTGACCACAGTGCCATTAAGGTAGAAATTAACACTAGAAAGAGCAAGGAAAAAAAATCAAACACATGGAAACTGAATAATACTCTGCTTACACATCGATGGGTAATAGAAGAAATCAGAGGTGGAATTAAAAAATTCCTAGAATCAAATGAAAATGAAAACACATCATACCAAAACCTTTGGGACACAGCAAAGGCAGTCCTCAGAGGACAATTTATAGCAATAGATGCACATATCAAAAAAGAAGAAAGGGACAAAATCAAAACATTAACTACAGAACTCAAACAAATAGAAAGAGAACAGCAAAAAAAGCCTACAACCACCGGAAGAAAGGAGATACTAAAGATCAGAGCAGAAATCAATGAAATAGAGAACAGAAAAACAATAGAAAGAATCAACAAAACCAAAAGTTGGTTCTTTGAAAGAATCAACAAAATCGACAAACCACTGGCCAGACTGACAAAAGAAAAACAGCAGAGGGCACAAATAACCCAAATAAGAAATGAAATGGGGGACATTACAACAGACCCAACCAAAATAAAAAGGATTGTAAGAGAATATTATGAAAAACTATATTCCAACAAATTTGAAAACCTAGAGGAAATGGGTAAATTTCTAGAAACACATGGCCTACCCAAACTACAACAAAGTGATGTTGAAAATCCGAACAGACCCATAACAAGAGAAGAGATTGAAAAGGTAATAAAAAAACTCCCAACCAAAAAAAGCCCTGGCCCAGAAGGCTTCACTGGAGAATTCTACAAAACATTTACAGAAGAGCTTGTACCAGTTCTACTCAAGCTATTTCAGAGCATAGAAGAGGAAGCAACACTTCCAAATTCATTCTATGAAGCCAGCATAACACTGATACCAAAACCAGGCAAAGACATCATAAAAAAAGAAAATTACAGACCAATATCTCTCATGAATATAGATGCAAAAATTCTTAAAAAATTCTAGCCGATAGAATTCAGTATCATATCAAAAAAAATAATACACCACGACCAAGTAGGATTCATACCAGGTATGCAAGGATGGTTTAACATTAGAAAATCCATCAACGTAATTCACCACATAAATAAAAGGAAAGAAAAAAATCACATGATCATCTCAATTGACGCAGAAAAGGCATTTGACAAAGTCCAACACCCATTCCTGATAAAAGCTCTCAATAAAATAGGTATAAAAGGGAAATTTCTCAACATAATAAAGGGCATGTATGCAAAACCAACAGCCAACATCATTCTTAATGGAGAGAGGCTGAAAACATTCCCCTTGAAAACAGGAACAAGACAAGGATGCCCTTTATCAACACTCCTATTTAACATTGTGCTGGAAGTTCTAGCTAGAGCAATATGGCAAGAGAAAGAAATAAAGGGCATCAAAATTGGTAATTAAGAAGTTAAACTCTCCTTTTTTGCAGATGATATGATACTATACATAGAAAACCCTAAAGACTCCACGAGAAATCTACTGGAACTAATAGAAAGATTCAGCAGAGTAGCAGGATACAAGATAAACATTCAAAAATCAGCTGGATTCCTATACACCAGTAAAGAGAACGATGAAAAGGAGATCAGGAAATCAATACCATTTTCAATAGCCCCTAAAAAGATAAAATACTTAGAAATAAATCTGACCAGGGATGTAAAAGACCTATACAAAGAAAACTACAAAACACTGCTGCATGAAACCCAAAGGGATCTACATAAATGGAAAAACATACCATGCTCATGGATAGGCAGACTCAACATTGTCTAAACGGCAATTCTACCTAAAGCAATTTACAAATACAATGCAATCCCAATCCAAATACCAACAACATTCTTCAAAGAGATGGAAAAACTAATTATTAACTTTATATGGAAAGGGAAGAAGCCCCGAATAAGTAAAGCACTACTGAAAAAGAAGAATAAAGTTGGAGGACTCACACTACCTGACTTGAGAACCTACTATACAGCTACAGTAGTCAAAACAGTCTTGTACTGGTACAACAGAGACATTGACCAATGGAACAGAATTGAGAACCCAGATGTAAATCCATCCACCTACAGTCACCTGATTTTCGACAAAGGCCCAAAGTCCATCAAATGGGGAAAAGACAGTCTTTTTAACAAATGGTGCTTGCAAAACTGGATATCCATTTGCAAAAAAATGAAACAGGACCCATACCTCACACCATATACAAAAACTACTTCAAAATGGATTAAAGACCTGAATATAAAGCCTCAAACTATAAAGTTCATTGAAGAAAAAATAGGACCAGCACTTCAGGCCTTAATACATGGCATTAACAGGATACAAACCATAAACATCAACACAAAAAACCCAACAGACAAACTAGATAACTGGGATCTTCTAAAAATTAAACACCTATGCTCTTCAAAAGACTTCACCAAAAGAGTCAAAAGAGAACCTACAGACTGGGAAAAAAATTTTGGACAGTACAAGTCAGACAAAGGTCTAATCTCCATAATCTACAAGAAAATCCAACACCTCTACAACAAAAAGACAAACAATCCTATCAAAAAATGTGCAAGGAAATGAGCAGACACTTCACCAAAGAAGACATTCAAATGGCCAACAGACACATGAGGAAATGCTCGCGTTCACTAGCCGTTAGAGAAATGCAAATTAAAACCACAATGAGATACCATCTCACCCCGGCATTACTGGCACGAATCAAAAATACTGGAAATAACAAATGTTGGAGGGGCTGCGGGGAGATGGGAACTCTTATACACTGCTGGTGGGAATGCAAAATGATACAACCATTTTGGAAAATGATATGGCGTTTCCTCAGAAAGCTAGAAATAGACATACCATTCGATCCAGCAATCCCACTCCTAGGAATATATCCTAGAGAAATAAGAGTCGTCACTTGAATAGACATATGCACTCCTATGTTCTTGGCAGCAGTGTTCACAATAGCAAAATGATGGAAACAACATAGGTGCCCATCAACAGATGAATGGATAAACAAACCATGGTGCATACACACAATGGAGTACTATGCAACAAGAAAGAACAACAATGAATCTGTGAAGCATCTCATAACATGGATGAAATTGGAGGACATTATGCTGAGTGAAATAAGTCAATCACAAAAGGACAAATATTGTATGAGACCTCTATTGTAAAAACCCATGAAAAAATTCACATGCAAAATGTAACAATCCTTGTTGGCTACCAGGGATGGGAGGCGGGGGGGAATACTAAATAGGCAATAGATAAGTGGTACCTTGGGTGAGAGGTGAGACAGTACACAGTAGAAGGGAAACTAACACAACCTGCACAAGGAAAGGTCATGGAGGCCCCATGGACACATCCAAACTCCCCGAGGGACTGAGTTGTTGGACGGAGGGCTCTGGGGACCATGGTCTCGGGGAACATCTAGCTCAATTGGCATGACACTACTTATAAAGATAATGCTCTACATTCTACCTTGGTGAGTAGTGTCTGGGGTCTTAAAAGCCTGTGAGCAGCCATCTAAGATACTACACTGGTCTCATCCCTTCGGGAGCAAGGGAGAATGAAGAGAACAGGATACAACGAAAAGATTAGTCCAAAGGACTAATTGACCACAGCTACCAAGACCTCCACCGGACTGAGTCCAGTACAGCTAGATGGTGCCTGGCTACCACCGCTGACTGCTCTGACCAGGATCACAACAGAGGGTTCTGGACAGAGCTGGAGAAGGATGTAGAGCATAATTCTAACTCCCCCCCCCCCCCAAAAAAAAAAAGACCAGATTTACTGGCCTAAAGGAGACTGGAGAAACCTCAAGAGTGTGGCCCCCAGACACCCTTTCAGCTCAGAGATGAAGTTACATTCGAGGTTCACTGTTCAGCCTGGGAGTGGACAGCCCAGTAAAACTAAATGAGGCTAATGAGGTACAGGAGTCCAGTGACAAGGGCCAAAAGGCAGAGGGGGAGTAGGAAGCTGATGATAAGGAACACAAGTTGAGTAAGGATACTGTTGATGTGTTGTGAGATTGTTAACCACTGTTATAGGGCAACATTTGTAGTAACTGTTAAATGGGAGGCTATTTTGTCCTGTAAGCCTTCATCTTGGGCAAGAATGGCAGCACAATTGGAAGAGCGTAGTCAATGTCACTTAAATGTGTACGTAAAAAGTTTTGAAATGGTGTATATTTGGCTATGTGTATTTTCACCAAAAAAAAAAAAAAGAAAATAAAAAAAGCTGAGAATTCAGAGGGTTAAAATGTTGTGGGGTTGTTAACCAAAGTCATGAAACATCATGTGTACTACTGTTACATGAGAAACTGTTTGTTCTGTAAGCCTTCACCTGAAGTACAATAAAATATTTAAAAAAAAAAAAAAAAAGTTTGCAAGAGGCCATCCAAGGCACAACAATTGGTTTCTATTCACCTGGAACAACAGAGGAAGAAAATGGAATGTGTGGCTAATTGCTTCCATGAACAACTACCTCCTTTGTCATGAGACCAGAAGAACTAGATGGTGCCTGGCTACCATTACTGAATATTTTGATCCAAGAGTCCACAGAAGAATCCTGAGCAAAATGGGGATAATGTAGAACAGATTTCAAAATATTATGGACTCTAGACTTTCTGGAGCCATGGAGGGTGAATGAACCACTAAGACTATTGCCCTGAGATAATCTTTGAACCTTAAACAAAAAAATATATCCTGAGGTCATCTTAAAACTGAACAATAGTTAAAGGTCTACCTTGAAGAGAATGAAGAGAACAGGATACAAGGAAAAGATTAGTCCAAAGGATTAATTGTCCACAGCAACCAAGACCTCCACTGGACTGAGTCCAGTACAGCTAGATGGTACCTGGCTACCACCACTGACTGCTCTGACCAGGATCACAACAGAGGGTTCTGGACAAAGCTGGAGAAGGATGTAGAGCATAATTCTAACTCACAAAAAAAAAGACCAGATTTACTGGCCTACAGGAGACTGGAGAAACCTTGAGAGTATGGCCCCCAGACACCCTTTTAACTCAGTGGTGAAGTTACCTCCGAGGTTCACTGTTCAGCCTGGGAGGGGACAGCCCTGTAAAATCAAATGAAACTAACGAGGTACAGGAGTCCAGTGACAAGGGCCAGAAGGCAGAAGGGGACAAGGAAGCTGGTGATAGGGAACCCAAGTATGAGTAAGGATATTGTGGATGTGTTGTGAGATTGTTAACCATTGTCATAGGGCAACATTTGTAGTAACTGTTAAATGAGAAACTATTTTGTTCTGTAAGCCTTCATCTTAAGTGAGAATAACAGCACAATTGGAAGAGCATAGTCAATGTCACTGAACTGTGCATGTAGAAATTTTTGAAACGGTGTATCTTTGGCTATGTGTATTTTCAACAACAAAAAAAAAGGTTGAGAAGTTAGAGGGTTAATATGTTGTGGGGTTGTTAACCAATGTCAGAAAACAACATGTGTACTACTGTTTCAGGAGAAACTATTTGCTCTGTAAGCCTTCACCTGAAGTACAATAAAATAAAAAAAATTTTAAAAAAAGAAAAAGAATTACATAAGAATGAATGGCAAATGGCAGGAGCTAGCAGAAAGCTTGAGGGCGCTCATGTTTGGCCTCACAAAGCCTGCTTCCCCTTCAAATGGATTGCATGGTTTTGTGCCACTTCCACACTACCTTTGATATCAAGTAGGTCCCTGGGTCTGACACAGTAATATGTGTAATCCCATGCCAGTGAATCAAATGTTCTGTAACCTTTGGATAAAGGTTCTGGTCAAGGCCTTCTGGGAAAGAAAGACAAACCCAAACCTGTCAAAATAGAGCACTGCTCTTTCTATGACTGAAGTGGCCCAATGTGGTTAATTCTCTATTGAATGATTGCTTTGTTCTTCAAGGGATGGTGCCATATTGGAGATGCAGTGTGGCAGACTGGGCATTTGGAAGTGGCAGTGGCCAAATCAGCCTTGGTAAGTGGGATCCTATGCTTTTGGGCCCATACATAGCCTCAATGCTGGCCACTACGAGTTTGCTCATGTGTCCACTATGCCAGCACTGGGGTGCTGATGACATAGGCTGGATGAAATCGGTTGGCCAGGTTATTTTGTTTACCTAGTTGTTTAGTGCTCTTCTGTGACAAATGCTTTCTGGAGGGCATTAACATGAAGTATGAAGCTCTTCCCACTTCCAGCTCACTTTCATGTGTCCATCCACATGCCTCTACCACAAAACTCCTTGTGAACGATTTTACAATCTTCCTTCTTCTAGGCTCATGATAAACTGGACAAGCCATTTGCAACTGCCCATGAATCCACATATATTGTGATTTTGGGCCACTTCTCTGGCTGAAAGCAGAGAATACCAGAAAGATGTTTACCTGTGTTTTCTCGACTTTGCAAAGGCATTCAACTGTGTGCATCATGACAAATTATAGATAACATTGTGAAGAATGGGAATTCCAGAACACTTAAGTATGCTCATGACAAACCTGCATATAGATCAAGAGGCAGTTATCTGAACAGAATAATGGGATACTGCGTGGTTTAAAGTCAGGAAAGGTGTGTGTCAGGGTTGTCTCTTTTCACCATACCTATTCAATCTATATGCTGAGCAAATAATCCAAAAAGCTGTATTACATGAAGAATGGGGCATCAGGATTGGAGAAAGACTCATTAACAAACCTGCATTTTACAGATGACTGCTGAAAGTGAAGAGGCCTTGAAGCACTTACTGATGAAGATCAAAGACCACAGCCTTCAGCATGGATTACACCTCAAGTTAAAGAAAACAAAAATCCTCACAAATGGACCAATAAGCAACATCATGATAAATGGAAAAAAATATTGAAGTTGTGAAGGATTTCATTTTACTTGGATCCAAAATCAACACCCATGGAAGCAGCAGTCAAGAAATCAAAAGACAGAGGGCGAGGCCAAGATGGCTGAGTAGTCAGATGCTTCTGGTGGTCTCTCTTACAACAAAGACCCAAAAAAACCCAAGTAAATCAATTATATACAACAATCTAGGAGCCCTGAATATCAAAGGCAAAGTTGAGGAATCATACTGAGTGGCAGGGGGAGGGGGAGACAGTTTGGAATCAGCAAGGAGTTGCCAGACCTGACCCAGCAGGGGCCAGAGCACTTCAGGCTGGATAAGCTCGTGTGTATGGTGAGACAAGCAGTGGCTCTCGGGAGGCGTTTTCCACATCGGGAGAAACCCAGCAGCAGAGCGTCTACTAAGCCATTCAGAACCAGTGAGAAGCAGCCCTTGATTGGCAAAAGATAAGTACTTGCGTCTGGCCTACTGCATGTATCAAAAACACCCCCTTTTGGGAAAAACGTCTCTCCCATTTACCTCCCCCCGCCCAACTCTGCACTGTGACTGGGACAGCTTCTGCAACTATGAGTCCCCTGGGCTGGAAGTAGGACCTGTCACACACCCAGAGCCATTCTCCTGGACTTGGAGAGGGAACAAATTAACAAACGGGAAAAAATAAGCTTCCAGCTCCTCTAAGTGAGGAATTCAGGGCAGGCACAGTTCCTGTGCCTAGGCACAGGCATAAGGGGTCCATGGACTTTGAGTGCCTTTCACCCCTGCGTAGACTTGTGTGGGCCCATTTCAGTAGCATAGGCCCTCATTACAGCAGTACAACAGGCTATATAGCTGAAGTCTAACTTCAGTTGTTTCAGCTGTGAAGTGGCAGGTTTGTGACATTTGACACTGCTCTGCCTGTTAAGCAGGGTCTTCACCTAACCACATCAGGCGCCTAAGGGCTCATGTCTCCACCCATGCCACCTAGTGACCTGTGACAGGGGTTCAAGAATAAGTGGTGCCCCCCAGTCCTTACAGCCAACAGCATTGGGTGCTCATAGTCCGGCTGCAAAACCCAACCACCTACACGCTCTAGGGAACAGGGAGGTGCTTTCCTCCCAGACACTCAGGGGCAGCCATCAGCCCCCTGCCTTGCTCAGCACGTGAACCCCTACTGCAGCCATGTACCTGTGCCTACACCAATCACCCATGCCAGTCTAGGACTGTAGGTGAGAGCCTCTACCACACACATGGTGACTGACTACTTGGTCACCTGAGCTGAATCCATACAAGAAAAGTAAATGGAATCCTGTGCTCACATATTTAGTAACAGGTCTAACCACCTGGTGACGGGATGTTAGAGCTTCAAAGGCACCAATAATCCAACTAACTCACACGAGCAGCCTATTTGGCATATCAAAACAAAACAAAACAAGAAGCTAGGACAAAGTGAGAAAACATAAAATAAATAAATATTATAACTTATTGATGACTTAGAGACAACAGTCAATATTAAATCACATAGGCAGACGATGATGCCTTCAGCAAGCTCCCAAAATAAAAAATCAAGAACTTTTCTGGAAGAAGAGAATTTCTTGAAATTACCAGAGGTAGAATACAAAAGATCAATATACAGAACTCTTCAAGATATCAGGAAGGAGATCAGGCAAAACACAGACCAAGTAATAGAGGAACTTAAGAAGATTAAAGAACATAACGACAAATTTAACAGGCTGCAAGAATCCACAGAGAGACAGCAATCAGAAATCCAGAGGATTAACAATAAAATTTCAGGATTAGACAATTCAATAGAAAGTCATAGGAGCAGAATTGAGGCAGTGGAAGTCAGAATTAGTGAGATTGAAGATAAAGCACTTGACACGAACTTATTTGTGGAAAAATCAGATAAAAGCATTAAAAAAAAGAAAAAACTCTAAGAATTATGTGGCACTCTATCAGTGTAATAACCTATGAGTGATTGGAGTACCAGAATTGTAGGGAAGGGGTAACAGAAAAAACAGAGAAAATTGTTGAAGATTTGTTTGCAGAAAACTTCCCTGATATTGTGAAAGATGAAAAGATATGTATCCAAGATGCTCATCGAACCCCACATAAGGTAGATCCCAAAAGAAAGTCACCAAGACATATTGTAATCAAACATGTCAAAACCAAAGATAAAGAGAGAATTTTAAGAGTGGCTAGGGATAAATGAAAAGTTATCTACAAAGGAGAGTCAATAAGAATAAGCTCGGACTACTCAGCAGAAACCATGCAGGCAAGAAGGCAATGGAATGACATATATAAAACACTGAAGGGAAAAAAAAAATTGCTAACAAAGAATTATATATCCAGCAAAACTGTCTGTGAAATATGATGGCGAAATTAGGGCATTTCCAGATAAACAGAAGATTAGGGAATTTGCAAAAACCAAACCAAAATTAACAAGAAATACTAAAGGGAGTCCTCCAGTTAGAAAATCAGTAACATCAGGTAACAATCCAAGACTACAACAGAAGACAGAGCAACCAGATATCAATCCAGATAGGGAAGTCACAAAAATAAATCAAAGCTAAAACACTAAAAATAGAGAAGCAGAGATGTCAATATGTAAACGATGACAACATTAAAGCAAAAAAGAGGGACTTAGAAAACGTAGAAATAGATTTTTCATATGGAGAGGAAGTCAAGGCAATATAAAGAAATAAAAGACTGGTATAAACTAAGAAAAACAGGGGTAAATATTAAGGTAACCACAAAGGAAACTAACAATTCTACACATCAAATTTAAAAACAAGAAAAATATAAAGACTCAGCAAATACAAAATCAACAACAGTAAAAAAGATGAAAAAACACATAAAAAAATGACTCAGCACAGAAAATTAAGTGGAACAAAGAAACTGTGAACAACATACACAAAAAGACATCAAAATGACAGCACTAAACTCATACCTATCAATAATTACGCTGAATGTAAATGGACTAAATGGACCAATAAAGAGACAGAGAGTGGCAGAATGGATAAAAAAAGAAACACGATACGTCTATATGCTGCCTACAAGAGACACCTCTTGGACTTAAAGACACAAACAAACTAAAACTCAAAGGATGGAAAAAAAATATATCAAGCAAACAACACTCAAAAAACAGCAGGAGTGGCAGTATTAAGCTCTGACAAAATAGACTTTAAAGTAAAATCCACCACAAAGGATAAGGAAAGACATTATATAATAATTAAAGGATCAATACACCAGGAGGACATAACTATAATAAATATTTACACACCCAACGACAGGGCTCCAAAATACATAAAACAAACTCTAACAGCACTGAAAAGAGAGATAGACAGCTCCACAATAGTAGTAGGGGACTTCAATGCACCACTTTTGGTGAAGGACAGAACATCCAGAAAGAAGCTCAACAAAGACACGGAAGAGCTAAATGCTACAATCAACCAACTTGTTCTCCTAGACAAATACCGCACACTCCATCCAACAGCAGCCAAGTATACTTTCTTTTCCAAAGCACATGGAACATTCTCCAGAATAGACCACATATTAGGCCATAAAGCAAGCCTTAACAAAATCCAAAGCATTGAAATATTACAAACCATCTTTTCTGACCATAAAGCCATAAAAGTAGAAATCAGTAACAGAAAAAGCAAGGAGAAAAAATAAAACACATGGAAACTGAAGAACAACTTGCTGAAAAACTACTGGGTTATAGAAGAAATTAAGGATGGAATAAAGAAATTCACAGAATCAAAAAAGAATGAAAACACATCCTAACAGAACCTTTGGGACACAGCAAAAGCAGTGCTCAGAGGTGAGTTTATAGCAATAAATGCACACATCCAAAAACAAGAAAGGCTCATAATCAAAGCACTAAGCCTACAACTGGAACAAGTAGAAAGAGAGCAGCAAAAGAAGCCCTCAGGCACCAGAAGAAAGGAAATAATAAGAATTAAAGTAGAATTAAATGAAATAGAGAATAGAAAAACAATTGAAAGAGTTAATAAGATGAAAAGCTGGTTCTTTGAAAAGATCAACAAAATTGATAAACCATTGGCCAAACTGACAAAAGAAAAACAGGAGAGGAAACAAATGTCTCATATAAGAAATGAGATGGGTGATATCACAAAGGACCAAACTGAAATTAAAAGAATCATAACAGAATACTATGGAAAATTGTACTCTAACAAATTTGGAAACCTAGAGGAAATGGACAAATTTCTAGAAACTCACTACCTACCTAAACTAACACAAACAGAGTTAGAACAACTAAATAAACCTATAATAAAAGAGGAGATTGAAAAGGTAATTAAAAAACTCCCAACAAAAAAAGGCCTGGCCCAGATGGTTTCACTGGAGAATTCTACCAAACTTTCAGAGAAGAGTTAAGACCACTACTACTAAAGGTATTTCAGGGCATAAAAAATAGGGAATAGTCCCAAACTCACTATGAAGCCAGCATAACCATGATACCAAAACCAGGTAAAGACACCACACAAAACAAAAATTACAGACAAATATCCCTCATGAACATTGACGCAAAAATCCTCAACAAAATTCTAGCCAATAGAATTCAGCAAACATATCAAAAAAATAATTCACCATTGTCATGGATTGAATTGTGTCCCCCAAAAAAATGTGTGTAGCAACTTGGCTAGGTCATGATTCCCTGTATTGTATGATTGTGTTAGCTGATGTGATTTCCTTATGTGTTGTAAACTCTACCACTATGATGAGATTATATGTGACCTCCTCATGTGTTGTAAATTCTGTCACTGTGATGAGGTTATACTGATGAGGTTGACAAGATTAGTGTCTTAATGCAATCTCTTTTGAGATATAAAAGAGAGAAGCGAGCAGAGACACATGGGGACCTCACACCACCAAGAAAGCAGTGCTGGGAGCAGAGCGTGTCCTTTTGACCTGAGATCCTGCCCTGAGATTCTCCCAGACAAGGAAAGACTGAGGCATCACAAGGACCTTTCTCCAGAGCCAACAGAGAGAGAGAGAGAGAGCCTTTTCCTGGAGCTGATGCCCTGAATTTGGACTTGTAGCCTACTGGACTGTGAAGACAATAAATTTCTCTCTGTTAAAACCATCCACTTGTGGTACTTCTGTTAGAGCAGCAAGAGATGACTGAGACAACCATGATCAAGTGGATTTACACCAGGTATGCAGGGATGGTTCAACATTAGAAAAACAATCAATGTAATCCATCACATAAATAAAACAAAAGACAAGAACCATCTGATCTTATCAATGGACCCAGAAAAGGCATTTGACAAAGTCCAACATCCATTCATAATAAAAACTCTCAACAAAATAGGACTAGAAGGGAAATTCCTCAATATAATTAAGGGCATTTATACAAAGCCAACAGCCAACATCATCCTAAATGGAGAGGCTTTGAAAGCATTCCCCTTGAGAATGGGAACCAGACAAGGATGCCCTTTATCACCACTCTTATTCAACATTGTGCTGGAAGTCCTAGCCTGAGCAATTAGGCAAGAAAAAGAAATAAAGCTCATCCAGATTGGTAGGGAAGAAGTCAAAGTGTCTCTATTTGCAGATAGTATGATCTTATACACAGAAAACCCCAAACATTCCACAAGAAAACTACTAGAACAAATAGAAGATTTCAGCAAAGTATCAGGATACAAGATAAACATACAAAAATCTGTTGGATTCCTCTACAGCAACAAAGAGGACTTCCAAGAAATCTCCAAATCAGTACCATTTACAATAGCCCCAAGAAGGTAAAATACTTAGGAATAAATCCAATCAGAGACGTAAAAGACCTATACAGTGAAAACTACAAGACAGTACAGCAAGAAACCAAAAGAGACCTACATATGTGGAAAAACATACCTTGCTCAATAATAGGAAAACTCAACATTGTGCAAAGGTCAATTCTACCCAAAGTGATCTACAGATACAATGCAATCCCAATCCAAATTTCAACGGCATTATTTAATGAGAGGGAGAAACAAATTACCAATATGGAAAGAGAAGAGGCCCAGATAAGTAAAGCATTACTGAAGAAGAAGAACAAAGTGGAAGGCCTCACACTACCTGATTTTAGAAACTATTATACCACCACGGTAGTCAAAACAGCCTGGTACTGGTACAACAACAGATACATAGACCAATGGAAGAGAATGGAGAATCCAGACATAAATTCATCCAGCTATGAGAAGCTGATACTTGACAGAGGCCCAAAGTCCATTAAGTGGGGGAAAGACAATCTCTTTAACAAATGGTGCTGGCATAACTGGATATCCATCTGCAAAAAACTGAAACGAGACCCATACCTCACACCATGCACAAAAAAGAACTCAAAATGGATCAAAGACCTAAATAAAAACAAAAACAGTAAAGATCATGGAATTAAAAATAGGGACAAAGTGAGGAGCCCTAATACATGGCATAAACAGAATACAAACCGTAAGTAACAACGTACAAACACCAGAAGAGAAACTAGATAACTGGGAGCTCTAAAAATCAAACACTTTTGCTTATCAAAAGACTTCACCAAAAGAGTCAAAAGACAACCTACAGACTGGGAAAAAAATTTTGCCTACAACAAATCTGATCAGCAGCTAATCTCTAAAATCTACAAGATACTGCAAAACCTCAACAACAAAAAGGTAAATAACCCAATTAAAAAATGGGCAAAGGATACGAACAGGCACTTCACCAAAGAAGACATTCAGGCAGCTAACAGACACATGAAGAAATGCTCATGATCATTAGCCATTAGAGAAATGCAAATCAAAACTACAATGAGACATCATTTCACCCCCAACAAGGCTAGGATTAATTCAAAAAATAGTAAATGTTGGAGAGGTTGTGGAAAGACTGAAACACTTATACACTGTTGGTGGGAGTGTAAAATGGTACAACCACTTTGGAAATTGTTTTGGCACTTCCTTAAAAAGCTAGAAATAGAAGTACCTCATGATCCAGAAATCCTGCTCCTTGGACTATATCCTAGAGAAATAAGAGCCATCACATGAATAGATATATGCACACCCATGTTAATTGCAGCAGTGTTCATGATAGCAAAAAGATGGAAACAAGCTAGGTGCCCATCAATGGACAAATAGATAAACAAATTATGGTATATTCACACAATGGAATTCTAGGCAACGGTAAAGAACAATGATGAATCAGGAAACATAACATGGAGGAATCTGGAAGGCATTATGCTGAGTGAATTTAGTCAGTCACAAAAGGACAAGTATTGTATAAGACCACTATTATAAGAACTTAAGAAAAGGTTTAAACACAGAAAAAAACATTCTCTGATGGTTACGAGGGTGGGGAGGGAGGGGGAGGGTTATTCACTAACTAGATAGCAGACAAGAATTATCTTAGGTGAACGGAAGGACAGCACACGCTACAGGGGAAATCAGCACAACTGGACTAAACCAAAGCTAAGAAGTTTCCTGATTACAACCAAACACTTGGAGGGACAGAGTAGCAGGGGCAGGATTCTAGAGATCATGCTTTTAGGGGACATCTAGGTCAACTGGCATAACAAAGTTTATTAAGAAAATGTTCTGTGTCTCACTTTGGCGAATGGTGTCTGGGGTCTTAAAAGCTAGCCAGCGGCCATCCAAGATGCATCAACTTGTCCCCACCCACCTGGAGTAAAGGAGAATGAAGACTACCAAAGTCACAGGGAAAGTATTAGTCCAAGAGACAGAAAGGGCTACATAAACCAGAGGATGCTTCAGCCTGAGACCAGAAGAACTAGATGGTGCCCAGCTACCACCAGTGACAGCCCTGACAGGGAACACAACAAAGAGTCCCTGATGGAGCTGGAGAAAAGTTGGGTGCAGAACTCAAATTCTAGTAAAAAGACCAGACTTAATGGTCTGACGGATACTGGAGGAACCCCAGAGTTCGCGGCCCCCAGACTCTTTGTTACCCAGAACTAAAACCATTCCCGAGGCCAACTCTTCAGACAAAGATTAGACTGGACTATGGGACATAAAATGATACTTACAAAGAGTGTGCTTCTTAGCTCAAGTAGATACGTGAGACTAAATTGGCAGCTCCTGTCTGGAGGTGAGATGAGAAGGCAGAGAGGGTCAGGAGCTGGTTGAATGGACACGGGAAATCAGGGGTGGAAAGTAGAAGTGTGCCTTTGCATTAAAGGGAGAGCAATTATGGTCACATAACAATGTATGTATAAATTTTTGTATGAGAGACTAACTTGAATTGTAAACTTTCACTTAAACTACAACAATAAAATAATAAAAAAAGAAAGAAAGAAATCAAAAGATGCTTTGCATTTGGAAAATCTGCTACAAAAGACCTGTTTAAAGTGTTAAAAAGCAAAGATGTCACCTTGAAGACTAAAGAGTGCCGACCCAAACCATGGTATTTTCAGTCCCATCATTTGCAAGCAAAAGCTGGACAATGAATAAGGAAGACCGAAGAAGAATTCATGCCTTTGAATTGTGGTATTGGCGAAGAATATTGAATATGCCATAAACTGCCAAAAGAACGAATAAATCTGTCTTGGAAGAAGTACAACCAGAATTCTCCTTAGAAGCATGAATGGCGAGACTACGTCTTACATACTTTGGACATGTTATCAGGAGGGATCAGTCCCTGGAGAAGGACATCATGCTTGATAAAGTACAAGGTCAGTGAAAAAGAGGAAGACCCTCAATGAGATAGAGCCACACAGTGGCTGCATAGACCCTACTTCTCAAAGGCAGGAGTGTCAAGAGCATATGGGATGAGAGATCTTGAAGCCATCCTAGAATATCCAATTTGCAACACTGCCTTACACTCTGCCCATTGGAAAATTTTTCCATCACTGCAGTCCCTCAGGGCCACCTGTGAGTAGGGCTGTACTGTAACAACAGTCAATTTTTGACTGACACTAACACACCAAACTGACAATCTGAACAAAACTTGGGCTTTTCCTCCTCCATTGACTGGTCTTTTAGGATCCCTCATGCAGCCATGGATGTGAGCTGAGGGAGAGGTGCTGGTGCAAAAAGTTGTAGATGGGTCTGGAATGGCTACTTTTGCAGCTTTCTAGTACCATACAGCCAGGTTCATGCTCAATTTTGAATGTACCACTCCTGTCCTTTGATGGATTGTTGCTGGGATCTCTAGACCTTATAACTTGGGGCGTCTGGAAAGTCCAGCTAATAAGAGGCAGTTCTGGCTATGTGTTTATTTGATGTAGGATATGATCAGGCATTCCATCTCTACCAGGACCCAGAAGCATACTAGAGCCATTTTTCAAAACGTATATTATATTTTGCTGCAAATTACATGGACTTGCTCAGAATCCTAGGGAACTAAATTGTGATTTTTCCATTGAGGATTGCTATAAATTCTATAAAGTGCATTCTTCCACCACTGATGTCTGCTGAGTTGTGTGGCCCAACTGCAGGGCCACTTGCACCATACCCTGGACCTGCTGTAGAGCCGTTTCCTGCTGTGGGCCCCGGCTCAAACCTGGTGGTCTTTTGCATCACTTAGCATGTGGGTTAGAGTGGAATTCCCAGGTGTGGAAATACTAATTCCAGAAACCAAAGAGGCCCACCAACCATTGTGTTTTTTCTTTGTGATGGGAGGTGTCAGATTCAATGACTTGTCTTTTTCTTTGTAGGGATGTCCCAGCATGTCACAGACCACGCATTCCTAAACATTCTGCTTATGTAGTGGGTCACTTCATATTAGTTTGGTTTATTCACCACTCTCTGGAGCTCATATGTCTTATATTATTGCTATCTCCATTGTTTGTTCATCCCTTCCAGTTAGTATCATGTAATCAATATAGTTAGGAGCCCCGGTTGCTCAGTGGTTAAGCACTTGGCTGATAACTGGAAGGTTGATGGTTTGAACCCACCAGCAGCTTAGCAGGAGAAAGATGTGGCAGTTTGCTTCTGTAAAGATTATAGCCTTGGAAACCCTATAAGGCAGTTCTACTCTGTCCCATAGGGTTACTATGAGATGGAATCAACTTGATGGCAGTGGATTTGGTTTTGTGGTTTAATCGATACAGTGGACCACTGTAATGTTCTGTGGGATGTCCAGGTGGCCCAGGTTTCTTTGGACTATATTGATAGAGGGCAGGAGAGCTCACATAGGCTTTGGATAAGACAGTCCATTCCAAATGAATGTGAATTTCTAACAGTAAAGGAAAAAAAATTTACCAGGTAAGTGGCTACATACTGTGTGCCTGAGGACATGTTAATCTGCTCTAGCAAAGGTACCACATGGAACAGCAGCTACAACTGGTACTACTACTACAGGTAGCCCCCAACTTATGACAGTGTTCTGTTCCAACTACTGTGTTGTAAGTTGGTTCTGGCATAAGTCAAATACCTCATTTTTTTTTCTTTTAAGTTTTCATTATTATTGCCTTTTATTATCAGTATCTTTGTAAGTCTGATCTTTATATGCCTTTTGTGGTTGGAGACATTACATATAAACATATACATACATAAAAAAATAGACAAATCAGAAAAATTTACTCTGATGATGAAGAAGAGTTGGATGATGTTGGCATTTTGTCAGTTGTGGTAATAACTCCACTTGTGGAAGGTTCTAGATCATCTGGATTATCCCTGGTAATGGAGATGGCATTTCTAGTTAGAAAATTAGTTGAGAGTTGTCTGTATGGTCTTTTTCTTTTTTTCTTCATATATTTTGCAGTAACATCTTACTGCTTCCCAAATCTGCCTATCGACTTTAGAAAAGAGGTCAGCATTTGGGCCCATGTTTTCAAGCAACTGAAGCCCCTGATTTAGTTTAGAAAAAACTCCAGCTAATCCTTTCACTATAAATTTTTTTGACAACTTCTCTCCTTCTTCTTCCTCATTCCTTCTTTCTTCTTCAGCATTTCTTTCCTTTTCAAAATCCATTAAGTCCTAATCTGTCAATTCTCCTTCTTCATGGTCTATGAACTGTTCCATACTGGCGATAGCAAGTTTTAAAGTCAGCATTCTTGCCACATGGACAATTTTCCCACCAATATCTTCCATCGTATTATCCTGATCAAATGCTTGGAGCATGTTCATGTAACTCAGCAATTTTTTCCATATCCCCTGCATTCATTTTTCCACAACTTCCTCCCAGGAAGATGTAATAACAATAATACGTACAAAAAACAGACGGTTGTAAGCACAGTTCGTGGTAACTCAAACGGACTACCTGTATTAGGTTGATTTTATCTAACTTCTAAGCTATGTTTGTTTTTTGGGAGGAGTCCAGACTGTTAAATGGAAGTATGATAGATATGATAGAGACCACCACCCATGCATCTTATAGATCTTTAAATGTCACTCTGACCTTTCTGTTGCAATTGTTACATTTTAATACTTGTACCCACCTTACTTCTGACATTTCATTACTGCTGCCTGGTCTCTATTATTTTGATATTCTATCATCTCTACTAGGGAGCCCAATTGTGTAACAGCACTCCCTACCATCAGCCCTCGCCCAGAGTGGACAGCCATCTCTGAGCTTCTCATGTTGCTAATGACTCTCTCACTTGTGTATCCTTAGTGCTTTGGTAAATGGAGGGTTCCCTGGGCCTTCCCATGGTTGGTTGATGGGTTTTCTAGCCTTAGCTAATCTATCTCTTCTTGTTTTCCCACCTCTAAGAACCTTTTTATATCTCTCTCTACCATCTGCCATGGAAGTCCTGGCATTTGTACTTCATTTGGTATTGGGGTATCACTTTTTCCAGGTTTCCAAAAGAGCTAATTTACCAGCATGTTAGCATCATTATCTGAGGTCTTTGCCAGGGTGTGAAATCCTATATCAGAGAAAGTGCACCCATATTCAAATTCTCCCATATTCAACTCTTCGATCTTCCACCTTCAGGGACAGACCCATAATGCTTTACAAGCTCCTGCTAGTACATGTTAGCCAGATCTTGCAGCAATTTTGGATTATAATCCCTTTCTTGCCTTTTCAAACCGAGCACAGCCCCAACCAGAGCCCTAACCTTGGCACAGCAGATTTACCCAGGTTAAGAATTTTACCTTCTTTGAAGCTCTACTCTAATGATTAAAGAAGACCCTCAGTTTTTTTTCCTGTCCTGCTGCAAGAGATGAAAGGCTCTTTATGTGCCACCAAGGAAGGCCTCTGGCTTTCATACTTAGCTTTCGATTGCCCATTAATCACTCTCAACCACTGTCAATTGCCTGAGCACAGCCACTCAATTCCAGTGTTCTTATAGCTTTGATTTCCCCCATGTTCCTCTAATGCAATACACCCTTTTTTCTGTGCCAAAGAGAAAGGAAGTACTCAATGAATGAGGCAATCTTCAACAAAGGAAATTTCAGAAGAAGGCTAACAGCTGAGGGCTGGCTGTCTGCCTGCCAGCAGTACTCCCAGGAGTTAGGGAAATAAAGGCAGAGAGGCATGAAATACTAAGGTATGGTGGAGGAGCATGAGCAGTTTGGAACTGGGCTAAAGCTGGACCACATAGTTAGTAGGTGGTAGTAGAGTCAGAATCCATGTCAACTCTATGTTAGTCCAGTTGTTATTCTACTGTAACAAGCCACCTCTATGAAGCCAAATAATGTCCTTGCTGACATTGGGGAAAAGCCATATGCTGTCCTATTCTGGTTCCTAATACCACCACAGGAATAGGACAAAGAGGTACAGAATAGGGGTCCTGGTAGCATACTCATGTTGTTGTTAGGTACCATTGAGTTGATTTCGACTTACAGAGGCTCCATGTGACAGAGTGGAACTGCCCCATAGGGTTTCCTAGACTGTAATCTTTATGGGAGCAGATAGCCAAATCTTTCTCCTGCAGAGCCATGGGGTAGGTCTGAACCGCCAACCTTTCAGTTAATAGCCTAGAGGTTAACCATTGTGCCACCAGGGCTCCTTAGTGTATTCATATTCCAACATTCTGGGGATCTTTCAGCTTCAGTCATTGATGCTTCCTTGGTGCCCTATCCACTTCCCACCCCACTCTGTTCCAGGTTCCAGTCTTTCAGGGAGACAAGAATGGTGTCTGGTGTCACTGACTAGTGACTTCTCCTCTCATCACCTCTCTTCTGAGATTCACAGGACACAAGGAAGCCCTACCTTCCATTCCTAGAATCATCTCACTTATCTTCTAGCAGAGACATAACATTATTAAAGGGTTTACTCAAACTTTAAAATGGTTCTAAAATATGGCCTGTTTGAGAAAGTTATTTTTCTTTTCAATGTAAAAGTAATCTTTAGAAAATTGGAAATTTCATACAAGGAGAAAGAAGAAATAAACACATTCATCCCACCACACAAAGACTACTGTTAACCGTCTGCTACATTTAATTCCCATGTTTTCTATGATGTTTTTAATGCAATTATAATCATATAAGCATTTTCCTGCTTTAGAGTTTAATATTATATCAGTAGCATTTTTCCAATGTTTTCATCTCTGTGAACGTACTATAAAATGGAATATTATGCAACCATCTATAGTTATTACTTAATCATTCTCTTGTTGTTGGGGAGATATATGAGATATATGACAAATAGATACATTTGTATAATTAAAACACTATAAATATGGTTCTGTATTCTGCTTTTTATTTTAAAATTACATGTTAATATTTCCATGTCATGAGAAATTATTCATAAGCCCAGTTTTGAACTACTGCATGATATTTTACTATGTGGATGTACCAACACTTATGAAACAGTCCTGTATTTTCAGTCATCTGTGTTATTGCCAATATTTTGCTGTTCTAAACTAACCTGCTGTGTTTATGATCATTTCCTTAGAATAGATTCCTAGAAGTGCCATTACTAGGTTAAAGAGTATGACAAAGACTGGTTGCTAGCTGTTCAGCGAATTTGTTGCCTCTTCTTCCTGGACACACAACTAGACTACATTTCCCAGCCTCCCTTGCTAGCCAAAGGAATGTGAGCTACTCCCAAGCTTGCCTCATTAAAACTTCACGTGCACACTCCTCAGTACTCTTTCCACTTCTGCTGACTCGATGGACATATCCACCATGACCCTGGACATCTCCATTGAAAATGGCCAAGACTCATTAATCCAGGTTCCTGAATGACTGTATAGAGCTCAGTGTACGTGTATGCTTGAGTGCTTGTGTGCATACACACCCCTGAGACCTGAAACAGTTCAGGACAATTATATGAGGAAGAATAAACTTCTGTTTTTTTCTGAGCCATTATACATTTTTGGGTCAATGTTTTAGCAACTAGTGCTACCCTAACCAATAAAAATATTACATATTTTAAAATTTTTCTATACATGTGTTTCTGTTATTTTTTGTATGCGTTTTTTTGTAAACTATAGTCTAGAAAAGTATTGCTAATGTATATTCTCATTTGCAATGCATGAGAAGCCCACACTATCATCAGAATTAAAAATATTTTTGCCACCTTGCATGAAGAGATTTATCATCATTAGATTTGCCTTTATTGATTACTAGTGAAGTTGAATATTTTTCTGTTTATCAGTCATTTGCATTTCATGATGTGTTTTTCAAATAAGGAAGTTGTATAATTTTTTTTAAAAAAGCATTCAAATATATCTCCTCTTACGTGATGCATTTCATTGTTCTAACTCTGCATGCTTACAGACACTTTGAAATTAATACTTCATTGACCTGAAAATTCAGATTTAATTTTTTGGGCTAATATTTTAGAGGATCCTGAACCATCATTGTATTTTAAAGGTATGGTAATGTCTCTGATAGATTAGACCGAAAAAAAAAAAAAGCTGGTTTTGGTCTTGCAATTCCAGAAAAAGTAAGTTGTTAATTGGAGAATTGCAGAATAGCGTGTTCAAAATAAGCATCAAGTTATTCCTTAAAAACTCTGGTGTTGGAAAACAGGATGACCACCTGGAATATTCTATATTTATTTGGTTTTAGGGAGTGTAATTTGGCTTCCATTCACTATAATTAGGAACAGTGTTATGTTGTTGTTGTGTGCGGTCAAGTCAATTCTGACTCACAGCGACACTGTAAGACAGAGTAGAACTGCTCCATAGGGTTTCCTAGGCTGTAAGCTTTAAGGGAGCAGATTGCCAGGTATTTTGTCCCACAGAAAGTATTACAGCGGGGTTTATCTCAACTCATATATTGGCTTTGAATTAGGTGACATATGTTGCCATCTTGGGTTTATTACATGAGAGGAAAGTTTTATTCCAAACATATTTATTCAAAGTGCTATGCTCTGCTGGGATTGGAGTTGGGGAATGGGTGGTGACTAGTTTTCTGCTAGCCCATTCATTCCTCTATATGTACTTTCATCTCTCTCTCCTCACATAGCTCAGCAAGTCACTTTTATCTTATCCTCATGGCCATTCTGGTTAGCTCAGTTTCGACTATTATCAGGAATTGTAATACAAATATCTATTGGATGCCTACTATGTGTCAGACATTGTCCTAGATGCTAGAAATACAGTAGATGAACATGGAAAAAGTCAGAATCCCTGCCCTTGGGGAACTTGTGGACACTATACAATAAACGTAATAAATAAGTACTATTACATAGTATGTTGGAAAATGGTAAGTGCTATGCAAAAAAACAAAAATTAGAACAGGGTAAGGGTGTTGGCAGTGCTGGGGTGGGGTAGAAGGGCTGGCTGCAGTATTAAATAGCTAGTCAAGTTTGGCTACATGGAGAAGATGCAATTTGAGCAAAGATTTGAGGAAGTGAGAAAAAAGAGTTAGTAAAGCAGATGTCTAAGGAAGAGGAACAGCCAGTGCAAAGATCCTAAGGTAGGAATGTCTGTGAAGTGTTTAGGAAACAGAAAGAAGGGCAGTGTGGCTAGAGCAGAATGATCATGGGGAAGAGAGATGGTGATGATGTAGATCATGTAGCATCTTGTTGGCCATTATAAGGACTTTGGCTCCTACTTTGGGTAAAATGGGGAGCCACTGGAGGATTTTGAGCAGAGGAGTGATATGATCTTTCATTTAAAAAAATCTGTTCCAGTTATCTATTGATGAGGAACAAATCATCACAAACCTTAGCGACTGTGATGGTTAAGGATGTGTGTCACCTTGGCTGGGCCATGATTCTCAGCGGTTTGGCAGTTATGATGTAGTCTGGCAGTTATGTAATGATGTAATCACCTCCATGATGAGATCTGCTATGAGGAGCCAATCAGTTGAAAGGGAGTTTCCTTGGGGTGTGTGGCCTGCATCCAATATATATGGACTTCCTGGCAAAGCTACTGACTTTTACTGTGCTCTGGATCCTGCATTCAGCTCGTCATCATCTGACCTCTCGTTCTTGGGATGTGAGCCAGGAGCCTGCTGATCTTTGGTTTGTCAGCCCCTGAAGCTATGTGAGTCAGGAGAAGCCTCCAGCCTGACGCCTGATACAGACTTGGGATTTTACAGCCTCTACAACTGTGTGAACCATTTCCTTGATATAACTCTCTCTCTTTACATATATATATGCTTTACTGATTTTGCTTCTCTAGAGAACTCAGCCTAAGACAGTGACTTAAAACAACAATTAAAAAAATTCTCATAGTTCTGTGAATTGACTGAACTCAGCTGGGCAGTTATATTTTTGTTTGTTTTTTTAACTGGTTGGTAAACATTTACCAGCATACCACTGTGACCCTCTTATATTTTCATAACACTCTGAACACCATTTATTTTTTCATGCATTCATTGAAAATTTACTGACTGCCTACCATGTGTCAGGCACTGTACTAACTGCTAAGAATATAAAGGTAGGCAAGTGTCATGGATTGAATTATGTCCCCCCAAAAATTTATGTATCAATTTGGCTGGGCCATGATTCCCAGTATTATGTAGTTGTCCTCCATTTTGTGACTGTAATTTAATGTTAAAGAGAATTAGGGTGGGATTGTATCACCCTTAATAAGGTCACATCCCTGATCCAATGTAAAGGGAGTTTCCCTGGGGTGTGGCTTGCACCACCTTTTATCTTACAAGAGATAAAAGGAAAGGGAAGCAAGCGAAGAGTGGGGGACCTCATACCACCGAGAAAGTAGTGCCAGGAGCAGAGTGCATCCTTTGGACCCAAGGTTCCTGCATAGAGAAGCTCCTAGTCTGGGGGAAGATTGATGACAATGAGGACCTTAATCCAGAGCCGACAGAGAAAGCCTTCCCTTGGAGCTGATGCCTTGAATTTGGACTTGTAGCCTACTAGACTGTGAGAGAATAAATTCCTCTTTGTTAAAGCCATCCACCTGTGGTACTTCTGGTATAGGAACACTGGATGACTAAGACAGCAAGTAAGAACCCTGCCCTCATGGAGCTCACCATTGAGATAGGTGTTACCGCAATAACGCAGATTGGAGCCGCCTGCCGCAATAGCCAATTCTGAGACAGGGGTGAGGTAAGCAGCAAGATGTTTATTATATATTGATATATAGGAGACAGAGGGGAATAGATTCCTCCAAAAAACCCGTCTCCCCCACTGGAGATGGGCTGAAGTCTTTTATAGGGACAAGATTATGGATCTTTTGTGGTAGTTTCTCCTTGAGGTGATGATGTCTTAGATGAGTTAACCATCTACTGGTATTCTTAGAGGTTATCTGGTGACATCTTTGGGGATTGTCTGGCGACATCCTGCTTTTTCTTGTCATAAGATGGGTGCTTTGTTTGGTTTTTCATTCTTAGATCATTATCACTTGTTTTCCACCCTCCAGGGAGGAACATCGGTTAATCTTAAACCTTTTTGTAGAGACTGGAGAAAAAAATATCATGAGACAATGTGGCAGTTAGCAATGAGGGAGTAAACAATAGTGAGCGGGGCCTATGCAGCCTCTTCCATAGGGAGAATGATCTTAGTCACATATTCACATAAATATAAAATGATAATTATGTTATGAACTAAAAATACTTTAACAATGCATAATTGTGTTATTTGCCCTGGTCTAGGAGGTTTTTTCTGATTGAAGATTTGGAAGGGTAATTTTGAGTTAAGAAGGGAATAAAATGAGGGAATGGCATTCTGGGCTGAGGGAATATCTTCTGTTGTCAGAGGGAACATTACTCCCAGGAGCAAAGGAAAGAAGACAAACATGGCGTAAGGGAGCCAGGAAGCTTGGTGGGAGATGCAGCTGGAGAGTTAAAGATCTATTTAATTAATTGATTTATAGTTAAGAGGAGAGACCTGAATTGCTCTGTTTCACAAAGATAACTGTTTATATTTGATAATGTTTTGGTTAAACAAACTGACTTAAATTTATCAAAACAAAAAACACTTGAAATATATAAGCACATAGTTTGTGGTTAGAAAGGCGTGTGACTTGTTGAGGTAAGCTACACTAGGTAATCAGAGGAGTCTCCTTTCTTCTTGGGCACTCTCATCCAGGAGGCAGATTACCCAGTAAGCAAGGTAGGCATGGGCTTACTTGTGCTTACTTCCTTATCTGTAGTGAACAATTCCATATGGGTTTCACAGGGTAATGTGTCCCTGTCAAGGACTGTAAATTATAAAACAGGCTTTGATTCTGTAGGACGGTGCTGTGGAGTTGGGAGAGAGAAAGATGCCAGCCATACCTTGAAGCAGAATCTTTGATGTGGTGACAAAACGTGAAATTGTTCATCACAGACGATGGGTAAGCAAGGTAAGCACCGTGCTTACCTTGCCCACTGGATAATCCGCCCCTACTCTCTTATTAAAATTGATGCATACACTAAAGAGAAACGACTCTTTTTGCTCTCCCTGTTTGAGTCATCTCTCCGTCTTCCATCAGTATTGCCTCTCTAACAATTGCAGGAGCAGAATGAGAAAACAACGGTTTAATAATCGCTACCCGAGGGTGGCGTTTGACAGTTCACAAAGCATAGAGTTTCAAAAGACACCCTGCTTTGAGGACCGGCTGCCGTTGGCCAGGTTCAAAGACAGACAAAAACCTTTCACGTTGTCCTTTCAGCTTCAGTCTTTCCTATCTGCTCGGCCACTCCACTCGTTACAGCACTTAGCACCTCTACCAAGTCCTTCATCTTCTCACGCCCCTACTTCAGGCCAGACCCGACGCTGCAGCTTCTGAATTGCACCGCGGCCAGAAGCCAGGCCATGCGGACTAGGGGTCTGACAGCGACGCCCGAGTCTCTTCGCCCGTATATAAAGAGCTAAGGCCAAGTGGCACAGGACCCAGGGTGTGACACTAACAGAAGCCAGAACCCAGAAGGTGAAGAGCCATCCGGTTGACCTGTGGCCCTGAGGTCGCCCGAGTCTGGGTGAGGCCACGCCACCCCGCCTCCAGCTCCTGCGCCCGACCTCTTCGTCCGGCTTTCTCCCGGCCCCTGAGGTCGGCTTTCCCCGCTGGGCGTCTAGTCGGCCGCGCCGGGAGGCGGGAGAGTTGGGTGGGGGAGAAGGCCGCGGTCCTGAGGCGGAGCGAGGGCGGGGGCCACGTCGGGGGTGTGGCCGCCGCCTCCTTTAAGCCTAGGCCGAGCGCCTCCATCCCGAGCGTCGCCTCCGCTGCCACCGTGACGGCAGCCTTCCGAGCGCCTGACCAGGTGCGTTCGCCCCAGCCCGGCTGCCCCGCGGGCGGGTGAGCTGAGGCCCCGATGCCTCCCTGCGGGCGGGCGGACGGGCGGGTCGAGGCCGGTGCCGGCCGGTGGACGTACTTCCTAAGGCGCTCATTTGTGGGAGCGATTGATAGACGGGGTTGGGAAGCTACTGGGAGCCGGGTTGGGCCTGCTTCTTCCATGACAAGGGCCCAGAAATGAGGGGGCCGTGCCCCCCCCCCCCCCTGTCTCCCCGGGGCGTCGGAGAATGCTGTTAACAGCTGCACGGCCTTTATCTGCCCTTCCCACGTGGTAGCCAGCGCCCAGTCCAAGCCCCCAAGAAGCTTCCCTCATCCCCCATCTGGAAACTATGCCTCCTTCCCCTGAGCCTCCTTGACGCTTTATCCGGTGCTTTTTTGAGACCCCCTTCGCTTTTTACCTTATACTTCTGCTTCTGGTGTGCAAGGCTAGGCTCTACTTCTAGGCTTTAAATTGCATGAGGGCAGAGCCTACGTGTGACTTGTCACTCGTGCAATAGTATTCAATAAGTAATTGAATGAGCACATATGAAGTAGAGCTGAATGAACGAATACATGAATGGATATAAATACATATGAAGTGGAGGCAGTGAAGACACAGGTTTACAACTCTTATCTACTGTCGCATAGTTTTCCAAAAAGTTGTATAAATGTTACACCTTTGCAAATGGAATGATTCTGGTTGTGAGTACTTAAAAGGTATTCTAGTCTATCTTCTTGTTAAAGAAGCTAATCACCAGAAACACTCCCTTGTATTACCACTTTAGATATTTTATAAATGTACATTTTTCATATGTGGGTTTGCTTAAATCAAAGTATACTTATGGCTTTGTTCTTTACTACTTTGGACTCAATCATTGTCACCATAATATTATTTAGTGTATTTCTGAAAGGCAAGAGTGAATCTAGTCCCTGAGTGGTGCACTCGTCTTCTGACCTAAAGGTTGGTGGTTTGAACCCAGTGAACGGCACCGTGGAAAAAAGGCCTGGCGATCTGCTTCCATAAAGATTTGAGAGCATGGATTTGGTTTTGGTTTTTAAGGGTGAATCTAAAGGCAGATCCACATGACTGCATTTAGTGACTCATTTGTTGAATCAGGCATTTCTCTTGAATTCAGGATTGTGAAGATTATTGCCAGTTTTCCTGAGATGGGTGCTGGCTGACTTTACTCTGCATTGCCACAAGATTTTACTCTGCCACAGGCTCCTGGATTTGGGTCTAACTTGTTTCCAGTGCAACCCAGTCTGACAATACCATATATTTCCAGTATATTTAGGGAACTATGTAACTATTAATTTGCATACATTTGAGATTAGTTATCATAGATCACAAAATTTTGGAGCTAGAAGGACCTTAGAGACTTTTTAAAGACACTTAAAAATATCACTTTGTATTCATATTAAAAAAATTTTTTTAGTGCTACATTTAACAAACACAAAGTCCCAAACATGCTAAGTAAAATAAAATTAATGTTACCTACTTCAGTTATTTCAGGTCTCTTGGGAGAAATGGAGCCAATGTGCTTGGTGAAAAAGCCTGACTTTCTTGGACTCTTTTCCCAAAGAACCAGTTATGGGGTCATGGGTTGCTCAGGCATGGACTGTGATGAAGCTGATATTTATGGGGCACTGACCACATACCAGGATCCTGATGGTACAATGGTTAAAGCACTCAGCTACTAACTGAAAGGTTGGTAATTCGAATCCACCAGCTGCTCCCTGGGAGAAAGATGTGACAGTCTGCTTCCATAAAGATTTACAGCCTTGGAAACCCTATGAGTTGCAATAGACTCATTGGCCACAAGCACTGATATGTTTAATCTTGTTACTTATATTGCCCCACCTAAGAGTTTAGTACTGTTGTAATTCATATTCCTAAACAGAAGCAATGCTTGAAAAGTGTGAAGGTCAGGTAGTCAAAGCACAGGCAGAGGGACTCAGGGTTTCCCTAGTAAACATGGACGGTTCCTACTAGGAAAATCTGTGATGTCGGAGAATGTCGTCTCTGTGTGTGTTCCAGGATATATATATACTCTGGAGCATTGTGGGTAAGTGATTTAGGATAGGAGCTCGGGGACAGAATGATTAAGACTGAATTACAGAGAGATGGTCATTTTATCATTTTGAGAATTATTAAATTCCATTGGGACTCTAGGAAAGTCTGATACTTTGACCTAGATGCACATGTATCCTAAATTTAAACATGTTCAGACTTACCAAGTTAGGGAGTATAAAATGGGTGACATGAAGAGCTGTCACTAGTGAATGACATTTCAAGGCTTTGTCTTTAAATGCCTCTGAACAGTGAAGGCCAGCAGTGTTGTTTCTTGGGCTAATTTTGTGCCCTTGCTAGGCGCTGTCTCCCCACCTTCTTTATAAGGATGATAACTCCTAGTGCAGGCACACTGCAATGCCGACATCCCTGTAATCCAAGCACAAGAACGCAGGATGGGTTTCCAGGACCCTTATAATTAATTGAGGAAAAGAGAGGCCCATAAAGTAAGTGGAAAGTTATTTTGTTTCTTTTTTGTCAGCCAAGTTTAGCCCCACCGAAGGCAGAGACCAATTGCTGCCTTCTGAGAAACTGAGAGCCGATAATAGTTTGATTTAGCTCAGGACGCTGAAACTTTCTGCCCTGAAGGCTGGTGTGGTGGAACAGACCTTCCCATTGCTCACCATATTATGAAAAAAACATTAAAGCAACAATTTTTATTACTTGCCCTGGGGCTAGAGCTTTAAAATGTACTTTCTTTTTCCCCCACCCTCCCTAAACCACTTAACTTTTAAAAACAAACAACCCATTCATGTGTTTGCTACAGTCAGATTATTAGTTCTCTCCCTTTATCCCTGGGTCCTGTTTCTGTAGCCAAGTAGTAGGACTGGTATACTTCTTGGTATCTGCAGTTTTTCTTTAGTTACTATTTTATTCAGCAAATATTCATTTCAATAACCATTTATTGAGTGTGTACTATGTGTCAGATAAAGATGAATGAGATACTCTGTTTAAGTAGTCTACCTAGGAGAGTGACCCTTCCACAGATCATTGCACCACAGGGTGATATGGAAGTAGTAGCAGCTCATTTTCCTGGGAAAGGGCTGACGTTGGAGTGTAGGAAGACTTCACAGAGCAGGTGAATTTTGAACTGGGGTTTGAAGACTGAAGGCCGAGAGGAGGGAGAAGGGCATTCCAAGGAGGGGAAACTACAGGGGCAGGGAAAAGGAGATGGGATTGAACATGCATTCCCAGGGAGAGACGAGGGGTTCAGTTTGGCTGCAGTGGAGAGGTCTTGTGAGGCTGGGGTGAGATAGTGACAGTCCTTGGATGCCATGGAATTTAGACTTTATCATAGCCTATATAACCTTTTCTGGAGTTTTTTAAGGTGAAATTTGTAAGTAGAAGAGTGATGTGATTGGCTTTTCTGTAGGGAATAGCTCCAGCAATGTGTTGAAGGAACTGGAGAGGGGAGAGCCAGCACTCCAGAAGAAAATGAGGAGGCTGTTGCTATAGTCCAAATGGAAAATGGTAAGAGTCTAAACTAAAATATGCTTGAGAGATATTTTAGAGAGTAGAGAGGGCAGGATTTAATGACTGGCTGGATATGGGAAATAAGGTTGAAAATAATTCTGAGGTTTCAGAATTGCTTGACTGGGTGAATGGAGGTGCCACTAATGAGCATAATAAATATAAGATGAGGAAGAGGTTTTGGGAGAAAGACAGTGAGTAGAGGTAACTGTGGAAGATCCAGGTGGAGATTCCAGGATATAGCCTTGACTGTCACTGTACTGCGATGCCAGGCAGTCAGTACCTCTGCCAAACACTACAACTGGTCCTCAGTCTAAAAAGACAATTCAGTTTAACAAGTTGCTTAGAAAGAAGAAGAAAAAAGAAAAACAAAAATACAACAGCAACAACAAAAAAAACCTCATTAGACTTGGATAATGACCATTGCATCGCATTTGAGGTAAGATGTTAGAAACCTAAATCTTATATAGGTTCCACTGAGGGAAAAAGGACTGGGGAGACTCAAACAATGCAGAGTTATTATAGGTCCTCTAAATAGAGAAACACAGAAGGGGTTCAAAAGATCAAAGATAAGCAAAAGGCAGGAGTGTAGCAGAGAGCAGTGGTTGTTAAAGGCAGAGTTGTAGGCAGATTTGGAATATAGAAAAGCAATTTGAACTTATATTCCAAATAACTGTACTTCTTTAATGGTAAGAATATCACAAGCTTTGATTTCTCATCTTATTCATTTGCCAAGAAGAAACAAGTAGGAGATTGTTAAAAGGTGTGGGGGCTGGGTAGGGGGTTTGATCTTATTTTGCAGAGAAAAGTGTTAGAAGACTTTGAACGAGAGAAGAGTAACAGGGAGAATAAGATAAAAATGAAAAGGATAATGATTTAGAGGAATTTTTCAGAAGAACATTTAACAAATTCTCTGACAAATAGTTGGTAACAAAGAAAAAGGCAGGTGGATGCAGTGTTCTCTTATAGCTGTGATATTAGACTTGCTTGGAAAAAAAGACTGCTAACATAGCATCTTATATTTAAAAAACATTTTTTACATTTGATTGTTACAAAGGCAGGTTGTTACAGAAGTAGATGCAGCAAGACACTATTATCTTTCTTTTATAAATTAAAAATCTGGGTATTAGACAGGTGGTAGTTTGCCCCAGATCCAATAGGTAGCAAGAATTCCAAGCCTTGAAACATTTAGTTTGCTGCTGCATCCATGGTACGAAAGCCTTGCTTTGCCTTTGAACTTTGACCTTTTGCAAGGTGCCCTCGCCCCCCAACCACAATTTCACATCCTATTAAAGTAGAGCAGATGATATTTGAAGGCAATAGAGCCAAGATCTCTAGGGAGAGAGGCAGTGATGGAAAGGGTTCTTAGCATCAACTTTGCTATGCATAGTAAGAGTGTTCATGAAGCATTGACCAGAGAATATGTGTGGATGTCAAATGACACTTTCAATGCAATGGGAGTCTACAATACAAAACAATCTTATGATTAAATCTTCTATGAGGCATATAAATCCTACATAAAATGAACAGTCAGTCATTCCTTAATATGTTGTTGTTATTGTTAGCTGCCGTTGAGTCAGTTCCAACTCATAGTGACACGGTGTACACCAGAGCGAAACACTGCCCAGTCCTGTGCCATCCTCATAATTGTTGTTATGCTTGAACTCTCTGTTGCAGCAACTGTGTTAATCCATCTCATCAAGGGTCTTCCTCTTTTTTGTTGACCCTCTACTTTACCAAGCATGATGTACTTCTCCAGGGACTGGTCCCTCCTGATAACATGTCCAAAGTACGTGAGATGAAGTCTCACCATCCTCGCTTCCAAGGAGTACTCTGGCTGTATTTCTTCCAAGACAGACTTGTTCGTTCTTCTGGCAATCCATGGTATATTCAATATTCTTTGCCAACACCGTAATTCAAAGGCATCAATTCTTCTTCGGTCTTCCTTATTCAGTGTCCATCTTTCTCATGCATATACCAAAACCAAACCTGTTGCCGTGGAGTTGATTTCGACTCATAGTGACCCTATAGGACAGCGTAGAACTGTCGCATAGGGTTTCCAAGGAGTGGCTGGTGGATTTGAATTGCTGATCTTTTGGTTAGCAGCTGAGATCTTAACCACTGTCCCACCAGGGCTCCAACTTAGAGGCGATTGAAAATATCATGGCTTGGGTCAGGCACACCTTAGTCCTCAAAATGACATCTTTGCTTTTCAACACTTTAAAGAGGTCTTTTGCAGCAGATTGGCCCAGTGCAATACATCATTTGATTTCTTGATTGCTACTTCCATGTGCATTGATTGTAGATCCAAGTAAAATGAAATCCTTGACAATGTCAGTCTTTTCTATGTCTATCATGATGTTGCTTATTGGTCCAGTTGTGAGGATTTTTGTTTTATGTGGAGGTATAATCCATATTGAAGGCTATAGTCTTGGATCTTCAGTAAGTGCTTCAAGTCCTGTTCACTTTCAGCCGGCAAGGTTGTGTCATCTGCATATCGCAGGTTATTAATGAGTCTTCCACTAATCCTGATGCCTCATTGTTCTTCATAGAGTCCAGCTTCTCAAATTTTTTTTGCTCAGTGTACAGATTGAATAAGTATGGTGAAAGAATATAACCCTAACACTAACTTTCTTGACCTTAAACCATGGAGTATCCCCAGGCTCTGTTTGCAGAACTGCCTCTTGGTCTATGTACAGGTTCTGCATGAGCACAATAAAGTGTTCTGGAATTCCCGTCCTTTGCAATGTTATCCATAATTTGTTATGAGCCACACAGTTGAATGCCTTAGCATAGTCAGTAAAACACAGGTGAACATCTTTTTTGCATTCCCTGCTTTCAGCCAAGATTCATCTGATATCAGCAGTGATATATCCCTTGTTCCACGTCCTCTTCTGAATCTGGCTTGACTTTCTGGCAGTTCCCTGTAGATGTAGTGCTGCAGTACAGTGATCTTCAGCAAAATTTACTTGCGTGTGATATTAATGATATTGTTCAATAATTTCTGCATTCTTTTGGATCACCTTTCTTGGGAATGCGAGCATACATGGATCTCTTGCAGTCAGTTGGCCAGGTAGCTCTCCCCCAAATTTCTTGGCATAGACAAATGAGCACTTCTAGCATTTCATATGCTTGTTAAAACATCTCAGTTGGTATTCCTTTTTTTCCTGGACAGAATTTTTTTTTTTTTTAATTGTACTTTAGATGAAGCTTTACAGAACAAATAGTTTCTCATTAAACAGTACACATATTGTTTTATGACAATGGCTAACAACCCCACAACATGTCAACACTGTCCCTTCTCAAACTTGGGTTCCCTATTACCAGCTTTCCTGTCCCCTCCTGCCTTCTAGTCCTTGTCCCTGGACTGTTGTGTCCCATTAATCCCGTTTTGTTTTATGGAGCTGTCTAATCTTCGGCTGGATGGTGAACCTCAGGAGTGACTTCATTACTGAGCTAGAAGGGTGTCTGGGGGCCATACTCTCACGGTTTCTCCCGTCTCTGTCAGGCTGGACAGAATTTTTTTGCCAATGCCTTCAGTACATCTTGGACTTCTTCCTTCGGTATTATCTGTTCTTGACCATATGCTGCCTCCTGAAATGGCTGAGTGTTGACCAGTTCTTTTTCGTACATTGACTCTGTATTCCTTCAGTCTTCTTTTGATGCTTCCTGCATCGTTCAATTTTTTGCATATAGAATCCTTCAGTATTGAAACTTGAGGCTTGAATTTGCTCCTCAGTTCTTTCAGCTTGAGAATTGCCAAATGTGCTCTTCCCTTTTGGTTTTCTAACTCCAGGTCTTTGCACATTTCATTATAATACTTCACTTTGCCTTCTCAAGCCACCCTTTAAAATCTTCTGTTCAGCTCTTTTACTTCATCATTTCTTCCTTTTGCTTTAGCTACTCTGTGTTCAAGAGCAAGTTTCAGAGTCTCTTCTGACATCCATTTTGGTCTTTTCTTTCTTTCCTGTCTCTTTAATGACCTTTTGCTTTCTTCATGTATGATGTCCTTGATGTCATCCCATAACTCATCTGGTCTTCAGTCATTAGTGTTCAGTGTGTCAAATCTATTCTTGAGATGGTTGCTAAATTCAGGTGGGGTATACTCAAGGTTGTACTTTGGCTCTCATGGACCTGTTCTAATTTTCTTCAGCTTCAACTTGAACTTGCATAGGAGAGATTGATGGTCTGTTCCACAGTCTGCCCCTCCCTGGTCTTGTTCTGGCTGATGATATTGAGCTTTTCCATCTTCTCTTTCCACAGATGTAGCTGATTTGATTCCTGTGTATATCATCTGGCAGGTCCATGTGTATAGTTGCTGTTTACGTTGGTGAAGAAAGGTATTTGCAGTGAATAAGTCATTGGTCTTTCAGAATTCTGTTGTGCAATCTCTGACATCGTTTCTATCACCAAGGCCATATTTTCCAGCTGCCAATCCTTTTCTTTGTTTCCAGCTTTTGCATTCTAATTGCCAGTAATTATCAATGCATCTTGATTGCATGTTTGATCAATTTCAGACTGCTGAAGTTGGTAAAAAATCTTCAGTTTCCTCATCTTTTGCTTTAGTGGTTGGTGCATAAATTTGAATAATATTTATATTAACTGGTCTTCCATGTAGGTATATGGATATTATACTACCACTGTCCTTCATATACAGTCTGAATAAATCAAGACTTTATTGTATTATTTGTGAAGACTTTAATAACCATTCTTGGATATTGAATATTAGGATGGGGATCTAGAATAGATTCCTTATGTATTAGAGACCATTTAAAACATATTTGAGCATAATGATTTGCTGTTAAATCCATCTAGCTACTTTTACATTTATGAATAGTGGATTGGATGGGGCAAGGCACAGCTGGGAGATGGAGAGACAAGCGCAGCACTGGCCCTGGCCTCAGTCTGTTGGTAAGACCCACAAGAGGTGGTCACGAATGTAAATCTACCAATATAGGGAGCTTGGGTGGGGAAACTAGGCACGCTTATGGTTTTTGAGTTTTACTTCACGATTAAAATGAAACCAAGTATTATTCAAAGCAAAGAGCATTATACCAGATCCAGAGTTTTTTGTATTGACAAAAGATAAATTCCATAAGGAAGATAGAGGATAGTTGTGACTCTTTATGGGATAAACATTTAAAAATATACATCTTCAAAATGTATAAAACAAATGAGTAGCTACAGAGGCCGCTTATGTACAACTAAACACCTCATGGGATTCAGTTTCTTGGTTTGGACATTTAGGGTCATGGTTTCATGGGGCATCCCAGTTAATTGGCCTACTGCTTCTGTTCTACCTCCTAGTTCCTTACGTAGTGCCTGGTGTCTTAAAAGCTTGCAAGTGACCGCCCAAGGCACAATAGTTGGTGTCTATTTGCCTGGAGCAACAGAGGAAAAAGGAGAGTCAGGAATAGAGGAAGAAAATGGAATGTGTGGCTAATTGCCTCCATGAATAATTGCTTCCTTTCCAGTGAGACCAGAAGAACTGGATGGTGCCTAGCTACCATTACTGAACATTTTGATGGAAGATTTTATAGAAGAATTGTGATCAAAAGGGGCGAAAATGTAGAAAGGAATTTACGATTCTCATAGAATCCAGATTTTCTGGAGCCATGGAGGCTGGATCAACCCCCACAACTGTTGCCCTAAGATAATCTTTAAACATTAAACCAAAAATATCCCCTAAGTCTTCATAAAATCAAACAATAATTTATTTTAAATGGTAAAGACTGTCTGCCTTGAGTATTGTGTTCTTTCAAGATCTGTCTGTATGGGAGCAAATTGACAACAGCAACTCGAAAGATTAGACAAGAAACTTAGAGGTCAGTGAGTTTATATTAATGGGAGAGGAACAACTGAGAAAAGGAGGGTGAGAATGGTTGCACAACTTGAATAACATAATTAATGTCACTGCATTGTATATGTAGAAACTTTAATTGGTGTATGTTTTTGCTGTGTATATTCTCCATGACAAAAATAAAAAAAGTTATTTAAAAAATTAATAGAAAACAAATGATTAGAAGTATGAGAAACCGACTAAAACAATTAGGAGACTTTAAGATCTGTTGTTTTACATAATGAATCAAGTAGTCAAAAACCAAATGGGAATATAGATTTGAATAATATAATTAGTGAGGTGGAAGAATATAATTTATAGGGGTGAATACCTACTGCCGTAGAGTTGATTCTGACTCATAGTGACCCTGTAGGACAGAGTAGAACTGTCATAGGGTTTCCGAGGCCGTACTCCCGTGGAGTGGCTGGTGGATTCTATCGTAGAGTAAGAATGTTCACTCTGTTAAAGTAAAAGCAAAGGGATTTATTGAGGATTATACAGTTCGCATACTGGGGAAGCCCAGGTCAGTGAAGAATCTACCAAGTGCTCCAATATTCCAAGGGAGAGGTGTGTTTTTATAGTAAAGATGGGGAAGGTGAGTGTGTGATGGTCTCATGGTCACAAAGTGGGTACATCATCAGTAATTCTGTTTTCAACTACGTTCCTCCTGGAACATTTTAAGTAAACTCATTCTCCTACAACCACATTCCTGACCCCCATCCTTATTTACTGTTGTGTTATTGTTAGGTTCCATCCAGTCAGTTCCGACTCACAGTGACCCTTTTGTACAATAGAACAAAACACTGCCTGGTCCTGCGCCATCCTTACAATAGTTGTTATGCTTGAGCCCCGTTGTTGCACCCACTGTGTCAGTCCATCTTGTTGCGGGTCTTCCTCTTTTTTGCCAACCCTCTACTTTATCAAGCATGATGTCCCTCTCCAGGGACTGGTCCCTCCAGATAACATGTCCAAAGTGTATTAGACAAAGTCTCACTATCCTTACTTCCAAGGAGCATTCTGGCTGTACTCCCAGGACAGATTTGTTTGTTCTTCTGGAAGTGCATGGTATATTCAGTATTCTTTGCCAACATCATAATTCAAAGGCATCCATTCTTCTTTGGTTCTCTTTATTCATTGCCCAGTTTTTGCATGCATATGAAGTGATTGAAAACACCGTGGCTTGGGTCAGGCAAACCTTAGTAATCAAAATGACGTCTTTCCTTTCTAACAATTTAAGGAGATCTTTTGCAGCAGATTTGCCCAATGCAGTACGTCTTTTGATTTCTTGACTGCTGTTCCCATGGGCTTTGGATCCAAGCAAAATGAAATCCTTGACAAATTCAATATTTTCTCTGTCTATCACTCCTATTTTTGAGGAGCCCTGGTGGCGCAGTGAATAAGAGCTCGGCTGCTAACCAAAAGGTCAGCAGTTCGAATCCCCCAGCCGCTCCTTGGAAACCCTGTGGGGCAGTTCCACTCTGTCCTATAGGGTCACTATGAATCAAAATTGACGCGAAGACAGCGGGTTTTTATCACGCTTATTTACTTCAAGCCCAAGCCCGTTGCTGTCAAGTTGATTCCGACTCATAGCAACACTACAGGACAGAGGAGAACTGCCCCATGGGGTTTCCAAGGAGCGGCTGGTGGATTCGAACTGCTGATCATTTGGTTAGTAGCCAAGCTTTCAAGCTCTCTGCCACCAGGGCTTCTAATAGTCACTAAATAGCATTCCTGACCTCCACCCTTATTTACTAAGAGTGGCTAGGGGCAAGAGCTAGGCCTGTTAAACAAGATGAATGATAGGGGCCCGAGGCCATATGCATACGAATAGGAAGAGGTCAAGGTTACATTCTCAGGAATGCAGAAGCAGGAGCTTATAGCAAAATAGCGTTTTGATTCAGTCCTTATGCCAGCCATTTTATTATGCCAAGTGCCTCAGTTTTAGAGGTTTGCTGTCTCAGTTTGAACCACCAACCTTTTGGTTAGCAGCTGAGCTCTAAACCACTGTGCCACCAGGGCTCCTTATGAGGGTAAATAGGAATCTCTGAGTTAATCTGCTGCTGCTATAACAGATACCACAAGTGAGTGGTATTACCTAACAGAAACTTATTTTCTCATAGTTTAGGAGGCTAGAAGTCTGAATTCAGGGTGCCAGCTCTAGGTGAAGGCTCCCTCTCTCTGTCCACTCTTGGGGGAGGTCCTTGTCTCTTTTCAGCTTCATTCCTAGGTTCTTTGGTGATCATGTGGCATGTATCTTTGCCTCCATCTGTGTTTGCGTGCTTGCTTAATCTGCTATTTTATATCTCAGAGATTGATTTAAGACATAACCTATACTACCTCATTAGCATAACAGAAAACCCATTCCCAAATGGAATTATAAGCACAGGTTAGGATATATAACACATATTTTTGGGGGACACAATTTAATCCATAACAAGGGATATATAAAGTTTTGATAACCTATTTGATGTTAAATAGTGCAATTACTTGTATTGAATATGTACACACATATTCACATGTGCATATATATATACCTGCACATGCACATATATGTATTTGTGAATATGTGTGTGTATTATTTAATTATACATGTATATTTGAGTGTATATGTGTGTATATATACACACACACTTGTACATTAATGAAAAATTGATTGTAAAAAAAGTAAAATGAAGATTATAGTGATTCCAGGGCTGTTTGCTCTTTTTGGCCTGATGCCTCAGTTTTGTGGTTTAGTCCATATATATTCAGCTAGCTTTGTCACAGTTTTAAGTGATTAAAAAAAAAAAAAAAATTTTTGTTGTTTTATGAAGCTGTCAAGCTACTCACATAATTTATCTTTCACCTTCATATACATATATCCTTTTGTGCCCCGAGCATCATTTTGGAATTCTTTTCTATCATCAAAATAAATTGAATCTGTGTTATCCATGACAATTCTGAAGCTATAATTGATACATTTGATTAAGTGTTCTAAATCATTAATGCCATGTGTATTGTATTGCACAGCTTACTGTCTAAAACATCTGGTTGTTCTTTTATAGGATTTTTTTCCCTTAGTTTTTCTTATCTGAAGCTTAAAGAAAACCAGGGGACCATAGGAAAGCTAGAAATTGAATAGAAGTATCACAAAACCCAATTAAGTTCTGTTGAGAAGCAGATGGCAAATCATGGAAATCAGCACTATTCTGACTTCATTTAACTGCCTACTCGGTTCAAATTTTAGAGTTTACAATTTAAACTGAGCACTCACTAGCGCACTGTGTTCTCTGTAGTTTAGTGGTTAAGAACATGAGCTTTGAATCTAGCTTCCTGAGTTCAAATCTCAGTTCTGCCACTACCACCTATGTGACCTTGGGCCAATTACAGATCCTCTCTGTGACTCAATTTCTTCATCTGTAAAGTGGGGAAATAATTACAGATGCCTGCGGTAGTCAGATTAATGCCCCCCCGCCCAATGGTGTCCATGTCCTAATCCTCAGAACCTGTGAATATGTTAGATAACATGGCCAAGGGGAATTAATGTTGCAGATGAAATTAAGATTGCTAATCATCTGCCTTTAAAATAGGAAGATTATCCTGGATTATCCAGGTATGCCATTGTAATCACACCGGCCATTGAAAATGGAAGAGGGAGTCAGAAGAAGGAGTCAAAGAGTCAGGGAGATGTGGCTATTAAAGAATGGTTAGAGAGATGCAATGTTGCTGGCTTTAAAGATGGAGGAAGGGGAAGTCAAGGAATGTGGGCAGCTTCTAGAAGCTGGACGGGCAAGGAAATATTTTCTCCCCAGAGCCTCCAGAAAGGGGTGTAGCCCTGCCAACACCTTGATTTTACCCAATGAGTCCAGTGTCAGACTTCTAACCTACAGCACTCTAAGATATATTTGTATTGTTTAAGCCACCAACTTTGTGGTAGTTACAGAGCAATATAAACTCATATACTTCCCCGTAGGATTGTTGTAAGGCTCAGTGCTCAGTCAATATTGTTATTGTTAGGTGCAGTTGAGTCAGCCCCTGACTCACGGTGACCCCCCATGCACAACTGAATGAAATATTGCCTGGTTCTGTGCCATCCCCATGACTGATTGCGGATCGGTCTGTTATGATCCACAGGGTTTTCATGGGCTGAATTTTTCAGAAGAGATTGCAAGGCTTTCTTCCTAGTCTGTCTGAGTCTGGAAGCTCTGCTGAAACTTTTTCAGCATCATAGCAGTGCACTAGCCTCCACTGATAGACAGGCGGTGGCTTTGCGTGAGGTGCACTGGCTGAGAATGGAACCTGGGTCCTCTGCATGGAAGGTGAGATTCTACTCCTGAGCCAACACTTCCTTTCAGTCAATGTTAGCAGCTGTTATTATTCATTGGTATTTTGGTTTCAGTCTTGTCCTTGCCCCTTTGCTCATATTTATCTAGTGATTCCCTAAAAGTGAAGGGACACCTCTAAGACTGTGGCCCCAGGAGTTTCTAACTCTTATAACAGCCCACACTCAGCCTCCAGCAATTTGCCAAAATTACCATGTAAATGCCTACTAGTTTATGGTTCCAGGTAAGATCTCAGCTGTGACTGGATTTGCCTCTCTTTCCAGATCTTGGGGAGGCAATTTGCCCTGCAACCTCAATTGTCTGATGAGTCCAAGGACAGTCATTGATTTTCAGTTTGTTCAGGGTTTTTGTTGTTGTTGTTGCTGTAAAGACAGGAGTGATGACTTCTAAACTCTTTTCATGCTGCAGCTAAAATTAGAAGTGAGGACAATTCCTTCTTTTTCCCATGGCTTTAAGGATCTCCTCTATACAGATGAGATCTTCCTCTCTACACTTCTTTCTATTCTGTTCTTTGGTTTTCAGCTCATCAATTTCATTCCCAAATATGCTTTTTTTGTGTTTTCTATTTTGGTCAATGGCATCTCAATCTATGGTATAATAGGTGATGTGATGCGTCTGAAAGATGGGGTGCAAACCAGGCTCAAAACCTGGGAGGTTATCCTTAACTCTCTGCTTTCCCTCATCCTCCAAAATTAAGAAGTCTCCAAGTGTTGTCTTGTCTACCTGTGATCACTCCTGAAATTTTCTTTTTTTCCCCTATCCTTCAGTCATTCGCCCTAGTTGTACCCCTTATTGTTTCTTGCTTTGGCCTGGCAAACCCAAAACCCATTGCTGTCTAGTCAATTCTGACTCATGGCGACTCAACAGGACAGAATAGAACTGCCCCATAGGGTTTCCAAGGCTGTAAATCTTTATGGAATCAGACTACCACATCCTTCTCCCACAGAACAGCTGGTGGGTTTAACCACTGACCTGTTAGCAGCTGAGTGTTTTAACCACTGTGCCACCAGGGCTCCTTTTTGGCCTGGAAGAATCTTTTAAATCATTTCATTATCCACATTATATTATGAGTTGGGTCATAGGCTGGATCAGCTACTTCCCTTTTCGAAAGACCTGAATTTTGAGAAATTACCTGTGGAATAAAGCCTAAACACATAGTATATATGACATTTAAGGGTAAGGATCTGGCGTTAAAATATATTTTTAGGTAAATTCACCTACCATATCCCTCCAGGTATTCTACACTTTTGGGTGCACTTCAGATTACTTGAGAAGCTTTTCAAAAATACTGATTCCTGAGTCCCATCCAGCTCCCAGGAGGCTCTGCATTGGTAGGTCTGAAATGGGGTGAGGACACGTTTGGGGTGTGTGTGTGTGTGTGTGTGTGTGTGTGTGTGTGTGTGTGTGTGTGTGTGTGTGTGTGTTTAAACTTCTCCCTAGTGCTTTACAACATCTGGCTTCTCTAGACTCTACTATTTCTGGAACATTTTATAAATGCTCACACCTTTGCTCATGGTTGTTCTTTCACTGGAAATACCCTTCATGTCATACAAATATAGAAATCCATTCATCCTGCAAGGATGAGCTGAAGTATTCTCTGTTATTTCTTCCTTATTTTTTCTAGATTTAATCCTGCAGTATTTTATCATGACTTTATTAGAAGTAGTTAGGATTTATTTCCTTTTGCTTTGTATGGTAGTTATTTGCCTTTCTCTTTCACTAGCTTCCTGAGGCCAAGGATGACATATTCTTTATTTTTGTATATCTGAAACAGTGCAGTCACTCTGAACATAGTAGATAATTAATAACTGTAGCATTAATAAATGAATGAACTCATTAATAAATGCTATTAATTTTCTTATGGCTTTTTATACACTGGAGACCATTGGATAAAAAAAAAAATAAGCTTACCAAATGTAAGAAGATCGGCAGCACTTTTATTTATGAATCTTTTCTTGAATTAAGTATCCTTAACGTGAAAAATGAGCAATGTTCTTTTTTTTATTCTGTTTCTTGTTTTCCTTTTTTTGAAACTTTCACTAGACTATGTCCTCCATAAGACCCAGGATATTTTTTCCTTAGTATTATTCATGGGTAAATTCAAACACATAAAATCCATTGCTGTTGAGTCAGTTCTGGCTGATAGTGACCCTATAGGACATAAAATAGTGCCTGGCGTATAGAAGGAACACACTATAGTGTTCAGGTCTTCTACAGTCTTCCTGAGTCTTTTTTTTGGGGGGAAGAGGGGGAGAGGTCTGGTTGTTCTAGCAGTAACTGAGAGATGGGTGTTAAAATTTCCAGGTATGATTGTGAATTTGTCTGTTTCTCCCTTTAACTCTTTCAGTTTTTGCTTTACGTATTTTGAAGCTCTGTTACTAGACTCGGCAATGTTCTTAACGTATACTTCCAATTTAGGACTTAGCATTTTAAAATTTCTTTTGGAGAGGATATGTGATAATAGGAGGAGGAAAAAGTGAGGGCATCATAGCAATTTGCGATAATGGGATCTTTTTCTGTGTTGCATTTTTCAAGGCAGAGTATTAATGGCCCAATTCTTAAAGATGAATGGATTCCCCAGTGTCCATCTGTAGTATATCTTTGTTTACCCTCCTAATCAAGAACTGTTTCCTTATGTCTGATATGCTGAGGTGAACTTGTCTGTTAGCTGAGCTAATAAGCTACATTTTCCTGAGTCAATGAGTAACAAAAATGGTTCTCGACATAATTAAATTAGGTTGGGTCCAGTTTCTGAGCAGGGACCTGGGGTCTGGCATTTCCTTTTTGTTGGTTTTCTAAAAGCTGCTAAAACTTTCTAGAGATGGAGTAATCATCTCTCGAGTCATTTCTTCAAAGGCTTTTCTGAACCAGGGCAGGCAGTAACAGAGATGAGCAGGGGAAGGACTGATGTCCACTCATGAGGGAAGAAAGATTGTGCTTTGAAAACACATTTGAGCCTTTGGATGTGGAAATTTACAAGGCTCAGGGAGCCCTGAAACATCCTTCATAGCTGAGCCCAGCAGAATAATGGGAGGCTGTGTGCTGGCTTGGCATTGGAGCCTGTCTGGCACAAACTACACTGTAAACAACTCTTCAGACATTTGCATCTGCATACATGACATTAGATTCTCAAAACGTCCAATTAAACACTTGTCAATGGAAGAAAAGTTTGTTTCCTCAGCTTACGAGATGTTAGCTGTGGCCTGTTTGTTGGGGAAGCAGCTTCAGCTCATACTGTTGCATGCTTTTCCTTTCTGGATTTGATCTTGTCCCTCTTGTTTAGACAAAATTCCACTTGAAAGCCACAGAGGCTGTGCCAAGCTGTGGACCATGGGATTAGGTTAGGTAGCTAAAGAAAACTCTCCAGGCTGTGAGGGCTTTTCAGTCCCAAGAAAACCTGCTCAGAGTTCTGGTTTCTTTTGCACAGCCTTCAACAGCTAAGTGTCTGGAAAATTACAGAAGTGATAGCAGCTGAGAAAAACAGAAAAGGGCAATGTTGGTATTTTTAAAAACATACTTCGAAGGATTGAATTCATTTTTTCAACATTGCAGCAAACATTAAACCAGTATTAATAGTGGTGGTGTGGGTGTATGAGTGTGTGTGTGTGTGTGTGTGTGTCCCCATCCTTGCTGACAAAGACACAACCAATTATAAGTCTCTGATTGCTACAACAATGATTTTAACGTTTAAAAAAAATTCTGCTTTAGATGAAGGTTTACAGAGCAAATTAGTTTCTCTTTAAACAATTAATACACATACTGTTTTGTGACATTGGTTGCCAACCCCGTGATGTGTCAATACTCTCCCCTTCTCGACCTTGGGTTCCCCATTACCAGCTTTCCTGTCCCCTCTTGCCTTCTTGTCCTTGCCCGTGGGTTGGTGTGCCCATTTAGTCTCATTTTTTTTTTATGGGCCTGTATAATCTTTGGCTGAAGCGTGAACCTCAGGAGTGACTTCAGTACTGAGTTAAAAGGGTGTCTGAGGGCCATACTCTTGGGGTTTCTTCAGTCTCTGTCAGGCTAGTAGGTCTGGTCTTTTTTTGTAAGTTAGAATTTTGTTCTACATTTTTCTCCAGCTCTGTCCAGGACCCTCTATTGTGATCACTGTCAGAGCAGTTGGTGGTGGTAGTCAGGCACCATCTAGTTGTGCTGGACTCAGTCTGAGGGAGGCTGTGGTAGTTGTGCTCCATTAGTCTTTTGGACTAATCTTTCTCTCACGTCTTTGGTTTTCTTCATTCTTCCTTGCTCCGGATGGGGTAGGACCAGTGGAGTATCTTAGATGGCTGCTCACAAACTTTTAAGACCCCAGACGCTACTCAAAGTAGGATGTAGACCCTTTTCTTTATAAACTATGTTAGGCCAATTGAGGTAGATGTACCCCGAGACTGTGGTCCCTAGCCCTCAGCCTAGTAATTCAGTCTGTCAGGAAGTTTAGAGGTGTCTATGAAGCTTCTGTGACCTTGCCTTGGTCAAGTTGTGCTGGCTTCCCCAGTATTGTGTATTGTCTTAGCCTTCACCAAAGTTACCGTTTATCTATTGTCTGTTTAGTGTTTTTGCCTCTCTACCCCTCACCTCCCTGGTAACCGTCGAAGATTGTTTCTTTTTGTGTGTAAGCCTTTTCGTGAGTTTTTATAGTAGTGGTCTCATACAATATTTGTTCTTTTGTGGCTGGCTTATTTCACTCAGCACAATACCCTCCAGATTCATCCATGTTGTAAGATGTTTTGAAGAGTCATCATTGTTTCTTTATTGTTATGTAGTATTCCATTGTGTGTATGTACCGTCATTTGTTTATCCATTCATCTATTGATGGGCACTTAGATTGTGTCCATCTTTTTGCTATTGTAAATAATGCTGCAATAAACATGGGTATGCGTATGTCTATTTGCGTGATGCCTTTTATTTCTCTAGGATACATTCTAGCTTTTTAAGGAAGTGCCATATCATTTTCCAAAATGGTTGCACCATTTTGCATTCCCACCAGCAGTGCATAAGAGTTCCAATCTCCCTGCAGCTTCTGCCACATTTGTTATTTTCTGTTTTTTTAATTCATGCCAGTAATGTCAGGGAAGATGATATCTCACTGTAGTTTTGTTTAATAGCTGGTGATCTTGAGCATTTCCTCATGTGTCTGTTAGCTGCCTGAATGTCTTCTTTGGTGAAGTGTCTGTTCAAATCCTTAGCCTATTTTTTAATTGGATTATTTGTCTTTTTGTTGTAGAGGTGTTGGATTTTCCTATAGATTTTAGAGATTAGACCTTTGTTGTATTTGTCATAGCCAAATTTTTTTTTCCCATTCTGCAGATTCTCTTTTTACTCTTTTGGTGATGTCTTTTGATGAGCTTGAGTGTTTAATTTTTTGAAGATTCTAGTTATCTAGCTTATCTTCTGGTGTTAGTGTATTGTTAGTTAAGGTTTGTATTTTGTTTATGCTATGTATTAGGGCCTCTAGCATTGACCTTATTTTTTCTTCTGTGATATTTATAGTTTTTGGTTGTTATTTAGATCTTTGATCCATTTTGAATTAGTTTCTATGTATGATGTGAGATATGGGTCCTGTTTCTTTTTTTTTTTTTTGCATATAGATGTCCAGTTTTGCCGGCACCATTTGTTAAAAAGACTGTCTTTTCCCCATTTGATGGACTTTGGGCCCTTGTCGAAGATCAGGTGACCGTAGATGGATGGATTTACATCTGAGTGCTTGATTCTATTCCATTGATCAATGTGTCTGTTGTTGTAAGAGTACCAGGCTGTTTTGACTACTGTAGTTGTATAGTAGGTTCTGAGGTCAGATAGTGGGAGTCCTCCTACTTCATTCTTCTTCTCCGATAGTGCTTTACTTATCCGAGGCCTCTTCCCTTTCCATATAAAGTTAATGATTAGTTTTTCCATCTTGTTAAAGAATGCCATTGGTATCTGGATCTAGATTGCATGGTATTTGTAGATTTCTTTGGGTAGAATTGACATTTTCACAACGTTGAGTCTACCTTTTCATGACATGATATGTTTTTCCACTTATGTAGGTCTCTTTTGGTTTCTTGCAGTAGTGTTTTGTAGTTTTCTTTGTATAGATCTTCTACGTGCATGGTTAGATTTATTCTTTTCTTTGTTTTTTTTAGGGTCTATTATAAATGGTGTTACTTTACTGATTTCCTCTTCATAGTTCTCTTTGTTGGTGTATAGGAATCCAACTGATTTTTGTATGTTTATCTTGTATCCTGCTATTCTACTGAATCTTTCTATTAGTTCCAATAGTTTTCTTGTGGAGTCTTTAGGGTTTTCTGTGTGTAGTATCATATCATCTGCAAACAGGGACAGTTTTACTTCTTCCTTACCAGTTTGGATGCTCTTTATTTCTTTTTCTTGCCTTGTTGCTCTAGCTAGCTCTTCCAGCACAATGTTAAATAGGAGCGGTGATAAAGGGCATCCTTGTCTGGTTCCTGTTCTCAAGGGGAATGTTTTCAGCCTCTCTCCATTAAGAATAATGTTGGCTGTTGGTTTTGTATAGATGCCCTTTATTATGTTGAGGAATTTCCCTTCTATACTTATTTTATTGAGAGCTTTTATCAGGAATGGGTGTTGGACTTTTCCACATTGATTGAGATGATCATGTGATTCTTTTCTTTTGTTTTATTTATGTAGTAGATTGGTTGGTTTTCTAATGTTGAACCATCATTGCATACCTAGTATGAATTCTTCTTGGTTGTTGTGTATTATTTTCTTGATATGATGCTGAATTCTATTGGCTAGAATTTTGTTGAGAATTTTTGCGTCTATATTCATGAGAGATGTTGGTTTGTAATTTTCTTTTTTTGTTATGTCTTTGCCTGGTTTTGGTATCAGAGTTATGCTGACTTCATAGAATGAATTTGGAAGTATCCCTTTCTTTTCTATGTTCTGAAATAGTTTGAGTAGTACTGGTGTAAGCTCTTCTCTGAATGTTCGGTAGAATTCTCCAGTGAAGCCATCTGGGCCAGGGCTTTTTTTTTTGTTGAGAGTTTTTAAAAATTACCTTTTTAATCTCTTCTCTTGTTATGGGTCTCTTCAAATTTTCAACCTCAGTTTGTATTAGTTTAAATAGGTAGTGTGTTTCTAGAAATTTGCCTGTTTCCTCTAGATTTTCAAAGTTGTTGGAGTATCATTTTTCATAGTGCTCTGTTATGGTCCTTTTTATTTCATGTTGGGTCTGTTGTAATATCCCCCATTTCATTTCCTATCTGGGTTATTTGCATCCTCTCCTGTTTTTCTTCAGTCAGTTTGGCCAATGGTTTGTCGATTTTGTTGATCCTTTCAAAGAACCAACTTTTGGTTTTGTTGATTCTTCCAGTAGTGATAATTTTGGACACATGCTGTAGAAACACAGAGGAAGAGGGGAAGGAAATTAGGGAGAAGAGGCACAGAAGTTTAGATTATTCTTTGGAAAAGTCTGAGTGTATAAAGAAAGAGAAAGCTGTTTGACCATAAGCAAATTTCCCAACTTCACTGGCCTCATTATCAATAAAATAGAGAATATAATATCAAGGACATCAAAGGTTATTGTCAGGATTCAGTAAAATGATATATGTAAACTTCCTACAACTCCACTTGCCACATTGTAAATGCTGAACAGATGTTGGCTAATAATATCTTTAGATGAAGGAGAGGTAAATACTCCTCCTATAGGGTGAAGAGAAGGAGCCAAGGCGAGGAAGAAAAATTAGGTAATTGGTACAGTGTGGATAGAGAATCTGGTTTTAGAAAGGAGGGTGGGCAATTCTTTCCCTGGGACAGGATCTAAGTAAGACTGGATGGTAAAGGGATAGAAAAATTTTGAGATGAGAATGAAGAAAGCCAAGGCACCTCATGGCCGTAATATTGTTCCCTCAGTTATGTAGAAGAGGAGAACTTTTACTGAGCATGAGGGGAGTAAGGGTGGAATTTGGGGCTTACGGAGAGTGGAAAAATTTTGTAGCAGCTGCTGTGGGGAATTTGATAGGGGTCAACCGAAGATAAATAAAGGGTTGCCCAGCAATACAGAGGACCCAGCTGAGATCAGATCGTGGAGACATTTGGCATGATTATGTAAATGTGGATGGTGTTATTCTGCACCCTGGAGCAAATACACAGAAAATTCAAAATTAGTTTTGAGGAATAGACAAGGAGGTAAGGAGGAAAGGCAAAGGCAGCCTAAGCTGCTAATGAAAACATTGTTGAAATCATTAACTATCAAGTATGATTGCTAGCCAGGATTAATCTGAAATTGTGAGTTGAGTAGATAGAGTTTTGGACAGACTGGAGGTGGGGAGGTCCTTCATTTATACAGCCAGTTATCAGTCTAGCTGCTACTCTGTGCCACATATGTAGTGAGTGATGGGGATACTAAGCATGAAGGAAACACAATTCACTTTATCAGTTCAAAAGTGTTCATTAAGTTCCTGCTATATAATACTAATTGGAAACCCTGATGGCATAGTGATTAAGTGCTACGGCTGCTAACCAAAAGGTCAGCAGTTTGAATCTACTAGGTGCTCCTTGGGAACTCTATCGGGCAGTTCCACTCTGTCCTGTAGGGTCACTATGAGTCAGAATCGACTCAACGGCAACGGGTTTTTTTGTTTTTTTATATACTAGTCAGATCATCCCTATGACATTGATCTTTCCCTTGAAAAGTTTTAAGCCTAGTGACATAATTTGGATGATTTTAATTCAGATTGTGATAAACTCTGAAAGAGGTAAGTAGAAGGTGCTAGGAAATCATAGAGAGGACATTCAACACAACCTATGAGAAGAAAGGGCCAAACCAGGAAAAGTATCCTGGAAGAGATTTTGCCTGAGCTTTATCAAGATGATTTAGTAGGAGAGTAGGGTGAAGAATGGCAAAAGGGGAAAGGAACATGCAGAAGAAGGGGATTGATTTGGCCAGGACATATAAGGGAAAATTTCAAAGAGAAGGTGATAATTGAAATGAGTTAGGTATGATACTATTGCTAAGTGAGAGAGATAAGGAAAACCGGAACTGAAGTGGTGAAAATTTTATTGGTAGGGAGAGAAGAAAGAAATATGAGGTGGGTAGAATGATGAGATTTAGAGACTAATCGAATATGTGGAGAAATGAAAAGATGATTTTGCATTTTTGGCCTGGTTGGCAGGGACAATTATGGTGTTACTAACAGAAAGAGGAAAACCCTGAGTTAGAGAAGATTTGGGAAGATGAGTTTGGAGATGTTGTATGAAAACATTTGGTTGAAAGTGAATGTAATACAACTGTTATGGATTGAATTGTGTCCCCCGAAACTATGTGTTGTAAATCCTAACCCCTATATCTGTGGTTATAATCCCATTTGGGACTGGGTTTTCTTCGTCATGTTAATGAGGCAGTATTAGTGTAGGCTGTGTCTTAAATCAGTCTCTTCTGAGATATAAAAAAGCAGATTAAACAAGCAAGCACAGATGGAGGGGAAGATACATGCCACAAGGACCTTCCCCCGGAGTGTACAGAGAGAGAGAGAGCCATCCCTTAGAGCTGGCATCCTGAATTTGGACTTCTAGCTTCCTAAACTGTGAGAAAATAAATTTCTGTTGGTTAAAGCCACCTACTTGTGGTATTTGTTATAGAGTGTTAGATAACTAAGACACCAACTAAAATAAGATTAAACCAAATGAGGTACTTTGTGACTTTCATAATCGGAGAGTTCAGAGGTGCAGCAGGCTTTAGGCATTGCTGGATGCAGGGCTCAAATGATATGATATGGGTCCACCTCTATCCCTATTATCTTCATCTCAGCTCGGCTTGTATTGCTTGGTTTCTTTCTACAGACAGGCTCTTAGCATGTCGTAGGCAAGATGGGTACCTAAAGCTCTAGATTTACTTCCTAGCAATCTCAGTGGAAGCAGAACTTTTCTTTGCAACATCCATATATCAATACCAGGGAATATTATGATTGGCTTTGCTTGGGTCATCCCATCTCTCTAATTTGGATGTGGAGTGTGGGGTGAGGGATAGTACTGTGATTGCCAGCCAACTTAGACTGGGGTATGGGGCTCAGGGAGGAGAACCTTAAAGAAAAAGAAAGCAGAAGTGGAGGAAGTATGTTGGGAAGCCAAAAACTATAGCTACCGTCGTCTGCTACAGGGTGCCTGGACCCATCTTGGTTGAGCTGATCAGGTTGCAGTTCAAATGTGACTGTGGACTTCTAGACTCCAGTGAGGTTAACGATTATTGTTTTAACAGCCCTCATTGCAAAACATTCATTGCTTGCTGCCTGGCTTGATGCTTTTCTTTCATCCTGTGTTTCTTCAAGCCTAGAGGATATAGTTCCTGAAACTCAGTGTTCAAAAACAAACTTACCATTATCCTTTTCCAGTTCAGTTGACCAGGTAGCAGTGTTTTCCTCAGTGCCTACAATAGGAGCTCTAGCTTTCTCTTTGACCCCCTTCCTGCCACCTCTATTAAGTCATCTGTCTTCTTCTGAGGTATCTCCCAGATTTACTCCTTCCTTACCCGTATTCACTGCTGCCTTTTTAGTTAGGATCCTCACCACTTTTCTAGTCTGTCCTTTCCAATCCATCTTTCTTAACATTGTCAGATTTATATCACTGGGGGAAATCATGTTTCCTCCCTCAAAAAAACAGTTATTTGTAACATTACAGAGAAAGGATGGTGTGTACATAGCACAAAGGTGAAAGTCTAAAGACCTATATTCAAGTCACTTCAGGTTCCTCCTCTGCATTTCATCAGAGATATTTAGAGGCTTAAATGAGATAATGCGTGTTTGAAAGCCCTTTGTAAACTGTGTTGTAGTTCAGATGATGGGTGATTTCTTGACTTCTCATTCAATGACATATCAATTCCAAGCTTTAATGTTCAGCCTTATCTCCTATTGCTAAGTGAATTCCTTCATCCTCACACTTATGCCAAATTTGTTTCTATCCTTGCATCTTTCTATATTGTTCTGAATCCTGAAATGCCATTCTCTTTGCCCTTTTCTCTGCCTAACTAAATCTTAACATCCTTCAAAGCATGACAGAAGTCCTACTTCTTTCATGAAGTTTCCTCTGATTATGTAGTCACTAATATTCTCTTTTTCCCCCTATACTTCAGTTTCACTCAGTGTTTATACTATACCATACAGCACTTGATTATTAATCTTTGATTTTTGCATATCTTTTAGTCTCCACAATATGTGTTATACTTCTGAGGGCAGGATATCCTAATTTTCACATCTTTTGTACTATGCATGGGCCTAGGCATACTGTTTTAAATAAATTGATTAATTGTTCATTTGGAAAAAATACTAATCGTCAGTAATTGCACTTTGGATATATTTGTGAGCATCTTTTTTCCCCATGGGAAGAAATAATTGTGGACTGATTAGGCTGACGGATGTTGAAACAGTTCAGTTCTATTTAACAAATCCTTACTGAGTTCTAGAACATACGAGTAAGTACTGAATAGATGTTAATTTGTTTATTTATTTAGCTAACAAATATTTATCCAGTGCCCACTATATGCCCCATATTATGTGAGTAATAAATGTCTATTATTAGACATTTAGATGTCAATAATTAAATATGAATCAGACATGGTCCTCATTCCCAGTCTGCTTTGCTTATAAAAGCAATGATGAGACTGTTGGATGATTATAAAGCATCACAGAAGAGTAAATTATATGCTGTGGACACATGAAGGAAGGAGTAATTCATTCTGACATAGGTAGTTCAGGAAAGGATTTACAGAAGAGATGACATTTGGGCAAAAATGCAGGGAGGTAGCATTGACACTAATGTTTGCTTTGTGAACATTTTGTACTTTATACAGTGTGCTCTTAAAAATTAGCGTGTCAAAGAGCGTCTGCTTCTGGAAGGTGGCATAGACATACTTTTTCCTATTCCTCCCACTGGATATAACTAAAATATCAGTACCTTGGTTGTGATATTGTACTATAGTTTTGCAAGATGTTGGGGGAAACTCAGTGAAGAGTATGTGGGATCTTTCTGTATTATTTCTTACAATTGCATGTGAATCCACAAGTATCTCAAAATAAAAAGTGTAATTAAAAAATTAGCGTGCTTTACTGTAGCTTCTGAGATGAGAGTTTCTGAACATTCCATCCCTGTGGTTGATAATATTAAAGCAAATCATTCTGTCAGCCATTGAAACAGTGGTCTACAAATATTTATTCTGAATTTCTGCTTTGCACCCAGCATTATGCTGACTGGAAATATTAGGAATAGAATTATAGAAGCATAAGATTTGGAGTGCATACAAACTAAAATATTTGTGTGTGTCTGTATGTGTGTGTGTGTGTGCAAAGCATGTGCTGGTATGTCTAAGAAAGTAGATATAACTCCTGTCTTTCAATATTCCTAATGTTTCATTGTAAATTCTAAGAGCTACAGTGTAAAGTGGCATCTGTAATCCTATCAGCTCTTAACTTGCCAAGAAGAATATCCTCTCTCAGGATATGTAGCTTCACTACAGTACCAACCATTATATTGTCAAATCCATGTGAATTATGAAAAACAAAAGGAAAACAAATGGCCTTGCTAAGGTTTGGCAGCTGCAGCAAGGATGGTATCAACTTGAGGTGTGTTGTAATGTGTCACATTTAAAAGAATATTCTAAGTACTCCCAGTGCTTGGAATGAATGAAGAATTGTATGAAGAATCAGCAACTTATTTCCAGAAGTTTGAAAAAAAAATTATTTCCAACTTTTCCTTGGTTTGTATTTCTGAAACATGAAGGTTTATCATTTTAGATTCTTTCCTAATTATCGGTGAATTTGCCTATAGAATCTCTCCTAAGAAACAATTTCCACATTTATTTGAATTTGAGAAAAAAATTTAAAACTTGAGACAACCAAGAGTGTTTAGTTCACGTGTTTAGCTCACTAATATGGTTTTGGCAGAACAGGGGTTTGGCAGAAAAATAGATCCTGTCAGATCTCCTGGTTTAGAGGAATTCTTGCAGATTTAGGTGAAACTGATGAGGATTTTTCTTTTACAGAATGAGATTTTCTTCTATGAAGCACCTATCACCTGCTTATTACATAAGAAAAATGAAACCATAAAAAAGAAAATTCCCTGCACTCTTAGAGTATTTGTGATGGCTGCTGTATTACAGATCACCTGGCAGGTAGTCAGCAAACACTGAGACCCTGACAGGGCTGCACCACTCCAGGGCCATGTGGATGGTGTCATCTAGAGCTGTTTGTGCAAGCCTGCCAGGTTCTGTGCCTGATCTACCGTGTGCCTGACACTGTTTTAGGGGCAGGAAGTACAGTAGGGAACAAAACAGACAAGAACCCCTGCCCTCATAGTTTTCATTCTAGACTGGAGATATGGACAATAAGCTAAATAGATAAGTTAATTATATAGTATGTGTGGAGTTGACATGTTCTGTGGAGAAAAACAGCAATGGATTGCTGGGATGAGGGGATTGTTGCAATTTTAAATAGGATGGTCAAGGAAAGATTCACAGAGAAGGTAAATTTTGAGCAAAGACTTGAAGGCACTGTGTTCCCTCTGGGGGAAGTGTTCCAAGCAAAGGAAACAGCTATTGCAGAAATTCTGAGTTGGGGACATCATACTTCAGCGAGGAGGCCAGAGGGGCTGGAGCAGAGGGAGCGAGTGGTAGAGATGAGGTCCCAATGTAGCCGGGGCTTTCTGAGCCATGGTAGGGACTTTAACTTTTACTCGAGCAAGATGGGGGAGCAGTTGGAGGGCTCTAAGCAGGGAAGTGACATCATCTGACCAGACAGTAAGCCGCTCAAACATCACATTGAAGCAGTTCCAATAAAATGCTAAAATTAGGGCTGCAACTGGGGAAAAAGGGTTACCAAAACCAAACCCATTGCTGTCGAGTCAATTCCGACTCATAGCGACCCGATAGGACAGAGTAGAACTGCCCCATAGGGTTTCCAAGGATGTAAAGCTTTACAGGAGCAGATTGCCACATCTTTCTCCCCGCAGAGCGGCTAATGGGTTCGAACCATGGACCTTTTGGTTAGCAGCCGAACTACTGTGCCACCAGGGTTCCTAAAAAGGTGGTTAGAATAGGAAAAGAATACAAAAAACTTGACAAGACTTTCCTGTTACTTTTAGGAGCGTAGAGGTGGAGGAATGGTGAGATATTGGCTTGTAATAAAAATGTAGACTTATTTCTAAAACAGTAATTGTTCAACTAGAAACAATGAAACTGACCACAGGAGATCATTTTCAGTAGGTAATGCAATATGTCAGCCATTATCATGGTATCTGAAAAATTTCAACATCGGCAAAATACTCAAAGCTGGCATTACGGTTTGGCTTCCTCCCACTGAGAAAAACAGTTGGAAACAGCAACGGTTCTGAAGAGGACGATAGTCTGAGAAGTAGAACGGACTAAAATACTTGTATTTTTTTGAGCTTTTTGTCCTTGATGATGTTGTGCTTAAAACACTTTTGTGGGCTTATTGAGACTGTAATATGTATACTCATTTATGTCTTACTAATGTTACATCTGCAATGGCTGAATCGCATAGTTTTTACATTTCTAATGTGCAAGACTTTATAAGCTAAGTAAACTATTATATTGCCTGAATTAGTGTTATTGAGGATGTAAGTTTCCTTAACAAATGCTTGTGGAGCCTTTAAAATAATGAAAAACCCCTAATGCACCTGGCTAAGAATCATTGTGTTACATTCACATTTCTCTAGATAAATGCCTGTCAGCACATTCATTCCAGCCACATATTTTCAGGTTGAAACTTGGCACAGCCATTCTAAAGAGGAAAGATATTCAAACAAAACGTGAACAAAATCTTCCTTTCTCTTCTTTTGTTTGAAGAAGCAGACATTGCCCTCTTGCCCTGATCTAGCTACATCCCACAAAACTTTAGGAATCTTGATTTTTTTTGTGTTTTTGGTAAAATAAGAAGTGCCTTTGAAAAACGGTTTATCTTTGCATGTAAAGGTAGAGAGAAACCTTTTGATGTTTGGCAACAGATTTGCTTAAGAACAGAAATGATTTACTGGATTTTAAAAAAGAGCCAGTGTTGTCTTTTTTTTTTTTTTTTTTCTCTTCTCCTACAGATCATAATCACACAGAAAATTGAAACAGTGATGCCCTTAAGGGCTAAATTTATCCTGCCTGTCCCCAGAACAAAACAAGAATACCCACAAATATGACACCCTCTTTGGAAGAATAGACACTAAGTGCATATTTGTTGAGGATTTGAGAAGATATATGAGTCTGATAAAAGAAAACTCATAAAAAAGTCTTCAATTTTTTTAAAATAGTTTTTGAGGTTATATATGCAAGTGGAACATAGCTCAAAAAGAGGATATAGTGCAATGTAAGTTTCCCTCTTCATTCTTGCTCCGAGCCACTGGTTTACCCTCCACAGAGGCAGTGTTGCTAGCTAGTGTCCTGTGCGTCCTTCAAGAGAGCATATTCACACACAAGTGTGTGTACAGGAGATTTTATATATATATATATTTTTCTCTTTTTAGTTAAATGGTAGCTTACTATATATTTTGTTCTGCACCTTGCTTTGTTCTCCTGACATTACATCTTGAAGACTGTTCGGTATTTGTCCCTAGAGAACCACTTCATTCTTTTTAATGGCTTCATGGTCTACCTCATCTACTATATGTTGGCATTTAGGCTTTTCCAGACTTCTGCTAAAGTGGCAGTGGAGGTTTAGTGGAAGATTTCTCGCCTTCCACTCAGGAGACGTGGTTTGATTCTGGCCAATACATCTCGAGCACAGCCACCACTTGTTTGTCACTGGAGGCTTGTGTGTTGCTATGATGCTGAACAGGTTTCAGCGGAGCTTCCAGACTAAGACAAACTAAGAAGATGGGTCTGGCGCTCTACTGCCAAAAAATTAGCCAATGAAAACCCTATGCATCAGAACCGTCCGATCCTGTTGTACATGGTTTTAGTTCTGTCATCATATCTTCTTTTGTTGTTTTTGTTAAATTCACAATATAAGCTATGTTTCTGCTTTGTTGGGTGTGTGTGTGTATTTTCTGATAATTTGGAAGATTTGTATTTTTTGTTTAGCAGTTATCTTTATAACTCTATGTAGTTCTTTCCACTCCCTCCAGTGAGCACTGAGGAACTTGGCAATTTCTGCTTCCTTCACCTTCCCCTACCCAAAGACTGATGATATAATTTCTTCTTCATGTTTACCTCTTTACATTTCTATATATATATTTCTGTTGCTTGATTTAGCAATTTTAAGTGATCCCTTTTGACCTCTAGTATATTAGAATATTTTCATCAACAAGTAACTGAAAACTGGTTGCTTAATCAAGAAAGACACTTATCTCAATATTAAGAAGTCCAGAAGTAGAGTAGTTCTGGCATCTCAACCAAGTCATTAGGACCCGGATTTTTCCATCTTCTCACTCTGCCATCCTCAACATATATGTAGGCCTTAATCATCACGGTTATATTTAGAGGCATTAACGTACCCTAAATTTGTGGCAGAGACAGCACATTTCACATTTCTTCTCAAGAGCAAGGAAACACATGTCCCCTCATGTCTCATTGGCCAGAGTTGAATCACATGTGCATGCTAACAGCAGTCATTGTCAAAGGAGATGGATTTATCAAGACTGGCTTAGAGGATCCTCACCTGGAACTGGGGAGAGGCCCCACCTAGCTCTGCCAGCAAAGAAGCAAGGAAGGATGGATTTGTGTAGATTCTCAGTGGTATTTTCTACTCCTCTCTAAAAGATGAGGAAATGAGCATAAGTATACTACCACCGACTTTCTGGATCCCTTGCTCTTCCAACTTTTGATAATTATACATTGTTACATTTTAGGGCTTATAATATATTCATTCTGCAACTATAACCATAATCTCTATATTTATTTTGGTCTTAGTTGTAGTGAATTCAGTACTTACTGTTAGTATTTTTGTCACAGTTTCTTCATTAATTTTTTGGTTGGTGGAAGTTAATGCTGTAGCAATTTCTGTTAGGAGTGGAGAAAGGGTTTAATAGGGAACCAAATTCTTTGGGTTCTTGGCAAGTTCAAAAAAAGTTTGTCACATGTCTTTATACTTCTACAACAGTTTGACTGGATATAAAATCCTTGGTCTTAATTTATTTCACCAAAGGTTTTTCTCTAAACAGGGAGAAAAAAAGTATGGATTGAAAACTATTTCCATTGTTTTGATTATGCTCTTTGGGAACACTAGTTATGCACGTGTTTGATTTCCATTGTCTGACTACCATATTAACTCAGTTATTTACATTTCATTTTGCCCTCTTTTCTCATTTGTGCCTTTCATAATCATTACCTTCTTTTTAGCAGTATTTATTTTTTGAGGGGGGCTGTCTCTAAGATCTTCATTTTTATTTTTCTCTTCTGTTTATGAGCCCTGTCAATACATAAGTCATCTCTTTCTATTGCTTTGCCTTATTTTACTTGAGCTCTTGTATATTTACATTGAATTTTTGTTTTATACAGGCATTTGCTTATTTTTGGTGTCATGACATCAAATTTGGCCACAATTTTTATCCGTTCTGTGGCAATATTTTTGTTTCCTGTCCTTTCGTAACTGGATGTGATTTTTTTTTTCTTCTCATTTTATAATCGTCTTTAAATGAGGCAAGTTCTTTCTGGATCAGTTATTTGTGCAAGTTTTGTATGGAAGAGGGACCAATGATGTGTTCCAAGCTAACAAGAATTGTCTTTATGATATGGGTTTTATGTGTGAGTATGTTCTTTTAGTGTTTACTCTCTGCCCTACTACCTTACCTTTAGGCAATTTTCTGAAACTATGGCTTGTACTTGTGACTTTTTATTCAGTCCCCATTACTTGCTTTCTTTTGTGCCAAGTTTGGTCCAGGAAAGCTTCTTCTGCCAGCTCAAGCACCTGCTATATTGTTCCAAACAAGGGATTTTCAGTTTTTTCCTGTCATAGTATGAACTTACTTTGGAGAACTGCCCTCTGCTGGCTTTGTCTCAAATCTGTAGTAGTCACAGGTGCTTTCTTTTGACATCTTTCTACAACCCTGTTTGAGCAGTGACATAGGGATTACATGCCCCATGCGATGATATATGTCTGGCTCTTTTGAATGGCTTGTTGACTTGTTCAGACTTTCATGGCCTCCCCTGATAGTTGCAGGAATTAGGAAAGGCTGGCCTAGATAGAGTCCTTTCCCCATCTGTGACTCTAGAGCTAGATTATGACTTCTTGTTCTCATAACCATGAAAATATAACTGTGTCTGTGGTCTTTTATGAAACACAAGGTAAAATTTCCTGCTAGCAGTTGACATCCCAAGTCTAGGCAATAACCAGAATCACTTAAGAAATATAAGTTTCTCCAAGGCAAGATCCATGTCTAAGTCATCTAAAATGCTCAGCACAGTGAAATTTATTCCCTTATAGTTGTGTAGTGCACAAGTCTGAAATCAAGGTGTTGTCTAGGCAGTGTTCCCTCTGAACGCTCCAAGGGAGAATCCTTCCCTTGCTTCATCCAGCTTCTGGTAATGCCAGGTATTCCTTGGCTCTGGCGGCATAACTCTAATTTCTACCTTTGTTTTCCCATGACCTTCTCCTCTGTGTTCTGTGTCTTCTCCTATTCTGTCTCTTATAAGGACATTTGTCATTGAATTTAGAGCCCACTGGGTAATCCAGATGATTTTATCTGAGGATTTATAACTTACATATATCTACAAAGACCCTTTTTCCAAATCAGCTCACCTTCACAGGCTTTAGGGATTAGGATGTAGACATATATTTTAGGGGGACCACCATTCAGCCCACTACACTGATGTTTCTTTTTTGTGTCACTTCTCGTACATTTGACAGATGTTTACAGAGTACTGTCTTTGTGAATAACAGTGTTCTACAGTGTTCAGAGTATGGACTGTCTTGTCCTAGAGATGTTTATAATTTAATTGAGGACTCAGGAACTACATTTGAGCAAAACCGTGAGTTAAAACAAAAAACAAAATAAAGTCATCTTGGCCACAGGTGTGAGGATTCCTTTGCTGGGAAATATGCCTTTCTTGAGATGACGCTTTGATAAGCTTGGGTAGAAGTTAGCTCCAGGGCCTGGATGGTTCTCAGATTTCTGAAAGAAGAAGGAACTTAAAGGATGGGAGGGTTACTGATAGGGGTATGAAGGCGGCTTTTAGGGAAGGGCAAGCCTAATGGAGACTTTTCATGTGAAATGCTATGTTCTGTGCCATTTGACCCTTCTACTTTACAGATGTCAATAAAACCATAGGAATCACGATGAAGATTGGTTGAGTGGATTCTATCTGGAAACCAGTGAAGGAGCTGGATTTTATTAAAACACATGATTACATGTGATTAAATACAAGACGGTAATACTTTAAAGTCCCGTAATTTTGCAGAAAGTCAAAGTCTCTATGATTGGAGTTGTCTCTGGAAAATGGGTCTTGTGCTGAATCTTAAAGGCTAGGTAGGATATGATTGAGAGAAAGGGAATTCCAGGCAGAGAGAATGTTGTTGCTAATGTGCCTAGAGTGAACTTGAGATAGCAAGTGGGTGGTCTTGTCTGGCTGGGCTGCTGCAGAGTTTGGGTAGAAGTGCAAGGTTGTGAAGTAAGTTTTTGTTTGTAAATAAGTAATAGGAATATCCTGAGTAAAGATGTAGATCTTAAACGGTAAGCCTTCTATAGCTTTTGAGTCTTTATCATACTCCACAGTGACACTTGCCTTAACAACACTTGAAGGAAGGAAGGAGCCAGGTAAAACCCTGTTAAGAATACAGAGAAAGAGCCACCAGCAGTTGACTGATGCCATTGAAGCCAAAGTAGAAGAACATTTTGAGGGGCATAGTTTGATCAATCAAACCAAACACTCCAGAGAGGTCAAGGAACAGGTCCATTTGACAACTGGGAGTCACTGTGAACATTAATAACACATTCAGCACTGTGGATATGTGGTTGGTTGGAGAACACGGAAAGTTACATTGCAGAGGGTTGAGCAGGAGGGGAGTGTTGTGGAAATAGAGACATACTGAAATGTATGGCAATGGATGCAAGGAAATGAGTAGTTATTTGAGCAGGCAATCCATTCAAGTAATTGTGTTACCAGGCGGGGAAGATTTGTACCCACTGTGTGAGAGAGGAGAAGGAAGCAGTTGAGAGATAGGGACTAGAGATGCAAGAGTGAGCAGGGCCATGATATTGGAGGAGGTGGGCAGGATCTGGACCACTTGGCAGGAGGAGAGACATTCTCCCTCAGGATGTCTCCTTCAGTAGTTGGTTCTTTGAATAACAGGGCTAGAGAAGGGGAGAACAGAACCTTGACTCCCCAAACCGGCAGTTATAGGTTCAGGGTCTTCTGTGCTGTCATGTACAATAGATGTTTAATTTTGGGGGAGATGTGAATTCTGGCAAAGAATAGAGACTGAGCAAGATATTAAGGGATAATATGGGTTGATATATTTTGATTACTAAAGTTCTGAGGTAAGAATAATTGAGTCAAAAAGCATTTGCTGAAGGAGTAGGCAAAGAGAGATGCAGTGAAAGGGATAACCAACAAAAGCCTGATGAATTGGCAATTATTTCAAATGTTTAAAAATGCTGTGTGGCTAAAACAAAAATACCCATTGGCAGTCTTGGCCCCTGGACTACCGGTTTGCAATCCCTGTTAAATGAGGGCTGCGGAAGCCTTTTGCATGGCCACTTGGCCTTTTGATGGCTGGCTTTTATTTGGGATTGCCAGTTTTGATGGAGTGTACATTTCTCTTCATCAGTTTCAATCTGAATGATGCTTTTCTAACTCACTGACAAATTGACAACATTGAAATGCAGTTTTCACCGAATTGTTGGACTTTGGACATCTTTTGAAATAATCTGTAACGATTGTTTCATGTTTATACTTCACTACAGTACTTATGGGACAGTTGGGCAGAATTCATGTTACAATGTGTTAAGCCAGACTTTTCCTATTACCTTGGGATTGGTGATTAGAGCCCAAGATCAGGACAGAGTCATTAAGCACCCTCTATGCTAAAATGAGCCACAATTAACTGGAGTCAGACACCTCCCTCAGAGCTCAGTAAGAGATGACAAAACTATTTTTTCCTACTTTAAACTATCACCCCCAACCTCCCAATTTATAAGAGAAGATGTGGGGTAGAGAGGAGAAAGAAGAAGACAATGTTACAGTCATGAGTTGTGGGCCAAATGGGCAATGTTATGGCTTTTCCCTCCCTTCCCCATGGGTGCTGTCTACCTACCTCTAAGCCATGTGAAAGGTGGACTACAAGAGAAGAGCCTGGGGGTGTCAGCCAGACTGGCAGCTCACTTTTGGCTAGATGTTGGATGAGATGAGGCCTCAGAGGCCCTGCTTGGTCATAGTCATTAGCATGGAGTAGAGCTAAGTGAGGTGAGGGAAGGGGAGAGATTCACTTGGGTCCCTGACATGTTACGGTATTTGCGAACTTTGAAACTGGTGCCTGCTTCTTGTTGAGGGATCCTGCCAAAGCCAATAGAGAAGTGACCACAGGATGAAGTGTCTTGAGAAGACAGAGGAAATACCCCACCCTGCCTGGAAGGCCTGGAAGAGGAAGTGGTTCACATTGTTCTACAGAGGAAGCATGGATTGTAAAAGGCAAGGCATGAGTTTTGGCGTAGATCAGATGGCATCTAGTGAGGAGATGCTCCATTTGAAGAACAGATTGGGGGCATGGATCATGGCAGAGACAAAATGGAGACACAGTTTGCCCCTTCTCTGAGAGCATTCTCAGTCATTGACTGAGCTGGAGTGAAGCTGAACATCTTTCCAAGTAAACTGAATGCACCATTGCTGTCGAGTCAATTCAATTCATAGTGACCCTATAGCACAGAGTAGAACTGCCCCATAGAGTTTCCAAGGCTGTAATTTTTATGGAAGCAGAGTGCCACATCTCTCTCCCATGGAGTGGCTGGGGGGTTCAAACCGCTGACCTTTCGTTTCGCAGCTGAGCACTTTAACCACTGCATTACCAGGGCTCCTTCACCTTCTGGGTGGAGACCACCAAATTAGTGAAAACCATCAGCAGCAGAGAGAACCATACCTAGCTAGGATGGAAACTTGAATGCACAGTGAGCCAGCCTCATGAGACAACCCTGCCACTCCTTGGATTTTACCCTCCCTGCTCCAGTGCACTGGAGGACTTAAAGCCTGGAAGAGGAAGGGGGCAGGAGGTGTACTAGTCACAGAGTGTATCTCCTATAGTGGGATGAATAACATCACTCCCCAAATTCATGTCCACCCAGAACCTCAGCATATGGCTTTATTTGGAAATAGGGTCTTTGCAAATGTGATTAAAGATCTTGAGATAAAACCATCCTGGATTAGCCTGGGCCCTAAATCCAATGACTGGTGTTTTTATAAGAAAAAGGAGAGGAAGATTTAGACATGGAGGCACAAACACACAGGGAAGAAGTCATGTGATGAAGGAGGCAGAAATTGGAGTGACACAGCTACAAACCATGGAGTGCCAAGGATTGCTGGCAACCACCAGAGGCATGGAATAGATTCTCCAGAAAAAGCCAACCCTGCCAACATCTTGATTTTGGACTTCCAGCCTCCTGAACTGTGAGAGAATAATTTTTGTTGTTTAAAGCCACTCCATTTATGGTAATTAGTTATGGCAGCCCTAGAATACTAATAAACCTCCTCTCCATCTGAAGTGGGGAGGAGGAGAAGAAAAGACCCAGCCACCTGCTCCCTCCAAGTTCCAACCCAGAGCCTGGCTAGCCTTGGGGAGAGGGAAGGAGAGGAGCTTTACATTGGATGTGAAACTGGAATTTAAAAAATTAATGGGTTTGAGTCTTAAACACAGGAATGAGACTCTTCTAATAACTGAAAGTGATTGGAAAGCTCTGGAATCAGCCCAGATGTTATTAAGGAACAGTAAAGTATGATTCAGTGTAGGACAGCTGGCAGCTGTGATTGGAGAAAATAAAACCATTTCAAGTTTATATTCCACTGAGTGCATACCATATAATAACCTGGTTATATATAATAGAGTTGAAAGAATATAGATATTGAAGTCAGATTGACTTGGGTTTGAATCCTTTCCTCATGATTTTTAGCAAATTACTTCCCACAGAGTTTCCTTAACTGTAGAATGGGTATGGGTGATAATATCAACCCTTCAGGGATTTTGGGAAAACTAAATGAAATTGGAACATGGATCAAGGAGTCTAAGCCACCATGTGTCTGTCAGTTTGTTGTATTGTGGTGGCTTGCCTGTTGCTGTGATGCTGGAAGCTATGCCACCAGTATTTCAAATACCAGCAGGGTCACCCATGATGGACAGGTTTCAGCAGAGCCTCCAGACTAAGACAAACGAGGAAGAGGGACCTGGCAGTCTACTTCTGAAAAAAAAAATGGGCCAGTAAAAACCTTATAAATAGCAGCAGAACATTGTCTGATGTAGTACTGGGAGATGAGCCCCTCAGGTTGGTAGGCACTCAAAATACAACTGAGGAAGAGATGCCTCCTCAAAGTAGATTGACCTTAATGATGTGGATGGAGTCAAGCTTATGGGACCTTCATTTGCTGATGTAGCATGACTCAAAATGAGAAGAAACAGCTGAAAACATCCATTAATAATTGGAACATGGAATGTAGGAAGTATGAATCTAGGAAAATTGGAAGTCATCAGAAATGAAATGGAATACATAAAGAGCAATATTCTAGATATTAGTGAGCTGAAATACACTGGTATTGGCCGTTTTGAATCAGACAATCATATGGTCTACTATGCCGGGGATGACAGCTTGAAGAGAAATGACATTACATTCATCATCAAAAAGAACATTTCAAGATCTATCCTGAAGTACAATGCTGTCAGTGATAGGATAATATCCACGTTCATACAAGGAAGACCAGTTAATACAACTGTTATTCAAATTTACGCACCAACCACTAATGCCAGATGAAGAAATTGAAGTTTTTTTTTTTTTTTTAACCAACTTCAGCAGTCTGAAATTGATCAAACATGCAATCAAGATACATTGATAATTGCTGGTGATTAGAATGCAAAAGTTGGAAACAAAGAAGAAAGATCTGTAGTTGGAAAATATGGTCTTGGTGATAGAAATGATGCCAGAGTTCACATGATAGTATTTTTCAAGACCAATGACTTATTTATTGCAAATACCTTTTTTCAATAACATAAACCGTGATTATACACGTGGACCTGAACAGATGGAAAACACAGGAATCATATCAACTACACCTGTGGAAAGAGAAGGTGGAAAACTCAATATCATCAGTCAGAACAAGGCCAAGGGCCAACTGCAGAACATACCATCAATTGCTCATGTGCAAGTTCAAGATGAAGCTGGAGAAAGTTAAAACAAGTCCATGAGAGCCAAAATATGACCTTGAGTATATCCCACCTGAATTTAGAGACCATCTCAAGAATAGATTTGATGCATTGAACACTAATGATCAAAGACCAGATGAGTTGTGGGATGACATCAAGGACATCAAACATAAGGAAAGCAAAAGGTCATTAAAAAGAAAGGAAAGAAAGAAAAGACCAAAATGATGTCAGAAGAGACTCTGAAACTTGATCTTGAACATATAGTAGCTAAAGCCAGTAGAAGAAATGATGAGGTAAAAGAGCTGAAGAGAAGATTTCAAAGGGCAGCTTAAGAAGACAAAATAAAGTATTATAATGAAATGTGCAAAGACCTGGAGTTAGAAAACCAAAAGAGAAGAACATGCTCAGGATTTCTCAAGCTGAGAGAACTGAAGAAAAAATTGAAGCCTGGAGTTGCAATTTTGAAGGAGCCTATGGACAAAATATTGGAGGACGCAGGAAGCATCAAAAGAAGATGGAAGGAATACACAGAGCCACTGTACCAAAAGGTTGACATTCAGCCATTTCAGGAGGTAGCATATGATCGAGAACCAATGATACTGAAGGAAGAAGGCCAAGCTACACTGAAGACACTGGTGAAAAACAAGGCTCCAGGAATTGACAGAATTACCAATTGAGATATTTCAACAAACGAATGCAGCGCTGGAGGTACTCCTTCATCAAGAAATTTGGAAGACAGCTACCTGGCCAACTGGCTGGGAGAGATCCATATTTGTGCACATTCCAAAGAAAGGTGATCCAACAGAATGTGGAAATTATTGAACAATATCATTTACATTACACACAAGTTTTGCTGAAGATGATTCAAAAAATGTTTGCCAGTACATTGACAGGGAACTGCCAGAAATTCAAGCCAGATTCAGAAGAGGATATGGAACAAGGGCTATCATTGCTGATGTCAGATGGATCCTGCCTGAAAGCAGAGAATACCATAAAAATGTTTACGTGTGTTTTATTGACTGTGCAAAGGCATTTGACTGTGTGGATCATAACAAATTATGGATAACATTGTGAAGAGTGGGAATTCCAGAACACTTAATTATGCTCATGCAGAACCTGTACATAGACCAAGAGAGAGTCCTGGGAACAGAACAAGTGGTTTAAAATCAGGAAAGGTGTGCATCAGGGTTGTATCCTTTCACCATACTTATTCAATCTGTGTGCTGAGCAAATAATCCTAGAAGCCGGACTATATGAAGAAGAACGTGGCATCAGGATTGGAGGAAAACTCATTAACAACCTGCGGTAGGCAGATGACAACCTTGCTTGCTGAAAGTGAAGAGGACTTGAAGCACTTACTGATGAAGATCAAAGACCACAGCCTTCAGTATGGATTACACCTCAACATAAAGAAGACAACAATCCTCACAACTGGACCAATAAGCAACATCATGATAAACGGAGGAAATACTGAAGTTGTCAAGAATTTCATTCTAATTTTATCTACAATCAAAGCCCATGGAAGCAGCAATCAAGAAATCAAAGGATGCATTGCACTGGGCAAATCTTCTGCAAAAGAACTCTATAAAGTTTTAAAAAGCAAAGATGTCACTTTGAGGACTGTGGTGTGCCTGACCCAAGCCATGGTATTTTCCATCGCCTCGTATGCATGCAAAAGCTGGACAGAGGATAGGGAAGACTGAAGGAGAATTGACTCATTTGAATTATAGTGTTGATAAATAAATGTTGAATATACCATGGACTGCTAGAAGAAGGAACAATCTGTCTTGGAAGAAGTATATCCATAGTGCTCCTTGGAAGTGAGGATGGTGAGATTTCATCTCATGTGCTTTGGACATGTCATCAGGAGGGACCAGTCCCTGGAGAAGGACATCATGCTTGGTAAAGTGGGGCGTCTGCGAAAAAGAGGAAGACCCTCAACAAGATGGATTGACACAGTGGCTGCAACAATGGGTTCAAACATAGCAAAGATTGTGAGGATGGCGCAGGACTGGGCAGTGTTTCGTTGTGTTGTACATAGGGTTGCTATGAGTCAAAACTGACTCAAAGTCACCTAGCAACAACAGCAAATGAAATTAATTCTAGGATGTGCCTCGTATGATTCCTGCAGCATAGATCCTTGACAGGGGAAGTGATTATTATTGCAACTAAAGTCAGATTTTGTAAATCAAGAACTAATGGCCAACATAGCTGTCAACTATAGTTTGTCATAGTTAGATGTGTTGAATCTGTTAAGTACTGGATGTTTTCTAAATCCCAACCCATCATTTTCAATGAACTCAAGTAAGTTGTACGTTTTCAGAGTGTTTTTGTGCTTAATTTGGAAGCTTAAATGTGTCTAACTGGAAACTGGTGCTATGAAAACCATGAGAAAGGCAGAGAAAGGGCTTCTTGTTCTGATCAGAAAGATGAGGAAGCTCTGAAGAGGAGATCTGAGGTAGAGCTCCTGCCAGCCTCAAAATATGCCACACACATTTCACTGGGAAGACTCTCTGAATAACATACTCTCAACTATGGGAGTCCATTCCTTGGCAACCCTGGCCCTGTGAGTTTGGCAGCAGGGAGTTATCATGTTGCCAGCTACAGCCCTGCCACTCAGGGCTGGCTTTAGTGTCTGCTCCCGACCTCTTCCCCATCCCCAACCCAAGGAACTTTTGTTTGTACCATGACCATTGTATCTCATCCGCTATGGCCTGAACTTCCTCTCCTATTCTCCAGCTTGGACATGTAGGAGGGAGGTTCGCTTTGAGAAGGCCTCAGCTTTAGCATTGCTAGTTACTCATCTGGTCATAATCTTTCTCTTTCACTTTGTCCAGAGTTTATTATTCTACATTTTGAGAAATATGTGATTGAACCTGGGAATCAATATTTTCTTTTTTTTTAAGTAAGCCATAAAACCTTGTAGCAAGTGTGGCAAGCAAATTTTTCCAAGTTGGTTCTAGATGATTACATACTATTTGTTATGCACTGGCTATTGAGATTTTTGGAATGGAATTTTACATAGTTTGCTGCATAAATTATTTGTTGTTGTTAGTTGCTGTCAAGTCAATTTTGACTCATGACGACACCAGGCGTTACAGAGTAGAACTACTCTAGAGAGTTTTCTTGGCCATAGTCTTTACAGAAGCAGGCCTTTTCTTCCATGGTACTGCTGGATTGGTTCAAATTGTCGACCTTTAGGTTAGCAGTTGCGCACAAACCATTTGGGACACCTTGGGATCTTATACATTGTTTGGTTTTCCTTAATTCTGCCTGATAAGATTAAGGTTCATCTGTGTTGTATGAATGGAGCCCTGATGGTGCAGTGGTTAAGTGCTTGGCTGCTGACTGAAGGGTAGGCAGTTTGAAAGCGCTAGCCGTTCTGTGGGAGAAAGATCTGGCAGTTTGCTTCTGTAGAGCAGTGCTTTGAACCAGTTTGTTCAGGTTCCAACCCCTGCTGAGAATTTGCATTTCTAACAAGTTCCCAGGAAATTATAAATAAGAATCACCTGGGGATCTTGTTAAACTATAGATTCTGATTCAGTGTATCTGGGGTAGAAATGCAAATTCTCAGCAGGGATTTGAAGTGGAATGAAACCCCGTGGGGCAGTTCTACTCTGTTCTATAGGGTCCCTATGAGTTGCAATCAGCTGGAGTACAATGGGTACAGGGGTGTTGTATGAGAGTGAATTGTTTAGTTATCAAGAGCACTTTAATAAATAGAGATTATCAGCCACTTGTGTGGGTACCCTATAGTCTGTTAGCTATAGTGAAATTAAGAAGTCAAAAATTAAGGGTTTAGAGAAGTAGATTCTATGAGGATATTCTGACCTAGAAAAGACTTTATATATGTCTGGGGACCTAAAGAATTAGATATTTTTGTTTAATTTATTTAACAAATATTTTGAAGATGTACTATGGATATAATTTGTAATATAAAAATACTTATAGGCATGATTTTACTCAGGATTTAATAATATTTTTGTACAATTAGTACCTTTCTTCACCATTTCTATTCTGGAATGCATTATTCCATCTCTTATATTTTTATCTTTGGTAATGTGGTTCCCATGTCCTCTTTGATAATGGATCCAATGATAATGTGACCAGTGTGTGAAGGTCAATGGACCTTTGTCTCCTCCCATCATTCCCCATCCTGTTGGATGCCTCTGCTAAGTTAGCCTGCTGTCCTTGTGTTTGGAGTTTGGTTCTTTTTTCTGGGCTGAGGCTAAAAAAAAAAAAAAAGTTATTGTCAGCTACCGATCCAGTCCTTGTTGTCTGGACTCTGCTTTGATTCATGATCTTTCCTGCCCAAATTTTCTTTTTTTCTGGACTTACTGTTTGTTCTTGACCTGTGGATTTTTATGCTTGCTTCACCTGTGGAATTTTTCTTAAGTCTCTGGTTTTGAACCAATGACTCTGTTATTTTAAGCCATGTATTTGTGTCTGTTATCTTTTGTGCAGCCTGTTATATTTCTCATTTCTGAGTGACTGGCTGACTGGGCATTTTGTTAGCTATGGGGAAGAAAAGCATCATTATGACCTGCATGTGACTGGAGAAGAGTGGGACTTAGCTCTTCAGGGTTAGGGGTGGATACATGGAAGTATTCAAGATTGGAGAGTAGAATCACGCCTTTTGTCTTGGTGACATAGGACTAAGTTGGAGGAAGACTTTCAGCCAAGTAAACCTCACTGATTTCAAATCAAGGTAAAACTGAAGTTCTGTCTATCTGAGTGAAGATCAGTTTTTAGAATATTTGAAGGCATACATTTGAAATGACAGCTTAATGTTAAAATGGGAAGTTACGATTCACAAGCAGTAGTATAATTTTGAATGACATAACCTTATTCATTGACACTAACTGCTTTACATCTTCAAGTTTCTTTGTATTAATACTGTGAATAAAACCCAGAAAGGTTATGGGGAGGAAATTATTTTGAATTTTTATTCAATCGTCATTACTTCTATCCTTTTACGTTTTTGCAAATTTTAAATTGCAATAATGATCTGGCTATTCAGTTTTCATATTTCTACAACTATAACCTTCTGGAATAGCCACCAATTCAGGAGTAAGCTGAAGTAAAAAGCCTTTGAGCTCAATGAAAATACTTTCCACAAAACCCATGGCTTGACTCAGTAAAGCCACTATAGCATCTCTTTTCTCATATCAGGCCCAGAACTTATTTGATTTAGTTATAGCTTGACATTTTATTTATTTCCTCCTGGAAACACATAGCATTTACTTTGTTCTAGAAAAGAAAAGGAGACTTGGAGCTACAAAAATAGCCCTGTACAAAGTAATAGGCCCTAGGCATAATTAAAGAGAGGTACTGAAGAGTGCCGTCCAGTAGAAATTTCTGCAATGACAGAAGTGTTTGTCTGCAGTCTTCAATACAGTAGACACTAGTCATAGGTGGCTACTGAGCACTGCAAATGTGATTATCGTGGCTGAGAAACTGAATTTTAAATTTTATTTCATTTTAATTACTTAAATAATCATGTGCGGCTAGTAGTTACCATATTGGATAACATAGTTCTATGTCATTGTGTTAGCATCCTATTGCTACTATAACAAATTACCACAAACTTAGTGGCTTAAACAAAATTTATTATCCTACAGTTCTTTAGGTTAAAAGTCTGATCTGGGTCTCACTGGGCTAAAATCAAGGTGTTGGTAGGGCAGCTTTCCTTTCTGGAGGCTCTAGGGGAGAATTCTTTTCTTTGTCTTCTTCAGCTTTTAGTGGCTGCCCACGTTCCTTAGCTAATGGCCCCTCTTTTCATCTTCAAAGCCTGCAATGTTGCATCTCTCTGTACCTTTCTTTCAGAGTTACATCTTTTTCTAACTCTCTTCTTCTGCCCCTCTATTCCACTTTTAAGGACCTTTATGATTACACTGGGCACGCTTGGATAGTCTAGGATAGCCTCCCTATCTTAAGATCAGTGGATTAGGGACCTTAATTTTATCTGCAACCTTACTACCCCCTTGCCATATAATCTAACATATTTACAGGTTTTGGGGATTAGGATTTAGACATCTTTAGGAGCCATTATTCTGTCTGCCACATCATCTTCTAAATCTGGGGCCATTTGGTAAAAAGACAGGCTAAATCTTATACATCCTTTTCGCATTACTTCTTGGAATACTGTCCCTGTATTTCATTCAGCAGAGTAATGGGGATCTCATAATGAGTCAAGAACATTAGAGTTTAACTTTGAAAGAGGACTTGTATTTTGCCTTGTGTAATCTCTTAGCCCATACAGTATTACTCTTTTCTATAGAATCTTCTGTAAAACCTATAGTTCATTTAGTTTCTGTCAGTAGTGTCCTGTGAAGGATACTCCCTACTTAGAGATAAAGTCAGATGAATTTTTATATAACTCTAATTGTTTTAAGAGATCCTATCACCTGGCTCTGTATAATTTCAACACAATGGCCCTCCAATTTGGACTTTTGGAACAATGTAAACCTGTTTATCTCACTAAATGGCACCACCACCACACAATTGTCTGAGCAAACTTTTTGGGAGTCCCCTCTCCTTTATCACCCATATCCATTTACCAGTGTTGAATATCCTAAATATATAACTGTTAAAATATCTCTCAGGTCTACCAACTTCTTTCATTTTAGTTATTGTACTTTTCAGTCCCAGAATTTCAATTTGGTTCTTTTTTATAGTTTATCTGCTGAGATTCCTATTTGTTTATTAATTAAGACCATGTTTTTCTTTAATTAATTAGAAGTAAATAGACAAGAAGGTTTTTTTTAAAATAAAAAAAATTCACAAGCATTTAAATTAGAGTCCACTGGTTGTTTAAAATTTGATTTCATTTTTAAACATTCAGTTGACAAAATATGGCTATCATGCAAATTAAATGAAATACTTCAGTGTTTTAAATGCCATGAAGAATCTCCCTGACATAAGAGGATATTTTATGAATCCTTACATGTAGAGTGAAAACTTATCCTATCAATGGGGTATCATTATTTAGAGTGGTGGCTTTTAAGTCCCTGCATCTTTTGTTTGTTTTAAGCAATGGAACTCTTTCAGCAGATGAAATCTTTGGGGGAAGCTCAATTTATGAAACATGTAAAAGGGAGATGCTGTGGTTGAAGACAGCTGGCTTTGGAATCAATCTTTCTTTTACTACCCTCATTCCTTTCTCCTTAAATGGACACCTTTGAGGAGTGAAAACGGTTTCTACAGGATCAAAGTTTGAATTATAGAATCACAGATTTTAGCACTCAAAGGGAATTTAGGGATCATTCCACTGTTATTTAGTAGGTGTTGGTTAAAAGCCTTGGAAATACAGGACAACAAACAACTTCTATGCCAGATCTTCTAAAAAAGTTTGGGAGCCCCACCCCCCACCCCCTGCCAATAGCTCTAAAATCCTGAACACGTTATTTATTCCCAAGAGAACTTTTACGCTGGGGAAAGACCACCAATTTACATCCAACCATATTTCAAAGGGCATTCTCAGGATCTGCACTTTCAATTTAATTTAATTTTATTATTTTCATTTTTAATAACATAATAAGCCCCCAAGAACCTATCACCAAAACAAAAGTGAGGACACTGACAGTTATCAATTTTTACACCTCACCAAGCTATCCCCCTTTCTACTGCTGCCTGAAATAACACAATTCTTAATTTTATGTTCATATTTCATTGCTTTTTAAAAATATAGTTATATTGCATCTATATGTATCCCCCCCATAATTTTTCACTTAAAAATAGGGCACCATGATATTTGTAATCTCTTGGGATTACTTTTTCTTTTTAAATTCAATATTATATTGCTAAGAATATTGTTGCATATCACAGTCATTCATTCATTTTGACTTCTCTGTAATATTCCATTGTGTGAATATAACAGAGCTTATTCATCTACTCTCCTCTTGATAGAAATTTGGGTTGTTTCTAGGTTCTTATTCTTGTTAGCAGTGCTGGCTATGAATGTCCTTGTACATGTCTGTTTTTGTACATGTGAAATAGTTTCTTTTGAGTATATATCTAGGAGGTGAATAACTGAGTCAGTGACGGATTAACTAGTAAGCAAGATACACACTGGCTTACATTAAGCAAGGTACACACGGGCTTACTTGTGCTTTCTTCCTAATCTGTAGTCCACAATTTCACAGTTTCACCACGATTTTAAAAATGTTCTGAAAAATAGGTGAAATTGTGCACTACAGATTAGGAAGTGAGGACAAGTAAGCCCGTGCGTACCTTGCTTTATTGGATAATCCATCCCTGAACTGGCCCATAGGGTATGTAAGCTTTCTACTTTAGGAGGTAATGCCAAACTGTTTCCTATCCCTTTAGCCAATATATGAAGGAAGAATTATTTCACTCTTCTCATGAAATAACAGCTATTTATGACTGCCTCTACAATTTTCATTCCCTTTCTTCTGCTGGGACCTGGATAAAAATACTTCTGAGGTCGTCTAATTTTGGGAACAAGTATGATCCATCACCTGCTTTCACCTTGGAGTATCCTCTCTCTGGTTAGCAGTTCCTACTCCTGCCATAAGGTATAAAAACACTCTCACTGCTTCTGAGGCTTAGTCTCACTGCTGGGTTCAGTGGTGCTGCCATCTTGATTTTCCTAGCTTCTTGAGACCTCCCAGTTCTTTCACATCTCACCTAGTTTTCTGGTTTCAAGATCCCTAGTTGAGGAAAGGTAACTCTAAGGACTCACTGACTTTAAGATCCCTGGTCTTTTTCTCACCTTTGGCAGCTGAGACATCATTAAACCAGGAATGACACATTCAAATGTCTATATAGGCCAGAATGAAAACACTAATGAGTGACCCAGGATTAGTATAACACAATAGGGAGTAGTTTTGACTGTAGCCTCTTCTCAGTTCTCTCCTGTGTTTGTGGGGCTACTCCCACATCTTATGATTTTTCCAGAATGAGTGTAAATCCATATCTTTGTGTGAAATCTCTTGACTTTTTAGTCTCAATAATTGATTTGACATTTGGAAAAACACTGTTCAGTCCAAACAAAATATATCTGAGCTGGATTCAGCTCATGGATCACTTGTGTATGGCCTTTGCCTTAAACTTTGACTTGTCTACTATTTGTTTTGGCTATTGCCTAGTGTCTGCCCCCATGTGGCTGTTCCTGCCATGGTGTCATCCACTCTCTGGGATGACACTTGATTGAGACTTCTGTCAGGTTGTCTTTGACTTTGAAGTGATCTGGTACTGAGAGTAGGCAGGGCAATGTCTGATTACTTTCCTTACCACTTGCTTTAAGAGCCTCTACCAAATGCTGGTGCTTGGGAGGCCTGACTTGTTTTGATCATTTTCGAAGAGAAATGTTATATGAAAGGCTTTTTTTTTTTTAAACTGTTGAAAAAGTAAGTATGACAAGAGTTCAGCATTTTATTCTTCAGTGGCTCTGAAATCCGTTTGTAGTTTAGGGTTTCTCTTGTTATTCTTGCTCAAGTCAGGTGACCCCCAACTGTTTTGGAAGCTAGATCTTTTTTTTTTTCTTTCTTATCACAGTAGGCTGGCAGGCTAAAACAACAGTCAAGGTCAGTTTTTTGTTTGTTTGTTTTTTGTAAATATATGTAAGAAATTGTTTGTCATTTCAACATTCGTCATATGTACAATTCAGTGACATTAGGTAAGTGTCTTAGTCATCTAGTGCTCTATAACAGAAATATCACAAGTGGATAGCTTCAACAAAGAGAAATTTATTCTCTCATAGTCTAGCAGGCTTAAAGTCCAAATTCAGGGCATCAGCTCCAGGGGAAGGCTTTCTCTGTTGGCTCTGGAGGAAGGTCTTTGTCATCTATCTTCCCCTAGACTAGGAGCTTCTCTGCGCAGGAACTCCGGGTCCAAAGGATGCTCTCTGCTCCTGGCACTGCTTTCTTGATGATATGAGGTCTCTTTTAAGATAAAAGGTGGTGCAGTCCACACCCCAGGAAAACTCCCTTTACATTGGATGAGGGATGTGACCTGAGCAAGGGTGTCACATCCCACCCTAATCCTCTTTAACCACAGGCAGAGATTATGATTTATAACACGTAGGAAAATCACAAAATGGAGGACAACCACACAGTACTGGGAATCATGGCCTCACCAAGTTGACACATACTTTTGGGGGACACAATTCAATCCATGACAGTAAGTTTATCATATTGTTCAACCATTACCATTATCCATTTCCAATTTTTCTCATCAAGGATCAGTTTTTTGATTAAGAAAATAAAAGGTCTTAGACTTTCCCACTATCTAAGAAATGTTTACTGCCTTTTGATGTGTGGATTCTAGGCTTTTGAGCATTCTGCGCATAGCCTTCTTGAAACAGAAAACTTTTTTTTTCCTTGGGATTGTTTGGCACATTGTAAGGTGGATGTGGTCAGTATCAAGTTGGTAAACCAAAAATCACTTCATAAATCACACAGCTTTCCCTGTATTTGGGTCATTGTCAGACATAGAAGTTTTCTGAGCCAGTCTTGCTGGTCTGCCAGGTGTGACATTATAGATGTGGTTTCTAAGATTAAGCTAGTGGAGTTAGTTAGAGCAAAGTGCTAATGAACACAAGATCTGTTAAGTTAGCCCGAGGAGGGACTCCTGGCTCAGCCATTCTGGAAAATGTATGGTCTTAGACCCAAGGAACATTAGATTAGAAAGTGAGCAAACCTCTCATAACTAGCAGAAAAATGAATTCAAAGCACATGTCCTTTGGATGTGATAAGTGATGTCACCTGTGGATGGAGTCAGTACCTATATTACCTACATGTAGGGAGAATATTTTCACCCCCTGAAATCTCTCAGCATAGGTAGTTCCAGGCACACTACTTTTAAATACTAGTTGGAAACTACAGTGGTTTCCAAAAAAATCTGGCAGAAGAGGGGAAGTCTTATTGTTACTGGAGTTGGGGTGGAAACTCCAAAGCCAAGTTGAAACTCCATGAATGTGCCAAAGAGCTTTGTGTGAATCTTGTCTGGCATGCAGCCATGCTCATGAACCCCAAGACAATGCTCTCTTCCCACGGAGGATGGTAAAAGGGCAGAGACAATTATGTCTGGGCCTAGGATTGTAGACACTTGTCCTATTGGCTGTCTTATGCACCTGTATATTTGCCTACTCTGGTTTCACATTTCTTGAGTATTTTCATATAGAAATACTCATTATAGGAAGAACAATATTTTCCAGCTGTACCTATTTTTCAAGGATGAGGTTTAAAAATTTTTATGAAAATTTTCAAACAAAGTAATGAGAATAGCATAATGAACATCCATATACACATTATCTGGACTTAATAGTTAACATTTTGCCATATTTGTGTCATCATTTTTTTTTTTTTGCTAGTGTAATGTCACTCCTAACTATTTCTCTAATAAATAGCAATTTCACACAAAATTGCAGTACTGTTATCACTCCTGTTAAAAATAATGATAATTCCCTAATATCATTTAATACTTGGTTCATATTCAAATTTCCCAATTGTCTGTCCCCAAGGGATCTTTTGCAGATGGTTTGTTCAGTTCAGGATCCAATCAAGGACAATGCATTTCATTTGGTTGTTACGTCTCCTAAGCCACTTTTAATTTAGACCAAGCCTTCCTCATTCCTGCTTTTTTTTTTTTTTAAGTTGTGTTTCAGACGAAGGTTAACAGAGCAAATTAATTCTCATTAAACAATTAATACACATATTATTTTGTGACATTGGTTGCCAACCCCACGACATGTCAACACTCTCCCCTTCTCGGCCTTGAGTTCCCCATTGCCAGCTTTCCCGTCCCCTCTTGCCTTCTCATCCTTGTCCCTGGGCTTGTGTGCCCATTTAGTCTCCATTTGTTTTATAGGCCTGTCTAATCTTTGTCTGAAGGGTGAACCTCAAGAGTGACTTCAGTACTGAATTTAGAGTGTCCGGGGCCATACTCTCGGGGTTTCTCCAGTCTCTGTCAGACCAGTAAGTCTGGTCTTTTTTTGTGAGTTAGAATTTTGTTCTCCATCTTTCTCCAGCTCTGTCCAGAACCCTCTATTGTGATCCCTGTCAGAGCAGTCAGTGGTAGTAGCCGGGTACCATCCAGTTGTGCTGGACACAGTCTGGTGGAGGTTGTAGTAGTTGTGGTCTGTTATTCCTTTGAGCTAATCTTCCCCTTGTGTCTTTGGTTTTCTTCATTCTCCCTTGCTCTAGATGGGGTGGGACCAGCTTTTTTTTTTTTTTTTTTGTGATATGTGATATTGACTTGCTGAAGAGCCAGGCCAGTTGTCCTGTACCATCTCTCAACTTTAGATTTGTATGATTTTCAAGGATGAATTTTTTAATGCTTTGCATTTGGTGTGGAAAATGGCCTTGGTGCTGGGAGATCCTGTACATAGAGGAACTCCAGTAGTGATGGAGTAAACATCAGTATTGGCAGCAGAGTGTTCCATGTTCCTGTACCCTTTACCTGACCAGAGCTGACAGACACAGACTCATATGAACATTCAGGACCATAGTCCACAGAGCTTGAGGATATAATGATACTATTGAATATGTATTTTGAGTAGTATATCCTGAATAAAACAAGATAAAACCAAGAGACAGAAAAAAGAAAGGAAACTAAAATGATGAGAAGATCATAGCGATTTTCAGTGGCTTGACAGCTTGAGTTTGTTCTTGTTTCCTGAAGTCTATTCATCTCTCTTGGGTGTAGAGAGAACCCAAAGTTGAAATAAACAAATGCTGAGGACCAAGTGTCTGGGGAGGAGCTGTTGACAGACACTAGGAGGTAAGACTTGGGAAGAAGAAAGAAGCACAAGGAGGGCTACAAACAGTAGATAAGTCCAGTTTATCTCTTTTCTCCTTCCCCCAGAAAACTTGGGGTTGTTGGGGAGCCTGTAAAATCCTTTCTGATCAAAAACCTCTAAAGGTTTTTGGAAGATTAACTCTATCATTAGCATTCTTAACCTGGAGCAGGGATTCTGGAACATGAACGCACATTGGAATCACATTGGGGAGCTTTAAAAACTACTGATGGCTGGGGTCCCTCTCTCAGAAATTCTGATTAATTTGTCTGGGGTGTGGTCTGGGCAACAAGATTTTTAAAGACCCCCCCACATGATTCTAAGATGCATCTAAGTTTGAGAACCACTGACACAGAATAATGGTTTCCAAGTCTTTTTTTTTTTTTTGAGATGCATCTCCCACTCCTCTTCGATTAAACCTTATGGAAGTCTAATGCATAAAAAAAATAAAAGTGCAGGTGCTTTAGCTAAGGGGTCCTGAAACCTCACCCACTGGGTACAATTTACGACCCTCTGTCCCCTATTTTTTTCCAAATTCTCTCATTTCCTCCCTGTAGCAGCCTCTTCATCAAACTAGACTCGCAAAGAGGACTATTTGAAAAACCACTGGTCTAGAGTTTACTGGATTTTAACCACCCAGACCTGGGTTTGAGCCCTCTCTCTGTCACTTAACTTATTAGCTGTGTGATTTTTCAGCCACTATACCTAAATTCTCTGAGCCCGAGTTTCCCTATCTCTTAGTAGGGTATGATACCTGTTTCACAGGTTGTAATAAAGACTTAACTTGAGTATAAGAAAGTCCATAGTGGACTGTCAACTGGGCTTAGCTCCAAGGAGAGTTCAGGTTTTCTTTGAGGCCACTATAAGTTTTCAGGTCTGTTCTGAGAAGGAATTGATGGGTTGGTTTGATCTGAGACTCTGTAGATACCCTCATATTGTACTCTTGGGTAATCACAGATTCTCTCTACCCATATTGGGCCTAAAATTCCTAACTGATTCGGTCTTCAGCAGCATAGGAGCAGATAGGGTGAGGGAGGGAGGGTGTTGTTCACCACTGAGTGATGAGAGAGAAGCCAGGAGCTTCCATGAAAAGCCTCAGGAAATGCTCTTGTAACTCAGATGAATAGTGAAATCTGTAAGAGGGGACCTGGCAAAAGTCCATTTCCATAAGAAGGAAAGTAGGAAAGAGGTATAAAGGTCAATAATGGTGGTGGGAAGGAGATTGGTGGTTGAGGTGGGAAAGCATTGTCTGTGGACCATAGGAATAGATTCATGAATGGGGGAGGATTTTTTTTTTAATTTTTGTTTTTTTAAGGATAATGCTTTTTGAAGTAGGTATGAAGAAACACGAATACAGTCTTTCCCATTTTGGTGTTCCAGTATGGTTAAACAAAACTCATAGATAAAACAGAAACTTTACTTTTTCCCTTATTAATAATTTAACTACCAGCATTGCTAAGATGTAGACTTGATTGATTTGACTTTAACTTCCTCTTTCCTGTTTCTACCCAGACATTGGTAAGTAGTGAAATAGCTAGAGGTGTTAAGGGAAATGACAACAACAAAAAAAAAAGTTAGAGGCTTGGAGAATTACAAAGCTAGATGATCTGTAATTGAATAATGTTGAGTAGAATACACAAATCAAAAGTGATCTAGAATCTGATAAAGGAACACTCATTTGGATCTGACCCGTCTCAATGACACTGAACTAGTGATTCAAGTGTAAACATGGCCATAAATGGTGTTTCCTGCTTATCTTTCACAAAGCTGGCATCAATTTCCACATCGTATTCTTATTTAGACTCTGCACACCCCAGCCTCTACAGAATAAAAATGTTTTTTTTTAGTTTCCTCAGCATTCACAATGAGGAGCCTTCCAGAGAAACTTACCTTTTTTTTTCTTTCTGTTGTCTAGGTAAATGGAGGGCTTTAACAAACAGAAATTTATTTTCTCACAGTTTTGGAAGCTAGAAATCTGAATTCAGGGCTCTGTCTCTAGGGGAAGGTTTTCTGTCTCTGTCAGCTGTAGGGGAAGGTCCTTGTCTCTTCAGCTTCTGTTTACTGGTTCCTTGGGGACCTCCATGTGGCTTGGCACCTGTCTTCCCCCATCACTGCTAGCTCCCTTGCTTGTCTAGTATCTTTTATGTCTCAAAAGAAATCGACTCAAGACACACCCTACACTAATCCTGCTTCATTAACAAATAGGATTATAACCACAGGCATACCCTTTGCCATTAAATTGATTTCAACCCATAGCAACACTATAGGACAGAGTAGAAGTACCTCATAGGGTTTCCAAGGAGCAGCTGGTGGATTTGAACTGCTGACCTTCTGGTTAGCAGCACAGCTTTTAACCACTGCACCACCAGGGCTCCAAACCACAGGCATGTTGTTGTTGTTTTTGTTAGGTGCCTTCAAGTCAGAACAAAACACTGCCGTGTGCCATCCTCACAGTTGTTGTTACGCTCGAGCCCATTGTAGCCACTGCATCAATCCATCTTGTTGAGCGTCTTCCTCATTTTCGATGACCCTCTAATTTACCAAGCATGATGTCCTTCTCTAGGGACTGGTCACTCCTGATAACACGTCCAAAGTACTTGAGATGAAGCCTCGCCATCCTCGCTTCCAAGTACATTCTCGCTGTACTTCTTCCAAGACAGATTTGTTCATTCTTTTGGCAGTCCATGGTATATTCAATATTCTTTGCCAACACTGTAATTCAAATGTGTCAATTCTTCGGTCTTCCTTATTCATTGTCCAGCTTTCACATGCATATGAGATGATTGAAAACACCATGGCTTGGGTCAGGCACATCTTAGTCTTCAAGGTGACATCTTTGCTTTTCAACACTTTAAAGAGGTCTTTTGCAGCAGATTGGCCCATTGTAATACATCGTTTGATTTCTTGACAGCTACTTCCGTGGTTGTTGATTGTGGATCCAAGTAAAATGAAGTCCTTGACAACTTCAGTCTTGTCTCTGTTTATCATGATGTTGCTTATTGGTCCAGTTGTGAGGACTTTTGTTTTCTTTGTGTTGAGACATAGTCCGTACTGAAGGCTATAGTCTTTGATCATCATCAGTAAGTGCTTTGAGTCCTCCTCATTTACAGCAAGCAAGGTTGTGTCATCTGGATAGTACAGGTTGTATATGAGTCTTCCTCCAATCCTGATACCTCGTTCTTCTTCATATACTCCAGTTTCTCTGATTGTTTGCTCAACATACAGATTGAATAATTATGATGAAAGGGTACAGCCCTGTTGTATACCTTTCCTGACTTTAACCATGCAATATCCCCTTGTTCTGTTTGAATGACTGCCTCTTGGTCTATGTACAGTTCCACATGAGTACAGTTAAATGTTCTGCAATTCCCATTCTCTGTAATGTTATCCATAATTTGTTATGATCCACACAGTTGAGTGCCTTTGCGTAATTAATAAGATACAGGTGAACATGTTTATAATATTCTCTGTTTTCAGCCAAGATCCATCTGATGTCAGCAGTGATATCCCTGGATCCGTATCCTCTTCTGAATCTGGTTTGAATTTCTGGCAGTTACCTGTTGATGTACTCCTGCAACCACTTTTGAATGATTTTCAGCATAATTTTACTTGCATGTGGTATTAATGGTATTGTTCAATAATTTTCACATTCTGTTGGGTCACCTTTCTCTGGAATGGGCAAAAATATGGATCTCTTCTAGTCAGTTGGCCAGGCGGCTGTCCTCCAAATTTTTTGACATAGGCGAGTGAGCACCTCTAGTGCTGCAACCAATCATTGAAACATCTCAGTTGGTATTCCATCAATTCCTGGAATCTTGTTTTTTGACAATGCCTTCAATGCCACTTGGACTTCTTCCTTCAGTACAGTCTCATCATTTCCTGATCATATGCTACCTCCTGAAATGGTTGAATGTTGACCAGTTCTTTTTGGTACAGTGACTCTGTATTCCTTCCATCTTCTTTTGATGCTTCTGCTTCGTTCAATATTTTCCCGGTAGAATCCTTCCGTATTGCGACTCAAGGCTTCAATTTTTTCTTCAGTTCTGTCTTTCAGCTTGAGAATTGCCTAGTGTGTTCTCTCCTTTTGGTTTTCTAACTTCAGGTGTTTGCATACTTCATTATAATACTTTACTTTGTCTTCTCGAACTGCCCTTTGAAATCTTCTCTTCAGCTCTTTTACTTCATCATTTCTTCCTTTCATTTTAGCTACTCTGTGTTCAAGAGCAAGTTTCAGAGTCTCTTCTGACATCCATTTTGGTCTTTTCTTTCTTTCCTGTCTTTTTAATGACCTCTTGCTTTCTTCATGCGTGATGTCCGTGATGTCTTTCCACAACTCGTCTGGTCTTCAGTCATTAGTGTTCAGTGCTTCAAATCTGTTCTTGAGATGGTCTCCAAATTCAGGTTGTGATACACTCAAGGTCATATTTTGGCTCTTGTGGACTTGTTCTAATTTTCTTCAGCTTCAAATTGAACTTGCTACCATAGGCATAGAAGTTAGGAATTACAGCACATATTTTGGGGGAGGGATAATTCAGTCCATAACAGTGATAAATACTTACTTGGGACAATACAATCTCTTGTTGCAATTTGAAATTTAGACGAAGGCAATTTCTACACAAAATTGTGACGCTTTCTCTACTGCTGCCTCTTTCCTGTATTATCATCCTACTATCTGCACACTTCCGCTCACATCTAGGTGCTAACCAAGGCCCCCGTGTGGTTCTGCAGTCATCAGAGTTCACTTGTCCACAGTGTCCCATTAAGGGCCCCACTCCCCCCAAGTCTGTACCCAGAAACTAAAATTTAGCATCTACCATCCTTTAGAAAATTCCTATTTTCTCATGCCTCATGAGCCTTTGCATTCAATTAACAAATGAGTTGTCTGAGGAAGGAATTTGATGAAATTAGTTCAGATGAAGGTATGTATGAGAAACTAATCAATGGTTGGACTCAACGTATTATCCTGTATAGGAATATATACATTTCAAAAGGAGTTCCCTTAAAACCCCATCTAATAAGTCTGTTAACAAAGGCATTTTCAGGTATAGAGTTGATGGCTGGGGCAGAATGATGAACAGAGTCTTTTAATAGACCCATCTCAAATATCAACTCATGACTTCTATTTCAAACCTGTTTTAAAAGACAGATCCTATTTAAGTTTTACCTTAACATCACTAAATTCCCTTTTTCTTATACCTTCCCCCTGCCAGGACATTTAAACACTCGGCTGCTAACTGAGAGGTTGGCAGTTCCAACCCACCAGCCACTCTGTGGGAGAAAGATGTGGCAATCTGCTTCTGTAAAGATTACAGCCTTGGAAACCCTATGTGGGCAGATCTACTCTGTCCTACAGGATCGCTATGAGTCAGAATTGACTAGATGGTAATGGGTTTGGGTTTGGTTTCATTCTTACAAAAGATCAGATACTGGTGATGTCTCAACTTCAGCAAAAATCCTGCCAAATTGTGACTAATTGTCAGTATTGGTGAAGAGGTGAAATCTGTGGAGTAGGGATTTCAATCCCTCACTTCACATTCAGTTAACAAATGACTTCATTTATTATGGCTCTGACTTTTTCAGGTAGAGGCGTGTCTTTGTTTCCTTTTCACCAGTTTTAACAATGAACTTTTTCAAGTTACTTTATAAAGACATGGTTGATAATGAAGACATAATTCAGTTATTTCTTAGAACGAATGGCCCTGTCCAATAGAAATATAATGCTAGCCTCATACGCAATTTTAGAATTTCTAGTAACTACATTTAAAAAATAAAAAGAAACAGGTGAGATTAATTTTAATAATGTATTTTATTTAACCTAATATATCAAATATGATACTTTGAATAGGGTAATCAGTATAAATAATTTATTAATGAGATTTTTGTATTCTTTTTTTTCCCCTGCAGTTAGTGAAATCAGGTGTATTTTATACTTCAAGCATACCTCAGTTTGGTATTCCAAGTGCTCAGTGGCTAAATGCATAGCTAAACTGTATTCAATGCAGGCTTAGAAAATTTCTGAGTAAGAAGAGTATAGTGTTGTGAGCTTGTACTTAGTTTCAATTAGACTGTCTTCTTTATGAAAAATGTTAAAACTAAACTAATAATTTTTCTCCCCAAGTGTGCTTCTTGTCTAGTGTTTTCCAACTCCGTGTCACCAACAGGCCTGTCATATATGGTTTTATAGGTAGGACACTGTACACCTGTAAGAGGTGCTATTTATAATGCGTATGGCTGTATGCAGTGGTGCAGTTTCAGTAACACTACCTAGTTGTCCATGCCAGAAGGGGAGTTATTTGTGACACTTCGTCTCCTTCATCCCCAATGCTATCTTCTCCAATCCTGACTTCCACTAAATTCTCTTGTTTCTACCCCTAAAGTATATTTGGAATCAGACCACATCCTTCAATCTCTGCTACCATGTCTTTAGTACAGGCTGCCACCACCTGCATTACTGCAATAGCTTCTACCTGACTCCCTACCTCCACTCTGGGATGTTCTCTAGTTCATTCTTCATGCTGTAACCTGGATTTTAAAAGCAAATCCTAGCATTCTACGCTAAAGGATTTCGTAAATTTCATGTAAACGATTTTATAAATTTCTCTTATTTTTAATATCTGCTGCATCTGTAGTTGTGTCTGTTGTTTATTCCTAGTGTTGTTTGCCTTTCTTTTTTTCTCATTCTCTCTTGCCAGAGGTGTGTCAGTTTTATTGGTTTTTTGCGAAGAACCAATATTTGGCTTTGTTGTTTCTTTTTATTGTATATTTACTTCCTATTTTATATCTGCATTTCCCTTTATTATTTCCTTCTCAATTTTTGTGTTTATTTAGGTATTCTTTTCCTAATTTATTAAGTTGGATTCTTAGCTCATTGATTTTTCAGCCTTTCTTATCTCTGCTTATAAATATTTAAGGCTATAAATCTGCCTCTAGCTGCATCCCACGTTTTGATTAGTAGTATTTTTTTATCTTTCAGTTCTAATTTTTATTCTTTCATGATGTGTGGGTAATTTAGAATTGTGTTTTGAATTTTTCAAATATATAATTTTTAATGGTTTTTTTTGCTACTGATTTTTAATTTAACTATTTGTTGTCAGATAATGTAGTATCTGATAAAAGAGATGTATTTCAGAGATGCTGACTATCTGCAGTTTTTTCAGATCTATTTTATGGCTTGGAATGTGGTTAATTTTCATAAATATTTCATGTGTGCTTGGAAAGAATATATATTATTATCAAGTTGTTAGATGCATTGTTTTATAGGTACATACTGGATCAAGCTTACTGGGTTGTTCAAATTTTTATATAGTTACTTCTTTTTGGTTGTTTGATATGTCAGCTACTAAAGAGGTGTGTTAAAATCTTCTTTTATTATGTGGATTTATCAATTTCTTTGTAGTTCAGACTTTTTCTTCTATATATATATGGAAAAATAATATATTTAAATCTATGTTATTAAGTGCGTATATAGTAAAATTGTTATATCTTGCTGGTGAATTGAGCCGTTTATATAGTGATCCTCTTTATATCTAGTTATCCTTTTGCCTTTATTTTGTCTGATATTGATATATCCTTACCAGTTTTTTGATTAGTATTTTCTTAATATATCTTTTATCAATTCAGTTTTTGTGTTTTAAGTTTTAAATGTGTCTTTTGCAAATGAGTTATATTTTATTTTAAAATCAAGTCAATAGTATTTGTCTTTTAGCCAGATAATCTAATCTATTCACATTGGTTAGGATTATTGTTATATTTGGATTCATTTCTTCCATCTTGTAATGGTTTGGACCAAGGTGTTGATTGGATTATTTCATATCCCTGAATTGGAAGATGTCCCAACCATTGAATCACCCAATCACCCATCCACAGCCCATTATACTGGACTATCCCTATGGCACTCAACAGTGTCATGAGTTGGGATTAAATGTCCCCATAAAAAGATGCAGGAACTAGAGATGCATAGCAGGGTAAAGAGCAGTGTCAGGAAGGAAGAAGTTCAGCAGCATCATATCATATGCATATAAATGGAGGGTTAAAAATTTAGTATCAAATGACAGTGCTGGAACAAATGGGTAGAATAATACTTTATTCATCAAGGAACTGTTATGAGCCAGGTAAATTTCTAAGTACTTTTCTCATATAATTTAATTCATATAATAAACAGAGGTAGGAGGTTATTATCCTCATTTAAAAAAATACACTATTTCTTAGAGTAGTTTTAGGTTTACAGAAAAAGTACACAGAAAGTACAACGATTTTCTATACACCTCCTCTCCTCTCTCACAGTTTCCCCTGTTATTAGCGTGTTGCATTCATGTGGTGTATTTGTTTCAGTTAATGAATCAATATTGCTATATTATTACTAACTAAAATTTATAGTTTACATTAGGGTTCATTCTTTGTGTTGTACAGTTCTATGGGTTTTGACAAATGCTAAATGTCATGTATCTACTATTATAGCTCCATGTAAAATAATTTCACTGCCTTTAAAATGCCCTGTGCTTCACCTATTGATTCCTCACCCTTTCCCTCTGAACCCTGAAGGTATTTTTGAAAAAGTTTTCATTGTGGTAAATACATATAACAAAAATTTTGCCATTTAAATAGTTTTTAAGTGACAATTTAATGACATTAATTATATTCATCATGTTATGCAACTGTCCCTACTTTCTGTTTCCAAAAGTTTTTCATCTCCCCAAACAAAAACTCGGTACCTTTACACAACATCTCTGCATTTCCCCCTCCTCTAGCCCCTGTAACCACTAATAAGCCCTGTGCATGTCTATTCTAGATATTTCATATAAGTGGGATCATACAATATTTGTCCTTTTGTTTCTGACTTATTTCACTTAACTAGTATAATGTTTTTAAGTTTCATCTATCTTGTAGTATGTATCAGAACTTCATTTCTCTTTATGGTTGAATAGTATTTCATTGTATGTATATAGCACATTTTATTTATCCATTCATCTGTTGATGGATCCTTGGTTTTTTTTCCCACCTTTTGGCCGTTGTGAATAATGCTGCAGTGAACAATGGTGACAAGTATGTGTTTGAGTCCCTGCCTTCAAGTCTTTTGAGCATATACCTAGGAGTGGAATTGCTGGATCATGTGGTAATTCTATGTTTAACTTCTTTTTGAGGAATATTATTCTCATTCTATAGGCGAGGAAACTGAGGTTCAGAGAATTTAAAGAAGATACTCAGCGTCATGCAACTAGTAAGTGACAGAACTTGGAATTGTACTCAATTCTGTATGACTCTAAAACCCTTGTTCTTTTTGCTGAATTACATCACAGGGAAAAGAACTGGTAAATATCGAATAAAGGAAAAACTCTCTAATAATTAAAATTGTAGAAAAGTGTAGGAACTATCATTGAGTTAGTGAGCATCACATCACTGGACATTTCCAAACAGAGATAAGGTGATCATATGTCAAGACTATTATAGGGGAAGTTTTATTTTGAGTCGGAAGTTGTACTTTATAACAGTTGCTTGGATTAGATGATCATTAAGGTCTATTTCAGTTTCCATCAGCTTATTGAAACCCTGCCAAAGCTTAACAAGTATATGCCTTTCAGAACTCTTCGTGCTTTTTGAAAGTAGCCACAGTGTGAACTCATCCTTTCTTCACCCAGCCTCCTTAGCGCAGTGTTACATGATGTGTACAGGTGGAGCTTAATACAATGCTGTTTGATGATGACTCAGTGAAAGTCTGCTTGGCCTGTTTAGAGAGGAGATAACAAGTTGTGTGTTTTATAGAGTGAAAACACAAGTGCAGCATAAAGTTCGTTAATTTGAAATGCTAGAGCCAAGAAATGCAGAAGCTGAGAGGCTCTGTTTGCTATCAACATGCTGCTTATTACAAACCTTGTTTAACAATAAATTCATGCCTAATTTTAAGTATATACAATGTTTTAAATAAAATATTATTTTATAACTAGTTAAGAACATTCAGAAGGCATCCAGAATTCAATGGAAAAATAAAAGTTTTATCCTTTGTACCTTGCTTTGTTGGGACATTGTACCTTGTGAAGGCCAAGAATCCATAAGAATAAAAAAATTATTTCTGTCATCAGTCTTATCAGGCTAGCCTCGTGTAGACCTGCTCTGTCCATCTTATTTTCTTTATCCTCGTTGCCACCCTGTCAGTAACCACTTCCCCTTCTTTCAAAGCCCAGCCCAAAGCATATTTCTTCCAGAAGCTTCTGTTGACTTATTCCTCTCCCTGTACCTCTGCAGGTATTCAGTAGTGGCCGCTTAAGTATTCAGAGAAGAATTTCACACATTCCTTACGTTTGGGTAGTCCTTTTAATCCTCGTAAAAGCAATTTCACAACTAACTGCTTCTACATCTATCTGAGGTGGATAGGACAGATCTCATTATAACCTTTTGACACATGAAGAAACTGAGGCATAAGGAGACTGATTTGTTAAGTAGTTAGTGGTAGACTTTTAGCATCTTTCAGCTCCACAGCTCTAATAGTCAAATGTTATATTTCAGCATATTTCCCAGGGGTTTCTGACTCTTGGGTTATAAGTAATATGACATGGCTGATACCTGGGAATTGGTATATTTTCATTCAACTGGGCTCATTATTTGAATGGACCAATCAAGTGCTGCCCAACGCATAGAAAGAAGAATGGATATTAAAAGCTTACTAGAGGAACAAATACTGAGAAGGGCCAACAGTGAATGTAACCCACACGCTTTTGTGAGGCCAGCAAAACATCCAAGAAAAATTCTTGCTTTCAGAATTGGGCCAAGTGTCTCTATCTATTGGTTATTCAGGTTTCATCTTGCTGGAGCTGAGTTGATTCTGGGTTGTTTTGGGAACTTTAAAGAGGTGTAGTATAAAGATTACCAGTACCGGGAGTTGGGAGCCTAAGGTTCTAATACTGGTACTGCTCGAGATTAGCTTCACTATTTTTATTTTCCTGGCTGTTTTCTTATCTGACACTTCAGGGACTTGCACTAGATCAGTGATTCTCAGAATATGAGTCTTTGGATCACATGCATCAAAAGAAGCAGGAGAGTTTGTTAAAAATCTAGTTTCCTGGACTCCACCCAAACGTCTTGAATTGGAATCTCCCAGGGGGGGGACTCAGGTATCTACATTTTAACAAGCTGACTAAGTGACTTTTGTGTGCTGTAGTCTGAGCATCTCTGGTCAAGGTAAATTCTAAGGTTCCTTCTACCTCTGATGTCCTATGATTTTCTGAGTGAGAGAGCTGAGAAGACAGACAGCAATTATGGATTTCATTTTGGCAGAGATTTCTTTATTCTTCTTTGATGTCAGAGCCTATAACGGGCTTAAATTTGCCAGAAATCAACTAATCAGCATGTGATGGCAATAACTATTTTCATTGATTGTGTCTGCTTCTCCTAGCTTATCTGTTTTGGTCTAAGTTTCTTTCCTGCATTTCTACAGTAACTTCAGTCTTCTGTCCGTCAAGTCCATGCTTTATGCAGTCATCAGTTGTTTGTTTTTGCTCTATAAAACAACAAACACACACACAAAATGCCACACAGAGTTGATACATTATTTCTTTGCATTAAAAAGCCCCTGATTTCTTAGCGCAGCTTATTAGGCTTTTCCAAGTATTGCATCATACCTTTTCTTTGTAGTTTTATCACCTAAATTTCCACCCTCATTCACTCAAGCATCTTTTGGTTCTCAAACTGTTTTTTTTTTTTTTTAACATGATATAGCTTTTATTTTACTCCATTGAATGATATAGGGACAATCTTATTCATAAAAGTATGACAATATGCTAAATCATTAAACCGTAAGCATATATTAATAAAGAAAATAAGCACTGAATTTAGTTTGGCTCTTTCTGAGTTTTCCCTTAATATATTTATTTGTATCTTTTTATTGTTTGCTAATAATTCTTGTTATTAGAAAAGTGAAAACAAATACCAAAGAAGTATTTATGTGTGTAAGAATAACTTAAAATTAAGAAAATTTTGCATATTACTTTTTAAAAAACAGATTTGCAACAGAATGCAACAACTTGCCATTATAAGACTTAAACAGTAAAAAAAACCTTGATTTCAGTTTGTGGAGCACCAGTGTCCTCTGTAAGCAGTATAGAGTAACAGGGCCTATGTCCTTGTGGTTCTCTGTCTGGAATGCCTCTGAAGCTTCACCTCCTGAAAAACTCTTCTCATTTTTCGAGACCCAGTGGACTTGCCACCCTCTCTGAGAAGCCTTCTCTGACCCCAACAGACAGAATCAACTACTCTCTTCTCTGTATTTTCCATGTTACTTGGGACATTTGTCTATACTTTAAAAATAATTAATATCGAACATAATAATAGCAACAGTAATAATAACAACAACAGTAGTTATTTTTATTATTATATCTTTACCTTTTTTGCTAGGTTATGTCTCATTCAGCTTTATATCGAAGTGACTCTATGGGGCCAGATACAAAGTTGATGTTCAATAATTGTTGTTAAATGAAAGTCTTGTTTTGACTACGATATTTGTTCCTCAAGAACCTTATCCTCCTTACTTTATTCTGTAGTACTTAGGACACAGAATATTATGTTTACCTATTTAGTGAAGACTGTCTGGCCAAGTGATCTGACTACCCTCCCTACTCTTGGAAGCTAGTTCAACACTGTCAAAGAGCAGTCAAGAAAAACTCATCTGTTGAGAATGATGTGATGTTGGGTATTTGAAAAGTTTAGAACTATCTTTTTGGATTAACAGATTTGTGCCTGTCTCAAATCTGGATTAGGGCCAATGCTTTCATGTATCAGTCAGCAAGGATCAGAACTCAGGAATTCCCAATCTTCCATTCTGATCTGAAAATTGTTGAAATGATTTGTCAATAGACAACAAAGACCTTCTAGGGTTAGATGTCAAAGAGAGGGAAGAAGCCTATAGTTTGAAAGGAGTGTTCTTCCCTCAGCCTGGAACTCGGGACTGTGAGAGAACCTTAGTTCAGGTCTGGTAAACAACTTGTGAAATAGGGAAATGCAAGGGCACAGTAGTCAGGAAAGTACTACAGTACTGGGTGCTGGCTAGGGTCTGAGGAAGCAGGCACTTAACACTATTGGTGAGGAAGGTAAAAGTGTAAATTGGTACACCTTTCCTGGAGTAGGGTTTTGTAGTGTGTATTAAAATCTTAAAGGTGTTTCAGACTTTTTTTTCCTACTAATTCCACTTCTAAGAATTGTTCTTAAGGATATAATCTGACAAGTGTACCAAAATGTTTGTGTAAGGATATTTATCTGGAATCAGTCTAAAAGTCCATAAATAGGACAAAGATCAGACAAATTGTCTATATAACAAAATATTATGCAGGCATTGAAATAATGATGTAGAGATATATTTATGAAAAAGGAAAGAGGCACATGATATATTGTCAGATTTTTAAAAAAAGCAATCTGTGAAACTATAGGTAGATTATGACTAATTTTTGTAAAACATATATATTTATGTATGTGTGCACCAATTACTGAGAATTATACACTGACCTATTTTTTCTTTGATTTGTCTTTATGCTCCAAATTTTGTACAGATACCATATAATACTTGAGTTATAAGGAAATAATAATGTTTTTCAAAATTATCACCTCTACAAAGGATGGAGCCCGGGTGGCACAGTAGGGAGCCCTGGTAGCGCAGTGGGGAGCCCTGGTGGCGCAGTGGTTAAGAGCTCTGCAGCTAACAGAAGGTCAGCAGTTCGAATCCACCAGCCACTCTTTGGAAATCCTATGAGGCAGTTCTACTCTGTCCTATAGGGTCGCTATGAGTCAGAATCATCTCAGTGGCAACAGGTTTTTTGGACAAGGGATAATTCCTTCAGATTGGAAATCTCAAGGTTGAATGACTGGTAGAACAGAGTAAATGTGCCACATGTGTTTGCAGATTTAATGATTGAACAGGCAAACAATTTTACCACACACTTGGTAGTATTAGGTAATATTGGGCAGACATTTTGAATTTTACCCATTTGTCATCTTCCACTGGAACTGCTTTTGGAGGATAGCTGCTTTTTGATTCCTGAGATCTTCTCTCTCCTTTGTCTTCACTTTTCAGACACCATGGCATGAGATTAGTATGTCCCTTGCTTGGTATGAGGTTATGTCCCTTCCTTTGTTGAAGTGCTACTGGTATATTTTTGACTGCTCATTAATTGTTTTTGTTCTTTTAGTTAGGGGTTTGAGAGTCAGGTGTCATGATCCAGTGCTATCCCACCATTTTAATCCTGCCAGCCCTCCCAGTGCTATTATGTTTAGAATATTCTTCCTTTCTAAAATTTGGCAACTATTTACCTATTCTCCTTTAAAAATGTATTTTCATTTAATTCTAAAATTTAAGGTAGCATAAGGTGAGACTATAACTAGATTTCTTTCTTTGAAAATACTTAGTTTTACACATACCATTTATTGAGCTATCTGTTTTTTTTTTTTTGCCATTTTGACCTGTGATGTGTACTTTGCTATATATTAAGTTATAATGTACACAAGGGTCTGTTTCAGGCCCATTTTCTTGCATTGATCTTCCTATTGTTTCTTACACCAGCATGATTCTAATTACTAAAGAATTAAAATACAATTTAATATATAGTTTGCATATATTTCCACTCATTTTGCTTTTTTTTTTTTTTAATTTAGCTTTTCTCACACACAGTGTTTGTTGAAACTATATTTGGCATTATATCAAAAATATAAATTATTTTGGGAGTAACTGACATTTTCCAGTATTTAGTCTTCCCCTCCAGCAACACGTTTTATATTTTTCTTCAAGTTTTCTTCTGTGTTTTGCAGTTAAGTAAGATCTCTCAAGATTTTGCGTAAGTAATTTATTGTTTGTTGCTATTGTGAATTGGATTTTCCCTCTCATTATATTTTCTAACTGGTTATTGCTAGTACATAGAAAGCAATATATATTCTAAAATTAGTTTGCAGAGTTTAATTAGTTTTAATAGTTTTTTGGTTCATTCTCTTATATTTCCTAAAAAAACAATCATATCGTCTTACACAAATAATTATAATTTCTGTCCTCTTTTCTTGCATGTTAGTGGTGATACTGGACATCCTTACCTTCCTTTTGATTTTAATGAGAGTGGCTTTAGAATTTTGCTGTTAAGAGGTGTTGGGAATTGGTCTAAGAAAGATTAGGAAATATGCTTTTCTTCCTAGTTCAGTAGGAGACTTAAAAATAAAAAAAGTGTTGAATTTTATCAAATGATCTTTTGTATTTTTTGATAATTATGTGCTCTTTCTTATTTGACCTAATGATTTGCTGTGTTATATTAATATATTTTCTGATGTTGAATAATCCTTGCATTTCTGAGGTAATCTGTACTTGATCATGCAGGCTTATTATTTTAATATATTTTGACTTCATTTCACTGGTTCCTTATTTAGGATTTTCACAACTGTGTTCATAAATTTGTCTGGAATAACATTTTTTAAAAGTGTATTTTAAGAAGGAATATTATGAGGGAAAAAAGTGGTTCTCTGGTGAAGTACATTTGGAAAAAAAAGGTAGATTAAAACATTTTAACAAATTTCTTTGCTCCAAGTCTCTCAGAAACCTTATTATGCCAATTAATGCATGCTGTAAATCTCTGAGACAGTGTTTCCCAAACTAATCCACAGTAGACTTTTCCCTTTCAGAAAGTGACACTGATTTCCACAGATTGGAAAATACTAGTCATTGTCAGATTTTGGTCTCAGAGTAATACTAACGTCAGAAAGTGAATTGGGATAACTTTCTATAATTTTATATGCTCTGGAGTAGATCATACAATATGGATGTTATCGGTTTCTTGAAAACTTGAAAGGCCTTGCCCATAACATTCTCTGGTCTTGGAACCAGTTTTAAATATCATTCCTTGATAACATTTGCAGAGTCTTCCATGATTATTAGTCTGTTCAGCTTTCCTATTCCATTGGATCAGTTTTATTAATTTATATTCCCAGAAAATTATTCACTTTATTGTGATTTCTAAATTTTTAAAAGTATAATTATGGATAGAACTCTCTTAAATTCTTAAAACACATCTTACCTATCTGTCAATAAATAGAATCAAATGAGATGATCTATGCCAAATGCTTGAAACCTAGTTCATGGCTCTTAGCTCTTATTTCCTGCCTCTAATTTTGTTTCTTTTCTGTTTAGACTTGTCAGAGGTTTTATGATTTTTGAAGCTTTTTTTTTGAAGAACCGCCTCTTCTTTCCTTTCCTCGCCTTCCATTCCTCTCCCTTCCCTTCCTTCCTTTCTTCCATCTATCCATTCATCTACCCATCTATTAATTTTATTGTTTTAAAATCATTAGATTTCCTCTTAGATCTTTATTTTATTATTCCTGCTGTTCTTGCAGTTGCTTTTTCTTTCTTTTCTAGCTTATTGTGTTGATTGAATAGTTCATTTAAAGCAGAATTCTTCATTAGTAATGAAAATGTGTAAGTCTATCAATTTGATGTAAAAATAATTTTGTATTTTGTGGCGCTTTATGCACATGACACAAAATTCTAAGCACACAAAGGGTTTCCAGTGCAAAGTAAGTCTGCATCCTTCCCTTGCCTCAGTCTTCTAGTTCCTCACCAGGAGGTAACCAAAATTACCAGGGTAGTATATTTTCTTTCAGAGCTATTGTAAGTGGATTTTGCTTTTGAGTACAGTTTTGTCAGGAATCCATAAAATTTTACTTATTATTTTCATTATTTTAAAGGAGTCTTTACTTATAATTTAAATTTCCTATTCGATACTCTTATTAGGAAGATGATTTTCAAACCCTTGTTCATAGAATATTAAAATTATTTTGTTATTAATTTCTAATTTATTGCATTGTGATTAGAGAATGCAGTCTACAATTTCTACTTTTTGAAAGACCTGAGATTTATCATGTGATCAATTACATACATGGTCAATTTTTATGAATATTTCATAGATATTTTAAAAATGTATAGTCTCCATAGGGTACAAAGTATACTAATTCAAAATAATTTTTATTTTTGTGGCTTACTTAAGGTTTTATAGAGAATGGTAAATATGTTTTCCTCTAAAATTGAATTTTTGTCAATTTCTATATATATTTCTGTGTGGTACAGTGAATTACTTACTATGGTCCTTCTAGCTGTAGTCTTTGTAATTCCCACCAAATGACTAGGTGAGACCTATGCAAATGAGGTGCCTGTGGCTCACCAAGGAGATTGGATAGCTTGCTAATAATGTAAATGAGGTACATAGTACCCTTGTGAGGGTGGGACCATGCAAATAAGGTATATGGAACCCTAATGAGTCAGTTTTGCCATCCTGCTAGACTTAAATGAGAGTCAATCCCAGAGCTAAGGGGTACCTACTACTACCAAGAAAGAAGAGGTAGGAATGGAGCACATCCACTGGATCTGGGATCCCTGCACTGAGTGAGACCTCCTACACCTAGGAGGCAGAGAGAGAGAGCTGTAACGTGAGAGACGGTGAGAGATGGTGAGAAGCAGCAGCAGAGAAATGGTGGCAGCAGAGACAGCCGAACCAGGAGACTGGCAGGATACGGCATGGTGGGCTTTCTGGCCCACAGAGCAAGGTGGTTACAGTGGGTGTGCTGACTCACAAAGCGAGAGAGCTGAGCACCGTCAGTCTTCCTGGTGCAGTGGGATGCCTCTGGGTACTTGGCTGCAGAGCTAGGCATGGAGGGAGGGAGCTGAGTGCCTTTGGGCTGATGCTTGCTGGCGGAGTAGGATGCCTCTAAGCACTAATTTGTGGAGCAAAAGGAGCTTTGTAACACTTGTCCAAGCAGGACAGAGGCCAGGCCAAGGGGCCGAGGGACCTAAGGGCCAGGGAGAGGTCTGCCTGTGGCATGGCTGAGAAGAGGCTGTCCTGATGGAAGAACTATATCCTGAGTATTTCCTGAACCTAAATTGTAACTTGTTACTTCCCTAATAAACCTCATAACCAAGGATATGGTCTGTGAGTTCTGTGTGGCCATTGCAATGAATTATGAAACCCAGGAGAGAAGTAGAGAGTGCTGTGGGAGGGACAGTTGGCATCAGAATTAGTAAAAAAGCTGTTGGAGAGAGGAGGCATGTTTGACCTCTGCCTCACAGGAATCAGCCTTGGGCTGTTGATGCCGATAATGATTCTTCTTCCTTGTGAGGTTAGAGGAAGTCAGATGTTGCCTCTGTGCCATTTTTACATTCTGATAATTTTTTTGTTTGATATCTTATGCCATCATATTTGGCACATGAAGTTTAATGATTTTCATTCCTTATTTCTGGATCTTAAGTTTTATTTCTTAAATACAAAATCCTAAAAGTAACACCAATACTTGAAAAGTTCGTGAAAAGTAAAATCTTTCTTCGTATTTCCCTCCTCTAATCTCATGCTTCAGTGGTAATTGCTTTTGAATACTTTTCACTATTTTTATTGCTTTTGGTAGTTACCTCTATAACTCTAAATAATATGTTTATATCTTTCATTGTTAGTTTATTAACTGTAGTTGTTATCTATTGATTCTTCAATATGAAAGATTAATATTTAACTTATACTACCCTTACCACTCCTTTTCAAATTTCTCCCAATTTTTACTTTTTGTTTTTGTTCAAGCGACTTTTATAATTTTTAAAAATACTTAAATCTCAACTTTTTGATTCATTAACTTAAAAATTTTTTGACCCTTTGTTGTTTTAAGATATTTATGAACCAACCTCTGCTAGCTTCAGACTTTTCTTCTGCAGCTTCCTCACCTTTCTCAGTCTTCATAGAGCTGAAGAGAGTTAGAGTCTTGCTCTGGATTAGGCTTTGGTTTAAGGGAATATTGTGGCTGGTTTGATCTCTCCAGATCACTAAAACTTTCTCCATATTGGCAATAAGGCTGTTTCACTTTCTTGTCGTTTGTGTCTTCACTGGAGTAGCACTTTTAGTTTCCTTCCAGAACTTTCCCTTTGCGTTCACAACTTGGCTAACTGTTGGGCACAAAAGGCCTATCTTTCGGCTATCTCCACTTTCGACATGCCTTCCTAACTAAACGTAATCATTTCTAGCTTTTGATTTAAAGTGAGAGACATGGGACTCTTTGTTTCACTTGAACACTTAGAGGCCATTGCAGGGTTATTAACGGGCCTAATTGCAATACTGTCTCAGGGATTATAGAGGCCTGAGGGGAGAGAGAGAGACGGGAACAGCCGATCGGTGGAGCAGTCAGAACACACACAACGTTTATCAATTAAGTTCACTGTCTTATATGGGTGTGGTTCATGGTACCCCAAAACAATTACAGTAGTAACATCAAAGATCACTGATCACATAACACCATAACAGACATAATAATAATGAAAACTTTTGAAATATTGCGAGAATTACCAAAAGGTGACAGACACAAAGTGAGCACATGCTGTTGGAAAAATGGTGCCAGTAGATTTGCTTGACTCAAAGTTGCCACAAGCCTTCAACTTATAAAAAATGCAGTATCTGTGAAGCACAGTAAAGCGAAGCACAATAAAATGAGGTATGCAGTGGTTAAGAGCTCGCTGCTAATAAAGAGGTCAGGAGTTCGAATACACCAGCCACTCCTTGGAAACCCTATGGGGCAGGTCTCTGTCCTATAGGGTTGCTATGAGTCAGAATCAACTTGATGGCAACGAGTTATGCCTGTATTTGTACCCATTTCAAAGAAAGGTTATCCACTAGAATGTAGAAATTATTGAACAGTGTTATTAATACCACTTGAAAGTAAAATTTTGCTGAAGATCATTCAAAAACGGTTGCAGCAGTACATGAACAAGGAACTGCCAGAAATTCAAGCCGGATACAGAAGAGGATGTGGAATGAGGGATATCATTGCTGATACCAGATGGATCCTGGCTGAAAGCAGAGAATACCAGAAAGATGTTAACCTGTGCTTTATTGACTATGCAAAGGCATTTGGCTGTGTGGATCACAACAAATTATGGATGACGTTGCGATGAATGCGAATGCCAGAACACTTAATTGTGCTCATGTGCAGCCTGTACTTAGACCTAGAGGCAGTCACTGGAAGAAAACAAGGGTATACTGCGTGGTTTAAAATCAGGAAAGGTGTGAGTCAAGATTATATCGTTTCATCATACTCATTCAATCTGTATGCTGAGCAAATAATCAGAGAAACGGACTTGATGAAGAAGAACGTGGCATCAGGATTGGAGGAAGACTTATTAACAACCTGCGATATGCGGATAACAACCTTTCTTGCTGAAAGTGAACAGGACTTGAAGCACCTAGTGATGAAGAGCAAAGACTATAGCCTTTAGTATGGATTACACCTCAACATAAGAAAACAAAAATCCTCACAACTGGACCAATAAGCAACATCATGATAAACAGAGAAAATATGGAAGTTGCCCAGTATTTCATTTTACTTGGATCCATAATCAACACCCATGGAAGCAACAATCAAGAAATCAAAGGATGTATTGCACTCTTCTGCAAAAGACCTCTTTAAAGTGTTAAAAAGCAAACATGTCACTTTGAGGATTAAGGTGCTTCTGGCCCCAGCCATGGTATTTTCAATAGCCTCATATGCATGCAAAAGCTACACAATGAATAAAGAAGACTGAAGAAGAATTGATGCATTTGAATTATGGTATTGGCAAAGAATATTGAATATACCATGGACTGCCAGAAGAACGAACAAATCTGTCTTGGAAGAAGTATGGCCAGAATGCTCCTTAGAAACGAGGATGGCGAGACTTCATCTCACATCCTTTGATATGTTATCGGGAGAGACCGTACCTGGAGAAGGACATCATGCTTGGTAAAGTAGAGGGTCAGGGAAAAAGAGGAGGACCATCAACGAGATGGATTGACACAGTGGCTGCAACAATGGACTCAAACATAGCAGTGATTGTGAGGATGGTGCAGGACTGGGCAGTGTTTCGTTCTGTTGTACATAGGGGAGCTATGAGTTGGAACCGACTTGATGGCGCCTAACAACAACAGTTAATATACCCTTAATACAGCTCTTTCATTGTTTGAAACTATAGGGTTACATGCAATTTGCCATTATTTAATTAGTGTAAAGCGTTAGATACTCTCACTTGCCCTCCTAGAATGTGAGTTCCTCTGGTCTTTGCTCCAATTTATGAAGCTTTTTATTAAAAACTGCTTCCACTCATACTCATTTTCATGCTAAATTTAGAAATCTGAGGTCTCTTAAGCAAAAGTAGAGTGAGTAGAGCTCATGGGACCAGAAAACTTGTATGTAGGAGTCCATGACTGCTAGAGAGTTCTCATGAAACTGGGTGGTGCTGACTGTATTTCTGACCACTGCAGCCCTTGTTTCCTCAAGCTCATTTCCTACATTCTTTGGAACCATCCATTCTATTCTGGTTGTGAGGATAAAGCATGTGATGTATAGTCTAAGAATGCACTTTCTAATCCTTTCCCACTGATGCTGTATTAAATGGAATTTGTACCCTCACAGTGAACTATCCTACCCTCTGATCTTTGACTTTCTGTACTTTGCTAGTGGTTGCATGTGTGTGTCTGTTCGTGTTTGCATGGTTTGTATAATGGGAAATGAGGAGCAGTCTTATCATGCCCATCTAGCCTGCTACCATATGAAGAAATCCAGCAGTTAGTTGGTTATTGATTTTTAATGTGCTAAGCATATCAAGAAGTCCCTGGGTGATGCAAATGGTGAATCGCTAGACCACTAGCCTATAAATTGTCAGTTCACACCCACCTGGAGGTGCCTTGGAAAACAGACCTGGTGATCTGCTTTTGAAAGGTCACAGCCTTGAAAACCCTATAGAGCAGTGCTACTCTGCACATGTAGGGTCACCATAACTGGGACTCAACTCGATGGCAGTTCTACAACTAGCAAGAATAACAACAAGAAGCATGTAAAGTGGCCTTGTTTGTTTTCTCTTTAGTTATTTTAATTTTTGCTTTTCATGTTCTGTCTTTATTTTTGTGTTTTTAATTCTTCCTAGGGAACTGAAATCTCTCTCACTAAACTCATCTTGGGTGCTTTCCCAACATTTTTACCCCAGAGTTCTTTTATGAGTCTTCTTATTGCTTCCATATTCTGGTTTATCTCTTGCATCGATAATTCTCTGTGGTACTGTATCACCACTTAGATTGTGACACAGTTTCTTTTTTATTTAATTTGATGTTACCTTTATTATTTTTTAAATTTATTAATTATTGTTATTATTTTATTGTACTTTAAATGAAAGTTTACAATTCAAGTTAGTCTCTCATACAAAAATTTATACATACATTGTTATGTGACCCTAATCGCTCTCCCTATACTGTAACAGCACACTCCTCCTTTCCACCCCTGATTTCCCGGTGACACACTTTCTTGAAGGTGGGAGCCAAGTCTTACTCCTTATATTCCCATATAGTAGATGTTAAATACATATCTCCTGATGCTGGTCAGCCTCATGAAGGGGATAGGAGTTAGCTCTTAGTCTTCTTTTTTTCTACCAAAGCAAAATCCTGGAAAAGGAAATGATTTGCATTCTATTTTTGAAGGAGAACTTTGAACCCAGATGCTTACTAAGGAGCCCTCATTCCTTGGCTTCCTGGTCTCTTCATAGGGGAGATAATGTGCTACCTAGTCTTATCTCCTGGGAATATGCCAACAAATGTCCTCCTTGAGGCCTTTCCAGGATGAAATCACTCATTTTTCTCCATCCCTGCCCTATTCTTCATCTGCTTTCGGGCGCTTAACTTATTCTCATCTCTGCTTTCTTCTCTTCCCTGCAGACCTGCAATGAGAGAAGGGATTTTAGTATTAAGAAAATGGGCTGTTGAATTCTAAAGTCAGAAATAGACTACAAAAACATGTATGAAGTATTAAAACCCTTCTTTGAAATGTGATGTTTGGGCTAATGGATGCTTCTGGGTTGATTTTTTTTTTTTTCCACTCAGTTAAACCCTATTCAGATCAACTTGCTGTTTAGATGAACTTAAGAATCTTATGATTAGTATCATTAGCATTTCTACAATATTTTGTATTGTAATAGTAATAAAAACCCATTGCTGTTGAGTAGATTCCAATCCATAGCGACCCTATAGGACAGAGTAGAACTGCCCCTTCGGGTTTCTAAAGCTGTAATCTTTATAGCAGCAGACTGCCGTATCTTTCTCCCATGGAGTGGCTGGTGGGTTCAAATGGCTGACCTTTCTGTTAGCAGCCGAATGCTTAAACCACTGCACCACTAGAGCTCCTTTGTAATTAGAATGCCTTCTAAAATTTCTAGACTATAACTTTCATATAGTGCTTTTACACCCATTATTTTATTTGTTCCTCCCAACAATGCTGTGAAAAATGTTGTATTACTGTCATTACTGTTTTATAGATAAAGAGCTGAAGTGCAGAACATTTTAGTGACTTATCCAAGGTCATGTAATAATTAAGGTGACTGAATACTGACTAGGAGCCATGTCTTGGCTAGTATGGGAAGGACATGTTGCCTATCACTATTACTAACAGTAATTGATGGTTGCTTACATTGAATATTTACAATATGCCAGTTACTGGGCTAGGCCCTTGAAATGCCATAAAAGACAGGACAAGGTGGGGAAACCCCACTTTTACCACTAACTGTGTGACAAGGATCAGAATGAATCCAATTCCCAGCTGGGAATGGATCCAGGCCTTACCTTCCCACATCTCCATTTCTTGTCACCAGCCACTTCACGTGGTATTTTCTCTCTGACCCTAACCACACAGTGTTAGGTCAGACTTCATCCCTGGCCACCCAGGACCAGGTCGTTGAGTACCAGCCGTAAACTTAGGAGTCTTCACAACTCTCTGCACTTCAGACCACCCAACCCCTCTCTTTCAATCTCTCTCTCTCTCTCTCTCTTTCTCTTTCTCTAGTCCCCTGGGAATAGGTCACATGCTAGAAGGACTGTATCCTTTTTCATTAGCTGTCCATGCAGTCTGTCTCTATCACCCAGCCACCCAGAGCTGAGTCTTCACAAATTGACTGTGCCTGTCAGCCCCTGCTGGCTCGTTGCTTACTGTAGGTTCGTCAATTCTCTGTAACAGCTCACAGAATTCATGGAGACTATTACCTTTACTTAGACTTACCCATTTATTACAACCAGAAATGATACAAGCAAAGAGACACATCAGGCAATGTCTGGTAAGGGTCTAGGTAAGAAGCTTCCATTGTCCTTAAGGACTTGCCACACCCTTTTCCATGCATAGATGTTCTCACCACTCCAGGAAGCACCAAAGGAAGAAGCTCCAAGGTCCAGATCCCTTTGTCATTGGGACCTCAGTGAATGTGCATGACTGGGCCTTAATGCATAGTTATGATCAACCCAATCAATGAATATGCATGACTACATCATTCCCCTTCCCTTCCTGAAGTTAGTTTGCTAGGTGTGGAGACTGTGTAACCCCTACTTGCCTGGCTATTTTGGAAAACAAAGGCATCTTGATTATTTCGGTTATTTTCAGAAACCAGAGACCAAAGGCCAAACTTAGTTCTTTATCCCACAGCCCTTTATGTACGTTTTATCATTTAACACTCTTCATAACTCTAGGAAGAAAGGCCTGGCAACCTACTTCCAAAAATTAGCCAGTGAAAACCCTATGGATCACAACAATCTGATCTGCAACTGATCAAGGGGATAGTGCAGGACCAGGCAGTATTCTGTTCCTTTGTGCATGGGGTTGCTATGAGTTAGGGCACTCTCAGAGGGCAGCTAAAAACAACAACACTGTATGCCCAGTGACTATTACAAATCTGCATCACGAAAACTCTATATAAGTCTAGTATTATCATTCCTACCTTGTGGAGGAAGGAAGAGAGATTTGAAGTGGTGAAGCAATTTGTCCAAGCCTGCAAGTGGAGGAGTCAGGATTTTTATCCTGGTCTGTCAGACACTAAAGCCTATACTTTCTCCTATACGTCTCAGTAGCACCTAGCTCCAAGGCAGTGTTCTAAGGGCTAGTGAGAAGAGGAAATATTGTTATGGGCCTAAGGAGGACTTCAATAAATGGAGATTAATTTAGGCCATGCTGGTTATAAGGCATTATAACTGGTACTCTGGAGCCCCATAAAGAATGTACAGGCAAACCCCGAGTTACGAACGTCCAACTCATACTTAAGAACGGACTGCCATAAAACCTATTATATTAAAAAGTTGAGTTAAATACAATGGTTCATAATAATGAATGCATGCTCTACTTGGTGATGCTCACAAAAACATTGCACAGTTTGGAAGTGTTTAAGTGTTTTATATACATAGCAAGGGAAAATATATAGTATATACTAAGACAAAAAATATGGCCTTGGTGATAGAAACAATGCTGTAGATCACACAATAGAATTTTGCAGGACTAGTGACTTCTTCATTCTTCACTATACACGTGGACCTCGCCAGAAGAATACACAGGAATCAAATCAACTGTATCTGTGGAAAAAGTTGATGGAAAAGCTTACTATCATCAGTTAGATCAAGACCAGGGGCCAATTGTGGAACAGACCATCAGTTGCTCCTATGAAAGTTCAAGTTGAAACTGAAGAAAATTAGAACGAGTCCATGAGAGCCAAAGTACAACCTTGAGTATGTGCCACCTGAATTTAGAGTCTGTCTTAAGAATAGATTTGATGCATTAAACACTAATGACCGAAGACCAGACAAGTTGTGGAATGACATCAAGGACATTATACATGAAGAAAGCAAGAGGTCATTAAAAAGACAGGAAAGAAAGAAAAGATCAAAATAGATGTCAGAAGAGATGCTGAAACTTGCTCTTGAATGCCGAGTAGCTAAAGCGAATGGAAGAAATGATGAGGTAAAAGAGCTGAACAGAAGATTTCAAAGGGTGACTCAAGAAGACATAGTAAAGTATTATAATGACACGTGCAAAGAGCTGGAGATAGAACACCAAAAGGGAAGAACACGCTAGGCATTTCTCAAGCTGAAACAACTGAAGAAAAAATTCAAGCCTCGAGTTGCAATAGTGAAGGATTCTATGGGGAAAATATTAAATGGTACAGAAACCATCAAAACAAGATGGAAGGAATACACAGAGTCATTATACCAAAAAGAACTGGTCAACATTCAGACATTTCAAGAGGTAGCATATGATCAGGAACTGATGGTACTGAAGGAGGAAATCCAAGCGGCACTGAAAGCACTGGTGAAAAACAAGGCTCCAGGAATTGATGGAATACCAATGGAGATGTTTCAACAAGTGGATGCAGCACTGGAAGTGCTCACTCGTCTATGCCAAGAAATTTGGAAGACAGCTACCTGGCTAACAGACTGGAAGAGATCCATATTTATGCCTACTCCCAAGAAAGGTGATTCAACCAAATGTGGAAATTATCGAACAGTATCATTAATATCATATGTAAGTAAAATTTTGCTGAAGATCATTCAAAAGTGTCTGCAGTAGTATATTGCCAAAATTCAGGCCAGATTCAGAAGAGGATATGGAACAAGGGATATCATTGCTGATGTCAGATGGATACTGGCTGAAAGAGAATGCCCGTAAGATGTTTACCGGTATTTTATTGACTGTGCAAAGGCATTCGACTGTGTGGGTCATAATAAATTATGGATAACATTGCGACAAATGGGAATTCCAGAACACTTAATTGTGCTAATGAGGAGCCTGTACATAGATCAAGAGGCAGTAGTTTGAACAGAACAAGGAGATACTGCTTGGTTTAAAGTCAGGAAAGGTGTTTGTCAGGGTTGTATCCTTTCACCATAGCTATTCAGTCTGTATGCTGAGCAAATAATCCTAGAAGCTGGACTATATGAAGAAGAACGGGGCATCTGGATTGGAGGAAGACTCATTAACAACCTGCCATATGCAGATGACACAACCTTGCTTGCTGAAAGTGAAGAGGACTTGAAGCACTTACTGATGAAGATCAAAGACCACAGCCTTCAGTATAGATTACACCTCAACATAAAAAAAACAAAAATCCTCACAACTGGACCAACAAGCAACATGATAAACGGAGAAAAGATTGAAGTTGTCAAGGATTCGATTTTACTTGGATCTACAATCATTGCCCATGGGAGCAGCAGTCAAGAAATCAAAAGATGCATTGCATTAGGCAACTCTTCTGCAAAAGACCTTTTTAAAGTGTTGAAAAGCAAAGGTGTCACCTTGAAGACTAAGGTGCGCCTGACCCAAGTCATGGTGTTTTCAATTGCCTTATATGCATGCGAAAGCTGGACAATGAATAAGGAAGACCAAAGAAGAATTGAAGCCATTGAATTGTGGTGTTGGCCAAGAGTATTGAATATACCATGGACTCCCCAAAGAAGGAACAAATCTGTCTTGGAAGAAATACAGCTAGAATGTTCCTTAGAAGTAAGGATGGCAAGACTTCGTCTCAAGTACTTTGGACATGTTATCAGGAGGGATCAGTCCCTGGAGAAGGACATCATGCTTGGTAAAGTACAGGGTCAGCGGAAAAGGGGAAGACCCTCAACAAGATGGAGTGACTCAGTGGCTGCAACAGTGGGCTCAACATAACAACGACTGTGAGAATGACGCAGGACCAGGCAGTGTTTCATTCTGTTGTGCATGGGTTGCTTTGAGTCGGGTCCAACTCAACGGCATCTAACAACAGCAAGACAAACATTTGGCTAACTGACAGTAAATAAGAATCCTATGTACCTGTTTTGACCTACCTACAAATTCGACTTAAAGACAGACTTAGGGACGGATCTCATTTGTGGACTGCCTATAATGAAGGAACTCTTAAGAGAACCCAAAGAGATGAAAAACTATGGCAAGTTTTAGGCTACACTGCTGAGCTTATGTCACGATGCCAGCATGCCTTTGACTGAAAAACACAGGAAACTGGGATTTCACCAGCAAAAACACATTGTTAAACATCATAATGACACACACATTTAGGAAAATGATGTTTTTAATTTTAAATGCTTTGCAGCCTTGCCTTATATAGTCAATGCTGGGAAGTTGTGGTATACCAGGAAATGATTTACATTTTAGCCTTAGGGCAAAAATATGGAACTTGTAATTATGTCAGAGAGAGGCAAAATCTTCTGACTGGAGAAACTAAAACTGTAAAAGTCTCAGTTAGGATGTTTCTCCCTTAAACTGGTGTGTGGCTGAGCATTTTGCCAGAAACTTCATAGGGAACAAGCTAATGACTTTCAGGTAAAAATCTCCCTTCTAAAATCTTCAAAGTGCTATTGCCAGAATAGTCGCACAGAAGTGCTGAAGTCGTGGTTAACAAGCATTTTCCTTTTTTCCTTCTAAGGCTTTCCTTGCCCAAGGTGGTTTTGAGCCTGGAAGATTGGCCCAGCTGCCTTTTGGCTTGTGGGAAGAAAGTGGCACATCTGCCCCTGATGTACACAGGTCATCCTGAATTCTGTGATGCTGATCAGATACTGATCAGCTGCCATGCTCGTAAGCTGCCTTGCAAATGGGACTTTGCTGCCTCCAGGGCCAGGGTTTTCCTGCACCTGTGATCCAAGCACCCCTGTTTTCTTTCTCTGGTGGCCCTGTATTGACTTTTCTTCTCTGATCGTGAGTCCCCTCTGAATGGTCCACCAGGTGGCTAGGGAGTGTTTGCCCTGCCCCAGGGAATGAGAGTGGGAGTTACAAGGGTAGAGAGTGGGGGGTTACAATGATGGAGAGTTTTATAGTTTTTGTTTACTCTTTCTCTCCTTAAGAGAGGAAGTAGAATACAGTGATTGTTAAAAGAACCTGCTCTGCAGTCATATATCTGGGTGTAAATTGTGGCTCTGTCCCTCATTATGGTGTGAACTTGACATCATTATTTATCCTTTCTAACTAAGCCTCTTTCTCTATCTTAATTGTGGTGATGGTTTCCTGGATGTAAACCTATGTCAAAATTTATCAGATTGTCTATTTTAAATATGTACAGCTTATTGTATGTTAATTATACCTCAATAGAGTAGTTAAAAAGTGATTGAAAACTTTTGGACCAATGGTATGAAGAATCAAAGAAAAAATACAAGAGTATTAGCAATCAGTTTTCAGGCCCATTAGAATTTCTGCTATCCCAATGGCATTTGAGAGGCTATTTTTCTTGTATACTTTAGGAAGTGTCCAATCCAGGCAGTCAGAAGACAGAGTGGAGATGCTTCACAGTGTTGATAGCTCTAAAATATATCACAGAGCCATACAACTGCAAAGGCAAATTGAGAAAGGTTGAATTTTTTCCATAGAATTCAGTACCTTTGAATAAAATGCATGTTCAACTTTGGTTCTAGTTGCTAGAGGCTACTTTTTTCAGGTGCACAATTTACTCCCCCCAGAGGGTGTTACATTCAGTAAAACTAGTCCTTGCACATGTCTTTATTAGAGTCTGTATGTAGATGTGTTTGGAACAAGAGAGAAAAGTAACCAGAAGCAGATTTATCACAGTCTGGACTTAGTTGTTTGGCCGACCTTTTTGCTGGTTTTCTGGGTTGATTAGACTTTGCTAGTTGACAGTATTTCTGGGGTGATAGTCCAGGCAGCCGCCCTGCTCTGGACTTGGACTTAGTACAAACATTCTTGGTGGTCAAGTCATGCGTTTTCTACTTTGGAAACATGTATTGGAACAGAATTGCTGTTAACGGGATTGAAGTGTTCTATGGTGCAGAAACTGTAATGACTTCCAAAAACATGGGCTAAGGTAATTTGGCTCTCTTTTCATTCTTATCTCTAAAAGAAAGAGCCCATCAAAGTTCAGAGCATCTTAAACATTTTGAAGTTGTGACGTTCCATGTGAATAATTGGTGTCTGTGGGACTCTGAGGGTGAAAACATGGCTTAACAGTCAGTGGCTGCTCATTACTAAATGGAAAAAAATCTGGGAAAAACCTATAGCCAGACATAAACAATTCAGCCCAACATTCATTCTCAACCAGGGAATACCAAGTGCTATAGTACTATATAGTCACTTGCATTTAAATGCCCTATTTTACAAGCCGATAACCATGGTCCACGTAGTAGCAATGGTACCATGGAGACTACACAGTAGGGTGTTGAAAGTAGGGCAAGCTTAGTCTTCTTACCATTCCTTTTCATTTCACTAAGCACTTGGCTAAATTAAATTCCAAACAATATTATTCAGAGACGGCATGGACTCATGGGCTCTCATTTCTTGCCTACTGTTCCTCAAGCATATATAGGCCATGCACTGTACTTAGCACTGAGGGATATGGAGGTGAGAGAGTCTCTGCCTTCAAAGAGCCTTCAGTCTAGAGAAGGAGACTGAGCAATAAACTGGCAATTATAATGCACAGTGATATGTACTTTTAAGAAAGTAGGTAGAACATAGTGGTACTGGGACCTATAGGGGGAACACCCAACCCAAACCGTGGGGGTCAGGCAAGACTTCTTCCAGGGTGAGTCAGAGTTACCTTGTGAACAAGGTAGCGTGAAGGCTTCTACTTCTTACTACCTGAGTAACAATGAGCCAGTCACTTAGGTTCTTTGAGTCTCCATTTTTGAAGTAATAATATCCCTCATTGGTTGCTTATGAGGATTAAATCAGATGACATATATGAAAACACTTAGTCACTTGCTAGTGGCTAAGTCAATATTGGTTTTCTTCCTTCCCTTTTTCCTTGCTTTCTGCCTCCGTCAAATGAGGAGTGTGACTTCCGAAGCAGACTACCCAGAGTAACATTTGAAGGATTTTCAGTTGTCATCTGTGCCATTTGGTGTTTATCGTCTTATTTCCAATTCATTAGGGTGTTGTCTCTCTGATGCTGGTATGGATCATGCTCATGTACAGCACAGGGTCTTTCATGTGCTGCCTGTGACACTTCATTAGGGGAAGTGGCTGCCCTCTATCAAGTGATAGAGGCAAAGGGAAGACGGGAAACAAATGCAACGTCCTTAGGGCTGCGTTGACCAGAATATGGTCCTGTGTGTGTGAAGGGCAGGAAACTTCCCTCATGTGTCCATAGGCCACGTGTGTGGGGAGTGGTGAGGGAACTTTGTGTTAGTAACTGAGTGGAGAGAAGCATAAGATGGAAAATATTCTCTCCGGAGAGGACATATAGAGAAGAGAATCATCTTCAAGGATGTTGTGGTTAGCTGCCGTGTAGTAGGCCCCCAACTCCTGGTGACAGTTTGATCACATTGTGCATGGGGTCACCATGAGTCATCTTCAAGGATAGCTCAAGTTTACTCTGTATCTTGTAAACAGCACATCATTCCTACTCTAGGCCAGCCCTAACTGCTATAAAAGTGAATGCTGTCACTGCTTTTTGGAGGTGTTTTGACTGGCCAAAAGGAAGCCAATGTAGAAAACTACGCAGCAAGCTGAGTGCACTTTGCTTGCTGCCACCCTATGTTTCCTTTTGTTCATTTTTCTGTGCATTCTCCCTCCCTAAGAAGACTTCGCATTTTCCAAAACCCAAATCACCTTCTCATGTTGCAAATCCACCTAACCTTCAGACATTTTTTTTCTGCACAGATGTCACAACAAACTTCCCCTCATCTGCTATTAAATGTATCAGACACTGGTGTGCAGGTTGCGAGTTGCCGACTCATTACCCGGGGGCTTTCCAGTAGAATCTGATGTTATCCAAAACTTCTCATCTGTTTCAAAGGGTACAATTTCCTGCGTTCTCTGGAGGGAAATCAAATGCTGTACATTTAGGAAATAGGCCTATCCTTCACAGATGTAGTAGACTTCTAGGCAATTATGGGGTGATTATTCCGAACTTAGTGTTTCCTCACCTCATTTCCCATAACAATGACTTGAGTGACCTGACTCTGGGCTTTTCATCTTGCCAGTGAGACATCAGGAAATAAATCACAAAAACTGAGAAAAGCAATGGTACCTTTGATTTCTCTCTGCCCTTCTCCCAAACAGTTTTGTTTCTCCCCAGAGGTAACCAAGTTCCCTTTTCTCTTTTCCTTCTGCAGTCTCTAACTGGGGCCCAAGAATCAATTTTTTTTTATGCCCATCTTTATAATTTCTTAAATCATATCCCTAGCCTCCCAATAAATGTGATTCTCTTTCTAAAAATGAATTTTGGATTTAGAAATCACCATTGAGGAATTTAGAAATTACCCTCTTCCTAGTTTTTCTCCTTCCCTGGTCTTTGTTCTATGCTCCCTACTCTTCTCTCTCCAAGTATCTCCCTAATTCTTTTTTTTTTTTTATTTTCCTTTAAATTTTTAAGTTACTTTCTAATTTTCTGCTGTCTTACCTTGCTCCCTCTACTTCCTAGAATGCTTGTTTCATGAATGTTCTTTCTCCTCAGTATAATTTTGCTGGCTGTGCACTGATGTAGTGCTACAGTGGTTTTATTTTACATTGAGTGATTAAAACATTTTGAATAATTGTTTCAGCTCCATTACTGTGAATCTATTTGGCTTAACTTTTCTTTTGCCACCTTTGATAAATGTCTGACCATTGGGACAGGGAGGAACCAGCTCATTAACTTCCCCCTTACTGCCAATGAGTAGTGCTCTTTTTACTGTGCAAGAGCCTGAAGCCACAGATGCTCAAGGCTTCTCTTGCAGAGGGAGGGGAAATGCAGTGTTCCAGAGTAAGTGTGTGTGTGTTCTCAGCCGGTGTTTGCTAATATGGCTATGTGACAGCCATTTCATCACAGAGAGCAAATGTTAGGATTAAGGGAAAAGTGTACCAGGATATCAGATTTTTGAAACTGAATGGCGAATCTCTGTTGAGTTAACAGGGTGTAGCTGGATGGTATTTTCTTTTCATGCTCACGAAACTTAACAGCTGTTTAGTGAAGCATTATTTTCATCTATGTCTGTTTGACAGGCTTAGTAGCAAATTTTGTAGTAAGTGACATGCTGAACAGGCTTTCCTCACTTAGGCTGTAACAAGAACTGTGTTTATAGCAAGATTCATTGGGGGTCTTTCTGCTTTTGTGTTTATGGGCTGGGTGAGCCAGGCTAAAGTGAGGGAAATGGAAAGGTATATTTCAGAGGAATTTACTAATGTCTCTACTAGTGTGTTCTTTGGAACTTGTTCTTAACCAGTTCAGGGGAAGACACATGGGGGAAACATGCTGTTTAGCAATGAAAACACATTAGTACAGTCAACTTACTATAACCCTATAGTGGCAAATGGTAATTAAATCTGTATATCTCTAGCTTTATCGTTTTCTGCAGCTGAATCTCTGGAAGCCTCCTGTACTTTGTCTGATTCAAGGAAGCCCATATTCTCTCCCTTGCGTCTGGAATATTTGCAATAGCTTTTTAATATTGCCAGATCGAAGACAAATCCTTCACTGGCTTTATTGGCAGAAATAAAGTACTTCCTATTATTTTTATGTTGGAGGGTCTAAGTCCTAGGAAACTTGGACTTTATGAGGCTAGAATCCTATTTACTTTCTTCAGTTCTCTCAGATCATGAGGCATCAGTATTGCTAGTGCCTAGAGTTACCCACTTAGTATTTGGACCCAAAGTGCGTAAACTGCATTCTTCATGATTTATCTGTTCTTTTATTGACTGTGTGTGCTTGGCTATGGCTGCTGACTGCAGGGGTGTGCACATGTGACGGAACCACAGATCATAGACCCCAGTTCTCAAGGATAGCCCCCTTGTGCTCAGCCTGGCATCCTCAGCTAACAAAGGGGCTGTGAGCTGTCACATATCCTCTTTGGATTTCAGTGAAGATTTTGCAAGCCAAGAATACAAAATTTGCCCTAGAGTTCATGGTTGATTTCATGTATTGGAATTTTAATTATAATGTTTCAGTTAAGCAGCATGTAAGGTAGCTTCATGATTATTTATCTCAGTCCCATCGTGATGTAGGTCAAAAGCCAGTTACCATCATCTCTGTGACAAAGATGCCTACTTTTGAACAGTAGGAATTTAAGCTTCTTTGTTTTATGCACTCAAGAACCTTGACAGGATAAAGAAATCAGGAGGAAGGAGTAGTATTGTGAGCCCAGTTAATTTTCTAGAAGACAAACTCAAAACTGCTCACCAGTAATCAGTAAAATGTCAGGGGCACAAAATGAGTCAGCTCGCTGGCTCATGCTGATGGGATGAGCAGGGAGGAAAGAGGAGGTCACTTGCCAGCAGCAGGGAGTGGGGCCACGAGTGACTCAGTGTGGCCAGTGGGAGGAGAGGAGTCTACTGGTGGACTTTTCCCAGAAGGTTGTTAGCCCCATACCTCTGACCCAGCTTCTGGGATTCCCTCTGGGAAGGACACTGATAGTTAGTGTACCATCTGCCCTGCTGTCATCACTGTTGTGCTGATTCTCAAACCAATGGGAGTATAAAGGGAAATGTTAGGATTCTCCTCTCTTCATCCAACCCTCCTTCCTTTTGGTATCTACAATCCCCATTCCTAATTCAGGATATTCTGTGCAGTGGCAAGATATTTGAAATGAAGCCTCCTTATCATGACTCTTAGGAAAATCATGGTGAAGCTATGGAGACCGGTGAATCCTAGTCCAGGATGGTAGGAGAGGTGGGCCTGGGACAGTCGTCTCCCTATCCTGGAATCTGAGTCTAATAAGTAGAGACATATAAGGAGGAAAATGTGATAGACTGTAATAAGAGATATTCATAGAGGTATGAGTAGGATATGTGGGAGCACATGGGAAGCACAGCTGACTCAGACCAGGGGAGTACAGCAGAGATTCCCAGAGGAGATGAAAGCTAAACTGATGTGTCTAGGATTTCAAAGGGTGACTAGGAACTCTAAGACAAAGGATCAGCAGGAGAAGGGTATTCAGACAATGAGATCAGTACATGTTAAGGTTCTGAAACTTAAGAAAGAGCATCATGTTTGGGGAACTTAGGGTTCATCTTGGCTGGACTACAGTATATAGGATAAAGAGGCACAAGATATGAGCTTGGGAAAAGAGACAAGGGCCTTGAAAGTGAGGCAAAGAGTTGGGCTTTATCCTGAAGGCAGTAGGGAGCTGCTGGTGAGGATATGAGGAGGAAAGTGATCAAATTTCTTTTGAAGAAAGGTAAATGCTGTAGAAAAGAGAAGTAAGGGAGAAGAGGAGGCTGGAGATGGAGAAAACAGGAGATTGTTGAGGTAATTCAACTTAAGGTAATATGGCCAGAACTGAGGTGGCAAGGAAGGCCCAGAAGGGAAGGGATGGCCTTGAAAACTAGTTAGGAGTTAAATTTGACAGTGTTTGGTGATTAATTGGCTGAGGGGTTTAAAAGAGAGAGAGAGAAGTGTTCCTAGTGGTCCTAGATGATGGGATGGTGGAAAAGCCATGAACCAAGAATGGGAATTTAGGGAAAAGAGCAGCTCTGGAGGAAAAACATGAGAAAACTTTGGATATGTTGAGTTCCAGTTGCCTATGGGACATCCAGACTGGGAAAGCGCATCAACCTATAGATGGTAAATTAAGCCTTGAAGTGGATACATCGCCAGTAAGAATGTGTAGTAGTGGGTTAAGGAGAGGACCCTAGGAAACAATACACTTAAAGGATGAGTAGAGGAAAGGGACCCTACAAAAGAGATTGGGAAAGAGAGCAGAGATATAGGAAGAAGAGTGTTTCGAAGAGGAGAGGCCATCAACAATGTCAAATGTTTCAGATGTCAAGTATGTTAGGAATTGAAATGTTTTCATTGGATTTAGGGATAAGAATGTCCTGAATGCTTCATGGGTTCATTTTCATGGAAGCAGAAACCAAAACACGGATTGAGCAATGACTTTTATATATAAAACAATTAACAGTTCGGTATAAGATGACTTAGTCAAGTGCCAACATGGAGCATAAAGAAAAGTCTGACTGATGTTAAATATTTAAGGAAACCCACAATAGAACGTTAGAGCTGAAATCTAACCCCTTATTTTACATGTAAAGAAACCTTTCACAGAAATTGTTCAAGGTCACACAACTACAGACGGATAGCCAGGACCAAACCCTCTTGACTCCCTTTATAAAAAGAAGTTGCAAATGCCCTATAGTTTAAAAGAAAAACTAATGTCTGATACAGGAAAAGCAATCATTAAAGTGATGAATGAGAGCTGTATACTTCTGTTGTGAAATATAACTACTTGTTTGATGAATTTATTCATTTATTCTATAAATATTTATTGACAGGTATCGTGCTATTTGTTTGGTATACAAAGACAAAACACATTCCTTGCTGAGAACACGCTCCATGAATTTTATAAAAGTAAAATGTTTTATAAAAGTGATGTATAGTTCTAGCACGGTGACAGACACAAAAACATTAGTATACAGCATGTCATTGAAGACGCAGCATATGGTTTTGCCTAGGAGTTGGTGACAGATGAGCTGGACCTTGTGTGATGATCATGACTTCTCCAAGTGGAGAAAGAATGAAAGGGCGTTTTCGGGAGAAGGAACAGTATGAGCAAAACCAGAGAGGTATAAAGAATATTCTGTAATGTCCAGGACTGGTAAATAGCCTGGTGGGACTAGAATGTAAGGGGAGGGAGGACCAACAGGGAATGATTGTGAAGACTAGAAAGCCACACTCATAACACTGAACTGTAAGCAGTGGGGAAAAGAGATTTTAAGCTAAGTAGTCATTTGATTTGGGTTTAAGATAAATCTGGTGGCAATGTGGAAGATGGGTTGGTAAGGGACCTGGGTTTAAGGCAGGGAGATGTGTAAGGAAGTGGTTCAAACAAGGTATGATAAGCTCTAAACTAGGGCAGAAGTGGCAAGGGGGAGAGGAGGGGACTTAGGAAAGATTTGAAGGTGGAATTACAGGCAGGATTTGCCAGCTGTTCACCTGTTCTCCCTGAAGGAGAGAGACGAATTCAATAAAATGCTATAGTTCCTAACTTACTGACTCTGATGGGGAGTAAAGGAAGAACAGGTTTGGAAGGGAAGATTCTGAGTTTGGTGTTGGATGTTAGGATTTTAGGCATGTGAGAAATCTAGGTAGACTATACATGAGTTCCTAGATCTTGCTTATAAGTGTTAATTAATATAAACAATATATCTAATTATGGACCCCCAAGAAGCCCTATATCAATTAGGAATATAGTCACAGCTGCAAATAACAGAAAATCCAATGACCAGTGGCTAAAACAAGTGGAGTTAATTTTTTCACTAGTAGGAAAAAAGGTGATGCTGGTTTTCATTCAGCAGCTTAGGGCTGCTGCTTAGGGCAGATTCTCTTGGCCTTTCCCTCATGGTTATGAATTAATTGATGCAGCTCTAGAATTGTCATCATCTTCTTTCCAGCTGCTTCTGTTTGGGTCTCTGGGTAGAACTGGGTCACAGGGCCTCCCCTAGCTGAAAGGGAGGCCCCAAAAGTGAGGAAGAGAAATATCAGATTCACTTAAACCAATAGTTCCCCTGTCCTATTATTTTTCTCCTTTTTTTAAAATAATGCTTACTTTATTATCTTCAAATAAAAATCATAGCTAATCTACTTTGTGTATTTTCGAGTAAGTGAGTATGCTTTCTAACTGCAATATAAAGGGGAAATTAAAGGAAAGTAATTTATAATAAAATACTTTAAAATGTAAATTCCCAGCTATGAGTACACTAGATGGCATAATTAATTAGTGAAACGATTGCTTGGTAAATGTGACGTAACAAATGCAAATGGCACAGGGGTGTGGAAAAGGTGCCTTCAAGACCATAAGCAGCATAGTCATTGGTGCTTTTACTGAAATGATGACCGACTCTTTGTAAAGTTCTGAACAAAGCAAAGTACACTCTTCCCTTGATAGACATGGTAGTTGCTTCCTGAAAAAGCCAGTGTGCATTGAAACTGTACAAAGACTATTTTGTATTTATATGTAAAATATAAGTTCAAGACTCAAATAAGTTATTCACATTTTAAAAAGTATATAGAAGGTAGGACAGTTCTTAGTATATAGGAATGACACCCATAGAGCAGTATGTTGATTGTCCTGGGCCTGTGTCACCTAATTATTGGTTAAAAACAAAAAACTGTTGCATTGAGTTGATTCTGACTCGTAGTGACCCTACAGGACAGAGTAGAACTGCCCCATAGGGTTTCCAAGGAGCGGCTGGTGGATTTGAACTGCCAACGTTTTGCTTAGCAGCAGAGCTCTTAACCATTGGGCCATAGTAGCACCCACAAACTCTGTGACAATCAAAAATGCTCCCCTGCCACATGTTCAAAACGCCTCCTCGGGGTAGTACCACTTATACTGAAAACAACTGGCTTAGATTAATGGGGATGGACACTTTGTACACCAAACCAAAGAGGTTTGGTTAACAAGGAAAAGAGGCAATGGATGTTGAATACGTAATTAACAGTGTCTGCTAAAAGTAGGAACTGGGTGTTAGTTTTTTTTTGTATCTTCCTCAGTTTTTGCACAGTTTCCGGCATATAGTAAATACTCAGTCAGCTTTCTTAAATCACTGAATAACTGGAATGTAAGCTATAGGAAATGGAAACTCAGTGTTATTTGCCCTTTGAACTTAATAAAGGCAAGTATCTTTCCTAAGATTGTTAAAGGGATAATTATCATGAATCCGAAATATTAGCAGGAGTTGGAAGTGAACTTCGATGTGCCAGTGTCCGTGCTAGGATTTAGCATTTCTGATCTTTGTATCTGTACATGCTCTGGGCTGAAGTCTTAAGAGTTAAATTTATCTCAGCAATGGAAGGTGTAGGACAAATGGTTAAGTTTTCATGTAAGTAGTATATTCTGTCCTTAGAAGAAAAAGTAATTGGCAAAATAAAAATCAATAAAAATCTCAACCCCTGAATCTTACTTCTTCTGTCTTTGGGCACATTCTGGTTTCATTGTATCCTTTTGCACTTTAGTTAGTCTATTCATTCTGGCATTTTTATCCTAGCCTGAGATATTTTCAAACAATAATATTTTAGGAAAAATATTTAGAAATAGAAGCAAATTTTTTTTCCCCCTCAAAATATAAACCTATTCTTAGAATATAATTCACAGTAGGAGAAAAGTTGGTTTTGCTTTAGTTTACTTCCAGATTTTCCAGTAGAAAAGAATGAAAATGGTATTATAAAGAAATCTTTTGTATGTATGTGTGTGTATAAGAAAGATGATCTGTAACTATGGATTGCATATGAAAAGCAAGTCTGTTTCAAACAGTGCTCCAGAGTTGCCTTTGAATATATAACTTTATGAATTCAAAGGCATGATACAGCATAGTTCTTAAAAATAGTTGTTTAACATTTTGAGGGATATAACATTTAATATTTCCATAGTTTGAATTCGAGTAAAGGAACAATGACTTTAACCTTTTGTGTATAAGAATAAAGAACATTAAAAAAAATGTGCAGTTTAAGTTTATACATTTCAGATGGTCCTACAATTGCTTAAGAAGGCTGTAGACTTTTTTGTGTCAATTGAGTCATTATAATTTTAAGCATTTTAAATGGAAGAGTATCATAAGTGTCTTTGTAAATGAATTGTTTCACTCACGTGTCTTTTATAGCACAGGTTAGTTTTCCAGCATTATTTCATTCCTCTTGAAAAATTCATGGAGTAATGAGATCCTTAGTAAGTCAGTGGCTCATTCTGGGCACATCTGGTTTGGGATTTTGAGCAACTTCTTACGCTTTCCTTGAACTACTGTGGTATCTGGGTGAATTCTTTGTGCTGAAGAGTCAGGAGATAGTGAAGATCAGAGAAGGATAGTGTTTCCTTCTCCCAGCTGCATGAAGGATGGGGAACTTTCATTGTGCCCTCTGTCATAGCAATCCAATAGCATTTTTGCACTGGATATATTAGAGCTCCACACAGTAGACAGTTTCAGGCAAACCCTGGGTAATAATTCCTTCCTCTTGCTGTGGTATCTTCCACCATTCTTACTCACTTACCATCCAGTTATTTGGCATTCCTCCATAGACCATGTTTTGTAAAGCTTCTAAGTCTTTTTGCAGGTTCTTCTGCTTGAGTTACCTTTTCTCCAGGGCCACGCCCACCTTCTGCACATGCTCATCAGTAAACTCCTGCTTATCGTTCAGATCTCAACTCAAGTATTATGTCCTCCAAATCCTCCCTCCTCTCTTTTCAAACAGAACCTTGTAACAGCCTCTATTACAGGGATTTTCACATGATTTGTTTTTCTGTCACACATGGCAGCTCTTTGAGAGTGTACATATTATCCTGTACATTTGTGTCTTCAATGCTTGGTTATGTTTGTTAGCTGCTATCAAGTTGACCCTCAACTCATAGCTGCTCTAGGCACAACTGAATGAAACACTGTCCAGTCCTGTGCCATCATCATGATTGATTGTGATCCATAGGATTTTCAGACCGTTGTGATCCATAGGATTTTCATTGGCTGACTGTTGTAAGTAGATTGCCAGGCCTTTCGTCCTAGTCCATCTTAGTATGGAAACTCTGCTGAAACCTGCTTAGTATCATATCATCATGCAAGCCTCCACTAATAGATGGGTGGTAGATGCACATGAGGTGCAGTGGTTGGAAATCGAACCTGTGTCGCCTATGTGTAAGGCAAAAATTAAATTTTTGATGAATGAGTGGAGAGATAAAGTTATGAGCCAACACAAAACAAAGCACTGTTTACAACTGAACCGAGAGAAAATGTTTGAGATAAGTAATACTGTTTGTCTTTGTTGATTGCATTCACCATGGAATAATTTTCTCCCTTTGCAGACTATGGAAAAATAACCATTGTAGCTTGCTTAATTTTATTCTGCTGAAATGTATTTCTGAACTAGAACAGAAAAATAGTCTTTTGGATCAGGGGATCCTCTTGCCAGTCCTATAGGGAACTTTACTTGGGTCAATGTAGTTCCAGTGCTTTGTGGTAGATCTGACAGTGTTAGACTTCCAATGACGGTTCATGATTTTTTCCCCAGCTTCTCTTTTAGGTAAATGAATTCCATCATCTTATCATTCCCTGTGTAAAATTGTACATTTTTATTTTGACTTTCCTAAAATTAGTTCTGTACACTAAAATATATCTAATTTTGGCCTATGTCCTTTCACACAAAGGAGGGCTAATGTTTTTAGTCCTTTCATGCAAATAAACTGCCTCATGCCTTTGGTCATCTCCTTTGGACTGACTTCAGGCCCCGAACAAATTTCATGATTTATGGTGACTCTAAATCTGTGTCTTAGGAGAGAATTTCTTCAAGTTGACCTTGATTATAGCTCTTATTCTAGCTATATAATTCACTATTTTAATTTTTATGCCATATCTCTATTTCTTGTTTAGAATGTATAAATTGTGTATCTAGTTATAGTCCCTGTGTTTTAAAATTGCATTTTACGATGTTTTCCTTAAGTGGAATGTGATATGTAAATATCCTGTTCCACTTTTGTTAACTTGCCAGATATGGACTGTTAGTAATAATAATATATTATTTTCTACTATTTATTAATTAAAAAAAATCTGAGTTGGACTAATGTGCCTTTCTAAAAACAATAATAAAAGATTCTTATAGTGCTCTATTGGAGAGATATATAATTATGAATTCTAGCCAAGAATTATAAGAGTAATTTTTACATTATGTTCTAGGGAAAACCAGGTTCAGAACCAACTAAGATGTATTTAGTGTTTACTTATGTCAAGTTTTCTATGTGATTTTATATGCAATATGTTATTTTTCGCTTTTGGTCTCAGTAAACCTTCTAAAGTGCTGACGTTACACTCAAGTAAAAACCGATCCACTAAAAGATGACAAACCATCATCTTTTAAATAAGGCTGCTTTAAAAAATAAGCATTTATTGTATTTGTGGGATTTGAAGATACAGTCTAGTTAAGGTAATCAGAATAACATAGCCATCAGTTTCTGTTTTAAAGTAATTACGTTATTTCTTAGTGGGAAAATTAATTTAAAAAAATTTTTTTGTACTTTAGATGAAGGTTTACGGAGAAAACTAGTTTCTCATTAAACAATTAATACACATATTGTTTTGTGACATTGTTGCCATGAAAAATTAATTTAACTGATATGATAGGAGGCACTGAGGAGTATTATCACAAAATGGCATGTTATCTAGTAACGCTATTGACGTATATGCAGAAAGATGCAAAAATGGTAGACATAGACACTACCGTTTTCTGGACATACCTTTTAGCTAGAATGTGGAGCTAAGGATGATGTTCCAGTGATCCCTCTGGCAGGTATGTGAGTCCCTCTTCTCTGCCCACTGAGCCATTCCTGGACACCTTCTTCAGAAGTCATGACTTCTCTGCGGCTTTTCATGATCTCCTGCATTCTTCCTGTGTTCCTGTGGTACTCTACACGAGTCTGTTTGAGTACATGTATTATAGTTATTTGCCTCTCAGACTACGTTTGATTATCCTTCAATGGGTTTCAACTTTATGTAAATGCATACAGTTTCCTATGAGAAGGCAATCTGTCATCCTCTGGGAAGTCTGTGCCAGTCCATTCAGTTACCTGGATGATTGTAGTTGCTGGGGTTACATGCTGCCTGGGGATTACAAAACAGGCCTTGATGAACCATCTATAAAACAAGTATATGAACTGGGGATCCCTAAGCTTTCCTGTATCTTCACAATGCTTTCATTATATGATTCTAATCCATCACTAGAAATGTATTGTGAAATAGTTAATGTTTGCAGAATGTTTAGAAAATTTTTTTTTCAGTTGTGCTTTAGATGAATGTTTTACAGAGCAAGTTAGTTTCCCAATAAACAATTAATACACATTGTTTTGTGACATTGATTGCCAACCCCACGATGTGTCAGCCCTCTCCCCTTCTCAATCTAGGGTCCCCATTACCAGCTTTCCTGTCTCCTGCTGGCTTCTCATCATTGCCCCTCGGCTGGTGTGCCCATTTAGTCTCATTTTGTTTTACGGGTAGAAAATTTTTAATGAAGAGTGATACATGTGGTTACTATTAATTAATGGATCATCTGTGAACCTTTTTTTTCCCCACCAAAACATATTGGAAAAATATACTTTCAAAATTAATTACAGTCTAGTAAAATATTTTGATTGCTTTAAAACGTTTAACTTTTTTAAAACAAGCATCATTACGCTGACTATAGAAACCAAGACCCTATCCATGAAAATAGTTGTAACAAAAAGGAAAGTAGCAGTAGTATGTAGTTTTCATAATTTTTCAAAGTGTGTTAAATATAATAGAAGGTTTTCATTCTTATAGCTTCTTTGAGAATGAGACAAGACAGGTACTTTCATACCCTAGGGAAGCAAAGACATAGAATGATTAAAAGCTTATTCATTCTTTAAATAAAAATGTATTGAGTGCATATGTATGTGTATATATATGAATATGTATAAGGAGCTCTGGTGGCTCAATGATTAAGCACTTGGCTGCTAACCCAGAGGTCGATGGTTCAAACCCACCGGTGACTGCACTAGAGAAAAGACCTGGCGAACTGCTCTTGTAAAGAAAGATTGCAGCCTAAGAAACCCTATAGGGCAGTCCTACTCTTTCCCGCAGGGTCACTGTGAGTCAGAATGAACTCAGTGGCACTCAGCAACAACAACAACAACGTGTATATGTATATATATAGATTGAGAGTGCAGTGGTGAACAATTTACTTGACCTCAAGGATAGGGGAGATAGATTTATAAACAAATACCCTGGCTGACAACACAGTGAAGTATGGTAGAAGCACAGATGTTGCAGATAACTCTGGATGTTTGGTGAGCTACATAGAAGAGGTGATTTTTAAAGTTGGGTCTTGAAGGCTGAATGGAGGCATTTGCCAGAAGAAGGGGGCAGGCTGAGGAGAAGGATTTTGCAATAAAAGACAATGAACATGTAGAGACAAAGAGTTATGAAGGGGTCTGGGCATTTGAAGAACAATGTGAAGTTCAGTGCAGCTAGAGTGCTCTGTCCAATAGAAATACAATGCAAGCCACATATGTAATTTTAAGATTTTCGAGTAGCCATATTAAAAAAGTAAAAAGAAACAAGTGAAATTAATGATGGTATCTAGAGCTAGAAAACCTTGTGTGTGTTGGGAAAATTACTTAATCTCTTGGTTCCCCAGTTTCCTCATTTGTAAAATGGAGAAAATACGGGTAGTCCCTGACTTAAGACCGGGTTCTGTTCTGACGACTCTGTGGTAAGTCGGTTTTGACGTAAGTCAAACACCTCAGTTTTGTTTTTTTAGTTTTCATTATTATTGCCTTTTATTATTAGTATCTTTATAAATCCAATCTTTATTTGTCTTTAGGGGTTGGAAACATTACATATAAACTTATAGATATATTTTAATATATACATATGTAAAAAAAATACACACAACCATAAAAAAAATGGATGACATTGGCATTTAATCAGTTGCAGTAATAACTCCACTTGTGGAAGGTTCTGGATCATCTGGATTATCGCTGGGAATGGGGATGATGTTTTTAGTCAGAAAATTAGTGAGAATTTTCTGTATGGTCCTTTTACATGCTGCAACATTGTATGTAGTACATATTACTAATAAGATGTACAAAAAAAAAAGATGTAAGTTCAGTTCATTGTAACTCATGTATGTCATAAGTTGGGACTACCTGTAATAAGAAACTACCTCACAAAGTTATTTTGAGGATTAAATGAGTTAATGAATGTAATATACATAGAACAAGGTCTGACGCTGTGAACAAGCAAGTAGCTGGTTCCTGTTTCCTATAATTATTATTTTCATTATTATCATATAAATAATGAGGTGTCACACAGTTAGATGGTAACAAAACCCAATATTTTTATTATTAATTCTCTGCTTTTTTGTAGTAGCTTAGATTTCTTCCTTCTAATAACCCACTGAAGTCCCTGGCATATAGTAGGATTTCAATAAATATCTTTTGAACATAAGCATGAAATACTCTTGGGACATAGATGAAGAAACAATTATTTTCAGTGGAGGGTGGTTAGGGAAAGCCTTTTAGAAAAGACAGCATCTGAGAGGGCCTCAAAGGATGAGTTCAACAGGCAGAGAAGAGGAAAGAGCATACCAGGCAGCAGGGACATTGAAACCCATTTGGACCAACTCTAAGAGGGCAGTGCAGCAGATTCCACTGCCCTAACCCTATCACAAGGAGCCCTGGTGGCGGAGTGGCTAAGCGCCCGGCTACTGACTGAAAGGTTGGCAGTTCTAACCCACCAGCTGCTTCACGGGACAAAGATGTCTGCAGTCTGCTTCCATAAAAATTATAGCCTTGGAGAAACTCTCTTGGGCAGTTCTACTCTGTCCTATATCGTCTTTATGAGTCAGAATCTACTAGATGGCAACGGGTTTGGTTTTTTTTTGGTTTAACCCTATCACTAGGAGTTCTGGTGGCACAATAGTTAAGTGCTCAGCTGCTAACCAAAAGGTCAGGGGTTCGAACCTACCAAGTGACTCTATGGGAGGAGAGACCTGACAATCTGCTTCTTTCAAGATCATAGCCTAGAAAACCCTATGGGACAATTATACTCTTTCACATCGGGTTGCTATGAGTCAGAATTGACTCAACGGCACCTAACAACAACAGCAATCCTATCACAGTTTTCACTACTGCTACCACTATTCTTTCCCTCTTCCTAGTCCTCTTCTTTTAATCTTTTGGCATATTTTAAACAGAATTATTAGATAACATGTGATTTTGTGGTTTTCATAAATACCGTATCTTCAATAAGGCCAACCACTATCTCTGCTTCCCCTTTCCTGGGAGTGATGGTAACTGAATTTGATGGTAGAGGTTGGGGAATGGCCCGGAAGGGTAGTGCAGCTGCGCTTGTGGCACAAACAGCAACCCCTGTGTTGTGGGAAGATGGCGGTGACATTTCCCCCACCCCAAAACATGAATGTTTCTTACTTATGTTAATTATCTTAGGAAGAAGCAACTGGAAAAAAAGAAAAAAATGAAGTCCCTTCTCTTCACATTTGTTGGCGTTGTTCACCTTTTATGCCTGAGCTCTGGGAAAGCTATATACGGGAATGGCATCTCTCAGAGGACTTTTCAAGAAATAAAAGAAGAAGTAGCCACCTATGGAAATGTTGCCAAAGCCATCATCAACCATGCTATTTATGGTAAAGCCCAGAACAGATCCTATGAGCGATTGGCACTTTTGGTTTATGCTGTTGGACCCAGACTGAGTGGCTCCAAGAGCCTAGAAAAAGCCATCCAAATCATGTACCAAAATTTACGGGAAGATGGGCTGGAGAACGTCCACCTGGAGCCAGTCAAAATACCCCACTGGGAAAGGGGAGAAGAGTCAGCTGTGATGTTAGAACCAAGAATTCACAAGATGGCTATTTTCGGTCTTGGTAGTAGCATTGGGACCCCTCCAGAAGGTTTGTCTTTTCAAGTCAATTTTCTACCTACTTTATAAAACTAAAATCAGTTAATATAATTGATCATAATAATATCCATGATTTACATTATAATTTGGATGATAAAAGGAAAACATCATAATTTCTTATTCCATTACTTAATGAGTTCTCTAGTCTTAGTTTTTCTTCCTTCTTCTTTCTTCCCTTGCTTCTTTCTGTCTTTTTGAAAGAAGATTGTGTGGTGTAACTTTTAAAAGGGACAACCTATAGCTATTGGTCCATGACACTTATCAGCCTTATTACTTGATAATCTCCATCTAGTAAAACGCTTAGTTTCTCTGTTGTTGTTATTAGGTGCCGACTCATAGTGACCCTATACACAACAGAAAAAAACACTGCCCAGTCTTGCACTATCCTCACAATAGTTGTTATGCTTGAGCCCGTTGTTGCAGCTACTGTGTCAGTCCATCTCGTTGAGGGTCTTCGTCTTTTTCACTACTCTGCTTTACCAAGCATGATGTCCTTCTCCAGGGACTGATCCCTCCTGATAGTATGTCCGAAGTATATGAGACATAGTCAAACCAACAGCTGCATGGGGGTAGTTTCTCTGTAGAGAATAAAATATGTGTAACTAGGATGCAAAAAGTATGACTTCTTCTAGGTGACCTCAATGTGCAGAATTTTTTGAATTGATGAAATAGGGAACACAACTTTGCATACTGAATTGGTTTAATTATTTTTATAAAACCCGAGGCCTCTAATCCAAGAAATTTTAGACTGGAGCTATACTTTTATTTATTAGCACTATGACTCAGCTTCATCAGACGATATAAATGCCTACACCTGTAATTTATAACCAGTCAACAGTGAGCTAACAGTCAATCTTGAATGTATCCATGGACTAATTGCCAGTGGCAGAGAAACTAATTTCTATCCTTTTGTTCTTCTCTAATGCCAAGAGGAATACCCAGCAGAGAAGGGGATAGCCAGTTTATTTTTAAGCATCTTTATAGAGTTGAAATTTATATACTACAAAATTCACAAAATTTAAAAGGTACAATTCAGTAGTTTTTAATATATTTACACAGTTGTACAACCATCACCAATCTAAATATAAACTACTTTCATAATCCCCACAAGAAACCTAGTACCTATTATCAGTCACTCCTCATGTACCAATTATCAGTCACTCCATATGCCCACTTGCACAGCCCCAGGCCAAAGCCCTAGGCAACCAGTAATCTACTTTCTTTCTTTATGGATTTGCCTGTTCTGGAGATCTTATATATATGCAGTCATACAGTGTGTGATCTTTAGTTACTGGCTTCTGTTATTTAGCATAATGTTTTCTAGGTTAATTCATGTTGTAGCATGTATCAGTACTCCATTCTTTTTATGACTGAATAGTATTCCATTGTATGGGTATACTTTTTGTTTATCCATTCATCAGTTGATGAACATTTGGGTTTTTTTTTACCTTTTGGCTAGTATGAAAAATGTTGCTATAAACATTAATGTACAAGTTCTTGTTTGGACATGTGTTTTCATTTCACTTGGGTATATACCAAGTAGTGGAATTGCTGGGCCATATAGTATCTCTGTGTTTAACAATTGGAGAAATTCCTGAACTGTTTTCTAAACTGGCTGCACCATTTTATGTTCCTACAAGTAGTGTATAAGATTTCCAATGTTTCCACATCCTCTCTAGCACTTGTTATTGTCTGTCTTTTTGATTAGAATAATCCTAGTGGGTCTGAGCCCTGGTCACGCAATGGTAAAGTGCTCAGTTGCTAAACAAAAGGTCTGCAGTTTGAACCCACTCGTGGCTCCACTGGAGAAAAGACCTGGAGATCTGTTCCCGCTATGAGATGGAATCGACTCAGTGACACACAACAACAACAGTGGGTGTGAAGTGGTATCTCATTGTGGTTTTGATCTGCATTTGCCTAATGAATAATGATGTTGAGCATTTTTTCGTGTGCTTATTGGCCATCTGTATGTCTTCTTTAGAGAAATGTCTATTCAAATAATTTTTTTTTTTTTTTTTGCCATCTCTATTGAGCCTTCTAAGGTCGTGGTGCCAATGGTTTATACTCGTCTACTAACCGAAAGATGGGCGGTTCAAACCCACTCAGTAGCACCATGGAAGAAAGGGCTGGTGATCTGCTTTCATAAAGATTACAGCCAAGAAAACCCTGTGGAGCAATTCTACTTGGTAACACATGGGGTTGCCATGAGTTGGAATCCACTTGATGGCAATGGGTTTGGTATTGAGCCTTCTAGTGAATTTTTTATTTCCATTATTGTACTTTTCAACTCCAGAATTTCCATTTTGTCTTTTTTATATTTTCTATCTCTTTATTGATATTCTCTATTTGATGATACATTGTCATCATACTTCCTTTAATTCTTTAAGTATAATTTCCTTTAGTTCCTTGAACATATTTATAATAGCTGCTTTGAACTCTGCTAAGTTCAACATCTGGGCCCCTTCAGAAGCAGTTTCTATTGCCTGCTTTTTTTCTCGTGTATGGGTCACACTTTCCTATTTCTTTTTATGTCTCATATATATATGTGTGTGTGTGTGTGTGTGTGTGTAATATATATATAATTTTGTGAAAATTGAACATTTTAAATAATATATTGTAGCAATTCTGGATTACCTTGCTCCTACCTCCACTGGGGGCTTATGTTTTTGTTTTTTGTTGTTTGCTTGGTCACTTGTTTTTTGTTTAGTAACTTGGCAAGACTAACACTGTGAAGTCTATTTATCCTACAGTGTGCAGCTTCTAATGTCCCTGCTTAGACTTTTTTTTTAACCTTTATTTTTATATTTTAGCCTGGCTACCTAGAGGTCACCCTTGGGTCAGTGTAAGTTACTTATTGGTCAAAGGTTGTGCTTTGCCCCCTTAGCCAGTTAGATTTTTACCCTTTACCGTTGCATGCTTGGTGTGGCTTGGAGGCTGTTATCACAGTTCAGGGAGTTTATGTTTTTTTTCCATGTTCACCCAGGGACTAGTAGCTTGAAAGTTCCCTCTCCACTCACTCTTGAGAGGGTACAGCTTTGGATACGCACACAGTCTTCCTGATAGTCAGGGATGCATGTGATTTTTTATTGTTAAGCCTATCTTCATAGTAGTTGCCCCTACATCAGGGTAGCTTATTTTTCAGCCAGTGTTTGGTCAAGGGCTGTGCTTAAGCCTGTTGTGCTGGTGAGGCTTTTGCCCTTTGTTGGTGGATCTGTGTGCGGAGATATTTTCAAATCTGACCCACATCTTCTGATTGCTCCTGAGTGGGTTCAGCTTGGTGCCTGTGCATAGGCTTTCTGGACCCCCGTTTATTGTGTTCTCAGAAGGGCTCTTCTTGGCTGTTTCTTTCTTTGGCTCTCTCTCTGTTAAACTTGTGGCTGCTCTGCCAATTTGCTTGTTGTTGTCAGTGTCAGGGACTTCCAGTACCCTCATAGTTGTTCTCTACCAAGATCTCCATTGCTTTAAAAGAAAACCTGTGGGCTTGGATTCTCTATGCTGTCTTCCAGATAAAGTCAGTTTCTGCAGACCTGTTTATATTGATGACCTGCCTCTCCGCCTGGGCAGACATTCTGCACTACTGCACAGGAGATAGGCATGGTGGTAGCGACCTGCTTCTCTCAGAGTGACACCCCTCCTCTATGAGCAAGCAGGTGCTGGGGAGTGGGGGGCTGGTAGCCTGTGGTCTTCTCAGCTTGCTCCTTCAGCATGGACTCTCCGTCTTACAAACAAACTGAGACAGGAGTGATGGAAGCTCCGTTATTATTGGTGCCTATTCCTGGGGTAGAGTTTCTGCCCTATTAGTTGGTTCTGAGTGGGAGAATGGGACTTCACTTCTGTCAACTAAGCTTGCCTGGAATAGAGCTTTTGCAACCAGGGGATGGAGGGGGATGAGAAAAACCAGCGGCCTGCCCCTCCCAGGGTGAAACTGTACCCTTAGACTGAGAACTAAAGGCAACTCCCCTGTTCTTGGCTACAGCCATCCAGAATAGAGTAGCCAGAATAGAGTTTCTGTACCACGGAGTTGGGGGCAGGAGAAGAGAGCAGGTCATGGCTCAAGTGCCATAGGCTCTTGCTGTCCTTAACGACATTTAGTAGGTTTTCTTTAACGAATGTTTGTCTATTTGCTGCATACCCTTAGGACAATTTTGAGAGACTTTAAATAATTAAAAAATTTTTTTCAGCAGTTAAATGGTTGTTTTGCTGGGGCGAGGGTCTTCTGAGCTCCCCAATCTTCCATTCTAGAAGACTCGCTGGGATGGTCAGTTTTGATTGCTCTGATGATGCCTGAATCTAAGGTAGTAGGGAGCCCCTCGGCCTGGGTTCTGTGGTGTCAGCTGGGAGTTTTGTTTAATTCCTTTGTATTAAGCACTAATCTATAGCTTAGGCACCATCGTTTAACAAACATTATCATTTAAGTCCTCCTAACTAAAAAGGAACAGAAAACTGGTTCTTTTTTTTACAGATGAGAGAAACCAGACTCCAAGAAGCTAAGTAGTTTGCCCAGGGTTACACAACTAGTAAGAGATCAAGTTTGGACATGATCAAACTGTAAAATTCTGGAGTTGTGCTTTTAGTCATTAGACTATACTGCCTTATATATGGATATGTTTCTGTTACTTTTATTTATAAGATTCTTCTTTTTAGCATTTTTCTGAAAGAGATCGGTTTCAAAAGCTGCTGATACCTGTACTGTGATGGCAGAATATATTGGTTTCTGCATCTTCTTTTTGGACAAGTTTTCTCATTCTCTTTTCTTTCTTATCATCATTTCTCATTCTGTAGCTGAGCCTACTCGTCCCTGGATATTTGCCTGGTATTGAAAACTAAGCCAACATACTGATTGCTCCTGGGGCCTTTAAAACCCAGGGGAAGTGAGTTTTACTCACTGGAATCTATTTTGGTGTTCCAAGACCACTTTCATGCCTTCCCTCATTCCATGGGGCTCAAAGTAGATAAACAGTTGTCTGGCAACTGCACTATTTTAAACTCTGAGGAGACTAGAGAGTTGGACTGGACCAGGTGTGGAAAAATTCCCACAGGAAATAGTGTGAAGTCAGCATAAAAGGATCTCTAGATGCAGGTAGAATAGTGCAGAGTTCCAACTCCTTGCCTCTGTCCCAGGAAGCCTGTGTTCTGACCCTGGCTTAGCCACTTACTAGTTGTGCAACCTTGGTCCAATCATTTAACGGGCCTCAATGCTGTGACCTGTAAAACAAGAGAGGGCAGAATATGAATCTGTAAATTCTCTTCCAGATTGGAAAATGTGATTTTGATGAGCATCCACAAGGGACCAGTGAAACTAGAGTTCATGAGAGCAGAGTTCTTCCAGTCATATGCTATGGAGCAGATTCCTTATATAACTGTAGGTGATTTTTTTTTTTAACTTTCCAATTCTAGACTTGAGTATTACAGTATGTGATAGCAGGATGAGGTCTCTGGAGCTGTCAGTACAGAGTTGGAAGAAGGTAAATATATTGGTAAACTGAGTAAGATGAGATGCTGAACAAAACTTTGTCTTAGAAGTAAGACTGGAGGAAATATAACCTTCAGTCAATCCTGGGATAACATAGCAGACATCATATTTGATTGGACTAAGTGCAGGGATAAAATCAGCAGTCAAATCCAGGAAAGGCTGACGTATGGGCAAGAGGACCTTGGACAGAATGTTGTGGCTCTTCCCCAGCAGCCACAACTTTGTAGTTCTTCATGATGTGATTTCTGAACCCAACACAGTAGATCACTGGGTACTAATCAGTCCTCTATGGAGACTATCAACTCCTTAGAGGTACTGGGCTTTCCCAAAATATTATATGTTATGTGTATGTTTTTTACTAGTTTGGGAGCTCCTGAAGGAGGACTAGACTGAATCTTGTCCGTCTCTTGTTTATACTTTTACTACAGATAAATGTAACCGTAAATCAGAGTATTATTTTGCATGTTCTTTAACTTCATATAAATTGCATGATACTGTACATATAATTCTTCAACAATTCAACATTGTTTGTTAAATTAATTCAGGTTGATACATATAGCTCTAGTTTATCCATTTTAATTGCTGTATAATATTCAGCCGTGTAATGTAAAACCAAAAGAACCAAACCCATTGCTGTCGAGTCGATTCTGACTCATAGCGACCCTACAGGACAGAGTAGAACTGCGCCATAGGGTTTCTAAGGAGCACCTGGTGGATTCGAACTGCCGACCTTTTGGTTAACAGCCAGGCTCTTAACCATTGCACCGTCAGGGCTCCTCATTACTTAGTAAGGATTTTAATTTGATTATCACATTTGATTCAAAATGAATTTTTAAAAGAAATGTTAAGATGGTAATTAGCAATGATTCATCACCTCCCCTTTTATTTCCTCTAAACAGATTATTTATTTCTTGTATTTGCAGCATGGCTCACCGGCATTGGAGTGTGGTTAAGAGACTGCAGAATAGCCAAGTTGACTAATTTCTGCTCTATAAAGTGCTCTAAGAGACTGAGCTCTTTTTGCTAAGTTTACACTGTCTTTGGAACAGTAACCTCATTGTTTGCAGAGTGGTGGGTGACATGCCCTTGAAACTGCATTTAGAAACTTAAGGTCCCAGTCTTGCTGGACTTGGGTTTTGAGCTTTGTGTACTGATTGGTACTTTTGTTGGTTCATGTCAAAGTATATGTACCTCCTAGCTTTTCTTTATGGGAATAATTTAGGAATGGAAAGAATAGGCAGAGAGAGGGCACTAGAGTTGACTGGCTAGTTAATGCATACTTACAGAGAACAGAATCCACTCTAACTGATTTAAACAGACACAGGTATATTGCAGGGTTTTAAATGCTTACAGAATCATTGGGAATGCTGAAGATGCAGACTCCCAGCTGAGCTTTTCAGGAATGAATTTGGGAACCATTCTGTAGAACCAGGCTACCAAGATTGCTACTGCTCCAATGGCCTTTATCAGAAAGCTCCTGTACAAAACCGAGGCATTTCCACAATGATATTTGTCTTCGAAACAGCAGAAACAGCAGAAAGCATTCTACATAACTCTGCTTTCCAGATCTTGCGCAAGTGAAAAAATTGATGAGGCTTTAAATTACTTCTAGAACTCTAGCTGCAGGAGGGTCCCAGAAATGTTGTTCTTAGGTTTTCAGACTTTACAAACACATTTGCAGGAGATTAGAATGGGTATTGAAAGCCAGTTGTCCACATTGAACACGATGCTCATTTCATTATGCCTCCTAATCAACAATATGATATGAGCTTATTTTTGTTTACTAAATAAACAAGTAAGAAAAGATATCAGCCACTGGTTGTATAGTACACCACCAATAGCATTTTGGTCCACTGTAGCTAATAGATTATAGTGGATTTAATAAGACTAAAAAGGAACGTAGAGGAAGTAATCATGAAATGGAAGAGCATAATCTCCCTGGGCATCCTGACCGACTGGAGAGAAATTGTTCTAGGCTGTTTGTCAACTTTGCCAAATAAGTTAAAGTGGGTTCTCTTTCACCTTTTCTACTGCTCTTCCCCTATCTATTTTGCATGTTCCTTTTTCATAGACTTCATCTAAATTTTGATGTTCTCAAAGGTTTTTATCTTCTGCCTGTAAACATTCTTCTTAAGAGAAACGATCAAGTCCCGTGCTTTAAGTACCACCTGTATATGACTTTTAAGTGTATGTATATACATGTTCCTGACTTCTATCTGTGCATTTCCAAGTACCTTCTAGATGTCATACAAGCCTCCAAAATTCAGTGCCCTGCTTCTCCTGTGTTTCTCATCTTGGTCAATGACATTGCCATCTACCCAGCTGGGAACCTCAAAGTTCTAATGTCTGATATAGTAGCTTGCCTTAATGTTTTGACCTTTTGCCTGGAATGCCCATATTTAAAGATTCAGCTCAAATGTGTCCTTCTCTGTGGAGCTTTTTAGCTTGCTTATCCCCAAGAAGTATTGACTACTTTCTCCTTTCTGCATCCCTGGTACCGTGTACATGATTCTCTCCTAAGCTTTTCTCTGCTAGATAATAAACCTCTTGAAGTCAGAGGCCCTAGTCCAGTGGTCCTAAACCAAGGTTGATTTTGCTCCTCAGGGGAAATGTGACAATATCTGGAGACATTTTGATTGTCATGACTTGGGGGTGGTGTTACTTGAATCTAGTGGGTAGAGGCCCGGAATGGTGATAAACATCCTACAGTGCACGGACAGCCCCCACAACAAAGAAATGATCTGGTCTAAAATGTCAGTGGTGCCAAGATTGCAAAATTCTGCCCTAGCCCTTAATATAGTGTCTAACACATAGAAAGTTTCAAGAGATATTTGTTGAATAAATAAATCTTTATATTTATCTTACCTCCAACATTCAGTTGGTCACCAAGCCTTGACCATTCTGTGTCTTAAATGTCACATATGACTCCTTTCTTCCATCCTCACTCTTACTTAACATTCAGGACCTAACATCTCCTGCCTACTGTGTTATAATTACCTCCCAACTGATCTTCCTGACTCCAGTCTCATTTCAATCTATTGATATGCTGGCGCCTTAATTCTGTTTGTAAAATATGGATCTAATCATGCCACTCCCCTTCTTAAAATAATTTTGTTGTTCAGGGTATATTTTCAATTATTATATCCTTTAAAAAGTGACTAGGCTGTGTTTCTAGGCTTATGTCTTGTTTCTCCCTAGCCATATACCTTGTGCTTCAGTCACATAGGCCTAACTGCTTTTCCTTCGACATGTCCTTACCTCCTTTCCTTGAATGCTGCTTCCTGGCCGTCTGGCTAACCTAACTCTAATACTTACCCTAACTCTAACCTTAATTCTAACCCGAACTCAACCCAAATCCTCTCTGCCTAGAAAATTCCAACTCATTTTTAAGATTCCCTTAAAATGAATCTTTTCTCTGAAGTCTTGCTTGAACCCAAACCCAGATAAACTTAGATACTCTCATACCTGTATTCTCTATCATCTGTACTCTTTATACACATTGTTTGCCTATATTATAGAAATGATTATACTTTATTATAGTTGATTGATCACATGATTATCTTTGAGAAACTGTGACCTCCTCCATGGTAAAGGCCACGTTTGACTTATCCTTATATCTCCTCAGCACTAGGGTCAGTGCCAGGTATGTAATAGATGCATGTTAAACATCTGCTGATTAAATAATAAAATGATTGTGAGAAAGGGCACAGATTTAAAAAGGTACTTGAAGACTCGTTCATACTCAAACAAGCTTCCTTTAGTGCTGTGTGATTTTCATAGGTATTTTATGTCCTGGCCATATCCAAATAACAATAAGTTTAAGTTGGCATCTGAAGTGAAGGCAAATCAGAAAGAGGAGGATGAATGAGCATCAGTCACATAATGATTAGGTTGCTTTCCACAGTCTGTTCTTTTGGAAAACTTAAGCAGTATGGATCAGAAAGCCTGGAAAGCTACGGCTTAATTTTATTTCAAACTTTGTATTCATCTTGTAGGAACCTAAAATAGCTTTCCTGTGTACTCTTCACACATCCGCCAAAGGAAGATGTTCTACAGCCAATACTTCCACTCCATTTCTTAGTGAGGTTCTAACTAATTTAGCCATGAGGTCCCGTCACCAGATAATTAGTTATTTGCACCTGCTGTCTTCTCCTTTGGTCTCATCAGGGAAATGACACTTTCACTGTTTTTGCAGGGCTTAATCTCTGTCTAATATCTCATTGAAGTATGAGCAGAAGTGCCCTGGAGAGCCTGTCTCCACAGATGATGCTCTGAATTTGAGGGTATGGGGTCAGCTGAAGGGTGTGATTCTAAAGTGTCAGTGGTTGCAAATTCTGTCTCTCTGTATCAAGTCAGGGGTGAGAATAAGGAGGAAAAGGTCCAGGGAACTCACATTTATTGAGTGCCTATCTAGTATGTGCCAGTCATTGTACAGCTTCCTTGGCTTACATTGTCTTTTGGGGTAGGTATTGCTCTTGCTTTGCAGATGGCAGGTCTTTGATTCTGGGAGGTTAAGTGCCTTGTGAAAGGTAACATAGCTAATAAGTAGCAGAATCTTGCCCCAAGGTCATGCCTTCCCAGTAGCCTTTGATACCTTCCCTCTTCCCCTTGCCTTATGGAGGAATCTTTCTGCTCATATCTTTCAGGTATTCCCATTGTCTTCTTGGCTGTTTCTCTGACAATGTTGTCACAACACCAATCTCCTCTATTCTTAACACTCTGACACAAACACAACTTAAAAGGTGCAAACCATAAGACAAAAATATTACTGAATTTGATTGCATCAGAAGAATTTCTGTTCAATGAAGAATACCATGGACAAAGCTAGTAGATGGTAAAATGGAAGAAAAAATTAACTCTGTCTAAAATTGTTGATAGATTAATATGCAGGCTAGAAAACTACTGCAAATCAACAAGTAAAAGACAGTAACCCTAACAGAAAAATAGACAAAAGCTTTGAGTAGAAAGTTTAAAGAAGAGGAAGCCTAAAGGCTAACAAGCATATAAAGAGATATTCAACTCATTAGTAATCACAACAATAAAAATTAAAAAAAGAGGTTATTTTTCAGCAGGTATGTAAAATGTGTTGACAAGGCTATGAGGACGTAAGAACCCTCATACACTGATCTGTGGGTGGAAGGTATTGTGTCACCCTTCTGGAGAGCACTCGGTTAGTACTTAGCTGAATTAAATATATTTACATACTCTGTGAACCAGCAATTCCCTTCCTTGGTATATTTCCCAAAGAAATTGTCACACGGGTTCCTGTACCAGGGTATGTGTACAACAATAGTTATTATACCCTGTTTGTGGGGGCAGGGTCCATCTGGGAGTTCATCACTGTAAAATGTAGTGAATATTCCCCATGGAGTCATGCAGCAGTTGGAAACAACAGACTAATGTGTGTATAACAACATGGATGGGTAAAAAACAAAGAAAACAGAATGATGTATATAATACAAATGCATATATTTAAATAAAATTTTACATGCACAGAGCAATAGTTTACATTTTGCAAGAAGATACATAAACGAAAGAGTCCACGTGAAGCATCTCTGAATGGTTGCCTACCTAGGGCATGGTGGGGAGATAAGTGTGAAGAATAGGGATAAGTAAATAATAAGTAGATATAAGTAAATAATAAGTAAATCAAGTAGCTCTGGTCAAGCAGTGGTTAAGCTCTTGGCTGCTAACTGAAAGGTTGGCGATTCGAACCCACCAGCTGCTCACTAGGAGAAAAAACCTGGCCATCTGCTCCCCTAAAGGTTACAGCCTAGGAAACCCTATGGGGCACTTGTACTTTGTCCTACAGGTTCCCTATGAGTTGGAATTAACTCAACGGCACACAACAGCAAGTAAATCTTAAAAACAAGTAAATAAAATAGATTGGTTTACATGGGCCAGTAGGATGGTGTGCTGTGAATTAAAAGGTATAATTTAACTGACTACCTCTGATATTTAAAAAAAAAATAAAAATCCACTTCTCTGACCATGGATGATGAGGTCAGGGTAGGAATTTGGGTTAGTTTTTTAAATTTTCTCCCAGAGGAAAAGGAGACCACTTCTCTTTTATGTTTCTTTAACATTTTCCCGGTTCCCTCTTCACTCACCGTCTTATGACATACACTTAGACTTTTGTTTATACAATGTGAATTCTTTACTTTTTGTTTTTAGTTTTCCATGTTATATATATATATATCTTTGTCAGTATTGTCTTCGTAGTTTCAAAGCTTCTGGGGGCAGGGATTTTTTTATTTTTTTATTTTTTTTAACGGCCCTTACTGTAGACAAATCTTTAGATCACATAGTGATAATTCCAAAGTTTAATTATGGAAAATCTTCTGGAAGGTGGTTTTCTTTTTGAACTTCTAAAAGTATGGATAATGCTCCCTGGGGCATGATGATGAAATAATGTAGATTGATGACACTCAGGCAACCTTCTTAATAAACACTACTATTCCAGGCTCAGTCCTCATCCCCACCTTTCCCACCATCTCTTTGACTCCTTTTTCCTGACAGAAAATGTCATTGAAAAATAACTTTAGATTATTGATAACTTCTGTTGTGGGTGGATCTAAGCAATATCATTAATGAATAAGAGAATACAATACGTTTATTTTTTTAAAAATTATTGTGGTAAATTACATATATAACAAAAATATTAAAAATTTGCCATTTTAACCATTTTTAAGTGTACAATTCAGTGGCATTAATTATATTCACCATGTTGTACAATCATCACCACCATCCATTTCTAAAAGGTTTTTTATCACCCCAAATAGAAACTCTGCACCTCTTAAGCAGTAACTCCCCGTTCCTCCCTCTGCCCCCACCCTCTGGTAACCACTAGTAAACTTTTGTCTCTATGCATTTGCCTATTTCAGATATTTCATGTAAGTGAGATCATACAATATTTGCCCTATTGTGTCTGACTTATTTCATTTAACGTAATGTTTTCAAGGTTTATCATGTCATAGCATGTATCAGAACTTCATTTCTTTTTATGACTGCATAATATTCCATTGTATGGATATACCACATTTTGTTTATCCATTCATCTGTTGATGGACACTTGGGATGTTTCAACCTTTTGGCTATTGTGAGCAATGCTGCAATGAACATTGGTGTACAAGTATCTGTTTGAATCCCTGCTTTCAAGTCTTTTGGTTATATACCTAGGAATGGAAATGCTGGGTAATATGGTAACTCTGTGTTTAACTTTTTGAGGAGCCATCAAAATGTTTTCCACAATGGCTGCACCATTTACATTCCTTCCAGAAATACCAAATACACCAGAGTTTCAATTTCTTTGCATCCTCAGTAACACTTGTTATTTTCCATTTTTCTGATAATAGCCATCTTATTTGTTATTAATCACCATCAAGTCATTTCTGACTCCTGGCGACCCCATGTGTGTCAGAGAGAACTGTACTCCATAGGTTTTCAAGGCTGTGACCTTTCAGAAGCAGACCACCAGGCCTGTCTTCCAAGGCGCCTCTGGGTGGATTGAAACCATCAACATTTCGGCTAGTAGAGCACTTAACTGTTTGTGCTGCCTAGGGACTCTTTATAGCCATCCTAGTGGGTGTGAAGTGGTATCTTATTGTGGTTTTGATTTGCAATAGCCTAATGACTAATAAGGAGCCCTGGTGGCACAATAGTTAAGGGCTTGGCTGCTGACTGAAAGGTCAGCAGTTTGAACTCACCAGCAGCTCCACAGGAAATAAAACTTGGTGATCTGCTCCTGTAAAGATTACAGCCTGGAAAACCCTATGGGGCAGTTCTACTCTGTCATATAGGGTCACTGTGAATTGAAATTAACTCAGTGGCACACAACAACAACAACTAATGACACTGAGTATCTTTTCAGATACTTGTTGGCCATTTGTATATTTTCTTTAGAGAAATGGCTATTCAAGTCCTTTCCCTGTTTTTTAATTGCTTTTTGAATTGTAGGAGTTCATTATATTTTCTGGGTATTAAACCCATATTACATACATGTTTACAAAATATTTTTTCCCATTCTATAGGTTGTCTCTTCATTTTCTTGATAAAGTCTTTTGATGCACAAAGTTTTCTCATTTTGATGAAGTCCAATTTATCTATTTGTTGCTTGAGCTTTTGGTGTTACATCTAAGAATCCGTTTTCAAAAAACAAGGTCTTGAAGGTTTACCCCTAGGTTTTTTTCTAAGATTTTTATGGTTTTAGTTCTAATATTTATTCATTGATCCATTTTAAGTTAATTTTTTGTATATGATGTGAGGTATGGGTCCAACTTCATTCTTTTCAATGTGGCTATCCAGTTGTCCCAGTACCAGTAGTTGAAGAGACTGTTCTTTCCTCATTGAATGGAGTTGGTACTCTCATCAAAAATCAATTGACCATAGACGTATGAATTTATTTCTGGATTCTTAGTTCTATTCCATTGGTTTATATGTCTATCCTTATGCAAGTACCAGACTGTTTCCATTGTTGTAGCTTTATAGTACATATTGAAATTGAGAACTGTGAATTCTCCTACTTTGTTCTTCTTTTTCAAGATTGTTTTAGCTATTTGAGAGCCCTTACAATTCTGCATAAATTTAGGATCAGCTCTTTCATTTCTACAAAACAAACTGTCAAAATTTTGGTAGGGATTGCATTGAATCTGTAGATCATTCTGGGTAGTATTGATATCTTAACAATATTAAATTTTTCAATCCATTAACACAGAGCATCTTTTTGTTTATTTAGGTCTTCTTAATTTTTTCAGCAATGTTTTATAGTTTTCAATGTACAAATCTTTCACCTACCTGGTTAAATTTATTGCTAAGGATTTTACTGTTCTAGATATTATTGTAAATGGAATTGTTTTCTTAAATTGCTTTTCAGATGCTAATTTGTGTTGTATAGAAGCGCAACTGATTTTTGTGTGTTGATCTTGTACCCTGCAACTTGCTGAATTCATTTATTAGTTCTAGTGGTTTTCTTGTGGATTCTTTGGAATTTGCTATATATAAGATAATGTCATCTGCAAATAGAGATAATTTGATTTCTTTTCTGATTTGGATGCCTTTTATTTATTTATTATTCTTGTCTAATTGCTCTGGCTAGAACTTCCAGTACAATGTAGAATACCAAAAACCAAACCAAACCCATTGCTGTCAAGTCGATTCTGACTCAATAGTGACCCTATAGAACATAACAGAACTGCCTCACAGGGTTCCAAAGGAGTGGCTGGTGGATTTGAACTGCCGATCTTTTGGTTAGCAGCCGAGCTCCTAACCAATGCACCACCAGAGCTCACAATGTAGAGTAGCAGGGGTGAAAGTAAGCATACTTGTCTTATTTCTGATCTTAGGGGGAAAACTTTCAGTCTTTCCCCATTGAGTATGATGTTAGCTATGAGTTTTTCATAAATGCTGTTTATCATGTTGAGGAATTTTCCTTCTATTCTTAGTTTCCTGTATGTTTTTTATCATTAAAGGGTGTTGAATTTTGTCAAATGCCCTTTTGCATCAATTGAGATGAGCATGTGTTTCTCATCCTTTTTTCTATTAATGTGGTGCATTGCACTGATTGATTTTCTTATGTTAACCCACCCTTGCATTCATGGAGTAAATCCCATTTGGTCACAGTGTATAAGCCTTTTTTGTTTGTTTGTTTGTTTTTAACAGTTTCTACATGTACCATTTAATGACACTGATTACATTCTTCGAGTTGTGCAACCATTCTCACCCTACTTTTCTGAGTTGTTCCTCCCCCATTAACATAGATTCACTGTTCCCTAAGGGTTCTAGCTAATCTTTTAAGTTGCTGTTATTAATTTCATCCCATATAGATAGTTCTTAAAAGAGCATAAGGCTCAAGGCAGACATTTTTTACTAGTTAAGCTAAACTGTTGTTTGATTTTAAGAAGACTACCAGGGGTATTTTTGGTTTAAGGTAAGCCTTTGAATATGCTGTTACACTGTAAGTTTTGAATTTAACCATGTAGAACTAAGAAATTTAGATGTTTCTTCTTGACAGTTGTGATTCTCTATATCTCTGTTTCTCTTTCTGTTCTTCGCTTTGTTATTTACTCTGCTTCTGTCTACTTACCATATCTTTCCATTTCTCTCTTTTTCTTACTCTGTCCTTTCTGCCTGTCTCTTTCTTTGTTTTGAATCCTGTCTCTTTGTTTTTTTTTTTTTTTTGTCTTTTTTTGTTTTCTACCTCCTAGTTTCTGGTTCATAGCCTCATCAGCAGCGTAATCCAATACCAATATATTTGCAGCTGTGTCCAGGTGCTTGCTCTAGATCTAATTAGGAACTTCTGTCTTGTTTTTAATATGTAAAAGTCCTATTCGACAGCCTTATTGTAGTTTAGAATTACAGTTATTTAAGCTGGCGAGTACGTATTTTGTACTTCTATAACAGTAAAGAAAAATTTTGAGATACATTTTACATTGGAAGTGGCTTCCTTAGAGTCAATGCCATTTAGAAGGTGCTTGGGAAGATGCGTTAGTAATATTAATTAGTTGAAGGCATTTTCATTTCTCCAGGGGAGCTGAATAGGCCAAATCCTATAGTATGTCTTACATTCTTGATTTTTTTTTCTTGAAAAGTTATATGTAAAATTTCCAGAAAGTTTCAGAACTTTGCGTCATCAAATTGAAACATTTTGCTGAGAAAAGCATTAAGAAAATATGTCTTCTTTAGACATAGATGGCTCAGAGTATTCAGATCAACTACTGGTGAATGTGTTAATGTATTGAATGTTCAAGGCCTTATTGACGAATTGGGTGATAAATAAACCATTGGGAACGGATGGTATCCACCAAGTATTTAAAATACTTTTTTTGGCTGTAGAGAATTTAAAAGATTTATTTATGATATATCACTCTAATTTTTAATTGTTTTTTTTTTTGCTGTTAGTTGCCATTGAGTCGATTCCGACTAATGGTGACCCCATGTGTGCAGAGTAGAACAGTGCTCTATAGGGTTTTCAAGGCTGTTACCTTTGGAAGCAAATCACCAGTCCTGTCTTGCGAGATGCCTCTGGGTGGCTTCAAACCAGCAACCTTTCAGTTAGAATTGAGCACTTAACTGTTTGTGCAATCCAGGGACTCCTAATTTTTCATTTAGACACGCTAATTTTTTAATTTGCACCAATTGCTTTTCCTTAATGGTTATTTAAAACAATTTTGATTGTGGTAGAATATATATAAGAAAACACTTGCCATTTCAACCATTTTTACAGGTACAAATCAGTGACATTAATTACATTCACCATGTTGTTCAATAATCACCACTATTTGTTTCCAAATTTTTTATCACCCTTAAGTGCAACTCATAATCCCTTAAGCAATAACTCCTCATTTACCCTTCCTACCCACCCCTGGTAGCCAGTAATAAACTTTAGTCTTTATGCATTTGCCTGTTCTAGATATTTCATATCAGTGGGATCATGCAATATTTGTGCTTTCGTATCTGACTCATTTCACTAAGCATAATGTTTTCAAGGTTCATCCGTGTAGCAGCATGTATCATAACTTCATTACTTTTATGGCTGAATAATTTTCCACTGTATGTATGTGCCACATTTTATTTATCCATTCATCTGTTGATGAACATTTGGGCTGTTTCCACCTTTTGGCTATTGTAAATAATGCTGCAGTGAACACTGGTGTATAGCTAGTATTTGTGAAGGAACTTGAGGATGAAATTTTCAAAACTTGGTTAAATTGTGCCAACCCTTGTCAATTGCCAGTGTTCCCATGAACTCTCAGATTTTCCTCAGGACTACCCTCCATAGAAATTCTTTCAAGAAGGTCTTGAGAAGTGTATTTTTTTGGTGAGCCTCACTTCTTTATTTCATTTCCATATCTATGACAGTGAGTAGGGCATTTCTGAAAGGTGTATATAGAAGGCATGTGGGAGGGAAGATGGTGCCTGAATAATGGTCAAAACTTAAGATACAGCAAGATCTGATTTATAGTCAGTGGGAATTATTGCACACTTATAAATAGAGATGTTCAGATAAACATTTTTCAGAAAGCATTTTCTTGGCTCTGTGATAAATGGTTTTTAGTAAAAAAACCGTAATGATATTATAAAGCCAAAGTGGACCGTTAGGGAGGGAATTTATTGAAGACAGTGGATAGTAAGTTTAGTTTTAGAAGCACTGACTTTTTGAGGTTAATATCATAGAAAGCAGTCAGTCATGTCTTCTTACACAATGCCCCAAAATGCCACAAAGTGATAACAATGAACAAGGGTGATGGCTGATCCTACCTCTGTGGCATCTTTTATTTTCTTCAGTTAAGTTCTATGAACTATTAAGTCCTCTGCTGATATACAACCACAGCAGTGATTCCTGCTTACTCTTCTGTCCAGTCAGTGTCCTGTGAGCTTGTTTCAGACAACGGCTGCCTGTAATCTCTGTATCTCTAGCCCCTAAGGTAGCACCTACCACAGGAAGGTGCTTAGTAATTGGTTATTGCATTGGCATACAGTGTGTGCCCCGCATAGGGTTATGTGGCGAGAATACGTAGATAAATCAGACAAGGAGCGAGCACTGGTGTTAAGTAACATGGCAGCATGGAGAAGCGTGGGATTAATTCTGTGTAGGGGTTCAACAAACATTAAAAGGGACATGACCTTGAAGGAAGAAGGATTCACTGGGACTATAAAGGGAGAAAGGGTATTTTGGGACAGGAAAGAAGAAGAACAAAGGAATGAGTATGTGAGACTGAATGATGTGTTTTCACAGTGACTGAGAGAACAAGTCCATGGTGTGGAGAGATAAGTGGATAGTGATAGGACTGGAAAGGTTGACTGTAGAAAACCTTGCTAAGGCTGTCTTATATTTCTTAGGATGGAAATTATTTCTTGAGTAAGGAAAGAAGAGGAAGGAGATTAGATGGTATCCTAATTTGGCATCTTAATAGAAGGGTCGGGAACTAGGATTAAGGAGTTTTGAGTTTTAATCTTTGCTACTGACTAATGTGACAGTTACAAAGTTATTAAAATTCTCTGAACTATCTGGGGTTAGTTTCTGTGGTACTTATAAAAACTATTATAACATAATTTATATTTGATATGAGAATTCCTGAAAGCCCACCCCTCCATCTTTTAGCACTATATCTAGCTTTTAGATTAAAAAAAACCCTGATCAACCAAACTACCGTTCATATTCTGTTTATCATACAGGCATTAATGAAATAATTTCTAGTCTTGCCTTCAGAGGCAACTGTTATCTTGTTGGCTACTAATTTTTCCTTCTCCTTTTGCTGCCATGCTGTAAACTATCTATCCAAGTCAGTCTTATTATGATCCAAAGTACATTAAAGCTAATGCGGCTTTTAGTGAAAGATCCAATTATTTATAAAATGTCTTTTTTTTGTATTCAAGCTGCCATATAGTGCTGCTCCTGAACTTTAACTTTCAAGTGCATTTTCTATACTAATTTGGGGAAATTACCGCAAAACATCCAGTCTCTCTCCCTCAGTTTATGGAACAGGACATTTGCCCTCAGACTGTGTTATTTTCATCCTGAAGAACATTTATTAAGCACTTACTTGTGGGTAAGATGGGTGCTATACCTGGTCTGAACAAATAGCTAATGATGTGCAAGTAGGAAGTATAAGTTCCATACAGTCTTTAAAAACAGTATTTTTCCTGATTATAAAAGTAATGCATTTCCAGTGTAGAAATTTGAAAAATACAGAGAAGTACACTTAGAGGGGAAAAAATCACACGAAATCCTTTTGTCCAAAGGTAAAGCTATGAATATTTTGGTGTATATGCATCTTCTCTTTTTTTCTATGCATTTAAATACTCATATACATTTGCAATACACTGCAAACATTTCCCCTCTTTTTGTTGAGAATATAGTTCAGAACTTGGCTATGAGGTTGAATTCTGATGCAATCACTAATTGACAGTGTGACCTTCATCAAATTATTTAACCTTCTAAAGGTTCTGTTTTGTGTTCTGCAAAATGGGAATACTCATAGTGTCTACCTCATAGGGCTGGAGCAAGAGCCAAATGGGATAATGCATTTAAAGCTCTCAGTGCCTGGTACATAACAAAAAAGTTAGCTTTGTTATTGCATTGTAGGAATATACCAGTTTACTAGCTTAATTAATCCCTCATTATTGGACATTTTAGTTATTTCTAGTTTTTTTCCTTCTGTGTGTAATGTTTGCTAAGTTATGCATAGTCACTTCCATCAAATTCATTACCATTCAGTTATTGACCTGTGTGTCAAGTTCAATTTGAAAAAGAATTGCTGAGTCAGACTTCCCTGAATGGAAGTTTTTCCAGTGATTTCTGAAACTCATATAGATCTGGTCTCATCAGAAGACCTCACTTCATTGCTGTGAGGTTTATTTCTGTAATTATGATGCTCTCTCACATGCCCTTCACAATATGACTTGGTGGAAATGAAGAAACCTGGCTGAGTAGGGTTGGTATCAGAGGATGCACATGACCTCTAGGTGAGTCTAGAATCTGGATCAAAGTTATCTCTGGCCACGGGGTTGGCAATAGGATTTCACAAGAGTGGTCACTAGAGTCCTTTAAAGCAGAAAGAACCAGGGGCTGAAGTCTGAGGACAGAACCAAGTCGGGATTTAGGGTGTGGAGTTAGATATCATCAGCATGAGATAGGGCAGATGAGGAGGAATGAGGCAAGAGCTGCTTTAATGTGTTCTGCTGCTTTATTACCTGATGGTATTGACTCGGCAGCACATTTGTCTTCTTGTGTCCTGGTAATGCCTTAGACACTCACACTACTTCCATCCCCCAACATATTTCTTTATTAAAACATAATAAAAATGATAAAATATTTAAGCTTAAGAAAAATTTAAAAGTTTGACTTTAGTCAAATGTGGAGGAGCAGGACTCTAAGTGCTACTGGGGGTATGAATTGCTGCTACAACAGATTTAGAGGGATGCTAAATGCAGAGGAGCACATCCTGACAATGGGCACACCCCTAAAGAGACCCTCACACCATACTTAAAGGGACAGGTACAAGAATGTTTATTGCAATGTTGTTTATAGTAATAAGAAATTGTTATTACAGGAGAGTGGATAAATAATTTGAGGCAGATTTACGTTACATGAAGCCCTGGTAGCTCAGTGGTTAAGAGGTATGAGTGCTAGCCAAAAGGTTGGCGGTTTGAATCCCCCAGCTGCTTCTTGGAAACCATATAGGTCAGTTCTACTCTGTTCTATAGGGTCACTATGAGTCAGAATCGGCTCAACGGCAATGGGTTTGGTTCTTTTGGTTTTACATTACACAGCTGAATATTAGATAGCAGTTAAAATTGATGAACTAGATCTATATGTATCAACTTGAATTAATTTAATAAACAATGTTGAATTAAAAAAACTGATTGAAGAATTATGTGTATAGTATCATGCAATTTATATGAATTTAAAGAACATGCAAAATAATGCTCTGAATGATTTACAGTTACATTTATCTGTAGTAAAAGTATAAATGTGCATATTTTGAACATCACATTTAGATAATGTGTTATCTCTGGAGAAGGCAGAGAATGCGATAGGAGATAAACATCACATATTTGTATTCTATGTATATTAGGAAAAAAACTAAGAGAGCAGAGCCAACATGGCACTATAGACAGAAGCACCATGCTGTCCCTCCACAGGAAAGACCTGAAAAACTAAGTAAAACAGAGACATCCGTCAATTCTGGAACCCTAAACATCAAATGAAGAGATAAAGAACTCAACCATGCACTGAATGGAATAAGAAACTGACAGAGAACCAAGAGCAAGGAGAGTTGAGTGGAGGTCCCCTGTCGCCTAATGCAGCACAGACCCACCATCTTGGTCTCCTGTTGGAGATTGGCGGACAGGGAATATAGGAAAGCAGATTGACAGAGCGCCCAGCAGGAGACAGAGCATCCAGTAACCAGCAAGACACAATTTATCACTCCCTACCCTGCCTCCCCATGCTCGGCTTTCGCTGCTTCCTGGCTGGCCAATCTGCAGCTTCTTAGTAGGCTGATTCCCAGCTTCCTGGCGGGCCTATCCGCCGCTTCCCAGCAGGCTGAGACAGCAGCATGGGAGGCACCAGTTCCGTGCCTTGAGAATTCGCCTCACTCACGTTGGCCATCTTCTTCACTGCCATTTCTTTGTTTCTGGTGTTGCTTTTTTTTGGCCTCTTTTGGTTTCTTCCTAGCCTCTCACCTCCTCCCCCTCCTTACTCTCGAACACCTGACTCAGTGTGCCATCTTTGCTTCTTCTTGACAGGCTGTGAAGAGCCGCTCGGTGGGGGAGCTCCTTCCCTGGTCCGTGCTGCCACACTGGTGGGATCACTGGGAGCTTTTTTTTCTTTTGTTTGTTTTCTCATTCTTTTTTCCTTTTTATTTTGCTTCATTTCTCAGTTTCTTGTCCCTTTCTACTTACCTTTTTTCCCTGTCCCCTGAATACCTGGCACTGTGTATCATCTCCACCTCTTCTAGCCGGGCTGTACTGTGCAGTTTGGGACCAGCTTCCTAGGTGTGCACAGCCACGCCAGTGGGATCTCTGGGGCATTTTTTTTCTCTTAATTTCTATTTTTTTAAATTTTATTGTTTCTTTTTCTTTTTTCTTCATTTTTTGGTTTCTTGTCTCTCCACTTCAACTCAGCACTTTTTTTTATTTTTGGCTCCTGTTTCTCTCTCCTCTTTCTCCTTTCCCATACCCAACCTAGCTCCACACATCACAACCTACCCCTACCCCTCCCTCCTGCCTATCTGTACCATGTGCTGAATATTGCATCATGTGCTGAACATTGCACCATGTGCTGAACATTTCACTCCCAAGCAGCACAGGCACAGCCTACCAAAACCTGCCCTGCACTGACCCCTGGCTCACCTTGTCGGCCTTAGTACCTGCCACAAACAACCCATCTCAGCCGCTCCACTTCAGCTGGGCCTGCCCTGCTGCACCATACTGAGTAACTGGCCCTGCCCATTGGACAAGGACAAGAAAAATATAGTGTCCACAGACGAGCAAACAACGAAGAATGCACAGCCTGCCTGCTCAGACATAACCAAATGAAACAAAAAAGTGGGATGAAACAAGGAAATCTACAATCAAGAAAATAACTACTAAATGTCCCAAAGACAGCAGACAATATCAAAACATATTAAAAAAGGACAGGATGGTTCCAGTAGGTGTCCAAAATAAAACACCAGAAGACTTTCCAGTAGAAGAGAAGGCACTAGAACTACCTGATAGGGAATTCACATCTCTAGTATTCAGAGCTATCCAAGAGTTGAAGCAAAAAGCAGACAAAATGAGGAAAAAAACAGACAAATTCATGGAAGAGGCAGACAAATTCATGGAAAATACAGACCAAAAAAAAAAAAAAGGAAGAATTCAGGAAAATAATGCAGGAACAAAATGCCAAAATAAATTCACAACTAGAAATCATGCAAAAGCAACAATTAGAAATCCAAAAGGGAAACAACAAGATTTCAGAAATGGACAGTATCATAGAAGGGCTGAGGAGCAAGTTTGAAACAATGGAAGACAGGATCAAGACAAACACTTGGATACAACTCTGGTTGAGGAAAAATCGGAAAAAAATAACAAAGATAAATGAAGAAACTCTGAGAATGGTGTGGGATACAATCAAAAGGAAAAATTTTCGAGTGATCGGAGTTCCAGAACAGGGGGAGAAAACAGAAAACACAGAGAGGATCATTGAATTATTGCTGACAGAAAACTTCCCTAATATCATGAAACATGAAAAGCTGACCATCCAAGAAGTTCGATGAACTCCATGTAGGGTAGACCCTAAAAGAAAATCACCAAGGCATATCATAATCACACTCACTAAAACCAAAGACCAAGAAAGAATCCTGAGAGCAGCTCAAGAAAAATGAAAAGTCCCATACAGAGGGGAAACAGTCAGACTAAGCTCTGATAACTCAGCAGAAACCATACAGGCAAGAAGGCAAGGGGGTGACATACATAAAACCTTGAAATAAAAAAATTACCGACTAAGAATACTATATCCTGCAAAACTCTCATTCAAATATGATGATGAAATTAGGATGTTTCCAGATAAACAGAAATTAAGGGAATATGTAAAAACCAAACCAAACTTACAAGAAATGTTAAAGGGAGTCCTTCGGTCTGAGAACAAACAATATCACATGATAGCCTGAATCTGGGACGCAAGATCACACCAGCCAGATACCAACTGTCTTAGTCATCTAGTGCTACTATAACTGAAGTACCACAACGGGATGGCTTTAACAAAGAGAAATTTATTTCCTCAAGTAAAGTAGGCTAAAAGTCCAGATTCAGGGTGTCAGCTCCAGGGGAAGCCTTTATTTCTCTGTCGGCCTTCTCATCGATGTTCCCCTAGACTAGGAGCGTCTCTGAGTAGGGACCCTGTATCCAAAGGACACGCTCTGCTCCCAGCACTGCTTTCTTGGTGGTATGAGGTCCCCCAGCTCTCTGCTCACTTCTCTCTTTTATATCTCAAGAGATTGCCTCAGGGCACAATCCAATCTTGTAGACTGAGTCCTGCTTTACTAACACAACTGCTGCCCACCCTCCCTCATTAACACTGTACAGGCAGGATTTACAACATATAGGAAAATCACACAATACCAGGAATCATGGCCCAGCCAAATGGATACACATATTCTTTTGGGGGACATAATTCAGTCCATGACACCAGCCTAGGAAAAGAACTCTCAAGGACCATTCAAAACCAATAGATTTACAACAGGGAACAAGAGAGGTTAATCTGCAAATGACAAAAACGTCAGAACAATAAAAGAGGGAATAAATGGTGTAGATATAGAACTCTCTAATGGAGAGAAGGACAAGGTGATACCAAGTAATAACAGACTGGTTCAAACCTAGGAAGATAAGGGTAAATTTCAAGGTAACCACAAAGAATGAAGAAAAACAAAGCCTCTGTAAAAAAAAAAAAAAATCTAAAAAAGCAAAAGAAATGAAAAAAAAAAAAAATCCACAAACAAAAGGAATTCAGGTCAGGAGAGTAAGAGGAGCAAAGAAATCGTCAGCACCATAAAAAAAAGCACTACAGAATGACAGCAAAAAACTCACACCTATCAATAATTACCCTGAATGTAAATGGCCTAAATGCACCCATAAAGAGACAGAGGGTGACAGAATAGATGAAAATACAGGGTCCATCAGTATGCTGTCTACAAGAGACACACCTTAGAAACAAAGACATAAATTTATTAAAAATCAAAGGATGGAAAAAAATATATCAAGCAAACAGCCACCAAAAAAGAGCAGGAGTGGCAATACTAATCTCAGATAAAATAGACTTTAAAACAAAATCCACCATAAAAGACAAAGAAAGGCACTATATCATGATTAAAGAGACGATCCATCATAAAGACATAACCATAATAAATATCTATTCACCCAATGACTGGGCTCCAAAATATATAAAGCAAACTTTAACAGGTCTGAAAAGAGAATTCGACAGTTCTACTATAATAGTAGGAGACTTCAACATACCACTCTTGGTAAAGGACAGAACATCTAGAAGGAAACACAACAAAGATACAGAAGACCTAAAGGCCGCAGTCAGCCAACTTGAACTCATAGACATATATAGAATGCTCCACTCAACAGCTGCAAAGTACATATTCTTTTCCAACACACATGGAACATTCTCCAGAATAGACCACATCTTAGGCCACAGAGCAATCCTCAACAAGATCCAAAATGTTGAGATAATACAAAGTATCTTCTCTGATCACAATGTCCTCAAAGTAGAAATTAACAACAGGAAGAGCAAGGAAAAAAAATCAGTTACATGGAAACTAAATAACACCCTGCTTACAAACCAGTGGGTAATAGAAGAAATCAAAGATGGCATAAAAAAATTCCTAGAATCAAACCAGAAGGAAAACACATCATACCAAAACTTTTGGGACACAGAAAAGGCAGTTATCAGAGGTCAATTTATAGCAATAGATGCACACATCAAAAAAAAAGAAGAAAGGGACAAAATCAAAATATTAGCCCTACAACTTGAAAAAAAAGAAAGAGAACAGCAAAAGAAGCCTACAGCCACCAGAAGAAAGGAAATAAAAAAGTCAGAGCAGAAATAAATGAAATAGAGAATTGAAACACAACAGAAAGAATCAACAAAACCAAAAGTTGGTTCTTTGAAAGGATCAACAAAATCGACAAACCACTAGCCAAATTGACAAACAAAAACAGGAGAGGATGCAAATAACCCAAATCAGAAACGAAATGGGGGACATTACAACAGATCCACCTGAAATAAAAAGGATTATAACACAATATTATGAAAAACTGTACTCCAAGAAGTTTGAAAATCTAGAGGAAATGGACAAATTTCTAGAAACACGCTACCTACCCAGACTATCACAAATTGATGTTGAAAATCTGAACAGACCAATAACAAGAGAAGAGATTGAAAAGGTAATAAAAAATACTCCCAACAAAAAAATGCCCTGGTGCAGATGATTTCACTGGAGAATTCTACCAAACATTCAGAGAAGAGCTTACACTAGTACCACTGAAACTATTTCAGAACATAGAAAAGGAAAGGGATACTTCAACTCATTCTATGAAGCCAGCATAACCCTGATACCAAAACCAGGCAATGACGCAAAAAAAAAAAAAAAAGAAAGAAAATTACACACTAATATCTCTCATGAATATAGATGCGAAAATTCTCAACAAAACTCTAGCCAATAGAATTCAGCATCATATCAAGAAAAGAATACACCAAGACCAAGTAGGATCATACCAGGTATGCCAGGATGGTTCAACATTAGAAAATCAATCAACGTAATCCACCACATAAATGAAAGAAAAGAATCATATGATCATCTCAGTAGATGCAGAAAAGGCATTTGACAAAGTCCAAAAGCCACTCCTGATAAAAACTGTTGATAAAATAGGTATAGAAGGGAAGTTCCTCAGCATAATAAAGGGCATCCATACAACAGCCAACTTCATTCTTAATGGAGAGATGCTGAAAGCATTCGCCTGAGAACAGGAACAAGACAAGGATGTCCTTTATCACCATTCCTATTTAACATTTTGCTGGAAGTCCTAGCTAGAGCAGTAAAGCTAAGAAAAAGAAATAAAGGGCATCCAAATTGATAATGAAGAAGTAAAACTGTTCCTATTTGCAGATGATATGATACTATATATAGAAAACCCAAAAGACTCCACAAGAAAACCACTGGAAGTAATAGATTCAGCAGAGTAGCAGGACACAAGATAAACATACAAAAATCCATTGGATTCCTATACACCAATAAAGAGAATGACAAAAGGGAAATCAGGAAAACAATACCATTTGTAATAGCCCCTAAAAAAAAATAAAATACTTAGGAATAAATCTAATCAGGGATGTGAGAGACCTATACAAAGAAAACTACAAAACACTACTTCAATAAACCAAAAGAGATCTACAGAAATGGAAAAACATGCAATGCTCGTGGATGGGTTGACTCAACATTGTGAAAATCACGATTCTACCCAAAGCAATCTACAAATACAATGCAGTACTGATCCAAATACGAACAACATTCTTTAAAGAGATGGAAAAACTAATCATTATATGGAAAGGGAAGAGGCCCTGGATAAATAAAGAACTATTGAAGAAGAAGAATAAAGTAAGAAGACTTGCACTACTTGACCTCAGAACCTACTATACAGCTACAGTAGTCAGAACAGCCTGGTACTGGTACAATGACAGATACATTGACCAAAGGAACAGAACTGAGAACCCAGAGGTAAGTCCGTCCACCTAAGGCTACCTGATCTTCAACAAGGGCCCAAAGTCCATCAAATGGGGAAAAGACAGCCTTTTTAACAAATGATGCTGGCAAAACTGGATGTCTAGCTGCGAAAAAATGAAACCGGACCCATACTTCACACCATATATAAAAACTAATTGAAAATGGATTAAACACCTAAACATAAAACGGAAAACTATAAAGATCATAGAAGAAAAAATAGGACCAGTGCTAGAGTCCCTAATATACGGCATTAACAGGATACAAACCATCACCAACAACACACAAACTCCCAGAAGATAAGCTAGATAACTGGGATCTTCTAAAAATTAAACACTTTTGCTCATCAAAAGACTTCACGGAAAGAGTAAAAAGAGAACCTACAGACTGGGAAAACATTTTTGGCTATTACAAGTCCAACAAAGGTCTAATCTCTAAAATCTGTAGGAAAATCCAACACCTCTACAACAGAAAGACAAGTAATCCGATTAAAAAATGAGCAAAGGAAATGAACAGACACTTCACCAAAGAAGACATTCAAGCGGCTAATAGTCACATGAGGAAATGCTCACGATCACTAGCCATTAGAGAAATGCAAATTAAAACCACAATGAGATACCATCTCACCCCGGCATTACTGGCACGGATTAAAAAAACAAAAAATAACAAATGTTGGAGAGGCAGCAGGGATGTTGGAGCTCTTATGCACTGCTGATGGGGATACAGAATGGTACAACCATTCTGGAAAACAATATGACGCTTTCTTAAAAAGCTAGAAATGGGAATACCATATGATCCAGCAATCCCACTCCTAGGAATATATGCTATAATAAGAAGAGCTATCACATGAATAGACATATGCACACCCATGTTCATTGCAGCATTGTTCACAATAGCAAAAAGATGGAAACAACCTAGATGTCCATCAACAGATGAATGAATAAAGAAATTATGGTCCATACACACAATGGAGTACTACGCAACAATAAAGAACAATGATGAATCTGCAAACCATCTCACAATATGGATGAATCTGGAGGGCATTATGCTGAGTGAAATAAGTCAGTCACAAAAGGACAAATATTGTATGAGATCACTCCTATTAAAACTCATGAAAAGTTTCACACACAAAAAGAAACAATCTTTGCTTGTTACGAGGGAGGGGAGGAGTGGGGGTGGAAAAGCACTAAATAGAAAATAGGTAAGTGGTAACTTTGGTGAAGGGAAAGACAGTACACAATACTGATGAAGCCATTACAACTTGTTCAGGGTAAGGTCATGGAAGCTCCATGGAAAAATCCAAACTCCCTGAGGGACCGAATTACTAGGCTGAGGGATGTGGATCTCAGGGAACATCTAGTTCAGTTGGAATAACTTAGTTTATAAAGAAAATTATTCTATATTCTATTTTGGCCAGTAGCGTCTGGGGTCTTAAAAGCCTGTGAGTGGCCATCTAAGGTACTCCGCTGGTCTCACCCCTTCAGGAGCAAGGGAAGATGAAGAAAACTAAAGACACAAGGGAAAAATTAGTTCAAAGGTCTAATAGACTACAACTACCACGGCCTCCACCAGACTGAGTCTAGTACAACAAGATGGTACCTGGCTACCACCACTGACTGCTCTGACAGGGATCACAATAGAGAGTCCCGGACAGAGCTGGAGAAAAATGTAGAACAAAATTCTAACTTAGAAAATGCCAGACCTTACTGGCCTGACAGAGACTGGAGAAACCCTGAGAGTATGGCCCCCACACACCCTTTTAGCTCAGTAATGAAGTCACTCCGGAGGTTCATCTTTTAGCCAAAGATCAGACAGCCCCATAAGACAAAATGAGACTAAAGGGGCACACCAGCCCAGGGGCAAGGACTAGTAGGCTGGAAGGGATAGGAAGGCTGGTAATAGGGATGCCAGGGTCAAGAAGGGAGAGTACTGACATGTCATGGGGTTGTTAATCAATGTCATAAAACAATATATGTACTGTTTAATGAGAAGCTAGTTTGTTCTGTAAACGTTCATCTAAAGTACAATTAAAAAAAGTTTGGGCTTAAAAATAAAAAGTGAAGCAATATGATAAAATATTAAGATTTAAGATGGTTGAGGTATGTTCTATACTATCTCTATTTTTCATATGATCAACATTTTATGATGTTTTTTAAATGGAGATGGGAGTGGAGGAAATTATTATATAACCACAGTAAAGAGAAATTCTGTCAGCGTGAGGGACTGTAAGTCTTCATCCCATCCCTGATCCCCAGCCCCCTTGTTTCCCTTGCCAGAGAAACCACTCTTAAGGATTACCCATATGTCTTTCCAGGGATAGTCTATGATATAACCATAGTGTCTCTAAAGTTCAGTTGTGAAATCACTGATCTGGAATATATAGGATCAGTTTTGGATACTAAATTTTCAAGAAAGGCTGTGCTCAGACCCAGACCAACCTTGAAAACAAAATATATCAATGTTCATATTTGAAAGGCTCTTTGACCATTTACTTTGTCAAGCAGTTGGCCATATTAAGCCTAGGACCAGAGACAGGGTCAGGGTACACATAGGTAGGGGAGGGAATCACACCCCTCAAAGGAAAGCACATTCTTCATGACTTTGGGGGAAGCTGCTATTCGGTGCTGTTGCTCCTTTCACAAGTCTCTCTACTGAGACTGCAACTGCATCTTGGGGCTGCTGCTGAATCCAGATAATGTTTTGTCCTCATTTGTATTCCATTCAGTTTTAGCAAGTAAATGTTTATTGGTGATTTTTAAGAAGGTTGGTAGCATTGTGACAATATAGCTATGTTTTATGAAAAGTGGGAGAAAACACTCCCTTTAAAATACCTAAGCCTTTTTCTGAGCTAAAAAAGAAAAATAAAATCCCTGAAGTAGTGAAGTGGGACTTGGTAGTTGAGCTGTAGTTGCCTGGTGTCTGGGCTGGCTCTGGGGAGAGCTTGTTATGGGATCACAATGAGCCTGGATACACAGAGCATGGCAAGTCCCTGATCCTTGTCATCAAAGAGCTTGGCTTACAGCTCTCTCCTCTCAAAGATGGAGGCTTCTGACATTTCTGATATTGCTTTTCTCTTCCTGCCTCTCCATAAAGAGCAATCCAATATATTTTCTGTTAAAATTCTTTAGAGTTGAATTTGGGAACATCAGGGGAAAGGCTTCTCATGAAAGGCCTATGGGAGGTAAAGGTAACCTCTTTATCAATCTGTATTTAAAGTATGCTCTTCACCCACCTGTTAACTCCTTTGTGGTACCCATAAGACATGGAAAGGCAAGAGCTTCAGAAGTTCTGGGTAGTATGCTTTTGCAGGGCCTAATGCTGTACACGTTTCTTAACTTCTTTGAGCCTTGGTTTCCTCATCTTCAAATGGGGCCAATAGTACCTGCTTCCAGAGGTGATATTTAAAACATCTGACAATCAGTGTGGCCTCACCATAGGCTAATCAGAACAGATGCCATAAGTACCTGGTAAGGTTGTCCCTGACACTTCCAGCTTATTGTTAACTATGCCTATTTTTACAGAGTTGCTGTAAGGGTAAAATAAGATCATGCATGTGAATATGCTTGGAAAATTGTGGGGGGAAAACAAACAAACAAACCCATTGTCGTCTAGTTGATTCCGACTCATAGTGACCCTATAGGACAGAGTAGAACTGTCCCATAGTGTCCAAGGAGCAGCTGGTGGATTTGAACTGCTGACCATTTGGTTAGCAGCCTAAGCGCTTAATCACTACACCACCAGGGCTTCTTGAAAACTGTAATGGGGTACATAAATCTGTGCTATTAATGCAAAATACATGCAGTGGGCAGAACATTTGAGAAATGCTTTGGGCTCTTGACCAAAAGGTTCTTTAATGAGAATAAAGAATTACTGCCTTACAATTTCAAGTTAATAAGAAGAGAGTTTCATATAAAGGTAAACATACGCTTATTATACAACCCATTAATTCCATTCCTAGGTATTTATCCAAGAGAAATGAAAAAATAAGTTCACACAAAGGCTTGTATGTGAATATTCATTACAATTTCATTTATAATAGCTAAAAATTGCCAGCAGCTCACAAGTCCATCAACTGGTGAATGGATAAGCAAACTGTGGTACATCCATACAGTTGAATATTACTCAGGATTAAAAAGGAACAAACTACTGATGTACATAATAACATGGATTAATCTCAAAAGCATTATGCTAAGTCAAAGATGCGAGACACAGAATACTACACACCATTTCATTCTATTGATATGAACTTCTAGAGAAGGCAAAACATTAGTGACAGAAAGCAAACCAGTGATTTCCAGGGACCAGGAGTGGTGAAAGAGGTTGACAGCAAAAAGATACACGGAAATTTTTGAAAGTGATGGAAATATTCTATGTCTTGATTGTGGTGATGGTTATATAACTGCTTATATCTGTCAAAACTCATCAAATTGTATACTGAAAATTGATCAGTTTTATTGTATGTAAATTTTGCTTCTATAAAAAGCTGATTAAAAAAGTAAAGTAGGTAAATATAGATTGCTAATGAAAAAATAGAAAATCTAATTTTGAAAGAGAAAAGAGGAACATTATATTATAAATCAAAATAGTTCCCCTTAATATATTTCAATTTAAGCTTTTTATATTGTGGCGAGTATCTATATACCAAAAATATTGCTGTTTCAATAATTTTGCATGTATAAATTCACTAATTATATTTATCATGTTGTATACCCATCACCACGACCCAATTTTTCAGCCTCATCTCTTACATTGAGTGAGCATTAGTCTCTAGTAACACCGAACTCTAAGTGGCCTTCTGTGTATTTTTTATCTCTTTGCTATCATTTGTTTTATGCTGCACACTTGCCTGGAATAGCTCCTTCTTTTTTGTATGTGTGCTTTAGGTGAAAGTTTATAGACCAAATTAGTTTCTCATTCAATGATTTATACGCAGATTGTTTTGTGACATTGGTTGCAATGCCCACGATGTGTTAACACCCCGGGTTCCCCGTTTCCATCCGTCCATTTTTCCCGTCTCCTTCTGCCTTCTCGTCATTGCTTTTGGGCAGGTGTTGCCCATTTGGTCTCATATACTTGATTGAACTAAGAGGCACTTTCCTCATGAGTTATCATTTGTTTTATAGACCTGTCTAATCTTTGGCTGAAGGGTGAACTTCGGAATTGGCTTCAGTTCTGAGTTAAAAGGGTGTCCAGGGGCCATGGTCTTGGGGGTTCCTCCAGTCTCTGTCAGACCAGTAAGTCTGGTCTTTTTTGTGTGTGTGAATTTGAATTTTGTTCTACATTTTTCTCCCAATCTGTCTGGGACCCTCTGTTGTGATCCCTGTCAGAGCTGCTGGTGGTAGCCAGGCCTCATCTAGTTGTTCCAGGCTCAGGCTGTTGGAGGCTGTGGTAGTTGTCCACTAGTCCTTTGGTCTGATATTTCCCTTGTGTCTTTGGTTTTCTTCATTCTACTTTGTTCCTGATGGGATGGGACCAGTAGCTGCTTGCAAGCTTTTAAGACCCCAGACGCTACTCACCAAAGTTGGATGTAGAACATTTTCTTTATGAACTATGTTTTGCCAGTTGACCTAGATGACCCCTGTGACCATGGTCCCTAGCCCTGAGCCTCAGTAACTCAGTCCTTCAGGGTGTTTGGATGTGTCTATAAAGCTCCTATGACTTTGCCTTTGTCAAGTTATACTGACTTCCTCTGCATTGTCTACTGTCTTTCCCGTCACCAAAATTAACACCTATCTACTATTTAGGTAGTGACTTCCTACCCTCAACCCTCCCCTCCCTCATAACCATCAAAGATTGTTTCTTTCTGTGTGTAAACCTTTTCTTGAATTTTTATAATACTGCTCTCATACAGTATTTGTCCTTTTGTGATTGATTATTTCACTCAGCATAATGCCCACCAGTTTCATCCATGTTGTGAGATATTTCATGGATTCATCATTATTCTTTATTGTTGCATAACATTCCATTGTGTATATGTACCATAGTTGGTTTATCCAATTCATCTGTTGATAGGTACTTAGGTTTTTTCCATCTTTTTGCTATTGTGAATAATGCTGCAGTGAACATGGGTGTGCATGTGTCTATTCGTGTAACGGCTCTTATTTCTCTAGGATGTATTCCTAAGATTGGGATGGATGAATAGTATGGTATTTCTATTCCTAGCTTTTTAAGGAAGTGTCATGTCGTTTTCCATAGTGGTTGTACCATTTTACATTCCCACCAGCAGTGCATAAGAGTTCAGATCTCCCTGCAACCTTTCCAGCATTTGTTATTTTCTGTTTTTTTGATTTGTGCCAGTAACGTCAGGGTGAGATGGTGTCTTATTGTAGTTTTGATTTTCATTTTCTATAATAGCTAATGATTCCGAGCATTTCCTCACGTGTCTGTTAGCCACCTAAATGTATTCTTTGGTGAAATGTCTGTTCATATCCTTTTCCCATTTTTTAATTGGATTATTTGTCTTTTTGTTGCTAAGGTGTTGCAGTATCATACAGATTTTAGAGATAAGACCCTTGTTGCATAAGTCACAGCCAAATTTTTTTTTCCCAGTCTTTGGGTTCTCTTTTTACTCTTTTGGTGATGTCTTTTGATGAGCATAAGTGTTTAATTTTTAGGAGCTCCCAATTATCTAATTTATCTTCTGGTATTTGTGTATTGTTAATTATGGTTTGTGTCCTGTTTTTGTTGTATATTAGGGCCCCTAGTGTTGTTCCTATTTTTGTCTTCCATGATCTTTATAGTTTTAGGTTTTATATTTAGGTCTTTGATCCATTTTGTTATTTTTTGTGTCCGGTGTGAGGTATAGGCCCTGTTTCATTTTTTTATAGATGGACATCCAGTTTTGCCAGTGTGATTTGTTAAAGAGTCTTTCTTTTCCTCATTTAATGGACTTTGGGCCTTTGTCAAAGATCAGCTGACCATAGGTGGTTGGATTTATGCCTGGGTTCTCAATGGAATAGCTCCCTCTTCTATCCTTCCATGAGACTCCCACTTTCTCCCTCCCTCACCCTCAATCTTACTCTTGAAGATTCAGTTTGCAATTCATCTTCTCCAGGAGGCTTTCCTTAACTTCTCCCCACTCCATGCACTTTGGGGTACTTTTATGTATCCCTGTGCAATCTTCATCACTATACTTGCCAGGTTACAATATAATGATCTATTTTGGGGTGTGTCTTCCCCAAAGGACCGTATGTATCTAGAGGTTAGGTTACTCATCTTTTTAGCCCCAGTTCTAGCATATTAATGATTGTCAATAAATGTCTGTAGAATGAGTGAATGAGAGTGGCTTGAGGAATGGTGATGAGACAGTCTGAGATTGTAGAAACAATGGAAGGAAAGTTAGATTGAATCCCAATCTGCCACATAGTGGTTAGAGTTATTTTGGATAGGCATCAGTCTCAGCTCTCAAAAAGAAAATGAGGGAAATAGTCCTATCTACCAGACAGGATTACTGTGAGACATAAATAAGATGTATGTGAAAGCACTGTCTATATGGTAATGCAGTATGCATACATTAGTTATTATTATATCATTGGAAAAGTTTTATCACCTCTGTGATATAGTGATGCAAAACCAGATAAAAAATATAGACACATTCCATCGTCTACCTTTTAAGCATATTATCAGCATTACCTTTTTTATCTGAATCCTTAATGGCAATTAGTTAACAATGTTTTTTCTGCTTGTGAGAAATATCTATAGTCTTGTGAACTAAATCCACTGTATGTTTTTTTTCTCATGAAGCAATTGCCAGCCAGTCTATAAAATTTTCAAAGACATGGACCTTGTCTTTGGGTCTGCTACAGTATAGAATGCAGTACATTGCACTGAGCAATATTTGCTATGAAAGTGGTAAAAAACATCATGCCCTTTAAAAGTGGCAAACCAGATGGGAAGGGCCAGGATGGCAAAGTAGTCAGATGCTTCCGGTGGACCCTCTTACAACAAAGACCTGAAGGAACAAGCCAATCAATTATATATGACAATCTAGGAGCCCTGAACATCAAAGGCAAAGTTTAGGAACCGGACTGAGTGGCAGGGGGAGGGAGACATGGTTTGGAAGCAGCAAGGGAGTTGCCAGGTCTGACCTGGTGAGAGCCTGAGCCCTTCAGGCCTGATAAGCTAATGGGTGAGTGGTGAGGCAGGCAGGCAGTGGTGCTCTGGAGACATAATCTGCACTGGGAGAGACCCAGCAGCAGAAAGTCTACTTGGCCACCCAGAACCAGTGAGAAGCAGCCCTCGAGCAGCGAAAGATAAGTACTTGCGTCTACCGTGTGGATCAAAAACAGTGCCCTTAGGGAAAAACCGCTCTCCATTTACCTCCCTGCTCCCTGCTCTGCACTGGGTCCCGGACCAGCTTCAGCAATTGCCGAGCCCCATGGGCCAGAAGTAGGATCCATCACACACCCTGAGCCATTCTCCCTGCCTTGTAGAGTGAACAAATTAACAAACAAGTGTAAAAATAAACTGCTGGCAACCCTAAGCCAGGAACTTAGGGTAGGCACAGCTCCTTTGCCTAGGTGCAGGCATAAGGGATCCATGGACCTTGAGTGTCTTTTCCCCTACATAGACTTGTGTGGGCCCGATTCAACAGTGTAGGCCCTCATTACTAAGTACAACAGGGTATATACCTGAAGTCTAATTTCAGCTATTTCAGCTGTGAAGTGGCAGGTTTGTGACATTTGACACTGCTCTGCCGATTAAGCAGTGTCTTCACCTACCTACATCAGGGGCCTGAGGACTGGTGGCTCCACCCATGCCACCTAGCCACCTGTGATAGGGGCCTAAGAATAAAGAGTTGCCCCAGTGCTTACAGCCAACAGCATTAGGTGAGGTGCTCATAGTCCGGCTGCAAAACCCACCCACCTATGTGCTCTAGGGAACAGGGACACAGCTTCCTCCTGGACACTCAGGGGCAGCCGTCAGCCCCCTGCCTTGCTCAGAGCTTGTCCCTGTGCTGCAGCCAGATGCCTCTGCCTACACCAATCATTCATGCCTGTTTAGAACTGTAGGTGAGAACCTGTACCACACACTTGTTGGCTATTTACCTGGGCACCTGAGCTGAATCAATACAGGAGGAGCGGACAGATTCCTGAGCTCACATACCTACTAACAGATCTAACCCCTGGTGACAGGACATTAGAGCTTCAAAGGTGCCAATAATCAAATTAGCTCACACGAGCAGCCTATTTAGGCACATCAAAACAAAACAAGAAGCTAGGACACTGTAAGCAAACATAAATTAATATAATAACTTATTTATGGCTTGAGACAACAGTAAATATCAAATCACGTAAAGAGGAAGTCCATGATGGCTTCAGCAAGCTCCCAAAATAAAGAATTTAGAAATTTTCTAGAGGAGGAAAATTTCTTGGAATTACTGGAAGCAGAATACAAAAGATTAATATACAGAACTCTTCAAGAGATTAAGAAGGATATTAATCAAAATGCAGAACACGCAATAGAGGAAATTAAAAAGATTAGAGAAAAGCATAATGACAAATTTAAGAGGCTGTAAGAAACCATAGAGAGACAGCAATCAGAAATCCAGAAGATTAACAATAAAATCTCAGAATTTGACAACTCAATAGAAAGTCATAGGAGCAGAACTGAGGCAATGGAAGTTAGAATTAGTGAGAGTGAAGATAAAGCACTCGACACCAACTTATTTGAGGAAAAATCAGATAAAAGGATTAAAAAAAATGAAGAAACCCTAAGAATTATGTGGGATTTTATCAAGAGGAATAACCTACGAGTGATTGGAGTACCAGAACAGGGGGAGGATAATAGAAAATACAGAAGGAATTGTTGAAGATTTGTTGGCAGAAAATTTCCCTGATACCGTGAAAGATAACAAGCTATCTATCCAAGCTGCTCATCAAACCCCACATAAGGTAGATTTCAAAAGAAAGTCACCAAGACATATTATAATCAAACTTGCCAAAACCAAAGATAGAGAATTTTAAGAGCATCTAGGGATAAACGAAAAGTCATCTACAAAGGAGAGTCAATAAGAATGAGCTCAGACTACTCAGCAGAAACCGTGCAGGCAAGAAGACAATGGGATGACATATATAATGCCTTGAAGGAAAAAAAATTGCCCGTCAAGAATTATATGTCCAGCAAAACTGTCTCTCAAATATGATGGTGAAATTTGGACATTACCAGATAAATACAAGTTTAGGGAATTTACAAAAACCAAACCAAAATTATGAGAAATACTAAAGGGAGTCCTCCGGTTAAAAAATCAATAATGTTAGATAACAACCCAAGACTAGAACATAGGTCAGAGCAACCATATATCAACGCAGATAGGGAAATCACAAAAATAAACCAAAGCTAAAACACTGAAAATAGGGAAAAACAGATGTCAACATGTAAAAGATGACAACATTAAAACAAAAAAGAGGGACTTAAAAAATGTAGACACAGATATTTCATAGGGAGAGGAAGTCAATGCGATATAAAGAAATAAAAGACTGGTATAAACTTAGAAAAATAGGGGTAAATATTCAGGTAACCACAAAGGAAACTAACAATCCTACACATCAAAATAAAAAACTAGAAACATATAAAGACTCAGTAAATACAAAATCAACAACAGTGAAGAGGATGAAAAAACTACATAAAGAAAAATGACTCAGCACAAAAAATTAAGTGGAACAAAGAAACTGTCAACAACCCAAAAAGAAAGACAACAAACTCACAGCACTAAATTCATACCTATAATAATTATGCTGAATGTAAATGGACTAAATGCGCCAATAAAGAGACAGAGAATGGCAGATTGGATAAAAAACCATAGTCTGTGTATTTGCTGCCTACAAGAGACACACCTTAGACTTAAAGACACAAACAAACTAAAACTCAAAGGATGGAAAAAAAAATATATCAAGCAAACAACACTCAAAAAATAGCAGGAGTGGCAGTATTAAGCTCTGACAAAATAGACTTTAAAGTAAAATCCACCACAAAGGATAAGGAAGGACACTACATAATGATTAAAGGGTCAAACACCAGAAGGACATAACTATAATAAATATTTACGCACCCAACGACAGGGCTCCAAAATACGTAAAACAAACTCTAACAGCATTGAAAAGAGAGATAGACAGCTCCACAATAGTAGTAGGAGACATCAACACACCACTTTTGGTGAAAGATAGAACATCCAGAAAGAAGCTCAACAAAGACACTGAAGAGCTGAATGCTACAGTCAACCAGCTTGATCTCATAGACATATACAGAACACTCCACCCAGCAGCAGCCAAGTATACTTTCTTTGCCAGTGCACATGGAACATTCTCCACAACAGACCACATATTAGGCCATAAAGCAAGCCTTAACAAAATCCAAAGCATCGAAATATTACAAAGCATCTTTTCTGACTGTAAAGCCATAAAAGTAGAAAGCAATAACACAAAAAAGCAAGGAAAAAAATATCAAACACAGGGAAACTGAACAACACCTTGCTTAAAAACTACTGGGTTATAGAAGAAATTAAGAATGGAATAAAGGAATTCATAGAATCAAATGAGAATGAAAACACATCCTACCAGAACTGTTGGGGCACAGCAAAAGCAGTGCTCAGAGGTCAGTTTATAGTAATAAATGCACACATCCAAAAAGGAGAAAGGGCCATAATCAAAACATTAACCCTACAACTGGAACAAGTAGAAAGAGAGCAACAAAAGAAGCCCTCAGGCACCAGAAGAAAGAAGATATTAAGAATTAGAGCAGAATTAAATGAAACAGAGAATAGAAAAACAATTGAAAGAGTTAACAAAACCAAAAGCTGGTTCTTTGAAAAGAGAAACAAAATTGATAAACCACTGGCTAAACTGACAAAAGGAAAACAGGAAAGGAAGCAGATAACCCATATAAGAAATGAGACGGGTGATATCACAACAGACCCAACTGAAATTAAAAGAATCATAACAGAATACTATGAAAAATTGTACTGTAAGAAATTTGAAAACCTAGAGGAAATGGACAAATTTCTAGAAACTCACTACCTACCTAAAGTAACAGAAACAGAGGTAGAACAACTAAATAAACCCATAAGAAGAGAAGAGATTGAAAAGGTAATTAAAAAATTCCCAACAAAAAAAGCCCAGGCCCAGATGGCTTCACTGGAGAATTCTACCAAACTTTCAGAGAAGAGTTAACACCATTACTACTAAAGGTATTTCAGAGCATGGAAAAGGATGGAATACTCCCAAACTCATTCTATGAAGCCAGCATAACCCTGATACCAAAACCAGGTAAAGACACCACAAAAAAAGAAAATTATAGACCAGTATCCCTCATGAACATGGACGCAAAAATCCTCAACAAAATTTTAGCCAATAGAATTCAGCAACCTATCAAAAAAATAATTCAGCCTGATCAAGTGGGATTTATACCAGTTTTGCAGGGATGGTTCAATGTTAGAAAAACAATCAATGTAATCCATCACATAAAGAAAACAAAAGACAAGAACCACGTGATCTTATCAATCGATGGAGAAAAGGCATTTGACAAAGTCCAACACCCATTCATGATTTAAGCTCTCAACAGAATAGGAATAGAAGGGAAATTCGTCAATATAATTAAGCGCATTTATACAAAGCCAACAGTCAACATCATCCTAAATGGAGAGACTCTGAAAGCATTCCACTTGAGAACAGGAACCAGACAATGATGCCCTTTATCATCACTCTCACTCAACATTGTGCTGGAGGTCCTAGCTAGAGCAATTAGGCTAGAAAAAGAAATAAAGGGCATCCAGATTTGTAGGGAAGAAGTCAAAGTATCTCTATTTGCAGATGATATGATCTTATACACAGAAAACCCCAAACATTCCACAAGAAAACTACTGGAACTAATAGAAGATTTCAGCAAAGTTTCAGGATACAAGATAAACATACAAAAATCCGTTGGATTTCTTTACACCAACAAAGAGAACCTTGAAGAGGAAATCACCAAATCAATACCATTTACAATAGCCCCCAAGAAGATAAAATAAAATAAAATCTAACCAGAGACGTAAAAGACCTATACAAGGAAAACTACAGGACACTACAGCAAGAAACCCAAAGAGACCTGCATAAGTGGAAAAACATACCTTGCTCAGGAATAGGAAGACTCAACATTGTAAAAATGTCAGTTCTACCCAAAGCAATCTACAGATGCAATCCTAATCCAAATTACAACAGTATTTTTTAATGAGTTGGAGAAACAAATCACTGACTTCTTATGGAACGGGAAGAGGCCCCGGATAAGTAAAGTATTACTCAAGAAGAAGAACAAACTGGGAGGCCTCACAGTATCTGATTTTAGAACCTATTATACCACCACGGTAGTCAAAACAGCCTGATACTGGTACAACAACAGATACATAGTCTAATGGAACAGAATTGAGAATTCAGACATAAATTCATCCACCTAGGAGCAGCTGATATTTGACAAAGGCCCAAAGTCCATTAACTGGGGAAAGGACAGTCTCTTTAATAAATGGTGCTGGCATAACTGGGTATCTATCTGCAAAGAACTGAATCAAGACCCATACCTCACACCATGCACAAAAACTAACTCGAAATGAATCAAAGACTTAAATATAAAATCGAAAATGATAAAGATCATGGAATTAAAAATAGGGACAATGCTAGGAGCCCTAATACGTGGCATAAACACAATACGAACCATAAGTAATAATACACAAGCACCAGAAGAGAGAATAGATAAATGTGAGCTCCTAAAAATCAAACACTTATCCTCATCAAAAGACTTCACCAAAAGAGTCAAAAGACAACCTATAGGCTGGGAAAAAAATTTTGGTTACAACAAATCTGATCAATGTCTAATCTCTAAAATCTGCAAGATACTGCAAAACCTCAACAACAAAAAGGCAAATAATCCAGTTAAAAAATGAGCAAAGGATATGAACAGGCACTTGGACAAAGAAGATATTCAGGTGGGTAACGGACACATGAAGAAATGCTCATGATCATTAGTCATTAGAGAAATGCAGATCAAAACTACAGTGAGATATCATCGCACCCCAGCAAGGCTAGCATTAATCCCAAAAACACAAAATAAGAAATGTTGGAGAGGTTGTGGAGAGACTCGAACACTTATACACTGTTGGTGGGAATGTAAGATGATACAACCGCTTTGGAAATCTATTCGGCGCGTCCTTAAAAAGCTGGAAATAGAAGTGCCATACGATCCAGCTATACTGCTCCTTGGAATATATCCTAGAGAACTAAGAGCCATCGCATGAATAGATATATACACACCATGTTCATTGCAACACTGTTCACAAGAGCAAAAAGATGGAAACAACCTAGGTGCCCACTAATGGATGACGGGATGAACAGATTATGGTATATCCATACAATGGAATACTACGCAACGATAAAGAAGAACTATGAAACCATGAGACATCTTATAACATGGAAGAATCTGGAGGTCATTATGCTGAGTGATTTTAGTCAGTCATAGAAGGACAAATATTGTATAGGACCACTATTATAAGAACTCTAGAAAAGGTTGAAACACAGAAGAAAACATTCTTTGATGGTTATGAGACTGAGGAGGGAGGGTTAGGGTTATTTACTAACTAGATAGTAGATAAGAATTATCTTAGGTTAAGGAAAGGACAGCACACACTACAGGGGAGGTCAGCACAGCTGGACTAAACCAAAGCTAAGAAGTTTCCTGAATACAATCAAACACTCTGAGGGACAGAGTAGCAGGGGTAGGGATCTGGGGATTATGCTTTCAGGGGACATCTAGGTCAACTGGCATAACAAAGCTTATTAAGAAAATACTCTGTGTCCTACTTTGATGAGTGGTGTCTGGGGTCTTAAAAGCTTGCAAGCAGCTATCTAAGATGCACCAATTGGTCCCAACCACCTGGAGCAAAGGAGAATGAAGAACACCGAAGACACAAGGAAAGCATTTAGCCCAACAGACAGAAAGGGCCGCATAAACCAGAAACTTCATCAGCCTGAGACCAGAAGAACTAGATGGTGTCTGGCTACCACCAATGACCATCAGATTCCCTGATGGAGTAGAGAAAGGTGGAGTGCAGAACTCAAATTCTAGTAAGAAGACCAGACTTAATGGTCTGAATGAGACTAAGAGTAACCCCAGAAAGCATGGCCCCCGGATTCTCTATCAGCTCAGAACTAAAACAATTTCTGAGGCCAGCTCTTCAGACAGGGATTGGATTGGACTGTGGGACATAAAGTGATACTCGTGAGGAGTGTACCTCTTAGCTCAAGTAGATCCGAGAGACTATATGGGCAGCTTCTGTCCGGAACTGAGATGGGAAGGCAGAGAGGGTTAGGAGCTGGCTGAATGGACATGAGGAATTAGGGGTGGAAAGGAGGAGTGTGCTGTCACAGTATGGGAAGAGCAATTAGGGTTGCATAACAATGTATGTATAAATTTTTGTATGGGAGATTAAATTGAAATATAAGCTTCATTGAAGCTACAACAATAAATAAATAAAATAAAAGTGGCAAACCATGTAGAGCTTAACACCGAAGTTGAGAGAAATGTAATCCAGTTTTCCTTAAGAAGGCTAAATTTCAAAATCAGGTTAATTTGCACCTCATTTTTAGAGTCTGTTAAAATAACCTTGGGTCAACAAATAAACCTTTCAAGCTTTAGCTAATAAAAATATTTGGATCTTTGGAAGTCTGCTGATGTCTTTATTTGGAACTTTCTAAAACTAAAGAATTTCATTGTATCTAAGATTCATTTTTCACAAGTCTTAAAATCTGAATGACAGCATATTATCTGTGTGGTATTCATTCTAGCATTTCATAGGCATTTTCTTTTACAAAAATCAGTATTTTCTCTTCATTATAAAAAGGAATGAGGTCTATTCCGTGTTTTTAGGTAATAGAGGAAAAACTAGCCCTTGACCTGTTCTGACTGGTTTTAGTCATCATTATTTTTAGTTTCTATTTACTTGGTAGATATTGTTTGGCACAAAATGGAAGAAGACCTCATTAGTTGTGTAAATTTTGAACATTCAGATTTATTTTTCAAAATAATATTGTAGATAAAGTATTTCAGACAGATTAACAACAAATTAAATTGACAAGGAAATCTGAGAGATACTGAAATATTTCACTGGTATATTTATGGAAATATTTAAATTTATGAGATAGAATTGTAGTAGAAAGCAAAAGAATCCTTTGTATATTATAGTAATTTTTAGTGAGTGAATTCCTCTTTTAAGGTGATATAAACCTGTATTCCAATCTTAGTAAGAATTTTAAAATAATTTGCTGACTTAATTGATTTAACCTTTCAAAGAATATGCTAAAGGCCACTAACTTCTTGCAGCATGTATGGATAAATATTTGAATGTGTTTTTGGTTAGGATATAAAAATATTTGGGAATAAATCCAGTACTTATGCTCATTTACTTTATATAAATTGGAATTTCCCATGAGTGGCTTTATAAATTTGAGAAAGTGGAGAGAACTTGAAAATAAACCAATTGTTTGTTTATGAGCTTTATTTAGAAATCCGCATTAGTGACTCTCATAGTTGAGATATTAACCCAATAATTCCTTTTCTTTGTAGATTATTGTCTTTATATAGAATTATATATTCTTAGGAGGAAATTCTCTTTGGAGTACCCAGAAGAGAAATATTACATTTTTACCAAATGTGTTCTTTACATATTCTAATCTAGCACAATTTGCATTTAAGAAAACTAATTTATTCTGCACAGATATTTTCCCATTCACCCTCTGCTCTCCCCCACCCCCCAAAAGAGCAGCATCATAACATCTCAGACATTCATTTGCTTTAGAGATTGTTTGGTGCCCACACTGGGTTATTCTGCCAGAGTAAAGATGTTTCCGAGCCATTCATCTTTAATTACATTTGAATTTACATTAATTTTTAAAAAGATTAAAACTACCTTCAAAAATAATGTGCCTATTCACTAAACAGCATGTATTAATTTATAGGATTGCTTATTGAAAAAAGTGTTATTCTATGTCTCTTGCCTCATGTATAATAAAGAACTTCTCATTTTGAAAGTAATTGCTGTAAAATATTGCTTGAGGGATCAGAAATTAGTGTGATTGGAGGCAGTACTTTATAACTTTGCCCTGAGGCAGACTCTTTTGAGTGTCTTAGGTGCAAACATAAAATTGGATAAGAAGAGTTGAAGTAGCAGAATGGTGGAGTAGTTAGAAAAGATCTTTAGATCATGAAGTCCTTGATAACAGAGTTCTTCTCAGTCTTTTGTAAAAATCCTTACAATGCGTCCTACAGCTTCATTCACATAGAAGAAAACGATGACATTAATACTATAACAACTAAGAAACAAACAAATAAGAGGTTGATCTTAGGAACTGCTGAGCTTCTCCAAAGGGTGTCTGGCTTCCTTGATCGTATGTTATTTCTTCCCTTTATAAAGAAGGAACAGCATTCCCGTTTCAAAGAAAGCTAAAATGTTTGTCATCAAGCCTGTCAGTGATTTGAAGAGACCACCTTTCCTCAAATAGAGTGAAAGACTTCTTCTTGTGATTTTGGTCCTGTGGAGTTAGGTCAGTGGAATGTGGTTATAAGATAAACAGTGATTTTATTTTCTTCATATTCTACTGAGAAACTTCCAGTGTTCCCCCCCTTCCTCAACAGTGACTATGTGAAAAGGTCCAAGCACCTCGATGTGGCAGGTGGAGGCCTTCTAGAGTTTGGCTTGAATCTAAGCATAACTTTTACCACTTTCCAACTTGAACATCAACTCTAATGGAAGGAAGGAGTAAGCTAAAGCTGGAGAGGTGAGGCTTGGGGAGGTCTAATAGGGGCTAATAGCCAGATTATTAAGTTCAGAGGGACGTAGAGAACTCCAGTACTGTCCACACGGGCAGTCGTTCCAAGATGTCTTTTGAAGGTGAGGGACAGGGCCTGTCTAGATGGCTGTGTTCAAAGAAGGTGACATTTCTTGATGCCAGACTGCCACTTTACTCATAGATTAGGACACGTTCTGTGAGCTGATGTATTGGATTCTGGAAGGATGAGTCAATCTCAAGTGACAGATAGGAATTAGGCGACGAACTCAGGATACCAGACCATCAGTCTGGTATTCAGGGCTGGACTTGAGGAAATTATCATGAAAATCAGGGCTTGAGGGATACGTAGTCAGACTGGCTTCAGAAAGTGAAGGATGGGGGGAAGGCAGTATCCCCCTTTTCTGAGTTCTTTTAAGAGTGTTAGAATGCTAGCATTAACATTGTAGCCTCTTTATGGTACTTGGGTGGCAATATAAAGTGCGTAAAATTGTTTGATCTCTCCCACTTAATTTGTTATTTCAGACCAAGAAATGTTTTATATTCATTTTTAAATTCTCATTACATCTTGTCCAAGTATTAAGCACTTCTTGGATGAGTAACACATTTTTGGGCATTATTTCTGTCTGCTTATGGAAACCAAGAATGAGACCAAACAATAAACCCAAGTTCATATGACTTAGTTTTTAAAATTTTTTAATGGAAAAAAAATAATATATTGGTTTCCTCAAGAGCATGTGCACTTACATGCTCTCTGTCTCTTTTTCCCCCCCCGTCAGTGGATTACAAAACTACGGGGATTCTATCATTTAGAATGAGGACTGTGAAGGCTGTGAAGGGCAACTAAGTGCCCTTTTTTCTGATTATTTTAGAAACAGCAAATTTCTCACTAGAAAGATTTGAAGCTGGAAAGCCAAGGGATTTTGGCACAGAACTGTGAAGGGAACCTGGATGAGGAATGCTCCAGGGAGCTTTCATTCCAAGAGAAGAAATTAAGGATATGCTGAAGGAAACAATTTATTCATCTTGGTAAAATTAGTTGAGGCAGTTAATAGTACTATCAATGGGTGAATTAATAAAATGTACTAATTTGAATCTAGATGTTTACATTTCTCTAAGTCTTGCCCCTGAACATATGTATTATTTCAATAAATGATTATTGAACCTCTATCATTCTTTCATCCATTCAACAGACTTTTATTGCATACGTGCTGTATGCCAGTTGGGATGCAGGTGCTGTTGACAGAGAAGTGAGTAAGGCATAGTTGTTGACCTCAGGAGGCTCGTGGTCCTTATTAGCATTATGCAAGTGCATTGCAAGGAATACAAAGATGAGTCCTTAAGCAACTAAATGTCCATCAACTCATGAATTGAGAAACCAGATGTAATACATTCCTATAATGGACTGCTATTCAGCAATAAAAAAGAATAAAGTACTTGAAAAATACTACAATATGGATGAAACTCAAACATTATGCTGGGCTAGACACAGAGCAGGAAGGGGAGCGGGGAATGATTGCTAGTGGGGAAAAGGATTTTCTTTGGGTGATGAAAATGTTCTAAAATTAGATAATGGTGATGGTTTTACAGTGTTATAAATGTACGAAAAATCACTTAGTTGTACGTGTTAAAGAGGTGAATTTTATGGTATATGTATTATATAAAGATGTTATATATATTTTTAAAAAAGAAATGGAAGGGGTAGATAGCTCTCAAGATTTCCACTGAAAGGAAAAAGAGAAATGAGAAGATGGTAAAAGGAGTATGTTTTATTTCTATTGTGGATATCTTATTTACATGATTGATAGATAGATAGATAGCTTCCATTGAGTCACATCCAGCTCATGGAGGCATACTGTACAACAGCATGAAATGTTTCCTGGCCCTGTGTCATCCTCACAATCGCCAGCATGTTTAAGTCCTTCTTTAAGGCTTTTGTGCCAAGCCATCTCATCTCCCTCACCATTCCTGGCCCTCTCCTTCACCAAACATGATGTTCTCCTTAAACTACTAATTCCTGCATGTGTCAGACATTGTTCTGTTGTGATCCATAAGGTTTTCATTGCCGAATTTTCAGAGGTAGATCACCAGGCCTTTCTTCCTAGTCTGTCTTAGTCTCTAGGCTCTACTGAAACCTGACCACCATGGGTGACCCTGCTGGTATTTGAGATACCTGTGACAGAGCTTCCAGTGTCACAGCAGCACACAAGTCATCACAGTACAACAAACTGACAGACAGGTCGTGGGATTTATACAGTAGTTTCTGTGGATTTGTTATTATATATGCTTACCTATTATATAGATAAAGAAACTGAAGCTTTTAGAGCTCAGGCGACTTGCCAAAGGACACACAGCTTAATAAAAGCAGAATGGAGAATTAAACTCTGATCCGTGGACTCCCAGTCTCCCAGGAAAGCAGAGCACAAGTTGAAGGGCTGACTCAGAATGGAGGTACGTATGTCGGCTGAGATTGGAGGGAAGGAAGAAAGATAAATATCGATGAAGGTATAGACACTTTGAATTATGTGAATCCCAAAAGCTCTTATATTCCAAATCACACACTTCAGCACTGTTTTCTTTTAAGCCAAGTAAGCCAAGTAAGTTATTTACATTTTTAAATTCCTTAAGAACAAGACAATGTCTACTCATTTGCCTGTGTTGGGCAACTGTATTCTGAGGAAAATCGAGCTCTGCCCCATACTTAATTGGCTAACAACCAGTGGAAGTATGGTGGACATGGATTTGGACGTGTGTCCTTGTTAGCTATCTTCGTTTTGTAAGAGGATATCTGCTGTCTTGTACATATGTGTTGTCCTACCCTGAGTTGACCACATAGAACACACATTCACTCCAAATTTTTGACAGAGAATCCACCCTTGATCTCTTTGTTATTCAATTCTCATCGAGTGTTTTGTCCTTCTTGCGTCTTTCTCGTTGCCCTTTCCCTCCCTTCCCCGATATAAAGTCATTCAGGATTCTATCTCTAAAATATATTAAAAATTCATCCATTTATTTTTCTCTGCTACCAGATAAGGCCAGACCACCATCATCTTTATCCAGATCTTTTTTCCCCTTTGGTCGCATTGCTTCAAGTCTTGCCCTCCTCTACTCGTTACTGCAAGAGCATCTTCTTAATATTCAAATTCTATCACATGGCTCTCCTGCAGGTCCTCCTGCCTAGAAAAATTATCATCACACAGAGTTATCTTTTAAAATGCATTAAAAAATTCACCCAGCAAATATTTGAGGACCTACTATTTGCCAGACACTGTTCTTTCATTGACTGTAGAACTCCTTACCAAGACCCACAGGCCCTCCAAGGACCCATTCCCTGCCTTTCCCTCAAACTTTATCTCATGTTCCTCTTCCCTCTTGCTCACTACACCCGAGGCATAATGATATTCCTTCAGTTCCTCAGAAAAGTTTTCCTGCCTTAGGTTCTTTGTGCATGCAGTGATCTCTGCGAGGAGCTCATGTCTCCACTCTTCTTGGGGGATAGCTCTTTAGCATCATCTTTCAGTTCTCAGCTTAAATATCTCCTTGGAGCGGTCTTCCCTGATCACCAAATCCAAATGAGATATCTGTCCCTCTTGCTCCTCAGTTATGAATGACAGAAGACCCAAAATAACATTGGCGTAAACAAATTTATTTCTCTGTCATTTACAGTTCTAGATAAATACCTGGTGTAGAAACCCAGAATCTTTCTGTTCAGATATTCCTTTCCAGGTCTACCTCATGGTTCAAGGTGGCTCCTCCAGCTCCAGCCATCACATCTGCATTTGAACCACCAGGGAGGAGAAAGAGGAGGGTGGGGACATGCCTCCCCTATTAAGTAACATGGCCACCCCTAGCTATAGAGAAGCTGGAAAATGAAGTCTTTCGTTTATCATTTTTTTTTTCTAGGCAGTCATTTTCCCAACAAAATTAAAATGTTCTATAACTGAGAAGGGGCAGGGGATGGATACAAGGGAAGAGGAACAATGCCCTTACATGTTATATTCATGGTAGGAATAGACTCTTGTCCATTATCACATCACACAGCATTTTCTTTAAGATGACCCCCCAAATAACTTCCTTATAATTCTCATTACCAGGAAATTTGTGTTTCTCCTGAGCAACTCGTTGGTTTTCATATAATGGACACTGTTAATCTTATGCTTGATTATGTTTATTCTGTTTGCCAGGCAGTTCATAGCTAAGTTTATGGTCCTTTCTAGCAACTGCACTAACCATAAAGCATATATATATGTTTTTCTATAATATTAACCTTGGAATTATTTTATTTTACTACTACTTTCTTTACCATCTTTCCTTGTTTATTTATTTAGATATATTTTTGCAAATGTCCTTAAATTCTTTTGGTAATGTCAGGAAATAAATAAATAAAATACATTGTAAATAAATAAAATATCCTGTATTAAATAAGGATAATAAAATTACCTACATCATAGGGTTGTTGAGAGAATCAAATGAGTTAATATAAGTATTTAGAAAAGTGACATATTGTAAGAGCTATATAAATGTTAGCTTAGTATTATTTTTATAATTAAATCTTTACTGACGTGTCCAGCAAGTAAACCTGTTTGAAGAGAAAGTCTTGAAGTAACACAAACTGTATCAAATGAAGAGGGAAAAGATAAAATTAAGTATTTAAGGTCCACTCATCAAAAAATATTCTATGTATGCAGATTATAATCTATGTAGCAGCTAGCAAATGCATTGTGCTGCATAAGATAATATGCTAAAAATCTTAGTAGAGATGGCCTCCAAGACATTTGATGTATCTGGTGCTTAGGCATCTTGTAGATAAAACATGTAGGTGACTAACTGGATCCAACCACCAGAAGAACTGTTGCTCTTTCTGCACTTTTTTTTCTGTTAGCAATAGTTGGTCTGTATCAGATAGGCCTGGGTTTGAATCTTAGATCTATAACTAACAAAACTGGGTAAGGTCTCAAATTTCACATCAGTGAACAGGGGCAGCAATTGTACCACAAAGGGACATAAAGAGTACAGGAAATAATGCATGTAAAGAGCTTTGGCACAGAGTATGCATATAATTGTTATTCTAATTATCATGAGTTCATGCAAATAAAGAATGATTACCTTTTACCTCTTGGATTTACCTGATTTTTTTTTCTTTAAAACTGTGCCCTTCAATCTGATAGAAATTCTACAAAGGCTCAAATTTTTACTTTTTCCATCATGAGCTTATATAGAATAGTGGTTTTTCAATTATGGTTGAAGAATCACAAATGGTCCACATGGATTTTTGGGAACTGTGTAAGCTATGTGCTCTTGTAGCATTAATGTTTCTATCATCATAGCATTTATGCTTAAGTTTCTGGTATGGATTGTAAAACTATTAATGGTGTTAAGTGCATGTCTGGTTTTCATTAATTGATAGCTCATCAGAAGTTCATCAAAAATTTTCCATTCATTTTGTTGAGTTCAAGTGGTTGAGGGTAAATGGCATAAGAGCATTTTTGCCCTGCCAAAGTAGATCATGAACAGTATGGTCAATTTAATTCAATTCAACACATGTATACTGAATTCAGAAAATGGGAAAAGTGCTGTGCTGCGTATTGTGGCAATATCAAGGGGGGTGATGGCCATCTGCTGTTTGCTACCCAACATCTATATCATTTCTATCTGGGAACTGCAGCCTTTGCCTGGTCCCAGCAATGTGCTTTGTGTATTCGGGTCTACGGATGGGCCTTAATTGGCTTAAGGTAGTCAGCACATCCCATCCCAGTGATCTTAGTGTTGGAGTCAAGAGTGGGCCCAATCAGAACCCATAAGTCTTGAGCAGATGTTTGGTGGGATGCCCCGGAAAATGAACCTTCCTGTCTTTCCTGTGGGAACTGCTGGAAGAAACACTCTCTTCTTTCCCTGGGCAGTATAGTTAGGATGTAAGGTGTGGGAGAACCTGGAGATGTGAGGGGGCAGAGCACCACACAGACACAAAGATGAAGCTAACGTCATGGAGGGCAATACCAGGAGCCAGGAGCCAGGAGCTTCCTGAAGCCAGCCCTAGCACTGGTCACATGAGCCAATACATTTCTTTAAACCAGTTGGAGGTGGGTTTTATATCACTTGCAAGTGTGAGCATTCACATGTTCTTTGATCAGTAATTAGAAAAGAATTTATGATAGCTGCAACTCAGTTGTTACTATTATTCTAGAATACTGATTCATATCTGTAATAAAACTTGATCCAGAGATTAACATTATTTTGGAACAGAATTAACCAATGACAAAGTATTTGTTGAAATGCCTTAAGAGAAGGGATGATATCTGTCTTGTTTACTCTTGAGTCTCCTAGGGTCATCCCTAGCACATAGTTGAGCTCTCAGTATATGCTGATTAGATATGTGAACTCAACCTTGTTCTTGTTGTTGTTGTGTTAGTTGCCACCGAGTTGATTTTGACTCATAGTGACTCCAAATGTGCAGAGTAGAACCGCACTCCATAGGGTTTTCAAGGCTGTGACTTTCTGAAGCAGGTTGCCAGGCCTTACTTCCAAGGCAACTCTGGGTGGGTTTGAACCACCAACCTTTTGGTTAGTAGTCCAGTGCTTACCCATTTGTACCATCCAGGGGCTCCTAAACATTTTGCTAGGTTCTGTGTTTCCCACATACGAGAGACCTTCTCCATGGGAGTTCCTGATGACAGGCTTTACTGGGTCAAGCCGCAACCAATTTTTTTGAACAATTTATATATTTCTTCTTTTAATTTTTATTGTTTTCTTTAAGGTAAAGCTTGCAATACAAGGTAGTCTCTCTCTCATAAAAAATTTATACATACATTGTTTTGTGACCCTAATTGCTCTCCCTGTACCGTGACAGCACACTCTTCGTTTCCACCCTGGATTTACCGTGTCCATTCAACTAGCTCCTGACCCTCTCTGCCTTCTCCTCTAGCCTCTGGGCAGGAGCTACCCATTTAGTCTCATGTAGCTACTTGAGCTAAGAAGCACACTCTTCACGAGTATCATTTTATGTCCCATAGTCCAGTATAATCTTTGAAGAGTTGGCCTCTGGAATAGTTTTAGTTTTGAGCTAACAAAGAGTCCAGGGGCCATGTCTTCCAGGGTCACTCCAGTTTCAATCAAACCATTAAATCTGGTCTTTTTACTAGAATTTGAGTTCTGCACGCCACTTTTCTCCTGCTCCATCAGGGACTCTCTGTTGTGTTCACTGTCAGGGTGGTCATTGTGGTAGCCAGGCACCATCTACTTCTGGTCTCAGGCTGATGAAGTTTCTGGTTTATATGGCCCTTTCTGTCTCTTGGGCTAATACTTTCCTTGTGTCCATGGTGTTCTTCATTCTCCTTTACTCCAAGTGGGTTGGGACCAATCGATGTATCTGAGATGGCCCCTCACTAGCTTTTAAGACCCCAGACGCCACTCACCAAAGTGGAATGCAGAACATTTTCTTAATAAACTTTATTATGCCAATTGACCTAGATGTCCCCTGAAACCATGGTCCCCAGACCCCTGCCCCTGCTACTCTGTCCCTCGAAGTGTTTGACTATGTTCAGGAAGCTTCTTATCTTTGGTTTAGTCCAGTTGTGCTGACTTCCCCTGTAGTATGTGCTATCCTTCCCTTCACCTAAGATAATTCTTGTCTACTTTCTAGTTAGTGAATACCCCCTCCCTCCCTCCCCATCCTCGTAACCATCAAAGAATGTTTTCTTCTGTGTTTAAATCTTTTCTTGAGTTCTTATAATAGTGGTCTTATACAATATTTGTCCTTTCGCGACTGACTAAATTCACTCAGTGTAATACCTTCCAGATTCCTCCATGTTATATTTCAAGGATTCATCGTTGTTCTTTATCATTGCATAGTATTCCATTGTGTGAATATACCATAATTTGTTTATCCATTTGTCTGTTGATGGGCACCTAGGTTTTTTCCATTTTTTTGCTATCGTGAACAGTACTGCAATGAACATGGGTGTGCATGTATCTATTCATGTGACACCTCTTATTTCTTTAGGATATATTCCAAGGAGCGGTATTGCTGGATCATTTGGTACTTCTATTTCTAGCTTTTTAAGGAAGTGCCAAATCGATTTCCAAAGTGGTTGTAGCATTTTACATTCCCACCAACAGTGTGTAAGTGTTCTAGTCACCCCACAACCTCTCCAACGTTTATTGTTTTGTGTTTTTTTGGATTAATGCTAGCCTTGTTGAGGTGAGATGGTATCTCATTGTAGTTTTGATCTGCATTTCTCTAATGGCTAATGATCGTGGCATTTCCTCATGTGTCTGTTAGCTGCCTGCATGTCTTCTTTGGTGAAGTGCCTGTTCATATCCTTTGCCCATTTTTTAATTGGGTTATTTATCTTTTTGTTGTTGAGGTTTTGCAGTATCTTGTAGATTTTAGAGATTAGATGCTGATCAGATTTGTTGTAGCCAAAAATTTTTTCCCAGTCTGTAGGTTTCTTTTGACTCTTTTGGTGAAGTCTTTTGATGGGCATAAGTGTTTGATTTTTAGGAGCTCTCAGTTATCTAGTTTCTCTTCTGGTGTTTGTGCATTGTTACTTATGGTTTGTATTCTGTTTCTGCCATGTATTAGGGCTCCTAGCATTGTCCCTATTTTTTCTTCCATGATCTTTATCGTTTTAGATTTTATATTTCGGTCTTTGATCCATTTTGAGTTACTTTGTGCATGGTGTGAGGTATGGGTCTTCTTTCAGTTTTTTGCAGGTGGATGTCTAGTTATGCCAGTACCATTTGTTAAAGAGACGTCTTTTCCCAAATTAACGGATTTTGGGCCTTTGTCAAATATCAGCTGCTCCTAGGTGGATGAGTTTATGTCTGGATTCTCAATTCCGTTCCATTGATCTATGTATCTGTTGTTGTACCAGCACCAGGCCGTTTTGACTACTGTGACAGTATAATAGCTTCTAAAATCAGGTAGTGTGAGGCCTCCCAGTTTGTTCTTCTTCTTGAATAATGGTTTACCTATCCCGGGCCTCTTCCTTTTCCATATGAAGTTGGTGATTTGTTTCTCCATCTCATTAAAAAATGCCGTTGGAATTTGGGTTGGGATTGCATTGTAACTGTAGATCGCTTTGGGTAGAATTGACATTTTCACGATGTTGAGTCTACCTATCCATGAGCAAGGTATGTTTTTCTACTTATGCAGGTCTCTTTTGGTTTCTTGCAGTAATGTCTTGTAGTTTTCATTATATAGGTCTTTTACATCTCTGGTTATGTTTATTCCTAAGTATTTTATCTTCTTGAGGGCTATTGTAAGTGGTATTGATTTGATCATTTCCTCTTGGAAGTTCTCTTTGTTGGTGTAGAGGAATTCAACTGATTTTTTAATGTTTATCTTGTGTCCTGATACTTTGCTGAAATCTCCTATTAGTTCTAGTAGTTTTCTTGTGGAATGTTTGGGGCTTTCTGTGTATAAGATCATATCATCTGCAAATAGAGATACTTTGACTTCTTTTCTACCAATTTGGATGCCTTTTATTTCTGTTTCTAGCCTAATTGCTCTGGCTAGGACCTCCAGCACAATGTTGCATAAGAGTGGTGATAAAGGCATCCTTGCCTGGTTCCTGTTCTCACGGGGAATGCTTTCAAAGTCTCTCCATTTAGGATGCTGTTGGCTGTTGGCGTTGTATAAATGCCCTTAATTATGTTGAGGAATTTCACTTCTATTCCTATTTTGCTGAGAGTTTTTATCATGAAAGGGTGTTGGACTTTGTCAAATGCCTTTTTTGCATCGATACGATCATGTGGTTCTTTTCTTTTCTTTTATTTATGTGATAGATTACACTGATTGTTTTTCTAATGTTGAACCATCCCTTCATACCTGGTATAAATCCCACTTAATCATGGTGAATTATTTTTTTGATACGTTGCTGAATGCTATTGGCTAGAATTTTGTTGTGGATTTCTACAGCAATTTATATATTTCTTAAGTTGCAGAATAAGTTGTGTGTGTGTCTGCAGTAGCATTCCCTGATTTTGTTCACTGGAGGACAAGTTGTAGGATGCATGGGTAGTGCAACACCCCCTCTCCCCCAACTACCTCAAGTGGAGTGGATTGTTAAATATTTCAAACTTAACAGAAAAGTATCCTCTACCCAGATTTAATAAATGTTGAACTTTGATTATGTTTGCTGCACACACATACACACACACACATTTATTTATTTTTTTTAAAAAGAAATAGGTTATTACTTATACCGTTGAATCTCCCTTTGTACGTCTCACAAATTCTGTTCTTTTCCATTTCTGCCTTCTGGGTAATAATGATTCTGAAGTTGTTATGTATCTCTCCTCTGCATTTTTTAAATTTACTTTTACTATGTATGTATGTGTCATGAACTATATGTAGTATTGTATTCTGGGTGTTTTTAAATGCCACGTTAGTAGAGTTCTTTTTTTTTTTTTTTTTGGCTTAACTGTAAGGTTTTTTTTTTTTTGTACTTTAGTTGAAGGTTTACAGAACAAATTAGTTTCTCATTTAACAATAATATGCATATTGTTTTGTGACATTGATTGCCAACCCATAACATGTCAACACTCTCCCCTTCTCGACCTTGGGTTTCCATTACCGGCTTTCCTGTCTCCTCCTGCCTTTTTGTCCTGGCCCCTGGACTGGCATGTCCGTTTAGTCTTGTTTTGTTTTATGAACCTGTCTAATCTGTGACTGAAGGGTGAACCTCAGGAGTAACTTAAGTACTGAGTTAAAAGTGTGTCTGGGGGCCTTAGTCTCAGGGTTTCTCTCATCTCTGTCAGGCCAGTAAGTCTGGTCTTTTTCTGTGAATTAGATTTGTATTCTACATTTTTCTCCAGCTCTGCTCGAGACCCTCTATGGTGTTCCCTGTCAGAGCAGTTGGTGGTGGTAGCCGGGCACCATCTAGTTGTGCTAGACTCAGTCCGGTGGAGGCTGTGGTGGTTGTGGTCCATTAGTCCTTTGGACTAATCTTTCCCTTGTGTCTTTGGTTTTCTTCATTCTCCCTTGCTCCGGATGGGGTGAGACCAGTGGAATATCTTAGATGGCTGCTCACAAGCTTTTAAGACTCTAGAGGTTAACATTAGTAGAATTTTAATGTACAAATTGTTCTGAAAATTCCTATTATGTTTTTATGATTTATCCATGTTGATATGTATGGATCTAGTTCGTTAAATAGCTGTATTCTTTTGAACTAATATGTAATAATTTATGTATTCTTTTCCTATTGATAAACATTTAAGTCATTTCAAGTTTTATTTAATTAAAAACAATACGGCAACAAATATCTTTATACATTTCTATGGTGCATATATGTGAAAGTTTCTTTTAAACAAATACATCAGTGTCAAATTGTTGAGTATTAGGACATCTTTAACTTTATTTGATATTGCTAGATTTCTCTCTATTGTGTTTGTACCAATTTATACTACCCCTAGCAACGTATGAAGATTCCATTGCCCTCAAATCCTTGCCATCCTTTGGTATTGTCAGACTTTAATTTTTCTTTAGTTTGATGGATGTGAAATGTCATTTTACTTTTCAGTAACTAGAGGTTACATAACTTTTTATTTATTAGTCATTTGGGTTTCTAATTCTGTCAGTTTCCTGTTTATATGTGTTGACCATTTTTTTAATTGGAGTATTTATCTTTTCTGAGTAGATTCCCAGCATTTCCTTACATAGTTTGGATTGTTGTTGTTAGTTACAGCTGAGTTGATTCCTACTCATGGTGACCCCATGTGTGCAGAGTATAACTACTCTGTAGGGTTTTCAAGTCTGTGACCTTTCAGAACTAGATAGCTACGCCTGTCTTCCTGGGTATGTCTAGTTGTGTTTAAACGGCCAACTTTTCATCTAGTACTTGAGAGTTTAATAATTTGTACCACCTGGGGACTCATAGTTTGGATACAAAAGCTTTATGAGTTGTATAAAGAGGAAATACCTTCTCCCAGTCTGTGATATCTTAGCGTTGTTTATTAGATGTTTTTTTCAAACAAAAGTTTTTATATTATTACATTTCACTGTAATTAAATTGAACAAACTTTTCACTGTGGTTTGTGTTTCTTGTGTCTTATGTAAGAATTACCTTCCATATCTTGAGATTATCAGTATCTTTTCCTATCGTTTCTATATATTTCTATAGGTCCTATAGTGGGTTTTTGGTTTTGGGTATCTACACTATGACTCAGAGCCTTGGTGGCTCAGTGAGTTTTTGGTTTCGGGTATCTATACTATGACTCAGAGCCTTGGTGGCTCAGTGATTAAGAGCTACGACTGTTAACCAAAAGGTCGGTAGTCTGAATTCACCAGCTTCTCCTTGCAAACCCTATGGGGCAGTTCTACTCTGTCCTATAGAGTTACTATGAGTCAGAATCGACTCGACGGCAATGAGTTTCTTTTTTAATAGTTTCTGTAACAACGTTTAAAGCTTTGCTTTTGCTGTGACTTTAATCTCCATGGAATTTCTTTTTCTGTATGTTAGAAGGTAGGAATCAAGTTTTATATTTTCCTAGGATCAGTCATTGTGTAATTTATCATTTCCCCATTCATTTGGGATACCATCATTATCATATACCAAGTTTTCATATATAGGTGAACTCCATTCTTCTCCATTTACTTTTTTGTCTTTCCATGCAGCAGTACTATACTTCTTTCATTATTAAAGCTCTGAGTAAGTCTTGCTAGCTGGTAGTGCACTCTCTGTTTTAGTAGTTGTTATTGTTGTTGATATATCCCTGGCTTGTTTTGGTCTTCTATCTATGAACAGAAGATCAATTTTTTAATACTGTATTTCCTAACTTTTTAAAGTTAATTGATAGTTTCTGTTGCAATTAATAGTGTAATCGTGACAGTACACAATACTGGGGAAGCCAGCACCATATGTACAAGGAAAGGTCATGGAGGCTCCATAGACACATCCAAACTCCCTGAGGGACTGAATTGCTGGGCAGAGTGCTGTGGGGACCATGGTCTCAGGGAATATCTAGCTCAATTGGCATAACACAGTTTATAAAGACAGTGTTGTACATTCTACCTGGTGAGTAGCGTCTGGGGTCTTAAAAGCCTGTAAGCAGCCATCTAAGATACTCCACTGGTCTCACCCCTTCGGGAGCAAGGGAGAATGAAGAGAATAGGTTACAAGGAAAAGATTAGTCCAAAGGACTAATGGACCACAGCTACCAAGGCCTCCACCAGACTGAGTCCAGTACAGCTAGATGGTGGCTGGCTACCACCACTGACTGCTCTGACCGGGATCACAACAGAGGGTTCTGGATAGAGCTGGAGAAGGATGTAGAACAAAATTCTAACACACAAAAAAAGACCAGATTTACTGGCCTGACAGAGACTGGAGAAACCCTGAGAGTATGGCCCCAGACACCTTTTTAGCTCAGTGGTGAAGTCGCTCCCGAGGTTCACCGTTCAGCCGGGGATTGGACAGCCATAAAACAAAATGGGACTAATGAGGCACAGCAATCCAAGGACGAGGACTAGAAGGCAGAAGGAGACAGGAAAGCTGGTGATAGGGAATCCAAGGTTGAGTAAGGACAGTGTTGACATGTAGTGGGGTTGTTAACCATTGTCATAGGGCAAGATGTGTACTAACTGTTTAATGAGAAACTATTTTGTTCTGTAAACCTTCATCTAAAGTGAGAGTAGCAACACAACTGGAAGAACGTAATTGATGTCACTGAATTGTACATGTAGAAATTTTTGAAATGGTGTATCTTTGGCTATGTATATTTTCACCAAAAAAAAAAAAAAAAAAGATCCTCCAAGGTAGAGAAGGGAGAGTGTTGACATGCCGTGGGGTTGTTAACCAATGTCATAAAACAGTATGTATACTGACTATTTAATGAGAACTATTTGTTCTGTAAACCTTCACCTAAAGTACAATTAAAAAAAAAAAAAAATGGAACCTGGTGTAGCAAGTTTGTGTTAATGATGGTGAAATAATTTGGAAAAAGATATCAAGAAGTGTGGCACTACTTGAAGAATGTAACCAATGTCACTGAATCGTACATGTAGAAATTGTTGAATTGGTATGTGTTTTGCTGTATATATCTCACCAATAAATAAATAAATGAAATTAATGATGTGTTTCATGGATAAATATCATTGTGGAAATCTATTTTTATTAGAGGAATTTGAAATACAATACCTCTTCATATAAAAAAAAAAAAGTATTGGAATCTTTTTCTCAATTACATTTTCTAACCAGAGTTTTCTTGGTATATAGGGACATTTTGATTTTTGATATATTGCTTGTGTATAGTCAACATAATTGAATTTTCTTACTTCTCAAATATCTTCTCTATGGATTTTCTTGGATTACCTACAGGTAATCATGTCATCTATGAATAAGGACAGCTTGACTCTTTCTTTCCAATCCTTAAATATTTTATTTCTTTCCCTTTGTTTTAGTCACCATGGGTCAGAATCGACTTGCCAGCAACTACCAACAGTAACTGTATCAGTTAAGACTTCTAGTACAGTGGTTAATGAGGTTGTGATAGTGAACAGCCTTTTCTTGTTCTGATTTAATACTTGAAACATAAAATTGCAATGCCATTGCCATCTTGAGCGAAGTCCTGTAAAATCTTTAAAAACATAGGATGGATTATTACTCCTCCCACTAAAAACCTTTTAATTGTTTCCAATTGCCCATTAGATAAATACCTAAATTCCTTTAAGTGGCTTACAAGGCCCTGACTAAACTGGCTCCTCCCTACTGCGCCATCTTCATCTGGCTTCACTATCCCACTCTACCCTGACTTTCTTTCAGTTCCTTGGACTTAATTACACCTCAAGGATTTTATATATGCTATTTATTCTGGCAGGAATATTATATATCTCCCTTCCTTCATCTGCTGCACCTAGTTAAATTCTACTCATTCCTCAGGTTCTTAATGTTTCTTTCTCTTGGAAGATTTTGAAGACTCTGTCAGACTAGATCAAGTTCCAAGTATTCTAGTTTTAGAACATCATATATTTCACTTACTAGTGATTATCGTTCTTGTTGTTAGCTGCCATTGTTGTCGGCCGCGACTTACGGCAACCTTATGTGTAACAGAACGAAATATTGCCTGGTCCTGCGCCATCTTCTTAATTGTTGGCATATTTTCCTTTCAGCCTTGGAGGCCCAACTTTCAGCACTATATCAGACAATATTCTGTTGTGATCCATAAGGTATTCCTTACCTAATTTTTGGAAGTAAATTGCCAGGTCTTTCTTCCTAGTCTGTCTTAGTCTGAAAGCTCCACTGAAACCTGTCCACCATGGATGACCTTGCTGGTATTTGAAATATTTGTAGCATAGCTTCCAGCATCACAGTAACACTCAAGCCACCACAGTATGACAAACTGACAGATGGGTGATGGATTAGAGATTGTAGGTATGTATTAATATGTTTACTGTTTTTGATTGGTATCTGTCCTCCCTGCTAGAATGTAATCTTCATTAGTGAAATTACTATATCAATTTTTTAACTCTACTGTATCCCTAGGACTTTGGACAGGCCTGGCATATTGGAAGGGCTCAAAAATTTGTTGAATAAATAATAATTTTAGATGAAAATCTCTTTTAAAATGGAAATACCCCACCTACCCACACTTTAATGTCAATTATTTTAGCTGAATATAGGCTGGACTACAATAAGTTGAATGAAATAGATACTTAGTTGAGATGAGAGGGATGAGACATTTATAGAATGGGTAGGGCCCAGGGATAGAAGAGAGGAAGCAGGGGATAAGCAGCTTTGCATATCTTGATACAAAGCCATGGACTCTGAATATTTGAAGTGTTCAGTAAATGATACTTACTCATTGGGAAGCTTTAGAACACCTTTGCCGTTCCTTTCTACTTTCTAAATCCAGGATTTGTAGAATAAGATAGGATGTCTGGCTACTGTGAAGATTATTGGCTACCCGAGGAGAGAGTAGCAGAAGTCATGAATACATGCTGACGTATATTAACTAGGAGGGGAGCTATATAGGATGAGATGAGGAGACCATAAGCTTGGAGTCAGTTTGACCTGTATTTAAATCGAAGCACTTTTCCTGTGCCTCAGTTTTCTCCGCTATAAAATGTAGCTAATGCCCTTACTCCATCCTCCTTAAACTATATGGTGTTGGCTTTTAATTGTAATGAGATTAACATCAATAGTTGGATTTGTTTCCTTCCAGCCAATGGGCTTTAGTACTATGACATCAAGGAAATGTTTGTTTAAGTCATATGGTTCAGATATTTCCGTCCTGTCTCTAGAATCATCTAGTGGCAAGTTGTGTGTCAAACTGAGCCATGAAACTGAGCCATGTTTCTTATTATTTGGGGGCAGATATTCTGTTTTGTTACAATATTTCTCCCGAAGTTTTACTTTTCTAAGAAGTGCATAGGATGTTTAACATTTCAAAACATAGCTAAATTAAAAAACCTGTTTTGGAACGCCAAGCTGTCGTAGAGTTATTTTATGTCTCTGATATAAAACTGTAATAACATCACTTTGTACTTGATACAAACATAAGCATACCATTTCTATAATTTTTGCTCTTGGCTTTTGAAGATGAAATTTAGAGGGAAAATACATTTGGAGATGAAATATTGAAATTTACTGAAAGTGTATAGAATTATTTAACAGTACAACAGGGCTGCTTGTTTATTTTTGAAATGACAGTGGGGTGGGTTTGCTAACTGAAGCTGCCAAAACTCTGTATTTTAATGATCTCTAGGGTTTATCTCCTTCTTAAAATTCTTTGCCATTTAATCTGCATGTGTTAAATCACTAACACTTTCTAAATTCTTAGATTTGTTTGTTTTCTACTGTTTGGTGTTCATCATTTGATCACTTTGATGTGTGATAGGAGGAGGAAAGTAGTTATTTACTTTTCACTAAACAGTATTCCCTCAGGTATCCAATATATTTATTCTATGTCTGATCACCACTTGTCTGTCAGTTTGTTGTACTGTAGTGGCTTGTGTGTTGCTGTGATGCTGGAAGCTATGTGAATGGTATTTTAAATACCAGCAGTGTCACCCATGGTGGACAGGTTTCAACAGAGTTTCCAGACTAAGACAGACTAGGAGGAAAGACCTGGCAGTCTACTCCTGAAAAAATTAGCCAGTGACAACCTTATGAATAGCAGTGGAACACTGTCTGGTATAGTGCCAGAAGATCAGCCCCTCAGATTAGAAGGCATTCAAAAGACAACTGGGGAAGAGCTGCCTTCTCAAAGTAGAGTCGACCTTAATGACTGGGATGGAGTAATGCTTTCAGGAACTGTATTTGCTAATGTGGCACAACACAAAATGAGAAGAAACAGCTACAAACATCCATTAATAATCAGAACTGGAATGTATGAAATATGAATCTAGGAAAACTGGAAGTTATCAAAAATGAAATGGAATGTATAGATTGATAGCCTAGGCATTAGTGAGCTGAAATGGACTGGTCTTGGCCATTTTGAATCAGACAGTCATATGGTCTACTCTGCCAGGAATGACAAATTGAAGAGAAATGGTATCACATTCATCCTCAAAAAGAGTATTTCAAGATATATCCTGAACTACAACACTGTCAGTGATAAAATAATATCCATATGCCTACAAGGAAGACTAATTAATGCAACTACTGTTCAAATTTTCACACTAAAAATTAATGCCAAAGATGGAGAAATTGAAGATTTTTACCAACTCCTGCATCTGAAATTGATCAAACATGCAATCAAGATGCATTGATAATTAGTGGTAATTGGAATGCAAAAGTTGGAAATAAGGATTGGTCATTCAAAAATATGGTCTTGGTGACAGAAACAATGCCGGAGATGGCATGATAGAATTCTGCAAGACCAACGACTTATTTATTGCAAATACCTTTTTTCAACAACATAAATGGTGACTATACACATGGACCTCCCCAGATGGAATACACAGGAATCAAATTGACTACATCCGTGGAAAGAGATGATGGAAAAGCTCAATATCATCAGTCAGAACAAGGCCAGGGGCCAACCATGGAACAGACCAGCAACTGCTCATATGCAAGTTCAAGTTGAAGCTGAAGAAAATTAAAACAAATCTATGAGAGCCAAAGTACAACCTTGAGTATATCCCACCTGAATTTAGAGACCATCTCAAGAATAGATTTGACATGCTGAACACTAATGACGGAAGACCAGATAAGCTGCAAGATGACGTCAAGGACATCATATATAAAGAGAGCAAAAGATCATTAAAAAGATGTGAAAGAAAGAAAAGACCAAAATGGTTGTCAGAAGAGACTCTGAAACTTGCTCTTGAATGTAGAGTAGCTAAAGTGAATGGAAGAAATGATGAGGTAAGAGAGCTGAACAGAAGATTTCAAAGGGCGGCTCGAGAAGACAAAGTAAGGTATTATAATGAAATATGCCAAGACCTGGAGTTAGAAAACCAAAAGGGAAGAACATACTCAGTACTTCTCAAGCTGAAAGAACTGGGAAGAAAAAAAAAATCAAGCCTCAAGTTGCAATTTTGAACGATCAGAATACTGAATGATGCATGAAGCATCAAAAGAAGATGGTAGGAATACACAGAGTCACTGTACCAAAAAGACTTGGTTGATGTTCAACCATTTCAGGAAGTAACATATGATCAAGAACCAATGGTAGAAGTGAGGAAGAACTGAAGGAAGAAGTCCAAGCTGCACTGAAGGAATTGACAAAAAACAAGGATCCAAGAATTGATGGAGTACCAACTGAGATGTTTCAACAAATGAATGCGGCGCTGGAGACACTCATTTACTGCAAAAATTTGGAAGACAGCTATATGGCCAGCCGACTGGAAGAGATCCATATTTGTGCCCATTCCAAAGAAAGGTGATCCAACAGAAGGTAGAAATTATCCAACAATATCATTAATATCACACCCAAGTAAAGTTTTGATGAAGATAATTCAAAAAGGTTGCAGCAGTACATCGACAGGGAACTGCCAGAAATTCAAGCCGAATTCAGAAGAAGATGTGAAATGAGGGATATCAACGCTGATGTCAGATGGATCTTGGCTGAAAGCAGAGAATTCCAGAAAGATGTTTACATGTGTTTTATTGACTATGCAAAGGCATTTGACTGTGTGGATCATAACGAATTATGGATAACATTGCAAAGAAGAGGAATTGAGAACACTTAATTGTGCTCACGAGGAACCTGTACATGGACCAAGAGGCAGTCATTTGAACAGAACAAGGGCATACTGCGTGGTTTAAAATCAGGAAAGGTGTGTGTCAGGATTGTATCCCTTCACCATACTTATTCCATCGGTATGCTTAGCAAATAATCTGAAAAGCCAGACTATATGAAGGACGAAGCATCAGGATTGGAGGAAGACTCATTAACAACTTGAGATATGCAGATGACACAACCTCACTTGCTGAAAGCAAAGAGGATTTGAAGCCCTCACTAATGAAGATCAAAGACTACAACCTTCAGTATGGTTTACATCTTAACATAAAGAAAATAGAAATCCTCACAACTGGACCAATAAGCAACATCATGATAAACAGAGAAAAGATTGAAGTTCTGAAGGATTTCGTTTTGCTTGGATCCACAGTCAACGCCCACTGAAGCAGCAGTCAAGAAATCAAATGACCTATTACTGGGCAAATCTGCTGCAAAAGATCTCTTTAAAGTGTCAAAAAGCAAAGATGTCACTTTGAGGACTAAGGTGCGTCTGACCTAAGCCATGGTATTTTCAATCGTCTCATATGCATGAGACTGAAGAAGAATTGACACATTTGAATGATGGTGTTGGCAAAGAATATTGAATATATTATGGACTGCCAGAATAATGAACACATCTGTTTTGGAAGAAGTACAGCCAGAACGCTCCGTAGAAGTGAAGATGGCAAGACTTCATCTCACATACTTTGGACATGTTATCAGAAGGGACCAATCCCTGGAGATGGACATCATGCTTGGTAAATTAGAGGGTTAGTGAAAAAGAGGGAGACCCTCTATGAGATGAATTAACAGAGTGGCTGCAACAATAGGCTCAAACAGATCAAAAACTGTGAGGATGGCTCAGGACTGGGCAATGTTTCTTTCTTTTGTACATGGGTCAGTATGAGTCAGAACTGACTTGTTGGCACCTAACAACAACAACATGTTTGATCTGTCTTCAGCTACAGATTGTGAAATGCTATAGTAAAACTGGAAACCTCACCTATTGCCATCGAGTTGATTCCGATTCGTAATGATCCTATAATGACCCTATAGGACAGAGTAGTACTACCCCATATGATTTCCAAGGCTGTAATCTTTATGGAAGCCAACTTTCACATCTGTCTTCCGTGGAGTGGCTTGTGAGTTCAAACTGCTGACTTTTGGGTTAGTAGTCAAGAACTTAACCACTGTGCCAGCAGGGCTGTTTTTGAAATGTTACAATAGAGACTGTAAATTCAGGATCCCTTTATTAGTCAGTTCTCACTGATCAGTGCTGTAATAACAAATAACCCCCCAAATTTTGGTGGCTTACAACCACAAAAGTTTATTTTTTGTTCACTTTGTATGTATTGGCTTCCTGTTGGTAGTACCTTTACTCCTGCCCCAGGTTTCCTTTTCATTCCAGGACCCAGGCTGAAGGACCAGCTCCTATCTGGGTGGTAACATTCTCATGCTTAAGGGAAAGAGCTCTTAAGAGGCAAAACCAAAGCTTTCAATGGCTCTTAAAGTCCCTGCTCAACTGTGACCACTCATTGTGCCCATTCACATTCCAGTGGTCAGAGCAAGTCATGTGGCCAAGTTCAGTGTCAAGGACGGGATTCTATTCTTCCCACAGAAGTATTTCAGTCTACAAGACAGTAAGGAAGGGGAGAGGAAATAACAGAATATAACACAGGTCTGTTTGCACACATGGGTTCCCATGAGTCAGGATCCACTCGACGGCCACCAGCAACAACAACGTATTTTGTATAAGGCCACCATCATCTTTCATATTTTTCTCACCTGCCTTGTTTTGCTGCTCTTTCTTCTCCGAAAAGTCCCTTCCCTGATGTTGTGGATTAAATTGTGTCCCCCAAAATATGTGTTGTAATCCTAACCCCTATATCTATGGGTATAATCCTGTTTGGATATAGAGTGTTCCATGAAATCTGCTCAGCTTCTCTGCCCAGCCTGATTTCCAAATGGTCCTTATGGTATAGTGATTAAATTATTGTTTTAGTAAAAACTGACAAGAATTAAGCCAGCCTCTGGAGCTGACTGATGTGATAAGGAATAGCTCTGCTCTGAGCCAGGTAGGCTGGATATTTGCTGAAGTCATATTCGTTCTTCTTTCTGTTTTATTCTTGGTAATTTGGTTTGAAGTAGAATTTTGAATAAATCAGATAATTACTGCTTATACTTGTTCGCTATATGTCCAGAACCTTACATACTTTACACTTATTTGCTTTTGGTGCTTTATAACATACAGAAAAATTTTACCGCCACCATCTCATCTGATGTTCACAAGAAGCCCGGTGATGCCAATATTATTGTGATTCCCACTTTATAGGCTGGGAGAAGTTAAGCAACTTATTCAGGATCAAAAGGCTAGTGAGTTTAATAGCCAGTATACATGCCACAGTATGAATTGATGAACACTTCTTGTTACTGATGTAGAAATACCCTGTTTTAAGCATATCTTCAAAAATGCATAGTGTAATATAATAAATGCCCTATTTGTTAAAAAAAAAAAAGTTATAGAGTAAGATGGTTGCTGGTTTCACTGAAAGGATTCACCACAGAAAAATTTAAAATGTCTTCTTCATTTTGAATGATCTGATTACTAAGTTTCAGTTTATATATAGCTTTCCCTAGGAAAACAATCATTACATAGATTGGGCAATATAGTTATTAAAGTACAAAACTTCATGCCACCAGTTTCTGTGTTGCAGTAAATGGTATGCCATCCATTCCTTTGCTGAAAGTGGTCCACTCTTCTCTATCTTCATTGCCCTGCTCTCATCCTAGCTACCATCACCTCTCACCTAGGATATCTTCTAAATAGCCACTCATACCTTTTCTTATCTCCTTTAAGCCTTTTGCTACATTAAGCCTAGTGATATTTTCAAAAGGTTAGACCAGACTCACTGGTCTGACAGAGACTGGAGGAACCCCAAAAACTGTGGCCCCTGGACACCCTGCTAACTCAGAACTGAAGCCACTCCTGAAGTTCACCTTTCAGCCAAAGATTAGACAGGTCTATAAAACAAACAATAACACATGTGAGGAACATGTTTCTTAGTTCAGTCATGTGTGTGAGACGAAATGGGCAACACCTGCCCAAAAGCAAAGTCAAGAAAGCAGGAAGGGACAGGAAAAATGGATGGATGGAAATGGGGAACCCAGGGTAGGGAAGGAGAGAGTGTTGACACATTGCGGGGATTGAAACCAATGTCACACAACAATTTGTATATGAATTGATGAATGAGAAAGTAATTTGCTCTGTAAACTTTCACCCAAAGCACAATTAAAAAAAAAAAAAAAAAGGTTTGTCTGAGTTTGACTGACTTCTCCGCCCAAATTCCTCAATACAGATACAAGGCTGCCATGTGATCTTGCCCGCACACTTTGCCAGTCTTGTCTCATGTTATTTTCTTCCATCCTCTTCTCCTCCCCACTTTCCCTGCATTTGCTTTTGAGATTCCATCATCCCAGGAAAGCTGGCCATGACCTCCAGACAAGGATAAAAAACCAGTTGCTTTAAAGTAGATTCTGACTGATAGTGACCCCATGTGTGTCACAGTAGAACTGTGCTCCATAGGGTTTTCAGTGACTGATTTTTCAGAATTAGATCACCAGGCCTTTCTTTCATGCTGCCTCTGGGTAGACTCAAACCTCTAACCTTTTGGTTAGCAGCTGATCTTGTTAACCATTTGCACCACCCAGGGAGTTAGACCATGATAATTACCCCTGATTTAATCTATTGTAACTGGAAACTCAATGGACACCCTTAAAACAATTCTTTCCCTAACCTTTGTATCCCACCCATCACTAAGACCTGTGGATTTTACTCCTTAAATACTGCTAGAAGCTGACTGATGTGGATAGTACCTTCTTGCTGCTCACTTTAATAGATGTGTTAGATGACAATGGTTTTTGTGAAAGTGCTCACTCACCAACCCCAGTCATCATCATAAGGAAATACCCAGTGGCTGGGGAGAAAGCAACCATGTTCAACCATGGTTCAAAAACAATCAAGAGCACATACATTTCATGTTTTATTTAGAGTATAAATTGCTTCCTGTGATAACTGCTAAAAGTAATCAAGGTAGTACTCAAAAGTCAGCCCGCTCATGCTGCAGCAATACCAGTAGAAGCAGGTTGTATTCTGAGGTCATCAACTTTCTGAGGACAAGTCTGTGCTCTAGGTTTATTGCTGCTGCATGTTGCTGAGTTCGATCCCTGTAAAACCTGAGTGCCTTACATTACATGTTAAGTTGAATACAACGGTCCAATGGTAGTTACCTTTCCATTAAACAGCAAAGGTCTCTGTGTAAGTTCATTTTAGAGGTCAAAGTAGATGAGTTGCTTTGCTTGTGGCTCATCCTCAGGTGTCAGTATGTTGTGATGGCTTATGGAACACTGTTCCATGGGACCGACAGCTGCCTCTCTAGAGATGATGATAATTTACTGAGCCGTGGAATTTGATGAAGTTGGGTCTGGGCTCGCTGGCAAGGCTGACAGTCCAGTTTTAATTTGAGCCAGCTCTCAGGAGACATGGAAAGGTGGGTCACATGCCTCCTGCCAATGGTCAGAGTTGTCCTTTGCCCCGTGCTTTTCTAACTTTCATTCAACTAATAGCTGAGTTTTGAAATTTTTCCTGCAAATTTCTTCAAGGAGACTGTTTCCCTTCCCTTCCTGGAATTTGTGGAATGAGGATGGGGTCTATAAATGGTCATGGTTAAAATTTGGAAGATTTTAGGGAGTTTCACTGTTTTAGGGCCTGGCAGGAATCCTACTGTTTGCTGTAAATGACAATAGTTGTTTCATTGATTTTTGTCTTCTCTTCTTTGTTCTTTACCTGGGAATGCCCTTTTCCTCATTTTTCAGGCTACTGAAATCCTTCAAGGCCCACTGAATGCATTTCCTCTCACAGGGAATTTCATGGGTTTCCCCCAGTCAGAATTAATGTTGATTTATATTATCCTTTCGTAACATTTTGTTTTACATCTTCATTTGGTACCTATGACATTCTGCGTTCCTTTTAAAGTTATTGTTTACCTATTTTTCTCCCCTAGGTATATGATCCTTATGGGTAGAACTGGATCTTATTCATCTTCTTAATGTCCCCAGTACCCAGCACAAAGCCCGGCCCAATGGGAGGGCTATAAATCTGGTGAATTATTTTGAAAATGAAAAGAACATTGCACAATTATAATATTCTCCCCAAACTAATGGACCCTCAGAAAGGACTGCTATGATGTTCTTTTATCTGTCTTGCCATGAATTTTCAATTTCCTTACTACTTCAGGCCAAAACACTTGAGTTTCCAAGAACAACTGTTTACCCTTCTCCATCTATGAGTTAGGAAAAGCCAGCCATACCACCTGACCTAGTTATCTCATATAGTACATGCAGGTGGTATAAGATTAAGTGGGAGTAATAAGATGCTAGGGCCTCCTTTTGGGTAGCAGCTGGAGTATTTCCTGTTTGGGGGGTTAAGTCTTCATCTGAAATCAGAATCAATTTCCTAAAACATACCACACTGAATAGAGCACCAGAGACACTTTTTCTGTCTGTAGTCTCTTTTCCATTCAATAATAGAAAACATTATAAAATTCTCACTTCACGTTCTTCCCTGTCTTAGCTGTTCTTGGGAGGAATAAAGTCAGAAGAGTTTGTGACTGGAGTCTATCAGGTTCTCCATAGAATATGTGAGGTAAGTCAAGCCCACAGGAGTCAGCATCTGCTCTCTCCTCAAGGTGACAGCATCAGTAATTATACACAGGCAAGCTGCTCAAAAAATAAATTGATCAGTTTTGAAAATTAGGTATGGAGGATAAGAAGAAACCTGAGGATTTTAATGCTATTTTGTGTGATATAATAGGTTGTAGTCAAGAGAGTCGCTTTGTAATATGAGTATTTTTAGCTTCAGTCCCGCATTCTCTTCAGAATTAACTCCCTTAATCCTTTTCATTACTCAAACAGAGCCTGATGACTTTTGTCCTAGAGTGAAGCACTCCTCCTAGCACCCTTATTAATCAATTGGAACTAAGTGTGATAACAGCACCCTTATTGCTAAGCAAGATCCTGGTTAGACTAATGAAAATAACTGAAAACTTGTTGTTAGGTGCCAGCGATTCGGTTCTGACTTATAGCAACCCCGTTACAACAGAACAAAACACTGCTCGGTCCTGTGCCATCCTCACAATTCTTGTTATGTGTGAGCCCATTGTTGCAGCCACTGTGTCAGTCCATCTCGTTGAGGGTCTTCCTCTTCTTCGCTGACCTTCTACTTTACCAAGCATGATGTCTCTCTCCAGGGACTGGTCCCTCCTGATAACATGTCCAAAGTATGTGAGATGAAGTCTCACCATCCTTGCTTCTAAGGAACATTCTGGCTGTCCTTCTTCGAAGACATATATGTTCGTTCTTCTGTCAGTCCGTGGTATATTCAATATTCTTTGCCAACACTAATTCAAAAGCATCAATTCTTTTTCGGTCTTCCTTATTCATTGTCCATCGTTCACATGCATATGAGACGATTGAAAGTACCAGTCTTGGCTCGGGTGAGGTGTATAGTCCTCCAAGTAGCATCTTTGTTTTTTTAACACTTTAAATAGGTCTTTTGCAGCAGATTTGCCTAATGCAATATGTCACTTGATTTATTTCTTGACTGCTGCTTCCATGGGTGTTGATTGTGGATCCAGGTAAAATGAAATCCTTGACCACTTCAGTATTTTCTCCATTTATCATGATGTTCCTTATTGGTCCAGTTGTGAGGATTTTTGTTTTCATGTTGAGGTGCAATCCATAAGGAAGATTGTAGTCTTTGAGCTTCATCAGTAAGTGCTTCAAGTCCTCTTTGCTTTCAGCAAGCAAGATTGTATCATCTGCATATCGCAGGTTGTAAATGAGTTATCCTCCAATCCTGATGCCGTGTCCTTCTTCATATAGTCTGGCTTCTCGGAGTATTTGCTCAGCATACCCATTGAATAAGTACGGTGAAAGGATAAGACTCTGATGCATACCTTTTCTGATTTTAAACCACACAGTATCTCCTTGTTCTGTTCAAATGACAGCCTCTTGGTCCATGTATAGGTTCTGCAGGAGCACAATTAAATGTTCTGGAATTCCCTTTCTTTCAGTGTTATCCGTAATTAGTTATGGTCCACACAGTTGAATGCCTTTGCACAGTCAGTCAAACACAGGTAAACAATCTTTCTGGTATTCTCTGCTTTCAGCCAACATCCATCTGACATCAGCAGTGATATCCTCATTCCACATCCTCTTCTGAATCTGGCTTGAATTTCTGGCAGTTCCCTGTCGATGTACTGCTGCAACCGCTTTTGAATAATCTTCAGCGAAAGTATACTTGTGCATGATATTAATGATATTTTTCGATTATTTCCACATTCTGTTGAATCACTTTCTTTGAAATGGGCACAAATATGGATCTCTTCCAGTCGGTTGACCAGGTAGCTGTCTTGCAAATTTCTTGGCATAGACAAGTGAGCACCTCCAGTGCTGCATCCATTTGTTAAAACATCTCAGTTGGTATTTCATCAGTTCCTGAAGCCTTGTTTCTTGTCAGTTCTTTCAGTGCAGCTTGGACTTCTTCCTTCAGTACCATTGGTTTTTGATCATATGCTGCCTCCTGAAATGGTTGAATGCTGACCAATTCTTTTTGGTACGGTGACTCTATTCATTCCTTCCATCTTCTTTTGATGCTTCCTGTGTTGTTTAATTATTTTGCCTATAGAATCCTTCAAAACTGTAACTCGAGGCTTGAATTTTTTCTTCAGTTCTTTCAGCTTGAGAAATGCCAAGGTTGTTCTTCTCTTTTGGTTTTCTAGCTGCAGGTCTTTGCATATTTCATTATAATACTTTACTTTGTCTTCTCTAGTTGTCCTCTGAAATCTTCTGTTCAGCTCTTCTACATGATCACTTAGGCACACTTTTATATTCCTATTTATTTTCCCTTCTTATTCCTCTTAAAAAGGAAATATTGAGATTTCCTTTTGATATATTTTTCATTTGTGAGAGAAGATAGCAGTGCAGTTAATAGGAAGAACATGAACCTTGGATTCAGACAACCAGTGCTTCAAATCTCAGCTTTAGCACTTAGTAGTATGTGAACTTAGTTCTCTAAACCTCATTTTTCTTGTAACTACTTCACATTGTTGCTGTGAACATTAACATAAACAAAAGACACTCAAATATAGCTATTATTATTACAGTAAAACCTGTGGAAACCAGAACCTGTGTAAGGTGAAAACCTGTCAGGGAAGGAAAACTCAAACATTTTCCACTAAAATGAGTGATAGAAAGTAGTGAGACTGCAGCCTGTCTTGTGAGACCTGTTGAACAAGGCAGTCCCCTGGAATTCTCATTCTCACAGCTTTCACTGTATTATCAGTTGTTCTCTCCTACAGGAACATAGGAGTTCCTTGGAAGTGTACATTTTTGCAAGGTAATTAAGGATGGGGTAGTATACATTTATTTATTTATTTTGGTTTCCCTTTATTCATTCAGTGTGTGTGTATACACATATCTATATATATACATATAAAAGTATATATACTGAAGAGTATATATAGTGTGAATAGTACACATTGAATAGTATGTGATATATATATGTATTTATTATATATGTGTGTGTGTATATATATATATATCTTCAGAAACCAAAGCAAACTCACTGCTGTCGAGTTGATTCTAATTCACAGCAACCCTATAGGACAGAGTAGAACTGTCCCATAGAGTTTCCAAGGCTGTAAATCTTTATGGAAGCAGAATGCCCAGTGGAGCAGCTGGTGGGTTTGAACCACCAACATTTTTTTAACCACTGCGCCAGCAGGACATACATATATATATACATATTATATATATATTGCACATACTATATATCAGATAATATTTCAGCAGGTACTTGGGTAACATTAATGACTAAAACAGACAAAAAAATTCTACCTCCATGTAGCTTATATTATTATAGTAGGAGACAGTTGGAAGCTGATAAATGCTATGGAAAAATTAAGCAGGATGAGAGGATAGGAGGAAGGGAGTGGATTGCAGTTTTAAATAGGGAGGTCAGAGTTGGCCTTATTGTGAAGATAACACTGGTTTTTTGTTATCAGGGGTTTGCATGCACTACCTTCTGGCATGGGAGGATGGGAGAAGGAAGATGAGAGGAAAAAAAGAATGAGAGCTTGCTGATTTGAAGGCGAGCACAAGAATTCCCTTTGGTGTAATGTGTCAAAATATAGACTGATTTGGAAGAGTGAGGCTTTCCAGATGACCTTGTTTTATTTTGTTCAATTTGAGCAAAAATCTTCCTAAAGTGTATTGTACACACCCTGCCTTCCTGAACATTGGATATTGAGTACAGTCCCCCGGCCTGTGACTGATACAGGGGTCATCACCAGACTGTCCCATCTGTTACTGGACTGTCATGGAGCCTGGTCTTCAGGGCTACTTTCAGCTGTTTGCCCCTACACACTGGCCTGAGCGTGAGTGATTGTGAGTTCTTCATAGGCGCCGTGACATGCACATGGCTATTTAAATCTAAACCCAAATTAATTTAAATTAAATAACATTAAAAATTCAGTTTCAGAACTAGATGGTGCCCGGCTACCACCAATGACTGCCCCAACGGGGAGCACAACAGAGTCCCTGACAGCGCAGGAGAAAAGTAGGGTGCAGAACTCAAATTCTAGTAAAAACACCAGACTTAATGGTCTGACTGAGACTGGAGGAATCCCAGAAGACATGGCCCCTGGACTCTCTGTTAACCAGAACTAAAACCATTCCCAAAGCTAATTCTTCAGACAAAGAATATACATAAAATGATACTCGTGAGGAGTGTGCTTCTTAGTTCAAGTAGATACACGAAACTAAATGGGCAGCTCCTGTCCGGAGGCAAGATGAGAAGGCAGAAAGGAATAGGAGCTGGCTGAATGGACACGGCAAATCGGGGGTGGAAAGGAGGAGTGTGCTGTCACATTATAGGAATAGCAATTAGGGTCACATAACAATGTGTGTATAAATGTTTGTATGAGAAACTAACTTGAGCTGTAAACTTCCATGTAAAGCACAATTAAAAAAAAAAAATTCAGTTTCTCCGTCATGCTAGTCACATTTCAAATGCTCGGTAGCCACATATAGCTAATGGCTATTGTGTTAGCACACAAAGCAGAAAGCGCTATTAGTATTTGTTATTTTATGGTGTTTCTGTCATTCATACATATACATATACATACATACATTTATTTATATGTAAATTTTGTGTGTATGGTGCTGTCATCAGTTTTCTGGCCTATCTTTCCCTTTTGATTGGTTGCTTCTCATAGTTACCAGTTTAAGTACCTGTTTAAAATTTTATATAATGTAAGAAAGGACCAGAGGAGCCTTCTTATAAATCAAATACCTGAATTTTAGTACTTGGAATTTATGTTTATATTCTTATTGCATCAAGGCCTTTTTTTCTTGGTTATTGCTTTGCAGCTGTGCTCTGCGTGGGTAAGAGAATCAGACCACTGAGTTACTGTGGGAGAAGTGCTATCAAACTCTAAAGGTAAAATTGCACATCTATGGAAATGCTTTAGACCCAGTCAATGGTCCCTTATTTAGAGCAGTGCCATTCAATGAGCATTTATTGACTAACTGCCTACACAGAGGCCAAGCACTGTGTTAGGCCCTGGAGATTCAAACAAAAATGAACATGGCCCCAAGCCCTGACAAGATCATGGGTTAGGGAGTAAGAAAGCCATAAATAGGCAGAGTTTCATTTGTTTAGTGTGCAGGAAGGCCCAGGGTGCCCTTTAATTCCAGAGGAGGGTGGTGCATGATCTAGCCTGACTGGGAGTGGGCTGGGGGCATGGGACAAGAGGCAGAAGGCCAGGGAGCACTTCCCAAAGAAGTGGTTCTTGATTGGAATCCTGAGGAATAAATATGTAGGTGTTAGTCACGTAATAGGAGTCCCTGGGTGGCACAGTTAAGCGCTCAACCACTGACTGAAAGGGTGGTGGTTCGAACCCACCCAGAGGTGCCTTGGAAGAAAGACCTGGCAATCTGCTTCTGAAAAGGTCACAACCATTGGAAACCCTATGGAGTGTAGTTCTACTCTACAACACATGGGGTCGTCTTGAATCGAGATCGACTGGAGTGTAATTTTTTTTTTTTAAGTCACATGATGAAGTTGGGAGAATGTCAGCAAGACATGATATACCATAGTGTACAAAGACACTGAGGGGCAAAATAGCATGCATGGTGTCGGAGGGGGACCGTTAATAGTTTAGTATGGTTGAAGTTTAAAATAAAAGGGATCCAGTGTCTGTAGAGATAGATAAGCTTAAGTGGTATGTTGAAATGATGGATTTTCTGTAGAGGTGGGTGAGGAGTGAGGAGGTGGTGACATAGGCAGATCTGACCTTCCGCTAGTTCAAGTAGGTCAGTCTGGAAGCACTGTGGAGTTTAAATTGGGGGAGCTGGGCTTGTGGCTGGGATATCAGTGGCGGTGGTGTTGTGGGGAGAGACTTGCAATCAACCAAAAGAGAGGTAATGAGGGCCCCATGTGAGAGAGTGTAACGGGATAGAATGAGAATGTGGTTCAATCAATGTTTAAGGGGTAAAATTAGCAGTATTTGGGGATTGATTAGATGTACAGGATAAAGAAAAGAGAGGGATCAAATATCACTCTAAGCTTTCAGGAAGCAAAATAATTAGAGCTCTTCTTCCAAGTTCGTGGTGGTAAGTTTTTACCTGTAGATGCTACTAGTGACTTTCACTGGCAACTGTGGTCTCTAGGTTAAGATTTGGCTCTTCAGAACTCCATCCCTCTCTCATTTATTAAAAGAACTTGACTTGAAGCTAGACCTTAGTGAAGTACCACCCTTGTATGCCTTTAATTTTGCAGTGGCCTATGAAAATTTATAGAAATATGGCTTCATTTCTAGTGGGTCCAATCCAGATCAATATTACCCCATCACTGAGACATCCCTTGGGTGGACCACTGAACCTGTTATTCATTAGAAACAGCTGAAAAACATCAGCAAAATTCCCATACTGTGCCAACAATAACTTCAGTCAAATTTCAAGGTAACCCCAGGTTTTAGAAAGTTATGAATCTCAAAATCTGTCTAGCCAAACCCTTATTTGTATTTTTACACACATTTCTCATGTGAAAAAGATAGTGGCTTTCTTACTTTCTATAATTGTAAATTACCTTTTTAGAGACTATAAATTAAGTTTTGAGTTCTGAGTTTTGGTGGAGACATGCTTATAGATCTGTAGCCAATCACTTTAAAGTAAAAATACAAATTCAGTATGGGGAGGTAGAACCAGAAATAGGAGAGGAGCTAGTCTAAAGCATCTATGATGATGGAGCCAATATTGAAACCAAGAATTCTTTCATACTTGTTATGCATTTCAAAAGGATTTTCAACATAACAGTTAACATTTTTATGACATCCGCTAAGCTTTCAGAATACTTCCCTAGTTTGTGAGATTAAGGAATAATAATAATAATAAAGAAGTAGCACCAAATATATGTTGATGTTTCCATTTTTACTGACATGTTTTATGACTGCATAGCTGAAGCCACAAAACAGTAGGTGCCTATGACTTTCTTTTAGATCATTATATTTAGCTACTGCATCTAGCCTTTGTTGCTAAATATTTTTTACTTGTCATTTTAACTATTCCATCAAATTGGCTCTTCAGTGGCCTGTCAGTTGTTGAATGACTTCTTGGAAGATGTGAAACCTTGATCCCTAATCTAGAAGATCTGGGCAAGTCTTCTGGTGCAGAAAGATGGCGTATTTTTTTCTCAGTGAAACAACAGGATTAAAAGATATTTATACAATGCCTTCAAAATATTTTTATATGAAAAATGGTAATGTGTTTGGTGATGAATGAGTAGTCACGTGTAGCTTAATGTCCATAATACAGTCTGTGAAATAAGTAAGACGTTATGTGATTTGGATGTTGTGCAAACACCATGTTATATACAGGCGGTCCCTGAATTATGAACAAGTTCTGTTCCTAGGTCTGTCTTTAAATCATATTTATACATAAGTCGGAATAATTAGGTATGGTTCGTATCTAACGTCAGGTAGTCAAATGTTTGTCTTAGTATATAGTATGTTCTGTACCTTTCTATGCATAAAAAAGTTAGAGAAATACTTCCAGATACACTAAAACATTTTTTACATAATAATGTTTTGATGCATGTTGCAAAGTAGCTCCTGTTTGTTATTACTTGTATATGCCTTGAATTTTAAGTATAATAGGATTTACATGGCTTGGTTTGTAACTATGGGTTGTATGTAAGTTGGTCATTCATAACCCTGGGACTGTCTGCATTACCTTATGGGACCACAGACTGTATTGACTATATTGTAAATCGCGAAGCTTGAGAACTTTCCATATCCTTTAAGAGTGTTTTGTACAAAAGAGAAAAGAAAACAAGCTCTCTTTTTGTGGTTCTTGGGAGAAGTTATGTTAATTATTTGTTAAAAGTTGGATTTATGAAGAACATTGGCTTTGAAGAGGATTCTTCACAAATTGCCATCCTTTGTATTATGTCAATGTAGGTTGTTTAGCAACGTGTTAAACTAGTTTTATGAAGAGATAAATATGTGTTTCATTAATCCCAAGGGGAGCTTTCTGAAATGCATTTTCTTTATAAATAATTACTGTCATTCTTTGAAATACATGACTTTTTAGGGTGGGAAAGAAGAAGAGAAAAACATTGTCTTTTCAAACAATTTGTGATTTAACACCAGCTGGTCAAGTGAGCTGAAAAACCTTATGAATCACATGTTACATTATCTTGAATGCTTTTTCTCTCTCAGGAAACTGGATAACTCTAACAATCTTTCTCCCATGATTCCAAAACTTTGATCTTCTAAAACCAGTTTACCAGATGTAGTGGATAGAGCATGTGTGACCTTTTGTGTGCCAATTTAACCTGGCTGATCGGAAACCATAAGTTAATCTTGTATGACTTTTATTTCTAGGCATTACAGCAGAAGCTCTGGTGGTGACCTCTTTCAATGAACTGCAGAGAAGGGCCCCAGAAGCCAGAGGGAAGATTGTTGTTTATAACCAACCTTATGTCAACTACTCGAGCACGGTGCTATACCGAGTTCGAGGAGCAGTGGAAGCTGCCAAAGTGGGGGCTGTGGCATCCCTCATCCGATCGGTGACTTCTTTCTCCATCTACAGGTTAGTCATGCTGTTCATTTGAACTCCTTCCAAAAAACCAGGATTTTCCATGAAAGAGAAGCCTTAAGAAATAAAAACAAACCATTCAAATGAAAATACTGACTGTTAACGAAATTTTCCCCATTCCACATTTGATCATTTGTTTATAATATTTTATTTGGCCTTTTCAGGATTCCAAACAACGTTTTTACCTTTCTTTAAAAAACTTTCTACATCCATGATGATCCCGTAACATTCCTTGTTTAATGAATATGTTATGTATTTTCATGGAGAGAGAATTAAATTCACGTCTGTGTTTCATCAAATATTCCTAATGGCTTCAGAGGAAGCCAAGCTGTTTTCCACTGTTGTGAGAGAAGTGAAATAAAAATAAAGTGGGTAAAACAATGAAGGGGGGTGGGGAGAGGCGTCTGTAGTGTGATGGAAAAAGGTTAGGTTATCAGAGGACCTGGGATATACAGGCCTGGCTATGCCACCAAACAGCTGTGTGGCCTTGGTAATGTTTCATAAACTCTCTGGACCTCAGCTTTCTCCTCTGTTAACCAGTGATGAGGAAGAATAATAAGTATACACAATTGTTTTAAGAATTAATGAGATAAACTTATGAAAAATACTCAACTACAAAGGTCTGTGTAAGGGTTTGGAATTACTGTTTGCCACCATGTGTCTGTCAGTTTGTTGTCATGTGCTGGCTTGCATGTTGCTGTGATGCTAGAAGCTATGGCACTGGTATTTTAAATAACAGCAGGATCACCTGTGGTGGACAGGTTTCAGTGGAGCTTCCAGACTAAGACAGACTAGGAAGAAGGACCTAGCAGTCTACTTCTGAAAAAAACTGGCCAGTGAAAACCTTATGAAAGGTCACAACCATTGTCTGATACAGTGCTGGAAGATGAGCCACTCAGGTTGGAAGGCACTCAAAATATGACTTTGGAAGGGCTTCCTTCTCAAAGTACAGTCTACCTTAATGACATGGATGGAGTCAAGCTTTCAAGACCTTCATTTGCTGAGGTGGCATGACTCAAAATGAGAAGAAACAGCTGCAAACATCCATTAATAATTGGAATGTGGAATCACGAAGTATGAATCTAGGAAAATTGGAAGTTGTCAGAAATGAAATGGAACACATAAAGACTGATATCTTAGGCATTAGTGAGGTGAAATGAACTAGTATTGACCATTTTGAATCAGACAATTGTATGGTCTACTATGCTGGGAATGAAAAATTGAAGAGGAATAGTGTCATATTCATCATCAAAAAGAACATTTCAAAATCTATCCTGAAGTTCAGTGCTGTCAGTGATAGGATAATAGCCATGTCCTACAAGGAAGACCACTTTAATATGACTGTTATTCAGATTTACACAACAATCAAACCAAAACTCAAACCCATTGCCACTGAGTTGATTCCGACCCATAGCAACCCTATAGGACAGAGTAGAACTGGCCCATAGGGTTTCCAAGGAGTGCCTGGTGGATTAGAACTGCTAACCTTTTTGTTAGCAACTATAGCTCTTAACCACTAAGCCACCACGGGTTCACACACCAACCACTAATGACAAAGGTGAGGAAATTGAAGATTTTTGCCAATTTCTACAGTCTGATCAAACATGCAATTAAGGTACATATAATTACTGGTGATTAGAATGCAAAAGTTGGAAACAGAGAAGGAGCTGTCGTTGGAAAATATGGCCTTGGTGATAGATACTATGCCGGAGATCACATGGTAGAATTTTTGCTAGACCAACAGCTCATTCATTGCAAATACCTTTTTTCAACAACATAAATGGTGACTATATACGTTGACCTCGGTGGATGGGAAACACACGAATCAAACTGACTACATCTGTGGAAGGAGAAGGTGGAAAAGCTCAATATCATCAGTCAGAACAAGGCCAGGGGCGGACTGCAGAACAGAACATCAATTACTCATGTGCAAGTTTAAGGTGAAGCTGAAGGAAATTAAAACAAGTCCATGAGAATCAAAATATGACCTTGAGTATATCCAACCTGAATTTAGAGACCACCTCAAGAACAGATTTGAGGGGCAGAATAGCGCTATATAGGCAGAAGCACCACGCCATCCCTCCACAGCAAAGATCCGAAAAACTAAGCCAAACAGAGAAAACGGCAATCCTGAAACCCTAAGCATCAAATGAAGAGATGAACTCTGCCAAGCCCTGAATGGAATAAGAAACTGACAGAGAACAGAGAGTGAGGAGAGATATATGCAGAGGTCCCCTATCACCTAATGCAGCTTGGATCCACCATCTTGGACTCCTATCAGAGATCAGCGAACAGGGGGTATGAGAAAGCAGCTTCATGGAGCTTCCAACAGGAGACAGAACAACCAGTAACCAGCGATATATGCTTTCCCACCTCCCACCCTTTTTCACCCCCACCAGCCTCCTCTGCTTCTTGCGGCCACTGTCTTGGCCGGGAAGCACCACCTTCACCCCAGTGTTGCCTGGGTTCCAACCGCCCACACTGGCCAGATCCCTAAGTGCCATTTGTTGGTTGCTGGTGTTGCTTTATTCTGCTTCTTTAGATTTCTTCCTTACCTCTCACCACCTTCCCCTCCTTTTTCTCAAATACCTGGCTCTGTGTGCCATCTTTGCTTCTTCCTGACAGGCTGCGAAATGCCACTTGAATGTGAAACTGCTTCCTGGCCCATGCTGCCACAGTGGTGGGATTCCGGGGCTTTTTTAATTTGTTTTGAATTGTTTTCTTTTTTTTTCTCTCGAATTGGGAGCCCGTTCTAGACAGGCAGTACTGCGTGGCTTGGAATCTCAGTTTGCACAGATGTGCAAGGATCCCCAAGGGCATTTCTTTTTTCTTGTTTTCTTAGGGGGGCTTTTTTTCTGTTTTTCTTGGTTTTTTTTTTTTTCCCCCTCTTTTTGCCTTTTTGTCTTTCTTCATTACTCAGTTTCTCGTTTCTCTATACTTTCCTTCTTTTCCTGTCCCCTGAATACCTAGCGCTGAGTGACACCTCTACCCCTTCTAGCCAGGCTGTACTTCACGGCCTGGAAGCAACTTCCCCAGACCTCGCAGTCGCACCGGAGGGATCCCTGGGAGCTTTTCTTTTCTTCTTTCTTTCTAATTTTTAGTTATTCATTTTTTTCTTTTCTTCTTCTCCTTTTTGTTTTTCTCCATTTCATAGTCTCTCATCTCCCCACTCCAACAGCACGCTCCCCTAGCACTCTTTTTTGTTTGTTTGTATATTTTTGGCTCCCATTCCTCTCTCCTCTCTCACATACCCATCTTAGCTCCACAGTCTCCCCCCTCCATTCTGCCTACCTGTACCATGCACTGAACATCATACCACCAAGCAGCCCAGGCACGGCCTACCAGAACCTGCCTTACACTGATTACTGGCTCGCCCTGTTGGCCTTAGTGTGTGCCACAAACAACCCATCCCAGCAACTCCTCTTCAGCTAGACCTGCCCTGCTGTACCATATCTGAGCGACTAACCCTGCCAACTGGAGAAGGAGGTGAAAAGTATAGTGCCCAAAGTCGAGCAAACAACAAAGAAAACACAGCCCGCCTGCTCAGACATAGCCAAATAAAACAAAAAAGCGGGATGAAACAAACAAATCTACCATCAATAAACGAGGAAAGTAACTACCGGATGCCCCGAAGACAGCAGACAATATCAAAACATTTATAAATATAGGACAGGATGGTCCCAGTAGGCATCCAAAATAAAACACCAGATGACTTTCCAGTAGAAGAAAAGGCACTAGAACTACCTGATAGGGAATTCACATCTCTAATAGTCACAGCTATCCAAGAGTTGAAGCAAAAAGCAGACAAAAATGAGGAAAAAATAGACAAATTCATGGAAAATGCAGATAAAAAAATGGAAGAATTCAGGAAAATAATGCAGGAACAAAATGCCAAAATAAATTCACAACTAGAAATCATACAAAAACAACAATTAGAAATCCAAAAGATAAACAACAAGATTTCAGTGTCATAGAAGGGCTGAAGAGCAGGTTTGAAATGGTGGAAGACAGGATCGGAGAAATTGAAGACAAACACTTGGTTAAAACTCTGAGGAAAAATCAGAAAAAAGAAAGAGAATTATGTGGGATACAATCAAAAGCAAAAATTTGTCAGTGATTGGGGTTCTAAAATGGGGGAGAAAACAGAAAACACAGAGAGGATCATTGAAGAATTGCTGACAGAAAACTTCCCCAATATCATGACAGATGAAAAGCTGGCCATCCAAACAGCTCAATGAACCCCATATAGGAGAGACCCCAAAAGAAAATCACCAAGGCATATCATAATCACATTCGCCAAAACCGAAGACAAACAAAGAATCCTGAGAGCAGCTTGAGAAAAACAAAGAGTCACATATAGAGGAGAACAATAAGACTAAGCTCAGAGTATTTGGCAGAAACCATGCAGGCAAGAAGGCAATGGGATGACATACATAAAACCTTGAAAAAAAAAATTGCCAGCCAAGAATAATGTATCCTGCAAAACTCTCGTTCAAATATGATGGTGAAATTAGGTCATTTCCAGATAAACAAAAATTAAGGGAGTAATAAAAACCAAACCAAACTTACAAGACTTATTAAAGGGAGTCCTTTGATCTGAGAACAAACAACATCAGACCACAGGCTGAATGTAGGACGCAGGATCGTACCAGCTGGATATTAATCTAGGAAATGAACTCTCAAGGACTATCCAAAACCAAAAGAAATACAGCAGGGAATCAGAGCAGTTAATCTGTAAATGGCAAGAACATCAGAACGATAAAAGAGGGAATAAACCGTGTAGGTATAGAACCTTCTAATGGAGAGGAAGGCAAGGCGATACCAAGTAATAACAGACTGCTTCAAACTTACAAAGATAAGGGTAAATTTCACGGTAACCACAAAGAAAGTTAACAAATCTACTCATTAAAATAAAGAGGAGAAACGTAAAGTCTCAGTAAAAAAAAAAAACCTACAAAGACAAAAGAAATAAAAAAAAAAAAAATCCACAAACAAAAGGAATTCAGCACAGGAGAGTAAGAGGAACCAAGAAAACATTAGCACCACAAAAAAAAAGCGCTCACAAATCGAAAACACTGGAAATAACAAATGCTGGAGTGGCTACAGGGAGATCGGAACTCTTATGCACTGCTGGTGGGAATGCATAATGATACAACCATTTTGGAAAATGATATAGCACTTCCTTAGAAAGCTAGAAATAGAAATACCATATGATCCAGCAATCCCACTCCTAGGAATATATTCTAGAGAAATGAGGCATCACATGAATAGACATATGCACACCCATGTTCATTGCAACATTGTTCACAATAGCAAAAAGATGGAAACAACCTAGATGCCCATCAACAGATGAATGGATAAACTATGTTACATACAGACAATGGAGTATCATGCAATGATAAAGAACAATGATGAATCTGTGAAGCATCTCACAACATGGATGAAACTGGAGGACGTTATACTGAGAGAAATAAGTCAATCACAAAAGGATAAATATTGTATGAGATCTCTACTGTAAAAACTCGTGAAAAAGTTACACACAAAAAGTAACAATCTTTGTTGGTTATAAGGGGTGGGAGGATTGGGGGGAAATACTGAATAGACAATAGATAAGTGGTAACTTTGGTGAAGGGTAAGACAGTACACAATACTGGGGAAGCCAGTACAGCTTGTACAAGGAAAGGTCATGGAAGCTCCATAGACACATCCAAACTCCCTGAGGGACTGAATTGCTGGGTGGAGGGCTGTGGGGACTATGCTCTCGGGGAACATCTAGCTCACTTGGCATAACACAGTTTATAAAGACAGTGTTCTGCATTCTACCTTGGTGAGTAGTGTCTGGGGTCTTAAAAGCCTGTGAGCAGCCATCTAAGATACTCCACTGGTCTCACCCCTTTGGGAGCAAGGGAAAGTGAAGAAAACAAGATACAAGGGAAAGATTAGTCCAAAGGACTAATGGACCACAACTACCATGGCCTCCACCAGACTGAGTCCAGTATATCTAGATGGTGCCTGGCTATCACCACTGACTGCTCTGACCAGGATCACAACAGAGGGTTCTGGACAGAGCTGGAGAAGGACGTGGAACAAAATTCTAACACAGAAAAAAAGACTAGATTTACTGGCTTGACAGAGACTGGAGAAACCCCAAGAGTATGGCTCCCGGACACCCTTTTAGCTAAGTGGTGAAGTCGCTCCTGAGGTTCACCGTTCAGCTGGGGGTTGGACAGCCCCGTAAAACAAAATGGGGCTAATGAGGCACAACAGTCCAGGGACAAGGACTAGAAGGTAGGAGGGGACAGGAACGCTGGTGATAGGGAACCCAGGGCTGAGAAAGGACAGTGGTGACATGTTGTGGGGTTGTTAACCATTGTCACAGGGCACTTTGTGTACTGTTAAATGAGAAACTATTCTGTAAACCATCTGAAGTACCCCCCCCCCCAAAAAAAAAGGAATTATCTGTGTGAGATCAAATGGACAACAGCAACTCAAAAGGTTTCATGGGAAGCCTAGGGGGCAGTCAGTTGAAGATAATGGTGATGGAATAATTTGGAAAAGGATAGTGAGAATAGCAGCACAACTGGAAGAATGTAATCAATGTCACTGAATTGTACACGTAGAAATTTTTGAAATGGTCTATCTCTGGCTATGTATATTTTCACCAAAAAAGAAAAAAGGTCCTCCAACGTCGAGAAGGGAGAGTGTTGACATGTTGTGGGGTTTTTAACCAATGTCATAAAACAATATTCGTACTGACTATGTAATGAGAAACTACTTGTTCTGTAAACCTTCACCTAAAGTACAATAATAAAAAAAAAAGAATAGATTTGATGCATTGAACAGTAATGACTGAAGCCAGATGAGTTGTGGGATGACATCAAGAACATCAAACATAAAGAAAGCAAAAAGGTCATTAAAAAGACAGGAAAGAAAGAAAAGACCAAAATGGATGTCAGAAGAAACTCTGAAACTTGCTCTTGAAAGTAGAGTAGCTAAAGTGAATGGAAGAAATGATGGAGTAAAAGAGACGAACAGAAGATTTCTAAGGGCAAGTAGAGAAGATAAAGTGAAGTATTATAATGAAATATGCAAACACCTGGAGCTAGGAAACCAAAAGAGAAGAACACATTCGGCATTTCCCAAGCTGAAAGAACTGAAAAAAAAACCCCTCAAGTCTTGAGTTGGAATACTGAAGGACTCTATGGACAACATTTTGAACAAAACAGGAAACATCAAAAGAAGATGGAAGGAATACACAAAGTTACTGTACCAAAAAGAAATAGTTGACTTTCATTCATTTCAGGAGCTAGCAAATGATCAAGAACTGATGGTATTGAAAGAAGAAGTACAAGCTGCACTGAAAGCGTTGGCGAAAAACAAGACTTCAGGAATTGGCGGAATACTCAGTTGAGATGTTTCAGCAAACGGATGCAGCACTGGAGGTGCTCACTTGTCTGTGCCAAGAAATTTGGAGGACAGCTACCTGGCCAACCGCCTGGGAAGATCCATATTTGTGCCCATTGCAAAGAAAGATGATCCAACAGAACGTGGAAATTATTGGACAATATCATTAATATCACAGGCAAATTAAATTTTGCTGAAGATCATTCAAAAGTGGTTGCATCAGTACATTGAGGGAACTGCCAGAAGTTCAAGCTGGATTCAGAAGAGGATGTGGAACAAGGGATATTATTGCTGATGTCAGATGGATGTTGGCTGTAAGCAGAGAATACCAGAAAGATGTTTACCTGTGCTTTATTGACATTTAAAGGCATTTGACTGTGTGGATCACCTACGTTGGTTGTTATTAGGAGGAACCTGTCCCTGGAGAAGGACATTATGCTTGGTAAGGTAGAGGGTCAGCAAAGAAGAGGAAGACTCTTGACAAGATGGATTGACATAGTGGCTGCAACAGTGGGCTCAAACATAGCAATGATTGTGACGGCACAGGACCGGGCAGTGTTTCATTCTGTTGTATATAGGGTTGCTATGAGTTGGAACCGACTCAACAGCACCTAATGAGTATTGTTTGAGGACAATGTAAAATTTGTTTTATTCTTTTCGTTCTGATTGTGGTAATGTCATAGTGCTTTACTGATCCCCAGTCTGAGGATGAAATTCAGTATCTCAGTATATAAAAAGTCTAAAATTTGACCTGCAGACGTTAAACCTAGTTTAATAGCAACATATGGTCATATCACACATTAAAGATAAAATATTTGAGGAACATGGATGTAAAAACACTATCTTTGTGTTGTATCCTGGTTTCTCTGAGATAAAAAAAAATATGCAAAAATATTTGCAAGTAGAGTTTACTTGGATCTTGAGATTGGATTTTTAGTATCTGTTGTGAAGTATCTATTTTTAGTATCTATTGGTGGCACAGTGGGTAAAGTAATCGACTGCTGACTGAAAGGTCGGCAGTTTTAAGCCACCAGTGGCTCTCTGGTGAAACATGTAGCAGTCTGCTTCCGTAGAGATTTACAGCCTCAGAAGCCCTATGAGATTGGTATGAGTTGGAATTGACTTGACAGCAGTGGGGTTTTTTTTAATTGTGAAGGGAAGTTTATTTATTCTGCCCAATTGCTGTTTGGAACTGGAGACACAGCTGCTTGACCTTAATTAGCACCCTGCACCTTTGAAAGTAAAATGACTGAGGAGGAGACATTAGCAGCTAGGAAACCCAGACAGGGGGAGTTGTCCAAAGTGCAGAAAAAAGGAGAGAGAACATTCTTCTTTCACGAGGATAAGATGTCTTCCCGTGGGAGGAAGATGGGGCATGTTAAAACCACTTGTTAGAAGTTTTATGAGAGTAAAACTCATTACACTGATGTCATAGTGCAAAAAGTAATGTTCTTTGTAGTCTTTAAAGGTTTCATGACTGGTGAAACAATGATTGGACCATATTCCTTTGGATAGTTAACTCTTCCCAGGAGGGAAGTCCTAAAATGGCTAGCTTACTTCCCAAAATACTTCACTTACCCTTAGAATAACATACCCAGCAAGCTGTGGCCATTAACCATGATTTCACTGGTCATGAGACCTAAATTATAGAGTTAGCCTGTTGTTTTGTGAAACTAGGTGACTGCCAGAAATCTTTAGTTAAGAACTCGTAAGCTAGTAAATTCCCAGATGACTTAATGCCCAGTGATCTGCCAGGGTTCGTTGGCTTTTTTTTTTGGCGTAATGAAGACATCTGGAAACCCAAGCCACAACCTGGGAGCACCAGAGGCATTTTCTCCAGCATAAACCAAAACCCAAACCCACTGCTGTCAAATTGATTCAGACTCATAGTGACCCTATAAGGACAGAGTAGAACTGCCCTATAGGGTTTCCAAGCTGTAAATCTTTAGGGAAGCAGACTGCCACATCTTTTTCCTGCGGAGTGGCTAGTGGGTTCAAACCGCCAATCTTTTGGTTAGCAGCCAAATGCTTTAACCACTGTGCTACTAGGGCTCTCTTTATCCAGGATGGGACTTAAAAATTTGTTGTTATCTGCTAAGGTTTTGTGGTCAACAACTTGTGATGTATATTAAATGGACATGTTTCTTAATATTTCTAGATCTAGACAAATTAACTTTTTTCATTGATATCATAGCCAACCATTTTCATTGGACTCTTAATTTTTGTAACTCCATTCTTTCAGCATTTACAAATGTGTAATAACATTGCCCTTTACGTGGTGCTTTACAGTCTTTTACATGTTATCCTGTTTGTTCTGAAAACAACCCAATAGGCCAAGTAGAAGGGTCATTATTATCTCCATTTCATAGATAGGGAAATAAATGTTCATAGAATTAGAATGAGCAACTCAGCATATTAACATGTTTAAGTCTTTCATCTTGAAAAAATAAAAAACCAAAATGAAACAAATTCTCTTTGACCATTTCCAGCTAATTGTTTTTAGAGCCAAGTTTCCTTAAAGAACATTCTATGTTTCTATCTCTACTTCCTTGTTCTCATTCACTCTGCAGCTCATTTTAACCTGGCTTTTGCCAGTACTGAAATGGAACTTGTTAAGGTTACAAATAGCTGCCTAGTTGTCAAGTATGATGGATGCTTATCAGGACATCTCCTTACTTGATCTTTTTGAAGCACTTGTCGTTATTGACTGCTTTCTCAATTTTGAATCCCTCTTCTCTTTGGTTTCCATGAATTCTTTCTTATAGTCTCTCTCTCATTCTCTCTCTCCCTTTCTCTCTCTTTCTTCCCTTCCCTATTTCTCACTCTGATTATTCTGCTTGCGTAATCCCATCTGCTTATGGTTTCAATTGCCATCTATACCATGGCAATTTTCAAACCCAACTCTCCTGTTCAAACCACTGCCATGAGCTCTAGGGCCATGTATCCAACTGCATACTGATTCTTCTTTTGGATGTCTCAGAGTGACCTCGGTTTCAGTTTGTTCAAAACTGAATTCATTTTCTCATCCTTTCACCTATTTCTCCTGCATTTGCTATCGCAAAGAAAATGACACCATCTGTTCTGCCTTCTAAGTCAGATGGCCATTGATTATTTTTTCTCTTCCCTTATCCATCATTTCTAATAGTTATCAAGTCTCTTAAGTTCTGCTCTTTATCAGTCATTACAACAAACACACATTGAGCAGATCTGTTTCCCAGCGTCCTCCACATTCCAGTAGTCAGGAATCTTTTACACTCTGCCAGTGTATCACACTTCCTGAAGAGTTCCATGACTTTGCATGTGCTTTTTCCTCTGCTACTCTCCATTCCCTTCCTCACTGTCTCATGCTGTCCTTCAAAGTTCATCTTAAGCATTTCTTCTTCTGAGGAGGCCTCCCTGAACTGCAGCCCAGGCGAGCTCTGGTATTCTAATGTCATCTGTGCATATTCTATATCATAATGTCTTGGAGTTAATTTTAGTTCATGCTTGGGTAGGTTAGACTAACTGCTGTAACAACCTCAAATCTCAGTTGCTTAACAGAATAGGAGTTTTCTGCATACATTTCACTTTCTTGCTCTTGTTTCAGGGGAGTATTCAGCAGATGGCCTTCCATTCAGTAATTCAGGAACCCAGGCTTCTTCCATCTTGTGGCTCCATTAACCCTAAGACCTTGGCGTCCTCTGCAAGGTCCTCTGCGTTTAGCTAGAATACAAAGCGGGGAGGAGAGAGAATATGAATATAAATGATCAAGAGGGAGATTTTTCATGGCCAGGCCTGGATATGGCAAACCTCACTTCTGCTCACATTTCACTGGCCAGAATGCAGTCATGTGGAGGCTGGGAAATTTGGTCTATGTTTATGTCCAGGGTAAACAACTGGGCAGTCTGCCCCAGTTGCCTGTCTCCACACTACACTATAAGTTCTAGAAGGACATGGATTATATTTTTTTTACCTCTGTACCCCTATCATCTAGTATTATGTTTGATACATAGTAGTCACTCAGGAAATATTTATTGAAGGAATGAACTTGTCTGAGGTTGTATAGTAAATTGTGACAGAATTCTTACAATTAACCAAGTGACCTGATTGCTCTTATGACCAAATGGCGTAGCTTATGTATAGTAAGTTCAAAATCACTTGCACTTTTAGGCATTTTGTTCTGTATTGTAGGAAAAATAAGGAGCCCTGGTATCACAGTGGTTAAGCACTAGGCTGCTAACCAAAAGGTCGATGGTTTGAACTCACCAGCTGCTCCATGGGAGAAAGATGTGGCAATCTGCTTCTATAAAGATTACAGCCTTGGAAACCCTATGGGTCAGTTCTACTCTGTCCTGTAGGGTCTCTATGAGTTGGAATTGACTTGACGGCAATGGGTTTGGTTTGATTTTTGATTTGGAGGAAAATATCCAGATGTCTAATACGCCAGATTATATATTTTTATCTGCTGTAACATTCATGAGCAATGATGTTTTGAGTTATTAATTGAAGAAAATAGCTACCTTTTCTGACAGGCATTTCACTCATAGCTCTATGGAAATCAGTGATATTGGGTTCTATGTAGGAATATTGTAGAAGTCACAAACATTAGGGAACGGAATATATATTTTAAGTTTTTACTGCTTGGCTCAAAATTAGAGACTCCCCTAGAGGGTAGGAAATGGGTTTTACTAGTTTGATAATTGCCAGTGCAATTATTAGTGTTTGTCAGTCATTCTGGAAGCACAGCAGTCACATAGACACATGACCAAAGGCTGTTGCCCTTGAGTGGATTCTGACTCAGAGTAGAACTGCCCTGTGGGGTTTCTTTACAGAAACAGACTGCCACATCTTTGTCCCACGGAGCAGCTGGTGGGACAGATCCCGCTTGTTGCCAGCATCATCTCCAGGTTCATTGTTGTTATTTCTCTGTATTACCATTATTAGTGTTCTTGTGCTCAAATTTACTTCAAAGAGGGGACTTTTTCTTTACTGATGCTGTTATAACGGCCTGTAGGGTCGCTATGAGTCGGAATTGACTGGACAGCAATGGACTTGGTGGTTTTGGTTCTTTTGTTCACCAGTGATTATCAACTGTGATCTCCATTAGATCTTTTTCAGTTTTTTTCATATGTAAAATAAGGATAATGGCACTTGTTTTAAAAAACATTTTATTGTGGTTTAGGTGAAAGTTTACACAGCGAATTAGTTTCCCATTCAAAAATTCACGTACAAATTATTCCCTGCCATTGGTTGCTATCTCTGCAATATGTCAGCACTCTCCTCATTTCCACCCTGCCTTCCATGTTTTCATCCCTCCAGTTTCCCTGCCTCTCCTTGCCTTCTCATCTTTGCTTTTGGGCAAATGTTATCCATTTGGTCTCATTTAGTTGATTGTCCTAAGGAGCACATTCTTCACAAGTGTTATTGTTTGTTTTATAGGCCAATCTATTATTTGGCTGAAAGGTGACCTTCGGGAGTGGCTTCAGTTCCAGGTTGAAAGGGTTTCTTAGGGTGATAGTTTGGGGGGTTCCTCCAGTCTCTATCATTTCAGTAAGTCTGGTCTTTTTTTTGATGAATTTGAGTTTTGTTCTGTATTTTTTTCTCCATTCTAACTGGAAACTTCTGTTGTGTCCCTGATCAGAATGGTTGGAAGTGGTAGCTGGGCACCATCTAGTTCTTCTGGTCTCAGGTTAGAGGAGACTGTGGTTTGTGTAGGCCATTAGTCCTGTGGACCAATTGCTTCCTTGAGTCTTTGGTTTCCTTCATTCTCCTTTGCTCTAGACAGGAAGAGATCAAGAGTTGTCACTTAAATGGCCAGTTGCAAGCTTTTAAGACCCCAGACACTACTCACCAAACTGGGGTGTAGAACAGTATCTTTATGAACTCTGTTATGTCAGCTGAGCTAGATGTCCCCCGAGACTATAGTCCTTAACTTTCAAGCCGAGTAACTCAGTCCCATGGGGTGTTTGAATATGTCTAAGAAGTTGCTATAACTGTGCCCCCTGTGTGCTCTATTATATATGAATATGCATGCAGCACATACAGATGTGTATATATAGTTACCCACAACTATACCCATGTAAGGAGCCATGATGGTGCAGTGATTAAAGTGATTGACTGCTAACCAAAAGGTTGGCTGTTTGAAACCTCTATGATGTTAATGAGGCAGGGTTAGAGGAAGTTATGTTAATGAGGCAGGACTCAATCTACAAGATTAGGTTTTATCCTGAGTCAATTTCTTTTGAGATATAAAAGAGACAAGTGAGCAGAGAGACAGAGGGACCTCATTACCACCAAGAAAGAAGAGCCAGGAGCATGCGTGTCCTTTGGACCTGGGATCTCTGCACTGAGAAGCTCTTAGACCAGGGGAAGATTGATGACAAGGACCTTACCCCAGAGCCAACAGAGACAGATAGCCTTCCTCTGGAGCTGGCACCCTGAATTCAGACTTCTGGCCTCCTAAATTGTGAGAGAATAAACTTCTATATGTTACAGCCATCCACTTGTAGTATTTCTATAGCAGCACTAGATAACTGAGATGGCTGTGTAGTAAGTTTTGAGATTGGGGAGTGTGAGGCTTCCTACTTTGTTCTTTTTCAATAGTGCTTTGACTATTTGGGGCCTCTTACCTTTCCATATGAAGTTGAGGTTAGTTTTTGCATTTTGTTAAAGAATATCATTGGGATTTGGATCAGGGTTGCATGGTATCTATAGATCACTTTGGGTAGTATTAACATTTTCACAATGTTAATCTTCAAACCCATGAGCGTGGCATGTTTTTTCATTTATGTAGGTCTCTTTTGATTTCTTGCAGTAGTGTTTTGTAGTTTTCCTTGTATAAGTCATTTACCTACCTGGTTAGATTTATTCCTAGGTATTTTATCCTTTTAGGAGCTATTATAAATGGTATTGATTTCTCGATTTCCTTTTCGGAGTTCTTCTTGTTCATATAGAGGAATCCTACTGATTTTTGTATATTGATTTTGTACCCTGCCACTTTGCTGAACCCTTCTATTAGTTCCAGTAACTTTCTTGTGGACTCTTTGAGATTTTTTATATATATCATGTCATCTTCGAATAGGAATAGTTTTATTTCTTCCTTACCAATTTGGATATCCTTTATTTCCCTTTCTTGCCTTGCTGCCCTGTCTAGGACTTCCAGTACAATATTGAATGGGAGTGGTGATAAAGGGTATCCTTGTCTAGTTCTCATTCTCAAGAGGAATGCTTTCAGTCTCTCTGCAGTGAGAATAATGTTGGCTGTTATCTTGTACATATGCCCTTCATTATATTGAGGAATTTGCCTTCTACTCCCATTTTTCTGAGAGTTTTTTTATCAGGAAAAGTGGTTGGATTTTATCAAATGCCTTTTCTGCATTGATTGAATTAATCATGTAATTGTTTTCCTTTGTTTTATTTATGTAGTGAATTATGTTGATTGATTTTCTAATGTTGAACAACCCTTGCATCCCTGGTGTGAAACCCGTCTGATCATGATGTATTATTTTTTGATATACTGTTGAATTCTGTTGGCTAGAATCTTGTTGAGAATTTTTGTGCCTATATACATGAGGGATATTGGTTTATAATTTTCTTTTTTAATGGTATCTTTGCCTGACTTTGGTATGAGGGTTATGCTGGATTCATAGAATGAATTAGGGAGTGTTCCTTCCTTTTCTACATTCTGGAATAGTTTGACTAGAACTGGTGTCAACTCTTCTCTGAATGTTTGGTAGAACTCTCCACGAAGCTGTCTTAGTTATTTAGTGATGCTATAACAGAAATACCACATGTGGATGGCTTTAACAAACAGAAATTTATTCTCTCACAATCTAGGAGGCTGGAAGTCTGAATTCAGGGTGTTGGCTCTGGGGGAAGGTCCTTGTCATCAATCTTCCCCTGGTCTAGGAGCTTCTCAGCACAGAAAACCCAGGTCCAAAGGATGTGCTAATCTCCAGGTGCTTCTTTCTTGGTGGTATGAAGTCCCTCTCCTCTCTACTCCCCTCTTTCTTTTATATGTCAAAAGAGACTGACTCAAGATACAACCTAATCTGATAGAGTGAGCCCTGCCTCATTAGCATAAGTGCTTCTAATCCTGCTTTCTTAACATCATAGAGTTAGGATTTACAACACATAGAAAAATCACATCAGATGACAAAATGGCAGACAATCACACAATACTGGTAATCATGCCCTAGCCAAGTTGACATATATTTTGAGGGACACAATTCAACCATCAGAAGCCACCGGGGCTGAGGCTTTTTGTTGTTGTTGTTGGGAGTTTTTTTAATGACATTTTCAATTTCTTCTTTTGTTATGGGTCTACTTAGATTTTCTGCCTCTGCTTGTGTTAGTTTAGGTAGATAATGTGTTTCTAGAAATTTGCCCATTTCTTCTAGGTTTTCAAATTTGTTAGAGTATAATTTTTCATAATATTCTGTAATAATCATCTTTATCTTTGTTGGTTCTGTTGTAACGTCATCCATTTCATTTATTTTGTTTATTTCCGTCTTCTCATTTTTTCCCTTTGTCAGTTTGGCCAGTGGTTTGTCAGTTTTATTGATCCTCTCAAAGAACCAACTTTTAGATTTGTTGATTCATTCTGTTGTTTTTCTGTTCTATATTTCATTTTTTTCTGCTCTGATCTTTATTATTTCCTTTTTTCTGGTGACTGTGAACTTCTTTTGTTTTCCTTTTCTATTTGTTCAAAGTTGCTGGGTTAAGTTATAGATTTTGTTTTTTTGCTTTTTCTTGGCTATTATCTTTAATTATTCATTTATTTAATCTTTTCCCATACAAAAATAATACATACCTTGTTATGTGACTCTACTTGCTCTCCCCATACTGTGACAGCACACTCCTCCTTTCCACCTCCGATTCTCCATGTCTGTTCAACCATCTCCTAACCCTCTCTGCCCTCCCAACTCACCTCTGCACAGAAGCTGCTCAATTAGTCTCTTGTATCTACTTGAGCTAAGAGGCATGCTCCTCACGAGTATCCCTTTATGTCCCATAGTCCAATCCAATTCCTGTCTGAAGAGTTGGTCTTGGAAATTGTTATAGTTCTGGGCTGATAGAGAATCCAGGGGCCATGCTTTCTGGGGTTCCTCCAGTCTCATTCAGACCATTAAGTCTGGTATTCTTACTAGAATTTGAGTTCTGCACCCCACTTTTCTCCTGCTCCATCAGGGACTCTCTGTTGTGTTCCCTGTCAGGATGTTCATTGGTGGTAGCCAGGCACCATCTAGTTCTTATGGTTTCAGGCTGATGAAGTCTCTGGTTTATGTGGCCCTTTCTGTCTCTTCGGCTAATACTTTCCTTGTGTCTTTGGTGTTCTTCATTCTCCTTTACTCCAGGTAGTGGGGACCACTTGATGCATCTTAGATGGCCGCTTGCAAGCTTTTAAGACCCCAGACGCCACTCACCAAAATAGGATGTGGAACATTTTCTTAATAAGCTTTGTTACAACAGTTGACCTAGATGTCCCTTGAAAGCATGGTCCCCAGACCCCTATCTCTGTTACTCTGTCCCTCCAAGTGTTTGATTGTATTCAGGAAACTTCTTAGCTTTGGATTAGTACAGTTGTGCTGACTTCCCTGTAGTGTGTGCTGTCCTTCCGTTCACCTAAGATAATTCTTATCTACTATCTAATTAGTAAATAACCCTCACCATCCCTCCCCACCCTCGTAACCATCAAAGAATGTTTTTTTCTGTGTTTAAACCTTTTCTTGAGTTCTTATAATAGTGGTCCTATACAATATTTGTCCTTCTGTGACTGACTAAATTCACTCAGCATAATGACCTCCAGATTCCTCCATGTTATAAGATGTTTCACAGCTTCATTGTTGTTCTTTAGCATTGTGTAGTATTCCATTGTGTGGATATACCATGATTTGTTTATCCATTCATCCCTTGATGGGCACCTAGGTTGTTTCCATCTTTGCTATTGTGAACAATGCTGCAGTGAACATGGGTGTGCATATATCTATTCATGTGATGGCTCTTTTTCTCTAGGATATATTCCAAGGAGCGGGATCATATGGTACTTCTATTTCTAGCTTTTTAAGAAAGTGCCAAGTTGATTTCCAAAGTGGTTGTACCATTTTACATTAACACCAACAGTGTATAAGTGTTGCAGTCTCCCACAACCTCTCTAGCATTTATTATTTTGTGTTTCTTGGATTAATGCTAGCCTTGTTGGGGTGAGATGATAGCTCATTGTACACTTGATCTGCATTTCTCTAATGGCTAATGATCGTGAGCATTTCTTCATGTGTCTGTTAGAAGGCTGAATATCTTCTTTGGTGAAGTGCCTGTTCATATCCTTTGCCCATTTTTAAATTGGGTTATTTGTCTTTTTGTTGTTGAGGTTTTGCAGTATCTTATAGATTTTAGAGATTAGACACTGATCGGATTTTTCGTAGCCAAAGTTTTTTTCCCAGTCTGTAGGTTTCTTTTGACTCTTTTGGTGAAGTCTTTTGATGAGCATAAGTGTTTGATTTTTAGGAGATCACATTTATCTAGTCTCTCTTCTTGTGCTTGTGGATTGTTACTTATGGTTTGTATTGTTTTTATGCCATATATTAGGGGGCTCCTAGCATAGTCCCTATTTTTTCTTCCATGATCTATATAATTTTTGATATTATATTTAAGTCTTTGATCCATTTTGAGTTAGTTTTTGTGCATGGTGTGAGGTATGGGTCTTGTTTCAGTTTTTTGCAGATGGATATCCAGTTATACCAGCACCATTTATTAAAGAGACTATCTTATCCCCAACTAGTGGGCTTTGGGCCTTTGTCAAGTATCAGCTGCTCATAGACAGATGAATTTATGTTTGGATTCTTAATTCTGTTCCATTGGTCTGTGTCTCTGTTGTTGTACAAGTACCAGGCTGTTTTGACTACTGTGGCGGTATAATAGGTTCTAAAATCAGGTAGTGTGAGGCCTCCCAGTTTGTTCTTCTTCTTGAGTAATGCTTCACTTATTTGGGGCCTCTTCCCTTTCCATATGAAGTTGATTTGTTCCTCCATCTCATTAAAAAATGCTGTTGGAATTTGGATCGGGATAGCATTATATCTGTAGATTACATTGGGTAGAATTGACATTTTCACAATGTTGAGTCTACCTATCCATGAGCAAGGTATGTATTTCCACTTAATTCAGTCTCTTTTGATTTCTTGCAGTAGTGTCTTTTAGTTTTCATTGTATAGATCTCTTACGTCTCTGGTTAGATTTATTCCTAAGTATTTTATCTTCTTGGGGGCTATTGTAAATGGTATTGATTTGGTGATTTCCTCTTCGAGGTTCTATTTGTTGGTGTAAAGGAATCCAACTGATTTTTGTATGTTTATCTTGTATCTTGAAACTTTGCTGAACTCTTCTAGTAGTTCCAGTAGTTTTCTTGTGGAATGTTTGGGGTTTTCTGTGTATAAGAGCATATCATCTGCAAATAGAGATACTTTGACTTCTTCCCTACCTATTTGGATGCCCTTTATTTCTTTTTCTAGCCTGACTGCTCTGGCTAGGACCTCCAGCACAATGTTGAATAAGAGTGGTGATAAAGGGCATCCTTGTCTGGTTCCCGTTATCAGGGGGAATGCTTTCGAAGTCTCTCCATTCAGGATGATGTTGGCTGTTGGTTTTGTATAAATGCGCTTAATTATATTGAGGAATTTTCCTTCTATTCCTATTTTGTTGAGAGTTTTTATCATGAATGGGTGTTGGACTTTGTCGAATGCCTTTTCTGCATCAATTGATACAATCATGTGGTTCTTGTCTTTTGTTTTATTTATGTGATGGATTACCTTGATTGTTTTTCTAATGTTGAATCATGCCTGCATACCTGGTATAAATCCCACTTGATGATGGTGAATTATTTTTTTGATATGTTGCTGAATTCTATTGGCTAAAATTTTGTTGAGGATTTTTGTGTCAATGTTCATGAGGGATATTGGTCTGTAATTTTCTTTTTTTGTGGTGTCTTTACCTGGTTTTGGTATCAGGGTTATGCTGGCTTCATAGTATGAGTTTGGGAGTATTGTATCCTTTTCTATGCTCTGAAATACCTTTAGTAGTAGAGGTGTTAACTCTTCTCTGAATGTTTGGTAGCATTCTCCAGTGAAGCCGTTCAGGTCAGGGCTTTTTTTTGTTGGCAGTTTTTTAATTACCTTTTCAATCTCTTCTTTTCTTATATGTTTATTTAGTTGTTCTACCTCTGTTTGTGTTAGTTTAGGTAGGTAGTGAGTTTCTAGAAATTTTATCCATTTCCTCTAGGGTTTCAAATTTGTTAGAATACAGTTTTTCATAGTATTCTGTTACGATTCTTTTCAGTTGGGTCTGTTGTGATATCACCCGTCTCATTTCTTATACGGGTTATCTGCTTCCTCTCCTGTTTTTCTTTTGTCAGTTTGGCCAATGGTTTATCAGTTTTGTTGATCTTTTCAAAGAACCAGCTTTTGGTCTTGTTAACTCTTTCAATTGTTTTTCTATTCTCTTTTTCATTTAATTCTGCTCTAATTCTTATTATTTCCTCTCTTCTGGCACCTGTGGGCTTCTTTTGCTGCTCTCTTTCTACTTATTCCAGTTGTAGGGTTAATGTTTTGATTATCGCCCTTTCTTCTTTTTGGATGTGTGCGTTTATTTCTATAAACTGACCTCTGAGCACTGCTTTTGCTGTGTCGCAAAGGTTCTGTTAGGATGTGTTTTCATTCTCATTTGATTCTGTGGATTTCTTTATTCCCTCCTTAATTTCTTGTATAACCCAGTAGTTTTTGAGCAAGATGTTGTTCAGTTTCCACGTGTTCGATTTTTTTTTTCCTTGCGTTTTGTGTTGTTGATTTCTACTTGTGTGGCTTTATGGTCAGAAAAGATGCTTTGTAATTTTTTGATGTTTTGGATTTTTTTAAGGCTTGCTTTATGGCTGTCTTAGGCTGGGTTCTCTAGAGAAGGAAAACCAGTAAAGTGTATAAATATGTATATATAGACAGATTATATCAAGGAAACAGCTCACGTGATTGTAGAGGCTAGATTGTCCCAAGTACGTGGATCAGGGTAGAGGCCTCTCCCAAGTCACACAGCTGCGGAAGCTGGCAAGCCCAAGATCGGCAGGTCGGAGAGCAGGGCTCCCACTCACAGGCTGTGCAGATCAACGAATCCCAGGTTTGGCCGATAAGCTGACAGCTCAAGTCCCAAGAACGGGAGATGAGATGACAGGAAGCAGCCGCAAGATCCAGAGAGAACAAAAAGCCAGAACGTCTGCTTATATACAGATGCAGGCCACACCTCCAAGGAGACTCCCTTTCATGTGACTGGCTACTCACAGTATATTCAATCATGGGAGTGATTGCCTTAAAACACTGAGAATCATGGCCCAACCAAGTTCATACATAATCTTAACCATCACAGTGGCCTAATATGTGTTCTATTGTGGAGAATGTTCCATGTGTGTTGGAAAAGAAAGTATACTTGACTGTTGTTGGGTGCAGTGTTTGGTATTTGTCTGTGAGATCAAGTTGGTTGATTGTAGCATTTAGCTCTTCTGTGTCTTTGTTGAGCTTCTTTCTGGATGTTCTGTCCTTCACTGAAAGTGGCATGTTGAAATCTCCTGCTGCTATTGTGGAGCTGTCTATCTCTCTCTTCAGAGCTGTTGGAGTTTGTTTTATGTATTTTGGAGCTCTGTCGTTGCGTGTGTGAATATTTATTATAATTATGTCCTCCTGGTGTATTGACCCTTTAATCATTACATAGTGTCCTTCCTTATCCTTTGTGGTGGATTTTACTTTAAAGTCTATTTTGTCAGAGATTAATATTGCCACTCCTGCTCTTTTTTGAGTGTTGTTTGCTGGATGTATCTTTTTCCATCTTTTGAGTTTTAGCCTGTTTGTGTCTTTAAGTCTAAAGTGTGTCTCTTGTAGGCAGCATATAGATGGATCATGGTTTTTTATCCTATCTGCCACTCTCCGTCTCTTTATTGGTGCGTTAAGTCCATTTACTTCCAGCATAATTATTGATAGGTATGAGTTTAGTGCTGTCATCCTAATATCTCTTTTTGTGTGTTGTTCACAGTTTCTTTGTTCTCTTCTATTTTCTCTGCTGAGTCATTTTTCTTTATGTATTTTTTTTTCATCTTTTTCTTTGTTGTAGATTTTGTGTTTGCTGGGTCTTTATGTTGTTCTACTTTTTTATTTTGATTTATAGGATTGGATTCCTTTGTGGTTACCTTAATATTTACCCCTATTTTTCTAAGTTTATAACAGTCTTTTATTACTTTATATAGCCTTAACTTCCCCTATATGTGAAAAATCAATGCCTCCATTTTTTAAGGACCTGTTTTTTGTTTTAATGTTATCCTTTTTTATATATTGATATCTGTTTCCCTATTTTCAATGTTTTAGCTTTGATTTATTTTCGCTATCTCTATCTGAGTCAATATCTGGTTGCTGTGTCCTGTGTTCTAGTCTTGTGTTGTTAGCTGGTTTTAATGGATTATCTAACTGTAGGACTGACTCCCTTTAGTATTTCTTGTAATTTTGGTTTGGTTTTTACAAATTCCCTGAACTTCTGTTTATCTGGAAATGCCCTAATTTTGCCATCATATTTGAGAGACAGTTTTGCTGGATATATAATCCTTGGCTGGCAGTTATTTTCCTTCAAGGCTTTATATATGTCATCCCATTGCCTTCAGCCTGCATGATTTCTGCTGAGTAGTCCGAGCTTATTCTAACTGACTCCTTTGTAGATGACTTTTATCCCTAGCTGCTCTTAAAATTCTCTCTTTATCTTTGTTTTTGCTAAGTTTGATTATAATATGTTTTGGTGACTTTCTTTTGGGATCTACCTTATGTGGGTTTTGACGAGCATCCTCGATAGATAACTTCTTATCTTTCATGATATCATGGAAGTTTTCTGTCAACAAATCTTCAACAATTTTCTCTGTATTTTCTCTTATCCCCCCCTGTTCTGGTACTCCAATCACTCGTAGGTTATTTCTTTTGATAGAGTCCCACATGACCCTTAGAGTTTCTTCATTCTTTTATCTGATTTTTCCTCAAATATGTTGGTGCCAAGAGCTTTATCTTCAGTGTTACTAATTCTAACTTCTACTGCCTCAATTCTGCTCCTATGACTTTCTGTTGAGTTGTCTAATTCTGAAATTTTATTGTTAATCTTCTGGATTTCTGATTGCTGTCTCTCTATGGATTCTTGCAGCCTATTAAATTTGGCATTATGTTCTTAAATAACTTTTTTAAGTTCCGCTACCACTTTGTCTGTGTGTTCCCTGGGTATTTCTTCATTTTGTAAAATTTCCTTTCTAATTTCTAGAAGAGTTCTGTATATTAATCTTTTGTATTCTGCCTCTGGTAATTCCAAGAAGTTCTCTTCCTCCAGAGAATTTACCGATTGTTTATTTTGGGAGCTTGCTGAAGCCATCATGGACTGCCTCTTTATGTTATTTAATATTCACTGTTGTCTCTGAGCCATCAATAATTCATTACAATTTTATTTTGTATTTGTTTAGTGAGACCTAGCTTCTTATTTTGTTTTGTTTTGATATGCCCAAATAGGCTGCTCGTGTGCACTAGTTTGATTTTTGACACCTTTGAATCTCTAACGTCCTGTCGCCAGCTAGTTAGTTCTGTAATTGAGTATGTGCACACAGGAGTCCCTTAAGTTTTCCTATATGAGTTCAGCTCGGGTGTTCAGGCAATCAGTCACCAAGTGTGTGATGCAGGCTCTCACCCCCAGTCCTAGAGAGGCGTGGGTGATTGGTGCAGGCACTGGACTCTGGCTGTGGCAGGGGATCATGTGCTGAGCCAGGCAGGGGGCTGACGGCTGCCCCTGACAGTCTGAAAGGAAAGCATGGCCCTATTCTCTAGGGTGAGTAGGAAGGTGAATTTTGCAGCCGGACTGTGAGTACCCCACTCTGGTGGCTGTAAAGACTCGAGGGCACCACTTTTTCTTGAACTCCTGTAGCAGGTGACTAGGCCCTTTAGGTGATAGCACCAGTCCTCAAGCCCCTGTTGCAGATTGATAAAAGTGCCTACTTAAGGGGCAGGGCTGTTTCGAGGGTCACAAATCTGCCAGTTCACAGTTGAAGTAGTTGAAGTTAAACTTCAGATGTTTGCCCTGTTGTACTGTGGTAGTGAGGACTAACGCTGTTGAGACGGGTCCCCACAAGTCTATACAGGGGTGTAAGGTACTCAGAGTCTGCGGACTCCTTATACCTCTGCCTAGCAAAGGAGTGGTGCTGACCCTGTGTTCCCAGCTTAGGGGAGCCAGTAGCTTATTTGTTCCCTCTTCAAGGCCAGGAGAATGGGTCAGGGCATCTTTTGGGATCTAACTTCCTGCCCAGTGGACTCCCGGTGCAGAGCGTGGAGGGAAGAGGTAAAAGGAAGAGAGGTTTTTCCCAATTGGACTTTTTTTTTTTTCTTTTTTTTTTAATCACCACAAAAGGCAGCATGCATGTACTTATCTTAGCCACTTGGGAGCTGCTTTTCACTGGTTTGGAGTGTCCAAGCAGAATCTCTGCTTCTGGGCCTCTCTCAATATGGAAACTGCTTCCCGAGCCTGCGGGCAGCACGGCTGTTTACCTGCTTCACTGCGGACCGGCGTGGCTGCAGCGCTGCAGTTTTGCCACCGCGGCTCTGACGCTCTTCGCTTCTTCCAAACCGTCTCCCTGTACCCTATCACTCAGACGGATTCCTCAACTTTGCCTTGTTCAGGGCTCCTAGATATTCGTATAGAATCAAATCACTTGTTTTTCCAGGTCTTTGTTGTAAGAGGAATATAGGAAGCGTCTAACTATTCCACAACGCTGGCCACGCCCCGAGTCCATGCTCTTTTGATTGTACAAGGTAACCTGGAGAACTAATGTTGTTGGAGCCTATAGAAGATAATAGAAGTCTGATCGAGTCTGGTTTCATTGACGATGTGGGCCTTGGGCTGTACTCAGTGAAAAGGTGGAACTTGAACAAGAGAAAGAAGGGGAAAAGACATTCTATGCATGATTAAGGCATAAAGATGGGGATGATAGATGCCTAGGCCAATTTGGCTAGAGCCAGAAGGTTCCATTGGGTAGCAGAGAAATGTAATTTTGAAGTGAGGGGAACAGATCAGCTTATAAAGAATCTAGAGTACCAGACTGAGGAATTTTGAGTTTAATGTGCAGGAAATAGAGAACCATTAGTGTGTTAGTGCTGGGTGGTGATGTTTCAGAGCAGTGGTTTTCTAAGTGTGGTCCCTGGTACAGCATCACCTGGGAGACTGTTGATATGCAAATTATCAGGCCCCAACAGAGACCCACTGGGTCAGAAACTCTGTGGAGGGGGCCTAGCCAATATGTGGTTTAACAAGCCCTCCAGGTGATTCTGATGCATACTAATATTTGAGAACTACTGTTTTAAAAGGATGAATCTGGTGTCCATGCTTAGCATGCACTGGAGAAGGAAAGACAGGGTATTGCTATAATAGAGAAGGTATGAATAACGAGGGCATAGATCATAGCAGTGGGAATGGAAAGGAGAGACAGCGGGAGGGATAGTATGAAAAAAATTATCAGAACTTGGGAACTGTTGAGTTTGAAGGGAGGAGGAGTCAATGTTGACAGTAAGGAGGGAGTTTTTACATAGGGGGCACTGATTTTATGTTAATGTCGTTGTGATTTTATGTTAATCAAAAACCTTGTGATGAATCTCTATTCAGCCCAATATTTAAAAATCATGTGTTAGATAAAAAATAGGGGCTTGTGGTTTTTAAGGCAAATCCAGATTTGGTGATATCTGATATGTTCCTTAAGGCAAGTTTCAGCCACAATGGATCAGCCACCAGGTCCTGTTGCTTGATGGGATGTATACTCTTCAGTTTTCCACATTGTCCCCCGACTTCCTCTTTTACTTACTCTTCACTCATTTATGTTACCTGCTTGGGTCCCATTGGCATTTGACTTCATAACCTCTTCTCTTAGGATCCGAGCTTGGAGACTGGAGAATGATGAGAAATGTAGAGGTTGGAAAAGGGAGCTGGTTTGGAAGGATAAATGACCACTTTGACTTTTTGACATCCTGAGTTTGAGGTGACTGTGAGATAGTCCCATTAATCTTGTTTTTATATTGTGTAAGAAAAAGAATTAGTTAGGCATTTCCATTTCTCTATTATCCACTTTTTTTTGATCACCCAATCCCCTCCCCACCAAAAAAAAACCCAACCAAACACATTGATGTTGAGTCAATTTCGACTCACAGTGACCCTATAGGACAGAGTAGAATTGCCCCATAGGGTTTCCAAGGAGCGGCTGGTGGATTCAAACTGCCGAACTTTTGGTTAGCAGCTGAATGTTTAACCAATTCTAGACTTGCAATGCCATACACCTTGGGACTTCCACCTCTTGCTCTGTCAACCTGCAAGCTCAAGAATGCAGAGTCATTTTTATTTTAGCCTGAGTAAAATATGATTCAGAAGGAAAATCTACTGAGGTCAAGTTGTCCATTGTACTCCCACTGCCAAATATACATTTTTTTCCTAGTTATTTTCTCCATTGCCCCAGATAATTGAATATAGACTGTAAGTTTTAATCAGCTACGAAGCTAAAGGCTCTTCCTTTACTCTACTGTGAAAATTGCATCACCACACTGGTAGGAGTCCCTTGAGGTGGGAATGAGTTGTTGACAGCACTTGGCTTTGTATACACTTCTGGCTCGTTTTATGTCACTTGCCCTTTGTGTACTGTGTTGCTAGAGACTGTGAAGAGAAAGAGGAAGAGGAGCAATTGAGTTTGAAGATGACTAAGATCTGATTAACCATTCAGCTGGGGAGAGAGATAAGTGAATCCAGGTGATGTTTATGGAGCGTCAGAGAGGGAGAACGCTGTACCATCTGGTGTGAGAGATGTGAAAAAGTATATAAATCAATCTCTGTAATGATACTTAATCAATACAGGGTCAATAAATGATATAATTGAAGCACTGGTTGGGCTACATCACAGAGTTAAATAGCTTCAAAGAAGGCTCTGATTAAAGCCATTACAATTTATAAAACATTCTGCATCTTAAGAAAGGATCTTGATGAGATTTAACATGAACAGTTTTGTAATCAGAGGGCCAGCTGAAAACCTTCAGAGCAGAGGTGAAATATCTTAAGAGGTCTATTTTGGATGATTTTTGAAAGCCAGTTATTCTCAGAAAGTAAAAAACTTCTCCTCCTTCTCCCTTTATTTTTTTAATGGGGAAAAAACAAATGCTGCACAGTTCATACTTAGACTGTCTTGGACTTTTGATGTAATAGTGGTTTGGTTCTTTGGTGTGACCGTAGGATAATTAGCTATCAAGCTTGATTTAAATTGTTTTGAAACATTGTTGTAATTTTGGGGGCACATGTGCCTGCCAGTGATTATAAAATAAGGACAATACCACCATGACTCAAAACGATGCAACTGGGCTACCTTTGATTAGTAGGCTCTTTTCCTCCCTTATTTTGTTTTTGCTTAATTCACTCTGAGGACCATAACAGATGCACAGTAATCAAGCAGAATGCCAATTCTCATCATTTATGCAGGTGGAGGGCCACTGTGCTCCCAAGGGGTGAAACCAGAGAAGACCTGCGTTGAACACTGCATTTTTTTTCTTCTCATCATCTGCTTCTATCCCAGCCCCTCTGATTTTTGAAAGGCAGATTCTTTGTTTAGAAGGCCTTTGTTAGAAATTCTGAAGTGTTCTTTAATCACTGAATTCTTCTTGCTTCAGGTACTATGACATGCATACTACCTCGAAATGGATCGAGCCAGGCAATGTACTTGGAGCCGGGGTTCTGTAGCTGCAGTGCCTGGGTCTTTGTTCAGCCACTTGCCAGATACGTGACCTTGACAAACTGTGGCACTGCTCTATACCTCAGTTTCATCTGTACCTTGGGGGAAATAATTGTACCTTCCTTCTGGAATTTTGTGAGGATGAAATGAGATGATGTTATTATAGCCTGATACATAGTAAGTTTTAAATGCATGTAAAGTAGTTTCATTATATTGTTTTGCTAGCTAATGGCCTGATACACTTACTGGATAAAAAAAGGATGGGAAGGAGGACGAGGGAGGGAGAAGTAGAGGGGAAGGAAGGAAGAAGGGAAGAGTAAGAAAGAAGAGTTTAATTTATTTAATTTCACTATCAGGGGCAGTGGCAGCTCAGTGTTAGAATTCTCACCTTCCATGTGGGAGACCCAGGTTCCATTCCCAGTCAATGCACCTCATTTGCATAGCCACCACCCATCTGTCAGTGAAGGCTTATGTGTTGTTATGCTGAACAGGTTTTAACAGAGCTACCAGACTAAGACAGTATAGGAAGAAAGGCCTGGAGACCTACTTCTGAAAACCAGCTAGTGAAAACCCTATGGATCACTATAGTTTGATCCTGTTGTATGTGGTGTTGCCATGAGTCAGGGGCCGACCTGAAGGCAGCTAACGACTATCACTGTCATAACTGAGAAGTTGTAATTGTGATTATCAGTTTAGGAGATAAACCCTCACATCATATTACCACCTTGTTTCTCTCTGTTTAGTTTGTCCAAACTCTGCTGGGGTTATTTGTTTCCCTGTCTGGATTGGAAGTTCTCCTGGGGACATACTGTGTGTCTTCTTCATCTTGGTGTCCCCAGGGCTGTGCACAAGGCCTGGCACATGGTAGTGATGGAATGAGTAAGTACAGAGAATCAGGGGCAGGTTGGTCTGGTTTGCTAACATGTAAATTCAAGGTGTCACCATTTCACATTCATAGAAGCTGAATAGTAATATAGATGAGTTGACTAACCTTTTGAATTGCTACTTATCAAAAATAGAATTTCTGGAATCTGAGAGGAGACTATATAGTTATGTAAATTTTGGTAAAGTATCACAAACTGCATATTACTGTGGTGCTTTTTGGGGCTGCTATAATTAATGGTCTGCTGCATTTCTAGTACAGACTGTCATTTTTCATCAGCTTATAACCTTGATATAAAAATTTATTCTTGGCTGCTTGCTATTTTGCATTCATAATTTTAAAATATATATAAATGTTCACCTTCTATTTTCCAGCTTTCTGATTGTTGAAAGCACAAGCTTAGGAATCACATCACTGTGGCATGTTTTTCCCAATTTCTAGTAGTAAAAAGGAATTAATACATTTTGAATTCAGATTTCAGGACTATGACAATGTTGTTTGCTTATGCAGTACCCTTTGAAAAATGTCTAGGGTAGCATATGAACCGAAAGAATCCTTAGTAACCTCAAGCCAGTCCTTTACGACTGCATATGCTTTTGTTCTCTTTCTTACACTCTCATTGTCATCCAAGTAAAGAGGATTCTTACTCTTAAAGTCCTCTGGCATTCAAATGGCCCTTTTGGCTTTCCCTAGAAAGTACCAACCAGAAGGAACTACCAGGGAGATTTGGAGATTACCAAAGGTAGAAATACAGAAAGTGGGAGTGGAATCAGATAGTCTTGGATTCAAATGCTAGCTCTGCCACTTAGAAACTGTGGGACCTTGTGCACATTACTTAACCACTTTGAGCCTGTCTCCTCATCTGTAACATTGAGGGGAAGACTGATTACCTTGTAGAGTTGTTGGGAGAATTAAATGAAATCAAGCACTTGACACAGATCCTAACACAATACAATCAGTAAATTGTAGCTGCCATCTTTTCTTGATCATGGTCATTGTTTTAGGCTGGGCTCTTAAGAGGAGCAGAAACAGTGAAGCATATATAAAAATATATATGGAAAGATTTATTTCAAGGAAATGGCTCACACAATTGTGGAGGCTGGCAAGTCCCAAATCTCTGGGTCAGGTGTCAGGCTGGAGGCTTCTCCTGACTCATGGTGTTGCAGGAGCTGGTGAATCCAAAATCTGCAGGTCGGGCAGCTGGCTAAAGGCTTCTTCAAGAACTGGAGGTCAGACTATAAGACAAGTGCAGGACTGAGAGAGAGAAGAGTGAAATTTGTCAGAACATCCATATATGTTGCATGCAGGCCACATCCCCAAGGAAACTCCCCTTCCATGTGATTGGCTGCTTACATCAGATCACAAAATGGAGGATGATTACATAATATCTGCCAAACCACTGAGAATCATAGCCTAGCCAAGATGACATATAACATTAACCATCACAGTCATTATCATCAGATAATGATAAAACTAAGTAGTTAGGTTGAAATGAGCTGACTTAGCTTACAAAGCAGCAGCTCTGGACTCTCCAGTGTGGGCTCCAGAGACCCTGGTTCTGTTTACCTCCTGACTCCGGGCACTGACTGTCCTTACTCTCCTTCAGCCTTTGGCTTAAAACTCTGTTCCTTTGTCCTTTCCACCTTTTCTGGCCTCATGGTGAATGCTGGATGCTGATTTTGTGCATGCTATGAATTGGAATCAACTTGACAGCAATGCATTTGTTTTTTTTCTGGTTTTACTACCAAAGCTGTGGTGACCTAGACCAGTGATCAGTGGTCAGCTGACCAAGCTGCAGCAAGTGTTCTATTTTAAACAATGTTCAAATTACTTTCTACCTCTGGGCCTCTCAACTCACTGTTGCTTCTGTCTGGAGTACCATTTCACTAGCTTTTTGCATGGCTGACTCCCTTTCAATCTTCAGATCTCCACTGAAAGGTTATGTTTTCTGAAAGGCCTTTCCTGACTATCCTAAATATAGTAGCCCTCTACCTCAAATTTTCTTTCATAACACCTTCCCTGTATGTTCAGAGTTTTAATAATAGCTGGTAACTTGAATCTATCTGTCTGTCTGTCTATATATCTATCTGTTATCTGCCTACTTATCTATCTACCTATATACCTGTCTACTTGTTTTGTATCTGTCTCCCCATAAGAATGTAAATTCCGTGAGGTCTTTCTTATACACCGTATCCCCCAAAAATATGTGTTGTAAATCCTAACTCCTATACCTGTGGTTATAATCCCATTTGGGAATGGGTTTTCTTTGTTATGTTAAGAGGCCATATCAGTGTAGGGTGTGTTTTAAGCCAATCACCTTCGAGATATAAAAAAGAGCAGATTAGTACAGAGAAGGAAGCAGAGTTGGGGAAAGATAGATGCTGAGCCATACGGAGATCACCAAGGAACTGAGAATCAGACAGGCAGCTTCCCCAGAGCCCACAGAGAAAGCAAGCCTTCCCCTAGAGCTGTCGCCTTGAATTCAGACTTGTAGCCTCTTAAACTGTAAGAAAATAAATTTCTGTTTGTTAAAGCCACCCACTTGTGGTATTTCTGTTATAACAGCACTAGGTAACTAAGACAACCACTATATTCTCAACACTCAGGAGATTGCCTGTCACATGGAGATACTCAATAAATATTTGTTAAATGAATAATTATTCAGAAAATCATTTAAGATCAAAGAATTGAAAGACAACCATAAATGGATACATATTGAATCTTGGCTAGTTTTTGAGGCCACATTCTAAAGCACCACAGATTTTTTCCCCCCAATTTTTTGTTTTGCAAAAATGTAGTAAAGTTGGAAGAATAGCAAATTACTCATATACTCTTTATAAGAAATTGCATAATCTTTTTCCATAGTACTTTTACCATTTTACAGTCCCACCAGCCATGTGTGAGAGCTCAGGCTGCTCCACATGCTCACCTAAATTTGGTGTTGTCAATCTTTTTAATTTTGGCCTTTCTGGTAGGTGTGTTTGTATCTCCTTGAAGTTTTGATTTGCATTTTCCTAATGATTAACGATGTTGAAAACACTTTCATGTGCTGAATGAACATTCCTGTACCTTCCTTTGGGAAGAATCTGTTGAAGGCTTTTGCCCATTTTTAAAATCGGATTGTTTGTCTTTTTATTATTGAATAGTAGGAGTTCTTTATATATTCTAGACCCAAGCCTGTTATCATATATGTTTTGCAAATATTTTCTCCCAGTTAGTGGCTTGCCTGTCCCCTTTGTTTAATACATGCCTTTTGATAAGCAGAAGTTTTAAATTTTGTTGAAGTGTAACTTACCTATTTTTTACTTTCTATGTTCACTAAAATATCCTTCATCTAGATTCACTATTTAACATTTTGCCACACTTCCTTGTTCTCTCCCTTCTCTCTCTGTCTCTTTCTCTCCCCCTCCTCCTCTGTCTCTCTTCTTGCCTCCTTCCCTCCCTTGTTTTCTGAATCATTTGAAAGTTAGGTACAGACCTGTTGATGCTTCACCCATAAATACATTAACATGTATTTTGTAAGGACAAGGACCATCTGTGTCATAACTGCAATATCATTGTACGACCTAAGAAATTTAGCATTGTTATAAAAATACTATATAATGTGAATGCCAGATTTCCCCAATTGTCCCTCCCAGTAATGCCCCTTCAATTTTCTTTTTAAATTCTAGAATCCAGTCAAGGACCTGCATTACATTTAGTTGTCTGTAGCTTTAGTCTTAGTTATCTAGTGCTGCTATAACAGACATACCTCAAGTGGATGGCTTTAACAAATAGAAATTTATTCTCTCACAGTTTAGGGGGCTAGAAGTCTGAATTCAGGGCGCTAGCTCCTGGGGAAGGCTTTCTCTGTCAGCTCTGAGAGAAGGTCCTCATCATCAGTCTTGCCCTGGGTCTAGGAGTCTCTCAGTGCAGGTCCAGAAGATGTGCTCCACTTCTGGCTCTTCTTTCTTGGTGGTAGAAGGTCCTGCTCACTTCTCTCTCATAAGATAAAAGGTAATACAGGCCATACCCCAGGGAAACTCCCCTTATGTAGGATCAGGGCTATGACCTAAGTGTGTGATTGTCCCATGTGTTATGAATCCTAATCCTCTTTAACATAACCTAATCTTGCCTCATTAACCACAGACAGAAATTAGGATTTATAACACATGGGACAGTGACATTGGATCACAAAATGGAGGACAACCACAAAATACTGGGAATCATGGACTAGCCAAGTTGACAGATATTTTGGGGGGACACAATTCAATCCATGACAGTCTCCTTTAATTTGAAATTTTTCTCTAGCCTTTTTAGAATTTTATTACACTGACATTTTTGAAGAATCTAGAGCAGTTGGTTTGCAGAATATCCCTCAACCTGAAGTTGTTGACTATTTCCTCATTATTAGATTCAGGTTAAATGTTTTTAGTAAAAACCACATATGGATAATGTTTTGTCTCACCTATTGTATATTACATAAGGGGCAAATAATGTCAGTTTTCCTAATTTGTCAGGCTATGTTTGGTCACTTGTCTAAGGCAGTATTTGCTGAATTTCTTCACAGAGCGAGTACCTCTTCCCTTTTGTATGGGAAATACATTGTAGTTTAGGGGAGATGCTTTGAGACTTTGTGAATCTTTTATTCCCCAGGAAAATTTCACCTAATGAAATTTTAGCATCCTTTGATTATCCTTGCCTGAGTTAGTCATTATATTGGTGGTTGCAATTGTTTTTCTAATTTAATCATTCCCATTACATTCGTTAGTGAGGATTCTTCTGTAAAGAAGAGCTTCCATCCTCCTTCTCTTGTTTCTCAGTATCATTTCATGGATTTTTAAAGTATGTAGTAAAATTCATTACTGTTATTATTATTTTTGCTAGAGCATCAAAAATTTCAAAGCACTTAGTAAGTGTCAAGCTAGTATTATACAATATACTTGAATTGAAAGCCTGGAAAAGAATTCACTTTTTTTTTTTTTTTTAAATCCAGAGGATCCCAAACTACCCCCAGTTAAGCCCACTAATTAGCAGTATGTAATCAATACCATTTCCTCTGAACTTTCTCGTTAACAGCACGAGCTTTGGGGTAGTAAGTCCTGAAGTTATTTTTAGAGTTAACCGTTATCAGTGTATACCATATAAGCCATATGCAAATGAAGATTCTTCACCCCATACATAATTGCTGTTGATTGTTAAAATAAACATACAAAAATCTCAAATCCAGAAATTGCTTCTGTGTTTCTCTAGAATTTTTTTTTTTTTTTTTTTGCTATGCAGTGCTGATGTTGAAGAAGAGTGTGTTTTCAAAGGGCCATTTCCAAGAGAGGATCTCAGTGTGGGTTTACAAGAATGTTTCTTTGGGGTGAGTGTACTTCATACATATGGAATGGTATAGAATACTGTAAATTTTCCACCCCTCTTTGCTTCAGAGTCAACAGTAATGGTTTAATAGCCTCTGCCATTCATTGTTCTGAAAGGCTGACTGATGTTAGAAGAAGCTGGATGAACCTCTGTTGCTTCCGTGGTTGCTGCTCTGTAAATTAAGTATTTGAGATCTCAGAGAAGAATATAATTTTTAACATTTTCCAAATTCATTCATTCATTTACTATATGTATTGTTTATTAAAACAATAAAATTATTGTGTTCTGTATTCCAGGTCAGGGAAGGAGCCAAATTTTGTAGGGCTTGGTGCTTGTATAATTTTGGGGCCTGCTTTAAGAAAAAGAATACAAAACTACAAATACAATTTTAGATATAAAACCAACATTTATTTAGAATAAGAAAGAAATGATAAATTACAAATGTAAGAAAGCTACCAAATGCTATAAACATTACAAAATTCAGAAAAAATATAATATTTTTATTAAATAACTACCTGTCAAACTTCTATATTTTTTGACATTTTTTGGTTGCATACTCTTTTTTAAAATATTATTTTATTATGTTTTCAGTGAAAGTTAACACAGCAGTTTCAGTTACCATTCAAGAATTTCTACGTAAATTGTTCGGTAACATTGGTTACGTTCTTTACAGTTCATGAACATTCTCAATATTTCCGTTTTGGTTGTTCTGTTTCCATTAATCTAGTCTCTGCCCCCTTACATTCTTACCTTTGTTTTAGAGCAATTGTTGACCATTTGGTCTCGTATAGATGATTCTTTTAAAGAAGCACAGTACTCATGGGTGATATTCTTTATTTTGTGAGCTAACCTGTTATTTAGCTGTAAGGTGACCTCAGGGACAAGTTTCGGATCAAGGTTTAAAGAGTATCTCAGGACAATAGTCTTGGGAGTCTGCCTGTCTCAACTGGTCCAGTAAGTCTTTTTTGCTTTTTTTTTGGAGTTTGAGGTTCTGTTCCACATTTTTTCACCCATTTTATCAAGGTCCATCTATTGTGGCCCTGATCAGAATGATTGGTAGCTGGACACCATCTAGTTCTTCTGGTCTCAGAGTAAATGAGGCTGTGGTTCATGTAGACTTTTAGTTCTGCAGACTACTATCTTCTCTGAGTCTTGGTTTCCTTTTTTCTCTTTTGTTCCGGGTGAGTAGAGACTGATAATTGTATCTTAGATTGCCACTTGTAAGCTTTTGAGACCCCAGACACTACACGCTAAGCTGGGATATAGAAGATAAACTTTGTGAACTATATTATGCCAAAATGACCAGTATGTCCCGTAAGTCTATGGTCCTAATCCTTCAAACCCAGAAAACCAATCCTGCAAGATGTTTGGTGGTTGCATACTCTTTGATCGCTCTTTATCTGATAATGCTTTTGTATTTTATTTTCTAAAGGCAGAATAGGAAGAGACTTCAGTCTTTCCTCTAGTTTGGTTGGTCAAAATTTAGTTTTTATTGGTAGTTTGGAAAAGTTTATTTAGGCTTCCAACTTTTTATTGGTAATAAATCATATACATTTTTAGAATTGTTGTCAAATTTTGCAAAGTTGTTACCAAGGTCCTTTCATGTACGAGCTCTAAGATCTGAGGGCATCACAAGCTTTCTTGTGCAGTGATATTGAATTGACAGCATTCAAACCAGTTAGTTGTTTATATTATCATTTTAGTGGTGTATTATTCTTTATGTTACCTTTGTATTTGTCAGTATTTTGTGTCACCTCAACAAGAAATTTAAATCTTTTTCCAAGGTGATCTGTTATTGTTGTTAGGTGCTGTCAAGTTGGTTCTGACTCATAGTGACCTTATGTACAATAGAAGGAAACACTGCCCAATCCTGCCCCATCCTCACAATTGTTGTTATGCTTGAGCCTATTGTTGCAGCCACTGTGTCAGTCCATCTCGTTGAAGGTCTTCTTCTTTTTTGCTGACTCTCTAGCAAGCGTGGTCTCCTTCTCCAGGGACTGGTCCCTCCTGATAACATGTCCAAAGTATGTGAGATGGCAACTCTCCATCCTTGCTTCTAAAGAGAATTCTGGCTGTACTTCCAACACAGATTTATTTGTTCTTCTGGCAGTCCATGGTATATTCAATATTCTTTGCCAACACCATAATTCAAAGGCATCAATTCTTCTTTGGTCTTTCTTATTCATTGTCCGGCTTTCACATGCATATGAGGCAAGGTGATCTACTCTTCATTGTTTGGATTATTAAATAATCTAATTGAATTTTCATCATGAAGACTCAAAGTACATCTCTTTTCTCAATAAATTGTTATTTTCGGTATGCCTCTTGCCTGAAATTGCTAGACTTTGTCAGAATAAGATGTGTTATATCTGCTAGTGTGTAATCCAGTATGTTGAGATGAATAAACCTGTAACTTCGTATGTAGATGCATTCTCTGTTTATAGTACTTTGTGCCCTACAAACACAGGAGTTTTGATACATTCCAATTTTGTATGATTTCCCCCCAAAAGAAAAAGAAAATATAAAATTAGAGGTTGTATTCACATTAGTACCCTCTCCTTATTGAGTTTATTCCTGAATTGAGACAACTTGCATTTTGACAAGGCATCAGTGAGAAACGAATCCTTCAATTGTGGTTTTACATGTCAAGTAATTGGACGAATTTTTCTAGTGACTAGCTTCTGGGTCTCCTCCACTATTCCCATACTTTTATTGCTAGGTGTCGCAGGCTACATCCCTTTTACAAAATGACCTCTGGCCCTACACCTTTGTATTATGACACCAACAGTACTGGAAATCATTCCTATATCAGGATGGCTAGCAAGAACTTAACTCTACATGGAAACAACTGTAAGCTACATAAATTCATTACCCTAAACCCAAACCAGGAGTCCCTGGTGGTGCAAATGGTTAACTCACTGGGCTGAGAACTGAGAGGTTGGAAGTTTGAGTCCACCCAGAGGTACTTTGAAGAAAGACCTGGTGATCTGTTTCTGAAAATCAGCCACTGAAAATCCTGTAGAGTACAGTTCTACTCATAAGGTCACCATGAGTTGGAGTCAACTGGACAGACAACTGGTTAAACCCAAACTAATATATCCCAAACTCAATTTACTCTTCGCTCCATCCTCATAATGCCTGAAGTCATTCTAGTGCTGTTCAGTACAATGGGAAGTAGGCTGGAGAAGAAGTCAGAATGGATTAAGAGTTGATGCCTGTAAACTGCTTGAATCAGTTCTGTACTCCTACTAAGGCATCCAGAGATGTTAGTTGAGAGTATCATCCTCATCCTCTCCATCATCATTTCTTCACATCTTTTTAGTATAGTCTTTAGTATAGCCTACAGCATATGGCTTTGACCAGTTTTTGGTGATTTGACCCTTGGAATTCTTGATAAGCAGTTTCTTTCTATTTGTACTTCCTTTTGCTTTTAGAATCTAGATTTCCAAAATGTTAGAGCTGGGTGAGCCCTTAGAGAACATCTGTTCTATGCCTTCATTTTACAGATGAGGAACTTGGGGATGAAGGCCACTCAGCCAGTTAATGGCAGAACGAGGACACATGCCTTTTAGTCTTTATACCATGTTTCTTTAAAGTCTCTTGGGTAGATCTGTATCAGACTACACCCAGCCTCTCAGGATTAAGTATAAATTAATTTAGGCTTGCATTGATTTAATCTCTGTGGGTTTTTTTCCACAATTGGTATTTTTAAGGGTTAGAACACTCAATGGGCTTCTAAAATGCCACATAATAGTGTTACTTTGCTTATTGTGATAGGACTTTTTGCTAAGTGGCCACAGCATGAACACTTTCACAGGAAATGGAGACTCACCTTGTGAAAAGGTAAGCTTTCCTCAGGCTTTGTGTTTTTCTTTCCTCAGTAGGGGAAAAGCCTATGTGTCAGCTGCCTGGCCTTCCTCTGGGGCTTGGTTTTTAATCTCCAGGGAGGCCAGGCAGACAAAATGTCATCTCTTTGCCTGCTAAGGAAAGAAGCTGTGAAATAAATCTTCATGCTTACGTGCCTCAAGTTGCTTAGCACCAGCTGTATCCATAACACCATGGTGTATTTAAAATACTGTTCGATTGGAATAATTTTTAAAGGGACTCTGATGCTCATAAACACCTTAAAGAGGCATTATGATGTTACACCAATTTTTATCTCTAATTGGATTTATTTTCCTTCAAATCTTAAGTTTACAGATGTATGCCTCAATATTGCCTAAGCTCCGTATTCGGTAGTTTACTGAATGTTTTCTGCTACAAGTTCTAGGAATCTCTTAATTCAAAGAGGGGAAGAGTAAGAAGGGGGGGGAAAAACTAATATAAATTCAACAGCTTTTAAATATTGGGTATTTTGTAAATAGCATTTCAATTGAATCCTTACAATTCAATCCAACTTGAGAGGCAGGGAGCTTTAGACACATTTACATTTGAGTAACATCAAGATTCTATCCTAGGACATTCTGAAAAACATGTTTTGATCGTCTGTTTTCCAACTTAAGAACTGATAGTCTTGACGTGACTAAATTGGAAATAAAGGAAAAAATACTCATACAAACAAGATTCTTTGTCAGATCACTTTACTAATGGTTGCAAAAGAGACCAAACACTGTGTTCTAATTGAGCAGACCAGGTATATGGAAAATTGCCAACGAATTCACTAACACCAGCATTAACAACACTGAACAGATCTGAAGAGGCTTTTATAACCTTGGGCCCCTTTTCGGGGGATTTCTTTGGAGAGAGGATTTTGAAAGATATATTTGATCATATTTCTGTGGCGTCCATTTGTTTCTGCCAGTTCTTGTTCCCATCCTCCTCCTTTTTATTCAGTACCTTCCTGTGGCAAATAACAGTTACTAAATTAGTTAGAGTCTCTGTTACCTTCCAACTTAAAAGGCAAAGGCCCAGGCAGTACCCCCCTGGCAATTATTTATGATAGCTCTCCTTCCAGAGATCTGCCCTGTGGCAGCTTCTATCCATTATCATCACTTCTTTTGCCCACATTGGCAGCTTCCCAAGACCTAGGGAGGAAAAAGCAGATCTACAGATATGCAAACCTCAGAATTAAGATTTGGTTAATGAAATCACCCTTCCGCTTACCTTTGCCTATTACTGAATCCTGTTCCAGCTGGATGGAAAAAGAGCGTTGGTCATGCTGTCAAAAGCAGATCAGATTTCTCCATTGCTATTTCCTCCCTTCTTAAAACAAAACAAAACACTACACGCAGCAAATAGACGAAAAAAAAAAAAAGGCACTAGGTGAGGGTGAAGGTGGTTTGTACTATTTTCATATTTCATGTGTTCAATCTTATTTCCCTTTGCAAATATGATTGGAAGGTGTTTTTCCTTCCTTTCTCACCTTCTGGCATTAGATTTATAGGTAAATATAAAAATACACTGAGCCCTTCAAGAAAGCAGTCTTTCTGCTCTGCATGCATACCTCCTTCTTGCCCTCTTTCCTGCTCCTGCTCACCTGTCTCTCTCTCTTCCTTCCTCTCTCTCTCTTTGCCTCCCTCTCTCCTTCAATTCAGGGTTTAGAAAAATCTTTCACTCTTCTTTTGTCAGGTGTCATATAGACAGTACAAGCTCATTTAAGCTGTACTGTCTGGGGAAAACTAAATTTGTTCAGGAGAACAGCAATTTGGATGACAAGTGCCAGGGCACACCAGATGGCACGACTGGAGCTCTTATCAGACTCCCGGCTCACGTTCCAGGTGGCCTTTCTGTCTCTCTCTTTCTCCCCTATTCTTATTTGTTCTCAGGTGACCCAGTGGAGACCTTGAAATACAAATGAAGTTCCTTTTTGAAGATGCTAAAAAAAAAAAAAAGTTGATAGTGACTCAACATAAGGTGCCCACATCCCCTCAAAAGGATAGCCAGGACTTACTATTGGCACTTCCCAGACTCATTTGGTCACACATCTGAGGAAGCCTCAATTTTTTTTTTTTATTGTACTTCAGGTGAAGGCTTACAGAACAAATAGTTTTTCATGAAACAGTAGTACACATATTGTTTTATGACATTGGTTAACAACCCCACAACATGTCAACCCTCTAACTTCTCAACATTTTTTTTGGTGAAAATACACATAGCCAAAGATACACCATTTCAAAAATTTCTACATGCACAGTTCAGTAACATTCACTACGCTCTTCGAATTGTGCTGTTATTCTCACTTAAGATGAAGGCTTACAGAACAAAATAGTTTCTCTTAACAGTTACTACACATGTTGCCCTATGATAATGGTTAACAATCTCACAACACATCAACAATATCCTTACTCAAACTTGGGTTCCCTATCATGAGCTTCCTTGTCCCCTTCTACCCTCTGGCCCTTGTCACTGGACTACTATACCTCGTTAGTCTTATTTGGTTTCATGGGGCTGGCCACTTCCAGGCTGAACGGTGAACCTCAGAGATAACTTCGCCACTGAGCTAAAAGGGTGTCTGGAGGCCATACTCTTCAGTCTCCTTTAGGCCAGTAAATCTGGTCTTTTTTTTTGTGAGTTAGAATTTTGTTCTACATCCTTCTCCAGCTCTGTCCAGAACCCTCTGTTGTGATCCTGGTCAGAGCAGTCAGTGGTGGTAGCCGGGCACCATCTAGCTATACTGGACTCAGTCCGGTGGAGGCCTTGGTAGCTGTGGACAGTTAGTCCTTCAAACTAATCTTTTCCTTGTGCCCTGTTCTCTTCATTCTCCCTTGTTCCCGAAGGAATGAGCCCAGTGGAGTATCTTAGATGACCACTCACAGGCTTTTAAGACCCCAGACACTACTCACCAAGGTAGAATGCAGAGCATTGTCTTTATAAGCTGTGTTATGCCAATTGAGCCAGATATTCCCTGAGACCATGGTCCCCACAGCCCTCCGCCCAGCAATTCAGTCCCTCAGGGAGTTTGGATGTGTCTATGGAGCTTCCATGACCTTTCCTTGTACAAGTTACGCTAGTTTCCCCTGTATTGTGTACTGTCTCATCCTTCACCCAAGATACCACTTATCTATTGCCTATTTAGTATTTCCCCCCTACCCTTCCCATCCCTGGTAACCAACAAATATTGTTACATTTTGTGTGTGAACTTTTTCATGGGTTTTTACAATAGAGGTCTCATACAATATTTGTCCTTTTGTGATTGACTTACTTAACTCAGCATAATGTCCTCCAGTTTCATCCATGTTATGAGATGGTTCACAGATTCATTGTTGTTCTTTCTCATTGCATAGTACTCCATTGTGTGTATGTACCATAGTTTGTTTATCCATTCATCTGTTGATGGACATCTAGGTTGTTTCCATGGTTTTGCTATTGTGAACAATGCTGCCATGAACATAGGTGTGCGTATGTCTATTTGAGTGACGACTCTTATTTCTCTAGGATATATTCCTAGGAGTGGGATTGCTGGATCAAATGGTATGTCTATTTCTAGCTTTCTGAGGAAGCGCCATATCATTTTCCAAAATGGTTCTATCATTTTGCATTCCCACCAGCAGCGCATAAGAGGTCCCATCTCCCTGCAGCCCCTCCAACGTTTGTTATTTCCAGTGTTTTTGATTTGTGCCAGTAATGCCCGGTGAGATGGTATCTCACTGTGGTTTTAATTTGCATTTCTCTAACGGCTAGTGATCATGAGCACTTCCTCATTTGTCTGTTGGCCATTTGAATGTCTTCTTTGGTGAAGTGTCTGTTCATTTCCTTTGCCCATTTTTTAATAGGATTATTTGTCTTTTTGTGGTAGAGGTGTTGGATTTTCTTGTAGATTATGGAGATTAGACCTTTGTCTGACTTGTACTGTCCAAAAATTTTTCCCAGTCTGTAGGTTCTCTTTTGACTCTTTTGGTGAAGGCTTTTGAAGAGCATAGGTGTTTGATTTTTAGAAGATCCCAGTTAACTAGCATATCTATTGGGGTTTGTGTGTTGATGGTTATGGTTTATATCCTGTTAATGCCATTTATTAAGGCCTGAAGTGTTACGCCTATTTTTTCTTCTATGAACTTTATACTTTTAGGTTTTATATTCAGGTCTTTGATCCATTTTGAAGTAGTTCTTGTATACGGTGTGAGGTATGGGTCCTGTTTCATTTTTTTGCAGATGGATATCCAGTTTTGCCAGCACCATTTGTTAAAAAGACTGTCTTTTCCCTGTTTGATGGACTTTGGGCCCTTGTCGAAGATCAGGTGACCCTAGGTGGACGGATTTACATCTGGGTTCTCAATTCTGTTCCATTGATCAATGTATCTGTCAATGTACCAGTACCAGGCTGTTTTGACTACTGTAGCTGTATAGTAGGTTCTGAAGTCAGGTAGTGTGAGTCCTCCAACTTTATTCTTCTTCTTCAGTAATGCTTTACTTATTCGGGGCTTCTTCCCTTTCCATATAAAGTTAATGATTAGGTTTTTCCATCTCTTTGAAGAATGTTGTTGGTATTTGGATCGTGATTGCGTTGTATTTGTAAATTGCTTTGGGTAGAATTGTCATTTTCACAATGTTGAGTCTGCCTATCCATGAGCATGGTATGTTCTTCCATTTATGTAGATCCCTTTGGGTTTCATGCAGAAGTGTTTTGTAGTTTTCTTTGTATAGGTGTTTTACATCCCTGGTCAGAATTATTCCTAAGTATTTATCTTTTTAGGGGCTATTGAAAATGGTATTGTTTTCCTGATTTCCTTTTCATGGTTCTCCTTACTGGTGTATAGGAATCCAACTGATTTTTGAACGTTTATCTTGTATCCTGCTACTCTGCTGAATCTTTCTATTAGTTCCAGTAGATTTCTCATGGAGTCTTTAGGGTTTTCTATGTATAGTATCATATCATCTGCAAACAGGGACAGTTTAACTTTGAAGAAACCTCAATTTTGAGCCCTGCTAGTTATTTAATAAACAGATCTATTACCTAAGCTACAAAAAATTGGTGTTTTGGACAGTCCCCAACTCCGGCCAAGGCCTGGCAGTTCTCACCAGTGTATGAACAGAAGTATCGTTAAGCATTCTTCCACACTTGTCACACAGCCTGATTTTGTAGGCCTTCACTTGCCTAGGCCTAGTGAGGTAGATTAGCTTCCAAGCTATGGAAATCATTCAATCATTCTTTCAATTTTTTGTTCAGGCCTCAACTCAAATATTACTTCCTCAGAGAAGCTTTCCCTAAACATTATCTAAAGTCATCCTCTGAGTTATTCTCATTCATCCATTCATTACCCAAAAATTTATTTCATGCCTGCCCTGTGAAAGCACTGGAGATTCAACAGTGACCATGAATAACAGACAAGTTTCCTGTCCTGGTGCATCTTACATACTAGTGGGATCAGCCAGGAAATGAATAAGCAAACAAATAAGGTAGTTTCAGATATTGATAAATGCTATAAAAATAAAATGGGACAACGTAGTACAATGTTGACTTGGGGAGGTGGGGGTGGTTACTCTAGCTAGGCTTGTCATGGAAGACCTCTCTAGAAGATCACATTCGGCTTGGATTTGAATGGTGAGAAGGAATTGTCTATTCAGATATCAGGGGGAACAGCCTCTTGGGCAGAGGTAACAGCTGAAGTGAAGGCTCAGCAGAGAGAACTATTTGGCCTGTTTTAGGAACTGGATGAGAGCTGGTGTGGCTGAAACAGGTAGTCAGTGAGGTTGGCAGGGCCAGGTCTTCATGGAAGATTATATAGGCCTTGGTTCAGAGCTTGCATTTTATCCTAATGGAAATGGGTCTGAAGCAAAGGAGGACAGAGATTGTGGGAAGAAGGAGCAGAAGTAAGAAGACCAGACATTTAGGAGGCTGTTGCAGGAATCCAAGTGAGAGATTACGATGGCTGGATTAGGGATGTAGCAGTGGAGACCATGGGCAATGGTTAGATTTGGTCTTGTTTTGTAGGCAGAGCCTTCAGGACATGCTGATGGATTGAACATGAGGAGTGAAGGAAATAAAGGATTCAAGGGTTTTTATTTTCCAGACGGAACTTATTTTCATTGAAATTATCTTGTTTATTGTGTACATATTTGCTGCCTGTCTCCTCCTATCAGGCTGTAGGTATGGCGAGAAAATGAACCTTACTTACTGTGTTCACTGCTTTATCTTCAGTGTCTAAATCAGTTTGATGCCTTGGAAATGTGGCTATATAGATATTTACTGAGTACTTAGTATGGACTGGAGCCCTGGTGGCACAATGGTTAAGAGCTATGACTGCTAACCAAAAGGTTGGCAGTTTACATCCACCAGCTGCTCCTTGGAGACCCTATGGGGCAGTTCTACTCTGTCCTATAGGGTCGCTATGAGTCGGAATTGACTCAGTGGCCATGAGTTTGTTTTTGTCAGTCTGGACCAGGCCTGTGCCAATGCTGAGATACAGAGGAGAACAAGACAGAGAAGACCCCTAGGTCATGGAGCCTGCATTCTCGTGGAGCAGGTAGACAATAAACATGTAAACAAAGTTGCTTCACATTTTTATAAATGCTGTATTGAAAAAGGATAAATAGGGTGTGGTTAAAGGAAACCGCTCCTCTAGTTGTTCTGTTGTTCTTCATGTGCTCACTAGATTGTAACTTCTCTGAAAGCAAGGACTAGATCTCATATTCTTTGTACAGTGCTAAGCAGACAGTATATGCCCAGATAATACAAGTGGGTAGTCATGCCTAGAAGCCATGCTTCCTGGTACGCCTTGGGTACCTGTTTTGGTATCTGTGTGATATGACCAGCTGGGAAAATTGGCCAAGTCCCTGTTTTCTCATTTAGGTTGGCAATGCCTAAACCCATGGGCCCACGCCTGGGCAGGCCTGTAATTTAACTACTCCGCTGGCCCTCGGTGTTAATAGGCATGAGCAACCTACCTGTGGATTTGTGTAGCCACACACAGCCTTGCTGCAAATTTAGCAGCAGATAGTGCCTCAAGGTCACTGGGGAAGAATTAAATCTGCTGTAAGGGGAGTAAACTTAGGCTGATAAGCAAGGGGTACCAGAAAGCAGTGCCCAGAAGGATCTCAGCAGCATCTGCATGTTTATTAAAAAACAAAAAACCACCTCCTCCTCCTCAACTGAAGGAACACATTTAGACCTCCTCCTATGAAGTCGTTTCTTCCACGGCATCTGCTTTGAACAGAAGATTTTCAAAAGAGCTTTGTTTTCCCTTAAGCAGTTTTATCCTTGGATAAGAATGAACAACTGGGGAAAATTTCACTGAGCTGTTGGTCAAAATGAAAGATGAAAAAAATCTTCCCTCCCTGGAGTAAGCTTGGGATGCTTTGGTAGCACAGCAGTTTTCAGGTGTCCTTATACAACTATTGTACACATTTTAGCCAGAAGAGACTTTTTCATTGTCAGATAGTCAATGAATATTTATGGCCTGCTTCCTGTATACTGCTACTCAACTATTCCTCAAGCTTTGCCTGCTTGTTACCTTTCTCTTCCCTGTGTTCTCCATAACTCAAGACCCTGATCCCTTTAGGAGGAAAGGGAAAGCAAAGCTGATCAGAAAGCAGACTGGAAGAGCAGAGTCTTGACAACTCTTCTGCTGTGAAAGACTGAGTTTAGTGCCTAGCATGATGCTAAGCAGATAGTAGATACTCAATTCATAATTCAAAACTGATTGTTTCAATGAATGGTGCCCTGCAGTGTGAGTGCCAGTCCATTTTCTTGCTGATAAGCCCCACAGCCAATGGTCTCTTCAGTTTGGCTTAGACCATAACCACATGTAGAGTGCTTCCTCTGTGAGGACACTCTACTAGGAGCAGGGTGGGATACTGAGATACGCCCAGTGCATTTCTGTCGTCTAGGGGCTCAGTGGTAAGTGAGGCTGGGGAAGAGGTGTACGTGAAGATGATCTCAAGGCAGAATGTACTAAGATTAATAAGAGAAATATGAAGTCCCGTGGGGACATAGGGAAAGAGATACTAATACTCCTTGGAGGAATCCAGGCCTTACTGGGATCCTTCTGTGTGCTTTCGTCCAGATCCTAACTTTGAGCATTCCTCTTGAATTATTAATTTTCTCTATCCTTGGCAGGCCTCATTAAGATTGGTGTGTATGTCTGCATTTGCTTTTATCAGATTATCTTCTGGCTACTTTGAGTTTACCCTTTGCTTCTATGTTTCTCTAATTCCTTGCTTAACTTTTGAGTTCTTTTTGCACAAGTGTCAAATATTGTGATAGTTACTCCTTTGCTGTTGTTTTTTTCCCCCTATTGAACAATGACTAATGTAAAACTTGTGTTAACAAAATGGATATGACTAAAATCACCACTGCTGGGGTGATGAACAAGCAAAGATCCCCTACTCCCTCTACTCCCACTGGCCTCTCTTTTTCTGTCTTCTACAGTCACATGGGTGGGGCACTGGCTCTCCAAGTTCTCTGCTGTTGCAGTTGGTGCCTCCTTTCCTGTGATGTGGAAAGCTATGCATGTCTCCCTCCCTCCAAGGTGATGAACCATTTAACTAGTTTTAATAGTTAATTACTTAAAAAAAAATTTTTTTTAAAGTTAAATATTTCCCTTGACTACCCCCTCCTACCCTATTTCAGTCAATATCCTCAGATGTAACCGCCAATATGAGTTTGAATATGTTTTCAAAATCTTTTTCTATACATTGGCATGTAAAGGTGTATACATATATAGATGTGCAGTTTTGTGTTTTCTTTCCCTAGCAACTCAACTTAGAAATCTTTTTATATCAGAATACATAGTACTTCTTCCTAGTTTTTGCTTTTTGTTTTTATCCTCTTGATTGTCAGTCATGTATTTCTATCTCTTTGTATGCCTAGCAATTTTTTTGAATACTGAGCATTGTTTTAAAAAGCTATAGAGCCTTCACAGGTTCATTTTTCCTCTCCTAGGCAGATCAAGTAGAGGGACTGATCACCTTAATCAAATCACAGACTAAGTCACATCAGTATAGGTTACAATTTTATTAAGACTTAGGCTACTGAGTCTCCCTGTCACTGGATCATGGCTCTCCAGGGCTTTCATTTGAGAGCCTTGTAGGTCTTTGTCTGCTCAGCACTGGGAGAATGTAGAATCTCTGCTCTGCTTTTGAGAGATTTTGGCTTAGCTCTGTAGCCTTCTGCCCTGTGAAGCTTCAGAATTTGGCAAATAGCTTGATGGGAAACCATCTCTGTGTTCAAGGCCCCTCACATCTCCAGTTTTCTCCCTGAAAAATAGTTGCCAATGAGTCAGTACCGACTCATGGCAACCCATGACCCACGAACTAATCTCAAGGGTAGCTGCAGGTCCTCAGCTCATCTCTGAAATGCGCTTTTCTTTCTAGAATTTTACTTTTTTTAGTCTTCTTTGCTTCAATATCTCTCTAATGTCTTTAACTACATGATTTTTATGGTTTATTCAATAGCAGTGGTGGCCTTCCATAAATGACTCCATTCTATCAGAGTAGAATTTGTGTCTCATTGTTTTTAATCTCTGTAAATTATTCCATTGCATGATATATCATGTACTATAGTTTGGCTGATAATTGAAAGGTTGGGGGTTCAAGTCCACCCAGATGTGCCTTGGAAGAAAAGCCTGTTGATCGACTTCTGAAAAATCAGCAATTAAAGACCCTATAGAGTACAGTTCTACTCTGACACACATGGGGTCGCCATGAGTCTGTATCGACTCAATGGCGACTATTGTTTTATAGTTTATTTAGTCATCTCTCTTTTACAGACATGCTAATTGTTTTCTGTGTTACAATCTTGCAGTGAAAATTCAAGTACATGCATCTTTTTTGCACATTTTTTTATGACATTTATTAGTATCTGGAATTTCTGTATTAAAAAATAAGCATTTTAAATTTTAATAGAGACTACCGAATTGTTCTCCAAAAAGGCTTAAATTTAAATTCTCAGCATTGAGCTTTCTTTTCATCTGGTCCAATACTTTTTAGATCTGTGTCTGATTTAGTAATTTGGTACTAATACTACATAGTTCTATCAGGGAGGCCTGTTGCTCTGCTGCTAACTGAAAGGTTGGCGGTTCAAAACCATCAGCTGCTCCATGGCAGAAAGATGTGGAAGTCTGCTTCTGTAAAGATTACAGCCTTGAAAATCCTATAGGGCAGTTCTACTCTGTCATACAGAGTTGCCGTGAGTAGGAATAAAAGGCAATGGGTTATTAACTGTTTCAGGGGGCATTGGTGGTTCAGTGGTAGAATTCTTGCCTTGATGTTGGGAGACCAGGGTTTGATTCCTGGCCAGTGCACCTCAAGTACATCTACCACCCATGTGTCAGTGGAGGCTTGTGTGCTGCTATGATGCTGAACAGGTTTCAGAGGAGCTTCCAGACTAAGACAAACTAAGAAGAAAAGACTTGTGATCTGTTTCCTAAAAATCAGTCAATGAAAATTTTATCGATAGCAGTGAGATCCTGTTGTGCATGGGGTTTCCATGAGTCAGAGCCAACTTGATGTCAGCTAACAACAACAACAGTAACTCTTTCATAGACTCTGGGACATGAGCTACCTTGACCCTGCTGCCCTCCTGAGGGCAGTTTCACTACCTTTACAGAGTGTTAAATGATCAGTAAGTGGGTTAAGAGTTTAACACATTCTCTAAGATACCAGGGGAGTGATGTAGGCACTGAGGAGACATTAAGTAGAAAATCACATATCACCAAGAATAGCATATTTTCAATACAGGCAATTTCCCAGTTAAAAGGGTTAACTATTATTGCATTGAAAGAATATTGGCCATGCCTTCAAAGCTGTGATTTTCCCATGTGCTTGCTATAAAATCCTTTGGATGGTTTGCTCAGTGTATTTGACTATCTTTCAGTTTCTTTCAAGCTCCTTCGCACAGTAGCAGTTGATTTCTTTGCCAGGCCACGGGGAGTGGGGAAGGTAGCTTTTTCTAGGCAGTCATTTATTGGTATTGAGCAGTGGGAAGGGTTGGAGCCTGTGAACATGAGGTGTACAAATGCGTTCAGGTATAGAACTTCTTTTGGTTCATAGGGTGGATCTGTTGGAATAGTTGTCTTGGGTCTCCTTTCACTCCAGGGTAGAATTAAGCTCTTGGCTGAACAGGTAGGAGGTAGGATAACTCTTAGGCCTCTGGACACTTAACCTAAAATCCTAAAGTAAAATTCCTTATTCCTCTTTACCTTTGTAGTCACTTAGCTTTAGGCAGCATTAATATAATTTCTATCCTACTGAAACAAGAAACTGTAGTGCTTATTTTTAAAACTAGTAAATGGATTTTCAGTGTGAGTGTCCTGAAAGTAAACACTGATTTATTTTGAATTTTGATTTCGTGCTGCCAATTTAACTCTGAAATACAGTGGGGAAAGGAGTTAGAAACAAAGCAGTCTTTCTTCTGGACTCATTCATTTATTCTGTCTTCATTAAGCAGCTGTTAAATCCCTACTGTGCATTAGACATTGCATTAGTGATAGAAAAATGAATAAGAAAATGATACCTTTGTTGGTGTTGATTCACATTTGTCCAGATTGCAGTTCTAAGCTAGCATGAACATTTTAGAGTATAGAAAATAGAAACCAAATAAAATACTCCAGTTAGGAGCAAAATTGTATGGCCAGTTGTCTGAGAAAGTGCTTTGCTTTTTTTTTTTTTTTTTTAAACCAGTGATTTATAATCTTATGACAAAGACTAAGCAGAAAATTGGGAAGAGCAGTGAAAGGGGCAAGAGGTTAATGGAATGAGGTCAGAGCTGAGAGGACAAAATTTGAACAGAAGAGGGAAAAGCAACAACAAGGATTGAGGAAGGTTATTCAGATCACTAAGTGTACAAAGATCTTCTATTTCCCCATGAGTACATTGTGGCCCTGAAGTACATGATGAGGACATCACTGGGGTGTGACCAATTCTTCACATTCTCACTTCCCTTTACTAATTCTGGTATCAAAAGTTGTTACAGAGAATATGCTCAACGGTGAATGGAGATACATCTAAAATAGGTGTGCCTAATTCTTAAGCAAACTCGATATGTTTAAATTCCGATTTCTTCACTCAGCAAAAATGAGATTACTACCTAAATGCCTGACACCCGTTGCTACCCAGAATGGGGAGGCACATGAGAAGCACACAGGTTTCTTTCGGAATGAGCAGCCTAGCATGAGGGCAGGCTGGTTATAGCCAACCATGAAACAGGATACAGTATAAATGAGACTTTAAAGGGATACAAACAAAACATTGTGGGCATTCGGGAGGAAAGTACTTCCTGCTGTTGGGGGCAGGGGTAGAAGAGTAAGGGCAAACATATAAGAGAAGCTTTCATGAAGGAGAGAGTATTTTTTAAAAATAAATATTGCATTGGTTTTCTTTCTCAGTTTAGTTTCCTTTTGTTATTGTTGTTAATTGCCTTCAAATTGGTCCTGACTCATGGCGACCCAGTATGTGCAGAGTAGAACTGCTCCATAGAGTGTTCAAGGCTGTGGCCTTTCAGAAGCAGATCACCAGGCCTTTCTTCTGAGGTGCCTCTGGGTGGGTTCAAACCACCAACCTTTTGGCTAGTAGTTGAGTGCTTAGCTGTTTGTACCACCCAGGGATTCCTGAAGGAGAGAGTATTTTAACAGATCATGGAAGTTGGAATGTCAACAAATTATGAGATCTCAACAGGGAGGGAGGATATAGGCATCATGGGTGACTTAGCAACATAAGCAAAGCCATGGAAAGAGGAGAGCTTGTTTGATGACTGCTACTGTGTTTCCTGGGGTTAGGAGTACAGAAAAACATTGCACTTTGGTATTGTGCAGATATGTCTTCAAATCCCAAGTGTTCCACTTACAAATATAGTACCATTCTCAGATTATTTAACTTTTCTGAATATCAGATTCCTATTCTTTAAAATAGGGACAATAATATTGATTTTGCTTTTTTTTTTGGTGAAGATAGGTCAGAATCTACATAAACCCTCTGGTGCTCAATAAATTGATGCAATTATGGTAAATAGGCTGTCTCAGTTTTGGACAACAGTGTTAGGTAAGGCCAGCAAAGTAGTTTGTGATCAAAATTTGGGTGGTTTTAGGATCTAGTTAAGGAATATGAACTTTCTTTTATGCCGTTGGAGAGCCATTTAAAAGTTCTGACTGGGTAGTGATGTGATTAAGGCTTAGAAATGGAAATCTTTTTCTGATAACAGTGCAGATGCCAGATTCATTGCAGAGATTAAATTTAACGGATTAGAGGGATCAGATATGGAGCATGGTGTTAGACACCACCAGTCTTACCCAAATATCTGTTCTTTCCCCTTTCATAGTGATAAATCCCCTGATTCTCAGCTGTAAACATAGCTATCTAAAATAAAGACCATATTTCCCTACTTCCCTTGCAGCTAGATATAATTACGTGACTATGTTCTGGCCAGAAGAATCATCTGACTTAAAAGATGGGTGGCACACATCCTTTCTTCTTTATCATTTCCTCCGCTCTCCATCCTGGTAGATGATCTGCCATCTTGATTTAGGTCTGGCTGCTAATTTGAACCCTGGGAATAGTGGGGGGTAAACTGGAATGACCCTGAGTCCCAAAGGATTTCATGGAGTAGAATTGTCTTACCAGCCCTAGACTAAATTCCACCAGACTTCTACACAAGAGAGGAATAAACTTCCTTGCTTTAGCCACTGGGATGTTGGGATTCTGTTACTTATAGTAGAAAATAATCCTAACCAATTCAGGGATGGAGGAAATACATAAGTAGGAGTTTAGTTTCTAGAATGTTAAGCCAGTAACAGTTATAGGAATATAAAGGAAACATGCTTGGAGCAGGAGAAGAATGATTCTGGTTTGAGTGGAGAAGTCAGGTGATTGGAAACCCATGGTAGGAGCCTGGAGGAGCGGTCTAGACTCAGGTGGGGGAGCAGGCCTCTAATGGCTTGATAGTTGAACGTATGGGAGGAGATGAAATTTCTGAGAGAGAAAGAGAGTAGTAAAAAGAGTGCAAAGACTGAAGGCTGAGTGAAACAGTTTGATGGTTCCTCAAACAGTTAAATAGAATTAGGAAGCTGTTGTGTGCCATCAAGTTGTTTCCGACTCATAGCGACCCTATAAGGACAGAGTAGAAGTGCCCCACAGATTTTCCTAGTTTGTAATCTTTATAGGAGCATGTAGAAGATGTGTACCCAGAATCTCATTCCTTGTGCCAGACCAGCTCAGCAGAACTCTTCCTGGTGTCTGTGATCAATAGGCTACCCTGTGGTGGGTGGCCACTTATTGAATTCCTATTCACTCAACTTGAGTTCATTTGACTCTGGAGGGGTTTCAACATGCCCCTGGTTCTTAAGCTGAGCTTTCTCTGGAGTTGGTGTGACTGATCCTTTGTCAGACTTAGTTAGAAATTCAGATGATATTGATTTTAAATAGACTCATGGGGTTTGAGAGCAGTTGGAGCTCAGATAAGGAGAGGTTAAATTTTTCCTAAACGAAAGTTGTCAGTATTAAACTCATTATCCCCCAGTGATGGACATAATAATAGAAATAATAATGTATCTTTTTCATTCATTCATCAAACATTTATGAAGAGCCTACTGTGTACTGGGCTATATACTATGTACTAGAAATATAGAGATAAATATATAAACAATTCCTGTCCCTGGGAGTGGGTTGGAGAGTGTGAGGGTGGCATTCCCACTATCCTGAAAATAAATGTTCAACAAGCTTTTGTTAATAAAGTGATCTTTTTTTCCCCTAGATGCTAGGAACAGCATTTGTTTTGTTTATCGGTGTAGCCTATCTTGAAAGCCTAGCACAGAACTTGGATCAACCAAGTTCCCAGTAGAAGTTTTTTGAATAGACTTAATATTTCTAATTACATGATCAGGTGGCCACAATGGGTTAATTTAACCCATGAGTCCTTTAAACTCCCTTTAGTGAGCTAGGAAATTTTGGTTGCCAAAATCAAACTGCTAGCCATATGTTTAAATTCTGGTATTGATGAATGTGCTTAGTCACAGGTTTGATGAATGATTTATTTTTAATAAAAGCAGAGGGCACATGACAGGCTCAGCAAGTCTGTTGGCAGTTTTAAGGCGTTATACCAGGTAGCTTAGGAAAATTTTTCAGCAAATAAGACCTATTAGATTATATAATGTTCTTCCAAGGCAGCTAGGAAAATAACTCTAAAACTTACATCTATTTGCTGTTTAAATGCAACAATTTACCTGGAAAGGGAGCAGATTGTGGGGAATTAATTAGATACGTGATGGAATGTTTTTTTTATGATTCAGAAACAGGTGTAGATGTTAATCACAAAGATTGAATTATAATTCTAAAAGTAGAAATGATCATTTCCATTTGATTATTATTTTTTTTTACAGTTGAATTTCATCTGTATTTGGATGTTTTACCTCAACGTACCACAACCAAAAACCAAACCTATTGCCATCAAGTTGATTCTGACTCATAGCGACCCTATAGGAAAGAATAGAACTGCCTCATAGGGTTTCCAAGGCTGTAAATCTGTCGTCAGTCTCCCGTGGAGCGGCTTGTGGGTTCAAACCACCGACCTCTCGGTTAGCAGCTGAGTGCTTTAACCACTGTGCCATTGGGGCTCTTTTACCTCAACATAGTGTTTATGAAATGGATTAAATCTTACAGAATATTCCCATACAATCTGAAATCAGAACAAGTACCAAAGTTTTTGTGTTTAAGAAGTGTTTTAATCAGTGATGGATTTAGAATTATTGCCAGCTGATTCCTGGACCTTTAGGCCTAGGTCTTACTAACACATTATCCAGATGTTTATAAAATGCCATTTCACTAAAGTCCTGTTTATACTTTGTGGTACAAAAATATATTTGCCTACTTCAAAGTACCAGATGAAAGTATTTTACATCAACCAAATATAACACTTGAGCTTCCCGACAGTCCTTCACCCCAACCCCTTCTGCGGTTAAGGGACTTGTTCCCTATCACCACCTATTTTCTCCATGGCACAGGATAACAATCCAGCCTGTTCTATGGAATTTCATGTGATAACTAAGACCTTGGCCATGTTTCTTATACCTTCCCTAGGTCTTCTATTTTCCCCCTAAGAGTACTACTGTCTCTTGGAAAGAAAAGTTTAATTTCTCAATTTTATAAGTGAGATTATTAATTCAAATTATGAAAACACCCACTAATTCCTCAAAACTCAGCAGCAAATCTAATCCTTTGAAAAATCTGTCTGCTTAGTCATAACTATCAGTCAGTTTAAGATGACTTGGAAAGGTATATTGGGAGAAAGAGATGGAAAGGGAGGATAAGGCAGTATTAAAAACTGACATTTTATATTCAGATTGGGAGAATAGTTATAATATTCAGAATATCTATAATATTCTGATTATAAATATAGTATTTTTTCTGATTATAAATATGCTATTTACTCTTCTATAATCAGAAAAAAATGAAACATTTTTAAACTAAATGCAACATCAAACTATATAATGTTCTTAATTTAAAAAAATAAAAGCTGTAAGTTCAGTTGCATTTTCACCCTACCAATCTGAATATAAAACGTCAGCTTTTAATATTGCCTTGTAGTATTTACTCTTCTAAGGAACCCTGGTGTTGCAGAGGTAAAAGTGCTTGACTGCTAACTGAAAGGTTGGTGGTTCGAAACCACCAGCCACTCTATGGGAGAAAGACGTGCACAATTTTGTAGCATGTTTTAAGCATTTTCCTTGTGTCTCTAAATATTCTTCAAAATATGGTTTATAATGGCTAAAAGGTTATCTTTTATGACTTTACCATAATTTATGTGGTCTTTCCTATCCTTTATGGTTCTCAGTCTCAGTCTCATGGTGATCCCAGTCCATCCTTTGCCTTCACAGTATACCTCCTTGTTCACTATGGTAGTCAGTTATGGTAGATATTGCTGGCCCTTCACCTAATGCGCACAAAACAGGACAGCACTTCCTATCCCCTTTGGGTTTGAGGGAGGCCATGTGACTCTTTCTGGCTAATGAAATGAGAGTGGAGCATTTCATTGTGGATGAGATAGCTGCCAGAGTGTTTTCCCCTCTGCCACCATAACTAGCCGTGTTTCAGAGAGTGACTGCTCCACTAGTCTGCATCCCAGAGTGAGGGTAAAGCCAAGCTGAGCACTCAACTGACCTGGGTGGATAGGTTAAGTGAGAAAAAACAAAACAAAACAAAAAAAACCTTTATTGTTTTAAGCCACTGAAATGTTAGGGACTGTTTGTTATCATAGCATGACTTAGCCTATCTTGACTGACACAATGATCATATTTAGGAATCTTGTGATCCTCAAGTGGATTCATGTGCACCTTCATTTCCATGAATTATATGCCAGATCGCTGTACACATCTTCAGATTCTCAAACAATTAATGAATATTTCCACTTAAGCAGCTGTTTTCAAGGTGTTCTTTTTGCTGACTTTAGGCATATTTGGTACCACATACATATATAACTATTAATACCTTCATTCTCTCTCATAATACTTATGATTCCGAAAGAAAAAAAAAACAAACTCACTGCTGTCAAGTTGATTCTGACTCATAATAACCCTATAGGACAGAGTAGAACTGTCTCATAGGGTTTCCAAGGCTGTAAATCTTTACAGAAGCAGACTGCCACATTTTTCTCCTGCGGAGCAGCTGGTGGGTTAGAACTGCCAACCTTTTTTTTTTTGGTTAGCCAGCCAAGTGCTTTAACCACTGTGCCATCGTATATATCAGTTGCCCTAGCAAATATCAATAGCAACTTTGAAGTAAAGATTTGTTTTTGTTTGCTTAAGTAGTTGTATAAAAATGAGAAAGTTCAAAAGAAAAAATTTACATAATTCAAACCTATTGCCATTATCCCATATTTCCTTCTATTCCTTTTGCATAAAATTGTTTCATGTTGCTTATCATAGTTTACATACCTATTGAAATTTTCTCTACATTCTACCAAAAATTTTCATGTTGTTTATAGACTTCATAATTAACATTTTAATGGCTGTAAAATAGTCTATTGAAATTGATCACTGTAATTTACCCCACAATTTCCTTATTTCTGAGCTTTAGGTTGCTGCCAATTTTTGAGATGCTGCCAGAATAAATTTTTTTAAAACATTTAAAAAATAAATATGCTAGAATGTATATATCTGATCAGTATTATTGTGTAAATTCCTTCTAAACCTAAACATATATTCTAACACAGATGCATAGATAGATGCAGACATTTCTTATGCTTCTCTTTTGACACTGTCTTTAGTGCCAACTGATAAGCCACATATCAAAAACCAGTTTCATTACTTTATAACAAGTCTTAGTTTAGAACCCAAATTATTCATTCATTTTGTTCATCATCTTTTGGCTCTTTCCAAAAATCAATTCTAATTTTAAAGAATGAAATTTTGCCTTCTTTTGACCATTCAGAAGGCTGCTAAATGCTTTGAAGGCAATTTCAGAAGAAAAGTTCCAAAAATGTTTAGAGCAATGGACAATTACTGGAATAACTGTGCAGCCTCACATAGTGACAGCTTCTGAGGAACAACACTTCTTTTGTTATATGAGTTTGGGTAGGTTTGGTACCATGTCCACTAAGTCCGTGGCTCCATAGTCACACTTTGCATAAACCTAATGTACCAAAATGGAGCCCTGGTGGCACAGAGGTTAATAGCTACAGCTGCTGACCAAAACACTCTGCAGTTGTAATCCACCAGGCACTCCTTGGAAACTCTACGGGGCTGTTCTACTCTGTCCTATGAGTCAGAATCGACTTGATGGCAACGGGTTTGGTTTTTTTTTTTTTTTTTTTTTTGGTTTAATGTTCCAAATAAATGTTGTTACTTGAGAGCAGGGACAGATTCTTTCACAGCACCTCCACTAGTGTCTTGCACATATATGCATGTGCCTATGTGTATTTGTGATTGGTTCTGTAAAAGTGAATGCCCTGTTGAGGACTCTTTTTCCATTGACAAGGACCTTATTCTGGTGAAAGCTTGATTTCTCCCACATTCTGTACCAGCAGCATCAACATCACCTGGGAGTTTGTTAGAAATGCAGATTCCCTGGGCCTACCCATATCTACTGAATCAGAAATTCTGGAGGTTGGGCTTAGCAATCTATATTTTAACAAACCCTCCACGTGATTCTGACACATCACACATGATCAATAAATGTTAAGGTTTGCCTAGGGAAAAACTGAAAATAAACGTCAAAAAGATGATTCTGTGATGAGAGAAAGTTGTAGTCGGAGGCCAGAGGTTAGTAAAGTTTAATAAATTTTTTCTGGATACCTGTTAATGGCCCAGAAATTGTGCTGTAGACATTGGTTATATAAAAGTGAAAAAGATAATGTCTTTTCCCTCATGGAGCTGATGGTCTCGTAGAGATAAATATATGTAAATGGATATAAAATGTGTAAATGAATAAATACAATGGTGTGTGATACTTTCAACATAGAAGCATATAGGTGATGAGGATGATGTTGTGTGCCATTGAGTCGGTTTTGATTCCTAGCGACCCTATAGGACAGAGTAGAGCTGTCTCATAGGGTTTCCTAGGCTGTAATCTTTTATGTGTACAAATCCCCAGGTGTTTTCTCCCGAGGAGCAGCTGGTGGGTTTGAACCACCGACCTTTCAGTTAGCAGCTGAACGCTAAACCATTACGCAACCAAATCTTCTTGATGAAGATGATAGCTACCATGTATTAACCACATGTTATCTGTCATGCTGAGTACAAGTGCTTTCCATTACAATATATTACTTCTTTCTGTCTGCCCAACAGAAGTGGGATAAAAGATTTAAAAGGTGCTGGGTGGTTTGAGTGGGTTCCCTTGAATCTGGAAAGAATATAAACATGGTCTCAAAATTGACCATTTCTTGCCCAGAGCACTTGACCTATTCAGGGATTCATCCTGTTTGCCAGTTCATTTTGGAAATATATTGGCACTTGTCTCAGAATTAACATCCCTGGATAGCACAAATGGTTAAGTGTTCAGCTGCTAACCCAAAGGTTGGTGGTTCCAGTATACCTAGAGGTACCTTGGAAAAAAGGCCTAGCAATCTATTTATGAAAAAATCTGCCACTGAAACCTTCTGGAGCACAGTTCTACTCTGGCACACATGGAGTTGCCATGAGTTGAAATCCACTTGATGACAACTGTTTTTTGTTTTTGTTTTTAATCTGATAATTGACATGCAGATTAAATAAGGTAATGAAATTGCTTCTAGGAAAATTGGAAATGTCAAAAATGAAATGGAACATATAAACATCGATATCCTAGACATTAGTGACCTGAAATAGAGTCTCTTCTGACATTCATTTTGGTGACTTCTTTCTTTCCTGTCTTTTTAATGACCTTTTTCTTTCTTCTTGTGTGATATCCTTGGTGTCATTTCACAACTCGTCTGGTCTTCGGTCATTAGTGTTCACTGCATCAAATTTTTTCTTGAGATGGTCTCTAAATTCAGATGAGATATACTCAAGGTTGTGGCTTTGGCTCTCATGGACTTTAATTTTCTTCAGCTTCAACTTGAACTTGCCTATGAGCAATTGATGGTCTGTTCCGCAGTAGACCCCTAGCCTTGTTCTGACTGATGAATTGAGCTCCTCCATAGTCTCTTTGCACAGACGTAGTTGACTCGATTCCTGTGTTTTCCATTCAGTGAGGTCCACGCGTATAGTCGCCGTTTATGTTGTTGAAAAATGGTATTTGCTGTGAAGAAGTCATTGGTCTTGCAAAATTCTATCATGTGATCTCCAGCGTCATTTCTGTCACCAAGGCCGTATTTTCAAAGTACTGATCCTTCTTCGTTTCCAACTTTCACATTCCAATCACCAGTAATTATCAATGCATCTTGATTGCATGTTTGATCAATTTCAAATGCAGAAGTTGGTAAAAATTTTCAATTTCCTCGTCTTTGTCATTAGTGGTTGGTGAGTAAATTTGAATAATAGTCACATTAACTGGTCTTCCTTGTAGGTGTATGGCTATTATCCTGTCACTGACAGCATTGTACTTTAGGATTGATCTTTTTGAGGATGAACGTGATACCATTCCTCTTCAATTTGTCATTTCTGGTGTAGTAGACCATATGATTATCCAATTCAAAATGGCCAATACCAATCCATTTCAGCCCACTAATGCCTAGGATATCGATCTTTGTGCGGTCCATTTCATTTTTGACAACTTCCAATTTTCCTAGGCAGCTCTTCCCCAGTTGTATTTTGAATGCCTTCCAACCTCAGGGGCTCATCTTCCAGCATTATACCAGATAATGTTCCACTGCTATCCATAAGGTTTTCACTGGCCAATTTTTTCAGAAGTAGACCGCCGTGTCCTACTTCCTAGTCTATCTTAGTCTGGAAGCTTCACTGAAACCTGTCCCCCATTGGCGAACCTGCTGGTGTTTGAAATATTGGTGGCATAGATTCCAGCATCCCAGAAACACACAAGCCATCACAGAATGACAAACTGACAGACACATGGGGAAATATTCAATAGATAGTAATTATTTTTTATTGCTATTAACAGTTATCATCAAAATAATATTAAAAAACATTGTTACTACAATGGTAAGTGGCAGTATACTATAGATTCTGTGGAGGTTAAGAGCATGGAATGGAGTCATACTGCTGGGGTTAAATGCTGGCTTTGCCAACTTCTAGCTGTGAAATCATGGGCTTAGCCTCTCAATTTCCTCTTCTGTAGAATGGGGACAATTAGAGTCCTTCATAAAGTTGTAATGACTGGTAAATGAATTAATGCATGTAGAACACCCAGAACAATACCGGACATACTTGTAAATGCTCAATAAGCATTAGATAGTGTTGTCATTAATTTCTCTGGAATATTCTATGGACTGCTCTGTCAGAAAGAGTAACGTTTGTGATATTTTGTGATTTCAGTGGCATGGTGTATGCCTTGGGAGTCCTTGGAACAAGAATATTACCCTTCCTTAAATTTATGGGGTTCAAAACTAGCTATATACATGTGTAAAGGTTTTTTTCAGGATGTCTAAAAATAAGAAAAAATAAACTGATACCAAATTAAGGCTTAAAAAAGGCCAAGGGAGAAATAGTTTAAATCAAAGGGCACCCATTTTTATTTCATTCAAATGCTCTACTTAAGCAAATATACTGATAATGATGCACAGATGTTGTTTGTATGCATTATTTTCCTTCTTTGAAGTAACTAAGTGCTGTTTTCTTATCTATGCTGGCAGAGTCTTTTCAGAATTAATTCTGTGCCCTCTAAATCATTGTGTGGGGCAGAGATCTAATATACAATTTTTCTAAAGATTAGAAGACTAAAATATGTACCTCTTGCCTTAGAGGCTGAGAAGATGTATGCAAATGTGAATAAACAGTTAAAACACTACCAGATGTGTAGGAAGCATCTTTGAACGCGAAAGTGATTGACATCAAGAAAATACTAGCTTCGTAATTCTGCCTAGATGGTACACTGATGGACCAGACTGCAGAAGGATTCAGCTGCAAGTATTTCATGGAATTGATGGTGGAAGAAAGAACATTTCAACATTTTTTTTCTGTTAATTTGCCACAGGTGCTCAAATGCCTGTGACCTAGAATTTCAAGGATTCAAATTGTCACTGTGATAGCTTCAGGCTTTGCTTCCAGGTTTTCTACAGGTTGTGGCACATACTTTTCAGAATTTAATTCTGTTTATTGGTAATGCTGACATTCACATGATTACAGTCTAACAAGATGACTCTAGTTTCTCAAAGAATCAAGTGAATATTAACTCAGTTTGTTGTTGTTGTTATTGTTATTAGGTGCCGTCTGTTGTACATAGTTGCTATCAGTTGGAACTGACTATATGTACAACAGAATGAAACACTGCCCTGTCCTGCACCATCCTCACAATTTTTGCTATGCTTGAGCCCATTGTTGCAACCACGGTGTCAGTCTATCTCGTTGAGGGTCTTTCTCTTTTTCCCTGACTGTCTACTTTGCCAAGCTTGATGTCCTTCTCGAGAGACATCCTGATAACATGACGTATTTTAGCTTGTCACTATTTTATCTACATATTTCTCTGTATTCCTCTTGGCCATTTACTTGCCATTCAAATCCTCCATTTCGCTGCTACCTCTCCCAAAGTGACTCTACTGGATTTTTTCTAGACTTCCATATTTATACACAGAAATGCAGAGAACTTTTCTGTATAAATTATTTTCCTTCTTTTATGGTATTGCCAAGGAGTTTGTTTTCCCAAGAAGAATAACCAGAAGAAAGGAAGTAAGCATTTTTATAGTTCTTGCTACATATTGGGAGATCACACTCCAGAAAGAACAAACCAATTTACAGTGCCACCAGCAAGGGGTATATGTACTTTCCCCCACAACTTATGTAACATTGAACTTTATTTTGATTTAGATATGTAATGGCTCCTTACAGTAATTTTAATTCTGTTTTTTTTAACTGATACGAAGCTATGCATAGCAGTTTTGATTTAGTAAAAGTTTTTATTTAGTATTTATAATTTTTAAATATATAATGCATTGATTTATCTACTTTGGTCATTGCAAATGTCAGGGATGTATTTGACTGAAAATAGAAGAAAATTTGATTAATTGTGGCTTAAAGAAAGAGGAGTTTATTTACCATACATAACAGTGAATCAGTGGTGGGCTCCTGATAATGATGCTATCAGAGTCCAGGCTCTTTCTACCTGTCTCCTTCTCCATCCTCAGTAAATATGCCATCATCCTTATCTCTGCTGACTTACGGTCACAAGATGGCTGCTGCATCTCCAGGCTTCACATCTTTGTTCTAAGTGGAGATGAAACAGGAAGGGCAAAAGAGTGAAAGGGCTTTCTTCTCTGAGTCTTTGCTCAGAAGGAGCTCTGGTGGCAGAGTGGTTAAGCACTTGGCTGCTAACCGAAAAGTTGGCAGTTTGAACCCACTAGCTGCTCTGTGGGAGAAAGATGTGGCAGTCTGCTTCTGTAGAGATTGCAGCCTTGGAAATCCTATGGTGCAGTTCTGCTCTGTCCTGTGGGGTCACTATGAGTCAGAATTGACTCATTGGCAATGGGGTTTTTTGGGTCCTCCCCAGGAACTTCTGCCTCCATCACTTTGTCAGAATCAGATCACATGCCCAATCTGTATTTACAAGGGAAGCTGGTCATATAGCTTTTCAGCCTCAGTATAGAAGAGGGCAAGGGTGAAAGTGTTTGGGAATGGTGTTAGATGAGCCACTTGAGAGTTACCTATCGCAACTTCTTACTGAGTAGAATATGGGTATAGTTTTCATCAATTATTTTCAAAATGTTTTCGGTAATAGTTTTAATTCGCTACATGTGTCACGTTCTATGTGCTATTATTTATTTTTATTTTAAAATCCTTTTAAAATTATGTATTTTGAAAAAGAGTTAATTTGAATTCATCTCACTTATTCTATCTCTGCTCATATCTTGCATTTCTTTAATATTCAGAAATTTATTTTTCTTCACAACTGTAATAAATGTTATAATGTTAATTCTGATTTAATTTTTTTTTTTAATGTTAAACACTGACCCTTCTGGAATTTATTACAATGTAAAGTATGGATCCAAACTGATTTTTCTCCATAGTGATATGTAAAATATTAATATTTATTACATCATTATTTTTTCCCTTGTGTATTTTCTAGCTTTTCTTATAATATTTTTTTTCTGGAATCTGTTTTCTATGCTATTGGTTATAATACTACCTGTTGTGATTATTGGTCTTTGTAATATATTTTAAAATCTGACAAGGCATTATCATTACCTAAAAAAAAGAATTCCTTGACATGATTCATTACTTATTCTTTGGATATATTTCATTATCAAATACACACAGCATTTATGTATTTATTAATCACTTAAAAACATGGTAGAAGCTATAAGTTCCTAGGATACAAAGAAGAAATAGACAGGTCTTGACTTTTGAGGCGCTTGTATCTAGTATCCAAAACCAAAACCGAACCCATTGCCCTCTAGTCGATTCTGATTCATAGCAACCGTATAGGACTGGGGGATGGGGGAGGGACTACACCATAGTGTTTCCAAGGAGTAGCTGGTGGATTCAAACTGCTGACCTTTTGGTTAGCAGCCAAGGTCTTAACCACTGTGCGACCAGGGCTCCATATCTGTTATAGGATGTTTAAACACATGATTATAACGTAAAGTAGTAAGGGCTATAAGCAGAGGTATGGAGGAGATAGTTGTGGTACACAGGGCAGCAAGCCTCCAAATCTACCCAAATCGTTTGCAGAAGGCTTTACAGAGGAGAGGCCATTTGCACTGGACCTTGAAGGAAAATGTGCAGGTGCTGAATTTGAGGGAGGGAACAGTATAGGCAGAGGCAGCATCATGTTATTAAACAGAAAGGCATCTTCGGAGAGTGGTAAGAGCTCAGTGTGGGTGGAGTGTAGTAGGGCTCGTGTGGGGGCAATGGCAGGAGATGGGAAAATAAATTAGTCAGGGCCAGATTATAAGGGACCTTATATGCCTTTCTTAGGTTTGGAATTTACTTTCTGGCAATGGGGAACCAGTAGAGATCTCTATACGGGATGTGTGGGAAATGCTATTGCTAGCATTATTTTAATAACCTCTACTGGGACAGTCACAAACTGTATTCTTGGCTTGGTCTTCCTTAAAGGAGAATGAGTCAACATTTCACAGACTGTATTTCTTAAAACAAAAGATCTATGAGATAATTAAAGTGGTATACAAAAAAGGGTTCTATGGTCAATTAAATTTGGGAAACGCTAAGTATCAAATAATGTTTCTTTAAACATCACTTCTTAGAGGCTATCACAGGTTAATGTATATCGTGACTCCTCAAAATGGGGAAATAATATCCAGTGTTTCATGCATTTATTTAGCCACGGAATTTACTTCTCCTTACAAGGTCTCTTAGGCTACTGTTCTGTGGGACACACATTGAAAAACAATGGTTCTAGTGTTTTTCCAAGGAGCCCTGGTGACACAGTGATGAAAGCACTCAACTGCTAACCAAAAGTCAGCGGTTCGAATCCAAACAGCCTCTCCATGGGAGAAAGATGGGGCAGTCTGCTTCCGTAAAGGTTACAGCCTTGGAAACCCTATGGGGCAGTTCTACTCTGTCTCGTAGGACCAGTACAAGTCAGAATGGACTCAATGGCACACAGCAACAATGGCAGTGTTTCAAGAGTTGGAATCAACTCGATAGCAACTAGGAAAAAAAAAAAAGTGTTTCTCCATCATGCTTAGCTGATGCTTTGTCTTAAATATCTTCTCTTCTTGTCAAAAAGAAATTGATCATTCCTGTTTTTTTCCAGAGTTCTAATAAGAATGGATGTTCAAATGTCTTTATTCAGTAAATGTCATTTCCAGTAAAATTGCTATGTGCTAACAGAAGGATGTTGGGGCTATGAAGGTAATAAGAGAGTGGCAACATTTAACAGAGTTAATTATAGGAATTTAGGATATTTCAGAATGAGACGACAGTCATCTGATTTAGATGATCCTTAAGTTCATTTAATTTTAATTAATCAATTAAAATTATTTTCCATTGGAGGGTAAACTGTGAACAACATTTAGTTGGTAACATGACCAAGCATTTTATTGGTTAAGGTTACAATCTGCATTTACCAAATGATTTTTGTCATCATCATCGTCTTTATCAAACAAATTATCCATTATTAAATATTTTTGTTGTTCCACGGTGTCTAGTTACTCAGTACTGCTGTAACAGAAATACCACAAGTGGTTGACTTTAACAAACAAAAATTTATTTTCTCACAGTTTAGTAGGCTAGAAGTCAATGCAGAGTACCAGGTCTAGAGGAAGACGTTCTCTCTCTGTCAGAACTGGAGGAGGGTCCCTGGTGATCTTCATGTGACATGGCATCTATCTTCTCTGATCTCTGCCTGCTTCCCTGTGCCTAATCTGCTCTTTTTATATCTCAGAGGTGATTGGCTTCAAACACACTGTACACTGATATGGCCTTTTAACATAATAAAGAAAATGCATTCCCAAATGGGATTGTAACCACAGGTATAGGGGTTAGGATTTACAACACATATTTTTGGGGGATGCAATTCAATCCATAACACAAGGTAAGTTTCCATTTTGTTTAATATTGCAACGCATAAACACATCTTTTTTCTATAACGATAGAGATTTGAGGAGAAAATAAAAAAAAATTACAATGGTCATCAAACAGATAAGTTAGTAGAAATTGTAGTATGTAAAGAATAACAAGGTCAGGAAGGAAACAAGGGAGCTAATATATTTTGTGATGTTTACTTTGGGTTGCAAAATACATAATAGTAATAAAAACTAATATTTATGTAATACTTTCTAGCTGACCAAATATTAAATGTAAATTTTTAGCTATTTTTTCTTTATATCGATTTATATTTATTTCTTTATAGCTTTGAATCTTATTTATATTTTTGTGTTTTAGAGAAAAAAACCAAAGTTCTTTCTGTAAGGTATGGACTTATATGGATGCTGTAAATCAAATGATGTTATTCCCGAGAGTTTGACCACCTTCCTTCTTTCTCACACTCTTGTGGAATTGGTTGCCCTCCTGTATTTTGGAAGAAGCTGTATCTCCCTGATACTGTGTTTGTAATAGTCTCCTTGCTGAGATCTGCCATGAACATAAGATGTGAAACATGTTGGTTGATTTTTGGTCATGTGGAGTCTGTCATCCATTAAATTCAAGAATTTGACTTTTCCTTGCCTCTCTTATGCTGTCTCAGCTGAATCATAGAAATTAGGAATGAAATTTGGTCCTATCTCCTTATACTTCAGCATGTTTGTTACCTGGGGGAGTTGAAAATGTTTGAGTGTTTCCCCTTTGTGAAATTATGGTGTGAATGAATCGTTTTGCTTTTGTGTTGTTAATGACAGTATAAAAGTCTTAGATAATTTACTTTTATTGTTGTTAATGACGGTATAAAAGTCTGAGATGAATTTATTCTTGAGGTGCCAGAGCTGAAACAAAAATTTTTAATGAAATCAATTGTAATTTTTCCAAGAGAGTTACTTTCAAACTAATGTTTAAATCAAAAGTCTTCCTAACAAGCAGAATAAGTGCTTTTTTAACATTGCCAATAAAGTAGTTAAAAAGAAAATTCACAGAAACAAAAGACTAACTTCAAAAGCTTGCAGTCCTCATAACCATTTCTACCTCTTAGACCTTTTATTTTAGGAGACATTCCCAAGCTTTATTGTCTTTATTGTGTTATGAATAATTTTTATTTTTGTCAATGTATTATATACCTCTGTGTGTGTATATAGATAAGTCTTCTTGTTGGATATTTACCATACAATCTGACATCCACTTTTAAAGGTTGATTTGAACTTTTCAAATTTTGAAATACACAGAAACATAAAAGACCTGCTATCTTTTATAAAGAACCAGTCAGACGTGATTAATTACCATTACAAGAATTTGTGTGGTAATCAGGTGAGAAATTTCAAACTTATTTATTCAAACACTCTACTTATTTTATATAGATAAAAGAAAAATATACAGTTGACTTCAAATTATATAACTTTACACAAAATACACAAGAAATTTGATAAAATTTGAAAAAGAAATTTAAGACATATTTTTACATGTTCTATTTATGTTTTGGGCATACTATCTTGCAAGCACAGAGACTAGCAGACTTTGTTTTTATACATTTCATAACTAAGGTCCATGGAAGCGTGATTTTTGGATGATAAAGATATCAGAATTTTCCCCATAATGAGAAACCTGGAAACTTAAGATTCTTATTTTGATTTTTATAATAGAATTTTTATTGAGATATAATTTGTATACCATAAAATTCACCCCTCTTTACATGTGTAATTTATTCATTTTTAATATTTAGTAGTTTCACAGACTTCTACAACCATCATCACCATCTAATTTTAGAACATTTTAATCACCCTGAAAGAAAGCCCTATGCTCATTAGCAGTCTCTCACCATTTTTCTCTCCCCAACAACCCTAGGCAATCACTAATCTACTTTCTATGGATTTGCCTATTCTGGACATTTCATATAATTGGAATCTTACAATATGTGATGTTTTGTGATTTGCATCTTTCACTTAACATAATGTTTTTGGAGTTCATCCCATGTTATAACATATATCAGTACTTTATTCCTTTATTGTATGGATATGCTACGTTTTGTTTATATATTAATCACTTGATGGACATTAGAGTTGTTTCCATCTTTTGATTATTACGAATAATCCTGCAACTACCAATTGTGTGCAAGTTTTTGTGTTGACATATGTTTTCATTTCTCTTGGATACATATACTTAGGAGTGGAGTTGTGGGGTCATATGATACTTCTGTGTTAAATATTTTGAGGAACTGCCAAACAGTTTTTCAAACTGACTATCATTTTACATTCCCATCAACAATGTATGAGGGTTCCAATTTCTCCACATTCTAGCCAATGCTTGTTTTTATCTGTTTTTTTGATTGTAGCCATCCTAGTGGATGTAATGTAGTATCTCATTGTGGTCTTGATTGCGTTTCCCTAATGACATTGAACATCTTTTCATGTGCTTCTTGCCCACTTATATATATTATATGGAGAAATATCTCTTCAGATCCTTTGCCCATTTTTTTAAGTTGGGTTATTTGTCTTTATTATTAAGTTGTAAGAGTTCTTTATATGTTCTGATTACTAGACCCTTATCAGATAGATGATTTACAACTATTATTTCACATTCTGTGGGTTATCTTTTTACTTTCTTGGTACTGTCTTTTAACATACAATAGTTATTAGTTTTGATGAAGTCCAATCCATTTTTTATTTTGTTGGTTATGATTTCGTTATCGTATCTGAAAAAATTTCTTTACTCAAGGTCATGGAGATTTATGTTTTCTATTATGAGTTTTATAGTTTGAGCTCTTACATTTAGGCTCATGATTCATTTTGAGTTAAATTTTGTATCTGCCATGATGTAGACCCAACTCATTGTTTTGTATGTCATTATCCATTTGTTCCAGCACCATTTTAAATACTGTTCTATTCCCATTGACTTGTCTTGGCACCTGTCTTAGTTATCTGGTGCTGCTATAACAGAAAGACCACAAGTTGGTAGCTTTAACAAACAAATTTATTTTCTCAGAGTTTAGGGGGCTAGAAGTCCAAATTCAGAGTGCTGGCTCTAAGGGAAGGCTTTTGTCTCTTCAACTTTGGCTCCTTGGTTCCTTGGAGATCTCCATGTGTCTTGGCATCTATCTTACCCCATCTCCACTTCTTAGTTTGATTGTTTAGTCTGTTTTATATCTCAAGAGAGACTGACTCAAAATACGCCTACATTAATCCTGTCTCATTAATATAACAAAGACAACCCATTCCCAAATGGGATTATAAACACAGACATAGAAGTTAGAATTTACAACATATATTTTTGGGAGATACAATACAATCCATAAAAGCACCTTTGTCAAAAATGAACTGACTATAATTATAAGTGTTTATTTATGGACTCTGTCTTCTATTCTCTTTCTTTATACGTCTATCCTTATGCCAGAAACACAGTGGCTTGATTACTGCTGCTTTGTAAGTAAGTTTTGAAACTGAAAAGTGTGAGTCCTCCAACTTTGTTCTTCTTTTTCAAGATTATGTTGGCTATTCTTGGATCCCTTGCTTTTCCATATGAATTTCTTCAAAAAAAGACAGCTGGAATTTTGATAATCATTGCATTGAATCTGTAGATTACTTTAGAGAGTATTGCCCTCTTAACAATATTAAGTCTTCCAGTCGATGAATATGGGGTGTCTTTTCACTTATTTATATCCTCTTTAGTATCTTTTAACAATATTTTGTAGTTTTCAATGCACAAGCCTTGTATTCCTTTTGTTAAGTTTATTTCTATTTTATTCTTTTCATAGTTATTGTAAATGGATTGTTCTCTTAAATTCCTTTGGACGTTGTTCATTGCTACTGTGTAGAAATACAATAGATTTTTCTATGTTGATCTTGTATTCTGTAACCTTGCTAAATTTATTAGTTCTAACTGGAAGAGTTTATGAAGGATTGATATTAATCTCTAAATGTTGTTATTTTGATTTTTGATGGCTTCCTATGAAGCTTACACTTTGCTGATGTTAAAAGGCAACAGGGCCTGTAAAGGAAGCAGGAAGGTGGTGTTTATGCTGATTGTCCCCTCTAGGACAATTGACTTCTATTAGAGTGGACGTGAATGACTCTAAATAAAAGTGTTGAGTCTTCATTTTGCTCCCTTCTACTAAACAATGATGAATGTTCCACCACTGTAGGACATGCTTAACTGTGAAACAGATTCAAAGGCTTTTATGGCTTGAATTCAGAACAATAGTTGGAAGATTCCTTTCAGTACCATTTGTCTCAGTGGAGCCCTGGGTGTGTGCCTGGCTCAGTGCCCTCAATAACCTGTAACATAGAAATTAGTCTAGAAACATCATTTAAAAGAGCCTTGTTAAGAATTGTTACAGTGACCTCCTCTTGAGTAAGAGTCTGACAACAAGGAGAGTTTGTTGAATCCCAGACATCACATACGGCAATATGAATAATAAATAGTTGTCTTCCTACATGGTTTAAGGTACTTTTTAGTCATTAATCACTCTACCAACTCAGTGGGGAAAATTAGCGCTAAAGATAATAATAGCTAATGTTGACTGAGTAGTTAATATGTGGCAGACACTGTCTTAAATCCTTTATACTTGCTATCTCTTTCATTCCCCTTAGCAATTTTATGACATCATTAGTAATATTATTCTCCATTTTATTGACGAGGAGACAGAAGCAGAGAGGTAATCTGAGTTGCTTAGTGTCATGCAGGTAGAGAATGGTGGAACCATGATTTGACTTAGGTTATATGGCTCCAGAGTTTGCCCTGAACCAGAAGTTATAGAGAATTAGGTATATTCTTGAGCATGTATTCAGATTCCAGGTCCCTATATTCCATGTTATGGCTATAGAAGTCATCTGTCTCTCTGTTAATGAAGAAGGAAATTTTCAATGATTAAGAAATGTTCAAAAAAAGTGTACTCAAATTGTATTACCTTAAGTACTAAGGTACTAAGGACTTGAGATTAGACAGTCTTTCTGTGCAAGGATAATATAATATTACAAGTTAATAAAATAAACATTTAGAATTTATTTAATACTTGCTTACTGTGTGTCAAGGTAAGTGATTTACTTGTACAAATTAATTGAATCTTCCAAAAAAAAAAAAAACTCTATGAAATAGGTATTATTATTATTATTATAGTTGCCATTTATAGATGAAGACACTGAAGCAAGGATGTGAGTGACTTGCCCAAGGTCACTTATCAATAACTGGCATAGCCCCAACTTGAACCCATGCAGTTTGCTCCAGAGTTCATGTCCTTAACCATTTTGCTGTGGAGTTTGTCTAAGTAAACAAATAATCACCTTAAATATGGTCACAACAATGTAATGACATCAAGAATGCAGTGATAGATAAGACTGAATCATTGTAGCTTGTGCATGTAGAGGTTGGAGTCACTTTTATGGGGGAGAAGCACCCAGCTATCATCTGTACAAGATGAAAAATGTGTTCTGGCTAAAAGGAGGAGAAAGGCTGTTCTGTATTATGAGACAACCTGAAACAAATATGGAAATATGAAAAAAAAATTTTTTTAAAGGGAGGCTTTGAGCTGGTGCTTTAACAGAAGATGTGAAGAGACCAGTGGGATGTGGTGTGCACGCAGAAGCCATGGTCGCTGGGTCCTGAGGGAACTGGGATATGGGAGGATTTGGAGATCTACCTCAGGGATGAGAAGGACAGCTTGAAAGAGCAGTGTTAGAAAATTATTTTAATAAACTAGATTAACAGGTACAGAGGCTGAATCAATAGTAAATTAATATAAATGTTGACTACTGTACATGTGTTTTTAGTAGTGTAAGAAGCATCTATATCAGATAGTATTCAGCTGCTATTCATAAGGTTTTCACTGGCCAATTTTTTTTAGAAGTAGATTGCCAGGTCCTTCTTCCTAGTCTGTCTTAGTCTGGAAGCTCCCCTGAAAACTGTCCACCATGAGTGACCCTGCTGATACTTGAAATGCTGATGGCATAGCTTCCAGCATCACAGCAGCACACAAGACACTACGGTAGAACAGACTGACAGACAAGTGGTGGAAGAGCTGCCTCCTCAAAGGAGAGTTGACCTTAATGACATGGATGAGTTAAAGCTTTTGGGACCTTCATTTGCTGATGTGGAGTGACTAAAAATGAGAAGGAACAGCTGAAAATATCCATTAATAATTGGAACATGGGATGTATGAAGTATGAATCTAGGAAAATTGGAAATCGTAAAAACTAAAATGGAACACATAAAGATTGATATCCTAGGTGTTAGTGAGCTGAAATGGACTGGCATTGACCATTTTCAATTGGACAGTTGTATGGTATGCTATGCCAGGAGTGATAAACTGAAGAGGAATGGCATCACATTCATGGTTAAAAAGAACATTTCAGGATCTGTCCAGAAGTACAATCCTGTCAGTGATATGATAATACCTGTACGCCTACGAGAAAGAGTAGTTAATACTATTACTCAAATTTATGCACCAAACACTAATGCCAAAATGAAGAAATTGAAGATTTTTACCAACTTCTGCAGTCTGAAATTGATCAAACATGCAATCAAGATGCATTGATAATTACCGGTAATTGGAGTACAAAAGTTGTAAATGAAGAAGGATAGGTAGTTGGAAAATATGGGTTTGGGATCATATGATAGAAATGATGCTGGGGAACAAATGATAGAATTTTCCAAGACTTACACCTTATTCATTGCAAATACCTTTTTCCAACAACACAAATGGCAGCTACACACCTGGACCTCGCTGGTTGGGATACACAGGAATCAAATCAGCTACGACTGTGGAAAGAGACAATGGAGAAACTTGATATCATGAGTTAGAACAAGGCCAGGTGAAGACTGCTATACAGGCTATCAGTTGCTCATATGCAAGTTCAAGTTGAAGCTGAAGAAAATTATAGCAAGTCCATGAGAGCCAAATTACAACCTTGAGTATATCCCACCTGAATTTAGAGAGCATATCAAGAATAAATTTGATGCATTAAATACTAATGACCAAAGACCAGGGGAGTTGTGTGATGACATCAAGGGCATCATACAAGAAGAAAGCAAAACGTCATTAAAAAGATAGGAAAGAAAGAAAAGACCAAAATGGTTGTCAAAAGAGACTCTGAAACTAGATAGTAGACAAGAATTATCTTAGGTGAAGGGAAGGACAACACATAATACAGGGGAGGTCAGAACAACTGGACTAAACCAAAAGCTAAGAAGTTTCCTGAATACAACCAAAAACTTCATGGGACTGAGTAGCAGAGCAGAGGTCTGGGGACCATGGTTTCAGGGGACATCTAGGTCAATTGGTGTAACAAAGTTTATTAAGAAACTTTTCTGCATCTCACTTTGGTGAGTGGCATCTGGGGTCTTAAAAGTTAGTGAGCGGCCATCTAAGATGCATCAATTGGTCCCAGCCCACCTGGAGCAAAGGAGAATGAAGAACACTGAAGACACAAGGAAAATACTAGCTCAAGAGACAAAACGAGCCACATAAACTACAGACTCCATCAGCCTGAGACCAGAAGTACTAGATGGTGCCTGGCTACCACCAATGACCACCCTGACAGGGAACACAACAGAGAGTCCCTGATGGAACAGGAGAAGAGTGGGGTGCAGAACTCAAATTCACATAAAAGACCAGACTTGATACTAGAGGAACCCCCAAAGACATGGCTTCCGGACCCTCTGTTAACCAAGAACTAAAACCATTCCCAAAACCAACTCTTCAGACAAAGATTAGGCTGAGTATAAAACACAAAATAATACCGTTGCAGAGTGTGCTTCTTAGCTCAAGTAGATACATGAGACTAAATGGGCAGCTCCTGTCCAGAGGTGAGATGAGAAGGCAGAAAGGGATAGGAGCTGGTTGAACAGACACAGAAATCTGAGGTGGAAAGGGGAATTGTGCTGTCAAATTATAGGGATAGCAACTAGGGTCACATAACAATATGTGTATAAATTTTTCTATGAGAAACTAACTTGAGCTGTAAACTTTCACCTAAGAACAAAAAAAAAAAAATTTTAAAACAAACAAACAATAAATAAACAGACTCTGAAACTTGCTCTTGAATGTAGAAAAGCTAAAGTGAATGGAAAAAATAGTGAAGTAAAAGAGCTGAACAGAAGATTTCAAAGCGCAGCGCAAGAAGACAGAGGAAAGTATTATAATGAAATGTGCAAAGACCTGGACTTATAAAACCAAAAGGGAAGAACATGCTTAGCATTTCTCAAGCTGAAAGAACTGAGGAAAAAATTCAAGCCTTGAATTGCAATATTGAAGGATTCTATGGGGAAAATATTGAAGGATGCAGGAAGCCTCAAAAGAAGATGGGAGGGAAGGTTCCAGCAAAATGGCGCTCTAGGCAGAAGCACCACGCCGTCCCTCCACAGCAAAGATCCGAAAAACTACGCTGAACAGAGACTACAACAATCCTGAAACCCTAAAACATCAAATGAAGAGATAAAGAACTCAGCCAAGCACCAAATGGAGTGAGAAAACTGACAAAGAACGGAGAGCAAGGAGAGATTCATGCAGAGGTCCCCTACCAGCTAACGCAGCGCGGATCCACCATCTTGGACTCCTATCGGAGACCAGCAAACGGGGGTACGAGAAAGCAGCCTCACGGAGCATCCAGCGGGAGGCAAAACAACCGTCTCTCATCTCTCCATTCCAACGGCAAGCTCCCCTAGCATTCTTTTTTGTTTGTTTCTATGTTTTTGGCTCCTGCTCCTCTCTCCTCTCTCCCACATCCATCTTAGATCCACACATAACAATCTCCCCGCTGCATCCTGCCTATCTATCTGCACCGTGCGCTTGACATCACACCACCAAGCAGTACAGGCACGACCTACTGGAACCTGCCCTGCACTGATTACCGACCTGCTCTGGTGGCTGTAGTAAGTGTCACAAACAACCCGTCCCAGTAACTCCTCTTCAGCTAGACCTGCTCTGCTGTACCGTATCTGAGTGACTGACCCTGCCAATTGGAGAAGGAGGTGAAAACTATTGTGCCCACGGACAAGCAAACAACAAAGAACACACAGTCCATCTGCTCAGACATAGTCAAATTTTTTTCTTTAAAAAAGGGACGAAACAAACAAATCTACAATCAATAAATGAGAAAAATAACTACTGAATGCCCCAAAAACAGCAGACAATATCAAAAGATTTACAAAAACAGGACAGGATGGTTCCAGTAGGCGTCCAAAATAAAACACCAGATGACTGTTCTGTGGAAGAAAATGCACTAGAACTACCTGATAGGGAATTCAAATCCCTAATACTCGGAATTTTCCAAGAACTGAGGCAAAAAGCTGACAAACATGAGGAAAAAATACACAAATTCATGGAAAATACAGACAAAAAATTGGAATAATTCAGGAAGATGATGCATGAACAAAATGCCAAAATAAAATCACAACTAGAAATTATACAAAGACAACAATTAGAAATCCAAAAGATAAAGAACAAGATTTCAGAACTGGACGATGTCATAGAAGGGCTGAGAAGCAGATTTGAAACAGAGGAAGACAGGATCAGTAGAATTGAAGACAAACACTTGGGTACAACTCTGATTGAGGAAAACTCAGAAAAAAGAACAAAGAAAAATGAAGAGACACTGAGAGTTATGTGGGACACAATCAAAAGCAAAAATTTACGAGTGATTGGAATTCCAGAACAGGGGAGAAAACAAAACACAGAGAGCATCATTGAGGAACTGCTGACAGAAAACTTCCCCAATATCATGAAAGATGAAAAGCTGTCCATCCAAGAAGCTCAACGAACCCCATATAGAAGAGACCCCAAAAGAAAATCACCAAGGCATATCATAGTCACACTCGCCAAAACCAAAGACAAACAAAGAATTGTGAGAGCAGCTCATGAAAAACAAGAAGTCACGTACAGAGGAGAAACAATAAGACTAAGATCAGATTATTTGGCAGAAACCATGCAGGCAAGAACATATATAAATATATATGACATATATAAATCTTGAAAGAAAAAATTTGTCAGCCAAGAATAATATATCCTGCAAAACTCTCATTCAAATTTGATGGTGTAATTAGGTCATTTGCAGATAAACAGAAATTAAGGGAATATGTACAAGTCAAACCAAACTTACAAGAATTATTAAAGGGAGTTCTTCAATCTGAGGACAAACAGCTTCAGCTCACAGGCAGAACTTAGGACATAGGATGGTACCAGCCAGATACCAATCTCGGAAATGAACTCTCGAGGGCTATCCAAAACCAAAAGAAATACAACAGGGCATCAGAGCAGTTAATCAATAAATGACAACAACATCAAAACAATAAAAGAGGGAATAAACGGCATAGGTATAGAACCTTCTAATGGAGAGGAAGGGAAGGCGATACCAAGTAATGGTAGACTGCTTCAAACTTAGAGAGATAAGGGTAGAATTCATGGTAACCACAAAGAAAGTTAACAAACCAACTCATAAAAATAAAGACGAAAAACCTGAAGTCTCAGCAAAAACAAAACCTACAAAAACAAAAGAAATGAAAAAAAAATCCACAAACAAAAGTAACTCAGCACACTAGAGTAAGAAGAACAAAGAAAACTTCAGCACCACAAAAAAAAAAGCACTACAAAATGACAGCAACAAACTCACATCTATCAATAATTACACTGAATGTAAATGGACTCAATGCACCCATAAATAGATGGAGAGTGACAGAATAGATAAGAAAACAGGATCCATCAATATGCTGTCTATAAGAGACACACATTAGAAAGAAAGATGTGAATTTATTAAAAGTCAAAGGTTGGAAAAAAATATATCAAGCTAAGAACTACCAAAAAAGAGCAGGAGTGGCAATTCTAATCTCAGATAAAATAGACTTTAAAACAAAATCTACCATAAAAGACAAAGAAGAACACTATATAATGATTAAGGGGACGATCCATCATGAAGACATAACCATAATAAACATCTACGCACCCAGTGACAGGGCTCCAAAATACATAAAACAAACTCTAACAACACTGAAAAGAGAAATTGACAGTTCCACAATAATAGTAGGAGACTTCAACACCCCACTCTCAGTAAAGGACAGAACAACTAAGAAGAAACTCAGCAAAGATACAGAAGACCTGGTGGAGGGGGCAAGATGGCGCTCTAGGCAGAAACACCACGCCGTCCCTCCACAGCAAAGATCCAAAAAACTAAGCCTAACAGAGAATCAACAATCCTGAAACCCTAGAACACCAAATGAAGAGATAAAGAACTCAGCCAAACACCAAACGGAGTGAGAATACTAAAAGAGAACGGAGAGCGAGGAGAGACTCAGGCAGAGATTCCTTACCAGCTAACGCAGCGCGGATCCACCATCTTGGGTTCCTATCGGAGACCAGCGAACGGGAGAGCAGCCTTGCAGAGCATCTGGTCGGAGACAGAACGACCGGTAAACTGCGGTGCGCGCTCTCCCACCACCCACCACTCTCTGCCTCAGCTGGGGATCCCCTGTTTTCCGTGGCCAGGGTCCCTGGGCTGGGGGGTGCTGTTGCTTGGATTCCGCGCGCCTGGGCTTGCGACTTTCTGGGAGCCGTTTGCTGGCAGCTAGCGAACCTTTTTCTGCCGCTTCCCCCTCCTTTTGCCTGGGTGCCTGGTTCCGAGTGCCGTCTCTGCTCTCTCCTGCGGGGCTGTAGGGCTGCGTGCGGGCGTGTGGCTGTTTCTAGGTCTGGGCTTCCGCGTGGGTGGGATCCCGGGGCCTTTGTTCGTTTGCCCCTCTGCTTTCCGTGGCCGGAGTCCCTGAGCTGGGGGGCGCCGGTGCTTGGATTCCGCGCGCCCGGGATGGCGGCTTTCTGGGAGCCGTTTGCTGGCAGCTACCGAACCTTTTTCTGCCGCCTCCCCCTCCTTTTGCCTGGGTGCCTGGTTCCGAGTGCCGTCTCTGCTCTCTCCTGTGGGGCTGTGGGGCTGTGTTCGGGCGTATGGCTGTTTCCAGGTCTGGGCTCCCGTGCGGGTGGGATCCCGGGGCCTTTGTTCGTTGGCCCCTCTGCTTCCCGTGGCCACGGTCTCTTAACCCCGAGACTACTGGCTTCTTGGAATTCATGCCCCTGAGTGGGGGCTCTCTGGGTCCCATTTGTAGGCACTGACTGCTGGTGTTGCCCTTTTTTTTTTTTTTTTTTTCCAATTTTATTTTTCTTCCTTTTTTGATTAGTTTTGTCATCTTTTACCTCTTTTTCCCTTTTGTCTTTCTTCATTGCTTAATTTCTCATCTCTCTATCTCTTCCTTCTCTTTCTGATCCCTGAATACCAGGCGATGTATGCCTCTGTACCTTCTGGCCAGGCTGAGCTGTGAAAATTGAGACCGACTCCCCCAGACCTCATAGCTGCATCGGTGGGATCCCTGGGAACTTTGCAGTTCTTTAACTTTTCTGATTTTTATTTGGTCATTCTTTCCTTTTCTTTCTCTTCCCCCTTCTGGTTTCCTCCATCCCATAGTCTCTCATCTGTACATTCCAACGACAAGCTCCCCTAGCATTCTTTTATGTTTGTACGCTTTTTGCTCCTCCTCCTCTCTCCTCTCTCCCATATCCAGCTTAGCTTCACACATAACCATCTTCCCGCTGCACCCTACCTACCTGCACCGTGCACTAGACATCACACCACCAAGCGGTGCAGGCACGCCCTATTGGAACCTGCCCAGCACTGACTACCGACCGTCCTGGTGGCTGTGGTGAGTGCCACAAGCAACCCGTCCCAGTGGCTCCTCCTCAGCTAGATCTGCCCAACTGTACCACAAGAACGAAAAAAAAAAAAAACTACACTCAGTAAACGAGAGAAATATCTACTGAATGCCCCGAAAACTGCAAACAATATCAAAACATTTACAAAAACAAGACAAGATGGCTCCAATAGGCGTCCAAATTAAAACACCAGATAACACTCCTGTGGAAGAAAATGCACTAGAAGTACCTGATAGGGAACTCAAATCCCTAATACTTGGAATTTTCCAAGAACTGCGGCAAAAAGCTGACAAACATGAGGAAAAAATAGACAAATTTATGGAAAATACAGACAAAAAATTGGAAGAATTCAGGAAGATGATGCAGGAACAAAATGCCAAAATAAATTCACAACTCAAAATTATACAAAAACAACAATTAGAAATCCAAAACATAAACAACAAGATTTCAGAAATGGACGGTGTCATAGAAGGGCTGAGAAGTAGATTTGAAACCATGGAAGACAGGATCAGTGGAACTGAAGACAAACACTTGGATACAACTCTGTTTCAGGAAAACTCAGAAAAAAGAACAAAGAAAAATGAAGAGACCCTGAGAGTTATGTGGGACACAATTAAAAGCAAAAACTTACGAGTGATTGGCATCCCAGAACAGGGGGAGAAAACAGAAAACACAGAGAGGATCATTGAGGAACTGCTGACAGAAAACTTTCGCAATATCATGAAAGATGAAAAGCTGTCCATCCAAGAAGCTCAACGAACCCCATATAGAAGAGACCCCAAAAGAAAATCACCAAGACATATCATATTCACACTCGCTAAAACTAAAGACAAACAAAGAATCCTGAGAGGAGCTCGTGAAAAACAAGAAGTCACATACAGAGGAGAAACAATAAGACTAAGCTCAGATTATTCAGCAGAAACCATGCAGGCAAGAAGGCAATGGGATAACATATATAAAATCTTGAAAGAAAAAAAATTGTCAGCCAAGAATACTATATCCTGCAAAACTCTCATTCAGATTTGATGGTGAAATTAGGTCATTTCCAGATAAACAGAAACTAAAGGAATATGCAAAAGTCAAACCAAACTTACAAGAATTATTAAAGGGAGTTCTTCGATCTGAGGACAAACAGCTTCAGCCCTCAAGCAGGATCTAGGACCTAGGACGCAGGTTCATATGAACCACATACCATTCTAGGAACTGAACTACAGAGGACTTTCCAAAAACAAAAGAAATACAACAGGGAATCAGAGAAATCAATCAAAGGATGACAACAACATCAAAACAATGAAAGAGGGAACAAACGGCATAGGTATAGAACCTTCTAAAGGAGAGGAAGGCAAGGAGATACCAAGTAAGGGTAGAGTGCTTCAAAATTATAAAGATAAGGGTAAAATTCATGGTAACCACTGAGATGGAAAAACTAATTATTAACTTTATATGGAAAGGGAAGAAACCCCGAATAAGTAAAGCACTACTGAAGAAGTAGAATAAAGTTGGAGGACTCACACTACCTGACTTGAGAACCTACTATACAGCTACAGTACTCAAAACAGCCTGGTACTGGTACAACAACAGAGACATTGACCAATGGAACAGAATTGAGAACTCAGATGTAAATCCATCCACCTACGGTCACCTGATTTTTGACAAGGGCCCAAAATACATCAAATGGGGAAAAGGCAGTGTTTTTAAGAAATGGTGCTGGCAAAACTGGATATCCATTTGTAGAAAAATGAAACAGGACCCATACCTCACACCATATACAAAAACTACTTCAAAATGGATCAAAGACCTGAATATAAAGCCTCAAACTATAAAATTCATAGAAGAAAAAATAGGACCAACACTTCAGGCCTTAATACATGGCATTAACAGGATACAAACCATAAACATCAACACAAAAAACCCAACAGATAAACTAGATAATTGGGATCTTCGAAAAATCAAACATCTATGCTCTTCAAAAGATTTCACCAAAAGAGTTAAAAGAGAACCTACAGACTGGGAAAAAATTTTTGGACAGTACAAGTCAGACAAAGGTCTAATCTCCATAATCTACAAGAAAATCCAACACTTCTACAACAAAAAGACAACCAATCCTATCAGAAAATGGGCAAAGGAAATGAACAGACACTTCACCAAGGAAGACATTCAAATGGCCAACAGACACATGAGGAAATGCTCGCGATCACTAGCCATTAGAGAAATGCAAATTAAAACCACAATGAGATACCATCTCACCCCGGCATTACTGGCACGAATCAAAAACACTGGAAATAACAAATGTTGGAGGGGCTGCGGGGAGACGGGAACTCTTATACACTGCTGGTGGGAATGCAAAATGATACAACCATTTTGGAAAATGATATGGCGTTTCCTCAGAAAGCTAGAAATAGACGTACCATTCGATGCAGCAGTCCCACTCCTAGGAATATATCCTAGAGAAATAAGAGTCATCACTCGAATAGACATATGCACACCTATGTTCATGGCAATATTATTCACAATAGCAAAACAATGGAAACAACCTCGATGTCCATCAACAGATGAATGGATACACAAGCTAAGGTACATACACACAATGGAGTACTATGCAACGAGAAAGAACAACAATGAATCGGTGAACCATCTCATAACGTGGATGAAACTGGAGGACATCATGCTGAGTGAAATAAGTCAATCACAAAAGTACAAATATTGTATGAGACCTCTATTGTAAAAACCCATGAAAAAATTCACATGCAAAATGTAACAATCCTTGTTGGTTACCAGGGATGGGGGGCGGGGAATACTAAATAGGTAATAGGTAAGTGGTAACTTGGGTGAGAGGTGAGATAGTACATAGTACAGGGGAAACTAACACAACCTGCACAAGGAAAGGTCATGGAGGCCTTATAGACACATCCAAACCCCCCGAGGAACTGAGTTGTTGGACGGAGGGCTCTGGGGACCATGATCTCGGGGAACATCTAGCTCAATTGGCATGACACTACTTATAAAGATAGTGCTCTACATTCTACCTTGGTGAGTAGTGTCTGGGGTCTTAAAAGCCTATGAGCGGTCATCTAAGATACTCCACTGGGCTCATCCCTTCGGGAACAAGGGAGAACGAAGAGAACAGGATACAAGGAAAAGATTAGTCCGAAGGACTAATGGTCCGCAGCTATCAAGGCCTCCACGGGACTGAGTCCAGTACAGCTGGATGGCGCCCGGCTACCACCAATGACTCCTCTGACCAGGATCACAACAGAGGGTTCTGGGCAGAGCTGGAGTAGGATGTAGAGCATAATTTTAACTCCCAAAAAAAAAAAAAAAAAAAGAAGACCAGATTTACTGGCCTAAAGAATACTAGAGAAACCTCGAGAGTGTGGCCCCCAGACACCCTTTCAGCTCAGAGGTGAAGTTACCTTCGAGGTTCGATGTTAAGCCTGGGAATGGACAGCCCAGTAAAACTAAATGGGACTAACGAGGTACAGGAGTCCAGTGACAAGGGCCAGAAGGCAGAGGGAGAGTAGGAAACTGATGATAAGGAACACAAATTGAATAAGGACACTGTCGATGTATTGTGAGATTGTTGACCACTGCTATAGGGCAACATTTGTAGTAACTATTAAATGGGAGGCTGTTTTGTCCTGTAAGCCTTCATCTTGGGCGAGAATGGCAGCACAATTGGAAGAGCATAGTCAATATCAGTTAAATGTGTAAGTAAAAAGTTTTGAAATGGTGTTTAAATAAAATAAAATAAAATAAAAATAAATAAACAAATGAGACTAAAGAGGTACAACAGTCCACTGACAAGGTCCAGAAGACAGAAGAGGACAAGGAAGCCCCCTGGTGATAGGGACACAAGGTGGAGTAAGGATATTCTTGATGTGCTGTGAGATTGTTAACCATTGTCATAGGGCAACATGTGTAGTAACTGTTAAATGAAAAACTATTTTGTTCTGTAAGCCTTCATCTTAAGTGAGAATAACAGCACAGTTGGAAGAGCGTAGTCAATGTCACTGAACTGTGAATGTAGAAATTTTTAAAACGGTGTATCTTTGGCCATCTGTAATTTTCATCAAAAAAAAAAGGTTTAGAATTTAGAGGCTTAATATGCTGTGGGGTTGTTAACCAATGTCATAGAACAACATGTGTACTACTATTTCATGAGAAACTATTTGCTCTGTAAGCTTTCACCTGAAGTACAATAAAATATTAAAAAAAAAAAAAAGATACAGAAGACCTAAAGGGCACAATCAGCCAACTTGACCTCATAGACATATATAGAACATTCCATCCAACCGCTGCAAAGTACACATTCTTTTCCAATGCACATGGAACGTCACCAGAATAGACCACATCTTAGGCCACAGAGCAATCCTCAACAAGATCCAAAACATTGAGATAATTCAAAGTATCTTCTCTGACCACAATGCCATCAAAGTAGAAATTAACAATAGAAAGAGCAAGGAAAAAAAAATCAACTACATGGAATCTGAATCATACCCTGCTTACACATCAGTGGGTAATAGAAAAAATCAGAGAGGGAATCAAAAAATTCCTAGAATCAAATGAGAATGAAAACACATCATACCCAAACCTTTGGGACACAGCAAAAGCAGTCCTCAGAGGACAATTTATAGCAATAGATGCACATATCAAACAAGAAGAAAGGGACAAAATCAAAACATTAACTCCAAATTGGTAATGAAGAAGTTAAACTGTCCTTGTTTGCAGATGATATGATACTATACATAGAAAACCCTAAAGACTCCACGAGAAATCTACTGGAACTAATAGAAAGATTCAGCAGAGTAGCAGGATACAAGATAAACGTTCAAAAATCAGTTGGATTCCTATACACCAGTAAGGAGAACCATGAAAAGGAAATCAGGAAAACAATGCCATTTTTAATAGCCCCTAAAAAGATAAAATACTTAGGAATAAGTCTGACCAGGGATGTAAAACACCTATACAAAGAAAACTACAAAACACTACTGCATGAAACTCAAAAGCATCTACATAAAGGGAAAAACATACCATGCTCATGGATAGGCAGACTCAACATTGTGAAAATGACAATTCTACCCAAAGCAATTTACAAATACAATGCAATCCCGATCCAAATACCAACAACATTCTTCAAAGAGATGGAAAAACTAATCATTAACTTTATATGGAAAGGGTAGAGGCCCCGAATAAGTAAAGTACTACTGAAGAAGAAGAATAAAGTTGGAGGACTCACACTACCTGACTTCAGAACCTACTATACAGCTACAGTAGTCAAAACAGCCTGATACTGGTACATTGACAGATACATTGACCAATGGAACAGAATTGAGAACCCAGATGTAAATCCGTCCACCTACGGTCACCTGATCTTCGACAAGGGCCCAAAGTCCATCAAACAGGGAAAGGACAGTGTTTTTAACAAATGGTGCTGGCAAAACTGGATATCCATCTGCAAAAAAGTGAAACAGGACCCATACCTCACACCGTATAAAAAAACTACTTCAGAATGGATCAAAGACCTGAATATAAAACCTAAAAGTATAAAGTTCACAGAAGAAAATTAGGAGCAACACTTCAGGCCTTAATACACAGCATTAACAGGATACAAACCATAAACATCAATGCACAAACCCCAATAGATAAGCTAGATAACTGGGATCTTCTAAATATCAAACACCTATGCTCTTCAAAAGACTTCACCAAAAGAGTCAAAAGAGAACCTATAGACTGGGAAAAAAATTTTGGACAGTACAAGTCAGAGAAAGCTCTAATCTCCATAATCTGCAAGAAAATCCAACACTCTACAACAAAAAGACAAATAGTCCTATTAAAAAACGGGCAAAGGAAATGAACAGACACTTCACCAAAGAAGACATTCAAATGGCCAACAGACACATGAGGAAATGCTTGCGATCACTAGCCATTAGAGAAATGCAAATTAAAACCACAATGAGATGCCATCTCACCCCGGCATTACTGGCATGAATCAAAAACACTGGAAATAACAAATGTTGGAGGGGCTGCGGGGAGATCGACACACTTATGCACTGCTGGTGGGAATGCAAAATGATACAACCATTTTGGAAAATGATATGGCGCTTCCTCAGAAAGCTAGAAATAGATATACCATTCGATCCAGCAATCCCATTCCTAGGAATATATCCTAGAGAAATAAGAGTCGTCACTTGAATAGACATATGCACTCCTATGTTCTTGGCAGCAGTGTTCACAATAGCAAAACGATGGAAACAACCTAGATGCCCATCAACAGATGAATGGATAAACAAACTATGGTGCATACACACAATGGAGTACTATGCAACGAGAAAGAACAACAATGAATCTGTGAAGCATCTCATAACATGGATGAAACTGGAGGACATTATGCTGAGTGAAATAAGTCAATCACAAAAGGACAAATATTGTATGAGACCTCTATTGTAAAAACCCATGAAAAAGTTCACACACAAAATGTAACAATCTTTGTTGGTTACCAGGGATGGGAGGGGTGGGGGGCAAATAGTAAATAGGCAATAGATAAGTGGTATCTTGGGTGAAGGGTGAGACAGTACACAATACAGGGGAAACTAGCACAACTTGTACAAGGAAAGGTCATGGAAGCCCCATAGACACATCCAAACTCCCTGAGGGACTGAAATGCTGGGCGGAGGGCTGTGGGGACCCTGGTCTCGGGGAACATGTAGCTCAATTGGCACAACACAGCTTATAAAGGTAATGCGCTACATTCTACCTTGGTGAGTAGTGTCTGGTGTCTTAAAAGCCTGTGAGTGGCCATCTGAGATACTACACTGTTCTCATCCCTTTGGGAGCAAGGGAGAATAAAGAGAACAGTATACAAGGAAAAGTTTCGTCTGAAGGACTAATTGTCCACAGCTACCAAGGCCTCCACCGGACTGATTCCAGTACAGCTAGATGGTGCCCGGCTACCACCATTGACTACTCTGACCAGGATCACAACAGAGGGTTCTGGACAGAGCTGGAGAAGGATGTAGAGCATAATTCTAACTCACAAAAAAAAAGACCAGATTTACTGGCCTAAGGGAGACTGGAGAAGCCCCAAGAGTATGGCCCCCAGACACCCTTTTAGCTCAGTGGTGAAGTTACCTCCGAGGTTCACTGTTCAGCCTGGGAGTGGACAGCCCTGTAAAACCAAATGAGACTAACGAGGTACAGGAGTCCAGTGACAAGGGCCAGAAGGCAGAAGGGGGCAAGGAAGCTGGTAATAGGGAACCCAAGGTTGGTTAAGGATATTGTTGATGTGTTGTGAAATTGTTAACCATTGTCATAGGGCAACATTTGTAGTAACTGTTAAATGAGAAACTCTTTTGTTCTGTAAGCCTTCACCTCAAGTGAGAACAACAGCACAGTTGGAAGAGTGTAGTCAATGTCACTGAATTGTGCATGTGTATCTTTGGCTATGTGTATTTTCACCGAAAATAAAAAGGTTGAGAAGTTAGAGGGTTAATATGTTGTGGGGTTGTTAACCAATGTCATAAAACATGTGTACTACTGTTTCATGAGAAACTATTTGTTCCGTAAGCCTTCATCTGAATTACAATAAAATATGAAAAAAAAAAAAAAAAAAAGAAGAAGATGGAAGGAATACACAGATCACTGTACCAAAAAGAATTGGTCTGCCTTCTACACTTCAGGAGGTAGCATATGATCAAGAACTGATGAGATTGAAGAAAGAAGTCCAAGCTGCAATGAAAGTACTGGTGAAAAACAAGGCTCCAGGAGTTGATGCAATCGCAATAGAGATGTTTCAACAGAGGAAGCAATGCTGGAAGTGCCCACTCATCTATGCCAAGAAATTTGGAGACAGCTACGTGGCCAGCTGACTTGAAGAGATCCATATTTTTGCCCATTTCAAAAAAAGGTGATCCAATGGAATGCGGAAATTATAGAACAATATCAGTAATATCATACGCAAGTTAAGCTTTGCTGAAGATCATTCAAAAGCGGTTGCAGCAGTACATCGACAGGGAACTGCCAGAAATTCAAGCTGGATTCAGGAGAGGACATGGAATGAGGGATATCATTGCTGATGTCAGATGGATCATGGCTGAAAGCAGAGAATACCAGAAAGATGTTAGCTTATGTTTTACTGACTATGCAAAAGCTTTCAACTCTGTGGATCATAACAAATTATGAATAACATTAGGAAAGACTGGGGATCCCAGAACCCTTAATTGTGTTCATAAAGAATCTGTCCATAGATGAAGAGGCAGTTTTTCGAACAGAACGAGATACTGCATGGTTTAAAACCAGGTGTGCGTCAGGGTTGTATCCTTTCACTATACTTCTTCAGCCTTTATGCTGAGCAAATGATCTGAGAAGCTGGACTATATGAAGAAGACAGCAGCATTAGGATTGGAGAAACATTCATTAACAACCTGGGATATGCAGATGACACAACCTTGCTTGCTGAAAGTGAAGAGGTCTTGAAGCACGTACTGATAAACATCAGAGACTACAGCCTTCAGTTTGGATTACACCTTAACATGAAGAAAACAAAAATCCTCACAACTGGGCCAATAGGCAACATCATGGTAAAGGGAGAGAATACTGAAACTGTCAAAGATTTCATTTTACCTGGATGCGTAATCAACGCCCACGGAAGCAGCAGTTGAGAAATCAAAAGACGCATTACGTTAGGAAAATTTGCTGCAAAAGACTTCCTAAAATGGTTAAAAAGCAAAGATATCACTTTGAGGACTAAGGTGTGCCTGACCCAGGCCATTGTATTTTCAATTGCCTCATGCATGTGAAACCTGGACAATGAATAAGGAAGACTGAAGAAGAATTGATGCCTTTGAGTCATGGTGTTGGTGAAGAATATTGAGTATACCACTGACTGCCAGAAGAATGAACAAATGTGCCTTGGAAAAACTACAGCCAGAATGCTTCTTAGAAGCAAGGATGGCAAGACTTCGTCTTACATACTTGGACATGTTGTCAGGAGTGTCTTAGTCATCTAGTGCTGCTATAACAGAAATACCACAAGTCATGGCTTTAACAAAGAGAAGTTTATTCTCTCACAGTCCAGTAGGCTACAAGTCCAAATTCAGGGCATCAGCTCCAGGAGAAGGTTTTCTCTCTGTTGGCTTTGGAGGAAGGTCCTTGTAATGCATCAGTCTTGCCTTGGTCTGGGAACATCTCTGCGCAGGAACCTCAGTTCCAGAGGACACGCTCTGCTCCCAGCACTACTTTCTTGGTGATGTGAAGTTCCCGTGTGTCTCTGCTCACTTCTCTCTTTTATATCTCAAAAGAGATTGGCTTAAGACACTATCTGATCTTGTAGACCTCATCAGTATAAGGTAAAAACTTTTGGTAAAAATAATTTGGAAACTTCAATTTAATACGGCATCTAACAACAACAACATCATTGAAAACATCACATGGGTTTATTTGTTGTGAATTCACCTTATTACATCATAGTGATAGAGTTTACAACACATAGGGAAATCACATCAGATTACAAAATGGTACACAACCATACAATACTGGGAGTCATGACCCAGCCAAGTGGACAGATATTTTTGGGGAACACAATTCAGTCTATGACAAGAAGAAACCAGTGCCTGGAGAAGGACATCATGCTTGGTAAAGTCGAGGGTCGGTGAAAAAGAGGAAGGCCCTTTATGAGACGGATTGACACAGTGGCTGCAACAACGAGCTGTGATATAGCAAGCGTTGTGAGGATGGCGCAGGACTTGGCAATGTTTTGTTCTATTGTAGATAGGGTTGCTATGAGTTGGAACCAACTCGACAGCACCTAGCAACAACAACAACAAGCATCTGGAAAATAACAAGAAAAATGTGACCATACAGGGTGATGTTTCTCTTTTAGTATGAAAATTGTAATAGTTTTCTTTTTCTTGAGACAGTAAATACATTGCCCTGAGTTTATGCTGCACTTTTCTTCAAACAGCGTTTTACAGGTTTCCTACACTGTGTTCTGCTACTGACGTGGGGCTTGGTATTCAGATCTTTGTGTTTGGGTGGGAAGAGAGTGAGCCCAGTGCAGGTCAGCAACCCTACAGCAGGTCTGTCTGGGTCAGTTTTCCCCCTAACGTGTAGGCCTTGAAATCTGCAGGCTTGGTGGACTCCAGAGCTCCCTTTGTCTCCTCATAAAGATGTGTTTACCTTTTGGTTATGAGGGCACTCCCAATGTCCTTTAGAGTCTGAGGCATTTTGCAACTGTAAAGGATTATCTAAATTATCAAAATAAACCCATGTGGTGTTTTTAATGATGTTGTTGTTGTTAGGTGCTGTATTAAATTGAAGTTTCTGAATTATTTTTACCAAAAGAAAAAATTACATTCACATTAAAATCAAATAAGTCAATACTGCCTGCCTACCTTACCCATCATATGCAAATGAAGATCACTGAAGGTCAAGTGTCAATACAGGGGACTTTTAAAAATACTTTTGCTGTATTTCCACTGTCAAGGTAACCTGTTGGCTTCTTTTCTCAAGTCCTCACACAGGCATTCAGGAATACCAGGATGGCGTGCCCAAGATCCCAACGGCCTGCATTACAGTGGAAGATGCAGAAATGATGTCAGGAATGGCTTCTCATGGAGCCAGAATTGTCATTCAGCTGAAGATGGGGGCAAAGAGCTACCCAGATGCTGATTCCTTCAACACGGTGGCAGAGATCATTGGGAGCAAGTACCCAGAGCAGGTGGGTGAAGGGGACGGTGGGTTGTCTGGGAAGAGGCTGTTCTGGTCAAGTTTCAGTTTACAGAGCAAGTTTGCGAAAGAGAGAACATGAGCCTGCAGAGCGGGTCCTCATAGATTCATTATAGGCAGAAGCTTGATAGATAATTTTTCCCGTCAAAACTTTTACTAAATTGACTTGAGAAGGGCAGGACTAATTGAAGCAGAATAGGATCCATTGTGTGGAAATCCAACCTCTGAATAGTTGAAAGCTGTATTTGTATATCTGCATTGTACTTATTCCATGTGGAACAGCTTTGCATTTGAGATAATACTAGTAGCTAATAGTTGTGCTTATTGTGTAAATTATCGCATTTAATCCTCACAGCTCAGTGAAGTAGGATTGATCATCCTCAATTTGTAGATGAGGAAATTAACTTAGAGGGATAATTTCTTGCGCAAAGCCCACACAGCTAGTAAGTGGCTGAGAAAAGAGATTTGAACTTAGGACTTTGTGACGATTAAACCAAGCTTTAAACCACAATTTATGTGCAGTTTCCAGAGAACTAACTTTTTTTCTTGCTTAGCCAAGCTTGAAAATTAGATAGACCTAGAGGTAGACGTAAACTCTGTGCTTTGCTAGTTTAATGTTAAGCAACTTGGGCAATTAATTACACTCTGAGTCTTAGTGACCATCTCTGCAAAGAGAAGGATAATTATATGTAACTAACAGAATTATTGCATATCCAATGGTCTAGTACAGTGTTTGGCACATCACAGACACTACTGAGTGTAAATTTACTTCATTTGACATCAAGCGTGCAGGAAGCATACCTCTTATATAAAGTTTCTGTACAAGTCTCTTTTATTAGTAGTTTTGAAATTCTGAAAATAGAACTTAAAAGTAATATTATTTATAACTTGTATTTTGTTTGAGAATATCAGTGGGACTAAGAAAAAAGTAAATAGCAATGGACTTTCTCTCTCCAGAATAAAACCTCCTGTATATATCTTGAATCAGCACCTCTTCTAGACTTGAGGGCTGTGCTGCCATAAACATTCTTCTAAGTTCAGGAGCCTTTTCTCCCTGGCATACATCAACCCTGCGGTTGTGGCCACAGGGATAATGGAAAAGCAAGATCTCAGTAGGACCATAGGCCATTAGATAGCTGTGAGTTGAGATCCACTCCACAGCACACAACAACAACACGGATATACCACAATTTGTTTATCCACTCAGCAGATGATAGACATTTGAGTGGTTTCCAGTTTTTGACTATTAACAAATAACACTTCTGTGAACATTTTTGCACAAGTCTTTCTGTGGACATATGTTTTCATTCCTCATGGTAAATACCTAGATGTGGAATTGCTGGGCCAGCTTGAATTTTAAGCACCCTGGTCTTTGTCAAGATGTTTGGCTGTCTGTATTCTGTAGCGGTGGCACCTTGTCCCTAAGGATAGATGAATAATTCCAGAGAGGTCTCAGGACCCAGGATTAAATCTTTCACTTCTAGCATAGACTTGTATAGTGCTCCAACAGTTGGTCATAAATACCCTACTACCAAGATGTACGAGCCCTGGTGGCACAGTGGTTAAGAGCTAAAGCTGTTAACCAAAAAAGAAAAAAAGATCGGCAGTTTGAATCCACCAGCCTCTCCTTGGAAACTATGCGGCAGTTCTACTCTGTCCTGTAAGGTTGCTATGAGTTGAAATCAACAGCAATTTTTTTTTTTTGGTACCAAGATGTGAAAGTTAGAAGATTAACAAAAGTCACACAAAGAAGTCACAACATAACTTCTACAGAAAGAATATCAATGAGTGCAGCAAAATAAAATTCATGTAGCTGGGTCTTTAGGGAGAATCTGCCTTATAATTGGCCTAGAAGCACAGGGCATGCCCAGACTGTGAAGCGAAGCAGCTAACATGTAGTCTCCCTCCGGGTGTTAAGTTAGTTGTGACCTTGAGGAAGTGCAGTCCATCCTGTTCCTGATAAATGCTACCTCTCCCATGAAGCCTCTTCTGGTAACCCTTCCCTCATCCCAACCCACAGCACTTTGTGCCATTGTTAGGGTGTTATCTCCTACCAGAGCTTGCAAGTGCCCTGAGAGCAGGCACTCTGTTTCTGTTATTTCTCTGTTTGTTGGTTTATATGTTTTCCCTAGTGCCTATCCCAGGACTTTGCATGCAGTAGCTACTCAATAGATATCTTGTTTTCAGTAGAATGAAGAGAGATAATAAAGGATTAGATTAAACAAACAAACAAAAAAAACCCAAACCTATTGCCATCGGGAGTCCAGTTGTTAAGGGCTTGGCTGCTAACCAAAAGGTCGACAGTTTGAATCCACCAGCTGCTCTTGGAAACCCTATGGGACAGTTAGTTCTACTCTGTCCTATAGGGTTGCTATGAGTCAGAATTGACTTGACGACAGCGGGTTTGGTTTTTTGTTTTATTGCCATCGACTTGATTCCAACTCATAGTCGACCCTGTAGGACAGAGTAGAACAGCCCCATAGGGTTTCCAGGGAGTGGCTGGTGGATTTGAGCTGCTGATCTTGTGGTCAGCAGCAAATCTATTAACCACTGTACCACCAGGGCTAGTGGAGGAATTTTCTTATTTTGATCCTCCTTAAACCCAGCATTTTTTCTGCTAATTTAGAACATTGATTGTCTATTTGCATATTGGATATCTTCCCTGAATGCAGCTCAATTTCAAAATGTCCAGACTGAATACATCAATTCCTTTCTATATGATCTTCACCTTCGTTTGTCTCTGTTAAGTGAACCATATCCAGCTATCAGCACAGTTGGAAAACTTCAAGTTTATCTTTCATTTCCCCTCTTTATCACAGTCCTATAGCCAGGCACCATGTCCTGTTCAGTCTGCCTTTAGCATACCTTTTAAAAATCTACCCACCTTGCCTTTCCTGCTATTGCTGCCCAAATACAGGCCCTTGCTATTTCCCTCCTGATTTTTATTTTCCTTCTGGTCTCTCTCCTACTTCTGATTTATGTAATGCAGCTGAAAGTTATCCTTTAAAATACTGATCTTGACACGGTGTTCCTCTGCTTTCAGGCTGCCCTCCTCCATGCCCTATAAGATAAAGGTTATGATAAAGATAAATGCTGGGGTGAGTGATCAGAGGTTAGCAGAACACAGGAAAAGAGACAGAGAAGGAGGACAGTTTGGGAGGCTTGGATGGCAGGCAGTTATAGTTCAGAGGAAACTATATGGTGTTGTTCATAAATGAAGAGGAAGTGGAAATGAGGAAAGGGGGAAAGGAAATGTATATGGAGATTCGATGCTAGCTGAGAACTGTTCTTTTGTAGGCCAGTGTTGGGGTTCGGTTCTCCTAAACTCTGGCAAACTTTTCCTAAAGTCGTTCAACTTTATTATTATTTATCAGCAGTGCTAACAGTGACATAAATTTGGTTTCAATGCTTTAGATTGACTTCTTTATCTCTGACACATCCTTCGTAACTTGTTCCATTAAAGGTTAGTGCTACAAATAAGGTTGAACAAATTAGTTGCAATAGAAATTATTTGTAAAAAAGAAGGGGGTATGTTGAAATTGCCATTATTCTGTCTGTAGGTTGGATATGCTGGGGAGACATGAAGGTAGGCAGAGAGGAGGAACGTGGGCTAACACTCAGGCTGTGGCTGATAGACAGTCTTTACCAATAATAGTCGGCACAATCCCTTACTATCTCATTATGGAAGCTGCTACAGCAACTTGATAAAAGCAAAGAAGTTAGCAAGTAAAGCATCCTTCTGTTTTGGCCCAGGAACTCTAGATCAAGATGTGGTGACTTTCAGCTCTCTAAATGTGTACATGTGATTGATGCAGCATTAATACATCTCAAAATCCCATTTCATAGAAAATTTGGTAAAGGACATAGGTGATGGTTGCACAACATGATAAAATGTAATTGCTCTCACTGAATTGTATATGTGAAAAATGTTTAATTGGCAAATGTGGTGCTACCTATATCTTTACAATAATGATAAAACAAAAACAAAACCCAATTTCATAATCTAGTCATAAGATTGGGCCAAATTAACAACAAACATTAAAAAAAAATGCCAATACACAAATACTTTATTGAGTTTCAAAATATGTGAAGATGGCAGAGAGGGTAACACAAACAAATAACCAAACCCATTGCTGTCGAGTAGATTCCAATTCATGGCTTCCCCGTGTGTTACAGAGTAGAACTACTCCATAGGGTTTTCTTGGCTATAATCTTTACAGAAGCAGATCACCTGGTCTTTTCTTTCACGGAGCCGCTGAGTGGGTTCAAACCACCAACGTTTAGGTTAACAGTCAGTTGCTAACTGCTTATGCCACTTAGGCTCTATATTGTAGACATAAATCCTACCTTCTCCCTAAATAACCCACGGTGTCACGTTTTGGCTTCTTCACGCCAAGACTCCTCTCTCCACTCTGACCACATCGGAAACCGTGCTTCTCCCTGATTTGAGCATATTGTGTAGAATTTGGCAGACCTTGAACACATCAGGGAAGTGTATTTCATTGGGGAAAAAGCAGAACTTGGGAAGCTCTGACATTAGGCTGTAGTCCTTTCTCTCAGACAGCTTTATCCCTGGGAAACCAAGTTATATATGAGGCCCCCATCCATTGTTGAGAATGAGTCTGAGAGAGTGAGAATGAGAGCTCTTTGACTTCCGAGTAGATACCCCCTGGCACTAAGACAGGAATGTTATTTCTAGTTCATTAAGAAGCTAATTTGTATTTTAAAATTCGTAGGAGACTTGTTGCCAGCCATGAATAGCTTTTTTTTATTAATTCAGTAGAGGTTATCCTAACACTCAACATACTCATAGACAGAGATACCCAAAATAAAAACCAAACTCATTGCTGTGGAGTTGATTCTGACTCATAGTGACCCTGTAGGACAGAGTAAAACTGCCCTGTAGGGTTTCCAAGGCTGTAAATCTTTACTGAAGCAGACTGCCACATTTAGTCCCACGGAGCAGCTAGTGGGATTACTGCTTAACCACTGCACCACCAGGGCTCCTTAGAGATAGAGAGGTAAGAATTTTAGAGATGAAATACCAACTGTAAGGATGATGCAGGACCAGGCAGTGTTTCCTTCTGTTGTACCTAGTGTCGCTATGAGTTGGAACCAACTAGACAGCACCTCACAACAACAGCAAACCAATCCCCTGGCTCTCATATGAGGAAACTGAACGCAGGGGTGACTTATCCAAGGGAACACAGCAAATACTTGACAGGAACACATCTGGGACATTACTCCAGATTTCCTAACTCTCATTTCTTTTTACCCAAAAGAGATTCCATTATGTCTGGGCACACGTTAGCTGAATAGTAGCTAAATCTGAGTGATATAGGTTGATTCCAATGCAGGATACAAGTAATGCCATCCCTACCAAGTCATTGCATAGGAGAAATTGTGTCTTTATATCATGCTTTTTCTTCTGAGATCTCTTTCCTAGACACAGACAGCTTTCATATATACTATCCCTTGTTGTCTCAGAGTTTCCCCAGAGCATTCACAAAGGGGTATTACCTGGCAGACCAACCTGTGCTTGGTCTTGTTCTTCTCATCCTCCTTCCATCAAGTCTTTCTTGGTCTCATTCCTTTTTAGCTCCTGGTCACTTTGGAAGAGGATCTCAGGAATATATCACTTGTGGTGTTAATAACTCATTATGATGCCCTATTGACTTGTTCCCCTGTCCCCTGTTTATACCCTCTTACCCCATCATCAGGTAATCAGATGTTTCTCTTTTAGCAGAGAACCACAGACACAGCCAAAATAGATCTAGTACCAATCACATCATTTACAAAGAAAAACAAAACAAAACAACAACAACAAAAAAAAACAAAACCAAAAAAACTTTTAATTTTGAAATAGTTTTAGGCTCTCAAGAAGTTGCAAAGAACTGGACTAAACCAAAGCTGGGAATTTTTCTGAATACAACCAAACACTTTGAGGGACAGAGTAGCAGGGGCAGGGGTCTAGGGACCATGCTTTCAGGGGACATCTAGGTCAATTGTCATAACAAAGTTCTTAAGAAAATGTTCTGCATCCTACTTTGGTGAGTGGCGTCTGGGGTCATAAAAGCTAGTGAGCAGCCATCTAAGAAGCATCAATTGGTCCTAACCCACCTGGAGTAAAGAGGCATGAAGAACACCAAAGACACAAGGAAAGTATTAGCCCAAGAGACAGAAAGGGCCACATAAACTAGAGACTGCATCAGCCTGAGACCAGAAGAACTAAATAGTGCCCAGTTACCACCAATGACCACCCTGACAAGGAATACAACAGACAGTCCCTGGCAGAGCAGTAGAAAAGTGGTGTGCAGAACTCAAATTCTGGTAAAAAGACCAGACTTAATGGTCTGACTGAGACTGGAGGAACTCCAGAAAGCATGGCCCCCGGACTGTCAACCCAGAACTAAAACCATTCCTGAGGCCAACTCTTCAGACAAAGATTAGACTGGACTATGGAACATAAGATGATACTCATGAAGAATGTGCTTCTTAACTTAAGTAGATACATGAGACTAAATGGGCAGCTCCTGTCTGGAGGTGAGACGAGAACGCAGAGAGGGTAAGGAGCTGATTGAATGGCCGTGGGAAATCCGGGGTGGAAAAGGTGTGTACTGTCACGGTACAGGGAGAGCAATTTGGGGCACATAACGATGTATGTATAAATTTTTGTATGAGAGACTAACTTGAGTTGTAAACTTTCACTTAAAGTACAACAATAAAAAAATAACAATAACAAACTTAAAAAAAAAAAAGTTGCGAAGATAGTACAGAGAGTTGGGTGTACCCTTCACCCAGCTTCTCCCTATAATAACATCTTACATAACCATAGTACATTAACCCAATAGGAAACTAGTGGGGAGATACTGAGAGAGAGAGCGCTGCTTTATGGGTACCTCCCCATTATGTAGTCAGGGCTGATGGGCATCTATGACAAGAGGAGACAAGCCAGAGTGGAAAGCAAGAATGGCCTCGTGGGCATCCTCTGTGTAGTGCCTAGTGCAGGGCAGACGCTGCCTGGATGTTAGCCCAAGTAGTCCTTTCCTATGCGTAGTTTATGGTGCTTCCATGGCTTTACACATTGAAAAACAAGCCAAAACAGAGAGAGGGTTGTGCTCAAATTGGCCTGACCAGAAGCAAATTGACCTTAAACTAGGGATTTATTGCACGTGTGGGAGAGACTCTCTCACTGATTGTAAATTCTCTAATGTCGACTCTGGGGGCTGATTTCATTTCTTTTGATCACCAGTGATTTCCTAGGCCTTATTATGAAGTTTCATTTAGTAAATGCAGTATTTAAAAAAATGTTAATGTATTCAAGAATTCTTCTGAGGGGATTGTGTGGGAAAGTGTTTTGATTTATTTTTTTTGGTTAATAATGCCCAAACCCATTTTGATAAAGCCTTGATGAGGGGAGTTGCTTTTTTTGTACATACCCTTTTCCTAACGCAGTTATTTTCATGGATTCAAAGGGCAATTTAAGTTGCGTATACCAGTATCATTACAAATATAATGTAGCACTACATAGGCAATTGGGGCACATAGAAATGAAAACCATAGTAGTTACCTTGATTGGGAAAGGACAATTTACTTTTTCTTTTCCTTCCTGTGGAGCAGGGTTTCTTAGCATCAGCACTATTGACAGTTTGGGCCAAATAATTTTTTGTTGTGGGGGCTGTCCTCTGCATTGTAGGATGCTTAGTAGCATCCCTGGCCTCTACCTACTAGGTGCCAGTAGCATCCCCTCCCCTAGTCAAGACCATCAACATTGTCACCAGTCATTGCCAAATCTCCTCTGGGGTGCAAAAATCACCCCAGGTTGAGAACTACTAGTGTGGAGTCATGGAAATAGGACTGGGTGGTGTCATGAGGCCTTGGTTCTAGCTTTGTTTGTGCCACAAATATGCTGAGGGACTTTGGGTCAATTAATATTTCATCTGTAGAATGAGGGACTTTAGAAAAGCTATAGGTAATTTTCAGCCTAAAATTCCATTATTTTAAAAATACTTGGAGATGAAATTTATCATCAGATTGGTGGTATACCCTCTGTACTGTTAGATGGTAGCAAGTCATAGTGGGAGCCCTTTATAAAGTTAGTGTTGGAGCAGAGCATTATTTCATAGGGGAGGGCTGTTGGTAGATGTTTAAAAAAAATTCTAGGTTCAAATACAGTTAGGAACTCATCTATTCAAAAAGTTAAAGAAGCTCCTTTTCTGTGGCACTTGTAAAGCCTTTAATATGCTCTTGTGAACTGGGAATCTTTAGGAGGGACTTTGTAGTACTCCAAATTTTTGGTTATGGAACACTTTTTTCATAGAGTATCTTAACATGAAACACATTTTGAGAAAGTAGGATAGAGGCGTAAGAACCATTGAGTAGGTTATGTTTTAGGTTTTTTTAAAATCATTTTTTCCCAACTATTGTTAATTAATTCAGCACACATTTATTGAGTATCTGGTATGTGCCGGGCACTAGGGTTATAGCAATAGCATTGGGTTAGTGGGCAGTATAGCAGGTTGGTTAGAAACACAGACTGTAGGATTCAAATCCTGTCTCTTACATTTTATCCGTAGGGTATTTTACCTCTCTGAGCCTCACTATATATTAGCCTTCCATGCAGAGTGGAGAAATAGAAGAGTTCATTAGAAGGGATAGACCACAAAAGGCCTAGCATGCCATGTGAAGGACTGGGGCTTTGTCTTTTAGACTGCAGGAGAAACTGAAGGACTGTAAATAGTAGATTTGCATTTTATATCACTTTATACTATATATGGAGCCCTGATGGCACAGTGGTTAAGAGCTCGGCTGCTAACCAAAAGGTCAACAGTTCAAATTCACCAGCCACTCCTTGGAAACTCTATGGGGCAGTTTTACTGTGTCCTACAGGGTTACTATAAGTCAGAATTAACTCAACGGCAACAGGTTTGGTGTTTTTTTTTTTAATTATATATGGAGCCCTTGTGGCACAGTGATTAAGAGCTCAGCTGCTAACCAAAAGGTCAGCAGTTCGAATCCACCAGTCGCACTTTGCAAACCCTGTGGGGCAGTTCTACTCTGTCCTATAGGGTTGCTATGAGTCGGAATTGACTCGGTGATACTAGGTTTGGTTTGAGTATACTATATATGGTCCCTGGGTAGGGAAAACAGTTTGCACTTGACTACTGAACTAAAGATTGGTGGTTTGAACCCACCCAGTGGTGCTATGGAAGGAATGCCTGGTGATCTGCTTCTGTAAAGATTACGGTCAAGAAAACCCTATGGAACAGTTCTACTCTGTAACATATAGGGCTACCTTGAGTCAGAATTGACTCAATGGCATCTGGTTTAGTTACTGGATACTGTGATGATTAAAGTTGTGTGTCAACTTGGATGGGCCATGATTCTCAGTGGTTTGGCAGTTATGATGTAGTTTGGCAGTTATGTAATGATGTAATCACCTCCATGATGAGATCTGCTATGAGCAGCCAGTCAGTTGAAAGGGAGTTTCCTTGGGGGTGTGGCCTGCATTCCATATATATGGACTTTCTGGCAAAGCTCTCTGGATTTTGATCTGCTCTGGATCCTGCATTTGGCTCGTCATCATCTGACCTCCAGTTCTTGGGACTTGAGCCAGCAGTCTGCCTACTTACCTGCCGATCTTGGGTTCATCAGCCTCTGAAGCCCATGAATCAGCAGCCTGCTGTCTGACCTGCTGATCTTGAGTTTCGTCAGCCCTTGCAGCTGCATGAGTCAGGAGAAGCCTCCAGCCTGATGCCTGACCCACAAACTTGGGATTTTCCAGCCTCTACAACTGTATGAGCCATTTCCTTGATGTAAATCTCTCTCTCTCTCTCTCTCTCTATGTGTATAAATACAGGCTTCACTGGTTTTGCTTCTCTAGAGAACCCAGCCTAAGACAGATACTATATATATTCGAGGAGACAGATTTTGAAATTCAGTCAGGAGATAATGAAGACTTGACTGAGGCAGTTGAGGACCTGGTGGCACAGTGGTTAAGAGTTCAGCTGCTAACCAAAATGACGGCAGTTTGAATCCACCACCTACTCCTTGAAGACCCTATGGGGCAGTTCTACTCTGTCCTGTAGGGTTGCTATGAGTCAAGACTACGAGTCAGAATTGATGGAATTTCAATGGCAATGAGGCAGTTGAAATAGTGGAAAAGAGGGGAAGGAATCAGGAAATTTTATGAAATAAAATTGGCAGGAGTTGTTAGACATTAGGTATAGGGGAGAAAAAGAGGGAAAAGAGCAATTTGGATGCAGAGGAGAATTCATTCATTCTGCAGTTCCTGCTATATGCTGGGTGAATCAAATTGCCCTCACAGCACATAGGCTAGAGTGGTAGAGATCAGCAATTAAACAAGGAACAGTAATAGAAGGTGTTAAGTGCCATAATATGGCAGCTACATGATACAGTGGGGGGCTCATCTCAGGGTCATCCATCCTGGTCAAGGGGGCCAAGGAAAGCTTTCTGTAGAGACTCAACTTATTCCTACAGCATGAATAGGAGTTAATCATGCTCAGGGTTAAAGGGATGGGGTTAGGGAAGAGAATATTCCAAGCAGAGGGAGTAGTATATATGAAAACCCAAAGAGTAGTGTTACTCTTTTTTTTTTTAAGGAATGGGATGTGACTTCCCATAATTTCCAAATCCATCTGATTATGAACTCTCTTTTCATAGAGTTATGCTGTAAAATAACCTAAAGAAAAGGTATGGCTTATTTCATGTATATATGTTTTTACAAATAACTTATTAAAACACTCCCTTTGGAAACTGCATTAAAGTTGATGCTGTCAAGACTCTTATTGGAGAAATAAACAAAACCTGATTGAGCTGGTGGACAAACTCATTCCATACATAATCGAATAGTCAGAGGCTGCTGAGCAAATGCAGCTTTGCCTTTCATCTGCATATGTAGTCTGACAATTTGTAAAACCTTCTTAATGGGTACAGCAAGTAATTCTGCCTGGGTGGGAGCCTTTTTACTAACTTAAGCAGCTGTTTAAACTTTCATAAGCAAAGTAATTATTAAATCTTTCATGAACATATTCGTTGGAACATTTGTTCACATCTTAACCTTGAGTTGGAAAGTTTTTAGGAGTACAGTTAAGAGTTTTAAGCTGGCAAATTTAATTTTTTTCTTTTTCTTATTATAAACTTTTTATGGCTTAGAACCAGCCAACCTAAATCATAGAAGGAAAAATACATGTGTGGCAAGCATGAGGCATTTCGTTGTTTATTTTTCAAATTTCTAAAATGTGCTCATAGCTGTGCATGCCTCTGGACTCGTAAATACAGCAAATGGAAACAGCTCAAGCTAGACAGGCTGTTTTAGGTAGATAGCCACCCAGGTAGGCAAGGCAAACCTTGGAGATTACTCTTTCCTGGACTCAATAAATCATCTTAGTGAGTCACAGTGAGGCTTGTGATCGTTCATAAGTTTGATCACCTTGCCTTTATTAATGATGGATCCCTTTAATAAAAATCATAATCATAAGATGAATAATAATATATATTTATGGAGTACTTACTGTGTGACAGGCAGGATTCTAGTACTTCTAATGCATGATCTCCTTTAGTCTTCACTATGATCTTGTCAAATAAGCAGTGCACTTAATTCCATGTTAGACCATTTGCAGTAGAGCTGATTCCAACTCATGGCGACCCCATGTGTGTCAGAGTAGAATTGTGATCCATAGGACTTGCTATGGCTGATTTTTTTAAAGCAGATCACCAGGACTTTCTTCTGAGGTGCCCCTGGGTGTACTCCAACCTCCAAAGTTTTGGTTAGCAGCATTAGCCATTTGCACCACCCAGGGACATCCCCATGTTACAGATGAAGAAACCAAGACTTAGATTAAAAGTTCCCAAAGCTTCTGAGTGGCGGAGCTGGGATTTAAACTGAAGTTGGTCCTTTCCCAGACCTTTACCCTTAACAATTCATTATCCTATACTTCCAGTCCCTTTCTATTCTGTATTGTGAAATGTAACTACATAAGGAGTTTCCTCTGTTTTACCCTAAATGAAACAGAACAAAAAACCCAGGACCACTATCAGCATCATAATCAACAACAACAAATGCTTGCTGAACACCTATTATGTGCAGGACTCTGTGTTACAAACTTGGGAATATTCTGAGGCAGAGAGGAGGGAAGATAAAGGGACCCTTGCTTTGTAGGTGTAAGTAAAGTATGCAGTAAATTCTGGAACTCAGACTGAACTAGCGCTAACGCAGGGCTTGGACTACCACATCCTGGCTGTCTCAGCCCTAATGTATGTATGTAGGACTTTACAGTTTGCCTTGTACTTCCTATATAATTCCACTTAATCCTCACAACAGGCCTTATTATTGATTCCCACTTTAAAGATGTGGAAGCTGAGATTCATAGTGGTTAAATAATTTGATTAAATTCAGATACAAAGCTGATAAGTGGGAGATAAGATTCAAAGTTTGATTCCCCTATAACTTGGTATGGTCATAGGTAGAGCCCTGCAGTTTTATATAGCATAAAATAGGGGCTTTAAGCATGCCCCAAAACACAACCTAAAAAATGAAAGCATTTAAATAAATAATTTCAATTTAATGCAAGAAGAACAATTTTGATGGTTTTAAAATATGTGCATAGGATCTTTGATCTCCTTTTAAGAGATGGAGCTTGATTCCGTTTTCCTAAGTGTGGGTTGTACTTAGTGACCATCTGAGTGAACAGAATGTGGTAGAAGTGATGGGGTATGACATGTATGATGATGGTATAAAAAGCAATGTGGCTTCCTTTGCTCTTTCTCTTGGATTAGTCACTCTGGTGGAAGCCAGCTGCCATGTTGTGAGGACACTCAAGCAGCCCTATGGAGAGGTCTGTAACACAAGGAACCAAGGTGTTCAGCTAATAACTGGCACAAATTAGCCAGGCATGTGAGTAAACCACCCTTCAAGTGGATCCAACAGCTCCAATCAAGTCTTCCTATTGTTGTTAGTTACTGTTGGTTGCTGTCAAGTTGGTTGTGACTCATGGCAACCCCATGTATGCAGAGAACCGCACCTCATAGCGTTTTCAAGATTGTGACCTTTTGGAAGCAGATAGGCCTGTTTTCTGAGGAGCCTCTGGGTGGGTTTGAACCGCCAACCTTTGGGCTAGTAGCCAAGCGCTTAATTGTTTGCACCACTCAGGGACATCCTGGCCAATATCTTGACTGCAGCCTTATAAGAGACCTGGAGCAGAACCAACCAGCTAAGCCACTCCCAAATTCTTGGCCCACAAAAACTGTGTGAGATAATAAATATTTATTGTTTTAAGCCACTAAGTTTTTTTAAAAATAATATTTTATTGTGTTTTAGGTAAAAGTTTACACAGCAAATTAGGTTCCCATTTAAAAATTTTTATACATATTGTTTTGTGACATTGGTTACAATTTTCACATTGTGTCAGCATTCTCATTATTTCCATTCTATTTGTTCTGTTTCCATTGATCTAGCTTCCCTTCCCCTCCTTTTCTTCTCATCTTTGCTTTTGGGTAAATGTTGACTGTTCGGCCTCATCTAGTTGATTATTTAAGAAAGCACATTACTCACAGGTGATATTGTTTATTTTATACGCCAATCTACTATTTGGCTGAAAGGCAACTATTATGGATTGAATTGTGTCCCCCAAAAATGTGTGTCAGCTTGGCTAGGCCATGACTCCCAGTATTGTGTGATTGTCCACTATTTTGATCTGATGTGATTTTCCTATGTGTTGTAGATCCTACCTCTAAGATGTTAATGAGGTGGGATTAGTGGCAAGTATGTTAATGAGGCAGGACTCAGTCTACAAGATTAGGTTGTGTTTTGAGTTAATCTCTTTTGAGATACAAAAGAAAGTAGAGAGCAGAGAGACAGCGGGACCTCATACCATCAAGAAACATGAACCAGGAGAATAGTGTGTCCTCTGGACCCGGGATCTCTGCACTGAGAAGCTCCTTGACTGGGGAAGATTGATCACAAGCACCTCCCGCCAGAGCCAACAAGAGAGAGGAAGCCTTCCTCTGGAGCTGGCACCCTGAATTCAGACTTCTAGCCTCCTAAACTGTGAGAGAATAAATTTCTCTTTGCTAAAGACATCCACTTGTGGTATTTCTGTTGTAGCAGTACTAGATAACTAAGACAGTGACCTCCAGAAATAGCTTCAGTTCCAAGTTCAAAGGGTATCTTAGAGCTTAGTCTCAGGGGTTCCTCTAGTTTCTCTCAGTCCAGTAGGTCTGGCCTATTTTAGGAATTTGAGTTTTGTTCTACATTTTTATCCCATTCTGTCCAGGATCTTCTATTGTGTCCCTGGTCAGAAGGGTTGGTAGTAGTAGTTGGGCACCATCTATTTCTTCTGGGCTCAGGTTAGAAGAGGCCATGGTTTGTGTGGGGTATTACGCTTGTGGACTACTTTCTTCTTTGAGTCTTTGGTTTTCTTCTTTCTCGTTCGCTTCATACAAGACCAATAGTTGTATCTTAAATGGTTGCTCGCAAACTTTTAAGATCCCAGACACTGCTTACCAAACTAGGATGCAGAACATTTATCTTTATGAACTATGTTATGCCAGTTGACTAAGATGTCTCCCGAGACTAAGGTCCTAAGCCTTTTAACCAAGTAAACCAGTTCTGTGAGTTGTGTGAATATGTCTAGGATGCCTTTGTAAGTGTACCCCCTGTGTGCTTTGTTGTATATGTGGATATATATGCAGCACACACAAAAGTGTATATGCCTACAGATACACCTATACATCCATGTGCATTTACATGTATATGCCTGCCTATACACAAATATACATAACATAAAATTGTTTTAACTATTTTAAGTGTGCAATTCAGTGACATTAATTATATTCACACTATATTATATCTTGATGTAATAACTGATGTTCCTAAGAGTAACTTTGAGTCTTCAAGAAGTTTCATATGGACCATTTAAGAAGATAGGGAAGCAATTAAAACATTGTTTGTAATATTTACTTCAAAAATTGTACTGTGTAAATATTTAGTTAAAGAAGAGTCTAGGCTATCCGGAATAGCTACCTCCTTTAATTGTTATTTCACCAAATTGTCTGGATCCAAGTTTTGAAAACTTTTAGCTTAAATGTAGGTCTAAGGAGCAGCTAATGAAGAACACCTGGATTTTCCTCAGGCTTTCGCTCCACCAGTTCTGTGACAACAATCAGGTAGAAGTTAACGTTTTATCACCAGTTTCGTGTTTTGCTTGGCATCTTGCTAACCAACTGATTTTTTTAAAAAGAAACTTGCCCACATTGTCTTGTTGTTCTATGCTGTACCTCATTCATTGATTCACTATTTATTGAGTGCCACCCGTGTGTTACCCATTGTGATAGGCCCATAAACCAGACCTTTATAATCATATTGCAAACATCTCTTTGCATCCTAGTTTCAGCTCTTCTGTTTTCTATACTTACTAGGCATTCCTGGTAGAAAGATTATGTTTGTTGTTTAAACTGGGTTTTTAACAAAATACCTGCTCATTTGAAAGAATAGAGAAAAGAATAATTTTTACTTGGAAACACATTAACTCCAAGACTATTGCTATTAACATTTTGCTGCATATCCTTCACTATCTCCTCTTATGTGAATATTTGTATATAGTTATATTTTATAGATACTGTCAAATCCTGTTTTTGTTTAATATTAGGCAAAAGGTTCCCTTAAAATACAATCTTTAACTTATTCTAGCAAATGAGTATTTTGTAATTAACCTATTGTTCAATGTTTTGGTTGTACATGAATCTTTCAGTAAAAATGATGTCACATCTAAATAAATTTATAGCTAGGATATTTTGAAGTTGTCTTTTAGACCATTTATGCATTGCGATAATGGTGTAATTTTAAGTAATAATCAATGAGAAGCTTAGGAAGAGGTTGACATGGTTTCTCTCCCTGCTAAAAGAACTACCTTTGGAAAGTTCTAAGATGACCAGGTGGCCATGTGCTGAATGTGGCATCATCGTCATGCTGTTAGTTAAATGAAGCATGAATGACTGGACGAAGAACATTATTATTCTGTGCACTTTTTTGACTATTAATTTAAGGTTAAGCTAACTTAATTTAATGTCATGTGAATTTTGAGCAGCAATTATGGGCAGTTAATGCATGCTCTTCCTTAGTCATGCCTCATCTCTTTGCCAAATTACAATATTTCGTTGCAAATTTATTCAGACCAGATTTTTAAGTAGCACTTTCTTCTCTTTTTCTCTCACTGTTTATATCAGAAGGCTTTTGAGTTTATACTATAAACCAGCATATGTGTATTTTCATAATAAGCCTCTAAGAAGTGGGTATGAATACAAAGGCATAAGAATCAATTTGAATCAGTTTGCTAGACCCAGTCTTGGCTTCATCCTCCAGAGGATATTGTGTGGGTGGTAGAGCTGCCATCTTACCATCTCTGTTCCAGTATTTCCCCTCTCCATCTGTCTTGCATACCACCACCCAACCAATATTCCTTCAATATGCCTCTATATAGATGTATGCCTGTCAGTCCAGTATTTTAAAAAAGTCAAGGGCTCTCCACTCCTGTAAGATAATAGCCCAAATTCCTTAAATCTGGCATTGAAAGCCTTGTATCCACAAGATATTATACTAGTGATACTTCTTCCCACAAGCGACCTGTGATCCAGGATCCCCAGATGACTCTCTGTTCCATGTGTTTGGTGTCACGTCTCCATCTTTGTGTCTTCCCCATACCAGTATGCTATCGAAATCTTGCCTACTCTGTTCATTTATTCATTCTTTGATTGAATGATTCAGTGACATTCATTTGTTGTTGTTAGTTGCCATTTAGTCAATTCCAACTCATGATAACCGCATGTGGGCAGAGTAGAACTGCTGCACAGAGTTTTCAAGGCGGTGACCTTTTGGAAGCAGTTGTCTTCCAAGTCACCTTTGGGAGAATTTGAACCACCAACCTTTTGGCTAGTAGACAAGTGCTTAATGTTCATACCACCCAGGGACTGCTGACATTCATTTATTTAATAAATATTTACTGAACACCATTGAATATGAGATACTGTTGAAGGGTTGGCTCAAATGGCACCTCCCTTAAGAAGCCTTTCCTAACCACCTCAGCTAGATGCAGTGTCGCCCTCTTCAGAATAGGTCTTTTTTATACTTTTATTTTGTCACAGGTCACGTACTTCCTTGCTATGTATAAAATAGATGCTCAAGAATACTTTTCAAAATAAGGAAGAAATGAATGAATGGATAGATGGATAAACTAATGAATAAAAGAACAGTTGTGCCTTTTCTTCTTTGTTAATGGGAGAAGTTAATGATCAAAATAAAATGGTTTAACTGGAACAGAAACTGAAGATTGTTATGGGTTTTCAAGTCTATAAAATACCCTCAGTTATGGTTTCCATATTAGATCATCCCAATGGAGAAGGATATGGAATCCCTACCTTCTGATTCCCAGATCAATGCTTTTTTTCCACTATGCTTTTACATTGTATCCTACCTAGAAATTGAAGTCAAAGGCAGTCTTGCACTTTTTCATTGGTTTTCATTACAAGGCATAGTGATTTAAGGACATAAATGAATAGGGAGATGGTACTTTCAGAATGCCAGTAGCTCATTTTAATATCCAAAAGGACAAATATATGAACCTGAGTTCAGCATAGCAGATGAAATAATTTTGAAAAGCCATTTATTTTTTAATAATAAGTAAGAGTTAGGGACTTCCATTAGTCCCTAATAGAAGTGAGGCACCAAAACAATAATAACAACCATTGGCTCTGCTTTTGAGCACTTGCCATGTGTCGGGGTCTTTATTGTCCAATTTCTCGCTTAATCCCCATCAACCCAATGAATCAAGTACTTTGATTGTACTCATTTTACAGATGGGGAACTGGAAGTTTAAAGAGATTAGGCAACTTGTCCATGCCCACAGGGCTAGTATGTATACATACAGGCAGGATGGGAACTTTGTTATTTAGTCTCTAAAGCCCATGAGCTTCACCTCTGTGCTCTTCTTTATTCATGAGGTTAAAAAATGTGTGAGCTTGGACAGTGATGCTGTAAATTACAGATCCTCTCTGTTACTGCAAGTGATTTTTATTTACATAGTTGTTTCTGTGCTAGCTCTATGAAAGATAAGTCAGACTCTGTGGTTGAATTTTGTTTTGTTTTTTGATTAAAGTGTTGAAGCCACAAAAGAAGAGGCATCTCAAAAAACTGTGCTGTTTTAAATGGTTAGAGGGTCTTGTTTTTATCAGTCAGGGTTCTATCAGGAAAACGAAACTAGTAAATGTGTATGTATGTATGAGTCATGCAGATGGTTAACATGCTTGGCTGCTAACTGGAAGGTTGGGGATTTGAGTCCACCAGAGGCACCTTGAAAGAAAAGCCAGGCAAAAGGCCTAGCAATCTACTTATGGAAAAATCAGCCATTGAAAACCCTATGGAGTACAGTTCTACTCTGACACACATGAGGTCACCATGAATCGGAATTAACTCAATGGCAACTAGTTAGTCTATAAAGGAACCAGTCATCCAGTGGCCAATTCCCTCTTTTAATGAACACATGGTGGTGAGAACTTCAAAAGTGAGGTAGTGTATACTGGATTTGATAATAAGAATATAGAGAATTATAAATGAGATGTCCAGGAGGCATCAGTGTTAAGGAAGTCTAGGACCAAGACTTTGTATATTCTAACTGATGAAAGGTTGTGGGTAAAATTAAACGGCTTTGGCAGGAAAAGAAAAGATGCCGCTGGCTGGAGGAACACTGATATGAACTGGGGGAATTTTGATCATGCATCTTTCTTTGATGTTTAATATAGGAACCTACAGAGAGTATTAGAAGCCATAGGTACTGCTACATACCTACTTAAAATATAACTTTTTGTTATATTACTTGAAGTTTGAATGAATGGCAATTTACTAGCAGTGGTACAAAAAGTAGGTTGTTTGAAATTTGGAATGCATTTCCACATAGAAATAAAGCTGCAAATGACTGTTTAATTCATATTCTCCCACTAAGTGTGCCAGAAAAAGGTATGATGTTGTCTTAACTCCCTAGCACTGCTGTAACAAAATACCACTAGTGGGAGGCTTTGATGAACAGAAATTTATTTTCTCATAGTTTAGGAGATTAGAATTTTGAATTTAGCATACATACTAGCTGGAAGATAAGCCCCCCACCAAGTTTGAAGGGACTTGTTATGGATTGAATTGTGTCCCCCCAGAATATCTGTCAACTTGGTTGGGTCATGATTCCCAGTATTTACGACTGTGTAAGTAATCTGATGTGGTTTCCTTATGTGTTGTAAACTCTATCACTATGATATAATAAGATAGATTAGCAGCAGTTATACTGATGAGGTATACAAGATTGGATAGTGTCTTAAGCCAATCTCTTTTGAGATATAAAAGAGAGAAGTGAGCAGAGACATACGGGAACCTCATACCACCAAGAAAGCAGTGATGGGAGCAGAGTGCATCCTTTAGACCTGAGGTTCCTGCACAGAGAAGCTCCCAGACCAAGGGAAGATTGATGGCGTGGACCTACCTTCAGAGCTGACAGAGAAAGCCTTCCCCTGGAGCTGATGCCCTGAATTTGGACTTCTAGCCTACTAGACTGTGTGAGAAACTTCTCTTTGTTAAAGCCATCCACTTGTGGTATTTCTGTTATAGCAGCACTAGATGACTAAGACAGCACTCAAAATATGACGGAGGAAGAGCTACCTCCTCAAAGCAGAGTTGATCTTCATAACGCGGATGGAGTCAAGCTTTCAGGACCTTCATTTGCTGATGTGGCACAACTTAAATAAGAAACAGCTGCAAACGTCCATTAATAATTAGAACGTGGAATGTACGAAGTATGTATCTTAGTCAACTAGTGCTGCTATAACAGAAATACCACAAGTGGATGGCTTTAACAAAGAGAAATTTATTCTCTCATGGTCCAGTAGGCTACAAGTCCAAATTCAGGGCATCAGCTCCAGGAGAAGGCTTTCTCTCTGTCGGCTCTGCAGGCAGGTAGTTGTGATGCATCTATCTTCCCTCGATCTGGGAGCAGCTCAGTGCAGGAACATTAGGTCCAAAGGATGCACTCTGCTCCCAGCACTGCTTTCTTGGTGGTATGAGGTTCCCATTTCTCTCTGTTTGGTTCTCTCTTTTATATCTCAAAAGCAATTGGCTTAAGACACTACCTAATCTTGTAGACCTCGTCAATATAACTGCCACTATTCCATCTTATTACATCATAGTGACAGAGTTTGCAACACATAGGGAAATCACATCAGATGATAAAATGATAGACAATCATACAATACTGAGAATCATGACCTAGACAAGTTGACAGATATTTTGGGGGACACAATTCAATCCATGACAGTATGAATCTCGGAAAATTGGAAGTTATCAAAAATGAAATGGAAGGCATAAAGATCAATATCCTAGGCATTAGTGAGCTGAAATGGACTGATATTAGCCATTTTGAATCAGACAATCATATGGTCTAGTATGCCAGGAATGACAAATTGAAGAGGAATGGTGCCACATTCATCAACACAAGAACATTTCAAGATCTATCCGGAAGTACAATGCTGGCAGTGATGGGATAATATCCATACACCTACAAGGAAGAATAGTTAACACTATTATTATTCAAATTTATGCACCAAACACTAATGGCTAAGATGAAGAAATTAAAGATTTTTACCAACTTCTGCAGTCTGAAATTGATCAAGCATACAATTAAGAAGCATTGATAACCACTGGTAATGGAAATGCAAAAGTTGGAAAAGAAGAAGGATCAGTAGTTGGAAAATATGGACTTGGTGACAGAAATGACATAAAAAATCACATGATAGGATTTTGCAAGACCAATGACTTATTCATTGACATGCCTTTTTTTAACAACATAAACAACGACTATTAACATGGACCTCTCTGGATGGAATACACAGATGTAGGAATCAAATCAACTATATCTGTGGAAAGAGATGATAGAAAAGCTCAAAATCATGGGTCAAAACATGGCCAGGGGCTGACTGCAGAACAGACCATCAATTGCTCATATTCAAGTACAAGTTGAGCTGAAGAAAATTAGAGCAAGTCTACTAGAGCCAAAGTCTGCCCTTGAGTATATCCTACCTGAATTTAGAGATCATCTCAAGAATAGATTTGACTCCTTCAACAATAATGACTGAAGACGAGACAAGTAGTGAGACAACATCAAGGACATCATACATGAAGAAAGCAAAAGGTCATTAAAAAGATAGGAAAGAAAGAAAGAAAATACCAAAATGGATGTCAGAAGAGACTCTGAAACTTGCTCTTGAATGTAGAGTAGCTGAAGCAAATAGAAAAAATCATGAAGTGAAAGAGCTGAACAGAAGATTTCAAAGGGTGACTCGAGAAGACAAAATAAAATATTAAAATGAAATGTGCAGAGACTTGGAGTTAGAAAACCAAAAGGAAAGAACAAGCTCAGCATTTCTCAAGCTGAAACAACTGAAGAAAAAATTCAAGCCTTAATTTGTAATATTGAAGGATTCTATGAGTAAAATATTGAAGGACTCAGGAAGCATCAAAAGAAGATGGAACGAATACACAGAGTCACTCTTCCAAAAAGAACTGGTCAACATTGAAACATTTCAGGAGGTAGCATATGATCAAGAACTGATGGTACTGAAGGAAGAAATCCAAGCTGCACTGAAGGCATTGGTGAAAAACAAGACTTCAGGATTTGATGGAATACCAGTTAAGATGTTTCAACAAATGGATGCAAAGCTGGAAGTGCTCACTCATCTAGGCCAAGGAACTTGGAAGAGAACTACCTGGCCAACAGACTGGAAAAGATCCATATTTGCACCCATTCCAAAGAAAAGTGATCCAAAAAAAATGTAGACATTATCAACCAATATCATTAATATCACACCCAAGTTAAGTTTTGATGAAGATAATTCAAAAAGGTTGCAGCAGTACATCGACAGGGAACTACCAGAAATTCCAGCTGGATTCAGAAGAGGACATGGAATGAGGGATATCATTGCTGATGTTAGATGGATCATGGCTGAAAGCAGAGAATACCAGAAAGATGTTTACCTGTGTTTCATTGACTATACAAAGGCATTTGACTGTCTGGATCATAACAAATTATGGATAACATTGTCAAGAATGGGAATTTCAGAACACTTAATTGTGTTGATGAGGAACCTGTACATAGACCAAGAGGCAGTAGTTCAAATAGAACAAGGGGATACTCCATGATTTAAAATGAGGAAAGGTGTGTGTCAGGTTTGTATACTTTCCCCCTACTTATTAGATCTATATGCTGAGCAAATAATCTGAGAAACTGGCCTCTATGAAGAAAGACACGGTATCAGAATTGAAGAAAGATTCTTAATAACTTGTGATGTGCAGATGACACAACCTTGCTTTCTGAATGCAAAGAGGGCTTGAAGCACTTACTGATGAAGATCAAAGACTTTAGTGTAGTGCTAGCTTCAGAAGCACATATACTAAAATTGGGACGATGTAGAGAAGTTTAGCATGGCCACTGCACAAGGATGACACACAAATTCGTGAAGCATTCCATATTTTTTAGTAGTAGGAGACTTCAACACACCACTTTCGGTGAAGGACAGAACATCCAGAAAGAAGCTCAGCAAAGACACGGAAGGGCTAAGTGCTGCAATCAAGCAACTTGATCTTATAGACATATACCGAACACTCCACCAAACAACATCCAAGTATACTTTCTTTTCCAACGCACATGCAACATTCTCCAGAATAGACCACATATTAGGCCATAAAGCAAGCCTTAACAAAATCCAAAGCATCAAAATATTACAAAGCATCTTTTCTGACCATAAAGCCGTAAAAGCAGAAATCAACAACAGAATAAGAAGGAAAAAAACTCAAACATATGGAAACTGAACAACACTGTGCTCAAAAACTACTGGGTTATAGAAGAAATTAAAGATGGAATAAAATTCATAGAATCAAATGAGAATGAAAATACATCCTACCAGAACCTTTGGGACACAGCAAAAGCAGTGCTCAGAGGTCAGTTTATAGCAATAAATGCACACATCCAAAAAGAAGAAAGGGCCATAATCAAAACATTAATCCTACAACTGGAACAACAGAAAGAGAGCAGCAAAAGAAGCCCTCAGCGCCAGATGAAAGTAAATAATAAGAATTAGAGCAGAATTAAATGAAATAGAGAATAGAAAAACAATTGAAAGAGTTAACAAGACTAAAAGCTGGCTCTTTGAAAAGATCAACAAAATTGATAAACCATTGGCCAAACTGACAAAAGAAAATCAGGAGAGGAAGCAGATAACCCGTATAAGAAATGAGATGGGTGATATCACAACAGACCCAACTGAAATTAAAAGAACCATAACAGAGTACTATGAAAAACTGTACTCGTAACAAATTTGAAAATCTAGAGGAAATAGACAAATTTTTAGTAACTCACTCACTACCCAAACTAACACAAACAGAGGTAGAACAACTAAATAAACCCATAAGAAGAGAAGAGATTGAAAAGGTAATTAAAAAACTCTGAAGAAAAAAAAAGGCCCTGGCCCAGATGGGTTCACTGGAGAATTCTACCAAACTTTCAGAGAAGAGTTAACACCATTACTACTGAAGGTATTTCAGAGCATAGAAAAGGAAGGAATACTCCCAAACTCATTCTATGAAGCCAGCATAACCCTGATACCAAAACCAGGTAAAGACACCACAAAAAAAGAAAATTACAGACCAATATCCCTCATGAACATAGACACAAAAATCCTCAACAAAGTTCTAGCCAATAGAATTCAGCAACCTATCAAAAAAATAATTCACCATGATCAAGTGGGATTTATACCAGGTATGCAGGAATGGTTCAACATTAGAAAAACAATCAATGTAATCCATCACATAAAGAAAACAAAAGACAAGAACCACATGATCTTATCAATCAATGCAGAAAAGGCATTTGACAGAGTCCAACACCGATTCATGATAAAAACTCTCAGCAAAATAGGAATAGAAGGGAAATTCCTCAATATAATTAAGGGCGTTTATACGAAGCCGACAGCCAACATCATTCTAAATGGAGAGACTGTGAAAGCATTCCCCTCAAGAACAAGAACCAGACAAGGATGCCCTTTATCACCACTCTTATTCAACATTGTGCTGGAGGTCCTAGCCAGAGCAATTAGGCTACAAAAAGAAATAACGTACATCCAGATCGGTTGGGAAGAAGTCAAAGTATCTCTATTTGCACATGATATGATCTTATACACAGAAAACCCCAAAGAATCCACAAGAAAACTACTGGGAACTAATAGAAGATTTCAGCAAAGTTTCAGGATACAAGATAAACATACAGAAATCAGTTGGATTCCTTTACACCAACAATGAGAACCTTGAAGAGGAAATCACCCAATCAGTATCATTTATAATAGCCCCCAAGAAGATAAAATACTTAGGAATAAATCTAACTAGAGATGTAAAAGATCTATACAATGAAAACTATAAGACACTGCTGCAAGAAACCAAAAGAGACCTGCATAAGTGGAAAAACATACCTTGCTCATGGATAGGAAGACTCAACATACTGAAAATGTCAATTCTACCCAAAGCAATCTACAGATACAATGCAATCCCGATCTGAATTCCACTGGCATTTTTTAATGAGATGGAGAAACAAATCACCAACTTCATATGGAAGGGAAGAGGCCCCAAATAAGTAAAGCATTACTCAAGAAGAAGAACAAAGTGGGTGGCCTCCCACTACCTGATTTTAGAACGTATTATACCACCACAGTAGTCAAAACAGCCTGGTACCGGTACAACAACAGATACATAGACCAGTGGAACAGAATTGAGAATTTAGACATAAATTCATCCACCTGTGAGCAGCTGATATTTGACAAACGCCCAAAGTCCATTAACTGGGGAAAAGACAGTCTCTTTAACAAATGGTGCTGGCGTAACTAGATATTCATCAGCAAAAAACTGAAACAAGACCCATACCTCACACAATGTATAAAAACTAACTCAAAATGGATCAAAGATTTAAATATAAAATCGCAAACAATGAAAGATCATGGAATTAAAAATAGGGACAATGCTAGGAGCCCTAATACATAGCATAAACACAATACGAACCGTAAGTAACAATGCATAAGCTCCAGAAGAGAGATTGTATAAATGGGAGCTCTTAAAAATCAAACACTTATGCTCATTAAAAGACTTCACCAAAACGTTCAAAAGACAGACTGGAAAAAAATTTTTGGCTATGACAAATCTGATCGGCGTCTAAAATCTACAAGATAGTGCAAACCTCAACAACAAAAAGACAAATAACCCAATTAAAAAATGGGCAAAGGATATGAACAGGCACTTCACCAAAGAAGATATTCAGGCAGCTAACAGACCCGTGAAGAAATGCTCACGATCATTAGCCATTAGAGAAATGCAGATCAAAACTACAATGAGCTATCATCTCACCCCAACAAGGCTAGCATTAATCTAAAAAACACAAAATAATAAATGCTTCAGAGGTTGTGGAGAGACTGTAACACTTATACACTGTTGGTGTTAATGTAAAATGGTACAACCACGTTGGAGATCAACTTGGTGCTTCCTTAAAAAGCTCGAAATAGAAGTACTATACGATCTAGCTATCCCACTCCTTGGAATATATTCTAGAGAAACAAGAGCCATCACACGAATAGATATATGCACACCCATGTTCATTGCAGCACTGTTCACAATAGCAAAAAGATGGAAACAACCTAGCTGCTCATCAAGGGATGAATGGATAAACAAATTATGATATGTCCACCCAATGGAATACTACGCAATGGTAAAAAACAATGATGAAGCCATGAAACATAACATGGAGGAAGCTGGAAGGCATTATGCTGAGTGAATTTAGTCAGTCACAGAAGGACAAATATTGTATAAGACCACTATTATAAGAACTCAAGAAAAGATTTAAACACAGAAGAAAACATTCTTTGATGATTACGAGGGTGGGGAGGGAGGGTGAGGGTTATTTACTAACTAGATAGTATATAAGAATTATCTTAGATGAAGAGAAGGACAGCACACACTGCAGGGGAAGTCAGCAGAACTGTACTAATCCAAAGCTAAGAAGTTTCCTGAATACAATCAAACACTTTAAGAGACAGAGTAGCAGGGGTAGGGGTCTGGGTACCATGCTTTCAGGGGACATCTAGGTCAACTAGCATAACAAAGCTCATTAAGAAAATGTTCTGCATCCTACTTTGGTAAGTGGCATCTGGGGTCTTAAAAGCTTGCAAGCGGCCATCTAAGATGCATCAATTGGTCCCAACCACCTGGAGAAAAGGAGAATGAAGAACACCAAAAACACAAGGGAAGTAGTAGCCCAAGAGACAGAAAAGGCCACATAAACCAGAGACTTCATCAGCCTAAGACCAGAAGAACTAGATGGTGCCTGGCTACCACCACTGACCGCCCTGACAGAGAACACAACAGAGAGTCCCTGATGGAGCATGAGAAAGGTGGGGTGCAGAACTCAAATTTAGTAAAAAGACCAGACTTAATGGTCTGACTGAGACTGGTGGAACCCTGGAAAGCACGGCCCCTGGGTTCTCCATCAGCCCAGAACTAAAACAGTTTCTGAGGCCAACTCTTCATACAGGGATTGGACTGGACTGTGGGACATAAAATGATACTCATGAGGAGTGTGCCTCTTAGCTCAAGTAGATACAAGAGACTAAACTGGCAGCTTCTGTCCAGAGGTGAGATGGGAAGGCAGAGAGGGTTAGGAGCTGGCTGAATGGACATGGGGAATCAGGGTTGGAAAGGAGGAGTGTGCTGTCACAGTATGGAGAGAGCAATTAGAGTCACATTACAATGTATGTATAAATTTTTGTACGGAAAAAATAAAAAATTTAAAAATAGCTGGAAACATGACCTGCTTCTAAGATACCACCCCCCACCCCCCACAAAAAAAGAAGACTTCAGTATGGATTATACCTCAATGTAAAGAAAACAAAAATCCTCACGACTGGACCAATAAGCAACACCATGATAAATGGAGAAAAGTTTGGAAGTTGTCAAGGATTTCATTTTACTTAGATCCACAATCATCCCCCATAAATAGAGTAGTCAAGAAATCAAATGACATAGTGCAGTGGGCAAATCTGGTGCAAATGACCTCCTTAAAAATGTTAAAAAGCAAAGATACCACCTTGAGGAATGAGGTGCACTTGACCTAAGCGATGGTATGTTCAGTTGCCTCCTATGCATGCAAAAGCTGGACAATGAAGAAGGAAGACTGAAGAAGAATTGATGCATTAGAATTATGGTGTTGGCAAAGAATATTGAATATAAGATGGACTGCCAGAAGAACGAACAAATCTCTCTTAGAAGAAGTATAGCCAGAATGCTCCTTAAAGGGGGGATGGAGAGACTTTATCTCACATACTTGGACATGTTATCAGGAGGGATCAGTTCCTGGAGAAGGACTTCATTCTTGGTAAAGTAAAGGGTCAGTGAAAAAGAGGAAGACCCTCACAATGAGATGGATTGACCCAGTTGCTGTAACAATGGACTCAAATAGGAACAATTTGTGAGGATGGCGCAGGACCGGTCAGTGTTTCGTTCTTTTGTGTATAAGGTTGCTATGGGTTGGAATGGACTCGACAGCCTCTAACAACAACTGGCTCTAAGGGAAGGCTCTTTCTTTGTCTACTCTTGGCAGGGAGTCCTTGTTTCAGCTTCTTTAGTCCCAGTGTTTCTCAGTTCCTTGGTGATCTCCATATAGCATCTATCTTTCCCTGATTTGTGTCCTTGCCTAATCCGTTCTTTTTATATCTCAAAAGTGGTTAGGTTTAAGACACCCTAGACAGATATAGCCTCATTAACATAACAAAGAAAACCCTATTCCCAAATAGGATTACATCACAGATACAGGGGTTAGGATTACAACATGTATTTTGGGGGACACAGTTCAATCCATAATTAAGGATAAGAAAAAGTGAGTATGAAAGGCACAGGATGATGGAGAAAGAGACTTTCCTCCTTCACCTAGGGACTTTGAACCAACTCTTGGCAAAACAATTAGTTGCTGTTGTCTTTGATGGCCTCTCTTTTTTGTCCTCTTCCAATTCATGGTGCCTTTTCTTCCTGGCTACAGAACCCTCTTGTTGTTCTGAGTCCCTCTAATTTTGACAATGGCTCCATCTCCCAGAGACTTTAGGGCTCTGAAATCATCTGTCAGTCTCCCTTGTTCTTCTGCCGTCTTTATTCAGAACTCTTTTTACTTCAGCTGGGGTGGAAGTAATTCATGTTAAGGTGGGATTAAGTTCTCAGATGTATTTAATTTCAAAAAGAGAACTCCTGTTAACTGTATTAGAATTTCAGGCCGTGCACAATGAGATGACAAATTACAGGAGATTTAGAAGAACATTTTCGAGCAAAGAGTCTTTGTTTGGAATTTTGATATGTAACCCATTTTTGCATTTTATAGTCTCATCATAATCATAGAGCATTAGGACTTGAAGGGAGCTTTCAGATTGCTAGTGTTTTATAGATAAGGAAATTGGTACCTGGAGATGGGAATAACTTACCTAAGGCTTCATAGGTAATTAAGAGAAGATTTCTTTTCAGTGTGCTTCCTAGCCCATGTTTTCCTCCCCCTTTGTTGCTTCCATCTCTCCTTGCAGTTCCCATTCTCCAACATCATTAACAAACTTTCAGTCTACATTCTCTAGTGGTAAGAATCATCTTTTTGATAATATTCATTAAGAGTTCATTCATCCTAACTAGCAAAATTTGAATATGCACTGTGTCTGAGATAATAATACGATATTAATGTTAAATTATATATGCAAATCTAATATAATCTAATTTTAATGTTAAATTTAGATACTGTATTGTGGTTATGGAAACCCTGGTGGCATAGTGATTAAGAGTTTGGCTGCTGATCAAAAGGTCGGCAGTTCGAATCCACCAGGTGCTCCGTGGAAACCCTATGGGGCAATTCTACTCTGTCCTTTAGAGTCATCATGAGTCAGAATCAACTCGAGAGCAATGGTTTTTGTTTTTAATTGTGGTTATGTAAGAGAATGTTTTTATTCTTAGGAGTCTACATGCTGAAGTATAGATCTCCATTTTTATGGAGAGGGAGAGATATATCAAATGTGGCAAAGCATTAATAATTGTGAATCTTGGTAAAGGGTATATTGGTTTTCAGTATACTATACATGCAACTTCTTTCTAGGTTTGACATTTTTTCAAAATGAAGAGTTTAAAAAAAATACAGTCATCGCATTCAGCCATCCATTTGTTCATAGACATTTTTTGAGCACATGCAGTGCCAGGTATGTGATAGATACTGGGTGTATGAAGATAAATAGGACAAAGGCCCATTCTGAGGTAGCTTATATTCTACTGGAAGAGATTGACATGAAAGCATAGTATTTTATAGTTAATGTTGGAGTTATATATAAGGAACTAGGAAAACGCAGAAGAGGCAACCCTCAGCCTAGGGGAGAAAAGCATCCTTGGGGAAGTTTCACTGGGAATGTGCTACTTTAGATAATTTTTGTTGAATAAGTAGGAGCTCACCAAGAGGACCCAGGTAGAAAAGGCGTTCTAAAAAGGTAACAGAATTTGTGAGAGCCAGGATGTTTGCAGGGGGAAAGGTACACGATGGCATGTAGAGGATGGATTAGAGGAGGGGGAGATGAGACTCATGGAGAACAATGAGGAATCTACTACAGTTGTCTAGGCAAGAGATGGTGAGTGCCAGAACTAAGGAAAAGACAAAGCAATACAGAGGAGAAAATGAATTTGAGAGATGCTTGGCACTTGGAGACCCATTCAGTATGGAAGTAAGAGAGGAAGCAGAATGGAATTAACATTGGTTGAGCACCTACTGTCTACTCAATACTTTTGCTAGTGTTTTATGTATGTTATTTATTTTAGTTGCAAAACAACCTGATAAGGTAAGAATTATGCCAATTTTATAGCTGAGGAAAATAAGGCTCAGAGAGGTTTGTATAACTTGTCTAGTTTCATATAATAAGTAAATGGAGAAAGTCAGTTTCATAATCAAGTATGCCTGGCTCTGAGCCTCATGAGCTCCAGATTTCTGGCTTGCAATATTGGTGTTAATAGTGCCACCATGAACACATTCCAATAAGGGAATACAGGTTGGAGTTAGGGTGAGGGTAAAGGAAGGATGAGCTTGGTTTTAGATACGTTGATTTTGAGCTGCCTTGGGATAACCATGTCCCACTGTCTGGTCACAAGAGAAATCTTGGTTTGTTGCCTAGTGGTGAAGAGGGATTAACTTGGAGTGCTTTGTTTGCTGTAGAATTAGTAGAGGGTAAATAAGTGGGTAAACAAACAAATAGACTACTAACTTGCTAGCTAGATGGATGGTTGTTGGTGAGTTAGGTGTTTTTAAGTTGGGAAATGTCTGCAGTCATTAGTCATTCTTCTTATTGCTTAGCAACTTTATTTTCTCATGTAGCCATGACAGATGGCACTTTCCTTTTTTTTTTTTTTTTTTTTTGTGCCTTAGGGCTGATACTGTTGCCTATGAATGATGCATAAGTTACAATTTTGTATTATGAGCATTACTTTGACTCTTGGAATCATAGAATCTCAAGGTTGGAGGGGAGCTTAATATTCTTTCTTGGATTTGCTCTATATTCAGACATTGCTTTACACCTTCATGAGATCATTACTGACACATTCCAGTCCTTTTTTAAATAATCCTCCCTATATAAAAGTTCTACTTTTGAGGTGAAATCTTCCTCTCCGTAAGCAGATATTTACCACTTGTTCCTAACTCTATCTGTAGATGACCAGTCCCAGTGTATTCTTCTACATGAGAACTCATCACATATTTGGAAACAGGCTCCATGTCCTTCCTGACTTTCTCTTTACTGGGCTGAGCTGCTATCTCTTCAATGGTTACTTGAGGGACATTTTTATTTGGGGAAGGACTACTAGTCTAGGTTCTGAGAATGCAATCAGCAGATGGCATTCAGTGTTATCCCCTTCAGAGATTTGTCTCACTGGCACAGAGCTGTCTCATCCAAGGTCACACCCTTTCCTGGTGTGGTCAACATCCAATGACTGATTCAGGTAAGGATATAAAAGCCCAGTTATCTTGCTCCAATGTGTGACAACTCAGATAAGCCATTTTAATTTCAGAGCTCCCCATTAGGTCAGCTGAGGCTGTTGTTGGGCTGCACTGCAACTTGACTTCTCTTTCTGTCTGTTTTGCTTCCTTCTTCTCCTTTCCTCAGGTATTCATCCTGAGGGCGTCAACATTCTACATGTCAAGCTCCAGCTGAGTCAGCTTCCTGGGGAGCCCAACCTGTAATATGTGGCTTCACATCTTCTCATGAAAACATTTTGATTTTATTTATGGACCTAGACACTTCGGTAGATGTCTGGAGTCTATGGGTAGCTAGGGTTTATCTCCTACATAATCATATTTGAAGAATGTTTTAAATTGAATTTCATTGCTATGAATCGAGCTCCCACAATATAGAGAAAAATTTTTGGAGTGGGGATGTCTTAACCTAGCTTCCTCCTCAAAACAGAGCCTGATATAGGTAAGTAGTTTATTTTGGGAAATTATTCCAAGGAATAAGAGTGGGAGACTTGGAGCAGCAAATAAGGGAGAGTCAATCCAAACATTCATTATTGAGATAATCACCACTGTGGGCAACTGGAGGTCATTCCTACTTGGGGCCTTCTGAGAAACAGTGTAGAATTATCCACCAGAGGATGGAAGAAGAGAATGTTTATCTACTAGCTCTTGATTCCCACTGGTCAAACATTGTCTCATGATGTGTTAACTCCCTGGCATTTCTGGTTTGTGCATGCCTCAGAACAGCTGAGTGGGTACCTGTTGACATCCCAGGAGGCAAGGCAGAGAAGTCCTGGGGCAGAAAATAAGAGAAACCCTGTGCAGCTAAGGCGAAGTGCTATCAGGTTACCCCTGTGCACACTGGTTGCTACAGCAAGGGTGGGAGTAAAAAGTTGAGCTGAAAAGATGTAAGGCAGGGCACCAGATAGGGGCTAATATAGGGAGATTGCCAGAAGTAATAACATGTGTTTCTAGTAACTGTCTCTTCATGGATGGAGAGTATATGGGTTTTATGAAAGACAGAGTCCATTGAACTGGTTCTCCCCTAACAAGTCCATGGAACTATTGCCAGACTTCTCTGATCAAAAGAGGTAGAGAGACTTTCTGATGAATTTTAAGTAGTGAAGCAGATGTGTGTACTCATGAATAAATCACTTATCTTGGCTAACTGGACTTCTCAACAGTAACATATCACAAAGAGAAATTGCAAAACCACTATAGAAAAGTCTATATATCCCTTGTGCTTTTCTAGCAACAGTGGACGCTTACTACCAAGTATTTTTATAATGGTTTATCTAAGAGTTCCTTGAATGCCTTTGATTTAGCTGTTCTGTGTCCAATGCATATAAAATGAAATTTGACTCTAATAAGCCATGTAGCAGTTTATTGTTAAACCGGTGAAAGAATGAGAGACTTGGGAGGTAGGCCTCTTGTAAACAATTCTATTGTACGAACTAAAGCACTGTTGTAGCATCATATCTTTTATAGGAACTGCTGCCCTTTATGTGTGGATTAGCCACTAGTGACTCAGACCTGAAATGGATAGTCACAAATAATCTCTGTCACGTCACAGCCATGGTTTTTCATTGGCAGCTTCCTCCTAAGCTCATCTTTGGCGTGCCAGAGCTGTGGGCTTTCTTCAAGATATTTAGAGATGTAGTCAGACAGCCAGTTAGCATTTTTATTTACTTTGGGAGAGCTTTAAGCCCCAAGACCTGCATGAGATTATCTGTAGTACTTGCACTGTCTAATGAAACACGTCAAAAAATTCATACTTGTCAAGAATTTGGCAGGAATAGGACAGAGCAGACCAGGACTGAAAGGTTGGTGAGAAAGGAGGGATCTGATGATGACTACACATCAACAAGACCAGATATCCATGGCATAGAAGGAGGAAGGTCAGTTAAGGCGAAGAGGGATACATTGGGTTAAGTTCAGAAAAGTCATCTCAGAATCAGGAAGAAAGAGATGAGGACAAAAGCCAGAGGGCTGAGGAAATTAGATGTCTGATGGTAGACCAGACATCTAAAACAGCAAATACTCATTATTGGTCACTCGTTAGGTGTCAGGTGCTGTTCTAAGCATTTTATATGTGTAAGTAACTTAATCCTCAAAACAAGCCAGTGAGGTAAGTACTATTATCAAACCCATTTAACAGTGAGGAAACTGAGGCACAAAGGCATGAAATAACTTGTCCAGTGTCACATAGCTAATAAGTGGCTGAACCTGGATTCAAACCTATGTAGTCTTTTCCCAAAGTCTGTACTCTTCTGAATATAGCTTGTTGCTTACATACCTGCTTCTGAGGTAGAAGATTATTCTATATTATAGATTTCCTTGATGAAAAGCCAAGACTGGTTCAGAATGTGTGTGGGGGGGGGGGAGGAGGAAAGGGCTGTATCATATGCACATTTTATGTGCCTCCTCAGGTCCATGTGCTAATGGCATCCTGGAGTGCTCAGCCCAGGGAATTATCCAGTCACTTGCTCTGGAGGGGCTGGGCCCATGCCCTTGGCTGCCACTGTGGTGCAGCATGGCCAACTAGCCCCATGCCTGGCTCTTCCTGCCACGTCAGGACTTGGATGAAATGCCAAACCATGGGACATAGGAAATAGACCCATGAGTGTTGGATGATACAACCCGGAAGTGAGGGGAGTTAACTCCCTGTGGAGTGAAATTTGAACAGAAGACAGCAGGAGGCAGGAAAGAAGCAGCTGGATAAAATTCCTTATCTTTCTCTGTCCCATCTACTACTCTGAGACACAGATATTCCTTGTAGCCCATCCAGAGAAGTCTCTTGTGCTGAAAGACCTGTTGTGTGTCTTTGTGGCTTATTGTGAGACCATAGCCAGCATAATGATACTTCACTTGGCATTGTTTGACATCTTTTCTTGTCTCACTTTCCTTCTTTCTAACCTTTGCTCCCCACACCCCAATCCCCTGAAAAAGCATTAAAACCTAAGCTAAGAGAGTCTGGGCTAAACAGTGGAAACAAGTAGAGTAATGAACATAGTTCTTAAGACCTCATTGTTCAGAGACAAGAAAAGGCATAGATTCTCTGAAAAACAAGTTTAGCGTAAGGTGGAAGTTGATATTATGATTAAAGGATAAGTTTCAGAACTTAATGAGAAGTTAATTTTACTGTAATGTGAGCATTTATAAAGAAGGAGGAGGGACTTTTAGGAATAAAGAATGTCGCCAGGGCATTCCTTCCCTGATTAGGCTGATTGCAGATCAGATTTGTTTGATGGCCTGTTATGCTTCCATCATCTTCTCTCTTGAAGTTACCAATACCAAAAATAGCCACCATTTTCTGAACAAATACATTCAAGGCATCATGCTATGTTCTTTATGTGCATTTTCTCATTTATGTCTTTGAGGTAGAAAACTGAGACTCAAAGAAGAGAAGTAACTGTCAAACAGCTAATGAGTGCTAGAGCCAGAACTCAAACCCAGGTCTGCCTAACTCTGAAGTCTGTACGTTTAAGTGATACCTTTTGCTGTCTTCTGCAAAGTTCTTTTATCAAAGGAAGGTATTTGGAGCAGAGAAAAGCCACATGGAGAGAAAATGTGGCACAAGAGCATCTTATTCCCTTATTCTCATCTGCTCCAAAAGCAACTTCTGGTGGAGCTAGCTGCTGGTGTTTGCAGTATCTTGCCTCCTAGGAGGAGCTGTCCCATTCTTGAGTAGCAAGCTATCGATACTTCTAAAGCCAAAAATTCCTTCTATTATAAAACAATAAATGGGCCCTTTGGCTCCTCGATTAAGCTTTCATGTATTGGATTGGCATGAGTCAATTCTTTTTAAGTCTGCTTGGCAGAACCCAACCCTGAACTATGGTGACCTAACAAAGGTCCACCTGCCTGCAGCAGCCAGCAGTCCTGCTCCTTGATACCTTCTCTGATAGCCTATCATCACCTGTGGGATGAAACAGTTGCCCACCAACATTTTCTGCCTCTTAGGTTTATTGGGAAGCCACTTTCCCATTGACAGTGCATACTGCCGCAAGAGAGGGACCTTTATGACTGTTTGAAACTGAAAAAAATGGGCACCTGCTGCAAATTACTGTTTCTGCAGGGTATTGTATCAGGTGACTGCATTTTTGGTAGGATAACTAGAAATTCAGAAAAATTTTATTGGGTACACATATGTACCACCAGACTCTGGGTGGCCCCTGGTGTACAATTAGTGGGACAACATATGTTCCACTGGTTTCTGAGGGTAGGCTTGTGGGAGGGGGCAAGAAAAAAAATCCATACTACCTACCAAAAATTCAGACACTCTCAATGATTCGGCATGTTTCCATTAATGAAAACACATGGTCTCAGCAAAAAATTCAAGGCAGAAAATGGTTGGGTGCTGAAAGGGATAGATAGGTATCCTTAGGGGAGTCTATTTTTTTAAAAAAATTATTCCCTTTAATATAAAATTCTCATCTTCCAACTTTCTTTGCTCAGTACAACCCCAGAATTTTGTGCTTGTGGCATAAGTAGGGCTACCTTTGCCATGGAAGGAAGTCATGGGGCAGATGATCTGTGACAGTGGAAGATGCAAACAATGTTCCATGTTTGACTTTGAGATGCTTTATACCACTTTTTATCCCCCTTAGTAATGTTTTTGTTAATTTTGTTTGTTTGTTTGCTTGCTTTTTTTTTTGGCTATTGTTTAAATGATGGTGGCAAAAGGCCCTTGTTAAGAGTCTTGAGATGTGGGACCTGATTGCAGCTCTGACTTACCTGCTGGGTGTGGCTTTGATGTGTCACCTAATCCTTTGGAGTTTCAGTTCATTCACGTTCAAAATGAGAGAGTTTGATGAGGTTATTTCTCCCCAAACCATGCTTATCATCAGAATCACCATAAATGCTTTTTAAAAAGTACCTCATCCCAAATCTCCTGAATCACAAGTCAGGTGGAGGGAGAAGAAAGAAAAGTGTGGAAGGGAGGAAGAAGAAGCCTAAAGTCTATAACTGCAATAAGCTCTGCAGGTCATTCTGATGCGCAATTTAGGAACCACTTTATGAAGTACTGCTAGCTGTCCAACTCTAAGGGGCACCCTTTGCATTGTTTGGGCTCCATGGATATACATGGAATACAGTGTGAACGGTGCCTCTTGGAGTTGTGCAACACAGCAACTCTGTACAAGCTGATCTCTTCAGAGGGCCATTTCCAAGCATGGCTATTCTCTGACTTTATGACAGTAGAACAGAGTGAGGTGCTAAGTGGACAGTGGCCCAGGAGCATGTGGTTGAGTAAGGGTGGAGACACAATAGCCATGGTAATAAGTTAGAAAAGTAGATGCAGCTTAAGAACAGCTAATGAACATGGCCCATAGAAAGCTGGCTATCAAATTGTTCCCCACATTACAGCTGGTGCCCACTTGACAAGAGAGATAGGTCTATGAAGAAAGTAAAGCACTGAAGGTAGCTGGCCCGAAAGGTAGGCCTTGAAGTCAGGGTTCCCCAGACAGGGTTGAGAAGAGGAAGAAAAACAAGGCTTTCTTCTAGCAAAGACAGACTTTTAGTTGTCAGTTAACTTCTTTCTGTGGGAGTTCTTTGGCTTTGTTTTCCCTTTATAAATTGTAAAATGCTTAAAAACTTTTTTTAAGCCTTGTCTAAACTGAATAAAAGAATAAATTTAAAAGATTAGTTTACATTTAAGCCTGTATAGAGATATCATAGTAGTTCCCAGAAGTCAACTATGCTGGGAAAAGATGGAAAAAGAGTTGGGCTTGCTAGGGAAGGTTAGAATTCCAGAAAGAGAGTTAGGATGCAGTTGTGATTAGATTAAAGGGTACAAAATAAATTTTCTTCTCACAAGATAAGATGCTGCTGAGCTGACAGAAGATATGTCCATTGTCAAGAACGGTGCTTTGCTTAATTTGCACAAGAATCACTTGGGGCTCTTGTCATAAATGCAGATTCCTGCCACATCCCCAACCAATTCTGATTCAGTAGGTAAAGTAAGGAGACCTGGGCTCTGCATTTTACCTGAGTATCCAGGGCCAACACTTTGAGAACACTGTCTGAGACAATAAGAGGAAAAGTGGTGAACTTTGTCTTGGACTAGTTTTGTGTTCCTTGGAATTTTATTAACTTCTCTGAGCCTTAGTTTCCCATCATGTAAGAGGCATTGATACCTTCTCCTACCAAAATCACAGGTCTCAAAAAAGTATTTCAAAATAAACTGTGTGGATAAAAGAGATGGTGCTAGTACTTAGAATAGAAATCTACATGAATAAAAGTTTTTGTTATGGACTTGTGTAAACTCCCTCACCTCAGCACTTAGTGTAGGGATAGGCATATAGAAGGTACCCTAGACGTGTTTCACTGAGTTTGATTACGAGCTTTTGAAAGATTTCTAGAATATGAAAGTGACAGAACTGCTATTAGTCGTGTCTCTGTGGCTATTAGAAAATAGAATCTGCCCAAAAAGTGCAGAAGGAGAATTTGCCAAGGCAGAATGATAAAGAAAGCTCAGTAGAAAAGGAAAACAAATATTAAACAATGGATTATATTCATAATATATTTTGCTCCTATTTGGGGAATGTACTGGTCGGGGAGGAACCCTGGTGGTGTAGTGGTTAAGAGCTCAACCACTAACTGAAACGTTGGCAGTTCGAACCCAGCAGCTGCTCTGCATGAGAAAAATGTGACAGTCTGCTCCCGTAAAGATTTACAGCCTTGGAAACCTCATGCGGCAGTTCTGCTCTGTCCTATAGGGTGGTTATGAGTTGGAATTGACTCAGTGGCAATGGGTTTGGTTTTTATCCATTTGAGTAAAGTCTAATCTACTTACCCAATAATATAGTCACTCAGACACCAAAGAAGCTTACTTATTGCTCATGTAATAGTTCCATTAAGTAGCTGTGCTCCACAGTCATTCAGGGATCAGGTTCCCTCCATCTTGTTGCTCTGCTGTCACCTATGCCACTGTCATCATCTGCATTGCAAAAGCTGGTTTTTTACATTGTGATGGGAAAAACAATGTGGAACATCTTAAGGCTCAGACCTGGAAGTGGCACATGTCACTTTCATTCATAAACTATTGGCAGAAGTTTAAAAACCCCACCATGCCTAAGTGAAAAGAATGCTGGGAAATGCAGTCTAGCTGAAAAGCCATATACCCAGCTATAACTTTATTATTAATGCTATAGAAGTAGAGGAGAACAGAACTTGTGACTAACTAACTGGCAGTCTCTGCCACAAGAAAGGTGTATGGAGCTTTGAAAATGGAACTAATCACTACTTTTCATGGCTTCACTAACTGGCCAGAGCTGCTGCTGTGATGTGAAGTATCATATTTCTTTTGGTGAGCTGTTCCCAGCCTGTCCAAACCTTATTCCTAATATCCAGCTAAGTCTAATAATTATTCTCGACAATGTGGGTGCTGCACTCCCTTTTCTCAATTTTAGGGTTCTCCTGCTGTAGCCTGTGCAGGTTATGAGAAAAGACTTGTTGAATCCTATCACACAGTTAATACATATACTGTTGGTTGGAAAATGTTGGGAAAAGTGCTAGTAAGAATTGTCTTCCATTTATTTTTCCAACAGTTGTGACATAATGAATCTCAAGTGTGATGATTGTCACATAATCAGAGGCTCTGAACACTAAGAACCTTTTCTTAAAGATCATCTAGGCAGAAAATGAGTTCACAGATTTTCAACATTTTTACTGATGGTTCCCAAGACTCCACCTGTCCCTGCGTTCTCTTTATTCTATGCTACCTCTCTATTTGATTTTTTTCTGTGTGTGTGTGTGTTGAGGACTGGGAACAGAATGTTCCACAGGGACAAGGTATTTTAGAATTCTTAAGGTTTGTGCCTCATTATTCTGTGATGTATAGCACTATTCATAACAGGAAGACCTTATAATTAGCTGCCTTGGGATGTTCTAAAGGTGAAGCCACTCTGCTGCCATGCATCTTGCAGGATTAGTGATTAGACTGGAGGTTGGCAGTTGACAAAAACTGTTAAGGAGGATGGAAGCAGATTGATAAGCGTTAGAGTTGCTGCTTGGATGAGTGTACTGGTTTAGAGAGTGCCCTCCCATTATGGTAACTGGATTCCTATGAAACTATGGGATGACTCCAGTGATATAAAATTACTTCAAAGAAGAGTCTGGAGGGACTTCTGGGCAACATGGCACTATAGACAGAAGCACCACACCGTCCCCCCACAGGAAAGACCTGAAAAACTAAGTCAAACAGAGACAAATGTCAATCCTGGAACCCTAAGCATCAAATGAAGAGATAAAGAACTCAGCCAAGCACTGAATGAAATAAGAAACTGACATAGAACAGAGAGTGAGGAGAGTTACAAGTGGAGGTCCCCTATCAGCTAACGCAGCATGGATTCACCATCTTGGACTCCTGTCGGAGATTGGTGAACAGGGAGTACAGGAAAGCAGCTTAGCGGAGGTCCCAGCAGGAGACAGAACAACCAGTAACCAGCAATATATGCTTTCCCACCGCCCACCCTTCTTCATCCTCCACTCAGCCTCCTCTGCTTCCTGCAGCCACAGTCTCTTGGCCAGGAGGCACCGGCTTCAGTCCTGTGCCACTTGGATTACACCCACCCACACTGGCCAGCTTCCTGAGTGCCATTTGTTTGTTGGTGGTGTTGCTTTTTTCTGCTTCTTTTGGTTTCTTCCACACCTCTCACCACCACCCACTACTTTCTCTCAAATACCTGGCTCTGTGTGCCATCTTTGCTTCTTCTTGAAAGGCTGTGGAACACCACTCAACTTTGGAATTACTTACAGGCTAGCACCACCATGCTGGTGCATTCTCTGGGGCATTTTGTTCGTTTTGATTCATTCTGTTTTGTCTTGTTTGTTTGTTTTCTTTTTCTTTTCTTGGCTAAGGAGCCCGTTCTAGTTGGACTGTGCTGTGCAGCTTGGGAACTACTTTCCCAGTCTGTGCAAGCCACATGGTGGGATCCCTGGGGGCATTTATTTTACTTTGTTTTATTTTCTCTCTTTTTTCCTTTTTGTCTTTCTTCATTTCTCCATTTCTTGTCTCTCTATACTTACTTTCTCTTCTTGTCTCCTGAATACCTGGTGCTGTGTAACACCTCGACCCCTTCTAGCCAGGCTGTACTACGCAGCCTGGAAGCCACTTCTCCAGTCCTCACAGGCGTACCAGTGGGATCCCTGGGGCTTTTCTTTTTTTATTTCTAATTTTAATTTATTTTCTTTTACCCTTTTTCTTTTTGTTTTTCTCCATTACTTGGTTTCTCATCTCTCCACTCCAATGGCAAGCTCCCTTAGCACTCTTTTTCTGTTTGTTTGTTTGTTTGTTTTTTATATTTTGTTTGTTTTTGACTCCTCTTTCTCTCTCGTCTCTCTCCTCCTTCCCATACCCATCTTAGCTACACACATCCCAGTCTCCCCCCCCCCCCCGCCCTGCCCTGCTTTCTGTTTACCTGCACCATGTGCTGAACATCACACCCCTGAGCAGCACAGGCACGGCCTACTGGAACCTGCCCTGCACTGATTACAGACCCGCCCTGTCGGCCCTAGTACATTCCACAAACAACCCATCCCAGCAACTCCCATTCAGCTGGACCTGCCCTGCTGCACCATAGTTGAGCAACTGACCCTGCCCATTGGACAAGGAGGTGAAAAGTATCATGTCCGTAGACGAGCAAACTGCAAAGAACACACAGCCCACGTGCTCAGACATAACCAAATAAAACAAAAAAGCAGTAAAAAACAAAAATATGTACAATCAGTAAATAAGGAAAATAACTACTGAATGTCATGAATTACAACAGACAATATCAAAGCATAAAAAAAAGTACAAGATGGTTTCAGTAGGTGTCCAAAATAAAACACCAGATGACTTTCCAGCAGAAGACAAGGCACTAGAACTACCTGATAGGGAATTCAGAACTCTAATATTCAGAGCTATCCAGGAGTTGAAGTAAAAAGCAGACAAAAATGAGGAAAAAATAGACAAATTCATGGAAAAGGCAGACAAATTCATGGAAAATACAGACAAAAAATGGAAGAATTCAGGAAAATAATACAGTAACAGCATGCCAAAATAAATTCACAACTAGAAATCATACAGGCACAACAATTAAAACTTCAAAAGATAAACAATAAGATTTCAGAAATGGACACTGTCATAGAAGGAATGAGGAGCAGGTTTGAAACGAAGGAAGACGGGATCAGCAAAATTGAAGACAAACACTTGGATACTACTCTGTTTGAGGAAAAATCAGAAAAAATAACAAAGAAAAATGGAGAAAACCTGAGAATCATGTGGGATACCATCAAAAGCAAAAATTTGCAAGTGGAAGGAGTTCCAGAGTAGGAGGAGAAAACAGACAGGATCATTGAAGAACTGCTGACAGAAAACTTCCCTAATATCATTAAAGATGAAAAGATGACCATCCAAGAAGCTCAACAAACCTCATATAGGATAGACCCCAAAAGAAAATCACCAAGGCGTATCATAATCACAGTCGCTAAAACCAAAGACAAAGAAACAATCCTGAGAGCAGCTCGAGAAAAACAAAAAGTCACATACAGAGGAGAAACAATAAGACTAAGCTCTGATTACTGAGCAGAAACCATGCAGGTTTAAAAGAAAAAAATTGCCAGCCAAGAATAATATATCCTGCAAAACTCGCATTCAAATATCATGGTGAAATTAGGACATTTGCAGAAAAACAGAAATTAAGGGATTATGTAAAAACCAAACCAAACTTACACCAATTATTAAAGGGAGTCCTTTGCTCTGAGAACAAACAACATCAGACCATACGCTGAATCTAGCACGCAAGATACTACCAACCAGATTCCAACCTAGGAAATGAACACTTAAGGACTATCCAAAACCAAAAGAATTACAACAGGGAACCAGAGAGGTTAATCTGTAAATGACAACAACATCAGAACAATACAATAGGGAATAAACCGTGTAGGTATAGAACTTTCTAATGGAGAGCAAGGTAAGGCGATACCAAGTAATAATAGACTGGTACAAACATATGAAGATAAGGGTAACTTTCAAGGTAACTACAAAGAAAATTAACAAACCTCCTCATCAAAATAAAGAAGAAAGACATAAATTCTCAGTAAAAACAAAATCTACAAAAACAAAAGAAATGAAAAAAAATCCACAAAGGAAAGGAATTCAGCACAGGAGAGTAAGAGGAACAAAGAAAATGTCAACACCACACACACACACACACACACACACAAAGAAACACTACAAAATGACAGAAATGAATCACATCTATCAGTAAGTACACTGAATAAATGGCCTAAATGTACCCATAAAGAGACAGAGAGTGACAGAATGGATAAGAAACAGGATCCATCAATATGCTGTCTACAAGAGACACACCTTAGAAACAAAGATGTGAATTCATTAAAAATTAAAGGTTGGAAAAAATATATCAAGCTAACAACTACCAAAAAAGAGCAGGAGTGGCAATTCTAATCTCAGATAAAATAGACTTTAAAACGAAATCTACCATAAAAGACAAAGAAGGACACTATATAATGATTAAGGGGACGATCCATCATGAAGACATAACCATAATAAATATCTACGCACCCAATGACAGGGCTCCAAAATACATAAAACAAACTCTAACAGCACTGAAAAGATAAATTGACAGTTCCACAATAATAGTAGGAGACTTCAACACACCACTCTCAGTAAAGGACAGAACAACTAAGAAGAAACTCAGCAAAGATACAGAAGACCGAAAGGGCACAATCAGCCAACTTGCCCTCATAGACATATATAGAACACTCCATCCAACTGCTGCAAAGTACACATTCTTTTCCAATGCACATGGAATGTTCTCCAGAATAGACTACATCTTAGGCCAGAGAGCAATCCTCAACAAGATCCAAATCGTTGAGATAATTCAAAGTATCTTCTCTGACCACAATGCCATCAAGGTAGAAATTAACAGGAAGAGCAAGGAAAAAAAATCAATTACATGGAAACTGAATAACACCCTGCTTAAAAACCACTGGGTAATTGAAAAAATTAGAGATGAAATTAAAAAATTCCTAGAATCAAATGAGAATGAAAACACATCATACCCAAACCTTTGGGACACAGCAAAGGCAGTCTTCAGAGGACAATTTATAGCAACAGATATACACATCAAAAAAGAAGAAAGGGACAAAATCGAAACATTAACTACACAACTTGAACAAATACAAAGAAAACAGCAAAAAAAAAAAAAAAAAAAAAAAAGCCCATAGCCACCAGAAGAAAGGAAATAATAAATATCAGAGCGGAAATAAGTGAAATAGAGAATAGAAAAAACAATAGCAAGTATCAACAACACCAAAAGTTGGTTCTTTGAAAGGATCAACAAAATCGACACAACACTGGCCAAACTGACAAAACAAAACAGGAGAGGACGTAAATAACCTAAATAAGAAATGAAATGGGGGATGTTACAACAGACCCAACAGAAATAAAAAGGATCATAACAGAGTATTATGAAAAACTATACTCCCCAACAAATTTGAAAACCTAGAGGAAATGGATGAATTTCTAGAAACACACTAACTACTCAAACTAACTCAAAGCGCTGTTGAAATCTGAACAGACCCATAACAAGAGAAGGGATTGAGAAGGTAATAAAAAAAAAAACAAAAAACTTTGAACAAAAAAAAGCCCTGGCCCAGATGGCTTCACTGAAGAATTCTACCAAACATTCAGAGACGAGCTTACAGCGTACTGCTCAGACTATTTCAGAACATAGAAAAGGAGGCGACACTTCCGAATTCATTTGATGAAGCCAGCATAACCCTGATACCAAAACCAGGCAAAGACACCACAAAAAAGAAAATTACAGACCAATATCTCTCATGAATATAGATGCAAAAATTCTCAACTGAATTCTAGCCAACAGAATTCAGCACCATATCAAAAAAGTAATACAGCACGACCACATAGGATTCATACCAGATATGCAAGGATGGTTCAACATTAGAAAATCAACGTAATCCACCACATAAATAAAAGGAAATAAAAGAATCACATGATCATCTCAGTTGACACAGAAAAGGCATTAGACAAAGTTCAACACTGTTCCTGATATCAACTCTCAATAAAATAGGTATAGAAGGGAAATTTCTCAACTTAATAAAGGGCATCTATGCAAAACCAACGGCCAACATCATTCTTAATGGAGAGAGGCTGAAAACATTCCCCTTGAGAACAGGAACAAGACAAGGATGCCCTTTATCACCACTCCTATTTAACATTGTGCTGGAAGTCCTATCTAGAGCAATAAGACAAGAAAAGAAATAAAGGGCATCCAAATTGGTAATGAAGAAGTTACAGTGTCCCTATTTGTGGATGATATGATACTATACCTAGAAAACCCAAAAGACTCCATGAGAAAACTACTGGAACTAAAAGAAAGATTCAGCAGAGTAGCAGGATACAAGATAAACATACAAAATTCAGTTGGATTCCTATATACCAGTAAAGAGAATGATGAAAAAGAAATCGGGAAAACAATACCATGTATAATAGCCCCTAAAAAAATAAAATACTTAGGAATAAATTTAACTAGTTACGTAAAAGACATATAAAAATAAAATACAAAACACTACTACAAGAAACCAAAAGAGATCTACATAAATGGAAAAACATACCATGCTCATGGATAGGTAGAATCAACATTGTGAAAATGACAGTTCTACCCAAAGCAATTTACGAATACAAAGGAGTCTCAATTCAAATACCAACCACATTCTTTAAAGAGATGGAAAAACTAATCATTAACTTCATATGGAAAGGGAAGAAGCCCTGGATAAGTAAAGCACTACTGAAGGAAAAGAATAAAGTAGGAGGACTCGCACAACCTGACCTCAGAACCTAGTATACAGCTACGGTAGTCAAAACAGCCTGGTACTGGTACAGCAACAGATACATTGACCAATGGAACAGAACTGAGAACTCAGGTGTGAATCCATCCACCTACAGTCACTTGATCTTCGACAAGGGCCCAAAGTCCATCAAATGGGGAACAGACAGTCTTTTTATCAAATGGCGCTGGCAAAACTGGATGTCCATCCTCAAAAAAATGAAACAGGACCCATACCTCACACCATATGCAAAAACTAATTCAAAATGAATCAAAGACCTAAATACAAAGCCAAAAACTATGAAGTTCATAGAAGAAAAAATAGGATCAGCGCCATAGGCCCTAATGCATGGCATTACCAGGATGCAAACCATGACCAACAACGCACAAACTTCAGAAGGTAAGCTAGATAACTGGGATCTTCTGAAAATTAAAACACATGTTCATGAAAAGACTTCACCAAAAGAGTAAAAAGAGAACCTACAGACTGGGAAAAAATTTTTGGACAGTACAAGTCACACAAAGGTCTGATCTCCATAATCTACAAGAAAATCCAACAAGTCTAGAACAAAAAGACAAATAATCCAATAAAAAATGGGCAAAGGAAATGAGCAGACACTTCACCAAAGAAGACATTCAAGTGGCTAAGAGACACATGAGGAAATGCTTGCAATCACTAGCCCTTAGAGAAATGCAAATCAAAACCACAATGAGATATCATCTTACACCAGTGTTACTAGCACAAATCAAAAAAACTGGAAATAAGAAATGTTGGAGAGGCTGTGGGGAAATTGAAACTCGTATGCACTTCTAGTGGACTGCAAAATGATGCAACCATTTTGGAAAATGATATGGCTAGAAATAGAAATGTGGTTAGAAACCTAGAAATAGAAATACTATATGATCCAGCAATCCCACTCCTAGGAATATATTCTAGAGAAATAAGAGCCGTCTCATGAATAGACATATGCACACCCATGTTCACTGCAGCATTGGCAAAAAGATGGAAACAACCTAGATGCCCATCAGTAGATGAATGGATAAATGAACTATGGTACATATGCACAATTGGGTACTACGCAACAATAAAGAATAATGATGAATCTGCGAAGCATCTCATAACATGGATGAATCTGAAGGGCATTATGCTGAGTGAAATAAGTCAATCATCACAAAAGGACAAATATTGTATGAGACCAGTATTGTAAAAACTCATGAAAAGTTTTACACACAAAAAGAAACAATCTTTGATGGTTATGAGGGAGAGGAGGGGTGGGGGGAACACTAAATAGACAATAGATAAGTGGTAACATTTGTGAAGGGTAAGACAGTACATAATACTGGGGAAGCCAGCACAATTTGTACCAGGTAAGGTCACGAAATCTCCATATCCACATCCAAACTCCCTGAGGGACCAAATTGCTAGGCTGAGGGCTGTGGGGACCATCTGGCTCAACTGGCATAACATAGTTTATAATGAAAATGTTCTACATTCTACCTTGGTGAGTAGCAGCTGGGGTCTTAAAAACCTGTGAGCAGCCATCTAAGACGCTCGAGTTGTCTCAGCCCTTCAGGAGCAAGGGAAAATGAAGAAAAGTAAAGATACAAGGGAAAGATTAGTCCAAAGGACTAATGAACCACAATTACCACGGCCTCCACCAGACTGAGTACAGTAGAACTAGAAGGTACCTGGCTATCACCACTGACTGCTCTGACGGGGATCACAACAGAGGGTCCCGGACAGAGCTGGAGAAAAATGTAGAACAAAATTCTAACTCACAGAAAAAGACTGGCCTGACAGAGAAGTGGAGAAACCCTGAGAATATGTCCCCTGGACACCCTTTTAGCTCAGTAATGAAGTCACTCCCAAGGTTCACCCTTCAGCCAAAGATTAGACAGGTCCATAAAACAAAACGAGATTAATGGTGTACAATAGCCCAGGAGAAGGACTAAAAGGCAGGAGGGGAAAATCTGGTAATAGAAAACCCAACGTTGAAAAGGGAGAGTGTTGACATGTTGTAGGGTTAATAACCAATATCATAAAACAATATGTTTACTAACTGTTTAATTAGAAACTATTTGTTCTGTAAACTTTCATCTAAAGTACAATAAAAAAATTTTTAAAAAAAGAAGAATCTGAAGGCAGGTTTGAGGGCTGAGAAATTGTTTAGGAAGTTCAGATTATTAAAGGCAAAAAAATTCATGTAGAAGTGGGAGAATGGGATATAGGTTACTTTCCTAAGAGCTAATTGACATCATTAAAGTTCATCTGATTGGAAAAATTACATAGCCATTTCTCTCTCTCTCTCTCTCTCTCTGTGTGTGTGTGTATTTATATACATGTATATATACATATATATTATGTATATATTTGGAGGGAGGAAGGGTTTTGTTTTATTTTTACATCATGATTTAATAGCTCTTTATATTTTCCAGGGTAGTCCCTGAGTGGTGCTAACAGTTAACATTCTTGGCTGTTAACCAAAAGGTTGGAAGTTAGAGTCTACCCAAAGGTGCCTTGGAAGAAAGGCCTCATGATCTGCTTTCAAAAATTCATCCCTTAAAAACCCTATGGGCCAATAATAAAAAAGTAAAATGATTAAAAATAAAAAGAAAGTCCTATGGAAGACAGTTCTACTTTGACACACATGGAGTTGCCATGAGTTGGAATCAACTCAATAACAACTGGTTTGGTTTTTTAGTATATCCTCTAGGATATCTGGGCTGTTGGCCACACTGCCATAGGATTCTACAATTCTTCCCTCTACTCTTAGTCCACCCCATTACATGAGTGTGATTTTAGTGATTCTTTAGTGTCTCACCAACTGCATTTCCATAGCTTGGTGAATTTTCCACCTGAACTTCGTGTTTTGCTGCTTATGGTGGCAATTTATAATACAAGCAAGACGTAACCTATTTGTGTCCAGCAATGAAATGTTGGAGTCTACTGTGATGTGCCTTCAGTGAGGGGACAGCTGTGATATGAATGGATTTGGGGGAAAGAGAGCCATTTAATTTCTCTTCCTTTTTTCCCAGGAATAGAAAACTTAGTTATGGTAAACTAAACCTCTGATATCATATACAACCACTGGCATTCTAGATTGTTTTAATGGCCACTCCTTATTGCTTAATCCTAAACATTACCATCTGTTTCTTTCTTAATTATAAATGCAGCAGGAATTCACAATTACATCAGTAACAGTGGAAACAAAATGGAGTTAGAGGCCTTGTACTTAACACAAGGCAGCCTTTCTCTAACACTTTTCTTGTGTTGCAGGCCTTGGTCAGAGAGGAGAATTCTTCAGTGGTTTCCTCCTCCCTCTTTTCATATAGTTACTATGCTGTAAATTTAGCAGTGTTCTTTTAGTGAGAGGGAGAGCTGTGTTTATTTTCTGTCCACGGAGTTAGGGATGTGTGGGCAGCTCTTTCTCACAGTATTGGAAACCAGTTGTGTGATTGTCCTGCTGTTGTTGGCCTGTGTTTTTGTGAAAAGAGAGATGAGTTGTATGAGCCCAATGAGATGAGTCATGTCCATCCCCAGAGAAGGGTTGGGAGTGAACATCTAAAGAACTTTGATCAGCCTACTACTAGCCAGCCTGCCTGTCTCTGAAAAACAAGGGAACATTTGTGGAGGGAGGCCATGTAGAAAATCAAGGTTTATTTAACTCTAGATTACTTAGACTTTTATTTTTCATTAAGTGGAAAAATTCATCAAATTTTAGCCTCATGGTGTTTTAGAGTTAAAAAAAACCCTTAGAAATCACCTAGGTCCAAGCCACGGTCACTGCTTTTTCCTTTGTGTGGTGCTTAACCAGGTTGAGCATGGGGTTTGCAGTTAACAAATTGGGTTTGAATTTTGAGCCTTCACCGTGTCCTTTGAGGCATTTTTCTCAACCTCTCAGTGTCTTATTTCTCTTCATCTGTGGCAGTGGATGTCATAATGCTTCTTGTGAAGCCTATGGTTTGAATTAAATGTGAGCATGTAAAATCCTGGTCCATTGTATGGACCATGGTTTTCATTCCTTCTTTCCATTCACATTTATGAGAGATGAAGAAATGTTGGTCCAAAGAGATTAAATGATTTGCCCAATGTTATATATCTAGTTAATGGTAGACCTGGAACTAGAAGTAATGTCTTCTAAGATTGTATTCCAAGTCTTTTTTTTTTTTTACTATGTCATATCTAGATCTAGTGCTACCTTTCTTCATCCTTGTCACTCTTGATACTTTTGCACAGTAACCATAAAAATTATTTGTATAACATTTTTCATCTCTGAAATACTTTGTAAAATGCATATTCTTAGTTAATATGAAGTAGGTGAAGTACACAGTGCTAAAATTTCATCATTACTCCTCTATTACAGTTGGGGAAATGGAAACTCTAAAAGGCCAAGTATCTTGTGAGGCCATACTGAAGGCTGGATCAGGACTTGGACTCGGGTATGTGAGACTCCAAATGTGTGGGCTTCACTTTGGTCTAATTGGACTCTCATTGTTATACCAGCACATGTAGAAGGGGACTGAGACATGAAAACAGAAAGGAATCAATATGATTATCTATAACATTGTAGTTGTAGTTAGGAATTTTTTGGGATGAGGATGTTACAGGAAAACCAAAATAGTTTTCTTGAATTATATTAATATTTTAGTAACCCATGTACTTTCTAGCCACCAGAAGGTTCCCATGGCTAAGTAAAGAGATGGAGCAAGAGGCAGTAGGTTTCCATCCAGAGTAGTTACAAAGCAAACAAAACAAAAGGTACAAGATAACAACCAGAAAAGGCCCTTGTTCCAACGTGCAAATGAGTAGTTTACCACTTCAAAAATGCAGCTCATAAATGAGAAGACCACCTGAGTCGTTTGTTCCTGGCAAGTTCAGGTTCAGGTTCAGGCCAGTAAGGGTCAAGCTGGTGCACATTCTCCGGGGTGGGGGCCGGGGAGCTGAGCCAGCAGAAGAGAGAAGAGGCTGTGGACCTGTGCTTGCCTTTTTGTCCCAGTGCTCTCATCCAACTAAGGAGTCCTCTTTGCCTTTTCCCAACCTCTCAGCCATGTACTACGTCTGTTCCTTACAGTGTGGTTTAGTGACTCTGGGTGATAACAACATCACAGTGAGTCTCACTTATATCCTGTCTCTACTGTATTAGTCCATGCTTTTCCTGTTACGCTGAATCGCCCAGCCTTCCAGGCCTGCTATATAATAAGTAAGCTTCCTGAAAAGCAGTTCTTATTGGCAATAAAACTAAATCTTTTAATCTCAGAGCCCCTACTATTGACCATGTGTAGAAAACCATGCAAATTTAAAAAATGTAAATATTGACATTCTGAGGTTACCCTGTGCAACCTGGTTTAGTCTGACTTCCTCATTATTTCTGCTATTTCTGTGGGCATTTTACGGAATCCAGGTTTATAAAGCAGTACAGGGGCTGCATTGTTCAGAAGGTAAGAACACAGGCTTAGAGTCAGACAGGCTTAGGGTTGAGGCCTGGCTCTGCAGCTTTTTAACTGTGACACCCTATATAAGTTCTTCCCTGAGCCTCCCCTTCCCCATCTGTAGAATGACAACGCTGGCATTGGTACCCACCGGCTGCTGCTGTGAGGATCAGATGAGCTACTGCCTGCAGAGGGCTTACTGACACAACAGCATTTTGCCTGATCTCTCGCCTCAGAACTAAATAAATGATTCAGATGTAATGTTTTTCCCTCATTAGAGAGCCTTAACTAGACAAAGGTCAGTTGGGATTCTTTTAACACGTAAAACGCACTTATTTTATTGAAAGAAATAAGAAATATTATTTTTTAAGTTTTGTACCTTACTTTAGAAGCCAAGCCTTTCAGTATTAGTAAATTTTCACTGGAGGTTATTTTCATTTCTTATCCTTTCACTGTGAGCAAGGCAGTAAGAAAAGCATTCTTTCTGTTATCTTGCATATGAATGTGAAAATATCCTCTATGTGCCAAGTACATCTCTGTGAACATATTGTTTGTTTTACTCTAGCCTTTTAATGTCAAGAAAATCTCAAAGTTCCAATATAATAATAATGACAAAGATGCTTATTAAAAAGCATATTAAAAGATAAGGCTATTTTGAGGACTCAGGGGCATATAAACAGGTTATTATTTTTGCACAATTGCATTAAATCAAGCATACACTAGCCAAATTCTAACTTTATATAGGTTTTTTTTTTTTAAATTTTACTTCAGGTGAAGGTTTACAGAACAAATAGTTTCTTATGAAACAGTGGTACACATATTGTTTTATGACATTGGTTAACAACCCCGCAACATGTCAACTCTCTCCCTTCTCGACCCTTTTTTTTTTTGGTGAAAATATACATAGCCAAAGATACATCATTTCAAAATAACACTAAAATAAAGGAATGTGAAATTCTTTGCCAGTTCTTTGAAGGAAACAGTAGAACCTGACCTGCCTTGGAGGAGAATTAAGAGAAACAACCCAGTTATATTGCTGCAGGCTTAGAATCTTTAAATAGTCTCAAAGATTAAATCAACCTCAGCTCCATAGACTGATTCCATATGCTCTCCTCAGAGACCTCCTCTCTTTATCTCTAAATAGGAGGAGAAACAGTGGAACAGAAAATTCCGCTGAGGAGCATATGTAAGACATACACTCGCCACACACAGACATCTCGTGAAAATGACATCCTTCTTTATAGAGAAGTCAGCACTGACCGTTTCACCTCTGCTTTCTCCTTGTGCAGCTTCCCCCACTGCCCACATGTGTGCATAAGCTTATATGCACAAATATACATACACCTTTTCTTCTCTTGGAAATGAGACACTTAAAAAATTATATACTTGGGGAAAAGATACCATGAGTCTCTGATATGAAGAGGAAAATCAAAAAAACAAAACCCTTTGCTGTCGAGTCACTTCCGACTCATAGTAACCCTATAGGACAGAGTAGAACTGCCTCATATGGTTTCCAAGGAGCAGCTGGTAGATTTGAACTGCTGACCTTTTGGTTAGCAGCCAAGTTCTTAACCACTGCGCCAGAGGAATCTGTTTTAAATCCTTTGATTCTACTAAACATGCAGAAGCATTGAGCAAGGCAATCAGGCAACCACATGTAGCTCCAGATGCACCTTACTTTTGGGCCATTGTCCACATTACTGGTAGGACTGGCATCATTTTAAAAAATGGTCATAATACATACAGTCTCTTGCTCTGGCTTTTGAAGTCTTGCTGATCCAACTACATCATCATTATGATGCTTGCACGATAGCAAATACCTACCTGCTCTCGAGTTGTGAACTCCAAGTGTTTCCCTAGTACAAGGTGGTAGTTAATCTTTTTTTTAAATTTTGTCTTATTGTACGTTAGGTGAGGGTTTACAGAACAAATTTTCTCATAAAACAGTCAGTACACATATTATTTTATGACATTGGTTAACAGCCCCAGGACAAGTCAACACTCTTCCTTTTTGACCTTGGAAGACCTTTTTTTTTTTTTTTTTTTTTTTTTTTTTTTTTGTGAAAATATACTTAGCCAAAGATACGCCATGTCAGAAATTTCTACATGTATAATTCAGTGACGTCGATTACATTCTTCCAGTTGTGCTGCAATTCTCACTGTCCTTTTCCAAATTATTCCATCACCATTACCTTCAACTCACTGCCCCCTAGGATTCTCATCAAACCTTTTGAGTTGCTATTGTCAATTTGATCTCACATAGATAATTCTTTTTTTTTCTTTGTACCTTAGATGAAGGTTTACAGAACAAATAGCTTCTCATTAAACAGTAGTACACATATTGTCTTATGACAATGGTTAACAACCCCATGACATGTCAATACTGTCCCTTCTCAACCTTGAGTTCCCTATCACCAGCTTTCTTGTCCCCTCCTGTTTCTTGTCCCACTGCTGTGCCTCATTAGTCGCATTTTGTTTTATGGGGCTGTCTAATCCCTAGCTGAACGGTGATCCTCAGGAGTGACTTCACCTCTGAGCTAAATGGGTGTCCCGGGGCCATACTCTCGGGGTTTCTCCAGTCTGTCAGGCCAGTAAATCTGGTCTTTTTGTGTGCGTTAGAATTTTGTTCTACATCCTTCGCCAGCTCTGTCCAGGACCGTCTGTTGTGATCCTGGTCAGAGCAGTCAGTGGTGGTAGCTGGACACCATCTCGCTATACTGGACTCAGTCTGGTGGAGGCTGTGGTAGCTGTGGCCCATTAGTCCTTTGGACTAATCTTTTCCTGGTATCCTGTTCTCTTCATTCTCCCTTGCTCCTGAAGGGGTGAGACCAGTGGAGTATCTTAGATGGCTGCCCACAGGCTTTTAAGACCCCAGATGCTACTCACCAAGGTAGAATGTAGAACATTGTCTTTATAAACTGTGTTATGCCAGTTGAGCTAGATGTTCCCCGAGACCATGGTCCCCAGAGCCCTCCTCCCAGCAGTTCAGTCCCTCAGGGAGTTTGGATGTGTCTATGGAGCTTCCATGACCTTTCCTTGTACAAGTTGTGCTGACTTCCCCAGTATTGTGTACTGTTGGTAGTTATTTTTAAATGAAAGTGAAGGGCAGGGAGCTTTGCCATAAGCCTGCCCTAGCAAGAAGGGGCATGTGTTAGATGCAGGAAGAGGAAATTAAAGGGAACTGGACTCTTATCTTTGCGGTGTTTTGGACCCCACTCATTATGAGCTTTAAAGTGTTATTGAATACTAGTAATTCCCTTTCCAGCCAAGACTCCAAGGTTTGATTTCAGAATGGAGGGTAAATTCTTTGTGTTTTACAAATGTCCTATTTCCCATCTCTCAGAAGAATTTCTCAACAGCTAACATTTTCAAGGAGGCAATTTAAAGGAAGTTATTTTGTTTGTCTAGCTATTTATAAATTATTATTATTCAGTCTAAAGTCTTGCTTACTGCTGAAAACTCTACAACAAAAGATATCGTGGTCATTTACTTCTGAGCCAGTGCTTTGCTGTTTATGCACCCACATGATCACCATGAACACCACTTTAAAAAAAAACACAAAACAATGCTTGCTAAACACAGATTGGGTTTACGAAGTGATATGTGGCTTTTAAAGAAAATAATTCATATTCATTTCATTGTGTTCAAACTACTCTACACGATTGTGTCACATGAGTGTTGGGGGACTGTGGTGGTAAATTGGGAATATAGCCCAAACAAATTTAGTCATTTTACAATCCAGAAATCCATTGCCAATGAATTGATTCCAACTCATAGCAACCCTATAGGACAGAGTAGAACTGCCCCACAGGGTTTCCAAAACTTTAAATCTTTACGGAAGCAGACTGCTACACCTTTCTCCCACAGAGCAGCTGGTGGGTTCGAACCACCAACCTTTTGGTTAGCAGCCAAGAGCTTAACCACTGCACTAGCAGGGCTCCTTCATTTTACAATACACAAAATTATATTAGTGGTGCTGATACTCTTGCTTTTTAACTAATTTAACAAGCATTTATTGAGTACCTTCAGTGTGTCAAAAGGAAACTTCACCTCTTTCTGGGGATTTGGTTTTTACTTTGATTAATTTTGTAAAAGGAGGCAGCAACCCAAGGACTTTATAGTTACAAAAAGGCAGGGGCAGTTACTGCCTACAGTCTATGTTGTTGTTAGGTGCCGTTGAGTTGGTTCCGACTCATAGCGACCCTATGTACTACCGAATGAAACACTGCCCGGTCCTGCGCTATGCTCACAATCGTTGTTATACCTGAGCCCATTGTTGCCGCCACTTTGTCAATCCATCTCTTTCAGGGTCTTCCTCTTTTTCACTGGCGCTCTACTTTACGAAGCATAATGTCTTTCTTCAGCAGCTGATCCCTCCTGACAACATGTCCAAAGTATGTAAGATGTAGTCTCGCTATCCTTGCTTCTAAGGAGCATTGTGGTTGTACTTCTTCAAGAAATACAACCCTACAATGTAGACCTGAAGAAAAAAATAATTTTGCTTCATTCCTTGAATGTTTCTGTCACAGAGCAGTTTATTGCAACAGCAGTAAGATTGTGAAAGGAAAAGAACAGGGCCCTGTGCAGAGTCCAGGAATTCTCTTGTGACACAGCAAGTATTGGTGGTAGACAATTAATAGATATTAACACAGTGAGGTTGGCTGGCCTTTTATCTATCCTTTGAACAGGTTTAGGAAACATAATTGACTTGCACTCTGAAGTCTGAAATACAATGTTTGTACTAGTAATTTTCCCTGTAGCTTTGGCATTTTCCTTTCCGTTAAACTTCTTAGTTTTCTGTCAGGGGAATGCAGACTTGGTCCTGCTTTGTCATTTGGGGATGATTTACTTTAAAATTATAGTGAGGGATTTTTGGTCAGAATTCCACCAGGTTGATTTCAAACTGAGTTTGCTGACTCCAACCAGCCATAAACAGTCCCCACCGTCAAGAGTACAGAACAGGAAGTGGTATGCTAGGATGCCAGGAATAAGGTGATTGCATGGATGGATTAACACTTGGCAGTTTGGAGGAATTTGTTGATGCCAGCCTAGATCATAGGTTAGAGACAGGCTTGGGGGATGCATTTCTGCCAACTGTGGCCCATTTTATAGTCAAAAATGGGAAAAGTTACTTACTGCAGCTGGCTGTTTGGCATTGAAATCACTGATGGAATAATCAGAGGGAGATCTTCTAAGTTATCAGAAAAGATGGTTTGTGGCACGGGGTGCTGGTTTTCCTGGGTTATCTGTTTTACCTGCCTCACATGACATGAAAGCTTTTTAAGGGAGGAACTAAAAGGGCAGGAAACTGTTGAGTGTTCCTTAACACTGACTTGCCCATTGATAACTGATGCCTGCAAATGCCCTTTCTGCCCTATCATTTCAGGGACCTATGTTTATTAAGAGGTGGGGCCTTGGGAAGGTTCTTTTTCAGTTCTCTTCTGTATTCAAGGCTCTTTGCACGTAGGAGAGGTGGAGACAAGCTCCTTGAAGTGTCTGTAACTTCCTACTCTAGAAACATGCACGTTGTTCCTAGAAGCCTGAAGCTGAAATGCTGAACATCAGAATAACTCTAGCCACTCATTGGAAGCATGCCTAAAACTAGACATACTTTTTCTTTTTGTTCATGGGTTGTGTGCATGTTCTTTAAAAAATATATATATATAAATCACTCAAATGATAAGATTTGTGAAAAAGGAAACGAGAAGACACCACCCACCCATGTACTCCAAATGGGCTACTTTATTCATTGATGAATTGTAAGTCATTGGGTTTTTCTATACTTATTTTTCATTGAATGCTCCTACCTTAGAAAACCTCCCTGTTGTTGTTTGACTCTGTATGCTCGATCACAATGCTTCCATTACTGAGGAAGAACCTTAAGGATTCTTCTCTTGAGGGTCTTACCTCCTTGCTTTGTAATGTGCTGCCCACGTCCTCTATTTCAGGATACTTGGGTCCAACTACCCTACTGACTGTGACTTCTCTTTAGAGTGTAAGTTCCTTGAAGTTCCCTAAAGGAACTTACTGTGTTCCTTGAAGGAAATAGTACTTAAGTTCTTCAGGAGAACTCACTCTCCCCCTTTGCATGAAGGCTAAATGGCACCACAATTAAAATACTGTGATCTCCTCTGGCCAGGAGATGGGTACATGACTAAAATTAAGCTACCCAGATTCTTTATCTGTCTTCTGAGAAGTAGAGTTTTGAGCAGAATCCTTCTAGGGTGGAAAACAGCTGGAGCTGATTCCTCTCAAGGGAGTTCTCTGAAGAGCAGGTGGGAAATCCTTCTAGCCTTGGTGCTGTCTGCTTCTCATACTTTATGAGGCCTGGTAGGGTTAGCTTTACTTTAGATTCTGTGAGCTTCCCCATATCTTTCCAATAAATACCTTTATTTTGACTAAACTGTCCAAAATTCATTATTGATTGTTGAGAAAATACCCTGATACAGTCACCATCTTTTAGTGCTTATTAATCCGCCATAATGGCCTGCAGCATTTCAAAAGCATAGTGAAGGCTGTTGCTTAAAGCTCAGAAAGTTCTAGAATTGAAAGCGTTCATAGATATAAAGTAAACCAAGTAATATTATTCTCCCTTCGGTTTTTCCCAGAGTTTTAGAAACTTATGAGTTAAAAATGGAAAGTTAGAGCACAAATTAACTGGAAATATATGACCATTATATATTTTTTAAATAAACTTTTTATTTTAGAATAGTTTAAGATTTATAGAATTATTACGAAGCTAGTACAGACAGTATACATATAGCTCACACCCAATTTCCCCTATTATTAGCATCTTACATTAATATGGTACGTTTGTCAAAATTAATGAACCATTATTGATATATTATTATAAACTGAAGTCCATACTTATTCAGATTTCCTCAGTTTTTCCCTAATGACCTTCTTCTGTTCCAGGATCTTATCCAGGGTATTATACTGCATTTAGAAGTCATGTTTCCGTAGGTTGTGATAGTTTTTCAGACTGTCCTTGTTTTTGATGGCCTTGACAATTTTGAGGATTACTGGTCAGGTATTTTGTAGAATGACCCTCAACTGAGATTTGTCTAATAGTTTCCTCATAGATAAGCTGAGATAATGTGCTTTGAGGAGGAAGATCCTAGAGGTAAAATGCCACTCTTATCACATCATGTTAAGTGTACTTCAATTTCACTTATCACTGTAAGATGTTAACTTTGATCACCTGGTCAAGGTAGTGTTTATCAGATTTCTCTACTGTAAAGCTATTTTTTTTCCTCCCTTTACATACTGTACTCTTTGGAAGAAAGTTGCTATGTGCAGCCCACACTTAAGCAGCCTTAGGGTAGAGTCTCTACGTAAGTTATTTTAAATTCTGCGCAGGAGATTTATGTATTTGCCTCCATATATTTGTTTATTCAATCATTTATTTATACCAGTATGGACTCACATATATTTATTTTATACTTTAGGTTATAATTCAGTACAACTATATTTATTTTGTTGCTCAAATTTTTCCAGTTTTGTCCACTGGAAGCTTTTTGAGTTGGTTTCTGTATCCCTTTGACATAGCGCCATCCTTGTGGAGTTTTGTTTGCTTTGTTGTTGTTGTTTTTTGAGCACATTCATACTTTCTGCTACTACAAGATGCTCCAGACTCGTCTTGTCTCTTTCCTGCCCTGGTGCTAGAATCAGCTGTTTTTCCAAGGATCCCTGATTCCTCTTATTGAATAATGGTATTAGAAACCAAGATCTGGCACTAGGTATGCTCATTAATACTGGTTTGGCATTGCTTCTCAGCTTACAGAGCAAGAAGATATAATCTGTATATATTATAAATATTTCTATAATGTAACCATTTGTGTCTGTATTAAGTTAAACATGAGTTCATACTGATGTCTTCAACATTAATCCATTGCCATATGGATCATTCTAGCCTTGTCCACTTATTTTTCTATATCTTCCCACTCCAACAGTGAGAAGCCTCGTTCCCACCATCTACCATCCATTTACTTAATTGTTCAATTCCAGTAGACATCTATAGTGGTTTCAGAATTGTCAATCCATACTCCTGTGGCTGGGGGAGGTGGGGGGAGACTTTATCAACTAGAGTACAGTGCTTAAGTACAGTTCCTTTTGTCTTTAGTCTTATAGACTCCACTCACTTCCAAAGTTACTTAGATTAGTGCCTTATTCCCTTACTCCCTGCAAAGAAGTTGTTTCTTACAGTTATCTCTTTTAAATTATGTTTTATATTTATCCAACAGATAAATACCTAGCTAAAGATGTTAAACAGTGCTGAAAGGCTTACAATAATACACAGCACTCCCTTCCTCTCACCTACACTCTACACTGACTTGTTTACTAGAGCAACAACTTTTAACTCTTTTAGCTGTTTTCATCCATACATCTAAATAATGCACTTCAAGGCTATCTCTTGAGACATCAATTTTAAATATTATCCATTGATTTCCTATTGTGTACCTTTTATAACTCCTTCCCCTGACCCAGATCTTCACAATTACGGTTATTTCACAAATTTTGGTTAGAGCAATATTCAGTGTTTATATTATTTACTTTCTCATTAATATTTGAAAATCTCAGAATTAATAATTACTTTATTCTTTGTAGCTGTTGCTGTCTCCTACCCTACCACATTTTTTTTTCTGCATGACTTACTAGGTAGTCTGCAGTTCCTTCTCAGACCTCATCTCACCTCCGCAGGCCCTCTGTCTTCTTGGGCTACTTCATTGAGAGTAAATATGTAGAGCCAGAAATAAGACTGCTGGTATCTGGGGGCTTCAAGTGAAAGGAAACTGAGGTCTGATTGTCTGTATGTAGGCTTTCACTTAACTTCCCTGTTCTCAGATTGATGCCACATCCACCTTACACTGTGCCCAGGTCACTGAGTCTCAGGCCTTTCTGATTCACCTTCTGTGAGACTGAGACTCCTGTTTGCTGTGGCTTGAAGAATTTGGGGTACAATTGGCTGGGTGGGTAGGGACTTGGGGAGTCTATGTGGTTCTCATACATACTTTCAAGCAAATATCCTACTTTCAACTCTGTGCCTCATCCCTGCTTTTGTAGTACCTGGTACTTTTAATTCCTGCCCCTTCTTTAGGTTCTTTGCAGTAATGCAGCTTGTTTCTCTTAGGTATCCCCTCTGCAAACACAGAGGTTGTTCTCCTTGCTTTACTCAGCCAAGTCAGTAAAAATTCCATTATCTGCTTTGTGTCTTCCCTTAGTGTAGTTCATTGTTACAAATTTCTTTAAATTTCACCAAAAATGGAGTTTGTGTTTGTGTTTCTTGTGCTTTTAGAGAGAAAAAGGACCTCAACTTAAAGCAGAAGTCACATGGCCAGTCTACATTCTCTTTGACCCACACTAGACTCAGCTCATGTTATCTCTTTGGAGAAGGCACTCCTGAGTCCTCTAAGCAAAGTAAGTTACTTTGCTCTTGGCCTCCACTGCATTCTAACTGTAGTTCTGTTGGGACACTCTATTGTAATACATCTGGTCATTTTCCCCACTAGCCTATGAGCCCATCTAGGACAGGGAACACATCTAACTAGTGTGCTCGCACCATGAACCTTGCACCGGCCTGCCTCTGGTAGGTGTGCTGACTACAGCTTATTGAATCAAGAACAGGTGGACAGCACTGTGTTTGATGTATTAACTTTGAGCAGGCATTAACATCACTGAGATACATTATAGTTGCTCAGGCACCATTTGAGAAGTTAAGTGACAGTGTTGGGCTGAACTAGAATCTCACATTCCTGTCTTAACTGGTTTCATGACCCAAAACTATGTTGCTTCTAGAAGATATTCTTGGGTGACCTGGAAAAAAATTGTAGGAAATTGAGGATATTGTAACTTGGGAGGTTCCCCAAAGGACTTGACTTTTCTAATGCAATAAATGCATCTTTCGTACTTTAATTTCAGTTCTGGGCAGATTTGCTGTGAATTGGGTGTGACCTAGCTTTTAGAGATAAAAACTTCAATATGGAAGTACAGTTAGAATTAGGATAAGAAGGCTACATGAGGTAACAATTAAGAAATGGGCTGTGACTATTATAAGAACTCAAGGAAAGGTTTAAACACAGAAGAAAATATTCTTTGATGGTTACAAGGGTAGGGAGGGAAGGAGAGAGTTATTCACTAACTAGATAGTAGACAAGAATTATCTTAGGTGAAGGGAAGGACAGCACCCACTACAGGGGAGGTCAGCACAACTGGACTAAACCAAAACTAAGAAGTTTCCTGAATACAACCAAACACTCGAGGGACAGTGTAGCAGGGATGGGGGTCTGGAGACCATGCTTTAAAGGGACATCTAGGTCAAAGTTTATTAAGAAAATGTTCTGCATCCTGCTTTGGTGATGGCGTCTGGGGTCTTAAAAGCTAGTGAGCAGCCATCTAAGATGCATCAACTGGTCCCAACTCACCTGGAGTAAAGGAGAATGAAGAACACCAAAGACACAAGGAAAGTATTAGCCCAAGAGACAGAAAGGGTGACATAGACTGGAGATTTCATCATCCTGAGACCAGAAGAACTAGATGGTGCCCAGCTACCACCAGTAGCTGCCCTGACAGGGAACACAACAGAGAGTCCCTGATGGAACAGAGAAACGTGGAGTGCAGAACTCAAATTCTAGTAAAAAGACCAGACTTAATGGTCTGACTGAGACTGGTGGAATCCCAGAAGGCATGGACCCCAGACTTTCTGTCAACCCAGAACTAAAACCATTCCTGAGGCCAACTCTTCAAGGATTAGACTGGACTATGGGACATAAAATGATACTCTTGAAGAGTGTGCTTCTTAGCTCAAGTAGATATGTGAGACTAAATGAGCAGCTCCTGTCTGGAGGTGAGAGGAGAAGGCAGAGAGGGTCAGGAGCTGGTTTAATGGACACGGGAAATTAGGGGTGGAAAGGAGGAGTGTGCTGTCACAGTATAGGGAGAGAAACTAGAGTCACATAACAATGTGTGTATTAATTTTTGTATGAGAGACTAACTTGAATTGTAAACGTTAACTTAAAGTACAACAATAAAATTTTTTAAAAAAGAATATGGGCTTTTGAATTTGATCTGAGTTTGAATCTTAGCTCCCCCACTTTCTAACTGTGTTATGTTGGGCAAGTGACTTAACTTCTCTGAACCTCAGATTCTCAGTATCAAAAATGGAATAACAATATACATGTTAATGGGTTGTATCTGAATTAAATAAGAAACCGTATATAAAACACTTAGCATTATGCCTGGCATGTGGTAAGCTTTCAATAAATGTTACTGGTTTTTATCTATGATGACAATAAAATGCCAAGCAAATATTTGATGATTGTCTAAAATAATTTGAAGGAGTTTAGTGAAAAATTTTGAGATGAGGGTTGACTATCGGTTACAGAAAACTTAGCCATCTAGAGAAGCAGTGGTGCTTCCTTCACAGGGGCCTATTAAATTGAAAGATTGTGTTCTAGCAGCCAAGGAAAAGAGCAGCTATATGAATCATTTCTTATGATCTAAAGTCCATTAGCTACTCCATTTAGTTGTTAATGTTGTGAGGCCATTGGTATAAATAAATGTGTTATTTTGGTAATGGACTTGTTTTCTTAACAATTATATTGTTTTCTCCAAATACTATAATTTAACGCTGGCATTCTGCTAATTAGTCAGCAGATCAGCTTTCAGCGTTGTTTCAATATCCTATCCCCTTACCACATTTTTGGGTTTTATATTAAAGCTCATATTCAGTTGACATCAGGGACAAAATTTACAGTAGTATTTCTAAGTTTACTTTATACCTTGTAGCCAGGGATATATTACCCAATAAGCAAGGTATACAGGGTATACTGATGAGGTGAAACTATGGATGCACTATGGATGCACTACGGATGAGGTGTACTATGGATTAGTAAGTAAGCACAGCTAAGCTCGTGTGTGGTGAAACCCAGGTGAAACTGTGCACTATGGATTAGTAAGCACAATTAAGTCCGTGTGTACATTGCTCTAAGCCAGTGCATACTGTGCTTACTAGTTAATCCACCCCTGCTTGTAGCCCTATTGACTCAACATTAAGTGCTTAACTGCTAACAGAAAGATTATGTTCAAACTCACCAGTGGCTCCGTTGGAGAAATGGCATGGCTATCTTCTCCCATAAAGATTACAGCCTTGAGAAAACTCTGTGGGGGAAGTTCTACTCATCCTATAGGGTCACTATGAGTCAGAATCAACAGAACAAAATAACAAGTTTATAAAGCACTTATCACACACATCATTTGAACCTTACTCAGACCTATGAGTTAAGTGTAACCATTAAGTCCATTTTACAAATGAAGCAACTGTAACTCAGAGAGTTTACACAAATGCATAGCTACATGGGGCAGGTAGATTTGACCCCAGGCTATTTTATTTAAATCCTTTGCTCCTTTCACTTTACCAATGGGTCTCTCACTTCTCTCTTCCCCTTACCATTAGTGTATAGTTTAGGCCTGTTCCTTCCTATTGTAGTTTATGTACTTGATTTGGAATGAGATAGTTTTGAATGTTACAGAGAAGAAGACTCCAAACCTTATTAAAGTGAAACAAAGGATTTATTAAAGCATTCAAGGGGACATTTGAATAGGAGCTCATGAGATCTCAACAAGTAAAACCAAATGAGTCCACAGGATTCATCTTAACATGCATTTGAAAAGGCAAAAACCACAAGCAGCTGAGGTACAGCTAAAACTATCTTCATTGGTCAGGAAACTAGAGGTGGGCTATGTCAGAAGCACGGCTTGCGGAGGTGGGCTACGTCAGAAGTGGGGTTGGGTCTTGGATAGGCTCATTGTAGGTATGTGGTTGGAATGGGCTGACCACCTTCTGCTCGCCCAACCACCAGCTGCTTGTGGGTGCAGCTGTTTCCTGGAACAAATAATCAAAAATAGTCTACCAGTACTTCTTAGTTTGCAAAGGCCGAAGAAGAGGGGGGAGGATTTTTCAGAGAGCTTGCAGGTGAAACAAGATGAAGTCACTCTTGCTTCCTTGACATGAGTCCAGGCTAGGCCAAAGGTCTGGTTTTGGATGGTTCCCTTTGTCATTCCCTCCTTTTGATCAAGAATTTTCTTAGAAACTCATTGATCACTATTATGAGTCTTCTGCATGGACTTACTTTCCTTGAACTGATTAGATGGTCACCTATGTTAGATAGGCTTTTAAGACCACAGACTCCATCTTCAAGAGAATAGCCAGACACCATCTGTTTATATCTATCTTGCCATATTTAGGGTCTCATCTTCAGGGCAAGCAGGTCTCATGTTGCCCACAAAGGAGTAACCTGTCTTCTGCAAGGATTTAGGTAGTTGTGTGTGTGGCCACTTACCTCACTAAGCCGTTTAAGTCTCCAGATGTTACCAGAGAGATGAAAGGGTTCAGATGTCATCAGCAGATAACCAGGCACCACTGCAGGTGTTTTCACTATGCTATTTAAAATTATAGAGGGCTGACTGGAAAGCCAAATTAAAAAGGGAACCAGTTAGCCTAGGTTAGGATTCAAGTCAAGTAACAGATGAGCCTACAAGGGTCTCAATAATTTCTTCAAAGTACATAGCATGTTGGAAACCCCATTGATTATTAGCAGCTATAGCTCTTAACCAGTGCCACCAGGGTTCCAAAACCAAACCCATTGTTGTCGAGTCAATTCCAACTCATAACGACCCTATAGGACAGAGTAGAACTGCCCCATAGGGTTTCCAATGAGCAGCTGGTGGATTCAAACTGCTGGCCTTTTGGTTAGCAGCCATAACTTGCCATAGCTCTTAAACATGTGCCACCAGTGGTCTTCAGGTTTGAGTGGGGGTGAATGTTCAGATACAGTGTTGGGCAATGCAGAAAAGGAAACATTTGATCAGGCAAAAGAAAATAACGATAAGAAGTGTAACTAGCCTAGTTTTTATGAAAGAGCTGACCCAAGATTTGATACCATTGGGTGACCAATTGAAAACGTCAGACCAGTCTTTAGGGTCACCAGTGTCTTCTATATGAAGCCAGGTAGATTTCTGGTGAATTTTCCTTATGCCTAGTTCTACCTTTCCAGTGTTATTTACCCAGGTGCAACAAGAAGAGTTAGCGACAGCATATACGCCACCATGTTGCGCTAACCGAAAGTCAAGGGCTATTCTATTGTCCAAAACTACTTTAAAGATACCAAGGATTCTTGTTGTGCTACAAGGTTATCTGCAATGTCATTAGCTAACTGTTCCAGAGTTGCTGACATGTTTCTGAGAGCTCTTTCTAGTTGGGCTACTCTGACAAAGGGGAAGAATGACCTAAGGAATCTATATCCAAAACTAGGGTGTTTTTCTATTGAATTATACCATCCATAATCATCTTTAATTGCCCTGTGATTCCTGACTAGGATATTTAAGTCATTAGTTCAGTGTTTGCTTTCATCCTAAGAGTAAGTATGTAAAGGAACTCCTAAAACGCTAAGGGTGCATTAAGCCATTATGTTCCATTCATCCAAACAAGGTAATGCCCAAGCATGAGGTTCATCACTTGGTTTTGGTTCCCTCTTTGTGGGATAATTTGATCCTCCCCATAAAATACCTACCCATAAGGAGCACAAATCGTGCCATTTCCAGTATAACTGTGTGGGAAAGGGATGCTTTGATTAGCTTGTTCAAGCCAGGGTTCTGTTAGTTATTGCAAACGGACAGTTGTCCCACTTATAAAGGTTTTATAAATCTGGCATAAGGGAGAATTTCTGATGGGGTACCAAGCAAGCTATTTCTTAGGCAGTGAGGAAAAAAAAAATCTAGGGAGTTATACATATTGGAGAAAATGGACAAGTTGGCACATAAGGAGACCTTCATTGAAACAGTCCCTGGAAAAGCGTAGCAGGATCTGATCTTGTGTCATGGGTTGAGTTAAGTTAAAGCATGGTGCGTGAGGTTGAATATGCAATAATCTTAATGCATATGGCCCACTTAAAAGTGATGTTGAAGTTATTGACAATGGGGGCTACTAAGTTATAGTTTAGTATACAGGAAGCTAGTGGATCTGAATTTTCTTCCATAGCTGTTGGAGTGGGATAGCAGTTCCAGCATTCAGTAAAATACCAGTAGTGGCTACTGATTAAACTAGTCGTACAAAGGCAGTGTCCTTCCATATGTTAGTAGGGACTATTGAAAGCAGAAGAATAAAATTTAAGAGGGACTTCATAATGTCACCAAATAATATCACAACAATACATCAAGGTGATAAAAAAAGAAAGGCTATTATTATAAAGCAAATTGCAGAAAAAAAAGCAAAAAAAAAAAAAATTTACTCAACATGGAGTAAAACCTGCTTATGTAAGGTTCAAAGAATAAAATGGACCAGATGTGGGACTGTATTCCCTTAGGCAATCAACTGAAGATATCTAAAAAGGGAGAGTCTTCTCTGGGATATGGGACCAGGTTGCCTAGTATAATGTAATAAACAAGTAAAATGACTGTATCCTATTAATATAAAAAACAAGGCTAAAGTAAAGCTATATTGAAAGGCAATAAGTCTCTAAATAACAGTATAGGGTATAGATTATACCAAGAAATAACAATCTTATTATAATTTCATGTGCTAGCATTAAAAGCAAGGGGCTTAGGTTCACAAGGGAAAAATATATCAAAACAAGGTACAATACCCCAAAGCTGTAACCCAGTAACAATGAACAAAAGGACAATTATAACTAAGAATAAGGGTCCAAGAATTTCAGCAGGTTGCATTAGCCTAAGATACAGGCCTGATCTGGAGTCTTGGGAATGCAAGCTGTCCACTCAGATCTCATTTGCTTCCATTCTGAAAGCCACTTGAACTTTAACTTAAGCCCTTTGGCAGGCTTAACGGTCCATTCAGGTGTTGGGGCCTTCTTTAATTGTAAAAAGTGTATCCAAACCTTAACTCCTTCAATTTGGCAGGACGGGGTTTGTAAGGAGTACTTAATAGGGCCTTTCCAATGAGGCTCAAGGGAATCCTTTAATTGATATCTTTTCCAGTATATGTAGTCTCCTGGCTGTATGGCTGTTTCAGGGGCCTCCACACAGGTTTCTCATGATCAAAAGTGTCCCTGACTAGAGAGTCATATGTTTTGGCTTATTGCATCAATGTCTGGCAATACTTTTGACAACTGAGTTGTAAGAAATTGGAGTCAGCCCAAGCAGAGCAATAGGTGAGAGCGAAAGGCCACCCCACGACAATTTCACGTGGAGTTTATGTGGGCCAAATGGGGTTGACCTTAAATTCAATAAAACTGAAGGAAGCACCTGAGTCCAAGGTAAACTTAGGGACAAGGCAAGTTTAGTCAGCTAGCCCTTTATTATGCCATTTGTCCTTTTGACTAGACTGGATGATTGGGGATGGTATGGGCAATGAAGCCTCTGGCAAATTGGAAAAACTTTACATAATTCTTTCATAACTTGGCCAGTAAAGTGTGCTTCGATCACTACAAAGGACCGATGGTGCACCCCAGGTGGGAATAATATTTTCTAATAATGTATTAGCCACAAAAGAGGCAGTTGCATTTCAGCAAGGGAATGCCTCTACCCAGTATGAAAATCTGCAAACCATTACCAGTACATATTTGTAGACATTGGAAAGGGGAAGTTGGATAAAATAAATCTGCAATTCTAATAAGGGTCAGGTAGGCAGTGGGTACCTCCCAGGGGGTGGTCGATATGGCCAACCAGTTGGGAGCATATAGTGCAGTGTTTAGTTACATGCTCAGTGGTGCACCAGAAGTGTCCCCACGAGTGCTTAGATAGTATATCTATTAATTTATGTCTATTAATTTATGTCTTCCCCAGTGATTGTCAGCATGCAGCGTTGGAGCCAATGGAATGTGTAGGGATTTTGGAAGGACTAGTTTCCTCCTGGGTATCCAAACCTTTGAGAGTGTCCTTCTCAAATCTCGATGTTCCAATTTAATCAACATCCCTCCTTTTTCCAATGGTTCTTTTCCTCCTCGGGGGCCATGTTCTGGTGGCTGGCAAGGTTGTGCCATATAGGCCCACCAGGAGCATTGTCTTGTATAAAAATGTCCCCTTCATTTCTTGCTAAGCTAGGCTCCTGACATTCATGGCAGCTATTCTCACAACAGTTGGCAGAAACAGCCGTGGCTTGAAAGTTTGTGGATGCTGCTGGTTTTGCAGCCTCATCTGCCAAATTATTATCCCTTATTTTTTTCTGTTTGAGGCATCCTTTTAGATTGACAGGCTTGTATTTTGATTACCACAGTTGCAGAGGGAAGCAACATAGCTTCCAGGAGGTCGGCTACTAAGGGGCCATTTTTGATCTGGGCCCCTGATGATGTGAGGAATCCTTGATGTTTCCAGAAAATCCCAAAGGCATGTATGACCCCCAGAGTATACCTCAAGTCCGTATAAATGCTTAACAACCCTCCAGAAGCTAACTTGCAGGACTGGATAAATGCTATCAGTTCAGCCTGTTGAGCCGAAGTCACTTCAGGAAGAGAACTGACTTTCGAGGGCTTCACTAGAAGTAGTCACAGCATATCCTCCTTGGTAATGAAGTCGAGAGATCTTAAATATGAGCCATCTACAAATAACGGTAATTCTGTGTTTTCTTTTGGGGTTTCTTGCAAGTCAGGTCTTATGGTAAGCAAATGATCAGTTAAGTCTATATAGTCATGAAAAGGTCCAGTGTCCTCATCTGGTAGGGGAAAAAGTATAGTGGGGTTGAACCCGCTAACTATGCAATGTAATATGTGGGGCTGCTAGCAAGAGGATCTCATAGTGAGTTATTCAGCTGGTGAAAGATGTTGGGTAAGGCTGGAGTTTAAAATAGCCAAAACAGCACAGGGAACATAACACATTCAAGGTATTACCCAGAACAACATTTGCAGTGGTTTCCACCAGCCAGCGATGGCAGAAACTGCTCTGAGACATGGGGGGTGTCTCAGTCATCTAGTGCTGCTCTAACAGAAATACCACGAGTGGATGGCTTTACAAAGAGAAATTTATTCTCTCACAACCCAGTAGGCTACAAGTCCAAATTCAGGGCATCAGCTCCAGGGGAACACTTTCTCCATTGGCTCTGGAGGAAAGTCCACGTCATTGGTTTTCCTTTGGTCTGGGAGCTTCTCTGCACAAGAGCCTCAGGTCCAGAGGACGCGCTCTGCTCCCAGCACTGCTTTCTTGGTGATATGAGGTTCCCATGTATCTCTGCTCGCTTCTCTCTTTTATATCTCAAAAGATATTGCATTAAGACACTAATCTTGTCAGCCTCATCAGTATAAACTCATCACAGTGATAGAATTTACAACACATGAGGAGATCACATATAATCTCATCATAGTCGTAGAGTTTACAACACATAAGGAAATCACATCAGATAACACAATCATACAATACTGGGAATCATGACCTAGCCAAGTTGCTACACACATTTTTTGGGGGACACAACTCAATCCATGACAGGGGTATCCTTGGGCCACTGGGCCCAGCTAGACACTGTAGTACCCTTCTGGTCTCTGTTGTCCTCCAACGCATTTCCATTTACTTCATGAACAAAAAGTGAAAAATCCAAGCCAAGGCAGAGAAATCCCAAGGCAGGGGTTTGTAACCATGACTATTTCACTTTGAGGACAGATAATTGAAAAGGTTCAGGCCCTGAGGGTTTTAAGTACTGGTACAGGCTCTGAGCTGTTAAGGAAAAGTTGTGTATTTGAGTTTGACGATACCTGCAAGACCCCAAAATCCTCTAAGCTGTTTGTTGGTCTTGGGCAGGGGGAAAGCTAGGATAGCTTCCTTGTGCTTGGGATCTATAGAGACTCCTGCTAAAATAATATGTCTCAGATACTTTGCAAATGGCTGTGCTAATTGTAATTTCTCTTTGGAAGCTTTGTGGCCCCTATTAGCCAAATAAGTCAAGAGGGTGATGCTGTCCTTGAGGCAAGCTTCTTGGGTTTGAGGGCAAATTAATAGGTAGGCCAGCCACATATTGGAGTAAAGTGGATCCATGGATAAATTGCCAAGACTGAAAATCAACATGCAAAACTTGAGAAAAATAGATGGGAGACTCAGTGAAACCCTGGGGCATGACTGTCCAGGTGAAATTGTTGGTCTTCCCAGGAAAAAGCAAAAAGATACTGGCTTTCTGCGTGGACAGGATACTAGAAAAAGTACTGAATAAATCTACTACTGTGAAGCAAGTAGATTCTAATGGCACATTGGGCAAAAGTAAATGGGAGGTTGGCACCACTAGTAATCTGGAAACCACTGTGCTATTTATGGCTTACAAATCCTGAACCAAATCTCCAGCCTCAGTTGCCAGCTTTTCTAACTGTGAAAACAGGGGTGTTGCAAAGGCTGGTACAGGGAATGATTAGTCCTTTGGTTAAAAAGTCCTGAATTATTGGAGCCAATCCTTCTTTTGATTCCCACTTTATAGGGTATTGAGAAACTCTTGGCAAGGGTTTAGAATGATCAAGTTGCATCTTAATGGAATCAGCTGAAAGTACTCAACCAATGTCTGGAGGAGGAATCCCACACACACTCTTGAACAGCACAAGGGTGATTCAAGTCAAATGGCTTCAAAGGGGCAAGTAAAGGTGTATCAAACAAATTGAAAGTCTGTGCGTAGCATAAAGTCTCTTCATGATACTCACTTGTGCTATGGGGCATTCTGGCACATTCAAGAAAACTTTGCCATCCTCAGTAAATTGTAAATTACGTTTGCATTTTGAAAGTAAATCCTTTCCAAGTAAATTAACAGGGGTAGTGGGGCTTAGCAAGAAATGATGTATATCCTCAGTTGGTCCTAAGGAAACATTAACTGGCTGAGAATATGTTAAAATTTTTTCTTAGTGGTTTCTCCCACGATTTTAGTAGTTTTTGTACTCTGGGGCAGAGGCTTTTGTAAACACGTGGGATTTAAGGCTGACATTTTGGCTCCTGTATCAATTAAAAATTTGCATGTTCTCCATTAACATGTAGGGTAGTTTCCCCTTGAGAATTTAAAGCCACCATAGGAAAAGCCTCAAAAAATACTTGGAGCTTCTTCACTGGGATTTATTGGGTGACACCCAAGTGCCCAGTTTAGACTTTAGTTTTAGACAGTCCTTTTTAAAATGTCTGGGTTTCTTGAAGTAAAAACACATACCTGGCAGCTTGGGCTGAGGGGTCCTTGATTTAACCCAGGGAAATCTTGGACTCTATTTCAGCTCTCAGTCTGTAACTGTTGTTGTTATAAAGCTGTCAACTTGTTTTGTTTAGTTTTAGTTTTTTGTTCAGCATCCTTAGCTTCTTGCTCAATGGTCTGAGACAATTTATAAGCTAAAGTAACAAGGCTGGTAGTAGAAGCTGTCTCCCAATTAATTACGTCTGTTTACCAAATTGGATATGTTAGGGTCTAATCCATTAAGAAACAATGAGTTGAAAGCCATTTCAGCACCATCATACTATAGGGACATTCCATAATGTTCAGTAAAGAGTTTAGTTAATCTGTCACTAATTATAAATGCTTTCACTCTTTTCTTGTCTACAAGTGTGGACCTTTGCCCCATCTATTTTTTGAGCAAGAGCTTTAGAGATAGATTTCAACAGCTGGTGTTACATTTTTCTAGCTTATTGCAAAAGTTCTCTATCAGTTAAACCAGATCTGGCAAGTAGAGAGTCCTCAAGGTGATACCATCCAGCCTCTTCCATCCATAAGTGAGCCTCTCTGGGGTCTATTAGCATATGAATAAGTTGGTAGAGGTCAGGTAATCCAGGTTGGTAAGTATAAGGATTCCACTGAATTTATGTGGATCTTCCCAAGGGCTTGGGAAGTCCATTACTATAGCCCTCAATTCTGCCTTCTTCCAAGGGGTAAAGCTAACTTGTGGACGATCCCTTGTGTGATCAGGTGGTTTCAGCTTAAAGGGCGTCTCGAGGTGTGGTACACTTTCAGGCAGATCATTCCTAAACTCTTCTGAGCAATAAAGAAGTTCAGAGAGGGCGTTTTCAGAATAAGGCTGGACAGGTGGATATAGAGAGGCAGCTGCTAGGGGAGGAGTAGGAGAAGGAGGGGAAGCAGTAGGGAAAGGAGGGTTGGAAGGAGAAGGGGGTGGTAGAATTGGCAAGGAATGAAGTAGAGTCGGCCAGCAAGGGAGAGCATTGTAATTATTTAATCTGCTTAGTTTATTTAGATATTGTATCTTGTAAAGAGGAAGTTCTACTTATTGTATCTTGTAAAGAGAAAATCTACTCTCCATTTTCCTTTTTGATAATTCTTGGTACCAGTTAAAATATGCTTCCCATTGGTTTTATTTTATTTGGGAAGATTTAACTTCCAATTTACTGTGCAGAAAAATTAACTTATTTACATCAAAACTACTCCATAAGGGCTACCAATGCTCGAGGTTCTCCTGAGTGAGTGCATGCCAGCAGCCAAGAATCCAGAATCATAATGCTTAGCCGTATAAGCTGTGGGAGTTCCAAAAGGAGGGCCCACATGGTCCTTTGAACTGGCATTCCCCATCTCACTCAGTTAATTCACGTGCTGATAGAACAAGGAACACTAAGCCTAATGTGCCCTCTGAAAAGAAAGAAAGAGTCCAAACTGAAATTGTATTCTTGGCTGCTAGATGGCAATCTGATGGTACTGTTAAACACTTCTAGGAGACAATCACTTAGCAAGGAGAACTGCTTTCACTTTTCTTTGAGTCATAGATTATAACTAACCAAGAGCACCATGGAAAATTTGCACTGTTTTGCCTTTCTTGTGTACCTGTGTTGTGTGAGCATTTGCTTGCAACCAGCAAGCAGCCTAATGCTTCTGGCCCATCTTGCGACCAGTTTATCCTGTCACAGGAGCCTTTAACTGCTTGAAGCAGCTGGTGACTGCCCTATTGCCAATTAAGTGGTCAACTTCTGCCTGAGATTGTGTTTACAGTTTCTAGTGACTCAGAGCTCTTTGAAAGCAGAATCACCTCCATAGCTACCAGCAGTGAAAACAAGCAATTACAGACTCTCACACAATGTTCAGATCATGAACAGAAACAAAAGCAAGAGCTTAATAAATCCTCAGAGGGCTATGCCGCAAGATTATGGGCTCAATCTGGGAGTGCTTACCTCTCAGGCAAGTCCAAAGTCCTCAGGGAAAAGAGAAGAGGACTAGGGGCTCAGGTGCCAGCACTGGGCTCCAGTCCACAGTTCCTCGGGGTCTACTGTAGTCAAGTTATCACTGGATCCTGCCAACTATGCCAAAGAATAACATGGAGAAGAAGACTCCAAACATTATTAAAGTGAAACAAGAGGATTTATTAAAGCATTCAAGGGAACATTCAAATGGGGGCTTGTCTTAGTCATCTAGTACTGCTATAACAGAAATACCACAAGTGGATGGTTTTAACGAAGAGAAGTTTATTTCCTCACAGTCAAAGTATGCCTAAAGTCCAAATTCAGGGTGTCAGCTGCAGGTGAAGTCTTTCTCTCTCTGTCGGCCTTCTCATTAGTGTTCCCCCGGACTAGGAGCTTCTCGGCGCAGGGACCCCTGTTCAAAGGATGCACTCTACTCCTGGCACTGCTTTCTTGATGGTATGAGGTCCCCCTGTCTCACTGCTCACTTCTGTCTTTTACATCTCAAGAGATTGCCTCAGGATACAGTCCAATCTTGTAGATCCAGTCCTGCCTTACTAACACAACTGCCACCCATCCTCCCTCATTAACATCATAGATGCAAGATTTACAACATATAGGAAAATCACAAAGTACCAGGAATCATGGCCCAGCCAAACTGATACACGCATTTTTGGGGGGACATAATTCAATCCATGACAGGGCTCATGAGATCTCAACAACTGAAACCAAATGAGTCCACAGGGTTCATCTTAACATGCATTTAAAAAGGCAAAAACTACAAGTAGCTGAGATATAGCTAAAACTATCTTCACTGGTCAGGAAACTAGAGGTGGACTACATCAGAAGCAGAGCCTGTGGAGCTGGGCTACATCAGAAGCAGGACTGGGTCTTGGATAGGCTCACTGCAGGTATGTGGTTGGAATGGCTTGATCACCTACTGCTCAGCCGACTACCAACTGCTTGTGCGTGTAGCTGTTTCCTGGAACAAAGAATCAAAAATAGTCTACCACTTTGTCTTAGCTTGCAAAGGGGAGGTGGGATTTTTTCAGACAGCTTGCAGATGAATCAAGATGGAGTCACTCTTGCTCCCTTGACATGAGTCCAGGCTAGGCCATAGAGCCAGTTTTAGATGACTCCTTTTGTTAAGAGTAAGTCTTGAACTCTGCAACTAACAGGCTGCCACTGGTGACTGAATTTTTGCTGAATGCTGGGCTGAGGAAAACAAAGTATTGCCAAATCTGTAAAAAGAACATTTTTATACTCAGCTTCCAGGATCTAATGCCTTTTAATTTTCTGTCATTATTCCACTAAAGAGGAAGAATGGAACATTGATATACACATTGCTGTTTTTCTGGTTTTTAAGCCATTCCATGTGGTTCAACTTTTAGTTGTTTGTTAATTCCGCAAATATATATTGAGCACCTTTTTTGAGCCCTAATTTTGAATGTCAGTTTTTGAGATAGGAGCTAATGCGTTCACCATGGAGAGATGGAGCTGAAGAGAAACTGTAGGCTCTTGAGCCAAGGAGGCCTCTCTTTTCCATATTACATTGTAGCTTCTTGTCTGTTTTAAAAATATACTTCCCCCACCCCCAAATTAAACTTTCAACATTCTCCTTCATTCCCAGAAAGAATTCTTTAGAAATTTGAAAAGTATTGCTTCCAAGTATTACAGCAATCTGATATAACTGGCTTCGTATAATCTTAGTTTATTGCCACAGTCACTCATAATTAAAGTTATAACTGTTTACTCAGATGCAAAAGTGTCTTGGGAGAGAAAGTGGATACACAGGGAAGGGACATTTAAGTAACAACTTTGATTTAAGATTTCTTCCCTATTATTTTCAGACTGTAAATAGGTTTGCGTGTAGTATATTTTCTTTCCACCAAAAACTTTATTTCAGGAAATGGAGAACACTCCTATTCCTTCTTTTCCTCCAAGAGTAGCAACGATTAAAAAAAAAATCAAGGTTTTAAATTTTTTTATTATCAGAGACCTTTGTTGTTCTTATGTGACAACACAGAGTATATAACTTTAAATTTCTGGCCATCTAATTAGATGTTTTCTAAGTATGATCAGCATTGTAACTGGTCCAGAGCCCATATTTATAAAACAGTAACTACGACAACTCATTCTTCCTAACCAGGCTCAACCCCTAAAACTTTCCCAACTGTGTGTTTTACAAAATGACATAAGTAGAGGTTTTAGAAAAAAATAAAACAACTTTGGATGATAAATGCTTTTTATAAACGGAGCCTATAAAGCTGTTTATTCAGCAGCATGTGATTCATACTGTGGGAGTTCATCAGATGGCAAGGATTAACCCCCTAATTTGTTTCTCTTTTTCCTTTTGGAAGAGGATAAGCTGCTGTGAATTCCATATACTCAGCCTGAGCTACCAAGCATGATTGGAAACCATATTGGAAACAATACATGGTTTTCCTGCTACTCATGACCATATGTAATAAGGTTTTGTTTGGTTTTATTTTAAAACACTAAAAATATATTACAACTTTCACATCAATGTGTTCCTCAACCTGAAAGGCTTTTAAATATTTTATGCTTTTCTGGTAGAACAGTATGATGTTACTTATCTGTAGCAATGTTAAGCAAATTCCTTATAGTTATCTCCATATCTAATGCAGAAACTTAAGTGAATACTTTAAAGCAGGTCATAATATACTTGAAGAGCCAATTTCTCTAGCATGACTGCACACATAATTGGTTTTGAATAGACCACTGTGGTTGAAGTGTCCAACGGGGTGTCAGAATAATCCACCAGGGCTTGATAGGGTAGTGTGTCCCATAAGATTAACAGATCTTCAAAATTTAAGTAGTGACAAACCAGTTAAACAAGTTGCTGTACAGTCAGCTCTGATTCATGGTGACCCTATGTGTATCAGAGTAGAACTATGCTCCAGAGGATTTTCAGTGGCTAATTTTTTGGAAATAGATTGCCAGGCCTTTCTTCCAGGGTGCCTTTGGGTGGACTCAAACCTCCAACCTATCCATTAGCAGCTGAGCTTTTTAACCATTTGCACCACCAGTTGAGACCACTCCTTAGCACTGACACCTCCCCTAAGTTCAATTCCATTGTCTCAGTGGGAATGAATTCCCTGTAGGGTCAGGGGAGTTGGAAGAACTGCCTCTACCAGAACAGCCCCATCTTTCCTTGGGCCAGCAGTAAGTAGTAGGTAATGGGCTGCAAACTGTTCAACCATATCTCCATGAACCCTCATCACTGGATGTTGAAGCCATCTTAGCCCAGCTACAGTGATAAGTACTTTTCAGTCATGATCATACTAGGCCTCTTAGTGGCATGGGATACACTTACCTAGCTTGCCTTTTTGCTGTTCTTTTCCCTTGTCTTTCATACTATCATCTCTCGATTTTTTTGTATATCAACTCTTTGAAAATTGGAATTCTAACCTGGAGGATAAAAGTAATGCATTAACCTGAAGCTGTTAAGATCATGATGCAAAGAAGTATAAGGAAGCAGTGTAAAAACGAAATCGAATCATCAGAGGTTAGACAGTTAAACACACAGTCTAGGTATTCAGTGAGTGGTGACTTGTTAATGTGCTCGTCTCCTACCAGTCCATGAAACACCTCCTTTCTATCCCTACACTGGCATAGCTCTTCCACCAGAATCACTTGACTAGATCCTAGAACCTAGCTAATGGAAACAATTTAGTTTCCTTCTTCAATTTCCTTTTCTCTCTCTTCCCTCAACTGTCATTATTTCCCGTGACTCCAGTCTTTATCATCTTCTTATTTTATCTACTGTCCCCAGTAATACACTCTTATTTATCCATCCACCCACCCATCCATCCACCCATCCATCCACCAATCCATCCACCCATCCATCCATCCATCCATCCATCCGTCATTTGTTGAGTATCCACTGTGTGCGTGCGAAGCATGTTCTGAAAACATCCGTTCTCTGACCAAGCTAGGAAAATAATGAAAAATGAGATGCTGGGAAATTTTCTAGAAACCTTGTAGAGCAGCCTCAGAATTGTCCTACTAAGGGTTGGGAACGCTAGGATGTTTTTATCCACTGACTCCTGTCCCTGATTGATTGCTAGCTACCCTGTGAGCATTATATTCCTGGCATTTTCAGGATGCCCTCCCAGCATGCTTGCAAGAATTAGTGCTGGAGAAAGCTCTCAAGTAGAAAAGCAGAGGTCAAGGACATGTACAGGTTCTGTTCATCAAGGCTACAGGTGAACTCAGAGGTGGGCCCAAAGGCTGAAGAATAGGGCATCTATAGGATCTGCTTCAACTTCTGTGGCCATCCCAATCGCCTTAAATGGAAATACATGAGAATTTTCCATTTTCCAGTAAGGTTTACGAGAATGAACATTTATTCTATTTCATGTACAGATACACAGCACTATGTTTAGAATTGGACTTACTCATTTCCTGAATACATATAGCTTCCTTTTTCTCTACAACCTCTTTTCAGCAGATTTATGCAGACAAGAAAAATATTGTAACTGAAAGCACCACTGCAAATTCCCCTGTACTGACATTTATCATGCCCATTTGATTTATTATCTATCATTTGAAAAGAGTATTTTGTAACTCTTGTGCAACAATTTTTTTAAAAAAAGTCCAGGAATGATTACATCCATGTAGCATAACTCTTCCAATGGCTAATGCAGTTTGCTTTATCACCCATTCATTCCCTAATTATGGTGTGTTAGTAAGCAGACACTATACATGGAAAGTTGGAGAGTTTGATTCAGCCCATCTTTTAAAAAAGAGGGTATGGATATAAAACCAGGCTAGATGCCATGATTATTGAGTGCTTGGCTTGGTGAACTTAATTTACCAAGTACTATTGAATTGATTAGGAGCCCCAGTGGTGCAATGGTTTAGCACTTGGCTGTTAATAGAAAGTTGCTAGTTCGAACCAACCCAGCAGCTCCACGGGAGAAAGACCTGGTGTTCTACTCCCATAAAGATTACAGCCTAGAAAACACTATGGCCAGTTCTACTTTGTCACATGTGGTTGCTATGAGTCGAAATCAACTCAACGGCACCTAACAACAACAGAAATAACAACACTGAAATGATTAAAAAATAAAGAAACTTTTGTGGTTATTAATACTCTCAAATGTCAAAGTTTGAATGCCATCTACTTTGGGTCCATTGAAAAGATTTCACTAAACCTTTATATTTGAATTAACCTTGTTCTTTTTCTTAACACAGCTCCCAACCCTTTTATGTAAGTTCTGCTATCCACTTCACTGGACTGAAGACAAAAGTAACTGTGTGATTACTATGTGGAATCTATTTATTGAATAACTAAAAGAAATCCACTTGAAGTTTATCTGTAAGAATGAATTCCTATGAACTGGGAACAAATATGATAAATTAAGCTTCTTTTTGGGTTCATTGGCGGGTGTTCCATCCTATGTTCCCAGCCAAGTGGCAACATGTGTTTCTCAAACAAATACCAGGTAATGCTAGGAATGCCTCTCTCTTCACCGTTTATCCAACTTTTATCCAACCTTTAAGACTTAGGCATAAGTTCTTGAATGAAGCTTCCCCTATTTCTTCCAATTCAGTGCTTTTTATACTTGGCTGTAATTAGAATCACTTGGGGAGCTGTTAAAACTCTCTATGCCCAAGCTATACCCCAGATCGGAGAGCCTCTAGGGGTGGGATTCAAGCCTTAGGGGTTTTTAAAGTTCTTTTGGTGGTTACAATGTTCAATCAAGATTGAGAGCCACCGTCCCCCTTGGATGTGATTGCTGCCTTCTCTGAAGAGCTAGGATACCTTGATTTAACCTGTTAATGACAGTTGTAATTGACCTCGTACTTTGATTCAAGGTACTTTAAAGATCAACTAGCCTAACCACCCTTCCAGTTCCAGATACCTCTAACTTTCTGGTTTTCCAGCTTGAATATACCTAGTGACATGGAACTTACCCCCGGTGCAGCCAAGTTCATTTTTGGGCAGCCCTGACTGGTTTAGACCCAGGTCCATCTCCTTGTACCTTCAACCTATTCTTCCTTTTTCTACCACTTTGGAGAAAAACGAAACAAAACAAAACAAAAAACCTTCCCAACAGGTTTTAAAAATGTTTGAACAATGCATTCATTAAAAAAAAATTTATAGAATACCTGCTAGGTATTGGACACTGGGCTACCTCATTGGAAATAAAAGTAAAGATTCCTAGGAGGATTTGAAAGTCAATCTTCATTTCTCTAAATAAATACTGGACTTTTTTTTTAATCTGCCACATTACTTTACATAAAAGATTATCCCAGGGTGGAAACAGTAAAAGAGCAAATAAGCTACAACATGTGAAGTTTAGGTAGCAGAGTGATGACTGTAAAACTTTGGGAATCGTTTTTTGAGTAAGGTTGTGAAATCTTTCCTGGAGGGTTTAATTTCATGCGACTTTATTTATATACTGCCGTTAAGGGCAGAGGGCAATGTCCTAGGTTACTGCTCAGAGTTCCTTCCGAGTCATTCTATGCTTCTAAATGAGGCAGCCCTGGGGAAGCCAGAGTAAATGATTAAGATACTTGTTTGACTTCCTGATGATGTTTTATTTGGAAAGATAAACAAAATTGCTTCCCTCCCATTATTCCCCATGATGCATGAAGCCCGATGAGGTCTCCTGGGAGAATCTTTGTCCAGCAGTGCTTGGCTGTGCCAGTTCCCTGAAGTTTTGCTGGGAAACAAAGCAATTTAAAGGCAGATTTGGGTCACACTGGCCTTATGTAGTTCCCCAAGGCTTATTCAAGGAGCAGAAAGGCAAGGTTGCTGATCATCAGGACTCTAGGGCAGGGCTTCAAACTGTTTAGTTCCTGTTCTAACCCCTGCTGACAATTTGCATTTCTAACAAGCTCCTAGGTAATGCTAGTGCTGCTGGTTAGGGACCAGTTCTGAGAACCATTAGTAGAGCAGTGGTTTTCAGAATTTATTATACATAAGAATCACCTGGGGATCTTGTTAAACTGTAGATTCTGATTCAGTATATCTGGGGTGGAAATACAAATTCTCAGCAGGGGTTCCAACTGAATGAACCAGTTTGAAGCCCAGCTCTAGGGATTCTGTTCGTGTTGTTGTGCTCCTGAGGGATTGCATTCATAGACATCAAATGAAAGATACACCCTGGAGTAGTGTAGTCAGGTGGCCATGGGCACAATGGGGATGAGCATCTTGTAAAAGAAGAGCTGCTTCTGGAGAAATGTTGAAAACTATGCTGGCCCCTCCAAGGGAATGTAAGGGGTCCTAAGGACTCTTTCTTGGGACCTAGAACATGGTTCCATTTTCACCAACCTAGAAACACATCAGGGAGGCATTTTATACTCCAGGAATCAAGCTAGCTGTTTCCTCCATCCTCTTTTGCTTGCTTAGATCTCAAATCCTCCTTTTCTTCAAATACATGCAGCCCTGAGATGATTAGAATTCCTTTTAATCCATCAGTGCACTGATGTTTGCACTCCGGTGATGAATTATGGTTTCTTCCTCCACCGTGCCATGCTTTATCCCGTGGCACAGATTATGCCAGCAGGTTGTTGTGCCCTCCCCTGATTACAGTTGCGTTAGCATTAAAGCAGACACAGGACTGGAAATATGCAGGGCCAGCCAAGCAAGTCCTTTACATCTCAAGTTCATCATGGTGTTTTACAACCAACCAATTACTCAATTCATTTTATGGGTTGACTGAGCCCATCTCTTACTCTCAGGGAGCATTTTCTAATATCATAAGACAGGGAGTGAGGAAAAAGTGCTCTTTCAATTCTAAATCCTGGGGCATTTATACACTAGTAACCTTCCTTCTTTGTGCTTTTCAAAAGAATGTAAACCAAAGCAATTAAATTAAATGGAGTTAACATTGGCATGGTAGCATAAATCAGATGTCAGGAAATTCAATATTAAGGGGTTAACGTTTCTTTCTTATGAGCTGTCTAGTATCTGCCTACTCAGAATTAAGAACCAAAAATTAGGCCCTGGTGTAAATGAGGGAATTGCATCAGAGAAAAAGAGAGAAGAGAGAAGTGTTGACCTTGTGTTTAGCAACAGATAGACAGCCTTGTGATTTGTGGGTGCAGCATGTTTTTCAGATGCTTCTGCTTTTGCCAGCTGCAGGCCTTTAATCAGGTTCTCCTGCCCATGGTATTCTGAGCAGACAAACACCATTAAGCAGTTTACCTTTGTGTTAAAAAGTTCCAGAACAGAAAGCAAACAGCCCATGTGTTTTGACTGCATCCACCCGGGCTGTGCTTAGCAGAGCAGCCAGACTCTCCACCTTGCTGACTCTCACAGTGAAAAACAGAGGCCTCTTCTCTTTATTCATCCACTGAAAGCTGCTTTCAAGATGGACTTCTGAAGTTCAGGCCCTGACGAAGGAAAATTATGCTCTAGGTCTGAGGGTGGCAAATCAGAAGAAACAATTTGTTTGGATTTGGGTCTGATTTTAATTTGAGGAGTCTGGGGCCTAGAGGCCTCCTGCTGAGTCTGAAAATAAACAAAACCCAAACTTCCCAACCCCTGTTGCTTTTAAGGAACTGTAAATTATTTTAAACCTGTTATTTTTATTATAACTTTCCCAGTGAGAAGATGCTCTCCTTTTCCAGCTTCATTTTTGCACATGACTTTGTAATGAACTGTTAACAAGCATTTATATTAAGAGCTTGTGCAGGCTTTTGAATGATGGAAGATCATTCTCATTTATATGAGTGATAGTTTAAAATTCCAGGTTATTGGCAGGGAGATGCAGGGAATGGACTAAAACTTTGAAGAGAACTTTCAAAGGCAAAGGAATAAAATTCCATTTTGTCAGCATTATGAAAGCCTTATTTAGGTCTTGGTGAGTGGGTGCAATCCACTGTATTGGCTAGAGGAATATTGGAAGATAAGATGATTTGCTCTACTTGAATGTGTTTTTAGCAGTGTCATATGGTACACGAGCCCTGGTGGCACAATAGTTAAGTGCTCGGCTGCTATCCAAAAGGTCGACAGTTCGAATCCCCCAGGCACTCCATGGGAGACATTTGTAGCAGTCTGCTTCCATAAGGATTACAGCCTTGGAAACCTTATGGGGCAGTTCTACATTCTACTGTGTCCTTACTGTGTCCTGTAGGGTCCATAAGAGTCAGAATCAACTAAGCGGCAATGGGTTTAGTTTTTTTTGTTTTTTTTCTTTTTTCTTTTTGGTTTTACGGTAAAGAAGTTATGCTCATGACTCTTCACCTTCTTTATAAGATTAAACAAAATTCTCATCTTCCTGGCCTTGTATGCTTTCCAAACGCAGGTTTCTCAGTTCCCGTGCTAGAGCAGTGGAGTTCAGTCCCCTCTCTTGTTACTCGCCTTTGGCTCAATTTCAGAAATCCATGTACATATTCTTGTAGTTTTTTCAGTGTAGTTCAAAGCATGGCATCTCACCATTTCTGACTGTCTCTCTGAAACATGCTTAAATTAATTTTTCTCCTTTCAGTCCTTATACTGTAGAATTTAGGTTGAAAATGTACTTTCACTATATTCTTTTACTTTCACTATGCATGTAAGCATCCAGTTGAGTTATACTTTGGGATAAAACTACTCATTCTCACTTCTAACTGAAAGCATCTACTGAAAAATGTGGATAGAGAATTCAGTAGGTCTGTGTCTCAGAGTATCTTGGTAGGCAAAAGTTTTTGTTTTGTTTTGTTTTTTTTTACAGTAATTGCTGGGCTTTGAAAATAGGCTTTGCGTGTGCTGAGAATTCAAGGGGAGCTGTGTTCAGGTCAAAGCTTGGGGTGAGGTATATCAAGAAACACTCCAGCTGGAGCAGTCAAAAACCAAGAGGGGAGAATCTTATCCTTTCTGAACTTCACTGTTAGGAGATCAAGAGGGAGATATAGGTTTCCTGACAGATATTCAGAAACCATAGGCGTTTCTATGACAACATAAATGAAAAATGAAAATAAAGTGTCATCTTCTTTTAAGATCCCTCAACTTCACATGAGCCAAAGATTAAGGAATCAAATACATAGAAGGTCACACAGGAAAGAGGGACACATGTTTCTTTTAGCCTAGTAGATGGCTAGGAACTGAAACTCCTTAGAAGGTGAGAAATCAAGAGAACCATTGCTTTTTTTTTTTTTAAGAGGGATTTTTTTGGAGAGATTGAAATGTCAATCCTGTTCATTTTTGCAGTTGTTTCGACTAAAGAGCTTACCTCACTTTCCAACTTCTCTGTGGAATGAAGTCCATACAATTGTTGTGCCAGACTTTTGATTCTTTGGTTGGCTGTTTCCAAAGTATAAGTCAAACCCCTACAAACACTGCTTCTTAAAGGCTCTATCCCTGAGAGTGAGGATGGTATTCTTTGGAGATTTTTAGTTTTAAACTACACGTTGTACTGGAGGAATAATTTGCATGTACCCCGTGTTTAGATGGAAAGCTTTCACTGCCCTCCTGGTTTTCCCAGCGATGACTCTTTAAGTCTGCAGAACGCAGAGGACAATGCCTACTCCATTCACAACATCACCACCAGACGTGTCATTTAAATGCCTGACAAAAAAAGGGTAGGAGTGGAGATAGTTATATCTGGCTGGGCTCCAAGATGAGGGAAGAATTTTGATATATTTTATGTAAATGACTTTATATATAATTTTGATTTATATCTCCGTGTACTTGAGTACACCATTGTAAACTTCCTTTGCATCAGTTACCTTGCCAGTGGTCCCCAAGGATTTGCTGAACATCCAGGACATAGGGATGAAAGGAAACCCCTCTCTGTCATTGGCTTTTTATACACCAAAGGCCACATTAGCCTTTCATCAGACATACATACCCCCTCTGACCCACTCTTCCCTTCTTCCCCACAAAAGTTATGTTGAAGCAAAGATCATCTTAGAAGGTAACTGGCTTCCCCTTATGGAACATTCCGGAGACCAAGGCTATTGACTGAAGTTCATCAGTGCTGGTCTTACCCTTTCATGTAATAGCCACAAAATAAGTCAAACAGTTTTGTTTTTGGCTTCCCTTGTTTTTGCTTCTTTTTAACTTTTCTGTTGTGTTACCAAAAAGGACAAGATAATCAAGAGTGATTATCTAAAGAAGTTTTGGCAAAAATGAGGTTTTGATCCTTTAGTTTTATGATGGCACTAGAGAATTACCTTGCTGTATCTGCATCCTCACTGTTTGTTTTCAGTATATTTCCAGTCTTCCTCTGCCCCTGTTTTATTTACCAACTTGGAATGCTAACTCTTCCTGGGTTCTGTACAGCTCCTGTGATCACCCAGACTGTGTGCGGCTTGACCTTTAGAAAAGGGGTAAACATAGCAGGAAGGATGCATATGAGGCTCCCACAGGCTTAGCTTGCTTTTGTATGAACCTCCTTTCTTTGGCTGGAGTCCCTACCTTAAGCACCTACAGCCATCCCGTAGCTTGGCATAGCTGAGCACCAGGACTAGCAAGGCAGTGGCCTGGATGTCTTTAACCTTGAGTTTACTGCTTTCCCCTCCCCCATAGCTCCACACACCCTATTTCCCCCAGCTCTAAAAAGAGATCTGTGAGCAAAGTTGCTCTAAATAGACAGTGCCTCTTTTGATGGAGCTAGGAGAAGAAAAGGCATCTGATCGCATCTTGCTGTGGTGAAAGGTTTGAGCAGATTAAGGTCTTCCTAGGCTAGGACTTCCTTTTCCCTTGAATGATAGTTATGGATGTGCATCTCCAGCCAATTACTAACTTCCCCAGGGGGAAACTTGTGATGTTTTATTCTGGATCTTCTATGCAGCAATCCCTAAGGTGTCCTAATATTTCTGCTTTCTTTTACTATTCTTAATTAAAAAAATTTTTAAACATGTTTAAAAAAATCAGAAAAAGACAAATATGTATATATCCGCTATACATGAACTGAACAGATTTGAACAGATATTAACTTTTCCACATTTGCTTCTGATTCCTCCCCAATAAAGAAAGAAAGCAAGGCTGGGGGTGTGGGGCAAGAAGTGGTTGGAGAAAGGAAAGAAAAAAAGAAAGAAATGAAAACAGTACAGACATAGCTAAAGTTCTACCCAGATTTCTCTGGTCTGTTTTCTTCCCCATAGAAATCACTTCTTGAAGTTTGTGTATATCATTCCCATGCATATTTTAGTGTTTTTATTACACATGCATGTTTTTATAAACAGCGTATGTATTGATTTTTGGTATTAAAATTTGAAACAAGCAATATATTAATATATGCATCCTTTTGCAACTTGATTATTTTTTACTCTTTATATTATTATTATTGCATTTTTAAAAGATTCATCCATGTTGATATATCTGACTCTAGTTAATGCATTTTAACTTTGTGAACCAATCAGTTTACCAAATGTTACTGTTTCTCTACCACTTTATTACATAAAGCTCATTAGGAGCTTCGCCTACTCTTTACAATCTAGCCCTAACTTTCCTTTCCAGTCATCATGAATTACCTGTTCTTGGTCCCATTCCCCCTTGGTCCTGCTTTTCAAAAGAACCATTAGTTCATCTGATAGTTAATGTGTGCTTTGAACTCAGTGAGTACAATGGCCTCATGAGCAGCCCCTTCCAGGTAAGAGAGTTTGAGATACCATATTCTGCTTGTTCATCGTTGCCTTTCCAGCCTCAGGGAGAATGCCTGATTCTAAATAGGTATGCAAGAAATACTTGTTGGTTGAATGCCTGCTTGTATGAAAGTAGATGGCTATAGAACAAGAGTTTAATGCTGCAATTCTGAATGCATATAAGAAGGTATTAAGGCCTTTACTAAAAAACAGTCACGTGACCCTCCAAAAACCATTGGTTTCTTGCTAGTCGGTTTATTCTTCAATAATTGCCACAACAGATTTTTGTTAATTCTTTCAGATTGTAGACTCCTTCTACATGGCTCAGTGAGAACCACTGGATATTTGCAAAGAGCCACCAAAAGCTTTTGCCATGGGGGAAATGGTGATTTGAAAGACCTGGCAGATGTTACACTCTTTTGCCATCTGACTTTTGGAAGTAAATTTGATTTGGCTTTGACTAGGTCCCAGCAAGGTCATGAATACCAGATTTGGTGAGAAAATGCCAAGTGTGTAGCCCGAGCCCAAGGGAGACAAATTTCCGTTTACACTGCTGTTCTCAGCAGCCCAAGGCCAGTTTGTTCTTGCTCTGCCTGGAAGTGTATGTACCCACTGTAACGAATGGCTGTAGGGGCCAGCGTGAAATGGAAAGTGGTTCTGTCCCAACAGCAAAGGCTTTGTCCTCATTCACTCAATAATTATTTACTGAATAAGCAATTGACAAGACATTGTCCCTGCCCCCAAGTTGCTTCTAATTTAGTGGAGAAGGCAGGAAGCTGGTGTTTTCAAGGCAGTAGATAAATGCTAAAATAGGGAGAGGAAGCACAGGGTGGATTAGGAGCACTTAGGAGGGACACCAGTCTAATCGGGGTCAGGTGGTCAGCAAAGGCTTTCTGGGGTAAATGATCTCATCTATAAAACAGAAATAATACCCACTTTGCTGGGTTGAGAGGATTTAAGGTAATGCATTTAACTTACCTGCTGCTTGCTAAGTAGTAGCAGTGATGGTAATGTGGTGTTGGTGGCAATGATGATGACAGAGAAGGAAAAAGTGACTTCACAACTAGGTTGTCCTAGTTTCAAGTCCTAGCTCTTCCTATTCTTAGTTCTGTGATCTTATGCAAATGACTCAACCTCACTGTGCCTCATTTGTAAAATGAGAATGTTGGTGTATATCTCCAGGATGACTGCAGTGATTACAGAAAATGCCCTTAAGGAAGCTAAAGTGCCTAACACATGGGAGGTGCTCGATAAGAAGTGTGTGTGTGTGAGGGGGGGATTGAAATGAACATTCAGTCAAAAGGTAACAGGGGCAGGGAGCGAATACAGCAGTAGGTATTGGTAGGTGTGGAGGGATAAGCTCTGAATGTGGAGTCGGGAGACCTAGGTTCTCACCCCACTCTGTCACTGAGGAGCTGGGTGCCCTTAGGCATGTCCCCTCTGGCATCCTTTGATGTCTGCCATCATTCAAACAGGCTCATCCATGAATCAGGCCATTTCTAAGTGAGTAAGGAATGCACAACCAGTGATCTATGATTAAGGACAATGGAGACATCACTGTGAAGTATAATATTATGGGAAGACTTCACGGAGGAGAAAGGCCTTGGACTGGGTGCTGAAGGTTGGGTAGGTTTTAGACAGGAAGTGGAGAGGGCACCAAGTGGGTGCATGATTGAACTAAAGGGCCAACTCACATATCAAGTATGTCAGCTGCTTCCTTCATCCCTCATCTCTGGGGCAGCCTCACTCTGTGGAGGGGAATGGATAATACAAAGTTCTTGGCTTTGGCTCAGGAGTTTGTTTCTTTGATAGTCAAAGCTGGTTCTGGCAAAACTGTCAAGCCATTGAAGTTTGTCTGCATGACCATTCATCTTCCTGTCAGCAACCTCACCTTCCTTTCCTTGTGCTTTCCTGTCAGCTTGGCTTAACAGCCCCCCACCCCCACCTCACTTTGCAAGCCTGCAAAATATGCCTTTTATAGCAGCCCTTTTCTGATTCTTCTCCCCACCCTCAAAAACATATCTAGAATCACAGTGTATCAAAGCTCAAAAGGAATTTCGAGTTCATTATTATAACCCCCTTATTTTATAGTGAAGGAACATGCCCAAGGTTAAACAGGGAAAGAAAAGGGACAGAGTCAGATCTTTGTGATCTCCCAGTTGTTGTTTTCTTCCATTATGCAGTCTGATTAATTAATTTGAGCTAGGGCATCAATGTTGTTAGTTGCTGAAGAGTCAGCCCTGACTCATGGCAACCCCATGCACAATGGAACAAAATGCTGTCTGGTCGTCTGCCATCCCCATGATCAATTGTGGATCAGACCATTGTAATCCACAGAGTTTTCATTGGCTGATTTTTGGAAGTAAATCACCAGGCTTTTCTTCCTCGTCTGTCTTAGTCTGGACGCTCCACGAAAATCTGTTCAGCATTATAGCAACATGTAAGCCTCCACTGACACACAATGGTAGTGGCTGCATGTGAGGTGCCTTGCCGGGAATTGAACCCAGTCTCCTTCATGGAAGGTGAGAATTCTACCACTGAACCACCACTACCTCAGGACATCAATACCTATGTGTTAATCAGAACTCTTGGAGTTTTAAGTGTCAGAAAATGAATGAAGGTTTAATAAGAAGGTAATTCCTTGGCTAATGTAAATGAAGAGTTCTGGTAGAGCTTGAACCCAACTGTCCAGAAGGTGCCAAATGTTTGCTTTCCCATTGCAAGGTTCTTCTTTTTTCAGTGTGGCTTTATTCCCAGGCAAACTGCCTGCAAATGGTGTCCAAAAGCCCTAACAGCTCAGTTTTATATCCTGTCATGTTAGCATCCTAAGAAATTGTTCTGATAAAGGTTCTAGGTAGGGTTTTCATTGGTTTGACTTGAGTCATATGCCACTTTACTGTGATAAGGGGATTGTAGAGCTGTGATTGCCCAGGCTTAGGTCAGGTGCCTGCTACTGGATCCAGGAGTCAACCTCACCCAAACCATAAATTGAGCGTAAGGAGGAGGTGGTTCCCAGGAAGATATCAGGCTTCTGTTTTCAAAGAATGAGAAATGGGTATTGAGCTAGGGTGCATGCATCTGCACACACACCACATATACACACATACAACCCACCTCAAGTTGAAAACAGTTTAAGATACTGTATTCTTGATATCATTTGCCTCTTGTGCAGGACTGTCAGTGTTTTAGTGTGTATAACATGGGAATTTTGTGTACCATGGAAAGTGGTTTGAGAAGGTGGAGATTTTGGATTTTAGGATTTCTCAGGCTCTCCCAAATCACAGCACAAAGTAACTGTCTACTCATAAATCCTACCCAGATGGTGGCCAGGGAAGTCAGCCTGAGATGAAAAGGTTTCCACTGGTTAACCACATGTGGAAAATTGAAAGTTGATCTTAATTAATTCCTCCAACTGTGCTTCCCCAATTTGGGCTACCTCTTTCTAACCATGTGTTGCTTGCCTCAACAATGTCTTATGAGCCCAGTTAAAATTATAACTTTGCATATATTCTTTCTCTCCTTTTCATGGCCTTTTGTGTAGTTCTCATGTGCCTGGAGGAAACTCTGGGCTTGTTTGCTCAGAATGAAACACTTCCATTCTCTCACCCTGATGCAGTGTGTGGCTGGGAAAAGGTGGACACGTATCATAAGGAGGTGAATCTGAATCAACTCCACAGCAATAAGTTTTAAGAGTGGTGAGGGCAGTTAGAAAGTAGCATTGTTCAGTATGAGTGGGAATAATGCAGTATTCGTGGGCTAAGTTGAATGGAATCTTTACCTAAGGTCTTTTAAAAATACCTTTAGAGTCTTTTTAAATTCCTGATGTTGTCCTATATGATTTCTGACTCATTTGCTTAATGGTTTCATTTGTGTTTAAAAAAGGAACACCAAACCTTCATTATTTACTTTCTTAATGCTTTTAAAATACCACAGAATTCTGTAAAGCCATCATAGAGACAGAGGGGGCCAGTGTTAAATATCCATCTTTGTTACTTTGGCAAAGAATTCTTGAGATAATTCAGCACAGAGGGACCAGTGCAGGTCCTTGATAGTGGTACCCAATGCTAATTAATTCACTGTCACAAAGTCTCTTGAGATATTTAGAAAAATATCTAAATACCCACAAGATATTAGAGACATTTTAGGAAACTATTTCAAAACATTTAGAAACATCACAAGTTTGAAAAACAAAATATTCCCACATATGCACATGGGAGGAGGGAAGGGATGACAGTCTTGTTTTTTTTTTAAATTATATCCCTGGTCCCTAACATAGTGATTGGTGGAGAGGAGGTTCTCAATAAGTCCATGATGAATCACTGACTTTGTTTTAAGTTGATTCTTGAGTTCCATGACTTTGAAGGTCTGCTGCAAAAGACCTCTTTAAAGTTTTAAAAAGCAAAGCTATCTCTTTGATGACTAAAGTGCATGTGACCCAAGCCAATCACCTCATATGCATGCAAAAGTTGGATAGTGAAAAAAGAAGACAGAAGAATTGATGCATCTGAACTGTGGTGTTGGCGAAGAATATTGAATATACTATAGACTGCTAAAAGAATGAACAAGTTAAAAGAAATATAACCAGAATGTTTCTTAGAAGCGAGGATAGCGAGACTTCACCTCACTTACTTTGGACATGTCATCAGGAAAAACCAATTACTAGAAAAGGACATCATATTTGGTAAAGTAGAATCAATGAAAATGAAGAAACCCCTCAATGAGATGAAGTGACACAATAGACACAATGGACTCAACCGTACCAATGATCATGAAGACGGCACAGGACTGGCAACATTTCATTCTGTTATACATGGGATAATCATGAGTCAGAGCCAACTTGATGGCAACTGACAACAACAACAAAAAAGTCATTGGAACAGGTAAAATAGGGTGATCTATTTTGTATTGTCATATCTATGGATCCAGCAGCATGTGATTCTTTTTATTTCCTCCCCCTCTCCCTCTTTCCCTCCATCCCTCCTTCTCTCTTTCCCTTCCTGTCTTCTTCCATTTCTTCCTTCCTTTTCTCCTTTGAGTATTTAATGGAACCCTACTCAGTATCAATGTCCGTTTTGATTCAGAAGTGAATAGGGCTTAGCCCCTTCCCTAAAGGAGCTTTCAGTTTAGTAAATGGGTAATTTCAGTACAATATAATAAATATTACAAGAAGGAAAGTACAGAGTGCTATGGGACCATTTAAGAAGATAACTTAACCCAAACTCAAGAAATCTGGAAAGGCTTTTCAGAGGAAGTGACATCTAATCTGAGTTCTGAAGGACAAATAGGAGTTAGCCAGACTTGGTTTTCTATGGCTAAGTGGGCCAGATAGGAGGAGCCTAGGCCTGGATTTAATCTACCTCCTGGGGTGAGGAGTCTCTGGGTGGCACAATTGGTTAAGTACTGGACTACTAGTCGAAAGGTTGGTGGTTCAAACCCACCCAGAGGCACTTGGAATATAGGCATGATGATCTGCTTGTGAAATGTCACAGCCTTGAAAACTCTGTGCAGCAGTTCTGCTCTGCACACGTGGGGTTGACATAAGTTGGAATCGACTCAATGACAACTAACAACAATGACAACAAAAACTGGGGTGAGGCAGCTGTGGGTAGCCACCTCCAGCTTTAGGTGCTCAGATGGAGTCCAGTCCGCTAGTCGTAACATGGTACCCAAAGGCTTTGGCCATCGAAGTCATAGTCCAGAGACGCATCCAAACTCCAGGTACCAGGAGATGAGATAGTGGTACTGGAAGCCTGTCAGACTTTAGGAGAGACACTTGCATGAGCACAGTCAGGTACAGTTCTAATGCCCAGAGACCATGGCACAGCTCAGCCTGCAGAGGGTCTGAGGCCTCACCCGTGGGGACACAGTGCAGTCCAGGAGCCAGGCCGACAGACCAGCTGTCACCTGCATCTGTAGTAAACAGGGGCCACCATTGCCCACACTTTCTAGGAAACCTCTGTTGAACTGCACTAGGAGGTTTTATCCCTTCCTTCTTAACACTAAACCTCATAGCAGTTTACCTTGCTTCTGATCAATTCCTGACACCTGAAGTTCACCAGATTACAGTGTCAGGAGTCTTTATGAGAGGACATATTATGTGGCCGGTGCTGTGCTGAGCATCAGGATGTAAAGACAAATAGGAACCAACTTGTTCTTTATACTAAATGTGCATTTTTTAACTTTTTATTTTTTTCAGTACTCTTAAAATTTTGTTTTGCCCAAATAATACATGACTACTTCCCCTTAGAAATAAGATAAACAATACAGAAATACAAAGCCCAAAACATTAGTGTTTTCCTTATTCCTCTGATTCTGGCTTCTCCCACCAGCATTAACTACTGCTAACCTTTTAGTATGTATCTTTCTAAGTCCTTTTGCTATGCTTTGTACATCAGTATATAATTGTATCAGGTGGGGTCCCAGCAAGAAACAGATGGCTCACTCCAATTAGGATAATTGAAGTTGGGTTTAATAAAGGGACTATTTACAAGGTGCAGGGAGCATGTAGGGGAACCACAAGAGATAATGCAGTGCCTTAAGGCTAGTAACAGCATCCACCTTTACTATTCCTAGACCTGAGGGGTGCGGGGCAAATGGGAAAACCTGGACACAGAGAGGATGCTGTAGAAAGGGCCGAATGATGGGTACTGAGACCTTTCGTGGAGGGATACAGCCAGCCCTTAGGGACCACAAGCAGGTAGCTGGGAATAAACACATTGACCTCCTTCTTCTCCTTCTGTCTCTCCCTACCTCCACTTTCCTGCAAAACTCCACATTGACCAAACCCTACAGGAATCCAGGGGGCAAGAGAGCCCATTTGATTCAGTCCATACAGGTCAGCCTCCTGGGCAGATAATGGTGGAAGAAGGCAGAAGGTGGGTTGAAGGGGTAAACGGAAGGTATCCAGTGCAAATATATGCGTATCATATAGTTTTATGAGTTTTTGTTTGTTTTGCTTATCATTACAGAAATGGAATTGTAGTATGATACTGTTCTATGACTTGCTTTTTTTAAACTAACAATTTGTCTTGAGAGCTTTCCATATCAGTACATATTAATTTAATTCATTCGTTTTAATGGCTATGTAGTATTTCATGATATATCAGAATTTGTCCTTCAGAATTATGTATATGTAATAGTTGATATATACAACAGGATATATAGTATTTATGTAATTTATGAAGCCTAATAATAAAATGATTATCTGTAAATTCACGTCTCAGCTAGTATCATTGATTATATGTTGAGCCCATCATCCATACCATCCTCTTGTGTCCCCTCATCCTACAAAGGCTAGTCTGGATTTTGTGTGTTAACCATTCGCTTATTTCTTTTTTTTTATTTTTTTTTAATTATTGTAGTTTAAATGAAGTTTATATTTCAGGTTAGTCTCCCATACAAACATTTATACATACATTGTTATGTGACCCTAAGTGCTCTCCCCATACTGCGACAGCACACTCCTCCTTTCCACCCCTGATTCCCCATGTCCATTTAACCAGTTCCCAACCCTCTCTGCCTTCCCATCTCAACTCCGGACAGAAGCTGTCTGTTTAGTCTCTTGTATCTACTTGAGCTAAGAGACACACTCCTCACGAGTATCACTTTATGTCCCATAGTCCAGTCCAATCCCTGTCTGAAGAGTTGGCCTCGGAAATTGTTTTAGTTCTGGGCTGATAGAGAATCCGGGGGCCATGCTTTCCGGGGTTCCTCCAGTCTCAGACCGTTAAGTTTGGTCTTCTTACTAGAATTTGAGTTCTGCGCGCCACCTTTCTCCTGCTCCATCAGGGACTCTCTGTTGTGTTCCCTGTCAGTGCGGTCAGTGGTGGTAGCTGGACACCATCTAGTTCTTCTGGTCTTAGGCTGATGAAGTCTCTGGTTTATGTGGCCCTTTCTGTCTCTTGGGCTACTACCTTCCTTGTGTCTTTGGTGTTCTTTTCTTCATTCTCCTTTACTCCAGGGGGTTGGGACCAATTGATGCATCTTAGATGGCCGCTTGCAAGCTTTTAAGACCCCAGATGCCACTCACCAAAGTAGGATGCAGAACATTTTGTTAATAAGCTTTGTTATGCCAGTTGACCTAGATATCCCCTGAAAGCATGGTCCCCAGACCCCTACCCCGGCTACTCTGTCTCTCAAAGTGCTTGATTGTATTCAGGAAACTTCTTAGCTTTGGTTTAGTCTAGTGCTGACTTCCCCTGTGGTGTGTGCTGTCCTTCCCTTCACCTAAGATAATTCTTATCTACTATCTAGTTAGTAAATAACCCTTACCCTCCCTCCCCACCCTCGTAACCATCAAAGAATGTTTCCTTCTGTATTTAAACCTTTTCTTGAGTTCTTATAATAGTGGTCTTATACAGTATTTGTCCTTCTGTGACTGACTAAATTCACACAGCATAATGAGTTCCAGCTTCCTCCATGTTATAAGATGTTTCACGGCTTCATCATTGTTCTTTATTGTTGCGTAGTATTCCATTGTGTGGATATACCATAATTTGTTTATCTATTCGCCTGTTGATGGGCACCTAGGTTGTTTCCATCTTTTTGCTATTCCAAACAGTGCTGCAGTGAACATGGGTGTGCATGTATCTATTTGTGTGACGGCTCTTATTTCTCTAGGATATATTCCAAGGAGCAGGTTAGCTGGATCGTATAGTACTTCTATTTCTAGCTTTTTAAGGAAGCACCAAATCGATTTCCAAAGTGGTTGTACCATTTTACATTCCCACCAACAGTTTGTAAGTGTTCCAGTCTCTCCACAACCTCTCCAGCATTTATTATTTTGTGTTTTTTGGATTAGTGCTAGCCTTGTTGGGGTGAGATGGTATCTCATTGCAGTTTTGATCTGCATTTCTCTAATGGCTACTGATCGTGAGCATTTCTTCATGTGTCTGTTAGCTGCCTGAATATCTTCTTTGGTGAAGTGCTTGTTCATATCCTTTGCTTGCTTATGTTTTTAAATAGTTTTTCTATATGTCTATGGAGCCCTGGTGGCACAGTGGTTAAGAGCTACAGTTGCTAACTAAAAGATCAGCAGTTCAAATCCACCAGCTGCTCCTTGGAAACCCTGTGGGGCAGTTCTACTCAGTCCTATAGGGTCGCTATGAATCAGAGTCGACTCAACGGCAATGGGTGTTTTTTGTTTTATATGTGTAAGTACCTTAAAACATATATATAGTTTTGCTTTTTTAAATAAGCTTTATTAAAACTACTATTTAAGCTGTATATAGTTTTCTACAACTTCTTTTTTTTTTTTTTTTTTAATGTGGCACCCATTTTCTGTATACAGCTGTGCTTCCTTTATTTTCACAGTTTATAGTACTCCATTGTGTGAATATGCCACAACTTACCTCCCTGTTCTACTATTGGTGGACGTTTGGGTTGTTTACAGTTTTTGTTGTTACAAACAGTGCTGCGTATGAATACTTTTGTCTGTGTCTCCTGGCACTTATGTGCAAGAGTTGCTCTAGAGTATATATCTAGGAGTGGAGTTTTCTGTCATAGGGTTTACACATATTTAACTTTGCTAAGTAATGCCAGATTGTTTCCAATGGGATTGTGCCAATTTACATTCCCACCAGGAATACGTAAGGGTCCGGTGTTTTTTGTCCTCCCCAACGCTTGGAATTTTCAGACGTCTTAATTTTTTACCATTAATATTCTTTTCAAGGATGCCAAGTGTAAGCTTAATGAGAGTCTGACTCTGTTATCATAATAAGTATTTTTAGCCTGGCTTTCCTAAAAAATGAATTTACTTTTCTCTGTAAAATTGATTTCCCTTTCCTGCCCTATTTTATCTGCCTCATTTGTTCCTTAAAGTTTATATCATCTATGGACTGACACATTCTAAATATATTTAAAGTTAGTTAATAAATTGAAAACAAATCTGCCAAATGGGTCTTTAAATTCTTTCCAACTCTAAAATTAATGTGATTCTGATAGGGCTTCACATGCAAATTATGGTTCAGAAAAGCTAAAGATTGGGGTTGGTTCCATATAGAGGACACCGAGGAAACAAAGCCAAACAGTGCTCCATGGCCCCTTTTTACCAAACTCCAGGCCACCTTGACATTCACGGAAAACTGGAGTATGTGTTCTTTGAAAGGGATTGTGTCTCCCTGCTTTCCTCTATTCTTCTCTCCTTCTCTTTTATCTGCCTTTCCTTTATGCATTTATTCACTGGCTAGCTCAAAATCTAGTGGAGAAGAGAAATGAATCATTACTATGTAGCTTATAAATGAAGGGGCAGTAGTGGTTCATTGGTAGAATTCTTGCCTTTTGTGTGGGAGACCTGAGCTTGATTCCAGGCCAGTGCACCTCATGCACAGCCACCACCCTTCTGCCCGTGGAGGCTTGCATGTTGCTATGACGGTGAGCAGATTTCAGCACAGTTTCTAGATTAAGACAGACTAGGAAGAAATGACTGGGGATCTACTTCCCAAGATCAGCCAATGAAAACCCCATGGATCACAACAGTCTGATCTGCAACCCATCATGGGGATGGCACAGGACCAGTCAGCATTTTGTTATGTTGTGCATGGGGTCACCATGAGTCAAGGGCCAACTCAACAGCAGCTAACAACAATGAACAACAATAACAAGCTTTAAATGAGATGATGAGGAAAGGACAGATGGCTGCTGGAGTGCAGAGGAGGAAACTTGACCTTTGTATCCTAAGTCTACCTTAGTTCCTGGGATGGGGTAGGCTCTGCTGAGTGTTAGCTAAATGAATGAATGAATGAACATTTTCAGCTCTTAACTCTTTTTTCTTATGTATAGTTTAGGAAGAGCTCCATGGAATTGAATTCCCATCAACTAGTCCTTTTTTCTTTTTTTTATTTATTGGAGTTAGTTGTCTTTGGTAATTTAATACACAGAAGAACTTATGTGACTTCTTGATTGATTCCTTCAGGAGATTTAAAACATTCTACCAGTTTATTTTACTTTTTTAAAAAAATATTTTTTGCGTTCTTGCAAACTATCCATCTCCGTCCTTCAAATCTTGAGAACTGGCGTCAGCTCCTTGCAATGAACCAGCCTCATTTTTCCCCCTTCCATACAAGTAAGAGCTTGTAATCACCCAATGTTTCTCTGACCTAGAAAAGCTGAGAAATTCACATTAATGAAAACACAGGGACTTACAAAATTGCTCTCAGCCCTCTCCCATAGAAGCGTGTCTGGCACTTGGTAATTAGCCGGATGGAATTTGGTTAATGGATGGAGTGCCTTGGTAATGCTGCTGATAGGTTATGTAACTTTGAAATCAGGAAGCAGATACAGTGGAGGAGGGGAGAATTACTTTTAACAAGCTGCTGGGATTGGCTGAACTTGTGCTGGCCTTGTATCTTGCTATTATAACTTTGATGCCTTTCTCATATGTAAACTTTATTTGCATTCTAAAGCTCAACTAAATTTGCCTAGATCCTTTCTTCTTGTTGTTGTGTCCCTTGGAGTCGATTCCAACTCATAGTAACCCTATATAGGACGGAGTAGAACTGCCCCATTGGGTTTCTTAGGCTGCAGTTTTTACGGGAGCAGATCGCCAGGTCTTTTCACCTGCCGAGCAGATGGTGGGTTTGAACTGCCAACCTTTTGGTTAGCAGCCGAGCTCTTTAACTATTGCGCCACCAGGCTGCTTCTGGGTCCCTAAACAAAACACAACAAAACAAAACAAAAAACCTGTTGCCATTGTGTGGATTCCTACTCATAATGACCCTATAGTTATGAGTCCTGGGTCCCTAGTTTCCTTTAATCTTTTGTCCGGCTGGCTTGCATATAAATCAGCTTCAGACTTTCAGCTGCCTGTATATTGCCCCAGTTCACACTCTGTAAAGTCTTTCTTTGTAGGCTTTTGTCCAAATCATAGCAGTGTATCTTAGCATCGGATAATATGTTGCTATTAGTAATAATGAGTTGTTATTGATCTTTAGTATGGTGCTGAGTAGATGGAATGACTGAGACAGCTCAGGACGGAGGGTTTCCAAGCTAACGTGCTGTGGTACCCTAGGGAGTTTGCCGAGCCACTCCAGTTCCCCTATTCCATTCCTGCCAGAGGTGAGGTTTTTTCCTTTTCCTACTAGGGATGTCAGAAGCGTAACTGAGAACCCTGATTCTAAAACTGAAAGTTTGTAATATTCTGTGGCCTCACTGCGTGTAAGCACCATTATCACATCTTTACATACATTACACATCAATAGATCCTCTTCTCATGCTTATGGGTCAAATGTAATCATTTTTATTTTTTAAACATAGAAATGCAAGAAAACTGAAGGGATAAAGAGAGAGCATGGGGCAGGTAACATTGAAAGAGGAAGAAATTTAGCCATTTAAGCTACAACCAAAAACACTGTATTTCTTTAATGATGACATGTGTGCTAGACTGCTTTATATCCCCATTCTTTTTCCTTTTCCTTTTCTCTAGAGAAAATGAATTTATTTCACAACGTCTAAATAACAGAAGGGGAATATACTGATTCATAGTTTAGGGAAACCATATTGCTACTCTTGTTAGCAGAACCTGAAAAAGCATTGTTCTTCCAACCACTGCTTGATTTCACAAGTAGACCACCAAAAAAAAAAAAAATTGATACATTTTTCTATATTCTGTTTCCTTCTCTGATCCCTGTAAGGCAGGAGGCTGAGTTAGTTTTTTGCAAACCTTGCTATTTTAGCCCAAATCCCCATGGTTGTTTTTTAAAAGGAAATTTGATAATCTTGCCAGATGCCATGTTAAGGGAGGAATCCTGCAAAGACAGTATTCTTAGAGCCAAGTTCTCAGAGTGGCCAGCTCTACACAGTTCCCTTCTTTGGTCCCAGCATGATTTGTAGAGTTGAGTTCTCTGTCTGAGACTGGGATGGGGTACTGGGACCAAGCAAATGAAGGAGACCCTTGGGATGTCAGAGAGGTGAGCCAGATATCAAACAGCCCATGGCTGCTCTAGCTGATACAGAAGATCCACCATCACAGATTTGTGACTCAGTTCCACGACCTGAGCCGAATTTCTTGGAGCTGTTCTCGAATGTCAACAGACATAAGAATCATCTGGGTACTTGCTGAGAATGTAAGTTCCTGACACCCATGCTCAGGTTCTTATTCTGTAGGTCTGGGGCAGGCCCAAGAATCTGAATTTGTACAAATGTCCCAGATGATTCTGATACTGGCTGTCTGAGGACCACACTTGGAGAAACACCAACCTAGTGCTTTTTGTCAAGTCTTCCCTTTGATGCTCTGCTTCTGCTTCAGGAATTTACTCTGAATATGACTTTTTTACTGTCACCAGTTAGGGCTAGAGCCAGGAATTCCTGTGCTGTACTTTATCTAACATGGTTGAGCTCTGAGTGGACTTTGAAGTACATTACTTACAGTAGACTTGGCTTTCTGGAAGGCTCGCACTGGAACCATGTGATGTCCAGTGGTTTCAGTGATAGGAAGCTGAAGTCAGCAGCTAACCTTCCAGACCTACCCAGATCCTCTTCCTTTCAAAACCCGCTTAGCTCCTCAGTATAAAGTAAGAGATGCTCCCACACTAGAATTTCAGGTAGGAGAGCTTAATGACATGAATGTAAATTTCAAAAATCTGAAAGGTTCCCCCATCTATCATGGCAGGACCTATTTTCTTTCTTTCTTTTTTTTTTTTAATTGTACTTCAGGTGAAGGCTTACAGAACAAATAGTTTCTCATGAAACAGTCGTACACATGTTCTTTTATGACATTGGTTAACAACCCCATAACATACCAACCCTCTAACTTCTCAACCTTTTTTTTTGGTGAAAATACACATAGCCAAAGATACACCATTTCAAAAATTTCTACATGCACGGTTCAGTGACATTGACTACACTCTTCCAATTGTGCTGTTATTCTCACTTAAGAAGAAGGCTTACAGAACAAAATAGTTTCTCATTTAACAGTTACTACAAACATTCTCCTATGACAATAGTTAACAATCTCACAACACATCAACAATATCCTTACTCAACCTTGGGTTCCCTATCACCAGCTTCCTTATCCCCTTCTGCCTTCTGGCCCTTGTCACTGGACTCCTGTACCTCGTTAGTCTCATTTTGTTTTATGGGGCTGCCAATCCCAGGCTGAACAATGAACCTCGGAGGTAACTTCACCAATGAGCTGAAAGGGTGTCAGGGGGCCATACTCTCAAGGTTTCTCCAGTCTCCTTTAGGCCAGTAAATCTGGTCTTTTTTTTTTGTGAGTTAGAATTATGCTCTACATCCTTCTCCAGCTCTGTCCAGAACCCTCTGTTGTGATCCTGGTCAGAGCAGTCAGTGGTGGTAGCCGGGCACCATCTAGCTGTACTGGACTCACTCCAGTGGAGGCCTTGGTAGCTGTGGACAATTAGTCCTTTCGACTAATGTTTTCCTTGTATCCTGTTGTTTTCATTCTCCCTTGCTCCCAAAGGGATGAGACCAATGGAGTATCTTAGATAGCCACTCACAGGCTTTTAAGACCCCAGACACTACTCACCAAGGTAAAATGTAGAGCATTGTCTTTCTAAGCTGTGTTGTGCCAATTGAGCTAGACGTTCCCCAAGACGATGGTCCCCAGAGCACTCCGCCCAGCAACTCAGTCCCTCAGGGAGTTTGGACGTGTCTATGGGGCTTCCATGACCTTTCCTTGGCGAAGTTGTGCTACTTTTCCCTGTATTGTGTACTGTCTCACCCTTCACCCAAGATACCACTTATCTATTGTCTATTTAGTATTTCCCCCCAACCCCTCCCATCCCTGGTAACCAACAAAGATTGTTACATTTTGTGTGTGAACTTTTTCATGGGTTTTTACAGTAGAGATCTCATACAATATTTGTCCTTTTATGATTGACTTATTTCACTCATCATAATGTCCTCCAGTTTCATCCATGTTATGAGATGCTTCACAGATTCATTGTTGTTCTTTCTCATTGCATAGTACTCCATTGTGTGTATGCACCATAGTTTGTTTATCCGTTCATCTGTTGATGGGCATCTAGGTTGTTTGCATCGTTTTGCTATTGTGAACAATGCTGCCATGAACATAGGAATGCATATGTCTATTCGAGTGACGACTCTTATTTCTCTGGGATATATTCCTAGGAGTGGGATTGCTGGATCGAATGGTATGTCTATTTCTAGTTTTCTGAGGAAGCGCCATATCATTTTCCAAAATGGTAGTATCATTTTGCATTCCCACCTGCAGTGCATAAGTGTGCCAATCTCCCCGCAGCCCCTACAACATTTGTTATTTCCAGTGTTTTTGATTCATGCCAGTAAGGCCGGGGTGAGATGGTATCTCACTGTGGTTTTAATTTGCATTTCTCTAATGGCTGGTGATTCTGAGCGTTTCCTCATGTGTCTGTTGGCCATTTGAATGTCTTCTTTGGTGAAGTGTCTGTTCATTTCCTTTGCCCATTTTTTAATAGGATTATCTGTCTTTTTGTTGTAGAGGTGTTGGATTTTCTTGTAGATTATGGAGATTAGACCTTTGTCTGACTTGTACTGTCCACAAATTTTTTCCCAGTCTGTAGGTTCTCTTTTTACTCTTTTGGTGAAGTCTTTTGAAGAGCATAGGTGTTTGATTTTTAGAAGATCCCAGTTATCTAGCTTATCTATTGGGGTTTGTGCATTGATGGTTATGGTTTTATCCTATTAATGCTGTGTATTAAGGCCTGAAGTGTTGCTCCTACTTTTTCTTCTATGAACTTCATAGTTTTAGGCTTTATATTGAGGTCTTTGATCCATTTTGAAGTAGTTTTTGTGTACGGTGTGAGGTATGGGTCCTGTTTCATTTTTTGCAGATGGATATCCAGTTTTGCCAGCACCATTTGTTAAAAAGACTGTCTTTTCCCCATTTGATGGACTTTGGGCCCTTGTCGAAGATCAGGTGACCGTAGGTGGATGGATTTACATCTAGGTTCTAAATTCTGTTCCTTTGGTCAGTGTATCTGTCATTGTACCAGTACCAAGCTGATTTGACTACTGTAGCTGTATAGTAGGTTCTGAAGTCAGGTAGTGTGAGTCCTCCAACTTTATTCTTCTTCTTCAGTAGTGCTTTACTTATTCAAGGCTTCTTCCCTTTCCATATAAAGTTAATGATTAGTTTTTCCATCTCTTTGAAGAATGTTGCTGGTATTTGGATTGGGATTGCATTGTATTTGTAAATTGCTTTGGGTAGAATTGTCATTTTCACAATGTTGAGTCTGCCTATCCATGAGCATGGTATGTTTTTCCATTTATGTAGATCCCTTTGGGCTTCATGCAGAAGTGTTTTGTAGTTTTCTTTGTATAGGTCTTTTACATCCCTGGTCAGATTTATTCCTAAGTATTTTATCTTTTTAGGGGCTATTGAAAATGGTATTGTTTTCCTGATTTCCCTTTTATCATTCTCCTTACTGGTGTATAGGAATCCAACTGATTTTTGAATGTTTATCTTGTATCCTGCTACTCTGCTGAATGTTTCTGTTAGTTCCAGTAGATTTATCATGGAGTCTTTAGGGTTTTCTATGTATAGTATTATATCATTTACAAACAGGGACAGTTTAACTTCTTTATTACCAATTTGGATGCCCTTTATTTCTTTTTCTTGCCTTATTGCTCTAGTTAGAACTCCCAGCGCAATGTTAAATCGGAGTGGTGATAAAGGGCATCCTTGTCTTGTTCCTGTTTTCAAGGGGAATGTTTTCAGCCTCTATCCATTAAGAATGATGTTGGCCGTGGGTTTTGAATAGATGCCCTTTATTATATTGAGAAATTTCCCTTCTATACCTATTTGATTGAGAGTTTTTATCAGGAATGGGTGTTGGACTTTGTCAAATGCCTTTCTGCGTCAATTGAGATGATCATGTGATTCTTTTTTTCCTTTTATTTATGTGGTGGATTATGTTGATTGATTTTCTAATGTTGAACCACCCTTGCATACCTGGTATGAATCCTACTTGGTCGTGGTATATTATTTTTTTGATATGATGCTGAATTCTACTGGCTAGAATTTTGTTCAGAATTTTTGCATCTATATTCATGAGAGATATTGGTGTGTAATTTTCTTTTTTTGTGACGTCTTTGCCTGGTTTTGGTATCAGCATTATGCTGGCTTCATAGAATGAATTTGGAAGTGTTGCTTCCTCTTCTATGCTCTGAAATAGCTTGAGTAGTACTTGTACAAGCTCTTCTGTAAATGTTCTGTAGAATTCTCAAGTGAAGCCATCTGGGCCAGGGCTCTTTTTGGTTGGGAGTTTTTTTTTAATTACCTGTTCAATCTCTTGTCTTGTTATGGCTCTGTTCAGATTATCGACAGTGGTTTGTCGATTTTGTTGATTCTTCCAAAGATTCTTTTTGTTGTTTTTCTGTTCTCAATTTCATTTATTTCTGCTCTGATCTTTTCTGTTTGGTTTCTTCCAGTGGTTATGGGCTCTTTTTGCTGTTCTCTTTCTATTTGTTTGAGTTCTGTAGTTAATGTTTTGATTTTGTCCCTTTCTTCTTTTTTGATATGTGCATCTATTGCTATAAATTGTCCTCTGAGGATTGCCTTTGCTGTGTCCCAAAGGTTTTGGTATGATGTGTTTTCATTCTCATTTGATTCTAGGAATTTTTTGATTCCATCTCTGATTTCTTCTATTACCCAGTGATGTGTAAGCAGGGTATGATTCAGTTTCCATGTAGTTGATTTTTTTTCCTTGCTCTTTCTATTGTTAATTTCTACCTTGATGGCATTGTGGTCAGAGAAGATACTTTGAATTATCTCAACATTTTGGATCTTGTTGAGAATTGCTCTGTGGCCTAAGATGTGATCTATTCTGGAGAATGTTCCATGTGCATTGGAAAAGAATGTGCACTTTGCAGCAGTTGGATGGAGTGTTCTGTATATGTCTATGAGGTCAAGTTGGCTGATTGTGCCCTTTAGGTCTTCTGTATTTTTGCTGGGTTTCTTCTTAGTTGTTCTGTCCTTTACTGAGAGTGGGGTGTTGAAGTCTCCTACTATTATTGTGGAACTGTCAATTTCTCTTTTCAGTGTTGTTAGAGTTTGTTTTATGTATTTTGGAGCCCTGTCATTGGGTGCGTAGATGTTTATTATGGTTATGTCTTCATGATGTATCGTCGCCTTAGTGATTATATAGTGTCCTTCTTTGTCTTTTATGGTAGATTTGTTTTAAAGTCTATTTTATCTGATGTTAGAATTGCCACTCATGCTCTTTTTTGGTAGTTGTTAGTTTGATATAGTTTTTTCAAACATTTAATTTTTAATGAATTCACATCTTTGTTTCTAAGGTGTATCTCTTGTAGACAGCATATTGATGGATCTTGTTTTCTTATCCATTCTGTGACTGTCTGTCTCTTTATGGGTGCATTGAGTCCATTTACATTCAGTGTAATTATTGAAAGATGTGAGTTTGTTGTTGTCATTTTGTAATTCTTTCTTTTTTTGTGGTGCTGAAGTTTTCTTTGTTTTTCTTACTTTCTTGTGCTGAGTTACTTTTGTTTGTGGGTTTTTTTTCATTTCTTTTGTTTTTGTAGGTTTTGTTTTTGCTGAGACGTTATGTTTTTCCTCTTTTTTTATGAGTATGTTTGTTAACTTTCTTTGTGGTTAGCATAAATTTTACTCTTATCTTTCTAAGTTTGAAGCAGTCTACCATTACTTGGTATCGCCTTGCCTTCCTCTCCATTATAAGGTTCTATACCTATGCCATTTATTCCCTTTTTTATTGTTTTGATGTTGTTGTCATTTACTGATTAACTACTCTGATTCCCTGTTGTATTTCTTTTGGTTTTGGATAGTCCTTGAGAGTTCATTTCCTAGATTGGTAGCTGGCTTGTACGATCCTGCGTCCTAGGTTCTGCCTGTGAGCTGAAGCTATTTGTCGAAGAACTCCCTTTAATAATTCTTGTAAGTTTGGTTTGACTTGTACATATTCCCTTAATTTCGGTTTATCTGGAAAGTGACCTAATTGCACCATCAAATTTGAACGAGAGTTTTGCAGGATATATTATTCTTGGCTGGCAATTTTTTTCTTTCAAGATTTTATATATGTCATCCCACTGCCTTCTTGCCTGCATGGTTTCTACCAAATAATCTGAGCTTAGTCTTATTGTTTCTCCCCTGTATGTGACTTCTTGTTTTTCACGAGCTGCTCTCAGGATTCTTTGTCTTTGGTTTTGGCAAGTGTGAATATGATATGCCTTGGTGATTTTCTGTTGGGGTCTCTTCTATATGGGGTTCGTTGAGCTTCTTGGATGGACAGCTTTTCATCTATCATGGTATTGGGGAAGTTTTCTGTCAGCAGTTCCTCAATGATCCTCTCTGTGTTTTCTGTTTTCTCCCCCTGTTCTGGAATTCTAATCACTCACAGATTTTTGCTTTTGATTATGTCCCACATAACTCTCAGGGTCTCTTCATTTTTCTTTGTTCTTTTTTCTGAGTTTTCCTCAAACAGACTTGTATCCAAGTGTTTGTCTTCAATTCCACCGATCCTGTCTTCCACGGTTTGAAATCTGCTTCTCAGCCCTTCTATGACACCGTCCATTTGTGAAATCTTGTTGTTTATCTTTTGGAGTTCTAATTGTTGTCTTTTTATAATTTCTAGTTGTGAATTTATTTTGGCATTTTGTTCATGCATTATTTTCCTGAATTCTTCCAATTTTTTGTCTGTATTTTCCATGAATTTTCTATTTTTTCCTCATGTTTGTCAGCTTTTTGCCTCAGTTCTTGGAGAATTCTGAGTATTAGAGATTTGAATTTCCTATCAGGTAGTTCTAGTGCATTTTCTTCCACAGAAGAGTCATCTGGTGTTTTATTTTGGATGCATACTGGAACCATCCTGTCCTGTTTTTGTAAATGTTTTGATATTGTCTGTTGTTTTGGGGTCGTTCAGTAGTTATTTTTCTCATTTATTGATTGTAAATTTGTTTGTTTGTTCGTCCCTTTTTAAAAAAGAAAATTGACTATGTCTGAGCAGGCGGACTGTGTGTTCTTTGTTTTTTGATCGTCTGTGCACACAGTACTTTTCGCCTCCTTCTCCAACTGGCAGGGTCAGTCACTCAGATATGATATGGCAGGGCATGTCTAGCTGAAGAGGAGTTACTGGGATGGGTTGTTTGTGGCACTTACTACAGCCACTGGAGCTCGTCGGTAATCAGTGGATGGTAGGTTCCAGTAGGCCGTGCCTGTGCTGCTTGGTTGTGTGATGTCAAGTGCACGGTGCAGGTAGGCAGGATGCAGTGGGGATATTGTTATGTGTGGAGCTAAGATAGATACGGGAGAGAGGAGAGAGGAACAAGACCCAAAAACTTACAAATACATAAAAAAAGAATGCTAGGAGAGCTTGCCGTTGGAGTGGAGAGATGAGAGACTATGAAATGGAAAAAAACAGAAAGTGGAAGAGGAAGAAAAGAAAAGAATGAATAAATAAAAATCAGAAAGGTTAACGAACCACAAAGTTCCCAGGGATCCCACTGGTGCAGCTATGAGATATGGGGAAGTTGCTCTCTGGTGTTGCAGTACAGCCTCGCTAATAGGTGTAGAGGTATACAATGCCAGGTATTAGAGAACAGAAAGAGAAAGAAGATATTGAGAGACGAGAAAGTGAGCAGTGAAGAAAGGGAAAAAGAGGAAAATGAAAACTAAACAAATTTAAAAAAAAAGAAAAAAGAACAAGAAAGGCCCCCGAAAAAACAGAAAAAAAAAGCCAACGAGAAAAGAAATGTCCTCAGGGATCCCTCTGCACGTCTGTGCAAGCGGAAGTGGAGTTTCCTTGCCACGCAGCTCCACTTGGTCAGAAAGGGCCCCCAACTCAAGAAAAGGAAAAGAAAACAAACAAACAATTCAAAAGAAACAAACAAACAAAAGCCCCGGGATCCCACCAGCGTGGTAGCCCAGAGCAGGAAGCAGCTCCACAGTCGAATGGAGTTCCGCAGCCCTTCAGGAAGAAGCAAAGATGGCGCACGGAGCCAGGTACTTGAGGGAAAGGAGGGGGAGGTGGCGAGAAGTAAGTAAGAAATCAAAAGAAGCAGAAAAAAAACAAAAACAACATTAGCAGCCAACAAATGGCACTCAGAGAGCCAGGTAGTTCGGGCTGGTGTTTCTGGACAAGAGACTGTGTCCGCAGGAAGCATAGGGGCTGAGTGTGGGTGAAGAAGAGTAGAGAGTTGGAAAGTTTATATTACAAATTACCGGCGCTCTGCAGCCCCTCAGGAAGAGGCAAAGATGGCACACGGAATGAGGAACTCAAGGGAAAGGAGGGGGAGGTGGAGAGAGGTAAGGAAGATATCAAAAGAAGTGGAAAAAAGCAACACCAGCAGCCAACAAATGGCACTCAGAGAGCTGCCCATTTGGGTGTGTGGAATCCAAGCAGCCAGTGTTTCCTGGTCAAGAGATTGTGGCCGTGGGAAGTAGAGGAGGCCGAGTCGGGGTGAAGACGGGTGGGGGTGGGAAAGCATATATCGCAAATTACCGGTTGTTTTGTCTCCCGTTGGACGCTCCGTGAGGCTGCTTTCTTGTACCCCCTGTTTGCTGGTCTCTGATAGGAGTCCCAGATGGCGGATCTGCGCTGTGTTAGCTGGTAGGGGACCTCTGCATGAATCTCTCCTCGCTCTCCATTCTCTGTCAGTTTTCTCACTCCATTTGGTGCTTGGCTGAGTTCTTTATCTCTTCATTTGATGTTTTAGGGTTTCAGGATTGTTGTATTCTCCGTTCGGCTTATTTTTTCGGATCTTTGCTGTGGAGGGACGGTGTGGTGCTTCTGCCTAGAGCGCCATTTTACCAGAACTCGGCAGGACCTATTTTCATACAATCTGTATAGGCTTCTGAAATAATAAAAGTCATTTATTATTGCTTACTTGGCTAAGGCCTTGTTCTACACTACGTGTTGTTGTCCTTAGGTGCCCTTGAGTTGATTCCGACTCATAGCAACCCTATGTACAACAGAACGAAACACTGCCTGGTCCTGCGCCATCCTCACAATCGCTCAAGCCCGTTGTTGCAGCCACTGTGTCAATCCATCTTGTTGAGGGTCTTCTTCTTTTTTGCTGACCCTCTACTTTACCAAGCATGATGTCCTTCTCCAGAGAGTTATCCCTCCTTACAACATGTCCAAAGTATGTGAGACATAGTCTCACCATCCTTGCTTCCAAGGAGCATTCTGGTCGCACTTCTTCCAAGACAGATTTGTTTGGTCTGTTGGCAATTCATGGAATATTCAATATTCTTCTCCAACACCACGATTCAAAGGCATCAATTCTTTTTCACGCTTCCTTATTCATTGTCCAGCTTTTACATGCATATGAGGCGATTGAAAACACCATGGCTTGGGTCAGGTGCACCTTAGTCTTTAAGGTGATATCTTTGCTTTTTCAACACTTTAAAGAAGTCTTTTGCAGCAGATTTGCCCAATGCAATGCATCTTTTGATTTCCTGACTGCTGCTTCCATGGGGGGTGTTGATTGTGGATCCAAGTAAAATGAAATCCTTGACAGCTTCAATCTTTCTTCCATTTATCATGATGTTGCTTATTGTTCCAGTTGTGAGGATTTTTGTTTTTCTTTATGTTGGAATGTAATCCATCCTGTAGGCTGTGGTCTTTGATCTTCGTGAGTAAGGGCTTCAAGTCCTCTTCACTTTCAGCAAGCAAGGTTGTGTCATTTGCTTAACACAGGTTGTTAATGAGTCTTCCTCCAATCCTGCTGCCCCGTTCTTCTTCATATAGTCCAGCTTCTTGGATTATTTGCTCAGCGTACAGATTGAATAAGTATACTGAAAGGATACAACCCTGACACATACCTTTCCTGACATAAATCATGCAGTATCCCCTTGTTCTTTTGGAACAACTGCCTCTTAAACTACATACAGGTTCCTTATGAGCACAATTAAGTGTTCTGGAATTTCCATTCTTTGCAATGTTATCCATAGTTTGTTATGATCCACACAGTCAAATATATGCTGTGTATATATATATATATATATATATATATATATATATATATATATATATATGTATATTCAGCTAATCCTTTTAACAACTAATACCGTATTATTATTATTGTTTGTTGCTGTTAGTTGCTGTCAAGTCAGCTCTGATTCACGGTGACCTTGTATATAACAGAATGAAATGTTGCCCAGTCTTGTTTCATCTTATTGTTTTTTAAATTTTATTTTGTTGTTGTTGTTGAGAATATACACAATAAAACATATACACCAATTCAACTGTTTCTACATGCATAATTCAGTGATACTGATTATATTCTTTATGTTGTGCCACCATTCTCACCCTCCTTTTCTGAGTTGTTCCTCCCCCATTAACATAAACTCACTGCCCACTAAGGTTCCTATCTAATCTTTCGAGTTGCTGTTGTCACATTGATCCCATATAGACAGTTCTTAAAAAAGCATGATGCTCAAGGCAGACATTCTAGTTAAGTTAAACTATTGTTTGGTTTTAAGAAGACTTTAGGGATATTTCTGGTTTAATGTTGAAAGATTATCTCAGGGCAATAGTTTCAGGAGTTCATCCAGCCCTCATGGCTGCAGAAAGTATGGAGTCCATGAGAATTTGAAATTCTTCTCTGCATTCCCCCCTTTTTGAGCAGAATTCTTCTATAGAATATTTGATAAAAATGTTAAGTAATGGTAGTTGGGCACCATCCTGTTCTTCTGGTCTCCTGGAAAAGGAGGCAGTTGCTCATGGAGGCAATTAGCCACACATTCCATATTCTCCACCTCTTCGTGACTCTCCTTCTTCTTCTCTTGCTCAAGATGAATAGAGACCAATTGTCATGTCTTGGATGGCCACTTTCAAGCTTTTAAGACCCCAGGCACTGTGAAACGAACTAGGAGGTAGAACAGAACCAGTGAACATGTTATTAGACCAAAGAAAAGGCAAATGTATCAGGACCAAAATTTATTAGTGGTTACCAGGGATGGGAAGGAGGTGGAAGGGGAGGGGGTGTTTAATGGTGATGGAAAAGTCACATTGATTAAGGGTAGGGTTAAAAACAAAACAAAACCCATTGCAGTCGAGTCAATTCTGACTCATAGTGACCCTATAGGACGGAGTAGAACTGTGCCATAGAGTTTCCAAGGAGTGGCAGGTGGATTTGAACTCCTGACCTTTTGGTTAGCTGCCAAGCTCTTAACCACTGCGCCACCAGGGCTCCAGGGTAGGGTTGCACTCAAACATACCAACAATCATTATGAGGATGGCACAGGACAATTAACTGGGATATGCTATGAAACCATGACCCTAGACCTCCAAACCAAAGAACCAAGTCCCATGAGGTTTTTGGTTGTTCATAAACAGCCTCAGCAGCTACTTTTTTTTATCCTTATTGTAAATATATCAATCACACAGCATTTGCCAGTTCAACTTTTTACAGGTGTACAACTTATTGACAGCAATTACAATAATCGGCTGTGCAACTGTTGGTTCCTTGCTTTGGAGGTTTAGGGTCATGGTTTCATGGGACATCCCAGTTTAATTGTCCTGGGCCATTTCCATGATTGTTAGTGTGTTTGAGTCCATTATTGCAACTATTGTGTCAATCCATCTCATTTAGGGTTTCCTTCTTTTCCGTTGGTCCTCTACTTTACTAACCATGGCATCCTTTTTTAGCGATCGGTCTTTCCTGATGATGTGTCCAGAGTAAAGGAGCTGTAGTCTCACCATCCTTGCTTCTAAGGAGCATTCTGGTTGTATTTCTTCTAAAACGGACTTGTTCATTCTTCTAGCAGTCCACAGTATCTTCACTATTTTTTGCTGTAGTTCTATTCTTCTTCTGTCTTCCTTTTTCAGTATTCAACTTTCACGTGAATATGAGGTGATTGGAAAGACCATGGCTTGGGTCAGATGCACCTTAGTCATCAGAGTGACATTGATTGTTGATCTAAGTAGAGTGAGATCCTTGAAAACTTTAATTTCTTCTCCATTTATCATGATGGTCCAGTTGAGAGGATTTTTGTTTTCTTCACTTTCTGGCATAATCAATTCTGAAGGCTCTAGTCTTTGACCTTCATCAGTAAGTGCTTTAAGTCATCTTCATTTTTGGCAAACACGATTGTGCCATCTGAATATTGCAGGTTGTTAATGAGTCTTCTTCCAATCCTGACAGTGTCTTCTTCTTCATGTAATCCAGTTTCTCGGGTTATTTATTAAGCATACAGTTTGAATAACGGAGGGAAAAGGATACAGCTGTGCCACATACCTTTTCCAGTTTTGAACCATGCGGTTTCCCCTTGTTCTGTTCAAACTCTCCTTTTATAGATAAGAAACTAAGGCATAGTGAAATGAAGTAACTTGTATAATGTTTCACAGCTAGAAAATAGTCTGATCCTCTTTATGGCTATTTAAATTTATAAGTTAAAATGAAACCATTGCAAAAACTAGGAATCTGAGAAGCCTCCGTTGTCAAAAGGGAAAGGAAAAAAATACATGAAGGACATTATAGGGACATGACCACTTGTAAGAAGTGGTGTAGATTTTTTTTTTCCAATGTTGAAGTTTATTGTAAATGTATCAAGGTACGGTAGCTGTAGCTTCTAATGCATATTGGGGTTAATTCCAAGACTTTTATTGTCACTCAGGATTTGACAATGTAATAGTTATTTGTGTCACTAAACCTTTTAGGCTGGAGAGTTTTGTACATTAGTAGCTGTTAAAGATCTTACTGTAGAAATTACTGTTATTATTATGGAAACCCCTAGTTTAACCCACATTGATCATAATATGTTTCTGGCATGGTCAATTTTTTTTTTTGTTTTCCTGATTCAAATCATTTTATAAAGCATATTTAAAGGCTGTCCTCAATCTCTCTGGAGTTACATAGCCTTTCTGTTAGTTATGGTAGAATCATTTTTGAAGATTTTTTTTAGTGTTCTGCAGGGAAAAAGACAAGAAGACAATTGATGTTGCTTAGTACTGAATTCCGGAGTTCTGTCTATGATCAAAATACTCCTGTAATGGATTGAATTATGTCCCCCAAAAAATATGGGTATCAGTTTGGCCTGGGCCGTGATTTCCAACATTGTGTGGTTGTCCTCCATTTTGTGGTTGTAATTTTATGTTAAAGAGGATTAGGGTGGGATTGTAACACCCTTAACCAGGTCACATCCCTGATCCAATATAAAGGGAGATTCCTTCGGGTGTGGCCTGCACCACCTTTTATCTCTCAAAAGATAAAAAGGAAAGGGAAGCAAGCAGAGAGAAGGGACCTCATACCACCAAGAAAGCAGCACCAAGAGCAGAGAGCGTCCTTTGGACCCAGGGTCCCTGCGCTGAGAAGCTCCTAGTCCAGGGGAAGATTGATGACAAGGACCTTCCTCCAGAGCCAACAGAGAGAGAAAGGTTTCCCCTGGAGCTGATGCCCTGAATTTGGACTTGTAGCCTACTAGACTGTGAGAGAATAAATTTCTCTTTTTTGAAGCCACCCACTTTTGATATTTCTGCTATAGCAGCACTAGATGACTAAGACAGCCCCCCTGCCCCATCAACCTATGGGTGGAAAGACAGTCTCATTTATGTTGATGTCCAGTTCTGTATCCTATAACCCTGGCTTGCTGAGCTGGAGGCCTCCAAGCCTCCCTACAAAGTCCCCTCTGGGCATTTCTCAGAGCTACTAGGGGTGTCTCTCATGTGCTTAGTCCCAAGTTTGTTGCTTCTGTCTCCTTGTTAGCATATCCCGAGAAAATAAAATTTTGAGTATATAATCAGTGATAGTAAAGAACAGAGCCCTAGGCTTTACCATTTCTTTCTGAATGTTTTTTATTTATTTTATTTTTATGGTAAAAAATATATGTAACAAAATACTTGCCATTTCAACCATCTTCACATGTACAGTTCAGTGATATTAAGTATATTCATCATGTTGTTCAACCATCACCCTTAATGATTCTCGAATTTTTCTACCACCTTTAACAGAAGCTCGGTGTTCTCTAAGCACGTCTTCCTTTCCCCCTCCCTCTTGCCAACTCCTGGTAACCACCAATAAACTTTGGACTTTATACACTTGCCTATACTAGATGAGGAATGGTTTTGTTAAAAAAAAAAATAAAAAGGACTGGTGTAATATTCTCTCTTCTAGAGGTGTGGAGTTTTTCATATGTCAACCAGCTGTAACCTTTTGAAGGTTTAATGAAATCAGCAAATGTAATCCAATGTATGAGAGTGGATATGAATCAAGACTATTATTGTTGAACAAATGGCATTAATTTCTAGTGCACATGTGGACCTGAGTTTTAAAATATTTGTTTGAAAAATGTCAAGCTGCTCATTGTTTTAGAATATTTGAGCAGCTTACCAGTATAGTCTTTTTAAACAGTTGTGCTTCTAAAAGGTTACAGTGTGCGCATATTTACTCTTTTCAGCTTTAAAAATTCTTCAGTGGCATGGGTAGTGGGGAAATACCTCAAATTCCTCCTTTAATGAATTGCATTTCCTAGAGGGTATAGAAAATTCCACTTTGTTTTCAGCAGTAGCCTTAGGCTAGGGGACTCACTTTACACCCCAGTGCTTGTTATTCTCTTAATTGGGGTGTGGAAGTCATTTTCAGTGCAACCTAGAGGTTATATAATTAGAATGTATATCATTAGATTCCTTAAAGCTAATGGAGAAGTTTGTATTTCCTATGTTGTATTATTTTCCTGCTGCAGTCATAACAAAGTACCACAAGCTGTGTGGCTTAAAATACGGAAATGTAGTCTTTCACAGTTCTGGAGGCTAGAAATCTGAAATCTAGGCATCTGCAGGACCATGCTCCCTCCCAAGTCTCTAGGGGAGGATTCTTCCTTGCCTCTTCCAACTTGTGGTAGCCCTATAAGTTCCTTGGCTTGTGGCAGCAGGTCTTCAGTCTCTGCTTCCATTTTCCCATGGCCATCTTCCCTCTGTGTCTGTCTCTGTGTCTCTTCTCTTTTATAAGGACACCAGTCATATTAGATTAGGACCTACCCTACTCCAGTATGACTTCATGTTAACAAATTACATCTACAGAGACCCTATTTTCAAATAAGGTCACATTCACAGGTACCAGGGGTTAAGGCTTCAGCACATCTTTTCACGGGACACAATTTAACCCAAAACAGATGTCCACTGGCAGCCCCTTGTGAATGAAAGGGCTCAAGGATGTCTTAGTCTGGGTTCTCTAGAGGAGCAAAACCGGTGAAATGCATATATAAATACCGTAGTTTTACACAAATAGCGTGTGCGTTCTATATTTGTTTGCCAACTCCACCCCCCCACCGCCCCTGTGAGGTATTTTTGTAAGTACGCTGTGCTTTTTTTTTTTTTTTTTTTTACAGCAACATGTAAAAAAAAATACCTGGCATAGCGGCACTTATGAAAATACCTTGCAGGGGGAGGGCATGGTTGGCAAACAAATGTAGAAGGCACACATTATCTGCACAAAAATACTGCATATATGGACAGGTTTATTTTAAGGAAATGTCTCACACAACTGGGAGGAAATGGCTCACGCAATTGTGGGGGCTGGCAAGTCCCAAATCCATGGGTCAGGTGGCAGACTGGAAACCTCTGCTGACTCACTGAGCCACAGGGGCTGGCAAATCCAAAATCTGCAGGTCAAACAGTAGGCCAGAGGCTTCTGCAGGCTTACATCCCAAGAACCAGAGGTCAGGCGATGAGAAGAGAGTATGGTTGAGAGAGTGAGCTTTGCCAGAACATCCATTTATATACTGGAGGCAGGCTACACCTCCAAGGAAACACCCCTTTCAGCTGACTGGCTGATCACATTAGATCACATAATGGAAAGTAATTACATTATACTACATTATGGAAGAGCACCCAGTCCAGTATCTGCCAAACCTCTGAGAATCATAGCCTAGCCAAGCTGACACATGACATTAACCATCACAGCGGGTAGTGAAAATTTGTTGCCTGCTCTAAGCACTGGGAATTCAGTGATGAGCAGGGTAGCCATGGACCCTATCCTCCTGGAGCTCATGGTTACAGTGTAGCTGGGGATATTGTAGACAAAGGCTATAGTAGGCAGGGCAGTGGTCTCCAAGATGGGTGTGGGGAGATCTATGAGGATGTAGGGAGAAAATATAAAATTTACAATGTTTTATAATGTGCATGGTATGTGGTATAATGATACATTTTTATAATACATTTCTTTGTGCACACATATACAGATCTCCTTCAGGACTCTGTTTTGTTCCATTGATCTTAGCTGATATCTTTAAGAAAGTTTGGCAACTATATTTAAAAAGTCTAATCTGTCTAATCAGGACGTTAATTTAATCAGAACACCCCATTCCATGAACAATTTGATTGAGCATGCTTTTTCTCAAGATGAAAGAGTACCCAATAACATGGTTATTTTTTGCATTTACATACAATTTAGTGCTTCTTTCAAGTTAGCTTTGAAATTGGGAGGAACTTCCAATACATTGCTATAATATACTCTGTTGTAATGATGTGATAATACATTCCTTGCTAACATATAAAACACAAACTTCCTCTTTAACTTGTTCACTTGTTCTCATTTCATCATAATTGCCTGGTGTGAATTCTTCCTAAACTGATTTTCGCTCACCCTGGAACCACCTCCTATTCTTGAGGAAGGTCCCCACGCCATTCGTTTGTTTTCAGATATTACTGAGTTTGCTTTTTGCCCATCAGTGGCGACACAGTGAATTGCAGTCAGCCCAAGTGATATCCAGGTGACTTGCCTTGAGCATTGGCTGCTCATTTCACGCATGGCAGAATCCTTGGGGTCTGCTGATTGGTTGATGCTACCAGTATCACAGGCTTCTCACATCAGAGCTTCTTTCTATGATGTTGGCCTTCCAATAGACTTTGTGAAAAGGTATATCTCTACTTATATTCCCCGGTTATTCAACTCCTCTTCCTTTTTATCTCATCTTCAGCACTCATACCTTCCCCAAGTTTCTTTGGAAGACAGATTGCAAAAAAAAAAAATTATCCATTTAGGTCCCTTCCACAGGACTTCTTTGACAGTTTGATACTCGCATTACTTTCATTTCCAAGACTAAATTATTTGATGACTGCCTATGATTAGAAAAATAATTTTAGAAAATCGCATTTTAGTATGCAATATTTGAATCTTTCTTGGGACTTCTAGATCTAATTTTTTGCATTTTACCACTTGAAAGGTATTATTATCAGCATTTCTGGATGGATCTGTTTGTCAGCATCTAGTTATTTCTATAGTTTCTTAAATTATCATGCCTAGCTATAATTCCCAAATTCAAATTAAAGCGTTACATCTAGTACTTCAGGTATTTCCCAGTGGGGCTCCCCAGTTCAGTACTCTGCTGAATGCTAGCAAATTTGTTGTGAAGAAAGACTTGAGCCCCCAAACTCATTCCCACCCTAGGGCCTTTGCACCAACTGTTCCCTTTGGCTAGAGTTATTTCCAGATCTTCATGTGCTAGATCTTATCATTCATATTTCAACTTAAACTTATCTTCTTGGGGAGGCCCTTTTCTGACCACTGAAACAGACCACTCACATCATTTGATTTTATTTTCTCATAGCATGTGTCACTGTCTTAAGTAATGTTTATTCACTTGTTCATCACCTGTCCTTCCGCTACAGTGTAAATTCAGAAGAGCAGAGGCCTTGTCCATCAAATTCATTGCTCTATCCCCAGTGTATAGTGTGGTTCCTGGCAAATAATGGTTTGATAAATGCTTGCTGAATTGCTGAATATATGAATGAAACATTTTGTAAATGGTGTGTAAAGCAAGGTTAAACAAGTTTCTCTAGAGTGGGATATACTGACACAGCATTTCCGAAATGTATTTGACTGAGAACAAACATGTTGTTGTTGTTGTTGTTGTTAGGTGCTGTTGAGTCGGTTCTGACTCATAGCTATAGGACAGAGTAGAACTGCCCCATAGGGTTTCCAAGGAGCGGCTGGTGGATTTGAACTGCCAACCTTTTGGTTAGCAGCCGAGTTCTTAATCACTATGCCACCAGGGCTCCAGAACAAACATACACACACATATTTAAAATGTTCTATTTTTCAACATCTCCTGGAGGAGTCTTCCAAGAAACACAGTTGGGGATACATAGAAGTGATGAGATATGACCAGATTAGCCAGGGTAATAGTGATTTACTGCAAGCATTCGAGGACATATGGAGTGGTAGGTACATAATCTTCATTTTACCCTATAGTAATCAATGGACAGACTAGGAAGAAAGGCCTGGAAATCTACTCCCCAAAATTCAACCAGTGAAAACCCTGTGGATCACAATGATCCAGTCCCATTGTGCATGGGGTCACCATGAGCTGGAGACCGACTCAATGTTAGCTAACAACAGCAACAACATACATTTAAGATTACATTTAGATGTACTCCAGAGGGTGAAGGAGACCCCTTCCTTCTCCACACCCTCTCTATGTGTGTCCCTATCCAGTGCAACTCACCTCTTTTGAGTAGATTCTAGAGCCAAGACAGGTCAGAGGTAGGCTTCTCTCATGCCTGATTATCCATGTTTCTTAAACTTGGGAACTAATTTTTGGTATAATTATTTGTAGCCATGGTAGTAGAGCTGGTTTCACTTCATAGACATGGCAGGATCCTTAATAACTCTATGCGGAAAGAATTCCTTGAGGTTGTTTTCCTAATGAGAAGACTGTGGGTAGGGAAGGCACATACTGCTTCAAGGCTTCTGTCTGGTACAGAAGGCAAAATGAAACACAGTCCTGTTTTATTGTTGTTCTGGCTTTTTAGGTTGTCAGATACTCCACTGACAGTGTAATAGCATATACGTAAGAATAAGTAAGATGTGGTACTGAAGGTACAGTGCTATTAGGCTTCATAGATATGGGTAGAGAAGCAGAAGGAGGAAATGAATTAGTGTGCTCATTTTCTGCTCAACACAGTAATCTTTAGGCAACAAGCTGGGGGTTAATTGGCCCTAGTGGTATGTACCTAATCTATAGAAACTTATGAGTACAATCAGATTTGTTCTGGATTTTATTTATTCATAGAGAATCACAAAATTGTATTTTACCTTTGGACCAAACAAGTTTTTTTTTTGTTTTGTTTTTATATTTCCTTTTTCAAGAATGATGAATTTGGTTATTTATAAATAGAGAAAAATTAGCCACTGCCTTGAGGTTGCATTGGACAATAACTCTTCGGAGTTTAAAACTGTAAAGATTTTCCTTTCTATTTGAAGTTCACTGATTTTTATTTAAAAAAAAAAAAGAAAAAGAGCCATCACATGAATGTGCACACCCATGTTCATTGCAGCACTGTTCACAATAGCAAAAAGATGGAAACAACCTATGTGCCCATCAATGGATGAATGGATAAACAAATTATGGTACATTCACATAAAGAACAGTGATGAAGCCGTGAAACATCTCACAACATGGATCAATCTGGAGGGCATTATGCTGAGTGAAATTAGTCACAAAAGGACAAATATTGTATGAGACCACTATTATAAGAACTCATGAAAAAGTTTAAACACAGAAGAAAACATTCTTTGATGGTTACGAGGGTGGGGAGGGAGGCAAAGGAGTATTCTCTAACTAGATAGTAGACAAGAATCATCAGGTGATTCTTGTCACCCGATGACGGGAAGGACAATGCACAATACAGGGGAAGTCAGCACAACTGGACTAAACCAAAAGCTAAGAAGTTTCTTGAACACAACAAAACACTTCGAGGGACAGAGTAGCTGGGGCTGGGGGCTGGGGACCATGGTTTCAGGGGACATCTAGGTCAATTAGCATAACAAAGTTTATTAAGAAAATGTTCTGCATCCCACTTTGGTGAGTGGTGTCTGGGGTTGTAAAAGCTTGCTAGCAGCCATCTAAGATGCATCAATTGGTCGCAACCCACTTGGAGCAAAGGAGAACGAATAACACCAAAGACACAAAGAAAGTATTAGCCCAAGAGACAGAAAGGGCCACATAAACCAGAGACTTCATCAGCCTGAGACCGGAAGAACTAGATGCTGCCCGGCTACCACCAGTGACCACCCTGACAGGGAACACAACAGAGAGTCCCTGACGGAGCAGGAGAAAAGTGTGGAGCAGAACTCAAATTCGCCTAAAAAGACCAGACTTAATGATCTGAATGAGACTGAAAGAACCCCTGAAGCCATGGCCCCCAGACTTTCTGTTAACCCAGAACTAAAACCATTCCTGAAGCCCACTCTTCAGACAAGGATTAGACTGGACTATAAAACATAAAATAATACTTGTGAAGAATGTACTTCTTAGTTCAAGCAGATACACACGACCAAGTGGGCGGCTCCTGTCCGGAGGCAGGATGAGAAGGCAAGACAGGACAGGATTTGGTTGGATGGATACGGGAAACCTGGTATGGGAAAGAGGCAGTGTGCTGTCACATTATAGGGATTGCAACTAGTGTCACATAACAATATGTGTATAAATTTTTGTATGAGAAATTAACTTGAGCTGTAAACTTTCACCTAAAGCAGAAGTTAAAAAAAAAAAAAAGAATGATGAATGAGTCATATAATGCTACATTATATAGATTAACTGGAATCTTAAACTTGCTTTTAGTCTTCATTATTTATTTGTTTCCTAATTTTATCTATTGAAATTAGAGGAAATTTTTGCATCATGTTTAATAATTTGTATTTTTTTTGCATTGTGTTCATAAATAAGAGTGTTCTAAAATTTATTTCATTATACTGTCTTTGTCTTGTTTTAGTATCAAGGCAATTCCTCGATAAATGAGTTGCCCTAGTTTGAGGATTATCTATTCCTTGAAGTTGGATAAAACTCACCCATGAGATCTCTTGCATCTGGTGTTTAGTTTATATGTGTGTGTATGTTGGAGGGAGGAGGACAGGTTCTTTATGATTTTTAATTTAATTTCTTAATGATTTTTGATACCTTCAGGTTTTCTATTTATTGCTAAATCAATTTTGGTAATTTTTTTCTAGACAATCATTTCTTTGAGCACCCTAAGCATAATTTTTAAAAGTTGTTATACCATTCTCCCATAAAATTAATCTAATTCAAAGTGGAGTTTTTATACCATTGTTGGTTTTGTTGACATTTTTAGCATTATATTTCTTCATGTGTTTCGGAATTTTGGTTTGCTGACTCATTTTGAGTAGAATGTTTTTAAATTCAATTTTTGTTGTACTGTTTTGTCCCTCTCTGGGCTCACTGTTTGCTCTCTAGAGGTGGTGTGATCGCTTTTACCTGCCTACAATGCTTCCCATTCCAGACCAGATTTTATTAGGTTGTTTCTATGTTCCTACCAATGGTTATAATGGAGATATCACATATTCTGTCCCCAAGCTAGTGGGTGTCTTGCTTCAGTGCCTGGTGGTGAGTCATGTCTTTGTCCATTTCTCCTCCAAAGGCTTAAACATTTTATAAAGCTGTTGCTCTAGGCACGTTTCTTATTTGTTTTATTTTTTCCCTGCCTCCTTTCGTGAGCCCAACCCAGTGCTTGGCTTAGTTAACCTGGCTTACTTAGGTCTCCCTGTCTCCAAAAAAACACCCCAAAAAACCAAACCTGTTGCTGTGGAGTCAATTTTGACTCATAGCAACCCTATAGGACGGAGTAGAACTGGCCCATAGAGTTTTCAAGGCTGTAATCTTTACAGAAGCAGACTTCCACATCTTTTACCCACGGAGCGACTGGTGGGTTCGAACCTCCAACCTTTCAGATAGCAGCCTAGTGCTTAACCACTGTGCTCCCAGGGCTTCTCCAGTAAAGCCATAGTAGAGGACAAGAACACCCGGGAGTCAATGCTGGCTTCTGGATCTGGAGTCTTGCAGGTCCCCTGGCTTCAGTTCTATAAATATCCAAATCTGTTGGCATCATTCTTTGTGATTCAAACCCATTTCTAGTCCACAGAGCTGTTTATCTTGTTTCTGGAGCCAAGCTATGATCTTTAGGTTTTTACTTTTTGAATTTCATCTCTACTTGCCAACATGTTTTAAAACAGAGGAGACTCCTAAAGGTGTGAATTTGCTGTGCCATGTTTACCGTAAGTCTCATCATTAACTTTTAAGCATTGCGTTATATCTGGTCCTAACTGGTTGTCCATAGCTCTGTAAGGTTTTGACCTTTGAAGAACACATTAAAGGTTAATCCTCTTTTAATGTACTCATTGTTTATACTCATCATTGTGAGAAAGTAAGTTACATTATATAGTAGTTGAGAATAAACTTTAATGGGTTTATGTGACTAAAATTATAAAAGTCAAAGTAATTAACAGGAAAATTGTTTTAGTTATACACTGATCACAAAGTAATATTGTTTTCTTTAATTGACTGAACTAGCTTTATTCTGAATCACATTTTATTACTCAACAGAAGTAAATCAACCTAAGTCGATTTGTTGATTCTCTACAAGCTGTGATGGTTAAGGTTATGTGTCACCTTGGTTGGGCCATAACTGTCAGTGGTTTGGCAGTTATGTAATGATAGTAATTTGTAATCAACTCCACCATGAGATTTGCTATGAGCAGCCAATCAGTTGAAAGGCAGTTTCCTTGGAGATGTGGCTGTCACTCTGGATCTTGCATTTGGCTCATCATCATCTGACCTCTGGTTCTTGGGACTTGAGCTGCTGATCTTAGGATTCACTGGCTTCCGCAGCCTATGAGCAAGAGGCCTGCCATCTGACCTGCCAGTCTTGGGTTCGTCAGCCCCTGCAGCTACGTGAGTCAGGAGAAGCCTCCAGCCTGATGCCTGACCCATGAACTTAGGACTTGCCAGCCTCTACAACCACATGAGCCATTTCCTTGAGATAAATCTCTCTCTCTCTCTCTCTCTCTATATATATATATATATATATATATATATACACTTCACTGGTTTTTTGTTTCTCTAGAGAACCCAGCCTGAGACACAGACCTTGTGAGAAATATATATTAAGGAAGTAAAGGGTGTCAGCCATTAGGAATCTTCCAGCCTAGGGTTTCTCAGCTGAGGGGTGGGGATGGAAGGCATTACCTCCATCCTGCCTGCCCCTACCAGAAGTGTATCAGGAATGGGAGGCTTTTTATTTTTTTGTTTTCTCTCCTTCCCAGCCTCCTACCCAAGGGTAGTGTATTCCTTGCCTCCCCATCCCCCCCCCCCGCCCCCAATTGCTTGAGAATTACCGTCAGAGGGAGCCACTTTTACTAAGAAAACATGCCATGTCAATTGGGTATTACGATAACAATAAAACATCATTAAACAACAAAGTGGATTAGGAGACTAGATCGATTCAGTGTGTTCAGTGTACCAGGCAATATATTAGGCACTTTCCTTGCAATCACTGTTACATCAACACTGTGAGGCTGTTGTTAGCGTCTATTTTTAGGTACGTGGAAACAGGGCTCAAAGAGCTCAAGCATCTTGCCCGAGAATTCCTAGTAAGTGGCAGAGGTAGGTTCAAATCCCGGCCTGTCTGCATCTAAAGCCCACAGTTTTCACTCTGATGCTATAAGAGGGACAAAGACAAGGTTGAAACATGCTCCACCTTATTGCAATTTACTGAAGGAAGAGATGGAGATGAAAATTCATAAATTGTTACAGTATATGGTTTAAAAAGTTTAAATGATACCCTTTTGATAGGTCATTTATTTTTTTTCCCTCTTATCTTTAAACAATGCTACACTTAAACTTGTCTGTAATAGAAGGGAAAAAAAAAAGAGGGAGAGAGAGATTTACCCCTTATTATCCAGTCCCTGTTATTGGTGATCTTATACCTTCTCTGCAGAAATTGTGGTCAAATGTGATGTCAGGAGATGCTTTCTGTCCCCAGTTTAAGCTCTTTATTTCTAAAGGAGATATACTAGCTTTTTGATGCTTTCTCCAAGGTCCTGTTCTGGAAAGTTCTGTGTAGTCAAGGCCCTCCTAGAGAGAGAGCTGCTCTCTGGTCAGTCTTGCCAAGTCTGTAAATGCAGTTGACGGTACAGTCGCTCATTGGATTAGCCATTGTTAGGAAAAAACTCACCTCAGGTGCATGGGGAGCTTCAGTTCAAGCACCTAAATTCATTTTCATGCAGCGCTACTTGGTTACCTAGTAACTGCAGTTATTTAGAGAGGACTGCTTATCTGTGATTTTTTGAGCTGTAACTCTTTTCCCCTTTGCAACCTATTATTGAAATGAAAATGTAACTTAGCTATTTCATGTTGTATGGGATGTTTTCAAATGGAATAAGTTCATGCTGTTTTAAATTAGGCTCACCAAACAACATTTTTAGAATATTTGTCACATTTCTAAATAACATGTACTTGTGATTGATACCCCCTCTAATTCAAACTGGCAGCACATAGTGCTGTGCCTGCTGAAGCTGCCTGTATGAAATATACTGAAAGTCTCCGACTTCCCAAGTGAGTATTTCCTAGGGAGAATGAATGATGCAATGTTTGAGATCATCTTAAGATAATTATGGTATAACTAATAGTGGCAAACATCTATGGAGTTTATGCTAATTGCCAGGGACTATGTCACTTCATTTAATTGTCACAACACACCTTAACAGTAGGCTTGTATTATTATTTACACCTTATGGATAGGGAAATGAGGTTTAGAGAGGTTAAGTAACTTGCTCATGTCAAGCTGATAGGGATAAATTGTTGAAAAACTCATTACTTTATGTATATAGGCAAGGAGTGGTAGATGAACTTTTAGTATAGCCAAGTGAAAGGTAATACATGAGAGAAAAGCAAACAAAAGTGGGTTCTGTACTATCCTTCATAAAGCAGCCAGAGGGATTTGGTGAAAATAGCCCTTGACTCTGGATCAGAAGCCATGGGTTCTGTTCTCGGTCCCTGCCATGTGGGCAAATCACTTCACTTCTCTCTGTAAAATCAGAGTGTTGGCCATAATCTATTAAGGTGATTCTAGCTTTAATAGAGTATGGACATAGGAGCCTGAAAAGGAATCCAGGAATAATTGTAGGTTTCTTAATTTATGTAATCCCATGTAACTAAAGAGACTAAGTAAATTCCAGGAACTATCAAAACAGTTCTGTACATTTAAGTAATAACGCACAAAATGTTTTTGGTTTCCATACATCACAGTTTTGGTCGCTACGTCTCTAAAATCTATTGGAATTGGAGAAAGTTTAGAAGGAACCATCAAAATGGTAGGATGAGGCTATTATAATAGGTGTAGCAGTCTTCAGACTAGAGAGGAGAAAAAAATCTTCACTTAGAAATGTCTACAAAATCACGATTTTTATATGTCATGTACTTGAGAGAGGAGCCCTGGTGGAGCAGTGGTTAAGCAGCTCGGCTGCTAACCAAAAGGCTGGTTGTTCTGAAACCACTAGCGGTTCCATGGAAGAAAAGACCTGGTGATCTGCTCCCATACAGATTACAGCCTAGAAAACCCTATTGGGCAATTCTATGTCCTGTATGGTCTCTATGAGTCGGAATCAACTCAACAACACACACAACGATAGCAACAACAATGTTGTCTTAGGCTGGGTTCTCTAGAGGAGCAAAACCAGTGAAGCAAATATATATAAATATAAATAAAGAGAGATTTATCTCAAGCAAGTGGTTCATGCAGCTGTGGAGGTAGGGAGGTCCCAAATCTGTGGGTCAGGCATCAGGCTGGAGGCTTTTCCTTACTCACATGGTTGCAGGGGCTGACAAACTCAAAATCGACAGGTCAGGCAGAAAGATGCTGGCTCACAGGGTTGCAGGAGCTGGCAAATCTTAAGATCTGTAAGTCAGGCAGCAGGCTGCTGACCCACGTCCCGAGAACCAGAGGTCAGAGGATAACAAGTTGGATGCAAGATCCAGAGCGCGTGAGCGTTGCTAGAACATCCGTATATATTGGATGCAAGCCACAACCCCAAGGAAACTCCCTTTTCAACTGATTGGCTACTCACATCAGATCACAAAATGGAAGATGATTGCATCGTTACATAACTGCCAAATTACATCATTACATAACTGCTAAACCACTGAGAATCATGGCCCAAACAAGTTGACACACAACCTTAACCTTGAGAAGGTAATCTTAGGACAGATGCAGATAAGTACTGTTTCACACAGTAGATGATACATTTATAGAACTTTTTACCTATGGAAGCTTTTATGGATTGAATTGTGTCCCCCCAAAATGTGTAGCAACTTGGCTAGGCTGTGAGTCCCAGATTGTGTGGTTGTCCACCATTTTGTGATCTGATGTGATTATCCTATGTATTGTAAATCCTAAACTCTATGATGTTAATGAGGCAGGCTTAGAGACAGTTATGTTAATGAGACAGGATTCAGTCCACAGGATTAGAGAGTCCTGTAGATTGAGTCAGTCTCTTCTGAGATGTGAAAGAGAGAATCGAGCAAAGAGACAGAGGGACCTCATACCACCAAGAAAGAAGCACCAAGAGTGGAGCACATGCTTTGGACCTGGGATCCCTGCTCTGAGAAACTCCTAGACCAGGGTTAGATTGATGACAAGGACCTTCCCCCAGAACCAACAGAGAGAGAAAGACTTCTCCAGGAGCTGGCACCCTGAATTTGAACTTCCAGGCTCCTAAATCGTGAGAAAATAAAGTTCTCTTTGTTAAAGCCATCCACTTGTAGTATTTCTGTTATAGCAGCACTAGATAACTAAGATAGAAGCAAAAAATAAAAATAATTTGGAGAACATTTAGGCAAATTCAGAAATCACAGTAAGTCATGGATTATCAAAAGAAACTGTAAAGTGTGGCATTCACCCCTAAACATTAGTATTGACAGTAATTATAATTATGATACCTTCCCACTGTCTGCCCCTTGATTCCAACTTTGAAAAGAGGGTATGGAAGTTGATGCATCAGGGCTTCACTTCAGGAAAGCACATTTTAAGTTCATAAAAAGTTCTTCTATAGGATGGCAGATTTCCTTAATAATAAATATTACTAGTAATATAATAAAATTTTTGAAATTTTATTTTGACTTTAACCAAAGAAAATGCATGATAGTAGAAATTTATAGTAGACAAACAATAGTGGTAACAAAGGAAAACATTAACAATTTCTTCTCATTGAATAATGACCAAGATAAGCCCACTTTTCCTTTTAAAATCATAGATTTTAGAGTTGATAGTGTCCTTAGAGATTATCAGAGTCACTGGGTGGTGCAAATGGTTAACATGTTTAGCTGCTAACCAAGAGGTTAGTGGTTTGAGTCCACCCAGAGGTGCCTTTAAATAAAGGCCTGGTGATCTACTTCTGAAAAATCAGCCACTGAAAACCCTATGGAGCACAGTTCTACTCTGACCCACATGGGGTTGCTGTGAGTTGGAATGGTTTCTACAGTAATTGGTGGTGCTGATTATCTAGCTCAGTGTCTACCTACCACCACGACTTCTGGTCAGATATCAATTCTTTTTTTTTTTTCTTCTTTTTTTAAAGTATAGTAAGTATACACATAAAACATTTGCCATTTCAGCAGTTTTTACATGTACAATCCAGTGTGACATGAATTATGTTAATCATGTTGTGCAACCATCACAACAGTCTATTTCCAGATTTTTCCATCACTCTTACAGAAGCTGTGTCCCCTAAGCAATGACTCCCTTTTCCCCCTCTACCACCCATCTCTGGTTGTTGTTGCCATTGCATCAGTTTCAACTTAGGGCGAACTCATGTGTGCAGAGTAGAACTGCTCCATGGGGTTTTTACAGCTGTGACCTTTCAGAAGCAGATCACCAGGCTTGTCTTCCAAGGTGCTTCTGGATGGGTTTGAATGACCAGCCTTTCAGTAGTAGTTGAGTGCTTAACCATTTACATCACCTAGGGACTCCCTGCTCCTGATAATCTTAATGAACTTGGTCTCTGTATATTTGCCTATTCTACATGTTTCATAGAATCGGGATCATACAATATTTGCCCTTTTGTGACTGACTTATTTCACTCAGCATAAAGTTTTCAAGGTTCATCATTATTTGACACATGTTAATTGTGCCAGTGCTTCAACATGACCAGTCTTTGGCAGCTTACTCCTCTGAGAGGTATGCTGTTTTCCTTATTGGGTCATTCACATTAATTCTTCTACTGAACTGAAATCTACCTGCATATGTCCTCCACTCACTGGCCTGGCTGTACCTCCTGGGACAATACAAAATAAGTCTACCTCTTGCAGATGAAGCATCTAGCTCTTTGAAACCTTCTTTTATCCAGGCTAACGTGTTCAGTGGTCTTCAGACAATTCCATTTCCAGGCAGTATAACATATTGACAGCTCTTCTCTGAAAGCATTCTGTTTTCTGAAGACTGTCCTTAAGATGAGGTGTTCTGGGGGAAAAAAAGTGTTTGACTAATTCAAAGGAATGTAACAGTATTAGTTCACATAACCAGGATCTCATATTTCTATCAGAAGACCCTAAAATGTTATTGACTTTTGCCCACAGGAGACACGCTGTTAACTCCAAAAGCTTATGCGCACCTGAATTTCCTGGTTATTGTCAGATGAAGTAGTGTCAAGCCGGGTCTCACCCACCGTTTCAAAGTGTAGTGTACACCTTCATATTTATCCATGCTCAATTATCTTGTTGGGTTTAAGCTATTATTTCTTCTTTAGAGTATTTTAGAATCTTGATTATTTGGTCCAGCATGTTAATGATTCATCTCTCTTTATCATCTTGAGATGCATAGACATGTCTTTAAGCTATTGATGGAAATATTGAGCAAACTGTACCAAGGACTGGGTTAATTTAAGCAGTGATAACATTCAGAGTTTAGGGAAATATAGTTTAGTGGGAATTGTAGTTTAATGCTTGCTCTAATTTTATAGTCTATTAAAAATATACTGTTTGTGCTAATAAATACTAGTTAAACTAATGAACAGTTGTTTCGTTAGCATTTTTGTTTCTTCAGAAAATGCACACCTTAGTCCACTCTTTGTGGTTGTTGTTTTTAGGTTTTCCACAGGTGTATGATTAACTATTCAAAACACATGGCTACAACCAACATTTAATTGATGAGAATATTATCTAATGACAAGTAAAAATACTTAGGGCGACATGAATATTGGCATTAAAATCTAAATCCACAACATGATAATGTCAAAATATCCATGGATGAAGAAAGTTAACATTCTTTTTTCATGATGTTCTTTTATTTTAATTAATTGTATTTTTGGAGAGAGGAAAGCGAAACCATTCATTCCCCTTTGTGGTTTCTGCTAAGTTCTGAAAATTACCTTGTCTCCCCCCCTTTTTTTTTAGTAGTCTTTCTTCATGGACTCTTGGCTTCTAATAGAGTAAATTTTTATTCATTTCTCTCCAGCAGGTTTGCCTTTATCAAACTTTATGACATTCAAGCTTCTACTCTTTATCCTTGCTGTTCACTTTTAAGAGGGCAGAAGATAAATTTTCTGGCTGTGCTAACTGTGACTATGCTTTAGCTTAGCTTTAGAGTTAGAATAAACCACTTTCAGGCCATTTCTTTGAGTTGTGATGCACAAACATTATAAGGTTAACCAGCATTTTAGCTGTTATGGCTTGTAATTCTTGTGAGACTAAGATTCTCACTTCTCTTCTTCAAGTAGATTTGTTGTTTGACTGTGAATAAGTTAAGTTTCAATTTATTATATTTTTAAGTAGTAATGAAAAGTTTTTCGTTTTAATTTTAGGTAAACATATATAGTAACACTTTTCCCTGTATCTCATACCATTTATATTAGGTACAAAACCAGTTAAGATGTCTGTTTTTCCTCCCCCTAGGATGTATAAATTTCAGTAAGAAAAAAGACAGGATCAAGGTTAATGGGAAAAAATAGTATTCTTTCATACAAGAATACAAGACAATGAAATGTTTAATATTTAGAACATACCCTTCCTGTAACAAAATACCAGTGGAAGTGTGGCTTGTCCCCTGGAGTCTGAACACAGAGATTATTAACTGACCTAGCTGATCGTATGTGAGGTCAGGTATGATGAGAGGACTAAGGAGCAGGGGGTACTGTGCTTAGACAGCAAGTATGCTGCTAATGCAGGCCTGGAGCTTTTCAGAGTAAGTATGGCTCCTTGACACTCTGTCCTAAAGCTAAAAATCAGGTCATAGAAAAGTCCTTTATTAGGGCTGTCTAGAAAATTATTTGTAATATGCTCAGGCTATAATTTATGCATTAAAATAAAAGTTGTCTTCAAGTATTGCCATCATGGGAAGCCATGCAGCTAACTCAAAGTTCAGTGCCAAGTTCTGGGACTTGGGATGGTTGACTTCTGTCTCCTTATTACCACTGTGGTCTGTCCAGGGATATGGCAGGCAGGAGTCAACAGTGTAACTTGGCTGTTTGTTATTGAAATGCTTTTTGTAACTTTTATTTAAATGACACAGGTAATTATTCTCAAAGCTATCTCTCCACTTCTCAGCTTCTCTAGCCTTAGCACCAACCATGATACATAAAGCTACTGCACATCAGAATATGGCAAAACAATTTGTTTTAACTTTATTATGTGAACCTCAGCAACTCCAAAGTTTTGGTGACCTTCTTGACCTGAGTTTACTTTCCCTTCTCTTCTTCGCGCTTTCACAAAGCTTCTTTTCAACCCTTCTACCTTGTAGTATGTCTTCCATTTCACTTCCTCTTTTAATGCTAGTCATCGCTTGCTTGCATTTCTTTCCTCCCTCCTTCCCTTCCTTTCTCCCTCTCTCTCTCCCTTTCTTCCTTCCCCACTTCCTCCTTCCATCCCTCCCTTCCCCCTTCCATTCTTCCTTCCTTCCTTTTGTAATCATTCATGGTAAAAATTACTCCAAATCTCCCATCCTCAAACCAAACTTCTTGCTATTGAGGAAGAGGTATGCAGAAGTAAATCCACATATTGATTCACGTTAATTAGGGTTTCTCTTCATGAGGACTGGTGGTAGAGGAGGAATTATCGTATGGCCTTTGTGCTTTTCAAAGTGATAACACTCATTTGAATGAGTAAGCTCTGGTTTGTTGTTCATTTTTTTCTTATGACTCATCAGATATGCCCAGAGATGGAGACTAAAGAACATTGTATAGACAGAAGTTTTTAGCTGATCTTGTCATACTGGCTTCTGTAGAGAGCATTCAGGAGACCACAGAAGGTTTAATAATTGAGAACGTTTCTATAATAAATAGACAAACAAGCCTAAAAAAAACAGTACTCTAAGATACATATGCTTCTCGAATTTTAGAAACCATTAGGGGCCAAGAAGAATCCTTTAGCTTGTAAATCTAAATGTCTGAGAAATAAAGAAGATTTCTCTTGGTAGGAAGCACCTTGACCCCATTTTCTATAATGAAAGATTCATGATACTCCTATTATCTTCTTTAAATTGAACCATAAAAGAGTCTGTACTGTATCAAAATGTTAATAATACTTCTTTTTCTTTTAATTCTATCCTCTCGATGCCTGACAAAAGCCTGGAACATAGTGGTGAATGAATGGTTGTAATAAAAGCATAGTTATAGCTGTGTACTATACTGTACTTGAATTTGACCATGGGAAAGATGATCACAAATGAGATAGAATTTGCCCAAACTCACTGTCTCTCTTCTCTCTCCTCAGTAAGTTTAAATGCAATATTGTAATTAACCTCTTCTACTGCTCCAGTCCTCTCAAGTAAGCCAACTTTTCCTGTGGTTGCTTAGGCCAAAGGAGAAGAAATTTAGGAGCACAGTTCTTTCACTTAACAAATCATCTCCCTTTGCAACCCGTCATGACTTCTGGATGAAACCCAATTGCCTCCATTTAATCAGAATGATTTCCTTCCACAGACATTCTCTGCTGTGCCTCTATCCTCAGATCAATGTTTAATCAATTTCTGCCATTTCTTCCGAATACACTGCAGTCACATTTTATAAATCTACCTAAGACTTGATTTTCTTGAGCCGCAGGTAAATTAGGCCCCTTCTTGTTCTATCCTCAGATATCAGTACAATAATGTGCTTTGAGAATTCACCCAGGAGCGGGCATGGTCTTCCTTTTATGAAGCCAGTCTGACTGCCCCACACTAGTAAAAGGAGACAATCTGAGGGTGGAAATTCCTTTCAAGAGCAGCTGTGGTAATGCGTGAGCATTTGGGTAGGTGGCCCATTTTCTTGCGAAAGAAGTCTATATTCCACAAGCTATCAACACCCAACAGCTTCACTAAACAAAGTTTGAAGATTAGAAAGAAATCAACTCAAGAGGAGCTCAGATGTTTACTGAGTTGTCTCTGAACACACTGTGTGAGTCGGGAGGCCTAGGTTTACTCTGTTGACCAACTAGTCTGAATCATTGGGGAAGAAAATATTTGTTCAACCATAGTCCCTTTAGTCTGTGCTGGGCAACAGCACGATGCCTTCAACAACTGCCCACTAGAAGCCAAGATTTGGTCTCTGACAGGGATTACAAACACAGATTTCTTTAGAAGTGTCTGCCCACGTGTGTTTAGATTCTAAATTGTGGAAGGATATGTGGCAGTGAAAGAACATCAAGGAGTTGCTCAGGGAAAAGTCTGTTGAGTTTATGGAGACTTTTCAAAGGGCAGTTTACCCATTTGAAGTAGTTAAAATAGAAGAGGAATTCTTGGGAACTGTCATGGAATATTGTACTAGGTAGAACCTTGAAAGATTTTATTTATTCTTTCTCTTTTAGCCTTCCAATATCTAAGAATGTATCCTATTTTAGAAACACTCTAAGGAAGGAAATTTTCCACAACCTTTCCCCTGTTATCCATTTTCTAACTTCAACAAAAGCCTTCTGTCAGAAAATTCTTGCCCGCTTATATGACCCTAATGCTCACTGCTGCAGCCCAAGCCTGTTTTCTTTTGCTTTATCTTCTGCTGTTCATATTCTCCAAAGAGGAACCTGTCAGAACTGAAGCCCATTATTAGGTCACTCCTTGGCCCCTTCTCTAAGGATAAATAATGAGAATTTTTTCCCCCTCTCTTTTTGTAGGTCATATGCTTCAACCATTTAATGATTTTTGTTGTTGGAAATTTGACTGGGATTTCCTGCGTCTGGAAATGAATTTTAGGCCTTGAACTTTGTTGCCCTAGTACTCTTCCCTCTAGCTCTTTAAGTACACCAAATAAAACAAGACTGGGGGAATGAAGTAGCTACAAAACAAAACATCACAAAAACACAGAGTAGTTATCTTGTGGTTGTTGACTAAAGCATTTGTACAAGGACATATTCTCCATTGCCAACGTTAGCATGCACTCCCTTTGCTGACGATTGGTCAACAAAACATGGTCAGGTTTAGAATACACCTAATCAGTTCACACAATTTAAAATGCAGAATGTTAAAAGCTAGGCATGCCAAGAAGATAAGCTGACCCAACAGTGGCCATTTTCTAGTATATCTGATGCATAGATAACTTTTAGTTACCATGGTCCTTTCTTAGTATATCTGATGCATATATAACTTCTAGTTACCATGGACATTTGGAGACCACTGAGCCATTATTGCAGTATCCTTTAATATGCTACTGGACACAATTATTTCAGTCTTTACAATTTTTTTTGATCTCTAGTTTTTAGGGAGGGCACTATTGTTGTCAGACTTTGGTTTCAAGATTATGATAGCTTTGTAAGTATATTTTTCTTTGCTTTGGAACAGTTGAAATAAAATTAGGTAAATCTGACCTTTAAAGTTTGGTTGAACTCATTTATACAACTGTTTGAGCCCCATACCTAAGGCAGGCCTTTGATAACTCTTGCTATTGCTTAATATGGCACACATGCAAAATACTTTATTTAACATCTGTGAACAGGCTAAAGAATAACAACACATGTTTTCACCACTCATTTTCAGAAATAGAACAATACCAGTGCCTTAGAATCCAGCTGTGTGCCCCTTCTGATCATCTCCTCCTCTCTGATATAACATCCTAATTTTCGGTTTACTATTCGTTTGCTTTTTTTCATGGTTTTACCATTCTTGTATGGATTGCCACATATTGTATTATTTAGTTCAACTAAATTGTGATGTTTATATTATGGAATCCTACTCTTATATTTCTTTTGTTATTCTCTTCTTCTGTTTTTTTGTTTGTATTTGTTTTTCAGGGGGTTGTGTACCATGCCAGTCTAATACCTCATCCTAGAGAGTTTTCACACAGTGTGTTTCTGCCCCAGTGAGATGACTGCTTCCTCCTGCTCCCAAGTCCTGAGTCTCTGGTAGTTGAAGCTACTGTAGGACATGCAGAAGGAAAGTTACCAGCCGCACAGTTACTGCTGTTTCTTCCTATCATTTGTCTGTCCCGACTCCCTGTAGCTCATAGACAAGAAACCCTACATTTCGATGCACTGCCAACTCCCGTTCTGCCTTCCTAGTTGTTTTGTGATGGCTGTTATTACTATTGCTGTTGTTTTAATCATTTTACTCTTTGCTTGCATTTGGAGGAGATGGTGGTAGAAAGGAAGTTGGGAGTGGTGGTATGGGACCAGTCAGTGCTCTTCCAACTTCCAGGAGCAACAAAGGAAGGAGTAAATAAGTGGGCACCACTTTTCTGTTGGTCTCGGCCATGTTATTCCTCTAGGGGCTCCACATCTAGCAACAGAAGCAATGGAAGGACTGTGCATTTTCCTATACTTTATAAGATGGCTCCTTTTCATGAAACTGGAATTTACTGTATGCCTGAGTAGTTTGTTTTTGTTTTGTTTTATTTGCTTAAATCAGACCAAATTGTCTTATAATTAATCATTACTCCTGCCTGACCCTAACATAAGGTGGGTTTTCAGTAGTGTAGTGGGTTTGTATATTTTGCTGGGTTATTTTTTGTGAGCCTGCATTAAGAAATGCTAGCCAGACACCATTTTGAATGAGCTCTTCTTCACTACCATTTTCAGTTTAAAAAATGCTATTGAATTAGAAGTAGCTTTTTGTCATTCCCTAGTTTTTAAATCAGTAGATATTAAATTAGAACTATTATCTTACTGTAGCTCTCAATATTTTTTTTTCTGATTTAAAAATATTAAAATAAGCTCTCATAGGCCAGAAGGTTTGCAATTATTATTCCATAGCACTATGCAAATGACCTTATCCTATGGGATATGATTTAATTTCCAATCATTCAAAACCATTTTTTCCACCCATTCTGGATTGGAGAATGGGGATATTTAAGAAAACATAGAGAAATATGCTTTTTTTTTTTTTTTTTTTAAAAAAAGAGCCCTCAATCATTCTTAAGGAAGTCTTAAGTATAAAACAGTACCTGTCTTGATTTAGTTACTTTTACATGTTATCTGAGAAAGAGTTCACTAAAAAAAGAATTTGACACTTTTAATCCACTGGAACTTTAACTTCATCAGGAAAGTGGTGCTGAGGGTGGTGAGGAAGTTGACTGACTAATTGGGCTATTGGTCCCATGTGAGATTACACCATTTTCTGAATCAAAATTTCCTGCTATTGCAACATGTTTTTTCTTTATTCTTCTTTCTTCTCCTTAGAAACAATCTATTTGGGTCCGTTACATGGTCATTTGCTGGGCTTGTTTGTGAGTATGATGAAGTCATACTAGGCCAGGTCTGTATACAGAGTCAACGGGAGATTCGGCAGCTGCTCAGTGAATCAAGTTGTGCAAGTGGTTACCCTGATATTTTAAAATTCTGCTTTCCCAAAGTCATGAGACATTTTTACTTTAATCATCAGGAAGATTGATTCAGCTTTGTTTTGCTTCCTACATGCTGTGCATAGACATCAATCTATTGAACTTCTTGTTGTTGTTGTTAAAGCAACTTTTTATTGAGGTGTAATATAGTGTAATAGTGTAACATACTCAGAGAAAGCGCAAAAATCCTAAGTGTATAACGAGATGCCCTTTGCAAACTGAGCACACCTGTGTAACCAGCACCCAGAGCAGGAAACGGAGTATGACCAGCACCTCAGAAACTGTGTGTCCCCTTCCTGTCACTAACACTCCTTATCAAGGGTAATCACTTTCCTTGTTGGCTTGTTTTTATACTTTGTATAAATAAAATCATACATGATGTATTGTTTTGAATCTGACTTCTTTCACTCTTCATTATTTTTATGAGATTCGTCCAAATTTTACCTTTGGTTGAGTTTGTTCATTCTTACTGCTGTGCAGCATTCTGTTAATGAATACAACAGTTTATTCATACTACTGTTGACAGCCATTTGAGTGGTTTCCCTTTTTTTTGACCGGGGGAGGATATTACGAATAGCCTGTAATGAACATTCTAGTACATCTCTTGGTGAAGGTGCACATACCTGTACACATGCTTACACACACACACACATACACATACACTTTCTTTGGGTATATGTTTAAGAATGGAATTGCTAGGTAATAGGGTTTGCATCCACCACTCATCTGTCAGTTTGTTGCACTGTGGTGGCTTGTGTGTTGTGATGCTGGAAGCTATGCCACCTGTATTTCAAATACCAGCAGTGTCGCCCATGGTAGACAGGTTTCACTGGAGCTTCCAGACTAAGACAGATTAGGAAAAAGGACCTGATGATCTTCTTCTAAAAAACATTGGCCAGTGAAAACCTTATGGACAACAGCGTAGAACTGGGCAGTGTTTTGGTTTGTTGTACATAGGGTTGCTATGAGTCAGAGCTGACTGGATGGCACCTAACAACAGCAACAACAGCGTGTGCATATGTTCATATCTGGTAGATGTAGCCAGTTTTCTGAAGTGGTTTATGTACTTACACCAGCAACGTTTAAGAGTTCTAGTTGCTCGATCTCCTCACCAGTATTTGGCATTTCCTGTCTTTTTTATTTTAGCCATATTGGTGGATGTATATTGTTATCTGGTTTAATTCACATTTCCCTGATAGTAATGAAGCTGAGCATCTTTTCATATGACTATTAGTAATGTGTGTATCTTTTTTTGTAAAGTGTTCAAGTCTTTCACCCATTTTTCTATTAGGTGACTGACTTTTTCTTACTGTTTCATAGGTTTTCTTTACATAACTGGATGTGAGTCCTTTGTGCATATATGTATTATGATATTTTCTCCCCCTCTACAGGTTGCCTTTTTACTTTGTTATTGAGGCCTTTTGATGAACAGATAATTCTAATTCTTAAAAAGTCCAATTTATTACTTTTTATGGCTTATGCTTTTTATGCCCTGTTTGGGAACGCTTTGCCTACTCCATGTTGACAAAGTTGTTCTCCTACACTTTTTTCTAAAATTTTTATTTAGATCTGCAATCCATCTGACTTGATATTTATATATTGTATGTCATAGAGATCACAAACTTTTCTTTTCTATATGGACACCCTATTAACCCAGCATCATTTTACTTGGTTTTTAACTTGTTGAAAATGTGCCCATAAAATTTAGTTTCAGTGAAATATGTTTTATATTTTCCTGGAGATAATTACTAATGACTCTTGAAAAAAAATAAACCTATGGTAATTTAAAATTTGTAATATAATCCCTAGCTTTATTTTATACCATTGTAAATTGAAATCTCTCTTAAAATTTCTTCTGTTCAAACACTTAGCCCCTAGTTTGTAACCCCAGCATATTTACTTATTCAACACCAAAGTGATTTATAATGCACAAAACAACTGTTTGAAAAACAATAAATTATTGTTCTTTTTCATTTGAATTCAATTCAACAGATGCTTATTTTGTGTTTACTAAAATTTGGGACAGTTCAGAATGTGGTTAAAGTTTTGAACTCCATTTTTATATCTTTTGGTTTTAAGCCATATAATAAAGTTGTCAAACATCTGTCAGTAATAAGCCATTTTTCTCTAGTACTCATAATTAATGGAAAGAGGTACAAGGTGAGGACTTTTATTACTATTAGGATGACCTCAGACCCCCTCATGTAATGTCTCTAAACTTTTTTTCCACTCGTAATGACACATATCTCTTAAGACTTAAAAATAGAAAAGAAACCATAAAAGTTTCATTTCTGTATTTGGAATGACTGTGAATGCTTCCTCTTTGATGTCATTCCTGCTTAGTTTTATTCTTTTCTCTTTTCATTATTTTTTCTAGGTTGTACTTGTCAGTGGACATCTGGACAGCTGGGATGTTGGGCAGGGTGCCATGGATGATGGCGGTGGAGCCTTTATATCCTGGGAAGCACTCTCACTTATTAAAGATCTGGGTAAATATTTAAAAAGTCGTTAACCAATGGGTAAGGGTCTTAGTAGCGACATGTTTAACTCAACACACAAAATACTTAATAATTTATTTACTTTGGTATGTTCAAAGATCCTCCTGAGGTCTATGCATGCTTGTCAGTTGATTCCCAGAGTAGAACTAACTTATCCCACTAAAGACATAAATTTTTATTCAGGGGCACTTCAGACATCCAAAGTATCAAATACTATGATCAGCCACTGGGGAAAATGAACAAGTAAATACAACTGAAGTAAATGCAACCATACCAACCAGAGATATATAAGGAAACTAGGACTAAGTCCAAAGAATAATCAGCAGTGCCCCCTACTTTCTTTTCCTTGCTCATCTCAAGGACATTATCAGGCTCTGAGGATAGCTTTGGTCCAGTTGTCTTTCCATGATGGAACACAAATAGAGCAACCTGGAACTGAAAGAATGATTCCTTTAGCCACAGTAAGGAATCAGGCTAAAATTAGGGGCATCCTAGATAAACCTAGACATGGGGAAGATGGACAGGCATAAAAAGGAGGGGTTTATAGTGATAGGAGGAGCCCTGGTGGCAAAGTGGTTAAGCACTCAGCTGCTAACCAAGAGATCAGCAGTTCGAACCCACCAGCCACTCTTGGGAAAAAGATGTGGCAGTCTGCTTCTGTGGAGATTTACAGCCTTGGAAACTCTATGGGGGTAGTTCTACTCTGTCCTGTAGGGTCACTATGAGTCAGAATTGACTTGACGACAATGGGCTTGGTTTTGGTTTAATAGTGATAATGGAGGCCCTGGGTGGTGCAGATGGTTAACATCCTTGACTGCTAACTGTAAGGTTGGAGGTTCGAGTCCACCCAAAGGTGACTCAGAAGAAATACCTGATGATCTAGTTCCAAAAAATCAGCCATTGAAAATCCTACAGAGCACAGCTCTACTACTCTGACACATATGGGGTCACCATGAGTTGGAGGAGACTCATAGTGATAGGAGTTTATTTTGATGGGCATGTTTGCAAATAAAAAACACACGCCTTTTGTGCTAATCAAAAAGGTGGATTTTGAGTGAGGTTAGACATGATTTGTTTAATTAAACAGTGAAACTGTCTGAAGCAAGAGTTCCTTGTCTGAATCAGACCAGTGGTGGTTTTTAAATGCCAGAGTGTCTTGCATGGAAGTTGTGGCGTAACCTCAGTTTTAGATGCAGTAAAGACCAGAAAATTCTCTTTGGTGAAAGCTTTCTGTTGTCACTTAAGTACATATACATTAAATTTATGCTTTTTCTCCTACATTTAGTGAACTCTTCTGATCCTGTAAATCAGGCCATTAAATAATTATGTTCATCTTCTTAAAAGTAGATTGCTGAAATTGTCATGTTGGGAGAAATCTTTTGATATACCATTGCGATTTATATTTTACTTGTGTTTTAAAATGGAGAGATGGCCATGCTTTTTTTATTTCCAAATAAGCCAGTGTATCCCAACCTCATCACCACTGGCTGGATAATACTTTCTTGTGGGGGGGCTGTCGTATGCATTATAGCATATTTAGCTACATCCCTGGCCTCTACCTGCTAGATGCCAGTAGCACACCCCTCTCCCAAGTTGTGCCAACCAAAAGTGTCTCCAGACAGTGCCAGATGTACCCTGGGGGGACAAAATTACCCCAGTATGAGAACCACTAAAATAAGCTAATGAGAAATCTCTAAACGACCTGAATATAAGCTCACTTTTTAAAAAAGAAAACTTAAGCTAATGAAATCTTATGGTGTATATACTTTTGGCATCTTTAAAGATTTCACTGAGCACCTACTATGTGGAAGCACTTCATAAAAGCTTGGCTTAGAAAGAGGGTTAAGGCATGTCCTCTGTTCTTAAGACCCTTAGCATCGAGTTGGAGACAGGCACACCCACCTACACACACACTTATCATGCAGACATAATTTCAACATCTGCTTTTAAAATTGGGTCATGATTGAAAGAGATTAAATATCCAGCAAATAAAACCAAAGAACACACATTCCTTCAGAAAAGGTCTGGAAGACTCTGCGTGTGAATGCCTCCTCTTTTCCCTCCCCTTAAAAATGTTCCCTTGGGTACTCTTCTCTCTTTCCTGAATTTCAGTCCAGAATGAAGTGGGTTCCAGAGTAAAGCAGGCAAATGTCAAACATTTTTTCTCTTTTCTTGGGCACAGATATTTATTTCAGAAGTTAATCTGATTTCAGTGTGTTCAACCAGTTTGCTGGATACATAGTGGTAGAGTAAAAAGAAACTACGCCATCCAAATTGGATTGCAGGTCCCTTTGTGCACAGCTTCTTTTTTGGCCTCAAGCAGTTCATTTGAACTCTCTGGGCTTCATTTTCCTCATCTCTTTTCAACTGTATGCTTCCTGAGTATTTTGTCTGCTCTAGATTGGAATATGGTATCTTCTCGAGGTTTTGAATCTTACTTCTTTAGTGCTCAACATGATACTGTTAATCACTGTTAATTGAGTTGAATTTGATTACATGGATAAAAGTCGAACATCATGCAAAGGTGAGTTGAGTATCTTTCTTCAGCTCTGAAAGTACATTGATTTCAACTGTTTTTTGATAGCTAGTGATCAGTCTCCTTCAACTCAGGACTTAAGTCTCCCCTAGATTTCTGAAAACCTGTGTAAGCATATTTTGAATAAAACTCTAAAATAAAGAGTAATATTTCGTTGAGTAGGTGTTAAGATACAACCTGGAATACTGTTAAAAAGCACAGGACTCTGGAGCCAGACTGCCCAGGTTCAAATCCCAGGACTGCGACTTACCAGCTATGTGACCTTGGGCAAATTACTTTGTTTCTCTGTGCCTCAGTTTTTTCATCTGTGAAATGGGGAAAATAATAGGACCTATCTCATATGGTTGCTTTGAAAATTAAATGATCTGTTCACATAATATACTTAGAACAGACTTAAGTATTCAATAAATGTTAACTATTATTATTTAAAAAGCGTGACTCTCAAAATAGCATATTTTTTATGTAGGAGAAGATGATAGTATTTTTTTACCCTTCCCCACTTCTTACACCTACTACATCTACCCACTTTAGTGATTACTTTGCCTCCTAACTTAACATGTGAGTTATACTGATGTAACTCTAGGGCTAACTGCTTTGGTATCCCTAAAATAATCATTTTGTCTTACTTTTTTTTTATTGTACTTCAGGTGAAGGCTTACAGAATAGTTTCTCATGAAACGGTAGTACACATATTGTTTTATGACATTGGTTAACAACCCCAAAACATGTCAACCCTCTAACTTCTCAACCTTTTTTTTTTTTTTTTGGTGAAAATACACATAGCCAAAGATACACCATTTCAAAAATTTCTACATGCACTGTTCAGTGACATTGACTACGCTCTTCCAATTGTGCTGTTATTCTCACTTAAGATGAAGGCTTACAGAACAAAATAGTTTCTCATTTAACAGTTACTACAAATGTTGCCCTATGACAATGGTTAACAATCTCACAACACATCAACAATATCCTTACCCAACCTTGTGTTCCCTATCACCAGCTTCCTTGTCCCCTTCTGCCTTCTGGCCCTTGTCACTGGAGTCCTGTACCTCGTTAGTCTCATTTGGTTTTACAGGGCTGTCCACTCCCAGGCTGAACGGTGAACCTTGGAGATAACTTCACCACTGAGCTAAAAGGGTGTCTGGGGGCCATACTCTCGGGGTTTCTCCAGTCTCCTTTAGGCAGGTAAATCTGGTCTTTTTTTGTGAGTTAGAATTATGTTCTACATCTTTCTCCAGCTCTGTCCAGAACGCTCTGTTGTGATCCTGGTCAGAGCGGTCAGTGGTGGTGGCCGGGCACCATCTAGCTGTACTGGACTCAGTCCAGTGGAGGCCTTGGTAGCTGTGGACAATTGGTCCTTTGGACTAATCTTTTCCTTGTATCCTGTTCTCTTCATTGTCCCTTGCTCCCGAAGGGATGAGACCAGTGGAGTCTCTTAGATGACCACTCACAGGCTTTTAAGACACCAGACACTACTCACCAAGGTAGAATGTAGAACATTGTCTTTCTAAGCTGTGTTGTGCCAATTGAGCTAGACGTTCCCCGAGACCATGTCCCCACAGCCCTCCGCCCAGCAATTCAGTCCCTCAGGGAATTTGGATGCGTCTATGGGGCTTCCATGACCTTTCCTTGTACAAGTTGTGCTAGTTTCCCCTGTATTGTGTACTGTCTCACCCTTCACCCAAGATACCACTTATCTATTGCCTATTTAGTGTTTCCCCCCCAACCCCTCCCATCCCTGGTAACCAACAAAGATTGTTACATTTTGTGTTTGAACTTTTTCATGGGTTTTTACAATAGAGGTCTCATACAATATTTGTCCTTTTGTGATTGACTGATTTCACTCAGCATAATGTCCTCCAGTATCATCCGTGTTATGAGATGGTTCACAGACTCATTGTTGTTCTTTCTCATTGCATAGTACTTCATTGTGTGTATGCACCATAGTTTGTTTATCCATTCATCTGTTGATGGGCATCTAGGTTGTTTCCATCGTTTTGCTATTCTGAACAATGCTGCCATGAACATAGGTGTGCATATATCTATTCGAGTGACGACTCTTATTTCTCTAGGATATATTCCTAGGAGTAGGATTGCTGGATCGAATGGTATGTCTATCTCTAGCTTTCTGAGGAAGCGCCATATCATTTTCCAAAATGGTTGTATCATTTTGCATTCCCACCAGCAGTGCATAAGAGTTCCCATCTCCCCGCAGCCCCTCCAACATTTGTTATTTCCAGTGTTTTTGATTCATGCCAGTAATGCTGGGGTGAGATGGTATCTCATTGTGGCTTAAATTTTCATTTCTCTGATGGCTGGTGATCGCGAGCATTTCCTCATGTGTCTGTTGGCCATTTGAATGTCTTCTTTGGTGAAGTGTCTGTTCATTTCCTTTGCCCATTTTTTAATAGGATTATTTGTCTTTTTGTTATAGAGGTGTTGGATTTTCTTGTAGATTATCGAGATTAGACCTTTGTCTGACTTGTATGTCCACAAATTTTTTCCCAGTCTGTAGGTTCCATTTTACTCTTTTGGTGAAGTCTTTTGAAGAGCATAGGTGTTTGATTTTTAGAAGATCCCAGTTATCTAGCTTATCTATTGGGGTTTGTGCATTGATGGTTATGGTTTGTATCCTGTTAATGCCGTGTATTAAGGCCTGAAGTGTTGCTTCTATTTTTTTTTCTACGAACTTTATAGTTTTAGGCTTTATATTCAGGTCTTTCATCCATTGTGAAGTAGTTTTTGTATACGGTGTGAGGTATGGGTCCTGTTTCATTTTTTTGCAGATGGATATCCAGTTTTGCCAGCACCATTTGTTAAAAAGACTGTCTTTTCCCCATTTGATGGACTTTGGGCCCTTGTCAAAGATCAGGTGACCATAGGTGGATGGATTTACATCTGGGTTCTCAACTCTGTTCCATTGGTCAATATATCTGTCATTGTACCAGTACCAGGCTGTTTTGACTACTGTAGCTGTATAGTAGGTTCTGAAGTCAGGTAGTGTGAGTCCTCCAACTTTATTCTTCTTCTTCTTCAGTAATGCTTTACTTATTCGGGGCTTCTTCCCTTTCCATATAAAGTTGATTAGTTTTTCCATCTCTTTGAAGAATGTTGCTGGTATTTGGATTGGGATTGCATTGTATTTGTAGATTGCTTTGGGTAGAATTGTCATTTTCCCAATGTTGAGTCTGCCTATCCATGAGCATGGTATGTTTTTCCATTTATGTAGATCCCTTTGGGTTTCATGCAGAAGTGTTTTGTAGTTTTCTTTGTATAGGTCTTTTACATCCCTGGTCAGATTTATTCCTAAGTATTTTATCTTTTTAGGGGCTATTGAAAATGGCATTGTTTTCCTGATTTCTTTTTCATCGTTCTCCTTACTGGTGTATAGGAATCCAACTGATTTTTGAATGTTTATCTTGTATCCTGCTACTCTGCTGAATGTTTCTATTAGTTCCAGTAGATTTCTCATGGAGTCTTAAGGGTTTTCTATGTATAGTATCATATCATCTGCAAACAGGGACAGTTTAACTTCTTCATTACCAATTTGGATGCCCTTTATTTCTTTTTCTTGCCTTATTGCTCTAGCTAGAACTTCCAGCACAATGTTAAATAGGAGTGGTGATAAAGGGCATCCTTGTCTTGTTCCTGTTTTCAAGGGGAATGTTTTCAGCCTCTATCCATTAAGAATGATGTTGGCCATGGGTTTTGCATAGATGCCCTTTATTATATTGAGAATTTCCCTTCTATACCTATTTTATTGAGAGTTTTTATCAGGAATGGGTGTTGGACTTTGTCAAATGCCTTTTCTGCGTCAATTGAGATGATCATGTGTTTCTTTTCTTTCCTTTTATTTATGTGGTGGATTACGTTGATTGATTTTCTAATGTTGAACCATCCTTGCATACCTGGTATGAATCCTACTTGGTCGTAGTGTATTATTTTTCTGATATGATGCTGAATTCTATTGGCTAGAATTTTGTTCAGAATTTTTGCATCTATATTCATGAGAGATATTGGTGTGTAATTTTCTTTTTTTGTGACGTCTTTGCCTGGTTTTGGTATCAGCATTATGCTGGCTTCATAGAATGAATTTGGAAGTGTTGCTTCCTCTTCTATGCTCTGAAATAGCTTGAGTAGTACTGGTACAAGGTCTTCTGAAAATGTTTTGTAGAATTCTCCAGTGAAGCCATCTGGGCCAGGGCTTTTGTTGGTTGGGAGTTTTTTTTTATTACCTTTTCAATCTCTTCTCTTATTATGGGTCTGTTCAGATTTTCAACATCACTTTGTTATGGTTTGGGTAGGCCATGTGTTTCTAGAAATTTATCAATGTCCTCTAGGTTTTCAAATTTGTTGGAGTATAGTTTTTCATAATATTCTGTTATAATCCTTTTTATTTCGGTTGGGTCTGTTGTAAAGTCCCCCATTTCATTTCTTATTTGGGTTATTTGTGTCCTCTCCTGTTCTTCTTTTGTCAGTCTGGCCAGTGGTTTGTTGATTTTGTTGATTCTTTCAAAGAACCAACTTTTGGTTTTGTTGATTCTTTCTGTTGTTTTTCTGTTCTCTATTTCATTGATTTCTGCTCTGATCTTTACTATTTGCTTTCTTCCGGTGGTTGTGGGCTTTTTTTGCTGTTCTCTTTCTATTTGTTTGAGTTCTGTAGTTCATGTTTTGATTTTGTCCCTTTCTTCTTTTTTGATATGTGCATCTATTGCTATAAATTGTCCTCTGAGGATTGTCTTTGCTGTGTCCCAAAGGTTTTGGTATGATGTGTTTTCATTCTCATTTTATTCTAGGAATTTTTTGATTCCATCTCTGATTTCTTCTATTACCCAGTGATGTGTAAGCAGGGTATGATTCAGTTTCCATGTAGTTGATTTTTTTCCCTTGCTTTTTCTATTGTTAATTTCTACCTTGATGACACTGTGATCAGAAAGATACTTTGAATTATCTCAACATTTTGGATCTTGTTGAGGATTGCTCTGCGGCCTAAGATGTGGTCTATTCTGGTGAACGTTCCATGTGCATTAGAAAAGAATGTGTACTTTGCAGCGGTTGGATGGAGTGTTCTATATATGTCTATGAGTTGGCTGATAGTGCCCTTTAGGTCTTCTGTATCTTTGCTGAGTTTCTTCTTAGTTGTTCTGTCCTTTACTGAGAGTGGTGTGTTGAAGTCTCCCACTATTATTGTGGAACTGTCAATTTCTCTTTTCAGTGTTGTTAGAGTTTGTTTTATGTATTTTGGAGCCCTGTCATTGGGTGCGTAGATGTTTATTATGGTTATGTCTTCATGATGGATCGTCGCCTTAGTGATTATATAGTGTCCTTCTTTGTCTTTTATGGTAGATTTCATTTTAAAGTCTATTTTATCTGAGATCAGAATTGCCACTCCTGCTCTTTTTTTGGTAGTTGTTAGCTTGATATGTTTTTTTCCAACCTTTGACTTTTAATAAATTCACATCTTTGTTTCTAAGGTGTGTCTCTTGTAGACAGCATATTGATGGATCCTGTTTTCTTATCCAATCTGTCACTCTCTGTCTCTTTATGGGTGCATTGCATCCATTTACATCCAGTGTAATTGTTGATAGATGTGAGTTTGTTGCTGTCATTTTGTAGTGCTTTTCTCTTGTGGTGCTGAAGTTTTCTTTGTTCTTCTTACTCTCTGGTGCTGAGTTACTTTTGTTTGTGATTTTTTTTTTTTTCATTTCTTTTGTATTTGTAGGTTTTGTTTTTGCTGAGACTTTATGTTTTTCCTCTTTTTTTTATGAGTATGTTTGTTAACTTTCTTTTGGTTACCATGAATTTTACCCTTATCTTTCTAAGTTTGAAGCAGTCTACCATTACTTGGTATCACCTTGCCTTCTTCTCCATTAGAAGGTTCTATACCTATGCTGTTTATTCCCTCTTTTATTGTTTTGATGTTGTTGTCATTTATTGATTAACTGCTCTGATTCCCTGTTGTATTTCTTTAGGTTTTGGATAGTCCTTGTGAGTTCATTTCCTAGATTGGTAGCTGGCTCGTACGATCCTGCGTCCTAGGTTCTGCCTGTCAGCTGAAGCTGTTTGTCCTCAGATCGAAGAACTACCTTTAATAATTCTTGTAAGTTTGGTTTGACTTGTACATATTCCCTTAATTTCTGTTTATCAGGAAATGACCTAATTCACCATCAAATTTGAATGAGAGTTTTGTAGGACATATTATTCTTGGCTGGCAATCTTTTTCTTTCAAGATTTTATATATGGCATCCCATTGCCTTCTTGCCTGCATGGTTTGTGCCGAATAATGTGAACTTAGTCTTATTGTTTCTCCTCTGTATGTGACTTCTTGTTTTTCATGAGCTGCTCTCGGGATTCTCTGTTTGTCTTTGGTTTTGGCGAGTGTGAATATGATACGCCTTGGTGATTTTTTTTTGGGGTCTCTTCTATATGGGGTTCATTGAGCTTCTTGGATGGACAGCTTTTCATCTTTCATGATATTGCAAAAGTTTTCTGTCAGCAGTTCCTCAATGATCCTCTCTGTGTTTTCTGTTTTCTCCCCCTGTTCTGGAATTCCAATCACTCACAGATTTTTGCTTTTGATTGTGTCCCACATAACTCTCAGGGTCTCTTCATTTTTCTTTGTTCTTTTTTCTGAGTTTTCCTCAAACAGACTTGTATCCAAGTGTTTGTCTTCAATTCCACTGATCCTGTCTTCCACCATTTCAAATCTGCTTCTCAGCCCTTCTATGACACCGTCCATTTGTGAAATCTTGTTGTTTATCTTTTGGAGTTCTAATTGTTGTCTTTGTATAATTTTGAGTTGTGAATTTATTTTGGCATTTTGTTCATGCATTATTTTCCTGAATTCTTCCAATTTTTTGTCCGTATTTTCCAAGAATTTGTCTATTTTTTCTTCATGTTTGTCAGCTTTTTGCCTCAGTTCTTGGAGAATTCTGAGCATTAGAGATTTGAATTCCCTATCAGGTAGTTCTAGTGCATTTTCTTCCACAGAAGAGTCATCTGGTGTTTTATTTTGGATGCCTGCTGAAACCATCCTGTCCTGTTTTTGTAAATGTTTTGATATTGTCTGCTGTTTTGGGGGCATTCAGTAGTTATTTTTCTCATTTATTAACTGTAGATTTGTTTGTTTCATCCCTTTTTAAAAAAAAAAAATTTGACTATGTCTGAGCAGGTGGACTGTGTGTTCTTTGTTTTTTGATTGTCTGTGCACACAATACTTTTTGCCTCCTTCTCCAACTGGCAGGGTCAGTCACTCATATATGGTACGGCAGGGCAGGTCTAGCTGAAGAGGAGTTACTGGTTGGTAATCAGTGGATGGCAAGTTCCAGTAGGCCGTGCCTGTGCTGCTTGGTTGTGTGATGTCAAGCGCACGGTGTAGGTAGGCACGATGCTGCAGGGAGATTGTTATGTGTGGAGCTAAGATGGACATGGAAGTGAGGAGAGAGGAACAGGAGCCAAAAACATACAAACAAACAAAAAAGAATACTAGGGGTGCTTGCCGTTGGAGTTGAGAGATGAGAGACTATGAAATGGAAAAAAACAGAAAGGGGAAGAGGAAGAAAAGAAAGGAATGAATAAATAAAAATCAGAAAGGTTAAAGAACCGCAAAGTTCCCAGGGATCCCAGCGGTGCAGCTATGAGGTCTGGGGAAGTTGCTCTCAGGTGTTCAGTACAGCCTGGCTAGAAAGCGTAGAGGTATACAACGCCAGGTATTCAGGGAACAGAAGGAGAAGGAATATATAGAGAGATGAGAAACTGAGCAATGGTGAAGAAAGACAAAAAGGGAAAAAGAGGGAAAAGAAAACAAAACAAATTAAAAAAACAAAACAAAACAAGAAAGTCCCCCCAAAAAACAGAAGAAAAAAAAAACCCAACGAAAAAAGAAATACCCTCAGGGATCCCTCTGCATGCCTGTGCAAGCCGAGTGGGAAGTCTCCTTGCCACGCAGCTCAGCCTGGCCAGAAAGGGCTCCCAACTCAAGAAAAGGAAAAGAAAACAAACAATTCAAAACAAACAAACGCACATAAGCCCCGGGTTCCCACCAGCACAGCAGCCCAGACCGTGCAGCAGCTCCACACTTGAACGGAGCTCCACAGCCCCTCAGGAAGAAGCAAAGATGGTGCACGGAGCCATGTATTTGAGTGAAAGGAGGGGGAGGTGGCGAGAGGTAAGGAAGAAATCAAAAGAAGCAGGAAAAAAAGCAACACTAGCAGCCAACAAATGGCACTCAGAGAGCTAGCTAGTGTGGGCTGGTGTTTCTCGGTCAAGAGACTGTGTCTGCAGGAAGCAGGTGGAGCCGAGTGTGGATGAAGAAGGGTAGGGAGTGGGAAAGTGTATATCACAAATTACCGGTGCTCTGCAGCCCCTCAGGAAGAAGCGAAGATGGCTCACGGAGCCATGTATTTGAGTGAAAGGTGGGGGAGATGGTGAGAAGTAAGGAAGAAATCAAAAGAAGTGGAAAAAAGCAACACCAGCAGCCAACAAATGACACTCAGAGAGCTGGCCTGTTCGGGTGTGTGGAATCCAAGCAGCCAGTGTTTCCTGGTCAAGAGATGGTGACCATGGGAAGCAGTGGAGGCCAAGTTGGGGTAAAGAAGGGTGGGGGGTGGGAAAACATATATCACAAATTACTGGTTGTTTTGTCTCCCGCTGGAAGCTCCGTGAGGCCGCTTTCTTGTACCCCTTGTTTGCTGGTCTCCGATAGGAGTCCAAGATGGCAGATCCATGCTGCGTTAGTTGGTAGGGGACATCTGCATGAATCTCTCCTCACTCTCTGTTCTCTGTCAGTTATCTCACTCCATTCGGGCTTTGCTGAGTTCTTTATCTCTTCATTTGATGTTTTAGGGTTTCAGGATTATTGTATTCTCTGTTCAGCTTAGTTTATTGGATCTTTGCTGTGAAGGGACGGCATGGTGCTTCTGCCTATAGCACCGTTTTGCCAGAACCTCCCCTTACTTTTGAAGTCGCCATCCGTTGTATGATGGAAACCCTTTGACAGCTCCATTTTTCCCGTTTTGCTAAAGTAGAGGTTCAGCGAAAAAGAGGAAGACCCTCAACGAGATGGATTCACACGGTGGCTGCAACAATGGGCTCAAGCATAAAAACGATTGTGAGGATGGTGTAGGACCAGACATTGTTTTGTTCTGTTGTACATAGGGTCACTGTGAGTCCGAATCAACTCAACAGCACCTAATAACAGCAATACTAAATTTTCAGGGATCTCATATTTCTCCTGGTCCCTTCCTGCTTCCATTTTCTGGGTAGATTGAAATGCCCATCCTCCACTCTGCATCTTCCTTCCTGTGATTATACCCGGTGTGTCTTACTCCTTAATTTTAAAAATGATTGTGGATTTCTATTTTCAGATTGCCTGTGTATTTTAATATGAAGAGCAGAGGCCAACATGTGACATATGAGTTCTGGATGAAAATTACTGATATATTTGAACAAGAAATAGGGCCTGGACTAGAGGCCAAGAAACTGGTTCATAATTATATAATTATATTAAGCCCAAACTTTTAATTGGTGAAATATGAAAGCTCTGAGGAAATCTCTTTTTCCAAGAAAAGTGAGATTCTTTTTGGATGCTGTTCCTTGGACAATATGTCATGCAGCATGTGTGTCAAAAGTCCCTCAGAGGGGCTTGTTAATTTGAAGTGTAGGCCCAGTGGGGCTTTCCGATATTTGGAAATATTTTTCTGAGATTCATCCTTCTGGTCTCTTCTTTTTTGTCCTCCTCTTTCACTACTCTTATAAATTCACTCTTTTTACCCAAGCCATGAGCTTAAACTATCTTCAGTTAATCTAACAGAAGAGATATTTGTGCTTTGTAAATACAATCAGTTACTCCTGAGTAACTGTCAGCAGAAGGTTATTTGCTATGAAGTGCTGTTGAATACTTTTTTGTGTTTGTGGTTTACTGGACTTGAAACTGTTTATTTGAAATGACATTTCCTGGAATGTTCTAGTATCAGTGGACAAACCCTATGGCCAAATATGTTATGCTTCAAAATGTTTGTTTGGCACTTGAAAAATAAACCACCATCCATCCCAAAATTCTTCCAATTTATCATGTCTGTGAAGTTAGAGTTTTACGTTTTCAGACTTAAACAAATGAAAGAGATAAGAATTAACAGTATTATCTGGCTGTTGAAATGTAGGCTATATCAGAAACATCTTTCTAGAAAAGTCTAATTGTGAGTATCTTGTGTGATTATTATATAGCTTGAAAGTTTAACTCAGAAAAATATTTTATTTGAATATTCTATCACTCATTCACTTAACAAATATTTATTGTGCATTGGCAGTATGTTAGCGTGCCAGACGGCTTGTACCAAAGAGGAATGAGACATAGTCCTTGAATCCAGTGGGAGAGGCATTTAGTTCAAAAATGGCAATGCAGTTGTTACGAGTTTTCTGATTAAAGTATGTACAAATAATGTTGGGGATCTGGTGAAGGAGGTGTCAGCATTGCTAGACTGGGTCAGGAAACTTCACAAAGGTAATGCCTAAGCTTCCTTCCAAAAAGATGAAGAGAAACTACTGAAAGTAAAAGGGACAGAATGAAGAATTCCCAGCAGATTATAGAGCTTCTAGTTCTTTACATCATTAGAAATGGGGAGAAAATTGGTGACAGTAGCAGTCTTGGGGTTGAGGGTCAGGGGGAATGTTGCAGAATTGCAGGAGATGCTTCCTTTTTACCTGATATATTTATATAACATCATATTTTTATATAACGAGTGTTGCTTTAGTAATCACAGGAGCTCTGGTGGCACAACAGTTAAGCTCATGGCTGCTAACCGGAAGGTTGGTGGTTCAAACCCACGCAGCGGCTCTGTGGGAGAAAGACCTGATGATCTGTTTACATAAAGATTACAGCCAAGAAAACCCTATGGGGCAGTTCTACTCTGTCACATGAGATTGCTATGAGTTGGAATCAACTCGGTGGCACCCAACAACAACAACTTTAGTAATCAAAGGGAAAAAAAACTCTCAAAGGCCAAATAAATAAATTTAAAAAAGACTCTTGGTATCTCCATTACCACAAACATGCTGTTAACAGGAACAACAGGGCACAGGTGGGAAGCAAGCAGACTTGTGCAGGAGCCCACCAAGCTGTCCAGACCCAGAGTATACCAGCAAAAATAGCCAAGTGCATGCCCAAGGTTTGGTACAAGTTCCACTGCATAGCTAGAGCTTTATGCAGCCATTCTAGTGCAGTGGGTTGTCTCCTAAAGTCGAGATCTTGGAAGAGGGTTTCCTTTTCCCAGCCCCTGATCAAGTCTGCTTTGGAAAAGTCCTAGGAAGTCCAATCCAGAGTAACTGAAGGAGGGAAAATAATACCATCCAATGAAAGGGAAACTTAAAGGTAGAGCTAGAGACAGCTAGAGCCCTGAAGCCAGTTTGCTTCTAGCCCAGACCTAGAAGGCAGGCTCATTTAGAAAGGACCTCCCTCTGTGCCTACCTATACCTCTGGGGATGATAAAAGTACTAATAGCAAACATTTTTCTGGATATTAATATGTTGTAGACATTGTGCTAAGCATTCATCTCTGTACATGCTCTCTTTTTGTGACAGTAATTCTAAGCAATAGATACACTTGTTATATCTGTTATACCAAAAAGGAAATGGAAGCAGTGAAAAATTAAGTACTCTGTGGAAAGTCGCACAATTATTAAGTGAAACATTTAAATTTAAGAAGCCTGACTCCAGGCCCTATACTCTTAAGTACTATATAATATTGCTTTCCTGGAATAGCATTTCCAGTCTGTTTTCTACTGTATGCGTGTCTAGGGACACTCATCCTAGGATATCAAGAAATGTTATATGGAAAAACAAAAAATGGTTCTATGGTCAAATAAGTTTAGGAAATTCCCTCTTGGTAATTTCTTTATTCATCAAAAAACATTTGTCAGAGAGTCTTCCATAGATGTGGTGTACTATGGGAAATACTGCTTGTGGGCATTTTTGGTGGTGGTAGAGCTGAAAAAGATTCCAAGAATACTTGGTCAGATATACTTCACAGAGTGAGTACAAAGGGCCTTGGATTTGTTTTCAGTCTAGATTTTCTGGCTACCTATGGGAGCTTGAGGCTGCCAGAATGTTGACAAGGCTGAACCGTGTCATGGTGCCATAATTGGCATGGGAAAACAAATCTTGTATTTCTCCTTGAAGAGCATTTGTACCCAGCCAAATGCAAATGCAAAAGACTACCCAACGACTTTATTTTATTAAGATGAATATAGTATCATTGAGAATATATGAAATATGCTAAGGACTCTCTCTGCCAAGTTTTTTTTCTATGGCCCCAAATGAAGCTGAGTTTAGGTGGGATTTTACTTTCTTCGAAGGATTTTTTTTTTTTCCTTAAAACACTCCACTAACTTTGCCTATACCTACTTTCAATGCTATTTCTCCACAGTTACTTTGTGAACACAGTAAAGGAGACTGTTGGCCTCGAGAAAGGTATTCTCTTAAAATCTCTAGTTCTCAATACCTTTATGGAATAATATATCTGCTTGTGAAGCTGTCCAAGATATTAACTTGTTTAAAGTCTAAAAAAAAGTATTTCTCCCAATGCCATTAAACTTTTTTTTTTTAATTAAGTTGAATTTTAATTCTAGATGGTTGTTTGCTCTTATTTTTTCTGTTCAAATTTTGGTCTTGACTTTTTATAATTATATTTAGTGAGGCAAATATCTAGAACAATAGAGAAATTAGAAACTTTGAGAATTTGCCTACTCTTTTCCTTTTTTTTTTATTTCTAAAAGTAGGTTTGTGGTAATGGGCATTTGTGGCTTCTTCTCTTGTGCTTTTTTGCATGATCTTCTCATTTTTTATTCAGATAATGTTGTTTCCTTTAGTGACAAGTTTTGTAATGTCTGGCTTTACCATGAGACCTGTGGCAGATACGTATTTTTTCAGCTGAGGTTTGAACACATTTATAATTTTCATGCACACACTTAGCATCTTTATATCTCATTCCACTGACACAGCCATTTCCACTAGCATGTATAACAAAAGACAAACATTGTATGTACATTGATCTGCTAAACATGTCCACGAAATAAAGTAAGAATTGTTAAAAATTAATCACGTAGAATGTGACCTACCTTTTAGTTTGAATGTAGTATTGGAGATTCAATAGTTATTTTAGAGCCTTAAGCGTATGAACGTTGCTGTTACCATTTTATCTTTTAGTTACTGTATACTTTTCCATGTAAAGGGAGAGAAGGCCCGAGTCCAGGGGCATACAGCTTGATGACCTGTTCCTTCCTGCCTAACAGAGAGTCTGGAGGGGTGGCAGATGAATGCGGTGAGAGGGAGAGTCTCCTGGGGTCCCTTTTCCATAGTGTACTCAGCACCTTCCCCTACATCTGCTTTGATTTGGCCTGTATGCTTTAGAAAATTAAGAAATGTGGTGGTGGTAAAGGAAGGGAAAGCTGAAGAAATTAGTATTATTTATCCTAGAGAAGATAGGTCATGGAAAGACTTAATAATGGTATCTTTAGTGCCCTAGTGGGTTTCTTCCCAACCACGCATGGGATCCATATAAGTCCAGGGTGGGCCCATCTGGAAAACCCCAGGCTATTTCATTAAAAACAGTATTATCACGGTATCACACAACTTGTCTTACAAGGAGACCTCTTACGTGACTTCACACACCTTCTATTTCAATGATTATTGAATACCCACTTCATCCCAGGTAAATGAAAATGGATAGGACAGTGGTCCTTCCATCAAGGAGCTGACAGATGGCAATGGCTTCATATGGGCAGAGAAGTTTGAGCTAAACCTTGAAGGGAAAACAGGTGGAAGAATAAAGGACAAAATTAGAGCTTATGAAAGTGCATAGTGTGAGGCCTGGCGGATGTTTTCATACATTTGGAGCAATAGATGAGTGAAGAGAGGTGGAACAATGGGTCTGAAATGAAAGGTGATGGTCAGGTTGTGAAGGGCATTGGAGGATGCAGGTCTAAAGTTGGTACTCTAGGCAGTGGGAGCCATTGGAGATTTTAAGCAAGGAATCAGCACGATAAGACTTCTTTCTAAAGTAAAGGTATCTGGTAGGTTATCCACTGAATCTACAAAGCAGTGTGACAAATAGAATGAAGACACTGAAAAATTGAGGGAGGAGATCCCAGCCATACTGAGCCTGGAAACCCACAGCTTTAGAGTTACTAAGCAAATTTTATGTGCTATGTGGCTGATGAGCCAGCTTCCAGCTCTCTATGCAAAATATACTAAAGACGAAGTGATGGGTTTTCCAGGATGCTGTGTTGTTCTTCACCTACACACTTCTCTGCATTGTGCTAATGCTGCATTTTGCAAACAGTGTGGTTTACCCCAGCTTCCAATATTGCCTCCAAATGAATTCTGCTCCTGTAAACTTGCCTAAGGACAGAGGTCTGCAAACAAAGAAACAAGAAGATATACTATGAACATCAGATCGGACCTTTATGATTAATCGGGTTTTAAAAATGGTCCTGGAAGATAAGGATTTAGTTTAGTCCTTTCTTAGGCCCCTCCAACCTGTGAATATCCTCAAAACCAAGCCCTAGGAACAGAGAGTTTCTGCTGGGTATTTGATGCAAACGACAAGCTAAAGGAAGTATTGAAAGAAGTTGAATGTTACAAGATTACTTATCTGTAATCCTGCTAACCCCCTCCTCTTAGTGGATGATCATCATTGTTGAGCTGAGGTTCAGCCCATGTTCTTGCCTGACACCAGCACCTCCAGACTGTGCAAAGTGATCCAGGTTCTCATGGAGTTTTCAGCCATTTAAATCTACCTTCTTTAACCTGAAGAACAAAAAAATTAAATCAAAATCTGGAGGTAAATGAGAGGCAGCATGGATAGTAGAATAAGCATATACTCTATGTCAGCAATCTGTGTTCAAATCCTTCTATGCTACCTAGTAGCTGTATTGTCCTGGAAAAATTATTTAACCTTTTAAATCTTCAATTTCCTCTTCTTTAAAATGGGAGTAACTTATCTTGAATAGTTGAAGGATGATTTGAAATAATTTATACAGTACCTGGCCACCATTAAACCGTCAAGAAATTAAAAAAGAAAAGTTACCATCAAGTTGATTCTGACTCATAGTCACCCCATGTGTGTAAGAGTAGCTCCATAGGGTTTTCAATGACTGATTTTTTTGGAAGTAGATCACCAGGTGTCATGGATTGAATTGTGTCCCCCCAAAATATGTGTCAACTTGGTTAGGCCATGATTCCCAGTATTGTGTGGTTATCCTCCATTTTGTGATTGATGTAATTTTCCTGTGTGTTATAAATCCTAATCTCTGCCTGTGGTTAATGAGGCAAGATTAGATTATGTTAAAGAGGGTTAGAGTGGAATGTAACACCCTTACCCAGGTCACATCCCTGATCCAATGAATTTCTCTGGGATGTGGCCTGCACCACCTTTTCTCTCTCAAGAGGTAAGAGGAAAGGGAAGCGAGCAGATAAGGGGATCTCATACTACCAAGAAAGCAGTGCCGGGATTCCTGCACAGAGAAGCTCCTAGTCCCAGGGAAGATTGATGAGAAGGACCTTCCTCCTGAGCCGACAGAGAAAGCCTTCCCCTGGAGCTGACACCCTGAATTTGGACTTATAGCCTACTTGACTATGAGAGAATAAATTTCTCTTTGTTAAAGCCATCCACTTGGGGTATTTCTGTTATATCAGCACTAGATAACTAAGACACCAGGCCTTTCTTTTAAGGTACCTCTGGGCGGACTTAAACTTCCAACCTTTTGTTTACCAGACAAGCATGTTAACCATTTGCACCACCCAAGGGCTCCATTATTATCCCATCCTAATTGTCAAACAATGGGTGTAGAGGTTCCAGCCAAGAATATAATCTCAGTATCCACTCTAAGCTCTCAATTCTACAGGTCCCATCCATACAGTTTGGCTTGATCAGGGCCATCCCCACAGCAGAGAAGCCTCCAAATTAAGCAAGAGTAAGTGATTCTAAGGAGCCAAATTCAACAATCCATCGTCCCAGTATAGCCACCATCCACGACTATACATAAGGCTGACACTTCCCCCATCGCTGTAGAGAATGCCACTTAATAGATGCTTTGTATTATACAGAATTAAAATAACACTCCCCAGGACATCAGGATGGAGAAAATTTCATTTTTTCTCACCCCCTTCGCTCTCTCTGCCAATGTTCTTAACCTAGTAACATTATATATGCAAAGACTTATAATATTTCTAAGGAAAAAAAATAGTAACATAGGAAATAGCTGTTGAGGGCAACTGAATTTAATACAAAGTAAACTGTTTGAAATATAGAAGAAAAATCAAGGCAGAAAAAATAAAGAATTGAATCTAGTGCTTACTATTTACAATTTACCCTTGTGACTGAATTCTGAAGAAATCTTTCTATTTTTAATGTAGCCAAAACCCCAACATTTCCAGGCATTCTCAGAATATATTCATGCATAGAAAGCCAAGGACTATGGCTAATGATGCTTGTGTTATTGTTCTTTCTCTGTAATAATGGTATCATTTGAAAGGAATATATTTAAAACATAATTGAAACTATTCTGAGTTATTGCTTTGATTAATGTATGTGGGAAAATATAAGTCAGGAAGTGTTTCAAAGACTATATTTCTGTTCTTATCACCACAGACCATATATCCATTTAGCCATCCCATATTCACTTGTTTCAGGCAGCATGTTAGAACAAAGCAATATTTTATGAAGTGCTTCAGACTGGAATTACTCCTTTTCTGAAAGAAGGATGTGTGAATTCAACTTTTATAGTTGAATAATTCTAGATGGAGTCATGTGAATGTCATTTTTGGTCACAAATGAAGAGTTTGGTAGAGGAATTTTTGAATGGATTACCTTTCTTAATACTTACAATATGTTGTTGCAAAAAACAGTGGTTAAACTTTTAAAGCCAGGCTTCTTGATACAAATGCAAAATATCTGCCGAGAGGACCCCATGTCCTACGTTTTCATCTTTATAATAAACAGGCATTTAATTGAACACCTGGGGGAAGGAGGAGAGAAGCAATTTTTATTGAATAGATTTTATGTGTTAGTTACTTTACATGATCTGTTTTCAGTCCTCAAAACACCCCTCTAACAGATCACTTGACCTGTCTGGACCTCAGTTCCTTATCAGAAAAATAGATGATAATATGCTTACAGGGCTATTATGTGATTGAGAAACCCATATATCAGAGTTGCAAAGATTAGAAATGCATGGCACATAAGTGTTTAAGAAAACTGTAGTGGCCACACTGCGGCTGATGGTGATGATGATCATCTCAGTGGCTTGGAATTCATCCTAGGCATATTATGGAGCAGTGATGCTGGACTTAAGGAGACAAGGCAACCTTCAGGATGGTTATAGTATGGAAAAACTTCAAGAAGGTACTGTAGCATTTTTTATAACAGTAGCATAATTTTACTAATTACAAGTATATGAAGTTTCTTTTTTTTAAGAAAAAATTATCCAAATTGACTAGTAACAGTGATTGCTGTGTTTTTATGCAAGTAATGCATGCCTTCTACATTTGTTTGCCAGCCATACCCTCCCCCACCCCCCAGGTATTTTCATAAACTCCCCTATGCCAATGTTTTTTTTACATGTTGCTGTAAAAAATTAGCATAGCACACTTACTCTTGCTTTAGGACTTGAATGAGATGGGGTCATAAAAGGTTTCTCATCCAGGCCTTCTTAGATTGATGTGAAGATGAGAGTAGACCGTTTCAGATTTTAGAATTAAAAGCTAATGGCAGCTAGCTTTTCTGAGCATGCTGCACCAAGCTCCCAACTAAGTGCTGGATGTGTGGTTCTCATTGAGCCTGTTGCTGTTGTTAGGTGCCATGGAGTTGATTTCGATTTATAGCGGCCACATGTGACAGAGTAGAACTGCCCCAAAAGGTTTTCTAGATTGTAATCTTTAAGGAAATAGATTGCCAGGTCTTTCTCCAGTGGAGCCACCAGGTGCATTCGAACCATCAACCTTTTGGTTAGCAGCCAAGAGCTTAAGGTTGCACTACCAGGGCTGTTTTCATTGAACCTGTTTTTGCTGGGTGCTGTAGAGTCGATTCTAACTCATAGTGACAGAGTAGAACTGTCCCATAGGGTTTTCTTGGCTGTAATCTTTCTAAGGCAGATTACCAGGACTTTCTCCCACAGAGCTGCTGGGTGGGTTTGAACTACCAACCGTTTGTTTAGTAGCTGAGCACATAACTGTTGCACCACCAGGGCTGCTTTCATTGAGCCTAAAAGGCAGGAGTTACTATTAAACCTTTTATAGATGAGGGGCCTAAGGCTGATGCTACTTACAACTTACAAACCTAGAAATTCTTCTGTTTTTTTTTCCTTTAAGTTGCTCTTTAATTTTTTTCTTTGTCATTTTTGTGTTAAGAAATATTTCAAATATTTAGAAAACTGTTGCTATTGTTATTGCTCCATGCTATTGAGTTGGTTCTGACTCATAGTGACCCCATGCACAAGAGAACCAAACACTGCCCGGTCCTGCCCGACCCTCACAATCTTTGCTATGTTTGAGCCCATTGTTGCAACCACTGTGTCAATCCATCTCATGGAGGGTCTTCTCTTTTTTACTGACCCTCTACTTTACCAAGCATGATGTCCTTCTCCAGGGACTGGTCTCTCCTGATAACATGTCCAAAGTAAGTGAGATGAAGTCTCACTATTCTCTATCCTAAGGAGCATTCTGGCTGTACTTCTTCCAAGACAGATTTGTTCATTCTTCGGCAGTGCATGGTATAGTCAATATTCTTCACCAGCAGTTTAATTTGAAGGCATCAATTCTTCTTTGGTCTTCCTTATTCATTGTCCAGCTTTCTCATGCATATGAGGTGATTGAGGATACCATGGTTTGGGTCAGGCACACCTTAGTCCTCAAGGTGGCATCTTTGTTTTTGAACCCTTAAAGAGGTCTTTTGCAGCAGATTTGCCCAATGCAATATGTTGTTTGGTTTCTTGACTGCTGCTTCCATGGGCGTTGATTGTGGATCCAAGTAAAATAAAATCCTTGACAACTTCAATCTTTTCTCCCTTTATCATGATGTTGCTTATTGGTCTAGTTGTGAGGATTTTTGTTTTCTTCAATATGAGGTATATAATCCATACTGAAGTCTTTGCTCTTCATCAGTAAGTGCTTCAAGTCCTCTTCACTGAAAGCAAGCAAGGTTGTGTCATCTGCATATAGCAGGTTGTTAATGAATCTTCCTCCAAATCCTGATGCCGCATTCTTCTTCATATAGTCCAGTTTCTCAGATTATTTGCTCAGCATACAGATCGAATAAGTATGGTGAAAGGATACAAACCTGACTCACACCATTCCTGATTTTAAACCATGTAGTATCCCTTTGGAAACCCTGGTGGCACAGCTATGGCTGCTAACCAAAAAGCTGGCAGTTCGAATCCACCAGGTACTCCTTGGAAACCCTATGGGGCAGTTCTTCTCTGTCCTATAGGGTCACTGCGAGTTGGTATCGACTCGATGGCAATGAGTTTTTTTAGTATCCCCTTGTTCTTTTTGAACCACTGCCTCTTGGTCTCTGTACATGTTCCTCATTAGCACAATTAAGTGTTCTGGAATTCCCATTCTTCACAATGTTATCCATAATTTGTTATGATCCACAGAGTCGAATGCCTGTGCATAGTCAGTAAAACACAGGTAAACATCTTTTCTGTTATCCTCTGCTTTCAGCCAAGATCTGTCTGGCATCAGCAATGATATCCCTTGGTCCACATCCTCTTCTGAATCGGTCTTGAATTTCTAGCAGTTCCCTGTGCTTTTGAATGATCTTCAGCAAAATTCTACTTGCATGTTATATTAATCATATTGTTCAATAATTTCCACATCCGGAGGATCACCTTACTTTGGGATGGGCACAAATATGGATCTTTTATAGTCAGCTGGCCACGTACCTGTCTTTCAAATTTCTTGGCTTAGACAAGTGAGCACTTCCAGCATCGCATCCGTTTGTTGAAACATTTCCGTTGGCATTCCGTCAATTCCTGGAGCCTTGTTTTTCACCAATGCCTTCAGTATAGCTTGGACTTCTTCCTTCAATAGCATCGGGTCTTGATCCCATGCTACTTCCTGAAATGGCTGAGTCAACCATTTCTTTTTGGTATAGTGACTATGTATTCCTTCCATCTTCTTTTGATGCTTCCTGTGTCATTCAATTTTTTCTACATAGAATAATAGACACATTTTCTTCACCCAGATTTCATAAATGTTAACAACTTCTGGTATCTGTTTCAAATTTTTAAAGGAAACAAAAAATTACCAATACAGTTGAAACCTATTTTGTACCCATCCATTATCCATCCCCTTCTCCCTCCTCAAATATGACTGTCTTTTCTAGGGGATTTTCACATTGTCCTATAAATGTGTATATGCAGAAACAGTTTAATATAGCTTTTGTATTTTGTGTTCTTCAATTTACGTAAATTTATTTTTCCTTGGATTAATTCTTTTTGAGGAACTGCTGAACTGTTTTCCACAGTGGCTGCATCATTTTACATTCCCGCCAGCAATGGAAGAGAGTCCCAGTTTCTCCACATCCTCTCCTATACTTGTTGTTTTCCATTTTTCTGATAATAGCCATCTTAGTGGCAGTGAAGTGGTATCTCATGGTGGTTTTGAGATGCATCTCCGTAAGGACTAATGACCTGGAGCATCTTTTCATATGCCTGTTGGCCATTCGTGTATCTTCTTTGGAGAAATATCTATCTAAGTTCTTTGCCCATTTTTTTCATTGTGTTGCCTTTTTGTTATTGAGTTATACAAGTTCTTTATATATTCTGTATATTAAACTCATCAGATATATGGTTACCGAATATTTTCTTTCATTCTTTATCAGTTTTTGAGATAAGTATATTAAAAATCTCCCACTAGGACTGTGATTTTATAAATTTCTTCTTAAATCTGTCACCTTAGCTTTATATAATTTTAGGCTTTGTTGCTTTATGTCGTTGAACCGTAAAGATCTTCTTTATCCTTAATAATGCTTTTTCCCTGCAAGTCTATTTTATCTTATATTAATACCACACCAACTCTTTTGGTTACTCATTCGTTTTCTATTCCTTTATTTTCAACTTATCTAGGGCATTGTGTTGTAGTTGATTCTGTTGTAAACAGCACATAGTTAGATTTTTAAATATCAACTGTGACAATATCTGTTAACCGGAGTTTGTTCTGTTTATTGTTATTGTGGTTACTTATATTTTAGTATTTTTTCAGCATTTTTCTGTTAAAGTTGCTATTTTTTCCTTATCTTTTCTCCTCTTTTGCTTTCTCTTGGATTCATTGCTTTTTCTTATTCCTTCCCACATTTTTCCCTCCACTATTTAGAAGGTTCTCTTTCTATTCTTTCAGTAGTTAGAAACATGTATGTAACATGCATATTTGTCTTAATTGAATCATTCAACAATGATAGATTGGATTTTGCATCAATGTATTCCCACTCATTTTATGTTTATATATACATATATATATACATATTATATACAATATTGTTGACTAGTATTTTATTGACTTATTTTACTTCTATTAACTAGTTTGTATTCTATTGACTAGTACCTTATTTCTAAACCATCCCTGGACTGATTATTATTTGGTTATTATTTTTTGGTGTTGCAAGTTGCATAAGTACTCTGTGCCTCAGTTTCCTCATATCTATAGTGGGGATTATAATAATATCTACTTGTAGGTTTATTGTAATAATTAAATGAGTTAGTTCAGTTATTGGCACATAATAACTGCTTAGGTAATTTTAGCTGTTATTATTATTTATAATCAGTATTTATTAGATTATCAACATGTTTATTGATATATTTATTTATTATTCTTTCTTTCTTTTCTTTTTTTTTTTTTTGGTATAGTTACCTTCTTCCCGAACTGAAAATCACAGTAATTCTTATAATAAAGTTCTGTGGGTAATAAATTTTCTGAGTTTTATTTAAAAATGGCTTTACTTTGTCCTTACCTTTGAACGATACTTAGCTGGATATGGAAATTTAGATGACAATTATTTTCTCTCAGCATTTGAAAGATATTACTCTATTTTCTTCTGGCTCTTATAGTGGTTCTTGAGAAATCTAATTGCATCTATGATCATCTGCATTTTCACCATTATTTGTTTGGGGGTACTTTTTTTTTTCAATTATCTTCAGCAAAATTTTACTTGTGTGTAATATTAATGATGTTGTTCGATAATTTCTGCATTCTTGGATCACCTTTCTTTGGAATGGACACAAATATGGATCTCTTTCAGTTGGTTGACCAGGTAACTGTCTCCCAGATTTCCTGGTATAGACAAGTGGTCACTTCCAGCATTGCATCTGTTTGTTGAGACATCCCAATTGGTACTCTGTCAATTCCCGGAACCTTGTTTTTCACCAGTGCCTTCGGTGCACCTTGGACTTCTTCCCTCAGTACCATCTGTTCTTGATCACTTATTGAAGATCAAAGACTACAACCTTCAGTATGGGTTACACCTTAACATAAAGAAAACAAAAATCCTCACAAACTGGACCAATAAGTAACATTATGATAAATGGAGAAAATATCGAAGTTGTCAAGGATTTCATTTTACTTGGATCCATAATCAATGCCTATGGAAGCAGCAGCCTAAAAAATCAAATGATGTATTGCACTGGGCAAATCTGCTGAAAATAACTACTTTAAAGGATTAAAAAGGAAAGATGTCACTTCAAGGACTAAGGTGGACTTGACCCAAGCCATGGTATTTTCAGTAGTCTCATATGCATGGGAAAGCTGGACAATGAATGAGGAAGAGCAAAGAGGAATTGATGCATTTGAATTATGGTGTTGGTGAAGAATATGGAATAGACCATACACTGCCAGAAGAAGGAACAAATCTGCCTTGGAAGAAGTACAGCCAGAATGCTCCTTAGGATGGAGGATAGTGAGACTTCATCTCACTTACTTTGGACATGTTATCAGGAGGGACCAGTTCCTGGAGAAGGACATCATGCTTGGTAAAGTAGAGGGTCAGTGAAAAAGAGGAAGACCTTCAATGACATGGGCTGACACAGTGGCTGCAACAATGGGCTCAAACATAGCAACGAATGTGAGGATGGTGCTGGGCCGGCAACGTTTTGTTCTTTTGTACAAAGGGTCACTATGAGTCAGAACCGACTCTACGGTATCTAACAACAACTTTTGTTTTTATTTTTTTCTGCTCTGATTCTTTTTGTTTCTTCAATCTGAAGACTCTTGCCTTTTTTTTTTTTTTTTGACTTTTTAATACCATATCATCTCCTCAAATATTGCTTTCCTTCATTTTATTTTCTCTGTCTGAAATCCCCACAAGATAAATATCTCATTCTGTCCTCCATGTCTCTTAATCTCACTTTAATACTTTCCATTTCTTCATCTGTTTGCAGCTTTCTGGGTGATTCTCTCAGATCCATTCCTTCAGTTCTTAGTATTTCTCTTCAGTTGTGTCTATAATTCTATTTAGCCCTACCATTGAGTTCTTAACTTAAAGTACACATGGTTTAGTAATATATTGTTACGTAATGTTTTGTTGTGTAGCTTTTCATTAGATTTTATTGGGTCATTTTCTTGTTTGTTTGTTTCCTGTGAGGGTGAGTTGTAAAGTGCCTACACAGCAAATTCACACATGCTCTGGCTTGATCTCTCTAGGTTTCAGAGATTGCAGACCAATCTTTCAGGTTACTCCCTCAGCTTGGGGTTTTCAAAACTCCATGGGTTATTGCAGTATCAGCTTTTACTTTCAGCTCTAGCTTGAATCCTTTTATTATTTCTAGTATCTAGGGGATTTCTCTCTTTCTCTTTCTTGTTCTGTTTTTCCTTCCTCCCTCTCCCCCCTCCTTCCTTTCTTCCTGATTGAGTTATGCTATGCATTAAACAATAGCTTTTAAATTTATATTTTCTAAGCATTTTTACTTGTTCGTATGATAAAGAAGCCTTTCAGCATCACCTTGATCAGTCAGAAGTCCTTCTAGTTCCTTTCTAAGGAACAAAAACTCCTTCCATTCAGCCTGGAGAAGACAAAAACTGGAAAATCAAAACAGTGACCTGTCTGTGACACCATTGGCCTGGAAAAATGAGGAAGGGGGTGAGCAGAACTGTGAGAAGCATGAATAGCCAAGGCCAGTGATCCCCAATCATTTTACCACCAAGTTTCCCTTGTATTTTTTTATCTTTATTTGTGTGCCTTGAGAGATTTTGTCCCGAAAAAGCCCATATACATTTTTTAACTAATAATGATTTATTTCCCCCTGGAACTATTGCCTGAGATAATCTTTAAACCTTAAATCAAAAATACCCCTTGAAATCATCTTAAAACCGAACGGTAGTTTAGCTTAACTAGTAAAAAAGGTCTGCTTTGAGCATTGTGCTCTTTTAAGAGCTATCTATGTGGCATCAAATTGCCAACAGCAACTTGCAGGATTAGACAGGAACCTTAGGGGGCAGTGAGTTTATCTTAATGAGGGAGGAACAACTCAGAAAAGGAGGGTGAGAATGGTTGCATAACTTGAAGAATGTAATCAACGTCACTAAATTGTACATGTAGAGATGGCTGAATTGGTGTTTGTTTTGCTGTGTATATTCCCAAAAACAACAACAAAATAAGTAAAATTTAGAGAAAAAAAATAATGATTTATTCCCGTTTTGTTAATTACAAAAATTTATAACATACTTTCATTATTATGAGATGACCAGTGTTACTGTGTCAAGCTGATATTCTTCCAACCAAGAGCAAAGAGATTAAATTTGCACATTTAGTTTATCCAGGGAGCCATCTCTCCCATAAAGATATTATTTTTGTGCTTTTTAAAATATTTGAAATTGGCTCATAGACACCATTTTGTGATCCTAGGTTTGGAAACACTGGTATAAATGTACTGAGTAGAGCCCTAGAAAGAGGGGAATCACTCTTACCTATGTCCTTCCTCTCTTGAGGTTTCATTACTGCTGGCTGGTCCAGGACCTGCACCTGCAGCCACTGCTCATTCCCATCTTGGCTCAAGTCACAGCGCCTACAGGTGGTCTCCTATAGTGGTCTAGGTGTGAGCATTGATTAGCTTTTAGAGGACATTATTTGGACTAGCAGGAAGAGTATCACGCAAAATCATCTCAATGCCACCTTTGAAAAATGACCCCAATTTTCATATCAGATTAGTCCTGGACCATCAGAACAAATATGTTTTCTTGTGGCTTGTCTAGGGGGCATTGGTGGTCCAGTGGTAGAATTCTTGCCTTTAATGTGGGAAACTCAGGTTTGATTCCCAGCCAATACACCTCATGTGTACCTGCTACCTGTCTGTCAGTAGAGGCTTATAGTTTGTTATGGTACTGAGTAGATTTCAGTGGCGCTTCTAGACTAAGATGGACTAGGAAGAAAGGCCTGGAAATATACTTCCAAAATTCAGCCAATGAAAACCTTGTGGATCACAACAGTCAGATCCAGAACTGATCAGGGGGATCATGGAGGACTGGACAATGTTTTGTTCCATTGTACATGAGGGTGCCATGAGTTGGTGGCTAACTCGATGTCAACTAACAACAACAATAACATGGCTTATCTGCGCATCTTTGATAAATGCAAGTTGTATAATGAGCCCTCATTTAACAAAGATTTTCAACATGGGTTTTTGTTTGTTTATTCTTTCAGAATAGTACCTTAGAAAAATTTATACTGATTTTTCTTGGCAATTATTAAATAGATCTCCTCCATACACCATCCCCCAACCCTCAACCCCAGCACTGAAGAAGAAATGATTCCTTAATTCCAAATCTAAGCCACTTCTGACACTCACAACTGGACTTACTCCGAAGGTGGCCTCTCATAGTAGGACAGCGGGCAAAGCACTGGTCACTGGAGAGCCTGGGGAGACAGTGGGAGGGCGAATTGGAAGCCATCAGTAGGAGCAGGCCTTTCTTTATTGCTTTATATAGTTAGAGAAAACATAGTTTTAGAATGGACTTTGCTAAAGGGATAAACAGTACAGTTCAATTATCCAGACTTTGAATCATACTTCTAGCCTTGTAATTTACCTGATTCACCCCTATATACTATTCTTTTTTCGTAATGAAAGAGAGCATTAAGTGAGAGATGAGCATATTAGTGATTATACTTAGGGCTGCTGCATTTAAATCAGGGTAATATGGGTAAGGAGACTGGCATGGGGAGTGATGTGATCAGGGTTGGTCAGTGGCACTGAGAGGGCATGAGTAGGGGTTTTACGGGCAATGGACACATGTGCATTCTTCAAATCCTTCCACAGGGCCTGCTGCCTTCTCTGTATATTCAAGGGCATTTTATGTTAGATTTATGTGCAGATCCCTAAATGTGCCATACTGTTTCACATCTCGTTATTGACTAGGAAACCATACCTTGTGGGTACTCATTTTTTCCATTGTCAGAGTTCAGCTCCTTTACGATAATATGCATTACTTCTAATCTTTACATGCCCAGGACCCAACTCAAAGTACCTACTCATAGTGTTTGTCAGATTTAGCAGAACTCACCCCACTCAAATGCTTCAGCCCAGGAAAGTGAAAGAGCCAGAAGAAAGATTAGTTCTGGGGAGTCGCGGAGTCAATCCACGGAGGCCCTTGGTCTCCTACAGGAACACAGAAAGGGTAGAGAAGTGTAACTGTGATAAAAGGGAAAGGAAAGAAGAGAGAGAAAGAAGGAAAAGAGACACAATCAAGCAGAAGCAGAATCTGGCTCAGGGAAGCACAGTTGAATAGAGAGTGACGTTTGAGGCGCATATCATAAAGCCTGATGGCAGGGCCATGTCTACATGTGTTTGATCTGGTCACCATCATTACACTGCCTCTAAATTTTAGCCTTTTCTTTTCATAATCATTTTTCTTTTGCCCTTCCTTGGCACTATCTTAAACATCACATTAATGCTAACTGTTTCATAAACTAAGAGAACTTCTTTTAACCTGAACAGGCTCCTAGGTGAACCTCTTTCAGTCCTTTTTGATACACACATGTTTAAAGTGGCAATTATTTCCTCTTATGGAAGAAGACAGATCTCATTTAATAATGTGCTTTAAAAAGGGAGATTAGTTGTGGTCACAGTGACAAATTCTTCATAATTCTCCAAGCACTATAAAAAGTAATTTAATGGCATGAAGTGAATTCCCACCAGGGTAGTTGTCCTGTCACTGTGAATTGCTGTGATCATCTTTGAAGAGATACTTCTTTCCACAATGTCTGTCAGCAACTATGTAGGGTTTGTTTTAGATTCAAAATGTGTGAGATAAATTAATCTGTATTTAAGGGATTCAAGCATATTTTTGTTGTTTTTGTTGGATCTGGCCTGGACTAGCCATTTGCTAGTTCAATTTAGGACAGTTTTGTTATGTTTAGTTGTCCTGAAAATGTGTATTCAGATGCAGTTTTTATGTACTCTTTTTCTTCCCCTTCATTTATGGAAGAATGGCTGTAGAATTAAAAGGATTTTTTATCTTTTCTCAGTGATACTACCCTTATTACATTCAGTTTTTTAATAAGTCATAAACCTGCTACTTTACACAAGTCTTATTTCTAAAAATTTTGAGAGAGCTAGAACCTGTGTAAGGTGGAAACCTGTCGGAGAAGAGAAACTCAAATATTTTCCATTAATAGAAGGCAATAGAAAAGTGGTAAGACTGCACCCTGTCAAAGGTGGAAAACATGCAAGACCTGGAAAAACAAGGCAGTCCTGTTGGGTTCTGGCTCTCACAGATTTCACTGTACATAATCTCAGAATTTATATATATGTGACTTCATATATATATTAATATATATATATATGACTTAAGACTGATCAGCTCTTCCCCTATCTATTGCATAGATATCCAGGATTTTTATTTTCTTTTAGTATCTTTCAGACTGGGAAAAAAAACTGTACTATTTGTAAGCAGATAATTTCAGTAAATGCCTTTTTATTTTTCTCTCTCTGTGATTTACTACTTGAAACCGTGAGAAACATCGAAGTACAGGCACTGCTTTCCAGCTTTGACAAAACCTCAGTGGCTGACCTCACAAACTTAGAAAGATTTATCACACATGATTCAATGGTGGAAGTAATAATATTAGCAGTCAAAACTTTCTAAGACGCCACCAGGAAAAGGCAACTTTGGTCGTTCTGCTTCTTGTTAAGAACAGCTGGCAATTTAAAAAGCAAACACTTACTAAAGGGGCAGAGATAAAAATGATCAAACAGAAATGCCTCCTCCTTCAGTTAAATATGAACTAAGGATGCTGCATAGCAGTAATAAAATCAGAGTCTTAGCAGCTTCCCGTTGATGAGTATGGGTGTATGTGCTTATTTTTATTTGGTCTTCAAAGATGAATTTTCTTACGTCTTTCTTCTCTTTGAGGGAAATATATCTAGATCAAACTACTTCTTGCAGAATACTTGATCTATATAAAACCCTGTTTAAGATGTCATGTTTATCCTGGCTGTGTTGAGACTCAGACAAGATTATCTGCTGTGTGAATTATGTCTGCGAGAGATAGGCTCTCGCCATGCCTTCTGCACAATTACTCCACACATCTGCCAGGGGGCAGAGGTGATTTCGGCCATCCTGAGTGTTGCCCATATAAGGCAGAGCCCTCTGCAGTCCCCAGCACCAAGTCACTAGCTGAAAGCCACGACAGTGCCCATCAAGAACCTTGACTGTGAGGAAGCCTCTTTAAGATGAAATGATGGTGAAGAAAGAAATGTGCACGACCAGTTTTGCAGGCTGTGATGTCGTGTGATTGATGTAGCATGGCTCCCTATCAGAAGTGCATACAGCAGAAGGGAAAAGAAATGGGCACATGAGCGGCATTTCCTCAGTTCCCACAAAGCTTCAACAGTGAGTCCTCGAAGCAAAATAATAGTGAGCTATGACATGTAACATTAAACCACCCATACTTCTTCTGCTTTAAGGAATTCGAGGGAGTCTCAACTGTGCTAAAAATAATAGGACATTTTTCTCTTTGTGGCATTGGCTTTCTGTCCCTCTGGACCTTTAGCTAGAAGTTGAGATGCATCATTTCTTTCCGAATAGCTCTGAGAATCAAAGAATCTTAGTTGCCAGAGCTGGAAGGGGATTCAAAGATCGTCTGCTGGAATGATCTGATTGTTCACATGAATAAACTGAATCCCAGAAAGACTGTGATTTTGTTCAGGACATGGACCAGAGCTTGTGTAGAACCAAGAGCTAAATTCTGACTCATGGTCCAGGTCTGTCTATAGTATACCACACCAGCTGAATCACATTTCTCTCCAAGACACAGCCTCTGCTTCAGCCAACTGGGTTACTTCACTGTGTTCTTCACAAACCACCCTCAGTCCCCTCTGCACCTTTGCTGATGCTATGTGCCCTGATTGGCATGCCCTTCTCCTCCAACTCCTCTACTCAAATCTATCACATCCTGCAATGCCCAGTCCAATCCCACTTCCAAAATTGACCTCTCCTCTCTCTGGACCTATTTGAGCCCTTTTTCACCCTCTGTTTCATATTGATTTCAATTCTTATCCAGACTAAGCTCTCCAAAGTCAGAGTTTGTGTCTTCTTCACTCTAGTCCTCCACCAGGCTGGGTACAGAGCAGACTCCCAGCTTATTAACAGGCATATTGAACAGTCTTCTGTTCTGGCCCTTGAACTCTTGGGCAGGTAAGGCAAGGCAAAGAGGCCAAATCATACAGAAATCAAACACACAGATGTTCAGGTCTCCTCCGAATCAGCCTCCACTGGTCAGATGTTTCCAGCACCTGCATCCACAGCCATTTCCATAATCCTTCCTCTCCAGAGGCAGTTCTTGCAAGGGATATTTCCTATTGTGGTTGCACTAGAAGCTTCCCAAAGGCCTTGTCAATATTGTAATTTCAAGTCTCTCAATTTCATCTAAAGCTTCCCCTTTGGGAGAGATGGAAACCACAAGATAGGTATTCACATATCCATCACCTTACAAGTATTTTCTAGGTGGTCAGTGACCCCTAGAAAAGTCGCAGCTGTCCTGATGAATAATAGGAAGATTTTTCATGGAAACTAATGAGGACCATGGTTATTCTAAACAAAGGCACTTCTCTGAATCATAGTGAAATCCACAGATATGCTTTCTAGCTCCTTTTCTTAGCCCTTCCTAAAACAGTGGCCATATGGTTTAAAACCAAGAAAGGAAATGACTCAAGGTCACCTCCAAAATCAATTATAGTCAGTTTAGCTCTTCCCCTTTTTGTATTCACCATCTCCAATCCACAGTATACTGGATGCAGAATGCCTTGGTAGAAAGGGGTCATTAGCGACAGGCAGCCAAGCAGGGTAGCAATGTAGAGAGAGCCCTAGACTAGAAGTATAAGTCCAGGTTTGTGGCCTGACTGTACCACTTACTGTCTCAAAAACTGAGCAAAGCCTCTTTCCTCTCTCAACCTCAGTTTTCTCATCTGTTAAATGAGAAGAGTAATGCCTGCCCTACATCTAGGCATTCTTTTTTTATTTTTTATTGTGCTTTAGGTGAAAGTTTACAGCTCAGGTTAATTTCTCATACAAAAATTTATACACAGATTGTTTTGTGACATTAGTTGCAATCCCCACAATAAAAATATGGAATGCTTCGTGAATTTGCTTGTCATCCTTGCATAGGGGCCATGCTAATCTTCTCTGTATATGTGCTGCTGAAGCGAGCACCATCTAGGCATTCTTCACATATATAATTATTTCTTTAACATTTTCCTTCTCTATTCACGAAGGCAAGGTTTATATGTGTCTTGTTTACTACTTTATCCCCCAGAACTTGACCCATAGTAAGGCATTTACTGTATTCATGGTTGGTTGACCAAGTGACAGGGAAAAATTCAGAGCAATTATGAACAGTTATTATGATTATTAGTATCTTTGATGTTGTTGTACTTAAGCTCCCTAGAGGATTGTAGTTTGTAGTTTAGTCTCCTGTTTTCCACTCTCCATGACTATAAAGGAGTTGAGACAGAAGACCTACAGTGAATCAACAGAAGCCAACCACTGACCCTTGGTCATAAGTGAGTGATTTCGTTTTTTTGTTTTATTTTTTCCCATACAAAAATTTATATGTACTTTGTTATGTGACTCTACTTGCTCTCCCCATACTGTGACAGAACACCCCTCCTTTCCACCCCTGATTCCCCATGTCCATTCAACCAGCTCCTAACCCTCTCTGCCTTCCCATCTCACCTCCAGATAGAAGCTGCCCATTTAGTCTCTTGTATCTACTTGAGCTAAGAGGCACACTCATCACAAGTATCACTTCATGTCCCACAGTCCAGTCCAATCCCTGTCTGAAGAGTTGGCGCTGGAAATTGTTTTAGTTCTGGGCTGATAGAGAATCCAGGGGCCATGCTTTCTGGGGTTCCTCCAGTCTCATTCAGACCATTAAGTCTGTCTTCTTACTAGAATTTGAGTTCTGCACCCCACCTTTCCCCTGCTGTATTAGGGACTCTCTGTTGTGTTCCCTGTCAGGGTGGTCATTGGTGGTAGCTGGGTCCCATCTAGTTCTTCTGGTCTCAGGCTGATGAAGTCTCTGGTTTATGTGGCCCTTTCTGTCTCTTGGGCTAATACTTTCCTTGTGTCTTTGGTGTTCTTGATTCTCCTTTACTCCAGGTGGTTGGGACCAATTGATGCATCTTAGACGGTTGCTTGCAAGCTTTTCATACCCCAGACGCCACGTAAGTGAGTAATTTCTAAAGTTCATGGTATTTCTTTGTATATTCTTCACTAGTCTTCATACCTGGCACACAAGGTAGGTGAGTTTGATCTTTATGCAGACCTGTTCTGTGTCCCTTGATGGGTGTGTGCCAGTAATCATCAACAGCAAAGTGACCGTCTCTGCTTATCATCACTGGCTGCTTTTCTTCTATAATGTTTTTGCCTTTGGTCTTTAATGTATGAGTATTTTTAGTGGCAAAAATAAGCTTCTAATGGTACTGTACTAGCTGTGGCTTTTGCCTGAGGATGCACTCATGTCTGCAGAGGATTAAGACTGTCCATGTGAGCACTTATTTTAAAGCCCCTCCTACAGGTAGACTTGGAGGCACAGAGGAAAGAGTAGGGCCTTTGGCATCTGACAGGTCTGCTTTTAAAAGCCGCATACAGCTAACAATTTAGAGGGAAGAAAAACGTTAAAGAAATAATTATATGTGTGAAGAATGCCTAGATGTAGGGCAGGTATTATTCTCATTTAACAGGTGAGAAAACCGAGGCTGAGATAGATAAGAGGCTTTGCTTAGAGTTTTCAAGACAGTAAGTGACACAGTCAGGCCTACTTATTGCAATAATTAGGATAATAATAGTGTTTTCTGCAAGGGATGTTGTGATGAATCAGTAGAGAAATATATCAAGCACAGAATCTGGCCCATAATTAGTATTCAGTAAAAGTGAGTTTCCACCCACTTTCTTTCCCTTTATTCTTTTTTCCGTAAATTAACCTGAGATGAAATGTGGCAGAATTAGACTTCAGTCCTATAATGGCTCATCCTTTCAATTCATATCCATCTTTCAGATTGCTTGTTGTACCCACATTTCTTATTAACACAAACTGGAGGCAGTAGCATGACCTTCATTTGTTGACAGAGACACGAGTAGGCAGAACACAGTGATGAATGTCTCAATTGAGGCAGGAATTGAATGTTGCCTGTGGGGTAGGCCAGCTCTGCCACCTGCATTGACTATACATCATCCCTGGAAATTAACCCATCTTCACCATAGTCACTGAGATGGAAACAAGTGCCTGTCCATTGAACATCACCTTCAAATGGGAAGGATGAAGGCCCAGTGCAATATATACAGTGCATCCACATGTATAATCATGTTGCCATTTGCATTATTCAAAGTTGACCACTTGAAAAATGTCTTAAGATATTGCTTTGCATGAGTGGATTTGTGTATATATTATTTGTTTCCTGACTATGAGCTGATTAGAGGCTAATAGTTTTACATGAAAGTATAATGATTAGCAAATTCAGGAGTCGATGTTGTGTTTCACATCTACTCTGGGATATAATTATTTTCTCACTTTAGTACAACCTTATGCATCATCAAGCATGTTGATGTATGACAAAATATTGATGTGGACTCTCATTTTTCTAGGCCCAAAGATGATGATAGTCCTACATCTTTGTAAATTTCAAAGGCATTATCATTCACTAAAATATATAAGCAATTTTCATTTAAAGGAATGATTAGATATATGTATAAAAAGGTTACATATCAACACATTTTTGTTTTATTCTCTCCATTAATTAAAAATAATATTTATCAATAGGTAGACAAGCTAAAGACTAAGCATATATGTAAAATTTTCTATAAGATAATCAGCTTTTATATATACAAAGTAAAGCCTATATTTACACATTTAAGTGTAGAAACAAATTATTAGTACTGCTTCATAAAATTAGTATATTTAGGTTTCTACCATTATATTTTATTTCACAGTGTATCAGTCAGAACAACAGGAATTACATATTTCAAGCAGAAAGTGATTTAATTTAGATAATTGGAACCTATGGCAGAAAGAGTCAATGTCCAAACATATCCTTGTTCTCTTATCCTCTTTTGCTGTTAGGTTGGGACCTTATAACTGGTCCTGATGGGAGGACTGTGAAGGGGAGTAAGTAGTAATTTTTCAGGGCCAAAATAGTTAAGAGCTGATGTGCCTATTCCAACCCTCACTTGTCCTGGAAGTAACCTTGGAAGCTATATGTCAAAATGGAAAATAAAAAGATGGAAGAATCTTGGTTCTCTGAGTCACCAGATGGAGAAGAGCCCCTACCAACCTGCATTAGACTTTGCATGAGCAAAAAATCAACTTTTACTGTTCTAAGCCACAGAGATTTGAGAGTTTTGTCTATTGAGGCAGCTTACATATATAAGAATTTACAAAAATTTTGGAAGGCACAGCGAGGAAAGTTCGGAGGAGCAACTACTAGTATTCAGAAAATCACAAAGCACAAGAACTGCAGGAAACTGCCACCAGTAACCTTAGTTACCTGCAGCACCGAAGTGAGTGATTTGTAGGAAGATATTTGGAGGCTTTGGGCAAAAGCTTACATTTACTGTCTGCCAAAACCCATGTGACTACCCACCTCATAGAAGTCATAATGATTTTTGTTTCTCTTTTGCCTTTGAAATCTCACATGAATGAGTCTCCTTGTTTTAATCTAAACTATAATCCTGGTATAATATTGGGGGGTAGTATAGAGGAGAAAACAGTGTTGGGTCACCAAAAAGCAATATGGCATAAGTAGCCCAATTATTAGGGTGATAATCTGTCTGGGGTACTCCTGATTTATTTCTGTTGACCCAGAGTAATTATTGATAGTGCCCTGTTTTCAATCTCAAAACTTTCTTTGTTTGGACAATAAATTATATGGCCATCCTGCCTGTTATTAACATGATGAAAATACTTTATTCATTTCCTCAGCAAATACTTACTGAGGCCATACTGAGTGCTAATCATTTTGCTAGAGAGCCCTAGTGGTGCAGTGGTTAAACAGTTGCTAACTGAAATGTTGGCAGTACAAACCTACCAGCTCCTCCTCCGAGGGAGAAAGATGTGGCAGTCTGCTTCTGCAAAGATTACAGCCTTGCAAACCCAATGGGGCAGTTCTGCTCTGTCCTACAGGGTCGCTATGAGTTGGAATTGACTTGACAGCAATGGGTTGATTTATGTGGGGGAAATGATGGATACAGTTTGGATGGATTACTAAAAGAGTAAATGCAGGAAAAGTCAATTTATGTGAGGGAAATAATGCACTTGGTTTGTATTTGTTGAGTTTGAGGGGCCTGTGGGATATCCAAATGTCAGTGTCTGATAGGCAGCTGAATTTCTAGGTTTGAGAATCAGAGAGAGTTCTGAGCTGAAATTGTAAGTCTTTAGGATCTATATGGTAGTTCAAGCCATAGGAATGTGAGAGATCGGTTAGAGAGAGTATTCAGAGTAAGAATAGAAAAGGCTGTTAACAGAGCTCTGTTAACAGGCCAGTATTTAAACAGCTAAAGAAAAGAAGCCCACGCAAAAGATAAGAAGGAATAGCTAGAGAAGTAGAAGAGAACTAGATGAGTGATGTGAAGGAAGTCAAGGTAAGAGAGAAAATCAAGAACAGGGTGTACAACAGTGTTAAATGCCAAACACAAATTATGAAGAAAAGAAATGAGTTCCCTGGACTTGGCAATTGGGGCTATTGGTGATTTTAGCAAGAATCAACTTAATGGAGATAGGAAGGTGAAAGTCCGATCGCAAGAGGCTTAGGTAAGAATCAGAAGAGAGAACACATAAACAGTGAGATACAAATCTTGTTCAGGTGACTTGACTGAGGAAAAGGAAAGGGTCACCTGGTGGCTGGATGGTGCTTAAAAGCAGAGTCTACACAATCATTTGCTGCCAGAGATGCAAAAGCAATTTGCAGATCAGGAAATGTTTTGGGTTTCATGACCTCCAGAGTCCTTTCTGCCTCAACATGTTTATCATTCCATATTTCTCTACTTGATAAGCTTAGGTTCAACTTTTATTTTCACAGGTTGACACCTGCAGACATGGCACAAGATCTGTCCTATGCTAACAAATTTAAGTTAGAATTTAACTTGAACTTGCAAGTTCTTAGGAAAATATATTTAGGGATCAAAACATATACCCATACATAGGTTATTTATGAATAGTGTTCTTTATTTTTTATAATCACAGACATACAATTCCTTTAAAATTTACTTTGTAATTGGTGCCTCCTTTAAATCAATTGCTTATGCTTATATGAAATTTAGCCTTTTGACCATTTTTTTTCATACCTTTGTTTCCAGCTTCTCCCAAAGAGCAATTATTAAATCATTAGGTCATGCCATTGGATGAGATTTACTGAATGGCGATTCTTTTTTAGACTTTAGCAATTGCCCCCAGAGCCTTGGTTGGTTTATTGACTAGAGCAAAGCAGTTAGTTTGCTACTAGTGGAATAAGGCTAAGCATCTGGAAATGTTCTGCTAGGAGGAGCCAATGACCTTGTTTTTGAAAGGTCCCAGGTCTCCCATTACTCACCTCCAGTCTTGCTAGGGCATAAGAGCATCGGTATTTATGACCATGCCATAATTCTGTACTATGACTTTTAGCTGGGAAATTCTGTTTGGAAAGTATCTTCAACTGTTTTCTTTGCCTCAAGGGAAAAGGCTCTCCCAGATACCTCAATTTTGATCAAAAACATTCACAAGTCCCCTTCTAGTTTTTTCTCTACCAATTAAGCTCCTCTTAAATGGGTAGATTAAAGCTCATAAACCTGGTTCCACTAGTTTATTAGAAAACTCACTTTAGCTATAAGAGTCAGAGGTGTTCATATGGACAGACCCTAGGGAGCTAGGAGAAGGTTATTTTCCTCCAAGGAGTTCAAGCCCCTATAATTTAATTTTCCTCTGGTTTTGACCAAGCTCAGACTTCTGCTGATTTTATAGTACAACACAGCCTAGCCATTTAGGGATTGGTCTCTGTTGTTCCAATTTAATTAGAACTTTCTAATTTGTTGCTGTCATTTTGTTTGTGTATTCATGCTTATGTTGAAAGCCTTTTTTATAATTATGATATTAAAGTATTCTATTTCTTCATTTGCAAATAACATTGATTTAAAGATACACCTTTGATATAAGACATTTTCAAGAGGAAAAAATAAATAAAACCTCGATGAATGTATGCATTGATCAGAAGACCATTCAAATTTTGGAAACATTAAATGTGAATAGATGGATCTATCCTTCATCTATTCAGCCCACAGTTATTGAGAATAGTGTTATGTCCCAAGCCCTTTTGTTAATTTTGGACAATGAAGACAACGAAGACTTCCTGGGGATAGTTAGCATTTTGAATTTGTTAAGTGAGCCATTTATCATATGCCTTAGTCTAGCATATTTTTTTAAAGGATTCAACTTTTTTCTTCAGATATCTTAAAATTCATTGTGAGCAAAATGAATGTTATATGGTGACTTTTTCACACAATCTCCATTGCCTCCTTTCTTCTGCTTGTACTGTTCCCTCAGTCTTACATTCCCTTACAGCGTCCAGCAACCTGAGTTTGTTTATCATAGCATGCCATGCTACCCTAATCATCCTAGGGTGGCATGTCTAGGTTGGAAGGGACTTAAAAGTAAGTATGTTTAAAATCTTCAAGAAATCAGAGAATGAATAGTATCCACTAAACATATAAGAACTGGAGCTTATGAAATAACAACTTAGTGCTAATGAAATTAGAACATGTAGATAAAAAAGAACCAATTAAAATGATTGGAAATAAAAATGTATAAAACCAACAACCCATTGGCATCAAGTTGATTCAGACTCATAGAAACCCTATAGGACAGAGTAGAATTGCCCCATAGGGTTTCCAAGGAGTGGCTGGTGGATTCGAAATGCCAGCCATTTGGTTAGCAGCTGAACGCTTAACCACTACATCACCAGGGCTCCATACAAATGTATAGTTGTTAAAAAAATTTTTAAATCTCAATAGAAAAAATAAATGGTCAAAGAGGGAATGCTGTCAAAGACAGAATTTACGAATTGGAAGGTAGAAATTAGAAAATTACCAAATGGTGTAAAAGAGAGAAAAGAGAATTGAAAATATGAAAGATTTGAAACATGAGAAGTTCTATTATACATCAGTTAATAATTCTAGTGAGAGAGAACAGAGAAAATAGCTGAACATTTTCTAGAATTATAAACTCCTTCTATATCTGCATTATACTGAACCTAAAGAACATTGAGGACAAAATGTTTGGCTTTTTGAATGGGGAGATACAAAATATTGCCTAAACTTTCTTTGATTACTAGGGATCTAAGTTGTCAATTATTTCATTCTATTGGATCAAAAATCAACGTCCGTGGAAACAATAGTCAAGAGATCAGATGACGTATTACATTGGGCAAATCTGCTGCAAAAGACCTCTTTAAAGTTTTAAAACACAAAGATGTTATTTTAATGACTAAGGTGCATTTGAGCCAAGCCATGGTCTTTTTAATCATCTCATATGCATATGAATGAAAAATGAAGACAGAAAAAGAATTGATGCATTTGAATTGTGGTGTTGGTGGAGGATATTGAATATACCATGGACTGCCAGAAGAATGAACAAATCAGTCTTAGAAGAAATACAACCAGAATTCTCCTTGGAAATGAGGGTGGGGAGAGTTCGGCTTGCTTACTCTGGACATGCCATCAGAAAAGACCAATCGCTAGTAAAGGGCCTCATATTTGGTAGAGGGTCAGCAAAAACAAAAACAAACCCTCAATGAGATGGATTGACACAATAGCTACAAAAATGGGCTCAAACATACCAACAATCATGAAGATGGTGCAGAGCCGGGCAGTATTTCATTCTGTTATACATAATGTCACTATGAGCTGGAGTCAACCTGACAGCAACTAACAACAACAACATTCTTTCACTGTTGTGATAAAGCTTTCCTCTGTTGATTTAGTTGTTTGCTTGCTATCACTATTCATGCAGTCATTGTACTGGCCTCTAGGTATATTTATTAAAAGACTTATAATAAATAAGAATAGTCTATGGAACAAAGACTATTAAAACGTAATAATACTAGCACAGCAATAGCTTACATTTATAAGGTGTTCACTATGTACAAGAATTTTCTCATTTAATCCTTACATCAGATCCATGAGGCTAGTACTATTGTATCATCCCTATTTTCCAGCTGGGGAACCTGTGACTTGTTGGAGAGGCTGAGTCACTTGCCCAAGGTCAAGTAGCTAGTATAATAAGTGGTACATCCCAGATTTTAACAAAGTCAGTCTTCTTCCAAAGCCAGATTCTTTTTTTTTTTTTTAATTGTACTTTAGATGAAGGTTTACAGAACAAACTAGCTTCTCATTAAACAGTTGGTACACATATTGTTTTATGACATTGGTTAACAACCCCACGACATGTCAACACTCTCCCTTCTCAACCTTGGGTTCCGTATTACCAGTTTTCCTGCCCCTCCTGCCTTCTAGCCCTTGCCCCTGGGCTGGTATGCCCCTTTAGTCTCATTTTGTTTTATGGGCCTGTCTAATCTTTAGCTGAAAGGTGAATCTCAGGAGTGACTTCATTACTGAGCTAAAACGGTGTCCAGGGGCCATACTCTTTGGGTTTCTCCAGTCTATGTCAGGTCAGTAAGCCTGGTCTTTTTTTGTGAGTTAGAATTTTGTTCTACATTTTTACCCAGCAATGTCAGGACCCTCTATTGTGATCCCTGTCAGAGTAGTCAGTGGTGGTAGCTGGGCACCATCTAATTGTACTGGACTCAGTCTGGTGGAGGCAGTGGTAGTTGTGGTCCATTAGTCCTTTAGGCTAGTCTTTCCCCTGTGTCTTTAGTTTTCTTCATTCTCCCTTGTGGAGCCCAGATTTTTTTTTTTTTTTTTGGGGGGTGGGGGGTGTTTGTTCTTATTGTTGTGCTTTAAGTTTACAATTCAAGTTAGTCTCTCATACAAAAATTTATACATACTTTGTTATGTGACCCTAGCTGCTCTTCCTATACTGTAACAGCACACTCCTCCTTTTCCACCCCGGATTTCTGGTGTCCATTCAACCAGGTCCTGACCCTCTCTGCCTTCTCATCTCGCCTCCGGACAAAAGCTGCCCATTTAGTCTCATGTATCTACTTGAGCTAAGAAGCACACTCTTCATGAGTATTATTTTATGTTCCATAGTCCAGTCTAATCTTTGTCTGAAGAGTTGGCCTCGGGAATGGTTTTAGTTTGGGACTAACAGAGAGTCCGAGGGCCATGTCTTCTGGGGTCCCTCCAGTCTCAGTCAGACCATTAAGTCTGGTCTTTTTCATCTAGTTCTTCTGGTCTCAGTCTGATGAAGTCTCTGGTTTATGTGGCCCTTTCTGTCTCTTGGGCTAATACTTTCCTTGTGTCTTCGGTATTTTTCATTCTCCTTTGCTCCAGGTGGGTTGCGACCAATTGATGCTTCTTAGATGGCTGCTTGATAGCTTTTAAGACCCCAGACGCCACTCACCAAAGTAGGATGCAGAACATTTTCTTAATAAACTTTGTTATGCCAATGGACCTAGATGTTCCCTAAAACCATGGTCCCCAGACCCCTGCCCCTACTATTCTGTCCCTCAAAGTGTTTGATTGTATTCAGGAAACTTCTTAGCTTTGGTTTAGTCCAGCTGTGCTGACTTCCCCTGTAGCGTGTGCTGTCCTTCCCTTCACCTAAGATAATTCGTGTCTACTGTCTAGTTAGTAAATAACCCTCACCGTCCCTCCCCACCCTCGTAACCATCAAAGAATGTTTTCTTCTGTGTTTAAACCTTTTCTTGAGTTCTTATAATAGTGGTCTAATATAATATTTGCCCTTTTGTGACTGACTAAATTCACTCAGTGTAATGCCCTCCAGATTCCTGCATGTTATAAGATGTTTCATGGATTCAGTGTTGTTCTTTATCGTTGCATAGTATTCCATTGTGTGAATATACCATAGTTTATCCATTCATCCATTGATGGGCACCTAGGTTGTTTCCGTCTTTTTGCTATCATAAACAATGCTGCAGCAAACATGGATGTGCATATATCTATTCGTGTGATGGCTGTTATTTCTCTAGGATATATTCCAAGGAGTGAGACAGAGCCCAGATTGTTAATGACTATTCTATGATAGCTTCTTTTATGAGAAGCCTTTAGAAAAGCTATTAGCACTTTCAGCAGTCATTCTCGGTAGGCTTTCTCCTGTGGGGTTGTATGCTGGAACACTGAGATTGATGGAATTCTGATCTATAGGCATGTGATTGGTTGTTTTATAGATTTTTCTCTTTTTCAGATCCACATGTAGCCGACCATCCAGGCTGCATAATCATAAGTACTCTGTTAGCCAGTCTAGTTATTCCTATGATATATTTCCGAGGTACCAGAAACTCTTAAGGCTCCTGAGGCATAGAACTTATCTGCTTTTTAAAGAACCCTAAGAGTCTTCTCTTGCCAGAACTTGAAGGCCTTCCCTGATTCTCTTGAAAGCAGTGCTGGGTCTACTTTTGAATTTTATAATGTTGGAGAGAGAAGACAAGTTGAGATTTCTGTAGAGGTTGCACAAGGGGGACCCACAAAAGCCAGACTTCCTTAGTCTTTAGACAAGTCCTTTAGCGTATGGGCAAGCTTCGCTGGTTGTAGCTACCCCAATGCAGTCTTCCATAGAGGTTTCCCTAAGTCAAGAGAGAACAGTTGAAGTCACACTGAGGAACAGAATGAGGAAACATATCCACCAAAGAAGCTATTTGTCTCCAAATTTCCACTGAGCTCTTGGAGGACAAGGTAATTATTTTTGTTACAGCCATGTGAACAAAGGTTTTAGATATGGTGAAATTTCTGGAGAAACTGAGAACCAGTAATTCAGCCTGAGAAGAAGGGCTATAGCAAGCCTAGGAATTATTGAATGAGGTTTCAAAGTTGACTGGTCTTACGATCTATTAATCTGTGGACACTGCATAAACTTCTGTTGTCTTGGTTGCCATATCTATAAACTTAATATGATCATACACACTAAATTTTTGGGAGGACCAAGTGAAAAAATGATATGAAAACCTTTTGAACCACCTCAAAGCACTGTGCAGTTTAGTTATTAACCTGAAGTTTTTGTTTCAGATAAATACAATCTGTCTGCAATTATTTTGACTTAATTTCTAGCACCCTACACATGATAAGCCAGTATGTACGTCTCTTGAAGACTGAAAGTTTTGGCCCCTTCTTTAGCTGTAACCAGCGTTGCTGAACTTTTAGATCCCATCACTAGATTCCTACTGTGGGGCTACCTTTGCTCCAGTTCTTTGGTGGTCTGGTGCCACCTAACTCAAGCTATAGTTATTTCTACCCTTTGACAAGTGACTTTGACAGCTAGAGGGTTCAATGAAGACATAAAATAAGCATGGGTGCATATTGACAACCTCTGCTTGGAAGATGTCTTTTTAATTGTACTTCTTCACTATGCCAAGCAAAGCCAGGTGGAAAATAAATCTCATTGGAAGGACATTTATGGAGCATCTGCCTTGAACTAGGTCACTCTGATAGGTGCTTTCATAAGTTGTTTCATTGACTATCATTATCATTATCATCTGGGATATATACACCTGTCTTTACTGCTCAGACTTAGGGAGTCATTTTGGGGTGTGATAAGAAACAATAATAATAAATTTATAGCCTTAAAGATGGAATTAAATTTTGTATCCAAGTATCCTGACTTTTTAAAAAATTTTCCTGATTCATTTTTACTATGTCAAAATCTAAGGCCATCCTTTGAAATGTTAGCAGAAAGAAAGATCAAGGATTAAGAAGGGCAGATTTAGTGAAGTCACAAAATTTAATACAAAAAATACATGAAGGGATCCCAATAAAATTATAACTAATAATATACCTAATACATTAAAAAATTAATAAGAAAATAAGTCCAAGGACTCAGTAAATCAATGAGCAAAGGACCAAAATGTACAATTTGTAAAAAAGTTCAAAATATTAAATCCCAATAGCAAATACTTGCAATTCAGAAGAATGAAATAACATTTTTAGCCTTTTAAATCAGTGATAAAAAACAAACCAAAACAACAACTGAGAATACTGGTAAGAACACAGTGGAAGGGCATTTTCATATACTGCTTATGGGAATATAATTTAATACAACCTATTTGGAAAGTAATTCGGCAGTATATACCAAGAGCCTTAAATTACCCTTTAACTAATTCTACTTCTCATAATTTATTCTAAAAATTTTAAATATCTGAGAAAAAGCTTTATGTTCAGACATGGTCATTGCAATGTTATTTGTAATATTAAAAATGGAAATAAATGAAAAATACGACAACTGAAGAACAATTGTTTCATTCTTGTAATTGAATATTTTACAGCCAGTCTAAATAGAAATTTAGAGAGACTGAAATAACACAGGTAAATATATAAGTTGTAATATAAAATGAAAATACATGTATAATGATCAACTGTGAAAAATTTAAAAGCACGATAAAAAAGAATTGAAGGAAAATACCAAAATATTAATAATTACTGTATCTGTTTAATGGGGTTGCTATTATTTTTTTCCATATTTTTCAAATTTTCCCTGATGAATATGCATTTCCTCTATTTTAAGAGGAAAAAACTTTATTGAAAAAAAAGAGAGAGAAAAATATAATTATAACAATTTCTTACAGGCCTGGGTAAAGGGCCTTCACAAATGTTGCTTGATTGGGAAGCCTTGTGAATTTTTTTCTAGAAGTTGAGTATTTATTATCATTTCATGAGAGCTGATTTAAAGTCTATTTTGAATGATCAGCAAAGATAGCTTTTCCTAAGCTAACATTTAAGAGTGTGAAAAAGATAGCCATAAAAGTTTTGTCATAGCTTAGGTCCTAAACTATGCTAAGCAGCTTTTTGATGGACTTCAACATGTTAACTGCATATAAATGTTGCTAATTATAGATGAGCCTTATGTCTTCATTAAGTAGTTTATAAGTTTAATGGGATGAAATCTTCGTGTGTGAGTATGAGTATATATAGTAGTTGTTTGTTTTGAATATTCAGATCTCAGTTTGTAATCATTCAGGGCTAATCTCCCCATCCCAGAAGTATTTTCCTCCATATATGCACACGTTGCTGTACTCAGTAACGGGAACATAAAATAAAGATCATTTCCTATTTCACATGCTCCATAAAATGTGTTGACAGTAACCACCTGTGTCCCTGGTGCCCTCTGCAGCTTAGAATCCTGAATACTTTCCCCAGACATGCTTGGGGAGGGAAACAGAGTCTAAGCAAGCTGAACAAGCAGTACCTTAACAGAGGCTTTTTGGTTTAGGTCAGCCCAGTGATGACAAAGAAGTCACCCAGAATTTCAGGGAACGTGGGAACACAGGAAGACTGTTACACTTTGCATAAGGAAAAGAAGTTGAGATTGAAATAGGGGAGAAAAGACTCTAAAAGTTCAGTCGCCTTTTCTGAGAGTTTCTTCCCATTGCACATGTCCTACTCTTCCTTCTAAACCAAAACCAAACCCACTGTGGATTTGGACTTATAGCTACCCCATAGGATTTCCAAGACTGTAAATCTCTACCAACGCAAACTGCCACATCTTTCTTACTCTTCCTTAGATTCACCCACCCCTGCCCCAAAGAGTGTTAGCAGCTTGAATCCCGACAGGCTCCTGGGGAACTGTTACCCTACTGCCCCTTTTATAGTCAGTGAAGAGGACAGGAGGAAATTGCTCAGGCTACAAAGAAGTGCAAGGGAAAGAAACACACACAAAACACCTTGGGAGCCTTCTAAATATTTGTCCCATTTGAAAAATTCCGGCTCTGATTTCTTAGTCTGAATTGCAGTTCACCGAACGTAGCTGATTCTATCCCATATGAGTTTGTTTTTACCATGTCTGTCCCTTCCTTAGAACCACTGAGAACAAACAAGGAAAAGCAATAAAACAAAATACTTATTACAATGTAAATATAGCAGCTGGATCCCTGATGAGTGACACTGACAACCAGTGCTGGTCGCCTTGGAGGGCCCAGGTGTGCTGGAAGGACTCATCTGGTCACAGAGCTGTGGCCTGGAAACTGACAGCTCTGAAGGGAACCTTTTGTTACCTGACTTCTGTGGCAGGTGGCTGGCTCCTTCTCCTGAGTGGAAGAGTTGAAACTTGTCTTTCAACTAAATAGAATACATGGGGGTAGAGATTCTTTTTTTGTTTGGCAGACTAAGTATATTAGGAGGGGGGAAGAAAGAGCTGCTGCAAAATAACAGGACAGGAAGGCATGAAAAATGCTTTATGAAGAAACATAAACGAAAACCAGGGGGAGGCATATTTAGCCTCAGTCATTAAAAGCACACTACTGCTCCCAGTCCTGCCTGCTCCCACCACCTCCCCCAAAAGTTTGTTTGAAGAGTTTCCTCTGTAGAACTCCAAACAAGCCCCAAATATACCAGTGCCTTCAACAGCTGGTCTGGAATGAGAGGGGCTTCTGTTATGAGAGACACCATCTCCCATTTCATGTGGGGTTTTACACAACAGTTTTCTGTGTGGCTTAACTTTTGGCATCTGACTCTTTCAGCAGAAGCCGTGTGGTGGTTTTTCAGCCAGATCTTTGAGTGCCCGTGTCCTCCCACAATCCCTCTGGCAGGTGATAAAAGCAGGCCCACCCTGCAGAAAAGCCACAGGTACTGCCTAGCATAAAATGACACACGTGAATGTCACTGAGAACTCGCTGGCCTCCTACCTCATATTTTCATTTCAGTAAAGAGCCTACTTTCAAAGCTGACAGTGTCTGTAGCCGGTAATTGAAGAAAATGATTAGCATACCAAAATGGGAGTAATCACAGAGCCATTTGACATTGTCCTTAGAAGAATCCTTTACATACCACGAAAAGCCAGAGTAAAGAACTATTTCTAAAACTGTAAATGTGTGTAGATTTTCAAAGTGGATTTTGATTTACCCGAAACATACAGGCAGCCAGAACACAGTTACGCTTTAGAATCTAAGGTGATCTAATTCTTTAAATAAAACTTGATTGTGGGGAATGGCACATCTTTTCTAGTTGTGAGGGGAAGTTGTTACTGTAATAAAGAATGGGCTGTTTTTCTTATTTGGAAAACCTGAGGGGGATGAAGTAATGGTTTTAGTACTATGAAGAAGTGGGCTACAGAACACTGGGATAAGTCATGTTTATTTAACATTTAATGCCCCTGGTCTGTTAGGCACAAAGAGACTAACTCTGGGGCTATTATTTAATGCTAGAACAGAAAAATAGTCTGGCTAGGATTAGATTAGGCAGTTGACAAAGTACTCAGGGTTCAAGGCTCAGAAATGAATAAATCAACATCCTTACAGTACAGAGTGCATGGACATATGTGTGGTTGGGGGATGGTGGGTGGTGAATGGGCCCTACTCCCTCTTTAGGGTCCCGTGTGAAGACCAAGGGCTACAAAAATGACCTGACATCTTTAATTGTGTAAATCTCTTTAATGTAAGTTGTCATTTGAAGAACTAAAAGACAAAATTATTTGCTCAGAACAATTTAATGCTTTGTGCTATTGGTACACAAACATAGATTTAAGCAACATGGCAGTGAGTTAAACCAAAGAGAGCTGGGAAGCTGGAATTGATAGTTCAGTAGTCTCTTTAATAAGGAGTCAATTTATGGTTGGACATTTTAGGGTATCTGTTTATACAAATGGAGTCCCTAGGTGGTGCAAACAGTTAGACGCTCAGCTGCTATCCAAAAGATTGGAGGTTCAAGTCCACCAAAAAGCACCTTGAAAGAAAGGCCTGGTAACCTACTTGTGAAAAATCAGCCACTGAAACCCTATGGAGCACAGTTCTACTCTGACACACATGGGGTTGCTGTGAGTCAGAATCACATTCTTTCCCACACAAAGCACATAACTGTGGTTGATTAGTTTATACAAATAGTATGAATATACCTTCAACTTGTGACCAGCATAAACCTAGTGCCAAGAGAATAGCTCTTCCTTTCAACTGGGTTTCTCGTTTTTCAGTTTTGTGACTGGCCCAGAGTGTACTGTTTTCTTATTGGAGTCTTGTGGGTGTGAGTCTGATGATGCCGTGATCATCTTCATCACATGCCTGCGCCTGCCTTCCACCAGACTGACTCCCAAGCCAGTCAGTCCCAGTCCACTGTGCTTACTGAGGGTAGTGATGCATAGCAGAAAAGGCTTAAACTATGAACTTTGGGGTCAGAAAGACCAGGGTTCAAGTCATACTTCTGCTCGTTATAAGATATGCAGCCATGAGTGCCTCACCTCCCTAAGCCTCAGCTTACTGATCTGTAAAATGGGGAAAATAAAGTACCTACATCCTTGGGTTACTGAGAGAATCAATTGAGAAAAATTAAAACAACTAACACATCTAAAGTGCTCAGCATACTGCCTGGCACATAATCCAAACCAAACCCGTTGCCACTGAGTCAATTCTGACACACAGCAACCCTATAAGACAGAGTAGAACTGCCCCATAGGGTTTCCAAGGAGCAGCTGGTGGATTCGAACTGCTGACATTTTGGCTAGCAGCCGAGCTCTTAACCACTGTGCCACCAGGACTCCTGGCACATAATAGGCAGTCAATAAATGCTAACTTTCTTTTTGACTTTACCTCCTTACCCAACAGTTTTATTCTGTAGTTAGTGTTCTGCTTCCACATCAGGGTCAGCATGACACCATGTAAGTCTGTTTTGTATTTCTGTCTGCTGCTCATATGACTGTGTCTTCACTTACCCACCTTGTTGGCACTGAGATCTTGGCCACATACCCTTCTGTGTCCGCTGGCTTTGAATCCTATCTGGTTCAATGCACAATGGCAGGAGCAGACCCTCTTTCCCATCAGTGATAGAATCCTCTTGATTCCTCTGCACTGGTGCCTCTGCATAGCCAGCTTATTGGACCCAGGCTAATCAGTACCTGGACACTTGTTCTTCATTAGCAGGAGCTCTGTTCTACCTTCTAGCAATGATAGTGCACCTTCTGATGCCTCAGAGAGCCAGCTGAGACTGACAGCTTCCACCTCTGGAATTGTTTGATTCTATGTTTGACAAGTCCCAGTGTTGTTTCTACTTGGTCCCATGCACTTTCCACCTCATTTTCTCCATGTCACATCTGATTGTTCCTTATTGTAGAGGGTGGGTGTGGGGCCTAAGGAGGTGAAGTGCCGTTTGCTGACAGCTGCCCCAGAGTGATGTTGGCAGAAGGCTCAGGGAGTGACAGAGTAAATTGCCTACCTCTTTTTTTTGAGTTTCTGACAGTGTTGTTTATGGCCACTAGTTTTTATTTGAGGAGCTAGTCATCTAATGGAAAAAAGATGCCTTTTGTTCTGTATGTCCTTTAAAAAGAAACACAGGTAGCCATCTGGCTTTCATCAGTTGAAATAGGCCTTAAGAATGTCTATATCATATCTGATTCCTCTATGTCTGAGTCATTTTGCTCTCTGAATTTTCTTAATTCTCAATTAATTTTTACTCATTCATATATTCTTTCTTGCTATGATCCATTAGTTCATTTGGTCAGTCCTTTAGTCTGGTGAGGGGGCAAGCCCTGCTGAATTATAATATAAGGTGACAACTTTTATCAGGGAGCTATGCATAGGGTGTGGCAGAAGAACTGGACAGAAGTGACTTGGGACCTGCAGTTCACGATGTGGTTTCTATAATTTCTGTGATTTCTACAAACATTTGTCTGATGATGTTTGATTTGCTGTGTTATACTTTGTGTCTGCCTTTGTGCTGCTTCTTTTCTGCCTCACACTTTGAATTTATCTCAGTCCTCATTTCCTGGGGAAGATTGCACTGGACACTTGGGGAGGGGCTTGAGGGTGGGTCATAGCGAGAATGAATAGGAAGACTTGAAAAATGGCCCACTCTTCTGCTGTGATGATGCCCGGTCACTTAACACTGATAACTCAGTTCTTGGCCAATTTAGTAAAATATATATATATATATATTTTTATATTAGAAAGCAAGTCAGTTTACTTCGATGTTGTTATTGGAGCCTTTTACCTCCAACCTCTATGGGCTACCTACATCACCAGTGTTTGTCCTAAATTACTTTGGTCTTTCATGTGCCAGAGAATGTTCTCAGCATAAGAGGGGATGAACAGGGTGGTCTAATTGAAAAAGCATAGACACGGGGGTAAAAAAAAAACTCTGAATTCATATCCATCTCCAGCACTTACTAGCTCTGTGACATTGTGCAAGGCACTGAAGTTCTTTTAGCCTTTGTTTCCTTATCTACAACTTGGAAATAATATCCCCAGGTATTATAATACTCCCATATATTATAGGATTGTTGTGAAAATTAAATGAGATAATGTCTGGAAAGAACTTAGCACAGTGTCTGGCAGAGTGGTAAGTACGCAGTAAATCTTGGTTTCTTCTCTCCTCCAGCTCCACCGCCTTTTATCCTGGCCAGCTGTCTCCAATATAGCATCAACGGTACTGTAAATACTCCCACTAATATGTAATGGCTCTCCATCAATCCTCTCTTGATCACCTTTCTACTCTTCCTCCATACTTACTCCTAAACTTAATTATGATTTTCCTGCTGGTATAATCTCCGCCTCTGCAGAGAACAATGAATCCTGGTTGTTGAAAACATCATTGTTTCCTTAGAAGAACTTAAAGAACCTACAATGTGATTGTGAGTTCTTGTTTTCCAACAGAATTTATTGTTAGCAATAAAAATCAATATATTTATATTTGGAGCTTATTTTTCACATTAATCTTGGTAGTAATACTTTTCTGATTTTCGAGAAGTCTATGATTTTTGTGTACAGAAAGTACATTTTGTTGTTTTGTCTCAGTGGATGCTAAGCTTATAATTTTTTAGATTTATTTTGGGTTTTTCTGGAGCTCAGTCCCTCAAAATGCAAATGAGTCATCAGTAACCCATCTGAAAGATAAGTTATTCTCCTTCTCTGTCCCCTACTTATTCAAGGTAAGTGATGTTTTTTGGACTCAACAGTTCAAGTCTTTTGTCATCCCTGTTGCTGTAAATTTGGCTACCCCAAGCTCCAGTGTTGTTCAGCACTTGGTTGTCTTTAGGGATTATTACTTATTTCCATCAGCCTAGGAAATGTCCTTCTTTGCATTGGTTCTCTGCTCTGACCCCCATTGACCAAACACATTTGCCTAACCAGCTGTCTATAAACCATATTACTGTCACATTGTCTCTTTGAAATTGCACAGTTTTAGATGAAATTTGAAGGTGCTAACATGGGTCTTTAAGTAACAGGACAATTACGAGTAGATTTGTTAGATTATATTCTCTAATGTGAGAGTTTGGCTTAAAAAAGAAATAGAAGATGGTAGAGGTTGTACAGGACTGATCCAGTTCTTTCATGCAGCATATTACTTGGGAAGGCCATCACACAAAGTGGTTAAGAACTAGATTGGGCATCAGACAGTCTCAGGTTTGAATCCCAGCTCTGCCATTTATTAGCTGTATAGCATTGGGCAATTTCTCTACCTCTCAGTTTCATTATTTGTAAAATGGGAAGGCAATATTACTTTCTTTGCAGAATTAAATGAGGTAATGTTTCTAAAATTATATGAGATGTTATCTGGAAACATCTTAGCACAGTGTCTGGCACAGTACTAAGTACCTAGTAAATCTAGGTTCCTTCTCCCCCCATCTTGCTCTTAATGTTGGCCATCTCTAAAATCACATTGGTGTTAGTGCAAATATTTTCACCATTATGTAATTGATATCCTCCAATCCTTTTCTTTATTATCTTTCTGTCCTAACTCCCAATTCTACTCTTGACCTCAATTATGACTCTCTTTTGCTGGTGCAACCTCACTGTCTGTCCAGAACAGTGATAATTAAAAGGAGAATCAGTTTTCTTCAGATGAATTCAACAATGATGATGGGAAGGGTGATGATGATAAAGATAATGTGGGAATTTCTTACCCTCTTTAATCTTCTAGATTGTAGGTTCCATGAGATCAAAGAGCATGACTATCTTCTTCAGCCCTAACTCTCTCAGTTCTTGGAACAGGAATGGTTGTCAAATGAATGAATCTGGTATTTTGAGTAGGTTTTGATTGTGCCATTTTATCTTTTTCATTGCAATCAGTTGGCCCAAATGTCTATTTGTTGATTTGTCAATTCACTTCTCCCATTACAGAATTTTAGTTTCTTTTTTTTTTTTTATGAAATAGAATTCTTAAATGTATGCTGTGTGTCCAAGATGGACATTGATGATATGTTGTAATGTGTTATAGGTGGAAATTAAATATCAATAAGTTAGAACACAACAGGAAATAGTGTGCTTGAAATGTCAATGTCTACACAGGGCAAAAAATCTAGATTGATTTTCAGGTTTAAGGAGAGGTTTAAGGAAGGGGGTCCTGGGAAAAGCTTTGAGATTGGAGGCATCACATTCCTTCCCACACGAAGCACATAACTTCGCATGGACTTGGTTTCCTATCAAAAGTGGAGTGTTCACAGACTCTGAACATACCCTGTACACTCAGCGCTAGGAGGACAGCAGATAAACTTGGGAAGTCTTTCTAAGAGAACAATCCCTTAAGGTTTTATGTAAATTTTTACAACCTCCTATAAATACTTTTAACAGACCATGTAAAATTTCTCCCTTACCCTAACAGCTTTAATACATAAGATGCGACAAAACCACGCAGAGAGGCAAAAGCTCCATAAGGTCAGATGATCCATTTCCTTTGCAGTGTAAGGTTCATAAATTCTGAAGCATTGAAATTTCATGTAAACACCCCTGAGTTTGCTCTAAGTTTACTTCTTTCTAGAGGATACAAATGTGACTCACATTTCCCATAATTGAGGACTGAGAATGTTTTGATGAGCAGCACTTCTCCTGGGAGACCGAACACTTCGCTTGAAGAATGCCAGTGCCATGTCCCTGTGGATACCAAAAACCCAACCCAACCCAACCCATTGCCATCGAGTCAATTCTAACTCATAGTGACCCTATAGCACATAGTAGAACTGCCCCATAGGGTTTCCAAGGTTGTGATCTTTACAGTGGCGGACTGACACATCTTTCTCCCGTGGAGCAGCTGGTGGGTTCAAAACACTGACCTTTGGTTATCAGCTACTCACTATAACTACCAAGATTCCTGTCCCTTGGATAGGGTACAGTATTTGTAGAGTCACAGTTTTAATAGCCTAGATCTAACCTAGATTCAAAGACTCAAGTCTGTTTCTACCTACCCCACCTGCCCAAGCCCAACCATATTTCCAGCTTTCCTCTCCCTTAGGCAAATGTAACTGATAACTGATTTAATGTTGAAAAATATTCTCTGTCCAAAAGTTTCTTTTAATAGATCTAATCTATATCTGTCTTACTGCAGCTTAAAGCAATTTCCAATAGCTGTGCTAATCAGTTCATCAACAAATGTACCTAGGGCTCTTTTGACTTACCAGGGGTTGTGTGTGGAAGCCAAAAGCAGAAAGTACATTAATCATGATTAATTGTCAAAGGGGTGGAACAGAAAATAACAACTGCAGTTCAGAGAAAGGAGAGAGTGAAGCAGGAGGAATCTGAACTGGGTCTTGAAGATGGTTACAATATGGGTAAGTTGAGACAAAATGAAGGGCAATCCAGATGGGATAAATGGTGTGAGGAGAAGCACAGAGATGGGAAGAAAGTGAGGAGACCAGTTGACCTGGAAGTGAAACTTTGGTAAGCGATGTAGTTGGAGATATGTAACTTTGAAGAGGCAGATTGAAACCAGTCTGTGTAGGGCCTTGGATGCTATGCTAAAGAGGATGAACTCTATCCTATAGACCAGTGACCTCCAAAGCCAGGAGGTGTGCAGGACAATCCGTTTGTGTACAAGAAATACTTATTCTTTATCTAGAAAAAGAAATAAATTTTACTAAAATTTATTAAATGAATTAGTAATATTGTATATGTCAATTATACATAAATATACGTATGTGGTGATGTATGCTCAAAATTGTTTTAGTGATAGAGATGCATGTTCTAAACAGTTTGGAGACAGACTACTGCTGTAGATGATGGGGAGTGATTAATGGTTTTCTTGCAGCCCGTGACATGTTCAAAGCAGTATTTTGAGATGAATCTGCCAGCAGTTGTACAGAGAGGATTGGAGGAAGCAGTTAGTTGGCGACTGCAACAATTCAAAGGGCCTAAATTATGGGAGACACAATGGGAATGGAAAGGAGGGGGTAAGTTCCAGAGACATTTTGATGATCTTGTTCTTTTCATGGTGAGATTTTTCCCTTAGCAAAGACATTTAGAATCACTTTGGGGGCTGAGAATAGAGCAGTGCTCAAGATGAGTTTTGTTTTTTTTTTTGGTTCAAAACTGACTGAAAACTGTATCGGTACTACCAAATGTGGTATGGTAAGTGTCATGGATTGAACTGTGTCCACCCAAAATGTGTGTCAACTTGGCTAGGCCATGATTCCTAGTATTGAGTGATTGTCCACCATTTTGTCATCTGATGTGATTTTCCTATGTGTTGTAAATCCTATCTCTATGATGTTAATGAGGTGGGATTAGTGGCAGTTATGTTAATGAGGCAGGACTCAATCTACAAGATTAGGTTTTACCTAAAGCCAGTACCTTTTGAGATATAAAGGAGAGAAGGAAGCAGAGAGACAGGGGGACCTCATACTACCAAGAAACAAGAGCCAGGAGAATAGCACATCCTTTGGACTCTGGGTCCCTGTGCTGGGAATCTCCTCTACTGGGGAAGATTGATGACAAGGACCTCTCTCCAGAGCCAACAGAGAGAGAAAGGCTTCCTCTGGAGCTGGCACTCTGAATTTGGACTTCTAGCATCCTAAACTGTGAGAGAATAAATTTCTCTTTGTTAAAGCCATCCACTTGTGGTATTTCTGTTATAGCAGCACTAGATAACTAAGACAGTAAGAAAACTTAAACTTCAATAGGACTGACAATTAAAAAAAATTAATTACTGGCCCAAAACAAGTGTCAATAACTTCATAACTAACTTATACATAAGGAAAATCTTTGAAAATGTAGATAATATCCTTTCCACCATAACCACAAAAAGGAGTACCTGAAAGAGTTAACAGAAGTAGCTTCATGATGACTCCTACATATCAAACAATTTTTGCTTCCTATCTGCTGTTTAATGTTGAAAGCAGATCCAAGAAATTTTCTCATCTCATTTGCTTGTTGGAGATATATTCCTTTTTGATAATCCCTGATTCCAGTACAAACACATTTGTTTTTCCTTGCACAGCTTGATCTTCCCAAGAAATAAAATTGAAAGAACCATATTGGTGAATGTAAATTTGTAAAAGAAATCATGGTATTTGTACTTGATTTACCACCATTTTCTAAAAAACTGTACTGTGTGTTTAACTCCCCGCCATTTGATGTTTCTGCAAGGTAGAATTCTTAACAAAAGTGTGATTCAGAGTTCAAATCTATCATTAACCAGCCCTCTCAATTTCTCCTTGGAGGTTAAAATGCTCTAAATAATGATAGGGAAAAAGAACTAGTATGTTTTAAAATGTCAACTTGATCAGGCTTGTGATCCATACATGATACTAATAGTATCTTAGAAATATATTGATGAAAGAGCCCTACTATCAGGCAATTTAAGTGAGAAAAACAAATTCACGTATTTTAACTCTAGTCGGGCATCAGATATAAACTTAATATTTGTCTCAATCAAGTTAAAATAGACTACAGATTGTGTGTGCACCTTTGCCTGTGCATGCGTATGTGTGTGTATGTGTGTGTGTAATTATTTTTTGCTGAAAATGAGTAGAATATAAAGTAGAGAAAAATAGATATAACCTATTGGCTCATATAAAAGCAAAGGAGATAAGATTAGAAGTTCCACATTTAACTAAAAGTGAATAATCTCATACACTGCTGGTGGGAATACGAATTGGTAACCATTCTTTAGGGTAATTTGTTGACATGTGTCAACAACCTTAAAAATGTTTATACTATTTAGAATCAATATTTCTAATTTTAAGAACATATCCTAGGGATAAAAATCTTAACTGTCCAATAGTAAAAAAAATAGCTAAAAAAGTAAGACTCATTTTCTTGAAGATTACTGATTATAATAGGGAAAGACTGTAAATGTGGTGATTTTAAGTAGAAAAGTAGTATAAAGCTATATATAGATATGTTTACATATATGTATACAAATATATGCATACAAAAAATTATAAATAAATGTAGCAATATGCTTATAGGTTACTTTTGTTTTCTAATTTTAATTGTTTTCCTTAGTTTTTAATTTAAAAATGGATATATTATTTATTCTTATAACCAGAAAATTATCAAAAAATTAAAATTAAAAAGAAATATCAGAGTTGAAAATGCAAATACATACAATTTGATTCAGTTAATTGAATGGAAACATTTCTGTGACCATAATATATTTATTTATTTATTTAATAACTTGACCAAGAGGCACAGTTGATAAACCATATTTTAATTAGACCCAGATGTTCTGTAAAAGTAGGTAAATGTAATAGCAACTGAAGTAAATGTCCAAGTTGAAACACATCTGATTATACTGGCTACTGGAGTGGTTTCACCTGTGTTATTTGAGCTTTGATCTCACAAAAATAGCTTATCTTTCTAAACTGAGGCAGCACCGTCATGATGCTTTAAATTAAATATGTGTGTGTGTGTGTGTGTGTGTGTGTGTGTGTATATATATATGTATATATATATATATATATATATATATATATATATATATATATATATAATAGCCCTGGTGGCACAGTGGTTAAAGTGCTCAGTGGTTGGAACCCACCAGCTGCTCTGTGGAAGAACGATGTGGCAATCTGCTTCCGTAAAGACAGCCTTGGAAACCCTATGGGGCTATTCTCCTTTATCCTATAGGGTTGCTATGAGTTCTAATCAAAGGAAGTGGATTTGGGATATACATATATACTTATATATATATATATATATGTATGTATGTATGTTGTTGTTAGGTGCCATCAAGTTGGTTCCAACTCACAGAGACCCTGTGTACAACAGAACAAAACACTGCCTAGTCCTTCACCATCCTCACAGTCATTGTTACGCTTGACCCATTGTTGCAGCCACCGTGTAAATCTATTTTGTTGAGGGTTTTCCTCTTTTTCGCTGATCCTCTACTTTACCAGGCATGATGTCCTTCTCCAGGGACTGATCCCTCCTGATAACATGTCCAAAGTATGTGAGACATAGTCTCGCCATCCTTGCTTCTAAGGAGCATCCTGGTTGTACTTCTTCCAAGACAGATTTGTTCGTTCTTCTGGCAGCCCATGGTATATTCAGTATTCTTTGCCAACACCACAATTCAAAGGCATCAGTTCTTCAGTCTTCCTTATTCATTGTCCAGTTTTTGCATGCGTATGAGGCGATTGAATACATCATGGCTTGGTCAGGTGCCTCTTAGTCTTCAAGGTGACATCTTTGCTTTTGAACACTTTAAGGAGGTCTTTTGCAGCAGATTCATCCAATGCAATGCATCTTTTGATTTCTTGACTGCTGCTTCCATGGGTGTTGATTGTGGATCAAGTAAAATGAAATCCTTGACAACTTCAATCTTTTCTCCATTTATCATGATGTTGCTTATTGGTCCAATTGTGAGGATTTTTGTTTTCTTTATGTTGAAGTATAATCCATTACTTGTGTGTGATATTAATGATATTGTTTGACAATTTCCACATTCGATTGGATCACCTTAATTAATACATATGTATGTATTAATTTATTCATCAGTCGGTAAGCCAATAAGTCAATAAGCCTTTACTCAGCACGTGTTAAATACCAGGCCCTGGACAAGGATTGTGAAAAAAAAATGAGTAAGACTCAGAGAATTAGTGGTCTAATGGGAAGATCAACACTTAAGTGTGGTTGAGAATGAAAATAGATACGTATGACATTCTAGAGGAATGTTGAGAAAGGAGCAACCAACTTTATCTTGGATTTAGGAAAGCCTTTCCAGAGAAGGTAATGTTAGAGCTGGGCTTGGTTGAATGAATAGGAGTTTGCCAGATGGAAAAGGTGAAGGGCATTCCAGATCGGAAGAGGAGCATATGCAAAGGGCCAAAGATCTGATAGAGTGTGGCTTGTTCAGGAGCTGGTAGGAAACGTGATGTGGCCAGAGCTTAGGATGAGAGGCAGGAGCAGGAGCAGGAGAGAAGAGTGAAAAAACAGGTTAGGGCCAGAAATGGCCTTCACACACTGGTAATCACAGTGTTCCTACTTCAGAGATGATTAATAGTGATTTTCCTGGCTAATAAAATCCTAATCATTATAATGAGGTAGGACTGTTTCCTTTGAATTATGGAAATTATAACTGTTATGACCTGTTCCACAAACACAGGTTATAAATATGATTACACCTCTTTAATCTCCTTTACAGTTAATCACCCATGCCTCCACACACGTTATTAGCAGGAAGCCTACTATCTCTGCTTGAGGTCTCTCCTTTCCACCCTTAAATTGTTCATGAATCCTGGGACTTTACTGAGCCCCAACAGACCAGTCCTCCTCCAGAAGCCAGTAAGTGGATCCGCCTCTGGTTGCTGCGTGGTATCACTTATCCTGTGCACTGAATGAAGTACTTCAGGTCCAGGCCTGGCTTAAGCCACAGTGGTACCCAATTTGGGCATTAAGGTTATAGGCTCCCTTTGTTTACATTCCCATCCTCAGCCATTGTTCCCTAAATCATAACCACCGTGCAGGGACAGATTAACCAATAAGCAAGGTACGTGTGGGTTTACTTGTGCTTACTTACTAATCTGTGGAGCCTTGGTGGCGTAGTGGTTAAGAGTTCAGCTGCTGACCAAAAGGTCAGCAGTTTGAGTCCACCAGCCACCCGATGGAAACCCTATGGGGCAGTTCTACCCTGTCCTATAGGGTCACTATGAATTGGAATCCACTTGACTGCAACAGGTCTACTAATCTGTAGTGAATAATTTCACCTGTTTTTCACCACAAAGTTGTGGTGAAACCCATGTGAAATTGTTCACTACAGATCAGTAAGTAAACACAAGTAAGCCTGTGTATACCTTGCTTTCTGGTTAATCCACCCCTGCCACTGTGTCGGGGTGGCTGAGCCTGGAGGAGCTTCTGGAATAGGCCGCATGCTAGGTTGAAATTAGCCCTTCCTCTAGAACCTTAGGCCATTGTGTTCAGCCCAGGTCAACAGACCAGACTCCTCCGTTTTATCAGGGTCATTTTATTTAAGTGACTTCTGGGACCTTCCTAGGGCTTTAGTCAGTGTCACCCTGATGCAATAGGTCTTTCATTCCCTGTCCCCAGTCTAAGGAAGCAGGGTAAAGGTACTGGGGCTTCCCTCCAAAAAGGCCCAGGGTTTCTTTTACACATTGATTCTTTCCTGCCCAATGTTTAGGTTGCTCAAGAGTTAGCATCTCACAAGATGGAGTTTAAAAAACATGTTATTGCTCTGACGCAATACCTCCCCTCCCCCAACAAAATACCTAACTGCTTTACATGTAAAAACCTGTTGCTGTAAAGTCAATTCTGACTCATAGCAACCCTATAGGACAAAGTAGAACTGCCCCATAGGGTTTTCAAGGAGTGGCTGGTGGATTTGAACTGCTGACCATTTGGTTAGCAACCATATTACATAACTAAAAAAAAAAAAAAAAAAATCAAAGAATTCTTCTAAGAAGAAAGATCTTCAAGGTAATTTCTGTTCCTACCTATAAAGAGAAGTAGTTGCAATTTATTTCACTAAAATAATTAATCTCTGTCTAACCCATGCTCCCTATTAAAAAAATTAATGATAATATGCTCATATATGACAAATTGTGTAACTTTCCCAAGGTGGAAATAGGTCTTAACCCCCAAACCCATGTGTTTAACCACTATGCTTTACTTCCTCTTCACATTCAATTTATATGCTAACATGCCATTATTTATTTCTATAACTCATATACTATACTTCTTGTATTAGCCAAGTTCGTTGCAGGAATAGAAATGTCTTTAAGTGTGAGCATCCTTTTTTGAACTGTTATTAAAGAAGGCTTGGAAAATAAGTATATTTATGAACTAGTATATTTATACGGAGCCCTGGTGGCACAGTGATTAAGAGCTTGGCTGCTAACCAAAAGGTTGGCAGTTCAAATGCACCAGCTGCTCCTTGGAAACCCTATGGGGTAGTTCTACTCTGTCCTATAGGGTCGCTATGAGTCAGAATTGACTTGACGGCAGTGGGTTTTTTTTTTTTTTTTTTTTTTATATTTATGTGAAGAAGTGAGTATATTTACTGTAAGAGAAAGTTGTTTTTTTTTCTGCCTACTTAGGTAACAGAAGGAAGAATAGTATTTATACATAGTTCTAGGAGGGATGAAACTGAGGGTAAATGGATATTTGGGTCAATACACATTGTTAACACATAGTGTTCTTTAGAATTCATGATCTGGGAAAGCTGTCCCAAGGTTGGATTAATCTAAGTTGTTCTGCTGAAAGTCAAGTTTATTTTGCTTTGCCTCACTCTTGGTGCAAATGTAAGACAGTGAACTGACCTTTTCAATTTACCTGCTTAATGAGAGTCACCTCTCAGACTTCTCTTCTTTCAATTTGATAGTAACGGGGGAAAAAGGTCTGAGTTTTTTCAGCTTTTCTCATAGGCGCTATTTTCCCAATAGCATTATTACTGTTCTCAGTGAGATGAAAATATACCAAACAACAAACAAACAAACAAACAAAAACCAGTTGCAGTCGAGTGAATTCCGACTCATGGTGAGCCGATGTATTTCAGAGAAGAAACTGCACTTCATAGGGTTTTCAATGGCTATGATCTTTCGGAAGCAGATCTCCAGGCCTTTCCTCTGAGGCACCTGTGGGTGGATTCAGACTGCCAGCAATAGGGAATCTCTGGCTCATTTCTGTACATCTATGAGAGAATCAATTACTTATCCTCTGACAAAACCTCAGTGAAATCTGACTTCTTTCCAACTAACACCAGGGTCCTGCATTCACGTCCAATTCTAGGACTTTCTTTCACTGGCTTATTTGGGCTAGTGCTGTATGCCACTGAGCCAGGGCAGAGTTGGAAGGAGGGTTATGACTGAGCTGCTCGTTTACCCCAATTTCACCACAAGATGAATCCCCTGCATTTGACCTCATATCACTTTGTTTTCTTACTATTGTTATTGTTATTTTTTTAAGTCTGAAATTCTTGGCTTTTGAAATTAGGTTGTGTTTGAAATGTATAGCAAATTCTGTCATTTAAAAATGATAAATATAGTCATCCTTAAATGACATTACTCAGTTTCAAATTTATTGTTTCTTTTTTTTTTTATTTCACTCAGAAAATAAAAATTCTGATTGACTCTCACTTTAAAAGTAAGAATCCTGTCTATTTGTTAGGATTTGGATATGTTTCATGTTGGGATGGAGGGAACATTTCATACAGAAAGAGGTTAGGTGTTTTTCTATAGGTAGGTGAAGTGTGTATTTTGTTCCCTTGGCTGTATATACCCATTCTGTATTAACAAAGGTGTTCTTGATATATATTTGCCTTGTCTCAATTTTCTTAACAATCCTATGAGGCAATTATTATTTTCGTTAATGTACAGATAAGGAAACTGAGGCTCAGACAGTTTAGGCAACTAATCCAAAGTCACAGAGCTGGGAAATAGCAGAGACAGGAATCAAACATAGCTTGTTCAGACGCCATGGCCAGTCTATGGACTTAGGTGGCCTAGGGGCCTGAACTCCACACTAGGTTCAGGGTCTAGTCAATGAATGAAATCCCATGCATTCCGCTTAGGTTCAGGGACAATGAGTATATCAGAGTGGGGAGACTTTAAAAAAAAGTCCAGTATTTGCTAAACCACTGGTTTCCTAGTGCTTCTATCAGACCCTTGGCATTGATTATTTTGCAGGTGCTGGTGTTCCACGCTGACATGTACTGAGCTTCTCAGGGACTTGAAGGAGGCTCTGTTTGTCTTTTCAGGGCCAGCTAAACACCAACAGCTATGCTGTCACGGCTTTGAGGCCTTAGCATTTCTCACTTCAAACTGATTACTTCTTTATTATCTTAACATGACATCATTGGCCATCTGGTTGATTTGAAATGTGAAGGAGACTAATCCTGTGCAATAATGACTTTCAAGTGGAACACCAAATCTATAGGGATATTCAAGGCTTTTGCTTTAAAAAAAAAAAAAAAAAAAAGGAGTTTTCTCTAGCCTGTGCTAACTATCCAATTATCTGTATTTAGAGAATTCCATCATTTTAATAATTTGGTTCCATTTTGCTCATAGGTGCAGATATATTTAATAAGAAAGCATTTTTCCCTTATGGATTTAAAAATGTTTAGAATTTTCATTTGTAGCATGTAAGCAATAGTACTTTATCCTTTGTTATTTTTTGCTATGTTAGAAGCGAAGTGCCGTTTGATTTAAATTGACTCTAAGCACATTTCTTTTAGAGAAACCAAAGATTATAATCTTAAGCCACACTGATTAAATTTCATTCTGAGTCAACAGTTTGTAGAATTTGTGCTGTGCATGTCAGCAGGTGGTTTAATTCTGCAGAGACGGCAGTGGTACACCAGGATTCTTCTTTACCAAGCACTCAAATGCCTTTGTAAGAAATTCCTCTTCTCTCTGGGGTTCAAAGTATATGCTCTGTGCCTGGATATCCTTTATGTAGCTGGATGGTTCATTTATTATTACATGCCAGGCATAGAGGTGTTTTACATACACTATATCATCCTCACAGCCACCCCATGAAATAGTTATGGCATAGGCATCGTTTTCTCCACTTTTCAGGTGTTGAAGTTTGGTGATTACACAGCTAGGGGCTAATAATGGCAGGCTTCACCAGGTCTGTCTGCCTTTTCAACTATAACACCTTGCCTGGGGGTGAGTTAGAAGAAGAGTTTTAGGAGATGAGGCTGGGGAGGTAGTGAAGGGCCTTGAATTTTATTCTGGGTATGACACCAAGATTTTCATTCACTCATTCAGTACATAAGTATTGAGCACCTACTATGTGCCAAATGAGGGCAGTGGTGGTTCAGTGGTAGAATTTTCTCCTTCCATGCGGGAGACACTAGTTCGATTCCCAATTCCTGGCCAATGCACCTTACGCACAACCACCACCCATCTGTCAGTGGAGGCTTATGTGTTGCTATGATGCTGAACAGGTTTCAGCAGAGCTTCCAGATCAAGATAGACTAGAAAGAAAGACCTAGTGATCTACTTTCAAAAAATCAGTCACTGAAAACCCTATAGATCGCAATTGTTCGATGCCATTATGCATGGGATCACCATGAGTCAGGGACCAATTAGAGGGCAGCTAACAAGGACAACAATGCTATGTGCCAAATAATCCAGGTAGTGGGGACATAGCAGTGAATTAAAACAAACAAACAAACATGAATCCCTGCCTTCCAGAAACTTACATCCTAGCTTTTGAAGGTACTGAGCAGAGAAATGACGGGATCTGGCTTAGGTTTTACAAGGATCCTCTAGCTGCAGCGTGGAACATCACCTGCAGAGGGGCAAGGACTGAGGCAAGGAGACCAGTTAGGAGGCCACTGAAGCAATCCAGGCAAGAGATGACCAGAGTGGTAACAGGTGAGAGCTTAGATTCTACGTCTACTTAGAGGGAAGTGCCAGTGGACTTGCTGAAGAATTGCATGTGGAAATTGCTTTTCTAGGCTTTAATTCGAACTCTGGTCACCCTGCATCCTAAGCCTGCTGTCTTTTAATTATGCTAAAATGCTCAATGTAGAGGGAGTTTAGTTTAGTGAACAGTGTAGCTCCTTTTAAGCTCCTTAGGGCTGAGCTTATCAAAAGAGAGTACTCGTTGGTGCTTGAGGAGGCAGGATGGAGCTCCATCATCCAGGCTGCAGCTGACCAGTTTTCTCCCTCAAAGGCCACGCACCTCAGTGGCAACACTTGGGTGGTGATACTTGATGTTTGTAGTGTATCCATTTCAGAGCCACTCAAAGTGCATTTCATTCCTACCCTATGGCTCCCCTGTGAGGAGGCAGGAGGATGGATCCTCTTAACAAGATTTAAGCCCAGCTTCATGCTTTTCTGCCTTTGTTAGTTCTCAGAAACAACATCCTCAGGTCCAAAATCAAAACATTTTAATTCTTGGTCACAAAGTGGCACTTTTAACATATTGTTTTACCATTATTATAATTTTTTTAAGTTTGGGAAACAGAGCTTCCTTGTAGTTAACTTTTATAGAGCTGACATAGTCACTAAAAATGGTTCTAACTCCAGGATACAAATTTGTATTTCTCAGGTCAATATAATTGCCACCAAGTTGTTTATGCAGTAGCAAGGCGAATAAAATGTGTTGTCTTCATTCAATTAATTTTCATTGACCTTAAGTGAATGACCTTATATTTCCAAGTAGGAGAGGAGAATGGCTGTGGGCAGTCATTGAGGACAGCGTGAGTGCCTAGCTATACTTGTAGAATTAGACTAAGAAGTAATCCCCTATGCACTTTATCTTGAAGTAGAGACAGACCATTGACTTCCAGTTATCTGCCTTAAGACCTCCTAACTGCCTCTCCTGGACACCATCTAATATCCCATCAAACTTGGCCATCCATTGGGTCCTGCTGGACAGGATATTCAGTTTAGGGTGTGATTAGAAGCTCTCCCTTCCCATCCTGCAGACAGCATTTGTCACAACCCATGCCCCCACTAACTTGCCCTGGAGATCAGCCCTGAGGCTGCTCCTTTGCTGTGTCAGCCATACCCTGAATCAGGCAGCCACATTGGCTCATGATGAGTGCCTCTGATTCCCTCCTTCTTCCAGAATGCAGAGGGGCTCTGCCAGCTTTTTTTATATCCAAAATCAACTGAAGTATCAATTATACTTGTTTTATTTTATTATTTTTCCTAGGACTGCGCCCAAAAAGGACTTTGCGCTTGGTGCTCTGGACTGCAGAGGAACAAGGTGGAATCGGTGCCTTCCAATATTACCAGTTACACAAGGTACGGCCACAGATCGCTGAGCATTTGAAATGTGTAAACCAAAAGCATTGGTGCTTTTGTTTTAAAAATTCCTTCTATCATCCCATTTAACATCGACAACAATACTTTGATGTAGGCTGACCCTGGCAAACAGCCCTTGCAAAAACCTTCCTCATCTAGCCCTATAAGTGAGAAGGCACAGATGAACTGAGAATGCTATGGTGTGGAGCAAAGGGCTTTTCCATTTCTACCTCATGGTCTGTGGCCTTATAAAAAGCCCAACTGTCATGCTGCCATTTTCTTAACATCTCTTTACTTGTATTATACTTGTATTTGCTGGTGAAATAGCAAGAGGTAGACATTTTCTCTCTCCACTGAGCCCATCCCCGTACCTCAATGTTCCAAATCCTCCTGAAGGCCCCGGAATTTGAAAGTCAAGTCTTGAAGCTTTGCATTAGCCAGGAGTGTTTCCATATGACAGTGGGAATGGTAGCAACCAGAGATCTCAGACCTGGGGCTATGGAGGACAGTGTGGCTTGACACTGACTGTGATTAGGCAAGAGTGAAGCTTGAGGCAAAAAGGTGATGGTGGAGGGTCATGATTAGAAATGCAAGATCATGTTTTAGGTAGGGGACAAGGAGATTAATGTCAAAATAACCTTTGTGGGAGCAAAATTTACAGCTCAGAAATGCTCTGAATCAAATCAAATGTTAGTTCAAAGAGGAATCCCAAATCAATGGGTGTGCTGCTGAGCAGTGGTGTTCGGGCAGAGGAGCAGGGTCTGGTTGTTGCTGTTGTTGCTGCTGCTGCTGGATTGTTTTCCCTGCATCTCCAGATTAGAATAAACACATCTTACAGATTTAAATTATCAAAATCAGAGAAGGGTTAATTTGTTTTGTAAATTGTGTTTATATCATTTTTTATCCTTTTACACAGAGTGAGTGTTTAATACCCTATTTCAGTTATTTAGAGCTTGAGAGTAATGAGTTCAGAGTCATAAATTTGGTCACTGAGTGTGATTATTTACTGTCCAGAGGAAAGCCTATACCTGTTGGCCAACTCTTTCACTACTTCAGTTCTTTTAGCCTCAAGGGGTAAGATAATTCAAGACATATGTCTTTTGGTTGATGGGTCAGTAACATTATCATCTGAATGTTGTGGTAGACTAGAACACCAGGTAAGAGTTGTTCTTGATTCAGCAACATTCAGTTAATATTTTCTGAGCATCTTCTGTATTACATATACTATGTTAGGCATTTGGTTTAGCTTCATTAAAAAAGATAGACCTGGCCTTATGGAGACTGAAATTTAGTAGAGGAGACCAACCACTAAATTTCAATTACAGTATAATGTGTTAAGAGTTCTGATAGTGAAGTAATAAGGTATTGATGGCACACACAGGAAGTTCACCTAAGCTGGTCTTGGGTGGTGAGGGGGGTCAGGATAAGCTATATGAAGGAAATGACATCTAAGCTGAGGTCTGAAGACTGAGTAGAAGTAAGGCAAGGAAAAGGAGTTGGCAGGGAGGAGGTAAATATTCTTCCTTGGCAGAGGAAACTGTATATGTAAAGCTGGAGGTAGAGAGAGCACAGCATAAAGGAGAAACTGAAAGTACTTGAGAGTGGCTGTGCCCAGAATGCCAGATGCACAGTGGTGGGAGCATAGAGTGGAGAGGTAAACCAGAGCCTGAATGAGAACTATAAATCATGTTTAAAAGTTTGGGCTTTATCCTAAGGGCAAGAGGAGTAACTGAATTATTTTGTGGAGGAGCTTTAAGATTTGTACATCTTGAACACCATAGAAAATACAATACTTAAAATAACTGTTCTTTAGTTCCTTTATTCGCTATAATATACTGTACGCCAAGAAAAAAAAAACTGGATTTAAACTGTAAAGGATCAGACTTGAAATTTCATTGACCACTGACATTCCTTAGATCTGGGAAAAGAAGGTTTTATAGCATGTTGAGTTTATAGCACTGTAGCATGGATGCAGGCAGAAATGACTTGATTTTAAACTTCTAAGAGGTTGGCAGGGATATCTATCTCTAAGGGACATGTAATCACATTAACAGAGCTGGTTTATCTTGACGGTATCCATGTTGCCTTCATACAAATGTGTACAGAGATTGGTGGCAAGTGTGTATTATATTTTCAGGAATGGAAAAAAGAAATTCCAGAAAGGGAAAATATAGGGTTCTTGTTTTAGGATAGCTCTTTATCTTACCTATAAAAAGACATTCTGCATGTTTTACATGATATAGCCAATTGTGAAGGACTTATTCTGGGTTCAATGATTGCCGTATTGGTAGAAACATTGTTAAGAGCATAATCATTTCTGGAGTGACTGAATTTAACTTAAAAGTTAAATATAATAAGCAAGTCACAAACCATAGCATTATTTAATGCCAGAAGATAGTCAAACAATGTCCAGTTCACTCTAGTCACAACAGAGAGATCCTCTGTTCTGAATAAGATAATGATAACTGCTGAAACAAATAAACCCTAAAATTTCAGTAGCTTGACATAATAGAAGTTTATTTCTTGCTCACTTAACATCCAGTCAGCAAAAGGGCTGTGCTCCACATGGTTATTCAGTGATCCAGGAGGACAAACTCTTCAGACATAATTTTTAATATCACCTTGGGCATCAACATCCAATTGACAGACAGGGGGAGTGTAAGAGTTGTAAGTGGGACGTTTCTATGGTCCATTGTGGAAGTGGCTCACATTATTTTTGCTCACATTCCATTGGCAAGACGTAGACCAGCAGCATACATGGTAATACATGGTATTATCAGTCTTTTTATTTTTTAATCATTTTTGTGGGTGTCATGTTTTTATATTTTTCAAGGTAGAGTCACAAGAAAAGTTCTACCTCCACTTCTAATGGCCTTTGTTCTTTTACCCTTCTCTGCTTCCTTGTCTTGAGACTACCTTCACTCTATCTTCTGCCTTATGATTTGAGGGAGGCTGAAGGGCGTTATACCCTGCATGAGATTTGTGGGGCTGTTAGTGGTTGGAGTGACCCTATTTCAGTTTGGAGGAACACGACAGCAAAAGCAGGAGACAGAAATGCAGCCTTACTCATAGACACAGCTGACTCCATGGAGCATAGACTTCAGATTGCGGTTGGGGGCTGCTGGAGTCAAAAGAGGGGCAGAGGCAAGAGTGATCCCCAAAAGGATTTAGGGAGGGAGATTTCTCTTATGCCCAGAAAAGAGATTATTCTGAAAGGGATAAAAGACTTCAGAAAATGCTTTTGTGATCTTGTTTATAGACTTTATAAAAAAGTTTTTTTTCAATATGAACTTCCCTGTTGGTGGAATTCAGCTTGCCTTCACTAAGAAGGAAACGTCACCACACACAGAAGGATATTCTTGTGCCCTAGTGATTTTTAACAGTTTGTTTGTAGGAGTGGAATTTAGATTTGAAACTAAAACATATTATAGATATTTTATTGAATCTTCAAATCGGTGAATAACATGAGTATTGCCCAGATGCCATTTGCCTAATCTGCTTTTCATGGGAACAGTGTTACTTTTTTCTCTACTCTTGGAAGGAGAGCAGGATGTCATTTCTCATGTCCTAAAACGTACAAAGAAGTTGGAGGGGAAGGGGAACTAGTATAATTTCAACTGGATTGCTGGCTTTTTTTTCTTTTTCCCAATCTTTTCCATTTTAAGCAAAAATATGATATGACATAATTATAACGAGTAAGGTAATCTGGCCTTGAGAAAGCCTCATTACACAAGGTAATCAAATAAAATAGATTGATATGTTCTATTCTGGCATGAGCAATATTTTAACCTTTTCCTGATTTATTGCACAAACTCCTGGCAATTGAATTACAGGAATTATGAACACTGCTGTGTTCTGTTAGTCATTAATAAAGGCGATATTTTAAATAGACTTTATTAAATGAAGGATGGGAAGTATGTTCATTCTAAATACATCAGTTTATTCTAACTCTATCCAGCTCTAAAACAGAAAAAGGTGAAATGAATATGTGTAATTTTTTGTCAGAATTTCCTCTGTTGCCATGTTGAGGAATAAAATTGTATTTTTACTTATATAATAAACAGTAATGCTAGCCTCTGTTAGTAGTGAAGTTCTTTTCAACTTCCTAACCCACACTAGATTTCTTCCTTCACTCTAAAATAAAAGAATATATTAGAAATGCTTCTTCATATTATCTGGGCAAATGAGTTTCTTTGGCATTTTTATTTTCCCAACCCTATTGCCTCTACATAATGTTAATTTCGCTAGGGTGACACTCCTAGAGTGGGAACAGTGTTGTACTCATGTGCAGCTCTAGATGTAAAAACAATGGAGCTGATATACCCATTCAGCGTAATTGTGTCTGGACTATGTCTCCAGCACTGCCTTCCTTATACCTTTAAAATTTCATGCAGTGTAGGCACACTAATCAGAGGTTATTGTCTCAATCATTACTGCTGGGCTTTTATCCATCCTGTGTTTTTCTTTCAGTGCCTAGATATTTGCATTAGTCTGTTGATCACATCACAAAATTGGTTTATACTTCATTTATCTCAGTGTGTTCTTGGTTTGGAGCCCTGGTAGTTCCAACATTCACAAAACTTCTACAGTACACCCAGGAGCTCTCTGGGGTTCCATTAGAATTTGTGGATTTTATTCTTTAAAAACGGGGGAGGAGGCAGGGGGAGGGCTCTCTTTTGCTTTGCTTTCTCCTGTGTAGAGTTTCATTATGAATGTGGGACTTGAGAATCTTATATACATAAAGTAATTACATATAGATATATGTCAGCCTGGGCAGAGCTAGCAAAATATTCCCTTTGATATTAGGACGATCACATTATGCTACCTTGTGAATGAACATGAGAAGGCTTTGAGTCACCTCTTTCCTTTATTTCTCTTTAGAAGAGATCCTTCTTAACTGGCTCCCCCCTCCCCCATAGAAGAGAATAGAAATAATTTAAAGGAAAATGAATGGCTGTGCTGGCTAGAATGGAATCTTTCCATGCTCCTGAGATGGAAAGACCTGGACTAGAGTTCTGGGTAGTATTTATCATACAGAACCTTATGGTTTCAGATACTGGTGAAGTTTTTCTTGAGTGTTGGTTGCAGCCCAATACAGTGTGCTGACCTCTCTGCTCTGATCTGAAAAAAAACACAGCTGATTATTGTAATTGCTATCAACAGTTGTACACCTGTGAAAAGGTGAATTGGAAAAAGTTGTGTGATAGATATATTTACAATGACAAAAAAAAAAAAAAAAGAAGCTGCTGAGGCTCCTTATGTACAACCAAACACTTTATGGGATTTGGTTCCTTGGTTTGAAGGTTTAGGGTCATGGTTTCCTGGGACATCCCAGTTAACTGGCCTAATAACATGTTTAGTGCTTCTGTTCTGCCTCCTAGTTCATTGTGCAGTGCCTGAGGTCTGAAAAACTTGCAAGCACCCATCCAAGGTACAACAATATGTCTCTGTTCTCCTGGAGCAACAAAGGAAGAAGGAGAGTCAGGAATAGGATGGGGATACAGAATGCGTGGCGAATTGCCTCCATGAACAGCTGCCTCCTTTGCCATGAGACGAGAAGAACTGGATGGTGCCCAACTACCATTACTTAACATTTTGATCAAAGATTCTAAAGAAGAATCCTGATCAAAAGAGGGGAAATGCAGAGAAGAATTTCAAATTCTCATAGACTCTATTTTCTGGAGCCATGGGGGCTGGATGAGCCCCTGAAACAATTGCCTTGAGATAATCTTTAAACTTTAAACCAAAAATATCCCCTGAAGTCTTCTTAAAACCAAATAATAGTTTAACTTAACTAGTAAAGAATATCTGCCTTGAGCATTATGCTCTTTTAAGAACAATCTATATGGGATCATTGTGACAACGGCAACTCAAAAGATTAGATAGGAACCTTAGTGGGCAGTGAGTTTATGTTAATGTGGGAGGAACAACTCAGAAAAGGAGGGTGAGAATAGTTGCACAACTTGAAGAATGTACTCAGTGTCACTGGACTGTACATGTAGAAATGGTTGAATTGGTGGATATTCTGCTGTGTATATTCTCAACAACAACAAAATAAATAAAATTTTAAAAAGAAAAGAAAAAACCAAACCAGTTGCCATTGAGTGATTTCAACTCATGGTGACCCCATGTATTTCAGAGTACAAATACACTCCATAGGGCTTTCAATGGCTGTAATTTTTCAGAAGTAGATCGTGTGGATTCAAACTTCCAATCTTTTGGTTAGCAACCGAGTGCTTAACCGTTTGCACCACCCAGGGACTCCAACTCTGCTACTGTTACTAACCCAAATAAGGCAACTGTCTTTTAAGGTTGGTTCTGAGAAGATTGTGCCAAAACACTGACATTTATTATGAATTACTGTGTCTGGCATCTTATCTCGTTTAGTCTCCATTTCTGAAACCATGAATAAGGCCTTGAGTTTTATTAGCTTGCTAGGGTTTGCCTACTAGGCATGGATAGTTTCTGCTTCATTACCTTCCTATTCCCAACCAGGTTATGATTTGACCTGGAAGGACCTATGGCATATCTGGTTTCCATAGTGCATGAACTTTCTAAGGAAATCAGGTAGGCACACCGGGATATACAAATCCAAACTGAGATTTCATGCCTTGGGCTCACAAGTGACCTATATGGGTCAGAGTCTTTGGATCTAAATTGTCCTATCACGTGTGCTTGGGACTTACTAAGTTATAGAGTCAACAAACCACTTTTTGAATCATCAGCACTGTTTTAATTTGCCTAAAGCTATCTTCTTCCCTCATCTTTACTCCATTTTCTAAACCGGGGGTTGGCACATTTTTTTCTGTCAAGGGCCAGATAGTAAATATTGTAGACTTTACAGGCCATGTGGTTGCTCTACTAAACTCTGCCATTGTGTAGGACAAGAGCAGTCATAGGCAATACTATACAAATGAGCATGGCTGTGTCTCCAGTAAAACTTTATTTACAAGAAAAGGCAGCAGGTCAGATTTGGCCCACTGGCCATAGTTTACCAACCTCTCATCTAAACCCTTATTGAGCCAAAGTTTAGAAAACTTTCTTCTGAAGCCATTTCCAATTTCAATCACATCTTTTAGTGGAAGAACTTTGTAGTACTTAGTGGAATTCTAAAATTTAGAGCTTATGTCTTGGTAGGCTATTAATATGACTGTTTATAAGCTCAGCACTCAAAAGAGGTTCCAATTGTTTCCCTTTAAGTATTTAGATGACAGAACAAACCATTGCCAAGTCAGTCCACTGCCTTAGTTATAGCCGAATGAGCCACACCGTAGTCATAGTTACCTGGTTGGAGGAAGGGGATTACCATACTTTTCCAGTATTTCTTAAAACAAGAACATAACCCTTTATTATGATAGCTAAATGTAATAATATTCAAACGTGTATTTAAGGGGTATATTTTTTAAGTCTATACACATAGAAGGGTCTTTTAAAGAAATTCCAATATAACTTACTTGACAAATTTCTTACTAGTCCTTAATGATTGCATTCTCTGTTTAATTACATACTAGTTTTATCTGTAGATTTGCCTACAGCCTTTCTTTATTAAATCTGAATTATTGTCTGTGAGTGAGGCTTTTCTCAGGAAATTCCAAGAACACTAGGTCTTTTGGTAATCAGTAGCCCTGCTGGAAGTTTGTCCTCCGCTTCTGACTACTGTGGTTTTTCTGTGTTTCTGCTAGACTAATACATAAATGTCAAAGAATGGACTAGCGAAGATGGCTTGAGGAATGAATGGGCAGAATAATACTGGCAGGACTGCAAGGTCAGTGCTAGAAAGCAACCAGTGGGTGGTGAGTTCTGTTGTGCTCTGAAAAGCAGTGTCCAGAAGCCACACATGGGTAGTACTAAAGCTATGTCTACTTTGGGACTGAGGAATGGGCAGGAAAATGAGAAGCAGAATCTTAGGACACAGTTGTGAGGGCAACCTGAGAGTCTTTCTCTCTGGGACTCATTTTCACAGACCATTCCAATAGGTATTAACCCATATCCTGTGGTATCTTAAGGTGCCACTTGTCACCTGATAGCATTGGTCTTGGTCTGGCTTTCTAACTTCCTTTTCAATTAGGCCACATCTGTAATTCTTTTTGATTTCTCTACTCTCTATTTTGTGTAAAAAACAAAAACACATAGTCATGTATTTTTTAAAACAGAAGATTAGGACTTTTCATCCTTATTGTCTTTCAGAAGACTTCACTCTTGCCTCCACTTACCAAATTCTTGTCTTGCATTTGCAATGACTCATTCTAGAAGCTGTGGTCGCCCCTAGCAACCAGCAGTTTGTCTGAACTGCTTTGGTTTCAGAGTTCTCTTAAAGGCGAGTTTCTTAGAATCAATTTCTAAAGAGCTGTTATATCCTACACAGCAAAACATATAAACAATTCAGATTTTAAAAGCTTAGCCAGGTTTTTCAACAGTGGTTTAAAGTGGTTTCATTACATGAGCTATTTTGAAATTAGACAGAATTTCCGTTACTAGTTAAAACAGGAATGTAATTTGCTTTTATGGATTCTTATAGTTTCATTTAATAAAACTTATCAATGAGATGCACTACCCCATGAAATCAGAGGCAATGCTACGGTAAATACTTGTAAATGTGTTTCGGGGAACTCTCCAGGTATTAACTGAAGACTGGAAGAATGTATGGTATGCATCTCTCCCCCTTCACTGGCATAGCTGGGTGTCCCCCTCACCCCCAGCCAAAGCTCTGCAAAATACTATATTATGCCCTGCAGAGACAAATGGGAGGAAATCAAACTGTTTTGTCATTTGGATTAGGAAAAGTCAAAGGGAAGAGAACATAATAGTAGACAGAGGAAAAGTGGTTTGTGAAAATTGCCCATTTTTTCCATGTAAAGGAGAGTAATTTTTTCCTTTTGTTAGATCTAAATATCTAGTAACATACTAGAAATTTTTTTGGGATAGACATATTTAGAAAAACAAAGCCATCAAGAATTTTGAAGAATCCCGTTTCCCAAATGGATATGTAACAAATTCTTATCATTTATAAGATATCACTTTAATCCCTTGCATCTATGTGATTGTTCATAAATCAGAGTAATGTTTCATAGACATCATCTCATTGATAATAGTAATGACTCTGGTACTTGCCAGACAATGCACTGTTTTCCTTATTTCACAGATGAGGGAGCAGAGGCTCAGAGAGGTGAGGAATGTACCCAAAGTTGCACAGCACAGCCCATTAGGTACAGAGCCTGAACTTAAACCTAGCTCTTCTGTCTCCAGACTTCAGCCATAATGACTCCTGTGACTGTGTACTTCTTTGTCACCCATCTCAAACCCTGGTGGCGTAGTGGTTAAAAGCTATGGCTGCTAACCAAAAGGTCAGCAGTTCAAATCCACCAGGTGCTCCTTGGAAACTCTATGGGGCAGTTCTACTCTGTCCTATAGGGTTGGAATCTTCTCAGTGGCAGTGGGTTTAGTTTTGGGTTTTATCCACTAGACCATAGTCTGAAGGACATACACACCACTATATTCAGGCTTGCTGGCTAATCAGTTACACTTGAATGCATGAATGGAGAAGTCATGTCAAGGTACTTAGTTTAAAACACATTTAGCACAGAATCATATTCTACAAAATTTTGGAGTGCAAGCTAAGGCCAAGCAATACTGCGTAGCTATGCAGATCACCGATAATTCTCAATGTTTTATATTTGTACCTTCTCTGAAGAGTCTAAAAATAAATATACATATTTGTTCATGAAGAGAACTCTCAAAATCCTGCTACAATGATTAAAACAAAAACACTTCAACCTTCACTGTAGTTTTAGCTTAGATTGGGGCACCTTCTCTCTAAAGTTTTAGCTGGACAATAGATAAAATAAAAAAATTAAAAAATTCAAAGAAACCTTTTAGTGATATGAAACTCTTTCACACACTGATAAACGTTAGATCGTTCCACTATTAAAACGATTGTCTTCAGATCAGAAGCACCCCAGCGTACTGCCTTAGAACATTTCCCATTGCCTCTAATCTAAGAAGAAAAATGAGGTCAGAACACTAATCCTTGAGAAATGGAAATAGAAATGGAAATGGAAATATATCTGTTTAAATCTTCTCTGTATGTATTCAGCTTGGACACCTAGGAAAATATATTGGGACCGTCTACAAACCGAATCCAGCGTCCTTCTTCCAGAGTAACTCTGCCTGGTACACCAAGGACAGAGATTCACCAGGATGGATCACTGCTTATGCTATTTTTAAAGATTTTCAAAGAGAGAGATTTCACTTGTCTGTATTTTTTAACATTATCAGGCAATAAACATATCCCAGGTCAGGTCCACTTAGTGATACCTTAGTTTAAGAATACAGTTTAGAACGGTGAAGGAACAATTATAAAAGAAGGTAGCTGTAGGGTCTCCAAAAATAGTGTACTGTAATCCTACCTGCCTTAGTAGTTCCTATGTGAAAACACTAAGGAAGGATAAGCCACTTGGAGGGAATGTGAAATGTGAATTGCAAAGGAGAAATTTAGTCATTATTTGCAAACTGAACTTAAAGCACGAAAGACTTAACACTTGTTCTGTTTTGTTTTTGGTTTTAAGAAAGTGGGCTCTAACTTAGACTTTCCTAGGTTGGATGAAAAATAATCCATAACCTTAAACATTCTCTTTTCTTCATTATTGAGAGCTCAGTTTGTTAGGACATTCTCTGGCAAACTGTTTTCTGAATGTGTTAGAAAATTGCACCTGCCAAAATGGATTGGTGTTTGCTCTTCTTAAATGAAAGGTGGCTGTGATCAAGAGCTGCCCCTGTTGGATAGTTCAGCCTGACAAAGCCCAATACAACAGAAGTGGAAAGGAAAATGTGAATGAAAGGCATATACAAAAGTGTAACAAGTAATTGGAGCCTAAGGCATAGCCCAGTGGCTTCCAGAGAGCTTGGCAGAAAGGCTTTGACTACCCATGTGATTATTATCTTCTCATCTTTTAGGCAGTTACCTTAATATGGCACACTGTAGTGACGACCTCCATTGAAAGGCTCTATTTAAACATGTTTTTGTGAATTGCCAAGATGAGAATGGAACAAATGAAGAGAAAGAAAAAATATTCCCTTGTACACAAAGCTGCTACTTTCAGTTCCCTAAAATTGTAGTGAATGCCTAATTATACTGACATTCCTATTGTGCAAAAACGTTGAGAATGCAAATATAATTTCCCAGCTAATTATTTCATTATATGGAAGTGACACATGAAGTAATAAATTAACATCGTTTTCATAAGAGCCAGCAATTGTGGACTTTAATACTGAATTTTTCAGCTGGAATCAAGTGTATTTTTCTGGTGACTATTCCGATTAGGTTAAAAATGTCTTCTATATTTGTGTGTATAATGCCACCTCCTCCTTTTAGGAGATATTTCACCATTAAAATAAGGTAGTAAGATTTACAGGAGTAAATTATTACTGACAGGGCAACCACGGATGTTATAGGATGTGGTACCAGCAGCTGCGACAGTCCGGACTGTCTGAAAGTATGGACAATCAGTTGACTTGTGAATAGTGGTGAAAGAGATTTACTTTTAAAAAAACACAACCACTCACAGCTTCTCCTGAAAGTCTTAAAGGAGCTTTTGACAGACTATTCAGTATCTGGGTGGGAGGTCTTCATGATGTGGGATTGGTTACACCAGTCTTTCCCAACCTTGAACACTGCAGGATCTTCCTAACCTCGAACACTGTAGGATCTCTTCTGAAGATTTGGCAATTTCTACTGCCTTTAATTGTTTTTCTAAGTTTAAACCAATCTTTTGTTTCTTTATATCGCTTTGACTTCCTATCCACATGAAAGATCTATGACTACATTTTTTCAGTCCCTCTTTTTTGTTTTAATGTTGTCACCTTTTACATATTGACATCTCTGTTTCCCTATTTATAATGTTTTAGCTTTGATTTATTTTTGTGACTTCCCTATCTGGGTTGATACCTGGTTGCTCTGTCCTGTGTTCTAGTCTTGGGTTGTTACCTGATGTTATTGATTTTCTAACCGGAGGACTCCCTTTAGTATTTCCTGTAATTTTGGTTTGGTTTTTGCAAATTCCCTAAACTTATGTTTATCTGGTAATGCCCTAATTTCACCATCACATGTGAGAGACAGTTTTGCTGGATATACGATTCTTGGCTGGCAATTTTTTTCCTTCAAGGCTTGATACATGTCACCCCACTGCCTTCTTGCCTGCATGGTTTCTGCTGAGTAGTCTGAGCTTTTTTCATTGACTCTCCTTTGTAGATGACTTTTCTTTTATCCCTAGCTGCTCTTAAAATTCTCTTTATCTTTGATTTTGGCAAGTTTGATTATAATATGTCTTGGTGACTTTCTTTTGGGATCTACCTTGTGTGGGGTTTGATGAGCATCTTGGATAGATATCTTGTCATCTTTCACGATATCAGGGAGGTTTTCTGCCAACAAATCTTCAACAATTGTCTCTGTATTTTCTGTTATCTTCCCCTGTTCTGGTACTCCAATCACTTGTAGGTTATTCTTCTTGATAGAGTCCTACATAATTCTTAGGTTTTCTTCATTGTTTAAAATTCTTTTATCTAATTTTTCCTCAGATAAGTTGGTTAAAAATGCTTTATCTTCAGTCTCACTAATTCTGACTTCCATTGTCTCAATTCTGCTCTTGTGACTTTCTATTGAATTGTCTAATTCTGAAATTTTATCGATAATCTTCTGGATTTCTGATTGCTGTCTTTCTATGGATTCTTGTAGCCTGTTAAATTTGTCATTATGCTCTTCTCCAATCTTCTTAAATTCCCCTATTGCTAGGTCTGCATTTTGCATCATTTCCTTCCTGATCTCTTGAAGAGTTCTGTATATTAATCTTTTGTATTCTGCCTCTGGTAATTCCAAGAAATTATCTTCCTCCAGAAAATTTCTTGATTCTTTATTTTGGGAGCTTGCTGAAGCCATCATGCTCTGCCTCTTTATGTGATTTTATATTGACTGTTGTCTCTGAGCCATCAATAAGTTATTATATTTATTTATTTTATGTTTGCTTACTGTGTCCTAGCTCGTTTTGTTTTGTCTTGATATGTCCAAATAGGCTGCTCATGTGAGCTAGTTTGATTATTGGCACCTTTGAAGCTCTAATGTCCTGTCACCAGATGGTTAGACCTGTTACTAGGTATGTGAATCCAGGAGTCCATTTACTTTTCTTGTATGGATTCTTCTCAGGTGTCCAGATAGTCGGTCACCAAGTTTGTGGTGCAGGCTCTCACATACAGTCCTAGATGGGCAGGGGTGACTGGAGTAGGCACAGGTATCTGGCTGCAGTAGGGGTCATGCACTGAGCAAGGAAGGGGGCTGACAGCTGCCCGAGTGGCTGGGAGGAAAGCATGTCCCTGTTCCCTAGAGTGCGTAGGTGGGTGAGTTTTGCAGCCAGACTATGGGCACCCAGTGCTGTTGGCTGTAAGGACTGGGAGGCACCACTTATTCTTGGAGCCCTGTCACAAGTGGCTAGGTGGCATGGGTGGAGCCACCAGTCCTTAGGCCCCTGATGTGGATAGGTGAGGACCCTGCTTAATGGACAGAGCAGTGTCAAATGTCACGAACCTGCCACTCCACCATATAGCTGATACAGTTGAAGTTAGGCTTCAGGTATGTACCCTTTTGTATTGTGCTAGTGAGGGCCTATGCTGCTGAAATGGGCCCATACAGGTCTATGCAGGGGTGAAAGGCATTCAAAGTCTATGGACCCCTTTTGCCTGTACCTAAGCAAAAGAGCTGTGCCTGCCCTGAGTTCCAAGCTTAGGGGAGCTGGCAGATTATTTTTTTCCTGTTTGTTAATTTGTTCCCTCTCCAAGGCTAGGAGAATGGCTCAGGGCACATGAAAGATCCCAGGGGCCTCTGCCATCGCTGAAGCTGGCCCAGGACCCAGTGTAGAGCTGGGAGGAGGCAGGTAAATGGGAGAGAGGTTCTTCCCAAACAGGGTGTTTTTTGATCCACATGGTGGGTTAGACACGTGTACTTATCTTTTGCTGACTGAGCGCTGTTTCTCACTGATTCTGGAGGCTTGAGTAGACTCCTTGCTGCTTGGTCTCTCCCAATGTGGAAAAAGTGTCTTGAGTGCCACTGCTTACCCTACCGCGCACACCAGCCAATCTGGCCTACAAGGTGCCGGTTCCCACTGGGTCAGGTCTGGCAACTCCTCGCTGCTTCTGAGCCATCTCTCTGTCCCCCTGCCACTTAGTCTGATTCCTCAACTTTGCCTTTGATGTTTAGGGCTTCTAGATTGTCATATATAATTGATTCACTTGTTTTTTCCAGTCTTTGTTGTAAGAGGGACCACAGGAAGCATCTGACTACTCTGCCATCTTGGCCCCACCTCCTGCCTTTAATTGTTTTGACTCACATGTGAAAATCAATATTCTGTGTGCACCAAAACTTTCGGAAGAATTTGAATCAATAGTTAGGTATTCAAATTTAACATTTAGTGATCTGTGTTGGTATCATTGCAAATAATACAACTGAAGGGTAAAATGAATTACCAGAGACCTTCTATGCCTAATGCAGTTTGCACATGGACAAGCAATGACACCTAATATATGGCAGAATTTGTTTCTTTCCCCCTGTCTTATGGAGTGCCTCAATAGCAAAATGCATTCCAATTTCCAAAATGTTAGAAGAGGAGAAAGATATTATTCTTATAATCAAGGAAATACGGTGTTTAACCTTTCAATTTTATAGTTGCATACATAGGAGAAACAAAAAATCAGAAAAGTGGTATTCAAGTAGTCTATTAGTTCCTCATTTGTCTGAGAGAGTCCAGTTTCCACCCATTTTTCTGTCATAATTATTGATAGTGCCCCCTTTCACTGTAAAAGGTGTCCTGGCTTGGATGATAACTTGCATGATTACTTTACTTATTAGGCACTCTTGTTTATGCTAACAATAATTACTCTTAAAAGAGAACTGAATATTTTGAAATAGATATACTTCAAATACATTATATCATATAATCCTTAGAATCTTTAGATTTTAGGTTGTTCTGGAATCCTTAGAATAACCTTAGAAAAGGGTCTTTGCTTTATTGAAGAGGAAATGAAGCTCAATGAGATTAAATGGCCAAGGTCATCTGGCTACTATGTGACAGAATTAGGCCTCAGAGCCAGGTATCCAGGACAAACTAACTTTGGTGAGTTTAATAATAATAATAGGAATGATGATGATGGTCATAATAACAACAATAATAAAGCTAGCATTTAGCCAGCAGAGGTTCTTGACCATTTTTTGTGCCATGGGCTACTTTGGCACTTTGGTAAAGCCTATGGACCTCTTCTCAAATACTATTTTTGAATACATAAAATAAAATGCGTAGGATCACAAAGAAACCAATTTTAGTAAAATACAGTTATCAAAACTTCTAAAACTAAATATGTGATGTAGTCATATATGTGTTTTAAAAAATACATTAAATAACAAGATCTTGCAGTATTATTTAATTATTACTGTAATTTCAAAGTAGTGAGGAACTTAAAGATTATTTTGAGATTTCTGCAACAAGTCTAACGTGATATGAAGCTATCTGTGATTTCTATTGGTAAAGTGACAGAGTCTGCTAGTATTACTGTGGTTTGTTGCTTACATTCATAATAGAAGAAGGAAATGCTAAATTTCAGTTAGAGGTTAATGATAGTAAAGATGTAATATTTTCCTACTCAAGTTCACAGACTCTTAATGCTTTTTGTGAACCCCAAAGGGATCCCAGATTAAGAAATTCATCTTTAGAATAAACCTGCATTTTATGAATAAGTACACTGAGGCCCAGAAATATTAAGTAACTTGCCCAGTATTTTTCACATAATGGCCAAGAAATGGGTCAAATGAGATTAGTGTCTGTATATCGGCTCCTCTTGCTCCCAACTGCAATCATTTTTGAAGTGGGAATCGGAGTATCACTCCACTCCAGAACCTGACAACTCTTTCGGGATTATTACCCTAATCGCCAGCACATCCTTCAAACACCAGTGACACCATTGGTGAGGAAGGCAGATGTCTAAAGAGAAATTTGGAGAAGGGCCTGTGTGCCTGGCTAAGTGCTTTTATTCATATTGCCTTGAGTATTTCTAGTGTTCAGCCTCCTCTAAGTGGACCTCAGGTAGCTTCCCAGAACGCTCATTATTTTCGACATATTCCATGCTATTTTCTACCCTAGCTATTTTCCTCTTCTGCTTTTAGGTGATTACTGCTATTGCTTATTGCTATTCTCAGATGAGGAAAATTGTTTTTCCTCACCTTCCTTAGCTGAATGCAGGTACCTATTTGGATTTTTTTTTTCCTATAATCGCTGTAATTCCTTAGCCTCCTTTTATCTAAACTATACCTAATAAATTATCTTAACTCTTCTCAAAGCTAAATTGCCTCATCTGTTTATTATTTTCCTTCATTTTCTCTGAATACTTTAAAACTTATAAAGTATGTGAAGTGATTGTTAAAGCTCTAAGTAGTCCCAGGATACATTTATTAGTTTTGTAATTGAGTTTTACTGATTACACCATGTATTATTATTCCCATGTTGTACTAACTTTAGCATAACCAACTTTAGGGCTTTTTTTGAAAAACTTTTTATTTAAAATTCTCTTCCCTGCCCATTCATTTGGCAGTTCAGGTTGTTATTGCTCATCCCCTTCTCCTCCACAGTATGATATCCACTTTGTTTTGACAAGTTTTGCACATTGGAGGTTCTCATCTTTAATCATGAAGATTATGATAACATAGGGTCTGCTAAGGATGTATTCAGCCATTTTCACCTGAGAAGGAGACAGCTTTTGCCACACACCCTACAGAATAAGGGTTTCTTGTTTCATTATTGAAGGAACCTTAGATGTGTCACTTGTATTTAAACAATTTAAGGCCAATTTTTCATTGATATCACTCTATACAGTCTTCTGGAAAGTATCCATTTTTAACATTTATAATGGATACTGTAAAGTTTTGTATGTTTTTAAGTACTTTATGCAATAGACTCTAAAGATGCAGCTTACAACCTTAGTTGTTGAACTCTATGCTTTCTTGAGAAGAGAAAAAAAAAGATGTGAAAAACTGATGCTTCCTTATCACTAGCAACCACATCATCATCATCATTATCTCCACCACCACCATCAAAAAGAGCATGTGGTTATATGCTTATATAGGTTTATATACACATGTACATACATGTGTTTAAACACACTGATACATACATGTATTCATTCACAGAACACGTTTATTGAAAACCTTCTAACTGCCAGGCACTGTTTACAGCTGTGTCCTCCTCTTGTTTACATTCTAGTGGTTGAGGACTGACCACAAGAAATAAGTAAAATACAGAAAGATAGCTGTTACGGAGAAGACGAGGAACAGAGAGATGGTATGTGGAGAGGGAGTTGTTTAACTTTTGGATAGTGGGGGACAAGGAAGACTTCACTGAGGTGATATTATTTGAGTAGAGACCTGAAGAAGACAAGGAAGTGACCTACATGGATATCTGGAAGAGAGCTTTCTACAGAGTAGAGAGTTGTTGCATAGGTGCTGATAGAGGAACATGCTTGGCATTCATGGAAAAGTAAGGAGGCCAATGTGCTTGAAGCAGGCGACAAAGTCATCAATACAAAGGAGCCCGGATCATGCCAGGACTCATGGGCCATGTTCTGGGGGAGATTGGAACCATTGGCGGCTTTGGGTAGAGTAGTGACATGATCTGAATTAACATTCTAAAATGACCACTGTAGCTGCTAGGTAGAGAATAAACTGAAGGGGGACTAGAACTGAAGCAAGGCAATAGTCTGGGTGAGAGATGATGGTATCTTGGACCAGGGTGGTAGTAATGGAGGGGGTGAAAAGTAGTCAGACTCTGGATATATTTTAAGGAAATAGCCAACAGGAGCTGATGGTGGATTGTATATGGAGTGTGAGAGAAAGAGAAGAGTTGAGAGAGACCCCACAGTTTGGGACCTGAGCAAGTGGAATGGGAGGAATTGGGTGGGGAGGTAGAGATCAGGAGCTCAGTTTTAGATATGTTAAGTTTGAGATATCAGACATCCAACTAGAGAGGTAGAGTAGACAGCTTGGTAGAAGAGTCTGAAATTCAGGGGAGAGTCTGTAGATATCCAGGAACATGGAGTTTTCTCCATATAAATGCTCCATCTATATCAACAGTAACACTTACCCTCCTCCCAATGCCTTTGCCTCTTGTTCAGTAAAAGCTCATCTTCTATGCTATCAACACTTGGGATTGTTGTTTTCACTCTCTGGGAGATATAGTGCCCTTGGAGGCCCTGTCCCTTAATATTGAAGATCCTCTAGTTCCCAGGGTCAGCATTCTCCACAGGCCTCCTTCATCCCATACTCATGAGCCTCATGGGAGTCACTGTCTCTGGGCTATTGTCTCCCTACCCGATTTCTCCATCTCACTCTTTGTACACCATGACCATAGTAGCCACCAGTCCCCAAAAGTCATTGGATCTGCCATCTTTCCATTCAACAGGTCAACTGATTTAGTTGGGTGCCATGATTTTTGTGGCTAATTTGTTCAGCCTTCTTTGTGGTTCGATTCAATATTCTATGGATAACTTGAGGCTTCTTTAATATTAAAACCAAATAATTTATTATTCTTGCCCCCAGGTTCTTCCCAGCCAAAATCATCTCTTCCATTCTTTTGGTGAAGACTTCTGGGAATTCAGCAGATGCTAAGTTGCTTCTTGAGAATGGTTTTGGCTCTGCTCATAGAGGTGCTCCTGAAGCCACCTCCACAGAGGAGGGAGAGTCTACCACATGAGCAGGATTACAAATCAGACTAATTTTTTAAACAATGAAATTCTAACCTTTCCACATGCGCAGGTTACATATAAACACATGACTGTCCTTCAAGCAATAATACAGAATGTTCATTTGACAGATATTTATCAAGCACCTGTTACCAGTTCTTGGTGCTGTTCTGGGCACCAGACTCTGTCATTAGGGAGCTTACATTCTTCTAAATATTGCATAAGATACACTAATACTAAAAAAAGGCCTTCATTGTTTATCTAAAATTCGAATTTAACTGGTGTCCTACATTTTATCTGACAACCCTGGTCAATGAGGCTGGATTGTCAAAGATGGCTTCACTTACATGTATGGAAGTTAAGGCTGGCTCGTAACTGAGCCACTGCCCCCATGTGGTGCCTCAGCCTCAAGGAGGCTAGCCAGGCTTCTTTATTTATCAGACTTTAGGGCAACAAAAAGTCAAGGTGGAAGCTGCAAGATCTCTTGGGATCTACACTCAAAGTCACATGTGACCACTTCTTCCATAGTCTACTGGTCAAAAAGTGTCATAAGGGCAGCTCAGATTCAGGGGGTGGGGAAAAACACTGTTCCTCTTGATGAAAGTAGCAGCAAATTCACATTGCAAAAAGCCATTCATCCAGGGAAGGGAGGAATGTATAGTCATTAAATAATCTACCACATGTAGTGAACACAAACAGAAAAGGTTCTGCCATCAGTGACCTTACATTCTTCCAGAAGGAGACAGTAAGTGTTTAGGGGGGTGTCTTATTTTATGTGGGGTGGAGACTTTCTGAAGAAGATGACACTTCAGCAGAGCTCTGAACAAATTGAGAGCTATTCAGAGAGAGAGTGTTCCAGGCAGATGAAGTAGCAAGTGCAAAAGCTCTGTGGTACAAGCATGATTGAGGAATTGCAAGTGATTAGAACAGTGAGACTGAGATGGAGATTAACAGGAACGAGGTCAGAGATGTTATGGGAGGTCTGACCCTGTAGAGCTTTACAATGTAAGGACTTCATCTTTTAACCTGAGTGAGATGGAAGCCACACAGACGTTTGAGAAGAGGAGTAACGTCACTGGACTTAGATTTTTTTAAACAGGATTACTCTGGCTTCCATGTAGAGAACTGGCTGAAAGATGGAAAGGGTTGAAACAGGGAGACAGTTATGAAGCTATTGCGATGCTCCAGACAAGAGGTAATGGTAGCTTAGACTAGGTGATAGCAGTGAAGATTGAGAAGTTGTTGGAGTGTAGGTATATTTTGAAAACAGAGCCAACAGGATTTGCTGAGAGATTGTATTTTGGGTCTAAGAGCAAGAGACGGGTCAAAAATGACTATCAAAGCTTTTAGACTCAGCAACTAGAAGGATGGATTGACTGTTTACTGAGCTGGAACCTTATAAGAGGGAAACAAGAAGGCCAAGAAGGTAGAAGGTAATGTGACATTGGAAGCAGGGAGAAGAAAGGCAATTTATGGGGAGTCATGAGCCTAGAAGCCCCTAGAAGCTGGAAAAGGCAAGAAAATGGAATCTCCCCTAGACCCTCTGGAAGAAACTAGCCCTGCCAACACTGTGATTTTAGCCTGCAAAACTCATTTCAGACTTCTGCAATCCGGTAATTTGTGTTTTAAGCCACTAAATTTATGATAATTTGTTACAATAACCATAGGAAACTAATACATCATTAGACATCTAGGTGAAGATACTGAGTAGCCATTCAATATGAGTGTGGAGTTCAAAAGAAAGACATAGCATGGAAATATGAATTTGGAATTCATCACCATATAGATTTATTTAAAACCATAAAACTGGTTGAGATCACCAAAAGAGTGAGTGTGGATGGAGAAGAGAAGAGGCCTTCAGACTGTTTTTGACCACCCCGATGTCCAGAGGTCAGAGAGACATGAAAGAACCAGCCAAGGAAAACGAGAAGGAGCTTCCAGTGAGGCACAAGGAGAGCCAAGAGCTTAGGGTCCCAGAAGCCAAAGGAAAAAGCGTTTCTAAGAGTGGCCAAGTATCAAGTGTAGCTCTTTCAAATATTTGCAATGTAATACTCACTAGTGATCTCAATCTCAAAATTTTTGGTAACTCCTACAGAAATTCTAGGAGAAATGATTGATACTTGAGAGTGGGCCGCTCTATAGAACATGCTCATATTTATCCTTTAAAAAAAAAAACAAACCTACTGCTGTCAAGTGAGTTCTGACTCATAGCGACCTCATAGGGTTTCCAAGGCTGTAAATCTTTTTGGAAGCAGACTGCTACATCTTTTTCCTGTGGAGTGACTGTTGCGTTCGAACTGCAGACCTTTAGGTTTGCAGCTGAGTTCTTTAACCACTGTGCCACCAGGGATCCTTTTAGAGATTGCCTAAACTCCAGTCCTCTCTCAGAAAGCTACATATCTGGACAAAATTATTTAGATACTTAGAATAGTCATTCAATTATTCATTTATTCATTTGACAAGTATTATTGAATGCCTCTTGGCTAGCCCCTGGGGATACACTAATGAACTCACAAGATCCCTGTCCTCATGTAACTTCCAACCTATGGGCTTTTTCCAGGCCAAAATCATCTTGTTTTTCAAGCTCTCCCCAAGTTTTTCCAGTAGTTTCCTTCCCTTCTTTGTACATATCTCATTCACAGAACTGCTAAGTATTGCCTTTGCTGGTAAACTCTGCCCTTTTCTAGGGAAGCAGTCCTATCTTAGTCATCTATGTATACAGATTTCTTCCTAAGTAGGTTGGGAATACAGTTTATTGTTCAAACCAGTAAACTTTTCTGAGAGAAAGGAGGCATTACTAATAATCGCACCAAGATAATCGATGTAAACTCGGATTGCCACTGCAGACAGGGATGTATGGTCACCCTATTCCTCAGTTTCTGTCTCAATTACTGTTTGTTGACTAAATACATTGTACTCCCTGAAGAAACACCTTTACTGAAATATTACTTAATATTTTGCTTTTTGCTTTGAGGATCAATATGTAGGAAATAGTGTTTGGAAAAGAAAGTGTTTCTGCTTCTTTGGCAAAACCATTATTGAGGACGCTGTCCATTATTTTATTCAGTGTTCCTTATATAAAGAGCCACATAATAATTCCTCTTAGAACTGAATGCTGGAAAAATAGTTACTTTTTTCAAGGAGCTGGTGGTACGCTTTCTTTCCCTAGATAATGAGACCTCAGTAATCCATCAGTCTCCCCTTTTCCTTGGCATCCACAAGCTAGAGCTAAATAGTATCCTTAAGCTGCTGATGGGATATTATGTCAATTTTTCCTGGTTATGACTCTTTCTCCTCAAACATTTATTGAGTACCTACTTTGTGCTGAACTCTGCTATTAAAGCTGGAGACATTCACACAGACTTGATCCCTTCCTTCATGGTATTTTCTTGGTTCGAGATAGTTTACCTACTGTTTTAATGTGGTATTTGGATCTTTTTTTGTAAGAAGTCTTGAATTCTCTCAGGAGCAAGGCAGATATAGAAAACAAATTGAATAAAGTTCAACAGCACAGCGTATTAGATAGTGATGTGGTGTGTTAGGCATGGCAGGCTTGGGCAGAGGACGTAGGGCAGAAAATCACTGAGGACACCAAGAGCATAGCAGTTCATATTTGAGTAATACTATTTTTTTGTGAGGTTTTAAAGCCATACTGTGCTTTTGAGAGAGAATATGGCAAGGTGCACTTAAGAAAATAAAATTATTTCTAAAGCTGTGTTTAGCGTCTTTACTAATATTAGTGAAGAGACACTTGATCAAATAAAGTATATGGAACAATATCATAATCCAAGAATGCTGTAGGTGCTTGACTCTAGGTTACAGAGAAAGGATAATTAGTGAATTGGGTTTTAATATGATATGCCTTAGGATTGAGTGAATATTTGGATTTGAGCAGTTCTATCAAAATTGACTCGACAGCAACGGGTTTGGTTTGGTTTTGGTAGTCTGTTATATAGGGTTGCTATGAGTTGGAATTGACCCAATGGCACACAACAAAAACAATAACCTGGCTCCCAGCCAGCCTCCAGTTAACCATCTGCCGTCAAGTCAATCCTGACTCATGGCGACCCCATATCTATCAGAGTAGAGCTGTACTCCATGTGGTTTTCAATAGCTGATTTTTTGAAAGTAGATCACCAGGCCTTTCCTTCAGGATGCCTTTGGGTAGACTCAAATCTCCAACCTTTCAGTTAACAGCCAAACACATTAACCATTTGCACCACCCAAGGACTCCACTGATGCATTAAAGGAATCAAAATTTGATCGTGAGATCTTGAGTTCCACTGATTCTATTAATTATGGTCCTCAACATGCAGGAATAAAATTATAAACTGAGATAGACATTAACTTGCCATGGGACACTTTTTAAATATATCCATCAAATGCCCTGGATATTGCTTTTTTTTTTTTTTTTTTCTTGAAAGAAATGTGAACACAGTCCTATTTCCTATATAATATTTAAGAAAGTACTTCTTTTAACCTATGTTTATGCCATCTTTCCTATAGCCTTCTGGTTCGCCATCATTACCATAGTGACATTTATAGAGAGGTGATGTGTTTTCAGTAAGTTTAAGGGCTACCTATGGACCTTAACCAGCACAAGAGGAGAATTCACTAAGATCGAGAGTGCCTCAAATGACATTGTAAAAATTAGATTGCCTGAAAACACAAGTTTTTCTCACAACAGAATTCCTCTGTGCAAACACACAGAATGATAGGGCTGGAAAGGGACCTCCAGAAGCCATTTATTCCATTCCCCTGTCTCCAGGCAGAGCGGTGGCTAAACCATAGTAGGTGTCTGCAACTTTCGTACTAATGTAACTTACCCAAGGCTGCCCATTTCCCCAAGCGGCAGCCAGTTTAGCTGTTGGATAAAAATAACTTATGGTACTCCACCTTGTCATCATCCTTTTCCTGGCTCTCCCTTGGGTCCCTGAGACTGTTCAAAATGGAATGCTGGAGACTGTCATAAATAAAAGTCTGAGCTTCAGGGTAGACCTGAACAGAGAGTAAAGCCTATTTGGGCATTACACAACAGGGAGAAGCCTCTCCCTGTCTGAGCTGAAGCTCTGTGAAGAATCTCCACCCTCCTCCCACTCCTTGACCTGGGAATTCCAGGGGACTGCCACAACTGGAAAAGATGATTGCAGTGACTCAGCACACATGTCATAAGAAAATTTGCTTTTGAGAACTTGTTTTAAGCCTACCACCTGACTAAACAGAATCCCCACGATCATCTGTAAAGTATTAACATTTACTGGGGCAAGAAAGTGGTGCTGAGGTTGATTGCCCTGCATCAGAGTGGAGTTTACTTCTTTGAAGATTAAATTGAGGAGGCTACATGATTAATTCAAATAATTAGAAGTCTCCTTTCTCTTCATTTGATTTTGGGATTTCAGTGTTACTTTAGGTCAAAACCAAAGGCATGTCACCTTGGTTATTTAAAAGATAAAAACTTTAAAACAAAGAAGGAGCTGCCAAATTTGGGGGGAGAGGATATGCTGTTGAACTTTGGTCTATATTTCTGAATAAGGGTTGCCTGGAATTTTCTAAAAGCAAAGCACACACACATCATCCTTGTGTTTATGTTAGGAAGTAGGAACTTATAACAAACAATGTGTATTTTCAACACTTTTCTTCTTTTTAATCTTGCGTTGTCCCCAAAGAATGCTAATGGTTACAAAATTGTTCTTTGGCAGAGTAAGCTGATCCTTAAAAAAAAAGAAAACAGAAAGGAAGAAATGTTACAGGATGTGATTGTAACACAAGACCAAGTTATGAACCCTCAACCCTGAGCAGATATTAACTAATCCAGTGATCCCAACCTGGGAGGTTACTGGGGAGCATTTCCATACATTCAATTATATACATTAGATAGCAATGAAGGACAGTTTCCCTGACTTCTAATAAAGAGATGTTTGTCTTTATAAGAGAGGTGACTTCTAATAAAGAGATGTTTGTCTTTATAAGAGAGGAAAGTGGGGGGTTACACATAATATCTAAGCTTATCGTTGAGCTGCCTCCTTATCTGTATGTCTCAATTAGTGGTGATTATCACAGCAATAAAGTATTCAGTCTCTAGAAGTGCGTTTCTTTCTACACCCTGTAAATAAGATGACAAGTATCTTGGTCCATGCCGAAATGGGTTAAGTGAGACAAGTGTGAGTCTGCTCTGCTGTTACTAGCTATAATCAGCTTTTCAGATCTACACTGAGTGTCCCAACAACTCATTGTATAGTAAGGACCACGGATGCTTGTGAGGACACACTCTTAAGAAGCAACTGTTCCAACAGCCCAGTTCAGCTTGTTCATTCCCATTTCTTTAAGCAGAGAGACTGTGTTTACCCAACTCCTTCACCATGTTCTAACTCTTAGTGACTCCATAAATGAGAAAAGCGGTGTCATGGACAGTGTGTGGTTTGTTTTCTTTATTGAAAATATATAGAGATGTTTATATATAAATAGAAAACAATAGAGTGCTGCCACTGTGTTAACAGCGGCTAATACAATTCTACATGAATAGAAATCAAACATTACCTATGCCAGAATTCTGGTTTACTGATGTCTGCACATCCTGTCTAATTTGGCTTGAGAAGATGTTTTATTATTTTAGGCCTTTTATTCCTAGTTGGAAGAAAACTGTGGAGCAAGAGTTTGTTTTTCTCTTCCTCTCTTTGCTTAATCAAATTACTTTATTAGAAGGGGCAATGAGTTCTGTCTAAGGAAACTTTGTATTATGATATGGAAAGTAATTTTTTAAATCTATACATTTGTTCTACTGCAGTCTCTGTATTTTTTGAATCAAAAGTGAGGCCTTGTGGTTGACAGTTGAAGTGACCTTACAGGAGACAGGGTATTGGAGGGGTTGGGAGCACAGGCTGGGGAGGCAGAGCTCTGGGGTTTGAATTCTGGCTACACCACTTAACTAGCTAAATAACCTTGGGAAAGTTAGCTAACCTTATTAAACCTCAGTTGCTTCATCTTTGAAATGAGAGCAATAATAAACTTATAGAATGACTGTGAGCATTCCGTGAAATAAGCTGTAAAGAATTTTGCATAGTGTCTGGCACGTAGGAAGCACCTCAATAATTCTACCGATCATCATTATAAGCAGCTAACAGAATGCTTTATACTGGGACCCTCCTTAAAAACCTGAGAGGTACAGATGTCTAGTGCTAAGAGCAGTAACAACAAAAATGCTGCTGTTTAACGGCTGTTAATTATGTGGCAGGCTGTACATGCAGGATGTCTAACAACTCTACCATCTGGGTATCAGTGTCATCCCCATTTCATGGAGACAGAAACTGAGAAATTACACAGACTGCCCAAAGACAAACTGCTGGTATTGGCTAATCGATCAAATCCACTTAGGATAATTCCAAAACCCATACTCTATCTCTCTGCTAACTTGGCTCTCACGTATATAGCCTACCACACTTTTGAAAGCTCCTTTATTTAAATTAGTCTCTACATGCCTATCAACATTCTGTGACATTGCATAGCGGGACTCACAAACTGTAGAGTCCCCTGTCCCTAGGATATCTATTCATTTGCAGTTGGAGAGGGCCAGAAAGCCCTGAATGAGTATTGTGTTTAGAAATCTGGTAAGTTAAATTTATATAGCCACTTTCACGTTGGTCTACAAAGGTTTTTCTTTGAAGGAGCTCAAAGCTTCATATGCACAGGCTCATTATGCAAGCTTTGAAAAGAGCATTTGTTCCAACCTACAAATGGAGAAGCCAAGGACCAAGGTGACATGACTTGGGGACAGAGGAAGAGGCCAGTCATTCCCCTTGGTAGCCTAGCATGTCAGTTGCTGAGTCAGGAATAGAACACAGTGGATCCAGGGTTGTGTCCACCTTAGCAGACTGCTCATTAGTGTTAGCTCTGACAGCCACACTGCTAGCTAGCTCCACTTTCAACCTAAACAGCGCATAATTAGGAGCACTTAGCCTAATTTCTTGCTGGAAGGATGGGATCTGCTTGCACTATGGGAACCCTCACATTCAAGATTACCCAATTCCGTTTCCATTTGTGAGATATATTGTGATTTTTCTTTTCTCCTTTCTGTAGGGTGGAGAGAGAATTCAGGGTTAAGGGGTAGGGATAGGCAGAAGAGCATACAAGGGGAGAGGGTAAGGACTGCCAAATTAGATGTCAACCTGCTGACCTAGCATCAGTGTGCTAGTTAAATGAGCCCTGAATATAATACATTCATGCACATATTTTGCATATTATTAACTCCAATGATGCTACCACCATGCAGTAGCCACAGCTGAATGCTGAGGTGGCATTTTTTTATTATAAACACCTGGAGTCTTTCTCTGAAGGTCACAATGAAAACAGAAATTCCTCAGACGTAAGAGTGGAAGTTTGAGCACACTTCTGCTTTATTAACCTTCTCATCATTAACAATAATAATAAGAAAAAAAAAGTGCTGGTATCCCAGGGCCGCAGCATTCAGTCCTGCAAATGCTGGCAGCATCTTCCTTTAGAACAGCAATTGCACTTGCCCTTGTAACAACAGTACACTTCCAAGGCAATTAGCTAGGAAATCATTGTAAAACGGAATCTATTTTAGAAAAAAAAAAATTCTTATGCAACCCTCAAATAGTTATGTAAGTGAAAAATCATTGTAATTCAGGACAAGTGTTCCCTACTACTTCAGTCCCATGCTGGTGATGGCAGCGCAGAATTTTGGAAAGCGTAGGATTTCAGGTGCAGCTCTACCATTTGCCAACTGTGTGATTTTCAGCAAATCACTTGACCTCTCTCTCTGATCCTGTTCCTTTTCTATGAAACAACATCAATAATAAAACTGCTTTGTCTACTTCACAGGGTTGTCAAAGAAGATAGTAAATGTGAAAGCTCTCTGGAAGCACTATACAAATGTCATTGAGTTTTACTGGATAAATAATGAGGAATGAGTGGCAGTGCATGTCCAGGGATATCTTGGGAATACCTCAACCATGGGAGTAATTGGTCATTCTTGGAGAAGTGGATGGCTTCTGGGAAACAGATGGCCTTGCCAGCCTGAAAGGCCTTAAACTTGCACGTCTTAGGGCTGGGTGGCAATTCAGCTGTGCAACCTGGCAACAGCCTGTTATATTCTAAGCTTTTGCAGTAACAATGTTGGCTACACGTAATCACTGTGTACTTTCTTAGCAGAATTTATTTAGTAAAAGTTTGCAAACCAGTGCCCTGACAGAGATGCCTGTTGCTAGTGCTGTGGTTTTACACCAGGGAGAGCAGCATTTCATGTTTTGTTCTCTTACCTCCCTCCCTGGGGATTCAACAGATGGAACAACAACAAAATCAGAAACCCAAGACAAACCTGTCAGTTCGATGCCTGTAAGCTTCAGCAGAACTCACAATTAAAATATGCTAGAATGTCTATTTAGAGGGAAAAGGTGCGGAGAAAAGGGTTCATAGCGCATGCTTTCTTGTGTCTGAGCATGAATAACGTATATTGGATCTCCTGCCATAAAAGAGGAATTGTATACTGGTACATAGTAGGCATTTAAGAAAAATGATTGCGATAATATTATTGTTAGTAAAAATAATTGAGCAGCTTTAATATGGGGCATTCTATTTCCTTTCATTATATTTTTTTAAACCTTCCAAGTAAACTCTTGAGTTTGGCAAACTCCAGGATGAGTAATTGTATATCTCAGAAGGGTTAGGTAATATGCAGACCAGACCCTAAGTCAGACAGAGCATCATGTATTTTAGTAACAACTTGTGAGGAAGTAAAGTATTTGGTCATGGTTGTCGTCTGGTAGTTCCCAAGGAGAAAGCAAAGAAGCCAAACACAATGAACCAAACGCTTTTCTCTTTTGTTTAGGCAAATATTTCTAACTACAGCCTGGTAATGGAGTCAGACTTGGGAACCTTCTTACCTTCTGGGCTGCAATTCACTGGCAGTGACAAGGCCAGGGCCATCATGGAGGAGGTCATGCGCCTGCTGCAGCCCATCAATATCACACAGGTCTTTAGGAACGCAGAAGGCACAGACATTAACTACTGGATCCAAGCTGGAGTGCCTGGTAAGACTAAAAGATGAACTTGTATCAGGATGGTGTTCCTTATGTACTGCCACCAATATAAAATGAAATGTCTATTCTAACATCACACAGTGACACTGATAGGCCAGTTAACACATGCAGACTCTCAGCTTTTGTCCATAAGGTATAATTTGATGACTTCCAAAGTTAAGATATTAATGCTTCATATTTGTTTACCCATTTGTCTTCCCTTTCTAAATTCTAAGCTCCTCACTCCCAACGATTCTGATTTAATGATTATAGGATTGGGCCTAGAAATCTTTTTTTTTTTAAAACAAGTACCCTTGGTGATTATGGCACAAGTGATTTCATGAACTAAAATTTGAGAAATACAGTAGCAGGCAATTATTACTACTAATATCCTTCTAGTTCTAGTCTTTTGCTAGGAAATCTTCTCTGACCCAAATAATTCCATACCCAAATGCTGTGGTATCTGAAATTTTACCATTAGAAATTTATTCCTTGAGGGTGAGGAACTTCCTGCTGATCACTTACCCCCCTTGAAGTAGAAGCTTCTGGAAGAGGTTGGACATAAACTAATTTACCTTGATCAGTGATTTATCAGGTTGATATCTTTAAGAGAAGTTATAAGAATCTGGGGGCAGGGATGAAATTATGGAATGGGAGTAGACCTGGGGTGGTAACAGGGATATAAGGTGAAACAGTCTTAAAGAAGACAAACTCATACTACTTCGTAAGTTTTCCTAAAACTGGCCATGGAAAAAGATTATTGATGATATTAAGTATCTATGACCCCAGGTTGTTCCCTCAATACCATTATATCCATAATAAAAAAAAATCCATCTGCAAATTGTTTTGTATTTGTATTGTAAAACAAGAAGCCCAGCTCTTGAATACTTTTAACATTACTATTTCCAGAACCATTTTTGTGGCAACAAAATATTTCACAGGTATATTTAAAAAGTGTCTTTCTAGACCCACCACACTCCACCTTTTTTTTTTCCAGCCTGCAAAGTAGATTTTACCAACAGCATATACATGGATAAAGATTTTTAAAAAACTTATTCTTGAGAATTTATAGATTTTTAAAGCATATTTTAAGCTTTAAGTTTTCAATAATATTTCATAACTAAAAATAGGAGGAACTTTCCTTTATTCTAATACAAGGACCTAGATTCCCCATTTGGTCTGTGTATATTTTAACAGTATTTTGAAATTATCTTAAAGCAACACTTCCATTTACAGTGCTGTACATCATCTGGACAAATCCCAGACTCTCTACATATATGTCATTGATAAGCATGATCGAGGTAGGAGGAGGGGGGAGTTTGCCCTTTAAGTTGTATAGAATAATTCATTTGATTTTTAGATTTTTCCTGAGCCTTTAAGTTTTCAACAAGAATCTTCTCAAAATTTGAGAAAACCTAAATAAGTTGCTCAGTGGTAGCTGTGAGGACAGGACTGATAGATTGAAGGTGAATTAGAGTGGAGACTAATCAAGCCAAACCAGTTGCCTTGAGTTGATGATTCTGACTCATGGCAGCCCCAAGTGTGTGTCAGAGTAGAACTGAGCTCCTTCGGGTTTTCAGTGGCTGATTATTCGGAAGTAGATCGCCATGCCTTTCTTTTTTCTTTCAAGGTGCCTCTAGGTGGACTCAAACCACCAACATTTTAGTTAGCAGCCAATCATGTTAATGGTTTGCACCACCCAAGGACTCCTGAAAGGAGACCGGAGGTGGTCAAAGGGAGGTAAGAAGGCGCTAAAGCCAAAGACAGAACCAGAACAAAAAAACTTACACCCCCTCTTCCCAGGTATTTCTTGCTTTTGTTGCTTTGGCTAATTGAGAATTGGCTCAAGCCAATATTCCATACGAGCCCTGGTGGCCCAGTGGTTAAGAGCTTGGCTGTGAACCAAACGGCCGGCAGTTCAAATCCACTAGCCGCTCCTTGGAAGCTCTATGGGGCAGTTCTACTCTGCCCTATAGAGTTGCTATGAGTCAGAATCGACTCGACGGCAATGGGTTTGGTTTTATGGGTTTAATGTTCCATAAGAATGTTCTCTTGGAAATTAACAAGTTGATTTAATTGTCTTCACCTGAGGAAAGAAGACCTCTTCGCCCCCCTCCCCCCATTGCCACAGAGAGGTCAGATTTGATTTCTGCCTAGTGGAACAGAGTGGGGAATTTGGGCCCTGTTACCCTAGTGGCATAGTGGTTAAGAGCTTGGCTGTTAACCAAAAGGCTGGCAGTTCAAATCCACCAGCCGCTCCTTGGAAACCCAAGGAGCAGTTCTACTTTGTCCTATAGAGTTGCTTTGAGTCAGAATTGACTCAAGGGCAGTGGATTTGGTGGTTTGTTGGGTTTTTTGTTTTTTGTTTTTTTTTTTTTGGTTTTTGATTGCTTAAGAATTAATAAGAGTCACCATCTATTGAATTCCTGCTACTTAGCAGGCAGTTGGTTAGGCCTTTTGCACACTGTCTTGTTTAATCTGTACAACCATTGTATGGAGTAGGTACAATTACTCCTATTTTGCAGATGAAGAAATGGAATCAGAAAGGTTAAATGACTTGCCCAAGGCTATACTGCTCTTAAGTGCAGAAGTCACCATAAAAACAGGTCATTTTGGCTGCAAGGCTCGTGGTCTTTTCCCCACAATATGCAACAACACAGGGTTGTCTGGAATGCTGTAATGGTCCTCAGAATCTATGGCAGTGTCTAAAATGTTTATGTTACTCGGCTCTTGCTTGTGTAAAGCATCTCAATTCATTCCTGTTCCAGAATAATTTACCCCTGGGAGAAAGGAGTTTGTTATTGTAAATAACTACTTATTCCTTCTCACATTCCTTGTTCCACTCCCCTCTGTCCCTCTGTAAATCAGGAAGGTTTATATGAAGTCAGCGGTTCATTCACACAGCGATGAATGTTTCGTGGAATTCTTTTTTATTTCCCTTAACGTATTGTGAGATGAAACCAAATTATTGCAGTCTTCCCATATTGCATTAGAACTACCGTTTGATATTTCAAATCTGGGCTATTCCTAGAAGAAATAATGGAATAGCTTTGTTATAACTCTTGTTAGTTACTAAAAATTTCACGACTTTAAAAAAAGACGAAGAACCATAGGTAATCTGAAACAGAAAATAAAAAATATACTAGGTGTACACTCTTATAGTTAGTTAAACCTATGATTCAAAATATTAATTATGATTTAAATAACCACTTACCTAACTTTTGAGAAATTAATTAGAAATATTTCCAAACTCTACCCACTCTTTCTCATTTTCCTTTTTCCTTCCTTTCTGTCGTTTACTTAGTAAATATTAGTAAGGATCTTGGATGTACTTTGCACATAAACTCCCTGTTCTAGTTATCTTTATACTGCAGACCTCTCCCATTGCCACCTCTTACCAGACACCTATGTTTCCCCTACACATTCTAAATGCTCTTCAAGGCCCACTCTATATTTGCTGGTCTTCAGGAATCCTTCATTAATAGCCCATCGTGCTATACTGCTTTTCTAAATTTCGAAAACACTTTTAGTATGTATCCCATAATCTGGCCCTTGAATTATACACTATGATGTCTTTCTTGGATTGTTAGGGGCTTATGTACATCCTACCTCCTATTCCCAGAGATCTATTCTTTGAGGTTAAGGTCAATGATTTCTACTTCTTTGCCTCTTCCTTAGCTCTTAGTTTAATTGTAGGGAACATTTAAATTCTTGTAAAACTGTCTTTAGAGAAGAAACAAAAATATAGGAATAATTCTTTTCTTGATGAGTTTCTGGGTCCCTCAGCTTAAGAGTATGGAGGAAAATAAAGGATGCTGAGAAAAGAGCCATAAAGATATAGAAAATATTGCAAGAATCATATAGATTAGGAAGGCTAGAGCAATTAGGAGTAGTTCTCTTAAAGGAAAGAATGCTAAGAGAAGATATTGAATAATGTCTTCCGGTACTTTAATGATTCTCATACATAAGATGATGCACAGTTGATCCCTGCCTTTTTCAAAGACCATACAAAAGAAAGATTTAAAATTGTATACAGGGATTTAGGTTAGTCTGTATTCACTCCAGATAGACTGAGGAGGCCTTAAATCTTAAATTTTTGCATTTTTCTTAGACTATGAGATTCAGGTTAGAATGAGAGGAATCTGTTTCATGCTGAATATGTCACCAGTGAGGTACAACCCATGATTCTCAGATTCCAAAATGCATCCTTCTTGAGCATCTTTCTTAAGAAACTTCTGTAAAATATACACTAATAAAAAAAGATTTTATACCCTCTGTTATGGATTGAATTGTGTCCCTAGAAAAGTTATGTTGAAGTTCTAACCCATATACCCATAAATATGACCCTGTTGGAAAAAGAGATTTTCTTTTCTTATGTTAATGAGCCATACCAGAGTATGATGGGTCCTAAACAAAATCCCTTCTGAGAAGTATCTTATAAAAAGGGAAAACAGACATAGAGACATACACACAGGGAGAAGACAGACTCCATGTGAAGATCCCTCTACAAACCAAGGTATATCAAGCAATGCCCGGGGCTACTGACGAGGAAGGACCCTCCCCTAGAGCCAGTGCCCTAATTTGGACTTCTAGCCTCCAGAACTGTGAGAAAATAAATTTCTGTTCTTTAAAGCCACTCACTTGTGGTATTTTTTGTTACAGAAGCATTAGGTAACTAAGATACTTGAGGGAGAGAGCCCACTCTTATGCCATATCTACCAATAAGAGTTTCCTCCTCTGCTTCAGAGTCAGAGGTTCAGCCTTTTGGTGATATTGTTGCCATGTGGTAGACAGTGTGTTGGAAAGAGTTAGAAGACTTGAGTGTGCGTTCTAGCTTCATAACTTCCAACTACATGTGCTGTCTTAGGCAAATGGCATAGTTTTTCTAAGCCTTATTCATTTATTATTAAGGTTTCTTATTAATTACCTACTTTGTGTCACTGGGGAATCAGTGATAAAGAAAATAGGTAAAATTTTTACCCTCACAGGCTGTACAGTCTACTGAATGAGACTTGGTTACCTCATCTGCACAATAGGTCTAGTGACTTACTAGGCATCATTTCTACCAAGCCTTCTCCCCAGCTCTCTACCTTATTGATGGGCCCTACCATCCAGAAACCTCAAAATCATCTGGGATGTACAACTAAATGATCTCAAAGTCCTGTTTACTCCAACTTCATCCTATTTCTTAAACCCATTCCCCCCTGTCCACCCTGCAGAACTTGTCTCATCAGTACATAGTGATTCCTACCTCAGCCTCCTACTAATATCCCGACCTGCATTCTTATCCTCCGCACACCTAATTGGCCCACTGCTTTCAGGGTGATCTTTCTAAATTAAAAATCAGTACATCAGTTGGGGTGCTTTTGGCTACAAAATTGAATAGAAGACCCAACTCAGAATGGCAGTAAGGGGCTTTGTTAACTCACCTAAAGAGAACTCTGGAGTGGGTAGTTACAGTGTCCTTAATTTAGTAATTGGCCACATGAAGGACCCAGATTCTTTACGTCTTCCCATTCTGCCATCCTCATCATATTTCCTTTTGTCCTCAGACCTGTCCTCTCATAGTCCCAAGATGGCTACAGCAGTTCCAAGCAACACATTCTCATACATTGTTCAATAGCAAAAAAGAAAACGTCCATAATTTATATCCCTTTTTGAGAGTGAGGAAATCTTTTCCAGAAGCCCCCAAACAAATTTCTCCTCTATCTCATTGGCCAAAATTGTGGCATATGCCTCTGCCTAAATCAGGCCGTGGCCATGGAATGGAATTACCAAGATGGCTTAAATTGATCAAATTCTACTTCCTGGGCCTAGGGTGGGACCCAGTCTCCACTGAAAAACATAGCCTCCTGCTGTGTGAGAAAAATTGAGGTTCTTTAGGAAGAAGAGGATATTTCAGTTGAGTAAACTACTAAGAGTATCTTCGATATCTGCTCATCTTTCCTCCTTAATTAAAATCCCTCAGTATCTCCTCATTGCCTTTGAGGTGCCATGTATTACTAGTCTTAATGAGGAATTCGAAGCCCATTTTGTTCTTCCCTTTGGCTCTTCTCTCAGGGCTCCTCCACTCTTTTCCATCCATTCCTCGGTCATACAGATCTATTGAAGTTCCTGGCACCCGCTTGTACTCTCCCTCTTTCTTGCCATTGATCTGCCTGTTGTATCTCTTTCACCAGCAAATTCCTAATCATCCATCACTATTCAGCTCCTGGTTGTCCTCCTCTTACAAGCCTTCCCTGATTCCCCATAGTCTGGGTAAGTATCCCTATGGTACGTGCCCATAGTGCCCTATGCACACATCTCCTCATAGCACTTGCCCTGCTCTTATAATTGTGATCGATTGTGAACTCTTCAGAATTCCCAGTGTCTGAGAAGAAGTTCTCAACCCTCAACAAAATGTCCATGAGTCAGATGCTGAATAAGTAGGTATAGGGTCAGTATGAGTCAGAATCGATGCAATGGGTTTTGTTAGGGTTGTGGGAAAGGAGCCCTGGTGGCACAGTGGTTAAGAGCTCTGCTGAAGACCAAAAGGTCAGAAGTTCGAATCCACCAGCCACTCCTTGGAAACCCTATGGGGCAGTTCTGCCCTGTCCTGTAGGTCACTATGAGTTGGAATCCACTCGATGGCAATGGGTAGTAGTAGTGGGGTTGTGGGAAATGAGCCCTGGTGGTGCAGTGGTTAAGTACTCGGCTATTAACCAAAAGGTTGCTGGTTCGAACCCACCAGCTGCTCCATGGAGAAAGATGTGGCAGGATACGTTCCTAAAGATTACAGCCTTGGAAACCCTATAGGGCAGTTCTACTCTGCCCTATAGGGTTGCTATGAGTAGGAATGGACTCAGTGGTGTGCACAAAAACAACAAAAGGATGGTGGGAAGAGTCAGAGAGTGTGAGAGAGGCTGGTTAGCTGTACTGTTCTACACAACCATAAGTTATGATTACTTTAGTAATTACCTTGTTTCATTGAGTTATCCTTTTACTTAATATTGCATTGTTTTAAGAGTAACATTTTAATTTCTTTCATCTTTTCTATAATAGTCTAGACTCCATGTTGATATACCAAATATGCAGATTACTCAGAATTTCACATATTTTCCATCTTGCTTTTTTCTGTCCAGTACCTCATATGGCATTAAGCAGAACTAAATTAAAACTTTCCATGTCCACATTTCCAAAGCCTTTTCTTCTAAAATGTTCCAAGAAAGGGAAAGATCAAGACACGAGTGGGAATGGTAATGTAAACTGAAGGTTCAGACTACAGACCCAGGACTCATACGTTTTCCAATCACCAGATGGAAGAGTACAACCCAGCAGATCTATGTCCCCTGCTGTCCCCAATTAAAAGATGCCTCTCTTATGGGGAAAACTCTGTGCAGTGGTGTTTGGAAAGAGGGATGCTGTGTGGTGGTCAGACCTCACCCACTGGGCACATGCGAAGGCTGCTCTCTGGTTTGTGAATGTAGTCTTCATTTAAATGGCTGGGGCAGTTTCATTCAGTCAACAAGCATGTCATGCGGACCACCATGAAGCAGGCACTGCTTTGGGCACTGAGAATACAGTAAGGGAAAGACTTACCAGGTCTCTGCTCCTATGGAATTTACGTTGTAGTGGGGAGTGGTGGGAGGAGACAGACCATAACAAAGAAATATATCAAGAATGAAGGAAAATACTAGAGAGTGATAAGGGTTATACAGGGAAGTATAGCAGGGTTACTGCCTCTTAACTCTTTAACTAGGTGAGTCAGAGCTCTTGCTTTAATATTCCTTCACTGCTGTATGCTAGATAGGTACATATAACATCTGTATTAATACTGCATTATTCGAAATTGCTCATCAGAACAGCTAATAAGCGTTTCTTATGCTCTTCCTCCTTGCAGTAGACCTACTTCAGCTTAAAAGAAGCTATTGAGTATCTTGCAGCCGCTCCTCCATGATAAACTGTAGCAAGGATGTAAGCCCAAGCTTCATGTTAACCAGCTTGTATTGTATGAGTAATATGGTTTCCTCCCAGAAGAAATGAGTGATGTAAAGGCACCATTCTGAAAGAGGGCCTGTGTGCCATGTCTGCTCACTCTGAGGGCTAGGTTTATCATTTACTCCTACATCATTTATTCATATATGTGACAGGCCCTGTACAAAGCACTGGAGATCCAGTAATGCTCAAAATACAGTGTTTTCCCTCAAGCATCTTACAGTACAATGGGAGATCCCGCTAAGTATGCAGGCAATTAGCAGTGACCTCTTGGCTGTAACTGTCACTGCAGTACACACATCTACATGGCAGCTGAGGTCACAGGCTCAGGAGTCCCACAGCCGGGGTCTGAATCCCTGCCCATCCTGGCCTACTTGTGTGATTCTGGGCATTATTTATTATTTAGGGAATTATTTAACCACTCTGTGCCTCGGTTTCGTCATCAATCAAATGATAATAATAATAGTATCTCCATCATAGGGATGTTGTGAATGAAATGATACATATGAAGTACTTACAGAACCTGGCTTATGGGAAATTGTCAATAAATTTATATATTATTAGTATCTACCTATAGCAATACCTGGGAGGATTATTATGTATAAGAGTTTGAAATGACAAATGAAATATGGTGGAGTAAACTACATGAAAGTTACTAAAAGCTGCTAAAGTTACTAAAATTAACAATGAAATAAATATAAACAGAAATATAAAACAAATTTTTGTAATAGTGATTTTTAAAACTTTCTAGTTCCTCTGCCACAAGAAATTGGGAAAACCAAATACAGTTAGGGTAAGTGGCTCTGTCCTGGTTCACTTAGATCATCTTTATTGTCATATTTAATCTCTTCTAAGTCTTATTCTGGGAGCCCTGGTAGTGCAGTGGCTAAAAGCCCAGGCTGCTAATCGTAAGGTCAGCGGTTGAAATCCACCAGCCCCTCCTTGGAAACCCTATTGGACAGTTCTACTGTCTCCTATAGGATCACTATGAGCTGGAATCGGCTCAATAGAAATGGGTTTTGGGGTTTTTTTTAAGTCTTATTCTGAGTTAAACAGGGTTTTATTACTAACCTCACTGAATCACTGTAATTCCTTGAAGGATTGAGTACAGAATATCATTCAACCATATAGCCATAGCTTTTGATGTAGAATAGCCACTGTAAAGAACATGGCAATGCTAAAACCTAAAAAGACTTGCTCTTACCAGGGCATGCTCAGCAAATGCCTGTGAACGCCTTCTCTCTGCTTCTGCAACTCTCAGGACTTTGGCACAAAATGAGCATTTTCTAGACTCTATACAAGTTGTAAAAAAAATCTCCCCTGATGTGCAGGAGGCATTGCCTCTATGATACTCTCTGAATTGCAGTATCACACCTCTTCCCTGGTGCAGTCATCTGTGATTTGCAGTTCAACCTTTCCACATCTACTTTTATGGAGGTTACATTCATTGAGTATTGTTGACTGTCTAACTACTATGTGTTACAGGTGCTGAGGGGTCTAAAAAGACACTAATAATAATAATAATGTTAACTTTCTTTTTTTCTTCAAAATACATTTTTTTAATATAAAATAATATTGCAGAAAATTGAGAAACAGGGATAAAATAAATCACTATGACCTATCACTCTGGGACAATAACAGTTATCATTTTTGCATATTCCTTTCCAATGTTCTTTCCTGTGTCATGAAAAACGTTAGGAACACATGAAAAGTTTAATTTTCAATTTATTGAAGTAGAAACCAGAGCTCAGTACAAGACAATAGTTGTCCAAAGCAGACCTGGCTCATATGCTGTAGGATGGTTATTGCCTCGAAGGAGACGAGGGCATTGTTTAAACATTGGGCAGTGAATCATACATCGCCTTCTGAAGTCTCATAAATTTCAGGAAAGGCAGAGTACAAGAAAGTAGGACTTTATATTTCCTCCTTATCAGCTCTGTAAACCTTGTCTACCACTGCTTTAAATGATGAGAGAATGTAAAATTCAATTTGGTCTGTTTTATTTATGAAATTATTTTAAAGTGTGATTTAAAAAAAATTTTATTAAAGAAAATTTCAAATATATACAAAAATAGAGAGAATAATATAATGAAGCCCCATGTACCCATCACTTAGCTTCAACAGTGTTTTACTTATGGGAAGTTTTATTTCATCTATACTCCAACCACTCCCCTACACACACAGATTATTTTGAAGCAAATTCCCAATATCATATCATTTTTATCTTTGTAAATATTTTAATTTGTGCCTCTAAAAGGTAAGGACTTTTTTAATATACATAGTTATTATACTATTATTCCACCTAAAATATTTTATAATAATTTCTAAATATAATATTCAGTATGTGGCCAGGTTTCAAATGATCCCAATTGTCTCCAAATTTTTCTTAAAAGAAATTTTTTTTTTTACAATTTTCTGGTATAAACTAGAATTCCAATAAAGTCCAAACAATTAAATTGGTTGATATGTCTCTTAAGTCTTTTAATCCATAAATTTTACCTTCATCTTTTTTTCCCTTGCTATTTATTTGTTAAAGAAACCAAATAATTTATCCTGTGCAATTTTCCACAGCCTTCATTTTGGTGTGTATTGGTTTTCTAGGGCTGCCATAACAAAGTACTGCAAAGTGAGTGGTTTATAAGAATGAAAATTTATTGTTCCACAGTTTTGGAGGCTAGGAGTCTGAAATCAGGGTGTCAGCCTTATTGATTCCTTCTGAGGGCTCTGAGGGAGAATCTGTTCCTAGCTTTTGGTGTTGGCCAGCATCCTTGGCGTTCCCTGGCTTGCAGACCGCTCCAATCTCTGCCTCCATCTTCACATGCTCCCTCTGTGTGTCTCTCAGTGTCTCCACTCCTCTTTTATAAGGTACCACTCATATTGGACCCACCCAACTCCAGTATGATCTCCTGTTAAATTAACTGATAACATCTCCAAAGACCCTATTTCCAAATAAGTCACATTCACTGGTACCAGGGGTTAAAACTTCAACATATCTTTTTGGGGACTTAATTCAAGCCATAACAAGATGATTCCATTCCCATGGCAGCATTTAACATAGTCCCTTCCCCCTGTATTTCCTGTGAATTTGTAGTTAGATCTAGAAGCTTGATGTGGATTCAAGTTTGATTTTTTGTTTTGTTTTGACAAGAATATTTCCTAGGCGTTGCTGTTTGTTTCCATTAGGAACAATATCCTTCTCTCTTTTTATGATGTCAGTACTCATTAAAGATTATTGCCCAAATCTATTATTCATTGGGGGTGCAAAATGGTATACTGTAATTCTATTATTCCTTATTTGTTAGTTGACATAATTCTGTAAAAAAGTAAATTCCCCTTATCAACTATATCATTACCCTGAGGTACTTTTGTATAAGAAAGTAGGATAAATGTTTCATTCTTTCCCTTTATTTACCTATCAGGTGGGTTCCCTAGCATCCTCCAAAAGTGACTGGTTGATTGGTTTTTTAGTATCATTATTAGCTAATGATTTTAAAAGTATTTGATGTGCTTTGTTCCATTGTACTAATTATTTTTTATTGATGCCCAAAGTCCCATCTTTGGACAGTGGGAGCCCCTTTAAGCTGGTTACTGAGTCCTTCTGGCATGACCCTCATAGCCATTAACAGCTTCCTAGCATTCTGATATGACAAAATGTTCCAGGCCATCACATACATATCCTGCCTATCTGGAATCAGCCACTTTTCCAAAGAGTCCAGTTTCTTTTACTAAACCAAACCAAACCTGTTGCTGTAGGGTCGATTCCTACTCATAGGACAGAGTAGAACTGCCCCATAGAGTTTCCAAGGAGTGCCTGGTAGATTCGAACTGGTGACCTTTTAGTTAGCAGCCAAACACTTAACCACTGTGCCACCAGGGCTCCTTGCTTTTACTAGGTCATGGTATTTAGAGGCCACAAGCTGAATACCAAGGGTTGTTCATTGTTTTCAGTTGTTCATTGTCCATTTATTGGGTTGGTCATTGTTTGTAGGACTTTTCAGAGGACAGAACTAGGAAATAATGTATTTTTTTTCCTTTAAAGAGAAACTATATTATGGATTATATGCTGTTTCCAATTCAGGGTCAGAACTACAAGGTTTTTAACTTAATCTTACTGATGTTATATCTGTATCTCCTTTTTCCCTTGCCCCAAACCCTGGTTCTTAGTGGAACAACATAATCACTAATTTGCTTTGTCTCACAATACACACACAATAATCTAATCTCAGAATAACAATACCAACACAACCATCAACAATATGTTTATTTTAAAAGGTGTGGCTTTTTTTTTTTTTAATGGTTCTTTTTGTCTTTAATATGTATATTCCACTATAGTTGTATACATTTCTGTTAACCTGTAATGCAAATTACTCTGAATGTGATATAATTTCCATCTCTTATTTTTGTTTTAAAAACTGAAGCTACTAATTTATAAATGTTTAAATGCTTATTTCTAATTTTCTTTGTAAAACAGGAAAGAGTTACAGACAGGAATCATGATGTAAAACATAGCTGAATCCTCAGGTTAACTATTGCCTGTGCTTTCTTCGTCGACCTGACTCAGACAAGTTCATAATTTCATTTATTTATTCAGCAGATACCTTGTAAGTGCTATATGACATTCAGGCAAGAGGAATAAGGAGGGAATTTAACGTGTTAAATCTACTATGTGTCAAGTATTATGCTAGGTGCTTTACATATATTATACACTTTCATAAGAACATTTTACAGCATACATTGTTACTATATCAATTATCAGGTGAGGCAGTAGGGGCTCAGAGACTTTATCTTGTCCAAAGTCACACAGCTATTAAGTAGAGAATTAGTATATAGGCCTGTTTGACTTCAGTATCATACATTAGACACAGGAATTAATGGGGAGTTTAGACAAGGAAGAACAAAGTGCAGTGGAACTTCAGGCAAGAGATTTATGAAACTCTCTGGAGCAACAGAAAAGAGGTGGCATTCTGTCTGATTCAGAAGAAAGAGTATAATTTTTTTGGATGGAGAGGAAGTGCATTCCATGTGGAAAGATGGACATGAGAAAAATTCTGTAGCTAAGAAAATGCCACGAATGTTTTAAAATGATGAGTAGTCTGGTTTGGCCAGAGTTTAGATTAATATAGGGAAATAATCAGAGATAAGAATAAAATGTTTCTTGGGACTCCAGTTGGGACCTGAATGCTATCCTGAATATTGGGACAGCTAGAAACTTTTGAAGGTTTTGAACAGGAGTGAGATCATGGCTCAAGTCTAGCCATTGGACAGGCTTCATCTAACCCAGATCCTCTTCCTTTAATTAAGGGGTTCAAGACAAGACCTAGCTTCATAGATCCACAGATTTGCATGCTTTCTAGAAACTTGTTGCTAACGTTGTAATTTTCTTTGATGTTTTGCTACTTGAAATTTTGCCAAATTAAGCCTTCCAGTTGGAGAGACATGGAGTAGTCTCACAAAGCACTGTGATTGACAGTAGCTGTACTGGACCTCTCAGGGATCAGCAAATGAAGTCTGACTCTAATTAGACATTCTCAATCTGCTTGTGAACCTTCTTTGATTTTAATAACCCTTAGAATATTATGACATTTCGCCAATTTCCTATGAATGCTTTGCTAAAAATATATTTATCAATTTAATTACTTTAATAATTACAGGATTATGAAAGCAACATGGAAAACATCACAATTCAAGAGATATTGATGAAATTGAATTCATATTGGGCAGAGCACTTTTTACTGTAGGAATGAGTTATTCCTCAGTTGTATTCAATGGACTCCGTAGCTTAGGCAGTTTTGTTGGCTTATGATCCTCCTTTCCCTGAGTATTAAAGCTCAAAAATGACCACTTAACCTGATATTCTTGTACAAACCTCCTCGTGGGAACCTCAAACATAGTGAAAGAAGTCTATTATCCTATTTTTATAAGAAAGTGTGAGATTGCATAATTCATGGTAACTAAACTTTTATAACATGACATTTGCTATCTTAATTGTCCTTCCAGTCCATAATGTACAAATCAAATAGTGGTTGAGCTCTGTGAAACCTATTAGTTATGGGTCTTTTGAGACATGAGTGAGCTCTTGCCTATAATAGGACTAGTTAGTTAATTACGAAGTGTTTCCTTGGTATTCTTTCATTTTTTGCTTGTCATGGCTGAAATAGTCTCCTGACAAGTGAGAGAACAGAACTTTATGGAAAGATAGGGCATTGGCTTCAGCAATACTCGAAACTAATCTTTGAAGGTTTAAACCTAAGTGGAAAATGTTTGCTGGGCATATCTTTACAAAATCCACATTTTGTTCCCCAAAAGAGTTCATCAATCATTGTTAGTGTCATATTTATAGAATGAAGTTACTCATAGATGCTGCTTTAATACCTTTAGTCAGTACTATCCTTAAAGTGCAATGTTGAATCAGAGTAGTTATCCAGATGGGTCCGTGATTCCGCACTCATTGTTTCTCTCAGAAGATTTTTTATCTGAATATTCTGATACCTGTAGCCACTTGGCAAGTTAGCTTCAATTGCCCCCTAAGCTTTAATTTTTCATTTTCAGGATAGTGGAGACCTAGTTGAAAGCCCATATTAACCCTAGATATGTATTTAACATTTACAGTTGTGGTTTTTACCTTTGGCTACACTTTAGAATCACCTGGGGAGCTTTTAAAAACATGGCAATGCTAGGACCCCACTCCCAAAGATTCAGATTCAATTGATCTGGCTTTAGGTCCACAATAGTTGCACAAGTCAGGGGAGCAACCATTTACTGAAATTATACTCTCCCCTCCCTCATTCTCCTGGAACACTACTCCATCATATTCTATGTGAATGGTAGTTGTGCAAACTTGGGAGGCCCTGAAGATAGGGCCTAACCACTCCTGTTATTAATAGCTCCCAGGTGGTTTTAACATACAGACAGAATTGAGAACCACCGGGGTGTGATACAGCTTGACATTAAGAGCACGGATTAAGGGACCATATAGAGTTGAATTCACAATCTATATCTACTACTTACTAGCTGTGTGATCTTGGGAAAGTCATTTAACCTCTTAGAACCTCAATTTCTTCATAAATAAAATGGTGATAATAATACCTGTCTCATGAAATTATACTGAAGAAAAAAATAAGACAACACAATTGAAATCCTTGGCACAAAGTTAACGCTCAATAAACCACTGTTATTATTTCAGTTATTAAAGCCAGATTTCTGTATTAGTCCAGACTCCTTCACTACCAAGTGACAGAAATCCATCTCAAAATATCTGAAGCAAAAATGGGGAATTTAGGCAAGCCCCAAGAAGGGTAGGGTTGGACTCTCAGATTTTGGCATTTGAATGCTGTTAGGACACACACACTCTCTCTGGTGCTCGTCTCAACTTATATTTTCATTGTGCTTTCATTCTCTCAGACGAGCTGCCTCTTTAAAGGCTAAACTATGACCATGTGCAGATTAAGCTTATATCTTTACAGCCTCATGAGCACAGAAGAGAAAAATAATTCATCCTGTCTGAATAAATTGGAAAAATCCCAGAGAGGAATTCTGATTGGCCTGGATTGAGTTGCATTCTCATTCCCTGACCTTATACTGTGACCCCGTTGTTGAGGTTGTGTATAGCCCAGCCTGAGTCCTACATCCGTGTGTCCTGAGTCCTTAAAATGGGGAGAAGGGGGACTGTGCAGATGAGCACAACAACCACTTTTATTTTCCCTCTCGAGACCTGATTAAAAATATATAAAAACCTCTGCAGTCCTAGGGTATATTGGCAGATACGGAAGGACAACATTAAGGTCCCAGAAGCAGTAAAGAAATCCCCTGAATTTAAGACACCAAATCACTCTACTCTTTACTGCCTATGCACAGTAATCAGACCCTAAGATGAGTTTAGGATGTCAAAAGCCTCTCTAGTGATCAGTTTACCTGAGACACTCAGATTGATAGGCAGATGAAGAGTTGGACAAGTTCAAGCCACACTCCCAGTTCTTGGCATTATCTAATACGTGAAGTGTTCTCTCCTCCCACTCCTACCCCACAGTCTCTCCTTACCTGTACAAATGGGAATGCACAGCAGAGTTATTTATAAGAACTCTCCACAGCAGCTCTGATGTGTACATTACCCCAGAGGAAGAACAATCACAAAAGGCCCGGAGCCTTTAAACTTTGTATTGTTCGAGCCGCTTACCTAACACTTGTGGTGGAGAGGAGGCAGGTGTTGTGAAAGAGAAGCAGGATTCATCTCTTTAGAGCAGTGTGCTTTTGACAAGTTATTTAACCTCTCTGAGTTTCAGTTCCCTGATCTGTAAAATGAAGACAATAATATTTCACAGAACTCTTTGTGAAGATTGAATGTGATAATGTACGTGAAAGCTGATTACGCCCTACACAGGTGACATTCAAAAAGTGGTTTTTTGTTTTTTTTTCCCTGGTTTTTGGATAGTGTCGTATTTTAAAAAATTATTGAAGAGGCCTTGCTATAAACATGCTGTCTTGTATTTAGACCCAATAGAAAGAATTATTGGGAGGATACTTGAATATCTCAAGAAACGTTGCCAAAGATTCACAAGTATTATTGGTATTCACTAACCTTTGTAACCACTTACTTGGTGGTTACATAAAAAAGTGATGTTGTTGCTGCCTTCACTGTAAACCGTCTGCTACTTTAATGGTTCAATGGCGTTGTTTAGGAGAACAACTTGACTCAGTTAACCATAAAATAGCACAACATAGACCTCAGAGAAGGAAGCAAAGAAGAAGAAAGTCAAATATTAATAACATTAATAACTTTTCTATTCCATATGATGCTTTGGGAATTTTGAGACTTTCTTTATAGTTCCTATTCAGCCAAAGTGACATAATTATGGACTGATAAGAGTTGGTGGGAGGATTATATGAGTGAGTGTGTATAAACCAACTAGCACATGGCTGAGGATGCAGACAACACTCTGACTCTCATGGGCAGCATCAAGTGTTAGCTCATATAATATGGACAGGTATTCTCTATCGGCAAGAAGCCTCATCCCAGACAGTGATAGTGAGATAGCATGTATCTTCTCTGACCTGAAAATAGGGCAGTTACCACTCTAAGCATCCTCTAGTGTTAAGACTCTATAACCAAAAGCCCATAATTTTTCCAGAGGTGAAAATTGCTTTTGATGTAAAACAGGAGTGTATGAATGAAGAAGCAGTCTACTCATGAACCCCTACCATTTAGGAAGCAAGAGGTGAAATTGCACGAAATTTCCAGTGTCAAACCAACGTGAATAAAGTTCAGCTATGGATTTTAAATTGTTTAAAAGATTGGTACTTCATCATCACTAAAATGGAGGGAGAATATTGATGAGAATATCTTGGCAGTGAAGGAACATGTTTTCTTAAATTTTTTTTAAAACATCTGGTCTTGGTGCCAATTTTTGTTTCAATTTCTGCTAACATAACCAAATAAATGCCTGATTTATACAGTTTAAGTATCTCATGGCAACACGGTCTTGTGCTTCTCTCTTTCATTTCCTTCCTACCCCTCCCCTATGTTCTTCTTGAGAGCATCAGGAAAAGGTTTGCTATTTCTCAACTGTTGAATCTATTTATGAAAATTTGAACTAAACAGTTTAGCACAATTAAGCAGGATGCCTCATTCATCAAACCTTCATTTTTCCAAGACGTCTGTCTGGTCAGTCACCAGAAAGCACATGTTAAGTGGAAGCTGTGTTTCCCATGAAGTGGCATACCACATCTGTGGATGATTACAGAGGCACATACGATGCCATTTATTATATAGCATGTTCCTCCCTGGGCCTGGGGTTCACAGGCCCTCAGGGACATTTACAAAATGTATGCTTTTAACTGTCCTGGAACTAAAGGGTTTAATTTTGCCTAAGAATTTGTTTATGTTTCTTGTAAATGAGTTAGGCGTTCTCTTTTGTATTCTTCTGTTATTGTGTGTGTGTGTGCATGAGCACCGAAGAACCAAGCCAAGTAATAAGCATAAAGACTTTCTTCTGTTCATCCACAAACCTTCCCTGTAAGTTGCTACTTTTACTTTTTTATTCATTCTTTTGTTAATAGCATATTTCATGGCTTCTTTGGAATTTTGTCTGTTTTTTGAATATAGCTTAGCCCTGATTTTATATGTTCATGTTGATCAGTTAAGATGTGAGTCATATTTTTTAAAAATATAAGCTGTGTCTTTATAAGTCACTGGGACTCTCTCTCAGGCTGTGCCCTCTTTCTTTTGGATCTCTTCTTTTGGATTCTCTTCTATAAGTATGTATCTATCATTTTTCGTTCCATAAGTCATATTATGCGGGAAGTATGTAGTACCTAGAAAAGTGGAATTAAAGCTACAGTTATCTATGCAGATATTCTATCTAGCGCTCTAATCTTAACACTTGGAATATTTGGCAATAGTCAGAATATTACCTTTTTCCCCACTTTTATCCGAATATTTAATATTGGGTATGCATTACCACAGTAACACTGATTTTTTTTTTAGTTTAAAAAAGAGGTACTACTTTGAACATTGTGAGCATCTCTTATTAATATTGTTAATCTGACTATAAAACCAATAACAAAACCCGTTGCCATGGAGTTGATTCTAACTCAGAGTGACTCTATAGAACACAGCAGAGCTGCCCCATAGAGTTTCCAAGGAGTGGCTGGTGGATTCAAACTGCCGATCTTTTGATCAGCAGCTTAGCGCTTAACCACTGCGCCACCAGGGCTCCAACGTGACCATGTTCGGCCCAAAATGGAGTCACTTGTGCTGAGCCCTAAATCAGCAAATCTAGACGTAGCTGCTTCTGTTTCTTATAAATGCCTGACCTTCCCAGGAGCAGAAACCCAAGTCAAGCAACTGACTCTCCCGGAAACTGAAACCTCAGCTAACCAATTAGAACTTGCCTGTGCATTTAACCTAGTTCAAAATTTGCCCAGTATAAGCTTCCTTGTTACAAAACCCTTTCCTGTCTACCAGGCTTTGGAACTCTTGTCTGAATACCAGATCAGGCGTTCCCCAATTTATGAATAGAAAAATAAAGCTTATGAGTCTGTATACAAAATTCATATTGTGAATTTTTTGTTTTTAACAATATTACAAACAATTAAATGAATTTTAGGAGAAGAGCTACTTCACGGCGTTATTTAAACGCTGAAAGAAGAACTAGGAGAAAAAGAAGTTGAGATTGATGGTAATGCCGATGGTGGTTTCATCTACGGCAGCTAATGGTGTTTCTTCATCTTTAAATGTCGAATGTGTTGTAATGTTTAATTATCCTTAATATCTAAATGAATTACCACCATATTGGAGAAAAGAGGAAGTGACCTACAGATTCTTTAGTGTTTATTGAAGAGCTTCAAGAATTCTTTAGGAGGGAAACCACCCCCACCAAAAAAAAACAAAACAAAACCCAGATGTTACTGTGGAGTCAATACAGACTCATAGCGAACCCACAGGACAGAGTAGAAGTACCCTACAGGGTTTCCAAGTCTGTAAATCTTTTTTTCTAGCGCAGAGCCGCTGGCTGGTGGGTTCTAACTGCCGACCTTTCAGTTAGCAGCCAAGAGCACTTTAACCACTGCACCACCAGGGCTCCCCGCAGTAGGGAGGAAGCTGTAAAATTCCAGGCTTCCACCTCCGTCAAGTGGGGAAAACAGGCTGCGTAAGCGTGCCTCTTCTACAGTGTTAAATTTTGCATCCGTTTGGTGCTATTAAATTCAAGGAGTATGTGAAGGAAACAATTTTAATTGCTTGGCACTTAAAAAGCCTGTTGTACTGTTCAGTGGATTAGAAATATTTTTAAATTTTAATTGCATTAGAGCCATGCAAATTTACCTGTAATAAAAATTTTGTTGTACTCCTAAATAATCTAGAAATGTTCCAGAAATGAACATTTAAATGCAAGTGTAGGATGTTCAGAGAAGAAAACCCAAACCAAGCCAAACCCATTGCTGTCCAGTAGATTCTGACTCATAGAAGACCTACAAGGTGCCAAGTGCACTACATTCAGGACTGGAATACTCAATAAGCAAGGTACCCACGGGCTCAATTGTGCCTTCCCACCAATCTGCAGTGCACAATTTCACCTGTCCCCCCCCCCCCCCCCCCCGAGCAAAGATGTGATGAAACCCTTGTGAAACTGCTCACCAAAGATTAGCAAGTAAATGCAGTTAAGCCTATGCTACCTTGCTCAGTGCAGACTGGTGCATACTGTGTTTACTGGTTAATCCGCCTGATCGCATTCATTATTTTATCAAGGCCACTTAACGTCTGTGTGAGTAGATGTTGCTGTTTCTGTTTTACAGATGAGGAAACTGAAGCTAGGACAGGCTAGGAACAATTACCAAAGTAGTATGAGATGGAGTACTGATCTAAAACTTGGCTGTGTTTAACTGGAAAGCCTGTTTTCCGTTTCTGCTGTCTTTACATCCCTGGCATTATGTTGAAAACAGTAAAAGTGTCAGCTTCGTAGTTCATTTAGGCTCTGCACTTGGCACAGCCTGATTCACTGAAGACAAACACTCAGCCTCACACACATAAATCCACTTGGGGCTTGACTGATCTGGATTGCTGTCTAAATCATCCTATATACCAAATAATGTTAGATCCTCTCTCCGGTTTCTGCTTTGTAGCCAGTTTAAAATGACTCAAAACTCACACTGTCCCCGAGGAATCTAAGAATGTTGTCTTATGTTAATCAAGTATGTGCTGACTGTCTCATATTAATTAAATTTATGGTCTCTAAATCAAGAATCCTTCAGGTTGGCTTGTGAAGCATGCTCTACCTCTGGCATGAGAAGAGCCCGTTTTGAGATTTTTTCCTACACAGCAGGAAGGAAAACTACTGGCAGGTATTCATCAGAGGCTTTTCAACTGACCCCTAAACATAAGCAGAATCTAGTTTCCATGGAAGCTTTTAATAAACCTCATTACTTGACAATTAGTCAAATATCTAGACTATGGTGTTCCTTCATTACTTATTTTTCCATTTATGCTTATGTTTTATGCCTCTTTTGATAATATTTGTCCCCAAGGTGGTGATAAATGGTCACAACTGCTAATAGGCTGCCTGCCACAGGCACCTGATAACAATTGCCTCATAAATATTCAACAGGGGCATTCTGCACCGAGGGCTGAGGAATTTGGTGACCTGCCAAGTCTTTCCACTTCTAATATCTATGATAATGGCTGCAAATTACACCTGACAGAGGGAATGGACTGCACTGTGAGAAACCTAAGTAGAATCTAGAGAGCCTGTGGCTTGTGGCTCAGGCACGCAGCTGCCCTGGAGGAATACACCTCTCCCAGGAGCTGGCCGCGGAGATCAAGGCCTTCACCTCTGCCTAAGGAGCAGTCCTTCCTGGGAAGGCCCTCACCACCCTGGAAGAGTACTGTAGGCTCTTCTATTTATTTTAAGCTTTTCTTATAATGGTAATTAGCATTACATCTTGAATAGCAAATTAAGAATCCAAAACAGAATTTTAAATTTAAAAAGCTTTTCCACTAGGAATACAGTTGCATTATTTTGTGGACTGAGGTAAGCTAAATTAGCCAAGTTTGTGCATTCATTACCTCATTCTAATCCCAAACATCACAAATGCAAAAGGCTGTCATTACATCTGAGAACTGACAACAACTGGGATTTCTCAATATGAGTGTTGAAAGATTAATTGGAAAAGATCTCACTAAAAAACACAAAAGGTTATTGCTAACATGGGATGTTTTATATTCATATTTTGTACCTGGTTAAAAATGCCTGTTTTCAGTACTTGGTTAAAAAAAAAAAAAAAAAAAGAAGGTATGCATTTTAGAGCACATGATCATATTTTAAATTGAAATATTTTTAGTTGTTATTTTGTTCTGGTGATTTGCAAAGCCCAGTTGATAATATTGGAAACTATTTTGTCATCAAGGTTATTGACTTCCAGTAATTAAACATTTTACATCCAAACAGAAATTAAAAGCAAAGAGGAAAAACAGGAAAAAGAGAATGAGTTTTTACTTTCATCCTTTTTCCTCATAATATGATTTCAAAAGAGAAGGAAACTGCTTCTTTAATAATATTTCACACTTTGTGTTTGTCCTAAAAATATTAAGGAAGGGTAAAGGAGAAACGATAGTGATGAAAGCAGAAAACAAAAATCCCAAACCCTTGGCGGTCAAGTTGATTCTGACTCATAGCGACCCTAGAGGACAGAGTTAGAACTGCCCCATAGGGTTTCCAAGGCTGTAATCTTTGTGGAAGCAGACTGCCACATCTTTCTCCTGCCTGCAGAGCGACTGGTGGGTTCAAATCTCTGCTGACCTTTTGGTTAGCAGCCAAGTGCTTAACCACTGCGCCACCACTACTTTCCTAACGAAAGAAGAGGTAATAAATTTCATGTGAGTGTAGTTAATTTCCACCAAACTAGTTGCCAAACTGGTAGTGGGGTAAAAATATAAATGTTTCATCTTTGATCAGTGGAATTTTAATTTTATAAATAGCTGTAAGCCTTGATTTATACATCTGTAGCACATTTTAAACATCTGCATTCAAGATGACCATTGAAGAAAAGGAAGCTAAAAGTTTCATAGACTTCATTTAATACACGTTGTTTGGTTCCATAATACTTCATTCAAGTCCCAAATGAGACTTTTTAAAAAAGAAATTTTACACCAATTTTAGCAACTCTCTTACTTTAGTGCAGACTATGTAATCTAGAATGGCTTTTTAAAAACCAGAATGTGTGATTTCACTATGAGTTTTTTAATGTTATACAATTGTAGAAGAACTGAAACTCATCAGTTTCGACAGTGAAAATTAGAGTAATTGAGATTTAAATGCTGAAGTGGCTGGTAGTTCTCTTAGAAACTCTGTTACCACATGACCCTTCAGTCCCTCATGTTACCTGTATTCGTTCATGGGAGATTTTTGCATTCAGAACCTAGGACATGTTTTTTTTTTTTAATCCTACTTTAGGTTAGTAAATGGTTTTAGAATTAGTTTGCTCAAACTTGGTTAATTTTAGCCATAGGTAACTTAAAAGAACAGCTCGATTAAAACTACCACACCTATAGGAGGAAAAGGAATAGACTGCCTATATCTTAGCTGTAAAATAGGAAGTTCCAGTGATGCTTAAAATAACTTTTATAGGTGACTCTTCTATTTAAAAATATATGTAATTTATAATTTTACCATTCCAAAAATCCCTAGGTTACTTTTGCTATTAAGAAAATTACATTCCTTCTATCTACCCCTACTGTGTGTTTGCATCTTTCCTAAAAACCATAGGCCTAGAAGCAACTCTAACTATTGAGGGTATAGTCCCTAGTTTCCCCTTCAATCAAAAGCAGAGACCTAAGGCCACAGATCCTGCTAGCATGAGAGTAATCCACTAGTTTATTTTTATCTGCTATTAGTATACTTTTTTTCTTATTGGCACAAGAGCAGCAGCTTTGTTACAAAATAATATGAAAAACTCTGATCTTTTTCTGCTGGGGATCTGTTTATTTTGTAGTCAGTAAAAACTAAGAGGGCCCCTTCTGAAATCTTTGCTCAGCACCTCCTAATGTAAACTTTTGCCACTTTTTCCTTTTCCACACTACTGCTTATGTGTATTGAAGTCCATTTAGGATGGGAGTGGGGGATGTTGGTCCTCTCTTTAACTTTGAGTAGCCTTTTGGAAACATTTACCCTGGACCAATAGTATTCAAACAACTATAGTTAAGAATCTTTGGTAAAGGCTTGCTAAAAGTTCAGATTCCTGAGTCACTTTCCCAGAAACACTAACTTAGAAAGTCTGGGGTGGACCTGGAATCTTCATTTTTAATAAATTCCCCAGTGATTAAGATGGAAGGAGTCTAGGAACCATCCTTGGAGGAGCAAGATGGACTCCGGTTTCATGGTTACTTGTTCACACAGAAATCACCTACTATGGCCACCTAAGAATTACATGATCTAGCAGTGTTTTCCCAGGTTTATTAATGAATATTTTATTTGGTTTAGAACCAAAAGCATATCTGAAGGAAAAGTAAAAAATACACACACACACGTGTGTGTGTGTGTGTGAGTGTGTGCGTGTCATATAAGGCTAACAATGAGGCTACTTCACTTGGATAGCAGCTTGCTGGGTTCTGAGAGTGCTATGAAGTAGGAAGACTTGGGTGAGTTCCAGGGCCCTGCTGATGATGCTATGGCAGTATTGTACAAGTTATTACCACAACTCAGTTTTCTAGTGTGTGAGTAGAGATAATCATCTTTGCCTCCTACCCACATAATACCAATCCTCTGACAAATGTCAAGGCACTACTTGTAAAAATAAACTGATGTATAGGTTTCCAGAAACCAAGCACCAGTAGAGCACCCAGCATTTTCTTTATAATACTTTCCCTCAAAACCACTTCCTCAGAGACTTTCCCTAGAACTTTCTACTTTACGTTCATCCTGTCTCAATTAATTTCTATAAAGATATCGAGATGCCAGGTTACACGTCACATTTCTAAGCCACCCTCAAACCAGTGTCCTTGGAAATCTTCTATTTCCCACACTCAGAACGTAGAAGGTCAACCATGTTTGACTCCTGGAAAATAACAAACAGCTGCTGAACTAGCCTGGGATATTACATGGGATAAAAAGTCAGGTTAAACCACAAAGCCTTTCCCAATAATGAGTCAGTGTGTGTATGCTTCTGTGTTATACAAGACCTCGTGCAAAAGCAGAAGGAGCTGAGTGAGGGAAAGCTCTTATGTGGTTCTTAACACAATAGACAGAACAATGGACTCAAACATACCAATGATCATGAAGATGGCACAGGATGGGGCAGTGTTTCCTTCTACTATACATTAAGTTGCCGTGAGTTGGAGCTTACTACACGCAACTAACAACAACAACTGTAGGGAGGATGGACTAGATCAAGGCTAACATTGTAATTAATTAGTAAAAGAGCAGCAGTCACTCATACTACCCAGGAAAGGGAAATGTTTGGTGTTTTGTGGTTTGCACAGTGACTTTATTTTTGTTTGGGCTTAGACAAAAATTATGAAGTAGCTTGTTTTGACTCACTTTGTCACAGCCACAGAATGACCTTGTCTGATGCTGGTGTTCTGTGACGTTGTTGTTTATGTCTAATAGGAGAACAAGATGGCTGAGCTTCTTTAACAACACTGACGCCTAGCTGTAAGTTGTTAGGACAGTTCCCGCATGTCAGGGACTACTTTTTTTCAGAACACATGTCTTCGTAATGTGAAATCAGTTTTAGGGCAATATGATCTTCTTTGTGGTGAACATTTCAGGTCCTTTTGTAGGTACTACTTTTTAATTAATCTTCGGCTTTTCTATTGTTCATTTATGATCAATTGATCTGATCTCAAGATGCATGCTCCCAGCACCAAGGGATTTAGAAACAGTAAGAAGACTAAAGAGAGCCTCCTCCTCATGAAGCAGTGGGACAGCAGGAAAATTATAGGGAAGAGTAATGGGAATGAAATAGTTGCCAAGCTCTACTCAAGTGAGAAGTGAGTGTGTGTGTGTGTGTGTGTGTGTGTGTGTAATATTAGGCCCACCTGTACTTACTACCCTAGAAAGCTTCAATTATCTTGAATACCTCTAGATTCAATAACCAGCAAAACACATGATTCCTACCATTTTATTATGTATGTATGTATATACGTATTGCACCTGGTGTTGACACACAATGCTGAAATTATGAGAAAGAGCAGCTAATGTTCCAAGAGACTTTCTTGCTTCATAACTACAGGGAAAACATGAGGGATGAAAACTGAGTGCAACATTTAGTTTTAACACCCACTACCTTTGAAATCTGTCAGAAATCGGTTGTCAGCTGTGGTTATACTCAGAATCATAAGGTTTAGCACTTATGAAACATTGATTTTCGTATAAACATAGAATGAAGCCCGGGTTTGGAGTGGGAGTCATTCTTTTTCCAAAAAATACTTCAGTAGAACTACCCAGTAGAGAGGGATCCAGTTGAAAGATGTAGGAAGGAACCCATCGTGCCACATGAGTGCTATCTAGGGAGACTGATCGCACACTTGATGCTTGCTGCCCTGAACAAGTGAGTACAGTGGCCGCTCTTCCTTTCTAAGGAATAAGCCTGCTGAGAGATTAAACTACCATTCAGAATCTGAATCTTTAAGGGAACACATTTGCCAGCAATTTCTTCATTGCCTCCTACCCTAAATCTAAAGTTTTGTTATAACCAGTATCCAGAGTTCCTGGCACTATTGGCGTCAGCATAGAGATATGATAGTCTGTTTTATGGTATCATAAACCTACTGTATTAATATTTATTGTGTGAGTCCCATAAGGTCTGAGGCTTCACATCCAAAGTCGGTAATGCCTTTGGTGACCATCTCCTTCTCATGTTGGGGTGTGTGAAAGCCTCCTTGCTCCTTTTTTCCCCTCTTTTTCTCAGAAGGAGCATTCTGAGGAGAACAAAACTCTTCTCTGAGAACTCTTGTAAGACACTTTCGTGCTCAGCTCTCCAAAGATTAAGAATTGGACACATAATTCTCCATTCATTTCTCAAGTGTCAAGACAGAACTGAGTTTAAAGGCTACAATTCCCTTGCAGGTTATGCTGTCTATCTAGACGAATTAGTATTCAGCACAGCTTTGGGAAAATCTCAGATGATTTGCAGGTTTGCAGATTGTTTAGGCTCATAATGAAATCTCAAGCTGAGGAAATCACTAAACAGTCCATGAGCATGAGCTTTTTCCCCAGATGTCTGTACATTTTGAATCAATTCGTTCATCTGCCTTCTCTGCCCTCATTTATACTCAACAGCCAAGGGCTACTTGAGAAAGTCACATAAACACTGACTTGGTGCCACTGCAAATTCATGACCTCCAACCTTAGATAAGCCCTCCTAATTCTGCTGTGTGTCCTCAGTCAGCTCCTCTCCCAAACTGTCACCACAGACCTCATACTCCCACCTACCATTTCCTCCCTTGCTCAGCAAAGTGCATCTGTTCTGCATCCATTTCTACTCTGCATTTTGGATACAGTAAGACATGTGTCCCCCTTCTTATCCAGGGCTGTGCTCTGGATCCTATCCTCTCCTACTCTCTCAAGCACCTCTCACCAGCAATCATTTCTATCCTATATCTTGAGTTCTCTTCATTAAAGCTTTCCCTTCAGAGTATAAAATATTCTCAAGTCTTTTTCATTCTAAAACATACAAATACCTTCACTCGACTCCATTACCTCCCAGCTCACTATTCTTAACAGAAAAGCTTTTTCTCCTCTCACTCATTCCTCCTTCCCACTGAATTGATAATAACTACATTTATTGAGCTTTTACTATGTGCTAGGCACTTTCTAAATCCTTCACAGATATAATATTATCATTGAATGGGTGAGGAAACTAAAGCTGAGAGAGGTAACTACCTTGGCCAAATCACACAGCTATTAAGTGGTAGTGTTGATCGGTGGAAACGTTTTGCTCGGTGAATCTTGTCTGAGCAAATAAACAACAGATGGGAGATCAGAAGGCATTTTTATCTCATTGAGAAAGGAAAGGAAAAGCCAGGGCTGCTGCCACCAAGACTGTTAAGCAAGGGTGAGAGGGAAGGTTACTCTTATGAGGTTTACAAGCAAGAAGTTCATACAAGGTACATCAGCAACATTCTTAATCATACAACGTAGGTGCAGTGGGGTTTACATATAACTTCATGCATCACATATTCAGAAAGTGGCAGTTAAACACCCAGAAGCAGGGAAGTTACTATGTATGAGGTACTTAGTAAGCTAAACAGTTATCCAGAATGTCAACATGGCGCCTAAACTGGTTTCTGCCAATTTCTTCTAGTTCTGGGCAACAGTAAAGGAAAGGGAATCAGGATGTTAATGTAAAGCTACAGGGTGTGCTTGAGGCACTGGAATTTTCTGAAGCCTGGGGACTTCTGTCTTAGCATAGTCAGGATTTGAACACATGGAGTAGTAAGTACTCCAGAGAACAAGCTCTTAAAAAAAAGGGGGGGAAGGGGAATATTGTCTATGTCCTGATATTAACCTTATTCTATCCTTTTCTCTATAAGAGAGAGCCTGGAAAGTTGATCCAAAATACTTAGTATGCATCTATTTGTATTGGATTGAGTTAGGTCTTTGAATAAAGTATAGCTTTTCCCTTGAGTTTACTATCTAGAAAGGGAAATAAGATATAAACATACCTAAATAACTAGGCAAAATATTAGAAATGCTGAAACTTACAAGTGTTGTGAAAATTGAAAAGAAAGAAATTTCACACCTGGTTGAAGAAAAGCCAGGAAAGTCTTTTTAGATGAGATAGCATTTGATAGGTGCTTGAGAAGTTGAGTCCTAATAGGTGGAGATGGCGGGAAAAACGAAGAGTTGATGGGAACAACCACCTCTTATCACCTTGCTTTATGACAAAGTATTAAAACAAAGAGGTCTTGCAGGCAAGAAGGCAATGGGATGACATATATAAAACCTTAAAAGGAAAAAACTGCCAACCAAGAATTAAATATCCAGCAAAATTATCCCTCAAATACAATGGTAAAATTAGGACATTTTCAGATCAACAGAAATTAAGGGAATTTGTAAAAACCAGACCAACTTTACAAGAAATGTTACAAGGAGTCCTTAAGACAGAAAACTAACAACACCAGACAACCACCTGAGATTAAAACACTTGATGACATCAGACAGATATCAACCCAGATTAAAAAAAAAAAAACTCAAAAATAAAGTGAAAAGATGAAAAACAGGGTACTACGGACGTTGATATATAACTGACAACCACTTCAAAACATAAAGGGGGAATAAAGGGTATAGGTTTAGAACTTCTGTATGGAGAGAAAGTCAAGGCGATATCAAGAAATAAATTACTGCTTTAAATTTAGGAAGACAAAGGTAAATTTCAAGGTAACCACAAAGAAAGTTAACAAACCTACCCATCAAAATATAAAAGAAGAAAATCGTAAAGCTTCAGTACATGCAAAACCAACAGCAATGAAGGAAATGAAAGGACAAGCCAAAAACAAAAACAAACAAACAATAAAACTCAGCACTGAAAATTAAGTGGAACAAAACACTGTCAACACCACAAAAAAAAAAAAAAAAAGCATACAAAATGACAGCATTAAACTCATACCTATCTATAATCACATTGAACGTAAATGGCTGAAATGCACCAGTAAAGAGATAGAAGGTGGCAGAATGGATGAAAAAAACATGATCCATCAATATGCTCTCTGCAAGAGACATCTTAGACACAAATATACAAATAAACTAAAACTTAAAGGATGGAAAAAGATATATCAAGCAAATAGCAACCCAAAAAGAGCAGGAGTGGCAATATTAATCTCTGATAAAGTAGACTTTAGGGCAAAAACCACCATAAAAGACAAGGAAGGACATTATATAATGATTAAAGGGTCAATCCACCAACAGGACATAACCATAATAAATATATACACACCCAATGACAGAGCTCCAAAATACATAAAACAAACCCTAAGAGCACTGAAAAGAGAAATAGACACTTATAGACAATAGACAATAATATTAGGAGATTTTAACACACCACTCTCAATGAAGGACAGAAAAACTAGAAAGAAACTCCACGAAGACACAGAAGATCTAAATATCACAGTCAATCAACTAGACCTCATAGACATATACAGAACACTTCACCCAACAGGCAAAGTACACATTCTTCTCCAATGCTCATGGATCATTCTCCAAAACAGACCACATTTGAGCCCACAAAGCAAGCCTCAACAAATTCAAAAACATCAAAATAATACAAAGCATATTCTCTGATCACAACACCATAGAAGTAGAAATCAATAACAGGAAGAGCAAGGGGAGAAAATCTAATGCATGACAACTGAATAACACCCTGCTTAAAAACTACTGGGTAGTAGAAAAAATCAAAGATGGAATTAAAAAATTCCTAGAATCAAACAAGAATGAAAATACAACATACCAAAACCTTTTCAACACAGCAAAAGCAGTGCTCAGAGATCAATTTATAGCAATAAACACATATATCAAAAAAGAAAGGGCGAAAATCAAAACATTAACTCAAACAATTAGAAAGAGAGCAGCAAAAGAAGCCCACAGTTGCCAGAAGAAACAAACTAATAAAAATTAGAGCAGAAGTAAATGAAACAGCCACCTATGGACAGCTGGTCTTCGATAAAGAACCAAAGTCTATCAAATGTGGAATAGTCAATCTCTTCAACAAATGGTGCTGGCAAAACTGAATGTCTATAGAAAACTGAAACAGGACCCCTACCTCACAACATACACAAAACTAACTCAAAATGAATCGAAGACCTAAATATGAAACCTAAAACCATAAAGATTATGGAGGAAAAAACAGGGACAATGCTGTTGTTGTTGTTGTTGTTAGGTGCTGTCAGGTTGGTTCAAGATGACATCTTTGCTTTTCAACACTTTAAAAAGTCTTTTGCAGCAGATTTGCCCAATGCAATGCATCTTTTGATTTCTTGACTGCTGTTTCCATGGGTGTTGACTGTGGATCCAAGTAAAATAAAATCCTTGACAACTTCAATCTTTTCTCCATTTACCATGATGTTGCTTATTGGTCTAGTTGTGAGGATTTTTGTTGTCTTTATGTTGAGATCCATACTGAAGACTGTGGTCTTTGATCTTCATCAGTAAGTGCTTCAAGTCCTCTTTGCTTTCAGCAAGCAAGGTTTTGTCATCTGTGTAACACAGGTTGTTAATGAGTCTTCCTCTAATCCTGATGGCCCTTTCTTCTTCATATAGTCCAGCTTCTGGGATTATTTGCTCAGCGTACAGGTTGAATAAGTGTGGTGAAAGGATACAACCCTGACACACACCTTTCGTGGCTTTAAACCACGCAGTATCACCTTGTTCTGTTTGAATGACTACCTCTTGATCTATGTACAGGTTCCTCATTAGCACAATTAAGTGTTCTGGAATTCCCATTCTTCATAATGTTACCCATAATTTGTTATGATCCACACAGTCGAATGCCTTTGCATAGTCAATAAAACACAGATAAACATCTTTATGGTATCCTTTGCTTTCAGTCAGGATCCATCTGACATCAGAAATGATGTCCCTGATTCCACATCCTCTTATGAATCTGGCTTGAATTTCTGGCAGTTCCCTGTTGATATACTGCTGCAGCCACTTTTGAATGATCTTCAGCAAAATTTTACTTGCTTGTGATATTAATGATATTGTTTGATAATTTCCCCATTCGATTGGATCGCCTTTCTTGGGACTAGGCATAAATATGGATCTCTTCCAGTCAGTTGGCCAGGTAGCTGTCTTCCAAATTTCTTGGCATAGGTGAGTACTTCCAGTGCTGCATCCGTTTGTTGAAATATCTCAATTGATATTCTGTCAGTTCCTGGAGCCTTGTTTTTTGCCAGTGCCTTCAGTGCAGCTTGGACCTCTTCCTTCAGTACCATCGGCTCCTGATCATATGCTACCTCCTGAAGTGGTTGAACGAGTCTGGCAGTTTGTCATACTGTGGGAGCTTGCATGTTACTGTGATGCTGGAAGCTATGCCACCGGTATTCAAATACCAGGAGGGTCAGCCATGGCGGACAGCTTTCAGCTGAGCTTCCAGACTAAGACAGACTAGGAAGAAGGACCTGGCAGTCTACTTCTGAAAAGAATTAGCCAGTGAAAACCTTATGAATAGCAGGGGAACGTTGTCTGATATAGTGCCAGAAGATGAGCCCTCCAGGTTGGAAGGCACTCAAAATACAACTAGGGAAGAGCTGCTTCCTCAAAGTAGTCGACCTTAATGACGTGGATGGAGTCAAGCTTTCAGGACCTTCATTTGCTGATGTGGCATGACTCAGAATGAAATGAAACAGCTGCAAACATCCATTAATAATCAGAATGTGGAATGTATGAAGCATGAATCTAGGAAAATTGGAAAGTGTCAAAAATGAAATAGAATGCATAAACATTGATATCCTAGGTATTACTGAGCTGAAATGAACTGATATTGGCCATTTTGAATCGCACAATCATATGGTCTACTATGCCGGGAATGACAACTTGAAGAGGAATGCTGTTGCATTTATCGTCAAAAAGAACATTTCAAGATCTATCCTGAAGTACAACACTGTCAGTGATAGGATAATATCCATACACCTACAAGGAAGACCAGTTGCTACAACTATTGTTCAAATTTACACACCAACCATTAAGGCCAAAAATGAAGAAACTGAAGATTTTTACCAGCTTCTGCTGTCTGAAATTGATCAAACATGCAATCAGGATGCATTGATATTTACTGGTAATTGGAATGCAAAAGTTGGAAATAAAGAGAAAGATTGGTAGTTGGAAAATATGGCCTTGGTGATAGAAACGGTACTGGAGATCACATGGGAGAATTTTGCAAAAGCAACAACTTCTTCATTGCAAATACCTTTTTTTCACCAACATAAATGGCGACTGTACATGTGGACCGTGCCAGGTGTAATACACAGGAATCAAATCAACCACATCTGTGGAAAGAGATGATGGAAAAGCTCAATATCATCAGTCAGAATAAGGCCAGGGGCCGACTGCGGAACAGACCATCAATTGCTCATATGCAAGTTCAAGTTGAAGCTGAAGAATATTAGAGCAAGTCCATGGGAGCCAAAGTAGGACCTTGAGTATATCCCACCCGAATTTAGAGACCCTCTCAAGAATAGATTTGACGTGTTGAACACTAATGACCGTATACCAGACAGGTTGTGGAATGGCATCAAGGACATTATACATGAAGAAAGCAAGAGATCACTAAAAAACAGGAAAGAAAGAAAAGACCAAAATAGATGTCAGAAGAGACTCTGAAACTTGCTCTTGAACGTCAGGTATCTAAAGTGAAAGGAAGAAATGATGAAGTAAAACAGCTGAACAGAAGATTTCAAAGGGTGGCTCAAGCAGACAAAGTAAAGTATTATAATGACATGTGCAAAGACCTGGAGATAGAAAACCAAAAGGGAAGAACATTCTCAGCATTTTTCAAGCTGATAGAACTGAAGAAAAAATCCAAGCCTCGAGTTGCAATATTGAAGGATTCTACGGGGAAAATATTAAACGATGCAGGAAGCATCAAAAAAAGATGGAAGGAATACACAGAGTCACTATACCAAAAAGAATTGGTTGACATCCAACTATTTCAGGAACAATGCTAAGGGCCTTAATATATGGCATAAATAGAATATCAAACATAACTAAAAATGCTCACACAGAAGAAGATGAACTAGATAAATGGGACCGCTTAAAAATTAAACACTTATGTTCAACAAAAGACTTTACCAAAAGAGTAAAAAGAGAATCTACCGATTGGGAAAAAAAATTTAGCTACGACATATCCAACAAGGGTCTAATCTCTAAAATTGTTAGAAAACTTCAACACCTCAAAAAAAAAAAAAAAAAAGACAAACTAGTTAAAAACTAGGCAAAGGATACGAACAGACAGTTCACCAAAGAAGACATTCAGGCTGCTAACAAACATATGAAGAAATGCTGGCAATTATTAACAATTAAAGAGATGCAAATCAAAACTACAATGAGATGCCATCTCACCCCAACGTTACTGGCACTAATCAAAAAAAAAAAAAATAGCACATGTTGTCAAGATTGTGGGGAGATTGGAACTCTTATACACTGCTGATGAGAATGTAAAATGGTACAATCACACTATGGAAGATGGTATAGCATCTCCTCAAAAATCCAGAAATATAAATACCATATGATCCAGCAATCCTACTCTTAGGTATATACCCTAAAGAAATAAGAGAAGTGACATGAACAGACATATACACACCCATGTTTATTGCAGTATTATTCACAATAGCAAAAGGGTGGAAACACCCTAAGTGCCCATCAAGAGATGAATGGATTAACAAACTGTGGTACATACACACAATGGAATAATACCCAATGATAAAGAATAATGATGAATCTATAAAACATCTCACAACATGGATTAATTTGGAGGACATTATGCTGAGTAAAATAAGTCAATCATAAAAGGACAAATACTGTATGAGACTGATATTATAAAGTAACAACAACAGGTTTACAGACAGGAAAATACAAAAGCATTCTTTGATAGTTACCAGGGAGGGAAGGAAAATTACCAAATAGATAGTAGACACGTGTTAATATTGGTGAAGGGAAAGGCAATACACAATATGAAAGAAGTCAGCACAACGTGACCAAGGCGAGAGAGGACACTGAGAGGAACACAGGAATAAAGAACAACTACAGTAACTACTATAGCATAGACAATCCTGCAACAATACTATTAACAAACAATAACTTACAAATGGAAGATACGCCAAACAGTGTGAGAGGGTGTAAGGTAGCACACCCACTGGCAGATACAGGTTTGGTGGTAGATATTTCTAAATACATGACTGTAGGTACTACTCATATGTTAATATAGAAAATCTAGCACACGAGTGGCACAGTCAGGGAAACCTCTTAGACATAACCAAATACCTCGCAGGATGAAGTTCCTAGACTTGAAGACTCAGGGGACATCTACATCAATTGGCACAACATAGTTCATAAAGACAATGTTCTACATCCTACTTTGGTGAGTAGCATCTGAGGTCTTAAAAGCTTGTGAGCTGCCATCTAAGATGCAACTATTGATCTCTTCCAGTCTGGAGCAAAGGAGAGTGAAAAAAAAACCAAAGACTCAAAGGAGCAATTACACCAAAGGACTAATGGACCACACAAACCACAAGTCTATACTACATCAAGACCACAAGAACTAGATGGTGCCTGGCTACCACAACCAACTGCTCTGACTGGGATCACAACAGAGGGTCCCAAGCAGAGCAGGAGAAAAATGTAGAACAAAAAATCAAATTCACACACAAAAAAAAGACCAGGAGGAACCCCTGAGACTATGGCCCTTAGATACCCTTCTGACCTGGAACTGAAGCCATTCCTGGAGACCACCTTCCAGCCAAACAATAAACTAGCCCATAAAACAAACAACAACACCTGAGAGGAATGTGCTTCTTAGAGTAATCAATTATACAAGTTCAAAAGGGCAATCTTTGCCCAAAAGCAAAGATGAGGAGGCCAAAAGGGGTGGAAAATCAGGACAAAAGGAAATGGGGAACCCAGGGTGGAAATGAGGAGAGTGCTGACACATTGTTGGAGAATGAAGCCAAGGCCATGAAACACTTCATGTACAAACTATTGAATAGGAATCTAATTTGCTCTGTAAACTTTCACCTAATGCACCATTAAAAAAAAAAAAAAAAATCCCAAATTAAGTATTAGAAGTGACTTGAAAACTGAACTTGTGTAATAAAATTAAATTGTGAAGATGATCATTTGAGTTTTTGTTTGCTTATTTTAAAAAAAAGAAAATACACTCAAGCTGAAAGAAAAAAAAAGAATGTGTTTCTTTCCAGTTTGGTAAAGCCACTTTTGATTTCAAGAAGACTTCTGGGGGAGCTTTTTGTTGGTTCAACTCTGAAAGAAACTAGAAACTAAGAAGACATTATAAACCAAAACACATGATTACTAAATTATCCTCGTCCAACTATGACTACTGTTTGGGTTAAGCTGCCCTTTTCCAGAAACATAGAGGGACAGGGAAGAGGTTCTATGATAGGAAAGAGAATGAGGACCAGAGTGATTTATATTCAACAGGAATATTGTATATGTTGCTGTTTCTCTTTATTCAACATGTAACTGAATAACTGAGGGAAGAGCATTTGAGGCAGATTGAACAGCCAGAGCAAAAGTCCTAAGTCAGGAGCATGCTTGATGTATTGCAAGGAGATCAATGTGGCTGGAACTGAATGAGCAAGGGAGAGAATGGTAAGAGAGGAAGGAGATCAGAGAATAACAAGGTCTAGAGAATATAGGGTGGTGAGTACTATTAATGACTGGATTTAACTCTGGTGAAATGAGGACTCTTTGCAGGGTCTTGAGCAGAGGGGTGACATGATCTGTCATATTTGAACAGTATCACACTGGTTTCTGTGATAGACTGAAAGAAGGCAAGAGTAGTGTCGGGGGACCTATGAGAAAGCTATTGCAGCAGTCCAGGCAGGCAATGATTGAAGCTTGGACCAGAGTGTGCTAGCTGTGGAAGTGGTGAGAAATGTCATGTTCTGGATACATTCTGAAAGTAGAGCCAATACGCTAAATTAGAAGAGTAAGGTATAACTCGAAGGTTTTAGATCTAAACAATTAAAAGATGGAGCTGACATAACTAGGATATGGAAGGCTGTGGTTGGAGCAGGTTTAGGAAAGATATCAGGAGTTCAGTTTTAAACATGTGTAAGTTTGAGATGTCTATTAGATATCCACGTGGAGATGTCAAGTAGAGAGTATGAAGATAAGGAAGAGGTTGGGCTACAGAAAACATTTGGAAATCATCAACAATATAGCCATGGGACTAGAAGAGATCACAAGGGAATGAGTGTAATTAGAAAAGAGAAGAGGTACAAGGACTGAGCCCTGGAAATTCCAGTATTAATAGGTTGGGGATAAGATAAAAGAAGGAATCAGCAGAGTTGAGAAAGAGAAGTCAGTGAGGTAGGAGGTAAACCAAGAGAGTGTGAAATCCTAGAAGCCAAGTGAAGAAAGTGTAACGAGGAGGGAGTGATCCCCTAGGTCACATGCTGCCGATATATCAAGTGAAATGAGGATTTGAGAACCCATCATTGAATTTAGCAAAGTGAGTTATTGGTGACCATGACAAGAGCAGTTTTAATAGATGATGATGAGGAAAAGCCTTATGTGAGTATGTTTAAGAATGAACAGGAGGAGAGGAATTGGAGATACTGACTATACACTATTCCTTAGTAGAATGTTGCTGCAGAGAGGAATTTAAAAAATAAAAAACAAAAGGACTAGTAAGTGATACACTCCTAACATTTAGGAAGTCCAGGGCAAAAGAACAAATGGATACCTACATACAATATGTAAAAGTTACATATCAAGCTAACAAACTGTTAAGTAAAATATGTTCTTTCCATTACATTGACAAATATACTTTCTTAAGAAGCTGGGAAGCCAGGTTCAGGTCTAGAATTCTTGGGCTTTGGGCATTGGGAAAGGGCCTGTGGTCCACATGCCTTCCCTTTCAAACCTCAGCTCCATCCCATATTGTACAGGACCCTGTGTGCTTGTGTGTGGACACCCATTGTGTATCCAAACTGTGGCTCAATCTAGGGGCGATAGACCCAGAAAAGAGGAATGTGCAAGCTCTGAGAAGGGCTGAGGATGATTTGGGCAGGGAATTCTGGGACCAGGGCACCCAGAGTATAGTCTAGAGAGCAGCATCAGCTCTGGATAAGCACTTCCCATTGCTCGTCAGACTCCTTGCCCCATAGGGAGGTACATGACTGGAGAAGGGCCATAATGGGGCCCTGTGAGGTACAGGGCCAAGTTGAGGGGCCCTCTTGCCTCCTTTCAGGGCAATACTGAGCTGGTGGGGAAAATGGGTAGAGGAAAAAAAAAGAAGTTTAAGATAGGAAAAATAACAGCATGTTTATTTGCTCATGAGAACAATTCAGTAAAGAGGAAACATAGTATCAAAGCAGTTCCCTGAGCAGGCAAAAGGGAAGAGGACCTAGTGCACAAGGGTGAAAATTGGCTTTGGATATAAGCTTAAGGAGTTCTTCTGTGGTGACAGGTGGGAAGACAGAGTATGTGGATGCTGATGCTGGTGAGGGAGTAGCTGTGGTCGTGGAAAGATGTGGAAGTTCTCTGGTTAATCAGCACTCATTTCCAAAAGATCCTAGATGAAGACTGCCTTGCCAGAATGCTATTTCAGTTCAAAATTGCCTCTTTTTTTTTCATTAATTTAATCTGTGTTTGTTGTTAATGTTGTTGTTAGATGCCATTGAGTCAGTCCGTGACTCATGGCGACCCCATGCACAGCTGAACCAAATGCTACCCAGTCCTGCACCATCCCCTTGATCAACTGATCATGGATCATGGATCATGGATCAGACCATTGGGACCCATAGGGTTTTCAACAACTGATTTTTGGAAACAGACCACCAGACCTTTCTTCCTAGTCCATCTTGGTCTGGAAGCTCCACTGAAACCTGTTCAGCGTCATAGCAACACACAAGCCTCCAGTGACAAATGGGTGGTGGCTGTGCTTGAGGTGCACTGGCCAGGAATGAACCCAGGTCTCCTGCATGGAAGGCAAAAATTCTACCACTGAACCACCACTGCCTCCATAATCTCTATTTAAGGACTCATTAATGATTCACTGGTTTTTGAGTACCTTAAATACTTATACTCCACATTGTATGGTTCTGTCACTGTCACAGTTTCTCCAGGAGGAAACTGAAGCACAGAGAGACGGTGATTTGTCAAGGGATGGCAGCCAGTAAGTGGTAGAAACAGCTCTGCTGCCATTTCTTTCTGACTCATTATATATCATGCAGATCCCACCGGCCTTTTGAATATATTCCTTGATATAGAACTCTGAGAGTCCCTAAGTAAGGATTTTTATTTTTAAAGGGTTGCAGGAATTATTTCAATAAGAAAATCAATAAAAGAACTGGAAAGATGAATAAGAACAAAACAACTCCTTTCTTCTTGTAAATTTCATTTTTTTTAAGTGTCAAAACATACAACTTCTTTTCAGATACCAAAACCTATGACATTTTGTGCCCTTTGTCTAATGCAATCACTCTCTGAATAGTCAAGTGATTTCAGCAATTACCTCCACGCATCCAAATCCTACCCTGATTGGAAAGAAGGCAGTGGGAGGGGGTGGGGGAGATGAGGCACTGAAGTAAGGCTCCTCATTTATAAAATAAGAATAAAAACCACTTTTGTGTCACTCATAGAGATCAATTTTAAGATATACCCTTAAAACATTTTGAACTTCACAGAGTAAAAAGGATTAAATATAGCCAGTAATATAGTATTTAAAATGGTACTTTGTAACAAAAGCTCAGGTGAAGTTATGTTTCACTTACAGAAGGATAAAAACTTGTAAATTGGGACACCACCACATTTGCTCAAGGACTTCAGTCCTTGGCTCACAGTTTACCGCCCTCTCCATCTTCTGCCATCTACCTTAGTGACTCCAACTATCAACATTGAATGTTATTGCCATTCAAGCTACCTGTCAGCATACCTCGGAACTTGTCTTTGTATAGATGCTCTCCTTCAAACATCTTGAACCCTAAAACTCTCTTCACTGATCAACGCTACCTTGTACTTGTTCATTTTCTTGTGCCTCCTGAACCTGTGCCTCTTCCTGACTTACATACCTTTGACCTTAACCTGATCTCCATTGGCCCCACCCTATTTCATTCCACCTCCAGCCACAACCCATTTCAAGTGTGTTCTCAATAACCACCCTATACTTCCACACTCCATGCCTTCCAGACCTAACCTTGGTTATTAGCTCGGTTATCAACCCTCAATGCTATATAACTCTCCGTGTCATTCTATAACTTTTCTATACATCTCAGGCCAATCCCCTTTAAAATGCTGTACACTCCAAAGTCCCTGAGGGACTGAATTGCTGGGCAGAGGGCTGTGGGGACCATGGTCTCGGGGAACATCTAGCTCAGTTGACATAACACAGTTTATAAAGACAATGTTCTACATTCTACCTTGGTGAGTAGCGTCTGGGGTCTTAAAAGCCTGTGAGCAGCCATCTAAGATACTCCACTGGTCTCACCCCTTCAGGAGCAAGGGAGAATGAAGAGAACAAGATACGAGGAAAAGATTAGTCCAAAGGACTAACGGACCACAGCTGCCACGGCCTCCACCAGACTGAGTCCTGTACAACTAGATGGTGCCCAGCTACCACCCCTGACTGCTCTTGACAGGGATCACAACAGAGGGTCCTGGAAAGAGCTGGAGAAAAATGTAGAACAAAATTCTAACTCACAAAAAAATGACCAGACTTACTGGCCTGACAGAGACTGGAGAAACCCTGAGAGTATGGCCCCCGGCCAACCTTTTAGCTCAGTAATGAAGTCACTCTCGAGGTTCACTGTTCAGCCAAAGATCAGACAGCCCCATAAAACAAAACGAGACTAATGGGGCACAAAAGTCCAGGGACAAGAACTAGAAGGCAAGAGGGGACAGGAAAGCTGGTAATAGGGAACCCAAGATTGAGAAGGGACAGTGTGGACATGACATGGGATTGTTAACCATTTTCATAAAACAATATGTGTACTGTTTAATGAGAATCTATTTGTTCCGTAAACCTTCATCTAAAGTACAATAAAAAATAATAATAATAAAATAAAATGCTCTACACTACCTGTTATGAGCCCTTTTCCTGCTCCTCAGGCCCCAGCCTTACCTCTTCCTCAGTCACTGTTCCTGGAGACCTCTCATCCTGCTGTACTGCAACATTAGAGGACATCCATCATAAGCTTCCATGATTTTCTTTTGCTCTGTTCTTCACAAGTTCACTCTGCCCTCCATCTTCTTTCTTGGCTAAAAGGTAGCAGGTCCCCCCTCCTTTCCAAGGGTGACTATCCATGTCTACTGGATCCTTGCTCTAGAATGATCTCCTCTCTTCAAGATCTCTTCTTCAGTGATTCTGCCCTTTGGCCAACAAGCATGCTACAAACAAGCTTCAAAAAACAATTCTCTAGGTTTTTCAACCTCTTTAAATTACTATTTCCCTTCTTTTCCTTGGCGAATCTTAATGGATGTATAGTTATGCTTTAGGTTCCTACTGCCCCAGCCACTGATACGATCTCAGCCTACCTTTCTGGCTTTATCTCACATGCCTTACCTCAGATAACCCTTCCTGAGACCCACAGTACACTTTTTCAACTCCTGCTTTTATCTCCCTCTTTATCCACCTGGATTGCCTTTCCACTAATCATTCTTTAAGGGTCCCCCTCCAGGAAGCCTTCTCAAGGCAGCAATCCATAAAATAATGCTGTACCTTTATCCAACTTCTTCTTTTTTTACTTTTTAATGATATATAATTGACATACAGTAAAATGTGCCCAGTTTGATGAGTGTTTATAACAGTGTGCACTCATGTAACTACCACCCAACTCAAAATGTAACATTTCCATCACCCCAGAAAGTTTCCTCATTCTCTCTTCCAGTCAACCCCCACCCTCACCCCCATCTCCAGAGACAAGCAATATTCTGATTTCTATCACCATAGATTAGTTTTGCCTGTTCTTGGACTTCGTATAAATGCAGTCACACGCAGGGTACTGTGTCTTATTTTCTTTAGCTCTACATCCTGTTCTTGAGATTTATCTATGTTTTTACATTTATCAGTAGTTCATTCTTTTTGATTGCTGAGTACTATTCCATTGAATGAATATACTACAATTTGCTTATCCATTTTCCTGTTAAATCCACGTATACATAAAGCTACTGTGTACTTTGTTATCCAAGTCTTTGCTACGAGCAGTGTATGAAAGTTCCAGTTGTTCCATCTCCATCTGTTACGTCTGTGTCTTTGTTCATGCTTTTCAGTGACACTTTGCCCTGTACTATCAGAGCATCTTATCTCCTCCTCTCCTCTGCAAGTTTCTTAAGGACTGCAGTTGTGCCTCAGTCATCTTTGTACACCCACAGTCTAGTCTTCCTTAGAGTTGACTCCCTCTAAATCTGTACAGAACAGAATAAAATGGAGCCCAGTGAAAGAGCCAGGGACTCTGGGAATTCAGTGCAGACAGCCGAGTGGCCCAAGAAAATCAATATGATCTGACTTGCCCGGCGGTGTATTACAATATTGCAGCTTGAGTACTGGGCTCCTGTGGCCATTTGTTACAGTCTTCAGGAAAGGCTTTTCATCAGATTCATAGCAGCAAGTGATACAAATTATTGGATTTCTTTTCCAACATAAAAAATAGCTATTTGCAGCCTTTTGAAGCTGGGTAAATGAGCCATTGATCTTACCTGTGGAACACAGCAGGGTATTTTTGTCCTGTCTTAACTTCCAATATTCTATGATGGGAGCCCGCCCCTCCAGCCAAGCTGGTCTAATCGTTATTCCCTGGGCATACCCTGCCCATATCCTCCTCCATGACTTTTCCCACAGTATGGAGAAAATTTTTACTTGGAATGGCCTTTATTTCTCCCTCCTAGAAGCTAAGTCTTTGAGGCCTGGCACAAATACCAATATCTCTACAAACCTTTCCCAGCTGCTTTATTCCACAATAACTGTTCTCTCCTATAAATTATTATTATAACTTTCCCAGGATGGGATAATGGCCCCATCCTAGCTTCCAGGGATTTTAGAGTAATAGGGACATCCCAGGGCAAGAGAGCTCCCTGAATGGCAAGAATACACCAGACATCTGTGGCTGTGTCCCAGAGGGCCAGCTGCTGCTCAGAGCCTCTCTTTTGACATCCCTTGCTCAAAATGAACCACTCCACTCCTAACCAGCACTGTCTGCCTTCTGGCATCATCTTGAAGCAATAAATTGCTTCAGACCATATTTTATCACTCACTGGTCAGTCCAGAACTTGAGTTGCGTTCAAGAGCACATGTTAAAGTGTTCAGTTCTCGGGGTGTGCAGGAAGGCTCTGCCTCGTGCCACCAGCACAGGGCTGCTCATTTTCCAAGGGAGACACAGAAACATTTGGCTTAAATTTGGCAAATATCTTGAACAAGACAAGAGAGGGGTCTAACAACCTTCCTGGTTTTCTTCTTTCTTTCTTGTTCTGTCTTCTCTCTCAAAACAAACCAGTACCCTGTCTGCTCCTTCATATGCTCGGGGCAGCTATCCCTTAATGAAGAGAACAGATGTGTTCCTGAAAGACAGATTGGAAAGCAGAGTTTATGTCTTCTCCTTTGACTACCATTGTCTACATTGGGCTCCAGAGAATTTGGATCTTTAACACCGGAAAATGGGAGCTGGAGTGCCTAGGAATACCACCTTCCCATGCTTCCTTATTTTGCTTTCTTGGTCATCTTCTCACCTGGTTATGGTACTCTGCTCTTGCCCCATCTCCCATTCCCTACTAATTATTCATTCAAAAATATTTAACACCTGTTTTTTGCTAGGCACTATGGTAGAGGTTGGAGCCCTGGTGGCACATGGTTAAGAACTAAGCTGCTAACCAAAAGTTAGCAGCTGGAATCCACCAGCCACTCCTCGGAAACACTGTGGAGCAGTTCTACTCTGTCCTATAGGGTCACTATGAGTAGGAATCAACTCGACGGCAACGGGTTTGGATTGGTTTTGGTATGGTAGGGATTAGAAAGTCCAACAGTGATCGAGATGGAAACAGCATTACTCCTGGAGCTTATGTTTTAGTAGGAGGTAGGGGGACACAAAGAAACAATGACAAATCAGTGCCACGACTACCAGGAGGCTATAGGGACAAGGGGAGAAGCACTGAGTCCAGGCTTGGAAGGTCTGGGAGGACTTCAAAGAAGCGGTGGTGTTTAAGTTGATACTTGTAGTGGGTATGGAGTCAAAGGGCTTTTTAAGATGGGAAAAACATAAACAGGACTTTGATGCTATTTAGAATGAGGTAAGAGGATGAATGAGTGAAATCTGTGGTGAGGTAATTGTAGCATATAAGTCAAATAACAGATGGGAGAATATAGACATGCTATTCACTAACCTAAAAAGTTGATAATGGAAAAACTCTAATAGTAGGCTCTTATTTTCAAATAAGAATACCCAATTTGCAAAAAGATAAGAGAAATCAGTTCCATGTGGTGGAGATAGCATAGTGGGCAGACTCTGGAGCAAACCCCTGAGTTTCATTCCCAGCTGAGGTGAGCCTTGGGCAAGTTATCCAGTCTTTCTATCTGAAATGGAGATAACTGCACCCACTTCATGTACAGATTCAAAGTGATAAAATACATGAAGTGGCACACATAGGCAAGTGCTCATAGTGACCCTATAGGACAGGGTAGAACTGCCCCCAGAGAGTTTCCAAGGAGCACCTGGTGGATAGGAACTGCCGACCTTTTGGTTAGCAGCCATAGCTCTTAACCACTACGCCACCAGAGTTTCCCAATAAATATTAGCGATGATCATCTACTGAAGCCTAAAGTTACAGGGAAAGAATTTATCGGTTACCTTCTCACACAAACCGCTGAAGATACTGAAAAAAATGTGTCCTTGTGTCCATTGTTTTCTAAGTTGTTGAAATCAAACCTGTCCTCCAGAGCTGGGCCTATTCTGTCCTTAGAAACACTTATCACTGTGTTGCTTGGTTCCAGGGTAACTGTAGAAGTGTTCTTCATGAAGGCAGAGGTGAAAAGTCGGGAAATATCTTTTGGGTCCCTACCATGTTGTTTTTTTTTTTTTTTCCCCAAAGCCTTTCTTCTGGTTTTCAGATGAGATTTCCTTGTTTAGGAGAGGTACCAAATACTGGGGATTTCATAATATTCCCAACCACAGGAACCAGATTTGGGTAATTGCAGTGGTGGAAATCTGAATTGTCTTTTAAAGAGGCCCCATACTGTTCACCTGTCAAATCATCTCCACATTGGCAGAGCTGAAATTACAGGAGACAAAGAATATGATGGTATGTTCCAAAGTCACTGGCACATGGCTGGTGATCCATAAGTACTGGTTTTCTTTTCTTCCTTTCTGGAAGGTACCGAGACTATGTTCTCATCAGGCAGCGTGGCAGGGTGGAAGGCATATGGGATTTGCCCTCAAATCTTGGCTCCTCTGTTGAGCAGCTGTGTGAACGTGGTCTATTTACATAGCTTCTTGGGCCTTCTTTCCTCATGTGTGAACTAAGCTTGATGATATCCACCACACGAGTGCGTTTTAAGGATTAAGTGTGACAACGATTGTGGACGTATCTGTCAAGCAGTAGGTATTTCTGTATTTTTTTCTTCCCCATTCTCCATGCCCCTGTTTTAACTACTAGATAACCATGTCTGCTTCACAAATCTGATATTCTTCACTTCAAGTCAATATATCAAGTATTTAGTCACACCTTGTCCTAATGCATTAAACTCACGGCATGGAAGTTACACCATTACCAAGACTCACCACTATCATGTCAGACACCAACTGAGCTTTGTGTGGCTGCAATAGAGATATTATTGACAGTTGTCAGTATTGAAATGATGCACTCCTTCATTCTTAAATGAAATCTGCACAAGCATTTTCTTTCCTCTGGTTGAAAACAATTGCCTCATCTTGCTTCCTCTCTCTGACCTGCCTCTTCTCCTCCCTCCCAGCTTCCTAACCCCCATCTTGTTTCTCTGTATTGTTTGCTTAATGGGCAGTTTAATGAGTGTAACATTTCCATTTTGACATGCACAGAGCACAAGACAGAAATTGGATTTCTTCCTGGACTGTTTCCATCCCCCTTCCTTGTTTACAGCTTTCTCCCTTTTTTCCCCGTTGTGCAACACAACTGTAATTCGCTGAACCAGAAAGGGGAGGAAGGAGGTATGAAAAGAGAGGCAATCTGCCTTGTCTTTGTTTCCAGAAGAGCTTATTAGCGCCCTGCTTGCTGGAAGAGACCAAGTGCTCTAAAGATACTCTGGGTGCCTCTTCTGTTTCCACAGAAGCCCAGGAGCCCTAAGTACACAGTGCATGGCAAAATCTAATTACTAACGTAATTATTGCTACCTGCACTGCCCAACTGTTATGTTTTGTAATCAAAAGCTACATTGGCGAGTATGAGTCCAATCCTGCAGAAAACTCAGGGAAACTATTGAAGGCTTATCAACCCAAAGCAATTTTTCTCAAGTTTGTGGGCCTATGATGCTCAGATTTCATGTTAGCAGAATGTTTGAGGATCTTGTGAATACACCATAACACTTCAGCCAACACATAGACATCGTTGGCCCTGTAGGAATATCCTCAGCTGACTCAGGTACTCAGTTTCCGAAACTGGACATCGTAGGAACAGTGTAGTAGCATAGCAATTTCAGAAGATGTGGTGCCATTTTTTTAATTTGCTCTCTTTAAATAGTTCATCAGCACCTGACTTTGACAGCCTTCATTTGGCGTTCAATGGAAGAGAAATTGATTTTCTTTGGGCACAGAAAAGCTGCATATATTTCATGGGTACAGTGCATGCTAAGTTGGATAGAGGTGTGTATTTGGACCCCTCAGCCACCTACTGGAAACCCTGGTGCTGTAGTGATTAAGAGCTGCGGCTGCTAACCAAAAGGTTAACAGTTCGAATCCACCAGGTGCTCCTTGGAAACTCTATGGGGCAGTTCCACTCTGTCCTATAGGGTCACTATGAGTTGGAATCTACTTGATGGCAACGGGTTTGTTTGTTTGTTTTTCCCCCACCACCTGCTTCATATTCATTATGGCGCACAGCTACAGACTAGCTTTCTGTTACCCATCTTAGCCGGCTTTAGTTAATTTACATTTTCACCTCTCTGCCATAGCACACCAATAGAATGGCGTTTCCACTTTAAAAGTCAGTCTTAAAATCACTTTTTTTAAAAAAAAAGAAAAAAAAAAGTGTTTCCACTTTAAGAATCATGTTTATTAAAAATAAAACTGCATGATGATAATTGGTTTTTAAAATGCTTAAAGAAATTCCAAGAGGAAAACAAGGGATAAATTGCAAAAGAGGAAGAGAAATTAGGTAATAAAGACAAGGACACTTAAAAGGAGAGTGTAAAATAACAGAGAAAAATGGGTGAGGTTGACAGAAGATGTATTGGAAAGGGAGAAGGGGTCAAGGAAGAAACAGGAAGGAAGATAGGAGACAGGAAAAGAAATGCTGTGGAGTTGAGTAATGGACTCAAGGAAATAGAAAAAGTCAAGGCCAAAGTAAGAAATACGGAGAGAAACATCAGAGATACCCAGGTCCCAAGAATTATAGGTTATTGGTGGCCTGGGAGAAAGTAGAGAGGGGCTAGATATATCCCTAACTAAGTTAGGTATCTGCATTCCTTAGGACAGCCTGACAGTCAGGGAGAATGTCCCCTGCATATGTTAATTCAGAGTCTGGAATAAGAGCCAGCCAGACTCATTACTGGGTTTGGCCAGCTTGTAATAGCAACAGAATTCACTAAAGCATATTTAAACTGAATTTTTCTAACCAGGGGCTTAAATAAACAGTCACTAGCTGTAGCTGAAAATTAGAATAAGGCTTTCAGTGATGAGTGTTTCTGTAGGAGAAGTCTAAAAATCATTCATGTTGCTTTTTCCAAAATTTTTACTCATTTGTGGTTCTTAACCCCATCTAGTATGTTAGCAACTGTTCCATTGCTGGACTATGTGACTCCTTCTAGTAATTACCTTTAAAATTTGGCAGGGCAGGATTGAATGACTGACACCTGTGGTGTAAGTGACCCCCTTCCACCCCCTACAGGAAGCCCCTTTGAGTAACAAAGGAACCTTTAAGAGACTTGGGCTCTAACGGTACCAACAGGAACTCTGGCAGGTGGTGAGGGGTCAAAATACACACCTCTATCCAGCTGAGCACACACTGTACCCACCAAATACATGCAGCTTGTGTGTGCCCAAAGAAAATCAATTTCTCTTCCATGGAACACTGAAGCTGGGAAATTCAGCAGGTCTTCTTAGCCAGCCCAAAGTTGCAACACTAGTGTTGTTCGAGGCAGGTGGAGTTGCCGGGAAGCCTAAGAGAAATCTCAGGAAGGTGTCATTTGGCCTATGGCCTCAGCTCTGCAGTCTGAAAACTTGGCACAACCTTTTGGGCTTGCTATGTATACTGTGCTGGCAACTGGATGCTCTGTTGAACCCAGGAACTAATGATCACCAGTACCTTACAGATAGTTCACCATGTTGAGCACTGACTTCTGTCAGCCCTCTAAGGTACCTTCTGTAATGGTTGGAGCTAAAAGCCCTCATTGTTTACATATTTCTTAGGTTAAGTGATCGATTACATGGTTTTCACCAATGAGTGGGAAATGTAGTAATAATAAGCCAAGGTGATTTATATTTATCTTTGGGCTGATTTTTCATATATATACCTTGATAGTTTAATATAGTTGGGTCTGGTGTTCTACAAAGTCATGAGGCCCTTTTATGCTCAAGTGTTGCTATGAAGATCTACCCACCCCCAACCCAATGCCATTGAGTTAATTCTGGCTCTTAGTGACCCCACAGGGTTTCCAGTGATGTAAATCTCTAAGAAGCAGGCTGCCACATCTTTCACCCACAGAGCTGCTGGTGGTTTCGAACCGCTGACCTTTTGGTTAGCAGTCAATCGCTTTAACGACTGTGCCACCAGGGCTTCTTTGTGTCTTTGTACATCTTTAAAGATGTACAGCCGTCCTGTTTTTATCTCCAATGACCTGGTCCCTGTTCCAGGTGAGAATCATTACCTCCAGAGATAAAGTTATGGTTAGTGAAGGCCAAGAAGTCCCCTTTATCAATATATTTTCCTTCTGTTTCACATATTTCCTAGGTTGGGGGAGATAATTAAGTGCTGTGGTTGAAAATGTTATCTTCAGACTTAATTGAAGAATAAAATTTAAAAAAGGTACTGCCATGTGCCAGTAAGAATTTTATAATCCAGATTGAAATTTGAAAATTAGATATTAAAAAAGATAAAGTGAATCAAAAATGATTAACCCTGTATCTGGAAGCCACTTGGCACATCAAAGAGACCATGTTTAAAATGATACCACTTCAGGAAGTTGAAAGAATGAAATATAACAGACATACCATCATTGTGTCTAGTTATACCTTTTTTTCCTGGAAAGTGTTCACAATAATGTGAAGGGATAGAAGACCATCCTGGAAGCCAACAGACAGTGGTTCAAGTCCTGGCTCAGGCACTAACAAGCCAGTGACGCCCAAAGAAGTCAGTCGCTCAACTTCCCCAGGTTTTTGGATTTCCTTCTCTGAAAATGAAAGTGTGGTAATAATTTCCCATGGAACATCTAGCAGGGGAGAAATATTAGAAGTCAGGAGATACATGTTGTAGTCTTCACTCTTCGTTTATAACCATGTGGCCTCAGACATGTGAGTTAGACTCTCAGTTTCTTCATATATAAAGTGGAAAGTAATTAACAGAAGGGTTCTTGTGAACTGAACATCAAGTGATAAGAAACGAGTGCCAAGGTCACATTCTGTTGTCATGCAGTAATCCTTACAGCTAAAGGTATCATTTAGCATACACCATCACTTACTACAAGGGTTGGCAAACTACAACCCATGGGCCAAATCTGGCCCACAAACCTATTTTTGTAAAAAAATTTTAAAAATTTTTTTATCAGAACCAACCATGCTAATTCCTTTGTGTATTGTCTGTGACTACCTTCATGCTACAACCGAAGAGTTTAATAGTTGTAACAGAGACTTTTGCCCAAACCTGAAATGTTTTGTCTCAAGTCCTTTACAACAATAGTTTGCTGATCCTGATCTAGCAGAAGGCTGCAAGACTGTTGTTCCAAGGTTCTGGATTCTCTTAGTTTCTACATCACTGTGTGATCTCAAGAGAATGATTTAGTCTCTCTGGTTCTGTTTCTTGTACAGTTAAAAAAGGGGGGAATACAAATCCAGCCCTCACAGAAATGTTGTTATGATAGATAAGCATAGTACAGAGAAGAAAATAAAACCATTAATCTTTTCCGTAAGAAAGATTATTTAAATTCAAAGTATTATTCATAAGGTAGATGCTGTTGGATGAGTCATAAATGATGACTGATATAGTATTATTCTCTAATATTAGCTCTCTCAAGTACATCAGTGGAAGATTACTTACATCAGTGATAGCATATAGACTCCTGCACCGCGGTACTACATCAAAAGCTAAACTAATGCACCAGAATATTATTTAATCACAGTATCCAGTCAGAAGTGTGAGTTTTAATTGCTTCTTTATCCCTTTATCCTCTGAAGGCTGTCATTAAACATTTACAAGACATGAACTTCAGATCAGGCCAACATCTCTGCTAGGGTCATCTGGCAGCTGGCCAGTTTACTCCAGGACCAAGACAGAGGGCCTTCCAGGCACAGGAGGAAGAACTCCTCCCCAGAGAGCAGAACAGTGGTGGTGGTAGCACATGGGCTAGTTTGCAGAGCAAATACCAAAGATGTTTGTTTATGTTAAAACTTTAATTTGTATTTGATTCTTGGATGCATGACTGATAATCCAGGCTGGTTAAACACATACACATATGATTAACAAAACTTTGCCTAACACATGTAAATATTGGGACCTTCTCTTACCCAAGAACTCCCTCACAGTTCCAGGGAGGATCATCCTACAGGAGCAACTCTTTATATAACTAAAAGCAGCCATCTAGGGAAGTCAGGCCTGGTCTTTGAAAATAACGTTGGCTCAGGTGCAGCCCATTTACAGACCCTACATACACAACTCTGGATTCATGGCGTAGATAAATTAGCTGACAATCATTTGCTCTATAAAAGGATTCTTCACCTTACAAGCAGATTCACTGCTGTGTTCCTTTACCAATCTATTGCCACTAGTGCAGTTACAATAAAATCCCACTGTTAGAATGCAGTACACATATACTTTTTTCATTGCTAACCTGGATGGAAAGATAAAGAACAGACTGCACCTATAATTCCCTTAGATTTTAAGATGTGGCTTTTGTCAGAATCTTTCGTTCTCAGCCTAGGAGCTTAATGTTACTTGTTTGTTATTTGTGATAAGCTGGGAGAGATGGGGTGCATACTGCTTTAAAATGACAACAGTGAAATGATCTTATGTGATTTCATTGACTAACACACTGTTTATCTGCCTGAGGTTTCAAAAAAGGAAGGAAGGAAGGAAGGAGGGAAGGAAGAAGGAAGGAAGAAAGGAAGTAAGGACAAAAGGAAGGAAGATCAGTCATAAGGAATAAGCTAACTAGACTTTTGATGTTGAGTAATAATATTATTAATAATAGCTACCATATTGAGCATTACCACATGCCAAGAAGCATTCTAAGTGTTTTTCTTGCATTAACTCATTGAAGTTCAAACAAACCTAAAAGGTAGGTACAAATATTATCATTCCTATATTATAGATGAGAAAGTAAAGGTACAGAGAAGTAAAATATCCTGCCCCAAGGCACAAGCTGGTAAGTGCAGAGCCAGGACTCAAACTCAGTAAAATTACCTCTACAGTTTGTGCTATTAACTACTGTGCTACATTGGCAAGTAAAGCAACTGTCAGGTGCTGAAATGTAGAGGTAAGGTTAGCATATGACATGTTTTCTATCTTCAAGAAGCTAATAAGAATTTCTGCTTTGGGCCATTAGAGAGGAACTGGTATCAGACTTGCCCTTTGCCATAAAAAAAGCTAGAAAACTCGACAAAATATATCAAACAACTAATTTCATACATTAGACAACATGAAAGTGAGGACCGTGATTCCTGAAATAAATGAAACAAAAGATTACCTCTATGATTGTCCCAGTTTTCTACCTGGAAGTGCATTTTAGGCCATAGAGCAGGGAGGGGAAACCCAAGTATAGCACAATGGTCTCATTAAATTGCAGAGACAGCAATTAGAGTTCAGGTAATCTGAAGCAGCTATAATTTGTAGGACAGAATACCAGAGAGGAAGGAGTTACACAGAAAAAGAGCTCCCCAAGGGAGAATGAAGAAAACAAGATACAAGGGAAAGATTAGTCCAAAGGACTAATGGACCACAACTACCACGGCCTCTACCGGACTGAGTCCAGTACAACTAGATGGTGCCTGGCAACCACCACTGACTGCTCTGACAGGGATCATAACAGAGGGTGCTGGATAGAGCTGGAGAAAAAATGTTGGACAAGATTCTAACTCACAAAAAAAGACCAGACTTACTGGCCTGACAGAAGCTGGAGAAACCCCAAGAGTATGGCCCCTGGACACCCTTTTAGCTCAATAATGAAGTCACTCTTGAGGTTCACCCTTCAGCCAAAGATTAGACAGCCCCATAAAACAAAACAAGACTAATGGGGCACAACAGCCCAAAGACAAGGACTAGAAGGCAGGAGGGGACAGGAAAGCTGGTAATAGGGAACCCAAAGTTGAGAAGGGAAAGTGTTGACATGTCATGGAGTTGTTAACCAGTGTCATAAAACAATATGTGTACTGACTGTTTAATGAGAAACTATTTGTTCTGTAAACCTTCATCTAAAGTACAATTCAAAAAAAAAGTATTTACATAAATATATAGATTATAAAACCAGAATGGATTATGGAAAAGAAAAAGAAAAAGATCTCCAGGAATCTGTATATAGGTCTTTTTGAGTCTTTAGCTGAATAACTAGCTAAGCATGCATAGGGTAAAATTCCACAAGATTCAGCAAAGAACAACTGTCAGGGAGCTGTAGGCTGAACAGTTCCCAGAGCCCACAGGGCTAGGAAAAGTTGAGTTCTGATCAGCTAAAATGGAGAGAACTTGCTGACTCAGTGGCATATTCAGTAGAGACCCCAGAAGGGTCACACTTTAATAGTAGGGCTAAAGTAACCCCAGTATCAAAACTACTCTAGACTCACACTAACAAAACTTAAAAACAAGTCTTGAAAGGATCAAGCACATCTATATTGCCAAAGCAATATTCAGTACTTTTGAAAGGAAGTCAAGAAATGCAGACACTCAACAATATAAAATTTTAAATGTCCACTTTTCAGTAAAAAATAACTAGACATGTGAAGAAGCAAGAAAATGTGACCCATAACCAGGCCAGAATACTCAGTTAAGAAAACACATCCAGAAATGATACTGATGATGAAATTGGTAGATCAGGAATATAAACAGCTATTACAAATATATTCAAGGATTTAAAGGAAATAAAAAACATAATGAGAAGAAAAATGGAAATTATAAAAAGAATCAAATAAATCTATAACTGAAAAATACAGCATATTAAATTAAAAATTCATTGAATGGGCTCAACAACAGATTGGATAATGCCAAATAAAAGATTAGTAAACTTGAAAACATAGTAATATCAAGCAGTGTAACATACAGGTAAATATAATCCCAGAAAATGGTGGTGGGGGTAGGGGTAGCAGAAAAAAATATGAAGAATTACTGGCCAAGGCTTTCCAAATTTAATGAGAACTATAAACCTATATATCCAAGAAGCTCAATAAAATGCAAGCAGGATAAATAACAAGAAAATTGTTATAATCAACTTGCTGAAAACCAGCAATAAACAAATATCTTAAAAGCTTCCAAAGAGAAAACACACATTACATAAAGGGGGAAAATATAAGAACAATCACTGATTTCTTGTGAGGAAACAATACAATTTCTTGTAGAAGACAAGGGAATGACATCTTTAAAGTGTCCAAACAAAAATTTGTCAAACTAGAATTCTATAATCAGCAAAAATATCCTTCAAAAATTAGGGTGAAATAAATATTTAGACAAACAAAAGCTCTTTCCCAAGACCTTGCAGTACTATAAATTATTTTAGTAAATTAGAGACTTTGCACACACTAAAATTACAAAAAATAAAATGACTGACAATGCCAAGTGTTAGTGAGTATGTGAAGCAACTGGAACTCTCATACTTTATTGGTGGAGGTGTTAAATGGTATAACCTCTTTGGAAAGCAGTTTGGCAGTTTCACACATAGTGAAACAAACTCTTACCAATAGAACACAGTAATTTCACTCCTAGGTATTTACCCAAGAAAAATGAAAACATAGGTCCACACACAGACTTTGAATGTGAATATTCATAACGTTTATTCATAATAGACAACAATGGAAACAGTCCAAATGTCCATCAGCTGTAAAATGAATAAATTGTTTTTGTGTTCATGTGATGGAATACTGTTTAGCATTAAAAAAGAACAAACTATGCAACAATATGGATAAATCCCCAAATTATCATGCTAAGCAAAAGAAGCCAAACACAAAAGAGTATATATTGTATGATTCAATTCATATGTAATTCTAGGAAAGGCAAATCTAATCTACAGTGACAGGAAGCAAATCAGTGGTTGCCTATGGCTGAGGGTGGGAGGAACTAAAAAGGGGTATGAGGGAACTTTTAGCAGTGATGGAAATGTTCTACAGCTTGATTGTTGTGGTATTGTGTATACATTTGTCAAACCTTATCAAATTGTACACTTAAAATGGATATATTTTATTGTAGGTAAATTATATCTAAACTGAGATGCTAATGGTTTTGTTGGATAAGCAATACTATTAACACTTACTGCTATCTAACTCTTTCCCAAGGCTTTGCAGTACTATGAATTATTTTAATCAGAGAACTGGGAAATTAGCATGGGCTGCCTTGGTCTGATTGGGCATCACAATTGGAAGTGAGCTTTCTATCCTCCGAGTTCTTATGGAACTTTGAACCTCATGTTCTAGCTCTTGGTGTGTACATCCTAGCTCCTCTAGTAGTGCCTCCTCAAGGGCAGGGGATTGGTACGACTACTACATGCTTTATTTAAAAATTTCCACTCAGCTCATTTTATTAAAGTAGTTAATGTTGAATGAATGCATTGCTAGAGAGAAATTGGGGTGGGCTACTTTGGAAAGTCTGAGTTTCCTGTCAACAGGGGTGTTCAAGAAAAGGCTGAACAACCATATACACACACTCCTCATTTATCTACATGGCTACGTTCCAAAGACCAGGTTGTTATGCAAAAATCGACGTTATGTGAAAATGAAGGACGAACATATCAGATCACAAAATGGAGGATGACTGCATTATTATATAACTGCCAAATTACATCATTACATAACTGCCAAACCACTGAGAATTATGGCACAACAAAGTTAACACATAAGTGTAACCATCTCAGCCAGCGTTACTCTTGCCTTGCACTTTGGCATTCCTTACTGCCAGATGTACATTGCTAATGCACAAAATGGTCAGATAGTAGATTTTTTACTATTGTTGTAAATGTGAAATGTCAGATAATGAGATAGTCAGTAAGTGAGGAGTAGGTTTATTAAGAATGTTATAAAGTATTTCAAGCATTAGACCAAGGTTGGACTAGAGAAATTCTTCTAGCCTTGAGATTGTGTGAAAAGAAAACAAAGGTTTTCTCCACAGAGAGAAGTGATCCTAAAAGCTAGGAGGAACAGTAGCCATTCTGACAATCCACTGACTACAGGCAGCATGGGATTCACCACTAAACCAACTGAATGGAGTGCAACCCCACCAAACAAGCACAGTGGGATTAGACGTCTGTTAATGAGCATGTGGAGTTGAATTAGAAGCAAGAGAAGGATCTGACTTTGGAAATGTACACATCAGACATGAAGTATAGTGGAAGGAATTTCAAAAAGCACAGATTCGTCTGAGAAGTTCTCTGAAAAGAGGGGAGATGATGTGGGCCTTGGTCATCTGAGGATGGCAGCTTCATAGAACTGCCCTTTTGCTTCACTCTGTGAGGCCACCTCCTGTGGCCTTATCCTTAAGATGAAAGAATGAATTCAGCACAAGGTCAAAAGATTGAAGTCTATAATCCTTTCACCAGACTCTTGCTTATAATTATCATTATTCCCTTTAAACTGAAGTTTACTTATCTGTAAAATGAGGATAATAATAATTATAGAATCATTTGAGTATTTAATTAGATAATATATGCCAAATGTTTAGTACAGGTCATGGCACGTAGAAAATACTTACTAAATCTTGACTATGGTTATGGTTATGATTTTGTTACTTTTTATTATTACGCCATATGTCATCGTGGTCCTTGCCATGAGGAAACTTGAAGTGATATGAGATAGTGCCTTTTGAAGGCTTATAACAAGTTGGGAAGGTAAGACTCTCCCTCAATACAAGTGCCCTAAGAGTCTTCAGTGAGTTAGTGAAGAAACTCAGAGAAAGGAGAAAAACCATCTTTGCATCTCAGTGCGCCATCAGGAAGAAAATAAGTGGTTGCCTATGGCTGAGGGTGGGAGGGACTGAAAAGGGCAATAAGGGAACTTTTAGGAGTGATGGAAATGTTCTACATCTTGACTGATGTGGTATTTACACTGATGTATGCATGTGTCAAAACTCCTGATGTTTGGCTGTAGCGTACCCTGTGCAGGGAAGTGAGGGAGCCTTTCTTGAGAGAAGAGCCGACCCTTTCCTTTGTAAAGCTTATGCTTGATGACAACTCCAGCCTGTTTCTATCCTGCATTCTTCTTGCTTCTTACCAATGCCCTACCACATCCACATAACCAATACCCCAGAGACAAAAAGTAGGAGTGTTATGTCCCAACGTCTGTACCATGCCCATAGTGAAACAACCTATGTCATCCAATAACACTCACATAAAAAAAAACCTCTATTGCGTTAAAATCAGGAACTTGGCGAGATGGAGGCTTTTCTCTTTTAAAGCTTCGTCTGCAGAATCCCAATTACTTTTAGGCCTTCATTTCTACAGAGGTGTACCCCAGTAGATTGAAAATTCCATGAGAGCAGGTACCTGGTCGCTTATGCTCACCATTGTATCCCCAAGGCCTAGCAAGGTACTTGGCACTTAGTAGGAGGTCAGTAAATAACAGTTGAATGAATACATTATCTCCTTTCCAAACGCCTTTTATGCAGGTCGAGTTTGAAAGAATTTTTAGTGGCTGCCTTGCTATGCAGCGTAGTGAAAGGTTAATACATTGCAAAGGTAACTGTGATCATTCTGAGTAGTCATCTAACCTATTTACAGCAACTGGAAGATTATTACTTAGCTGTATGAAATTAAACAAATAATTCATGCTTCATGTCCTTCATGATGAGGCCTTTTTACTAGTTTAATTAGTTAGTGAAGGACGGCATACTTTCCACCTTTTGTCGAGAATTCTAAAGGCTTTAGAGAAAAATGACTCAGGAGGTGAAACAGCAGGACTCCTAGTGTTATTTATAAACTCTGTGCTGGAAACCATTTCAGGGTCTGTGGCAGGGGATCTAAGCACCATTTACCTGACCCCATAATTCTGGAGTTTGAGTATAAATGATGGAACAGTTCATGACATGTTATCCCACAAAGTAGCGTTAGCTTCCTTTATATCATCATTAGCCTTTTTTTCCTTTCTCTCTCTCTCTCTCTCTTTTTTTTTTAAGAACACACAGAAGTGTGTACATTGCAGTTTATCTTGCCACAGAAGCATTTAATCAAATGTACTATAATTATATTTTGAGTGGCTGCTGAGAATAATCACTGTTTCTTCATTACAAGGATTGTCCTAAAAATTACATCAGTGAGTGTCAACCATAAATAGCACTGAGAATATAGCTACCTTTAAATATTAAATTTGCATCCCAGCCTTGTAGATTCCCTAGAAAAGGATTGCCATGGTTCAGGATTTTTTCACAGGCATTGACATTTAATGAGTATTCCTTGAACCAACTTTTACTTTAAGTGAAATGTATTTTCATTAAAAGCATATGCATTTCACAGGCTCCTTCTTACAGATTTGTTTTCCTCTACTTTGGAATTCACAAGGCTTTTCATGTTTAGCTCGTTTATTCCCTCACTGCATAATGGTTTTTGGAAAGTTATATTTTAGAAGGTTTAGTGTCAAAAAAAACCTCCACATCCCTTTAGCAGATAGTTAAAGGAGCCACATTTAGCTGCCAAATAGGAAACTGTCAGGTAACCAAGAAAAGGCTATCTGCATGAGCAAAATGAAAGCATGTCAGAATAACTGAGCCAACATTCACCAAATTTTTCACCATTGTCAACACCTAACTTTGGAGTTAGAAAACCAAAAGGGAAGAACACGCTCGGCATTTCTCAAACGGAAAGAACTGAAGAAAAATTCAAGCATCGAGTTGCAATATTGAAAGATTCTATGGGCAAAATGTTGAACAATGCAGAAGAATCAAAAGAAGATGGAAAGAATATACAGAGTAACTGTTCCAAAAAGAATTGGTTGACATTCAACCATTTCAGGAGGTAGCATATGATCAAGAACCAACAACGCTGAAGGAAGAGGTCCAAGTTGCACTGAAGGCACTGGCAAAAAACAAGTCTCCAGGAATTGACGAATGCCGATTGAGATATTTTAACAAAGGGATGCAATGCAGGAAGCGGTCACTCATCCATGCCAAGAAATTTAGAAGACAGCTGCCTGGCCAACTGACTGGAAGAGATCCATATTTGTGCCCATTCTAAAGAAAGGTGATCTAACAGAATGTGGAAATTATGGAACAATATCATTCATACCACACACAAGTAAAATTTTGCTGAACATTATTCAAAAGCATTTGCAGCAGTACATCAACAAGGAACTGTGAGAAATTCAAGCTGGATTCAGAAGAGGATGTGGAATGAGGGATATCACTGTTAATGTCAGATGGATCTTGACTTTTTTTAGTAGTAAAATTTTAATCTGTAAATGTATCTCCTATTATCTGTGGTACAGCTTCTTGTGATCTTGACACTGGTGGTATCCAGAGATAAAAAGACCCTACCTTCACTCAGACTCTTATTCCATCCAGCCCATAATTAAACTTCTAACAATGGCCCCAAGAGGAATTTCATGGAGGGCTTTACTGCCTGCTTTGGTGTCACCCCTATAATTATTGGGTACACTCTCTCTAAAATAATCTAAAATAATCCCATTTCTCTTTGTAACCCAGTACAGCTTAATCAGTCATAAATTTATACTAGAGTCCTCTACAAGGATAGTTTTAGCCTGTCCTGCTTCTTGGGAGGTGTCTTAGTTACCTAGCACTGCTATAACAGAAATACCACTACTGGATGGTTTTAAAAACAGACATTTATTCTCTCACAGTATAGTAGGCTAGAAGTCCGAATTCAGGGCGCCAACTTCAGGGAAAGGCTTTCTCTCTCTGTAGGCTCTGGAGGAAGGTCCTTGTTATCAGTCTTCCCCTAGTCTAGAAGCTTCTTGGCAGAATGATCCCAGGTCCAAAGATGTGCTCTGCTTTTGGCACTACTTTCTTGGTGGTGTAAGTTGCCTACGTCTCTCTGCTCACTTGTCTCTTTTATATTTCAAAAGAGATTGATTTAAGACACAACCTAATCATGTAGATTGAGTCCTGCCTCATTAACATAATGCCTCTAATCCTGCCTCTTTAACATCAGTGAGGTAGGATTTACAACACATAGGAAAATCACATCAGATGACAAAACGGTGGACAATCACACAATACTGGGAATCATGTCCTAGCCAAGTTGGCACACATTTTGGGGGCACACAGTTCAAAACATAGCAGGGGTTAATGGAGAGCCACAGAATTTTAAAACTGGAAGGGACTTTACAAATTCTTAAATGTTCTTTGAATTGATTTTCCCATTTACTAATCCCATCATTAATTAATGAATTGAATAAAATCTTTGACATATGCTCATTTTATATTTACCTCAGAGTCATGGTTTACCTTTTGGAAAATTATACTTTAACAACACCCACTTACTTACAAACCTCCAAAAAACAATCACATTCATATGTTTCTTCACAAAAATTAAGTGACTAACAAAGTGTCCATCCATGATTTCATACATGATTGCCCCAATGAGCAAGATCACTGAGCAAAGTGGTCGCCAATATAGGGGCTGGTCTTCAGGTAGGAAGTTTGCCTTTCCCCTGTATGGTACGGGGTAGTCTTCAGGTACAAAGAGGAATGGGGAAAACTATATATGAATAATACGTACACATACACACACCAATTCACAGAACATTTCCAATTCCAAATAATGATACGAATCCTTAGGTGGACCTTCTTATAGAGAAATACCTATTGCTTCTGTTCTTTGTCTCATAGCTAATTAGTTCCCTATCTACAGCAAAACATTTCCTTCAATCTGTAATAATTCAGCTTTTTTGATTATTAGCATAGTTTTATCCAAGTTTGTTTGTTTTTGTTTTTATAAATAAGCAAATCATCCTTTCTCCTTGCCTAGCCTTTTTTTACCCTTTCAAAGAGTGTGAAGAATTGGTCACCAAGGCGGCTTCCTCTTAAAAAAGCCATGGCTTCTTTTTCCCTATAGAGTATGTGCTTGTGCTTAATAATAAAACTTGGATTTATAAATCCATCAGCCTGGCCAAGTGGGAATCATTGATCAGAGGTTCATAGATTCTCTCTCATGATCTCTCTAATGGATGGACATATTCCTGACAATTGACGAGTTGTCCTTCAATACTATAATCATTTAACAATGACGACAAAATTGGAACTCAGCTCTATAGTGTTACTTGGGCATTTCTGCAAAGCTCCTGCCAACCAGCCTTGTTGAAATACACATATTCAGTATAGGAATTAGGTCTAGAACAACATGTCCATATAATACTTCCAATTTGTTTGAATCCTTTGTTTTTGCTTGCCAACAGAATGGGAGGTCGGGAGTGAAGGGGTAGGAAAAGACTGTTCTCAGATGTCATATCTGCTAAAACCCGTCTTCCATTGCACAGTGACTTTGCAACCATCTTGTGTCAATAGCTATAAGTCAAAAAAATCTGTCACTTTGAGGACAGTTATACAAAACCACAATAATTATAAGACTGTTATTATAAGCTCCACACTGGAAACAGACTTTAGAGTCCTTTCAAGTCCAAACACCCATACACATTGTATGTTCTGACAGTCTGGTCTGTCAGAAACAATTTTTACTGATATTTTCTTGTGAGCATCATTCCCTAGGTTTAGAGAGACCTGCAGAAAGGCATTTATAAGGAGTAATGCTGGCTTGGAGCGCTGGTGGAACAGTGGTTAAGAACTCGGCTGCTAACCAAAAAGTTGGCAGTTTGAATCCACCAGCTTCTCCTTGGAAACCCTATGGGGCAGTTCTACTCTGTCCTATAGGGGTTGCTATGAGTCAAAATTGACTCAATGGCAACAGGTTTGTTTTTTTTTGTGTTTATTTTTGGAATGCTGGCTTAGATAGGAAGGGAATTTTATTGACATCAGGCCATGAAAAAAGAGTCGGAAATAAGTTCTGTGTGGATAAACGAAGAATAAGTTGAGATTGATATATAAACATGAGGGTGATTCAAAATCACCCTTCTCAGAGGAAATGTCAATATCACTGTGTTACATAGCAAGAGAGAAGGAGAGAGTAGTAGGGAGGGATGGAAGTTTATATTTATGAACACACACACAATTATAAACTCAAAGATAAGGAACCTAGAATCAGAGGAAAGGTGTAAGGTGGGTCAGGGGAGAAATAAAGGGTAGTAAGGAGTGTATAGGTATTCAGGAAGAGTGAAATTATATTTATATACTTACATATTTTTACATACACGCATATATATTTCTCACTGTCTCTGTATACACACACACACACAAAGTAAATATAGATAATATATACACACACACGTGTCTGTGTGTGTATATGTATGTATTATTCATATATAGTTTTCCCCATTCCTCTTTGTACCTGAAGACTATCCAGTACCATACAGGGGAAAGGCAAACTTCCTACCTGAAGACCAGCCCCTATATTGGCGACCACTTTGCTCAGTGATCTTGCTCATTGGGGCAATCATGTATGAAATCATGGATGGACACTTTGTTAGTCACTTAATTTTTGTGAAGAAACATATGAATGTGATTGTTTTTTGGAGGTTTGTAAGTGGGTGTTGTTAAAGTATAATTTTCCAAAAGGTAAACCATAACTCTGATGTAAATATAAAATGAGCATATGTCACAGATTTTATTCAATTCATTAATTAATGATGGGATTAGTAAAATGGGGAAAACCAATTCAAAGAACATCTGAGAAACTAAGCTTATGCAATTTAATAAAGAAATATTAGATTAATATTGCTGGGTAGATAAAAACTGGTTAATGTCTTAGAGGCCAATAAACTGACCTTTGCGATTATCTGTTCTATGGGACAATTTCATCTCTATTGGACAAAAATCTACAAGTTAAAATGTAACTCCACTACATCTGGGACCTTTAATCAATAGTAAGCAGTAATTCAAACTAAGTATGTTCCTCTAAATAATGCTTGCATGGCCTTTACCCCTGAATGGCATTGAAAGGATGTGCCGCCCACCTGTTTTATTTCCAAGTTATGGTTAATTTTCTTAATAGTGGTAAGAGGCATAGGAACATATTGAGTAGTACTTTGTAAGTACGGTGTTTGGATCTCAGTTTATGTATGTAAATATCCCGTGTTTTTGGTAAGGAGCACCTATTTGTCATTCTCCAAAGCAGGAACCAAGAAAAGAATCCCCAGAAAGTTGGATTTACTTGCCAAAAGTTCCTGTAGAGAGGGAAGAGAAAACCAATATTTATCTTTGCCTTTGTCCCATTAGATATTTAATAATTCATTCATTTATCCATTCAGTGATTCAATAAATATTTATTGAGTACCTACTACAAGCCAAGCGTTGAGGAATGGGGATACAGTGGTAAACAAGACAAAGTCCCTGCTCTTATGGATATTACATTCTAGTGGGAAAGATGGGCAACAAATAAGAAAACCCATACAAGAATAATATGGTTTCAGGTAGTAAAAGATGCAATGGAAAAAAACCAGGGTAAGGGGGATAATGCATGACCAGAGGGGAGAAGTAGGTTTTAGATAGGATGGTCAGGGACTTCCAGGAGGGGTGGCAGAACCTGCAGAGGGTGGCCTAGTAAGAACAGCAGGACGAGTGTCAGCTGGGGCTTGGCCATCCATCTTCTGATAGTCTCAGGCTGCCTGGACCCACTATATTAATGTAGCTCAAGTCTTCACAGTTTCATGTTCAAGGAAACCTTCAACCTAAATGTCCATCTCCTTGTTGTGAGGCTGAAATGGAGGTGAAGGACCAGAACAGCCAATGGGCCAAATCATGCAAATAATTTTCCACTGGGGAAAAGGCATTTACAGATTTCCTATGATAGGACAGTGAGAGATAGTACAGCACAATCATTAGGGCGTGTTTTTTTTTTTTTTTCGATCAGAGATACCTAGGTTTGACACCAATCTCTACCACTTAGACCTTAGACAAGTACCTTAAATTTTGTTTTTAAATCCATAAATGACACGATGATCACTTTCTCATGGGATTATTGGGAGAATTAAATGAAATAATCTCCAAAAATCCCTTAGCATACAAGAAGCACTCAACAAATGGTAACTATTATTCTTGTTATTCCCACATATGGATAGTCTGTAGTACCATCTTCATGCAGTAATGATTAACTAATCTTACTGCCACCATACAGTTCTTCAGCTTTATGGAGAGACGAATCATTATCACACAGTTTGTGTACCCTGTGAACTGGATGTCCACCAAGTGTGTTGGTGTTGACCCGAAGTATGTTGTTAGAATTATCCCAACAACCAATCCATATTTTCCAAGAGATAGAGGTACAGGGGCTTAGTGGCACACCTGAAACTTCTTAACACAGGCTTGGAGATTCTTGAGTGATCCTCAGCTAAATTGAGGTTTAGAAACTAAAATTATAATACTTTTCATGGAGTTTTGATCAAGGATTACTTTCCCCTTGCCTTCCTTTCCCTTCCCTTCCTTTCCCTTCTCTCTTATTAGTTGCTTTCTCTTCTGAGGAGCTATGGGTTAGGAACCTATTAATTAGCTGTTTCTGACTCTAATTTCAATGAGATTTAGTATACTAGAGATAAAAGTACCCTTTTGAAAAGAGAGATTAAATGTCTGCAAATTCTGTGAATTGATTTTCTAATTGTTTTGGTAGTAATGCTTTTTCATTTGATAATGTTGCTGAAAGAAATAATAATTTTAATTAAATTTTAAAAGTATTTTTAGCATTTAATGGATTCTAGAGAAACTTAAGTTCTCTTGCAGGGAATAAGTTAAGACCATAACGTTCTTCTCTAACCCCATAATTATTATGATCGGGGAATGTCTGTAATAACATTCCATTGCAATTAAATTATGTACTCCAGACTGTTCAAAATCTGTTTATAAAGAAAAAATGGATTTTCTACAGCTGCTTGCCTGTGAGTGTATCCTTAATGCAACATTCCTTTAGCCAATGTTTGCACTGAAATAATAGACTTGAATTTAAACTTCCAAAGCTTTCAAATGTCTTTCAAAAACTTATAATACAAATTGCTTAGTTTTTGTACACTAAAACCTGGTGATTACATATAAATGAGACTCAACATACAATAAGAGGGGGCTCCAAGAATCTTTATATATTCACCTACCCATCTTTTCAGGAATTAGGATATTTTCTGTCTTGTTCTGATACCCTATACAGACCACAGTAATTTCTAGAATCTCCCAGTGCAGATTTGGAATCTGCTGTGAGCAATATGAGGAACATTGAGTATTTCTTACAGTATTTATTGGACTGTCTTTACGCAGTCACAAAGCCGAAAATATTTTCTGTTTATACAAGAAGATTCATAGAGGGAGAGGAAAGGTGGAGGGAAGCAGGAGGCGGGAAAATAATCCAAACCAGGGTCAAGGCGGATGTATAGAATAGAACTCACAGTCCAACGGTTCCATCTTTACACATAATCATCAGAACTTTGATTTATTAAATCAGAATTTTAAATTTTCCAAGTTGCACTTAATTGATCATGCTTCTCTGAAGAAGTTGGGTCATCTTTGTGAGTATATAACAACTATAAAACCAAACCCATCACCAAGTCAATTCTCACTCACAGTGACCCTGTAGGACAGAGTAGAACTGCCCCATAGGGTTTCCAAGGCTGTAATCTTAATGGTTTGATTTGATTTTTTTTATAAACAGAAAATCAAATGCTATATTGCATTGGGCAAATCTGCTGCAAAAGACCTCTTTCAATCAAAGTGTTGAAAAGTAAAGATGTCACTTTGAGGACTAAGGTACGCCTAACCCAAGCCATGGTATTTTCATTCGCCTCATATACACACAAAAGCTGGATACAAGAAGACCTGATGCCTTTGAATTATGGTGTTGGTGAAGAATATTGAATATTCTATGGACTTCCAGAAGAATGAAAAAGTCTGTCTTGGAAGAAGTACAGCCAGAGTGCTCCTTGGAAGTGAGGATGGCAGTACTTCGTCTCTTGTGCTTTGGACATGTTATCAGGAGGGACCAGTCCCTGGAGAAGGACATCATACTTGGTAAGGTAGAGGGTCAGCAAAAAGAGGAAGACCCTCCACGAGATGGATTGACACAGTGACTGCAACAGTGGGTTCAAACACAGTAACTGTTTTGAGGATGGTGCAGGACTGGGCAGTGTTTCGTTCTGTTGTACATAGGGTTGCTATGAGTCAGAACTGACTTGATGGCATCTAATAACAACAAAAACAATTTTTACAGAAGCAGACTACCACATCTTTATCCCACAGAGCAGCTGGTGGGTTCAAACTGCCGACATTTCAGGTGGCAGCTGAGCACTTAACCACTGCGCCACCAGGGCTCCTTTATAACAATGATAATAAAGTATTGAGTGCCTACTGACCCTCACAACCATCTTAATTTGGGTATCATTAGCCCGATTTTACAATTGAGGAAACACAGGCTGAATGACCTTACGTTATTTGCCCAAAGTCATTGAGTTATTAAGGAGGATAGTTTGAATTTGAACCCAGGTCTATCTGCCTCTAAATCCAAAGTCTCTCAGCGGTAACTCCCTGCCTAGGTCCAACTTCTCCTTTGCTGACATACTCAAGGATATGTCTTTTCATGTTCCAAACCTCCCTTTGGAAATAATTTCCTGAAGATGAGCTGCTCATCTCATACTGTAGCATTTCCAGGGTTGAATAATGGCCTTTGGAGCAGGCTTGTTCCTACTGTCTATTTCCAAAAAGCGTTTGATGATCCCCTGTTCAGAGCTCATCTACCTGTCAAAAGATACTATGAAATTTATCCCTAGGGATACTTAACATTCCCCTGCCCTGAGATTTCAGGTACTCTCTGAAATTGAAATGCAGGATATTCCTCAGTGCTGGTCTTTAGATCAGTAGCTGTCACTGATGAAATGTCTGCGTGGAAATGCAGAGACAAAACTGCAAGACAGCCAACAGGCCCACCCTCATATCCCCTGTGGTTAGTTAGCAGCATTTGCATGGGTGATATCTGATTTTCTGGAGTTGTTTTAGTGTTATAAAATGTTTGTGGGAATTTAGGTCTCTGAGGAAATGCCTTCCTTAAGTCTCTAACTCTAAAAGGAGACAGCCAAATTCCCACCCATCCAGCGCTCAAGTTCTTTCAGTCTGGGAGAGAAAGGGAAGTTCAGAGGCCCAGAAAGGGCACGCACAACCATTTTTTGCCTCTATTTTTTTCGGTATGGAATTTGGAGGCTTTGGGACAGGAATTTTTATGTCATCCTACCATGCAGTGTCTGTAAGAAGCTCTGGATTGGAGAAAAATTGCCCCAAGCTAGTCAAACCCTGTCTGCTGGAATTAAATGTCTCTTCCTGTTTCCTGGTGTTTGCAGTTCTGATTCCTCCTCCATCCACCCTCAGTGACTTCCATTCTTTGAACCCCATGACTCTGTCCTTAACTTGTGCACTGGATTTGACATTCACCAGATGCTCTCTGGGGTCCAGAGCATATGCTCCCCACCAGTTTCAACTAATTCTAAAATGTCACTGTTTCTGTTAAAATGCTTCTAGCTACTACCAAAGTAAACACGCAGACTGTCCTTCCTGGGTGTGCTGTAAGCTCATCACAGAGTCTTTTGGTTTTAAAACAGACTTCTGGCCTTTCCACTAGAAAGTGTGGTTAATTTCATCCACATGCCTTCCAGAGAATTCCAGAGGTTGGGATGCCATCAGGCCCTGGTCCTTGTTGCTCCCCACCCCCACCCCAACTATACCTCCCCTGAACTGTCTCCTTGCCACCATGGCTGTTCACACACCTCTACCTCCATGTTTTGTGAGAGCATCCCCCTAAGGTATAGCTGCAGTCGCACCTGTCCTGCCCATTGGCCCCCAGTGGCTCCCCATTTATGAACAACATTCAATCTGTTTTCGGCCAGACATTTAGAAGCTTCCACTGTTGGTCACCAACTTTATTTGCCGATAATTAACCCAGGTTACCCTTTATGTCAATCAAACTGGAATATGCACAAGCTCTATTCCTTTCATCTGGAATGCCAATGCCCCCCGCCCCGTCTGCTGACACCTGAGTGCTTGTGCTGGGTGTTCTCTTTTACCAATCCATATCATTCTTCACTTTCCTCTATCCTGTACTGTGCCTTGGGGCTAACTTTTATGGATTACATTAACAAGTCACCTTACCCTCTGGGTTTGGGCAATGGGAGGCCCATAGGATATAGGGAAGCACCATCAAGGATTCTGATCCCACTGGCTCCTTTCTCTGACTTCTGCTACCAACAACCACAGCTCTTCAGGCAACCCTATCCTACAGGGTAATTGGGTTCCAATAATCATTCTCTATCTCTTTGCCCTTTCAGGCCTAGGAGTGATAATAGCTCCCCATTGTTGCTAGCCCTGGAGTGCTTCATCACCTTTTTTTGGTTTTACTTAACCCTGAATACTCTTGGTAAATGACCCTTTCATTATATTCTCCAAGTTACCTTCTTGGAATGCCCCAGCTGTATCTTACAAGGACTCTGACAGTACCCTCAAGGCCTAGCTGTCTCATAAAATTTGTTGATTTCATTAATTAATTCAACAGATATACATTCACCATCTGTTGGGTGCTATGTTATAGGTACTGGTGACACAGTGGGGAACAAAACACAGGTCCTGCCTTCAGGAATCTTACAATACAGTGGATGGGGGGCGGGCAGGAAGGGCATTAAGTGAGCACACAGTAAGGAGACCTAACCTAGTCTAGGGGCCAGAGAAGGTCATTCAGTTACATGAGCTACCCACTACTTTGTTGTCTTTTTCTCATGACACTCAGTACATTCAGACTGTGCTGCTCTTATGTACACATTTCTTTGCAGAGTAAGCTTTTGAGAGCAGAGACTGTGTCTGTTTTACTTTAATCTCTGCCTCAACCCTAAGCCCACTGCCTAGAATATTATAGAGACTCAATAAATGTTTGTCTAATTGAATTAGATTGAATCTTCAAAACATTTAGGGCCTCAGCTGCAGCCCATGCACTGAAGGTTTTATGTTATCGTTGGGATGATGGTGACATCCACCCTTTCTGAGCTACTGGGATAACAGAAAATATGTTTTACTAGTTTAGAAAGAAAATCACTGAGAGAGAAGAAGCCTTCTAAACACAAGTTAAGGGTTTGGTAAATACTGAAAGCTTAATGCACCCTGTTTTGGATATTTGCTGACAGGCATCGGAGCTATTAATTATCAGCGTTAGTGGTTGAGCTTTCTTTTATACTTCTTTTTTGCCTCACTGGCCTGCATTGTGTTTAATAGTACCAGGGTATGGCATATGAATGAATAAGAGAGAAATCAAACCTCCCCTCCAGAGCAAGGGGCTTGGAAGGATACCAGTACTAATTGCTATGCAATGGACTCTGACTCATAATGACCCCATGTGCATCAGAGTAGAACTGTTCTCCACAGGGGTTTCAATGGCTGGGGTTTTTGGAAGCAAATCACCAGGCCTTTCTTTCCAGGGCCTCTGGGTGAACTTAAACCACCAATCTTTTGTTTAGCACCCAAGCCTGTTAACCATTTGCACCACCCGGGGGCTCCTTTGGGAGGATAGATGGGGGGAAATCTTAGTATGAAGTTTAAAAAAATTAAGTTGGGCTTGGCAGAAATATAGACAGCATCCAGAGGCAAGGGAGGGCTCAGGAATAATAAAAACCAAAACCAAACCCATTGCTGTTGAGTCAGTTCTGACTCATAGCAACCCTGTAAGACAGAGTAGAACTGCCGCATAGGGTTTCCAAGCAGCAGCTGGCTGGTGGATTCCAAAAGGTTGGCAGCTGAGCCCTTAACCACTGCACCACCAGGGCTCCTCAGGAATAATAATAGGACAGAAAGTGGAGGATTGGGAGAGAACCCTGGAAATGTGGTAAAAACCACTCCAAAAAAATTATTGGATAAAATAATAATTGTTGTTGTTATATTTGTTATTGCCAGCAAATCAATTCTGACTCATGATGACCCATGTGTTTATCTTTTCATAATGAATAGCTTAGCTGGTAATTCTTCAGTGTGAGAAATGATAAAATGAGAATCTGTAGAGGTAAGGAAACTCTGCGGCCTGGCATTTGTCTGACGGTATCTGCCAATCCCTGTTTGCCTGAAGCATGGATTTTAATGAGCAATAAGTGAATGTGAGACAGCGGACAAAACTTGGGGGCCTCTAATGTCCTTATATAATATAAACTATTAACTTTTGACTTATTAAGATAAATATTTGCACTATAATTTCTAAGGTCTCCACTTACAAAGACTAGAAATAGAGTGTGTAACTTCCACATGCTAAAAAAATAGAAATAAAGAGTTTAACCACTAGACTAGTAGGGTGGGGAAAAAAAGTATGAGAGGAGGAAAAAAAAAATGATCCCAAAGAAGTTAAGAAAGAAAGAAAAACAAGAAACTTAGAAAACAAAATGAACAAATAGAAAGCAAAAACTAAGACGGTCCAGATGAATTCAATTTAACAATAATTACAGTCTGCATAAATGGATTATATTCTCCAGTTAGAAATCAAAGATTGTTAGACTATATTTTAAAAATCCAGTTCTAAACTATTCATAAGAGAAACTGAAAACATAAGAACAGAGGAAGACTTCAAGTAAAATTATGGTAAAAGGGTAATACTCTGCACAAGGAAGCTGGTGTGGCTATGTTAAATATTAAGAAAACACAATTTCAGGACAAAAAGCATTATTACAGATTAAGAGGATGACTACAATTCAAAAATTTTCAATTCACCAGGAAGATATGGTTCTAAATTTATATACCTCTAATAGTGTAATTTTGAAAAATATAAAAAAGGAATTGCTGGAGCAACAAGAAAAATAAAAATATCCAAAATAACAGAGGGACATTTTAACATATCTCTCTCCAAATTAATAGATCCAATAGACAATAAATCAGGAAGGAGTTAAAAGATACGAAGAACACAACAAGCTGGCTCTAATGGACATACACAGAATACTGAAAGCACATTATTTTCAAGTACATATGGAACATTTATAAAACCTAATAGTATAATAGGCCATAGAGCAAGTCTCAACAAAATACAAAGAATCTGTTTCATATAGACCAGAATCTTAATTCTCTAACAATTAAATTAGAAATCAATAGTGAAAAAAATAACTAAAGAAACCACATACTTTTGAAAATTAAAAAAACACATTATAACTTATGAGTGAAAGAAAAAGTCAAACTAGGAATTAGTAAATATTTAGAAATAAATGATTATGAAAATACTAATCAGAACTTGTGGGATATAGCTAAAGCACTGTTGGAGGTAAATTGTAGGCTTACCTGTGTATGCTAGAGGAAAAGGAAGTCTGCAAAGTAATAAGCTGAACATTCAACTCAAGAAGTTAGAAAAAGAAAAACAAATAAACCTAAAGAAAGTAGAAGAAGAGAAATAATAAAGATAGGAGCAGAAATCAATGAAAGAAAAACTGTGCAATAGGAAAGATCCCAAAAGCCCATATTTGTCATCATTTTTTTGTTCAAAAGACTAACAAAACTGACACAATGCTGGCAAAATTAATGAACATGAGAAAAGACAGCAACAACCAACACCAGGAATGAAAAAGAGGCATCACTATAGATGCTGCAGATATAATCAGAGATAATGACAGGATAATATTGACAAATTCATGCCAATTATTTGAATATTTTGGCAAAACTAACAAATTCTTAGAAGAATACAATTTCCAACATTGATTCAAGAAAAGTACAAAACCTGAATAATACAATAACCTTGAAAGAAATTGAATCATTAGTTAAATTTTTTACTATAAAGGAAGTATCAGACTTAGATGGTTTTGTGAGTTCTACAAAATAACCAGGAAATAAATCATTTCAGTCTTACACAAACTATTCTGTAGAGTACAGAAAAAGAAAGAACACTTTCCATTTATGAATCAGATATATCCTAGACACTAAAACCAGGTAGCCACAAACAGAAAAGGCAAATTTTTAAAAGTATATAGTTTACAATAGCAACAGAAAATATAAGCCATCCAGGAAAGAAAACTAACAAAAGGTATGCAAAACTTTATTACAGAACTTTATTTAAAGACATTGAAGAAAACTTAAATACATGGAAGTACACCATTTTCATGGCTAAAACACAATATCCTAATATCATAAAGATGTTCTCCCCAAATTGATATGTAGATTAACACAATTCCAGTCACATTTCAAAAAGATGATTTATAGAATTTAAAATGATTCTAAAATTGAAATGGTAGAACAAATGGTCAAGAAGCACCAAGACACTCCTGAGGAGAAGGAAGAGGAGGAGAAGGAGGAAGAGAAGGCGAGGGAACTTGCCCTGCCAGATATCATGGCTTAGAAAGCAGTAGTAATTGAGATAGTGTGATATTGCCATAGGGACAGACAAATAGAACACTGGAACAGAATTAGAAAGCCCCCAAACAAACCTACACAGGTAAGGAAAGTTCATGACAAATTCATACTGGAAATCAGTGGAGAAAGAGGCTATACTATTGTTGTTGTTAGGTGCTGTCAAGTCAATTCTGATTCACAGTGACCCTATGTATTAACAGAACGAAACACTGCTCAGTCCTGCGCCATCCTTAAAATCACTGTTATGTTTGAGCCCATTGTTGAAGCCACTGTATGAGTGCATCTCATTGAGGGTCTTCCGCTTTTTCACTGACTCTGTACCAAGCATGATGTCCTTCTCCAGGGACTGGTCCCTCCTGATAACATCTTCAAAGTAAGTCAGATGACGTGTCGCCCTCCTGGCTTCCAAAGGGCACTCTAGCTGTATTTCTTCCAAGATAGGCTTGTTCATTCTTTTGGCAGTCCTTGGTATATTCAATATTCTTCACCAGCACCTTAATTCAAAGGCGTCAATTGTTCCTTGGTCATCCTTATTCAATGTCCGGCTTTCACATGAACATGAGGCAATTGAAAATATCATGGCTTCGGTCAGGTGCACCTTAGTTCTCAAAGTGACATCTTTGCTTTTTAACACTTTAAAGAGGTTTTTTGCAGCAGATTTGCCCAGTGCAATAAATGTTTTGATTTCTTGTCTGCTGCTCCCATTGGCATTGATTGTGGATCCAAGTAAAATGAAATCCTTGACAACTTCAATCTTTTCTCCGTTTATCATGATGTTGCTTATTGGTCCAGTTGTGAAGACTTTTGTTTTCTTTATGTTGAGGTGTAATCCATACTGAAGGCTGTGGTCTTTGATCTTCACCAGTAGGTGCTTCAAGTCCTCTTTGTTTTCAGCAAGCAGGGTTGTGTCATCTGCATAACTCAGGTTGTTAATGAGTCTTCCTCCAATCCTGATGCCCGTTTCTTCTTCATACAGTCCAGCTTCTTGGATTATTTGCTCAGCATACAGATTGAATAAGTGTGGTGAAAGGATACAACACTGACAGACACCTTTCCTGATTTTAAACCACATAGTATCCCCTTGTTCTGTCTGAATGACTGCCTCTTGGTCTATGTATAGGTTCCTCATGAGCACAATTAAGTGTTCTGGAATTCCCATTCTTTGTAATGTTATCCATAATTTGTTATAATCCACAGAGTCGAATGCCTTTGCATAGTCAATAAAACACAGGTAAACATCTTTCTGGTATTCTCTGCTTTCAGCCAAGTTCCATCTGACATCAACAGTGATATCCCTCATTCCACATCATCTTTGGAATCCAGCTTGAATTTGTGGATGTTCACTGTTGATGTACTGCTGCAACTGTTTTTGAATGATTTTCAGCAAAATTGTAATCGTGTATGATATTAATATATTGTTTGGTAATTTCTGCATTCTGTTGGATCACCTTTCTTTGGAATGGGCACAAATATGGATCTTTTCCAGTTGGTTGGCCAGGTAGCTGTCTTCCAAATTTCTTGGCCTAGACGAATGAACGCCTCCAGCGCTGCATCCGTTTGTTGAAACATCTCAATTGGTATTCCATCAGTTTCTGGTGCCTTGTTTGTCGCCAATGCCTTCAGTGCACACTGGACTTCTTCCTTCAATACCATCTATAAATTTTCTGGAACAACTAAAAAATAAAAATAGAAGCCTACCTCAAACCCTATACAAAAATCTATTCCAATTATAAATGGATGAAGTACTTAAAATTTAAAAGCAAAACTTTAAAAATATTAGAATAAAACATCAGAAAATATCTTTATGATATTAGGGTAGGGACGGATTTCTTAAACAAAACATTAGAAGTCCAATCATAAAGGAAAAAATTCATAAATCTGACTCCAATCACGTTAACAATGTCTGTTCATCAAAAGACATGATAAAGAGAGTGAAAAGATGAGCCACAAACTGGGAAATTATATATACAAACTTATTACCAAAAATAATTAGTATCTAAAATATATCAAGAATTCCTATAAATCAATAAGAAAAAGACAAACCAGGTGAAAAATGGGCAAAAACTGTGAATAGACATTTGAAGAAAATACATTTTATTTAATGTGCTTAATCTCATTAATAACTTTAAAAAATAAAATTAAGACCATACTTGGAGGACATTATGCTGAGTGAAATTAGTCAATTATAAAAGACAAGTATTGAATGTTCTCACTTTTATGAAATGACATCAATTGGTAAATATAGAGAGACTAATGTTCATTAGTGGTTATTGTAACTGGAGGGAGGGAGAAATACTGCCTGGGTAGTAGTCACTCTCTGTCTATAGTAATGGGAAAGGTGGCACTGAATATGGGTGAAGTTTGCATAGCATGACTGATGTAATTAATGTCAGTAAGTTGTACATAGGGAAAAGGGATGAATGGGCAAATGCTAGGTTGTATATGGTTTTACAACAGTAACAACAACCAAAAAAGGGGGGGGGAGCTACAGATGCTGATACTAATTAAATATAACCAATCACCTCATGGGATTGGTTCTCTTGGTTGAAGGGCTTAGGGCCATGGTCTTGTGAGATAGTCCAGTCATTTGGCATAGTTTAGTTCTTAAATTTTATGGATCTACCCCCCAGTATGGTGAATATTGTTGTCTGTGGTCTTAAAAGCTTATAAGCAGCCATCTAAGATATAATTATTAGTCTGTATTCATCTGGATAAAAGAGAAAGAAGGAAACACAAGAATTAGAGAAGGAATTAGACTAAATGACTAATTGTCTCTATGAAACACTGCCTTCTCCACCTTTAGATCAGAACTAGATAGTGCCTGGCTACCACTACTGTATGTTCTGATTAGGGACACAATAGATGAATCCTGATAATCAGGGAGGGAAATGTGGGTCAGAACTTCAAATTCTTAAAGAATCCTGACTTACCGGACCTATTGAGTCTGGGGGAGTCCCTGAGATTATGGCCCTGAGTTGCTCTTCAAACCTTGAGTTGAAACTATACCCTGATGTCACCTTTAAACTAAATAACAGTTTACCTCAAAGAGGAATGGTTGTTATCCTTGAGTGTTGCATTTAAAAAAAAAAAAAATTATATAAGAAAAAAGGGTCTACAGTTATTTTAAAGCATAGATGAGAAGGTTAGGGGGCAGGGAGTTTAAGTAAACAGAAGTGAAATAACTAGAACAGAAATAATGTGAATGTTGACACAATGTGAAGAATGTAACCAGTGTCATTGATCATTATGTCTAGAAACTGTGGAATGGGAATGGGTTTTGCTATGTGTATTCTCACCAAAAATAAAATTAAAACCATACTGAGATATCATGTTATACCCATCAGATTAGTACAAATTAGTTGATAATACCAAGAGTAGTAGAGGATATGAAGCAACAGAAAGGCTCATTACAGTGGAAGTATAAATTGAAAATTACTTTGGAAAACAATTTGGAATTGCATGGTAAAGTCAAACACACCCATACTCTGCAGCCCAGCAATTCCACTCCTACACATAGACACTAGAGAATGTTGATTGTTGTTGTTGTTAGTTGCCATTGAATCAGCTCTGATTCGTGGAGGCCTTATGTATAACAGAACAAAACATTGCCTGGTCCTGTGTCATCTTCATGATTGTTGGTATTTTTGAGTCAGTTGTTGTGGTTATTTGTCAACCTGTCTCACTGAGGGTTTCCTTCATTTTCATTGACCTTCTACTTTACCAAACATGATGTCCTTTTCTAGCAACTAGTATTTCCTGATGACGTGTCCAAAGTAAATGAGTCAAATTCTCACCATCCTTGCTTCTAAAAAGCATTCTGGTTGTATTTCTTCTAAGATTTATTTGTTCTTTCTTTTGGTAGTACACGGTATATTCAATATTCTTTGCCAATGCCACAGTTTGAACACATCAATTCTTCGTTTGTCTTCCTTTTTAATTATTCAACTTTCACCTGCATTTGAAGCAATTGAAAAGACCATGACTTGGGCTAGACATACCTTAGTCATCAAAGTGACATCTTTGCTTTTTAAAACCTTGAAAAGGTTATTGATAGAAGCATATAACAGAAAACTGGAAACAACCTAAATGTCCATTGTCAGGAGAATGAATCAATAAATATAATAAGATGATAACATAATCAATAAAAAATGAAAATATTACAGCTATACACAATAATGGAGCCCTAGTGGTGCAATGGATAAGAGCTCGGCTGCTAACCAGAAAGTCAGCCGTTCAAATCTACCAGCTACTCCTCGGAAACCCTATGAGGCAGTTCTACTCTGTCCTATAGGGTCACTATGAGTTGGAATTGACTCGATGGCAATGGGTTGATTTTATACACAATAACAAACAGATCTCACATAGGCTTCAGCAGAAAAAGCCAGTTACAGAAATATATCTGGAATATATGATTCAAAGAAGGCAATATTAAACAATAAGTCATACATATGTATGTGCATGTATGTGGTAAAGCTATAAAGAAAAGCAAGGAATGATTAACGCACAGGCAGGACAGGATAGGCTAATGGGTACCTCTGGAGGGAGGAAGGGACCTATAAGATGAGGGGTCACATAAAATGGGCCTCCAATACTGGTAGTATCTTTCTTGCATTGAATTGTGGATATATTTGTAATTTTTTATATCATCACCGTTTACAATATACATTTATATTTCCTACACTCTTTTGTATACATGGTATATTTCACAATAAAACAGGAAGGAAGGAAGGAAGGCTAGCCAAAGGCTAAAGAACTGCAACTGGAATCCAAGGATGAATAAGAGAAACAGAGAAGATACCCTGAGACTCTGATCCAGGGCTGAAACTACTGAAAAGCTTCGCTCTTGAGTGGGAAGAAAGCTTTTAAGTGGGACAGAGACTCCTGCTGATGCCCTTGAAGGTTGCTGTGGGATTTCACGGCTGCGCGAAATAAATGAGTGATTTGAGAAGGACACTTTAGCAAAAGAGTATTGACTTTCTTTTACATCCAAGAAGATACATAATCTCTACACCCTTGTGAATAAATATGAAGATATTCGTATCAGTTACTTAAACAAATAAAGGTTTATTTTTCCTCACATAAAATAACAGAAGTAGGCAGTGCAGAGCTGGTTCAGTGAGTTGGCAATATTTCTAAATCCAGGCTCTGTTTGTTTTTCCACTCTGCCATTTTTAGTTTGTGGGCTTTTTGCCCCATACTGCTCCAAACTTCCCATCTATCTTAAACACAGCACTAGGAGCATCTTCTTAACCCTTTTGTCAGGAAAGTAAAGGCTTTCCTAGAATTCTCCTGTAGCCCACCACTCATATCCTAGTGGTCAGATGTTGTCACATGGCCACTTCTTGCTGCAAGGGAGGCTAAGAAACTAATTATTTTGCAATTGCAGTCAGTACAGTAGAAGCAGGCAAGATTGAAGTGGGGAGGAGTGTCAGTGGTTTCTGAGCAGCAATGCAGCAGCGTCTATCAAAGTACTCCACTAAGAATTCTTCCCCTTTTCTCCCCAGGTGCCAGTCTACTTGATGACCTATATAAGTATTTCTCCTTCCATCACTCCCATGGAGACACCATGACTGTTATGGATCCAAAGGAGATGAATATTGCCGCTGCTCTTTGGGCTGTTGTCTCTTATGTCGTTGCAGACATGGAAGAAATGCTGCCCAGATCCTAGCAAGGGCAAGAAAGAAGGCATGTTCTTTCTTTCCAGCCAGGAGTCCTGGGTCTACAGATTCAGGAAGCCCATCTTCACCTAACAATCTAATCTCATTTGTCTTCAAAGCATACCCCTTTTCCAGATTTCTGTTATCATCTTTCTTGATATTTTCTGAATTGTCTGTTTCTAGAATAAGAAATTATTCCCGCCCCAACTTAGAATCAGCAAATGATAGGGATCACATAGGGGGCATTTCTTTATACCACCTGTGAAAAATAATCTTCCTATTTTCAAAGTAAGCACTGAATAAATCTTTGGAAGGCCTTTGATACTTATGTGTTTATTAAATCAAATACAATGACATCAATGTTTGTGTTTAATGTTATAAATTGAAGTTGTAAAGGAATTACACAATTGTAGTATTATCTTAATTGAATGTATGTAGGAATTTGGCTTTCTAATTTATACATGTTTATATTACTTCCATTCTTTAACTAAGGTTCAGTTTTTTTTTTTAATTAACAAAAAAATTTCATCAACTGGAGAAAAATCAAGTATGTATAATCCAATTGCCTTATTAAAGATGAATACTGGGGTCTGTAATTAGATAATGATAATGCCATTTTATACTTATGTTTTAGATATTTCATGCAACATCTCCATTGGTTTGGGGTTTGTTCACATTTTGCTGATAACAAGGTTGAGGCTCAAATAGACTGAATAACTTTCATAGGATTACAGAGGAAAAGCAATGATCACCATCCAAGGACAGTGACTCTGAAGTAGAGGATACTAGGGACAGATAATCTAAGAAAGGGTATTTACCTAGAGCAACCTGAGATAATGTGGATTCATTATGATTCAGCAGGGACCAGAATCATAATGAAAAAGCCAAGGTTATAACTAGGACAACAAAGGCAAGTGTTGAGGTGAGGTGAGGTGAGGCTGGAAGAGTCAAAGAAGTGTCAGCAATCAAAATGGTCTGAGAAAAGAACAGAGAGGGACGCACCCCTCTGCTCATGGCAAGCAATTCAGCACCAAGACTGTGAACAGTAAAGCCATGCCTTTGATGTGGAGCCTGCTCTTCCATACAGGGGAGAAGTGATCGTGCAAGTGGCTGGAGAAAAGGCTTCATGACAGGGGCATGAAAGAGTGAGATGGAAACTATAAAACAGAATCAAATGCAAATGCTGAAAAAAAATAATAAAACTACAGTGTCAGTGATGATTAATTTATTGGTTGGGCTCATCACACACTGGACAAGGCTGAAGAAAGAATCAGTGAACTTGAAGATAGGTCAATAAAAAATTTTCAAACTGAAACACTAAAGCAAGAATGAAAAAAACAAACAAACAACAATAACAAAAAAGCCAGAATGGAACATCCAAGAGTTCTAAGATAATATCAAGTGGTCTAACATACATGTAATTGGATTCACAGAAGAAGACAAAGTATCAATTTTATTAATGGTAATAATTAAAATGATTGAAGGATACAGTATGGACTTTTATTTCTGGCAAGATAGCTGACCAATACTCTGACCAACCCTCCCAGTGAAAACATTTCAGAAACTAAAAATTCTGGACAACATTTTAGAAACACTTTCCTAAATATATTAATGAATTGGTTAAAAAGTAAAGTGTAATTAGACAAAAAAAAAAAAAAAAAAACAGCAAAGGCATTAATCAAGAGAGATATGCAGAACATTAACTCAGCATCCTCTTTGAGGAAATCTGCAGAATTTGGTCAACTTAAATTTCATTTACCATAATTTTACAAAAATAACATGTGCATTCTACGTTTGTTTGTGAACAAGCCTTCCCCCCCACCCCCAGGAAGTATTTTCATAAGCACACTTTAGTATGCTAGTTTTTTAAAGCATGTAAAACAAACATAGAACTGTGTGTGTTATTTGAGCAAAAATGCAGTACACAGCACTGCAGTCCTCAAGAGACTAAACAAAGCCAAGGGCCTTCCAAAGTTAGGAATACTAGAGAACACCAGTAAAATGGGGACCCCACAGGGCTATACCTCCATACATACAATGGTGAACTGGAAATAACTCTGAGGAGTGCAAGAAAAATTACCTCCATTGAGTAAGTGCTGAATGGAGGTGAAAGTCTCATCTAAGAATTCATAACTGCCTGCCAGCCCTCTTGGAAGATTTCAGCTCAAATTTAATTTATTTTGATGGCTTAAAAAATCTTCAATATGAGAATTTAGCTTAATTTGGTCCCAAATGTATAATGCTCCCAGGTAGTTGGCAGAAGCAAAAGTAAATATTCTCTGGAGAAGCCTACCTCCCATCACAGGCTCCAAAGAAATTCCCATAGATGAAGTTACAAAAAATATGACCCCTCAGTCAAAAGTAAAACAAAACAATCATCACCAAACCAACCAAGCAACAGATAGGAAAACAGGGAACATAGCATTTTGAGGAAGAGCAAACCAAAAAAAGTGAACAGCAGCATGAAACCCACAATGTCCTCTGATACTAGAATTTTTAGATTGAGAATTTTTTAAAACTCCAGAAAAGAGAAAATGGGGACAAATAAGTATCTGAAGAAATAATAAATGAAAATTTTCCAGAAATAATGAACATGTCAATCCACAGAATTAAGACACCCCATGAATTCCAAAAAATGAATGAATAAATCTACACTAAGACCATTCTAGGGTAAATATATCACAAAATTTAGTAGAACAAAAAGAAAAGTTTTAGTCAGCATATATTCAAAGAGGCAAAAGTGGGAAACGAACAAGCACACTGCCAGGGCTATCGTTTGCGCGAGTCCAAGGAATATTATACAATAAGCAAAAGTGGGAAGATGGACAAGCATGCTGCTACAGCAATGTCTGCCAGAGTCCAAGAAAATATTACAGAATAGACATGAATGGGACAACAGACAAACATGGTGCCACAGCCATGTCTGTTCGAGTTCAAGGTATATTACAGAATAGGCAAGAATAGGAAAACGGACAAGCATACTGCTACAGCTAAGTCTGCCCGAGTTTGAGGAACGTGACAGAATCATCAGTACATATTAACATTACAAATGGGCAAAACCATTGAAACCTTCACCTTTTCAGACTGACTAAAAACTGTTAAGTCACTGTGATTCTACATTTTGAATCTTAACAATCATTGGTACAGGTTTCAGTAACAATAGTCAGGAAAGTCTTCATTGGTCCAACAAATCTTACTATTCACTAAATGCTAATAGAAAAAGATAAGGGTGGAAAGTCTGTGGGTCTTTTGTGCTGTTTTATTAGTTTATATGAAAGTTTCCATGAAAGATGTTTTCTAAGGTTGTCCTAGCTATTGTCTTTATACCTCAGGGCCCAGTTGATGTGTCCTTGTGGGTTCTTGTGAGTCCAGCTCCAGCTGGGTCACATTTTAGAACACGGAATTATCTCCTAAACCAATATTATCTCCTAAATCAAGACATATCATAGAGGAACTACAGACCACAAAAGACAAAGAGGAGATCTTCGAAGTAAGAGATAGGAGATGGATTAGCTTAAAAGGAGCAATAATTGGACTTCTAGATGACTTCTTAATAATAGCAATTATGCAAGCCAGAAGACAGTGGAATGCTATCTTCAGCATGCTAAGAGAGAACACTTATCAACCTAAAAACTCTTTGCTGAGCAAACATATCTTTCAAGAACAAGGACAAAATAAGGATATTTTCAGAAAAATAAAAACAGAGAGAGTTTACCACCAGCAGATCTTCACTACAGGAAATTTGAAAAGGTGTACTCCAAGCAAAAATTAACAATCCCGGAGTGAAGACTAATATACAACAAGAGAGAAGTTTAGCTCTAGGCCAAAACTCTATGTGTGATCTTCCAGGCCCCACTATAGGTAAGTACAAAGGCTTTCTGGAAGGAAAGCTTCCCTCTCCACACCAGATTTGGATGAAGTTGCAGTCAAGGACTCAGATCCCATCCTATCCCCCACCCCTCAACAGCCATGCTCATCAAAGCTGCATTCCTAGCCCAGGTGTCTCCTTTCAGATGCCTCCTTATTCCTTTTCTCCAATCTAACGTGGCACTTTTCCACTCCTAACCCTTCCCTTTCTCCCTTCCCCCAGCCCCTCCAGATCCGTAAAATGGCAAGAGCCTTTTGTCCTATAGAGTTGCTATGAGTTGGAATCGGCAACGGGTTTGGTTTTTTTTTTGGCCTCAGCAGTGAGAGGATTATTCGCATCTGTGCTGATCCACCTGACCCTTCCCAGTGCTGTTCTATGGGGAAAAGTGGAACACTAGGGAGCTGGTGCCTGTTTTTGCTTACACTATAGAAATAAGTGAATAAACCCTTGATTGTTACTTTCCGTTTGGCTCATTGTCCTAATTGGCCACTCAATGACCACCTCAACATCTGACAGGTTGACAAAAGAGCAAAGAAAGTCATAGCAGTGATACACTAACGTGGACTAAGATAACAATAATAAGGTGATATTTGATAAGAAAATACATGATGAATAGCATATAAGTAAGAAGAGGAGTTCCTGGAATTAGAGTGCTCCGAGGTCCTTGTAGGAGCCCTGGTGGCACAATGGTTAAAGTGCCTGGCCAGTAGCCCAAAGATTGGTGGTTCGAGCCCACCAGCCGCTCCATGGCAGAAAAATGTGGCAGTCTGCTTCTGTAAAGGTTTACAGCTGTGGAAACACTATGGGGCAACTGGTTTGGTTTTAAGGTTCTTGTATTGCTCAAGAAGAGAATACAGATATTATCTAACTTTAGGCTTTGCTAAGTTCAGTATGTTAAATTTAAATGTTAAATTTTCTAGGGTAGCCACAGAAAATATAGTAGGGTATATAACAACAAAACAACTCAAAAATGTAAAATGGAAAAGAATAAAACTGAAATAAATACATTTTCAAAACATCAAAAAAAGAAAACAATTTACAGAAATAGAAATAAAAATGTGTAATAAACATACAAAAAAATCTCAACTTCAGCAATAACCAAGTAAACAGAAGTTACAACCAGTTTAAAAAAAAAAATCTGCATGTGAATGTTTATAGCGGCATTATACACAATCTCCAAATGCTGGAAACAATCCAATGTCCTTCAACTGGTGAATGAATAAACAAACTGGTACAGTCATACAAGGAAATACTACTCTTCAATAAAGAAGAATGAACTATTGATACATAAAATAGCATGGATGAATCTCAAATGCATTATGCTAGGGCAAAGAAGTCAGACTCAAAGGCCACATGTTGTATGATTACATTTATATAACATTCTGGAAGAGCCAAAACTATAGCAATGAAAATAGATCAGTGGTTGTCAGGGGTAAGAAGCAAGGGGTGGGAGTGGGGGTTGACTAAAATCGGGCAGCGCAAGAAAAATTGGAGGGGTGATGGCACTGCTCTGTATCTTAATTGTGATGGTTATAAGACTATATGCATTTGCCAAAACCCGCAGAACTATATACCACAAATAATATTTTTGTACGTAAATTATAAAATAAAACAAAAACTTCTTCCTTTGGCTTTAAAAAAATGTAAAAAGGCTCAACAAATTTAATGCCATATTCAGTGATCACAATGAAATCAATCAACTAAAAAAAATCTCATGTGTTTGGAAAATAAGAAATGACTTAATAAAATGAAGGCATGACTACAAAGTAACACAAGCCATAGAAGGAATCATAATGAAAATTAGAACATATTTATGACTGAATAATAGCACAAAAGAAAAATTCTCTGGATCAAAACTTGTAGAATGCAGATAAACTGTTTCTTAGACTCAGATTTACAGTTCTAAATGCCATATGTAACAAGGACTGATTCCATGTCATTTTATGAGACTAGTATAATCTGGAAACCCTGGTGGCTTAGTGGTTAAGAGCTATGGCTACTAACCAAAAGGTCAGCAGTTCAAATCTACCAGGTGCTCCTTGGAAACTCTATGGAGCAGTTCTACCCTGTCCTATAGGGCCACTATGAGTATAATCTTGATACAAAATCTGATTAAAGACAGTATGGAGAAATCACAGTCCAATTTCAATCATGATGATAGATAAAAAAAATTTTAACAAAATATTAATAAACTGTATCCTTCACTGAATAAAAAGATAATACATTGTGACACAGTTGATTTTATGCTAGATATGCAAGACTGGTTTATCATTAAAGCATCAACTAATGTAATTAATTGCATTCATGAATTAAAGGGAGAAAATTATCCCATCATCTCTAGATGCGGAAAAAGAATTGCATAAAATCTTAAGTACGTTTAGGACAAAAATTAAGGAAACATTCTTAACCTGATAAAAAGCATCTCATCTACTAAAAAAGCTAAAGAAATACAATTAATGGAAAAATGCTGAAAATGTTTCTTTTAAGATTAGGAATAAAATAAGGGTGCTTGCTGTAGCCATTTCTCTTCAGTAGTGCCTTGGATATCCTAGCTCCACAGAAAAAATGCACCAGGTTCATGTTTTTGACACTCAGTATTCTCCCTGAATTTATCTATAGAGTCAATACAATCTCACTCAAAATTTCACAGCAGAATTTTTGGCGTTTGAGCTCTTGTTCTTTGCTTGTCTATTTGTTTAATGTGTCAAACTGATTCTAAAATGTGAAAGAATTAATGATAGCCAACGTGTTTCTGAAAAAAATAAAAGTAGGGGATCCTAGTAGCCAATAATGTGGTTGTCAGCTATTTCCATTTTCCTCTGAGGTGAGATTGCATTTTTCTACTTCCTTGTAATTTGGCATTGCCATGTGCTTTGGCAAAGCTATATGAGCAGAAGTGGTCAATTCTGAGTGGAAATTTTAAGATCCAGTACATTATCTGACCTGCTTCTCTTTCCTATCATGGAAAATGGCAGTATTACAAATAGTGCCTGCTATATGAGCCTGGATCCAGAGTGATGACCAGGTGTGGCAGAACCTTGGTTCACTGGCAATGGACATGAAACATGAACAAGAAATATATCTTTGTTGTGTTAAACCACTGATAACTTTCTGAGGTTTTTGTTACCATAGCATAGTATAGCATATTTTTACTGATTTTTGGTCTTGCTTTGTTGTTATTGTTAGGTGCTGGTTGAGTTGGTTCCAACTCATAGCGACTCTATAGGACAGAGTAGAACTGCCCCATAGGGTTTTCAGGGAGCAGCTGGTGGACTTGAACTGCCGACCTTTTGGTTAGCAGCTGAGCTCTTAATCACTGTACAACCGGGGCTCCTTGAGTATCTGAAAAACCCCAACAAATGAGTAAGCAAAAGAAAAATAACCCAAAAGAAAAGACTGGAATTTTAGGGAACAGAAAACACAAGTGGTCATTAAACATAACAAAAGATACTCCTTCTCATTAGTATTCTTGGAAATGCAAATTAAAATTATAAGATATCATTTCATACCAGTAGACTGGCAAAAATTAAGAAGTTAGAAAATAGCAAGTGTTGATGAAGATGTGAAACAAAGAGTATAAGTAAATGCTTCTGGTGGGCACTTGAATTGGTACAATGAGTTTTTAAAACAAGTTGACATCATGTAGTAAGCTCGAACATGCCCGCACTGAATGATTCAGCAATACTAGCCCCAGGTATACATCTTGGAAAAACTTTTCAATATATGCACATGTTGAAAATGTTTTCTAGCAAGCACAATTTATTAGAAATAACTAAAATTTTTTGATAATAGAATATATAAATAAATTGTGGTATGTTCATTGATTGAAATGCTATATAGAAGTGAACATGGATGACTATACTATACACAGTGTTTTAGATATCTATTGTTGTGTAACAAATTACTCCACAATCAGCATCTTAAATTAACGCACATTTATTATCTCATAGTTTCTTAGATCAGCTTCTGTAGGGTGCAGTTAAATGGATCCTCCAGCTCAGGGTCTTTCACAGTGCTGCAATCAAGGCATTGGCCAGGACCACAGTCATCCCAAAGTTCAACTGAGGCACCATCCACTTCCAAGCTCACACTCATTGGTTGTTGGCAGATTTAGTTCCTCAGAGGCTGTTGGACTTAAGGTCTCAGTTATTTTTTGGCTATTGGTGGAGGCCACCCTCAGTCCTTGCCATGTGGGCCTCTCCAATGTAGCATCTTGGTTAAAGTGAACAAGCTGAGAAGGCAAAAGAGTGAGAGTTCTAGCAAGACAGATGTCCCAGTCTTTTGTAACCTAACTTCTGAAGCGACGGCCCATCACTTTTGCCTTATTCTTTAGAAACAACTTACTAGGCCCAGTGCCTGCACAAGGGGAAAGGCATGACTACTAGGAGGCTGGATCACTAGAGGTCATTTTAGGAGTAGGCTGTCTCACACAGCAAATAGATGAATCTCAGGAACATCATACGGAATCAACAGACACAAAATGAGCTTTTAACTGAGAAATATCAATCATGCAGGTTATAAGGTGTTGTCTTTCAACTTGGACCAAATGGCAGTCACTTTCAGGTACAAGCTGGATTGAGAGACAGCACATCCTGACATTTTAACCAAGCTTTGTTAAGTGGAACTAGAGCAGCAGTTAGGCTGCGGCTGATTTTGCCCCACAACTGAGGCAAAACCCTTCCGAGTACTCAATGTCCTATGGATTATGAGGTGTTCTGCTGACCTGTGTGAGCTCCTAGTATTGTTTTCTCTATTTTTTGAGTTAGTTCTTTCTTCAGTCTCAGCAGTTTTCTCAAACACATGGACTGATCAGTACTCAGCTGAAGACCTGGGGGAGGGGAGATCCTCTGCAGATCTCTGGTGTTTTCTTGCTTGTAGCTCTCTCCTCTCCAGGACTGTACTCTGGGAATTCTAGTTGCCTTGGCCTCCCTGGACTCTCAGATTCCTCTCTTCAACTCATGGAGACTTCTGGGCTCTATTTGGGTTTCCCAACCAGAGATTCTCTCAAGATAGTAAACTAAGACAATAATAGGGATCATCTCATTTGGTTTCTGACTCTCAGAGATCATTATCCTTCATTCCTGATGTCCAGTGTCTTGAAAACTGTTTTATATATTTTATTTGTTTCTGTTTTGTTCATTTGTTTCATTTATAAGAACAAATCTCATCCCTGTTCCTCCTACTTGGCCAGAATGGATATTGGGTCATTAATTTTTGTCTAATATATACATTCATATTGTTTTTACATTTTGAGTCATTCTTTTCTCACTACTCAATTCCAGTCTAGAAATATGGATTCTCAGGGATTTTATGAAGTTTCCAAAGACTGAGCTAAAATTGATGACGTCTATGAATTATCAGAGTCTAAAGATAATCTATGGTTTATCTAGTAATCTGTCTTGGGTTTTGAGGATTATTTTCTAAAAAAGATGTATCCAGTTTTATATTTAGCTTTAAAATCTCTTGACTGTCTGGTTGCCTCTTTGTAGCTCCCTGTCTTAGGCTGGGTTCTCTAGAGAAGCAAAACCAGTAAAACGTATAAATATGTATAGGGAGAGATTTATATCAAGGAAATGGCTCACACAGTTATAGAGGCTGGAATGGCCCAAGTCTGGGGATCAGGATAGAAGCTTCTCCTGATTCATGTAGCTGCACAGGCTGGCCAACCCCAGGTCAGAGAGCAGAGGTCTTGCTCACAGGCTGTGAAGATCAATGAATCCCAAGATTGGCAAGCAAGACTACAAGGCTTCTCCTGATTCACATAGCTGCAGGGGCTGGTGAACCCAAGATCAGCAGGTAAGCTGCTAGTTCAAGTCTCAAGAATCAACGGTCAGACCAACAGGAGCCAGCTGTAGGATCCAGAGCAGGCAAAAGCCAGAACATCTGCTTATATTCGAATGGAGGCCACATGCCCAAGGAAACTCCCTTTCAACTGATTGGCTATTCACAGCAGATCCCATCATGGGGGTGATCACATATCAAATCTCAACAGGTAAGTGATCACAACATTATACAACTGCCAAAACACTGAGAATCATGGCCCAGCCAAGCTGACACACAGTCTTAACCATCACACGCCCTAATATGAGGTGTTTGTGCCCTGTTGGACTAAGTTTCTTCTAGTTCCATAGGGAACAGCAGAGAAAGACTTCTCAATAGGAACATAGACACTCATAAGCTCCATTTCCCTCAGACTTGGGGATACTTTGCTTTCTGTTTCAAAGGCCTGAACAACATCTTTAGATCATCCCTGAAGATGGTAGAGCCCAAAGGAAGTTCCTTTTTTTTTCTCTCTCTCTCTCCACTCATTGCCACCAGCATATCCCTATTCCACTCCAGAATTTTAAACTTTAGAGCCACTTTGAAAGAGAAAAATCATCACAAAGTTGTTTCTAGTCTCAAATTCCCACCAGCTAGCAAAACTGTCATTTTGTCCCCCACCAACTACCTCCTGAGTCAGTGCTCACCTGCCTAGTCCCTCCAGGAATCTACACCCTTTCTCTCCTTCTATGTTCTGCACAGGTCTTGTGATTGTAACCCAGTTGCCTGTATTCTAGAAGTAGCTCTAAGGAAATGGAATGAGACTCATTGCCTGTCTTCATAAAGACTATTTCCCTGGGAAGAAAATAATTATATGGGGCCCCTTTACTGCTGCCTTACTGGAGGAGGTATATGGAGCAACTGGGTTAGGAGGACAATGTGAACACGTCCAGGTGTGTGAGGGGTGATGTTGTTGAGTGTGGTTATCAGTAGTGCTAATAGGAAGGGAAGTATGGAGAAGTATGTTGGTGTTAGAAAAAGAGGTGGACAGAGGGAGAAATATGAGAAAAGAGAGAGGTATATAGAGTTTTTCTCATGACAACTCTACCTGGACATCATGATTGCTTAGGTCTACCAGGCAGCCTCAGAGCCTGCCAGGTGTTACTGAGCAACTGTAGCTATGGTAGGCTTCTTTAAGTGCAATTCTCTTATTTTCCATAAAGTTCTATGAAAGGAACTCTTTATCTGCTAAGAACTGGAGTATCAGAGTGGTGGCCTCTTTCCTGTGCGTGCAGCAGCTTTCCAATTTGACATTAGGGTCAAGTTCCTTTTCTGATTCATTTGGCTGAGTAGACTTAACTGCAAATTTAGAAGAGAAACCCATTTAAATATTGTATAATGTGAAAAGGGTGAATTCTGTAACAGAAAAAGGAGGGATTAGAGAGAAAGGAGGTCAGTTACTGAATCTTCCCTTGACATTGTGAAGATGAGGTTTTGAGGGTTCTAGTGTGTCTCTGAATGATTTGTGGTTTAAGTTCCCCTGAGTATTCCACCTTCCTCACAATAATTGCACTAATGACACCAAGAGTATTTTGAAAATCCTCCTGTGTCTACACTGCCTACATTACATTCCCACACAGTCGTATTTGCTCAGTATGCTCCCTTCATAATAATTTGAGATGCTTTCCATTTACCTTGAGTAAATATCAAACTGATCTTGATATCTATATCGGTCTCATGAAATATACATTCTCTCTAACTGTGCCCAAATGATTAATTTACTGCTATGTGATGATTAGCATAAAAATCTCATCACAACACAAGATAGAAATGTTATCACTAATTGCCATTTGAAGTGAAGAATGTTTTCTGCATAGAAATTAATGATGCCTACTTACTTCTCAATTCTCTGTTAAACCAGAAAACCCAAGATTGTTTCTGGAGCAGAAAGAAATTCCTTTGAAGATTTTTTTTCTTTCTCTGTCTTTTCTCTCCCATGGATGATCCTCAGTTAAAGGAATGGTGAAAGGTTAATTGAGCTTTGTACACAAAACTAAACAGATCAACCCAGATCTCTTCAAAGCAACTCTTTGCTCTCTTCCAGTCAATGGATTCCTTGACTCCAGGCAAAGAAGACCTTTTCCCTGTACGTTACAGTGCACCTGTGGTCCTGAAACTTGACAGATAAACACTCATATATTTGCAACATATCCTCATAGTGCTCAGGTCCTTCGGAGAACCTGACTTTCTTAATACCGTTGGTGGTCATTCGGGTCTACTCAAGTAGCCACACAACTATCTATGAGTTTGATGTACTTCAGAAAGCCTTGTTTTAGTTTCCAAATTTAAAGAACAATTAGTTCTCTTACTACTAGGTACCAGACAGAAATTATAATGGAACATGAATTTTCCCCAAGCTAAGCTTCTCTTAGGCTCTACCTTGCCGTCCAAATCATTGTCACCATTATCATTAATATCTATCCTGTGCCAATTATGCTGCTAAGAGTTTTATATGCAATTTTTTTTCCTTTAATCCTCACCCAATGCAATGAGGTAGGTACTATTTTAATCCCCATTTTACAGATGAGAAAACCTGGGTATACAGCTCAGAATTAACTTTTCAAGGTGTCACAGCTGAAAAAAACGTGGCTGAAAGCTAGAAAATTCAAACCAAAATATCCCCCTCAGACAAACATGAATCTCTGGCCTTCTGGCCTTCACTGTGCAGATAGATCTACTCTATTGTCTCATTTCTTTTTTTTAATTGTACTTCAGGTGAAGGCTTACAGAACAAATAGTTTCTCATGAAACAGAAGTACACATGTTGTTTTATAACATTGGTTAACAACCCCACAACATCTCAACCCTCTAACTTCTCAACCTCTTTTTTTTTTTTTTTTTTTTTGGTGAAAATACACATAGCCAAAGATACACCATTTCAAAAATTTCTACATGCACAGTTCAGTGACATTGACTATGCTCTTCAAATTACGCTGTTATTCTCACTTAAGATGAAGGCTTACAGAACAAAATAGTTTCTCATTTAACAGTTACTACAAACGTTGCCTTATGACAATGGTTAACAATCTCACAACACATTAACAATATCCTTACTCAACCTCGGGTTCCCTATCATCAGCTTCCTTGTCCCCTTCTGTTTTCTGGCCCTTGTCACTGGACTCCTGTACCTCGTTAGTCTCATTTGGTTTTACGGGGCTATCCACTCCCAGGCTGAACGGTGAACCTCGGAGGAAACTTCACCACTGAGCTAAAAGGGTGTCTGGGGGCCATACTCTTGGGGTTTCTCCAGTCTCCTTTAGGCCAGTAAATCTGTTTTTTTTTGTGTGTGTGTGTGAGTTAGAATTATCCTCTACATCCTTCTCCAGCTCTGTCCAGAACCCTCTATTGTGATCCTGGTCAGAGCAGTCAGTGGTGGTAGCCGGGCACCATCTAGCTGTACTGGACTCAGTCCGGTGGAGGCCTTGGCAGCTGTTGACAATTAGTCCTTTGGACTAAACCTTTCCTTGTATCCTGTTCTCTTCATTGTCCCTTGCTCCCGAAGGGTTGAGACCAGTGGAGTATCTTAGATGGCTGCTCACAGGCTTTAAGACCCCATAAACTACTCACCAAGGTAGAATGTGGAGCATTGTCTTTATAAGCTGTGTCATGCCAATTGAGCTAGATGTTCCCCGAGACAATGTCCCCAGAACCCTCCGCCCAGCAATTCAGTCCCTCAGGGAGTTTGGATGTGTCTGTGGGGCTTCCATCACATTTCCTAATACAAGTTGTGCTAGTTTCTCCTGTATTGTGTACTGTCTCACCCTTCACCCAAGATACCACTTATCTATTATCTATTTAGTATTTCCCCCACCCCCACCCCTCCCATCCCTGGTAACCAACAAAGATTGTTACATTTTGTATGTGAACTTTTTCATGGGTTTTTACAATAGCGGTCTCATACAATATTTGTCCTTTTGTGATTGACTGATTTCACTCAGCATAATGTCCTCCAGTTTCATCCATGTTATGAGATGGTTCACAGATTCATTGTTGTTCTTTCTCGTTGCATAGTACTCTATTGTGTGTATGTACCATAGTTTGTTTATCCATTCATCTGTTGATGGGCATCTAGGATGTTTCCATCATTTTGCTATTGTGAACAATGCTGCCATGAACATAGGTGTGCATATGTCTATTCAAGTGACCACTCATATTTCTCTAGGATATATTCCTAGGAGTGGGATTGCTGGATCGAATGGTATGTCTATTTCTAGCTTTCTGAGGAAGCGCCATATCATTTTCCAAAATGGTTGTATCATTTTGCATTCCCACCAGCAGTGCATAAAAGTTCCCATCTCCCCGCAGCCCCTCCAACATTTGTTATTTCTAGTGTTTTTGATTCATGCCAGTAATGCTGGGTGAGATGGTATCTCATTGTGGTTTTAATTTGCATTTCTCTAATGGCAAGTGATCGCGAGCATTTCGTCGTGTGTCTGTTGGCCATTTGAATGTCTTCTTTGGTGAAGTGTCTGCTCATTTCCTTTGCCCATTTTTTAATAGGATTATTTGTCTTTTTGTTGTAGAGGTGTTGGATCTTCTTGTCGATTATGGAGATTAGAGCTTTGTCTGACTTGTACTGTCCACAATTTTTTTCCCAGTCTGTAGGTTCTCTTTTGACTCTTTTGGTGAAGTCTTTTGAAGAGCATAGCTGTTTGATTTTTAGAAGATCCCAGTTATCTAGCTTATCTGTTGGGGTTTGTGCATTGATGGTTATGGTTTGTATCCTGTTAATGCCATGTATTAAGGCCTGAAGTGTTGGTCCTATTTTTTCTTCTACGAACTTTATAGTTTTAGGCTTTATATTCAGGTCTTCGATCCATTTTGAAGTAATTTTTGTATACGGTGTGAGGTATGGGTCCTGTTACATTTTTTTGCAGATGGATATCCAGTTTTGCCAGCACCATTTGTTAAAAAGACTGTCTTTTCCCCATTTGATGGACTTTCGGCCCTTGTCGAAGATCAGGTGACCGTAGGTGGATGGACTTACATCTGGGTTCTCAATTCTGTTCCATTGGTCAATGTATCTGTCGTTGTACAAGTACCAGGCTATTTTGACTACTGTAGCTGTATAGTAGGTTCTGAAGTCAGGTAGTGTGAGTCCTCCAACTTTATTCTTCTTCAGTAGTGCTTTACTTATTCAAGGCGTCTTCCCTTTCCATATAACGTTAATGATTAGTTTTTCCATCTCTTTGAAGAATGTTGCTGGTATTTGGATCGGGATTGCGTTGTATTTGTAAATTGCTTTGGGTAGAATTGTCATTTTCACAATGTTGAGTCTGCCTATCCATGAGCATGGTATTTTTTTCCATTTATGTAGATCCCTTTGGGTTTCTTGCAGTAGTTTTTTGTAGTTTTCTTTGTATAGGTCTTTTACATCCCTGGTCAGATTTATTCCTAAGTATTTTATCTTTTTAGGGGCTATTGAAAATGGTATTGATTTCCTGATTTCCTTTTCATCGTTCTCCTTACTGGTATATAGGAGTCCAACTGATTTTTGAATGTTCATCTTGTATCCTGCTACTCTGCTGAAGCTTTCTGTTAGTTCCAGTAGATTTCTCGTGGAGTCTTTAGGGTTTTCTATGTATAGTATCATATCATCTGCAAACAGGGAGAGTTTAACTTCTTCATTACCAATTTGGATGCCCTTTATTTCTTTCTCTTGCCTTATTGCTCTAGCTAGAACTTCCAGCACAATGTTAAATAGGAGTGGTGATAAAAGGCATCCTTGTCTTGTTCCCGTTTTCAAGGGGAATGTTTTCAGCCTCTCTCCATTAAGAATGATGTTGGCCATTGGTTTTGCATAGATGCCCTTTATTATGTTGAGAAATTTCCCTTCTATACCTATTTTATTGAGAGTTTTTATCAGGAATGGGTGTTGGATTTTCTCAAATGCCTTTTCTGCGTCAATTGAGATGATCATGTGATTTTTTTTCTTTCCTTTTATTTATGTGGTGGATTACATTGATGGAGTTTCTAATGTTGAACCATCCTTGCATACCTGGTATGAATCCTACTTGGTCGTGGTGTATTATTTTTTTGATATGATACTGAATTCTATTGGCTAGAATTTTGTTCAGAATTTTTGCATCTATATTCATGAGAGATATTGGTCTGTAATTTTCTTTTTTTGTGATGTCTTTGCCTGGTTTTGGTATCAGCGTTATGCTGGCTTCATAGAATGAATTTGGAAGTGTTACTTCCTCTTCTATGCTCTGAAATAGCTTGAGTAGAACTGGTACAAGCTCTTCTGTAAATGTTTTGTAGAATTCTCCAGTGGAGCCATCTGGGCCAGGGCTTTTTGTGGTTGGGGGTTTTTTTATTACCTTTTCAATCTCTTCTCCTGTTATGGGTCTGTTCAGATTTTCAACATCACTTTGTTGCAGTTTGGGTAGGCCGTGTGTTTCTAGAAATTTATCCATTTCCTCTAGGTTTTCAAATTTGTTGGAATATAGTTTTTCATAATATTCTGTTATAATCCTTTTTATTTCGGTTGGGTCTGTTGTGATGTCCCCCATTTCATTTCTTATTTGGGTTATTTGTGTCCTCTCCTGTTCTTCTTTTGTCAGTCGGGCCAGTGGTTTGTCGATTTTGTTGACTCTTTCAAAGAACCAACTTTTGGTTTTGTTGATTCTTTCTATTCTTTTTCTGTTCTCTATTTCATTGATTTCTGCTCTGATCTTTACTATTTCCTTTCTTCCAGTGGTTGTAGGCTTTTTTTTGCTGTTCCCTTTCTATTTGTTTGAGTTCTGTAGTTTATGTTTTGATTTTGTCCCTTTCTTCTTTTTTGATATGTGCATCTATTGCTATAAGTTGTCCTCTGAGGACTGCCTTTGCTGTGTCCCAAAGGTTTTGGTATGATGTGTTTTCATTCTCATTTTATTCTAGGAATTTTTTGGTTCCATCTCTGATTTCTTCTATTACCCACTGATGTGTAAGCAGAGTATTATTCAGTTTCCATATAGTTGATTTTTTTTCCTTGCTCTTTCTCTTGTTAATTTCTACCTTGATGGCATTGTGGTCAGAGAAGATACTGTGAATTATCTCAACATTTTGGATCTTGTTGAGGATTGCTCTGTGGCCTAAGATGTGGTCTATTCTGGAGAATGTTCCATGTGCATTGGAAAAGAATGTGTACCTTGCAGCGGTTGGATGGAGTGTTCTATATATGTCTATGAGGTCACGTTGGCTGATTGTGCCCTTTAGGTCTTCTGTATCTTTGCTGAGTTTCTTCTTAGTTGTTCTGTCCTTTACTGAGAGTGGTGTGTTGAAGTCTCCTACTATTATTGTGGAACTGTCAATTTCTCTTTTCAGTGCTGTTAGAGTTTGTTTTATGTATTTTGGAGCCCTGTCATTGGGTGCGTAGATGTTTATTATGGTTATGTCTTCATGATGTATCGTCCCCTTAATCATTATATAGTGTCCTTCTTTGTCTTTTATGGTAGATTTCATTTTAAAGTCTATTTTATCTGAGACTAGAATTGCCACTCCTGCTCTTTTTGGTAGTTGTTAGCTTGATATGTTTTTTTCCAACCTTTGACTTTTAATAAATTCACATCTTTGTTTCTAAGGTGTGTCTCCTGTAGACAGCATATTGATGGATCCTGTTTTCTTATCCATTCTGTCACTTTCTGTCTTTTTATGGGTGCATTGAGTCCATTTACATTCAGTGTAATTATTGATAGATGTGGGTTTGTTGCTGTCATTTTATAGTGCTTTTTTCTTGTGGTGCTGACGTTGTCTTTGTTCTTCTTACTCTCTTGTGCTGAGTTACTTTTGTTTGTGGATTTTGTGTTCATTTCTTTTGTTTTTGTAGGTTTTGTTTTTGCTGAGACTTTATGTTTTTCATCTTTATTTTTATGAGTTGGTTTGTTAACTTTCTTTGTGGTTACCATCAATTTTACCCTTCTCTTTCTAAGTTTGAAGCAGTCTACCATTACTTGGTATTGCCTTGCCTTCCCTCCATTAGAAGGTTCTATACCTATGCCGTTTATTCCCTCTTTTATTGTTTTGATGTTGTTGTCATTTACTGATTAACTGCTCTGATGCCCTGTTGTATTTCTTTTGGTTTTGGATAGTCCTCGAGAGTTCATTTCCTAGAATGGTATCTGGTTCGTATGATCCTGTGTCCTAGGTCCTGCCTGAGGGCTGAAGCTGTTTGTCCTCAGATCGAAGAACTCCCTTTAATAATTCTTGTAATTTTGGTTTGACTTTTGCATATTCCCTTAGTTTCTGTTTATCTGGAAAATGACCTAATTTCACCATCAAATTTGAACGAGAGTTTTGCAGGATATATTATTCTTGGCTGGCAATTTTTTTCTTTCAAGATTTTATATATGTCATCCCACTGCCTTCTTGCCTGCATGGTTTCTGCTGAATAATCTGAGCTTAGTCTTATTGTTTCTCTTCTGTATGTGACTTCTTGTTTTTCACGAGATGCTCTCAGGATTCTTTGTTTGTCTTTGGTTTTGGCGAGTGTGAATATGATATGTCTTGGTGATTTTCTTTTGGGGCCTCTTCTATATGGGTTTCAGTGAGCTTCTTGGATGGCCAGCTTTTCATCTTTCATGATATTGGGAAAGTTTTCTGTCAGGAGTTCCTCCATGATCCTCTCTGTGTTTTCTGTTTTCTCCCACTGTTCTGGTATGCCAATCACTCGTAAGTTTTTGCTTTTAATTGTGTCCCACATAACTCTCAGGGTCTCTTCATTTTTCTTTGTTCTTTTTTCTGAGTTTTCCTGAAACAGAGTTGTATCCAAGTGTTTGTCTTCAGTTCCTCTGATCCTGTCTTCCACCATTTCAAATCTGCTTCTCAGCCCTTCTATGACATCATCCATTTCTGAAATCTTGTTGTTTATCTTTTGGATTTCTAATTGTTGTTTTTGTATAATTTCGAGTTGTGAATTTATTTTGGCATTTTGTTCCTGCATCATCTTCCTGAATTCTTCCAATTTTTTGTCTGTATTTTCCATAAATTTGCCTATTTTTTCCTCATGTTTGTCATATTTTTGCCTCAGTTCTTGGAAAATTCCAACTATTAGTGATCTGAGTTCCGTATCAGGTACTTCTAGTGCATTTTCTTCCACAGGAGATTTATCTGGTGTTTTAATTTGGATGCCTATTGGAGCCATCCTGTCTTGTTTTTGTAAATGTTTTGATATTGTTTGCTGTTTTCAGGGCATTCAGTAGATATTTCTCTCATTTATTGATTGTAGATTTTTTTGTTTCGTCCCTTTTTAAAAAAAAAAAAAATTTGCATATGTCTGAGTAGGTGGACTGCATGCCCCTTGTTGTTCGCTTGTCTGTGGACTTAATACTTTTCGCCTCCTTCTCCAACTGGCTGGTTCAGTCACTCACATGTGGTACAGCTGAGCAGGTCTAGCTGAAGAGGAGCCACTGGGACATGTTGTTTCTGGCACTCACCGCAGCCACCAGGACGGTCGGTAGTCAGTGCTGGGCAGGTTCCAATAGGCCGTGTCTGCACAGCTTGGTGGGGTGATGTCAGGTGCATGGTGCAGGTAGGCAGGATGCAGCGGGGAGATGCTTATGTGTGAAGCTAAGCTGGATATGGGAGAGAGGAGAGAGAAGCAGGAGCGAAAAAACATACAAACATAAAAAATGCTAGGGGAGCTTGCTGTTGGAATGGACAGATGAGAGACGGCTGTTTTGTCTCCCACTGGATGCTCCGCGAGGCTGCTCTCCTGTACTCCCATTTGCTGGTCTCCGATAGGAGTCCAAGATGGTGGATCTGTGCTGCATTAGCGGGTAGGGGACCTCTGCATGAATTTCTCCTCGCTCTCTGTTCTCTTTCAGTATTCTCACTCCGTTTGGTGTTCGGCTGAGTTCTTTATGTCTTCATTTGATGTTCTAGGGTTTCAGGATTGTTGATTCTCTGTTTGGCTTAGTTTTTCAGATCTTTGCTGTGGAGGGATGGCGTGGTGCTTCTGCCTAGAGCGCCATCTTGCCAGACTCTGTGTAGTTAATGTTTTGATTTTGTCCTTTTCTTCTTTTTTGATACGTGCATCTATTGCTATAAATTGTCCTCTGAGGACTGCCTTTGCTGTGTCCCAAAGGTTTTGGTATGATGTGTTTTCGTTCTCTGATTTCTTCTATTACCCAGTGATGTGTAAGCAGGGTATTATTGAGTTTCCATGTTGTTGATTTTTTTTCCTTGCTCTTTCTATTGTTAATTTCTACCTTGATGGCATTGTGGTCAGAGAAGATACTTTGAATTATCTCAACATTTTGGATCTTGTTGAGGACTGCTCTGTGGCCTAAGATGTGGTCTATTCTGGAGAACATTCCATGTGCATTGGAAAAGAATGTGCACTTTGCAGCAGTTGGATGGAGTGTTCTATATATGTCTAAGAGGCCACGTTGGCTGATTGTGCCCTTTAGGTCTTCTGTATCTTTGCTGAGTTTCTTCTTAGTTGTTCTGTCCTTTACTGAGAGTGGTGTGTTGACGTCTCCTACTATTATTGTGGAACTGTCAATTTCTCTTTTCAGTGTTGTTAGAGTTTGTTTTATGTATTTTGGAGCCCTGTCATTGGGTGCGTAGATGTTTATTATGGTTATGTCTTCATGATGGATCATCCCCTTAATCATTATATAGTGTCCTTCTTTGTCTTTTATGGTAGATTTCGTTTTAAAGTCTATTTTATCTGAGATCAAAATTGCCACTCCTGCTCTTTTTTGGTAGTTGTTAGCTTGATATGTTTTTTTCCAACCTTTGACTTTTAATAAATTCACATCTTTGTTTCTAAGGTGTGTCTCCTGTAGACAGCATATTGATGGATCCTGTTTTCTTATCCATTCTGTCACTTTCCATCTCTTTATGGGTGCATTGAGTCCATCTACATTCAGTGTAATTATTGATAGATGTGGGTTTGTTGTTGTCATTTTGTAGTGCTTTTTTTTGTGGTGCTGACGTTTTCTTTGTTCTTCTTACTCTCTTGTGCTGAGTTACTTTTGTTTGTGGATTTTTTTTTCATTTCTTTTATTTTTGTAGGTTTTGTTTTTGCTGAGACTTTATGTTTTTCCTCTTTTTTTTTTTATGAGTATGTTTGTTAACTTTCTTTATGGTTACCATAAATTTTACCATTATCTTTCTAAGTTTGAAGCAGTCTACCATTACTTGGTATTGCCTTGCCTTCCCTCCATTAGAAGGTTCTATACCTATGCCATTTATTCCCTCTTTTATTGTTTTGATGTTGTTGTCATTTACTGATTAACTGCTCTGATGCCCTGTTGTATTTCTTTTGGTTTTGGATAATCCTCGAGAGTTCATTTCCTAGATTGGTATCTGGCTGGTATGATACTGTGTCCTAGGTTCTGTCCTCAGATTGAAGAACTCCCTTTAATAATTCTTGTAAGTTTGGTTTGACTTTTACATATTCCGTTAATTTCTGTTTATCTGCAAATGACCTAATTTCACCATCAAATGTGAACGAGAGTTTTGCAGGATATATTATTCTTGGCTGGCAATTTTTTTCTTTCAAGATTTTATATATGTCATCCCATTTCCTTCTTGCCTGCATGGTTTCTGCTGAATAATCTGAGCTTAGTCTTATTGTTTCTCCTCTGTATGTGACTTCTTGTTTTTCACGAGCTGCTCTGAGGATTCTTTGTTTGTCTTTGGTTTTGGCGAGTGTGAATATGATATGCCTTGGTGATTTTCTTTTGGGGCCTCTTCTATATGGGTTTCAGTGAGCTTCTTGGATGGACAGTTTTCCACTTTTCATGATATTGGGAAAGTTTTCTGTCAGCAGTTCCTCAATGATCCTCTCTGTGTTTTCTGTTTTCTCCCCATTCTGGAATTCCAATCACTCACAGATTTTTGTTTTTGATTGTGTCCCACATAACTCTCAGGGTTTCTTCATTTTTCTTTGTTCTTTTTTCTGAGTATTCCTCAGAGTTGAATCCAAGTGTTTGTCTTCAATTCCACTGATCCTGTCTCTCACTGTTTCAAATCTGCTTTTCAGCTCTTCTGTGACATTGTCCTTTTCTGAAATTTTGTTGTTTATCTTTTGGATTTCTAATTGTTGTCTTTGTATAATTGCTAGTTCTGAATTTATTTTGGCATTTTGTTCCTGCATTATTTTCCTGAATTCTTCCAATTTTTTGTCCATATTTTCCATGAATTTGTCTATTTTTTCCTCATGTTTGTCAGCTTTTTGCCTCAGTTCTTGGAGAATTCTGAGTATTAGAGATTTGAATTCCCTATCAGGTAGTTCTAGCGCCTTTTCTTCCAGAGGAGAGTCATCTGGTGTTTTTTTTTGGATGTCTACTGGAACCATCCTGTCCTGTTTTTGTAAATGTTTTGTTATTGTCTGCTGTCTGGGGGTCTTCAGTAGTTATTTTTCTCGTTTATTGATTGTAGATTTGTTTGTTTCATCCCTTTAAAAAAAATTTGGCTATTTCTGAGCAGGCATATGTGTGTTCTTTGTTGTTTGCTTGTCTTTGGGCACAATACTTTTCACCTCCTTCTCCAACTGGCAGGGCAGTCACTCAGATATGGTACGGCAGGGCAGGTCTAGCTGAAGAGGCATTACTGGGATTGGTTGTTTGTGGCACTTACTACAGCCACCAGAGCTGGTCAGTAATCAGTGCAGGGCACGTTCCAGTAGGCCGTGCCTGTGCTGCTTGGTGGTGTGATGTCAAGCGCACAGTGCAGGTAGGCAGGATGCAGCGGGGAGATTGTTATGTTTGGAGCTAAGATGGTTATGGGAGAGAGGAGAGAGGAACAGGAGCCAAAAACATACAAACAAACAAAAAAGAATGCTAGGGGAGCTTGCCATTGGAGTGGAGAAATGAGAGACTATGAAATGGAGAAAAATAGAAAATAGAGGTGGAAGAAAAGAAAAGAATGAATAAATAAGTATCAGAAAAGTTAAATAACTGCAAAGTTCCCAGGGATCCCACTGGTGCAGCTATGAGTTCGGGGAAGTTGCTCTTAGGTGTTGCAGTACAGCCTGGCTAGAAGGTGTAGAGGTATATAATGCCAGGTATTCAGGGAACAGAAAGAGAAGGAAGATATAGAGAGACGAGAAACTGAGCAATGAAGAAAGACAAAAAGGGAAAAACAGAAAGAAGAAAACAAAACAAATTTAAAAAAACAATGAAACAAGAAACGCCCCCAAAGAAACAGAAACAAACAAACAAACAAACAAAAAAAAAAAACCAACATAAAAAGAAATGTCCTCAGGGATACCTCTGCACGTCTGTTGAAGCCAAAGGGGCATCTCCCTGCCATGCAGCTCAGCCTGGCCAGAAAGGGCTCCCAACTCAAGAAAAGGAAAAGAAAACAAACAAAGAATTCAAAACAAACAAATGAACAAAAGCCCCGGGATCCCACCAGCGTGGGACCCCAAACTAGGAAGCAGCTCCACACTCGAACGGAGCTCCACAGCCCCTCAGGAAGAAGCAAAGATGGCCCACGGAGCCAGGTACTTAAGCGAAGGGAGGGGGAGGTGGCAAGAGGCAAGTAAGAAGTCAAAAGAAGCAGAAAAAAAAAGCAACACTAGCAGCCAACAAATGGCAGTCAGAGAGCCAGCTAGTGCGGGCTGGTGTTTCTGGACAAGAGACTGTGTCCGTGGGAAGCAGAGGGGGCCGAGTGTGGGTGAAGAAAGGTAGAGAATGGGAAATCGTATATCACAAATTACCAGAGCTCTGCAGCCTCTCAGGAAGAAGCAAAGATGGCGCACTGAGCGAGGTACTTGAGCTAAAGGAGGGGGAGGTGGGGAGAGGCAAGGAAGAAATAAAAAGAAGCAGAAAAAAAGCAACACCAGCAGCCAACAAATGGTACTCAGACAGCCACCCGTTCGGGTGTGTGGAATCCAAGCAGCCACTGTTTCCCGGTCAAGAGACTGTGTCCGCGGGAAGCAGAGGAGGCCGAGTCAGGGTGAAGAAGGGTGGGGAGTGGGAAAGCGTATGTATCACCAATTACCAGTTGTTTTGTCTCCCGCTGGAAGCTCCATAAGGCTGCTTTCTCGTATCCCCTGTTTGCTGGTCTCTGATAGGAGTCCGAGATGGCAGATCTGCGCTGCATTAGCTGGTAGGGGACCTTTGCATGAATCTCTCCTCGCTCTCCGTTCTCTGTCAGTTTTCTCACTCCGTTTGGTGCTTGGCTGAGTTCTTTATCTCTTCATTTGATGTTTTAGGGTTTCAGGATTGTTGTAGTCTCTGTTCGGCTTAGTTTTTCAGATCTTTGCTATGGAGGGACAGCGTGGTGCTTCTGCCTAGAGCGCCATTTTGCCGGAACCCAGATAGATCTACTCTAAATGGTGCATTTTTATTTTGAGGAATAGCAAGTGGGGTTTGAACAGTACCATCCTTATGCCTCCACGTGTCTGTCAGTTTGTCGTACTGTGGGGGCTAGTGTGTTGCTGTGATGCTGGAAGTTATGCCACTGGTATTCAGATACCAGCAGGGTCATCCACGGTGGACAGGTTTCAGCTGATCTTCCAGACTAAGACAGACTAGGAAGAAGGACCTGGCAGTCTACTTCTGAAAAGAATTAGCCAGTGAAAACCTTATAAATAGCAGCAGGACATTGTCTGTTATAGTGCCAGAAGATGAGCCCTCCAGGTTGGAAGGCACTCAAAAGACAACTGGGGAAGAGCTGCCTCCTCAAAGTAGAGTCAACCTTAATGACTTGGATGGAGAAAAGCTTTCAGGATCTTCATCTGTTGATGTGGCATGACTCAAAATGAGAAGAAACAGCTGCAAATATCCATTAATAATTGGAACATGGAATGTACGAAGTATGAATCTAGGAAAATTGGAAATCATCAAAAATGAAATGGAACCCATAAATATCAATATCCTAGGCATTAGTGAGCTGAAATGGACTGGCACTGGCCATTTTGAATCAGACAATCATATGGCCTACTATGCCAGGAATGACAGCTTGAAGAGGAATGACGTTGCATTCATTGTCAAAAGGAACATTTCAAGATCTATCCAGAAGTAAATGCTGTCAGTGATAGGATAACATCCATACGCCTACAAGGAAGACCAGTTAATAGGACTATTATTCAAGTTTATGTACCAACTACTAACAACTACTAAGGCCACAGGTGAAAAACTGAAGATTTTTACCAGCTTCTGTGGTCTGAAATTGGTCGAACATGCAATCAGGATGCACTGATAATTCCTGGTGATTAGAATGCGAAAGTTGGAAATGAAGAAGGATTGGTAGTTGGAAAATACAGCCTTGGTGATAGAAATGATCCCAGAGATCACATGACAGAATTTTGCAAGACCAACGACTTCTTCATTGCAAATACCTTTTTTCAACACATAAACGGTGACTATACATATGGACCTCACCAGATGGAATACACAGAAATCAAATCGACGACATCTATGGAAAGAGACAATGGAAAAGCTCAATATCATCAGTCAGAACAAGGCCAGGGGCTGACTGCAGAACAAACCATCAATTACTCATATGCAAGTTCAAGTTGAAACTAAAGAAAATTAGAACAAGTCCATGAGAGCCAAAGTACAACCTTCAGTATATCCCACCTGAATTTAGAGACCATCTCAAGAATAGATTTGAGGTGTTGAACACCAATGACCGAAGACCAGATGAGTTGTGGAATGACATCAAGGACATCATACATGAAGAAAGCAAGAGGTCATTAAAAAGACAGAAAAGAAAGAAAAGACCAAAATGGATGTCAGAAGAGACTCTGAAACTTGCTCTTAAATGTCCAGTAGCTAAAGTGAAAGGAAGACAATGAAGTAAAAGAGCTGAACACAAGATTTCAAGGGCAGCTCAAGAAGACAGAGTAAAGTACTATAATGACAGGTGCAAAGAGCTGGAGCTAGAGTACCAAAAGGGAAGAACACACTTGGCGTTTCTCAAGCTGAAAGAGCCGAGGAAAAAATTCAAGACTTGAGTTGCAATAGTGAAGGATTCTATGCGGAAGTTATTAAACGATGCAGGAAGCATTAAAAGAAGATGGAAAGAATACAGAGTCATTATACCAAAAAGAACTGGTTGACGTTCAGCCACTTCAAGAGGTAGCATACGATCAGTAATTGATGGTACTAAAGGAAGAAGTCCAAGCTGCACTGAAGGCACTGGCGAAAAACAAGCCTCCAGGAATTGATGGAATATCAATTGAGATGTTTCAACAAATGGATGCAGCACTGGACGTGCCCACTCATCTATGCCAAGAAATTTGGAAGACAGCTATCTGGCCAACTGACCGGAAGAGATGCATATTTATGCCTATTCCCAAGAAAGGTGATCCAATGCAGTGTGGAAATTTTCCAACAATATCATTAATATCACACACGAGTAAAATTTTGCTGAAGATCATTCAAAAGCAGCTGCAGCAGTATCTCAACAGAGAACTGCCAGAAATTCAGGCCAGATTCAGAAGAGGATATGGAACAAGGGATATGACTGCTGATGTCAGCTGGATCCTGGCTGAAAGCAAAGGATACCAGAAAGATGTTTACCTGTGTTTTATTGACCATGCAAAGGCATTCGAGTGTGTGGATCATTACAAATTATGGATAGTATTGTGGAGAATGGAAATTCTGGAACACTTAACTGTGCTCATGAGGAATCTGTACATGGATCAAGAGGCAGTCAGTCAACAGAACAAGGGGATACCGCATGGTTTCAAGCCAGGAAAGATGTTGTGTCAGGGTTGTATCCTTTCACCATACCTATTCAATCTATATGCTGAGCAAATAATTCGAAAAGCTGGACTATATGAAGAAGAACGGGGCATCAGGATTGGAGGAAGACTCATTAACAACCTGCATTATGCAGATGACACAACCTTGCTTGCTGAAAGTGAGGAGGACTTGAAACACTTGATGAAGATTAAAGACTACAGCCTTCAGTATGGATTACACCTCAACATAAAGAAAACAAAAATCCTCACAACTGGACCAATAAGCAACATCATGAAAAATGGAGAAAAGATTGAAGTTGTGAAGGATTTCATTTTACTTAGATCCACAATCATTACTCATGGAAGCAGCAGTCAAGAAATCAAAAGACGCATTGCGTTGGGCAAATCTGCTGCGAAAGACCCCTTTAAAGTGTTGAAAAGCAAAGATGTCACCTTGAAGACTAAGGTGTGTCTGACCCAAGCCATGGTATTTTCAATTGCATCATATGCATGTGAAAGCTGGACAACGAATTAGGAAGACTGAAGAAGAATTGATGTCTTTGAATTGTGGTGTTGGCAAAGAATACTGAATATACCATGGACTGCCAAAAGAACAAGCAAATCTGTCTTGGAAGAAGTACAACCAGAATGCTCCTTAGAAGCAAGGATGGTGAGACCATGTCTTACATACTTTGAACATGTTGTCAGGAGGGATCAGTCGCTGGAGAAGGATATCATGCAGGGAAAGAGAGGAAGACCCTGAAAAAGGTGTATTGACACAGTGGCTGCAACAATGGGCTCAAGCATAACAACGGTTGTGGGCATGGCCCAGGAATGTGCAGTGTTACGTTCTGTTGTACATAGAGTCACTGTGAGTCAGAAGCAACTCGATGGCACCTAACAACAACAGCAATACTTATGCCCAGGAAAGAGGGTCCCCTGCCCTGGGCCCTGGGCTCTGTGCTTTTAGAGGGGCTCATATACAACAAACACCTACCAACAGTACCTTTTTTAAGGAACATATGGATGCCTCTGTCACCAGGGTTCTGGCACTCAGGGATGGACAGCATGACCCATAACTCTAAGCATCTATTTTCAGGCTGAGGCCATTTAGGCTCCAGAGAAAGGCCTCTCGTCAAGTCCTTCCTTTGAGAGAAGACCATGTCTGCATGTTTTAAGGACAGACACTGCTTTAGAGCCCAAGGAGGAGTTGAGGAACATAAGTACTCAAGAAGGAGAAATGACAAATTCATTAACTTGTCAAATCTCTCCTCTCTGACAGCATGAAAGCAATAGACTCTTGCATAATTAAGTATTGTTTCCCAGAAGTTTTGAACATCTATTTTCTTAATTTTCATCACATTCCAATTTGTGGTTCTGATGATACTCATAAATTAGCATCGTATTCACAACAGTTCTATACGGTAGTGTTTCCATTACTAAGTCTTTGCAATATTAAATAATTTGTATTCCTCATAAATTTGAAAATGTGTTGGTCTAGGCATAACACTCTGGAATGTAGTATCGATAATTTACATTGGCATCTGCATGAAAATTTTATGCTAGAATTGCAAATAGTTTTTTCAAATAAAATTATCTAATAATTTAACAATTTAAATACAGAATATCCATTTTATTTAAATGCTTTTATTTATAATTTTGATATTAATTAGTTATAATGTATATTTTTCTTTAATTTAGTAGCTAATTTTGAACATTTTAGGAAAAAGCTAACCTAAATCACTTAAATTTTTTTTACATTTACTTTAATTTATATTTTTATTAAATGTATTCAGATTTCCTACAGTTTGAGTAAAAATGTTTTGTTTTTTAATCTTTTAGAACATTATTTTCAATAGAATACAAATTACGTGAAAATCTGTATTATAAGAACAAAATATGTGATTCTGCTGAAGATAAGAAAAATAAAATTTATCAAATAAATATATAATAATTTTTTTGAAAGGAAGTTACTCTGAGAAGCTAACTCCCTTCCTAACTGCCCAACCAGTTGGTGTTGAGTAGTTTCCGACTCATGGAGGCCCCACGTGTGTAAGAGTATAACTGTGCTCCATATGGCTTTCAACGGCTGTTTTTTAAGAAGTAGATCATCAGGTCTTTCTTTCAAGGTGCCTCTGGGAGTACTTGAACCTCCAACCTTTCAGTTAGCAGCTGAATGCATTAACTATTTGTACCACACAGGGATGAATTCCATTCATACTTTACAGATCTGATTATGTATTCACCGGTTTGGAGCCCTTCAGTAGCTTCCCTTTGCAGTTGGGATAAAGTGCATAATATGTAACGCCCTGCATGGTCTAGCCCCTGCCTTCCCTTCCAATCTCCCTTTATGCCACCCTCCTCCTCTTAACTCTGGCCATATTGACTTTTCTTTTTTTTAATAACTCTTCCACCATATTTCCTCTTGCCCCAAGACCTCTGCACATGAGATTCCTTCTCATTATGGTGTTCTCCCCTTACCCCTTTCTTTGTCTGGTTAACTCCTGCCTATCCATTGGACTCAACTCTAATTACTCAACTTTCCTCTGGGAAACTTCCTTTGAATCTTTGGACTAGATAGATGTCAATAATAGCAATAATAATAATTATTATTATGGTAATGCAAAAGGTTAATGTAGTGGGTTGAATAAACCAAAAAAACCAAACCTGTTACCATCGAGTCAATTCCGACTCATAGAGATCTTATAGGACAGAGTAGAACTTGCCCAATAGGATTTCCAAGGAGCGGCTGGCAGATTTGAACTGCCAACCTTTTGGTTAGCAGCCGAGTTAAGAACTCAGCTCCAGTGGGTTGAATAGTGCCTGAGTGGGATGAATAAAACCAAAAAAAAACAAACTTGTTGCCATCGAGTCAATTCCGACTCATAGCGACCCTATAGGACAGAGTAGAACTGCCCCATAGAGTTTCCAAGGAGTGCCTGGTAGATTCAAACTGCCAACCATTTGGTTACCAGCCATATCTCTTAACTGCTATGTCACCAGGGTTGAGTGGGTTGAATAGTGCCCCTCAAAAATCCGTGTCCACTGGGAAACTCAGAATGTGACCTTATTTGAAAATAAAATCTTTGCATATGTAATTAATTAAGTATCTGGAGATGAAATCATCATGGATGTACGCTGGGCCCTAAATTCAGCAGCTGGTGTCCTTATATGAAGAAAAGATGACACACAAGACACACAGAGAAGAAGGCCATATGAAGACAGAAGCAGAGATTGGAGTTATGCTGCCACAAGTCAAGAAATACCTGGGGCCACCAGAAGCTGGAAGAGGCAAGCAAGGATTCTTACACAGAGCCTTCAGAGGGAAGATGACCTTTCCAATAGCTTGATGTCTGACTTCTAGCCTACAAAACTGTGAGAGAATAAATTTCTATTGTTTTAAGCCACTCAGTTTGTAGTAATGTGTTACCGAAGCCCTAGGAAACTAATACAGCTAGCGTTTATTAAGAGTTTAGTATCACCTAGGCAGTGTGCTAAGCACTTCACATGTATTAACTCTTTTGATTCTCACAAAAGCCCTCTCTTCCTTTTTTACAAATAAAGAAACCAAGACTTAGACAAGTTATTTACCCAAGGCCACACTGTTAATAAGAGGTGGAGCTAAGATTTTAATCAAAGCTATCTAACCCCTCAGAAAACCAAACTAGTTGCCATTGAGTCAATTCTGACTCATGGCGACCCCTGGGTTTCAGAGTAGGACTGCACTCCATAGGGTTTTCATGGCTGTGACCTTTCAGAAGCAGATTGCCAGGCCTTTCTTCCAAGGTGCTTCTGGGTGGGTTCTAACCACCAGTCTTTGGGTTAGTAGCCCAGGACTTAACCGTCTGCATCACTGAGGGACTCCTGTTTAACCCCCATTATAATCTGTTGCCATCAAGTTAATTCCGACTCATAGCGACCCTACAGGACAGAGTAGAAGTGCCCCATGGGGTTTGCAAGAAACTGCTGGTGGATTCTAACTGCCAACCTTTTAGACAGCAGGCAGATGCTTAACCACTGTGCCACTACGGCCCCTGTCTAACCCCTGGGCCTATGTATTTAGCCACAATGCCACCTTGGTTTTCTCTGTTAAGGGCCCTGATTCATGGTTTCTTCATTTGCACTACATGCTTATTAAGTTTCTGCCATGTGATGGGCACTATGGGACACTGGTAGTATGGTGGTGAGTTGCGGATATTTAGTATTCCTGTACTAAAGGAGTTTAGTTCTGGTGGGGGAGTTGTTGTGTGCCATTGAATCCATGAGAAGTAAAAATAAGCAAATAAAGAAGATAACTCTTATGGTGGGAATGAACAGGTCCTGTGATAGAGTAAGTGAGGGAGAGAAGTAAGAGAAGATGATTTCTCTAAAAAGGTCAACTTTTAGCTGAGTCCTGAAGGATGATGAGGCAGAGACAGCTAATTGTCCTTCAAATCCATTCTACCAATTTTTATGATAATAGAACTCCTAAATTTCAGCTGGGTTATATTTTCCCTGCCCACCTTGTAATTAGATGTAGCCATGTCACTAAGTTCTGGCTAATGGGGTTTCTTTTAGGGAATTTTAGGGGGATAGATGTACACTTCTCCTCCCCATTCTCCTTCGTTGCTGGAAGGCTGGAGCATCAACGGCAGACTCAGATCGTGAAGTGAACTTGGGAATGGAAGCCACACTCAACAGAGAAGCAAACTGGAAGGAACATGGCTCCCTGATACTGTGGGATACCATACCCTGGACAGCCCTGGATCCACTGTCTCTGGATAAAGTGTCTTAAAGTTGTGCTTGCTACTGAAGGGCAACTGACCTTAGGCTTCTGAAGATTTACTGCTGCTACTTGTGAAGTGTGGAGCCCTGGTGGTGCAGTGGTTAAGCATTTGGCAGCTAACTAAAAGGTCAGCAGTTCTAATCCACCATCCACTCCTTGGAAACCCTATGGGGCAGTTCTACTCTGTCCTATAGGGTTGCGATGAGTGGGAATTGACTTGACGGCAATGGGTTTTGGTTTGGACTTGTGAAGTGTAAATGACAAGCTTCATGCACAAGCTTTCAGCTACAGTAATGATTGATTAAACATCCTCAGGAAGTTATTATAGACCCCTCTGGTTGCCTCTCACTTCCAATCACAGGAAATGGCTGGTTTTCCTTCCTCTTTGGCAAGCATTTGGAAGGCATTTGGTATGCCAGAAGAGCCACTCACTTGATCAGATGTGACCTGACACACTGACGTAGATAAAAACTGCCGCAATGCAGATCTCTGGGAAATGCCTCTGTGACTGACACACTAGCGATTTCACCAACACATTCAACAGCTCAGATAAAGCTTTTGATGTCCCTGATCTCTGCACTTCCAAATGGTGGCTGAATAAACAGAAATCGGTCTTCTTAAAAACCCTTCAAAGCCATTGCATTGCCTAAATCAGTTTGTTGACTATTCCCTGACTTCCAAAGGTCAGGGAAGGTTTTCTGTTTGTTCATCCTTCCAGAAACACTTGCATATTCTTTTCTAGTTACCTCTGTTCTAGGAAATGTAAAACCATCATTTATCTGTTTGATAAGCAATAAAACTTAGCCAACATTCCTAAAGATGTTGAAAATTATTATTCTCAAAACAATTGTATAAGCATTCTATTATGAAACAGTAAATAGAACCTACCAGCACGGATGTAAATGAGTAAGGGCAGCAATTGATTTTTTCACCAACATACTTACATGTGTCATTACAGCAGAAAATTCTGCGTAAAATCCAGTGTACTAAGGTTGTTACATTACCATTTGTATTAATTAGGCCTTGGTCATTGCAATAGGAAGGATATATGAACTGTTTTTGCTTTTCAATAACATTTAACTAAGTTATCAGGACTTGAGGGTGACTTTCACTGTGTGGAAGGTGCCAGGGAACTTACCAGGTATGGAGACAACCTAAGAGGCTTTGGGATCTTTTCTGTCATTATGATCAGGACTCTGTAGGTAAGTGACAGCAATACACTTAAGCTAACTTTAGCCAAAAACAAAAGTGTAATGAAAAAATACTGAGGTAGCACATGAACACAAGATCTGGCATGTAGCAGGGCCTCAGGAACTGAACTGGAGATTGGATTCCTGTGCAGCAGTGTCTCCCAGCCCTTTGTACATTACAAATATATAAAATGACGATATTTGTATGGCCTATGGAGATAAAATGAAGAGGCTGCTCCATAAAACTGAAAATAACCAGCTCTGGACTTTCCCTTTGGCACACTGTATTCTCCCAGTTCCATAATTCTTAGGAAACAATAATTGCCGATATTTATTGAATTCCTGTTGTGTGCGAGGCATTCTTCTAGGTACCACATATGCATTTCATTCACTCATTAAATCTTCACACAATTCTGTGAGTTAGGTGTTATATTTTCCCGTTTACCAATAAGAAAACTCAGGTACTTAGAGGCTAAGCAATGTGCACAAGCTCACATGGCTAGTGGTGGAGGCAAGATTTGAGTCCAGTTTGGCTCCAGTTTACCCTTAACCCTATGCTATAGAGCTCTACTGAGTAGTAAAGCCTTCCATAAAAAGAAGTGCACTCATTGGCTGAGCTTGAGTCAGATGCCTACCCTGGACCAATCAATTATGACAAGGGGGTGGGATAGCACTATAGAGAGGAATGCTGTCTGCTGCTGCACCCCAAGGAAGGAGGGTGGAAGGGTCGATCACAGCGAGGGTGTGATCGACAGATAATCAGAAAAGCACAGAGTCATCCTGTTCCTCTCCCTCCAGCTTCCTCAGAGGCCAAAGGTTGACTTAATCATTCCCTTCAGTTCACAGCACACTATAGTCATTGATGCAGCTCTTTTTGTTATTTCATCATATTCCTATTCCCCACTCCCATTCTCCTCCCCACCCTAAAGGAAACCCTTCTACTTTGTTTGATAGGAATCATTTCATTTATATGTGTTGTTGTAAAATGTAAATTGTTTTGTGTTCATGTCTTTTTAATTTACATAAAGAACATGGTACTGCAGGTAGCATTCTGTGTCATCGTCTTGATATTCGGCGCTAAGTTTAGAAGACCTACCCATGTTGCCCTGGACATATCTGACCCATTGCTCCTGGCCACAGCATATACTCTATGAAGTGCATGAATCATGTGTTACTTTTCCCCTCCCAGTCATGCACTAGTGCTGGCGGAGGTGAAAGGACCTCTCATTTCATGTAGAAGCCCGCTTACTCACTGTTTTACATTTCAGGGGCAAGCCTTTCCTACCTCCCCTCTCCCAGCTGGAAATCCACCTCTTCTGGGAAGAATCCTCTCTGCCTGGTACCCTCACCTGGGTTGAGTGTCCCCTCCTCTGTGCTCCCCAAGTACCTCACCCTTACTGCCATCAGACAGAGGCAGCTGAGCAGGTGGATAAAAGCACATTCCCTGTGACCAGACCACCTGGATGCAGAATCCTGGCTCTGTCACTTACAGGCAAGTCACATAGCCTCTCGGTGCCTCCATTTATTTGTCTGCAAAGTGGTATTAACCATAACTGCTCATGGACTATTGTGAGGATTAAAAGAGAAAAGTCTATGAAAAGTATCAAGAACAGTACCTGGTACAAACTAAGTGCTATTTGTAGCTATTACAATAACTTTTGTTACATGTATTAGAATTGTCTGTCTCCACCCTCAGAGCATGAAATCCTTGAGGCTAAAGACCTTGGCTTTTCCATCTCTGATTCCCAGAATCCCACACATGACAAGATCCCCGTTAGTGTTTCTTGAACAATGCTCTCTCCTACTTATCCATGGTTTGACAAGACTAGAGGATTTGTATCTGGAAACCAACTGGATTGAGGAGAGGCTCAGATAGGAACAGCCTGGAGATGTGGGCTTAGAAGGGAGAACTTTCCTGGAGCTGTAGTGCTATGCAACAGAAAAGATAGCTTTAGCTGCCACATATAGCCAGGCAGGTCACCTAAGACTGGCCCAGAGAGGACACCTTTAAGGACCAGCTGTAAGAATGTGGCCAGAAGCATGGGTCTGGAGTCCTGTCCCCAGTATGTCCCACCACTGACTGTCTGACCTCATGCACTTTCACCTCAGTGTCCTCACCTATGTATTAGGGATAGTAGCATCTATCTCAAAGAATTCTCCTGAAGATTATGTGAGGTAATGATTAGCAAGCACTTAAAACAGTGTCTGGCATGCTCTCAATCAGCAGTAAATGTTAGCTGTTCTTAGAATTATTATCAACAAATCAGTTGATGCCCACACTCATTCTGTTTCTTGTTTCAGGATCCTAGGCTTTTTTTTTTTTTTTTTTTTTTGTTCATCTGCTTGTTTGCTTTTGTTTATTTGGAGTTGTGGTGGGAATTATCTGTTAGCAGGTTATCTGTTTGAAGGTTCTAGCCCTTTTCCCTCAGCCTCAAATAAATGTGTTTATTTAAAGAACTCACAGGTAGGCAGTATGGCTCCTCTCTTCTTTGAGGGCCTCCTAAGGACAATGTCACTCTCAGGTTGGAAGTTCTGAGAAATCCCAGCTTCCAGCAACCCATAGTCAGATATTCACAGAAATATGAGAGGGAATTGTTTGCAGTTACAGAATGTGTATAAATGAAAATGAACTTGATTTGTTGTTGTTTAAAAAAAAAAGAAAAAGAAAGAAAGAAAAAAGCATAAGAAAATAAAATTCAGGTCCAGAGGGACTATTTTCAGAGTAATAAAAGCCTTTCCCATTAGCTTTCTAAGCAACTTTTAGGCTGCTACTGTGTCACAGAAAGACTCTTTAAAAATGGTTTTATTTCATACGTGGAAAGAAGCCCTCAGGGTGAATTACTGGCTGCCCTACATTAGAGGCCTAGCTGAAAGAACCATTAGCTCTAAAAAGAGAGGTTAATTACAAGGAGAACTTCATGGTCTAAGCCGAGGGAGTTACAGTGATTCGCAGTAAGGGGGCTAATCAGGAAGCCAAGTTTTGTGGCAACAGCCCTCTCCTGGGCCAGGGCTTAATGGGAGAGTGTAATACTGTGTGTGGTGTTTGGACTTGTGTAGGGACAAGGAAGCCTGTTGTGTTGGGGTTCTTTAGCTGTGGGAATTATTGCCCATGAGGATTCATTAATAGTGACAGGGTATAAAGGGGGCTGGAGCAAGATGAGCTGGTGTGATACACAAGATTCCTCATTATGTAAAACTGGGATCTTGGTGAACTTCAAACAGACTTTGCCAAGGGCTGGTTCCCTGGTCAGTATGGCTTGGTATGTAGGTGTAGACAGCATTTTCCAAGACTGCACTCCCAAGTCATCTGTTTCCAATGGTTCTGCATACAGCTGTACCCTAAAATATGATCTCATAAGATTTCCAAGGAATGGCATGAGAGTGCTTTCTTTTATAAGCCCTTGAAAACAAAGCAGTGTGTTTTGTTAAGCAAATTTGATTTTGAGCCAATAAAAGCAGGAATCCAATTTCCCAAGTCTCCCTCACCAGCATTCTGAGGACATATAGGATCTAAGATGGATAAAACTTAGGAACTCAGTTCCCAAACGGATATTTTGACAAAATGTCTTATCCACTTCAGATTCCGCTGTCACTGCTTGAGCACCTACTATATGCCAGACATTATTCAGAACACCTTTCCCTGCCACATTCCATAATTCTCACAAGGCCCATAATTCCCTGGTACAAGCTATGGTCGCCAGTAGATGAAGACATTGAGATTCCGGTTCAGAGACTTACAAAAGTTCACACAATGAGAGCAGAGCCAGAATTTGCATTCCAGTTCTTTGCCTGACTTTGGTCATTTCCCACTCTCTGCCCTGCCTCAACAGAATAACTCAAATAGTTACTTGTTGTGGAAGTTAGAATTGTTGTCATAAGCATTCATAAGCATGTAGCTTAAAGGAAGAAATGCCAAAATTTCTACCTCTATGGATTTCTGAGTGTGACAGCCTCTAATCTGACCCACACTATGTATGTTTTTTGTACTTTTTTTTATATTCTCAACTCTGAAGTACGAGCGTGTGCCTTGTGACAAATATCAGGTAAATCTGAAATGGTTGTGTGTGTTGATGTTCCATTTTTATTATATGTTTTTGATATCTGTGTAGATAAGTAACATTTTTTTCTCATAACCCTTTAAAATCTAATTTTCTTTTAAGAATATCTACTTCATTGTTCTAGCACTGGATGACATTCTACCATTTTGAACTTCTGCACTTCATGCCCTTATTGCAGTTAGGGTAATTATATGACATCCTACTCAACAAGGGTCTTGTCACAGGTTAATATAAATTAATGCACTTATACCTTCACTCTTCAGTATCTTACCAACATTCAACCTGAGCAATTTTGGTTTTCAGGTGTTTTACATTTAGCAATGTTTATAAGGCATTTCCACTTGAGTTCAACTAAGGCAGTATGCAAATGAGGGGCAGACTCTTCTGGAAAGCAGCAGAGTACAGTGGCTAAGAGCATGCGTTCTGAAGCCAGCTTTACTGAGTTTGATTCCTGACTATACCATCACGTCCAGCTATTGATCTTGGGCAAGTTATTTAACCCCTCTGCATCTTGTGTTCGCCTCTGTAAAAATGAAATTAAAAATTGTCCCTACCTCACAGGGTTGTTTTGAAGCATTAATTTATATAAAGTGCTTAGAATAGTGCCTGGAACATAGTAGCTCTACGTGATTGCTGTTATTATCATTATTTGTCAAGAACAGTTAATAGGAGCTAAAACGTTTGGAGGCAACTACAATGAGGACAGGAAGCAGGATTACTGTGTGTTAGGCCTCACCCCATAGTCTTCAAGAACTGAGTTACTTGGGGCACTAAAGCATTTAGTGATACATTCATGCTTCCTCCCCTAACTCACCTAGCAGGGTGTGCCCTATGAATATTTTATTCCATTAAATGAATTTCCTCTGTTGTAGTTTGTAAAACATAGACAAACCATTCCAAGATGTTTTACGTATAGATGAGTAGCTAGTAAGCAAAATCTTTCATTGTCATAGACAGAATTCACAGGATGTGGTAAGTATAAAGTATGTAGTTATTAAGTAGAGCACATATGTGTTAAATGCAGATAGAGAGGGATGGAAGGACCAAGACATACCTAGTATTTATTGTTCACCTGAGTACTAAATATTAATAATGTATTAAATATACATGAAACTAAAATACCAAGAGGCACTAAATATACATGAATTTTTAATATTCCTGGTCTCCATTTGGCTACCTACTAATGCCACCCAGCTGATCTCACATGCGCTCTGCCCAAGAAACAAAAATAGAACATATAGGTGCTGATCTGGCTAATTGGCAAGCCACAGTTGTGGTGAGGCATACTTGTCCTTATGACTGTCTTGTAGAGCAAGAATGTGACATTGGCCCAGGGTACCGTACATCTGCAGGCTCCTGTGTCAGGGGTCCCCAACACCACCTTCAGGTTCAATGATTCGCTGGGACTCACAGAACTCAAAAAAGCTGTTATACTCATGGTTATAGTTTATTACAATAAAAAGATGAAAATCAGCAAAGCAAAGAGACCCAAATGCATGCTTCCAATTATTCTCTCCCAGTGGAGTTGTATGGGCAGTGCCTAATTCTCCCACCAGCGTTGTGTGACACTACATGCACAGTATTGCCAACCAAGGAAATTCAACTGAGGATTGGTGTCCAGTGTTTTTATTGGGGTTCAGTCACATAGGCATGGGGCATCCATGTGATTGACCTTGGTTACTCAGTCTCCAGCCCTTCCAGAGGTCTAACTGATACACCATGGCTCAAGGCCCCCACCATAAATCATACTGTTAGTATAGACTACATGGCGTTGTCCAAGGCCCCAGATATACAATTACATTCTTATCAGGCAGGCTATTCCAAGGACTTCGAGGTTATTGCCTAGGATCTGCTTAAGGACCAGTCCTTTCTTTGGAATGTGCAGGGTTTGAACATCTCAAGCCCATTGAGTTAACTCTTTATTGCCCAGCCCCCTTGTTCAAACCTCACCTCTGGTCTTTAGTAACCGTAACATCAGCAGGGAAAGCTGATGTGGCAGAGAGACAGTGTATGTGAACATTGTACACCCCAAGATTCAGGGAGTGTGATCCTTCCACCCCACATCCCCCCATCCTAAGTTTACCAATTTACCCCATCAATCTCGCCTTGTTTTTTGCTGTGTGTTTTAAATTGGCTTAATAAGCCTTGTGATTCGAGCGTTTTAATTTGTTCTTTGAGTCTTTCTAGGATAACTTGCCTGAAAGTGTACTTGGAGACTACCATTGCATGTACTTGGAACTAATTTCACTCAAGACATGCAGTGTTTTTTTTGGGGTGGGTGAAGAGAAGTGATAAATTAGCCAGCTTTTGCTAAGATACACTACGGGAACAAACAATACTAAAAATCTCAGTTGGTCACAATTATGGTTTATTATTAATTAGTAACAATAATACAATCCACCACAGTGCTGTGGAAAGGAGGAGAAAGCTAAGAAAGCAGATTCATGCAGGTATTATTGTGACTTAGATCTTATTCATTGCCTCTAGGTACTGCTGACTACGATTTGCCTATGAAACCAAAAGAAATAAAACCCATCAAGTCAATTCCAACTCATAACGAACTTATGACAGGGTAGAACTGCTCCATAGGGTTTCCAAGGCTGTAAATCTTTACAGAAGCAGACTGCCACATCTGTCTCCCATGGAGTGGCTGTTGGTTTCAAACCACTGACCTTTCGGTTAGCAGCTGAGCACTTTAACCACTGCACCACAATTCAAATCATGATGGTGCTGCCTTAGTTTAGAAAGATGGTGAGATATGCTATTTTTGTGAGATCAAAGCCCAAGTAATGCTGACTTTTATTGAATGCTCACTACAGACCAGGCACCATGCTAAACACTCCGTATGAATTAGCTTATTTACTCCTCACAACAACACATATGAGGAGGGAGGTACTATTTACACCATCATCATTTTCTAGATAAGTAAATTGAGGAACCAAGTCACTTGTATGAGGTCATGCACTTTGTCAGTGGTAAAGCCAGAATTCAATCACTTTGCTAGGCTGCTTGGGCTCTGAAATTACTTTGTCTTGGTTTCAGGGCCTGGCTCAGAGTAGACAGGCTTTCGTTTGCAAGGGACAGAAACCCAACTCAAAAAGACTTAAGTGAAAAGGAAAATTTATTGACCCACAAGACTGAAAATCCCAGGTTACAGAACTCAAACAGCTGGATCCAGGGGCTCAACCAGGCAGTTAGGACTCAGCCTCCCACTCTCTCTCAGTCTTGCCTTGTTTCCTCTTTCCCGGCCTCACTCTTCCTTCACGGCTATTGGCAACTCAGAGCTGACATTCCTATAGCTTGGCAATCCCAGCTATATGAGAGATTCTCTTCCCCAAGAATTCCAACCCAAGGCTGAGGAGTTGGCCTGACTACGATTTTCCCAATTAATCTAGTCACTGAGGCAGGAGGAGAGTGACCAGGCCTGGATGGTACACCCACCCTTACTGCTGGTGCTGGGGTCAGTCCCACTTGAACCACATTGACTGAAAATGAAGGAGGATGTTTCCCCAAAGGAAAGTGGAGTTGTTGCCAAAAGAAGGAGAAAAGCTTCTGGGCAGGCAAAACAACTAATGGTCTCACAGGGTACATTAAATGCGTGAATATTGGGTAAATGGGCATGTGGCTGGATGGGTGAATGAATGGATAGGTGGATGAATGAATGAAAAAACGTACCTAAAATGAGAAACTTATAAGAAACATGAGGAGCTCTGGTGGTACAATCATTCAAGTGCTCAGCTGCTAACCAAAAGATTGGCGGTTCAAACCCACCAGTTGCTCCATGGGAGAAAGATGTGGCAGTCTGCTTCTGTAAAGATTAGAGCCTTGGGAACCCTATGAGGTAGTTCTCCTCTGTCCTATAGGGTCACTATGAGTTGGAATTGACTCGACAGCAATGGGTTTTATGAGTGTATAAGAAATACACTTGCTTATGCATCTCAACAATAAGAGGAGACAAGGTTTGTGGTGCCTTTGGTTCTTTTCCACAAAAGAGACAGAGGGAGAGTAGGGGTAGGTGGGCAGAGGAAGACTATTGAAAATAGGTACATACAACAAAGAATGAGAACATGAGGAGGAATTTCTCTAATGAGACAATTACAGTTTTAAAAGGACATCTGCCTCAAACAGTGTGGGTTTCTGGTTGCTGTTACTGTTGGTATATCTCTTTTTTTTTGGTGCAGTAAGTAGCCTGCAATTGTCATGGGCAATTACAACCCAGTTCGCGAAGTCGCATGTCCCATCTGGAGAGACCAGTCACCTCAACTGGCACAAGCCAGCAAGATCCTAGGGAAATATGAGCTTGCTCCACAGGGCTTCTCAGATTCTCTTTAACTTCCTAACTCTAGTCGTTCATTTCAGTTGTTCCCTGGTTTTCAGCCTTATTTGTGTCCCCTTAATGCTGCCATTTGGAAAGTTGATTTTTAGGATGGGATTTGGCAGAGCAAATAGAGCCCCAGTCGGGAGAGTACATCTACCCTGCTGAGAAGGTTATGAAAAAGGACAGGAAGATAGATTTCAGCAGCAGATTCAAGGAAAGAAGAAAAAGAGCCATGCACATACTCACATACATAAATACCTGGAACTGCTTTTGAGCACAGCGTGGGTTCAGCAAGCCCTCAGCATATTGCAGCCCCAAACCCTTGTCTTATTTTATTTTTCACCCTGTGCTACATTTCAGGGAAAACGTAATTTGAGACTTGCTAATTTGTCCGCACTTCAATTTTGTCCTTAAGATTTATTAACCCATCTTTTATTTATTAACTCATGCAGCTACTCTTGTATTAGAACTCCAGTCTTCCATGGCTAAGTGGACATTTATGTCTTTCATATTTAAACCATGGATTTGTGGAGGTATTTTTTCTCTTCAAGAAAGTGAAGTTTCTTCTTCAATCCAGAACTTTCTAAAAGTCACAAGCATCTGGACTGCAAGTCTAGAAAGCTCAAGTCCAAAGTGCCTTTTGAGGTACGATGCTTTATCGTTTTAGCACCAGTATAGGACTGAGTTTGCTTGCAATCCAGGACCTAACATCTTGACCATTTTTTTTTTCCTGCATCCAGACATATGATGCCCATCTCAATTCCACTTAGAGTTAAACGTAAGAAAATGGTTTGATTAGAGAATCGGATTCATAAACCTGCAGTTACCCCCAAAACTGAAATCTGAAAGGAGAAAGGGTAAAGTGGGGTCACTTTTACAAACTTTTACCAACCTGCCTGGGTTAAATGTTCCTGGGTGGCACAAATGGTTTGTGCTCGACTACTAACCAAAAGGTTGGTGGTGTGAACCCACTCAGAAGCACCTTGGAAGAAAGGCCTGGTGATCTGCTTCCAAAAGGTCACAGCCTTGAAAACCCTATGGAACAGTTCTGCTCTGTACTCATGGGGTCAGCATAAGTCAGAATCGACCAGATGGAAATGGGTTTGGTTTTAGTTTGGGGGCTAATTGAGGCCCGAAGCAAGCGATCTGGCTTTCTAATGTATGTGCCTCAGTCAACAGAGGAACAGAAGTCCTGTAGGCATCTGTTATGGTTAAGGTTATGTGTTAACTTGGCTAAGGTTATGTGTTAACTTGGCTGGGCCATGATTCTCAGTGGTTTGGCAGTTACAATGTAGTTTTGCAGTAGTATGATGATGTGATCACTTCCATGATGAGATCTAATAATAATGTGATCACCTCCATGATAGGATCTGCTGTGAGTAGCCAATCAGTTGAAAGGGAGTTTCCTTGGAGATGTGGCCTGCCTCCAATCTAGGTGGACTTTCTGGCAAGGCTCATGGGCTTTTGCTCATTCTGGATCCTGCAGCTGGCTCCTATTTGTCTGACCTCCAGTTCTTGGACTTGAGCTAGCTGGGTACATGCCATCTTGCATGCCGATCTTGGGAATCGTTGGTCTTCGCAGCCTGTGAGCAAGAGGCCTGCTCTCTGACCTGCCCATCTTGGGTTCACCAGCCCCTGTGGCTACGTGAATCAGGAGAAGCCTCCAACCTGACCCATGGACTTGGGGCATTCCAGCCTCTACAACTGCATGATCCATTTCCTTGATACAGATCTCTGTCTATATATATTTATACGCTTTACTGGTTTTGCTTCTTTAGAGAACCCAGCCTAAGACATCATCTCAATGTCACTACTTGGAAAAGCTGAAGGAAATGGGGACTTAGCCTACCAGCTTAATTCCATTGATGAATGGTAAGGTTAAAGCACTTAGTCAGTGGGAGGTGATGAGCCCAAAAGTCAGGCATCATCAACTCTCCTCCATCCAGTATGCCTCCTAGGAGGAACATGTCTGAGACCTACTGAGCAGAACTACACACAGTTATGGAAAAGCACGCAGCTTCCCTGACTTGTTCATGCTTTTATCAAATGCATTAAGTTTCAACCCTGCCCACACATTAGAATCAATGGGGAAGGCTAAAACACAAAGCACAACAAAAGGGAAAAATGAATGTCTGAGCCCAACTAGACCAATTAAGTCAGGCTGTCATGGGGTGAGCCCTGGGCATCAGTATTTTTTAAAACCTCCTTGGGTAATTTTAAAGTGCAGAAAGTACTACTTATCTTGGCTGGAATGAATCTATCTGAGTGTTGTCAGCCAAACTGAACCACAAAAACATGTTTTGAGGGGGAGCTGATAATTTAAGGCACAGACAGAGAAATAGTGGCCCAGACACTACTGAGGACTCCAATAAGCTTGCCTTGGGCCTCTTTCCTCCTGTGGTGGGGCTGGGGGTGGGGGCAGTTAAGAGTAGAGGACACAGGGAGAAGGGGTATCCGAAAGGTGTGGTCCACCCCTTAAAGGCACCTTTATCTTCTGTGCCCTGGAAGAATGGATTCTTTGCACAGATAATTACAAACGTGCCCTTTCCCAGCGTTTTCGTTTGGTGCGGTCTTCTGCAAGATTTTCTCCTGCAATTCTATTTTATTACAAATCTTCTCCACTCATTATAGTTTTGACCAGATATAACTAATGGCAACAAGGGCTATCCAGCCTACAAAATTAAAACAGAAACAGCTAAAATAGTGTCTTGATGACAGAAGGAAGAAATATTTCCTTATAATTTGCCTTGCAAACAGTCTGCTACATCCATAACTGTGCCTTGCAAATCTGGGACTTGACCTGATATGTGATCTTAATTGTACCTCTTTGGGAAAGGCTGTCATACCTAAACTTGGCTTCAGGAAATTCTACCCCATTCACCTTAGTATTGGTGGTCAAACTAGTATTTTTTAAATGAATGCCTGATTTTATTTTTCTACCAGAACATTTCTTTTGGATTCAACTCTCCTAGTCCAGACATTTGTACTGACAATTTATCTTAAAAAAAAAAAAAAAGAGGAGCCAATTTCTCACATACTGAAACAGATAACCCACTCTCCCAGATTTGATGAGTTTAAATGCATAACTTGGCATTAAAAATACTCCAGCCAGTAGCTTAGACTGGTGAAAGAAGTCTAGGGGTGGGCTGCGCAGACCGTGTAGGCCCTTACAGATTTTGCTAAGGACTATGGAGTCCAGAAGGTTATATGCTGGACTACTAATTGAAAATTGGTAGTTTAAACCCACCCAGACATGCCTTGGAAGAGACCTGACCATCTACTTCCAAAAGATCACAGCCAGGAAAACCCTACCGAGAGCAATTTCTACTCTAAAACACATGGGTCATCATGGGTCGAAATCAACTCGGAGGCAACTGGTTTACGGATTGGAAGATTGAAAGCAGGAAATGACAAAAAAACAAAACAAAGCAAAACCATTGCTGTGGAGTCAATTTGATTCTGACTCATGTTGTTGTTGTTGTTAGGTGCTGTCAGGTTGGTTCTGACTCATAGCTACCCTATGTACTACAGAACGAAACACTGCCCAATTCTGTGCCATGCTCAAAATCATTGTTATGCTTGAGCCCATTGTTGCAGCCACTGCGTCAATCCATCTCCTCAAGGGTCTTCCTTTTTTTCACTGACCCTCTACTTTACCAAGCATGATGTCCTTTTCTAGGGATTGGTCCCTCCTGATAACATGTCCAAAGTATGTGAGATATAGTCTTGCCATCCTTGCTTCTAAGGAGCATTCTGGTTGTACTTTTTCCAAGACAAATTTGTTCATTCTTCTGGCAGTCCATGGTATATTCAATATTCTTCCCCAACACCACAATTTAAAGGCATCAATTCTTCTTCAGTCTTCCTTCTTCAGTGTCCAGCTTTTGCATGTATATGATGCAATTGAAAATACCATGGCTTGGGTCAGGTGCACCTTAGTCTTCAAGGTGACATCTTTGCTTTTCAATACTTTAAAGAGGTCTTTCCCAGTAGATTTGCCCAACACAATATGTCTTTTTATTTCTTGACTGTTGCTTCCATGGGTGTTGATTGTGGATCCAAATAAAATGAAATCCTTCACAACTTCAATCTTTTCTCCATTTTTCATGATGTTGCTTATTGGTCCAGTTGTGAGGATTTTTGTTTTCTTTATGTTGAGGTTAATCCATACTGAAGGCTGTGGTCTTTGATCTTCATCAGTAAGTGCCTCAAGTCCTCTTCACTTTCAGCAAGCAAGGTAGTGTCATCTGCATAACGCAGGTTGTTAATGAGTCTTCCTTCAATCCTAACACCCTGTTCTTTGTCATATAGTTCAGCTTCTTGGATTATTTGCTCAGCATACAGATTGAATTGGTATGGTGAAAGGATACAATCCTGATGCACACCCTTCCTGATTTTAAACCACGCAGTATCCCCTTGTTCTGTCAGAACAACTGCCTCTTGATCTATGTACAGGTTCCTCATGAGCACAATTAAGTGTTCCAGAATTCCCATTCTTCTCAATGTTAATCCATAATTTGTTATCATCCACAGTTGAATATATTTGCATAGTCAATAAAACACAGGTAAACATCTTTCTGGAATTCTCTGCTTTCAGCCAGGATCCATCTGACATCAACAATTATATCCCTGGTCCCACATCCTCTTCTGAATCTGGCCTGAATTTCTGGCAGCTCCCTGTCGAGATACTGCTGCAGCCACTTTTGAATGATCTTCAGCAAAATTTTACTTGCCTGTGACATTAATGATATTGTTCAATAATTTCCACATTTGGTTGGATCACCTGTCTTAGGAATAGGCATAAATATGGATCTCTTCCAGTTGGTTGGCCAGGTAGCTGTTTTCCAGATTTCTTGGCATAGATGAGTGAGCACTTCCAGCACTGCAACTGTTTGCTGGAACATCTCAGTTGGGATTTCCTCAGTTCCTGACGCCTTGTTTTTCGCCAATGCCTTCAGTGCAGCTTAGGCTTCGTCCTTCAGTACTGTCAGTTCCTGATCATATGCTACCTCTTGAAATGGTTGAACGTCGACCATTTCTTTTTGGTATAATGACTCCATATTCCTTCCATCTTCTTTTGATGCTTCCTGCATCATTTAATATTTTATCCAAAGAATACTTCACTATTGCAACTTGAGGCTTGAATTTTTTCTTCAGTTCTTTCAGCTTGAGAAATGCCAAGCATGTTCTTCCATTTTGGTTTTCTATCTGCAGCTCTTTGCACATGTCATTATAATAACTTTACTTTGTCTTCTCGAGCTGCCCTTTGAAATCTTCTGTTCAGTTCTTTTACTTCATCATTTCTTCCTATAGAACAGAGGAGAACTGCCCCATACAGTTTCCAAGGCTGTAATCTTTACAGAAGACTGCCATATCTTTCTCCCATGGAGCAGCTGTTGGATTCTAACCACCTACCTTTCTGTTAGCAGCCAAGCATTTAACCACTGCACCACCAGGATTCCTTAGAAAATGACTTACAGTTTGAATTAATATTTCATCTTTTTATTTTATTATTATTTTAAATTAGGGTGCAGATTATTTTCCAGATGCTTTTAAAAGAGAGGAAATTGCCAGACCTGCAAGAAGCAGATGTCATCACCCAGAAGGCTGTTCACCTACAGAAAGAAATTGGGGATTGCCATTTCATTTAAAAAATATCCTCCTTTGCAACTGCTACAAAGGAAAGTACTTATGAGTGAAGTTGAAATTTGATTCATAGCATTCCTTTTCCCATAATGACTAAATGATACCAACCTTTGCTTTATTATATAACTTGATAGATCGTAAGAATGGTGCTCCAGGGTGAATCTTAGCTGCCCTAACCTCCCTGGCTTCTGCCTAGGACTTGCAATGCTTTGTCATTAAGAGGTCCTTGTTGACTTTGGTCAAATCATCCTCCTTTGCTGGCCTCATTTTCTTCTTCTGTACAATAAGGCTGGACAGGATTATCTCTGAAGCATTTCTCTGCCTCCTTATGTTTCTAAACATTCACACTTAAGTCTATGTTCCCAATCTATGATCTGTGAATGATCAAAGGAGGGTTCTAAAAGAGTGGTTCTAAACTTCTCCTGCCCTATTGTCCAGAAGTGCTATCACATCAGTTGCCTCCTCCATACTAATACCTAATGCATCCCCTACTTGCCTATTTCCTACGTTGGTATAGGCCTTGCCTTCCTTTTGTGCATTCCATTACAATTATCTTCTTCTCTCTCGCACACTCAACTGTAGCAATCATTCATGTACTTGATAAACATTTATTGAGCACGTCTATGTACAAGGCAGAGTCCCTGGGTGGTGCAAATTATTAACTGAAAGGCTGGAGGTCGAAGTCCACCCAGAGGTGCCTTGGAAGAAAGGTCTGGTAGCCTACTTCCAAAAAATCAGCTATTGACAACCCTATGGAGCAGTTCTACTCTGACACACATGGGGTCACCGTAAGTTGGAATCAACTTTATGACAACTGTTTTTTTTTTTTTTTTTTTTTTTTATGTACAAGGCACAGCAAGGCCCCAGTTTCTGATCTTCAGAGAAGGGAAAGATAGTGACCAAAGGCTGCAATGCAAGATGGAAAGTTAACAGGAAAAGGAGGTCACACACCACAGAGGGCCTCCCAGGAAGTGATAGGAGAAGCTAGGAAAAGAGTAGGAGTCACTCACAAAAATAGCCTCAGGACATGAAAAGTCTCCAGAAGCTCTGTCTGATTACTCTGCCTCAGCTTTGGTTTCTTACCTCTAATAAAACAGGGAGGCTTGTAAAACCAGATTTCAAAGCATCTCTCACTCTTTGTCCCCCAAGAAATAAGTCTCTAGACCTCCACACATAGAAACCTTTTTAACAAGGATTTGCCTTCTGAGGAATGGGAAGGAAATGAGATATGATAAGCCCCTCTGAAATGGAGGATGGGGAGGGAGGGACAAGTAATGGGATAATAATCAGCTATCATGAAATAAAATTAACATGTTCACCCATCTCAAATACTAAGAACAAAATGATGAGTGCCCACACAGACTGAGTCTTTATAAATATTTAAGCTGGAAAGGGAGGAAGGAAACAATCCTTGTTCTGATATTTGCAGGAGATATCTGAGTTTTGGCTGGGGAGGCAGTAGAGCTTTCCAGATTGAGAAATGATGTCTTGAACAAGTCTAGTTCCTGCCTCTGCCCATCAAGCAAGCAGAATTGGTGTATCACTGTCCACCCTGCTCACTTTTGGGAACCTCCAAGACCCAAGAAAGGACTTGCAGCTGAATACAGCTTCCTGGTTCTTTGGTGCATGTTCTTTGTACTGTGTTTCTCAAAAGTATGAACCACAGACCATTTGCATCCCACTCACTGGGAATTCTGCTAAAAATGCAGAGTTTGGACTGTACCCAGCACCTCTGAATTTGAATCTCTATCTGAAAGTATCTTTATATTTATATATTTACTTATTTGTTGGTTTTGTTCACTGACCTATCTCCAGTTCCTACAAAAATACTGGGAACATAGTAGATGCACAATAAATGTGTGTTGATTCAATGAATGAATTGATGTATTGCATTCCCCTGGCCATGGTGGTTGGTTGAGAAATGAACTCATGATCTAAGTCAGCCCAATAAAATTAAATTCTAGGACTTTTGTTGGGAATGAAAGTTCTTTTATAAAAGAACTGTGGGATTGTTTTGCCTAAGAATAAAGCTTGCTGTTCTTGTTAGGTGCCGTCAAGTCAGATTTAGAGTCATATTGACCCACATGACAGAGTAGAACTGCCCCATCAGGTTTTCTAGGCTGTAATCTTTACAGAAGCAGATCACCACGTTCTTTCTGCCAAGGAGCCCCTGAGTGTGTTCAGCCAACCTTTCGGTTAGCAGCCCAGCATTTAATCATTGCACCACCGAGTCTCCTTTAAGAATAAAACTAACAAAGAGGTAAATGGAGCCCAGAAATTGAGTGAAAGAAACTAGGTCCCAGTGACACTGAGCCTCTAGATCTAGCTGTGAACTTCTCAGTGATGAGAGGCAATACATTTCTTTCTGATGACATCATGCTGACCTGGGTCTCTATCATTCATGGCTGGAAGAGATCTGCCTCTCCAAGTCCTAAGTTCAGGCCTTTATTGTTGGTTTTCTCTGTCAGGAACCACATGCTTAGTTTGGGTTGCAGCATTTCAAAAGTAGAGATTCTACCTCTTATTCTTTATCTACCTTTCTGCTCCTGGGTCTTTAGTGCAGGAGAGCACTTTTTTTTCCCACCATTATTATTGTGAGAAATCTGTTTTTGGAAATGACTTAAGAATTTACAAATCTTTTGTAATTTTTATCTCATCTGATCCTCACAACACCGTCTAAGTAGTCAGGAGAAGTATAATCCTCCTCCAGTTTACAGATGAGAAAACTGACATACAAAGAGATTAAGGAACAAGCCCAAGGTCAGACAGCTACCGTATTTTTACGCAATAACACACGCCTTCTACATCTGTTTGCCAAAAGTGCCCTCCTTTTGCAAGGTATTTTTGTAAGCGTGCTATACTGTTTTGTTTTGTTTTTTTTTTTTATAGCAAACAGTTGTTAGTTGGCAAACAAACATAGAAGGTACTCATTATTTGCATAAAAAATATGGCAATATGTGGCAGTACCAGACCAGGATTCTGACCACAAAGTCTTCTCTTTTTCCACTTTGTCGTTATGCCTCCTATTTATGAAAAAAAAAAAATAGACTTAAGGTTCAGGAAGTCTTCCCTAATGGATCCATGATCTGCAGCCACAAATGACTTAAGATTCCCTAGACCATGTCAGATGTTACTGAGCGCCACCATTGCATGTGCTACATGGAGCACAGGCTCCAGCAGAACTATGCTCAGGCCCGGGGTGCTCACTGGAGCTTTCAGATAACTTATGGTGGGAAATCCATTGAGTTCATATCGATGGTATCTTCCCCACCCCATTTCCTGTCACAGATGGTGTGGATCAGGACTACGAGATTATAATGGAGACTGTGGTGTCAGTGTGGAGTGTAGCAGAGAAATGACATGTTTGGGATGTGTGCCCAGACAACATCCTGAGAGACAAGAGACGATTCTGCCTCAGATGCCATTCCATTTCACAAATACCTAATACTCACCATTCACAAACTAGTGCTGGCTTCAGCCTGGACACATACGCCCTCACACCTACACATGCACACACAAATACAGTGACTACTCAGAAGCTAGTGCTGGCTTAATCCTAGACAAACACACTACCAAAACAAACAAACCCATTGCTGTCAAGTCGATTCTGACTCATAGCGACCCTACAGGACAGAGTAGAACTGCCCCCCATAGAGTTTCCAAGGAACGCCTGGGGGATTCAGACTGCCAACCTTTTGGTTAGCAACTGTAGTTCTTAACCACTATGCCACCAAGGTTTCTAACATGTGCACACACAAATACCTAACAGTGACTACTCAGAAGCTGGTGCTGACTTAATCCTAGACACACACACACCCCACATACACACATTCATAATTTATATATTGGATTTTTAAAAACTGTGTTCTGCAGGAAATGATTATTGTTGTTGTTAGGTGCCGTCGAGCTGGTTCTGGCTCATAGCAACCCTACGTACAACAGAATGAAACACTGCCTGGTCCTATGCCATCCTCACAATCATTGTTTTGCTTGAGCTCATTGTTACAGTCACTGTGTCAATCCATCTTGTTGAATGGCTTCCTCTTTTTCACTGATCCTCTACTTTACCAAGCATGATGTCTTTGTCCAGGGACTACTCCCTCCTGATAACATGTCCAAAAGCCACCCTCACTTCTAAGGAGCATTCTGGCTGTACTTCTTCCAAGACAGATGACTATGGGATGAAAGGCCAGAAATAAGATATCAATAAAAAGCAAATATAAATATGATAATGATTAAAACTGTAGCAAGATATTATAATTATTATCATATTTATATTTGCTTTTTATAAAGATCAGCCTAAAAATGCCACCTTGTTGAAAAGTGTCAGTTAAAAAACAAAGATAAAAACATAAAGGTTGGCAAGAAGAGGTTATACTGAAGGGGCGTTTGGGAATTAACGTAGGATCCATCACGGATTTGAAAACTTGCCATTGGAATCAGAAGCATATCCATAGAATATATATTGTCAGTTACTGATAGGAGTAGTGACGAGGAAGAGGAGTCCCTAGGTGGTGCAAGTGGTCAATGTGCTTGGCTGCCAACCAAAAGGTTGTAGGTTCGAGTCCACCCAGTGGCACCTTGGAAGAAAGGCGTGGCAGTCTACTGCTGAAAAATCAGCCACTGAAAACCCTACGGAGCATAGTTCTACTCTGACTCACATAGGGTCGCCATGAGTTGGAATTGGCTGGAGAGAAACTTTTTTTTTTTAATGGTGATAATGATATGCATGTTATTATCTGAAATAAACAATGAATAATGCTTTGTAGTCGGCAAAGAACTCACTCTCCATGTATTACTTCATTGGATAAAACAGTTCTAAAGAACACATGGAACTCATCACAGGTAGTTTAAATTATCAGCTGGTATTCAGAACCATAGGCTCTTAGAACAGCAAGGAATCATTGAATCCAATTAGATTGTTCTATGGATGATAAAAATAGCCAACATTTATTGAGTCAAGTCCAATGCTACCCACTTTATATTTATTATCTCATTTAATCTTCACAATCCTCACTCCCAGTTTACTGAGGGGGAAACTGAGACTTAGCAAGATTAAGCCACTTACTTGTAGTTCCTCAACTAGTAAGTGAGTCAGGATATGGGATACAAAGGTGGTAGGTATCCTTACAGTTTACAGTACTCAGAGGGTCTACTGCTACACCTCCACACACACACACACACACACACCCGGCCCACAGTCTTACTGACAGAGAGCCTGTGATCGTTAAGATTGTGTGTCACCTTGGCTGGGCTGTGATTCTCAGTGTTTATATGTGATCACTCCCATGATGGAATATGCTGTGAGTAGCCAATCAGTTGAAAGGGAGTTTCCTTGGGGGTGTGGCCTACATCCAAATATAAGCAGACATTCTGGCTTTTTGTGTGCTTTGGATCCTGTGGCTGCCTCCTGTTTGTCTGACCTCTGGTTCTTGGGACTTGAGCTTTCAGCTTATCTGCTGATCCTGGGATTTGTGGACCTTCACAGCCTGTGAGTGGGAACCCTGCTCTCCAACCTGCTGATCTTGGGTTCGCCAGCCCCTACAGCTATGTGAATCAGGAGAAGCCTTGTGGTCTTGCCTGCCAGTCTTGGGATTTGTCTATCTTCACAGCCTGTGAGCAAGAGGTCTGCTCTCCTACCTACCGATCTTGGGTTCACCAGGCCCTGCGGCTACATGAATCGAGAGAAGCCTCTATCTTGATCCATGGACTGGGGACGTTCCAGCCTCGTGAGCCATTTCCTTGATATAAATCTCTTTATATATATATTCATACCCTTTACTGGTTTTACTTCTCTACAGAACCCAGCCTAAGATGCTAAGTAATGAGAGACTTTCTGCCTTGGAAGCAGAAGGTCCAAAAGAAGACAAATGGGAGTCAGAGAACCTGCTATTAACTAGATGTTTGACCTTTTGAAAATCATACTCCCAAGGCCTCATTTTCACCTTTAGTAAAGCCAGCCGCTTACACTAAATGCTCTCTAAAGAATCATCCAGCCCCAACGTTCAATGATACCATGAAATATATCATGTCTGGTGATAGATAAGTGTGGCAGGAAGGGAAATTATGCTATTAACGAAAAGAAAATAGAGAGAAATGACTGTAGCCACGTCTGCATTCTAGGGAAGCAGCAGAATTCCTTCCAGGGAAAGTTTAGAAAAGCACATTTATTGGGTCTTCTAGTTGCTAGCATATGTCTTATAAAAGAGTCTTATAAGTCTTCTGGCACCTGTAACTACCTGATCACAGCACTTCAGAATCCTTCTCAACACTGTGCCCCAAGCGACCACCAATAAATGATCAAAGTGGGCATGCAAGAAAAAAATCTATGTATGCCCTTCCCACAGAAAAATATTTTGGTTAAAAAAAAAAGCCTGTGCTTTTCAAGATTCTCAAAGTTGTACTATAATTGTCAAGCAGTGGATGTGTGGCAGTTTGTTGGAGGCAAGCAAAGCCTGCTAAATGCATTTGCCAAGGACAAGGTGAAAACGCATCTGAGGGGCTCAAGCTGTGGTCGTCCTCGGTCAGACTGACAGCTGCATTCACAAACTCTCGGTATTAACACCTCTGAGGAGAGGAATGGGGTCTGTTGATTTTCAGCCAAATGAGAGAAAAAGCAGTTTCCCTGGAGAGCCCAGCATACCCAACTATGGGAATTCTTCTCTGGGAGAATAGGCACTGCTCTCTCATAGGTTCTTGGACAAAACATACTGATTTTCACACAGAGGAAAGCACGCTATCAATCTATTTCATTTCTTTTTCCTATGGGAGTGAAGATGAGCTTGTGGGATCGTGACAGCAAGCTGTAAATAATGGTGGAAGAGAAAAATGGATGATGGGAGGATGAAGGGCAGGCTTCAGGCTATTATTGCATCCCAGTTCTGCTTGCTTCAGTAACCACCACATCTCTACTCAGAGATGCCTCCAGAAGGGATTATATGTTCTCTTGAATTCTATTTCTACTGTACTTTGTGTTCCTGTTTGTGCTGCCTTTTCTTTGTGAAAAATTGAATGATACAACCATGTTGTTGTTGTTGTTACCAAGTCAGTTCCAACTCATGGTATGCAGAGTAGAACTGTTCCATAGGGTTTTCAAGGCCGTGACCTTTCAGAAGCAAATCACCAGACCTGTCTTCTGAGGCCCCTCTGGGGTTCGAACTGTCAACCTTTTGGCTAGTAGTAGAGTACTTAACTCTTTGGGTCATCCAGGGATGATACAGACAGCGGAGTAAAAACACAGCCTGCAAATCCAGCTTTTTTCTCAGCTGAAACCTGTCCGACATGGTTAACCCTGCTGGTATTTGTATACCAGTGGCATAGCTTCCAGCATCACAGCAACACACAAGCCCTCACAGTACAACAAACTGACAGACACGTGGGGTCATCTTTTCACCATACCTGTTCAATCTGTATGCTGAGCAAATAATACCAGAAGCTGGACTATATGAAAAAGAATGGGGCATCAGGATTGGAGGAAGACTCATTAACAACCTGCGTTATGCAGATGACACTACCTTGCTTGCTGGAAGTGAAGAGGACTTGAAGCACTTACTGATGAAGATCAAAGACCATAGCCTTCGGTATGGATTACACCTCAACATAAAGAAAACAAAAATCCTCACAACTGGACCAATAAGCAACATCATGAAAAATGGAGAAAAGATTGAAGTTGTGAAGGATTTCATTTTACTTGGATCCACAATCAACGCTCATGGAAGCAGCAGTCAAGAAATCAAAAGACGCATTGCGTTGGGCAAATCTGCTGCGAAAGACCCCTTTAAAGTGTTGAAAGCAAAGATGTCACCTTGAAGACTAAGGTGTGCCTGACCCAAGCCGTGGTATTTTCAATTGCATCATATGCATGTGGAAGCTGGATAATGAGTAAGGAATACCAAAGAAGAATTGACGCCTTTGAATTGTGGTGTTGGGGAAGAATATTGAATATACCATGGACTGCCAAAAGAACAAACAGATCTGTCTTGGAAGAAGTACAACCAGAACACTCCTTAGAAGCAAGGATGGCGAAACTAGTCTCACATACTTGGAACATGTTATCAGGAAGGACCAGTCCCTGGAGAAGGACATCATGCTTGGTAAAGTACAGTGTCAGGGAAAAAAAGGAAGACCCTCAAGGAGATGGATTGACACAGTGGCTGCAACAATGGGCTCAAGCATAACAATGATTGTGAGTGTGGCGCAGGACTGGGCAGTGTTTCACTTGGTAGTACATAGAGCCACTATGAGTCGCAGCCAACTCGACGGCACCTAACAACAACCCAGCAGAGGTGTAACTAGGGTATGACAGGTATTGCACTGGCACTGGGCAAGTGGAGCCGCCGAGCTGTTTCTCTTAACCTGGTATGGCCGGTGGCATATCTACAGAAAATGGCACCTATGGCAAGCACTGAAATTGAGCCCCTGTCCAAACACCTGACACCTCTTTTAGATAACTTTACCATAATATCAGCTCAAAAATACAAATCAAGCTCATTAATCTTTTATTAACACATTATTGTGCTTGAGGAAGGATGTTGGGCCATACCGGGTTAATAGAAACTGCTCAGTGGTGCCACAAGTCCAGTGCAATACCCTAGATGTGCCACTGCTGAGGCCCTTTTATTTCCTTGCATATGTTTTTTATGAGAAAGAAAGTAATATCTTTCGAGATTCCAGTTAGGTGGCCAGTTGGCAAATGTGTATTGAGCAACCACCGAGTGCCAGGCACAGGGGATACCGAGAGAAAACAGGGGGATGTGGTCCTTACTTCATGAAAGGCAGAGCCTGGATGGGAAGGTGGCTAAAATATATAATCACAAATGATAAAAGGAATAACATCATATACCAAGTTCTGTGAGGAAGGACAGCGTGCCAGGGAGAGTGAACTGGGGACCCAACCTAATCTGGGTCATAAGTACTATAAGATCATGTGCACGCACTAACATACACATCTCCACAGAGCTTTGTAACCATAGCTACACATTTAGCCTCACTTTCTCTGTCCATCAATCCCAGGCATTTCCCTAAAAAAACACCCCCAAATCCAGGGATTAGCCATTTTTTCCAGCTTCTGGAAGCAACAGTGACAACAGCAGTGGCTGTGGCCATAGCGATGGTCAAGGCCAGACCAACCATAGTGGTTACAGCACTACAGCTGCAGCGGCAGCAACAGCTGGTTCTAACAGTAGTTGGCTCGGTGGTCCAATGAATTTGGGCATCATTTTCTCGTTTGGTCTCCACCTGAGGAATGATAGCAACTTTCTGCACTTACTAATCTTTGGTTTCCCTTGTCCTTCCTTTTATGCAGGCCAAATCTTTCAATCGATTCCGATTCCATTTTTTCTGTTTGAGATCGCTAAAGCGTTATGGTTTTCTTGATGATTGGACACTGATACCCATTGCCTTCAAGTCAATTCCAACTCATAGCAACCCTATAGGACAGAGTAGAACTGCTTCATAGGGTTTCCAAGGTCATAAATCTTTACGGAAGCAGACTGCTACATCTTTCTCCCGTGGAGCAGCTGGCGGGTTTGAACCACCTTATCTTTCAGTTAGCAGACAAGTGTTTAACCATTGCACCACTAGGGCTCCTTACTGACTGATAGAAGGTACAAAGGTGTATAAGAGATGGCTGTGCCTTCAAGGTCTCATGAGGTCTAACCCTTGCCCTTCATGAGCAAGAACTCTTGGGTTCTTTTCTCATCGCTCTTCCCTGTCATTAGTGTAAAGAATAGAAACTCTCTTGCTACCCGCAAATGAATGTGTCCTAGCGTGACTTATTATTGTTGCTGTGGACTAAGAGTTTTCTCTGGGTAAATATAGGGCACATGAAACCTTTGTGAAGTGCATAAGTAACTTAAAAAAATAGAACACCAGTGGGAAGCACGTGCCAATGTAAACTTAGCTCGGGAACAGAGAAGTATGAAAGACAGTAGATGGCTAAAGGAAAGAGCTCAGAAGGTTAAAGGCAAGCAGTAAACAAGGAAGAAAAAGAATTCCAGTTGGATAAGGTCACCTTGGTTTGTTGCCTAATCTGGGTGTGATAAAGGAGGAGAGAACTACATACCTGCTCAAAGAATTGGGATATTTCTGCACAATCAATTTCAGCCTTGTGCTGGGGTTATATCTACAAACAATATAACATGGTGGTTAAGGTGGGCTTTTGAGTCAAATCACACACTACCTGTGTGACTTTGAGCAGGTTGCTTTACTGCTCTACATCTTAGTTAAAAGAGGAGAGCGGGGGGTAGTAATTCCTATTTTACAGAAACCTTGTGAAGACGAAAATGAGATAATGTATGTGAGGTACTTAGGACGGTGCCTACTACGCTGTAAGTGTTTAGTATCAACCGTAAGAGGACTTTAGTTCCCCCCGCAAGGACAGGGTCTGAGACCAACAGGCCCCCCCGCAGCCCAATGACAGACTAAAATGCCCCTGTCCCTGTACTATCCTTGGTGGATCCAGGAAACCTTGGTACAGATTCCTGGCTCTGCCAGGGACAGGCCCTGAACAGTCATTTCACTGCAGTGAGGACAAGTGAAGCTGGAACTGGACCCCAGGCCTAAACCTATATTACATCCCACATTCCTTCACTGGGTCACCTCCACCCATGGGTAGCACTGTACACCCATTTGGGAGAGAAAAATGAAAACCTGCTTAGTCTCCCCAAGGCCTCTGGAATCAAGTTTACAACCCCAGGGATGCTACTGCTAGAAACAAACATCTCCCCACCTTTTCCTTCCCCAACCCTTGCCCAAATTCAGAAGAAGCTACTATTGAGTGTGACCTGGTTGAACCCACAAGTTGACTGTAATCAGCTATGATCAGACACTTGGTACACTCATGTATTAGTTCCCTGTGGATACTGTAATAAATTGCCACAAATCTGGTGGCTGAAAACAACAGACATTTATTCTCTCTCCGTTCTGGGGTCAGAAGTCAGAAATCAAGGTGTCAGTAGGACCACACTCCTTCTGGAGGCTTTAGGGCAGGATCCATTCTTTGCCTCTTCCAGCTTCTGGTGGCTGCTGGCACTCCTTGGCTTGTGGTTGCATCATTCCAATCACTGCCTTCATGGACACATTGCCTTCTCGTCTTCTGTGTATGTCATATCTCCCTCTGTTTCTCTCTTATAGGGATACTTACGATGGCATTTAGGGCTTATCCAGATAATCCAGAATAATCTCCTCATCTCAAAATCCTTAGCTTAATCTCATCTACAAAGACCCTTTTCCCAACGAAAGTTACATTTACAGGCTCCAGGATTACCATCTGGTATCTTTGGGTGGCCATTATTCACTTAACTACAGCTTGGTTCCCTGGGCTGTGCTAATGCCCTAAATCCAGAGGAGTTTATGTCATTCCCTGGGTAACAGCAAAACCAAAGCCCACTAAGAGGAAGAGAGGATACATTGAGACTGAAGGAATCCCAGAATCTATTGCCTGGAACAACTTTTAAGCCTTGAACTGAAACTATCCCATGCAGTCATCTTTAAACTAAACAACAATTTAGCTCATTTAATAAAGAATGTTCACCTGGAGCATTCCGTTCTGTCTTCGTTATCTAGTGCTGCTATAACAGCAATACCACAAGTGAATGGCTTTAACAAACAAATTTATTCTCTCACAGTCTAGGATGCTAGAAGTCCAGTTCAGGGTGCCAGCTCCAGGGGAAGGCTTTCTCCTCTCTGTCAGTTCTAGAGGAAGGTCCTTGTCATCAATTCTTCCACTGGTCTAGGAGCTTCTCAGCGCAGGGTCTCTGGGTTCAAAGGACACGCTTCGCTCTTGGCTCTTCCTTTTTAGGAGTATGAGGTCTCATTCCTCTCTGCAGGATTCTCTCTTTTATATCTCAAAAGAGACTGACTCAAGATAAAACTAATCCTGTAGATTGTGTCCCGCCTCATTAACATAACTGCCTCTAATCCTGCTTCATTAACGTCGTAGAGGATAAGATTTACAACATAGGAAAATCACATTAGATCACAAAATGGTGTACAACCACACAATACTGGGAATCATGGCCTAGCCAAGTTGACACACATTTTTGGGGAACACAATTCAACCCATAACATACTCTTTTAAGGAAGTTTCTAGATTAGATTAAATGGACAACAGTAACTCTAAAACACAGACAAGAACTTTAAAGTCCAAAAAAAAACCAAACCCATTTCTGTCAAGTCAATTCCAACTCATAGCAACCCTATAGGACAGAGTAGAACTGCCCCATAGGGTTTACAAGGAATGCCTGGTGGATTCGAACTGCTGACCTTTTGGTTAGCAGCCGTAGCTCTTAACCACTATGCCACCAGGGTTTCCACTTGAAAGGGTAGAGAGTTTAAACTCTTTTTATTCTTGGTGAAAATATACACAACAAAACATACACACATTCAGCAAGTTTTACATGTACAGCTCATTGACAATGGTTACATACTTCACATAGTGTCACCATTCTCCCTGTCTCTGCTCACACTGTTTCACCACCATTAATCCAGACTCTCTACTTTAAAGGGTAAAGATCGTTAATGGTGGTGAAACAGTGTGGGCAGAGACAGGGAGAATGGTGACACAATGTGAAGTATGTAACCATTGTCAGTGAGCTGTACATGTAAAACTTGTTGAATGGGTGTATGTTTTGTTGTGTATATTTTCACCAAAAATAAAAATAACTAAATAAAAAATTAAATCCCCAAGGGGGGAAATAAAAGAAGTGAGGCTACCCCATGGGCATCCTGAGAGGGCCCACTTCAGGACCCAAAGGATGAATGGGGCATGTTTGCCTGAATGGAGGCATCCAACCTTTTACAAGGCTGAGATTTTGGGTACCTTCCAAAAGAATAGCTGCATCTAAAGAGGTGTTGGCTGAGCTCATTTTTCTGGGGAAAATGGGTAGAGGGAGGGACCACTGCAGAGTCAGCCCCAGCAGAAGTTTATACTGGCCCAGGAGTTCATTTGGAAATAGTCACACTACTGCACCACTTAAAAGGAAGACTCCAGAGGTTCTTCTTTTCCTAATCTGTGGAGCTTTCCAAGCCAACAAAAGCAGCTTCTTTTTTGACATAGCTGAAGTTTCTATCCTGTGTCCAGCTCCATTTTCAAGAAGGAAAATACCATCTATCTTAATATCCACTAGCATGATACTCAGCATGAGAACATGGAGTACTTGAATTATTGAGCCCGAGAGACAGTATCCAGTTTTCCCTTTTTTACAGGGGATGGGCAACGGACAAGAAAATTCTAGATTTCAGCTTTCTTGCTCTGGTCCTCACTCTGACACCTTTTGCATCTCATTGAACTTGCTTCTTTCCCTGTAGGTGTTCTCCTTTTCTACAGCTTTGTTCTCTCTTTCTCTTTTCTCCCACACACCTCTCCCCCCTTTCTTGTTTAGCCAGGGGCATCTGTACGTGTAAAATCATAACCCTTAAATCTTCACTTCCAAGACGATTCTTCTGAGAGGTCTTCTGCAGCAGACACTGTCAGTGCCCTAAGCCATTTAGCTAACTAAATAGTTGCCTTAGAGTTGAGTCTGATGCATGGCAATCCCATATGTATCAGAGTAGAACTGTCTTCCATAGGGTGTTCAGTGGCTGATTTTTCAGAAGTAGGTCACCAGCCCTTTCTTCCAAGGCACCACTGGGTGGATTCAAACCTCCAACCTTTCCATTAGTAGCCAAGAGAGCTAACCATTTGTACCACCCAAGACCTCCCGTCATCATTTACCATTTCTGAAAATGCTGGCCCAACTCCCTACTTCCAGCATGTGTGATGCTTTACCAAGGGCTTTCTCTGGCTGCTAAAGCTCATTGTCCCTGCCCTGCCCCCTGGAACCCACCAGGAGTCAAGGGTCATACTCTGGGTGGGAGAAGAGCCCTTGACAAATGGCTGACAGATGGTAGACCAACACCGCAGCTCCATCTACCCTCACAATAACTCTAATCTGGCTCCCAACATTCCTCAGTGGGATTAAGCCCTGTTTGTCCACAGTGATAGCATGCTTGATGAAGCACCTTTAATTGATTGCCTTCCCAGCTCAGGGAGCCAAGGTGGCTCAGTAGTTAAGAGCTCAGCTGCTAAATGAAAATTGGCAATTCTAACCCACCAGCCATCCGAGTGAGAAAGATATGGCAGTCTGCTTCTGTCAAGATTACAGCCTGGGAAACCCCATGGGGAAGTTCTACTCTGTCCTATAGGGTCGCTATGAGTCAGAATCGACTCAACGGCAACAGTTCAATGGTCTTCCCAGCTCAGTCTCACTTCCCACCCCGCTACCAGTGTTTCCTGCAATCACCTCCCCGCAGAATTATTTCACACTGGAATGCTTGTCTCAGGGTCTGCCTGTGGGGAGGGAATGAGAGGGGGAATTCAAGCTAGGATACTGTCCTATAATCTCTTTGGTACCTCCTGTGTCTGACCTCCACCCTGCGGCATTGGTATAATACCTTGGAAGAACAAATTTTCCAATCCACTGTTACAGGTGCACACCCTGAAATCTGGTCAGTTTGGTAATAGTGTGAGAAAACATATGCAGCCCAGCATTTCCTTGCTGTTCAGCATTTCCTTGCTTTCTTTGTCCGACAAGATTGCTCCCTCCCGCTTGCTTATTATCTCATTTTTACACCCTAGTTTAGCTTCTCCCACAACATATACACACATACTTCCTTTCAGAGGCTATTCCAAGGTCGGCTTATGGTAAACCTCAAGTTTTTATTTCTATTTTGCTTGTTTCTCATTTTGTACCCGTTTCTCTCTCTCTCTTTTTTTTTAAGTCGGAATAGTCTGGTTCATGACTTCTGGAACAATTCAAGCTCTTGACCTCCTCACGTACTCCCGAGCTAAATGCAGGCAAATGGCTCTCCTTCAGAAACTTCCATCATCACTTACCGTCACGGCAACTCCGTCAGATCAGAAATTGGACTTGCTGAATCAGCCCCTTTGGAAGCTGTTATTATTTATCTTTTCTGGTCTCCAAATTCCCTCTATTTACTTGACATTTTTTTCATGCAGACTGGCTTGAACTTATCCAGGATGGCTCAGCCTCAACTGACTTGCATCCCCGATGCTTCCACCAGTAACAAGGCCTCTGTGTCAGCTTTGCTCCAAAGTGCTCTATGGCCTCAGTAATTATTCTTCCACTACTGGGGTCTCTCACCACATGTGGCTATTGACACCTGGTTAATAGGAATGCTTGTTCAATGGGATTAAAAAGGCAAAACCAAATTTAAAAAGCCATTTCAGTTGCTGGTACTTTGATCAAACTTTCACAATGTTTCCCCAATAAAAACCAAAAAACCAAACCTCTTGCCATCAATGCCATCGAGTGGATTTTGACTCATAGTGATCCTATAAGATGGAGTAGAACTGCCCCATATGGTTTCCAAGGCTGTAAATCTTTGTGGAGGCCGACTGCCACATCTTTCTCCCGTGGAGCAGCTTGTCGGTTTGAACTGTCAACCTTCTAGATAGCAGCCCAGTGCTTAATCACTGTGCCACCAGACTCCTTTGTTACCACAATAGGACCGCAAATATCTGGAAAAATCATTGACCTGGGTTCAGAAGAGAGTGAGGTCAGTTGGTTCAGCACTACTCTGCCTGTCCCAAGTCTTCTTTTCTGCCTACCCCATATGTCTCTAAAGGATTACGTGGTTGGTGGGCTAAAGGTAGCCATGACGAGAAGTAGTGCAAAGCACCTGGGCTTTGAAGTAAAATAATCCTGGGTTGTATCTCAGTTATACCACTTGCTGAGCACATGACCCTAGATAAGTAGCCACTCTGAACCTCAGTTTCCTCATCTGTAAAATAGGGATAATAAAATTTACCTTGTACTGTTGTCATGAACAACACTTAAAACGGATATCATATATCTGACTAATGAATCAATTTGGGGGAGAGTTGGGTTGAAATATTTCACTATGATGGTGGATTTATCCATTCATTCTTGAAATTTTGATGATATATATAGAGAACTGAGCACAGTATAGGAGTTCCTGGATGGTACAAACGGTTAACAAATGTGACTGCTAACTCAAAGGTTGTAGGTTTGAGTTAGCCCAGAGGCACCTTGGAAGAAAGGCCTGGTAATCTACTTCAGAAAAATCAGTAATTGAAGACCCTTTGGAGGACAGTTCTACTAAGACACACTTGGGGTTGCCATGAGTCAGAAACAGCGGATGGCAACCAGTGGTGGTGGTGGTGGCAGCCCAGTATAGGGACGGAGTCAGTACTCAATAAGCACACATATAATAGGAAGACCAGTCTAAAGCAGGCAGTAAATATTTAAACTTTATTTTTAACAAAACATCATTCTGCACCAGGGTCAGCCAACAATGGCCCATGGGCCAAATAGCCCACCACCTATTTTTCTATGGCCCAAAAGCTAAGAATGATTTTTTTTACATTTTAGACTGTACAAATTAATATTAAAATAGTACATTATATATTTTACATTTTTAATTTTGTGACACATGAAAATCATACAAAATTCAGATTTCAGTATCCATAAATAAAGTTTCATTGGAACTCAGTCAAACTCATTCATTTACAGATTTTCTACGACTGCTTTTATACAACAATGGCAGAGTTGAATCATTGCATTAGACACAGTATGGACAACAAACCCAAAAATACTTACACTGGGGGTTTTTATAGAAAAATTTGCCAACCCCTGTTTGAGATCAATGTTTTGTTTAGGCTATATTAACTCAAAAGTCAAGTTACCTCAAGCATTAAGGGTTTATTATACAGTCTTCCACTGTGCTCCATTGTGTTTTCAGTGGCAGATTTTTCTGAAGTAGATTGCCAGGTCTTTCTTTCAAGGCACCTCTGAGTGGACTTGAACCTCCAACCTTTCAGTTAGCAGCCAAGTGCATTAACCCTTTATATCATTCAGGACTCCTGACACATGTAGGATCATCATAAGTAGGAATCTTATGCAAATCTGCTGCAAAAGACCTATTTAAAGTGTTAAAAAGCAAAGATGTCACTTTGAGGACTAAGGTGTGCCCGATCCAAGCCATGGTATTTTCAATTGCCTCATATGCATGTGAAAGCTGAACAATGAATAAGGAAGCCCAAAGAAGAATAGATGCCTTTGAATTATGGTGTTGGCAAAGAATATTAAATATACCATGGACTACCAGAAAAATGAACAAACCTGTCTTGGAAGAAGTACAGTCAGAATGCTCCTTAGAAGTGAGGATGGCGAGACTTTGTCTCACATACTTTGGACATATTATCAGCAGGGACCAGTCCCTGAAGAAGGACATCACGCTTGGTAAAGTAGGGAGTCAGTGAAAAAGAGGAAGATCCTCAATGAGATGGATTGACACAGTGGCTCCGACAATGGGCTCAAACCTAGCAATGATTGTCAGAGTGGCACAGGACTGGGCAGTGTTTTGTTCTGTTGTGCATGGTGTCGCTATGAGTTGGAACCGGCTCAACGGCACCTAACAACGACAGCAGCAGTCATCCAGGACTCTTGACACAAATCAGAATTGACTTAAGGACAACTGGTAACTAGTACAACTTTTCACAGAAAGAGCTGGTCAAGAGGCTGGCATACAACCGTTTAGGATGCTCCTCTGTCCATGGACTGAGTTCCAGCCAGTGGCTGCCCGAGCAAATGGCCCAAGAGGAGAAATGTGAGGAGATACCAGGTAAGGGAAGAAATCTGGATTAGACTAGGAAAATCTGTCTTTGATATTCCAGATTTTTCAATACCCTGGTCTAGTTTTCTTTTTTTTTTTTTTAAGCCTGCCTACTCTTTAGTCTCTACTAGGTGCCATGCTAAGCGCTTAAATACATTGTCTCCTTAAATCCTCTCAACAGACCTATGAGGTTGGTATTATCTCCATTTTATGGGTGAATAATCTGAGACAGAGAGAGGTTAAACAATATATCCAAGGTCATCCAGCTAAGAAATGTGGCGTTAAGTTTTTAAATTAGATTTTTCTGACCTCAAGAGCTCTTGGTCCTAACCATTATATTCTACTTCACCTACAAATTTCATTCTAAGAAATAGAAAATAGAAGCGTATATATATATATATATAGAGAGAGAGAGAGAGAGAGAGAGAGAGAGAGAGTCTGCACTCTGGTCTATTTTTCACTTTCCTAAGGGTATGGAGTGGGGTGCAATGCCTCTGCTGTGGGCTCTCGGATGCAGTTAGGTAATCACATCCAAAAATGTAAATTGCTTGGATGGAGCTTTACTTCATGACTACCAGTGCATGCTACGTTTCCAAAGATGTCCAGTGATGAACTTCTCACACACTTGAGATTTTGAAACATAAACCTGAGAGTGAATGACTCAGTGACCCTCTAAATTGGACTTTGACATGAATTTCCCCTAGAGATGACACCTCACAGTGAAAAGTATTACTGAGACTCAGTCACAATCAGGAATTTCTGACTGAATGAAAGAACACATTAAAAGACCAATTGCAGTCCATTTGGGTTGGGTGAGATAACACATTGTCTAAGAAGCGGTGGGGACCTTGAATGTCTACTTGGAGCAGGTCCCCATGCTGCCTGCCTGAGAACTTGGTCTGTTGCTGGAGTTGCGGTAGGCCCAGAGGAGCAGGCAGCGGGCTCTTCCCAACTCTCTTACAAAGAAGCCAAAATGAGACACCAAGTTTTTTTATAGCAACTTAAAGCTAGATGCTAGGTCCTTCCCGCACCTGTTGCAGCCAAATTGATTCCAACTCCCAGTGATCCTGTAGGACAGAGTAGAATTGCCCCATAGCGTTTCCAAGGAGTGGCTGGTGGGTTCGAACTGCTGACCTTTTGGTTAGCAGCCGCAGCTCTTAACCACTGTACCACCAGGCCTCTGCTGGGTCCTTAGGACTTCCTAATAAGGATTTTTTTTTTTAAAAGCCATTTTTTAGTGCAAATTCTCCAACCAATACTTTAAAAAGTTTTGAGTGTAAAATATGAACATCATATTCTAATGTAATAAAACCCATCAAAGAAAAAAAAAAAGATGCCTATAACCAGCTACTAGAGACTGACCTATTTTTTAAAGAAGTAGCATAAAATGTATATCAAGCACAAATACAGTACCAAAAAATAAAAAAGCAAAGATTAAAAAATAAACCTATAAACACAAATAGTTAATTATAGGGAATGGTTACAGGGTGCTGGTCTATGAATAATGGCCAATGTAGGTACAGTCATAGCCCAGGTTGGGGACAGTTTTCTTCAGTGAGGTTTGGTTGGTGCTGTCAGGGGAACAGACTAGCCTGACAGAGGGCATAGAGATTTGATGGCGGGAGTCTGGAAATCAAGAATGAAAACCTAACTCTACAAACCCTAAGTACACCCATGTTACTGATACATAGGGAGGGTTGATCACTCATTCTCTATTTCACCCTCACATACACTCCCTTCCCCCATCTTGCTCTCAATTACAGCCCTTTCCAGGCATTCTTAGGACTTCGCTAGCTAAAATGATCTTTGTGTATCTTAATCCTACAATCCTTTCTCTTTAATAAAAAATGGTGTCTATTGACAACACCCACTTCCTGTTAGTGTCCTGCTGTCCTAGCACATCTCCTAGGATTTTAGTCATAGTTTTGCCATGAAGTAAGCATACTTTGGCCCTCTGGGTGCTTCATGGAAACCCTGGTGGCATAGTAGTTAAGAGCTATGGCTGCTAACCAAAAGGTCAGCAGTTCAAATCTACCAGGCGCTCCTTGGAAACCCAATGGGGCAGTTCTACTCTGTCAGAATAGACTCGACAGCAACAGGTTTTTGGTTTGGATGCTTCATGACTCGTAATTTCCACTGAGACAGCAAGGCAGTTGTGGGGGAAGAAGTCGAGAATCCAGGTGAGTCTCCTGATTGCATATGGCCGCTCTGGACACAGAGTGAAGCTGAGAGGCCAGGATGTGGTGAGGAGTTCTGGGGTGGAGTGGGGCAGTGATGGCTCATCTCTCCCACACAATGAGATGACGTCAAATAACCCCACTTGTGAGTCCTGAGTGAAAGCCCGGGATGATTAAATACACTGCACCTGTCAACAATTCTCTGGGGTGGGGAGTGGGTTATGTAGCCATTATAACTTAATCCTATTCACCATCCATTTTTTGTTTTTGTTTTTTTGAAGGTGTGTAAACTATTTAATAACAGACAAGGCCTATAGACTTATTTCCTCTTGGACATACTCACAGTATGGCCACGGTGGCCAGTGGTCTTGGCGTGCTAGCCTTGGACACAAAGGCCCCAGAAGTGGTGCAGGTCTCAGTGGGCCCAAATCTTTATTTGCTCCAGGTCTTCACAGAGCTTGTTGTCCAGACCATTGACCAGAACCTGACCATATTCTCCATCCTTCGCGTTTTTCTGCCTGTTCAAAAACTAGTCTAGAATCCTGCACTGGTGTGAATTCTGCATAATGGTGACCGCGTGTTCCACCACATCCTCAATGAGCTCTCCTGCCCTCTTGGTGAGGTCGATGTCTGCTTTCCTCAACACCACATGAGCATATCTTCACCCCACACACTAATGGCAGTGATGGCAAACACTATTTTCCACCACTCATAGATGCTGGTGTTGAGTACTCTCAAAGCGTGCTGGAAATTTTCGTAGATCACTAGAGACATGACAGTGGCAGCCGTGGCGGCAAGTAGGCCTCCAGTGGAAGAGAGTTACCACCCATTTTTGAGCACTTACTATGTCCCAGGGCTGCGCTTGGCAGAGAGTATGCAAAGATAAATTAGAACCCCACATAGCCCCTGGTAGGTCGTCAGTAAATATTTGTCAAATGGGTAAATGAATGAATGAATGAACTCTGTCCTCAAAGTTTTCACACTCCAACAGAGGACACACAAGCATGGAAAACTTTAGTCCTAAAACAGCAAAGGTATAAACTGGGAACCATACTGAAACAAAGGAATGACTCAATTAACTCGGCTTGGGTGGGTCAGCAGCCTGGGTCTGGGCTTGGAAGGATGAGTAGAAGTTTTCCAGTTATAACTCAGATAGAGAAAATAATACAGTAAGTGGAAGGAAGTATCAAGACTGAGGGGTCCCTTGGTGGTGCAAACGATTAAACACTTGGCTACTAACCAAAAGGTTGGTAGTTTGAATGCATGCAGAGGTGCCTCAGAAGAAAGGCCTGAAGATCCATTTCTGAAACATCAGAGCCATTGAAAACTCCAGAGAGTGTGATTCTACTCTGAAACGTGGGGTCGTCGTAAGTCGTAAGCAACTCCATGGCAACTGGTTTGGCCTGTTTTTTTATCAAGTCTGAAAAGGTAGGAAGTCTGTGATTAGATCATGGGAGGCTTTATGTGTTGGGGGAGCCCTGGTGGCTCAGTGGTTAAGATCTATGGCTGCTAACCAAAAGGTCAGCAGTTCGAATCCACCAGCCGCTCCCTGGAAACCGTGTGGGGCAGTTCTTCCCAGGAGTATGAACTACCAGAGTGAGAAATGGAATTTAGGCAGAACCTTCCAATAAAGTTGGGTAGGCACACACCCAATCACCCATGTTATTTCAGACCAGCAAGCCTGGCTACGCATCATGACTCAGTTGCCTTCTGGGAATTCTCAAAAGTGGGAGTGATTCTCCACCTGTCCTCTGGCTTCCTTCTGGCACCAAGCGGTCTGTGTGCAGTAGTGGTTGGCTCTTGGCAGTGCCATGCTGTGTCTTCATGCTGGCTCCACATTTTCTTTCATCATCAGCCTTGCCTCAAGGCACAGGCTGAACGGAAATAAACTGTTGCAGTTGGCCCCTCTCCCAGAGAAATTATATTTAGGCTCTAAAAGCATCAGGCTTCAAAACATCATGGTCATCTCAGCTGAAAATGGCTATCCGGAAGATGTCAGATGTGGAGGGCGGCCCAGAGAGGAGGAAGGGGCCACTTGGAGTAAGTGATTATTACGTTCTTTAAGGGGTACTGCTCTCAACCTATTGAGCAGGGCCAAATTAAAACAGAGGGACCCATGACATTGTACAATCACAAGCAACCATACAAAGGGCCTTTCTGTATGGCTCCAGGCCCAGAGCCAAGGCGGGCCAGGGCAAAAGTCACCCAGTTCCAAAAGTGAACTTCACAACAGAAAGAGCATTTACTGTGTCCTAATATCAAAGGTTTTCTAGGGAAATGGACAGGAACAGGCATTGAACTAAGGGAGTAATAAAAATGACAAGCATATGTTTTTTCAAGTTTCACTTTTACAAAGAAATGAAATATATAGTTCCATGTTTCACAAATAACTTTTAAATAATTATAGACAGTATTAGTGAAGATTGGGAAAATAGGTACTCTAATGCAATGCTAAAGAAACGAATAGATAAATAAGTTGCCGTCTTGTTGATTCTGACTCATGGCAACCCCATGTGTGTTAGAGTAGAACTATGCTTCATGGCTGATTTTTCCAGAAGTAGATTACCAGGCCTTTTGCCAGGCTTTTCTGCCAAGGTGCCTCTGGGTGGACTCAAACTTCCAACCTTTCAGTTAGCAGCCAAGTGCATTAACCATCTGCACCACCGATACACACACACATTCGACTGGTTCTGTTTTTCTGGTAGAACCCTGACAGATACAAAAGAGAACCTCTGACCGCTTGAAATAGCACAATTTTTTTGGTTGCCCCCCCTTTTGTGCTGGGGTTAAGAGCATGGGCCCTGGAATGAGAGGATCTGGCCTTGAGTCCTGGTGCCACCATTTACAAACTGTGTCACTCCACCTCTCTGTACCTCAGTTCTCCATCTACAAAGTGGATATAGTCAGAGTAGCTGCCTCTGGGTAGCTGAGGATTAATGAGTTAGTGCTGGAAGCACTTGGAACCAGCACCTGACTCCCATAAGCATGCAATAAGCATTAGCCAGTGCTTTCCTCCTCCTTCAGTTTCAGATTCAGAGAGAATACTTTTCATGTGAGCAGCCATACAATAAAAGAAGTTCAAAAGAGACAGAGTGAATGGCCACCAAGTGACAACATCCTGGGAGGGCACAGCTTACCTCCGAATGACGTCTGAGAACGGTGAGAGGTCCTATCCTCAGCCCCCCTGAGTAGCTGAGCCTGATTCAGCTGAGTGTCATCAAGAAGATGAGCAGAATCATGGAAGTTTATTAGCAAGTGCCAGAAATGTCACTGATCAGTGGGCTTTGCCTGGGACTGAAAACAGAAATGTCCTGCTACTGAAACCCTGTGACACTTGTTACCCTGGCTACAGCCCCCAGGTTTTATCAGCCCAGATATGAAGCCACGTGCTCCCTTGTACAAGGGGAACATGCAAGCCGATGGAAGGGGCGGAAGAGGTGTGAGGAAGCGTTCCTCTAAAGCCCTGGCTGGAGGCGAGAATGCTATGTCCCTGGGGACTGATAAAAGCCTAGATAAGACAGGGGTTTTGTCACTTCACTTTTTAAGAGGGATGTTGTGAAATCTGAGTGGCCTCGGAGCTCTGGCGTCCAGGGCTCAGTGGGTATTCGTTTCATAACCTGAGACCAAGAACATTCACTGAGTGGAGCTGTAATTGAGCTCTGCCTGCGGCTTAGCAAACAAAGGCGTTGAGAGTTCTTCCCTGAGCTGGGAAAGACACAGGAGAAAGCAGCAGGGCCTTGGCCCCACCGAAGATGAAGCTTCCTCTACAGAGGCTAGCCTGCAATTGTTAGTTCATCTGACCTCGGCAGGGTTGTTCAAGGCAGAGGGAAGCCTCCACCAAGGGAACTGATGCCAGTGCCTGCAGTAAGCAGGTGGGACATGCCCACTTTTGCTTATGTAGCCCTTCTGCCTGCCAACTCCCTTCCCCACCTCTATAGCTGTGGGCTGTTGGAGTAAATTCACTGACACACCCATTAGGAACACCTAGTGGGCCAGCCCAGCATAAGATGGTGTTCAGGCACGGTGGAGGAAGACACCTCTTAACTATCAAACAGCAAGATCATCAGCTTCCTTCAGCCCATGGTCTCTTCAGAAGTGTGAAGCATATGGAGGCTCTTCTCTCTGCATTTGGGCTAAGAATTGCTGTTCACTGAGTACATATTCAGTGCCAAACCCCTTTATCAAGCCACAAAGGGATCCTGTGAAGTCTGAGTATCGCCATTTTGCGAATGAAAATTGAGGCTCGGAGAGGTCAAGTAACTAGCACAAGGCCGCACAGCAAGTATCAGAGTCAAGATTCCAACTCAGCTGTTGGCCACTGAGGCAGACAGTGCTCTTTCCACTGCACCTGCTGTCCCTTTATGGTCTGGACTGGCATTGTTGGACTTGGGAAGGACAATTCTTCCTTAATGGGACTGCCACCATTGCAGAAAGTTTAGCGTCCTGGCCCTCACATTCCAAGCTCCTATAGCACCCCCTGTCATGTGGCAACCCAAGCCACTGCACACATTTCCAAACACCCCCACATGATGCTTGAGAACTTCCTGACTGAAGCCTCTTGAGGAGATTGAACATATGCCAGATGAATTTCATCCCCACAGCCCCCTGGAACAAATCTGTCTTGGAAGAAGTACAGCCAGAATGCTCCTCAGAAGCGCAAATGGCTAAACACCGTCTCACACACTTTAGACGTGTTATGAGGAGGGACCAGTCCCTGGAGAAGGACATCATGCAGGTAGAGGGTCAGCAAAAAAGAGGAAGACCCTCGATGAGGTGGATTGATACAGTGACTGCAACAGTGGACTCAAACATAGCAACAACTGTGATGGTGGCGCAGGACCCAGCAGTGTTTCGTTCTGTTGTACATAGGGTCACTGTGAGCCAGAACTGACTCCGTAGCACCTAACAACAACAACAATCCTCCTGAAGACCCACAAAAGCCTGATCAGTCTTTGGAAAAACTAAGAAGGCAAAGAAAAGTCTTCTCTCTGGCTGGTGTCCCCACCTAAGCACCCCTACTCCCCCCCCATTATCTTCCTGCCACCCACACCATCCAAATTCATATGCTCTCAGTGTCCCTATGCCAGCCTCCTGGAGCAAAGGGCACTAAGGAGCTACGTCAACTGAAGCAATGGAGATTGATAATGACAGGTACATCCCCTCCCAGGTACATTTATACTTTAAAAATGTATTAACCCCAAATAATGAATTGTGGTAATTCTGAGGTGTGGCCAGTGTGATGTAGGAGAAGAGAACCTCTAAGCTAGGTCTTAAATAATCCAGATCAAATGGGTGTCTGAATCCTCTGGCCCCCTGCCCTAGCTGATCCTTGGGACTCTATGAATAACTCCAGGGATTCAGGGAACCTGAGCAGAAGCCCTTGGCATCAGGTCTCTGGGTTATAACTACTTACAGGGCTCTGGGGCTCGCCAAGCAGTTCAGCTGGAGGCTGCCTCCTGAGTTCAGCACAGAAGGTAATCAGGCCCAGGGTTAAGCATCAGGTACTGGATTTGGACTGACTGAGGTTATAGCATGCTCTGCCATGTGGGCACATTACTTAACCTCTCTGGGCTTCAGTGCCTTTAATCTTTGGGTGGAGTCCAGCACGTACAAGTCACTTTATAAATTAATGGTTTTGTTGAATGAATTAGACCTTCTTCATAGGATTGTCATCAGGTGTGTGTATGTGTATATAGTTGTTAGTTGCTGTCAAGTCGATTACAACTCATGGCAACTCCATGTGTGCAGAGTAGAATTGCTCCATAGGGTTTTCAAGGCTGTGACCTTTCAGAAGCAGATTGCCAGGCCTTACTTTCGAGGTACTTCTGGTTGGATTTGAACCCAATCTTTCAGTTAGTAGTCCAGTGCTTAACAATTTGTGATATATATATTTATAGGGCTTAGAGCAGTGCCTTGAACCTAGTAAGGACGCAATAAATGCAGCATTTATGCTGTGCAAAGGTGTGACTTGCACCTGGCCCTGGCACATTGCAAAGGGACAAAGTGGCATGAATTCAGGTGGTGGGAGAGACTCAAAAGTGACATACTATGGTTCTGGGCCATCAGTTCAGCCCCGTTAGGTGCTGAGGTTATACCCCCACCTCCTGCCTTTAGCGAGTCAGGGCCTCTGCTTTTTGGTATTCATGGTAGGGCTTCAGTCCTAATGGGAAAACTGGGAAACCAACACATAACCCAGGCCAGTGGGCCCAGCCTGCTCCATGGGTAACATGCCTTCTGATCCTCACTCCTGAACACCAAGGCTTGTGACACCAAGATGAATTCCGCAGCCACCTGCTGATGAGCTGAGGCTCGGCCCTGCCCTCCACCAAGGTCGGGTCAGATTGGCTCAGGAAGCGGACGGAATGAATCACCAAGGGGAGGCATCACCGACTTAGCTGACACTCCAGGATCCTTGTCCTAACCTCAAGGGGCTCCAGGGATCTTTCCCACAGCTCTGATCTTGTAGCTTCAGGAATTAGCCCGAAATCATCACACCACCAAAATTACCTATATCTCATTCACACATTTATCTCATTTCAAAAATTACTACTACATCCCCACCCGTGTCAGCCCTTATGCTAGACAATGAGGGTATAACAAAGCCCTCCTGGAAGTCACAGTCCATTAGGAGAAACCCAGACAAACAAGCCAACACAATACCGTCTGATGAATGCTGTGATGGAACAAGTACAACTGGACAGCACCTAACAACAACAACAAACGAAAATGGGTAGTTTCCTATGTTGGTGTCATACATGGATTCAAAAAGGGCTGTAGCACAATAATTTAGTGGGAAGTAAAAATTATGTAAGGAGCCCTGGCGGCACAAATGGTTAAGCTCTTGGCTGCTAACAGGAAGGTTGGCAGTTCGAACCCACCCAGCAGCTCCAAGGGAGAAAAGACCTGGCCATCTGCTCTCATAAAGACTACAACCTAGAAAACCCTATGGGGCAGTTCTACTCTGTCACATGGGATTTCTGTGAGTCAGAATCGACTCGATGATACCCTACAACAACAGCAAAAATGATGTGCTCTGGAAAATTGACTCCAAACGCAGCTCTGGTAAGAGAAAGATCCTGTTATCGAAGACATCTGTAGTTTTCATAAAATATTTTCATGAAATGCACTGAGTCCTGGAGTAGGCAAGATTCAACACCTGGAGGGCTCCAGAGACCTGGCCACAGGCCTGGCCACGTGGCTGAGGGCCTGGGGGTATCAGTGATCTCAACTCTGCTGAGGGGTGTGTGGACCTATTGCCACACCCCCTGAAGAGATGCAGTTTCCGGACTTTACGTGTGGTAAGGACAGCCACCTTTCCCCCAGGGAGCTTTCCTGGAAGCTCTGCTTCTCAGCCTGGCTGCTTAACTACCAGCCTGAAGGAACTGTGATAATTCTGCTTTGTGATGGGTAGTGGGATGGAGAGAGGGAATCTTCAGCGGCACTGGCATGACCCTTTTGTCAAAGCATGTTCTCCAACTCAGGTTTATTGCACTTTGAACTTGGAAGCATCTTGTATCCCTGGGCACCCACTGACTGCAGCCACATGCCAGGCAAGAGAGCAAGTTAATCCAGCAAGTGCCATCTCCTGCCAGCATAGCCCCAAGAGAGATGGAGCAGGTGGTTGCAGTGGTCCCTGAGAAGCCACCCCACTAGGACCTTTTCTGCTCTATTGCCATCCCCCAGCTATCCTTCAAGTTCCTTCTGAGATGCATGAGGTCCTCTCTAGGGCTAGATTCTGGAGCATTCTGGAAGTTCCTGGCCCCTACCTGTGCCACCGCTCCTGTGGTGGATGCATAAGTGCCATAGAAAAAGCAAGTGCCCCCAAGCTGCAAATCAGCTGTGTCTTCTGCCTGTCCCCACAGAGCACCTTCGACCAGGATCTCAGCTCTCCACCAGGGTCCCTTTAAACACCACAATGCTTCATCCTGAGCTGGCCGACTGGGCATGGGTGTGGCTGATGTGGCCATCGGAAGCAAATACTGGGCAGAAATGAATTATTTTACAACCACTGCTTTGAGTGTGACACTCATCCCTTTTCCAAAGCGTGCACTGTTGGCAACTTCTATCTGAAATTCATGGGAAAGCATTTGGCAAATCACAGGCTGACATGTTTATCTTGTTAGCTGTCGAGATGAGCAAGTATGCGTGCTGAATGCCATCATTCAGTCTGCACCAGGAAACGCTACTATGCAAGGAATCTGACAAAATAAATACATATTCCAACCTGATTTGTCAGATTTATAGTAATCTTTTGTTCAGAACTTTTTGCAATTGACCTTAAATAGACCTATCATGACCCGGTGACTTAGAGACCTCGGTTCTCACGTTCCCCACACATTAAAGCCACGAGGTGCCAGAGTTGTTTGATGGGGTGGCTAACCTGTTGGTATCTGTATATTTTGCTTGTCTGTTAGTATCGGGAGCCCTGATACTCTGGGGAAGTTCTACTCTGTCTTATAGGGTCACTATGAGCGAGAATCTACTTGATGGCAATGAGTTTGGTTTTTTTTTTTTTTAGAGTCAAATTACCCTAGAGGAGCCGTTCAGAACCATACATTCAGGCCTTGCCACAAATGCAAGTAAAAAGCTCCGGGCAAGAGAGGTAATTGCTGCATTCTGAACAGTTCTGTTCACCTTTCCAGACAGCCAGAGCCAAACTCTGAAGTGACTTCACACGCTGAGGAAATGGTCGTTGTTGTTAGTTGCTGTTGAGTCTGCTCTGACTGATGCCAACCTTAAGTATAACAGAATAAAACATTGTGCAATCCTGCACCGTCTTTATGATTGTAGGTACGTTTGAATCCATTGTTTCGGCTCTTGTGTCAACCCATTTCACTGAGGGTTTCCCTTGCTTTTGCTGACCCTCTGCTTTACCAACCATGCTTGGTCTTTCTTGTTGTCCAAGTTAAGTGAGCTGAAGTCTTACCATCCTTGCTTCTAAGGAGCATTCTGGTTGTATTTCTTCTAAGACTTCTTTGTGTGTTCCTCTGGCAGGCCATGGTATATTCAATATTCTTCACCAGCATCACAGTGTAAATGCATTATTTCTTCTTCTGTCTTTTTTTTCCATTGTTCAACTTTTGCATGCATGTGAGGCAATTGAAAAGGCCATGGCTTGCGCTGGGCACACCTTAGTCGTCAAAGTGACATCTTTGCTTTTTAAAACTTTAAAGAGGTCCTTTGCAGCAGATTTAGGAGTATCAATTCTGGGGATAAATATACTTCAAGATATTGTAAGACTTCAGAGCAGAGAAATGAAAAAAACTGCCCACACCCTTCCCTATTGGATCATTTCTGGTCTGGCCTGAGGCACAGATTAATTGCTGATTCATCTGTGACCTTTTAGGAGTTTCAAACAGAGAGGACAAGTTTCTGCCCTATCCCCATGCCCCGAGTGGGCAGCTTTCCTGGGAGACAGCCCCCCTGAGTGCCTGCCTCTTCTGGTAATGTGAGACCAGGATCCCAGGAGTCTACTTATTAAGGCTCAGTGATGGGCCTGATGTGCAGATTTAAAAGAGCTATGGCTGCTAACCAAAAGGTCTTCAGTTTGAATCCACCAGCAGCTCCTTGGAAACTCTATGGTTTCCAGTTCTATTCTGTCCTATAGGGTTGCTATGAGTCAGAATAGACTTGATGGCAACCAGTATACAGGTAGAGGGGGGTGAGCTTACAGTCTTGGGCCTGGAGTCTCATAGTCAGGTTCTGAAAGAGCAAACAGACACTGAAGTACAATTCTTTTTCTGTGAAGGCTCCCTTTTTAATCTTTAAATTTTTAAAAAAATTTGCATGATGTGCTTGCTATATTAAGATAATCAAAATTCAAAACTCTTTCCCAACTTGTTGAGCAAAACTGATTTTTCAGAAAAAAAAAAAAAAAGGACTGTATTTATCCTGTGGTCTTACATGCTAATAATAGCTAGGATTTCTGGAGCATTTACAGAGCACTTAGGAACATGCTAAGAGCTTTACCTGCCTTAGCTCCTTTAATTCTCACAATGGCACTGTGAGGTAAATATCATTATCCGCATTTTGTAGATGAGGAAGATGAGACTAAGGGAGATTATATGACATCTCACACAGCTAGAAAGAGCAAAGCTAGGATTTGTTGACTATCTAGATTCGTTTGACCCCAAAACTGGTGTCATTGTGATTTACAGTGCTTTGTGACCCTATAGGACAGAGTAGAACTGGGTTTCCAAGGCTGTAAGCAGACTGTCACATCTTTTTCCCTTGAAGTGGCTGGTGGGTTCGAACTTCCGACCTTCTATTCTAGTTAGCCGCCCAGCACCTAACCACTATACGACCAGGACTCCTTATTTTTTTGTTTGTTTTGTTTTTACAAGTGTGACACACAGTTCTAGACTAGAAGACTGTTTTCTTCCCTGATCAAAGATAGACTTTTAATGACACTCCCCCACAACAATAGCAGCAATAACAAACAATGGCATGTGAAAGCCATGTAGTGAGGCTGGGGAGAGACTGGAACTCAGCTCTCCTTCCTCCAAGCCCAGCGCCATCTCCAGCCATTCCCAAAGAGACGGTCTGAGTTCAGAGTGAAATGCCTGTGTGAGGGACAGTGGGAGGAGGCTGGCTGATGCTTTTCCTCTTACAGAGCACTGTGAGATGGGGCTGTCAGGAGGCTCCATGATGAGTCCTTCCAGTATTTGACCCAGGTGATCACTCCCTCCTCCTTGACAGGAATTCCAAGACACCATACTGTCTAGGTTTTCCTTCTGCCTCATGGGTTACTTATTCTTAGCTCATCGCTGGTTCTTCCTCATCTCCCTGAATTCTACATGTTAGAGGATTCCAGAGTTTGGTCCTCAGACCTGCTCTTCTCTATATTCACTCCCTAGATTATTTCAATTAGTTTCAATGCTTCAAATACTAACCAAGTGCTGCTGGCTTCAAATTTCATGTCTGCACCCTCGACCTCTCTTCATTTTACTACAGACTCATAAATCCAAACTAACAGCCATCTCAAACTTACCATATCTAAAATTGAACTCTAACTCTCACTCTCCTCCTCAAAATCTATTCCTTCCAAAGTCTTTCTCATCTCCATAAATGGAAACTTCATCTTTCCAGTGATCGGACCAAAAGCCTTGGGTTAACCTTGAACTATCCCCAGGGAGGTTGAGCTACTTGGGGACAGGCTTAGTGTAGATTTGGCCATGCAAGTACAACAGATGGAGAGAGACAAGGGAAATAAGACGTTCCCGAGGATTCTAAGCTAGGTAAGGAAGGAATTGAGATGGCAAAGAGGATGATGGCAGGGTCAGCAGTCCCCATGGAGTCAAAGGGTTGTTCATGGTTACCAGAGTAAATAAGGTAGTGGTCTGAGTAAGATACTTGAAAACAAGGGTTCAGCTGTGTGCAGTTGTACTTTATGGTGCTATGCGCAACAGTATGGCCATGGGAGAAAGACATTGAGGTGTGGTGGAAAAAACAGCACTGTGGTGAGTCTTCTAATGTGCTGAGCGGCCAAAGTATTGACTGGATTTTTCCCATGAATGTTGAAGGTGAAAATAGCCTTAGTTCTTGTGCATCCTTTATCACCCTGTTTTTGTTTACATATCTGTCTCCCAGACTAGAAAGCAAGCCCAGCAAACACAGGAACCATGTCCTGTCCAGCACTTACCACAGAACCTGGTACATTGGCAGCACTGCATACATGTGTTTGTTTGTTTTTTAACCAACATCAAATTTTAAAAACTTGAGGGGCAGGAAGATCACTGGATGCAGTCCCTTAACCTTAAAAAAGAACTTATCATTAAAGTTGATCTTGAGGCCCATGGACTGCATCCCCTACAGTGTGAGCTGCCCCATCTCAACTCTGTATGGTCATGACCTCAGCCTGCCACTTATGTAGCCATTTAATAAAATTCCCTGTGATCTCTGCCCTATACAAGTCAACTGTTTTCTCTCTTGGAACTCCAGATTCCATTCTATTCCAATCCTCACATATTACTGAGCAGCTACTGTATGCCAGACTCTAAAATGCTGGAGATAGAACAGCTACTCATATTCTTCCTCCTTCATCTTGGTGAAACCTGGGGAAACTCAGGTTCTAGAAGTAGAATAGTTCCTTTCTTCCAAAAATGATTTCTTGGGAATAATTTTTTGTTCTGGGATTGGGAGAATGTCTCTCTAAAACTTTAAGTAAACAGAATGTTTTGCCAAGTTTCAGCAAACAGGGTCCAGTACTGCCTTTGAAGTCAAGATTTTTGCGTAATTAAGCTGGGTTCCTGCTGGTTCCTTTTTATTATGGTGGCAGAGCTGGCTCACACGGAGCACTTTCTTACATGTAGCATTGATCTCTTAACGACCGGATCTAATGCACAACTACTTGACGTAATGCATACAGAAGAAGCACAAACAGCAAAGGGAAAGATTTCATTCCCATTATCATCAGTCACTACCTAATCCAGGCTGCCTAGGGCTCCCTGGAAACCAGAGAGACATCTCCCCAGCCTGCATCACTGGTCGAGCTTGGGTTAAAGGTCTCAGATCATTCTCACCCTTTCTTTCACAAACCCAAGTTCATTACAACCTGCATCTCTGAGAAAATATTCCAGATCCTGAGTTTATCGCTGTCTTTATTCAGCATCCCAACAACTTTAGCCAAACCTACTCACCAAGTCTCCTCTTTAACTCCTGTAATTTGAAAAAAGAACAATTTATTAGCTCATTCATTCATTCATCATTCATGATCCAGACACAGTACACGCAGTCAATTAGACCAGCAGACACGCAAAGCAGCAATTACAATACTGCCTGACAACTGCCAAAATGGAGGCAACGTAAGATTCCGTAGAACATCTGCTGTTAGATGCCAGTGTTTTCATACATGTCTTTCTCTCTGTTTGAAATATAAAAACTGAGATCTACAAAGCACTTAATAATATGCCAGGAACCATGCACAATTTCATCTTCCTCAGAACGGAATGTGTTGCCTACGTAAGGTCATTTGCCTGCTTCCTCATCTAAAAAATTGAGGAGTCTCAACTTGCAAGGCACACACTGAACCCAATTTTCTCAGTAACTTCAAGCAACTACAGTCTCTCACTTTTAGTCATGAAATTTTTTGTTTCCTTTATTAAGATGCAATGTTTTCTATTTTAAAAACTGCAAGCCCATATTTGGCTTATTATTTTTCTTTTTTCCCAGTGCTGACTGAATTTGTAGCTCCTATGATTTGAGGCTGGGGCAGAGGTGGGTCACGATCTGTTTTCTCACCACCCTCTCTGCAATGCCTCCTCCAGATGCTATTCTTCTGTCTGGTGGCTGGGAGGAGAAAGGGGAGATCTCCTTATGGGAGTGCCTGCGGTGACATTGCTGTCTTCTTTCTGATGGTTATCATTCCAACCTAACTCACTGACTGTAGACTTGTGGTGGTGATTGTGCCACACAAATCCTGCTGACGAGCCTCTCCTCCCAGGCAACTCTTGACTCATCAATTGTTCCCTTTTGAGATTCTTCCAGCAGAACTTCCTCTGCCTTCCTGATGCACAAACCTCTCTGTCTAATTCTGGGGCAGCTCCACAGACTTGCAGTCCAACTGGGGAGCTTTCCGGGCCGCTATTGTCCCCTCTCCACCTAACGGTGCCTTCTGAACTCTCTTCCCATGGGCTGATGAATTAGAGGAGCAAGGCCATGAACCCACTGGGCTGGGACCAAATCCTGAAAGGCTGGTATGCCCTATTTGATGGATTGAATTATGTCCACCAAGAATAGGCATTAGATCCTAACCCTGCGCCTGTGTAAGTCATGTAATCACCTTCCATAATGCAATCTAATGTTATATTAATGAGGCCATACCAGTGCAGGGTGTGTCCTAAACCTAATCACTTCTGGCTAGATATTTTTTTTTAAAAAAAGTAGGTTAGACACAGAGACAAGCACATACTGAGGAAGAAAGATGTCATGTGAGGATCTCCAAGAAACAAGGAAGTTCCAAGGTTACTGATAATGAAGAAATTGACATGGCCAAGACCCTGATTTGAACTTTTAGCCTCCTGAACTCTAGGAAAATGAATTTCTGTTTTTTAAAGCCACGCATTTGCTTCTGTTACAGCAGTATTAGGAAAATAAGACACACTACACTGGAGTAAAGCTTTTGTGCTTTAGGTAAAGTGAAAAGGCTAAAGAATTTTGAACAGGGGAGTGACATGATTAGATTTGTATTTTATTTCTATCCTTCACAGAGTGCAGTAGAGAATAGTCAGGATAATGTGAGACCAGCATCAGGGAGACCAATAAGGAGCCAGATGCAATGCTTTCCAACTTGCATGTTGTTTGACAACATAGCCAAACTTGACAAGTCTTCTTTGGCATATGACACAGTCTAGAAGGTGATTCTGAATGCCTTGGGCAAGTCAATTCCTTCTGTCTATGGAGGGCCAAATAATTACAGAACATTAGAGCCAGAGCTAGACCAACCCCCTCACGTATCAGATGAGGCAGCTGAGGCCTGGGGATGTGGCATGACTTCCAGAAGACCACAGAGAGTTCACAGCAAGCCCCGTAGAATAGGATGTTATGCTTCAGGAAGCAAGGTACAGTTCACCTGGGTGTAGTTTCAGACACTTTCTTGGCTGCCCCTTTTGACTTCAGAACCTCAGTTCCTGCTCGATCAAGTCTTTTTCCATCCACCTAGCCACACTTCACCCAGTTTTCTCCCCCTGCTTCTCCAGTCTGTGCACCTGCCTGCCCATCCTGGACCTAATTGGACTATGCTTTGGGGATCTCCGACTTGACACTTGCCCATATGCCCGAGCCTGGCCCATCCCTGCTGCCAGGGCACCCAGTCCCAGCCACCAGGCTTTCCAAGTCATTGGTGAATTGGCCCTGGGAGAGCTCTCTCCAGCTTCTCCACCTGAAGACATACCATATTTGTTATTCTTCATGCAACTCTCTCCTACTGGTCTACAATCTCCTTGAGAAAAAAGACTATACATTTTTCCAAATTTACCTGAACCATGATGAGCACTCAAAGAATATTTGATGACTTTATTAATTTAGTAATTTCTTTGCTCTTGTTAGTTGCCACTGAGTCAGCTCTGACTCACGGCAACCTTATGTATAACAGAACAAAGCGTCGCCTGGTCCTGCACCATCTTCATTATTGTTGGTATGGCTGAGTCCATTGTAGTGGCTGTGGTGTCAATCAATCTCATTGAGGGTTTCCCTAGATTTTGCTGATGCTCTACTTTACCAAGTCGCTTCTTTACAAGCTGTCTAACATACTCCAACCCTATGGAAAGAGGTTTGAGAGAGCACTGTGCTCAATGCACATGGGAAGTCCCATCCTATACAAAAATATATGTGTAAATAGATAATGCGAAGTTCTCAGCAGTTAACAAGTACTCCACTCAAATAAAATATTTCAAAGTTCAATTAAGTTTGGGGAGTGCTAGATTTTAAAAAGTTAAACCGCTTTCTTTATAACAGGACCTCAAGAGGTCTTTAATATGCCAACATGCAACTCTCCAAGATGAGTATCTGATCCACACAACACTTGACTTTACCAGGTATCCCTCCTTTGCTGCTGAAGGCGATTTTGAATTCCTGGTAGATTTCTGTTTTGTTTTAAAGCAGAACATGAGCCAAAGGCATCATCTTGTGAGCTATAAATCCGTGCCGGCTCAGTTTGGAGGGGCTGACATGGGTGTAAACGTCACTGAATGTATGTTAACATCTTGGGCTTCTCCCTGCTCTGTAGCGCCTCTGAGATCTTCTAGCAGAGCCCTTTGCAAGGGAAAACAGGCACAGGAAATATATTACTGTGGTGTAGCGTGACAGTCACCTAGGAGACCAGCTGTACCTCTCAATTCTAAGTGCAGACTTGAATGAATGAGGCTTATATACACTCTCATATAGGGTTGCTATGAGTTGGAATGGAATCCTGGTGGCACAGTGGTTAAAAACTTGGCTGCTAACCAAAATGATGGCAGTTCAAATCCACCAGCCACTCCTTGGAAACCTTATGGGGCAGTTCTACTCTGTCCTATAGGGTCGCTGAGAGTCGGAATTGACTCTATGGCAACGGGCTATATGAGTGGGAACTGACTTGACAGCAACAGGTGTAGTTTTTTTGCTTTTTGATATGCATTCTAAAGGGGACTTGGTGGCGCAACAGTTAAGTGCTTGGCTGCTAACCGAAATATTGGCAGTTTGAACCTACTCAGTGGCTTCTCGGGAGAAAGACCTGGCAATCTGCTCCTGTAAAGATTATTGCCTAGAAAACACTATGGGGCAGTTCTACTCTGTCCCATGGGGGTGCTATTATGAGTCTAAATCAACTTGAGGGCACTCAACAACAACAACATATGCAGTCTTGTGAAGCAGTCAGACTGCTAATTTAGCATGGGGGACTGTTGGTAATGGAGACATGTTGAACTCAGCCCTCTGTCCCTACCATTTTGCAGAGGAGGGAACCGGGGCCCAGGAAGATGGCCTGCCTTTCCCAACATCACAGAGCCAATGGTTTTTTCATGAAAACAGAAGTCTCAGCCTGGGTTAAAATCTTAACTCAGCCACCGATCTTTATGAAGAGCTATATATTTTTAAATTGCTTCAGACATGCAGATGCGCAGTCAGGAGTCCTAGCTTGGTTGTGTGCTGGCACAGAGGGAAGGAGGAAGGCGGCCATCATTTGCTATGAGTAAGAGATCCAGACGGAGCGGCAGAGCAGGTGCAATTTGTTTCCTCAAGTCCTCAGTGGCACTTGGCTCCTGCCACGCCCTTGATCCTGGAGATTTGCCTGAATAATGGAGATTGGCAACCTGAGGGATTAGGGAGTGACCCCTTCCTGTTCTCCAGAGGCCTCTAAGCCCCATTTCCTAAGTCCCTGCAGGGAGGAGCCCAGCACTTACAGCTAGCAGGTACTGAGGAGGAAGAACTCTGGAGATCTCACCTCCTCTCGAAGGGCCACTCATCCCCCTAAACTGAACCTACAGCAGCAAGCCTAGTTTAAGCCCTGTCTAGCACCCTGCAGATCTGACCTCTACCTCAGCGTATTAACAAGCATTAAACAGGAGCCTCTGCGCAGGGGATATAAAGGGAAGAAGACAGTGCAGGGTCCTCTGTCTGCGACGGCTTACAGCCTAACGGGGGAGAGAAAAGGTTTGTTCTCCTGCCCCTCCTGCTCAGCCTCCATCCACCTTCCCTAACAACTCCCTGATTTCTTTCTGGTTTTGGTCTTGGTGGGATGACTAATCCAGCACCTGCCCTCCGAATAGAGAAATCGAAAGCTTTTCCCCTAGAGAAGAAGACACAATGCTTTAGGGGACGCTAAGCTTCTGTTGGGGGGATGGAAAATTTGGGAATGGTTAATGGTGATGAATGAGGAATATAATTAATGTCATTAAACTGTATATGTGAAGATTGTAGAAATGGCAAATGTTTTGTTACCTGTACTTTTACCACAATAAATTTTTTTTTTTTTTTTAATTTCTTTCCCCAGTGCCTCTCTAAATGCCCCAGTATTACAGGGAACATGCACAGGTCTAAACTTAGTAAATGGATGCTTTTCCCTGACTCTGACTCTTGAGTAGGTGCCCCAACGGGCTGTGTGATATGGCCAGAGCCCCTCGCCCCATTTGCGGCACGCCGAGCGTACACTCCTATTACAACATCGCTCCAATGGCTTCCCTCCTAGCCCTCCGGGGCCACCTTGCCTCCTACCTGCTTCCTAGCCTGGCTTTTCAACATTCCTGTCCATCCTACGAGTGTCTGATCAACCTCTTGATAAACTCCCTTTCCCCTGGTTAAACAGAGTCACTTTCTGTCCCTTGCAGTCAAGGAACCTAATGGATACAAGTTTGTACACACAGATAATCCTTAGCGGGTGTGGTAAATGCTAAAGGTAAACACTATGGGAGTATATATAGAGAAAGAATGCGTACTGGGGTATAGGGACAGGGATCCAGGAAGCCTGCAAAAAAGGAGGAGACATGTTGGGTTGGAAAGATCACTACGGAGTCAGGTAATGACCTAAACACTAGAGCAAATGTGAGGACAGGGGCACTTTGAACACAAGTGGAATAGCCCAAAGAAGAAGGGGAACAAGCAGAGCCTGTCCTAGGTGCCACCTCTGCTGCCTGCTTCTGGGTGACAGCCACAGTCAGGTCTCCCCGGCTGAGCTTCCTTCCCGGAGCTTAGATCCAACACCAGCGAATGCAGCCACACCAAATCTGACACCACTGCCTTGCTTCCACCTCTAGGCAGGGGCCAGGGGAAGAGGGGGCGAGTTTCTTGGTAGTGACAGCAAAGCCAAGCCAAGGAGGGCGTGTTCAGCAACAAGCATCCTCAACCCTCAACCAGGCAGAGTCCCTCCTGAATACCCAAGCCCAAACCTTCCTCTTAACATGTCTTGGGGACATGGAGGCTTTGGGTTCTAGAACCTTCCCTCCCCCACCAGCTTCCTGCAAAATATCCCCTCTTCATGTTTACAGGTCTCCATTTCTCACTGGACCATACTGGACCACATCTTAGCTTTATGCTTTCGTGGGGACTGTGCTTGTAATGCTCTGGATTAGTAATTTCCATAGATTTTTATTTTAGCAAAACAGAAAACCCAAGTGAATTAATTCTGACAAAGCTCTGGCAAAAAAAAAAAAAAAAAAAAAGGAAGCGGGTCTATCACATACTGTAGTCCTAAAGTCCCAAACTCATAGGGGTTACAGCAACTATCTGGTGTTCCCCAGTGTCAGAGACAAAAGCGAGATAAGAATGATCCTCTCTGATGTCTCTCCTTCATAATGAGGGTATTGGAAATAAAGTCTGGGAACTATTTGTTCAAAGTTTGCACTTTTGGCTCCTAGACAAGGAGGGATCATGGGGAAGAAACTTATAATGCAATTGTAATGAAAATCTCTTTTCAGTGGAAGATTTGCTGATCACTAAACATTATCCACAAACAGTTTCGGATGAAGTCCCTAGTTAGAGAACTGAGAGGCTTTTGAATCTGAGTTTTCTCCCTGATATACTTGAGAAACATCTCCTTTCACTTGGGATGTTGTGTTTGAGGTTTGGAAATGAGGTGGCATTTCCTTAAAAGGGAACGAAAATACATATTTCGTTGGCTATGGCTCAGGGTAGCGCGTGTTCCCAGAGGAAACAAAAGGCTTTGAAAGGAGTGTTTGCTTCATTCAGTAGAAATAATGTTGATTTGTTTATGTCTTAGCCTCTGTTTGGTGATTAATGTGCAAAAATATATCTTCTGAGACTTGGAATGCACTGGATCCTTTTTAGTGGGCCACGGTGGGGTAAATAAAGATGAGAAGAAGAGAGAGCCACTGTGACGCTGGTGAAATATGCTGTTTTAACTCAATTTATCTGAAGTTTAGATGACCCAGGCTGTTCCTAGCGAAATATCAGCTCTTTCATTGGTATTTTCCTTTCCTTTTTTGCTAGCAAACATGACTCCTGGAAATTTTAAATTACTTCTTGGTGTTTGAAAAAAAGTAAATAATTATATAATCTAGTTTGCACGTGGCCTGCTCTGGTAGAACTTGGAATAAGCCAAGTTCCTTGATTTGATTTGAGAGACAGCTCCATTACTGGTTGCTGGATGTTGGAAAAGCCATTTTCCTTCCTACGTCTCAGGTGTGAAGCAGCAGATGTGAAGTGGGATGATTATACCCACCTCATTCGTAAAACTATTGTGCAGATGAGATGATCTGAAAGTGCTTTGGGAAGCGCAAAGCATGTCACGATTATGTGAGGGAGAAGAAAAAGGAAGCCATGGTTTATTGTGTACCCAATTGTACCAGGCACTTTGCAAATGGACTCTGGCAATAGAGTCTTGAGCACTCTCTACACCCCCCAATCTTGCCATCCCCCGCATCCCAAACCATCTCCTAAGCAGCACCCAAAGTGATGTAAACCAGCTCGTGTCACCTCAGCTTAAAAATTCTTCAAATATATCCCCTTGCAGTTAGAATGATATCCAGACTCCTTGCCATGGCATGCCAAACCCTACTTGATCTGACTCCTCCTTCCCCACCACATTAGTCTTCCTTCAGTTCTTTGGCCAGGCTCAGTTCCTTTCTGTCTCAGGGCCTTTGCACATGTTCAATCCCTCTTTCTGAGAGGCTCTTCCTCCTTTCCTAACCTGGCCAACCCTCTTCATCTTTTTCAGTTTCAGTTCACATGTCATTTCCTCCCACTCAGTCTGGCACATTGACCAGACAGATTGTGCAATACACAACTCCAGGGGGTGCCAGTCACATAGACTATGGTCTGCACAGGGTGACGTTGTTCTCAGCCTCCACCCCCACCCCCATTACACTCTTGACCTGCACTGCACTTCTCCTTCACAGCAATTTGCACATGTACAACCATTTATTTGTTAAATATCCATCTTCTCCACTAGATCCTCAGGAAAGGCACTGTGAATTTTCTGTTCACCTCTGAATTCTCAGCACCAGAACAGTGCCTGGCACATAGACCAAAAACCAAACCCATTGCTGTAGAGCCAATTCCAACTCATAGCAATCCTATAGGACAGAGTAGAACTGCACCATAGCGTTTCCAAGGAGCGGCTGGTGGATTCAAACTGCCAACCTTTTCGTTAGCAGCCAAGCTCTTAACCACTATGCAACCAGGGCTCCTGGCATATAGAAGGTACTCAATAAATGTTTGTGGACTGACTTTTCATGAAGTATAGACAAGTACATGTCATCCTGTCTCTATCCAGCATCACTGAATAAGCATGAGCACTGAGGTTTGGCAAGTGTCTCAGCAGCTTCCCATTGACTGTCTCCAGCCCCATTACCAGCCTCAAGCTGGGAGCTAAATAGTCCGGCATTAGACCTGGAAGATAAAAGGTCAAGTTCAGAGGACCCCAGAGGAGAAATAATAATGGGGTCACTGAGGACTGAGCCTTACCTTTTGCTGCTAAGAGACACACCCCTGCCTGCTAAAGGTATTTAGCTCCTCTTCTGGGTGGTGCAAATGGTTTATGCTTGACTAGTAACTGAAAGGTTGGTAGTTCAAACACACCCATTGGTGCCTCAGAAGAAAGGCACGGCAATCTGCTTCCATAAAAAACACAACGAAGAAAACGCTATGGAGCTCAATTCTACTCTGTAAGATTTGGGATCACTATTAATTGGAACCAACCTGATGGCAACAGATTTATGGGTTTGGTTCCAGAAATGTACTATTCCAGGAAAAAAATGTACATGAGCAGAGACTTCAGAACGAAGATCAGAGTGTTAGTTTCATCTTATCACGGACTAGCTGGTGATCACGGGCAAGTGTAAACTCAGGATTATAAACTCTGCTGTCCTTTATTCTTTTTGGAATCTTTTTAAATTAAACAAGATACTTTATAAGCAGAATCCTGAGCTCTAAAGAAGAATGGATCGTATAATGCGGTGTGGCATTGTTATTTTAAGGAGTCCTTGTGGTGCAATGGGTAAGCACTAGGCTGCTAACTGAAAGGCTGGCAGTTTGAACCCACCAGCGGGGCTCTGCAGGAGAAAGTCCTGGTCATCTGTTCCTGTAAAGATTACAGCCAAGAAAACTCTATAAGGTAGTTCTACTGTGTCATATAGAGTCCTATGAGTTGGAGTCGACTCCAAGGCACATAACAAATTGTTATTTTACAGTTGATTAGCAAACCTCTTCAAGAAGACATTTGCATTTCTTCCCTCTCACCTGGTTCTTAGGCTGTAACTATCTCTAGTCATAACTTGCTGAGTAACCAACCACAAAGGGTTTAGCGGCAGGAGGTGACACTCTTTTTGTGTTTTGTATGACATCAGAATAAATAATACTTGTGGACTCAGTGTACTTGTTTGGTGAGATCTTTTCTATTCACTGATTCTTAGAGCAAACATTTATCAAATGCTGTCTCTGCACCAGGGACCATGTTATGTATTGAAAAGAAGGTGTTTCCTGCCTTTGAGGCTCTCACCAGCTAGAGCAGGGGTTGGGAAGGAAGGGGGAACCCAGCATGCAAGCAAGCAAGTAGAGAGCAGAGGTTGTGCTGATGGAGGTATGAACAGCACCTATGGCAGTATAGAGGGAGGTGGATCCACTCTGCCTTGGCCAAGGAGATGGGTCTCAGGCTTGCCTTCTCAGACAAGGCCACCTTGGGTCTGACAGAGCACAGAGAAACATCCTCAAGGGAATGAGGCGGAGAAGACTTTCTAGAGGTATTCCTAGGCCATGGGAACCATTTGGATCCCTTCTGTCTTTTAGTTAATCTGCTTCAAGACTCTTAGCTTCTTGACACCTGCGTGCATACAGACCCACCCTATCCCCACCCCGGGAGGGAGAATGAAGACAGGAGCTGTTTGCAGAGCCTCAGCTTCTCATCATCACGGGTGGGCTTGTTGGTAGGAGGCTTGTGGGCAGCAGTGTAACTCCAAATTCTTGTTGAATGTCTGGGGTTTGGCAGGGGGTACTTTGCCTGGTGCACTTTCCTTCATTTTTTTGTAAACTTGTGCATTTCAGAGGAAATGTAATTCTTGGGTTTCTGACTTGTTTACATCCCTCAAAATGCCATTTGTTGTTCAAGGTACAAGAAGGCTTTAGAAACCCCTTCTTTCCAAGAATGCGGGGGTTTTGAGGGCTAAAATCCAAACTGTAGTCTCTACCTCTGAGCCTGAGAAGTCAGAGTTTGAGTTAGACCCCTTTCCACCTCTAACTCTGCTGGGCTTCCTACACAGCTGGAGGTAAGATGGTATTGGGGTGCTGTGGACAGAGGGTTTCAGCTGAAAGCAGGGGTCCTGCTGTGATCGTCACATCCAGGTCAGAGGGATAAGCACTGGCTTTTTGTTGACCTGACTGAAGCTCCATGGAGTTTCAGAGGAACTAGATATGGAGGACAATATTTTGATAAGTTCCCTGAAGGAAACATGAGAGCCAAGGAAGCAAATGAGTCAGCTAAAGTTCTGCATTTTAGAAACGGACAGAAACTTGGGGATAAAGGAAAAAGACAGTGTCATAGATTGAATTGTATCCCCCGAAAATATGTGTATCAGTTTGGTTAAGCCCTAATTCCCAGTATATTGTGTAATTGTCCACCATTTTATCATCTGATGTAATTTTCCTATGTGTTGTAAATCCTATCACTATGATGTTAATGAGATGGATTAGCAACAGTTGTATCGATGAGATCTACAAGATTAGACTGTGTCTTAAGCCCGTCTCTTTTGAGATATGAAACAGAGAGGAAAGCAGAAAGACAGGAGGACCTTTTACCACCAAGAAAGCAGCACCAGGAGCAGAGCATGTCCTTTGGACTTGGGGTTCTTTCGCAGAGAAGCTCTTAGTTGAGGGGAAAACAGATGACAAGAACTTTCCTCCAGAGCCAACAGAGAGAGAAAGCCTTCCCCTGGGGCTGACACCCTGAATTTGGACTTGGAGTCTACCAGATTTTGAGAGAATAAATTTCTCTTTGTTAAAGCCATCCACTTGTGGTATTTCTGTTAGAATGACACTAGATAACCAAGACAGACAGGAAGGAAAATGGGAGTAGAAGGGGGAGGACCAAGCAACATAGAAGTGGCCAAGGGACTTTTAGGAACAAGATTATATGACACTGTGTTTTATTTCTGATGCTTCATCTTCCCAAATCATCAATAAAACCTGCACACAAAAATGCCTGTGTGAAAGGTTTGTTTGGAGGAAGCTAATGGAAATGAGGAGCCCTGGTGGTGCAGTGGTTAAGAACTCAGGCTGCTACCCAAAAGGTCGGCAGCTCAAATTCATCAGCCACTCCTTGGAAACTCTATGGGGCAGTTCTACTCTGTCCTGTAGGGTCACTATGAGTCCGAATCGACTCCACGGCAATAGATTTGGTTTTATTTATTTTTTATTTTTTGAAGGGAAATGACTGAGTTCCACATTTGGGTTGAAAAACCCAGGTAGGGTAGTGAGACAATGCCTAAACTGAACTAATTTAGTGGAAGTAGGAGTTCAGAACCTAAGGTGACCACAAGGATGTAAATTCCTCAGAAATTCCCATGACTCTTGAGAAAGTAATGAAATGTTCCATAATTTGTAGATTGAGGGTTTAAACGATCTCATCTAGCCTAGAAGGAGCAAAGAGACCCCAGCTAACATCTCCATTATATGTTTTTATTATCTCATTTGGCCATGAAATAAATATAGTTAATCCTCATCATCCAAAGGAAAAGATCAAGGCCCAGAGAGAAGAAGTTATTTCCACCAAATTCCATACCTAATAAGTAAGGAATCTAGAATTTGAACCCAAGTCTTCAACAGCAATTTTTAAAACTTTTTCTTTTGAAATAATTATAAACTCATAGAAATTTGAGAAAAATGTACAGAGAAGTCCCATGTACCCTTTACCCAACTTCCCCAACTCTGGCTGAATTTGACGCTCTTCACATCACCCACTGAATCTCAGGATGAAGAGTTGAGCTTCAGAGACTGGGATTTTGTGCTAAAGCAGGGCTTTTAGGTTTATGGATCATCAGGCATTGAGCCTCTTATGGGGAACCAGAAAGTAAGCAGGTAAAAATAGTTCAGCCTATACGTATGCCTATTCTAGATATTTCATATAAGTGGAATCATACGCTATTTATCCTTTTGTAACTGACTTATTTCACTCAGCATAATGTATAGAGAACAAAGTTTATTAGTGGTTGCCAAGGGTGGGAGGGAGGGGGAAAGAGGGAGTCATTGCTTAAGGGACACTGAGCTTCTGTTAAGGATGATGGAAACAATTGGAAGTGGATAGTGTGATGGTTGCACATGATGAGCATAATTAATGTTATTGAATTGTACACGTAAAAAATGTTGAAATGGGAAATTTATATATACGTTGTTGCTGTGTGCCGTCGAGTCTACTCGGACTTATACCAAGCCTAAAGGACAGAGTAGAACTGCCCCATAGAGTTTCCTAGGCTGCAATCTTTACGGAAGTAGATCGCCAGGTCTTTTCTCCAGTGGAGCTGCTGGTGTGTTCAAACTGCCGATCTTTAGGCTAGCAGCTGAGTGTTTAATCATTGTACCACCAAGGATATATGAGATATTTATATATATATATATATATATATATATATATATATACTTACCATAATTGAAAAAAAAAATTGGCCAAATCCAAACAACTTAGTTTCTTCAACAACAACAACAACAAAAAGCAAGCGTTAAAGAAATATTGATAATTGTTGAAATCAAGAGTTGAGGGCACAAGAATTTATTATACTATTCTTTTTACTCTGGTGTATGTTTGAAATTTGCCAATAAAAAGTTAAAAAAAGAAAAAAGAGTTCAGCCTAAAGATGTTCAAGCCTTAGAGGAATGGTTCTCAACCCTGGTTGCACATTCGAAACACCTGGAGAGCCATTTAAAAATACCAATGCCTGCCGCAGCCTCAGGGGGCAGAGGTGGTACAGTGGTAGAATTCTCACCGGCCATGCAGGAGACCTGGATTCGATTCCCACCCAATGCACCTGATGTACAGACACCATCCATCTGTCAGCGGAGGCTTACATGTTGCTGTGATGCTTAACAGGTTTCAGTGGAGCTTCCAGACTAAGATGGACTAGGAAGAAAGGCCTGGCAATCTGCATCCGAAAATCAGCCAATGAAACTCCATGGATCACAATGGTTGATTATGGGAATGGTGCAGAACTGGGCAGTGTTTCGTTCCATTGTGCGTGGGGTCACCACGAATCAAAGGCTGACTCGTCGGCAGCTAACAACAACAACAACAACAACTCCAGCCTCAGATCAGATGTTCTAATGTAATCAATCCAGTCTGGGGCTTAGGCATCAGTATTTTTGGAAGCTTCCACCTCCCCACAAAAGGGGTTTCTAATATGCAGCCAGGGTTGAGAATCTATGGTTGAGGCCATCCGTTCAATAGCCTCCAGAGTGAGCACCCTCCGTCATCAGACTCAACTGTCGCACCACCCTCCTTCCTAAGACCAAATCTTGGGGGCCCTAGATACCTGTAAAAGGAGCTGTGAATGGAGAGACTGCCGGGGTAACTTCACTGGGGAAATTTCTCTGTTGTGTTCACTGCAAAACTTTGTGGACCTGCCACTCTAAGCTGTGCTTCCTTTTCTGAAACAGTAAATCAGCTCCAGGCACATCAAAAGCAATTATCATTCCTCTGGCACAGGCTTGGGCTTTGTTTTCCGACACATCTAAAGGAAGCGGGGCCACTTATCTCTGCATTGCTTTCCCAGAAAGCTCACGCGCCTGCTGTGTGGGGTCACCATTTCACAATTTGCATCCATCACACCTTGGACAAAGTGGGGAGAAATTGGCTTGCTTTGTTTTACAGCACTGGGGAAACAGATTTCTTCTTAAGCGTCACACAATAAATTGTATCAAATCCTTTCAGCAGGGTTTCCATGGCTATGTGAAAGGAAAATCGTATAGTAATTGTTTTCAATAATACAGCAAGGCGAGCTGGAGAGTACTTCTTAATTTCTGTCATCTGTGCTGGGCTCCTGTTTGTATGGAAATGTTCCCCAAGGAGGGGAAAGTTTTCTGCATTCAGTGGGGGTTGCTTGGTGGCAAATGTACTGCAAGGTCAAATGCAGGCTGAAAGAAACAGATCCACCAAATCCCTTAGCCCTCTGCTCTGTCCGTGTGAGCCTGGGGACTTGTCTGCTTATTTTAAGTGCATATTAGCACTTATTTTAAGTGCTTTCTCAAGACAGAAAGCAATTCCTGACTCAGGCTAGACAATAGTTGGGTAAGGAAGGAGAGAGCTCTATACTCTCCCTGACAGGAATGCCATCTTGGGTCCCTAGCCCATGTAGACAATTCAACTTCCTAATAGGGACACAAGTAAAGTTCCTCCACCAAGTCCCAAAAAGAGTCCAGGGTAAACTTCACCTAGGACCCAATCCTTTGACCACAGTTGATGTTGATGAGAACCTCATGTGGGTGGGAAATGGGGGAGGTGAGAGGAAAAAGACAACGGAGTGGGGGAGGCATACCCTCACCAAGTATGTATGAGATCACTTGGTAGCCAAATCAACACTGGAAGAAAAAGAACATTGGCTCCAATCACAGTCTGCCATTTTGAACTCTCTGGAAGTTTATTTTAGCTTTTTTAAATAATATTTTGGAACATGCATATTAAGAAGTAATAGAACACATAAAATGATACACCCACATAAGTCATCTTTGGAGCCAAAACCAACATAGTTAAGATGCTTTGCTTTACATCTGTGCCTGTGAGAGATGTTCCCTCTCTGTAGGCCTCAGGGAAGGCTTGGAACAGACCCACTGGATTCCAGGAGCTGAGACTCCCCAAGGGCCATCCTATAGCCCCCAGGGAAGCCAGTGTGGGCTGCCTGTCCTTTGGTACCTCTGGTCCATTTGTAGTGTCTGCCTGCAACTCACTCTTTGTCAGTCCTGAGCCTGTACTTTTTGAAGATACACCTCATACCCAATTGCTGCTCCTTTTAGAATTTGTCATGAGGTGGAGCAGATTTGATGCCAGGATTAGGCCGTTCCTCTGAGCTGCTACATTACCCTCTGCTGGTGTACTTATCCTCTGGTTATACTTTCTGTTTACTTGTCTGTCTCCTCTACTAGATCATGAGACCCCTATGCATCATACGTCCCCAGAACTTAGCACAGTGTCTGGTACATAGTAGATGTGCAACACGTGGTTGTTGAGTAAATGCCTATATGAATGAATGACAAAATTCTGACTGAAAGCATTAGTATCATGATGTCTGGAACATCAGTATGATGTTCCTTTAAATCTCTCTTCTGGGGTTCATGCTCTTTTAGTTTGCAGTCACCCACACTGAATACCAGCACCCCACAAACACGTGCATGTGTGTGTGTGTGCACGCGCACACACACACACACACACACACTGGATAGCACCACCCTTGGCTTCCAGGGGACTTCAGAGCCCTCTCCTCCTCCCTGGGCTAGGAAGCCCACAGATCCCAAGTGACAAGGACCAGGTCTGCTGAATTGCTCATTATTCCCTTTATGAGGTAGGCCTGCTTAGCTCATATGATGATGGTAACGGGTGGACTAACCAGTAAGCAAGGTATGCCTGGGCTTACTTGTGCTTACTTATTAATCTGTAGAGCACAATTTCACCTGGGTTTCACCATAAAGTGAAATTGTGCACTACAGATTAGTTAGTAAGCGCAAGTAAGTCCATGCATAGCTTGCTTATTGGGTAATCCATCCCTGAAGGGTAAGCACCATCTATGGAATCATAACAGTCCCATTTTCAAATGGCTAAATTGCTGTATTTCTTCTGACATGAGGATTTCTTTGGAACACTCCTCCAGTGACTCAAAATCCCCTCCTGGCTTGTGGCAAATGCAAAGATGCTAATAAACTAAACTTACTCTCAGGTTTTTGGCAAACAACCAGACTCTTAAATTAATTCCTCCCACCTGCCCCCAAGCTCCTCATCTAGCTTTCGGACTAAACCAGAAGATTCACACCTATTTACTAACCATAATGAGCCACTCACTAAAAGACTAGCACTGGGTTTGTTTCTTCTGGTTTATTTGCTCAGCATACAGATTGAGGAAGTATAGTGAAAGGATACAATGCTGAGGCATACTTTCCTGACCTTAAACCACACAGTATCCCCTTGGTCTGTTCTATCGACTGCCTCTTGGTCTATGTACAGGTTGCACATGAGCACCATTAAGTGCTCTGGAATTCCCATTCTTCAGAATATTATCTGTAATTTGTTATGATTGACACAGTTGAATGCCTTTGTATAGTCAGTAAAGCACAGGTAAACATCTTTCTGGTATTCTCTGCTTTCAGCCAATATCTACCTGGCATCAGCAATGATATCCCTCTTTCCATGTCCTCTTCTGAATCCAGCTTGAATTTCTGGCGGTTCCCTGTCAATGTACTGCTGCAACCACTTTTGAATTATTTTCAGCAAAATTTTTCTTGCATGTGATATTAGTGATATTGCTCAGTAATTTCTGCATTCTGTTGGATCACCTTTCTTTGGAATGGGCACAAATATGTATTTCTTTCAGTCAGTTGGCCAGGCAACTGTCTTCCAAATTTCTTGGCATAGATGAGCGAGAGCTTCTAGTGTTGCTTTGGTTTGTTGAAACATCTCAGTTGGTATTCCGTCAATTCCTGGAGCCTTGTTTTTCACCAATGCCTTCAGTGCAGCTTGGACTTCTTCCGTCAGTACCATCAGTTCTTGATCATATGCTACCTTCTGAAATTGTTGAACGTTGACCAACTCTTTTTGGTACTGTGACCCTGTGTATTCCTTCCATCTTCTTTTGATGCTTCCTGCATCATTCAATATTTTGCCCATAGAATCCTTCAATATTGCAACTCAAGGCTTAAATTTTTTTATTCAGTTCTTTCAGCTTGGGAAATACCAAGCATTGCCTTCCCTTTCGGTTTTATATTCCAAGAGACCCAGGCAAAAACTGCAAATCTTCTTATATCCTAATCTTGGAAGTCCCAGAACTTCACTTCCATCACATTCTATTGGTTAATCAATTCACTAAAGCCAGCTCAGATTCAAGGGTAGGAGAATTAGACACTACCTCTTGCTTAAATGAGGGTCAAAGAATTTGAAGTCATCTATAATCTGCCACACTCTGCTGTCTGGTTACAAATTATTTACATTCCTCCCACATGAAAAATACATTCATTCCTCTCAAAACCTGAAAGTCTCATCCCATTACGGCATCCACTCAGACTGACAAACAGGATGGACCCACTTTATTTTAACTTAAACTCAAATAATTAATGTCCACTATTAACTGAAATGAACTCATGTTCTCTCTGCCACAGCATTTGGGGACTTCCTCCAGTATACTGTTGACATGGTTTTATGGTCAGGAGCTAGGAGTGACCTTGATCAGATGCTGAAACATTTGGTTAACTACAGTCAGAAAGAACAATCTCACATTAGCTATGCTGAAGTGAAAATATTTGCATTGGAAGACAAGCAAAAGACTAAATACTCCCCTCCTCAACCCCACAGGTCTCTCCTTCAGCTAGGAGAAGGTTCCCTTGCAACCAGCTCAGTTGGTGGGTTTACTAGCTTCCAGATGTGCTCAGAAGTGGACTTTCTAAAGAGACAAGACAGGGTTTTTGTGACTTAAAAGGGCAGTGCTTTTAATTTCAGGCCAAAATCATCTCTTCCATGGGGTCTTAACCAGGTACTTATACTATCATGTGCTTAAACAAGCCTCCAAGTTCTATTTGAAAGGCAAACTTAGGCTCTGCTAGCATTTACCCCAAGACTGCCCTCTGGCTGTGCCTTGCTGCATACAGGAAGGGGAGAGAGGACCAACATTTATTGGGGACCACTTTCACACATACCCCAGTATCCATTTTTTTCTCCCTCCTATGTTGTTGTTAGGTGCGGTTAAGTCGATTTCAACTCACAGCGACCCCATGTGACAGAAAAGAGTTGCTCCACAGTGTTTTCTAGACTTTATTTTTTTTTTAAATTGTGTTTTAGGTCAAAGTTTACAGCGCATATTAGTTTCTCATTCAAAAATTTATACACAAATTGCTTTTGACATTGATTGCAACCCCTTGACAATGTATGTGTCAGTACTCCCCCCGACCCCTTTCCCTTTATACCCTGGGTTCTCTGTGTCCATTCATCCAGTTTTCCTGTCCCTTCCTGCTTCTCATCTTTGCTTTTGGGCAGGCATTGCCTACTTGGTCTCATATACTTGATTGAACTAAGAAACACACTCCTCACATGTGTATTGTTTGTTTTTATAGGCCTAATCTTTGGCTGAAAGGTGGACTTCAGCAGCAGCTTCAGTTCTGAGTTAGCAGGGTGTTTGGGGGCCATAGTCTTGGGGGTACCTCCAGTCTCTGTAAGACCAGTAAGTCTGGTCTTTTTTTTTTTTTTTTTTTTTTTTTTGGTGAATTTGAATTTTGTTCTACATTTTTCTCCCGCTTTGTCTGGGACCTTCTATTGTGATCCCTGTTAGAGCATAGGCTGTAATTTTTGCAAGAGCAGATTGCCAAGTCTTTCTCTCATGGAGCCACTGGGTGGGTTCAAACCACTGATCTTTCAGTTAGCAGCCAAGCACTTACCCGTTGCTCCATGAGGGCTCCTTTCCTCAGTAATAGAACTCTTGAGTTTTAACTGGGCTAAGGTTGACAGATTAAATACAGAACACCCAGTATATTTAGATTTCAGATGAACAATGAATAATTTTTAGTAAAAGTATGCCCCAAGTATTGCATGGAGCATAGACTAAAAAAAAAATTATTCATCATTTATCTAAAATTCTAATTTAACTGGGTGCCCTATATGCTTTTTGTTAAATCTGGCACTGAGCTTCCCTGAATAAAAGTGACAAAAAATTTTGACCAAAAAGGTGTAAATGAATATTTTCTTTAAAGAAAGGGGTGTACCCTCTCTTTTCCTCCTCATACTTGCCTTCTGGAATGTGAATGTAATGCTGGAGCTACATAAGCCATCTTGGACTATGAGGTGATCTTGGGAATTGAAGCCACTCATGGTAGATAGGAGCCTGGTCCTGGTCTAGAACATCAGACAGGCATAAATTTCTATCTTGTTTAAGTCACAGCTCCTTTGGGGCTTTTCTGCCATTTCAGATGGAAAGAATTGTAACTAATACACTATGTCATTTTATTCTCACTCAATCTTAAAAGCAAGGCATATTATCCACATTTTGACAAGTAGAATCTCACGGCTCAGAGAAGTTAAGTAACTTAGCCAAGGTTGGCATGGACTAATCAGTGAGCCAAATTTTGAAACCCAGTCTGTCTGAAAGATACCCCAGGCTCTTATTTCTCTACACCACATTGCCTCTCGGGGTGAGGATTTTTTGTTAAATTACTGTTTCTGTAACAATATCAAATTTTCTTCTGCATGTCTGGTTTCTAAAGCATTTTGCTCTCTCCATCATCAAAAATACAGAATATGGACATTTCTGGCATCTGTCAGTGTTATTATCATCTAGAACTCCATCCCCATATCTGATATCTGAGAGAATTGCACCAAAGAACATACCATTTATCTTCTTCAGGGTCTCTAAAGAAATTTATCTGGTCTGTATTACCATAGTTCCCTGCAAAAGTGTCTTAACTGAGTCATGATTCAATATAAAATCCTCAGCTTTTATAGAGAATCAGTATTAAAAGATTTATTTGAATAATGTTTCTGTATCTTTTGAAACTATTGTTTTACTTGCTGTTCCTTATGAAATACAATTTTCATGCAATAAATTTCACACAGAATTTAGTGCCAGGAAATAAAATTAGTAACATCTATCCAGGTGCAATTCTATGTTTCTTTTTTATACCAGACATTGAGAGAATAAGAAAACCTAGCAATTACTCATTGGCTTTGTTTCCCGAAATCTTGGCGCTCAGTCTCATATTCATTTGCAGTAATTCAATCATCCTGGATACCAAAATATTTATTCCCGTTTTTTCTCTTTTTTATCTATTTTTTTCCTTTTGTCCATTTTTTTTTCATATCTCTTTTTTAATAATCAATGTTAGGATACATTTTTATTATTATAGACCACCTCAAATCTGGCTTCATTTTGTGGCAAATGTTTATTCATTGCCTGTCTTGCCCAAAGCAGTTACTAAGAAGAGAATGGGCTACAAGCTACAAATTCCTAACTGAACCTTTGCTTGTAACTCATGAGCACTACAAACATCTACCAAATAATCTATTCTAGAACTTAGCTGAGGATCAACAGTAAGCCTAATATTTTCCAAAATATAGTTTTTTTCTTTGTTTGAAAATCGAGACATGAGCCCCATGCTTCTATTTTTCTGACAGAAGACATAATTGTTGTGTGCCATTGAGTCAATTCTGACTTGTAGCGATATCATATGACAGAGTAGAACTGCCCCATAGGGTTTCCTATGCTGGAATGTTTATGCGAGCAGATCACTAGGTTTTTTCTTCTGTGCAGATGCTAGGTGAATTCGAACAGCTGACTTTTCAGTTAGCAGCCTAGGGCTTAACCATTGCACCACCAGGCTCCTTAGCTGCTACTTTACTGCCAGCTAATCTACCTTTATACCCAGAAATAATGTTAGACAGGTAACTAACCAAACTGTCCAAACCCATCCAGTCAATCCTGACTCATGGTGACCCAGGTGTTACAGAGTAGAACTGCCTCATAGGGTTTCCTAGGTTGTAATTTTCACTGGAACAGATAACCAGGTCTTTCTCCCACAGAGCCGCTGGTGAGTTCAAACCGCTGACCTTTTGGTTAGCAGCTGGTGCTTAACCATTGCACTTGCAGGGCTCCTTTGGAAGACAGGGAGCAGCCACAAATTTCAGGTACCATTCGTAGGACCAATCCTACAGAAAACTGTGAAGGGAGTACCATTTTGACAGCAGTCTTTCTGCTCCCTTCTCTTTTTGCCATGGTATCCTTCTCTTGGTTAGTCTTAGTCATCTAGTGATGCTATAACAGAAATACCACAAGTGGATGGCTTTAACAAACAGAAGTTTATTCTCTCACAATCTATTAGGCTACAAGTCCAAATTTAGGGCATCAGCTCCAGAGGAAGACTTTCTCTGTCAGCTCTGGAGGAAAGTCCTTGTCATCAATTTTCCCCTGGACTAGGAGCTTCTCTGAGCAGAAGCCCCAGGTCCAAAGGACACGCTCTGCTCCCAGCACTGCTTTCTTGCTGGTATGGGGTCCTCTTGTCTCTCTGCTCACTTCTTTCTTTTATATCTTGAAAGAGATTGGCTCAAGACACAATCCAGTCTTGTCGATTGAGTCCTGTCTCATCAAGATAACTTCTGCCTATCCCACCTCATTAACATCATAGAGGTAGGATTTCCAACACACGGGAAAATCACATCAGATGACAAAATGGTGGACAATCACACAAGACTGGGAATCATGGCCCAGCCAAATTGATACACATATTTTGAGAGGACACAATTCAATCCACGACAGAGCCCTCTTCTCACTAGTTTTTAGCTACCAACGTCCTTCTCAAAGGGTGTCATATGCATTGTTTACATGTCTGTGTGAGTACCACTGTTTTCTTTCCCTGAGGCAATGGCATCTTAGGCCTTCTAGCAAATTATGGAATGAAAGGCTTTGTCCTCACTAAATGAAATTTATACACTAATGAACAGGACAAAAATGTGAAAAGAAGACCTGAGGGCCTTAGAGGAAGTAAAGAGGCAAGGCCTCCTGGTGTCTGAAATCACAAAAGTCACGTGTCCACTGGGCCTGTGTGGTCCTGACCAGTGAAGCATCTGGCAAGTTCACATCTCCATGGTGACACAGCCTGGTTTGCAAATATCACCGAGCTTTGAGAGAGTGAAAAAAACAGCCACACAGACAAAGTGAGACTCTTTGCTAGGCCAGGGAGACAGGATTGGAATTTTGATTTTCTAACTCCCATCCCTAGAATCGGTTAACTCTATACTCAAGAATGTCATTGTTAACTGCTATTGAGTAAGCACCTTAGTCATGGTGACCCCATGCACAATGGAATGCAATGCTGCTCTGTCCTGTGCTGTCCCCACAATTGGTTGTAGATCTGACCATTGTGAGCCATAGGGTTTTCATTGGCTGATTTTCAGAAGTAGATCACCAGGCCTTTTTTCCTAGTCTGTCTTAGTCTGGAAGCTCCACTGAAACATGGTCAGCATCATAGTAACATGCAAGCCTCCACTGACAGATGGGTGGTAGCTGTGCATGAGGTGCATTGGAAGGGAATCAAACCCAGGTCTCCTGCATAGAAGGTGGGAATTCTACCATTGAACTACCATTGCTCCCATAGTCGAGCATAACCTGAGCTATTCGCTATTTTTGGCTGAAAAGAGACTAGCCATGGTTCATATTCCTAACAGTGTTCCTAGTTGTCAGGCATTGTAGGAATCTGCTTGATCTCTCCATGAAGGTTCACCTGAATGTTCAACCTCCATGAAGATTTACTACCCTCACACTTGGCCTACTTTCCCCTCAACCCACATTGTCTTCATGAAAGGTGGTTCCTCTGGCTCCACAGACCTAATTTCCTTCCCAGCTTCACAGAGGAAGATAACTCAGTCACGTGCAGTGACACATTACTGTTTACAAAACACTTTCACTAGCAGGAATTCTCCACTCTGAGGTAAGTTTATAAGCTCTGCTTGACTGTTGAGGAAACAAGCTCAAGAAAATTTAGTGACTTGCTTAAGGTAAAAAACAGGAGAGTTGGGACTAAGAGGCCATAACTTTAACCCCAAGACAAGGGTTATTTTCAGTTCTCTTCAGCAAATGTCTGCCCAGGCAGATCCTTTGCTCCATTCCCTCGGTGCTTTGCTCACACTTCTTGCATTCTTGTTAGCTGTTTCTGTGTCTCCGTCCCTAGAGTGTGAGTTTGTCAATGGCAAGGACCATGTCTGATTCAAATCTGACTACTCCATGCTTATCACAATAAATGTTGAATGAATAAATGAACTTGAGACTAGGCCCTCACTGTCACCACATCGATGTGTTAAGAGCACCCTGTATAGAAAAAAATAAAATACTTTTCTGGGCAAAGTCATCTCCCTATACCACTGCTATATCCACTGTATAAATGAGCCAGCTTTGGAATCTGTTGGACATTTCAGTGAGAAAGATTTAAGACCCTGAAATAATGTCTGCCTCATCAAGTCCAAATCAGAAAATCAAACAAACCAGAATATGATCTTTTTTTCTGTGTTTGTCTTAACGGCTTTAGAATTGTGGTTAGTGGAAACAACATAGCTTGCAATAAAAATATTCCTGGCTGGCCAAGTGACACATCTGGTTAGTCAAGGACGAGGGAGAGAATGAACTCTTTCATTCCTCAGCAGCCCAGGAGAAGGCATCTGGGTGGGTCTGCCTGAGAATGTTTGTAAAGTATCATTTGAGTAACTAGGAGAACAGAGATGATGAATTTCATAACTGAAATCAGGAATCTGGTCCAGAATAAAGTTTGGACATTTTTATGAAATCATGGGGTAGAAGAAATCGTGAGGACAATTAGTCTATCCCTCCACTGCTCTACCTGACAACATTGAGAGTAGCCTAGAAAATTCCCTATCCTTTAAAAATTAAGTTTTCAGAACAGAAAACTCTTAAAAACTTCCTGGATGACCCCTTTAAGTATCTTATAATTTTCATGGGAAGAAAAGTTTTCCCTCTTTCTACTCAAATCTCTCTTGCTAAAATTCAAATTTATTCTCTCTTGTTTAAGGATCAGCCAAGGATTTAATGCCTTGATCAGTTTTCATTAATACATTGAATAAACCTACTCCTTTTTTAAAAAAAAGGTATTATGAAGTATGTCCATTAGTGCTCTTTGTTGCAAGTTCCAAATACCCAACTCATAGTGACTAAAACAATAAATGGAGTGTACTGATCCACATAGATGGAAAGTACAGAAGTAAGTTGAGCTTTGTTACCTTAATAATGTCTATAAGGGCTTGGTCTCTTTTCTATTATCTGCTCTGCTTTTCATAGGGTCAGAGTCATCCTAAAACTATTTTTTTCATTGTGAAAAAATAGCTGCAACTCTTCCAGGCCTCACATCCTTACACCACACCATCCATTCTAAGCAACAGTTCTGAAATTCATCTTGATGGAACCAGCTTGGGTCATGTGCTCACGCTTGGAGCAGGAAATAGAATATAATGATTGGCTCAATCTAAACGGGGCCTAGCCCTGGACCTGGGAGTAGGGCCAGCTTTCCAGGAGCACTCAGGCTTTGTGGGGAAAAGCAAAAAGAAGATCTTGATATTGTTAGGCAGGAAAAAGGTGGCCAACTAGATGCTGCATAAGTGAACAAAATTACTCCTAATGTTAAAAAAATTATGATTTTCCATGCATAGTACACCTCCTCAGACTTGTGGCTAGTCCACATAGACACAGGGTTTTATAAATCCCGTAGAGCAGTGTTTCTCACACATCCTTGATGATAGGAATCACCTGGGGCTCTTGTTAAAGTCACAACTTCTCCAGTCCCTCCTCTGGCGCTTCTACTCAGTGAGTCTAGGGTGGGGCCTGGGAATTAGTAATTCCCCACATTCTCTAGGTGATTCTTGTGAGAAAGCCTCATATCCACAACCAATCCCAGTGCGTGCTCTTCCTACTCCTAACAGCACGAGAAGTGCACTGTGGCAGCTAAGTTCTCCAAGGTGAGGGGGGACATGCCCAAATTATAACCATTCAAATATAGAAGAGACTGCAGGAAGGTTTTTCTGACCCGGTCATTGTGAGTACTGGCCATGAGTTTATGCACAGTGAAGAAAATACCCACTAACACTTGTTGAGCACTAAATCTTTGTGCTGAGTGTTTTCCATGATTTATCTCCTGCAAATGATGCAGTCCCTCTCTAAACAATTTGTCGGCAAAGCAGAGAGCACCATCCTCCTAAACCATTCTTATTAAGAATTAAGACAACTTTGTAATGAATTAAAAAAAAAAAAAAATCAGGATCCTCCTCCCTGGGGGGAAGAAAAAGCTACTTCTCAGGAAAACAAACAAAAACAACAAACAGATAAAATTTCATTTGATTTCTCCTCCGCAGCCCCACCCCCAAAATCAGGATTCCCCACCTGAAAATACTTACACTTTAGTGTCTATTATCTGAGAAATTATACACTATCAAGAAGTCACTGTTTTGTCAATGTTTCTTGAAGTCCCAGAAACAAGCTTGAGCTATCTTAATCAATTTTTAATGTATTGGAAGGATTCCTGGGACATCCAGATGCAGCCAGCCCTCTGTGGATGTGAAAACCCAGAGCTGGAGAGCCACTGTGCTAGCTCTGTGCTCCCTCGGTTTCTGTTTCTCTCCCTGTGGTTGCGGCACCCTTCTCCCTCCGCATCCCAGGTTTCCACACTTGAAGAGCGAGCCGATGCTGCCCCCACCATGGAGCAGTGGTGGTTCAGTGATAGAATCCTCACCTCCCATGTGGGAGACCTGGTTCAATTCCCAGCCACTGCACCTCCTGTGCAGCCACCACTCATCTGTCAGTAGAGGCTTATGTGTTGCTATGATGCTAAACAGGTTTCAGCAGAGCTTCCAGACTAACACGGACTAGGAAAAACGGCCTGGTGATCTACTTCCAAAAAGCAGCCAGTTAGAGCCCTATGGATCACAACAGTCCTCTCTGCAACCAGTCATGAGGGTGGTGCAAGACCAAGCAGCATGCCATTCCATTATGCCTGGGGCCCCCATGAGTTGGGGTGACTGATGGCAGCTAACAACAACAACATGGTGCCCCACAGTTATGAGCTACATATTACCTCAGGGTCAGTCTCCTTCACCCAAAGACTGTCTTTGAATCCCAATTCCAAGTTTCTAAATGGGAGACTAATTGGCAGAGCTTAGGCAAGGCGTCTACCCTGGGCTCAGTGAGCTGTGCCCAGGAAGAAGGGGGGTCATGTGGTACAAATCTGGGACAGAAGCCAGTTTATATTGGGAGAAGGAGCTTAGTTCTCAAAATAAGAGTCTTTGAAAACTGAGAAGATGCTCCCAAAAGGTGGTTTATACAATAACTGTGAATTCTGTACCTCTGAAATGAATTTTTATTTTATTCATCCCAGAAGCACCGGAAACGTTAGAAAAATTATGGTGCATACAAGGCCAGATGCACTCAGAGCTTCCCTGACCAATTGCAATAATCTCTCAGTTCTCCAGGGGTCCAAGATCTACATGTGGTGGCTAGCATTTCAGAGGAAGAGGAATAAGCTGGATAATTCTTGGGAGTTCTTCCGCCTCTCTGGTCACATGATTGAAAAGAAGTGGTAAAGAGAAAGCTCTGCCCACTAGAAGTGATTGGAGGGAAGCAAGCCTTCCTCCCCATCGCCTTCCTGCCAGGACCCTCCCAAGGGTCCCCTCTTCTTCCCTGGCCTGCCTGGGAGCCAGCCCGGCCACTGCCAACATGGCAGGTTGTAATGTTTCAGCCTCGATGGCAGCAGATTGCCCACTGCTTGGCAGCTCCAAACTGCGGGAGACTAATAAAACAAGCCCTAAGAAAAGGATGGCTCTGCAGTAATATTGAACTCTCAGATATATTCTTGTTGATAGTTTGAGTAGAGTGGACCAAAGGGACTCTTAGCAGTCTAATTAGGAGATAAAATTCTGATGAATGAAGCATTACCTTGTTGCTTAAGGAATCATGCATAATTAAGAGAGTCGTTGACCCTAACTGAAGTGATGCTACCAAGGTGAGTGGAACAGCAACTCTGGACGATAGAGAGTTTCCAGCCCACGGTGAACTCTTCTAGAAGCAGAGGAGCTAACTTTGGTATTGATAAAGTCTAGAAATGTCATATTGAGCTTTGCTAATGGGGCTTTTTAACCTAGATATGTAGATAAATCTGAGGAGCACTGGGTGTCGGATTCTGCATCATATGAACCTCCTGGCTGAGAGGAAGGGACCAGGAGAGAATCAGGGGGTCTTTCCATTCCAGGCCTCCATTCAGGGTCTGCAGTTGCTGTGCTGGGTGCCCAGGTGAGCATGGCCAGATGAAGACCTTCCAAGAACCTAAGCACTGAAAAAAATAGATTTTCTATATAATTTAAAATAAATATAATACTAAAAAAAAAAAAAAAAAAACCTGTTTTCATCGAGTCAATTCCAACTCATAGCGACCCCATAGGACAGAGTAGAACTGCCCCACAGGGTTTCCAAGGAGCATCTGGTGGATTCGAGCTGCCGACCTTCTGGTTAGCAGCTGAACTCTTAACCACTGTACCACCAGCACTTCCTAAACTTAATTCAAGGAATTTTAATAATGTTCTGATTTTTCCCATGATGATGACTTCAATGCATTTTTTAGAAATATCAAATTCTTCTAGAAAAAAGGTCTGGGGTATGCCTTAAGCATATTTTAGGTTCCCTCTTGGGTAAACTGGAACTGTGATGAGCGAGAGAAAGAGCCAGGACAAACAACTAGCAGACGGGGCTGGAATCCATCCAGCCCTGGCTCTGCATCTGACCACCTGTGGGACCTTGGGCAAGTCACTTAACCTTTCTGGATCTCAGAAAGGTCATTCAGAAAAAGATAGCTCCTCATCGGGCAATTGTGAAGATCAAATGAGATGTCAAAGTGCTTCATAAACTCTGGAACACTGGTCATACTGAGTGGAGAAAGGAAGCACAAGGTTTCATTTCCCAAAAATTGTTTACTACTAAAGTACCATATTTATAAAATTTGTCCCTTCTCTAAACCTGCTTACAATTAATATAAGCACTAATATCTGCCAGGAGTGGGAGGTCTGTCATTTCCTGATGCTATGACACCCACAATATCTGGCCACATTTGCAAATGCAGTGCAAGTCGATGGCAAAATCAAACTGCAAATCTTGCAATAAATGAGGGATTTCATGAGGCCAAAGAAAGTGATGTTGGAGGCTTACTAATTCAATCAGCTAAGCCACTGACCAAGGAGTATGTGCAAATGTAGCCAGTTACCAAATGAAGAAGAGAAAAAGAGCAAGGTTAGTGATTCTTCAAAGAAAATTCTTTGAATATCAAAGCTTCAAGACAGACTCTTGGAAAACTTGATAAAACTCAAGTATTTTGTAAAAATTACCCAGCTGAATTGAGGTAAAAAGTTAAATGTGAAAAATTTGGTATCAGGCAAGCATATAATTTTGTTGGAAAATTTTCATACACAAACAAAACTCATTTCATTCATTAATCTAAGAATTAACTGATAGTTGATATTATGACCTAAATTTTGTTCAGCAGAAAGTACATAAAGCTATTTTTATAGATTTTAGCTTCATTTTTAAGGTAAAAAGTCACAAACAAGCTGGGTTTTGTGTCTGTGTGTGTGGTTTTTGTTTATTATTCCCCAATGACCTGTGGTAAATGTTCATTGTTTTAAGTGGGTTCACTTTGGAGTGGCTTTTTTTCTTGATGTCAAGCATTATCAGATAATGAGGACCTTTTATAATTATTGAATTATTATCGCTAATTTTATTGTTATTTCCCAGTCTCTTTAAATGGAAATAGTGCTAATAGTCTCCTCATGCCCAAGGGAGGGAAAAGAATGAGTTTCCAAGTCTTTTGGAAATGGGAAGGCCCCAGAGTGATGGCTGTTTCAGAGACAAAGCTGGAATGGCCTGGAAATATCTCAGTGAAAAGTGAAAAGTGAGCCCAATTTTCTGGGCAGGATTGATGCTGGTGTGCCAGGCCAGGTGCAGAGGGCTCTGGGAGAGGAACATGACAGGGACTAGATAACTGGATGTTAGGAGCATTCTGCTGTGACTTCTGTACCCACAGACCACTAGGCTGGACTCCAGCTTGCCAGGCAGATCCACGCTACAGCCCTCTCCAATGGCTCCATTGCTCCTTTCCCAAACTGGGTAGGACCCAACCTCAATGAAAAGAGTTGGACTTTCAGGACACCCTTGATGGAATTTTCATAGAGAACATAGATGCTGTATCAGTGCCCCTTGGAAACAATAAAGTTCCACCTTACTGATGGGTTGGTTGAGGAATTCACTATGACAAAGTTCTTAGTACTTTATCCCTGCAGGTCCCAGACCACCATTCAGAGAAAACATACAGCCTGGGAGGTAAGATCTTAGGGTCCTGCCAGGCAGACCTGGATTCAGATCAGTTCTATCACCTTAGTTGTGTGATCTTGGGCAAGTTACTTGAACTCTCTAAGCTTCAATGTTCCCTTCTGTAAAATAGAAAAGGGTTTACTCATAAGTTTATCTCATGGGGCTTGGCATGTATCCTAGGTCAGATTCCCCAAAAGCAGATGCAGCGAAGAGGGCTCCTATGCAAGTGATTGATTGAGAACATGCTCCCTGGAGACACCAGTAAGGACTGGAGGAAGCAGGCAAGGATGAGGAAAGGCCGAGCAAGAGAGTTTCAGATGAAGTTTCAGTCTCAGCCTGATCCCAAGGGGCACTCTGGAAGATGAGTTACACCTCATGGTTTGTCCCAACTCAAGCAAGGGAGCCGGGCTTTCCTACTCCTGCACTGGTCATCCACTGGCTGAGGACCATGGCAAGGAGGTAAACTTCCAGGCCCTCTGGCTCTGCATTGTGGACAAAGAGGCTCCAGGAACCCCCAGGCAGGCCGCTAATGAGAGTCACAGGTGCAAACCAGAGCATAACCAGTTGCTGTCACATCAACTCCAACTCATGGCAACTCCATGTGTGTCTGAGTAGAACTGTGCTCCACAGGGTTTTCGGCGGCTGATTTTTTTTGGGAGCAGATCACCAGGCCTTTCTTCTGAGGCACATGTGGGTGGACTCTAACCACCAACATACTGGTTAGCAGCCAAGTGTGTTACCTGTTTGCACCACCCAGGGACTCCTTTGACACCATTATTTTTTTAATTGCTATTGAGTTGATTCTAACTTATGGCAACCCTATGTGTTTCAGAGTAGAATTGCACTCCATAACGTTTTTATGGCTGTGACCTTACAGAAGCCGATTTCCAGGCCTTTCTTCTGCAGCACCTCTGGATTGGTTCAAACCGCCAACCTTTCGATTAGTAGTTAAACACTTAATCATTTGCACCACCCAGGGACTCCATATTGGGAGCATAGTTATGGTAAAAAGGACACAAAGATCTGGATGGAACATCAATGGTGTCTGTCACAGCAATGATTAAATTATATAATTTATGTAAAACATCTAGCACAATACATAGAAGGCATGTGATAAATGCCAACTCTTGTTGCTGTGGTTGTTTTTATTAAAAATATGGTTGCTATCCTCTTAGGCACTGGATGCCAGGGAATTTACACTATGGGTCTCAGTGGACGAGCTGGCTATCAATGCCTCTCTGTGGGTAATAAAACATCCTTATAGATAGGAAGAAAGAAGAGGCACTAACATTTATTGAGCACCTACTGTTCAAATGTCAGGCACTGTGCTGTGCACTTTACATGAGCTGTCTCATCTAATCCTCATAACAGCATCATAAGGAAGGATTATTGTCGTCCTCTTTATGGCTGAAGAAACAGGTCCAGAAAATCAGAATAAATTGCCCACTATTGCACAGCTAAAAACTAATGGAGCCAGGGTTCAAATGCAGTTATGTTTAGGTTCCAAAGCAATATTCTTTCCACCTAAGCTTCAGAGGTTGCTCCTAAAAAAATGATGTGGCAGAGCCTGCCTGTTGCCTGCCTACTATATTCTGAGAAGTGATGTGTCCAGCTAAAATGACACATATCTCAGTTTCTCTTGCAACTAGAGATGGTCAGTAAAAGTAAGTGGAAGTCATTAGGTGGAGCTGCTTTACAGAGAATGGTTTCAACCAGGAGGCATTCTTTTTACCCTTCCTTCTTCTTCCTGCCTGGAACACAGATGTGATGGCTGGAGCTGTAGAAGCCATCTTGGGCCATTGAAGTCAGAGGCCTATAGATGAGCTCTGGACTGCAAACATCTGAACTTATTTCATATAAGAGAAAATAAACCTCTGTTTTTTAAGCCAGTGTTAGTTTTGGTCTCTGTAACTAGCAGCTGAACCTAATTCTAACTGACAAATATCATATGGTATTTATGAGTTCTTTTAAGACAACTTTACTATCTTGAATCAAAGTGAACCACTCACTTGTCCCAGGACCTCTGTTCTGGAAAAATGTGGATGCCATCTCCAAGATAGAAATTGGACCCATAAAGACCCAATATGTTCCTTTCTAAACATCAATAGATCGTGTTGGATAAACCATGAGCATCCTGAGGTTTCAGAATTTTCAGGGCAGATATGATTTCTTACCTTTTGAAACTGGAGAAATTGAGGCACATACTCAGGTTCTCTGAGACCCTGGAATCACTACCACCACCACCTGGACTTCTATGCCTCCCTACCCATCACGCTTGCTTGATCTCCCACAGAAGCAGCAGCAGCTTCTCCCTAGGGAAGCAACAGTGTTTTGCCCTGTGTCTTGCAGCCCCCTAAACTTCCCACTATTCGGCAGCTTGTTTCTCTAATTGCAGTCCCAGGAAATGGTGCATGACTACAGGCCTGATGCTGACTTCAATCTACATTCTGGCATTAGCAGGAAGAGTTGATCAGAAGCTTCAGTCAATAGTGGAGCCTTCCTGGGCCGGAGCACAGCGGAAGGCTTACATAATCAGGATGGTTTGTCAAAGCAAATTTCACATGCAACTGATTCCATCACCTTGAGACTCTGGTGGAATAAATAATCACCATACACATTTTGTTAGCTATGCCTCGTTAGAGATGGATTTTTGGAAATGGCATCCTGAAGGCTGCTTATCTGTCAATGCTCCTTTTAAGCATGGTAAGCGATTGGCTTTTTGAAAAAAATGAGACTGCTGCCATGGCCAGGAGTGACTCGTCATGGTAACCGGTGTTGCTGGAGCCAAGGACAGGGATGTGAAGGCCTGAGCTCACCTTCAGGACTTTCGGCTTCAAATGCTGGAGGGAAGCTGGTAAGAAGTTTCTTTGCAGAGTGAAAGCTTGATCAGAACTCTTCCAACAAAGGGTCTTGAATTCAGCATCACAAAATTCTGCTTCAAGTCATCTTATGTATCTGGGCCTTTCTTCTGTGCCTCTCTTCCCTCTCCTGCTCTTCAGCATACAGTCGGCTGATTCTGCTGAGACTGCCTCAATGCAGCAAAAACACATTGGTGGAAAATAGCTCTGCCCTGGAGCCCTGGTGGCGTAGTGGTTAAGAGCTTGGCTGCCAACAAAAAGGTCGGCAGTTCAAATTCACCACTCCTTGGAAGCCCTAGGGGGCAGTTTTACTCTGTCCTATAGGGTCACTGTGAGTTGGAGTTTACTTGATGGCAACAGGTTTGGGTTTTTTTTTCCCCCTATGGGCCAAACTGAGGCACAAGATGGAGGATGAGTCTTTATGGTCTCCACGGTGCTCTGACAAGGACCTTCTCTTGCCTTAAAAGCCTGTTGCCCCTCCCCACCACTTGAGGGCCAGGGATGGTCAGGAAGTTCTATATTCCCTGGACAGAGTACAGCACCTGGTACATAGTAGGTGCTCAATACACATAAATTAAATTGAATTGGATTGTCACACCCTCAATTTGAGCTTCTTCTAATGGAATAGTTTCTCTAAATGAGAACTACTTTCCAGTTCTGCTCACTCTCACACATTCATAAATCTATACTCAGTGTTTTAGGAAAGGAACATTCCAACTAATATTAGCAAGGCTATGGGCAGAATAGGAACTGCTGATAATATTGGTGTCAGGAAATGGGATTACTACCGCCCTTATAGTCTAGCAAGTTATAATTTCACAATTGCCCTGTCAGGGGATGCTGAGTAATATCAAGATCATGTTATAGATGAGAAAATAAAGACACGGAGAGGCTACCTGATCTTAGGTTTTATACGATCTCCAAATATACAGATTCTCATGGTTTGTGAAAATCCAGATTTATCATAAAGGCAAGATTAAGAAATGCTAGCGTGTATCACGAAGGATTCTTTTACATTTCCTTAAACTTGCCAACTGCCCTTTTTTCTCATATAATGTAATTATTAACAAAACATTTTTTATATACAGTTTTCAGCAGCATACTTGGTCCACAAAGCAAAGCTTGTGTGTCCAGTGGAGCTTGGTCCTGGTCAATCAAAGGACATGAGGTTTGTCTTAGTGATCTAGTGCTGCTGTAACAGAAATACCACAAGTGGATGGCTTTAAAAAACAGAAGTTTATTCTCTCACAGTCTAGTAGGCTAGAAGTCCATATTCAGGGCATCAGCTCCAGGGGAAGACTTTCTCTGTCAGCCCTGGAGGAAGGTCCTTGTCATCCATCTTCCCCTGGACTGGGAGCATCTCTGTGCAGGAGCCCCAGGTCCAAAGGACACGCTCTGCTCCCAGCCCTGCTTTCCTGGTGGTATGAAGTTCCCCTGTCTCTCTGCTCGCTTCTCTGTTTTATATCTCAAAAGAGATTGGCTAAGACACAATCCAATCTTGTAGATTGAATCTTGCCTCTTCAACGTAACTGCCACCTATCCCACCTCATTAACATCATAGAGGCAGGATTTACAACACACAGGAAAATCACACCGGATGACAAAACAGTGAACAATGGGAATCATAGCCTAGCCAGATTGGTACACATATTTTTGGGGGACACAATTCAAGCCATGACAAGGTTGGAATACAGTTTGCTCCCAACTATTTCCAAATAGGAGCCTAGGGCTCAGCTGGGTATACCATTAAAGGATCTACAGCCCAGCTCCTTTAGATGAAAAACAAGGAACACAAGTCAGGAGCCCTGCTTCCTAGCCCTAGCTCTGAAGCTAAGCTGATTAACTATTGGCAATTCCATTGATCCTTCTGGGCCTTAGTTTCCCCAGGGGAAAAAATGAAGAGTTAGGTAAACAATCTCCATGTTCCTCTCAGGCCTGATATTCTAGGATTCTGAATTCAGGAGGAGCAGAGACGGAGAGGTGGGCAAGGTTAGAATGGATAGGAGCAATCACCAGGCACAAGAATAAAGCAGACGATGACCTTTTATTTAAACCCCCACCAATGTGCTGCAAGTGACTACAAGTTTATCCATCAGAAAACACTAACGGTGTTTCATCTAAACTCTCCTTGAATTTGAGAAGGATAACGCTTGTGAAGCATCCATTTCACGGTGACCATTTTAGGGAAGTGTTTCCAATACCTCTTTGGCTTCTAAAGCATCAAGGGGAGAGGTTCCTGTTTCAGAGGAATCAGCACTGAGGCTGGAAATCAGGAGAATTTCCAAGTTCTAGCCAAAAGTGAAGTTGCACTCATTAATTGTTTTCTCCACTGAGGCCAACCTGCCGACATTCAACAAGATGGACCGTAACAGTGCACAGTGCTCAGAGAGTGGGGATCCACTGTGATAGCCCTTGACTTATACTCTGTTCTCTTAAAAAACGAAGGCATTAAGTTTATGGATGTGTCCATTGAATGAGACGAGAGAAAGATTCTAGGACATAAGTAATGGCCAGTGACAGAGGGGCTCCAGGGATTCCTAACAAATGAGTGTTCCATGAGTTCCAATCTGTCTGCTCAGCTCACAGCCAACTGCCTGCCTACCTGTTCGACTTTTCTTAGGAGTTGTGTCATTCCCAAGGCTCGTGGCCCCAATCCTGTAGGAAAGGAAGGAAGGAAGCTATAGTGCAGGCAGGGAGAGGTAATAATTTGTGTTGGCCTCAGCCTGTGGATAAAGAGCCTTACTATGCTGGGCCTACCTACACCAAGGGTCCTCTCCTCCAGAGGATCTCTTTCCTTCTCCCTGTAATGACTCATACCTGGTATATCTTGAGTAGCATCCCACTGAATGCTGATGGGCAATCTCTATGGTTCTATCCTGCATTCTATATTTCTATGGTTACAAGGGATGTGGCAGGACCACCATGTTGCATATTTACAGAGGGCTCCATTCACATGAATGGCCAGGATGTGGTTTGGGGATTTTATTTTTAACCATTTGGCACCTAACATATTATTGAACTTCAATCTACATTTTTTTTATATATATATATTTTATTGTACTTCAGGTGAAGGCTTACAGAACAAATAGTTTCTCATGAAACAGTAGTACACATGTTGTTTTATGGCATTGGTTAACAACCCCACAACATATTAAGCCTCTAAATTCTCAACCTTTTTTTTTTTTTTTTGATGAAAATACAGATAGCCAAAGATACACTGTTTCAAAAATTTCTACATACACAGTTCAGTGACATTGACTATGCTCTTCCAACTGTGCTGTTATTCTTACATAAGATGAAGGCTTACAGAACAAAATAGTTTCTCATTTAACGGTTACTACACATGTTGCCCTATGACAATGGTTAACAATCTCACAACACATCAAGAATATCCTTACTCCACCTTGTGTTCCCTATCACCAGGGGACTTCCTTGTCCCCTTCTGTCTTCTGGCCCTTGTCACTGGACTACTGTACCTCATTAGTCTCATTAGGTTTTTTTTTTTTTCTTTTTTAACACCATTTCAAAACTTTTTACTTACACATTTAAGTGATATTGACTATGCTCTTCCAATTGTGCTGCCATTCTCGCCCAAGATGAAGGCTTACAGGACAAAGCAGCCTCCCATTTAATAGTTACTACAAATGTTGCCCTATAACAGTGGTCAACAATCTCACAACACATCGACAGTGTCCTTACTCAACTTGTGTTCCTTGTCATCAGTTTTCTACTCCCCCTCTGCCTTCTGGCCTTTGTCACCAGACTCCTGTACCTCATTAGTCCCATTTACTTTTACTGGGCTGTCCACTCCCAGGCTTAACATCGAACCTCGAAGGTAACTTCACCTCTGAGCTGAAAGGGTGTCTGGGGGCCACACTCTTGAGGTTTCTCCAGTATTCTTTAGGCCAGTAAATCTGGTCTTTTTTTTTTTGGGGGGGGGGAGTTAAAATTATGCTCTACATCCTTCTCCAGCTCTGTCCAGAACCCTCTGTTGTGCTCCTGGTCAGAGCAGTCAGTGGTGGTAGCTGGGCACCATCTAGCTGTACTGGACTCAGTCCGGTGGAGGCCTTGGTAGCTGTGGACAATTAGTCCTTTGGACTAATCTTTTCGTTGTATCCTGTTCTCTTCATTCTCCCTTGCTCCCGAAGGGATGAGACCAGTTGAGTATCTTAGATGGCCGCTCACAGGCTTTTAAGACCCCAGACACTACTCACCAAGGTAGAATGTAGACCATTATCTTTATAAGTAGTGTCATGCCAATTGAGCTAGATGTTCCCTGAGACCATGGTCCCCAGAGCCCTCCATCCAACAACTCAGTCCCTCGGGGGGTTTAAATGTGTCTATAGGGCCTCCATGACCTTTCCTTGTGCAGGTTGTGTTAGTTTCCCCTGTACTGTGTACTATCTCACCTCTCACCCAAGGTACCACTTATCTATTGCCAATTTAGTATTCCCCCCCACCCCATCCCTGGTAACCAACAAGGATTGTTACATTTTGCATGTGAATTTTTTTCTTGGGTTTTTACAATAGGTCTCATACAATATTTGTCCTTTTGTGATTGACTTATTTCACTCAGCATAATGTCCTCCAGTTTCATCCATGTTATGAGATGCTTCACAGATTCATTGTTGTTCTTTCTCGTTGCATAGTACTCCATTGTGTGTATGTACCATAGTTTGTGTATCCATTCATCTGTTGATGGATATCAAGGTTGTTTTCATTGTTTTGCTATTGTGAACAATGCTGCCATGAACATAGGTGTGCATATGTCTATTCGAGTGATGACTCTTATTTCTCTAGGATATATTCCTAGGAGTGGGATTGCTGCATCGAATGGTATGTCTATTTCTAGCTTTCTGAGGAAACGCCATATCATTTTCCAAAATGGTTGTATCATTTTGCATTCCCACCAGCAGTGTATAAGAGTTCCCATCTCCCCGCAGCCCCTCCAACATTTGTTATTTCCAGTATTTTTGATTCATGCCAGTAATGCCGGGGTGAGATGGTATCTCATTGTGGTTTTCATTTGCATTTCTCTAATGGCTAGTGATCGGGAGCGTTTCCTCATGTGTCTGTTGGCCATTTGAATATCTTCCTTGGTGAAGTGTCTATTCATTTCCTTTGCCCATTTTTTGATAGGATTGTTTGTCTTTTTGTTGTAGAGGTGTTGGATTTTCTTGTAGATTATGGAGATTAGACCTTTGTCTGACTTGTACTGTCCAAAAATTTTTTCCCAGTCTGTACGTTCTCTTTTGACTCTTTTGGTGAAGTCTTTTGAAGAGCATAGATGTTTGATTTTTAGAAGATCCCAGTTATCTAGTTTATCTGTTGGGTTTTTTGTGTTGATGTTTATGGTTTGTATCCTGTTAATGCCATGTATTAAGGCCTGAAGTGTTGGTCCTATTTTTCTTCTATGAATTTTATAGTTTGAGGCTTTATATTCAGGTCTTTGATCCATTTTGAAGTAGTTTTTGTATATGGTGTGAGGTATGGGTCCTGTTTCATTTTTCTGCAAATGGATATCCAGTTTTGCCAGCACCATTTGTTAAAAAGACTGTCTTTTCCCCATTTGATGTATTTTGGGCCCTTGTCAAAGATCAGGTGACCGTAGGTGGATGGATTTACATCTAGCTTCTCAATTCTGTTCCATTGGTCAATGTCTCTGTTGTTGTACCAGTACCAGGCTGTTTTGAGTACTGTAGCTGTATAGTAGGTTCTCAAGTCAGGTAGTGTGAGTCCTCCAACTTTATTCTTCTTCTTCAGTAGTGCTATACTTATTCGGGGTTTCTTCCCTTTCCATATAAAGTTAATAATTAGTTTTTCCATCTCTTTGAAGAATGTTGTTGGTATTTGTATCGGGATTGCATTGTATTTGTAGATTGCTTTAGGTAGAGTTGCCATTTTCACAATGTTGAGTCTGCCTATCCATGAGCATGGTATGTTTTTCCGTTTATGTAGATCCCTTTGGGTTTCATGCAGCAATGTTTTGTAGTTTTCTTTGTATAGGTCTTTTACATTCCTGGTCAGATTTATTCCTAAGTATTTTATCTTTTTAGGGGCTATTGAAAATGGTATTGATTTCCTGATCTCCTTTTCATCATTCTCTTTACTGGTGTATAGGAATCCAACTGATTTTTGAATGTTTATCTTGTATCCTGCTACTCTGCTGAAGCTTTCTATTAGTTCCAGTAGATTTCTCGTGGCGTCTTTAGGGTTTTCTGTGTATAGTATCATATCATCTGCAAACAGGGAGAGTTTAACTTCTTCATTACCAATTTGGATGCCCTTTATTTCTTTCTCTTGCCTTATTGCTCTAGCTAGAACTTTCAGCACAATGTTAAATAGGAGTGGTGATAAAGGGCATCCTTGTCTTGTTCCTGTTTTCAAGGGGAATGTTTTCAGCCTCTCTCCATTAAGAATGATGTTGGCTGTTGGTTTTGCATACATGCCCTTTATTATGTTGAGAAATTTCCCTTCTATACCTATTTTATTGAGAGTTTTTATCAGGAATGGGTGTTGGACTTTGTCAAATGCCTTTTCTGCGTCAATTGAGATGATCATGTGATTTTTTTCTTTCCTTTCATTTATGTGGTGGATTACGTTGATGGATTTTCTAATGTTAAACCATCCTTGTATACCTGGTATGAATCCTACTTGGTCGTGGTGTATTATTTTTTTGATATGATACTAAATTCTATTGGCTAGAATTTTGTCAGAATTTTTGCATCTATATTCATGAGAGATATTTGTCTGTAATTTTCTTTTTTTGTGATGTCTTTGCCTGGTTTTGGTATCAGCGTTATGCTGGCTTCATAGAATGAATTTGGAAGTGTTGCTTCCTCTTCTATGCTCTGAAATAGCTTGAGTAGAACTGGTACAAGCTCTTCTGTAAATGTTTTGTAGAATTCTCCAGTGAAGCCATCTGGGCCAGGGCTTTTTTTGGTTGGGAGTTTTTTTATTACCTTTTCAATCTCTTCTCCTGTTATGGGTCTGTTCAGATTTTCAATATCACTTTGTTGTAGTTTGGGTAGGCCGTATGTTTCTAGAAATTTATCCATTTCCTCTAGGTTTTCAAATTTGTTGGAATATAGTTTTTCATAATATTCTGTTATAATCCTTTTTATTTCGGTTGGGTCTGTTGTAATGTCCCCCATTTCATTTCTTATTTGGGTTATTTGTGCCCTCTGCTGTTTTTCTTTTGTCAGTCTGGCCAGTGGTTTGTCGATTTTGTTGATTCTTTCAAAGAACCAACTTTTGGTTTTGTTGATTCTATCTATTGTTTTTCTGTTCTCTATTCTGCTCTGATCTTTACTATCTCCTTTCTTCCGGTGGTTGTAGGCTTTTTTTGTTGTTCTCTTTCTATTTGTTTGAGTTCTGTAGTTAATGTTTTGATTTTGTCCCTTTCTTCTTTTTTGATATGTGCATCTATTGCTATAAATTGTCCTCTGAGGACTGCCTTTGCTGTGTCCCAAAGGTTTTGGTATGATATGTTTTCATTTTCATTTGATTCCAGGAATTTTTTGATTCCATCTCTGATTTCTTCTATTACCCACTGATGTGTAAGCAGATTATTATTCAGTTTCCATGTGTTTGATTTTTTTTCCTTGCTCTTTCTAGTGTTAATTTCTACCTTGATGGCATCAGAGAAGATACTGTGAATTATCTCAGCATTTTGGATCTTGTTGAGGATTGCTCTGTGGCCTAAGATGTGGTCTATTCTGGAGAACGTTCCATGTGCATTGGAATAGAATGTGTACTTTGCAGCGGTTGGATGGATTGTTCTATATATGTCTGTGAGGTCCAGTTGGCTGATTGTGTCCTTTAGGTCTTCTGTATCTTTGCTGAGTTTCTTCTTAGTCGTTCTGTCCTTTACTGAGAGTTGTGTGTTGAAGTCTCCTACTATTATTGTGGAACTGTCAATCTCTCTTTTCAGTGCTGTTAGAGTTTTTTTTATGTATTTTGGAGCCCTGTCATTGGGTGCATAGATATTTATTATGGTTATGTCTTCATGATGGATCATCCCCTTAATCATTATATAGTGTCCTTCTTTGTCTTTTATGGTAGATTTTGTTTTAAAGTCTATTTTATCTGAGATTAGAATTGCCACTCCTGCTCTTTTTTGATAGTTGTTAGCTTGATATATTTTTTTCCAACCTTTGACTTTTAATAAATTCACATCTTTGTTTCTAAGGTGTGTCTCTTATAGACAGCATATTGATGGATCCTGTTTTCTTATCCATTCTGCCACTCTCCGTCTCTTTATGGATGCATTGAGTCCATTTACGTTCAGTGTAATTATTGATAGATGGAAGTTTGTTGCTGTCATTTTGTAGTGCTTTTTTTTATGGTGCTGAAGTTTTCTTTGTTCTTCTTACTCTCTTGTGCTGAGTTACTTTTGTTTCTGGATTTTGTGTTCATTTCTTTTGTTTTTGTAGGTTTTGTTTTTGTTGAGACTTTATGTTTTTCGTCTTTATTTTTATGAGTTGGTTTGTTAACTTTCCTTGTGGTTACCATGAATTTTACCCTTATCTTTATAATTTTGAAGCAGTCTACCCTTACTTGGTATCGCCTTGCCTTCCTCTCCTTTAGAAGGTTCTATACCTATGCCGTTTATTCCCTCTTTCATTGTTTTGATGTTGTTGTCATCAATCGATTGATTTCTCTGATTCCCTGTTGTATTTCTTTTGTTTTTGGAAAGTCCTCTGTAGATCAGTTCCTAGAATGGTATCTGGTTCATATGAACCTGCGTCCTAGGTCCTAGGTCCTGCCTGAGGGCTGAAGCTGTTTGTCCTCAGATCGAAGAACTCCCTTTAATAATTCTTGTAAGTTTGGTTTGACTTTCGCATATTCCTTTAGTTTCTGTTTATCTGGAAATGACCTAATTTCACCATCAAATTTGAATGAGAGTTTTGCAGGATATATTATTCTTGGCTGACAATTTTTTTCTTTAAAGATTTTATATATGTCATCCCATTGCCTTCTTGCCTGCATGGTTTCTGCCGAATAATCTGAGCTTAGTCTTATTGTTTTTCCTCTGTATGTGACTTCTTGTTTTCACGAGCTGCTCTCAGGATTCTTTGTCTTTAGTTTTAGCGAGTGTGAATATGATATGTCTTGGTGATTTTCTTTTGGGCTCTCTTCTATATGGGGTTTGTTGAGCTTCTTGGATGGCCAGCTTTTTATTTTTCATGATATTGGGAAAGTTTTCTGTCAGCAGTTCGTCTATGATCCTCTCTGTGTTTTCTGTTTTCTCCCCCTGTTCTGGGATGCCAATCACTCGTAAGTTTTTGCTTTTAATTGTGTCCCACATAACTCTCAGGGTCTCTTCATTTTTCTTTGTTCTTTTTTCTGAGTTTTCCTGAAACAGAGTTGTATCCAAGTGTTTGTCTTCAGTTCCACTGATCATGTCTTCCATGGTTTCAAATCTACTTCTCAGCCCTTCTCTGACACTGTCCATTTCTGAAATCTTGTTGTTTATCTTTTGGATTTCTAATTGTTGTTTTTGTATAATTTCGAGTTGTGAATTTATTTTGGCATTTTGTTCCTGCATCATCTTCCTGAATTCTTCCAATTTTTTGTCTGTATTTTCCATAAATTTGTCTATTTTTTCCTCATGTTTGTCAGCTTTTTGCCTCAGTTCTTGGAAAATTCCGAGTATTAGTGATTTGAGTTCCGTATCAGGTACTTCTAGTGCATTTTCTTCCACAGGAGAGTTATCTGGTGTTTTAATTTGGACGCCTATTGGAGCCATCTTGTCTTGTTTTTGTAAATGTTTTGATATTGTTTGCTGTTTTCGGGGCATTCAGTAGATATTTCTCTCGTTTATTGATTGTAGATTTTTTTTTTTTGTTTCGTCCTTGTGGTACCACTGGGCAGATCTAGCTGAAGAGGAGCCACTGGGACGGGTTGTTTGTGGCACTCACCGCAGCCACCAGGACGGTCAGTAGTCAGTGCTGGGCAGGTTCCAATAGGGCATGCCTGCACAGCTTGGTGGTGTGATGTCAAGTGCACGGTGCAGGTAGGTAGGGTGCAGCGGGAAGATGGTTATGTGTGAAGCTAAGCGGTCGTTCTGTCTCCCACTGGACACTCTGCGAGGCTGCTCTCCCATTCACTGGTCTCCGATAGGAATCCAAGATGGTGGATCTGCGCTGCGTTAGCTGGTAAGGAATCTCTGCATGAGTCTCTCCTCACTCTCTATTCTCTTTTAGTATTCTCACTCCGTTTGGTGTTTGGCTGAGTTCTTTATCTCTTCATTTGGTGTTCTAGGGTTTCAGGATTGTTGATTCTCTGTTAGGCTTAGTTTTTCGGATCTTTGCTGTGGAGGGACGGCGTGGTGCTTCTGCCTAGAGAGCCATCTTGCCCCGCCTCCCTTCAATCTACATTTTTAATCTTAAAATCTGCAGATCGATTTGTCATCTGTATACTTGGTAGGCGGGTTGGGTGGGCTAAGCTGGGACAGCTGGGAGAGCTGGGCCTCCCTTTTCAGTGGTCTTTCATTCTTGAGGAGGCTACTCCAACTTTCAGCAAACCCCAGTGTGCAAGCACTTACGAAGCCCCTGCTTGTGCTACGTATGCTGATGTTCCACTGGCCAAAACAAACAGCATGGCCAAACCCAGAGTTAAAGTGAAGAAGGATTATGCAAGGGTGTGAATTCCAGGAAGCATGACTTATTGGGAGCCAATATGGAGACAATCTTCCACAGCATCATTCTAATCATCTTCCCCACTCAGACATGGGTCAGAAATAACTCTTAGATTCTGACTGACGTGGGATAGATAGGTTGAGCCTTTTATGCTGTATGGCTTTAGAGGAGGGAGATGCAATCCTTAAATATATTCAGAGCCCTCAGGATAGAATGGCATTCAGCTTCCTTCAGTATTCCTCTTTTTCCTGACTTCCCATATTCAATTTAATTGGTTTTGTACACAGACCATCTTGCTCTGGATCCAGATTGCAATTTAATGTGAAACAGCTGAATGACGGCGTTGACAGGACTCAGTAAAAGTGTAATCTTAAGAGCGTCCAGCTCTGAGGGCTCAGGATTTACTACCCCTGACATTCCTGGGAAGTTAATCCTCTAAGAAAGGGCTGATGTCAGGCTTGATGACTTACCCAGGCCTTTCTCCCAGGGAGGCTGTAGTGGGAAAGGCTCCCACGGGCATGACAGCCTGGCAGAAGGAATGCCTATGAAGACATCTCATAGAGTGTACAAAGGACATCCACACACATTATTCATTTAAACCACATGAAGTTGGTACTATTATTATCCCCATTTTACAAATGAAGAATGTGGGGGGATAGGCGATGCACTGCCCAGATCTTCGCAGAAAATTTTGCTGCCACAGCTGTCAATTCCTTCAGGGTTTGCCTCTTTGCAGACAGTTGCTTCAACCAAGGGCATGTCCTTCCAGGGGTGCCCACAATGCAGTGACAGAGTGTGGCGGGGGTATAAAGGCCCAGCCAATTCCACACACCCAGGACAGCTCTGGTGGGCTCTAGTTCTTCAGAGCTCCCCACAGAAGCCAGCCAGTCGACTTCTCCCTCTGCCTGATTCTGTGCCTTCCCCTCTGGTCCACACGTTGAACCATAATAAATATCCTGGACGCCAAAATCCTTCTCTGTTTCTGCTTCCAGAAATCCCAATCCACTACATAGAACCCAAGGCTTCTCAGCATTCCACAACAAGAACCTAGAACTCAGGACTGCAGGTGCCAAGGTCTGGGCTCCTCTCACCAAGTCCCACTGCCTTGTAACCTCCACCTCCTCCGGGCAGGTGGCATGTGTTCACTGCAGAGAGTGTGGATGACTGGCTGTGTGGCGAATGGTTCTAGACACGTCAGAATAGTCTCCCCAGAATAATTCTACAGCCATACAGAAGTATGATGTTTCATTAACAGGGAACACGGATTGCAATTCTGACTGCTGTGAGCGCGATAGATGTGGAGATCCTTTCCTGAGAGCAGGTTTTGTTTTTTCTTTTTTTATAATTTATTTTATTGTTGTTGTTGAAAATATACCCACCAGAGATACACCAATTCAACAGTTTCTACATATACAATTCAGTGACATAGATTACATTCTGCAAGTTGTCCTGAGAGCAGGTAGTAGTGCCTAGAGGGTGTGTGTATGTGGCAGACCAACACCAGGTGGAAGGGAAAGTAGCAGAACGAAAAGATGGAGAGGGGGACACTGAAGACAAACCTCAGACTCTGACCCTGGGGCCAAAGCTTCCTGTGGAGGCTAAGCAGAGGGCAGAGCAAAGGCTGCATTCCAAACACTACCCAGAATGCTCCTAGGCCTTTCTTTACATGCCCATCCTCAATGCTGACTACCCCAGAACCCCCCAGTGAGCCCACAACACAATGCCCTTGTAGGAAGCCTGTGATGACAAGGGGAGCCGTTGGCTACCCCAAACCAAACCTGCTGCCATCGAGTCGATTCCAACTCATAGCAACCCTATAGAACAGAGCAGAACTGCCCCATAGGCTACAAATCTTTACAGAAGCAGACTGCCATATCTTTCTCCCATAAGTGGCTGGTGGGCTCCAACAGCCAACCTTTCAGTTAGCAGCCGTGAGCTTTAACCACTGTGCTACTTTGAGCCCTGGGCAGGAGTCAGGAAATCTTTGCCATCAGATAAAAGAGGGTTCAACTGTGAGTCACAGGACTCAAAACAGTGGCTGCTTAAACAACATAGATGCTTATTTTTTCTCATACATAAAAATCCAGAGGAAACCGGTCCAGGACTGGTATGGTAGCTGCACAAACTCTTCAGGAGCCCAGGCTCCTTCCAGCTCATAGCTCTGCCATCCCCAGGGTGCAGTCCACATCCACACGACAGCAGTATGGAGGAAGGTGAAGAGAGAGAGGTTGTGAAGAGTGAGCACTGACTATTTTTTAAGAAAGGATGCCACCAACTCCTCTGCTTTCCTCTGTCACGTGGCCACGACTATCTGCAACGGAGGCTGAGGAATGAGATCTTTCTTCTGGGTGGCAGCACTGCCTAAAAATCATCCAAGAAGTGTACCAAATTTGCAAAGCATGTGCAGTGAGTGCATCTTTGTGGAAACTGCAGAAGGGCCTGCTGTAGAGGCAAAACAGGCTGCAGTATAAATTGGAGCTGGGACAGAGGGAATCCACAAGAGTCCAGATCTGAGTCCAAGGCATTCATTTGAAAACCACACAGTAGTTTCTGGGGCACAAGAGGGCCTGAGCATTCAGCTGAGCTATGTATTATTATTGCTATATTGTTGTGGGTGGCGGTGGTTGGCTCTGAGTCCATACTGACTCATAGTGACTCCATGTGTGCAGGGTAGAACTGCTTCATAGGGTTTCAAGTCTGTGACCTTTTGGAAGCAGACTGACAGGCCTGTCTTCTGAGGTGCCTCTGGGTGCGTTCAAACTGCCAACCTTTTGGCTAATGGTCAAATGCTTAACCACTTGTGAAACTGACCCTTAGTGAAGTCAAGCAGCTTGCTCAATCCACTCAGCCAGTAAGCAGGGGCCAAGATTCAAGTCTACATCTGTCTTGTAGCCAAACCAGTGTGCCTAATCACTACGCCATGTAGTCCTCATCTCTCTCTCCCTCCGCACCATCTCCTGCCCCAATCCCACACACATATTCTGCCATCCTCACACAGGCAAGTATAGCTTCTCTTTAGGTACCAAGGACAGCTGGGAGGAGGAGAGAGGGAGCTCAGTCGTCAGCCTGTAGAAAACAGACGGACATGAGCAGACCCAGCAGACAAGTCCCCTGGGGCGCCTCCTATGGTTTCACCCTTCATCTCAGCCTCCAGCGGCCCCTTGCCCTTCCCACCCACAGCTGCACCCCCACCCCCACCCCACCTCTAAGCAGGCCGACAGAAAGAAAACTCTCCCCTAAAGAGAGGCAGGTGGAAAGCAGCAGCGTCTGCTTTCAAAGGCAGAGCAAATGGCAGATGCCCAGGACTGATCTGGAGCAACAGCCCTTGAGTGATGGAGCCAAGAGCCAGGGCTCCGTGAAAGGGAGCGGCTCACACAGGAGACAGAGGGGATCCGGCGCTGCCAAGACCACACTCCACAAGAGGTGTCGCGCCATGGGCTGTGTCCTGGAAAAACTGTCTTCAAATAAACAGCGTCGCAGAGAGAAGCTGCCAGCATTTCCATTATAAAGCCTTCATTTTTCGTGCTGAAAACACAGCTTGCAGAGTTTATTCTGGGTTGAGACTTTGTAATCTTGATAGCTAGTTTTTCATTTATTTTTCATTGATTTAGATTCTCCAGTGAGGAAGAACTCTGCCTGCTTCCCCCCAGCCCCACGCACACATCCTTCCCCCTGGAAAAAAACGAAACCCCTAGTTGTTTAAAATGATTTTACTTTTGTTTTTTCCCCTGTGCTATGGAAATTGGAATAAAGCTTGAGAGAACAAATAGTTCCTCTGGGTTGAGCTAGAGAACTTTAAAGAGTGCTTTATTGTTTGCAAGTGTGGATGTGAGTGGGTGGGGGGACAGAACCGAACAAGGGCCCTCAGGCCTGGGAGGAAACAGGACAGGAACCCTGCCTTCACCATGAGGCAGGCTGAGCACACACAATGGGCTAAAGGGGCCTACAGTTACCTAGCTATCTAGGGACCTTCTCCTAGTCACCACCACCGCAGTGTAAGAGAAGGAGAAGATTTCGCTGTCAAGACCTCTATCCTGAGTCCTGGGCTTCCATGATGGCCCCTCATTCTTCAGTACCCCTTCATTACCTCTACTCTGTCCTCCCACACCTGTCCTCACATATCTGGCTGAAGTAAGAGCTAAGCTTGACCCAGGGCTTTGAACCAGTTCATTTGGTTCGAACCCCTACTGAGAATTTGCATGTCTAACAAGTTCCCAGGCAATGCTAATGCTGCTGATAAGGGACCAGTTCTGAGAACCACTAGTATAGCCGTGGTTCTCAAAATTTATTTTTCCATAAGAATCACCTGGAGAGTCAGAATCAACTTGATGGCAACGGGTTTGTTTCTGTTTTTTTTTTGAGGGGGGAACCTTGTTAAAATGTAGATTATGATTCAGTATATGTTGGATTCAATGCAAATTCTCAGCAGGGGTTCAAACAGGAACCAACTGGATGGAAGCCCTGGCTTGACCATAGATGAGGGAATTAAACCAGTTGTTGTCTAGTTGATTTTGATTCATTGCAACCCCATGTGTGTCAGAGTAGAACTGTGCTTTGTAGGGGGTTTTTCTGGAGCTAATTTTTTCAAAAGGAAATTGCCTTCCTTCCGAGGCGTCTCCGGGTGGACTCAAACCTTCATCCCTTCAGTTAGCAGCCAAGTGCACTAACTGCACCACCCAAGAACAGCATGAGGGAATTTGAGGCATTCAAACATCCAAGATCACCCTGCACAGTCTTCAGGGTCTCCTGCCTTTGGACAAGAAAGGCTCTCCTTTGTGGGTGGTGTCTGTTCCCTTCTTCTCTCAACCCTCACCCTCAGGGTGCTTTCCTTCTCCCTCTTTCACACTCTGGTCATCTCCTTTGAACTCCTTCTGATTGTTCAAGGAAGAAGTCTTTTCTGTCAGGGTGCCATGCCCACCACTTGGACTCCTGGGTGAGATTACCTTCCCTACATAACTAGCCCATACCCCTTCTAGGCCATGCCGCTGGGACTCTCCTTTTCTCTTAGTCCCACCTCCGGCATCAAAGACTAAAATTCTCTTTAATTCTCTCTCACCCCCCTCCTCATCGCATCCCAGAGGGAAGCACACAGAGCCCACCACCACCACCACTTAGTATAATTCATCTCTTTCTCTGACTGATAGTCTTCTCATATGAAGATCATGAGATTTGTCTCTCATGAAGAATCTTTTTCACCTTGTTATGAATTCATTCTAATTCTGTCTTGTTTTATGCCCTTGGGTAAATCCTGCTGTCTCTCTGAGCCTCAGGGACTTTGTTGTTGTTAGGTGCTGTCAAGTTAATTCCTACATAGCAATCCCATGTACAACAGAATAAAACACTGCCCGGTCCTTCACCATCCTCACAATATTTGCTATGTTTGAGCTCATTGTTGAAGCCATTGTGTCAGTTCATCTCATTGATGGCCTTCCTCTTTTTGGCTGACCCTCTACTTTACCAAGTATGATATCCTTCTCCAGGGACTGGCTCCTCCTAATAACATGGTCAAAGTACAGAATGTGAAGTCGTGCAATCCTCTGTACTTCTTCCAAGACAGATTTATTCATTCTTTGATTCCAGCTTATAGCCCATGGTATATTCGGTATTCTTCACCAACACCATAATTCACAGGCACAATTCTTTTTCTGTCTTTGTTATTCATTGTCCAGCTTTCACGTGCATATGAGGTGATTGAAAATACCAGGGCTAGGGTCAGAATTACCTGAGTTCTCAAAGTGATGTATTTGCTTTTTAACACTTCAAAGAGGTCTTTTTGCAGCAGATTTGCCCAAGGCAATGCATCATTTGATTTCTTGACTGCTACTTCCATGGACCTTGATTGTGGGTCCAGGTAAAATGAAATCCTTGACAACTTCAATCTTTTCTCCATTGATTATGATGTTGCTTATTGGTCCATTTGTGAGGATTTTTGTTTTCTTCATGTTGAGGTGTAATCTATACTGAAGGCTGTGGTCTTTGATCTTCATCAGTAAGAGCTTCAAGTCTTCTTCGCTTTCAGCAAGCTAGGTTGTGTCATCTGCATATAGCAGGTTGTTAATGAGTCTTCCTCCATTCCTGATGCTGCGTTCTTCATATAGTCCAGCTTCTCAGATTATTTGCTCAGAATGCAGATTGAATAAGTATGGTGAAAGCATACAACCCTGATGCACACCTTTCCTGATTTTAAACCACGTGGTATCCCCTTGTTCTGTTCAAACAACTGCCTCTTGGTCTATGTACAGATTCCTCATGAGCACAGTTAAGTGTTCTGGAATTCCCATTCTTCGAAAATGTTATTCATAATTTGTTATGATCCACACAGTCAAATGCCCTTGCATAGTTAATAAAACACAGATAAACATCTTCCTGGTATTCTCTGCCTTCAGCAAATAACCGCTTGACATCAGCAATGATATCCCTTGTTCCAGGTTCTCTTCTGAATCCAGCTTGAATTTCTGGTAGTTCCTAAAGTCAATGTACTGCTGCAACCACTTTTGAATTATTTTCAGCAAAATTTAATTGCACATAATATTAATAATATTGTTTGATAATTTTCGCATTCTGTTAGATTATCTTTCTTTGGAATGGGCACAAACACAGATCTCTTCCAGCCGGTTGGCCACACAGCTGTCTTTCAAATTTCTTGGCATAGACAGGTGAGCATCTCCAGTGCTGTATTTGTTTATTGAAACATCTAAATTGGTATTCTGTCAATTACTGGGGTCTTGTTTTTCACCAATGCCTTCAGTGAAACTTGAACTTCTTCTTTCAATACCATTGGTTCTTGATCATATGCTACCTCCTGAAATGGCTGAAAGTTGACCAGTTCTTTTCCGTATAGTGACTCTGTGTATTTCTTCAATCTTCTTTTGATGCTTCCTGCATGGTTCAATATTTCTACCTATAGAATCCTTCACTATTTCAACTCAAGGCTTGAATTTTTTCTTCAGTTCTTTCAGCTTGAGAAATGCATGTTTTTTCCCTTTTGGTTTTCTAATTCCCCATCTTTGCACATTACATTATAACAGTTTGCTTTGTCTACTCGAGCCACCCTTTGAAATCTTCTCTTCAGCTCTTTTACTTCATCAATTCTTCCATTTGCTTTAGCTACTTGACAATCAAGAGCAAATTTCAGAGTCTCTTCTAACATCATTTGGTCTTTTCTTTCTTACCTGTATTTTTAATGACCTCTTGCTTTCTTAATGTATGATGTCCTTGATATCATTCCACAACTCGTCTGGTCTTTGGTCATTAGAGTTCAAATCTATTCTTGAGATGGTCTCTAAATTCAGGTGGGATATACTCAAGGTCACACATTGGATTTTGTGGATTTGTTCTAATATTCTTCATCTTCAACTTGAACTTGCATATGAGCAATTGATGGTCTGTTCAGCAGTCAGTCCCTGGCCTTGTTATGACTGATGATATCAAGCTTTTCCATCGTCTCTTTCCACAGATGTAGTCAATTTGATTCCTGTGTATTCCACCCAGCGAGGTCTACATGTACAGTTGCCGTTTATGTTGTTGAAAAAAGGTACTTGCAATGAAGAAGTCATTGATCTCGCAAAATTCTATCATATGATCTCCAGCATCGTTTCTATCACCAAGGCCTCATTTTCCAACTACAGATCCTTCTTCTTTGTTTCCAACTTTCGCATTCCAATCTCCAGTAATTAACAATGCATACTGATTGCATGTTCGATCAATTTCAGTCTGCAGAAGTTGGTAAAAATCTTCAATTTCTTCATTTTTGGCATTAGTGGTTGATGTGTAAATCTGAATAACAGTCATATTAACTGGGTTTCCTTGTAGGCATATGGATATTATTCTATCACTGACAGTGTTGTACTTCAGGATAGATGTTGAAATATTCTTTTTGGTGATGAATGTGACACCATTCCTCTTCAATTTGTCATTCCTCTCATGGTAGACCATATGATTCTGTGATTCAAAATGGCCAATACCAGTCCATTTCAGCTCACTAATGCCTAGGATAGCAATCTTTATGTGTTCCATTCCATTTCTGATGACTTCCAATTTTCCTAGATTCATACTTCATACATTCCATGTTCCGATTATTAATGGATATTTGCAGCTGTTTCTTCTTATTTTGAGTGGTGCCACATCAGCAGATGAGGTCTTGAAAGCTTTACTCCATCCACATCATTAAGGTTGACTCTACTTTGAGGAGGCAGCTCTTCCCCTCATATTTTGAGTTCCTTCCAACCTGAGGGGCTCATCTTCCGGCACTATATCAGACAATTTTTCACTGCTATTCATAAGGTTTTCACTGGCCAATTTTTTCAGAAATAAAATGCCAGGTCCTTCTTCCTAGTCTGTCTTAGTCTGGTAGCTCCGCTGAAACCTGTCCACCATGGGTAACCCTGCTGGTATTTGAAATACTGGTGGCATAGCTTCCAGCATTATAGCAACACACAAGCCACCACAGTATGACAAACTGACAGACAAGTGGTGGTAAGGACTTTAGCCTCCACATATTGGGCAAACCCACATGCCTTTTTCCACCTGTGTGGCCAGTCTGATGTCCATCCTTTATTTGGCACTGTATAGTATTGGAAGACACCCATCCGTGTGCCCATCACCCATATTCACGAGATGTGACCTGTGAGGGCTTACTCCCAAAGGAACAGACCCGTTGTGTAGAGAAGACAGGAAGAGCTACAGAAGGTTAAGCCTAGAGTCGGGTGGGGACTCTCGATGCAGTGAGGAGGGATGAAAGGCAGGGTACTGGCCTGGGAAAGGGGGGAGTGAAAAAACTGCTAAACCTCTTTGAAGGTTCTCAAAAATCCCCATGGCTCCCAGAAAAAATCCTATCTCCAGATTCTCTGAGGCACCAGCCTATATCACCTGGCTCAAAATGGCTTCCAGTGAAAGACCTTGCCCACCTGCCCCTGAAGACACCCTCTTCATCTGTCAGTAGTGGCTGACAGTAGTTCACTTTTTTGACTTCCCAGACTTACATGCCACAGTTTGGATTATCTGTGGCCAAGAAGTGCACCAGAAAATATAGGAAAAATACCAAAACTTTGAGAGAAAAAGGAAGAGGAGGAGGAGGAAGAGGAAAAGAAAAAAAGAAGGAGAAATTGTAAATAAAGTTTGATGACTTAGGAATTTAAAGCCGCACAGGTTGTCTCTCACATTCAAGCTGCACCATACCTCTATAGTATAAAGATTGTCATACTGTGAAGAAAGGCAGTGTGGGTTGTTATTGGCACTTGATGCCCAACCCCCGGCTCAGATTCTTATAAATAACAGCACATTTTTTCCTGGCCACTCCCACTTCTATATGAACAGGGATGACCTGAAAATAGTAGACTTGGAAATGGCGTCTACTGTTTTTGCCTGCCCAGCATCCATCCCCCTTTTCTCTGGTACTAGCACTATGATTTTGGAAAAACTCTTTCCTTCCCTTCAGGAGCCCTGGTGGAACAGTGGTTAAAGCACTCAGCGGCTAACCGAAAGGTTGCCGGTTTGAACCCACCAGCTGCTCCACAGGAGAAAGATGTGGTAGTCTACTGTTGTAAAGATTGCAGGCTTGGAAGCCTTATAGGGCAGTTCTACTCTGCCCTGTGGGGTTGCTATGAGTCAGAATCAACTCAGTGGCAGTGGGTTTTGTTTTCCTTCTTCTCAGTCCTTGTAGGTTGTGTAGGGCTCACCCAATTCTCAACTCCAGGGCAGGGCAGTAACCAGGATTTAGCAATTGATTCAAGGATGGGTATGACCCAATGAACCAAGAAAGTCAATCTAGGGCTTTGTTTGTTTGTTTTTTTAACTGGCAGGGAAAAGATATTTTTTGTTGCTGTTAATTAGGGATGCTGAAAGGATAAGATTTGTGGACCTAGAACATCGAAGTCATCTTACTAACAGAAAAGAAAAACTGCCTGAGAATTAATACAGAGGAAATAAAAGCTGAGAGTTGGAGAAAGATATCATTTGAGCCCCTGGATCAAGTCCTGCTTGAAACTCAAGATTGCCTCTGAACTTTTCAGTTACACACAGTAGTAGTTTTGGTTTTATTTATCATGCTAATTTGAGTCTTGTTTTTTATGACTTCCACCTAACTCAGTATTTTTGTCTCTATCTTATATTTAGCTTCCAAAAAAAAAAAAAAAAAAACCACTGCTGTCGAGTTGATTCCAACTCATAGCAACCCTGTAGGACAGAATAGAACTGCCTCATAGGATTTCCAAGGAGTGGCTGGTGGTTTCGAACAACTGACCTTTTGGTTAACAGTTGATAGCTTTTAATCACTGTACCACCAGGGCTCCATATTTAGCTTAGAGAAGCTAAAACACTTAAGCAAGGTCTCACACACACTAGCTAGTAACTACCAGCATTTGAATATAAACCCAGATATACCTGATCCCAAGTCTTAGCTGCCACACCTCACAATCTCTGTTATATTTCTTTCCCCTCACTCTCTGGGACTCAGACCTAACTGTGGTAAACAACCATTCTGGAACATTTGTTGTCATTACCAAAACCCAAAGCCAGTGACTCCATTCAGCCTTGTCAAGATTAGAGTTCATACCCACTGCTCTTTCTTGGTTCCATCTGGAGTTTCAGTCATGGATGTGAAGGCTAGGACTTTCAAATGCAGATCTCAAGCCAGCTATACGGTGAGCACGTTCTGAAAGCTGCATTTTATCCTTTTTCTTTAACCAAGAGAGCTACAACATTATCCTCAACTGTTTGTTGGCCCAGAAGCCACAGGAGTGCTCAGGGACAGAGAACTGCCCATGGATGACTGTTTGGCAGAGAAATCTCTTTTCAGATTGGCTTGGGTCAGTGAGGCTACAGTTCAGCTAGGGCTGAGGAGCATTTTAAATACCTGACAGGGTGGCGCAAGGCAGCAAAACACTTACCAAAAAGAAAAGAAAAAAAAAAACCCACTGCCATCGAGTTCATTTCGACTCATAGCGACCCTATAGGACAGAGTAGAACTGTCCTATGGGGCTTCTAAGGCTCTAAATCTTTACAGAAGCAGACTGCCACATCTTTCTGTTGTGAGCCACTGGTGGTTTTGAACTTCTGACCTTTCAATTAGCAGCCAAGCACCTTAACCACTGCACCAACTCTAATTAGACCAGCCCCTGAAAAGAGAGCCTGAGAAATGCATGGCCCACATCATGTTGCGAGGGACCCAGCCTCCCTACTCCTGCCCCCAACCAAGAGGTAGAATAAATAAGATAAACTTCTTGGGGAGGATCATGTAATAAAAAAACAAAGATAAAAAGAAGGCTTCCCAAATGGTGATCTTAACAAAGTTACGGGGTATGGGGAAAGTTCTCAAGCTTGATGTCTAGAAAAATGAGAGCCCATATTCTGGATCACCAATTGGAGATTTTTGGTTTTGAATGATAATGACTACTCCTAACCAGTTTATTATAGAATCCATATACAATTATCTAAGTGTGTGTTTGTGTTTAATCCGCTCATGGATTACTCTAGGAACTGGGGCCAGATTGAGAAGATTGCCTTTAATCAGAGGCAAAATTAAAGTTTTGGCTGTGCTGTGGTATTTTGCTATGCATTATTCAAATGCCTCAAATTTAACTGTTAAAATGAATGTTTGTGCTTAATTTGAAAGCAAGTTGTCACCGTTTCATTTCAATGGTGATTAGATTCACATGGGATTTCCCAAAAGTTAAAAAAAAAAAAAAAAAACCATACAAAGTCAACCATATGAGATAAAGCCACAAGGACTGGTACTTAAAATTCATTGTTGGTTCAGCTCTCTTACTACTAAAGCACCAAATATTTCTTGTAGGAGGCCAACCATATTGTATTTAATACCTGAAAAATCATTTTCTTGGCCAAAATAGCCCCCAAATCATTGAAGAATATATGTATTTTCTTTGGAAGGAAATAAAACCAATAGATAGTATAAAATAAATCCTGCTGAGTTTAAAGTAATTCCGTTCAATCATGAATAGGACAAAGATACTCAAAAAAGACCCAAGAAAATCTGCTGAAATGCCCTCTGATTGGGGGCCACTTGACCTATGCTGGCTTAAATTTTTGTTTTATGATTTTATTCAACTCTTCACATATATGTACTCCTTACCCATTTAGACTATACAGTAAGGCAGGGCCATATTCTGTAGTTCTTTGGACCTACTCAAGCCTGAGATGGGAGAAGTTACTAAATAAGCATGCTAAGTCAATGAACTAATAGTAAAGATCCTCAATTCTTGAAGGTATTCAGTTCTATAGGTAGTTGTGGCAGTCAAAAAGCCTCTTGACTTTAGTATCATGTGGCAAGCCTTGTTCGTTGCCTACCCAACAGCATTTTCCATTCTACCTTGCAGGCAATGAGCCAACCTTGAGGATCTAATCCCAGTCAGTCTAAGCTAATCACTGCAGTAACATTCCCCTTTGCCAGGAATTAGTTTAAGGAGGGATGTATATGTGATACTCATTTCTGGCCAATAAGATGTAAAGGAAAAGTCCACTATGAGACTTCAGGGAAATATTTTCCTACCTGACAAAAGAGAGGGTTGTACAAAAAGAACTCTTCCTTTTCCCCCCTTCCCTACTTTTCTGCTTTGGATATTGTCTTCAGGATATGGTACCTGGAGCTGAAGCAGCATCTTTGAGACCATGAGACAAGTTCAGGGACAAAAAGTCTTTGCTGAGTCCATGCTGAAGTCATTGGAGGACAAGAATTACAAGGACGAAAAGAGCCTGATTGCATGATAAAATAATTAAGCAAGTAAACCAACCATGGGATAAACTACCACCAGATTTTTTTCTTTTTTCTTTTTTTTTTTTGCTGTTTATGGTGATGGGAATTTTTTAATTTTTTTTTTATTGTACTTTAGATGAAGGTTTACAGAACAAATAGTTTGTCTTTAAATAGTTAGTACACATATTGTTCCATGACACTGGTTAACAACCCCACGATACATCAACACTTTCCCTTCTCGACCTTGGGTTCCCTATTACCAGCTTTCCTGTCCCCTCCTGCCTTCTAGTCATTGTCCCCAGGTTGTTGTGCCCCATTAGTCACATTTTGTTTTATGGAGCTGTCTAATCTTCAGCTGAAGGGTGACCCTCAGGAGTGCACTAAAAAGGTGTCTGGGAAACATACTCTCGGGGTTTCTCCAGTCTCTGTCAGGCCAGTAAGTCTGGTCTTTTTTTGTGAGTTAGAATTTTGTTCTACATTTTTCTCCAGCCCTGTTCAGGACCCTCTGTTGTGATTCCTGTCAGAGCAGTCAGTGGTGGTAGCCGGGCACCATCTAGTTCTACTAGAATCAGTCTGGTGGAGGCTGTGGTCCATTAGTACTCTGGACTAATCTTTCTCCTGTATCTTTTCTTCACTGTCCCTTGTTCCCGAAGGGGTGAGACCAGTGGAGTATCTTAGATGGCTGCCCACAGGCTTTTAAGACCCCAGACACTACTCACCAAGGTAAAATGTAGAACATTTTCTTTATAAACCATGTTATGCCAGTTGAGCTAGATGTTCCCCAAGACCATGGTCCCCACAGCCTTCCTCCCAGCAATATGGACCCTCAGGGAGTTTGGATGTGTCTATGGAGCTTCCATGACCTTTCCTTGTACAAGTTGTGCTGGCTTCCCCAGTATTGTGTACTGTCTTAACCTTTACCAAAGTTACCACTTATCTATTGTCTATTTAGTATTCTCCCCCACGCCCCCATCCCTCATAACCATCAAAGACTTGTTTATTTTTGCGTGTAAACCTTTTCATGAGTTTTTACAGTAGTGGTCTCATACAATATTTGTCCTTTTGTGATTGACTTATTTCACTCAGCATAATGTCCTCCAGTTTCATCCATGTTATGAGATGCCTCATAGATTCATCATTATTCAGTATTGTTCTGTAATACTCCATTGTGTGTATGTACCATAGTTTGTTTATCCATTCATCTGTTGATGGGGATCTAGGTTGTTTCCATCTTTTTGCTATTGTGAACAATGCTACAATGAACATGGGTGTGCATATGTCTATTCGTGTGATGGCTCTTATTTCTCTAGAATATATTTCTAGAAGTGGGATTGCTGGATTGCACGGTATTTCTATTTCTAGCTTTCTAAGGAAGCACCATATTATTTTCCAAAATGGTTGCATCATTTTGCATTCCCACCAGCAGCACACAAGAGTTCCTATCTCCCCACAGCCTGTCCAACATTTGTTATTTCCAGTTTTATTTTTAATTTACTTTTTTTTTAAATTGTACTTCAGGTGAAGGCTTACAGAACAAATAGTTTCTCATGAAACAGTAGTACACATATTGTTTTATGACATTGGTAAACAACCCCACAACATGTCAACCCTCTAACTGCTTAACCATTTTTTTTTTTGGTGAAAATACACATAGCCAAAGATACACCATTTCAAAAATTTCTACATGCACAGTTCAGTGACATTGACTATGCTCTTCCAGTTGTGCTGCTATTCTCACTTAAGATGAAGGCTTACAGAACAAAATAGTTTCTCATTTAACAGTTACTACAAATGTTGCCCTATGACAATGGTTAACAATCTCACAACACATCAACAATATCCTTACCCAACCTTGGGCTCCCTATCACCAGCTTCCTTGTCCCCTTCTGCTTTCTGGCCCTTGTCACTGAATTCCTGTACCTCGTTACTCTCATTTGGTTTTACAGGGCTGTCCACTCCCAGGCTGAACCATAAACCTCGGAGATAACTTCACCACTGAGATAAAAGGGTGTCTGGGGGCCATACTCTCGAGGTTTCTCCAGTCTCCTTTAGGCCAGTAAATCTGGTCTTTTTTTTTTTTTGTGAGTTAGAATTATGTTCTACATCCTTCTCCAGCTATGTCCAGAACCCTTTGTTGTGATCCTGGTCAAAGCAGTCAGTGGTGGTAGCCAGGCACCATCTAGCTGTACTGGACTCAGTCCGGTGGAAGCCTTGGTAGCTGTGGACAATTAGTCCTTCGGACTAATCTTTTCCTTGTATCTTGTTCTCTTCATTCTCCCTTGCTCCCAAAGGGATGAGACCAGTGGAGTATCTTAGATGGCCGCTCACAGGCTTTTAAGACCCCAGACACTACTCACCAAGGTAGAATGTAGAGCATTGTCTTTATAAGCTGTGTCATGCCAAATGAGCTAGATGTTCCCCGAGACCATGGTCCCCACAGCCCTCCGCCCAGCAATTCAGTCCCTCAGGGTGTTTGGATGTGTCTATGGGGCTTCCATGACCTTTCCTTGTACAAGTTGTGCTAGTTTCCCTTGCACTGTGTACTGTCTCACCCTTCACCCAAGATACCATTTATCTATTGCCTATTTAGTATTTCCCCCCCCCCACCCCTCCCATCCCTGGTAACCAACAAAGATTGTTACATTTTGTATGTGAACTTTTTCATGGGTTTTTACAATAGAGGTCTCATACAATATTTGTCCTTTTGTGATTGACTTATTTCACTCAGCATAATGTCCTCCGGTTTCATCCATGTTATGAGATGCTTCACAGGTTCATTGTTCTTTCTCATTGCATAGTACTCCATTGTGTGTATATACCATAGTTTGTTTATCCATTCATCTGTTGATGGGCATCTAGGTTGTTTCCATCGTTTTGCTATTGTGAACAATGCTGCCATGAACATAGGTGTGCATATGTCTATTTGAGTGACCACTCTTATTTCTCTAGGATATATTCCTAGGAGTGGAATTTCGGGATCGAATGGTATGTCTATTTCTAGCTTTCTGAGGAAGCGCCATATCATTTTCCAAAATGTTTGTATCATTTTGCATTCCCACCAGCAGTGTATAAGAGTTCCCATCTCCCCGCGCCCCTCCAACATTTGTTATTTCCAGTATTTTTGATTCGTGCCAGTAATGCCGGGGTGAGATGGTATCTTATTGTGGTTTTGATTTGCATTTCTCTAATGGCTACTGATTGCGAGCATTTCCTCACGTGTCTGTTGGCCGCTTGAATGTCTTCTTTGGTGAAGTGTCTGTTCATTTCCTTTGCCCATTTTTTAATTGGACTATTGGTCTTTTTGTTGTAGAGGTGTTGGATTTTCTTGTAGATTATGGAGATTAGACCTTTGTCTGACTTGTAACATCCAAAATTTTCTTCCCAGTCTGTAGGTTCTCTTTTTACTCTTCTGGTGAAGTCTTTTGATGAGCATAAGTGTTTTCAGTTATCTAGCTTATTTTCTGGAACTTGTGTGTTGTTGGTTATGGTTTGTATCCTATTAATGCCATGTATTAGGGCCCTTTTTGAAGATCAGGTGACCACAAGTGGATGGATTTACATCTGCGTTCTCAATCCTGTTCCATTGGTCAATGTATCTGTCCTTGTACCAATACCAGGCTGTTTTGACTGTCATAGCTGTATAGTAGGTTCTGAGGTCAGGTAGTGTGAGTCCTCCTACATTATTCTTCTTCTTCAATAGTGCTTTACTTATCCAAGGCTTCTTCCCTTTCCATATAAAATTAATGATTAGTTTTTCCATCTCTTTAAAGAACGTTGTTGGTATTTGGATAGGGATTGCATTGTATTTGCATATTGCTTTGGGTAGGACTGTCATTTTCACAATGTTGAGTCTACCTATCCATGAGCATGGTATGTTTTTCCATTTATGTAGATCTCTTTTGGTTTCTTGCAGTAGTGTTTTGTAGTTTTCTTTGTATAGGTCTTTTCCATCCCTGGTTAGATTTATTCCTAAGTATTTTCTTTTTTTAAGGGTTATTACAAATTGTATTGTTTTCTTGATTTCCTTTTCATTGTTCTCTTTATTGGTGTATAGGAATCCAACTGATTTTTCCATGTTTATCTTGTATCCTGCTACTCTGCTGAATCTATTAGTTCCAGTAGTTTTCTCGTGGAGTCTTTTGGGTTTTCTATGTATAGTATCATATCATCTGCAAATAGGAACAGTGTAACTTCTTAATTACCAGTTTGGATACCCTTTATTTTTTTTTTCTTGCCTTATTGCTCTAGCTAGGACTTCCAGCACAATGTTAAATAGGAGTGGTGATAAAGGGCAACCTTGTCTTATCCCTGTTCTCAAGGAGAATGTTTTCAGCCTCTCTCCATTAAGAATGATATTGGCTGTTGGTTTTGTATAGATGTCCTTTATTATGTTCAGAAATTTTTGTTCTATACCTACTTTATTGAGAGTTTTTATCATGAATGAGTGTTGGACTTTGTCTAATGCCTTTTCTGTGTCAATTGAGATGATCACGTGATTCTTTTTTTCTTTCCTTTTATTTACGTGGTGGATTCGGTTGACTGATTTTCTAATGTTGAACCATCCTTGCATACCTGGTATGACTCCTACTTGGTCATGCTGTATTATTTTTTTGATATGATGTTGAATTTTATTGGCTAGAATTTTGTTGAGAATTTTTGCATCTATATTCATAAGAGATATTGGTCTGTAATTTTTTTTGTGGCATCTTTCTTTGCCTCGTTTTGGTATCAGGGTTATGCTGCCTTCACAGAATGAATTTGGAAGTGTCACTTCCTTTTCTATGTTCTGAAATAGTTTGAGTAGTACTCGTGTAAGCTCTTCTCTGAATGTTTGGTAGAAATGTCCAGTGAAGCCATGTGGACCAGGGCTTTTTTTGTTGGGAGTTTTTTTTTATTACCTTTTCAATCTCTTCTCTTGTTATGGGTCTGTTCAGATTTTCAACATCACTTTGTGTTAATGTGGGTAGGTAGTATCTAGAAATTTATTTAAGCATTTCCTCTAGGTTTTCAAATTTGTTGGAGTATAGTTTTTCATAATACTCTGTTATGATCCTCTTTATTTCAGTTGGGTCTGTTTTAATGTCCCACATTTCATTTCTTATTTGGGTTATTTGTGTCCTTTCCTGCTTTTCTTTTGTCAGTGTGGCCAATGGTTGATTTTGTTGATCCTTTCAAAGAAACAACTTTTGGCTTTGTTGATTCTTTCTATTGTTTTTCTTTTCTCTATTTCATTTATTTCTGCTCTGATCTTTATTATTTCCTTTCTTCTAGTGGCTGTGGGCTTTTTTTTTTTTTTTTTGCTGTTCTCTTTCTATTTGTTCAAGATGTATAGTTAATGTTTTGATTTTGTCCCTTTCTTTCTTGATGTGTGCATCTATTGCTATAAATTGTCCTCTGAGGACTGCCTTTGCTGTGTTCCAAAGGTTTTGGTATGATGTGTTTTCATTCTCGTTTGATTCTAGGAATTTTTTGACTCCATCTCTGATTTCTTCTATTACCCAGTGGTTTGTAAGCAGGGTGCTATTCAGTTTCCATGTAATTGATTTTTTTTCCTTGCTCTTCCTGTTATTAATTTCTACCTTGATGGCGTTGTGGTCAGAGAAGATACTTTGTATTATCTCAATGTTTTGGGTTTTGTTGAGGGTTCCTCTTTGGCCTAAGATATGGTCTATTCTGGAGAACATTCCATGTGCATTGGAAAAGAATGTGTACTCTGCAGCTCTTGGGTGGAGTGTTCTATATATGTCTATGAGGTCAAGTTGGCTGATTGTGCCCTTTAGGTCTTCTGATCTTTGTTGAGTTTTTCTAGACGTTCTGTCCTTTACCAAGAGTAGTGTGTTGAAGCCTCCTACTATTACTGTGGAACTGTCAATTTCTCTTTTCAGTGCTGTTAGAGTTTATGTATTTTGGAGCCCTGTCATTGGGTGTGTAGATGTTTATCATGGTTATGTCTTCATGATGGATCGTCCCTTTAATCACTATATAGCGTCCTTCTTTCCCTTTTATAGTGGGTTTTGTTTTGAAGTCTATTTTATCTGAGATTAGTATTTCCACTCCTGCTCTTTTTTGGTAGCTGTTTGCTTGCTATATATTTTTCCATCCTTTTCTTTTTAATAAATGTACGTCTTTGTTTCTAAGGTGTGTCTCTTGTAGACAGCATATTGATGGATCCTGTTTTCTTTTTCTTTTTTTATCCATTCTGTCTTTATGGGTGCATTTAGGCCATTTACATTCAGTGTAATTATTGATAGGTGTGAGTTTATTGCTGTCATTTTGTAGTGCTTTTTTTTCTGGTGCTCACATTTTCTTTGTTTCTCTTACTCTCCTGTGCTGAATTCCTTTTGTTTGTGGATTTTTTTTTTTTAATTTCTTCTGTTTTTGTAGATGTTGTTTTTACTGAGACTTCATGTTTTTCTTCATTTTGATGAGTAAGTTTGTTAACTTTCTTTGTCATTACCTTGAAATTTACCCTTATCTTCCTACGTTTGAACCAGTCTGTTATTACTTGGTATCGCCTTGCCTTCCTCTCTGTTAGAAGGTTCTATACCTACACCGTTTATTCCCTCTTTTGTTGTTCTGATGTTGTTGTCATTTACAGATTAATCTCTCTGGTTCCCTGTTGTAATTCTTTCGGTTTTGGATAGTCCTTGAGAGTTCATTTTGTAGGTTGGTATCTGGCTGGTATGATCCTGCATCCTAGATTCAGCCTGTGGTCTGATGTTGGTGGTTCTCAGACCGAAGGATTCCCTTTAATAATTCTTATAAGTTTGGTTTGGTTTTTACATAGTCCCTTAATTTCTGTTTCTCTGGAAATGTCCTAATTTCACCATCATATTGAATGAGCATTTTGCAGGATAGATAATTCTTGGATGGCAATTTTTTCTTTCAAGGTTTTATATATGTCATCACATTGCCTTCTTGCCTGCATGGCTTCTGCCACATAATCTGAGCTTAGTCTAATTGTTTCTGCCCTCAGGATTCTTTGTTTGTCTTTGATTTTGGCGAATGTGATTATATGCCTTGGTGATTTTCTTTTGAGGTCTATCCTATATGGCGTTCGTTGAGCTTCTTGGATGGTCAGTTTTTCATCTTCCATGATATTGGGAATGTTTTCTGTCAGCAGTTCTTCAATGGTCCTCTCTGTGTTTTCTGTTTTCTCCCCATTCTGGAACGCCAATCAATTGCAGATTTTTGCTTTTGATTGTATCCCACATAATTCTCAGGGTTTCTTCATTTTTCTCTGTTCTTTTTTCTGACTTTTCCTCAGAGTTGTAGCCAAGTGTTTGTCTTCAATTTCACTTGTCTTGTCTTCCATAGTTTCAAACCTGCTCCTTAGGCTTTCTATGACACTGTCCATTTCTTTTGGATTTCTAATTGTTGTTTTTGTATGGTTTCTAGTTGTTAATTGATTTTGGCATTTTGTTCCTGTATTATTTTCCTAAATTATTCCATTTTTTTGTCTGTATTTTCCATGAATTTTTGTATTTTTTCTGGTTTTTCCTTCAACTCTTGGATAACTCTGAATACTATAGATTTTAATTCCATATCAGGTAGTTCTAGTGCCTTTTCTTCTACTGGAAAGTCATCTGGTGTTTTATTTTGGATACCTACTGGAACCATCCTGTCCTGTTTTTTAATATGTTTTGATAGTGTCTGCTGTCTTTGGACATTCAGTATTTTCCTCATTTATTGATTGTAATTTCGTTTTTTTCATTCTGCTTTTTGTTTTATTTAGCTATGTCTGAGCAGGCGGGCTGTGCATTCTTTGTTGTTTGCTCATCTGTAGGTATGATATTTTTCACCTCCTTGTCCAATGGGCAGGGTCAGTTGCTTAGCTATGGTGCAGCAGGGAAGGTGAGCTGAAGGGGAGTTGTTGGGATGGGTTTCGTGGCACGTACCAGAGCCAACAGGGGAGGCCACAAATCAGTGCAGGGCAGGTTCCAGTAGGCCACTCCTGTTCTGCTCAGGGGTGTGATGTTCAGAGCACAGTGCAGGTAGGCAGGAAGGAGGGGGAAGATTGTGATGTGTGGCGCTAAGATGGGTATAGGAAAGAGGAGAGAGAGGAGGAATAGGAGTCAAAAACAAACAAAAAAGAGTGCTAAGGGAGCTTGCCGTTGGAGTGGAGAGATGAGAGACCGAGAAATGGAGAAAAACAAACAGGAAAAAAAAAAAGAAAAAGAGTAAAAGAAAAATAAATAAAAATTAGAGGAAAAAAGAAAAGAAAAACAAAGCCCACAAGGATTCCACCAGTGTGACTGGGAAGACTGGGGAAGTGGCTCCCAGGCTGCAAAGTACAGCCTGGCTAGATGTCACACAGCTCCAGGTATTCAGGAGACAGGAAGAGAAGGTAGGTATAGAGAGATGAGAAACTGAGAAATGAAGAAAGACAAAAAGGGAAAAAGAGAGAAAAGAAAACATACAAACAAAAAAAAAAAAAAGTAATGCTCTCAATGATTCCACTGTGTAGCTGCACGGAATGAGGAAGTAGCTCCCAAGCCACATAGTACAGCCCGGCTAGCAGGGGCTCTCAAGCCAGAAAAGAAAAAGAAAACAAACAAAAAAATCCCAAGGGATCCCACCAACGTGGTGGCACAGGCCAGGAAGCAGTTCCACAGTCAAGTGGCGTTTCACAGCCTTTCAGGAAGAAGCAAAGATGGCACATGGAGTCAGATATTTGAGAGAAAGGAGGGGAGGGTGGTGAGAGGTATGGAAGAAACCAAAAGAAGCAGAAAAAAGCAACACCAGCAACCAACAAATGACACTCAGGGAGCTGGCCAATGTGGGGGAGTGGAATCCCAGTGACACAAGGCTGAAGCCAGTGCCTCTTGGCCAAAAGAATGTGGCCACAGGAAGCAGAGGAGTCCAAGTGGGGGTGAAGAAGGGTGGGAAGTGGCAAAGTGTATATCACTGGTTACTGGTTGTTCTGTCTCCTGCGGGGAGCTCTGAGAAGATGCTTTCCTGTACTTCCTGTTCACCTATCTCCAACAGAAGTCCAAGATGGTGAATCCATGCTGTGTTAGCTGATAGGAGACCTCTGCATGTATCTCTCCTTGCTCTCTGTTCTCTGTCAGTTTCTTATTTCATTTGGTGCCTGGCTGAGTTCTTTCTCTCTTCATTTGATGTTTAAGGTTTCAGGATTGGTGTTTGCCTCTGTTTGAATTAGTTTTTCGGGTCTTTGCTGTGGAGGGACGGTGTGGTGCTTCTGTCTACAGTGCCACCTTGGCTGGAAGCCCTCCAGATTTCTTGTTATGGAAATAGTAATGGCCTTTATTCCTGGATGTTATCAGTCAGGGTTTCTGTTACTTGCAGCTGAAAACATATTAACTGATATCACTCTCATTAAAATTAGAAGTAATTATTTCTTTTCTTTTTCCAGGAAGGGCAGTATGGATTTTTTGGAGTCAAACAGACTCCAATTAGACAAAATTTTGGCTGAGTTACCATAAGCAAGTTTTTTAACTTTCAGAATTTCAGTGTCTTCAACTGTAAAATAGGTAACAATGACAACCTCATAAACTTGTTGTCAGAAATAATGACTCTAAATAAGTTACCTCTATGGCATGCAGAAGATGCTCAATAAATGTTCACTGCTTTACCTCCTCCCCCCCCCCCCCCCCCCCCCACCGACCAATCCCTGTGTGGAGAAGGTTCAGTGAATTTTTTGTGAAGAGGTACATGCACCCTGGTGGTAATGTTAAGAAATAAGGATTTTTCATCATCGTTCTTCAGAAACAAGAGCAATGGCAGGGCCAGCTGTCTGTGTGGGAGGCTGCAGCTCAAAGAACAGCTTATGATCAGGAAGCTTTTCTATGTTGCCTGTACACAAACAAATGCCCTCATTTATTAGCTGTTACTGCCTTTTGTTGAGCGTGGTGCTGTCTGTGACTCAGCCTCCCTCTTACACCATCTGCTCAATGCCTCTCTTCAGAAGCCTCCTTCCCCTGGCTGCTTCATGCCAGGAGGGTCTGCCTGCTAGCTGTTCCCCACAAGCTGCCCATAACTGGGAGCCTCTTTTTAGGACTCCATTGCCTCAGTGGGCAGTGATCCTGAGTGAGTGTCCATTGTATCTTGGGGGCCTATGGTGCTGTGGGCCTAGGGGCCAGCAGCTGGCCATCTAACCCCATGGTCCATGCTCCACATTCCAAAGCTGACTTGCTGGCCACTCCTATACCCTCCCTGCAAGCACACCCACCTATGGACACACACTTCCTCTACCTGGTGAGTAGGCACAGGGATGGCCACCCTCTGAAGAACTGGGAGCCCACCTGCAGACATACAACCCTCCTCCCTCCTTTCTGAAGGCATGGGTACAATGTTAGCCCAGCCACATCAACACACACTGCAAACCCCAGCCTAAGAGGCAGTGTAGAATTGTGGTTAAAAACTTGGCTTCACCCCTAGCTCCAGAAATTACAATCTATACAACCTTGGGCTGAACTCTCTTGGGCTCTTTTACCTCATCTGGAAGCCAAGGATAATAGAATTGTGGTGATAATGTGCATAAATGTGCTTACCACTGTGCTTGACATGTGGTGTGCACTCTCCACGTGCCGCATAATTATGAAGAGTCACCTCTTCCTGCCATGGAGTAACAACTCCAAGGCCTAGTCCATCCAGCCTGCCATCTTAACTTGAGCCTGGTTCATAAGACTAACATTTCCACTAGTCCAAAATATTTGTCAAATACCTCGTGGTTAAGAGCTTAGCTGCTATCAATCAAAATGTTGGCAGTTCGAATCCACTAGCTGTTCACTGGAAAACCTATGGGGTAGTTCTACTCTGTCCTGTAGGGTAACTATGAGTTGGAATCAACTCAACAGCAATGGGTTTGGGTTTTTTTTTTATTTTTTACCTCCTATGTGTGGGCACTGGGATCCAGCAGTGAACAATGATCCTTGAGAGCTTACAGTCTAGGGGAATAAAAAAACACAGAGATAACATCATAGTCATGAATTGTGATAAAGCCTATGAAGAAAAAGAAGAGGGAGATGTGAGAAGGAATAAAGAGTGGGGGTGGGGTATAATCTTACTGGAGAGTCAAGGTAAGACAAAGAATGCTGAATGACATGTAAGCATGTAGGAAATCTATGTCCCTCATCACATTAAGTGCTGGTTGGATGAATAAGCACTCCCCAAGCCAGAGGTTGCACTGATAGCAAGGTGAGTTTTCAGGACGGAAGACGAAGAGTCTCCTGTATGGCATCCTGAGGCCCTACAACCTTGCTCCGGAGGGACCATCTGCCTCACAATCATAACCTTCTCCAGAACATTATTGGGTTACAAACGCCTTGACTTGCCCCTTTCTTCACCGCTCAGTGTTCTGAATTTTCTCATGAAGTATCTGGTGCCACAGCACTTGACAAAGCAGCACTGGGCTTTGATGATCATATTTCCCTCATAATCCTGGAATTGAGATTAGTTAGTATTGAAGCTCAGGGTAATTTTCCCCTAGATCTGCTCACTCTTTCCCTTTCTGCAGGTTTAATCTCCTGTCTGGCTTTTCAGTGATATTTCTTTGAGAGATTACCTTTGTTTTAACCTCATTTTTTTGAGTCATTTAAATTCAAGGTACCTCTTAAGAGATTTCAGATTATGTATATGTATCAATATATAAAGAGAAAGATCCCCAGGAATGTCATTGTCCCCAATCACAGCAGCTTTGCTTTTCCTTGTTTTCAATTACAGACCCAAAGATCTTGTGGGCTGTGGAACATTACTAAAGCACAGCAAACATGGTACATTTCCAACATTCTTCATTTACTTTCCTGCTCACTTCCATTTCCCTACTTGATTTCCAATATGCTGTGAGAGTTAATTTGGTGCCGAATTTTTTGCTTGAGGCTTTGTGCAGGTAATAGCTTCCCCCCTTTAATCCATCTGTGTTAGGTTCATGCTTCTCCTTCACTTGAAATTATTCCCAAACTCTGCTTCTGGGGGCTTCTAAACTTTCTTTAGTTCATCACCTAGGCTTTCCTGAATTTTTAGGGACCATCTGCTCACTTCTTTGGTGCTTAATAAGCACCTGCTATGTGTAAACCACTAAGCTACAGAATACAAAACTGATTGACATGTTGTGTGCATCAAATCAATTCCGACTCATAGTGACCCTATAGGACAGAGTGGAACTGCCCCCATGGGTTTCCTAGGCTATAATCTTTACAGGAGCAGATCACCAGGTCTTTTCTTCCATGGAGGAACTGGTGGGTTTGAACCATCGACTTTTTGGTTAGCAGCCGAGCACTTTAACCATTGTACCACCAAGGTTCCTTAAGACATGGTGCTTACTACTGATATTCTGTGACCTCAAGGATCTCACAGTCTCTGTTGGGAGCAGCCAGGTAAACAGGTAAGTACAAGCCAGCATGTTAGATACTGTACATTGAAGTGTGGAGAAAATACTGTGGAAATGAAAAGACTAGTTCAGCCTTGAATACCTGAGCTATATTTGAGTATCTGAGAGGGGCTACAAATGCTTTCTCACCAAGGGAACAGCTTGCGTAAACAGGCAGGGCGTACAGGTGCAGCACGGGTGTCCAGAGAACAGGATGTGGTTCATACTGGCTGGAGGACAGCACACAGGGGCAGTGGGGGAAAGTTAGTGACAAGGACAAACGAAGTCTGGTAAAAGTTAGGGCTAAAATGTGGATTAGTTGGGTAGCCAATAGAAGGATGGCTGTAATCACCTAGGAAACATTAGATAAATAAAAATCAAGTTCAAAGAAAAAGAAAAACAATGCCATTATATGTCACCATTGGAGGTGACTATTTGCCAACTTCTGATTCTGAAAACTGGTGATTAAAGGGAAAGAATTAAGCATTTACACTGCTTCAAGAGGAACTGTAGTTGATCTGCACACAGGGAAGGAAAGGTCTTCTTTATAGTAAAATATGTAAAAGAAATGACAGGGCCTTGAAGGTCATCTCTCTTGCTATTCAAAGTGTGGTTCACAAACCACCACACGTGCATCACCCAAAGTCTTGTGAAATGCAGAATCTGAGGTTTCACCCCCAGACTACTGAATCAGAATTCATATTATAACAGGATCCCCCTCATGATTTAGATGAACTTTAAAATTTGAGAAGCAACAAGTCCCCACTGGAATAACCTGGAAAGCCTGTTAAATAGAAGACTACTGGGACTCCTCCCAGAACTACAAAATCTCAATCTCTGGGAAGAGCCTGGGAATGAGGCCCTTAATAAGCTTCTAAGATGATCTTTATACAGCCAGTCACACCCGGATCTCAGCTTGGGAATCACTTATCTAGGCCAATACATATATCCCCTCAACTACCCAGCCTCTGCTTAAACCACCTTCCCATTCTCTTTTGAAAATAAGAAATAAAACAAAGGCTTTTATTTTTCTATCATGCATGTAAGCTTACAAGCATTTACACTGTTTAAGAATACAGAAAGAATTACACTATTACCAGGGTGTCAAATTCTCAAGTAAGACAACCAGTTACTGATACTTATGGGAGGTTATTTTCACAGAACACAGGAACAATTTCCAAATTACACTTCTAACAACAGGAGTTGTACTAAGAGAGACTAGGACAAGTTGGTAACAGTCCTAGCAGACACAGAAGTCTCCGTATTACACAGGAAAAAAAGATGGATATTCTAGAGAAGGATCTCAGTTCAGCACCTTATATCAGTCTTTGAAGAATTTCACAACAGTCTATCTTTCTCTCCTTCTGTGGACACAGGGGGTAGGCAGCATCTTCTTTGTGTCTTTTTGAGACTCTTTGTTAATTCTGAAGTCTTGTGCTTTTAAGGGCCATATCTGGACTTCATTCCATAACATTAAAAGCAAAAATCAGACCTGATGCGGTAACAGTAATGCATCCCATCACTATCACCACCAAAAATAGAGTCACAGTCTCCCAGAGTAGTCATGGTTGAACTGGCACAGTGTCTTGGACTTTTGATAACCAATCCAGCAAGGAGAGGGGGACAGAGATGAAACAAGTTTGATCATAATCGATAATTGATGTAGCTAAGTGATGGGCACACTTCTGTGCATGTCTGAAAACATCCATAATAAAGAGCCGCAAGTTAAATTAAATTTTTAAAAAAGCAGACATGTACAACTCTATTTTCCCATTAGGCAAAAACGGGGGGAGTGGCAGGATTTTTACTTGGAGATGAAATAAGCAGCATATAGCACTCATCTTCCACATACACAAGGCAACACCTATAACAGGAGAGAAAGCATTCAAAACAACATTATTCTGCTCTGGTTTCTGTGATTTACCAAATCCACTAGTGATGAGAAGAGTGGGCAAAACTTTGGGCACAACCTCATCTAGGCATCCTATTTTAACTCATTGCCGTTGAGCTGATTCCAACTCACAGCAATCCTACAGGACAGAGTAGAACTGCCCTACAGGGTTTCCAAGGCTATAAATCCTTATGGAACCAGACTGCCACACCATCTTTTTCCTGCTGAATGGCTAGTGGGTTTGAACTGCCAACCTTCTGGTGAGCAGCCAAGCATTTAACCACTGCACCACCAATTTTAGGCACCTTTTAATTTTCTCATGCCAACCCTGGGAAGGCCCCTCCCCATTCCTTCAATCACTGAGAGAGAGCCCTGCACTCCCAGAAGCCTCTCAAGCCATTTCTGTCCTTTCCCAGCCCACCTCCCAGGCTTATTCCTGCTTCTACGTTTTTTCTCCCATTCCCCTGCCTAGCACACCCTCTTTAGAACTTTGAGTCGATGCCTACCAGCCCGAGGAACTTAGAGTGAGGTCTTCCATAAGGAAAGGTAAGTTAGGAGGCAGGCAGGTGTAGCTACAGCCCTACCTCCCCACCCTCAGGAATGAGAGGGAAAGAGGGCAGTCAAGCCTGGGCAGGGAGGGCCCAGCTCAGCTTTCACACCCACTAGGAATAAGCCTGAAAAACCAGAACAGATTCTGCCCACCCTTCTCCCCAGGCCCCAGAAGAGAGCAGTGCGATGCCCATACTGGAGGCTAAAGCCTACTCCTTGTGGGTATTCATGCAAAGAGGGCAAAGGACTACTGAGACTGGAAAAGCTGGGGGATGAGGGCTCAGATGACCGGAGGCTACCACAAAGAATGAAGCAGTGGGAGGCATCTGGACTTAAAGGGCACACACACAAGAAAATGTCTGAACAAGAGTAAACATGAACTCACAACACTGCTGCCTTGGGGTTCATAATTCTAACAGATGCAGAGGTATGAAAAGAATTTCCAACTTCAGAACTGGGGAGTAAGTCCAGGAGTCGGGGCCAGGGTCTGACCACAGGCCACTTGGCCTGGCTTTCTCCATTTTAGCCCAAAGTCTGTGTGCAGAGTATGCATGCGTGGTGAGTCCCAAGCTGTCTCGGTAGCTGTGTGTGAAGGAAGGAGAGAAGGAGGGCAAGGAGGTATAGAGCTACGGAATGAAGACAAAGAAAAACCCACAGATCAGAAATACCGCTTCCATACTACCCAACCATGGTACTCTGATTATGTCTGGGGAGGGGGAAGGGGTGTTGATAGATATCTAGATTCCATGTGGACCCACTCTCCACCCTCACCTGTATCCACAGCATGATGACAGTGAGGACATGTCCACACATACCATCCCACCTGTCTGGCAGCCAGTAGGATTTCTGGAAGGCTGGGGTGAGTGTGTGTCTCATGCACTGGCAGGGGGTCTGGGTCCACAGGCAGTTCTTGAATTCCTTCTTGACCAGGAAGCCAACTGGGGATGACAGCAACCTAAACAAAACTCAATGGCCTAACAGTGACGGGATGTGGCACAGGTCTCAACAAAGGTTCACCAGTAGAAGGACCCTGAGGATTAGGAAGAGGCATAATGATGTAGAACACAAGGCATACTGCTCCTCACCCTTAACCTCATCCATGCCCAGCAGCCAAGGGCCCATTCTGCTGTGTCCAGCAGGATGGGTAGCACGGACTCCTGGACAAAGCCAGAGATTCAGTAGGTAGCAGCATGACTGGTGCCCCAGGGCCATGGAACTCTCAGTTCTTGCTGATGGTAAATACCACGTGCACTGGATTTACTGTGCAGCAGTAACAGATAAAGAAGCTTGCCGAAGACGGCATGCATGGCCAACACGAACACCAACGCCAGCAAGTCACTAGCCTTGATGTAACAGAGCTTGAGAATGTACTGGTCCGACTGGAGGCTGACTCACCAGTGTCCATGTTAAAGACAAGTGGGAAAGGTCAGAGCCAAGAACAGTGTCCAGGTGATGTAGATAAAGGCAGCACACATAAGAAGCACCATGTGCTTAGCATACAAACAGTATTCGAGATCACGTAACATGTGATACTAACGTAAAACACCATGAAGGTCACAGGGAGGCAAACGAACATGATCATAAAGGCCATATTCTTGTAGGGCAGTGAAGGTCCAAAGGGGCTATGGGGCACAGAGGCCAACATGAAGAGAAGGCAGATGGCCAAGCGCATGATGTCAGCCAGGTCCAGCAAGAGGTATGAGACTTGTGCAGGATCAGCTGGACTGGTTTACCTCAGGGGATTCCACTGGCTGCCTTGATGGACTTCGCCTGACCTCCTCTGGACTGGTTTACCTCAGGGGATTCCACTGGCTGCCTTGCTGGACTTCGCCTGACCTCCTTTCCTTTCTCTCCAAGAGCCCCTTCACTCATAAGATAGTACTGCAGGGGATTGGGCCACAGGTCCTCGTTGATTATCTCAACAATTTTGTCAGACTCAATAGAGCTGTGGTTTGAAAACCACGCAAAGAAGCTACAGCTGTTGTCTGAGTTCCTCTGGCTTAGGGACTGGAGATCATGACCTGGGAGCCACTGGATTGGAGTAGAACGAGACACCACCTGACCCAAAGGGCCACACCCATATTCCTTGATGAGCACCTTATTTTGGAAATAGTCGTTGCGCCCAAAGTAGAACTTGATCTTGTAGCCCAATCTGGCGAGGCCAAGCTCTTCAACCTCCAAGCTGTTCAAGTAGCCGAGTACCTCTTTATCTTGGTTGCTCAGAAAGGATGATAGCTGGGGGTGGTTCTGAAAGGCTTGTCCCCAAAAGCCCGGGATATTCTGGATGAGGCGGTTCCTGCGCTCTAAGTGGTGCAGTCGCAATTGCCCAAACTTGCGCGACAGGCGAAGGTAGGCTCTGTCCGCCTGGGCATTCATGGTCTCCAGCTTCAGTTGGACGGTCTCCAGGGTGTCCATGCTGCCATCTGCGGCCTGGGGCCCTGACGCTGCATCATTCTCCACCTTCTTTTCCTCCATCACTGAGACAGAGGCACACGCCCCAGTGGTCCCTTTCTTCACCTTCCCACCAGCTATCGCCTGGGGACCCCTTCCCACTGCGCTACAGGTTTCTGGGGCCTTCTTCCTAGAAGGGCCACGCCGATTTCCAACCCGAGGGCCATTTTTCGGCCTTGCCACAGTTCCCACAGTTCCCACGAAGACAGTATCTCTTTCCAGGCGCTCCAAGAGAGATGGGGCCCTCCCCGGGCCGGCGCTGGGGGCGGCCTGCCCGCGACCCCCCGCAGCTCGGGCCCGGAGCGCGAGACCACAGTCCAGGGGGAGCCGACAGGCCCCCTCCGCCCCAGGGCGGCGGGGCGCAGCGGTTTCCAGGCTACCCCTACCCGCGCCAGCCTGCACCTGTGCCGCCTTGGTTTCCTCCCGGAGCTTCGGGCACTGTGGAGGGTCCAGGTCGCGCGAAGCGTTGTCAGGAGCAGCGCGGACGCGGGCTTTGGCACGAGCTTTGCCCCGGCTTTTGGCGCGAGAGGACTTTCTACTCCTACTTCGGCCGCTCATGTTGGTTGCGGAAGCGTCTTCAAAGCCACGCTCTGATCCTGCGGCCCCTCGCGCCTGCTCTCGCACCCTACTGAGCGAGCCTCTCCATGGTAACCGTCGACGTCACGACTGTACGACTGTACCTTCGCGCGAGGACTGGCTGCGCCCGGTGATTGGCTCCGCCACCTCCGCAGCTGCGCGTGAGCCCACCCTCATGAAAAGCCCCTGCCCCCATCTCTCCGTAACTGGCCTTCACAGACGGTTATCTCTCCTGTTGTTCTGGGCTGTGCTTCCTTTAATTTCCACCCGTTGATCTCAGCTGTGCCCTCAGGGTCATAGAATACCTCTAAACAACCTGAAAAGAGCCATGACATCCATCCCTCCATCATCTATTTTCTTCTAAACATCTTTAGTTCCATCAACTATCTTTTGTGACATCTGTCATGATGTAACTGCGTTGGACTCCGTGTCTCATCCTTGAAAGCCTTTGCTGAGGGATTTGCCCTGATACCTTAACTCCAGAGAGCCTAAACATGGGTGCCATAATGCCAGCACAGGAAGCAATTGGATACATCGTGGGATGTTAATAATAAATATAAAGAATAATAACAGCTATTATTTTGTAAGTATCCCATATACCAGTCACTTTACTAAGTGCTTTATATGCATTATCTCAGTTTATGAGGGAGGTATTGTTATCATTGCCATTTTCCAGATAAGGAAACAGGCTTAGAGGTGCCAAGGAACATTCCCAGGATTTCACAGTAAGGGATGGAAGCACCATCCAAACCCAAATCTCTCTGACCGCATTTAAAAAAAAACAGTTGCCGTCAAGTCCAAATGCAGTCCATAGGGTTTTCAATGGTTGATCTTTCAGAAGTAGATCGCCAGGTCTTTCTTCCAAGGCACCTGTAGGTGGACTCTGGTTAGCAGCTGAGCACATTAATAGTTTGTACTGCCCAGGAACCTCATTTGCCCAATAGCCTTTGTTTTAGATTCACAAGTGACGATTTCTTCCTGCTTAGCTGTAAATGACTGCACTAGCTGTAATGAAGGCCAGTCTTGCCTGCTAATAAACAGGCAAGAGCAGAGCACCTACTCGGCCTGGATGCATTGATGAGTCCTTGAACTGCTTCAGACCTAGTTTACAGAACTGGGCTATCAATAAATAGGACCAAAGTGAAGCCCACTAGTCAGAACTCCTATCAGCTCTGTTGTCAAAAGCCTTAATCCCCCATCAGCATCTGTGTCACTTAACGCTCACCCATGGCTAAGCCACTGTACAATTAACGTAGGCTGTGCCGCTGCTAGTGGTGTTTAATATACAATCTGCCATGAGAGGATTATAACAAAGAGATAAGCATTAGGTGAAGGGAAACAAATGTGAGAATAACACCTCGTGTAAAGGGACGTACTGCTCAGGCCCAGGCCACTCAGCCCCTATGGCTTCTATATTTAAGAGGCTGGTCTGTGCTGCTGACTGAACTGTTGGTTTTCTGCTCAGGTATTAATATTTAATTTTATATGGGACTGTAACTTGGGTTTCCAATTTGATAGTAAACTGTGTAGGCACAGGGACTGTCTGTTTCTATTTTTCTTTCTCAGAACACCTAGCATGGGGCCTTGTACATACTAGTATTTCTGATAATAGAAGCTCATATTTATTTTGTATGGTATATGGTGTCATGTCTTAACTCAGTTGGTCCCCACAAATACCCATGGGGCAGGTGTGGTTTTTGCTCTCATCTTATAGAGATGAGGTTACTGCCACACAAAAATATTCAGTAACTTGCCCAAGGTCACACAGTTAATAAATGGTTTTAGCCCAGGCAATCTGACTCCAGAACCCGTGCTCATAACCACTGTCTCATGATGTAAAATTATAGCTTGAGAGACTGAAATTCCAAACTTTCTCTTGTGGATAAAATACTTTTCACTTTTCAGAAATTTATGTGTGTGTGTATGTGTATATATATATATACATATATATATATATATATATATATGTATATATATATACATACACACACACATACACATACACACACACGTGTGTGTGTCTATTTGTCATACTGTGGGGTCTTGCCTGTTGCTGTGATGCTGGAAGCTAGGTCACCAGTATTCAAATACTAGCAGGGTCACCAAAGGCAGGTTTCAGCTGAGCTTCCAGACTAAGACAGTCTAGGAAGAAGGACCTGGTGGTCTACTTCTGAAAACAATTAGCCAGTGAAAACCTTATGAACAGCAGCAGAACATTGTCTGATATAGTGCTGGAAGACAAGCCCCTCAGGTTGGAAGGCTCTCAAAAGATGACTGGGAAGGAGCTGCCTCCTCAAAGTAAAGTCAACCTTAATGACGTGGATGGAGTCAAGCTTTGGGGACCATCATTTGCTGATGTGGCACAACTAAAAATGAGAAGAAACAACTGTAAACATCCATTAATAATTGGAACATGGATGTACAAAAAGTATGAATCTAGGAAAATTGGAAATCGTCAAAAATGGAACACATAAACATTGATATCCTAGGCATTAGTGAGCTGAAATGGACTGGTACTGGTAGTCAACTGTCCACTGAATTGGACAATCATATGGTCTACTATGCCGGGAATGACAGCTTGAAGAGGAATGGAGTTGCATTCATCCTCAAAAAGAACATTTCAAGATCTGTCCTGAAGTACAATGCTGTCGGTCACAGGATAATATCCATACGCCTATAAGGAGGACCAGTTAATACGACTGTTATTCAACTTTATGCACCAACCACTAAGACTAAAGATGAAGAAATTGATGATTTTTACCAACTTATGCAGTCGGAAATCGATCAAACATGCAATCAGGATACATTGATAATTACTGGTGATTGAAATTTGAAAGTTGGAAACAAAGAAGAGAGATCAATAGTTGGAAAATATGGCCTTGGTGATAGACATGATGCCAGAGATTGCATGATAGAATTTTGCAAGACCAACAACTTCTTCATTGCAAATACCTTTTTGCAACAACATAAACAGCAGCTATACACGTGGACCTCACCAGATGGAATATACAGGAATCAAATCGAGTACATCTGTGGAAAAAGACAATGGAAAAGCTCAATATCATCAGTCAGAACAAGGCCAGGGGCCAACTGTGGAACAGACCATCAATTGCTCACATGTAAGTTCAAGCTGAAGCTGAAGAAAATTAGAACAAGTCCAGAGAGCCAAAGTACAACCTTGAGTATATCCCACCTGAATTTAGACACCATCTCAAGAATAGATTTGACGCATTGAACACTAATGACCCGATGAGCTGTGGAATGACATCAAGGACGTCATACATGAAGAAAACAAGAGGTCATTAAAAAGACAAGAAAGAAAGAAAAGACCAAAATGGATTTCAGAAGAGACTGTGAAACTTGCTGTTGAACATCTAAAGCAAATGGAAGAATTGATGAAGCAAAAGAGCTGAATAGAAGATTTCAAAGGGCAGCTCGAGAAGAGAAAGTAAAGTATTATAATGACATGTGCAAAGACCTGGAGTTGAAACACCAAAAAGGAAGAACATGCTTGGCATTTCTCAAGCTGAAAGAACTGAAGAAAAGATTCAAGCCTCGAGTTGCAATACTGAAGGATTCTATGGGGAAAATAATAAATGACACAGGAAGCATCAAAAGAAGATGAAAGGAACACACAGAGTCTCTGTACCAAAAAGAATTGGTCAACGTTCAACGATTTCAAGAGGTAACATATGATCAGGAACCTCTAGTACTGAAGGAAGAGGTCCAAGCTGCACTGAAGGCATTGGCGAAAAACAAGGTTCCAGGAATTGATGGAATACCAATTGAGATGTTTCAGCAAACTGATGCAGCACTGGAAGCGCTCACTAATCTATGCTAAGAAATTTGGAAGACAGCTACCTGGCCAACCAACTGGAAGAGGTTAATCTTTATGCCTATTGCAAAGAAAGGTGATCCAACCAAATGCAGAAATTATCGAACAATATCATTAATATCACACGCAAGTAAAATTTTGTTGAAGATTATTCAAAATCAGTTGCAGCAGTACATCAACAGGGAACTGCCAGAAATTCAAGCCGGATGCAGAAGAGGACATGGAATGCGGGCTATAACTGCTGACGTCAGCTGGATCCTGGCTGAATGCAGAGGATAACGAAGATGTTTACCTGTGTTTTGTTGACTATGTAAAGGCATTCGACTGTGTGAATCATAACAAATTATGGCTAACATTAGGAAGAATGGGAATTCCAGAACACTTAGTTGTGCTTGTGAGGAACCTGTACATAGATCACGAGGCAGTGGTTCGGACAGAACAAGGGGATACTGCGTGGTTTAAAGTCAGGAAAGGTGTGCTTCAGGGTTGTATCCTTTCACCATACCTGTTCAGTCTGTATGCTGAGTAAATAATTCGAGAAGCTGGACTATATGAAGATCGGGGCATCAGGATTGGAGGATGACTCATTAACAACCTGCAGTGTGCAGATGACACAACTTGCTTGCTGAAAGTGAAGAGGACTTGAAGTACTTACTGATGAAGATCAAAGACCACAGCCTTCAGTATGGATTACAGCTCAACATAATGAAAACAAAAATCCTTATAATTGGACCAGTAAGCAACATTATGATGAACGGAGAGAAGATGGAAGTTGTCAAGGATTTCATTTCACTTGGATCCACAATCAATATTCATGGAAGCAGCAGTCAGTAAATCAAAAGATGCATTGCCTTGGGCAAATCTGCTGCAAAAGACCTCTTTAAAATGTTAGAAAGCAAAGATATCACCTTGAAGATTAAGGTTCACCTGACCCAAGTCATGACGTTTTCATTCCATCATATGCATGCAAAAACTGGACAATTAAGTAAGGAGGACCGAAGAAAAATTGACGCCTTTGAATTACGGCATTGGTGAAGAATTTTGAATATATCATGGACTGCCAAAAGAATGAACAAATCTGTCTTGGAAGAAGTACAGCCAGAATGCTCCTTAGAAGCAAGGATGGTGAGACTATGTCTCACATACTTTGGATATGTTATCAGGAGGGACCAGTCCCTGGAGAAGAACATCATGCTTGGTAAAGTAGAAGGTCAGTGAAAAAGAGGAAGACCCTCAATGAGATGGATTGACACAGTGGCTGCAACTATGGGATCAAGCATAATAACAATTGTGAGGATGGCACAGGACCGGGCAGTGTTTCAGTGTTTTGTTCTGTTGTACATAGGATTGCTATGAGTCAGAACTGACTCGAAGGCACCTAACAACATGTATATATACACACACACACACACATACATATATATGTACATATACATAGATATATGTATACATATTTATACACATACACGTGCATAAACATATATCATCATTCTTCTATCTATGGGGTATATACCTGGCATGGTGGTACTCAACATAAGTAAACTTAGTTTCAGTAACCCATGTTGGGAATAAAGCATCTGCATTTGTACTGTATTTGTCATAAGCATTTTGTAAATATTATGAAAGAGCTACAAGTTTACTATCATGAACTCAGGTGTCTGGGGATGTTTTGACCTTTCCCCAATATGAGGTCTTAAGTAATGATAAAGTAAACATCTACCTGATTCTTTTAAATGCATATTTCATCATTGTTGTTGTTGTTAGATGTTAAGTCAATTCTGACTCATAACGACCCCATGTGATAGAGTAAATCCGTACTGTAGGGTTTTCTTGGTTGTACTATATACAGAGGCAGATCATCATAAGCAAGTATTTATTAAAAACTCACAAAACACTTTTCAAGATATTTCAAATACTGCATCCTCATTTCCTTTTAAGGTCCATTTTCCTCAAATCATAGAAATGAACAAGCTGGGAAAAAGGCATTTCATCATCCAATCTATTCCCCAGCCAAGGGAACATTCGTCACAGTTTCTCTTGTAAAACATCAGGATCCCAGACTGGACATTTTTTAGCCACAAGGTTTCTCTTCTTTCCCAAGAAGATACTTGGGTCTTTTCCATGACAATGAGTATTGCTTACCGTGTGGAATTTTGCCAGTCAACCCTACTAGGTTATGGGAGGGCATAGAAAAGAAGGAGTTGTCATAGGAAATATTTTAAAAACTAACCAAACCCTTTGCTGTCGAATCGATTCCAACTCAGCAACTCTAAGGAGGGAAGAAGAAAAAAATCTGCCCCTTATGGTAAATTTCAAGACTATTTGAAATTAACAACTTGAGAAATGTGCCTAACTTCATCCCCCAAAACAGCAACATTTTATAGTAAAACAGAAAAAAAAAAAAAACGATGCCATCGAATTACTTCCGATTCATAACGACCCTATAGGACTGAGTAGAACTGCCCCATAGGGATTCCAAGGAGCAACTGGTGGATTTGAACTGCCTGCCTTTTGGTTAGCAGCCAAATGCTTAACCACTGAGCCACCAGGCACGTGTAGTAGATCATCTTAATCACTTCAGTCCGTGTAAGATAAGCAGCTGTAAAATATTTTTAAATATTGTCAGATCTATTTCTCCTTTTTACCCTGCAATATCTCCCATTAAAATTAGATCTTTAGGCTAAGGCTTTGTCCTAGAGAAGGGAAAATACCAAAGAACCCAGCAAGAAGACTTCAGCAAGTCAAATTCTTCACTTTGAATTCCAAAATAGGTGCTTGAGAGGAAAAGATACACTAACATTAAAAGAGAAAGATTTTTCTAGTTCTTCAAAGGCAAATTCTTGAGCACTAAGAGCATAGAGTTTGTAATATAAATGTGTGATGCTCTAAGAGCTATTTCTCTACCACACAAAGAGGAGATAAGACTTTCTTTTGGGCTAGGGTTGAGGAGCTTGGAGAAGATTCAGAGAGTGAATAGTTGGTGTAATATCTTGAGAAAGGAGTTCTCACAGTGAACCCCTACAGGGGTCAAAACCCTTGATAGAGACTACCTTCCTTGGATAAGATAGAGATCTGAGAGTAATGAGCACTAGTTTCCAGCTTGTTAACTGGAGTTCAGACAAGAAGTCCTCTTAGATGGCTCCACCAACATAGACATCCAGGATTGTCTAAAAGTATCTATAAGGTATGTGTTGACAAAGGAAGTTCTGAAATGGCCTGCCCCACCAACCATCTACCCCGCTCTTAATCTCTCATGGCTCCAGAATGGAATGGAAGAGCATACATATATTTCCCATGCTTACTGGAGAGAGCATGGAGGTTGGCTAAGAGCAGATGCAGAGTCTGGTCAAGCCTTGCAATGTAGTCACAGAAGATGCAGAATAAAGTACCTGGTGATTAGAGACCATGGGGATACATGAGGCTTCAGCAGTAGACAAAACGAGAATAAAGGCACATTCCAAAGACCAGGCAGGGCCAACTAAACCTCAGCCAAGATAAGCAAAGACAGAAGACAAGATGCATACCAGACACACATCCATCAATGACAGGATGACCTTTAGTCCCAGGGAAATGGAGAAAAGGAACAGGGAGTTTCCCAAACTGACAAGTATTTACCTAAAAGAACTTGGAATTTAAAATCTTAAGTGGCCACGTCACTTCAATTGGCAAGTTTAAGTGCACCTGATTTCTGAAAATTTTTGCAACTACGAAAATTCACACTCACTACAATAGTATGACCAAGGCTAGGCTCAGTATCTAATAGGTTTAGCCGTACAACAACAAAACTAAAAAAAAAACGAAAGAGAGAGGTGACTTTATAACTCCTTAGAAGTCGCATTGATAACTTCAGTCTTTATATTTTTATTGTGTTTTATTTTGATGTGTAGGATTGTTAGTTACCTTCATGGTTACCTTAATATTTACCCCTATTTTTCTAAGTTTAAACCAGTCTTTTATTTCTTTATATTATCTTGACTTCCTCTCCATATGAGAAGTCTATGTCTACATTTTTTAATCCCTCTTTTTTGTTTTAATGTTGTCATCTTTTACATATCAACATCTCTGTTTCCCTATTTTCAGTGTTTTAGCTTTGATTTATTTTTGTGACTTCCCTATCTGGGTTGGGATCTGGTTGCTCTGTCCTGTGTTCTAGTCTTGGGTTTTTATCTGATGTTATTGATTTTCTAACCGGAGGACTCCCTTTAGTATTTCTTGTAATTTTGGTTTGGTTTTTGCAAATTCCCTAAACTTCTGTTTATCTAGAAATTCCCTAATTTTGCCATCATATTTGAGAGACAGTTTTGGTGGATATATAATTCTTGGCTGGCAATTTTTTTCCTTCAGGGCTTTATATATGTCATCTCATTGCCTTCTTGCCTGCATGGTTTCTGCTGAGTAGTCTGAACTTATTCTTATTGACTCTCCTTTGCAGATGACTTTTCGTTTATCCCTAGCTGCTCTTCAGATTCTCTCTTTATCTTTGGTTTTGGCAAGTTTGATTATAATATGTCTTGGTGACTTTCTTTTGGGATCTACCTTATGTGTGGTTTGATGAGCATCTTGGATAGATATCTTCTCATCTTTCGTGATATCAGGGAAGTTTTCTGCCAACAGATCTTCAGCAATTCTGTCTGTATTTTCTGTTATCCTCTAGTTCTGGTACTCCAGTCACTCATAGGTTATTCCTCTTGATAGAGTCTCACATAATTCTTAGGGTTTCTTTATTTTTTTTTAAATTCTTTTATCTGATTTTTCCTCAAATAAGTTGGCATCCAGTGGTTTATCTTCAGTCTCACTAATTCTGACTTCCATTGCCTCAATTCTGCTCCTATGGCTTCCTATTGAATTGTCTAATTCTGAAATTTTATTGTTAATCTTCTGGATTTCTGATTGCTGTCTCTCTATGGATTCTTGCAGCCTATTAAATTTGTCATTATGCTCTTCTCTAAACTTCATAAGTTCCTCTGTTGCTTTGTCTGTGTGTTCCTTGGCTTGTTCTGTGTTTTGAGTGATCTCCTTCCTGATATCTTGAAGAGTTCTGTACATTAACCTTTTGTATTCTACCTCCAGTAATTCCAAGAAATTCTCTTCTTCTGGAAAATTTCTTGATTCTTTGTTTTGGGAGCATGCTGAAGCCATCATGGTGCCTCTTTATGTGGTTTGGATATTGACTGTTGTCTCCAAGCCATCAATAAGTTATTATATTTATTTATTTTATGTTTGCTTACTGTGTCCTAGCTTCTTGTTTTGTTTTGATATGCCCAAATAGGCTGCTCATGTGAGCTAGTTTGATTATTGGCACCTTTGAAGCTCTAATGTCCTGTTACCAGGTGGTTAGATCTGTTACTAGGTATGTAAGCCTAGGAATCCATTTACTTTTCTTGTATGGATCCAGCTCAGGTGTCCAGGTAGTCAGTCACCAAATGTGTGGTTCAGGCTCTCATCTACAGTCCTAGACAGGCATGGGTGATTGGTGTAGGCACAGCTATCTGGCTGCAGTAGGCGGTCACGCACTCAGCATGGCAGGGGGCTGATGGCTGCCCCTGAGTGTATGGGAGAAAAGCGTGTCCCTGTTCCCTAGAGCGTGTAGGTGGGTGGGTTTTGCAGCTGGACTATGAGCACCCAATGCTGTTGGCTATAAGGACTGGGAGGCACCACTTATTCTTGGACCCCTGTCGTGGGTGGCTAGGTGGCGTGTGTGAAACCACCAGTCCTCAGGCTGCTGATGTGGGTATGTGAGGACCCTGCTTAATTGGCAGAGCAGTGTCAAATGTCACGAACCTGCCACTTCACCATATAGCTGATACAGTTGAGTTAGGCTTCAGGTATATACCCTGTTGTACTGTGGTAATGAGGGCCTACGCTGTTGAAATGGGCTCACACAGTCTATGTAGGGGTGAAAGGCATTCAAAGTCCATGGACCCCTTATGCCTGTGCCTAGGCAAAGGAGCTGTGCCTTCCCTGAGTTCCTGACCCAGGGGAGCTGGCAGATTATTTTTTCCTGTTTGTTAATTTGTTCACTCTCCAAGGCCGGGAGAATGGCTCAGGATGCATGATGGGTCCTACTTCCAGCCCAGGGGACTCCACAATCGCCGAAACCGGCCTTGGACCCAGTGCAGAGTGGTGAGGGGGCAAGTAAATGGGAGAGAGGTTTTTCCGAACGGGGGCGTTTTTTGATCTGTGTGGTAGGTCAGATGCAACTACTTATCTTTTGCTGATTCAGCGCTGCTTTTCATGGTTCTGGATGCCCGCGAGTAGACGCTCTTTCACTGAGTCTCTCCCAATGTGGAAAACACCTCCTGAGTGCCACTGCTTGCCTCACTGCGCATGCAAGCTGATCCAGCCTGAAGGATGCTGGCTCCCGCTGGGTCAGGGCTGGCAACTCCTCACTGCTTCCCTACCATCTCTCCCTCCCTTGCCACTCAGTCCAGTTCCTCAACTTTGCCTTTGATGTTCAGGGCTCCTAGATAGTCATATATAATCAATTCATTTGTTTTTTTTGGGTCTTTGTTGTAAGAGGGACCACAGGAAGCATCTGACTACTTCGCCACCTTGGCCTGCCTCACAATTATTGTTTTTAATACATAATTTAGTAATTTATCATTTGTATTCTTCTCCATTTGGGTTACATATGCAAACCTTTTATCTAACCAGATCAGAATTTCTATTAAGACACGAGCTATATTTTATATTGACCATCCCTGAGTTTGAAACCCTGGTGGTTAAGAGCTATGACTGCTAACCAAAAGGTTGGCAGTTCAAATCCACCACTGCTGCTTGGAAACCCTATGGCAGTTCTACTCTCTCCCGTAGAGTTGCTATGAGTCAGAATTAACTCGACGGCAATGGGTTTGGTTATGGATTTTATCCCTGAGTTACAATGCCTAACTTGCTATTGTTTCATATATATAAGTTGCATAGAACCTTTTCATGAATTACACCAAAGCCACTTATGCACCTTCATCTGTTCCCAAACCAAAAACAAGCGGTTCTCAGTCAACACTACCACATGTTGTCTAATGGAGAAAACAGTAGGATGCAAGGTCTTTTATCTCTTTTTGATGCCACTCAGGAATGTTTTGTTCATGTCATACCCCTAGTTTTTAGAGCTTTACTCTTCTCTTCCTATAGGTGTGCACCCTCTGCTTTCCCAACTACAACTCATTAACAGTACGGAAATATTCTAGAGAAAAAGTGAGTTTGGAAGATTTTCACTTGGAAAATTAACTGGGAGGAAAAGATTCCAACACAACCTAGATGTGAATCTCGGGCCATCCCAGAAAAAAGTCATTGAGAAAGGACAACAGGGAAAACAGAAACTGATGTCACCTCCACCTCATATAATCTAAGATCCTGCATGGATTACATCAGGTTTTGAGACTGAAGAGGAGAGGGCAGCCAGGGAACTGCATGGAGTTAGGGTTCCAGTAGGGGGAGGTGGTAATCCCTAGCACACTATCCAGCCAGGCAGCTATGGTGGTGAGAGGCATCAATGAGAAGACTCTTCCCAGTTATCAAGAGCCTCTCAACAAACCATCAGTTCTCACAAAGGTAGGAATTTACCACAAGGCCATAGGAAAATATGAACAAAGATAAAATTAAATTGAATTTTAAATTAATGAACAAATATCCTGGGGTTAAAATTTTAAGTTATATGCTGCAATCAACTAGTACCCATAAGCGTGAGGTTTCATTGTTCCATTTCATTTTACCCAGGCTTGTTAAACTGAAGATACTCTTTGCCTTCTAGAATGCCTGCCTTGGTTATTCATTCTGTATTTGTGTAATACCTGGTAGCAATAAGACATTGTAAAAAAACACTCAAATTAATAGTCAAGAAAAAGAACAAAGGAAAAATGAAGGCAGGAAAATTAAGAAAAAACAAAACAGAGTGAAGTACTCAAATGTGTTCCATTGTGTCTCATACTTGCTAGAGGCAGGGACAGGGTGCGGATTTGACTCTGACCTATTATCCACCAGTGTAAAGAGAGAAATCAGATGTGTTATATTATTTATAATGTTTGTAATATTAAAAAGGAGCCCTGGTGGTGCAGTAGTTAAGCACTTGACTGCTAATGGAAAGGTCTACAATTCAAACCCACCAGCCACTCTGCAGGAGAAAGGTGTGGCAGTCTGCTTCCGTAAAGATTTACAGCCTTGGAAACCCTAACGGGGCAGTTATACTCTGTCCCATAAGGTCACTGTGATGGTTAAGATTGTGTGTCAGCTTGGTTGGACCATGATTCTCAGTGGTTTAGCAGTTATATAATGATGTAGTTTGGCAGTTACATAACAATGTATTTTGACAGTTACATAATATGTAATTTGGTAGTTATGTAATGATGTAGTCATCCTCCATGACATGATCTGATCTGCTCAGCTAATCAGTTGTAAGAGGAGTTTCCTTGGGGGTGTGGTCTGCATCCAATATACATATGGACATTCTGTTGAAGCTCTCTTGCTTGCTTTGGATCCTGTATCTGGCTCGTTATCATCTGACCTCCCGTTCATGGGACTTGAGCCAGTGGCCTGCCATATTGCCTGCTGATCTTGGGATTCATCAGCCCCTTCAGCTACATGAGTCAGAAGAAGCCCCTAGCCTGACACCTGACCCATGGACTTGAGACTTGCCAGCCTCTCCAACTGTGTGTGCAATTTCCTTGAAATAAATCTCTCTATACATGTACATATATATATACATATACGTATATATATACATATATACATACGTATATATATACATATACATGTATATGTGTATATATATATGCTTCACTGGTTTTGCTTCTCTAGCCTAAGACAGTTGTTGTGAGTCAGAATCAACTCAACAGCAATGGTTTGTTTGTTTGTTTGGGTTGTAACATTAAAAAAGCAAAACTAAACACCAGGTACTCAGGAAAAACACATTTATTCAGAATACCAAATCCACAAGATGTCAGGATTGAAAATTCCAGTAGTATCCTGACATCCAGCACTGTGGGTTATATGCTAATAAAAACAAAAAACAAACCAATTGCTTTAAGTCAGCCCCTACTCACAGCAACCCCATGTGTGTCAAAGTAGAACTGTGCTCCATAAGGGTTTCAATGGCTGATTTCCAGACGTAGATCACAGGCTTTTTTTTCAGGCCTCTGGGTGGACTCAAACCTCCAACCTTTCAGTTAACAGTGAGCACATTAACCATTCACACCCCTCCAAAAAAAAACAACAACTAAAAACCCATTGCCACCAAGCTGATTCAGACTCATGGCAACCCCATGTGTTACAGAGCAGAATTGCTCCATGGAATTTTCTTGGTTGTAATCTTTACAGAAGCAGATTGCCAGGCCTTTCTTTCACAGCACCACTAGGTGGGTTCAAACCACAACTTTTAGGTTAGCAGTCAAGGTGAACTGTTTGTGCAACCCAGGAAACATTTGCACCCCTCAAGGATTCCCATATCCTAATAGTACTGTCCATATAGGCTGGTGATCAGGACAGAGAGCCATTTCATAAAGGCAGTTCCATGGAGGTTCAGGTCCTAGAACAGCTTAATCTAAGGAAACAGTGTGTAGAATTTAGAGGAGGGGATGGACATATATCCCTAAGTCAGTCTCTGCAAATACTATCTTCCTCAGTTGCTCTTATTCTCCCTGACAAGTGTCTGGAGCCTGGGTATTGTCTGTGGTAGACAATATCACAAGAGAAATGGATTGGTGAATGTCATTCTGTTCCCTGCTACCAAACAGATACAGAGCTGCCAAGAGCCAGGCTTTCCTCTGCCATGTCTTCATCTTTTTTTCTGTCCCCTCTCTTTCTTCGCTCTCTGCACAAAGTGAAGTGGTTACAGAAACCATTCCAGTTGCTTAAAAAAATATTTTCCCACCTCAAGTCCTCCCCCATTCACATACAGACTGAGTCCCAATGGAGTTGAGATTTGTTTTCCTCTCAGATTGACTCCTTGCCTTAGTTTTTCCATAGTTTCAGAGGTCATTGTTTAGGTCCGGGTTCAAGTACAGGGCCAGGCAGTGGTATAAGTGAACAAAGCAGGCCCATTGCATATCCATAGCAAGTTGGAGCAAGGGGTGGGTGGAATGTGCCCCTTATAAGGCAGGCAGGGTCCCTGGGTGATGCAAATGGTTAAACACTCAACTACCAGCCAAAAGGTTGGTGGCTCAAACACAACCAGAGGTGCCTCAGAAGACACGCCTGGCAATCTGCTTCTGAAAGGTCATAGCCCTGAAGCCCTATGGAACAGTAATATTCCACACACACAGGGTCTCCACAAGTCAGAACAACAACAACAAGGCAGGTGGCTGCCACTCAATTCCAGCTGATGGTTGCCATGCAAAAATCTATATTTTTATGTGAAATTTCTCACTTTTTAAAATCCTGTGAGAGCCAGACCAAACGATTTTGCTTGCAGGCTTCTATTCTGCAACTCCTACTCTCTGGTTTTTGTTTTTTGTTTTAACTGAGTGTTTAAGTGAAATCATGAACAAATGTCTGGAAATTATTTGAATTCCTCCAAAGAGGAGAGATTTTTGTTCCTGTCACTCAAGAGCTTTTGAAAATAAATAGTGGTAGTATGACTCAAGGCAGAAATCAGACTGTTGTTAAAGCAAGCGGAGAACTGATGGTACTTGGAAGACAGTTTTCACTCAAGATGGGCACAAACAAGAGTATATTTTTGTCAAGCAAGATTTTTATCCTTTTTTCATTTTCATTTTCGAAGATGATGATCACTATTTTTAATTGCTTATATATCTATATATATATATACATAGGCCTCTCTACTACCTCTGATTTATCAACATGTGTAATTTAGACTTCATAAACATTTTCAGCTCCCTGTAATAGGCAGGGTTTTCATGACCAGCTTAGAGACACATCTGTGCTATTCACTGTCCTCATTAGCAGCATCGGCAAATCTTTACTGAGCAACTAACGCCTTCCTGACATAAATGGCAGACTTGAGTGACTAACTATGCCTCTTTGGATTGTTTATTTTTTTTTTTTCCTTCTCACCTTAATCAATATCTACATAATTGATCAGGTGGGCCATATGGTCCCTCTGATTCACAGATTAAGACAATTAGGACACCAGCCAGGTAATTGCTCAAGCTGGCGTTTTTCATAACTAAGAAAGAGCTCAAGCTTTGTCTTCCTCAGAAGAGGCAAACTCCATCTGGTCTTGGGCCTGTTTCAGTACTAATTCATACAATATCTAGCTAAAAATGGGTATAACCATATTTGGACAAAATATTGAATAAAAGTGAATTACGTGGCAGTAAATTTGTAAGCATTCCCACTGGGAATCTGGATCGAGATGTGGTAGTAAAAATCTAACATGAGAATGAGTAGACCGAGTGTATACTTGGATACCCACACGTGAGATGTTACACGCATTTGCAGGGGAGACACTGGTCACTGGAGAGTGACTAGACTCCCTTTCTCTAGGACCAGTCACAGAGAGAAGAACTCAGAGACTGGGGGCATCTCACAGCTATAAGCTCTAAAACAATGGAAAAAAAGGCCTAGAAATACAAGGCCAAATGAGAGAAAAGATTTGTTTTCTGGAGTTCAGATTTATAGAGGGTACTCCTCCCATACTGCAATCCTATTTTAATATGAGAGAATAACTTAAGCTAAACAGCAGGACGTGGTTGAGGAGATTTATGGAAAGTTAGATACTCCCAGCATGGGATCTGCATGTCAGGAGCCATTCAGAAGCAAAACAAGTAGCAGTTTGAACACAGAATTATTATTATTTTTTAAATAGAAAGAGAACATTTACCCTTTTGTGGCTAAACATATGACCTATAGTTTAAGAGGCAGGGAGATTTATGCCTCCCTACGTGACACGTTATCTTAACTCCAAGCCCCAGGATCCCCGTTGCACAAGTGACGGAAGAACCAAGCATCATGAACCATGAATAGCTCTGGAAACAACAATAGACACCGTGGTGTGTTTCTACAGAAGATTTACAAACATAAGAGGGACTCCTGAAGTTCAGGGTGGCCTACCCACCACCAACAGGAGAAATGAAATAAAACAAAAGTGCCTACAGGAAGGAGATGACAAATATTCCTCTTGTTTTCCATCATTCCAACCAATTAAAAAGTAAAACAAACGTACCTAAAAGAAGCAAATGACAACAATCAAAACTCCAAGTTTATAATCAAACAAGATTTTAGAGACCAATCGTTAAAAAAAATTGCTTCCATATGCCTCATGTATTACTCTAGTAAATTAGTATTTTCTTCATCAAGAGAGTTTATGTGACATTCTTTCCCTCTTTTTTTTTTTCTTCTGACATTGTGACATTCTCTAGATGATCAAAGAATTCATTTACTAGAAATGAATTCTGGAAAAAATCATGTTAAGAATCATACGGCATAATTCAGGTTTGTCTAAAGGCCTGGCCTTCTGGCCTAAATTTCATCATTCAGTAGTGACTAGAAAATATCATGACAAACTCCCAAATTACACACAGATACCCAAATAAAATGTTTTTGATTTTAAAATTAAAATAGAAAAACCCCTTTTATATTTTTGAGATTATGTATACACACATGGGATGGGATGGGGTGGGATCATGTGGAATCGGAGAGGACTTAGCAAGGAACAGTGGCCACAGGCAAGAGGCTAACTGATGAGTCAGCGTGGGCTGCAATCTAAAGATCTAAAGAAATCCTACCCAGACCGTTATGATTTTGATCTTCGAAAAGTCAGGCTATCTGTTAGAAGCAGCAATGCTAAAATAAGGGAAAAGAAAATTTGTATTTGTATTAGTTTCCTAGAAGTACCTGGGTGGCACAAACAGTTAAGCGCTTGACTGCTAGCCGAAAAGTTAGCAGTTTGAATGTACTCAAAGGCTCCTCGGAAGACAGGCCTGGTGATCTGCTTCCGAAAGGTCACAGCCTTGAAAACCCTGTGGAGCACAGCTCTACTCTGCACACATAGGGTTGCCATGAGCGGAATCAACTTGACAGCGGCTAACAACATTAGTTTCCTTGGCTTCTGTAACAATTAACCACAAATTTAGTGGTTTACAACGATATGAAATTATTAAGTTCTGGAGATCAGAAATCCGAAATGGGTCGCACAGGCCTAAAATAAAGGTGTCAGTATTCCTTCTGGAGGCTATAGGGGGAAATCTGTTTCCGTGCCTTTTTCCAGCTTCTGGAGGCCGCCCATTTTCCTTGGCTCATGGCCTCACATCCAGCATCTGCTTCCATCAGCACGTGTGCTTCTCTTACTCTGACTCTTCTGCCTTCCTCTTTCACTTATAAGGTCCCTTGTGATTACATTGGCCTCACCTGGATAATCCAGAATAATCTCCCCAACTCAAGATCCTTAACTTAATCACATCTGCAATGTCTCTTTTGTCCTGTAAGGTAACATATTAGGAGGCGAACATCTTTGGGGTTGTTATTTCTACTTACCACAGGATCATAAATTATCTAGTATTGTTTCTAAAAGATAAGTGGTTAGCAGATTTATGATCCATTGTCATGCTTCATATTTGTCCATCTCTCTCACATATAGACACACCTTTTTATTTCTGTGCCCTAAATCTACTTTATGATAATAAGAGATAGCTTTTCTGAGTGTTTTCTGTATACCAAATACTCTACTAAGCAATTTACATGCATTTTCATATTTAATTCTCTCAACAACCCAGTGAGGTAAGTGCCATTATCGTCCCCATTTTATGAGTGAGAAAACTGAGACTTAGAGAGGTTAAGTAATTTGTCTAAGGTCATACAGCTGAAATTCAAACCTGTGTCTGTCTGGCCCCTAACCAATAAACAATAACCCAAATACACTGAGGTTTACAACTTCATCGTTGTCATGTGCCCTTGACTGTAATCTTTACAAAAGGAGATCACCAAGTCTTTCTCCCACGGAGCCACTGGATGGGTTCGAACTGCCAACCTTTCGGTTAGCAGCCAAACAGTGATCTGTTGTGCCACCAGGGCTCCTGAGGCTTGCAATAACAAAAGTTTACTTCCTACTTGTGCTTCCTATCCACCACACGTTTGCCTTGGGTCTGCAGCAGCTCTGCTCCATATTGTCACCATTCTGAAACCCAGACTGAAGAAGCAACGCCTACATGATATTGACACTCTCAGATACTTAGAGGGGAAAGAGGTGGTGGAACCTCACAAAGGCTTTAGAGCCTTATCTGAATCACTTCTGTTCACATGTCATTGGCCAGAGCAAGGCGATGGCCAAGCCTGACATCCACAGGACAGAGAGGTATCATTCTCTCACCATGCAGGGCAGCAAATATTTGGAAACAATAATACAGTCTACCAAAGCTCCTTAACTACTGTGCCATACTGCTCATTGGAGATGACAGGAAAAGTAATAGTTTATCCGCAGCAAGTCAAGATGATTTGGGACCTGCTCTAGTGGCACGCACTTATCTCCAGGCCAATTAAACTCCTGGATCTATGTGTAAGAAGTCACTTGTGTGGTGGGAGTCCTCAGAGCCTGAATTTTCCTTCATCCAGGCTCAAAGTATCTAACACTCCCATTAGAAAGAAAAAAGTGTATACCTCAGGATACCTATATGCTAATCCTGTTGTCATCAAATTGATTCTGACTCATGGCAACCTCATGTGTTACAAAGTGGAACAGAGCTCCACAGGGTTTTCATGGCTATAATCTTTACAGAAGCAGCTCTCCAGGCCTTTCTTCTGTGGTGCTGCTGGGTGAGTTCGAACAACCAACCTTTCGGTTAACAGCCAAGGACAAATTATTGCACCACCCAGGGACCTTATGTGCCACTAGGAGCTATGAATTGTTCTGCAGGGCAACTTTTTTCCACTAGTAGGACTCTAGATTTGTGTAGATCTTCCTCAAAGCAGCAGGTGAGAGCGAGGGTCTCCAAAGTTCTCTCTAGTCCAAAGTCTTTCTAGGATTGTAATTCAGGTGGAGAAGAACACTCTTCTCTGAGGACAGTTCTTAGGACTCAAGGATTAAGAGTGATAAATAGCATCTTGTCCGTGGTTCTCAAACTGTGCTCCAAGTAGTCCATAGAGTTCTATAAAGGTATTTCAGAAATATCCAGAGAGAGGGCCGTACACCCATAGATGTCCTCAGCCTCATTCGTGGGGGCTTGGCACTCACGGAAGCAAGGGCTTAGATAAGAAATGGCACTTTTAGTAACGAGACTCAAGGTGAAAGAAGAGAGAGATTTCCTCTTGATATAACAATAAACATAATGTTTGCTGGGAGAGGCTCCATCTTGGTGGTCTGGAAGATCTGTCTGTCAGGGATTTGCTTTACCAGATAGTATAAATGGTTCTGCCCCATCCCTACTCTGTATGGCCAGTTCAGAATGGATAGAACAGAATGACTGATCTTCTAGACAGGAAACTAAGAAGAGAGGAACATAGGGAGCAGGAGTGGAGGGAGTTAAAGAGATAGGGCCTGGGGAGGAACAAGGAAGAGAGAGGATCCAAAGAGGAAGTTTGTTCTCTGTGACTGTGAGAATGGTAGCCCTGTGGCCAAGGCCCAGGACTCCTGAGGAGGTGAGAATGGTTGGAGGAGAGGTGCACTTCTGACACCCCCACCTCCCTTTGAACTCTGTATGAATGGGAAGATAGGTTTTGAACAGGTCATCCTTTGGGATCAGGGTGTGCGCTGGAAGTGCACTGGCTACCAGTAAGGCTGTTTAATAAAACACTGTTGTTGCTACTTCCTTTCACAGTACAGTAGTACTGAGCTTGCAGACATTAAAGGCTTCCACTTAAGATTTGGTTTGAATCTTTAAAGCAAAGATTTAACTTAATCCAAGCATCTTATTTCACAGAAAAGGAAATAGAATCCCAGCTGGAAAGGCTGTCCAAGATCGCAATGAGAACAAGTGCAAAGGTGGAACCAGAACTAGGACTTTTGGCTCCCAGTCCGGTGCTCCCTGCCCTGCAGCCCTATATATCCCTCAAATCCTGGGTACCCTTCTTTGGTGCTCACAGCCTCATCAGTTCGGGGTGGCAACCTTTTGCTTTAACTGAGTGATCCTACTTCTGATTCACTTATGGAGAAAGGCAAGTCATTTGGATCTAGCAGCAGCAGGACTCTGCTTTGAAAGGAACCCAACCCTCATCTTCCAGTGTTACTAGGCTCATCTGGAACCAGAAAAGCCAGATCATGGGAGAATGTTAGCTTCTGCCTTCCCCTGGATTCCCATTGCCCTGCATACCTCTTCCTTGGCCTCCCCTGCACTCCTTTGAAATGCCACTCTGGCTCGCCAGGATGGTGCAGCCTGCTAGCTGCCACCCATTTCACAACTTTGCCACATTGTAGTGACAGGACTGTATCGAAGTCCAGATGCTTCAGCATAAATAAATAGCACATCTGGGACCTAGAAGTGGTCCATCTGCAGATTATAGAAGATGCGAGGGTGGAAACAGAGCCAAACGATACACAGCTGGAAGTGGTTAAGTTAGGAGTGAGGGTGGAGCATGCATTTGGGGAAGAAGAGAAGAAAGAAAGCAAAAAAGATCAAACCAGGGATTATAGTTGTCTGGAATGCTGTGAATTATAATTGCTAAGAAACAAAACCAAGGTTTATACAACAGTTGAAGTAAGAGCATTCCTACCAAAATTATAGTTTGTAATAATTGACCTCAAAGCAAAGAGGCTGAGCAGAGCTGGAAAGCTTGACTCTTGGATGTCCGGCTGCCTGGGATGTATGGGGTTGGTCACCTCCCAGGTATCTGAATCTATAAATGGCCTCGTGGTGAGCAGGGTGGGTGAGTTCAGCCATGCACTGCTGAGAACCCCAGGGTTCCCTGGCCAGATCACCCAGCATTGGGTAAGTTTACTGAGTTCCCAAGCTCCTGGGCAGCCTCAGCTGAACGTGCCCGCTCTGAATATACAGAGTATTTGAGACGAGGACCAAGAGGAGGAGGGGAATGTGCCATTACATCACTCCCTCTCTGCCCTGAGGCCTGGGCTAGTGACTCACTGAGATGAGTCAACAATGACTGCAGAGGGAGCTCTCACACCCACTCCCCAGGCCAGCGACTAAAAGCTACAGTGACATCATAGAGGAGAGGAAGTTGAAGTAAAAGGGACATTAGGACAAATAGAGGTAAGGAAAAAAATCCTTTCCTCTCCCTCTTAATGGAAATCAAGTGCATGGATTACCTTCTTAATGGATGGCTTGATTTAATCTCCTGGATTAAAAAGGCCTCAAATTAAACCGTCATCAACAGATGCCAGAATGCAGGCTTTCCAAGCAAAGCACGATATCGCAGGACAAAGCTTTTCTCATTCCCTCCAGCCCCCTTCCACCATGTCCTCTTCTCTGTCTTGTGACAAGTAATGTAAGGTGAACTATAGGCAGGGTCAAAGGCTTCTTCCAACCAACCTGAGGCTGAACTGGGATGGTGGAAATCTGCAGGCTTGTTTATGTTTAAATAAAGCAGGTGACTAAATAAAGTGGATCTGCCTCCATGACCTGGTTTGGCTGAGATTCCAGGTTTTCTTCATGCACAGGGAATCTGAAAGGATAAATGACTTTCTTTGGGTCTTGGTTGGAAAAAGTTTCCACTGGCAATGATTATACTTTGAGGAGCCCTCAAACTGATAGAACCATAACACGAGAACTAGTCCTAGATCTTAATTCTGAGTTTTTTTGGTTCCCAGGATTCTAGTGGAGAGGAGAAACCATTTGCAAGCATGACTTTCACAGTATCCTTTATGTTAGGTGCCATGGAGTCGATTTTCAACTCATAGCAATCCCATGTAACAGAGTCGAACTGCTCCATAGAGTTTTCTTGGCTGAAATCTTAAAGGAAGCAGATCACCAGGTCTTTCTCCCGCAGAGCTGCTGGGTGGGTTTGAACCACCAACCTTTCACTTAGCAACCAAGAGCTTAACCATTGTGCCACCAGGGCTCCTATATCATTTATAGTGATTCTAAAACAATTTTTAGTAACACATAAAACCAAAAAACCAAACCCATTGCCGTAGAGTCGATTCCAGCTCGTAGCATCCCAATAGGACAGAGTAGAACTGCCCCACAGGGTTTCCAAGCTGTAATCTTCAGGGAAGTAGACTGCCACATCTTTCTCTTGTGGAGCAGACAGTGGGTTGAAACCACCAACCTTTCAGTTGGCAGTAGAGCACTTTAACCACTGTGCCACCAAACCAAACCCACTACCATCCAGTTGATTCTGACTCATAGCGAACTCACAGGGTTTCTGAGGCTGTAAATTCCTACTGAAGCAGGCTGCCACATCTTTCTCCTGTGGAGCTGCTAGTGGTTTTGATCCGCCAACATTTGGGTTAGCAGTCAATCGCTTTAACCACTGCGCCACCTGAGCTCCTTTAGTAACACATACTAGGGAACATGGCTTGAAGCTGGTATGAATTAGTTATGCATATTATGCATAACTTTAAAGTTTTTATTCATTCACTCAAGAAATGTTTATTGAATACTTTTTAGGAGCCAAGCATTAAGTAAGAAGCTGGAGATCTGTTGCTGAATGAGACACAGCCCCAGCCCTGAGGGGAGCTTACAGTCTAGCAGCCAGAGTTCCTGCAACCATTGTAACAGGTGGAAACACTGCTGTTAATTCTGTTAAATTCTAGTTTTCTGGAGAACTAGTCAATTCTAGGGCAAGAGAAATGAAGGCTACATAGCTCTTAAAATACCTCATGCCTCAAGATAAAAATAGAATTATATTTAGAAATTCTTAATTTTTATGGCATTTCAAGAGCACAGAAACTGTATAAAGGGAGGCAAGCCAGAATTCTTTCTGTAGCCTGGTAATTTCATCAGCAGCTTAAAATCTCCTGTAACAACAACAACAACAACAAAACCATTGCTGTCAAGTCGATTCTGGCTCATAACGACCCTATAGGACAGAGTAAAACTGCCCCATAGTGTTTCCAAGAAGCAGCTAGTGGATTCAAACTGTCAACCTTTTGGTTAGCAGTTGAGCTCTTAAACACTGCACCACCAGGGCTCCAAAATCTGTTGTAGGAGACTCCAGATTAAAGTGGTATTTTGGGGTAGAAAGAGAACTGGGAAGGCTGAACTTTATGGAAGGGATGTTTCCTGAAGTCACCTCAGAATTCAAAATCCACACAACTCAAGAGCAATCCTGACCACAGATAGATAGTTAGAGGCAGAGGGCTACTATTACCAGTGAAACTGGCCTTGTCATATGGCAATAGCATAAACACCATTTATAATTTGTCCTGCGTGCCAGTTTGTGAATGATGATTCTTGGCTCACTTTTTCGTTTGGTTTGGAAGTGTGCTGGGTTTTTTTGTTTGCCCCTCCAGATCCTTCTCCACCCTGCTCTATACCCCCAGGAAGTAGATCTGTATGGACTACAACAAGTTACCTTGCCCTCTGGCTTCCAGGCAGGTTCTACAATGGGTGGCACCTACAAGAAATCAGGGAGATGGAGGAGAGAGGTTGGGGTATTAATTCCAGGGTGCCCTCTCTTCAGGTTGCTGTGGGTCAGCTGCGTCCCTCTACCACAGACCCCAGCTCATGTTCACTCCACAGAGACATGCCTTCAGGGTTCAGTAATTGCTCTATCCACTTATCCCTTCAGGTTTAGAGGGGAGCGCATGTGCTATTCCTTGTTTCCCTACACGCCGCCCACACCTTTGTAAATGGTCCTTTATTCCAAGTTAAGTATGCCATCTATTTCCTGCTGGAACCATAACAGGTACAGGGGAATTTATACTATTTCAAATTTTTTTACCTAAAGGAAGGCTTTATTATCATTTTCATGTTACACTATTTCAAATTTGCATGGTTAAAATATGCATGAAAGCAACAAAGTTCAAAAGATCCATAGGCCCGTCTGCATCAGTAACAGGGTAGAAAATCAAGGTTTACTAAGACGTATCTTAGATTTCCCTCTCTAGCTTAAACTATTATCCTTTATGACTTGGAGGATCTTCCTTTTCTGCTTTACTTTTAGCTTAAATAGTAAACGTAAGGTCGTCCAATAACACTTCCCTCTGCTCTGGCTTCATTTACTCCCAGGCAGAAGAATAAACAGACTTTATGGTCAGTGCATTAAGGCAATCATCCCTCTGCCTTCCCAGTCATTGGAAACCCATTCCCGGGCAACAATGATCTCTTAAATATCCAGAAACAGGCACGTGACATCGCTCCTTGAGTTGCAGCACGGGTATGGTTTTTGGTTTTGCCTGATTTCACGATTTTAGCACCTCTAGCTGGGTCACTGATTGAACAATAGACGATTTGGCTTCACTACAGCTTAGCAAAGCCAGAACAGACAATTTGGCCATGGGGCAAATGGCTGTCTGTCACTGAGAGCTGTGGCACATCTGTTGATTTACCGATATAGTCCATCGTTTCAACTCTCCCACCTCCATCTGGAACTCCCCACCCATTCATTCCTTCTTACCCATTGGTACTATTTCCACTTCATCATCTGCAAGGAAACTCATTCTGGAAGCATAGTGGGAAAGGGCAGCCAACAATTTCCCCAGGTTTGTGTCAAAGGAATATGGGTTTAAATAAAAAGGCAGGAATTGAGAGTGACCCAGCCCTCGGAAGGGCAGGCAATGTTGTACACTAGGTGAGAGCACTGACTTTAGAATCAGATGCGGATTTTAATCCTGGTTCCACCTCCTATTAGCTGTGTAACATGGGCCAGTTACTTAACCTCTCTTAGCCTCCTGTCTCTCCTCTGTAACTGTGGATAATATTAATACCTATCTCAGTGGACTGTCATGGAAATGAAATGAAGTATTAACAGGAGAGCTCTTAGCAAAGCGTGCAACAGAGTGGTGGTCCTAACAGTTAATGCAGTCAGCTGGTAACCAAAAGGTTGGCAGTTCGAGTCCACCCAGAGGAGCCTCAGAAGAAAGGCCTAGCAATCTACTTTCGAAAAAAATCAGCCATTGAAAACCTTATGGAGCGCAATTCTACTCTGACACACATGAGGTTGCCATGAGTTCAGGTCAGCTCCACAGCAGCTGGTTAAACTGGTTATCCCAGCCCACTGCATTGTCAAGTTTTTGGAGTTTTTTTTTTTTTTTTTTGGGTGGTCCCTTACAAGAATTACCGGGTTGGGGGCTGTGGTGGGGGGCAGGTATCTGTTTCTAAGGTGTAGCCAGCATTGTGAAGAAAGGTAAGTGACTTGAGCCAAGTTAGAAAAACATGCATAAAATATCAAAATATCTTCTACTTTATCTCTTCTGCTTGAAGAGATAGGCATCTGGGGTGCTGTGCCTTGACCAGTCCACCCTGCTACATCTTCTTCTTCATTTCTGTTCACAAAAGAATCAGAGCAAAACCAATTAAGCAGGAGTCCCACTCAGAGACGAAATATGTTCTGAGAAAAATTTTTCTTCCTTCTCTTTCCTCCTTTCATTGAGGAAGCCTAGCAAGCCAGTTCAAGAGGCCAAGAATAATTTCGCTTATAAATCGTACACTTTGACCACATGGTTTTTAGTGCAAATTATGGATGGGATTTCATTTCAGTTCTCTTTCCTTGGAATTTGATTATTTTTAGAGAGGAATGCCTTTCTCGAAGCATTTAGTATTTGCAGCCCAAACATTTGCTGCTTACAGCTGTCTACAGGGTTGCTTTTTGGATATAAATGTTCCTAATAGATCACAGTTTGGGGCTTAAAATGTCCATGTTTATCCCACAGTGTTTATTTCCTTTCTCCTTCTGAAGATACAAAAGTCAATTTCTTTTCCATCCCTTTTATCTCAAAGAAAGCAAGTTTTATCATTTGAAAGTATATCGCATGCCATAAAACCAAGTCAATATTTAAGAGAAGAGTGGAATCACATAGATCAGTATCAGACACAAGATGCAGGATTTAGAGGGGAGGAAGATGATATCTTAATGACCACAGTAATTAATTGCAAACAGAGAGAACAGAACCCAAGCTGCAGTATGTAAGTGGTATTTATTGGGATCTGGACACTCAAACTGGGTTCCCTCTAGCCAGGAGAATAGAGATTCTGCTCTTTCTTCTTTAAGTTGATGGAACTGAGTTTGAGTCCCAGGCTCTAGTCTGGTGTCAGTCTGATTATAATCAATCACCATTATTCTTTACCAGTTATTTACTATGTCATGACAGACATTCCCAACCCTGATTACACCCACACTTTCTCATGCCTCCTTGTTTTTTGTTTTGGTTTGGTTTTGGTCCATGCTCTTCTCTCTGCTTAAAATGCTTCCCCTCACACCCCCACCACCCTGCTCATCCATGCCTGCCAACCCAAGTATCCATTCAACTCTCTACTCAAGCATAGCCTCATTTGAGGAGACTTCCCTGACCTCCCCCTCCAACCACCCACTTCTCCAGCCCCAGGCAGTGCTCCTGTGTCTATGCTCCTATTACTTTTTGTACAGATCACCGTGGTAGCACTTATTACTGGTATTTTTATTATTTGCCTGCAGGTCAGCCTCCTCACTAGATTGTAAACTCTTGAGGTCAGGAATTGGGTCTTGTTTAACATGGAATCAGTGGAGCTTAGCACAGTGCCTGGAACTCACAACATTCAGTCAATATTTATTGAATGAATGAATTCAATATTTAATTAATACTTACTTGCCCAGGACTACGATAGGTAGTGAGGACAATTCAAGAGAGAGATTAGACAAAAGCCCCTCCTTCATGGAGTCCAGCATCTAGAGAAGGTGTAGGCACCCAGAGTCATGCTGATTAAGTTCTAAATTGGGAGGGAGGGCGCTGCAGGAGTTGAGACCAGGGAACCCACAGTGGGCTGGAATAACATTCAAGGCACAATGTGAGCATTCATAAATATTTATTGAGGGCCAGATGCTGATTTAGCAACTGAGGATAAATCAGAGAATCAAATAGACAGCGTTCCCTGCCCTCAGTGAGCTTACTTTCCACTAGGGTAAACAAACCAACAAGTTCAAACAACCCCAGAAGGTGCACACTAAGCCAGCAAGGAAACAGAGACACTGGATTTTGTTAATCCATTTCCTTCTGCCAGTTCACTTGTTAAACTGATTAAAAAAAAAAAAAAAAGAAGACCTGCTTGCAGGTGCTTCTGTACCCGCACCATTTGGAATTATCCTTGCTTCTTTCACATTTCCAAACAACTACTTCCAGCTCCAACTCTCCTTCCCTTCTGCAGTGAGTTGTCTAGGTGACCAGCCTGCCCAGGTCACTCCACAGGCATTCACAGAGTTTTGTGGCTTCACACTGAGCACTGGTCTTTTTTTCAGTTTCTAGGCTTTTGGTATTGATGAATCAATGAAGAAGTTGGGTGTGATGTGATTTGTGGCAGGCCTCTGGAGTCTCACTTTTTAAATTTTTTTTTTTTTTTTTGAGCACCCTACTAATCACTCTACTACTTTTCTGTCAGTTCATCATACTGCGGTGGCTTACATGTTGTTATGATGCTAGAAGCTATGCCACCAGTATTTCAAACACCAGCAGGGTCACATCCATGGTGGTCAGGTTTCAGCAGAGCTCCTAGATTAAGACAGACTACGAAGAAAGGGCTGGCAATTTACTTCTGAAAATTAACCAGTGAAAACCCTATGGATCACAACAGAATATTGTCTGATATAGTGAAGGAAGATAAGCCCTCTAGGTTGGAAGGCACCCAAAATACACAGTGGTCACAACAATGAACTCTAGTATACCAACTATTGTGAAGATGATGCAGGACCAAGCAACATTTTATTCTGCATGGGGTCACCATGAGTCAGAGCTGACTTAGCAGCAACTATCAACAACAGCAGTAATCACTGATGAGCACACCAAAATGAATACTTCACTCATTCATTTGATAAAAATTTAATGAGCACCTACTATAGTTTAGACAGTAAGTTTGTCACTGGAGATCCCACGGTGAGCAAGACAGATCTTCCCCCTGCAGCTTGCAGTCTAGTGGGAGAGAGAGATGTAAATAAGAAACAAACATCAGGCAGTTCATCACACAAAAGACAGCATCCTATCCCTAGAGGAACTCAAACAAGAAAAACTAGAATAACAGAGCCAAAGGAGGGGTCTCCTTCAACTTCCTACCCTCCTTTAAGTTACAGGCCCTTCTTTACATCCTTATAGCCTCCTCTTCCTCCACAGAGGGCTAGCTGCATTTCTTCCCATCAAAAGCTCAATCTTTCACCTATGCCTCAGTCTCAATCTTTTCTGCCTCTTTGAAGGTGGGCCTCCCTCGATTATTCTCTTACTGCTGTGGTCTCATTTTTATCTTCTCTCTATCGATTTTTTTTCCTTAGGAAATGAACAGGCCTATGCCACATTAGTAATCCCTGGGTGGTGCAAACAGTTAACATTCTCTGCTGCTAACTAAAAGGTTGGAGGTTCTAGTCCACCCAGAGGTGCCTTGTAAGAAAGCACTGAAGATTGAAAACTCTATGGAACACAGTTCTACCCTGACACAAATGGGGTCTCCATGAGTTGGAATTGACTCCACAGCAACTAGTTATACTACGTTAACAAGGAAAAAAGAAAAAAAGGAAAGGCTTCCTCCAACCTGCTTCTCCCAAAGGTAATGCTTTCTCCCCCTCACAGCTTATTCCCCAAAGTGTAACACAGCAGTGGGTCTCTAATTCTGATGCGTAATAGAATCACCTGGGAGGACTTTCAAACATTCTCATGCCCAGGACATACCCCTAGACCAATTAAATTAGAATCTCTAAGGCTGAGACCCAGCCATGAGTATTTTAAAAAATTTTCCCAGACAATTCTAATGTGCAGCTGTCTTAGTTATCTAGTGCTGCTATAACAGAAATACCACAAGTGGATGGCTGTAACAAATGGAAATTTATTCTCTAACAGTTTAGGAGGCTGGAAGTCCAAATTCATGGTGCCAGCTCTAGGGGGAGGCTTTCTCTCTCTGTTGGCTCTGGGTGAAGGTCCTTCTCTCCTTTTAACATCAGTGGGTCTGGAGTTCCTTGGATATCTCCATGTATCTTGGCATCAGCCTTCCCCTGGGTCTAAGAGAGCCTCAGCGCAGGGACCCCTGGTCCAAAGGATACTCTCCACTCCTGGCTCTTCTTTCTTGGTGGTATTGAGGTTGCTCCCTCTCTGCTCACTTCTCTCTCCTTTTATCTCTTGTAAGATAAAAGGTGTGACCAACAGGGGCATGAATTGAGTAAGGCAGTGAATGAGGGTAGTGACTTCAGTAAGATGGTGACGCCCCACCCTGATTCTGCCTCATAGAGGTTTTATGATTTACAACACAAAATGGAGAATAATTATATCAGATCACAATGGAGGATGACTACATCATTACATAATGGCCAAACTACATCATTATATAACCGCCAAACCACTGAGAATCATGGCCAAGCCAAGTTGACATATATTTTGGGGGACACAATTCAATTCATGACAGCAGCCAAATTTGAGGACCCATGTTTTATATGTCTGTCTCCATTTCTTTACCTCTGTACTTTCCCCGTCACAATGCACACTAGTTTCTACTACCACTACTCCCCCGAAACTGCTTTTTTTAAGGTGGTTGATGAGTTCCCTCCCGCAAAATCTCCTGGATTTTTCTCAGTTCCTATCTTCCTTGACATTTCTCTGAAAATTGACACTATCAACCCTCCTCTTTTATTGAAATAATCTTCCCTTTGCTTTCATTGTACTGTTTTCTCCTGATCCCCCACTTCTCTGGCTGATGCTTCTTTGCCTCCTTTGGTCCCCTTTTTTTACTCTCTCCCCACCTTTCCCTCTAAAGTTTGGACATTTCTAGAGGCAGTCTTCTCATTGTACATCCACTCACAAGCTTCAACAGGATCTCTCTGCTGAGGACCTTCAGATCTCACCCAGTGAGGCCACTCCTCTGAGCTCTGGTTCTAGTCCTATGTACCATCTTTTTACAGCAACATGTAAAAAAAAACTGGCATAGTGGTGCCTGTGAAAATACCTCGTGGAGGGGGAAGTCGCAGCTGGCAAACAAACTCAGAAGGTGCGTCTTATTTGTGTAAAAATACGATATATCAAACCGCCCACTGGAAATCCTCACTTGTCTGTTCTTGGGATTCTCAAACCTAAATATGTTCAAGTTGAATTAACCATCCCAATGTAACCCCAACCCAATACATGCTTACTATCTTTTCACCTACCCTGGTAACCACCTCAACCTGTCTTCCTTGTTAGTTTCCTATCTCAATGACTAGCAACACCTTAGTCATTGTTTTTGTGACCCAGCCCTATGGTTGGTTACCCATTGCAGCAGCAACCAAAGAACCAATTTCTTCATTAGAATGAATGTCTTCTGCTCCCCAGTGTGACCATGCTGGGGTCATTGAGCCTTTTTTTAATCTATCGGTGCTCTGCCAAACCAGCAGGAATCAGCATCATCTACCTGCTTCTCATCTTTGGTGTGGAACTTCAAAGGCATGATTTCTTTCCCTAGGTCAAGTTGACCTGTAATTTTCATCTCCTTCATACTAACTCTCAGTCTGTAAAACCACACACACATGTAAGCTCTGCAAAGTGGTCAACAGCTTCACATCCAGTGCTTTAACAAATATTTGTTGAGGGAATTAGTGAATGAATCATCTGACTGACATGTGTGCAGTCTTCAAAAACAGTCATAGATCATCAAGAGTCTTTATTTATAAAATGTGTGCCACAGCTAAAACACCTTAAAAATAACCAAATTAGCAGCTTTTACCAGTATTGACGTTTTGTTCTCAAACTAATTACCTGCTTATGTAACGGACCTTATTAAGGGGTGTCAACGCCTCCTTTTTCTTTTTTTTTACTTGTGCATTAGGTGAAAGTTTACAGAGCAAATCTGTTTCCCATTTGACAGTTTGTACATAAAGTGTTCCACAACATTGGTTTCATTCCCCACAATGTGTCAGCACTCTCCCCATTTCCATCCTAGATTCCCCGTTTCCTTTCGTCCTGATTTTTCATCCTTCCCTGCCTTCTCATCTTTGCTTTTGGGCAAATGTTGCCGTTTTGATTTCATATAATTGATTGTTCTAAGGAGCACATTCCTCTTGGGTGTTATTGTTTATTTTATGGAGCTGTCTATGGTTTGGCTGGAAGACGGTCTCCAGGAATGACTTCTGTTCCAGTTCAGAAGGGTGTCTTAGGGCCATAGTCTCGGGGTGTCCTCCAGTCTTTGTCAGAGCAGTAAGCCTGATCTTTTTTGTGACTTTGATTTTTTGTTCTACAGCTTTTCTCCTGCTCTGTCTAGGACCCTCTGTTGTGATCCCATTCAGAGTGGTTGGTAGTGGTAGCCAGGCACCATCTAGTTTTTCTGACCTTGGGGTCGTGTATGCTGCAGTTCTTGTAGTCCATTAGTCCTTTGGACTAATTACTCCCTTGAGTCTTTGGTTTTCTTCATTCTCCTTTGCTCTGGACATTAATAGACCAATAGATAGATGGCTACTTGCAAGCTTTTGAGACCCCAGACACTACTCATCAAAGTAGCATGCAGAACTTTATCTTTATGAACTATGTTGTGCCAACTGATGTAGATGACCCCTGAATCTATGGTCCTTTGCCTTTGAGCCTAGGAATTTCATCTCCCGAGGTGTTTGGTTATGTCTAAGAAGTTGTCCTGACTGTGGCTGTCTTAGGCTGGGTTCTCTAGAGAAGTAAAACAAGTAAAATGTATAAATATATAGAGAGATTTATATTAAGGAAATGACTCATGAGGTTATAGAGGCTGGAACATGGTTCAGGCTGGAGGCTTCTCCTGGTTCACAAAGCCACAGGAGCTGGCGAACCTAAGATTGGCAAGTCAGACAGTAGGGCTCTGGCTCACAGTCTGTGAAGACCAATGAATCCCAAGATCGGCAGGCAAGATGGCAGGTAAGTTGCTAGCTCAAGTCCCGAGAACCAGAGGTCAGATGAACAGGAACCAGCTGCAGGATCCAGTGTGAGCAAAAGCCTGCAAGCCTTGCCAGAAAGTCCACTTATATTTGATGCAGGCCATGCCCCCAAGGAAATGCCCTTTCAACTGATTAGCTACTCACAGCAGATCCCATCATGGAGGTGATCACATTATATCAAATCTCGTCATGGAAGGGATCACATCATCATAAGTCTGCCAAACTACATCATAACTGCCAAATCACTGAGAATCATGGCCCAAACAAGTTGACACACAGCCTTAATGATCACAGTAGCCCTTGTGTGCTCTATTGCCTATATTAACATATAAATCAGCACCTACAGTTATGTATGTAGAAATATTCACCACCAAACCTATATCTACCTGTGGGTGTGTTCCCTTACACCCTCCCACACCTCTTGGCATACCTATCTAACTATGTATTCATTCATAAATCAGTATTTATTAATACTATTGTTGCAGGATTCTCTATGCTATAGTTACCATTATTGTCCTTTGCCCTTGTGGTCCTCTCATTGTCCTCCCATGCCTTGGTCACGTTTTTCTGACTTTCCCCATATTGTGCATTGCCTTTCCCTTCACCAACATTAACACATGTCTTCTATCCATTTGGTAATTTCCCTCCCTCCCCCTCCCGTCCTGGTAACCATCAAAGAGTTTTTTTCTCTTGTGTGTAAACCTTTCCTTGTCTCTTTATAATAGTTGTCTCATACGATATTTGTCCTTTTGTAATTGACTTAGTTCACTCAGCATGTCTTCCAAACTCATCCGTGTTGTGAGATTTTTCATGGATTTGTCATGAATCTTTATTGTTGCATAGTATTCTATTGTGTGTATGTACCACAGTTTGTTGATTCGTTCATCTGTTGATGGGCACTTAGGTTGTTTTCATGTTTTTGCTATTGTGAATAATGCTGCAATGAACATGGGTGTATATATGTCTATTTTTTGTCACAGCTCTTATTTCTTTAGGATATATACCCAAGAGTGGGATCACTGGGTCATACGGTATGTCTATCTTTTTAAGGAAGTGCCGTACCATTTTCTGTAGTGGTTATACCATTTTACAGTCCCACCAGCAGTGTATAGGAGTTCCAATCTCCCCACAACCTTGTCATCATTTGTTGTTTTCTGGTTTTTTTATCAGTGCCATTATTGCAGGGGTGAGATAGTATCCGTAGTTTTGATTTGTATCCGTTTAATGGCTAATGAGGAGCCCTGGTGGCACAGTGATTAAGACCTCAGCTGCTAACCAAAAAGTTGGCAGTTCAAATCCACCAGCTGCTTCTTGGAAACCCTGTGGTGCAGTTCTGCTCTGTCCTATAGGTCTCTATGAGTCAAAATCAACTCAACAGCAATGGTTTTTTTGGGGTTTAATGGCTAATGATCGTGAGCATTTCCTCATGAGTTTGTTAACCGTCCTAATGTCCTCTTCGTTGAAGTGTCTCTTCATATCCTTTGCCCATTTTTTAATTGGATTGTTTGTCTTTTTGTTGTTGAGATGTTAAAGTTTTCTATAAATTATAGAGATTAGACCCTTGTCAGATATGTCATAGCCAATAATTTTTGCCCAGTCTATAGGCTTTTTACTTGTTTTGGAGAAATCTTTTGAGAAGCATAAGTCCCATTTAATTCATCTTCTGCTGTTTGTGCATTTTTAGTTATGGTAGGTATTCTATTTACACCACATGTTGGGGCCCCTATTTTTTCTTCCTTGATCTTTATAATTTTAGGTTTTATATTTAGGTCTTTGATACATTTTGAGTTAGTTTCTGTGTATGAGGTGTGAGGTATGGGTCCTGTTTCATTTTTCACTAATGGACATCCAATTTCACCAGTACCATTTGCTAAAGAGTCTGTCTTTTTCCCCATTAAATGGACTTTGGCCCTTGTTTACATCTTCTTATCTTTAGAAAGCAAAATCAAACCCAAATAAAACTTTTGATCTTTCCAGGTTCAAAAATTCTCATTTTAATGTGACTGGAATTCCTTATTGAATTCAGAAACCCAACTCAAATCTTTGTTGGAAAAAGGAGGGATGTGAATCAAATCAATAAATGAATAATGAGTAAAACAGTCATCGATTAACTTAGGCATGAAAATAAAAATAGAAATGTCAACTGAAGCACACTCTACTAATGTTCTAATACAGGGTGAACATTAGTTAGTTGGTGGAAATTTTGTTTTTGACATTTATATGGAAGATGGTACCTTAGCAAACCAAAGAGCTACAGAGCAATGTCATGTTAATATCCTGTGCAACAATAAGCATTATCCTTGTTTGAAATCATAGCCTGCATCCTAGAGGAGTCCCTCAGCACAATCTACTCATCAAATAGAATGCTCTGTTAGAAGTTAGGATGCATGAAAACACAGCCATGGATCCTGCTCGAGACAGGTTGAAGTCATGACACAGGTCCCCAAGCAGGACTTGTCAGAGGATCAAGGAGAGTGAGATGACAGCCTAGCCATTAGATGTGGTAAGTCCTGTTGGCGTGGACAACAGCATCATAGTGAGGACATGCATAGGCACAACTTCAACAATTCAGCAATCAGAAATGGGGCTTATTTGGCCCAAGATGTAAACCAACCTATGAAATAAAGGTATAGAACTCCCAGCTCACATTGCCTATCACAGCAAACCAAAGACCAGTCTTACTGGGTCATAGCTCCTAGAGAGCAGAAACAGCTAGTGATGATATTATGTATAAATAATGTTAAAGTTTGGTCTGACTCTGAAATGTGTATTTGTAAAATCTTTGCGTGAAGATGAAATTTAGAACTTATTTAGTCCAAACCCTTCATTTAACTTAAGAGGAAACCAAGTTTTAGAGACAGGAAAAGACCTGCCTGATCTCCAGTGGCATCACTAAGGTTGGTGTCACCCAGTGCAGTAACTCATGGTGTCACCTCACCCATGGACCTCCTCCCATACCAGACCATACAGAATCCTTAGTAAGTTTTTTGTACTAATGTTACCGTAAATCATAATTTCCATATGTAACTCCTTCTTTTCCTTTAATTACTACTTCATTCTCAAAAGTTATTGGTATAGGTTCACAAACACTAACTACCACAATATTGTAGATAAAACACTAGAAAATCTGACAAAATCAGTGACTATAAAAACACCGGCAGCAACAAAAACAACAGTGCATGCTTATAACCTGTGCAGATGAAACCACATGATTCGAAGCATTATTGTAATTGGGTAATAATGTCAGCTCTGACCAGAGAGCATTACAAGATTCAAAAAGTAAATTAGCATAGAGTTTTAGCCTTGTAGATATACTGATACATGTAAGCTGTGCTTACAAAAGATGTTTTTGTTGTTATAACTTACTACAGGGATAATTTTATAAAAAATAATAAATTTCTGCTGAAACACTGCACACAAATTTTATAGGCAATCATTTTGGTGTCACCCCCTCTGACAAGTGTCACTCAGTGTTGTCCACAGCCCCACACCTCCCTACTGATGCCACTGCTAGTCTCATATGGCTCTTTCTGGGAGAGCTGGGACTGGACCCCTCAGTGCCTAACTCCAACCAAAGGCTCTTCACACTTTAACTCTGTACCATAAAGCCCATATCACATTGCTTGTCTGCAGTCAGCTTTAAATAAAACTTGGTGAATAAATCATGTCAGTCAGAATTATGTATTAGCGAGGGAAGATCCAGGTTATGTAGGAATTAACACATATAATTTGGGAGGACCTTCTTTAAGAAAAAGAATTCAAATTGAGGACTATAAAATTAGGTACTAAAGTGAATATTTATTTAGATTGAGAGAAGATATTATAACAAATTACAAATGTAACAAAGCTGAGTAATACCATAACTATCCCATAATTCAGAAATACAGTATTTTTATTAAATAACTGCCTGATACTTTCTTTCCCCAGTCTGTGGCTCCATGCTCTTTGATTAACTCTTCATATAGTAACAATTGTGTAATCTTTTCTAGAAAGAAATCAGAAAATCAATTCAGTCTTTCTTCTACAAAAAAAAAAAAATCTGTATTGTATTATTAATAGTTTACATAAGTTACTTTTGGCTTCACAACTTGTTATTGCTTGCTTGTCATAGGTAAATTTTTAGGGTTGTCATAAAATTTGGGAAAACTCGTATCTAGTTGTTATCATAATGAGCCGTAGGATTTCAGGGCATTTCTTGGCTAATCTTAAATAATTCTACAGGCCATGACATACATTCATGAGAGAAAATGCATTTTAAAATGGCCACTGTGTTGTAATGAGCCACATGATTGTATAACAAATTACTCTTATACTACACAATGATTTAAAGATGAATGTTTGTAGGAGTTTTGTTCCATGGAACATTTGTTTCTTCAGGCTGTTTCTCACATGCTGTTTCCTATGGAGCCACCAGACATTATCAGCATAAGATGCATCTGATTCTCAAAAATATCCAATATGTTAGAATGCAGAAAATGTGCAACTTTATACTCAGAACATACTCACTATTTGTAGTACTGCTACTGCTCTGTCTCCTACAAACAACAGAGGTTCTGATAACTTCTAGATTTGTGAGATTCCTATCATAAGGGAAAGGAATGTATGGAGTGTCTATTGTGTACACACTGCATTATTGAAGTATATTCAAGAGATAAGAGAACTTCCGTTTTTACTAAGCGTTGACAAGCACTGAATTCTCCATTTATGGTTTTATATGTCTAGTTATTTCATAAGAAAGGTGATCCAACAGAATGCAGAAATTATCGAACAATATCATTAATATCACACGCAAGTAAAATTTTGTTAAAGATCATTCAAAAACAGTTGCAGCAGTACTTCAACAGGGAACTTCCAGAAATTTAAGCTGGATTCAGAAGAGGATGTGGAACAAGGGATATCATTGCTGATGTCAGATGGATTATGGCTGAAAGCAGAGAATACCAGAAAGATGTTTACTTGTGTTTTAATGACTGTGCAAAGGTATTCGACTGTGTGGATCATAACAAATTATGGATAATATTGTGAAGAATGGGAATTCTAGAACACTTAATTGTGCTCATGAGGAACCTGTACATAGACCAAGAGGCAGTTTTTTGAACAGAATGAGAGGATACTGCATGGTTTAAATCAGGAAAGTCATGTGTCAGTGTTGTACCCCTTCATCATACTTATTCAATCTGTATACTGAGCAAATAATCCAAGAAACTGAACTATATGAAGAAAAACATGGCATCAGCATTGGAGGAAGACTCATCAACAATCTGCAATATGCTGATGACACAGCCTTGCTTCCTGGAAGTGAAGAAGGCTTGAAGCACTTACTGATGAAGATCAAAGACTACATACAGTCTTCACTATAAATTAAACCTCAACATAAAATCTGTTGCCACTGAAGTCGATTCTGACCCATAATGACCCTATAGGACAGAGTAGAACTGCCCCATGGAGTTTCCAAGGAGCAGCTGATAAATTCAAACAGCCAACCTTCTGGTTAGCAGCCGTAGCACTTAACCACTGTGCCTCAACATAAAGAAAACAAAAATCCTCACAACAGGACCAGTAGACAACATCATTATAAACAGAGAAAAGATTGAAGTTGTCAAGGATTTCATTTTACTTGGATCCATCGTCAACACCCATGGAAGCAGCAGTCAAGAAATCAGACAACTCATTGCATTGGGTAAATCTGCTGCAAAAGACCGCTTTAAAGTGTTAAAAAGCAAAGATGTCACTTTGAGGGCTAAGGTGAACCTGACCCAATCCATGGTATTTTCAATCACCTCATATGCATGGGAAAACTGGACAATCAAGGAAGACTGAAGAAGAATTGATGCCTTTGAGTTATGGTGTTTGTGAATATTGACTATACCATGGACTGCCAGAACAAACAAGTCTGTTTTGGAAGAAGTACAGCCAGAGTGCCTCTTGGAAGCAAGGATGATGAGACTTTGTCTCAAATACTTTGGACACGTTATCAGAAGGGATCAGTTCCTGGAGAAGGACATCATGCTTGATAAGGTAGAGAGTCAGTGAAAAAGAGGAAGACTCTCAAGGAGATGGACTGGCACAGTGGCTGCAACAATGGGATCAAACATAGCAACATTTGTGCAGATGGCCCAGGACCAGGACGTGTTTCATTCTGTTGTACATAGGGTCGCAATGAGCCAGAAGTGACTCAATGGCACCAAACAACAACAACGATTCCAAGAATTCTTCACAGACTAACATCTGACAACACTTCTAACCTTGTTTCTTCCCATCTTCCTCCCTAGTTTCATGGCTGGGTACTATCTTAGGTTAGGTTCTCTTGAGAAGCAAAACTAGTGAAGTGTATAGATAGAGACATTTATATCAAGGAAACGGCTCACGAGGTTCTAGAGGCTGAAAAGTCCCAAGTCCATGGGTCAAGCTGGAGGCCTCTCCTGACTCACGTAGCTTCAGGGGTTTGAGAACATAAGATTGGCCAGTCAGACAGCAGGCCTCTTGCTCACAGGCTGTGGAGGCTGATGAATCCCAAGATTGACAGGTAAAATGGCAGGTAAGCTGCTAGCTCATGTCCCAAGAGCCAGAGGTCAGATGAAAAGGAGCAAGCTACAGGATCTAGAGCAAGAAAAAGTCAGTGAACTTTGCCAGAAAGCCCACCTATATTGGATGCAGGCCACACCCCCAAGGAAACTCCCTTTCAACTGATTAGCTGCTAATAATAGATCTTTTCATGGAGGTGATTACATTATATCAGATCTCATTATGGAGATCATTACATAGCTGCCAAACTACATCATAACTGCCAAACCACTGAGAATCAACGCCCAGCCAAGGTAACACATAACCTTAACCACCACAGTCCACCCCTTGTCAACTTGGCACCTGTACACATCTCTAAATAAAGACAATTATAAAGTCATAGTTGTGCTTAACATGATACAACTAATATGCATACAGCTGAAAATGCACTGGCCACTAGCCCTGTTTACATCTTATATTTTATAAGTGAAGAAAACAAAAATATTTGATGCACACATACAAGGAAGAAATTCTCATAACAATTATAGTCTTCATTTCTGCAACTGTTCATGTAGTCCTAGCTGGTATGTAGAACTACCTTCTTCCACCACCCAGTCCATATTCCCTTTACCCTCAGCAAGCACCTCAGCAGGCTGTGGTTCTTTGCCTGGTGGGGTGACATAAACTTTCATTCCTGAAGGGTCTGGGCCACTAGCAGTCATGTCAGAATTGGGTTGCTCTAGTTTTCCATCGACTTTAATCACAGGGCATGGTAGTACTAAGATGCCCTAAGGGGATCCCCTGTATTCCAGACATACTCTTCTTTACCTCTATTATGTAATATCAATCTGAATTCTTCTTAGTAATCAGGATCAATCACACCAGCCAATACAGTAGCTCCCTTCTTAGCCTGTTGATCCAGAGGCATGAGGAGTTCAAAGTGGCTGGGTGGCATTCTTAACTTCTAGTTCAATGGGATCAGTGTTGTGTCTCCTGGTGGGAGCATTCCTCCCTTTGGAACTAAGACCTCTACACCACCGGCAGAGCATAGGGTTGTGGGGACAGGAGGCAAAAATTTTGTGAGTCGGTCACTAGGGGTAATAGTGAGTGGTGCCACTCCCATTTCCACCCCTTGATTCCTGAACCCATGAATCCTGGCTATGAGAGAACAGCACCATATATCGGATGCTGGTTTAGAGCATATACAACCTCCTGGAGAACATTACCCCAACGTTGCAAGGTATTGACATCTAGCTGGCACAGTAATTGTGTCTTTAGAAAGAAGGCCATTCCATCATTCTATCAAGCCAGCTGCTTCAGGATAATGGGGAACATGGAAGACCAGTGAATTCCATGAGCATGGGCCCATTGCCACACTTCATTTGCTATGAAGTGAGTCCCTTGGTCCAAGGCAAAGCTGTATGGGATACCATGATGGTGGATAAGGCATTCTGTTAAGTCCACAGATGGTAGTTTTGGGAGAAGCATTGCATGCAGGGAAGACAAATCCATATCCAGAGTAAGTATCTATTCTAGTAAGAACAAAATGCTGCCCTTTCCATGATGGAAGTGGTCCAGTGTAATCAGCCTACCACCAGGTTGCTGGCTGATTACGTGAGAAATAGTACCATATTGAGGACTCAGTGTTGGTCTCTACTGCTGGCAGATTGGGCACTCAGCAGTGGCTGTAGTCAAGTCAGCCTTGGTGAATGGAAGTCATGTTGCTAAGCCCATGAATCCCTGCCACCATGGCCAGTTTGTTCATGAGACCATTGGACAATGAACACATGCACAATACCTGGAGATCTACTTCCGAAAAATCAGCTACTGAAAATCCTATGGAGTGCAGTTCTACTCTGTCACACATGGAGTTGCCATGAGTTAGAATCAACTCAATGTCAACTGGTTTAATGCTCATGCTAATACTCCCACAGCCTCATGTTTAATGATTATCTATGACCAGACCACGTTGAGGAGATGAAAATGCTCAGGGCTGGCATGAGAAACACTATGAAGAAGGAGAGGTTTGTTTTTGTCACCTTTGCCTCTTCTCCTGAAGTTCTCATACCATAATAAAACTAAACCAGATCATTCCAGGGATCAGCTAGGAAAGAGGAAAACTCCAGGGAGGCAAGATGAAGACAAGGAGTTCTCTAGTGCCTTGAAAATGGGAGTGTGTGTGTGTGTGTGTGTGTGTGTGTGTGTGTGTGTGTGTGTGTGTGTGTGTGTTTGTGTGTAGGTCCACATGTGGACCAAAATTAAGAGAGTCAAGACTTTACTTGGTTTTTCTTGTGTTTTTGTTTTTCTTTTCTTTTACGTTCTTGGGTCTATTCTTTTCTTACCTAGAAGACCTTGAAGGTGGAGGGGAGGTGAGTATCATCCCAGACACTAGAGTTTGAGTGTGAAGGGTCAGGCTTCCCAAACCACATAAGGCAGGAGGACCTCAGGCAGTAGGGCAAGTCTACTATGGACCCCACCTCTGGAATTGTCATGTAAGTGAATTGCTTAACATTTATACTTTAATAATTATACATTCCCATATGCACATCATTACATGCATCAGATTAATGCTTGTCTTAGTTTTCTAGGGCTTCCATAACAAAAATACCATAAAGTGGGCAGTTTTAAAGAGCCAGATTTTATTGTCTCACAGTTCAGAGGCTAGAAGTCCAAAACAGGGCATCGACTCTACGGGGGATTCCTTCCTGTCAGTAGTTCCAGATGTTCCTTGGCATTCCTTAGATTGTAAAGGGATCTTCACATGGTGCCTGTTTTACCCTACGTGTGTCTGTGTCTATTCTACTCTTTTTATAAGACACCACACAGAAGGGATTAGGTTTATGACCTCTCCTACTCTAGTATGGCATCATTAACTTAAGAGAAAACTCCTATATCCAAGCAGGGTCATATATACAGGTACATGGGTTAGGACTTCAACAAAACCTTTTGGGGGACACAATTCAATTCATAACAAGCCTATTACAAGATTCATCAAATTGTGATAATAAATTATCTTCAAAAAGTGCCAATCTTTATATAGTCATGCACCACATAACATCCAGGCAACGTCTGATCACTTATACATCCATGGTCCCATAAAATTATAATAGAGTTCAGAAATCCTGATCAGAGAATGGGACGCAGTGGATGTAACTGGGCATAATGGATACAACAACTTCCTGCACGCAACATGCGTATCTCATGTCTCTTGTATACAAAGCAATTACACTGCCATGTATACAGTACATATATAACCTATAATACATATGTATTGATATTCATGTAAACACCTACGTTACCAGCTTACGTATGTATTGTACTGTACTTTCTATCATTATTTTAATGTGAACTTTTCCTACCTACAAATAAAAAGTTTGTCGTGTGACAGTGTATGCTTCAACTCATTGGCAGCAGCATCCAATCTCATGTATTCCATGTTTCTCGAATGTTGTAGCATTATCTCTCTGTTTTAATTTTCTTTTGAAAGTATTACCGTGAAATGCATCATGGCTCCCAAACACAGCAAAACCACGCTAGTGATAGCAGCAGCAAGAGGCAAAGGAGAAACAGTGATTTGGAAGTGAAACGAAAAGGTTATCAAATAACACAAGGTGGGAAATTAGTGAACGCTATTGCTTGCAGTTTAGTCATGTTCACACAACATCCAAATCACTTAATGTCCTATGTCAGAGACTATATCATAGACGTTAAGTGACTCATGACTGTATTTGTTGTTCATATACTCATTTACTCACAAATGTTAAGAACTGAGGAACATTGGTTTCTACCCTTACCTTTCATTCATTCATGCATCCTTTAGTCATTCTTCATCTAACAAATGTGTATTAAGAAACTTCTATGTGGCAGATGCTATGCTATGATTATAAGAATAAAACCATACCATCAAATGTGAACTTATGGAAATGCATTGAAACTTTTAAGTGCTGTATAAATGTGTTGGCTGTGGGTTAAAGGTATCTTCTCTTTTACATGCAAAGATGAGATCGCCAGACTGCCAGCAGGAGACAGGTACTTTGAGCCACTTGTCTGGGCATGGCACAGTATGCCCTAAACCATCCCTTCCACACCCCAGGCACTTTGAGATCACAGATATGTGCAATGGCTGTATTCTGAGACTTCTGAAAGGTTGTATTCTGAGTGGTTCTGATGACTTTAAATTCATTTAAAAGTTAGGGTTCTTGTCTACTTTCATTCTACAAAAAGTAGCTAAAGTCCCTTTCCTTTAATCATCATGGTCAAACTAGTCGTGGATACTGAAACCATTGATTTTCCAAATACAGTACCTGCATTTAGCACTGAGAATAACCCCTTCACTGCCACAAAACCGAGCAATATTGAGGGAGGCCTGCCAGTTGAGATGGAGCAGACTCTGGGGACAAGGGACAGGCCCTGGTACAGGTGCCAGGGGCAAGTCTGGTGTAGCACACAGACTCTTGGCATCTACAGGGGTAAGCCCAGGCAACAGGGGATCCAGTACACTGATGCCTGGCCAAAACGTAAAGAAAGGGGTCTGGAAACAGAACACTCAGAAGCAGTCAGGCAGGCAGTGGGACTAAGTGAAGTTTTTCAGCAGATACAAAGGCCAGGCTAAGCTGCAGGGGCAGGAGGCAGGACCTCAGATGGGGGCAAAAGAAGCAGGTCTCCAACCTACAGCTCACATAAAAGACAGAAAAAGGTCGTAATTGAGAGAATTGACTCGTGAGGCAGGCAGACTTAGGTTTAAATCCTGGCCTGGCCACTAAGTTACTGTGCAGGAAACTGCTGGCGGAGTAGACATCTGATCCCACTTCTTCTGAGCACACATCCTTTGCAGCTAGTTGTGGCCACGTACCTGCATTCTAGCCAGTGCATTGTGAGTGGAAGTGATCAGGGCTGATGCATTAAAATTGCCCATGCCCAATCCACCACTCTGCCACGCCCTTGCATTGACCTTGGTATTGAAAGGTAAAACCCTAAGTTGGATAGGGCTTGGCCTCCAAATCACTATTTGGAGGAAAGCCCTTGCCAGTCAAGAACACCCGCTCTGGATTTCAGGTGAGCAAGAAATACGTTTCTATTGTGCTAAAACCCTGAAATTTGAAGGTTCACATGTTACTGTAGCTTCTGTTACCTTAACTGATACAATAACCTGGAATCCCTGGGTAGTACCAACTGCTAAGCATTCAGCTGCTAATCAAAAGGTTGGAGGTTCAAGTCTACCCAGATGCACCTTGGAAGAAAAGCCTGGTGAACTGCTTCCAAAAAAATCAGCCACTGAAAACACAAAGCATAGTTCTACTCTGATGTACATCAGGTCCAAATAAATCAGAATCTCCTTGAAAGCAACTGTTGTTGTTTTGGGTTTTTTCTTAATACAATAACCTAGACAAGTTACATAATCTCTCTAAAGCTCATCTGAAAAATGAGACAAATAGTATTTAAATGGTTTCCTATCTTTCTTGAACAATCTGGAATGTTCTTTCCGAGATATCTGCCTGTTCCATTCCCTCACTTCATGCAGGTTCTGCTCACATATCTACTTGACAGCGGAGTTTCTTGGCCATTGTATCTGAAGTACCACTCTCCTCGCATGTCACTCACCGTCATTTTTCTTCTAAGTTTTCCTCCTCCTTCAACTTTACTGGGGTATAATAAACTGCACATATTTAAACTGTACAATTTAATTGATTTTGACATGTGTATACCCTTGACCTGCATTAATTTTGTTCTTAGCATTTATTACTACCAGCTTTGTTTATTTGTTTATGATCGGTCTCCATTATTAGAATATAAGTTCCATTAGAATATAAATTCTGTCTCTGTTGGGCTCAGAATAGGAGACACTCAGTATATATTTGTTGGATGCATGGTGAATGGATGGATGGATGAAAAAAACAGAGTCAGTTGTAAGAACAGAACCACAAAGTCAGGGGCAGAGTAAGCAGCTTGGGTGAGTTAATGCAGGAGCTAGAGTCCTAGGCTGCTTCTCCTTATTGTCTTCCTACACGAGGGTGGGTCCAAGGGCAGGAGAGCCAAATAGGCTCCCTTCTGCATGCCAATCCCAGCAGTTGATGTAACTGCCTGGAGCACCGAGTTAGGAAGAATTTTAAGGCTGCATCTATCTGGACTTAGCAGAAATTAAGGTGGCAAACCATTAATGATGTCTATCTTGGGTAGGGAAGTAGGAAGCAGTGGCAGGTATCTTTGCAATCCTTTTCCTAGAGCTCTTGTGGAACAGAATCTGCCAGTGGGGGGTGAAATCATCTCAGCTATGGGAGGAGGAAGCCACAGAGGCTGAGAAAAGGCAGGCCCCTACAGTCACATTTTTGAAATGCCATTTACTGCCTGTGCCAGCTGTGATTACACTAAGGCTGACAGTTGTGTGATTAAACACACTGAGATGATTAGACTGAATGGGCTTTGGGCTCCTTGCTTTTTTCTTGATGATTTTCAATGGGTAATAATAACACATTGATAACCTCTACGCAGGAAAAGGACACAAGGGCACAAGAGGACTTTCATGCCCACCTCAACCAGGCTTGTGTTCACCTGGACAATGGCCACGTTTCCCTAAATCAGTACTTTTGAAAGCCCGCTTTTCAGTTTTGCAGTATGATTTCTTTTCATCAGATGGCTTGAAGCAAAGCACCTGGAGCCTGATGAAGCCTCATCTGACAGTCATTGAAGATAGACTAAACCTTCAACTTTCGAAGCTTGCCGTGAGTAATTCAGCCTTGTTACATCAAACCATAAAGGTGATGTCTGTTATTATCATGAAGTGTCTCTTCCAAAATCATTTTTTATTTGTCCAAGACTGAGCATCTTTTTCTCTGTTAGAAAGGAAAGAGCCACTTTCTTCCAGCCAGATTTAAGGCCTAAATACTGCCTGATATTCTGGAAGGTCTTGGAATTTGGATAGCTCTGAAGCTGAAACAACGAAATGTAAATGAGGTGTTTAACTTCTTGAGGCTTTCCCCTAAAAGTCATAGTCTCTCTACTACCCAAGTTTCTCCCTAGTAGAAAGTCAAGAGCTCAGCAATCTTGCCAGTCAGTCTTCAGAGTTGTTTGGAGTCCTTTAATACATGCAGTGGAACCCTGGTGGTTCAGCAGTTAAGTATTTCACTGCTAACCAAAAGGTCAACAGTTCGAATCCACCAGCCACTCCTTGGAAACCCTATGGAGAAGTTCTATTCTGTCCTATAGTGTCGCTGTGAGTCGGAATTGACTTGACGGCAACGGGTTTTTTTAAATATATGCAGTGCCCATGCTTAGGGATTCTGTCACCCCTATCATTGCTAGGATAACACCCAGACCCCTCAAGGCCTTCTGCAGCAATATTGGCGTCTCATCACTCATTGCGGGCTTTCTCTTCACTGCCCAACACCCCCATCTCACAATTCAGTTCATGACCACTCGGTGCATAATTCCAGAGTGCACCACTCAAACTGTGTTCTCTACGCATTAAAAAAATATATACACCATTGACTTTGAGTTGATTCCAACTCATGACAAATCCATGTGTAGGGTCAGAGTAGAACTGTGCTCATAGGGTTTTCAACGGTTGATTTTTCAGAAGTATATTGTCAGGCTTTTCTTCCAAGATGCCTCTGGGGAGACTTGAACCACGGACCTTTTGGTCAGCAGCCAAGAGCGTTCACCATTTGCATCACCCAGGGACTCCTTCTCTATGAACAGCACCAGCAATGTGTACAATATGATGTCTACAACATTTCCCTCTCCTAGCAATTCCCGCCCAACTACTGGGAAGCAGGGGGACAGAGGCAGCTCTTCTACCTCCACAGCCGTACTTCCCATTACTAGTGGCCCTTTCCTTTCTCTATTCTTCTCCCCACATCAACCAAAAGTCAGCTGATGTTCAATGATGCGCCAGTGGCCTGGATAAAACTACATGGTTTCTGGGGTCTCTTCCTCTCTAAAATTCTGTAAGTCTGTAGTTCAGCCTGATCTTCACTTCCCTAACTTACTATCAAGCATTGTAAGTATTAGTCTCAAAACCACTCTCATGTCCAAGAGAGGAAACCATAGAAGGAACATCTCTTTAGTCATCTTTCTTTGCTTAATCATTAATACAACCAATTAAAGGGTATAGTGCTAGACATAAATTTGCCTCCTTTGCCCAATGGGTCTTCCTAGAATGTCTGCTCTAATCCCCAGCTTCTGGCGAATAGATAGCTAATCACATAATCCTTCCTCTGCCTCCAACTAGTTGGGCACATGACCCAAAGCCTGCTGATGCATTGGTTTGTCAGGGACAAAAAAGATTGTCACTTCCGGGGCTGGAAGGTAATTCAGATCTATTTTAAACCACATTCATGATGCTAGGTAAACAGGGAAACCAGTTTACAAAGAAGCTGGAGAGTAGTGCTCATATCCAGAGAAAATCCAGACCAGAGCTTATCTGGAGAGAGAGAATAGAAGGGAGACTATTCAAGAGTTGTCAACTTCCTTTGAGGCCTAGCTGTACTTCCTGCAAATGAGTCCCATGAGATTTCCCTATATGCTTATATGCTTCCAATAAACCCTTTTTTACCTGAGCTAATTTGCGTTGGCTTCTGTTGTTCGTGACCAAATAGACCCTGATTGAGACAAAGAGAGTTAGGACAGTATTTAGCCAGGAGTCTGAAGAAGAGACGAAGCCTGTCTTCTCTCAGTTATGCTCCCATCAAAGAATAATTCTCAAAATATCAGAAACCTAATTTTCATATAGATAGATAAGAAAGCACACGTCAAAGTTTTATTCAACTCATGAATAAGGGAACCAGCAGCATGACAAAACTGGTTCAAAGGAGAATATGAGAAAATGGGAACTTCTGTAGTCAGTGGGGAAAGAAAAGAATGATGAGGTAAGATTGCTAATTTAGATTCAAAACTGGCTAGTGTCTAACAGAGCAGTAAAGCCTCAATATTTGGTTTGACTTCTCTACTGGACAGAAAGTAAAATCACAGCCACCTCGTTAGTGTTGTAGAAGGCTGAATCAATTGTACAAACTATGTTGCATTCCCCTAGATAGTAGAAGGATCCTTGGGCAAACTTACCCAGATCAATGCTTCTCAAACTATATGAAAACACAGATGCCTGAACCCTGCTCCAGAAATTCTGATTCAGTAGGTCTTGGGCTAAGCCCAAAAGTTTGCATTTTAACAAGTTCCCAGGTGACCCTGCTAGGCAGCACGCTACACTTTCAGCAGCATGACCCTAGATGACATTGAAACATCATGCGGTGATCCTTTGGCTTTATTTCCAAGTGTTGAATGATTTTTCTGAACTCTCCACTCAAGGTCCCCAAGGGAGATCTAAGCCATGGATGAAGGAAGAAAAGTTGGGCAAGCAGCACTTAATATTGGCTAAAGTTATGCTTCAAAACTAAGTGAAGAACTTGAATAAACAAAGCTAAGTTCTATGGTGAATTATTTTTTCCTATGCGAGGGAGGTCTCAGTAGCATTGAATCAAAGCAAACCTTTGGTCATTTTCCCCCAAGCTTATACAGTGAAACCTGTGAGATCCAGAACTTGATGGGACTGACTTTCTTTTCTGGGTTTTGCAGTTTTCCGCCTTTCACAGGGTATAGGCTTACCACTTTTCTGTGGCTGGTTTTAGTGGAAAATATTTGAGTTTTCTTCTCTGATAGGTTTCCACCTTATACAGGTTGGGGCTTTTGCAGATTTTACTGTATTTGAGTCTCAGGTCCTACCATTGCAATGCAAGCAAAAACTGATTCAAGTCACTTAAGCCAGTGACAGAAAAAGAAACTAAACGGAAGGAGAAAGCAAGTTCATTCTAAAACCCGGAGCCATGATGATCTAGACTTCCTCCTTGGGAGACCTCAGTCTGGCGCCACATTAGAGAAGAGAGCTGCTAAAGGGAGAGGAGCAGAGACAATCAGGACTTTTCCCAAAAGGAGCAGTCCTGACCTTTCTTACTATTCTGGCTCCAAGGAATAGGATTGCCAGATAAATTATAGGAAACCCAGTTAAATTTGAATTTCAGATAAAAGATGAATAATTTGTTAGTATAAGCCTGTCTCAAATATTGCATGGAACATTTGTTGTTGTTGTAAGCTGCCACTGAGTCATGGTGAACCCATGAACAACAGAACAAAACACTGCCTGGTCCTGCACCATCCCCATGATCGGACCACTGTGATACATTGGATATTCATTGGCTGATTTTCAGAAGTAGATCACCAGGCTTTTCTTCCTGGTCTGTCTTAGTCTGGAAGCTCTGCTAAAACCTTTTCAGCATCACAACAACACGCATGACTCCACTGACAAATGGGTGTTGGCTGCGCTGAGGTGTATTGGTCAGGAATCAAACTCAGGTCTCCTGCATGAAAGGCAAGAATTCTACCACTGAACCACCCATGCCACAGGCATTGGACATACTTATGTGTATCTGATATTCAAATTTAGCTGGTTATCTTGTATTTTCGTTTGCTTAATCTCACAATCCTCCAAAGGAATCATCTCAAAAGGGCCATATCCACATGCTCTGGGCCTTTAATACAATACACAAACTAAACGGCAATGGGTGCCAGAAGGCTAATATAATTGAATCAATTACACTACAGCAAATTGGAGCATTTGAGCTGCTCCAAAGGAGACAGTCACCAGAGTTCCCACCACTGCCAGGGACAGGATTGCAGGCCCAGCACTGCTAGGTCTAAATTTTTCAAGAGAGGCCAGAAATTCAAGTTTTATGTGAACTCTCTCAACATTTGGATATTGGGAAGTAATTAATTTTTTTTAAAACATTGAGCAGGAGCAAGAATCTCAGCTCCCTGTAAGTTTGATCCAATTAGTGCTCTGGAATCTGGCCAAAGTAGGTCAGAACTCCTACTCCTGGGCTATATATCTTGGTCTTAACCCCTCTTCATCCTCAAGAAAGGGATGCAAAGGGCTAGGGAAAGAAGAGGCCAATTTGTCGAAGCTGCTTGAGATAAGAGAATAACCTTAAAATTCTCCTATATGCAAGATGCCCCCAGATTTTCATTCTTGCTTTGGTTAATCCAAAAAAGGTTACTAGACAAGTGATAGTCAGCCCACCTGGTTGATGTACTACTGGCCTTTACCTGCAGCCCCTCCTAGCGTGAGGGTTTCAGTCACAAAATTATCTTACCATTTCCAGTACCAGTTGCCATCAAGCCTGTTACGACTCACGACAACCCTATGTGTGTCACAGTAGAGCTGTGCTCCATAGGATTTTCAATGGCTGGTTGTTTTGGAAGTAGATCACCAGGACTTTCTTCTGAAGTACCTTTGAGTGGACTCAAATCACCAACCTTTCAGTTAACAGCCAGGCATGTTAACCATTTGCATCATCAAGGGACTCCAAACTGTACATACACAGTATATAATTAATGTTTGACATGTGTATGTACCCACAGAACAATCACAAAAATCAAGATAATGAACACGTTCATCACCCTCAAAAGCTTTCTCTTGCACCTTTGTAATTCTTCTTTTTTTCCTTTTCCAGCCTCCACTCCATCCCCAGGAAACCACTGATCTGCTTTTTATAACTATAGATTATTTTTTGTTTTCAAGAATTTTATAAAAATGGAAATACACAGTGTGTATTTTTTTTTATCTGGCTTCTTTCACTCAGAATAATTACTAAGAAATTCATCCACACTGTGGCATGTATCAATAGGTTGGGTTTTTTTTTTATTACTAATAGTATTCCACTGTATCTATATACCACAATTTTATAGCCACTCACCTTTTAAACACAACATTTGATTGTTTCCAGTTTGGGCTATTGTAAATTAAGCTTTTGTGAACTTTTGTGTAACATATTTTCATATAGACCTGTGACTGCATTTATTATGGGTAAATACTTAGGGATGGAATGGCTGAATCATATGATGGTGGTATGCTTAACTTACAAAGAAACTGCCAAACTGTTTTCCAAAGTGGAAAGGAAGAAAGAAGCAGAAAAATACAACCTATAATAAGGAGATAAGAGAATCGCTTGAAACTGATACAAATGTAGGAATGAATCAACCCAGAATTGGCACATCTATCAGAATTAGAAGAAAAGAACATTAAAACAGTTATTACAGCTCTACTCCATATGTTTAAAAGTTAAGTAGAGATAAAGAAGACAGAAAAAAGGCCTAAACGGAACTTCTAAAGATGAAAACTACATCTGACAAAAAAATATCCTGGATAAACTTACAATTCCTTCATGTCCTTTATATTCTCACCAACAGTGTATGAGAGTTCCAGTTCCTCCACATCCTCACCAACACTTGGGCTACTTGGGCTATCTTTATCTTCTTAAATGAGCTTTGGTAGTTTGTATATTTCAAGGAATTTGTCTAAGTTGTCAAATTTATCAATACAAAGTTACTCATAATATTCCCTAATTTTCTTTTTAATATCTGTAGAATATGCAGTGATGCCACCTCTCTCGTTTCTGATATTGGTAATTTATGTCTTTTCTCCTTTTTTCCTGATCATTCTTGCTAGAGATTTATCAGTTTTGTTGATCTTCTCAATGAACCAGCTTTGGTTTCATTTATTTTCTCTACTGTTTTTCTGTTTTTTATTTCTGTTCCAAACTTTATTATTTTCTTTCTTCTGTTTGCCTTGGGTTTCATTTCCTCTTCTTTTTCTAAATCTGCCCTCATCCTTATCTTTGCTTGTACAAAACATATCTTTTTCTTTGACTGCTTTTAATGTTTTCTTTTTATTAGCAATTTGATTATGATGTGCTTTGGTTTCATCTTCTTCATGTTTTTTATGCTTGGTGATTGTTGAGCTTCTTGGATCTCTGAGTTTACAGTTTTCAACAAATTTGGAAGATTTTCAGCTGTTATTTCTTAACTATTTTTTCTGTGCCCCTGCTTCTCCTTCAGAGACTGTAACTACACATTATTTTAGGTCACTGGAAGTTGGTCCCACAGATCATTGATGCAATAGTAATTTTTTTAAATTCTTTTTTAATCCATATGTTTAATTTTGGATATTTTTTATTGCTATGTCTTCAAATTCACTAATCTTTTCTTCTGCATTATCTAATCTGCCATTAATCCCAGCCAGTGTATTTTTCATCTGTAGAAGTTCAATTTGGGCCTTTTTTTTATATCTTCTGTATCTCTACTTAACTTTTCAAACATATGGAATAGAGTTATAATAACTATTTTAATGTCCTTTTCTGAAAATTCTGATAAATGTGTCAGTTCTGGGTTGTTTCATTCCTACACTTGTATCGGTTTTGGTTGGTTGATCTCCTCATTATAGGTGTTATTTTCTTGCAAGGCTTCAAACTGGTTTGAACTGATTCAGTCATGGCCAACAAAGTGAAATTGAAACAGCCCTGAATTTTTTAAATTGAGGTGAAGTGTAATGATAACCAGAACATGAAAAATTGCAGGTCAAAGCCCTGGAATGGGAAACTTGGAAGAGGCACAGTGAGCCCTTTCAGGAGCCTAATGCAGGAGATTGGATTATTGTCAGAACTGTGGAGAGAAAACACATTCAAAGCAGTGAGGTCAGCTGCCAGCTGTGAGAGGGTCACAGCTGTTGCCAACTCTGCCAATTCAAGTGATTTGGTTGCTATGCAATGCACACGCTGCCCATGTTTTCTAAGATGGAGATTAAGATTCTAGCAGGGTTTCAACCTATAATTTTCCCTGTTTTGGTTGCTGTTCTGGTTCACCCACATGTTAAATATTCAGGTCCATTCAGGTTTCGTTTCATCAGCCATGACTGAACTGGGCATATCCAGTTCGAAGCCCTGTTTTCTTGAATATTTGCATGTCCAGTAATTTTGACTGAATGCCAGATATTGCCGATTTTATGTTATTAGGTACCAGATATTTTTGTATTCCTATACAGGCAGTCCCCAAGTTATGAGCATCTGACTTACAACTTGTGCTTATCCTTTAATATTATGTAAATTGCCCTCACTTTGAAATGATTGACCCAACCCCTACTCACAATCACCTTCACTTGCAGCATGTGCAGCTTTTAAATCATTGAATAGGCTTCAAGCCTTTTCTTGCACTAAAGTAAGGCTAAATAAGAACCATATGTACCTGTTCTGACTTACCTACAAATTGTTAAAGACATACTCTGGAACAGATCTCATTCGTAACCCAGGGACTACCTGTAAATATATTTGAACTTTCGGATGTAGTTAAGTTACTGGAAAACAGTTTGAGTCTTTTGGATTTTGCTTTTAGGATTTCCTAGGCGGGATGAGAACTATATTTAGTCTAGGACTGATTATTCCTCACTGCTTAGTCAAGACCCTTCTGTGTACTCTACCCAATGCCACATGAACTATGAAGTTTTCCATTTTAGCTGGTAGGGATAGGTGCTATTCTTTTCCTTTTATGAGTGTTGAATACTGTTTCCCCCCAGTTCTCTCAGGTGATTCTTTCCCCAGCCTTGGGTAGTTTCCTCATATATGTGCACTGATAATTATTCTGCTAAATGCTCAAGAGGAATGATCTGCAAATCTCTGCATTTATGTCTGTGTGCAGTTCTCTCCTCTCTACTACTCTCTTCAGCAAACTCCAGCTGCCATGTCTCCACGGACTCTCAGCTCTGTCTCTGCAATGGATGTGCCACAAGGGAGTGTGCTGGGGCCTACTTGGGTTTCCCCTCCATGATCCACAGCCTGGAAACTCTCAAGGCAGTAAGATGGGGGTAATCATGGGGCTCACTTCTTTGTTTCCTGTCTCTCAGAAATCACTGCCCTTCATTGCTTTGTGATCATTTTCTTGAAAACCATTGTTTCATACATTTTTTTCAGTTTCTTTGTTGGTTCTAGCTCCATCTTTAACCGAAGTAGAAGTTTTCCAAGAACTATTTAAAATGCTTTACATGGGATACCTTGTAACAGGACTAAGAGACAGGAACTATTATTATCTCCATTTTTCCACCAGGCAAACTGAAGCATAGAGAGGTAAAGTAATTTGGACAAGGTCATACAGCAAGTTTATGGCAGAGTAAGGCTTATACTCAGAAGTTTTGGCCCCAGAGTGTGTGCTTGTAATCCACACTGAAGTGCTTCTCTGTGAATTTGCCTTTTGGGACTGAAATGACAGCACATTTACAAAGCCAAAAATAATAAATAAATAAACTTATAATTCCTAGGGGAGTGTGTGCATGTGTAAGTGCTATAAGGGAGGAGAGAATGTGCATGTGTGTGTATGTGGGAGAGAGTATATAATGCTGCACAAGAGAAGATGGTTCCATCAGGCAGTGTGATTTATACAGATCTTAGCTCACCTGTCAACAGCATCAAAGTAAATCGCATGGCATGAACTCTTACAGACAAAAACACAATCAGATCATTTGCATGTGCATTCAATCCCACAGGTTGATTGAAAATTTCTCAGTTCAGTCAGGGCTGAGACGGAATAGTTAATTCCTGGTAGTTATTGAGAAAATACATGATGCATTTAATATCAACTATTTCTTTAACTTGTACTGGTTATTGGCTGTGCTGGATACAAATTACATCCCAAAATCTCTCCTAAATTCAGGATAAAGTCATTGTCTTCAAGTACAAAAGAAAACAACGACTACTACTACTGTATTCAGGATCCAGAAGACTAAAGTGGGATGATTGATTCCAGAATTGGGAAATGGTACAAGCCACACATAATTGGATGAGGTTTGCTCTCTACAGAAATCCTTTTAAAAGACGGATGTCTCCCAGAACAAGTAGGGAAAAGCAGAGCCTGAAAATTGGGTCTTTAGCATGCCTGAAATTTTGGTTATATGGAGATGATCCACATGGACCCTAGAAATGAGAGGTGAAAAACTTATGTTTGTGTTCAGTCCGGTCCAGGGATAGGAGGCCCTGAAGTGCCAAAGCCAGGATTCTGGTCCACTTGGCCAGTCTGTCCCTACCATGGAGATGAATACATGCCGCAGCCTCTCATTTCATGGTGAGTTGGCTATGTGTCTCATCCTTTTAACACTCCTTGTTCTGATTCAAGTCTCTAAGAAACCTCCTGATGATGACTCAGCTTCTATAGTGAGAGATTGAAAAACGAAAACAAAAACACAATGCTGAGCCTCTAGGCCTCTTGAATCAGTAAACTAACTTTCTAGTCTACACACCTGCTGGTTGGCATTTGGTTAGCAGGAGTCCACTTTTCTGAGTCTAATCATCTCTGGGGGCATTAACTTAAAAACATACTCTGTGATGTCCCTGAGAAGGCAGCATCCCTCCATAAGACCCTTCTGGGACATCCCTCCATCCTGACGCAGATGGCTTGGTGACATCACTTTCTTCTGTGATTATTTCTTGGAGGTGTCCCTACAGGGGCATAGAATACGAGGCAGACACCTTCCTCTGCTGAAGAAAGACAAAATGATAGCAGAGAGGTCACCTGTGGATTATGGCACTCTGAGTTAAAATAGTTAATCTATATTGAGTGTTAGGAGTCCCTGGGCTATTAACGAAAAGGTTGGTGGTTGGAACTCACCCAAAGGCACCTCATGAGAAAGGCCTGGCGATCTGCTTCCAAAAAATCACAGCCATGAAAATCCTATGGAGATCAGTTCTACTTTGCATACATAGGGTCGCCATGAGTTGGAATCAACTTGCAGCAATGGATTTGGTTTCATGGTTTTCATGGCACAGTACTAAATACTTCACAAATACTTTCTCTCATTTAATCTTCAAAATAATCTATAAGGCAGACAATATAAACAGGTTGCAAAAAGTAGTATGGTGCTTCCCACAATTTTTCACATCTCTGTACACATAGAAAATGATAATATTTGTACTGAACACTGGGGTTAAGTAGAGGAGACATCTTAAAGCTGAACGTGATTGGACCTAGGAGACTCAGCCATCTCATGCCCCTCCTGACTCCCCAAAGCCCAGAAGATGTCTATCTTAACACAGCTATAACCCATTTTGTGGCTTACAGTTGTCAAATTCTGGTGTAATAGAATCTGGAGCCTGATTTCTGTGTTCAAACTGCAGCTACTAGCTGTTACTTGACCTCTTTGTACTTCAGTTACCCCATTTGAAAACAAAGTTAGTAATAATACCAAACGCATAGGGTTACTGTGAGGATGAAATGAGATCATGAATGTAAAGCCCTTAAAATACAGGAAGCATTTGAGACATGTTAATTAGTAACATCATTCCAATTTGTTGGCGCAGTGGTTAAAATGCTCAGCTGCTAACTGAAAGGTCAGTAGTTCAAACCTACCAGCCCCTCCATAGGAGAAAGATGTGCCAGTCTGCTCCTGTAAAGATTACAGCTGTGGAAACCCTAGGGGGCAATTCTACTCTGTCCTATAGGGCCACTATGAGTAGGAATCGACAGCAGTGGGTTTGGTTTGTTTGTTCATTTGTTTGGTTAAGACTTGGAGAAATAAAGCAATCTGCCAGCATCAGACAGCATGTAAGGGGTATAGCTGGGGTTCAGCCTCAAGTGGCTTGGTCCCAATGGGTAAGCAGGGCTTAATCATTAAACGAGATTGCCTAAAATGTGAAGGCAGCATGCATTCACCCCACCATCTAAAATGAATTCTCAGTTGTGGCAATAAATCCGTATGTTTCCAATCACCCCAACCGCCAACCACCACCATCTTCTTCAAGGCTGACACTCATCCTGGTGGATCAATCTTCACTTCACATTCCACCTCCCTTAGCATTCCTAGCTGCCCTCGGTGCTGGAAAACCCATTATTGACAATGGCTAGAGTTATCATCTTTTGGTTCCCAGTACACAGAGTACTATTCAATTAATGGCAGATGTGCTACCGCTACTACTTGATGCAGGTGTGTTGAACGAATGCGTGAGTCACTGAATGAATGGTGTCTTCCCTGCTGTCATTCCCAGACTGTCCAGTAGCTGCCTATCCTCATGCCTAGACTGCCATGATAATCCTGCCAGCAGCCCCCATCAGAGTGAAGTCTGTGATTGGACTTGGTTCCTTGTAGAACCATCTGAGCTCTGTGGCTCTGTGTATGTGAGACAGAGAGGCAGAGACAGAGTGATGGAGAGAGAGAGAACTGGGGGGAAACACCAGTATTCTCATCCAGCTGTTCGGTTTTTCTTACAAAATCAGATGCTTATAACAGGCAGCGCACTGTTCCTATCCTTATCAATGTAAACATGTCCAAAGGCTACCCATGAAACATTTCCAATTAAAGTTGTAAATAAATGTCTGAGGAGAACATTGAATGCATGTATAGAATTATACACTGAGAGGAAAGGCTAAAACTGGAATAGAAAAAAAAAAATTACTTAGTTCTACTAAAGGGAAATGTGTTCTGTCAGAGAAAGGCCATTTGGCTACCACTGACCTCTCACTTGTCCAAAGCACCCCTTTGCATTCCTAGGTGTGTCTGTACAAAGTATCTTCAGTGGTTTGTAAAATTTTACAAACAATTCTGTTTCAGTTTTTTATTGCTGCATAGTAAACAAACAAACAAACCAAAAAGTGGCTTAAAATGACTATTATTTTATCTCAAGATTCTATGGATCAGGACTCAGAAAGAGCACAGTGGGGACACCTCATATCTGCTCCACTATGTCTGGGTTTTACCTGAGAGGACTTGAGTGGCTGCAGGGCTATCTAGGTCTTGGCCCCACCTCCACCCCCACTCACTCACAGTTTCTCCACTTTGCTAGCTTGGACTTCCTCACAGCATGGTGGCCTCAGGTTAGTTCAACCACTTTCATAGAGCAGGACTCCAAGAGAGAGTATTCTAAGAGACCAAGGCAGAAGCTGCCAGTTCTCATAAAAGCTAGGCCCAGAACTGACATTAGCATCACTTCTGCCATATTCTGTTGGTCAGTGTGGTCCCAAGTTGCTCCCAGATTCAAGAGGAGAAGAAATAGATCCCACCTCTCAAAGGGAGGAATGTCAAAGAATTTGTGGCCATCTTTAACCTGCATACATTCAATGTTTTATAAAATCGCAAAACATATCTGGACACAAAGGCAGTTTCTTCTTGTAACAGTGGAGTATAGCCCATTGTGTCTGACTTCAAAGCTGCTGGGAAACGTCTGATATGGGCAGGTGTTGGATCTGAAGGGGACATCATCCTCTCCAACTTACTCCTGCCTTTTCCACTGCTCTGAACTGCATGTACCACCAGAATCATTCAAAACAATACAGGGAATCAAAGTACAAACACAAAAAGGAAACAAGGAGTTTTCTTCCCAAGTTGTAAATTAGATAGTGTGAGTAAGCTCAATAAACACTATGCAGAACTTGGAGTGGAATGGACTGGAGGGACCAATATTTTCTACCTTTTGTTTGCAGGATGTTGATTTTATTCCTTCTGGGAGGATAAGCAACCTTCCAACAGGATCTTCTGTTGTGTTTTTACTGTGTGCTTCCTTTGGAAGAACACGGAGAAGAAGTAGGTAGGGGTGTCAGGGACAGGAAGAAGAGAAACCCTATCTAGTCATTCTTCTTGTTCTCAAGCTCTGGGGTCAGGTAGACCTGGATTTGAATCCCAGCTCTGCCTGTCACCTTGGCAAGTTGCTTCATATCTCTAAATCTCAGTGTCTTCATCTGTAAAACAGGGGAGCATTACTGGCCTTATGGAATGTTAGGAGGAATTAATTAGATCATATTGGAAAATGCCTATAAAGCAATTAGCACAAGACTTGGCATAGAAAGGACCCCTGGTGGCACAGTGGTTAAGAGCTCAGCAGTCCTTCTGGATTATTCCATGGTCTTTTTGGTTTGTGTAGGTCAGTATAATTTTTAGTGTTGAAAATGGTGGATGAGTAATTTCTGCTAATGATTTTCTGCCTTGCTCCTAGACTCCTTTCGGTAACTCCAACCACAATTTCAGCATTAAATGATTCAGTGCTTCACTCCTTGGCCTAAGGAATTCACCACCTGGTTTATCTATTTGGCTAACTGAGACCTCCCTTTATCCTCAGTTCCAGATTCCCTCTCTTCTTCTCTGACATGTAGTGTTTATGAGTCTTCTCTTCTGGCTCCCAGCACTGCCCAGTTTCCTGCCACCACTGGGCCCCTTTACCCTCCCTCCCAGAGTCAAAAAGAATAGGAATAATAAAAAGAAAGCCTGGTTCTTCTGTCTCGGCATGCCTCATGAATCCTTGTCAATAACTAGCAATTTAACAGGTGTCACTTAGTAAAGATCCTCTTTACCAAGTCTGCTTCTCCCAGCTGGGTTCCCTGCAGGGCCTTTGACAGATGCATGCAAGATCTTGTCATATCTCCTGGCTGGTTTCAACTGAGCAACATTTTGTTCTGTTGTACATAAGGTGGCCAAGAGTCGGAGCTGACTCGACAGCAACAACAACAGCAAAGAGTGAAATAGCCCAAGGCAGTCGTGCCTCACCTTCCCTCAGCAATCGGTGCATTTTGGGAGCCAGAGTCATTGTCTAAAAAGTCATCTCCTTTCTCTCACACTCAGGCCCCCAGATACATGTAGCTTAGCTGGTAACTAAAAGATATAGACTCTTCATTGATAATATTTACAGAGGAGAATTAGCACCTGACACCAACACACATTATTCTGACTCTTGGGACAATCTGAGTCAAAGTCTTCTTTTTTCCACTTGCTTGTGTTTGTCCATAAGGCAAAAAGAAAACCTGATGAGTAATGGAGAATCTAAGCGTGTGTTCAAAGCTTCCATTGGTGTCCTCTACCCACAGCATGAAAGGTCACTGGTAACAGAGATGGTTAAAGCATGACCTAAACTGGTATCTTGCCAGAGACTATGAATATTATTGTGAGATGGTCATCATGTCAGTCATTTAAAACTGGCAATGTATTTGGTTTCATTAACTCCAAATCAATCTGAGCCATCTCTAAATCGTTTTTCCTCAGGAAAGAAACTCAGTGTCTCAGGGAAAAAAACTAAAGAAGATTTTTGTGGATGAAGAAATGTCCCTGGGTCTGGGGACTATGGTTTCAGGGGACATCTAGGTCAATTGGCATAACAAAGTTTTGCATCTCACTTTGGTGAATGGCATCTGGGGCCTTAAAAGCTTTCAAGCAGCCATCTAAGATGCATCAATTCATTCAAACCCACCTGGAGCAAAGGAGAATGAAGAACACCAAAGACACAAAGAAAATATTAGCCCAAGAGACAAAAAGGACCACATAAACCAGAGACTGCATCAGCCTGAGACCAGAAGAACTAGATGGTGCCCCACTACCACCAATGACCACCCTGACAGGGAATACAGCAGAGAGTCCCTGACGGAGCAAGAGAAAAGTGGGGTGCAGAATTCAAATTCTAGTAAAAAGACCAGACTTAATGGTCTGACTGAGACTGGAGGGACCCCGGAAGACATGCCCCCTGGACTCTCTGTTAGCCCAAAACTGAAACCATTCTGGGCAGCTCCTGTCCGGAGGTGAGATGAGAAGGCAAAAAGGGACAGGAGCTGGTTAAATGGACACAGGGAATCTGGGGTGGAAAGGAGGCGTGTGCTGTCACATTATAGGGAGAGCAGCTAGGGTCACATAACAATGTGTGTACAAATTTTTGCATGAGAAACTAACTTGAACTGTAAACTTCCACTTAAAGTACAATAAAAAAAAGAAAGAAAGAAAAGAAATGTCCCTGGACAGGAAAGTAAAAACAGACCATGCTTATATGACACTGAATAAAGGGTTAGAAAGGGCCAAATCTATTTGGAGCGGTGACTATGTAGAGTCCACTGATGTCAGACTTTGCCTGAAGCAGCTGAATTTAGTGATATTTTCACCTTGTAACTATTTGTTTCTGGACCATTAAGAAAGCTGAGTCAGTGTCCCTCCATGCACCCTCTTCTAGGTTCTGCTTACTTGGCCCACTGTAGATGACTCAGCATTTATTAATCTACTGGCTCATTCCACAAACATTTATTGAGTACCTAATCCTTTTATAACTCTACTTTGGGCCCAGGAGAAAGGCAAATGCGAAACAAAGCTAGCCTCTACTCTCAAAGATCTTAGGGTAATCTAGGAGATAGATAAATGCACAAACAACTAGAAGGTAAGAAAGAAGGTTGTCAATTTTACTAAAGAGATATAAGAATCTGCAAAAGAAGCAATTAACTCTGGTGAGGTGATGTTTAAGGAGCCCCGTGGCACAGTAGTTAAGTGCTGGACTGCTAATTAAAAGGTCGGCAGTTCGAACCCACCAGCAGATCCTTGGGAGTAAGATGCGGCAGTCTGCTCCTGTAAAGATTACAGCCTTGGAAACCCTGTGGGGCGGTTCTTCTCTGTCCTATAGGGTCGCTATGAGTCGGAAACAACTCGACTGCAATGGGTTTTGTTTTTGATTTGGAGGTGATGTTTAGGTCCCTGGGTGGCACAATTTGTGCTGAACTACTAACTGTGAGGCTAGCAGTTCGAACCCACCCAGCAGCAGCATGGAAGAAAGACCTGGTGATCTGTTTCCATAAAGATTACAGCCAAGAAAACCCTACAGAGCAGTTGTACTGTGTAACACATGGGGTTGCCATGGGTTGGAATTGACTGGACAGCAACAAGTTTTTCTTTGTTTTTTAAGTGATGTTTATTTTGACCTAAGTCAAGTTAGAGTTAGTTGTCTAACAGAAGCACAGTGATTTTCCAGCAGGGAGTTATAGTATGCCATGCTTCCCAAGCCCTGGTGTTTTCAATCACCTCATATGTGTGTGAAAACTGGACAATGAATAAGGAAGACTGAAGAAGAATCAATGCCTTTGAATTATGGTGTTGGAGAAGAATATCGAATGTATCATGGACTGCCAAAAGAACAAACAAATCTGTCTTGGAAGAAGTACAGCCAGAATGCTCCTTAGAAGGGAGGATGACGAGACTTCACCTCACGCACTTTGGACATGTTATCAGGAGGGACCAGTCCCTGGAGAAGGACAGCATACTTGGTAGAGTAGAGGGTCAGCAAAAAAGATGAAGACCCTCAACAAGATGGATTGACACAGTGGCTGCAACAGTGGACTCAAGCATAACAATGATCACAAGGATGGTAAAAGGACTGGACGGTGTTTCATTCTGTTGTACATAGGGTCGCTATGAGTTGGAACCAACTCGACAGCACCTAAGTACAACATGTTTCCCAAACTCATGTTGATGGCACATGGTGCCTTCATTTATAGAAAACCGGTGACTATCTCACTGAACTCAGTTTAGAAATGCTGAGGGAAGACATCTAGTGTGCAGAGAAGGATATGTTTGGAAAGGAAGGTTGGGGTGAGATGGGAAAGTGCCTTGAAATTTCCTGCTCCAAGGAAACTAGCTTAGCCTTCTTTGCTGCATTTGGGCTTCTCTGAGGCAGAAGTGTTTGCCTGGTCAGGGTCTGCTGGTGTGTTTTGCATAAGGCAGAATGGTTCCTCAGGGATTAACCCAGCCTGAACGCATATGGAGGAACCCTCACAAGAGCCTTTGTTTCCTTTACCCAGTAAGTGTGCTCACACTCATGCCAATGAGTGCAAAGCAAGTGCTTGGAGCCAAAATGTACCAACAACACATTGTAAAGGCAAAACCACAGTATTCCTACGTGCTAAGGAAGTTCATCCATAAAGGACATGTTTCTTGTTTACAAACCCCAGACATGTCCATCATGATGCGGAATAAAAACAGTTCAAGGATTTTTTTTAAAAAGCACTCTACCCTTTGAAGAAGGAATACACGTTCCAGATAATAAAAAAGTAACATTTGGCAGAATATTTTTTATGAAGTTGGTTCATGAATTTTGGTTACAATCCAAACACATTTTAAAAATTTGAGCTGTGTCAAAATATGCCTGATTGAGTAATAGGCCACTTGAGAAGAATGGCCATCTTGGGACCAGTTTCCACCAATAGTCTTAATAACTAACATTTGTGTAGGGTTTGCAATTTATAAAGTACTTTTCAGATTCCCTGCTGGGAATTTGCATTTCCACCCCCAGATATACTGAATCAGAATCTACATTTTAACAAGATTCCCCAGGTGATTCTTATGTATAACTTCCTGGGAACTTGTCAGGAATGCAAATTCTCAGCAGGGGTTCAAACCAGAATGAATCAGTTCGAAGCCCTGGTACTTTTACATTCATAACCTCAGTTAATCTTCCCAGTGATCCTATTAGGTAGGTAACCTGTTACCATCAAGTTGATTCTGACTCATGGTGACCCCTTGTGACAGAGTAGAACTGCTCCATAGCGTTTTCTTGGCTGTAATCTTTACAGAAACCGATCACCAGGCCTTCCCTCCATGGCCCCATTGGGTGGGTTCGAACTGCCAACCTTTAGGTTAGTAGCCAAATACAAACCTCTTGAGCCACCAGGACATCTATTATTCTCATTTGACAGATGAGAAAACTGAGACTTGGAGAGGTGGTGATGTGCTGCCTGAGTGAGGTGCATAGCTAGGGAGTATCTGCTAGTGAGCATCAGACTTGACCCTGGCCGTCTAGCTACAGGATTCTTTCCACTTCCCATGCTATCTCCTCAGATAAGAGACAGCTGCTTTAAGTATCAGACATTCCCAAAGTACAAGAAATCTCTCAACCCTCTTATTAATCCAATTATTTATTCATTCTTTTGTCTAGTAAACAAACCCTCAGGAAGTGTGTGGAAAGAAGACGTGCATACTCCCTGTCCTGTTCAAGTTCACAGTCAACTGGAAAAGACACACAACTAAACAAGCATTAATAACAGTATGGTTATGCCATGACAGGGCAGCCATGGGAGTTACTGCCCTTGAAAACGCCACTGCACCTGTTGTCTGCACTACTCAACTGTCCCTGGGCTTCACTGCCTTTTATATAATAGTAACAATTATCATTTACTAAGTGCCCCTATGTGCTAGGCAGTGCATTTGGTTTAGGTGCATCCTTTCATTAAATTTCTACTATGACTCCTTTGAAGTAGATATTAGGACACTGTTTTATAGAAGAGGATGCTGGAGCTCAGAGAGATTGAATAACTTGTGGTATTAGCTGTGTATGGCCATGCATCAAATTACTACAAAATTTACGGGCTTAAAACAACATTTATTATTTCACAGTTTCTGTGAGTCAGGAGTCTGGACATGGCTTAGTGGGGTCTTCTGGCTCAGGGTCTCTAAGGCTGCAAGCAAGTTATCAGCTAGGGCTGCAGACATGTCCAGGCTCAGCTGAAAGGATAATCCGCTTCCAAGCCCACACATGGGCCATTGGACTAAAAGCCCCAGTTCCTTGCTGGCTGTTGATTGGAGACTGCCCTCAATTCCTTGTCACATGGGCCTCTCCATAGGACAGATCACAACATGGTAGCTTGCTTCATCAGTCAGAGAAAGAGCACAAGTAAGACAGAAGTCACAGTTTTTTATAACCTGTTCTCCAAAGTGACATCACATCCCTTGTGCCATATTCTATTCATTAGAAGCAAGTCAGTAGGTCCAGCCCACACAAAAGGAGTTGCAGCTACACAGGGAGTAAATATCAGGAGGTGGGATCATTAGAAATCATTTTAGAAGCAGCCTACCACACTTGCCAGCACTTCGTTTGTATTGTATCCAGAACCCAAACTCACATCTGTTTGACTTGTAAAATCCGTGCTCAACACACCAAGTGACACAGCCTCACAGGTTTCCAGTATGTACATAGTTAATCATATTATGATTTACAAAGCACTATTACAGGAGCCCTAGCGGTACAGTGGTTAAGCACTCAGCTGCAAACCAAAAGATCGGTGGTTTGAATCCACCAACCACTCCGTGGGAGAAAGATGTGGCAGTCTGCTTCTGTAAAGCTTCACAGCCTTGGAAACCCTCCTAGGGACAGTTCTACTCTGTCCTATAGGGTCACTATGAGTCAGAATCAACTCAACGGCAATGGATTTAGTTTTTTGGTTTTTTTAATCATATTATGATTTTCAAAGTACAGACAGAATGCTCCTTAGGATGGTGAGACTTTGTCTCACATACTTTGGGCATGTTATCAGGAAGGACCGTCCTTGGAGAAGGACATCATGCTTGGTAAAGCAGAAGATCAGTGAAAAAGAGGAAGACCCTCAACAAAATGAACTGACACAGTGGCTGCAACAATGGGCTCAAACATAGCAACAATTGTGAGGATGGCACAGGACTGGGCAGTGTTTTGTTCTATTGTGCATAGGGTGACAATGAGTCAGAACCGACTTGATGGCACCTAACAACAACGTTACATATATAACTTGTTTCGTTCAAGTTACACAAGGGCAGGTATTTTAATTCTCCTTTTATAAAAGAGAAAACTGAAACTCATGGAGCGTAAATGACTGAAATGACTCATGGACTTTAAACAACTTGCTCTAACTTACCCCAGATGGGATCTGAATGCAGGTTTTTCCCTCCAAATCCTGAGAAGCCCGATACAGGAACTGTAGTGTGTCACTGATTTCCACCCGTTACCTGTGAATCCCTCATATTTGACTCCCAAGCCCCATCCACCCAAGGGAGGCAGTGTCAGAGGATCTTAAAGCTCCTGACTCAGCCTCCCACAGCTGCCCAGTGTAACTGCTGCTCCAGGGCCACCATGATGGTAAGATTGGGAATGAGGTAAGAGGTGCTCCAAGAACTTGGGGATGGCTCTGCATGTTGGACACACATTTCACTGTCCTACGCTTGGATCACGAGGTGGATTTTGCAAAGAGTTAAGGTGGAAAGATGTCCACTCAATCTGCAAGGGGAACACCAATCTTACTTTCATTCTCTGCAAATAGTTCTGCCCCTCTTCCCTTCTTCTCTCCCCAACTACAACCAATCACTATGACTCTTACCCTTTGTTGACTGGTCAACAGCAACAGTCTCCTTACTAGGTGGTCTCCCTGCCTCTAGTCTCCACCCCCTAAATCCTTTCTCCACAGCATCTGGAGTGAGTTTTCTAAACTCATATCAGGTCCTGAAACTCTCCTGCCTAAACATCTTCAACTGTTTCCCATTGCTCTTTGCATAAAGCACACATTCCTTGTCATAGGAGACAAGGCCCTGCTTGATCTTACCCGTCTCTTTTTCTTCACAGCCTCAGCTCTCACCAAACTCCCATCTCACTTCTGCAGCAGTCACACTGACTTGCATGGCCAGTGTCTCACACGTGCCACGCAAGTTGTCATTTTCTGGCTGTTTCTGCTTTTTCCTACCCACTTCTACCCTCTTCCTAGTCAAGACTTCCAACTCCTCCTTTAGACGTCCATTCCTCATGAAAGCTTTCTCTGACTGATCCCAAGTCTGGATTGGGTGTACTTACTTTGTCATCCCATAGAACACATTGTGGTGTCCTACTGTCTTGTTATTGTCTGGTCAGTGCCGGGAGGACAAAACCTCAATTTGCCTTGTCTGTTGTATCCACCATGGCTAGCATAGCATCAGCACCAGAGTAGGGACTTAACAAAAATTTGTTGAAAGAATGCAATCCCTGATCCTATGTTCCTGGGATTAAAGACATCTAATTGCTTACTCATTAACTCACAGGTCATTTAATGTCCTTTAGTCTTGATGCCTCTAGGAAGATTGTCCAGTCACTGGAGGGAGGCCATCCACCGCTTGAAGTACCCTATTCATTCATTTGTTCTGTCAACAAACATTTGTGCCAGGCATTGCTGGGTGCTGGAACTGAGTCAAAGATGAGGTAGGCACATAAGAGTCCATATCAAAATGAGCTTGGAGCTTGTGCTATTCCAGAGAGTTCCTCAGAGGAATAAAAGGCTCATGTTTATAAAGTACCTTAATAAAAACATTATCTCATTCCTTAGTATTACTACTATTCTTTCTCAAATAAATCTAATTTTTACTCACTGTGGCATTACCAGCCTATTCTGGAATGTTAGAATCATCTGTCATTCCATTTTGTTTTGTTGTTTAGGTGTTTGAGATTATGTGGCCAGTAGCTAGCAACTCGCCCACTGAATTAATGACAGCATACACACCAGCTGCACCATTATTGCTTAGATTTTTTTTTTTCAGCTGATAGTAATTTAGGAGTTACCGGAGCCCTGGTGGCTCAGTGGTAAAGAGCTTGGTTGCTAACCAAAAGGTCAGCAGTTCGAATCTACCAGCCGTTCCTTGGAAACCCCATGGGGCAGGTCTACTGTGTCCTATAGGGTTGCTATGAGTTGGAATCAACTCAATGGCAACGAGTTTGGTTTTTTTGGTTTGGTTAAAAAGTAATATAGATAGGAAAATTTTAGAAATCTATAGCAGTGATGGTTGCACATCATAATGAATGTAATTAACGCCACTGAATCACACACATAAAAAATGTTGAAATGGCAAATGTTTTGCTGTATATTTTTAAAAAGTAATATAGGTCAAACGCAGGATACTTTAACATTTTATAACTTTTTCTCCATTCTCTTCTGGTTAAAAAATAAAAAGTCTTCTCAGAGGTTTGGGGGTTTGTGAGCGTCTCAAGGATTTTAAGCCATCATCATTAAAGTGTGTACAGTTAAGACTCCAGGCTGCCTTCACTCATGGGAGCAGAGGAAAGGCCCTGGCAGGATGAGACTGAGTTTTGTCTTTTCCAATAGGTACATTTATTTATCCATTTATCTATTTATTCTCTCACTAGTTCTAATATCAATCCCATCCCACTGCCATCGAGTCAATTTCAACTCATGGTGAACCTGTGGGGCAGTTCTATTCTGTCCTATAGAGTCACTATGAGTTGGAATTGACTCCACGGCAATGGGCACTATATGCTAGGGACTATATTAAATGCTTTCTATTGAATGCTCATAAAAGCCTTATAAAATAGGAACTCTTATTATTCCCACTTTACAGATGAGGATACTGAGATTTAACAAGGTCATCGCTAAGTTAGCCAAGGTCAGATAAGTTAGCCACAGTCACACAGTGTTAAGTGATCAGGCAGGAATTCCCCCTCGGGTCAGTCTGACACGAGATATCATACTCTCAATCATTGCACTTAATTCCAAAAAGTTGTTGAGAAGACTTACAAAACTACATTCAGTGCACAAGGTAACACATTAGTAAAGAGATAAAGAGGAAAAAGTAGGTAGAAATAAAGTTGGAATTAGTATACAAAATATATACCCACAGAGTCCTGTGCACTGTCTAGAAGAAAGTAGCAAATTTGGTTTATATTTTCCAGCCATCAAAGACAGAAGTGTGTTCATTTACATGCTTTACAATATCCATAAAATCAAAGCCAAACTAGGTGCTAAGGAAATATATATACATATATATATATATATATGTATATGTATATATATATATATATATATGTCCTGGTACTGAAACATAATAGAATATTTCTCACTTGAGCCTCTTTAAAAAAGACGGTGTGATGTAGTGATTGATGGATTGTGGTCCTCAACAGCAACCCTGCAGCAAATTCAACAACAATTCTGTGGAGCTGTTTCATAGATTCATTTATAACACATCTCAGGGTAGTGAAATGGCTTAACATCAAAGCTCAGGTTAAAAGAGCAAAAACCCAGATTTTTACAGCTTCCCAATAGCCTGGCTGAGTTCCAGGAGGCACAGCGCCATAAACACTAAGGCTGAGCCCCGAGGTTTACTCTCTGATACAAATCTGGAGTGCAGGCATTCCACAGCACTGGTTAAACGCAAGCCTATGTACTTCCATCATATGTGGCACAAATGGTTTGCGCTTGACCGTTAACCTAAAGGTTGGCAGTTCAAACCCACCCAGTGGTACCTCAGGAGAAAAGGCCTGGCTATCTGCTTCTGTTAAGATATCCTCATTGCTGTTGAGTCAATTCCAAATCATAGTGACCCTACAGGACAGAGTAGAACTGCCCCCATACAGTTTCCAAGGCTGTAGATCTTTACAGAAGCAGACTGCCACATCTTTCTCCTGCAGAGTGGCTGGTGAGTTTGAACTGCTGACCTTTCAGTTAGCAGCTGAGGGTTTAACCATTGTGAAACCAGGGCTACCTGTTAGGATTATAACCAAGAAAACCCTATTGTGCAGTTCTACTCTGTAGCACATGGGGTCACCATAAATTGGAAGCAAGTAGCAAGTACCAACAACATGTACTTCCATAGGATGTCTATGTACTGACACCCTTTCATGGAGCATAAGGTTTCTAGGACAGGCACCTGATAGGTGGGCTCCTATCCACCTCTGCACAGAGCCAGACACAAGGAAGCCAGCAAGGCAGAGCTTAGATTCCCTCAGAAAATGATTCCAGGTGCATCAGAGTGATGTGGATGACTAAGCTTCCAAAATCTTGCTCCATAGAGCATGGCTGTGATCATTTCTGTCTGGAAAATTTTTAATCAGCTGGGACCCAACGTCAGACAGAGTCATTAAAAAAAAAAATAAACTGATTAAAGCAGACCTTGAACACCTAGCTTTAAGCAATGTCACTTCTTGGTAAGCCCTCCAAGAAAAACCAGTAACTAAATACATTGACTTATTGTAGAAGGTTGTTGGGATAAACTTGTCAGATGGTGGAAGATGGTTAAGATAGGTTAATGTGACTCAACCTCAGCATCTTGAACATTTTTTTTTTTTTAAAAGCAACTGTCAGAGTCCAGGCCTGGTATCATAGAGCCAATACAACACCATTGCTGATGATTTTTCCACCAGTCTCCATAGTGGCTATATCAAACCTTCTCCACTCTCGCTAAACCTCCTCCACTTTTTTTTACCCCCTCCTCCTTATGCACTTATTTTTCTATTCATTGTTTCTTTGAACAGATATTTATTGGGTGTCTATCATGTTTCAGACACTGTGAGAAGCAGGGGGAGTACACAGTGAAAAGACAGACATGGTGCCTGCTCTAAAGGGACTTACAAGCTACTAGAAAGTGCTCACAGCAGATCACCTCATCTGTTCTTTGACAGGAGAATTAGAAGACAAACTCCAACTTGCTGCCACCAGACTAACATGATACGCTTTCCTTTTCTCTTCCTTTTTTGTACAATGGGAAGAGTGATTATCCCTCTACCTACAACTAATCCTTAAACCAATGCTCCAAGGCCCCTTGCCTCCCAACTTGTGAGGCTCCTCTTTCTATACATTACCTCTCTCTCTTAAATCACCACTCTTTCTCTTTCCAATATCTTTTCTCCATCAGCATTAAACAGTCTTAGGTCCATTCCATCTTAAAACAATAATAATTCTCCTAAGCTACTGCTCTAATTTTTCCCCTTCACAGTCAAACTCCTTTGAAGAGCTGTCTGCATTCACGTCTCTACTTCCTTACTTCCCAGTCTCCCAAACACCCACTTTAATTTCTATAGCCCATCCCCAACTTCACTGTAACTACTCTCAATAAACCCAATGGACATTTCATAGCTCTTACCTTACTTGACCTTTCTGTAGGATTTGACGTTGTTGGCTACTCCTTCCTGTTTGAAATATTATTTACTTACTTTCCATAATACTACACTCTTCCGGCTTTTCTTCTGTCTCTCTGTGGTATACAGAACTCAAAGGCTGTCCAGTCAAGATTCTCATGCCCTGGCAATTCAATCAAACACTAATCTAGGTGCTGCAGTGAAAGGACTTTACAGATGGAAGTAAGGTTACTAATCAGCTGACCTTAAGATATGGAGAGCACCCTGGATTATCCAGGTAGGCCCAATGTAATCACATCAGCCTTAAAGGCAGAAGAGAAAGACAGAAGAGTCAATTAGAGAGATGTGGCAGAAGACGCAAGAGAGGTGAGGCAGAAGAAAAGAGCAGAGGGATTCAAAGCATAAAAAGAACTCAGGCTGCCATTGCTGACTTTGAAGGCAGCCATGAGCCAGTGAATATGAGTGGCCTCTAGAAGCTGAGAAAAATGACCCCAAGTCAACAGCCAGCAAGGAAATAGGGACCTCAGTTCTCCATTGGCTTAGAACTGAATTTTGCCAACAGTGTGAATGAGCCTGGAAATAGCTTATCTCCTAGAACTTCCAGAAAGGGACACAGACCTGCTGACATCTTGTTTTTTGCCTTGTGAGACACTAAGCAGAACTAGCTGAGCCAAACTCCTGACTCACCAAAACTGAGAGATAATAAATGGATGCTGTTTTAAAATGCTAAATTTTGTAATTTGTTATGGCAGTATCAGAAAATGAATACACTCTAACTGTTCCTTCTGTGCCCCTTTGTGGATCCCTCTTCCTCTACCTATCCCTTAAACATTGCTTCTCTTTCTACTCATTTTTCCTGAGTAATACCGTTTTTTGTCAATTTCTTCAATTTCTGTCTATATGTTACTAACTCTCTAAGCCATATCTCTATTTTAGGTATCTTTGCTAAGTTCTAAACCCATTGACCCAGATGACTTCTGGATGTCCCAGAGGCATGTGAAACTCAACATGTCCATAACTGAACTTATTATCTGCTCTTCAACCTACTTGTACTGCTATGATCTCTATCTACAAGGAATGGTGTCACCATTTGCCCAGCTGCTGAAGTCAAAACATAAACCTCATCCTTGTCTCCTCCCTCTTCTTTAATGCTGCATCCAATCCCCAAGTCCTATCTTTCCACCTCTTAATTTTCTCTAATTAGTCTACATCTCTCCATTTCCCCAGTACAAGCCACCATCATCTCTCATCCATGCTACTGCAAAAGCTTTTTACTGGTATCCTTGTCTCCAGTCCATTCTCCTAGCTACTCCAGAGATAAAATATAATTCCAGAGATAAAATTCCTATTTGTAGAGAGAATAGAATAGAATAGATATGACTGAAGACCAAGATACCATTCTGAAGGATAAGGTCAAAGAAATCATTCATAACTTGGGCAAAAAGATGAAGAAGTGGAAAATATGAGGGAAAAATGAGAGACATGGAAGACCAATTCATGAGGTCCAACTTTGCCTATTATTTTTAAAAAGGTGGGAGGGTCCGAGTTCTGGAAAAATGGCACTCTAGGCAGAAGCACCACGCCTTCCCTCCACAGCAAAGATCCGAAAAACTAAGCCGAACAGAGAATACAACAATCCTAAAACCCTAAAACATCAAATGAAGAGTTAAAGAACTCAGCCAAGCACCAAATGGAGTGAGAAAACTGACAGAGAACGGAGAGCGAGGAGAGATTCACTCAGAGGTCTCCTACCAGCAAACAGGGGGTACGAGAAAGCAGCCTCACGGAGCTTCCAGCAGGAGACAAAACAACCGGTAATTGGCGATAAACGCTTTCCCACCCCCCACCCTTCTTCACCCCGACACGGCCTCCTCTGCTTCCTGCGGCCACAGTCTCTTAACCAAGAAACACCCACTGCTTGGATTCCACACACCTGAATGGGTGGCTCTCTGAGTGCCATTTGTTGGCTGCTGGTGTTGCTTTTTTTCTGCTTCTTTTTATTTCTTCCTTGCCTCTCCTCACCTCCCCCTCCTTTAGCTCGAGTACCTCACTCCGTGCACCATCTTTGCTTCTTCCTGAGGGGCTGCAGAGCTCCAGTAATTTGTGATACATGCTTCTTCACCCACACTCAGACCCCTCTGCTTCCCACAGACACAGGCTCTTGTCCAGAAAAAACCATCCCACACTAGCAGACTCTCTGAGTGCCATTTGTTGGCTACTAGTGTTGCTTTTTTTTTTTCTGCTTCTTTTGATTTCTTACTTGCCTCTCGCCACCTCCCCCTCCCTTTGCTCAAGTACCTGGCTCCATGTGCCATCTTTGCTTCTTCCTGAAGGGCTACAGAGCTCTGTTCGAGTGTGGAGCTGCTTCCCAGTTTGGGCTACCGCGCTGGTGGGATCCTGAGGCTTTTGTTCATTTGTTTGTTTCTTTTCTTTTCCTTTTCATGAGTTCGGAGCCGTTTCTGGCCAGGCTGAGCTGTGTGGCAGGGGACTCCCCTTCGGCTTCCACAGACGTGCAGAGGGATCCCTGAGAGCATTTCTTTTTACGTTGGTTTTTTTTTTTTTTCTTTCTTTTTTTCTGTTTCTTTGGGGGCCTTTCTAGTTTTGTTTTGTTTTTCTTAATTTGTTTTGTTTTGTTTTTCCTCTCTTTCCCTTTTTGTCTTTCTTCATTGCTCAGGTTCTCATCTCTCTATATCTTCCTTCTCTTTCTGTTCCCTGAATACCTGGCGTTCTATACATCTATGCCTTCTAGCCAGGCTGTACTGCAACACCTGAGAGTGACTTCCCCAGACCTCATAGCTCCGCCGGTGGGATCCCTGGGAACTTTGCAGTTCTTTAACCTTTCTGATACTTATTTATTCATTCTTTTCTTTTCTTCCTCCTCCCCTTTCTGTTTTCCTCCATTTCATAATCTCTCAACTCTCCACTCCAATATCAAGCTCCCCTAACATTCTTTCTTGTTTGTTTCTATGTTTTTGGCTCCTGTTCATCTCTCCTCTCTCCCAAATCCATCTTAGCTCCACACATAACAATCTCCCCACTGCATCCTGCCTACATGCACCGTGCGCTTCACATCACACCACCAAGCAGCACAGGCACAGCGTACTGGAACCTGCCCTGCACTGATTACCGACCGGCTCTGGTGGCCATAGTAAGTGCCACAAACAACCCGTCCCAGTAACTCCTCTTCAGCTAGACCTGCCCTGCCGTACCATATCTGAGTGACTGACCCTACCAGTTGAAGAAGGAGGCAAAAAGTATTGTGCCCACAGACGAGCAAACAACAAAGAACACACAGTCTGCCTGCTCAAACATAGTCAAATTTTTATTAAAAAAAAAAAAAGGAACGAAACAAACAAATCTACAATCAATAAACGAGAAAAACGACTGAATGCCCTGAAGACAGCAGACAATAACAAAACATTTACAAAAACAGGACAGGATGGTTCCACTAGGCATCCAAAATAAAACACCAGATGACTCTCCTCTGGAAGAAATGCACTAGAACAACCTGATAGGGAATTCAAATCTCTAATACTCAGAATCCTCCAAGAACTGAGGCAAAAAGCTGACAAACATGAGGAAAAAATAGACAAATTCGTGGAAAATACAGACAAAAAATTGGAAGAATTCAGGAAAATAATGCAGGAACAAAATGCCAAAATAAATTCACAACTAGAAATTATACAAAGACAACAATTAGAAATACAAAAGATAAACAACAAGATTTCACAAATGGACAATGTCATAGAAGGGCTGAGAAGCAGATTTGAAATGGTGGAAGACAGGATCAGTGGGATTGAAGACAAACACTTGGATACAACTCTGTTTCAGGAAAACTCAGAAAAATGAAGAGACCCTGAGAGTTATGTGGGACACAATCATAAGCAAAAATCTTCCAATGATTGGAATTCCAAAACAGGGGGAGAAAACAGAAAACACAGAGAGGATCATTGAGGAACTACTGACAGAAGACTTCCCCAATATCATGAAAGATGAAAAGATGGCCATCCAAAAAGCTCAGCGAACCCCATATAGAAGAGACCCCAAAAGAAAATCACCAAGGCATATCATATTCACACTTGCCAAAACCAAAGACAAACAAAGAATCCTGAGAGCAGCTCGTGAAAAACAAGAAGTCACATACAGAGGAGAAACAATAAGACTAAGCTCATATTATTCAGCAGAAACCATGCAGGGAAGAAGGCAATGGGATGACATATATAAAATATTGAAAGAAAAAAATTGCCAGCCAAGAATAATATATCCTGCAAAACTCTCATTCAAATTTGATGGTGCAATTAGGTCATTTTCCAGATAAACAGAAATTAAGGGCATAGGTAAAAGTCAAACCAAACTTACAAGAATTATTAAAGGGAGTTCTTAGATCTGAGGATAAACAGCTTCAGCTCACAGGCAGAACCTAGGACACAGGATCATACGAGCCAGCTACCAGTCCAGGAAATGAACTCTCAAGGACTATCCAAAACCAAAAGAAATACAACAGGGAATCAGAGCAGTTAATCAGTAAATGACAACAACATCAAAACAATAAAAGAGGGAATAAATGGCATAGGGATAGAACCTTCTAATGGAGAGGAAGGCAAGGCGATACCCAGTAATGGTAGACTGCTTCAAACTTAGAAAGATAAGGGTAAAATTTATGGTAACCACAAAGAAAGTTAACAAACATACTCATAAAAAAAAAAAGAGGAAAAACATAAAGTCTCAGCAAAAACAAAACCTACAAAAACAAAAGAAATGAAAAAAAAAATCCACTAACAAAAGTAACTCAGCACAAGAGAGTAAGAAGAACAAAGACAATGTCAGCACCACAAAAAAAAAGCACTATAAAATGACAGCAACAAACCCACATCTATCAATAATTACACTGAATGTAAATGGACTCAATTCACCCATAAAAAGACAGAAAGTGACAGAATGGATAAGAAAACAGGATCCATCAATATGCTGTCTACAGGAGACACACCTTGGAAACAAAGATGTGAATTTATTAAAAGTCAAACGTTGGAAAAAAATTATCAAGCTAACAACTACCAAAAAGGAGCAGGAGTGGCAATTCTAATCTCAGATAAAATAGACTTTAAAATGAAATCTACCATAAAAGACAAAGAAGGACACTATATAATGATTAAGGGGACGATCCATCATGAAGACATAACCATAATAAACATCTACGCACCCAATGACATGGCTCCAAAATACATAAAACAAACTCTAACAACACTGAAAAGAGAAATTGACAGTTCCACAATAATAGTAGGAGACTTCAACACACCACTCTCAGTAAAGGACAGAACAACTAAGAAGAAACTCAGCAAAGATACAGAAGACCTAAAGGGCACAATCAGCCAACGTGACCTCATAGACATATATAGAACATTCCATCCAACCGCTGCAAAGTACACATTCTTTTCCAATGCACATGGAACATTCTCCAGAATAGACGACATCTTAGGCCACAGAGCAATCCTCAACAAGATCCAAAACGTTGAGATAATTCCAAGTATCTTCTCTGACCACAATGCCATCAAGGTAGAAATTAACAAGAGAAAGAGCAAGGAAAAAAATCCACTACATGGAAACTGAATAATACCCTGCTTACACATCACTGGGTAATAGAAGAAATCAGAGAACGAAAACACATCTTACCAAAACCTTTGGGACACAGCAAAGGCAGTCCTCAGAGGACAATTTATAGCAATAGATGCACATATCAAAAAAGAATAAAAGGACAAAATCAAACATCAACTACAGAACTCAAACAAATAGAAAGAGAACAGCAAAAAAGCCCACAACCACTGGAAGAAAGGAAATAGTAAAGATCAGAGCAGAAATAAATGAAATAGAGAACAGAAAAAACAATAGAAAGAATCAACAAAACCAAAAGGTGGTTCTTTGAAAGATTCAACAAAATCGACAAACCACTGGCCAGACTGACAAAAGAAAAACAGGAGAGGACACAAATAACCCAAATAAGAGATGAAATGGGGGACATTACAACAGACCCAAAAGAAATAAAAAGCATTATAACGGAATAGTACGAAAAACTATACTCCAACAAATTTGAAAACCTGCAGGAAATGGATAAATTTCTAGAAAAACACGGCCTACCCAAACTACAACAAAGTGATGTTGAAAATCTGAACAGACCCATAACAAGAGAAGAGATTGAAAAGGTAATAAAAAAAACTCCCAACCAATAAAAGCCGTGGCCCAGACGGCTTCACTGGAGAATTCTACAAAACATTTACAGAAGAATTGAACCAGTACTACTCAAGCTATTTCAGAGCATAGAAGAGGAAGCAACACTTCCAAATTCATTCTATGAAGCCACCATAACGCTGATACCAAAACCAGGCAAAGATGTCACAAAAAAAGAAAATTACAGACCAATATCTCTCATGAATATAGATGCAAAAGTTCTCAACAAAATTCTACCCAATAGAATTCAGCATCATATCAAAAAGAATAATACACCACGACCAAGTAGGATTCATACCAGCTATGCAAGGATGGTTCAACATTAGAAAATCAATCAACGTAATCCACCACATAAATAAAAGGAAAGAAAAGAATCACATGATCATCTCAAGTGACACAGAAAAGGCATTTGACAAAGTCCAACACCCATTCCTGATAAAAACTCTCAATAAAATAAGTATAGAAGGGAAATTTCTCAACATAATAAAGGGCATCTATGCAAAACCCACGGCCAACATCATTCTTAATGGAGAGAGGCTGAAAACATTCCCCCTGAAAACAGGAACAAGACAAGGATGCCATTTACCACCACTCCTATTTAACATTGTGCTGGAAGTTCTAGCTAGAGCAATAAGGCAAGAAAAAGAAATAAAGGGCATCCAAATTGGTAATGAAGAAGTTAAACTCTCCCTGTTTGCAGATCATATGATACTATACACAGAAAACCCTAAAGACTCCACAAGAAATCTACTGCAACTAATAGAAAGATTCAGCAGAGTAGCAGGATACAAGAGAAACATTCAAAAATCAGTTGGATTCCCATACACCAATAAGGAGAACGATGGAAGGAAATCAGGAAAACAATACCATTTTCAATAGCCCCTAAAAAGATAAAATACTTAGGAATAAATCTGACCAGGGATGTAAAAGACCTATACAAAGAAAACTACAAAACACTACTGCAAGAAACCCAAAGGGATCTACATAAATGGAAAAACATACCATGCTCATGGATAGGCAGACTCAACATTGTGAAAATGACAATTCTACCCAAAGCAATCTACAAATACAATGCAATCCCAATCCAAATACCAACATTCTTCAAAGAGTTGGAAAAACTAATGATTAACTTTTTATGGAAAGGGAAGAAGCCCCGAATAAGTAAAGCACTACTGAATAATAAGAAGAAAGTTTGAGGACTCACACTATCTGACTTCAGAACCTACTATACAGCTACAGTAGTCAAAACAGCCTGGTACTGGTACAACGACAGATACATTGACCAACGGAACAGAATTGAGAACCCAGATGTAAATCCATCCACCTACGGTCACCTGATCTTCAACAAGGGCCGAAAGTCCATCAAATGGGGAAAAGACAGTCTTTTTAACAAATGGTGCTGGCAAAACTGGATATCCATCTGCAAAAAAATGAAACAGGACCCATACTTCACACTGTATACAAAAACTACTTCAAAATGGATCAAAGACCTGAATATAAAGCCTAAAACTATGAAGTTCATATAAGAAAAAATAGGACCAACACTTCAGGCCTTAATACATGGCATTAACAGGATACAAACCATAACCATCAACCACAAACCCCAACAGATAAGCTAGATAACTGGGATCTTTTAAAAATCAAACACCTATGCTCTTCAAAAGACTTCACCAAAGAGTCAAAAGAGAACCTACAGACTGGGAAAAAAATTGTGGACAGTACAAGTCAGACAAAGCTCTAATCTCCATAATCTACAAAAAAATCCAACACCTCTACAACAAAAAGACAAATAATCCTATTAAAAAATGGGCAAAGGAAATGTACAGACACTTCACCAAAGAAGACATTCAAATGGCCAACAGACACATGAGGAAATGCTCTCGATCACTAGCCATTAGAGAAATGCAAATTAAAACCACAATGAGATACCATCTCACCCCAGCATTACTGGCATGAATCAAAAACACTGGAAATAACAAATGTTGGAGGGGCTACAGGGAGATGGGAACACTTATGCACTGCTGGTGGGAATGCAAAATGATACTACCATTTTGGAAGATGATATGGAGCTTCCTCAGAAAGCTAGAAATAGACATACCATTTGATCCAGCAATCCCACTCCTAGGACTATATCCTAAAGAAATAAGAGTCGTCACTCGAATAGACATATGCACACCTATGTTCATGGCAGCATTGTTCACAATAGCAAAATGATGGAAACAACCTAGATGCCCATCAACAGATGAATGGATAAACAAACTATGGTACATACACACAATGGAGTACTATGCAACGAGAAAGAACAACAATGAATCTGTGAAGCATCTCATAACATGGATGAAACGGGAGGACATTATGCTGAGTGAAATAAGTCAATCACAAAAGGACAAATATTGTATGAGACCTCTATTGTAAAAACCCATGAAAAAGTTCACACACAAAATGTAACAATCTTTGTTGGTTACCAGGGATGGGAGGCGTGGTGGGGGGACTACTAAATAGACAATAGATAAGTGGTATCTTGGGTGAAGGGTGAGACAGTACACAATACAGGAGAAACTAGCACAACTTGTGCAAGGAAAGGTCATGGAAGCCCCATAGACACATCCAAACTCCCTGAGGGACTGAATTGCTGGGCGGAGGGCTGTGGGGACCATGGTCTTGGGGGACATCTAGCTCAATTGGCATGACACAGCTTATAAAGACAATGCTCTACATTCTACCTTGGTGAGTAGTGTCTGGGGTCTTAAAAGCCTGTGAGCGTCCATCTAAGATACTCCACTGGTCTCATCCCTTCAGGAGCAAGGGAGAATGAAGAGAACAGGATACAAAGAAAAGATTAGTCCAAAGGACTAATTGTCCACAGCTACCAAGGCCTCCACCGGACTGAGTCCAGTACAGCTAGATGGTGCCCGGCTACCACCACTGACTGCTCTGACCAGGATCACAACAGAGGGTTCTGGACAGAGCTGGAGAAGGATGTAGAGCATAATTCTAACTCACAAAAAAAAGACCAGATTTACTGGCCTAAAGGAGACTGGAGAAACCTTGAGAGTATGGCCCCCAGACACCCTTTTAGCTCAGTGGTGAAGTTACCTCCGAGGTTCACTGTTCAGCCTGGGAGTGGACAGCCCCATAAAACCAAATGAGACTAACAAGGTACAGGAGTCCAGTGACAAGGGCCAGAAGGCAGAAGGGGACAAGGAAGCTGGTGATAGGGAACACAAGTTTGAGTAAGGATATTGTTGATGTGTTGTGAGATTGTTAGCCATTGTCATAGGGCAACATTTGTAGTAACTGTTAAATGTGAAACTATTTTGTTCTGTAAGCCTTCATCTTAAGTGAGAATAACAGCACAATTTGAAGAGCGTAGTCAATGTCACTGAACTGTGCATGCAGAAATTTTTGAAATGGTGTATCTTTGGCTATGTGTATTTTCACCAAAAAAAAAAGAGGTTGAGAAGTCAGAGGGTTAATATGTTGTGGGGTTGTTAACCAATGTCATAAAACAACATGTGTACTTCTGTTTCATGAGAAACTATTTGTTCTGTAAGCCTTCACCTGAAGTACAATAAAAATAAAAAATAAAATAATACTGTCCACACAGAAAGAAAAAAAAAATAAAAAGGTGGGAGCCTGAAGTAATTTTTTTAATAGAAGAAAGCATCCCAGAGTTCTAGAAATAAATTTCTAAGTGTGTATCATGGTTAAGGTTGTGTGTCAACTTGGCTGGGCCTTTATTCTCAGTGGCTTGGAAGCTATGATGTAGCTTGGCAGCTTTTTAAATGATGTAATCACCTCCATAATGAGATCTGATATAATGTAATCACTTCCATGATGATATCTGTTATAAGCAGTCAATCAATTGAAAGAGAATTTCCTTGGGGGTGTGGCCTGCATCCAATATGGGTGGACTTTCTGGTAAAGCTTGCTGGCTTTTGCCCACTCTGGATCCTGCAGCTGGCTCCTGTTCATCTGACCTCCAGTTTTGGGACTTGAGCTAGAGGCTTACCTTCCATCTTACCTGCCAATCTTGGGATTTGTGGGCTTCTGCAGCCTGTGAGCCAGAGTCCTACTGTCTGAACTGCCAGTCTTGGGTTTGCTAGCCCCTGCATCTATGTCAGTCAGGAGAAGCCTCCAGCCTGACCCAGGGACTTGGGACTTTCCCCCTTTACAAACACATGAACCATTTCCTTGATATAAATCCCTTATCTATACATTTATACGCTTCACTGGTTTTGCTTCTCTACAGAATCCAGCCTAAGACAGTCCCCTACAGATTTAGTGGGAAAAAAAAGAAAGAAAAAGACCCATTCCCAGGCATATCCTAGTGAAATTTCTCATTGGTAACCTTGGAAATCTAAAGACAAAGGAGAAATATATTGAACTTTCTCATGGAAAATTATTCCAAATTTAGAATCCTATTCTCAGTCAAACAAACAATATTGGAAGGCAAAATAAAGACATTTCTCAGAAATATGTAGATAAAGAAAGTTTTTTTACTTCTCTAAATCGTCAAAATGAAACTGAAATGAATTGTAACGTAGACTGAGCCAGTATTTTGATTAACCCCCTACAGCTCTCAAAAGTCAAGTCGTCTCTGACAGATCTGATCCAAGCAAAATGCTATGTTCATTTATCCATAACTGATAAGCAAAGAAACCAAGACAGCTTGTAGTTAAATCTAAATAAGTTGGTAAATATTTTACAGTCGACCAAATTTCAGAATGCCGCCATCTGTGGGATAGATTATACTTTGATTCTTCGAATCACAATGAGGCAGAACCACAGGAGACAGACTGGTCAAGGGTTTCACAGCCCTTTATTCACTATCAAATTTAAGGCTTAAATGATATTTAGATACTGCCCACATTGATTTCAGCCCTCTGTCCAAACATTGGAAACTCCAATTATGCAAATAACTCTAGTACCTATAACTGGGACTTTTTGCATAGTGATTAAGGTGAAAGCATGCCAGGAGCCTAATGCCAGGTTACAATTCCAGCAAGCAGATTACAGACCCACAGTGAAATTTACTTAAAACCACCACCCATAAAAAAATACATTATAAACTCTGGCTATGGCAAAATCCCATTACAACTTTCTTGTTACAAAGGGACAGATCAAAAGAGCAAGCAATCAGGAGTTCAGAACAATGGCTTCAAGCAGGGCCTTGCAAATATTATTTCATCTTCCTTATTGCAGATATTGAAGGACGGGGCAGAGAGCTTTTTACCCATAATGCTGAAAAACAATGGTCACAATTAGCATCTGCTATCTACACCAGGAGCTCTGATGGCGCAGTGGTTAAGCAATCAGCTGCTAACCCAAAGATCAGTGGTTCGAACTCACTGAGCCACCCCTTGGAGACCCCATGGGGCAGTTCTACTCTGTCCTATATGGTTGCTATGAGTTGGAATTGACTCAATGGCAACAGATTTGGTTTTAGTTGGTCAGTCTACGCTAGGAGCCCTGTTGGCACAGTGGTTAAGCAATTGGCTGCTAACCCAAAAGGTTGGTGGTTTAAACCCACCAGTTGTGCCATTGGATAAAGATGTGGCAGTCTGCTTCTGTAAAAATTACAGCCTTGGAAATCCTATAGGGCAGTTCTACTCTGTCCCATAACGTCACTATGAGTCAGAATCAACTTGATAGCAATTGGTTTGGTTTGGTTTTTGGGTCTACACTGGGGTTCTGTTTTATTACTGGCTGTAGGCACAGTTATACTAGAAGCTGCCTAGGCTACTTCGTGACAGCAGAAGCATTTAAAGTCACAAACTCATGCTGATGTTTCAATTTAACTATAATTTTACTAAGTCTTTCCTTACCTGTTTTTATATAAGCATTTCCTAATTCATTTTTTTCTAAGATACCAGTTTTTCTCCTGTCTTCCATATACAACATGGTCTTACCAATTTTAATACACTCATATTGCCACATTAAAACAGGTATTTAATCATAATGTTATTCAAAACCTTAAAAATATTAATTTTCCACAAAAAAATCATAAGTTTACTAAAGGAAAAATAAAATATATTAGATATTAACAATTAGAGAATAGCATCTTTGAGGTAGGCTGAAAAATGGCTCCCTAAGTGTCCACATCCTAATCACAAGAATTTGTGAATATTTTACCCTACATGGCATAAGGGACTTTGCAGATGTGATTAAGTTAGTCCCACGGTAATGAACGTCCAATTTACATACAACCCGTAGTTACAAACCAACCCCCATAAAACCTATTAGATTAAAAATTTGAGGTACATACAATGATTCATAATAACAAGTGAGTGCTACTTTGCAATGCACATCAAACTGTTGTTATTACTATATTGTTATGTTAAAGATGTTTCAGTGTATCTGGAAGTGTTTCTTTAATGTTTTTTTATGCATAGAAAGGTACATTATATACCATATACAAAGACAAACATTTAACTAACTAATGTTAGATGTGAACCATACCTATCTGTTCCAACTTAGTACGAATTCGACTTAAAGACAGATTTAGGAACACAACTTGCTCGTAATCCGGGGACTGCCTGTACAGAAGAGGAGAAGGTGATATGATGATGAAAGCAGCTGTTGTTGTTAGACGCTGTTGAGCTGGTTCTGACTCATAACAACCCTGTGTACAACAGAACAAGACATTGCCAGGTCCTGCACCATCCTCACAATCATTGCCATGCTTGAGCCCATTGTTGCAGCCACTGTGTCAATCCATCTTGTTGAGGGTCTTTCTCTTTTTCGCTGACCCTCTACATTACCAAGAATGGTATCCTTCTCCAGGGACTGGTCTCTCCTGAGAACATGTCCAAAGTACATGACACGAAGTCTCCCCATTCGTGCTTCTAAGTAATTCTTCCAAGACAAATGTGCTCCTTCTTCTGGAAGTCTGTGGTATATTCAATATTCTTTGCCAACACCGTAATTCAAAGGTGTCAATTCTTCTTCGATCTTCCTTACTCATTGTCCAGCTTTCGCATGTATATATGATTGAAAACACCACGGCTTGGGTCAAGTGCAACTTAGTCCTCCAAGTGATATCTTTGCTTTTTAACACTTTAAAGAGGTCTTTTCTCAGGGAACATCTAACTCAATTGGCATAACATAGTTTATAAAGAAAATATTCTACATTCTACTTTGGTGAGTAGTGTCTAGGGTCTTAAAAGCCTATGAGGGGCCACCTAAGATACTCCACTGGTCTCACCCTTTTGGGAGCAAGGAAGAATGAAGGAAACTAAAGATACAAGGGAAAGATTAGTCCAAAGGACTAATGGACCACATCTACCACGGCCTCCAACAGACTGATTCGAGTATAACTAGATGGTGCCCAGCTACCACCACTGACTGCTCTGACATGGATTACAAGAGAGGGTCCTGGACAGAACTGGAGAAAAATGTAAAACAAAATTCTAACTCACAAAAAAAGACCAGACTTACTGGCTTGAAAGAGACTGGAGAAACCACAAGAGTATGGCCCCTGGACACCCTTTTAGCTCAGTAATGAAATCACTCCTGAGGTTCACCCTTCAGCCAAAGAGTAGACAGGCCCATAAAACAAAACAAAGCTAAAGGGGAACACCAGCCCAGGGGCAAGGACTAGAATGCAGGAAGGGACAGGAAAGCTGGTAATAGGGAACCCAAGGTCAGGAGGGGAGAGTATTGACATGCCGTGGGGTTGTTGACCAATGTCATAAAACAATATTTGAACTAATTGTTTAATGAGAAACTAGTTTGTTCTGTAAACCTTCATCTAAAGTACAATGAAACAAAAAAAAGAGAGAGAGATCTTTTGCAGCAGGTTTGCACAATGCAATACGTCCATTTGATTTCTTGACTGCTGCTTCCATGGGTGTTGATTATGGATCCAAGTAAAACGAAATCCTTGACAACTTCAATATTTTCTCCATTTATCATGATGTTGCTTATTGATCTAGTTGTGAGGATTTTTTTTCTTCATGTTGAGGTGTAATGTGTACTGAAGCCTGTAGTCTTTGATCTTCGTCAGTAAGTGCTTCAAGTCCTCTTCGCTTTCAGCAACCACTGGAAGCTGAAAAAGGCAAGAAAACAAATTCTATCCTAGAGCCTTCAGACGGAGCCAGCCCTACTGACACCTTGAACAATGAAACTGATTTCAGACTTCTGACCTCCAAGACTGTATTAGGAATTCACTGTAATAACAATTAATGTAAGAGGCATGAAGAGTCGGAGCTGTAGCATCTTCACAGTTAAAATGCAAAGGAAATGTGTAGCGAAGGCAAAACTAGCGGCACAGGAGATGTGGGGAATGAGAACTGTTTCAGTCTTGAGCAAGAGGCTTTGCGGGGGGCCCTCTCCAGGTACAGTCCTGGCCACCCAGGAATAGGGGGTAGTGCCAGGGACCCAGCAGCCATCAGGAAACCTGGTTTCTGGAACAGACTGAAAAGAGTTGCCACTACAGAGCAAGTGAAACCTCAGAGAAGTTGGAAAGTAGCCCCAGAGCCGAAGAAGAGAACCCGAGTGACCTATTTTTAATTTTTCCCTTTTTAAACAGACAGCCTCTGATGCTGTGGCCCTGGGACAGGGTTTCCCATCTGCCCCCAAGGGCTATGCTGGTCTGGCAGGCTTCTGCCTCCTGGACAGAACACCTGGCCAGGACCTGAGGCCAAGGAATGGGCCTAGCGCACAGCTGGGTTTGGGGACACAGACCTCTTTCCTCCAAAGTGAGAAGATAGCAAGTGGGAGGACCAAAGGAAGTTCCTCCAAGGGGAGGTCTTCAAGCCCTGGCAGTGTCCAGCCACACAGCAAGTGGCCACACTGGGATAATTCTGGGCCAGACAGACACGAACAACCTGGACTGATCCTACTGATTTTTCTTCTGTTTCACTGTTGTTGAGTCTGCTGTTGTTAATCCTGGACATAATAAGCCTCATTATAATATCTCCGAGATCTCCAGAACGTTCATGCCAAAGATCTCCGCATCTTTAAAGCCTCCCAGTAGAGGCTTCTTTGATCCTTGTAAAGGACTTTAATTACACGAAGTTCTAAATCACTTGAAGGCTTTTCAATGTTCACAAAACAAGCTGTTTATTTCCACTTAGAAAAATACTTTCAAAAACCTGAACATCTAACATTTCGATTCGCCGTGATGATTGTATTACCACTATCTTTGGGGACCCTCAACTCAAAGCTTTAAGATGGGAGCTTTTAAAAATCAATGCCTTTTTCACACTTCTGTGATGGCCACACTAAGACCCATCCTTCAAACTTCTCCACACCCTGGCCTTTGGCCATTCTCTCTGTGCAGCACCCAACCCTCAGATGAGGTAGGGGCTGGCCAGACCACAGCTAGAGGATCGTTGGCTCCATATGCCTGATCTGGGCAGCTGGGGATGGTGTGCGCTCTTAGGGAGGCCTGTGTTATAATAACCTCACTGTTTGAGGAGAACATACCAGCAAAGGGCTGAACAAAGGGTCACTTGTCTGAGCTGGACCATGTTTGCTGCTGTTATTGTTACCTGGCTCCCCTGGCTATCAGATACCCCAGCTCTCATTCCAATCCATTCTCTTTTCTCCCAGAGGACTGCTTTAGTGTTACCCCTGGCACCAGTGCCTCTTCCACACTTCTGCTGTTCTTAGTGTCAGGGTTGAGTGATCATATCCAGAACCCCAGAGAACAACAACAGCAGCAATGTAAACACAGCAGCTCGTACTTACTGAGCTCTTACTATGTGTGTGCCAGACCTGTGTTGTCTCATGTAATCCTCACCACAACTCTATGCAGTAGATTCCATTATTATTCCTATTTTACTGATGAGGAAACTGAGGCTTAGAGAGGTCCATTAACATGTGTAATGTTGCACAGCTAGTGATTAGAGGCTCAAGCCCAGATGTGGAGCTCAGACCACCACTCTCTTTTGAGTTCACAGGGCTGCATGCTTCTCTACTCACATTCTTTACTCCACTCGCCAACCCTCAGAGAGGAAAAGAGAGAACAAAAATTACCCTTCTACTGGTACTGAAATTCCCCAAAATGTGAGCAAGACTCAAATTTAAGAGAGGCATCGAATATATTGCTTCACTGATCCAGAGTCCAAAATCATTGAGATAGGATTAAGATAATGGGCAAAATCTGAAAAGACAAAAAGTTAACAAGGAAAGAGTTCCACACTGACTCTAAAGCACCACATGGGAGACCCAAATGCCTGGCAGAACACTGTGTAAGAAACACCCAAGGGTTTCCTTAACAGTGGTACTTGAGACAACACTTATAATTATGGCTCTAAAAGCTAACTTACGTTGAACAAGTACTAGATATCAGCTCTGTGCTAAGTGCTTTCCTTGTATTCACTTATTTAATCTCCATTTAAAAAAATATACAACCTTATGAGGTTGGAGTCATTATTATTCCCAGTTTACAGAGGAGGAAACTGAGACTCAAAAAGTTCTTGAAGTGATTTCCCAAGATCTCACTAGTGAGTAGCAGTGCCAGGATTAGAACCCACGTATCTAGTTTTAAATCCTGCTCTGGCCCATTAAATAACCTGGTGCATCGTAACCTACATGCAGTATAGTTTCTAGAATGGGAGAAATTCGTTTCATGCTACCCTGTGCCACACCAGGCCACACATAGAGTACTACTGCTTCCAGTACAGGAAGCTGCACTTCAAAGTAAAGACAATTAAGTCAGGCTTATTCAGTATTCAGGATAGCAATAGAACCTGAACTACATCCCACAAAGAAAAGCTAAAGGAATTGGCCACAATTCTCTGAAGAAGATTTCAAATACTGGAAAAGTTTATTAGTAGAAAAAAACAACCAAACCAAACCTGTTGCTGTCAAGTTGATTCCAACTCATAGCAGCTGGATTTATTTTAGATAGCCTGTAGGCTGGAACTAGGACTACCGGGTAAAAGTTTCAGAGAGATAATCTGTCAGCACTGGCTAGAATGGGAGGGCCAGGGATGGCACCTCACTAGAGGGGATCTACAGACAGATCACTGCCTGGCAAAATGGGGGCTCTGAGCAAGTGCAGCTGGACAATGGGGCAAGAGTGTGCCCTGTGCACAATGATTCCCCCATCTTTGAGGATGGCCCACTCTCTACCTCCCCACTCACAGAGATGGCTTGTCTGTAACCATTTTGTATTCTATGAGCCCTCTCCCACCCCTCATCATCTCCCACCCCAGCTACTGATAATCAGAGCAGGGGCAGATATCTGACCTAAAGCCAATCAGATTCTCCATCTGGGAAATGGGACTTGGGAATGGACAGTACTGGGCAATGCCCAAGTGGTTGACCCTGTATCATGCAAGCTTAAGTGTCTTAGGATAGCCATGTTCAGCCAAGCGGCCTGAGGAGCAAAGAATTCCAGTCTGCGTGAACAAAAGAGCACCCACAACAAGAAGAATCTTCAGTTCTGTGTGCCAGACCCTGTCTGAGGCTGGTTGCACTCCCGCCCCTGACTACAGGGAGACATTCTTGTTTCCTTTGAAAAAATATTCCCCACGGAGCTTTTGATGCTTGTAACCAAGAGAATCCTGATTCAGATAGTGACTAGCCAGCAAATTCCCTTCACACAGAGGACCTGTGACGGGACAGCAGAAGGTTCCGGCCTATTCTAGTGCAGCCCTTTGAAGTTGGCTCCTGAACAATGGTATGCGTAGTGAGATAAGATCCTGAAATATTAATCTTGGAGTTTATTCTTTATTCTCTCTCTTGCTGACCCCAAAGGGAGCAAGTCTTAAGGGGAGTGGAACTTCGAGTTTGTGCCATAACAAGATTTGAAAGATACCCCTTTCCTTAATCAGTATGGGCATCTGCAAGTCTTCTAGCTAGCGGAACACACAAAAAAAGAGAGAGTTAGTATTCAGAGTCTTTTACTCCCCAACTACACTCTTGAAATTCAAAATCAAAGACCCTGGATGGAAGGAACATAGAGTTTATGCTGTAATAGAGACTAGAAAGATAATGGAGGGGGAGAGAGCCACCACTTGGCTCCCCTCCTCCCTGGAGACAAGATGAAGGTCACCGGAACTGGGAGAGGAGACTAGCATAGTGAGGCCATGACCTGAAAGTTCTATGGCCAGAGACAAGAAGACTGGACCTGGTGTGGAGTCCAGGGGTTATTTTCAGAGAGAGGCATCTGTGTTGAGGGACATCTGAGGCCTTTCAGAGGTCAGCACAAGTGAAGACAACCTAATGCCCACAGGTTATCCCAGCCCTTCTAGAGAGCAGCTCCTGTGCAGAGGACATGTCCACAAAGTGGCCAGGGTCTTCCCTCGACAGCAGCCTACATATCACCTGGTCCATCCGGCAGCCTGTGGGACAAGACTTTGCTGAGCCCTCATCAGAGTTGCTCCATATAGGCCTCTGCCTAATCAACTGCCCTAAATGCTCTTAAGTCCCTAAAACAGAAGGGAGGATGCCCTAGGCCTGGAAGAGCCGTGGTGGTATGTAAGGAAAACCCTAGGACTCCAACTGGCTGGTACAGCCAGTGAGGCCACCCTACCTCACTAAATAATTCAATAGATTCTAGCAGTTGAAATTAAAGACCATTTGGGGTCTATCAGGGTCCTTGGATGGCATAAATGGTTAATGCACTCAGTTGTGAAGTTGGCAGACTGAGTCTATCTAAAGGTGCATAGGAAGAAAGGCCTGGTGATCTACTTCCAAAAAATCAGCCTCTGAAAATCCTATGGACCACAGTTCTACTCTGATACACATGGGATTACCATGAGTCAGACTTGACACAACAGCAACCGGTTTGGTTTGTTTTTTGGTGGGTCCATATCCAGGGAAGGTCATGAATGAGGGATCTTGGAGGGTGTGGGTACAGAGGGAAAGAACGGCATCAAGTCAACTGCCCAGTTTTGTGTTTGTCAGTAATATACAAAAATGATCCCCTTTCTCAATTTACAGCGTAGGGAACTGAGGCTCAGTGAAAGGAAAGAGAGAAGAAAGAAGGGGGCTCATGTTTATTTAAAGCCTACACAGTGGTAGGCTTTATGCTAGGCATCTTCCATCCAGTTGGATCCCTTGGGTCACATCAGCTTATGTCCCCAATTTTTATCAGTCTCACAGCTCCTAAAACACAGGTTGTATCGTCAGCAGAAAGTTCTCAATTCACCATCCTATGCTACTCTCTTCTTCTTCCTCCTACCTCCTCCTTCCCTACCATCAGAACCTGCTCTCTGTCATTAACAGATTAATCCCTCACATAACGCCCTCAGCAATGCCAAGCTCTCCAAAGAACACCAGTTCTCTTCATGTCCTCTCAGATTAGGACTGCTCTCTTCCTCTTGCCCCAAAACACCCTCAGGCCAGGAGGTGGCATCAGTACCCCCACGTTGTTTCTAGACCATCACTCTTTGAGCCCACCCACCCACCTCCTGCAGAAAACCTTCTCCCTTGAAGCTCATTCCACTCTCTACCCACCCCCGTCACTATCAGCTGTCACTTTTCAGTAAACTCCCCCACACACAGTCACTTACTCTGGCATCTGGTTTATAATATTCATTTTCCATCCACAGCCTGGCCACCTCCCCAGTGATCAGCTTCCTACAGATGATACCAGGACTCTGAATGGGTTGTAAACAGTTCAGTCATAGCCGTCGGAAACAAGGCAGGGCTTCAAACCGGTTTGAAGCGGTTCAGTCATGGCTAATGGAAACAAGGGCAGAGAAGGTGTTGCTTAGCAACCAAATCTCTTGCACATCGGCTTTTGGCCTAAGTAGGAAACAGGCAGTCGTGCCCCTCTCCAAGATGAGGGCAGACCACGCCGCTTTGAATGTGTGTCGGTCTCCACAGTCCTGCCAATAATCCAATCTCCCGCATCAGGCTCCTAGAAGTTTCCTGATGCGAGAGATTGGATTATTGGCAGGACTGTGGAGACCGACACACATTCAAAGCAGGACAGCCCACCACCATCTTTGAGAGGGGCATTGCTGCCTGTTTACTACTCAGGTCAAAAGCCTATGCACAAGAGATTTGGCTGTTATGCAATGCATACACTGCCCTTATTTCCCTCCGCTATGTCTGAACTGTTTAGAATCAACTTAAAGCCCTGGATGATACATCCAAGCTCCATGCCTACATTCCTGATTGCTGCTACCTCCACCTCTGCTCCATTTCTACAAACCCACTCCGTAAGCACATATGACCGTACTCGTAACTGTTCTTCCTCCTAAATCTCAAACTACAACATTTAAAATTAGAAACTCCTTCCTCAACTGCAAACATCTTAAACTGCCTCCCTTTTACTTCTTCTGTCTCACTCCCTTTTACTTCTTCTTTCAATTAAGCAGACCCTCTGTGGTCTTGCTTCTCTTGTCCCCCATGCTGAGCCTCCTTGAACTACAATCTCACCTGCACTTGTACCACTCCCATGCCCTATCTTTCCACACACAAAGCCTACAGACTCAACACTGGATCTACCCAATAGCCTGCCTCTGCCCGTCCAACATGAAAACAACTTAGTGCATCTGGAGAAATCTCATGACCTCCCTGACTGGGGCCACTAAAATTTATAGGTTTTCAATATCAGCCGGCACCTCAGCATTGCCCTCAACCCTTTAACTTATCTTAGATTAACTCCCTCTCTTCAGCAGCTGTTTCAGACTTTTGCTTCGCTCTTCAAACACCCTACTTATTTGAGTCAGTGAAGTACCTTTATCAGCTGCCTCCCCACCCATGACCAAAATCCACAGATGCCCCTACAGGCTCAGAGAATCCATCCAGGCTGCACGTTTTACCCCTTCTTGCTCATACATTTCTGTATACATATTCTCTTTTCAAGGCAGCATGGCTAGAATTACTTACCATTCTCCAGAACAAAACCCTGCTCTTCTTTTCATGCTGTTCTTTCCACCTAGAAGGTTGTCATGGATTGAATTGTGTCCCCCCAAAATATTTGTCAACTTGGCTAGGCCATGATTCCCAGTATTGTGAGATTGTTCACCATTTTATCATCTGATGTGATTTTCCTATATGTTGTAAATCCTATCTCTATGATGTTGATGAGATGGGATTAGCCACAGTTACATTAACGAGGCAGGACTCAATCTACAAGATTTGATTATGTTTTGAGCCAATCATTTCTGAGATATAAAAGACAGAAACCAGCAGAGAGACATGGGGGACCTCATACCACCAAGAAAGCAGCACCAGGAGCAGAGTGAGTCCTTTGGAGTCAAGGTTCCTGCATGGAGAAGCTCCTAGTCTAGGTGAAGATTGATGGCATGGACCTTTCTCCAGAGCCAACGGAGAGAAAGCCTTCCCCTGGAGCTGATGCCCTGAATTTGGACTTGTAGCCTACTAGACTGTGAGAGAATAAACTTCTGTTTGTTGAAGCCATCACTTGTGGTATTTCTGTTATAGCAGCACTGGATAACTGTCTTAGTCTTCTCTCTTTTATATCTCTCTTTTATATCTCAAAAGAGATTGGATTAAGACACTGTCTAATCTTGTAAACCTCATCAGCATAACCTCATCACAGTGATAGAATTTACAACACATAAGGAGATCACGTCAGATTACACAATCATACAATACTGGGAATCATGGCCTAGCCAGGTTGCTACACACATTTTGGGGGGGCACAATTCAATCCATGACAATAACTAAGACAGAATTTGGTACTGAGAGTAGGGTGCTGTTCTAACAGATAGCTAAAATGTGGAAGTGGTTTTGAAACTGTGAATGGATAGAAGCTGGAAGAGTTTTAAGATTGCCTCGAAGAAACTGTTGGTGGAATTATGGATGCCAAACAAAGGTCTTCCTATATGTTTTTCTACAGCTTCTTGTTGATTGTGCCTCCCAATAATCTCTTTAACCAACCACTTCCTGGGAGAGCAGCAACTCCTGCTTTCTCTACTTAACTTTCTCCCGTATAGGAAAATAGAAAACAGAAACTGCAGGCTCGCTTTCAAATTTCCAGGTAAACATCCATTACACAGTGAGTCCACATATGAGACCAGGTCCCTAAAGATGCTCCATGATCCCATATGATGTTCTTGGAGGAGTGTTGATTTAAATTCTCTGGCTTTACACAGGTCCTTTGATGAAATTGAGCTACCTCAGCTCCTGGACACTGATGTACAGTCTCTGAAAACAGATTCATACAATAGTGCATCATCTCCCAGGATGGGCCTGATGGGAGATGACAGTATTTCCAGGTCACTTAGAGCTGGGAAGCACCATTCACCAAGACAGACTACCTTCAGTTAGAGATTTGCAGCAATCCAGAGAAGCTACTTCAATTCCTGTAGTCCACTGGCCACAATTCCCCTTGATAATTATTTTTAAAAATTTTTTAAAAGCTAATTTTCAATAAATACATATCATATCTCAAACACTATTCTAAGTATTTTACATATATAGTAACTCATTTAATACTCAAAATAACCCTCTAAACTCAGTGCTATTATTATCACCATTTTACAAAAACTGAGCCAAAAATAAAATGTTAAGTAACGTGCCTAAGTTTATACAGTTAGTACGTAGCAGAACTAAAATTCAAACCCAACAAAAGCCCAGGCACTCGACCTCTTCACGCTGCTGCTGCTATGGTCAAGCAAATGGCATCTGGCACCACTGGATCCCTTAAGATGGGATTGGCTCAAACCTCCTCCACATCCTGGGGAAACTGCAATGCCCTCCCCAAGATTCCTGAGACTTCTCAAGGATTCAAGGGTCTCATAGGGCTCTAATTGTGTGGCTCCACTAAATTTCTCATAACTCCCATTCTGGACTCTACGTCTCATGAAAATTAATTTACTGTCACTCTGGCATTGACACAAAGGGCAAAAGTAGCTCTCTTCCTTAATTAAATGTTTTTTAAACTGTAGGCCCCATCCACTGGTGGAGGATAAAATCCATGTAGTAGGCCACAATTCCAAAGCCCAAAACCAAACCCATTGCCGTCAGGTTGATTCCAACTCATAGCAGCCCTATAGGACAGATTAGAACTGCCCCATAGGGTTTCCAAGGCTGTAATCCTTACGGAAGCAGACTGCCGCATCTTTCTCCCATGAAGCGGCTCGTGGGTTTGAACCAGTGACCTTTTGGTTAATAGACAAGCGCTTAACCACCGTGCCACCAAGGCTCCTAGCAGGTCACAACCAGCATTTTTTTTTTTTTAATTGTACTTCAGGGGAAGGCTTACAGAACAGTTTCTCATGAAACAGTAGTACACATATTGTTTTATGACATTGGTTAACAACCCCACGACATGTCAACTCTCTCCCTTCTCAACCTTTTTTTTTTTTACAACCAGCATTTTTTAATTAAATAGAAAATATCAGAGATCATAGGAGGACTCTTGGTAATGCAAATGTTGCAGCAAATATTGTGGTCAATTGCTCCCTGCTATGTGAGAGCGACAGGGTGGGCCCATGATGAATGCACACAGAGGCTAGGAATGGGTCGTTTGCTCTTTTGTTCCATGACGTCTCATTCTATTTCCTGGTGCATGATGGTCAATTTGGCCATCACCATAATGGGAGGGTTAATTTTTTTTTTTTATTATCTGAATTTGCATTTCCCCTGTCAGCGACATTGTAGAGACTTTCCATTGAGTTTGGATTACAAATTTGCGAGGACTTTTTCAGAAAAAATGCTATCAAGCATGACATTTTTCCAGTTTCTCAACAATCATTTGTTACCTTTTGATTGAAACAGTACAGATTTCTTTTTAAATGGATCCTTTTATTATTAGAAGAAAAAATAATGATGTGAAAAACCCAAAGGCGTGTGCAAGATCAGCTGCTAAATCTGGAAGTTAAAAACTAACAATATTGAGGAAAATGTTGAGTAATCAATAAATTGGGATTTAATTTGAGTTTTATTCTAAAAAGCAAAAAGTAATCGCAAATTTTTATAGTAAGACTTTAAAATATGGGCTTTATCTAATATGCAAAATCCATTGAAAATGATAAGACTCCAATGTATTATTTGTAATTATATATTTACAAGAAGTCCTTCAAGACATTTTAAATGAAGAAAAGCAGAGACAATTTATTAGCACAATTTCTCATTTGAGAGGTAGCTCAGCACATTGGTTAAAAATACAGATTCTAGAGCCAGCTGCCTGGGTTTGAGTCCCAGAGCCTCCTCTTACAGGCTGTGGACTTGGGCAGGTTACTCTACCTCTCCATGCCTCATTTCCTTATCTAGAAAATGAAAATAAGAATGGTAGTCAGTCCATAGGGCTGTTGTAAATCACATAGAATAGAAGCTGCCTATAAGGAACACTATAGAAGTGTTTGGTTTTTTTTAATTTTTAGTCAGTTTACAGCTGTAAATAAGAAAGCTGTATTCTTATATGTAGTTGTAAATCTACAAAAAAAAAAAATAGATTGCACTGCTCATAAAAGAAAATTATTCTTTCATCACGCATGGATATGGCATATGTAATTTTTTATGATAACCTGAAAACAAAGTGACATCATACAGGACGCACAGGCTAGTACAGACTCTGAGGTCTGACTTGACGAGAGTGCTGAAGTTGTAAGAGACGCAATACTCTTCCTGGACGATTTGTTATATAGTTTAAATTTAGCCTCACCTAATCGTATTAGGCATGATTATAACGTTTGAAACATTCATTATTGATCAATAGGAATTAAAACTATACTACTATAAAGGAATTAAAAGGCATAGGAAGGCAAAAATGACTGAAAAGTATAGTGGTGTTATTAGAACACAGCTATCCACTACTAATAACAGTGCCGTTTGACCCTCTTCCATGTATCTAGTTTGGGCATCTAAAGATATTCTACTAACTCTCATGGCAAAATTGAAAAACACTGTAGAAGTTGTTCATTTTATTTCAAAGGACCTCAATGAGTAGCTGACTTTTTGGAATATTTTATTCAGAGCTTAGAACTAATCATATACTTACTACATCATCCCAAAGTTTATTGACTGTCACAAGGGAAAGTGCTAGGCAGCATATATGAATTCAGGAATAAAATCACATTTTTTTCTTTCCAAAGCAGTGTCCTTTGGCAAAGATTTGTTTCAAAGATAATGTTTGTTAATAAAAGTGGCATATTTAAACTGATATTTTCGGAATTCATAATGAACTAAATTTGAAACCATCCAGGAAAATCAGCAAGATACTCAACATACCCAAGGGTCCCTAAAGGCCTTTTTTATATAGTAAGACTTAAATACTCTCCCCACTACATATTCCCAATATTGTTACAGTATATTGAAGGGAATAGTATTAATGAAGACAGTCCAAATAAAATAGAATTATCAATATTGTTACAACTATCTTCTCCCCTAAACTTTTAGTTATTTAACTTTCCAGAAGAGAACTTCAACCATTAAAGAAAAAAATGCTTGGATTATAAACCCATTTTCTTTCAAAACCTCGATTCAATAACTGCACTAAACTTGGCGTCCAAAGAAGAGAATACATTATTGCAGCTTAGTCACTGGCACTGAAGAGTTGATTACAAATTTATGTTTATGTGCATCAGTTTGGATTAAGATTAAATAAGATTTCCGAAAGTTTAATTTGAGAAGTATATTGCTTTCTGCTGTGTATATGCTCAATAGTAAAAACAAAATAAAATCATATTTTTTTAAAAAGTATATTGCTAATATTGTCATTCACAGCAACCCATTTGTGTGTACTAAATGTTCAACCTTGACTGGATTAAAAACAAAGAAATATGTGCTCAACAGTTCACTAGATTTGCTTGAAGTCCTGTCCACATGTGTCTTAGGGTGAATTTATGAACAGGCATGCACAACTGTCTCAGTATAAAAAATATTTCCTAATTTTTATTTATTTGAAATTATTCTATGTTGCATTTAAGTACTTAAAAATCATATTTAATATTTTACTTTATTTTTACTTTGTCGCTCATGGTAAAGACAAATATTGTTTCATGGAACAGTGTGTGTGTGTGTGTGTGTGTGTATGTACTGGGTTGAATGAAACTGTATTCCAAAAAGATTACTTTAATCAATCCTCGAAACCCTACACTTAGCCATCCATGAAAGCAAGGATGCTGCCAACATCAGAACTGTCCCAGGAGATCTCCATATCATGGGGAAGGGTTACAAGGTCACAACATACAGATACCAACTTGAAATTGCAGTTTAATTGTCTTTGTTCTTAAGTTGTTCCAGCCATTTTGACATAGGAATCCCCAGCTGACCTCACCAACCCTTTTAGATTGCAGCCTTCTACCATGTGCTGGCTCTGCTTTTTGCTTTTTCTATCCCTTCCCTTCACCATTCCTCCAACTCACCTTCCCAAGTTCCCCCAGAAACTTCAAATTCATTTCACTTCATTAAGCTCAATCAGTCAACTCTCCTCAGCCAACCTCACATCCACCTTAGCAAACCCAAAGCCACTCAAGGGGTCAGCTAAATAAACACAGGCCCATGTCTTATAGCAGCTTTTTCTTCCTTTACATTCTCAGGCCCCAAGTTTATCAACTCATCCCACTTTCCTTCATTCCTGGGCTTCAGAAATTATCTCCTCAAATATAAGTCTTCTCCAAGCCACCTCTTCCCATATTCTCAGGCCTACTTGACTCATCTTTCTTGCTCCAGCCCTTCTTCTCTCCCACCTCTCTTACTAGCCCCTTCTGTGATATCCTTTTGTAAGTATCAATCTCTTGTGAACAAATATGCCTACAGCCAGGACCACTTTGAGAAATATAATTCCTTCTTCCACTGAGATCTGAAACTTTCTCCCTTGAGAGCTGTTCCTTCCTCAGCCTCTCTTTAAAACACAGCTCTACAAGTAACACCTACTGAGCACTTAACTCTCACCATGTACTATGCCAAGTTCTTCACATAAATTATTCTCACAACAGCCCAGCAAGGTAGATTTCAGTTTGTTCCATATTTTTCTGGAGAGACAACTGAGGTTTGTAGAGATTAAGTAATTTTCCCATTCATGCAGCTTTAAATGGGGCAGTTGAGATTTGAAAATGTGCTCACTAGACAGCCCATGCTCCATTCTATCCTAACACTCTACACCACCTCTCTCCTGTGTTCAAATCACATGTTCCACTCAAACTACACCCTAGTGAGATTGGAGCAGAGCAGAAAAAAAAAAAAGAAACTTGATCTTCTGAGAATTCTTAAGTTCTAGAAGTCTTGTTTGTTCACTGCTGCATCTCCAGAGCCTTGGACAGGGCTTGGCACATACCAAAAAAAAAAAAAAGGTACCCAACCAGTCGAGTTAACTTCAACTCATGGTGACCCCATTATGTGTGTCATAGTAGAACTGTGCTCCATGGGTTTTCAATGGCTGTGACCTTTCAGAAGCAGATCACCAGGCCTTTCTTTCAAGGCATCTCTGCATGGATTCAAATCACCAACGTTTCAGTTAATAGCCCAGTGCTTAACTGTTTGTGCCACCCAGGGACCACCTTGGCACATATAAAACAAAAAACCCAAACCCATTGCTGTTGAGTCAATTCCGACTCATAGTGACCTTAAAGGACAGAGTAGAACTGCCCCACAGAGTTTCCCAGGAGCAGCTGGTGGATATGAACTGCTTTTGGTTAGTAGCTGAGCTCATAACCACTATGCCACCTGGGTTCCCCTGGCACAAAGTAACTGAAGAAATAAATTCAACTTTCCTATCCCTACCAGTTAATTTCTCAGCAACAAGATCAATGGTAAGTGCCTTTGTATACTGTTTACCAACTACATGCACAGCAACTCCTTAATTCAAGGCTTGCAACAGCCCCAAGGGTTTAGTATTATTTCATCCCCATTTAATGAGCACCCACTACATGTAGAATACTAAGACATATGCCTAGTGAGATAAAGAATTAAAACTATGCTACACATCCATTCATTCTACAAGTATTTATTGAGCAACTGCATGTCAGATACTGTTCTAGGTTCTGGGAATTAACCATGAACAAGACAAAGTTCCTGTCCTCATGGAGTTTAAAGACTAGTAGAGAAGGCAGAAAACCAAGTAAGAAAAAATATATTTATACTTTAGAGAGAGGCTCTATTAAAAATTAGAAAGTAAGAGAGAGATGGGGGCTATTTATCAAATTGATTCCAACTCATGATAACCCTATGCTTGTCAGAGTAGAACTATGTTCCCTAAGGTTTTCAATGGTTGATTTTTTGGAAATAGATCACCAAGCCTTTCTTCCTAGGCACCTCTGGGTAGACACAAACCTTCAGCCTTTCAGTTAGCAGCCAAGTATGTTAACCATTTGCACCACCTAGAGACTCCTGATAAGAGTGGGTTAAAGAGAGAAAAAAAATGAGGAAGTGGAGAGAGCAAGTAGAAGTTTTACTATAATGGGGAACACAAAATGGGGCTGGAGCCCACGCGGGACATGGAGTTAAAGATAAGAGGTATTGCCATATATTTAAACACTTGCCGGAATGCTACAGCAAAGAAGGTGGGTGATGCCGAAGAGAGCAAGGACAATTGCAAGACCAAAGTCTTAGAGTAGGCGAGAGGGGATGTTATCCAGTACATAGGTGGAGAGCCAGCCTTAGACAGGAGCAAGGACTTCTCAATAGAGGGAGGTAAAGAACATGGTGCAGATGCAAGGAGGATCGTAGATCTTGTGGCTGAAGCCTACAGAAGTTCTCTTTGAAGTGTTTTCATTTTCTCAGTGAAGTAAGAAGCAAGGCCATCAGGTGAGAGTAAGTAGTGGGGAGAGAGCATAGGTGGTCAGAGGGAAAAAGAGAGGAATAAAATAGTTCCCTCAGAGAGTGGGGAATGACTTGACAAGGGAAATGAAGCAGCTTTGCCAGGCAGGGTTAAGAACATACTTAAGGTTTCTGGTCGTGAATTCAAAGGCCCATCAGCAAGGTTGCGTGCTTTCTCAAGCCACTTTCAGCTGCACATTCAGGGTGCAGGTCTGGAAAAGTTAAAGCATTGGATTTAACCAGGGTTGGAGTTTTGTCAACAAATATAAAGAAGGGACAGGTGAACAAGGGAGCTAAGTGGCATTCAAGAAAACTTATGTAAGACAGTCCATGAAATCTTAGCTGGATAAGGAGTAAAGTGACGGACAGAGAAAAGGAAAAAGATGGATTGGAGGCTTGAGTAGGGCTAAAGAATTATTGGAATTAGGATACCAGAGGGAATGGGCTAGAATAGAAAGAGATGATGGTGGGAAAGCTTAAACTAACTGAGATTTTGGGGTGGTGAGATAATTGGTAAAGCAAAATCTAGGCTATATGGCCATAGAAGTAAAAGGCTGACATGGATAGAGGGTAAGAGCCTTACAACTGAGAGGCCAAGGTGTTGGATGAGTCATCAGTGTGGATATTCAGAACTCTAAAGATAACGACAAAACTGGTGGTGGGAAGATCAAAATCTAGTTATTAAAAGTACCAGTAAATAAGGGGACACTAGAAGGAAGGAGGTAGATGAGTCAAAAGGAGAAGTAGGATGTGGTAGAATTCCATGGCAAGTGTTTCAAATGTGCTGGAATATTTTGGAGAGTGGGAAGAACAAAGGACTAGAAGCAGCAATGAGAAGCCAAGAGGAGGCCTAGCCTGGCTCCAGGTCAGTGGTAAGAAGAATGTAGGAGAAAGAAAAAATTTACTTGAAAAGGCTGCAGGGGATTTCATTTGGGCCTGCAAAAAGACAAAGAAAGTGTCCAGAAAATAATTCAAGGCTATCGAGGTGTTTTGCTGATGACAGACCATGAGTCCAGAAGGCAGGATAGAAAGGTTTAAAGGGCTGGAGAGGGTCAAAGCTTGAGTCAGAGGACGGGATGTAAAGAACACAAGACAGAGGGTGTTGTGAGATTGCCTGGGATGTTGAATTTCTTATGGCTTCCAAAGTAAGTAGGTTACACTGTGGGTAGGGCAAGATGGGAAATGAGTCCTAATGGATGGTTATTTGTAATTGCTACCTCTTCAGGGACTGGCCTCTGAGTGATGAGTCATGGAATGTTGAGGGAGAGGAAGTGAGAATCTTTCCAGAAGCACAAATCCAAGTCAAAGTGCTTCATTTCTAATCTAAATTATTCAGGAGGTTTCCTTATTCTCAATTTCTCTTTGCCAACAGGGTCTTGACTCTGTGGACTAGTTAAGCCCGTGTGAGCCTCTGTGCAGAATGGGACTTGGACGAACTTTCAAACTGTAGCTCATCTCTGCACCCGCTAAATATGCCTCTTTAAATCCAGCTAGAATAAACATGTCATGGAAATAAATATTTGGGGGATGTGTCTAGTTGCCTACTGACTCAACACTAAGGGCTTTTCATAGCATGAGCAGTAAATAAAACAATCTGATCTTTATTTTCAGTGAAAACACTCAAACACCCATCCATGGTAGACATGAAACAGGAGACTATAACTGGTGCCAGTGGCCATGATGTTAATTATTATTATTTTTTTTTTTCTGAAGAATTTGCCTATCCCAGATCATGTCTTTTCACACCGCCTGCCATTAAACAAGATATTCTCGCCCTGGAATGTTCTTCTTTCCCTTCTCTGCCTGAAGAATTCCCACCCATGTTTCAAGACTCAGTTCAAATGTCATCTCCCCTTTGAAGTCTTCCTAGATCATCCTGTCACTCCTCTACATCAATTGCTCCTTCAATATTTTCCCACATCACTTTGCAGTTTGTTAACATCTTCCCCTTTGTGTCTCTAACTCATCTTATACCACTCAGGCCTCCTTCCTTTGGCTCATACTCACCTAATCCTTTGCTTTCTCTACCCCACTAGTCACCACACTTCATTTACTAGATCACACCTCCTTATCCTTCAGGTTTTTGCTTAAAAATCACTCCTTCAAAGAGGTTTCTGAGTCCTTTGGAGATAGTTTCTTAGAATTGGAAGGAACAACAATCTATTTTTTTTTTTATTAGAGACTAAGAAATTGAGTCACAGAGAAGGGAAGTGATTGGCACAAGGCTATCCAGCTAGAATAAATGGAATTGTCTAGATGAACATTTATATAAACACAAGAAATATGGTAGCAAACCATATAATCTTAAATTCTGCTACACCCTGTCATTGGGTGGCTTGCTTCTGCCCTGAAAGAGGCTCAAAACACCTCCAGCTGAGGTATCACTGACATCCTCACTGAATCAGACTCATGGACATCATTTTCTTGTACCCAAGAAGTCAGGTTATATTAAGTTACATGCATTCTGAACAGATCTTCACATTCTTATGTATGTCAACCACAACAGACAGGTCAGCAACACTAGTGTCAAAGCTTGTCTGCAGGCAGTCACTGAGCCTTCTAATTAGTCCCGGTGAAAGTCTGGGTTCTTCACAGCTGCACAGCTTCATGCACCCCTTACATCGAAATCAGTGGTGCCCAACGCCAATATGACAGTAACCGAGATGGTACTATCCATTGAGACACTTCCGAACAAATTTGTGTTCTATTCATCAAAACAAGTTCTGCAAATATTTTCAAAACAGTAATTTTAAAATATGATACTTACTATTCATTTAGTCTAAAGAGTCAGTGTTTACAGCTCATAGGTTGGGAACCACTGGTCTTAAAGTCAATGGACAAAGTAATCAGTAATGTGTCATCATTCAGGTGTTTCCATAAAGATTCACAATGGAAACAATATGGTATGGTGAAGAGAAAAGTATATGGAAATTATGAGACCTGGTAAATATCTTCTACCTACAACTATATGACACTGGGTGATTCACATTATCTCTCAAGGCCCTTGTTTCCTTTCCTACGAGAAAGTGAATCTCAATTTTGGGTACACATTGGAATCACCTCAATCCTGCACCTAGATATTCCGATTTAATTGGTCTTGGTGTGTATAGCCTGGACATTGAGATTTTTTAAAGCTCCCTAAATGATTCCAGTATAAAACTATGTTGAGAACACTGTTACAAGGAAAAGGAATCAGTCTAGATGAGGTGCAGCAAAGACTTGACCCATATTCTGCCACTGCCCTCCTCTCACACCCACTGCAAACATTGCTATTGACAAGGGTGTTCTTTATGCTATACCCAGATGTCTCATCTCCTTCTCAACACAACATACCAGGAAACCACTACCATAGTTCAACGCTGGCACAAGGGATGAAAAATTTTTGCCATCCCAGGACAAGAAAAGATCACAGGTATTTATCTCAAAATTCTTTGATTCTGAGATTTCTTCTAGTGCACAAAGTGAAAAATGGTAATGGAGTTTACAAGTTAACTCATGGAATACATGGCGTGACTCTGGACTACTTTTTTCAGTATCCTTGCTGATATTCATGCATGTTATAGTAACAATGTCAATGTGTTAACCCACACTGAGGTAACCAATCTGTGCTTATCGAGACACTTGGCCAAGAAATTGTGTTCTACCTTCTGGAAATCAAAGACCCAAATATTTATTGTGATGGTCTTAGTAAACTAGATCCATTATAAGCCAGGAGGTGATGGTACAGAAATTAGCTATTCAGATGACAGAAAATCTAATCCAATCACAAAAGAGAGAAAAAAAAAGAACATAATTAACAACATGGCTGTATCTAAGTACATTTGAAGTTATCTAACATAAAAGAACTTTCTAAGCTTGAAATGCTCTTTCCTAGGAATTTTTTGCTCACTTTGTTTTGCTTTTAGAAGGGAAATGCATGGACTGTACAGGAATTTACAGTTAAGCCATGAATAAGGGAGAGACTTTACCTTGAGTTTCAACATTATACTCTGAGAGAATGGTTGAAGATCTGTTGGCAGAAAACTTCCCTGATATCATGAAAGATGACAAGATATCTAATCAAGATGCTCATCAAACCCCACATAAGGTAGATCCCAAAAGAAAGTCACCAAGACATATTATAATCAAACTTGCCAAAACCAAACATAAAGAGAGAATTTGAAGAGAGGCTAGGGATAAACGAAAAGTCATCTACAAAGGAGAGTCAATAAGAATAAGCTTGGACTACTCAGCAGAAACCATGCAGGAAAGAAGGCAATGGGATGACATACATAAAGCCTTGAAGGAAAAAAACTGCCAACCAAGAATTATATATCCAGCAACACAGTCTCTCAAATATGATGGCTAAATGAGGGCATTTCCAGATAAACAGAAGTTTAGGGAATTTACAAAAACCAAACCAAAATTATAAGAAATACTAAAGGGAGTCCTCTGGTTAGAAAATCAGTAACATCAGATAACAACCCAAGACTAGAACATAGGAGACAGCAACCAGATATTAACCAGATAGGAAAGTCACAAAAGTAAATCAAAGCTAAAACACTGAAAATAGGGAAACAGATGTCAATATGTAAAAGACAACAACATTAAAACAAAAAAGAGGGCTTAAAAAATGTAGACACAGATTTTTCATATGGAGAGGAAGTCAAGGCAATATAAAGAAATAAAAGACTGGTATAAACGTAGAAAAATAGGGGTAAATATTAAGGTAACCACAAAGGAAACTAACAATCCTACAATCAAAATAAAAAACAGAAAAACATAAAGACTCAGCAAACAAAAAAATCAACAACAATGAAAAAGATGAAAAGACAATACCCAAAGAAAAACAACTCAGCATAGAAAATTAAGTGGAAAAAAGAAACAGTGAACAACACACAGAAAAAGACATCAAAATGACAGCACTAAACTCATACCTATCAATAATTACACTGAATGTAAATGGACTAAATGCACCAATAAAGAGACAGAGAGAGGCAAATTGGACAAAAAAACACAGTATGTCTGTATGCTGCCTACAAGAGACACACCTGAGACTTAAAGACACAAACTAAAACTCAAAGGATGGAAAAACTATATCAAGGAAACATCACTCAAAAAAGAGCAGGAGTGGCAATATTAATCTCTGACAAAACAGACTTAAAGTTAAAATCCACCACAAAGGATAAGGAAGGACATATATAGCGATTAAAGGGTCAATACACCAGGAGGACATAACTATAATAAATACTTATGCAGCCAACAACAGGGCTCCAAAATACATAAAACAAACTCTAACAGCACTGAAAAGAGAGAGAGACAGCTCCACAATACTAGTAGGAGACTTCAACACACCACTTTCGGTGAAGGACAGAACATCCCGAAAGAAGCTCAGCAAAGACACAGAAGAGCTAAATGCCACAATCAACCAACTTGATCTCATAGATATATACCGAACACTTCACCCAACAGCAGCCAAGTATACTTTCTTTTCCAACACACATGGAACATTCTCCAGAATAGACCACATATTAGTCCATAAAGCAAGTCTTAACAAAATCCAAAGCATCGAAATATTACAAAGCATCTTTTCTGACCATAAAGCCATTAAAGCAGAAATCAACAACAGAAAAAGCAAGGAAAAAAATTAAACAAATGGAAACTGAACAACACCTTGCTCAAAAACTACTGTTATAGAAGAAATTAAGGATGGAATAAAGAAATTCATAGAATCAAACAAGAATGAAAACACATCCTACCAGAACCTTTGGGACACAACAAAAGCAATGCTCAGAGGTCAGTTTATAACAATAAATGCACACATCCAAATAGAAGAAAGGGCCATAATCAAAACATTAATGGTACAACTGGAACAAGTAGAAAGAGAGCAGCAAAAGAAACCCTGAGGCACCAGAAGAAAGGAACTAATAAGAATTAGAGCGGAATTAAATGAAATAGAGATTAGAAAAACAATTGAAAGAGTTAACAAGACCAAAAGCTGGTTCTTTGAAAAGATCAACAAAATTGGTAAACCATTTGCCAAACAGACAAAAGAAAAACAGGAGAGGAAGCAGATAACCCATATAAGAAATGAGATGGGTGATATCACAACAGACCCAAATGAAATTAAAAGAATCATAACAGAATACTATGAAAAATTGTACTCTAACAAATTTGAAAACCTAGAAGAAATGGACAAATTTGTAGAAACTCACTACCTACCTAAACTAACACAAACAGAGGTAGAACAACTAAATAAACCCAAAACAAAAGAAGAGATTAAAAAGGTAATTTAAAAACTCACAACAAAAAAAAGCCCTGGCCTGGATGGCTTCACTGGAGAATTCTACCAAACTTTCAGAGAAGAGTTAACACCACTACTACTAACGGTATTTCAGAGCATAAAAAAGGATGGAATACTCTCATACTCATTCTATGAAGCCAGCATAACCCTGATACCAAAACCAGGTAAAGACACCAAAAAAAGAAAAAAAAAGAAAATTATAGACCAGTATCCCTCATGAACATTGACGCAAAAATCCTCAACAAAATTCTAGCCAATAGAATTCAGCAACATATCAAAAAAATAATTCATCATGATCAAGTGGGATTTATACCAGGTATGCAGGGATGGTTCAACATTAGAAAAACAATCAATGTAATCCATCACATAAATAAAACAAAAGACAAGAACCACATGATCTTATCAATGGACCCAGAAAAGGCATTTGACAAAGTCCAACACCCATTCATGATAAAAACACTCAACAAAATAGGAGTAGAAGGGAGAATCCTCAATATAATTAAGGGCATTTATACAAAGCCAACCGCCAGCATCATCCTAACTGGAGACACTTTGAAAGCATTCCCTTTAAGAACGGGAACCAGACAAGGATGCCCTTTATCACCACTCTTATTCAACATTGTGCTGGAGGTCCTAGCCAGAGCAATTAGACTAGAAAAAGAAATAAAGAGCATCCAGATTGGTAGGGAAGAAGTCAAAGTGTCTCTATTTGCAGATGATATGATCTTATACTCAGAAAACCACAAAGAATCCACAAGAAAACTACTGGAACTAATGGAAGATTTCAGCAAAGTGTCAGGATACAAGATAAACATACAAAAATAGCTTGGATTCCTTTACACCAACAAAGAGAACCTTGAAGAGGAAATCACCAAATCAATACCATTTACAATAGCCCCCAAGAAGATAAATACTTACGAATAAAGCTAACCAGAGACGTGAAAGATCTATACAATGAAAACTACCAGACACTACTGCAAGAAACCAAAAGAGACTTGCATAAGTGGAAAAACATGCCTTGCTCATGGATAGGTAGACTCAACATTGTGAAAATGTCAATTCTACCCGAAGCGAACTACAGATACGACGCAATCCTGATCCAAATTCCAATGGCATTTTTTAATGAGATGGAGAAACAAATCACCAACTACATATGGAAAGGAAAGAGGCCCTGAATAAGTAAAGCATTACTCAAGAAGTAGAACAAAGTGGGAGGCTTCACACTACCTGATTTTAAAACCTATTATACAGTCAAGGTAGTCAAAATAGCCTGGTACTGGTACAACAACAGATACATAGACCAATGGAACAGAATTAAGAATCCAGACATGAATTCATCCACCTATGAGCAGCTGATATTTGACAAAGGCCCAAAGTCCATTAATTGGGGAAAAGACAGTCTCTTTAACAAATGGTGCTGGCATAACTGTATATTCATCTGCAAAAAACTGAAACAAGACCCATACCTCACACCATGCACAAAAACTAACTCAAAATGGATCAAAGACTTAAATTGAAAATGATAAAGATCATGGAAGAAAAAATAGGGACAATGCTAGGAGCCCTAATACACGGCATAAACACAATACAAACCATAAGTAACAATGCACAAGCACCAGAAAACAGACTAGATAAATGGGAGCTCCTAAAAATCAAACACTTATGCTCATCAAAAGACTTCATCAAAAGAGTAAAAAGACAACCTATAGACTGGGAAAAAATTTTTGACTATGACAAATCTGATCAGCGTCTAATCTCTAAAATCTACAAGATACTGCAAAACCTCAACAACAAAAAGACAACCCAATTTAAAAAAGGGCAAAGTATATGAACAGGCACTTCACCAAATAAGACATTCAGGGAGCTAACAGACACATGAAGAAATGCTCACAATCATTAGCCATTAGAGAAATGCAGATCAAAACTACAATGAGGTATCATCTCACCCCAACAAGACTAGCATTCATCCAAAAAACAAAAAATAATAAATGCTGGAGAGGTTGTGGAGAGACTGGAACACTTATACACTGTTGGTGGGAATGTAAAATGGTACAACCATTTTGGAAATCGATTTGACGCTTCCTTAAAAAGCTAGAAATAGAAGTACCGTATGATCCAGCTATCTGCTCCTTGGAATATATCCTAGAGAAATAAGAGCCGTCACACAAATAGACATATGCACACCCATGTTCACTGCAGCACTGTTTACAATAGCAAAAAGATGGAAACAACCTAGATGCCCATCAAAGGAAGAATGGATAAACAAATTATGGTATATGCACACAATGGAATACTACTCAATGATAAAGAACAACGATGAAGATGTGAAACATCTTATAACATGGAGGAAGCTGGAGACCATTATGCTGAGTGAATTTAGTCAGTCACAGAAGGACAAATATTGTATAAGACCACTATCATAAGAACTCAAGAAAAGGTTTAAACACAGGAGAAAATAGTCTTTGATGGTTACGAGGGTGGGGAGGGAGGGTGAGGGTTATTTACTAACTAGATAGTAGATAAGAATTATCTTAGGTGAAGGGAAGCACAACGCACACTACAGGGGAAGTCAGCACAACTGGACTAAACCAAAGCTAAGAAGTTTCCTGAAAACAATCAAACACTTGGAGGGACAGAGTAGCCAGGGTAGGAGTCTGGGGACCTTGCTTTCAGGGGACATCTAGGTCAATTGGCATAACAAAGCTTATTAAGAAAATTTTCTACATCCTACTTTGGTGAGTGGCGTCTGGGGTCTTAAAAGCTTGCAAGCGACCATCTAAGATGCATCAATTGGTCCCAGCCACCTGGAGTAAAGGAGAATGAAGAACACCAAAGACACAAGGAAAGTAGTAGCCCAAGAGACAGAAAGGGCCACATAAACCAGAGACTTCATCAGCCTGAGACCGTAAAAACTAGATGGTGACTGGCTACCACCAATGACCGCCCTGACAGGGAACACAACAGAGAGTCCCAGATGGAGCAGGAGAAAGGTGGGGTGCAGAACTCAAATCCCAGTAAGAAGACCAGACTTAATGGTCGGACTGAGACTGGAGGAACCCTGGAAAGCATGGCCCCTGGATTCTCTATCAGCCCAGAACTAAAACAATTTCTGAGGCCAACTCTTCAGACAGGAATTGGACTGGACTGTGGGGCATAAAGTGATACTCGTGAGGAGTATGCCTCTTAGCTCAAGTAGATACAAGAGACTAAATGGGCAGCTTCTGTCCATTTGGTGCAATGGGAAGGCAGAGAGGGTTAGGAGCTGGTTGAATGGACATGGTGAATCAGGGGTGGAAAGGAGGAGTGTGCTGTCGCTGTATGGGAAGAGCAATGAGAATCACATAACAATGTATGTATAAATTTTTGAATGGGAAAAAAATTAAAAATTAAAAAAAAAAAAACCAGATCCAATCAATATCTTTCTGCTAGGGAACATCAAAGGAGCCCAGGTAGTGCAACGTTTAAACACTTGTGTGCTAACCAAAAAGTTGGCCGTTCGAACCTACTCAGTGGTTCTGTGGGAGAAAGACCTGCCTATCTGTTCCCATAAAGATTACAGCCTAGAAAACCCTACGGGATGATTCCACTCTGTCACATGGGGTTGCTATGAGTCAGAATCAATTCAATGGCACCCAACAACAACAGGGTATACCAAAGAAACGTCAAAATCACTCAAATAATTAAAACAGTACTTCTCAATTTTGGCTGCACATTGGAATTATCTGACAAGTTTTTAAAAATATATTGATGCCTAGGTCACACACTAGAGATTCTGACGTAAATGGTCTTAAAGGCAACCTGGGCATAGGGGATTTTAAAATCTTCCCAGGTAATTCTAACATGCACCCAAAGTCAAGCACCACAGCCTCAAGAAAGCATCATCCATATTAAGAAAAGGAAGAACTACATAAATTGGGAAACACAATTTATCCCCTCGTTTCTAGCTCTCTATGCCACTACTATTTGGCTGCACTAAGAGTTAGGAACTCGGAGGTAGGGAACTCCAAGGCAAAGCATGATAAACAAGGAGCAAACAATAAACCAAAGCCACAGAAAGAACACCTCCTCTCAGAGAGGCAAGCACCTTCTTCACTTCCTTGGGACCATTCTGGCAGGAACCAAAGGTGCTGGGCTATGAGACTTGGGGACTAAGCTCTGGAAAAAGCAGTACCTGGATCCAGCAAAGTCTAAAATCTTTAAAGGGAAAAAACTCTGTTCATCTGCTCATTCACTCTGCTAACCAGGAGCCCCAAGTAGCAGACAGAACGGGTTCCTGGAGCGAGACTCAGTGGGTGCAATGAAAGCAATAAATGGGAAATTCTATAAACTGATGACCAGCATGTTTGTGTATATTGTCCCCTGGAACAGGGAGACCTTTGAATGTCTCTTCTGCTCAGAGTGTCTGTTTTCCACATGTCCCAACAGTAAGTAAAGGGAAAAAGAAAAAATTAAATTAAATCTTAAGAACTACAGGCCATAAAGCCCCACTGGCCAAACATCCCCTTCTCCTGGTGCCAGACACTTACCTTTCATGCAGTCACAGCGGTAGGAATGAAAAGCACTGACCTATAAAGATCACTTTATGATTAACAGTCCCAAAGGCAACCTCGTTGGAATAATTTTGCCATCATCTGGGAACCATCTTTTCTAGCCCAGCACCGAGTTAATTTAATAAAATAAATGACCACCTCAGTGTATCTGTGCCAAATAAGATGAGGAGTAATTTTAAAGGAAAGGTAGCTGTTTAACAGAGTGGTAAACATGTACTGAGCTGACACCTGTTTTATACAAAAATTCTGGGCTTTATATAAACATGTCATTAAGTTGCAAACATTTGTTAGGAACTGAGTTTTTTGCCCTATAAACAATCCTAGCTTGTGAAGGCCTTTGAGAATTTTCTTGATTTGAAAATTCAGTTAATGATCTGTAAAGGGCAAAATAAAAATGCTGAAATCCACTATAAATAATAATTCCCTTGTTCAACACAGGGAAATAACTATTTACTGGTAATCATTAAGTTTTGTGTTTTTCTAGACTCTTTCTCCAAGGAGGTCACATGATTCTACAGCAATGTAGAAAAATGCCTTCAAATACATAAACCAGTTGCTGTGGAGTTGATTCAGGCTCATGGCAATGCCATGTGTCAGCACAGAACTGTGCTCCATAGGATTTTCAATGGCTGATTTTTTGGAAGTAGATCACCAGGTCTTTCTTCTGAGGTGTCTCTGGATGGACTCAGACCTCCAACCTTTCTGTTAGCAGCTGAGTACATTAATTATTTGCACCACCCAGGGCTCTTTTGAATAACTAGTCTTGAATAAACAATGGGGAGAGATTTTCCTGTATGTGCTTACATGCATCTCCTCCCATCTTTTAGCTTATCCTTCTCTTATGCTATTTTTCTGACATCTGTTAGATCCAGTTTCATCTAAATATGACAAAGATAATGTTTCTATGCCTTCTTTCCCTAAATCAGTTCTTTCTTTCATGTAACAAATATGTGTTGATGCTCATTACTGTTGGTTAAGATTCCAGAATAATCTTTGATTGAGTTCATAAAGCTGCTTTGAAACTGGAAACAATCCAAAGATTTCACTGTTAGGCCTGATTCTGATCCCCTTAGGGCCCTGTGAGCCAATTAAATGCTCCATTCTCCAGCTCCAGAATGGACTTTCTTGTAAGGTTTGTGAAGGAGGTGATAGAGAAAAGTCAGGCTGCTGACCCTATGCAGCTATGGTATCCATGGAGCTTACTCTGGGGTGTATAGCTTGGGAACTAGCAATCTCTGAAATCTACTTGCTGACTCCATTGTGGGAGGCATAGTGGGTGATCCTCACCACTGCAAGCAATCTCTTTGAGTAGAAGGAGGTACAGCTAGTACTCTGAACCCCAAAGTAAAAAGAGACAGAATTAAGCTGATGAAATATTAACTTCATCCATCATATGTGTATCTTGGGAGAAGAAATTAGCTCCTCCTCTAAAATGTGAGGTAAATCTATTCCGGGCCTCTCTGTGATGAGCCTACTTAGAAATAAGTCACTTGCCTCAGAAACACAAGCCAAAATTGATCTGAGGCCTAGCCCTGCCCCTGACAGCTGACTGATCACCCACGGGCAGCCCTCTTAACCTCCATGAGTCTGTTTCCTCATTCATAACATGGGAAGAAAAATCTTGGTCAATCTACCAAACATGTGCTTTGAGATATCGAAAAAAGAAACAGATCGAGAAACAATTCCATTTGCCACAACCCACCACATTTCTATTGGGACGTCAATAGGTGAAATACAGTAATTTGCTTTCAGTCTAATCCCTCTGAGGAAAAGTAACGCACCTTTAATGCCAAGAGAAACACCAAAGCTGGTGGTTCTACAGAAAAGGAAAAAATGGTTTTACAATATCAAAAAAGCCTTGCAGGAAAACAGTGATGAAGGCATCAGCTTTCTTGTTTGTTGGCTTAAAATCTCTACCCAATTTACTGTAACCTCCCTCGTTAAGGAAGTTCTACAACTGCCCAAATGTAAACTGGGTTGAGAACATTTCCCTGCCTACTTCTCCTTCTTCCCAATTTACTCAGGCATTAGCCTCACTCCCCACCCCACTCCCACTACTGAGACACCATTATCTGGAGATCATTCCCTCTGTTGTCCCCTCTCCTTCCCCTTCACTCTGTGGTTAAGGGAAGGGCAGGGCAACATTGTTCCACCTCCTTCCCAGCTCCCCTCCCTGCACAAGAAGATGGACTTGCTAACCTGATTGATTAGTCTGACCAAAGACATTCATTGGGCCATATTTACTAGTGTGCGGGGGTGGGCGGGGGGGTGTTCACTGTGCCTTAAAAGCAGGTACCCTTAGCCTTTGCTTCCTTCTCTGGCCAGCAGGTGTCTATCAAGCCTAGGCAGAGTCTGGCCCCTTAGGGTACCCCAGCCATTCTCACTGTCTTCTAAGCCAAGAAGCTGGGTAGATAAGGAGACCTAGGCCTGATTGGGAGCCCTGGTGGCATAGTGGTTAAGAGCTTGGCTGCTAACCAAAAGGTCCACTATTTGAATCCACTGGCCACTCCTTGGAAACACAATGGGGAGTTCTACTCAAATGACTCAACAGCAAAGGGTTTAGGTTTTTTTGGTTTTGGTGGCACAGAGTTAAGCACTTGGCTGCTAACCGAAAGGTTGGTGATTCAAACCCACCCAGCAGCTCCACAGGAGAAAAAACCTGGCCATCTGCTCCGTAAAGATCATAGCCTACAGAACCCTATGGGGCAGTTCCACACTGTCCTATAGGGCCACTATGAGTCAGAATCGACTCGACAGCACACAACAACAGACCCAACTGAGACTCTGTGTCTTTGTTTCTTACCCCTTGCTGTCTAGTCTGTTCCAGCTCATAGCAACCCTATAAGACAGAGTAGAACTGCCCTATAGGGTTTCCAAGCTGCAACCTTTACAGAAGCAAATTGCCACATCTTTCTCCTGTGGAGCAACTGGCGGATTCAAATAGCTGACTTTTTGGTTAGCAACCAAGTGTTTAACCATTGTGCCACCAGGGCTCCTTCTTAGTTTCTTAGTGCTGCTGTAACATCTTGGTGGATCATCATGTGACACGTATCTTCTGTTCCTTTTGTGCTTTCTTCTCTGTGCCTAATCTACTCTTTTTATATCTCAGAGGTGATTGGCTTAAAACACACTCTACACTGCCCCACAGTGTTCCAAGGCTGTAAATCTTCACGGGAGCAGACCATCATACCTTTCTCTCGAGGACTGGCTGGTGGGTTCGAACTGGCAACCTTTCAGTTAGCAGCCAATGGTTTAACTTCTGTGCCAACAAGGCTCCTTTTAGGAGCACAGGTAAGTGCACCCACATTAGCCAGGGGCTAAGGAATACTTCCTGGGGGACATGGGCCTGCCCCAGGGTCCTAAAGGACAGGAAGCGATTAGCCTAGCCCCTGAGTCTGAGTGACCTCTGAGTCTGGCGCTCAGGTAAGTGCTGCAGGTGTTCTTGGTGTTGCAGGCTTAGGAGTCATCAGTCATCAGAATGACTTGGAATATGGGAATACTTAGTTTTCTGGCCTTGAAGAACCCAAAGTCCAGTGCTGTTTGTTACCATGACAACAGAAGGTCATGGCTAAGCCTGGGAATAAACCAGGAATCAGAGCAAGGACAGATCAGGAAATCAGATGGAGAGATGAATAGGGGAGGGGGTGAGAGAGAGAAAGGTTAGAAGGAGACAGTGTACAGCATGAAGGTGTGATAGAAGAAAATGGAAATTACTGAAGGCCTGACATGCAGAGGCAATATAGTTTAGGGTAACAAGCATGGCCTTCTAGAATAACACAGATCTGAGTTCAAATACCTGGAAGCAAGTGGAATACAGCTGGTGCACAATAGTATTTGTTGAATTAATTAATTCCTGAAAATGTTTTCACATCTTATGCATTCTGTGGCCTGGGGACAGTAGTGCAGGTACTCTTCGAGGGGAGGGGAGGTACTACCTGGAACAGGTAGTACCACAGCACATCAGTGGGAAGTCCTGAGTTATAGAAAATAAAGAACTATATATTTCTCAGTGCATATATGTTAATCATTTATAAAACTGTACAGAATGGATGGATGAATTAATGAACAGAAAAATGATTCTACGTTTCATCACTTTCTGACTGAGTAACTTCCCCAGTTTCTCTTGAAAAGGTAGAGATAATAATAGTTAACTTGAAGAGCTAATTTGTGAGGATTAAATGAAGCAAAGTATATACAGCCTTTAGGGCAATTAGTATAAACTCAATCACCCTTAGCTTTTTGGACCACTTCTCCCTGGCCATCCTCCCAAAAAAAAAAAAAAAAAAAATCATTGCTGTCGAATCAATTCCAACTCATAGTGACCCTGTAGGATAGAGTAGAACTGCCCCATAGGATTTCCAAGGTGGTAAATCTTTTACAGAAGCAGACATCCTCCTCCCATGGAGCAGCTGGTGGGTTTGAACTGCCCGACCTTCTAGTTAGCAGCCAAGTGCTTAACCACTTAGCAACCATCAACAAAGCCCATCTTTTTGGCCCAGCCCATTAGGGGCCTTCTGTGGTAGACTCTAGTCTCCACAATTGCCTCAAGGTCTTTGCCTGGCTGTTGCACTACAAATCTCACCCCTACCAGCGTGTTGTGTGCCCATATATTCAGTTGCCTTTTCTTTTGACTCATTCTCCCTTTGGCCCCCAGACCTTGCTCTCCTTGCCTTCACAGCCAACTGGTCCTCACTTCCTCCTTCAGAACCTACACACCTCCCTAGGGGTGCAGAGGAAAGGACCACAATGGCACATGAGGACTGTTATCTTGGATGGAGGTTGACAGTTTGGAGGAGAGGCTGGTATCAGAAGCCTTTAATGGTGACCCCAGCATCCTTGCAGATCTGAAAGAACCTCAGTGACCTGTAAGAATGTGATGCTTTGACCTTGGCAATTTTTTCCTAAAAAGTTCCACATCCTTCCCTAAAGAGTGGTTATAGCACACGCACAAAAAAAATCAGCAAGTCCATCATCCCATCCTTGTGGGGCATGATATTCCCCCAGTATCTGTGAGCTGTCTCCTCAAATCAGCACTCAGAATGCTCTGAGACTGAATCTCCCCACTCCTCCTGCTCTGCAGCTGTTAATGAGTAACAGAAATAAACTTAAGGCTTTTCATTTAACAATGAATCAACCAAAGCACTTGGGAAAGATGTGACATTTACAAGAACATTTACATTTTTGTGCTAAAATATTACTTTAAAACTTCACGCTATATCACCAAATACAGTTCTGGGTGGAATTAAACACCACATTTCACGTAACTCAGTATCATACGTTTTGTTAAACCTTGTGCTCTTGAAAATCTGGGTTTGCACTGGAACAGAGGTAAGAAAGGTGGCTCAAAGGGAGAATGAAGAAAACCAAAGACAAAAGGGAAAGATTAGTCGGAAGGACTGATGGAACACAGCTACTACAGCCTCCACCAGACTGAGTCCAGCACAAATAGATGGTGCCCAGCTGCCACCACCAACTGCTCTGACAGGGATCACAGTGAGGGTCCTGGACTTAGCTGGAGAAAAATACAGAACAAAATTCTAACTCACACACACACACACACACACACACACACACACACACACACACACACACAAAGAGACCAGATTTACTGGACTGACAGAAACTGGAGAAATCCCAAGATTCTGGCCCTCGGACAACCTTTTAACTCAGTACTGAAGTCGCTCCTGAGGTTCACCCTTCAGCCAAAGATTAGACAGGCCTATAAAACAAACAATAATACATGTAACTCAACCACGTATATGAGACTAAATGGACATACCAGCCCAGGGGCAAAGACAAGAAGGCAGAAGAGGACAGGAAAGCTGGACGAATGGAAATGGGGAACCCAAGGTTGAGAAGGGGTTGGCAACGAAGGTCACAAAAAATGTGGGTATTAATTGTTTAATGAGAAACTAATTTGCACTGTAAACCTTCACCTAAAGCATAATAAAAAAAAAAAATAGAAAGAATGAAATATGGCTCAGGAGAGAAAATATGTGCATATATCAAATATGTCTTCAGCTCTTATATGCCTAGAAAACTCGAGCCAGTGTGAGTGGATTAGATGACCCAAGCACTTTGACTGGATGCATTACCCTAGGAGTAATAAGTGAATTCCTAAGAACTGAGAGGCATAACATTCACCGACTTGACAAGAACATGGCTGAGAATCCTGGCTCATCAGTGAACTGCTTCTCATCTTCCCTTCCTGACAGCTCATTACTTTCTTTTCTGAACATGCTCTGTGCTAGACTACCTTCTCTAGGGCTGAGGAAAAATGAACTGAACCTTATGAAATATAGATTTCAGCCACTCCTCTCAACAGATAACCAGAGGGATCATTGCTTAGGGAGCTCATGCAGAGACAAATGGTGACCAGACTTGGTGAAGAATGGCATGGGACTCACTCCCCCAGCCATACGTGTTCCCTGGATTTTCACACCTTTCACATTTCTCTCTTCCCTTTCAATTTATGACTTTAGCAAATCAACTGATGCAGGTAATTTAGAAACCCACCGTTTTTTTCTGGGAGATACTTTGAACATGTAGACATAACTAATGAATTAGTCCCACTGAATTGCGCATGAAGCATGGGGATGTCTTCTTTTTAGAATCCTACATTATGTAAGGTTACTGAGTGTGGCAATCATTTTGTTCTTCTCAGTGGGGTTGAGTTTGTTTCTGCTGTGTTCCTCTCCTAGTTAGTTGAGGTTTGTGACACCTCCAAGGGTTGCTAAACTAGTACATCTGTGCTTCGGTGACCCCTCTGTACTGTTTGGTTTTCCTATGCTCCATTTTTACTTGACTGTATGTCATGCTCAAATCAGACAACTTTTAACAAAAATGTTGGTAATGATATCATTACGTTTCAAGTCAAGTTTTCTTTTCTGCTCCCCTTTCTGGAGCCAAGTGCCTCCGAAGAATAAAGCAATAAAAGGGAGATTTTTGAAATGGTACTTAAGACTTTGAGGGAATGTGCATTAGTCAGGACATGAATTCAGTTGTGTGCAACAGAGACCCACAACAACACTGGTTTAAGCAAGAAATATATTTCTCATATGAAAGTTGCCCTCAATAACATGGCTCAAGGTAGTTTTTTATGAAGTCCTAATTCCAGCCATTAGGAAGGAAGAAAGGGAGAAAGGAAAGTAGACATTCATTTCTTCTGAGCTTTATGACCTGGAAATGTCATGTATCACTTTTGCTTATATCCTATTAACCAGAATTTAATGACACAGCCACACCTAGCTGCAAGGGAGTCTGAGAAGCATAGTCTTTATTCTGGGATGTCTGGCCTAAAAATGTACTTGGAGGCTACCATTACATCAAGGTAGTTTCCCACCTGAAAATTGTGCAGCCAAAACAATCTGTGCCTTTGGATTATGTTCTTCCCATGAGCTAGCATTTGTGAAGAGTACCTCCTTCATTGTATAACTCCAGGAAGCACCATTTACATCAAACATGATGCTCTGTATTTTTGGATCTGGATTTCTTGGTCCAAGGAAAAGTCTTATATAGAATGGAGTTATTAAAAGAATTATCCAGATAATTCAAGGCAAACATACCAACCTCTTAGAAACCAGGCTTCTTATCTGTTGAGGCTTGAACCATAAATACCCTTTCTATGTGAAGAGTCTGACATCATGTTAAGAAGTGCTGAGTAAAAGTCTTTCTTTGGATAGATAAATCTATTTCAAGTCACTGTGTTCAGCTCTCCCACCTGCCTGGTCAACGTTATGAGTTGGCAGAAGGAAGTGCTGGTTACATGAGCTTCGGAAGTCATTGTCTGGTGAGACAATGTCTAGGAACAAGAAGCAGTAATGAATTTACCAATAATCACAATCCTGATATTAGCCTTTCTGGGTCCCAGTATTGAGCAAACATGGTATCTCTGTCATTCCCTGTATTAAGGCTGTCGGCTGTTACTTCTAGATACTCGTGGATGGCAACTTAGACTAAGAAACTACACTTTTAAATTTCACTCTGGATTCAGGAAAAGGCATCAAATGGGACACATTAGGCTCCTTGACAGCTGAATTTTATGTCTGCTGGTGGAAATTATCTAACATAGTGGTTCTTAACTCTCATCATTCATTGGAATCACCAGAGAGACTTTACAAAATACCAATGTCCAGTCCCAGCCTCAGGGATTCTAATGCAGTTATCTGAGATGGGCCAAAGGATTGGAATTTTTAAACCTGCCCAAGTGATTCTAATGTGCCTTCAAGGCTGAGAGGCAATAATCTAAGGAATTCCTCCCTGTGTTTTAAAGTGAGCCCTGATCTGTTCCAATTGTTACAGGATTATGTAATCATAAGAGATTTCAAATGCATTGTGCAAGGTACATCTTTGCCCTCAATAGCTGAAGAAAATTATCACACACTCGTAGCTCTGATGTTGAGCCCTGGGAACAGGTAGATATAATACAAGGAGAAAAATATGATAAAGGAAGTAGGTTTTCTTTGGTCATTTTCTTTTTGCAGAAGAAATCCATCCAAGGTAACTCACAAGGGATGTACATTTTTATAAGCCTACATAAGGACCTGAAATGGATCTAGAAAGCTGAGATGACTCTAGGGACCAACTCCTCTTTCACTTTCCTTCATGGGTCTAATTTTGAAGACTGTCTGTGCTATATGACCTAAACCACTGACCTTTCCACCCTGTTCCTCACTCCTGCCCTACTGTAACCAACACTCTGGCCAAGCTGGACAACTCTTTTTTCCCAGCATCCCAATTTCTTCATGACATCTTTTTCACTTCCTCCAATAGAATGTGATCTAACCCCCCTCTTAATCAAATACGTTGTATCTCTATTATGACACTTGTTATAGTCTACCTAATTTTATACTAACTTGTAGTCTAGTCTTTTCCTTCCTAATAGTATCTTGCAAACAAGCCCTGTGTCTTTACTTCTCTTTGCATCCCTAAAGCCCCTAACATAGTGCTTTCCATCTGATAAAACCAAAACCAAACTCATTGCCATCAAGTCGATTCCAACTCATAGCGACTCTATAGGACAGAGTAGAACTGTTCCCATAGAGTTTCCAAGGAATGGCTGATGGATTCGAACTGCTGACCTTTTGGTTGGCAGCCGGGCTCTTAATCACTGTGCCACCAGGGCTCCTTCCATGTGATTAGCACTCACCAAATATTTACTGAATTGAATTGATATGTTTCCAGAAGCTTCTCCAGATGGTTCTTTCATTTAATGGGTTGGTCTCAAGAAAATGTACTTCATACCTTATCTCCTGCCTCTGAACCATGAGAACTTCAGCAACTCACTCGGACTCATTAAATGGAGGTTCTTAGATGAGCACATACCTAGAGAAAATCACTCTAGACATGCCACCTATTATTTATTTAGCAGTACAGCAGTCTAATATCTTTAATGGCTCTCTACTAGCTGCAGTAAATGAGTCATTTGACATTTCAAAATAAAATAAATACTGCGTTTATGAAAGAAAAAATCCCAAAATTCCTCTTTAAAGACATTGGAGATATTGGGGAAAAAAAATAAAAGAGGGAGGTTGGGTGCAGCGGTGGACACTCAAAGAAAGTTCTTCCAATGACAATAAAGCTTTTAAATGGTTGTGCAAAGGAAAGAAGGCTTTCCAGGTGCCAATGCAAAGGAAAGATTGCTTTCTAGACCTTGAGTTGAACAAAACTCTCCATCTCCAGAGAGGTATGGGCCATCTGAGTTGCAGAAAGGAGGAGGGATAGGCAAAAGGATATTATTCCTAAACACATTACTATTTTTCAAACTTTAAAAAGCCTGCCAAACACTCTGCCTCCCTGGGAAACAGGAATAATCACTGTATCCACAGAGTTTGTGAGGGTTGACTGATATTAGTGTTACCATAAAATCAACATGATTTATATTTACGTTTGTATGACTCCTTGCAGTTTATGAATTATTTCTTATGTATTGTCTCACTTAAGACTCCCAACAACCCTGTAAGTAATAGGAATTATGATGCCCATTTTACAGAGCATGAAACTGAGTTCTGGTTGCTAGCCATGACAGTGACCAGATGTTGTTTCCAACCATACCACACATTGTTAAAATCAGGACTAGATTGGGAAGATGGATCCCTATGCGAATGCCTCCTCACTCAGTACCCAAGGTAGGTGCAGGGATTAAGGGCACAGGGTTTGGAGTTAGAGAGAATTGACCAGGATCCCAGCTCTGCCCTTCCATAAACTTGGACAAGGTACTTATTAAACTTCACTTGATACTAAACCAAAAACCGGTTGCCATCGAGTGGATTCCAACTCATAGCGACCCTATGGGACAGAGTAGAAGTGCCCCATAGGGTTTCCAAGGAACGGCTGGTGGATTTGAAATGCTGACCTTTTGATTAGCAGCTGATCTCATAACCACTGCGCCACCAGGGCTCCTCACTTGATAGCAAGTTCCTGATTTGTAAAATGGCCACAATAACATCCACAGTGTTTTTCTGAGGATTAAATGAGTTTACGAATTGCTTAACACAGGGCTGGAGATATGACCCACAATGAATGATAGTTATTAATATTAGCATGAGATTCACATATGAGGAATAGCATATTGCACATTGCAGAGTGCTCTGTAATTATGGTTTCTAGTTAAATACATGGCCTAATGGAAAAACATCCAGGGATTTTTTCTAGCTGAGAGTAAACACTAATTTCAAATGAAAAATTTGTGCTAAACCATTGTACCTCAAATGGGACTCAATATTTTTTCAAGATTATGTATTCTGTTAACGAAAGTACACACACTAATCAAAGTTGGGTTTTCTTTATCTTAAAATATCTTGTGTTTTAAAATTTTAACCAATAAACCATGTCCACTAGATTACCCCATATTTCACTGCACACTTCAATAATCTTTACACATTAGTCAACCACGTTGAGCTTTCCCCTGTGTATTTACTATGCCTGTATTTTATTATTTCCTTAGTAAACCTTGTGTTTCAAAAGCTTTCCAGAACAACTCAATCACAAAAATATGCTTTTGGGTGACACTTAAGATATGAGGTCCTAACCCAGTGGTGAAATAATTTTAATTATAAAAACAGAACCATGAAATGGAATCCTAGTGACAGTTACATAAATCTGTAATTATCCAGTCGGCTTGTAAATCCCTTCTCATTCAATCTGCAGACAGGGATGTCATCTCATTAAATCAACAGTTCAGATGTGCACACAAATGCCTTACACCAAATACACATTTCTCTTTCCACTATCTCCCAACAGCTAAGCCTCTCCTACATGGTGGCAACATCAAATTAAACCAGAGGAGAAAAGTAAATAAGGAAATCAGATAGCTGAAGCAAAACAAGCAACTGCAGCTGGTGCTTCCGGCCAACAGACCCCAGGTGTTGAAAAGAAATTATGTGAATGTTGTATGTGTGTGTGTGTCTGCGTGCCATTCAATAATTAAATTCCTCTCATTTGCTAGGTACTGTTCAGAGTCAACCAGACAGCAACTAGTTTTTATGCTAGACATATATTTAGGCATACATATACATTTATATATAACGTATATATCAAACTACACTTACAGTCATATCATTTACTGAGACTTACTGCAAACATGGCACTGATCTTCATACATTTCTGATTTATTCCTTACAACAACCTTCTGAAGTTGCTTCTCCCCATTTTATAGAAGGGGAAATTGAGGTGTAGAGAGGTGAAGCTACTTGCCTAGTCACGTTAGTAGTAGGCGGTAGGGCTAGGGTTTTAAATTAGACAGTCAGACTCCAGAGCCCACCCTCTTTATACTATGTAACCAATAGGAGATAAATGAATTAAATGAATGAATGGATAAAAAATGACTTAAGTTTTATATCCTATTGGATGTGGAACTTCAATTTTTTTAATCCCAAAAAGAAGCATGAACAAATGCTCTATCTTCTTAAAAAATTTGGAATTTGAGTGAAAGCATTTTACAGCACTGATTAACTGGTATCAAAGTCATGTGGAGGATTGTGGTAGAACCTATACTTGAGCCCCAATATCCATTCTACTTTTTTTACTCAGTAAAAAAATGTCACCCAGGCTACATTTCCAAGCTTCCCTTGCAACTATCTGTGGTTACATCTAAATTCTAGACAGAAGAGTATAAATGGAAGTTGTGTGTGCAACCTCCAGGCAATGTCTTTAAAGAAGGACATGAACTCTTCCCTTGATTGACTGCTTATATCTGCTGGCTGGTATGTAGATGTGATGGCTGGGGTTCTGGTTTCCATATTGAACCATGAGGTGACTTTGGGAATGGAAGACATATCAACAAGATGAAAATATCCTAGGTCTCTGACACTGTGGGCTGCTCTAGACTACTACCTCCTGACTTGTTCAACTTGAAAGAGGAATAAAATTCAATCTCGTTTAAGGCACTATTATTAGGTTTTTCTGTAACTCACAAGTTAACTTAAACCTAATTTATCATAGGGTTTTCACCTGCCTCTATCTATTGAGCGTGACTGCTACAGATAGAGTCAATACCAACACGGTAGATTCTCTAGTCAATGGTAGATCTTTGGTGACAAACTGCCACATCCCACCACCTCCAATGTTCTTGTTACAGCAGCACTAGGTTACTAAGACAGGGACCTATTAAACATCCAAGTGGACATTTCTATTATGTGCAGCCGGGATTAGGAACCATCTTACTGTGTCACGTAAATTGTAATCTGTCTGACATGGGGGCTGCAGAAAGCAAAATCCTTCCTGAATCTTGAGCTGCCATTATACCAAGACCTGATGATCCCAGTGTAATAAACAAAATCTCTGAGACCTTAGCCCTGCCTGCCCATTCCTCCTTCTCGGGCTCACAGCTTTCCTCTCATTCTCCTTCAAGGCATCTGAGCTGATGACTCCCCATACCCCCTCCCACTGCTGCAGAATCAGAAATGGGGACTCTCCACCTAACAGTTGGGGTTGGATTCTGGATCAGTAGCAGATAATTTCTTGCTTTTGGAATCCAAAGGGAGGGGCTATGAAGCAGGAGCATAACCCAGGAGTGGATTCAGGAGCTTCTAAAGTCAGGCCGAGGCAGGTGAGTCACCAATAACCATCAGAGATGAGGGACTTCTTGCAGCTGGAGCCCATGAAGAGAAGCATTGGATGCTCCCACAGCCTTCCAAGCTTCCTTAAGGGAGCCAAGCTCACTGGAAAGCAGAATGGAAAATCACACTCATAGGTTACCTAAGTTTATGGAATTGAGCAGCATGTTGTGGAAAAGTCTGAGCTCACAGGCCCAGAGATTGAAAACATACAACTGGGCTTTGTCAGGCTGGGAGCAAAGAAAAATCATTGAAGAAAAATTTAAAACACCACACCCTCAGCTATTCCAATAACGCTACCTCAGTTCACTAATTTGGCTCCCCTCCTTCTGAGCCCTTTTTCTCCCTTGGTTTCCTCTCCCTTCCTTCTGCCCTCTTGTTCCAGTCTAATTTTTTCAGAGAGCTATGGTGTATGGGTTTGATGAGTTTTGAGTATTTGCTGAAGAGCCAATTGCATTCTCCCCTGTTCTCAGTGGCAGAAGGAGGGATAAGCGGAGAGAGCTCCTTTGATCGCCCTCCAGGAGCAGCCTCTAAGCATGCCTGTTGACATTTGAGAAGCTAATAAACAGCATCCTTATACCTCACCGGAGTTCTGAACCAATTCAGAGTAGACACAGGAATCTGGAAAATAAAGATTTAATATTGCCTTCAATACAGATAAAAGGATAATGGAGGCATGGTTTAGGTCTGGTTACTCACCAATGACAGGTACAGCTGGAAAACTGAAGGTTCCTCCTTGGAGACCCAGCATGCAGAGCATTCCTCATGGTCAGAAACAAATGGGGCATCATCTCTCCTACAGGCAAGCAGAGCTAAGGTGGAGCTGAGCAGCTCCAGCCCAGCTCCTTGTTCCAAACTCATCAATCAGGTAAGACATTCTTCCTCCTCTGGGAAAGAATAACACAGGAAAAGAGGAAGGCCAGGATGTTCCTCTAAGCAAGGACCCTCAACACAAAAGAACCATCAGGAGTGTTTGTATTCGTTTTTTGTGGCTGCTATAACAAATTACCGCCTGCTTGATGGATTAAAACAACAGAAATTTATTCTTTCACATTTCTGGTGGCCAGAAGTTAAAAATCAGTATCAGTGGGCTGACATCAAGATGCCAGCAAGGTCACAGCCCCTCCAGAGACTCTAGTGGAGAATCCTTCCTTGTTTTTTCCAACATTTCTTGGCTTATGGCTACCAACATTTCTTGGTTTATGGCTACCAACATTTCTTGGTTTATGGCCACGTCACTCTAATCTCTGCCTCTGTGGTCACGTTTCCTTCTCCTCTTCTGTCAAATCTCCCTCCATCTACCTTTTGTAAGGATACATGTAATTGCATTTAGGGCCCACCCAGATAATTTCCCTATCTCAAAAATCTTTAACTTAATTATATCTGCAAAGTTACTTTTTGCCCTATAAACTAACATCCACAGGTTACAGGGATTATGATGTGGCTATCTTTTGGAGGTCCATTATCCAGACTAAGGAGCCCTGGTGACACAGTGGTTAAAGCACTTGGCTGCTAACTGAAAGGTCAGCAATTTAAACCCACCAGCCACTCCACGGGACAAAGATGTGGTAGTCTGCTCCCATAAAGATTACAGCCTTGGAAACCCTGTAGGGCAGTTCTACTCTGTCCTATATGGTCACTATGAGTCGGAATCAACTCAACAGCAATGGGTTTGGTTTTTTATTTTTATCCAGACTACCACAGTTGGGAATATGTGTTCCCGCCTCACAGTGCTCCCTGCAGAAAGAAGCTCAGAGAGGTTGACTCTTCAATGCCCTTCCCAAAAGAATGACAGTAAAGATGAATTTCAAGCATCAGTGAAGGAGATGTTTGTGGAAGTTTCTGGACAGTCCTCCTCCTTATGTGGTAAGGCTGGCCCTCTTCTAATCTCATCTCACTCTCATCGTAGCTCAACAATGAATGAGTATCAGTGATCTCAAAAACCACTCGGGAGGCACTAGAAGGCATTTAGAACAGAGCTTGATCATTCTCTTCGCAAAACTGTCACCAGGTCTCGATGTCCTATGAGACAAAGCGCAAACAGTTTAACTTGGTATGATATAGTCTGATAATTTCCCCCCAGTATCCATTCTCTCCTTCTTACCTTTGTTTTTAAATGCAACTCCCAACCCCCACCTGAGTTTTACCTAGGAACAAGGCTGCACAGCTAGTGACTGAGTGTCATGGATTGAATTGTGTCCCCCAAAAATATCTGTCAACTTGGCTAGGTCATGATACCCAGTATTGTATGATTGTCTACCATTTTGTCATCTGACGTGATTTCCCTATGTGTTGTAAATCCTATCACTATGATGTAATAAGGCTGATTAGCAGCAGTTATACTGATGAGATCTACAAGATTAGATAGTGTCTTAAGCCAATCTCTTTTGAGATATAAAAGAGAGAAGTGAGCAGAGAGACATGGGGACCTCATACCACCGGGAGCACAGCACTGCCTTTGGACCTGGGGTTCCTGCGCAGAGAAGCTCCTAGTCCAGGGGAAGATTGATGACAAGGACCTTCCTCCAGAGCAAACAGAGAGGGAAAGCCTTCCCCTGGAGCTGATGCCCTGAATTTGGACTTCTAGCCTAGTAGACTGTGAGAAAATAAATTTCTCTTTGTTAAAGCCATCCACTTGGTATTTCTGTTATAACAGCACTAGATGACTAAGACACTGTGTTTCCCAGCTTCCGATGTGGCTACGTTCTAGCGAATGGGATGTGAGGAAAAAATGTGGAAAATATCTGAGTCATCTCCTTAAAAGAAAGTTGCTTGTCCTTTACTTCTTCTTTCTCCCTTCCCATGCACCAGAACAGAGCTGTGGTGGAGGTGAATCATCTTCAACTATGCAGACAATATCTCAGGGGATAGCGCAGCAACAAGATGAAAGGAAAATGAGTCTCTGGATGACATTGTGGAGCACAGCTTCCTACCACCTGGACCACCTACCAACCTGGACGTTTACATGACTTATAACTAAACCTTATACCTTGGTTTCTGTTAAAGCAACCACACCAATATACTAATCCTGATAAAGATCTATGAATTTTGCTCATAGCCATCCTATCTGCTCTCTAGCCCTACGTGAACCTACTAGACTCTACTGAACATGCCACATGCTTCCTTCTGCGTGCCTTTGGCCAGTTTGTACCTAGATATCCTCCTTACCTCTTCTTCGTCTGTTCAAGCTTTCCCATCCACCAAGAGCCAACTCACACTTACCCCATCTCATTCATATTCATTTAACAAATATTTATTAAGCACCTATTATGAGTCAGGCACTGAGTGGTTCCTGCCTGTAATCTAACGGCAGCTATTGCTGAATGCTAGCTGTTACATGCAACTCCCTGTCTCTCGGATATTAGGTCTACGTTTAGATTTCCTGCTATGGACCCTACCCATCAGGTTGTATTCCTAGGTACCAGCTACACCCAAAATGAGGGCTGAAAGTGTTCTTCCTTCTTGGTCTGGGTATCTGAATTGCCTGATTGCATGCCGCATTCATTCAATCAATCAGCAAAAATATATTGAACATCGACTATGTACCAGTCACTGAACTAGGGGTTGAGGAGAACATAGGTGAATAAATCACAATCCTTGCCTTCAAGGAGCTTGAAATCTAGCAGAAAAGGCAGCTATACGATAAGTACTCATAATAAAAATAAGTACTCATAGAATCATGTGCAAGGTATGCTGTGGAAGGGAATATCAATCATAGAGTGTAGGGATAGCAGTCCAAGAGAAGGAGGTGACCTTTGAGCTGACTTTTGGAATATGACTATTCATTTGCTTTGTGGATAAAGTGAAAAGGAAATTCCATTCAGTGGGGACTGTATGTGCAAAGCACAGTGGTGTAAAAGGCGCAGTATGTTCAGGTGCTTCTAGAGTTATTGGTATTGCTGGAACAAAGTTTGGGAGTAAGAAACGGGGAGTGGAAGAAGATAGGTCTGGAGTGGTAGGAAGAGGTCTTGTATTCCATGCTAAGCAGCTTGAATTTATCCAGCAGCTCTCTCAAACTGCAAGCTTGGGTCCAACTGGAAGGAATAATTTTAACCAGTAAGCCATCTTAAGAATGACGATAATAGGTAATGAGTAGAAACTTGCATTTTTGAAAGATCCTGTGGCCTTCCAGTATCTGAAAAAGTTATTCAGATAAAGTTACTCAGGCTAGGTTACTCAGATTAATTCTTCAGCTGAAAACAAAGGAAAATGATGGATAAAGCTGTCAAAGTAAAAACAACATTAAAACACTGAAGATCTGAAAAAACACGAGGGACTTCCAGGCTAATTTTTGGATGAAAGCCTATAACTGAAAAGGTAAGCCAAAAATAAGGCCTACAAAATTGCTTATGATCTGAGGGCATTTGCCAATAACACAAATACCTACGCTCAGGTTGCCAGTTGCGGACCTAGAAGGACAGTACTTGAGTTCAAGCTTGGCAAGGGTAGGGAGTCTAATTAGAAATCCTTCCCACACTGAGCTGGGGCCCAAGAGAGCTATACTCTCAACAGCAACCAGATCTGATCCAGCCTCTGTCTCCCAAAGCCTCAAGAAACTTCAAAAAGGGATATTTTGGTGCTAAGTTAAAGGAGAGAGGAAAAAGTAAAAGAATAGTAAAACCAGCTATTCTTAGGTATTTGTGACCAGGAGCCTGTCTTCTTATAAATTTTTCTTTGTTCTATACAGTCTGAACGGTGATCCAGTGATTCTCAGACCTTGAGCCTGTTCTGAGGCATTTTGACTGATACTGAATCTCAAGAGGAAGCATACTCATTCTAGATCTCAGAGAACACTCACAAATAATTTTTCAACAGCAATGACCAACAAGCTATCAGAGATTACCAGGCATACAAGCAAATAAGAGAACAGATACATAAACAAGAACCATCAGAAATCATAGACCACAGAAACAGACCCACACAGATTTCAGATATTGGAATTATTAGTCTCAGATTTGTAAAATATTTTTACAATCATGTTAAAAAATAAATAGTAAACTTGAAACTATATGGCGATAATAGGAAACTATACAAAATGATATAGTAGATTTGAAAAAGAATCAAATGAACTTCCAAAATTGAAAAATACAAGAACCAAAAAATACAATAAATCAATGAACGTAGTTAGCTACAGATAAGGCATGGCAGAAAAGAAAATTAGTAAACTGGAAGAAATTTTGGAAATCTTTCTGGGTCAAGGAGACTCTCGTTTTCCAGGCCTTTGGGGCAATATTGTTCTGTATTCTTTTAATTGCATATGGTAAATTTCCATATGGGAAGTTGCTACTTTACAGAGCATACCTGGTTAATCATTACCTCTGTCTCATCAGAGAGTCTGTGATTCTTGAAATATTTAATATGGTGGTTGTTTACACGTCTATCTTTTGTCAGCAGCTAAAAGAATTCCACAATTCCTTTTCCTCTTAAATGGACATCCAGTCTCAGTGCCTAACCCAGAATTCTGGAAGAGTGGAATTTGCCATCTCTAGCAAGTAGAACTATCAGTATGTGCTGGATTAATACCTAATGAGTCAATTTGATAATGTTTTCCTTTTTGATTAAGAAACAACACTCTTTAGTTGGTTCACATCACCAACATCCTGCGTCCGAGGTGTTGTACTGTAAACTTACAGAAGTCGATGACCCTCCTCCCAGCTCCATAAAGAGAAGCGGGTGGGAGATTACATGGCACCTGTAGGTCTGGGAAAATTTATCTAAAGGTGTCACTGGCAAAATTGCAGTAAAGATCTATTTGCCCTTTGTTAACTGAAAATAAACTGCTCTTCTTTGGAGAGGGCCTCGACCCTCTGAGGGCTGCCATGGAAACTCCCTCACTAGAGGCTCCAGCAACTACTCAGGCATTTCATTTCGCCCACAGCAAAACGTAACCCAGGCAGAGGAGTGCTTGCAATACAGGCATTTATTAACAGGAGACTGTGTGGGTATCTTGCCAGGTATAGAACCCACCTTCTTTCTTCTGAGGATGTCCCGCTAGAGTATCTAGGGGGAAAAGGCACCTTAGCAGCATCACCACAAACCAAGAAGAGTGTGGACCACACCTGCAGGGAGGAAAAACAGGGTAAAGAACTTGAGAAGCCCCTGCTTCTGCCTCTCAGAGAAACAGACAGGCTCAAGTAAGGGTCGGGCGATAAGAAAGCTCAAAGAAAACTTACCTCAAATTCACCTTCAGCTCTGGTTGCAAAACCTTCCATTGGCAGCTAATATGCTGAAGTCATTTGCCCAAAGCGAAAGAAAACAATGGTATTTCCAACTCAAAGGGAGAACAAAGGATAGGATTTTTGTGAAGGCAGAGCTCAGGCATCTTTTATAATCTTCAGTTGTCCAAACTCCAAACCTCCTGGCTATATTATTATAGCATTTCAGAACTGCAAAAAAAAAGAGAAATTGTTAGTCCAAAATGTTTACATTCCAGGAGAGTTTCTGGGATCTACAAATGGGAGTGAGTGGTATGTCCAGAATAGCTAACGAAAAACCAGATCCGGAGCCCAGCACCTGGGCTTTACCGCCTATAAAGAAGCCTGATGGTGCGATGGTTAAGCATTCAGCAGCTAATCGAAAGCTAACCAGTGACTGTGGGAGAAAGACTTGCAGATTTGCTTCCTTAAAGATTACAGCCAAGAAAACCTATGGGGCAGTTCTACTCTGTCACATGGGGTCATTATGAGTTGGAATTGAGTCGATGGCACCTAACAACAACTGATCACTCACTGACCCTTTCTTGCCCGACCTTCCACATCCATCAATCAACAATTTTTTCCATCCTTCCTCTTGCCAGTGCTACCACAAGAGTACAAGTCCTTATTACCTCGACCCAAGACAAAAAGGAATAGTCATGTTCTGTGTTAAGCCCTTGGCAAACACACATTTAATCCTTGCAACAATCTATAAAGTGAGTAATAATGCCCATTTTATAGATGAGAAAATGGAGGCTTAGAGATGCAGAGAGATCACACAGCCAGCAAGTGACAGAACCAGGACGCAGATCCCTCATTCATCTGACTCTAGGTCCATGCTCACCACCTCGTCATTTCACTGCCTCCTGAGACTATTTCAATGGCCTCCTAATTGAACCCTCTGTACTTAAATCATTTCCAACCATCCCGTACTATGAAGCCAGACTAATCTTCTTAAAACTTGCATTTAATCATTTCACTCCCTTCTTCAGCCCAACCACTTATTTTGTCATTTGAGAGTATCCACAATCTCTCATTTTCAGCCTTGTCTCCCAAGGCTCTTGCTTGCTGTTCTGTGGACGTCTTTCTGCATGCCTCGTTGCCTTCTCCTAAAATCCCGTACCCCTGGCTTCTTCTTCTCCCTCAAAACTCCAGTATTGGTTCCTTTACTTCTTCAACACGAATCGAATAAACTTTTAACTCCTCCATAATATTTATTGTCAAGAGGCAGCATAGCTCAGCAGACGAAGCACAAACCCTGGAACAAGCTGCCTGATTTGAATCCTGACTCACCACTTATTAGCTACGTGACCTTAACCTGTCTGCCCCTTCATTTTCCCAAAACATAAAATGGGGATAATTATGGCTCCTCCTTCAAAAGGCTGTAGAGAGGATTAAATTAGTTAATACATACAAAATCCTTGGAACGTGCATGAAGCAGAGTAATAACTTGAGAAACATGAGCTAGTCATAGCAATAGCAGTGTCCCAAGCTCTAGGCTAGTTTCTGGGACACAGAGATGAGTAAACACAGTCAGTCCCTGTCCTCACAATCCAATGAGCAAGGCAGGCATGTCAACTAATAATCACACCCCAATGCACCAAGTGATATAGTAGAGGCAGGTACACTGGGCTAGGGAACAGGGTAAGATGTTGACTGTCTGAGGTAGGGCAATACCGCTTCATCTCAGAATTAAAGAAGCATCAGTTCTCCTTAGCAGCGCCTGAGTGAACATGACATTATCATCCAGGGCTGGAGCACAGGTGCCTGTGGGCTGGAAATGAAGTTGGAAAGGTAAGCAGGGGTTGCTCTGATGAAGGACATTGTACCATCCTGAGAAGTTTGTCCTGGACATTGTAAGCAGAGGAATGCCCACCCCAAACCATAATGATCTCAGCATCTGTAGCTTTGTCTAATGCACCCATTGTGTGTTTTACTAATACCACACTTATTTGCTGTCTTTTGTTATTTCTGTGTAGCAAGCAGCCCATGCAAGCATTTCTGAGCCACTCCACCATGCCGTCCCACCCACAGAAAGCCCCTCTCGAAGAATTCTTATCCTAGGTTGCCGTGTTTTACACCCCGTAACTCGGCTACCTTGGCAACAGCTGACTAGACCAGGGCTTAGCATTGACCAAAGGCAGCAATCTCTTGGTTGGCCAGCACCCTATGTTGTTGTTGGTGTGTGCTGCTGAGTTGATTCCGACTCCTGTGCCTTCTAGGACAAAGTAGAGCTGCCCCATACGGTTTCCTAAGATGTACTCTTTATGGAAACAGATTGCTAGGTCTTTTCTCCTGCAGAGCTGGTTTGAACCCCTCACCTTTTGGTTAGAAGCTGAGTGCTTTAACCATTGCACCACCAGAGCCCCTAGTGCCCTATGAGGTGGCCTAAAACAAAACTCTGCCCAATGATGCCCTTCTATCCTAGATACTGACTGCCCAAAGAGTCACAGTCTCTCTCTTAGGCAGTCTGAATATAAGACACACGCAGACGAAAAGAGACAGGCAATGGAAGCAGAGAAACTCACCCTGAAGAAACCAATAAGCAGAAGCCATGAATAAACCAAGCATATGAAGGAGAGAGCAGAGTGAGTCAGTAGCGTCAGAACAGTGAACACTTACACAGAAGTAGATGGGATGCTTTGGCATGGCACACTAGCAGACGCAGCCAATAATGAGATAAGCCATGTTATATCCTGAACCAAGATCTAATTTCCAAATATCATTCCTGTTTTTGTGAGTTCAGGCAGTGTAGTGATAAGACAATTTTCTGGTTTTCTTAATTCCCTAAGCATCCTCAAAATACACTCTAAAACAATCTGAGGAAGTCTGTTTTTCTTGCAACCTGAATGAGTCTAACTAATGTAATAGGGACATGCCTTTTCTGTCCAACAAGATGGTATGTTTCATGAGCACTTTCTCATGGAATGGAGTCCCTGGATGGTGCAAATGTTTAATGTGCTTGGCTAATAACCAAAAGGCTGGAGGTTGAAGTCCATCCAGAGGCTCCTCAGAAGAAAGACCTGGTGATCTACCTCTGAAAAATCAGCCACTGAAAACCCTATGGAACACATTTTTACTATTACTCACATGCGGTCGCCATGAGTCAGAGTCGGCTTGACAGCAACTGGTACTGGTTCTCATGAAACAGCCCCTGTACTGGCAGAAAAGTAAGAATGAACACTGCTTATTTGTAGGGATTTCAAGGATTTTCATGAGAAGGAAGGTAGGCAACCTATAGGGGGAGTAGTGAGAGACAGGAGGCAGAAGTAGAAGCAGAGAGCAACTAGATCATAAAGGGTCAGCCATAAGAAGGAATCTGGGCATTATCCTGAGATTGGGGGTGGTGATGGGGGGCTCTGTTTAAGGAAGAAGGAGCCTTGGTGACACAGTGGTTAAGCGATTGGCTGCTAACTGAAAGGTCAGCAGTTCAAACCCACCAGCTGCACCTCAGGAGAGAGATGTGGCAGTCTGCTTCTGTAAAGATTTACAGCCTTGGAAACCCTATGGGGCGGTTCTACTCTGTCCTATAGGGTTGCTGTGAGTTGGAATCGACTCGATGGTGATGGGAGGAGGGGGTTAAGGGATTAGAGAAAGAAAGCGATATGATCAGGTTTGGTTTGCAGGATGAAATGTTACAACTTCATCCAGTACACAATACTGTCTCTCTAAATGGAGATAAAGCAAAAGAAAGGTGTCTCAATGATGGAGGTAGATATAAAACATTTGGGAGCACAAAGTAACCCTCTTCATTGAAAACCACTGATCTCTACATGACCTGTAAGGAAATCCAGCCAAAAATGCAAAACGAAGAAATTTAGACAAACTGCATACTACAGTGCCTAGACAAAGGACGCTCCCCGAAAGAACAGCTTCTGCAGCAATTATTTCCCTAAGATTGAACACACACAGAGAGAGAGAGAGACAGAGAGAGAGAGAGAGAAGACCCAGAGCTTTTCTAAAAGTATATGTGAAATAGGACTCTAATTTCTCTAGGGAAAAACAATCTCTAAGGAGAGATTGGATGGGATAGTCACCTGGAGAGTAGCTTTCTTACCCGACCCTGGCCTGAGTTTCACAAATGCCTGCTTCTACCACCCACAGCCCTGCACTGGGGAGTGTCCAGAAAGACGCTGGCTGCCAAGAGTACTAGAGTACTCCCTGTACCCAGAGTACCTGTCTTAGTTATCTAGTGCTGCTTTAACAGAAATACCACAAGTGGATGGTTTTAACAAAGAGAAGTTTATTTCCTCACAGTAAAGTAGACTCGAAGTCCAAATTCAGGGCAACATCTCCAGGGGAAGGCTTTCTCTCTCTGTCAGCTCCAGAGGAAGGTCCTTCTTATCAATCTTCCCCTGGACTAGGAGCTTCTCTGCACAGGAATCTCAGGTCCAAAAGACCCCAGGTATGTCAGAGTAGAACCGTGCTCCATAGGGTTTTCAATGGCTGATTATTTCAGAAGTAGATCACCAAGTCTTTCTTCCGAGGTGCCTCAGGCTGGGCTCAAACCTCCTAGCAGGTGAGCATGTTAATTGTTTGTGCCACCCAGGGTCTCCAGCCAGGTTGTCCCAACTAATATATCTTTTTAGTGAGCACAGACAGAAAGCCTCCTTAGCATGCTAAGATTTCATCCCAACACCTGCCAGCTGCTTTGTTGTGTCAGATTAAGCTGTCCCACTAGTAGGATACTGCGCATCAGTGGGATGCCGAACCTCCCCTCTGCCCTGGTATTTCAGATCTTACTTCTTGGATCAGGTAGCAGCACCCCTGTCAGTGATAAGCTTACACATGGAGATAATCACTGTTATCTTAAAGATGGTGCTTCCCTCAGGATTACATTTGTTCTGAGATTCCATAAGCCTCTGTAATTCTGTTTACTATTGTCTGGTGCTCAGAGTGATGCCTTCCACTATGTGGGTTGGTAATATGATACCACATTTAATTTTTCCAGGTTTTCTGATACCACTCAGTGGGAGAAATAATTGTTAGTGTTCGATTGCGGAATGTTTCTCACTTAATTGTCTCAAAACAGCAGGATAGGTATTTGATTTCTTTGATTGATCTGTTTTGTGTATGTATTTTCCAAACATCTTGAATAATTTAGGAGCAATCCTTGGTTTGTGGATGATTTGGTGTCTAGCACTTGTGCGTCCTTCTGAAGTGGCATATTTCACCCAAGTGTCTGAAGGTAGGAAAGAACTGCATCATAACAAGACTCATTATTACGAGAATTGGGGCATACCATGTGGCCAATCAGGTTCCTGGAAACCTGTGCTTACCTTCAGGCAAAGTTGTGTTCTAAAACGCAGGTGTTGGTTCTATCTCCCTACATCAGCATTGGTGGTTTGAGAAGTTTTCTGTTTGCTCTAAGCTCTTTCCCTTGTGTTAATTGAAAGCAATAATGGAAGGGAAAATCATGCCTGCTGGAGCTCCTGAAGTAAGTTTGGAAACAGTCACAGGGAGGAGGTAGGGTCATGTTTGTTCACCTGTTTTTGTCCCTTTTTCTTGCACCTATGATCCAGCTCTGTAGGAAGGTAAGTCAGTTCTGGAATGGAAAGGGGCTGTGGCAGGGGAGTATGCAGCAGGCAAACAGATGCTCTGGTATCAACAGGGTCAGGTAATGAGCTGTCCCGGGGGGTGGTAATCCACCCTCAAGCAGGCAAAGGGATTCATCTTGACAAGACTGTGCACTTTCCTCCCTGACTTCTTAAGGCAGGGCTCCCCAGCCAAGAGGTTGGGATTTTGCCTGGTGGCTCAGGGGTTAAGCACTGGGCTGCTAACTGAAAGGTTGGTGGTTCGAACCACTCAGCAGCTCTAAGGGAGAAAGACCCAGCAATCTGTTCCCGTCAAGATTACAGCTGTGAAAACCATATTGAGCAGTTCTACTCTGTAACACACGAGGTTGCTATGAGTCAAAATCGACTCAACAGCACACTACAGATCTGGCAGCCACTACGCTGTTCTTCATCTCAAAGAGACTGCCCTCTCTCTCGTGCTCCTCTCTTGGGATTATCCCTGAGAAGGGAGACAGGACGAGGAACAGATCCCACTTTCTCTTCCTCTTGAAGGTCCCTGGGTGGCACAAATGATTTGCGCTAGGCTATAACTAAAAGGTTGGCAGTTCAAACCTACCTAGTGGTGCCATGGAAGAAAGGCCTAGTGATCTCTTCCTCTCAGGGAACTTAATTGGCTGTCCTTATTGGAGGCTCAGGTGATCTCAAGGCTCTCAGCAGGACACGAATTTATCTTGTCAGTGTCCTCCAGCCAAAGACCACCATGAACACACCTGCAGTTGAACAAAGTGGGTTTATTGCTTATTGCAACGAGGGAGAACACACACCATGGAGAACTGTGGGGAGCTTCAGCAGAAGCATGTTAGAAAGAACCAATTACAGGATTCAGGCTTGTGTTCAGTGATTTGGGCAAAGGTTCAAGAAATCTGAGCTTTGCTCTAGACTGGATCAGGAAGGGGGTAACTCTACGGACAGGTGTATGAAACAATCTTATTTATAAGGTGGGAGAAATGAATCAAGGCTAGAACTGTAATTGGCACAGAAGCAGCACTCGTTAGTCAGGATGAGGGTGGGGAAGTCTTTGGTCATTTTTGTGCTTTGGGCAATGTTCATATTTTCATCTGTGTTCAGGCCTGATTATGGAGTGGTCTTGTTTTTGCTTTGATCTATCACAGTCATACAGTGGTCTTGTCAGATATTGGTGTTCTGGGAGATTGTTTATATCCAACAAGGCCTGACTGTCAGCGCAGTGCCTGCTCCTACCAACACAAGGCCTAGTGACAGTACCAGGCCTGTTCCTGGCTGTCAGAGGCTACTTTTCTCATTCTGATTCTGGTACATTCTGGTACCACCACACTGATCATTAAAAGATTGAAGTATTTCTGTACTACTTGGTAAATAGCCACTGTCATGAGTCTCCTGAGAGAGGCGTCTTCATGCCCCTGCCCCTCACCCACCTCCCCAGACTGCCCCACAACCCTCCAGTTATGGCAAAGCAGGGACCTTCCGGCTTCTGCTCCAGTTAGACCACTATACCTGTTCTGATGAGTTAGTGCCTGTGTGGGACCTGTGGTCAAAATTTCTGAATATCTGAATATTGAGAGGAGATCAGAAGACAGAGAAATGAGAGGCATAAGAGACAGTGAAGGAAAAATAGGGAGAAAAGGCTGAAAAAGATATCTAGAAAATAAAGCAGAAATGAGACCCAGAAAGTGAACTAAAACAAAGACTAAAAAACAGAAAAGAAAGAGCTGAGTAGGAAGGATGAATAAAAGAAGAAGGGACTTGAGAACAAGAGGAGAATTCAGGCCAAGGCACCTGCCTTAAGGGCTTTATGTTATGTTGTGATTCAGTTATATTGAATATGTCTCAAAATGAGTTTGCCACCAGCCGGGGCTTAGAAAACAATCATTTGTTCAACAGAACTCTGAGTTGGAGTTGGATCAAATTTGACAGGGTTTAACCTGTAAAGAAAAGAAGGAAATGGAGCTCTACATTCTGCTGGCCACTCGTAGCCAAGCGTTCTGGAAGCTGGTTATAATTCACAGCTTGACGCCCTTCCTGCTCTCCTGTTTGCATCCCATGATGCTCCTTTGAATCACAACTTGCACGGGTTCCTGTGCAGGTATGAAAAATCTCACTATCTCTGAGTTAGGCTGAAAAACAGCATGTGTTTCCCTGCCAAGTCTCCAGGAGAAGACAATGTGAACAGATGGTGGAAGAAACTGCACAGAGAACCTTGATTAACCCCACCATGATGTGAAGGGGTGGGGGGAATCGCTCGTGAAAGCCTTTTCTTTGCTGCTTGTGAAGGACTTAGACAAATAGCCAGTGGGAACACGGGAGTGGGGTGGGGGGTGCCAGAGATGCCTTTCCTTTGAAGTGTAGGTTCTTTGAATTGGCAGCATAACTACTGCTCCTGCGTGCACACAGGGATATTTGAAGGCATCAATTAAGAGAAAATAGAAGGTAAGAATGAAGCAGGGAAACAGCACGTTGGCAAATGTAGGCTGGGCCCTGGAAGCCCAAAGGGACCCCGATGATCACTCAGTCCTAGGTGCTCATTGCAGCTCTGTCCTGCTTCTCTGACTCGTATGTGTGTCCTGGTACTTCGGGTACAGAGAATACCCTGGGACTTTGGGTACAGAGAGTACCCTGGTACTCTGAGTACAGAGAGTATTCCGGTACTGTCATGGATTGATTTTGTGTCCCCCAAAAATATGTGTCAACTTGGTTAGGCCATGATTCTCAGTATTGTGTGGTTGTCCTCCATTTTGTGATTGTAATTTTATGTTAAAGAGGATTAGGGTGGGATCATAACACCCTTTCTAAGGTCACATCCCTGATTCAATATAAAAGGAGTTTCCCTGGGTTGTGGCCTGTACCACCTTTTATCTTATGAGAGATGAAAGGAAAGAGAAGCAAACAGAGAGTGGGGACCTTATACCACCAAGAAAGCAGCGCCAGGAGTAGAGCACATCCTCTGGACCTGAGGTTCTTGTGCAGAGAAGCTCCTAGACCAAGGAAAGATTGATGACAAGGACCTTCCTCCAGAGCCGACATACAGAGAAAGCCATCCCCTGGACCTGGCACCCTGAATTCAGACTCCTAGTCTACTAGACTGTGAGAGAATAAATTTCTCTTTGTTAAAGCCATCCACTTGTGGTATTTCTGTTACAGCAACACTAGATGACTAAGACACTGGTCAGTGGGTAGCTTTCTTCCACAGGATGATTTCCATCTTATGGCTCCACCATCCCATCCAGAGCAGCAGCTCTCTGCCTTGGTTGTCCACTAGAATCACCTGAGGAGCCATTAAAAATCCTGCTGCCCAGTCCACACCCCAGACCATTTTAATTAGCATCTCTGCGGTGGGGTGCAAGGTTTGGGTGGTGGGAAATTTTAAAGTTCTCCAGATAATTCCAGTGAGCTGCAAAAGCTGAAACCACAGCTCCAGAGCCCCAGAATTCTCTACTTGGAGCTGGTGGAAGAGGGAAGAGACACACCCACTCTCTAAAGCCCCAGGCCAGAAATTATATACATTATTCCTGTCTCACTCATTGAAGAGAAATTATTACACAGCCACAGTTGTATGCAAGGGGAGCTGGAAAATGTAATCTCTGCATGGGTTGCCTCCTCCCAGTAAGATTTCCACAACATGGAAGAAAGAGTACAAATTTTTGGTGGTTGGCTAACATCTTGATACAGTGGTGAGTACATGAGAGAGGCTAAACAGAAGTAGGAGTCCCTGAGAAGTAAAAACAGTTAACTGCCCAGCTACTATCCAAAAAGTTGGTGTTTTGAACCCACCCAGGAGCACCTCAGAATAAAGGTCTAGTGATCTGCTTCTGATAGGTCACATCCTTGAAAACCCTAGGGAACACAGTTCTACTCTGAAACACACGGTGTCACCATGTGTAAGAATCTACTCAACGGCAAGCGGTTAAAAGGAAGTAGGAGCAGAAAAGGAAAAGAGAGATTAGAGTTAGAAGCAAAGAGAGAGGTAACAATGACAGTCCAAACGTTGGATATCACTTGGCTGGCTCTCTCATTTGATGCTGTCCCTCAACCTGGGAATAAAAGCCCCAACTCTCTGTCAAGGCTTGGACTCACCACTTCTCTGTCTGGCCCAGAGTTTTCGCCTGGGGTTTTGTTTTTGTCTTGTGGCTTTCCACAAGCATAATCTCACTGATCAAATCATTGTTTCTGACACTGGTGCCACAGAAAAAGCACATTCACTGGTTGGCATTCTTATCTCGCCAACTCAGTTGAAGGATCCTGAAGAAGCACAATCTGTACATGACCATTCATTTCTTCACCGAATAATAGCATTGTTCTTCGGTGGGCAGGAGGTACCTCACATACACTTGAATACCCCACATCGATAGTATGGATGTTGTCGTTGTTAGTTGCCATAGCGATCCCATGTGTGCAGAGTAGAACTGCTCCGTAGGGTTTTCAAGGCTGTGACCTTTCTGAAGCAGATTGCCAGGCCTGTCTTCCGAGGGGCCTCTGGGTGGGTTCATACTGCCAACCTTTGGCTAATAGTTGAGAACTTAACCATTTGTGCCCCCCAGGGACTCCTCGATAGTACAAATATGAAAAAGCTTAAATCGTAAAACCGAGAACTTTAGCAGCCACGGACAATGCTTAATAGAGCCCCATTGGCCAGGAAATTTAATGGCCCTGTGTTTAAAGCCAAAGGAGAAGCCCATTTTCTGCTCGGGGCCGATCTGAAAGTTAATCTTTTACCAGTAAGCCAAGGGGAAAATCTCTCCTCAATGTCACAGTTTAGCAGAAAACACAGGGACAGAACACAGAGGAGGTGGCCAGAGTGCAACTGCTCAGAACAGGTAAGAGAGCAAACCCCAGAGCCTTGGGAAAAGAGACCCTTCTGACAACTAAGCTCAGCAAGAAGCCAGCATCTTTGCTGAGCACACTGAGGGATATCAGATTCTTTTAAATATCATTAATGTAGACTGAGATGGTTAACATGCTCAGCTGCTAACCAAAAAGGTTGGAGGTTCTAGTCCACCCAGGTACCTCAGAAGAAAGGCCTGACAATCTGCTTCTGAAAAATCAGCCATTGAAAATCCTACAGAGCACAGTTCTACTCTGACACACATGGAGTCACCTTGAGTCATAATCAACTCAAGAGCAACTGTTTTTTTTTTATTTCTTTTATTTAACAATTTTATTGAAAGATAATTTACATACTATAAAATTTACTCACAGTAAGTGTGCAAAATGATTTTTTACTAAATTTGTACATTTATCACCACCATCTAGTTTTGAAACATTTTCATCACCCCAAAGAGTTCCCTCATGTCTATTTGCAGTCAATACATGCCTTCTTCCCCAGCCCCAGGTAACCACTGAGCAGCATTCTGTCTCTATAGATTTCCCTTTTCTGGAAATTTCATATAAGTGGAATCATACAATATGTAGTTTTTTGTTCTAGCTTCTTTCCTGTGGCATAATGTTTTTGAGGTTCATCCAGGTCATAGCATGTATCAGTTCATCTAACATCTTTTTTTAAATAATACTTTACTGAGTTTTTGGTGAAGGTCTACACAGCAGTTTAGGTTCCTATTCAGCAATTTGTACACAAGTTGTTCAGTGACATTGGTTACATTCTTCATAATGCCTGAACATTCTCTTATATCCTTCTGTTTATCCCATTTCCGTTAATCTACTTTCCCTGCCCCCTTACATTCTTATCTTTGCTTTAAAGTAATTGTTGACCATTTGGTATCATATAGGTAATTTTTTAAATGAGCATAGTACTTACAGGTGATATCATTTTTTGAACCATTTTGTTATTTAGTTACATGGTGACCTCAGGAGTTAGTTTTGGTTCAAGGTTTGAGGAGTATCTCAGGCAAATAGTCTCAAGGAGTCCTTCAGTGTCAACCAGTCCAGTAGGTCTGGGTTTTTTGGTTTTTTTGTATTTTAGGATCTTGAGGTTCTGTTCCACACTTTTCTCCCATTCTATCGGTGTCCGCCTATTGTAACCCTGATTAGAATGGTCAGTAGTAGTAGTCAGGCACCATGTAGTTCTTCTGGTTTCAGTGTGGATGAGGCCATGGTTCGTGTAGACTATTTGTCTCAAGTATGCTATGTAAAAATCTAGGAAGATGGTATTTTTCTCAGCCTACTAATATACCTCATTTTAACATCAACCTAACACTATTCATTATTCACTATAGAGTAGAATTCTGTGCAGGACACCAGAGTAGTGGAAATGTATTCACTTTTTCATCCACTAATTTATAAAGAAACAAAACTAGATTTGTAGTAGGAAAATCTGGATTCATATCACTCCACAGATACGCATTAAGCGTCTACTATGTGCAAATCTGTCTTGGAAGAAGTACAGCCAGAATGTTCCTTAGAAGCACGAATGGCTAGACTTATCTTACATACTTTAGATGTGTTATCAGGAGGGACCAGTCCCTGGAGAGGGACATCATGCTTGGTAAAGTAGAAGGTCAGCAAAAAAGAGGAAGACCCTCAACAAGATGGATTAACACAGTGGGTGCAACAATGGGCTCAAGCATAGCAATGATGTGTGGATGGTGCAGGACCAGGCAGTGTTTTATTCTGTTGACATGCAGTCTCTCTGAGTCAGAACAGACTTGAAGGCACCTAACAACAACAACAATGTGCCAGTCATCATACTAGATGTTGGAGATAAAACATTAAGCAAATCAGTCAAGGTCCCTACCCTCTTCTGCAGTTGGAGAGACAAATTCTAAATAAGAACATAACCCAGATAACTACAGAATGTGAAGAGCATTCTTAGTGCCTCGTTTCCACACTTATAAGTATTGTATAATCCATTCCTCCAAGGTATGTGAGTGTGCTTTTAAAGTGTCTCTACTTAGGTAAGGAATGACTTTCTTTATTCAGCAATGATTTGCTGAACTCTGACCCCATGCCCAGGAGTGTGCTAGGACCATGGCACTTAGTTTTTAACAAATCAACAACCTTGTTAAGAAGCAGCCTCACCTGCAAACCAAGAACCAGGACAACAGCATTTGGAGTCTAGACAGCTCGGCAGCAGGACTTCAGGTCGTTCCTTGATGGATGGATTCTAGGGCTCAAGGCTATCTTTGCTGAATGGAAAAATTCTGAAAACGAGAGCCATTTTCATTCAAAAGCTCCTCATTGTCTTTTTCCCTCTAGCATTTGCTGGAATAGAGAAGTCATAAAATGGATACAAGGCCATTATTAACATCATTATCAACAATGCACTTATACACATCTTTATGAGGATTAGATTTTAATGTCATCTTGCACTGAGTTCCGGGCAGGCTACACCCAGCCAATTCATGGCAACAAAACAGGTTAAGTCCATGCGTGATTTATTTTTGCTCCTGTAGAAAGTTGACACTTTATTCATTAAACTACTCCCTTTAACACATTTCTAAATCATTGCTTTCTACTCTGATCCGGTCTAGTTTTCATTTCTGAGTTTCAGCTGGAATGGGTTCATAATGAATTCTTTTTTCACCCAACAAGAGAAGTTAAAACCTCCCCCCACTGAACATTTAAAAGGGAAATTCAGACCCTTTTTTGTCAGGCTGTTTATCATATCTTGCAAATACTGAAATCCATTTCCTTTGGAAAAGGTTTGTCTTCCTATGACAGGCATATAAAAAGGTTTTATTACAGTTCTCTATTCATTGGAGCTGCTCTGCCTGAAGATAAAAAGGAATTCATTTTCTGAATTTTCCTTGAATGTCAGCTTTATAGGTTCCCTCTATTATCAGAGTTCTTAACCCAAGAACAATTGGGGGAGGGGGGAGTAGTGTGGGACGAAAGAATTCAAGCTGATACACAATATCCAGCTCCCTTATTGGCTAACATGGAAATAAAAAAAAAAATATCCCAAAATAAAATCTGAATTTAAATTAAAGTGGTAAGTAAAGACCTAAAAACATCTCTGTAGGTAGTTAATAGAGAGAAGTTGTTGGATTTACATAAAACATACTACACTGCATAGCTCCCCAAATCTTCTAGAAAATCGTGTCTGTATCATTTCTTCAGGACCATCGGATCAGTCGACTATGGTATAAAGCAGTGCTTCTCAAACTCTATGTGCTTGTAATTCACCGGAGAAGCTGGTTAAAATGCAGATTCCTGGTCAGTGGGGCTGGTCTGGGCCTTAGAACCTGCATTTCTAACAAATTCCCCCATGGACTGCCAGAAGAACAAACAAACCAGTCTTAGAAGAAATAAAACTAGAATTCTCAGAAGCAAGGATACTGAAATTTGGTCTTACTTTGCACATGTCATCAGGAAAGACTAATCCCTAGAAAAGGACACTGTGTTTGGTAAAGGGTCGAGGAAACCTTCATTGAAATATTGACACAAGAGCCACAACAATGGTATCAAACATATCAAAGAGCGTGAAGATGGCGCGGGAACAGGCAATGTTTCTTTCTGTTATACATAAGGTGGCCGTGAGATGGCAACTAACAACCACAACAAGCTCCCCTGTGATGCAGGTCAGGGACAACAGCACTGAGTAGCCAGGATATAGAACTGGAAAGGCTAAAGCAGTGCGTTACAGGGCTGGGTGGAAATGTTACCGCTGAGGGCACAGAGGCCCTCCAGACTCAACAGGTCCTTGTCTTTCTCTTGTAAGAATACATACAGGAGACAATTTTTGGGGTCAGCTCTAACAGGTTTACTTTACTTGTGACAAGTAAAAGGGGTCAGTCGGGGTCTCATGCCTCAAAAGACTGACTCGCAAGGAGAAGCAAGGCTAGGGCTTATATGGGTTCAGTGGGTACAACAGAGCAATGAATATTCAGTGGGTTTCTTCAAAGGGCCGGGTACTCCTTGGAATGGTAGTGCATATTAATTAGGTTGCTTGCGCGTCTGGAATCCAAGATGGAACCTGCTAATACTCAAGACGGAGTCCCCTTGGCAGCTCTTGGCATTACTTACTATGAGATATGGGATATGGTGCAGGCACACTGATCTTCTGTATTACTTCAGCCCCTTCGGTGGGCCAAAACAGTGGTCACACTTTGTTCTTCTGCGCATGTGGAGCCTGTAAGAAGGGGAAAGGGACTAGAAAAACTCTAAGGAGGAAGTAATAACTCACAGGTTGTTCTAACCTTATTTTATGTTGACAGGCTGTGGTTCCTGTTTACCCAACTTCTAGGTGGTAGTCTTTTAACAGCTCGTTTATTCTGCCAGCACAGTTACCCCTATCTGTCTCAGAAATGTTCATTAGCTTCACTCTAATCTTTGGCCTTGATCTGTCTGAATAAATATCTTGAAATTACATGAGAGGCTGGGGTTCCAATGTCATCCTAATTTGTACCTGCTGCCAGGATTCACCATCGTCTGGACATGTCTGATGGACTCTTGGAGAGTCCATGTCTGATACTGACCCCTTCCAGTTCCATGAACTCATGTCTGAAGCCTATGGAGAAGGCTAAAGGTGGAAGCCAAAGGAGGAACAGCAAAAGTCTCAGAGACCCACGCAGGACCACCATGGTGCCCAAGTGGCACCTGTGGCTCAGAGTGGGGAGAAGGGGCATGCAGAAGGAGCCAGGCACCATGGACCTCTTAGGGTTTTCAATTTGGGAAGCATCAGGAGACTGTGCTCTGGGTACCACTGTCTTTGGAGTAGTGGCTGCAAGGAGGTGCTATCCTCAAACCACAAACATTAGCAAGGGGGCCCAAAATGGCAACACTGCTAAGGAGCTCTGAGGCAACCCCAGAGACTTCCACCAACAACTTGGTGGAACTTTGCATAGGGCTGGAGATCATTCGTTGCACAGGTGGAGGCGTGAGCAGGGGAATTTGCTTTCTTCTGGTCATGTAAGCTTAGGAGGCTTGAGGAAATTTGGATTCCTTCTGCTTGCAGTCACTGGAGGCCCCAGGGCAAGGAAGTATGACGAATTATTGCAAATCTATCACAAAACAACTCAAATACAAATAGCAAGTCTTAAATACAAACAGTAAGCCATATTTACGTCTTTCATTCTCAGTTCTCATTTTATAACCTACTGAGATGACCGATCCCCAGATCACAAAAAATTAAGTATTGTGTAAAGATAAAAGTAATTGGAGGGGGAAAAAAAAAAAAGGAACCCTTAGTTTAATATCTACAGCACCACATTTTTAAAGCACTGTAAGTATAAATGAAGTCCAATAAGGATAATAATAGTCTCTCTTCCTTGCTAAGCCAGAGACATTTTTAATAAACTTCTGTCCCTGAAGCTGTCCACACAGGTTCAAGGTATTAGCATCTTTGTAGTCCTCACACTCTGCTTTTAGTGACTCGCTTGAAAAAGATGGGAAGTTATGCTGATAACAGGAGCCACGTGGAGAAGAACCTGACATCCTCTCCTTTTATTACAAATGAATGAATGAATGAACCAACCAACCAACTAATGACATTGTCTGTCCACCCACCCTTTAGCTACAGGTAACAGCCAAAAGTCTTTCCACTGCATAGCCCTGGAGAGCTGGGCTTGCGCAGTGAAACATTCAGAGCAGTGATAGGCGGGACCTCCAAAGGTGGTGTGCACATCAGTTGCTGTGGGAGGTAGCTCAGCAACCACAGTACTACCCCTGGCTGGCACCAATGGGTGAGAGAAATCACACTTTTTGGCATGGCGTGGGCAGACTGGTAACCAATTATGTGAGAGCCTGGGATAAGCCTTTGTAAAAACTGGTACGTGTTTTTAGTCGCTTTAGTGGTTAGTTGCAGCAGCTCAGGCCCAGCTGAAGCTTCATCCTCACTAGTTCCATCATACTAATTATGTAACCTTGGATAAGTTACTATGCAATGGTTTCCTCTTTGGTAAAATGGGGATAATAGTAGTAACAACCTCACAGTATCATTATGAAAATATGCGAATAATTCATGGGAGGGCCTTAGCACAGTGCCTGGCATATAGTATGTGCTCAATAAATGTTTGTTGCTGTTGCTTCTGCAGTTTTTGCTCTGCCTGCTACTGCTAAGAGACAGAGTAGTGTAGTGGCTAGAAACACGGTCTAAGGAGTCACTGCCTGGGTTTGTATCCCATCTCCACTGTTGACCATTGGCAAGTTACTTAAATTATCTTTGCCTCAGTTTCCTCACCTGTAAAGTAGGGATGATTATAACAATAACGAGATCACAGGGTTGTTAAAAGATTAAATGGTAGATTCCACGGAAAGCATTTAGCACACAGAACCCAACACACAGTTAAGTACTACTTGATAAATGTGCGTGGTAATAATATTGCCATTATTACTTCTAACCTGACACCTTAAAGAGAGGGAGAGTAGATTTCATTCCAGCTCTGTACTATATGTTACAAACCAAAATCTTGGCACAAGCACCTTTGTACAACTCACACATTAGTACTATTTCCCTACTCACACTATTTCAAAAGATTCTATTTATTAGTGCCAACCCCAGTGGAGAAAAAAGTAAAGTCACTTTCTCAAACTGTACTTTAGTTCATTCTCTTGCCCAGACAGAGAGCTGTAGTCAAGAGTGGAGATGCAATTTTCTGAAGCCTTGATGAAATCTTTATTTAAACCTTACAAATGCTGCAAACCATTTTTGAGGATTTGGATTTTTCCCCACCTGCCAGCTCCTCAGAGCTTGTCTAAGGAATAAAGACATACACTTAAATGAATGAAAAGAATTTTGATAAAAAGATCCTGCGTCCTTTGCTTTTGGGTTTAAACAAAAATTATTGTCCAGACTCTTCTAACAGACTATAAACAAGTCTTCTTTGAGATTCCCTTAAGTTTGGTGCTGCATTCTCCCTGAAGGCTTTGCAAGGGCAAATGGTGGCAGGGAGGAGAAGAGGTGTCTTTAAGGTTATTTAATCCTCCCAGAAAGGTGAACCCAATGGACATAGCCCATCAGTATGGAATTTCAAGTCTGGTCTAAGAAGCTTATCCCATTATGTGTTTTCAGCAGTTAGAAAAACTACCACCATCCAGATGACTTTGACTCATGGCAACCTCATGTGTGTCAGAGTAGAATTATGCTCTTAGGGTTTTTGATAACTGATTTTTTTGGAAGTAGATTACCAGGCCTTTCTCCAAGGAACTCTGGGTAGATTCAAGCCTCCAACCTTTCAGTTAGCATCCAAGAACAGTAAGAATTTGTACCACCCAGGGAGTCCTAGAAAAGCTAGTAGTATCATAAAAGACCAAACATACAGCTGGCAGTCAATGCTGGCTCTCGGTAATGTTTTTCTCTTAGACCCTATAATCTTCTTTTTGTCACTTCCCCGCCAGTTCCATTCAAGGGCCTCATTTCTTCCTGCCCCCACCACCCTAGTCCCCAGCATGTACCTACATTACATATTTGTGATAACCTTGAATGCCCAGGACCCGTAGTAGAGAACATCTCTCCTCCTAGACCTGTTCGTTTTTTCTCCCTGCATCAAAATTTACCCATTCCATAGTAAAATCTTTCGAGTGGCCATTCAAGGTACAACAATTGGTCTCCATTCACTGGGAGCACCAGAGGAATAAGGAGGGTCAGGAATCAGTAGAGGAAATGGAATAGATATCTAATCACCTCCATGAACAACTATCTTCTTTGCCAAGAGACCAGAAGAGCTGGATGGTGCCTGGTCACCAATACTGAACATTTAGATCAAGGATTCTATAGACTAATCCTGATCAAAAGGGGGAAAATGTAGAACAGAATTTAAAATTCTTAAGGAATCCAGACTTTCTGGAGTCACTGAGGTTGGATGACCCCCCCTTCAAAACTATTACCCTGAGGAAGTCTTTAAACCTTGAACTAAAACTATTTCCTGAAGTCATCTTTGAACTGAATAATAGTTTAGCCTAATTAGAAAAGAATGTCTACATTAAGCAGTATACTCTTTTAAAGAATTATCTATATGTGATCAAATTGACAACAGCAACTCAAAAGGACAGATGAGAAGCTTAGGGAGGCAGTGAGTTTGTATTAATGATGGTGAAATAGTCTGGAAAAGGTTGTCAAGAAAGGTGGCACAACGTGAAGAATGTACGTAACCGATGTCACTGAATTGTACTTGTAGAAATTGTTGAAGTGGTGTATGTTTTCACGTGTATATTTCACCAAAAGAAGATTTAATTAATTAATTAAAAAAAAAACTTGCCTGTCCAAACTTCCCAACTCCTACCTCATCGGGCCCCTGCTCTCTTCTAATGAAAAGAAATCAGAACCTATCTTACATAAGGCAAAGAGGTGATTGCTTACGTGATATAATCTGAAGCACACCATATAGAATGTTCCCTGCCCCCACATGAAAACTTTCCCCCTTACATGTACCATATTCTCTGAAATACCATCACTGGGGTTTTTTTCCTTTGGATTCAACCTTTACTGTTTTCATGAGTCCTCTATTGAATTACAATAGCACTTTGGTTAGACTAACACATAAAGGCATTACCGGGAATAGAGAGCTCCTGGAAACTGGACCACAAGACAAGATGGGAGAGAGAAATAGGTCTAGAACATATTTTATTGAAAAAGAGCAGAAAAAGTTCCCGGGTAAACAAACAAATGATGACATAAAGGCCTAGGTTACAGAGAAAGGTCCAAGAAGGAAAGAAAAGTTAGAATGGATTGAGACTAAATCTCACTCATTTCACAGTCCCACTTAGTTCTGGACAGCAGCAGATCAGAAGTGGAATAATAATTGGATAAACCAATCATTGGTGCAGCATGTCATCTGGTAATGTGTTACCTCCACTGTCTCGCCCTCATCAACTTCTCCTTCTTCTCCTGCTCCGCTCCGTGATCTTCTGCCTTAAACCAACCAAAACGTGCAGTTTAAGAATAACACCGAATACAGGAATCAGGTTCTGCAGCAAAATGGCAAGGGATATACTTTTGAGGAGGAGGTGGGAAACTTTCAACAGGCCTCTCAAACCACTGCATTTTTAAGACAGCTAGCTTGTTCCACTATACATAAGGCTCGGCTTCATCTGTTGATTGGTTTTACTCTGTGTGGGTCTTTTAGAGCCTAGGTTTACTAACTTTAATACCTGGGTGGCGTAAATAGTTAAGCATTGTCCTACTAACTAAAAGGTTGGCAGTTCTAACCCAGCCAGAGATGCTTCAGAAGAAAAGCCTAGTGATCTGCTTCGAAAAAGTCACAGCCATGAAAACCCTGTGGAGCATAGTTCTATTCTGCAACATATGGTGTTGCTACAAGTTAGAATCAACTAAATGGCAAGTGGCTTTGTTTTTGAACTCAAATATTGAGTATTGAGTACCACCATATGCCAGGCATTCTTAGGCTTTGGAGAGCCAAAAATAAAGCCATATTCCTGAATTCGAGGACCTCACATGATGGTAAACCAACTCTCAAAAAAAGCATAGCCCTGACTTATAGGATTTGCCAAATTCTGTGATCTAAATATTCCTGCCATGGCCAATATCTAGCTACCAACAGTTTAAGATTGGTTCACAACACTATTAAGCATTAACAGCTGGCTCTCATGAGCTGCTACTAGCGGGCTCCAGCACAACCACTAGACATTGCAGTCTATTGAGGGAAACAACAAGTCAACCATCAATTGCAGCGGAGTGCTATGGAACCACAAAGATAAAAGGTAAATTCTACTTGCAGAGGGTCTAGGGAGCCAGAAAAGAAAAACCATGAACTTCAGTCATTGAAGGACAGAGTTTAGTTTTTACAAGGTCCCATTAGACTGTAACCTGACTGACTTAGTTATCTAGTGCTGCTATAATAGAAATTCCACAAGTGGATGGCTTTAACAAAGGGAAATTTATTCTCTCACAGTCTAGGATGCTAGAAGTCCAAATTCAGGGTGCCAGCTCAGGGGAAGGTTATCTGTATCGGCTCTGGGGTAAGGTCTTTGTCATCAATCTTACCCTGGTTTAGGAGCTTCTCAGCACAGGGAACCCAGGTCCAAAAGACACTATGTTCTTCCGGCTCTTCTTTCTTGGTAGTATGAGGCCCCTCTGTCTCTCTGCTTGCTTCTTTCTTTTATATCACAAAAGAGATTGACTCAAGATGCAAACTAATCTTGTAGATTGAATCCTGCCTCATTAACATAACTGCCTCTAATCCCACCTCATTAACATCATAGAGGTGGGATTTACAACACCTAGGAAAATCACATCAGATGACAAAATGGTGGACCATCACACAATACTGGGAATCATGACCTAGCCAAATTGATATACATTTTGGGGGGACACAATTCAATCCATAATACGGACTGAGGACAGAGACTGTGCTCTCTCCTTTTTTTTTACTGTATCTTTCAGTGTGCTTTTCAATATATAACGTATGTTATTGCCATTAAACTGAGATTGTGAAGGAAAAAGAACTAATATGAGTAACTTGTCCCTTTTTGCTGGTGGCTGTCCAAGTTGTTTTCAAATTTTATAAAAGGAAACCTTGCAATTGCTGAGTACACCCTGAAAAGCCATTTTATTATTTTACTTCAGTTTTAATTAACTGTGCATATGGCTGCTCACTCATCAGGGTCGTGTGGACCAGCTGGAGACGGATCCTCCTGGCATCTGGGCTGAGTTAGCGTGCACCTTTGCAATTTGGATCTGTGACAAGAAGTTGTAAAGGAGAAATTCAGGGAAGATTACAAACTCAGGTGCCAAAAGCAACTGCATTGGCTGCTCTGAAGTGAGACCAAAAGGACAAACAGTAGTAGAGAAATGTTCCAAGGTAACAAATCAAATTCACTGTACAGCAGAGGTTGGCCAAGGACCCATCAGGGCCACTGAGGGGCTGGACAAGGGCTGAAGTGGCTGCAGGTTTTAAGACCCAGCAATTTTCAAAATAAAAATTCAGAGTGACATGCCTCTGAATCCAGTAGATGAGAATGCCTCGTGACCCAGAAAATACCACTCCATAAGATGCAAGTCAACCCTGACAACCACTTTTGTTTGTGCTACTGCTGTCTCATTTTTTTAATGCAAACTCAAAAGAACTTAGTGGAAAACAGGTTCGTAACTCTAGTAGACCACATAGCTTGCCACCTTCAGGAAACAAGGCTTTATTTCTGGAAAGGGTATGGTTCCATAAACTTACTTACTTAAAATTGCATGCTGAAGCTGTATCTACCGATGCCAAAAACAACTCACCTGTTCGATTATTTTAGTTGGGGGGAAAAAAAATCCATCAATCCATTATTGATATTGTATAGGCAAAACAGACAGTCTTCAACTGGTTGCTAAGGTACGTGGAATAAAGATACTACTCTCGAACACATGTAAGAAATGTGAAACAAGGAAAATACTTGAAAGTAACTAGCAAAACCCTCTAGTCATCCTAAGACATAGATTATAAAAGGAAAACTATTGTTAAATTTTCTTTGATTCTTTTACTGTAATGAATAATTCTTCACTAGTGGCTACCAACCTCGGCTCTTCCCCTTTCAATAAAAATCTTTGTATGAGCTCTTAAATTCAAATTTTGTACAACATAAATACATCATAGATTGCTCCAGGGTACCTGCAGACATTTTCTTGGTAGGAGAAGCAGAGTGGTAACTAATATCTCATTTACTATTCCCCCAGTTTGGGCATAAAAAGTCACTAGTCTGGAGACGTGCTAACACCAAAAATTTTCCTAAAAATCATCATCATTTATCCCACTAACTCCTAAATATTAATATCATTATTGAATCATATTATTTTTTTGCATTCCAAATACTTTAAAAAGTATTTGAGGTGGTTTATACAACAGACAAATACACTTCTCAGTCATACTTAAATAAGGATAAAATATCACAAGCCATGTAGTTGAGAGGACAAAGATTATTATACCAGAAACCCAGGCTAAGAAGAGTTACTATAATCGAGTCCTAAATTCTGCTTTGGATTTTCTACTGGCAAATAGGAAATTTGGTGAATTATATATTAAAATAGAAACAAAGTTTTTCCTGGGCACTAAAATTTAAGAGAAAATTATTGCATGAATTCTTATATAAAGATCATCACACAACAATAATAGGCAACTTTTAAGACAATTAAAGATGTCAATATGTTCTTCATGTGAGAATTTCTTATATTAAACCTCAAGGGTATAATAGTAAAACATAATTCTATAAAGGCATTTCTTCAGAAAAGCAAACTAATGTAGTCCAGGTAATTTTCTGGAGTTGTAACTTGATATAAAGATACAACCTGGAAAATCTAGATTAGATAATTAGAAATTCTGTTAGATTTCCTTTCTCAAATTTAAAAGATCATGACTGTGCTTTTGGCAAGCAGTTGCAAACTGAGCTCTCTTGAGTGTTTCTATAGTCCTTTTGATGCCTGAAATCAGCTCCACAAGTTTTAGGTAACAGATGTTCAGGGAGGAAGATGAAATCAAAGAGCAATACAATAGATTTCAGTCATGGTACTTGCCCTGCTCATAGCCCCTTGTAGACATCCTTGCTATACCACGTGTACCTGGTCAAAGCTGATTGGTCGGGGAAGTCACCTGACTTAAAGGCCAGTAAGCCATAGGCTGACTAGAACCCTATGACATGGCCTGGCTTGAAAACATAAACTTGTCCATTCAGATTCTCTCTTTGTCATTTAAGCCAAAAAATGCAGAGATTGGGGCAGTTAACTGTGGGAACAGCAGCTGCAAGATTATGAAGTAGATAGAAGCCAGGGTTCATGTTGTTGCCAAACCATAGAAGGTGGGCTCTGTCCCGTGTGCTCAGGCCTGCCAATAATCTGGACACCGGCCTTTGAGAAAGAGAAAGTAACTTTATTGTAATGCACAGAGCAAGGAGCTGGGAGGAAGTTCCTCAGCTCTGACTCCCCGAGCTATGGGGAAGTAGGGCTTATAGGTGATTTGGGCAGCAAGTACTGGGAAAGGAAAATTCTAGAAAGAAGACATTGCAGGAATTATGGCGACCAGGAAACAGGAGGTGACGTGGTTCTTTTCGGACCTCTCACTTCAGAATGGGGTCTGGGTGATGATTTTCCTTCTGATTCGTTCCACCTGTTGCTGTGTCCTCTGTTGAGGTCAACTAACGGTCACAGCTGGCCCTTCTGCGCATGTGGGGCGGGCCAAATCTGGCTTGGGCTGGTTTAAGGCCCTCTTTTCTGATTAATGGAAATTTACTAGCATTCGTAAGGTCAGGTTACAAGGTTGCTCTACTTGCAACCAAAGTTTAAAAAGAGAGAAAGCTAAGAGAAGCAGAGCTATGAGGCAAAGTACATGGAGATAAAAATGAAAAAGGTGAGCTTTAGAGAGAAAGAATCAGAGCGGGCTTGCAGAGGGGGCTGAGCCACTCCAATATTGAAGTTCTAGAATTCACATCCTTCAGCGTATCTCTGCTCTATAAGCCCTGCCCTTTCCACAGTCAACCTCACTCCCTTCCTGTCTAGTCCTTCAGTTTTTCCTGCCTTCTGTGTGCATATAGGGCTGCTATGAGTGGGAATTGACTCATCAGCAATAAGTTTTGCTTTCTGTGAATATAAGCCTTAAAATAAATGCTGAATTACCTGAGGAAATTTTCTAAGTCACTCCTATTGCACCCAGAAGGGATCACTTAAAAACATTGTTTTACCTATAGACAGGGCCTTTCACCTATGCAACAGATTGGTTCCAGGGGTACATTTAGCCAGAGGCAAAATTGTTTTTAAGAAGAATTGTCTTAAAGCCCTCGACAAATTTAAATCAACTGAAGTCCCCAAGTTTTAACCATGAAGTACAGAAGAAATATTTCTTGAGGGATGTATTTAAGAACAAGTATTACCAATTTGCTACCTGGCAGGCGGGTGGGGAGGGCATGGAAGGGGTTGGGGAATGATAGCAGAGCTTCTCTTGAGTACCTGATTTTAAGCAGCATTGCTTCCTGGCCAGAGCCAGCTGGAATGCTTACTTACAGATGGGTTAGCCCTAGGTAATCCAAGACATGTTGATTATAGTCCATCCGAATATTGAAAAATGTCAGCTGAAAACAGCAATTTTGATCTGGAAGAAGAATTAATGGAAGAAAAAAGAGAGAACAAAGTTGACTAAAGACATCTTTTCTAGGATCATACTGTCTGGATTTTAGTTCTGGCTCCTAAATTTGCCAGCTTTGGAACCTCGAACAAGTTACTGACTTTTGATCTCCTCATCTGTAAAGTGGGGTAATTGTTGAACCTCCATCATGGAGTGGTTATAAATTTTAAATGAAATAATGTACTGAGATAACTCCACATAGTGCCTGGCATACAGTAGGCACTGGGTAGATGTGCGTTCTTATTCCACTCTCTCCTTCCAGAAATCTGTTTCAGTTATTCCAGTATTCTCAGCCACTGTCCTGAGGAGTCGTCTAGAGGAAGTTTCAAAGGAACAGAATGAAAATATAAAACATGCTTAGGGAAGGTGGCTCATGTTGATATGGTGACATGAGGCTATTTTGGGATTAAATGCATGGATTTGAAGAGCCAAAGTCCTAAGAGCTTGGTTGAGAATGAGAAAACCAACATTTTAGATAGTGAAAATTCAAATGTCCATTTAAAGATCTGGCATTCTGTAGGAAAAATATTTACTTAAAAATACAAACTAAATAATAACACATGTGAGGGACATGCTTCGTAGTTCAATCATGTATATGAGACTAATGGGCACACTAGCCCAAAAGCAAAGACCAGAAGGCAGGAGGGGACAGGAAAACTGTACAGATGGAAACAGGGAATCTGTGGTGAAGGATATAGTGTTGATACATCATGGGGTTGGCAACTAATGTCACAAAAACAACTTGTGTATTAACTGTTTAATGAGAAACTAATTTGCTCTGTCAACTTTCACCTAAATCACAATAAAAAAATACAACTAAAACAACAAAATGACTTAAAAAAAACAAAAACCTGTCTTTTACCATTTTTGCCCTAACTTTTATTGCTAGGGGGCTCTGGTGGCACAGTGGTTAAGAGCTATGGCTCCTAACCAAAAGCTCAGCAATATGAATCCACTAGTTGTTCCTTGGAAAACCTATGGGGCAGTTCTACTCTGTCCTTAGGGCCGCTATGAGTCGGCATCAACTCAACAAGTTTAGTTTGGTTTGGTTTGGTTTATTATTGCTGGAGTCACTGGGTGGTGCAAATGGTTAACAAGCTCAGCTGCTAACCAAAAGGTTGGAGGTTCAAGTCCACAGAAGTGTCTTAGAAGAAAGGCCTGGTGATCTGCTTTCAAAACATCAGCCATTGGAAACCCTGTGGAGCACAGTTCCACTCTAACGCACATAGGGTCACCATGAGTCGGAGTCAACTTGACGGCAACAGGTATGGTATTGCTGCTGGGTTCTTATTAGCTTGCTTCAGTAGAATTTCTTTAACTTCCCAAGATAAAGCCCCCAATCTGAGCACCTATAGCCATACTATCAGTGTTATACCCTTATCTCTTATCCACAGACTTCCAACTGCAGATATCTGCATTTCTGTGCTTGAAGGCTTTTTCTAGAACCACTGACAGCTCCTCTGTCACACGTGGCAGGGCAGAAGTACCTAGGAAGTAATATCCTTGTGTCTTAGTTTCCTCGTGCTATTATAACAGAGGAAACCCTGGTAGCGTAGTGGTTAAGAGTTACAGCTGCTAACCAAAAGGTCTCAGTTCAAATCCATCAGGCTCTCCTTGGAAACCCTATGGGGCAGTTCTACTCTGTCCTGTAGGGTCGCTATGAGTCAGACTCGCCTTGATGGCAACAGGTATTTTGGTTTCTTTATTGTAACAGAAATACCACAAGTGGTGGCTTTACAAAACAGAAATTTATTTTCTCACAGTTCAAGAGGGTAGAAGAACAAATCAGGGTCTCGGCCACGTTGATTCCTTTCTTGTGTAGCCCGACTTTCTTTGGTTCTTGGTGATCTTCATACGACATCTGTCTCCCCCAGGATGTTCTGGCTTCTGTGTCTAATCGGCTCTTTATATAACTCAGAAGTGATTAGGTTTAGGACACACCCTACACTGGTATGGCCTCATCAGCATAACAAACAAACCCCTGTTTCCAAACATGATTACATCCACAGGAATAGGGGTTCTGATTCCAACACATATTTTAGGGGGACACAATTCAGTCTATAACACCTTTGAAGCAGGCTTCAACCAAAAACTCTTGGTAGTCAATGTATAAATATTCCAGCTCCCTCACTTTTCAGATAGAGAACTCAAGTGTTTTGACCCACCTCTCAGAGTATCCCTGCAGAACTGAGCCCCAGACACAGTGGTTGCTGGGTTAATGGCAGATCCTTATTAACTGCTTTGTTTCCCAGTATGACTATTCCACTTCCCCTTACTGATCCATGCATCTCTCAAATAAACTACGAGACCCTGAATCCTCATCTCAAGGTCTGTCTCTGGGGGGAAGTCAAATGAAGACAGCAACTGCACAGAAATCCTTTCCTCATTAAGCAATCTAAAGTGGCCAAGAGAGCAATTTGAGCTCCCAACCAGCCTTCTGCATTGATTTGTCTTTCTTCTTCTTCCCTGTAGATTTGCCAAACTGCAGAGAAGATGTCTGTCAAGGCGCCTAAGCCTAAGAACTGGGAAGCCTCCAGAGGGTCTGTGATGAAAAACACCAATGGAACTCTGCGACAGGCAGCCTCACTGTTTCATGGGTACGATCCAGGGAGACAGAGGCAGAACTCAATGGTTGCTTTTCATCCTCACTCTCCAGTACAAAGTGGCTGGCCTGCTTTTTCCAGGGTATCAGTTTTCCCGTGGTGAGAACTGCCAGGCAGTTAGGTTCTTGCTCTCTCCAAATTTCAGCAGGAGCAGAGAAGTTTTATTTTTAACTGTGCAGGAAGGTGTTGCCGTGGTAACATAACGAAACTAGAAGAGCAATTTGATTGACTGATGATGTTGTGGTGAAGGAGGATTGACGTGAATGATGGTGGGATAAAAATCACAAGTTTCTCACCCCAGGCTGAGTTTATAGGTCTTGGTTATTAGACATTTATAGTGTGTGATACCTGTTTATCCTTATGCAAAAGGAAGCATGTACATTTTCCTTCCCTGATGCCCAAAGCAAGATGATAAAGAAACTTATGAACTGACTATCAGGGAAGTGAGCTGGCCTCATGAATCTGAGAGCCATGTGATAAACGTAGCTAAAGAGCACTATTTGCTAGGCAGGTTAGGCATAGCAGAGCATTCAGATGCCCCCCCCCCATTGGGCAATTCATGGGGCACATTTGGTCACCCCCTAGCCTAGGTACTTTTCACTTTCAACCATTCTCTCTTTTTGATTAAGCTCCCTCTTAATAATGGAGATATATTTGATATACCACCTATGTATTTTCCGTCTTAGAAAATCCAACTTCTTTCTCTACAGCCCAGACACTATTTTTAGCCCCAGGGAAGGTAAAGTTGAACACCAGTAAAGAAGGAGGAGAATATGACACAGGGGCATTTCCCAACAGACAGGAAAAGGATGTTGGCAGCCCTTCTAGCAGTGCAGGGATGAAGTTCTAGAGCAGTAGTTCTCAAAGTGGAGTCCCTGAGTGACGCAGACAGTTAAATGCACCACTACTAGCCAAACGGTTGGCAGTTCAAACCCCACACACAGGCACCTCCGAAGACAGGCCTGGCAATCTGCTTCCAAAAGGTCACAGCCTTGAGAACCCTACCGAGTAAGTTCTAGTCTGCACACATGGGGTTGTCACGAGTCAGTAGCGACTTGACGGCAACTAAACAATAACAAGTTCTCAAAGTGTGGCCCATGTTCTCCCGACCCTCAAGATCCTTTCCAGGGGTCCATGATATCAAACCTATTTTCATGATCCCACGAAAACATTATTTGCCTTTTTACTCTCATTCTCTCAAGAAGGTACAGTGGAGTTCTCTAGAGGCTACCCAACACATGATATCACAACAGTTTGAATGCTGAAACATCTTCTATTAAGCCAGACATTTAAGAGATTTGAAAAAGTGTAAAACAATGCTACTCTTCTTAACTAGTTTTGTTTTTTTTTTTTTTTGCTTGTTTTGGAAAACAGGGTAATTTTCTTTTTAAAAAATGTTAACACATAATTTCTTTTTTTTAATAAATTGATACTTTTTAAAATTTTTGTTTCAGTCTCCTATATAGAAATATCAGTAGATATAACTACATAAATAAAAGCTCTTTGGGGTCTTCCATAATTTTTAAGAGTTTAAAGGGGCCTTGAGGACAAACACTTTGAAGACCACTGTGAGGAATTTGGAACAGATGAGACTAACGTAGATATATTACCAAGCTCCCCGAGAAAGGACTCAGAACCCTATTCCCTGCCTCAGCCCAAGATGGGTTGAGAGGAATTAAAGGACACCTAGCTTGCCTAGGTGAAGCCTGGGAGGGTTGTGAGCATTGTGAGAAGTCCCACATTCATTCTGGCAGTAGAGCAGCACTAGGGGGATGGTGTCCGGAGGATAGAAGGGCCTGAGTTAGCATTTTCACTTCTGGTTATCCATGGTAGCTGGTGTGAAGGGATTCATAAGTTTCTGGCATGGGGTGGGGGGTGGTGGGGGTGGGAGGAAGTAAAAATAGAAAGAGACTTGTAGGCAGAACAGGAAAAATGCTGACTGTGGTCCTCATCCCCCAGAGGTTTGTCCAGGGACCATCCAAGGGCTTCCACAGTGAAAAGACCAGCTGGTACAAGCCACCCTTCAAGCAACGCCAGCCCAGGATGCGCCATGACTCACCACAGGCTTCTCAGGAGAAGGCCGCAAGGATCACAAGAGCCAGAAACCCAGGCTCCTGCTGCCACAAGGCTTTTGCCTCACCCAGGCACCATATTGAGGAGAAAGGGGAAGGGAGACACTTTGAGAAGCTAAAAGGAGCCCTCTGGGAAGCTTGCACTTTAAGTTAACTAAATATTTGCTCACAGAGTACTACTGAGTTACTAGGTTTAGGCAACTTTAAGGCATTTTTTCACAGCAGTTGAAATTGTTGCTTCAGAACGATACGACATCAACTATTTTTTGTACATCTGAGTCATATTAAATATTCTTCTTTATCTCTATTTCTCTCCTTTAGAAATCTTTCTTTCTTTTTCCTGCATTATAATCCTCATTTTCTCTTTCTCCATTTCCTTCCCTCCGCTCATCCCTCTGCCTTCCTTCTCCCTGTTTTATTATTCATTTCCCTTGTCGTCTGCCTTGGGCCAGTTGGTGGTAGCCTAAGCCAAATGGCCCAACAGTACTGAAAATCGTTCTCAAGAATTAGTACTTACTATAGGGTCACTATGAGTCAGAATCCACTCAATGGCAATGGGTTTGTTTTTGGTTTATGGGCTTACTTGAGTACTCCAGAAATTTTACACAGAATATTTCGTTTAATCCTTACAACAACCCTATAAGGTGGATTTTATACTTGGCATTTTACTGTAGCTGAGAGTAATTAGAAATTTGCCTAAGGTCATGCAACTGGTTATATGTCAGAGCTGGGATTTAAACCCACGTTTATCAGACTCCAAGCCCATGCTGCTCCTACTATATCCAGCAGCCTCCCTCAGGTACGGTATTTTACGAGTTTTAGCCCAAGAGCTATGTGCGTCCAAGTCTTCCCTGCCCTCTCTTACTTTTCCCGCAAGATGTGTGTTTCTCCAGTGTCCACACTCTCCATGAATCAATAATTGTAGATAAATCAGGCAATGGGGAGCAATCACACACATAATTGTACCTAGATTATTTTCTAAGAATAAGCTGCGGAAGCTCTAGCAGTGGGACACCACTTTGTATGTTTCTTTTAATGAACATTCCTTGAGAGTTGGTGATGTGCTGGGCATCATGCTAAAGTCAAAAAATTGCCAAAACTCCCAGAACTTTATTAGATACAATTTTTAAACTATCATTAATTCAGCACTCAATACGTGCCAGGCACACAACTAGTTGTTGTTAGGTGCCGTCGAGTCAGTTCCAACTCATAGCGACCCTATGTACAGCTAGTTACTTTCCATATATTATCTTGTTCAATTCTTGCAACAACTCTGCAAGACAGCGTTTGCTAACCCCCTTTTACAGATGAGAAAAATGAAGTTCCAAGGGCTTAAAATACTTTCTTAAGTGATCATAGCTAGTAAATTCAAACTCAGGTCTGTCTGCTTCCAAAGCTTAAGTTCTTTTCGCTCCTTGCAATGATTACGTTTCACTGATAGGGTACAATCCTGCTGCTAGCATGTGACTTGAAATTATTAGATTTTTTTTTTTTTTTTTTTTTTTTTGGTATAAACCTTTTCAGATTCAATATGTCACCTCAGGCAGAAAACTGCCACACAGAAAGGATGTATCGGCACAGGAATGTGTTTTTTAAATCAGAAGCAGATCAATTTATCTGTTTTTATATTGCATGGATGTTTCTCCTCCTTTTAAATTTCTCCTGAATGGTGGAGGCATTGAAAATGGCATCTTACAAGGTAATTTTCTCAGTTACCATCTACTAGCTTTTGCTGCTTTTTCTTTCTTTTTTTTTTTTTTTTTTGAGAAAATAGTGAAATAGCTGAGATATTAAACTGTAAATTGTACTAAGATGCAATTCAGAACTGAAATAAAGCTCATGCTTTTTGAATGGGAATACTGAAATGCAATTCATTGCCCAGATGGTAGGATAGGGTGTGATCTTTTCCACTTCTCCCCAGTGCCTGGGGAACAAGTAACCTCAAGATCACCAAGGAATCACCAGAGGAAAGGAGATAGATGCAAGAAGCTCATAATCAGAAACTTTTCAAAGACATGCAGCCAGCCTGTATGCACTGAGGCATGAGTGCTAAACATTTTAAGTGAATAAACATGATGAGAGCAGTGAGTTTGGTATACTATCATCTCTACTTAAAAAAATAGACAGAGAAGATACCAGTACCAGTTGCCATCAAGTTGATTCCAACTCATGGCAACTCCAAGTATTTCAGAGTAGAACTGTGCTCCATAGGGTTTTCAAGGATTGACCTTTCAGAAGCGGATTGCCAGGCCTTTCTTTTGAAGCACTTCTGGGTAAGTTTGAACCACCAACCTTTTGGCTAGTAGTTGAGCACTTAACCATTTGTACCACCCAGGGAATATATATGTGTATGTATGTATACACACATACATCTGTGTATATTGAGTAAGCAAATAAGTAAGACTTATAGGTTAGAGTTGGTTCTTCCCCTGCCTGTAAATGAGATCTTGAGCAGGCCTATATCTGATCTGCAAACTCTTAGATAATAAAAAGACCTCCAGTTACTTCTAGTCACAAAAAGTAATCTCATTTTAGTAGATAAAATGTCTGTCTCCATGTAGTAGACAAAGCTCCAAATTTCATTTGAAGTTAAAATTTCTTCCCTCTGCCAGTCCAGGCTTGAAGGGAGCAGTGAGGACAGAAGACCTGGTTGCCTTATTCTATTTACCCGTCTAACATCCCCACCCCTCATTCTGCATGCACTAGATGGCCTCTGCCCCTCCAGAGCTGAAGGGTAGAAGGAGGACAGTAAAGGGCAGGGATAGGTCTTTTTGGAGAGGTACTGTTGTGTATTGGCCTTGGCGCTCTTTGGCCTCTTTTACTTACAATGTATTAGTGGGTTCATCGAAGACCTCCCTGGTAATCTCTCATCCTCAATTCCCTTAACACATCTGATATTGCTCCAGCTGGCCACTTACTACCACCCCTCAGCCCCCTGTTTCTGGCAGGCACTCCAGAGAATCTGTCTTTTAGGATCCTAACACCCCTCCAGGTTATCCTCATGAGCAGTCTCTAAAATTGCTCCAGGCCATGGTCCACAGTGGGTCTACTGGAAATACACATTCTTTGCCCCACAAAATGAGAGTGCAGGCTACTCCTCAGGCAGCCACTTTTCTTTGCTCTGTCATGCCAGTATCTGGCCTCTATGATCTTCTGGCCTTTAGCTTTTTCTAGAGAAGGATCTGGCACCAGCCTCTGAGCCCCACAGTCTCCAGAGATAGTATGCCCCCATTTCTTCTCTTCCACAAAGGCAATATCGTCAGCTCCTTTAACAATTCTTAATGTGATGTGCTCTCAAAACTGTATCAGTTAGCTACTGCTGTGTAACAAACCCAATCGAAACTTAGTGATTTAAAAAATAACCATTTATTTTTTCCTTATTTTTTTAATTGCGGTAAATATATAAGTAAGGAGCCCTAGTGGCACAGTGGTTAAGTGCTTGGCTGTTGACCAAGAGGTTGGCGATTTGAACTCACCAGCGGCTCCATGGGAGAAAGATGTGGCAGTCTGCTTCTGTAAAAATTTACAGCCATGGAAACTCCATGGGGGCAGTTCTACTCTGTCCTGTGAGTCAGAATTGACTCATCAGCAACGTGTACAATATGTAAGTAACAAAACATTTGCCATTTTAACAATTCTCACATGTACAGTTTAGTGATATTCAATTATGTTCAACCATCACCATTAACCAAAAAATAACCATTTATTATAACTCACAAGTCTACAGGTCAGGTGGGTGTTTCTGATAATCTAGACCAGGTTTGGCTGATCTCAGCTGGGCTCATATATGCTTTTGCAAACAAGTAGCAGTCACCAACTGCAGGCTAGTTGGTCCAAGATGCGCTCCTCACATGCGTGGCAGTTGGCTGACTCTTGATTGGGGTAATGGGCATGACTAGGCCATGTGTCTCTCATCTTCCTGTAGGCTGGCTAACCTGGGCTTATTCACATGGCGGAGGCACAATTCTAAGAGAAAGTGTGGAAACGAGAAGGGCCTCGTGACTGGTATACCGTTATTTCCACTACATTCCATATAGACCAAAGCATTCCAAGGCTCAATTCGAGGGATGGAAATAGACTTTACCTCTTGATGGGAAGAGCTGCATGGTCAAATTGCCAAATGTATGGAAACCGGGAGGTGGGTAAAAAATGGAGGACATTTTTACAGTCAGTCTACCACGTAGGCAATTCCCTATCCTGGTCTTTATAATAAGCTCTAGCTCATATGGACCCCATTTAACTCTATTTCCATAGTCTAGTCTAACGTTAGTTTGTAAAGAAAGCCACAAAGAAAAGTTTTAACTTCAAAGAATGTAATCAGTGTCACTGAATTGTACATGTAGAAATGGTTGAATTGGTGTATGTTTTGCTATGTATATTCTCAACAATAAAATAACTTTTAAAAAAAGTTTTAACTAACACTGATTCTACTGTTGACTAGTTCTTTCTTTTTCTTTTTTTTTTTTTTTTTCATGTTCCTGTTAAGCCACCTGAACACGTATAGCAGGACTTTTGACTCCAGGTTCAGAACCTTACATATATCCTTGTTAAATTCCATCTTGTTAGTTTAGGCCCATTTCTTCCAACCCTGGAATCCTTCAGATTTCTTAGTTGAGAAGACTGAGAGTGTAGTCCAGGCTGTTTCCTGTTAGAAAGTCTGGGTCCAATCAAAACTGAAAGTTCTTGGTCAAGCCAAGAGCTCACTCCACACATATGAGGCCACTCTGATATGATCCAGCTCAAAGAGGAAGTATAATCAGGAGCTATGGTTTCTGCAGTTTGTGGTGTGGAGAACTATGGTTTCTATTAGAAATCCTCCTTATCCAGACCAAGCCCATAAGATCAAACACAGAAGCATAGTGCCAAGGCAATTCAGCAGCCCCTGACAGACATAAGCCTAAGACAATTTAGAAAACAATGCAAGAGGAAAGAAAGGAAATCAAAAAGCAGTACAGTGAAGGAATAAGTCAAAAGGAAGATGCAGAAAAAAAGAGAAATTATCCAGTGGCAAAATTTACTTTTGTGGGGGAATAAATAAAAAACATTTTGGGATCTGACACTGGGGAAAGGAACTGGGACAAATCTCTGATGCATTTCCTGCTCATTCTTTAGAATGTCAAAGCTATTGCCTATTTGGCACATCACTGAAAGGAAACTGTTTCAAAAGGCTCCCTTCATTCCAGTCTCAGCAGGTAGAGATTTAAAGGGTAAGGCTGTCTGATCAACTGAGTAGATGGGCAGTATTTTGAGGCTTCTGGGGAACCATTTCTATTCCTCTTCAAAGGGACCAGTTAGCATTTTATCACCACAAGAATTCATCCTAAGGACCAGTGGTCCATACCACAATTAACTGAAATGGCTCTTCAATTGAGAGCCTTTATAGAAACCAAATTTGTCGACCTGGATCTTAGGGATGTCTCTGGTGGATGAATATCAAACATAGCTTGACACCACATTAGCTCTTTTGGAAGCCACATCTGCCACTGACTCCAAATGAGCTTATCTTCTGAAGCCCTTAAGATGTTTCTCCATGTGTAAGCCACAGATCTCTTATATTTTATATGTACTGATTTTCTTTAAGATTTTCTTCAAGAGGTTTTCTGAACAGAGAAAATGTATGCCCATACATAGACTGAACAATTAGGAAGCAAAGAAAGGACGAAAACTTGAAGAGCTTTGCACTAGTGTCACACATGCAAGAGAAAATTGGATGATTTGAAGAGCTGGAGGTGAATCATGATTTCCCCACCTTCACTAATTAAGAACAGAATAAGAAGAAATCGGTTTTAACTGGATTGTGAAGGACTTGGTTTTTTAGCCAATAGCATAGTGAACCCACTTCACTGAACACTTTGAGGGGAATAAGAGAAGTCACATTCTCCTTTAGTGGCCCTCAATGGTCCTATGACCCACTTAGGCAGACACGAGGGAGGTTTACAAGTTGATGAGCAAAGGAAAAAAAATCTCCAATGGTCAAGCATTCACTTAAAAAGCCTTAAACAGTAATGTACACATGTACACTGTTCATGTGTTCTGCTTATACCTAGGATGTAAAAAGCTGAAAATAGCATTACTTTCATTCCAACAACAAGAAAAAGCTGCATAAACTAAAAAATAATTTTTGAATCCATCAGAAAGCTGTGGTCCCAGAGTAGCCAAGTAGTGTGAGATATAAGAAAAGACAAGCCCTCCCAAAGAGACAACATGTGAACACCTGTGGCAAAGTATGGGAGAAAGAGATGCCAGGCTCCATACAAATGGGTAAGAATTCAGCTAAAATCTATAATAAGTTGCTAGAGGCCAAAAGTAGGTTACAATGGATGTATAGACCCTCTGGGAGCTGTAGCCAAAAAGGGAGGCCACCTTAAGTGAACAGGCTCTTTATGGCAGGCTCTTCTCCACAGATCTCCACTAGTTAGTCAAGAAATATTGGGGGAAGGTCAGGATCAGAGAAAATATCCCTTTGTGGTGTGGGACTGGTGGAGGAGAATAGCTACTAATGTGGGAAAGGCAAGAAGTCCCACCTGAACCCTAATCCCCTATGGAATAAAAGCCTTAAGCCACTAAAGGAAGGAAATTAAACCTTGATTCCCCCAGGACACAAATAAAGACCCAGTGAAGCTAGAGGAAAGGAAACAACAACCAAAAAAAAAAAAAAAAAAAACCTATACCAAGAGAAGGGGCAGGAGAACATCTGTGTCCAAAACATTATAGGAGTCTTACCTCTGGAGGAGTTAAAAGGAAACTCTCTTCTGCACAAGACCCACCAGAGATATAATACAAACTTTGACTGCCACATGGAAGAAGAGCAAAGTCACTGAGAAAGCTCCATCACAGATAATTAGGGGGAAAGCTTACCAGGAAAGACTAGACCAAGGACACAGAGAACCCTTCCCCACCCGCCACCACCACCAGCCTATATGTTTGGGAGGAGCATAAGGAGACACACCTTCTGAGCCAGTGGCACACAAGGAAGGCCAAAAGGAGAGAGTGGAAAAGGAACGTTGAAAAAGAACTTTAGCAAACTACCCAACCCTAAACACAAAGAAACACTAGAAGTCCATTGAGGGTAGCCACAACAACAAAACCAAAACTGAACTCAAATCCTGACTAAATAACTTAATTCTCCACACTAAAAACCTAGCAAGGAAGAGGTACGCCTACTTCCAGGCAATAAATATTCTTTGTCTCAGTGTCTACTGTCCTACATATAATGTCTATCTCTCAAGCAAAAATCACAAGACATACAAAAGAGCAAGGAAAAAACAACCCCCTGCCAAGAAAGGAAATCTACAGACAGTTATCTGTCATGAACATAAATGCAAAAATCCGTAATAATTTTTTATTGCAGCACTATTCACAAAAAGTGGAAACAACCTAAATGCCCATCAGTGGATGAATGGATAAACAAAATGTGGTACACGCATACAATGGAATATTAGAAAGAGAAATAAAGTCCCGATACACACTATAACATGGATAAAGCTTGAAGACATTATGCTGAGTGAAATTAGTCAATTACAAAAGGACAAATACTGTATGATCTCACTTATATAAAAAGACAAGAAAAGGCAAATATATAGAGACCAAAGTTTATTAGTGGTTACCAGGGGTGGGAAGGAGGAGGAAAGGGGGGATTATTGCTTATGGAGTACTGACTTTCAGTTCACAGTGATGAAAAAATCACAGTGATTAAGGGTAGGGTTGCACAGCTGACTAATGTAATTTCTGTCAATAAGTTGTACACCTGTAAAAAGTTGAATTGGCAGAAATAGTGTCATAGATATGTTTACAAGAATGACAAAAAAAATAGTAACTGCTGGGGCTGCTTATGTACAACCAAATATCTCATGCAAATTTGGTTCCTTGGTTTGGAAGTTTAGGGTCATGGTTTTATGGGGCATCCCAGTTAATTGACCTAATAACATGTTAATGAATCTCTTTAGTCTCTGGTTCATCTTCATTATATTTCTCTTGCTAAATGAGCAGATAAAAGGGTTTTTTTTTTTCCTGTTCTACCTCCTAGTTCATTGCATAATGCGTGGGGTCTTAAAAGTTTGCAAGTGGTCATCCAAGGTACAACAATTGGTCTCTGTTTGCCTTGAGCAACAGAAGAAGAAGGAGAGTCAGGAATGGGAGGAGGATATGGAATGTGTGGCTAATTACTTCCATGTACAACTGCCTCCTTTGCCATGAGACCAGAAGAATTGGATAGTGCCCAGCTACCACTGCTGAATATTTTGATCAAAGATTCTATAGAAGAATTCTTATCAAAAGGGGGAAAATAAAGAACAGAATTTCAAATTCTCATGGAATCCTGATTTTCTGGAGCCACAGAGATAATCTTTAAACCTTAAACCAAAAACATCCTCTAAAGTCTTCTTAAAACCAAAGAATAGTTTAGCCTAACTAACATAGAATGTCTGTTTTGAACACTGTGCTCTTTTATGATCTATCTACATAGGATCAAATTGACAACAGCAACTGAGAAGATTATATAGAAAACTTAGGGGGCAGTGAGTTTATGTTAATAGGGGAAGAACAACTCAGAAAAGGAGGGTGAGAATGGGTGCACAGCTTGAAGAATGTAATCAATGTCACTGAATTGTAAATGTAGAAATTGTTGAATTAGTATTTGTTCTGCTGTGTATACTCTCAACAACAACAAAAATAAAATAAATTATTTTTAAAAAAAGACACTGTTAGAAAAATAAAAGATAGGCCATAGACCAGTAATAAATATTTGCAGAGCATCTATATGATAAAAGATCATATAAAGAATATTAACAACTCATTAGTAAGAAAAGAGTATTCATGTAAAAAGAAGGTGATATGAAAAGAAAAACATACACTTATCTTCTCATTTTTGCAAACGAAATATAGTGAGGATGAACCAGAAACTAAAGAGATTCATTAACTATGGCAGTGGGTAGGAAAGGGATGGGAAAAAGTAAGGAAAGGGGACAGGGTAGCAGGAAAAAGGAACAAGAGACACTTCTCTGAGCATAAGTTTTTACATGGCTCTGACTCTTAAAACCATAGTAAAGTTTCACATACCCCCCCCCACCAAAAAAACTAATCATCAAAATTAACCAAGATGTGGGGAAACCCAAAATACAATACGAACAGTAAAAAATGGACCACACTGTGTTACAAATAAATAATATAACCACACTGAAAGGGGTGGAGAAGAAAAGAACTAACCTAAGTAACTTTGGAAAACACTATCTGGACTGAATACCATCAAGCTAAAGACAGAAAGAACGGTACCATGAAATAATGCATGTTAAGTTTTAGCCCAGAGCCTGGCACAAAAGAAGTACTTAATAAATGATAGTCATTGCTCTTATTAAGATTAATCACAGTGTGGCCAAGTAGTTACTGTAATATAGTTGTCAATCCTTGAGAAAAATGCAAATTTCTGCCAGTAGAACACTAGGTAAATAAAATGTGATTTATCTATGCAATGAAATATGTAGTCATTAAAACGATGCTGCAGGAAACTAAGGAATGGAAAATATGTTCATGAAATAATGTTAAAGCAAGTTAGAAAACAATATGCTCGACATAGTCCTGGGTTGTAACTAATACTGTATGTGTAAACACACATTGTGTTTAAAGAGAGAGAAAAAGATCAACAAAATTCTTTCAATGAATACTTATACTCTTATTCTGTGCCAGTTCTAGGCACTGGGGATACAGCAGTGAACAAAACAGACAAAAATCACTGCCCTAATGAAGTTACATTCTAGTAGGTGGAGACAGACAACAAATGAGATTAAAAAGTAAAATATATAGTAAAGCTGATGGAAATAAGTGCTATGGGTAAAACTTAAGCAGAGGATGAGAAGACGGAGTGTGAGTTGCATGGGGTGGGGAGGCAGGTGTTTGTTGTTTCAATTACAGTGGTCAGGGAGGTCCTCGCTGATAACCTGGCAGCTGATCTATGATGCCAAGGAGGTGAGGGAGCAAGTCATGAAGACATTTGAGAGAAGATCAGTCCAGACTGAGGGAATAAGTGCTAAGGCTCTGGGCTGGGAGCAGGCTTGGCATGTTCAAGGACGAGCAACCAAGCCATCATGGACAAAGTGGTGTGAGCAACGGGGATGGTGACAGGAATAGGGGTAGGAGAGGAAATAGAGACCACCTAGGGCTTTGAGACCCATATTAAGAACTTTGGATTTAACTCCAGATGAAAGAATAAACCACTGGATTGCCTTGAGCGGAAGAGTTGCATTATCTGGCTATATGTTAACTAACTCATGCTGGCTACTATGTTAAGAATAGATTGAAGGGGGCAAGGAAAGAAGCAAGGATGCCAGTTAGAAAAAAAAAAAATTGAAAATGAAATCCTTGACAACTTCAATCTTTTCTCCATTTATCATGATGTTGCTTATTGGTCCAGTTGTGGAGATTTTTGTTTTCTTTATGCTGAGGTGTAATCCCTACTGAAGGCTGTGGTCTTTGGTCTTCATCAGTAAGTGCTTTAAGTCTTCTTCACTTTCAGCAAGCAAGGTTGTGTCATCAGCATAACGCAGGTTGTTAATGAGTCTTCCTCCAATCCTGATGCCCCGTTCTTCTTCACATAGTCCAGCTTCTCAGATTATTTGCTTAGAATACAGACTGAATAAGTATGGTGAAAGGATACAACCCCAACACACACCTTTCCTGACTTTAAACCACAAAGTATCCCCTTGTTTTATTCAAACGACTGCCTCTTGATCTATGTAGAAATTCTTTATGAACACAATTAAGTGTTCTGGAATTCCCATTCTTTACAATGTTATCCATAATTTGTTATGATACACACAGTCGAATACCTTTGCATAGTCAATAAAACACAGGTAACCATCTTGCTAGGATTCTCTGCTTTCAGCCAGGATCCATCTGACATCAGCTATGATATCCCTTCTTCCACATCCTCTTCTGAATCCGGCTTGAATTTATGGCAGTTCCCTGTCAACGTACTGCTGCAACCACTTTTGGGTAATCCTCAGCAAAATTTTAATTATGTGTGATATTAATGATATTGATGTTAATTTCTGCATTCGTTTGGATCACCTTTCTTTGGAATAGGCATAAATATGGGTCTCTTCTAGTCAACTGGCCAGGCAGCTGTCTTCCAAATTTCTTGGCATAGATAAGTGAGCACTTCCAGCACCACATCCATTTGTCAAAACATCTCAATTGGTATTCCGTCAATTCCTGGAGCCTTGTTTTTTGCCAATGTCTTCAGTGCAGCTTGGACTTCTTCCTTCAGTACCATCGGTTCTTGAGCATGTGCCGCCTCCTGAAACGGTTGAACATCAACCAATTCTTTTTGGTACAGTATCTCTGTATATTTCTTCCATCTTCTTTTGATGCTTCCTGCATCGTTCAGTGTTTTCCCCATAGAATCCTTCACTATTGCAACTCGAGTTTTGAATTTTTTCTTCAGCTCTTTCAGTTTAAGAAATGCTGAGCATGTTCTTCCTTTTTGTTTTTCTAACTCCAGGTCTTTGCACATGTCATTATAATACTTTACTTTGTCTTCTCAAGCTGCCCTTTGAAATCTGTTCAGCTCTTTTACGTCATTGTTTCTTCCATTCACTTTAGCTACTCTACGTACAAGAGCAAATTTCTGAGTCTTTTCTGACATCCATTTTGGTCTTTTCTTTTTTTCCTGTCTTTTTGATGACGCTTGCTTTCTTCTTGTATGATGTCCTTGATGTCATTCCACAACTCATCTGATCTTCAGTCATTAGTGTTCAATGCATCAGATCTATTCTTGAGATGGTCTCTAAATTCAGGCAGGATCTATTCAAGGTCATACTTTGGCTCTTGCAGACTTATTCTAATTTTCTTCAGCTTCAGTTTGAACTTGCATATGAGCAACTGATAGTCCATTCTGTAGTCAGTCCTTGGCCTTGTTCTGACTGATGATATTGAGCTTTTCCATCATCTCTTTCCACAGATGTAGTCAATTTGATTCCTGTGTATTCCATCACATGAGGTCCATCTGTATAGTTGCCGTTTATGTTGTTGAAAAAAGGTGTTTGCAGTAAAGAAGTCATTGGTCTTACAAAATTTTACCTTGCTATCTCCATCATCATTTTTATCACCAAGGCCATATTTTCCAACTACCAATCCTTCTTTGTTTCCAACTTTCACATTCCAATCACCAGTAATTATCAATGCATCCTGATTGCATGTTCAATCAATGTCTGCAAAAGTTGGTAAAAATCTTCAATTTCTTCATCTTTGGCCTTAGTGGTTGGTATGTACATTTAAATAATAGTCATATTAACTGGTCTTTCTTGTAGGCTTATGGATATTATCCCATCACTGACAGCATTATACTTCAGGATAGATCTTGAAATATTCTTTTTCACAATGAATGCAACGCCATTCCTCTTCAATTTGTCATTCTCTGCATAGTAGACCATATGATTTTCCGATCCAAAATACCAGTCCATTTCAGCTCACTAATGCCTAGGATATTGATGTTTCTGCATTCCATTTCAGTTTTGACAATTTCCAAATTTCCTAGATTCATACTTCATACGTTTCACCTTCCTGTTATTAATGGATGTTTGCAGCTGTTTCTTCTCATTTTGTGTCTTGCCACATCAGCAAATGAAGGTCTTGAAAGTTCGACTCCATCCACATCATTAAGGTCAACTCTACTTTGAGGAAGCAGCTCTTCCCCAGTCATGTTTTGAGTGCCTTCCAACCTAAGGGGCTCATCTTCCTGCACTATATCAATGTTTTGCTGCTATTCAAAAGGTTTTCACTGCCTAATTTTTTTCAGAAGTAGACTGCCAGGTTCTTCTTCCTAGTTTATCTTGGTCTGCATGCTCAGCTGAAACTTGTTCACCACAGGTGACCCTGCTGGTATTTGAATACTGGTGGCATAGCTCCAGCATCACAGCAACATGCAAGACCTCGCAGTACAAACTGACAGATGCATGGGGGAATTAGGTGGGTAGATGAAGTTAAAGGTTGTCTCCATTTGTTTATTAAAAATAAGAGTAGAAGGCTAAAGTATTCCTACACATAGAAATATAGGAGAGCATCCTATCACTCTTGTAGGAAAGACTTTCACACGTTTGTAAAGCTACATTCTAGAAACATTAACAACTAGCCTAGAACCTGGTCTTTCCATGCTGTTAGGAAAATATTTAACTCTTAGGAATGATAGTGCTCTAGGGACTTTCTGTTTGCATTAACCCATGGAAGTCAAGGTACTACGAAGTTGAGCACAGAAAACTGGGAGAAAGCAGTTGTTTTAATTAAATCAGCCTTAGGAAGGAGCTGTGGCAAGTCTCCCAGCAATCGATTTCCAGATGCTGAAAGGAACTAATTTGGGAGAAATCAGAAAAGCCAGTCTGAATTCTTTTTAAAGCATTCTAAGGTAGATTATTACTAATACCAGAAGAAGCTGTTAACCAAGCCCCGGCCTCTGTTAAAACCAGACAGAATGTCTCCCTCCCTGCTAATGGCAAGAAGGTACACTGTGTTGCCCGTCCCTTGTGAAATTCCTTCCCACTAACAGAACTCTGCAACACTCCCATGAAATCCATCCCTGTATAACCAGCAGACTATTCAGCTCTCCAAACTGCAAGAAAGACTTCTAAATGGGTCTTTTAGAATAAAATTTGTTTCCTGAAGAAGAAATTGGAACGGCCCTTTAGAGCACTGAAAGCCTGTATTTATCCAGGGAACAGGAACTTCTTTTGGAGTTACTTTCCCCTTGAAATGTTCAATCTTGCTGTTACATTTAAAAGAAGGGAAAAAAAGCCTCTCAGGCAGCGCAGCTTTACCAGGCTTCCCAAACATTTAGCAATGACAGCAATGAGGCCCTGACTGGAATGGCCATCAATGGTCTCAAGGCTGTGCACCATGTTTAAAAAGACTTGACTTGACTCCAATTCCTTTCGGACCCAAACCCCGTTATCCCAGAATCCTTGTCAGGTCTGTTTGTGCCTTATGTCTAATTTTAAAGGAGACAGTTCTGGGTCAAGAGATTATTTACAATATTTCTTCTTTTGTCTAAAATTTGCAGGCTGGCATAATTAAACACAGGGAAGATCATTGGGTCCAGGACAGGCACCCATCTGTCTAATGAGACTTGGATATTCAACCTCACAGGCCTGTCAATTTTAACCCCAAACCGGGTGGCCCAAGGTTATTTGCATAGTATGTTTCTACTCTTTCATTCAGTCAAATTTCAAAGTATCAGAGCAAGGAGGCCCTGTGCTTCTTTAGGAGAAAAAGGGATACAGATCTTATCATGATGACATTTTCCTGCTCTAACATAAGAAATTTTTGTTGGCTCAGTATTGATGCAGTTTCCCTAAATATTTCCCCTTTGGAGCTCAGTACACTATTTACTCCACCCCTGATATTTGTACTTCAAATACTTGCAGACAGCTTATATACTCTCTCCTGATCCTTGTTTGGGTGTATTATTAACATAACTAATCATTTCATTTCTTACTCTCCCTGACCCCCTATCCTGCCCACGTATATACATAATAAATTATTTCTTAATTAAAAACCAGTTGCTATTGAGACAATTCCAACTCATGGTGACCTCATGGGTGTCAGGGTAGAACTGTTCTTCATAGGATTTTCAATGGATGATTTTTTAGAAGTAAGCTGCAGTCCTTTCTTCCAAGGCACTATGGGTGAACTTGAAATGCCAATCTTTTGGTTAGCAGCCAAGCATGTTAGCTGTTCGTACCACCCAGGGACCCTAGCACTTTATTACTAAAACCAAATCCATTGGCCGTCGAGTTGATTTCAACTCATAGTGACCCTATACGACAGAGTAGAACTGCCCCATAGGGTTTCCAAGGAATGGCTGGTGGATTTGAACTGCTGACCTTTTGGTTAGCAGCCGAGCTCTTAAACCACTTTGCCACCAGGGCCCCGTGATTCCCCTTAAGTACCTCCAAGTATCTGGTATTTCTAGCAGCATTGTCAATGTTCATCAGAGCTCCTGAGGCCTTCAAGGGCTTATAGAACTTGATTTACAAAGTATCTAGCAGAATAGAGATGGAGCTTGTTTGGGAGGGAAGACTTAAGCCCCTCCAGAACCAGGTCAGGATGATTGCTGGAGCACTGAGGAGCAGTTAGTGTTATTCTACACTCTGGTAATGAAATAATAATGATAGGCAGTTTCTACTGAGTGTCTACTATGTTCCAGCTCATTTATATCCATTATTTTATTGATGGCCTAACCATACACTTGAAAGGTATTATTATCACCACTTTCAAAGGAGGAAATCGGCTCTAAGATACCAAAGAACTTGTCCAATATTACATGGTTTTTAAATGGGAAAGGTGAGTTTCAAATCCATGTTGGGTCTAATCTCTCTGACATAGTTTCTGGAATCTTCAGGTGTTCATCCTTTATAATCCCATAGTTCCAAATTGTGGCAGAATTAAGTTTCCAAAAATGACTACAACAGCATCTCCCATCCCATATGCTGTTCTCCAGTAACTCTGACACTTCTCCCATCAAAAGAGGATCGATACTCCCTCCTCTTGAATCTGGACAGGCCGGTGGCTGCAGCAGAATGCATGCTATGTGACTTGCAAAGCTAGGCCTTAAAAGGTGTTATCATTTCTTCCTGATTCTCTTTGGGACTCGTTACTGGAACCCGGCCATGAAGCCCACATATCCAAAACCCTTAGACTCTGATGATACTCATAAATTTAAATCCCAGTTTCACCCTTTACAAGCTGTGTGACTTTGGGCATGTTACCTAGGTAAGTACTGCTACCTCACAGATTGGTTTTAAGGATTTAATTTGATAATACAATAAAGTACAATGAAGAGCCTGTGACACAGAGTAAATGCTCATTACATGTCTGTCAGCTGGGATATTCCTCCACCATGCCTCTATCACTGCACATACTGTTGAAATTATCTGCTTACGTGTCTGTCTTTCCCACTGGGCCATAAGCTGCTTGAAGCTAGGAGCTCTATCTTGTTCATCTGTGTAGCTTGGTGCCTAACCCAGGTTGCTTAGTTGAATATTTTAAACATCAAATAGTAGAAGGTATACAAAAATACTTTGTAAGTGGTAAAGTATCACTAAAGTATAGAATGTAATTGTTGTTAGCTACTGTCAAGTCTATCCTGACTCATTGCGACCCCGTGTACACAGAGTAGAACTGCTCCCCATAAGGTTTTCAAGGCTGTGACCTTTCAGAAGCAGATCACCAGGCCTGACTCCTAAGGCCTGTGGGTGGGTTCGAACTACCAACCTTTGGGCTAATAGTTGAGCACTTAACCATTTGGACCACCTAGGGACTAACAGTATAATTATGTCTCATTAAATTCAGATGTGATGCATATTCACAGAGCACTTAATATGTGATCAAGCATTTTCACACGTATTATTGAAAGTCATCTTCCTAACCTAAACATGAAATACTCACAATTGAAGAAAGTAAGATTCAATAAAGTTGAAGGACTAGCTCAGGATCACCAGCGGAGCTCAAACTCAGCCATGCTAAGCCCACACTCAAAGTAGTTCCTCCTGCACCACAGCTGATTCTTGCTGAACCATCTCGTCCTCCTCTAGTAGAGCCCAACCCTTTAAATTTCCCCTTCTTGGGCAAATTTTCATCCTTTGAAATAGCCAAAAATCATATTGTGATCACACTGATAAATAAAGAGAATATTTATTTTTTTCCTCCAAAACCGAGCACGATACCATAGCAATAAGACTGGTTTTCTTGCAAGCTTCAGAAACTCCTCCAAAACAAGAGTTAACAGAAATATTTCTAAAGACTTTAGATTAAATACCCCAAGGTGAAGAGAAACACTTATTTCAATGCATTACTTTACAGTCAGTCTTCATATTTTCATTTCTAAGTGTTCCCTCTAAGTATTATTCATGGTCAAGAGGGAATACGAGGCTTTGGAAAGACACTTTACAATCTATACCAGCAGCTTCCAAAAAAGGTGGAAGGCACTGAGGAAAAGGCAAGGAAAATAATACTTCGAACTACTTGTTGACTCATTTCATATCAATGAATGGTCCTGCTACTCCCTTAAGTGGTGAATCCATCAAGAAAAGGATATTCAAAATATATTCTAAATTGCGTTTTATGGAGAAAGGAGGAGAGGGAGACTTTAAACAATTTAAGCAAGGTTTTTTTTTCACACTGTTTCCATCTTGGAAACTATTTATGTAAAAGAAAGTCTAAATATTGTTTTTCAGTGCTTTAGAGAAAAATATTGTGACTAAGTATGAGAAAGGTGGTTTTCGAGCTTCCAAAGCAGCAATCCCTTCACTCAGATAAAGTGAGTTTTAACCAGGAAATTTCTGTCCCTAAAATGTTAGCCTCTGGATGATTTTGAAAAGCTAAAAATAAATTCTTTAAATATAATTTTCTCATTATTCATTAACTCATTCAACAAATATTTACCGAGTGGATGCCGATGGCAGGTAGGGAACACAATGATGAGCCCTAGAAGCAAACCTCTGCCCTCAGAGAGTTTACAGTCTAAGAGGAAATACCAAATTAGCAAGTAATTGCTAAATGTGGTAAGTGCTACAAAGGAAAAGTAGAAGGGATATGAGATCATATAAGGGGAGGACACAATCTAGGGTAAGGAGGATCTGAAAGACTTCTCTAAAAAGTGACACTTGAACTCAGATCAAGGATGGTTGGGAGCTAACAGGGAGATAGGTGAGACAGAGGGTAGGACCAGTCAAAGGCTCCGAGGCAGAAAGAAGCATAGCACAATCCAGGAACAGAAAGAAGGCGGGGTGACTGACTAGTGGTCTCACTTCTCTTCAGCTTATTCTTGTATGTAAATCTTTTCTCATGCCAACAAAACTGTGATGGGAGTTACCTTGATGAGAATCCAAAGAACAAGATATGAGCCTGACATTTCTCTGACTGTTTCTGAAATACTCATGTAAATAAGTCCCTAAGTATGGAACCCAGGGATTTTCTGGAAACATCTCTCAGTACCCATGACTGAAACAGGATTTAAAACAGTTTGCCCTTCACTCTTTCAGTTCCTGGGAGATTTCACATGTAGTTTAAAGTCTCAGAATAAATTACTAAACCAGCTCATTTAAAAAGAAAAAAAAAAAGCCTACCTTGATGGGTTTTTTTTCATGGTACAAAACAAGCTAGTTCCCAGAGGGCTGTATCTGAACGAATATCCACCCTTGTATTTAAGACCAACCCACGTCCTGATGCTGTGGTCACTTGCTTCTCTGAATCCAGTATCAACTCCATAACCAATTTTGAGACCACAAATCAATATGCAACCCCTGGTTAGGCAATTCCTGTAAACCCATCAGCTGCTCATAGCATTTAAAGTTGTAAAAGATCCCAAGGGTAGGGAAACCAGATAGTTTATGCTGGCCTAACAAAACAGTGCTAGAGTGTCAAAGCCAATAGTGGACCACAGAGTATCTAAGAGCTGGATCCAATTTTTGGCTATTGTCACTGTGGAGAGCAGGGTGGTGCACATGTGTGTAAGTGTTCTGTTGTTTTTCAGACCACAGTTTACTTTGGAACAGGTTCTTCTAAGAAGTTATATAGGACACTGAGAACATCATGTATTCTCAGGTCAGCTTTTCCAGGAATACTCAACACAAGTAGCTTGAAATCCATCAGTGAATACATTTGTCTTCCATTCACAAACTTTATTCAACTTCTGGGAGCTGAGGCACAACAATAGGAAAACAAAAATCCTCACAACTGGACCAATAAGCAACATCATGATAAATGGAGAAAGCATTGAAGTTGTCAAGGATTTCATTTTACTTGGGTCCACAATCAATGTTCATGGAAGCAGCAGTCAAGAAATCAAACAACGTATTGCATTGGACAAATCTGCTGCAAAAGACCTCTTTCAACTGTTAAAAAGCAAAGATGTCACTTTGAGGACTAAGGTGCACCATGGTATTTTCAATCACCTCATATGCATGTGAAAGCTGGACAATAAATAAGGAAGACCAAAGAAGAATTGATGCCTTTGAATTATGGTGTGGGTGAAGAATATTGAATGTACCATGGACTGCCAGAAGAACAAGCAAATCTGTCTTGGAAGAAGTACAGCCAGAATGCTCAAGGATGGCGAGACTTCAGCTCACATACTTTACATGTTATCAGGAGGGATCAGTCCCTGAAGAAGGTCATCATGCTTGGTAAAGTAGAGAGTCATTGAAAAAGAAGAAGACTCTCAATGAGATGGATTGACACAGTGGCTGCAACAATGGGCTCAAACATAGCAATGATTGTGAGGATGACGCAGGACCAGGCAGTGTTTTGTTCTGTTGTACACAGGGTTGCTATGAGTCAGAACAGACTAGACAGCACCCAACAACAACAATAGACTTGTTGGTGCAAAGTTCAAAACTCAGTTCCTCTTGACTGTGCCAGCTTGGTTGTACTTCAAAGCTCTGAGAGCCAGGCAGGCTAATACAATAAGGAGAGTCACATTGCATATTTTTTTCCCCTAGAAGCTTCTTTTATCCTGATCACGTCATTTGTGGAAGAGGCAAAAAGGCTGTCTCCAGCGTTTGCCTTCTAAACCTGGAGGTTCTCCAGAGATGCCCCCTTTAGTTAGGAGGCGGGTGGAGAACAGCTACTAGGTAGAGGAGTTAGTGAGAGACATAGTGGTATCCTGGAAAAATATTGGAATCAGGAGATGTGGGTTTATTTGTGTCTCTGCCTACCAGGTACTGTTTGACTGTGAGCAAATGAGCAGATTTCCATGCAACCAATTCCCTTTCTATAATTGGGAATAATAGGTATCCCGTGTACTCCACAGGGTTATTGAGAAAAAATAATTTTTACTGGTAAAGGACCACACACAGTGAAGATCTGATGTTGGTTCCTTTATCTCCAAGTACCTCTCTGAAACGAGTTCCTGTCAATCCTAGCTGCTACTATGGGTCTCTGCTCCTTAGGTTGGTTGGTCTGTGGAGACATACAGAGAGAGGATGGTCATGGGTGGCAGTGCATTCCTGTGGGTCCCCACAGGCTCCTACTACCTCCAGCACCCCTTCTCCTCCACCATCACGCATCCTCACCCTCATCTGCCAACTTCAGCCCAGTGGTTGTCAATCCTGGTTTCACATTAGACATACCAAGAGAATTTTTTCAAATTATTGATGCCTGGGTCCTACCCCAGGAGCTTTGATTTAATTGGTCTGGGCTACCAGTAACTCATATTTTTTAAAGCACCCAAGGTGACTCTGGTGGGCAGCCAAGATAAAGAATTCTTGTTTTGGAGGTCCATGAACTAAAATTTCAATAATAATAAATATTTATCGGATATTTACAATGCGCTAGGCAGTATGGTAGGTATTTAAATGCGTATCTCACTTAATCCTCACAACAGCCCTTTGATATAAGTACTTTTACTGTCCCTCTTTGCAGAGAGAAGCTGAGGCTCTCAGAGCTTAAGTAACTTAGTGCAGCGCACCTCTAGTAAATGATGGGGCCAGGATCTGTGCAGCCTTAAACCCCAGAACTCAGGCTAGGAACCCTCCTTTGCCTCCTACTGGTGCCACATAATTGGTAAACGAGTTTGGAGGAACTCTGAGAAACTTCATTATAACTGGGAAAAAGAGAGAAGTTGAAAAAATTTTTCATGCCAAAATGAATCTTAAAACTCAAAAGCCTTGTGACGTAGCATTGCTAGAGTATTTTTCTGTCTCATATCTCAAATATACAGTTGACCCTGGAATATATTAAATTTTTGTTTTAATTTAATTTTACATTGCTTTCCATAAAGGAATGTTATCTCACTCTCAGATTTCATAGTCCAAAGAAAGGTATAAATGATGAGGTTTTAAGAGAGGGAAGGGGACCGAGAACCTCCAAATCTTTCTCAGTCTAAGGGAGACACCCTTTTCTTTCCCTCTCCCCTACCTCGCCACAAGCCACAGCAATATGTAGTATATAAGTTTACTCCATCTGTAGGCTGTAGAATCTGTTTCCTGTGTTTGGTTAAAGCAAAGCTCATTGTCATTAAAACATTTAGGTTCTGTGGTTTCCTAATTGTGTTCACAGAGCACTGGATGAGGGGAAAGTATCTTGAAGGAAAGGAAGAGAGCTGAACTGGGGGGTCTTGGAGGCCCTCCATCACAACTTCACCAGAGCTGCCCAACTTTTATTTCCTTGACATATTAAACTTCCATATAAGCTTTGGTTTGAAGAAAGGGCTATTCCTCTGTTTAAAAGAAAAGGTTTGAAAACCATCGTTTTAGTTAATAAATTACAATTCAGACCCTACGTGAATTACCAGTTTTCAAAGAATTGGACTACAACAAAATGTACTTAATCCTAAACCTGTGCTGAGCCAATCTGGATGATTCAGAAAGTACCACAAGATCTTATTATAGAAGTAAAAAAAAGAATCAAAAAACAAAAAACTGTTGCCCTTGAGTCAATTCCGACTCATAGTGATCCTATAGGGGGACAGAGTAGAAATGCCCCATAGAGTTTCCAAGGAGCAGTTGGTGGATTTGAACTGCCACCTTTTTGGTTAGTAGCCTGAGCTCTTAACCACTGTGCCACGAGGGCTCCAGTATTACAGAAGCGGCGGTTAAAAAAATGTTCTGGTTAATAAAATGGTGATAACAGAATTTGCCGTTCTTGGCCCTTACAGTGCATTATATGTGCACCAAATAAACACTCAGCTCTGCTCTTCACAGACGTTGAGGTGCAGTGTAGAGACCAGTCTTAAAGGACTGTTGTTTGTTGTTGTTAGGTGTTGTCAAGTTGGTTCTGACTCATAGTGACCCTATGGACAACAGAATGAAACACTGCCCAGTCCTGAGCCATCCTCACAATCGTTGCTATGCTTGAGCCCATTGTTGCAGCCACTGTGTCAGTCCATCTCATTGAGAGTCTTCCTCTTTTTCACTGACCAAGCATGATGTCCTTCTCCAGGGACTAGTCGCTCCTGATAACACGTTCAAAGTATATGAGACTAGTTTTGCCATCCTTGCTTCTAAGAAGCATTCTGGCCGCACTTCTTCCAAAATAGATGTGTTTGTTCTTTTGGCAGTCATGGTATATTCAATATTCTTCGCCAACACCATAATTCAAAGGCATCAAATCTTCAGTCTTCCTTATTCATTGTCCAGATTTTGCGTGATATAATGCAAGTGGAAACACCATGGCTTGGGTCAGGTGCACCTTAGTCTTCAAAGTAACATCTTTGCTTTTTAACACTTTAAAGAGGTCTTTTGCAGCAGATTTGCCCAGTGCAATACGTTGTTTGATTTTCTGACTGCTGCTTCCATGAGTGTTGATTGTGGATCCAAGTAAAATGAAATCCTTGACAACTTTGATCTTTTCTCCATTTATCATGATGTTGCTTATTGGTCCAATTGTGAGGATTTTTGTGTTTTTTATTGTTGATGTGTAATCCCTACTGAAGGCTGTGGTCTTTGATCTTCATCAGTAAGTGCTTCAAGTCCTCTTCACTTTCAGCAAGCAAGGTTGTGTCATCAGCATAACACAGGTTGTTAATGAGTCTTCCTCCAATCCTGATGCCCTGTTCTTCTTCATATAGTCCAACTTCTCAGATTATTTGCTTAGCATACAGATTGAATAAGTATGGTGAAAGGATACAACCCTGACACACACCTTTCCTGGCTTTAAACCACGCAGTATCCCCTTGTTCTGTTTGAATGACTACCTCTTGATCTATGGACAAATTCCTTATGAGCACAATTAAGTGTTCCGGAATTCCCATTCTTTGCAATGTTATCCATAATTTGTTATGATCCACACAGTCGAATGCCTCTGCATAGTCAATAAAACAGAGGTAATCATCTTTCTTGTATCCTCTGCTTTCATCCAGGATCCATCTGACATCATCAGCAATGATATCCCTGGTTCCACGTCCTCTTCTGAATCTGGTTTGAATTTCTGACAGTTCCCTGTCAATGTACTGCTGCATCTGCTTTTGAATGATCTTCAGCAAATTTTACTTGCCTGTGGTATTAATGATATTGTTCATTAATTTCTGCATTTGGTTGGATTACCTTTCTTTGGAATAGGCATAAATATGGATTTCCTCCAGTCAGTTGGCCAGCTAGCTATCTTCCAAATTTCTAGGCATAGACGAGTGAGCACTTCTAGTGCTGTGTCTGTTTGTTGAAACATCTCAGTTGGTATTCCGTCAGTTCCTAGAGCCTTGTTTTTCACCAGCACCTTCAGTGCAGCTTACACTTCTTCCTTTCATACCATCAGTTCCTGATCATATGCTACTTCCTGAAATGGTTGAACGTTGACCACTTCTTAAAGGACTAGGAGAACAATAATTTCTCCACAATGTTCAGAAGCCTTTCCCACCCTTCCTATTCTCTTTAAAAACAACAGCAGCAGCAGACAGTGATATTCAGATGGCATTCACTGAAGTATACTATACCACTTGCTGTCAAGTTGATTCTGACTCATGGCGACCCCATGTGTATTAGAGTAAAACTGCACAGTATCCCCTTGTTCTGTTCAAAGGACTGCTTTTTGATCTATGTACAGGTTCCTCATGAACACAATTAAGTGTTCTGGAATTTCCATTCTTCACTATTTTATCCATAATTTGTTATGATCCACACAGTTGAATGACTTTGTGATATATTCTATTACATAGACATGCTGTACTTTGCTTAATAATTCTCCTGTTGCTGGCCTTTAAGGTTGTTTACATTTTTGAGTTATGATAAATAACATTGTGGTAAACTTCACTGAGCTTAAGTCTTGACCTGCACATCAAATTATTTCCTATAGATAAGTAGCAATAGTATGGTTTCTCACACCATATTTTAATGAGATACCCCTTCCCAGTCTGCCCTTTCCTTCAGCTATTCCAGATTCTTTTCTTCTTTGTGACCTTTCTTTCCTTGGTGCCTTTAGCAATTTCTGGATATGCCTCTGGGCTTCTGTCCTATTTTATTTTCAAAGATTCTTATGGGGATTCTATTTTCATTCAGCCGTTTCAGGTGTCCAGACCATTAGATTTGAGCTCTTAATCAGGAGCAGGACTCGCTCGGTGCTGATGCAATCTCTTATCGTCTTACATCCTATTATGCTTTACAAGCCATTCCCCAGGATCTTTCAGTACTTAACTTGAATCTTACATTCTCTTCTTTTTCTAATACCCCGGCGTTTTCAAAGCGTATATTAAAACAGGTAGAGAACAGGTTTTAGAACACAAACCTGCACTTTCTGAACGCTCTCTCTTTCCATGGGAAATCCCTTATGCTTAGAGAGGAAGTCTGGCTTTGTGTAATTCTTGTAGATGGGAGCTTCACTGGGGAATATGGCAGAGTTGTTGAAATTTGCACTCATTAGCATCCAAGTTGTAGTTAAACATCTTTCTGTATTCAGTACTTGAACAAAATAAGCCCACAGATCTATACAAGCCATCTCCCTATGGCTAAATTAAATGAAGCCAAATTTTAAAGTCTTTTGGAAACACAAGAAAGCTTTAAACTTACCCCAGCATTTTCTTTTCTTAATGATTTTACACTTTACTTTGGCTTTTGCAGGATCTAAAAAAAAATCTGCTTTTGTTTGTTTGTTTGATTCAAACATCCCTAGTTTTAGGTCAACATCCACAAGAAAGCCCCCAGGAAGTATAGCAGCTTCGACACTGCTTGACTGCCACCATCTCCACCACAACATCCCCATCTGATTCTACCTTCCTGCAAAGCATGTTGTTGTTGTTAGGTGCCATAGAGTCAATTTTTAACTCATAATGACCCCATGTGACAGAGTAGAACTGCCTCATAGAATTTTTCTTGGCTGTAATCTTTACAGAAGTAGAATGCCAGGTCTTTCGCCCGTGGAGGCCCTGGGTGGGTTCAAACTGTCAACCTTCTGGTTAGCAGCTGAGCTCTTAACCATTGCACCACGTGGGGCTTACTAATTGCCCAAGTCAGGGACAGCAGGCAGCATGGGCTCCAATGAACCCCTTTTGCCTGCCATTTAGAGTAGAAAGTTCTGGACAAAAATCAGTGTGTCTCTGCTCTGCTATGGAAACCGCATAAAGTCTTCCCCATGCATAAAAATATCGGATAAGATTACACAGATCATCCCACCGGAGGAGACTGGAACTATTTGAAATGCAGCCTTTCTCTTCCTGCTACAAACTGCACAGCATCTATTTTAATGAGAAGATGAATCTGACCAAGGCTGAAATGTGGCCCAAATGCACTGTATGATCATGGCAGTTGTTAAAATATTGAAATACTTTATTACCAATTGGCAAAGAGCTGTGTTTCCTGCATACCTCAACCTTGACATCAGAACCCTCCTAGGGACCCCCAACACCCCAGCATCCAGTAACTAAAGCATTAACACTTGGCACAGCAGGGCCCTCGGGCACCCTAATCTAGCACCACTGAGCCAGAGTCCATTCCGATTGGTGGTCTACTTCAGAAGTAATAAATATTTTGAATATCATTCTTGAACTGGACTATTGAGCATAAATGCATCAGTTAGTCTTGAAAAAAATTATAAAACATGTTTGCTATAGTTTCATTAGAATTTTATTTTATTCTCACCTTCAATTATTCAAAAAATAATTATATTAGGCACCTGTTCAGTGGTGAGCAAGGCACAGTCCTGCCTCTAGGAATCTAACAATCTAGTGAGGAAGAGATATCTAGATCAATAATGTCCATAGTGTGTAATAAAAACTACTATTAGGCATAAGGGAGTTCTTGAGTGGTGCAAATGGTTACTGCCCTCAGCTGATATCCTAAAGGTTGGAGATTCAAGTCCACCCAGAGATGTCTCAGAAGAAAGGCCTGGCAATCTACTTCCAAAAATTCAACCATTGAAAACTCTACAGAGTCTCATGGATTGGAAGACTTAACATTGTGAAAATGTCAATACTACCCAAAGCGATCTATAAATACAATGCAATCCCAATCCAAATCCCAACAATATTCTTTAACAAAGTGAAAAAACTAATCTCCAACTTTATGTGGAAAGGAAAGACGCCCTAAATAGCTAAAGCATTACTGAAGAAGAAGAACAAAGTAGGAGGTATCACACTTCCCGATCTCAGAACTTACTGTACAGCTACGGTAATCAAAACAGCCTGGTACTGATACAACAGAAGACACATAGACCAATGGAACAGAATTGAAAACCCAGAAGTAAATTCATCCAGCTATGGACAGCTGATATTCAACAAAGGGTCATAGTCCATTCAATTGAGAAGAGATAATCTCTTTAACAAATGGTGCTGGCAAAACTAGATATCCATTTGCAGAAAAATGAAACAGGATCCATATCTAACACCATACACAAAAACTAACTCAAAATGGACTTAAAACCTAAATGTTAAACCTAAAACTATGAAGTTCCTGGAAGATACCATAGGAACAAAGCTAGGGGTTCTGATTTATGGCACAAATACACTATCAAACATAACTGAAAGCACACAAACAACAGAAGACAAACTAGATAAGTGGGACCTCCTAAACATTAAATTCATACACTCATCAAAAGACTTTACCAAAAGAGTAAAAAGAGAACCTATAGACTGGGAAAAAATTTGGGGCTCCGACATATCTGATAAGGGTCTAATCTCTAAAATACATAGAAAACTTCAACACCTCAACAACAAAAAGACAAACAATCCAATCAAAAAACGGGCAAAGGACATGAGCAGACACTTCACCAAAGAAGACATTCGGGTGGCTAACAGACACATGAAGAGATGCTTGCTAGCATTAGCCATTAGAAAAGATGCAAATCAAAGCTACAGTGAGATACCATCTCACCCCTGCAAAAATGGCAGTGATCAAAAAACAGAAAACAACAAATGCTGACAAGGTTGTGGGGAGATTGGAGCTCTTATACAATGCTAGTGGGATTGTACAATGGTACAACCACTATGGAAAACTTTATGGCACTTATCCCGCTCCTAGGTATATATCCCAGAGAAATAAGAGCAGCAACAGGAATAGACATATGTACACCCATGTTCATTGCAGCACTATTCACAATAGCAAAAAGATGGAAACAGCTAAGAGTCTGTCAATGGATAAATGGATAAATAAAATGTGGTACATACATACATACTATGGAATACTACGCAATGATAAAGAGCAATGATGAATCTGTGAAACATCTTATAACATGGATGAATCTGGAGGACATTATTCTGGGTGAAATAAGTCAATCACAAATGGCCAAATATTGTATGATATCACTTTTATTAAAGTCAAGAATAAATTTACACACAGAAGGCAACATTGTTTGATGGTTACCAGGGATGGGAGAGGGAGGGAAGGAGAATCACTCACTAGATAGTGGACACATGTTAGTTCTGGTGAAGGGAAAGGCAATACATATTGTGGGGAAAGTCAGCACAAGGTGACCAAGGTAAATGAAGACACAGAGAGGTACGCAAGAATAAAGGACAACTACAGTAAATGCTATAACAAACAATTTTGCAATAACCAAAAATTTGTGAGTGGTTACATAGGTAGATATGTATGCTATATACAGGTGAGGGAGGGCATATGAGAGTACATGTGCATGCATATATAGGTATAGTTGTGGGCATTTGTATATACATATTTGTATATGCTACGTATATATTCATATATATGATAGAGCATATAGGGGACACAATTATGGAAACTTCTTAGACACATCCAAACACCTTGTGGGACTGAGTTACTGGGCTTGAAGGCTAAGGGCCATAGTCTTGGGGACATCTAGGTCAATTGGCATAACATAGTTCATAAAAATAATGTTCTACATCCTAGTTTGGTGCACAACATCTGGAGTCTTAAAAGCTTGCCAACGGCCATCTAAGCCACAACTATTGGTCTCTTCCTGGCTGGAGCAAAGGAGAGTGAAGAAAACCAAAGACTCAAGGAAGCAATTGGTCACAGGACTAATGGCCCACAAGAACCACAGCAACCTCTAGTCTGAGACCAGAAGAACTAGGTGGTATCCAGCTACCAATACCTACTGCTCTGACCATGGACACGATAGAAGGTCACGGTTAGAATGGGAGGAAAATGTAGAACAAAACTCAAGTTCATTAAATAAACCAGACTTACTGAACTGATGGAGACTGGAGGAACCCCCGAGATTATCACCCTAAGATACCCTTTGAACCTAGAACTGAAGCCACCCCCAGAGGTCACCTTTCTGCCAAATAATACATTGGCCTATAAGATAAACAATAACATCTGTGAGGAATGTGCTCCTTAGAACAATCAACTGTACGAGACCAAATGGCAACATTTGCCCAAAAGTAGAGATGAGAAGGGGAGGAGGGGCAGGGAAACTGAAAGGCCAGAAGGATGGAAACAGGGAAGGCAGGGTGGAAATGGGGATAGTGCTGATACACTGCAGTGGAGGTCGGGGGACAGCAACCAATGTCACAGAACAGTTTGTGTATGAATTGTTGAATGGGAAACTAATTTGCTGTGTAAAATTTCACCTAAAACACAATAAAATGTTAAATAAAAGTAAAAAAAATTAATAACCCTATGGAGCACAGTTCTACTCTGACACACATGAAGCATGAGTCAGAGTCGACTCCACAGTAATTGGTCTGTTGTTGTTTTTATGAGGCGGGTTTAGTGTGCTATGAGAGCCCAGAGGAGTGGGCTCAGACGGGGTTTACAGGAGGAGGGGATGAGGAAGCTGAAACTCCAGGGGCAAGTTTATACTTGCCAGCTTGATGGGGGTGGGGGCAGGTTTTGTGCTGGGAAGGATGATACAGGTAGAGTCAACAGCCTGTGGAAAGGCCTAGAAGCAAAAGAGAAACAGGCCGTTTCAGGGAGCTTCAAATAGTTCCTTGGGGGTGGTTGGAGGGAGGTGATGAGAAAAGAAGCTGTGGAGATAGGCCGAAGAAATATTTTCTTTTTATATCTCACAATTGTATATAAGCTGCAGATGAACTATAGTAGTCTGTTTTTATTCCTGGGGATCTCAGAGTACTTGTGATCTTGTGCTATATTCAAACTTGCCAAGTTTCTGCTGACCTTTTTACCCCCAAAGCTACTCTGGGAGTCTACCAAGATCCCCCTGCACAGTAAAGCCACCAACTGTGAATAAGAAGATGTGGAGACGGAGTCAAAAGTCAGCTCTGGAAAAAAACAAGTCAGCTCTGGCTCCAGGAGACAGGGCCCTGCACGGTGGCTGGCACAGTAGGTGCTCAGTGGATATGCTTCTTGAAAGAAAGAAAGAATGAATAAATGAAGGGGGAATGAGTTACAAGGGCAGTTTTTGAGATAGAATCCTCAGCAATCACCTCATAAATGCTTGGCTGAGGTATCTTGACAATTCAATAGTCATTGCATCCATTTAAGAGTGATACTTTGAACATGTGTATGTTAAAGGGAAAAGAATTGACACCTTACTGTATTTCTCCATCTTGAAACTGTTCTCATTCATTATTTTTCAAAGCCTGGGGTGTGTGATGAATTTTGGAGTTTGAGGGAGAGGGATTCACGAGAGCTTGGTCACCATTTCAACTTTTCCCTCATCCATTCCTTCTTACCTCCCAAGCCTCTTTGGTTCTCTTTCCTCCTCATTCTTAATTGGCTGATGTCCTAGAAAAACCAATTCATCCTAGTTTGCCCAGGAATTTTCTGGGCAAACTGAGTTGACTAGTCCCAGGCAAAGTGGCATGGCTAGTCACTCTTCTGCTTAAACATCTTCTAAGGGCTGGGGCCTTCTGAGGACAATGGGAGTATTAGAAGCCCTTCCAAGAAGACTTCTCTACCCTGGGAGTTGTTCTAGATCATTCCTTGCCCCAAAAACACAGTAGGTGCCTGAAGTGAGCCAAGGAGCTAGGAGATGCCACTCCCAAGGAACTCAAAGTCCAGTAGGGAAGATGAAAAAGAAACCAAGCAGTTCAGAAGACAGGCTGACGGTCAACTTTCAATGTGCTGTGGCAACAGAAGAAGCAGCAGCAATCTCTTCAGTGGCAGGGAATCATTAGTGAGGGGGGAATTTCCAAAGCCTTGATCTGAATCTAAAAGGAGGAACATAAATTTGCCAGGTGAACAAGTCAGGGAAGAGCATTCTAAGATGGAACAGCATAAGCAAAGACATGGAGGTTACTCAGTCTGGGTGAAGTAGAGGCCTAAGGAGCAGCAGGAGGGGAAGAATAGAAAAAACGGAGAGATTTCTAATTCTGGAGACCGATTTTCAGTTAAAAAAAAAAAAATAGCAGACACACTCATGTTTATAGGCAAATTACAGTTGCCAAAAAGAGAAGCTTCTGACTTCAGGTTTAGATTAGCTGTTCTCTTGCTTCCATTCACTGCTGTAAATAATCAAGAACTTGAAGAACTTCCCACTGTCTCAAGGGAGAGCATGATCTGGATCCAGTCCTACTTATTCTATTCATTCTGTTAGCTCCTACTGTTAATGTGAATAAACATGAAATCTGATGTGACTAAACACCACCACAGGCTGCACAATGTAGCAAAAGGCTAATTTACCTTTGATCTACCACTTATGTGTAAACATCTGACTCAAAGCATCTCGCCTCCTCTCCGGGGACTCATACAGCTAAGTTGATGAAACACCTGAATATTATGCAGCAGAACCTGGATTCATTTCTCCTGTCTTTTTTCCTAACTCTTTGCTCTAAACATCTGTTGTCCCCTGTGGAGACATGAGTTCATCAGTGGAACAACATTGTGGTCCTATATATAACAGGATTCTTGACTATGAAACTTCAACATGTACGTAGCGTTCCTCTGTTCACTATGGCTTCCTTAACTACCTTGACAATCAAGTAGCTCACACTAGTATTTCTTTGTGTTACCACAGTCCACCAAAATAATTACCTATCATCTGCACCATATTGAACCATGCTGGCCTTGCATAGAAGGCACTGTTGATTGCCTACCAAACACCCATTCCCCCTTCTACCTTCCTGACAGAAACACAATTTTGTTCAGGTGCCACACAGTTAAGTGCCTCAGGGAAAAGTGACTCTACCTTCAGCGAAAAGGCAATCCCACAAAGTGTAATAGTGGGGGCAGTGGTGGTTCAGTGGTAGAATTCTTGCTTTCCATGCAGGAGACCCAGATTTGATTCCCAGCCAATGCACCTCATGTGCATCCACCACCCATCTGTCAGTAGAGGTTTGTGTGTTGCTATCATGCTGAGCAGGTTTCAGTAGAGCTTCCAGACTAAGACGGACTAGGAAGAGAGGCCTGGTGATCTACTTCCAACTAACAGGCCAATGTAAACCCAATGGATTATAATGGTCCAATCCACAATGATCATGGGGATGGCAGAAGACCAGACAGCACTTTGTTCCGTTGTACATGGGATCGTCATAGTAGGTGCTCAAAAAATAATTGTTGAATAAATTTGTTGTTGTTGCTGTTAGTTGAGGCCTAGTCAGCTCTGACTCATGGCAACACCGCGTAAAACAGAACGAAAATTGCCTGGTCCTGCACTATCTTCACGATCATTAATATGCTCATGTCCATTGTTACAGCCACTGTGTATTTTTGGGTACCTTCTAAGCTAGGGGGTTCATCTTCCAGTACTATATCAAACAATGTTAGTGTTTTCACTGGTTAGTTTTTAGAAGCAGATCATCAGGTCTTTCTTCCTAGTCTGTATCAGTGTGGAAACTCCGCTGAAACCTGTCCACCATGGGTGACCTTGCTGGTATTTGAAATACCAATGGCATAGCTTCCAGCATCATAGCAACACGCAATCCACCACAGTACAACAGGCAGATTAAATTAATTACTATTAAATTCTAAGATCAGGAAATGCTCACATGATAATATTATTTTTAAGCAAATAAGAATTTAATCTAGGGATGTACCAGAAGGTGAAAGCAGAAATGTCACAGTCATTGCTACAGTCGATGTAGTTGCCTTTGATTTTGAAGAGAATGACAATCACAACATCCCTGAAATCTTTGTCTAGGATCAAATACCAGCCACTAATATGCTCAGGAAGCAGTGACCCTGAAACGACAGGAGGTGACACAGGAAAACCAAAACTCATTACTATTCTAAATTAATGGCTTTGGCCACAAATTATTGGAATTCATTGTGTCTTCCTCACCCCTAGACAACCTGCTGGGGAGTTACAGAGACAAACAGAGGAATAAAGGGCACTGCTGAGAGGGATTCCATTCCACTCATTCATTTATTCCATTCATTCATCAAACTTTCATTGAGTTAACCCTACATGCCAGACATTCCTAAGTGCCTAGGTAAAATCCTTTCTATAAGAAACAGTTTTGCTGTTGTGTTTATTCCAGCCACGATAGGTTACTATTATCACTGTCATCATCATCCTCACCATTATTCATGCGATGCTGGAGGCATGAAAACCTAAGAAAAGTCATCTAGGTGTACCCTGACTAACTTTTTCCACCATGTGGAGTGATGATGACATTTATCAAGTGGTATCACCTACATCTCCCAGCAAGCTTTTTATTTTAAGAATTGATCTATCTATCTTGAGGCCACAGTATTTAAATTACCTGAGCCATTGGGGTGGGGAGTGAGGGCATTTGGGCATTTTCCATGGGACACTCCATCCCCCTACTTTGGCAATATTTTCCCAGTTATAATTTAATCCTCAGAATCCTATAAGACCCTTAGGATGGCAGTGGATAAATGAATGACTGCAGTGTACTAAATCCTTATTTTCATTATAAAAGCTTGATCCTGGTGGTACCATTGTTTAGCTTTTCACATCTGTTACAACATATCATGATATAACAGAAACTACTGAGGAGCTAACAAGATGCTAACTGCTGGTATGTGCATTTGAAAACAGTCAGTTGATGACATAAGAGAAATAAAATGGTTAAACTTTCACAACATTTTTCAAATACCTTCAGTAAAGCCTAACATATTGAAAAATAAATGAAGGAAAAACAAGAACTTACCTGCACTGAAATTTTGGCAAAGAAAGGACTGAAAGTTATCTTTGAACCCATCGAACAACCCTCTTCTGTCTGACTCTCACCAAAAACTCCCCACAGTTCCTTGGAGCCTTGGCTTCCTTCCAAATGGCCACAGGACTCCTCTTCACTCCCCAGGTGGGTCACTGCCTGTTGTCACTATGAATTCTTAACATGATAGCCAACTTCGAGTCTTTGAATTAAAGAAAATTCCACCCAATGGCGTTATAAACATGGGCTAGCGCTTACATTTGGGGGATCTCCTCTATGAAACTGGAATAATGCTTTCCTGTCTTCTTCAAAGGAGTCCATGTGTGGTGCAAATGGTTAATAGGCTCAGCTGCTAACCGAAACGTTGGAGGTTCAAGTCCACCCAGCAGGTCTGGCGGTCTTCTTCAGAAAAATCAGCCATTGAAAACCCTGTGGATCACAGTTCTACTCTGACACACATGGAGTCACCGTGAGTCGGAGTGGACTTGACAGCAACTGGTTACTGGTGGGCTTCTTCAAAAGCTTGTTGCAAATTAAAATGAAACCATTTTTTTCTTTCTTTCCTTCCTTTTCTTTCTCTTTCTTTTTTTCCTTCTTTCCTTTTCATAAATACTTACGAGTACTTTCTAAGTATAAATTCAATGTTGGTGCTATAGAAGATACAAAATGACTAACATTCCCACATTCAAAAGATTTAGACCCAGTAGGAAGATTCAAGTAATGTAAAAATCATAAGTAAGAGAAAAGGTGGTAACTGCCTTAAAAATCACAGACACAGTGGTACAAAAATCCAGAGAAAAGAGATCGGTTCCTGCTGGGGAGAATCAAGCAAGACATTTGAGCTTGACCTTGAAGAATGTCTAGGATTTGAATTTTCAGAGCTTAGGAAAAGAGTTCCCAGTTGAGCTGGAAGCAACAGCACAGAGACAAGAAAGCACAGCCAAAGCAATGAATAACAAATACATTTCTCAGTGTGTCAAGGCCCCTCATGTGTCATTGCTACAAATGCACTTCAGAGGCTTTAATAGAAATAAGGTTGGGAGACAAAGTGCCAGAAAGCTAACTAACAGTGGACATCCTTTGTGCTTTTATATAGTTTCCAATTTTTCTTCAATGAGCATGTATTACTTTTAATGAGGAAAAAATGATACTTTTTTTTTAGTTTTCAAGGAAGAATTTTAGATCACCTCAAAATAGTTGTCATGAAAAGGGAGAAATCAAACCTTGCAAGATACAAAAATATAACTAAGTAAGATAAGCTGAATCATGTCGATGATGACATGGAGGAAGAAAATGGCCAGGAGAGGTAGTTATCAATAGCTGGTTCCTGCAGATGCTGACATTTCAGTCTCTGCTTGAAGGCGGAGCAGAACTTGGATTCTTCCTTTGGGTAAGCAATGTCTGCCCTCTGCTGGTAATTCAAAAGTTACCAAAGGCAAGAGTTTTGCTTTTCCATCTCACAAAACCAAGTGAAGAGACAGGAAATGTAAAATCATTATTCTAGTTTTAAAGCCATTAGTTTGTTATTTTGGCCAGGTTTTCTGCTCCTTTGGGCGTACTCCCCCGTTGGAGAGAAAAGGCGATTTGCTTATATCCCTCTTGAGCCAGTAGCACAATCAGTCCTGGGGCTGGGACTGAAGAGCATCTCCCAAGTCTGGGAACATTCAACTGGCAACAGAGCAGGTTTGTTTTGGTTTGTAGGATGTAAGGGGCCAGGAGGTGGGATTGTACCTACACGGTGCCTTGGGCAAGGTAAAAGGTTTGCGCAGTGACGCAGAGAATCAGTAAATCAGAGGGGAGTCAGATTCTCCTAACTCAAGAGGTTTGATCGTTTTTTATTTTATTTTACTTTATTTTTCTGAACTAGGCCGAATTGGGTGGTTTCTCAACAACAGCACTATTGACATTTAGGACCAGACATTTGTGGGGATGGGGTTGGGGAGCTGTCCTGTGCATTGTAAGACGTTTAGCAGCATCTTTGGCCTCTATCTACTAGACGCCAGCAGTACTGCCCTCCTGCCACAGTTGTGACAACCAAAAATGTCTCCGGGACATTCCCATGTGTGGGGGACTAGGGAGGTGTCAAAATCGCAGCCTGTTGAGAACCAGTTTTAGATCCAGCTTCTTTTCTTTTTAAAACTTGAGTATATTTACAAACCGTGGCTCATATTGTGTGCAAACAAGCAAGAGGTAGCAAGGACAGGAGCCCCTGGGGGGTGCAGGTGGTGAATTCACTCAGCTGCTAACCAAAAGGTGGAGGTTCAAATCCACCCAGAGGCGCCTCAGAAGAAAGGTCTGCTGATCTACTTCCAAAACACTCAGCCATTGAAAACCCTATGGAGCACAGTTCTGCTCTGACACACATGGGGTCTCCATGAGTCAGAGTCAACCTGATGGCAACTGGAAGCTAGGACAAAAGAACTAGGAGTTAGAAGACTTCTGTCACCCTATACCAAGCCCCTTAACCTCCTGGAGCTTGGTTTTAGCAACTGCAAAAACTGATATAATGTCTGTCTCCCAAGTCTGTCGTTTGTTTGGTTTACAACAACTTACTAAGCATCTTTTATGTGTTAGGCAACGTGGTAAGGGAAAAACACCAAAATGACTATGATGAACATAAAGCACTTTACAGATGTGTTTCTATAGTAAAATGAAAAATGATTCATTGGAAGTAGCACTTTAAGAAAAAGTGAATATAGGTCCACAACCCCTTACTCACATTTCTGAAATCCAAAAAGCTTGGAAAACCAATTATTTTTCATGTGTTTGGCATCAAAATCTATTTGGTGGCAAAACCTGACCTAATCTGACGTGAATGAGGCTACTTATAGTCTTCACTGATCCCACTGAGTGTGAATATTCGTATTTTTCAGCACAAATTTTAATGTGTTTGATCAAGGGATGCTGTCCCAGACCCTGCTGGGGGCGTTACATAATGCACACTGTTTTACCTTTTTAAACCCAAAATAATCTGAATTCCAAAACACAAATGGCCCCAACAATTTTGGATAAGGGATTGTGGACCAGTATATGTAAATCAGAGCCTTGGTGGTACAGTGGTTAAGAGCTATGGTGAGCTATGGCTGCTAACCAAAAGGTCGGCAGTTGGAATCCACCAGCTGCTCCTTGGAAACTCTGTGGGGCAGTTCTACTCTATTCTACTGGGTCGCTCTGAGTTGGAACCGACTGGATAACAATGGGGTTTTTTTTGTTTGTTTGTTTTTGTTTTGGTGTATGTAAATTAAAGGAGCCCTGGGGGAGCAGTGGTTAAGCGCTAAGCTGCTAACCAAAAAGTTGGCAATTCGAACTCACCAGCTGCTCCACAGGAGAAAAAACCTGGCAATCTGTTCTCTAGGATTGCTATGAGTCAGAGTGACTCAATGGCACAAGACAACAAAAACAACATGTGTAATTTAACAGGGAAATGAGCAAAACAGGGGCTAACACCTTCACACTAGAAGTATTGTTAATTCTCATTTGCATCTTGTACCACAGCAGGCAAACTGTGAGCTTATAATATAAGATCGACGGGCAAAGATGGATGTGTGAGTCTGCATGCAGGGCATGTGAATGTTGTACCTTCATCAGTGTTAAGTAGCCCCTGTCCAAAGAAACCTGTCACTGTTTACATCATCACCCTGGGACCTCATAAGCCCTTTCCTGTCACAGATGCAGATCCTGGTCAGATGAGGCCCAGACTCCCTAGGTAGCCCTCTGCCACTCAAAACAGCCTCCCTCTAGAAGGCACACTTGCCTCCAGCTCCTGCTAGCAATGACCCGCTTCAGCTTACCGGGCTCCTCAGTTCTGTTCTAGCCCTTTCTTCATGCCTGTCCAGTCCAGCAAACTTGGACTGAGTTAGGTGTCTCCTCTCCCCCATCCTCTGTCCATGCTGTCCTCTAAGTGTGCATGGGGAAGAAAAAGGGGCGGGGGTGATCTTGCTCTGTTGTTTAATGTGCAGAAGATTTTGTAGGAGACATGGATTAATCTGCTCAAAACAAATAGAAAACAGTATTTATGACAAGTATAGTTCTCACAACCACACAAGGGGCTTTCACTTAAAACAATTTTAGCTTAAACCAGAGCTTGATGTCTCATTGTCACCAAACTCAATCCTAATCTTCAAAAGACTCATGGTCTCCTGGACTCCTTTTATTTATATGAAAATAGAAACTAAACCTGTCTCATGGGTCCAGTGCTACGCTAGGTGATATGCATGAATAAGACATGGTCTCTACCTTGAAGAAGTTACAATCCAATAAGGGAGACATCCTTGGACAACAGGCTGTCTTCAACCATTTTGTGAATAGAGGCTATTTTTCATTTCTCCTGATTTTACACTAAAGCATAGGTCAGCAAACTAGGCCAGCCACTTGTTCTTATAAAGTTTTATTGGAACACAGTCCCACCCATTCACTTACATATTGTCTGTGGCTGCTTTTGTGCTACAACAGTAGAGTTAAGTCTTTGTGACAGAGACCCTAGGGCTCATAAAGTCTAAAATATTTACTATCTGGTCCTTTAAGAAAAAGCTTGCTGACTTCTGGACTTAAGGATAGATGGAAGAATTGTGACAAGGAAAGGGGTGAAAGTAGGTAAAGGGAGGGAAATTACTGTCAAGCCCCTGAGAAGAACAACAAAAGGATAGTGTATAAGTTAGGATTCAGTCCAGCTGCATATAACAGAAAACGCAATGTTGTGGCTTAAACAAAATGAGGGTTTCTTTTCTCCTACATAAAATAAGTCAAGAGGTTGGCAATCTAGGGTTGGTCATCAGGGACCCAGATTCCTTTTATCTTTCTGTCCACTACCATCCTTAGCACTGGTTTCCTTCTTCAAGGTCATCTCATGGCCCAAGATGGCTGCTGGAACTCCAGTGATCGTATCTGTATTCCAGACAGTTGAACAAAGAGAAGATCAAAAGAAACCACCTCCCAGCTGAGTCAATTCTGTTTAAGGAAATGACCTAGATGCCCTATTCTACAACTTCCATTTCCAACTCATAGGTCACACCTAGTTGCAAGGAAGGTCCTCACCAGCAGAGTCTTTCCATCCTATTAGGAAATGCAATCTCCCATAGCACCATATTCATGCACCATTCATGTGTACATGTTAACATGCTCACAGCTAGGGTACGAGAGCCTCTATCCAGTTCCAAAATAGACATCCTGAACAATGCTTACATAAGAAATAGGAACAGCCTTTCCTCCATCTTGCTATTAATGTATTTGTTCATTTCTCAAATATTTGTTCAGCCCCTACTATGTGCCGAACACTGTGCTTATCATGAAAAATTATCTTTTTCTTTTCTTTTCTTTTTTTTGGGGGGGGGGGGGAGGCATGTCAGCTTTTTTTTTTTTTTTTTTTTAAACTGTTCTTTCAGAAAACAGTGGGATAAAAGAAACCTTTTCAGGTATCATTTAAACAATTGAATTATTCCATGATTAACAAATGTGAGTTTATTTCCCCTTATATAAAATGCACATGTAACTGTTAGCAAGTAGTAGACGTCTTTGCAAAGTATGTCTTCCTAAATTGCCTGGGTTAAAGTGGTTTTGTGTTATTGTTAATTTAAAGGAAGTCTAAGCCTTCTGAAAGCTCTCATCCATTGTCACTCTTTATGTTTCTCTCTCCCCCACTAGACTATAAACTCCTTGGAACGTCTCTGTAGTTGCTAAACGCGCATGTTAAATAGATGTCTGATGAGCTAATGAAGGAATGATCTTCCAACCTCTGGTTGAGGATTCCCTGCCTTTATAACTGTGTTCAGTGGCTGCTTCTTGTCTCTTGAGACAGATGACAGAGATGCAGATAATGCTTAGATGTATGCAGAACTTCACAATTCTCAAAGTGCTTTTCCATACATTAAAAAATAATTTAAATATCGGGGGACATCTAGGTGTCAATTTGCATAACACAGTTCATAAAGAATATGCTCTACATCCTACTTTGATGAGTAGCGCCTGGGGTCTTAAAAGCTTGCGAACGGCCATCTAAGATATATCTATGGGTCTCATCCCATCCGGAGCAAAGGAGAATGATAAAAACCAAAGACACAAGGAAAATATTAGTACAAATGTCTAATGGACTACATGAACCACAGCCTCCACCAGCCTGAGCCCAGAAGAACTAGATGATGCCCTGCTACCACGACCGACCGCTCTTGCAGGGTTCACCAGAGGGTCCCAGATGGAGCAGGAGAAAAGTGTAGAACAAAATTCAAATTCATAAAAAAGACCAGACTTACTGGTCTGGCAGAGACTGGAGTAACCCCCGAGACTATGACCCCTGGACACCCTGCTAACTCAGAACTAAAGCCATTCCTGAAGTCCACCTTTCAGCCAAAGATCAGACAGGCCTATAAAATAAACAATAACACATGTGAGGAACATGCTTCTTGATTCAGTCAGGTGTATGAGACCAAATCGGCAACACCTGCCCAAAAACGAAGATTAAAAAACAAATACATTAAGGGACAGGAAAACTGGGGGAACAGACACAGGGTATAAAGGAAAAGGGCAAGAGGGATGATACATTGCAGGGATTGCAACCAATGTCACAAAACGATTTCTGTATAAATTTTTGAATGAGAAACGAATTTGTGCTCAAAACTTTCACCGAAAGCACAAATAAAATTTTTAGAAATAATAATTTAAAAAGTAAATCAATCCAAAAATAAACCTTGGAGCGGTAGAGAGAACGCGCAGCAAGATTCTCATTTTTATTGAATGGATCTAAGAGACACTGTCTTCTTCCTTACAATTTTTTCAGTAAAAATTGGTCTTTAAATACAGTATTTGAAATTGTGCATCTTTCGACATGTTAAAAAGCATCACTCTCATCTACAACGGGAGAAAAACCAAGAAGTAAAAAATGTAAACGGCATCAATAGGAACCCAGGTTGGGAGTCAGGAAAACTTTATTAAACATAAAGCTATGAATCAATAGAATGTTTCCTAAAAGAGGTACAGAATCACCATAAAAATGGCAAACACTGTGGTTCCAAAATTATTAGGGGATTTGGGTTTGGTTTTCCAGCAGAAAAAAATCTACAGGAAAATACTTGGCCACCAGAGGGTGCTCTACCAAAATCCAAAGGAACCGCCTCAGAGAGACTCCTCTTAAGCCCTTGTTTATTGAAGACCCACTATGGGTTGCGAAACCCTGGTGGCGTAGTGATTAAGAGCTACAACTGCTAGTCAAAAGGTTGGCAGGTCGAATCCACCAGGCGCTCCTTGGAAACTCTATGGGGCAGTTCTACTCCTGCTGTGAGTCAGAATTGACTCAACGGCAGCATGGGTCAGAATCGAGTCAATGCAATTGGTTGGCATTTTGGGTTTTGACCATGGGTCTGTCTCAAAGCCCTCATAGGTGTTTTCAGCCAGTCTTTCATAACCTGTGCTCCACGGAAAATCACCGTGTCTTCTGCTCTAGACTTCCAGATCAAGACACAATTTTTTAGAGGCAGAGAGTCAGATGGGCTCAACATTGCCCAGATTGGAGCTCTGCATCAGCTACACCCAATATAGTTGCACTGGGGGGCCATTCCCATTCTTGCATCTGCTCTTGAATATAGAACTTTACTTGTGGTTCACTTATGTTTTTCACTTCTCTCAAGTATACTGATGATGAATAAACAGAACAATATGAGGACATATGAGGCTGTTACGTTTAATTTAGCAATTAATAATTAAGGTTAAGAGAACAGCTTGCCATTTAGAAACACCAAGACTTGTCCTTTAATTACCATCTGGATTTCTTCTAATTTATTTGATTTGTTTAATCCTTGTTTACTTTCATTCAAAATACCTCACATTTTGCTAATTTGGCTGCCAGATATTCAGCTAATCACCTTTGTAGAAAACAAAACAAAATACGAAGGAACTCAGCACTGAAACCACTCTAGTAGCAGAAAAAGTATCAGGCTGGGGTGTGAAGACACCTGTCTTCCAATCCACATCAGCCACCAAATAACTGTGGGACTGTGGGCAAGTGACTTCATGTACAACAGCCTCAGTTTCTTCCTTCAAAAAATGATAGGGGTGTGGAACAGAGGATTTTGATGAGAGGGTGGCCTGGAGCAGAGGATTTTGCTTCTTTTTTTTTTTAAAAAGTTAGCCCTTTCTTCCATAATGGAAGGGACTATTCTACCAATGTCCTGGCTCAGGAAAAATAGAAAACTGGTTCTGCTGAGTTTCACCCAAGGGTGGGAGCAGTGGTTTTCCCTTCCACACTGCATCACCTCTCAACTCTTCAGGGCCATCTCCTCCATCATGAGTGTGGGGCTCAGGAATATAGGACAGATGTTACAGTGCAGGTTACATACAGAATGAGTCATGGGGCCTGTCAGGATGGTACTCAGTTACATGGTTCAGAAGTCAAACAGTGGATTAAGTTAGGGGTTTATTTCTCTCATGTAGCAAGGAAAATATAAGTAATGGATAAGCCAGTGCTAATTTGGCTGCTCAAGGACCAGGCTCGCTCCACCTTTCTGCCCTGCCATCCTCAGCAAGCAGGAAAAGGGGAGGGAAGGAGAAGGCAAAGGCCGCCACGAGAAGCCACGAGAAGAGTCTGTCCATTTTTATTAGGGAAACAATAGCTTTCCTGGAGGCCTAATCCAGCGGAATATGTGAGCCTTCCATTTACATCTCATTGGTCAGAACTATCCACAGGATCACTTCTACCTTGAAGGAAGACTGGCAAATGGAATTTTCTGGTGGGTACGTTGCTACCCTGAGCCAAACTGGAGATATAATAGCCAGGGAAAGGGGGTAGCTGGAGATTGAATAGGCTACTAGCTGCATTGCCACAGCAGTGAGAAAAGTATAAGGACAAAGATGGGTGTCCCTCATGCTAGTCATTGAGTGACATGCAGATGGCTGTTTAAGAAGGAGTCCTCACTAGACATTGACAAGAACTCTACTAAAAAAGCTCCCCCTTGAAGGGGACACAGCACCCACTCCAACAAAGGCTTGGCTTCCTTGGACACCCAATGTAGGTGAGCCATTCATCAATAGCTTATGTACCAGTGGAGCCTGGGTAATTTCTAGATCTTCACCTATTGAAGTCTGGACCCTTATCCAGGCCCCACTAACCTCCCCCCTCTTCACTTCCCCTCCATCCTTCCCTCACCCCCAGCACTGAGAGCCATTTCTAGGACAGAAGGCTTTGCTCTTCCTTACCTCCCAAATCTATTATCTATGCACAGAAATCCTCCCCTTTCTGAAGCCTAGGCTTTTGAAACTTAGAACACAAGAATGCCCTCCTTTCATGGCCCCTCTACTTTCTCTGAGTCATCTTTCTCCTAAGGCAAAGAACATAGAAAGCCAAGCTCACTGAATGGATGAAGGGCCAAGAGGAAGTACCAGAAAAGAAAAACAATTTAGATTTTAAAATATCTTTGCTCTACTCTTCATATGAAGTCTCACCCAGAACCCCAAAACGTAAAACAGATCAAATCAGAGCCAACATGGTTGGAGGAAGGATGGTAGCTGGGAGGATCCCAGGGCACCAAGACCTTTCCCCCCAGAGGCCTGGGAGAGATCTGCCATGAAAAGTTTGAAAATCCACCAAATCAGAAAATCTCTAAGTCCCTTCTAGTTTAAAAGTTCTATGATTCAATATTAAGAGCAAAATCCTTAGTCTATTTTTCCCCAAAACTTGAGAGTAGTCACACATAATAGGTGTGACAGAAGAAAGAAAATATGATTCACATGGGCATGTTCCCAGGCTTTCCTTGGCCCAGAACCTACTCCTTGGCCTGCTTCAGACTCTTCAGCTTCCCCACCCTTCAAACAGGGTTTGTGATAAGAAAACCAATATGAAAGAATGAGAAACAAATAAAGGCACCAGGAAGTGTTTGTGGGGAGAGTGTTTAAGAGTGGTGGCTGAGGAGGTGGTAGTTGTGGGCATGAGGGTGGCAGATAGGAGAGAATGCTGCTAAAGATTTTATGCCCCACCCTCAAGTCTAAGTAAAAGACTTCATGGTGAGAGCACAAGCTCTCGAACCAAACTCCCAGTTCTGTAACTTACTAAATGTGACCTCAGGCAAGTTACTTAACCTCTCCATACCTCAGTTTCCTTATCTGTAAGATGGGGATAAAAGTAATACCTAACTCATAAGAGTTGATGAAAGAGTCCAATGAGTTAATCTATATAAAGGATGTAGAATAGTGTAGGTCACTCCACATCCTCCATGAATGTTGTCTATCATTCTTTACCATTTTGGTCTCATGGACTTTCCTCTTTGACCAAACCATTCCAGGATTGAGCCATGTGAGTTGTGCCTTTTAAACCCTATATCAATGTTTCCCTAGTCTACAACTTTTTTAATGCAAACTTTGAAATAATGATAAAAATATCGCCTCCAAGAGGACCTACTTTTTGTCCCAGGTTCCATAAGAACTTCTAAGTTCCCTGGTTTCATCTTTTCCCACCAATCCCTATAGTTCTCCTAATGTATTCATAAGCTCCGTGGACACTCTTATGTGGTCCCTCCCAGGCAACCAGCTGCTGGAACAATCTTGAGGAAACATAAAGCATCCCATCTGCAGACATGCCTCCCCTGTGACCCCACACTTCGGACATATGCTGTGATGATTTGGTCATGTTTGCTTTTTCTGCAAGTCTATGAGCTCCTTGAGGGTAGGGGCTATATCATAGTCACCTTTGAATCTCCAATGACCAATACATGCAGTGGGTACTTCAATAGATGAGGAAAGGACGGAAGGGAAGGAGGCAGAGAGGGAGGGGAGGAAAATAACTCAAATGTCTACTGGCTCAATAGCCCCCACTGTGCGGGACCTGGAGTGATTTGAACGTTTAACATTCTCGGCTGCTAACCAAACAGTTGGAGGTTCAAGTCCACTCAATGGCACCTCAGAAGAAAGGCCTGGCAATCTATTTCCAAAAAAATCAGTTATTGAAAACCCTATGGAGCACAGTTCTACTCTGACACACATGGGGTCACCATGAATTAGAGTCAACTAGAAGGCAGCTGGTTTTTTACTGGTGAATGACACCAAGCCCTCAGCTCTCCTTTTCAGTTTGTTTCACCTCTTGTTTCTCTCACATGGGCCCCCATCTCAACCTCCATCAAGGCTCTGCTGCGGACTGCCAATAATTACTACTTTAACATTGAGCTAGAGCTGATAGTTCTCTGGAGCTCCTGAATGATGTGAACTCCCTCTAGTCACTGCAACCAACTCTGTGATGGCCTTAGAGTTGCAACCTTCTCCCTTGCAAGGCCAGGCTAGAAGACACAAACACTTCCCTGCTTACCTATAGCTCAGCCTAATGCACACATAGACAATAATAGTAGCTAAACTTTATTGAGCACCTACTATGTGCCAGGCACTATTCTGTTCTCCTCACATGAATCAGCTCACTTATACCTCACAATAGTCCAATAGGGTAGAAAATATTGTTATCCCTATTTTACATATGAGGGAACTGAGGCTTAGAGAAGTTAAGTAACTTAACCAAGGTCACACAGCTAGTGATTATGGGAGCCAGGTTTAGAACCCGGGCAACCTAACTGCTTGTACTGGATTGAATGGTGTCCCCCAAAATTTATGTCCTCCTGGAATCTCAGAATGTGACCTTATTTGGAAATAGGGTATTTGCAGACATAATTAGTTAAGATGAGGCCATACTGGATTAAGGTAGGCCCTAAATCCCATGATTGGTACCCTTATAAGAACACCATGTGAAGACACAGATACCCTCACAGGGAAGAAGGCCATGTGACAATGGAAGCATAAATTGGAATGATGCAACTACAAGCCAAAGAACACTGAGGATTGCTGGGAACCATCAGAAGCCAGGAAGAGGTAAGAGAGGATTCTCCCATAGAGCCTTCAGAGGGAGCATGCCCCTACCTTCTGACACCTTGCTTTCAGACTTCTGCCCTCCAAAACTGTGAGAGAAGAAATTTATGTTATTTTAAGCCACCTAGGTTGTGGTACCAAAAAGAATTGGTCGACGTTCAACAATTTCAGGAGGTAGCAAGTGATCAAGAATCGATGCTACTTAAGGAAGAGGCCCAGGCTGCAATGAAGCCATTGGTAAAAAACAAGGCTCCAGGAATTGACAGAATACCAATTGAGATGTTTCAACAAATGGATGCAGCACAGTAGGTGCTCACTAGTTTATGCCAAGAAATTTGGAAGACAGCTACCTGGCCAACCAACTGGGAGAGATCCATATTTGTACCCATTCCAAAGAATGGTGATCCAAAAGAATGTGGACATTAGCAAGCAATATCATTAATATCACACACAAGTAAAATTTTGCTGAAGATCATTCAAAAGCAATTGCAGCAGTGCATCAACAGGGAAATGCCAGAACTTCAACAAATTCAGAAGAGGACATGGAACAAGGGATACCATTGCTGATGTCAGGTGGATCACGGCTGAAAGCAGAGAATACCAGAAAGATGTTTACCTGTGTTTTATTGACTATGTGGATCATAACAAATTATGGATAACATTGCAAAGAATGGGAATTCCAGAACACTTTATAGTGCTCGTGAGAGGCAGTCATTCAAACAGAACAAGGGGATACTGAGTGGCTTAAAGTCAGGAAAGGTGTGTGTCGGGGTTGTACTCTTTCACCATGTTTATTCAATCTGTATGCTAAGCAAATAATTCGAGAAGCTGGACTATATGAAGAAGAACAGGGCATCAGGATTGGAGGAAGACTCATTAACAACCTGTGTTATGCTGATGACACAACCTTGCTTGCTGAAAGTGAAGGGGACTTGAAGCACTTACTGATGAAGACCACAGCCTTCGGTATGGATTACACTTCAACATAAAGAAAACAAAAATCTTCACAACTGGACCAGTAAACAACATCATGATAAATGGAGAAAAAGACTGAAGTTGTCAAGGATTTCATTTTACTTGGATCCACAATCAACACTCATGGAAGCAGCAGTCAAGAAATCAAACAACTCATTGAATTGGGCAAATCTGCTGCAAAAGACCTCTTTAAAGTGTTAAAAGCAAAGGTATCCCTTTAAGGACTAAAGTACACCTGACCCAAGCCATGGTGTTTTCAATTGCCTCATATGCATGGGAAAGCTGGACAATGAATAAGAAAGACCAAAGAAGAATTGATGCCTTTGAATTATGGTGTTGGCAAAGAAGATAGAATATACCGTGCACTGCCGGAAGAATGAACACATCTGTCTTGGAAGAAGTACAGCCAGAATGCTGTAGAAGCGAGTATGGTGAGACTTCGTCTCACACACTTTGAACATGTTATCAGGAGGAACCAGTCTCTGGAGAAGGCCATCATGCTTGGTAAAGTAGAGGGTCAGCAAAAAAGAAGAAGACCCTCAACAAAATGGATTGACACAGTGGCTGCAACAATAGGCTCAAACATAGCAACAATCATGAGGATGGCACAGGACGGGACAGTGTTATGCTCTGTTGTACATAGGGTCACTATAAGTCAGATTCTACTTGTGATAATTTGTTGTGGAAACCCTAAGAAATTCATAATCTGCTGTTAATTTAAAAAATATCCAAAACTTGGAAACATGCAAAAGAATGGCTGTGCATCTTTTCAATTTCATATTGGTCCATTGCCTAACAGCTCCACCCAGAATTATCCTATTCTCTGGCGGAAGGGGAGAACTTTTGTTGACTCACTCTCTACTATAGATTAGGATATATTAACTTGTAGAAAACTGAGAATGATTCAAAATAATTTTTGACCTATAGTAATGCAAATGAATTTCTCTCCAGCAGAAAATGTAACTCCAAAGGTTACAGTTTTATTGTCCTCTAGGAGATTAGGCAGTTTTGTAACTAATTTAGCAATCTTATTCCAGCCATCTTTCTTTCAGTATCTATAAATACTTTTGTCTCAACTGTAATCCTTTGAACTGGGCTTACCATCTTGCTAGTTCCCTCATTAATGAGTTAATTAAATCTGTGACACGTGTTCATTCTATCTTCAAATGAGAGTTATATTTTTAATGTTTTGAAATTTTTACCTGGCACACCAAAGCCCACATGCTTACCCACTATACTAGAATGAATGAATGAATGTTGAATCAGAAAATATATGTTCATTATGTTTGAGAAAGGAGTGCAGACCACAGTCGGAACCCATGAGTCCCTCAAAGTGTAGTAAGTAAAAGTGAACTGGTACAAAAGAACATTATCTATACATTCACTCCCACCCAGAAAAACAAAACCACTTCTGTCGAGTCGATTCTCACTCCCCATAAAGGGCTGAATATATCACAGAACAGCAGAAGTTGCTCTGAGGAAGCCTTAGCTGCCGGTTTCTTTGGGAGTCTGGTGGGACAGAGACAGATATTTAGACCAAGCCTGGGGCTTACCAAACAGCCAAGCACTCCCCAGGAGAGTAAACCATGGGTCTTTCAAAAGGTGTAACCTCCTTGGGGTTCCTAAATAGAAAAACAACTAGTACTTTTACGAAGGGCTTGGTCCAGTAGAAACTAAGTACCCCAACTCAACACCGCTAACAGAACTAAATAAATGAAATAACTACAACATAATATTTTGCACGGGAGAGAGACTCATTTGCATTACTATAGGTCAAGAATCATTTGAATCATTCTCCAAACATAATGTTGTTACTTGGAATACAGAGGGTGTTGAGTAAATATTGAATGAGTAAACAAATTGCTCCCCATTGCAGAGAAATCACTTCTGCAAAAAATAAAACCAAGGAGTTCTAGCAAAATGGAGCTCTAGGCAGAAGCATCACGCCGTCCCTCCAGAGCAAAGATCCAAAAAAATAAGCCAAACAGAGACTACAACAATCCTGAAACCCTAAAACATCAAATGAAGAGATAAAGAACTCAGCCAAGCACCAAATAGAGTGAGAAAACTGACAGAGAAAGGAGAGTGAGGAGAGATTCATGCAGAGGTCCCCTACCAGCTAATGCAGCCCGGATCCGCCATCTTGGACTCTTATCAGAGACCAGCAAACAGGGGGTACAAGAAAGCAGCCTCATGGAGCTTCCAGCAGGAGACAAAACAACCGGTAATTGGCAATATATGCTTTCCCACCCCCCACCCTTCTTCACCCCGACTCGGCCTCCTCTGCTTCCCGCGGCCACAGTCTCTTGACCGGGAAACAGCGGCTGCTTGGATTCCACACACCCGAATGGGTGGCTCTCTGAGTGCCATTTGTTGGCTGCTGGTGTTGCTTTTCTTCCATTTCTTTTTATTTCTTCTTTGCCTCTCCCCACACCCCCTCATTTCGCTCTAGTATCTCGCTCCGTGCGCCATCGTTGCTTCTTCCTGAGGGGCTGCAGAGCTCCGGTAATTTGTGATATACTCTTTCCCACTCTCTACCCTTCTTCACCCACACTCGGCCCCCTCTGCTTCCCACAGACACAGTCTCTTGTCCAGAAACACCAGCCAGCACTAGCTGGCTCTCTGAGTGCCATTTGTTGGTTGCTAGTGTTGCTTTTTTTTTTTCCTGCTTCTTTTGATTTCTTACTTGCCTCTCGCCACCTCCCCCTCCCTTCGCTCAATTACCTGGCTCCATGCACCATCTTTGCTTCTTCCTGAGGGACTGCGGAGCTCCATTCAAGTGTGGAGCTGCTTCCTGGTTTGGGCTGCCGCGCTGGTGGGATCCCGGGGCTTTTGTTCGTTTGTTTGTTTTGAATTGTTTGTTGGTTTTCTTTTCCTTTTCTTGAGTTGGGAGCCCTTTCTGGCCAGGTTGAGCTGCATGGCAGGGAGACTCCCCTTCGGCTTCCACAGATGTGCAGAGGGATCCCGAGGGCATATCTTTTAACATTGGGTTTTGTTCTGTTTTTTTCCTGTTTCCTTGGGGGCCTTTCTTCTTTTTTTTAAATTTGCTTTGTTTTCTTTTTCCTCTTTTTCCCTTTTTGTCTTTCTTCATTGCTCAGTTCCTCGTCTCTCTATATCTTCCTTCTCTTTCTGTTCTATGAATACCTGGCATTGTATACCTCTGTGCCTTCTAGCCAGGCTGTACTGCAACACCTGAGAGTGACTTCCCCAGACCTCATAGCTTCACCGGTGGGATCCCTGGGAACTTTGCAGTTCTTTAACATTTCTGATTCTTATTTATTCATCTTTTCTTTTTTTCCTCCTCTCCTTTCTGTTTTTCTCCATTTCATAGTCTCTCATCTCTCCACTCCAACGGCAAGCTCCCCTAGCATTCTTTTTTGTTTGTTTGTATGTTTTTGGCTCCTGTTCCTCTATCCTCTCTCCCATATCCATCTTAGCTCCACACATAACAATCTCCCCACTGCATCCGGTCTACCTGCACCGTGCACTTGACATCACACCACCAAGCAGCACAGGCACGGCCTACTGGAACCTACCCTGCACTGATTACCGACCCGCTCTGGTGGCTGTAGTAAGTGCCACAAACAACCTGTCCCAGTAACTCCTCTTCAGCTAGACCTGCCCTGCCATACCATATCTGAGTGACTGACCCTACCAGTTGAAGAATGAAGCAAAAAGTATTGTGCCCACAGATGAGCAAATAACAAAGAACACACAGTCTGCCTGGGCAGACATAGTCAAATTTTTTTTTTAAAAAACAGATGAAACACACAAATCTACAATCAGTAAATGAGAAAAATAACTACTGAATGCCCCGAAGACAGCAGACAATAACAAAACATTCACAAAAACAGGACAGGATGGTTCCAGTAGGCATCCAAAACAAAACACCAGATGACTATCCTCTGGAAGAAAAGGCACTAGAACTACCTGACAGGGAATTCAAATCTCTAATACTCAGAATTCTCCAAGAACTGAGACAAAAAGCTGACAAACATGAGGAAAAAATAGACAAATTCATGGAAAATATGGACAAAAAGTTGGAAGAATTCAGGAAAATAATGCAGGAACAAAATGCCAAAATAAATTCACAACTAGAAATTATACAAAGACAACAATTAGAAATCCGAAAGATAAACAACAAGATTTCAGAAATGCACGATGTCATAGAAGGGCTGAGAAGCAGATTTCAAACTGTGGAAGACAAGATAGTGGAATTGAAGACAAACACTTGGATACAACTCTGTTTCAGGAAAACTCAGAAAAAAGAACAAAGAAAAATGAAGAGACCCTGCGAGTTATGAGGGACACAATCAAAAGCAAAAATTTACGAGTGATTGGTATTCCAGAACCGGGGGAGTAAACAGAAAACACAGAGAGGATCATTGAGGAACTGCTGACAGAAAAATTCCCCAATATCTTGAAAGATGAAAATCTGGCCATCCAAGAAGCTTAACGAACACCATATAGAAGAGACCCCAAAAGAAAATCACCAAGGCATATCATATTCACACTCACCAAAACCAAAGACAAACAAAGAATCCTGAGAGCAGCTTGTGAAAAACAAGAAGTCACACACAGAGGAGAAACAGTAAGACTAAGTTCAGATTATTCAGCAGAAACCATGCAGGCAAGAAGGCAATGGGATGACATATATAAAATCTTGAAAGAAAAAAATTGCCAGCCAAGCATAATATATCTTGCAAAATTCTCGTTCAAATTTGATGGTGAAATTAGGTCATTTCCAGATAAACAGAGACTAAGGGAATATGTAAAGTCAAACCAAACTTACAGGAATTATCAGAGGGAGTTCTTCGATCTGAGGACAAACAGCTTCAGCCCACAGGCAGAACCTAGGATGCAGGATCATACGAGCCAGATACCAGTCTAGGAAATGAATTCTTGAGGACTATCCAAAACCAAAAGAAATACAACAGGGAATCAGAGAAGTCAATCGATGGATGACGACAACATCAAAACACTGAAAGAGGGAATAAATGGCATAGGGATAGAAACTTCTAATGGAGAGGAAGGCAAGGTGATACCAAGTAATGGTAGACTGCTTCAAACTTAGAAAGATAAGGGTAAAATTTATGGTAACCACAAAGAAAGTTAACAAACATACTCATAAAAAAAAACAGAGGAAAAACATAAAGTCTCAGCAAAAACAAAACCTACAAAAACAAAAGAAATGAAAAACAAAAATCCACAAACAAAAGTAACTCAGCACAAGAGAGTAAGAAGAACAAAGAAAACGTCAGCACCACAAAAAAAGCACTACAAAATGACAGCAACAAACCCACATCTATCAATAATTACACTGAATGTAAATGGACTCAATGCACCCATAAAGAGATGGAGAGTGACAGAATGGATAAGAAAACAGGATCCATCAATATGCTGTCTACAAGAGACACACCTTAGAAACATACATGTGAATTTACTAAAAGTCAAAAGTTGGAAAAACATACATCAGGCTAACAACTACCAAAAAAGGGCAGGAGTGGCAATTCTAATCTCAGATAAAATAGACTTTAAAACAAAATCTACCATAAAAGACAAAGAAGGACACTATCTAATGATTACCCATACCTCACACTGTATACATAATAAACATCTACGCACCCAATTACACGGCTCCAAAATACATAAAACAAACTCTAACAACACTGAAAAGAGAAATTGACAGTTCCACAATAATAGTAGGAGACTTCAACACACCACTCTCAGTAAAGGACAGAACAACTATGAAGAAACTCAGCAAAGATACAGAAGACCTAAAGGGCACAATAAGCCAACTTGACCTCATAGACATATATAGAACAATCCATCCAACTGCTGCAAATTACACATTCTTTTCCAATGCACATGGAACATTCTCCAGAATAGACCACATCTTAGGCCACAGAGCAATCCTCAACAAGATCCAAAACGTTGAGAGAATTCATAGTATCTTCTCTGACCACAGTGCCACCAAGGTAGAAATTAACAATAGAAAGAGCAAGGGAAAAAAATCAATTACATGGAAACTGAATAATACCCTGCTTACACATCAGTGGGTAATAGAAGAAATCAGAGATGCAACCAAAAAATTCCTAGAATCAAATGAGAATGAAAACACATCATACCAGAACCTTTGGGACACAGCAAAGGCAGTCCTCAGAGGACAATTTATAGCAATAGATGCACACATCAAAAAAGAAGAAAGGGACAAAATCAAAACATTAACTACAGAACTCAAACAAATAGAAAGAGAACAGCAAAAAAAAGCCCACAACCACCAGAAAAAAGGAAAGAGTAAAGATCAGAGCAGAAATCAATGAAATAGAGAACAGAAAAACAATAGAAAGAATCAACAAAACCAAAAGTTGGTTCTTTGAAAGAATCAACAAAATCGACAAACCACTGGCCAGACTGACAAAGGAAAAACAGAAGAGGACACAAATAACCGAAATAAGAAATGAAATGGGGGACATTACAACAGACCCAACCGAAATAAAAAGGATTAGAACAGAATATTATGAAAAACTATACTCAAACAAATTTGAAAACCTGCAGGAAATGGATAAATTTCTAGAAACACACGGCCTACCCAAACTACAACAAAGTGATGTTGAAAATCTGAATAGACCCATAACATGAGAAGAGATTGAAAAGGTAAATAAAGACTCCCAACCAAAAAAAGCCCTGGCCCAGATGGCTTCACTGGACAATTCTACAAAACATTTACAGAAGAGCTTGTACCAGTACTACTCAAGCTATTTCAGAGCATAGAAGAGGAAGCAACACTTCCAAATTCACTCTATGAAGCCAGTATAACGCTGATACCAAAACCAGGAAAAGATGTCACAAAAAAAGAAAATTACACACCAATATCTCTCACGAATATAGATGCAAAAGTTCTCAACAAAATTCTAGCCAATAGAATTCAGCATCGTATCAAAAAAATAATACACCACGACTAAGTAGGATTCATACCAGGTATGCAAGGATGGTTCAACATTAGAAACTCCATCAATGTAATCCACCACATAAATAAAAGGAAAGAAAAGAATCACAGGATCATCTCAATTGATGCAGAAAAGGCATTTGACAAAGTCCAACGCCCATTCCTGATAAAAACTCTCAATAAAATCGGTATAGAAGGGAAATTTCTCAACATAAAATAGGGCTTCCATGCCAAACCAATGGCCAACATCATTCTTAATGGAGCGAGGCTGAAAACATTCCCCTTGAAAACAGGAACAAGACAAGGATGCCCTTTATCACCACACCTATTTAACATTGTGCTGGCAGTTCTAGCTAGAGCAATAAAGCAAGAAAAAGAAATCAAGGGCATCCAAATTGGTAATGAACAAGTGAAACTGTCCCTGTTTGCAGATGATATGATACTATACACAGAAAACCCTAAAGACTCCACGAGGAATCTACTGTAACTAATAGAAAGATTCAGCAGAGTAGCAGGATACAAGATAAACATTCAAAAATCAGTTGGATTCCTATACACAAATAAGGAGAACGATCAGAAGGAAATCAGGAAAACAATACCATTTTCAATAGACCCTAAAAAGGTAAAATACTTAGGAATAAATCTGACCAGGGATGTAAAAGACCTATACAAAGAAAACTACAAAACACTACTGCAAAAAACCCAACAGGATCTACGTAAATGGAAAAACATACCATGCTCATGGATAGGTAGACTCAACATTGTGAAAATGACAATTCTACCCAAAGCAATTTACAAATACAATGCAATCCCGATCCAAATACCAACAACATTCTTCAAAGAGATGGAAAAACTAATCATTAACTTTATATGGAAAGGGAAGAAGCCCCGAATAAGTAAAGCACTACTGAAGAATAAGAAGAAAGTTGGAGGACTCACACTACCTGACTTCTGAACCTACTATACAGCTACAGTAGTCAAAACAGCCTGGTACTGGTACAGCAACAGATACATTGACCAATGGAACACAATTGAGAACCCAGATGTAAATCCATCCACCCACGGTCACCTGATCTTTGACAAGGGCCCAAAGTCCATCAGATGGGGAAAAGACAGTCTTTTTAACAAATGGTGCTGGCAAAACTGGATATCCATCTGCAAAAAGATGAAACAGGACCCATACCTCACACTGTATACAAAAACTACTTCAAAATGGATCAAAGATCTGAATATAAAGTCTAAAACTATAAAGTTCATAGAAGAAAAAATAGGACCAACACTTCACGCCTTAACGCATGGCATTAACAGGATACAAACCATAACCATCAATGCACAAAACCCAATAGATAAGCTAGATAACTGGGATCTTCTAAAAATCAAACACCTATGCTCTTCAGAAGAATTCACCAGAAGAGTAAAAAGAGAACCTACAGACTGGGAAAAAATTTTTGGACAGTACAAGTCAGACAAAGTTCTAATCTCCATAATCTACAAGAAAATCCAACACCTCTACAACAAAAAGACAGATAATCTATCAAAAAATGGGCAAAGGAAATGAACAGACACTTCACCAAAGAAGACATTCAAATGGCCAACAGACACATGTGGAAATGCTCACGATCACTAGCCATTAGAGAAATGCAAATTAAAACCACAATGAGATACCATCTCACCCCAGCATTGCTGGCATGAATCAAAAAACTGGAAATAACAATTGTTGGAGGGGCTGCAGGGAGATCGGAACACTTATGCTCTGCTGGTGGGAATGCAAAATGATACAAACATTTTGGAAAATTATATGGCGCTTCCTCAGAAAGCTAGAAATAGACATACCATTCGATCCAGCAATCCCACTCCTAGGAATATATCCTAAAGAAATAAGAGTCGTCACTCGAATAGACATATGCACACCTATGTTCATGGCAGCGTTGTTCACAATAGCAAAATGATGGAAACAACGTAGGTGCCCATCAACAGATGAATGGATAAACAAACTATGGTACATACACACAATGGAGTACTATGCAACGTGAAAGAACAACAATGAATCTGTGAAGCATCTCATAACGTGGATGAAACTGGAGGACATTATGCTGAGTGAAATAAGTCAATCACAAAAGGACAAATATTGTATGAGGCCTCTATTGTAAAAACCTATGAAAAAGTTCACACACAAAATGTAACAATCTTTGTTGGTTACCAGGGATGGGAGGTGGGGGGAAATACTAAATAGACAATAGATAAGTGGTATCTTGGGTGAAGGTTGAGACAGTACACAATACAGGGGAAACTAGCACAACTTGTACAAGGAAAGGTCATGGAAGCTCCACAGACACAACCAAACTCCCTGAGGGACTGAATTGCTGGGCAGAGGGCTGTGGGGACCATGGTCTCGGGGAACATCTAGCTCAATTGGCATGACACAGCTTATAAAGAAAATGCTCTACATTCTACCTTGGTGAGTAGTGTCTGGGGTCTTAAAAGCCTGTGAGCGGCCATCTAAGATACTCCACTGGTCTCATCCCTTCAGGAGCAAGGGAGAATGAAGAGAACAGGATACAAGGAAAAGATTAGTCCAAAGGACTAATTGTCCACAGCTACCAAGGCCTCCACCGGACTGAGTCCAGTACAGCTAGATGGTGCCCGGCTACCACCATTGACTGCTCTGACCAGGATCACAACAGAGGGTTCGGGACAGAGCTGGAGAAGGATATAGAGCATAATTCTAACTCACAAAAAAAGACCAAATTTACTGGCCTAAAGGAGACTGGAGAAACCCCAAGATTATGGCCCCCAGACACCCTTTTAGCTCAGTGGTGAAGTTACCTCCGAGATCATGGTTCAGCCTGGGAGTGGACAGCCCCGTAAAACCAAATGAGACTAACGAGGTACAAGAGTCCAGTGACAATGGCCAGAAAGCAGAAAGGGACAAGGAAGCTGGTGATAGGGAACCCAAGGTTGAATAAGGATATTGTTGATGTGTTGTGAGATTGTTAACCATTGTCATAGGGCAAAATTTGTAGTAACTGTTAAATGAGAAACTATTTGTTCTGTAAGCCTTCACCTGAAGTACAATAAAAAAATAATAATAAAATAAATAAATAAAACCAAGTCGATCCAACTCAATCAAAAACATCTTTCAGGGCCATTGCCTTATTTGGAGAAAGATTATGACACACATACTTAGTTTCAAGTCACCACTAATAACTTACTAATGGTGATAATGGATTTCTTAATTACATGGGTAAGACCTATCTTTCAAATGTTCAAAAAGGGACACATACATTAAAAACCCATTGTATCCCTCTATGATTCTCTTCTGGGGTGGTTCTGGCCATTTGTGGTTTCTATTTGTGGAAGGATAGTATAACATCAGCACTTCAGGATGGGAGGATGGAGAAGAACAGAGAAAGTACAATCATGTGATGGAGTCCCCACATGTGTAAAGGATTTGAGAAGAAAAGCAAACTAAGAAAATCGTAGGAAATCACTTGTCACAGCGTTGCAGGTGTCTCTCAGCTCAGTCACCCGTGGACCTCGTCACTTCCCCCAGCTTCAAGGAAGGAAGACTTACAGGTGCGCCTTGCTTTAAGAAGACTGCTGGCTCACAAATATTGCTGTGCATCAGAACCACCTGCAGCACTGATAAAGCACAAAGACACCTGGGCTCATTAAAGTAGGATAGAGCCTAGGCCTCTGCTTTTTACCAGTTTCTTTGTTTTTTGTAAAATCCATACCCAAGTTTAAAAACAACTGTTGTAGACCATTTAGACCTAGAACAAAACTGAAACAGAAAAGAAATATCAGTTCATAAGATAATTCACCTTAGAAACCTTATAACTTACAGCTCCCTGTGTCCCCATTTAAATTTACCTCATTTCTTCATATATTTTTAAGTGCCCACTGTGTAACCAGAACTGGAGTGTAAGAGAGTTTGGGAACTTTGTCTCTTCCCTCAAACAACTTAAGATCTCTTTAACAGTGTTTTAGGGAGCAGTGGTGGTTCAGTGATTGATTTCTCACCTTCTGCCTGGGAGATCCAGGTTCAATTCCCAGCTAATGTACCTCATGCACAACCACCACCTGTTAGTGGAGGCTTGCATGTTGTTATGATGCTTAACAGGTTTCAGTGGACCTTCTAGACTGAGACAAACTAGGAAGAAAGACCTAGCAATCTGCTTCCATAAATCAGCCAATAAAAACCCTATGGATCACAATTGTCTGATACACAACTGATCATAGGCGTGGCACAGGACCAGGCAGCATTTTGTTCAGTTGTGCGTGGAGTTGCCATGAGTCAGAGGCCAACTCAATGGCAGCTAACAACAACAACAGTGTTTATTCAACAAGCATTTATTTTCTGCCTACCATGTGCCAGACACTGAGGATACAAAGACACCTAAAACATCATTCCTGCATTTAAGATGCTTATAGTAGAGGAAGCAGCAAATCACATTATTATGGCAATAGTTGTCACATAGTGAGCTCTTACTTTGTGCCAGACCCTGTACCATGTGTTTTACAAGTCTTTACTCTTTACAAGACCCCTATGAGATAGATACCATTACTTACCTCAATTTGTATTTGAAGAAACAGAGACACAGAAAGCTTTAAAAAAAATACACAATCCATCAATTGATGAATGGATAAACAAATATGGTATATCCATACAATGAAATATTATTCAGCCATAAAAAGGAATAAAGTGTCAATACAGCCTTCAACACGGATGAACCCTATGGAGCACAGTTCTACTCTGAAATACATGGGGTCGCCATGAGTTAGAGTCGACTCTTCAGCAGCTGATTAACTATGCTCTTTAGTTAATTTACATATGCTGTATCTGTATGGTGGAAAGACTATATGATGGTGTGCTAGTGAGTATCTCTTCCCAACTCTGTGTATTTACACCATGGAAAATGGCCAACGCCACAAAACAGAGCTTTTTTGTGTGTGTTCCAGGTAGCTGATTGTTTAACATTTATCAGCATATCACTGGATAAGGGATACTCTAGCCAGTATCAAGAAATGACATTAAAAAGTATTGGTAGGCTTACTGAAACAGACCATTAGTTAGGCAACATATTTACTGATTTGTTCAAGGCATTCTTGTAAGTAGTGGCAAAATTCACAAAATGTCTTGCCTTCTTAGAACTTAGGTTCTAATGGGGAGAGAAAAAAAATTAAAAATTAAAAAAGAAAGAAATGTACATAGCAAAATAAATGGTAACAAGTAATACAGGGAAGGGGGAGAAAGAGCTCCATGTGGAGAGTGTTCATAATTCAAACTAGGGTGACCAAGGAGGGTCTCACTAAGGTGGCATTTGAGTAAATACTTCAAAGATGTGAGGGTGCAAACCATGTGGATATCTGGGGAAGAGCTTTCTAGGAAAGAGGAAACAGCAAGGGCAATGTCCTGAGGCAGAAGTATGCCTGGTGTGTTGGAGGAACAGTGAGGAAATCTGTGGTGGAAGTGGACTGTGTGAAGGGGAGTAGTAGGAGATGAGGCCAGAGGCATAATGGGAGGACAAATCAAGTAGGACCATGTAGGCTATCGTATTGAGATGGAAACCACAGAAGGTTTAAGGCAGAGGACTGACAAGCTCTGTTCATGTCTTAGCAGGATCACCGCAGCCACCAGATTGAGAAGAGACTGGAGAGGGGCCAGGTCAGAAGCAAGAAGACGAATTAGGAGGCCCTACTGAAGTGGAAGCCATCCTTCCTTCAGCCTTCACATTCAAAAGTCTGGTCACTTGAAAATGTGTCCAGCCCACTCTTGCAATGTCATCTCACAGTGATTATATTTAATCTCAACTCAGTAAGGAAAGCAAAAAATTGAAAAGAGAAAGTGGGGCTGGACATAAGGGTTATCGTTTCCCAAGAAACAGGAAAAAAATAAAATTGCAATTTGCGTTTTTGACAGTCGGGAAAATTGAGTGGACCCAAGTTGCCTTAGGAAGAAGAAAGCTAATGTTAATGAGTTAAAAATAACCATGCAATCCAGAGTGTGCTGGGATAATGAGCCTTGAAAAGGGGTTGCCCCGGTGATCTCATTACATTTCCTCAGATGACTTTCCCAAGCAATGGCAGGTGAATAATAGGAAACCACTGGATCACCAGGCACAGTGGGCCAGTTTTAAAAACCTATAATTTAATCTTGAAATAAGTGGCAGAGTCCAAAAAAATCAAGATCAATTAGCTGATAGTTAAGGAAAATGACATGCACTAGTGTCCTAGAAAGGGCTCTCTTAGAATGTACCGTCACCCTGTGTTCTTCACTATAAGTCAGGACAAGGATCTGCTGGTATCCTTGGAAACCTGCCAAAGGTGTGTGTGTGAATAGTGTACATTTAAATTGTACTGCACAGTTCAGTTGAGACGCAGAAGGTTGGAAGGGCTTTTTTTCTAAACAGCACTTATGGAAACCAAAACCCACTGCTTAGAAGGCTAATGCTTTGCTGCAGGTCAGTGCTTTTTTTACCCTGCCTCCTGACTCGGGTGAGCTGAAACAAAAACCAGTTACCCTCCCAGATCAAAACCTTCAGAGGCCTCAAGAGCTGTTTTAATTTGGTTTTAGAATTATGGGCCTGCATCTCCCTCAGATGTACCCAAATTAAAAACATTGCCAAGTAATGGAAAGTTACTTAAATCTCTTTCTTATGACTATTCCCTGTTTACAACCATTGTAATCATTTTCTGGCTGACCACAAACACATTTCTTTTAGGAGAAATGTCCCATAGCTCATTTTGAGCTATTTTTCTCACCCCCCTTTATTGACCTCCATCCCTTTATTTCATTCCCTTAGAAGCCTGAACCTAAAATCTATAAATACATTAAAAATGAAACAGGATTCCATTTGGAATGAGGTCATGTCGTCCAATTTATTCTCAGATTACATCATGACTTAAACAATTCTAGATTGCTCTATAATACACTTAGAATTTAGGTGTGGCCAGGCTTCAGCCTCTTGGGGTCCACAGTAGTCAAAGTAGAGCTCTTGAGCTGAACTATTCCTTCCCCATTCCCTATACCCTTCTCTGTCTCTACTTGAGGCTTTATATGATACCTGCTTAGTGGCTACAAGCTGTCACCAAGTATGACCCTGCTCCCTACCTATAACACTGTCTAACTCAACATCTCAAAACCCTGCCTCTGCAGAAAGGTAGTCTCCAACTTTAACCAACACTTCAGTGCTGCCCAAGAATCCTTCCACATCTCTACTCACCAATCCAATACATTTATTGGGCACTTACTACATGTAAGGCATTGTGCCAGACCCAGATGGTTCAGTGGTCTGCAGACAGCTCCATCTCCTATTCCTCACTACAAATATTTCTAACCTATTCTGTTCTCCTGGAGCTCCCAGCCACAACACCTCCCAATTCCTCTTATCAGTCTCTTATTTTAGAGAAGGACTCCATCAACTTTCTACACTACTCTCACACCTACACATCTACCAGCACCTTATCCATCTCTCCCTCCTTCTCTCTTACCTCAGTGGAAAAGGTATGATCTGGAATTTATCACTTTCTATTTCCTTAGGGGTCTTGCTCCATCAGCATTCCCCTCTCTCTTCTCTGTCTTCAACCTCTCCCTTGTTAGTGGTTCTTTCCTAACAATATTTTTAAATGTTCAGGTCTATCCTGAATTAAAAATAAATAAATGAACCCCCAAATCCCTCTCTAGTAACCAACCTATCTCTAGTCCTCCATAGCCAAGATTCTAGAAATAGGAATCTACATTATTCTATTCTCACTTCATCATTTCAGCAACAACGTTTAAGTCAGTGGTTCCTAGATATATCACCAGTTGGATGGCCCAAGGCACTTCAAACCATGCCATATGCCTGAAGCTGAACTCATCAACTTCCCCAAACTACAAGAATTCGGATCCCACCTCCACAATTTACTGGCTGTGTGACTTTGGGGAAGTTATCAAACCTTTTTGTTTTTCAATTTCCTCATTTGTAAATGTTACAAACTAAAGAGTCTGAGATGTTACCCTATTTGCAAACTAACGAGTTAGTCTACCATAGTTTCATAGATGCTGGTAGAAGATACAATACTTCTGGGTCAGAGATGAAGGACAGTTTATTACTCACAACAGCTGTAGCAGCCAGTGTACCAGCATGTTTTTGCAATGGTTTCCTGAGCCTCTATTCCCCCAGGGTGACGGAAAAAGGGCCAAATAACTCCTGCATGCCCAGTGTGGTTACAGGTGAGGAACCTTGAGCTCAAGGAAACCGCCCTTTGCTCCATAAAAAGGTTAGTCGAGTCAACTCTGACTCATGGCGACCCCATTTGTCCATTTGTGTCAGAGTAGAACTGTGCTCCATGTTTTCAATGGCTAGTTTTTCAGAAGTAGATCACCAGGTCTTTCTTCTGAGGTGCCTCTGGGTGGACTCAAACCTCCCACTTTTTGGTTAGCAGCTGAACACATTAACCATTTGCACCACTTTGCTCCATGGGGAGACCGTATATATTTCAAGGCTGTTTCCTGTACAAATACCCTTGAAAAGATAGTCCTGAAAAAAAGAGCAGTTAGTGCCTCAAGCACAAGATGTGCAGTAAAATGAGATGATAAAGTAGCTAACTCTCCAGTTTGTTGTGAGTATTAAATATGTTAACAAATACAAAGACTTTAAGACAGTGCTAGGCACACAGCAATCCTAATATTATTTCTGTATTATGTCTGTATCTCCCAATAGCTCACTGTTTGAGAGGTATGTTACTTACGTCTGTAAACTCTGTAAACTCATACCAAGCACGATGTACTGTACACATTAGTTGCATGATAAATATTTACTAAACAATTCAGTGTGTAATATCTGAAGATCTTGAAATGTGACATGTGTTAAATTACATTCAATCTATTCTAGCTACCTTGGTGATAGAAATCTTAAATACCGACTCATTTTAGGCTTAACAAGTGAATTACAATATTAACGCTAATTGTGAAAGCTGTCAAGTTAACACGAATTGAGTCAAAAAAATCACTTAATATCCTACTTTAAAAAAAATTAAATAATTTTTTAAATTATTTAGTATTTTAAAAATATGATCTACGAAAAGGAATATGATTGCTTTAAATAAGTTGTAGGTTAATAGGCGCAACTTTAGACAAAAGATTACCTTTGTCTTTGTAGTTAATTTGACCTATAGCACAGTAAGTCTCCAATAATCAAAGCTTCAGTGACTATTGTATTTTGACATGGAACTTTTTCTAGTAAATAAATATTATTGCACACATTCTTTATGCCAAGTACTATCCTAGGCTACGGGGATACCCAAGACACGGAAAAAGGCCAATCGAGGTCCTGCCCTCAAGGACTCATATTCAGAAGGGAAGATTAGCATCAAACACTCAAATACATAAATGCTGGGGGAGCTGAAGGGGACATCAACAAATAGCATCCCATTTCCATGCCAAGTTCTGAGTCAGTTAAGAAATAAGACAGAAGAGTCAGCATTCGGGGATCATGATATCACCTTTAACACTGATAATGCTAATTCAGAAAATCTTACTTAGGTAAGGGAGGTAAACGAGCTTCAAATTTCAGTCCTCCTGAATCAGGCAGACTTACCTACCCAGTCATAGAAGATGCTGGATCAGGCAGGCTTCCCCACACCATTTGACCTTTACTGCTTATATATAGTGGAAAACAAGATGAGGAAATCAATAGTTCTGTATTTGACATGCTAAGTTTGCTATAAGGAGCTCTGGTGGCTCAGTAGTTAAGTGCTCAGCTGCTAACCAAGAGGCTAGTGGTTCAAACCCACCGGCAGCTGTGCAGGAGAAAGATGTGGCAGTCTGCTTCTGTAAAGATTTACAGCCTTGGAAGCCCTTTGAAACTGAAGAGAACTTGAAGCACTTACTGATGAAGATCAAAGTCTACAGCCTTTGTTGTAGATTACACCTCAACATAAAGAAAACAAAAATCTTCACAACTGGACCAATAAGCAACATTATGATAAACAGAGAAATTATTGAAGCTGTCAAGGATTTCATTTTACTTGGATCCACAATCAATGCCCATGCAAGCAGCAGTCAAGGAATCAAACCAAGTATTGCTTTGGGCAACTCTGCTGCAAAAGACGTCTTTAAAGTTAAAAAGCAAAGATGTCAGTTTAAAGAATAAGGTGCACCTGACGCAAGCCATGGTATTTTCGATAGCCTCATATGCATGCAAAAGCTGAACAATGAATAAGGAAGACCAAAGAAGAATTGATGCCTTTGAATTACGGTGTTGGCAAAGAATATTGAATAAACTGTGGACTGCCAGAAGAATGAACAAATCTGTCTTGGAAGAAGTACAGCCAGAATGCTCCTTAGAAGCAAGGTTGGCAAGACTTCATCTCCCGTACTTTGGCCATGTTATCGGGGGGACCAGTCCCTGGAGAAGGACATCATGCTTGGTAGAGGGTCAGTGGAAAAGAGGAAGGCCCTCATTGAGATAGATTGACACAGTGGCTGCAACAATGGGCTCAAAGATAGCAACGGCTGTGAGGATGGTGTAGGACCAGGAAGTGTTTCATTCTGTTGTACATAGGGTCACTAAGAGTCAGAATTGACTCAACAGCACCTAACAACAACAAGTTTGCTATGCCTATGAGATATTCAGGAGTCCCCAGGTGGTGCAAACAGTTAACAGGCTTAGCTGCTAACTGAAAGGCTGCAGGTTCTAGTCCACCCAGGGCCACCTAAAGAGAAAGACCTGGCGATCTACTTTCGAAATATTAGCCACTGAAAATCCTACGGAGCACAGTTCTAATCTGATACACATGGGGTTCACATGAGTCAGTATCGATTTGACAGCAACTGGTTGGCTATTAAATACTCAAGTGTAGAAGTTAATTCAAAATGTAAGTACATGTGTTTGAACACCAGGGGAGAGATCTGGTCTGGCAATAAAAATATGAGTGCCATTACATACAGATGATATATAAAGACATGGACTTGAGGACCCCACCTAGGAAGAGGATGTAGACAGATCAGAGGAATGAAGATTGAGTGTCAGGGGTACTCTTATCCTTTAAAAGACTGCTAGAGGAGGTGATGGTTGTTGTTGCTGTTGTTAGTTGCCATTGAATCAGTTCTGACTCATGGCAACCCCATGAGTGCAGAATAGAACTATGCTCCATAGGGTTTTCAAGGCTGTGACCTTTTGAAAGCAGATAATCAGGACTGTCTTTGCAGGCACATCTGGGTGGGTTCGAACTGCCAACCTTTCACTAGTAGTCCAGTGCTTAACCATTTGCACCTGCTAGAACCATCAGCAAATGAAATCTAGACCTAGTGATCAATGAAGAAGGAAGGAAACCAGGAGGGTGGGGTGTCTCAGAAACCTAAAGAAAAATGTTTCCAGGTAGGAATAGTCTATCAATGAATTCTACGTAAAAAAAGTAACTTATTTTCAGCCTACTGACTCAGATTCATCATGTCTGATTAGCAAAAGAGGTCTGAGAGTTAGTCTACCAAACTTAAAAAAGGGAAAGGTGCACAATTCTCTGCAACAGATTTCAGCCAGTTTGAGAATTTAGTTCAGACAGAGCAGAGTATAAATAAAGGATTTAGCATTTTTATGGTCACTTGATTGTGTTGCATATTATGTTACCACATCTCATGAAAATTGACATTTATATTGGGTGAATATTGACTTTCTCCTATCATCACTCCTTTCCATTTCTTGCAAGTGAAAGCAATACTTTTGTCATTTGTCTCATTTTTGAAGTGATAAATGTCTGAACATTTCCTTCATGAATGAGTTTTAGCCTCAGCAGATTTTTAAAAACGCGTTCTATAAGTAATCTTCCTAGATAGTTACAATGGATGTTTGGAGTCCTATCTTTTCCAACCTTCTATAAGATTGGATTCTAGATTTGCAAAGTTCAACAGAGAGAGAATGTGCGTATGTTTGATTTTTCCCCGTGATTAGATCCAGATTATCAATCTCGGACAGGACTATTACAGAAGAGATGTTGTACCCTTCTCACTGCATCTCATCAGGATCTATTATTGGCGATATTCACTTTCATCAAGGAGCCCTAGTGGCCCAGTAGTTAAAGTGCTCAGATGCTAACCAAAAAGGTCAGCTGTTCGAATCCACCAGCCTCTCCATGGGAGAAAAGTGTGGCAGTCTGCTCCTGTAAAGATTACAGCCTTGGAGACCCTATGAGGCAGTTCTAGTCTGTCCTACAGTGTCACTATGAGTCAGAATCGAATTGATAGCAGTGGGTTTTGTTTTTTTGGTTCACTCATCATCGGTGTCTGCCAGTACTCTCCAGTATAAAGTTACACCTTTCCCTTCTGCAATTAATACCTAAGGAACCCTGGTGACGCGACGGTTAAGCGCTCAGCTGCTGACTGAAAGATCGGCAGTTTGAACCCACCAGCTCCTCCTCGGGAGAAAAGACCTGGCAATTTGCTCCGGTAAAGATTACAGCCTAGGAAACCCTATGGGGCAGTTCTATTCTGTCATACAGGGTCGGTATGAATCAGAATCGACTTGACAGCGCACAACAAGAAGAATTAATATGTATTTCGTGGGGAGACATTTTGAAATTATGTAGATATCCCATTCCTTGTCAATCTTTCAATTTATTCATTTACTTATTTATATCATATTGATTCATGGAGTTCTATTTTATTCAATGGATTTTAATCTATCAAGCTGGCTTCTGTGTCCTTTGACACAAGAAAATACTTCGAGCTTATCCTGTACTTTCTTGCCCCATCGCTGGAATCAGCCATTGCTCTAATGGGTGTTGGATCCTTTTAGTGGAGAGTGGTATTTAGAAATCAAGATTTAGATGCTAGATGTGCACATTGCTATTGGGATGCCCTTGCCTTTTTCTTTGGCAGTCCCCATGACAACTCTCCTGGGTCTCAATTCAGCAGACAATGTAAAGATTGAGTTACTCAGGGAAAATAGTGGTGACTTATGCTAGGTCCTCAGCTTAAGGGACAGGTCTCAGTCAGTAGATACTTCCAGCTTAGCCTGGTTCTCCTTTGGATGGTAGTTTTGTGAAGGTAATTCACTGTTTAATGATGTTCAACACCCCCTTTTAGCCCAAAATATGTTATAATCTCCTTTTTTGATTGGCATATAGTTCAGTATGCTCAGCTGAGATGTTTAAGATTTATGGTGTTTATTGGACTTAAAGAAGATTCATGAAGTTCAAAGTGATGTTTTGGCCCCAAAATACAGCTGAGGAATTTTCTAGATGCTACATACCACAGCATATACCAGTTGCCATTAAGCTGACTCCGATTCATGGCAACTCCATGTATGTCAGAGTAGAATTGTGCTCCACAGTGTTTTCAATGGCTAATTTTTCAGATGTAGATCACCAGGACTTTTTTCTATCTCTGGGTGGACTAGAATATCCAGACTTTCAGTTAGCAGCCAAGTGCATTAACTATTTGCACCACCCAGGCACACCACCACAGCATTAATAAAGCCCAAAAGAAGAGAAGATTGCCAGATGAGGCCTCTAAGAACAAGACCTTGTCAGTGGCGGCAATGGTACAACTTATAAGCCCTCTGACTCCACTTGGATATTCCTCTTTCACTACTGCTTTTATGACTTATGGGTTGTTATAGTGATGGGGAGTAGGCCAAAATGGGAGGTGATTATGAAAGACTTGCAATAAGCACTCTACAGTATACCCATCCTGTCAGCATTTACTCCCCTGAGCCAGCTTTGAGACAGCACATTTCTTACTGCCATGTTTCCGGTGGACAGCACATGGTCCGTTAAGTGTCCTGGGGATCTGCAAGGCAAAGTTAATGTAGATCTCAGTCTCTTTTGCCCTGAGCAAGGCTGTGGTTGCTCTTTGGGGAGAGGAATCCCAGGAGACAGCTACGATGGAGAATTTTACCACTGAACCACCACTGCCCCTTATTAACAAATAAAAAAAAAAAGATGCCGTCAATTCCAACTGATGGTAATCTTATGTATGTCAGAGTAGACTTGTGCTCCATAGGGTTTTCACTGGATGATTTTTCATAACTAAATCACCAGGCCTTTCTTCCAAGGGGCCTCTGGGTGGACTTAAACCTGCCCATGTAAAACAAAACTTATCAGTTCTGCAGGGAAGCAAAACTTTTTTCTCAGAACTTAATTCTTAAAGTCTTTTTCCCACATAGAGCTTCACTCTCGTTTATCAATGTTATAGCTTATGTTATTCTCACAATGAGACGAGAAAATTAAGACCCTAGTACAATCTACTTCATACAAGAGATGCCGTGATTTCCCACTTGGTCTGATAATTCTTACTTGGAGTACCTGCTCCTTTCATCCCTCCCATGCCCCCATCCCAGCTCCAGAAGGAACAGTGCAATGTCCCACGCTACCCTGGCACTCCCAGCCGGTTGACTGAGCTAGGATATGACACGTGACCCAGATGGACCAATCAGATTTTCTCGCCTATGAATTTAAATTTGGGATCCAGAGAGACCGTGGCCTTCAGACCTTTGTTGTTGTTGTGTGCTGTTGAGTCGATTCTGACTCATAGTGACCCTATAGGACAGAGAAGAACTGCCCCATAGGGTTTCCTAGACTGTATGTAATCTTTGTGAGAGCAGATCACCAGATCTTTTCTTCCATGGAGCAGCTGGTGTGTTTGAACTGCCAACCTTTCAGTTAGCAGCCAAGCTCTTAACCATTGAGCCACTAGGGCTCCTTCCTTCAGACCGGGAAGATTGTATAACTTAAAAGGGACCAAGGGCACATTTTGAGAGACAAACAGATATGACGTACCATTTGGCCCCAGAGAGACTGAGAATAGTTGTTTTGGTTCTGAATGGCATTCTGGTTCCAGTCCGTTATGATGACAAATGATAACTTGGAAATGTTCCAATTAACATCCCCCTTACTCTAGTCCTTTTAAATTAATAAATAAAATAAGTATATTATTTGCATAAACGATGTTAAGTGATTTTCTTTTCCCTGAAAATGAAACAATCCCCTAAACAAAGGAAAGGTCTTGGTTTTTCTATTCCAAAGCTTTGGTTTGAAGGGTCACATTTCAACTATAATCATATTCCTAGACAGGCAGATAAAGTCAGAGATGTCAGAGCAAGATGTTGAGAGAATAGAGGGCAGACTTCAACTCAGTTAATACTCTGAGTACCAGCTAAGTGCCAGGCACCCGTGCAGGGGGCCAGAGAGCAGTGGGGAAGTCTGGCGCCCTGCCCATGACCACACAGGAATAAATGTGAAGCACCTGTTCCAGGAGGACCCAGAATTGAAACCCAAGACTAAGGGTACCTAAGCAGGCCCAGTGGATGCATGGCCAGAGGTGGGGCAGTAGCAGCAGAAAATGTTTACAAGCCTGAGGAGGATTTCAGGAGCAAGGGCTGAGAAGCCAGAAATTAGTCAACGGCTACAAAACTGAACACAGATAGCACTATGCACCCAAAAGCAAAGGTCAAGTAGCCAAAAGGAAGCTAACAGCTGGAAGGAATCTCAGAGTTAAGTGACCAAGAGTGTCTTGCAGGATGATTTGAACACAATCTATTGCACAAGCTGCCCTAAGCACTGCTGTCCTTTTATAGGGCATACTTCTCATGTAGCATACCTTCCCCTTTTAGACACACATTTACCCATCCAAGTGTCTGTTCAATAAAGATTCACTGGGCACCTACTAAGCACCAGATATTGAGCCAAATGCTGGGTCTGTAGTGGTAAATAAAACAGACATAGCCCCTTGCCTTGATGGATGCTGTACCTTACAGTCTAATCAGGAACATTGGCATTAAAAGAGTATATAAATAAAAATATAATTTTGGTAAAGGGCTACAAAGAAAAGGAATAGGATACTAGGAGAGAGAATGAAAAGAGAAGGACGACATTAGATGCGGCTGACCTCAATGAGGAAGTGGCATTTCAGCTAAGATCCGACAGATGAGAAAGAACAAGCCAGGCAAAGATGGGGAACGAAGGTTCCAGGCAGAGAGAACGGCATGTGTAAAAAGGTGGGGAAAGCTTGGTGTGTTTGAGGAACTGAAAGAAGTTCAATGAAGCTGTAATGTCGTGGGCAAGAAGGAGAGGGGGTCAGAGACCCAGTATGTGGGAACTCCTGGGGACTGGTAAGGAGTTGGGATTTTATTCTAAGTGCGATGAGAAGGCATCAGAGGATTTTACGAAGGGCGGGACTAGAGTTACATTTCTTTTTTAACTCGCTCTGGCTACTTCATGGAGAATGATTTGGAAGGAGGTGGAAACTAGAAGAACAAATAGGAAGCTACTGGAGTTGTCCGTGTGATTTTAATTCTTGAAGGTATTATGTACGGCTTTTGACAAATAGAAGGGAAAGAACAAGTAGTAGCAATGAAAGATTCTTAATCATGATAAAGTTGATTCAGTATTACAAATTCCCCAAAGCCATAGACAGATGTAAATAGGCTTTACAAAAAAATAGCGGCATTCGACATTTAAAGAGCAGGTTGCTTTCTTCCACGTTCTTTCACTTATTTGACATCCTTTGATCCTTAACACTTATTTAGTGAGTGGTTGAATGAGTATCACTAACTCCATTTTACAGAAGAGGCCACTGAAACCCAATTACTTGCCCAAGGTCATGCTCCAAGAAAGTGGCAAATCTCCTGATTCTTAATGTCCTTCCCACCACCACAGAGCTGCTTTATGTAAACCAGACACTCACACTTGGATTCTGAAATTCCAACCAACTTGAAACAAGGCTTCAAAGCATTTGGCAGTTTGTTGTTGTTAGTTGCCGTCGAGTTGATTCTCACTCATGGGGACCCCGTGTGTTACAGACTAAAACTGCTCCATACGGTTTTCAATGGTTGTAATCTGAACAGAGGAGACCTGGTGGTGTGATGGCTGCTAACCGAAAGGTCAGTGGTTCAAACCCACCAGCTGCTCCATGGGAGAAAAGAGCTGGCAATCTGCTCCCATAAAGATTCCAAAAAAATAATCCAAACCCAATGGCATAGAGTCAATTTCAACTTACAGCGACCCTATAGGACAAAGTAGAACTGTTCCATAGGGTTTCCAAGGCTGTAAAAATCTTTACGGAAGCAGACTGCCACATTTTCTCCCGTGGAGAGGGATTGTGGGTTCCAACCACCGACCTTTCAGTTAGCAGCCTACCGCTAAACCACTGCACCACCAGAGCTCCTCTGTAAAGATTACAGCCTAGGAAACCCTATGGGGCAATTCTATGATCACTGAATCAGAATTGACTCGACAGTGCATAACAACAACAGTCTTAACAGAAGCAGATCACCAGACCTTTTCTTCCACGATACCACTGTGTAGATTCAAACCACTCATGGTATCAGGCGTGGCCCAAATATTTCTGCCTTCCTGTTGTAAGGCTTTTACCCCCTTCCTTTCATTCCATGACCATAGTCTTGGCCCCTCTGTTCTACCCTGAGCCAGGTCCTCACTTTGGGAAACACGGACAAGGACTCTCATGCCATGAGTTCTCTAACTCCGCATCCAGTCACCTTGCTGCCAATTACACTCTGACCCTGGTGGCCCAGTCTTTGAGGGCTTTATTTCTAATTCTCAGGACCCAGATTTTTAGGATTCATCTCTTGTTTCCCAGCTTCTTTGTGGCTAGTGTCTGCTCCTGATCTGCCTGTCCGGATTTTGGTGTTGCCTGTGTTTCTCAGTGCCTTGCCCTCGAGTGCTGTTGCTCGTGATTCCCTCACCGGGGTCCTTGGACTCCTCACGACTACTCCACAGCCAAGTGGGGCCCCAGCACTAACCATGGCTCTGCTGCTGCTCTGGACACTGTGGCACAGCTTCTTTCATAGCAGGCTCTCACAGCCTTAGGGAAATCCTCCCCCTTCCCCACCCCCCCCCCCAACCCCCTGGCTCTGAGATCATGCCAGATCTGCCCGGCCCCTCCTCCCTCCAGGCACCAAAGCAACTTGGGCTAAAGTTGGTATCTCTGAGGTCAGTCATTAGTCCTCCTAAGTCATATTGGAGCCTGAGTCAAAAGGAGAAATGTGGGTCTCAATATACACTTATCAAAATGTTGTTGTTGTTGTTAGTTGCCATAGAGTCCATTCTAACTCGTGGCGACCCCACGCATGCAAAGTAGAAGTGCTCAAGGGGGTTTTCAAGGCTGTGATCTTTCAGAAGCACATCGCCAGCCCTGTCTTTTTCCCACATTTCAAACAATCCCGAAACATGACTATATATCATGCACTGCCCTGCATTACCCAATCTGTTTGCACGTCATTGTCAAAAGTTGGCTGATTGGAAATGACAGTTCCCGTAGCACAATAACACAGGGTCATAAAACAAATAGCCTGTCTTTATTTAAAATTTTGATGTTTTGTTCATGACAAATTTTTTGGCATTAATTCTGATTTTTTTTTAATTCTGCATTAAAATATTGTTTATTTTTATTATTGCATTTTTGGCACCCTCTTAAATTTTACACCACAGGCAAGTGTCTCACTTGCCTTACCCTAACCCCAGTCCTATTATTTCTTCCAACTAAGTGTTGTGGGAGACTCAGGTTCAATTCTCAGCCAATGCACCTCATGCACAGCCACTACCCATCTATCAGTGGAGGTTTGGGTGTTGCTATGATGCTGAACAGGTTTCAGAAGAGCTTCCAGACTAAGACTGACTAGGAAAAAATCCAAAAATAAGCCAGTGAAAACACTATGGATCATACCAGTCCTATCTGCAACTGATCATGGGGATGGCGCAGGACTGGGTAGTGTTTCATCCCATTGTGTTAGGGGCCGACTCAATGGCAGCTAACAACAACAATTTATTAATTAATTAACATATATAATGTGTGAATAGGGCCAGTACAGTGACTGCATTCAGAAAAATTCTGTTACCTATTTTTCATTTTTTTAAGCTTTGTTGAGATATAATTTGCATACTGTATTAGTTTCATAGGGCTACAGCAACAAAGTACCACAGATTTGGTGGCTTAAAACAACAGACATTTATTCTCTCACAGTTCCCACAACACATACCATACAATCCACCCATTTAAAGGGTACAATTCATTGGTTTTTAGTATATTCACGAGTATGTTCAACTATCACCACAATTCATTTTAGAACATTTTCATCCCCTCAAAAAGAAAACTGTATTTTGAGCACATTTAGGATGGTTAATTTAAAGTCTTTGTCTAACCTGTTGCCGTCAAGTAGATTCTGATTCATAGCAACTCTATAGGACAGAGTAAAACCGCCCTATAGGGTTCCTAGCCTGTAATCTTTACAGAAGCAGACTGCTACATCTTTCTCCCACAGAGCTGTTAGTGGGTTCAAACTGCCAACCTTTCGGTTGGCAGCTGAGCGCTTAACCGCTGTGCCACCAGGGCTCCTTTGTCTAGTAAGTGTAATTTCTGGGCTTCCTCAGGGATAGTTTCTGTCAATTAATTTTCTTTCCTATGAATGGAGCATACTTTGCATGCATTGTAATTTTTTATTGAAAACTGAACATATTGAATATTATAACGTGGTAACTCTAGAAATCAGATGCTCCCTTCTTCCCAAGGTTTGCTGTTTTTGTTTCTGGGCTACAGTCACCTGTTTAGTGACTTTTCCAAAATATTTCTTGCAGATACTTTATTCCTTGTTGTGTGTGGTCACTGAAGTCTTCATTCCATTTTCTCAGCGCTCAGCCAGTGACCTGACAGAGATTTCCTTAAACACTGAAATTTTGCAGCCTCTTTCTTCTTTAAGCACTCCCCTGGTTGCTGTAAGTTTTTTGGTAGATTCTAGAGTTCCAAAAAAAGTTAATTCTGGCAGTTTCTACCAGCTTAGTGGTTACTTTAGTGGAGGGAACAAACCTTGAAGTGCCCTACTTCACTGTTTTTGGTGACCCCACTCTGTAAGACATATTTTTTAATATAATTTATTTTATTTTTGTTGTTGTTGTTGAGAACATACACAGCAGAACATACACCAGTTCAACAATTTCTACATGTATAATTCAGTGACATTGATTACATTCTTGGAGTTGTGCAGCCATTCTCACCCTTCTTTTTCAAGTTGTTCCTCCCCTATTAACATAAACTCACTGCCCCCTAATGTTCCTATCTAATCTTTCGAGTTGCTGTTGTCAATTTGATACCTTATAAATAGATCTTAAAAGAGCACAGTGCTCAAGGCAGACATTCTTTACTAGTTAAGCTAAAGGACTGTTCGGTTTTAAGAAGACCTCAGGGGATATTTTTGGTTTAAGGTTTAAAGATTATCTCAAGGCAATAGTTTCAGGGGTTCCTAAAACATAGTTTTCATCTCTGTATTTGTTCCCTCATCTGTAAAATGAGACCATTAACGGTACTCCCCACACTGGGTGTCAGAATTGACTCTATGGCACTGGGTTTGGTTTTTGGTTTTTATATGAAATGATGTATTTAAAGCCTATATCACAGCAACTGGCATGTTCTTCATGATCAATAAGTAATGATTATTAAATTACCCTATGGACTTGATGGCAACTGGTTTGATTTTTTTGGTTTTACCTTATCCCTAATTCTTCATAATACTCATTTTTTCCAATACCAAGAGATAATCTGTAAATTCAGCTGAGCATTAAATGTCTGGGATTCTATTAAAGACAATTGATTAAACTTAGAGTTTTATGATTTATTTCTTTCAAATCCTAGTTTGACTCCTAGACTAACATTTTCCAGCCTCTGTTGCCTCACTCTCAACTTGCAAAGAGTAAGCAGTCAAAAACGTTATAAAGAATACCTTTGAGTTGTCTCATGGCATTCTGTGCCTGGAAACACAAAAGAAAACTTGAGTGGAGTAAGGGTAGAAAAGGAAGACCACCATTTACCCTCACCCAAAGTATATACAATTTGATAGATGTTTTCTAAATTTCCTACTGTGCAGGCCTATGTGTAGGAATCAAGCGAATTAGACAGAAGCTTAACTTGAAATTATTTAGCGTATTAAGTTGCAAGTTCTGCTGAATTCACTGAAAAAAAAAGACTGACTACTCTAAAGTAAAGGCTCCCTGAAACAATAGTTTTCTGTGAAGGGGAGAACAGCAGATACTGGAAAGTATGGCTAGTTTGGGGCTAGGGGATACATGGAGGAAGCTGATAGGGACCTCTGGATCCAGGTAATGGGTGGAGCATTTGGTGGAGGACTCGGGTAACCCAACCCGTAGGGTAGGTGTACTAGGTAGGAGAGTGGCCATGCCCCTTTCTTTTCATATTCCATCTTTCTCCTATCTATGCCACATTGTTCTTCTTTAATTTCTCCCCACTCCCACCCTGTTTGTTCTCTACCCAGGACTGGCTACATAACTTCCGGAGCCCAGTGCAAAATAAAAATGTGGGTCCCTAGTTCAAAAACTATGAAAAACTTCAGGATGGTAACCACAGAGCGGTAAACCAAGCATGGGGTCCTTCTGAGGGCAGGGCCCTGTGTGATTGCACAGGTCATACACCCAAATTGTGGGCTCTGCCCCTCCCTTTTCCCAGTATGTGTTGTGCTTTTGTGTGCCCTGAGGGAATTCTGACTCATAGCAACCCTATCGGCAGAGTAGAACAGCCCCATAGGGTTTTCTAGGCCATAATCTTTACAGGAACAGATCACCAGGTCTTTTCTTCCAAGGAGCACTTGGTGGGGTCAAACGGCTGGTCAGCAGAAGAGCGCTTAACCTTGTGCCATCAGGGCTCCTTCCTTTCTCCACTGGTGCCTCTTTTCTCACCCATCTGACTCCATCTCCAAGGCAAAACCTACCTCCCTGATGCATGCAGCCATTAGAATTATAGACCCCTGATTGTTAGAACTTCAAAGGACCCCAGAGGCCAACCCCTGTATTTTATATGCCAGGAAACGGAGGAGTTTAGGGACAACCACAGACGTATCAACTGAACCAGGTTTTTCTATCAGTCCAGGACTCTTCTCACCCAATCACTTCTCTGTCTTCTCTCTTATAGCAAATTTTCTAATTAAACTCCATTTGAGGAGGGAGGAGTAGTGCTTTTTGTCTCTTCTTCCACCACCTAACTGCAGAAAGCAGTAAGGGAGAAGAAAGAGGAGAGACAGAGATAAGGATAGCCTGAACCTATCAGCAAATTAAAATGTTGAAACTATTTTCCCTTAAGGTAGAATCAAGAGTTGCATAGCCTAGCAGATATAACATTGCAAAAATGGAGAAAAAGATATGGAAAGAAAAAAAATTTTTTTTTCATCTCTTACAAAATATTGCTCAGTCATACGTTATCAGGAGACTTTAAAAAGTTCCTAACTTGTTCAGTCATTGACTCAACCAATATTTGCCAGGCATAATTGTAGATGTTAATAATGAGGCAAAGCCTGCACTCAAGGGCTCTGTAAGCAGGTCAGATCAGAAAAACTTAACCAAAAAAAAAGAGTCAAATGGAAAAAAAAAAAAAGCAGGCTGTAAAATTGTGCACACCTTTAGCAACAATTTTTTTTTTTTAAGTTAAAATAGAATGTACCTAAATGTTAACAGTGGTTTTGCTAGGTAATAAAACTACAGGTCATATTCATTTTTCTTACATTTTAATGTAATTTTCATTCTGTATTATATCTGTAAACCATATATTACATATATAGTAAGAAAAATTTGTTGTTGTTGTTTTTTTAATGCTCATACCTTCTGACAATCTGATAGTATTTCTAGGAATCTATCCTCCTTTAGGAAGGAGCCCTGGTGTCACAGCGGTTAAGTGCTCAGCTGTTAATCGAGATGGTGGCAGTTCAAATCTACCACCACCTCCATGGCAGAAAGATGCGGCAGTCTGCTTCCAGCAGTTCTACTCTGTCCTATAGAGTCACTGAGTGGGAATCAACTTGATGGCAATGGGTTTGTTTTTTTTGTTTTACCCCTTAGGAAATAATCTGAAAATGTGGATAAATCTTATAATTGTGATATTATTTATAATCCCAGAAAAACTGAGAACGTTTTTCTCAAGGTCCTTTCCTGAGCAGTCTGCATATTTACTATACGAATCGAATCGTTCAACGGTCTCAAAATGTTGCTGCTACAGTTTAGAGATGGTGCCACTAGGTGGCAATAGGGAGTCTCCGCCGTGTAAGCACAATTTAAGGCTAGTGTGCAAGCCCGTCAGAGCCCAAAACCAGTGGAGTGTTTATGGAGAATCTTTCTCAAAGTGATTTCACAATGCTACCAAAAAAAGTGTAAAAGCCTTTAACCTAGAAACACCACTAAAAATTCACTCTAACAAATAATAGAATAAGCGAATAAAGATGTACGTTTACACAGGCATTGTTGAGAATAGCAAAAAAATGTGAAACAATCTAAATATCCATCAGTGGAGAAATGAGTGCTTACATTATGATACATTATTAAAAAGGATGATAAATTTCTATACTGACATGGAAGCATTATATTGTTATTTTTAAGTGAAAAGAAAATAGAATACAGAACACGACTATGGAAGGTAATTTGTTATAATGGCAAGCACACAGGATATGGAGCCCGACAGTCTGGGGTCAAATCCTGACAATTAGATATGTATCCTTGAGCAAGTTTCTTAACCTCTCTGGGCCTCCTCTATAAAATGGGGATAATATTACTCCTCACAGAGCTATTGTGAGGATTAACCGGGGTATTACAGGTAAAGCCTTGAGAATAGTGGCTGGCACAGAATGAGCTGTAAGCAGGTGTTAGGAGCCCTGGTGGTGCATTGGTTAAGTGCTCAGCTGCTACACAAAAGATTGGCTGTTGGAACCCACCCAGTAGCTCCAACAGAGAAAGACCTGACAATCCGCTCCCATAGAGTACAGCCAAGAAAACCCTATGGGGCAGGTCTACTCTGTCTCATGGGTTTGACTCAACTGCGCCTAAGAATAACAACAAGCTGATGTTAGTTGCCATTATTATGTACAGTGCAAATCTGTTGCTTTTTAAAATATCCAATATACCTATATGTGAACACATGGCTTTTCTAGAAGAATATACATCAGAATGTTATAGCAGTTATATGGGAGTGGTGAGATTGTGCATGATTTGTGTGTGTGTGTGTTTTAGATGAAAGTTTACAGCACAAATTAGTTTCTCCCTTCAAAAATTTATACACAGATTGTTTTGTGACATTGGTTGCAACCCCTGCAATGAATCAGCACTCTCCTCCTTTCCATTCCGGGTTCCCCGTATCCATTCATCCAGTTTTCCCGTCTCTTCCTGCCTTCTCGTCTTTGCAGGTGTTGCCCATTTGGTCTCCTACACTTGATGGAACTAAGAAGCATGTTCCTCATGCGTGTTATTGTTTGTTTCATAGGCCTGACTAATACTTGGCTGAAAGGTGGACTTCAGGAGTTGGTTCAGTTCTGAGTTAGCAGGGTGCCTGGGGCCATAGTCTTGGGAGTTCCTCCAGTCTCTGTCAGACCAGTAAGTCTGGTCTGTTTTTGTGAATTTGAATTTTGTTCTACATTTTTCTCTCGTTCTGTCCGGGACCCTCTACTGCAATCCCTAACAGAGCAGTTGGTGGTGGTAGCCGGCATCACCCAGTTCTTCCGGGCTCAGGCTGGTGGAGGCTGTGGTTCATGTGGGCCATTAGTCCTTTGAACTAATATTTTCCTTGTGTCTTTGGTTTTTCTCCTTTGGTTTTTTTCTCATTCTCTGCAGATGATATTTTGATTAAACTTATTAATATGTGGCAGAAAAATTTCTGATGGTGGCTCTACATGCCAAATACACAGAGCTCTGTAACTGTGACCTTCCATACATATTATTAATTAAAAAATAGACCATTTTTACTCAGAATAATTTTATATATTTAGCAACCAGAAATCATTGTGTTAAAATAAACAAAAATCTAGGATGTATCTCTCTGATTATTTTCCTTTATTTTAAAATTTAATTTGATTCCATCTCTAATGTCATCAGACCCTGTTTCAAATGTTTCTTTATACTTCACCCCTAATTCTAGCTTGGTCTGGGCCCCGCCTCTCCCAGTCCAGGTTTACCCCAACTCTGGTTTCTGCTGTTGGCCCTTCCAGCCCTCTGTTCTGCCTAAAAGAGGCTCCTCCCATTCCTCGCCTACTTCCTGTCTTCCTACCACAAGGATTCCAAGTCGCTTTCTATTTGAGAAAACAACAAATTGCTCTCACTAGGTAGATTCCGTACATGTCAGACCATTTCTTACCACCATTTCCCTTTATGCTTCCTGTAGATTAAAAAAACAGCTCCCCTCCTCTTCTGCCTACTTCACCCTACACTTTCAAACTCTCTTCCCTTTTCAGTTGTGTGGCTGCTTGAGGTCCAGCGCCCCAGTGATGAAACACTTCTCAGCCACTTCCCCTCAGGATCTCTTTTTATACAACCTTGCCAGTTCCTTCAGAAACCAAGATGCAAGTTTCAAAACCCCAATGTACATACACTAGGACGTTTCAGAGAATGAACAGCAAATTAAACTGTCTTCATTACTGTAATTCACAGTATCAGCTTTAATTGCACCCCACTAATTGCTAACATAAATTGGATACTGGTTATTGAGTTATCTCAATTAACTTTTTACCTATGCCCTCATTCTCAGTACTAAGATCAAATAAATGGTCTTCGAATACTAACCTCTAAATTTTGGAATTTAAACTTTTGGAAGTAGAATTCAGCTAATTCTCAGTAGAGAGGAATCAAAACTGAAATTGGCTCCCTTTGCTGATTTGAAAGGACCCAAGCTTTGCTGATGCCTAGAATAAGCCACTGCAGATATTGACTCTGACATAATGCAATTTTTTGCATTGGCTTAGTGATTAAAGCAATTGGAAGGAATAGCTGCTCCTACCAATTGCTACTAAATTTAATTAACATAAATGTATGTTGAAGGTAAGATAATGGTACAATTTTGTAAGGATAAAATACAATAAATGAAAATAACTTCTGACTTTACTGTAATCAGCCTTAGAAATTTAGATTGGTTTCAGATAGTTTTTAACCAGCTTTATAGTGTATTATGTTTAAATCACAGAATTTTCTCAAGGATGGAAGTTTTCTCTTTAATCAAAAACAAAGTTCATTTTAAGGATTTATTCACTGATCAAACATTAGCTTAGAACAGAGGAGGCATAGTGTTGTGGTATGGGGCAGGAGGAGGAATGGGCTACAGAAAGCAGAAGAAACAATTTCCACTTTTAAGGAGTTTATAATCTAGTTACAGAGAAAAATATACATATAAAATAACTCATAAAAGGTTTTTGGAAGCAACATAATAAACAAGTGTAACAATGTTTTGGGGTTATTTTTTAAGACCTTTAAATTTGAGTAAGCTTGCCTGATAAAATATAGAAATCCCGAGTTAATTTTGTGTTACATAATCAATGAATAATTTTTAGTATAAGTATGTCCTGTGCTAAAAAAAATTTGTTATTTATCTGAAATTCAGATTTAACTGGGCAGCCTGTATTTTTTATTTGCTACACCTGGCAACCCTTAACGTGAGGCACGTGGGGTACAGAAAGGACCCTAACGACGGGGAGTTGGTCAGATAAGCAAGCTTCCTGGAGAATATGAGTTTTAAGCCAACTGCTGAAAAAGCCATCAACAGAAAAAGAAGACATTGAAAATGTGGGAAGCAGCATGTCCATGGCACTGAAATCGAGATGAGTAAGTAATTCCTGGTTAGGATGGCAACCAGATGAGTTAAACTGGAGGAGGATTTTCAAAATGGGCAAGAAAACCAAAAACCATTCAAATGAGTGACAACTCTTAACTGGATTTCTTCCTATGGAGTTTGTTTAAAGCACAATTATTCCTACTTCCAAATCAGTGAGACCTTAATGTTTGACTAAAACCAAAAAACAAAACCTGTTGCTGTCAAGTCCATTCTGATTCATAGCAACGCTATAGCCAAAACTAGGGATTTCAATGGCTTGGATGCATAAGATTTAAATTCTAGGTGTGTTTATCTCTACAGGTCATTTACACAAGCATTATAACTTGAGGTTTATAGTGACACATCTTAATCTAGTCATAGAACAAGAATGTCTTTTATGTACAGCACCCCGGTGGCTTGCATGGAACAGGGTCCTGATGCCTGGAGAAATCTTTATTTCCTGAGCAAGTGTTGGGTGAGTGTCTACAAAGCTGGAGAGAGGAGCAAAAGGAGACCTAAAGTGCTCTGCATAATGAAAGAGTGAGCCTGAGAGTGGGGAGCTTGGAGTCTGGAGAGCGTTCTTGCTGGTATAGAGAAAGGTGTTGGGGAGAAGAGAAATATTAAAGGGAATAATGAAATAAAACCTTTGTCCATTTACTTGGAGTCCCTGGGTGGCGCAAACAATTAATGAGCTTGGCTGCTAACTGAAAGAATGGAGGTTCGATTCCACCCAGAGGCACCTCAGATGAAAGGCCTGGTGATCTACTTCCGAAAAATCAGCCATTGAAAACCCTATGGGACACAGTTTCCTGACATACACAGGGTTGCCAGAGACAGAGGTGACTCCATGGCAACTGGTTTGGTAATAAATGAATTAATGGATCTAGGCATTAACTATCAATGGCTGCTAGCATTACAAAGAGAAACATTAGTTACCTCTTGATGGAAGGACCACATTACCTACAAAGTAGTCTTGCTGAAAACTCAAACCTGAATCTAACAAAGCCTCAAGATCTAACCACCAGTGCACAGGAAACATAGGAGATAGAGGAACATACTGCACACTATGGGAGTACAATTAGCAAAGTACATATGCCCCAGTTACTTCAACAATTAAATTGCAAGGGAAAATAAAGAGAGAGATGCTGTGAAAAACTGGATTAAAAAGACTTAGTTAAGAGATACATCAACAATCACAATATGTGTGCCTTAATTGAATCCTGATTCAAAGAAGAACTCTGATTTTTTTTAATTATTACCTTTATGAGACAATTACAAATTTGAACAGTTGTTTGATATTAGATAAATTAAGGAATTTTTATTAAATTTTTAATCCTTGATGATGTTGTGGTTATGTAAAATATGAGTCTTTATCTTTTAAAACCTATACAAAAATTGTTATGAGTATCTTACCCACTAAAACCCATTGCCATCAAGTCAGTTCCAACTCACAGTGACCCTGTAGGACAGATCAGAATTGCCCCCATAGAATTCCCAAGGCTGTAATCTTTACAGAAGCAGACTGCCACATCTTTCTCCTGCAGAGCAGCTGGTGGGTTCCATCCACTGACCTTTCCATTAGCAGCCAAGCACTTCAACCACTACACCAGCAGGTCTCCTTCTAGAACAACTATTATCAGAAAAATGGAAAATAACAAATGTTAGGAGCCCTGGTGGCACAATGGTTAAGCACTCAGTTGTTAAAGCACTTGGCTGCTAACCAAAAGGTCAGCAGTTTGAACCCACAAGCTGCTCCACAGGAGAAAAGATATAGCTGTCTGCATCCATAAAGATTACAACTTTGGAAGCCCTATAGGGAAGTTCTACTCTGTCCTATAGGGTCACTATGAGTTGGAATCAACTGCATGGCAACAGGTTTGGTTCGGTTTTTTTTTTTTTTTTTTTGGTGAAGATACCGAAAAATTAGACCCTTCACCCATTGCTCGGGGAGTGTAAAATGGTGCAGCTGCTATGGAAAACAGTTTGGCAGCGCCTCAAAAAGTTAAACATATAATTACCATATGATCCATCAATTCCATAAGTTACTTTATGTGGCCTTTTGCCTCAATTCTTTGGAAAAACAGCTTGAGAAATTTTTCCCCTAAACTCTGAGGAGTTATCTTTGCCCTAGTTTTCTACCCTAGAGGGTTTGTTACTTTCGTCCAGGTTGACCGACATTTTCTGGGTAAAGCTGTAAACAACTTGGTTTGATACTTTCTTTCTGGTCCCGGGCTGCAGCCTGCCTTTTGATTGGTATGTACCTTGCAGGGATTGGTCAATAGACTATGCAAATGAGGTGAGTTGTAGCCTACTATGTAAATTAAGCGTATGTGGCCTACCGAGAGGGGATTGGTCAGTTCATGACCTGGTGGGAATGCCATGCCTTTAAATTGACAAAAAGTTTGTATATGTAAGTAGTTAGCCCCACAAAGATTTTAGAGACAGAAAGAAGCAGGAAGAGAAGCAGCAGGAAGAAGAAGAAAGGGAGAAGAAGTAGAGAGAGAGGAGGCCAGGAACCTCATAAAAGCGCTATAACACAGGTCAAGGGCTGTAACACTGAAAACAGGGACAGGACCGGAAGGGGCCCAGCAGCAAAGCTGGCAGTGACAGGCGGCAGGGCCAAGAGGAGCCTGTCCTCCGGGGACTGAGGCTTGCATGACCAAAAGGAGCTGAGAGAGCTGTCCTGCACTGAAGAAGGAGATTTTGCCTAGATGCTTCCTGATCCTGATTCCTGAGTTGTAACCTGTTGATCCTGATCCCAAGTTGTATACTCTGTTCCTTAATAAACCACTTAACTGTAAGTCAGGTCTGAGTTCTGTTGTGGCCATTACAAGGGATTATCGAACCGAGAAGAGAAGCAGAGAGTGTCATGGAAGGGACGGCTGGTGTCAGATTTAGTAAAAAAGTTGGAGACACAGCTGATCTTGACAAAGGACCAAAGTCCATTAAATGGGGGAAAAGACAGTCTTTTTAATAAATGGTGCTGGCAAAACTGGATGTCCATCTGTAAAAAAACGAAATAGAACTCATACCTCACACCATACACAAAAATTAACTCAAAATGTATCAAAGACCTAATACAAAACCTAAAACGATAAAGATCGTGGAAGAAAAAATACGGACATCACTAGGGGGCCTAATACAGGGCATAAATATAATACAGACCATAACTAACAATGCACAAACACCAGAAGTTAAACTAGATAACTGGAAGCTCCTAAAAATTAAATACTTACGCTCATCAAAAGACTTCACCAAAAGAGTAAAAAGAGAACCTACAGACTGGGAAAATAATTTTGTCTGTGACATATCTGACAAAGGTCTATTCTCTAAAATCTATAAAATATTTCAACACCTCCACAACAAAAAGATACACAATCCAATTAAAAAATAGGCAAAGGATATGAATTGACACTTCATCAAAGAAGACTTTCAGGCAGCTAACAGACACATGAGGAAATGCCCACAAATCATTAGCCATCAGAGAAATGCAAATCAGAACTACAATGAGATACCATGTCAGCCAGACATTATGAGCACGAATCAAAAGAAAAGAAAATAACAAATGTTGGAGAGGTTGCAGAGAGCTTGCAAATGTTATGCACTGCTGATGGGAATGTAAAATGGTACAACCACTATGGAAAATGATGTGGCACCTCCTTAAAAAGCTAGAAATAGAAAAAACATACCATCCAGCAATCCCACGCCTAGGAATATATCCTAGAGAAACAAGAACTGTCACATGAATAGATATATGCACACCCATGTTCATTGCAGCATTATTCACAATAGCAAAATGATGGAAACAATCTAAGTGCCCATCAACAGATGAAGAGATAACAAATTATGGTACATACAGCAATGTAATACTACACAACAATGAAGAACAATGATGAATCCGAAAAACATCTCACAGTGTAGATGAATCTGGAGAGCATTATGCTGAGTGAAATAACTCAATCACAGAAAGATAAATATTGTATGAGACCACTATTATAAAAACCCAAGAAAAGATTTCCACACAGGAAAAAAAATTTTTGATGGTTACGAGGGAGGGGAAGGGAAGGAGGGAAAATCCCTAACTAGATAGTAGACACGTGTTAACTTTGGTCAAGGGAAATATAGGGAAAGTCAGCACAACTTGACCAAGGCAAAGACCTAGAAGGTTCCTAGACACATCCAAAAACCTTGAGGGACCAAGTTGCTGGGACTGAGGGCTGGGGACCATAGTCTTGGGGAACATCTAGGTCAATTGGCATAACATAAAGAACACGTTCTATATCCTACTTTGGTGAGTAGCGTCTGGAGTCTTAAAAGCTGCCATCTAAGATACATCTATTGGTCCCATCCCATCCGGAGCAAAGGAGAATGAAAAAATACCAAAGACACAAAGAAAATATTAGTTCAAAGGACCGATGGACCACATGATCCACAGCCTCCACCAGCCTGAGCCCAGAACTAGATGGTGCCTGGCTACCACCACTGACCACTCTGAAACGGTTCTGGACAGAGCAGGAGAAAAATGTAGAACAAAATTCAAATTCAAAAAAAAGACCAGACTTACTGGTCTGACAGAGACTGGAGGAACTCCCAACACTATCGCGGAAGAGGAGGGGAGCTGTTCTTTTATCTACAGGGAGCATAAAGGGAAATGGTGGTAAGAAATGGTCTGACATGTACGGAATCTACCTAGTGAGAGCAATTTGTTGTTTTCTCAAATAGAAAGCGACTTGGTATCCTTGTGGTAGGAAGACAGGAAGTAGGCGAGGAATGGGAGGAGCCTCTTTTAGGCAGAACAGAGGGCTGGAAGGGCCAACAGCAGAAACCAGAGTTGGGGTAAACCTGGACTGGGAGAGGCGGGGCCCAGACCAAGCTAGAATTAGGGGTGAAGTATAAAGAAACATTTGAAACAGGGTCTGATGACATTAGAGATGGAATCAAATTAAATTTTAAAATAAAGGAAAATAATCAGAGAGATACATCCTAGATTTTTGTTTATTTTAACACAATGATTTCTGGTTGCTAAATATATAAAATTATTCTGAGTAAAAATGGTCTATTTTTTAATTAATAATATGTATGGAAGGTCACAGTTACAGAGCTCTGTGTATTTGGCATGTAGAGCCACCATCAGAAATTTTTCTGCCACATATTAATAAGTTTAATCAAAATATCATCTGCAGAGAATGAGAAAAAACCCAAAGACACAAGGAAAATATTAGTTCAAAGGCCTAATGGCCCACATGAACCACAGCCTCCACCAGCCTGAGCCTGGAAGAACTAGGTTGTGCCGGGCTCAAGCAACAATGGGTTCAAGCATAACAACAATTGTGAGGACAGCAATAAGTCGGAACTGACTCGACAACACCTAACAACAAGAATAGGCAAATATATAGAGGCGAAATTTGCTAATGGTTATCAGGGGTTGAGGGGAGGGGCTGATGGGGAGTTATTGCTTAAGGGCTACTGAGTTTCTATCTGGGATGATGAAAACTTTTGGAAACAGATAGTGGTGGCGCTTGCACAACATGGTGAGTGTAATTAATGTCACTAAACTATACACTTAAAAATGATGCAAATGACAAATTTTTGTTAAGTACATTTTACCAAATAATTTTTTTAATATACTTATAGATAAACATATAAAATATCTGAGATTTGCTTCAAACAAATACTGAGGAAGAAGTAGATGAGGGAATAGATTAAATAAAATTGGCCATCAGTTGATAATCATTGACACTGGGTGATGAGTACTTTGGGGTATATTGTATTCTTCTCTCTGCTTTTGTACATTTGAAATTTTCATTAATAAAAAGTTTTCTAAAATCTATACTGCCCATTACTATTAACAGCCAAAATTTATTGAACACTTAACATGAATTATTTCATTTGATCCTGACAAGAGCTTTGTAAAGCAGGTACTATTACCATCCTCTCCAGCTTAAAGATAAGGAAAATGATTAAATAGATTAATTAACATATCAAAGGGCACACACCCAGAGCAGTAAGTCAAATCCACCACATCAACCATTATCCTGTAAGTGGGTTTTTTGGAGAATGCATCAAGGTCCAGATTTGCATAAAATGAGAACAGAAGCTGTCCCTGAGGACAGCTGGCATCTGGGTTTCGGTCATTTAAAGAATTTTAAATCTCCAAAGTACATAAGAAAAATATATGGGAAAACAATAGTGTGTTCAAGCCATGCCAAAGAAAACATGTCACTACTTCTATTCATAGTAAAAATTCTATTTAGACCAACACTACCAAAAAACTAAAAAATGTATTACTGAGCCTTTCAAGGAATGAAAAAGCAGGAAAAATATTTATATACAAGGCAAAAAGACAGATTGTCCTTCAGGGAATATGAATCTGAATAGAAAAATCTGAACAATGAAGAATAGTCTGCTTATCAGATTCTCTGCTATATGAAATTTGGTCCATTTCCAATAACCATCAGAAGATACTGGCAGTGGCCCAAGTTGCCCACGTAAGACTATCTGGAAGAAAGGGAAGTGTCTGCCACTCATTGGTCAGGCTAATACCAGCATTGGGTTGTTTTGTTCATTTTTACAGTACCTGTAGACCTACTGTTGTTTTTATCAGCTGTTCTCCAATCGGCCCCTGACTCATGGTGACCCCAGGCTCAACAGAATGAAACATTGCCCAGTCTTGTGCCATCCCCACGATCACTCGTAGATCAGACCATTGTGATCCATTGAGTTTTCATTGGCTGATTTTCAGAAGTATGTCACCAGGACATTCTTCCTAGTCCCTCTTAGTCTGGAAGCTCCACTGAAACCTGTTCAGCATCGTAGGAACACGCAAGCCTCCACCGACAGATGGGTGGTGGCTGCACTTCAGGTGCATTGGCCAGTGATCGAACCTAGTCTCTGGCATGGAAGGCAAGAATTCTACTAATACTCGAATTCTACTAAACCACCAGTGTCTCATAGACCTACTAGATGAGGCTAAATAAGAGTGACATCAAATCAAAATCATTCATGTCTCCAAAGAAATTAAAGTGCCTAATCAAGATGTTAGGAGCCCTGGTGGCACAGCGGTTAAGTGCTCAGCTGCTGACTGAAACGTTGGCAGTTCAAATCCACCAGCCACTCCACAGGAGAAAGATATGACAATCTGCTTCTGTAAAGATTATAGCCTTGGAAACCCTATGGGGCAGTTCTACTCTACAGGGTCACTATGTGTCAGAATCAACTCGACTGCAAAGGGTTTGGTTTTTGGAATCGAGATATTAAAGGGGACTTTTCAAAGACATAATGCACCAAGCTTAGAATGACTTATTACCAAGTTTTTAGAAATTGATCTGGAGTTCATCACTGGTCTAATTTAAGGCCAATATTATCTTTTCCCCTGAATGTAATTCAGGAAAGCTATCTTTATGGTTTTGCTTGTATCTAATGACCCAGACATTAAGTCTCTGACTTGAATGTATAGCTCTGAGGTTGAAAACTGTTATCTCCCCTAAACACTCTGTCCTGTGAAAGCATCACTTTTTATGCAGCAAAAGGCCAGCCTAATTCTTTGCACTTTTCTACGGAACAGAGGTACAATATTCACAAGGTTTCCTCAGACACGAGATAAAATACTTGATCATAAAAAAGTGATTTTTTAAAGTCTTTTCAAACTGATAGAGAAAGTGAGTACAGGATGGATTTTCAATAGCCCTTTCCCCAACTTGAAAGATATACAGCCAGAGTTGTTTTATCAGAAATTACCTGAATCTCCAGCCTGGCACATGGTAATAAATGCCTTTGTTGAGGTAAAAAAAAATTTCTGAAGAGTAGAAAAAATGTAGACTCAATCACTGTTTAGTGCAAAGACTCTTTGTGAAAAATAAAAACCTTAGGGGAAAAAAACCCACATAGACTCTCTAACAATACCCAAAGGGGTTAAAAAGGAAAGAAAAATATAAATTGAGGACACATGTAGTAATTTTTAAATGTAGGTAAAATGTTGTTATTGTTAGGGGCCCTCAAGTCGATTTTGGTTCATAGCTACCCCGTGTGACAGAGTAGAACTGCCCTGTAGGGTTTTCTAGGCTTTAATCTTTACTGAAGCAGATCGCCAGGTCTTTCTCCACGGAACCGCTGGGTGGGTTCCAACCCCAACCTTTTAGTTAGCAGCCGAGAACTTAGCCATTGCGCCACCAGGTCTCCTTGTAGGTAAATTAGGAAATCTGAAATTGTAGTCGTTTTTCTATTTTATGTTTTTTTCTACTGAGGGGAACGTGTCATTATTTTGCATGCAATCAGAGGAATAATAGACGCTGAATTGCTAAAAGAAATGAAATATAATTGCAAATCAAGCCCAACAATTAACAAAACAATACATCAGGCTCTGATTTGTAGCATTTCCATAGGAGCACCATGGCCAATTTCAAGGTACCAACATGACATCCCAGAACATGGAGACCACGGGTTGGAAGTAATGTGAAGTAGCACATTATTATAGAGTACCTCCACCATACAAACACAGTAGACACAAATAACCTCAACAACATAAATAACAATAACAATTTTTTTTAAAGTTGCCATCAAGTCAATTCCAACTCATAGCGACCCTATAGGACAGAGTAGAACTGCCCCATAGGGTTTCCAAGGAGCAGCTGGTGGATTTGAACTGCCGACCTTTCAGTTAGCAGCCAAACACTTAACCACTGTGCCATCAGGGCTCCTAAATAACAATAAGGTATAGTAAAATAATTGGCAACTGGTAAGCTGTAAGTACTTCCTGTCTTCCTTTTTAATATAATTTAACTTTCAGTGTATAAAATGTAATTTTTAATAATGTCTGTTAACAAATGTCTCATAAAATTCCTAAAACTTTAACACCACTGCCAGAACCTCAACAAGGATTATAGAAAGCACAAAGCGAAGATGGGGGAGCACGTCAAGGGAGAAGTCTTGCTCTTACCTGCTGTACAACGGGAAGAGCTTGGAAGAAGTTGGTGACAGTGAGACATAAGCCCAAGGATGTCAAGTTAAAAAAAAAAAGCCAATTCGACTCGTTGCCACTGAGTCAATTCCAACTCATAGTGACCGTATAGGACAGAGAAGAACTGCCCCATAGGGTGTCAAGGCTATAAATCTTTATAGAAGTAGACTGCCACATCTTTCTCCCGCGGAGCAGCTGGTGAGTTCGAACTTCTGACCTTTCAGTTAGCAGCCAAGTGCGTTAACCACTGTGTCACCAGAGATCCATTTATGCCAAGTGTAGCTCCCAGAAATTACTCTCCACCAGTAGTGACAGCGGGGTAAGCCTCTCCCTGGTTTTTCCTCCAGAGGAGAGAAAAAGGCTGTCTGTGTAAATGAACAGCAAAATGTTGCTTCTAAAACCATTCCTCCCCAGCCTCTTTTCATCACCTCTTTATTCTCCTTGTTGTTGTTGTTGTTAGTTGCCATGGAGTAGGCTCCCACTCATGGTGACCACATGTACAACAGAACGAAATGTTACCTGGTCCTGCACCATCTTCCTGATCATTGGTATGCTCACGCCCATTGTTGTGGCCACTGAGTATTTTAAGTGCCTTTCTGGTGCAGTGGGTAAGCACCCGGCTGCTAACCAAAAGGTTGTCAGTGTGAACCCACCAGACACTCCATAGGAGAAAGATGTGGCAGTTTGCTTCCGTAGAGATTTGCAGCCTTAGAAACCCTATGGGGGCAGTTCTACTCTGTCCTACAGGGTCACTATGAGTCGGAATCAACTCCATGGCAATGGGTTTGGTTTTGGGTTTGGTTTTCAGCCTAGGGGGCTCATCTTCCAGCATTTTACTGGACAATGTTCTGCTGTGATCCATAGAGTTTTCACTGGCTGATTTTCAGAAGTAGACTGCCAGACTTTTCTTCCTAGTCTTAGTCTGGGAGCTTTGCTGAAACCTGTCCACCAAGGGTGACCCTGCTGATATTTGAAATACCGGTGGCATAGCTTCCAGCATCATAGCAACATGTAAGCCACCAGAATACCACAAACCACCAGACAGGTGATAGTTATCCTTAACATGACTAAATTTGGGTTTTTTAAATTGTTGCTGTTGTAAGGTGCAGTCAAGTCGATTCTGACTCATGCAAACCCTATGTATAACAGAATGAAACATTGCCTGGTCTTCTGCCATCCTCACAGTAGTAGACATGGTTGAGCCCATTGTTGCAGCCACTGTGTCAACCCATCTCATTGAGGGTCTTCCTCTTTTTCTCTCACCCTCTACTTTACCAAGTACAATGTTCTTCTCCAGGAATTGGTTTCTCCTGATAATGTGTCCAAAGTTAACGAGACGAAGTCTCACCGTCCTCGCTTCTAGGAAGCATTTTGACTGTACTTTTTCCAAGACAAATTTGTTCATTCTTCTGGCAGTCCATGGTGTATTCAATATTCTTTGCCAACACCATAATTCAAATGCATCAGTTCTTTTTTGGTCTTCCTTATTCATTGTCCAGCTTTCACATGCATATAAGGCGACTGAAAATACCATAGCTCGGGTCAGGCACACCTTAGTCCTCAAAAGGACATCTTTACTTTTTAACACTTTAAAGATGTTTTTTGCAGCAGATTTGCCCAATGTAAATATGGGGTATATTTTAAAGACTTCTTTTCTTCTACCGCCAACATCCCTCTACCAGCTTGCTGAAATCCATTTACCTGCAAAAAAACCCCACAAAACCTTGTATTCTAAGATTGCAGTTAAAAGAATTAACACGAGTTCAAATAACACAGTGACAAATAGTACACAGTAAAGAATAAGCACACAGTCCCTCAGTAACCATTAAGTGACATAGCAGATCCTTTCCTGTTTGACAGCCTGAAGAAGGCACAGGGAAACATGAAAACTATTGGAGGATGGGGAGACAACCTCAGAGAACTAAAGCTGGCCTTGTTTATCAACTTCCTTGGACAAGTAGATGTTAATGGGGGTAATTTTATTCTCTACAGTTGTGCACCTTTACATCATGGCTTGAGACAACACAAAAACAATGTCTGCATACCCTGAGGCTTTATTTTTAACATAATCCATCATAATATACCACGGACAGCCAGAAGAATGAACAAATCTGTCTTGGAAGAAGTACAGCCAGAATGCTCCTTAGAAGTGAGGTTGGCAAGATTTTGTCTCATGTATTTTGGACATGTAATCAGGAAGGACCAGTCCCTGAAGAAGGACACCATACTTGGTAAAACAGGGGGTCATCGAAAAAGAGGAAGTTCCTCAACGAGATGGATTGACACAGTGGCTGCAACAATGGCACAAACATAGTGGATGGCACAAGACTGGGCAGTGTTTTGCTCTGTTTTACATAGGGTCACTAAGAGTCAGCACCAACTCAACAGCACTGTCCAGGCATGGACCAGTAACTTAAAATTGCCTCCAAAAAAAAAATGGAAGTCACTGAGAGACAAAAGAAAGAGGTGGGCAACTCCAATGTGGCAGCAAAGGAGTTTTACTAGGGTGATTTACATATGAGGCAGTCCTGGGCAGCAGCAGGACCAGAGCAGATCTCCGCACCTCGCAGTGAGAGGGCAGAGGTTTTATAGTGGTGATGGACAATAGTGGCTCCACACCAGGGGCTTATATAAAAACGCAAACTGTAGTGAACTAGTGGATCACAACAGGGCACCTATGTTCGGCCTCACAAAACCTGTTTCCCCTTCAGTCTACCTCTCAAGACCAGCTCTTACTATGTGGCATGCTCCCACTCTTGTGCCATAGTATGTGAGACCCTGTTCCCTCCCCACTGGGAACAGATATAGAAGTGGGGTTGGCCAGGTGCCGTATGATGCCCACACATGTGCTAAAAGACAGAGAAAGTTACTGTGTGCCCAAAACAGGGGGAAGGCTTCTCTGAGAAGGAACTGGGAGAGAGAGGGAAACCCAATCCCCAGCCTCCTTATCAGCGAATGTTCTGGGCCCAAGGCCTTCCTTCACTTAGGCAACCTGGATGGGCGGCTCAGAGGCAGACCATTCCCCCAACAGGCACCTAATAACAACAACAACAACCTCCACAGAAGATCCAAGAATCACTATAAGGGTAACTTGCTCTGGTCCTGACAAATAAATTCCCACCTCACCAAAAATTTATGTGTGTACAATTTTGTATTACATTTTTTTCACTTTACATTGTAATTATTTGGATATATGTTTGCTTCCCCAAGAGAAGAGATTCTATTTTGTTGATGTTTCTCTTTGTGACATATAGCAGTTTCTGGCACAGAAAAAGTGCTCAAAAAAAGGATCTTAGAATAAGTAGGGAATGTATATTATGCCCTTTTTGTTTGGGATTCTCAGCAGACCCTCATTCCACTTTGACTCCCTTCTCTCCATAGCCGCAAGGATAATGCTCCTGTTCCCTGTTCACAGAAATCTATCTCACTTGGACAAATGTTAAAGAGGCTTTTCTGCTCTCACTTACTCAACACTTTCATCTCTCCTATCCACCAGATTCACTGTTTCCTGATCCATAGCTTCTCTAGAACTGCTACATGACATGCAGTGGTGTGCTGGTAAATGCTTAATAACCAGCTCTCAGGGCAGGGGGAGAGAGAGAGAGACATCATCTGTAGCATTTGCCAATTCCTGTGGTGTAAATACTCCTGCCATGGCCAATTTCATTCTACCAGTGTGACTTCACTGAATGCTGATTTGGGAAGAGATACACACAAATAAACTCACCACTGATTTACATCTCATCCATAGGCAGTGCTCCCCAGCATGACCTTAGAGTTTGACAGAGCTAGGGTCTAATTCCAACTCTACAACTAAGTGACTTTGGATAACTTATTTAGCCTCTCTAAGCTTCCATTTCTTTATTCATAAACTGGGGATAATAATAGCAGCTATAATAATAGCAGCTTATAGTTCATGAGTGTTAAATGAAGTGATACATATAAAGTACTTACCACAGTGCCTACTACATAGTAGGTGCTTAAGAAATATTAGCTGTCATCACCACCATCATCATCATCATTATCTTTGTTAATTTCCTATTAGCCCCCCCCAAAAGGTCACCATTCGGTGCTTTCATAGATCATCAGGACCCCACCTTCTCCATCTGTATTCCCTACCGGTTTTCAAGGCAACCACATCTTACCTGACTTATTGTAAAAATATTTGCATAAACATTAGCATACCAAAATCCTATTATATTTTTACACTTGATCTTAGCCAAAAGGCTGAGAATAGATTCCTATTATATTTTTGCTATTCAACTTCAAACTAGTAGGAGATAGGACTGGAATATTTACCACTAGGAATGAATAAAACTAACTTACTTCTGTAAAAGGAAGAGAGAAAAGGAGACTTCCTTTTTTGAGTACCTACTTTGTGAGCCACAAGGCATTATGCTAGAGATCTTGCCTGTTATCTAATTTAATCCTCACAACAACCAGGAGATATTAAGTCTTAGTCTCATTTCCATGGATGAGAAAACTAAGGTTCAAAGGAATTGAGTAACTTGTCTGAGGTTACACAACTAGTGAATTCTTCAGGCTGATTCCAAAGCCACTCTGCACTCTACTACAGTATTAACTTGGTCAAGAATATCCACATGGCGAGATGATATGCTAAAGCAATATAAGAATGCACTGAAGGCCACAACTGGCTAGTAGTGAATGTATTGGACAATTAAATTTAGCATTTTTTTCCATTATCCATTTATGTTAGCTTGCATGTAACAGAAATTCAATCACAGTGATTTTAAAGAGGGATTCTTTTTCTCATGTAACAAGAAGTCCAGAAGGAGGTAGATCAGGCCTGGTGCATTTACTTGAGGAAATAATCAAGGCCTGAGGTGACTTTAGCTTGTTGGTCATACATACTCTGTAGCATGTGGCTTTCTGCTTCAGGGTCACAAGAGGGCTATTCTACCACCAAGTATTACATCTATGTTCCAGGCAGGAAGAAGTTAAAGAATACAAATTCTCTAAGCATTTTCCTTTTTTATACGGAAAATAATTGTTTCCCAGAATCCCCATTCTGTGGACTTTTGCTTATATCCATTGGCCAGAACTGGGTCACAAGGCCACCTCTAGTAGCAAGGGATCCAGGTGATTACACTGTCTTAGGCTGGGTTCTCTAGAGAAGCAAAAACCAGTAAAGCATATAAATATATATAGAGAGAGATTTATATCAAGGAAACAGCTCACGCGATTGTAGAGGCTAGAATATCCCAAGTCTGTGGATCAGGGTAGAGGCCTCTCCCAATCACACAGCCACAGAAGCTGGCGAGCCCAAGATCAGCAGGTCAGAGAGCAGAGCTGTGAAGGTTGATGAATTCCAAGATCGGCAGGCAAGACCACAAGGTTTTTCCTGATTCATGTAGCTGCAGGGGCTGGTGAACACAAGATAGGCAGGTCAGAGAGCAGGGCTGCGCTCACTGGCTGTGAAGATCGATGAATCCCAGGTTTGGCAGATAAGCTGACAGCTCAAGTCCCAAGAACCAGAGGTGAGATGACAGGAGGCAGCCGCAGGATCCAGAGTGAGCAAAAAGCCACAACGTCTGCTTATATTCAGATGCAGGCCACACCCCCAAGGAAACTCCCTTTCATCTGATCTGCTACTCAGAGTATATTCAGTCATGGCAGTGATTACATATAAACACTGAGAATCATGGCCCAGCCAAGTTGACATACAATCTTAACCATCACATATACCTTTTTAACTGGACACATTAGTGTGCCAAACACAATTGGGCCTCTGCTAGTAAGAGAAAATGAGAAACTGAATATCGCGAGAGCAGCCAACAGTGCCTGTCAGCATAGACTTTTCTTCAAATTAAATGAGAATATAGTGATCACTGGTCTAGTCCAATTTCCTGCCTAAATGAAGGACTTACTTGTACAACTTCTCTAACAGATGGTCATTGAGCTTCTGCTGAGTACAGACAATGTAGCAGTGTCTGAATGCTTGACTAGTACAAGCAAGAGAACAGGAGTTAGGATCTTAACGATCAATTGACTATAGAACTGTGATCAAGAGCCTGAAAAGAAAAATATGAAAACAATATACAGTCCAACTGGACAGCAAAGGGAATATTACAATCTTAATGAAGGAGTGCAAAGTTCAATGAGTTCTAATTATGCAATAAAAAAATTTCCATCTTCCTAAATCAGATGATGGGGGCAGTGGGATTCAGTGGTAGAATTCTTGACTTCCATGTGGGAGACCCAGTTTGATATACCTTATGCACAACAACCACCCACCTGTCAGTGGAGGCTTGCATGTTGCTATGATGATGAACAGGTTTCAGTGGAACTTCCAGACTAATATGGACGAGGAAGAAAGACTTGATGATCCACTTCTGAAAATCATCCAGTGAGAACCCTCTGGATCACAACGTTCTGATCTCATTGTGCATGGGATTGCCATGAATCAAGGGCCAACTCAACAGCAGCCAACATCAATAACAAATCAAATGATAAGAAATTGAAAAAATTTGAGTAAGTATTAAACCTAAAAGATATCTCGGGAACACATGATAAAAGGCAAGAACTTGCCCATTGACACAAGGGACAGAAATCAACAGTAAGAGAGGGCTCAACATGTTATCCGGTGGGTTGGGTAAAGTTATCCTGGTATGTAGCACCAGGCCATGGCCTGATTATCTAACCCATTGTTGTCTAAGTCAATGCTTCTCAAAGTATGATCTAGGAAATCCTGTGGGTATCTGAGACCCTTTCAACCATCCATGATGTCAAAACTCTTTTCATAATATTGTTGTTGTTGTTAGGTGCCACTGAGTTGGTTCTGACTCATGTACAACAAAAAAGAACACTGCCTAGTCCTGAGCCATCCTCACAATCATTTTTGTTTGAGCCTATCGTTGCAGTCACTATGTCAGTCCAGTTTGTTGAAGGTCTTCCTCTTTATCGCTGACACTCCACCTTACTAAGCATGATGTCCTTCTTCAGGGACTGGTCCCTCCTGATTATATGTCCAAAGTACATGAGATGAAGTCTCACCATCCTTGTTTCTAAGGAGCATTCTGGCTGTACTTCTTCCAAGACGTATTTGTTTGTTCTTCTGGCAGTATACGGTATATTCAATATTCTTTGCCAACACCATAATTTAAAGGCATCAATTCTTCTTCAGTCTTCCTTATTCCTTGCCCAGCTTTCACATGCATATGAGGCAATTAAAAATTACTAAGGAATTACTGGACTTTTCACTCTCATCTCTCACTAGTCTAGAGTTGAGTTTTCCAGAGGCTACATGACCTACAATATCACAACAGACTGAATACAGAAACAGAGATGAGAATCCAGCAGTCTTCAATTAAAGAAGACATTTAAAAGATTTGCAAAAATATAAAAATAATGCACACTTCTAATTTTTTTAATTAATTCTTTTACTTTGGAAACATATAGTTTTTTCTATAAAAATACATTGTTTTACCAAACACTCCACCCAACAGCAGCCAAGTATACTTTCTTTTCAAAAGCACATGGAACATTGTCCAGAATAGACCACATATTAGGCCATAAAGCAAGCCTTAACAAAATTCAAAGCATCGAAATATTACAAAGTATCTCTTCTGACCATAAAGCTATAAAAGTAGAAATCAACAACAGAAAAAGCAAGGAAAAAAAAAAATCAAACACATGGAAACTGAACGACACCTTGCTCAAAAACTACTGGGTTATAGAAGAAATTAAGGATGGAATAAAGAAATTCATAGAATCAAATGAGAATGAAAACACGTCCTACCAGAACATTTGGGACACAGAAAAATCAGTGCTCAGAGGTCAGTTTATAGCAATAAATGCAAAAAGAAGAAAGGGCCAAAATCAAAACATTAACCCCACAACTCGAACCAGTAGAAAGAAAGAAGCAAAAGAAGCCCTTGGGCACCAGAAGAAAGGAAATAATAACAATTAGAGCAGAATTAAATGAAATAGAGAATAGAAAAACAATTGAAAGAGTTAACAAGTCCAAAAGCTGGTTCTTTGAAAACATCAACAAATCGATAAACCATTGGCCAAACTGACAAAAGAAAAGCAGGAGAGGAAGCAGATAACCCATATAAGAAATGAGATGGATGATATCACAACAGACCAAACTGAAATTAAAAGAATCATAACAGAATACTATGAAAAATTGTACTCTAACAAATTTGAAAACCTAGAGGAAATGGACAAATTTCTAGAAACTCACTACCTACCTAAACTAAGACAAACAGAGGTAGAACAACTAAATAAACCTATAACAAAAGAGATTGAAAAGGTAATTTAAAAACTCCCAACAACAACAACAACAAAAAAGCCCTGGCCCGGACAGTTTCACTGGAGAATTCTACCAAACTTTCAGAGAAGAGTTAACACCACTACAACTAAAGGTATTTCAGAGCATAGAAAAGGATGGAATACTCCCAAACTCATTCTATGAAGCCAGCATAACCCTGATACCAAAACCAGGTAAAGACACCATAAAAAAAAAAAAATTACAGACAAATATCCCTCATGAACATAGACGCAAAAGTCTTCAACAAAATTCTAGTCAACAGAATTCAACAACATATCAAAAACATAATTCACCATGATCAAGTGGGATTTATAGCAGGTATGCAGGGATGGTACAACATTAGAAAAACAATGTAATCCATCCCATGAATTAAAGAAAAGACAAGAACCACACGATCTCATCAATTGATGCAGAAAAGGCATTTGACAAAGTCCAACACCCATTCATGATAAAAACTCTCAGCGAAATAGGAATAGAATAGAAATTCCTCAACATAATTAAGGGCACCTGTGCAAAGTCAATAGCTAAAATCATCCAAAATGGAGAGACTTTGAAAGCATTCCCCCTGAGAAAGGGAACCAGACAAGGATGCCCTTTATCATCACTCTTATTCAACATCGTGCTGGAGGTCCTAGCCAGAGCAATTAGGCTAGAAAAAGAAATAAAGGGCATCCAGATTGGTAAGGAAGAAGTCAAAGTATCTCTGTTTGCAGATGATATGTTCTCATACACAGAAAACCCCCAACATTCCACAAGAAAACTACTGGAATTAATAGAAGATTTCAGAAAGTATCAGGATACGAGATAAACATACAAAAATCAGGTGGATTCCTCTACACTAACAAAGAGAACTTCGAAGAGGAAATCACCAAATCAATACCATTTACAATAGCTCCCAAGAAGATAAAATACTTACGAATAAATCTAACCAGAGACATAAAAGATCTATACGAACAAAACTACAGGATACTACTGCAAGAAAACAAAAGAGACGTGCATAAGTGGAAAAACATACCTTGCTCATGGATAGGAAGACTCAACATTGTGAAAATGTCAATTCTACCCGAAGCAATCTACAGATACAATGCAATCCTGATCCAAATTCCAATGGCATTTTTTAATGAGGTGGAGAAACAAATCACCAACTTCATATGGAAAGGCTAAGAGGTCCCAGATAAGTAAAGCATTACTCAAGAAGAAGAATAAAGTGGGAGGCCTCACACTACCTGATTTTAGAACCAATTATAATGCCACGGTAGTCAAGACAGCCTGGTACTAGTACAACAACAGATACATAGACCAATAGAACAGAATTGAGAATCCAGATGTAATTTCATCCACCTATGAGCAGCTGATATTTGACCAAGCCCCAAAGTCCATTAATTGGGGAAAAGACAGTCTCTTTAACAAATGATGCTAGCATAACTGGATATCCTCCGCAAAAGGACTGAAACAAGACCCTTACCTCACACCATGTACAAAAACTAACTCAAAATGGATCAAAGAACTAAATATAAAATCAAAAACCATAAAGACCATGGAAGAAAAAGTAGGGACAATGCTAGAAGCCCTAATACATGGTATAAACAGAATATAAAACATTACTAACAATGCACAAACACCAGAAGAGAAACTAGATAAATGGGAGCTCCTAAAAATCAAACACTTATGCTCATCAAAAGACTTCACCAAAAGAGTCAAAAGACAACCTACAGACTGGGAAAAAAATTTTGGCTATGACAAATCTGATCAGCGTCTAATCTCTAAAATCTACAAGATACTGCAAAACCTCAACAACGAAAAGACAAATAACCCAATTAAAAAATGGGCAAAGAATATGAATAGGTACTTCACCAAAGAAGACATTCAGGCAGCTAACAGACACATGAGGAAATGCTCACAATTATTAGCCATTAGAGAATGCAAATCAAAACTACAATGAGATACCATCTCACCCCAACAAGGCTAGAATTAATCCAAAACACACAAAATAATAAATGTTGGAGAGGTTGTGGAGAGACTGGAACACTTACACACTGTTGATGAGAATGTAAAATGATACAGCCACTTTGGAAATCAATTTGGTGCTTCCTTAAAAAGATAGAAATAGAAGTACCATATAATCCAGCAATCGCACTCCTTGGAATATATCCTAGAGAAATAAGAGCCATCACATGAATAGATACATGCACGTCCATGTTCATTGCAGCACTGTTCACAATAGCAAAAAGATGGAAGCAACCTAGGTGCCCATCAAAGGACAAATGGATAAACAAATTATGGTATATTCACATAATGGAATACTATGCAACAATAAAGAACAATTATGAAATGGTGAAACATCTTATAACGTGGAGGAATCTGGAAGGCATTATGCTGAGTGCATTTAGTCAGTCAGAGAAGGACAAATATTGTATAAGACCGCTATTATAAGAACTCAAGAAAAGGTTTAAACATGGAAGAAAACATTCTTTGATGGTTATGAGGGTAGGGAGGGAGGGAGAGGGTTATTCATTAGCTAGATAGTAGATAAGAATTATCTTAGGTGAAAGGAAGGAGAACACACACTACAGGAGAAGTCAGCACAACTGGACTAAACCAAAGCTAAGAAGTTTCCTGAATACAACCAAACACTTGAAGGGACAGAGTAGCAGGGGTGGGGATCTGGGGGCCATGGTTTCAGGGGACATCTAGGTCAATTGGCATAACAAAGTTTATTAAGAAAATGTTCTGCATCCCGCTTTGGTGAGTGGTGTCTAGGGTCTTAAAAACTTGCGAGTGGCCATCTAAGATGCATCAATTGGTCAACCCACCTGGAGCAAAGGAGAATGAAGAACACCAAAGATGCAAGGAAAGTATTAGCCCAAGAGACAGAAAGGGCCACATAAACCAGAGACTTCATCAGCCTGAGACCAGAAGAACTAGATGGTGCCTGGCTACCACCAATGACCACCCTGACAGGGAACACAACAGTGAGTCCCTGACGGAGCAGGAGAAAAGTGAGATGCAGAATTCAAATTCTAGTAAAAAGACCAGACTTAATGGTTTGATTGAGACTGGAGGGACCCCAGAAGACATGGCCCCTGGACTCTCTGTTAGCCCAAAACTAAAACCATTCCCGAGGCCAACTCTTCAAAGTTTAGACTGGACTATGGGACATAAAATGATACTCGTGAAGAGTGCGCTTCTTAGCTCAAGTAGATATGTGTGACTAAATGGGCAACTCCCATCCAGAGGCGAGATGAGAAGGCAGAGAGTGTCAGGAGCTGGTTGAATGGACACGCAAAATCCAGGATGGAAAGGAGGAGTCTGCTGTCACAGTATAGGGAGAGCAACTAGGGTCACATAACAATGCATGTATAAATTTTTGTATGAGAGACTAACTTGAATTGTAAATTTTCACTTAAAGCACAATAATTATATATATATATAAAATTTGTGCTAATGTGTGATAGGTTTGTTATTACTATTTTAAATGAATCAATAAAATTATTTTTTAAATTTCTCAGGCTTAATTTCTATTATAGCAAATATCAGTAGCTGTAACCAGCATAAACGTAACTTCTTTGGGGTTCTCAATAATTTTAAGAGTGTAAAGGGGTCCTGACACCAAAAAGTTTGAGAACCACAATCTAATTCGTAATCCAATAGGGATTTTGAACATTTAACTAGTAACTCCAGCCCACTTGAGATGGTCAGTCTGCTCCTTGGATAAGTAACTCTATAGCACTAAGAAGGCATAGAAACTAGAATACGGATGATGAAGTAACGGAACCTATGCATTCATTCTTTTGAGTTAAGTTTAGAAGGAAGTTTTAAACATCACAAAAAATCATGACAGTCTGCAGTAAGGTGCTTCAGTGTTTAAGAGAATCTGACATATAGAAACTGGCATATTGGTTTTATTATTTATTGATTTTTCAGTTAGTTTTTTGAATTATTTTAAGTTACAATGTATAATTTGATCACATTTATAAATTGTATTTCAATAGTTAAGATATAGTACATTTGAGTAGAACTGCATTCCATAGGGTTTTCAAGACTGTTAGCTTTTAGAAGCAGATCACCAGGCCTTTCTTTCAAGGTGCCTTCTGGGTGTGTTTGAACAACCAACCTTTTGGTTAGTAATTAAGCCCTTAACCGTTTGAGTCACCCAGGGACTCCTAGAAATCTATATACTAGTTTAAATATATTTAGATTGACAAAAATTGCTGAAATACTTAGAAAGTTTTTGCTTCTTTCAAATCTAACAAGCAAAATGCCCTGTCAGACATTTGAACTATTTGAGACATTCAGATGTACAATATTTTATCAATTCCAAGAAGCACATTATTTTTCCTCATTTTAACAAATCTGAAATCTGGGTATGTCTTACAATCCGTGTGATAAGGTAACATAGGCAGTATTTTTCCTTTCTTATCTGTACATAAAATAATGATGCATCTTCCAATTGATGGCATCTTCGATGCCGTGGTGGTGCTGTGGTTAAGAGCTCAGCTACTAACCAAAAGGTCAACAGTTCAAATCCACCAGCAGCTCCTTGGAAACCCTATGGGGCAGTTCTCCTCTGTCCTATAGGGTCACTATGAGTCGGAATCGACTTGATGGCAGTGTGTTTGGTGTTCTTAGTTTTAGACAAAGCTATGGTATGAAATTTGCACATCTAAGTTAAAAAGATTAAGGAAACTCAATAAGCTAGTTTTATTTAGGGAAATTTAATCTTTTGAACTTATAAACTAATGGAACAGTGATAAAAATACGAGTGAAAGCAATTTTTCTTAATTTTTACAAATATGCACAAGTTATGTTAATAACATAACCAGATTTGCAAGTTGAATATAGAGGCTCAAGAAAAGCAAGGTTTTTTTCCAAATTATACTTCTAAAAAATTGAACATTAATTAGATATAAGCAAATATAGGCAGTCCTTCACATGCTCAATACCTCTCTCAGATATAAACTCAAAGGGCATCATAGAATGGCATGCATAAAGGGGGTAAAAATATCCAATGGGTATCCAGTGGGTTAAAAAATATATATCATGGAGTTCCGGCAAAATGGTGCTCTAGGCAGAAGCACCACGCCGTCACTCCATAGCAAAGATCTGAAAAACTAAGCTGAACAGAGAATACAACAATCCTGAAACCCTAAAACACCAAATGAAGAGATAAACAACTCAGCTAAGCACCAAATGGAGTGAGAAAACTGACAGAGAACGGAGAGTGAGGAGAGATTCATGCAGAGGTCCCCTACTAGCTAACGCAGCGCAGATCCGCCATCTCGGACTCTTATCGGAGACCAGCAAATAGGGGGCACAAGAAAGCAGCCTCACGGAGCTTCCAGCAGGAGACAAAACAACCGGTAATTGGCGATATATGCTTTCCCACCCCCCACCTTTCTTCACCCCAACTCGGCCTCCTCTGCTTCCCGCAGCCACAGTCTCTTGACCGGGAAACAGCGGCTGCTTGGATTCCACACACCCAAACAGGTGGCTCTCTGAGTGCCATTTGTTGGCTGCTGGTGTTGCTTTTCTTCCGTTTCTTTTTATTCTTTCTTTGCCTCTCCCCACATCCCTCTCATTTCGCTCGAGTACCTCTCTCCGTGCACCATCTTTGCTTCTTCCTGAGGGGCTGCAGAGCTCCGGTAATTTGTGATATATGCTTTCCCAATCTCTACCCTTCTTCACCCACACTCGGTCCCCTCTGCTTCCCATGGACACAGTCTCTTGTCCAGAAACACCAGCCCGCACTAGCTGGCTCTCTGAGTGCCATTTGTTGGCTACTAGTGTTGCTTATTTTTTCTGCTCCTTTTGACTTCTTACTTGCCTCTCACCACCTCCCCCTCCCTTCGCTCAATTACCTGTCTCCGTGCACCATCTTTGCTTCTTCCTGAGGGGCTGCGGAGCTCTGTTCAAGTGTGGAGCTGCTTCCCAGTTTGGGCTGCCATGCTGGTGGGATCCCGGGGCTTTTGTTCATTTCTTTCTTTTGAATTGTTTGTTTGTTTTCTTTTCCTTTCCTTGAGTTGGGAGCCCTTTCTGGCCAGACTGAGCTGCGTGGCAGGAAGACGTCCCTTTGGCTTCCACAGACGTGCAGAGGGATCCCTGAGAGCATTACTTTTTACGTTGTTTTTTTTTTTTTCCTGTTTTTTTTTGGGGGCCTTTCATCTTCTTCTTTTTTTTTTTTTAATTTGTTTTGTCTTCTTTTTCCTCTTTTTCCCTTTTTGTCTTTCTTCATTGCTCAGTTTCTTGTCTCTCTATATCTTCCTTCTCTTTCTGTTCTCTGAATACCAGGCATTGCATACCTCTACGCCTTCTAGCCAGGCTGTACTGCAACACCTGAGAGCGACTTCCCCAGACTTCAGAGCTGCACTGGTGGGATCCCTGGGAACTTTGTGGTTCTTTAACCTTTCTGATTCTTATTTATTCATTTTTTTATTTTCTTCCGCCTCCCCTTTCTGTTTTTCTCCATTTCATAGTCCCTCATCTCTCCACTCCAACGGCAAGCTCCCCTAGCATTCTGTTTTGTTTGTTTATATATTTTTGACTCCTGTTCCTCTCTCCTCTCTCCCATATCCATCGTAGCTCCACACATAACAATCTCCCCGCTGCATCCTGCCTACCTGCACCGTGTGCTTGACATCACACAACCAAGCAGCACAGGCACGGCCTACTGGAACATGCCCTGAACTGATTACCGACCAGCTCTGGTGGCTGTAGTAAGTGCCACAAACAACACGTCCCAGTAACTCCTCTTCAGCTAGACCTGCCCTGCCATACCATATCTGAGTGACTGACCCTGCCAGTTGAAGAAGGAGGTGAAAAGTATTCTGCACACAGATGAGCAAATAACAAAGAACACACAGTCTGCCTACTCAGACATAGTCATATTTTTTTTTTAAAAAGGCACAAAGCAAACAAATCTACAATCAATAAATGAGAAAAAAAAACTACTGAATGCCCTGAAGACAGCAGACAATAACAAAACATTCACAAAAACAGGACAGGACGGTTCCAGTAGGCATCCAAAATAAAACACCAGATGACTCTCCTCTGGAAGAAAATGACCTAGAACTACCTGATAGGGAATTCAAATCTCTAATACTCAGAATTCTCCAAGAACTGAGGCAAAAAGCTGACAAACATGAGAAAAAATAGACAAATTCATGGAAAATATGGACAAAAAATTGGAAGAATTCAGGAAAATAATGCAGGAACAAAATGCCAAAATAAATTCACAACTAGAAATTATACAAAGACAACAATTACAAATCCAAAAGATAAACAACAAGATTTCAGAAATGGACGATGTCATAGAAGGGCTGAGAAGCAGATTTCAAACTGTGGAAGACAGGATCGGTGGAATTGAAGACAAACACTTGGATACAACTCTGTTTCAGGAAAACTCAGAAAAAAGAACAAAGTAAAACTAAGAGACCCTGAGAGTTATGTGGGACACTATCAAAAGCAAAAATCTGCGAGTGATTGGAATTCCAGAACAGGGGGAGAAAACAGAAAACACAGAGAGGAACATTGACGAACTGCTAACAGAAAACTTCCCCAACATCATGAAAGATGAAAAGCTGGCCATCCAAGAAGCTCAACGAACGCCATATAGAAGAGACCCCAAAAGAAAATCACCAAGGCATATCATATTCACACTCACCAAAACCAAAGACAAACAAACAATCCTGAGAGCAGCTCGTGAAAAACAAGAAGTCACATACCGAGGAGAAACAATAAGGCTAAGCTCAGATTATTCGGCAGAAACTATGCAGGCAAGAAGGCAATGGGATGACTTCTATAAAATCTTGAAAGGAAAAAATTGCCAGCTAAGAATAATATACCCTGCAAAACTCTCATTCAAATTTGATGGTGAAATTAGGTCATTTCCAGATAAAAAGAAATTAGGGGAATATGTAAAAGTCAAACCAAACTTACAAGAATTATTAAAGTAAGTTCTTCGATCTGAGGACAAACAGCTTCAGCTCACAGGCAGAACCTAGGACTCAGGATCTTACAAGCCAGATAGCAATCTAGGAAATGAACTCTCGAGGGCTATCCAAAATCAAAAGATACAATAGGGCATCAGAGAGTTAATCAGTAAATGACAGCAACATCAAAACAAAAAAAGAGGGAATAAACGGCATAGGTATAGAACCTTCTAATGGAGAGGAAGGCAAGGCGATACCAAGTAATGGTAGACTGCTTCAAACATAGAAAGATAAGGGTAAAATTTATGGTAACCACTAAGAAAGTTAACAAACATACTCATTAAAAAAAAAAAAGAGGAAAAACACAAAGTTTCAGCAAAAATAAAACCTACAAAAACAAAAGAAATGAAAAAAATACACAAAAAAAAGTAACTCAGCACAAGAGAGGAAGAAGAAAGAAAACGTCAGCACAACCAAAAAAAGCACTACAAAATGACAACAAAAAACCCACATCTATCAATAATTACACTGAATGTAAATGGACTCAATGCACCCATAAAGAGACAGAGAGTGACAGAATGGATAAGAAAACAGGATCCATCAATATGCTGTCTACAGGAGACACACTTAGAAACAAAGATGTGAATTTACTAGAAGTCAAAGTTTGGAAAAAAATATATCAAGCTAACAACTACCAAAAAAGAGCAGGAGTGGCAATTCTAATCTCAGATAAAATAGACTTTAAAATGAAATCTACCATAAAACACAAAGAAGGATACTATATAATGATTAAGGGGATGATCCATCATGAAGACATAACCATAATAAACATCTACACACCCAGTGGCAGGACTCCAAAATACATAAAACAAACTCTAACAACACTGAAAAGAGAAATTGACAGTTCCACAATAATAGTAGGAGACTTCAACACACCACTCTCAGTAAAGGACAGAACAACTACAAAGAAACTCAGCAAAGATACAGAAGGCATAAAGGGCACAATAAGCCAACTTGACCTAATAGACATATATAGAACACTCCATCCAACAGCTGCAAAGTACACATTCTTTCCCAATGCACATGGAACATTCTCCAGAATAGACCACATCTTAGGCCACAGAGCAATCCTCAACAAGATCCAAAATGTTGAGACAATTCAAAGTATCTTCTCTGACCACAAAGCCATCAAGGTAGAAATTAACAATAGAAAGAGCAAGGGAAAAAAATCAACTACATGGATACCCTGCTTACATATCAGTGGGTAATAGAAGAAATTAGAGATGGAATCAAAAAATTCCTAGAATCAAATGAGAATGAAAACACATCATACCAAAACCTTTGGAACACAGCAAAGGCAGTCCTCAGGGGACAATTTATAGCAATAGATGCACATATCAAAAAAGAAGAAAGGGACAAAATCAAAACAGTAACTACAGAACTCAAAAAAATAGAAAGAGAACAGCAAAAAAAGCCCACAACCACTGGAAGAAAGGAAATAGTAAAGATCAGAGCAGAAATCAATGAAATAGAGAACAGAAAAACAATAGAAAGAATCAACAAAACCAAAAGTTGGTTCTTTGAAAGATTCAACAAAATCGACAAACCACCGACCAGACTGACAAAAGAAAAACAGGAGAGGACACAAATAACCCAAATAAGAAATGAAACGGGGACATTACAACAGACCCAACCGAAATGGAAAGGATTATAACAGAATATTATGAAAAACTATACTCCAACAAATTTGAAAACCTGCAGGAAATGGATAAATTTCTAGAAACGCACAGCCTACCCAAACTAAAACAAAGTGATGTTGAAAATCTGAACAGACCCCTAACAAGAGAAGAGATTGAAAAGGTAATAAAAACAACTCCCAACCAAAAAAAGCCCTGGTCCAGATGGTTTCACTGGAGAATCCTACAAAACATTTTCAAAAGAGCTTGTACCAGTACTACTCAAGCTATTTCAGAGCATAGAAGAGGAAGCAACACTTCCAAATTCATTCTATGAAGCTACCATAACCCTGATACAAAAACCAGGAAAAGATGTCACAAAAAAAGAAAATTACAGACCAATATCGGTCATGAATATAGATGCAAAAATTCTGAACAAAATTCTAGCCAATAGAATTCAGCATCATATCAAAAAAATAATTCACCACGACCAAGTAGGATTCATACCAGCTATGCAAGGATGGTTCAACATTAGAAAATCAATCAACGTAATCCACCACATAAATAAAAGGAAAGAAAAGAATCACATGATCATCTCAGTTGACGCAGAAAAGGCATTTGACAAAGTCCAACACCCATTCCTGATAAAAACTCTCAATCAAATAGGTATAGAAGGGAAATTTCTCAACATAATAAAGGGCATCTATGCAAAACCAACGGCCAACATCATTCTTAATGGAGAGAGGCTGAAAACATTCCCCTTGAAAACAGGAACAAGACAAGGATGCCCTTTATCACCACTCCTATTTAACATTGTGCTGGAAGTTCTAGCTAGAGCAATAAGGCAAGAAAAAGAAATCAAGGTCATCCAAATTGGTAATGAACAAGTGAAACTGTCCCTATTTGCAGATGATATGATATTACACACAGAAAACCCTAAAAACTCTATGAGAAATCTACTGGAACTAATAGAAAGATTCAGAAGAGTAGCAGGATACAAGATAAACATTCAAAAATCAGTTGGATTCCTATACACCAATAAAGAGAACAATGAAAAGGAAATCAGGAAAACAATACCATTTTCAACAGCCCCTAAAAAGATAAAATACTTAGGAATAAATCTGACCAGGGATGTAAAAGACCTATACAAAGAAAACTACAAAACACTACTGCAAGAAACCCAACGGGATCTACATAAATGGAAAAATATACCATGCTCATGGATAGGCAGACTCAACATTGTGAAAATGACAATTCTACCCAAAGCAATTTACAAATACAATGCAATCCCGATCCAAATACCAACAACATTCTTCAAAGAGATGGAAAAACTAATCATTAACTTTATATGGAAAGGGAAGAAGCCCCGAATAAGTAAAGCACTACTGAAGAATAAGAAGAAAGTTGGAGGACTCACACTACCTGACTTCAGAACCTACTATACAGTTACAGTAGTCAAAACAGCCTGGTACTGGTACAATGACAGATACATTGGCCAATGGAACACAATTGAGAACCCAGATGTAAATCCATCCACCTACAGTCACCTGACCTTCGACAAGGACCCAAAGTCCATCAAATGGGGAAAAGACAGTCTTTTTAACAAATGGTGCTGGCAAAACTGGATATCCATCTTCAAAAAAATGAAACAGGACCCATACCTCACGCCGTATACAAAAACTACTTCAAAATGTATCAAAGACCTGAATATAAAGCCTAAAACTATAAAGTTCATAGAAGAAAACATAGGACCAACACTTCAGGCCTTAATGCATGGCATTAACAGGATACAAACCATAACCATCAATGCACAAACCGCAACAGATAAACTAGGTAACTGGGATCTTCTAAAAATCAAACATCTATGCTCTTCAAAAGACTTCACCAAAAGAGTCAAAAGAGAACCTACAGACTGGGAAAAAATTTGTGGACTTTACAAGTCAGACAAAGGTCTAATCTCCTTAATCTACAAGAAAATCCAACACCTCTACAACAAAAAGACAAATAATCCTATTAAAAAATGGGCAAAGGAAATGAACAGACACTTTACCAAAGAAGACATTCAAACGGCCAACAGACACATGAGGAAATGCTCACGATCACTAGCCATTAGAGAAATGCAAATTAAAACCACAATGAGATACCATCTCACCCCCGCATTACTGGCACGAATCAAAAACACTGGAAATAACAAATGTTGGAGGGGCTGCGGGGAGATCAGAACACTTATGCACTGCTGGTGGGAATGCAAAATGATACAACCATTTTGGAAAATGATATGGTGCTTCCTCAGAAAGCTAGAAATAGACATACCATTCGATCCAGCAATCCCACTCCTAGGAATATATCCTAGAGAAATAAGAGTCGTCACTCGAATAGACATATGCACACCTATGTTCATGGCAGCATTGTTCACAATAGCAAAACGATGGAAACAACCTAGATGCCCATCAACAGATGAATGGATAAACAAACTATGGTACATACACACAATGGAGTACTATGCAACGAGAAAGAACAACAATGAATCTGTGAACCACCTCATAACATGGATGAAACTGGAGGACATTATGCTGAGTGAAATAAGTCAATCACAAAAGGACAAATACTGTATGAGACCTCTATTGTAAAAACCCATGAAAAAGTTCACATACAAAATGTAACAATCTTTGTTGGTTACCAGGGATGGGAGGCATGGGGGGGGAGGAATACTAAATAGGCAATAGGTAAGTGGTATCTTGGGTGAAGGGTAAGACAGTACACAATACAGGAGAAACTAGCCAACTTGTACTCAGAAAGGTCATGGAAGCCCCATAGACACATTCAAACTCCGAGGGACTGAATTGCCGGGTGGAGGGCTCTGGGGACCATGGTCTCGGGGAACATCTAGCTCAATTTGCATGACACAGCTTATAAAGACAATGCTCTACATTCTACCTTGGTGAGTAGTGTCTGGGGTCTTAAAAGCCTGTGAGCGGCCATCTAAGATACTCCAGTGGTCTCATCCCTTCGGGAGCAAGGGAGAATGAAGAGAACAGGATACAAGGAAAAGATTAGTCCGAAGGACTAATTGTCCACAGCTACCAAGGCCTCCACTGGACTGAGTCCAGTACAGCTAGATGGTGCCCGGCTACCACCATTGACTGCTCTGACCAGGATCACAACAGAGAGTTCTGGACAGAGCTGGAGAAGGCTGTAGAGCATAATTTTAACTCACAAAAAAAAAAAAGACCAGATTTACTGGCCTAAAGGAGACTGGAGAAACCTCAAGAGTATGGCCCCCAGACACCCTTTTAGCTCAGTGGTGAAGTTACCTCCGAGGTTCACTGTTCAGCCTGGGAGTGGACAGCCCTATAAAACCAAATGAGACTAACGAGGTACAGGAGTCCAGTGACAAGGGCCAGAAAGCAGAAGGGGACAAGGAAGCTGGTGATAGGGAACCCAAGGTTGAGTAAGGATAGTGTTGGTGTGTTGTGAGCTTGTTAACCATTGTCATAGGGCAACATTTGTAGTAACAGTTAAATGAGAAACTATTTTGTTCTGTAAGCCTTCATCTTAAGTGAGAATAACAGCACAATTCGAAGAGTGTAGTCAATGTCACTGAACTGTGCATGTAGGCGTTTTTGAAATGGTGTATCTTTGGCTATGTGTATTTTCACCAAAAAAAAAAAAAAGAGGTTGAGAAGTTAAAGGGTTGATATGTTGTGGGATTGTTAACCAATGTTACAAAACAACATGTGTACTTCTGTTTCATGAGAAACAATTTGTTCCGTAAGCCTTCAACTGAAGTACAATAAATAAATAAATAAGTAAAAAGTTTATATACATATATATGTATATATATATATATATCTCGTTACCTATACATACCTGAAACATTTTAGTAGCAAGCAATTTACCTTTCTCAGTGTGGAATTTTAAAGTTAATTAATACGTTAAATGTAATTGGCTTTACACAAATGCATTAATTTTTTTTCCATAACAGAAATGTTTTAATACGGGGAGTCCATTTGCACAGGAAAATTTGTTGCAGTGCTTTGTAAGAAGGTGATATTAAGTGAATCTTCACTGTAAGCACTTCAAAGACAAGAAGACAATAGCCTCACTATAGAAGACACTTGGACTTAAGGGTGTTTATTACCTATAAATGCAATAAATGTTCAAGTGAGTACAGCTTGTATGTAAACCCCTCAACTTGCCCATACCAAAAACCCAGTGCTGTCGATTCAATTCCAACTCATAGCAATCATATAGGACAGAGTAAAACTGCCCCATAGGGTTTCCAAGGCTGTAAATATATAAATATATATATATATATATATATATATATATATATATATATATATATATATATATATATATATATATATATATATATTATTTTAAATGAGGGTTTACAGAGCAAATTAGTTTCTCATTAAACAACTAATACAAATATTGTTTTGTGACATTGGCTGCAACCCCCATGACATGTCAACACTCTCCCCTTCTTTACCTTGGGTTCCCCGTTACCTGCATTCCTGTCCCCTCTTGCCTTCTCGTCCTTGCCCCTGGGGCTGTCTAATCTTTGGCTGAAGGGTGAACCTCAGGAGTGACTTCAATACCGAGGTTAGAGAGAAACTCCCTTTTAACTCAGTACTGACATCACTACTGAGCCATACTCTCAGGAGAGCCATGCTCTTGAGGTTTCTACACTCTGTATCAGACCAAGAAGTCTGGTCTTTTTGTGTGTGTGTGTGAGTTAGAATTTTGTTCTACATTTTTCTCCAGCTCTGTCCAGGACCCTCTATTGTGATCCCTGTCAGAGCAGTCAGTGGTGGTAGCCAGGCACCATCTAGTTGTGCTGGACTCAGTCTGGTGGAGGCTGTGGTACTTGTGGTCCCTTTGTCCTTTGGACTAATCTTTCCCTTGTGTCTTTGGTTTGGGGTAAAACCAGTGGAGTATCTTAAAGATGGCCGCTCGCAAGCTGTTAAGACCCGAGACGCTACTCACCCAAGTAGGATGTAGAACATTTTCTTTATAAACTATGTTATGCCAATTGAGCTAGACGTTCACCAAGACCATGGTCCCCAGCCCTCAGCCCAGTTATTTGGTCCCTCGGGGGTTTAGATGTATCTGTGGAGCTTCCCAAGGCTGTAAATCTTTTACAGAAGCAGATTGCCACATTTTATTTCCACAGAGTGGCTGGTTCAAACTGCAGACTTTTGGTTAGCAGCCAAAGGCTTTGATCACTGCACCACAAGAGCTCCCAACTTGCCCACCTGAACCAAAACCAAACCCGTTGCCGCACTGATCCCAACTCATAGCGACCCTATAGGACAGAGTAAAACTGCCCCCATAGGGTTTCCAAGGAGCAGCTGGTGGATTCGAGCTGCGAGTCTTTTGGTTAGCAGCCAAGTGGTCAAGGTTGACTTCTTCTCGTTTCATATCCAATCAGGAACCAAACTTTACTTCTTCCTTTGACATGGCTCATGCTTACCCCTCCGTCCCCACTCCTCCTGCTGCCTTCTTACAGTCTAGCCTTTATTCTTTCCCAAAAGTTCTTGGCAGCACCTCTGACTTCAACAGTTCAAGATGGAAATATTTAAAGCCTCAAAACCTACGTGTGAGAGGCACTTCTCTCTTGGTTATTACAGAGTTTAATTTAAATAAAAGGTTAGCTTTGCTTTTCTAAGGTAGTGTCTATTTTGTTTTCAGCAGATCCCTAAAGAACTAATAGAATACCTGTATGTAGAAATACTACTTCAGAATTCTGCAATTCTGTTTGCAGTGCCTAATCTTTGAACTTCTCCTAGAGTGCCAGTCCTTCCAGTGTCCATCAACTGCCCCTCCTAAAGCCACCAGGATAGACCAGAGGTTGCCTATGCAGTTGCTTTTAAAATGACCATCTCAGCCCCTGAGACCAGGGTCAGAACCTCCCAACGGGGCCTTCACAGCCAACCAGCTGTTTCTTCTGGCTTCATTTCAGTTCCAATCCCTACTCTATTTAAAGGACTGAAAGTTAGAATTGAGCCAAAGAAATACATAGAAGGTGACAGCAGCTAAGCCCCCAAAGCTTTAAATAGAGTAAGAAACCACATAAGGAGGTGCTTCCCTGGACTGCTCCTACATGGCTGAAAGTCACTCATTCTTGCACTAAAGTCAAAAGCCTGATAGTAATAAAGTTAAGAAAAAGGTGGGGGCAGCAGCACCTAGATTAGGAGAGAGATTTCTGTCTTTAGAGTGGATGGGAAAATATCACTTGTTGTGCAAATGAGATGACTATGTCTATTGGACAATTATTTTTTCATCTGACTCTAAGAATGACTGAACTTCAGGTAAATGATTCGTCACCACAAGAGATATTGGTTCCTGAAGAGTCCTCCAAAAACAGGGTCAGGCAGGCCCTGAATATGTGAAATAAGAAGGGGGAAAGCTGGGGCTAAGTGGTGAGTACACCCCTACCTAGAGATATTCAGATTAGAAAGTATTTGAAAACATTGACCTGACTGTACAAAACCAAAACACCAAAAAAACCAAAAAACCCATTGCCATTGAGTCAATTCTGACTCATAGTGACCCTATAGGACAGAGCAGAACTGCCCCATAGAGTTTCCAAGGAGCACCTGGTGGACTTGAACTGCCGACCTTTTGATTGGCAGCCATAGCTCTTAACCACTACACCACCAGGGTTTCCAGCCAAAATACGGCTGCCTGCAAATCTAGCACTGGCAGCTGGCTTGTGTCTCTGGCTTTCGGGCTAAGCAAACTCATTGCCATCCAGTTGATTTCAACCCATAGCGACACTATAGGACAGAGTAGAACTGCCCCATAGGGTTTCCAAGGCTGTGAATCTTTTCAGAGACAGACTATCACATCTTTCTCCTGCAGAGCAGCTGGTGGGTTCCCACCACTGACCTTTCGGTTAGTAGCCAAGAGCTAAACTACTACACCACCAGAGCTCCTTCAAGTTAAGCACAGAGATTATAAAATCATCAAAGGGTTAGAAACACTTTTTTTTAAAATACAAGGTTTAATTTTAATAGCATGAGTTGACTCCCTACTATGAAAGATGAGATGATTTCACTCATAACAATTTCTCCTACCTTTTCTCCATTCATTTTTCATTGTTTATATTATATTTTACTTTGCCAGATGTATTCATTTTCTAGGGCTGCTATAACAAAATACCACAAACTGGGTGACTTAGAAGAACAGAAATTTATCATCTCACAGTTCAGGAGGCTAGGAGTCCAAAATCAGGTGTCAGCCATATTGATTCTTTCTGAGGGCTCTGATTAGATAGGAAACTTAAGGGGCAGTGAGTTTATGTTAATGAGGGAGGAACAACTCAGAAAAGGAGGGTGAGAATGGTTGCACAACACAAAGAATGTAATCAATGTCACTAAATTGTACATATAGAAATTGCTGTATTGGTGTATGTTTTGCTGTATATATATTCAACAACAACAAGAAAATAAAACGTAAAGAAAAAAATTATCAGAGTTCTAAATACTAGTTCTGCAAGTTGGGTGTGAAGAAAAGAGCTACACCAAAACTTCTGTCCTGTTCTGAAGTTTATGACATAAAGTTGTTCTCCTTTGTTTGGATGTCACTCATGAATTGTTTTTCCCCTCACCCCTCCACCCCACTACCTCATCTACTTTTGTTCATTTCATTACATTTACAGGAAGATTATTTAACCTGACCTTTTTTTTCTCCCTTGTCATCTGTAGTCCTATGTTTCCTCACTGTCCATACTTTCAACCCTACATATTTATAATAATGTATGGCCAGAAAATATCTAGTGAACTACTGTCAGCTACACAATTTGTTAAAAAGTTCTTTGTCAGACTGTTTATTGCTCTTGGCTAGTTAAACATTCCTCAGGACTGCTACTATATGATGGTTAAGAGGCAGTACAGCTACACTTCAGCCCCCACACTCTGGAGTCTAACAGACCGCCACTCACTAGTTGTGGGGTGTGGAACACCTTAGCTAACCCCTGCAGGTCTCAGTTTCTTCATATGTGAAAAGGGGATGATAATAATAGTCTCTACCTCATAGATTGTAGGAGTAAATAAAATAATGCACATTTACATGTTTAACATGGTACCTGACACTGAACCATCTACTTTCTAAGTTCTATGTGCTGCTTCCTCTTTCTGTGATGAAGATCCTGGAATTGGAATTTTTAGTATTGGAAGGAACCTTAGAAGTTATCTTGTCCAAGCCTCTAATATGATGAAAGAAGGATTAAGATCATGCGAAATTACATCAGAGGTAATATTATTACATCTATTCCACCAATACCCTGATACTGAGATTAGACTCTTGGACAATGGATATGAATATCCTGGTCACCAGGAAAAGGCACTTCTTATTGCAAACCATTAACTCGGCATCCAGTTTATTTAAAAACTCAACAAAATAATTTCAGCAGGATCTGTGACAACAACCTTGTTGTTCGGTGCCATCAAGTGCATTTCAACTCATAGAGTGCCCGTGTGTTACAGAGTAGAACTGCAGTCCAGGCTATAATCTTTTACAGAAACGGATCACCAGGTCTTTTGTAAGAGAGCCACTGGGGGGTTCGAACCTCCAACCTTTCAGTTAGTAGCCGAGCCCTTAACTGTTGTGCTACTAGAGCTCTTTAACAACAACCTAGGACCTCTGTCCAGGTCCAGTGCACTTTCCACTAACTGACAGCTTCTCTTACATTACTAAAGTAGCTACCTTTAAACCCATGGAAGCTAATAAAAATATTTATGCATGAAGAAAAGTAGTTGTATTTCTTTTTTTAGCTGTTCAGGTGAAAGAGACATATCATTAAACATCCATACTACTCATAAATATAGGTGTCCCATAGAAATACATTAAGCTCATGAAAAACTTGCCCTTGTTCGTACTCACTAAAAGTTTTAACCCACATTCACAATTAATCATAATATACACATTTAAAGATCACGGTACTGACAATGCAGTGGTGTTAACTAGCTCAGAAAAAAATCATGAATCCTTAGAGGAAAAAATATTTAATATATTAAACCACAGTCACTTGCAACATCATAATAATGTACTTTACTTTCAACTCAGATGCTCTAAGTCTAAACAGAGTCAGAGCATGAGCACCCTTGGGGAATATGTTTCACTGGATAAAATTTATGTGCCACTCCCTCTTTTATGGTACACAGTCACCAGGTATTCTCCTTTGTGCAATGCATACCCATTTCCTGCCCTCCTTAGCCCAACACCATCAAAACAGCCCCGGTCATTCAAACTGTGTTACTGCTGGCACACTTGCCACATTATCCCAGCCTAAATATGGATGCTATTAATTTAAATCTCTTACTTCCAGTGTGACAAGCAGTCAGATAAATGGACCAGTTACAAATGAGCTAGGAGTCCCATGGGTGGTGCCAATGGTTAAGTGCTTGGCTAACAGCCAAAAGGTTGCCAGTTTGAATCCACTCAGAGGCACCTCAGAAGAAAGACCTGGCAATCTACTTTCGAAAGAACACAGACATTGAAAACCCTGTGTAAATGAGCTAAAACATGACAAGAGATACAACGTCGCATTCCCCTATCCTCCCAGGAAATATTTGAGACTGTGGCTTTCAGAGACAATGTCTTCAATTTTATTGCTTAACCTAAAGGAATGCCTTAAATACTAAGAAATTCAGGCCACTGGAGTCAGAAGGAAACTATGAAGTCTCGTATTTGGTAGAGATACTGTGATGGATTGAATTGTGTCCCCCCCCCCCAAAATATGTGTTATAAATCCTAACCACTATACCTATGGATGTAATCTCATTTGGGAATAGGGTTTTCTTGGTTATATTAATGAGACCATATCAGTGTAGGATGTGTCTTAAGCCAATCATTTTTTTTTAGATATAAAAAGAGCAGATTAGGCATAGAAGTAAGCAAGCACGAATGGGGGAACGATGGATGCCACGTGGAGATCTCCAAGAAATGCCAAGAAGAAAGCTAGAGAAGTTGAGACAAGGATTTTCCCCCAGAGTGGCCAGAGAGAGCCTTCACCTAGAGCCCGCACCCTGAATTCAGACTTCTAGCCTCCTAAACTGTTAGAAAATAAATTTCTGTTCATTAAAGCCACCCATTTGTGGTATTTCTGTTATAGCAGCACTAAGAAACTAAGACAGATACCAAACAGCTGTGGTAGACTACTAAATGAAATAGAATATGTCTGGATGAAACTTGGAAGACTCCTCAAAGAAGCCCAAACATGTGGCTACCTAGTCCACTCAAGGACAGCTCCAGTCCTGGTGTGGCATCAAACATCCCAAGCCATAGTGACTCTAGTGTTGTAGGAGATGTCCAACTCTGGTCACTCCGTCACCACCTGCTGAGGTTCTGATGCTCCCAAATAAACCAGAGCAGAGAGGTATGTGACTTCTTCTCCCAACCTAGCTGGGACTCCTGGCCTTTTTGGATTATCTCTTCCTCCAGTCCACTTGTACTCAGGCTGGGGCTTTGGCACTCTACTCTTCCTGTCTTCCTAGAACTTCACTTGTTCTCAGGTGGCACCCTTCTTCCCCTTCCCAGGCAGGGATGACAATGCAAGGCACTGTGCAGGAGACCGAGAAGTCAGCTTCCCTTCAGATCAGCTTGGGTAAAGGTGGATACTGACGATGTCCCATGACAGAGTTCCCTGCACACAAAGTCAAAGCACTTTATAAGGTTCAATAGAGAAGCTCTCTGTCTAAAAAGTACTGGAACTCACTACACTGTACTCTAACTGAAAACTTGGCTACTCAAAGCATCTAGCTTTCTCAGTAACACTGATTCTACCATAAAATTTCAGAACAAAGGACAAGCCAATAATTTCCATATAGGTAGATTACGGGGTACTTCCTATTTTCATACAAAGTGTATGACTCCAGATGAATTCAAAAGCAAATGTTTGAAAATCATATACTTGCAAGTTATAAGGAGAACTTCCACTGCTAAGAGCCATAAGGTATAGAAAATAATTTTACTGTATTTTTTAGGTTTGTTTTTTGAGTTAATTTCAGCATTTTGCTGATGATGTATAATTTTGCTTTTTTTTTTTCCTCAGAGTTGAATATACAGTCAACCAATTTAGTCCAATGAGCATTCATTTGAGACTGAAGAGTCACAACTATTTTTTTAATAATTTATTTTCTTTTATTGTTGTTGAAAATATACACAGCAGAACATATAACAATTAAACAACTTCTACATGTACAGTTCAGTGACTTTGATTACATTCTTCAAGTTGTGCAAACACTCTCTCCCTCCTTTTCTGAATTGTTCCTCCCCCGTTAATATAAACTCACTGCCCCCTAAATTTCTTATCTAATCTTTCCAGTCACTGTTGTCAACTTCATCCCATATAACTAGTTCTTTAAAATAGTTCAATGTTCAAGACAGACATTCTTTACTAATTAAGTTAAACTACTGTTTGATTTTAAAGAAGACTTCAGGGGATATTTTTGGTTTGAGGTTTAAAGATTATCTCAGGGCAATAGTTTCAGGGGTTTACATAGCCTCTATGGCTCCAGAAAGTCTGGAGTCCATGAGAATTTGAAATTCTGTTCTGCATTTTCTCCCATTTGATCAGGATTCTTCTACAGAATCTTTGATCAAAACATTCAGTAATGGTAGCTGGATACCATGCAGTTTTTCTGGTCCCATGGCATAAGAGGCAGTTGTTCCTGGAGGCAATTAGCCACACATTTTATTTCCTCCTCCTATTCCTAACTCTCCTTCTTCCTCTGTTGCTCCAGGCAGATAGAGACCAATCGTTGTGCCTTGGATGACTGGAAGTGCTACAACTTCTGGCATGCCATAGCCATACTTCCTACGTTCCCTTGAGAAATACAACCTCAAGTTTTAGCTGGGCTTATTTCCCAGCCTCCCCTGTAGCTGACTGTGGCCATGTCACTAAGTTCTGTCTAATAGGATGTGAGTAGAAGTGGCATAGGCAAGATCATATGCCCTTTAAATGGAAGATGCGACTTCTAGTCTACCTCTCCCATCTCTTCAGCTAGAAATTGAACATAGTGGCAAGCCATTTTAGATCATGCAAATGAGGCTAATATTTCAGGAATACTGGAACCTCAGGATGGAAGAAGCCAACATATCAGTATTATATGAGAAATGAATCAGACTATTAAATGAGAAATAAAATTCTATCTTGTTTAAACCCTTGTTGGTCTTTGTTAAAGTAGCTGAAATTGTATCCCAATTGAAGCACCTTACAATTTCAATTATATTGCATTTAGAATTTCTGCTTTTTATGACTAATTGCTATTTCATTTTCATTAATTGTTACAGAGTATTTAAGACAATGAGCAATAAAACATTCAAAGAATTTCACAAATTTCTTTACAATGGGGGATGGTAACTTTGCTAAAACTGATGGACATTAACATCATACAATCATTCTAAATAGTCATTTTACCAACCAATTATAAAAGTCCTAATTCAGCGAACAAACTCTATACTCAAAGTTATGCACAATGCTGTCTACCCATAAAGAACATTAACACAGTCTGTTAAGTTGAATTTGGTTTTTGGCTTCGAGGAGCAGCTAGGGCAAAAGCTAGAAGAAAGCATTCCAATTATTCAAGATAAACAAATAATTTCCTTGTGCTAAATCCTGTCAGCAGATGTAATCAAACTACTCTAAACCTAAGTTTAACAACCCTTTTGAGTTTCACCTTTAAAGTTGGCTAAGAATAGATTGTTCAGAGGAGACAATGGACATGCTGAAAAAGTTCCTGATATAAACTGAGATTGTTGTAACTACAAGCTCTCTCAGAAAGTAGACTGCTCTTAAATGCAAATTTTAGTTTATAAATAATTCAGCTAGAGAACTAAGTAAGAAAGAAAATTTTGAGTCATTTGTCCCAGAACTATAAAGACAAGCAGTCAGAAAAAGATAAATAATCTTGAAATAAAGAGCACTAGTGCCTAGAAGTTTTATTTCAATTTGATGGCCATATGACCATAATTTCTATTTCTATTGTGGCTACTACAGACAGAAGACAGTAAAGGCAGAAGCAGTATTACTAGAATAGGAGAAGAAAGGTGCATTTTCAGTCCTTATAATTTTCTTTGGTCTACCAAAATAGGATGAGAAGGGGAAGTCAGAAAACAGAAGCCCCGAATGTTGCTGGCATAAGAAAGCACATGGCCTTCAGGGATCCTCTGGGAGAAGCTATGAGGATCTCATTTCACAAACTCTGAGTAAATTCTAAGAGGCATCTTGTTTCAAAATTAGGATTCATAGTAATCTGTAAACTTCTTTCAACGTTCCTATTTTCACTAACAGGACAGTGATCACCATGTCACTGTGATTACAAAACCTTAGTCATCCATGATTTATCCCTCCTCTTTATCCCTCCTTCTTATTGACACTTATTATTGTCATTTATTGTCACTTTCTCTCCAGTTCCACCACCACAGAGTTTCAGCACTTGGCACCTCACATCTCAGACTGTTGCAGCAGCCTCCTTTTCCATCCCAGTCTCCAATCATTACACTCATTAATTCAACAAACATTTACTAATATGAATAGATATTGATCTAAGTGGTAGGGGTACTGTGGTGAACATGCCAGCCACCCTGCCTGCCCCCATGGAGCTTATGTTCTGCAAGAAATGCTAGCAAATTAATTTCATGGTAGTCTTGTCCTCAAAGATATGGCAGACTAAATCCCAGATCCTATCCTGTTACTCTTGTTCCCACCAGACTTAGGCACTATTCTCTAATACAACCCTCAGCTCCATAAAGCCCCTGGCCGTCTAGTCGATTCTGACCCATAGCAACTCTATGGTACAAAGTAGAACTGCCCCATAGGATTTCCAAGGCTGTAATCTTTATGGAGAGCCCTCGTGGTGCAGTGGTTAAAGCACTCAGCTGCTAATCAAAAAACTGCCATTTGGAACCCACCAGCCACTCCACAAGAGAAAGATGTGACGGTCTGCTTCCATAAAGGTTTACAGCCTTGGAAAAATGTGGGGCAGTTCTGCTCTGTCCGATAGGGTCACTATGAGTTGGAATCAACTCAACAGCAGTGGGCTTAGTTTGGTTTTGGTAATCTTTACGGAAGCAGACTGCCACATCTTTCTCCCACAGAGCGGCTAGGAGGTTCAACCCAACGAAATTTTTCAGTTAGCAGTGGAACACTTAACCACTGACCAGCCATCAGCTCTAGTTCAGTAAAATTCTCTAAAGATGCCATTTCTTTTCTATTCCAGAGTTTGGTCAAGCTACTCCTCATCATCACTATTCTTTACTATTTTAATAAAGAACTCCATTATTTCTTAAAGCATAACTTCAAGAAAAGTATGTTAATATGTCTCTCAGATCTTCCTTCGTATAAGTCTATTTGGAAGAGGAGGCTATAACTAAAGTAACTGCCTGACTTGGTAAATTTACATCTGCCAGCACTTTATAGCTAACAAGCACTTTCACATACATAGATTTTATTTGATACTCATAGGAGAAGAGTAGGAAGCTGACAATTAGCTTCGCCAAAACTAGATGTTGTCGTTAGTTGCTTTTGAGTCCATTCTGACTCATGGTGACCCCATGTGCACAGAATAGACCTGCTCCATAGGGTTTTCAAGGCTGTGACTTTTGGAAGCACATTTCCAGGCCTGTCTTCCGAAGCACGTCTGGGTGGGTTTGAACTGCTAACCTTTTGGCTAGTAGTCAAGCACTTAACAATTGTGAAAGATTATTTTTAAGTAATTGTAAAGTATTAGAATGACATGTGTAAAACCTGGAGTTAGAAAACCAAAAAGGAAGAACAAGCTTGGCATTTTTCAAGCTGAAAGAACTGAAGAAAAAATTCAAGCCTCGAGTTTCAATATTGAAGGATCCTACAGGGAAAATCTTAAACGGTGCAGGAAGCATCAAAAGAAGATGGAAGGAATACACAGAATCACTATACGAAAAAGAATTGGTCAACGTTCAGTTTCAGGAGGTAGCATATGATCAGGAACCAATGGTACTGAAGAAAGAGGTCCAAGCTACACTGAAGGTATTGGTGAGAAACAAGGCTCCAGGAATTGACAGAACACCATCTGAGATGTTTCAACAAACGGATGCAGCACTGGAAGTACTCACTCGTCTATGCCAAGGAATTTGGAAGACAGCTGTCTGGCCAACTGACTGGAAGAGATCCGTATTTATGCCTATTCCCAAGAAAAGTGATCCAACCGCATGCAGAAATTATCAAACAATAGCATTAATATCACACGCAAGTAAAATTTTCCTGAAGATTATTCAAAAGTGGCTGCAGCAGTACGTCAACAGGGAACTGCCAGAAATTCAAGCCAGATTTAGAGGAGGATGTGGAACCAGGGATATCACTGCTGATGATGTCAGATGGATCCTGGCTGAAAGTAGAGAATACAGTAAAGATTGTTACCTATGTTTTATTGACTATGCAAAGGCATTCCACTGTGTGGATCATAACAAATTATGGATAACATATGAAGAATGAGAATCCCCGAACACTTACTTGTGCTCATGAGGAATCTGTACATAGATCAAGAGGCAGTTGTTTGAGCAGAACAAGAGGATACTGCATGGTTTAAAGTCAGGAAAGGTGTGTGTCAGGGTTGTAGCCTTTCACCATATTTATTCAATCTGTATGCTGAGCAAAAAATCCGAAAAGCTGGACTATATGAAGAAGAACAGGTCATCAGGATTAGAGGAAAACTCATTAACAACCTGTGTTATGCTGATGACACAAGCTTGCTTGCTGAAAGTGAAGAGGACTTAAGCACTTACTGATGAAGATCAAAATCTATAGCCTTCACTATGAATTCTACCTCAACCTAAAGAAAACAAAAATCTTCACAACTGGACCAATAAGCAACATCATGATAAATGGAGAAAAGGCTGAAGTTGTCAAGGATTTCATTTTACTTCGATGCACAATCAACACCCATGGAAGCAGCAGTCAAGAAATCAAAAGACGCATTGCATTGGGCAAAAGACTTCTTTAAAGTGTTAAAAAGCAAAGACGTCACTTTGAGGATTAAGTTGCACCTGACCCAAGTCATGGTGTTTTCAATCGCCTCATATGTGAAAGATAGGCAACAAATAAGGAAGACGGAAGAAGAACTGACGCCTTTGAATTATGGTGTTGGCAGAGAAAATTGAATGTACCGTGGACTGCCAACAGCAACAACAACAAAAAAAAAAAACAATTCTGTCCTGGAAGAAATATAGCCAGAATGTTCCTTAGAAGCAAGTATGGCGAGACTTCTTCTCACATACTTTGGTCATGTTATCAGGAGGGATCAGCCCCTGGAGAAGGACATCATGCTTGGTAAACTAGAGGGTCAGTGAAAAAAAGGAAGACCCTCAACAAGATGGATTGACACAGTGGCTGCAACAATGGGCTCAAGCATAACAACAATTGCGAGAATGGCACCGGACCAGGCAGTGTTTCATTCTGTTGCACATAGGATCACTATGAGTTGGAACCGATTCGACAGCACCTAATGACGACAATTTTTAAGTAATTAGGTGTGCAATATTATACTTTGTCTTTTTTGTCTACTACTACTACTAATAATAACGCTCTAACATACTTATCTAAAAATGACATGTTATCTACCCAAAATGTCTTTTTTTTTTTTTTTTTTGTAAAAATGGCAGATTTGTACCAAAGCAACTAAAGCTCTCACATATATTCTCAAAATGACTGCTTAGAATTAGAGGTCACAGCATATTTGAATCTGTCCAACCAGTAACCACACTTGCAATTCACTTGTACCATATTCTAAGCAAAAAAAAAAAAAGCCCATTGGGTTTCAATTAATTTATCAAATTTAAGATTTTTTAGATGTAGCGAGATCACACTGGAATAATAAACTTACTAATGGCCAGATTTCATTCTTTTAGATTACTTTATCAATTCTTTTGTCAGCTTTTGAGTATCTGAGGCTACTAATTTACATAAACACTTTGATTTTTCTCAGCAAGGACAGGTGGTTCTTTCCTTTCTGCTCAACCACAAGAATAGCTACTCATTTTTACGGACTTTAGGTCTCAAATGAGGTTTGGAGTATTATTATTATTTTTCTCTCTTCCAGGAGATGCTACTTACTGCCTTTTAGAGAAGTTTTTATTTTAATAATAAAGGTTTCACAGCTTTAGAAATACATCTTAATATTTAACCTGAACTGTAGAAAGCCACTGGTTATATTAATAAATGACATGGATTGGCATATCTTAAAATTTAGTGTGGAGTTATTCAGCAAAAGGGACCTCAGTGAAACACAGCATTTAAATAAATATTACGACTCTTAGGAAGTGTTTTCCAGGCAGGCACTTCATATTTAAATTATTCTAACTAATATGTATTACTCAAAAAATTATTATCCTCTTGAGAGAAAATTTTCTATGATTCAATAATAAGCCTCTCCTGATTTTTAAAAGATGAATATAGCATTAGTTTATTCTGGTGGCACAATAGTTAAGCACTCAGCTGCTAAACAAAAGGTTGTCAGTTTGAACCCACTCAGCGGCTGTGTGGGAGAAAGACTTAGTGATCTGCTTCCATAAAGATTACAGCCAAGAAAACCATATGAGGTAGTTCTACTCTGTCACGTGGGGTCACTATGAGTCAGAATCGGCTCGACAGCACCTAACAACATTCTGATTAAGACAATAATATATATTCACATAAAATATTCAAATAACTTGAGTATATAGGAAAAAGTAAAAACCAACCAAAAAATCCTAGTACCTAGATGCAACTATTGTAAAGATTTTGGAGAATATCTTTCCAGATGTCTCTCTATACATGTATACACATAAGCATATTCTAAAACGTTAATAAACTCATACTAAGCATCTTATTTTCTAACCTGATTTTTCACTCAGCAATGTGGCTTTCAATGTCAGTGAATAACTAATGTATATAGATATATATCATATTCTTTGATGGCTGCATTATATTTATATCTTTGTATATGTTAAAGCGCATTCAACTAAGCATCTCTTTAGGATTTTCCATTTTTTTTTAACTATAAACTATAATGTAATGACTATATAAATTCACTTTTGTATATTTGTCCAATTATACCCTTTGGATAATTACTTAGCAATGAACTTTGCTGAATCAAAGGGATTTCATTTTTGATTTTTTAAAATCTATATTGCCAATTTACCTTCAGAAAGTTGTGTACCAATTTATTCTGACTGACACTGTATGAAAATACTTGCTGTGCCACAGCTTTGCACACACTGAGTATTGCCCATCTTTTTCAACTTTGGCAATATAATAGGTGTATCAGTTTCCTATTGCTGCATGACAGATTAGCACAAACTTAGCAACTTAAAACATATTTGCTATCTCATAGTTTCTGTGGGTCAGGAATATTGGCACAGCTTAGGGGCTCCTTGCTTTAGGGTCTCTCAGAATATGTCTACCAGGCCTAGAGTCTCAATGAGGTCCAGCTGGGAAAGGATCTACTCCCGAACTAGTGTGGTTGTTAGATTCAGCTCCTGCGGGGTGTCAGACTGAGGGTTTCTTGCTGGCTGCTGGTGTGGTAGGAGGCCACCCTCAGTTTCTTGCCAAATGGGCCTCCCCTCAAGGAAGCTTACTTTATCAAAGCCAGCAACAGAGAAAGAAAATAGTCTTTTAGCAAGATGGAAGATTCAACCTTATGTAACATAATCATGGGAGTGACGTCCAGGGATGGATTACCCAATAAGCATGGTACACAAAGGCATGTGAAATTGTGCACTACAGATGAGTGAGTAAACACAATTAAGTCCATGCTTACCTGGCTTACTATAAGCCAGTGCATATCGTGCTTACTGGTTAATCCTCCCCGGTAACTTCCATCTTCTGTTGCCATACTCTATTAGTTAGAAGCAAGCCACAGGTCATTCCCACACTCAAGGGGAGGGAATTACACAAGGTGTGAATACGAGGAGGTGAGGATAACTGGGAATCATCTTACAGTCTTTCCTCCACAAAGTACTAACTGATGCTTTCAATTAGAGATATATCTTCGCACCATGTGTAAATAGCTATTGTTCTTTTTATTCACATTCATATAAATTATCCTTTTAAATAAGTTCTGAGCACCTACCATGTGCTAGGCATTTTGGTAGTAGGTATAGGGTGTAGTACAATAGCAAGCAAAACCAAGCACAGTTCCTGTTCTCATGGAAATTATAGTCACAAGGAGAGAGAAAATCATTCTATGAATAAATGTGAAATTACATTTTTGACAAATACTATGAAAGTTCATGATGCTAAGAGGAAGTGAACTGATCCAGTGGTTGGGCACAGCTTCTGGGAGAAAATGACATTTTATTCAAGATACAAAGAATGAATCAAAGACCTAAATATGAAACCAAAAACTATAAAGATCACAGAAGAAAAAATAGGATCAGTGCTAGAGGCCTTAATACATGGCATTAACAGGATACAAACCATAACCAACAAGGCAAAAATTCCAGAAGATAAGCTGGATAACTGGCATCTTCTAAACATTCAACAATTATGCTCATCAAAAGACTTCACCAAAAGAGTAAAAAGAGAACCTACAGATGGGAAAAAATATTTGGCCATGACAAATCCGACAAAGGTCTAACCTCTAAAAGTTATAGGAAAATCCAACACCTCTACAGCAAAAAAAACAATAATCCAATTAAAAAATGGGCAAAGGAAATGAACAGACACTTCACCAAAGAAGACATTCAAGCTGCTAACAGACACTTGAGGAAATACTCACAATCACTAGCCATTAGAGAAATACAATCAAAATCACGATGAGAGGCAGGGCCAAGATGGCAGAGTAGTCAGACGCTTCCAGTGGACCCTCTTACAACAAAGACCAGAAAAAACAAGTGATTCGATTATATATGGCAACCTGGGAGTCCTGAACATCAAAGGCAGAGTTGAGGAACCAGACTGAGAGGCAGGGGAAGGGAGAGACGGTTCAGAAGTAGCAAGGAGTTGCCAGACCTGACCTGGCGAGACCCTGAGCCCTTCAGGCCTGATCAGCTTGGGGTGAGCAGTGAGGCAGGACAGCAGCCATGCTTGGAAGGTGCATTTTCCATACCGGGAGAGACCCAGCACCAAAGAGTCTACATGGCCACCCAGAACCAGTGAGAAGCAGCCCTCCACAAAAGGTAAGTACTTGTGTACAGCTTACCGCGTGGATCAAAAATACCTCCCTTAGGGCTGTGGGGACTATGGTCTCGGGGAACATCTAGCTCAATTGACAGGACACAGCTTATAAAGACAATGAGCTACATTCTACCTTGGTGAGTAGTGTCTGGGGTCTTAAAAGCCTGTGAGCGGCCATCTAAGATACTCCACTGGTCTCATCCCTTCGGGAGCAAGGGAGAATGAAGAGAACAGGATACAAGGAAAAGATTAGTCCAAAGGACTAATTGTCCACAGCTACCAAGGCCTCCACCGGACTGACTCCAGTACAGCTAGATGGTGCCCGGCTACCACCACTGACTACTCTGACTAGGATCACAACAGAGGGTTCTGGATAGAGCTGGAGAAGGCTGTAGAGCATAATTTTAACTCACAAAAAAAAGATCAGATTTACTGGCCTAAAGGAGACTGGAGAAACCTCAAGAGTATGGCCCCCAGACACCCTTTTAGCTCAGTGGTGAAGTTACCTCCGAGGTTCACTGTTCAGCCTGGGAGTGGACAGCCCCGAAAAACCAAATGAGACTAACGAGGTACAGGAGTCCAGTGACAAGGGCCAGAAGGCAGAAGGGGACAAGGAAGCTGGTGATAGGGAACCCAAGTTTGAGTAAGGATATTGTTGATGTGTTCTGAGATTGTTAACCATTGTCAGAGGGCAACATTTGTAGTAACTGTTAAATGAGAAACTATTTTGTTCTGTAAGCCTTCATCTTAAGTGAGAATAACAGCACAGTTGGAAGAGCGTAGTCAATGTCACTGAACTGTGTATGTAGAAATTTTTGAAACGGTGTATCTTTGGCTATGTGTATTTTCACCAAAAAAAAAAGGTTGAGAAGTTAGAGGGTTAATATGCAGTGGGATTGTTAACCAAAACAACAGGTGTACTACTGTTTCATGAGAAATTATTTGTTCTGTAAGCCTTCACCTGAAGTGCAATAAAATATATATATATAAAAAAAAAATACCTCCCTTAGGGAAAAACCTCTCTCCCATTTACCCCCCCGATCACTGCTTGGCACTGGGTCCTGGACCGGCTTCAACAATTGCCAAGTCCCCTGGGCCGGAAGTAGGATCCGAGACACACCCGGAGCCATTCTCCCTACCTTGGAGAGCAAACAAATTAACAAACGGAGGAAAAAATAAACTGCTGGCTCCCCTAAGCCTGGAACCCAGCTTAGGCACAGCTCCTTTGCCTAGGCACAGGCATAAGGGATCCACAGACTGTGAGTGCCTTTCCCCCTGCATAGACTTGTGTGGGCCCATCTCAACAGCATAGGCCCTCATTACCACAGTGCAACAGGGTACATACCGGAACTCTAACTTCAGCTATTTCAGTTGTGAAGTGGCAGGTTCTTGACATTTGACACTGCTCTGCCCATTAAGTAGCATCTTCACCTATCCACATCAGGGTCCTGAGGACTGGTGGCTCCACCCATGCCACCTAGCCACCTGCGATAGGCACCCATGAATAAGAGGTGCCCCCCAGTCCTTACAGCCAACAGCATTAGGTACTCATACTCCGGCTGCAAAACTCACCCACCTATGCGCTCTAGGGAACAGGGACACACCTTCTTCCTGGACACTCAGGGGCGGACATCGGCCTTGCTCAGAGTATGTTTCCCTGCTACAGCCAAATGCCTGCACCTACACCAATCACCCATGCCTGTCTAGGACTGTAAGTGAGAGCCTACACCACACACTTGGCAGCTATCTACCTGAGCATCTGAGCTGAATCCATACAGGAGGAGTGGGCAGACTCCTGAGCTCACATACCTAGTAATGGATCTAACCACCTGGTGACAGGACATTAGAGCTTCAAAGGTGCCAATACTCAAACTAGTTCATATGAGCAGCCTATTTGGGCATATCAAAACAAAACAAGAGGCTAGGACACAGTAAGCAAACATAAAATAAATAAATATAATAACTTCTTGATGGCTCGGAGACAACAGTTAATATCAAATCACAAAAAGAGGCAATCCATGATGGCTTCAGCAAGCTCTCAAAATAAAGAATCCAGAAATTTTCCAGAGGAGGAAAATTTCTTGGAAATACCAGAGGTAGAATACAAAAGAATAATAGGCAGAACTCTTCAAGAAATTAGGAAGAAAATTAAGCAAAACGCAAAACACACAATAGAGAAAATTAAAAAGATTAGTGAAGAGCATAATGACAAATTTAACAGGCTGCAAGAATCCATAGAGAGACAGAAATCAGAAATTCAGAAGATTAACAGTAAAATTTCAGAACTAGACAACTTGATAGAAAGTCATAGGAGCAGAATTGAGGCAATGGAAGTCAGAATTAGTGAGATTGAAGATAAAGCACTTGACACCAACTTATCTGAGGGAAAATCAGATAAAAGGATTTAAAAAAATGAAGAAATCCTAAGACTTATGTGGGACTCTATGACAGGAATAACCTACAAGTGAGTGATTGGAGTATCAGAACTGGGAGGATAACAGAAAATACAGAGAGAATTGTTGGAGATTTGTTGGCAGAAAACTTCCCTGATACCATGAAAGATGACAGAATATCTATCCAAGATGCTAATAGAACCCCACATAAGGTAGATCCCAAAAGAAAGTCACCAAGACATATTATAATCAAACTTGCCAAAACCAAACATAAAGAGAGAATTTGAAGAGAGGCTAGGGATAAACAAAAAGTCATCTACAAAGGAGAGTCAGTAAGAATAAGCTTGGACTACTCAGCAGAAACCATGCACCAAGAAGACAATGAGATGACATATATAAAGCCTGGAAGGAAAAAAACCGCCAGCCAAGAATTATATATCCAGCAAAACTGTCTCTCAGATATGATGGTGAAATTAGGGCATTTCCAGATAAACAGAATTTTAGGGAATTTGCAAAACCAAACCAAATTACAAGAAATACAACGGGAGTCCTCCGGTTAGAAAATCAGTAACATCAGATAACAACCCAAAACTAGAACACAGGACAGAGCTACCAGATATCAACCCAGATAGGGAAGTCACAAAAGTAAATCAAAGCTAAAAACTGAAAATAGGGAAACAGATGTCAATATGTAAAACATGACAACCCTAAAACAAAAAAGAGAGACTTAAAAAATGTAGACGTAGACTTTTCATATGGAGAGGAAGTCAAAGCAATATAAAGAAATAAAAGATTGGTACAAACTTAGAAAAATAGGGGTAAATATTAAGATAACCACAAAGGAAACTAACAATACTACAAGTCAAAGTAAAAAACTAGAAAAATATAAAGACTCAGCAAACACAAAATCAACAGCAATGAAAAAGATGAAAAGAAAATACATAAAGAAAAATGACTCAGCACAGAAAATTAAGTGGAACAAAGAAGCTGTGAACAACAAACAAAAAAAGACATCAAAATGACAGCACTAAACTCACACCTATCAATAATTACACTGAATGTAAATGGACTAAATGCACCAATAAAGAGACAGAGTGGCAGATTGGATAAAAACACACGATCCATCTATATGATGCCTACAAGAGACACACCTGAGACTTAAAGACACAAAACAAACTAAAACTCAAAGGATGGGAAAAAATATATCAAGCAAACAACACTCAAAAAGAGCAGGAGTGGCAATATTAATCTCTGACAAAATAAACTTAAAAGTACAATCCAGCACAAAGGATAAGGAAGGACACTATATAATGATTAAAGGGTCAATATACCAGGAGGACATAAATATAATAAACGTTTACGCACCCAACGACAAGGCTCCAAAATACAAAAACAAACTCTAACAGAACTAAAAAGAGAGCTAGACAGCTCCACAATAGTAGTAGGAGACTTCAACGCACCACTTTCGGTGAAGGACACAACATCCAGAAAGGAGCTCAACAAAGACACGGAAGAGCTAAATGCTACAATCAACCAACTTCATATCATAGACATATACCCAACACTCCACCCAACAGGAGCCAAGTATACTTTCTTTTCCAATGCACATGGAACATTCTCCAGAATAGACCACATAACATATTAGGCTATAAAGCAAGCCTTAACGAAATCCAAAGCATTGAAATATTACAAATCATCTTTTATGACCGTAAAGCTATAAAAGTAGAAATCAATAACAGGAAAAGCAAGGAAAAAAAAAAATCAAACACATGGAAACTTAACAACATCTTGCTCAAAAACTACTGGGTTATAGAAGAAATTAAGGATGGAATAAAGAAATTTATAGAATCAAATGAGAATGAAAACACATCCTACTGGAAAGTTTGGGACACAGCAAAAGCAGTGCTCAGAGGTCAGTTTATAGCAATAAATGCACACATCCAAAAAGAAGAAAGGGCCATAATCAAAACATTGATCTTATGATTGGAACAAGTAGAAAGAGAGCAGCAAAAGAAGCCTAGAGGCACCAGAAGAAGGGAAATAGTAAGAATTAGAGCAGAATTAAATGAAATAGAGAGTAGAAAAGCAATTGAAAGAGTTATGAAAACACCAACAAAATTGATAAACAGACAAAAGAAAAACAGGAGAGGAAGCAGATAAGAAATGATATGGGTGATATCACAACAGACCAACTGAAATTAAAAGAATCATAACAGAATACTATGAAAAATTGTACTCTGACAAATTTGAAAACCTAGAGGAAATGGACAAATTTCTAGAAACTCACTACCTACGTAAACTAACACAAACAGAGGCAGAACAACTAAATACACCCATAACAAAAGAAGAGATTGAAAAAGTAATTTAAAAACTCCCAACCAAAAAAAGCCCTGGCCCAGATGGCTTCACTGGAGAATTCCACCAAACTTTCAGAGAAGAGTTAACACCACGGCTACTAAAGGTATTTCAGAGCATAGAAAAGGATGGAATGCTCCCAAAATCATTCTATGAAAAGCCAGCATAACCCTGATAGCAAAACTAGGTAAAGACACCACAAAAAAAGAAAATTACAGACAAATATCCCTCATGAACATTGACTCAAAAATCCTCAACAAAATTCTAGCCAATAGTATCCAGCAACATATCAAAAAAATAATTCATCATCATCAAGTGGTATTTATACCAGGTATGCAGGGATGGTTCATTATTAGAAAAACAATCAATGTAATCCATCACACAAATAAAACAAAAGACAAGAATCACATGATCTTATCAATCAATGCAGAAAAGGCATTTGAAAAAGTCCAACACCCATTCATGATAAAAACTCTCAACAAAATAGGAATAGAAGGGAAATTCCTCAATATAATTAAGGGCATTTATACAAAGCCAACAGCCAACATCATCCTAAATGGAGAGACTTTGAAAGCATTGCCCTTGAGAATGGGAGCCAGACAAGGATGCTCTTTATCACCACTCTTATTCAACATCATGCTGGAGGTCCTAGCCAGAGCAATTAGGCTAGAAAAAGAAATAAAGGGCATCCAAACAGGTAGGGAAGAAGTCAGAGTATCTCTATTTGCAGATGATATGATCTTATACACAGAAAACCCCAAAGAATCCACAAGAAAACTACTGGAAGTAATAGAAGAGTTCAGCAAAGTTTCAGGATACAAGATAAACACATAAAAATCAGTTGGATTCCTTTATAACAACAAACAGAACTTCGAAGAGGAAATCACCAAATCAATACCATTTACAATAGCCCCCAAGAAGATAAAATACTTAGGAATAAATTTAACCAGAGATATAAAGGATCTATACAATGAAAACTACAAGACACTACTGCAAGACACCAAGAGGCCTGCATAAGTGGAAAAACATACTTTGCTCATGGATAGGTAGACTCAATATTGTGAAAATGTCAATTATACCCAAAGCGATTTACAGATACAATGCAATCCCGATCCAAATTTCACCAGCGTTTTTTAATCAGATTGAGAAACAAATCACCAACTTCATATGGAAAGGGAAGAGGCCCCGAATAATTAAAACAATCAAGAAGAGCAAAGTGGGAGGCCTCACACTACCTGATTTTAAAACCTATTATACAGTCAAGGTAGTCAAAATAGCCTGGTACTGGTACAACAACAGATACATAGACCAATGGAACAGAATTAAGAATCCAGACATGAATTCATCCACCTATGAGCAGCTGATATTTGACAAAGGCCCAAAGTCCATTAATTGGGGAAAAGACAGTCTCTTTACCAAATGGTGCTGGCATAACTGGATATCCATCGGCAAAAAACCGAAACAAGACCCATACTTCACACCATGCACAAAAACTAACTCAAAATGGACCAAAGACTTAAATATAAAATTGAAAATGATAAAGATCATGGAATAAAAAATAGGGACAATGCTAGGAGCCCTAATATGTGGCATAAACACAAAACGAACTGTAAGTAACAACGCACAAGCACCAGAAGAGACTAGTTAACTGAGAGCTCCTAAAAATCAAACACTTATTCTCATCAAAAGACTTCACCAAAAGAGTCAAAAGACAACCTACAGACTGGGGAAAAAAATTGGGCTACAACAAATCCGATCAGCATCTAATCTCTAAAATCTACAAGATACTGCAAAACCTCAACAACAAAAAGACAAATAACACAATTAAAAAATAAGCAAAGCATATGAACAGGCACTGTTCAGGATATTCAGGATATATAAAGGGTATTTGGGAAGCTAATAGACACATGAAGAAATGCTCACGATCATTAGCTGTTAGAGAAATGCAGATCAAAACTACAATGGGTGGGGGGACCTCATACCATCAAGAAAGCAGTGCCGGGAGCAGAGCGCGTCCTTTGGACTGGGGTCCCTGCACCGAGAAGCTCCTAGTCCGGGTGAACACTGATGAGAAGGCCAACAGAGAGAGAAAGACATCCCCTGGAGCTGACACCCTGAATTTGGACTTTTAGCCTACTTTAACTATGAGGAAATAAACTTCTCTTCATTAGAAAAAAAAACTACAATGGGATATCATCTCACCCCAACAAGGCTAGCATTAATCCAAAAAACACAAAATAATAAATGCTAGAGAGGTGGTGGAGAGACTGGAACACTTATATACTGTTGGTGGGAATGTAAAATGGTACAACCACTTTGGAAATCTATTTGGTGATACCTTAAAAAGCTAGAAATAGAAGTACCATACGATTCAGCTATCCCACTCCTTGGAATATATCCTAAAGAAATCAGAGCTGTCACATGAATAAATATATGCACTCCCATGTTCACCGCAGCACTCAATAGCAAAACGATGGAAACAACCTAGGTGCCCATCAACGGATGAATGGATAAACAAATTATGGTATATCCACACAATGGAATACTAGCAACGATAAAGAACAATGATGATGTGGTGAAACATAACATGGAGGAATCTGGAAGGCATCACGCTGAGTGAATTTAGTCAGTCACAGAAGGACAAATACTGTATTAAGACCACTATTATAAGAACTCAAGAAAAAGTTTAAACACAGAAGAAAATATTCTTTAATGGTTAAGAGGGTGGGGAGGGAAGGGGAGCATTATTTACTAACTAGATAGAAGACAAGAATTATCTTAGGTGAAGGAAAGGACAGCACACGCTACAGCGGAAGTCTGCACAACTGGACTAAACCAAAGCTAAGAAGTTTCCTGAATACAATCAAACACTTTGAGGGGCAGAGTAGCAGGGGTAGGGGTCTGGTGACCATGCCTTCAGGGGACATCTAGGTCAACTGGCATAACAAAGCTTATTAAGAAAATGTTCTGCATCCTACTTTAGTGAGTGGCGTCTGGGGTCTTAAATGCTTGCAAGCGGCCATCTAAGATGCATCAATTGGTCCCAACCACCAGGAACAAAGGAGAATGAAAAACACCAGACACAAGGAAAGTATTAGCTCAAGAGACAGAAAGGGCCACATAAACCAGAGACTTCATCAGCCTGAAACCAGAAGACCTAGATGGTGCCCAGCTACCACCAATGACTGCCCTGACAAGGAACACAACAGAGAGTCCCTGATGGAGGAGGAGAAAGGTGGGGTGCAGAACTCAAATTCTAGTAAGAAGACCAGACTTAATGGTCTAACTGAGCCTGGAGGAACCCTGGAAAGAATGGCCCCTGGATTTTCTATCAGCCCAGAACTAAAACAATTTCTGAGGCCAATTCTTCAGACAGGGATTGGACTGGACTCTGGGACATAAAGTGATACTCTTGAGGAGTGTGCCTCTTAGCTCCAGTAGCTACAAGAGACTAAATGGGCGGCTTCTGTACGGAGGTGAGATGGGAGGGCAGAGAGGGTTAGGAGCTGGTTGGGTGGACGTGGGGAATCAGGGGTGGAAAGGAGGAGTGTGCTGACACAGTGTGGGGGGAGCAATTGGAGTCACATAGTGATGCATGTATAAATTTTTGTATGGGAAAAAATAAAAAATTATGGTACATACACACAATGGAATACTAAGCAATGATAAAGAACAATGATAACTCTACAGACATCTCATAACATGGATGAATGTGGGGGGCATTATGCTGAGTGAAATAAGTCAATTACAAAAGGACAAATATTGTATGAGACCACTGTTGTAGAAAAAGAAGAAAAGGTTTACACACAGTGAAAAAACAATCTTTGATGGTTATGAGGGAGGGGAGAGGTGAGAAGGGGAAATCATTAACTAGATAGTAGACAAGTTAACTTTGGTGAAGGGAAAGACAATATACAATATAGGGGAAGGCAGCACAACTTGAATAAGGCAAAGTAATAGAAGCTTCCTAGATACATCCAAACACCTTGAGGGACCAAGTAACTGAGCTGAGGGCTGGGCATCATGGTCTCGGGGGACATCTCAGTCAGTTGGCATAACGTAGTTCATAAAGAAAATGTTCTACATCCTACTTTGGTAAGTAGCGTCTGGGGTCTTAAAAGCTTAGGAACCGCCATTTAAGATACATCTATTGGCCCCATCACATTCAGAGCAAAGGAGAACCAAGAAAATCAAAGACACAAGGAAAATATTAGTCCAAAGGACTAGTGGAGCACATGAACCACAGCCTCCACCAGCCTGAGCCCAGAAGAACTAGATGGTGCCCTGCTACCACCATCAACCACTCTGGCAGGGATCACAACAGAGGGTTCCAGACAGAGAGGGAGAAAAGTGTAGAACAAAATTCAAAATCAAAAAAAGAAACCATAGTTACTGGTCTGACAGATACTGGAGGAAGCCCCGAGACTATGGTGCCCAGATACTATGCTAACTCAGAACTGAAACCACTCCTGAAGTTCGCCTTAGACAGGCCTATAAAACAAACTATAACACAAGTGAGGAGCATGTTTCTTAGTTCAATCAAGTATGCAAGACTAAATGGGCAACACCTGCCCAAAAGCAAAGACAAGAAGGCAGGAATGGACAGGAAAACTGGACGAATGGACACGGGAAACCTGGGGTGGAAAAGGAAAGGGGAAGAATGCTGACACAATGCAGGGATTGCAACCAGTGTCACAAAACAATTTGTGTATACACTTTTTAATGAGAAACTAATTTGCATTGTAAACTTTCACCTAAAGCACAAAAAAATTTAAATGAAAAAAAAATGAGATTCCATCTCACCCCGGCATTACTGGCACGAATTAAAAAAAAAAAAAAAACAGAAAATAACAAATGCTGGAGAGGCTGCAGGGAGATTGGAACTCTTATACACTGCTGGTGGGAATGCAAAATGGTACAACCATTTTGGAAAACAATATGGCACTTCCTTAGAAAGCTAGAAATAGAAATACCACATGATCCAGTAATCTCACTCCTAGGAATATATCCTAGAGAAATAAGAGCTGTCACACGAATAGACATATGCACACCAATGTTCATTGTAGCATTGTTCACAATAGCAAAAAAAAATGGGAAAAACCTACATGCCCATCAACAGATGAATGGATAAAAAAACTATGGCACATACACACAATGGAGTACTATGCAACAATAAAGAACAATGATGAATCTCCGAAGCATCTCACAACATGGGTGAATTTGGAGGGCATTATGCTGAGGGAAATAAGTCAATCACAAAAGGACAAATATTGTATGAGACCACTACTAGAAAAACTCATGAAAAGGGTTACACACAAAAAGAAACACTCTTTGATGGTTACAAGAGAGGGTAGGGGTGGGGATGGAAAAACACTAAACAGACAATAGATAAGTGGTAACTTTGGTGAAGGGTAAGACAGTACACAAAACTGAGGAAGCTAGCAGAACTTGTCTAAGGCAAGGTCATGGAAGCTCCATAGACACATCCAAACTCCCTGAGGGACCAAATGGCTAGGCTGAGGGCTGTGGGGGCCATGGTCTTGGGGAACATCTAACTTAATTGGCATAACATAGTTTATAAAGAAAATGTTCTACATTCTACTTTGGTGAGTAGTGTCTGGGGTCTTAAAAGCTTGTGAGCGGCCATCTAAGAAACTCCACTGGTCTCACCCCATTGGGAGCAAAGGAGAATGAAGAAAACAAAAGACTCAAGGGAAAGATTAGCCCAAAGGACTAATGAACCACAACTACCACAGCCTCCACCAGACTGAGTCCAGCACGGCTAGATGGTGCCCTGCTACCACCACTGACTGCTCTGACAGGGATCACAATGGAGGGTCCCAGACAGAGCTGGAGAAAAATGTAGAACAAAATTCTAACTGACAAAAAAAGACCAGATTTGCTGGCCTGACATAGACTGGAGAAACCCCAAGAGTATAGCCCCTGGACCCTCTTTTAGCTCAGTAATGAAGTCACTCCTGAGGTTCACCCTTCAGCCAAAGATTAGACAGGCCCATAAAACAAAATGAGATTAAAGGGGCACACCAGCTCAGGGATAAAGACTAGAAAGCAAGAGAGAACAGGAAAGCCGGTAATAGGGAACCCAAGTGCAAGAAGGGAGAGTGTTGACATGTTGTGGGGATGGTAAGCAATGTCACAAAACAATATGTGTACTAACTGTTTAATGAGAAGCTAGTTTGTTCTGTAAACCTTCATCTAAAGTACAATTTAAAAAAAGATACAAAGAATGAGCACAAATTAAATAGGAAAAGCAAGTAAATAAATTCTGTGCACAGCGCAGAGCAAGTGCAAGTGGCCTGTGACAGTAGAGATCATAATATGATTGAGGAATGAAAAGTGTGGTTGGAAACCAAGGGGTATTTTCAACTCTGATCTCTCCTCTGGGGTCCACACTCATATATCCACTGCCTATTTGGTATCTCTACCTCAAACTCAATGTGTACAAAGCCAACTGTGATGGTTAATGTTAGGTGTCGACTAGGCTAGGCCCTGATTCCCAGTATTGTGTAATAGTCCTCCATTTTGTGGTATTGTATAATTATCCTCCATTTTATGTGTTGTAAATCCTAAACCTCTATATATTAGTGAGGCAGGATTGGTGTGGAGTGTATCTGGAGTCACACCCTGACTAACGGGCTTGACTCAAGTCACAGCCTTACTCAAGTCATGCCCTTACTCAAGTCACTGTCTTACCAAAGTATCTAATGTAAGGGAAGTTTCCTTGAGGATGTGACCTAGGTCCAATTATATATGGACACTCTGGCAAAGCTATGTCTTGCTCTGGATCCTGCATCCAGCTCATCATCATCTGACCTCCAGTTCTTGGGACTTGAACCTGTCATTTGATCTGCTGATTCTGGGATTCACCAACTTCTATAGCCCTGTGAGCCAACTGCCTACCATCTGACCTGTCGATCGTGGGTTCATCAGCCCCTGCAACCATCTGAGTCAGGAGAAGCCTCCAGTCTGATGCCTGAGCCACAAACTTGGGACTTGCTAGCCTCCACAGGCAAGTGAGCCATTTCCTTGAGAAAAATCTCTATATATATATTTTTATATATATACTTCACAGGTTTTGCTTCTCTAGAGCTTAAGACACTAAGCTACTAACTTGCTTGCCAAACTTAACTCTCTCCCAATATCCCCTATTTTAGTGAATGATGCTTCATCTGTCCAATTGGAAATGAGAAACTCAGGAGTCATTTTTTGGCAATTCCCTCTTCTTCAATCCTTGACGAAATCCCACAGACTACCTCTGGTTACAAACAAGTCTCACCACAATCCAGATATAGCAGGTTTCCCATGTCCCCAGGCCTTCACTTTTGCTAGCCCTGCCTGCCTGGAAATGCCTCTCTGCCCTCACCTGCTTCTTTTCTTAGCAATATCCTACTCATCTTTGAAGACTTAACCTAAATATATTGCTATTAAAGACTTCTACTACCCCTAGGAAATAATGTCTCCCTCCTCAATGACATCAAACAAAAAAACAAACAAACCAGTTGTCTTCAAGTTGATTCCAACTCATGGCAACCCCATGTGTTGTAAAGCAGAACTGTACTCCATAGGGTTTTCATGGCTGTGATCTTTCAGAAGCAGATCACCAGGAATCTTCCAAGAGTCCTCTGGTGGGTTTGGACAGCCAAACTTTCAGTTAGCAGCCAAGTGCTTAACTATTTGTGCCACCCAGGGAATCCAGTGATATCAACACTTCATCATCCTTGGTGCAGGTTGGGTTCTCTGAGAAGGTGACTTTGCAACAGATTAGTTTACAGGACAATTATTAGGAAGTGCTTTTGGCACCAATGCCAGTGGAAGGAGAAGAAGGAAGCAGGATTGGGCAGAGGGAGAACTGAGCTGAGATGCAGTGCCAACAGTCCCCAGCCAATCTCATGAAGTACTCTGAAGCTAGGATAGCCCTACAGAATTGTCCCAACTTGGGGCAAGAAGGCCAAGATTTTATACTCCCGGGCTGATCAGTCATTGGGTGTGGGCATGACGTTGGCTAAGGCAATTTTCCTTAGTAGCTCCCCACAAATTTTGGCAGGGATGTCTTCTGGCAGCACTCCTAGAGTTGGGGAATAAGTCCTTCATTCCTGAAGGAGGATATGGGTGATGCATCACAGCTTCCACTACAAACTCCATGCTCAAATCAACTCACGATAGCAATACTCTGTGGTATTAAAGTTATTTTAAGGAAGGGTCCATTGTAGTCACTATGTTTTGAGACTTTTTTAAGTCAGAAACCATGCTTTTAAAGCAAAGAGTTGGGACTTAATTTAAAAATTTAGTGAAGTAATCATTAATTAAATGGCCCAAAGGGACTGATTAACCAAAAACACAGGAACCTAATTGACAGAACAATCTCTACCATTCCACCAGTGTTTCTCAATCATTTTTTCATTATCACTTCCCCAAGGGGCCTTTCAGATTTTTTTTTCCTAACTACCCCTTCCGTAAAATTTTAATACCACAGATTTACTGTATATCTGTTTATGTACTATATTATAACTATGCTTTATATATTAAATAAGTAAGACTTTCACCCTAAGAGCCAATAATCTTTACCTGTATGAAGGAAATGTTGTTCCATTGAGAATGAATGATTTACTGTAATAAACTTAACTGTTAAAAGGATCAGATTACTTAAAAGTCGGCTAGGGGACCCATTCTCTTTTATTTAGTGAAGGCCACATGTGAAGCCACATTACTATCTGGGTCTGGTGTGTTGAGCATGAAATCAGAGAAAAGGGGATTAGATGACTTTAGGGGACAGCTCTCAAGCTAAAACAGTCCAATATACTCTTCCCCACTGTAAGGTTATAGCAACCTAGCAATTGGGTAGTACAGGAGCCTCAATTATTTTGTCTAGCTTCTGTACAAACTATTACCTGTATCATTCAGTTTTTATCACTTAAATGTTATTATAAAATATTTTAGGTATACAAAAGGTAGAGATAATACAATGAGCACTCTTATACCCATAACCTAGTTTAAGAAATAAAACATTATAGATAACATTTGTAGCCCCCTGTATACGTCTCCTAGTCTCATTTTTCTCCTGCTCTCCCTAGAAATAGTCACTAGCCCGAATTTGGTGTTCATTACTACCCCCACGCATGGTTTTACATTTTTACTACACGTGTATCTATAAACTTGGTTTTTCTGTTTGTTTTTTTACCTTTGTATGTCTGGTATCATAGTGTAAATATCCACTGATATGTTTATTGCTGCCTAGCACTCTACTTACAGGCTACTACTTTCACTTTTGTTATCACCTTCACAGCCTTGCCTGCTCCCCTGGCCCCCATCCTAGTGCCCCAATTAGGTACAACTGACAAAATTCCTGTTTTTATTTCCATACAGGTTCTTAGCCTATCTTCTAACCTTTTAGAGAGACTTGGAAATATCCTGGCCCTTTCAGCAACATATTTATAAACTATTTTTCTGCTGAGATATTTCTGCAGATGCTTCATTTCATTATTTAATAATTCTTACTAGATTTATTCTGAGTGTAACCTTTTCCTGATCATATCTACAAATTCTCAGGACATTAGAGTATAGTTCCTTTCTTTACTGTTAAATCATCTTCCTAGGGTGCACAACCCTGTGGCCCAGCAGGGATCTTATTTCCATTATTCTAACGGAAATAACAATATCATTATAATACTTGGTCTTCTTGAGCCGCCCTTTGAAATCTTCTGTTCAGCTCTTTTACTTCATCATTTCTTCTCGTGGCTTTAGCTACTCAATGTTCAACAGCAAGTTTCAGAGTCTCTTCCAACAACCATTTTGGTCTTTTCTTTCTTTCCTGTCTTTTTAATGACCTATTGCTTTCTTCATGTATGATGTCCTTGATGTCATTCCACAATCATCTGGTCTTTATTAGTGTTCAATGCATCAAATCTATTCTTGAGATGGTCTCTAAATTCAGGTGGTATATACGCAAGGTCATACTTTGGCTCTTGTTTTAACTTGAACTTGCATGTGAGCAATTGATGGTCTGTTCTGCAGTCGGCCCATGGCCTTGTTCTGACTGATGATATTGAGCTTTTCCATCGTCTTTTCCCACAGCTGTAGCTGCTTTGATTCCTGTGTATTCCATCTGGCAAGGTCCACGTATATAGTTACCATTTATGTTGGTGAAAAAAGTATCTGCAATGAAGAAGTCGTTGGTCTTGCAAAATTCTATGATGTAATCTCCGGCATCGTTTCTATTACCAAGGCCATATTTTCCAACTACCACTCCTTCTCCTTTGTTTCCAACTTGCACATTCCAATCTCTAGTAATTATCAATGCATCCTGATTGCACGTTCGATCAATTTCAGACTGCAGAAGTTGGTAAAAAAAATCTTCAATTTCTTCATCTTTGGCCTTAGTGGTTGATGTGTACGTTTGAATAATAGCTGTATTAACTGGTCTTCCTTGTAGGTGTATGGTTATTATCCTACCACTGACAGCGTTGTACTTTAGGATAGATCTTGAACTGTTCTTTTTAACAATGAATGCAACTCCATTACTCTTCAAGTTGTTCCCAGCATAGCACACCATATGATTGTCCAATTCAAAATGGCCAATACCAGTCCATTTCAGCTCACTAATGCCTAGGATATCAATGTTTATGCATTCCATTTCATTTTTGACAACTTCCAGTTTCCCTAGATTCATACTTCAAACATCCACGTTCCAATTATTAGTGGATGTTTGCAGCTGTTTCTTCTCATTTTGAGTCATGCCACATCAGCAAATGAAGGTCCCGAAGGCTTGACTCCATCCACGTTGCTAAGGTTGACTCTACTTTGAGGAGGTAGCTCTTCCCCAATCATCTTTTGAGTGCCTTCCAACCTGAGGGACTCATCTTCTGGCACTATATCAAGCCATGTTCTGCTGCTATTCATGAGGTTTTCACTGGCTAAATCTTTTCAGAAGTAGACTGCCGAGTCCTTCTTCCTAGGCTGTCTTAGTCTGGAAGCTCCGCTGAAACCTGTCTGCCATGGGCTACCCTCCTGGTATTTGAATACCGGTGGCACAGCTTCCAGCATCACAGCAACACCCAAGTCCCCACAGTACAACAAACGGACAGTCACATGGGAGTAAAGTATTACAATGACACATGCAAAGACCTGGAGATGCAAAACCAAAAGAGAAGAGCATGCTCTGAATTTCTCAAGCTGAAAGAACTGAAGAAAAAATTAAAGCCTCGAGTTGCAATAGCAAAGGATTCTATGGGGAAAATATTAAACGATGCAGGAAGCATCAAAAGAAGATGGAAGGTATACACAGAGTCACTGTACCAAAAAGAATTGGTCAACTTTCAGCCATTTCAGAAGATATCATATTAGGAACCAATGGTACTGAAAGAAGAAGTTCAAGCTGCACTGACAGCATTGACAAAAAAACAGGCTAGAGGAATTGATGGAATACTAATTGAGATGTTTCAACAAATAGATGCAACACTGGAAGTATTCACTTGTCTATGCTAAGAAATTTGGAAAACATCTATTTGGCCAACTGACTGGAAGAGGTCTATATTTCTGCCTATTCCCAAGAAAGGTGTTCCCACCAAATGTGGAAATTATTAAACAATATCATTAATAGCACATGCAAGTAAAATTTTGCTGAAGAGCGTTCAAAAGTGGCTGCAGCAACATATTGACAAAGAACTGCCAGAAATTCAAGCCAGATTCAGAAGAGGATGTGGAACCAGAGATATCATTGATGATGATGTCAGATGGGTCCTGGCTGAAAGCAGAGAATACAAGGATGATGTTTACCTGTGTTTTATTGACTATGCAAAGGCATTCGATGGTATGGATCATAACAAATTATGGATAACATTGCAAGGAATGGGAATTCCAGAACACTTAATTGTGCTCATCAGGAACCTGTATATAGAGATCAAGAGGCAGCTGTTTGAAAAGAACAATGGGTTACTGCGTGGTTTAAAGTCAGGAAAGGTGTGCATCAGGGTTGTATCCTTTCACCATACTCATTCAATGTGTATGCTGAGCAAAAAATCTGAGAAGCTAGACTATATGAAGAAGAACAGGTCATCAGGATTAGAGGAAGACTCATTAACAACCTGCCTTATGCTGATGACACAACCTTGCTTGCTTAAAGTGACAAGAACTTGAAGCACTTACTGATGAAGATCAAAGGCCACAGCCCTCAGAATGGATTACATCTCAACATAAAGAAAACAAAAATCATCACAACTGGACCAAAAAGCAACATCATGATAAATGGGGAAAAGATTGAAGTTGTCAAGAATTTCATTTTATGGTACAACCACTTTGGTAATCTTGCGCTAGCTTAAAAAGCTAGAAATAAAAGTACCATATGATCCAGCAATCCTGCTCCTTGGAATATATCCTAGAGAAATAAGAGCCATCACATGAATAGATATATGCACACCCATGTTCATTGCAGCACTGTTCACAACAGCAAAAAGTTGGAAACTAGGTGCCTATCAACAGACAGATGGATAAACAAATTATGGTATATCCACACAATGGAATACTATGCAACAATAAAGAACAACGATGAAGCCCTGAAACATTTTATAACATGGAGGAATCTGGAGGGCTTTATGCTGAGTGAATGTAGTCAGTCACAGAAGGACAAATATTGTATAAGACCAATATTATAAGAACTCAAAAAAAATTTAAACACAGAAGAAAACATTCTTTGATGGTTACGGGGGTGGGGAGGAGGGTAAGTGTTATTCACTACGTAGATAGTAGACAAGAATTATGTTGGGTGAAGGGAAGGACAGCACACACTACAGGGGAAGTCAGCACAACTGGGCTAAACCAAAGCTAAGAAGTTTCCTGAATACAAACATTTGGAGGGACAGAGTGGCAGGGGTGGGGGCCTGGGGACCATGCTTTCAGGGGACATCCAGGTCAACTGGCATAACAAAGTTTATTAAATGTTCTGCATCCTACTTTGGTGAGTGGCGTCTGGGGTCTTAAAAGCTTGCAAGCAGCCATCTAAGATGCATCAATTGGTCCCAAACACCTGTAGTAAAGGAGAATGAGGAACACCAAAGACATAAGGAAAGTATTAGCCCAAGGGACAGAAAGGATCACATAAACCAGAGACTTCATCAGCCTGAGACTAGAAGAACTAGATGGTGCCTGGCTACCACCAATGACCGCCCTGACGGGGAACACAACAGAGAGTCCCTGATAGAGCAGGAGAAAGGTAGGGTGCAGAACTCAAATTCTAGGAAGAAGACCAGACTTAATGGTCTGAATGAGACTGGAGGAACCCTGGAAAGCACGGCCCCCGGATTCTCTAACATCCCAGAACTAAAAGTTTCTGAGGCCAACTCTTCAGACAGGGATTGGACTGGACTGCAGGACAAAAAGTGATACTCACGAGGAGTGTGCCTCTTAGCTCAAGTAGATACAAGGGACTAAATGGGCAGATTCTGTCCAGAGGTGAGCTGGGAAGGCAGAGAGGGTTAAGAGCTGGTTGAATGGACATGGGGAGTCAGTGGTGGAAAGGAGGAGTGTGCTGTCATAGTATGGGGAGAACAGTTAGGGCCACATATCAATGTATGTATAAATTTTTGTAAGGGAGACTAACTTGAAATGTAAACTTCATTTAAATTACAATTAAAAAAAAAAAAAAAAGAGCTACTTGAGTAGAAGTCAGCTTCCTGCACTAACACCAAGGATTGTATAGTATAATTGAAAAAGAAGAGTAACCAGGGGGGCAATCTGATGGCAGGGTAAGACTTAACCCTTTGAAGCACCCCTGTTGTCTTCTATAAAGGGAGAAGCTAAAAGTAGGTAACTTCTTCCGGTGCCTTAAAACTTTCAAATTAAGTGTTTAATTCACATATCACAGGATATGGCTCAGGTAATTACAGCACCAGTATTCTATCCTCAGGAAGTAATTACAGATATTCACAAAGATTTAGTTACAAGCATATTCAAGATGGAATTGCTTTTAATGGCAAAAAAAAAAAAAAATCCTATAATCTAACTACCCAACAATAAAGTATTAGTTAAATCCCATTAGAGTCAGACAGACTATGTACCCATAAAAATGATACTGTAATATTGTGCAAACCTGTAAAATACCTCTTTTAATATCAAAGAGATAGTGATGAGAAACTTTGTTCTCTGAAATCATAGATTGACAAAAACTTTGAAATCCCATCAGTCAGAATGAAACATCCCACCTCTGTCTGGAGGATCTGAGCCATGTGAGTCACTTAAAAAAAATTTTTTTTAATTGCTTTATTTAGGTTTAATGGACATATGATAAACTGCACATATTTAAAGTTTACAATTTTGTAAGTTTTGCATACATATATACCCATAAAGCCATTACCACAATCAAGATAGCGAACATATCCATCACTCCCAAATCTTCTCTTGCCCCTTGATAACCCTTTCTCCTTGCCTCCCACCATCCCCAAGTAACCAGTGACCTGCTTTTTGTCACTATAGATAAGTTTGTATTTTCTAGTTTTACGTAAATGGGATAATACAGTATGTACTCATTTTTGGTCTGGCTTATTTCACTCATCATAATTATGTTGAGCTGCATCTATGCTATTACATGTATTCATAGTTCATTCCTTTTACTTCCGAGTGGTGTTCCATCATGTGAATAGATCACAATTTATCCATTCCACATAGGTCAATCTGACTCCTAGAAAAAACAGTCTTTATTTCCAACCCAGGTACAGAGCTTCAGGTAAGGGGTTTCAGACATAACATTTCACATTCATCTTACCTTTGTGATTTTCAAAGAATTGGGATTCTGAGTCTACTTCTCAGGCCAGGCTGATGTTAACCGCTTTACAAAACCCCTGCTTTGCTTTGAGTCTTTCAAAATTTTGCTTCATTTAAACTTTACCTAAACTCCATTCTGCTGCAAGTTAATAAAACTAACTTTGTGGGATTACAGGTGTGTCCCTGGTGGGCTTTATCAATTGACATGGATGTTCATGACTATGTTAAGTGCAAAACAGTAAATAGTGTGTGACCTGATTTTTGTTTTTAAAATACATGAAAAGATGACTAGAAAGTTACATATGAAAAATGAGTATCTCTGGATGGTGATACAGTAAACATATTTTTTTGTTTTTGAGGTTAAAGGGCAGTCATGGAAAGAATAAAGGTGGTATTTTACTGAATCAATATTTGCTAGGTTACCTAAAGAACAGGCAAACCCGTCTACTATTATATATATGTTGTTGTGTGGAGTTGATTTTTGACACATAGCAACCTCATGTGACCGCATATAACTGGGTTTTCTAGGGTATAATCTTTACGGAAGGAGATCACTAGGTGTTTCTCCCACAGAGCCGCTGGGTGGGTTGAAGCCCCCAATCTCTCCGTTAGCAGCCAAGCGATTAACCTTTGTGCTACCAGGGCTCCTTTGTAATAGCTTAATTAAAAAATCCACACGTTAGCCTAGAATGGTCAGCAGTATTTCCTAGGCAAAGCAGTGCACCCTTCATGTTTCTGGAACCAAAACACATTACGTAGGATTATAAATGTAATTTTACAAATATAAACGTAATTTGGAAACTTTTACAGTTAAAGAGGATCCTGATGACATCTCTAAGTTTTTAGCCTTGTAATTTACAATGTCTTTAATTATAAGTCTATAAAGCTTTGCAGGAGTAGTATATTTTTATTATTTGCAACACTCCCTTCCATTAATCACAAAATGCATTACAATATTGATACAAGGTAGGTCAAAATACTTAATACATAGTTGGCATTTGGTGGTTATTAATATTATCCCCATTCTATTATTTGAGAAAGCCGGCATTAACGCACTTGCTTACATGCTAATTTTCATTTAAAGATAAAATCTTGAGTTTCCTTAGAGCAAAATGGAACTTAAAAACCCCTCTTGTCATTAAAACCTTGAAAAGGCAATTCATTTCCTTCTAAAGCTACCTCCCAGAGATAGTCTACACAGCATATAAAAATAAGATTTTTTGAAACTCTTTCTACGGTGTTGTGTAAAAGCTTAAAGTGCAATGAGGAAGCTACTTCTAAATGTAAATACAATCTAACGTGTTTCTGTTTTTTCTTATTAAAGCTACAAATTAATAGGAAAAAAATAGTTCTGCCCACGGGCTTTCCAACTTTTTAATTCTGGGGAGTAACTAAGAGTGAATGAGCGAGACGAGACGAAAGCGTCCAAGTCAGGCTGGCAAACAGTAGGCACTCAATCTGTGTTAGTTGACCCCGAAGAGAAGGATTCAATCAGTGAATTAAACCCAGGCCCTGGGGGGGGGGAAAATGCATGGCCTCAGACTCAGCTGAGCTCACTCTGGAAGCATCTAGCCGACCGGTGACCCTAAGGAGAAAAAGCTGCTTCACCCACCCCCAGAAAAAAAAAAAAAAAACCCTACACCTACTAGGACGACTTTGACCTAGACCTTGTGACTCCGTTCACTCTCTTTACTCTCTTCCATTCCTCCACCAGGCTTCCTCGAGAGCTCCTCTCCTGAACTCATTCAAAGCGCCACGTCTCCTAGACCCAGGCCCACCGCCTCCAATAAACCCCTCCCAGGCTCCAGTCCATCGAACGCCATCCAGCCCCCAGGCTCGAAACTTCGACCAGGCCCGAACGGGTGACGGCCGACAGAACCCCCAAGCCACCGCCCCAACAACTCCCGCCCTGCGGGCCCCACCCGCGCCCACGTGACCCAGCGCACCGTCCACCGACGCTCACGTGACCTGCGGCCCGCCCGGCCTCTCCGCGCGCGGCGTGAATCACTGCCGGAGCCGCCATTGTTCCGCCGAGGGAAGACTGCGGGGGGTCCTAGCACTGGCGCCGAGACGCCGCTTAGCGGCCGCCACTGGAGAGGCTCCTTTCCACCTCCCTCTTCTCCTGGCGGCGGCGGAGTGAGGCTGACTAGGGGGAATCTGGGAGCCCCCTACGCCCTCCCTGCGGCGGCAGCGGCCGATCCCCGGCTTCGGCGCGAGGGGCGGCCGCGATGCGCTCGGCCTGAGGCTGTCCGGTTCCGCCCTTCCTTGCTTCCCTTGACTGTTCCTCAGCGTCTCTGCGCCCCTCTGACTGGAGTCCTTCTGACGGCAGAGAAGTCCCTCTGACAGAGGAAAGATGGCTGCAAGGAGCTGGCAGGACGAGCTGGCCCAGCAGGCCGAGGAGGGTTCGGCCCGGCTACGGGAAATGCTCTCGGTCGGCCTAGGCTTTCTGCGCACCGAGTTGGGCCTCGACCTGGGGCTGGAGCCGAAGCGGTACCCGGGCTGGGTGATACTTGTGGGCACGGGCACGCTCGGGCTGTTGCTGCTGTTGCTGCTCGGCTGCGGCTGGGCCGCGGCTTGCGCTGGCGCCCGCAAAAAACGGAGGAGCCAGCCCCGTAAGCGGGAGGAGGCGGCGGCCGCGCCGGCCCCAGCCCCTGATGACCTAGCCGTGCTGAAGAATCTCAGAAGCGAGGAGCAGAAGAAGAAGAATCGGAAGAAATTGCCCGAGAAGCCGAAAGTGAGTAGGGCAGTAGGGGCGAGGGGGCCGGTGCAGCGGGCCTGCATGGAGATCCTCCAGCGTGAGGCTGAGCCCCAGCCGGGAGTGGAAAAGAGTGAGGTTGGTCGAGAGCGGAGACGCAAATCTCCCAAGGTGGAGGAGGTGATAAGTGGACATGTCACTTGGGGAATGGTAGAAACTCAGGAAGTATAGGACTAGTGGAGAAGACCAGTTTTGAGGAAGGAGTCAGAAGGTCTGGGGAATGTGTTCAGTGACAACGCCCAGAGGTTGACATTTTGAGGGAACTTTCACGGCCTGAGTAACACACCACACTGGGAAGTTGTGGGAAGATTGCGCCTGGAAGACAGGTGCTGTCTCGAGTCACATTGAGACTAGCCAATGGAGGAAATACGGTGACCTAAAAATTCCGGGGCTTACAGAGGGTTAAAGGTGCCCAGGTCTAGACGCAGTTCCATTTTAGTAGGGACTGTTAATGGCAAATGGTTGCCCACTCTTATGATGATGACTGTGGCCTATGGAGGCCAGAACCACCGGCAGTTGGTTGGTTACCTGATAATACTTTAGAGTACATAGCCCTGTGAGCGACAGTTAAGGCAAGTTCAGCGAAGTGGTCTGTAGTACACCCCGTAGTGTGGGAGGTTTTTGAAAAGGGTTTGACAGCACAGTGGTGCAGGCAGAGGGTGCAGACGCCGATTTACTAGACCACGTGTGGAAATGCAGAGAGCATCACATCCAGTTTTATCTTGCCTTCGTGTTGTAGTTATACATCGTTTATTGCCATCATCCCATAGTTGCCCCCACTGTGCCCTTCATAGTGTTATTTCTTTTTTAAACACTCGCTTTACAGTTGAGCAAACTGAGGGTGTGAAGGGTGTGTGAAATTAGAAATAACTCCTAACATATTTTGAAATCCACTGAATTAAGCGTATCATCCTTTTAATACAATTCATCAAGCCAGTGCCAAGGCCCTACTATGTGAAGTGCACTCGGGTGTTTGGGGGCTAGTGCAAGGTATACATATAGAAGTCAGATTCAATTATGGAGGCTAGTGTAGGAGACAGAGTCATAAACAGTTCTAATATCACATAGACTGCTACAGAAGGATTAGTGTTAGTGAGGTTTAGAGAGAGGGAAACTAGTTCTGTTGGAGGGGATTTAAGAAAGTTATTGGAAGAAGTGGAGTTTCAGTTCAAACTAATGTAATTAAAGTATTGTTGGTAAGAGTGCAAAGAATAAAGCTGCATTAGAGATGAGACAGCTCACAGTTAAAGTGTTATTAAGCCTAGATAAGCATTCACATTTTGCTTGCTGATTAAAAGGATGCAGTATACGTACAAAATTTAGAAAAGAGCACAGCTTTTTCAAGGAGAGTACTACACCTTAAGTTAGGAGAAGTTATTAGGAGTACTAAACCCAAACCAAACCCACTGCCATCAATTCTGATTTACAGCTTATAGGGACCCTATGGAAAGGGTAGAACTGCCCTATAGGGTTTCCAAGGCTATAAATCTTTACAGAAGCAGACTGCTACATCTTTCTCCCGTGGAGCAGCTGGTGGTTCAAACTGTGACCTTTTGGCTATCAGCTGAGCACTTTAACCACTGCACCACCAGGGCTCTTTTAGGACGTCAGGTATAGATAATTAACTAAATTTGTATAGAGCATCAAGAGGATTACCAGAAAGTAATATGGTAGAAATAGAAAACTTGGCTCCAATGTAGGGAAAGAAGATGATTTTGAAAAAAAAAACACATTCATGAAGCCTAAGCCCCGAGTATTGATGAACCAGGTTGTGAAATTTTCAATGCCTTCTTTGGGACGTCTAGAATTTCAGACAGACTTGAGTAGCAGGTGCTCCAAGAGCCCGTCTGAAGTGCATCATAACACTCAGATGACTCATCTAAAGGAGGAACACAGACTCCTTAAACGCTTGTACTGTGAAGAGTGCTCATTAGACTTAGCATCTATCATTCCCCCCTTTTCATTTGAGTTAAAGGGGGAGAGGTTGTAACTAAATAACCTAGTATTAGCTTCGATGAGTGGAGAATGAGAAGACTGGATGGTTGAATGTTAATTGGGTGAAAAAGTATTTTTGCCAACTGAGTGGTGAAGACGTATGGGAGTTTAGCTCCATCAACATTTACCAAATTGTGGCTTTCACACTTTTTTTATTGCAACCCACAGTAAAAAATATATTTTGCCTTACAATACCCCCCCCCCCCCACGCATAATATTGTTTTGTTTTTCTTTAATGATACTAGTGACCCACTAAATTGGCTTCACATTTAACTGAGGTGCAGCCCACAGTTAGAAAAACACTGTTTTATAAGGCTAAGAAGTATAAGCTGTCGTTTATTTAGTGCTCACTATATGCCTTGCACTGTGCTAAGTATTTACTTGGATAAAAGCAGATAGTGTTTGCAAATTGAAGGCAGTAAAAAGCAATTCAATATTCATATGTCTCACTGTGAAGGGGATACAAGAGTAAAAGCCCAGTTTCTCCCCAGGGAGCTTTTTTTCCAGTTGTGGAAAAAAATACTCTAAAAATTAACAGTACAACCCCATTGTGGACTGAGGTGGGCATGGAAGGCCTTATCCCAAAAGTTGGCTTTGAAAATGGATAGGACATTGAGAGAGGCTGACCAAATGGCAGGGGAAGAAGCTTTGTCCGCCTGACAGGAATGGGGAACTCTAAACTTGAGTAAGGCATTTAACCTTGCTCTATGTAGCTTATCTTATTTATAAATTGAAGTTCTTTGTCAAGTTAAAACAACTGCAGAATTCCTCGAAGTGTTATCCCTGACTACTTGCAAAAGAGTCACTTTGTGTGTTAAAATTTGTAGATTCCTGAGCCTCAGAAATCTTAAATACATTCATAATCCCTGAAGATTGGTCAAGGGAGTCTGCGTTCTTAACAAGTTCTCATAATAAATCTTTGCTTATTGTGAAAATTACTCACTGTATAAGGGCCATAAGATCCTTAGTGAGAGAGATCTCCAAGTGGAGTCATTTAATCTTAAATCCATCTCTTCATTTCTACATCTTTCTGATGCACATTTTAGGATATACTTATTCTGATTCAAATGGCTTTAGTAATGTAAACTACAACTTTTTTGAAAGGACATTCCAAGTTCTTTTAGGATATTTTGCTTTAGCATAATTTTATTTTCATACTTTTATTCTGTTATTTTTAGTATTCTTAAATTTCAACTTCAGTTTTCAAAATTGGTTCCTAGTAACTTGTCTTTATTTGTAGAGTAGTTGGTATTTAGCTTTATAAAGTTTGTATATTTGAAATTCTTTTATTTTTATTTATTGTGCTTTAGGTGCAAGTTTTCAGAGCAAATTAGTTTCTCATTAAACTACACAAATTGTTTGTGTGAAATTCTTATGTCCATTTGGTTTTAGCCCTTAATAAAATCATGGCATAGGTCTTTTAGGGTTATGAATTATAGTTATTCCCTTACTTAAAAATGGAGGCCAGGGTACACTTTTCATTAGGCTTAGTTCATGTTATTTTTGGAAATCATTATTATCCAATAAATATTTTTCATGACGCCTAGTTCGGGATAGGTATTTAATAGGCACTCAGCAGATATTGTTTCACTTAGCTTTTAGTGGTTCAGAATGTTCACCTTCCGTCTGGTGGACCCAGGTTCGATGCCCGGCCAAAGTACCTCAAGCACAGCCACCAACTTGCCTGTCATCAGAGGCTTGTGTGATGCTGAACTTCCAGACTAAAATAGACTAGGAAGAAAGGCCTGGCAATCTGCTTCCGAAAATCAGTCAATGAAAACCCTATGGATCACAGCGATTCAAATCAGTTGTGCATGGAGTTTCCATGAGTTGGGGGCCAACTTAACTGCAGCTAACAACATCATCTCAGATAAGTAATCTTACTGATTGATGGTTTGAATTTTAACTGCAAGCACATAACTAGGGTCAGCTTCAAAACAATTTATTTTAGTAAACAAGTTATTTGTATATTAATATAGGAATTTTCATACAAATTTGCCATAGTATAACTTAATTCCATATCTGTAAATTCCATGAAGAAGAGAGTAGTGTCTTGTTTGCTACTGTATAATCTTGCATAGTGCTTGACACTCAATTATTGAATGGATAATATAGTAAAAGTATTTATACAGCTTAGATGCATATTTCTCATGCCTGGTAAACAGCCATATGAGCCATCTTTTTATTTTTACCATGGCGTTATGATGGCTGTTTGCCACATCTGCTACTGCATTCCTCATCTGGCTGTAATTTTTTTTTAATTGTACTTTAGATGAAGGTTTACAGAACAAATAGTTTCTCATTAAACAGTCAGTACACATACTGTTTTATGACATTGTTAACAACCCCACGGCATGTCAACACTCTCCCTTCTCGACCTTGGAGGACCTTTGTTTTGGTGAAAATATACATAGCCAAAGTCACACCATTTCTAAAGTTTCTACACGTACAATTCAGTGACATCGATTACATTCTTCCATTTGTGCTGCTATTCTCACTATCCTTTTCCAAATTATTGCATCACTGTTATCTTCAACTCATTGCCCCCTAGGCTTCCCATCAAACCTTTTGAGTTGCTGTTGTCAGTTTGATACATAGATAATTCTTTTTTTTCTTTTGTACCTTAGATGAAGGTTTGCAGAACAAATAGCTTCTCATTGAACAGTACACATATTGCCCTATGACAATGGTTAACAACCCCACGACATGTCAACACTGTCCCTTCTCAACCTTGGGTTCCCTATCACCAGCTTTCCTGTCCCCTCCTGCCTTCTAGTCCTTGTTCCTGGACTGCTGTGCCTCGTTAGTCTTGTTTTATTAGGATGTGCAGTCCCCAGCTGAACAGTGAACTTCGGGAGTGACTTCACCACAGAGCTAAAAGGGTGTCCAAGGGCCATACTCTTGGGGTTTCTCCAGTCTGTCAGGCAGTAAATCTGGTCTTTTTTTGTGTGTGAGTTAGAATTTTGTTGTACATCCTTTTCCAGCTCTGTCCAGGACCCTCTATTGTGATCTTGGTCAGAGCAGTGAGTGGTGGTAGCTGGGCACTGTCCAGCTGTACTGGACTCAGTCTGGTGGAGGCCATGTTAGCTGTGGTCCATTAGTCCTTTGGACTAACCTTTTCTTTGTGTCCTGTTCTCTTCATTCTCCCTTGCTCCCGAAGGGGTGAGACCAGTGGAGTATCTTAGATGGCTGCTCACAGGCTTTTAAGATCTCAGACGCTACTCACCAAGATAGAATGTAGAACATTGTCTTCATAAACTGTGTTATGCCAATTGAGCTAGATGTTCCCCAAGACCTTGGTCCCCACAGCCCTCCGCCCAGCAATTCAGTCCCTCAGGGAGTTTGGAAGTGTCTGTGGAGCTTCCATGACCTTTCCTTGTACAAGTTGTGCTGGCTTCCCCAGTATTGTGTACTGTCTTACCCTCCACCAAACTTACCACTTATCTATTGTCTATTTAGTCCCCCCTCCACGCCTCCCATCCCTAGTAACCAACAAAGATTGTTTCTTTTTTGTGTGTAAGCTTTTACATGAGTTTTTACAGTAGAGGTCTCATACAATATTTGTCCTTTTGTGATGGACTTATTTCACTCAGCATAATGTCCTCCAGTTTCATCCATGTTATGAGATGCTTCACAGACTCATCGTTCTTTACATTTGCGTAATACTCCATTGTGTGTATGTACCATGGTTTGTTTATCCATTCATCTGTTGTTGCGCATCTAGGTTGTTTCCATCTTTTTGCTATTGTGAACAATGCTGCAGTGAATATGGGTGTGCATATGTCTATTCGTGTGACGGCTCTTATTTCTCTAGGATATATTTGAAGAAGTGGGATTGCATTTTGTAGTGCTTTTTTTTTTTTTTTTTTTTTTTTTTGGTGGTGCTGATGTTTTCTTTGTTCTTCTTACTCTCCTGTGCTGAGTTCCTTTTGTTTGTGTATTTGTTTTTCATTTCTTTTGTTTTTGTAGGTTTTGTTTTTACTGAGACTTTATGTTTTTCTTCTTTATTTTGATGAGTAGATTTGTTAACTTTCTTTGTGGTTACCTTGAAATTTACCCTTATCTTCCTAGATTTGAACCTGTCTATTATTACTTGGTATCACCTTGCCTTCCTCTCCATTACAAGGTTCTGTACCTACACCGTTTATTTCCTCTTTTATTGTTCTGATGCTCTTGTCATTTACAAATTAATCTCTTTGGTTCTCTGTTGTAATTCTTTTGGTTTTGCATAGTCCTTAAGAATTCATTTCCTAAGTTGGTATCTGGCTAGTACAATCTCGTGTCCTGTATTCGGCCTGTGGTCTGATGTTGTTTGTTCTCAGATCGAACAGCTCCCTTTAATAGGTCTTGTAAGTTTGGTTTGGTTTGTACATAGTCCCTTAATTTCTGTTTATCTGGAAATGACCTAATTTCACCATCATATTTGAACGAGAGTTTTGCAGGATATATTATTCTTGGCTGGCGATTTTTTTCTTTCGATGTTTTATATATGTCATCCCATTGCCTTCTTGCCTGTGTGGTTTTTGCCAAATAATCCAAGCTTAATCTTACTGTTTCTCCTCTGTGTGTGACTTTTTGTTTTTCTTGAGCTGCTCTCAGGAGTCTTTGTTTTTCTTTGGTTTTAGCGAGTGTGATTATGATATGCCTGGGTGATTTTCTTTTGGGGTCTATCCTAAATGGAGTTTGTTGAGCTTCTTGAATGGTAAACTTTTCATCTTTCTTGATATTGGGGAAGTTTTCTGTCAGCAGTTCTTCAGTGATCCTCTCTGTGTTTTCTGTTTTCTCCCCCTGTTCTGGAACTCCGATCAGTCTAAGATTTTAGCTTTTGATTGTATCCCACATAACTCTCAGGGTTGCTTCATTTTTCTTCATTCTTTTTTCTGATTTTTCCTCAAACAGAGTTGTATCCAAGTGTTTGTCTTCAATTCACTGAGCCTGTCTTCCATTGTTTCAAACCTACTCCTCAGATCTTCTGTGACACTGTCCATTTCTGAAATCTTGTTGTATATCTTTTGGATTTCTAATTGTTGTTTTTGTATGATTTCTGGTTGTGAATTTATTTTAGCATTTTGCATTTTGTTCCTGTATTATTTTCTTGAATTCTTCTATTTTTTTTGTCTGTATTTTCCATGATTTGTCTGCTTTTTCCATGAATTTTTCCTCATTTTTGTTTGCGTTTTGCTTCAACTCTTGGATAATTCTGAATATTAGAGATTTGAATTCCTGATCAGTTAGGTCTAGTGCCTTTTCTTGTACTGGAAGGTTATCTGGTGTTTTATTTTGGACGCCTACTGGAACCATCCTGTCCTGTTTTTGTAAATGTTTTGATATTGTCTGCTGTCTTCGGGGCATTCAGTGGTTATTTTCTTCATTTACTGATTGTAGATTTGTTTGTTTCATCCTGCTTTTTTGTTTTATTTGGTTATGTCTGAGCAGGCGAGCTGTGCGTTCTTTGTTGTTTGTTAGTCTGTGGGCACGATACTTTTTACCTCCTCCAGTGGGCAGGGTCAGTCACTCAGGTATGGTACTGCAGGGCAGGTCCAGCTGAAGGGGAGTTGCTGGGCTGGGTTGTTTGTGGCATGTACCAGGGCTGACAGTGCGGACCAGGAATCAGTGCAGGGCAAGTTCCAGTAGGCCGTGTCTTTGCTGCTTGGGAGTGTGATGTTCATTCATGGTGCAGGTAGGCAGGAAGGAGAGGGTAGACTGTGATGTGTGGAGCTAAGATGGGTATGGGAACGATGAGAGAGAGGAGAGAGGAACAGGAGCCAAAAACATACACACACGAAAGAGTGCTAAGGGAGCTTGCTATTGGAGTGGAGAGATGAGAGACTGAGAAATGGGGAAAAACAAAAATGAAAAAAAAAGAAAAAGTGAATAAATCGAGAAACTGGAAATGAAGAAAGACAAAAGGGAAATAGGAGAGACAAAAAAACAAAACAAAGAAACAAAAAAAGAAAAATATGCACCCAGGGATGTCCCTGTGCATCTGCGCAGAGTAAGGGAGTAGCTTCCAAGCTGTGCAGTACTGCCCAGCTAGAAGAGGCTTCCAAGCTGAGAAAAGAAAAAGAAAACAAACAAATCAAAACAGAACAAAATCAGAGCAAACAAACAAAAAAAAGCGCCAGGGGTCCCACCAGCGTGGCGGCATGGGCTAGGAAGCAGTTTCACAGTCAAGCAGTGTTTCGCAGCCTTTGAGGAAGAAGCAAAGATGGCACAGGGAGCCAGGTATTTGAGAGAAAGGAGGGGGAGGTGGTGAGAGGTAAGGAAGAAATCTAAAGAAGCGGAAAAAAGCAACACCAGCAGTCAACAAAAGGCACTCAGGGAGCCAGCCAGCGCGGGAGGGTGGAATCCAAGCGACAGCAGTGTGAAGCTGGTGCTTCCCAGCGAAGAGACTGTGGCTGCAGGAAGCAGAGGAGGCTAAGTGAGGGGTGAAGAAGGGTGGGGGGTGGGAAAGCCTATATTTCTGGTTACCAGTTGTTCTGTCTCCTGCTGGAAGCTGTGTGAAGCTGCTTTTTCATACCCCCGTTCACTGATCTCCAGTAGGAGTCCAAGGTGGCGAATCTGTGCTGCAGTAGCTGATAGGGCGCCTCTGCATGTATCTCTCCTCACTCTCTGTTCTGTCAGTTTCTTATTCCATTCGGTGCTTGGCTGAGTTCTTTATCTCTTCATTTGATTCTTAGGGTATCAGGATTGACAAGTGACTCTGTTTGACTTAGTTTTTCTGATCTTTGCTGCGGAAGGACGGCGTGGTGCTTCTGACTGTAGAGCCATGTTGCCCAGAAGTCCCGGCTATAATTTTTTAAGGTCCATCTTTCTACCGTAAATATACTGTTCTAATGGTATACAGTGTCTTTTGTAGTTATTACTTCCCATTCTAGTTTCCCTGCCATTGAGCTATTTTAGGGCTTTATTACATGTTTCTTCTTCAAGTTACTTTGTTGCTATCCATTACCCACTCCTGCCACTTGCTTGAATCTTAAAGCCCAGCCTTAATCATGTGACTTTCATATTCACATCTTTTCCGTAGTTTCCCTCTTACCTATTAAATAAAATCCAAAGTCTGTGATTTAGCATCAAGTCTTATCCAGATCTAACCCCACCTTAAGTTGTCCCTCTTCATTACCTCTAAGATAAATAATTCTGCTTAGCTAGACTTTTGTTACTCTTTGTTCATGTTATTTTTCTTCTGTTAGAAAGCTGTTCCCAGCTACAATGATATCCCTTCCGTAAAGCTCCCACTATGAAGCTCCCCTAGCCTCCCAGCTAGATTTAGTCTCATTCTTTCTTTTTTTATCTTATTGGGCCACATTGTATAAATAATTGGTTAATAATTAATAAAGTTGTTGTTAGTTGCTGTCAAGTCCATCCTGACTCATGGTGATCCCATTTGTGCAGAGTAGAATTGCTCCATGGGGTTTTCAAGGCTGTGACCTTTTGGAAGTAGCTTGCCAGGCCTTTCTTTCGAGTTGCGTCCAGGTGGGTTAGAACCACCAACCTTTCAGCTAGTAGTCAAGCACTTAACCATTTGCACCACACAGGCTACCTGTCTCAGTTTTTATGTTTCTTGTAACACCTAGCATAATGCTCATGTTTAGTGGAAACTGTAGTTGCCATGTCTGTAGGTCAGAATGATGGGATATCAGAATTTCATGTGGTTAAGTCTAAAACTTAGTCATTCAATAAGTATCTGAGTATCTGCTATCGTGTTCATTATCATATCAATAGCATAGAGTACAGGAGCCCCGGTGGCACAGTGGTTAAGTGCTCAGCTGCTAACCAAAAGGTCAGCAGTTTGAAGCCACCCGTGACTTGGCAGGAGAAAAAACCTGACGATCTGCTCTGGTAAAGATTACAGCCTAGGAAGCCCTACGCAAGCAGTTCTAATCTACTCTGTCGTGTAGGATCACTATGAGTCGGGATTGACTCGATGGCACACAACAACACAGCATAGAGCATGTTGCTAGAGTGCTATTAATGTACCAGATAACTAACCCAGTTGCGCTCGAGTTGACTTCGACTCACGGCAACCCCATGTGTGTCAGAGTAGAACTGTGTTCCATGGGCTTTTCAGTGGCTGATTTTTCTGAAGTAGATCCCCAGGCCTTTCTTTTTGAGGCACATCTTTAGGTTAGCAGTAGGTTGCATAAGCTGTTTGCACCACCCAGGAACTCCACTACACTCATAGAAGGTACTTTATAAATAGTAATGGAATGAACAGATGAATATAGTTGAATCTCTAGCTGGGCCGTTCTTTTATCTCCAGAATCTCACGCCTAGGTATATACTTGGCTTTTCCACTTAGAAGTCTGACAGTTATCTCAAACTTTAACAATCTCCCAAACTCTTAATTCCCTGTTCTCTCCCAGTCTCCCCCATTTCTGTCAGTGGTAAATGTGTCATCCATTCAATTACTCAAGTCAAAAATCTAAGAATAGTTTTAGATTTATTCCCTTGTCCTTACCACCTCATATTTTCTCACCCTCTCATATCTAATCCATCAGCTTATTGTTGTTAGGTGCCATCCAGTCAGTTCTGAGTCATGGAGACCCTGTGTACAACGGAACAAAACACTGCCCGGTCCTGCGCCATCCTCACAATCATTACGCTTGAGCCCATTGTTGCAGCCACTGTGTCCATCCATCTTGTTGAGGTTCTTCCTCTTTTTCACTGACCCTCCACTTTACCTAGCATGATGTCTTCTCCAGGGATTGGTCCCACCTGATAACATGTCCAAAGTACGTGAGATGAAGTCTCGCCGTCGTCACTTCTAAGGAGCATTCTAGCACTTTAAAGAGGTCTTTTGCAGTAGATACACCCAGTGCAGTGCATCTTTTGATTTCTTGACTGCTGCTTCCATGGACGTTGATGGTGGATCCAGGTAAAATGAAATCCTTGTCAACTTCAGTATTTTCTCCGTTTATCATGATCTTGCTTATGGGTCCAGTTGTGAGAATTTTTGTTTTCTTTATGTGAAGGTGTAATCCATACTAAAGGCTATTGACTTTAATCTTCATCAATAAGTGCTTCGAGTCTTCTTCACTTTCAGCAAGCGAGGTTGTATCATCTGCATATTGCAGGTTGTTAATGAGTCTTCTGATGCCTCATTCTTCATCAGCAAGTACCATTAATTTTAACTCTGAAATATATATTCAATTCAACTACTCTCCAATGCTACTATCACTGTAGCTCAGGCCACTGTTGTCTGAATTGCTGCAGTAGCGTTCAGTTGACTGCCTCCAACCGTTTCTCAACACCTTAATAAGATGAGGGTTTTATAAAACTAATCACCATCGTGCCTAAAAACACTTTAGTAACTTTTGCATTTAAAATAATTCTAAACTTCTTTTCATGGCCTATGTGGGCCAGCACCTGCTTATCTTCCCAAGCTGATTTTGAGTTGCTTCTCATTCGCTACCTCCAGCTACACTGATCTTTTTTCAGTTCTTGAAACTCTTTTAAAATCCAGTGCTTTTTTATGAGCTCTGGAACAATTGTTTCCTCCACTGTTTTCATCATCTTTAGATCTCACGTTTTCAGAAAATCCTTTTCTGATCACTGCATTTGGAATCGCCTTCCCCTTCTATTTTCTGTCTCAGCTCTTGTATATTTCCTTCACAATACACATTACAGTTTGTATATAACTTATTTACTTTTTTGGGGTCTTTTCACTCTGCTAGATTGTAAGCTTCTGAATATATAATGGCAAACAATGCCTGGCATATAAAAGAGCCTTTGATAATTATTTGGTGAACTAAATACTGAATGATGTGGCTAAAATGACATCACACAGTTTCAATGGATAATCAGTTACTGAGCTAAATAAGTTTGTCTTTTAAGGTATTTCCAATAGAATTGTGCTTTTTATTCTAAGATGGTGGTTTTGCTTTATTACCCCAGGTAGTATTACAGGTAAGTTACATCATTTGCCACCTATATCATTATCAAAGAAATTTGTAAGATTTCTTTTTACCTTTAGGTCACTCTCCCCTTAGTTGTAATTCTTAAAAGAATAATCATTAGCTAAAAACAACCCTGAGTGAGAGGTAAAATAAATATTCCTGATATCGTAGAATAGGACTCTTGAGATTCAGACCATTTAAGTAACTTATTCAAGGTTATAGAGCAAAGGAGTTTCACAGGCAGAACAGTATCCTTCTCTCTAGCCTAACAACTCAGTTATTTTCACTATACCTCTCTGGTTTCCATAGCATGTTCCAGGATATTACATTACATTCAGAGAACAAATCTAATTTTCCCAGTGAGTAACACCTTTCTTTATTGCTTTTAAATTTTACTTTTATAATCACAAGTTTCTGCTGAAAATTATGACGACCTTTACAGAAGTTATAGAAATTTGGCTCCATTTGTTTGGGTTATATGGTGGAATTTTTTCATCCTATTGTGCCAGAGGCCTAGCAGAAAAGACCTTTAATAGTTAGGACAAAATAAGACTTGTAATAGTTGTGCTCATCACAGTCAGAAACCAAGAGCAGCAGTAAACCCTGTGAATACTTGTTTTGTTGTGCTTTGGCATTATTGATTACTGTACTGCTTCTCATGGAGTCTCTGGGTGGCACAAATGGTTAATGTGTTTGCCAAAAGCTTGGAGGGTTGATTCCACCCAGAGGTGCCTTGGAAGAAACCTGGCAATCTACTTCTGAAAAATCAGCTGTTGAAAACCCTATGGAACACAGTTCTACTCTGATATACGTGGAGTTGCGATGAGTCAGAATTTGACTCAACGGCAACTGGTTTAACTACTTCTCAAGATTGTGAAAGCCTTGAAATTATTTTACAATTATTATCATTCAAGCATAATAAAGAGATCTAAGTGAGGAATTGGTGTTAGTCCACCAGTTTTAAAACTCACCATTTTCTCTCCAGCTATGCCAGTAGTTTTCAAACTATTGCACAGAATATCGGGATTACAGAAAGCATCCATCAGGATTTAAGAAAGAAGTACATGGATATGTGTCTAATATATCACTTGCAGTCCTTGTGTCAATATCTGTCAGATGGAAACCTGAAATCAGTGCTCCATTTAGTTTTTCAGAAATCATCATAAGTGTAATTTGGCCCTTTGGACAGATATTGATGTCAGTTCCCTATGCCATAAAAATACCACAGGGCATCCCTGGTACAGTCAGTAAGGAGATAGGTGGAATATTGAAATAGCTGAATTTTTGTCCAGCTGTTTAGAAGGCACTAGGAAATACCTCAGGATATATAGCAAGATTTTGTAAATTTGAATTATAAGTCATATTCGTAAGATTGTTCTTTTGGTTATTAAGAGTTTCACATTGGGGTTGAATTTAAAAACAAGTAGGTAAATTACTGTGACACTGTATGTATGTTCATGTTTAGGTAGCATTTGTGTAGTTTATATACGCATACAATTTGGCAAAGAAGAAACGCAGCGTTTGTGCTTTCAAACACCCTGTCCAGAAATTGTTCTATCTTGAATTTGTATCAAAACTATTCACAACTAAAACTAACGAACTGACCAAGACTAGTCTTTTCCATTAAATGAGATAGTCCATATAGAGCGTCTAGTAAGGTGCCTGGCACACAGCAGGTACGTACTCAGTGATCATTAGTTGTTATCATCAGGCTATCTCCTAGTCTAACATATCAGCTAAAGATGATACCTCTTTGGAATTTCTGTAACATCTTGCCTTTTATTTTTTTAATATATATACATATGCCTCCTGTACATTCAAGATATTTTTGAGCTAAGAATATTGAGAGTCCAGTAAAGCAATAATTTGTCCATGGTAACACATTTGGGATTTCAACCCTGGTCTCTCAGCTTGCCTTCAAACCCCATACTTTTTCCCTTAAAAAGGGCATCGGGGGTGGAGGGCAGTGAAAGTGTACCTTTTGTCTTGTATTTTAGTGTGTGGTATTGCGTTCCTGTATTCTTTCTTTGCTTAGGCTCTAAGTTTCTTGAGGGCAGGGATTGTGCCTTACTTGTCTTTGATTCAAGGTTTTAAGACTTCAGCATATTGCTATGCCGTGTTCACTTTGTATTGAGTGAATGAACAAATACTATGTAATTTTCTTAGAAAATGGTGAAATTATAAGCTATTTTAAAAAAGAAAAACAACATTACATTGCTGTCTCCAGAGCTAGTCTGGACTGTTTTTAGCCTCTGAGAGAATGTGTCTACCTAAAATTTGTATTCTGTTAACTTCCCAGAAGAATTTTTGTCTGGGCCTGATGGACACAACTTTTTATTGGCCCCTTTGACCACCAATGTTTAACATTGATAATTGAGATTGCTAGGTTAAAAAATAACCTGAATGCTTTAAAATTGGGTGGTGCAGTGCAATGGATCAGTTTTATATGGCCTTTCTCACCATGGTCTTGTAACTCCCACTAAATGATTGAGTATGACTATGCAAATAAGGTGCATGGAACTCTTTTGGGGGTGGGGCCATGCAAATAAGATATATAGAACCCTGACGACGGATTGGTCAGTTTTGCCATTCCACTAGGCTTAAAATGAGCCATCTCTGAGACAGAAAGGGGGGACCTCACTACCACCAAGAAAGAAGAACTAGGAGTGGAGCTTGTCTTTTGGACCTGGGATCCCTATGCTGAGAATCTCCTAGACCCAGGAGACAGAGAGAGAGCTGTAACCCCAGAGATGGTGAGAGACAGAGAGAAGCAGTGGCAGGGAAAGGGCAGCGGCAGAGGCAGCAGAACCAGAAGACCGGCAGGAGACGGCATGGTGGGCTTTCTGGTCCATGGAGTGAGAAAGCTGAGCATCTTCAGGCAGGCGGCTTGCTGGCAGAGTGGGGTGTCTGTGGGCACCTAGCAGAGCTTGCTGGCTGTCCTTCTTAGGCTGGGTTCTCTAGAGGACCAAAACCAGTAAAGTGTATAAATATATATAGAGAGAGAGATTTATATTAAAGAAATGGTTCACATGATTGTAGAGGCTGAAATGTCCCAAGTCTGTGGATCAGGATAGAGGCTTCTCCTGATTCATGTAGCCGCAGGGGCTGACGAATGCAAGATCAGCAGGTCGGAAAGCAGGGCTCTTGCTCACAGGTTGTGAATATCGACGAATCCCAAAATTGGCAGGCAAGACAACAGTGCTTCTCTTGATTCACATAGCCGCACGGGCTGGCGAACCCAAGATCGGCAGGTTGGAGAGCAGGGCTCCGCTCATAGGCTGTGATGATCGACGAATCGCAAGATCGGCAGATAAGCTGATAGCTCAAGTCCCAAGAACTGGAGATCAGGCAAAAGGAGGCAGCTGCAGGATCCAGAGCGAGCAAAAAGCCAGAATGTCTGCATGTATTCGGGTGCAGGCCACACCACCAAGGAAGCTCTCTTTCAACTGACTGGCTACTCATAGCAGATCCCATCGTGGGAGTTGTCACATATAAACACAGAGAATCATGGCCCAGCCAAGCTGACACACAATCTTAACCGTCACACCGACCCACGGAGTGAGAGAGCTGAGCACCTTTGGGCCAAGGCTTACTGGTGGAGTAGGCTGCCTCTGCTTATTGGTGGAGCTAAAGAGGTTTGTAACACTTAGCAGGTGAGGGCCAGAGAGGCATGCTTTCGGGCACAGCTGAAAAGAAGCTGTCCTGATGGAAGAACTGTATCCTGAGTCATCCCTGATCCTGAATTGTAACCTGTTACTTCCCTAATAAACCCAGTAATCGTGAGTATGGTCTGTGAGTTCTGTGTGGTCATTGCAGTGAATTTTTGAACCTAGCAGAGAAGTAAAGAGTGCCGTGGGAGGGACGACTGGTGTCAGAATTAATAAAAACGTTGGAGGTTGGAGGTATGTTTCACTTCCTCCTATAGAGGCCCTGGTGGTACAGTGGTTAAGTGTTTGGCTGCTAACCAAAAGGTCAGCAGTTCAAATTCACCAGCCACTCCTTGGAAACCCTATGGGGCAGTTCTGCTCTTGTCCTGTGTGGTTGCTATGAGTCGAAATCGACTCAATGGCAATGAGTTTTCATAGGAATCAGCCTTGGACTGATGCTAATGGTGATTCTCTCTCCTCCTCATGAAGTTAGAGGAAGTCAGACGCCCTCACACTGCCATTTTTACAGAGGATAATGGGCCATTGTAGCTCCAGGAGGGGAAAGGTAGTGGAAGGGAAGAAACTTTCCTGAATAAGTGTGTTTTCACATGTTCTGTCAATGTAATTCTAAAAAGAAATCTGTAATATAATGACATATTTTCCTTATATATGTGTTGATATTTACAAATGATGAAATCAAAGGGGTAGGTCAAGGAAAATGCTTAAAATCACAGTGAATAAATATTGAACTTTTGCTTTTATTTCAGGTTGTCCATCTTCACATGGTCTCTTTTATTTTTAGAGCAGTTAGGTTTACAGAAAAATTGCATACGAAGTCCAAAGAGTTCCTATATACCTCTCCCCATACACAGTCTCCCCATCTTTAGTGTGGTACATTTGTTATAATTGATGAACCAATATTGATTTAGTATTATTGTTATTATTAACTGAAGTCCATAGTTTACATTAGTTTCACTTTTGGTATTGTACAGTTCTGTGAGTTTTGACAAATGCATAATGACATATATTATCATTATAGTATCTTACACTGTGCTCCAGCTATTCGTCCCTTTTCCCTTTTCTCCTGAACCCCTGGTAACCACTGGTCTTTTACTGTCAAGTTGAGGAAGTTCCCCTCTATTCCTAGTTTGCTGAGAATTTTTGTCATGAATGGGTACTGGATTTTGTCAGATGCTTTTTCTGCATCTATTGATATGATCATTTGATTTTTCTTCTTTACTGATATGAGGGATTACATTAATTGATTTTTGAATGTTGAATCAGCCTTGCATACTTGGACTAAGTCCCTTTTGGTTGTTGCATATAATTCTTTTTATACATTTCTGGATTCTATTTGCTAATATTTTGTTGAGGATTTTCACATCATGAGAGATATTGGCTTGTAATTTCCCTTTTTTGTAGTCTCTTTGTCTGGTTTGGGTATTAAGATAATGCTGGCATCATAAAATAGGTTAAGAAGTGTTCCCTCTCCTGTTCTCTGGAAGAGGCTATAAATAAAGAATTAGTATCATTTCTTCTTTACATGTTTGGTAGAATTCACCAGTGAAGCCATCTGAGCCTAGTGCTTTCTGTTTTGGAAGGTTATCAAATGTTAATTCAAATCACGTGGTCTTTTCATATTTCATTAGTTTGTAGTTGATAGGCTGCTCTTGGTTTCTGAAACTAAGAAGTTCATATTTCATTAGTTTGTAGTTGATAGGCTGCTCTTGGTTTCTGAAGCTAAGAAGTTTCCAAGTAATTTGAAGTCATAGGGTTTATATTTTGTGGCTAGAAATAAGATTTACTTTAACTAAGTGAAAATAGGGTTCTAAATGGTTTCACTTTAGAAATCAAGTGCTGAACCTTACATATGTTCATGATACAGATACAGACTTGTAATTTGGAATCAGTTTAATAAATATGTGAAGGCTGCTCAAATGAAGTAGAAGTCTGTTGTTGAAACATATCTTCTTATTCTGAATTGTGTAACTCCTTAAGAGCAGGTTCCTTTTATATGTCTTGTTTGTACAACTTCTAGTACTTAAGTACTTAATAAACATTTATGGAATTTTATGGAATTAATAAATTGAACATTGACTAACTTGAAGAATATTACTTCTTTGAAATCAGGAGTCATGAAATAACCCCTTACTCCCCTGCTGTTTAGCACCCCCTCCCTCATTCTATTCTCCTTGTTGTCAGCTAGATGTCTTCATTCCACTATTTACCACTACCCCTCTCAATACACACAGTATCTACTGTGGCCATCTGTTTACTATTGTATCCCTAGCACAGTTCCCAGAATATTTTAGAGATTCACATATTTATTGGTTGAAGGAATGAAATTTAAATCTGGGAATATATGTGGCCAGACTAAATAGGCATATACTGTCAAGCAGTGGTTCCTAACCGGGATAGTTAATAAGTACAGAACCCAGACAAAAAATAAATATGTACACACTTTCCTATAGTTTGGGAGTGCCAAGTGTAGGTTATCACAAGTTTAAAAAAAAAAACAACTTAAAACAATCTTTCCCATCTACTGTATGCATTTCTACTTAAAAGGAAAAGAAACTGCCTAATAAAAAAGCCCTTTAGTAGTTCACTAAATTTCTTTGCGTGAAGTCTGAGATTGAGAAATTTGATACAGAGTTGGTTCTCTAATAAATAGTGGTGTAAACAAAACCCAACCTGTTGCTGTCGAGTTGATTCCAACTAGCGACCCTATAGGACAAAGTAGAACTGCCCCATATGGTTTCCAAGGAGCGCTTGGTGGATTCGAACTGCCGACCTTTTGGTTAGCAGCCGAGCTCTTAACCACTGTGCCAACAGGGCTCCAAATAGTACTATAGTAATTTCCCTATATATGTAATAAGCCACTTTTTAAAAACCTGCTTTTATTTTGACTGAATTCCTAACCATGCATTTAGGACTTTTTATGTGAATGCTTTTTAGAAGTTAGTGTAATCGTGGTACTTGAAGTAGTTTCTCTTCAATTAACCATAAAAGGCTGGCATTAAAAATAATGGAGATGTCCAATTAAGCAGTTCATAATGTTTTTTTAAATTTTTTCATTTTTCCCATACAAAAATTTATACATACATTGTTATGTGACTCTTAATTGCTCTCCCCATACAGCGATAGCATACTCCTACTTTCCACTCCTGATTCCCCATGTCCATTCAACCAGCTCCTAACCCTCTCTGCCTTCCCATCTCACATCCGGACAGAAGCTTCCCAGTTAGTCTCTTGTATCTACTTGAGCTGAGAGGCACACTCCTCACTTTATGTACCACTTTGTGTCCCACAGTCCAGTCCAATCCCTGTCTGAAGAGTTGGCCTCAGAAATTGTTCTAGTTCTGGGCGGATAGAGAATCCAGGGGCCATGCTTTCCGGGGTTCCTCTAGTCTCAGTCAGACCATTAAGTCTGCTTACTAGAATTTGAGTTCTGCACCCCATCTTTCTCCTGCTCCATCCAGGACTCTGTTGTGTTCCCTGTTAGGGCAGTCATTGACGGTAGCCAGGAACCATCTAGTTCCTCTGGGCTCGGGCTGATAAGGTCTCTGCTTTATGTGGCCCTTTCTGTCTCTTGGGCTAATACTTTCCTTGTGTCTTTGGTGTTCTTCATTCTCCTTTACTCCAGGTGGTTGGAACCAATTGATGCATCTTAGATGGCCACTTGAAAGCTTTTTAAGACCCCAGACACCACTCAACCAAAGTAGGATGCAGAGCATTTTCTTAATAAGCTTTGTAATGAAAATTGACCTAGATGTGCCCTGAAAGCATGGTCCCCAGACCCCTGCCCCTGCTACTGTGTCCCTCCAAGTGTTTGATTGTATTCAGGAAACTTCTTAGCTTTGGTTTAGTCCCAGTTGTGCTGACTTCCCCTGTAGTGTGTGCTGTCCTTCCTTCACCTAAGATAATTCTTATCTACTATCTAGTTAGTAAATAATCCACACCCTCCCTCCTTCCCTCCCCTCCTAACCATCAAAGAATGTTTTCTTCTGTGTTTAAACCCTTTCTTGAGTTCTTATAGTAGTGGTATTACACACTATTTGTCCTTCTGTGACTGACTAAAGTCACTCAGCATAATGCCCTCCAGATTCCTCCGTGTTATAAGATGTTTCACGGCTTCATCGTTGTTCTTTATCATTGCGTAGTATTCCATTGTGTGGATATAACATAATTTGTTTATCCATTCATCCGTTGATGGGCACCTAGGTTGTTTCCATCGTTTTGCTATTGTGAACAGTGCAGCAGTGAACATGGGTGTGCATATATCTTTCGTGTGATAGCTCTTATTTCCCTAGGATGTATATGGTACTTCTATTTCTAGCTTTTTAAGGAAGCGCCAAATCAATTTCCAAGGTGGTTGTACCATTTTACATTCTCATCAACAGTGTATGTGTTCCAGTCTCTACACAGCCTCTCCAGCGTTTATTATTTTGTGTTTTTTGGACTAATGCTAGCCTTGTTGCGGTGAGATGATATCTCATTGTAGTTTTGATCTGCATTTCTCTAGTGGCTAATGATCGTGAGCATTTCTTCATTTGTCTGTTAGCTGCCTGAATATCATCTTTGGCAAAGGGCCTGTTAATATCCTTTGCTCATTTTTTAATTGGGTTTTTGTCCTTTTGTTTTTGAGGTTTTGCGGTATCTTGCAGATTTTAGAGATTAGACACTGATTGGATTTGTTGTAGCCAAAAATTTTTTCCCAATCTGTAGGTTGTCTTTTTACTCTTTTGGTGAAGTCTTTTGATGAGAATAAGTGTTTGATTTTTAGGAGCTCCCATTTATCTAGTCTCTCTTCTGGTGCTTGTGCATTGTTACTTAAAGTTTGTATTGTGTTTATACCATGTATTAGTTAGGGCTCCTAGCATTGTTCCTATTTTTTCTTCCATGATCTTTATTGTTTTCGATCTTATATTTAAGTCTTTTATCCATTTTGAGTTAGTTTTTGTGCGTTGTGTGAGGTATGGGTCTTGATTCAGTTTTTTGCAGATGGATATCCAGTTATGCCAGCAGCATTTGTTAAAGAGACTGTGTTTTCCCTAATTAACGGACTTCAGGCCTTTGTCAAATATGAGCTGCTCATAGGTGGATGAATTTATGTCTGGATTCTCAACTCTGTTCCATTGGTCTGCGTATCTGTTGTTGTACCAATACCAGGCTGTTTTGACTACCATGGTGGTACAGTAGGTTCTAAAATCAGGTAGTGGGAGGCCTCCCACTTTGTTCTTCTTCTTGAGTAATGCTTTACTTATCTGGGGCCTCTTCCCTTTCCGTATGAAGTTGGTGATTTGTTTCTCGATCTGATTAAAAAATGCCGGTGAAATTTGGATCGGGATTGCATTGTATCTGTAAATCGCTTTGGGTATAATTGACATTTTCATAATATTGAGTCTGCCTATCCAAGAGCAAGGTATGTTTTTCCACTTATGCAGGTCTCTTGGTTTCTTGAAGTAGTGTCTTGTAGTTTTCATTGTATAGATCCTTTATATCTCTGGTTAAATTTATTCCTAAGTATTTTATCTTCTTGGGGGCTATTGTAAATGGTGTTGATTTGGTGATTTCCTCTTCGAGGTTCTCTTTGTTGGTGTAAAGGAATCCAACTGATTTTTGTATGTTTATCTTGTATCCTGAAACTTTGCTGAACTCTTCTATTAGTTCCAGTAGTTTTCTTGTGGATTCTTTGGGGTTTTCTGTGTATAAGATCATATCATCTGCAAATAGAAATGCTTTGACTTCTTCCTTACCAATTTGGATGCCCTTTATTTCTTTTTCTAGCCTAATTGCTCTGGCTAGGACCTCCAGCGTGATGTTGAATAAGAGTGGTGATAAAGGGCATCCTTGTCTGGTTCCCGTTCTCAAGGGGAATGCTTTCAAACTCTCTCCAGTTAGGATGATGTTGGCTGTTGGCTTTGTATAAATGCCCTTAATTATATCGAGGAATTTCCCTTCTATTCCTATTTTATTGAGAGTTTTTATCATGAATGGGTGTTAGACTTTGTCAGATGTCTTTTCTGCAGTGATTGATAAGATGTGGTTCTTTTGTTTTATTTATGTGATGGATTACATTCATTATACACCTATTAGATCATGGTGAGTAATGTTTTTGATATGTTGCTGAATTCTGTTGGCTAGAATTTTGTTGAGGATTTTTGCGTCAATGTTCATGAAGGTTACTGGTCTGTAATTTTCTTTTTTTGTGGTGTCTTTACCTGGTTTTGGTATCAGGGTTATGCTGGCTTCATAGAATGAGTTTGGGAGTATTCCATCCTTTTCTATGCTCTGAAATATCTTTAGTAGTAGTGGTGTTAACTCTTCTTTGAAAGTTTGGTGGAATTCTCCAGTGAAGCTGTCTGGGCCATGGCTTTTTTTTGTTGTTGGGAGTTTTTAAATTACCTTTTCAATCTCTTTTATAGATTTATTTAGTCGTTCTACCTCTGTGTTAGTTTAGGTAGGTAGTGAGTTTCTAGAAATTTGTCCATGTCCTCTAGGTTTTCAAATTTGTTAGAGTACAATTTTTCATAGTATTCTGTTATGATTCTTTTGATTTCAGTTGGGTCTGTTGTGATATCACCCATCTCATTTCTTATACGGGTTATCTGCTTCCTCTCTTGCTTTTCTTTCATCAGTTTGGCCAATGGTTTATCGATTTGTTGATGTTTTCTAAGAACCAGCTTTTGGACTTGTTAACTCTTTCAGTTGTTCTTCTATTCTGTATTTCATTTAATTCTGCTCTAATTCTTATTAGTTCCTTTCTTCTGGTGCCTCAGGGTTTCTTTTGCTGCTCTCTTTCTACTTGTTCCAGTTGTACCATTAATGTTTTGATTATGGCCCTTTCTTCTTTTTGGATGTGTGCATTTATTGCTACAGACTGACCTCTGAGCACTGCTTTTGCTGTATCCCAAAGGTTCTGGTAGGACATGTTTTCATTCTTGTTTGATTCTATGAATTTCTTTATTCCATCCTTAATTTCTTTTATAACCCAGTAGTTTTTGAGCAAGGTGTTGTTCAGTTTCCATGTGTTTGATTTTTTTTCCTCGCTTTTTATGTTGTTGATTTCTACTGTGATGGTTTTATGGTCAGTAAAGATGCTTTGTAATACCTCGATGCTTTGGATTTTGTTAAGGCTTGCTTCATGGCCTAATATGTGGTCTGTTCCGGAGAATGTTCCATGTGCATTGGAAAAGAAAGTATACTTGGCTGCTGTTGGGTAGAGTGTTCGATATATGTCTTTGAGATCAAATTGGTTGATTGTAGCATTAAGCTCTTCAGTGTCTTTGTTGAGCTTCTTTCTGGATGTTCTGTCCTTTACCAGAAGTGGTGCGTTGAAGTCTCCTACTACTGTTGTGGAGCTGTCTATCTCTCTTTTCAGAGCTGTTAGAGTTTGTTTTATGTATTTGGAGCCCTGGCATTGGGTGCATAAATATTTATTATAGTTATGTCGTCCTGGTGTATTGACCCTTTAATCATTATACAGTGTCCTTTCTTATCCCTTGTGCTGGATTGTACTTTGAAGTCTATTTTGTCAGAGATTAATATTGCCACTCCTGCTCTTTTTTGAGTGTTGTTTGCTTGATATGTTTTTTTCCATCCTTTGAGTTTTAGTTTGTTTTGTACCTTTAAGTCTCAGGTGTGTCTCTTGTAGGCAGCATATAGACGGATCGTGTTTTTTATCCAGTCTGCCACTCTGTCTCTTTATTGGTGCATTTAGTCCATTTACATTCAGCGTAATTATTTATAGGTATGAGTTTAGTGCTGTCATTTTGATGTCTTTTTTTGTGTGTTGTTCAGTTTTATTTTTCCACTTAATTTTCTGTGCTGAGTCATTTTTCTTTATGTATTTTCTTTTCATCTCTTTCATTGTTGTTGATTTTGTGTTTGCTGAGTCTTTATATTTTTCTAGTTTTTTATTTTGACTTGTAGGATTGTTAGTTTCCTTTGTGGTTACCTTAATATTTACCCCTGTTTTTCTAAGTTTATACCAGTCTCTTATTTCTTTATATCTTATTTCTTTATATCTCTTATTTCTTTATATACCTTGACTTCCTCTCCATATGTAAAGTCTATGTCTGCATTTTTTAAGTCCCTCTTTTTTCTTTTAATATTGCCATCTTTTACATATTGACATCTGTTTCCCTATTTTCAGTGTTTTAGGTTTGATTTACTTTTGTGACTTCCCTATCTGGGTTGATATCTGGTAGCTCTGTCCTGTGTTCTAGTCTTGAGTTGATATCTGATGTTGCTGATTTTCTAACCGGACAACTCCCTTTAGTATTTCTTGTAATTCACTAAACTTCTGTTTATCTAGAAATGCCCTAATTTCACTATTATATTTGAGAGACAGTTTCTTGGCTGGCAGTTTTTTTCCTTCCAGGCTTTATATATGTCATCCCATTGCCTTCTTGCCTGCAGGGTTTCTGTTGAGTAGTCCGAGCGTATTCTCATTGACTGTCCTTTGTAGATGACTTTTTGTTTATCCCTAGCCACTCTTCAAATTCTCTATGTTTGGTTTTGGCAAGTTTGATTATAATATGTCGTGGTGACTTTCTTTTGGGATCTACCTTATGTGGGGTTCAATGAGCATCTTGGATAGATATCTTGTCATCTTTCATGATATCAGGGAAGTTTTCTGCCAACAAATCTTCAACAGTTCTCTCTGTATTTTGTGTTACCCCTGTGTTCCCTCTGCACCCCTACCCCCGCCTGGGTTCTGGTACTCCAGTCACTCATAGGTTATTCCTGTTGTTAGAGTCCCACATAATTCTTAGGGTTTCTTCATTTTTTTAAATCCTTTTATCTGATTTTCCCTCAAATAAGTTGGTGTCAAGTGCTTTATCTTCAATCTCTCTAATTCTGACTTCTATTGCCTCAGTTCTGCTCCTATAACTTCCTATTGAGTTGTCTAATTCTGAAATTTTATTGTTAATCTTCTGGATTTCGGGTTGCTGTCTCTCTGTGGAATCTTGCAGCCTGTTAAATTTGTCATGCTTTTCTCTAATCTTTTTAATTTCTTCTATTGCATGTTCTGCAGTTTGCTTATTTTCCTTCCTAATTTCTTGAAGAGTTCTGTGTATTAATCGTTTGTATTCTGCCTCTGGTAATTCCAAGAAATTTTCCTCCTCTGGAAAATTTCTAGATTCTTTATTTTGGATTATATTTATTTATTTTATGTTTGCTTACTGTGCCCTAGCTTCTTGTTTTGTTTTGATATGCCCAAATAAGCTGCTTATATGAGCTAGTTTGATTATTGGCACCTTTGAAGCTCTAATGTCCTGTCACCAGGTGGTTAGATCAGTTACTAGGTATGTGAGCTCGGGAGTCTGCCCACTCCTCCTATAGGGATTCAGCTCAGATGCCCAGGTAGATAGCCACCAAGTATTTGGGGAAGGCTCTCACTTACAATCCTAGACAGGCATGGGTGATTGGTGTAGGCACAGGCATCTGGCTGGAACAGGGGGACATACTCTGAGCAAGGCAGGGGGCTGACGGCCGCCCCCTAGTATCCAGGAGGAAGGCGCATCCCTGTTCCGTAGAGCGCGTAGGTGGGTGGGTTTTGCAGCCACACTATGAGCACCTAATGCTGTTGGTTGTAAGGACTGGGGGGCACCTCTTATTCATGGGCTCCTAACGCATGGGTGGAGCCACCAGTCCTTAGGCCCCTGATGTGGGTAGGTGAAGACCCTACTTAATGGGCAGAGCAGTGTAAAATGTCAAGAACCTGTCACTTCACAGCTAAACAATTGAAGTTAGACTTCCGGTATATACCCTGTTGTACTGCAGTAATGAGGGCCTATGCTATTGAGATGAGCCCACACAAGTCTGTGCAAGGGGAAAGGCACTCAAAGTCTGTGGATCCCTTATGTCTGTGCCTAGGCAAAGGAGCTGTGCCTACCCTGGGTTACTGGCTTAGGGGAGCCGGAAGTTTATTTTTTCCCGTTTGTTAATTGGTTCACTCTCCAAGGCGGAGAGAATGGCTCCAGGCATGTGACAGATCTGCTGTCAGCCCCAGGGATTTGACATTTGCTGAAGCCAGTCCAGGACCCAGTGCAAGCAGGGAGCAGGGAGGTAAATGGGAGAGAGGTTTTTCCCTAAGGGGGGTGTTTCTGATCCGCGCTGTAGGCCACATGCAGCAACCTATTGCTGGATCAAGGGCTCCTTCTCACTGGTTCTGGGTGGCCATGTAGACTCTCAGCGGCTGGGTTTCTCCTGGTGCGGAAAGTGCACCTCCCAAGCACAGCCACTTGCCTGCCTCACCCCCGAGTGGCTCAGGCCTGAAGGGCCCAGGCTCTCGCCGGGTCAGGTCTGGCACCTCCTCGCTGCTTCCTCCCCCTGCCACTCAGTCTGTTTCCTCAACTCTGCCTTTGATGTTCAGGCCTCCCAGATTGTCATATATAATTGAATCATTTGTTCTGTCTTGGTTGTAAGAGGGTCCACCAGAAGCGTCTGAATACTCCTCTTTTTTTTTTTTTTTTTTTTTTAATATATTTTATTGTACTTCAGGTGAAAGCTTACGGAGCAAAGTTTCTCATGAAATAGTAGTACACATGTTGTTCTATGACATTGGTTAACAACCCCACAACGTATTAAGCCTCTAAATTCTCAACCTTTTTTTTTTTATGAAAATTACAGATGGCCAAAGATACACCGTTTCAAAAATTTCTACATTCACAGTTCAGTGACATTGACTACGCTCTTCCAACTGTGCTGTTATTCTCACTTAAGATGAAGGCTTACAGAACAAAATAGTTTTTCATTTAACAGTTACTATACATGTTGCCCTATGACAATGGTTAACAATCTCACAGCACATCAAGAATATCCTTACTCCACCTTGTGTTCCCTATCACCAGGGGGCTTCCTTGTCCCCTTCTGTCTTCTGGACCTTGTCAGTGGACTATTGTACCTCTTTAGTCTCATTTGTTTATTTTTTTTTTTATTTTATTTTATTTAAACACCATTTCAAAACTTTTTACTTACGCATTTAAGTGATATTGACTATGCTCTTCCAATTGTGCTGCCATTCTCACCCAAGATGAAGGCTTACAGGACATAACAGCCTCCCATTTAATAGTTACTACAAATGTTGCCCTATAGCAGTGGTCAACAATCTCACAATACATCGACAGTGTCCTTATTCAATTTGTGTTCCTTATCATCAGTTTCCTACTCCCCCTCTGCCTTCTGACCCTTGTCACCGGACTCCTGTACCTCGTTAGTCCCATTTAGTTTTACTGGGCTGTCCATTCCCAGGCTTAACATCGAACCTCAAAGGTAACTTCACCTCTGAGCTCAAAGGGTGTCTGGGGGCCACACTCTTGAGGTTTCTCTAGTATTCTTTAGGCCAGTAAATCTGGTCTTCTTTTTTTTGGGGGGGGGGAGTTAAAATTATGCTCTACATCCTTCTCCAGCTCTGCCCAGAACCCTCTGTTGTGATCCTGGTCAGAGGTGAATACTCCTCTATCTTGGCCTACCTCAGTGCACAGTTATTTATGAAGCGAATTGAGGTATAAATGAAAAACCTTAGTTGTGGTGACTGTCTTGGTGTTTGCACATGTCAAATATTTTATTCTGTTCGTAAGTTGATTTTATCAAATTGCATGTCTAGTTGGAGTTCAGCAAAAATATTTATATATACATGCATACGTCCATACAGAGAAAGAGAGATTAGAAGGGGCAGCAGTAAAGTTGTGAAGCAGCACAGTAGAAAGGAAACCAAATAAAGGGTGAGACCTGGATTTTAGTTCAGGTTTATCATTAGCTGTCTCTTTTTTCTGCACTGCATATCTCTGTTAATTTTTAACAAATGCAGGAAAAGTCAATTATAGGAACTTTGAACATTCAGATTGTTTTGTTGAGTTATCTCTGCTGTATTGAATAGGCAGTTTTTTTTTTAATTCTGCAAGAACTGGGCAAGTGAAAAGAAGTGCTGGGATGCAGGAAGATGTTAGAACACACATATCTGGGCCCCATTCATCAAACTCCTGAATCTGCATAAATTTCTAGTAATGAGGTTCAGAAATGCTTGTTGAAAAAAACAACAACATGAGTGATAGTGATTAAATAGCCAGAGTTGAGGATTATAGACTTAATTCCACTCATGAACACCTCTAAATACTCTCTGTTAATTTAGGAATGTGAGGGAAGTTGAGGCCATTTTTAGTTGTGACACTGGTTTGGTGAAGATTTTTAATCCCAGAACAATATTACATTATAGAACTAGAGAGGACATTAAAGATTACCTAATACAGCAGTCAGTAAACTATGGTCCGTAGGCTAAACCTGATCCTCCATCTGTGTTTGTAAATAAAATTTTATTGGAACGCGGCCATACTTGAATCGTTTATGCATCATCTATAGCTGCTTTTTTGCTACAGTGGCAGAGTTGTGTAGTTGTTAACAGAGACTGTATGGCCTGCAAAGCCTAAAATATTTACTGTCCGGCATTTTACAGATAGTTTGCCAACTCTGAGTAGATCAAACCTGTTGTTTTATAGATGTCGAAATAAGGCTCATAAATAGTGAGTAAAATGTTCTGCAATTACACGGCTAACTGGTGGTCAGAGTGCAAATATAGTTTAGTTCACCTTTTCCTGTCTCCATTCTGGTATTTTTTGTTGGAAGGACTGATACCTGGGTGAGATCAGAGAATACATTTGTGGTACAGAATTTTGTGTATAAGTTCATTATATTATTAATACTACAAAATACTGTTACTTGGGGCAGTAATCCATCAAATCTTAGATAGCATTGCTGCACAAAAGCCTTTTTAATTTGGGTCGGGGGTGGAATTTGATTGTAGTATATACTGTTGCCTGAGTAAAAGTCTTTGGTTTAATCTGCTGAGCAATTTTGTAACATGCTTTTTTTTTTTGCGTGTACAGCCAAATGGACGGACTGTTGAAATGGCTGAGGATGAAGTTGTTCATACTCCTCGAAATGTGTCAGCAAAGCAGCCATTAGAGCCAGACAAGAAAAATGAAAAAGTAAGTTTGGGAGCATATGAAATACGCAAGATCCTTAATAATGAGAGTGACTTGTTATGAAAATGATGCTTTTCAGTTTCACAAAATTGTACGGATACAAGTGAAAACAGGAATCTAGTGTAGTAGATGGATGGGTAGTGAGAGTTTAAGTAAGTTTATTTTAATAGGAAGCGTTTATCACTGAGTATTTTAAAATTCCTATGATATTTAAATATTCATTAATCATGACTTGAACATCTTTTGGATGAGTAAGGCTCCAGATTTATAAATACCTCTTATTAGAAAACAGAATTGTGTTACCTTTGCTAATAGTGCACCTCTGACATAAAAAGCTTAGCAAAGTTGTCAAATTTTCCAGTGGTATTGTTAAAATAGATTTCTGTTGTGATGAAGATATAATCATCTGCATATTAGAACCAAAGGAAGTTCTATACTCAGGTCATTATTAAAAGGTTTGTATATGCACTCTGAAGTTTCCAAATAAGACTTCATCATGCTCCATAAATGGTACATTCCTTTAATTTTATTAATTTTCCAGTTGCCAGTGTTAGAATTAACCCATTTTTACTTAATCCGTTTGGAATTAAGTCAGATTGCCCAAGAAACTATTAACAGTGGTTCCTCCAACTGTGGGAGAAAGACTTTTCACTGAATTCACTTTCATACTTTGAATACTTTCTCTCCCCCTACCCCTCATTTTTTTTTAACCCTGTACGTAACTGCTTTTGGCGCGGAGGGGTGCCTAGGTGTGTTAAGTAGTTTCTAAGAACCAGGATGGAACATCTTCAGTCCCAATAGAATAGTAGTGTGAAATGGTTGCTGCAGTTTCTTGATGGTTTTAATTTCAGAATACCTTTGAAGGAACTAATGATATCAGTTCACCCACTGTAGCCCTGGTGATATGGTAGTTAAGTGCTTGTCTGCTAACCAAAAAGTCAGCAGTTCGAATCCACCAGCTGCTCCTTGGAAACCCTATGGGGCAGTTCTGCTCTGTCCTTTGGGGTCACTATGAGTTAGAATCAACTCGACAGCCAACGGGTTTGGTTTTGGTTTAGCCCAGTGAAACTGGTCTAGGGCCAAGACAGCAGCAGGTACGATGGCTTGAAATAAAAAATAATTGTGCAAAAGAATTAAATTTATGTCTGACTTTGCCTTTGGCAGATCAGTAGTAAATGACTTGCATGAACAAGTAAGTGTACAATTTAGGAATTGTGAGTTTACAGGGTGAGTAGTTTACAGGCATATTATAGAGTTATACTTCTCACACCTAGTATTTCCTTGTTCTTGGGCTTTCCTTTTATTAGTGACTATTTTATATTTACTCCTGCTTCCTATTCCCTGAATTATCATGACAGATTTGTACTTGGAATAATTCATGAACTATCATTAATCTCTAATTGATTAATTGTATATATATTAAGGGTATCAAGGTATAAAACCACAATTTAAAGTTTATGATCATTATTCTGCAATTTTTATGATAGGAAATAATTGTAATAGTTGACATTTATTAAAACAAAACAAAACAAGACAAAAAACCCAAAACCAAACCTTTTGCCGTCAAGTCAATTCCAACTCATAGCGATACTATAGGACAGAGTAGAACTACCCCATAGCGTTTCCTAGGAGCAGCTGGTGGGTTCCAACTGCTGACCTTTTGGTTAGCAGCTGAGCTTGTAACCACTGCACCACCAGGGCTCCCTCTGACATTTATTAAGTATCTGTAATATTGCATTGTGCAAGGTGAGGTATGTATATTTTTATGACTATATTTACATGTATATAGTAGGGACAACTTATTGAGCATAACGGTGCAGTCGTTAAAGTGCTTGGTTGCTAATGGAAAGTGTGGTAGTTCGAACCCACCAGCTGCTCTGCAGGAGAAAGATGTGGTAATCTACTTCTGTAAAAATTACAGCCTTGGAAACCTAATGGGGCAGGTAAAACTGCCCCCATTAGTGTCACTATGAGTCAGAATCAACTTGAGGCAGTTCCATTTGATGGATTTTGTTTTTATTTATTTTTTTTGTTTTGGTAAATGCTAGGTGTACTTTTACGACTTTATAGAATATTTATAGATACTTGATTTATCCTTACAAAAGCTCTGAGAAGGTGCTATTATACCCATCTTACAGATGAGAAACCTGAGGCTTAAATAAGTTACCTAAGCTATAAAAATTATATTTGGTTCTGATCAGATCCATCTGACTTCAAAGTCTGTGCCTTTGACTGCCCTGGATTACTTCTAATCCTCTTAAAAACTCTGCCAGGCATACAATAAGGGCTCCATTTTATAGATAAGGACTCCAAAGCTTAGAGGGATTTTACAGTTTCATTCATGTCATACAGTTTCTGAACTAGGATTTGAACCAGCTTATTCCATCACGAAAGCCCATGGTCTTTTTATTACTCAGCAATGCCGCTTGCTTCAGTTGCTGTTGCTTTTTCAGTACAAAGCTTCTTACCTTTGGTTTGTTGCCTATTTGGTTTTTTATTACTATACTCTGCATTATAATAAACTCCATAACTCATGGCTGGTGTTTTTTTTAGCTATCCTCTGTCTTGAAATTATACTTTTTAAATCAGTTCAGCCCAAGTAACTCATTTTGTTTAATTGTTTATACTATTACAACTGTGTGTATTTTAAATATGTGGTGTTTTTTAGATTTCTTATTACTATCATCCTTTATAAGCAGTCATATCTTGGAGCCCTGGTGGCATAGCAGTTAAGAGCTCAGCTTGTAACCAAAAGATCAGCAGTTCAAATCCACCAGCTGCTCCTTGGAAACCCTATGGGGCAGTTCTGCTGTGTCCTATAGGGTCGCTATGAGTTGGAACTGGCTTGATGGTACCTGACAACAACAATAACATTACTATCTTCTTTTATAAGCAGTCATATCTTAGATCTACTTATGCACCTCAGTATACATTATCATATCTTTGTTTTCATCTCAAAGCCACGTCTTGGGCACTTGGAAAAGTATGATTTTTTGCTTATAGAGTAATCACACTGTAAGCTAGGATATTGGGTTCCTTGCCTTGTTACTTGAGTAAGCCTCATTGATAGAAACTGTTTTTTACAAAAGCTATAGGTCTTAGGTCTATAAAGCAAGTTAAATTACCATAGTTTTCTAAACCTTTATTTGAATATGCATTTCAGTGCCTCATTGATGCTACTGTCTAGTAAAGTGCGCTTAGTACCATTAGCCAGACTGAATGCATTGTGCTAGTATATGGTGAAAGGAATAAAGAAATATAAGATGTACTTGCCCTCCTAGAGATTAATCTAGTTAAGGAAAGACAGGCACAAGAGAAGATGAATAGTAACATAAGGCATTAAGTACTAGATAGTCAGAGGAGAAAGATTATCCTACTGGGTAGTCAGGAAAGATTGACTTGTTTAGACTATTAACTGTGGGTGTGGGATTTCAGTAAGAGAAACAGGAGAGAGAAACAGTTGAACACAGTCACATTATTCAGATGAAACAAATGAACATATTCAGACATATTTGAAGGAAAGGCCTAGACCAGTTAGACTGGTCAGGATTGGGTGAGGTTATGATAAAACTTAGGTTTGTTAAGCTAGCAGCAACATTTATTCTTAATAGATCCATCTTGCCTCTATAATACTATGGATCAGAATTAAGGTAGAAGTATTAATGTTATTAAGGTAGAAGTATTAATGTTGTTAATGAGATAAATAACAAAAGCAAAAATGTATAAAACTTGATCACCATCAGGTTGTTCAGGATGAAGTCAGTGGTGTGCCAGCATAGTTGACTATTGTAGTAGTTAAAAGTACTGATAAACTGCTAGTTGAAAGTACTGATAACCCCTTATATTTTTATGATGTTATACAATGTACAAAATATTTTCATATCTCTTAATCCTGATCAATAACTCTGGGAGGAATAATAAATTTTTTCCCTTTATACAGTTCAATAAAAGGAGTTTAGTGAGTTGCCCAAGATCACATAGCTAGTAAATAATGTTCCCTCAATTTATCTAAGGTAGCAGTTCTCTAAGTGTGGTCTGTGAACCTCTGGGAAGAGGTCCCAGGGACCCTTTGTGGGTCCCTGAGAGCAAAACTATTTTAGACACAAAAACTAATTAAGACACTATAGAAGAACAATTGAAAGAGTAAACAAGATCATAAAAGCTAGTGAGCGGCCATCTGAGATATATCAGTTGGTCCCAACCCACCTGGAGTATAGGAAGATGAAGAACACCAAAGACACAAGGAAAGTAGTAGCCCAAGAGACAGAAAGGGCCACATAAACCAGAGACTTCATCAGCCTGAGACCAGAAGAACTAGATGGTGCCTGGTTACCACCAGTGACAGCCCTGACAGGGAACACAACAGAGTCCCTGATGGAGCAGGAGAAAAGTGAGGTGCAGAACTCAAATTCTATTAAAAAGACCAGACTTAATGGTCTGACTGAGACTGGAGGGACCCCAGAAGGCATGGCCCCCGGACTCTCTGTTAGCCCAGAACTGAAACCATTCCTGAAGCCAACTCTTCAGGCAAAGATTAGACTGGACTGTGGGACATAAAATGATACTTGTGAAAATAGTGCTTCTTAGCTGAAGTAGATACATGAGACTAAATGGGCAGCTCCTGTCTGCAGGCAAGATGAGAAGGTAAAAAGGGACTAGAGCTGGTTGAATGGACACAGAAAATCTGGGATGGAAAGGAGGAGTGTGCTGTCATATTATAGGGAGAGCAGCTAGGATCACATAGTAATGTGTATGAATTTTTGTATGAGAAACAGACTGGAACTGTAAACTTTCACTTAAAGCACAATAAATAATAATAATTATGACATTATTTGCCTTTTTCACTGCGTTGATGTTTGCACTAATGGTGCGGAAGTAATAGTGGACCAAACTACTGGTGCCTTAGCACAAGTTAAGGCAGTGGCACAAAACTACTAGTAGTAATTATATTCTTCACTGCCATTCAAATTTTTAGTGATGGTTTCACTAGCATCAAGTGTCCTTGATGAAGCAGTAAAAATAAAAATTACTAATTTTGTTAAATAGCAGTCTTTCAATATATGCTTTTTAAACATTCTGTGTGATGAAATGGGAAGTATGCATAAAGTAATGCTGTTTACTGAATAATGATGATTGTCTTGAGGAAAAACACTAATGTGATTGAGTTGCAAGCTGAACTACCTACTTATTTCATGTTACCCTCATTTTTACTTAAAAGAACAAACCGTAGTCATTCACTTGGATATTTGCAGACATTTTTCTCAGAAATAACGAAAATGATCCTGTCACTTCAAAGAAAACAACTGACGGTGTTTGTTGCAAATGATAAAATGGTTTGTTGCCAAATAATTAGAATTTTGGAAAATTTATGTCTCTACCATGAGCTTGACAACTTCCCAGTACTTAACTAATTTCTGATGAGATCGGTTGTTATATTAACATGTGATTTTTTTTAATATTGTATAATGAAATGTGTTAACACTTGGAAGAACTGTGTAACTCAGTGAAGCAATGTTTTCTGAATTTCTGAGTGACCAGTGCTTGTGTTTTACAAAATCATGCAAGAGTGAAAGATCAATTCACAGTGCAAGATTTAGACCAATGTATTTTAATGTAATAGAGTACAAAAGGTTCATTGACACAGTTTCAGATTCCACATTGCAACTAAGTTTAAGAAACTACCACTTGATGAGTTTTGGTTTAATATTTTTTTCCCTCAGTCTAAAGCCTTTCATGTGCTCTTAGGGAACACTCTAGAACTATTAACATGACCTAAAAGGCCTTGTCTATGGCTCTAGTCTCATCTTTTATCTCTTACTCTCCTGTAAGCTCCAGCAACATTGATTTTTTTGTTGTTGTTGTTAGACAGCTTTATTTTGAGGTGAAATTCATTTAAGTGTATGATTTTAGTATATGTACAGAGTTGTACAGCCATCACCACAAAATGTATAATTTTAGAACATTTCCCTGACCCCAAAAAGAAATTTCATGCTCATTAGCAATCACACTCCATCTTCCCATGTTTCCTTTTCCCTCCCTCAACCCTAGGCCCTGACAACCACTAATCTTTGGTATATTGTGTCAAAGAAGAATAGCCACAATTATCTAAAAATACTGTTAAAATAATCAAACCCATTTCTGTAAAATCAATTCTGACTCAATGCGACCCTATAGGACAGAGTAGAACTGCCCTGTAGGGTTTCCAAGGCTATATAATCTTTTGTTTTTTAGTTTGGAAAACACTAATTTAATGGGTTAACAAGGAAGCACACATATTTAATTTTTTTAATTTATTTTGTTTTTGAGAATATACACAGTAAAACATATACCAATTCAGCTGTTCTCTACATGTGCAATTCAGTGACATTGATGACGTTCTTCGAGTTGTGTAGCCATTCTGACCCTCCTTTTCTGAGTTGTTCCTCCTCCATTAACATAAACTCTAAGATTCCTAATTTAATCTTTTGAGTTGTTCTTGTCAGTTTGATCCCATTTGGATGGTTCTTAAAAGAGCAAAGTGCTCAAGGCAGACATTCTTTACTAGTTAAGCAAAACTGTTGTTTGGTTTAAAGAAGACTTCAAGGGATATTTTTGGTTTGAGTTTTAAAGATTATCTCAAGGCAATAGTTTCATGGGTTCATCCAGCCCCCATGGCTCTAGAAGGTCTGAATGCCATGAGAAATTGAAATTCTGTTCTGCATTTCCTCCTTTTGATCACAATTCTTCTGTAGAATCTTTGGTTACAATGTTCAGTAATGGTCAAGGCTGTAGTCTTTATGGGAGCAGATCGCCAGGTCTTTTCTCCTGCAGAGCCACTGATGGGTTCGAATCACTTACCTTTCAGTTGGCAGCCGAGCGCTTAACCACTGCACCATCAGGGGTCCTTTTCCTATTAAAATATTCCTCCCTTTTCCAGTTACGTCTATACGAAATCAGATTTTCTTAATATGTTTAAATCAAAACAACTTTTCATAATAGACTGAATGCAAAAACAGGTATGCAGATCCAGCTGTCTTTTATTAAGCCAGTCATAAAAGGTATTTGCAAAATGTAAAACATGCCACTTTTCTCACTAAACTTTTTTTGTTTTGGAAAAAATAGTTACATGGGTATAGTTATTAAATATTAATAGGTAATATTGTGAGATAAAGTAATACATATTTAATTTCTGTTTAAATTTATAATATGGTAAATATCAATATATATAATCCACATAAACAGAGGTTCTTTGAAGTCCTCGTTACATTTTAAGAGTTTGAAAGGATCGTGAGAACTGCTGCTCTGTGGGTGATCAGTGTTTAGAAGGCGAAGGATAGAATAATTCAAAAGCAGTACAGATTAAAGCAAGCATAAGCCAGAGCAGTCCTTAGCAAAACAGAGAATACCTGCATTCCCAGAGAGCTTATATACATTCATGTTTTAACTTACATAATAATACATCTTAGAAATTATAGTTTAAAACTAAGGTTGGCAGACTAAGACCTGCATACTAAATCTGGCTCTCCACCTGGTTTTGTGAAAATAAAGTTTTACTAGAACACAGCCATGCTCATTCATTTGTATATTGTCTACAGCTGCTTTTGTGCTAGAGCAGCAGAGTTGAGTCACTGCAACAGAAACTTCACGGCCTGTAAAGCCTAAAATGTTTACTGTCAAGCCCCTTTATTGCCAATCCTTGGTTTAAATTGTTACAGTCGTTTGCATTTGTTAAAATGTGTCATTATCCAGAGTGCTTTGACACAGTCTAGTTCTCTGGGTCTTGGACCTTTGACCTCTTGGTGCTACAGCGTTTGTAGCTTTGTGGTTTCTTAGAATTAGTTTTCAAGGTCACCTTTAAGGTAAACAGAACAGTTTTCTTTGAGAGAGAGTTATGTGTTACCAAGGAAACCTCATTTCCACCCCAGGCTTCTCTGTTTAAACTCCTAACAAGTAACAGAACTGAGACCAGAACCAGGATTTCTACCCCAGTCCCTTGTTTTTTCTGTACCACACTTTTTTTGCTGTACCAGGGAGGGGATTGAAACACAGCGAGATGGTAGATTTGGTTTTAAACATGCTAAAGTTGTCAAGAGAATGGGGTCACAAAGCGGAATTAGTTAGTGTATTGGAAATGTAAGAACCATATCTGGGAATGAATGTTCAGGGCTAGATAAAAGTTGTTATGAAAGATTTCTTGTAAACTTTTTAAGATTGTGAGTTGATAGCCATGCTGCTGCTGCATGTGCAGTGTACCATGGCTTGTGAGCTCACACCAAACATTTAAATAATTTAGTGACTTGGATCGTGGATCAAGTATACAAATACGGTAGCTCAGAATTTTAATGGGGGGTAGTGGCAGAGGGAGAGTTGGGCAACCTAGTTTTAGATTCTTTCCTTGACTGACCAAATATTTGTTGAATACCTTCTGTGTGCATGGTACTATTCTAGGTTCTAGAAATACAACAGTTGATAAAACAAGAGTCCGTACTCTCAGGAAGGTTGATGGGGGGAAACAACTTTCCAAAAAATTTTAAAAAAACATTCCCTGTCAGGGGATGATAAATACTGTAGAGGAAAAGAATTAAACAGGGTAAGGGGATAGAGATAAAGTATAGGTTGTTGGGAATTTCCTGTACCTGCAGTTCCACTCCTTTCACTCAGGAAAATGTATCAGAAGAATAGTAGCAAGTGGAATAATTTTCAGTCTAGTTTAAATTAACCAGAAAAACCAAACTCATTGCCATTGAGTTGATTCTGACTCAACGACCCTATAGGACAGGGTAGAACTGCCCCATAGGGTTTCCAAGGCTATAAATCTTTATGGAAGCAGGCTGCCACGTTTCTCCTGTGTAATGGCTGGTGGGCTCAAACTGCCGACCTTTCAGGTTAGCCACCAGGGCTCCTTAGTTTAAATTATGCCCCGCCCCCTCCCCCCCACAAACACACACAAAAAGGTAGGGGAGATCAGTTACAAACTTTTCTACTTTAAAAAGATTTATTTGCAACACTTCATAATTAACCTCAACCTGACATTGTATTGCAAAGTTATTAAGATTGAGAACTGCTAGTATAGAGAAGGTAGAGAAATATAATTAGTAGTCCTTTGGACTATGCATCCGTTCCCATTTAACCATGTCCAATTTGTCTATATGTTTGAGACAATGAGAAAAATGAATAGTGTCAAAATGCGGAGCAATATGAAAGTAGGGACTTGCAGATAATAATGCAGGCACAACAACTAAAAAGTGACAGAGTGGACACTACTGTTCCTGGTAAGAATTCTGTATCAACATCATCATCATGAGGTTACATTTTTGTTGTAGAGATAGCACCATGCATGAAATTCATTTACTGCCCTATTTCTAGAGAACTATGATGACTTTATAAAGCCAGATTCCATATTGAAAGACAAAACTTCTATGCTGTAGTAAGGACGAGGTGGTAGTCTACTAAAAGGATTCATTGATTATCTTGTGGCAAAATACTTTTGTAGCACTGACCAACTTTCAAAAAGTGAGCCACACATTTTTCTCTTAATAAAAATCAAGTATTTCAAATGCGCCTGTTTTTTTGTAATGTCAGACGGCTGCCTACGTAGCAGATACTTTGGGGGGAAATTTTTACTTTATTTGTCCATTTAAGGTTAAGGAATTTAACAAGGAGTCAGAAAGTAGTGGATTTTTGAAAGAAACTGCGATGAAGAGAGTATTCTGAAAAAAATTACTTCATTGTGTGATTTTGTTACTAAAAATGATTTGTGTATTACTCATAAAAATTCTCATGTCTGTACAGTTTAACAGTTTGGAAGCAGTTTCTGACAGAAAATAGCATAATGGTTAGAAGCCCAGAGTCTGGAACACTATTTGGAATCAAAATCCTAGCTCCTACCCTGACTGCACATGTGATCCTGGGGTTGGTTAATCAATATGCCTCTGTTTTCTTATCTGTAAAGTGGAGATAATAGCATTACCTCATAGGATTATTTTGAGAATTAAGTGAGTATTTTAGAGCTATGTAATAGCGCTATACAACCAATTTAAAAATCCATAAAGACATTTTAGTGGATCCTTTTGTTAAAAATAGGAAAAAAATTATAAAAACTTCTGATTTGATTGCAAGAACAAATGATTGATGTGAAGAAGATTAAATTTTATTGCTTGAATTTCCACAAAAACCTTTGCATAATTGGAGGATGACGTTGAAAAATTGGTGTCATGATTTAGTAAGCGTTTAGAAAAGACTTTTCCCTACCATTAATGGAATAATAGTCACTGACATTCTGTAGTTAGTTCATTAACAAATCTCTTTCGGGCCATTTTCCTATTCCCAATTTTGTTTTTAACCAGTCAAACCAAATATGTGCTCCCATCTCAAAGTTTTGGGAATAAAAAGTTCATTCACTTGCCCATCTGGAGAAGAGAGGAGAGGGGCACTGGAACAGAAAATGATGGGTTTTAATTTATCAAACAAAATTTGTATGTGATAGCTTTTAAAGCACTAATGTAAAGTACCCACATTAGTTAGTTAAATTACCCCTTTAGTTAGTTCCTGGAAGATCAGCACTATCCAGTATGGTAGCTGCATGCCACATGTGGCTATTGACCGCTTGAAATTAGCTAGTCCCAATTGAGATTGCTGTTAAGTGTAAAATACACACCAAATTTTGAAGACATAGTTTACATTTTTTTAATATTTTAATAATTATTTACATTGATTACATGTTAAAATGATAATATTTTGGATATGTTGGGTTAAATATGTTATTAAAATTAATGTCACCCATTTCTTTTAATTCTTTTAATGTGTCTGTTAGAAAATTTTAAATTACATCTGTGGGTTGCATTACATTTCTATGGGACAGCACTGCTCTAGAGCAGGGGTTGGCAAATTAAGGCCAGCCAAATCTGGCCCAAATCTACCGAGACATCTGTTTTTGTAAACTACATTTTTTGGAACAGTCACACCCTTTCATTTATATATTGTCTACACACTAGAGAGACACTTGTGTGGTTGCAACAGAGACTACATGGCCCACAGAAGCCTAATATATTTACTCTCTTGTTCTTTACAGAAATAGTTTGACCCCTGCACTAGACTGTAAATGAGAAATGCTTAATGTATTATCTTTACTTAAGAGTGGATATGATAGAGACAGAGACAGCAGAGTAGAGACAGAAAGTAGATTAGTGGTTGCCTGTGAGGAGGAAGAATGGGGAGTGAGTACTAATGGGTAGGGTGTTTCATTTTGGGATGATGCAAATGTTCTGGAATTAGATAGTGATGATACTTCAGCAACTTTGAATATGCTAAAAACCACTGAACTACACAGTATACTTCAAGAGGGTACATATTATGGTACGTGGATGATATCTCAATTTAAAAGAAAAGGATATGAGCCTAATTTGGTAATTGGGATACAGCAGTATATTAAACATGATACATGTTAATGATAATGAAAACATGGAAAGAAACAAGTATGCGAGTTAATTATGAGACGGAAAAAGCTTTCAAAAATAGTTTTTCATATACTCCCATTTTCAGACAATGTTTGATGGCCTTTAGGAGGTCATGCCACATCAAAATATTTGAGAGTTGTTTATTGACAGGAAAGGCAATTAGCTGTCATTTAGTGCTTACTCTTTAGAAGCTTATAAAAAAGCTTATAATCAAGGTACAATCTCTGACTGTAAACTTAATTTTATGGTAGTGGACAGTAACACATAGCTGATCTCAACGAATAATTAGATGGATGACTACAAAGTATATACGAAAACACTATTTTATGAATGTTAATTATTTTCTCCTTAGGCACTTATCTAAATATAGAAAGCTTGGTAAAGTTTTTAGTGAGCTATTGAAAGGAGAAAAGAACATAATTTAGCAGAGGGAATTGGAAGGCCATTCCAAAATGCTTGTATCTTGTGTGTGTGTGAGTAGTTTATTTTTACTGAGTTATTAAACAGTACTACATGCAAATCATAGGTATTTTCACATTGCTTTGAAACTGACAAAATGTTACCTACTTGTACAATTGACTCATTAATTTGTTATACAAAGGATATGCCAACAGTCTGCTTTATGCAAATCCAAAAAATCAATAATGAGAAAATCAATTTTATTGTTCTGAAAGCACCGTATAATAGTACCTTATTTAGGATGTAAGTTAAGGTAGCATGATGGCTAAGGGCATACATAGACTTTGGAACTAGGATGACCTAGTTTCTAATTTACTACCATTCCAGTTTCTACCATTTACTAACTTAATGTGACTTAGTATAGCCTACTTAATATCTCTAAGTCTTTGTTTCCTTATCTCTAAAATAGAAGTGGTACGGTCCCCAATTAGTTTTTTTAAGGAATAAATAAGAAAATGAATGTACTCAGCACAGAGTAACCACTCAGTAAATGGTAACTTCATATTATTATTGCCATTTAATATATGTTGAGTTTTTTAAATCAAACTTATTAAATTATTTTGGTTGTCAGCATCATACATTTCATTATGTATTTTACTGACTCCTATCTTTTCAAAAACATGATGAAGTATTATTAAGTAACATTCTATTTTACTTTCAGTCAAAGAAAAATAAGAAGAAATCAAAGTCAGATGCTAAAGCAGTGCAAAACAGTTCACGCCAGGATGGAAAGGAAGTTGATGAAGGTACTTGAGAAAGGGAAAAGACTATAGAAAAAAATTTTAATTCTTTTTTTTAACCAAAGTGTATTATATAAAAGCTGCGTTTGTTTCACTTAATTGTGTTATCTATAGCTCTTCTTTTTAATAACTACAAATTTTAATGTACAGATCTGTCACATTGTTAGGAAACACTTTTGCTATCTGATTTAAGGATCCAGTAGTGCTTTTCCTGAAGTGGGAACCACCTTGAAATTTGAGGTCTAGCTCAATATCTTAGGCAATTGAAAAGACAGTTATCTTGTCTTTGTTTCCTAGAAATACGGTTTTAAATATACCATCTCTAGAAGGCTGTGTATAAAATTCCTGAACCATTTATTGTCATTACCTAATAAACCTATTTATTAGTAATTTTATATATCACATTCTCCTGTTTCTACCCAGCAAGATAATTTTTACCTATCACCTTTCTAAACCACAGAAGAGAAATTTAACAAAATTACCGTAGTAAATAATGACAATTATTATTTCAAACAAGAAAATGAGAGTAGAATAAATTCTTAGGATAAATTAATATAATTAGCACTCTTGGAGTTTAGCATAATATCTAAATTTATCATGATATTTTGTGTGCCCCACCCCATTTCCCTCCCAAAGCTACAACTCTTTTTTGTCTCCCTTTACTGAATAACATTTTTTTTCTGGGGCTACGTCAGGAGCCTGGGAAACTAAAATTAGTCACAGAGAGAAACGACAGCAGCGTAAACGTGATAAGGTGCTGACTGATTCTGGTTCATTGGATTCAACTATCCCTGGGATAGAAAATACCATCACAGTTACCACCGAGCAACTTACAACTGCATCATTTCCTGTTGGTTCCAAGAAGAATAAAGGTATATTAGTGGAACATAAGAATGATACATCAAATCAAATTTCCTTTTAATCAGATGTACAAAATATCATTACGTCAAAATCTGACTATTTTGAACTGCTTACATCATTGTGCAGATATACCCTTCTTCATGAGACTATTGTGAACCATGTATTGGTTTACCTAGTACCAGCAATGTTACTTGTTACATGTTGCCTAATAAATGGCCTATCAAATTAAAATTTGCCTTTTTGCCTTGAGTCACATGAGAAAATGATGTTGGCACTTTTCCTCGTGTATGCTGCTTTTCCCCAACTCTGTTGCATCTGCATTTCTTAGAGTGGATAAGAGATTTAAGTGGAATTATTTATCACCATTCTGCATGTTGGGTGCTTTCATTCCAAGATGAAACAAGCATGTTCCGGTTGGTGCAGGTCTTATCTGTATTCCTTATCACCCCAACTTTTTGAGAGTGCCCTAAGGTGTTTGAAAAAGCTAAACTGGAACTTCAAAGATTATTGAGCTAATGTTCTTGCTCCTAAGTATTGGAAATACTCAGACTGTCCAATAGTGATGGCTTCTTGGTAGCTTGTTACATTGCCATCATTTTTATCCTTGATGAGGTCAGTCTACAGGGTGGTACTGTTCAACTTGTTTCAAGACATTGACTTATCTTCCTTCACCTTTTTATTAATTGCCTCTCCCCCAGTTGTCTTCAGACCACTTTCTTAGCCTTGTTACTTTTACTTTTTTGCTTGATGTCTTAGTGGAATTTATTGCCATGGTACAGCAATGACTTCTACTTAATCCATTTTCACTGTTACATATTAGCTGTGCTTTAGTATTTTTGTTGGTAACCCTCTTTCAGTGTCTTGTGCATGCCTTCCTTGCTAGCACAGTCCTATATCATGCTGGTTATCGTTACTAGTTTTGATACATTGTGATCATCGTGATTTTTAGTATCAGAGAAATAGTATTTTTGTGTTGTAACATGTATTCTCACCTCTCGCCATGTTTCTTAAGTCCTGGTCCCAAATACTGGCAAAGTTCTTAAGCTGATGTGTTTGCTTCCAGGATTGTTGAAAAGGCAGCTGGTATTGCTGAGAGGTAGCCAAGTTGAATCCAATTACAGATGCAATTCTCTGGTTCTGCATTAAAGGATCTTCGTAACAACTATAGAACAGTAGACTCTATGTATACTTGGGCATCTGTCAGGTCCGTTATTGGCATTTTAGTTGACCTAAGAATATGATAACTAGAGAATTCAATTCCTTAAGAACATATGAATTATCTCGCGGATAAACTTACTCTTTTCCAGTGTAATAATTTAGCACTTGCAGGAGCAATTCATTATAGATAGTAAGTAAAAATTAATTTGTATGTTACTCCTAATTTAATTTAATATGCACAGTGGCCTATTTAGTATTAAAAACATTTTATTTCTATTTCAAGCAGGTGATTCTCATCTAAATATTCAAGTTAGCAACTTTAAGTCTGGAAAAGGAGATTCTACACTTCAGGGTGAGAGAAATTACATATAACTTAAACTGAAGGCCCATCAAAATAGAAACTTACATACACGTCTCTTTCCTTACTTGAGAAGATAATGCAGAAGGGGAAGAAGGGTTTAAAAACTATTTTAATTACTAAAGTAACATAATCACAGTCCAGAGATTTTGGAAAGTAGATAGAAAGAAAAATCATTGCCACTTTTCTAACAGTCTTTGGTAGGTTCTAGTTCTTGGTTTTTTTTTCAGTAATAGTTTGTATGTAATTTTGGTTCTTGCTTATATTCCTTAAACCAATAGAGAAGGGTCTTTTTGGACTTGGACTTAATATAGGCATATGTGGAATAAAAGATGTACCCCTATATGTTAAGAAAAAAGTCTTAGTACCTACAATCTTTTTAAACTGCCTACGCTAAGGAAATATCAAATGTTTCATAATAAATAGACTAAAGTTATGCAGTGCTTCACAAACAGAAAATTTATTTACTCATTTGTGATAAGGATTGAATTAAGTACAGTGGTATACCTAACCTGAAAACAAGAGTGTTATACTAAAGTATAAATTCAGAAATGGAAAAGCACCTTCTCATCTTCAGACTTGTTCTTGACCCTGTCAGCTTCTTTTATGTCTATGGTTCTCAATCCTGGCTACACATTACAATTATCTAGGAAACTTGAAAAACAAAACACATGCATATATAAAAAGAAACATGTACTTATACGTACACAGACACACCTATGTGCATCTGTGTGTGCACATATACACATACATGTATGCATGTGTACACATACATACTGATGCCTCGGCTCCACCCCAGAGATTCTGATTTTAATTAATCTGGGCTGAGGCTCCAGTGTCTGTATTTTTAAGAAGTTTCTCAGGTCATTTTAGTGTGCAGCCAAGTTTGAGAATTACTGCCTTATACATAATGTAGGTAAATAATATTTAAGGAAAGAACATGTAACTAAGGGGAAGTCTTCATATTCTTAGTGGGTGAGTATTCTGCATATTCTGGAATATGTGTTGTTCCCCTGTTTGTTCTGTTGTACTTCCTGTAAGCAAGTCATTTCTGCTGTTGAAAGCATTGTTAATGTATGTATATAAGTTTAAACCTCCTGTTTTTAAATAATCTAAAAGACATCCATGGTGATCATATTATGTTTGGAATTCTGTGTTTTTCTCTTTAAAACACAAACTATTTAAAGGACAGTAGGAGAAAAATAAGTGATAAATGTAATCCAAGCCATCACAGAAATTTAAAAATATCCTCGTTTTAACCATGAGTCACATACCAGTTTTTAATCTTTATTGTTTTTTTTTCTTTAAGTTTCTTCAGGACTGAATGAAAACCTCACTGTAAATGGAGGAGGCTGGAATGAAAAATCTGTGAAACTCTCCTCGCAGATCAGTACAGGTGAAGAGAAGTGGAACTCTGTTTCACCTGCTTCTGCAGGCAAGAGGAAAACTGAGCCATCTGCTTGGGGTCAAGACACTGGAGATGTTAATGCGAATGGAAAAGACTGGGGAAGGAGCTGGAGTGACCGTTCAATATTTTCTGGCATTGGTAAGAACTGTTTGAAAATTTTAAGTTTGTTTAAAATTGCTTATCCAGTACATTTAAAACTTCCAGCAGTGAAAAATAAAGCCATAAATAGAAAAATTAGGAATACCATATAGAAATAATAGTAAATAACTCATCTTAAATCCTTCACATGGAGCAAAGTAGGAACTAAATAAGTGAATAACAGCATTTGTTCATTATTTACTCTTTGCAGAGTGCTCTCACGTGTGGTAAGTGCAGTGTGTTAGCAGACTTTATGATTAATTTTAAAACAGTTGATGAATCTAAATAAAAATAGTAAATTGAAATACAGTTTACAGCTACATTTATATAGTATTTTACAGTCTGCAATTCCTATCTATACTTAATTTTCCCTCTGGATTTTAAAGATAAAGACCAGTAGTTGAGAACCTTCTTCCTGTTGAGGACCATCAAGTTAAAAGCAACTTAATTTGTGTGTGTGTGTGTGTGTGTGTGTGTGTGTGTTATAATTGGTTATAGAAGAGAAATCTATGTTCAGTGTGGGAAACTACAAAAAGAGAAGAGAAAAAACACTGTTAGACACCACCTACAGATAACTATTTTTATATTTCTTTGAGTTTTTCTCCCTCTGTATAGGGCTTTAGCTTTTTTTTTTAAAACATAAACCCAAATTGGATATTCATTTTTATGTTCCTTTTTCCTCCACTTAACATTGTAAATAAGAATTTTCCTTATTCTATGTAAATATTTCTATTTAATGACCTATAATATATATTATGTAAACGTAGCATAATTTACTTAACTATTCCTGTGTTGTTGGAGAAATAATTTTTACTTTCTCAAATAATGTTGCATTGAGTATCTTTGTTTTGGGATTATTTCTTTAGGCTAGATTCTTGGAAGCGATATTATTGGGTTAAAGGAAATACGAAAGTTTGTAATGCTCTTACTACATATTGCCAGAGTATTTTCTGAGAGTTCTCATTTATACTGTCACCGTCACTGAGTTCCCATTTTATCGTACGCTTTCCAAGATTGGGCATTCTTATATTTTTAAATCTTCTGTAATTTGATAGGGAAAAAAAAATACATAAATGTTTTGGTTAACTTTTTTTTCCACACAACTTTTCTTGGTCATTTCTGTTTCATTTATGACTTGTCTATTTGTGTCCTTTGTCCATTTGTCTAGTGACTGTTTTTCTTTTCGGGGTATAATCCCTTGTATATTAAACATATACTTTTTTATCTTGTGTTTATTGCAGATACTTTTTTTTCCTTAGTTAATTTCTTTTAGCTTGGGGGGAGCAGCTGACACTAAGAAGTTTTTAGTGTTTAAGTAGATAAAACTACTTTTCCCATCACTTTTAAGGTTAGAAAGAGTCCTGTTAACTAACATCACCAAGAAGCACAAGAAGCAAATTCTGGATCATTTACTAATATTACTCTTAAGCTTTCTCTCCCTTCCTTCCCCTGCCATGTCCAAAAATTGTTGAAGAATATCAAAATTTGTTTGGAAAAAGAGGTACTCCCTAAATTCCAAGCCTCATTTTCACTAGAAAAGCTTAAATTAGATGACACTTGCTTAATGTTGCTGCAGGTAAAATTAAACAGCAGATTAGAGTTCATGCCAGGATCGATTGAAACATTTGTTGAAGTTGAAAGGGAACTATATTGAATTAGATTTGCAGTGGGCCACTGAGAAGGAAGATAGGTGTCACTGGTCTCATGTGGGGGTATATGAACTTGAATGTTAACTTAAAATACTCATATAGAAGAAAGAAATCTCTTGAAGAGGTTGAGAAGGTAGCGTGGTGTAGTGGAATGAACTTGGGCACTAGTTCAGATAGACCTATTAGATATGGATCCCTATTCTTTTGCATGCTAGCTTTTATGGATACTAGACTTGTTATTTAACCTGTAAAGAACCTCACATTTAAGTTGTGAGGATTGATTATAATGAATATCAAGTACCAGGTTCAGTGCCTGGCCCAAAGTAATTGCTCAATTATGGTAGATAATAAGGTAGCTTGATGTAGTGGAAATTGGCTTGTTCCTGTCTGCTTTCTAGCTATTAGCAAGTCATTTAACTCCTCTGAAACTGCCTAACAGGATTAGAAATAGTTGGTGTAAGGGGCCCAGCATACAGTAGACATTCAGTAAATAGTAGCTATTAAGTGGTTCTGATTTCTAAGGTTATCTTTAAATATTATCATAGTTTTAAATCTGTACGTATCTTTCAAGTTTCATTGCAAATTGAAGGTTCCAAGTGACGTTCTTTATTTTGACAGCTGCTTGGTCTAGTGTGGATAGGGGAATGAATACCTCTGAAAAGAATTCTGCTTCTTTTGCATCTCTCACACTTAACTCTGCTGTTTCTGGTATGTGAAAACGGTCTTTCATTTAGTTAACCAAAAAATTTGTTTAAATTAATTTTAGTGCTTGCTATTTAGAAAAATAATTAGCGTCAAGTACTACTGTTCAACATAAATAGTAGGTACCGTATTTTTTTTGCAAATAACACATGCATTATACTTCTTTTTTTTTTTTGGCCAACTGCAGAAACTACTCCCCTGCTCCTACCACACACATTTTCATAAGGGTGTTATGCCATTTATTTTTTCACATGTTGCCGACTTCAATTGACACCAAGAAGACATAATTAAACTATGAAATAAACTCACCTAACATAACTAATGGTTTCACTTAAGATGATCTGATAAGGTTTTCACAGTCAACTGTCAAGCTTAGTGCACTGTAATTACCAACTTAAATTAATAGAAACAAACACAGTTTCAGTTGTTTATTTTCCAATTACCAGGGGCTACCAAACTCAATCCATGACTTCTTGACCATGGCTTATACCTTTATTATACAATTATGATCAAAAGTTACATTTTTGGACTATTTTTTATACACATAAGCAGGAGATTAAAGAAAATGAACAGAATGAAAGAAAATTAACAGAACAATATGATTCACCTGTAGTATAGGAGGATGGGTGAATGGGGTCAAAATTCACTTCTGGAAATGCCATGAGACGTGAGGTATATATGCATGGACGCGCTACGTCAGAACTGTTTTACCTAATTTCATCATTTCCACGCATTATATGTGTGGGCACATTATTTACGAAAAAATACAGCATATAGTATAAAATGATGCAGGCTTTAAAAGAGGGGTGGGGGACTTAAAATCATATCTACAGGTGGCTGAGTTCCTTTCTGTAGGGGAAAAATAGGAAGATTCTGTGGCCTGACATAGCTGAAAGTACATTGCACGCAGACAAATGCACATGGAAGGCCTTCCCTTCAGGGTCATGGTGCTCTTGTCACTAGTGTCTCTGCCCGTGCTTATAGTTGCAGTTTGACTTTTTATTTCCATTCACCCTTATTCATTGTGAGTTTATAGCTAACCCTTTTCAGGTTATGTAGACTCCCACGTAGTAACTCTACTTTGAGTATCTGTTGATTTAGAAGATACATTATTACTAATAAACTACTATAAATTCAGAATTGCTTAAATAAATTTATCTTTTTTAATTATAATAGAAGCTATGTATTTAACAAATCTTATATAAATGTGGGAGACAAAATTTGTTTAGTTTGCAATGGTTGGTGTACAGTGGAATTCATGGACCCAGTGTACTAAAATTCTGTAGTTTCACAGTGTCTGGGAGCACTAGCCTCAAACAAGGGTCAACAAACTTTCTGTAAAGGGCCAGATGGTAAATATTTTGGGCTTTGTGGGCCATACTGTCTCTGTTTAACCACTCAGCTGCCATTGTAAATAAAGCAGGAAAGCAGCCAGAGACAATACATAAACAAACGAGTATGGCTGGTTCTGATAAAATTTTATTCATGGTATTTATTTGATTTTTCCCCCAACCATTTAAAAATGTAGTAACTACAAATTCAGAATTACTTAATTGAATTTATCTTTTATTAATTATAGTAGATGTTATATTCATGGGTCATACAAAATGGGGTAGCCAGAGTTGCCCACAGGTCGTACGTAGTCTGCCAGACTTGGTCTCATAGACAGTGTTTTAGTCCCAGAGGTACAAGTGAATTGCCTCCTTCATTTGGTGACTTGGTATAACACACATAGTATTCCCTTTATATATTCAGAGACAGTCGTATAGACTACTAACAGCAGTTCTTCTAAGCAGCTAATGTACTAGTTATGTTTGGATTTTATAGAATTGTTCTATTTGTTAAAATTATATAAAAATAAATAATTATTTTGAGTATACATCAGGCATTATCACTTGGCAAGTAAGATTATTACCAAGTGGAGATTTATAAGTTAGTAAGGCCTCTGACAGGAGGAAGTGATTGTATGTAAGTCTTTTTTGCTGCTTAATCATTTCTTTGTATCAGTGGCTCTGAATCCAAAGTGAACGTCAGAGTCACCTAAATACTCTGATACACGTGGAAAATACACATGGAAACTCCGATTGAGCAGATCTGGGATATATATATCCCTGATGGAGAACCACTGCTTTACATTTACATTTGTATTTTGAAATGAATTTATGGCTGTAGATCAAGGTTTTTGTTTTAGCAACCATGAATTTATATGTCCCCAAACTACAAAATTTTGTGTAGGTTCTGGACAGTAGTCTGCCACAGCTTTCATCAGATTCCCAAAGGGCGATATCATCCCCACTCTCACTCACTTACTCCCCTACCCTGCCTGCCCCCTGAAAAAAAAAAAAAAAACTTCGATGATATTCTGTTCTCTTTAAATACTCCTGAACTTAATGTGATCTCTAAACCTCCAGCAACTCTCTTGTGCTTTGGCTTCTCCTCTGCCTCTCGTCTCTTAGATAATCACTTATCTATTGCTTTAACTTTTCTCAACCGAAAGGTTCTAGCTAGCTCTATCAATAAAATATTATAAATAAAATAGATATTTTCTAGTTCTTTTCTTCAGAGTTCTAAGGATATAGGTATATCCTGAAACATCCAGGACTTAAATGATTAATAATAGATTTCTTCTGTTTCGTTGTTTTCCATTAAGAAAAATAAAATTTTCTGACTTCTTGAAATTTGTAGATAACTAGTTTGAAGTATATATTACAAGAGACAGAAATCTAATAGACTGGTTCTAGAGAAGAATGTATTTCTGATTAAATGATTATCATACAAAAATAAAATTTTCTGACTTCTTGAAATTTGTAGATAACTATTTTGAAGTACATATTACAAAAGACAGAAATCTAATAGATTGTTTCTAGAGAAAAATATATTTCTGATTAAATGATTATCATACTTAATCTAAAATTACACTCAATTCTGCTTTTCCTTTTGGTCTCTTATTCTAATGTCTGAATTTTTCCTTTTAGGAGAAATAAAAAATAAGTCTCCATGTACAAAGTTTAGAACTATTGTTATGAAACATCATTAGAAAATTCCATTTTTAATTTTATTGCATTCGTTTTTCATTTAAGGGTCTACTGCTGAGCCAGTTTCTCAGTCTACCACTTCTGATTATCAGTGGGATGTTAGCCGTAATCAACCCTATATCGATGATGAATGGTCTGGGTTAAGTATGTCCTTTTAAAAACTATCAGTTATTTTTTTAAGAATTCTGTTTCTGGCACCCTGAATTCATGCTTTAGGTTTTAATTTTAACCCTAATCTCTCACGTTTTAGGTCATACTAATATAATTTAATAACCAAACATACTACTTGTAAATTGATTATTGAGTACCTGTAGAATTGAAACTAAACTCATTTTTCATAATGATTGAGGCAATATTTAGACATTAAGTTTTCCTATAGTTCTGTAGTATTTCTAGTTTTTAATTTGTTTTGTTTTATTTTAAATGAATGTACTATTCTCCTAGTTATACTGTAACAGTGAATAGAATATGGCTTTGAATTTTTTAAATTTAAAGCGTTCATGTTTTTGTACTGCTAGCTACTTTGTTAGCCTAATTTCCCGCAGAACCATAGGAAGGTTAAAAGCAAGAGTTATAAAAATAAGAGTAAAGGGAAAAGAATATGGTTTTTACATTCAGAAAGCTTGTACTATCTCTCTTTTTTTTTTTGAAGTCTCTGAGTTTTATTCCCCATAATCCCAAACCTCAGAATTTACCCTTTTCTCTGAATTTTTATAGCACATCCTTTTCTACTATTTACTTGTCACTTACATGCTACCTGGTGGGATTTTCCATTTTGGTCTTTTTTTTGTTTTGTTTTGTTTTTAAAGAATATGTTTTGTTTCTCCAAATAAATTTGAAACCTTCCAAAGACAGGAGCTATCCCTTACTCTTTTGTATACTTACTGCCTGCTACAGTGCTTTATATGTTCAGTAGTAGTAATAACGATAATTAAACACCAGCCACTGTTTAAGTCGTTTTACATATTATTTATTTAATGCTCGTAGCATTCTAAGAGATAGGTGTTTGGTTTTTTTTTTCTCCACACTTTCCAGAAGAAACTGAGGCAAAGAAGTTATGTAACTTGTTCCAGGCGATACAGCTAGTCAGGTGGTAGAGGTAATATTCAAACCCTGGTAGTTTGTCTTCAGGGCTCGTGCTCATGCTCTTAACCACTACATGGTATGTATAGCCTTGGTGATGATTGTAAATCATGAAGTAAGCTTGCGACTCAAATACATAGTCTGGGTGAAGCAGAATTCTTACAGGTTAAGGGAAGTGAGGTTGAAAAGGTAGACTAGGGCCATATTGTGAAAAATCTTGAAGTGCTAGCTAAAGATTAGGAAGTGAGGGAGTTGGAGAAGTGCTGGCTGAGTTCTAGTCCTGGCTCTAAAACATAATACATCATATGGGTTGGACTTTGTCACTTATCTTACAGTCTACATTAATTCAGCTCTATAATGGAGCTAGTAATCTGTCTCATTTACTTCCATAGATGGTTGTGAGATTGTAAAGAGATTATGAATGACTATGAAGCTTTTTGTAAATTACGAAGTATCATATAAATCCAAGGTATTATAAGGAAGATAGCACTGTTTTTGGAAAAAATATTCTATCCGTATTTTTAGGAAGAGTGATCAATGCGCTGATTAGAATTGAAGAGTGACTGTAAGAATAATAGAAGTGATGGTAGGAAAATAGCACTGAGGTATGTTAGACTGCTGTGGGTTGTGGCCAAGGAAAATAGCAAACAGGGCTCCCGGCTTCTCCGTTTGTACAGAATAGCTCCACTTTTGTCTTAACTATGTTAGAATTCTTTGAACGTGAAAAACATGATTGGCTGCTAAAATTAAAAATTGAAAATACACACATGTATCCCTAAGATTCTGTACTTAATCCAAGTAACGCGTATGAAGAGCACCATCTTTGTTATGCGCTGTTGGCAGTCTTTTTAGTCCAAACCTTCTCTTTAATTTCATTTTCATTTCCTCTAAATTTTATTTTTGCAGTCTTATCTTCAATGTGGCTATTTTGGTGGTCAGTGAATATAATTATTCCTTCTGAATTTGAAGAATATATGATTTAGTATGCAGGAATGCATATTTGATGTTACTAATCCATAAAGTTTAGTATATTAGCTTTACCTTTACAGTGTGATTAATATATCGACTCTCTGGTTTGAGGCATAAACATCATTTGACAAAAAGGCATTCATTGAATTTGCCCAAGCACTTGAATATGAATAAAAAAGAAGAGATATTAAAGTACAGAAGATAACATTTTGGCTTAAACATTTTTTAAAGGCAGATGTTAATCTATCCATTATCTTTACTGTAAAGGAAAAACATCATTACAACCCCTATAAAAAATAAAATTTTGAATAAAACTTAATCCTCATTAGCACACAGGAGTAACTGAATAGTATATGAATAATGTAGAATAGTGAAGTGGTTAAGATCATGAGCTTTGAGAATAGACCTCTTGTGTTTGAAGCCCAGTTCACTTGCCTTTGGGCAACTTACATGCTCTCTCTATACCTCAGTTTCATCATCTATAAAATGGGAAAAATAATAATTCCTCCCCACAGAATTGTTGAGAGAGTTAAATGAATTAATACATATAAAGTGCTTAGAACAGTACCTGGTGCATAGTAAATATTCAATAAGTCATACTGATGCTATTGCTGTTGTTGCTGTTATTACTCCCCTAGTGGCAAAATTGGGAGCCCTGGTAGTGCAGTGGTTAAAAACCTCAGCTGCTAACCAAAAGGTGGGTGGTTCGAACCCGCCAACTGGTCCATGGGGGAAAAGACCTGGCAGTCTGTTCCCGTAAAGATTACAGCCTTGGAAACCCTGTGGGTCAGTTCTGCTGTGTCCTGTAGGGTCGCTATGAGTTGGAATCAACTTGACGGCCATGGGTTTGGTTTTAATGGCGAAATTAATAATCTTCTCAGTTGTGTTAATTAATATTGTCTATTAAACACTGGAGAATGCCTTTCTAGAATAATTGTTTTCATCTTATTGAAGTTAATGCTGAATTAAGTTTTGACAAGAAATAGCTGATAGTCATTTTCTTACTCTTGAGATAAAGACTAGCTAGCAATGAGATGCTTAAACCTAAAACATTATTCCACCAGCAAACTAAGTAGAGACAAATTCCTTACCATATTGAGAGGAAAACTCCTAAGGCCCTTTGAAAAGACACACTGGCAGACTAGTGGGAGAATTTTGAGACATGAGAAATTACTCTGTTTAAAAATGGGGAGAACTATAATTTGAGTTATTTCAAAGGGAACTATGTCTAAGAAGTTTATTAGCAAATTAAGCCCATGAATCTTAACAATTATGTGTTGTCAAGTCTGGTGGCAATTATTAGGTTTAGGTGATTGACCTGTTGTTTTAAAATAGTTTTTTTTTTAATCCCAGCTAACTAAAAAAATTAAAAACCTGAACTTAATAACATGGAATGATCACTCCAAGGTTTTATGAAGTTAATAGATTTGTCCTTCTATTAATGTTCTTATAGAAGTTAAACCATAGGCCACAGTTTTTCCCCAAACTTGGTAGTTACTTCTTTTCTGGCAAGTGGCCTTAGAGATATGACTTATGGACAAATAATATCCCAAATCTGGGTTTCTTATTTGGGAGGTTTAAGCTAAACCAGTGACAGCTTTGGCATTTGGGTCTCCTAATGTTATTAGTGTTAGTGCCTCATATAAGATGAGAGATTGGTTCTAGGCATCTACTAGACCCCTTTATATATCGTAGAAATGATTTCTACATTAAGATATACTAATTGTATCTTACTGAGAGATTTATCAGTATTGTGAGGAATAAATTCTAATTGTATGTGCCTGATGGCTTAGAAGCTGTTTTTCTATTGTTAATGTTATCAGTGATACATAAAAAACAGTGACTGATGTTTATTGAGCATTTGCTGCATTGTTATGAACTACTTTACCTGTATCTCATATAATCCTCTGGGTTATCCTATGAGGTTGATACATATATCAGCCATTAAAATGATTGAGAAACTTGGCCAAAGTCACATAGTTGTTAAGTAGTGGAGCAGTATTCAAATGGAGATTTGTTTGACCCTAACTTCATGCTCTTAACCTCACTGTATAGTACTGACTCCAAATACTTGTATATGGTAACAAATTTAGAAATACAGAGATTTCCCCTTTTGTAACACACTGCATATTTGTAAGCATTTGTTCAGTGTTTTTCCCTCACTAGACTGTAAATCCTTATCTTTTCAATCTCTCCAGTCCTCTACTAAATTAGCCCCTCTTCTGTTTCCGCAGCCCATGACAGAATCTATCATTCTTTATTACTTTTGTCTGTTGTGCTTACCTTTCTCCATCCCTGAACAGAGTCTACGCTCCATGTGGGGGGGATCATTTTTGTATACTGGTACCTACCTACAAGATAACATATAGATTAATATCTGCCTTTAATGGTCCTAGCACATAGTAAGTGCTTAGGAAGAGATGAATAGATAAAATTCTTACAATACCACTATTGAGATATAGCTATTATTAACATGTTATTTTCTTTTATTTCTTTGTCACGTATAAATTTGGGATTATACCATGCAGACAGTTTTGCATGTGTTTGTGTCTTTTTTCCTATGAACATTTTTCCAGGTTCTTCCAAAACCTGGGTTTTAAAGCCTTCATGAGGGTGTATCATAATACCTCTCCTTTAAGGAAGAAGTAGTACAGAGTTCACCTGGAAAAATAAGAACAGTGACGAAAATAAGAGTGAGTAATGCAGGTAGACTTGTCCTTCTAGATCCTAAAACTGTCTTATTACGTTTTATTACTGTTTTATTACGTATGACACTATCCCAAGAATAGATCAGTGGAATAAAATAGAAATTCCAGAAATACAGACTAACATGTACATGAAAGAATTTAGTGTTTGCTAAAAGTGGCATTTGACATTAGTAGGAAACAGTTGGATTTTTCAATTAAGCAGTTTTAGGACAACTTGTTAATCATTTGGAAATAAATCCTAACCTCATCTTAAACCATTGTAAATGAAACCTGACTATAAGTATATGTTAGGGAATATGTATATGAGAGTGTACAGTGTGAGGGCAGAAGAGGGAAGAATTAATTTTGAGAGCTACTTATTTAGCCAAGATAAAGCCCACAGGATTGTTTTCCCTTTTAGAATATGCCAATGATAGCTTCCTAAATGAGGTAGAATTCAGTCCCTCCTGGAGTAAAAGAAAGAGATTTGATTTGAAAGTTTGGAATAATAATTCATTCTTGAAAATAGGATGAATAAAGCCGTGACAGTGACTCAGATACTTTTGAAATGGTCAGGTTAATGGAGCATTATAGAAACCAAAAAAATGTAAGGAGATACAGGTTAAGCATTAAAAGAGGAGAAAAAGAAGAGGTTAAATATTCTGTCATGACTTGGTGAATTTGAAGAACCTAATCCCTAAAAGCTCATAAGGAAGGGTAGATATATGACAAGTGGAGTTATAATTTTGGCACTGCTGTTCAAGATTGACTGATTCCGGGGCCCAGAAAATAAATCAAATCACAAAAACGTTAGAATAATCAGGACAAAAAAAAAGACACCAGGTCCTAGACCAAGTTAGAGTTTTACAATGAAAAGAGAGCAAGTTCAGGAGATTGATAACAAAGGAAGCAGGGCAAGTGGAATTAAAAGGTTAATCATAAGTTTTTTTGGAGTTTCTTAGAAATTCAGTTTAATTAGCCATGCAATATGCCTAGCAGAAGTTGGATGAAGGTTTTTACCAACATATTATTGATTTTTTCCCCTAGCCCTTAAAATGTACTGGGAAAAAGAAAAAGAATAGTTTTAAGATTACAATTTAGTTCTACTTAAAGAATTTATTTTTTGCATTTTGTCTTATGGTAGATACCTAATTCACACTTTTTAATTATAGATGGTCTGTCATCTGCTGATCCCAGCTCTGATTGGAATGCACCAGCAGAAGAGTGGGGCAACTGGGTAGATGAAGAAAGAGCTTCGCTTCTAAAATCCCAGGAACCGATTCCTGATGATCAAAAAGTGAGTAAACAGAGTAGTGGGTGTGTGTTTAGTCTTTATACTTCATAATTCCCATCAGAAAGGATTTACTTGTGTATTAACAATTATAACATTCCTTGGTTGCTCAAGAGCATGATAATCTGTATGTTTTCTGTCCCCAGTCTTTGGAGCATATGGTTGATGATTTACCTTTTTAGATGCAGAGGATTTACATCCAGAGAGAATACAGGAAACAAAGCTAGTTAATTGGGGGAAAGCTTGTTAGTTCAGTTTGGGTAGGGAGTTAAATGTGGGGTGTTTTGTAGATACACCTAAGAGAAGTTGAATATACACCCGATTAGAGCTTAGGGAAGAGATCTGTGTTTGTAAATTATTAGCATGTGTTTGTTAAAACTATGAAGCTGGGTGAAATATCTAGGAAACATCTTTAGAGTTGAAAAGAGCAGTGGAGTGAGCATAGAAATCTGAGGAACTCTCAGCTTGGCAGGAGTAAGAAACCTCGTGGATGGGACTGAGGGAAGAGAGTTCTGGGTCACAGAGGCTGAGGTAATTGAGAGTGTCAAGAAGGAGGCAATGATGAACAGTATCAGAAGTAACAGAGGTTAGTAGTAACATTAGGACTGAAAAATATCATTGGATTTCCTCTCTGGTAATTTACCAAGAGCAACTTTGTTAGAAATTTTAGAATAGAAGCCACATTGCAGTAAGTTAAGTAATAACAAGTAATAATTTTTTTGTTTTTTTTTTTTTTTTTAAAGAAAGTTTGCATATAAATGGAGGAGAGATATGGATAACAGCAACATGTGGTAGGTAGCAGGGAGGGTTTTGTTTTGTGAGAAGTTGTTTGTATTTTAATGATAGGAGAAGTTTTAGTGTAGGGGATGGCAAACTTTCTCTTAAAGGGCCATATAGGGCTCAGCTACTCAACTGTGATATTGTAATACAGAAGCAGCTATAGACAATACAGAAGGAATGGGTATGGCTGTGTTCAAGTAAAACTTTACAAAGACTAGGTTGGTCTGGGTTTGTAGTTTGTTAACCCCTGCTTTAGCTTATCTGTAGACAAAAGGTGTAGAATAAAGTAAAAGGTAACCAAAAAAAAATCATGTTTAAGTAAAAATTCATTAAACATAAATGAAAGAAAAGGTTTAACTAATAATAAAGTAAGGTCCTGGAAGAGGCAGTAGGGGATGGGGGCCCTAGGTACAAGTGGATGGGTTGACCTTTAGTAGGATATAGTACCTTTCATTTTTGGAGACCAGAGAAAGAGAGGTACTAGTAGGGTAAGGGTGTAAATAAATAGTAGGGAGAGAGAGTTGGCAGGCAATATGAAAGTCAAGAGAAAAAATGAGTTTTTGGTTGGACCTACAAAAGCTTCCTAGTATAGTGCCTTAACAGTAATCATTCAAATATTTGTTGAATATTTAGTGAATGTACAACCAAAAGTCTTCATTTCTCCAGTTAGAACTTCTCTGTGGCTGATCATCAGAATTAAAAAGTAGACTCACTGAGTGAAGTAAAGACTTGATCACACATCATAGCAATTCTTTTTCTGAGTGTATTCAGCAATCATCTTGTACATTTCTAAGCAAAAATGGGACATACCTAAATGCCTATCAGTTGGGGAGTGGAGAAATAAAGTGTGATATGTTTGTACAGTGGCATATTATACAGAAGTTAAAAATTAATAAACTAAAGCTACATTAATATCAGTGTGAATAGAATTTTGAAAATGCTAAATGACAAAGATCAGTTACAGAAAGTATGATGCCAGTTATATAAAGATTTTATGTGGATTCACATAGATTTACAGAAAAATTGATTGGATGGACACAGAAGAAGCTCATGAAAATAAGTTACCTTTAGGGAAATAGGGTGGAAATAGGATTGGGGTTTAAAGGAACTTAAATTTACCAGTAATGTCTTTTATGGTTAAAAATCTAAAATAAAGTTGTCAAAATGTCCAACATTTATTAAATCTGGGGGAGTACACAGGTGTTTGGTACTCTTTCCATGCTTTTAGTATTTTTATGTTTGTAGATTCTTCAAAAAAAAAAAAAAAGACTGGCACAGCCACAACATTGCTAGATCATAACCCCAACCCTTTTATATTAGTTAAAAGGTGGTATGGAGTTGATTTCAGACTTCTTCCCATTATCAAAAATAAAGTGTTTTGCCGTAAGAAGCTACATTTCTTTTATGGTTGGATTATAATGGGCTGAGAAGCAGACTGATGAGTGTGTTATAACCTGAGTATCCTTCATTGGATGCATCTATTCATACGGTGTTTTAAGCATTATTGAAGCATTTTGGAGAACAGAGAAAGAGAGGTACTAATGAGGTAAGGGTGTAAATAAATGTAGATAAACTCCTAGTGGTGAAAACTGTGGAAGTTTCTTCACAACTGGCAGCCAGGTTGGACTGACAATCTCTTAGCTTGCTTGCCTTTTCTTTTTCTTTTTCTGTAAGCTATTTACTGTTCACAAAACCTCCAGAATCATTAATAGTGACCATGGTGCTGAGCAGGTAAGTAGCAGTTACCCATATCATCTCTTCCTCTAAAGATAGTCTAGTAACCTAGGCTGTCATCTGTGCAGAATAAGTGAAAAGCATTTTCCATAGTGAGTTCAACCACATGGTATGTGTGAAGAGGTATCATGAATGCTAATTTAACAATCCTAATTCACCAGGTATTTTTATTGTTATTTTAAAGATATTTTGTTACCTTTAAAGACATTTCTTCTGAAGTTCAATTTTTTTAAATTAAACATTTTATTTTTAGGTAATTATAGATTGACAGGCAGTTGTGAGAAATAATACAGCAATATTCCCTGTATCCAGTAGTTTCCCCCCAGTGGTAACATTTTGAAAAACTAGTACAATATCACAACCAGGATGTTGACATGGATGCGATCATGATACAGAGCAAGGATCCCCTAAATTACCCTTTTAAAGCCACACTTCTTCCTTTCCGTCTTCACACCCTCCATAACCCCAGGCAACCAGTAATCTGTTCTCTATTTCGATAATTTCATAATTTCAAGAATGTTATATGAATAGACTCATACAGTGTGTAACCTTTTAGGGATTGGTTTATCTTACTTGCATAAGTCTCTGTTCATCCAGGTTGTGTGTATCACTAGTTCCTTCTTTTGCACTGCTAAGTAGTATTCCCTAATCCGGATGTTCCCAGTTTAATGATTTACCAGTTGAAGGACATCTGGGTTGTTTCCAGATTTGGGCTGTTACAAATAAAGCTGCTATACGTATTTGCGTTAAGTCTTTTGTGTGAACACAGGTCTTCATTTCTCTGAGATAAATGTCCAGGAGTGCAATTGCTGGATTCTGTGGTTGTTACATATTTAGTTCTTTAAGAAACTACCAAACTGTTTTCCAGAGTGACTTTACCATTTTACATTCCCACTGGCAATCCAGAGCTCCAGTTTCTCTGCATCCTCACAAGCGTGGTATTGTTACTGTTGTTCATTTTAGCTATTCTGATAGGTGCATAGTGGTAGCTCATTTAGTTGGCATTTCCCTAGTGGCTAATGATGTTGAACATCTTTCTGTTTGCTTTTTTGCCACTGTATATCCTCTTTGGTGAAATATTGGTTTGTGTCTTTTGCACATTTTCTAATTGGATTGTTTGTTTTTTTACTGTTGAGTTTTGTGTTTTCTTTATATATTCTAAATGTTAGTCCTTTGTTGGACATATGGTTCGCAAATATTTTCTCCCACTCTAGCTTGTTATTTCAGTCCCATAGCAGGGCAAATATAAATTTAATGCAAGTAGCTCTGCATTTAAAAGCTACAATAAAACAGAATTATTTGTCCAATGCATTTTTAAAGCACCAAGGTTTGCACAGCTCTCTAATTGATCTTGTAGTGAATGATAAAAGATGTGGGAAAAATGGTCTATTATGAACAGTAGGAGAATGGTGCTTTCATGCACTCTGTTATTCCTTAAATACATAATATTAGATCAATTTTATTATTTGTTACTAATGTAGAATTTGGGGGGCAAAGACTGAATCTAATGGGTGAAATTATATCATAATTTCTGAATAGTGAAAACTAATTGGTTCACTTTACTGTTTTATACTTTTAACAATAGATTTCAGATGATGATAAAGAAAAGGGAGAGGGAGCTCCTCAAGCTGGGAAATCTAAAAAGAAAAAGAAGAAAAAGAAGAAGCAAGGTGAAGATAACTCTCTTACACAGGTAAGAATATCAAAACAACAAACATTTGTTAAGCACTGAAAATTTGTAAAGATAACATGCAAACATTAAGAATATGTAGAGATAAAAGTCACAGTGTGAGAAATCAAGCTTAGTTGAAAATAATTTGAAAAATCACAGAATATTTTAAAGAAAATTCCATATTACTCAAATGAATTTTTGATTATATAATGGTGCACAGCATTTCACACTAAAAAAAAAGTCCCTTTGAGTAAGTGAATGGTAACATTTAGTGCAATTAGAAAAACCATGCACGTAAAAAGTAGAGTTTTTCACTTGACTCTGATTTTGCTGGCTCTTCTACTTAGTATCTTTCCTGTTTTTTTGACTTCTCATCAACAGATACTAGCTAGCTGTTCATGCCCTGTCTACTATGTAAGCTTAATTTATCTAGAAAATTCACTTGTATATAACATATCACTTGTTGAAGTTACTAAGCAAAATACTATTCTAAAGTCTTAGTTAAGTATGTACTAGTTCACTGTGTACTTTTTTAAAAATAGAAGATACACTAGTTTAATTTACTCTGTGTTGATTTAGTAAGTTAGAATGGTTCCCATTTAAGGGGGGGTGTTATTATTTTTTTAATTGATTTAATTTTAATTGATGTAAATGCCTTGGAAAGCCGGGGCAATGACTGTATGTACAGATGTACACATGTATTATAAATCTTCAAGTAATTATTTTTATATCCTCTCTTTTAAGCTGTTGGGCAGTTTCTGAAATGGAATTATTTTCTTGGGAAATCTTCTGGACATTAGTACAAATGCCAAATAGATTTTAATTAGTTAAGAATGATTTATATCATCTAATTGACTACTTTTCTCTGTAGGACACAGAAGAATTAGAAAAAGAGATTAGAGAAGAGCTTCCAGTGAATACCTCTAAAGCTCGTCCAAAACAGGAAAAAGCTTTTTCTTTGAAGACCGTAAGCACTAGTGAATCAACTGAAGTGCTCATCAAAAATAGCCAGGTAATTTTTTTTATTTTTAAGGAACAGAGTTTTGACAATTTGAGAATTGTATCGCATCTGATATTTTATTGAAGCTCTGTACTGAGCGTTTTAAATGCACTAACTAATCCTCACAACAAGCCAGTAAAAAAGTAGGACCCATTATTTAAATGAGTCTAGAGAAGTTGAATAACTTGCCCAAAGTCATAACTATCAATGGCAAAATCAGAGCCACTGGACTATATTTTCTGCTATTAAATATCCAGGCATACAAGAGATAGACAGAGAAAATATAATTGACTGCATTTTCCCCAGAACATGCACATAATATAACTATGGTTCAACCTCTTATCAGGTTCTCAAATCATGTGCCTTCTATGGAAAATACTGATGTGTCAGAAGGAACCATTTTACAAAAGGTCTAGACCAGTGAAAAAGACCATGGCTCTTCAATATCTGATTTCTAATTGGGTAAATTATACCATATTGAAATATATTAAATTCTCCTTTAGTCGCACGTGATTCATTTATTTACTCTTTCAAAAAAATTTATTGAGAGCCTAATACGTGTTACACGCTATTGGAGGTGCTGGGAAGTCTAGAAGAACAAGGAGCAAGAGAAACATTACTTAGCCTTGTTTCTGTGTTCAGAGTAATGATCACGGGTAAAAAGGCTAAAGGGTAAAATGATCTCCTACTCAGCTGTTACAGCCTGAGGGCACTCCAGGTATTAGAGTTGCTGTCTTTCCCTGGTCCTGATCGCTCATTAACAGTGATGCCTGATTGAGGCAACTCAGTTTACCTCCTTCCTGCTCCAAGCTGGGGAAGAGGAACAAGGCTCAAGTAGGCCCTAAGCATTCTCATTTCACTACCAGACTGGATAAAATTCTAGATGTTTGGACTTGAGATTTACTAGCTGTTGTAATCAGTGAGACTAGTAGCCACAGTCTGCTTTCATATGAGGCAGGGCTTCAAACTGGTTCTGCCTGGTTGATTCATGGCCTAGGAAGCATCACCGGAACAGACCCGAATTTTTAAAGTTATGGTGAACAGGAAAGATGGCCTGAACAGGAAAAACTCCATCTAGCAGATGGAAGCCTGCTAGAAACTTAATCTCCCTCTTAGAGAACAAGGGCAATGTAGAATTGCATAGCAACCACTCTCTTGCTTTTGGATTTTGAGCACAGTCTGTAGCAGTGCTGCCCTGCTGAAGATGGTGGTGCCCCACTGAAAGATGGCCTACGACTGAGCCACTTTGAATGTTTGAATGCGTGCCACTTTCCTACAGTCCTGCCAGTAATCCAGTCTCACGCATCAGACTCCTGAAAAAGCTGACTATGCCTCTTCCAAATCTCCCATTTCAGGGCTTCAACCTGTAATTTTTCCCATTCAGGGTACTGTGCCAAATCTGCCAAATTGTAAAACTTCAGGTCTGTACCTGTTTTGTTTTGTCAGTCATGACTGAACTGGTTTGAACCAGCTCGAAGCCCTGATACAGGCCATATTTTCCTTAGGGAGGAAACTGAAGCCATTGCTGCTGCTATTTGAGATAATATTCTCAAAGGAGAAAAGGTAGTATTACCTACTGGTAGTTCAGAAATTAACTATTTTTCTCTTTGGTTTTCACACAAAAAAGATGTGAGAAGTTTGGTGGGAAATGGACTTAACTATTGAATCACTAAGGAGCTAAGGATCCCTGGTGGTGCAACGGTTAAGCACTCAGCTGCTAACCAGAAGGCTGGTGGTTCGAACCCACCCAGCAGCTCCACAGGAGAAAGACCTGATGATTTGCTCCCTTAAAGATTACTGCCTAGAAACACTATGGGGCAGTTCTGTTCCGTCACATGGGGTCGTCATGAGTTGAAATTGACTCAGTGGCACCTGACAACACCAACAACATTGAATCACTAACAAATATAAAATCAGGCTATTTATAATGAAGAAGAGAAATATAGAAGTTAATAAAAATGGAAAGAATTATTCACTCCTGTTTGACATTCATTAGACATTTTATAATTTTATACCTGTGCCCCTTTTTATCTCAACCTTCATTCATGTTGTAGCTAAAGGTTTAGTTATGTCACTAGAGGGCAGGCATGAATTGCAGTGCTTCTGACGATAAATTATTTAGAAACCATCTTAGTATTTGCTTGCTGTTAATACACCTTTTGATATGACTAAAATGTTTGATTTTATTAAAATGTTTCTACCAAAAAAAAAAGTTAAGATAGTTTTATTCCAAAATAGCCTACCAAGACTCTTCCAACTGCTGTTTCTACGGAGCCATCTATAATTTTATCAAAAAGTGATTCTGACAAGAGCTCTTCCCAAGTGCCACCGATGCTACAAGAGACAGATAAATCCAAGTCTAATATTAAGCAAAATAGTGTGCCTCCTTCACAGAGTGAGTAATCTTCATTTTTTATCCTTTTGTGTGTTTTCTGTGCTGTTTACTTTTTCTTATAAAAGTGTTAAAGTTCTGAACTTAGAAGTCTAATGCATTAATATGGCAGCTTTTCCTTCCTGTGCAAAGACTAAGGTCTTTGGAATCTTGTGAACTCAGTTGTTGTGGAGCTGCAATAAGGAGCGAGGAGGACTCAATACCTGCCTGCTTGACTGTCTGCTCCCTCTCCCTTTTTCTGTGCACTTGTTCTTGAAACTGCTTGTTGTTCTGTGCTCATCACCTACCCTGCCCCCGCCTTCAGCTACCTTTATTGTCCATTTTACCCATTATCACTTTGATTAGTTAGGTTGAGCCATATTAAATCTTGGTTTTTCTAGATCAGGACTGATTGAATATCAGCAATTCCATGTGGTTAAACCTAATAATGTTTCAGGATTGCAAGGAAGGGAGGAAAGCAGACATAAAATACTTAAAAACAAGTAACCAGGGCTTGAAAATTTGAACATAAAATTTGAGGCGTTACTAGTGGATTTTAAAGCATTTTTTCATTGTCACTGCTTATATAATATTGAGGAAATGTCAGTGGTAACAGTACCTGCTATCCTAACTTTTTTCTGTTTTCTGATTTTTTTGTTCATTTGTTGGTTGGTTTGTTTTTTAGCCAAGTCTGAAACTAGCCGGGAATCTCCCAAACAAATAAAAAAGAAGAAAAAAGCCAGACGGGAAACGTGAATATTTTTCCTGAAGTGGACATGTGTTTGCAAACACTGTCTTGAAGATTATGCTGTTTATGCAATAATTTGTGAACATGTACAGAGTTTTATATAAATTTCAACCAATTTTTAAAACAAAACTGTGAACACAGTTACCATAAAAATGGAATCAAAGGAAAGTTAATTTATGAAACTAAGCAGAACATACTACAGTGCTGGAAGACACTTGGGAAAGTTTTCAATTTAACAAGAATGATCTTAATTTAAGAATATTATCCTGGTTTTACAACAGTGCCCTGTTTACAACAGATTGTGCCCTATCTCATCTGCAGCTGAGGAATAAAGGATTCTGATTAGAGAGAGGGTTGCCTACCAATTAGTAGGTACTTCTTGAAACTTATGCACGGAACTTATACCATTTGAATCTGTTTTATGCTTAAATCAGAGTGCTTTGATCAAATGCATAATCTGCCATATCTTTACATATTAGTTGGTAGCAATTTGTATTAAAGGAATCACAAGTGCATATAAAAAGTCACATCATTTGTTTAACTAAACTGTCACGGTTTAGTTTACAATTTTTGAAGAGTTCTTTATTAAAACATTGAAAATGCAGTTGATACTTGTATGGCTTATGAAGTTATTTTTGATAGTTTTACATTACTTGAATTGTTCAAAGTATAGTATATTTTAAATTAAAGGTAAACTGTATGTATTTGTTTCATACTTTTAAGATGCAAACTCAGAGTTAATGCTCTTGTTTATGATTTGAAAACTTTTAGGCAAAAGCCAACTTATGTATTTCCTTTCCCTAGCAGTTAACTTTTTTCACTGTCAGCGCTTTTTTAGTTAACTAATATTTTTTTGACTTTAAAAGTAAAATTCATACAGACAGAACTTTGAGGATTTGATGGAGAATGAAAAACTAGCATCAGACAGCTTTAATTGACATTGTCAAGACCTCCAGTTATCAGGAATACATTTTTTTACTGCCTTAACCTGTAGTGTGTAGAATATGCATCAATTTCCTGAAGGGGATTAGTGTTTTTATAAGAATTTTCATGTAATTATCGCAGTCGTGATCAAATAAGGAACATTTCCTGCTTGAAACTGTATTGATTACAATGACATGTGAGATGTTTCACCTTTTTCAGGCACTGTGTAATTCTATCATAATAAACTGGCAGGTATCTTTGTAACTATAAATAGTGCATGCTCAGCCATGTACACTGTATATAGCCTTTACCAAACGTGTTTGACAAGGACCATAATTAACATCACTTAGTGAATTGTGATAAAGAAAAAAAAGCCATGATTTATTTGATGTGATTGGCTTACTTGTTTTTATGTGGCACCAAGAATGAAACTGTTTTAACAGCTGTAACCAATGGTACTGATATATCCATCCAATGTTGTCTTTATTTTATTTGATTGTGGTTTGATAGTATTGTATTGTCAGACTAGGAAAGCTAAAGAAACAAAATGGCTTTAGTTTTGCTGAAGACTGGCCTTATTAATGGACAGCTTTCCTAACAAGCGATTATTAACTTTTATGCAGGTGTTAACATCTGTTTCAGGAACATGGCAGTATGTTTACATGTCAGAAGTTTTGTTTAATTCAATGATACTTCTAAGTTGATTTGTTTAAATAAATTCAGCAAATGGATAGCATTGTTTTTATTTGCTTCAATATGGGGATAAATGACAGCTAAAGTGCCAGGAATGGATTTCTTCAAATGACTCTATTCTGTTAGCTTTACATAGGTGTTTCCTAAATAGATCTAAGGATTCCTAAGTTGCCAGCACATTGTAAAGGTATTGCAAAGGGGAATTTGATGGGGAGTCTGTGTAACTTTGAAACGTGCCAAAAGGCCTATGCTCAAAAGATTTAATTGAACTCTCTCAACTCTACCTCACTATTTCTTTATCTTAGAATTCTATTGACTGTGTCAAATGTTGGACTTTATTTCTCCATCCTCATATCTCCCCATTCAGTCAGCTGTACTAGGTGGTAGAAACACCAGCTTTTGAGGAGAGGAGTATTTGGAGGTGGAGAACACGTTGCTAAGTTGGGATGGATCCAGTATGGAGATCCCTCTGTCCTTCCTGTCTGGCTTATGAGCTAGAGAGTGGATTTTATGTTTTAAGAGATGGCAGCTATGTGAGTGATAAAATTAATGTATTCATTCTCTTTCATATTCAAATCTTTTGCACAGTGAGGTGTGATTGTCTAATACTCGTTAACTGGTCCATAAGATCTTTGTGTAATATTAAAGCTTTTTCTGGAATCTGAACAGAGGAACTGGTTTTCATCATCAACTCAGAGGGCACTAAAATCAAGGTTGACACAGCTACCTTGATTTTAATGTCCTCTGGGGGCACTAGTACTTGGAGGAGGGAGCTGCTTGGTGGCTGGATAGATGTTTCCTGAACTGTTAGAAGGAATATAATTGACCCCTTCAGGCTTTGTCAGGCCTGGAGGGGAACCTTGTTCCTAGTAGCAAACAAGACTTCTTCTAGAGAAACCACTCAAAAGTCTCCCTACTCCTGGCCTATCCCCACATACTGAAAATCCTACCCTATTCTAGAGCAGGGAGTAGTGGCTTAGGGTTTCCCCAGACTGGAATCCTACCAACCTGTACCTTGGATTGAGCAAAACAACAGTTGAGAGAGTCCAAAAAAAAGTATTGAAATAAAATGTCATTAATGTAATTTGCCATGTTTACCTTGTGCATGCATTTTATGAAGGGTGGTGAAAATAATTCATCTGAACCTAATGGTATTATTTCATAGGCTAATCAGGTTTATATTTGGGTTAAAGATACTACAGGGCGATATTTAACTACAGAGCTTAGTTTTTCTTAATTAAAAAAATTCCTCTGTTAATATAGTATGAAATATCTTTCAAAACTTAGAATTTAGGTTTAAGATGTCTAATAGATGTCTTCAGCTTTTCCTGTAAATGCACAAACTGGAATCACTTTCCAAAAGACATAGGGAATGCAAATATGTTATTTGTAAGATGCTTTGAATATTGTAAATAAAACCATTTTTGTTTTGTTTAAATTGCTCATTACAATTCTCTTATGGGAAAGAACTTGGCCAGTCATTTTGCAGTTAAGCACCTCTTAAAATGTCCTTGTTTGTGACACACAATGTGCATGTCCTCCATAGGAAACATCTTCCATCTTATGTCAGCAGTTGATACAGCAGCCACCAGGTGGAATATATCACTTGTATACAAGTTAACCTTTTAGGTTAAAGAAGTTGGACTCAAATTTGGGATTAGGTATTAGGATTAGCTTTGGCTGTGTCTCCAAACAATAGTGACTTAAACAAGATAGAAGTTTCTCTTGTGTGTTAAAATCTGGGAAGGCAGTCCAGGGCTAGTACGACACTTAGGGTCAAGGATCTAGGTTCTTTTGATCTTGCTGCTCCACGTCCTCAATATGTGGCTTTTCATGTCAGTATTTCAGCCAGCTGGAAAAACTGCATGCCCCCTTCTTTAAGGACACTTTATATAAGATCTGCATACCACATAGGTTTACAATCCAACTTAGTCACTTGGTCCCACTAGCTACAAAGGAGGATGGGAAATAATAGTCAATTATTTATTATTATTAGACTGTCATGGGCCAAGTTAACATTTGAGAATTCCATTACAGAGGAAGAAGAGAACTGGATGTTGGGGCCAGCCAGCAGTCTGTCACAGGCTTGACTCACACTGCATATCCTGCTGTACTGCATCATTTTTAAGGTCACATCTTTCCTTTTCCAGCTGAGCAAAAAATTTGAAGTATCTTGGATACCACTAAGAGTAGTAGCTAGTAATGTTCCAACTCCTAAGTAATGGACTCCGGAAGGAATTTCTGCCACTCGATGACTCTGCTTTAAGTTGTAGTGACAGAGAAGCTGAGAGACTCAGTAGCCTCCTATCGAACCTGCAGGGCAAGTAGAGATTGTAATAAGTTTTAATAAAACAATTAACCTGGCATATAATCTTTAAAAAATTAAAATTTAAAAGTTACTACTGTCCTACTTTGTCTAAATAGTTTTCCAGGACAAGAAGTTCTAACCCTTGCAATCAAGACATGTATGTGAAGTGTGTTGTAAGTTAACTAGTCATAGTTATGGTACTGAGATTTGTGAAGAAGTTACTTTGAAGAAAAAGCACATTCAAGGTCACCCTCCATGGTAATGACGTTATTATTTGTAATTATATCCACTTTCTTTTTTTGATTTGTTGTAGCAAGGCATTTAAAATGAATATATGTAACATGTACTTAAATTATAAAGCATAATAAAATGAACACCTCTGATACTACCATTCACCTTAAGAAAGAACATTACCAATAGGGGGATGTTGGGGATGAGCCTAACTTTTGGTGGTGGTATTGCTTGGTAACAGGATTAACAGGAAAGAAGCATGGTTGCAAATGGCTGGCCTCAAACACCCTAACTTGGCACAAGTCCTTTTCGGTGCCACAACTGGCTGCGGGTCCCAGGTAACGTGATCTGGTCTCAAAGGTGTTAAGACAGCCTCACTGCCGCCACTTCCTCAAGGCACTCTACTGCCATCTGTTGGGAAATTGTAATATGCATATGTACAAAGACTATAAATGTGCATGGTGCCCCGAGAGTCATGTCGTGTCCTGCATAACTCTGCATTGCAGCCTTGTGAGGATTTCCCTGAGGGTTGGAAGGAGGATAGCGAGCCTCTATTCTAGACAGGAACTGTTTGCCGGGATTCAGGACAGCAGCCAAGTGCTCAGTTTAGGGAGAGGGTTCCTGCTAAGTTTAGTGGGGAGCTAGAGACTTTCTGAAAAACACCAGGAAGAGATACGTGGCAAAACAGCAAAAGCTGTTAGTAACTTATGATGGTCAAATTGTGAATGATTTCTTTCTCTTCTAAACTCTTTATACTTTAATAATTTAAAAATATTATGAGGTTACTTGGAAAATGCAGCTGTTCCCATTTCTAATCAAAATTGAAACATCAGCATAATGAAAAGTAGGAGAAAACTACCTTAGAACTGGAACTAGGAAAGGGGCATCCAAATGCCAGAAACTTAGGGGCATTTCTGTTATTAACAAATAGAGTCCAGCATGTATCAGAAGAATAAAACTATCATCAAGGATGCAAATGCAGCTCAGTATCAGGGATCTATTAACATTATTTCACCACAAAATTAGAGCAGAAAATGTATATGATTATGACACTGTTCTGAAGAAGCACTTAATAAAATTCAATGGCATTCCTAATTTAGATTTTTTTTTTTAAATAGGTGAAATAAGTAATTTCAATAAAAATCAGAGCCAGGCAGGATTACCTGCTAATTAAGAATGTTTTGGAGGTATTAACAGATGCAGTAAAGAAAAAAAAAAAAAAATGCTGTAACGTTGGAAAAGGAATTACCTTTTTATACTGATTGTATACCTACAAAACCCAAGAGATTCTAACAAAGAGCTTCTAGCACTGAAAAGAGAATACACTGAAGTGGTAAATTTACACAAGTCAATAAATTTTTCTGTACCGGGCGTAAGCAACCAGAAGAGGAAATGAAAAAAAATTCTAGTTACATCACAACTAAAACTGTCATATCTAGAAAAAAAATTTTCAAGACAGAAGACCAAATGAAGAAAACAGTAAAATCTTACTGAAGGGCAGAAAGCAGCCTAACAAATGAAAAGCTGTATCATAATCTTCATTTGGAAAACATAAGCGTATCAATATTCCAAAAATTAACATGTACATAGTATATATGTATATATGTGAATGCAGTTTCAATTTGAATGCAGTGACAATGGTTGCCAACAGTGGGCTCAAAGGTCAAGGATTGTGAGGATGGTGCAGGACCAGGCAGTGTCTCGTTCTGTTGTATATGAGGTCACTATGAGTCGGTACCGACTTGATGGCACCTAACAACAACAAAGCTTACAGTCTTGGTTAAGGATATCTCCCCTCGCCCTACTTTATACATACAGTTTCCTGTGTCCTCTTTTTTTCATTTCAGTCTTTAATCCATCTGGAATTTATTTTCATACATGGAATGATGGTGGTCCAGCTTTATTTTCTTCTGGATGGATAACCAGCTGTGTCAGTAGCATCTCTTAAGTAAATCATCATTTTACCCCTGAAATAAAACATCGATTAAGTCATACGCAAAATTCTCAGGTATATAAGAATGTATTTCTGGATTCACTACTCTGTCCCACCAACCTATTTCACTATCCCTTGTCGATACCATATTAGATTATGTTGGTGTAGGGAATATTAATTAGGTGTTGGCTGCTCAGTATATTTTGAATACCCTTTACATTTGGAGTTCCCCAAATAGAAGCCAAAATTCATTCTCTCAGTGACCGTTGGTGCTTGCCACAGACATGAATATGACCAAGCTTCTGCCAAATGCTAAGGAGCAAGGTAGGCCTGAGCAGAATCCAGTTTTGGAAGCATAGTTGAGTGACATCAACAGTTCAGAGGCTTTAGTAGTGGAGCTTCTGACATTCAGTCCTGAGCACCCTCAGAAGGAGCTGGTGAGCTAGACAGTCTCTGAATGTGGCTAGGTGTTATTTGTGGTTGTGTAAGGGCTTGGATCTCTGGCCCTTCCAGATACTCTGGAAGCTGGTCTTCCTCTTTTTTGCTGACCCTCTACCTTACCAAGCATGATGTCCTTCTCCAGGGACTGGTCCCTCCTGATAACATGTCCAAAGTACGTAAGATGAAGTCTCACCATCCTCACTTCCAAGGAGCACTCTGGGAGTACTTATTCCAAGACAAACTTGTTCGTTCTTCTGGCAGTCCATGGTCTATATTCGATATTCTTTGACAACACCATAATTCAAAGGCATCAGTTCTTCAGTCTTCCTTACTCATTGTCCAGCTTTCACGTGTATATGAGGCGATTGAAATATCATGGCTTGGGTCAGGCACACCTTAGTTCTCAAAGTGATACCTTTGCTTTTCAACACTTTAAAGAAGTCTTTTGCTGCAGCAGATTTGCCCAGTGCAAAACATCATTTGATTTCTTGATTGCTGTTTCCATGGGCATAGATTGTGGATCCAAGTAAAATGAAATTCTTGACTACTACAATATTTTTCTCCATTTATTGTGATGTTGCTTTTTGGTCCAGTTGTGAGGATTTTTGTTTTCTTTATGTCGAGGTGTAATCCATACTGAAGGCTGTGGTCTTTGATCTTCATCAGTAAGTGCTTCAAGTCCTCTTTGCTTTCAGCAAGCAAGGTTGTGTTTGCTGCATATCGCAGGTGATTAATGAGTCTTCCTCCAATCCTGATGCTGCGTTTGTCATATAATCCAGTTTCTCAGATTATTGGCTCAGCGTACAAATTGAATAAGTATGATGAAAGGATACAACCCTGACGCACACTTTTCCTGATTTTAAACCACCCAGTATCCTCTTGTTCTGTTCGAATGACTGCCTCTTGGTCTAGGTACAGTTTCCTTATGAGCACAATTAAGTGTTCTGGAATTCCCAAGCTTCGCAGTGTTATCCATAATTTGTTATGGTCCACACAGTTGAATGCCTTTGCATAGTCAGTAAAACACAGAAGAACATCTTTCTGGTCTTCTCTGCTTTCAGCCAAGATCCATCTGACATCAGCAATGATATCCCTCCTTCCACTTCCTCTTCTGAATCCGGCTTGGTTTCTGGCAGTTCCCGTCGATGTACTGCTGCAACGATTTTTGAATTATTTTACTTGTATGTGATATTAATGATATTGTTTGATAATTTCCACATTTTGGTGGAATGGGTACAAATATGGATCTCTTCAGTCGGTTGAGCTGTCTTCCAAATTTCTTGGCATAGATGAGTGAGCACTTCCAGTGCTGCATCTGTTTGTTGAAACATCTCAATCGATATTCCATCAATTCCTGGAGCCTTGTTTTTCGCCAGTACCTTCAGTGCAGCTTGGACTTCTTCCTTCCGTACTGTCGGTTCATGATCATATGATATCTCCTGAAATGATTGAACGTCAACCAATTCTTTTTGGTACAGAGCGTCTGCGTATTCCTTCCATCTTCTTTGGATGCTTCCTGCTCGTTCAATATTTTGCCCATAGGATCCTTCAAAATGGCAACTGGAATTTGAATTTTTTCTTCACTTCTTTCAGCTTCAGAAATGCCTAGGCTGTTCTTTGCTTTTGGTTTTCTAACTCTAGGTCTTTGTATATTTCATTATAATACTTTACTTTGTCTTCTCGAGCTGCCCTTTGAAATCTGTTCGGCTCTTTTACTTCATCATTTCTTCCATTCACTTAGCTACTCTATGTTCCAGAGCTAGTTTCAGAGTCTCTTCTGACATCCATTTTGGTCTTTTCTTTCTTTCCTGATTTTTTAATGACCTTTTTTGCTTTCTTCATGTATGAGATCCTTGATGTCATCATCCTTTAACTCATCTGGTATTTGATCATTAGTATTCAATGCATCAAGTCTATTCATGAGACGGTCTTTAAATTCAGGTGGGATATTCTAAAGGTCATATTTTGGTTCTCGTGGAAACCTTGAAGCTAAAAAAAGATGGCCATATTTATACACAATTTTTTATAATTGTTTTTAATGTCTTATTTTGGAATAATTATAGGTTCATAGGAAGTTGCAAAAATAGTCCAGAGAAGTCCTGTGTACCCTTCATCCAACTTCCCCTGACTATAATATGTACAATTTACAATAACCAGGAAATAAACATTGGTACAATCTACAGATCTTACTCAGATTTCACCAGTTTTTAACTGCAGTCATGTGTATGCAGTCTAAGCAATTTCATTACGTGTAGATTGGTGTAATGATCACAATCAAGATACAGAACTGTTCCATCAACTTCCTAAAAAAAAAACAAACCCGTTGCCATCAAGTTGATTCCAACTCATAACGACCCTATAGGACAGGGTACTTGCCCCGTAGGGTTTCCAGGTAGCAGCTGGTGTATTCAAAGTGCTGACCTTTTGGTTAGCAGCCAAGCTCTTAACTACTAAGCCACGAGGACTCCATCAATATCCTACTACCTACTTATAGTCAACCCCTAGGCTGAAATCATTACAGAAGCAGAATGCCAGGTCTTTTTCTTTGTGGAGGGGCTGGTGGGTTCAAACTGCTAATCTTTTGGTTAGTAGCCAAGTGCTTAACCTTGCGTCACCAGGGCTTCTCGACACAAAATCTAGAAGCCATAAAATAAAAAATGTAAAAATTTAACTATTAAAATAAAAATTTTATGCACAGCAAAAACTACCATAAATAAAGTTAAGGACAAAAGCACACCTGGAACTCATATCAAAAACGGATAATTTCCTTAATAACAATAAGAAAAAGATCAACAAACAAATAGAAAAATAGCAAAGAATCTGAACAGACAGAAACGTAAATGACTTAAACATATAAAAAGATTCTCAGCCTTACACATAATAAGAGAAATATTGGTTGTATTTTTTCATTGACAAAGATGAGGTTTGATAACACACTGTATTGGCTAAGGTGTGAGAAATTAGGGATTCTCATATGTGGTTGATGGAAACCCTGGTGGTGCTGTGGTTAAGAGCTATGGCTGCTAACCAAAAGGTCGGCAGTTCAAGTCCACCGAGGCGCTCTTTGGAAACTCTATGGGGCAGTTCTACCCTGTCCTGTAGGGTTGCTATGAGCTGGAATTGCCTTGACGGCAACGAGTTTGGTGTTTTTTATATGTGGTTGATAGGAGTACAAATTGGTGCAAACTCTCTTTGGGCAATTTGGCAATCTACCAAATTTACAATGCTCGTATCATTTGACCCAGCAATTCTACAATCTAGGATTTTACGTTCATCTATACTCATATGTAAAGAAAACCGATGGGTGAATAATTATTCAGTGCAGGATTGATGGACTAGGAAAAGACTGGCAAAACCTAAATGGCCACCAATAGGGAGCTAGTTAAATAAATCAAAGTATATTCACTCAATGAGGCACTGTTGTCGTCTATCATCGAATCAATTCTGATTCGTAGCAACCCTATAGGACAGGGCAGACCTGCCCCATTGAGTTTCCTAGGCTCTAATCTTTATGGGAGCAGATCTCCAGGTCTTTTCTCCTGTGGAGCCACTGGTGGATTCAAACCGCCGACCTTCTGGTTAACAGCTGAGTGCTTAACCATTGCACCACCAGGGCTCCTTCAGTGAGGTGCTATGCTGTGATAAGAAAAGAATGATGAAGCTCTTTATGGAGCAATACGGAGAGATCTCCAAGATACATTATTAAATGATAAAAGCAAGGTGCAGAATACTATGTATAGTATATACTAAAACCTGCAAAAGCCAGAACCTGTGTAAGGTGGAAACGCAAGAGAAGGAAAACGCAAATATTTAACACTGAAATGAGCAATAAGAAAGTGGTAAGATTGCACACTGTCCGAGGCGGAAAACTTAGGAGACCTGAAAGACAAGACAGTCCCATCAAGTTCTGGCTTTCCCCGGCTTCACTGTACTACCATTTGTTTAAGAAGAAGGGGAATAAATAAAAATTTATATATTCACACATACACATGCCTTTTTTTTTTTTTCTTTTTGCACTAGAGTAAAATATCTCTGGAAGAATGTACAAGAAATTAGTGACATTGCCTGCCTGTGCAGAGGGGAACTAAGAGGCTGAGGGACAAGAGGAGGCCTACCCAGGAGTGCGATTTCCAGGTCATACAGTAATTGCATGTTTAACTTTATAAGAAACTGACAAACTGTTTTCCAGAGGGGCTGTACCATTTTACATTCCCCAAAAGCAATGCTTTTAAAATAAGGGCTCACTTGAAAATAAGCTCATCTCCTATTGAAAATCAGGTGTGCTATTAAAACAAATTTGCTTTAGACCTAGGTAAACTCTAGCCTCCAATTTAGATTCTCCTGCTGCTGGATAACAGACTATAAACCCTACCTGGGGACGATTGATTTGGTTTATCTCCTTAACCTTGGTTATGTTGGAAATAACCAAAGTGAATGTCAAGTCAATAACAGTCATTTCCTCATGCACCCTGTGGGTAGCTGATAAAAACATGGTAGGGGCAGTGAGTTCTGGGCTGATCATGATCATCAGGGATACAGAAGAAAAAGCAACAAAGATATTTTCCATGGTTAAATGTTAAGCACTGTTGAATTAAAAAAAAATTATAAGCCCCAAATTCTTTAAGACAGCCTTGGTTAAAATCAAAGTTTATGCCAGAGAACTCAAGTCTCCATCAGCAAGATCCTTGAGACAGAGAAAATCTTGAGCTTTGATCTAGACTTTGAGAAGAGAATGCTCTGACCCAGCCAATTCAGCCGTTGCCTTTGGTCATACAGATAAGGGTAAAACATTGGAGAATATTACAAGTCAGATACCTTGAAGACGTTAACAATATAAACATCAGCCAGTTTGCGATAAATGTCCTTCTTGAAAAATGTGTATACATTCTGTCATGTCATCATACATTTAAATACGTTGTTTGCAAGAAATTCTCCTTGTGAGGTATTACTTGAACTCTAAATGGTTAAATGTTATATATAGCCTAGAACTTCAAGGCTGTGTAATACAGTAAACATGGGGGCATATGGTTATACTGAGTCTAAAACATCCAGTCATAAAATATGAGGTGGTGTCTTGCAAAATAAGCAAAAACACAATTTTCAGCCAGTCTCATAAAGCATAAAAGTGAAGATGATGAAACTTTATCACATCTGACCAAACTCTGATCTGAGAAGGTCCAGTCACTTCTTCACCTTCCCCACAAGAAGGAAATTTCCCTCCACCCTGTCCCCTCTCGCCATTAGAGAATGGCACAAACTAATTACATCCCAGTCCCTGCTATCTTAGTCCACGTCATGCAGTGTTTTACTTGTTTGTTTGATGCAGGAAATTGTGTTTACTCATTGCATGCTTGTATCACGAAATCGAGTTTTCTAATTTTTAACCCACTGTGACTTCATTGATTTTGAAGTTAACTTGACCAGTATAAAAACTGTTCAGATCTTCTTGACATTGGGAAAAATGCACCCGTTTTCCTCCGTGTATCAATTTCAAAACATGAAAAGACAAAGGGTGATTATAGCAGAAATCTTTTCTGAAACACAGTTCAGAATCTAGACTTTTTCCTTAACAGTACGTCATATATTTGATTGTTCTGCCATCAAAAGATGTATACTTACTGTCTCACTGAATCGTATACAGGAAAAATGTTGAATTGGCATATGTTGTGTTATCTATATTTTTATAACAACAACAATCCAAAAAAATTGTATATGTACTGATGATGGGATGGGTTAGGGGTTCATTCCACGTCCATGAACCTCAGATCTTACAATAGTGATAGCTATCATTTATGGAACATCTGTTCTATATTAGCTGCGTTACGTATATCATCTTGAATGCTCACATAGGCCCTACAACTTAAATATCAGCCCCATTTCATAGACACAGAGGCTCAGACACACCATGCAGCTGGGAAGTGGCAGATCAAGGAGTAGAGTCACATCTGATTCCGACACCTGTGTGGTGTGCCGGGTCCCCTCTCCCTGTTTGGTACCAGCTAATTGAAGCTGTTTCCTTCCCTTACATCACACTGTGGTCCTGGGTCACTTTTCGGCTGCCACTTGTGTTCCCTTATTGAAGCAAGTTGAGACTAGGCCCCTGAAACACCTGGAACTCCAGAAGTGGTCTACACACATGGACCCTGCGAATTGCTGCCTTTTGAAAAGTGCATCGTGGTATCCTGGGTCAGCGGGGAGGGGGACACTGGTTGGCCTGTTTGTTTTCTTTTAACATTTACTTTTTGAATGAAGAATACAGACATTATATTAATACCATTTATATAAAAAGATACAACACATACGGTAGAAGTGTATAGAAATATGGGTAATGAGGAACATCGAATTCTACATGATGGTTCCCTGGAGGCGGAGGGAGCGGGGAAGGAAGGAAGGAATAAAGATTAGGTAAGGATACAAAGGGGGCATTTAACTGGTTTGGCAAAGTTTCCCCTTTTTGGGTACATGGATATTTGTGCTGTTATTATTCTTTATACCTTTTTATGTATCTAAAATATTGAAAAATAAATTTAATTTTTTTAATTTAAAAATACAAAGAAGAGTCAATATATGGTATCTTTGGAAAACACATATCTGATAAGAATCTAATAACCAAATATATGTGCAAAACTTTGACAATTTAACAGCAAAAAGACAAATAACCCAGTCATAAAATGAGCAAAGGACTTGAATAGCTATTTCACCAAAGAGGACGTACAAATGGCCACCAAACACATGAAAACATGCTCAGCATCATTAGCCATCAAAACCAACCAAACAAACAAATCCATTGCTGTCAAGTCAATTCCTACTCATAGCGACCCTACAGGACAGGGTAGAACTGCCCCATACGGTTTCCAAGGAGTGGTGGTGGATTCGAACTGCCAACTTTTTGGTTAGCAGCCAACGCTTAACCACTGTGCCACCAGGGCTCCCATTAGCCATCAGACAGATGAAAATGAAAATCACAATGAGATATACTATCTCACTCCCATTAGGGTGGCTAAGATAACAGAAAATAACAAATGTTGGCGAGGATGTGAGGGAATAGGAAACCGTATTCATTGCTGGTGGGAATGCAAAATGGTGCAGCCCTTGTGGAAAACAGTGTGGCAGTTCCTTAAAAAACTAAAAATAGAACTACCATATGGCCCAGCAATTCCACTGCTGGATATATATCCAAAAACCTGAAAGCAGAGACTCAAAAAGAGACTTCTACACCAATGTTCATTGCAAAACTATTCACAATAGCCAAAAGATGGAAACAACCTAAATGCCCATCAATAGATAAATAGATAAAACAAAATGTGGTACATATTTACAATGGAATGCTACTCAGCCAGTAGGAGAAATGATGTCTTGATGCATGCTACCGTATGGATGGAGCTTGAAGACATTATGCTGAGTGAAATAAGTCAGTCACAAAAGGACAAATATTGTATGATCTCACTTATAGAAAAAGACAAGAAAAGGCAAATATATAGAAACCACAGTTGATTAGTGATTACCAGGAGCAGGAGGGAGGGGGAAAATGGGAGTTAATAGTGATGGAAAAATCATATTGATTAAGGATAGGGTTGCACAGCCAATTATTACAAATGCTGTCGATAAGCTGTACACCTGGAAAAATTAAATTGGCAAAAGTAGTGTGACAGATATATTTACAACAATGAACAAAAAAAAAAAAAAAAAAGTAGCTGCTAAGGCTTATGTACAGCCAAATACCTCATGGGATTTGGTTCCTTAGTTTGGAGGTTTAGGGTCATGGTTTCATGGGACATCCCAGTTAATTGGCCTAATAACATGTTCAGTGCTTCTGCTCTACCTCCTAGTTCGCTGAGTAGTACCTAGGGTCTTAAAAGCTTGAAAGTGCTATCCAAGGCACAACAATTTGTCTGTGTTTTACTGGAGCAGCAGAGGAAGAAGGAGAGTCAGGAAAGGAGGAGAAATGTGTGGCTAATTGCCTCCATGAACAACTGCCTCCTTTATCATGAAACCAGAACCATATGGTGCCTGGCTACCATTACTGAACATTTTGATCAAAGTTTCTATAGAAGAATCCTAATCAAAAGGGGGAAAATGCAGAACAAAATTTAAAATTCTCATAGAATCCAGATTTTCTGGAGCCATGGAATCTAGAAAATCTTTGAAACTATTGCCCTGGGATAATCTTTAAATCTTAAATCAAAAATATCCCCTAAAGTCTTCTTAAAACCAGACAATAGTTTAGCTTAAGTAGTAAAGAATGTCTGCCTTGAGCATTCTGTTCTTTTAAGATCTATCTATATGGGATAAAAGTGACAACAGCAACTCAAAAGATTAGGGGGTAGTGAATTTATGTTAAAGGGGGAGGAACAACTTGGAAAAGGAGAGTGAAAATGGTTGCACAACTCAAAGAATGTAATCAATGTCACTGGATTGTACATGTAGAAATAGTTGAATTGTATGTTTTGCTGGGTATATTCTCAACAACAACAAAATTAACCATTTTTAGAAAGTAAAAAAAAAAAAAGTCAATACATGTACACGGTTCAGAATTCAAAACGTACTTAAGGGTAAAACAGTGGGGAAAAAACAAAACTTATTTCCCCCCCACCATCCAGGATTTTGCATCCTGCCCACCTAACTCCCTTTAGTCAAACCTGGGATGGAGCAGGGGTGTGTGGGTGGGAGGGGGTGGTGGTGATAGGAGCTGGTCAAAGATTCAGGCACTCAGGACCCTGGTTCCTAGCTGTCTTGCTAACGCAATATTTCCCAATCTAGTGTTCTGTGAAACACTTTTTGGGAGTTCTTAGGTAAGTCTCAAAACCGTGTTCCAGAGTGGGAGTTTAGGAATTTCAACATACTGTTTTCTCTCTCAGGGCCCCGGTGGCACAGTGGTTAAGCGTTTGGCTGTTAACCAAAAGGTCAGAGGTTTGAATACACCAACTGCTCCTTGGATACCCTATGGAGCAGTTCTGCTCTGGCCTATAGGGTCACTATGAGTCAGCATCAACTTGACAGCAATAGGTTTGGTGCTTTTTTTTTTGTTTCCTCTCTCAGCATATACGTTCAACATATACATCAGCATACTGGATTTTCAGAGAAGTTCTGCATTAAAGAAAAGCATTTAACTCTATTTTGTCTCGTAGTTCCAAAATATCTTTGGACTTGGAACTCTTTTTTTCAAGGAATGCCTAGTATCATCCTGGAAACTTACTGTGACTGATATTGAGTTTCCCTGAAACTGACCACTGAGTCCTAAAGCTGAGGACCAAGGGACATTAAGTACCCTACATTCTAAAGAGAACCGCTATCACTGGGGCATGGTCCTGGTCCACACCCTCCCACCTCATCAGTCCCCAATCCCCACATGAAAAGACTAGGGAGGAGGGATAGGAAGAGAACCACAAGTGTTGGCTGTTGCTGGCTCAGAGCAGCACACTGTGGCTTCTCCCTCCCCTCCAGGTGAGGTGGTGGTGGTGTATCTTTCGCCACCACCACCACCACCCCCAGCCAAATGAAGAGGTGTTCCCAGAGAATGCCTTCTGAAGATGTGGGTGTTTGCAAGAAGGGCCCTCTGGAGAATTCACACATCTGGGTGCCTACCATGTGAAGACCATTGACACAGACCAGTCAGTGATGGGCAGAGAAGCAGAGATCCAAGAGAGGATCAGCAGTCAGTTAGCAAAAAAGACTCGGGAAGTTACCTCTCTCCCACCTCCCTACCCTAACACATCAGGGAAGCCAGGGTACAGAGGGGAAACAGTGTCCTGGAGATAGATCACAACCTTCTATTCCACTCCAAGGTGAGAGAGGAAGAGAAATACAAGCACAAAGCCAGCTCAGCCCACTTCCAAATCCCTAAGCCACCAGCCTGGCCAGTGTTGGGAGGGCAAGGGATGAGATTTAAACTGGAGTTATCAACTGGACTTGACTTTCAGTTACTAAAAATGACTGGCAAATGATGGGATCTTCTGGAGACATCTCTTAGGGACAGGAAGGGAGGATTCAACAGAAAATGGATGAAGGCATTGATGGGAGAAAAATAAACTATTTTGTGTTTGGACCAACCCCACTGCCCTGACGTCAATTAGTAAAAGGGTTGTGTATTTCACATTGCACCCTGTTGCATTGACACTAATTAATAAACTGGTTATATATTAAGATCCCATTTTGGGACATGCTGCCTTAACTCATCTCTATCAACATTACCTTAAGAAAGGTAGATGAGCAGAGAAACAGTTTCAAAAATGTGTGTGTGTATGTGTGATTAGAAAATAGAAAAATATTTTTATTTCAATAACTAATAGGATGTGAACTTGTTCATCAGGCTTAGGGGAAAATGTCTTTGAGAATCCCTACAGAGAATTTGATGGGGCTTTCATGCCACATCAGATCTTTAATGCTAAGAACCTGGGACCAGGAAAGAACCCTCGGCAATGCTGTGTGGCTCGGCTCGTTCCAAAAACCTCTTCTGCATAAATTTCTACAATATCCAAAGTTCAAAGGAAAATAGTACTCAGAGTTACCGAATACATTCCAGGAAAGGGAATTAGAATTTATATTCAGCTCTTATTATCCAATTGTTCACTTCTTTGGGGCTATAAAACTTAAAAGGGAAGAATGACCCAGGACCATTTTTAAAAAGGAAACTGGGATGATAATGAGGACATTAAAATCTACCACTCCGTCCTTGTTTCAATGAGAGGCTCAATTGAGATTTATTGAATACTTACAGTAAAAAGCACAGAATTAAACTCCTCTGGAGGAAAAAAGGAAGATGAGCACACCAAGGCTTAGATCTGCCGCCAGGAATTTATTCTAAACATAGTGCTGAATAAAAGCCCGGGTCTTTTTAGCTCACCACTGTATCGCTGGTGCCTAGAACCAGCATGACTACGTAAATAATGGATCCAAGTCAAATCTGATGCCTGTTTGATAAAAGAGGGTGTGCTTAGCCTAACAATGCAGGCACATGTTGGCTCTGTTCCTAATTTAAGGATCCACAAGCCACCCTCTCTGTGGTGGTGTTGAGTACTTACATCGTTCAAGGCACTGTGCTAAGCGCAGGGATGCAACAGTGGACAAGTAAACACAACAGGCAGCTCCTCATCTTACCAACGTGCCCTTAGAGGGGTGACAAGCAAGTAAACAGACCATTACAGGGCAATAGGATCAGTACCAGGATGGGGAAGTGCAGGGTGCCAGGAAAGCATACAGTACGGTCACTATAGTGAGTGGAATTATGGTTACCCCAAAAGACATGTCAAAGTCCCCCTGGTATCTGTGAATGTGACCTTATTTGAAAATAGAGTCTTTGCAGATTTAACTAAGTTAAGGATCTTAAGATGAGATCACCCTGGGTTTAGGGTATTCCCTAAATCCGATGACTGGGGTTCTTATCAGAGAAAGGAGAGGGAGATTTGAGACGCACGGGGAAGGACATGTGAATATGGAGGTAGACATTGGAGTGATGGGCTGACAAGCCAAGGAATGCCAAAGACGGGAAGCCACCATAAGCTAGGAGAAAGGCACGGAGCAGACTGCCCCAGAGACTCCAGAAGGAGCCAACCATGCTGACATCTTGATTTTGGATTTCTGGCCTCCTGAACTGGGAGAGGCTACATTTCTGTTGTTTTAAGCTATCATGTTGGTAGTTATTTGCTTCTGCAGCCCTGGGAAACAAACACAGTCATCATAGCAGAGCCCCGATTTATTTGGCACAACATTGCACACTGCTAGCCTCTTCTGGAGCCAGCTGTGAGGAGAAGACAACACTGTGGTCATAATCAGCAGTGCCGTGTGGGACACATGGAAGGCTGCTTAAGGAGATTTGATCCCCTTTGCCTGCAATGTGGACACGATGCCTGTTACGGATTGAACTGTGGCCTCAAAAAAGACACCACCCTGTCTGCTCCTCCGCCCCATCTGCGCATATAACATCCAGGTGTTTAAACAATCAGAGGAAGTGAGCGCCTAATAACGAACTTCTAAATCATGCAAAATGGATTAGAGAACCCGACCGTCTATGCTTAGGAGCTATCCTATAATGAAGGCAAGACACAGCAGTTAAATCAGGAAACAATCTGACCTCCACAAGGGAGATGGGGTGAGGAGGGAAGGAGCTAGAGAGGCAGAGAGGGGCAACGTGAAGAAAAATAGGGGGCGATAGAAATACAATCAAGTGAGATCTTTCTCAGTTTTGAAATAAAGAACATTTAGCTTTTGATTCCCACATGAATTTTTAAACTAGACTCGATTTAAACTTGGAGCCAATGTTGTCATTCTTGGGGATATCAAGCTAGTTTTTGTGAGCTGCTTTTGAATGGAAGCAGATCTTGTGTTTTGGTGTCATGGTTAAGAGCACAGAGTCAGACTCTGGGGGTCAATCCCTGACGCCACTACCCATAGGAGTTTGAGCAAGTAACTTAACCTCTCTGTACCTCAGTTCCCTCTATGTGAAATTGGGCTAATAATTGTACCTACCTTAAATGAATTTATACGTGAAAAATGTTTAGTGTGGTGCCTGGCACAGAGTAAACTCTGTTTTCAACTCATAGCAACCCCATGTGACAGAATAGAACTGCCCATAGGGTTTTCTAGGCTATAACCTTTACGGAAGCAGATCAGAGTTGCTGGATGGGTTCAAACCACTAACCTCTGTTTGCACTCCAGGGCTCTTTCGGTACGTATTCCAAATCAAACCAAAGCCGCTGCCATTGAGTCAATTCCAACTCATAGTCACTCTACGGGACAGAGTAGAACTGCCCCACAGGGTTTCCATGGCTGTAAATCTTTACGAAAGCAAACTGCCACATCTTTTTCCTACAGAGCCGCTGGAGAGTTCGAACCACCGACCTTTCAGTTAGCAGCTAAGTGCTTTAACCACTGCTCTGCCAGGGTATGTATTAGCCATTATTATTATTATTACTAACAAGAGGAGCCTTGTGTCACAGGACCAGAAAGTAAGTAGCATTCTCCTCCCTCCCTTATGCCATTTCAACTATTTCTCCTCTGTAAAAAGCTCTCCTCCTCTGAGGCTCATGCCACCCCACTATGCCCTGGACCCTGCCTCATTAGTCATCTACCCAGGGCTGCAGCTAGAATGCCCTTTCCTCCAGGTGAACACAGTTCTGCCCCAGTGTGCCTGTTTTTTCGAGAGGAGTGTGGGCTGGATTTCCGCTTCCAACCAGCCTCTGGCCAGGGCAGAGCACACCCACACAAGTACGAGCGGCCTGCATCCACCAGCTCCAGAGCACTCTCCCGGGCATTGAAGGCTTTGGCACCTGGCTCACAGTCTCCCACTCTAGCCCATTTTGCCACCCATGTCCATGTGGACAACTTATCCAAGACCCTGCCTTTCGGTGCCTTGCCCTCCCTCGGGGCTCTCCACTCCACTCACCCCCATGTCTTTAGCCAGAGTGGCTTCCACGCAGCACCTCTCACCACAATCTCTGAAAACCCTGTCCACCTGTCTCTCAACCTCTGCGGATCTCAGAACCTTGAACTTTCCTTTTTTTTTTCTCAATCTCTCAGCCATCTTCTGGGCCTTTCTTCCTTCAGGTTGTTGACTGAGGCACTCAGTTACTCAGTTGCAGGGATCTAATCTCCCTTGAGCCAGTTCTTTCCCAGCCTCCCTGCAAAGCTGCAGCTCTCTCCCAGGACAAAGTCATAGAAGCTTCACGGCACATCCAAATGCCCTGAGAGACTGAGCTGCTGGGCTAAGGGCTGGGGACCATGGTCTCAGGGGACATTTAGCTCAATTGGCATAATACCGTCTATAAAGAAAGTGTTCTACATCCAACCTTGGTGAGTAGCCACTGGGGTCTTAAACGCCTTCGAGTGGCCATCTAAGATACATCTACTGGTTCCATCCCGGCAGGAGCAAAGGAGAATGAAGAAAACCAAAGACACAAGGGAAAGATTAGTCCAAAGGACTAATGGACCACAACTACCACAACATCCGCCAGACTGAGCCCAGAGCAACTAGATGATGCCCAGTTACCACCACTGACTGCTCTGACAGGGATCACAATAGAGGGTCCTGGACAGAGCAGGAAAAAAATATAGAACAAAATTCAAATTCACACACACACACACACAAAAACAACAGACCAGGCTTGCTGGTCTGACAGAGCCTGGAGAAACCCCAAGAGTATGGCCCCCGGACACTATTTTGACTCAGTACTGAAATCACGTCAGAGGTTCACTCTTCAGCCAAAGATTAGACAGGCGTGTAGGGCCAACAATAACACAGATGAGGGACATGCTTTACAGTTCAATCATGCATACGAGACTAAGGGGCACATGAGCCCAAAAGCAAAGATGAAAAGGCAGGAAGGGGCAGGAAAACTGGACAAATGGAAACAAGAAAACTGAGGTGGAGAAGGGGAGAGTGTTGACACATTGTTGGGTTGGCAACCAATGTCACAAAACAATTTGTGTATTAACTGTTTAATGAGAAACTAATTTGCTCTGAAAACTTTCACCTAAATTACAATTTAAAAAAATAAATAAATAAAGATTACAGTTTAGGCAAAAAACAACAACAACTGCAACTCTCTATCAGCTCTACCGTCCACCTGGGCTGTCAAACACATTAAGGCACCCACAAAGACCCAGTGACCAACCTTAGGGAGCCCCCTCAGTCTCACTTGAGAGAAGACAGCATGCCTACAATCCGTTGCTTGTTCTTATGGAGATTTCTGTGTTTTTTTGTTGAAGAGTCTGTCTATAGAAGACAAACTTTTTTTCTGAGATATTTGTGATTTCTAGTCACAGATGGAACACTGGTGGTGTAGTGGTTAAGAGCTTGGTTGCTAACCAGCAGTTTGAATCTACCAGGCGCTCCTTAGAAACCCTGTGGGGCAGTTCTACTCTGTCCTATAGGGTCGCTATGAGTCGGAATCAACTCGATGGCAGTGGGTTTTGGAGTCACAGATAGGAGTCCCTGGGTAGTGCAAACAGTTAACATGCTAAACTACTAACTGAAAGGTTGGAGGTTCAAGTCCACCCAGCAGCACTTCAGAAGAAAGACCTGGCAAAATACTTCTGAAAACTTAGCCATTGAAAATCCTTGGAGCAGAGTTCTGCTCTGACACACATGGAATCACCATGAGTCAGCATCAACTAGATGGCAACTGGTTTGGTTTCTTTGATTTAGTCAGTGGTAGCTCTACTTCCAGGACACAGGGACACAGGGCAACCCAGTGGGGAGGAAAGAGTCTCCCAGTCTCTGCACAGAACCCAGCCCTGTCCGTTTCCTCTAAACATGGGGGCTTCGGAGGCATTAGGAGACAGTCCCTGGGGCAGGGTTCATGGTGAGGCTCCTCTGAGCTCTTTGTAACCAGGGAGCCTCACAAGAGGAAGAGGAAGAACGTGGGAAATGTGGTGTGATGTGAGAATCCTGGAGCTGACAGACTAGTTGTTAGCAATGAAAGGCTCCTCTTTGGGGTCAAACACTTGAGCGTAGGTATGTAAAAAGGGAATGAGATCCCACAGAAACAGCAGAAGCAGAACTAGGAACTTGGGACTATTGATGTGACTTAATGCCTGGTAACATTTGGGTCTCACGTTGAAATCAGCTGGTGATACAACTCTTTCCCTGACTAGTTCATACACTCCAGGAGAACAGTGACTGTGTCTTAATCAACTTTGTGTTCCAGGTGCCTGACACAAAGTAGTTACCAATAAAAGACAGTCAGTAGCTCCTTCTTGTGGCCCCCAGTGACATCCACGTGAGGAAGTCTTCCCATCCAGATTCCAGTCTCAGTCCAACTGAAGTAGTGTATTGGCATTTTTAACTTTATATTTGATGTTTTTCTCCCATTTAAAAAATTTACCAGGAATTCAAAGAGGGCATTTGCAGACCAATAAGCAAAAGATAATTTGAGGAATATCATGGACTCGCTTAATTCATTAAAATGTATTTTTATCATATCTTCATTAACTCACAAAACATCCTTTTCTCCTCTACAAAGGAAGATGATGAGACTAAATTACTTGACATAAGTGGTGTCAAAGCAAATTCAGAGATCTGAAAAAAGTTTTGCTTAATAAGTATCTGAGATTGTTTTAAAATCATTTTCGCCTCTCCTTGTTACAGCACAAGGAGCCTTGGTAGTGCAGTGGTTAAGCACTTGGCCAATAACCGAAAGGTTGATGGTTCCAACCCACCAGGGGCTCCGTGGGAGAAAGATGCGGCAGTCTGCTTCCATAAAGACTATAGCCTTAGAAACCCTATGGGGCAGTTCTGCTCTGTCCTATAGGGTCACTATGAGTCAGAATTGACTCCACAGCAATGAGTTTGGTTAACAGGTCTTGTTATGGCACAGCTCCTTATTTTTTAAAACAAACTTTATTTTTTAGATTTACAGAAAAATTGGGAAGATAGTACAGGAGTAGCCATACACCCATCACCGGTTTACCCTATTATTGACATTTATATTTGTAGGGTACATTTGTCATAATTAGTGAATGAATATTGTTACGTTATTATTAATCCAAATCTGTACTTTATTCAAATTTCCTTAGTTTATACCTAATGCCTTTTGTCTTTTCCAAGATCCCATCCAGGGTACCACGTTACATTTAGCTGTCATGTCTACTCAGGCTCCTCTTGGCTATGACAGTTTCTCAGACTTGCCTTCTTCTTGATGACCTGAACAGTTTTGAGAAGCACTAATCAGGCATTTCGTAGACTATCCCTCAACTGGTATTTGTCTGATTTTTTTTTCTCATGGTTAGACTGGGGTTATTGGTTTGGGGAAGGAAGATCACAAAGGTCAAGTGCCATTTTCATCACATCATATCAAGGGTACATGCTATCAACATGATTCATGACTGTTGATCACCTTGCTGAGGCAGGATTTTTCAGTTTTCTCTACTGTAAAGTTACTCCCCTGCCCCTTTCCATGCTGTACTATTTGGATGGAAATCACTATATGCAGCCCACATTCATGTAGTGGGGAGTTCTGCTTCCGTCTTTGAGGGTGGAAGATCTACATAAATTATTTGGTATTTTTCTGCATGGGAGATATGTCTCTTCTTCCTCCATTTATTATTTATTCAATCATTTATGTATATCAGCTTGGGCTCATGGATATTAGCACAGTTCATTTTTAAAAGTGCAATTCTTCCCCTTGGGTAAAAGAGGAAAGGCTGCCAAACATTTCCATAAACAAAGTGCCCTCAGCCTTTTTTCAAGCACATTTCTGAAATGTGTTAAATCCTCTGTGTAGCAAGTGACTTGGCATCAGTAAATAGAGATTGCTTCATGCAATCCAAAATGATTGAATAACTAAATTAAAATACTCTTGTGAAAACTTCCCTGGTATTTGCTTAATCTAAAACTCTCATTTCAAAAAGGAAACAAAAATTTAAATGCATTTGTTTGTTTCTGATTATTATTTAAACCACAGCAAAATATAAACAAATCAATGCAAAAAGAAGACAGAAAACGTCCATCAGCCTATAAAAACAAAAACAGAACATGTAAACAACAACAATAATCTTTGATGATTTGGTCAGAGGGTAAGAAAGGAGAAGGAAAAATGTCCTCCCCACTTCACAGTCTTCCTGGGGTCCTAGGAATTCTCAGGCCCAGAAAACTCAGCTTAACTGCAGGCTTTACCAAGTCCTAAGGACAGCTTGTAGCCCTGGTGGTGCAGTTGTTAAGAGCTTGGCTGCTGTGATGGTTAAGGTTGTGTGTCAACTTGGCTGAGTCATGATTCTCAGTGGTTTGGCAGTTGTGATGTAGTTTGGCAGTCATGTAATGATGTATTCACTTCCATGATGAGATCTGATATAATATGATCACCTCCATGATGGGATCTGCTGTGAGTAGCCAATCAATTGAAAGGGAGTTCCCTTGGAGGTGTGGCCGGCATCCAATATACGTGGACTTTCTGGCAAGGCTTGATGGCTTTTGCTCACTCTGGATCCTGCAGCTGGTTCCTGTTCATCTGACCTCCAGGTCTTGAGACTTGAGCTAGCAGCTTACCTGCTGATCTTGGAATTCATCAACCTCCACAGTCTGGATCTTGGGTTCGCCAGCTGCTGCAGCTACGTGAGTCAGATGAAGCCCCCAGCCTGACCCATGGATTTGGGACTTTCCAGCCTCTACAACCTCGTGAGCCATTTCCTTGATATCTCTCTGTATATATATATATATATATGTATAGATAGATAGATAGATAGATGCTTCATTGGTTTTGCCTCTCTAGAGAAACTAACCTAAGATATTTGGTACCAGGAGTGGTTCTAGAGAAACAAAATTGTAAGGATTAGTTTTCTAAATTGGTTCAAGTCTGGTTAATCTTAAAGATGTTGATGACTCTGCTTCCAGTAGTAAAGAGGGTACTGCTAATCCATGGCATGAGATGGCAATAGAAATAAGCAAATTTCGCCACCAATAGAACAAGTATTGGTGAGAGGTGAGGCTCTGGGTTATTGCATGTTTGATACCTTTCTACAACTTTGTCATAATGAGAAGTATAAGAAAGCTGGTTGGTTTGGTCCTACCTTCGCTAGACAAAGTGGTGAAAGAAAGAGATGAGCTCAGGGCTTCAGAGTCAAAGCTCAAGTGTCACATAAACAACCTAAAAGTTTCCACTTGTGCCTTGAAAGAAAGGCTTATTTCTTGTGGTAACAGCTGATATTGCTGAAATCCAAACCCAGAATCTTATCGTAAGAGTGGGTGAATTACAACAACAACTGAATTCCCAACCTCAAGTGGTGTCTGAAGTTAAAGTGAAGGCATTGATTGGGAAGAAGTAGGATCCTGAAACTTGGGATGGGACCTCATGCCACCAAGAAAGTGGCACCAAGACAGGAGTGCGTCCTTTGGACTTGGGATCCCTGCTCTGAGAAGCTCCTAGACCAGGGGAAGATTGATAACAAGGACCTTCCTCCAGAACTGACACAGAAAGAAAGCCTTCCCCTGGAGCTTGCACCCTGATTTTGGACTTCTAGCCTCCTAGACTTTGAGAGAATAAATTTGTTTGTTAAAGGCATCCACTTATGGTACTTTTGTTATAGCAGCACTAGATAACTAAGACAGCTGCTAACCAAAATGTTGGCAGTTCGAATTCACCAGATCCTCCTTGGAAACCCTATGGGGCAGTTCTTTTCTGTCCTATAGGGTAGCTCTGAGTCTAAATCAACTTGACAGCAACAGGTTTGGTTTGGTTTTTTTAAGGCCAGCCTAGTCTACCAGTGAAACTCCTGGTTGTCAAGGTGATTCTAGTAGGGCAGCTGGCCTTCAGATAGCTACCACAGGTTATGATCCTGCGTACAGTCAGGAGGCATTTCCTGACTCGTAAGGAAGTCAGCATCCTCTCCACAAGACTGCCCCTCTCCCTTTTCACTTCACGACCTCCAGGACCTCAGAACCGTTGCTCTCATACCTCCAAAAGCTGGCATGTACTTCACACCGACAGACAGGTCCCCAGTCTCTCTTCCTTACTAGTTTTGGAAGGTAATGCTACATGGGAACAAAGTTCTAGCTCTGCTACAAATTACCTGTGTGACTTTGAGCAAGCTGCTTCACTTCTCTGGGACTCAGTTTCTCCAGTGTAAAATGAAAACACTGGGTCAAGTCAGCTCCAAAAAGTTTTCTAGTTCTGAAATTTCATCACTTAGTTAAATCCTTGTTGTTATTGCTGTCACGTAAAATTCCAGCTCATGGCAAGCCCAGGCGTGCAGGGTAGAACTATTCCATAGGGTTTGCAAGGCTGTAACCTCTTGGAAGAATATCACCAAGCCTGTCTTCCAAGATGCCTTTCAGTGGTTTGAACCACCAACCTTTCAGCTAGTAGTCCAGCACTTAACCGTTTGTACTACCCAGGGACTCCATTAAATCCTTACAAGCTGGGATACAACTGTTTCCTAATACTGTGCAAGCATTAAAAAAAAAAAAAAAATTGCTGTCGAGTCGACTGCTACTCGTAGTGACCCTATAGCAGAGAGTAGAACTGCCCCATAGAGTTCCCAAGGAGCAGCTGGTGGATTGGAACTGTCTGTCTTTTGGTTAGCAGTTGAGCTCTTAACGACTTTACCACCAAGCATAATACTGGATAAAACAGTAATCTAGTCATTATCTAGTCATTAAACAGTGTCTTATCTGCCCCACCCCCACCCCCCACCCCAGTTCTTTCCTCAGGCTGATTTATACGTAGGTATAGTAAATTGTGTTTCATTTAAAGAAAAGTGTGCTTCCCAATTTTGCCATCAGAAAGATGTATTTTTTTCAAAGTGGGATTTTTATTTTGGTGGTTTCTAGCTGTTTTTAATAAATAATTTACTGAGTTGTAGAATGTAGCCTTTTTGAAGGAAGAAATAGGATTGAGAAGGGGTATGCAAGAACCTTGAACTTATTGTATCTGTAAAGTTTTTTTTTTTTTTAGGAAAAAAATGTGAAGCAAAGATGGCAAAAATCTTTCATGATGAAATCTGAGTGATGGATATAAAATTGTTCATTATTTTATTCTGAATGCTTCAGTTTACCTGGACTATTAAGAATAAAAACTTAAGGCAGGGCCAAGATGGTGGAGTAGTCAGATGCTTCTGGTGGACCCTCTTACAACAAAGACCGGAAAAGACAAGTGATTGGATTATGTATGGCAGTCTGGGAGCCCTGAACATCAAAGGCAGAGTTGAGGAACTGGATCGAGTGGCAGGGGGAGGGAGAGATGGTTCGGAAGCAGCAAGGAGTTGCCAGACCGGACTCAGTGAGAGCCTGAGCCCTTCAGGCCCGAGCAGCTCTTGGGTGAGCGGTGAGACATGCAAGCCAGCGGTCATCGGGAGGTACGTTTTCTGCACCAGGAGACAGCCAGTGCCAGAGCATCTGCACGGCCACCCAGAACCAGTGAGAAGCAGCCTTCATCAGCAAAAGATAAGTAATTGTGTATGGCTTACCGTGAGGATCAAAAACATCAGCCTTAGGGAAAAGCCTCTCTCCCATTTACTTCCCTGCTCCCTGCTCTGCACTGGGTCCCAGACCAGCTTCAGCAATTGCCCAGTCCCCGGGCGGAAGCAGGATCCGTCACACACCCGGAGTCTTTCTCTCCGCCTTGGAGAGTAAACAAATTAACGAACGGGAAAAAATAAACTGCCGGCTGCTCCCCTAAGCCAGGAACCCAGGGTAGGCACAGGCATAATGGATCCACGGACTCTGAGTGCCTTTCCCCTGGCAGAGACTTGTGTGGGCCCATCTCAACAGTGTAGGTGCTAATTACCATAGTACAACCGGGTATATACCAAAACTCTAACTTCAACTGTTTCAGCTGTGAAGCGGCAGGTTGTTGGCATTTGACGCTGCTCTGCCCATTAAGCAGGGTCTTCACCTACCCACATCGGGGGCCTAAGGACCGGTGGCTCCATCCACGCCACCAAGCCACCTGCGATAGGGGCCCATGAATAAGAGGTGCCCCCTTACAGCCAACAGCATTGGGTGCTCATAGTCCAGCTGCAAATCCCACCCACCTATGCACTCTAGGGAACAGGGACACGTCTTCCTCCTGAACACTCGGGGGCGGCCGTCAGCCCCATGCCTTGCGCAGAGTGTGTTCCCCTGCTACAGCCACATGCCTGTGCCTACACCAATCACCCATGCCTGTCTAGAACTGTAAGTGAGAGCCTACACCACACTTGGTGGCTAGCTACCTGGGTACCTGAGCTGAATCCACACAAGAGGAGTGGGCAGACTACTTAGCTCACATACCTAGTAATGGATCTAACCACCTGGTGACAGGACATTAGAGCTTCAAAGTTGCCAATAATCAAAGTAGCTCATACGAGCAGCCTATTTGGGCATAGCAAAACAAAACAAGAAGCTAGGACACAGTAAGCAAACATAAAATAAATAAATATAATAACTTCTTGATGGCTCAGAGACAACAGTTAATATCAAATCACAAAAAGAGGCAATCCATGATGGCTTCAGCAAGCTCCCAAAATAAACAATCTAGAAATTTTCCAGGGGAGGAAAATTTCTTGGAATTACCAGAGGCAGAATACAAAAGATTAATAGACAGAACTCTTAAAGAAATTAGGAAGGAAATTAAGCAAAATGCAGAACACACAATAGTGGAAATTAAAAAGATCAGAGAAGAGCATAATGACAAATTTAACAGGCTGCAAGAATCCACAGAGAGACAGCAATCAGAAATCCAGAAAAGTAACAATAAAATTTCAGAATTAGACAACTCAATAGAAAGTCTCAGGAGCAGAATTGAGGCAATAGAAGTCAATTAGTGAGATTGAAGATAAAGCACTTGACACCAACTTATATGAGGGAAAATCAGATAAAAGGATTTAAAAAAATGAAGAAACCCTAAGAATTATATGGGACTCTATCAAGAGGAATAACCTGTGAGTGACTGGAGTACCAGGACAGTGGGGGATAACAGAAAATACGGAGAGAATTGTTGAAGATTTGTTCGCAGAAAACTTCCCTGATAGCATGAAAGATGACAAGATATCTATCCAAGATGCTCATCAAACCCCACATAAGGTAGATCCCAAAAGAAAGTCACCAAGACATATTATAATCAAACTTGCCAAAACCAAACATAAAGAGAGAATTTGAAGAGATGCTAGGGATAAACAAAAAGTCATCTACAAGGGAGAGTCAATAAGAATAAGCTTGGACTACTCAGCAGAAACCATGCAGCCAAGAAGACAATGAGATGACATATTTAAAGCCTGGAAGGAAAAAAACTGCCTGCCAAGAATTATATATCCAGCAAAACTGTCTCTCAGATATGATGGTGAAATTAGGGCATTTCCAGATAAACAGAATTTTAGGGAATTTGCAAAACCAAACCAAAATTACAAGAAATACTAACGGAAGTCTTCCGGTTAGAAAATCAGTAACATCAGATAACAACCCAAGACTAGAACACAGGACAGAGCTACCAGATATCAACCCAGATAGGGAAGTCACAAAAGTAAATCAAAGCTAAAAACTGAACATAGGGAAACAGATGTCAATATGTAAAACATGACAACCCTAAAACAAAAAAGACTTAAAAAATGTAGACATAGACTTTTCATATGGAGAGGAAGTCAATGCAATGTAAAGAACAAAAAGACTGGTACAAACTTAGAAAAATAGGGTAAATATTAAGTAACCACAAAGGAAACTAACAATCCTACAAGTCAAAATAAAAAACTAGAAAAATATAAAGACTAAGCAAATACAAAATCAACAACAATGAAAACGATGAAAAGAAAATACATAAAGAAAAACGATTCAGCACAGAAAATTAAGTGGAGCAAGGAAGTTGTCAACAACAAACAAAAAAAAGACATCAAAATGACAGCACTAAACTCATACCTATCAATAATTACGCTGAATGTAAATGGACTAAATGCACCAATAAGGATACAGAGAGTGATAGACTGGATAAAAAAAACATGATCCATCTATAGGCTGCCTACAAGAGACACACCTTAGACTTAAAGACACAAAACAAACTAAAACTCAAAGGATGGGAAAAAATATATCAAGCAAACAACGCTCAAAAAAGAGCAGGAGTTGCAATATTAATCTCTGACAAAATAGACTTTAAAGTACAATCCACTGCAAAGGATAAGGAAGGACACTATATAATGATTAAAGGGTCAATACACCAGGAGGACATAACTATAATAAATATTTATGCACCCAACGATCGGGTTCCAAAATACATAAAACAAACTCTAATAGCACTGAAAAGAGAGATAGACAGCTCCACAATAGTAGTAGGAGACTTCAACACACCACTTTCAGTGAAGGACAGAACATCCAGAAAGAAGCTCAACAAAGACACAGAAGAGCTAAATGCCACAATCAACCAACTTGATCTCATAGATATATACCGAACACTTCACCCAACAGCAGCCAAGTATACTTTCTTTTCCAACACACATGGAACATTCTCCAGACTAGACCACATATTAGTCCATAAAGCAAGCCTTAACAAAATCCAAAGCATCTAAATATTACAAAGCGTCTTTTCTAACCATAAAGCTATAAAAGTAGAAATCAACAACAGAAAAAGCAAGGAAAAAAAAAATCAAACACATGGAAACTGAACAACACCTTGCTCAAAAACTACTGGGTTATAGAAGAAATTAAGGATGGAATAAAGAAATTTATAGAATCAAATGAGAATGAAAACACATCCTACCAGAACCTTTGGGACACAGCAAAAGCAGTGTTCAGAGGTCAGTTTATAGCAATAAATGCACACATCCAAAAAGAAGAAAGGGCCATAATCAAACAATTAACCCTACAACTGGAACAAGTTGAAACAGAACAGCAAAAGAAGCCCTCAGGCACCAGAAGAAAGGAAGTAATAAGAATTAGAGTAGAGTTAAATGAAATAGAGACTAGAAAAACAATTGAAAGGGTTTACAAGACCAAAAGCTGGTTATTTTAAAAGATCAACAAAACTGATAAACCATTAGCCAAACTGACAAAACAAAAACAGGAGAGGAAGCAAATAACCCACATAAGAAATGAGATGGGTGAATCACAACAGACCCAACTGAAAATTAAAAGAATCATAACAGAATACTATGAAAAATTGTACTCTAACAAATCTGAAAACCTAGAGGAAATGGACAAATTTCTAGAAACTCACTACCTACCTGAACTAACACAGAGGTAGAACAACTAAATAAACACATAACAAAAGAAGAGATTGAAAAGGTAATTAAAAAATTCCCAACAAAAAAAGTCCTGGCCCAGATGGCTTCACTGGAGAATTCTCCCAAGCTTTCAGAGAAGAGTTAACACCACTACTACTAAAGGTATTTCAGAGCATATACTCCCAAACTCATTCTATGAAGCTAGCATAAACTTGATACCAAAACCAGGTAAAGACACCACACAAAAAAGAAAACAACAGACCAATATCCCTCATGAACATTGACACAAAATCCTCAACAAAATTCTAGCCAATAGAATTCAGCAACGTATCAAAAAAATAATTCACTGTGATCGGGTGGGATTTATACCAGGTATTCAGGGATGGTTCAACATTAGAAAAACAATCAATGTAATCCATCACATAAATAAAATAAAAGACAAGAACCACATGATCTTATCAATGGATACAAAAAAGGCATTTGACAAAGTCCAACACCCATTCATGATAAAAACTCTCAACAAAATAGGAGTAGCAGGGAAATTCCTCAATATAATTAAGGGCATTTATACAAAGCCAACAGCCAACATCATCCTAACTGGAGAGAGTTTAAAAGCGTTCCCCTTGAGAACGGGAACCAGACAAGGATGCCCTTTATTACCACTCTTATTCAACGCTGTGCTGGAGGTCCTAGCCAGAGCAATTAGGCTAGAAAAGGAAATAAAGTCCATCCAAATTAGTAGGGAAGACATCAAGTATCTCTATTTGCAGATGATATGATCTTATACGCAGAAAACCCCAAAGAATCCACAAGAAAACTACTGGAACTAATAGAAGAGTTCAGCAAAGTTTCAGGATACAAGATAAACATACAAAAATCAGTTGGATTCCTTTACACCAACAAAGAGAACCTCGAAGAGGAAATTACCAGATCAATACCATTTATAATAGCCCCCAAGATGATAAAATACTTAGGAATAAATCTAACCAGAGACGTAAAAGATTTATACAAAGAAAAGCACAAGACACTACTGCAAGAAACCAAAACAGACCTACATAAGTGGAAAAACATACCTTGCTCATGGATAGGAAGACTCAACATTGTGAAAATGTCAATTCTACCCAAAGCAATCTACAGATACAATGCAATCTCGATCCAAATTTCACTGGCATTTTTTAATGAGATGGAGAAACAAATCACCAACTTCATATGGAAAGGGAAGAGGCCCCAGATAAGTAAAGCATTACTCAAGAAGAATAAAGTGGGAGGCCTCCCACTACCTGATTTTAGAAACTATTATACCACCACGGTAGTCAAAACAGCCTGGTACTGGTACAACAACGGATACATAAACCAATGGAATAGAATTGAGAATCCAGACATAAATTCATCCACCTATGAGCAGCTGATATTTGACAAAGGCCCAAAGTCCATTAACTGGGGAAAAGACAGTCTCTTTAACAATGGTGCTGGCATAACTTGAAATCCATCTGCAAAAAACTGATACAAGACCCATACCTCACACCATGCACAAAAACTAACTCAAAATGGATCAAAGACCTAAATATAAAATTGAAAACGATAAAGATCATGGAAGAAAAAATACGGACAATGCTAGGAGCCCTAATACATGGCATAAACACAATACAAACCATAAGTAACAATGCACGAGCACCAGAAGAGAGACTAGATAAATGGGAGCTCCTAAAAAATCAAACACTTATGCTCATCAAAAGACTTCACCAAAAGAGTAAAAAGACAACCTACAGACTGGGAAAAAATTGTTGGCTATGACAAATCCCATCAGCGTCTAATCTCTAAAATCTGCAAGATACTGCAAAACCTCAACAACAAAAAGACAAATGACCCAATTAAAAAATGAGCAAAGGACATGAACAGGCACTTCATCAAAGAAGATATTCAGGCAGCTAACAGACACATGAAGAAATGCTCATGATTATTAACCGTTAGAGAAATGCAGGTCAAAACTACAATGAAAGATCATCTTACCCCCACAAGGCTAGCATTAATCCAAAAAACACAAAATAATAAATGCTGGAGAGGTTGTGGAGAGACTGGAACACTTATACGCTGTTGGTGGGAATGTAAAATGGTACCACCATTTTGGAAATCAATTTGACGCTTCCTTAAAAAGCTAGAAATAGAAGTGCCATACGATCCAGCTATCCCACTCTTTGGAGTATATCCTAGAGAAGTAAGAGCTGTCACACGAATAGATATATGCACATCCATGTTCATTGCAGCACTGTTCACAATAGAAAAAAATGGAAGCAACCTCGGTGCCCATCAACGGACGAATGGATAAACAAATTATGGTATACCCACACAGTGGAATACTATGCAGTGATTAAGAACAACGATAAAGCCATGAAACATCTTATAACATGGAGGAAGCTGGAGGTCATTATGCCGATTCAATTTCGTCAGTCACGAAGGTCAAATCTTGTATAAGACCACTATTATAAGAACTCAAGAAAATGTTGAAACACAGAAGAAAACATTCTTTGATTGTCACGAGGGTGGAGAGAGAGGGTGAGGGTTATTTCCTAACTAGATAGTAGACAAGAATTATCTTAGGTGAAGGGAAGGACAGCACACACTACAGGGGAAGTCAACACAACTAGACTAAACCAAAGCTAAGAAGTTTCCTGAATACTATCAAACACTTCAAGGGACAGAATAGCAAGGGTAGGGATCTGGGGCCCATGATTTCAGGGGACATCTAGGTCAATTGGCATAACAAAGCTTATTAAGAAAATGTTCTGCATCCTACTTTGGTGAGTGGTGTCTGGGGTCTTAAAAGCTTGCAAGCGGCCATCTAAGATGCATCGATTGGTCCCAACCACCTGGAGTAAAGGAGAATGAAGAACACCAAAGACACAAGGAAAGCATTAGCCCAAGAGACAGAAAGGGCCACATAAACCAGAGACTTCTTCAGCCTGAGACTGGAAGAACAAGATGGTGACCGGCTACCACCACTGACTTCCCTGACAGGGAACACAACAGAGAGTCCCGCACAGATCAGGAGAAAGGTGCGGTGCAGAACTCAAATTCTAGTAAGAAGACCAGACTTAATGGTCTGACTGAAACTGGAGGAACCCCGGAAAGCATGGCCCTTGGATTCTCCATCAGACCAGAACTAAAACAATTTCTGAGGCCAACTCTTCAGACAGGGATTGGACTGGACTGTGGGACATAAAGTGATACTCGTGAGGAGTGTGCCTCTTAGCTCAAGTAGATACAAGAGCCTAAACAGGCAGCTTCTGTCCGGAGTTGAGATGGAAAGGCAGAGAGGGTTAGGAGCTGGTTGAATGGACATGGGGAATCAGGGGTGGAAAGGAGGAGTGTGCTGTTACAGTATGGGAGAGCAATTAGGGTCACATAACAATGTATGTATAAATTTTTGCATGGGAAAAAATAAAATTAAAAAAAAACTTAACTTCTCATATCCTTGTTTTTCCTTTTGTTGACATTTTAATTATTTGTTATTTAAAAATGCACAGACAATTAAAATAGGATGAAGAAGAGGCAAAACACACCACTTGTCTAAGTCCTCCTTTTCCTTCATAGCTCATCTTAGGTCCCAACTCCTCTATGAAGCTTTCCTGTTTGCCTCAACCCTCTATGGCTAATTTTTCAGGAAATATTCTGGAGACTTTGCTGTCTGTACCACTTTTTGGCTACTCAAGCCTGTTTTTTAATGCTCTGCTGTAGAACAATCCATATTTTCATATGTGGCACACTGATGCCCTGTATCAGTCAAGGGGAGCTAGGTCATTCTGTGCTAACAAAACCAGTTCCTGTCATAGCAGAATTGTGCTCCATAGGGTTTTCAATCACTGATTTTTTTGACAATAGATCACCAGGCTTTTCTTCTGAGATGCCTCTGGGTGGACTCGATCTCCAACCTTTCGGTTAGCAGTGAGCACATTAACCATTTGCACCACCCGTGGACTCCCTGTGCTAACAAATATCCCCCAAATTTATTGCCTTCCAACAAAGGTTCATTTTTCGTCCATATTTCATGTCCGTAGTGGGTTGGCCGTGGCTCCGGTCCACGTTGTCTTCCCTCTGAGGCTATTGATGGAGCAGTCTTTATCTGTCACATTGCCATTTTCAAGGCAGAGCAAAAAGCTGAGGGAACTACCATTGACTGACTTCTAAAACTTCTACCCATATTGTTTCTGCCTGTATCTTATTGGCCAAAGCAAGTCACATGAGCATTCCCGCGTTCAGGTGGGCCCAAGCAAAAAAACAAACCTGTTGCCATCGAGTCTGACGCTTAGCGACCCTATAAGACAGAGTAGAACTGTCCTATAGGGTTTCCAAGGAGCAGCTGGTGGATTCGAAGTGCCGACCTTTTGGTTAGCTGCCGAGCTCTTAACCACTGTGCCACCAGGAGGGTCTAATCTTCCTACTGGGAGGAGCACGATGGAGAAGGAACCAGATTATTTGATGAACACGTCAGTAATACAATCTACCACACACTCTTAGAAAACATTTCTCATGCTGAATTTGAACTTCCATCTTGCAGCTGACAACCATTCTGTGATCTCGCATGCTGATGCTGCCGACTTCGGCTATGTTGTCCTCTTAAGGAAGTATGTGTGCAAGCATTTAAATATTTTATTGCATATTTATCCCTTATTAATTTATAACTATAGATGGAAAATGCTAGTTCTGGTATGAGTCATAAGAAATACAGGTCTCATAAAATTAAAACACTAGAGACGGATCCTTGGGTATAGCGGAAGCTGTGAATATCTCACCTAGAGGCTCTCCGCACATTCTAAGTTAATTGACTCTGCTCACTTGTGAAGGAAGATTAAGACACGTGTGTAAAGCCGAAACAGCATCATCAAAACTTGTGTTTAAAAGATGAAGTGTAATTAAAAACTTATTTTTAGCTATCTGGGAACAGAAATCCTTTTGTATCAACTTTTGGATGTTCTCGTTTCGTATAGATTTTCAGGAGTACATCATGTATGGGCTGCCTGTATTGGCTGACATTTATACATATGCCTTTTTCCTCAGATTGTGAATCCTTTGAGAGAAGAAACCAAGGGGCGGCATGGAGAACAGGCACAGTTCAAGCTCTGCAGTGAGATACTCCTGGATGCAAATCCCAACTCTGATACTGCCTAGCAGTGGGACACTGGGCAATTTACTTAAAGTCTCTGAGCCTTGATTTTCTCATCTGAAAAATGAGGATTAGGATATTTAGTTTCCAGGTTTGTTGTGAGCATTACATAGTATATGTGAAAGACTGTTTTTGTTAGCTACCGTCAAGTCAGCCCCAGCTCATGGCAACCCCATGCACAACAGGATCAGACTGTTATGATCCATAGGGTTTTCTTTGGCTGATTTTTGGAAGTAGATCACCGGGTCTTTCTTCCTAATGTAAAAGACTACCAAAAACAAAACAAAACCCAAACCCGTTGCCATCAAGACTATTTCAACTTATGGCAACCCCATGTGTTGCAAAGTAGAACTGCACTCCATAGGGTTTTCAAGACTCTGACCTTTCAGAAACAGATTGCCAGGCCTTTCCTCTAAGGTGCCTCTGGGTAGATTCAAAGTGCCAGCCACTGTGGTTAGTAATCAAATGCTTAACTGTCCACATCACCGAGGAACCCAATGTAAAAGAATAACCCTTTGCCTTTGAGTCGATTCCGACTCATAGACTAAAAAAAACCCATTGCCGTCAAGTCGATTCCGACTCGTAGAGACCCTATAGGATAGAGAAGAACTGCCTGCTAGGATTTCCAAGGGTTGGCTGATGGTTCAAACTGCCAGCCTTTTGGTTAGCAGACATGCTCTTAACCACTACGCCACCAGGGCTCCAACTCATAGACAAAGCAGGTGCTAAATAATGTTAATTTTGTCTAAATCTATCATTTACTACCCGTTTTATGTACCAGGCACTTAATACGCTTTATTCTCTAATTCTTCCAACAATCATACAGGTAGGATTATCATTCCCATTTTTTAAAATTCAGAGAGATTATGTGATTCTCCCAAAGACCCAATTATTGGCAAAGTCAGTCTGGAATTCATGTCTTTCTAGAACAAAACTCTACAAATGGAGAAAGGGGAGATTAGCTGGTCTTCCTCCTTCGTGAAAGGCAAGATTTTGCCTTTCTAGATCATCAAAGGAGATAAATTATGTTTGATAACATTTTAGGTTAGATGTTGCCTAATCCAGATGCCTGTTTGCTTTCAAATCCTTTCCCGTCTCTTCCCCTGCTCTTTTTTTTTTTTTTTTATGGCAGGAAATTATGTCTCCCAGGCTTTCTTATCAGCTGTTTTCTGGGAGTTGAGCCAATGGGAAGCACTGGCAGAAGACTGGAAGGTGGGAGGAGGGGAGAAGCCAGGGTATTTCTCCTCTTCTCTTTTTGCTTTGGGAGGTGATTTCCAACAGCAGCAGCATGTCTGACGGTACCTCTGTTGGACAGCCCTTCCCTCCACTGTCTCAGCGCCAGTCAGGCGAATGGTGGCAGCATCCTTTCTGCTTTTCTTAATCTCTAAGTTCCCTTACTGTCCCATGTCTGTCTTCTCATATGTGATCAACTGATTCCTTGTTGAACATCCCTTCTGTTTGAAATATCTAGAATGGTTTCTATTTTCTTGACTGGACCCTGATCAATACAGATGTACTTGATTGCATTCCAAATCTTTACACATTAATAAACCATGTAGAGTATCATATCAACACCACTATTAATGCTGTTGTTTTATTCTTAGGCACACTTCCTACCACTAATGCCTCCATCTGTCCTTCTTTGTCTCCTGCATTACTTTACAAATATCTTGAAGGCAGGGACTAAGCCTTATATATTCTCTCCCAACCTCTAGTCCAGAACTTGACCAAACCCCAAAAGTGTGCTTTTATGAGTTCAGGATTAATTGCATGGGTCTCTGAGAGTGTGTTAATCATGATTTTTGACTTGCACCTTGGCTGCGATTCAGGGCTGGAGCTGGTTCCACTTTCTGACCTTCACAGTCCTGACCCCCGGCTAGGACAAGATCCAGATACTTTAATGAACCATCTGGCACACTACTTTTCTTCCACACACTCCTGTAAAATTGGCATTTCTTACAGCCTCTATGAAGCAGTTTCTTGTTGACTGACAGAAACAAGAGACAGTTCTCAGACGGTTTTGTTTTGTTTTTTTCATTTCTAACAGAGATACAAAGCCTATCTCTAGGGCCGGCTTTGCGGGTGGGTGACCTGGGCAGTTGCACGGGGCCCCATACTCAAAAGGGCCCTATGCTTAATTTAATGTTCTTCTGTCACCATCTTGAAATTCCTAATATATATTTTTTTGCTGGGGGGAGGTGAAACAGAGAAAAGTTGAAGTATAAGAAGACAAGGGAAAGGATGTGGGTGACAAAGAGGTTGCAACTCTTAAAGTCCTAAAGGTGAGAAGAGTTTAAAATTTGGTAATGGAGGTGCCGTAGAGACAGGGAAGAGTGGGAGAAAAATATGAGTGAAATTCAGGGCAACCTGATCAAGTTATGGAGGCTGTTATCCTTTGCTCTAGTTATTGGGTGATGCAAATTATTAATGTGCTTGGCTGCTAAACAGAAGGCTGGGGGTTCAAGTCCACCCAGAGGTGCCATGGAAGAGAGGCCTGGCAATCTACTTCCAAAAAATCAGACATCGAAAACTCTACGGAGCACAGTTCTACTCTGACACACATGGGGTAATCATGATGACTCGATGGCAGCTAGTGGTTGGTTGGATCCTTTGCTCTAGCAGAAAAGGAGCCAGTGTGCCCCCTGAAGTGAAGTCTCCTAGCAATATAAACAAGGTGACTTGTCAAAATAATTGCACTACTGCAATCAGTATTCCAGGTAAATACGCCATTGTTTAAAAACAAGTAACCCAGCTGCGACTAAGTTCTTTGGGAAGACTTTGCTCTTGTTTTGAGGCCGATCCATATATTCTCTTGCATCTAAATAAATTCAACTCCAAAAACACTGACATGGAATGTCAATTTTACTGCATCAAATTTCACCAACAGATGAATTGTTTCTCTCTTCCTGGCTTTTCTGTCCGTCCAGGTTTCCTGTTTCCTAAAATTCCTCTCCCTTTGCCATCTCACTCTGTCTCTCATCTACAGCAATTTGGCAAGAGTCTGTAAATTTGGATCTTGAATAGTAAGCTTTCTGAAATATAAAATTTCCTGAATCAATGAGTCATTTGCCTAACGAAATTCTGGTGGGGAGAGGAAAGACGGAGGTAACTATGGGAACTTTCTGGGAGTTTGAATTTGAAAGTCTCTTTCAAGGCAGCGTTCCCTATCTCAGGGCTTTAAACCAGTTCATTTGGGTTAGAATCCATGCCGAGAATTTGCATTTCTAACAAGTTTCCTGCTGAGAATTTGAATTTTGACCCCAGATACACGGAATCAGAATCTAAACTTTAACAAGATCCCCAGATGATTCTCATGTATAACCTCCTGGGAACTTGCTGTTGTTAGGTGCTGTCAAGTCAGTTCCGATGTACAACAAAATGAAACACTGCCCGGTCCTGTGCCATCCTCACAATTGTTGCTGTGTTTGAACCCATTGCTGCAGCCACTGTGTCAATCCATCTCGTAGAGGGTCTTCCTCTTTTTCACTGAGCCTCTACTTTACCAAGCATGATGTCCTTCTCCAGGGACTGGTCCCCCTTGATAACATGTCCAAAGTATGTGAGATGAAGTGTCACCATCCTCACTTCTAGAGAGCATTCTGGCTGTACTTCTTCCAAAACGGATTTGCTTGTTCTTCTGGCAGTCCATCATATATTCAATATTCTTCTCCACCACTGTAATTCAAAGGCATCAATTCTTCTTTAGTCTTCCTTATTCATTATCCAGCTTTCGCATGCATATGAGGTGATTGAAAATATCATGGCTTGGGTCAGGCGTAACTTAGTCCTCAAAGTGATATCTTTGCTTTTTAACACTTGAAAGAAGTCTTTTGCAGCAGATTTGCCCAATGCAATACATCATTTGATTTCTTGAGTGCTGTTTCCATGGGTGTTGATTGTAGATCCAAGTAAAATGAAATCCTTGACTACTTCAATGTTTTCTTCGTTTATCATGATGTTGTTTTTTGGTCCAGTTGTGAGGATTTTTGTTTTCTTTATGTTGAAGTGCAATCCATACTGAAGGCTGTAGTCTTTGACCTTCATCAGTAAGTGCTTCAAGTCCTCTTTGCTTTCAGCAAGCAAGGTTGTGTCATCTGCATATCACAGGTTGTCAATGAGTCTTCCTCCAATCCTGATGTTGCGTTCTTCTTCATATGGTCCAGATTCTCGGATTATTTGCTCAGCATACAGATTGAATAAATATGGTGATAGGATACACCGCTGACACACACCTTTCCTGATTTTAAACCATGCAGTGTCCCCTTGTCCTGTTCGAACGACTGCCTTTTGGTCTATGTACAGGTTCCACAAGAGCACAATTAAATGTTCTAGAATTCCCATTCTTCACAATATTATCCATAATTTGTTATGATCCACACAGTTGAATGCCTTTGCATAGTCAATAAAACACAGGTAAACATCTTTCTAGTATTCTCTGCTTTCAGCCAGGATCCATCTGACATCAGCAATGATATCCCTGGTTCCAGCTTCTTCTAAATCCAGCTTGAATTTCTGGCAGTTACCTGTCAATGTGCTGCTGCAACCATTTTTGAGTTATCTTCAGAAAAACTTTACTTGTTTGTGATATCAGTGATAATGTTCGATAATTTCCGCATTCTGTTGGATCACCTTTCTTTGGAATGGGCACAAATACGGATCTTCCAGTCAGTTGGACAGGTAGCTGTCTTCCAAATTTCTTGGCATAGACGAGTGAGTGCCTCCAGCGCTGCATCCGTTTGCTGAAACACCTCAACTGGTATTCTGTCAATTCCTGGAGCCTTGTTTTTCTTTACTGCCTTCAGTGTAGCTTGGACTTCTTCCTTCAATACCATTAGTTCTTTTTTTTTTTTTTATTACAATTTTAATGAGATATAATTGATAACACACTGTACCTAAAGTACGTAATTTGATAAATCCTGACATATGTATACACCTGTGAAACATCACCACAATCAAGACAATAAACATTTCCATAACTTCCCAAAGTTTCATAATGTGCCTTAGAAATTCATCCCTCTACCGTCAGGCCCAGGTAACCATTGATCTGCTTTCTGTCATTATAAATTCAAACAGCTTTTAAAATGTACTGTCATCATTCTGTACTTTGCAGTTGATTCTTTATGTGCTGAGCAGGATTCTACAGTTATCCATATTAAATTTCACCTTTGTACCTATGTTCCATCACACCTTTCAGTCTGATTTTTGCATCTGCTATATTGGGTCTCCTTAACTTGATGCCTGTACAAATATAACAAGTCTATCTCTACTCTTATTCCTTGATTAAGACATATAAGTCTGGATGGATTCCTTTAGCATGCTGGAAGCAGTTCTTCCTCCAGGTATTAATAATGTAATAAAACTACCTGAATACCATCAGTTCTTAATCATATGCTACCTCCTGAAATGGTTGAACGTCGACCAATTCTTTTCAGTACAGTGACTCTGTGTATTCCTTCCATCTTCGTTTGATGCATCCTGAGTCTTTCAATATTTTCCCTGTAGAATCCTTCAAAATTGCAGTTCGAGGCTTGAATTTTTTCTTCAGTTCTTTCAGCTTGAGAAATGCTGAGCGTGCTCTTCTCTTTTGGTTTTCTAGCTCCAGGTCTTTGCACATTTCGTTATAATACTTTACTTTGTCTTCTGGAGCCGCCCTTTGAAATCTTCTGTTCAGGTCTTTTACTTCTTCATTTCTTCCTTTCACTTTAGCTACTCCACATTCAAGAACCAGTTTCAGAGTCTCTTCTGACATCCATTTTGGTCTTTTTTTTCTTTCCTGTCTTTTTAATGACCTTTTGCTTTCAAGTATGATGTCCTTGATGTTATCCCACAACTTGCCTGGTCTTTGGTCATTAGTGTTCAATGCATCAAACCTATGCTTGAGATGGTCTTTAAATTCTGTTGCAATAGACTTAAGGTTGTACTTTGGCTCTCGTAGGATGAATCAAATCTACCACCCATCTTTCAGTTTGTGGAACTGTGGTGGCTTGCGTGTTGGTGTGATGCTGGAAGCTATGCCACTGGTATTTCAAATGCCAGAAGGGTCACCCATGGTGGACAGGTTTCAGCAGAGCTTCCAGACTAAGACAGACTAGGAAGAAGAACCTGGTGATCTACTTCTGAAAAAAAATTGGCCAGTGAAAACCTTATGAATAGCAGCAGGAACTTGTTAGAAATGCAAATTCTCAGCAACAGGTTAAACCTGAACAAACAGGTTTGAAGCCCTGATCCTGATCCTATATTTCCATTTCTTCTCAGAACAGTAACGCTTGTTCTATATTTGGTTAAAGGTAGTTGTGGGCATAATTAAGTATTAAATGGAAGAGCCTGGGGCGGGGTGGGGGTGAGGGGATATGTCTAATGGGAAAGAAAACAAAACTTTGTAATGAGAAAAAAGAAAAAACAAACTTAGCTTTCTTGTTCAGTATTATTTTAAATAATTTTTTGTTATTGTTGAAAATATACACAGCAGAACATTAATTCAACAATGTTCTCATGTACAATTCAGTGACATTGATTACATTCTTTGAGTCGTGCAGCAATTCTCAGCCCCATTTTCTGACTTGTTCCTCCTGCAGTAACATAAACTCACTGCCTCTAAGCTTCCTATCTACACTTTCTAGTTGCTGTTGTCAATTTGATCCCATATAGATAGTTCTTTAAAAGAGCACAATGCTCAACACAGACATTCTTTACTAATAAAGCTAAACTATTGTTTGGTTTAAAGAAGACTTCAGGGGATATATCTGGTGTCAGTTTAAGGTTTAAAGAGTATCTCAGGGCAAAAATTTCAGGGGTTCATCCAGCCTTAATGGCTCCAGAAAGTTTGGATTCCATGAAAATTTTATATTCTCTTCTGCATTTTCCCCCTTTTGATCAGGATTCTTCTATAGAATCTTAGATCAAAATGTTCAGTAATGGTAGGCAGGCACTATCCAGTCTTCTGATCTCATGGCAAAGGAGGCAGTTGTTCACAGAAGCAATTAGCCACACATTCCATTTCCTCCTCCTATTCCTGACTCTCCTTCCTCTGTTGCTCCAGGCAATTAGAGACCATTTGTTATACCTTGGATGGCTGTTTGCAAATTTTTAAGACCCCAGGCACTACACAAAAGCTTGTTCAGAGTTTCTGATTAATTCCCACAATGATGTATTATTTCTGATTAAGGGCCCAAATCTGACATATCTGAGGATGACTGTTGGGTCCTTTATGGTCCAGGTTTAATCAGCACAGTAAGAATGTGATGGCTTTACAGCCTTGTAAAACTAACCAGTCCTGCACTTAAACAGACTTATCTAAGATGCCTATTTCTTCCTATATAAACAGTCCTTAATAAATTTAAATTGAACCAGTTTTTCTCTTGTTCCAAGTCTGAAATAAAACTGACACATGCTGATAATCTAACCTGTCTTGGGTGCTTGGCTTTAACAGTGGTCAGAGGCTAGTCTAGGAAAAGGGAGTTTAGAGACAAAACACCGGATGAGACGAAATAGACCCCACACTGGAGTCCTATCTTTCAGTATCTCTTAACGCAATGTGTTTTTGTCTTGCAGAGACCTTGGGGTAGTAATTGTGATAGTTTCTTTAGAGCTGCAGTCATGATTAAAAATGCTACACGAGGCAGAACGAGGATGTCCTTGATACACATCTGTTTTCTGGGAAAAGATTGCTACCACAGAAATTGAGCTGGGAAACTGAGACAATTTGCTCTTAGCGGCTTCAGCAGTGGTTCGAAGTATTGCAGTTGACTGGATTCACACCATGCAGCCCCCCCCCCCCCCCCCCAGTTTGCAAAATAATAACAGTGATAGCATTGCACCTACGGTTTATCTGCAAGACAGAAGCGGAATAAAGCCCCAGTTAACTAGACTGTAAAAGAATCTCAAAGCCACAATAGAGTTACGCGACCAACCAAATCAAAGACGGAAGGGCCGGAACTGCAGTACTGATTGACTCTGGGACCTGGCAAGAGCGCAGAGATTATTTATTTACACCGGGCTCGCAGTTCCCGCAGCTGGCTCCGGCCGCGGTGACATCACCGGCCCGGGCACGGGTCACGTGGCTCTCCGGCCGCCCCGCCTCCTCCCGCCGCCGCCACCGCCTTCCGAGCGCATGGTCTCGCCGCGGCGGCAGTTCGGCCGGAGCTCTCGAGGGAAGCGCAGAGCCAGGTGGTGGTCGGGCGAGTTCGGGAGCGGGAGCCGCTTAAGAGCCCGCAGCAGCCGCGCCGCGAGGCCGGGCAAGCCGGGAGGCCAAAGCAAAGCGGCCGACGCTCCTGCAAACTTGGGCGCGTACTCGCGCAACTGCGCCCGCAGCCCGAGCGATGAAGATGGTCGTGCCTTGGACGCGGTTCTACTCCAACAGCTGCTGCTTGTGTTGCCATGTCCGCACCGGCACCATCCTGCTCGGCGTCTGGTACCTGGTGAGCGCGGCGAGGCGAGTAGGGCGCACCTGCCGAGGCCGGGGCGCCTGGGAGGGGAGCGCGAGGGCGCGAACCTCCGCGGCTCCCTGCCCCGTCGTCCCGCGCCCCCGCTTAGTTTTTCACGCCCCCAAGTTGGTTACTGCTTCGGCCTCGAGTGACGCCGGTGCTAATCCGCCTAAAGTTGTATTATTAGAAATTTAATTCTCTGGGAGAGCCTGTCCGCAATCCCCCGGGCCTCGGCCAACCTGTGGCGGCAGGAGCGCAATCCTCTTTTTCGGCTGAGGCCGAGACGGTGCCGCTCAGGACCCGAAGTTTGCAGTATTTCGTGGGTGGCGGGATGGGTTGGGGGCTTGGAGAAAAGGAAGACGCGCGAAAGCTTCAGATTGTGCTGAGAGCGGGTCTTCGGCTGAGGTGTAGCTCCTCTTTTTCCCATGAAAGTGCGGTTCGTGGCCAGATAACTCTGATCTTATCTGCGGAGCACGTGCTTTCCTTTATTTTTAAAATCCGTTTGGCCTTGTGCTTTGACGGGTCCAGACACCCGTCTTTGAGGTGACTGGGCATATTTTCCTACCTGTGAGGCCAGGGTTGAAGATTTGGAATGCCCATTCTCACTGCCAGCATCTTTCCTCTGATTTGCTTTGCATGCCCTCATTTGGACATTCTGATGCAGAGTTGAAATGGCTGGAGGTTCCAGCTACACGTGTGGATGGTTCCCCCTCACCTGTTTGTTTGAAAGGCTTTACACTAGGAAGGGATTTCCTGTGAATTGCTGCTCTACAGCCCGCCTGGGGAAGCCATTTTACACCCACTTACCTCTTTCCTGCCCATTGGCAGGTGATCCCTGTTCCTTACAGACACCGCAGGCAAATCTGACTTTTTTTTTTTTTAAAGTTGGAGCTTTTGAAATCTTATTTTATGGAGAGCAGTGATTATCAGATGCAGTGAGAAAACTTCTAGTCTTGCCCTGTGCCTGCTCCTGGTTGATGGCTGGCACCCCTAGACTGCACCAGCACTGAATCGGATTCCGCTTGTTTTGGTGTTGTGCCATCATGGTGGGGAGTTAGACCAGAGCCACTTGGCAATGAATACCACGGCATAGAGAGGAAATGCCTTTAAAATGGTAGTAAAATGGCGTATAGAACTTTTCAGTGAGAAAAAACTCTTCTCTCTTTAATCCTTGAGTCCTGAGAGTTTTTTGTTGATTCATAATACTGTGGTATATTTTTGATATAATATAGACATGTGGAGTTGTGAACTTATTCATTGTTACATTTTAAGCAAAACATTTTTCTCCCCAGGCATATGGTGTGCTCTGTGCTATTTATAGTTTCAAGTTTCATTTAGTCAGTGCCTATCATGGCTACACAATAGAAATTTTGACCTTAAAGGCTTTCAAACAGTTCTTTGGTATGTGTGGGTTCTTATTGTGCAGGGTGAATGCAGATGAAAGATTGGTATACTGGCTCAGCCCTAACTTTGCTAAAAGCGAAGAAATTTCTTTAGACAAATTTATAATTATAGCAAAAGGATAGATGGCCTCAGATATAGTTCGTGCTTTTGTTTATGATCAAGGCAGAGTGTTTTATACAAATGTCTTGTGTCCTCCTTGAAAATGTTCGATTCTGCTGGCTGGCGAGTGCATCAGTGAATGTAATTTGTAAAATCTAGGGCACTGCATTAGGCAAATGTACTACATGATCTACAGTAAAGATAAATCTACTTGAGCCCCGTTGTTGGCTGTAATCCCACCAGACGGTATTGGTGTAATAAAAGGAGAGTACTCTGTGTGCTTTGTCTACTATTTGAGCACACTGTGGAAAGCAGTTATTTGGAAATACATGGCCTTTTGAAAGATAATTAGAAAGTTTTCTAGCAGATGTGAATAAGATTGCCACCTTAACCTGTTGTTGAGTTGATTCTGACGCATCGCAACCCTATAGGACAGAGTAAAACTGCCTCATAGTTTCCAAGGAGCAGCTAGTGTGTCGTAGCTCCTCACACGGGGCACCATCTGTCGCAGCCCCTCGCACGGGGCACCATCTGTCGCAGCGGCGGCGAATGTCGGGACAGCGGAGACAGTAACCAAACACAACTCTTACAGAGAAGTGGGGCCAGGAGGGTCACTCTGAGGAGTCGACCCCAGCTTCAGTCCCAGGATTTATTTATAGTCAATACAGCAAGCAGTGAAGCAAATAACAGAACAATGGGCTTTGGGTGCATAACAATAAGTTTCAGGCAAGGGAGAAGGAATTCAGGTAAACAAGCCAATCAGTAAAGGGACAGTAGGTTTGGGAAAACAAGTCGTGACAAGTCTCACCATGGTGGGGACAAGTCTCAACATGCTGTGCAGCATAGAGGCCTGTGGGAGCTGCAGTTGTCAATAGTGCAGCCATGTTTAAATGCATATATCCCCACACTAGTGGATTCAAACTGCCAGCCTTTTGGTTAGCAACCAAGCTCTTAACCACTGTGCCACCAGGGCTCTGAATGCCACGTTAGGTAAACCCAAATATATGGAAAACCTGGATTAACTATTGATAATCTTTATAAAAGATCTTTTGCATTTCACAAAACGTTTTAGGCTTTTTTTTTTTCTTTAATAGTGAGTTTCCTTCATCCCTTTAAATATAATTTGAGTATCCAAAACTTTGATTTGCATGAACATGTTAATGGCATTGTTGTGTGGCCATGGAGCAGGTCGCTGAAGATCAAGGCCCTTCTCCTCACCCTTCCCCCTCCAATCCCCTTTCCCAGGTTATCTGGATGGAGTGGGGTCAGTTATCAGAAAGGAGGAGAGAGTTTTTAGAAAAAAGAGTAGGGTTATGGGCAGATATTTCAAAATAAGTATCCACTGTAAGGGATCTGGAGCCCTGGTGGTGCAGTGGTTAAGAACTATGGCTGCTAACCAAAAGGTTGGCAGTTCGAATCACCAGCTGCTCCTTGGAAGCCCTATGGGGCAGTTCTGCTCTCTCCTATAGGATCGCTGTGGGTTGGAATTGACTCGATGGCAACGGGCGTGGTTTGATTTATGCCAGATAGGTAAAGTGGATCTTTTTAATGAGTTTTCTTGTTGTTTCTTACCATTGACATTTACTAAACTCCTGTGTGCCAGTTAGTGTACTAGATGCTTCCCATAAGCTTAATTTCACCAGGTTTAGAGTGGTAAAACCAAAGCTAAGAGAATTAGGCAAATTACTTGAAGTCCTGTGGCCGACTTGCGGTCTGAATGATGTTCCTACCGTGTTATACCCCGAAAAGTTGTGTGTGTTTTGTTTTTGCCTTGGCTAGCAAAGGCTCAGCCCAGTAATAAAGAATACTGACTTTAGGTATTTATGTTAAACAACCCCGTTGTCATCGAGTCAATTCTGACTCAGTGAATTAGAGATCATTTTTTGTTGTTGTCATTTTTGTTTTATTTTTTCTTTTCCTTTATTGAGGTATAATTTACACAGAGATACTAAGTGTACAGTTCATCGAGATGACACATGCATAAGCCTGTGTAATATGTACCCTTAGAGAACTTTTCCAGAACCCTAGAAATTTCCCTCATGCCTCTTCCCAGTCAGTCCCCAGCACCCACACTGCCGTTCCATCGACCACCAGAGATGAGTTTTGCTTATTTATGTAGATGGAAGCATAGTATATGTACTCTTTTGCATCTGGCTTCTATCACTTAGCGTAATGTCTTTTAGATTCATTTATGCTGTTGCCATGGATCAGTGGCTCATTTCTGCGTATTACTCGGTATTATTTCATCGTGTACTACAATTCTTGCATTTGCTGAATGATGGATATTTGGGCTGTTTCCGGTTTGGGGCTATTCTGGGTACAGCTGTTCTAAACCTTCTTGTACAAGGATTTTTTGTAGACATATATTTTTATTTCTTTTGGGTTGGTACCTGGGAGTGGAGTTGTTGGTCATTGGATAGATGTATGTTTAACTTTATAAGAAAGTACCAAACAGTTTTCCAAAGTGGTTCTATCATTTTGTATTCCTTCCAGCAATGTGTGAAGTTCCAGCTATTCTCATCCTTACCACCATTTGGTGTTTGCTGTGTTTTTAATGTTAGCCGTTCTGGTAGGTGTGTAGTGATAGCTCATGGTGGTTTTTCATTTGCGTTTCTCTGTTAAATGCTGTGGAACACTTTATCTTTGCTTGTTGGTCAGTTACCTCTCTTCCTTTTTGTGCTAAGTCTTTTGCCCATTTTTGTTGGGTTTTTTCTTCTGTTGATTTGTAAGAATTATTTATATATTTTGGATACCAGTCCTTGGTTAAATATGTGTTTTCTGCCTGTGTGTAGCTTGGCTGTTCATTTTAATGCTACTGTTGAACAGAAGTTTGTCACTTTGATAAAGTCCAGTTTGTCAATTTTTTCTTTTATGGGTTAGTACTTTCTGTGTTCTAAGAAATCTTTGCCAACCCCAAAGTTATGAGGGTATTCTCTTATATTTTCTTCTAGAAGCTTTATCATGTTAGCTTTTATGTTTAGATCTAGGAATAATCTCAAGTTAATTTTTGTGTACGATGTGAAGTAGTGGTTAGAGATTTGTATTTGTTTCTTTCAAAAGAAAGTTTTATGACTTAACCTAAAAAAATTGCATTATTACATACCTTTTAGTAATTACAACAGTTTTGGAAAGCAAAGTGTCTAAGTTTCCCAGAGCTGCATAACAAAATACCACAAAAAGGGTGATATTTTATCGTCTCACAGTCTGGAGACTAGAAATCCGAATGCAGAGCCTCAGCAGGGCTGTGCTCACTGTCTATCATTGTTCCTCCTCTCTTTCGCCTTCTGGCAGCCCTGGGTGTTTTCTTGAAGTTCCTTGACTTTTAGGCGGATCCTCAATGGTATCTTCCCCCGCGTGCAACTCTTTTCCGTCTCCACGCTCCCGTTTTATGAGACAACGCTCAGAAGGGATTAAGACCTGCCCTATTCCTGTTTGATCACATTAACTATCACAAAAGAAAAACCCTATATCCAAACAAGGTCACGTTTACAGGTTCAGGGATTAGGACTTTAATATATCTTTTTGGAGAACACAGTTCAGTCCCTAACACGTAAAATAATTTATTCATCTTCACAGAGAATAAAAACTGACCTGTCCTGGTTTCAGAACCAAACCAAACCAAACCCGTTATCGTCGAGTCGATTCCAACTTATAGCAACCCTAGAAGACAGAGTAGAACTGCCCCATAGGGTTTCCAAGGAGTGGCCTGGTGGACTCAAACTGCCAGCCTTTGGGTTAGCAGCTGAACTCTTAACCACTACGCCACCAAGGTTTCCCCTGGTTTCCGAGGGACATGAAATTCTTGAAGCGTACTATGATTGCTATGCAGTCTTCTGGGATTTCCCCTTTTTCGAGCAAAATTTAGTGTTCTAAACCTGACCCCATTAACTTCTTCCTCAAATTGCCCATACTCTAGCGTCTCTTTCCTTATGTCTAGACTCCCTAGCTAGATGTCTCTGCCCTGTTGCCACCTTAATCTCTTCCTTTGTTCCCTTTCCATGTCCTATTGATTTTAGCTGTACCTCCTGACTGTCTCCTCATTCTGTCCTGCTGTTCTTATTCTTGCTGTCATTTCTTCAGTTTAGGCTCTCACTAGATCTCACATGGCTATTATAATAGCCCTGCTTCTAGCCTTGCCATCATGTAAAAATGGCATGGTGGGGGCGGCTGACCTCCTCTTAACTTCACAAGGGGGAAGAAGAATCAAGATCAACGGCCCAAGGCTGATTCCTGTGAGGCATAGTTCAAACATACCTCCACTCTGTCAATTCTGACACCAGCCATCCCTCCCACTGCACTGTCTACTTCTCTGTTGGGTTTGATAATTCATTGCAATGGCCACACAGAACTCACAAAGTGTACTTAAACAGTTATAGGGTTTATTAGGAAAGTAATAGGTTACAATTCAGGATACAGTTCTTGGATCAGGATGGCCTCTTCTCAGCTGTGCCCACAGGCAGGCCTCTTTATGGCCCTCAGCCTTGGCCTCTGCCCTGCTTGGGCAAGTGTTACACAAAGCTCTTTAGCTCTGCCGGTAAGTGCCTGAGGGCACCCCACTCAGCCAGTAAGCCTCAGCCCAAAGGCACTCAGCTCTCTGGCTCCATGGGTCAGCAAGCATAGCTCCACTGACAAGTACACAGAGGCACCCTACTCTGCCAGGAAACCTCTTACCCAGAGGTGCTCAGTTCTCTCGTTCCGTGGGTCACCATACCCACTGATAGTAGCCTCACTCCATGGGCCTGGAAGCCCACTGCACCATCTCTCTCTGGTCTCCTGGTTCTCCTGCTGCCGGTTCTCTGCCGTGCTTGCTGCCACTTCTTGCCATCTTATGCTGTCTCCAGTGTGACAGCTCTCTATGTCTCCTGGGTCTAGGAGGTTATCAGCACGGGGATCCCATGTCCAAAGGATGCACTCCACTCCTAGCTCTTCTTCTTGGTCGTAGTCAGTTCCCCCCACCTTGCTTCTCTCTCCTTTTATCCTTTGTAAGATAAAAGGTATAACTCAAGGGTGTGATTTGAATAAGGGTGGTAAGTGTGGTGACATGAGTCACACCCCTAGTAAGGCAGTGTGACTCAAGATACATCCCACCTTAATCCTACCTTATTAACATAATGGACAACTCACTTCTAAATGGGATCATAACCACAGGCACGAAAACCAAAAACCAAACTGTTGCCATCGAGTTGATTCCGACTCATAGCAACCCTATAGGACCAAGTAGAACTGCCCCATGGGGTTTCCAAGGAGCAGCTGGTGAATTTGGACTGTTGACATTTTGGTTAGCAGCTGAACGCATAACCACTGCACCACCAGGGCTCTAAAACCATAGGTATAGAGGCTAGGAGTTACAGTACATCACATAATGGAAGATAATTACATCAGATCGCAGAATGGAGGATGACTACATTGTATAACTTCCAGATTACATCATAACTATCACAGGTTCCAAACACCTTATTTGCATAGTCCCATCCAGTCATTGTGTGGGAGTCACAAAGATTATGGCTAGAAGGGCCATATTTAAGTAATTCAGTGCACCACACATCAGTGTTGTAGAGGAAAAACATCATAAGGTTTAGTAAAGCAAAAAAAGTTTTATTCGGCATATATTCAAAAAAGCAAAAGTGGGAAAATGGATACACATGCTGCTAGAGCCATGTCTGCCTAAGTCCAAAGAATGTTACAGAGCCATTAGTATATATTAACATTACAAATGGGCAAAACTGTTGAAAGCTTAGCCTTTTCAGACTGGCTAGAAACTGTGATCCTACATTTTGAATTGTCTTTCTTAACAATCATTGGTACAGGTTTCAGTAGTGACAGTCAGGAGGGTTTTCATTGGTCCAACAAATTTCTATTCACTAAATGCAAGGTATTTTCCAAGATTATTTTAGCGATTGCGATTGTCTTTATACCTCAGGGCCCAGTTGATGTGTCCTTGTGAGCAGTTGTGAGCCCACCTCCACCTGGGTCACATTCTCTATGCTCAAGGAGAGGGAATAATAACTCCAAGATTATTTCCTAAATCATTAACAATTCTGTTTTTTTTCCCCCCTATTCTGTTATAGATGCAGCCTCCAGAGGTATTTTTCTCAAACACAAATATAAACTTGCTATCCTATTTTCCAAAAACATTGGCTCCCTGTCTTCAGGGAGTTGTGTGTGTTCCATGACCTAATCCAAACACAATTTAAATTGGCTTAAACAACAAACATTGTGGCTACATCTCTTTCCCGTCCCTCCTATCCTCTCCCCTTTCAGGTGTTCCTCCTTTTGGGTACAAATAGCTGTGGTGGTGGTGAGTCAATATGTAAGCCCTAAGTCCTGAGATTTTACTCTGATTAGACAAGTTACCTGTTCATCCCTGAATCAAACACTGAGGTCAGGAGTTTGTGCCTGGAATGTGCTGATTAATTTAGGTCTGGGTTGTTTTTTTTTCCCTGCCTTTGAACTATGGACTAGGAGGATTGTGCACTAGGAATGGGATAACTTTACTCAAAACCTCTGGTTGAGAGTGAAAGACTGGGTAATTTGCCAAAGAATCAGAGACTGTCACTGGGGGGAGGAGGTGAAGGAGGAGGACGGTAAAAACACCTGCTACACTCCAAAGTCCGCATTTCTGGTGGGATATGGCTTACCGTCAGGACCTGACTCTCTCACAACATGTGCAGGCATACTTTTTCCTTTGTAATTTCTTTCTTTGTTTTAGCTCATGGTTTTCTTAGTGTGTTTTAAAAAGTGGTACTAGTAGTTAGAAGAATTTGCCATTGACCACAGGGGTGGGTCCCCCTTTGTGCATATCCTCCTTTTCATCATTATTCACATGTATTTAGGAACTTAGTCATTCAGAGTGCCTCTTTGTAGGGTGGCTGGCCATGTATCAGATTATATAGAATGAAAGAGGTCAGAGTGGTCTCATTGACTTCATGACCTGGCCTTTCAAAGAATCAGCTAATTCACCTTGTAAGTGACAGCTTGCTTGTGTACCCAAGCTTGATGGATTCTCTGTGCCCTGAGAAGTTCTGGTGTGATAGTATTCATTTTTGTCTGGGTAGTAATACGGGATAGTCCAACTGACAGCTTGTGTTTGTAGACTGATTGGTGGTTTTCAGTGGGTTTTCACAGCCCTTCTTACTTAGACCTCAAAGCCACCCTAGGATCAAGCATGATGGGTAGTGATATGCTCATTTACGATTAATAGTTTTTTTCCAGCTGTCAGATTCTAGGACTTGGTCAATAATTCCAGGGTGAAATATGGACTGAGTCATGGTACTTACTTAATCCTTACTGCCTAGTGTTTCCTCCACTAAATTAGATTGTCGAAGACTGAAATACTAGGCTAAGGAATTTGGATTTTATTCTGTAGGCAGTAGGGCGCCATTAAAGAATTATGAACAGGAGTGATAATGATGAAAGCAGCTTTTAAGGAAGGTTAAGATGGCAGACTGTTTTGGATGACTGAGAAACCAGATAGGGTGTGTTACAGTCCTCCAGATGTGAGATACGCTGTGTACCAGTTTTCCCAGCACAGGTCTGTCATTGCTAATGATGTGAATAATATGAATGGGAATTTTTATCAGTTAGTAGGTAATACAAGTCTTCTCTTGCCACCCAGACTTTGGCCATCTGAATTCAGGAACCGAATAGATTCAGATAGCCAGGGATACTGGATTTTTAAAACATCTCTGGTGTTGACCCCTCCCTTTTTTTTTTAAAGTACAGGTCCCCTGCCCCCGCCCCCCCCCAATATAAGGGATCAAAGGCAGTTCTAGGTAGAAAATATTGACTGGTGGAAGATTTCAGTGATATTTAATATATTTTTTAGCTTTTATTTCACTGTTATGATAGATGTTCATCAGAACATTTTAAAGCCAGGCTGACCAAGAAATAAATTTAAGATTGCCATCAAAGCTGTTTATTAGCATCAAACTCCCTGGGACCCAGTTTAAGTATACCTGTCTCAGCTAACAAAACAGCAAGTATTGAAGTGGTTAACATAGATTTGGCACTACAATGTATATTATATTTAACTAAACGTGTAAGATATTTGTTACGTCAACTTACTTTGAATTTTGGTGTCCACTTATTTGAATCTTGGTCTTGAAGGAAAAGACCACGATTCTGTCTTCTTACCCCACCCTCTTTGGGGCAGATATATTATTGCTCATAAAGGGATGCTAGTGGAAATAACATGTGAGCCCTAGCACCATGGTTCACTGTTCTCTCTTCTTCCTCCCAGCTCGCTTGGCTCTCTGTGGAGCTTCGGGAGCCTGGGTGAGAGTTATGAAGAGCTATAAACTGGATAACCTACTTGACTTTGGGCAAAATAAAAAGTAAGCAAACACCACACTTCTTCTCTCGCTCTTACCAAACCTTTAAGGGCTTGGTGTTGCCTCTTTGCAATTGCAACTTCCAAAGGAAAATTATCTGATAAAAACGGGTTGTATTTCTCAGTCAGGGAAATACACGGGAGCTAAAAAATGCTTGAGGAAATACAATTCCAAATGATTAGTTGGTAAAAATAAGCTTGAATTTCTAAAATAACATGCTAGTTGGAGGTCTTGGAGGTGTTATAGGTTGGAAAGAAAGCACTTAGGGTGTCCCCGAATTTGGCCCTTCCTTAGTGAACTGTCCACCTTCCTGGACCAGAGATTTGATCTTGTCAAAGCCCTAAAGTTGAATGGCTGATTCATACCAGCTGAACTTACAGTTCAGCTGAACTTCAGAATGCCAATTTATTAATATTCAGTGGGGAAATATAATTTGTTGTTGAGACGAATACGCCTATCCTTACCAACCCAAAACCAAACCCATTGTCGTCGAGTCGATTCCAACTCCTAGCGATCCTATAAGATGGAGCGGAACTACCCCACAGGGTTTCCAAGGAGTGGCTGGTGGATTCGAACTGTCAACACTTTGGTTAGCAGCCGTAGCTTTAACCACTGCGCCACCAGGGCTCTACTCTTATTCTTGTTGTTGTTAGGTGCTGTGGAGTCAGTTCCAATGCATAGCAACCCTATAGGATAGAGTAGAATAGCCCCATAGGGTTTCCAAGGAGCGGCTAGTGGATTTGAACTGCTGACCTTTTGGTTAGCAGCTGAACTCTTAACCACTATGCCACCAGGGCTCCACTCCTGTCCCTAGACCTATATATTCTTTTTCTTTACCCACCAAAAACGAAACGCACTGCTATCGAGTTGATTCCTACTCAGTAGCGACCCTTATAGGACAGAGTAAAACTGCCCGATAGGGTTTCCAAGGCGTAAATCTTTACAGAAGCAGGCAGCCACATCTTTCTCTTGAGGAACAGTTGGTGGGTTGAACCACTGACCTTTTGGTTAGCAGCTGAGCTCTTTAACCACTGTGCCACCAGGGCTCTTTCTTTTCCTTTAGAGGACATTAAGTTATAATAGTCAAATGACTTTAATATTAAATAGCTTTTAATGAAGACAGCTTCAAAAAAGGAATAACAAACATTCAGGACTAAAGAGATCAAGTCTTCAGGCCAGAACAGCATGTCTTCTTAAAAAGGGGTTTGCCTCTTGGATAGTCCTTTGTGAAGGTCTGCATTTAGATTCCCCCACCCTTGATGTAGTCTTGCTGATCTAGGAATCTTTTTTCCCCCCTTTTTATGGTTCTGTTGACTTTTCTGCTATCTATTCTTTTTTGTGCCAATATTTACTTTTAATGCTGTCTTTGTTTTGGCATCGGTAAAGCTGCTGTAACAAAGAGATGCATAAATGTACTTATACAAGACAGAAGTTTATTTCTCTCTCATGTTAACAGTCCAGGGAGGATTAGTAGACTTTTTGTTTCATGGGCCCATTAAAGACCCAAGCTGGTGAGGCAGCTCTGTTGTCCCAAATATGCAGATTCCTTCTCTGAGTCTAAGGAGCTGCTTCATTTATCCTTGACTGCTGGGTTGGAGACAGCACACCAGCACTGTGTTTGTGTGTTTGTTCCCCTACTGAAAAGGAGAAAGGGGACAAGTGACTTTCTTTATTTAAGGATGTGAAATGGAAGTTGCACGTGTCACTTTCATCTATATCCCAGTAGCCAAAACCACCACCTCCCATCTGTGAGTTTGTCGTACTTTGGTGGCTTGTGTGTTGGTATGATTCTGGAAGCCATGCCACCAGTATTTCAAATACCAGCAGGGTCACCCATGGCAGACAGGTGTCAGTGGAGCTTCCAGACTAAGGCAGACTAGGAAGAAAGGCCTGGCAATCTACTTCTGAAAGTTAGCCAATGAAAACCCTATGGATCACAACAGAATATTGTCTGATACAGTGCTGGAAGATGCGCCCCCTAGGTTGGAAGACACTCAAAATACACAGCCACAACGGTGTACTCGAGCATACTAGTGATTGTGAAGGTGGCACAGGACTGGACAGCGTTTCATTCTGTTGTACGTGGGGTTGCCATGAGTCGAAGCCAAAACCAACACACATGATCTGCAAGGAACGTTGGAAGATGATATCTCTAGCTGGGTATTATGTATCCAGATAAGTCTATTACCATAAAAGAAGGAGCGAACAGACTTGGAGGGACATTTAGTAGTCTGACATGCCACCTAAGGGCAGTCATTTCTAAGTACTTGAGGAACATCTCATCTCTCTGTTGTCCAGCGAGACAACAACTACCTACCTGTAACCCAAGGCTTTAAATCCAGTTTACACAACAGTGCTTATTGGTTCTCAGTACTTCAGTTTTCCTCTCTAAATCAGAGTTAATAATTGTAATATGTATCACAGAGCAGCTTAAAGAAGTCATAAAAATAGTTATGATTATTGATAAAACTGTTTAGTATGCAAATGCTAATGCATTTTTCCCAAGATGTGCTCCAACGGTGGAGTTTTAATTGAATGTTAGAATTTATAAAATGAAAATAACATGAATAGCAATTTCAGTATGAAAGCACATAGGCATCTATCTAAGACATAAAATGAAACTATTTATGGCTCTGAAAACTGTCACTGTGCCTATGGATAAGGACTTTCTATCTGAAAAGAAAATAATCACAGAAATTTTAAGCCTAGAAGGAATGCTGAGCTGCTTATCTAGTTTCTTTTTTCCCTTTCACTACCTTTCCACTTTGTTCATTTCTCTTCTTTAACAAATATTTATTGAGTACTTTTTGGGTGTTACGAACTGTGCTGTGTGCTAGTGATATCACGGTGATTCAGGATAGACTGGTCTTTGCCATCGTAGACCCTGTGGTCTAGTAAACCCAAACCCATTGCCGTTGAGTCGATTCCGACTCATAGTGACCCAACAGGGCAGAGTAGAACTGCCCCATACCGTTTCCAAGGCAGTAGTCTTTACGGGTTCAAACTGCTGACCTTTTGGTTAGCAGCCGAGGGCTAAACCACTGTGCCAACAGAGCTCCTTATGGTCTGGTAGGGGAGGTAAATATCAATCAGTAAGTAATAAATGTTAATTATCAGTAAAGCTAGTAAGTAATAGAAGTGCAATTTTGTTAAATGCTACAAAGGAGAATATGTGGTGTGGCCTTGTTAAGATATGTGGCAAGGCTGGGGGATAGTCTTAGTTATCTAGTGCTGCTGTAACAGAAATACCATAAGTGTATGGCTTTAACAAACAAAATTTATTCTCTCACAGTCTACTAGACTAGAACTCCGAATTCAGGGCACCAGTTCCAGGGAATGACTTTCTTTCTCTGTCAGCTCTGGAGGAAGGTCCTTGTCATCAATCTTCCCTTGCTCTAGGAGCTCCTCAGCATAGGAACCCTGGGTCCAAAAGGACACCTATGCTCCCAGTGCTGCTTTCTTGGTAGCGTGAGGTCCCCCTGTCTCTCTGCTCCCGTCTCTCTTTTATATCTCATTGGCTTAAGACACAATCTAATCTTGTAGATTGAATCCTCCCTCATTAACATAACTGCTACTAGTCCCATGTCATTAACATAGAGATAATATTTACAACACACAGGAAAATCACATCTGATGACAAAATGGTGGACGTTCACACAATACTGGGAATCATGGCCTAGCCAAGTTGATATATTTTGGGGGGACACAATTCAGTCCATGACAGGGATAGAGGAGGTAGAGTTGGACAGCCCGACAGTCTCTAACTGAGCACTTAGTCCGTTTACATTAACAATGGTTACTAATATATTTGGGTTTATTTCATTCATTGTTTCTGGGTTTTTTTTGCCTTCATTGCTTTGTTTCAGATTGACCGAATTTTTCTTACCTATTTTTTCCATCTGCTATTTGGAAGTTACACTCTGTTTCTATTATTATTCTTAACTCAAAAAATTTTGATATGTATACATATCAAAGTCTAGAGTTAGTATATTTACCTTCCTCTTGGAACAATACAAGTCCTTTAACTCCAGTCATTTCTCTTTTATATTTTAGTGTGTTTCTTTTTCCCTAAAGCTCCCCAAGACGTTGATTCATACAATCAGTGTTTTTTTAGAATTACTCACATATTTTATGTCTCTCTGTGTCCATCATTCCTTCCCTCTTACACTCAGTATAATTGTTACAAAAGAAAGGATATTTTAACATCCGAAATGTAGGAAGTACACGATCCATCATTCTATTTTGCATCTCAGGCCTGCTGTCGAGTATCGTGATCCTTCTGTCTTCACTAAAACTTCTTTTAGTGAAGATCTGTTGGTGGCAAACCCTGAAAGCTGTTCTTTGAATATAATCTTCATTTGGCCATCATTCTTGAAAGATATTTTTACTGGATATACAATTCTAGGTTGAATCTAAGTTACCATCTGTTGACACATTGAAACTATCCTTTCACTGCCTTTTATGACTTCTGTTTTGCTTCTGAGAAGTCATTTGTTAGTCTAAATGACGTTTATTTTTGATTCATTAGGTCTAGGGTGGGGCTTAAGGTTCTACATTATTAGTAACAACTTCCTGATGATGCTGAAGCCATTGAGCTGCAGATCACATTTTTCGATCCAGTGCTTTAGTGGACTCCTAAGAATCTTGCCTTTGTAACTATAACTTTGATTAATTATTAGTTTTTATTATTTCAGAAGGAGTCCCTGAGTGGTGCAAATGGTTAATGAACTTGCTGCTAACTGAAGGGTTGGAGGTTCAAGACCCAGAGGTGCCTTAGAAGAAAGGCCTGGCAAATCTGCTTCCAAACAATCAGCCGTTGCCAAAGTGTAGTTATAAGGAATAAAATTTAATAACAGAGAAGTACCACAGAGCTTTTGTGGAAATGTTGAAAAATTAAATTAGTAAATTCCAATGTGTACCTTTTTGATTCTTTTGTTATTATTATTTGAAAATATTTCTTGGCCTCATTTTTTAAAATTGTGCTTTATATGAAGGTTTACAGAGCATATTAGTTTCTCATTAAACAATTAATACCCATATTGTTTTGTGACATTGATATGCAGCCCCACAATGGGTCAACACTCTCCCCTTCTTGAACCTTGGGTTCCCCATTATCAGCTTTCCTGTCCCCTCCTGCCTTCTCATCCTTGCCCCTGGGCTGGTGTGTTCATTTAGTCTCTTTTTGTTTTATGGTTGGCCTAATTTTTTTTTTTTAATTGTGCTTTAAGTGAAAGTTTACAATTCAAGATAGTTTCTCACACAAAAATTTATACACACATTGTTAAGTGACCCTGGTTGCTCTCCCTGTACTGTGACAGCACATTCCTCATTTCCACCCCAGACTTCCCGTGTCTATTCGGCCAGCTCCTGTCCCTTTTTGTCTTCTCATCTCACCTCCGGACAGGAGCTCCCCATTTAGTCTCATGTATCTACTTGAGCTAAGAAGCATATGCTTCATGAGTATCATTTTATGTCTCATAGTCCAGTCTATGGCCTAATTTTTTTATGTCAGCAGTTTAGAAATTAAACGGGAGTTTCTCAGATAATTGTCTTAATATTTATTCTGATATAACTATGTAAACATGAATCGAATCTTAAAGATATTTATATGCTTACATTAGTAACAGATAATTAATAATTTATTAGATAATCTTTTTATTAGTTTACTTTGAGAATAGCCAAAAACAATGATCTTCAGAAGCCATCTACTTTTGAAGTAATCTGATACTGTTTTCATTTAAATAAAAGTAACACTATGAGATACTGACATCTCCTTGATGAATGTTCCATTACCTCGATTGGTAGTGATGAATATTTATGGCAGTTTTAAAAGACTGTGGAAAAAATTCAACAATTCTGCATTATGATTGCAAAACATTTCTTTTTCTATGAGGTGGTTAGATTGTGACCTATCATTGCATTTGATTTTAATTTGACAGTTAAGAGTTTTTAGAAAATTAGCTATCAAGTAAGGAGCCTTGGTGGTGCAATGGTTTAGTTCTCGGCTGCTAACCAAAAGGTCGGCAGTGTGAACGCCCCAGCCGTTCTGTGGGAGGAAAGACCTGGTAATCTGCTCCTGTATTTCAGCCTAGAAAATCCTATGGTGCGGTTCTGTTCTGTCCTGTAGGGTCGCTGTAAGTCAGAATCCACTCAATGGCACGTAACAACAACAGCAGCCATCAAGTTATACTTCAACAGCATTTTGTTCCAGAATTGTAAACTATATTTCAGTTCTGGAAAGAAGCATATGCTTTTTGTCTTTAAGTTCTAAATTTTGTTTTGTTTTCGATTATTGAATGGAATGAAAAATTTATATTCTCTTTGGTTAAGTCTGTGACTATCTCTTTATTTTCATCAGTAAAGAGATTCCGGTTTTTGAGTTTCACCTCTCTGTCCTTGGTAAACAGCTATGATAAGAAAGTGTTCTTTCATATATTACAACTAAACGGGGAGTAAGTAATATAATCACTTCCAGCAGTCATTCAGAGCGTGCTTTATGATAATCCAAGTTGTTGGAGTAAAATCGTTACAGATGGGGACTATATTTGATGTAGTCATTTTGCACTTTATATTTTCTCTTTTCCAGATGCCAGCCTTCCAACCCCCAATACGTGTGACTTTTTTATGCACAGTTTAGGTCTCCGTGTTCCATCCTAAACTAGTCCTTGGGCTGGGCCTGCGTTTTCATATTCAGAGGTTCAAAATGTTCTTTAAGACATGAAAGGGGACCTACTCCCTTGTCTCCCAGTGGCTCTTTGGGCATCTTCCTCTTTCTGGCCTCTACTAAGAGACCATCCTTTGCCTTCTGCCTTCCGAACATCTTTCTCATTAGTCATGTGGGCGCTGTATTCTCAGTATGCACTGGTACCTCAACCTAAGAATGATCAGAACGCAACCAGGTCTATTAATAGAAATTGGGATGCTTCTGCTGGGGTGGCACACTGGTTTCGTTTTGCATGCCAACCTCCTGTCAGATTGCAAATAGCTCTGGAACGTTCAATTGAAAAGAATTCTAAGACTGCTGCAGGGTTTGGTTAGCAGAGTTGGCCAGGGCTTGTGAAAGGGGTGTGGTGGCATTCTGGGAGGAAACTGGGTTGGTGGAAAAAAGCATGCATATGGGGTCTGTAATCAAAGAACAAGAGATTAAATCTCAGCTGAAGAACTACATGACCTTGTGCAGATTCCTGTGAAGTCGGGGATCCCTCATCTGTAGAAGGGGTCGTATCACCTGTCTTAATTTCCTAGTGCTGCTGCTGTAACAGAAATACCACAAGTGGGTGGCTTTAACAACAGATGTTTGTTTATTTTCTCACAGTATAGAAGGCTAGAAATTGAGGCTGCCAGTTTGAGGGGAAGCCTCTCTGTGTCCACTCTGGGGGAAATCCTTGTCTCAGCTTTGCTAGTGTTCTTGGTGTTCCTTGGGGAACTCTCCGTGGCATCTGTCTTTCCTCCATTTGTGTGTGCGTGCTTCCTTCTATGACTAATCTGCTGCTTTTGTATTTCAAAAGCATGACACAGCTTATAAAGACAATGCTCTACATTCTACCTTGGTGAGTAGTGTCTGGGGTCTTAAAAGCCTGTGAGCGGCCATCTAAGATACTCCACTGGTCTCATCCCTTCTGGAGCAAGGGACAATGAAGAGAACAGGATACAAGGAAAAGATTAGTCCGAAGGACTAATTGTCCACAGCTACCAAGGCCTCCACCAGACTGAGTCCAGTATAGCTAGATGGTGCCTGGCTACCACCACTGAGTGCTCTGACCAGGATCACAACAGAGGGTTCTGGACAGAGCTGTAGAAGGATGTAGAGCATAATTCTAACTCACAAAAAAAAAAAAAAGACCAGATTTACTGGCCTAAAGGAGACTGGAGAAACCTCAAGAGTATGGCCCCCAGACACCCTTTTAGCTCATATGGTGAAGTTACCTCCGAGGTTCACTGTTCAGCCTGGGAGTGGACAGCCCCGTAAAACCAAATGAGACTAACGAGGTACAAGAGTCCAGTGACGAGGGCCAGAAGGCACAAGGAAGCTGGTGATAGGGAACCCAAGGTTGAGTAAGGATATTGTTGATGTGTTGTGAGCTTGTTAACCATTGTCATAGGGCAACATTTGTAGTAACTGTTAAATGAGAAACTATTTTGTTCTGTAAGCCTTCATCTTAAGTGAGAATAACAGCACAATTGGAAGAGCGTAGTCAATGTCACTGAATGGTGCATGTAGAGATTTTTGGAATGATGTTATCTTTGGCTATGTATATTTTCACCAAAAAAAAAAAAAAAAAAAAATAGATCACAGAAGCAGAGATCCAAGCTATGGCATGGTGAAGATGTTGGCAGTGGTGCCTGGCTATCTGCACAATAGAAACTGGAGTCAGGCTTATCAAAGTAAGCAGTCAATAATAAACAAATGGTGCCCAACTGTATGTCTTGGGTCTTGAAAGTCTATTTTAAGTAGGCAGCCATCTAATAAATGCAAGGAAAGTAAGTTCATGCAGATGACACACTTATAATAGTGATGAGCAAATTTCTATAGATAATCAGAAGGGGAGGGAAGGAGGGTTTTGAAGGAGTCCAAAAAATCTAGGTGCCTGGCATAAGGAGCCCTGGTGGTTAAGTGATTAAGAGCTATGGCTACTAACCAAAGGGTCAGCAGTTCGAATCCACCAGCCATTCCTTGGAAACCCTATGGGGCAGCACTACTCTGTCCTATAGGATCACTGTGTGTTGGAATGGACTCGATGGCAATGGGCTTAGTTTTGTTTTGTTTGGTTTGGTTTGGTTGACATAAGGAGAGGTTTCTGTCAAAGACGTAGGTCGGACTCTATTTTTCCTGTTTGCTGCTTGTTCTTAGCTGACTTTCAAAAGTCAGCTAGCCAGAATGCCTCAGGAAGCTCTCAAGCTCTCCTCCTCTCCCTTCCCCTTCTCCCACAGCATGCTCCCAGGAAGAGTATTCACTCAGGCTGCCCCCCAGAATATCTATAGATTAACAAGAAGTTAACTGACTAAAGCTCTATGATTAACTAAACAATGCTTAAGGGACCTTGCAATTGTCTGCTGCCTGTTGAACCATAATTTCGTTAATACAAACCAATCAGAAATTTTTCCTTACAAATTTCTGAATTCTCCATATTTAAACTCTATGAAAAATCCTTTCACTGGAGTACTTTTGTGAACCCTCAAGAAGTGCTGCCCTATCTGGATCACTTCCTTCCTTCAATATATCTCTTTGATTTAATTTAAAAAAAAAATGTGGTTAAATTTAAGACACATTCTATGCTGATACGGACTCATTAACATAACAAAGAAAACAATATCCAAATAGGCTTACATCCACAGGTTATAGGGTTTAGATTTACAGCACGTATTTGGAAGTGGGGGGACACAATTCAGTCCATAACAGCACCCTACAGGGGAGGCAGAACTGCTTTAATCAGATAAAGCAGTCTGTGGTGGTGGCTTCTTGATTTATTTCACCACCGATGAGGAAGACATACCACAAGAATGGCACTGTGGCCATCGCAGGTGAATCAGAAGGAACTGATCAGATTTGGGGGAAAAAAATTTTTTTTTTTTTCAGTTAAAAAAAAAAACAAACCTGTTACCACTGGGTCAATTCCAACTCATAGTGACCCTATAGGACAGAGTAGAGCTGCCACATAGGGTGTCCAAGGAGCGGCTGGTGGATTCGAACTACTGACTTTTTTTAGTTAGCAGCTGAGCAGCCAAGCTCTTATCCACTGAGTCACCAGGGCTTCTTTTTTTTTCAGTTAGCCAACATTATTGATTAAGCAAGTACTTGCCTGTAACATAATACTGTAGAGCATACCACCCAGAGTTTTGGCAACAAATATACAACAGGATTATGCCAGAGAGATTTCAAACAATACACGATTTTTTTCACTTGATATTTTTTCAAGATTTAGAGGGAGCATTGCAAATTTGATTTGAAGTATGATATAGAAAAGCATTGGGCTGAGCTTCAAAAGACCTGAGAACTAATCTTAACTATTATTATCTATAACTGGGTAGCAGTCAGAACATAATATCACATCTCTGAGCCTCAATTTGTTCATCTGGCAAACAAGGGAGGTTGAACTGAGTCATATTCCATATCAAGAAGTTTAACTATCATAATTGTTAATATTGATTGAGGAGCCTAGCTGGCTAGGGGAAAAAAAAATTTACAACCCCCCTTTTTTTTTTTTCAATTTGCCTATTGAAATGGGACTCTAATAAAAGGTGCAACATCTATTTTACTGCTTAAACTTTTCCCATTACATTGTGTAACCTAGAGACTGTCCTTTGATTTATAGCTTCAGCAACTTAAAACATTGGATGTAATTATGACCCAATTCAAAGGACCACAGGGAATGGCTCTTTTTATGTTTGTGTTTTCTTAGAGTCTCTCTTAACAATCCTTAGTCACTTAGTCTGATCACCTGCAACTGTTTGTGCTGTTATTTTTGTCTCTCAAGATTTTTAAAAGTCTAGTACTTTCCTGTGTTAATAATGTCAGTTCCTTGTGAAGCCTTCGTCTACCACCCCCCACCCCCCACCGCCTTCCAAGCCACTGGTTCAGTTTAACGGTTCTTTTTTCACTCTGAATGGAACATCCAGTTTACCATAGTTGGCTGTCTTCCCCAGTAGACAATAGACTACCTTGAGGGGTTTGTCATAATATATATGCGATGCTTAGCATAGCGCCTGGTGTCTATTTGTTGATTATTAGATAATTTGTGAATGATTGAATGAATGAAAAAGTTAATGAACATTGTAGCATGTATTATACATTCTACTTAGTTGTTAGTGTCATCTTACCGTAGGATTATTTGGTTGCAATATAATTTAGCCATTCTCCTACTTTTGTTTCAAATTTTCATCATTATAGATGTCTGCAGTAAGTTCTATACAACTTTCTGTGCAGATTTCTATTATTCTTTAATTACTATCTCAGTGGGTTTGAATGTTTTTAAGGTTCTTTTATGGAGACTTTTAAAAAGTAGAGCAGACAGTTGTATAATTTTCAGTTGTTTAGATTCAAGCTGCAAGTCTCATTCTTCATTTGGGCTCTGATATATGATTGAAGGGTGAAGAGCATTTCAGTTCTTTGGAGAATATCCAGGGGCCTAACAGCACTTAAGTCATTGGATAGAAGTTGAATTTATTTACATGTGGAAGTAATCATTGTCAAGAACAAGAAAAAATATGTGACACCACAGGAACACTTTGTAAATAGAACAGGAACGGTTTGTACATGAGATGCCAAAGCAGACAAAGAAAACCCAAATGTAAGTGAACAGTAACTGAAGAAAAACATCAATATGTACTCTCTTTTACATTTAGATTAGCTATGGTCCTCATGGAATCTGGCCCTGGCAAGTCTTAACCATCTTCTTGGTTCCCATTTTTGGTGACATTTCACACTTGGTCACAATTGATGATTGGGTAATTTCCATGTCTTCTTTTTTTGTGAAGTTCTTTTTACTCAGTGTTCTTGGGGCTTTGACGTATATATGACTTTTTCTATCTGACCTGGTTTAGTAGCTAACCATGGCTAATCCTACCACCACCCCTTTATACAGACCTAGGTCCTCATAGATCACCCTATATATTCATCATCCATGGTGTGCTAAGTTCCCATCCGACAATTGAGGTTCCACATAATAATACAGCAAATAAGTAAAATTTCACTCTGTGATTAGAAGAGCACAATGATGGGTCATTTGTGGTGTGTAATAACCTTACTGCCACGTCTTTGTATAATCTATGTTCCTTTATCTGGACCGTCTCATAAAGAACAAGGTACCTGGAAGGGCACTTAGCCCCAGGATTACAGTCTGTGGCTTGTGAGCACAGGGAAAAAGGCAAGAGGGACAGTGGCACAGGGTAGATGATAGTTACTAGATAAGTTACCGGAGTAGTTGGAGTCTCTGGGTTGAGCAAACAGTTAACTCACTCGGCTTCTTGTCCACCCAGAGGTGCCTTGAAAGTAAGATCTGGAAATCTACTTCTGAAAAGAATCATCCATTGAAAAACCTATGGAGCACTGTTCTATTCTGATACGGGGTTGTATTGAGATGGAATCAACTAGATGACAGCCGGTTTTTTTAGAGCAGTCAGGGCACAGCCAAGCATAGAAACAAGGATGCACTCTGGAGCGCAGTGGACACACTGAACCAGTAGCCACAACTGTGTTGTCAGGAAATGACGTGAAGTGGTCATAGACCGAGCAAGAATGCATATAAGGAGACTAGGTATCAGGCTGGCAGAGCCTGGGTAGACAAACAGAAAAACGTGAGGCAGGCACAGATACCAAAGAGGAGGCTTAGAGGCCAGATGCACAAGCTAAAAATAGATTATTTGGACATCTAGCAAAAGCTTTCAGCACAGTGTATCTAAAGTCTTCCTCCTCATATTCCCTCAACCCATCTTCCTTATTGCTGATAATGGCCTTGGTATTGTTACATCCAGTCACCCAGACTTGAGATCTCAGTCATGTTTGCTTCCCCCGCTCTGTCCTTGTTTCTAGTCAGTTACTATGTCTCTCTAACAGGTCTACCTCTTGTGGGAAGGCCTTTGGGTTCAAACCCTGGCTGTCCCACATAGGGTCTGGGATAACATCACTTAACCTCTCGGAGTCACCTGTAAGATACAGATAACGAAACCTGTCTTACAGGGTTGTCACGAGAATTAATGGTGTAGGGGATAAAACCCTAATTTCCTACCAGCCAGATTATTGCAGGAGTCTAGAGCTCGGATTCTTGCCTCCAGTTTAGCTTCCCTACCTCTGCCAGTTTGATTTTCCTGATGACACAGCTCTGATCACATTCCTTCCTCAAAAACCTTTAAGGCATCTTCATCATCTATTAGAATAAAGCCCCTATTCTTATCCTGGCTGTCCACCATCTGGCCCCAGCCTAGTCCTAGCTCCATCCCCTAACACTTGCCTTCATATACCTTGTGTTCCAGCCAAATTAAACTACTTGCTATTCAGTACAGGCCTCATCCCAGTGGCTTTGCTCATGCTTGAACTTGTTCTTTTCCACATCTCTCAGGTTCCAAATCCTTCTTGTCTTTCCAGTCCCAGTCCAAATGCTACCACCTCGATTGCATCTCCCTGTCACCCCTACCTCAGCCCCAGGCTTCACTAATGTCTTTCTCCTCTGAACTTCCATAATTCCTTCTCTCTTTCCATGCCTACTGCTTTATGCTTTGTGTTATGCTTTATGTTGGGTACATGATTTGTTTTACCTTATATTCTGGGTCCTGGGGAATTCTTTCTAAGCCTTAGAAAGTACCTGATATGTTGTAGGCAATTAGTTAATGTATTTTGATGAGTGAACCAGGCAAGGGGGCAATAACAAGCTGATTACGAGTTGGCAAGTCCATTGAAACTGAAAGGACAGGAAAGCAGCCGCATCACTCTACCACTCTGGCTTAGAAGATCTGAACAGCACGTACTTTTCTAACGTAGCCAAGAGCTTGTATGTGGTTCTTGTTAAGGTGGGAAGGCAAGGAAACTCATTTGAGTGGCTGCTATATGCCAGTCACTGTTCAATGTGTTTTACATGTATCTGCTCATTTGAACCCTGATTAGATCACATTTTTCTCCTCTGTATTCTCCATTGGCTTCTTTTATGCTTTGTATAAAATCCAAACTCCTTAACTAGCCTCATGGGATCCCTAAATCTGGCCCATTTTCTTAGCCACACTCACACTGCACTACCTCCTCACCTTTCCGTCTTCATCTCTTACCCTCCCTACTCCACCCCCTTCATTAAAGCTTTGCCCACACTAGCTTGTTACCAGTTGCTGTTGAGTTGACTCCAACTCATAGTGACCCAATGTGTGTCAGAATAGAATTGTGCTCCATAGGATTTTCAATGGCTGTTTTTTTTTTTCAGAAGTAGATTGCCAGAACTCTCTTTAAGGTGCCGCTGGGTGGACTCGAACCTCCAGCCTTTCAGTTAGCAGCCCATCGCGTTAACAGTTTGCAGCTAATGAATCCCAAGTTTATAAGTTTTTCCTTTTCAGCCTTAAAACCTCGTTATTTAAATGATAAAAGCAATGGCTAGTAATACATTGCCTTTGTATGGTTCTTTATACTTTTTCAAAGCACAATCCTATGTAAATTCATCTGATCTCATTTCAGCCCGTAATTCCTTCACATGCTTTTTTCAAATATAAGCTTATAGAGGGAACAAAATGCCAAGAAAACACAACAGTTTATCAAATGAATGTCTTTGCTCCAAACATCATGATGCTAGTTGTGGGACTAGCTTGTACCTTCCTTTAAACCTTAGATGTGTTCTGAAAAGTTTTCCTCAAATAGAGTTTTGTTAATCACCTTCTCTTTAAAATGTGCTGTGAGGTTTCTTGGACCTTTGGAGAGAAACAAGAAACTGGTAGTTGTAATAACCACTGTAGGGAGGGTGACTGGTGGTTAGGAATAGGAGACTTTGCACTATATACCCTTTTGTACCTTTTTGAATTTTTTAACCACGTGCTTATAATATCTGCTTAAATTAGTAATATATATATGTACTCTGGGAAACTGCTATTATTATAATAATTTTTTATAAATTATAAAATTTATAAATCATTTTATAAATTTTATAAAAAGCAATTAGACCTTAGTAGACAATTTGGAAAATAGAGAAAGAAAAAAAATTATTTCAAATCCCACAACCCTAAAGCAACCACTGGGGATTGCCATTTTAAAATGATTTCTGGAGTGGATGTTTTTATAAAACAAATAACCTGACTCTCCATTTGAACCCTTCTGTAAATTGGTATCTTCAAACATGACTTTTATAGGAGAGTATGCTTTAGTTAATATCGTTAGTAAAAGGCTTTTCTCTATGAATGAAGATTATTCACCTTTTCTTTCCATTTTGACAAGACTAAAACATAGAGCTCTGTCATATGTTTCCGAACTTAGAAAAAAGGAGCAGTAACAAGCCAGTCTCAGCCTGTGCCTCACTGATACTCTAGGACATTTGCTCTTCTGCCCCAGTCGTAGTTGGTACGCGTGTTATTCACCAAGGACAGTTAGGAAGAATAAAGGAAATAGAAATATAGGTGTGGGATGGCTGGAATTTTGTAGTTAGATGTGAGAGATAAGAAAGATAGGGTAAGCCCAAGATGATCGGGATTCGGGTATGAGCAGGAAACTTTAAGAGGTTAGGTTTTGACATTAAAATTGCTGGATTCGGATCCCATCTGTACAGTATGCTAGCTGCTTGATCTTAGACAATGTTCTTAACTCCTGTGCCTCAGTTTTCTCATCTATAAAATGGGAATAATTAAGAACATACTCCATAAGGTTATTGTAGGGCTTAAGAGAATCCACATAAAGAATTTAGCATCATGTCTGGCCCACAGTTAGTACTAAATAAATGTTTTCCATTTTTAATTATTAATGGTGATGCTGTTTTTAAGGTAACTCATTAACCCCATTGCTGACCAGTTGATTCCAACTCTTAGTAAACCAATAGGACAGAGTAGAACTACCTCATAGGGCTTCCAAGGCTGTAAATTCTTATGGAAGCAGACTCCCACATCTTTCTCCATGGGGCGGGTGGTGGGTTTGAACCACCAACCTTTTGATTAGCAGCCAAGCGCTTAACTACTGTGCCAAGGTAGAACACAAAAAAAGGAGGAAGAGAGGTGGGAGAGAATAAGTACGATGATTTCCACCTAGGCAAGCTGGGTTTGAAGAATCCAAGGGAAATCTATGCAGCAGTATCCAGAATACAGGAATGTGGGCCTGGAGTATGAAGGAGCTCATGTGTGCTACTGCACGAGTAATGATCCTGACTCTGCTGCTAAGTGGCTGTGCGTTCGTTCCCTGAGCTGTTCCCTAGATGGTCTTAAGCTCTGGTTGTCTGAAGCTGCGAAAAATGTTTGATCATCTGAAAAAGCTTCAGTTGCCTATCTTTAGGTCATTATGGTATGCTTGGCTAACTGGAGAGTTTTTAAGTTTCCAACTACTGGCGCCAGGGCTGCTGCCTATGCATGTGGAGGCTGTTCACTGCTCTAGGGTGTCCGGCCAAGGGGTAAGGGGGGGTGATACCCAACTGTTGTCTGTGCACCGTGCCAGGTGCCCCGGCTGCATCTGAACGGCTGGCAGTGTTTCAGCATTGGGAAGTTTCCTACTCTCTCCATGGGTGGGGCTTGGTGTTGAAAGTTAAGCTCTGTTGAATTTAAATTCCATGTGGTCAGTATAATTTTCTATCATAAGGACCATATCCGGGGGTTAACTTGTTTTTTCTTCCTTATTGCAGATCATCAATGCTGTGGTACTGTTGATTTTATTGAGTGCCCTGGCAGATCCAGATCAGTATCACTTTTCCCGTTCTGAACTAGGAAGTGACTTTGAGTTCATGGATGATGCCAGTAAGTACATCGGATAACAATTGTAGATATTTTGGTATTTTCAAGAACAGGGAATCAAGCTGCCAGTTCTTCCTATTAAATTACAAGGATTGATTTATGGGCCCGTTTGAGCTGATACTTTTTTTCATCATTACAAATCAAATCAACAAATGTTTATATGATACCCATATTCTGTCTCTGTTCTAAGGACAAGAGTCTAAATAAGATCTCTTCTGTTTTCTTTCTAACCTACCCACCTTCTAAATTACTGCCTGTCACAGACTTTTTACCCTAGGCCTTTTGTCCTTTTTTGTTGGGAGGGACGGGGGGTGAGTGGCGGGAAGGAAGGTTAAAAAGATCATGTCTATCTCATTGTATATTCTGTTATGTTTCAGTATTTACCTTTCTTCCAAGAGGTCATCATTCTCCATTCCAGAAGCTATATGCTACTGGCTATTTGATGGATTTGGGGCCTCTTCCAGTAAATAGAAACATACACAGGGATGTGGGTGTGGGGTAGCAGGGAGGATGCTGGCACCCACCCCTCAGATCACCAGAATGTGAATATTTTATAAATATAGCTCTGTTGTGTCCGTGCTAACTAGAAGGGGCAGTGCTGTGCATAATCCCAAACACAAGATCATGCACGCTTATTCCTCGCCAAATTTGGAGAACTTTAAATGATAGGAAAAAAAAAAAAGTGACTGAAGCAAAGTGAGTAAGCTCAAGATGCAGTTTTAGGATAGGCTGGGAGCATTTGGAAGACATAGTGAATCTCTGAGTAATAAAAAGTTATTCAGTGGTTTTAAGTAAATGCTTGATCTGATGTATATTTTTAAGAAGATTCCTTTTGTTGCTGAGTAGAGGATGTATTTGGGGGACTGTGTGCGAGCATGGAGTTCCAGGAGACTGGTTTTGGAACATTTCTCTGCAATCCAGGTGAAAGAGAATGGTGGTGGCTGTGCTGGGGCGGGAGAAGGATTTTGGAGGTAGGATTGACAGAACTTGCTGGTATGGGTGATGAGGGAAAGGGAGGAATCAAAGAAGCTCTTATTTTCTAGCTCAAATAAATGACCTATGTCTTTATGAGGTGAGGAAGGGTGGGGGGTGGGGGGTTGATCAGGAAGGGGTAATATGCCTGGGGAGAAAATTAAGATTTTGATTTAAGTGAGTTATCTTAGTGTAGTTGTTACGAGTATAAGCTCTAAAGCCAGAATATCAGTTTGAATCCTGACCCTACCACATGTACTAAATTGTCGCGGCGGTGGCGAATGTCGGGATGGTGGAGACAGTAACCAAACACAACTCTTACAGAGAAGTGGGGCCAGGAGGGTCACTTTAAGGACCCTCGGCTTCAGTCCCAGGAGTTTATTTATAGTCAATACAGCAAGCAGTGAAGCAAATAACAGAACAATGGGCTTTGGATGAGTAACAGTAAGTTTCAGGCAAGGCAGAAGGAATTCAGGTAAACAAGCCAATCAGTAAAGGGACAATAGGTTTGGGAAAACAAGTCGTGCCTAATCTCCTCCTCATTGCTGACAAGTCTCAATATGTCCTGTGCAGCATAGAGGCCTTTGAGGGACTGAAGTTGTCAATAGTGTAGCCATGTTTAAATGGCATATATCCCCACATTAAATGAGCTACCACTGAGCTAGTTAACTTTGTATGCTTTAGTTTCCCTCTGAAAGAGTGGGATAATTACAGTACCTACCTCATAGGGTTGTTGTGAGAATGGATGAGTTAGTACATGGAAAGTACTTAGAATGAAGTCTGACCCTAATTAAGTGCTCAATAAACTTGGCTGTTCATGAGCCATTATTATTTAGATATATTATGGTTGAAACATGTGAGCTGTCTTAAGTGTAGAGGTTAAAAAGGTAGTCAGATGTGAGAGTCTGTGGCCTAGAGGAGAGGTCTGGGCTGAGATATAAATTTGAAGACATCAGCCTAAAAATGACATTCTTGTTAGGAAAAGAGTGAAGAGAAAAGGGAAGGGGCCCAGGACTCAGTCCTGAAGGAGCCCCAATGTTAAGAGGTCAAGAGGAGGAGACTGAAAGTGACCTCAGTGGAAAACCAGGAGACGCTTTATATCCATCTTCTTCCTTCCACCATTGTTTCATGATAATGTATTAAGTTGGGGCATTCTGTTATCCTGAGTCCTCGTGACGCGGTGATTAAGAGCTCGGCTGCTAACCAAAAGTTGGCAGTTCTAATCCACCAGCCACTCCTTGGAAACCCTATGGGGCAGTTCTGCTCTGTCCTATAGCGTTGCTATGAGTCGGAATCGACTCGATGGCAACAAGTTTGGTTTGGGACCTTGCCAGACAGAGACATCACTTCTGCTGTAACGTTCTCTCTATTCTGAATAACCCTATTACTCTCATGAATTCTTCCAGAAAGGATAATGAGTTCCACTAATATTAACTTAATATCCCTCTACTTTCCTTCCTGAGTTTAAAGACTATATAAGCTATAAATACAATGTTTGATTGACATTTAAAAATAAATTCTCATTGTCTTCATTAGTAGGATTCCTTTTCTGAGGTAATTGAGGTTAGAAAAAGAGGTTTTAAATGATACACTACAGCTAAGGCTCTGTCTGAATTGAAGAGTAGCATGGTGTGCCTTGTCCTAATTGCCAGAGATTACACTGGAGAATGACTGTCTGACAGTATAGGCTTAATGTAGCTGCTGTCAAAGACTTGCTGGTACTTAAGACTTTAAAATAGTAATGGTTTTGTAATACCTGGATATTTTAATGCACTGGATATTAATTCTGGTGCATTTGAGGTTTCTCTCATATTTTATATATTTAAATGGATTGAATGAATAGTTTATAATTAGTTTTAGGACTATCCATCTACCATTTAAATTACATAGTTCAAAAGGTACAGAGGAGTGGATATTCACTTGAGTGAATCTTTTTTTTTTATTTTTAACTTCTTTCCTCTTATGTTTTCTTGTGATATATGTTTTGAACTTCTTTTTTAAATAAATTTATAGGCCAGAGGTCATTGTATATGACAAGACTCTCCATATTTAACTCACATGTGGATAGAATTAAATAGTCCTAAAGTTAGATACAATCAACAGCTTTAAATTTTGAAAATTTGAAGGTTAATATAGCAATTTTAAGCTGATATCTTTGTGGAATGGTGGCAGCCATCTGAAGATTTTATCCAGGACAGAGCAAGGATCCTTAACTCTTCCATGGGATCTTTTCCTAAAATGACCTAGTAGAAGAAAGCCAAAGTCTAACTATTTAAAACAAATTGAGACATATAGATGAATCCACTGGCATAAAGAAAGAAAATATTAGAATTTCTTCTATTTTTATATCTAGCCCTTTAACGTTTTTTTTTTTGCATATACTTTATCAAACACAAAATATATAATAGTACATGCTTATAATTTGTAAATAAATAAATGTGTATTTTTTATATCACCAAAAAAGACTATACTAGTAAAGAATGAGGATCTTCATAGACTGGAGGAGACTGAGGATACACAACAGCTAAATCACTGTGGATTCTAGAACAGAAAAAGGACTTTAGGTGGAAACTGTTGAAATTCAAATAAGATCTGTAGGTTAATTAATAGTATTGTTGCCGGGGTCTTCTGCCCAACCTGGGCAACCCCTGTGAGGTTCTTGTCTTCTACTGACCAAGAATGACCAGGAGAGGCTCAAGTTTTCTGCACGAACAAGGCTCTGTTGAGCAAAAGTAGCTTACAAGTGGAGACAAAGAGGGACCAAGCCAACGCTAGCTTTTGTCTCCCCGAACAAAGGATTGACTAGGGTTTATAAAGTTTTTAGGTGGGAAAAGGCATCATCTTTATTCATGAAAGAGGCAGGGTTATGAAGATTAGGTGCACGTATCTAGAATCCAAGATGGAACTTGCTAATATTCGAGATGGAGTCCCTTTGGAAGCTCTCGGCATCACTCATTGTGGGTTATGGGATTTGGCACAGGCACGCTGATCTTCTGGACTCCCTCGCCCTCTTTGGTGGTCCAAAACAGCAGTCACGCTTTGTTCTTCTGCATGTGCAGAGCCTATAAGAAGGGGAAGGGACTAGAAAAACACTAAGGAGGAAGTAGTAATTCGTGGGTTGTTCTAACCTTAGTTTATGTGACAGGATTGGTTCCTGTTTACCCAGCTTCTAGGTGGTAGTCTTTTAACAGCTTTTTTATTCTGCCAGCACAGTTAACCCTATCCGTCTCAGTATTATAGCAACGTTAATTTCTGGTTTTGATAATTATACTATGCTGTTGTTTTTGGGTGCCGTTGAGTCCATTTTGACTCATAGTGACCCCATGTGATAGAGTAGACCTGCTCTATAGGGTCTTCTTGGCTGTAATCTTTAGATTACAGATCGTCAGTTCTTTCTACCACAGAGCTGCTGGGTGGGTTTGAACCACCATTTCAGTTAGCAGCCAAGTTGTGTCACCAGGGCTTATTTATACTATAGCTAGGTAAATTGTTAACATTGGGGGAGGCAGAGTATACATGAATGCTATTACTTTTGCAGCTTTCTTATAAGTCTGATATTTCAAAACAAAAATTAAAAAAAAGTTGTGTACTGAATTAGAAGATCAAAGAATAATGGATTGAAAAACGTGTGGCATATTGTATCATATATTCATAACTATGTAGAAGTAGTGAATGAAGTGGTTAAGATCTCATGGAAATTTATTGGTGAAATTTTAATGGTTTGGCAAAGAACTGTAACAGGAAGGGCCAGTGCCATTCACAGTGCCAAGCAGCGGGTCATCCTAATTAATCACTGATTAAAATTAATCAACATATTTATCTTTCTACTCAAATGTATTTTTATTTTATTCACTAGACAGACACACCTAGCCTGAGGAAGGAGATGGCCAGAAAAATAATCAAGAATTGATGGTTACTTATATACGATCCCTGATTTAGGATAAAGACACCACTACATTTATAGGAAAAGGATGTTCTTTTCAACAGGTGGTTCTGGGATCAAATCAATAAGAGAAAGATACTTCACAAAAGACAATATCCGTATGGCCAATAAGCATGGGGTCCTGACTGTATAGTAAGGATCGAACCAAGTCTTCTGTTTGCCCCTCTGAGCTTGTGGGTTTTGTAATTTGCTCCAAGTAACTGCCGATTCTCCTGTTGTTGTGAACTTGGCTGAAGGTAGTTGTCCTCCACACTTACGGTGAGACTGTATGCCCCAAACACTCTTTGTTTTCATATACTGCAGTGCTGGAAATGTGGCCAAAAACTGAGGAAAATCTAGATAAAAGAATGACTTATGAATAAGCAAGTAAGATGATATTGTTTGTAAGGTGCCATTGAGTCCGTTCCAACTCATAGCAACCCTATGTACAATAGAATGAAACACTGCCAGGTCTTGTGCCATCCTCACAATCATTGTTATGCTTGAGCCCATTGTTGCAGCCACTGTGTCAGTCCATCTCATTGAGGGTCTTCCTCTTTTTCAGTGACCTCTTCTTTACCGAGCATAATGAAGTAGTTAGATGCAGTAACATAAACTAAGATGTAGGAACATAAATTAGCTAGTTAGCTAGCTACAGGTTTTAGGGGAAGGAAACAAATCTAAGAAATGACGAGAAAGTAGAATGAGAAAGAAAAGGTATTTCATGTCACTTCTTTATATATATACTGATTTTATTTCAGTGATTAATTGACTAAGTATCAGGAAACATTTGCTAACTGTGCCTTTTGTGGCCTGTGGTATAGTTTTTCTTGGGATCCTTTTAGAATTAGACCTGCGTTATTAAGGCAGGAATTTAATTTAGGAAACCATATGATGGCATTGTACCCTGACATGGGGTTGGAGGAGCTACTCTGCAAAGAATAAGTAAAGGATGTTCTTATCACAGACCAGTACTCTTACTAGTGGTAAAAATTCCTACATTGTTATTAGAACTATTTTTTTAATTTGCCCTTTGATATAATTAAGAGGAATGAATCTTAATTCATCAAACCCTATAGAGTTTCCAAGGCTGTAAATCTTTACAGAGGCAGACTGCCACATCTTTCTCCCATGGAGCAGATGTGGCAGCCTGGTAGGTTCAAACTGCTGACCTTTGGTTAGCAGCCAAACGTTTTAGAAAGAAGGGCCAAATTAAAAAAAAAAAAAAATTTCTTTTAAGTGATTAGATGAGATTCAGTTCTGGAGTTTTTTTTTTTCATAGGGATGCAATTCTCATTAAGGTTATTCTTTATGTAGGTTATACTTACATATTTATTTTCTAGTAAAGCCTTGAGTTAGTTTGTATTTGTCATTTAATACCTGTGAATTAATCAGAATATCCTGTAATCTTCTGGCTTTTATAAAATGTTGTATTTTATTCTCATTTTAAAACATTTCTTGTATAGAATTTGGAAGGTAGAGAAAGGGACAAAGAAGAAAATAATGAACTTCTAGCTGAGTTCAAGTTTCAGAGATGCTACAAACTCTAATAGCCTAATGCCCTCGTTGCTTCAGTACAAATGGCGGCACTAAACTGCACCTGTGTACGCTTACATATGGATGTATGTAAACAGACTTTCCCTTTGCATTTAAGGACTTCAGTCTCTTGTCTTAGTTTTTGCATGTAAAACACATTCAAGTTTATTTCCCCCTGTTGACCTCACAAGAATATATGAGCCAGAAGCATACATGAAATTTTTTTGAAGGTACCTTTTCACTCACAATAGTGAAAAGCTGAGGTAATTTAACATTGAACTTATAAACTATAAAATATGTATGTATCCTAAAAGAAATCACGAACTTTTAAGTACTGATTAGTACTGGTCATCATCTATCTGATGCTCTCATAACCTTTATTTTCTTCTTTTTTGAAAATCAGTTTTTCGCTCCTTATTAAGAGTTATCAGCATCGATGTGAATTTGCTCTTTACTAACTGAGATTTTGATAGGGATTGTGTTAATCTTTAGACTAATTTAAGGAACCTTCATTTTTTCAGATGACAAATGGTCTTTGTTGATATATCTGAATTTCTGCCCTAGGATGTACTTTCACTGTGCATTTCAGTTTATAACCCTTTTGCTTCTAATGTTCTCCCTCTCCCTCATCCTTGAAGCAGGGGATACAGAGAGGATGGTTCTAAAACTCGAATGCTTCCCTTTCTTCTTTAGAGAAACACCTGTATGTGCTGAAAGTAGCAGCCTGAGTTGGTTCATTGGTTAGTATTCAAAGCCTAACTAGAAGCAGCATAGTATAGTAGAGAGAGTCAGAAATTTGAAGTTATTGAGCAGGATTAGTCATAGTTCAGCCTTTTGGCGTGACTGCCATCCAAGCAAGTTACATAACCTCTGAGCCCTAGTTTCGTAATCTGTTCAATGTCTGAGCAATAATATTTACCACAGAGCTAGGAAGGCTAAATGAGGTATCTGTGAAAATGACTTGGAAACTGCCAGGTACTGTACAGATACATTACTGCAAGGGTTTTGTGCTGTCTTAGACTAGTAATGGAGCCCTGGTATCACAGTAGTTAAGAGAGCGGCTGTTAACCTAAAGGTTGGCAGTTTGAATCTATTTTAAATGAGAAGGGAAGCCTTTGGAGGGTTTTAGTTAGGGGCACAAGACACACTTGAGGTTATAAAATACAAATTAGATACTTATACGTTAAAAGGAAACCCTGGTGGCATAGTGGTTAAGAGTTCGCCGGCTAATTAAAAGGTCCGCAGTTGGAATCCACCAGGTGCTCCTTGGAAACCCTATGGAGGCAGTTCTGCTGTGTGCTATAGGGTTGTTATGAGTTGGAATCAACTCGATGGTAACGGGTTAGCCTAGTAATAACCCTAGACGTTGCCTTTATAAAGCCAGCCATACCATACTTCTCATCAGAATTTCCTAAAGATACGGTAGCATGACTTTCTGAATCAATGTTTTATTAGTACCTACTGGCATTGTTCTAGATCATGCTGTACAATAGAAATATAAGGCAAATGAATATGTAATTTAAAATTTTTAAGTAGCCACATTAAAAAATAAAAAGAAACAGGTAAGATTAATTTTAGTAATATATTTTATTTAACTCAGTATATTCAAAATATTTCAACATATCAATATAAAAATATTAATGAGATAGTTTACTCTTTATTTTATACTTACTGCACATCTCAATTCAGACTGGCCACATTTTGAGTGCTCTGTAACCACATGTGGCTAGTGGCTACCATGTTGGACACCTATCACCTTCAAGCTGTTGGGGTTGTAATAGTGAACAAAATATAGAAAGTCCTATTCCTAGGTGGTGCAAATGATTAAGTACTTGGCTGCTAACTGAAAGGTTGGTTTGAGTCCACGAGAGGCACCTCAGAAGAAAGGCCTGGTGATCTACTAATGAAAAATCAGTCATTGAAAACCCTGTGGAGCACAGTTCTACTCCTACACACATGAGATCCGAATCTACTGGATGGCAACTGGTTTTCTGTTTTCTCTCAAGAAAGTTACTTCAGCAGAGGGAGAGAGACAATGAACAAGTAACAAATTCCTGTGGTGTTATGTGCTGTATAGAAGATACAACAGTAATATGATACTGACTGGGAAGACTACATTAGCTGGAATACTTGGGGAAGATCTCTCTAAAGTGTTGCCATTTGAGCTGGGACATGAATAATTCAAAAGGGGGAGCTAGCCATGTGAAAATATGAGAGAAATTTCTTCTAGTCAGTGGGAACGGCACACACAAAGCCCTAAAATGGGATGATTTTGTTGTGCTCAATGAATCAAATGGTTCAGCTGGATTATAGCAGCAAGAGAGTGTGGGACAAGATGAAATGAGATTAGAGAGATAGGCACGCTGTGGAACAAGCAGAATTTAACAGCTGCTTAAATTACAATGGTAAGACGTTGAAATTTTATTTTAAATGAGAAAGGAAGCCTTTGGAGGGTTTTAGTTAGGGGCACAAGACACACTTGAGGTTATAAAATACAAATTAGATACTTATACGTTAAAAGGAAACCCTGGTGGCATAGTGGTTAAGAGTTCGCCTGCTAATTAAAAGGTCCGCAGTTGGCATCCACCAGGTGCTCCTTGGAAACCCTATGGAGCAGTTCTGCTCTGTCCTGTAGGGTCGCTATGAGTTGGAATCAACTTGACAGCAACAGGTTTGGTTTGGTTTGTTTTTGTTTTTGTTTTTTTAAATATATATATGTTAAAAGAATACCTCATTTATTATTCATATAACTTAGTGGACCAGAAGACCAATTTTTTTTTTAAATGTCTGTAACTAATATCTCTTTCCTGTTTTTTAAATAAACTGACATGCACTATCAATCTCTTTATCTATAGATGTTTGTATGATTTAGGGAGAACATCTTTTGGGCACTTTATTCCCATTAACTATCATCTTCTCAAATTCCAAAAAAGACTTTGGTGGCTTACGTAGTATGAAGTTCTCGCTTATACTTGATTTATGAACAAAATGCCTTTAAGAAGAGACTCAAAAAATGTTTTAAGAGTGGATCTGCTGCTAATTGTGTCTTTTGCTTTTTCCCTTTTGGCAGACATGTGCATTGCTATTGCAGTTTCTCTTCTCATGATCCTGATATGTGCAATGGCTACTTACGGTGCATACAAGGTAAGCAGCTTTTAGTAAGTGCTGGGCCTCTTCCTGAGCCCCTTACACATGTGATCTGTGCACCTATTTGAGATAACTACAAAATAATTATTCTCAGTTTTCCAAAATGATGTTTGGAAGTTTAAATCTCTCATTAATACTATGTGGTGGTAGGGAAACCATTTTTAGAGTCTCAGAAATGTTCACTGAAACTTACTTGTTGGCTACTTCTATTTGACATGCCAGTTATTATCAATTACTGTTTAATGAATTTTTATTGATCCATTTTGTATCAGATTAATAAAAAATTTCTTTGAATTCAACAAAACAGTGTTTTGTAGTAATGAATGCATCCATGTTCTGTTTTCTCTTGTATTTAGCAATATGCTGCCTGGATCATCCCATTCTTCTGTTACCAGATATTTGATTTTGCCCTGAACACGTTGGTTGCTGTCACCGTGCTTGTTTATCCAAACTCCATTCAGGAATACATACAACAGCTGGTATGTGGCCCTCCGGATTATTGCTTTTTTTCATGAGAGAACCATGGTTAAGTTAGGGATCTAGAGATAGAGACAGACAGACACACACACATAAATACACATTAATTTGTGGATTTTTAACTTGCATATTGTTGTTACCTGCCATCAAGTTGCCCCCTACTCATGACAATCCCATGAACGATGGAATGAAACAATGCGTGGTCCTGCGCCACCCACGTGGTTGGTTGTGAATCAGACTGTTGTGATCCGTGGGGTTTTCATTGGCTGATTTTTAGAAGTAGGTCGCCAGGCCTTCCTTCCTGGTCTGTCTTAGTCTGGAAGCTCCGCTGAAGCCTGCTCAGCATCACAGTGATACATAAGCCTCCAATGCATGAAGTGCACTGGCCAGAATTGAACCTGAGTCTTCTGCATGGAAAGTGAGAATCCTACCACCGAACCACCAGTGTCCTCTGGATTTTTAACTTGCATCTGAGTTATTAATTAGAGATTTTTGAATGTTATCTTGCAAATATGTTGTTTCTTAAAATATTTTTCGGGGAAAATATAACTCCCTGAACTTGAGATAGATAAGTTGACAGCGGTGAAGATGGCTGTCTAAATTATGAGCTAGTTACTAATTGTCTTATTTTGTAAAATGAAATTTGTTTAGATACCAGCAAAGGATAGCTTTTTGCCTCCGCCATTACCTGGGAGAAGTGAAACTCCATTATACACTGGTTCCCAAAATTATTTGACCATAAAACTTCTCTCTTCCCTGGGCATCTAACATCCTGTAGATGTATTTTGTGACTATATGTGCACATACCAGGGGCTAGATATTAAGAAGCTTGTGGCGGTCATGAGTTTAGAATACTTTTGTGCCTTTACATTTTTTAACTTCTGTTTTTAAAATTGTGAATGTTCTTAAAATTTAAATTCTCTGCAATCTTAAAATGTTTTAAACAGTGAGATTGTTCGCTCTTTGGAGGTTTAAGTAGTAGTTTATAAGCAAGGGAAAAGGAGAAAGATTTTTCTGGAATGGGAGAGATGAGGATGGGGGATTTGAAATGGAAGCCAAAAGGTTCAGTGGAAATGAGAGCAGTGGAGGAGGGGAGAAAATATGGTGGGAGAAGTTTTCGATCCTGATGGCAGTTACGGCTCAGATCATGTAACTGGTACCCAGCAGACCTGGCACAAAGAACCTCTAGTGTTTTGTTCCTTAAAAGTATCTAGTTGGTCATGGTTGTTATTGTCATTCTTGTTATTAATAGCTTCTCTTTGTTTTAGACAACAGGTCCGTGTTTCTGTGTAATGTCAAGAAAATTTTTGTGTATTTCCCATGAGCTAATTTTATATATTATCTCTTGTGATATAGTGAAATCCATGATGAAAGGGGCCCTGGTGTCACAGTGCTAACTGAAAAGTCAAGGTTCAAACCCTCCAGACACTCCCCGGGAGAAAAGCCCAGGCAATCTGCTCCTGTAAAGATTACAGCCTAGGAAACTCAGTGGGGCAGTACCACTCTGTCACATGGGGTCTGTATGAGTTGGTACAGTGTTTCTGCATGAGGGAGTTTATATATGATGAGCAGGTTGTAGAATTACCTCTCTCTTTCAGGGCTTATGTTTTTACCGTGTAATGATGATCCAGCGCTGGGCTTCTAAAATCGTCCTGGAAGTATGGAGGAAACCTGATCTCAGCATAGCATGCTATATGAGGGGCTTGGAAAGGATGGTGTTGATTAATGAGATATTAATACAAGCCATATGGCAGCCTGTGACTATTTGAATAGTATACTGGGTGCTACATTCCGTATATCACAGATTTATTAGAGTGTAAAGGCTAATATGCAAGACAAGCATTTAAAATACCCAGAATACTATATGGACTTTCTGTTGTGCTCCACATTTTTCAGTAATTCCACACTCATTTGCTTTCGGCCTCCAAACCCAAAAAATCCAAACCTGTTGCCGTTGAGTCAATTCCGACTCATAGCGACCCTATAGGACAGAATAGAACTGCCCGGTAGGGTTTCCAGGAAGCAGCTGGTGGATTTGAACTGCCGACCTTTTGGTTAGCAGCTGTAGCACACCGTATCTCTTAACCACTGCGCCACCAGGGCTCCTTTAGACCTCCAGAGGTATAATAACATTCGTGCTGTTGTTGTCTGTTGTAGAGTCGATTCCAACTCATAGTGGCCCCATGTGACAGAATAGAACTTCTCCATAGGGTTTCCTAGGCTGTAATCTTTATGGGACCAGATTGCCAGGTCTTTTCTCCGGTGGAGTGGCTGATGGATTTGAACCTCTACCTTTCAGTTGGCAGCTGAGCTCTTCTTAACCATTGCTCCGCCAGGGCTGTTTTCATCAATGCTAGTGACAGTAATTATAATATCAATTCTTTAAAAAGTCACTATCCACTTGTAATATGTAATTACAAACCATATAAATAAGTGAATATGTTTTGTATGTTGTGCTTCAAGACCAGCCTGGGCTAAAAGAGTGAGACTTGCAGGTTATTATAGTGCATAAGAGACAGCAGCGAGTAGGAATGTTAAAGTTCAACTGATAGTGAGGTGCTTGACAAATTGAGATATAATGGGTCTGGGAAGACAGTAATCTGTGAAGCCTGGGGGAGAACACCCACTTAATTTTAATGCCCGTTCTGATAAGCAGATAATGAGCTATTTATGTGGAGTCCTGTAAAATGCAGTTAAAGTTAGTTATGCTTATGTTTTTATAGGCTTCCATTGGACATGGAAACTATGTTCACATTTCTAGGGGAGAAGAGTGTAGAGATAGTTGTGGAAAGGATCCTATATTTCCACATTAATCCCTACTTCTTTTATAAGAGACACAGGAACAATATGATTTCTTGCTGGTCTGTGACTAACACCGTGTTATTTTATTCTTAGCCTTTAAAATCAACAGTACAAAAAACCCTTCCAGGCTCCAAGGGAAAGGACCAGTTTTGTGAGGCTTACTTTTATTTTATTGCCTAGGTATTTTGCCCAAAGTGAAAAGAGACTTTGAAAACCATTACATGGTGCTCATCCGGGGGAGTGGGAGCCAAGCACTTGAGTAATGAGTTTCTCCATGTCCTACCTTAACATTTGAAACTTCTTTGTTATGTCTCAGAGTAAAGCTACTGTAGAATCCCACCACGTAGTGTTGGATGGTGAGGAAGGGATAAAAGGTGACGCAGAACACCAGCTTGCCTTCCATCCACCTGTATCTAGGCTGGTTACATGCAGGGCGGGCAGGGGTTTCATGGTGAAGTTCTGTCACTCCCACTAACCATAGTAGCAGGTTTTGATTGTCCTTAAAAGATTTCCTTTGAGTTGGTAGTTAATCAATATGGTCAGATGGTAGGACTTTTTTTTTTTTTCCTTTTCCATTAAACAATGTAAATGCCTGCTAGTAGAGAGATTCTGTTCTCTGGGGAGAAGTAGCATCTGCAAATGTCCTGTATAAAGAAGACACCATTTTAATGGGTTTTTTCTCCTTGCCTTGCATACTCTGTTTAGAATGGTTCATAACTTGCAGAAAATCCAAATACCAAAGGTGTGCAGAGTATCCCCAGATACTGACTTCTAACTTTCTCTGTGGTAAGGGGCCAAAGTTGTTTTCAGGTCTCGCTCATGACTACCTTTTATTTTTCTTTTCGAGAGTTGTTACCTGAATGATGAACAGACTAGCCTCCCCATTGCACTGTTTGTAGCTTTTTTCATTTGTAGAGATAGGCTAGAAATTTTGTATTGGTTCTAAATAATAGCTGTCTGCTTTAACTAATTGCTTTCTGATAAGCACATTTGAATTACTGCAGAAGGAATATAATCTTGAATGATTAATGAAATTTACTAATAAGGCACTTTTCTTTCGCAGCCTCCTAATTTTCCCTACAGAGATGATATCATGTCAGTGAATCCTACCTGTTTGGTCCTGATTATTCTTCTGTTTATCAGCATTATCTTGACTCTTAAGGTAAGCATGAAGATTTTACCTATAGTCTAAATATTGTTAAATGTATTCCTGAATGCCAAAGAAGTAAACAGATTTCAGTCAGTTCATTGTCTTGCTTTAGATACCTGAACTACTTTTTGATTTCCTAACATGGTAGTTCCTTCTGTTATCTACATTAGAAATGAATACTAATCAGAATTCCGCAGATCAGTCAAGGGTTATTCCAAAAACTACTTGGATGGGAATAAATGAATTGTTCATAATGAATTTCTCTTCTTACACGTTATATAGTATGTATCATATGCTGTGTCATCCCTTAAAATATCTCAGTATACATTCTTTGGTAATTTTTTTCTATTTTTTTACTGTAGTAAAATATATGTAGCATAAAATTTACCATTTTAACCACTTTTACTGTACAGTTCAGTGGCATTGATTACATTCACAATGTTGTGGAGCCATCACCACTGTCTATTTCTAAAATTTTTTATCAGCCCAAACAGAAACTCAGTACCCCTTCAGCAATAACTCACCACTCCTCCCTCTCCTCTGGTAACCTCTAATCTACTTTCTGTCTGTATGCATTTGCCCATTCTAGGTGTTTCATATAAGTGGATTCATACAATATTTGTCCTTTTATGGCTAGCCTGTTTCACTTAGCATAATGTTTTCAAGGTTCATCCATGTTGTAGCCTGTATCAGAACTGCATTTCTCTTTATGGCTGAATAATATTCCTGTAATTTGTGTTTAAAATGTATTAGCATTCTGTTGTCTGAATAGCTGTCATTCTATTTTGAATATCTTTCTATGTCAGTTATTTTTATGGTTGCACAGTGGTCCCTCACAGATTTATCATTATTTAGTAAATTACCTATCATTGGACACTGAGACAGTTTCTACTTTTTCATGTATTAGTGCTTCAGTGAGTGTACTTAAATACAGGCTTGGACACTTACGTGTTTATTTCCTTAAGATAAGGTTTTTCAGATCTCTATTCAAGATTACAGAAATTTCAAAGAAGAAGTAAGGTCACCGAAATAAATGGTTGGGTTTTTAGAGACAACAGGTGGAGGCTTTTCTCCTGTTGGAGTGCTTAGTGAGTGAATGCACGTGGTGTGGCAAGGGGTCCTGGAGAACACTGACTGTGGGTCCTTGACGCTCTGGCCACCAGGTCCTTGCCCTTTGTTGTTTAGTCTTTCAGTTATAGATTTGTTGTTTTAGAGGCCATACGTCAAGGAGTGCTTGCATTAAAGTATCCAGTGTCCACTGCTGAAATAATGGGTGAATAATCTTATATAACACGTAACTAATATGCCTAAGCATTCCTTTTCCATTTGTATTGAAATTCAAAAAAATCTTGGGCTTTTTTAAAAAATAAAGATGTGATATTGTAATTGAGGTAACCAAAAATTTAAGTAAATTGAAATGTATTGTGTGCATTGTTTAAGAAACATGCCCTCCCTTCTTTCTTTTTCTCATTGATAATTCATGGTTTCAGATTATTGCCATTGAAGAAACATTTTATAAAACAACATTATACATTTTTATCTTAACATCAAAAATTTAAATGTAAGACATAATCACCACCAAGTATGAATGCAGCTTAAACCAGCGTTCTGAGTATAAGAATATTTTACTTTACTCTCCTGAAAAATGTTGACATGTACCTCTTTTGTTCTTAAATGTTGTCTTTTTTAAAAAACAGCTTTGTTGGAAAAAAAAAAGGTTGAGAAGGGAGAGGGTTGACATGTCATGGGGTTGTTAACCAATGTCATAAAACAATATGTGTACTATTATTTCATGAGAAACTATTTGTTCTGTAAACCTTCACCTGAAGTACAATTAAAAAAAAAAAAAGCTTTGTTGAGATATAATTCACATGCCATAAAATCCACTCATTTGAAGTGTACAACTCAGTGGTTCCTAGTGTGTTCATAGAGTTGTGCAGTCACAGCTCTGTGGTTACACAATCTAATTTTAGAACATTTTCATCACTCCAGAAAAGAACCCATTAGTAGTCACTCCCCATTTACCCCACCCCACCTCTATCTTCAGCCCTATGAAACCACTCATCTCGTTTCTCTCTACATAGATTTGCCTATTGTGGACACTTCATATAAAAAGAATCATACACTATATGTTCTTTTGTGGCTGCCTTATTTCATTTAGCATAATGTTTTCAAGGTTCATCCATGTCGTAGCACATATCAGAACTTTCTCTCTCCTTACGGCTGAATAATATTCCGTTGTGTGGATATACCACGTTTGATTTACCCATTCATCAGTTGGTGAACATTTGGGTTGTTGCCACCTTTTGACCTTTATAAATAATGCTGCTGTGATTCGTGTACATGTTTTTATGTGTTTTGAATTTTCTAGGGTAGATGCCTAGGAGTGGGATTGCTGGGTCATATGATAACCCTGTTTTAACTTTCTGAGGAACTGTCAGACTATTTTCCAAAGTGGCTGTACCATTTTACATTCCTACCAGCAGTGTATAAGGGTTCCAGTTTCTCCACATCCTTAAACTTCTTTTAATCGAAGAGTTTTAAAGCTGGAAAGAGATTTTTGAAATCATTTCATTCTTATCCAGTTACAAATGATTGGAGTGAAAATGCAAAGAGTTCATGGTTTAAATATTTCCCCTGAATTCCTGCTTTATTTCCAGCGTGTCTTAATGTGGGAATTAATTTTAAATATATTCTTTGGAGTTAATTATTTTTATTTCATTATAAAAATGGAAGTGTTTGTGAATTTACTGTGAAGCAAACTTAGATGCTGTGAGCCTTTTTTAAAAAATTGACTTGTCTAATAAAATCACCAATAATCATGTAGAGTAAAATTCTAAAGAAGCAGGGTTAAAATATGGCAAGAAATGGGTGTAAGTCTGATTGTTCTGTGAATGGAGGGGGGCAATTAATATTTGTGGCAATTACTCATTCCAGCTACCTTTTCTTAGGAATTTTTTGTTCTGTTCTTAGCCCCTCCCATCTCCAGACCCACCACCACCTCCTTCTGGGGTATATTTTTATACACAAGCAACAGTAGCATTCTTTGCCAGAAGGTTACTATACCCCACATTCGTAACTTTATAAAGGCTTTTGGGTTAGTAGAGTTAAGCGTATGCATTCACAATTTATGTAAATAAAAGCTTTATAATATGTCTCTATGATGGCATTTTAAATCATCTGAAGTTTGAAGATGAAACATTTTAATAATCACTATTCAACTTTCAGGGTTACCTGATTAGCTGCGTTTGGAACTGCTACCGATACATCAGTGGAAGGAACTCCTCTGACGTCCTGGTTTATGTTACCAGCAATGATGCTACGGTAGGTGTGATACCACTTAACATGGGACTCTCCACGCCCCTCTGCTGTATGGTGGCCTTTGAATGTTTCTGGTGTTTGCTACATCGGTTCGACATAGACTCAGAATTTTTATTGTCGTTGAAACCTACTTATGAGCTACTTAGTCCTCAAAGGAGTCATAGCTGAATGAAATGGGTTTCATTTTCCTTACAGGATATCAAAATCTAGATGATCCAATTTCTTAAAAATATTGCAGAGGATAATATATGTATCTTACCCATATTTATGTATTTTAAACCTTAATTACTAAACCATGGTGTACCAGTCTAGATATCGATCCTGCATATTATGACAGCATTGCTTTCTATATGTGAAATTAAACCTAGTAATGTGATTTTATAGGTAGATAAATAAGAGCAATGGAGGCTACTATGTCTTTAAACCTTGCCCAGCTTATGAAAACCTTAGTAAAATCATTTAGGTGATCTCTGGTCTGCTACTAGTTGTTCATGCTTAAAAATTTTTAGTCTACCAAATGCGATTTTGGAAAATGTGCTTTCAATGGAAGGGTCCTTGGAATTGTTTGTACTTGATGTAAATTATCTTGAAACTGCCTGGATGATGGTAAAGATAAAAGTATAAGTCCTCTTGGTATTAAACTGCATGTATCTCATCATCTTTATACTCAACACAGTGTCTAAAGCAGTGCTCGTTAGGAGTAAGTGCTTCATGAGCCATTATTGAAGTGGATGGAGATGGATAGCAGGAACATCTGAGCGGGGTCGAAATGGATAGGACTGGACAGGATAGGATGGATAGGATAAATATGAATGTTAAGTCATGTCTAAGCTAGAACAGAGTTAGAGTTAAAAAAAAATTTTTCTGATGACTTTTTCACTGTGTGACTTTACTGAAATAATTTAATTTGCCTCTGACTTTACTTTCCTGTGTATATAAAATGGGAATAAAACAATTTCATACTTTATTAATTATATGGATGCAACCTGGTATTAGTAAGAACTATTTAGGATTTCTGAGAGAAAGTGTGTTACAAATAGTTTTCCTTAGTGCTCACCAAACATTTGTTGAATTGGATTAAAAGTGCATAAACTGTGTTTCCAGATTAGACTCCAGCATGATCAGGTGCACAAAAACCCGCCCACCCAGGTGCTGAGGAGGCACTTTTTTGGGGTCTGCAGAATCCTGTGCACTGATTACAGTAAACACGTGTTTTAATTAACTCTTTAAAGGATTATTCTTGGGTCAGTGAGTCTCTTTAGAGTCTGTTCAAAACTTGTAATTGTGATAAAATTACTGGCTTAAAGAGTTTTTCCTTCCTTCTCTTTGAGTTGTTGGATATTTTGTTGCCTGTAAGTTTCTTTTCTCCTTTGTTTCATTGTTGTTTTTTAATACAAACAAGCAAAAAATTCAGAGCACAATTATTGTCTTGCTGAACTAACGAAAAAGCTAAACTGAGTTTGAGGAAAATAAAATTGCTAAAACAGGCAAAGTGTATCAGAACCTCATCCTAAATATCATGGAGATTAGGGCTCATAAAGCTACCATCTTTTAGGAAAAGTGTCTCAGGGAAGATAATGCCCATATTGCATCAGTTTGATTTGATATACTTTTGGTCATTGTGTTTTCAGTGCTTTTTAAAGGGTTGTGGGCATTTTTAAATAAAAGCAAGATGGAAGGGCTAAAAAGAGATACATGTTGTATAGCTATACCACAAATTAGAGGATACTCTGAAATTTGTAGAGTTTAAGAGCCATGAGTAAGTACCTGAAGTGCATCCTACTAGCTTTTTAGAGAAAGGACTTATTTTTCCCCTTTGAAATATTCAAAGTAGGTATGGAGTATAAAGTTTTATTTAGACATACTTATAAAAATTGTCAAAATAGTTGCTCTTTTCAACTGGACATCCTTGACTCTTCTCATGTTAGGCTTCTTTTCTTCAGAAAGGCTTCCAGCTGGTCAGTGGTTGATAGTAACCAGAGTTTGAGGCCACGGACTAGTGCCCGGCTGTAATTGTTGCATTGACATAAGGTGCTGGAGAATTGCCTGATGCTGGTCATTCTATGTAAACTTGTTGTTCTAGGCTCATCTTGTAAATTTCTTGCCCTAGACCTAGAATCAGCCATTTCTTCAAGAAGCCCTGCTTCCTTTTTTGTGGGAAATATTTTGAGACCATAATCTGGATTTCCAGGGTTCGAGAACAGATTTCTTTTTAGCAAGTCTTTGCATCTTTAAATATTGTTTTGACTAAAACTAAAGGAGTTAATGTTCTGATGTTGGCGTTCTAACTTAAGAAAATCAAATGTCCCTTAGCCTCATTCTGAGTCCCTCCGTAGGGGTTGGGATGATGTAGTTTTGTCATTTGTCCTGACCCCCATAACTATGTAAAGAACCTCGTAGCGTGTAATAGTGTATGTTTCTTTTTTGTGCCTCTTTATTGGGAGTCCACACTGACATAATGACATGTTGTACCTTTCACTTCCTGTCAAATGTTAGGCCAGATGGTTTTTCTCCCAGACTGAATAGGACCAGGTTCACCTCTGTGGAAAGATACTGGGGCTCTTACTGGTAGAAAATAAATGTGTGTGTGTTTTCCCTTTCTCTTAAACAATACGCATATTATTAGCCAGATTTGTACTTTCCCAAATTCTGCTGAGGGAGGACAGGTAAGAGTTTTTAATTAGATATTGGAGATCATTCCATGGATTTTTTTCTTCTCCAGTTTCCCAACCCAACCCAACCAAAAACCTTTGAAGGGATTGCCTAGAGCAGAAGGTCACAACTCTCTCAGTTCATAAAGTCTTAGGGTCTTAGTGATTTTTTTTTTTTTTTTTTCACAGCACCCTTAGGTCACAAGAAATACTTACCTATTTAGTTTATTAAGTAGTCAGGTCCAGGCAACATAGTAGAAATAGTAAGTGTAGTATCTAACAGGTGCTGCTTTGTTTTTCTTAAAAATTTAAAATATCTTAAGGTGGCGCTTTGAGTTCACTGCAGCACCTGAGGCCTCAGCACACAGTCTGGGTTCCTTAGCAGGATGTCCCATGCCTTTTCTGAACTGTAGAACTCACATTCAGTACAATATTTAGTGCTACATATTACATAATACCACATTCTAACCCCTGTACTGCCATCAAAATTTGGCTTTAAGGGAAAAAACATAAAACACTAAACATGAAAGAGGCCCCGGATAAGCAAAGCATAACTGAAGAAGTAGGAGGCCTCACACTTCCCAGTCTCAGAACCTACTGTATAGCCACAGTAATCAAAACAGCCTGGTACTGGTACAATGACAGACACACAGACCAGTGGAACAGAATTGAGAACCCAGAAGTAAACCCATCCATCTATGGACAGTTGATCTTCGACAAAAGGTCAAAAATGCATTAAATGGGGAAGAGATAGTCACTTTAACAAATGGTGCTGGCAAAACTGGATATCCATTTGCAGAAAAATGAAGCAGGATCCTTACCTCATATTATAACACAAAAACTAACTCAAGATAGATCAAAGACCTAAAAGTAAAACCTAAAACTATAAAGATCATGGAAGAAAAAATAGGGGCAAACCTTGGGACCCTAATTTGTGGCATAAACAGACTATCAAACATAACTAAAAATGTGCAGACAGAGGAAGAAGAACTAGACAACTGGGACCTCCTAAAAATTAAATACTTGTGTGCATCAAAAGAATTTGCTAAAAGAGTAAAAAGAGAACCCGTAGACTGGGAAAAATTTTTGGCAATGACATATCAGACAAAGCACTAATCTCTAAAACTTATAGAAAACTTCAACACCTCAACAACAAAAAGACAAGCAATGCAACTAAAAAATGGGCAAAGGACATGAACAGACACTTCACCAAAGAAGACATTCAGGTGACCACCAAATACATGAAGAGATGCTCACAATCATTAGCCATTAGAGAGATGCAAATCAAAACTACAGTGAGATACTATTTCACCCCAGTAATAATATCAAAAAAAACAGAAAACAGCAAATGTTGGCGAGGTTGTGGGGAGATTGGAAGTCTCATACACTGCTGGTGAGAATGTAAAACGGTACAACCACTGTGGATAACGGTATGATGCTTCCTTAAAAAGCTAGAAATAGAAATGCCATATGATCCAGCAATCTCACTCCTAGGTATATATCCTAGAGAAATAAGAGCTGTGGCATGAGTAGACATATGCACACCCATGTTCATTGCAGCATTATTCACAATAACAAACAGATGGAAACACCCGAAGTGCCCACTGGTAGATGAATGGATCAACAAACTGTGGTACATACACGCAATGGAATACTATGCAACGTTAACAAATAACAAATCCACGAAACATCTAACAATGTGAATGAATCTGGCGGACATTATGCTGAATGAAATAAGCCAATCACAAAAGGACAAATATTGCATAAGATCACTATTATAAAAAAATTAAGAAAAGGTTTACACACAGAAAGAAACATTCTTCGATGATTACCAGGGGTGAGGGGGTGGGAAGGAAGGAAAATCACTAACTAGATAGTCGATACATATTAACTCTGGTGAAGGGAGAGACAATACACAATATGGGAGAAGTCAGCCCAACATGACCAAGGCAAAGGAAGACACTGAGAGGTACGCAAGAGTAATAGGCAACAACGGTAAGCACTATTACGTATACAATCCTGTGACAATGGTAATAACAGACAGTAATTTACAAGTAGATACACAGGTAGATAAGCTGAGCAGGCGCATGGGCGTATATAGGTTTGGCAGTGGACATTTCTACATACATATTTTTATCTACTGCAAATATATACATGTATATAATAGAGCACACAGGGTGCACAGTCATGAAAACTTCTTACCATAACCAAACACCTCGTGGGACTGAAGCACTGGACTTGAGGGCTTAGGACCATCGTTTTGGGGGACATCTAGGTCAGAAGGCATAACATAGTCCATAAAGATAATATTCTATATCCTGCCTTGGTGAGGGAGGTCTTGAAAGCTTATGAGCAGCCATGTAAGATACAGCTATTAGTCTCTTTCCATCCGGACCAAAGAAGAATGAAGGAAACAAAAGACTCAAGGAAACAATTAGTCCAAAGGACTAACAAACCACATGATCCACAGCCTTCACTAGCCTGAGACCAGAAGAATTAGATGGTGCCTGGCTACCACTACCAACTGCTCTGACCGGCATCACAATAGAAGGTCCTGGACAGAGTGGGAGAACAAAATTCAAATTCATAAAAATAAACAAATTCAGTGGTCTCATAGAGACTGATGAAACCTCTGAGACTATGGCCCTTGGACACCTTTCAAACTTGGAACTGAACTCACTCCCAGAGATCACCTCTTAGTCAAACAATAAGACCAAACCAAACGCACTGCTGTCGAGTCAATTCCGACTCATAGTGACCCTATAGGACAGAGTAGAACTGCCCCATAGGGTTTCCAAGGAGCACCTGGTAGATATGAACTGCCGACCTTTTGGTTAGCAGGCGTAGCTTTTAACCGCTACGCCACCAGGGTTTTCAGCCAAACAGTAGACAGGCTTATAAAGGGAACAGTAATCCCTGTGAGGAAGGTGCACCTTAGAGCATTCAACCATACAAGACCAAAAGGACAGCATTTGCCCAAAAGCAAAGTTCAGAAGACAAGAAGGGGCAGGAAAGCTGAACAAATGGATATGGGAAACCCAGGGAGGAAGCGGGGAGAGTGCTGGCACATTGAGGGGATTACAACCAGTGTCACGAAGCAAGCTGTTTATAAATTGTTGAATGGGAAACTCATTTGCTCTATAACCTTTCACCTAAACCACAATAAAATATTCAAAAACACTCCACCAACCACGTAGATTATAGAAACAGATTTTTTCACATTAAACTTTATACAAATTGAGATGTTTAAAAATATTTTAATCTATGCAACCTTATTTTTGCTAATACTAAAATTAATAAAGACTTGGATCATGGTCGTATCCAGTATTTTGTCAAATCTGAACTTAGGGCGTATAATTCCTTTGAAATTGGGGCACTGTAAAAAGATTAATATTTAGCCAAAATAGTGTCTGAAATGCTGATTCCAGATAAAAGGTCATAGTCTTGGGTAATGTAGGAAAATTCTTAGCTAGTTAGGGATAAATAGGACAATTTTAAACTTCATAGAGTATTATGCTGTGTCATATTGTAGGTGCTAATCAAGTTTAATGGTTATATACAAGCTTTATTGTTTTAACTTCAGAAAGTATTTTGCTGTGTGGGGCCTATCTTTTGAGTCTGCGGCTGCTTGAAAAACAGTCAAGAGTAAAGTCCAGGTTTTCTCCCCTACAGCTATTTCCCAGTAGATTTCTCTTTGAGGTGCTTGAGATTAATCAAGGCTGACCTTGGGCTTTCAAAAAGCCACAACACAGGCGTCAGTTGACTGGGGTAGGGTGGCATGGGGTGGGATTTCGTAGTAGTATCAGTGACTTTAAGAAATCCCCAAAACCAAACCCACAGTCATTGAGTCCATTGCAATTCCTAGCAACCCTCTAGGACTGAGTAGAACCGCCCCCATAGGGTTTCCAAGGCTATAATCTTGATGGAAGCAGACTGCCACATCTTTCTCCCGTGGAGCAGCTGGTAGGTTTGAACAGCTGACCTTTTGGTGAGTAGCTGGGAGTTTAACCACTGTGCCACCAGGACTCCTTGACTTTAAGGGGCAGGGGAACCCATTGCCATTTAGTCGATTCCGACTCATAGTGACCCTATAGGACAGAGTAGAACTACCCTGTAGAGTTTCTGAGGAGCCACTGGTGGATTTGATCTGCTGACCTTTGGTTTAGCAGTCAAGCCCTGACTTTTAAGAAATAGTGCATAAAAATTTCACTTTTTTTTTCGGTTTGTTTGAATCAGGGAGTTCATTACTTCCTAGGTATAGCTTGCGTATGGTTAGAAACAAGTTCTTGACAGGATAATATGAATTCTGTTCATCCTCCCCCCCTACACCACCCCCGTGGAGAGGCAGAAGGCAGAGGGAATGAACTAAATTGACAGCAGGAAAGATTTTTAGTTAGACTTTACAAGTTTCTTTTTCCCTGAGAAACTAGAATGTTAACTGTTGCCTGATTAGGGTCCAAGCCCTGGAGCAGTCGAGCCAATAAAACGTACTCCAAGTCAGAAAGAGAGAGAAAGTTTATTAGGAGATGACACCAATGGGAAGCCCGACAGCAACATTGGATGTCTTCATGGAGTCTCAAAAGTTAGTTTCTACATCAGAGCTCATGTATCATTTTTGCAAGGCTTACATAGTGTCTTCAGACACCAGATGGTCAGATGAGTATACATCACAAGACAGTTACAAGAAACTTTATTAGACTGAAGATATGCATGCCAGACATCTGGACTGTAATCTTTATGTTTGTAACAGGCAAAAGACTTATATAAAAATCCCTCAGCTAGTGGAACTGGTCTGCCATGTTTACTCTGACTCTGAGGAGCAAGAAAGAAAGAAAGTTGCAGACCAAAAGCACCAGGAAGCCTTCCTAGCTGCACCATTCAGGCTTAAGGCCATCCCCCAAGAGAACAAAGAAAAGGAGGGAGACCAAGCCTGCAGGAGCAGAGAATCCCCCACACCCCTTTGAAAAGAGACCAGTGCAGCTGGTACAGTAAAAAAAAACTTATAGGTTACTGAAAGTATTATTATGGCATTACTTATGTCAAGCTGTCAATCACCAATACTGAAAAGGAGAAGACATGCTGCAAGGTATTAGGGTCACATTACCAAGATAATGTATAGCAATCATCTTTTAAGATTCTGTAGAAAAGTCATAACTAACTTTCTGAAATGGTTTCGAGGAAGGCTTTGCCTAATAGGTGGTTACTAGGCTAGCTCTTAAGATGTTTTTGAGTCCTGGACATTTCAGATTCATGTACATTAAAAATATGTCACAAAGAAACATTTCACTATGGTTCTCTCCCTAAAGGAACCAGAGGATCCAGGAGACACTGAGAGGCAGAGGAGAGAAAGAATATTTTCTAAGAGTGGGATTAGACAAGTTAACAAACTTTCAGAGGGTTTGAAACTCTAGCCTGTGATTCACTGGCCTTGAAGCTGCTGACCTAGTGTTGTTGGGTGCCGTCAAGTCAATTTTCGACTTGTAGCGACCCCATATGTGACAGAGTAGAACTGCCCCACAGGGTTTTGTTTTGTTTTTTGGCTGTAGTCTTTAGGGAAGCAGATCGCCATGTCTTTCTCCCAAGGAGCAGGTTGGTAAGTTCAAACTGCCAAACTTTTGGTTAGCAGCTGAGTGCTTAACCATTGTGCCAGCAGGGCTCCTTGTCTGACCTATTAAGTATTGTAATATGAAAGGGAGATCTTATTTGTAATGTCTCAATTTTAGGTATCTCTTTTTCCCTCTTGTAATTTAGTAGGTTGTGTGATCTTTCTAGGCTTTTTTTTTTTTTTTTTTTTTAAACTTTCAAAGACCAAGACCAGTATGAGAGATTGACGTAAACTTCGGTATTTCCATAGCCAGGGTTAGAGATGATGATGACGACGGTCTGATCCAGGAAAACAGTAGAGGGACTGAAGAATAGAGGAAGGATTTGAGAGGGCTGTAGGAGGTAGAAATGACAGTTGATAACTGAGAGGATTTGAGATGAGATGATTCTCAAGAATTCTGTTGTGTGCAGCCATAACTTAAAACAAAATCAGAGTAGGGCAAGACCTTAAAAGTTACCTGGTCAACCACCTTTTAGTGCTCTGATCTCCTTGGCAGTGTTCCCACAGGTGTCATTCAACTCAGTTTCTCTCTCCATTGATTTATACTTTCCTCCTCTATAGCTTCTGTGTTATAGGTTCCACCCTACCCCAAACACTTAAACAGTGGTTGCCACTGCCAGGTTCTGTGCCAAGTGCATTGCATATATTAACTCTTGTAATCTCTTAAGAGTTCTTGAAGTAGATTCTGTCCCTGAGTTACAAAATCAGAAATGGAATCACCGAGTGGGTAACTTCCCAAGATCGCATGGCTAGTGAGTGGCAGGAGCCAGGATTACAGCCTCAGCAGCCTGGCTCCCGTCTTTGTTCTTCCCCAGCTTCTTCACAGACTACGATCTGTTTAGACTCCTCTCACCATCAGTGCTTGGCATGTATTTGACCAGGATGAGGAATGAAGCAGGTAAACAATTCATTTAGACAATTCTTCTCAAGTAAAGTCACAGATTTTAGAAGCAGTAGGACTTTTTGTTTTGTTTTTTATTTGCTTGTTTTTGCCTTTGTGGAAGAGAAGGGAGGAATGATTTAGAAGAAAGAGGTGAAGAGGAGGCAAGAAAAAAGGCAGCTGCTTTGTTTAAAGCTCTGCCAAGTAGTCCTGCTTCCTGTAATTCAGCCACATGCATTTTCCTAATACCGTCTTGATAGGTGCACATGGCTTCACATATACTTACCTGTTGGTCCTAATATAAAAACGTCATGTGTCGAATAGATACATGCACACCCACGTTCATTGCAGCACTGTTCATGATGGCAAAAAGATGGAAACAACCTAGGTGCCCAGCAATGGACAAATGAATGAACAAATTATGGTATATTCACACAGTGGAATACTATTCAACGATAAAGAACAGTAATGAATCCATGAAACATCTCATAACATGGAGGAATCTGGAAGGCGTCATGCGGAGTGAATTTAGTCAGTCACAAAAGGGCAAATATTGTATAAGACCACTACTGTAAGAACTCAAGAAAAGGTTTAAACACAGAAGAAAACATTCTTTGAGGGTTACGAGGGTGGAGAGGGAGGGAGGGGGTATTCACTAACTAGGCAGTAGATAAGAATTATCTTAGGTAAAGGGAAGGACAGCACACACTACAGGGGAAGTCAGCACAACTGGACTAAACCAAAGCTAAGTAGTTTCCTGAATACAACCAGACACTTTAAGGGACAGAGTAGCAGGGGTGTAGGGGTCAGGGGACCATGGTTTCAGGGGACATCTAGGTCAGTTGGCATAGCAAAGTTTATTAAGAAAATGTTCTGCATCCCACTTTGGTGAGTGGCATCTGGGGTCTTAAAAGCTAGTGAGTGGCCATCTAAGATGCGTCAATTGGTCCCAACCCACCTGGAGTAAAGGAGAATGAAGAACACCATAGACACAAGGAAAGTATTAGCCCAAGAGATAGAAAGGCCCACATAAACCAGAGACTTCATCAGCCTGAGACCAGAAGAACTAGATGGTGCGTGACTACCGCCACTGACTGCCCGGACAGAGGACACAACAGAGAGTCAGTCCCTGATGGAGCAGGAGAAAAGTGGGGTGCAGAACTCAAATTCTAGTAGAAAGACCAGTTTGATTGAGACTGGAGGGACCCCGGAAGACATGGGCCCCGGACTCAAAACTAAAACCATTCCCGAGGCCAACTCTTCAGACAAAGATTAAACTGGACTATGGGACATGAAATGATACTCGTGAAGAGCGTGCTTCTTAGCTCAAGTAGATACATGAGACTAAATGGGCAGCTCCTGTCCAGAGGTGAGATGAGAAGGCAGAGGGGGTTAGGAGCTAGTTGCATGGACACAGGAAATCCAGAGTGGAAAGGAAGAGTGTGCTCTCACAGTATAGGGAGAGCTACAAGGGTCACATAACAATGAGTGTATAAATTTTTGTATGAGAGACTAATTTGAATTGTAAACTTTCACTTAAAGCACAACAATTTAAAAAAAAAAAAAAGCATAATATGTGAGATTGGATTGACTCCTCCCTCAGATCTCCTCTTAAAAGACTTGCCTCTGCTGGAATATAGGTTACACGGCTTAAGCTAATATGTGGCATTAACTCTGCTTGTATTTCTTTCCTGCTGTGTGATATTCTTACATCAACAAAATACAGGTTTTTAAAAATGTCCTGGCCTGCTGGAAATGATCTCTGACTCATAACTTTCCAGTTATTTCATCCCAGAGCAACTTTGGGGAAACTTGAATGTCCACTTTTATTTTTTTTGTTTGTTTGTTTGTTTATTGTTGTAGTTTAAATGAAGTTTACATTTCAAGTTAATCTCCCATACAAAAATTTATACATACATTGTTATGTGAGCCTAATTGCTCTCCCCATACTGTGACAGCACACTCCTCCTTTCCACCCTTGATTCACCATGTCTGTTCAACCAGCTCCTGACCCTCTCTGCCTTCCCGTCTCACCTCCGGACAGAAGCCGCCTGTTTAGTCTCTTGTATCTACTTGAGCTAAGAGGCACACTGCTCGCGAGTATCATTTTATGTCCCACAGTCCAGTCCGATCCGTGTCTGAAGAGTTTGCCTGGGAAATTGTTTTAGTTCTGGGCTGATAGAGAATCTGGGGGCCATGCTTTCTGGGGTTCCTCCAGTTTCATTCAGACCATTAAGTCTGGTCTTCTTACTAGAATTTGAGTTCTGCACTCTACCTTTCTCCTGCTCCATCCGGGACTCTCTGTTAATGTTCCCTGTCAGGGCAGTCATTGGTGGTAGCCTGGCACCATCTAGTTCTTCTGGTCTCAGGCTGATGAAGCCTCTAGTTTATGTGGCCCTTTCTGTCTCTTGGGCTAATACTTTCCTTGTGTCTTTGGTGTTCTTCATTCTCCTTCACTCCAGGTGGTTGGGACCAGTTGATGCATCTTAGATGGCCGCTTGCAAGCTTTTAAGACCCCAGACCCCACTCACCAAAGTAAGATGCAGGACATTTTAATAAGCTTTGTTATGCCAGTTGACCTAGATGTCCCCTGAAAGCATGGTCCCCAGACCCCTACCCCTGCTACTCTGTCCCTCCAAGTGTTTGATTGTATTCAGGAAACTTCTTAGTTTTCGTTTAGTCCAGTTGTGCTGACTTCCCCTGTAGTGTGTACTGTCCTTCCCTTCAACTAAGATAATTCTTATTTACTATCTAGTTAGTAAATAACCCTCACCCTCCCTCCCCACCCTCGTAACCATCAAAGAATGTTTTCTTCTGTGTTTAAACTTTTTCTTGAGTTCTTACAATAGTGGTCTTATCCAATATTTGTCCTTCAGTAACTGACTAAATTCACTCAGCATAATGCCCTCCAGATTCCTCCATGTTATGGGATGTTTCAGGGCTTCATCGTTGTTCTTTATCATCGCGTAGTATTCCACTGTGTGACTATACCATAATTTGTTTATCCATTCATCCGTTGATGGGCATCTAGGTTGTTTCCATCTTTTTGCTATTGTGAACAGTGCTGCAGTGAACATGGGTGTGCATGTATCTATTCGTGTTGTATGTCCACTTTTAAATGTTAAGAGACATTGGGGCTGGGGGTTCTCAGTGTTTCAGTAGAGAGGGCACCTGGAGCAGTGAAGTCAGCACATAGATATTTGAAACCTAAAAGTTCTGGAGGAACATTTCAGATAAACCTGATTTTCGTTGTGAACCATTTTACTTTAAGAACTTGACTTCTTATTTAACCACACATGCCCAAAATAGAGTCCGTATTGATTTTACTCTAGGGAGAAATGAGCCATTCAGTTTTGTTTTTCAACATTGTAGGAAAGGTTTCTAGGAATATAATAAAAAATATATAAAATATTCATGCAGCATTATTTTTAATATCAAAATTATCAAATCTAATTGTTTAATAATTGGGGAATGGTTAGATTAAATAAGGTTATATCTACTTGATAAAATGTCTTTGTTGCCATAAAAATTATTATAAACAGTGTTGCAGCAGAAGAAAAGCTTATGATGTTTGAAAAAGCAGAATATGAAAGTTTGTATTGTGGTTACAGCTATAGAAAAACTACACTTACGGACACAGATTAGATTGTAACAAAGTTAAGCAGTTGATTTTTGGGGGACAAGAGGTAGGAGATATTTCTCCCTTTCCATTAATGTGAGGGAGGGCTGGAGGGAAGTGTATGAGAACCTGAGATCTGAGGGACTGTCTGAGGATCTGAGCAGTCCTCCCAGCCTTATTAGCCCCCTCTCGCATTTCCCGTGGACATTCTGAGGCAACAGCTGAGCACAGCAGGCATTGGCTGCCCTGAAATGTTGTGTGATGGCCTGAAGGAAATATGCACAGTAGGTGGCGTAGCACATTAAGGCTTGGCGGACCCCGAGAGTAAGCGGCTTGGATCCCTTTGGTAGGGTTACTGGGATGGTAGTTCACATTTCATTTCTTCTTTTTCCTCAGTATTTAAATATCTAATATTTACTTAAATATTAGATATTTACTTAGATATTTAAATGCTCAGAACCATTTTAACTTTCAATTTGGGCTGCTACATTATTTTTGTGTTTACTGTCCGAATATCCCACTGGTGAGAATTTCTTGACCCAATTAGAAAGATTTGAAGTACGTATTTTATATTATGAATATAATCTATATAAAAATTCAAGCAGCTTCTCTGCTGAAAACTAAGCAATACAGGTTTTCTCCTATAATATCAAATGAGGACAACTTGGTAGTTTTGCAATGAATCGAGGATGAAACCTGCTTCTATGTTATTTGCTTTTGGAAACAATTCCTTACTATAAATGAAGGGAGTTTCTTGTTAGAATCTCTCGATTGTTTATTTTTCCCCCATCTCCTTGTGTATTAGATTCATTGAATGTAAGATACCACCAGTTGGTAAATTGCACCATTATTTTAGGTGCTTCTAATTGTAAGATGTCTTTACTTGCAAAGCAGTTTCATTCATTGTGGTATCCTTGATGCCTGGCACACAGTAGGACCAGTATTTGTTGATGAAGTGAATGAATGATATTTAATAGATTATTTGCCTTGCTCTTTGTTTATCCAAAGTGAAGGGAATAGCTTGAATTGTGTGAATCAGGTCAGGATCCTCCTGAGCTCCATGCCCATATGCCTAGATGCCCAGTGGTCGTCTCCACAGAGAGACCACCTGCAGACCTCATTCCATTTCTTCCACATCTATTTCTTTTCTTATGTTCTAGTGAATGGCGGGAATGTCCACTCAGTCACCTAAGCCAATAACCTAGGAATCATCATCTGTAAATTTGTTATAATCGGTCTTTTAGCCCTACCTTCTCTTCATTTTTGTAGTCTGTTTTGTTGACAGATTGATCTTTCTAAGTGATACATCTGGTTTTGTCATCCCTGTAGTTAAAAGCCTTCAGGGGTTCTGCCAGTTATTACTGTGGCATTTCTCAATTGGGATGTTACTCCACTTTGCTTTGTACCAATCATTTTGAGGTGTGGGATAATATTTTAAATCTGAGTTTGTCAGTGGTTTGGTTTTTTTTTTTTTTTCATAAGTGAGAGAAGATTCAAGATGATTCCTTCAATAACATCACTCTTTGCTGCTTGCATTCTAATATTTTCTTGAAGGGAGTGAAGTTACAGCTTCATCCTGCCAAGTTCATCTGATTTGTGAAGCAGCCTTGAGGGACTGTTGCTGATGTAGTATCAGCATTTACATTCTTAGGAGCTCTGATTGTGTTTTCCATAAATACCATGCTTCCCACCCACTACCTCCCAAAGGAGCTTTAAAAAAAAAACTCCATGCATAGTGGTATTTTTTTTATTTTTCCACATTTTGCGGGGAGAGGGGAACACTTAGTTTTATAAAAACAAAAACAAAAACATCTGCATGTGCTCATGGGAGTCTCTTACATATGAACATTACCTAAGCCCCGTACCCCCCCAAGAATGGTGAAGATTACTGGTTTTTATAGAAAAAGGTCCCATTTTCTTTCACTGCTTGCAAGGCCAGTCACGATGAGATCCTTGCCTGTTTTTCCAGGTTCATTTCTTAAACAATCCCACTTTATGCACCCAGCTGTCCAACTGCTGCAGACTGCCTACAGCTTTACAGACATACAGGTATGTCTTGGTCTTTCACGACGTAAGCATTTATGTGCATTTTTCACCTCCTGTGATGAATACTGCTCGGTTAACGTAGTCATTGTTCTCCAGATTTCAGTCAGTTGATGAAATAACTTGTGTTTTAGTCTCCACCTCCCCAGCACCTGGCACCACATCTGGCCTGTGATAGGTGTTCCAGGTATATTTGGTTAAGGAAGGAAGTAAGGGAGATGATGTTTCAACCAAACGTTGCTTTGGGTTTTAGAATTATGACTATATGCGCACACCTCCTGCAGACACGCAGCCTGCAGTAAAACTGGTGTCCCTTTTGTCTCCCTTATCGTTCAGGTACTTTTGTTTCGATTTGTAAAGAAGGAGGTAGAGGGTAGAGATGAAGGAAGTGCTCCATTACCAGCTTGAGGGAAAAGGAATCATGAGCTGGCTGTTTCCAAAAGAATAACTCACAGTTTCTCAGCAGAACCTTCTGGCATGTTCTTCCATAGTCAAGAACAGAAATATTTTCAGGATCCCTGAGGGAGGATCCAGGTCAGTAGATTTTTAGTTCAGTGACCTTGTAGGCATTTATCCAGCCACCTACTTGTTTCAGCGTGTGTGGCTTAGAGCAGCTTAAATTTCAGCCTCTAATACTTACTGCAGCCACCAGAGCTGGAGAAAGAAAAGGAACTTCTTTCCTAACCTAAGTGAATAAATTTAGGAGCAAAGTGCTCCTTAAGGAAGGTGTGTAGTTGAACTAGTGTAGACAGAATAATACCGTGTTAGTTATCTTGCCACAGTTGGATAATTGCTGCTATTTATTAGAGCTCTGAAATGCTACGTCTGTACTCAGTGCATTAGGTGTTAATCTCACATTAAGTCCTTTCGGCAATCTTTAGAGAGGTATCTGTCACGGTCCCCATTTTATAGGTATGGAAGCTGAAGTTCAGGCAGATTGAGTAACTTGCAGGACTCCAAACCAAAAACCAAACCCGTTGCTATCAAGTCCATTCTGACTCATGGGGTAGAACTGCCCCATAGGGTTCCCAAGGCTATAATCTTTACAGAGCAGACTGCCACATCTTTCTCCTGCAGAGCAGCTGGTGGGTTCAAACCACTGGCCTTTTAGTTAGCAGCCGAACACTTACCTACAGCGTCACGAGGGCTCCTTGCAGGACTCCAGGGTTCATAAATCATGGAGCTGGAATTTGAGCCCAGTACACCACCATATTTCAGCCTCTGCAATTTGACCTCGGTCTTACAGCTATTAAGTGATAGAACTCAAATTTGAACACACCTTTGTCTGAGAACCAGTGCTGAGAAGGGATTCAGAAGTATAAAACTCTTGCTTTTTATGAACTTTTTAGAGGAACTTGCTTTTTAGGAACTTTTCTTAGAAAACAGTGAAGAGTACAAGAGTATAATACTGAGTTGTTATGTAAGAGCTTCAGGAGAGTAATAATAGTGTCTGAGTTCTGTAATCACTACCTTTTCCAGTTTTATGCTTATGACTTTATATTATCTATAAAGAATATGAAAATATATAATTGTAGTGTTTTTTATTTCTAGAACTTATTTACTGTACTACAATTGCATAATAGAGTTAAGAGGAGACTAATCAAGGCTGGGATATTTCAGGAGATCTCCATGTTAGAAGTGAATTTAACTTGAGCCTTAGATTGTTTGGGCTTTATATGGAATAACAGAAGAAAGAAAAATATTCCAGGAGAGAGAAGTATCACAAGAAGAAGGAGTTAAATGGGTAATGAGCTTGCTGTGCTAGAGAGACATGGAAATAAGTTAGATAGGAGAGAGCGAGGTATTGAAAACCAGGGTTTGCCATGAAACATCAGGCTGCTATTGGCCTGTGCATGAGTAGAACAAGGAATGTGGTATTATAAAGGAATTGTTCATTTGCCCATTGCACACACTTGTTTCCTTGGGGGCACCTTGTGACATCTTAGTTCTCTAGTTTCTACTGGTGTTTGGACTACTGTAGATTACGTGTTAATTTGGAGGTTGAGGATCATAGGAATGGCAGGGTCTCAAGCAAGCAAGTCCTGACCAACTTCTCTGTGAAACACAGTTTCATCTCCTGGGTTATAACATCAAACAGCACATCCTCCTGAGTTGCTTTATTCGCTGTCTGTACTGCATGTATCCAGCCCCTACTGCCCTTCTTCTGTTGAGAGTCATGTCTTTGGCGAGCTAGAGTTGTTTTCCCGGACCCTGCAGAGGCTCATAGGTAAACTAACAATGCCCTGCTTTCAGAAAAGTCAAAAGGAATGGGGTGGCTCTTTCCCAGCCTGCCATCTGCAGGTTGAAAGTGGTCCTTTGATGACTTCCGCTTTCCTTTAAGACTGCCATGATTATACTTTTATTTTTTAAATGTTATCTTTATTTTTAATGTATTGCATGGGCATAGCTAAGAATCATGGTATTGAAAGATTTTTTTTGTCCTCCTCCACTCTTGCCCACCCCCCACCCCCCACTCCTTCACTCCAACAGGTATATACCCTCAACTCTTTTCACTTGTTTTCTTTCTAGTATTTACCTCCATGTTTCAAAATACTGTGATTATATTGGAGCCCTGGTGGTGCAGTGGTTAAGAGCTTGGCTGCTAACCAAAAAGTTGGCGGTTCAAATCCACCAGTTGCTCCTTGGAAACGCTATGGAGCAGTTCTACTTTGTCCTATAGGGTCGCTATGAGTTGGAATCGACTCAGTGGCAATGGGTTATGTTTATATTGCCAATTTCTTATTAACAATTTGAGATATCTTTTGACTTCTTGTTGTTGAATAGAATGTAACTCTTATTCTCCTCCTGAATTCTCTGCTCCCTTCATGCTCCTAATAAAGTTTTATACCAAAATTTTGGTTAAATCATTAATTGGTGTTTGACTATGAGTATGTGTGGATATTGTTTAGTGTGGAGCTCGGTAGTGTACGTTCCATTTCTCGCACAACTCTTGTTTTTTCCGAGCTAACATTTGCCTTGGTTCCTCAGCTGCCAAGCTTCTTACCTAGCCCCGGTCCTTTCTAAATAGCTATCAGATCTGCCAGTTTCCTATTGATATTACTATCCCACTGTCCAACTCTATAAGATAATCTGTCAATTCTGTTTCTTTCCCAGGGCTTCTCCTCCCCCATGCTCCAGTGTGGATTAGGTGCCACACAGCTGTCATCCTGGGCCGTGATTTCATTTTAACTGTATCTCATCCCTATTAGAATGTGAGAGACAACAAACAGACTTAAATGGTGCAATTTACTTTGTGTCTTGTACTGTCCCCCATGGTCCTAGACCCCAAAATCACCAGGGATGGTTCTTTGAGAATCTAATGAAAGCTGTAGACACCCTCCCCAGGAAAATAAATACACAGACACAGAATTGTACATGTAATTTCAGGGACTCATAGATTCCTCGTGGTCCATTTGTGGTTCCCCAGGTACCCAAGAGCATAATTGGTATGTCTTCTTAACATGTTGTGATGTATTTTTACAACTGTCTAGAGACATTTGTATAACTTATATATAATACTTTTGGGAGCATAACCCTAGCAACTACAGAATTCCAGATAAGCCTTTAGCAGCTTAACTTTGATATTAAGCTGAAAGCCCAATTCTAACTATCATACCAAAACGTTTCTTATTTTTACCAGTAGTTCTTTCCTCTTGAGCATTTATCATTTCTTATTATTTGATGAAGTCAATTAGTTTTCCAGATTTTTGCGACTTGTAGATTTATGCCCAGTTGGAAGCACTTCTATTCCAGGGTATTAGATTTTACAACATTTGATGTTATTTCTCCCTCCCATGATCCACATGTTAGTGTAGCTAAGGAGAATGAAGTTTCCTCTGGTAACACTGAATATTTGTTAAGATGAATTGAAATGAATGATGACCTTCTTTCCCACCAGAATGCTGTCACCTAGTATAATGACCCCCAATAGACACTATGTATAGATACATGCTATACTTCCTAATGAACAGGTGCTTCTGAGGTCATCAGGGTGGGAGAAAGTCACACTATCACCCAGTTATTCTATAAGTGAGATCCTGTTAAAACAAATTCCAACAGACTGTACTTAGATGAGAATTTGATTGTATTGAAATACAATGGTCTTAAAGTATTACTTGAAACAAAAGGGTCTATGGTGGAGGTTTATGATGTATATAGATTTATGCTGAGTACCTGCTGTTTGGCAGGCAGTGACTTTAGGTTGAAGTAGGGCATGACCCATATTCGTAGCCTTCAGGAATTTTTTTTTTTTTTTTTTTTTGTCATTCATTGTGAATAATTAAACTTTTTAAAATAATAAAAGACTGGGTTTAACTAAATGCTAAGTTCTAAAAATTTCAAAATAATTCAATCTTCACGACTTTTGTTGTGTGGCATCTTAATTGGCATATTGTATCTTAATTGACCCTATAGTTACTTTCTCATGTTTCCAAATACTTCATCCATCTTTGTAGAAAAGGAAAATAGCCTGTGTTTTTAGTCAGTATTAACAGACTGTAATAGAAACTGAATGGCCATTCTTATTTCACCAGACCCTTTCTTGAAGTCATCAATAATATCAGCATCATTTAGGTGAAAAGATCACACTGTCCCTCCAAGAATTTAAAACCAATTCCATCTGAAGAACTTTTGAAAGTTGTCCAGTAGCCTGAGGTGCTGTGTGAAGAGCATTTTTACAGTCAGCATTTAGTGGGTGGCAGTGGAGAAGTGAAGACAATGAGGGTTTCAGAAACTTTCATGACAGGAGAAACTCTTCACCAGGCATCTTGACCTTCAGATAAAGGGTCAAAGACAATAGAATAGTTGAGAATGAAGGCCATCAAGATGTTAAAATACTGAAGTAATATGAAATTTTAAAATAAATTTGAAGATAAATAGGAAGGAATAGTGACAAGCTGCGAAATTCAAAATGAAAGTAAGTTTATTTGGACAAAAGGCAAATTTTGCAGCACTTTTTTTTTCTTTTTAAGAAAATTTTATGTTTAATCTTGTACAAACATTTTGGGGAGTTTGATTTGAGTGTTGCATTTTGCTCATTAGAAACACACACACATACAACAAAGTTGGATACGATGGCTGATTTCACTCCTTTTTAATGAAGCTCCACTGTGTTTTAGGATAATTTACCAAAGGATAATGATAGATATGAACCAGTAAATTATTTAATGAAGTTGTGGAGCATAATGCTGAGGCTCAGTCATGCTAAATTTAACATGTCTAGTGCTGATCACAGTTGTTACCACTTGTTATAAGTTACCACATCTAATCACCTAATTCTGTGTATTTGTGTGTGTTTGCAAGCATGTGAGTGAGCTTACTCATGCATGCTGAGGCTCAGTCCTAAAGTCAAACAAGCAGATAGAGAGGAGAGCTATTGCTTTGTTTTCAAGAACACATTTTTTCCTTCAGCTCAACCAGAGACTTTTAGGATTTCTAGTGGAAATACTACTGTTAGATACTGGATAAAACTGCTTATGGGTGGTCACACAGGCTCACTCTTCATGCCCTGACCCTGGTTTATGTTTCCAACTTCACCTCCCCACATTCTCCCATAAGATTCACCATAGCAAATCCCTTGCCAATTCCCAGAAAGTGCTATGCTTTCTTGCTTCCCTACCTTTGCATGAGCTCTTACCTTGGGATGTCATCCTCTTCACTCAATGCCTTGTCACCTCCTCCTTATCCTACTGAGAGGTCTTCCTTGAACTTCCAGCCTAAATTAGTTGTCCCTGTCTTCTTTAGCGTCTTGTCTATGCCTAAGCATCTGTCATGCTGAAGTATACCCGTTTTACCTGCCTCTGCCCTCTGCTAGACTACTTGTTCTTAGTTAGTTGTTGTCGAGTTGGCTCTGAATCATGTGACCTTACATAAAACAGAAAAAAATGTTGCCCAGTCCTGCGCCATACCCATGGTAATTGTTATGTTTGGGTCCATTGTTGCAGCTATTGTGTAATGCCTTCCAACTGTGGGGCTCATCTTTCAGCACTATATCAGACAATATTCTGTTTGTAATCCATAGGGTTTTCACTGGCAAATTTTTGGAAGTAGGTCTCGAGGCCTTTTTTCCTGGTCTGGAAGCTCCACTGAAACCTGTTCACCATGGGTGACCGTCCTGGTATTTGAAATACTGGTGGTAACTTCCAGCATCATAGTAACACACAAGCCACCAAAGTATGGCAGATTGACAGAAGGGTAGGGTGGTGACCTAGACTGCTAAGTTCCTCAGAAGACAAGGATATGTTTTCAGATTTGTGTTGCCATTACGGAGTACTCTCTACAGACTAGGTGCTCAGTGTGTTTGGTGTTTTGGATCAAGAGTGGATAGTTTCCCTTTGTGGGGATAACACTGCTTCCTTGTCTCAGACTGGCATCTTGTACATGAGTGTATCTTGGGTGCTCCTTTCCCTTTCAGCATGGGCAACATGCCTCAGACTCCGAACCTCAGGTAATGCCAGAAGTATGAAGTGTTCAGGACACAGGTGCAGCATCACTACCACTCTCAGGAACAAAAGCCATGAAGGTGACAGTAATGACTCTCATGCCTGTTCCCATTGCTTGTTTATGTGGGGTTGTGCCAATAATCAGTGTATTGCGTCTCAACTCCCAACTTCTCCCTTTTAGCCCAATTGGGCTAATATTTCTCTAAATGTTTCTCTTTTGCCAGCTGGCGTCATGGTAAGCTTTGTCAGTAGAGAGTGCTGGAAGAAGAAAGGATTTTCCTTCCTGGGTCCTGTGTACTCCACATGGAAACCCTGGTGGCACAGTGGTTAGGAGCTATGGCTGCTAACCAAAAGGTTGGCAGTTCGAATCCACCAGGCACTCCTTGGAAACTCTGTGGGGCAGTTCTACTCTGTCCTGTAGGGTTGCTGTGAGTCGGAATCGATGTGATGGCAACGGGTTTGGGGTTTTTTTTTTTTTTGGTTTGTGTGCTCCACAGCATTTGGCTCTTACTGGCAGTACCTTGAGGGAGGAGGGCCTAGCAGCAGCATCTCCTCATGACATGCTTCTCAGCACCCCAATACACAGCCTCTTCTCAGGCAGTTTCCAGGGCAAATAGCACCTCCCCATGAGCAGGTTCTGGCAGCAACCCAACACTACTCCTACAGCAGCCTTCCAACAGGTGGGTTTTTGCACACCAGCCTCGACCTGCTGACTGTGGATTTCGGTGGGTTTCAACCACACCCTCTCCAGCAATGTCTGAATGCCAGCCTTGGGGAAAGAACCCATTTCCATGTTTGTTCCTTCCTTGAATACTCTCAGTCTGCACTAGTATCCGTCAGAGTTCTCTTTCTTCCCCCTCTTAGACAATTCCCTGTTAATAATTCTTCGTACTAGACTTCCTCTGTTCAAATTACTATGTGATTTTTGTCTCCCCATTGGCCCCTAACCAATACAGATGCCCTCTGTCTAGAATGCCACCCAGGCTGCTCTTTCCCACCTGATGAACCCTGTAGATTCTTTAAGGCCTTGGCCTAAATGATACCTCATTCATTTATTCCACAAACACCTCTGATTTCCTACTGTTGAATAGGCACCAGGCCCAATACTGGGGATAAGTAAGACAGGGCTTCAGCCCTATAGGAGCTCCAAAGCTAGAGGAAGAGAAAAATAAGCAATGATGCATGCTATGTTAGAGAAGTGTGGGGATGGGGGAAGAAGGGGTGGCATGATGACTAAAGCTTAAAACAGAAGCTTAAAAAGAAAACGTTGGTGTCTTCCCTGTAGGAGCCTAAGGGACAAATAAATGAAAATACGTGGAAGAGATGAACATTTACTGCCTTAAGTGTGTAGCTAATATTCATAAAAGAAAAACAAAGTGGTTTTATTCTGTTTTGTTTGTCAATATTCTTTTTCTTTTCACAAGGCACTTAAGGTGGATAAGGTTTTATTTTAATCTTCTCAGGGCAGGAACTGTTTCTCATCCTGTTTGTCTTGTACCTACAATGCCTGGCCCATAATAGCATGCATAGTAAAAGCTAGCTGACTGACTTAAGGCTAATGATAAATTGAGTTGATAACTATGTTTTGTTTTCTGTTCCAAGAAAGCCACATTCAGCCCATGTTTTCTTATGTTAACAGATTATAAATAAATATAAGCTATTGTTTTTGTACTTGAAATATAAACAAAAAGGTGATTAATAAATTTAGCGCTTGCTTTTTTTGGTTCCTCTCCAAGCAGCCATTTACAAATAATCACGTAATGTCTACCATTTCAGGTATGTGCCACACAGTGTGGTGTGTGCTTTCTTTTTTGTAGACCTCTTTCTCAGGTGTCCCTGGGTGGTGGAGTTAACACACTGCTGCTAACCAAAAGGTTAGTGGTTCACATCCACCCAGAGGCACCTAGGAAGAAAGGCCTGGCAACCTACTTCCGAAAAAATCAGTCATTGGAAACACAGTTCTACTCTGACACACATGTGGTCTCCATAAGTTAGAGTCAACTCAGTGGTAACTGATTTAACTGGTACTTCTCAGATATCCTAGTTTTACAGACATCGAAAGAGGTTAAATTATTTACCCAAGGCCACACTGGTAAAACATAGCTGAGGCAGGCTTTGAGTCCAGATTGATACCAAAGCCCTTGTGTTTTCTACTGTGCCACCCAGATCTCACCATGAGTGATTCCATAGTCAGTCAGGTGCCTGTCTTAGTCTGCAGCTGTGCGTGCATGCACGCACACACGCACTTATGCAAAAGTCCTTTCTCCTCTCCTGAAACCACCACCACGTCCCACCTCATCCTCTGGCCATCCAGGTAGCATGGTTTAGCACATGGACAGGGTCAGGAAAACTCAGAAAGGGAAGAAAGTCTCTCCCTTTTGCCTCTTTAAGTTAGGGTTCAAAAAGTCTTTCATCAGGGTGTATCCACTTGCTGGAAAATTGAACTTGGTACAGGTTATGGCAAATGTTTAATCGTATATAAAGTTCAGTGAAATTTGAGCCTTGAGGAAATTTATTTCCATTTATGAAACATTAATCCTTATTTTCCTTTTGCCTTCTCAGGTGCTGTTACCCCCATATGATGATGCCACTGTGAACAGCACTGCCAAGGAGCCGCCCCCACCATATGTGTCCGCCTAGGCCTGAGGGCAGGTGCGGAGCCGAGAAGAGCAGCTTAACTTCACACACCTGAGCAATAGTTCTTTCACTTCTGAAATGAGCTCTCTCAGATTATTTGTTGCTGAAATGCTACAGTTTTAAAATTTAGATGTTAAGTTGAAACTCTCTGTAGTCTTAAACATGAGCTTTAGCTAGAGCACTGTGATAGGTTCACTGTGGAATTCTTTCCGTAGGGTTTGGGGGTGTAATGGGCTTCACTAGGCTTCCGTAGGCATTTAAACTTCCTAAAACTATAGATGGACCTTGAGTCAGAGAAGTCTGGTTTTGTACCTACTGGGCCCCACAGTTGGGGATTTTGTCAGTTTTTCTCTCTGTTCCCTATGTCCCTTTCGAAAGTGTACGATAAAGTAAAAAATTGGACAAGTTTTTCTTAAACCATTCCACTGTGTAGAACAAACCCTTATTAGAACAGGAATGTTAATTTGTGTAATTATTGCACTAATTAGGTAAAGAGGTATCCTTATCTGTATGCTGCAAGAATTTCCGTGAGATTCGTTATAACTTAAATTCAATGACAGTTTGAGTTTGCTGGTCAAGGATTTTCTCCGTGGGCTAAATTAAGACCATTAGATGACACCCAGCAATGAGAGCAGTGACTGTCGGGCTGTTCTTGTACAGCCTGTGCTGGGGTGTGAGTTAATTTGGTTGGCACTGCAAGGTATCTGGTGCTCCTTTCCCCAGGTTTCCTGCCCCCTCCCACGGCCCGGTACTACTAAGCATCCTGCCCTAGCTTGTTTTCAAGGACGACATCCAGCTCTCCAACTCACTTTATCAAGTGGAACTGCTGATAATGCATTTGCCTACTTATATGAGAAAAGGGTGACGTCTCCTTTCCCTGAAGGTACATCCTACTACTTTGAACTTCCTGGTATGCCTAAGTCATCTTTTAAAATGTAAAACAGTCTTCAGAAAATTGAGGGTTGCTTTCCTTGTTGAATGCTTTTGACTACTTGAACGTCAGGGGACTTTTGTATATTCATGTGCTCACAAGTCAGCAACTCTGTTCATTATCAAATGTGTTGTAAATGAAGGCTTTTGCAATTAAAGTGAGATTTGCCCCCATCTAAGAAAAGAACCTTTGACTCTGTGGTAGTTGTGCCTGAGGACTCTTCCTGCCCAGATGTGGCCATGCAGATGGTTCAGCCTGAGGCTTTATGGCTTGTTTCACACATACATGTTTTTTCATATTTCAGTGCTGATAAAATTGGAGCATTTTAGGCCAAGAGAAATGGGAAACAAAACAGACTCGAGTGCCAACATTCCTAACATCCGCCTCTGTGGAGCCCCATATGTCAGCTGCTTTGCGTATGATTTCTTTATATCCGTAGTGCTCTTTTAATAAGCAGTTAAGATTTTACTAGTTCCCAAGGGAGACTGAAATAAAAGAGGGAGGAGGAGAGATTTCTGTCCCTGAGAATCAGCCTCAGTGACTTCTTTTGGTATATCTCATTGGTATTCTTTATAAACTCAAGCTAGGAAATTTTGTCCCTTGAAGCTTTATGCCCTTAAGATTCACACAAAGGTGAACGCACTAGGGGTTATTAGGAATGGAAGAGGAGTCCCTGGGTTGAGCAGTTAAGCACTTGACTACTAGCTGAAAGCTTGGCTGTTTGAACTCACCCAGAAGCACCTTGGAAGATAGGCCTGGCTGTCTGCTTCTAAAAGGACACAGCCTTGAAAACCCTATGGAGCAGTTCTACTCAGCAAACATGGGTCACCGTAAGTCACGTTATAGGAGAAAAACATCACAAAGTTTAGTAAAGCAAAAAGAAAGTTTTATTTGGTATATATTCAAAAGGGCAGAAGTGGGAAAAGGACAACCATGCTGCCAGAGCTAGAATGTCTGCCTGAGTCCAAGGAAATACCACAGAACAGACAAAAGTGGGAAAACGGACAAGCCTGCTGCCACAGCCATGTCTGCCCGAGTCCAAAGAATATTACAGAATAGGCAAGAATGAGAAAACTGACAAGCCTGCTGCCACAGCCATGTCTGCCCGAGTCCAAAGAAAGAGTTACAGAGCCATCAGTATATATTAACATTACAAACGGGCAAAACCATTGAAAGCTTCACCTTTTCACAGACTGGCTAGAAACTGATCCTACATTTTGAATTGTCTTTCTTAACAATCGTTGGTACAGGTTTCAGTAATGACAATCAGGAAGGTCTTCATTGGTCCAACAAATTTCTATTCACTAAATGCTAATAGAAAGAGTAGAAAGTCTTTTGTGTTGTGTTTGATCGGCTTTTTGTGAAAGTTTCCCTAAAAGATATTTTCCAAGATTATCTTAGCTATTGTCTTTACACCTCAGGGCCCAGTTGGTGTGTCCTTGTGAGTCCTTGTGGGCCCAGCTCCAGCTGGGTCACATTCTTTATGCTCAAGGAGAGGGAATAACTCCAATATTATTTCCTAAATCAGTCGGAAACGACTAGATGGCAGCCAACAACCACAGGAATGGAAAAGGCCTATCACCAATCCCTATGGAAGGAGCATAAGAAATCACAGTTACTTGCATGTTGCTCCCCATATTTCTCCAGCTCTTTTTACAGTATGAAAAATGCTGCGTGGTCAAATGGAGAGAAGTACTGATTTTGAGAGGAACCAAGACCATTGATTTTGTTCATATGGTATTCAATTAACACCATAAATACTGGGATACCACTTCATTCTCAGAGGTACTGTATGGTGCTGGTGCTGCTGGTTTTTCTTGACTTGTAGCATAACCCACGCTAAGCCCTAGAGCTGCCTCTGTATCTACCTCTCCAAAATGAGGGATTGTCTTCTTCCTGACTCCACTGTGGGGGGAGGTTGTGATGCTTAGATTAAAATGGCCCTGCTGAGCACATCACATGCCTCAGCAATTCACTGTATCTTTTGTCTCATTGCTAATACAGATAAAGACTTCTCTCTTGAATGCATTTGAAGTCCCGTTTTAATATCCAGTCCTTTTCTTCTGTTTGGTTATCCACAGAGAATAGCAGTCATTACCTCCATTCTTCTCATGTCTGTGTACTTCTTGGACACTTCACTGATGAGAGTTCTTCTGCTTTTTGTCTTTTGTTTTTTTTTTACCTTGACCCCTAAGCCCTTGTTTTAAAGTCATAGGCATTCAGCCTAGCACCACAAGATATACAAATAGACAAGGCATGCAGATAGACGCACCGAGAAGCAGCCCCTGTAGGAGAGAGTTTTCAATTTTAATATCTAGTCCTTTTCTTCTATTTGGTTATCCATAGAGAATAGCAGTCATTCCCTTAATTTTTCTCATGTCTGTACGCTTCTTGGATACTTCACTGATGAGAGCTCTTCTGCTTTTTTTATCTTTTTCTTTTTTACCTTGACCCCTAATCCCCGGTTTTAACATCATGGGCATTCAGCCCAGCACCACAAGGTATACAAATAGACGAGGCATTGCAGATAGATGCACCAAGAAGCAGCCCCTGCAGGAGAGAGAGTTTTAAGTAGAATTGCTGGAGTAGGGAGAAGGGGGAAGCTTACACTCGTTGGCTTAGATTGTGGTCTGTCCACTCTAGAAACAGAGCTAGTACTGAACATGCTAGCCTGATTTCCAGAATGCCAAGTCATACATCAGAGTTTAAAGGCCTGCAGACTAATGCCCCTCTCCTTCCTGCTCCTTTCTACATAAACACTATTGGCAGCAGAACATGGCGGAGTAGTTAGATGCTTCCTATATCCCTCTTACAAAAAACACCTGGAAAAACAAGTGATTTGATTCTATGTGAGTATCTGACAGCCCTGAACAAGGCAAGGTTAAGAAATCCGTCTGAGTGATACAGGAGAGGGAGACCGTTTGGAAGAGGTGAGGAGGGCTAGAGCCACGGAGGCAAAACTGCAGCACCGCAGCCACGCCGTCCGCGGTGAAGCAGGCAAACAGCTATGCTGTGTGCGCTCCGGAAGCAGTTTCCACATCGAGAGAGACTCGGCAGCAGAGATTCTGCTTGGACACTCCAAACCAGTGAAGAGCAGCCTCCAAGAGGCTAGGATAAGTACATGCATGCACCCTTTCGTGGGGATTAAAAAGAAAAGAAACCCATTTGGGAAAAACCTCTCTACCTTTTACCTCCTCCCTCCGCGCTCTGCACTGGGAGTCCACTGGGCCGGAAGTAGATCCCAAAAGGCGCCCTGACCCATTCTCCTGGCCTTGGAGAGGGAACAAATAGGCAGCTGGCTCCCCCAAGCCAGGAACACAGGGTCGGCACAGCTCCTTTGCTGGCCACAGGTATTGGGGTCCGCAGACTCTGAGTGCCTTATAACCCTGTATAGACTTGTGGGGACCCATCTCAACAGCGTTAGTCCTCACTGCCACAGTACAACAGGGCAAACATCTGAAGTTTTAACTTCAACTGCTTCAGCTGTGAACTGGCAGATTTGTGACCCTTGAAACAGCCCTGCCCCTTAAGTAGGCACTTTTATCGATCTGCAGCAGGAGCTTGAGGACTAGTGGTAGCACCTAAAGTGCCTAGTCACCTGCTACAGGAATTCAAGAAAAAGTGGTGCCCTCAAGTCTTTACAGGCAACAGAGTGGGATGCTCATAGTCTGGCTGCAAAACTAACCTACCTACTCACCCTAGAGAATAGGGACACACTTTCAGACTCTCAGGGGCAGCCGTCAGCTCCCTGCCTGGCTCAGCGTGTGATCCCCTACCATGGCCAGAGTCCAGTGCCTGCACCAATCACCCATGCCTCTCTAGGACTGGGGGGTGAGAGCCTGCATCACACACTTGGTGACCGACTGCCTAAAGACCCGAGCTGAACCCATACAGGAAAATTTAACAGACTCCTGTGTGCACATAGTTACAGAACAAACTACCTGGTGACAGGACGTTAGAGATCAAAAGGTGTCGAAAATCAAGTGCACATGAGCAGCCTATTTGGGCATATCAAAACAAAACAAAATAAGAAGCTAGGTCTCACTAAGCAAATACAAAATAAAATTATAATAAATTATTGGTGGCTCAGAGACAACAGTCAATATCAAATCACATAAAGAGGCAGTCCATGATGGCTTCAGCAAGCTCCCAAAATAGAATCAATAAATTCTCTGGAGGAAGAGAACTTCTTGGAATTATCAGAGGCAGAATACAAAAGATTAATATACAGAACTTTTCTAGAAATAAGAAAGGAAATTCGACAGAATGCAGAAATAGCCAGGGAACATACCGACACAGTAGTAGCAGAACTTAAAAAAGTTATTCAAGAACATAATGCCAAATTTAATAGGCTGCAAGAATCCATAGAGAGACAGCAATCAGAAATCCAGAAGATTAACAATAAGATTTCAGAATTAGGCCACTCAATAGAAAGTCATAGGAGCAGAATTGAGGCAGTAGAAGTTAGAATTAGTGACATTGAAGGTAAAGCTCTTGACGCCAACTTATTTGAGGAAAAATCAGATAAGAGAATTAAAAAGAATGAAACTCTAAGAGTCATGTGGGACTCTATCAAGAGAAATAACCTATGAGTGATTGGAGTACCAGAACGGGGGGGATAACAGAAAATACAGAGAAAATTGTTGAAGATATGTTGACAGAAAACTTCCCTGATACCATGAAAGATGAGAAGTTACCTATCCAAGATGCTCATCGAGCCCCACATAAGGTAGATCCCAAAAGAAAGTCACCAAGACACATTATAATCAAACTTACCAAAACCAAAGATAAAGAATTTTAAGAGTGGCTAGGGATAAAAGAAAAGTCATCTACAAAGGAGAGTCAATTAGAATAAGCTCAAACTACTCAGCAGAAACTATGCAGGCTAGAAGGCAATGGGATGACATATTTAAAGCCTTGAAGGAAAATAACTGTCAGCCGAGAGTTATATATCCAGCAAAACTGTCTCTCAAATATGATGGCGAAATTAGGGCATTTCCAGATAAACAGAAGTTCAGGGAATTTGCCAAAACCAAACCAAAACTACAAGAAATACTAAAGGGAGGGCTACGGTTAGATAATCAATAACACCAGCTAACAACGCAAGACTAGAACACAGGACAGAGCAACCAGATATTGACTCAGATACGGAAATTGAAAATACATCTAAGCTAAAACATTGAAAATAGGGAAACAGATATCAATATGTAAAAAAATGGATAATATTAAAACAAAAAAGGGACTTAAAAAATAGAAACATTGATTTTCTATATGGAGGCGAAGATAAGGCAATATAAAGTAATAAAAGGCTGGTATAAACTTAGAAAAATAGGGGTAAATAATAAGGTAACCACAAAGGAATCTAACAATCCTACAAATCAAAATAAAAAAGTAGAAAAACATAAAGACCCAGCAAACACAAAATCTACAACAAAAAAAAAGGTGAAAAAAAAATACGTAAAGAAAAACGACTCGGCACAGAAAATAGAGGAGAACAAAGAAACTGAACAACACACAAAAAGAGATATCAGGATGACAGCAGTAAACTCATACCTATCAATAATCACGCTGGATATAAAGGGACTTAATGCACCGATAAAGAGATGGAGAGTAGCAGACTGGATAAAAAAGCACGATCCATGTATATGCTGCCTACAAGAGACGCACCTTAGAGTTAAAGACACAAACAGGCTAAAACTCAAAGGATGTAAAAAGAAATATCAAGCAAACAACACTCAAAAAAGAGCAGGAGTGGCAATATTAATCTCCAACAAAATAGACTTTAAAGTCCACCACAAAGGATAAAGAAGGGCACTATGTAATGATTAAACGGTCAATACACCAGGAGGACATAACTATAATAAATATTTATGCACCCGACAAGGGCTCCAAAATACATAAAACAAACTCTAACAGCTCTGAAGAGAGAGAGAGACAGCTCCACAATAACAGTAGGAGACTTCAACACGCCACTTTCGGTGACCAACAGGACATCCAGAAAGAAGCTCAGCGAAGACACAGAAGAGCTAAATGCCACAATCAACCAACTTGATCTCATAGACATGTACCAAACACTGCACCCAACAGCAGCCAAGTATACTTTCTTTTCCAACGCACATGGAACATTCTCCAGAATAGACCACAGATTAGGCCATAAAGCAAGCCTTAACAAAGTCCAAAACATCGAAATATTACAAAGCAGCTTTTCTGACCATAAAGCCATAAAAGTGGAAATCAACAACACAAAAAGCAAGGAAAAAAAATCAAACACATGGCAACTGAACAACACTTTGCTCAAAAACTACTGGGTTATAGAAGAAATTAAGGATGGAATAAAGAAATTCATAGAATCAAATGAGAATGAAAACATCCTACCAGAACCTTTGGGACACAGCAAAAGCAGTGCTCAGAGGTAAGTTTATAGCAATAAATGCACACATCCAAAAACAAGAAAGGCTCATAATCAAAGCATTAACCCTACAACTGGAACAAGTAGAAAGAGAGCAGCAAAAGAGGCCCACAGGTGCCAGAAGGAAGGAAATAATTAAAGCAGAATTAAATGAAATAGAGAATAGAAAAACAATTGAAAGAGTTAACAAGTCCAAAAGCTGGTTCTTTGAAAAGATCAACAAAATTGATAAACCATTGCCCAAACTGACAAAAGAAAAACTGGAGAGGAAGCAGATAACCCGTATAAGAAATGAGATGGGTGATATCACAACAGACCAACTGAAATTAAAAGAATCATAACAGAATACTATGAAAAATTGTACTCTGACAAATTTGAAAACCTAGAGGAAATGGACAAATTTCTAGAAACTCACTACCTACCTAAATTAACACAAACAGAGTTAGAACAACTAAATAAACCCATAACAAAAGAAGAGATTGAAAAAGTTATTTAAAAACTGCCGACAAAAAAAAAAAAGCCGTGGTACGGATGGCTGCACTGGAGAATTCTACCAAACTCTCAGAGAAGAGATAACACCACTCCTACTAAAGGTATTTCAGAGCATAGAAACGGATGGAATACTCCCAAACTCATTCTATGAAGCCAGCATAACCCTGATACCAAAACCAGGTAAAGACACCACAAAAAAAGAAAACAACAGACCAATATCCCTCGTGAACATTGACGCAAAAATCTTCAACAAAATTTTAGCCAATAGAATTCAGCAACATAGCAAAAAAATTATTCACCATGACCAAGTGGAATTTATACCAGGTATGCAGGGATGGTTCAACATTAGAAAAACAATCAACATAATCCATCACATAAATAAAACAAAAGACGAGAACCACTTGATCTTATCAATCGATGCAGAAAAGGCATTCGACAAAGTCCAACACCCATTCATGATAAAAACTCTCAACCAAATACGAATAGAAGGGAAATTCCCCAATATACTTAAGGGCATTTACACAAAACCAACAGCCAACATCATCCTGAATGGAGAGACTTTGAAAGCATTCCCCTTGAGAACAGGAACCAGACAAGGATGCCCTTTATCACCACTCTTATTCAACATTGTGCTGGAGGTCCTAGCCAGAGCAATTAGGCTAGAAAAAGAAATAAAGGGCATCCAAATAGGTAGGAAAGAAGTCAAAGTATCTCTATTTGCAGATGATATGATCTTATACACAGAAAACCCCAAGGAATCCACAAGAAAACTGCTGGAACTAATAGAAGATTTCAGCAAAGTTTCAGGATACAAGTAAACATGCAAAAATCAACTGGATTCCTTTACACCAACAAAGAGAACCTTGAAGAGGAAACCACCAAATCAGTACCGTTTACAATAGCCCCCAAGAAGATAAAATACTTAGGAATAAATCTAACGAGAGATGTAAAAGATCTTTACAGAGAAAACTACAAGACACTACTGCAAGAAACTAAAAGAGACCTGCATAAGTGGAAAAATATACCTTGCTCATGGACAGGTAGACTCAACATAGTGAAAATGTCAGTTCTACCCAAATCAATCTATAGATTCAATGCAATCCCGATCCAAATTCCAGCAGCATTTTTTTTTCTATCGTACTTCAGGTGAAGGCCCACAGAACAAATAGCTTCTCATGAAACAGTAGTACACATATTGTTCTATGACATTGGTCAACAACCCCACAACATGTCAACCCTCTCCCTTCTCAACCCTTCCTCTCTTTTTTTTATTTGGTGAAAACATACATAGCCAAAGATACACTATCTCAAAAATCTCTACAAGCACAGTTCAGCGACATCGACCACGCTCTTCCAATTGTGTTGCTATTCTCACTTTAGATGAAGGCTTACAGGACAAAATAGTTTCTCATTTAACAGTACACATGTTGCCTTATGACAATGGTCAACAACTTCACAACACATCAACACTATCTTTACTCAACCTTGGGTTCCCTATCACCAGCCCTCCCGTCCCCTTCTGCCCTCCGCCCCCCGTCCCTGGACTCCAGCAGCATTTTTTAATGAGATGGAGAAACAAATCACCAACTTCAAATGGAAAGGGAAGAGGCCCCAAATAAATAAAGCATTACTCAAGAAGAAGAATAAAGTGGGAGGCCTTACTCTACCTGATGTTAGGACCTATTATACTGCCACGGCTGTCAAGACAGCCTAGTACTGGTACAACAACAGATACATAGAGCAGTGGAACAGAGTTGAGAATCAGATATAAGCTCATCCACCTATGAGCAGCTAATATTTGACAAAGGCCCAAAGTCCATTAATTGGGGAAAAGACAGTCTCTTTAACAAACAGTGCTGGCATAATTGGTTATCTATATGCAAAAAACTGAAACAAGACCCATATCTCACACCATGTACAAAAACTAACTCAAAATGATCAAAGACTTAAATATAAAATCGACAACAATAAAGATCATGGAAGAAAAAATAGGGACAACGCTAGGAGCCCTAATACATGGCATAAACACAATACAAACCGTAAGTAACAAGGCACAAGCAGCAGAAGAGAGACTAGATAAATAGGAGCTCCTAAAAAAACACTATTGGCAGCATCTGCATCTCCCCGTGCTGATGCCCTTGTCCCTACCCTCTCATTCTGTTATCCCTGAGAATGCCAGAACTTTCTCCCTCCCATCCTTTCTGCCCCTCCCTTTTTTTCTGTTTGATTGCTTTTTTATTTGTTGTTGAGAAATATGCGCAGCAAAACATACACCAGTTCAGCAGTTTGTACACGTACCATTTAGTGACATTGATTACATCCTTCAAGTTGTGCACCCATTCTCACCCTGCTTTTCTGAGTTGTTCTCCCCCATTAACATAAACTCACTGCCCCCTAAGGTTCCTATGTAATCTTTCGAGCTGCTGTTACCAATTCAATTCCATATAGATAGTTCTTAAAAGAGCACAATGCTCAAGGCAGACATTTTTTACTAGTTAAGCTAAACTATTGTTTGGTTTTAAGAAGACTTCAGAGGGTATTTTTGGTTTAAGGTTTAAAGATTATCTCAGGGCAATAGTTTCAGGGGTTCATCCAACCATCATGGCTCCAGGAAGTCTAGAATCCATGAGAATTTGAAATTCGATATTTTTCCCCCTTTCGATCAGGATTCTTCTACAGAATCTTTGATCAAAATGTTCAGTAATGACAGCTGGGCACTATCCAGTTCTGGTCTCATGGCAAAGGAGGCAGTTATTCATGAAGACAGTTAGCCACATATTCCATATCCTCCTATTCCTGACTCTCCTTCCTCTGTTGTTCCAGGTGAATAGAGACCAGTTGTGTCTTGGATGGCCACTTTTGCCCCTTTTCTTACTGTTTTGGCCTTGAACATTAGTTTGACTGCTTAACCAAACCACACCTCATTTCATGCCTTTTCCTCTCCACCGTCAGTTCTTAACAATACTTCTTGGTAATGATCTCAAAAGACCATCTTGATAGTCTGCAACTATTAAAATTGTTTTCTCCATAGAGAGATATATTTGAAATAGTCATCATTTGGGAAAAAATCCTGCTGTGCAAACTGAGCTTTTGTGATAGAGGGAAACGAATGAGGCTAAGAAACATTTACTTCCATTTAAAAAAAAAGATGCATTTGTTTTTGCAGCCGGCCTGGAAACAGACTTAACTGTCATTAAATAGTATTGCTGCTAGTCATGTAGGCAGTCACTCATGTTCTGGAGATGAGAGGGCAGGTGTTACTGCCAAGGTATTGAAAGAGCAACTTCTACAAAAGACCTTCCATCATAAAGTGCATGCTAAGCCATTTCGGGGCTCCCTACCTTCAGATCTAACAAGCACAAGTGCCTGTGGGTGTGTAAAATGGTTTTTTGACAGGTCAGATACATATTCCAAAAGGGAAGGAAAAAGGCATTACAAGGATGTCTCCATGCTTATGAAATTCATTTAAAGTAATTTCTGCAAACCGGCCAAGTTGTCTGCTAAATGGCTCGCGGTGTCTGGAAGCCAGCCAGATCTGTGACCTTCTGCCCAGAAGCCCACGCACGCCTTTTGCTAGCTAGAGTACCTAGACAGCAGGAAAGAGACACTGTGGTTTGGCCAACCCAGAAAAAGTAACATGAAAGCAAAAGCTTTAGCACTGTATAGCCACTAGTGTGATCCTAATTGGCAAGAAGAGCTGCTGGTTCTGAATGAAGAATGAAGCTTAAGACAGCATGAGGGACTCAAGTTTTGTTTCTTTTATGCCATCTAAAACTTTAAAAAATCATCAGCAGTACCAACAGTTTTAAAACAGGTATTCCTCCGTGTATGTCAAGATATCCGGCGTGTATTGCTGTGATAGAGCAAGGATAAAACAACTCTGTGACCCAGGGCACATTAGGTTGACTAACTTTGGGGGTTTGGACTCAACTCTCTCTCAGGAATGGCTAACGTTGAGTGTGTTGTGATCTTGTCTGCTACTCCCTACTCACAACCTGGTGCTGTGTGTCTCCGCTCCCACCATGCCTGCCCACAACTTGAAAAGTTGTATCCAGTGACAAGTTCCTGATTCCTGGGATCTTGGATTTGGGGCATCCAGCGTAGGCCTTGCAAAGAGCACATGCAGCTTCCACCTGTGGTCTCTCCACCTAAGGAGAACTCCAGCTCTGAGAAGACAAAGGAACGATGGGATTTTTCTCCGTGCCACCAGTAACAGCACAAGAGACGCCATTGTTTTGCGTGGAGGGTACCCCCCTGGGATGCAGTGCAGTGACCTTTGTATTATGTTATATTTCAACCCAATATTCATTTTAGCTAAAGAAATATGTTTTTAATTGTTCTCTTTCACTATTTTTACTTTCACAGAATGTTGTTTTAATTTTAGATCTTTTGCTACCTTTTCTTCATATATTGCTCTTTGGTAAATAATAATGGCAGCTCTCATGCTACTTTTCTGCTTCCCCATCTTCTCTGTCTGGCTGATCTATTGCTATTTCACATTCATTGTGCCCCAAATTGGAAATTGTCCTTTCCCCCTACATATCCTGTTGACGCATGTAACTCACTGTTGGTGGCCTCCCAATTATTTCAGACATCCCGACAGGACAGTAAGGTCCTCTTTGCCTTGCCCCTTTCTATCTCCCCATATCTAATCAGTAACCAGCCCTGTGGCTTCTACCTCTTTATAGGGTAGAACATTTACCACATACTGAGCCGTTACTATGTGCCAGAGATTATACTAAGCACTTAATACATACTGTTACCCCATTTTACAAATGAGAAAACTTGAGGCTGGCCCAACATCACACTATAAGCAGCACAGCCAGGATTTAAACCAGAGCCTCGAACTGGTTCAGCCATGTTCAACAAAGCGAAACTGGAACAGACCCAAATTTTTAAATTTGGGTGATCTGGAACCATAACTGGAATAGGAAAATTACAGGTCAAAGCTTTGGAATAGGAGACTCGGAAGAGGCATAGAGAACCGTTTCTGGAGACTGAGGTGTGAGGTTGGATTATTGCCAGTACTGAGGAGGGCGACACACATTCAAAGCCGCACGGTCATCTGAGTGGGGCACAGCTATTTCCAACTCTGCACAAAATCCGATGGGCAAGAGTCTTGGTTGCTGTGCATCGTGTATGCTGCCCTTATTTCCTAAGAGGGAGATTAAGTTTCTAGCAGGGCTCAAACTCATAATTCTTCCCCTTCTGGTTATGGTTCTGATTCACCCAAATTTTAAAAAGTTGAGTCTGTTCTGGTGTCACTTCCTTGGCCATGATTGAACTGGGAAGAACCAGTCTGAAGCCCTCATGTAAACACAATGAGTCCATTAAGTGGGTAATGCATATCTTTGGGACATCTACAATTTCAGAATTCTGTACAGTTCATGCTAACAATAGTTGATTTCTGCTAATTTGAGTTCTAACACATCCCTAGAACAATGTAAGTCATGCAAAGTCACACTTAATTTTAAATCTTGTAAACTTGGGGTGGATCTTAACTGGAGGTTCATGTTATACAACTAAAGCCGTCAATTTCCTATTTAATGAGATGAAATTGCTATACAAATATTAACTTTATTCTTATAAAAAAATTTTTTTTAATTTCAGGCAGGAAGAAAAATCAACTGAGGTGGGCCTTTTAATCTGGTTGTTTTAAATGAGCGATTTCTTTTTGAGGCAATTTGTTGAAATTTTTTTATTGAGAAGAATGTCTATATTAAGATCTCAAGCATCATAACTCAGGCTGGTAATTAAGCACGTAGAACAGTGATATAATTTGTTTGTACTATCTTGGAGGAATAGTTGGTGACCGTGAAACACAACTTCCTACCCCTGCCCAAGAGAGCCTATCTCACTATGTCTGTTTTTGCACCTGTCAGAGACAGAATGGAGCAGTCATTGCTCTTGGGAATGTAGGCTTTATCCTGCCCTGTGAAGTTAATGTATCTCTGATACGTGTATCATCTGTGTCCCTGAGAGCTAACTTCCATAAACATCTTAATAGAGAATCCAGGTATCATTTGAGCATCAGGAAACACTGTAATCTTGTAGGTTTTAATAAATTTACTTAAAAATAGTATACTGCAAAAAAAAAAAAAAAGAGAGAGAGAGAGAGAAAAGAAAAGAAAGCAAAGTCAATAACTTATCCTTTGGGTCTCAGCCTGGAGGTCACTCCCTTCCAGAAGCCTTCTATGACCCATTAGTCTGGGCCACACTCATTTTATGTTCTCCCATAGCATTGCCAGTGTCCCCAACCAAGGCACATCTCACACTCTGTTTACTGTTTTTCTTGTCTGTAATTCCCCAGTAGATTAGAGACTCTGTGAAGACAGAGAATCTATGTTTGTGTTGCTTATTATTCTATCCTGGGTGCCTGGCTTCTGTCTGCCAAATAGAAGGAACTCAAAAAATATTTGCTAGAATAAAATAAGCACACAAGCAAAATCAAAACCACCTGTAATCTCACCCCTAGTGACGGTGACAAATTCTCAAGAACAACTCAGTAGGACACGAGAAGTCCACAGATAGGAGTTCTCACAGAAAAGGCCACTGAAAGAAAGAATTACATTCCTGTAGACCATGCAAGGGAACAAAAGGAGGGGCACTCCTCTAGCAAACCCTCCCGAAGCCACAGCTGGAGGAGTGTTTGCTGTGGGGCATCCTGACTCCCAGAAGAAAGCTGTGAAGGTGATAGGCACTAAAGGGCAACACAGTGATAAAAGGACTGATGTTTGGAGAAAGATTAAAGGCCTGCTAAGATGGGAGGTTAGCTAATGTTCTGCCTAAAACTGAAACCAAAAGGAAATGACATCATGAGCCCTTACTATTCTTGTGATCAAGTTCTTTTTATCAGTTTAATTCAGTGGGGCTCTTTGAATAACAAAATTAAATTGCTAGATACGTCTGACCCTGGGTGCTTTCCCTTTTCTAGTAGATCATTGTATTAAAGCAGTGAATGACCAAATCTAAGACCCTATACTGGTGACTCAGTGGTTGAATTCTCGCCTTCCGTGAAGGAGACCTGGGTTTGATTTCTGGCCAACGTACCTCATGCACAACTACCACAGTGGAGGCTTGTGTGCTGCTATGATGCTGAACAGGTTTCAGCAGAGTTTCCAGTCTCGGACTAAGACAGACTAGGAAGGAAAGCCTGGTGATCTACTTTGGAAAATCAGCCCATGAAAACCCTGTAGATCACAATGGTCCGGTCTGCAATCCATCATGGGGATGGCGCAGGACCTGGGGATGGCACGGGACTGGACAGTGTTTTCATCTCATTGTGCAAGGGGTTGCCATGAGTTCGGAGCCAACTAGACAGCAGCTAACAAGACTATGTAATTCTGAGGGCTTGCCCCCTATTGGTTTATGGGAGGAAGTTCTGAACAGCTGAGATGCGACTGGAATACAAGGAAGTGTACACCCAGCTCCTGGGAACTTCAGATTTAAACCTCTGCGAGCATATCTGTGGTAAAGCATGTCTTTTGTCCTTTACAAGGATATCACAAGATTCCAATAGAAAAGCAATGTGAATTCCTCTGTGGCAGGTACCACAGACATTAGGACAGAAAAGTCCCACCAGCAGGCAATGCATGCAGTGCATAAAAGGAAGGCGTGCGAACTTAGGAAAAGGCATGTGGACACACATGAACAGAGGTTGGGAAGTGGAGAAGGAAGCTATTCCTGGCTTCTGGAAATCCCTGCCTAGCCCCAGTAAGAGACCTGGTCCCAGGAAGGAGAGCATTCCAGAGGGTGTGCAGAGGAGAAAAAGGAGAGTTCTGATTCAGAAAGACTAAAATGTTTGCATAGGGCTCAGGATTAAAACTTGTCCCCTTCCCATTAACCAAATATTTCTTGAGATATAATTCACATACTGTACAATTCACCGATTTATACAATCCATATGTTTTTAGTATATTCCCAGAATTGTGCAGCCATCACCACAATCAATTTTAGAACATTTTAACCCAAAAACTAACTGTACCCATGTGATATTTAAGATTGTTTGTCAGCTTGGCTGGGCCATGATTCTCAGTGTTTATGATGGAATTTGCTGTGAGGAGCCAATCAGTTGAAAGGTAGTTTCCTTGGGGTGTGGGCTGCATCCTAATGTAAACAGATGTACTGGCTTTTTGCTCGCTCTGGATCCTATGGCTGCCTCCTGTTCGTCTGACCTCTGGCTCTTGGGACTTGAGCTATCAGCTTATCTGCCGATCTTGGATTCGCTAGCCCCTGCATCTATGTGAATCAGGAGAAAACTCGTGGTCTTGCCTGTCAATCTTGGGATTTGTTGATCTTCACAGCCTGTGAGTGAGAGCCCTGCTCTCTGACCTGCCAATCTTGGGTTGCCAGCCCCGGAAGCTATGTGACTCGAGAGAAGCCTCTATCCTGATCCATGGACTTGGGATGTTCCAGCCTGTGCAATCATGTGACCTGTTTCCTTGATATAAATCTCTTTATATATATATATATATATATATATATATATATATATATATATATATATATATATATATGTATACACTTTACTGGTTTTGCTTCTCTAGAGAACCCAGCCTAAGACAACCCATAAACAGTCACTCACCCCAGTCTCCCCAACTCTAACCCAAAAAACCAAACCCGTTGCCATCAGGTCGATTCCAACTCATAACGACCCTATATGACAGAGTAGAATTGCCCCATAGGGTTTCCAAGGAGCAGCTGGTAGATTCGAACTGCTTATCTTTTGGTTAGCAGCCGTGCTCTTTACCACTGTGCCACCAGGGCTCCTTCCCAACCCTAGGATACCATTAATTTACTTTCTGTATGGATTTGCCTATTCTGGACATTTCATATAAATGGAATCAAACAACATATGGTCTTTTGTGACTGGGTTCTTTGCATAATGTTTTTGAGGTTCATCCAATGTTGTAGCATAAATCAGTACTTCTTTTTATGACTGAATAATCTTCCATTATGTGGACACACCATATTTCATTTATCTATTCATTAGTTGATGGACATTTGGATTATTTCAACTTTTGGTTATTATGAATAATGCTCCAATGAAGACTGGTGTACACATTTTTGTGTGGACATATGTTTTCATAGCTCTTGAGTATTCACATAGGAGTGGAATTCTATGTTTAACTTATTGAGAAACTGCCAAATCCTTTTCCACAGTGGCTGTACCATTTTACATTCCCACTAGATAGTGCACATGTAGTCAGTAATTTTCTGGCTCTTTGCATACTTGGGAATTGCTTTGTCTATTCTTGTTTTAAACACGTCAAGAGGTTTCCATTGCTGCTTTTCAGAGACTGCTCAACCAGCAAAATCATGCACTTTATTGCACTATGTCTTATTTTCTCCATCTGATTTATTTGTGGCTCTTAGAAGTTCATTGCCTTATTCTTTCCACTAGACCATCTGTAATGGTTCCCTTTCTGTTGACCCTGGTAGGAACCACGTCCCTCTTATTTTTCTGTGCAAGAGAGAACGTGGAAGTCCTGACTTCTGATTTTTTGTTGTTATTCTTGAGTCCCCGCTTACTGAGTTCTGCCAGCATGCTGGGGATTTTACAGGACAGTTGTCCATAGTCATTGCCCAAGTATCTTGCAGTCTGATTTCACACCAGGCAACCAGTACAGACATAGACTCATTAAAGGCATTTTGAGAACAGAGTTGAGTCTCATGGGAATGCAGTTATGCCTTCTAATAGCAAATCATGTTGTGACAATTCCTAAGTTTAGGACGAAAGCAGCAATCCGTGTTGCTGAGTGATACTTGCACACAAAGCAGGTTCTTTCTTCACTTCAGAGTGGAACCTAGTCTCTAGGAAGACAGGCAGTGTTTATCAATCACTCTTTCCTATGTTTAAGGCTCCCCACTCTACCTTATTATCTCATTCTTGATAAGGAGCCTCATCAGCCTGATTCCACAAAAGCTGCAAGGCTGTTAACTCTAGGTTAAAGCCACAGCATCCCAGCCCCTTCTGCAGTTCAGCATAGGGTAAGAGACTGTAAACAAGCCAACAGGCCTGGTACCTGACCTCTAGGAGCTCATGGTCCAAGTTCAAGATCACAAACATTCGAGTCCTCTTTTAAATGAATATTGTTTTCCTAAACTAATTTTTGACTTGCTACAATTAAAAAGACAGGAAAGACTAAGATACAACTATTGGTATCTTCTAGTCCAGAGCAAAAGAGAGGGAAAAAAACTAAAGACTGAAGGGAACAATTAACCAAAGGACTCATAGACCACATGAACCACAGCCTATACCACCCGGAGACCATAAGAACTAGATGGTGCCTGGTTACCACTACCCAACCCCTCTGACTGGGATTACTACAGAGGGTCCTGGACAGAGCTGGAGAACAATGTAGAAAAAATTATCAAATTCACAAAAAAGACCAGACTTACTGGTCCGACAGAAGCTGGAGGAACCCCTGAGACTATGGCCCCTGGACACCCTTCTAACTCAGACTTGAAGCCACTCTCTTTCAGCCAAAGATGAGGCAGGCCTGTAAGACAATAATACACATGAGCAACGTGCGTCTTAAATCAATCAAGTATACAAGATTAAATGGGCAACACTGCTCAGGAACAAAGATGAGAAAGCAAGAGGGGACAGGAAAATTGCACGAATGGACACCTGAGGTGGAAAGCGAAAGAGGGGGAGTACTGACACAATACGGGATTGTAGCCAATGCCATGAAACAATTTGTGTATAAATTTTTTAATGAGAAACTAATTTGCTCTGTAAACTTTCACCTAAATCACAATTAAAAAAAAAAAAAAAGACAGGAAAGAAAAAAAAAACACAGATGTCAGAAGAGACTCTGAAACTTGCTCTTGAATGTAGACTAGCTAAAGTGAATGGAAGAAATAATGAAGTAAAAGAGCTGAACAGAAGATTTCAAAGGGCAGCTCGAGAAGACAAAGTAAAGTATTAAAATGAAATGTGCAAATGCTTGGCATTTCCCAAGCTGAAAGAACTGAAGGAAAAAAGTCAAGCCTTGAGTTGCAGTATTGAAGGATTCTATGGGCAAAATACTGAACAATGCAGGAAGATGGAAGGAATACACAGAGTCACAGTACCAAAAAGAATTGGTCAATGTTCAACCATTTCAGGAGGTAACATATGATCAAGAAATGATGGCATTGAAGGAAGAAGTCCAAGCTACACTGAAGGCATTGGTGAAAAACAAGGCTCCAGGAATTGATGGAATACCAGGTGAGATGTTTCAACAAACAGATACAGCACTGGAGACACCCACTCATCTATGCCAAGATCTGGAAGACAGCTACCTGGCCAACAGACTGGAAGAGATCCATATATGTGCCCATTCCAAAGAAAGGTGATCCAACAGAAGGTGGAAATTATCAAACAATATCATTAATATCATATGCAAGTAAAATTTTGCTGGAGATAATTCGAAATTGGTTGCAGCAGTACATCGACAGGAAACAGCCAGAAATTCAAGCCTGATTCAGAAGAGGACGCAGAATGAGGGACATCATTGCTGGTGTCAGATGGATTTTGGCTGAAAGCAAAGAATGTCAGAAAGATGTTTACCTGTGTTGTATTGACTACACAAAGACATTCGACTGTGTAGATCATAACAAATTATGGATAACATTGTGAAGACGGAAATTCTGGAACACTTAATTATGCTCATGAGGAAACTGTGCTTAGACCAAGAGGCAGTCTTTTGGACAGAACAAGGCAATATTGTGAGGTTTAAAATCAAGAAAGGTGTGCGTCAAGCCTGTATCCTTTCACCATACTTACTCAATCTGTATGCTGATCAAATAATCTGAGGAGCTGGACTGTACGAAGAAGAACATCAGGACTGGAGGAAGACTCATTAACTACCTGTGGTATGCAGATGACACAACCTTGCTTGCTGAAAGTGAAGAGGACTTGAAGCAGTTACTGATGAAGATCAAACACTACAGGCTTCAGTATGGATTACATACACCTCCACATAAAGAAAACAAACATCCTCACAACTGGACCAATAAGCGACATCATGATAAACAGAGAAAAGACTGAAGTTGTCAAGGATTTCATTTTACTTGGATCCACGATCAACAGCCATGGACGCAGCAGTCAAGAAATCAAATAACGTATTGCATCAGGCACATCTGCTGGAAAAGACCTCTTTAAAGTGTTAAAAAGCAAATATGTCACCTTGAGGACTAAGGTGCACCTGATCCAAGCCATGGTGTTTTCAGTCGCCTCATGTACTTGTGAAAACTGGACAATGAATAAGGAAGACCAAAGAAGAATTAATGCCTTTGAATTATGGTGTTGGCAAAGAATATTAAACTGAACATGGACTGCCAGAAGAACGAACATATCTGTCTTGGAAGAACTATAGCAGAATGCTCCTTAGAAGCGAGGATGGTGAGACTTCATCTCACGTACTTTGGACACGTTATCAGGAGGAACCAGTCCCTGGAGAAGGGCATCATGCTTGGTAAAGTAGAGGGTCAGCAAAAGAGAGGAAGATCCTCAACAAGATGGATTTATACAGTGGCTGCAATGACAGGCTCAAGCATAGCAGCAATAGTGAGGATGGCACTGGACAGGGCAGTGTTTCATTCTGTTGTACATAGGGTCGCTGTGAGTCAGAATCGACAGGACGGCACCTAACATCACCTTCATTCTGCCTTTCCGTGTGGGATGATATGTTTATTCAGAAACAATCTCATCTGGGACAATGGTGCCACCAGCCAGCCTATCCTCAAGGGGACCCTCTGGACATGGAATCAGCTGTCCATGTTGAGGGCATCCAGAGGGACGCACTACCCCGGCTAGGAGGATTCCCTACCCTGGGCTAGAGTGGAAGCCCAGCCACTGCCTTATAGTGCTCTCTTTCTACCCCACATCTCCAGCTCCCTCAAATGGGCAGCTGTCCCGATGGGGAGATGTCTCCTCTCTCAGGTGAGACAACCTGCCCTTCTACTTGAGTGAGAGGGAGAGGAGCTCCAACAGTTTACACAGAACATCATCAGTTGCCTAGAGAAATGCAGTGCACGTGAGGTAACATTGCAATTTTATTTTCTTCTCACTCATTCGGTAAAAGGTTTATGTAGGCTACGGGTCTGTGAACCAACCTGGCTGCTCTTTGGTTTCCTCTCATCCCGGTCCCCTTTGTGTTTGATAAAGACTCATTTCAATCTGCCCTCTAAGCCAAGTAGGAAGGATTCTAATGCAAAACAAAAGGAAAATGTTCTAGTGTTTACGAGGAGCAACTGAATGTCTATTATGTCAAAAGCCTATATCTGAGGCTGTTCATGAATGAGAGGCCTTAGTCAAATCACTACCCTTGCAACCCTTATTCCATAATAGATCCCATGTGGAGATAGAGAACTGAAAATTGATCCAGAGTATAGCTAAAAAGACCAGTTGCCATTGAGTCAGTTCCGACTCATGACAACCCATGTGTGTCAGAGTAGAACTGTGCTCCAGAGGGTTTTCAATGGCAAATTTTTCAAGAAGTAGATCACCAGGCCTTTCTTCTGAGGTGCCTCTGGGTGGACTCATACATCCAACCTTTTGGTTAGCAGCCAATTAACCATTTGCACCCCCCAGAGTATAGCTACCAAGGTGTAATTAGTTTAAACAGCTCTCAATTTCAACTAACTAGTGAACTCTTAGACACTACACACCTTCATTCTTATCTGCTTACGTGAGTGTCCACATGAGAACTGAAAGTCTTAACCCCATACTTCTGAATAAGGTTCTCTGTACAACCAGTGTGTGGTAGGGCCTAGTGAAAAAAGCCAAATTCAGGCTTTTTCCATCAGCTATTATTATTATCAACTTGTGTTCACCCTGAAGACAACCAAGAAATTAAGGGAATTTGTTTCCTGACTTGGTATTTCAGGACACTGAGTTCACTTTTGCTTCATTTTGTTTTTCTGGCAAGACCTGAAGATCATCCCACAAGGTAGAACAGCTCACTTGACCTATTTGAGTTGGCCCCAGACACACTTCCTACAGAGAGTTCCGGTTCTAAAGAATTCTGATAGAACTCCTTGGGGGGAAAAGCACTCATTTTAGTTGGCATACACCGCAGTTGCTGAAATCAGTTACTAATTTCCTTAAAATTTACAAGGATTTCAGGATTGGTATTGTTCTCCTGATACATTACTGGATCATACCGGTGTCTTGGAATAAGGCAACACATTTTAATTGTAAATTTCCATGAACTGTAACTCAGCTTTCCAGCTCTTAGGGGATTTTCACTGGCCTAGCCTCAGGAAGAATTTTTTTTCTGTGGGATCCAAGACTTCAGAGACCAAACATTTCCTGAAGACTTTCGTCTGCTTTCTGACCTCCATCTACCTCCTCCCAAAGACGTACAAAGAAACTGGTATTTCTGATCACTGTAAGCAGCCAGGATCACCCCGTGGGCCTACGGTGCAGGTAAAGGGAGCCTTAGCCAAAATTCTTTCATGGTATCATGGTACCATTGAGCTGTTGGATGGCTTGAGTTTGCTAATCTTCTGCCTATGGTTAGAATTGTAATTACCTGCTCCTGGAGCTTTCTGAAGGGAGCCCTGGTGGTGCAATGATTAAGCGCCCGGCTACTAACTGAAAGCTGGGTGGTTCAAACCCACCAGCCGCTCTTTGGAAACCCTATGGAGCAGTTCTACTCTGTCCTACAGGGTCGATGTGAGTTGGAATCGACTGGGTGACAATGGATTTGGTTGTTTTTTTTTTTTTGTTTTGAGCTTTTTTGAAAGGCGCCCTGGTGGTGCGATGATAAGCGCCTAGCTGCTAACAGGTGGGCGGTTCAAACCCACTAGCCAGCTCCATGGACTAAAGATGTGGTTGCTTCCATAAAGACTTACAGCCTTGGAAACCCTTATAGGGCAGTTCTACCCTGTCCTATAGGGTCACTATGAGTCAGACTCGACGGCAATGGGTTTGAGGTTTTTTTTTTCTTCTTTTTTTGAGCCTTTTGAAGAATTGATTTTGTACATGGTGTTTATTCATATTTCAGAAACCAACTCTGTCATCAAATAGGCATAATAGTTACAAAACAAAGGCTGCCAAGTGCGCTTAAATGATCAGACTCTGGCACATCCAGAGGTTTTAAAACGCGTTGGTTCTGCTGCCTCTCCCTGTAGCTTGTTAAAACTGGGTGCGCTGCGTTAGTGGTTTGGGGATAGAATTTGTGTAGCCCTTATTAGGACACGGTCCTGGCCTGTTGCACAGAGTGGGGGTATCAGCCCGTTTTCCCGCCACTGACCAATCCTTCTGTCTTCTGCATCCCTCTACGGGCTCCGTGGGGACCTCTAAGCTGAGGCTACCCCACTTTACAAAGTTGCAAATGTCTTCGCCTATAATTTCAAAAGTCTTGTCTGAACTAGACTTTCATCTCTCCTTCAGGGTAGGAACCTTGTCTCCTCTCCGTCTGGCATCCTTACCTCCTCCCCCACCCCGGAGCCTGTCCCAGCCAGCCGGCCCTTTGTTAGTATGAATTGGCACTGGTGGGGTGATCTGGGCACTACCAAGACAGCTCCTGGCACTTGTCAGCAATTATCCCGATTTTCATCACTTTCGTTTTCTTCATTATCGTCTTTGATGGATGCCTCCCACAGTCAGGACCTTCCCCCAGGAGAGTCTCCACCAGCCAAGCCCCGAAAGCCCCCCTGTTTTCTGAGCCCGCCGCTCCTGACCCCTGGGGTCTGATCCCAGCCTGGGACGGAGCAAGGTGGCAGCAGGCAGGACGCACGGCCAGGGAGCCCAGCTCCAGGGGGCTGTCCTGCAGGGTGGGGCTGCACTCGCGGCAGCTCCTTCTCCGCGCCTGCCCCATCCCCAAAGAGGACACCCCTCCTTCCGCCCGGCCCGCTCCCCACCCTCGCTGCGGCGCCGCCTCCAGCGCCCGCCCGCCCGCGCCCAGAGCCTCCCAGGCAGCCAGCGAGCGAGTGGAGCGCTCTGGAATGGGACTTGGAGGCGGCGGCGAAGGAGGAGACGGCTGCCACGGCAGCGATAGCAGCTCCGGCTTCTTCCTCGGCTCCCACGAGCGATCCTCGGAGGAGAGCCGCGGCTCTCGGAGAAGCGAGGAGGCCAACGAGGAAGCCCGGGGTGGCTGCGCCCCTGTCTCGAGGCTCCCCGCGTGCCGGCTGTGGCTGCAGGTGAGCGCGGCGCGCTTTTCCCGGGGCTCTGCACAGCCCGGCGCCCCGAGGCGCAGACAGACAAACAGACACAAACAGCCTGGGCTGACGGGCGCTCGCGGCTTGGTCTCCTCAGGCCTGCGCCCCAGCCCGCGCCCCGAACCCCAGGGCTCCGCGCAGCCCCGAGCGCCAGGCACTCCCTTCTGCCCCGGGCCGGTCGCTTCCCGACCCCTCTGGGGAGAGCCGTTGAGGGGTGGGCGGCGCTGTCCGGCCCTTGGCGGGGAGAGGTCTGGCCGCCCCCCGCGGACGAACTGGGCGCGCTGGCGGCGCAGTGCCCCGTGGGGGGCGCTGTGCCCGCAGCGAGGGCCTTCATGTCCGATCCGCACCGACCTAGGGACGCAGAGACTTGTCGAGCGGGGTTCCAATGTGATCCTATTTTACTGGCAGGCCGAATGATTCCCATTTTACCTCCTCGGTAGGCTAGTATTTTAATGCCTCGCGTCATCTGGATTTTGTTCTTGAGCCTAAAGCTGAAGCTCCAGCATCCCTATATTGTGGGAGGAAGAAGAGGAAGGGAAGGGCATTTTGTGGTAGCTGCGGAGACCCAGAGGACAGTTTCTGGAGAAGACAGAACAATGATAGAGCCCCTTGGATGATCTCCAGGACCGGGTGCACAAGAAGGCACTCCTCTGGAACACACACCTTGAGCAAACCCAATTGACTAAACTCCAGATTGTTATAAATCAGAGCCCAGCTGTCAAGAGACAGTCAAGTGGACATAGGGTGGGTGGTCAAGAGCAGACTCTGAGGTCAGCCTGCCTGGGTTCAAGTCCTGGCTGTAAAGCTCACAGAGTTGATGACTTGGGCAACTGACCCAACTATTCTTTGCCTCGGCTTGCTTATCTGTCTAATGGGGATGATAATACCTACTGGGTTGTTGTATTAAACAAGATATTACAAGTAAAGTCCTTGGAACAGTTCTAGGAGCATCCTAAGGTGACATGAGCTCTGTCACCCATCTTTCCAGAAAAAGCAAGAAACTCACCTCCTTCCCAATTTAGAAGAGAGTTTCTACCTGGATGTGTGAGGGTGGCAGATAATCCACATGCATTCCATCAGTTTTCTATTCGGGAGCCCACTCCTGCACAGGTCTCCCTGCTTGCTTTCAGGGACAGACTCATAAAACCCTGTCAAGATACCAAGATGGGTTTATGGCCTGGAAAGTTTCCTCTTGGTCCCTAAAACTTGGTTCCTTAGAATCCTTTGTTGAGAATGCAGATTCCTATAACGCTTCACCTCCTGTTTTTCCATCCATCTACACTTTTATTCCCACCAATAGGATTTAGTCTCATGCCCCCCTCTCTTTTCTACAAATCAGGGCTCCAAGGCTCCTTGCTCCCACAGTCCTCCAAGGCCTATAGGACAGAGTAGAACTGCCCCATACAGTTTCCGAGAAGCAGATGGTGGATTCGAACTGCTAACCTTTTGGTTAGCAGCCAAACTCTTAACCACTTAGCCACCAGGGCTCCAGAGGTATCTTAGCAGAGTCCAAATCTGAAATATCCTTGGACAATTGTCAGGCCCTAAGCTCTTATCAGCTAACACAATATGTCTCTGTTCAGCAAAAGATAGTTGAGACGAGGCCTCAGATTTAAGGAAAGAGAAAATGATGGTGACTCCCTGAAAGGTAGAGAAGGACTAAGAGAACCACTGGAGGTTCTGGAAAGAAACTCCACAGCTTGCCTAGAAACAGCTCTGGCTGGTACCTAAGACAAGCGGTGAGTGAGGGGGTGGGAAGGCACAGGCTCAGGTCTTAGGAAAAGCGGGCCACAGAGGGTGGGATGGGTGTAAGTGCTGGCCTGAGCAATGTGGTGGGGTGTGAAGCTGGATAGCAGAAAGAGAGGAGATGCTAAGACTTAGTGATGAGCAGTCCAGGTTTAAGACCAATCAAGTTGGTGAGTTTCTGATGCTATATTCCTGATGCTATATTGATGCTATATATCCTGATGCTATATTCCTCTCTGGTCCATAGCACATGCCAAGGGAGGATCTTTCTTGGGATTCCTCAGCTTCTAAGGAAGCTAAGGGCACTCCCCTGCTTAAGGTGCATGTGAGAACTACTCAGGAGGCTCAGAGGAAGAGGGAAGTTGAAGCGCCAAGGGAAGTGTGGAGCATGCCGTTACTGTTGCTAGTAAACAGTGCTCAGGGAGACCTTCCAAGGTTACTACTTTGTCGAGCTCCAGCCTGTGAGGTCGTCCTTGAACCCTGCCGTGTAGTTTGACAGACAGCCACCAGTGCCGTACCCAGCAGGACACTTAAAGAAGCTCAGAGGGAATGGCAGGGCTAGGCTCAATTCCAGAGACCTAGGCTGCTGTCAGTAGTGGGTAGTGATGACGATGATAACTGTGACATTGATAGAGGTGAGAGTTAGTGGGGGTATATACCAAAGGCACCCAAAGGGCCTAGGTTCCAGTCCCAGCCCCGTCACTCACCACCTATAAGGATTTGGAAAAGTTACTTAGACTCTTTGTGCCTCAGTTTCTTCATCTGCAAATGCCGGGATAGGACTGTTGGGAGAATTGAATTAGTTAACACACATGAAGTGCTTAGTACAGTGCTTGGCTCAGAGTAGGTGTTCAGTATTTACTAGCTACACTTATGGTTACTATCTGAGCCTTGGTTACATTACCTGCCAAATGGACCTGGTCCTATCTATACCATAGGGGGGTTGTGAGGGTTCAATGAGGTAAGGAAAAGTGAAAATCAGTTCATCATAGTGTGTAGGTTGTAGTAAGTGCTCAGACTTAGTTGGTTGAAACTAATGAAATTTTCACCAAAATATCTGCATGTAAAAATCAGTGGCTGAGCAAGTGGCCAGCTAAGATTTTTGGAAAGTTCTTCTAAGAGTATTGTCAGAGGAACCTTTATCTACCTGTGGAGAGTATGGCTCACTGCCTACTGGATTACCCAGTTGCTATTTTAGGTTATTGTATTAGTTCCCTATGGCTGCTCTAACAAATTACCACAAATGTAGTGGCCTAAAGCAACACAAATTTTTTATCTCACAGTTCTGTAGATCACAAGTCCAAACTGGGCCCCACCAGGCTAACATCAAGGTGTTGGCAAGGTTGCATTTCTTTTGGAGGCTCTAAGAGAGAATCCTTCCTTGCCTTTTCCAGCTTTTAGAGTCTGCCCACACTCCTTGGCTTGTTGCCCACTTCCGTCTTCAAAGTCAGCAGTGTCAGGCTGATTCCTTCTCAGGCTGCCACGTCTCTAGTTCTTGCTTCTGTCTCCCTCTCCTTTTAAGGACGCTTGTGATTACATTAGGCCTACCTGGGTAATCCAGGATAATCTCCCTATTTTAAGGTCAGCTGATTAGCAACCTTAATTCCATCTGCAAGCTGAATTCCCTTTGTCATATAACATAACCTATTCACAGGTCCCAGGGATTAGGATGAGGACACCTTGTGTGTGTGGCGGCGGCGGGGAGTGGGGCATTATTCTGCCTAACACAGTGCCTGAGAAGTTATTCCAGATCATGACCACCTGTGGAGCCTCATTCTTATTGCCCATCCCCTTCCAGGATGTGCACATGGCCCACTCAAGAGAGAATACCTGGTAAACTCTTTCCAAAGTCCTTGCTGCAGCTCCCACCCATCTCTTAACCCCTCTGCCCACAGTAGGACCTGACAGCAACAGTGCCTGGACTGGTGCTGCACACTTCATTTGTTAAGTACATTTTTATCAAAGGTTCATATAAAAAGGTGACAAACCGTTGGGTTTAGTTTATAACTAGAACACTCTCCTATAAATACTTCCCAGAGTGGCCCTCCAGAAACTCCCCTTGTATCCCAACTGCTATCACCTACCCCCAAAGCTAACCACTGTTCTAATTTCTATCACAATAAGTAAACTTTCTTTACTGATATATATCTATCTGTATCTATCCATCCATCTATCTATGCTCTCTCTATATATATAGAAAGGAGCACAAATCGAGGATGCATCTGGATTAATGTCCATGAAGTGAACTCATGTGTAATTAGCATTCTGATCAAGAAACACAACATTTTCAGCATCCCAAATTCCCCGCCATGCCCCCTTCCGTTCACTACCACCCCAGACGTAACCACTGTTCTGATTCCCATGACTGTAGATTAATTTTGCCTAATTTTGAATTTTATTTTGTTCAATATTACACTTGTAAGTTTCATCATATTAGTGCATAAAACAGTAGTTTATTATTCATTATTGCTGAATAATATTCCACTGTATGTCTACTGCACAATTTATTTATCCAGTCTACTGTTCAGGGCCATTTAGGTCGTTTCCATTCACACTGCATTTTGAAAGAGAGTGATTACTTACTCCTATCTCAGCTGTCATAAACTCAATCCAAGCAGCAGAAAGTGAGAGACGTTGTATGGAGTTACAGGGCTGGAATGGAGAGTTGATGATGAAAGAGAGTGCGTTGGGAGGGGGTTCAGGGGATGGTTGTTGAGGCTAACGTGGTAATGTAGGGCCGTATCATGGAGTTTTGAATGCCAAGCTAAGAAGTCTAGATTTTATCCTACTGGTATGTGGAAATCACTGATAGTGTTTGGGCAGGAACATGATAAACAGGATACTGTGTGGAGAAGATTAAGATCAGTGCTGGTTCCAGATGGATTCAATAGGAGAGACTTAGAAACAGTCTATTAATCAAGATGAGGTTCAGCTGCAAGTTACAGAAAAAAAAGAAAAAAAAAAAATGGCAGGGGCTTAAAGGTGGAAGTTTATTTCCGGCTTATGTTCAAGAAGCTGCGAGGCATGAGGAAAAATGGGAACCCTCATACATTGCTGCTGAGAAGGTAAAATGGTGCAGCGCCATGGAAAACCGTTTGGCAGTTCCTTCATAAGTTAAACATAGAATTACCATATGACCTAGCAATTCCACTCCTAGGTATATACGTAAAAGAAGTGAAAATAGGTGTTCGAACAAAAACTTGTACACAGATGTTCATAACAACACTATTCACAATAGCTGAAAGATGGAACCAACCCAAATGTCTATCAAATGGTAGATGGATAAACAAAATGTGGTATATCCATACAATGGAATATTATTCAGTCCTAAAAAGAAATGAAGTACTGATACACGCTACAACCTGGAGGAACCTTGAAAACATTATGCTAAGTAAAAGACTTCAGACAGAAAAGGCCACATATTGTATGATTCTATTTATATGAAATATCTAGCATAGGTAAATCCAGAGAGACAAAGCCAATTAGTGCTTGCCACAGGCTGGGGTGGGAGGAATAGAGAGTGACTGCTTAATGGGTCTGAGGTTTCCTTTTGGGGCTATGAAAAATTCTGGAACTAGACAGTGGTGATATTTACACAATATCATGAATATACTTAATGCCGCTGAAGTGCACACTTTAAAATGGTAAATTTTATGTTATGTGTAATTTACTCACTAAAGAAAAAAAGCCTGGAGACAGTCAGTACAAAGCAGTGTTGTGTCAGGGACCCCACCCTCCTTTTGCCTGGTTGCTTCGCCATGCATGGCCTCCATTCCCAAGCTGCCTCATGGTTCAAGATGACAACTGGGTCTCTAGCCAGGTTATCTTTATTCCAGCTGGTGTGTGTGTCAGAGTAGAACTGTGGTTCATAGGGTTTTCAATGACTTATTTTCCAGAAGTGTATCGCCAGATCTTTCTTTTAAGCCACCTCTAGGTGGACTTGAACCTCCTACCTTTTGGTTAACAGCCAAGCACTTAACCATTTGCACCACCTAGAGACTCTGCCTGGCCACATTTCTTCTTGAATAGATGTAGGTTTTTTCTGCCTTGGGGGGCTGCCTTGTCCACCTTCCTCTTTGAAATAGCAGGATTTTAGTAGCCTGTGGTCTAGTTGAGGTGAGGAAACACTGCTTCCAGTCCACACCTCTCATTTTATGGCCAACTAATTAAAGCCCGGAGTTAAGTCACCTAGGACAGGATTGTCCTCTCGAGGCTAGCAGCACCCAGTGCTGGCTCTGGTGGGATTTTACTCGCCTGTCAACTTACTTGGAACAGTGATGCTCAGAAGAATCCATAGCTGGGGTCCCTCCTTTTCCCAACCCCCCTTGGTAAAACAAAGTGAAAGGGCTCATTGTCCTGTGGAGAAGAGAAAAACTGCTAAGACAAAAGTCAAAGCTGTTATATTTTTAAAATACCCTTTCTGTGCTCCTAAATACTTCATGGAATCTGTTCAGATTGACTTAACCTCTATTTCCCAGCACAGCAATTCTTCTCATATGCCCACATGTGAAAAGACAGTTCTCAAACGTCATACCATTTTCCAGTTAGAAGTGACTCCAGTCCTCAAATGCTAGCAGCTGTAAATGCCAAACTGAGAAACAACTGTTGAAATGGGCTACATGCACTGTCTTATTTTTTCTTGTTTCACTGCCATTGCATTCAAAGAGAAATCTCATTTTCTCTGATATTTACATTGCCATACTGGTTTTGTTTAAGTTGGTATGTAAATGGTATCTTTTTCTTCCATTTCTTTAGTCTTTTTAACAGCTTTTTTGAAGGATACTTTACATACAATAAAATATTTTAAGTGTGTGACTTGATGAATTTTGACAAATGTAACTTAGTATAGTCCTGTGTAGTATACTCATGTATAGTATAGTAATGTATGGTCATGTAACTTCCACCATACTCATAATGTAAAACATTTCCATCACTCCCAAAATTATCTGATGCCCCTTTGCAGCCAATTCCCATCTCCTACCCCAGTCCCTGGAACCACTGATCTGGTTTCTGTTTTATAGTTATGGCCTTTATTGAGTGTCATATAAATAAAGTTGTTCAGTATGTGCTCTTTTTGTGTCTGCTTTCTTTCCCTTAGCGTAACAATTTTCAGATTCATCCAGTAGATCATTCCTTTAACTGCCAAGTAGGATTCCATTATATCCATTCCCCAGTTGATGAACATTTGCATTGTTTCCAGTTTTTGGCTTTTATGAATAAAGCTGCTGTGAACATTCAGATACAAGTCTGTATGGCCATGCTTTCATTATCTTTGGGGTCAATGCCTAGGAGTGGGGCTGCTGGTAGGGGGATGAAACATAACAGTTTGCCTAGGATTGAGGGGTTTCCCAGGAGTGGGACTTTCAGTGCTAAAACTGGGGTAGTCTTGGGCAAACCAGGACAATTGATCACCCTATGCTATGTCATTTGGCAAGTGTATGTTTAATGAAATGTGCACTGACCTGGAGATAGAAAACCAAAAAGGAAGAACACGCTCGGCATTTCTCAAGCTGAAAGAACTGAAGAAAAAATTCAAGCCTTGAGTTGCAATACTGAAGGATTCTATGGGGAAAATAATAAATGATGCAGGAAGTATCAAAAGAAGATGGAAGGAATACGTGGAGTCACGGTACCAAAAAGAATTGGTTGACATTCAACCATTTCAGGAGGTAGCATATAATCGAGAACTAATGGTATTAAAGGAAAAAGTCCAAGACAAACTGAAGGGAATGGTGAAAAACAAGGCTCCAGGAATTGACAGAATACCAATTGACATGTTTCAACAAACAGATGCAGTGCTGGAGGTGATCACTCGCCTATGCCAAGAAATTTGGAAGACAGCTACCTGGACAACTGACTAGAAGAGATCCATATATATGCCCATTGCAAAGAAAGGTGATCCAACAGAATGTGGAAATTATCAAACAATATCATTAATATCACACATAAGTAAAATTTTGCTGGAGATCATTCAAAAGCAGTTGGGGCAATACATCGACAGGTAACTGCCAGAAATTCAAGCTCGATTCAGAAGAGGATATGGAACAAGGGATATCATTGCTGATGTCAGATGGATCCTGGCTGAAAGCAGAGAATACCAGAAAGATGTTTACCTGTGTTTTGTTGACTATGCAAAGGCATTCGACTATGTGGATCATAACAAATCATGGATAATAACATTGTGAAGAATGGGAACTCCAGAACACTTAATTGTGCTCATGAAGAACCTGTACTTAGACAAAGAGGCCATCATTTGAACAGAACAAGGGGATACTGTGGAGTTTAAAGGCAGGAGAGGTGTGTGTCAGGACTGTATCCTTTCACCATACTTATTCAATCTGTATGCTGAGCAAATAATCTGAGAAACTAGAGTACATGAAGAACAGGGGATCAGGATTGGAGGAAGACTCATTAACAACCTGCTATATGCAGATGACACAACCTTTCTTGCTGAAAGTGAAGAGGACTTGAAGCACTTCCTGATAAAGATCAAAAACCACAGCCCTCAGTATGGATTACACCTCAATATAAAGAAAACAAAAACCCTCACAACTGGACCAATAAACAACATGATACATGGAGAAAAGATTGAAGTTGTCAAGGATTTCATTTTACTTGGATCCACAATCAACGGCCATGTAAGTAGCAGTCAAGAAATCAAGGGATGCACTGCATTGGGAAAATCTGCTGCAAAAGTTCTCTTCAAAGTATTAAAAAGCAAAGATGTCACTTTAAGGATTAAGGTGCACCTGACCCAAGCCATGGTGTTTTCGGTTGCCTCATATGCATGTGAAAGCTGGACAATGAACAGGAAGACCAAAGAAGAATTAATGCCTTTAAATTATGGTGTTGGTGAAGAATATTGAATATACCATGTACTACCAGAAGAACAAACATCTGTCTTGGAAGAAGTACAGCCAGAATGCTCCTTAGGAGCAAGGATGGCAAGACTACTTCTCACATACTTTGCATATGTTATCAGGAGGGACCAGTCCCTGGAGAAGGACATCATGCTTGGTGGAGGGTCAGTGAAAAAGAGGAAGATCCTCAATGAGATGGATTGACACGGTGGCTGCAACAATGGGCTAAAGCAGAACAACCATTGTGAGGATGGTGCTAGGCTGGGCAGTGTTTTGTTCTGCTTACATAGGGTCGCTATGAGTCGGAACCAGCTGGACAGCACCTAACAACAACATATTTAACTTCATAGGAAACTGCCAAACTGTTTTCCAAAGTGGCCACACCGTTTTCATTCTTGCCAGAAGTATATGAGGGTTCCCGTTTCTCCACATCCTCACCAACGTTCAGTAATATCATTCTTTTTAATTTTAACTATTCTAGTGGGTTTGTTGTAGAATCTTATTGTGGTTTTAATTTGCATTTTCCTAGTGAGTAAAGATGTTGAACATCTTTCCTGTGCTTATTTGTCATCCTAATATCTTTTTTGGTGAAGTGTCTGTTCAAATATTTTACACATTTTTAAAATGGGTTGTTTGTTTTATTATTGAGTTGTTAAAGTTATTTATATATTCTGGATATAAATAATTTATCAGATATACGCTTTGTAAATATTTTCTACCAGCTTACAGCTTGTCTTACCATTTCAAAAAAGGAACATTTTAAATAATTTTATATACTAATGTAGTATTTTCTGTCTTTTTAATGACTTTTTGCTTTCTTCATGTATGATGTCCTTGATGTCATCCCACAACTAATCTGGTCTTTGTTCATTAATGTTCAATATGTCAAATCTATTCTTGGGATGATCTCTAAATTCAGGTGGGATATAATCAAGGTTGAATTTTGGCTCTCGTGGACTTGTTTTAATTTTCTTCAGCTTCAGCTTAAACTTGCATATGAGCAATTGATGGTCTATTCCACAGTCAACCTCTGGCCTTCTTCTGACTGATGATATTGAACTTCTCCATCGTCTCTTTCCACAGATGTAGTCCTGTGTACTCCATCTGTCGAGGTCCATGTGTACAGTCGTTGTTTATGTTGTTGAAAAAGGTATTTACAATGAGTAAGCCCTTGGTCTTGCAAAATTCTATCTTGCCATCTCCAGCATAGTTTCTATCACCAAGGCCATATTTTCCATCTACCAATCCTTCTTCTTTGTTTCCAACTTTTGCATTCCAATCACCAGTAAAAAAGTTGGTAAAAATCTTCAATTTCCTCATCTTTGGCATTAGAGGTTGATGTGTCATTTGAATAATAGTCGTATTAACTGGTCTTCCTTGTAGGTGTATGGATGTTATCCTATCACTGATACTGTTGTACTTCAGGATAGATCTTGAAATGTTCTTTTTGATGATGAATGTGATGCCATTCCTCTTCAATTTGTCATTCCCAGCATAGAAGACCGTATGATTGTCTGATTCAAAATGACCAATACCAGTCCATTTCAGCTCACTAATGCCTACTGTATCGATCTTTATGAGTTCCATTTAATTTTTGATGACTTCTAATTTTCCTAGATTCATACTTCATACATTCCATGTTCTGATTATTAATAGATGTTTGTAGCTGTTTGTTCTCATTTTGAGTCTTGCCACATCAGCAAATGAAGGTCCTGAAAGCTTGGATCCATTCACGTCATTAAGGTTGACTCTACTTTGAGGAGGCAGCTCTTCCCCAGTTGTCTTTTGAGTGCCTTCCAACTTGAGAGGCTTATCACCCAGCAGTATATCAGACAATGTTCTGCTGCTATTCATAAGGTTTTTACTGAATGTCAGAAGGGGCTCTGAAACTTGCATTTGAATATAGATCAGCTAAAGCGAATGGAAGAAATGAGGAAGTAAAAAAGTTGAACGGAAGATTTCAAATGGTGGCTCGAGAAGAAAAAGTAAAGTATTATAATGAAACGTGCAAAGATCTGGAGTTAGAAAAGACAAAAGGGAAGAATACGCTTGACATTTCTCAAGCTGAAAGAACTGAAGAAAAAATTCAAGCCTCGAGTTGCAATACTGAAGAATTCTATGGGGAAAATAATAAATGATGCAGGAAGTATCAAAAGAAGATGGAAGGAATACGTGGAGTCACGGTACCAAAAAGAATTGGTTGACATTCAACCATTTCAGGAGGTAGCATATAATCGAGAACTAATGGTATTAAAGGAAAAAGTCCAAGACAAACTGAAGGGAATGGTGAAAAACAAGGCTCCAGGAATTGACAGAATACCAATTGACATGTTTCAACAAACAGATGCAGTGCTGGAGGTGATCACTCTTCTATGCTGAGAAATTTGGAAGACAGCTACCTGGCCAACCGCCTGGAAGAGATCCATATACATGCCCATTCCAAAGAAAGGTGATCCAACAGAGTGTGGAAATTGTCAAACAATATCATTAATATCACACGCAAGTAAAATTTTGCTGAAAATCATTCAAAAATGGTTGCAGCAGTACATCGATAGGGAACTGCCAGAAATTCAAGCTGGATTCAGAAGAAGACGTGGAACGAGGGATATCATTGCTGATGTCAGATGGATCTTGGCTGAAAGCAGAGACTACCAGAAAGATGTTTACCTGTGTTTTATTGACTATGCAGAGGCATTTGACTGTGTGGGTTGTAACAAATTATGGATAACATTGTGAAGAATGGGAACTCCAGAACACTTAATTGTGCTCATGAGGAACCTGTACATAGACCAAGAGACAGTTGTTAGAAAAAAAAAGGGGATTCTTAGTGGTTTAAAATCAGGAAAGGTGTGCATCAGGGTTGCATCCTTTCACCATACCTATTCGTTCTATATGCTGAGCAAATAATCCGAGAAGCTGGACCATATGAAGAAGAACAGGGCATCAGGATTGGCGGAAGACTCATTAACAATCTGCTATATGCAGATGACACAACCTTTCTTGCCGGAAGTGAAGAGGGCTTGAAGCACTTACTGATGAAGATCAAACACTACAGCCTGCACTATGGATTACACCTCAACATAAATAAAACAAAAATCCTCACAATAGGGCCAATAAGCAACATCATAATAAACGAAGAAAATACTGAAGTAAAAGGGGAAAATATTGAAGTTATCAAGGACTTCATTTTACTTGAATCCACAACCAATGCCCATGGAAGCATCAGGGAAGAAATCAAACAACATATTACATTGGGCAATCTACTGCAAAAGACCCCTTTAAATAAAGTGTTGAAAAGTGAAGATGTCACTTGGAGGACTAAAGTGTGCCTAACCCAAGCCATGGTATTTTCAGTCACCTCATACTCATGGGAAAGCTGGACTACGAATAAAGAAGACCTAAGAAGAATTGATGCCTTTGAATAAGGTGTTGGTGAAGAATATTGAATGCACCATGGACTGCTAGAAGAACAAACAAATCTATCTTGGAAGAAGTACAGCCAGAATGCTCCTTAGAAGCAAGGATGGCAAGACTTCTTCTCAAGTACTTTGGACATGACGTCAGGAGGGACCAGGCCCTGCAGAAGGACATCATGCTTGGTAAAGTAGAGGGTCAGCAAAAGAGAAGAAGACCCTCAACGAGATGAATTGACACAGTGGCTGCAGTGATGAGCTCAAGCATAGCAAAATTGTTAGGTTGGTGTAGAACCAGGCACTATTTCGTTCTGTTGTACATAGGGTTGCTAACAGTCAGAACTGACTCAATGGCACCTAACGACAGCAACAGCAATGGAGTATATTTAAAAATCATGAGTTTGTATGTTATTACTTGTTTTATTATAATATTCATAAGTGAGAGCAAAAGTTACATGTATTAAATAGTATAACGAAAGTAACCATGTATACTTCATATTAATAGGTTTGATTCAAAGTCATGGTAATAATAATAATAATAAATGACTAATATAATTTACTGAGTAATTACTATGTGTCAAGCACTGTTCCAAGAAATTTATATATTTGGACTGATTTAATCCATACGACAATCAGGTCTATTGTTATCCCCATTTTATAGATGAGGAAACGGAGATGGAAAGGGTGAGTAACTTGCCCAGAGTTGTACAGCTACAAGTGTTTGGTTCTGTTTATTTTTAACTCTCTACCCTTCACCTGTGCTCAGTACTTTTTGGTTCGACATGGTCTACAGTAAACCCAAACCACATGCAATGGTGTTTGTTTTTTGGAAATGATGGTTATCCTCTACATCATGTTATAAATATTTGGATTTAAGTTTACATGTGTCAGGATGGAAGTAGGTATGAGAGCATGTCGTTTACATTTTGAAATAAATAAACATGGACTTTGTATTTGCTCACTTTGGAGAATAGCATTAAACTAATCACATGTCAATGATGTAGTGCACTTGTAATGGAAGATAAAATAAGGTAATGAATACCATGGACGCTTGAAAGTAGGTTTGAGAGAAGAGGAAGAGGCAAAATATTCTAAGTGTTTTTACTTTTCTCAGAAGGAACCTCAGGGTTAAAGCTGAATTGGGGTCCACCCAATTAGCAGGGATTGGGCAGAAGTAATCCATAAGGAGCACCTGTGCCCTGGAGCATCATCCCATAAGCCATATAAATTTGGCCAAGTTACTTAACTTCTTTGTTACTGTAAGAATTAAATGACTTAATACATTTAAAGGACTTGGCCCAGTGGCTGGCACACAGTAAACTCTAAATAAACATTCACTATTACTGTATAGGAGCTCTGGTGGCACAGTGGTTAAGAGCTTGGCTTCTATCCAAAGGTTGGTGATTTGAGTCCACCAGCTACTCCTTGGAAACCCTATGGGGCAATTCTAATCTGTTGTACAGGGTCGCTACGAGTTGGAATCGACTTGATGGCAATGGGTTGGATTTTTTTTTTTTCTATAATTTTAATGCATAGTGAAAAGTGAGCTAGCTCGATACACTGGGTGTGAAAAACTGTGGACTTTGAAGGACAGCAGACCTAGGTTCATCTCCAGGTCAATTCCTGAAGGCGATTTGTTGAACAAAGAGTCCACGGAATTATTGAGTATTTAAGTTTCAGGAAATGGTCCCTACTCTGTCCTCTGCCCTGCTTGTCCCTGCCTCCAATAGTGAAACAGCTGTAGCCTCTCATGAATTGACTTCTGGGGATTTGACTTTCAGCTAATTGCTTTTCTGCTAGTCAATGAATTGGCAAATGGGCCCACTAACCCTGGATGTGAATTCCTACTTTACCACTTCAGCTGTGTGACCTTGGTCAAGTTACTGAACTTTTCTGAGCCTCAGTTTTCTTATCTCTAAAAGTGGAAATAATAATTCTGACTTCAATGAGATAGCTATGAAGACTAAATGAGATGAATTAGGTGAAATTGCCAAACACAAGATGAAGGCTTAGTAAGGATTTTAAATGCAAATGGTGCTGCTTAAGGGTTGTTCTTCCTTAAATATTCCCTCCTCCCCATCTAATTTATAGAAATTAATAATGCTATGACACCCATTATATTCATAGATAATCGAAGAATAAACTTAAACCCAGCCCCAGGATATTGCCTTGTCCGTGAGATTTTGCTAGGCATGATGGTTTGTCGTAATAGTCTTGATGTCATTCACCATCATTCACTGTGTTGCCAAGTACTATCCCTGTGAAGAGTTCCATTACAAGGGGATCTGAGATGTGGTAGCATCCGCTGTCCTGGGGAGAAAAGGGATCTGACCATATTCCCTGCTTAGAATCTTCGCTGCTTCACACTAGCTGGTGGCCAGACCTAAAGAAAACGAGTAAAGGCAGTGCTACTTTGTTTGAAACGCCCTGTGGGTACCCTGGTACTCAACTCAGGGTTGTAACTCTTTATACATCTGACAGCTTCTTGCTCAATGTGGGGTTTGATCCTGTTCCTCTCTGGTCCCCTAGCATAGGGAGTAGGGTTTGCTTCTTCTTTTTTTTTTTCTTTTGCCCTCCCCATATTTACGTGGCAGGCGCTATTATAAATGGTTTACATGTATTAGTTCATTCAATTGTCCCTACAAAGTATGCACTAATATTATTCCCATAATCTGATAGGGAAATTAAGTAGCTTACCCAAGGTCACAGCTAGCAAGTGTCAGACCCAGGATTCAAGCTCTTAACACTGTACCACGTTCCCTCTTAAAACTCTTCCATTACCAATTTCTTATTTTTCAAAAAACTTTTTTTGACGGCATGTGTTTTCAGTATTGGAATGCATGCTTACTAATCAGGTGTGTTTAAATTTTTGGTTGGTAATACGAATTTTGAGAAATATGATCTGGTTATATAAGCCACCAACAAGGTAAGTGGCACTCTGGCGCTACCGATCCGTGGTATGACAGTATACCTGTGAGAACTAAATAGAGAATTTATTGCGGGCACCTTTCCGTTAGGTTACATGGGGAAGCTCTGGTTTTCCAACTATGACACGGAAAAACCAAAAAAAAAAAAAAAAAAAATCAGGGCTCCTTAACTGTCACGAGGAAAGCCAGAATTATGTTTGCAAGCCTTATCTCACAGAAGTAAAGGGAAGAAAAGGCAAAAGTTTACAAAACTAACAGATCCAGGAAGCATCACCTAATAGAATGCTCAACCCACACAACAGCAAGGCTCCAACTCCAGTCTGATGAGCTTCACCCGTTTCAAAAGGGACCCACCTTGATGCTAAATGCATTAGAACTGGAATAACAGACTACCTTTGGGGTCCAGAGGGATAAAAAGTGGCTGGTAAACCTTTAAATCAATAGTAACTAAAGAGGTAATATCTGCAGGTGGGAGGCTGGGAGGCTGGCTATGTGATGCTATCTGATATCAGCTAGACGTGAATTCTTTAAGACATCTATATATCTATCTATCTATCTATATATATATAGATAGATATTATTTTGTGCCACCCACTTTATTATACATAAGGAATATTGTTACTTGGAGTCCTCAGACAGTTTTTCCATTTCAAATCCAAGATATAGAACATGATAATTTACTACTTTTTTGAGCTAATTGGTAAGATAGTTCAGGATAGAATTTTTCTTTCAAGTTTTCCATTCAGCCTTTCAGTGACTAAAGTGATGAAAAATTACAGCTGTGCCTGCCTGGCTCAGAGTATCCTAGAAAAACCCGCCAACGGGGGTTACTTAAGTTCGTCTGGGTCAAACGCACAAATGGCATTTGAAGTACAAGTGGTGTGTCTGAAAGGTGAAAAGGCGGGCGGCAGATCTGCAGCACCTGGAGGTCAGGGAGACCTGGAGAGCTCACCCTGCCCGCCTCTCGTCTTGTGTTTGTCACAGCCTTGCTCCTCAGCCTCTTCTTGAAAATGGAAAAGATGCTGTTGGGCTGCTTTCTGCTGATCCTCGGACAAGTGCTTCTCCTGTCCGCTGAGGCCAGGGAGCGGCCGCGCTGGAGGTCCATCTCCAGGGGAAGACACACTCGGACCCACCCCCAGACGGCCCTTCTGGGTGAGTGATGACGGCTCCACCTGCAGAAGGCGGCAGGATGGAGTGGTTAAAGGAGGATCACAGAGGACCAGGGATGATGCCAGGATAGGGGAGCTGTCCTATTCCTGGGCTGTCAGCTGGGTGTGCCGGGGTGGGGGATCACATCGGTAATGAGCACATCCTCAGTTGATGATGTGGTGGTACATGGGTTTTCAAAATGAAATAAACCTCTTCTCTTGTAAAGCCTTCAGTTTAATCTGAGGCTCACGACTCTTCTCCAACACGCAGGGCAAGATTTTTCATCTGAAAAGGCCCTTGTTGGGTTTATCTTGGCAAGAGTGTTATGAGAATTTTTTATTGGATTTGTTCAGCGAAATCTGTGTTAATAATGCTTTCCTGCTTGGCAGGATGAGAAAAAGAGCAAGCAGGCTCTTTTTTTTGGCGGGGGGGCGGGCAGTCATGGAAGAGAAGTGAGGACACTATGAGCTGAATCAAGATATTAGGAATGGAAAATGTCACGGGTCTATTATTCTGACCCGGTGAACACATTTTCTTCAGGCAAATTTTTTTCCATCCTATCCTCTGAGAGAAATGAAATGCCATGAAAACACACAGGACGTAGATAAATTGGTTTAGTTCTAAATATGGGCTCTGATAAGCCTAGGATGAGGAGGTAATATGGAGGTCGGCCCGTGGGAAGGGAATGGCTTTTGGCATAGACTTGGATTCAAGTCCTAGCTCTGTTACTTACCAGATGTGTATATTTAGGCAGCGTAACCTCTCTGAGGTTCGATTTCCTCATCTATAAAATAGGAATGTTAATACCCACCTTGAGGCATTTTTGTGAGGAGTAAATGAGGTGATATATGTAAATAGTAGGTATGCAATACATGATAGCCTTTACCACAGCTATCATTCCACGAAGTTGTTTCTTTGAAACTGTATTTTCCATTTACATCTTGTTGGCCAATGGTTAGACTCTACCACGTATGAAGGCCACTGAGAGAACTGCCCAGTAACCAGGCAGTCTCAGCTTCTGAAATTACACTTAGGGAGAAAGCTTTGTTTTGAGAGGTCAGAAGTTTTACTGGTGTTGACCTAAACAATGATCCCATGATACCGAGTTTCCCATGTCTTCAGTCTCCTGAGAGCAGGGACAGATTACCCGATAAGAAAGGTATGCTCGGGCCTACTTGTGCTTACTTACTAATGTGTAGTGCACAATTTCACCAAAAACAGATGAAACTGTGCACTACACGTAAGTAAGGAAGCACAAGTAAGCCCATGTGTAGCTTGCTTACTGGTTAATCCGCCCCTGCCTGAGAATGCCTGTTTTCATAGTGAGGTAAGTGTAAGACTTCTACAAGTGCAGAAACGACTGGGAAATGTTTAGTAGGTCGATTAAAAGGGTTTAGAAAAACTCATTTCAAGATGATCATAAATAAGCATGCATGTATAGAACTGGAAATGCCTGATTTCCTAGATCCCACCAGTGATTTGCATAGTTGGATTTCTGACAGGGCTGCTTTGAAGATGACCCACCTCACTCTTATGGAATAAACATACTCTGCTTGGCTCCAAATCACTCTTTTTCTGTCTCTCTGTCATATTCTGTCTCTCTCACACACGCTCACTCATATACATACACCTTCACAGTCACGCCCTCACTCACATACACACCTTCACACTCACACACACTCACACACACATACACTCTCTCTCTCACACACGCACATACACAGGCACACACACACCCCAGAGCCTTCAAAACTCAGGTTCTGAAGGGGAAGCCCCTTGTCTTCTGAGGTAAGAAATGGAAGCCTGTTTTGCCAAAAGGCATAAACCCCCGCGTTCAGCATTGCTGCCTGTTTCTGGACAATGTGTAAAGAGTAGAATGGGACATGGGCACGTATCCCCCACCCCAAGGACTGGAAGTGGGGTACTGCTTGCAGTCACTTCTCTACTCCATAAGCCCTGCAAGCAGCTGCTCCCAAGCATGCTGCTTGACTTAGGAATGGGGCTGAGTTAGAATGAGAATCATGACCTCAGAAGAGGAACACTTACAACTGTGGGCTTGATTCTCAAGTGAAATCAGCGCTTCATCTTACTTTGACAGGGAACACAGATGGAGAGCCCATGGTTCATTGGTAGTCTTTGCAATGATTACTGTGACCTCCACTTCATTATTACAATATGGTGCCTTGTGTTTTATGGCTGTTTGCTTTTCCTGGCCTTTTATTTCCTGTGTTTAGAATATTGCCCAGGCCACATTCCACTTGTTTATGGACAATCACTGTGGCTGTTTTTATGGTATCCGCCAGCATGATGTATTTCTCTAGTGACTTGTTTACTATGATGTCTCTGAATTTTCTTTTGATGAAAGTTTTAACAGAGAAGAAACAGCAGAATTGTTTCTTAGGTTCCTTTTTTGTTTGGATTTTATGTTTATTCCTTTTTATGTTTATATTTTACGTCTAGAGTCAGATCAGAGTCCAAGTAACAACTTGAACTAGTTTAAAAAATGCATGGATGTATCTTCCCATTCTGTGAACGTTTACAGGCCGTCCGCATGTCTGCCTGTGATGTCTGTCCATGTGGGTTTACCTCTTACCTCATGCATTCATCTGGAATTTCTATTCTGTGCCAGACACGGGGGATTTAAGATGAATAACCACCATCAGGAGGCCCACAGTATAGTGGGGGAGACGGACATGTAAAAAGATAATTTGGTGGAATCAGCGTGCAACGATAGAGTCATATCTAAGGTACAGCTTGTCTATGCCTGCTGAGTGAGCTTAGTGTAAGGCAGTGGTTCTCAAACTTTTTGCTCTCAGGACCTTTTTACACTCAACAATTATTGAGGATTCCAAAGAGATTTTGTTTATGCAGGTTAGATCTATCCAAATTTACTGGATTAGAGATTGAAATGGAGAATATTTAAAAATACCTATTTATTAGTTAATTTAAAAATAACAATAATAAACCCATAACATGTTAACACAAATGAAACATTTATGTAAGCAACTATATTTTCCAAATTTAGAAAATTAAAATTAGAAGAGTGGCATTGTGTTACATTTTTACAAATGTCTTTAATGTCTGGCTTAATAGATGACAGCTGGATTCTCTTATCACCTCTATTCAATCTGCTGGGAAATGTTGTTCTGTTGGTCTATATGAAGAAAATATGACCTCATAGATACGTAGTTGGAAAAAAGAGGGAGTATTTTAATAACCTTTTCAGATAGTTGTGGATATTCTTCTTTGATACCACACCAAAAAACTTGACAAACGATAGTTTCTTAAGGGTTAGTTGCATTGTGTAATCTGAAACCAGATCAATGAAGTTTTTATACTCTGTATACTCGTGAGAGAATCAAAGTAAGAAAAAGACAAATATTATTAGTGTTTAGTGTTTTACTGGGCAAATAAAAAAGTAATATTAGCCAAATTTTACAATTTAGTATTTCATAGTGTTACTGTGAACATAGTTTTGACCTCATGGTTTCTCTCAGAGTCTCCAAAACCAAAAGCAAATCCATCACTGTCGAGTCGACCCTATAGAACTGCTCCACAGGGTTTCCAAGGCTGTAATCTTTACAGAAGCAGACTGCCACATCTTTCCCAGAGGAACGAACCACCGACCTTTCAGTTAGCAGCCAAGTGCTTTAACCACTGTGCCACCGGGGCTCCTTCAAAGAGTCTCGGTGCTCCTAAAAAACCAAAAACCAAACCAGTTGCCGTAGAGTCGATTCCAACTCATAGCCACCCCATGTGTTGCAGAGTAGAACAGCACTCCATGGAGTTTTCAAGGCTGTAAACTTGTGGAAGCAGATCGCCAAAACTTTCTTCCCAGGCTCTTCTGGGTGAGTTCTAACTACCAACCTTTTGGCTAGTAGTTGAGCGCTTAACCCTTTGTGCCACTCAGGAACTCCATCAAGGGCCGGTAGGGATCCCGCTGGTCTAAGAGAAGCATTCCCAGTGAAGGTCAAGGTCATGCAGAGCCTGGAGGGATGAGCAGGCTGTAGAGGAGGGAGGAGAAAGCATGGAGGTAGAACTCGGTTATGGAATTGGCAACCACCAGGCAATCTGTAAGGTGGGTGGTCTGAGTGGGAAACAAGCGTGGAGGAGGTGGGAACCAGATCATTTAGGACCTTGGGGGCTTTGACAAAGAGTTTGGGCTTTATTTTGTAGGGGTAGGGAGCCTGTCTTAGTCATCTAGCTAGCTTAAGCATCCACAAGTGGATAGCTTTAACAAAGCAAAATTTATTCTGTCAGAGTTTAGGAGGCTGAAAATCCAAATTCGGGGTGCCAGCTCTAGAGGAAGGCTTTCTCTCTCTGTCAGTTCTAGGGAAAGGGCCTTGTCATCAATGTTCCCCTGTCCAGGAGCTTCTTACCGCAGGAACCTCTGGTCCAGAACGATGTGCTCTGCTCCTGGCATCACTTTCTTGGCGGTATGAGGTCCCCATGTCTCCGCTCGCTTCTCTCTTTTATATCTCGAAAGAGATTGACTTAAGGCACAACCTAATCTTGTAGATTGAGTCCTGCCTCATTAATATAACTGCCTCCAATCCTAACTCATTAACATCATAGAGGTAGGATTTATAACACATAGGAGAATCACAAAATGGTGGACTATCACACAATACTGGGAACCATGGACTAGCCAAGTTGACACATATTTTGGGAGGACACAGTTCAATCCATGACAGAGCGCTTGGAGGATTTTAAGCATGCAACAATAGTGATCACTGTTAACTCTACCCATTACGCCGTCCGGACAGCCTCAACCTTCTGAGCTACGGCAAACGGCAGGGAGAGCTATCTAATTAGGATGCATTCCTAAACCAAGGCTCTCAGGCCACCAGGAGAACAAACAAGGACATTCTCTAGTCAAAGTCCTTCTAGACAATGACACCAACAGGTAGATTGGAGCAGCAGGGAGTGCTACACCCAGAAGCATAAGCTCAACGGAACCCCTTCAAATTCTGCCCCCACCATCCTTTATCAGAGGCAGAGATCCCCTTCCAACCCCTTCCTATACCCACCTCAAGGTGGCAATAACTGGAAGACATGTTGCCCCACCTCTAATTATACCACCTGCAGTCAAGATGCCCTGCAGTCAATTCCAACTCAAGGCGACCCCATGTGTAGCAGAGTAGAACTGTGCTCTATAGGTTTTCTTTTTAATATAACTTATTTTATTTTTGATGTTGCTGTTGAGAATATACACAGCAGAACGTACACCAATTCAGCAATTTCTACATGTATAATTCAGTGACATTGCTTGCATTCTTCAAGTTGTGCAACAGTTCTGACCCTCGTTTTCTGAGTTGTTCCTCCCTCATTAACATAAACTCACTACCCCTAAGTTTCCTATCTAATCTTTCAAGTTGCTATTGTCAATTTAATCCCTTATAGCTAGATTTTAAAAGAGCAGAATGCACAAGGCAGACATTCTTTACTAGTTAAGCTAAACTATTGTTTATTTTCAAAACTTTAAGGGATAGTTTTTGGTTTATGGTTTAAAGATTATCGCAGGTCAATAGTTCCAAGGATCATCCAGCCTCCATGGCTCCAGAAAATCTGGATTCTATGAGAATTTTAAATTCTGTGTTGCATTTTCCCCCTTTTGATCAGGATTCATCTATAGAATCTTTTATCAAAATGTTTAGTAATGGTAGTTGGGCACCACATAGGGTTTTCAATTGTTGATTTTTAGGAAGTTTATCACCAGGCCTTTCTTCTGAGGTACGTCTGGGAGGACTCAACCACCAACCTGCAAGCTTTCTCTCTCTGTCTTGTTTATCTCTCTACAGTGTCTTGTTAGCCGGTGTATTCTTTTCTAAATTTACCAGCCTAGCTTGTTTTATTTCTACTAACTACCCTTGAGACCCTTTCCTTTCCCTATAATAAATTCCACTTTGGATCAATACCACTCACTCAGAAATCATGTTTGTGTTTTAAAAGAGCACTTTGTGGCAATATAAAAGTAGATTTGAGAATGATAAGTGGATATTTAAAAGGAGACCAGCCTCGAAGTGTGGTCAGGGTGTGGGGAGGCTTGAACCTCCCTCCACTCTCTGCCAGGAAGAATCTCAGAGGTGTTCAGGGGTGTTTATTGTTGTTGTTGTTGTTAGGTGACATTGAGTCGGTTCTGATTCATGGTGACCCTGTGTACAACAGAACGAAACGCTGCCTGGTCCCGCTCCATGCTCACAGTCGTTGTTATGCTTGAGCTCGTTGTTGCAGCCACTGTGTCAGTCCATCTCATTAAGGGTCTTCCTCTTTTTCACCGACCCTTTTCTTTAGCAAGCATGATGTCCTTCTCCAGGGCCTGATCTCTCCTGATAACATGTCCAAAGTACCTAAGATGTAGTCTTGCCATCCTTGTTTCTAAGGAGCATTCAGGCTGTACTTCTGCCAAGACAGATTCATTCGTTCTTCTGGCAGTCCATGGTATATTCAATATTCATCGCCAACACCATATTTCAAAGGCATGGATTCTTCTTTGGTCTTTCTTATTCACTGCACAGCTTTCCCATGCATACGAGGCAATTGAAAATACCATGGATTGGGTTGTTGTTGTTGTGTGCCATCAGTTCGATTCTGACTCGTAGCAACCCTATAGCTTGGATTAAGCACACCTTAGTCCTAAAAGTAACATCTTTGCTTTTTAACACTTTAAACAAGTCTTTTGCAGCAGATTTGCCCAATGCAATACATTGTTTGATTTCTTGACTGCTGCTTCCGTGGGCATTGATTGTAGATCCAAGTAAAATGAAATTCTAGACAACTTCAATCTTTTCCCCATTTATCATGATGTTGCTTATTGGTCCAGTTGTGAGGATTTTTGTTTTCTTTATGTTGAGGTGTAATCCATACTGAAGGCTGTGACCTTTGATCTTCATCAGTAAGTGCTTTAAGTCCCCTTCACTTTCAGCAAGAAAGGTTGTGTCATCTGCATGTCGCAGGTTGTTAAAGAGTCTTCCTCTAATCCTGATGCCATTTTATTCTTCATATAGTCCAGTTTCTTGGATTATTTACTCAGCATACAGATTGAATAAGTACAATGAAAGGATACAACCCTGATGCACACCTTCCTTGATTTTAAACCACACAGTATGCCCTTGTTCTGTTTGAACAACTGCCCCTTGGTCTATGCACAGGTTCCTCATGAGCACAATTAAGTGTTCTGGAATTTCCATTCTTCACAATGTTATCCATATTTGTTATGATCCACACAGTCAAATGCCTTTGCATAGTCAATAAAACACAGGTAAACATCTTTCTTATATTCTCTGCTTTCAGCCAAGATCCATCTGACGTCAGAAATGATGTCCCTGGTTCCACATCTTCTTCCTGAATCTGGCTTGACTTTCTGGCAGTTTCTTGTCGATATACTGCTGCTCCACTTTTGAATTATCTTCAAAATTTTACTTCCATGTGATAGTAATTACACTGTTTGATAATTTCTGCATTCTGTTGGGTCACCTTTCTTTTGGAATGGGCATAACTATGGATCTCTTCCAGTCAGTTGGCCAGGTAGCCATCTTCTGAATTTCTTGACATAGACAAGTGAGCACCTCCAGCACTGCATCCATTTGCTGAAACATCTCAATTTGTATTCCATCAATTCCTGAAGCCTTGATTTTTACCATTCACTCCAGTTCAGCTTGGACTTCTTCCTTCAGTATCCTCAGTTCTAGATGATTTCATACCTCCTAAAGTGGTTGAAAATCGACCAATTCTTTTTGGTATAGTGACTCTGTGTGTTCCTTCCATCTTCTGTTGATGCTTCCTGCATCGTTTAATATTTTCCCTGTAGAATCCTTCAATATTGCAACTCAAGACTTGAATTTTTTCTTTAGTTCTTTCAGCTTGAGTGTGTTCTTACCTTTTGGTTTTCTAACTCCAGGTCTATGCACATTTCGTTGTAACACTTTACTTTGTCTTCTTGAGCCACCCTTTGAAATCTTCTGTTCAGCTCTTTTACTTCATCATTTCTTCCACTTGCTTTAGCTACTCTACGTTCAAGAGCAAATTTCAGAGTCTCTTCTGACATCCATTTTAGTGTTTTCTTTCTTTCCTGTCTTTCAGAAGACCTTTTGCTTTCTTTATGTATGTTGTCCTCTGACAACTCATCTGGTCTTTGGTCATTAGTGTTCAATGCAACAAATCTATTCTTGAGATAGTCTCTAAATTCAGGTGGAATATACTCAAGGTCATATTTCAGTTTTCACGGACTTGTTTTAATATTCTTCAGCTTCAGCTTGAACTTGCACAGGAGCAATTGATGATATGTTCCACAGTCAGTTCCTGACCATGTTCTAACTGATGATATTGAGCTTTTCCATCGTCTCTTTCCACAGATGTAGTCGATTTGATTTCTGTGTATTCCATCTGGTGTGGTCCACACACGTAGTCACCATTTATGTTGTTGAAAAAAAGTATCTGCAATGAAGAAGTCATTGGTCTTATAAAATTTAATCGTGTTCTCTGGCATCCTTCCTGTCACCAAGGCCATATTTTCCAACTACCAATCCATCTTCTTTGTTTCCAACTTTCAAATTCCAATCAGTAATTATCAATGCGTCTTGACTGCCTGTTTGATCAGTTTCAGACTACAGATGTTGGTGAAAATCTTTAATTTCTTTACCTTTGGCCTTAGTGGTTGGTGTGTAAATTAGGATAATAGTCATATTAACTGGTCTACCTTGTGGGCATATGGATATTATCCTATCACTGACAGAGTTGTACTTCAGGATAGATCTTGAAATGTTCTTTTTTTGACAATGAATGTGACGTCATTCCTCTTCAAGTTGTAATTCCTGGCATAGTAGACCATATGATTGTCTGATTCACAATGAGCAATTGCAGTCCATTTCAGCTTACTAATGCCTAGGATATTGATCTTTATGAGTTCCATTTAATTTTTGATGACTTCCAATTTTCTTAGATTCATACTTTGTACATTCCACATTCTGATTTTTAATGGATGTTTGCAGCTGTTTTTTCTCATTTTGAGTCTTGCCACACCAGCAAATGAAGGTCCTGAAAGCTTGACTCCATCCACATCTTTAAAGTTAACTCTACTTTGAGGAGGCAGCTCTTCCCCAGTTGTATTTTGAGTGCCTTCCAACCTGAGGGGCTCATCTTCCGGCACTATATCAGACAATGTCCGCTACTATTCATAAGGTTTTCACTGGCCAATTTTTTTCAGAAGTAGACTGCCAGGTCTTTCTTCCTAGTCTGTCTTAGTCTGGAAGCTCTGCTGAAACCTGTCTACCATGGGTAACCAAAAGAAACCTTTTGCTGTGCCACCAGATCTACCACGGGGACCCTGCCAATATCTGAAATAATCGTGGCATAGCTTCCAGCATCACAGCAACACACAAGCCACCACAGTACGACAAACTGACACCCTGGTGGTGTTCAGGGGTAGGCCACAGAATTTAGTGAAACTTCTTCTTGGTGGTTAACTTACTACTTATAAATAAAGTTAACAAAGAAAATCTGAAAACTCACTTTAGATAGCCCCAAATTTTGCTCTTTGGAAATTACAGTACATGATAGAGCACTTACTACCATTTTTGCAATAAAAAATGCAAAAATGTGTTTCTTGGAGGTGCTGAAACCTCCTCAGTTAGCAACATGACTGAAAGGACTTGGCTGGCCTAGACATTTAAGTGTAAGTATGTCCTGCTCTGTGTTGCTAGTGAAGGCTTTAGCCTAGGTTGGTAATTAGTAACATTTCCAAGTGTTGGCTTCCAGTAATGAATTTCCACATCCTAAAATAATACCCCTAATTGATACTTGTTGGCACTCTCGGTGAAGGAGGTAAAGCAGATGCCAGAAGCTGTCAGTGCCTCTGACTCCTGGAGAGATTGACCTATAAATCCCCTGAAGCCACTCTGTCATGGTTAGAATTTTTGTCTCCTTCCCTGGGCTTTCCAGGGAGGAGGACTTTTGTTCACTCTCTTCCTTCCGCCTGGACTCTTCTTCTCCAGCCAAGATCTGCCAAGACCTATTATTAGCCAGGGCCCAGCTCAAATGCTGCCTCCCTCTCCCAGCCAGGCAAGACATGCTGTGGGTTTCTCTGCCAAGGTGTGGACCCTGTCTGCCTTATATTCTGAGGGATAATAGTGGTACCTATCTGTCTGAGTTACCTAATGCTGCTGTGATAAAAATATCACAAGTGGGTGGCTTTAAAGAACACAAATTTGTTTTCTCAGAGTTCTGAAGGCTAAAAGTGCAAAAATCAGGGTCTTGGCCATATTGATTCTTTCAGTGAGCCTCTCTCTTAACTCTGGTGTCTGCCAACAGCTCTTGCATTCCTTTGCTTGTAGATGATCCTCTTATGTCGTCTGTCTTCCCCTGTGAGTGTGTCTCTGTATCTATTCTGGTGTTTTTAACACTTAGAAATGACTAGGTTTAGGATCCACCCTACACTGGTATGACTTCAACTGATTTATTGATTACATTACATTAGATTGCATTATGGACAGTAATTATATTATACTACATTAGATGAAAAGTGATTACATTACACTATGGAAGGTAATCTATTCTACCCAAGGCTAACTGATCTAGTCACATGTGTCTGCTCCAAGACAGCAACTAGACTAGTGTTTGGCCAAATAAGTGGGAACCAAAGCCTAGCCAAGCTGACACACAAAATTAACCACCACACTACCTCAGAGGGATTCATATTCTAGTTATTTTGTATTTGCCTCATATTTACCACTATCCTATCAATCCCTAAAGATAGGTCCTGACTCTTTCATTTCTCTTAGCACCTATGGAGGGGAACTCTCATTTCTTGAGCCCCTGATATAAGCAGGGACATGTCATCTCACTTAATCCACACCAAAGAATAAATAAGTAAATAAATAAAACCTTGTAAGGTGGTTATTGTTCGATCCCATTTTCACATGAGGACACCAAGGCTCAGAGAGGTCAGGTCATTTGGTAAACTTGTCCAGGCTTCTGCAAACTTAGACATAAGAGGTGCTCAGCCCCAACCCCACCTCATGGAAGGGACACATGGCTTGGGGGCAGAGGTACCTTTGTGCCTGTACTGGAGCAGACACAGGCTAATTACAGCCCCTGCTTGATCCTTGGCCAGGAGTTTTTGTACAGAGCTGATTACACCTGGGTTCTGCCAACCCTAGTCCCGGCTTTGGTCCTGCCCATAGTGAAAGTTCAGTGTGTGTTGAATAATTGAGTGAAAGTACATGCAGATGACTAATTTAGTCCTTATCAGGCTAGTTCCTATGACATTGGTGGTTCAGTGGTAGAATTCTCACCTTCCATGCTGGAGACCCAGGTTCAATTTCTGACCAGGGCACCTCATGTGCCACCACCACCCATCTGTCAGTGGAGGCTTGAGTGTTGTGATGCTGCTGAACAAGTTTCAGTGGAGCTTCCAGGCTAAGAAAGATTAGGAAGAAAGGCCTGGTAATTTACTCCTGAAGTTCAGCCAGTGAGAACCCTATGGGTCACAATGGTCCAATCCACAACTGATTATGTGGATGATGCAGGACCTTTGGTCAGCAGTTCAAATCCACCAGGCATTCCTTGGAAACCTTATGGGGCAGTTCTACTCTGTCCTATAGGGTCACTATGATTCAGAATCGACTCGACGGCAACAGGTGGGACTTTTGTTCATGGGGTCGCCATGAGTCAGAGGCTGACTCGATGGCAGCTAACAACAACAGGATAATTCCAGTCCTGATCTGACTTGTACTTAGCAAGTAACCACGGGCAAGTCACTTTCCTCTTCTAGTCCTTAGTTTCCTCATCTATAAAACAAGGGAATTGAAGTCAGTGATCCCTTAGGTCTCACCTAGGACATGGTGATGTCTCTAATTCTCTTGTCTTCCTGACATTCCTTGTCTGGTTCCTGTAGTGGAAGCCCCGATGCAATCCTCGACTTCCTTTCACTCTCTCCAAGGGAAGAGAACCAAGGTGGCACCATATTCTAGAGACCACGGAAGGAGAAGGTTTTGAGACAGAAGAGGTGGATCAGGAGGACCAGGCAGTGGAGTAGGGGGCGGGTCAGGAAGACCAGGCAGAGAGTGGAGTGTGGGTCAGTAGAATCAGGCAAATGGAGCAGTGGTTCTCAAACCTCAGTCTGCATCAGAAGTTTCTGGGAGACCTGTTAGAACAGATTGCTGGTTCCCACATCCAGTGTGTCTGATTCAGTAGGTCTGTGTCAGGGCCTGAGAAGCTGCATTTCTGGGGACATCCCTCTGAGAAACATTGCAGAAGAGAAATCTAGAAGGTAGGGGTATGGAGAGGCAGGAGGAAAAGGTCTCAGGAAGAGCTGCTGTGGGGCTCCAGCCAGAAAGGCACCTCAGGATGAGAAACATCTGCAGGGAGAACTGCAGCTGGGGAGCTAAGCTGACCGTAGGCTGGGCTGCCCCTTCTGGGGCTTTGAAACCAAGTTGCTAGCGTTTTTCTACCCAAGGGAGTTGGCTAAATGTAGACCTCAAGCCTATGTGGGGAGCCAGCCCCTTCCAGCAGAGCAGTCAACCAGCACATCTGAAAAATCAAGTGGCTGGTGTTTGTCTTTATCATCAGATTTGATTATAAAAATGAACGCTGATGTGTAGAGCTTATTGAATTATTCTAAACACAGGAAAAGCTTTAAGAAAAAATAAAACCCTTTGAAGTAACATCTCCCCCACACTCTATCTTTAGCCCTTAGCCGCTGTATTCTCTTCTGTGCGTCATCCCCAGCACGATCACAGTCGGGAAACGTGGACCCAGCGGAGGGGCTGTAGTGGCTGCTGCTCAGCCCAGCTGTACTGTTCCCCATAAAATGCATCTCTCCATGCCTATGCGCTGCTTTATGCATAAACCAACCTCTCTGTTATCATTCATTTTTTATAAACTGTATGAAGTGAGAGTCCTCATTCCTATCTTGTGATTAATGCTGCGAGAACCAAAAAAGCACAGTATCTGACTTCTAATAAGCAATAAAGTTAAAAGCTTTCCTAGCCAATAAATAAATAACTTGATTTTTTTTCTCCTACAGATTCTGCCTCTCCCCTTCTTTCTCCCTTTCTCTTCTCCAGTAAACTCTTTCTTTATCCTCTTCCTTCTCGTTCACTCTCTTTTATCTCTTGCTCTTAAATCCCTTCCTTCTTCCTTCCCTCATTTCCTTTCTTCAGTTCCAGGATGCCCTTGTGTTTTGCATTTGCAAAACCATTCTGTTCTTCTCTTTGATGACTAGTGCTCTTGGGGAGTGTGGCATACAACCTTACCCTCTGGAGTCAGCCATGCCACAGGTCTCCCTAACTGATGATAATAAAGATAACAACGGTAGTGATGCCTGACATGTTTTTGAGCATCTGCTATGTGCCAGGCATTGTGCTAAACTTCACTCTGCAAGGTATTGTTATTGTTGTTGTTAGGTGCCATCAAGATGGTTCTGACTCATACGCAATCCTATGTACCACAGAACGAAACACTGCCCAGTCCTGCGCCATGCTCACTGTCGTTGTTATGCTTGAGCCCATTGTTGTAGCCACTGTGTCAATCCATCTTGTTGAGGGTCTTCCTCTTTTTTGCTGACCCTCTACTTTACCAAGCTTGAAGTCCTTCTCCAGGGACTGATCTCTCCTGACAACATGTCCAAAGTATGTAAGACATAGTCTCGCCATCCTTGCTTCTAAGGAGCACTCTGGTTGTACTTCTTCCAAGACAGACTTGTTTGTTCTTTTGGCAGTCCACATTATATTCAATATTCTTTGCCAACACCACAATTCAAAGGTGTCAGTTCTTCTTTGGTCTTCCTTATTCACTGTCGAGCTTTTGCATGCATACAATGCAATTGAAAGCACCATGGCTTGGGTCAGGCGCACCTTAGTCTTCAAGGTGACATCTTTGCTTTTCAACACTTTAAAGAGGTCTTTTGCAGCCGAGTTGCCCAATGCAATGCGTCTTTTGATTTTTTGACTGCTGCTTCTATGGGTGTTTATTGTGGATCCAAGTAAAATGAAATTCTTGATAACTTCAATCTTTTCTCCTTTTATCATGATGTTGCTTATTGGTGCAGTTACTGGACAACTGCAAGGTATTATCATCCCCGTTTTACCAAAGTTAAATATCTTGCAAGAATGCCATACAAGTGCTGAGCAGCAGAGGTAGGCTTTGAGAAGCCTGTACACTTGCCATTTCCTTTGCTCAAACTCGTTTCTACAACCCCACCTCCTCTGTTCATCCAACTGAACTGGACTCATCTTTCAGGTCTCAACAGAAGTCAGTTGATTCTGACTCATAACAACCCTGTGTGACCGCCCTGTAGGGTTTTCTAGACTGTAATCTTTATAGGAGCAGATCACCCGGTCTGTTCTCCCACTGAGTGGCCGGTGGACTCCAACTGCTGACCTTTTGGTTAGCAGCTGAGCACTTAACCATTTCGCTACCAGAGCTCATTATGCATTCCCCTAGCACCCTGTATATCCCCCATCCCAGCACTTAATCACCCTGAACAGTGATTGCCTGCTTAATTGTCTGTGTGATTCACTGTTGTATCTGCAGTGCTTAGCAATGGCCTGGTACACAGCAGGCTCTCAGTAATTACCTGTAGGAGTAAATGAACTAACAACTGAGCAAAATAGAGAGTATCCAGAGAAAAGCTACAGGCTGGCAAAGTTTTCCAAAGCCAGGGCATAGGGAAAACAGTTCAAAGACCTGAGGATGGTTAGTTTGAAAAATAGAAGCTATAGGGGTTTGGTGTACACGGTGTTATGGAAGAGTTTAGGTTTGCTGTTATTTAAGACCTTAAAGAGGAGACACAGAACCTGTGCTTTCAAAAGGACAGAAGTTTTTCCTCCATCTGGAAACTTTCCAGCCACCAGCGCAGCATGCAAAGGGAATGAATTGCATTCTCAGGCATCAAGGATATTGAAGATTATAAGAGGGCCTTGTGCCTAGAAGGTTAAATAAAGCTCTAATCTGCAAACCTTCATGTGCTGAGATTTCTATGGAGGTAATTGGAGAATTAGGAAATGAACAAGATGGATAAGGACTTTCTCCCCTGTAAAAAAAGAAGAAAGAAAGAAACAGCAGAGGGAAATACTTTCTTTTGACGACAAATCTGCCCTAGGAGTCTTTGAGATCACATTTATTAATATCTTACTTAAAAATGAGGTTCTGTGGAAATACAAAAGCACTCAACCAAATTTAATGAAATGATTTCTGAGTCATGAAAAAGTCAAGGGAGAAACTGAAAAACTATTAGTGGCTAGCAACATATATAATTTGTTGAATCCCTTGGGTACACTCTGGCAACGTTAATTGAATGAATGATTAAGTTATTGCAAGTAAATCGCATTAGCTCTTTTGGTTAGCTAATGTAGTGTTTATGAAAACCACTGGACCTTTATTATATATGGCTCAACAGCTATCACGTAGCAGATTTTTTAAAAACTGAAGTGGAATACTTTAAATTTATTTTTATTAAATTTTATCTTCTTCATTTAGGTTCATTGTTCTAGTTTGTTAAGATCTTTTTTTCTCCCTAATTTAACAAGTTAGGGGCATTTGCGAATTTGATAAAATGCTTTCTGTATTTTTTTCCAAGTCACCTGAAAATACAAGGAGAGCTAATTCAAAAAGTTGCCTAAACAAACGATCTATAAACATTTAATGTATTCTTGATAGAAAATATCACAGAGATTTGAGTTGCTTTGTTTCTCACTTTCCCAGTAAATATGAAGTTTGTGGGAGACAATATTCATCTTCTTTGTTTTTATTATTGTTGTCGATATATATATAACATTTGTCAATTCAACATTTCTCATGTGTACAATTTAGTGATATCAATTACATTAATCATGTTGTGCAACCATCACCTAATATTGTTGCCAGATTTTCCGTCATCAATATGTTATCTTCTGACAAGTCCTAAGGAGCATCTTTTTCCTTTCTGATTCACTTTATAGTCCCATTTTAGGATGATATAACAGTTACATATAGACACTGGGGAAGCACGTTCAAAGATTCCAGCAGTGTGTTACTTATTAATTTGCCGTCATATATTTCTGAGTCATTAAAGCCGGTCTGACAAACGCAGCGGGTTGGCCAGCCAATGTCCTAGGGTTGGAGATCAAAATAATGATTGTAACTGGACTTATGATGTGGATGGGAAATGAGCGTATTCTAGCCAGAGTGTGAAACCAAGTCCCAGTCAGGTTTTTCGAAAGCCAAGAATTAGAACACCTAGCTCAGAAAAGCCTTCCTTGACTAGATCTAGGGGAGGCTGATTTATAGGGAAAATGAAAGAGAGACAATGTGTATGTTTTGGCTGCTCAGAGTATGCTGGAGCCTGCAAGGGAATGAATGAGAACATCGAAGAGAAAGCAGAGTGACCAGATGACAAAGAGCTGATGCACAGTAAGGGTCTGGGGGAGAAACCAGATGAATGTAAACACTAGTCACCTTGGACTCAGAACAAGGAGGGGCCCTTGAAAAGGCCCAGTGGATTGCATACAGCCCAGGTTATGCCACAAGAAGCCCTGGGAGGATGAACCCCAGAGGCCCTCAAAGTCAAGTTGGACCATGAAGTGAGCTGCAGAGGAATCCCGTCCAAAGGGCTCAGACCTCACAAAGGCTGCACGCGGCCGTTTTCCATCTCCAGCTCTTAATTTCCTAGACCTGACACCTTGTGCTCTATCCATTTATAGAATAGATATATACTGAGAAGCCCTGTATTGCCAGTGCTGGGCTAGACCCAGAGAAAGATGAAGAATCCTTAAATCTTTGAGATTCGTTTGTGGGGTAGCCCAGGTAGCATCCCCTCCTCCTGGAGGTACCATTCCCAGATGCTGGTGTCCCTGTGCCTGTCCTAATGTGACTGTACCATGCACTCCCCTCTTCCAGTCAAACTTGAATTTGTCTCCAAAATGAAGAGGAAGAGGAAATCATCAATTTTAGCTAGCTTTTTGTTCCATACCAGAGTGGTTTAGTTCTGTTGTTGGTATTGTTCAGTGCTGTTGAGTTGATTTCAACTCATAGGGACCCCATGTGACAGGGTAGAACTTCCCTACAGGGTTTTCTGTAATCTTTATGAGAACAGACCACTAGTTCTTTTTCCTGTGGAGTGGCTAGGTGGGTTTGAACTGCAAACCTTTAGGTTAGTAGTCGAGCTCTTAACCATTGCACCACCAGAGCTCCTTGGTTTAGTTCTAATACATTATTTTTTGCTTTATAATTTGTGTGGGTGTTATCATTCATTCAAAAATATTCAGTGAGCACCTAGAGTATCTGAGGCATCGTTCTGGGAGCAGATACTTGCAGGGTCGTGCCAGGGTCACATCTGGCTCACTACCTGTCATGCTTTAGGATTTGGTACAGATTCCGTAGTCTCAAGCAGCATGGGTTGAGGAATATCCTTTTCTGGGAAAATCTGCTTAGGATTGGTGAGAGAAGGTATGGGTCTGTCTTATACCCTGATCATCTCAGAGAGATGTGCCTGAGTGCAGGCACTGCTGAGTCCACGGCATGGGTCTATGTTCCATCAGAGGGATCATTCCCAGGGCTGAGGGTCCTCCCTTTTTATAAGGCAAACTTAGGAAAGCAGCTTTGTCAGTGGGGTATGCCCATGTAGCTTGGTGCCCATCTGGATTTGGGGGCCAGCTGTTGTCCTTGTCTGGGAGAATCAGCTCCCCAGTACCTAGAGACTTAAGACTCCTGGGATGTTATGGTTCCCTCTGCTGGCAGGAGAAAGCCACTGGTACCACGAGAAGTTGTGCTTGGGACAGCCCTTCCTGCTGGGAGAAAAGAGCCTCAGATGCCTCAAACTTGTTGTCCAGGCAAGACAGAGTGAGTCCCCTGGGCCACTTTCAGACAATCCTGCTCATTGCACCATGTGCAGTGATCAACCCTGTCATGGAGTAAATTGTGTCCCCCAAAAATAAGTGTATCAATTTGGCTAGGCCATGATTCCCAGTACTCTGTGATTGTCCACCATTTTGTCATCTGATGTGATTTTCCTCTGTATTGTAAATCCTACCTCTATGATGTTAATGAGGTGGGATAGGCAGCAGTTGTGTTAATGAGGCAGGACTCACTCTACAAGATTGGATTGTGTCTTGAGCCAATCTCTTTTGAGATATAAAAGAGAGAAGTGAGAAGAGAGACAGGGGGACCTCATACCACCAAGAAAGTAGCACCAGAAGCAGAGGGCGTCCTTTGGACCTGGGGTTCCTGTGCAGAGAAGCTCCTAGTCAAGGGAAAGATTGATGACAAGGACCTTCCTCCAGGGCCAACAGAGAAGGCCTTCATCTGGAGCTGACGCCCTGAATTTGGACTTCTAGCCTACTAGACTGTGAGAGAATAAAGTTCTGTTTGTTAAGACCATCCTCTCGTGGTATTTCTGTTATAGCAGCACTAGATGACTAAGACAAACCCAGACAGAGAGGCTGCTCCTATGGGAGCATGAGACACTCCATGGAACAGACACACACATGCCTTCACCCAATCTTTCGTCTGTACCTTTGGAATTTATGAATAGTAACACTGTATCTGTTGCATTCAAGTGTGGTTATAGCACAAGGGCAAAGACAAGTTCTTCTGTGGAGTGCTAGGTGTCACCGGAAAGATAAGATCATTTTCTGAGTCAATTCCATGTGGAAAGGCTCTTTCTCACAGACATTAGAAAGCTACTAGTAGAATTTAAGTTCTATGAGGCCAGGAAGTTTTGATTGGAATATTATAGATGCTCAACAATTATTTGTTGGATTGATGGATGGAAACTGGAAAGAAAAGGAGAGGCCTAGGTGGGTTGCAGGAAGAAATTTGCCGCTCTTAGTCTTTGCCATAGATGGATGGATGGATAGGTGGATGGATGAATCGATGGATAGATGCACAAGTGGGTGGGAGGATGACTGTAAGCTGGCATGAAATGGAGAGGCCTGGGAGGGTTGCAGGAAGGAATCTGCCTTTCTTGGTCTTTACTGTGTGGATGACAAATACTCTAGGAGGAACTGGAAGGTTGGTAGCACTGCTCTTTGTTGGGGGGAAATTTGAAAAACTTCCAACCTATGCCAACTAGGGAAGGAGTTTTTGTCTTTTTGGGGGCCGGAACATTACAGGAAGTGCCCTAAACCCTCAGCGGTCAGGTGGGGTTAACCAAGAGCCTCCAAAGGCAAGTGAAACCCAAGAGGACTAAGGTAGGACCTCTTGGTCCATCCTTGCAGGTTCTGAACTACTTTTTATCAGTGCTTTTCCTTTATCTTTTGACGTGGTTATGAACTTTTTCTACTTTTGCCTTATAATGCCATGGATTATGCTGCTAGATTCTCTAATGTTAAACCAATCCTTGCATTACTGGGACAAGCTCTTTTTGATCATGACGTTCTGTACTTGCTAGATTTATTCTGCTAATATATTTTGTGCCTAGATTTATAAGTGAGATTGGCTAGTATTCCCTATAATTTTCCTTTTTTGTACTGTCTGGTTTTGGTTATCAACGTTAAGTTAACTTCATGAGAAGAACAGCTTTTATAAAATAGAGATTATCTCTTCCTTAAAGACCTGGTAAAACTTGCTCATAAAACCATCTGGGCTTGATGTCTTCTGCAGGGGGGATATATTTGACAGCTAATTCAGTTTCTTCAGGAGCCATTCATCTATTCAGGTTTTCTATTTCTTCTTGAGTCTATTCTGATAATTTATATTTTTCTTAAATCTTGTCCAATTTGTCTACATTTTCAAACTTATTGGCATAAATTGCAGTTCATAATACTGAGCTATGATTTAACACAGGACATGGTATTCTTTAACAAAAAGTGCCCAGTGTTTTGTTTCCATAGATCATAAAGCTCTTAGGAACACTGAGACCTGGGGGATGGGTGTGTGGGGAGTGAACACTGTGAAGTCTCTATTTACTCTTGAGTTTCCATGGTAATACCTAGCATTTCTGAAGAGCTTGACAGTTTTGCAAGGCACCTATTGCTTGTCTATGTCCGTTGTCCTCACAAAGCCCTTGAGAAAAAGATTTTACAATTATCTCCAATATACAGATTAAAAAAAAATCTAATCAGCGATGTTAACTTATCCATGATATATAGATGAAGCCAGAAGTCAGTCCTAAATCACATTAGTTTAATTAGAAGAGAGTTTAGAGATCATCTAATTGAGGGGTTCTTAACTTGGGGCCAAGGAACCCTGGAGGCACAATGGTTAAGAGCTCAGCTGATAACTGAAAGGTCGGCAGTTCGAACCTACCAGCAGCTCCTTGGGTGAAAGATGTGGCAGTCTGCTTCCATTAAGATTACAGCCTGGGAAACCCTATGGGGCAGTTCTACTCTGACCTGTGGGGTCACTAAGAGTTGGAATCGACTTGACAGCAACAGGTTAAACTAGAGCCCACGGACTCCCAAAGAGCCCTTGGATAGACTTTATCAGGTTCGTGAATTTGGATGTGAAAAGAGTTACCTTTATTTTTATTAACTTCTAACTGCCATTTAGCATTTCCTTCTATTATGATTGTATGCAACAAGCCACAGGAGTAATTAGTGATACTTTTTCACCAGGAGAAAACACAGATATTTTCATGACATATTACAGTTGACAGAGACAATTCAAAATATTGTTTACACTCATCACTACTTCAGAATGATGTTAGAAGACCCACCTCTAGATCTGTTATTTAATGTTATCAAAGAAGCACATATATTAATATATCCCAGATTTTTTTTCTAGTTAATATCTTGACAACTATAGTTCAGATAATTGATCTCTTTTCTAATCCCTTGCATTTTACTAGAAGCATTTAAAAACTTTATTCTGAGGGTTAGTCATTGGTTCACCAGACTGCCCAAGAGGTCTCTGGTACAAATAATGACTAAGAAGCTAGGCTGAGGGAACTGGGGCTGTTACGGATTGAATTGTGCCTCCCAAAAATGTATGTGGAAGTCTTAACCCCTGAACCTGTAAATGTGAACTTGTTTGGGGAAATAGGTTTTATTTTTGCAGATGTTATCAGTTAAATTAACCAAATCATAACAGGGTAGGGTGGGTCCTAATCCTAATCCCTTCTGAGTGGCATTTTATAAAAGAGGAGGACAGACACAAAAGCAGAGTCACACACTGGAGGGAGACAGTATGAGAGGATCCATCTACAAGCCAAGGAATGCCAAGAAATGCCCAGGGCTGGCAGAACCTGAAAGAAACAAGGAAAAATCATCCCCTAGAGATGACAGAGAGAGAGCATAGCCTGCTGACACCCTGAATTCAGACTTCGAGCCTTCAGAACTGTGAGGAAATAAATTTCTGTTCTTTAAAGCCATCCAGTTGTCGTATTTTTTGATATGGCAGCTCTAGAAACTAAGGCAGGGACCAGAGCTATAAAGTTCCTTGTCTAAGGTGAAGTAATCAATAAGCAGCAGCCCGAGATGAGCCCTTTTTCCTCTGACCACTCTGCTCTCATGTAGATGCTGGTCAGGCAGTGGTGTCAGACCTGAGTCAGGGCTGGAGCAAGGCCATCAACCACCCAGCCACCAGAGAAACTGAAGTCAGAGCCAGACACAGATGAGACAGACATAATCCCTGTTTGCAGATCGCTGCAACGTAGAACTGCCACACAACCACAGCAGCTAAAGCTTTGTGCGTTCAACAACATCCACCAAGTGCCTTGTGTGCAAATCAAACGCAGTGTTCAGTTGGAGCATCTGGGGAACATCCACTGGGAGATGCTCAACTGGCAGCTGGATTTACAGGTTTAAAGTCGAGGAGGGAGAAGTAACCCTGAATGGTGTCCTAAACTAAGTGCAATCTCTGGTTACACGCCAGGTGAAGAGGACCATGTCCTTTCTTGCCCCAGATCCTCTAGTTCCACAGGGGGCAGCCTCACATGGCTTTCTTTTCCCTGACAATCAGTCTCATCGCCGTATTTTCTTACTTAGCTTCCAATCAACCTTGACTCCTGAACCTTCTCACACCTGCCACTATCTTTGTCAGCTTGCTTTTAAAAAAAACAATAGCTGACATTTAACAAGGTTGAATTCTGACTCTCCGCTATGTGACCATGAGTAAGTTAACTGAACTGCCCTAAAGCCCAATTGTCTCATTTGTAAAATGGGGGTAATAATAGTGCCTTACTCATAGTGTTGTAATGAGATAATGTACAGGAAGAGTTTGGCACAGAGCCTGCCGTAGAGTAAGCATTCAATAAACATTCATTGCTGTTACTGTTGATTTTTTTAAATTATTATTTAAACGCATTTTGTAAATCGCAAAGTGATGTTACAAATCCCACTGAACTATGAGATCGTTAAAAGTAGAAATCTGGTCTTTCCATTTCTGTGTCTGAATCATCTGCATTGTAGTCTCTCAAGAAATTCGTATTGAAGGAATGAATGAGTAAGAGATGACATTTATTTCTATTATTAGTTCTTGTGTATCGATTTGAGCATCTACTGATTTAAATATAAAGTAGCAGTATTTTTCTTCCAACATTAAATCAGATATTGGTCTTAGAAAAGAACTTCTGTAGAATTGTCTAGTGAAATACACAAGTGTTTTGGAAAATAATGCATAATGGAAAAATAATTTACTAAATTTTACTTTTTAAAATGTCAGAATTTGTACCATCAGATTCAATTATCCATACAATGCATTTTTGTTGAGCACCCACCCTACAGCAGGCTCGGTGCCAGTAGTGGAATCTCTAGTATTTTAGCAAGTGGCTTATGCTAACAGTAGTTTTATTAAAAGATATTTAAATGTCTAACAATAAGTCTGGAGGTCAGTGATTCCCAGTTTGTGGCAGTAGCTCAGCTTTGTCGTTGAGACTGACGCTGTTTCCAGTTTTCAGCTGTGTCATCCTAGGAGACTGGCTTTCCTAACTTAGGCTTCTGCCTTGTAACCACAGGATAGCTGCTGCAAGTCCATCCGTCTTATCTTTCCATGGCCATGGTCAAGACAAGAAGAGAGTAGGGGATGGGAGGTAAAGAGCTTTTTCATCCGTTTGGTTTACTCCTTTTATCAGGGACCAAAATCTTTCCTAGAAGCTTCGGTAGACTTCCCCTTACACTCTATTGGCCAAAACCGGATTGCGTGCCCACTGCAGTTTCCTAGTCTGGAAAGTGGCTTAATCAAGACTGGCTCTAGGACTCATGAGTGCCCCCTTGCTGCTTGAACAACAAACAGCACTTGGAATCTTAGCAAGAAAGCAGGAAGGGGTTGGGGAGAGAAATGGATTTTAAATCGGCAACCACTAGTGTTCACTCCAGGAGCCCTGGTGGTGCAGTAGTTAAGCAGCTCGGCTGGTAACTGAAGGGTCAGTGGTTAGAACCCACCAGCCTCTCGTGGGAGAAAGATGTGACAGTCGCTTTCATAAAGATTAAAGCCTTGGAAACCGTATGGGGCAGTTCTTCTCTGTCCTATAGGGTCACTATTAGTTAAAAACAACTTGACGACAGTCCACGCCACTGTGTTAAGGCATTTTTAAAAAAGTAATACAAAAGACAAGGAAGGCGTAGATCATTAATGTGAGACATGGGAGAGCAAGAAAAAAAGTTACGCAAATTGTTGATGCTTGTGAACAACAATAACAAACAAAACTAGTGAATGAATGTCAAAGGCTTAAACTTCATTGTAAAAAAAAATTTTTTTTTAGTAATTCAAAACTGGTATGGTGAATGGAAATGTATTAAATCCAACTTAAATATATTAAATGCTACTTAAAACTTGTATGGTGAATGCCGCATGAGAAGTAACAGGCATCTTGTTCAAATCCATACACGCTGTCCTTACTTGATAAAACAAAAAAAACCCGTTGCCACTGAGTCAATTCCAACTCATAGCAACCCTATAGGACAGAGTAGAACTGCCCCATAGGGTTTCCAAGGAGCAGCTGGTGGACTTGAACTGCCGGCCTTTTGGTTAGCAGCCAAGCTCCTTAACCACTGTGCCACCATGGCACTCTGCAATCTGTTCTAGAACTTCCATCCACTGGTTTTTATTTTGCTCCAAGAGCTATACGGAGTAAGCATCCACTTCCCTTTTTTTCAGTTTTAACCTTTTCCTGTTTATACAAGTAATATATGCTCATTTGTATTTATCTCTTCCTTAGTGAATTATCTTCCCTACCTTTTGCCCCTTTTTATCTATTGGAGTCTTAGACATCTTCTCATGCCAGAATAGGTGTAATTCTGTCTCTAAATAATTTTAGAAATATAAGCAAGCAGGTACATCTCTTTAAGTCCTTTTTCTAGGACTGACATTTGAGAGGTGAAAGGAGAGCTTTAAGAAACCTTCAAGTCACAGCTTGGCACTGCCTTGTTGTGTCCCAGGACCCCAAATCTGTGCCTATTATTCCTTAGTTCATTAATTCATTTAACAAATATTTATTGAGCACCTGCCAGTTGAGGTGTTGGAAACACAGCAGTGAACAAAACAGGCAGAAATTCCTGATCTCATGAAGTTTACATTCTAATACGAGAAATAGACAATAAAAAAAAGTAAACAAGTAAAATACAAGTGAAGGTGGTAAGTGCTATGGAGAAAAATAAAGCAGAGAAGATGGGTAGGCGGAGACGGGGGCAGAATTTTAAGTAGAATTGAGAGGGGAGGCCTCACTGAGAAGGAGACCTTTCTACCCACACCTGGAGGAGGTGAGAGGCAAGTTACTGGTATCAGGGGAAGAGCATTCCAGACACAGGAAACAGCAGAGACAAAGCTGTCAATAGCAACATGCCTGAAGTGTTGAAGGAACAGCAAGGAGGCCAGTGTGGCTCTTGTGAGTGACTGAGGGTGACATGGTAGGAGATGAGATCAGAGAAGTAACAGGCAGTCTTTGGAGGCAATGAGTTGGTTTCGTAAGGACTTGGGTTTTTCTCTGTGGGAGATGGGAGCCGTTGGAGAGGTCTAGTGGACATGATCTGATTTAGGAATGACATAGCCTGACTTGGCTTTTAAATAATCTCTGGCTGCTGGATTGAGTCTGTGGGGGACAAAGGCAAACACCAGTTAGGAAGCTAATACCATAATCTGGGTAAAGAGTGATGGTGGAGTTGAATAATCTCTAGAGTGTAGTGAAGAACTAGGAATTGCTTTCTTAGTGGCACATTTTGCAAAGCCTTCTTGAACAGTACTAGGTTGCTGAGAACTTAAAGATATGCCTGCAGTTACAACCAGGGAACACATTAATGTGATGTAAAGTCATGCAGGTTGTACTGTTGTATAGTGTGTGTATAAATTTATTGTTTCCTCTAGCAAAACAATGAAGAGTATAAATTATAGAGTCAGACTTCCTGGATTTAAATCTTGGCTCCACCATTTACTAACGGTACAACCTTGTGCAAGTTACTCTAACCTCTCTGAGCCTCAGTTTTCCCATCTGTAAAATGGGGACAATAGGTTGTTGAGAGGAGTAATGAGTTAATGCATGTAGAGAACTTAGCACTATATTGATATTGATATATAATCATCCCTCAGTAGATATTAGGTCCCATTTTAGATACATGTAAAGGTCAAGAACATCTTTATTTAGCTTATTTTATTTAGAACCATAGCATATTAGAGCTGGAAAGGAACTGAGACGTTATTTAATCAAACCCCCTCATTTTACAGGAGAAGAGAGTGAAAACTAGAGATCAAAATTGATGTGGCCAAAGAGGTGGGAGGGGGAAAGAGGAGTGTGGCCAGTGCCACCCCGCTGATGGCAAAGTGGGTACCAGAACATGGGTCTCTTGACTTCCAGTCCAGTGCTTTCTCTGATGCCATGCTGCTTTCAAATACCCCTCAACACAATGCTAGGTGAGTATAACAACAACAACAACAACCGGTTGTTGGACTCTTACTTTATGCCAGGCGCTATGCTAAGTATGTTGCACATACTCACTCATTTAATTCTCACAAGAACCTCATGAGGTAGATACAACTATTATCCCCATTTTGCACAAGAGGAAACTGAAGGTTAGAGAGAGATCAAGTTAACTCCCTCAAGGTGAAGAATGTTTGTGGTGTGGGGGAACGTGCACAGACCTGGGAGTCAGAGGGTCCCACCACCATGACACTGCCTGCCCCTTAGAAAGCCATGTACCTTTTCCATTTGTAGAATAGGGAAATTGAATCCAATTTTTTTCTTTTTTTTTTTTATTGTTGTACTTTAAGCGAAAATGCACAATTCAAGTTAGTCTCTCATACAAAAATTTATACATACATTGTTATGTGACCCTAATTGCTCTCCCTATACTGTGACAGCACACTCCTCCTTTCCACTCCTGATTTCCCGTGTCCATTCTACCAGCTCCTGACCCACTCTGCCTTCTCATCTCACCTTCGGACAGGAGCTGCTCTTTTAGTCTCAAGTATCTACTTGAGCTAAGAGGCACCCTCTTTACGAGTATCATTTTATGTCCCATAGTCCAGTCTAATCTTTGTCTGAAGCGTTGGCCTCGGGAACGGTTTTAGTTCTGGGTTAACAGAGAGTCTGGGGTCCGTGCTTTCTTGGGATCCTCCAGTCTCAGTCAGACCACTAAGTCTAGTATTCTTACTAGAATTTGAGTTCTGCACACCACCTTTCTCCTGCTCCATCGGGGACTCTCTGTTGTGTTCCCTGTCAGGGCAGTCATTGGTGGTAGCCGGGCACCATCTGATTCTTCTGGTCTCAGGCTGATGAAGTCTCTAGTTTATGTGGTCCTTTCTGTCTCTTGGGCTAATACTTCTCCTTGTGACTTCGGTGTTCTTCGTTCTCCTTTACTGCAGGTGAGTTGAGACCAACTGATGCATCTTAGATGGCTGCTCACTAGCTTTTAAGACCCCAGGCACCATTCACCAAAGTAGGATGCAGAACATTTTCTTCATAAACTTTGCTATGCCAATTGACCTAGATGTCCCCTGAAACCATGGTCCCCAGACCCCCATCCCTGCTACTCTGTCCCTCAAAATGTTTGGTAGTATTCAGGAAACTTCTTAGCTTTGGTTTAGTCCAGCTGTGCTGACTTCCTCTGTAGTGTGTGCTGTCCTTCCCTTCACCTAAGATAATTCTTGTCTACTATCTAGTTAATGAATAACCCTCCTTGTTACATTTTGTGTGTGAACTTTTTCATGGGTTTTTACAATAGAGGTCTCATACAATATTTGTCCTTTTGTGACTGACTTATTTCACTCAGCATAATGTCCTCCAGTTTCATCCATGTTATGAGATGCTTCACAGATTCATTGTAGTTGGGAGTATTTTAATTAACTTTTCAATCTCTCCTTTTGTTATGGGTTTATTTAGTTGTTCTACCTCTGTTTGTGTTAGTTTAGGTAGGTAGTGAGTTTCTAGAAATTTGTCCATTTCCTCTAGGTTTTCAAATTTGTTAAAGTTTTTCATAGTATTCTGTTATGGTTCTTTTAATTTCAGTTAGGTCTGTTGTGATATCACCCATCTCATTTCTTATACAGGTTATTTGCTTCCTCTCCTGTTTTTCTTTTGTCAGTTTGGCCAATGGTTTATCAATTTTGTTGATCTTTTCAAAGAACCAGCTTTTGGTCTTGTTAACTCTTTCAATTGTTTTTCTATTCTCTATTTCATTTAATTGTGCTCTAATTCTTGTTATTTCCTTTCTTCTGGCACCTGAGGGCTTCTTTTTTTTTAATTTAAAATAATTTTTTTATTGTACTTTAGATGAAGGTTTACAGAACAAATAGTTTCTCATTAAAAGTTAGTACACATATTGCTCTCTGACAGTGGTTAACAACCCCACGACATGTCAACACTGCCCTTTCTCAATCTCGGGTTCCCTATCACCAGCTTTCCTGTCCCCTCCTGTCTTCTAGTCCTTGTCCCTGGACTGCTGTGCCTCATTAGTCCTGTTTTGTTTTCTGAGGCTGTCCAATCCCTGGCTGAACGGTGAACCTCGGAAGTGACTTCACCACTGGGCTGAAAGGGTGTTTGGGGGCCATACTCTTGAGGTTTCTCCAGTCTCTGTCAGGCCGGTAAATGTGGCCTTTTTTTGTGTGTTAGTATTTTGTTCTACATACTTCTCCAGCTCTGTCCAGGACCATCTGTTGTGATCCTGGTCAGAGCAGTCAGTGGTGGTAGCCGGGTACCATCTAGCTGTACTGGACTCAGTCTGGTGGAGGCCTTGGTAGCTGTGGTCCATTAGTCCTTTGGACTAATCTTTTCCTTGTATCCTGTTCTCTTCATTCTCGCTTGCTCCTGAAGGGGTGAGACCAGTGGCGTACCTTAGATGTCTGCTCACAGGTTTTTAAGACCCCAGACGCTACTCACCAAGGTAGAATGTAGAACATTGTCTTTATAAACTGTGTTATGCCAGTTGAGCTAGATGGTTCCCGAAACCATGGTCCCCAAAGGCTGAGGGCTTCTTTTGCGGCTCTCTTTCTACTTGTTTAGGTTGTAGAGTTAATGTCTTGATTTTGGCCCTTTCTTCTTTTTGGATGTGTGCATTTATTGCTATAAACTGACCTCTGAGCTCTACTTTTGCTGTGTTCCACAGGTTCCAATAGGATGTGTTTTTGTTCTCATTTGAGTCTATGAATTTCTTTATTCCATCGTTAATTTCTTCTATAACCCAGTAGCTTTTGAGCAAGGTGTTGTTCGGTTTGATTTTTTTTCCCTTGCTTTTTCTGTTATTGTTTTCTACTTTTATGGCTTTATGGTCAGAAATGATGCTTTGTAATATTTCAATGCTTTGGATTGTGTTAAGGCTTGCTTTATGGACTAATATGTGGTCTATTCTGGAGAATGTTCCATATGCGTTGGAAAAGAAAGTATACTTGGCTGCTGTTGGGTGGAGTGTTCAGTATATGTCCATGAGATCAAGTTGGTTGATTGCTGCATTTATATCTTCCCTGTCTTTATTGAGCTTCCTTCTGGATGTTCTGTCCTTCACTGAAAGTGGTGTATTGAAGTCTCCTACTGTTATTGTGGAGCTGTCTGTCTCTCTTTCCAATGCTGTTGGAGTTCGTTTTATGTATTTTGGAGCCCCGTCGTTGGGTGCATAAATATTTCTTATAGTTATGTCCTCCCGGTGTATTGACCCTTTAATCACTATATAATGTCCTTCCCTATCCCTTGTGGTGGGGAATCCAATTTTTATGGCTCCTTTTTAACTTTAAAATTTGCATATCCTAAGTGCTTTGTGATTATCCAGTCTGTAAGAAATACCATTTCAGTTCATTAAACTTGCTGTTTTATTAACTTACTTTCATCTTAAGGATCAGCTGCAAGAAAGGCTATTTGTAGAACAGCCTAGAAACCAAAATCACCAAGGCTGAGAGGGATGCCTGAAATGTTATTTCTGGCTTCCACAGCAACCCTAACATTGGGCGTTAAACATAATGGAATCAACTACTGAGAGTTTGCTTCAGTGATGAAGGAGCAAATTACTGGCTCAAGAGTTTTCCTTTTGTGTAATATACTGTCTGAGTGTGTCTTAGGGAGTTGAAACCTAAGCCAAGCTAAGTAAGAATGGAGGAAGTGAAGCACTGTATCAAAGTGGAGATAGAAGATGTTTCCAAAAGACTTGGAGAATGAGTAAATCTAGGCACCTAAGAGAGTCACCGTGGAGCAGAAAGATGAGGGGAATACAGATGCGGAGTTTTCAAGGGAGGCGAGTATAGCTGGCCCCATTTTTAATTATTGTGGTAAATGTATAGATAATGAAACATTTATCATTTCAACAATCTTCACAAGTATGGTCAGTGACATTAAATATGTTTATCATGTTCAACAATCACCACTAACTATTCCCGAATTTTTCCATCACCCTTATGGTCCCACTTAAAAAAAAAAAAACTTGGAGGGAGCATGGCTTGAGGTGAGTTTTGTGAGGAGAACTGAGCATGCTCAGTTGCTTTTTTCTGTTCCAGTGTATTTGGAGTCCTTAGCAAGAACCCATGGTGGTGGATGGGTGAAGCATCAAGGAGGCAGATGTTGTGGAGCTGAGGGATCCATTAGGGGCAGTGCTGTTCGCAGCTGTCGCTCCTCTTCTCCTAACTTGGATTTGCCGAACACTCAGAAAGCAGATGAGGCAATTGCTCAATTTATTAAGTTAAAAAGCTCCTGTGGGTCAAATGCCAGTTTCCTTTTTAAAACCTACCTATGCTGTTTTTGTTTTTTTCTGCAGAGAGAAGAAATCCCCAAACTGTTTCCCAGTACTCTCTGTACTATGTCTTTTGGGGGGCCGGGGTGGGGATGGAGCAGGTTGTAGAGGTCTCAATTGTAAGATATGAGTCATTTCCCAATTTGTGAAAGGAAGGAAGCAAGATAGTAAGAGGGGGTTTGCTAGCGAATACCAAACTTATTCTGTATACATGATCAGCTCATTTTTTAAAAAAAAAAAAAAAAAAGGGGGGGGGGTTTAAACACCATGGACTGTTTTAGGGCTTATTTATACTTCCCTTTATCAATTAAAAGAAAGCTTGTTTGTGGGGCAAACTCTGAGAGGAGACGTGAGGGGCTTTTTCCAGCAAAGCTTCAGCAAACCGTTTTACTCTGGAAGGAAATTCAATTCACTGAAAACTGTTTTCTCCAGGGCTAAATGGGGGCAGCTTTCTCTTTGGCTCCCTTGCAAAGAAAATTGTCCAGGCTTCTGGAAACCACAGTTGCTGAGCCTCCTACGATTTCTCTTTTCTTTCTGCTCATGTAACAGTTACTAGACGAGACTGGTGTGATGTGGCGTGTTTTTTTTTTCTTTTTTTTTTTTTCTTTCTTTCCCATTTTGTTGGCTCATTGGTGCACACTCCCTGAGGGCCTTAAAAAGCTGTGCTCCTAAAGGAATTTATGACAGTCAGCAGGGATAGCTAGGATGTGAGCTGGCGTCAACCCTGGATCCCTTCTCAGGGACAGCCCCTTGTTGCTGCTTTGTGAAACACTCTTGCTACCCAGAGATGCAGGCTCATTCACCAGAACTTTCTTTTCAAATCGCCAAACATATAACTTGTTGTTATAAAATTTTCCCACTGTCTCCGTAGAAGGATAGAACCCGTCCTGAATGTGTCTCTCCCAGCACACTCCTCTCTGCTCTGAAAATGCTCTTTGTGGTCATAAAGAGGTGGCTCAAAGTGTCAACAGAGCAAATTTCAATTTTTGCCTGTGAATTGTGGCTCTACTTGTAGGTTTCAGAAAGAAACTTAATAGAATAAAGGTTGACACCCACACCATACTCTCCTGTGTTCTTGAGGGAAGTACATAGCACATGTCACCTTGAATGGTATCAGCTGCTTTTTATAAGGCTTGTGGAACAAGCCAGTCTGGGATTAAAAAGCGCAGAGCAGAGGAAGAAAGCCAGAGCAGCTCTGGCAGAACAGGGGATCATGGCCAGACAGTCTCCATTTTCCCCAGTCATCCCTTACCTTCTCTTTTCCCCACCAAGGCATTCAAAGCAAGGTGTATGTAGGGGGAAGACCTTGGACATGGTCTCCATCTGAATGCACAGTTACTTTTATTCTTAGTAGCTGGCCAAGAGATTGTTGTTATTAGTTGCCATGAGTCGGCTCTGACTCATGGCGACCCCACAGCAGAACAAAACGCTGCCCCCTGTGCCATCTTCATGATGTTTGGTATGCTTGAGTCAAGTGTTGGGGCCACTGTGTATTTTGAGTGCTTTCCAAATTAGGGGGCTCATCTTCCAGCACTACAATGCAAAATCTTCTTTTGTGATCCATAAGGTTTTCAAGTAGGTTGCCAGGCCTTTCTTCCTAGTCTGTCTTAGTCTGGAAGTTCCACTGAAAACTGTCTACCATGGGTGACCCTGCTGGTATTTGAAATAGTGGTAGCATAGTTTCCAGCATCATAGCAACATGCATGCCACTACAATATGACCAACTGACAGACAGGTGGTGGTAGTCCAGATGTAGAGAGTGTATTTGCTATATATCTTCACTGGGTTCATGCCTCCTCATTCAGAAGTACAATCTCCTGTGTCTGTTCTTCATGAATGAGGGTTAGGCTGTTCTGGTTAAGTAAATATTACACTTCTTGAATAATAATTCATCTTGCCGTGCCTCATTCCGTAGTCATCTGTGTATTTGTTCACCAATCGTCTGTGTACTTGTCTCACTGACTTCCTAGACTATAAACCCCCTGAGGCTGGGGACTGTGTCTCCCAAATGCTTATATCCCTACAGTACCAGCTGTTATTTTTTGCACATAAAACCTTCAGTTCACTGCCTTCTATGTGCCTGTGCCAGCCTCGAGCCAGGCATTGGTGAAACAAAGATGAATAAGGCCCAGATGTGACCTCAAACTTTATGGTTTGGTGAGGCTTGCAGTCCAGTAGATACGGTAAGTATTTGCAGGATGACATCATTGCACATTAAGTTACTGTGTTTCATGTCATCACTAGCTGGCGATGGAGAAGGCACTTCAGGACTGTGCAGGTGCACAGGTGGATCTCTGGCCCTGGGACCTGAGAACAGCGTTGCCTTCCAGGACACTGGCCCAGGGCAGAGGACATGGTGGGGGACATTTGTACTCAGGGGAGTGTGTCTTTAGTTGAGTTGAACTCCTGGGTCTCAGAATATTTGGATCAGGAGACATAGGATAATCTAGGATGTGTGGTACCATATTTATTGGGCCACTCCTGGTCTTGAGGAAGGGGTGCTGGGGCACAGGAAGGGGATGTCCTGCCACTGTCTTCTCTTCTGGACTCTACCTAATGGCAGAGGGTCTCTCAGGCTCACATGCCTGGTGGGACAGAGTTCTCAGATTTCTCACGCTTCAGAATCAATCACCTGGGGAAATTGTAAGTGCAGATTCCTGGGTCCCACCAGAGATTCTGATTCACTGGTCTAGGGAGCTGCCCAGGATTCAGCACTTTGAAAAGTACCCCAGGTGTTGCTGAAGTCATCAAAATGTTGAGGATCACTGCTGTGGGATGTTCTTCATTGTACCTCCATGGATCAACTTCCTAGCCCACTCCAGCTCATGCAAGGGGTATCTGCAACAACTCCCTCCCCTGCCTTCCCACTGCTCCCACCCACACGCACACACTGAAGACTCAGTTAGATGGAAGATCTGTGAGCCTGGCACTGTGCTGGGTACCAGGGATTCATAGAGGATGATACAGGTGGGCTGGGTAGCCTTATGCGTGAGATGTGGTGGAAAAATGCTCAGCCAGAGGTAACCTCGGGGTACGGAGGGCCCAGAGGAAGGTCACTTAGCCCAGCAGAGGGAGGCCATCAAAGAATGGTTTTCAAAAATAGGTGACTAATACATGCTATGACCTGAATGAACCTTGAAAACATTATGCTGAGTGAAACAAGTCAGATACAAAAGGATAAATATTGTACGATCCCATTTATATGAAATATCTAGAGTAGGCAAATGCATAGAGACAAGAGTTTATTAGTGGTTACCAAGGACTGGTGGGAAGGGAGAATGGGGAGTTATTGCTTACTGTGTACTGAGTTTCTGTTTTTTTGAGGGGTGATGAAAAAGTTCTGAAAACAGATAATGGTGATGGTTACACCGCATTGTGAATGTAATTAATGTCACGGAATTGTACACTTAAAGAGGGCAAAAATAGCGAGTTTCATGTTGTATATATTTTACCACATTAAAAAATTTTAAGTGACATTAATATATTATTATCCACTTATTAAACTAGCAAGAATAAATGGAAATTAAAAAAAAGTAAGGACTAAACAATCATGATATTTAATGGCTGCATAACATTCTGTTACATAAAAATATTGTTGTTTAACCAGCTTCCTATCATTGGACATTTAGGCTGTCATTGGGCAAATATTACTGAAGAACAATCTGTGACTATGTATAAAAGAGCTATAAAATGGTTCATACCATTAATTGATAATTCCACTTTGGCACATATGCTCCAAGAAGATAATGTAAATGAAAATTAAAAATTTACAAATAAAAAATATAGGTGACACCCGTGCCATTGAGTGGGACTCATAGTGATCCTATAGGACGGAATACAACTGCCCCATAGGGTTTCCAAGGCTGTAATCTTTATGGAAGCAGATCGCCAAGTCTTTGTCCCATGGAGCTACTGGGTGGATTTGAACCACTAACCTTTCAGTTAGCAGCCAAGTGCTTAACCACTGTGCTACCAGGGCTCCTTATGGAACTACAGGCAGTTTGATACTGCTGGGGTATTGGTGCAGAGCAGGAAGTGGTTGGCGGGTGGAGGAGGCTAAGGAGTTCGCTACATCATTCTCCGAAGAACGTCAGTGACCTTGCTGTCAGTGACCCTGAGGAAGGTAGCTTTCGAGGAAGTTGCTCTGATGAAACAGCTCACTGAAGCTCATTTATATTGGGAACTTGTTGTTATTGTTAGCTGCCGTCAAGTCAACCCAACTCATGATGACCTCATGCATGACGGATTGAAATACTGCCTGGTCTGGTGCCATCCCCATGATCATTATGGATTAGACCACTGTGATCCATAGGGTTTTCATTGGCTGATTTTCAGAAGTAGATCACCCGGCCTTTCTTTCTAGTCCATCTTAGTCTGGAAGCTCTGCTGAAACCTGTTTGGTAGCATAGCGATATGCAAGCCTCCACTGACAGACAGGTGTTGGCTGTACTGAGGTGCACTGGCCAGAAATCAAACCCAGATCTCCCACATGGAAGGCAAGAATTCTACCACTGAACTACCAACGGACCTCATACTGGGAACTTAGCTCTGCCAAATCCAGCTATTGTGACTTAGATCAATGAATCTCATCTAAATCTTCAATCATGGAAATGTTCTAGTATAAAGAGAGGAAGACTAAGGTTAATTTTGTTGGGAAATCTCTCTGCTTTCCCAGGCCAGGAAAGGCCCTTGATGAGATGATTGGGGCATTACATTTAAGAGCAGTCTAATAGGAATGATCAGGAAGTGATGGCAAATTGGTTTCATTTGGCAAGTCCCCTCCTATCCGCAGGTGGTAGGAGCTTGGGGTGTCGAGAGGAATCCTATGGCTGAGCTTTGATTCTGAGGCCAGGGTTGATTAGGGACATCTGCCACAGGGGCTGTGTGGGGGTACGGGTGACAATGTGCAAGTCTTAGATTTACCATCCTGGTTCTGGTTTTATCATGTGACCGGCTATCAATCCAGATGTCTCCCTTCCTGTGGTTGGTTTTTGAACCCTATGTGCAGGGCTTGATATTTATACAAATTAGATTTCATCTTGTTAGTTTCAACTTATTCCAGCCCTCCAAAATCCTTTCTGGTCCTGATTCTATTACTCAGCCTATTAGCCATTCCTTACCAGCTTTGTATGTTGTAGTGTCGAGGGAACCACAAGTGCCCCTAGAATCTGGAGAAACACTTGGTAAATGTTACCAAGTGGAAATGTTTGTTAACCAGTCCAAAATATGTCCCAGATCCTATTAAGAAGCCTAGGGTGTCTCCCTAATAGAATGTAATCCAGTTTTCAGGGATTCCCCAAGTGGTCCTTTACGAAGATGTGAGCAGACCATGAATGATTCCAAAAAAGCCCTAGCCCATCAACTGCTCTGTTAAAAGTCTGCCATGATGTCATGCAGCAGCTGGAGACTGACTCATAAGGGAATTGGAGAGGGAAGAATTGATTGTTGTCTTTCCAGCATTTGCCCTAATCAAGTGCCCTGAATATAGGAGAGCTACAGGTTAAGTGGGGATTTGGTTCTAAAGTTCCACTGGGGCAAAAATCAAATCTAGTCAGAATTACCTCTGAAATAATCCCTTAAAGTGCCTGGAAGCCCTGAGAGCTAGTCACCTCACCCTGGAGGCACCAACAAACAAACAAACCTATTGCTGTTGAGTCAGTTTTGATTCATGGTGACTGATGTGTTTCAGAGTAGAACTGAGCTCTGTAGGGTTTTCTTGGCTGTAATCTTTAGGGAAGCAGATCAGCGGGCTTTTCTTCCACAGTGCCACTGGGTGGGTCCAAACCATCAACTTTTCAGTTGGTAGTCGGGTACAAACCATTTGCACCACCCAGCACACATTGGGGCTGAAACCATGGGAAGTAGCATGAGAGGCCACGTCTCAGGCCCCGGTGGGAAGGTGCTCTTTGATCCCAACTGTGGATGGGAACACTGTGCTGGCTTACACATTAGTCTTTCCTCTCAGTCTGTCTCTCTGCCTCTCTTTCTTTTGCAAGCCCATACAGCTCAATTCACATAAATCAGCTGCTTCTAGGTGCATCTTCCCTATGTTCTGATGTCCTAGTTTTACATTGTTATAATGGATGATACTTAAGATTTTTACAATTTGAGGAGACTATTCCTTACAATCTTTCTTTTGCTCTGAGCCTATGCCCATCTAACAGGCTACCGTCATAAATATGGCTTTATCCAGAAGATCATGTTCTGACTGTTGATGAGGCCAGCCTTGTCTGTTTGCCCTTCTTATTTCTCATTGAAAAGTAATAAATTAGATTTAAAATCAGACAATGGGTCATAAGTATGATTAGCTAATTTACCCGGATTCAATTTCTTAGGAATGGATAAAATCGAGTTCTTTAAACTTCACTGCAGAACACCAGAGTGTAAAACCAGGCTTGCAATCTGATTCCATTCAGGTGCCGACTCTGATAGATTGTCGGTAGGTATCTGAAGTGCAGGGATGCAAGGATCCTAAAGCTGAGACCAAGCTGAGTAGAAGAGGGCCAGAATTGATTAGCTATTCTGCCAGGGGCAAAAGAGGGCGTTGCTGAGCCCACCCTAGAGCCAGGGTACCTATACCAAGAAACAGTCAGTGATTCTCTCATATTCTCTCTCTCTCTCTGTGAGAGAGACAGAAAGAGAGTGAGTGATCTTAGCCACAGCAGTATCATTCAAAAATGTGCCTTTCATGCTTTTATCTAAGAAAACATTGATAAAAATGTTTGCACAGAGGCCTCTGGCGTCTCACTAGAGACCTCCTTCCAGATTGGCTTCATGTATTTAGCAACAACAATATACTCTATTAATCTTTCTAGTCTACCTATTTCACTGTATCCTGTTATTTGTCTGTATGAGTGCCTTTCACCATTGGGAGCCTTTTCCTTCATTGTATTACCAAAGCCCTACACACAGTAGTACTAAATATTTGTTGAATGACTGGATCTACCTAATTGTTCTACCTATCCGAATCTGCATTTCTACCTCGCTAGAGTCAGTCATTTGCCTTGCTGATATCCAGACACTCCCTAACAATAGATTTCCCCTGATCCTTCTGATCTGTTGCATCTCAAATAGAAAATGAATTAAATTTTGCATGATTTTTTTTTTCTTCTTAAACTTAGGCTGACTCAGAATGATCATGGTTCTCTCTCTCTCTGTAATCATAAAATAACTTTAATTTCCCTCCCCAGTGTCCCTTTGAAACTCCTGGTGAACTAGTTTTTCTCCCTGTCCTTTTGTGAAATTTTAATCGTGTCTCATAGTCTTTCTGGCCACTCTTGGATAATTAAAACTATCCTCTGGTCGTTTCTAGCTACAAGAAGAGTTTTTGCCCTTGGCTCACTGCCACTTTTTCCAACATGGCTCTTGTCGTAATTTTCGGGGATTTCAAGAATTTTTTTCCTTTATTCAAACTACTTTTATTCAAATAAAATTTAAAAATACAACACTAGTTTATCTTTACATATTTTATTTTTTTAACATCAAAATTCTCACTTGGCACCACCTCATAAGTACTAAGAATACATGATTTGCTCTAGTGATGATGTTGTTTGAATTGGAGTCCACAATAACCACATATCCCAGTTTTGGGTTCTTTGTCTAAGTTTATATACACTTTTGGATGGCCAAGAGCTCCTTCAGTGCTGACTCATGATATCACTCAACTTTCTACTTCAGTGATCCCTCGATAGCTTTGACTTCCTTGCCTTAAATATTCTTGTCCTTTATCATATTTCAGCCATTTGCTCCTCTAGTCATAAACATGACCTGTGATTACAGTAACTGTAATTCCTTCATAACCTTAACTTTAAACCTCCTAATGGTAGAATTCTTGCCTTTCATACCAGAGACCCAGGTTCGATTCCTGGTCCACGCACCTCATGCACACCCATCTGTCAGTGAAGGCTCTTGTGTTGCTATGAACAGGTTTCAGCAGAGCTTACAGACTAAGACAGATTAGGAAGAAAGGGTTGGTGATCTACTTTAGAAAATAAACTAAACCGTACAGATCACGATGGTCTAATCCATAATTGATCATGGGGATAGCACAGGACCAGGCAGCATTACTATCTGTTGTGCATGAGGTCACCATGAGTTGGGATACAATCGGATGGCAGCTAACAACCCAGGTGTGGTAATGGTTAAGAGCTCAGCTGCTAACTGAAAGGTTGGTAGTTTGAACCCGCCCAGTGGCTCCTCGGGAGAAAGACCTGGTGATCTGCTTCCTTAAAGATTACAGCCAGGAAAACCCCATGGGACAGTTCTACTGTGTCACATGGGGTTGCTATGAGTCGAAAGCAACTCCACGGCGTCTAACAGCAACAACAACAATCTTCCCATGCTAGTGAGGTGATTTCTTTCTACTCTTCCAGTGCTAACAATTGTTTGACTTTATCTGGATTTTTAATCCTTTGATTCTGCTTCCTTTTCACTATCCTTCGCCTCCTTGTTTCTTCTTTTCCCTATTTCCCCCAGCTTTAATTCCATAGGAAGTCATGATAGTCACCCTTTCCCTTGAATTGTCATTCTCTCTTTGCTGACTAACAACCCTGGTTAAATCCAACACTTAAATGCTTTTCCCTGTATCTGAATGTAGCTGGAGTAAAACATATCATCATGTTGATCAGCCTCACTTAAATTTCATGATTGACAGCCTCAAACCCAAAAAACCAAACCCGTTGCCGCCAAATTGATTCCAACTCATAGCGACCCTACTGGACAGAGTTAAACTGCCCCATTGGGTTTCCAAGGAGCGACTGGTAGATTCGAACTATCGACGTTTTGGTTAGCAGCCATAGCTCTTAACCACTGCGACACCAGGGTTCCCACCGGCCTCAGGTAGGCCTTTAATGCATGCTGTAATTCCCTCATCCATCCACTCTACCGCTGTCCTAGAAACTGTCACATTCTTTCATTTCTGTCATTACATTTTTCATGGTTCTCTTTTTATGTGCCCACAAGCCATCTGTTTGTGGAAACTTTGCCAGGAGTTGATATGAAGCATCACATTTTCTGAAATCCATTTTGAGGAGTCTGGCTCTGGGCAAAAAACCTAGGTGTGAATTTTCAGGCCTGACCACAGGCAGTTACAAAAGCTTTACCTGCCAGGCTTCAGGGGGAAAGCTGCCCTCCCTAGCCAGACGTGGTGCACAGGAAGTGCACTGCCATCTCTGAAGGGAGCTGCAATCAAGGATTCAGCCCACCTTCACGTATCTGCATTCCTAGCCCAGGCACCTCTGTATGGAGGCCTCTTTATCAGGGACCTTGGGTAGGGCCTTCCTCAGGAGGCTGTGTTGAAGCCTCCTTATCTGTGAAGACACTTTCCCCAACTCTGATTCATACTCAGTAATTTTCCACTCCTAGTCCTCCCCCTTGTTCTCCTCCCCAACCCAGCCCCAGGGTCCATAAAATTGGAGGAGCCTTTTGTTCTGGGCTCCCTCAGCAGTAAGTCCCTACATCTATGATGACCTACCTGGCCTTCACCCAACTGCTGTTCCTGGGGAAATATGGAACAAGGAGGAGTCGGCATCTTCTCTGGGTTTCTCTGGTTTGTATCACAGTAAGCCATAAAGGCTTGACTGTAACTTTCATTGTAGCTTGTCTTCTCTGACGCCTGACAGCTCAGCTCAGCTCTCTCCAGCTCAGCTCAGTGCCCTGAGAGACTTCCTTCCTCACCCCACCTTGGGCATTCACCTATTGTTAGGACCGTATTTCTCCTATTCCCCAGTCCCTCAAAGATTGGTGACCTCCGTCTCTCCATCACACCTGTCCCATCCCTTGGTCTCCATGGGGTCTTGCTCTTCCTGAGCTCTCAATAAGCACTTGTCAAGTGACTAGCAGCCTCATTTACTGGACCACTGCCATTCAGGGAGGTAAGCATCTGTTTTCAGCATTTTACTAAATTAGGAAAAAAGAAAAAGAAATACAAATTGACATTTAGCAAAGGAGAAGTACTTGGCAGCAGGCAGGCAAGTCTGGGCCATTGCTGTCAGGTCCTGATTCCACGCAAGGAAAGAACTGACTCCAGAGAGCCGATGTTAAGCCGTTGTGAATAACTGGGAATGCAGGTCTAGAAAGACAAAATCTCTTATATCCATGATGCACATAGCTTGGTGGTTAAGAATGTGGGCTACAGACAAATGTGGGAGCCAGACAGATGGATTCAAATCCCAGCTCCTCCACTTCCTAGCTATGACACCATGAGCAAGTTATCTAACCTCTCTAGACTCATTGTCCTCATCTGTAAAATGGGGATCATAACAGTACCTATTTCCTTAGGTCTATGTGAAAAATAGCAAAGCTAACACATGTAAACACCTGGCTATTATTAAGTGCTCAACAAATATTAACTATAAGTTGTTATTCTATTCTCTTCTGAGTCTCACAACAGCCCTATATTATCTTCCCCATTTTCAAGAGGAAGAGACTGAGGGTCAAAGAGGTTAAGGAGCAGCTCAAGACCACAAGGATAGAAAGTGGCAGAGGCTGCGCTTGGCACTGAGATCATAGGACTCTACCCCTGTTTTGCTAAGGATCTCAGAGCCCCCTTTCAGTCTCCACATGAAATTATTTTAACCTCGTCATGGAGATTCACAACCCTCCCTCCTCCAAATATGCTCTGACTTTCCCAGGCAGATGACACCAAATATTTACTATGCGATTATATAACCATAATTGGATTTAGCCAGAGCAGGAGAGGCTAATTAGCAACAAGGCTGAAGCCCCTGAGAGGAGGAAATAGTTCCGAGTTGCACACTGTAATCCCACATGGGTAGGAATGTTGTTTAAGATTGTCCTGGCTCATGTTCCTCTTTCTGAAAGGGCAAGAGACCCTTGTTTGCCCAACACGTGGGCTTTGGAGTCATGCTGACAGTATGCAGTGCCGCTGACAGAGTGCAGGCTGTCACTTTGTGATTAGAAGGATGACATTTTATAATGTGCTCACAAATCCTCTTTCAACTGCTGCTGAAAATCTTTGTCATGAGGGGCCCAAAAGAAGATCATTGTGGGTTCTTCTCCCTGGCCAAAGAGACAGGGATGCCGTTCCTCGAAGTGAAGGAATGCACACAGAGGAGAGGCAGTTTTCTAGAAGGTGTGAGCAGGACACTGTAGACCCACTAAACTCCCAGCAGTCCTCATGTGGAAAGCTGAAAGGCTCTTCACAGCAAATATTTCAGAGTGCTCCAGGTATCTGCAAAGCTCCAACTGTAATGCCAGCTGTAGTGATAATTTTCCAAGAGAGTCAGCTGTTGGGTTGTGGAAAAGGCACCCAGTTCATCCCAGGTCTGACCATAATGAGCCATGAGACCTTGGGGAGGTCTGCTGAGTCACCTCTTCAAGCCTCAGTTTAATCTTCTGTAAATTGAATAATTTGGACTCTATTTCGACCCCTCCAGCTCTAAATCGTACTGGTCTATGATTCCATGAACTAAAAGTTCAAAAGTGGTTGTGGCTCCCTCACAAAATGGAAAAGATTTGGGGCCTAGAATCTAGGATTTTATTAGCAGGATCCAGACCTGATCTAGAACTGTTTAACTTGGTGGTTTTCATCACCTCCTTGAACTGCCAACCCCTAACCCCCTTAACTCAGCCCTTTCCACCTGAATTCACTTTGACTCCACAAATATTGATTAAAGACCTACTGTGGTTCCAACAGCATGACTACAAGATGAATGAGACTAGCTTCCCACCCTCAGGGACTTGACAATGAAATAGTGAGGCCAAGATTTCACAGAACTTCTTTTCTCCAGTACCGGTACCAGTTACCATTGAGTTGATTCTGATTCATGGTGCCCCCGCATGTTTCAGAGTAGAACTGTACTCCATAGGGTTTTCATGGCTGTGGCCTTTCGGAAGCAGATCACCAGGCCTTCCTTCCAAGGTGCCTCTGAGTGGGTGGATTCAAACCAACAACCTTTCAGTTAACAGCCAAGTGCTTAACCATGTGTGCTACCCAGGGACTCTTTTCTCTAAGAGATAGCTCCATTTCTGGAACTACTGGTTATCAACTGTGGTTTCTGAGCTAGCAACATCAGCTTCTCTGGGGAACTTGTTAGAAATGCAAGTTTTTAAGTCTCCACCCCGGAGCTACTGGGTCCGGAGGTGTGGCCCACTGATCTTTATTTTTAAAAGTTCTCCAGGGAATTTGGGTGCATGCTCAAGTGTGGGAACCACTGAACTAGCCCTTCTAGGTTAAGCAGCCAGATTGTAGTTCAGCGTCCTCAAGAGACTTGAGGAGACGACTTGGAGAGACCTCGGTCACTTAGGCTGCCAGGACTTAGTGTTTTTAACTCACAGTCACAGCTCACTTGGAACCTCCCACAACATTTTGGACCTTTGTGGTATTTTTGTAAAGTGCCGTGAGTTGTGGAAATGACAGAGTTGTTTTGACAGCAACTCATCCAGTTTAGCACACGCTTCCCCACAGAACTCCCATGCTTCCCTTATACTGCCTTTTAATCATAGGAGGACTGTGTTGCTCGGAGGGATGTCCACACCATCACTAAGACCCACAGTCAAATATCCCAGGCCAAGGAGGCCCCGTGTGTTTCCTCACCCCACCTTAGGAAGCCTGTCTACTCTCTACCTCCCTCCTTTCTAAGGAAAAACCCAAACCAAACTAAACCCAGTCACAACTCACGGTGACTTCATATGTGTCAGAGTAGAAATGTGCTACATAGGTTTTTCACAGGATGATTTTTCGGAAGTAGATTGCCAGACCATTCTTCTGAAGCACCTCCGGGTGGACTTGAACCTCCAACCTTTTGGTTAGCAGCCAAGCGTGTTAACCGTTTGCACCACCTCCCTTCTAAGGAAACTTTAATTGATTTCCTCCACCATGACAGGATCTAAGTCTGATGCTTGTTCTCCTCAGCAGGTGGAGATCCTTAGGCATGTTCTCCCTGCAGTAAATTCGACATAAAGGGTGGGGTGGGTGGGCTGCTTGAGAGGGGCCAGCCTGGGTCCTGGGACTGTCTGGTGCTTACCCTGCTTCCTTGGGCCTGTTCCTACCCAGGGCCATATGATAGACCATATTCCCCTTTGTGAAAATTAGAAAAAGGCACCACCTCCAGGTGCCTCTCAAGATAGATGCAGCCCCTAGGCCTCAGGGCATGCTGGATTTCAACCCACTGCCTCCTCTGGCAGTTAACTAGCTTGACTGCTAATCAAAAGGTTGAAGGTTCAAGTCCACCCAAAAGTGCCTCAGAAGAAAAGCCTGGCAATCTACTGAAAAATTAACCATTGAAAACCCTGTACAGTGCAGTTCTACTCTGACACACATTGGGTCCCCATCAGTCAGAGTCAGCTCTTCAGTAACTGGTAACTGGCCTCCTGGGGCAGGTGCCTGTGTACAGCACAAACTGCACAGGCACAAGCCAAGGTCCTTTCTCCTTCAGGTACAGGAAGGAGAGAGGTGGGAGTAAGGACAGGCGGAGGAGAGCTTGGATGTGCAGCTACCACATGTCCCGTTGTTCCCACGTGCTGGGCCCAGGGCTGTGCTCCTTACCCGGCTTATTTCCCTAAATTCTCACGACTACTCAGTGAGGTGGGTATTAGTGCTGCCTCCATATTTGTTTGTTTGTTTTTATTTTCTAAATTACGAAATATTTTCCAACTGTACCTCCATTTTCCCATCTTTATAGTGGGTATGATAATCCTAGCTCTTTTCTCAAGCACTTTTTCTGAAAATCAAATGAGACCATAGTGATAAAAGTGCTTGGGAAAAGAGATTTTTAAACACCTTACAAATGTCAGTTTTATACTGATCTCATCGCTGGGTCCCCGAAGGCAGGTTTTGGGGCCTCTGTTTTGGGAAATTCACCTTAAATTCACCCAGCCCCCAGTGTTATGTGTGAGAGGGACAAAAGGTTGCTGTCCTGCCAGGATACTGACATTTGGAAGTGCATCCTCCCCTAAAAGCATTAGAACTGCAGGCTGCAGTGGATGAAGTGTGCGTGTGTGCACGGCAGTCAGGGACGAGTCACAGTCCTGGCAAGCCAGCCTGGATAGGGTGACCTCATGGGCCTTTCCCACTTCTCATTTTTATGACTGGGCCTACTGTTTAATTTTTGGCTTTCTCCGGCTTTCTTGCAGCTGTGGTGATTGGGATTTAGGGCAAGTATTTGCGATCCCTTTTCTAATCCACGTCAAATCCTGATTTAGCTACAAAGTCTGGGATGGGGCTGCAGAGGAGGGAGTCACCCTGGCTGGAGGCAGTAGCTCAGAATATCAGAAATTCAAACAGGAATCCCAACGTCCATCCACTGAGGCAGAAGGCCTCTCATCTCCTCTAATATTATCCTTTTCCCAGAATGCATAAGGCATAAGCTTCCTTTTAGACTCAGGTCTCTTACAGCCTTCTCACCTAGCTGCTTAAGGATTAAGTACAGTTGCTGTGGTGGTGAGGGAGAGACTTACATTTACCTTTTTCCTGTGTCTCTTGTTGAAATGTTTCTTGGGTGGGTCCTGTCTCCATTTGCTCAAGTGCCTCCCTGGTTGACATCTGAGTCCGCATCTCAACCAAATCAGTGCAACCCCTGAACAATGGTATGGATGATCCACCTTGCAAACCACTGCCAGACTCCACTGACTTTTTATTATATACCTTTCCTATGGGAGAGGTCAGTGGCATGATATGATGCTAAGGTGGTTCCCTATCACCTGTGACATCATGTATAAATTTCTATGTCTGAATTTAAAGGCCTTTTATAACTGGCTTCTGGCTATCCCTCCAACTTAACATCTGCCTGCAACTCCTAGCAATTCCCTCTAAGGTCTCGTTATTTACTCTATTATCCACCATATTCATTCCATCTTGGGATTTTTCTCACAGTTCCCTTTCCTTGTGTTCCTTTTCTCCAGTCCAAACACCATGCATCAGTCAAGGCCAGTTCATGTCCCATTTCCTTGATCTCAGTCCACTAGTGTCCCTCTTCTCTGAATATCTATTGTCAGAACCACACAGTTTCATATTAGTTACCCTATTTTATGCAAATAACACTCATGTTTTACATTTTTTGGCCAACCGCACAACTCCCCCCCACCCCATATTATTTTCATAGGTGCGCTATATCACACATTATACGTGTGGGTGCATTGTTTACATGGGTTCATTATTTGCAAAAATACGATATTCTTTCATTGTTTCATTAGTTAAGCCTCCCCAGGTAGATTGTAAGCCCCTTGTTGTTGGGCCCTGTCCTAAGCTTCTTTTTTGTTCCCTACAGTATGCAGTCAATCTTACGTGCCAAGCAGTAAATAATAAAATAATTTTTACGCCAATCAGGTGTTTGCTCACCTAAAAACTGATAACTTTCAAGAAACTATTCATTTATCTTACAGTAAGAAATACTGTTTATACCTGATACTCATGATCACCATCATACACATATATACCCTGAGCAGGAAAGAGAAACCAATGAAGATTGGAGGTTTGAAAGGTGACTTCCAGCCCTAGGATTTCCAACAACAGTCAATCCACATTTGGTCCTTCTTGTTGTTAGCTGCTGTTCAGTCAGCCCCAACTCATGGTGACCCCATGCACAATGGAACGAAATGCTGTCTAATCCTGCACTATCCCATGATCAGTTGCAGATCAGTCATTGTAATCCATAGGCTTTTCATTGACTGATTTTTAGAAGTAAATCACCAGGCCTTCCTTCCTAGTCAATCTTAGTCTGGAAGCTCCACTGAAACCTGTTAGGCATCATAGCAACACGCAAGCCAACACAGTACACAAACCAACAGACAAGTGGCTGTGCATGAGGTGCATTGTCTGGGAATCGAACCTGGGTCTCCCACATGAGAGGTGAAAATTGTCCTCAGTACTCTTCTAATGTCTCTAACTCTCCTCTTTCCCCAGAGAGCTCCTGTGAGAACAAGCAGGCAGACCTGGTCTTCATCATTGACAGCTCCCGCAGTGTCAACACCTATGACTATGCAAAAGTCAAGGAGTTCATTGTGGGCATCTTGCAATTCTTGGACATCGGGCCTGATGTCACCCGGGTGGGCCTGCTCCAATACGGAAGCACTGTCAAGAATGAGTTCTCCCTCAAGACCTTCAAGAGGAAGTCTGAGGTGGAACGTGCTGTCAAAAGAATGAGGCATCTGTCCACAGGCACCATGACAGGGCTGGCCATCCAGTATGCCCTGAACATCGCATTCTCAGAAGCAGAGGGGGCCCGGCCCCTGAGGGAGAATGTGCCTAGGGTCATGATGATTGTGACAGACGGGAGGCCGCAGGACTCGGTGGCCGAGGTGGCTGCAAAAGCACGAGACACAGGCATCCTGATCTTTGCCATTGGCGTGGGCCAGGTGGACTTCAACACGCTGAAGGCCATCGGGAGCGAGCCCCACAAAGACCATGTCTTTCTGGTGGCCAACTTCAGCCAGATCGAGTCCCTGACCTCAGTGTTCCAGAACAAGTTGTGCAGTAAGTCCTGGTCCTTTGTGTCTCTTCTAGGGGAATCTTTAGGATTCATTCATTCGTTTTCAAGTATCTGTTCTGTGCTACAGTGTCTCAGGCACTGTGCTGGCAAAGACCAAGATAGACACAGAGTTCTCTTGGGGCTTACACTCTGGCCAAGGAGGCAGATATTAAACATATAATTGTACAAATAAATAAGTGACTGCTGTTGTGATCAGTGTAATGGGAGAAGCATGCAGGGCATGATGGAGCCTGTGACCCACGGACCTAATTTAGGCAAGGGCGCTCAGGGAAATTTCTCTGAGGAAGGGACACTTAAACCCAAGCAACAGGATGAGTAAGAGTAGAGATGTTTTTCTCCAGCTCATTGAGCTACCCTGGCATTCCCTAAGTTGGAATTCTATGTGTTGGCATGGGGAGGGGTGCCTATGAGAGCACAAAAATAATATAATTTCTCCTTGGGTGGTGTGGGATAGCAAGAAGCAGAGGCATTTTTGCTCCATGATGGTGCTGGTAGTAGACGTTCCCTTAACTAACAAAGAGGCTCGATGATTGGAGAGGACCAATATGTGGTCCTGGTGCCTTTCCACCTGCTAACCTGTTAAGTTGCAGGTTCCACCCCCTTCCACTCCTTTTGCAAGAAGATGCCTCCCCAAGTCCTGGAGCCTCATTCTTCTCTTTTAAGGGGTTTCTTCCCTCTCCTATTTTCTAACCCTATTCTCTGCAAGGCCTCTCTCTGCCTTCCTTTCCAGACTCCTCTGAGTTATCTCCAGCCCTAGCTCCTGTCTCAGCTTTTCTCAGCAGGTCAACTTGCTTTCACTTCACTTCCTACCTCTACAACTGCTTTCTTGCCCCTTCTTCTCCTGTAAGAAAATATTTTCAAACTCTCAGTGCCTCCATTTTCTCATCTATCTAATGGGTATCATAATCCTAGCAGGAGTCCAGGGTGACCAACCCAGGCTCCACTCTGTTGTTGTCAACCCCCAACTCCTAGTGACCCCATGCACAATGAAACAAAATGCTGCCTAGTCCTGCGCCATTCTCATGATCTGTTGGGGACTGGATTGTTGTAGATTAAGTTTTCATTGGCTGGTTTTTGGAAGTAGATCACTAGGCTTTTTAGTTCATCATATTCTGGAAGCTCTGCTGAAACCTGTTCAACATCATAGCAACAGTCAAGCGTCCAGCGACAGACGGATGGTGGCTGCACATAAGGTACACTGGCTGGGAATTGAACCCATGTCTCCAGCATGGAAAGAGCGAATTCTACCACTGAACCACCAACGCCTCAGGTTCCAGTCTATTCTCTGGAAACTAGAAACATGCATCCCGACCTTGTAAACAGTGTCCAATCCTGCTTTACCTAACCCCCAGAGGTCCCTGTCCCCTCCAGCTGCCATGCTTTGACAGGAGAAACAAAAGGAAATGTACCTATTTTAAAATGACTCTTGTTTTCCTGCAGTAGAGAATGAGCTTATGAACGTGATTCCTCACCAGTTCCCCAGGAGCAGGAACTTGCCTTTCTGACGGCTCTGAGGACCCATCCTCAGAATGCCACTGTTGTGGATTGAATTATTCCCCCCAAAAAATGTGTGTATCAGTTTGGCTGGGCCCTGATTCCCGGTACTGTATGATTTTCTTGTATGTTGTAAATCCTGCCTCTTAAGGCAGCACTCAATCTATAAGACTGGATTGTGTCCTGAGGCAATCTCTTGAGATATAAAAGAGAGAAGTGAGCAGAGAGACATACCATCAAGAAAGTGCCAGGAGCAAAGCCCGTCCTTTGGATCCTGCACAGAGAAGCTCATAGTCCGGGGGAACGCTGATGAGAAGGCTGACAGAGAGAGAAAGCCTTCCCCTGGAGCTGACGCCCTGAATTTGGACTTTTAGCCTACTTTTCTGTGAGGAAATGAGCTTCTCTTTGCTGAAGCCATCCACTTGTGGTATTTCTGTTATAGCAGCACTAGATGACTAAGACAGCCACCAACTCTAGACTCCCAGACATAAGCCTCAGGGAGGAAGAACAGTGTGCTTTTGATACGTCTTAGAAAAATCCTCTTTTGAGAACTGAGGGCGACCTCAAAAAGCAGAGAGCCCATTCTTTCTTAACTCCAAAATAGAAAGATTTACTTAAAAAATCAATGCAATGAAGGAAAAATAACCTTTTCTCTGCAATGTTGCTTGGAAAATCTTCAGAAGTGCCATTTTCTCTGGAGCTGCAGAGGAGCTGTTATTATAGTGTGCTGTGGCTAAATGGACTGGAAAACTTCAATCCACAGGACACACTGAAAACATTTTTAAGGTTTATGACTTTAAACGACTTCTGCAGAATTATAGTCTCCCTTTCTTGGAATATTAAAAAACAGATGGGTTCAGTAACAGTTTTGACATTTTATTTGTTTGTACTGGGAGATGTTAATCGAGGAGGTATTTTATAAACACTCTGGAATTGTCAGCAAATGGAAGGATAATATGATAAGGCTACGGAGTCCCTAGGTGGTGCAATGGTTAATGCCAATAGCTGCTAACAGAAAAGTTAGTGACTGAAGTCCTGGCAATCTACTTCTGAAAAATCAGTCATTGAAAACCTTATGGAGCACAGTTCTACTCTGACACACATGAGGTCGCCATGTTTTGGAATCCACTAGATGGCAATTGTTGGTGGTGGTCCTGAGCTACAGAACAGGACTAACCCACCTGTGTTGTTAAATTTGCACTTGTCCATGGAAGAACCGTCTCGGTGTACTCTATGCCAAGGCAGCAAAATTAAAATATGATTTACCTTTTTTTTTTCCTCCATGATTTTTGGTGTAATTTGGAAGCCCTAAGAAAACATAGGTATTATCCTGTTCATTTGTGTGGCCTGAGAAATGATCCCCTGTGGATGCCCCCCGACTTGTCCTGCAGAAGACGCAGCTGCTCTCTCCCAGCATCGCCAGCCTCTGCTAAGTAGACTCATCAACTCTCTTGAAAGGTTGAGGAGGCCCCAGGGCCTCTTTATCAGCTGTGCAGTAAAGACTGCAATCACTACATTTATAAAGCACTTTCTCTTACGCCATCACATGATACTCGCTGAGACCTGGGGAGACAGGCAGCACAAGCCTATCATTCCCTTTTTATAGATAAGTCAACTTATTAGGTGTACTACCCAAGAGCAAACAGCCAGGAGATGATGGAGTTCCCATTCCAAATCCGTCGCTCATTTCACTCCTCCCCACGTCAGGAGTTATAAATTTCTCCTTTAAGGCAAACCATTTTCTGATGAGGACCCCTTAGGTAAATCTGCTTATGGTTGGCAGGTATTCACCTGAAATAGGTAAAACTCTGAAGGAAGCTTTTGTAGAGTGAGGAGGAGCAGACTCAATTATATTCCCTGCCCCTGCCAATTGTACGACGCTGAGCAAATCCTTTGTGGTCCGTGAGCCTCAGTTGCCTCATCTGTAAAATGGGCATTCTACATGCACAGAGTAAAGTATTCTAATGACATGCGCAAAGGCCTGGAGTTAGAAAACCGAAAGGAAAAAACACACTCGGCATTTCTCAAGCTGAACTGAAGAAAAAATTCAAGCCTCGAGTTGCAAGATTGAAGGATTCTACGGGGGAAAATATTAAATGACAAAGGAAGCATCAAAAGAAGATGGAAGAATACACAGAGTCACTGTACGAAAAAGAATTGGTCGCTGTTCCACCATTTCAGGAGGCAGCATATGATCAGGAACTTATGGTACTGAAGGAAGAAGTCCAAGCTGCACTGAAGGCATTGGCGAAAAGCAAGGCTCCAGGAACTGATGGAATACCACCTGAGATGTTTCAACAAATGGATGCAGTGCTGGAGAAATCTTCAAGAAATTTGGAAGACAGCTACCTGGCCAACCAACTGGAAAAGATCCATACGTATGCCTATTCCAAAGAAAGGTGATCCAACCGACTGCAGAAATTATCGAACAATATCATTAATATCACACACAAGTAAAATTTTGCTGAAGATCATTCAAAAGCTGCTGCAGCAGTACATCAACAGGGAACTGCCAGAAATTCAAGCTGGATTCAGAAGAGGACATGGAACCAGGGATATCACTGCTGATGTCAGATGGATCCTGGCTGAAAGCAAAGAATACCAGAAAGACGTTCACCTGTGTTTTATTGAGTATGCAAAGGCATTCGACTGTGTGGATCAGAGCAAGTTATGGATAACATTGTGAAGAATGGGAATTCCAGAACACTTAATGGTGCTCATGAGGAACCTGCACATAGATCTGGAGGGAGTTGTTTGAACAGAACAAGGGGGTACTGCTTGGTTTAAAGTCAAGAAAGGTGTGCATCAGGGTTATATCTTTTCACTATACTCATTCAATTTGTATGCTGAGCAAATTAGCCAAGAAGTTGGACTGTATGAAGAAGAACATGGCATCAGGATTGGAGGAAGACTCGTTAATGACCTGCGTTATGCAGATGACACAACCTTGCTTGCTGAAAGCCAAGAGGACTTAAAGCACTTAAACTGATGAAGATCAGAGACCACAGCCTTCACTATGAATTACACCTCAACCTAAAGAAAAGAAAAATCCTCACAACTGGACCAGTAAGCAACATCATGATAAACAGAGAAAATATTGAAGTTGTCAAGGATCTCATTTTACTTGGATCCACAATCAACGGCCATGGAAGCAGCGGTTAAGAAATCAAGCAACGCATTGCGCTGGGCGAGTCTGCTGCAAAAGACCTCTTCACAGTGTTAAAAAGCAAAGATGTCACCTTGGAGACTAAGGTGCACCTGACCCAAGCCATGGTGTTTTCATTTGCCTCGTATGCATACAGAAGCTGGACAATGAATAAGGAAGACCTGATGCCTTTGAGTTATGGTGTTGGTGAAGAATATTGAATATACCATGGACTGCCAAAAGAATGAACAAATCTGTCTTGGAAGAAGTACAGCCAGAAAGTTCCTTAGAAGCAAAGATGGTGAGACAACATCTCACATACTTTGGACATGTTATCAGGAGGGACCAGTTCCTGGAGAAGGACATCATACTTGGTAAAGTACAAGGTCAGTGAAAAAGAGGAAGACCCTCAATGAGACGGATTGACACAGTGGCTGCAACAATGGGCTCAAGCATAGTAACAATTGCGAGGATGGCACAGAACTAGGCAGTATTTCATTCTGTTGTACATAGGGTCGCTATGAGTTGGAACCAGCTTGACGGCACCTAACAACAACAGCAACAACGTACAGAAAGTAGGTGTGTGAACAGGCATTATAAACTGTAGAGCCCAGTTCAATGTGCACCATGTTGCGTATCACCACAGTCAATTACACTGAGGACCAGTAGTTTTGATTTGCACTCAAATTATATGGTCACTATGAGTTGGAATTGAGTAGACTGCAATGGGTTTTTTTTTTTTTTTTTAAATCTGACAATAGCGATGAGTATCTTCCAAGTTGCAGCTGATGTCTCTGAGTTTTCGAAAGTCTCATTTGTTCATTAAACACTTATTGAGCTACATTCTGCACCTGTAGGGTTTTGGGCAGAGGAATGTCATGAGCTGACTCACAGTTTAAAAGGAGCTTTGTGGCTGCTTGGGAGGGATGACAGATAGTAAGGGGCAAGTGTGGAAGAAGGAGACCAGTCAAGTGTTACGGTAATCCAGGCAAGGAATGGTGTTTTTTTTGTTTTTGTTTTTGTTTTTTTTTAATTGTTTTTATTTTGTTAAAAAAACCCACTAGTCTAGGTTCACTCAGTTGGTTTCACGACCTGCTAAGGGGACATAACCTACAGTTTGAAAAGCTGATGACAGGCTAGGCGGGGAAGTGGGAGACCACCATGCACCTAGGGAGGAGAGGATTCTGGGGAGAAGGGCTGATACTGGCACCTGTACTGCAGGCGGAACTGAAAAGTGCTGCTGGATCTGGGATCGGAGACAGGAAGGAGGCAGTCCCATTACTACCAAGGCCAGAACCTTGACAGTACATTAGGCCAATATTAGGATCTGGATTGGTGAAGAGCTCAGCTGCTAACCAAAAAGTGGCAGTTTGAATCCACCAGCTGCTCCTTGGAAACCCTATGGGACAGTTCTACTCTGTCTTACAGGGTTACTATGTGTAGGAATCAATTCTATGGCAACGGGTTTGGTTTTTTTTCTTTTCGCAGCCAGACTGCCCTGGGTGAGTCCTGACTTGGCTCTCCTTGGCTGGGTGGCTGTGACTCCCACCCACCAGTGGCTTTATACCTTCGGGCAATGACTTCCCATCCCACCCTGGGCTGGGGATCTGACAGCCACAGCAAGAAGAAACTACTGAAGTCACATCCTTGGACCACCAGGGAAACTTGGAAGCCAGGTGTTTGTGAATCAAGGCCCTGTCTACAAGATAACCAAAACCCACACATCCTAGGCTCTGGCCACCCAGTGAGAGAGAATACTACATTTAGGGGCTGAAAAAATGTGCCCTTTCTGAGCTAGCAGGTGATTCACTGTAAACTGGGTGGGGCTGCTTCTAATTAACCTCTTGATGCCTGCTTTGTGCCAGCTGCTCCACAGGAGAAAGAGGTGACAATCCGCTCTCTTAAAGATTACAGCCTTGGAAACCCTATAGGACAGTTCTACCCTGTCCTGTAAGGTCGCTATGAGTCAGAATCGACTGGACAGCAATGGGCCTGCTTTATCAGCCAAGCCTAGTATTCTGGAGCCTGGGGCCAGACTGTTTCTCTCCTAATAATTCCAGCCCACCCAGGCCAGGCACAATTTAAGGCCCTAATAGTGTTGCTGAAGGAGACCTGGTAGCACAGTGGTTAAGCACTTGGCTGCTAACCGAAAGGTCAACAGTTAGAACCCATCAGCCGCTCCTCAGTAAAAAGATGTGGCAGTCTGCTTCCGTAAAGATTTACATCCTTGGAAACCCTATATAGGGTTGCTATGAGTCAAAATCGACTCGATGGCAATGATTGGGTTAATATTGTTCCTAAGACACATCCTTCATCACTTATTGCACCCCCTCTGAGGCCCTGTTGTTAAGTGGGGAGGCCAGAGTGACTCAATATATGTTGATTTGATGTACCCAGTAATTGTTCCTCTTAAGAACCCCACAACCCATGACATCAATCGCTCCTTTAGTCATTTAAGAATTCATTTTAAAAAAATTATGTCTGTATTTCCTAAACAAAACATCCATCCCTCCCCATGACTTAGTCTGCTGAGTTCTTATTCCTCCCCCAACACAAAGCCTTGACCCAGTTGAAACCCAAGAGGCCTTCTAGGAAATGAGACTAAAGGGGAATGTTTCAGAATGGCAATGGAGGAGGCAGGACTGTTGCCTTCCTTCCAATCATGTTACACGGGACGTGTGAGTTAAGGCCCAGTTGGCCCACAGGAGAGCAAGGCCTTAGGGCCCAGATGCGCTTAGAATCACTGACCATTCTTGCATAGAGTTTTACAAATGGAAGAAATGTATGCTGTTTTAGTAAAAATGTTTGGGATTTTTTGGGCTGAAAGTAACAGAAATTCAACTTGAACTAACTTCTAAAAAACTGGTTGCCATAGAGTGAGTTCCCACTCATATCGACCCTATAGGACAGAGTAGAACTGCCCCAACAGGGTTTCCAAGGTTGTAAATCTTTAAAATAAGCAGACTGCCACATCTTTCACTCGTGGAGCAGCTGGTGGGGTCGAATAGTCAACCTTTCAGTTAGCAGCTGAGCGCTTAACTACTGTACCACCATGGCTTCTTAGCTTTAAAACAAAAAACAAAAACCCATTGCTGTTGAGTGGATTCCAGCTCATAGCAACTCTATAGGACAGAGTAGAACTGACCCACAGAGTTTCCAATGATGTAATCTTTACAGAAGCAAACTGCCACTGCCGTATCTTTCTCTCGCGGAGCAGCTGGTGGGTTCGAACCACAAACCTTTCGATCAGCAGCCAAGTGCTTAACCACTGCGCCACCAAGGCTCCTTAAACTCAGAACAATATCTTCTAGATTATATTGTTATGAAATAAAGTGTTACTCCCTAGTTTGTTTATTGTGTACCATATGTCTTACTTAGAAGCAAAGAGGCATATACTTAAGACATGCCATCCATCTCCCTAGTAGATAAGTTTTCTTAACACCAGATTAGTGGGATTGCTCTTAGTCTTTGAGAGCCCCTTTTACTTTGGCTTCATAAAAATATGTTTCTACGTATAGACATCTTTTGTGTTTATGAGAGCACTTGCATAACTTGTACTCTGTTTATACTGATGGTATTAAATCTAAATATGTTCAAGTTGCATTATACTAAGTAAAGTCATAAATTAAGATGCAAGAAAACAATGAGAATTTTTATGCGCTCCAGGCGGATTTATGCTAGAATTGATGTATCTGAAAGTGGAGGTACTTCAGAAAATAAATTAGGAAAATTTTAAATTGAGAAATAAAGATCATGAAAACATGAAATATGTGAATGCATTTTTTCACTCCAAAAATTTTTGTTTACTCTTGCACATTAAAAAATGACGTTACTCTTAGGATTTATGTTCCTGAGAAACTGTTGATTGCTTAACACATCCTTGTTTAACTGAAGCTTTTGCTCCAACCCCGTTGCTGCTGTTGAAGATTCACACTTTAGTCAAGTCTCCCTCAGATGTCAGTAGACTTTCTGATCCCCCTACCTCACCAAACGGTTATTACTAGGTTGAACCATGTGAAATTTCTGTTTTTGCAGATCAAAAATAGTTGAGTATTTGGCAATTTCTTATGGTTCAGCCTAACACCATTTCCCTTTGAACCCACATAGCCCTTTATCTGGATCTTGCTGGTGGCATTTACATGGACCTGTCTTGTCCATCCACAGACTGTAAAACCCCTTAAGGGTGGGGACTGTTTCTTGTTTCTCTTTGGGCCCTCTCCTCCACAAAATTGTTGTCGTTGTTAGTTGCCATCGAGTCGATTCTGACTCATGGTGACCCCATGTGTTACAGAGTGGAACTGTGCTCCATAGGGTTTTGTTGGCTGGAACCATAATGCAAGCACCAGGTGGGTTTGAACCGCCAACATTTAAGTGACTAACCCACATGCCATCAAGTCAATTCCAACTCATAGTGACCCCATAGGTTTTCCAAGGCTATAAATCTTTGCAGAAGCAGACTGCCACATCTTTCTCCCATGGAGCCACTGGTAGTTTCAAACCTAATTGATCTTTCAGTTAGCAGTTGATCGCTTTACCGTCTGCGCCACTAGGTTTGTGCCACCTAAGGACCTTCCTCCACAGATTACGCTCTAACTGTTTGCCGGGTGGAATGAATTTAGAGGTAGTATCATTGTTCACTTAACCGCCTGTGTCTTCCCTTTCAGCGGTCCACATGTGCAGCGTCTTGGAGCATAACTGCGCCCACTTCTGCATCAACACCCCCGGATCGTACGTCTGCAGGTGTAAACAAGGATACATCCTCAACTCGGATCAGAGGACTTGCAAAAGTAAGATTGCTTTGCTGGTGTGTCTGTACTGTTCTTCTCTTCTGTCCTGTTCTCTCTTCTTTTATTGTTAGGTGCCATCGAGTTAGTTCCAACTCATAGCGACCCTATGTACGACAGAACAAAATGTTGCCTGGTCCTGCACCATCCTCACAATCGTTAATATGTTTGAGCCCATTGTGGCAGCCTCTGTGCCAGTCCATCTTGTTGAGGATCATCCTCTTTTCCACTGACCTCTGCTTTACCAAGCATGATGTTCTTCTCCAGGGACTGGTCCCTCCTTTTATCTAGGCCCATTTTATTTGTCTAAGCCCCTTCACCCAACCCAGTTACAATCTTCCTGAGGACAGAGACGATGATTTGTGACTTGTGTATTTTGTGTTTAACCCTACCCCACCCACACTCTGCCATCACAGGCCCTAGGCCAGAGCTGGGCGCATAGTAGTAGGCCACCAGGAAGAGTTTGAAAGGTCATTGGAGGCACCTTCTCAGAAATAGCCTGCTTGAATATGTGGGCTGGTGTCCTTTGCATTCCAGCTTGTTCTTTAGGGGGAACTGCTGCAGAGTTTTTACATCCAGTGTGCTTATTAACTGTTGTTATTGTGTGCCATCGAGTCGTTTTTGACTCATAGCGACCCCAAGTGACAGAGTAGAACTGCCTCATAGGGTTTCTTGGCTGTAATCTTTACAAGAGCAGATCACCGCCAGATCTTTCTCCTGCAGAGCCACGGGGTGGGTTTGAACCACCAGCCTTTTGGTTAGCAGCCAAGCACATAACTATATATATTTTCACCACCAGGGCTCCTTTTATTAACTGTACCCTGTAGAATTGTTTCTGTATCTTATTCGCTCCTCTGAAGCATAGATTTAGGTTCAGTTATTAACATCAACTTGGAATGATTATTCAAATATTATACATTTTTGTTTTTTAAAATAGAGTAATTAATTCAAAATTTCCCAGTACTTCCTTATTTTAAAGGACATGCACGTAACACAAATGTTTTAAAGCCCTCAGGTATATTTGCTTCTTCTGGAGACTGTTGGAACTCAAAAGTACTAGATTAAGAGCAATACTGCACAGTTTTAAAAGAAAAAAAAAAAAAACCATTGTCTTCAAGTCTATAGAGGTGTCACAGTGATTGAGTTGCTTTGGTAGGGATACTTTGTAGGTCTCTTAAATAAAAAAGGGACCCCTGGTGGCACAGTGGTTAAGAGTCCGTCTGCTAACCACAAGGTTGGCAGTTTGAATCCACCAGCTGCTCCTTGGAAACCCTATGGGGTAATTCTACTCTGCCCTATAGGGTCACTATGAGTTGAAATCAACTCGACGGTAACAGGTTTCATTTTAAGCAGTTATAAAGTATTAATAGAATTCACATTCTCTTTTTTTGGTCAAGCCTCAAAGACTAGACAGTATACTGATATTTGAGCCAGCACTAGGTAATCTGCTTCTTAGAAAACGGAGTTACCTATATGCTGAGTATTACACCCTATGCTTTTTTTAAAGTTGAGTAAAGCCACTATATTAGCCCACAGCCAGCCAGGCTACAAAAAGCAAGACCTGAGGAAGACTGGCCTATATGGAGGCAAATAAAACTCAGCTAATCTGATGCGTAGTTCATGCAATGCATAATTGTTATCATACCACACGGTAAGCAATTAAGCATTAATGGAAAGCAGTTTGTACAAATGACTGTAATTAGTATCACATTTATAGAGCCAAACCGCTTTTTTCTTCTCACTTTTCAGTTTCAAGGTTGATAGTTCTTGGCTGGAGGCCTCCCTACCCTGCAAGGTTAGGAAACATCCGCTTGACCCCTTATAGTTCTCTGGCCTGTAGAAGCCCAAAGCCCTGTGGACTCTGAATCCCAGGGGGCTTTGTGTTCTGGGACTACAACCAGGTTGTTGAATGCAGCTTTGGGCCTGAATCATCCTGATCTTCCACTGGAAACTCTGACCCTTCTTCCCTTTCTGCAACAAAAATCATTTACACTAAATACTCTTGGGTTTAATAGGATTGACGGAAGAGCTGGAGGAGCCAGGAAAGGTCATCTCACACACTGCTCAGCAAACAACCCCAGCATCTCTTTTGGACCTCCCTGCAGGCTCTTGAGGCCCTCTTCCTCCCTCACCCCCATCCCCACCCTCTCCAGAATCTCTCCCTCCCAAGAGGCTTCTCTGGGCCCATCTCTCCCTCTGCTTCCCATCACCTTGCTGACTCTCTTCTGTGCTTTCCTTCTCTGGAGAAAAAGAAATTCCTCTTCTTGTCTCATACCCTGAGTTTCTTCCTTCCTTGGCATCTGGGCATGTGCTGATGTCCATTTTCTGTGGGCTCTGGCTTAGTCCAGCCAGAGGAATTTTGGGATGAGCAAACAAAAAGTTCTCCCCTGAGTTCATGAGCTGGGCCTTACCCACACACCAGGGTGTGCCAACCCTCACCTGGGTCCACACACAGACTGTGTGTGTGGGCTCTCTCCAGCACCACTCTGGCCTTGGGTCCCTCCCGCCTGGGCAGTGGGTGCAGAATCTGAAGCAGAAACTGCCTGGGCCTCAGACTGGTCTCAGGCAGAGGGCAGGAGGCCCAGGTGGAGGAGGGGCACGGAGCCAGGACAGAGGTTCTCGACTTCGGTAAGTAAGAATCACCCAGAAGCAGATTTCTGAGCCTCACTCTCAGAGACTCTGAGTCAATTGGTCTGGGGCCCAGGAGTCTGCATTTTTATTGAACTTCTGACACAGTTTGCTGCCACACTTTGAGAATCGCTTCAGGCAGTGAGGGGATCTGAGGCAAAGGCTTAGAACTTAAGGAAGGGGAAGGGGCTGGAGCAGGGACTCTCTGTCCCATCTAACCCACCCCACCAGGTACCCCAAAGCAGTTAAGGTACCTTTACCTTCAGCACCAGCCTTAGTTTAATATATTTTCGGTAATAAAGAGTTCTCTCCTGCTCTGGGGACCATGATCTCGGGGAACATCTAGCTCAATTGGCATGACACTACTTATAAAGATAATGCTCTACATTCTACCTTGGTGAGTAGTGTCTGGGGTCTTAAAAGCCTATGAGCGGCCATCTAAGATACTCCAGTGATCTCATCCCTTCGGGAACAAGGGAGAACGAAGAGAACAGGATACAAGGAAAAGATTAGTCCGAAGGACTAATGGTCCACAGCTACCAAGGCCTCCACGGGACTGAGTCCAGTACAGCTGGATGGTGCCCGGCTACCACCAATGACTCCTCTGACCAGGATCACAACAGAGGGTTCTGGGCAGAGCTGGAGTAGGATGTAGAGCATAATTTTAACTCCCCAAAAAAAAAAAAAAAAAAAAAGAAGACCAGATTTACTGGCCTAAAGAATACTAGAGAAACCGCGAGAGTGTGGCCCCCAGACACCCTTTCAGCTCAGAGGTGAAGTTACCTTTGAGGTTCGATGTTAAGCCTGGGAATGGACAGCCCAGTAAAACTAAATGGGACTAACGAGGTACAGGAGTCTGGTGACAAGGGCCAGAAGGCAGAGGGAGAGTAGGAAACTGATGATAAGGAACACAAATTGAATAAGGACACTGTCAATGTATTGTGAGAGTGTTGACCACTGCTATAGGGCAACATTTGTAGTAACTATTAAATGGGAGGCTGTTTTGTCCTGTAAGCCTTCATCTTGGGCGAGAATGGCAGCACAATTGGAAGAGCATAGTCAATATCACTTAAATGTGTAAGTAAAAAGTTTTGAAATGGTGTTTAAATAAAATAAAAAATAAATAAACAAATGAGACTAAAGAGGTACAACAGTCCACTGACAAGGTCCAGAAGACAGAAGGGGACAAGGAAGCCCCCTGGTGATAGGGAACACAAGGTGGAGTAAGGGTATTCTTGATGTGCTGTGAGATTGTTAACCATTGTCATAGGGCAACATGTGTAGTAACTGTTAAATGAAAAACTATTTTGTTCTGTAAGCCTTCATCTTAAGTGAGAATAACAGCACAGTTGGAGGAGCGTAGTCAATGTCACTGAACTGTGAATGTAGAAATTTTTGAAATGGTGTATCTTTGGCCATCTGTAATTTTCATCAAAAAAAAAGGTTGAGAATTTAGAGGCTTAATACGTTGTGGGGTTGTTAACCAATGTCATAGAACAACATGTGTACTACTATTTCATGAGAAACTATTTGCTCTGTAAGCTTTCACCTGAAGTACAATAAAATATATATAAAAAAAATTAAAAAATAAAAAAAAAGAGTTCTCTCCTTTAAAAAAGAAAAAAGATAATCATAACAACTCTTTTGCTTGCTTTCCTGATATTACTCTACCAGTAGCATTGTGAAAACAGAAACTTTATAATCTGTAGACATAGACTTGAATCCTGACATTATCACTTACTGGCTGTGGCTGTTTGACCCTGAGCTGGTTATTTAAACTCCTCGACCTTCAATTCCTTCATCTATAAAATGGGAAAGGTGGTAACAAATTAATGTCTGTCTCGTAGATAGGTCCTTGTTAGCCCCTGTCTCTGTCTGGTGGACAATTAAAAGTTGTGCCAACAAACTGACAAAAGAAAAACAGAAGAGGAAGCAAATAACCCAAATAAGAAATGAGACGGGGGACATTACAACAAACTCAACTGAAATGAAAAGGATCATAACCGAGTACTATGAAAAATTCTCCTCCAACAAATTTGAGAACCGAGAGGAAATGGAGAAATTTCTAGAAACACACTGCCTACCTAAACGAACACAAACTGAGACAAAAATCTGAACAGACTCAACAAGAGAAGAGATTTAAGAGGTAATAAAAAAAACTACCAACAGAAAAAAATCCCTGGCCTGGACAGTTTCACTAGAGAATCTACCAAACATTCAGAGAAGAGTTCACACAAGTACTACTCAAACTATTTCAGAGCACAGAAAAGGAAGGAATACTCCTGAATTCTTTCTATGAAGCCATCATAACCCTGATACCAAAGCCAGGCAAATACACCACAAAAAAAGAAAATTACAGACCAATGTCTCTCACGAATATAGATGCAAAAATTCTCAACAAAATTCTAGCTAATAGAGGAACCTAACTTCCTGTATAAACTTTCACTAAAAACACAATAAAATATTTTTTAAAAATTCTAGCCAATAGAATTCAACATCATATCAAAAAAATAATACTCCATGACCAAATAGGATTCAGACAAGGTATGCAAGGATGGGTCAGCATTAAAAGTTGTGCCGGGGGAAGGCTGTGCTATAAACTCACCTCTTGAAGCTGCTTGCAGGGGCTTAGCCCTGCTCACACCCAGAGAAACTCACAGCAGGCCTGGAGAGGAGTAAGACACGGCCATTTCCATTTTTCTTTTCTTGTATTGGGGCTCTGGTGGTGCATTGGTTAAGTGCTCAGCTACTAACGAAAAGGTCAGCAGTTCAAATCCATCAGCTGCTCCTTGGAAACACTATGGGGCAGTTCTACTCTGTCCTATAGGGTCGCTATGAGTCAGAATTGACTTGACGGCAGTGGGTTTGGTTTTTGGTCTTGTATTGGGTGTAGCTGGATAATCCCTGGGTGAAAAGGAATGTGAATTCCAAATTCTCTCCTGAAGTACTCCCCAAGAGATGCTTACCGTTCATTCTTTCATACACTCATTCACTTGTTCATTTATTTTTTCATGTAGCACTTATTTTTTAAGCATATAAAATGTGCCAGGCAGTATGCAAAGTACTGTAAATAAAATAGTGAATAAAACAGCAATGTTCCTGCTCTCATGAAGCTGACATTGTTGTATGGGAATAAATACAATTTAATAACTGCAAACAAAAGTTACTGCAACCCATGCCCAGCTCAGTCGTCAGCCCTAACCGTAGTCACTTACTCAGTGTTTACCATGTGCCAGGCTCTCTCCTGCATGCTTACATTTGTTATCTCATTTAATTCTCACAACAAGCCCTTATAGTAAGTTTTATCATTTTTATTTTACAGATAAGGGAAATAAAGTACAAAAAGTTTAGACAATTTACTCAAGGTCACATGGCTAGTAAAGCAACCAAACTGGAATCCAAATCCTGTTATGTGTGACTCCATATTCCTAACTCTTAACCACCATTTGATATTCTCCCATGATCCTTGAGGGCCCCCAGATGGCGGTAGGGCAACCTTGCAACCAGGGAACCTCCTCCAAGCCCAGAAGAACCGACAGATTCCATGGCCTGTTGGTCCCAGGGGAATCTTTCTGAATTAATTCACTAGGAGAATGAACCAATCAGTTTTTGAGGAAATACAGCCAGAATTCTTATTAGAAACCAGGATGGGGAGACTTCATCCTGGTTACTCTGGGCACATCATCAGAAAGGCCATCAAGCTGGATAAAGTAGAGGGTCAGTGAAAATGAGGGAAACCCTAGACTGTAGAGCTCAACCTCTGTTTGGATTGACACAATAGTTGGCTCAGATATACCAACAATTGTGAGGATGGTGCAGGACTGGACAGTGTTTCATTCTGTTATACATAAGGTTGCCATGAGTTGTAGCCAACTCAACGACAACTAACAACAAACATTCAAATGATTATCATTCCCCCAAGTCCACTGCCAACTGCTGTGAAACTGTCATTGCACAAAAATGATTCTGGAAGGGTTTCTCATTGAGTGCCTTCACACACACACATACACAGACACACAGACACACACACACACACCATAAACCAAAAAAACCAAACCCATTGCCATCAAGTTGATTATGACTTATATCAACCCTACAGGACAGAGTAAAACTGCCCCACAGGGTTTCCAAGGCTGTAATGTTTAAGAAAGCAGACTGCCATATCTTTCTCCCACAGAGCAGCTGGTGGGTTCAAACTGTGGAACTTTTGATTAGCAGCTAAGCACTTAACTGTTGCATCACCAGGGCTCCTACACACACCATACCCACCAATTTGTATTTGTATCTTGCTTGTGTAGAGAGACGAGGCACGTACAGCTGATTTATAGATTCTTCTAGTGGAAATGGATCTTGGCTATCAGACTTCTAGCTCTCTGTCCCACACAACCCAGGCATTCTGTCCCCTCTTGGTGTCCCAGATGGGTGACTGTGTTTGGAAACCAGGTCATTGCCAAGTACCTGGATCCCACCTCCAGACTGCCTGTATCAGTGGTTGAGCTAAAATTATACTCTCTATAATTACCATTTTGGACGAGGCATCAGGATTGGAGGAAGACTCATTAACAGCCTGCGTTATGCAGATGACATAACCTGGCTTGCTGAAAGTGAAAAGGACTTGAAGCACTTACTGATGAAGATCAAAGACCACAGACTTCAGTATGGATTACACCTCAACATAAAGGAAACAAAAATGCTCACAACTGGACTAATAAGCAACATCATGATAAATGGAGAAAAGACTGAAGTTGTCAAGGATTTCATTTTACTTGGGTCCACAATCAACACCCATGGAGGCAGCAGTCAAGAAATCAAAAGACGCATCTCACTGGGCAAATATGCTGCAGAAGACCTCTTTAAAGTGTTGAAAAGCAAAGATGTCACCTTGAAGACTAAGGTGCGCCTGACTCAAGCCATGGTATTTTCAGTCACATCATATGCATGCGAAAGCTGGACAATGAATAAGGAGGACCGAAGAAGAATTGATGCCTTTGAATTGTGGTGTTGGCGAAGAAAATTGATTATACCATGGACTTCCAAAAGAACGAACAAATGTATCTTGGAAGAAGTACAACCAGAATGCTCCTTGGAAGCAAGGATGGTGAGACTATGTCTTACAAACTTTGGACATGTTGTCAGAAGGGATCAGTCCCTGGAGAAGGACATCATGCTTGGTGTAAAGTAGAGGGTCAGCAAAAAAGAGGAAGACCCTCTACGAGATGGATTGATGCAGTGGTTGCAACAATGGGCTCAAGCATAACAACAATTGTGAACATGGTGCAGGACTGGGCAGTGTTTTGTTCTGTGGTACATAGGGTTGCTATGAGTTGGAACCAACTCAACGGCACCTAACAACAACATAATTATCATCTTTGGTCCTATTTCTGCCATCTGAAGCTATATTCTAAACACTTTCTTTTTTCCAAATAAAAAGTCTTTCAATTATTGAAGAGTGTTATTTCTCTCATCTTCCCCTCCCCAGTTAATTTTCTCTTTTTCACTTGAAGCACAAACACATCTTTTGGTGACCTGGCTTTGGGTTTTTTTCACTGTCCTAGTAACACTCTTCTGAATGGACATCAGTCTGTCAGCGTCTCAAAATGTGCCTTTCCATTCGAAGAGTAGATCAAGGCACTAAATAATCCTACCTTCCAAGTCTGCCCCTATGGGTAATTCAGAATGTGCTGGAGGTCGATATTGCAATTCCCTCTGCCTTCCAAAAGTCTTCCCCACCCTGCTATGAGATATATGGAAAAGTGTTAGCATGGTGCCTAGCCCATAGAGCTCAGTAGACGATTATGTCCTTCCCTTTCTCCATTAAAAAACGGGGATGGGGGAACCCCTCATGACATGTGTCCATCCTCACGGGCCTTTTTCCCTTTACTGTTTCTTTCCCTTGAATTTCTTTCTCACTAACTAGAAAGAACTTTATATTGTCTCTTTTTCTTTATTTTAATAAGGAGATTTCCCTCCTCTTTCCTCCCTTCTGTAACATTTAATCTATCTGGAAGTCAATGAAAATGCAACATTAACAAAAAAAAAATAAAAAATAAAAAAAAAACCTCTGGCAGAAAATGTGAACTTTCTTGTTCAACTTTCTAATTTTTTTTCTCTCTTAAGAACCATACTAAATGCATTTAGCTACCTCATTCTTTGGATATATTCCTGACATTATTTTGTTTCAAGCTATATATATGATTTCATAGCTTTTCTAGTAGAGTTTAAACAAAGGATCATGATCTCAAAAAACAGTCACATTGTTAGAGAGAAAAAGAAAACTATAATCAACATTCCCCGTGAATTTAGATACAAAAGTTCTTAACAAATTTTAGCAAATAGCTGCCAACAATACATAAAAAGGATAATATATTAAGACCAAGTGCGGTTTATCCCAAGAAGGCAAAGTTGTTTAACATTCAGAAAACAATCAATATAATTTATCATATTAATAGATTAGAAAAAGAAAAAACATACGATCATCTCAATAGATACAGAAAAAGCATTTGACAATATCCAAAATTCATTTATGGTAAAAACTCTTAGCAAACTAGGAATAAAAGGGGGAACTGCCTTAACCTGATAAGGACTATCTTTTAAAAAAAAAACAACAACCTTCTAGCTACTGTCTTAGTTATCTAGTGCTGCTATAATAGAAACACCACAAGTGGGTGGTTTTAACGAAGAGAAGTTTATTTCCTCACAGTCAAAGCAGGCTAAAAGTCCAAATTCAGGGCATCAGCTCCAGGGGAAGGCTTTTTCTCTCTGTCGGCCTTCTTCTCTTCAGTGTTGCCCCGGACTAGGAGCTTCTCTGTGCAGGGACCCCTGTACAAAGGACGCGCTCTGCTCCAGCACTGCTTTCTTGATGGTATGAGGTCCCCAATTCTCTGCTTGCTTCCCTTTCCTTTTATCTTCTGTAAGGTAAAAGGTGGTGCAGGCCACACCCTAGGGAAACTCCCTTTACATTGGTTCAGGGATATTACCTGGGTAAGGATGGTGTTACAATCCCACCCTAATCCTATTTAACATAAAATTACAATCACAAAATGGAGGCCAACCACACAATTCTGGGAATCATGGCCCGGCCAAATTGATACACACATTTTTGGGGGTACATAATTCAAACCATGACAGCTACCTTCAAACTTAAGGATGAAAGACTAAATGCTTTCCTGCAAAGATAAGGAGAGAATCTCAGTGGCCTTGGGTTTGGTACCAGTTAGAACCTCCAGTACAATATTGAATAGAGCTGTGCTCCATAAGGTTTTCAAAAGCTGATTTTTCAGAAGTAGACCACCTGGTCTTTCTTTTGAAGTACCTCTGGGTGAACCCAAACCTCCAACATTTTGGTTAGCAGCCAAGCAACTTAACTGGTTGCACCACCCAGGGACTAACTCCCAAGGAAGACAAACAACCCAATATAATGAACAGATACTAAATGAAAGAAAATATATGAATAGCAAAGAAGTATATCAAAAGATGCTCAACATTATTAATCATTAGGGCAATGCAAATTAAAACCACAATGAGGTACCACTTCACACCTACCAGAACGGCTAGAATTTAAAAGGATTGACCCATACCAAGAGTTGTCAAGGTTACGAACTGGAACTCTCATACACTGCTAGTGGGAATGCAAAATGGTACAACTACTTTGGAAAACAGTTTTGTAGTTTCTTACAAAGTTAAATATGTACCTATGATCCAGTCTAGATACTCACCTAAGACAGATGAAAGTTGTCTTAGTTATCTAGTGCTACTATATCAGAAAAATACGGCAACTGGATGGCTGTAACAAAACAGGAGTTTATTCTTTCACAGTTTGCAAGGCTAGAAGTCTGAATTCTGGGCACCAGCTCTAGGGGAAGGCTTTCTCTCTGTCAATTCTGGTGGAAGGTCCTTGTCATCAATCTTCCCCTGATCTAGGAGCTTCTCAGTACAGGGACCCCTGGTCCAAAGGACATGCTGTGCTCCTGGCACTACTTTCTTGGTGGTATGAGGTCCCCTTTCTCTCTGCTCACTTCTCCTTTTATATCTCAAAAGAGACTGCTTTAAGACACGACCTCATCTTGTAGATTGACTCCTGCCTCGTTAACATAATTACGTCTAATCTTTCCTCATTAACATCATAGAGGTAGGATTTCCAACACTTAGGAAAATCATACCAGATGACAAAATGGTGGACAATCACACAATACGGGGAATCATGACCTAGTCAAGCTGACACATATTTTTGGGGGATACAATTCAATCCATAACAAAAGTATATATTCACACAAAGATTTGTACACAAATATTCATAGAAGCTTTAGTGTTTTTCAGTAGCTCCAAGCTGGAAACAACCTAAATGTCCATCAACAGGTGAATAGATAACAAATTGTGATATACCCGTATAATGGAATACTACTCAGCAACGAAAAGAATGAACTATTGACACATACAGCAACCTGGATGAATCTCAAAATAACTATGCTGAATGAAAGAAACCAGACAAAAAAGGGTACTGTATGATTCCATTCGTGTAAGATTTTAGACAATGGTAATGAATCTATAATTACCGAGAGCGAGTTAGTGCTTGCCTGAGTCCAAGGGGAGGAAAAGGGATTACAAAGGGGCACAGCATGAGGTAATTTTGGGGGTGATGACTATATTCATTATCTTGATTGTCGCATATGCTGATATGTCAAACTTATCAAACTGTACACTTTAAATATGTGCAGGTTATTGTATGTCAGTTTTATAGGGTGGCTATGAGTTGGAATTGACTCAACGGCAGTGGGTTTTAACTCAAGAAAACATACATATATACATCAGAACAAGGCTTGAAGAGGGTAGGTGGTGCTACCAGAGAAGAGATCAGAGAAAGAGTCATGGTTGTTGTTGTTGGGTGCCGTCAAGGTGATTTCGACCCATAGTGACCCATGTGACAGAGTAGAACTGCCCCATAGGGTTCCCAAGGTTGTAGTCGTTATGAAAGCAGATCGATAGGTCTTTTCTCCTATGGAGCTGCTGGTGGGTTCAAACTGCTGACCTTGCGGTTAGTGGTTGAATGCTTAACCATGGTGCCACCCGGGCTCCTTGGAATAATCAAGGAAGGCTTTGTGGAGTAGGTGGTATTTTCTAGAAGGTGAAATGAAGAGGCTTGTTGTCTTTATAGAACACTGACTAAATGAGCCTGCCTGTCTGGAATAGTTTATTTTGGGCATTAGTAGGGGTTAAGGGCAGGCATGTAAACTGGAACAGATTATGGAGCGATTTGATTCTCAAGATGAGTTTCAACAGTGTCCTTTGGTGAGCGGGGAGAGCTAGCAGAGGGCACCAAGTGCAAAACCATGTTTTGGTAAATTGGATCTGGCAATGATGGACGTGCTAGATTAGAAATGGGTAGACCAGTGGGGCAAATTTACCATTAATTCACTAATTCATTCAATATTTATTGATTCTCCTCTATGGGCCATGCGCTCTTCTAGGTAGTGGGAGAAAATGAGTGTTTCTCTTATATGCTTGAGACCCAAGAAGCACTCAGATCTTGGCTTCCATGTGCCCCGTACAGGCAAAGCAGGATATGAAAGGATGCACTCTATCTAGAATTCTAATCAGTTCAGTCCATTCAGTACTTATGCTTACAGAATTAATGAGGAGACCACAGCAATAACCTCACCCAAAGGGAGGAGTTTATGGTATGGATGGGTGAAGCTGGAGGTCGGGAGGGGAGTAGAATTTCCACGGACAGATGTCTTCAAAGCAGAAGCATAGTTTTGTGGGGAAAACCGGTGAGTGCAGAAGGGAGCTCACACAGTGGCTGGGTGCAATTGGAGATGGAGGATTAGAATTCAAGGAAAAGGTCTGGGCTGGATTGCTTGCTGGTGGTAATTGACTGTGAAAATGGATGAAACTTTGAAAGTGCAATTCAGAGTCTGGGCTTTGGGGCAGTCCACAATCAGAGAATGGAGCAAGAGTGGAATAGTAAGCAAACAGCACACACAAACAAAGCGGCCGCCTTCAGCTTTAGAATACATGGCAGTGACCCCAAGCCGCTGATAAGATAGCTATGAGCAGAAGGAGAGGGCCTGCGTAGCAGGAGTGGCTTCGATCAGTGAGTAGTCTCATAACTCTGGCTTCTGGGCCTGGATCTTAGGGACCATTATGTGCAGATTGCTCATCCTCTGGCCGTGCCAGGGCACAGGGCTTTAAAAAAAAGGAGTGTGGGTTGAGTAGAGCCTGTGGGAGGCTGAGCTGACCAAATGTGAGTAGAGAAATGCCAGTTGTGAAAATATGATTACACATCAGGGGAAAACAGTCTTGAACCCTGTACGGCTTCGCCTCTGCTTTCCAATTTCATGAGCACCTAGACGAGTGGTTCTCAAAGTGTGGTCCCCAGACAACAGCATCTACTTCCCCTAGGAGCTTGTTAGAAATGCACATTCCCAGGCCCTATCCCAGACCTATTGAATCAGAAGCTCTGGCTGTGAGGCCTAGGAATGTGTGTTTTCACAAGCCTGCTAAGTGATTCTGGTGTATGCTCAAGTTTCAGAATCACCGACCTGGGCATTCCAAACCAGCTCACTCCCTGGGAGAGTCCATTCAGGAGGGAATTCATATTAAGAACATAATGATGTGACAACTGTTTGGAAATTGAAAAGCACACTACAGAAGTAGGGCCCATTAATTCATTCATTCACATTTATTTATTATTTTGATCAACCTCATTCAGTACGATTTACTTAGATCTTAAAGCCTTTCTTTGAGGATCCCTCCTAGCTTTTTCCTTCCCAAAAGAAAACAAAAATCTTGTTAGTGAATTGGAGACTTGATTAAAAAGAACTAAACTGGCGGGCAAAAAGGAGATGATGCACAGCTGGAGTTTGCCTGAAAGGATAGGTGTGTTTCTCCTTGGTGGCATTAGGGTTTTTTGTTTCTTTCGGTGTAGAATTATAGGCTGGTGACTCACAGTTACTGTTGAAATTCTTTAAATCCAAACTGCAGCTTTCAAAATAAGATTAGTGCTTTCAGGCATAACGAAAGAAGAGGGCGGGACCCCGAAACGCAGAGCTGAGTTTTGCCGGCATTTGTGGACCCCTGAGTGAGCTTTCAGGCAGTAGCAGGTGGAAAGGGAGACCCCATGGTTTCCCAGGGGAGTGAAAGAACAGCCCTAATAACACATCTCCCTTCCCTCTTGCTGGGATAAATAATTTCGAACTTCTACATCTCATAGGATTTCCAAGGCTGAAATCTTTGCGGAAACAGACTGCCGTTAACTTTCTCCTACAGAGCAGCTGGTGGGTTTCAACCATCAGCGTTTCCGTTAGCAGTCAAGCATTTTAACCACTGTGCCACCAGGACGCCTACATCTTATGTTAAATAACAGCAGGAGCTTAAGGAGTGAAGTACGTCTTTAACTCCAAAGGGGAGGTTAAACTGTCACGGTGTCAACAGCACACAGTGTAGCTTGTCTACAATTCTGAAACCTCAGTAACAACCCTTTGATTCAGCCCGGATGATGTCAGCCTCAGCAGTCACAGCCTTTGTCCCGTGTCCCCCTTGTCCAGAGTAACCAGATGGAAGTTTTCCAAGTTCTCTGGGCTGAGACACCGCTCCAGGGTTTGAAGGTCACAAATGAAGACAGGCATTTAAATCTAGGGTGACTGCGAGCCTCTGGGGAAACATTATGGATGGATTTTATACAGCTTTGGCGTTCTTGGCTATCAAATCCTCAGGAATTTCTCTCTCCTGGGAAGTCTGAGCAGACACAGTTAACATCACTCCTAAAATCCTCCAGGAACTAAGAGAAGCAAGCGAATTTTCCTGACTGGCAGCTATGTGCTAAAGGTTGCCCTCTGGCATTGCCTGAGTTTAGCAAGACCTTTTGATATCAAATTTAAAATCACCTACTTTGCTGTAACAGATTAATGCGGCAAAGAACTCACAAACCAAAAACTTAGCCCAAGATATGTTGCTGCTGTTTTAATTTGAATTTAATATCTGTTTGCAGTTTTCATAGGTACCTGATAAGGGGAAATGATCTTTATTAGAATTGGGATGTGGGCAAAATTTGGTTAGGGCTTCGTCCTTCCCCAGGGTTAATTAGTCTGCGCTACCAAGACCATCCTTCCTGCCAGAGTCTAGCAAAGGAGAAGGCAGTGGGGGTTCCGTGGCAGCATTGTCACCTTCCATGCAGAAGACCCAGCCAGGTTCAATTCTGGCCACTGCAAGTCATGCACAGCCACCACCCATCTGTCAGTGGAGGCTTGCATGTTGCTGTGATGTTAAACAGGTTTCAGTGGAGCTTCCAGACTAAGAGAGACTAGGAAGAAAGTCCTGTCTATCTACTTCTGAAAGTCAGCCAATGAAAACCCCACGGATCACAACAGTTTGATCCTGTGAATGGAATCCCCTTGATTTGGGGCTAACAACAATAACAAAGGAAGGAGAAACAAATGTGTGTTTAGTACCTACTAGATGTCAAATGCTTTGCCCATCTGTATATCTATATTATCTCATTTAACTCTGCAGTAGGACATCTTACCCACTTAATTATTTACCCTCTCTATGAAAATCAAATATCACTGGGGCCAGGTCTGCTTCAAAGTCCAAAGGTTACATTTCTGATGGAAGAAAGTATTTTTAGAACTCTAGGAACATCCCTGTTGAGAGGCTGGGTGTATGGGCCTTTGTCACTTATTCATTCAGCAAGTGAACATTTATGGGGCACCAACTACATGCCCTGGGACACTGGCTAGCCTCTGAGAAATCCAGACTGAGCCAGACCAGCACACATTCTAGTGGGGCCGGCAGACACATGATCAGGCCCTTCCAATGCCATGGGGTAAATACTGGAGTGGAGCCATGTGCATAGGGCTACTGGAGCCCAGAGAAAGGAGCCTCTAAGCCCAGCCCACTTGGAGAAGGCTTCCTGGAGGAGGTGACATTTGACTGAAGTCTTCAGCAATGAGTGGCGGTTCACCAGGTAGAGAAGGCAGCAGATTGTGCCAGGGGTAATGGGAACTCTAAATACAATGTTTCTCCCATCCCACAGAATTTATTGCCCTTCAGCGAAATCCTCCCAGGGTATGAGAGAAAGAAGCTCTGTTTTTCAGACGCATAAGGAATCATCCAAAAACATCTGTATCTGTTTCAAATGGAAGTGACTGCTGCCAGATAAACAACAAAGTTGCTTTGTCAGAACCCAGTCTATATTTATTTCTTTTCTTTGTTTAATTACATTAATCCTTCAGTGGTTTCCCTTGGGGGAGTGCAAATCTAGTGGCCATAAATTCTCCAACATTCTAAAAACAATATGAAAGGACAGTACACATTAAGCCAACTGGCAAGCTTGTTGTTTGTGGGACAGTTGTTTGCAGTGCGAGTAATAATCCCTCGTGTTCCTACCACTATCTGCACCCTTACGTACTGTTCTTTCAGCCACTCTGAGAGAGTAGCGGGGCAGCTTTCACTCTGAGATGTGTATGGAAACCAAGCCTTGGGGGCTCCAGTTATAAAAGGGGAGACTGACTGCCAGGTCTGGGCACCTTCCCCTTGGAGGATTGCGAGGACTTTTTATCCAATTAGGTTATTTGATTCGCAAACCTGGCTGCATGTTGGGGTCATCTAGGGATATTTAACAAACACTGGCCCGCATCCCACCCCCAGCCAGTCTGATTTAATGGGACTGGCGGTGTAGGGGGGCACGGTACCTGGGCATCAGGATTTTCAAAAGCTCCCCGGATGGTTAGAATGGGCAACCAAGGTTGGGCGCTGCAGCTTCTGTAGAGCGGGCCACAACCTCTACTGCCAGTGTCCCAGCCTGATGCTGAGAAGAATAATCATTTCATTGCCTCCCTCTACGTACCCTGTATTTGAATTATGGTGCTGGGGAAGAATATTGAACATACCATGGAATAAACTAGAAGAACAAACAAATCAGTCTTAGAAGAAATACCACCAGAATTCTCCTTAAAAGCAAAGACGGTGAGACTTCATCTTGCTTACTTTGGATGTATCATCAGGAAAGACATATCATTAGAGAAGGACATCACGTTTGGTAAAGTCAGTGAAAAGGAGGGAAGCCATCAATGAGATGAATTGACACAGTAGCCACAGTAGTAGACGCAAACATACCAACAGTCTTGTAGATTGCACAGGACCGGGCAACATTTTTTCTGTTATTCATAAGGTCACCATGAGTCTGAGCTGACTCAATGGCAACTAACAACAACCTACCCAGTAGGGGAAGTCTTTTGGAAAAATAGATTATTGCTTCAAGGTGCTGATTATTGCTTTTGAAACGCTACTTTCAAAATGGTTCTTTTGTCATGTGTTGATTTTTTTTCATTATAGTAAAAGGCGTATAAGTTCTTGTTAGAAAACTTGAAAATAGACCATTAAAAATAAAAGAATAAAAATCACCTATTCTCCCACCATTCCTTCACAACCACTGTTAGGCAGGGTTCTTGCTGGACATGGAGAGGAGACAGAGTGGGGCCTGGAGCAGAGACCAGGGAAGGACCCAGGCGGAGCAGTCCCTGCCTCCCCTCCAGAGAGGGACTGTGGATGGTGGGTGGCGGCTTGTTCCAGCTGTTGGACCGTCATTTTCCAGCCAGCAAGTCTTTGTGCGGACACTCTCCCCCTTTAGGGAACTTAGAGTCTAGTAAGGAAACACAGTAAATCTATCACTGCATGAACTAGAATCAGCATTGTGATGCATGCCCCCAGGGGAAAGCGCTGAGGGGCTCCAGCAGCTGACAGGAGAGGCCAAAGGCTTTGAGGAACAATCAAAGGTCCTCATGCACAACACGAGGTTGTCATCAAGTCAGTTCTGACTCACGGCGACCCCATGTGTGCAGAGTAGAACTACTCCATAGGGTTTTCAAGGCTGTGACCTTTCAGAAGCAGATAGCCAGTCCTGTCTTCTGAGGAGCCTCTGGGTGGGTTGGAACTGCCAACCTTTCGGCTAGTAGTCGAGCGAGCACTTGACTGTGCCCCCCCAGGGACTCCAAAGATCCTAATAGCAGGAGGCAAATTTGCCCATCACCATGCAGGCAAGCCAAAGCTACTTCAGCCTGTAACTCAGGAAGCTACTGGTGTTCCCTAACAAAGCAATGATTCCACTTTAACTATGGTAGAAGTCCTGTATGTTTCTCCGAGGTGGGAGAATCTGTGATGCTGCCGTATATTTATCCTGAAGAACAACTCAGGTGAAATCGCCCTTGTCCATTTTAAAGGTTTTTACCCATTGCCTGCTGAATCAAAATCAGCTTCTGCCAACTGCTGTCAATTGTCCATCTGCTGGACTCTATCCCATCCCTTGTCCTGCTCCTTCCCTCAGAATTCCTGGAGAGGAATTCTGTACTGAGCATGTCCTGCCCCTCCACGTCCCCGAGGTTGCTCACTCTGTTTCCTCAGCCCAAAGGCTCCTTTCCCTTTCTTCAGACTTCTCTTGTCTGTGAGCCTTTCCTCATCTATCCTTGACTGGCAGTAATCTGCCCCCATTCTGAACTCCCCTGGTATCATCAGCCGTCTTATGGATTTCTGTCATTTCCTACCTTGTATTTTAGTTATTTCCACCACTTGTTTGCCATATTGTGGTTGATGTCTTGTGTGTTGCTATGATGCTGGAAACTATGCCACCAGTACTTCAAATACCATGAGGGTCACCCATTGTGGACAGGTTTCAGTGGAGCTTCCAGACTAAGACAAGCTAGAAAGAAAGGCCTAGCGATCTACTTCTGAAAATCAGTCAATGAAAACTTTATGGCTCACAAAAGAATATTGTCCGATATAATGCTAGCAGATGAGTTCTCTAGGTTGGAAGGCGCTCAAAATACAAAGTAGCCCCAACAATGGACTCGAGCATACCAACAATCGTGAAGATGGCACAGGACCAGGCCATGTTTCATTCTGTTGTACTTGGGGTCATCATGAGCCAGAGCCCATGACTAGGGGCAACAACAATTTCAGTTATTTAGGTTGCATCTGATTGCCACTCTGGTCTATCTGTTCCTCAAATGCAGCCAGGTTTATTCCATCTCAGGACCTTTGCATTGGCTGTTCTTTTAGCCATAAATTCTCTTCCCGGAGCTTCACATTACTAACCCCTAGTAGAATACAAGTCACTTTACAGCAGGAACCTCTTTGTCCGTTTTGTTCACTGCTGTATCACTAGTGCCTGCAACAGTGCCTGGGACATAGTAGGTGCTCAATACACATTTATTGAATAAATGAATGAATATCCTGTAATTCAGATTTTTCTTACGTCTCTGCCTAGGCTTGTAACTAACTATAGGTCTTGTCATTCTCTGAGTATCCACTATGGTTTTTCATCAGCTAAAGTTGTTCTGCTTATTTGTGTTTTCCTTACTTCTAAATTCACTGGAAATCTAAGTTCAAAATCCCAACAGGAGTTCCCAGTTGGAAATCTAAGATATAAGTATACTGGTAAAAGGTAAAGGAATTTTACTCTATAATCTATAATATTTTTCTTCTACTTTATTGATTTGAAGATAAAAATACTTCTTTCAGCATTTTAAAACCAGAATCCTTATTTGTGGAATCTTCAATTTAAGCATTTTTTTTTAATGTTATGACGTAGTTTTTATTTTTTTTATTATTGAACACATTTAGTAGAAGTAATCAGTGATATCAACTTTATCTTTTTATCAATTTGATATTTTACATTTATTTAAAAAATGTGATGAGCTATGACACTCAGAGATCTAGGAGATTATGTTAAAGTTTAGCCATTGGATTCAGAGATTAATCGGACATTCTAGTTAATTGAGTTTTTACTGTAACTGTCATAGTGATAGTTTTTAACCAAAGAAAATTCTCTTTAGCATATTCAATCCCTTTGATGCGTTCTGATGTGCTACCATTTTAATGGTAAAAATCCTTGGGAGAACCACTTCTATTTCACAGGATCCAAGCTGTTCTCCTTGGTAGGAAACGTCAGCCTGCTTTTGCAAAGACTGAGTCAGTGATGGATTGAAAATGTCTTTCACATTTTTCATCCTCTGATTTATTCTTAATTGCATTGCAGTAGATGCATTCCTGGAAGAGCCTCCTTACACTGCATTTGATTAAATAGCCAGGGCTCAGCACTTCGTGGACCTGCAGTAATCTTCATTATCTCTACCTAACCTCGTTTGGCTTGTATTTTCCCCATTTATTACTGAGATGAATAAATAGAGAGCAAAGAGGATTTTCAAAGATCCTCTGATAGATAGGTGGAATGAGGAAAATGTCCAAAGGGAGTGATGCAGACCTGGGAATTAGGAGCAAATCGGACCTATCATGTTTTTGGTGGAGTAACAAGTCTTTTAACTGTGCTCTCCCTCAGCTTCCCTGTCTGCAAAATATCAGACGGTGCCAAATTATCTTAGTGTGAATCAGTGAGAGTGTCATTATAAAGCACTTCAAGTTCGCAAAGGACAGGAATAGTGCCTGATGCAAACAAGTACAAATGCCTGCTCATGATAATTTACAATTCTCAAGAACCATCCAAATATTTCCGGAGTACTTTGTTTGATGTGAGAAAATACAAACGGAAGTTAATTAAAAACTATTTAATGCATTTAATAGACATGAATAATTCCAACTTGAAAAAATCTGTTTTTTATGCATATGTAGAAATCTACCTGGAAGGAAAATTCACTAAGACATTAATAGTGGTTACCTCTGGCTGGTAGGATCACAGGAGGTGGGATTACTGGTGGTTATTTCTTTTTTTCATATATTTTTTTGTTTTCCAAATTTTCTACTATGATCATATATTAATACTTACAATGTTTTGAAGAGTTATTTTTCTTTTTTTAATTGTTGTAAAATATATATATAACATAAAATTTGCCATTTAACCATTTTTAAGTGTACGATTCAATGGCATGGATTATATTAACAATATTGTGCAACCATCACTAATATCTATTTCCAAAACTTTTTCATTACCCCAAACAGAAAATCAGTACCCTTTAATTCTCCATTCCTCCCTTCCCTCAGCCCCTGGTGACCACTAATTCACTTTCTGTCTCTGTGCATTTGCCTATTCTAGATGTTTCATGTAAGTGGTATGATACAATATTTGTTCTTTTAAGCCTGGATTATTGCACATAGCAATGTTTTCAGGGTTCATCCGCATTGTAGCACATATCAGAGCTTTGTTTCTCTATACAGCTGAAGAATACTCATTGTACAAATAGAGTCCCTGAGTAGTGCAAATGGTGAACGCACTTGGCAGCTAACCAGCAGGTTGGAGGTTTGAGTCCACCCAGAGACACCTCGGAAGAAAGGCCTGTCAATCTATTTCCAAAAAACCAGCCACTGAAAACCCTATAGAGCACAATTCTACACTGATACACATGGGTAGTCGTCTCTACGGCAACTGGTTTATGGATAGACCATATTTTGTTTATTCATTCAACTGTTGATGGGCATTTGAGTTATTTCCAGCCACCTTTTGGCTATTGTGCATTTAAGAGTTATTTTAATCAGTGCTATAGAGTCGTTTGTTGCACTGTCCCGTGCAGAGGGTGCCAGCTTCTTCAGAGTTGCGTTCTTATGGTTCAACTTTTGTCTCAGTCCAGGATCTGTGTGCGGTGGAAGACCATGCCTGTGAGCATCTCTGTGTGAATGTGCCAGGCTCCTTCGTCTGCCAGTGCTACAGTGGCTACACCCTGGCTGAGGACAGGAAGACGTGTGTGGGTGAGTATTCCCTCCTGCCTCACTTAGTAAGGAAGGACAAGTTAAGCATACTAAGGAGTGAGGGGGAGCCTCAACATGTGCCTCCCACATATAAAATTATTTTCCTTTGGGTTTCAACAAAGTGCTCAGTTCTTAGGCCTAGTAGTTAGTTGGATTTTGACCTTTAAAGATTTCATTTATGGCTGAGGTCAGCATTTTCTTGTTCTGGGTCCTCAGCAAAAAGCATACTTATGATAATCTACATGAATATAATTGTCTGTTACTGTATCGCTTGAAAAGGACTGGGCGGATTTCCATCAAATTTGGACGGTATAGTTAAAAATGGCTGACTTCAATACAGCCCATGCATTATACATGAAATTCACTTGGTGTTGGGCAGGTTACTGAATGTCACCTCAAAGATATAAGGGGCCTTCCTCTCTAGTACTGTACCTGCAGCTCAGTGAGAGACCCATGTGACAGCCAGGTATAAGAGCCCAGTGGTATGTAATGGTCGGAGAAAACTAACAGTGGTTTCAAATGGAAGAGTCTCAAGGGCAGTGCTTGGAACTTCAGGCACCAATTTGCAATCAGCTGACTGGCTATAACAGAAATACCACAAGTGGATGGCTTTAACAAACAGAAATTTATTTCCTCACAGTAAAGTAGGCTAAAAGTCCAAATTCATGGCATCATCTCCAGGAGAAGGCTTTCTCTCTCTGTTGGCTCTGGAGGAAGGTCCTTCTCATCAATCTTCCCCTGGACTAGGAGCTTCTCACACAGGAAACTTGGGTCCAAAGGACACGCTCTGCTCCTGGCACTGCTTTCTTGGTGGTATGAGGTCCCCCTGGCTCTCTGCTGGCTTCTCTCTTTTATATCACAAAAAAAACCACCTCAAGACACAATCCAGTCCCATAGATTGAGTCCCGCCTCATCAACACAACTGTCGCCCATCCCCCCTCATTAATACCATAGAGGCAGGATTTACAACACATAGGAAGATCACATCAAATGACAAAATGGTGGAAAATCACACAATACTGGGAATCATGGCCCAGCCAAATTGATACGTAGATTTTGGGGGGACACAATTCAATCCATGACAGTGGCTTACCACTTGGGTGGCTCCACATTGCATGACCAGGGAAAGAGGTGGGAGAGGTGGGGCTGGCGTTGATTTCTTCATGGCAGATAATGACACTCCTCACACCTGCAGAGCAGGCCAGCAAATCTCTAATGTGTGTGTGGCACTCCCACTTTGTCAAGGAAGTCCTTTAAACTTGCATAGTCTCCTTTGTCCTTCCACTGACAAACAGCCTCAGTTTTCTCATCCATAATATGGAGTAATAATACCTACATCATAGGGTTGTCTGCTGATTAAATAAGATATTGTAAAAAGTTCCTAATACATATTAGGCACTTATTCTTGTTATTATTATTCTCATCATTATTATTATCCTCATCATTATTATTATCAGCATCATTTCCTGGAGATGGTAAAGTATGAAATTGGAAGAGAATGAAGGACTGAACCTTGGGCTGTAGGCACATGTAGGGAGCAGAAGGGAGAAGTAGGGGCAGGAAAACTATGAAGGAATATCCCAAGGAGGGAGTGAGGGAAGAGCGAAGATATGAATTAGAAGAGTCTTAATGGGGAAGAGAATTTCCAGACCAGGTCCATATTAATGTCATGCTCTGTCTTAGTCATCTAGTGCTGCTATAATGAAATACCACAAGTATTTCTTTACTTCACATGGCTTTAACAAAGAGAAATTTATTCTCTCACAGTCTAGTAGGCTACAAGTCCAAATTCAGGGCATCAGCTCCAGAGGAATGCTTTCTCTGTCAGCTCTGGAGGAAGGTCTGTGTCATCAATCTTCCCTTGGTCTGGGAGCTTCTTAGAGCAGGAACCTCAGATCCAAAGGACATGCTCTGCTCTCTGTGCTGCTTTCTTGGTGGTATGAGATCCCCATGTCTCTCTGCTCGCTTCTCTCTTTTATATCTCAAAAGAGTTTGGCTTAAAACCCTACCTAATCTTATAAACCTCATCAATATAATTGCTGCTAATCTATTTTATTACATCACAGTGATAGAGTTTACAACACATAGGGAAATCACATCAGATGATAAAATGGTAGACAATCATACAATACTGGGAATCATGGCCCAGCCAAACTGATGCACACATTTTTAGGGGGACATAATTCAATCCAAGATATGCTCCAAAGAGGATGAAGGGAACAGAACTTAGAGAAAAGGCATTGAGCTGAGTCATTGAATCACCTCAGCAAACATTTCAGTACTTTCTACCAGTCACTCTGCTAGGTGTTAGGGTCACAAGATGACCAGGAGACCACTGCTAATGTTCAGAAGTGGTGGGGTAAAGAGCAGATTTCAAGGGGTAGAGAGTGAGTGGTGAGAAAGCAAGGACAGCAAGTTTGAACTATTCATTTAAAGAAGTTTGGTCGAAATCAACCGTGTCCAGCTACCGGTGGTTCAATGCAATGAGTTTTCAGATTCAGCACTGCCATAGCAGTGGTTCCATTTCATGGACTCATCCCAGAATCATGACTGTGACCTGCATGAAAATTCAATTCGTAGTCACTGACTTGAGACTGTTCACCGTTTTGAGTTATTGAAGCCTTAAATTCAACCGTCAGGGTCTTGTCTCCCTCTCTGTTCATTTCACTCTTTATAGTACTGAATTCATTTCCACATTCAGGTGATCAAGGGTGGATTACCTACCAGCTAAGTATTCTCCTTTCACTTTAATTGAGTCCTATATTTGTAATCCATCAGCTGCCATTAAAGCTATGCTAATTTCTGTCCAAAACAGTGTATTTTTCAAAGATCATTTTTATCATTATTGAATATCTTTGAGGGTGAATTTTCTGCTGTACTTGTTTACATACTGCCTTATATTTCTGGGTAGCTCTGATCCTGTTTACATGTTATCTGCCCAACCAGACTGTAAATCTTGGAGGTCAGAAGACACCTGTACTTTTGCGTCCTTCACAGAGTGAACTCACAATATGTTTTTCTTGAGTCATTAAAGTTGAGTGACTGATTAGAATCTCAGGCATTCCTGTTATTTTAATCTTTTCCACTTGATTGGTTTTTAAATTACAAAGTCAGTGTGTATTTTAAAAAAATCTAAAAGCTGAGAGAATACAGATGTGTACAAAATCAAAACCTGAAAGTTTGTCTCCTCAATTCTATTTCCTGGCGGTATTCCCTGCTAAAAGCTTCCCTGATTCTTCTGGCCTTTCTTGAAGATGTCTTACTTATTGTCTTAGTTATTTAGTGCTGCTATGACAGAAATACCACAAGTGGATGGTTTTGACAAACAAATTTATTTCCTCAGAGTTTAGGATGCTAGAAGTCTGAATTCAGGGTTCAAGTTCTAGGGGAAGGTTTCTTTCTCTGTTGGCTCTGGAGGAAGGTCCTTTTCTCTGAGCTTCTAGTCCTGGGCAGTCTTCATGTGGCTTGGCACCTCTCTTCCCCCATCTCTGCTTCCCTCACTTGCTTGTTTAATCTCCTTTATAGTCAAAAGAGATTGATTTAGAACACACCCTACACTAATCCTGTCTCAATAACATAACAAAGACAACCCATTCCAAAATGGGATTATAGCCATAGGCATAGAGATTAGGATTTACAACACATATTTTGGGGGGACACAATTCAATCTATAACATTCTACTCCTTGGCCCCCCAAAATTCATGTCCTTGCCACATGCAAAATACATCATCCCAAAAGTCTTAAATCTACTCCAAATTCAAAGTCTCATCTTCTGAAGCATCTGTATCAAATGTGGGTGAGACTTTAGGTGTATTCCATCCTGGGGCAAAATTCCTCTTCATCTGTGAATGTGCGAAATCTAGAATACAAATTATCTGCTTCCAAAGTACGGTGGTAGAACACGCACAAGGTAGACATTTCCATTACAAATGGGAGAAATTAGAGGGAAACAAGGGGTAACAGGCACCAAGCAAGTCCAAAACCCAGAAGAACAAATTACATTAGCTCTCAAGGCTTGAAAGTAATCTTCTGTTCTCTAAAACCATCTAGGCAATGGCTCCACCCTCTAGACTCTGGGTGTTGGTCATGCTCTCTGAATTCTGGGTGGAGGCCCGTCAGCCCTGGGCTTCAGCTCGGCATTTTAGGCCCACTGGGATGGCAACTCTGCTCCCTCTACTTTGGGCGGCCCTATTCTCCTAGTCCAGTCCCTCTGAGTGGCGACCCCACCCCCTCACCTCAGCAGGCCCTGTTCTTTTTACCCTTGGGCATGGCAGCCCTTCCACCTCAGCTTTGGGCAGTAGCCCCATTCTCTTGGCCAAACTGAATGGCAGCCCCACACTATGGAACCAAGCTGATGAAAATCTGACTCTTTGAAACCTAAGAGGCCATGGCCCCACCCTTTGAGACTGAGGCAGCTCTGCTTCCTGTGCTCCTCCCAACAGTTCTGCTGATGTCCGAGCTGCTCCAGGGATGGTTCTTTTCTTTTCTTGGAGAACAACAGATGTAGATCCTTTGGCCTGTTTCCTGCCTGTAGAATTCCAAGAGGCAGACAACGTTCTTTCGGTTCGTTCTTTCTCTGTCCCCTTCAGCCGAAGCTGATGGGTTTTCTGCTGTGGTAGTTGGTAGATTCATCAGTCACAGGCATAATCTCTTTTAACAAAAGATTGTGAAACCACATCCTTGGTGAACATTCTAGGACACGTGTCCTTAGTTTGTACAACAGAATTTTCCAAATCTTTAAGTTTAGTTTTCATTTTGCACAGTTCATTTTGAAGTCCATCTCTTTCTTCTCACATTTTACTATAAGCTGCAAGGAGAAACCATGCGGCCCCTTTAAGATCTTGCTTAGAAATCTTCTCAGCCAGATATCCAAGTTCATCACTTACAAGTTCTACCTTCCACCAAACATTTGAATATAATTCAGGAAAGTTCTTTGCCACTGCTTAAAAAGCATTTCACTTCCTTCATTGTCCAATCACATGTTCATCATTTTCTTTTACAGTCTCACCAGAAGCACATTTAACATCCACATTTCTAGGAATATTCTGTTGTTGGCACCATATGTATCCTGTAAGATGATAGAGACTTTCTCTATAGCTCTCCTCACTTCCTTCTGAGGCCTCATCAGAACTGCCTTTGACGTCCGTAGTTCTACCAAAAGTCTCTTCAAGGCAATCTAGGCCTTTACTATTAGGCACCTTAAAACTCTTCCAGCCTCTATCCGTTACCCAATTCCAAAACCACTTTCACATTTCCGGTATCTGTAGAGCAGCACTCCCACTCCTCGGCACCAAATTCTGCCTTAGTTATCTAGTGCTGTTATAACATAAATACCACAAGTGGATGGTTTTAACAAACAGAAATTTATTTTCTCACAGTTTAGAAAGCTAGAAGTCCGAATTCAGGGTGCCAGTTCTAGGGGAAGGCTTTCTTTCTCTGTTGGCTCTGGAGGAAGGTCCTTGTCTCTTTGAGCCTCTGCTCCTGGGCCATCTTCATGTGGCTTGGCATCTCTCTTCCCCAATCTCTGCTTCTCTGGCTTGCTTGTTTAATCTCTTTTATATCTCAAAAGAGATTGATTTAAGACACACTCTACACTAATCTGTTTTATTAACATAACAAAGACAATCCATTCCCAAGTGGGATTATAACCACAGGCATAGAGGTTAGGATTTACAAACATATATTCTGGGAGACACAATTCAATCCATATCACTTGTGGTATTTGATTATCATTATGATCCAGGGTTTAGCACATAGTAAATGCTTAATAAATGATTGTGGAAAAATGAATGGCACTTAAGTGTCTCTTTACTCCCAAACTTGGCCTGACTTGATTAGGGCGGCAATGTGGTAAAAATACAAACTACATTTATTGAATGTTACTAAATCCCAGGCACTGTTTGAAATATTTTACATATATTACAACAACCCTGTGGGGTAGATACTATTATTACCCACGTTTTATAAGTCTCTTAATGTCTCTGCTTCAGTTACTTTATCTACAAATTATGAATAATAATAATTCCTATCTGAAAGAGTTTTTGTGAGGATTAAATGAGTTAACATGTGTAAAGTACTTTAAAAAAACAGTTGTCATGGCTTCAACTCCAGCTCATGGGGACTCCATGTGTTTCACGGTAGAAATGTGCCCCATAGGGTTTTCAGTGGCTGATTTTTCAGAAATAGATCACTAAGCCTTTCTTCTGAGGCACCTCTGGGTAGACTTGAACCTCCAATCTTTCAGTTAGAAGTCAAGCGTGTTAACTGTTTGCACCACCCAGGGACTCTGTAAAGTGCCTGGAACAGTGCTATATAAGTGTTTGCTAATACTATTATTGTCATTACAATGTCTGATATGCATTAGGCAACTGGTAAACATTAGTTGAATTGAATTTCTTTATCCTTTATGATTTTTTGTCTTTTTATGAACCCTTGCATTTATTAATATGTCAAATGTATGGCAGATTTTAAAAATCATGTTGTGGTCTAGACCCATAATGATAGTGGTACATAGCATGGGGATTGAGCATGGCATTACTGCTGCCTTCAAAGCTTACTCCCACATTCTTCTATATCAGTTACCCTCAGTGAGGAAGGAATGTTTGATATTTAAGTTGGAGACAAGGGATGAGAGGATCGATTTTTATACTGAAGGGTCAAATTTTTAATTCATCAGCCAACTGCTCATATTTGAAGCATGATTTCCTCCTCAGATATTAAGTATTAGATTTCTCCCCTATTGTTATCAAGATCTATAGGAAATCCTTTCTCTGCATTTTTAAATCCTGCATGTGGAAAGCCAGTCATGCCTCAGGGAGGAGGGGTTTTGTGAGTCTGACTTTACTTGTGTGTCTAATATATGCTCCAGGAGCCCTGATGGTGCAGTGGTTAAGCGCTCGGCTTCTAACCAAAAGGTCGCTGGTTAAAACCCACCGGCTACAGTCTGTTTCCATAAAGATTACAGCCTTGGAAACCCTATGGGGCAGTTCTACCCTGTCCTATAGGGTCGCTACGAGTCAGAAGTGACTCAACAGCAATGGGTTTTATGGGAATATGTACTCAGCAACTAAATTGATGCTACCGTTACTCTAAACAGCAAATTTGATTTTTCTTACTTTGCCATCAACAAACATTAAAATTCAAAAGTTCTTCTTTAAAATATCCTGTTTCTGCTAATGCTGTTCCTTGCAGACTGGTCCCTGTTGAGAAAACCTTGAACTGTGTCCAGATTATAAATCAGAAACTGTCAGTCTCAGGTTTTATTATCTTGCACCGAAATATCATTTATCCTGGGAGACAGCTAAAGTGATTTATCACAAGTTGAGCAGAGACTAAGTGTGGCAAGACTGACTTCAAACTCTGAGATCTTAAACTTTGTGATCAAGAGGGACAAAGAACAATATCCAGGAAATTACTCTTTCCATTTGTAAAGGAGAGTATAGCCATTTCAGGCAAAAGCTACAGAGACTGGATTTTGTTGAAGTAGATGAGACCTTGAAACAGTAGAGGCATCACTAAGTTACACACATAGATTGCCTTCATACATATGCCCCCTAACCTTGGCCTCCCTTTTTATGAGTACAATTTTGCAAACAAGGGAAGTTATGCCAAGAACTCAAAACACGCAACAAAGAATGTCAGAGTTGAATGGACTAGCTTGCCAGTTGAGATTGAGTTGACTCTGACTCAGGGCGACCCACCCCGTGTGTATCAGAGTAGAGCTGTGCTCTATAGGGTTTTCAATGGCTGGTTTTCTGAAGCAGATCACCAAGCCTTTCTTCTGAGGCATCTCTGAGTAGACTTGAACTGCCAACCTTTTGGTTAGCAACCGAGCACATTAACCATTGCACCAGGGACTCCAATGAACTAGCTGTTGTTAGGTGCTGTCGAGTCGGTTCCGACTCATAGTGACTCTGTGTACAACAGAACGAAACACTGTCAAGTCCTGCGCCATCCTCACAATCCTTGCTGTGATTGAGCCTTTGACCTCAAAAAGCTTAGGTGCCCGGAAACAGGCTCCTCCATGTCTAGCTGCTGCACTGTGGGCTTACTCTGCTGTCTCCAGCAGCCTGGCAGCTAAGCTGTAGTCAGTTCTCAACTCAAGGTGGGATTTGACACCTTTTAGTTTTAACGGCCAGTGTCTTGGGACCCAGGAATCTCTGAATCCTGCCTTTCCCATGGCCCCCTCCCACTCAGTTCCCCCAGAGAGCTGTGCACCCAAAGAGCAAAAGTGAAATGAGAATCAAAGTCTGGAGACGCCAGTTTACCCAGTGTGAGTGGCCCTGTGGTTGGCTGATTAATGGAAAAAGTCATTTAAAGAGGGGACTCATAAAAAACTACATATCCAAACCCATCCTACCCATTTTGTTTTTATTTAAAACACATTAATATACATCTAGTAAAAATCAGTAATTTTATGTTGATTTGAAGAAAAAATTCGATTTTCTAAATCTTTCTTGCATAAACCATACCTACAACGTGTTGTCTCTGACTTTTAGTTTGGGATCCTTTAAATTGGAGCAAAAGTTTGAAGACTTCTGTAAAACAATCTAAGGGCAGAATCCTTGTAAATTTTTATGAATTTTTCCCCAGTCTTTTACGCTTGTTTCATCCATGACTTGTTCTACAGCAATTTTGGCTAACAAATGGCCTTAAGTCTTTCCAAAGCATTCAACTTATTTTTTAATTTAAAAAAAAAAAAAAACTCAATTTCTTTTGGTGTTTATATTTTATTGTTTTTCATAACATTTAATTATATTTACAGTAACATGTATAAATGCTGTATGTACTTGGAAACAAAAGCAACTTTGACTCTTATAACAGTGATTCTCAAATTTTAGCATGCATCCAAATCACCTAGAGAGATTCCTGGAACCCACACCCAGAGTTTCTGATTCAGTAGGTCAGTGGTTCCCATTGCTGTCGATTCAATTCTGAATCATAGCGACCCTATAGGACAGAGTAGAGCTGCCCCCGACAGGGTTTCCAAGGCAGTAATCTTTACGGAAGCAGACTGCCATATCTTTCTCCCTTGGAGCAGCTGGTGGGTTCAAACTGCCAACCTTTTGATTAGTAGTCGAGCTCTTAACCACTGCACCACCAGGGTTCCTTAAGTCAGTGGTAGGGCCCAAGAATTTGCATTTCTAACAAGTTATCAAGTGAGGTTGATGCAGCTGGTTCATAGCTGGTTCACGGACTTCACTTTTTTTTTTTTTTGACATTCTATTGTGTTTTAGGTGGCAGTTTACACAGCAACTTAGTTTTCCATTCAATAATTCATACACAAATTGTTCCATGACATGGGTCGCAATCCCCACAATGTGTTAGCACTGTCCCTGTTTCTACCCTGGGTTCCCCGTTTCCGTTTGTCCAGTTTCCCTACCCCTCCCTGCCTTCTTATCTTTGCTTTTGGGCAGATGTTGCCCTTTTGGTCTCATATAGTTGATTATTCTATGGATCACATTCCTCATGGTGTTATTGTTTATTTTATAGGCCAATCTATTATTTGGCTGAAAGGTGACCTCTGGGAGTGGCTTCAGTTCCAAGTTTGAAGGGTGTCTTAGGACAATAGTCTCAAGGGTTCCTCCAGTCTCCATCAGGCCAGTAAGTCTGGTCTTTTTATGAATTTAAATTTTGTTCTACATTCTTCACCCAATGTAGTGGGGACCTTCTGTTGTGTTCCTGGTCAGAGTAGTCAGTAGTGGTAACGAGGTACCATCTAGTTCTTTTGGTCTCAGGCTAGAGAAGCCGGTGGTTCATGTGGACCATTAGTCCTCTGGACTAATCGCTTCCTTGAGTCATTGGTTTTCTTCACTCTTCTTTGCTCCAGATGATAAGAGACCAATAGTTGTATCTTAGATAACTGCTCGCAAGCTTTTAAGATCCCAGATCGTACTCACCAACCTAGGACGTAGAACATTATCTTTATGAACTATGTTATGCCAATTGACTAGGTGTCCCCTGAGACTCTGGTCCTTAGCCTTCAAGCCCAGTAGCTCAGTCCTGCGAAGTGTTTGGTTATATCTAAGAAGTTTGCATAACTGTGCCCCTTCTGTGCTCTATTGTATATAAGAATATACATGCGGCGGCACATACAAATATGTATGTTGAAATATCCACAACCATACCTATATAGGCACACAGGTGTACTCCTGTACAACCTCCCACACCTATTTAACATATATATCTGCCTATATATTCACTCACAAATTATTGTTTGTTATTACTTTTGTTGCAGGATTGTATATGTCATAGTATTTACCGTAGTTGTCCTCTATTCTTGCATACCTCTCAGTGTCTTCCTTTGCCTTGGTCATATTGTGCTGACTTCCCCCATATTGTATATTGCCTTTTCCTTCACCAGAGTTAACACATGTCTACTATCTATTTAGTGATTCTCCCTCCTTCCCCTTCCCATCCCTGGTAACCATCAAAGAATGTTTCTTTCTGTGTGTAAACCTATTTTTGACTTTTTATAATAGTGGTCTCATACAATATTTGTCCTTTTGTGATTGACTTATTTCACTCAGCATAATGTCCTCCAGATTCATTCATGTTGTGAGATGTTTCATGGAGTCATCATTATTCTTTATTGTTGTGTAGTAGTCCATTATACGTATGTACCACAATTTGTTTATCCATTCATCCACTGACGGACATTTAGGTTGTTTCCATGTTTTTGCTATTGTGAATAGTGCTGCAATGAACATAGGTGTGCATGTGTCTATTATTTCTCTAGGATATATAGCTAGGAGTGGGATTGCTGAGTCATATGGTATTTCTATCTTTTTGAGGAAATGCCATACTATTTTTCATAGTGGTTGTACCATTTTACATTCCCACCAGCAGTATATGAGAGTTCCAATCTCCCCACAACGTTGCCGTCATTTATTGTTTTCTGGTTTTTTTTTACCGGTGCCATTATTGCCAGGGTGAGATGGTATCTCATTGTAGTTTTGATTTGCATCTCTCTAATGGCTAATGATTGTCAGCATTTCTTCATATGTTTGTTAGCCACCTGAATGTCTTCTTTGGTACAGTGTTTGTTCATGTCCTTTGCCCATTTTTTGGTTGGATTGTTTGTTTTGTTGTTGAAGTGAAGTTTTCTATATATTTTAGAGATTAGATGCTTATCAGATATGTCGTTGCCAAAAAATTTTTCACAGTAAGTAGGTTCTCTTTTTACTCTTTTGGTGAAGTTTTTGATGAGTATAAGTATTTAGTTTTTAGGAGATTCATGGACCTCACTTTGAGAACCAGTAAACATACAACTCAGTCAATGGGAGAAGTGCACAGGTGTTCTAGAGCTAAAGTGTTCCCCAACCTTGAGCATTTAGCATACTCTGGGCATCACTCACAATCTTCAGAGGTAATGAAAAACATTGATCAACCAGGAGTTGGTTAAGTAGATGTCAGTTAAAAGAGCTTCTTCTGTACCACTTTTTAAACACCTGAGCTAACATTGGATACTGTATTCTCGAGCATTCTGGAAAAGACTAGTTTGCAGTATGGGGCTTAGACTTGAGGCCTAAGCAAAACCTCCAGCCTTTTCCCAGTCTAAATTTTGGGGTCAGCATACTCAGGTGTGCTCTGAGGGACAGAGATGGCTAGGCTCAGAAATTACACTGCATGATGAGAAAGAGAATGTTCAAGAGGGAGGTGGAGCCTAGGTTTTTGCCTTTTAGGTACAGTGAACTGCCTACGCATCATTGTGGCACTGCCAATGTCTGGGAACTTTGAAATCAAATTAGCAACTTCTCTCTTTGGAGGAGATACTAAGAAGTAGGTGGCCAGAGGTAGGCCTGGCTGACTGAAGGTATAAAGTATATAGAGGCAAACACTTAAAGCGGGGACTGGGAGATTTTCAAGATGCCCAGTCAGAAGAGATTTTCAAGATGGTGGGCAGGAGGAGGCTGAGGTAAGGAGTGCTGACTGCTCATACAAGCCAGTGTGAACCACAGTATGGCCAACTCCCAGAACACTCAGACTAGGGCATGTGCCAGGGCTTGGTACTCTGATCCCAATGTCACCAGTGTCACCCTTAATTTCTTCAATGATCCACTGATATTTAAAAGATGAGAAATTAACTTTTAGGAGGATTTGGTGCTAGCTCATTGTATATGTTGTGACTAAACTCCAGCAACTGGCTAATGTACTATGATGATGTAAGAGTACATTAAGATCCTGAGACTACATGAACACTCCGTTCCCACCATTAATGATTTGGTTATTAAACCCACAATATTAGGTGTTATTAGAACACTGTAGGGAGGTGAAGTTACAAAAATGATACTTTAGATGACAACTTAACAAAACCCGGGAGCAAAAGTATAAACACAACCCAGATTATTGCCTTTATTGTTCCTTTGAATCCTTTGATGACTATATTAAGTGTGTCATTATTTCCTCCACGTATAGTTTTTTTTTAAATTGTGCATGTGTTAATTTTGCAGATTCCACTTCCCTGTTATTATTATTAAAATTTTTGTTAGAAAAATGTTCTAAGACATTATAGAGGGAAACATTTTTTAGAGGAAAAAAAAATCATCCACAATCCTAACACAACAACTATTTTTATTTATTTCCAGGCTTTTCCTTAGAGATGTATTGTTGTTATTGTTGTTGTTGTTACTTGCCATCTAGTCAGCTCCAGCTCATGTATAACAACAAAATGTTGCTCTGTCCTGTGTTGTATTTTACTTGTGAATATGCAATTTTGAGATCTATTTTTTCACTAAATTGTATTCGCCTTCCTATTTACAATTATGTCATCATAATTATAATGTTAAGTATGGTCTAATGCCCCCAAACAAAACTCTTGATCTTCTTCCACACAACCTACTCCACCCACGCCCCCCACCTCCATCTTAGTTAACGGAACTCCATCCTTCTAGCAGTGAGCACTGGTAGAACAGTGGTTAAGTGCTCGGCTGCTAACCAAAAGATGTGGCAGCCTGCTTCCATAGTAAAGATTACAGCCTTGGAAACTATATGGGGCAGTTTTATTCTGTCGTATAGGGTCAGAATCAGCTCTACAGTAACAGGTTTGGTTTTTGGTATCCTTCCAAGTGCTCAGGACCACGTCCCTGGAGTCAGCCTTAATTCCTCTCTTTTTCTCTAGCCTCTAATCACCTTTGTCTAATCCAGTAGGAATCCTACTGGCCCCATCTTCAACATATACCCAGAAAACCACTTGTGTCCCCCTGGCCTCCCAACTACCATCCCGGTTTAAGCCTCCACCATTCCTCGCAGGGATTACTGTAGCAGCCTCCTACCTGGTGTTCTGAGATGACACTTGCCCTTTATAGTCTGTTCTGTTCAGAACCCTCTGATGACTCCCAGCTCACTCAGAGTAAAAGCCAAAGTCCTTGCATTGGCACACGAGTCCCCTCCTGACCTGCACCCACTCTTAGCGCCCACTTCTCTCTCTCTACTCCAGCCACCCTGGGCACCTTTCCCCATTACTAAATGTTCGCCTTATTTTCTAGACTTCCTCTTTTTGCCACTGTAAATAATGCTACTACAAATAACTTATTACATATAATTCGTTTTTTCTTTTTTTTCAGTTATTTCTTTGGGTCACATTTTCAGGGTGAACGTTGTCAAATTGCCCTTCCAAAGGATTTGTAATGCCACCCACTGTTAATAATTCTGTTTCTGTGCTGTCTTGCCAGCTTTGTGTTTTATCCTGTCTTTATTTTTGCCAGTTTAATAGGTGAAGTATGCCTTTGGATAGCTTTGATTTGCATTCAATTTTTAAATACAACTGTACATACGTTCTTTAGTTTATCTTCTGATATAAACTGCCTGATCTGAACTCCTGATTTTCTTTTTCTTTGCAAGGAGAGGCTTTTTATTCTTATTTATATTCCTATTTATTTATCCATACTTGTCATTGGGCAACAATATGAATCCATATTTATATTTGTTATAAATATGCTTCCACTCTGCCGTTACCTTTACATCTGTTTACAGTTCTAATTCAACTCTGAATGCGTGTTACTCTCTACAGCTGTGGACTATTGTGCCTCGGAAAACCATGGATGTGAACACGAGTGTGTAAATGGTGATAACTCCTACATTTGCCAGTGCCGTGAAGGATTTGCTCTTAACCCAGATGAAAAAACATGCACAAGTAAGTGATACCAAAAAAAAAAAAAGAAAAAATTGATGCTATAATAAGGGTACTATGACTATGGAAATCTCCCAAGCATGGATTAAAACCCATTGCCGTCAAATCCATCCGACTCATGGCGGCCCCATGTGTATCAGAGTAGAACTGTGCTCCACAGGGTTTTCCATGACTCTAATCTTTTTGGAAGTAGATCCCCAGGGCTTTTTTCCGAGGCATCTCTGGGTCGATTCAAACTTCCAGCCTCTCAGTTAGTAACCAAGTGCTTATTCATTTGCACCACCCAAGGACTAAGCATAGATTAACATATGATTATGTGGTAGAGGTCTAATACCTTCTACCCTTATTCCTCCTTTGTCAGACCGTTCTTAACTGGACAACGTCTACAGTCCCACTATATCTCAAAGTCACCATTCAAGGAAGCTGACAGAAGTGTCTTGTATCTGGAGACCATAGGTAGGGTGTTCTTCCAGCATCTACTGAGTGTGCTGGCAACCAGACCACCTTACTTCATGTTGACTCAGCCAGCTGTGGTAATCAGTATTAACAGGGTTTAAGAAATATTTTCATGGAAGCTCTGTGGCTTGTGGGCTTTAGCTTCGACTCTACACAAGCACAGGAAAATCGCTGAGCTGAGAAGAGTTGAATGTGGTTGCTTCTGGGTGGGGTGGGGTAGGTGGAAGATGGTTTGCAGAGAACTGCTCTTCTTTTGATTGAACTGTTTAGTTCTATTTGATTTTAACTGTATACATAAAATTAAAAATAAATTTGAGCTCTCCAAAATCTATAAAGTAAAGGTGATCACTAGTTTTGCAAAAGTATTCCAACACATTGTTTTAAATATAAAGGTAAAAGCACTTAAGGGACTGTGTGTAGATTACTAAGGTTCACTTGAGAGAAGCTTGTTTCTAAAGTATTAAGGCCCAGCATTTTTAAAGAGTGAAGTTTAATAGGAATTCAGAATAAGTAAGACATCTCTGAAACATACATCAACCAGAAGATAGGACTTAATCCATAAAAAAGGGGGCACATTAAGTCAAAAATGTACGTTTATGGATCCCCTGCTGTGGGCCAACAGATATGAGTAAGGCACGGTTCTTTTTGGAGGAGAAGATACCTTGTCTGAGTCTTGAAGGCTGAGCCATCATTCACCAGGCAAAGAAGGTTGCGATGGGGGGTTCCAGGAGGAGGAAAGATATGTGCAAAGATATGAACCAGACCAAAGTATTTTAGATCTCCATGCCCGGCACATACCTGGCATACGATTGGTGCTCAATATTTGGTTATTGAGCAAATAAGTAAATGAATGAACTGCTCTATTTCTTATCTTCCTTCTCTTCTGAATATTCTGAATTATAAAATAGCTGCCTGGGTTGTGGTAAGGGCTGGGGAGGTATGGTTGCTGGGCTGATGAGTAAGTATTTCCCATCAAAGCCAGAGGCCAAGTGCTGCCAAACTGCTGCCTCAGCTCAGATTCCAGCTCTTTTGTGTTACCTGAATGATCTTGGGCAAGTTATTTAAACCTCAGTTTCCTTCATTGTAATAAGGGTCAATAATACTGCCTACTTTACAGCCTTATCTCAAGAACTAAATGAGATAATTCCTATACACCACTTAGCAAACTGCCTGGTCCTGAGTAAGTTCTTGCAAAGGCTTTAAATTAGTTAAGTATTTATTGCACATATACCAGTTGCCATCAGGTGGATTCCAACTCATGGCAACCTCATGTGTCAGTGTAGAACTGTACTCCGTAAGGTTTTCAATAGCTGATTTTCAGAAGTCGATCACCAGATCGTTCTTCCAAGGTGCCTCTGGATGGACTTGAACCTCCAACCTATCAGCTGAGTGGGTTAACCTTGCACTACTGAGGGACTCCATTAAGCATATTCCTGGGCTAAGTTTAAAGGTGCGTAAAAAATTCAGGACTTGGCTCCAGCCTTCTTACTGGAAGCTGGTGGGCAACACAAGCCAGACCCACACCAAGCAGCCTGGCCACAGTACAAAGCATTATATGACCAAGGACCCACAGCATGATGCAGACGAACCCACGGCAGGAGCTATAGGAAGAAGGAGTTAGACTAAAACAGTTGGGGCTGTTGTCTCAGCAGGATGAAGCTGACAGTAAAACACGTACCAGGACCATTCTCTTTCCTGCCTCTAAAGGACTCTTCCCTGCCTGGGGTCACTTGATTTTCAGCCCCATCCCTAGCCCAGTTCCCATGTGGCTCAGCATGTCTCCTACCCCAGAATTCCTTGGGGCATGGAGAATTATGAATCCCAGAATGGGGCAGGCAAAGAGGTCTGAGCCCCGGACTCGGACTCTGGAACAAGATATGCAGCATACGGGGACTGAGAGAGGAGGTTTGGCTGGGAGTCAGAGGAGGGACAGACGGATCCAGCTGGGAGGTCTCACCAACTAGGCTTGGAGCCCGGGAGTTCAGCTGTCTCTGGGTCCTGTCAGACTCAAGACCAAGAAGTGGGCCGTCCTAACACTTGATTAGAGACGATTTCTGGAAAAGCTGAGGGGTCTGGGCAGTCAGCATCAGGGAGATGTGTCCCCTTAAACAAAGGCCCCCTTCCCACCATGCTTGAAGGAAGGGTAGAGAGCCAGACCTTGGGGAAGGGGCTGGAAAGAGAAAGGAGACACGCTGAGTACTTGGAAAGTTGTGAGAGTAGGAAATACGGCAAAAGCCCAATTGAAAGAACTGAGACACTTGGGAGTGCTCCAGGTCTGTGGCAGGAACAAGATCAAGGACTGAGAAATAAGGACCAATTATAAGGTCAGAAGCACGGGATGGAGGTACAAGCTCAGAATCAAGGCAGGCATCCTGTTAGAAATTAAAAAGGCGCCACATCGGGTTCAGTCATGTCAGCCTTGCTGACATTGCAATGTTGAGAAATTTTGGGAATGTTTTCCTGCTTCTCATAAACTTGCAAAAAATAACAGATACTCTATTTCTTAAATTTCAGTCATCCTTAACTCTATTTTTAACCAAAATGATATTTGAAAGCTAATACAATCAGTAAGTGTATAATTATTGTCTAAAAAATGGTAGACTAGTCAATGTAATATCTGAAAACCAAACCAAACCCATTGCCGTCAAATTGATTCCGACTCATAGCAACCTATAGGACAGAGTAGAACTGTCCCATAGGGTTTCCAAGGCTGTAATTTTTATGGGAGCAGACTGCCACATCTTTCTCCTGTGGCGTGGCTGGTGGATTCTCCAAGCATAATTAATTTGTGATTAAACCAGAATGTACATAATTGAGCTTTATGTTCTTGATCAATTAATATAATTTAAAATATGGAAAGAGTGTTCACAAAAGCACCACCTTTATAATTCCTTACCCTAAGCAACCGATTCAAGTTTATCTGAATATATTTTAGAAGGAGAAGATTGGAAGTTACCATCAACTCACAGACTTTTTGAGATCTAATTTGAAACCATTACTGCTAAACTAGACATGAGGACACTCTTAGATGTTCAGTGACTTTTCACTAGAATGATAAATGGAGGACTTCAGTCCACTGTACAGGGATTCCGTGTCTTTGGTGTTAAGGAGACTGGGTTTCAAGTATAATGCTTGATCTACTAACCTTTCTAATACCTGTAATGATGAGTAAAGTCAATTGTGGACACTGACTTTTGCATGCGGCTATCGGTGACCCAGTGGTCAAGAGCTACAGCTGCTAACCAAAAGGTCAGCAGTTCAAATCCACCAGCTGCTCCTTGGAAACCCTATGGGGCAGTTCTACTCTGTCCTATAGGGTAGCTATGAGTCGGAATCGACTGGAAGGCAATGGGTTTGGTTTTTTCTTTTTTTTTATCATTTACTGACTTTGAGATCATTATGCTCATTATTTTTCAGACTTCCCTGATGGCTTTGTTGCCATTTTCATCCTTATTTTTCAAATAGAATGCTCTTGCACACAGTTAAAGATTGAAAAGTATCCCTGGAGGTGCAACAGTTAAGCGCTTAGCTGCTAACCGAAAGGTTGGCGGTTTGAACCCATTCCTCGGGAGAAAAGTCCTAGTGATCTGCTCCCGTGAAGACTGTAGCCTCGGAAACCCTGTGGGGCAGTTCTACTGTATCCTACAGTGTCACTATGAGTCAGAATTGACTCGACGGCACACAACAGCAACGAGGCACTGAATGAATATTTGGGGCTTGCATTAAAAGTGAAACACAGGAAAATTAAATAATTTTGTACAGAATTAGCAATCAAAGATCTAAAAAATACTGTATTGGTCATCAGGTTTCCTGGCTCTGTTGTAGTTAGCCTGCTGAGCCCACTATCTTCCTACAGCCTGCAATATGCCACGTATTTGTGTGCGGTCCTGTCTGCATGAATTAAAGACTTTCAGGTTGGAAGGGCCCTTAAAATTCAACCTAGTTCTGGCCCAGCCACCCATCCTACAAGGTCCCCACCCTACCAACATCCAGCCTGTGTTTGAACACCCCCACTGACAGGAAACTCACTACACCCCATAGCAGTCAATTCCACTTTGTACAGCTCTGACCCGTAGAAAGTGATTCCTTAAATTGAGCTGAAATCTACTTTCTTGTGCTTAGAGGCCAGCAGAACATATGGAGCTTCTCTCATATTCCTTGATCACTATGAATGAGTCATATCAGAATAATTTAATCTCATTTAGTAGACTATCCTGGCACGGAAAATGTGTTAGCAACTGTATCTAGACTTCAATAGACATTGGACCAATTTGCTAATGAGAGCCCCATGGACCAGATGGAGAAATGTGTGCTAGATGAAAGAGTGACTGGTTGGGTTTGTAACTGGCTGAATATCAGTACCTAGAGCATGCTGACTACAGGCAGTCCTTGGTCTGGTTATGAACTTCTGACTTACAGACAATTCGATCGTAGCCTTTAATGTTATGTAAATTTGCCCTCGCTTAGAAACCATTGAACCCACCCCTACTCCAGCAAATTCATCACACTCACCTTCACTTGCGGCATGTGCCGCTTTGAAATCATTGAAAAGGCTTTGAGCCTTTTCTTGCACTAAAAGTAAGGCTAACTAAGATCATATGGACCTGTTCTGACTCACCTACAAATTCGACTTACAAACAGCCTCAGGAACGGATCTCGTTCATCACCCAGGGACTGCCTTACTGAACTGAAATCCTCCTGAAGGGAGTTTTTTAGGCAGCCTGGTGGGAGGAAACCTCAAGAAGGGCATGAGAATGCTCTTCCATTCTTAATGACCCCTTATTGGTTCTTGATGGGCACTATTTCCTCCTCTAAATGCTCACAAAACACTCTCTTCAGAGTAATACTAATAACCATTTCTTCATTCAACCAGTATTTGTTGAGAACCTACCAACTGCCAAATACTGTTCTAGACACTGGGCATACTATAAATAAAATAGGCAAAAATCTCTGCCCCCCCCCACAGAGCTTATGTTCTTCTGGGGCAACATTAGAGTGTTGATGTTGTTAGGTGCTGTCGAGTCAGCTCCGACTCATAGCGACCCCATGTACAACGTAACGAAACAGCGTCATCTTCACAGTTGTTGCTATATTAGAGCTCATTGTTGCAGCCACTGTGTCAATCCATCTCGTTAAAGGTTCTCCTTTTTTTTTCCTCTGCTGATGCTCTACTTTACCAAGCATGATGTCCTTCTCCAGGGATTTGTCCCTCCTGATAACATGTCCAAAGTAAGCAAGATGAAGTCTTGCCATCCTCGCTTCTAAGAAGCATTCTTCTTCCAAGGCAGATCTGTTCATTCTTCTGCGAGTCCATAGTATATTCAATGTTCTTTGCCAACACCATAATTTAAAGGCATCAATTCTTCCTCAGTCTACCTTATTCATTGTCCAGCTTTCACATGCATATGAGGTGATTTAAAATACCATGGCTTGGGTCAGGCACACCTTAGTCCTCAAAGTGATATCCTTGCTTTCTAACACTTTAATGAGGTCTTTTGCAGCAGATTTATCCAATGCAATATGTCATCTGATTTCTTGAGTGCTGCTTCCATGGGCATTGATTGTGGATCCAAGTAAAATAAAATCCTTAACGACTTCTTATTTTCTCCATTTATCATGATGTTGCTTATTGGTCCAGTTGTAAGGATTTTTGTTTTCTTTATGTTGAGATGTGATCCGTACTGAAGGATGTAGTCTTTAATCTTCATCAGTAAGTGCTTCAAGCATAAGTATAGTAGGAAAAAATAGAGGGGGAATGGTCTCAACAAGAAGGTGACATTTGATCAAAGATTTCAAGGGGGTGAGGGAGGGAGGAGACCTTTAAGGCAGAGGGTACACAGCAAGAGGGTAAAGGCCTTGAGGCAACAACTGTGCTGCCCGGCATGTTGAAGAAGAGCCAGGAAGCCATGTGCCTAGAACTGAGTGAGAGGGTGACAGTAGTAGGCATTGAGATTCAGAGAGGTAACAGTCGGGCCAGATCCCATAGGTCTTTGCAGACCATTGTAAAGTCTTTGGTGGTTATTCTGAGTGCCATGTGGAGCAATCTGTACGCTGAGCAAATAACCCTAGAAGCTGGACTTTATGAAGAAGAACGCAGCATCAGAATTGGAGGAAGACTCATTAACAACCTATGATACACAGATGACACAACCTTGCTTGCTGAGAGTCAAGAGGACTTAAAGCACTTACTGATGAAGATCGAAGACTACAGCCTTCAGTATAGAGTACACCTCAGCATAAAGAAAAGAAAAATCCTCACAACTGGACCAACTTCAATATTTTCCCCATTTATCAACTGGATCATGATAAATGGAGAAAATATTGAAGTTGTCAAGATTTTCATTTTACTTGGATTCACAATCAATACCCATGGAAGCAGCACTAAAATAATCAAACAACTTATTGCGTTGGGCAAATGTGCTGCAAAAGACCTGTTTACGGTGTTAAAAAGCAAAGATGTCACTTTGAGTACTAAGGTGCACCTGACCCAAGCCATGGTATTTTCAATCGCCTCATATGTATGCAAAAGCTGGACAATGACTAAGGAAGACCAAAGAAGAATTGATACCTTTGAATTATGGTGTTGGTGAATAACATTGAACATACCATGGACTGCCAGAAGAATAAACAAATCTGTCTTGGAGGAAGTACAGCCAAAATGCCCCTTAGAAGCAAGGATGGTGAGACTTTGTCTCATGCACTTTAGACATGTTATTAGGAGGGACCTGTTCCTGGAGAAGGACATCATGTTTGGTAAAGTAGAAGGTCAGCGAAAAAGAGGAAGACCCTCAATGAGATGGATTGACACAGTGACTCCAACATTGGGCTCACACATAGCAATGATTGGGAGGATGGCCCAGGACTGGGCATTGTTTCATTCTGTTGTACATAGGGTCGCTATGAGTCAGAACCTACTTGATGGCACCTAACAGCAAAGAACAACAATGCGGAGCTGTAGTAGAGTTTTCAGCAGTGTTATCATCTGATTTCAGATTTTTAATGGGATCGTTCTGACTGCTGTGTTGATACTAACTCATATTTTTTAAAACACTTTCCTACTTAAGACTCTTTCACATTCATTCTCTCACTTGTAATTTTTTTCCGGATAATCTTGAATGATTGATGTCCAGCTCACTACTCTGGAGGTTTCAGAAACCATCTTCTTCCTTTTGAAATTTGGAACTATACTTACCCTTCCATTCCCCAGATCTATCTAGGGTGACCAACTCATTCCTGTTTGCCCAGGACTTTGCTGGTTTTAGCACGGAAAGTCCAGCATCCTGAGAACCACTTCAGTCCCAGGAAAACTGGGACAGTTGGTCACCTAAGTCCATCTCTTGGTTCTTCAATCTTCCTCACAAGTCATTAACTATAGTTCCACGGTTGCATTTGCAAGTTCTGTCGGGGGTAAAATTTATCTGTTCCAGGACAATTAGTACCTAAGAGGTTGGTAACTCACAGATAAGACCTAGAGGATCGATCACACAAATAAGGTCAGGTGGGTAAAGTAAATGTGTGGCTCAGCCAGGTATAATCAATAGGGCATTGGCTCTCAAAGTGCGGCACCAGGACGAGCAGCATCAGCATCACCTGGGAACTGGCTAGAAATGCAACTTCTGGAGCCCTGCTCCAGACCTAGTGAACCAGAAACTGGTGGGGAGCGGGGGGAGCAATCTGTGTTGGAACACACCCTGTAGGTGATTCTGGTGCGAGTTCAAGTTTGAGAACCATTGCAGTAAGGAGTGACAGGGGCTGTATCCAACTGGAGCACACTCACCTTACCTTTGAAGACATCTAAACTCAATTAAAAGAAAACCTGTGCTGGTCAAACAAAATGTGTGGGAGCTCTCATGGTCTGCAGGCTTCGTCTGCAGCCCCTTGAATCTTCTCTTTCGTATGTCCTTTGCCCATCTTGACTTTTACTACCCTATCACTCTAGTTTCTTCTAGGCTTTCCAACCTGAAAATTATTCTCCTTGAAAAATAATTGTAGAGTTTTGTGTTGTTTACATCAGCATTTTATAGTAGCCCCAAGGAAACTGAGAAGTATCTTTTGCTGCCCTTAGTATGCTGAGTTTTAGCTGCTTTGACACCATTTTTATAGCCACACTACTGTCTTTTGTTTGTGCTTGTAATCTATTCCTTTCCATATTTGGTGCGTGCCCTGTTAAAGTCTGAGTTTATCAGAGAGATTTCTCTGCAGCCAGAGTGGCTCATTTGGTATGTTTTCCATTTTCTCCCTTACTGGACTGATTTGTAATAGGTAAAAAAAATTGACTTTCTATTGCTTCCCAGGTCTTTGAAATAGGCTTCCTTGCCTGGCCATAGAAAGATGTCCTATTCTGTTTTTGTTTTTTTCCCTTTTCTTGTCTTTTCTTTCTAACTTTTTAAAATTTACTTTCCTGGGCAAAGAAACTTGCTCCCAGTGCTGTTGCCGTTTTCATTTCCCCAAATGCACATTCCTCCTTGTTAAAAAAAAAAAAATTAGGACCAAAGTAACAGTTGAGTTGTCCTGTCTTAGCTTCCTGGTGCTGCTGTAACAGAAATACAACAAGAAGGTGGCTTTAAAGAACAAAAATTTATTTTCTCACCGTTTAGGAGGCTAGAAGTCCAAATTCAGGGCACTGGTTCCAGGAGAAGTCTCTTTCTCTCTTTTGTCAACTCTGGGAAAAGACCCTTGTCTCCGCTTCTACAGTTTGGTGTTCCTCGGTTCCTTGGAGATCTTCATATGGCATCTATATTACTCCCATTTGTGCTTGCTTCTGTCTAACCTGCTCTTTTTATAACTCAGTAGACTGATATGACCTCATTAACATAAGAAAAATCCTATTTCCAAATGAGATTATATCCACAGGAGCAGGGGTTAGGATTCCAACACATATTTTGTATGGACACAACTCAATCCATAGCTTGTCCCTTCCTCTACTCTCTGAGGGAAAAAAATGGTAATATGTTCTGTTTTTAGCCAAGTACACACTCTAACAGAACTCCAAAGAGTTCAGGTCATCCATCACTTCCATTCTCTCTGACATTCATGTCAGAAGTGCCCAAACTTGTCTGGCCATTGGGTTCTCCTGGGGAGCTGCAAAAAGTACTGGTGCCTTTGTCCTACCTCCCCAAGACTGTCGTTTAATTGACATAGGATGTGGCCTGGGCTTTGGAATTTTTTAAAGATTCCCAAATTATTCTAATGGCAGACAAGTTTAAGAACCACTGCTCTAGGCCATTTTTCTTTCTTTCTTCTTATTCTTATTCTTCTTTTTTTTAAAGGGGGTAAATACGCATGTAACAAAACATTTGCTATTTCAATATTCTTCATATGTAAAGTTCAGTGACATTAACTTATGTCCATTATGTTGTTCAACCATCACCCTTATCCATTCTCAATTTTTTTTTCATCATAGGCCAGTTTTGACATTGAACGACATCAGCTTCAGCCATTTCTTCCATCTGGCCAGGTGGCCTATCCTGAACTCCACAATTTAAATTATGTTTCTTAATAATCTCATGCTCAGCTATCTCCAGCATGTGTTTGGAGTTGTAGGTTTCCAAGCATCCAGTGACACTTCATCATTCTTCATAACAGTTGTGTTTCTTTTGCATCAAGAAGTGTTTTTCAGACTGTGTTCTAGAGAACTCACATGGGGAGGGGAATGGGAGAGAAGTTGCTGACCAGGTTTCAGACATTTCCACCTTAAGTTCAGCTGTAAAAATGGCGGCCTGGTGTCAGACCTCCTTGTCTAACTTCATAAAGGGAAAGGAGAATGACGATCAACATCAGCCCAAGGCTGATTCCTATGGGATGGAGGTCAGACATACCTCCTCTCTTTAACCTTTCAATTCTGACACCAGCCGTCCCTCCCATGGCACTCTCACTTCTCTGCTGGGTTCGATAATTTGTTGCAGTGGCCACACAGAACTCACAGACCATACTCACAGTTATGAGGTTTATTAGGGAAGTAACAGGTTACAATTCAGGATCAGGAACGACTCAGGATAGTTCTTCGGTCAGGACAGCTTCTCGGCTCTGCCTGCAGTCAGGCCTCTCTCTCAGCCCCTCAGTCTCTGCCCTGCTTGGGCAAGTGTTACAAAGCTCTTTAGCTCAGCCAATAAATGCCCAGAGGCACCCGACTCTGCCATTCCCTCAGGCTGAATGTGCTGAGCTCTCACACAGTGCTCAGTGAGTCAGAGACTCCGCCAAGTGCCCTAAGACATCCTACTCATATACCAACCCTCCTGCCCAAAGGCACTCACACCCAGGGATGGATTACCCAATAAGCAAGGTGTGCACAAACTTACTTGTGCTTACTTATTAATCTACAGTGCACAATTTTACCTGTTTTTCACCACATTCAAAGATGTGGTGAAACCCATGTGAAATTGTACACAGATTAGTAAATAAACACGATTAAGCCGTACATACCTTACTTGCAGGTTAATCCGCCCTTGGGCACACCCACTGTAGCTGCCTCACTCCGTGGGCCAGGAAGCCCACTGCGTTATCTCATGGTGGTCTCATGGTTCTGCTGCTGCCATTTCTCTGCCATGCTTACCACCGCTTCTCATCGTCTGGTACCTTCTTTGATGTTACACCTCCAGGATCTAGGAGGTTCTTAGCACAGAGACCCTGGATCCAAAAGACACATTCCACTCACGGCTCTTCCTGGTGGTAGAGAGATATCCCCCATCTCCACTTCTGGAACTGGCTCCCTTTAAGCCTAGTGGGATGGCAAAACTGACCAATCCCCTTGCTAGGGTTCCATACACCTTGTTTGCACAGTCCCACCCTCCCACAAAGGTTCCATGCACCTTATTTGCATTATTAGCAGCTGTCTAATCCTCTTGGTGGGTCACAAATACCTTAGTTGCATAGTCCCATCCTATCATTTTGTGGAAGTCACAAGACCATGCATGGCTAGAAGGGCCATATTAAGTAATTCACTGCACTGCATCAGTGAAATGAACTCTGCTTTCAACTGTTTTATTTATTAGTCCTTCTAGGTAAAATTTCATTTGAACGAAGTGTTTAGAGGCTTAAAAGTTTGAAAACCACTCATAAAGAGTATATAGCCCCTCCTAACCACGGTTGTACATTCAGTTCCTATCTCCCCAAAGTCCAGTGATACCAGTGAGCTCATAGCTACTGCCCTGTATTGAGATCCCAAACTCACTTTATTTATTGCCTGTATTTTGTGTTTTGGATATAGACATCTGAAGCTATACATATGGCTCCCAGAAATGTTCTCTGATTATGTTGTCCTCCAAATCACTGGGCACCTCCCATACAGTTCTTTTTTCTATATTATTTATGCTGTTTTCCATGGGAACTAGTTTCACAATTATGAAATGTATATATTTATTTTAAATAGTTTTTATGATTACAAAAGTAATGTTCTCATTGTAGAAAACTGGGTAGTAAGACAACTCTAAAGAATATAATGAAAACGGTCTGTAATGCCATCACTCATAGATAACCATAGTTAATATCCATTTGGCACATGTTTCTCCTGTTTTTGTTTTATGTACATATGGATATATTTTTACAGAGTTGAGCTCATACTGTATAACATCAAATAATCAGCATTTTTACATGCCATTTAAACTTTATCAAAAACATTTTAACATCTGCATAATATTCTATCATATGTATATAATTTGTTTGACAGGTGTTTTTGGCTGTTTATTTAAATTGTGTTGTGATATACGTCCTTGTGTGTAAATCTTTGTCTGCATTTCTGATCACTTTCTTAGGAACAAAACATAAAAGGAAATTTGCTGAGTCAAAGGCTATTAACATTTTTAAGGCTTTTAATGCATATTCCAAAATTACTTTCCAAAAACTTTGTCCCATTTTATATTGTACCATAAGTGTTTTAAGGAGGCCATTTACAGTTTTTTGCTAATTTGCTAGTAGAAAATTTTTTCTCATTGCTTTTTTAATCATGTCTTTGATGACCTTTTCTTCATAAATTATCAAATTTATGTGTTTTTTTTATTGGCGTGATTATTTGATTAATAAATAATCGCCTCCAATGTAAGAGGTTATAAGGGATCCCTATAATGTCCCTAAGGATCCCTGGGTGGCCCAAATCATTTGTATTCAGCTGGTAACCAAAAGATTGGCAGTTCAAACTCACTCAGCAGCACTGAGGAAGAAAAGGCAGGCAACAACAACATAATGGCCCTAAAGGCAAAATCTTTATTTTGCTCACGGATGATCCTCAGTGCCAGGCCCTTGGAAGATATTCAGAGAATATTTATAAAATGAATGAATGAGTGAATGGTAATATTAACAGTATTTCTTTTTTTTCATTTTTCTCTTCTTTAAAAAATTTTTTTCATTCTTTTCTAATTTTGGGACTAACACTTTTTATGTAATTATTAAACCAATACCAAACCCATTGGCACTGAGTCAATTCCAACTCAGCAACCCTATAGGACATAGTAGAACTGCCCCATAGGTTTCCAAGGAGCTGCTGGTGAATTCAAACTGCTGACCTTTTGGATAGCAGGCCAGCTCTTACCTACTACGCCACCAGAGCTCCTTATGTAATTATTAGACATTTCTATTTCTTCTTCTGTGACCTTTCTCTCCATGTCTATGTCCTTGACTCCTTTTCTACTGGAATCTTAGCTGTGCAACTAATACAGGTAGTCCCTGGCTTACAATGTATTCAAGTTACGATAAAGCACGCTTAATGACCGTCGTTTTTTTTTGTACATCTTATATTAGTGATATGTACTACATACAATGTTAAGCATGTAATTTGCTGATGCTACCATTATCTGTAAGTTTACATGTGACGTTTACAAGCCCCAAAGACAAATAAAGATGGGATTTATAAAGATACTGATAATGAAAGTCAATAATAATGAAAACTGAAAAACACAAAGAGATTTTCTGCTTATGTCACAACCGACTTACAAAGGACTTGACGGGACTGTCAGAGTTATTGGAAGGCAATCCTGTTGTAAGTCGGAGACTACCTGTAGCTAGCATGGCCTTCCAAGTCAGAAAGACTCTGGTCCAAATTTTGTCCAAATTTTGGTGTGACTTGAACAAGTATCTTTATCTCTCTAAGCTTCATATTCCTTTCCTGCAAAATGGAGATAATATTAATCGCTGCCTCATCAAATTGTCTTGAGAATTAAATGAGATAATGCACGTTCAGTACATGGCCCATAAGATATTTAAGAAATGGTTAACTTTATAATCTTAAAAATTTATGAGTTCTTAGTATAGTAAAGTATATTAATTTTTGTGTCATTATTTAAGACAAATAATTTTTCTTATTTACCATTTACTTATCATATTCAAAAATTTTAATACATCTAAAGTTTTTAACTTTGAGGCAGTAAAAAGCTATAGTCTATTTAAATCTGTAAATTTTAAAAATTAAAAATTTCAAAATAAATTAAAAAATAATAAAATAAAAAAACTTACATTAAGTTTTTAAAAATATATTCAAAATAAACTATTTTTTTAAAACTTTGTAGCCTATACTTTGGTATTTCTTCCATTGCTTTTATGCATAGAAAGGTTTTTTCTATCCCCAATCACCTCTGTTTCTTAAAGTTTTGTGTTTATTATTTAACTTTGTGATCAATCTGAAAATTATTTCACTTTAAGGCAAGAAATGAGACTACTACTTTCTTGCAACTAGACAATTTCCCCAAAACAACTTATTGAATAATTCACCTTCTTCTCATTGAATTATGATGCTTTCAAACTTTATTACAAATGAAGTCCTTGTATGCACTAGGATTACCTGTCTTGTTTTATTGCTTGGCTTTTCTATTCTTGAATCAGTAATATAGTGTTTTATTTGTTGTTGTTCTTGTGTGTTGTCAAGTCAATTCTGACTCATAAGCGACCCTATGTGACAGAGTAGAACCGCTCCATTGTCCTAGGCTATAATCTTTACGGGAGCAGATTGACAAGTCTTTTCTCCTGAGGAGCCGCTGGTGGGTTTGAACTGCCAACCTTCGGTTAGCAGCTGAACACTTAACCACTTAACTCCTTGTCTTTTATTTAGAAATAGTGTAATTCATTTTAATATTTTATAAGGCAAGTCCCCTTCATCACTTTTCCCCCCAAAAAAGTTATCTCTTAGCTACTTTCACTTTTTTCTTCAAGTCAAAAAATTCTTTTAGGAATCTCATACATTGCTGGTGTGAATGTAAAGTAGTAAAATACCTATGCAGGAGAATTTGGCAATATCGAATAAAACTACCCACCAACCACCTGTCCGTTTCTCATACTGTGGTGGCTTGCATGTTGCTATGATCCTGGAAGCTATGTCACCAGTATTTCAAATACCAGCAGGTTCACCCATGGTGGACAGGTTTCAGAAGAGCTCCCAGACTAAGACTAGGAAGAAAGGCCTGGTGGCCTAATGCCAAAAATTAGCCAATGGAAACCCTATGGACTCTCAACAGAGTGCTGGACGATGAGCTCCCTGGGTTGGAAAGCACTCAAAATACACGATAGCTGCAACAACGGACTCAAGCATCCCAACTGTTGTGGAGATGGTGAAGGATTGGGCAACATTTTGTCCTGTTGTACATGGGGTCGCCATGAGTTGAAGCCAACTAGATGGCAACGAACTACAACTTTGGTTTAAATTAATGTATACTTAGAAATCACATTCTTTGACTGTGAAACTTGAGGTGAAAGAGCCTACTGATGTGCAGCTGAGTTCAATGAGGTAAGAAGTGACATGTTTTGAACTTAGAAATCTATGGCTTTCACTCCTAGGACTATTTTTCCTAAGAAATTATTTCATATCCTATGGTTTGGTTTGGTGTTTGAGGAGTTTAAATGGTTTGTAATTTGAGAAGGTTTACTAGTCTTAATTAAAGTACAGTAAAAACCATAAAGCACTCAACGAAATTCTCTCTTCCCAGTCTGTAATATGGCAAATACCACCCAATCACACACTTCCATTTTAGTAGATCTTAGATGAACCAAGACAAGGAAAGCATATTCACAAACTCATTTGTTGTTTAAGCATTTTTTTTATTTTACTGTGTTAAAAAATATATAATAAAACATTTTCCATTTTAGCCATTTTTAAGTGTAGAATTCAGTGGCATTAATGACATTCGCCATGTTGTGCAACCATCACCACCATCCATTTCCAAGTTTTTCATCACCCCAAACAGAAACTCAGTACCTCTTAAGCAGTAACTCCCCTCTCCTGCCGGCCCTTGTAACCACTAATAAACTTTTGTTTCTCTGCATTTGCCTATTCTAGACATTTCATATAAGTGGGATCTTACACTGTTTCCCCTTTTGTGTCTGACTTATTTCACTCAGCATGTTTTCAAGGTTCGTCCATGTATGTTGTATGTGCATTTTGTAACACATCAAAAAGGTTTTCTTACTGAAGGGTGGGGAGTGGGGGAAGGTGAAGGCCATATCCCTGAACATGGAAATAGCTTTACTGAGAGATTTCTTCATGGCATTATTTTTTAAGGTCATGGGATTTTACCTATTTAGGAAAAGTTAAAACTGAAAATCCCTTGGTTTTCATATGTCAGATTTATTATTTTATTCCTCATTATTATTATTTTTCTTTCTTTCCAGAGATAGACTACTGTGCCTCACCCAATCATGGATGTCAGCATGAGTGTTTTAACACAGATGATTCTTATTCCTGCCGTTGCCTGAAAGGGTTTACCCTGAATCCAGATAAGAAAACCTGCAGAAGTAAGTCACAGTGGGTGTTAGAGAAGGGCTTGTTCTACTAAATGCCCCTTTAGGTAGTTTTCCTTTCCTTTCGAATCTTAAGCATGATATAGTTTTACCTAGTATTTGTGTTTACTAACATGACTCTGCACTTTATTTTACCTTTTGGCTTATTGATCCTACTATAAGGATAACAATTTTTACAGATATGAATAGACTGGGTCTGGCCACTGGACTCATGGAGCGAAGTCAGAGCCCAAGTTGAAGCTCCCACCTATCTGAAATAAAATGTATTTGGGATTTGAGAAAGAAATGTCTGATCCCAGAGCTGGTTGGTAAAAGGAGCTGGTTTCTTCCAGTTCTATAAGATTGGACACTTTATGGCTTTCAAGAGGGAGGAAATGAAGGAATAAGAAAAGTAAGACTCTGGGGCATCCTAGCAGCATTTAAGGGGCACAAAGTGTCAGAAGTATGGTATTAACAATGTGCCAAGCCTTTCATATGGCACATCAAGGGGCTTGACCAGGGCTCCAGAGCATGGACCTCAAACAGGATCTCTTCAAACCAGACTGTTCCTGAGAGACCACTAGAACAGAAGCTTCCTACAGACAGAGATTTTTGTCTTTTTCTCACCGCTGAATCCTCAACACCTCAGAGTGCCTGGCCATATGGAATAGGTGCAGCCTAATATTTGTTGAATGAATGAATCAGTGAATCTCTCTGAGACTTACCATCCTGGGGAAATCACAACTGTTATTTGAATTACTCAGTCTTGTTCAAAAGAGGGCCTTTTTAAAACACGCAAGTTGTGATTCTTTTTCAGAAGTATTCCCATAGTCAATACACACTCATGCACAATGGATTGTTTGGGTTCTCCCGACAATGTCATTCACAGAATTCTCCGGAGCTCCTCTGTGCTTCTTCACCCACTCCTTCCTGGCAATATTTGTAGCAGGACTGAGTTTTCAAAGGTTTAACCATGTATCTCTTTTGAACAACATTGTGAGCTCTATGACTGAATCTAGATGAGTCACATTCTGCTCGTAGCACAGATTAACTTCTGCACTCATTCTAATATATGTTAAACATTGTTTGGTAGCAGATGGCTGTGGAGCCTGTATTTTGAAACAGCCTCATTTATAGAAGTTCCCATTGCCTTGCCTGGATACAAATTCTGGAAAAAAAAACTCATTGCTGTCGAGTCAATTCCGACTCATTGTGACCCTATAGGACAGAGTAGAACTGCCCCACAGAGTTTCCAAGCAGCACCTGGTGGATTTGAACTGCAGACCTTTTGGTTAGCAGCCATAGCACTTAACCACTATGACACCAGGGTTTCCAAACCCTAGAAAGATCCAAGCATTAAATGGGAATTTTAATTGAGAGCATTCAGAGTGTGAGAACAATTAGATGGAGTATATTCCTTTAGACCATACATGCATATAATTCGTCGGAGGGCCAACTTTTTTGGCCTCTCCTTCTGTGCTGTTTACACCTTCTTCCAGGGGGAGTGTGTCAGTGGTTAACACCCAGGGAAAGTCACTCACTGGCAGATTCATTTGTGGACCGAAAGCTCTTACGTGAAAGAGGATAATTAGATGTGGTTCAACTCAGACTCTCCTTGTGGTTGCAAGCCTCACTTTGTGTTACTAATGGAGTGAGTGAAAAAAGGAAACAAGTTAGGTACGTGGGCGGCCATCGGTGGAGAGAATTTCCTTTAAGTTCTGCATCTCTTACCAACCCTGCATGATTCCCTCAACCTTTGCCTCTCTCTCCACACCCTGCCTGGAGAGGCACTTGGAATAAGAGAAGAATCCAAGGCAGTGAGCACACCATCATCAATGGAGGAGGGAGGCCAAAAACAGGAGGGAGAGTGGCAAGGAAGTGACCGTTTGGGAGTAGTTTGATTATCAGTCATCGACCCGCAGATGGGCCTGTTTGCAGTCTGCGGCACAGCCCAGAGTCCCTAATGCTCATTCATATATATTCAGGGAATATAGCACCATTTCCTCTTTAGCCAGGTGTCCTAATTTTCTATCCAAGAAAAATAGAATTTTTTTCCTAAAACACTGGTGTCCTCATCAGCCCTTCTCCCCAGCCCTGCTTCTTCATTACATTTTCCATTGTCTTTGCTGCGAACTCAGCCCTCTCAACTCCCGAGGTCAGCCTCATAGAGCTTCCCCTGACGTAATGTTTGCACTTGGTGGGTTATGGCAGACAGCTGTGAATGGAAGCGAGTGCTCACTGTCTGCCGCTCTCTGGGGCATTCCATGGAAGAGGGAAGCAAAGACACTGGATTTAAAATCTGAAGCTTTTATTAGAAGTTGAGGTCTCCTAAGTGATCTGATTTCAAATCGAGAGCTCAGGGTACAACCATTTACAGTTAATGGAGGTTGATCGATGGGGCTATTCTCAAATCTAATATAAAATCTATTTTTCAAAGGAATTTGATGTTATTCAACTAAGCTGGAAAAAAAAGTTCAAGGCAGGATCTTACCGAAGAAAAAACTCTTGGCCAGGATTTGTTCTTCCTCCTCCTCCCGGCATCATTTCTCCTACTAAAAAGTACCGTCATCGACGGACTTAAAGCATAAATTATTAAGGCGGAGTTGCAAAGCCCAGAAACTGGGTCTGGCCTGGTTCTCTAGGTGGGGCTCCAGAGCTGAATCAGATGTGGGTGGGACTCAGTGTGCTGGGCTCCAGGATTGCTGATTCTGGTACCACAGGCTGGTTGGTGCTCCCTGGAGCTGGAGATACTACTCTTGGAAAAGCAGCTGTAGGTAGACACAGGTTGGACTGAGCTGGAAGATGTGAGGTCCAGCCTTGGCAAGGTCACTCATATCAGCCATGTGATCTCGGACAGGCCACTTTACTCCTCTGGACATGGATTTCCTAAACTGAAAGAATAGGACTTCCTGTTTTATTTCGATGCCTTGTCCAATTTTTCTGAATCTTACTATCTGTGCCACTCAGCTGGCATTATAATTTAGTGCCTGGGGTCACTAATATTTAATGTTTTTAATGTCTCACCTTCCCACTAAGGAGCCCTGGTGGTGTAATAATTAAGCACTCAGCTGCTAAATGAAAGGTCAATGGTTCAAACCCACCAGTGGCTCCACGGGAGAAAAGACCTGGCAATCTGCTCCCATAAAGATTTCAGCCTAGGTCATAACAAAGTTTATGAAGAAAATGTTCTGCATCCTACTTCGGTGAGTGGAGTATGGGGCCTTAAAATCTAGCGAGCAGCCATCTAAGATGCATCAATTGGTCTCAACCCACCTGGAGTAAAGGAGAATGAAGAACACCAAAGTCACAAGGGAAGTATTAGCCCAAGAGACAGAAAGGGCCACATAAACCAGAGACTGATTCAGCCTGAGACCAGAAGAACTAGATGGTGCCCGGCTACCACTAATGACCACGTTGGCAGGAAACACAACAGAGAGTCCCAGATGAAACATGAGAAAAGTGGGGTGCAGAACTCAAATTCTAGTAAAAAGACCAGACTTAATGGTCTGACTGAGACTGGAGGAACCCTAGAAAGTATGGCCCCTGGATTCTCTGTCAACCCAGAACTAAAACCATTCCCGAGGCCAACTCTTCAGACAAAGATTAGACTGGACTATGGGACATAAAATGATACTCGTGAAGAGAGTGCTTCTTAGCCCAAGTAGATACAGGAGACTAAATGGGCAGCTCCTGTCCGGAGGTGAGATGAGAAGGCAGAGAGGGTCAGAAGCTGGTTGAATGGACACGGGAAATCAGGCATGGAAAGAAGGAGTGTGCTGTCACAGTATAGGGAGAGCAGTTAGGGTCACATAACAATGTATGTATAAATTTTTGTATGAGAGACTAACTTGGATTGTAAACTTTCACTTAAAAATACAACAATAAAATTAAAAAAAGAAGAAAAAAGATTTCAGCCTAGGAAACCCTATGGTACAGTTGTACTCTGCCGTATAGGGTTGCTATGAATCAGAATCGACCTTCCCAGTTGGGTCTCCTTCTCTGAGTTCCATGTAGAGTTCTCTGTGGAGTTGGCACTCATAAAGACTTTAATTTATTGTCTGACAGTTCCACCATCTGACCTTGGAGAGGTTTACTGGCCACTCTGGGACTTACCAGTTTGTGAGGAGACCTAACCAGATATGCGGTGCATAGTAGGCACTCAGTAAATACTTACTGAGTGAATAAATGAGCAAGTGAATATCTAAGTAACACACATGAAGAAATATGACTCAGGTATGTAAAGAAAGCAAAGAGCTACAGTTAAACCTCTGCTATATGGAACCATCCAGAAAAGGGTCCTTTCAAATAGCTGTTTGCTAGATAGCTGAATAATAACCTCATTAAGAATCTAAATGTTTTTCAGTTGGATCATTTTGGGTATAAAACTTTCTTAAAGACAATGCTGGCTTTTTAAAACAGAGTGTGCTGAAGATAATTTCACCTTTCCCAGACAGCCCAGGTTCACCTCTATGAGCTTTGGTTACTGATGTGTAATGAAATGATTCCTGCAGGCCCTGCACTAACTAGCCCCAGTCTGTTGGGCCCTTTGTGTTCTGCTTGTTTGTTTGTTTGTGGCTGATGTTTTATTGCTGGGCTTATTTTTCTTGATCAAAGTTCTTCTTTGCTTGTACCTGGGTACTCCATTTTGCTCTGCACAGGTGAAGTTGTTGATGAGTTCCAGACAGATGAACCAAAACTGCACACAGCTAACAATATTCTGCCTCTCCTCATGCAGAGGGAGTAGTTATGGAGAGAGTGACAAGGGTCAATAACAGCACCGTGATATCTCCTCCTGTAGGCCATCACCTGCAGCATGTCATGGAGACTTCTGTCTGCGCATTCAGTCTGTGGTCGCTCGTGCTTATACTCAATGCATACAGGCAGTTCTGTCCACCACCCACTGCGGGCGGAGCACATAATGTACCCTTTAAAGGATGGGTCTGGGGTACCTCAAGCCTGGCTTCCATTTACTGCTCCATTTTTACTAGCTGTGGGATCGTGAACAAGATATTAACCTCTCTCAAAAAAAAAGATATTAACCTCTCCAAATCTTCATTTCTGCATCTTTTAATTATGGATAATAATAGCACATACCTTGTAGAATCAAAGGAAATTGTGCTTATAAAGTGCTTAGCCTCGTGCCTGGCATTTAGTAGGTGCTTAAGAGGTGTTAGCAACTATGGTTATCATCATTAACATCATTTTTGGGGGCCTCTGATGATGAGGAAAAAATATGGTCTGAAAGAGACAGAGATTGAGGCATCACACCAAAATATGTTGCATAACCATTGTGATGAATGCTGTGAAAGAGAGGTCATGGGACATCGCTGGGGAAAAGACATTGAGCTAACATGTGATAGAAGATAGGGATTAACTAAGTAATGGTGGGAGCGGAATGGGAAGGATAGGGCATTACAGGTAGAAAGACCAGCATGTACAAGACCCTCTGGTGGGAGGGAGCCTAGGGCCTTCAGTGAACTGAAGGCCAGTATGCCTGGAGCACACAGAGCAAGAGACATGAGAAGGGTCTGGAATAACCCGGAATGAGGCTACGAAGTGACTCCTAGGCCGTACTAGAGGTCTCAGTCTTTATCCTAAGGGCAGTGAGGAGCCATTGATACAAGAGGGTGACACGTGTCATATCTAGAAGTTATTTGTATATGTAAGCTCCCTCAAATACTTTTTGGGAAGAGATAAATAAAAATAAAATGTGTACATTCTTGGTTCATTACTTTATGGTTTCAGATTATTTCCCCTGTATCAGTTAGGATACTTTTTGGCCATACAAAACAGAAAATTCAATAAACAATGTCTTAAACCATGGACATTTACTTTTAACCTAACAGTTCCAGCAGTGGTTGGTCCCAGAGTTGGCTCACTGTTACCAAGAACCCAAACTCCTTCTGTCCTTTTATTCCGCCATCCTCAGCATATTGACTTTTCATTCTCATGCTTGTTGCCTCATGGCTACAAGATGGCTGCTGCAGCTCCAGGTATCATACCCTCACACTATACTAGATCCAAAGACAGAAAGAAAAGAGGGCAGGAAAAGGTATTTCTCCTCATATACCTCTGTCTTTTCAGGGAGGAAAATCTGTCCTAGGGGCCCCAGTAAACTTCTTATGTCTCATTGGCCAAGATTAGGGCATATTCCCACCCTTAAAACCAATTACTGGCAAAGAAGAACATGGTTGCCAAGCTGGCTTAGACCAAACAGGATTCATTCCCTCTGGGTCAGGGTTCTATTCCCAGGAAGACAGAGGTAATGGTTGTTGGCAAGGCAACAAACATCCCCAGAAAAAGAACACTGCCGTACTGTTAAACTAATCCAGCCCAGCCAATGAGGTTGGTGGTGACCTTTTCTCCAGCACCAGTCTCATAAAGGCCCTTCACAAGCTCATTTTATTTCCTTTTACAGTTCTCCATCTCCCCCATAACCTGCTGTTTGTGGGATCGTATGGTTTTAGCATTTTCTACCAGCAAATGAAATTGTTAATTGGCTACTGGTAATGATGCAGTTTCCATCTGGTGGCAGGAACGTGGCTTGGACAGGGGTTATTCTTACAATGGGACAGAACTGCAGTAACCTGGGGCAGCATCAGAAATATGTCTTCTGATGTGTTTTCAGCTTGATGGTGTGGATGCTCTCATGATCTCATGCAGAGCAAAGTTAAGCATTTGGGGCCCTTCTTAATGTAACTGCCACTTCCTGACTCTCCTAAACAGCTCGATATTTTGCAAGATCAGCTTTTGTTTATTCGACCTCATGTTGTCCAGTGTGACTGTTGGATGTCACTGGAGATGTCAGCTTCCTAATGCTTTGGGTCCTGGTGATCAGATTAACTCAAGGCAGGGACCGATTGGATTTTCTCAGCTTTTCCATCTTTCTTAGAAGGGGAAGGGTGGGGAGCTGTGGTCCTTGTCTTAGTCATCTAGTGCTGCTATAACAGAAATACCACAAGTGGATAGCTTCAACAAAGAGAAATTCTCTAGTCTAGTAGGTTACAAGCCCAAATTCAGGGCGTCAGCTCCAGGGGAAGGCTTTCTCTCTCTGTTGGCTTCTCATCAATCTTCCCCTGGAGTAGGCGCTTCACCACACAGGAACCTCAGGTCCAAACGATGGGCTGTGCTCCTGGCACTGCTCTCTTGGTGGTGTCAGGTCCCTAACTCTCTGCTCGCTTCCCTTTCCTTTTATCTCTTTTAAGCTAAAAGGTGGTGCAGGCCACACCCCAGGGAAACACCCTTTACATTGGATCAGGGATGTGACCAAAGTAAGGGTGTTACAATCCCACCCTAATCCTCTTTAACATAAAATTACAATCACAAAATGGAGGACAACCACACAATACTGGGAATCATGGCCCAGCCAAATTGATACACACATTTTTGGGGGGGCATAATTCAATCCATGACAGTCCTCAACCTATTTCTCTGTTCGTTGGCTATCAGAGGGGAAAAAGACCAGTGCTGAAGACTCCAGAGGTATACTTCAGGCATCAGGTTTTCTTTCAAACAAGCTCCCAGAGAGCAGGCACTGTTTTCTCTGTGTCCTGCAGAGCGCCTCATTGACTGAAGTGCTCCTGCCTTTCCCCCTTCTCTCCAAAGTCTTCCTAAAGGCACCGCTCTGGCCTTGTCCCTTCCACAAACACTCCCACCTCACCCCAGCCCTCCAGCCCCCCGTCTGACCCCTCATAGGCTCCACCCCACGGCTTGCAAGGTCTTGCATGGCTTTCTTTACCTCCCCAGCCTCATCTGAATCCTCTGCTCTTTGTAGCTCCCCCAAATGCGCTCGCTGGCCCTCATCCACAGGCCTTTGTGTTTGCTGCTCCTTACTCTCTGCTCCCTCTCGCCCTGCCACGCTTTACCTGCCTGAGTCCTTCTCTTCAAGGCCTCCAGCTGTGGTCATCACCTCCTCTGGGAAGACGAGGCCCTCTGGCTTTGGGTTGTATCATCTCTCTGTCTTATGACCACCTGCTCATGTGTCTGTCTCCTCACTACAGCGGGAGCCCTTTAATTAAGGCAGGAGCCTCAGCTGGAGTGACTCCATTCCCACCACCATTTCACCCCCCCACCCTGCCTTCACATCTAGCTCGGGGCCTGGCACTTGGTTGGTGAATAAATGAAGAACTGACCCATTCAGGGCTCACTCTGCAGACAGGCACCCACCAGCTCTCTCCATGGGGTGCTGGGAGAGACCTGAGGGGCTGACCTCACTGCCCTTAGAGAAGCCCAGAGATACATGAAGGGTCTACCTTTTCTTTCCTCAGGGATCAACTACTGCGCACTGAACAAACCAGGCTGTGAGCATGAATGCATCAACACAGAGGAAAGCTACTATTGCCGGTGCCGCCGGGGCTATACCCTGGACACCAACGGCAAGACCTGCAGCCGTGAGTGCACCCCAGGGGCAGGCAATGCTGGGGAGTGGGCTCCAGCAGGCCGTCTGGGCTCACTGGCAGCCAGTCACTTCTGAGACTCCTGGGTTTCCTGTGGGCCTGATGGTCCAACAGACTTAACCTCTCCTGGCCTCAGTTTCATCATCCATAAAATGGGACTATTAAAAATACCTATCTCATAGGGGGGCACAAACGCTTAAGCACTCAGCTAACTACTAGCCGAAAGATTGGCAGTTCAAACCCACCCAGAGATGCCTTGGAAGATAGGCCTCGTGCTCTGCTTCCAATTGGTCACAGCCATGAAAACCCTATGGAGCAGTTCTACTCTGCACAGATGGGGCCGCCATGAGTCAGAATTGACTCGACGGCAACTAACAGCAGGGTGAGTGGTAAGGATTAAAAGAGTTAATACGTATAAAAAACTTAGAACAGTGTTGCCAGGCACGTAATACGCGCTCAGTAAATACTAACTAATATTATTATTTGCCACTAAGAACATCAGCTGGGAGTCAGGCAGGCCTAAATTCAAATCCAGGTTCTACCACATATCTTGGGCAAGTTATTTAATTTCTCTAAGCCTTGATTTCCCATCTGTTTGAAAAGAAAAAAATGAAGATAATAATAGTATTGATCTCCCAGGGTTAAGGGGAATAACAGGGGCCATTTCAGTCTCTTAGCACTGCCTGGCACAAGGTAAGCATTCAGTCAGTGGTAATAATTCATTATTATCATAGAGCCATGAAAGTGATCAGTGCCTGCCCTTATGTCACCTTGAGTTGGCATAAGAGGCCAGAAGGGACAGACCTCAGAAAGCACTTGTGCTACCACAGAGCTGATCTAAGGGCAGAGCTGAGAAACATGGGGCTTTTTGTGAAGGCTTTTCTTCATTTCCTTGTGTAAGAGTCACAACAAAGCTCCATTTGGTGATGTAAACGCATGGAAACTTGCAGGCTTTGCCAGCTGGATGGCTCCATCATTCTTTATGAGGCACAGTCTCCTCTGGCCCAGGCCAGCAGGGGTGGGATCCCATGAGCACTGTGGTGGCTCCCTGTGACCCTGGCACACTGGGATGGGGGCTCGGTGACATAGAAGGGGCCCTTTGTGTGGTTTTCACCCGGCAAGCCGCGCATCTGCTCCAGCTTTGGAGACAGAGATAGATTGTGAATGAGAACAGTGCAGCTGTTGAACACTTGGACCCTAAACCTCCAGGAGGGGAGGCTTCACAGATGAAGTATTAGGGACAGAAGAGCCCTCAGGAAAACTTGCTCCCTTCAGTCTTCAGAGGGAACAAGTGCTTCAGTCAGGCTTTCTATGGGCTTATCTTGGAGGTCAAAGAACTTTTGAATCAGCAAGTGGGTGCAAAAGTCAGCGCCTTGCAGTACTGGATGTCTCTGAGTCCTATGAGAAGCCAGTGGAGAGCAGAGGGTCTTCCATTCAACAAGGAGACGCCTTTGTGAAGATGGGTAGATCCTGCCTTCTTCCAGGAGTGTGGGGCCCTGGCAGGTTTCCGGGGCAGGGTGGGCATGACCTGACTGAGCCCACCTGGACCACATGGCCATGGCCTGCCTCTCCCACCTACCATGTCTTGAGGGAGCCCAGAAATGCTCAGAGCAGGGGCCAGAAGAGATTAGGGTCTCTTGTCTCTCCGTGATATAATAAGGATCCTCTAGTCAGCTCTGAAAACCAGTTGCCATTGAGTCGATTATAATTCATGGTGACCCCACGTGTATCAGAGTAGAACTGTGCTCCACAGGGTTTTCAATGGCTGATTTTTTGGAAGATCACTAAACCTTCTTCTGAGGCACCTCTGGGTGGACTCGAACCTCCAACCTTTCCGTGAGTAGCCAAGCACTTTAATTGTTAAACCACCCAGAGACTCCGCTCAGCTCTAAGAAGGTATAAACCAAGCCATTCTGTCTAGATAGCCCCAGAGAAAGCCATGGTATTCTGCTGCCCTTGAGGGCTCAGGGAGCCCCAGGCCATAGTAACAGCAAGCTCTGACAAGGGCCTTGGTCTGCGCAGTGCATTGCTGTAGCACTTTCCATCTGCTAACTCTTCATCCTCACAATAGCCCTAAGAGGCCGCTCCATTCTTATCACTATTTAAAGATAGGAAAGTGGCCACACACAAAGACTGAGTAACTTTCCCAGAGTCGCACGGCCAGTAAGTGGTAGAACCAGAATGTGAACACAGGCATCTGGCTCCTGAGATCCTGTGTTTGCGGTAGGTGCATCCAGTAGTGGAACGTTCCAGAAGTCACTGGTCCCAAGCTCCTTGGGGGTGAAGAGACCCAGTTGGTGGCCCTGCACAAGGCCTCCAGTGTCTCTCTAGTCTCTGGGGGTGCATTTTCTCCATCAAAGAAATCTGGGAGGCCGTCTGCAGGGCTGTGGGAGCCGCTTACCACAGCTGTGTGTTCACTATCCTTCAGCGCTTGCTGCCCAGCAGAGCCAGCTGCGCGACCTTCCAGTGCCAGGATCGGCCCCACATGCAGGCCCAGGCTTTTGGTTTATTTTCTGAAATTAAGTGTCCTGGTTATGGGAAAAGGAAAAAAACAAAACAAAACAAAACACTTTTTCGTTTGCAAATAGAAATGAAGCTATACCACTAATTCTTACTCAGCACTATTTAATAACAGCAAGCATTCATTGAGTGGTTACCGTGTGCCAGGTACTGTTCTGATGGCTTTACATGTATCAACTCATAAATTCTCACCACATTCCTATAAGAAAGCAACAGTTACCATCCCCATTTCCCAAGTAAGGAAGTGACTAGCCCAGCCTCTCATGGCTAGGAGATGGTGGGAATGGGATTTGAGCCCAAGTAGTTTGATGCTATAAATTCAAGTGGACCCAGAGGCCTCTCGGAAGAAATGCCTGGTGTCCTACTTCCGAAAAATCAGCCACTGAAAAGCCTGTGGAGCTCAGTTCTACTCTGACATACATAGGGTCGCCATGAGTCAGAATCAACTCCATGGCAACTGTTTTTTCAGTCTGACGCCAGAGCCTTCATTCTTAAGCGCTGCTTTTGTCAGCTGTGTGGCTTTGGGCAAGCAACTTGACCTTGCCTAGCCCCGGTTTTCTCTCTGTGAAATTAAAATAGCACCTGCTTGGAGACTGGGAAATGAGTCTTTAGTGCTGTACTCTTCCAAAACACGAATGGGAATAAAAACAAACAAACAAGGCTAATTTTCCAGAGAGCCCAAGGGCGCTGGATGAAACGCAGCCTTCCCCAGGGCTAGTTTTGATACCAGTGAAATGAAATAGTCCCTAAGGGCCTTTGCCCAAGAACGTTTTGTTTGCTTAATGCTCCTGCTGGTGCGGCAGGCTCCTGGGTGGCTCAAAGGTTTGCTCTCCACGGCCAACCTAAAGGTTGGTGTAATACTCCGTGGAGTGCAGTTCTACTCTGTAAGGCAGGGGTTCCCCAAAAGTCAGAATCGACTCCACAGCAACAGGTTTGGTTTTGGGGTTTGCTGGTGCAGCGTTGCTCCGAGGTGCTTTACGTTTTTGTGTTTGTAACGGCGGCAGGAGTGGATCACTGCGCGCAGAACGACCATGGCTGTGAGCAGCTGTGCGTGAACACGGAGGAGTCCTTCATCTGCCAGTGCTCGGAAGGTTTCCTCATCAATGAGGACCTCAAGACCTGTTCCAGTGAGTCCTCATCACCTGCCTCTCGGGAAACCATCTTCCTAGGGAAATGTTTGTAGCAGAAGTGAAACAGGGAACTGCCCTCTTTCTTCCACCCCTCTCTCTATTCAGGACGGCTGTAGGGGTGTCCACGGGGGATGCATGAGTTCAAAGGCGGGAGTCAGAGTGGCGGTCACTTCATTCCGTTATCAGTAGCCTGAGGGCGTCGTTGTCGAAGCCTGCGGTGCCCACCTGTGCTCTTACTTGCTGTTTGGTTTTGCAGGGGTGGATTACTGCTTGCTGAGCGACCATGGTTGTGAGTACTCCTGCGTCAACACGGACACATCCTTTGCCTGTCAGTGTCCCGAGGGACATGTGCTCCGCAGTGATGGGAAAACCTGTGCAAGTGAGTGTCTGAGGCCCTGCCACACGCAGGACCTGGAACAAGTGTGCCGTGGTGTGGGTGCACCCAGTACGTGTACGTGTGTGTGTGTGTAAGGTGATTTGGACCCTGGTGCCTGTTTCTCCCTGTGCTCCCAAGCTTCCTTCCTACACTCCTAGAAACAGCTTTTTCCCGTTTCCATGGTCTGTGTCGCTGTCATTCTGAAGCTGGACAGAGCTGTGTTTCTTAGCTCTCACTGCTCTACCCCCAAACCAAACCAAACTAAACCAAACCCGTTACAACTGAGCCGATTCCGACTCATAGCAACCCTATAGGACAGGGTAGAACTTCCCCATAGGGTTTCCAAGGCTATAATCTTTACAGGAGCAGACTGCCACATCTTTCTCCCTTGGAGTTGCTGGTGGGTTAGACCTTTTGGTTAACAGCTGAAAGCTTAATCACTGTTCCACCAGATACCTGCATCCTGGCCTAAAATGGCAGTCAGCCAGCTTTGCACATGGATGGTACAAACGGTTAAGTGACTGCTAGCCTGCAGATTGTTGGTTTGATGGATTTTGAGTTAGTTTTTGTGCATAGTGTGAGGTATGGGTCTTATTTCAGTTTTTTGCAGATGGATATCCAGTTATGCCAACACCATTTGTTAAAGAGACTGTCTTTTCCCTAATTAACGGACTTTGGGCCTTTGTCAAATATCAGCTGCTCATAGGTGGATTAATTTACATCTGGATTCTCAATTCTGTTCCATTGGTCTATGTATCTGTTGTTGTACCAGTACCAGGCTGTTCTGATACCATGGTGGTATAATAGATTCTAAAATCAGGTAGTGTGAGGCCTGCCACATTGTTCTTCTTCTTCAGTAATGCTTTACTTATTCGGGGCCTTTTCCCTTTCCATATGAAGTTGATGATTTGTTTCTCCATCTCATTAAAAAATGCCGGTGGAATTTGGATCGGGATTGCATCATATCTGTAAATCCCTTTGGGTAGAATAGACATTTTCACAATGTTGAGTCTTCCTATCCATGAGCAAGGTATGTTTTTCACTTATGTCGGTCTCTTTTGGTTTCTTGCAGGAGTGTCTTGTAGTTTTCATTATATAGGTCTTTTACATTTTTAGTTAGATTTATTCCTAAGTATTTTATATTCTTGGGGGCTATTGTAAATGGTATTGATTTGGTGATTTCCTCTCCGAAATTCTCTTTGTTGGTGTAGAGGAATCCAATGGTTTTTGTATGTTTATCTTGCATCCTGATATTTTGCTGAAATCTTCTATGAGTTCCAGTAGTTTTCTAGTGAATTCTTTGGGGTTTTCTGTATATAAGATTCTATCATCTGCAAATAGACATACTTTTGCTTCTTCTTTACCAATTTGGATGTCCTTTATTTCTTTTTCTAGCCTAATTTCTCTGGCCAGGGCCTCCAGCACAATGTTGAATAAGAGTGGTGATAAAGGGCATCCTTATCTGGTTCCAGTTCTCAAAGGGAATGCTTTCAGACTCTCTCCATTTAGGGTGATGTTAAGGAATTTCCCTTGTATTCCTATTTTGCTGAGAGTTTTTATCAGGAATGGGTGTTGGACTTTGTCAAATGCCTTTTCTGCGTCAATTGATAAGATCATGTGGTTCTTGTCTTTTGTTTTATTTATGTGATGGATTACATTGATTGTTTTTCTAATGTTGTACCATCCCTACATACCTGGTATAAATCCGACTTGATCATGGCGAATTATTTTTTTGAGATGTTGCTGAATTCAATTGGCTAGAATTTTGTTGAGGATTTTTGCGTCAATGTTCATGAAGGATATTGGTCTGTAATTTTCTTTTTTTGTGGTGTCTTTACCTGGTTTTGGTATCAGGGTTATGCTGGCTTCATAGAATGAGTTTGAGAGTATTCCATCCCTTTCTATACTCTGAAATACCTTTAGTAGTAGTGGTGTTAACTCTTCTTTGAAAGTTTGGTAGAATTCCCCAGTAACACCTTCAGGGCCAGGGCTTTTTTTTGTTGGAAGCTTTTTAATTACTTTTTCAATCTCTTCTTTTGTTCTAGCTTTATTTAGTTGTTCTACCTCTGTTTGTGTTAGTTTGGGTAGGTAGTGTGTTTCTAGAAATTTGTCCATTTCCTCTAGGTTTTCAAATTTGTTAGAGTACAATTTTTCATAGTATTCTGTTATGATTCTTTCAATTTCAGTTAGGTCTGTTGTGATATCACCCATCTCATTTCTTATACGGGCTATTTGCTTCCTTTCCTGTTTTTCTTTTGTCAGCTTGGCCAGTGGTTTATCAATTTTGTTGATCTTTTCAAAGAACCGGCTTTTGGTCTTGTTAACTCTTTCAGTTGTTTTTTTATTTTCGATTTCATTTAATTCTGCTCTAATTTTTATTATTTACTTTCTTCCAGTGCCCAAGGGCTTCTTCTGCTGCTCTCTTTCCATTTGTTTGAGTTGTAAGGTTAGAGCTTTGATTTTGGCTCTTTCTTCTTTTTGGATGCATGCTTTATTGCTATAAATTGACCTCTGAGCGCTGCTTTTGCTGTGTTCCAAAAGTTCTGGTAGGATGTGTTTTCATTCTCAATTGATTCTGTGAATTTCTTTATTCTGTCCTTAATTTCTTCTATAACCCAGTAGTTTTTGAGCAAGGTGTTCAGTTTCCATGTGTTTGATTTTTTTCCCTTGCTTTTTCTGTTATTGATTTCTACTTTTATGGCTTTATGGTCAGAAAAGATGCTTTGTAATATTTCAATGCTTTGGATTCTGTTAAGGCTTGCTGTATGGTCTAATATGTGGTCTATTCTGGAGAATGTTCCATGTGTGTTGGAAAAGAAAGTATACTTGGCTGCTGTTGGGTGGAGTGTTCTGTATATGTCTGTGAGATCAAGTTGGTTGATTGTGTCATTTAGATCTTCCGTATCTTTATTAAGCTTCTTTCTGGATGTTCTGTCCTTTATTGAAAATTGTCAGCATGAACCCATCCAGAGGTGCCTCAGAAGACAATCCTGGCAGTCTGCTTCCAAAAGGTCACAACCTTGAAAACCCTACGGAGCAGTTCTACTTTGCACACATGGGGTCGCCATCAGTCAGAGTCCGTCTGAGGGCAACTAACAACAACAATTGTGTGGTCTATTTACTGACCAAGGAGCAATGGTGGCACAAACAGTTAAGCATTCGGCTGCTAACTAAAAGGTTCGTGGTTCGAACCCACCCAGCAGCTCCAAGGGAGAAAGACCTGGCGATCTGATCCTGTAAAGATTACAGCCTAGAAAACCCTTTAGGGCAGTTCTAATCTGTCACATGGGCTCTCTATGAGTAGAAAATATCTCAAGGACATCAAACAACATTTACTGACCACGACTATGTGCTGTGCTAAGCACTTCCCATGCATTATTGCATCCTAGTAACCCTATGGAATCCCCATTTTACAGATGAGGAAGTTGCAGCTCTGATTTAATAAAGAGCCTAAGGTTACCACCTAAAAAGAAGGGGGTTCAAACTCAGGCTGAGAGAAGGCAAGGGTCTTGAGAACTCCTTTGCCCTTCCTCCTTGACTCTGATCATCTGGCAGCAGATGATAAGGTTGGCAGTGATGTCTCCTGGGTGTTTCTTTGCAGCTGGTCCCAGCTCCTAACTCCATTAATAAAAACTGCTCCCAGACCTCCTCACTCCTTCAGTCAAGAATGTTGTGTTTGCTGCCCTGCAGCCCTGTTTCCAAGTGAACCAAGATAAAGAATTGAAAAATAACCATTTTGAGAGCGAAGGTCAAAAATGGAGGAAAAGGGCTATTATTTACCTTCCCCATCCTGCTGGTCTTTCTGGGTATGGGACCACTGATACCACTGTAGCCACAATCTAATTTAGCCACATTTTATAGCGTCCATTCACGAGGCAGGTGAGCTGGCAGCTTAGCTGCGTGTGCCTCCCTAACTAGGAACATGTGAGAAAATATTTCCCCAGTTTGGGATGGATTCTTGAGTTGTGGCAAATGGGTTATCCATTTTCAGGCTTTCTTGTGGCTCCCTGCCCAGCTGCCTCCCAAACTCTGTTACGGCCAGCACAGGGAGGGTCTGGGCACTGGGGTATCGCGTGTGTTGAATCACATCTACATTTGACTGCATGCCAGAGCCAGATGCAGGCATTTTTGTTGGTTTGTTTTAATTCTCCATTATCTTAGATTATTCATGCTCTTCCTCTCTCCTCCCTATTACTGTGAATAATCCAGAACTGACTATAAGATGGTTGCATGACTTCTAAGAAATTCTCACGGGCCCTTCCAAACAAATGGCAGCCCCTTCTCACACAGAGTCCCTGGGTGGTGCAAATGGTTAACATGCCCAGCTGCTAACTGAAAGATTGGAGGTTCAAGTCCACCCAGAGGTGCTTTGGAAGAAAGGCCTGGCAACCTACTTCTAAGAAATCAGCCATTGAAAACTCTGTGGAGCACAGCTCTAATCTGACATACATGGGGTTGCCATAAGTCAGAATCGACTTGACGGCACCTGGTTCAACTGGTCTCCATACACTCTTAAGCCCTGCTAACCAGGTCCACATCTGGGTTATGCCACTGACACTTTTACTTTTTTTCCCCATTTTCTTATTTACAGTGTGTTTGTAACTAATGGCACAGTGGTGTTATCCATATGAGTAAACTTATCCAACAGTACAGTTTTGATATGTATATATTTATATATGGTTATGTCTGAATGAGAGCTTGTGAGATATTCAGATGGGTTAGAATTATCCTGGGGAAATGCTACATGAGAGACGCATTTTTCCCACTCGCTGATACATATGCGTTGAGCTATGCAGCAAATTGAGGACTTTCTGTCTACCCCCGGGGTGATTCAGTCTGGCTGCCCTGTCCTATAATAATAGCCTAGGTTTTCAGTCCAGCCACAGTCCAGCCACAGGGCTTGGGATGTGTGTTTCCCTGCCCTACGCCAGATGACAAAGAGCCAGATGATGTGACTTCACATTCTTTGTAAACCCTACTGGCTGTGGATGGGGAAGCCAGCTGGGGGTCAGCCAAGCCTAGCTCAGCAGATAAGGTATTCCTTGGCCCTTCATAAAGGCAGTTGGTACCTAGAGGCATTGACAGCAGGTGGTCTGAAGAGCCCTTCAGTCACCTTCAGGAAGGTTCTCTGAGGCATAGAGGCCAGGCCCAGGTTCCTAGGGCCCTGGAACGAAGTGGGCACTGTTACCCACAGGGTCTGCAGACACCTCCCTCTCCACTTGCTCTCTGGAGTGAAGGCCTTCCTCTCTTTCCTCCCTTCCTCTCTTCCTCCTGCCCCCCAACCTGTGATCAGAGGCATAGTGAGGGGGCGGCTAGAGGGGGAAATTTGCCTCTGGCGAACAAGTCCAAGGGCACCGGCAGGCGAATCATACCCACATCCACCCACCCCCACACACACACTCTGTCATCAGAGATTGCCCCTGGGTGCTCATTACCCTTGCTAGGCCTCTGCCTGTGATTACCCAGATTTTCCCTAGGGAGGGCTTTGCTTGCCTCGGGCAGTTAGATGCACAGACTGGGGGTGAGGGAGGGAAACGGGCAGTCTCATCCACCAGCTGCAGCAGAGATGCCTCTTCCCCTCTCACACTCCTGGAAATTTCCCTGCCATAGACCTTGTACAAGTGTATCCCGGCACGAAGAAAGACTCCACAGGCCAGACACACATGGGGCACAGCCCACGGGCCTTTGAGCACTGGAGGTAGGAGACAGGTTGCCAGTCCTGGCCCACGGGCAATGCACAATGAAGTTGAATGAGTGAGAGAGTGAATGGAGAGAGGCCACCTGTCTTTATTTCCCACGGCACCTAGCACAGGGTCCACTCCCTGCTCAAACACCTTCAGTGGCTCTCCACTGTCTCCCAAGATAAATTTCCAAATCATACCCCTGGGTTTGGCAGTGTAGAACCCCCACCCCACCCCTTTCACCTCACCCCACATCTGCCTGAACTCCCTTGCCCTTCAGTCAAACTGGCGACTCCCCTCTGTATTAGCTTCCCAGGGTTGCTGGAACAAAGTACCACAAACAGGGTGGCTTGTAAGAACAGAGATTTATTATCTCACAGTTCTAGAGGCTAGCCATCTGAAATCAGGGTGTCAGCTGGGCATGTTTTCTCTGAAGCATCTAGGAGAAGATCGTTTCTTGTCTCCCCCAGCTTCTGGTAACCCCAGACCTTCCTTGGTGTCTTGGTTATCTAGTGCTGCTATAACAGAAATACCACAAGTGGATGGCTTTAACAAACAAATTTATTTCCTCACAGTAAAGTAAGCTAAAAGTCCAAATTCAGAGTGTCAGCTCCAGGGGAAGGCTTTCTGTCTCTGTTGGCTCTGGAGGAAGGTCCTTCTCATCAATCTTCCCCTGGGCTAGGAGCTTCTCTGCGCAGAAACCCTGGGTCCAAAGGATGCACTCTGCTCCTGGCACTGCTTTCTTGGTGGTATGAGATCCCCCTGTCTCTCTGCTCACTTCTTTCTTTTATATCCCAAAAGAAACAGGCTCAAGATACATCCAGTCCCGTAGACTGAGTCCTGCCTCATCAACACAACTGCCGCCCATCCCCCCTCATTAACGTCATAAAGGCAGGATTTACAACACATAGGAAAATCACATCAGATGATGAAATGGTGGACAATCACACAATACCAGGAATCATGGCCCAGCCAGATTGATACACACATTTTTGGGGGACACAATTCAATCCATGACACTTGGCTTGTAGATGCGTTTTCACATGGCCCTCGTTCATCTGTGTCTCTGTGTCTCTTCACCTCTTTTATAAGAACTCTCAGATTGGATTAGGAGCCCCCTACTCCAGTAAGACTTCATGTTAACATAACTAATACCATCTTCAAAGACCCTATTTGCAGACAAGGTCATATTCACAAATACCAGAGGTTTGGACTCAGCATAAATTTGGGGGAGTGGGCACAGTTCAATCCATAATGCTTTCTGAGCAAGCCCTGTGCCTTCCAGCCTGTCCTGTCTCCACTTAGGGTAGCCTCCCCAACTCCTGCCAGTGGAAACCCAGCCCCATGGGGAGCTTCCTGCCCTCCCTATCTGATGCGACTCCTCTCCTCAACCTCCACAGGGTATCTGCACAGTGCTCCCCAGGCTCTGCCTCACCCTGTGTGGAGTTCCAAGAAACAGGGTGGCAGAGTAGAAATACTACTGAACTGAGAGCCCAAAGACCGTTTAAATCTTGTGCTTCCACCCTGGGCAAGGGAATTGACCCTCTCTGGGTCTGATTCCTCATCTGTAGGCTGGAAATGATCATTCCTGCCTGTCTCAGGGTCACTGTGTGACACAGTGCTTTGTGAACTTGTAAAGTACTGTGAGTGAGGCAGAGGTGGTTCAGTGGTAGAATTCTCAGCTTTCATGCGGAAGACCCGGGTTCAGTTCCCAGCCAGTGCACCTCATGTGCAGCCACCACCTGTCTGTCAGTGGAGGCTTGCACATGGCTATGATGCTGAACAGGTTTCAGTGGAGCTTCCAGACTTAGGCTAGGAAGAAAGGCCTGGCTATCTACTTCCAAAAATCAGTCAATGAAAACCCTATCGATTACAATGGTCTGTCTGTCTGCAACCAATCATGGGGATGGCACAGGGCCAGCCAATGTTTTGTTCTATGCACAGTGTCCCACAACAGGGGCTGACTCAATGACAGCTAATGAAAACACAGCGTCCCTAAAGTACTCTCATCAGAGTCTTACCTCACCACCCTTAGACTGTCCCTTAATGAGGAGAGGACTAATGTAGTACCTTGCACTACTGCATGGAGACACCCTCTCCTAGGGGGCCTGCTCCCCTTGGAAGGGCCAGAAACAGGCCACCCTATGAGGGGGTGAGACTCAGGAACCCAAGAACACTGACAGGCAGCTTAATCACAAGCTTCAGGGGAAAGCCATGGAAAGTTGGGGGATCCTAGCTGGGGACATTCCTAATGAGCTACCACAGAGGGGTCTGCGAAGCCCTGATAGGGCCTAGGTCCCTCAGCTCAGCCTCCTAGGGCTGAGGCAGCCCTCGGCAAGCCTTGGGGAGTGAGGGGAGAAAGCAGCCTTTACCCTTGTGTGTTCATATTATAGACTCGGTGGAATGGAATGATGTTTAGAGATCTTCCAATTATTTTGTGGGAAACAGGCACAGGGAGGAAACTAATGCCTCAAGATGTCCCTGGGGGTCTGTGGCAGAGGCAGGACTAGAACCTGGGTCCCCTGACTCCAGGATCTCTTGCCCAGTGTAAGCTGTCCCAAAAAAGAACATGTCTCAGTCCAGCTACTTCTTGGTTCATCTGAGAAAAGCCTTATACTGTACAGAGTTAAACAATTGGCTGCTCTTAGTTTTATTATAAAACTAGAGAAAGAATTACAACATTTCCTGCCTAGTAAAATAAAAATGTTGTAATTCTTTCTCTCGGCCTTCAGTTACCCTGTTGGCAGGCTTTCTTCCTCTGAGGCCAGGGTTTTAATAGGAGCCTCAGATACAGGATTGCTCTCTGTCATCACGACAGAGGTGTGAGTCCACAAAACAGGTTACTCCACGATTGCTTCAGCACAAAAGTATGTGACTCACCAGATCTGGGATCCAGATGTGAAAACAGTCTGTATCGACACACAGGGGTGCTAGGTCAAAAACCTGTGCTGGGTCCTGAAACTTCTAATCATCCCGATTACAACTGCAGACCCCCATTAACAATGCCTCCTTAAGTGCAGATGGAAGCAGACCTTTCTTTTAGAAAGAAAATGTTTTCTTCCTGCGTTCTGAGATTTCTCATAACCTCTTTCACCCATTTCATTTAAGTGATGGCTTCTAATCAGTTTTGTCTTACTCTGTTCTCTGGATTTGATTCTAGGTACTTCCTTCTTAAGCTCTTGGTTCATGTATTCTAATTCTCTGCAAGTATTTACTGCATACCTGTTTACCTGCATTGTTCTGGGTAGGTTGTACTGGGTGCTGGTGACCCTGAGGGGTTCCCAGAGATTTGGTTTCTGCCCTGACAGAGTGTAGAGTTTCTGCATTAAAGAAGTAACAACCAGTTAGTGTGGTGAGGGTTGTGATCTGGGAAGGAGGGGTGCCACAGGAGCATGTGACAGGGAGACCCTCTCCTAGTCTAGAGAAAGGCTCCCCGAGAAACAGGTGTTTAATCTGAGACCTAGGGATTGAGTGGAGTGAGCTAGCCAGAGATGGGGGGAGTGCCCCAGCTACCAAAAGAGCGTGTGTAAGCCCAGGGTCCAGAGAGTGAACTGCAGGAAATCTGTTCCTGAGCATGTCTTTAAGTCGAATTTGTAGGTAAGTCAGAACAGGTGTATACAGTTCTTATTTAGCCTTATTTTAGTGCAAGAAAGGAGCCCTGGAGTTGCACTGGTTAAGAGTTCACCTGCTAACCTAAAGGTCGGCAGTTCAAATCCACGATCTGCTGTTTGGAAACCCTATGGGGCAGTTCTACTTCTGTCCTATAGGGTCGCTATGAGTCGGAATCGACTTCATGGCAATGGGTTTGGTTTCGTGCAAGAAAGGGCTCAAAGCCTTTTCAGTGATTTGAAAGCTATAGGTGCAGCAAGTGAAGGTGATAGTGATAAAGAACTTGTTGCAAGTAGGGGTTAGTTCAGTTGTTTCAAAGTGAGGGCAAATTTACACAACATTAAAGGGCAAGTACCGGTTGTCAACAAGTTGGATGTTCCTACCCCTGGATTAATGTATTGAGTATTGAGCATGAGAGGGTACTGATGGGAGATGAGCCTGGAGACGCAGGCGGAACAGATTGCCTACAGCCTTTAGAGTCATCCTAAACTGGAGGCTCAGCCTCACTTAAGAAGACCATTTTAGCTTGTCTTCTGAGAATCTAGCTGGTTGTCTGAGCAGACTGCTGAGCTGTGGTGAACGGTGGATGTGCAATGGAGCAGAGAACACCGAGGTGATAGATTTGCCATGTACTCTCACCTCTGCCCCAGTACACCTGAAACATTTCACCTCTGCAGGTTAAGGGCCTTGAGAAAGTCACTTCCCCTGTCTGTCAGTCAGCTTCCTCAACTCTAAAATGAAGGGTTTGACCAGTTGATTGCCCCAAAATAAGGATAGTACCTGGCACAGAGTAAATGCTCAATAAACACTTGCTGAATGAATGAACTCCTCACCGCGGTGCCCACTATTCCTCCCCAGGCCAAAGGCACTGCACCGTAGCAAGTCAAGGTTGGTGGCTATCTTTGCCTGTTACCGAACCACTGAAGCACTTCCCTGTTGGGGACTAACCTTAGCTTTAGAGAAAAGCTGACACCAGGTTGGTTTCAGACTTGGTAGATAGGAAGCAGTTAGACCTATGGTCAGGAAGTTAACTACTGTACGCCCTTGGCATTCTCTAATTTACTATGTGTGGTTCTTTGATTTATGGGTGGCCCATAAGGTCCAGGACATGCAGAAATTGGACAGTTTTGCTGAACAAATGTGAATTGTACATTCGGAAAAGCTGGTGTGTGGGAGCATGTGAGGGAGCCCAGCTCCCGCCAGTATCCACAAGGTTCTCATTAAAAACATCCTCATGACACTTCACCAAAGAAGACATTCAAGCGGCCAACAGACACATGAGGAAATGCTTACAATCACTAGCCATTAGAGAAATGCAAATTAAAACCACAATGAGATACCATCTCACCCCCGGCATTACTGGCACAGATTAAAAAAACTGGAAATAACAAATGTTGGAGAGGCTGCGGGGAGATTGGAACTCTTATGCACTGCTGGTGGGAATGCAAAATGATACAACCATTTTGGAAAATGATATGGCACTTCCTTAGAAAGCTAGAAATAGAAATACCATACGATCTAGCAATCCCACTCCTAGGAATATATCCTAGAGAAATAAGAGCCCTCACATGAATAGACATAAGCACACCCATGTTCATTGCAGCATTGTTCACAATAGCAAAAAGATGGAAACAACCTAGATGCCCATCAACAGATGAATGGATAAACAAACTATGGTACATACACAAAATGGAGTATTATGCATTGATAAAGAACCATGATGAATCTGTGAAGCATCTCATAACATGGATGAAACTGGAGGACATTATGCTGAGTGAAATACGTCAACCACAAAAGGACAAATATTGTATGAGACCACTACTGTAAAAACTCATGAAAAAGTTTACACACAAAAAGAAACAATCTTTGTTGGTTACCAGGGATGAGAGGGGTGGGAGGGGGGAAAACTAAATAGACAATAGGTAAGTGGTAACTTTGGTGAAGGATAAGGCAGTACACAGTACTGGGGAAGCCAGCACAACTTGTACATCCAAACTCCCTGAGGGACTGAATTGCTGGGCGGAAGGCTGTGGGGACCATGGTTTCAGGGAACATCTAGCTCAATTGGCATAACACAGTTTATAAAGAAAATGTTCTACATTCTACCTTGGTGAGTAGCGTCTGGGATCTTAAAAGCCTGTGAGCAGCCATCTAAGATACTCTACTGGCCTTACCCCTTCAGGAACAAGGGAGAATGAAGAAAATAAGATAACAAGGAAAAGATTAGTCCAAAGGACTAAGGGACCACAACTACTATGGCCTCCACCAGACTGAGTCCAGTATAACTAGATGGTGCCTGGCTACCACCACAGATTGCTCCGACAGGGATCACAACAGAGGGTCCCGAACAGAGCTAGAAAAAATGTAGAACAAAATTCCAACTTACAAAAAGAGACCAGACTTATGGCCTGACAGAGACTGGAGAAACCCCGAGAGTATGGCCCCTGGACAACCTCAGTAATGAAGTCACTCTCGAGGTTCACCATTCAGCCAAAGATTAGACAGCCCCATTAAAAATGAGACTAATGGGGAGCAACAGTCCAGGGACAAGGACTAGAAGGCAGGAGGGGACAGGAAAGCTGGTAATAGGGAACCCAAGGTTGAGAAGGGACCATGTTGACATGTCATGGGGTTGCTAACCATTGTATAAAACAATGTGTATACTAACTGTTTAATGAGAAACTATTTGTTCTGTCAACCTTCATCTAAAGTACAATTAAAAAAAAAATCCTCACACAAGCCCTGTGATGTGGATCTAATTACCCTCAGTTTTTAGAGTAGAAAACTGAGGAAATGCTTTCTTTTATTCACCGGGTATTTACGGGGAGACTCTTATGTGCCAGGCATTATGTTAGGCACAGACAGATATAGGGCAGAAGGACGGACACAGTCAGTGGTCTCTTGGAGATCACAGCCTAATGAGGAGGCAGATACAAATCCAAAACGTCCCATAAATAAATGTTTGATTACAATAAATGTTTGATACATGCCATAAAGGACAGATACTTGGTGGTTTGAGGCTCTGTGATAGGGAGGTCAGGGAAGACTTCCAGAGACATGTGGAAAGCTGAGGGAAGAGTGAGGGTTAACTCAGGGGAGAAAGAGGTGGAGGAGGAAGGAGACTTCCAGAGGGGAAACAGCTGTGCAAGTGCTCTGGTGGGAGGACTCCTGGCATGGGAAAGGTAGTAAAAGGAGGTACTAAGAGCTTGGGAGAGAGCAGAGCAAGATGAGGCTGCAGGGTAGGGCTTGTGAGCCTTGCCAAGGATTTTGTTTCTTAAAGGAAGAGTCTCAGAAAGCAGTAAAGAATTTCAGACGGAGGGAGTGATGTGAGCAGATTTAGTGGTGTCACTAGGGTTGGTGTCACCCAGTGTGCTAACTCATGATGTCACCCCCCCATGGACCTCCTCCCATGCGTATCAGACCATACAGAATCCTTAGTAATGTTTTTTATACTAATGTTACTCGTAAATCATAATTCCCGTATATCACTTCTTTTCCTTTAATTACAACTCCATTCTCAAAAAATTTATTGATATAGGTTCATAAATACTAATTACCACAATATTGTAGATACAACACCAAAAAATTTGACAAAATCAGCAACTATAAAAATACTGGTAGCAACAAAAACAACAGGGCATGATTGTAGCTCGTGCAGATGAAACCACATGATTCGAAGCATCATTGTAATTTGGCAATAATGACGGCTCTGACCAGAGCGCATTAGAAGGTTCAAAAAGCAAATTAGCGTTAGCCTTGTAGGTAGATTGATTCATGTAAGTTGTGCTTATGAAAAATGTTTTTGTTGTTATAACTTTTTAACTACAGGGATATTTTTATAAAAAATAATAAATTTCTGCTGAAACATTGCACAAAAATTTTGTAGCTAGTCATTTTGGTGTCATCTCCTATGACAGTGTCACTGGCGTGGTCCACACCCCCTGCACCTCCCTAGTAATGCCACTGAGCAGATTTGCTTTTTGGAAAGAGGATTCAGGCTGCAGCCGGGAGGACAGACTAAAGCAGGTCAAAGTGGGCGTATGGAGACCAGTCAGTAAATGATGCAACAGCCTGAGAGACAGATAGTGGCGTTTGGTTCATGATGGTGGAGGCACAGATTCATCTGGACATTTGGGAAGTCTCTGAATATAAGGTCTGGATCTACTGCCAGTGTCTCACCCCTAGAGGTTCATCAGAATCATCTGTGGAGAAGGCCAGCAGCACGCCAGGCCCACAAATTAGGAGGTGCAACAGGGACTATCCTACTTTGTTGGTGAAAATGTAGATTTCTATAACCTCTTTGGAAGACAATTTGGAAATCTTTATCAACTTTTAAATGTTTATACTCTTTAGGCAATTCCACTTCTAGATGTTTATCCTTTAGGTATGCCTTCACATTGTATACAAAAATACGCGCACAAGAATATTCGTTGCAGTAATGTTTATAGTAGCAAAACACTAGAAACCACCTAAATGCCCATCAAATAAGAGACTGGTTAAATGAATTATGGTACAGCCTTCAAAAACAATGACATATGGTGTCTCGGGTGGATTAATCAGTAAGCAAGGTACACACAGGCTTACTTGTGCTTACTTACTAATCTTGTTCACTACAGATAAGTAAGCACAAGTAAGCCTGTGCATACCTTGCATATTGGGTAATCTGTCCCTGGGTGTCAGAAGTAAGAGAGAGGCCTAATTTCAACTGCAAACCCTTTGTTCCCCATAAGAATTAATTTTTACTTAAATTTTATTTTATTTTTAGAATAGGTAAGAGGTTTGATGATTCAAAATCAAAACAATACAAAAAGGCATATATCAAGAAGTCTTGCCCTTCCATGCCATTCCATAACTCCATCTCCTTTAGGTTACTATTGTGGTACTCAGCCTACAAGATGGCACCCAATAATCCCCATCTCCTGATATTCACACACTTGTGTAGCCCCCTCCTTCATTGTTGGTCTGTATGGCTAGTAGCATATGGCAAGAGCCACAGTATGTCACTTCTCAGATTCAATTACAAAAGACAACTGTAACTTCTGTCTTCAGTGTTATCTTGCTTGCGTGTACTTTCTCTCTCACTTTTTGGGGCAGCCAGATGCTGTGTTGTAAGCAGTCTGAAGGCAGGGCTCACGTGGGTGAGGAACTAAAGCCTCCAGCCAATAGCCAGTGAGGGACTGAGGCCTGCCAGTAAATACATGAGTGAGCCGGGAAGCGAATTCTCCAGCTGCAGTCTAGCCTTAAGATGCCTGTAGCCCCAGCCGACAGCTTAACTGCAGCCTCATGGGACACCCTGAGCCAGAACCACAAATCTAAGCAAGTCTCAAAATTCAGACCCTCAGAAACTATGTATGATAATAAATGTTTGTTTTAGGCTGCTATATTTTTGGGTAGCTTGTGACACAGCAGTAGATAACTTACGCTGTTGTTGTTAGGTGCCATGGAATCAGTTCCAATTTATTAGTCTTCCACTCACACTCAATACTCAATGCAGTAAGTCCCTGGGTTAGGAACGTCCAACTTACGGACAACTGGTATTTGCCCTTTGTTGTTGTTGTTAGGTGCCGTCAAGTCGATTCCAACTCACAGTGACCCTATGTACAACAGAACAAAACACTGCCTGGTCCTGCGCCATCTTCACAATCATTGTTATGCTTGAGCCCATTGTTTCAGCCACTGTGTCAATCCGTCTCATCGAGCATCTTCCTCTTTTTCCCTGACCCTCTACCAAGCATGATGTCCTTCTCCAGGGACTGGTTCCCCCTGATAACATGTCCAAAGTATGTGAGATGAAGTCTTGCCATCCTTGCATCTAAGGAGCATTCTAGCTGTACTTCCTCTAAGACAGACTTGTTCGTTCTTCTGGCAGTCCGTGGTATATTCAGTATTCTTCACCAACATCATATTTCAAAGGCATCAATTCTTCGATCTTCCTTATTCATTGTCCAGCTTTGGCATGCATATGAGGCAATTGAAAATACACCATAGAAATAGTTTGTCTTTCCAGTGTTTCTTTATGTGAATAAAAGAAAATACAAGTATGTTTTCTTTTTTTCTTCACTTACTTACACACAAAAAATGGTGTTATTATGTACCCTTTTCTCTCCCCTTTTTTCCCAACAATTATTTTTCCAACAGTATTTTCTGGAGATCTCTTCATATCATTACATAGAAAACTTCCTCATTCTTTTTACAGCTGCATAATGTTCCATGATGTGGAATATTTATTTATCCTGTCTATTGGGGGACCCTTGGGTTGTTTCCCACTGTTTGTTATTACAAACAATGCAGCAGCAAATAACTTGGAAATTTATCTCTTTATATGGTACAAGGGGATCTATAAGAGAATTCCAAAAGTGAAGTTGTTGGATCAGAGGTACATTTGGTAACTTTTGGTAGTACTGCCAGATTCTCCTCCATAGGGAAAGAATACCCTTTAGTTTCTCTGAATTTGGAATCATGTGTATGTTTTGCCTTAAAAAAAATCTCTGCAGGCAATTCTGATGCTTATCTGAGGTTAAGAGCCCACCACTACTCTACTCTCCATCAGATACTCTGAGGGGATCCTGAGGGCAAAGGTTAAACGTCAAAGCTCTCCATATGCTTTCAAAGCATGCACACAACACACATTCCAAACTGCTACTCATTTGACAACCCAAGAGAACTCAAACTGGGCTGGGAGCTCCTAGGATAGCTACAGCCAAGGGTGAAAATGTGACCCTGTGTTGACCTGGCTTCAGCTCAGCAGGCTCTTGCTAAAGGAAAGCAGCACCCATCAGCCAGATGTAGACTCAGACCACAGTGGCTGGGGAAAGCCAGGAAGTCAATGGCACTTCAGGGTCTGTGTGGGGAAGATTCTCAACTACTCTTCAAGATGAACACCGGAGCCAGAGCTGAGTGAGCAGGAGAGGGCCTTGTGGAAACTCCGGGGAGGAGGGGGTGGGCTCAGAGAGGTCTGCCTAGGTTGTGGTTTGACAAGGCCAGTCTGAAACAGTTATAGCTATTTCATTACCTACCTTGGAAAGTGGGGTATTCATATTATAAATTTATGGTGGGAAAAAAATGCTTACCTCCTCAGCCAGCCAGCCATCTGTATCATGGATCCTCAGTTGTACTTTCTGTTCTTACTCTATGTGAGGAGTTATGCAAAGCCATCAGGAAATGTTCAGCATTAATAATGAGTCTAGGATGTTCCCAGAGAAGTAAGTAATGTTCAGAGCAAGCTGGAGGGTCAAACTCCACTTTGACTCTTTCCTGCAGTTATCATTTCAGTTATATTAAGGTAACCACAAAGGAAACTAACAAGCCTACACATCAAAATAAAAAACAAGAAAAAGACTCAGCAAATAAAAAATCAACAACAATGAAAAAGATGAGAAGAAAATCCATAAAGAAAAACGACTCAGCACAGAAAATTAAGTGGAACAAAGAAACTGTGAACAACACACAAAAAAAGACATCAAAATGACAGCACTAAACTCATACCTATCAATAATAATACTGAATGTAAATGGACTAAATGCACCAATAAAGAGACAGAGAGTGGCAGAATGGATTAAAAAACACAATCCATCTATATGCTGCCTACAAGAGACACACCTTAGACTTAAAGACACAAAACTAAAAGGATGGAAATATATGTATCAAGCAAACAACACTCAAAAAAGAGCAGGAGTGGCAATACTAATCTCTGACAAAATAGACTTTAAAATAAAATCCACCACAAAGGATAAGGAAGGACAGTATATAATGATTAAAGGGTCAATAACACCAGGAGGACATAACCATAATAAATATTTACGCCCCCAACAACAGGGCTCCAAAATACATAAACTCTAACAGCATTGAAAAGAGAAATAGATCACTCCACAATAATAGGAGACTTCAACAAACCACTTTTGGTGAAGGATAATTTCAGTTAGCATAACACTTTCCTATTTTTCAAAGACTGGCAGGCGTTTCTGCCCAAAGGGAGAGAGACAAAATTTCCTCTATGTTTGAAAGCTTACTTTAGAGTATAGCAATGCAGTGTAGTTGAAAAAAACATGGAATTTATTGTCAGAATACAGCGTTTTTAGTCTGGTTCTATAGCTGATCAGCATTTGGTCTTGGCAAGCCATTAACTTTCCCAAACCTTAGTTTCCGTAGCTCATAAATGAGAGTAAAAGCAGCTGCCTTAACTAACCCACAGGGTGGTTCTGAGGACTCCCTTTAAAAAAAGAAATAATGCGAAGATGCTTTAGAAGAAATCGTGTATGGTTTGTGCCTGATTATAAAAGTGGTTATGAGTTTTGGAGCCTTTATTAAATAACTTCAATGTATATCTATAGTAGAAATTCTACTCAGTGTAAAATGATTAATTCTCCAAAATGTGTATTGTTCTTATAAAAGGTCGCTCTCTACCTGTCCTCGGTATCAAGCTATTAAATTATCCACCTGGTTTTCACAGGTTCATGAAACTTCTCCCACAGAAGCCACTCCATCCCTGTAGAAGGCAATGCTATTCTTCTAGTTGCTCAGTCCAACAACCTCAGAGTCACCTTTGACTCTTCTGTCATCCTAGATTCAGTCCATCAGCAAATCTTGTATATAAGCTATAGGCTCTACCTTCAAAATGTAATCATAATCCAGGAGCCCTGGTAGTGTAACAGTTAAACACTCAGCTGGTAACCGAAATGTTGGCATTTCAGACCCACTCAGCAGCTCCATAGGAGGAAAACCTGGTGATCTGCTCCCTTAAAAGATTACAGCCTAGGAAACCCTATGGGGCAGTTCTTCTCTATCCTCCAGGGTCGCAATGAGTCGGAATCGACTCCATGGCACCCAACAACAACAGCCTTGCAAAATATAGCCATAGTCTGACCACGTCTCCCCACACTGGTCTGAGCCCCCAGGGTTCTTGCAGTAGGCTTCTTACAGCCCTCTGCACAGTCAGTGCAGAGCAAAACCAGCATCCACTGCTAGAACCCCCCAGTGGCTCCTCTTCCTATGCAGAGCTGACCCTGCCTGTGATCCCCATGTAACCTGGCCCTGCCAACCTCTCTGACTTCATCTCCTGCCCCACTCCTGGTGGCTCCATCACACTGGCCTCCTTCCTGACACATGCTAAGCATGCTCTTACCTCTGGAGTTTGCAAATACTGATCTTTCTTGAGGTTCCTGGGTGGCACAAATGGTGTGTGCTCCACTGCTAACGTAAAAGGTTGGTAGTTTGAACTCACCCAGTGGTGCCATAGAAGAAAGACCTGGCAATCTACTTTCATAAAGATTACAGCCAAGAAAACTCTATGGAGCTCAGTTCTACTCTGTAACACATGGGGTTGCCATGAGTTGGAATCTACTCCACAGTAACAGGTTTGTTTTGGGCGTTTTGGTTCTTTCTTGCCAGTAATGTTCTTTCCCCAGATACCACACACTCACTTCCTCTAGTTCTTCGGGTGTCTGGTCAGGTGTTCCTTATCTGGCTGCAGGATGCAAAATAACAAGCCCTCCCTCCCCAACCCTGAACAGAGGCACCCTCTCTCCCCGTTATCTGGCTTCGATTTTCTCCGTAGCACTTTTTCCCACCTGACAGTTTATGTATTTCTTTGTCTATTGTTTGTCTTCGACTCACCACCCTTCCAAATGTAAGAGTCACAAAAGCAGAAACTTATTGTTATATCCCCAGAGCCTAGAACAGTCCCTAGTGGGGACTCAGTAAATATTTATTGACTGAATGAACAAATGAATGAATGGATTACCTAAGTATAATATACACACACATACATACATAAATAAGTAGGTATGTAGATAAGTTGATTTTATAGTTATATGATAACCAATGAAGTTGAACTTTTTTCTAATAGGTTATTGCTATCTCTCCCTTTGTGAATTATCTGTCTTTTGTTCATTTTCTTTTTCCTTATGGAGTTGATTATATTGTTTTATTTGTATGTGTTCTTTATATATTAAGAATTTTTGCTCATAGACTTGTTTTCTATTCTGAAATGTGTAATACGGGATAAGGTACTGTTTTAATTTAAGGTGTCTGAATTGTTTTTAAAGATTGAATAAATCTCTGATGTATAAATAATTTTTCTGTCTCTGTTTCTATAATCCCAATTTGTTTCTCAGAATTAGACTCTTGTGCTTTGGGGGACCATGGTTGTGAACACTCATGTGTAAGCAGTGGAGACTCTTTTGTGTGCCAGTGCTTTGAAGGGTACATCCTCCGTGAAGATGGGAAAACTTGCAGATGTAAGTTTTTATTGGAGTTAGCTCACATTACTGTGATTAGTGCTGCATGAAATTCACCACCCTGAGAGTGAGTCCAAAACCCCATTTCCGTCGAGTCGATTCTGACTCATAGAACTGCCCCATAGGGTTTCCAAGGCTGTAATCATTACACTGTAATCTTTATGGGAGCAGACTGCTACATTTTTCTCCCATGGAGTGGCTGGTGGGTTCAAACCACCGACCTTTAGTTAGCAGCCAGACGCTTAACCAGTGCTCCCCTAGGGCTCCTTAGGAGAATAAATCAGTTAGTCTCAAAAGCCAGTACCACATGACAACTAAATGTTGTGTGTGATCATCAAAAAAAGACCAGACTTTCTGGTCTGACAGGCCAGAGAAACCTGGAGAGTATGGCCACTGGACATCCTTTTAACTCAGTACTGAAGTCACTCCTGAGGTTCCCCCTTCAGCCAAAGATGAGACAGGCCCATAAAACAAAACAAGACTAAATGCGCACACCAGCCCAGGGGCAAGGACAAGAAGGCAGAAGGGAACAGGAAAGCTGATAACAGGGAACTGAAGGTCAAGAAGGGGAGAGTGTTGACATGTCATGGGGTTGGCAACCAATGTCACAAAACAGTATGTGTATTAATTGTTTAATAAGAAACAAATTTGCTTTGTAAACCTTCATCTAAAGTACAATTTAAAAAAAAGTGTTGTGTGTGATCTTGGATGGGTTCTTGGAACAAATTTTTAAAAAAAGGACATTGGGTAAAAACTAAGGAAATCTAAATAAACTATGACTTTAGTTGTTAATAATGTATCAATATTGGTTCATTAATTATATCAAATATATCATACTAATACAAGATGTTAATAATAGAGGAAACTGGGTAGGGTGTTTATGGACACTCTGTACTGTCTTCTTAATTTTTCTGTAAGTCAAACTGTTCTAGTAAATAAAGTCTATTTAAAAAGAAAAAGAAAAAAAGCAAGCAAACAAACAAATAAAAAAAAAAATCAATGCCAGAACCACAACTGAAGTTGGTAATTTATGCTCTGTAGCAAGAAACAATGGTTTTAGCAGTATGCTCTAGTAGAGATATATACAATCTGAAATCCAAGATTTCAAAGTCTGCCTTTGTCATTTACTCGCTGGGAACGTTGCTTAAGTTCTCTGAGCCTCTGTTTATTTATCTTTAATAATATTGTGGTGGTACAAATCCCTCGTGGAGACCACTTTATAGTGAAGCCATTCTTATGTTTCATAAAGAAAACTTCCTAGAGGGGCCAAGACAAGCCTGCCTTCCACAAGCATCCTCAGAGTACACAGCCAGTGCAAAACTCAAGACACATCTCTGTATAATCAAAGGGGAGTGTGTAGCCCTGAGCAAATGACTTTCATCCCTATCAGCCGTCTATTCCTCAAGCTTCTCAAAGCACGTTGCAAAGAGCAACTCATGTTGACACTATTTCAAGAGAAGATGGGTAACTGGAATTACTACTCTCATTCTTCAGACAGGAAAGCTGAGACTCCAAGAGATTAAGTGATTCTCCTTAGTCATATATTATGTCACGGACAAAGCCAAAATTAGATTTCCGTTCCGCTAATCTAAATTGATGTTTAATCTCCTAAGTAATCATCCCAATAGTGTTTCCACTTCGGTGTCAAAGACTCTGCCTGCAGAAGGCTGACGATGGACTGCATTTTTATAAGACACTGAAGTAGGTGGTGAATGATGATGCTGACGGTCGTGGGAAGAGTTTGAAGAGTTAGCCTGAATTAGATCCACTTCATCCTCAATTTTACTTTTTGCCCCATGTATCACTGAGCTCAGTTGGCACTGGAGTCCAGTGGCTGAAATGTATGGACCCTCCAAGATGAAGCCCATGTAAAATTTATGTTGGTAAAACTTTTTTAACTTGCTCCACTGTCCTCAGGGCAAGATGTCTGTCAAGCCATAGACCATGGCTGTGAACACATTTGTGTGAACAGTGACAACTCCTACATCTGCAAGTGCTTGGAAGGATTCCGGCTCACTGAGGATGGGAAACACTGCAGAAGTAAGTAGCCTCCATCTGTGGGGCCCAAATTGTTCTAGAACTTCATTTAATCTTTAAAATATTTCCTTATTACTGATGTCACAAATAGAAGGTCCTACGTTGGGTGCTCTGAAAGTGTTTTGCTAGGGATTAGATCAATCAACTCCTAGTTCTTTAGGAATTTCTCAGTTGAGGTGCTGGGGTTGTCAGGCTCTTTGCTTCTTTTCATTTTCTCTTAGCGGAGGAGTCCTTGGGTGGCACAAACAATTAAGTGCTCAGCTACTAACCAAAAGGTTGGTGGTTTGAATCCCCCTGGTAGATCCTCAGAAGAAAAGCCTGCTGATCTACTTCTCAAAAGTCACAGTCATTGAAAACCCTGTAGAGCACAGTTCTACTCTGAAACACATGGGGTTGGGGTTGCCATGAGTCAGATCTACTCAACAGCAACTAGAATAATTTTTTTTTGAGGGGGTGGCAGGGAGGTGTTGGCCCTTTCCTGATAGACATGTGGATTCCCAGTGCCTAGCACAGTGCCTGGCTAGTCGTTGGACTGAATTAGAATCTCTGCCAGCATTCACTACAAGGTCTGAAGTAGGATAATTACAATGCTTTTTCTTTTTGGCAGACCTTATAAGTAGGGGTAGAGGAAGAGAGAGGAGCTGAAGTGATTTTCTGTGTGGTTTAATTTATCCATTCTTTCCATTATTTGCTTGTGTAGGTCACTCAGAACAGACTCTGAGAATTTAGTTGGAAGGCAACTCAAGGATAATACTGGTTTTTGATAAAAGATATGTGGTACCCAAAGGAAGAGAGAGATGTGGGCACACTAGCTCAGTGAGGTGGACATTAGAACAGGCAGGGTTTTTTCTCCTCTGTGAGATTCTGAGCTCTTAATCCCTACGTTTTGGGGGTTTTGACATTGTCTACTTGCCTTTGTGACATGCTGCCCTGGCTGGTAAAGTGGCCGTTTTTCAATTAAGGCAAAATAAATCCATTTGCTTTTGAGGTTGATTTTGGGCAATTTGCTCACAAACTTCTTTGAGATAACAGAGGTACTCTGCATGTTAACAAAGCTAAGTTGGACGGAACTCTCTGCCCTCATTCTTCTACCAAGAAAAGGGGCTCCTACCCTTAGCCAGGAGTTCTGTTTGGACAGCTGGCGCCATGGCTGGCCGTGGCACCATAGCCTGACTCTGCAGCATGCCCTGCACAAGTCTATGCTTTCACTGAATAATGTGTATAGAAATCGTCAAATGGGAACCTAATTGGCTGTGTAAACTTCCACCAAAAACACAGTAATATATTATTTTAAAAAACAATTCTACGTTTTGCCTTCACACTGGGGTGTCCCTTCTGTGGAGACCACATCTACAGTTCTGCCCATTATATCAGCCTGAGTAGTTTGTTCATGCTTTTATTTCTATAAACACCACACACACACACATGCACACACACACACAGACACACACACAGAGCATTTATTCATTCAACACATTTATTGCTCAAGGCATAACTTCAGCCTGTGGAATTTGATTGCTAAATCACATTCCACCGTTCTTACTTCCCAGATGGATCTGTAGTCACTGCTTCCAGTTTTGTAGGAAGCTTCTCCTTTTAGAGAGCTAATGACAGAAAAGAACCTAGGCCTTTGCAGTGTGGAGGAGGAAAGAGCACAGAGTCAATATTCACGAGACATTGTGCCTCAGCTGTGTCATCAGCTTGCTAGATGACCTTGGCCAACTCAGTGAAAGTTCTTGAGGGTCTGTTTCTTCATTTATAAATTGGGTATAATTACCCCCGCCTTCCTCCTCTGACAGAATGTTGTGAGCATTAAGGGCTATAACTACTCTGAAGAGTTTGAAGTACCTCACACATGAGTAATGTTCATTAGACAATAAAAACTGGAGTGTCTGGGCAGTGGCATCACTAGGGAGGTGCAGGGAATGTGGACCACACCAGGTGACACTGTCAGAGGAGATGTCACCAAAATGACTGTCTGTAAAATTTTTGTGCAGTGTTTCAGCAGAAATTTATTATTTTTTATAAAAAATCTCTGTAGTTATAACAACAGAAACATTTTTCATAAGCACAGCCTACATGTATCAATCTACCTACAAGACTAAAACTCTATGCTAATTTATTTTTTGAACCTTCTAATGCACTCCAGTCAGAGCTGTTACTATTACCCAACTACAATGCTGCTTCAAATCACATGGCTTCATCTGCCCGTGCTACAAGCACATGCTGTTGTTTCTGTTGCTGCCTATGTTTTTACAGTTGCTGATTTTGTCACATTTTCTGGTGTTTTAGCTACAATATTGTGGTGATTAGTATTTACGAACCTATATCAATAACTTTTTTGAGAATGAAGTAGTAATTAAAGGAAAAGAAGGAGTGATATATGGGAATTACAATTTATGAGTAACATTAGAACAAAAAAAATTACTAAGGATTCTATGGGGCCCTGTACCAGAGGAGGTCCATGGTGGGGAGAGGGTGACACCATGAGTTACCACACTGGGTGACACCAACCCTAGTGATGCCACTGTGTTTGGGATGTCTGTGGAAAAAAGATCAGCAGCTTAGGAAAATCAGAACCCAAAACATATTCAACAGTTCTAAAAATAATAATAAATCCAGGAGACTCAATCAACCATCTAACCATTCGGGCTTGCGGAAGTTAGAGCTTTCTGGAGGAGTTTTCCCCATATCGTGGCCTATCCTGAGTATTAGACCATAAAACAAAATCTTATAAAGCAAGTTTGAACAGAGATGCCTTTTTTAAAATGAATTACTTCCATGAGCTCTCTTTCCATGACTATCCAGTACAGCTCATTTCTATACTGGTGGGATTGTTCAACTCCCTACATTTTCCTCAGGGAAGGATGTCTGCAAATCGACCCACCATGGCTGCGAACACACTTGTGTTAATAATGGCAATTCATACATCTGCAAATGCTCGCGGGGATTTGTTCTAGCTGAGGATGGAAGACGGTGCAAGAGTAAGTGATCTGATCTTGGCTCTCTACTTTGATTTCCTTTTGGAGCAACTGCTTTTTGGTATGTTTTCAGGGAACAAATCCTCCCCTCTGTTTCTCCTGTAAGTATAAATGAGTATGAGTTAAGTACAGGATGGGGAAGAGAGAGCTTAACTGCAGCACCTGTGACAAAAACTGTTGGTTTTAGTTGACAGTAAGTTCATTATCAGCGAAAAGGCTAGAGTCATCTTCTGCTGAATAAGACTGTCTGGAATGAGGGAGTTAAGGATTGTGCTGTACTCTGTGCTGGAGAATTACATTCAGTTCTGGGCATTGCACTTCAGGAAAAGAGATGGATTAAGGTTTTAAACACAAAAATGTAAAACCACAAAAGCAGCAGAAGGAATCTTGAGAGAATTATTTTATAATCTCAGAGTAGAGAAGACTCTTACATGAAACAGAAGCCACAAAGGAAGAAACAAGGTGGGGGGGGGGATGTAGAATAAGAAATTAAAGCTACAATATACATTTTTTAACTTATCAGTTATCAGAGATCAAAAAGTTTGATGATTCCTATCTTGGCAACGGTATTTTGTAACAGGCAATTATAAATTATCATCAGGTGTTTGAATTGGTCCAACCCTTGGGAAGGCAATTTGGCAGTGCTTTAAATGCAGTTCCACTTCTAAGAGTTTATACTACAGATGTGTGCATGTATGCACAAAGCCACATAGCAAGGATATTTTTGTGTACCATTATTGGTCGCAGCAAAAAATGGAAACAAGCTAAATGTCCATCCATAAGAGATTGGTTAAATAAATTATAGTACATCTATGCAATAGAATACTATGCAGCTGTTAAAAGAATGAAGTGGCTCTAGACGTACTGATATGGAATTATCCCCCAAATATTTTAGGTGAAAAAAGCAGGATGCTTGTCTTAATCATCTAGTGCTGCTATAACAGAAATACCACAAGTGGATGGCTTTAACAAAGAGAAATTTATTTCCTCACAGTAAAGTAGGCTGAAAGTCCAAATCAGGGTGTCACCTCCAGGGGAAGGCTTTCTCTCTCTGTCAGCCTTCTCATTAATCTTCCCCCAGACTAGGAGCTTCTCTGCGCAGGGACCCTGGGTCCAAAGGATGCGCTCTGCTCTCGGCACTGCTTTCTTGGTGGTATGAGGTCCCCCCTCTCTGCTCGCTTCTCTTTCCTTTTTATCCTTGAGGGATAAAAGGTGGTGCAGGCCACACCCCAGGGAAACTCCCTTTACATTGGATCAGGGGTGTGACCTGGGTAAGGGTGTTACAATCCCACCCTAATCCTCTTTAACATAAAATTACAAACGCAAAATGGAGGACAATCACACAACACTGAGAATCATGGCCTAACCAAGTTGACATATATTTTGGGGGGACACAGTTCAATCCATGATAGTGCTGAATGATTTGTATAGTTGGTTACTGTATTAGTTTCCCAGGGCTGCCGTAACAAATTACCACAAACTGGGTGGCTTAAAACAACACAATTTATTCTCTCACAGTTCTGGAGGCTAGGAGTCCTAAATCAAGGTGTTGGTAGGGCCATGCTCTGCCTGAAGGTTCTAGGGGAGAGTCTGTTCTTAACTTCTGGTGTTGCTGGCAGTGTTTGGCATCCCTTGGCTTGTAGATACATCACTCCAGTCTCAGCCTTTGTTGTCACATGATGTTCTTCCTGTGTCTGTGTGTCTCTTCTCCTCTTCTTGTAAGGACACCAGTTAGGTGTATTAGGGCCACCCTGATGACTTCATCTTAACTTGATTACATTTGCAAAGACTCTATTTCCAAATAAGGTCATATTTACAAGTACTGAGGGTTAGGACTTCAACATATCTTTTAGGGGGACACAGTTCAACTCACAACAGTTAACCACTGGTGTATTTTGTAAAAAGCTTTCTCTAACATATACATTCTCTCTCTCTCTCTCTATATATATATATATGTGTGTGTGTGTGTGTGTGTGTATATAAACCCATTGCTGTTGTGTTGATTCCAACTCACAGAGATGCTACAGGACAGATTAGAACTGCCCCATAGGGTTTCCAAGGAGCTGCTGGTGGATTCCAACTGCTGACGTTTTGGTTAGCAGCCTAGCTCTTAACCACTGCACCACCAGGGCTCCATATATATATATATATACACACACACGCACACATATGTGTATATATATATACATACACATAGGTACACATATACACTTTTTTAATGTTTGAATTTTATTCGTGTGCATTATTCTTTAGAAAATAAAAATTAAAGAGAATCAAGGCAGCTCAAAGAGGAGTCTGCACTCATCTCTGTGGGAAATGATGGTCACCATCAGACCCACCACTGGCTCTTGCTAATTAATTAATGGGTTAATAAATGTATCTATCAGTATATCACAAATTTATTTGTTAACATTTTGATAGCTGCATTTCAAGATAATTGGTTTCCTTTGCAACCCTGTGCATTTAATTCTATGCATTTAAAAATGTTATTCTGAATGTATTTAATGTCACTGTATTGTATACTTTAAAATGACTAAAATGGCAAATTTTTGTCATCTATATTTTACCACAGAATTTTTAACAGAAAAAATAATTAAAGGAAAAGGATAGAGACAGACAAGATTTAGAGAGAATAAAGATTGGAGTGAGGACGTTTAGTACTACATTAGGTGAGAAATAAAGGAAGGAAATGTGGATCTTTGTAGAAAAAGTAGACTTGAGATGCCATTCAAATATCAAAATGGCTGTCACCTCAATTATTAGTCTTGATTTATATGACCCGACGGAAAGAAAGGACACTGAGGAGAAGCTACCGTGCAGCACTAGGACAAAGACACTTTCTAACTGGGAAGCTGTGTGATTAACTAGAAGAGCATGGGCTCCAGATCAGACAGACCTGGATTTGAACCCTGGCTTGTACTGCTGTGTGACCTTGTACAAATTGTTTAACCTCTCAGAGTCTTGATTTCCTCATCTATGAAGTGAGGATAATAGCTCACAGGATCATCATGAAGAATAAATGAGATCTTGTATTTAAAGTTGCTTCGCCCAGTGCTGGCACATACTAAGTGTTCAACAGGTGATAGCCATTATAATCACCACCAGCAGAGCTGTCCAAAGATAGGACGACTGCTTTCGTGGTCAGATAATGAGTTCCTCATCAGTAGAAGTGTTCAGGCCCAGGCTGAATGGCCACTGAATGGGATGTTGTAAAGAGGATGCAGTCACCAGAGAGCTGGACTAGATGACTTCTAAAGGTCTTGTCCAACGCTGAAATTCTGGAACTCTGTGAAAATTAAGTTCTGAAAGCAAATCACAGCTCCGTTCAGGTCTGTTCAGCTTAACTACCAAAAAGAAAATGCCCAAGAAAAGTTAGGAGGAACCTCCTGCAGACAACCAGCAAGGAGGCTGCTCTTCCTCCGGCCTGAAAGGAAATGTCTGGGCACTTCTCAGCTCTTCCACTCCACCTGGACTTCTTGTTTCCTGGAGAAGCCTCCTGTGCCTCTCTGTGTGTGGAGGCTGCAAGTGCTGGTTTTGTTTTGAAAGCAAAAGGATATAAGGGGAAGAGGAGAAAACAGACTCACTGGAAAATTATTCCGCTATTTCTGAAATCTGTTGGAGAGCCACACACATGCCACCTGAGAGCCTTTTTTTGGTTGATTTGAGAACAAGCTATGAATGTAAATGAAGCTCAGAATTGGCCTTTTCCTCTTTCACTAATAAAGGATCAATGGGTTGGGTAATGAGGACAAGCACTTAAAGGAGAAAGAAAAGAACCCAACCCCCCCCCCCCCACACACACGCACACACACAATTATATTAGCATGTTATACAGTCCAGGCATGGAAATCTTGTGTGTGTATATTGTTGTGCTTCATTTTCAAAGATTAGCTAGCTGCTTGATATATAAAAAAGAATGTTATATCTCTTGCTGTAGACTGTATTTGAAATGAGATCATCAGTTTGAGATTTGTAACTTTGTCTTATGTGGTCCTAAATAACAAAAAGTCCCTTCACACCCAGATTTCTGTAGTATTTGCACAAAGCTTTTATCTGGCTTTTACTGACAACCATCTGAGTTGCCTGAGAAGCTTTCAGGGTGGATAAAGAATTCACAGTGATAATTCCTTATGGAGTTTTAAAATAGGTCAGTAAGGTACTTACAGGTTTGCTAATCAATGGACACCTCATTCATGTAGTCTTTCAACATTTATTGAACACCTGTTGTGGGCCAGAGATTGGGGGTACATTAATGAAATAGACATAGTCCCTGCCAAGGAGGGACTCACAGACTAGGGGAGGTTGTTGTTGTTATTAGTTGCTGTTGACTTGATTCTGACTCATGGCGACCCCGTGTGTGCAGGGTAGAACTGTTCCACGGGGTTTTCAAGGCTGTGACGTATCGGAATCAGATCAGACAGAAGTAATTAAACAATTACTGTACAGTGTGGAGTGTGTACTACATAGAGTAGGTCACTAGACTGTGAGCAACTTGGTGTTGGAGATTTTGTCTTGGTCACAATTGCAATCCTGCTGTGCCCACTGCCTTACACTAAGCAGGTGCTCAATAAGTAAATTGCTATTGAAGAAATCAGTAGTGCTAGGCGCACACAGAGTAACTAATACAAGCTTAGAGTTACGAGGGAAGCTCCTTGGAAGATGTGATCACTGAGCTGAATTTTAAGAATCTGTCTCCATTTTCTGCCAGATGCCAGCACTGGGGTCATGTTGCCCTCCTGGAGTAAAGTCATAGGAATCTTTTGAGTGTTTTCAGGCCCTTCAGTATACTCTGCATACAGTCCTTCTGAGACCTGGCTGTCAGTGACCAAGGTACAGCATACACCTGGTTTCCTAGATAGTTTGCACATCTGCTATGTGTTTTTGCTTGTGAAAAATACAATTTTTATCAATTTGACATGCCAAACATAGAGGCAAAAGTGAAATTATTGTTGCTCACGACCCTCCCCACACCTCTTTCTTATCTGTCCTGTGTATTATCTAAAGAAGAACAAAGGTGGTTCTTCAAAGTGGTTATGCCTCCAATTGAAGCATGATTTTCTTTTATTCTTATGCATAGTCATTTTTTATTATTTAGCATCTCAACTTCCCTTTTGTTCCCGTAGGATGTCATGAAGGCCCAATTGACCTGGTCTTTGTGATTGATGGATCCAAGAGCCTTGGAGAAGAGAATTTTGAGATCGTGAAGCAGTTTGTCACTGGAATTATAGATTCCTTGGCAATTTCCCCCAAAGCTGCTCGAGTGGGGCTGCTCCAGTACTCAACGCAGGTTCGCACAGAGTTCACCCTGAGAAGCTTCAGCTCAGCCAGAGACATGAAAAAAGCCGTGGCCCACATGAAATACATGGGCAAGGGCTCTATGACGGGGCTGGCCCTGAAACACATGTTTGAGAGAAGTTTTACCGAAGTAGAAGGGGCCAGGCCTCTCTCCACACGGGTGCCTAGAGTGGTCATCGTGTTCACCGACGGACGGGCTCAAGACGACGTCTCCGAGTGGGCCAGTAAAGCCAAGGCCAATGGTAATATGGGATGGAGGTGTGGTTTATATCACTAAAGGTTCCGGTTTCTTAAACTTAGGAGCCACAGCTGGCCAGCAGGGTGAGATTCTTTAGCAAGTGAGGAAAGGCCTCCTGTCAATCACCCTTATACACCTTTACTGAACTGCCACCTAGAGGCCTTAACAGGACCCTACAGGAGTTAATTAAAGTACTTTCAAAAAGGATGAGTAAGTCTTGCAGAGTGGTTAGTCTACACACAGACCACATCTGGGTAATCATCTACTGTGATTTGCTAGCCAGAGCGTGACCACCAGTGTAGAGACTCAGTCCTGCTCATGCTATTGAACCACAGATAAATACACTCCCAACAGTTCCCAAACACTGGTCAGGTTGCTTTAGAATCATTCCTGGTGGGAACTTCTACTGATTCTTTTCTTTAAAAAAAACCAATACTTCAAGTGAGTACTCTGCAAGCACAATAGCCTTAGGATAGAGAATACTTTTATGTTTGCAGAAGGAAAATTTAGCTTCTGAGAAAATCAAAATGTTCGAAGAGATTGACTCTAAACACTTGTGGCTCAGTAAAGCTCAGCCTTTTCTCTGAGGTTTTCCTAACCCCGTGTGTAATGCAGGGAGACACTTGAGGGCCAATAGTTGTGCAGATGTGAAGTGCAGCAGAGGAGTAGGCCCTTGGCAAAAGGAAGCCAGAAACCTAGGATGGTTGGTAGAAACAGTGTATGGTGACACCTCTGGATTCCTTGGGGAGATAAGAAAACTTGAGGCTGTGAAGCAGTCTGTTTGAAAGCTACTTTCTTCAAGTGCTTGTGCAGGGCACACTGCTTTATCAGGTCCTATGAGGGGAAAGGAGCCCCTTGGTAGTATAAACAGTTAATATGTTTGGCTCCTAACCAAAAGGTTGGCAGTTCCAATCCATCTAGAGGTGCCTTGGAAGAAAGGCTTGGCAATCTACTTCTCAAAAATCAGCCATTGAAAACCCTATGGAGCACAGTTCTACTCTGACACCCATGGGGTCACCATGAGTCAGAATAGACTCAATGGCAGCTGGTTTTATAAGGGAAAAAGAGTATGCACAGACAAGCGCCTCATCCAAGACTTTATGAACTCATGCCTACATCAGGCCTGGCACATAGTAAGTGCCTGACAAAGACTTGGTGAGTGAATGAACAAAGGAATGAAAGTACTAGCAATCCCACCGATGAATTCCCTGCCTTATCACAAGAAGACTGGTTCATGTTGACATTCAGTCACTCTCTTTGTGAAGGAAGTCATTTTATTGGTATTACCTCACTATTCACTTCTTTTTCCCTAGTCCAAGAGAGTGGCAGCCACAAACAAACTTTCCTGCCCTGAATCATCTGGTTGGACTGTAAAACTGGCTGCTCCAATCCAGTTCCTCTACTTCTTTCTAGTCCAGGCAAGCTTGCTAGAGTTATGTCAAGATCATAAACCCTTCTAGTCTGCAGTATTGGAGGAAGTATGCTGGCCTCTGGAGACCATGGTTAGCCCTTTTATTTGTCTCATGAAGATCAGTCCACTTTGCCCTTTCCTTTATTCAAACTCCCACAAATGAACCAAAGGCAAGTAGTAGGAGAAACAGATGTTTATTTGGTTCTTGAATCGACAAGATTTATCTGAAATGACATCCTCTAATGAATTTAATTTCTCCTATATGTAGCTAACACAATCTTAAAATAGTAGTTATCCTTTTTAGGAAGTTGTGTATAAAGTCACTGGGCTCCCAAACAAATATGCTGAAATTGGCTATTGACTTTTCAAAGACTGAGAACAAGGCATTAACTCTTGCCTCTTGGCTTAAAGAGCCTTTTTTATGTGTATTTTTAAAAATCTAATCTAATGAACTAGCCAGAATATCAGTGCTGAAAAATGTGGGAAATCAAGCAGAACTTAAGCTCTTATGGTGTTTTACTTTCAAATGAGTAGTATATGGGGGAAAAGCCTAATTTTGTTTGGGAAAAGCCTTTGAGGCAACCTCACATCCCTTTTGAAATCTAGAGTTGATACTTAGGTTTGTTCTTTTTCCTGACTTTGGGGATTTCCAATGGACTGCCGATTCTCCTTTTCAGCTTGGCACCTCCTCACAAGGCTGTCTTTCCAAGAGGTGTGGGCAGAATGCAGCTTCACTTGGTCCCAGGCCAACTTAAAGTTCCTATCCTGCACCTTGTAGTAGTAGAAACCATAATTGGCCCGTTTTCTTAGAGTGCTTCCGGAAAAGATTCCCATGTAGTAAGCCGTAAGGTTAGTGCTTTTTCCTACTTATCCTGAAGGCTAATTCAAGGAAAGTTGAAGATTAAATGACCCTGCCCAGAACTGAGCAAACAGATTGGTGGTTTAGCTTCCCAACTCTCCTAGAGGCCTCCCATTCTTCTCTCTCGAATCCTTCCCTTTTGCAGAAAGAGTCAAAATAAAAATGGTGGAAAAACAAAAAGAGAAGTGGACATGGGCTCCTCATATCACACCACTCAACATCTAGCTGGCTTTGGGTATAGTGCACACAACTTCAGACCCTGGGACCACAACTCTAACACCTTGTTTTTAATTTGCTCTGCACCTTAGGTATAACTATGTATGCTGTTGGGGTTGGAAAAGCCATTGAGGAAGAACTACAGGAGCTTGCCTCTGAGCCCACAGACAAGCATCTCTTCTATACAGAAGACTTCAGCACAATGGGCGAGATAAGTGAAAAACTAAAGAAGGGCATATGTGAAGGTACTATAGCTTATGCCTAGGAAACACCTTAGCAAAAAGGGCAACATGAACTTTTGAACAAAAAATTCTCAACCCGTACCTTCAAAGTGCTCGAGAAAGTGCCTGCTTGGTGGGCCAGGTCAGTAATATCTGAAAACACTAGGCACAGAAAGAGGATCAGAAGAGAGAAGAAGAGAAGCCAAAAAATAATGGCTAACAGTGCTTGAGCACTTCTCTGTGCCAAGCAGTGTGGTAACTTTTTGTGTTTAAAAAATCTATTATGCTGTACATACAGGAATGTGCATGTATCATAAATGTACAGCTCAATGAATTCCCACAAACCGATCAGTGTGATGTTTTGGACACATCAGCGTAAACCCTGTATGAGTGATCATTTAACTAAAAAACAATCATTATATCTCTCAGGAGAGCTGATGCACAGTTTTAGGGTATGCCTTCAATTGGAGTGGAAAGGGGTAGTAGTCCTCACAAAGCCATTGTTAGAAACTTCTTAAGAATGCCTCATCCAGCCCTGCATAGACTACTTCTGCTTACAGAGCATTAGGCTGCCCTTTTAGAACTTAGATGTTGTTATGGACACAAACTCTCCTTGCTTCTGTTTTCTCCAGCTCACTACTTGTGCTGGGCATGCATCCATACAGAAGTTCTGCCCAAAGCTCATTTTTCCTTTTACTCATGTCCCAAGTTCAGTCACCAGTAAAATTCCAGTCTAAGTCATGTATCTTACCCCTCTAGAAGGAAAGACTAAGATGAAGGGAAGTGGAGAGGGAAGCCCTTTCAGCTATCTAATGTGAGTAGATACTGTTTTGTCTTCAAGGTGAAATGCCTATAGTGGAACTGCTGCCACTGCACAACTTTTTTTCCTGCCCTCCCTTGTAGACATGACATTTCTGGGGGCATTCTTAAGTAAGACAACTCACTTAAGGGGTCCAGGCATCTCTTACTAGAGAGAACTGCCCTAGAGTGGTCTTGGATTACTGCTATCACTGATTGCTTTTTTGAATCTTTCGTGGTGCCAAACCAAACTAAAATACCCTGGGTTATGGCAAGGAGGTAGGAAGGGGGCCTGAGAACAGCTTCCTGAAGGACATATTCATGTGGGTAACTGTCAGTCCTTTTGGTTATTTTTCTTCTCAGCTCTGGAAGACTCTGATGGAAGTCAGGACTCCCCAGCAGGGGAAATGCCAAAGAGGGTCCACCAGCCAACAGGTAAATTTTAAAAAGCCGTGTTTTCAGAAGCTTCAGCAGATGCTTCCACTATGACTTCCCTCCATAAAGTTGTAAAGAATTGAAAGTAAGATTTATGTTAACTATGGCTTCTTTTTCCTCGATCACATAGCAGTTACTCTATGCTTTAAGCCATACTTAGTAACTAGCATCTCTGCTGATAAGTCTTTTTGCCACAGTATTTCCTAAAGTAAAACTATGTACCGAGTGCTCGAAATACAAGTACCTTAATCTACGATGACTGTTTTATTACAACAGTGTTAGGCAGGTTTGACTTCCGTTTTCCTTCTCTTTACAGAATCTGAGCCAGTCACCATAAATATCCAAGACCTACTTTCCTGTTCGAATTTTGCAGTGCGACACAGATATCTGTTTGAAGAAGACAATCTTTCACGGTCTACACAAAAACTTTCCCAGTCGACAAAAGCTTCAGGTAATTCCAAGTAAAATATTACCATAACTTGATACCAGCCTTTCAGCTTGTCAGCAAATTTAGCTTAAAGGAGGAAAGGAAGGGGAAACCAAGAAACAGAATAGAGGAAAAGAGAAGAAAGCAAGTAAAATGAGAAAAAAAAAAAAAAAAAACTATAAGAAACTGAGTAGTCTTCCCCCTAATCCACAATAAAGGCCACTTCCAGTGTTGGAAACATACACAGCCCTTTCCTGGTATTTACTGGATCTGCCTGCGTGGAAAAAGTTGAACATTTCTTTCATTATGGTTTGCTCTATATGCTGATTCGGTCCTGTTATTATGTGCCTGGGAAGTCTGGTGGATTAGAGGTGAACATTTTCCATCTGCTTTCTCAGGAAGCCTTTTGGAAGGAAAACACGATCAATGCAAATGTGAAAACCTTATAATGTTCCAGAACCTCGCAAATGAAGAAGTAAGAAAATTAACTCAGCGCTATATCCTTTTCTAAATTATGCTTCTGTATGGAATGCAGAGAATACTATCAAAACGTCACAAATTTTATATGTGGGTATATAAAAAATAGTCATTTCCATAAAGTCAAGAATAGTGAATCCTCTGGGAAAGACTTTTTACTTCAAAAAGCAGCCTCAGAGGTATTTCAGAGCCAAGGGCACAATTTAGTGTCAAGGGTCACACACTTAGTTGCTACCTGCTGTTGCAGAGGTTTAGTAATAAGCCCAGTTGGGGAGAGTCAGCATGCAAAGCAGAGGGAAAAACAGACTTATTTAACCCCCTTTCTGCTGGGAGGGTATATACCAGGCCTGAAGTGCATCAAAGGTATAGTATAAACAGGCAAAGAATGTTGTAGAATAAAGAGGTTTCAGACTCAGTCTAAGTGCCCAACCTTTCCTTTAGCCCAGGCAGCACTGCAGTCACATTTGGCGTTTGTGTGTAGTTTCTGGAGGACTGTTTTTGTCTTTTTTTTGGCAGCAGAGATCTTTTATGTCAGCACTCTAAAAGATGAAACATTCTACCGAGGGAACAGCAGAATCCAATGATTCATTAAAACAATATTACAAATAAAAGGAATGCTTTGGGATAATGGAGAAATAAGGATTCAGTGCTTCTACACATTGAACACCCTGCCAACTGCTCTGAACTTAAAATTACAGTAAGCTTACTAAAGCTGGCTGCTATCTATCTCAATGTGCATCTACTCATCTATAGGGAAAGGTTAATTCTGAAACTCGTCTGTGCCAATGGGGTTTACATGAGGAACAGCAGCATATATCAATTCCCTTTCTGAAAGCTGGAAGTATGCTCCCCTAAATAAGGGAGCCCTGGTGGTGCAGTGGTTAAGCACTCAGCTGCTAACTGAAAGGTCGGTGGCTGGAACCCACCAGCTGCTCCATGAGAGAAAGATGTGGCAGTCTGCTTCCGTAAAGATTACAGCCTTGGAAACCCTATGGGGCAGTTCTTTGTCCTGCAGGGTTGCAATGAGTCAGAATTGACTTGATGGCAACGGGTTTGCTTTTTTTTTTCTTCCAATAAAATAATCTTTCCTACACTGGTTAATATAGATCATAGAAGCTGGGCTTTCATTCTGCTACCAAGGGGGCAGGTGGAGGGTATTCAGTTTAGAGAGGGAGACAAATGCTTATCCTAGTGCCCCTCTCCTCTCCCTTCATCACCCGCACCTCTGAAGACTATCTCTGCTTCACAGAGGCACTTCACAAGACACTAAGGAATGCACAGGAACATAGAAGTCAAGGCTGCTACCCCTTGGCCTAATCTGGTCCCATCTCCCTTCATCTGACTTCATCTCACTTTTCAAGGCCTAATCCTTTCTTTCTCTTCACTACATTCCCAACCTTATCAGTGCTGGCTCCTGAAGGTGTGCTATGACAAACTAATGTACAAGCAACAGGGGTGTACAGTGGAATTAAAAAATTAGAAAAAAAGAAAGTTCAAACTGAGCTATTTGCCTTTTGATAATGTTTAAAAAGTACTTAACCTGAAATATATTTATAAGTATTTATTAGCAGGTGTTATGAGTTACTCTAAACTTACATGCCAGGGTTTTAAAATAACTTGACTGAAATGGAAAAAAGCAAAGCCTTTTATTTTTCAAAACAGTTAAATTTTTATGTAGATCTATCAACTTGCCTTTGAATGTAAATAAAAGCAGGCGATTCTGATTCTTTTTCCTTAATCTGAGATCTACTAGAAGAAATGACACAGAGAATGGAAGCCCTGGAAAATCGCCTGAGATATAGATGAAGATTGGAAATGCTCTTTGTATTTGTCATTGTTTCAAGGATTACAAGAAAAGCAGCTCAGAGCCCCAAAGCTCAGGCTATCATTACGTCTGTAATGTTGTGACGCAGGCACAACTAGTACTGAAAAAGCTGGTTTGGTACGGAACAAAGACAAAAAGTAGACACTAATTTGTATAAATTTATTCAGAAAAAGAAACTTTCAGAGTTCACCAAGTGAGAATAAATAAGCTATGCAAGGTATTTTGTAATACACTGTGGACATGATTTGCTTCTGCCCCTTCCTGCACTAGAGTATTGCGATCTCATTTGATTACAAAATAACGTTTGCAGTCTTACTTCTGTAGAACACTGGCCATAGGAAAAGCTATTTTTTGTACTGGGCTTTACCTTGATGTATGTATATGGATGTATGCATAAAATTGTAAGACGTATGTACTTGTATAAGAAGTTGGATTTTTTTTTTTTACACTATTAAAATTCACACTTCAGAGAATGGTATTTTGTGTAAAATTCTCAGCAAGATACGTATACATGAGAAATGGCTTATACACATATGAAAATATGCTCTCATGGGTATTCAGGAAAATTCAAGTTAATACAATACCATTTATCACACATCAGGACCCCTGGTGACACAGTGGTTAAGCGCTCAGCTGCCTAACCAAAAGGTTGGTGATTCGAACCCACCAGCCACTCCAAGGGAGAAAGATGCAGCCGTCTGCTTCCATGAAGATTACAGCCTTGGAAACCCTATGTGGCAGTTCTATTCTGTCCCATAGGGTCACTCGGAGTCGGAATCAACTCAATGGCGATGGGTATTTTTTTTTTTTTTTTGGTATCACCCATCAGCTTAGCAAAAATTAGTATGCTTGACTAGTACTGGTAAAAATGTGGAAATTGGTAGTCTTTCTGGAGAACAATCTGCTATTACCTACTACAAGTGAAAATACACACAACCCTCTAAGAGCTGCACTTAGAGCTATCTTACCTAGAAGACTTTAGCACATAGATCGGAGGATACCTGTATAAGAAGGTTAATAGAATATGTAAAAGTAACAACCTAATTATCAGAACCGATAAAACTGGTACACTCCATACCACAGAAGTACTCTACATTTAAAGGAATGCATTAAATCTACGTGTGTGCATGGTAGAACTCATAACAATGAATTAAAAAAGTTAATGACAGAATATGTTCAGCATTATCATTTCTGTAAAATTTTTAAAAAACACAAACATTGCTAGAAATTGTAGAGACAAATAAATATGTACATTTAAGAACAGGAAATGTTCTTTAAGGATATACACCAAAATAGTGGCTGTCCCTGGGAAAGGAAGTGCGAATACAGGGTCAAACGGGACTTCAACTGCATCATTAAAGGTGTTTCTTAAAAACAAGTGAACTTGAAAAATATTATTAATACACGAATGGCACAGTGAGCTCAGGGAAACACTTTAAGCAGCAAGACACACGACAATAAGACATGAAGATACCCAAAGTGACATCCTTCCCATGGAAGCCACTCTATGTTGGGGTCCAAATGATGCTTCACAACGAACACCTTGTATAAGCTTCCAGCTGTGTTTAAATATTTCAAGACATGTTTCCATCAGAATGTCTTCCTAAAAGGCAGTGTGACACAGTGGGAAGAACATCTCTTAGGCCTCAATCTCATCTGAAAATCATCTGATCCTTTGTTCAGGTATAAAAGCTGCTATTTAAAAAATTAAATTGAACTTACATTTTTATTTGAGTCATCCATTCAACTTAGTCTGTTTCCATTAGGAAGTATTTAAAGCACTGACCTGCATTGCCATCACTTTTGCCTGTGTACTGTTCAGTGGAAGCAAATTCTACTTCAGGTTCTGTTATGTCCAGGCTCCCTCTAGTGGCTCCCAAAAAAAAAAGGCCTGCATTCATTGTAACTAATAAGCTTTCTTCCAACTTGGGGAAAGCATCTTCAGGAGAAACAAAGGGTCTCCAAACAAGCCATCAGAATTTGTAGATTAATCCAAGATTTCATTTGAGGATTGTCTAAAATTTGCAATAGTTCATTCTCTCTCTTTCTGCCACCTGTACGTCTCTGACACAGGGCTTTACATTCCAGTGTCATCACTTATGTGCACTCCCATGCCTTGATTTCCTCATTTATAGTCGAGAGGACTGAATGGGTTAATATGTACACTGCATAGTAAAGTATCTGAAACATTTTAAATGCTCAGTAAATATTAACTAGTTGTATTCTTTGAAGCCGAGTACCTGGCACAAAGATGGTGCTTTAGGTAAGTGTTTGCTGAGTGAATGAAGGGACAGAATCAATTCTTTGCTCACCTTACCTGAGAAAAGTACTTTGGCAGATTCCCACCTCTAATTTTTTGAAGCAACCAGGCATGAGGTAGTAATAGTAAATGCACAAGATGTTCAAGACCTACTGTCAACAAGATAAATTCTGGACATCAGTAAGAGTATTAAGTAAATGTTTAAACCCTGAAGTCATTGTTCACTCTAGGTTTTTATAAAAGTTCTTTCCCTCTAGGACTTTAGTGAGGCTGATGGGATTAATGCCCTGAAAAAGGTTCTGTGGTAACTCAGACACCTAATCTAGACTGCTAGAAGATGCTGGGCTTGCCATCAGAGCAAGTAGGGGTAAGAACGGCAAAGGCAGGAAGGGAAGAAACAAGATGCCACTGCAGGCAGAAGGAGCGGCAAGTCTAAGAGAGAGCTGCCACTGATGGAGCACAGGAAGTAAGAGCTGGGAGACAGCAGATCAGAGACAACTGTTTTCCAAGAACAGTATGCTCTTCCCAATGGTCAAATTCAACCACTGTAGTTAGTTATATTCATGAACAGCCTGAAGTTTGGTTTCTTCTCTGTAGCCCTTTTGTTCCTGTCACCAAACCATACTGATGGCAACTCTTAATACACGTCACAATATCCAACCTCTTCTTTGGGACTTTTTCCTATCTCCAGGCCTACCAAGTATTTCAGTGTTAAGTACGGAGTAAGTCCAATATCTACCGGCCTGAACTTCCTGCAAATCCCCTGCACATCAGAGCTACCCAGCCAAATACTTTACTCTAATTAAGATTCAGAAAAGAACATTTAAAAATTCCACCTTAGAGTGCCATCTGGGGTCTTAAAAGCTTGCAAGTGGCCATCTAAGATGCATCAATCGGTCCCAACCACCTGGAGTAAAGGAGCATGAAGAACAACAAGGACACAAGGAAAGTATTAGCCCAAGAGAGAGAAAGGGCCACATAAACCAGAGACTTCATCAGCCTGAGACCAGAACTAGATGGTGCCTGGCTACCACCAATGACCGTCCTAACAGGGAACACAACAGCGAGTCCTTCATGGAGCAGGAGAAAGGTGGGGTGCAGAACTCAAATTCTACTAAGACCAGACTTAATGGTCTGACACTGGAGGAACCCTGGAGAGCATGGCCCCCCGATTCCCTATCAGCCCTGAACTAAAACAATTTCTGAGGCCAACTCTTCAGACGGGGATTGGACTGGACTGTGAGACATAAAGTGATACTCATGAGGAGTGTACATCTTAGCTCAAATAGATACAAGAGACTAAATAGGCAGCTACTGTCTGGAGGTGAGATGGGAAGGCAGAGAGGGTTAGAAGCTCGTTGAATGGACATGGGGAATCGGGTAGAAGGGAGGAGTGTGCTGTCACAATGTGGGGAGAAAAATCCGAGTTACATAACAATTATGTATGAATTTTTGTATGGGGGAAAAAAATAAAAATTCCACCTTAGACCTTCCTCATCTTCCTGGCCAGTGGCACTGTCTCCTCTGAACACTGACAGCACTTTAATGGCACTTCATTACAGCTGTGGCAGGCCACAATGCATATGTTTCCTATCTACTAGCTTGAAACTCCTTTTCTCTGAGCTTTATACCCCTTTCTCGCTGAAACAATGGTAAGCACACAAAAAGTACATGTAAGCAAAAGGTAAAAGCCAAATAATTTTATAGCATATTATCACTACGTAAAAAAAAAAACCCAAACCCGTTGCCATCAAATCAGTTCTGACTCACAGGGACCCTATAGGACAGAGTAGAAATAGAAATGCCCATAGGGTTTCCAAGGCTGTAATCTTTATGGAAGCAGACTGCCACATTTTTCTCTTGCACAACACCTGGTCGATTTAAATTGCCAATCTTTTGGTTAGCAGCCGAGCGCTTAACCATTGTGCCACCAGGGCTCCCTAGAAGACCCTAAAATCATAAATTTTCTAAAAACCATTCCAAAATGTCTGCAAAAAGTCATGCAACAGAAAAACTGCAAAATAACGGTACACTGGCATCCACAATGTTAAATTCTTCAGGTCACCACCACCCCTTAAAAAATGAAATTGGAAGTAGTCAACCTGGAGAGAAAAATCATCCAAAAATAACCTGAATAGTGTGAAAAGTCAATTTATGGAGACAGGGTGGATAATAAACCAGTGGAGAGTAAACACAAAATTCTTTAACCAAGAGACTAAAACATTATGAAAACAGTCCAACAGTATTACAGACCAACAGTCTGACTGAGTGAGCACTGCACGTTAAGGATAAAGAACATTTGAAAAAAATTTGAGCACACTAGTCTTTGGACATGCAAACATAAAGACCTTAGGACTTTAAGAATTTTCCAGGTAACTCAGCAGCTCCTAATCAGAAGAGGTGCCACTCTAGAAATGTAGGAGTGGCACTTGTGAGTGTTGTTACATGGAAGGAAAACTAGTAATGAGAAATATCCCGCAGTATGCCACAGCCCTTCACAACAAAGAATTGCCCCATCTCAAAATGTCAATAGTACTCCCAAACTGAGAAATACTAACTGAACAATCAGTAAGAAAACCCTAATTAAGAACGGCCAATCTCTAAATTATATCCACCACCTCAGAGATGAACTTGAAATACAAACTACAATGATACCATGTTAACTTGAAAGAAAATTCCCTCACCTGTCAAACTGGGGATTTGACTTATCCATGGTTGTCACATAGCTATTAAGTAGAACCCCTGTATGATCCTTTTTTGGTGATGGGAAAAGTGGCACTGACTGTGGGTGTAGTGAGCACAGCATGACCAAAGTAAATGATGCCACTGAGAAGCACTCATGAGAAAATGCCTGTACCAAAGAGTCTGACATATATAAGAGGGCAACAACTACAACAAAGAAAAACGAGGCTAGGATCACATAAGGATGGGTATAAAGAAAACCCAAAAAGCTAGGATCACATAAGGATAGGTATTTAAAAAAAAAAACCTGCTGCTGTTGATTCCAACTCATAGTGACCCTATAGACAGAGCAGAACTGCCCCATAGAGTTTCCAAGGAGCGCCTGGTGGATTCAAACTGCTGACCTTTTGGTTAGCAGCCGTAGCTCTTAACCACTATGCCACCAGGGCATAATCAGCTCACAAATTTCATGTTCTGCATCCTGGTGGAGTAGCATCTAGGGTCTTAAAAGCTTGAGAGCAGCCATCTAAGATACAACTATTGGTCTATACTCATAAGGGCCAAGAGTAAGACAGTAACCAAAATCAGAGAAGAAACAAATCTACAAGGCTGACAGCCTACATGAGACACGACCTCAACTACTGGAACTGGAAGAACTAGGTGATACTTGGCTACCACCGACCAGTTTGACCAGGGGCACAACAGATGATCCTGGTTAGAATAGAAGGAAAACGCAAAACAAAACTCAAATTCTTAAAAATGGCTAGACTAACTGGATGACTTGAGACCAGAGGACTCCCTGAGACTACTGCCGTGAAACGCTCTTTAAACCTTGAACCAAAACTATCCCAAGATTGTCTTTTATTAACAGGAGAGTGACATACAAAATAAAGGATATTACCTGTTAGATCAGCGCTCTACTAAAAAAACCATCTGTGAGTCCAAAAGATCAACATTTAATCCAAAGCAAAGATGAGAGGACAGGGAAACCAGAGTACTGGAAATGAACAACCAAGAACACAATCAATGAGACCGTTGACACAACATGAAAAATGTAACTAATGTCATTGATCAATTTGTGAGGAAATTGTCAAAGGGAAATCTAACTTGCTGTGTAAAATTTCACCAAAAACAGTATTATCTGGAGGAAAAAAAAGGTAGAGTCCTGACTGTAAATCCAAGGCCTCTGGATAGGTTTGCTTTACAGTATATGTTTGCCTTTCTAGATAGTATATAGAAGGCATCCTCATTTTTATATCTCACTTCTCTACCACCAAAAACTGCCTGCAAAAGAGAGACAGATCGATTCTAACATGGAAGACATTTTTTGTTTTTTCTATTTCTGTAGCCTCTATTAACCAAACATACTTAACTGAGTAGGATATACCCAACTAGTATGCACACTCACACACACCCATTCAACTATGTAAATCAAGAAAATGAGTCAACTTTGAATGTAACTAAATCATTACTTCTCACCAAATTAATTTCTCTGAATGTTCCAAAGGATGTTATCAGATGTGGGAAAAGGGTTCCATGAGACATGTTCTTGGGAGATGCAGTATGCAGTTTCCCAAAAACAGCAACACTGAACCCACTGCACAGTGATTTTTCAGGACTAAAATCCTATAGAACACATTTCAGGCAATCCTGGCTTCAACACTGATTTAAAATCAAGGATTATTCTGAAGATGTCCAAGTACATTTCTTTTACCCCTACCAGTGCATACTCTTAAATTCCTTCTTCATTTAAGTTCACTAAAATTTTTCTCAGTTTATGCAAGCATTTTGGGGGTGGGGAAATAGATTCATTTAATCTTCTTTGCTACGCAGATCTGCAGATTTAAACGGGACTGCGACTCTGTTTTCTGGGTATTGCTGCCTCTCAAGCATATTCAAATGTAAAATGCCAACAGTGTCCTGAGATAGCAATTATGAAAATTAAGTCTCTTGAAAATCTAGTTCTGAAAAGGAACTTGGTGTACTCCCTTTACAAAACAAGAAACCTGAAACTGGGATCTGTAACTCTTAGCCCAAAAGTCTTGTCACCACACCTAGCTGCCTCACCCTTTCTAACCCTACCTTCATGAAACAGTACTGAAACAAAAACATAAAAAGAAAAATAACTGAAAACAAATAGTGTTTTTAAAACAAGTTCTAGCCAGTTTTATTAAAGAAAAAAATTACATGATTTATTTTTCACCAGTCTGTTCTGGCATGCTTCTAATGATATCAGAATCACCTGGAAAATAAAACAAAACACAGTAATTTTTCATTTAATGGCAACTGGTAATCACAAAGTTTCCCTTCTTTGTTTATGCCTTCTTTACGCATAGCTCTGAAAATTAGCACTGGCTATTTTCACGTTTTTTGACTAGCTATATTGTCATTTCTCTGAAGCCTGAACAAAAATACCTAGAGTCTCAGCCGTTTCCTACACAAGATGGTCATATAGTAAATCAGACTTGGTTTATCACCAGCATTTATAAAACCAGACCTAGAGAAAGAACTAGGTCTGGGGACACATGCATGGTCTTACTATAGCGAATGTTTAGCCTGCCCTGATTATCACAAAATCAGGACAGCGAGAATATTCGCAGTATTATGAATTAACTAAAATGTCATAAATTCAAAATACGCATATATTTGTAGGTACTTATTTTCTCTACCTAATTTTACCTGCCTGTTCCCAGACAGCAAAAATTATTTTCCTCGACTTACTTCATCTTATTATTTATTCCTTTATAGTTCCCCCTTTTACCAAGTTCCTAGTCTTCAAACACATAGCTTTCTATTACAAGCACTTTTTTAATTTTGACAACCCACAATTTCTGTATTCTTTTTCAGACGTAGCTAAACTAAATCAGTTTCTCCCATCCAACATAAACCATTAATTCCAGTCACTATTTCCTAGGTTCTTCATCAAATGAAATTCATATTCTCAAAGTTTAAAAAAAAAAAAAAATTTTTTTAACAATCAAAGCCAATTATAATCTACTGATACATTAATTAATTCTCTGAAATAAACTATAGCATACTGCCTTGCTATCCAAATTCTAACTCAGGAGCCTACGAACTTAATACAGCAAATATCTGTATTACATTAGAATGGAAAAAAACAGTCTATGAATTAAAAAGCATACCTGGATCAATGATAGCCAGTGTGCATACTCTGTAGTATTTTCCGCACGCTGTGCCCAATTCAATATTATTGCCACTGTAGTGATGGACACCAGTTTTGGCCAACATGGCATAGTACTCTATTTCGGATTTCCTTTGGGAATCAAAAAAAGGCAAATAAATGCCACATCAAGTGCCTAACAGAATGTTATCTCTTCTCTCTTTAGTTTTAATGTTGGCGAGGCCTTTAAACAGTAACTAAACCATGTATTACTCTTAAACATTATCATACACATTAACCAATATAAGTCAACCCTTTCTTGGACCCCTTACAAAATACAGGTTTTCAGTTTCTTGGCAACCAGCAAATATCTACTGAACACCTACTATGTTTAAGACAGTATCTATACTCATGGAAAAAAGGGTAGAGTGCAAAGTTAAAAAAAAAAAAGGAAACATTTACTCACAACGTGCCTGACACTTTACATCCATGACAACCTCTAAGATAGGTATTATATACTCCCCTTCTCTTAAGCTAACAAAAGAATTTAGGTTCATCCAGAATCACACCCATGACTTTAAAAGATAAGCTATTTCTATCACCCTTTGCTGTCTTGAATCCTAGTTGGGGAGTGATAAGATTACTTATCCAAACAATTAACACTGGGCAGTGTATTAATTTGTGTCAACTAAGTGGACAGATACTAATGGTTTTAAGAATTTGAAAGGAGTCCTGCAGAACTCTGCCACTGAGTCCACAAACCTGCAACAGTGTTTACAAACGGCTTGTTAGAAATGCATAATCCAAGGCCCCTTTCCAGACCCACTGAATCAGAGCCTGCATTTTAACAAGATCACCAATGCGATTCATATGCACATTCACGTTTGAGAAGCACTGCTATAGAAGGGCACTTGAGGCTTTGGCACTTAAACACAGACAGTTGATGTAAAATGCTGCAAGCAGATTATGCATTACCATAGAAAAATCAATGGGCTAGGAGGGAAAATTTCATGGTTTATATTCTGCAAGATCCAAGTTTCTTTAGCTTATTTACAACACCCACTAACTTAAATTCCAAAACATTAAGTTTAGCAAAAGCCTGGATCCAGACAATTAACACACTGGGGTGAACCAAGTGTTCTAAGAAAGTCTGCAACTCACATTCTGTCAAATTCCAGCCTGAACTCTTACCTGCCTTTACTACACAAAACCAAGTTCATACAATGAAGCACCTTTTAAGCACTGAACAGCTAAAAAAGAAAAATTACCCAAAAAATGATACAAAATACACGAAGTTCTCGGCTTTCCCCAACTCTGACATTCTGTGGTTTTTACTCCTTCTGTTACGTTTCTGCCAAAGGTAAGCTTAGACAACGAGAGCAAATGGATGGGGGGGGGGGGGGGGGGCGGGGAGATCAAGACACAAACACCATAACAGCAACTACAATAATTATTCTCCAAGTACTCGCTTACGAAACAAGTTTTACATAAAACCGGTTTCATGCTACCCAGACTACAAGTTTACATTCCTGGATATTCGCTCACGATAAATCTGCGGCGGGCAAGGCGACACACTCATGTTCCTTCGATTACCTCAAGGCCGGGCAGTTGTTGGCGAGAATGACCAGTTTCGCTTTGCCCTGCCTGATCATCTTCAGAGTCTGTTTGTACCCCAGAACGTACTTTCCACTTTTCATAACGAGTTGAAGCCTAGAGTTGATCGACTCCAGCGACTTTTTCTACAAAGCAAGCATTTAACACAGACCTGAAGACCTCGTCTGCAACCACCTCAAGTGGATCCAATTTCAGGAAGCCCGAGCCCCTAATAAAGCCTCCAAAGTCGAAGGTCCCAAGTCATTGAGAGGGCCTGTCGGGTTCCCTTTGGGGCCCTCCAAATACCAGCGGTCATGCTGTCCCCCCGGTGTGCTTAGATCTGCCCGCCCCGGCAGGGCCTTATCTCTCCACGTGAATCCACCTCCAGCCCTAGCCCGCCTCACTCACCGTCTTCTTTGCGGCCACCATCTTCCTGCCTTAGATGCGGGACGGCCCCCAACCTAGAACATACAAGACAGGAAGTTTAGGATCCGGAACCCAAACGGCATCTGCAATGCTCTCCACACTGCTTAAACCACTTCTTGGTGGAGCCCACTCACCAAGAGCAGCCGCCAAAATGGCCGGGGAGGGAGAAAAGGAGGAACTCCCACAATGCAAAGCTCTTCACGGCTGAGCAGGGTCTCCGGGACCGGAAGCGGAAGTAAATCGCGTGCGGAAGGGGCGGGGCAAGAAACGCAGGGGAGCTGCTGGTTGCTTCTGTTACCGCTAGGTTCAAGTATCACTTCGTCCAGGTGCCGGCCTTAAGCTTCTCCTTGCTGTGTTGCTCTGCTGCTCCGAGCTGCGGGCGTAGGAACGAAAAAACCTCGGACGGGGCGGGGATTGGAGAAACCGGCTGTGGGTGCGATGGGAGGGGCGGTGAGAAGAAGCGACCGCAACCGCGACCACTGTCCTGTAGTGTGCAGCTGACCTCATCCTTGCCGGAAGCCGCGGCTCTTGGGAAGACTTTGGGAGCGTTCCGCCGGAATTCTGAGTTCCCCCGGTGGTCAGTCCTGCCGAGTAGAAGCAGCTACGTCAACTCTCCTGCACTCAACGAAGTTGCAGGTCCCTCGGAGAATGGTGACGCCCTGAGCTCTCTTAAACTCGTCTCTTGTGATCGTTTCAGTGTGCACTTGTAAGCCGAATTTGCATAGACGGCATTAAACAGGTCCGATTTAAAAAAAAATCTTTTTTTCTGTGAACGTTAGACGTAAATGTCCAGTGACGATTCATGCAAAATATTGGGCTCTGAAAGCACACCCCTTCACCCCTCAGTATATAACCAGACCAGTAGGTAAGCAGTTTTGCGTGTGGTTTCCCTACTGTCATCTTACCCTGAAGAAGAATGGGAGAGATAGGGAACCAAAATAAATAAGCAAATAAGTAAATAGCTAGTATGTACCAGGAACCGTGCTAAGAGCACTTTTCATTACAATTCCTTGAGTTTTGCAGGTACAAGTTGGAAATGTTTAAAGTTACCATTCACATTAGACCTTCAGGTATGCATTTTTTTCTATTTTCAAACGTTCTTGTTAAGCACTTGGTATCAAAAAATTATGATACATTTTACCCTCAAGGATCTTGTCAGAAAACAGGGCTTAAAAAAAAAAACTTAGGTATAACTTTAACTGCTATGGATAAATATGAAATTATGGTGAAAGATGTAACATGTTCATTCATTCCACAAATGGTACCTTGTGCCAGGTCCTGTATAAGGCCCTGATCATATAAGATGCCTTCAGAGACCTTGCAGCATAATGCCTGGAGGCAGTATAAACAAGTAGCATAACATGTTTATCAATTTTAACAAATAACAAATTTCTGTGCTATATAAAGCATCACTATACCAAAAAAAAAAAAGCCATCAAGTCAGTTCTGACTCATAGCGACCCCGTGTGTGTGAGTAGAACTGTGCTCCGTAGAGTTTTCAATGACTAGTTTTTTGGAAGTAGATCACTAGGCCTTTCTTCCAAGGCAACCCTGGTGGACTCGAACTGCCAACCTTTCAGTTAGCAGCCAAGTGCTTAGCTGATTTTACCACCAAGGAACCCCAAAACATCACTATAGGCACTAAGTATACACAAGACATGGTCCCTGTTTAAAGAGCGTATTATCTATCTGAATCTGTTAAGGAAAATAGTATTAAGAATAATTAACTTTTATATAGATTTTATGTACGTTTCACAAACCTTAATGGTTACAGTAGCCTCATAAATGTGATTATCATCCTTATTTTATAGGGGATAGAACTAGAGAGAAAACTGGTTAAATAATTTACAGAAAGTTACACAGATAGTTAAGAGGGTTGAGGTTTGAAGTTAGGTCCTCTTGACTCCAAGATTAACTGAAATTAAGAAGAATGCATTCCAGTCAGAGAAGAGCAGAAGCAGGCCTATGAGGACATAATCAGAGTGGCTAGTACAGTTTGGCTGGAATATAGCGCACATGAGGGGAATAATGAGAAAAATATTTTAAAATGGAACATTGAAGATTTGAGTGTTAAACAGTTTGGGAGGTTTGTTTTAGAGTAGAATTTTAAGAAATTTTATACTAAAAATTTTACTTTCTATTCTAGTCTTTTACCCAGAATTTTATTTAAATTACAGAAGAACCCTTGGGAGAAGCTCCCTCAGTTTTCATCATTGGAAGAAGCGTGCTGATGAGTGTTTCCAGTGCCAGTGGGACTTTAAAAAAATAAAGGTACTAAAATTAAATCGCCACTGGAAAGATTAAAGTTAGATATGTTATGACAGCAAAATAGCAACCCTTGAAGGACGGATTAGCAATGTCTATCAAAACATAAAATGAACATACCCACATAAGCCTTTTGTATATGGATACATAAGATCACAGTGGTTTCCTCTGGGAAGTGGGGTTGGAGGTTGGAATGGGATGGGAAGATATTTTTTTATTTTTTTTCCTTCTGTGCTGTTTGAATCTTTTGTCTCAGCAGTTGAACTTTAGGAGTCTCTGTCGTGAAGGGATAGTTGCACAGCTGCTCAAAGATTTGTGAACAAGGATATTTTTTATTGCAGCATTATTAACATCTCCCAAGACCATGCATGGCTGGTTACTTTCTCTCAGGCATCTTACTATGTACTGAAAGCCAGAGAAGCTCAAGGCACTCATTTTGCATATGAATCATGACCACAAAATGTTTGAGAATTCTTCCTAGGGGATCTCAGCTGAATCCACTGTATCTCGTTGAAGATGAGTGAGCTCAAATCTCGATTTTTCTGTTTGAAACCTACGTGACTTTGGGCAAATTTTCTAACCTCTCTAAGTATCAGTTTCCTCAACAATAAAACAGGAATAATGACGTGTACCTCACTGTGTTGTGAGGATCATAGTAAATGTAATGGTCCTAGCACAGTGCCCTGCACAGAATAGTCATACAGTGGGTATTAGTTCTCCTCCTCGATCCCACTCCTGCCTCCCCCCAACTTCCCCACCGCAGTCACCCACCCACACCCACACCTTCTAAAATGGTTCACATCAAAAAACCTATACTCTAAAGGAAGAAACAGTTTCCTGAGACACACCCATACTTGCCATGTAAAAATGAGAGGTAAGTCCTTTGGCTCCCGAAGATTTGGCAAGTATTTCCAGACTTGTATTTATTAGAGTAGAGGTTGGCAAACTTTTTCTATAAAGGGCCAAATAGTAAGTATTTAGGCTTTTCAGGCTATATGGTCCCTATCACAGCTACTCAACTCTGCTGTTGTAGCATAAAAACAGCCATGTACAGTATGATTGTTTATTGTACTATTCTTTCAACTTTTTATAAATTTGAAAGTCCAAAAGCCGGGAAATGTATATGCTTTGAGAAATGACTTTTCCATCCAGCCATTTTATTTTTTCCAGTGCTAGTCTGGCACTTCAGAATGATTTTGAAAGAATACCAACAGGTAAATGTGGTAAGACAGAATTAACACAAGTCTCCCCTTTGTTTTTCCTTCACCAGCATCACTGTTTCTGAGAACTCTATAGGCACCTGCATTTATTGTTCCAGTTTTTACTTGCTATGAGAATTAAAGGTGACAGGCTACATTCCCTGTTGGAGCAAATACAAGTTCATCTGTTATTCATCGGTTCAGTACACTGGCCTATCCCACTGTCAGACAGTTAAAACTATCATATTCGTTATCATCAACTATTACTTAGGCAGTGTCCCAATTAGGAAACAGCCTGTTAGGAATTTGGAACTCAACTTGTCTGACTCAGCCTTCACATTCTTTCCAGTCAACCAGGTCCCTAAACATGCTCACAGATACGGCGTGGAGAGGGCAAGACAGTCGAAGTAATTACACTTGTAACTGTAAACTCAATGAACATTGGTGGTCTCTCAACTAACTGAACACATGTGTGCTAATATAAAAATTCTGAACACTTAGAGGAAATGAGGGAATGAAGATTACCTATTTCATCTCCACCCTTTCTCTCTGCACGATAATAATCAAAATATGTCTCTTATACTCCTTTCTGTTTTAGATCAAAAGTCCTCCAGACTGACATTTTCATTCCCTGGCCTCACCAGGCTACAAACTCTGCTGCACTGGATTAAAGGAAAAAAAAGAAGGAAGGAAGGGAGTGAGGAAAAGAGGGAAGGAAGAAAGGAGCTCTCACCGTATGGTAAAGACCATAGTGGTATATCCCATGACATACAGGAAAATAGATGTCTATGAAGAGCCTAGGCTGGAGTCAGAAGACTCATCTCCCAGACAGCTGTGTCAGGAACCAGCCATATATCCTTGAAAAATTCACATCAGCTGTAAAATAAGATGGTTAGACCAAATTATTTCTAAGTTACTATCTTAACCACTGTGCTTCCATTTTCTCATCTGTAATAAAAAGTAAACATTCCATCTCCTTTGTAGGGTTGTTTATGAGGACTAATTTTTAAAGTGCTTAGAACGGTGTCCAACCAAACTCACTGCCATCGAGTCGATTCTGACTCACAGCAACCTTATAGGACAGAGTAGAACTGCCCCATAGGGTTTCCAAGGCTGTAAATCTTTATGGAAGCAGAGTGCCACATCTTTCTCTTGAGGAGCAGCTGGTGGGTTCGAACTGCAGACCTTTTGGTTAGCAGCCGAGAGCTTTAACCACTGCACCACCAGGGCTCCTAGAACAGTGTCCAGCTACTTTTATTATTAGAGTCTATGATTATAAACATTGGCAAATGTTAGAAGTATATGGGAATTGATAACTTGGATAATTTCCTGGGAAAGTACAGTTTATAAATATTGACCAGATTGAAAAATTATAAGCAGTACAATTTCCCTAGAGAAAATCAAGGAACTATCACCCCCCATGAAAGCACCAGGCTCAGATGGTTTCATGGGAAGCGGTCTTTTGAAGTTCCTTTACTGCCATGCTACATAATTTGTTGGAGAGTATAGAAAATAAAGGAAAACTTACAAGTTATTTTGATGAAGTAGTGATGTCTAGGAGCCCAGGTGGTGCCAGTGGTTAAGCATTTGGCTGCTAACCAAAAGGTTGACAGTTTGAATCCACCAGCCGCTCCTTGGAAACCCTATGAAGCAGTTTGACTCTGTCCTGTAGGGTCACTGTGAGTCAGAATCGACTCAACAGCAGTGGTTTTTTTTTTTTTTTTTTTTTTTTTTTTGCTTTTATTGATATCTAAACCTGAGAAAGCACAAAAAAATTACAGAGTAAAATTACTTATGAATATCAGTGCAAAAATGCTAAGTAAGATATTGAACAGGGAGGAGTTGTTGCTGAAGGGGTACTGAGTTTTTGTTCTGGGTAATGTGAAACTTAGAAATGAATACTGGTGGTGGCAGCACAATGTGGTGAATGTGATTAATGTCACCAGATTGTACACTTAAAAGTCATTAAAATGGAAAATGGTTTGTTATATATATTTTACCACAGTAAAAACAAGGATCAGGGGAAAACTCTAGCTTGGAATTCAAACAGAAACAAATGATCCTAAGTGTTTATTTTTTCCCTCAAGTGTATTTTAGATAATAACATACCCATACTATTTCAGGTGGGAGGGAACCTAACCCAAGTAAACTTTTGAGTGATATTTGACAATACCTTAGCCTAAAGACAAAAAGAACCGTAAACAAATATTGAAGTCTAATTAGTAGGTTTGTTTTTTGCAATGGTATGAGTGAGCAATTTTGAAACTACTTTCTATATATTCTAGGACTGACTAAATGGTTAAATATATTGGGGATAATGGGAGCCAGGTTTCTCACTGATGGAAAAGGGACTTAAAAACATGGAAAGGGATAGGACTGGAATGTACCTTGTGGTGTTTGGTGTTAGATTGCAATTGGAGTAACAGTATGAAGTCATTGATATAAGATGTGCCAGAAAGTTAGGAAATAAATGCTCGAAGAATGACAAGGGAGACACGTCAGAAGAGACCCCCACTGGTTAAATTTTAGGCAAATTGAGCATCAAAATAAATGAATAATAAGTGAAGGAAAACTGAAAGCTCTTCCTTACAAGTAGAATGCCAGTTAATAACACCAGAATACATGGTAAGTAAAGTAATTAGAAAGTCACTGTTTGATAACAATCATGGTAATAATGGATCCAGGCAGGAATATCAGTGTATGCTAAAACTAGCAGATCACCCTGGACACCCTTTTAACTCAGTACTGAAGTCACTCCTGAGGTTCACCCTTCAGCCAAAGATTAGACAGACCCATAAAACAAAGTGAGATTAAATGGGCATATCAGCCCAGGGGCAAGGATGAGAAGGCGGGAGGGGACAGGAAAGCTGCTAATGGGGAACCCAAGGTCGAGAAGAGGAAAGTGGTGACACATCATAGGGTTGGCAACTGTCATGGATTGGATCGTGTCCCCAAAAAATATCTGTCAATTTGGCTAGGTCATGATTCCCAGTATTGTATGATTGTCTACCATTTTATCATCTGATGTGTTTTCCCTGTGTGTTGTAAACTCTATCACTATGATGTAATAAAATGGATTAGTGGCAGTTATACTGATGAGATCTACAAGATTAGATAGTATGTGAAACCAGTCTCTTTTGAGATATAAAAGAGAGTAGCAAGCACAGACACATGGGGACCTCATACCCCCAAAAAACCATGCTGGGAGCAGAGCGTGCCCTTTGGACCTGAGGTTCCTGTGCTGACATGCTTCCAGACCAAAGGAAGACTGATGACAAGGACCTTCCTCCAGAGCCAAGAAGAGAGAGCCTTCCCCTGGAGCCAGTGCCCCGAATTTGGACTTGTAGCCTACTAGACTGAGAAAATAAATTTCTCTTTGTTAAAGCCATCCACTTGTGGTATCTCTGTTACAGCAGCATTGGATGACTAAGACAGTAACCGATGTCACAAAACAATGTGTTTAATTGTTTAATGAGAAATGAACTTGCTCTGTAAACCTTCATCTAAAGTACAATTAAAAAAAAAATACAAAAAAAAATTAGATCAAAGTTTGATGAGAAACAATATTTACTTGGTCTCAAAGTATCCCCCTATAAATTACTTGCTCATTACAAGAGTAAAATAGGAACTACAGTGGAGAAACCTGGCAGACAGTCCCTTAACTAAATGATCAAAGTTAACATCACCAATAATGAGGCAAAGGGACGTAATGTGCCTCTTGGTAGGAAGCACTGAGAAGCACACAACATCATACACGTGTATTCCAGCCTAAAACTGCATGGCCTGAATACAATCATGAGGAAACATCAGACATACCCAAACTGAGGGATGTTACACAAAATAAATGGCCTGTTCTTTTAAAGATGTCAAGGTCATAAAACACAAAGACTAGGGAGCCGCTCTAGATTAAGGGAAAATAAGCAGGGCAGCTAAACACAATGTGTGATCCTGGGTTGGGTCTTGAAATATGTATATGAATACCCAAAACTATTGCTATGGAGTCAGTTCCAATTTATGGCAACCCCATGTGTTACAGAGTAGATCTGCTCCACAGGGTTTTCTTGGCTATAATTTTTATGGAAGTAGATTGCCACAACTTTGTTCCACGGTGCCACTAGGTGGGTTCCAACTACCAACTTTTAGGTTAGCAGCAGAGCACAAACTGCCACACAGGGACCTTAGAATCACACACAGGTACATATGTACACACATACATCATATATATGTACATACAGTCAGGCCTCTATAACTGAGGATTTCACGTTTGCAGATTAAACCAACGTTGATGGAAAATATTCAGGGAAAAAAAATTCCAGAAAGTTCCAAAAAGCAAAACTTGAATTTTCTGCATGTGAGCACTATGCTGAATCCACAAGAATGAAATGATGCGTAGGCATACCCTGCTGTAGCCCCCCCCCGTTTCACAGATCCTCAGGCTCTCTCCAGAACTCCTTTTCTGAGCATTGTATACCTCAGTGTCTGACATGTATCTATGTAGTTAGGCCTACGGTGGTTGTGTTTATACTGAACATGTATAGACTTTTTTTCTTGTGATTATTCCCTAAATAATACAGTATAACAACTATTTATATAGCATTTACATTGTATTAGGTATTATAAGTAATCTAACGATGATTTAAAGTATACAGGAGGATGTGTGGAGGTTATATGCAAATACTATGCTATTTTATATAAGGGACTTGAGCATAGTGGAAAAACCAGTGAGTTCTGGAAGAATCCCCTGTGGATACTGGGGGATGACTGTATATACTATATACTAATTATTGGGGAAAATGACAAAAGTTGAATATGGAGGGTGGATTAAATAATAGTATCAGTATTAAACTTCCTTGTGATTAATTATACTGCAGTTATGTAAGAGAATTAAACTGTCATTGCAAATCTAGGCACCAATCAATAGCCATTGGGCCAACCTCTTCCGCCTCTCTATCCCCGGCTATTTAGTGATGATTCCGCCCAGCTCTTGCCCCCAACACCCTTTCTCCTGCTTCAGGTGACTTTTATCCTTTCTGACTTTACCACACCCTCCACCTTGCCACCTTACTTCTTTGTTCCACCTGTCCCTTTCCTCTCCTGCTTCCTTGCCCTCCAGCTCTACACCTCTCTCCCCTCCCGGCTCAAGCTCCCTTTTCTCTGCAGGTGCGAACCCCTCACCCTAGCGCCCCGCTGTGCGCTTGCGCTCAGCGCCCGCTGGAGCCGGGCGGGCAGAGTTGGAGGAACTTCGGCGTCTTCGTGCACGGTTGGCGCGCGACCCCGGCTCGCGGGCGAACACTCGTCCCGGCGGGGACAGGTGGCTGCGTTCCCCGGACCAGGCTGCCCTCCTGTCTGCAACCGCTGCGCCGCGATGGGCTGCTCCAGCAGCGCCCTGAACAAGGCCGGCGACAGCAGCAAGTCCCGCAATGGTAAGCAAGACTCCAAACCCGTCCTGGACCCCGGATTCGGGTTCGCTTACACCCCGCGGGGGTCCAAAAGGTGCTACTCGTGCGGCCCCGTCTGGCAGGGCGCGGATTCCTCCCCGAAGGATGGGGAGTCGAACCCTGAGCGAAGGGAGATTCTCTCCCGAAATTGGGTGCCGCGCTACTCTACCCGAGGGTGCGGCCGTGCGGGTGCGCTCCGCCACCAACGCTGCCCAACCGGCGAGGCCGACAGCCGGGACTGGGGTTACTGGGTCTGCTGATTTGACGGCACGGAATTGACGTTAAATCCCTGACAGGGTTAGCCGCCTCACGATCCTAAAGAGATCTCCTGTCTCTAGAGTAGGTCCAATTTCACTCCCTAAAAGTACAGAATATCAGATAATAAAAGTGTAAATTCACTGGGAACCACTAGTTTCTGGTCTTAAGTGGAGACTTGAAACCCACTTTTCTAACAAGACCTTCCCCCTTCCCCTCGGGTCAGCGTTTGCAAGTGGAAGAGCTCGGCTGCTAACCAAAAGGTCGGCAGTTCAAATCCACCAGCAGCTCCTTGGAAACCCTATGGGGCAGTTCTACTCTGTTCTGCAGAGCCGCTGTGAGTCGGAATCGACACGACGGTAACGGATTTGCTTTTTCTGGTTTTTGCGTAGAGAACAGACGGGCATTCACTCCATCAGATAGGTTCCTGCACTTTTGAAGATGCCAAATATGCTTTCCCCGTCCTCATTTTATAATTTCTTAACAAATATGTATGTATACAAAATTGGTCATCACTAAATCTTGAAAAGAAATTCAATAAATATATTTTGAGCGCCTACTATTTTCTAGGCTCTTAGCTAGATACTGAAGATACACGTGACCCCAGCTTTTCGGGGGGTGGGGTGGAACAGCAGTCATAAAAAGTTGAGCAAATGATTGAGATGATTTCTGACAGCGATCAACACCGCGAAAAGATTAAAAGCGGGTTTATGGACTAAAGAATGACTGGGTTTTACAGCCGACTTCTTGCGTTTTGTATGACTAACATTTTGGACAAAGCTCTTAAGGTTAAGTAAATGGCTTCAAGCTAGTTTACAATCTTCTCCAAGGCTAACGTTTGGGAGAATTTTATACTCTAGTTAATTCCTTTTCGCAGGTCTCCTTTTAGCACCCTGGTAACTAATTCCAGTAACAGAAACGTCTTCCACGTTATTCGGGATAGAGAGCAAAGGGTTTTCATGAATGCTGTTTCAAAGGCCAGCCACTGTGAGAAATGTTACATTGTCTTAACATTATTTCTAGCTTTAATAGATCAAAGAAAGCAATAGAAAGTTTGAAAATAGGCAATAACAACAAAAAACTACATTAAAAAAAAAAAAGCCTTGTTGACAACAATAAGAAAAGATGGAAGAAAATCACTCCTAATATACTGTTTGCCAACCCTTCTCCTGAAGCAGAGAGGGCCTCTGTACCCTCCGTGTGCTCTGAAGAAGCCAGTGTGAGGAGCAATTTCCTTGATGTTTCATGTTTTATTTTATGAAATCAGGTGGATTTTGTATTCTATTCCATATTATCTTCTTCTTGTTTTCAATGTGAAAATTTGAGGAAAAACTGATGATGCTTCACAAAGATACACCACTTTATCCTGGCTTCTCTTATCCTCTGCTAGGTGCCAGATATCCTAGGAGTAGCATCCTCATTTAAAAAGCACAGCAAAAAATCATCATTATAGATTTAAAAGCTGATAAAAATATGCATTTTAGGGAATGTGACTCTGGAGGTAGGCAAAAGTATCCAATAGGTGGAACAGGGTTGTTAATCCACTCAGAAAATAATAAATAACCTTGTTTTAAAAAATATTGTATCACCTACATTAAAGCCTAGCCATCGTATTCATACTTTCATTTTTTCTTCATGTGTGTAATTGACATTCCCAGTTTTTATGGATGGTGCTTTGGAAGAAAAGTTAAAACACTTGAGAACTAGTCTTAGTGTTTAGAATATTAATTAATATGCTGCATAATTTGCTCAATACACACACTGAGTCAATCAACAGGTGTATTTTGCCTCTGATCCTTGATCAGACAATACTCTGTTGTAATTGGATACTATTGTATGTTCATCAGCATTTTAACTCCATGATGTTGGAGGCCTGATAAATAATTCATTCCTGTTTCTGCAGCTTAAAACTTCTTTAAATCCTGTATAGGACCCCAAGCCTGTGTGTATGTGCTTTTAGATAAAAACAGTCCAGGTTTATTAAGTACATTTTACACACATTTACTCGCTGTGTCCCCAGTGCCTAACAATGCTTGGCACATAAAAGGCCCTCAGTAATTATTTGTTGAATGAATTGCCTCATTTAATCCTTATAATAATGCTATGGCTAAGTGTTATGATTATCCCTATTTTGTAGGTAAAAGTAAACAATTAGCCCAAGGACACAGGGCCGCTAAGAGTCAGACTGGGGCTTTGAACCCAAGTGGTGTGATTCCCAGGAGTCCCTGGGTGGTGCAAATGGTTAAGAGCTTGGCTACTAACCCCAAGGTTGGTGGTTCAAATCCATCCAGAGGTGCCTCGAAAGAAAGGCCTGGCAATCTACTTCCAAAAGGTCACAGCCATTGAAAACCCTGTGGAGCACAGTTCTACTCTGACACACCTGAGGTCCTCATGAGTCGGAATCGACTCCATGACAACTGGTTTGGTTTTTTGGTTTTGTCTGATTCCAGGACATATAACCTTAGAGACATTTTAAGTAGAATACAAAGAGAGTCACAGAGAAACTTCCAGTGTCCTCCCATAAAGATATAGACATAAGCAGACTCTTTTGTCCTTTCAAATAAAATCTCAAACCTCCCATTTGTTGGCTACATTTTGCTGAGTTATTAATAATCATCTTCATAACATAATAGATTTTTTTTTTTAATTTCAGTATCAACTATAGAAGTCTGTGGTCTAAAGCAAAAATACATGAATCCTGTAGATTGGATTTGTGTCGACAGTTCTGCTTTAAAAAATTTTCTTTAACTGGTTTGAGAACTCTTATACATGATGCAGCATTAGCCTGTAAGCAAAACCATCATAAAATAATAGGATTGGACTAGATTATCGCTAAGATCGCTTATAGTTCCAAAATCCTGTAATACTAAAATTTGAAGATAATTTTTTAAAAATTTCCTCGTAGTAAAATATATATATGTAACAAAACGTTTGCTTTTCAACCATTTTAAGTGTATAATCTAGTGACATCGAGAACACTTACCATATTGTGCAACCATCACCACTATCCATTTCTTTTTTTTTAAGTCACCCTTAACAGAAACTCAGTACCCTTATGCAATAACTCCCTATTTTCCCCTTCCACCTGCCCCTGGTAACCACTAATAAACTTTGGTCTCTCTACAATTGCCTATTCTAGATATTTCATGTAAGTGGGATCATACAGTATTTGTCCTTTTGTGCTTGACTTACTTCACTCAGTATAACATTTTCATGGTTCATCCATGTCTTTGTGGAGGTACTTATTTTTTCAGTTCTAAAGAAGACTAGGGGGTAGGGGTGGGTGTTGGAGGTGGCAGGGGGACAGAGGCAGAGACTAGACTCTGGATGTAAATAATCGTCCAGTGCTATTCCAAGCGTAGAACAGTGCCTGGTACACATTGGTTGCACATAGATTTTTTACTAAATGCCCTGAAATGTGTGAGGAAAGACTTTTCTTTCCAAAAGGCTAGTTGGACAGACTGAGTGGAATTTCTTGTGTTTGTGGAAGAAAGCTCTAAATAATGGGGCAATTTCTATTCTTTTCAGACCCCTAAGGTTCTAATTGAATCTGAACACCAAGGTTTTGTTGACTTCATAGACCTTAATGTACCCAAAGGCCTCTAGACCTTTGCATCCGAGCCCTCCTCCCAGTGCTACCAGCCCATGGCTAGCATGGATAATTACTACTCCACTCTTTCCTATTATGAATATCCTCTGTTTCTGGTAGACTTCTACTTCCTGAGATTTTACAGTTTAAGCACCAATGTGGACAAAGTAAATAGATGGTAATTATTGACAAAGTCATTGCTAGGTTAATGTGTCCATTTCCACGGACAGCAATAATCGTTTGTTTGCTCCAGCCTGAACTCTCACTAGCTGCCTGGGCAATAGGATGAGGCTTGGATTTCACACAGTTTTGTGAATTGTCCTTTGTACTGGGAGATTCCTGCGGTCTTCAAACAGTATTTTCATACAGTGACATTTCAGTCCTAGTAGACTTTGTAACTGAAGAACAAACATCATTAATGTTAAAATTAATTTGAATAGGCTTTTTTTGTTTATGGATATAAATTTTTTTTTTTTTCTTTTAAACACCAGAAGTCTCAGGACTGAGCCTTGTATGTCTTTGTGTCCCCTCTGGAACTCAGCACTCAGAGTACTCAGTCTTTGTGGTGAGCCAGGTTAGCTATCACACACAGCTAATTAAAATGGAATATAAGAACAGTATAAACTCAAAGCAAGAAAGAGGCCATTTTTCATTTAAGTTTTGGATAGGTTCAAACTTCTGAAAACTTTTTTTTAAATGCACAGTAAAAAGTACTCCTCCCAACCCATCCTCACCATCTGCCTAGTTCCAGCCACATACCTTATTAGATTTGTGTATTCTTCCAAGATTTCTTTATTCGTTACAGAATTCTTATTTTCCTCTCCTCTTTCTATTTGAAAACGTAGTGTACTATGCATACTGTTCTCCACCTTTTTTTCAAAGTAATGCTTTCTTTCTTTATGATAGTGGTAAATAAATATGTAACAAAACATTTGCTGTTTCAACATTCTTCATATGTACAGTTCAGTGACATTGTGTTCATCATGTTATGCAACCTCCACCTTGTTTTTTCACGTATCAAAATGGAGAACTTTCCATATCGACATAGAGTTTTTCCTGCTTTTTTACACCTACATAATAATCATTGTTATGGATTTGTTTACTTAGTCCCTATTGAGGGACACTTGATCTGTTTCCTGTCTTCCTGTTGCAAGCAAGGCTGTGGTGAATTCCTTTGTATGTACGTCATTTTGAGTGTATGCAAGCATATCTGTAGGATAGTTTCCCAGAAGGGGCATCACTAGGTCAAAGGATAGATGCATTTATAATTTTGATAGATAACTACCTAAATGCCTTCCATAAGGGCTGTACCAATTTACACTATCATCAGCAGTAAAAGATATAAATCTCTTTCTAAAACAAGACTTCCGGACATTAGTACACCCACATCAAAACATGGGCATAGAGCAAAAATCAGGAAACAAGGTAGGGAGTGCCCACTTAGTTTCAGGTACTTTAGTCCATGGTCTTATTTAATCCCCACAATAGCCTTATAATGGAAATCTTGGTGTCACCACATACAGCTAGAAAACTGAAGCTTCATGAAGTTAAATAATTTGCCCAAGATCTCAGAACTAGTAAGTGATAGAGCCAGGGCTTAAGCACCTGTTGTGCCTGCCTCCAAAGCCCCAGCTCTTTGTACAACCGCTGATTCAATCAGGCTTTGTCAGTAGCTTGTAGTGTGGCTTTACACGTGGGAAAAATGCGACAAAGGCTGTTGAGAAGGTAGATGGGGGAATGGAAAGAATGACAGAGATGGGGACTCAGCGGAATAAGGGTAAGAGGTGGACTAGCAATCAAGTCATAATAAGAACAGAAAATGGAAGATAACATTGGCCATGAAGAGGCTGGAAGAGAATGTTAGGTGGTGAAGAGGGTCTCTTAGTCATCCAGGCAAAGGTAAACAGTAAAACAAAGCATCACTGTGTACTGTGAAGTCATGATTCTGTAAGGCTGCCACACATCCTGGATACAGTCTCACTTCTATGTTAATGTTTTACAGCATCAAGTTTTTGAAAAGCCTAATACTTTTTGGGGGTTACAGAAAGTTTCACCAAAGCTGATAAAGAAAAAAAAAAAAGCATCAAACTTGGCCATGCTTTGAATCTTGGTATGTATAAATGTAGGTGTTACTAGGTAATGCATTTTTTTTTTTAAAGCACTATACTAGAATGTAGCTCTCTGAGTGAGTGTTACTCTTTTGAAAGGACCATGATTACCTCTGAAGTTTATTTACGTGTCTCAGCTCTGTTGCTGTTGCTCGCATTCTTTGGACTCTTCTTTGGGAATTACCTTCAGATTCCAAAGTTATTGTTTTGTATATATTCAAGGGTTTTGCCCTTAAAGGATAACATTGAAACACTCACATGGACACTGTTTTTGACAACTAAAAACTTTGACAATTATGCTTTACCAAGAAGATGGGTGAAATAAACCAGGCAGTGCTGGTGTGCTCAGAAACAAGAAGTGGCCATTGGAAATAGGCAGAGGAAAGAAAGGGCAGCCTGTCTCCTAGGGGCAAGTTCAGCTAACACCACTTTCGTCCCCATGGAGGGGCTAGAGGGATCATGGGGCCCCCAGGATTACTGCCCTGGGCAGCTGTGGTGACTGGGTGGCTGTCGCCCAACATTGGAGGAGCGCTCACCCGCCTTTCTCAGTCTACACGCTCAACAGTCCCTTCAGCCTCTCTAGACTGCTCCTGGCTTCTCTAACAAGACAAGAACTGAAGATCTGATAACATTCTTTATTCAAACTGAGCACCTGTTGACATTCAGATCTTTATGGCTTTAATTTGCTTTGAGACAAGCAAGTTATATTAGGCAGGTTTAGATAAGTGAACTGTCCAGATGTACAGTAAGAAAGTTAACACAAAAGAAGCATCAGTAGTTAAAGACAGGCAAAATGACATCCCTGTCCTATATATGAGCCCTGTTGGCACAGTGGTTAAGTGTTCGGCTGCTAACCAAAATATCTGCAGTTCGAATTCACCCCCCACTCCCTGAAAACCCTATGGGGCAGTTCTACTCTGTCCTATAGGGTTGCTATGAGTCAGAATTGACTCCACAGCAGCGGGTTTGGGTCCTGTCTATCTACTTTCCAGGTTACCAAAAGCCACACTTCATTTACATACAATAAAGTTTGTGGCTATGCTGGTATAATTCAAAGTAGACAGCAAAATAGGGCCAATTAACATTATCTGATAAGATACATAGAGAAATATAGAATGAACTTGATCTCATAGGCTAGCAATTGAAAGGACGACACATGCTTAAGAGGCTGCTCAAGAAACCTTGCATTTGGCCTGAGCCCCCAGCCTTTTCAGGCTTCTTTGCAGCTTTTCCAGATGCCTCTCCCCCAGGTTCCATCCCAGGCCTGGCCAGTCCCTCAGCAATTGACCTGTCACTAAGAGAAGAAAGGCCTCAGGATCTACTTCCTTCACATACAATAATAAGGATGTACCATCAAACCAAGTATTTCTTGCTATCAAATACTGAGCCAGGAGTTTCCATTTGGGGCCCATACTTTTTCCAGGCCTGTAATCTATGTATCTTTACATTCAGTGAAAATGTCCTTTCTGCTCTCTTCAGCAGTTTGCCTTTAAAACTCAGTCCTAGAGGGTCCGTGCGGGATGAGAACATTCCACACTTTGCAGACTGCCCTGATTTCATATAATACAACATGTTGTTGTTATTAGCTGCCTAGGAGTCAGCCCCCACTCATGGCCACCCTGTGCACAAGGGAACAAAATATTGTTGGGTCCTGTGCCATCCCCATGATTGGTTACAGATGAGACCTTTTGATCCATAGGGTTCTCATTGGCTGATTTTCAGAAGTAGACCACTAAGCTTTTCTTCTTAGTCCATGTTAGTCTGGAATCTCCCCTGAAACCTGTTCAGCATCATAGCAACACAGAAGCCTCCACCAGTGGTGGCTGCTTATGAGATGCACTGGCCGGGAATCAAACCCAGATCTTCCACATGGAAGATGAAATTCTACCACTGGTACTCCCTTCTCAAGCACAGACTCCTGCTCTTGGCCACAGGCCTTTAAATTCTGCACCCTGATAGAGTCAAGCACGGGCATAGTGGCTGAACTGGGAGGACAGCCACCTACATTGGTGCAGCTACCTCCTCACAGTTCTCCTTTGTGATACTCATGCTCTTACAATGCAAAGCAGAGCAAGTATTAACCTTAATTTCAAATGGAAAATCAGAAGACCTCTGTTTTCTGACCTAGCTGAGGTGGAGGCTTAGCAAACTCAGCCAATTCTCAATGAAGGAAACTTGAGAAAAATCTCCCTCCCTCAAGTTGAAGTCATTTAGACCAGTTCAGGCCCTTGATTGATTGCTAAGTCAACATACTCACCTCATCTCTAAATCATAGGATGAAACTGAAGAAGGCAATGTAAGAAAATGAGAAGGAAGATGAGTAGACTCCTCCCTTAGAGCTGATTCATGCTGCAGCCGAGCTCCCCAAGCTCAAAAGCTACAAGAACCTAAAAGTGGTGGCAGCAAGAGAAAATACCAGGATCTCCCTTCCTAGTTGATTCTATAGAGACCCCAGCCCACAGGCCCGTGAGGTCTTTGGGATGGCTGGTATGACATTCTCATGGGACAGGAAATACTGACTCCAAGTTTGTTTTTGTTTTTTTCCTTACTGGGCAGAAACTTTTCATTTCTGATTAGGGTAATTAACTGAGTTGAAAAGCTTCCACCATAATGTGAATTTCAGGTATGTTAGCTCTAGGTCTAATTCTTTCTGTAATGTTACCTGGTATTTAGTTTCTTTGTGTGCCTGTCACAATGGTGCTTACAACAAGGGTTCTGTTAGCTCAGCTGTCACAATGAATTTGTGCCTGGGGTCAACTTAGGGCAGAATTCAGAGCGATAATAAGTCCAGAGGATTAGGCCCAGATCAGTGTGTGATTTGATAAGAAGTAGAGTTCAGAAAACAGACACATCTTTAAACAACATTGGACATGGAAATAATGCATTTGCTCGCAATATTTATTACGTAACAATGCAGATTAGACATAGAATGCTGTCCTTGGGCAAAAGATCTCACTGCTTTTCAAGGCAGAGTTCTGGAAGAAACTGTGTAGTACCTTCCTCTACCTCAGGGAGGTGTGTTGGGGATTCACAAAACCACGAGGGACAGAATATGTGAAGATCCTTGGGTATGAGATAACAGAAAGATACCAAGATGTATTTAATGAGATACCAGTTGCCATCAAGTCAGTTTTGACTCATGGTGACCCCATGTGTGTCAGAGTAGAATTGTGCTCTATAAGGTTTTCAATAGCTGATTTTTTTGGATGTAGATCACCAGGCCTTTCTTCTGAGGCACCTTTGGATAGACTCAGACCTCCAACCTTTCAGTTAGCAGCTGGGCTCTTAACCATTTGCATCACTCAGGGACTCAGCGAGATAAGTATCTATTATCTGAATTGCCCTGCAGATGGTAAAGGCGAGGAGAGCAGAGGCCAGATCTTCCTTGTTAACTGCGGTAACCCCTGTGCCCAGCCCAGACTGGCATGTAGTAGGCACTTGATGAATAAATGAAACAAAGCCGACAAACAGAATGAAACATATCTATTTATATGAAAGCTATCATGGCCTTTATTAACACCAGTCAAGTCTGGTCAAATTATTGCTAACATTATGAGTACTGCTCCATTATCTATCAGTAATCATGTTTTAAAAGTTATCATGGTAGCAACACAACATTACAGGCCAAGACTGGCAATTTATAGTGTTCAGGGAACTGTTTATCCAAGCCCTTTAATGTTGCAGTTCATTCTTTCTGTTGCTAATTTAGCTATAATTTATTGACAAGGCCACTGCCAGCCCACAGGAGGCCTTTGTGAAATTAGAGAGAGATGTTCCCACTGGACAGACAGCCTTGCAGGGGCACACAGGCTGGTGTTCAGTTCCCTGTCGCACCTTCAGCTGGGCACCCCTGTGCAGTCCCAGTTTACTGAGTAGCTTCTCTTGTCAGAAATCATATTGGGCTATTTATACACATTGTCACTTAAGTCAATTCTCCTAACAAGCCTGCAAGGCAAACATATTATCCCCGTTTTACAGGTAAGGAAACTGAGGTCCAGAGAAGTTAGGAACTTGTCTAGATTGCACAGTTAAGTAAATGGTGGAATCAGGATTCACACCCAGCTGTAGTTTGGAGCCCTGGTGGTGCAGTGGTTAAGAGCTTGGTTACTAACCAACTGTTTGGCAGTTCGAATCCACTAGCCACTCCTTGGAAACCCTGCGGGACAGTTCTGTCCTTTCCTGTACAATCACTGAGCCGTAATCGACTCATCAGCAGTAGGTTTATCAGAACAAACTGGAGTGCCCTGCTCCAGCTGAAGGGAAGGGAAAAGAGGTCAAACAAATCCAAAAACCCTACTTCCCTCAGCAGCTCTGGAGTAAAAACATTCTGGAGGATATGAGATCTGGTGCCCGAAAGGAAGTTTTAGGGTTAATTGTAGACTTTATTGCTGTGCTCTCTAAGAGATGGTTTGAGACAACCATTTGTTTTCCAACCTTTTCATTTATTTCCTGATTGTTGTTTTCTTTTCTGCATAGGCTACCTTATCTCAAAGAAAGTCACCAGCATTAGAATGAATGAAATCGCCTTACTTTTCTGTCTGCCCATCACACCTATTCCTTGGTAAAGCCAGTAAGTGCAGTATAATAGTAGCAATGGCTGTGATTGATGGACACTTAGTGGGAGACAGTTGCTGTGCTAGTGCCTTCTAGGTATTAACACGTAATCCTCACCATTGCTCCTTGGTTAAGTACTAATACTATTCCCACTTTACATGTGATGGAACTGAGGCATAGAGAGACTTAACAAAGCTAGTAAGTGGAGGCAGCAGGAGTCACACCTACCTAATTACAGTCTCCTTCTCAAGGTCATAAGATCTCTCTCTATCCTCCTTGAAGAGCAGACAACTCTCTATCATGTAGGAAAAGAACCTTTGGGCTATTATACAACAACAACAAAAAACTCGTTGCCATCGAGTCAATTCTGACTCATAGTGACCCTATAGGACAGAGTAGAACTGCACCATAGGGTTTCTAAGGAGCGGATGGCGGGATTCAAACTGTCAACAATTTGGTTAGCAGTCGAGCTCTTAACCACTGTGCCACCAGACTATTAGTTACCTCCAAAACACACTCATTTCAAAATTCAATTACAGAGAGTGCAGTTAATCAATATGAATCACTGCACTTCTATAATTTTCTCTATTTTGGGGGGTAATCATTATAAAGATGCTTTATCTCCTTTGGACAACTCCAGAGAGACGATCAGAGGCAATGACATTTTTTGGTAATATTTCCCAGCTTGAGTGGTTATTTTCAGGTTGTGATTTAAAAAATTATATGATGAATTTAGAAATTTGTGAAATGGTGTATCTTTGGCTACATATATTTTCACCAAAAAAAAAAAAAAGTCCTCCAAGGTCAAGAAGGGAGAGGGTTGATAGGTCGTTGTTAACCAATGTCGTAAAACAATATGTGTATTGACTGTTTAATGAGAAACCATTTGTTCTGTAAACCTTCACCTAAAGTACAATTAAAAAAAAAATTACATGTTGAGGACATTTTCATACTTCAAGTGTACCGGTAAGATTAAGGAAAGGAAGTAAGAAGGAAAATTGACACGGAAATCATGGGTATAAATGTCCTAGCTATAGCAAAACCTAATAGATCGCTTGGATGTTTATGACACCATTTGTGGAGAAATAAATTTTTGCAAAGCTTTTTATTTGGGGGATAAAACACTTAGATTGATTGCATATTTTTAAAAATATAAATTGTGTGGCTATGTTTTGGTTGTGGCGACACATTTTTTTCCCCTTACTACTTTCTACTCTAGAAGAATCTTGCCTTTAGAATGCACCCACATCTGACACAGCTGGATGAAAATTGTTCATCTCATTTAGCTAACAGTACTAATCACTGTAATAACTATTTTGCCAGAAAAATTAATTTGGCAAACCTCTGTGATTAGTATATTAACACATTTCCTTGTTCACTCCCTATGGCAATTATCGGCAGAACGTTCTTTGTGTGATCTCTAAATGAACTGTCTTGTCGTAATGAATTTCTTTATAGGCCTGAGAAATCACTTTTGTTAAGTTGCCTTCCAAACCAAGCAAACCCGCTGCTGTCTAGTCAATTCTGACTCATAGCGATCTTATAGGACAGAGTAAAACTGCCTTGAGTGGCTGGTGGATTTGAACTGCCCACTTTTTGGTTAGCAGCCGAACGCTTAACCACTGTGTCACCAGGGTCCCTTGCTGCTAATTTGAAGGTTTCAGTCATGGATGAGGTAGGAGGGGAAGGAGAAGGACAGCCCTCTTCCCAATTCTGTTATATGGGCCCCTGAAATCTGTCATCTGCACCTCACAAAATTGTTCCTGAATTCTGCTTCTCCAGCCTCTGGCTCTAATCCTTCTCCACAGGACGATTCAATGAAACTCAGTCCCTGAGGCAGAGTGGAGAGAGAGATGTGCCACAACATCCCTGAGCCCTCCACCTACACACACAACACCCTCCTCCTGATCACCACCTTTTAACAGGAGCCTCTACCCAAAAGCTGTTCCTTCCTCAAGACACAAAACAAACATGTTAATTAGATAGTTCAGCTCTAGCCTATTGCATCTATTTCCAGCCAAGATTTAGTATGTCCAGACTTTACCACTTTGTGACACAATCTCCAAACATCTCTAACACATGATGCCCCAAACCAAACTCTTAGTGTCTGTCTCTGGCCCAAATTTGTTCATCCCATCCAGAAACCAGTGTTGTTCTAGGCCCTTCCTCTCCCTCACTCCACGACTGAAATCAGTCATTAGCCCAGCCATTTTTACCTCCCATCTCTGTGCCCTCTTCTGTCTAACTCCACAAGTTCTGTTGACTTCTGTACTGCCAACCTCTGATTCATTTCTCCCAAGGAGGACTCTTTTTGAAAAAATATGCTTTATTGTTTAGAGCAGTTTCAGGTTTACAGAAAAATTGCGGAGAAAGTATAGAGTTCCATATGCCCCCTCTCCACTCTGCACAGTTTCTCTTATTAACATTGTGCATTTCTGAGGTATATTTGTTACAATTGATGAAGCAGTGTTGATACATTATTATTAATTAAATTTCATAGTTTACATTAAGATTCACTCTTTGTATTGTATACTTCCACGGTTTTTGAAAGGTCTGTGGGTGGAACAGGCAGTTTGTGCTCAACTACTAGCCTAAAGGTTGGCTGTTTGAACCCACCCAGTGGCACTACAGAAGAAAGCCCTGGTGATCTGCTTCTGTGAAGATTACAGCCAAGAAAACCTTGTGGAGCACTTCTACTCTGTCACACATGGGGTCGCCACGAGCAGGAATCAACTCGACAGCAACAAGTTTGGATGGGTTTTGACAAATACATAATGTCGTGTATCCGCCATTACGGTATTATGCAGAATAGTTTCACTGCCCTTAAATGTCCTGTGCTTCACCTATTCATCCGTTCCCCTCTCCCTCTGAGCCCCTGGCAACCTCTGATCTTTTTACTATAGTTTTGCCTTTTTCAAAATGTCATACATTATGTAGCTTTTCAGCCTGGCTTCTTTAGGGGGAAGTTTTAAAAATCCAAATCTGATCAAGTCACTCCCCCGCACACAGTTCTTGTTCTTCATGCCCTCAGGATAAAATCTGAACTCATTAGCGCCATCTACATGATCTTCTTCATGATCTTACTCCTTCCTTGCGGTCTAGCCACACTATCCTTCCCTGAGCCTTCTATGCTCACCTGTACCTTCTCCTTGGGGAACTTGAAGATACTATTCCATAATACTCAACTCCTGTGTGAGCTCCTGTCCCTCTGTGTATTTAGTTATCACAGCACTTCTCACGTGGTGTTCTGTTGGTCATTTTACTGCTTCTGATGGCATCACCATGACTCTGTGACGCCAGAGAGCAGGATCTGTGTTTTTCATCTTTGTACCTAAATTGCTTTTGTATTCATCCTAGGTTTCTTTTTCTTTATAAATAATACTCATTAAAGCATCTTCTTGTGCCCTCCTGAAACCTACTAAAATGACAGTAAAGAAATTTAAAAAAAAATTTAAACCCATAAGAATGGGAAGAACAGGAGAAAAGATGATATTGAAGTAATACGGGAATTTAGAAAACGATGGACATGTAATAACTCACTTAACATGCCAAAGAAAGCTGGGTTTGATGTCAGCAGGGGAGAAAACTGAGAGCCAACCAACCCAGATATCACAGGATCCTTAAAAGGCTCAGGAGTTGGTGGCATCGGGTGCCTCAGGAAGTATTAATCAAACCCGCCACCCCCCCTCCAAAAAAAAAGAACAAACCCAATGCCATTGAGTTGATTCCAACTGATAGTGACCTTATAGGACAGAGTATTTTCAGTTACTCAATTGGAAGGAGATGTGAATGTATGATGATGGGAAAGGGTGAGAGGGTAGAGGTAGGTAGAAAAAGAGCTACGTCTTTTTCTTCCATAGTGAGAGTTAATTAAAATGACCCAAACTGAAAAATCATCAAGAAGCAATTCATTTGGAGATATAGAAAAATATATCCCCCCAAAACAGCTAAAAGCGTTAAGGTGTTCGCCTGCAGAGAGGGGAAATGGGAGAAGAGACCTGTCTTAATTTATGTTACATCAGCAAGTAACTCTTTAAACTATAGGCGTATATAACTGGGGGTGGGGTGGGGTGGGGAATGTTCTTTAGGAAAAAAAATAGAAGAAGGAAAATATTCCCTAATGTCCCACTTTAACATTTGGTTTATTTTCTTTCAGTCTTTTCCCACTTTGCTTGTGATTTATTTTTTCTTTCTTCCTCCCTTCCTTTCAACATTGCCATAATGAATTATATATAAAATTGATAGCTAACTTACTGAGCACTTAATTGCACAGTAGACCTTGTGCTAATGAAGACTTTATATGCTTTATTTAATTTGATTAACCTGACTGTGAGTGCTGATTTTTTAACTTATTATATCGTAATTATTTTCCCATTTTAGCGTATGGTCTTCATAATCATCTTTTTTGTGGCATGATAATATTCCATCCAGTGCAATATTTATGTCTTCCTTAAATCATTAAGCTTTTAAGTTGTTTTCCATTTTTTCCTAATTATAAAAAATACTGGGATGCTATCTTTTTCTCCAGAGCATTTTCCTAAGGATTATCATTTTTAGGATATATTTCCAGGAGCAGGATTAGTGGGTCAAAGAGTATAAACATATTGCAAAATTCCTTGTCTTAAACTGTCAGAGCACCTTCACATCTACTGTTTAATGTGATGTGATGCTTCACGCTACTCTGAGATGGGTGGGAGAGAGAGCATCGCTGGCATCTTATGATTGAGGTAAGTTCCTAAGGTCACACAGTTAGAGGAAGAACCAGAATTAAAACACGTTTCCCAGCTCGCTCTTGAGTTCTTTCTTCACTGTGTCCCCAAAGTGAAACTCAGATTGAACTGTCCTTGACACTTTCCTTTTCAGACATCTCAGCCTTTACCTACAAGGGCTTCTCTGTCATAGGACCTTTTCCTTTCCCTAATGGCCATTCTGCTTCAAAAGGAAACTAAGACCTCTGACAGCCCAAGGACCAAACACTGTGAAGCCTTCTATTAAGTCTAAAGAGGAGAAAGGATGAGATAGGGAAGAGAACGTGAGAAAACAAAATGAAATGCATTAAATCAGAATATGGGACAGGAGCTCTGAGACAGTACACAAAGAGCAAACAAGATAAAACTGGTTTTAGAGGACCTCAAAGTGTAAGAGGAGGTGTTTGAGCTGAAGATAGTGAAAGGTTTTGACTTGGAGAGCATAGGGGTCATGGTATGACCTTCCTGTACACAATTGCACCTGGGACTGTCTTGAACTGTTAAATCTACTTTTTTAAAATACCAATTCACTTTCTCAAGATACAAACTGTCTTAGTTATCTAGGGCTGCTATAACAGAAGTACCACAAGTGGATGGCTTTAACAAACGGAAATTTATTCTCTCACAGTCTAGGAGGCTAGAAGTCTGAATTTAGGGCACCAGCTCCAGGGGAAGATTTCTCTCTCTGTCAGCTCTGGAGGAAGGTCCTTGACATCAACCTTCCCCTGGTCTAGGAGCTTCCCAGTGCAGGAACCCTGGGTCCAAAGGATGCGCTCTGCTCCCGGCATTGCTTTCTTGGTGGTATGAGGTCCCCCTGTCTCTCTGCTTGCTTCTCTCTTTCATATCTCAAAAGAGATTGACTTAAGATACAACCTAATCTTGTAGATTGAGTCCTGCCTCATTCACATAGGAAAGTCTCATCAAATGACAAAATGGCAAACAATCACACGATACTGGGAATCATGGCCTAGCCAAGTTGACATACATTTTTAGGGAACACAATTCAATCTGTACCACAAACCAAACAATAATTTGTGTTTTCTCTTTTCTCTTTATTTTTAAATGAATGATCAAAAAGTAACTTCAAATGAGTGTTTTCCGACCACAGAAGAGAGTGAATCCTGCTTTGCCCAACCTAAACCATGTAAAATGGGAAAAGAATCCACTTTCTATAGAAACGCTCAAAAGGAAAGCGTTCCTCCATTGGAAAAGCTTGAGATCTCAGCAACATCTACAGCTAATGGTGTTAAATACCTCTATGAACACCCCCTGGCCTCCACAAGAAAGGATGTAGCTGATCAACCAGGATCCACAGGAAAGGAATTAGCAGATCAGCCAGGGTCCACAGGGAAGACTCAGCTTCTAGAGGGACCTCAGGACTCTGGGCCACCTCAACCATGTGGCAAAGATGATACCCCTGGAACAGAAGAAAAGAAGAAAGACATGGAAGCAGCGACAGCGGCTCAGCCTTTGAAAGGAAATGCTGAGACTGAAACTTCAGGAACAGATGCCGAGGGTCAGCCTTTGAGGACGGTAGGAGAGAAGGCCTCTCCTGGAACAGTGGAAGGTACTGAGAATCCACAAACTGACAAAGAGATTAAACCTTTAGGAACATCTGAGAAAATTCATCCTCTGGAAACAGCTGGAGAGCTACAAACTCAAGAAATAGCGGAGAAGGATGACCGGCCCCAGCTTCCAGAAATAGTTTCCATAGAAAATGAATCTTCAGAAATATTGGAGGAAAGTCAGCTTGTGGAAACAGCTGTAGAGAATGATACCCTCCATAAAGCTCCTGAAGTTCCTGGAAGCATGGAGCAGATCCAACCAGAGGGAATAGTTGGAAGCATGGAGCATCCAGCTGGAATTATAGAGGCAGAGGCAAATGTGGAAATGGTCAGGGAAATTCACACTAATGAAAAGGATCAACACATTGAAGGTAAAAGTTGTAAAAATTCAGGATGTTTAGATGAACTCTGTGGGAGCAGCTCTGGGGGTGGGGGTGGCTGACCCACAGTCACTGGAGTCCCTGTCTTAGATAGATGAGTTTATTTGACCCAAACAAAAAAGGCTTCCATTCATGGGAAATGAGCATTCTGTCAATTCTCAGTTCAGCTTTTCAGCAAAAATTTTCTAAAGCATAGTCTGTATCCAGATTTCTAACCTAGAGCTTGACTGTTAAATAGAATCAAATATTGAAGGCAACATGTTACAATTTCTGAATTTTTCCCAGTTCCTTCTTTATCAAGCCACATGTATAGTTATGAGCATACCAAAGTCAAGGGAATAAATGGCTAGCAGAGGAGCTGACTTTTCAATAAAAGAATGCACAAATAATGGATCTCAGGATATGATTGTCATCTTTGCTAATCTTAACCTTAGGAAAGGACTGTCAGTCTGATTCCTACCCTCCTTTAGTCTTTCTTTTTCCTCTGAATTTTATTTATTTTGTTGTTGTTGAGAATATACACAGCAAAGCGTATACCAATTCAACAGTTTCTATGTGTGCAATTTACTGACATTGATTACATTCTTCTAGCTGTGCAACCTTTCTCACCTTTTCTGAGTTGCTCCTTTCTCATTAACATAAACTCACTGCTCCCTAAGGTTCCTATCAAATCTTTCAAGTTGCTGTTGTCATTTCGATCCCATATAGGTAGTTCTTAAAAAGCACAATGCTCAAGGCAGACCTTTGTTACTAGTTAAGCTAAACTACTGTTCGGTTTTGGAGCCCTGGTGGCGAAGTGGTTAAGAGCTCAGCTGCTAACCAAAAGGTAAGCAGTTCAAATCCACTAGCTGCTCCTTGGAAACCCTATGGGGCAGTTCTACTCTGTCCTGTAGGGTCATTATGAGTCAGAATCAACTTGAAGGCAATGGGTTTGGTTTGGTTTATTGTTTGGTTTTAAGATGACTTCAGGAGATATTTTTGTTTAAGGTTTAAAGATTATCTCAGGGCAATAGTTTCAGGGATTCATCCACCCTCCATAGCTCCATGAGAATTTGAAATTCTGTTCTGCATTTTCCCTCTTTTGATCAGGATTCTTCTATGGAATCTAATCAAAATGTTCAGTATTGGTAGCAGGGCACCATCCAGTTCTTCTGGACTTATAGCGAAGGAGGCAGTTGATCATGGAGGCAATTAGCCACACATTCCATATCCTCCTATTTCTGACTCTCCATCTTCCTCTGTTGCCCCAGGTGAATGGAGACCAATTGTTGTGCTTTCGAATGCTGCTGGCAAGCTTTCAAGACTCCAGGCCCTATCCAACAACCTAGGAGGTAGAGCAGAAGCGCTAAACACATTATTAGGCCAAATTAACAGGGATGTCTCCTGAAACCATGACCCTAAACCTCCAAACCAAGGAACCAAATCCCATAAGGTGTTTGGTTGTACATAAGCAGCTTTCTTTGTTGTTGTTGATGTTGTAAATATATTTATCACGCAACCTTTTCCAATTCAACTTTTCACAGGCATACAACTTATTGACAGCAATTACAATAATTGGCTGTGCAACCCTACTATTAATCAACGTGATTTTTCATCACCGTTAAGCCCCCTTTTACCACTAATAAACTTTGGTTTCTATACATTTGCCTTTTCTTGTCTTTTTATATAAGTGAGGTCATACAATATTTGTCCTTTTGTGGTTGGCTTATTTCGCTCAGCAAAATGTCTTCAAGCTCCATCCGTACTGTAGCATGTATCAAGATTTCATTTCCCCTACTGGCTGAGTAGTATTCCATTGTGTGTATATACCACATTTTCTTTATTCATTCATCTGCTGATGGGCATTTAGGTTGTTCCCAACTTTCAGCTATTGTGAATAGTGCTGCAGTAAACATTGGTGTAGAAATCTCTTTTTGAGTCTCTGCTTTGAAGTCTTTTTAGTATTTACCTAGGAGTGGAATTGATGGGTCATATGGTAGTTTTATTTTTAGTTTTTTGAGGACCCACCACACTGTTTTCCACAACCGTTTTACATTCCCATCAGCAATGGATAAGGTTTCCAATTAGCCCATATACTTGACAACATTTGTTATTTTCTGTTTCTTTTTTTTTTCCTCTTTTTTTAATCTTAGCTATCCTAATGGGAGCCAAATGGTGTCTCATTGTGGTTTTGGTTTGCATCTCTCTGATGGCTAAGATGCTGAGCATCTTTTCATGTGTTTGGTGGCCATTTGAATACCCTCTTTGGTGAAATGTCTATTCGAGTCTTTGCCCATTTTATGATTGGATTATTTGTCTTTTTGTCGTTAAATTGTCGAAGTTTTATATATATTTTGGTTATTAGATTTTCATCTGATACATGGTTTCCGGAGATATTCTCCTGGTCTGTAGCTTGTCTTTTCACTTTTTTGGTAAATTCTTTTGTTGAACAAAAGTTTTTAATTTTTATGGGGTCTCATTTATTTATTTTGTCTTTTACTGTTTGTGCTTTTGTTACTATAATAGATAATCCATTGTTGAAAGCTAGGCCTGACAGCATTGCCTCTGCTTGTTCTTCTAAGAATTTTATGGTTTTAGTTTTCACATTTAGGTTCTTATTCCATTTTGAATTTTTTTTTGTGTATGGTGTGAAGCATGGATCCTGTTTCATTTTTCTGCATGTGGAAATCCAGTTATCCCAGCACCATTTATTGAAGAGACTCTTCTTTTCCCATCTAATATTTTCTACACTCTTGTCAAAAATCATTCGACCACAGATGTGTGAGTTTACTTCTGGACTCTCCTATAGTCTTTTTATCTTTATAAGAGGAGTAGAAAAAATGTATTGTGTCTTGGCATATGGTATTTTTTATTTTTAAATGTATCTTACCAGCATAAAGCAAATGGAATTTATACTGTTCTTTATTGGAGTTACAATGAAAAAATAGCATCTTCTTCTGAGGCATGATTTATGTTTTGGTAAATTTTAGCTCACAGTACAGTATAATTAAGTTTCCCATCTAGTTCTCAATTCTTTTATTCATTAACTCAGTGTCTTTTGAGTGCCTAACCACATACTAGGTGCTGGGGGTGCACAATGAGTAAGAGATGACTCCTACTCTCAAGGGGCTCACGGTCTAATGAGCAAAGGCAGAATGTAAAAGTACCTCAATCTATTGAGGTAAGTTTTTAAATAAAAGTGTATAAAAAGTGCTCTAGAAACAACAAGGGAGAAGCAACTAAAAATATGTTTTTTAGACCAGGGATGGCAAATTCAAGTCTTTACGGACTAACCAGTTACCGTCAAGTTGACTCCAACTCACGGTGACCCCAAGTGTGCAGAGTAGAACTGCTCCATAGGGTTTTCAAGGCTGTGACCTTTTGGAAGCAGATTGCCAGGCCTGCCTTCTGAGGCTCCTCTGGACGATTTTGAACCACCAGCCTTTTGGCTACTAGTTGAGGGCTTAACTGTTTGTGCTACCCAGGGAATTTCTTTAGGGACTAGGATAATAAAAATGAGTGAAGTGAGGGGCACATGTAATACTGTAGGGAGCCCTAGGAGGCTATGATGGGCAGGAGAGCACAGCCCTGACAGAAGAGGCAGCTGCTGCTTGGTCCCAGATGATTGTTCCCATACGAGAATGAGAGCCAGTGTTGCCAAAACCGACTTCTCAAGGAAACAGATTTGTATGTGCAATGTCCAGACTTTTAAATATTGACAGTCTTTAAACACTTAACTATTGTTTTCTTTAAACACCATAATGGCCAAACAAGACAGATCACTGGGCACCCCTGGACCACCTTTTGCTTTATATATAAATGGAACTTTCTATCTGTAGTACATTCTACTGTCATTTCTTGGGTCATTGTGCATCTTGGTTTTATGCAAGAGAATGCCAGGACTCAGAGAGGTTAAGTACTCGACACTGGCCATTCAGAGGATCTGAGAGAACCAGGGAAATTATCACTGCCATCCCATTTATCACCTTTCATGACACTACCATAGACACTTACTGTTTAGACCTAAAGAGCAAGAACTGCCCCCATTGGAAGCAAATTGTTGGTACTTTATTGTTACTGCTAAATGAATGTCGCTTAATATCTCCTTTGATTACTTTTCCAGGTGAGACAGGAGAAAAGGTTGAAACTGACATGGAGAATGATACAGTAAGTGAAGGGGCTGAAACAAAAGAAGAAGAAACAGGAGAAGCTGTGGACCCTTCAGCAGCCACATAGATGGTGATAGAAGGGTGAACAGACACAGCATTTTATGACAGAGAAGACAGAAAAATGGCAGTGAAGCTTGTGGTTATAGATCTTACCTTCTAAATCTACGTGTTTTGTACGAGGAGTGAGGTTATAGATAAACTGTTGGAACCATGAGGATAATGTTACTATGTTCGTGTGTACTTTGTTCCATAAAACTGCTAAGCCATGAACAGTTTTCTTTGCTACTTAGAAATAGTTACACATTTAAACTTATGTTATCCAGAGCCAATGAGAGCTAAGATATATGATTATTTAAGTACGAAGGGACTGTCTTCATTGTGGCAGTGGGCCCATTCAATATAGAAAATTAAAAGTTAAGAAGTATAAACCTTGGGGTACAAGTGGCTGGAGAAAAGACTTGGCAAGTTTTAGGCAACTCGCAATAGTAAAGTCACACAGTCTTAACTACAATGGAATATGAATGAACAACAACAATAAAACTTCTGTTCTATCACAGACACTTCACCAAAGAAGACATTCAAGCGGCCAACAGACACATGAGGAAATGCTTGCGATCATTAGCCATTAGAGAAATGCAAATTAAAACCACAATGAGATACCATCTTACCCTGGCATTACTGGCACAAATAAAAAAAACTGGAAATAACAAATGTTGGAGAGGCTGTGGGGAGATTGGAATTCTTATGCACTGCTGGTGGGAATGCAAAATGATACAACCATTTTGGAAAATGACATGGCACTTCCTTAGAAAGCTGGAAATAGAAATACCATACGATCCAGCAATCCCATTCCTAGGAATATATCCTAGAGAAAGAAAAGCCATCACGTCAGGACAGCCTGGTACTGATACAACAACAGATACATAGACCAGTGGAACAGAGTTGAGAATCCAGATATAAGCTCATCCACCTATGAGCAGCTGATATTTGACAAAGGCCCAAAGTCCATTAATTGGGGAAAAGACAGTCTCTTTAACAAATGGTGCTGGCATAACTGGATATCTATATACAAAAAACTGAAACAAGACCAGTATCTCACACCACGTACAAAAACTAACTCAAAATGGATCAAAGACTTAAACATAAAATCGAAAACAATAAAGATCATGGAAGAAAAAACAGGGACAACACTAGGAGCCCTAATACATGGCATAAACACAATACGAAACATTAGTAACAATGCACAAGCACCAGAAGAGAGACTAGATAACAGGGAGCTCCTAAAAATCAAACACTTATGCTCATCAAAAGACTTCACCAAAAGAGTAAACAGACAACCTACAGACTGGGAAAAAATTTTTGGCTACGACAAATCCGATCAGCATTTAATCTCTAAAATCTACAAGCTACTGCAAAACCTCAACAACAAAAAGACAAATAACCCAATTAAAAAATGAGCAAAAGATATGAACAGGCACTTCACCAAAGAAGATATTCAGGCAGCTAACAGACACATGAAGAAATTCTCACAGTCATTAGCCATTAGAGAAATGCAGACCAAAACTACAATGAGATATCATCTCACCCCAGCAAGGCTAGCATTAATCCAAAAAACACAAAATAACAAATGCTGGAGAGGTTGTGGAGAGACTGGAACACTTATACACTGTTGGTGGGAATGTAAAATGGTACAACCACTTTGGAAATCGATTTGGTTCTTCCTTAAAAAGCTAGAAATAGAAGTACCATACGATCTATCAATCCCACTCCTTGGAATATATCCTAGAGAAACAAGAGCCATCACACAAATAGATATATGCACACCCATGTTCATCGCAGCACTGTTCACAATAGCAAAAAGATGGACTCAACCTAGGTGCCCATCAATGGACAAACGGATAAACAAACTATGGTGTATCCACACAATGGAATATTATGCAATGATAAGGAACAATTATGAAGCTGGAACTTATTATGCTGAGTGAATTTAGTCGGTCACAGAAGGACAAATACTGTATAAGACCACTATTATAAGAACTCAAGGAAAGGTTAAACACGGAAGAAAACATTCTTTGATGGGTACGGGGGTGGGCAGGGAGGGTGAGGGTTATTTACTAACTAGATAGTAGATAAGAATCATCTTAGGTGAAGGGAAGGACAGCACACACTACAGGGGAAGCCAGCAAGACTGGACTAAACAAAAGCTAAGACGCTTCCTCAATACAGTCAAATACTTTGAGAGACAGAGTAGCAGAGATGGGGAGTCTGGGGACCATACTTTCAGGGGACATCTGTGTCAATTGGCATAACAAAGCTTATTAAGAAAATGTTCTGCATCCTACTTTGGTGAGTGGTGTCTGGGGTCTTAAAAGCTTGCAAGCAGCCATCTAAGATGCATCAATCGGTCCCAACCACTTGGAGTAAAGAAGAACGAAGAACACCAAAGACGCAAGGAAAGTATTAGCCCAAGAGACAGAATGGGTCACATAAACCAGAGACTTCATTAGCCTGAGACCAGAAGAACTAGATGGTGCCAGGCTACCACCAATGAATGTCCTGACGGAACACAACAGAGGGTCCCTGATGGAGCAGTAGAGCGATGGGATGCAGAACTCAAATTCTAGTAAGAAGACCAGACTTAATGGTCTGACTGAGACTGGAGGCACCCCGGAAATCATGGCCCCTGGACTCTCTATCACCCCAGAACTAAAACAATTTCCAAGGCCAACTCTTCAGACAGGGATTGGACTGGACTGTGGGACATAAAGTGATACTCACGAAGAATGTGCCTCTTAGTCAAGTAGCTACAAGAGACTAAAGGGGCAGCTTCTGTCCAGAGGTGAGATGGGAAGGCAGAGAGAGGAGCTGGTTGAATGTTCATGGGGAATCAGGGGCAGAGGGGAGGAGTGTGTTGTCGCAGAATGGGGTGAGCGTTTGGGGTCTCATAACAATGTATGTAAAAAAAATTTGTATGGGAGACTAACTTGAAATGTAAACTTCATATAATTACAACAATTAAAAAAAAAAAGAAGCGTCATCACACAAATAGACATATGCACACCCATGTTCATTACAGCATTGTTCCAATAGCAAAAAGATGGAAACAACCTAGATGCCCATTGTCTTAGTCATTTAGTGCTGCTATAACAGAAATACCACAAGTGGATGGTTTTAACAAAAAGAAGTTTATTTCCTCACAGTCAAGTAGGCTAAAAATCCAAATTCAGGGCGTCAGCTCCAGGGGAAGGCTCTTTCTCTCTGTCGGCCTTCTCTTTGATGTTCCCCCAGACTAGGAGCTTCTCCGCGTGGGGACCCCAGTCCAAAGGACACGCTCTGCTCTCAGCACTGCTTTCTTGATGGTATGAGGTCCCCCTGTCTCTCTGCTCACTTCTGTCTTTTATATCTCAAGACATTGCCTCAGGATACAATTCAATCTTGTAGACTGAGTCCTGCCTTACTAACACAACTGCTGCCCCTCCTCCCTCATTAACATCATAGAGGCAGGATTTACAACATATAGGAAAACCACACAATACCAGGAATCATGGCCTGACCAAATTGATACACACATTTTTTTGGGGACATAATTCAATACATGACACCCATCAACAGATGAATGGATAAGCAAACCATGGTACATACATACAGTGGAGTATTATGCAATGATAAAGAACAGTGATGAATCTGTGGAGCATCTCATAACATGGATGAAACTGGAGGCCATTATGCTGAGTGAAATAAGTCAATCCCAAAAGGACAAATATTGTATGAGACTTCTACTTTAAAAACTCATGAAAAAGTTTACACACAGAGAAACAATCTTCGTCGGTTACGAGGGATGGTGGGGGAATACTAAATAGACAATAGATAAGTGGTAACTTAGGTGAATGGTAAGACAGTACACAATACTGGGGAAGCCAGCACAACTTGTACAAGGAAATATTGTGGAAGCTCCATAGACATATCCAAACTCCCTGAGGGACTGAATTCCTCGGAGAAGGGCTGTGAGGACCATGGTCTGGGGGAATGTTCTACGTTCTACCTTGATGAGTAACGTCTGGGGTCTTAAAAGCCTGTGAGCAGCCATCTAAGATACTCCACTGGTCTCACACCTTCGGCAGCAAGGGAGAATGAAAAAAACAAGATACAAGGGAAAGATTAGCCCAAAGGACTAATGGACCACAACTACCACGGCCCCTGCCAGACTGAGTCCAGTACAACTAGATGGTGCCCGGCTACCACCATTGACTGCTCTGACCGGGATCACAACACAGAGTCCTGGACAGAGCTGGATAAAAATGTAGAACAAAATTCTAACTCACAAAAAAAGGCCAGACTTACTGGACTGACAGAGACTGGAGAAACCTTGAGAGTATGGCCCCCGGACACCCTTTTAGCTCAGTAATGAAGTCACTCCCGGGGTTCACCATTCAGTCAAAGATTAGACAGCCCCATAAAACAAAACAAGACTAATGGGGAGCAACAGTCCAGGGACAAAGACTAGAAGGCAGGAGGGGACAGGAAAGCTGGTAATAGGAAACACAAGGTTAAGAAGGGGCATCGTTGACATGTTGTGGGGTTGTTAACCCTTGTCATAAAACAATATGTGTACTAACTGTTTAATGAGAAACTATTTGTTCTGTAAACCTTCATCTAAAGTACAATAAAAAAATTAAAAAATAAATACAAAAACAACTGCTGTTCTATCATAGAATTTAGAGCTGGAAGAAATCTTAGAAAGTATGTCATGTAATTTCTTTCCTGAAGTCTATCGACTACCATAGATCCTTATTTATCCTTTACATCATGGTATATTAAATAGGTTAACACGATCCTTTTCAAAGGAAAGCAAATGCAGGTGCTGTTGGAAGATTAGGCATTTTTCGCAATTACAGGCTACATATTTTCCATGTGCCATTTTGAATCAGCTGTTGATTTTACAGTTGTGTGAGGTGTTTCAATTGGCGTTATCCTTTTGACAAATATTAAAAAATATTACAAGTTAACTGACTTCTAAATGTATTTCAGAGACGACAGAGAGTTATGATTAAAACCTAGATATGTTGCCTTATATGGAATCTATTTCTTGGGCCCTGTTCTTTTTTAGATGACTGCCATTTATTATTAGGCTTTAGAGGTGGAAAGGAGCTAAGAAATCAAGATTGTAAAAAGCATTTGTAATATTTCATTGATGTTAAAATGATGCACCACAGAAAGTCACTTTTCAAGAATTATTCCAAAGTTGCCAAGAGCTTTTGGTAAATAATTACATATGAATAATAATAACAGCTAACTTGCCCACCATTTAGTGCCTTGTGTGTTATGCATATTAGGATAGAATATTCTGGAAACGTTGGGTTTCTTTATCTTATTTGTTAGTATATATATTTTAGGTGACTGCTCAAATAAATGAACTAGAATCTTTTACTTTAGTTTCTGTATTAAAATGACTGCCAAGATGACCTATAGTTAATTACCAGGAGATAACATACATGGAAGAGTATGTCATATTTGTTCTTATTTTAATATTGGTGTATGTTTCTGACTTTATAACGTATTGAGGAAGACCGCAAGAGGATTTGCTTGAGTAGATGATATCATCCTTTCTGCAAAGGAAAGTAACTGGATTGTGAGTTTTTTGAGAGCAAGGATCATGTTTTATGTACCTTTGGATTCAGGCATTTAGCCCATTTAATGGAACATAGTAGGTGCTCAATAAATATTTGTTGAATGAACAAATGAATAATAAACACCAAGGGTTCTTACCTACATTTAATTCATCAAAAAAGAAATCATTTTAATATGTACATTTGTACAATACTATCGAAGCCCTCCCTGGGAATTTGAAAAAAATCTATTTTTTCATGCCAAGGCGGCTCAGGTTCAATGACACACTGTACATTTATTGTAGTCCCCAGAACAGCAATTTTTTGTCATAAAGTTATATAAATCAGCAGCAGATATAATTTATCTTTCAAGCTACATTTTTCTGTCCAAAGATTCTTTTCCCGACAGATAGATATTTTTTATACAGAGAATAAGTAGAAAATGTCTGGGCTTAGTGTAAAATATGAATGATCACCTTAAAAAGTGGAATTGTCTGTTATGTATCAAGCACTGAAATAGTAAGATAAATTTATTTAATAGGCATACTGGTCCATTCTCCATGGCTAGATTATCTTTTAAAAACATCTCCAACGTATGTTAGTGAGATCTATTCAGAATTCATTCTTAAAAGAACTTTCTCAAAAAGCATTATACATTTCCGAAGTAAAAGTCTTCCGAATTGTTTATGTATCCCATTATTTTCAGTTAATGACTAAAATGATTTATTCTCAGAAAATTTTGGAAAGTTATGTAAACTTCTGGTATTTTCTATACTTTTGTGTTTAACCTGTAATGTGGGCATTTTAGAAACTTTGTCTTTTATTCTTTTAGATATTAATATTTTTTTGATTAAGGAGCTATAAAGAAGAAAATTTCAATATCCTATAGTCACTCAGTCTAAATAATCTGCTTATTAGTATTTTTTTTTAGCAAAATGAATGTAATAAATACCTGCAAATGATAAAAAAAGGTATAAAATGGGCAGTGAAATTCTCCTGCCCATATCCTTTAGTTCCTCTACCAAAGGATAATAAAGTTTCTTGTGTACATATTTCCAAAGAAAAAGGTCTATTTATATGCCAGGTTCTATGAATATGTTGTGTGTATATTTCAAGGAGCCCAGGTGGTGCAGTGGTTAAAGTGCTTGACCGCTAACCATAAGGTTGGCAGTTCGAACCCACCAACTGCTCCGCTGGAGAAAGATGTGGCAGTCTGCTTCCATAAATATTTACAGCCTTGGAAACTGTATAGGGTCACTATGAGTCAGAACTGACTCGACAGCAGTGGGTTTTGGGTTTATGTCTATATTTACATACCTACATTTTAAAACATACATGACAGATAGTTTACGGAGCACTTGCATTGTGAAAAGTGCATATGAAAACCATTCATCTACCCTTTCCTGTGTTCGAATATTTTCTTTTGCATAAGACCGTTAGACTTAACATAGCAAAATGCATTCTGATCCTAAGTCCCCAGACCCTAAAAGGCAGGGACTTTTCATAATGAATTTAAAGAAAAACTTCCATCAGGGATGGATTTTCTATCCCTGGGGTTCTGTACAGCCACTTTGTAGCCCAGTTTGAGTTCTATTAACTAAGATAATATCAGTATTTTCTATACATAATTGGAAGGGAAATGGCAGAACAAGTCATTTCTCAACTTGCATCTCCAATAGGGAATGAACATATGCACTTACCAGCAGAGGGCGCAAGTTGCAAATCTAGGAAATACCCAGACCAGACTCCAAAACCCTCGGCGAGAGGTGCTCTGTACCCAGCCTCCTCGGTGACCCACAGGATAGGAAGTGTGTGGTTAATCTGTGACCTTATTGCTTTTTCCATTTAGACTTTGGAGTTAGAGCCCCTGGCACAGCTAATAGCTTTGAGCAGTCAAAACAGCCACATCACTCAACAAATGCTTTATTGCAAATTTGGCCTTGAATTTAGAATTGCTTTTAAAGTCAAAATGTTTTTCCCACATTTAACTGATCAAAAAATGCTGTAGGGTTGGGCAATCTTGTTTAAATTACTGATGAATGCATGGACAATGCACTTTGGAAACTTTAGGATTATCTTTATTCATAGTAACAATGCTAGTAAATACTGGAAAGGTAATGTTAAATTGTTACGCATTGTAAAATGAAAGTCAGAAGAAAACCCATTGGTCCAACACTCAGGATACTGTTGGTAGCTTTAATTCCTACTCATGGTATAGCTGAATTGGAGAAATCTTTAAGAAAATTTGTCAGTCACTATGGGACAAATAACCGATGAGACGGAAGCACAACAGTGAGCTCTGATCTCATAAGCCAAGGTGACGTAAGATAACAAAATAGCCTTAGATTTTTTTTTATTAGTGTAGTCTGTGCTGTAGACAAGATATACATAGAATTAGACAGGAAGCTACTTGGTTACACATTGTCACACTCTTACAAACACCAGATTTGTTTGGTTGGTTACCATCAGGAATAAATACATGGGCTAGATCAGTATTACAAGCAATAGTAATATTCTTAGTCTACATCCTGATAGTATTAGGTATAACAAAATTTATCCTCTATTGTCTTACACACGTAAAAGGCAAAAGAAGGCCTTGGGCTAAAATGTTGATGTACATTGAGTCTGCTCACTCTGGCAATGCAATTGATGGGAGCATCCCTCTTACTTAATAACCTGGTGAAGAACCAGATGGTATCTGGTGGAAAACCAGCACCGTGAGTTTAAAGAGCCTGCCATGGTCGCCATCTAGGAGCTCGACTAAGTCCAGGTATTGATATTCGATGTGTTATCTCCAATCTCTGATCAAAAGGAGGGAATGATTTAGAAATCATATTTGGAATCATTGTTCCCTGACCATGAGCATGGAGAAATGTGACCCACCTGGGGCTGGGCCCTCACAGACTCACAAAGACACATCAACTGGGCCCTGAGATAAGACAATAGATGGGACAATCTCAAAAATTATCTTAAGGAAGTTTTCACAAAAGGGCAATAAAACCTAATCAAAAAGACTTCTCACTTTTTGTCTTTTTCTATTAACATTTAGTGAATAGGAATTTGTTGGACCAATGAAGACCCTCCTGACTTTCGTAACTGAAACCCGTACCAATGATTGTGAAGAAAGATGATTTAAAATGTAAGATTACAATTTCTAGCCAATCAGTGAAAAGGTGACGATTTCAATGATTTTACCCATTTTGTGATGTTGATATATACTGATGATTCTGTAACCTTTGGACTCGGGCAGACATGGCTGTGGCAGCATGCTTGTCGTTTTTCCATTCTCACCTATTCTGTAATTTTCTTTGGACTCAGGCAGACATGGCTCTAGCAGCATGCTTGTCCATTTTCACACTTTTGTCTGTTATGTGATATTTCCTTGGACTCGGGCAGACATGGCTCTGGTAGCATGGTTGTCCGATTCCCACTTCTGCCTTTTTGAATATATGCTGAATAAAACTTTCTTTTTGCTTTAAAAAAAAAAATGCTGTATGGTAATGGTCAGATAACTCTAGTAGGGTTTACATATGTGCTTCTGGGAAAACACAATTGCTTGTTAGAGATTGCAAACATCCCATTTTTTATAAGGATAGTTGGTGACCCAATTCTGAATTCTGTTTCACAAAGACCAGCAATGTGAACATCATAAAGCCATTCCTGTAGCCCACACACATTTGTAAAGTAAAAGGAAGAATGGCCCTCCTCCTCTCTTCTTCTCCCACACATCAAATAGCAAGGTGTGGCTGTGTCTTAAAAGTTGAAAGCATTTGCTTACAAGATGTCAGTTACTCTAAAACTATGTCAGCTCCTATCTCCACAGAATTTATAAAGTTAATGAGTGTTTGGTTATAATCTCAATGTTTTAGCTGCAGAGAACAATCAGTATAATCCTACAGAGCAGCTGACAGGTGTGGAAATTTTCTTTTCAGTTCTTGTTACTATCAACAAAAGTTAGGGAACTCCCTGGCATTACTAATCCATATAAAGTCAAATTAGAGGCCTTCAGCTTTAGTAACACCACTCAGCAAATGTACTGGAAAATATTTAATATGTTGAAAGCTAACAACTGTATCATTATTTCTGTGCCTTATGAAATGAAAGACGTCTCCAGACATCAAACCAGGCTTCAGTAACTTGTGAAGGTGGAAGCAGGGCCAGTCTATATTATAGTAACCTCAGTTACCCTTTCCATTTAATAATGTGCTACTGACATTGATAAACATGCCATTTCCATCCACAATGGTGGACTGAGAGATCTTTAGCCTCGCCAGTTCACTGAAAAATAGTTATAAGGAACCAGTTAGGGATACTAATTTTGTTTTCAAACCCACTTTTTTTTTCCTTGTAAAATATAGTCCTGATTTTTTAAGTGAAGGTTTACAGAACTAGCTTCTCAGTAAACAGTACACATATTGTTTTGTGACATTGGTTACCAACCCCAAGACATGTCAATACTCTTCCCTTCTCGAACTTGGTTCCCTATTACCAGCTTTCCTGTCCCCTTCTGCCTTCTAGTCCTTGCCCCTGGACTGGTGTGCTCCCTTAGTCTCATTTTGTTGTATGGGCCTGTCTAATCTTTGGCTGAAGAGTGAACCTCAGGAGTGACTTCATTACTGAGCTAGAAGGGTGTCTCGGGGCCATACTCTTGGGGTTTCTCCAGTCTCTGTCAGGCCACTAAGTTTGGTCTTTCTTTGTCACAATTTTGTTCTATATTTTTTTCCAGCTCTGTCCGGGACCCACTATTGTGATCGTAGCCGGGCACCACCTAGTTGTACTGGACTCAGTCTCGTGGAGGCGGGGGTAGTTGTTGTCCATTAGTTCTTTGGACTAATCTTTCCCTTGAGCCTTTAGTTTTCTTCATTTTCCCTTGCTGCCTAAGTGGTGAGACCAGTGGAGTATCTTAGATGGATGCTCACAAGCTTTTAAGACCCCAGACGCTACTCACCAAAGTAGAATGTAGAACATTTTCTTTATAAACTGTTATGCTGATATCTCTTCTAAATGAAAGTAACTGTTGCAAAACCTCATTCATGCTATTATACAAATTTATGAGAAATAATGTATGTTATATTATGTGGACCTAGCTCCGAACACTTTTTAAAAAATTATTCAGTTATAAGAGGCTTTCCATAGCAGCTGTACTGTTGTCAAGCAGCTTTGGGTTGAGGAGGGAGTTCAGCCCCACCACCTCACTAGGACGTCACAGGACCCAAAGCTGACTTTTCCAAACATCATCATGAGAGGACAGACTAATAGTTGATTTCAATTAGTAATTATTTAGTGGATCCCTATGGATTACGTTCAAGTTATCTGGATATTAGAGTTATTAAAAAATGTTTTTTGGTAAAAATAACAGTTTCTGCCTACAGGGCCTCATATCTATTTGGCATTCTGTAAATATTTATTGATGATGAATGCTTTTTTTTCTTGTATAATCATGGTAATTTCCTCAGACCTAAATATAATTGGCCGTAAGGGAAAATATGGCCAAAGTTTTTTATAAAACTGTTTTATACTGCTGGTTCAACATGTGTAATTTTGATTGAGTAAATATGCTATTAGAACTAATAAGATGTTTGAAAGTCTTGGTGTATTTTTCTTAATGTGAATTGTCATTTCAGAAATGTGCAAAATAACTTTGGACTCACTGTGTCAAAGATAAGGAATATGACAACAGCAAAAAAATATGGAGACTCTTTTTAGATGGCTTAGTTAGTAACAGACTTCAAAGAGATAGCTATTTCTGTAAGTATATTTGAAAGGCCAACATGTACCAAGTGTTCCTTTTCACATTTAACAAAATCTAGTGATTCATTTTCAGTGTGGATGGAAGACTCAAAATCCCAATCCAGCCACTGCCAAGTTAACTGACTTAGGTACCAACATCTTGTTTCCAGCTCTTCCATTCTAGAGTTTGAATCTGAAGTCATGATTTATTTGTAGCTATGCCTCTTAGGGAGCCCTGGGAGTGCAGTGATTAAGAGGTCAGCTGCTAACCAAATGGTTCGCAGTTCAAATCCACCGGCTGCTCCTTGGAAACCCTATGGGGCAGTTTTACTCCATCTTATAGGGTCACTATGAGTTGGAATTGACTCGATGGCAATGGTTTTTTTTTTCTTTTTTTTTGATGCCTCTTAGACCCAGCATAGCCAGAGTATCTAATTCCCTGGCGCAGTGGTTAAGTGCTTGGCTGTTAACTGAAAGGTCGGCAGTTCAAATCCACCAGCTGCTCCTTGGAAACCCTATGGGGCAGTTCTACTCTGTCCTATAGGGTTGCTGAGACAACAGCGACTTGAGGGCAACAGGTTTTTTGGTTTTGATGATTTAGATATGGGCTCCTAGCCTGAGCTGGACCAATCAGAGGCTTCCCTGAGACTCCTGCTAGAGCTATCAGGAAGTTGTATTTCTGCTGAGACTAGTGTACTGGTAGGTTGTATGTCTGGGGCTGCAGGCAGCTGTGTCTCCCCAGTAGACAGATGGAGTCACGAGTTACTTGGACCCAGTATGCCTAAAGCCAGCTGTACTCTGGACCTCCCAGTTATGTGAATCTATTAATGCCTGTTTTCTGTTTTAATACTAATATGAGTTTCTGTCATTTGCAACTGAAAGAATCTTATTATTATAAGTAGAAAGAGATGTCTCATCAATGAACTGGTCAATTTTATAAAATAAAAAAGGATCTCAACAAATCCTTCTCTGACTAAAGGAAGAAGTCATCTGCTTTTCACTTTTAAAAAGTGAAAGGCAATGGGATGAAGCCAAGCAGGGGATGGAATCTGAGTTCAGAGAAAAACAGATAATTGAGGGGCAATGTGGGGATTAAGGAATCATTTTGTGTGTATTTTTAAAAAGCGGACAAATATAAGGCCAGAAAAAAAGATGTGCACAAGCCAATACTTCTCAAACTTTAGGTCGCTTAAAAATTCCTATTATACTCAAGGTTATCAGAGGTCTACGGAGGAGTTTGTTGAGATTTACGGTGTACATAACCAGGAGTGCTGACAAGAAGTAAAGCTTTGAGTGCTGCTCCATCTCTTGCTGCTGTTGTTAGCTGCTGTTGTTAGCCGCTTCTGAACTGGTTCCGACTCTTAGCGACCCCATGTACAACAGAATGAAATGCCTCCCAGTCCTGTACCATCCTAATAATACTAGGTATGTTGCATCCCCTGCATCAATCCATCTCATGGAGGGTCTTCCTCTTTTTCACAGATCCTCTACTTTACCAAGCATGATGTCCTTCTCCAGGGACTGGTCCCTCCTGATAACATGTCCAAAGGACATGAGATGAAGTCTGGCCATCCTTGCTTCTAAGGAGTGTTCCGGCTGTACTTCTTCCAAGACAGATGTGTTTGTTCTTCTAGCAGTCCATGGTATATTCAATATTCTTCACCAATACCATAATTTAAAGGCATCAATTCTTCTTCGGTCTCCCTTACTCACTGTCCAGCTTTTTGCACACATATGAGGCGACTGAAAATACCATGGCTTGGGTCAGGTGCACCTAAGTCCTCAAAGTGACATCTTTGCTTTAAAAAGGTCTTTTTCAAGCAGATCCTTCTCTTAATCATCATTAAACGGCTTTAAATTTGTTATTACCAATGAGATAAAATGTCACACTAGCTGTTAAAAAAACAAATGCATGGAATGACACCAAGAAAAATCTGTAAGTCTATTTTATTTCCATTAGAAAAATACCTATTTTATAAGATTCTGGTCCACTTTATTCTTCTTTGCCTCTGCCATTCAACTTGAATACTTTACTTTTTTTACTCAAGTAGAAGCAGAATCACTTATCTGACATGAGAACCAAACATATTTCACATCATTAAATTAGTAGGATTTAATTAGATTAAGTGAGCTCTATTCTCAGGAAGAGTAATTTATCTTTTCTACATATTGTTTCCCTTCACTTTTATTTATTTGAGTAACTGTGTAATGAGTGAACCTTCTTCCACTTTCAGTGATGAGTGTGTGCATAAACGTGATTTATAACATCAGCAACTGGATTCATCATCTAATCTTCAATTCATGTTCAATTCCCCCATTACAGGGAATTTCCATAAATATCTTCAGATATTTTCATCAGACTTACACTCTGAACATCCATGGTAAAAACTGAGACGTTAATTATGAAAATGCCACGCTAAACAACACCGGACTGTTTATAGCGATGCAGGTGAGAGTGGTCCTCGGACAGCGACTGCTTCAATCTCGACACGGCTTCCCTGTAAGGAAAACAGTGAAACAATGTTTAGATCAGTTTTTACAAGTTCAGAGCGCTCCATAATACCCTACTAAAAACATGCAACAGCAAAACAGCATTATTATCATAAAACTTTTCAAAGAAGGAAAGGAGGAGGAAATGTTCATTAAAAATCTATGATGGGCCAGGTACAATGCTAGACATGTTTACCTACGTTACCTCATACGATTCTCAAAGCAGCACGCTAAGACAAGTGGCCCCCCACCTCCCTCCAAGCTTAAAAACCAAACCCATTGCCACTGAGTCAACTCTGACTCATAGTACCCTATAGGATAGAGTAGAACTACCCCACAGAGTTTCCAAGGCTGTATTCTTTATGGAAGTAGACTGCCACATCTTTCTCCTGGGGAGCAGCTGGTGGGTTTGAACCATTGACCTTCTGGTTAGCAGCTGAGTACCTAACTACTGTGCCACCAGGGCTCCTAATCACTGAAGCTTAGAGAGATTAATTAATTCATCCCAGGTCAGAAAGCTAAATGACAGAGGTTCAAACTAATGTCTTGGGATTCTAAGCCCAGAGCTCTTTCTACTACACCCAATACTCTTCTAAGTTTGAGATACTGATCATTCCAAATAACAACCAATTAAAGGAATAAAAATACTACTCTTAGAAGATAAATTTTCTTCAGTGGAAAATTATAAATGGAAGTCACTGAGAGCTGCTTCTCTGTAGGTAGGAATATTGTGCTGCTGAGAGCCACAGGAAAAGAGCTTCCAGTTAGATTAGAATATCAAAAACAAAAGAATGGTGAGAAATATGCCCCTGGTTTAGAGATTATTTCTCTAATGGAACCAAAAACTAAACCCGTTGCCATCAAGTTGATCTGGACTCATAATGACCCAACAAGGACAGAGTAGAACTGTCCCACAGAGTTTCCAAAGAGTGGCTGGTGGATTCAAACTGCTGACGTTTTGGTTAGCAGCCAAGCTCTTAACCACTGCACAACCAGAGTTCTTTTCTAATGGAAGATCTAGATTTCTTATTGTATAATAGCCAAGCAAATTTATTACTGCAGACCTCACAAATCTGGCTCAAATTTATAGTCCCTAAGTAAATACAATACAGTTGCTATTTTATATTTCCTCACAATTTAAGTACTCTGATTCTGTTATGTCCGTGTGTGTTGCCTTATAAAGTATCTTAATTTTTACCCCATGCATATAATATTGGCTGTTTCATTTTAGACTTTAAGCTCCTGGAAAGCAGGGAAAACTTTTAAAAAATTGCCTTCCATAGTGCTTAGTTCATGTAGAAAATTAAAACTGCTTCCCTTAGTCCTTTTAAAGTGTACTTACTTTGGGCAAAGCAGCAACTTGGTAAGCAGCTCTAGCAGGAAAACTACTCTTGAAAACTGAATTTAAAAAAAATTTCATTTTAGTTTTCAGAAATAATTATATTGTTACTCAACACTGCATAGTCAAGACTCTGGTAAGTGCTTCATAGACTATTGAGTTCTTAGATATAAGCAACATAAAAAAAGAAGCTCATATGTCAGATTTGTTTTGGTAAAATATTTTGCCATATGATTCTTACATTTAATACTTTCCTAAATGACTTTGCTTTCTGGAAAACAAGTGAAAATATTCACATACTCTGACACTTTGATCTTGTCTAATGTGTGAAAAAATTACTAGGAGGGCTTAAAAAGCCTGAGAAGGATGTAACAAAGTTAAACTTTAGGAAAATGGATTTGTAGAGTTATAGTATATTATCTGAGGGAATGCAATAGAAATGTCTTAGATCTTTTTTATGCAGACATACTGTATACTTCCACCAGACAATTAGCCCTTTTAAGACAAAACTATGGCAATTTCTTTAGCATCTTCTATCACTCTTAATGCATAATAGGCACTCATGATATTAACAGATTCATTTCCTTTTAAAATGAAAAATAGGAGTAAAGCCAAATCACTTACACTGTTTGTAGATTTCATTGACAGCAGCCAAGTCATTTATGTCAGCCAGCAACACAGTTGTTTTTACCACTGGAAGATACATACATCATCATTAGGTGTAGCTATTTGGTCTGATCCAAAATATTACTTAGAAAAACGGTATACAGTTCTGTGACTGTCTTGATTAATATGGGATTGAAATAAGAAGCGAAGTAGAACTAAAAGCATCATTTGCCAGATCATTAAAACAACAACTTTAAGAAGCAATGACAATATGGTATAACATATTATTGGATTCCATGTTTTCTTCAAAAAGACCAAAGACATAGCAAACAGAAATGTGAACAATGTCAAGTAACTTACCATTAGTGTAGTCACAGCCTGCAGCTTTCAGAATTTCACCGATGTTTATAAGAGCCTGTGAACCAAGACAAGAACAGCCGAAGGCAACGACGCAATATTAACGCTTAATTGAATTCAGTTAATCATCTTTTACTAAGCCTCCTTAAACAGCTTATGTTGCAGAAAAATTCTGCCTACTCTTTCTGGGCTGCCTCTGTGCAAATGAGTTACTCCTAGGCTTTTCTTTGATGTAATGAATCTTTCTGGAATACAGTGAGAAGCCTGTCTCCTTTTGTGAGTAAAAGAACTGGGCAAAAATCCCTTCTTCAGTGCTAAACTATATGCTGTATTCAGCCAATGTCCACTAAGCTGAAACAGAAATAATTTCTGGGGTTCCTCACTCTATATTAATTCAAGGATAAGTATGAGTCAGTAGGCATTTAAAAAATGTTTTCTATTAAAGCAGTATTTATCAGGCTATTTTTCTAAATAAACAATATTTGTAAACTGTATGTATCTTTGACACTATGGCCTTTGGAAAAACACGTTTTTTTTTACCCTCTCCTTAACTTATATGGCAAAAAATTCAAAAGCACATGCAATGAAAGATGTCTCCCACCCTCACTCCTCCTCTCCAGTTTTCCTCCTCAGAGGCAACCACTGTTTCTAGTTTCTTCTATGTTTCCAGAGACTCTCAATGCTTATACCAACATCAGTGTATATATCTTTAAGCACACAGACACACACACACAGACACACACAGACACACACACACACACACAGGGTGGCATACGGTGCATGCTGTTCTGCATTTTGGTTTTACCATGAGACAATTTATCTTAGACATCTTTCTATATCAATTCTGTGTAATGATTCTAGTATGATTTACTCAACCAGCTCCTTATGGGTGGACATTTAGGTTGTTTTCTGTCTTTGGGTATGTCTATCTTTGCCTATTTGTTGGACAGAGTTATATTCCTCATTCATATTTTAAAAACATACTGTGTGTAATCTTTGGTATTTTTCTCCCACTGACAAATGCTGACTTTTAACTCTATGATGCTATTTTTTGGTTTGGTTTTGTTTCTGCAGGTCAGTAGCTCTGAAAAGAAAATTTCCCAGCCTGTGTGGAAGTGACAAGATGTTATCTGATTTTGACAATTTAGGTTTAAGGTCACTTTAGTCATAAAGAGGAGGAATCTCTTTTTGGTTGTTAAATGATTCATCAAATTTTCAACTCTCAACTGACGTAAAACTGTCTTAATCAAGTAGTATGTAGCTAAAACATACTTATCTGGTAATCTCTATAAAACAAATCAGTCAAATGAATTCTTAATATTCCCCTAAAATAAACAGTCGTAGGAAGGGGAAGTTCAAATGTGGAAAATGACTTACTTGTTTAGCTTCTTCTACCAGTCCTCCTGGGACAAGTTGTCCACTTGAAAGGTCCATACCTATCTGTCCCGAAATGTAAACGGTCCTGTCGATTAACACAGCTTGACTGTAACGACAGAAATTAAGTGTCAAATAAAAAATATAAAATTCACTGCCAAAAGATTTCTTAGATAGGACACAAAAACACAAACTATAAAAGAAAAAAGACAAAAACTGGTAAATTACATTTCATTAAAATTAAAAACTTTTACCAAAAGACATCTTTAAGAAAGGAAGTCACAGATTGGGAGAAAATATCTGTAAAACATGTATCTAACAAAGGGCAATGATTTGAACAGATACTAAACAAAAAAAGATATAAGAGCCAAGAACACATGAAAGATGCTCAACATTATTAGTCATTGCTGTTGTTGTTTAGTCATTAGGAAAATGCGAATCAAAACTGCAATAAAATACCACTACATACAATAAGATAGCACTGAGAATCACAAGTAAGGATGTGGAGCCACTGGAACCCTCATTCATTGCTGGTGGGAATACAAAACAGTACAGCCACTTTGGAAAACAATTTGGCAGTTTCTTAAAAATTTAAACATAAACTTAACTTACAACCCAGCAATTTTTTTCTTATACCTCTATCCAAGAAAAATGAAAATATATGTTCATACAAAGACTTTACATGAATGTTCAGAATAGCATTATTCATGATAGCCAAAAAAAAAAAAAAAAATAGTGAACACCCTAAATATCTATCAACTGTCGAATGGGTTTTAAAAAAAGTGGTATATCTACACAGTGGAATACTATTCAGCAATAAGAAGGAATGAACCACTATGAATTTTATTATATATAAATTATATCTCAATCAAGCTGTAAAACAAACAAAATGCAATACCAAGAAGCACTCTAAGAAGTAAAGTAATTATTCTCAGACAAGATTGGTCACTGGTTTTTGAAGAGTCAAGTAAGTATCCACTTGTGAGGGGATAGTACTTCATTTCTGCCAAGTGCTTACTTTTGAACTGACTTTTTCTGCAATAAAGATACTAAATTTCAGAATTAGTATAAAATTATACAAAAAAGAATAAACTGCATTGATAACCTGAAAAAAAGCCAAAAAACCTGAAATGCAATTTATTAGTTTTAGGATAAAGAAAGCTCCTCTGTTTTACAGATGTTGATAAAGAGAAAAAAGCCTTAACGTCTTTAACTTAGAAGCTTTAACATCTGCATGCTTATTTAAAAATTTAGTGCATTCTCATTCCGATTATCTTCTTCTCGTTCTCTATATTTTCTGTTTCCCAACATGCTCTAAACTTTCCTATCTTTTATTTCATGAGGGTCTTCCTGATCTTCTCAATCACATCTTTTTTTTCCGTATTATTTAATTCTTTGAATAGGCAGACCATTCATATGGCTCAAAAATCCAGAAAAGATACAAAGAATCACAGTGAAAAATCTCCATCTATTTTGTTCCCCATTTGCTCAGTTCCCAGCCCCTACCGAGAGCCATTGCTATCATTTACATAACCTTTCAAAGTTTCTTCATGCGCGTGTGAACCAAATGAGTATATTTTTTCTCTTCCCTTTTACACAAAATATGGTATATTAAACACTCTCCTACATTTCACTTTTTTCACTTAACAGTATATCATGGAGATCTTTCCACACTGTACGTAGTATGCGGCCTCATTTTTTTTTTTAACAGATGCATTGTATTTCACTGTATGGATGTATTTTAATACATTTGTCACCATTGTTTCCAGTAATTTGCTATTACAAACAAAACTACAATGAAACACATTATATACGCACATCTCACTTTCCCTAAGTAACTAAGCTTTTCTTTCCTCTGAGTCCCAGAGGGACTCTGGTTGAAACTTTCTTATAACTATGATAACTATGTGCAGCATTTGACCTTATGTTACAGCTAGTCCTGTTCTTATTCTGGGGAGCCCTGGTGGTGCAGTTGTTATCCACCAGCTACTTCATGGGACAAAAATGTGGCAGTCTGCTCCTGTAAAGATGACAGCCTTGGAAACCCATGGGGCAGTGCTACTCTGTTTTATAGGGTCACTGTGAGTAGAAACTGACTTGCTGGCAATGGGTTTTGAGTTCTTATCCTAGACTAAACTCCTTGAAGGCAGTTGTCTTACTATGTCTTTGCATCTGTGCAGGGCCTGGGTGATTCTTTGTACATAGAGGGCACACAATAACTACTTGCTGATGTTTTAATTTTGGTTGTCAATAAAATATCTTTTTAGCAGGACCTTTTGGCTTATGGGGCCCTGGTGGCATAGTGGTTAAGCATTCGACTGTTAACCAAAAAGTCAGCAGTTCGAATCTACCAGCAGCTCCTTGGAAACGCTATGGGGGCAATTCTGCTCTGTCCTGTAGGGTTGCTATGAGTCGGAATTGACTTGACGGCAACGGGTTTGGTTTGCTTTTTTTTTTTTAGCATATAGTGTGGGCTTGGAGAGCTGAAGAGAGGTAGATTTATCTAAACTCTTCTCAACTACTTCACCCTCTCACCCTGGCCCACAAATAGGTAACTGCTGAACTTGGTTTGTAAGTTCTTCTCAGGCTGAATAGTAACATCAGCTAACATTGACTGTTTCTATTAAATGTCCTGTGGAGAACTAGTTGTGTGTCTATATCCTTTGCAAAGTACCTTCAATTCTTCCCATATCTGCAACATAGTTTAAGTCCATAAGCATTATAATTAATTAAAAACTTTATGATAATAAAAAGGAACTCATGTATTCTCAGAATATTAAAAGTAAGCACTGGAACTCCAAGACTATCTGAGCTATGCGAAGTTTTATCTTATGATTAGTAAAAAGATTTGTTGGTTGTTGGAAGAAGTATGCAAAATTTGGTACACCAATGTTCACTGCAGCATTATTCACGACAGCTAAAGGTGAAAATAACCCAAGTGTCCATCAGCAGATGAATGGATAAACAAAATGGGTGACTCTTCAAAACATGCTAAGTGAAAGAAGCCAGACACAAAAGGACAAATATTGTATACTCCCACTTACATGAAGTATCTAGAACACAAAAACGCATAAAGACAAAAAGTTATATTAATGGTTACCAGGGGTTGGGGGAATAGGAGTTATTGCTTAAGGAGTATTGAGTTTCTGTTTGGGATGATGAAAACTTTTGGAAATAGGTAGTAGTGATGGTTGTACAACATAAATATAATTAATATCACTGAATTATACACTTAAAAACGGCTAAAATGGCAAATTTTTTGTTACATGTAGTACCAAAAAAAAAAAAAAAAGTAATTGGATAGTTGGTAAACTGGCACTTCCTGAGCCCAAGAATTCTACTATCCACAGACAAACTGTTAGGCTCCAGAAAATTGAAAACTGTTTTGTTCTACACAATACAAAGGGTGATAACACCACTTTCAAAGCACCCTAGTAATTATTACATGTCATAATCTACGTCACATGGTCTATCACTTCACAAATTTATAATTAGATGCTGTGCTAGCAATGCAATAGTGATGTGATGTTGAAATCTCTCAAGGTTCCCTCCTGCAGTGTTGCTGAAATGTGCTGAGCCCGTTAGTTAGTTACTGACATCTCATGCATCTCGATGCCAGGAACTGAAAGTTCAACACATTTGAATTTTTTACTGGACAGGACCCAGGAATTTAAAAAAAATGTGCTCAGTATAAACTCCATGCACATAGCAACTAAACAGATTTCTTGTTTCCAAATGGTTCTTAAAAATGTCTAATCAGTTTTATCAGGATATAACTAGTTAGTTGGAGAGTGATTTATTCTTCAACATAAAATACTGAAAATTAGCAGCATTTCAATGGGATAATAGTTATTGAATACAGTTTTTACTGAGCACGTACTATGTGTCAGGTACTGAAGTTGATAAAGAAAATGCAAGGTTGTGTCAGAAAGTAAGTACTGGGCATAAATCTTCTCTTGTTAAATATATGCATTATAGCCATGCCAGACTCATTTATACATGCATCAATTCATTCAACAAATATATACTGAGCAACAACTTTATGTATGGCACTCTGTTAGGTGCTGGGGATACCGCAGGGAAAAAGACAGACAAGACCCCTCCTCTCCTGCTTCCAAAGCATACAGTATAAGAAAAACTTCTTTATTTCCTCTCATTCAATAGCACTTCTGAAAAGTCGAAATAAATGTCCACAGGCTAGACTTTCTGGCCAGCAGAACTGTATCTAGCTACAGCGTATTAGGCAATCTTAGAAAATGATCTTCATTGTGGTTTGTATTTGATTTTATTTGTGGGAAATGAGCACAGGCAATGAATTCACAAGCATCACAACACAATTCTAGACACGCTGGAAAAAAGTGAGTACTAAGACATACACGAGGAGCCCTGGTGGTGCAATGGTTAAGCACTGGGCTGCTGACCAAAAGGTTGGCAGTTGGAACCCACAGTGGGCTCAGCAGGAGAAAAGACCTGGCGATCTGATCCTGTAAAGATTATAGGCTAGGAAACCCTATGGGACAGTTCTACTCTGTCCTATAGGGTTGCTATGAGTCCGAATCGACTGGAGGGCACACAACAAGAAGACTTCGTAGATGTGCAGGGATTTCTATTTACTAAACATTGTTGTGAAATAACTCAGCTCTCTCCAGAAGCGATACCCACATTTGTCATTGATGGGATTCACTCCTTAAAATTAAAAGAGGGTGCCCCATAGGGTTTCCAAGGCTGTAAATATGTATGGAAGCAGACTGCTACATCTTTCTCCCGTGGAGCAGCTGGTGGGTTCCAACTGCAGAACTTTTGCAGCCAAGCACTTTAACCACTGTGCCTCCATGGCTCAGATCAAACGTTATGCTACATGAAAGAAATCATTCACAAAAGATCGCATATTTTATGATTCCATTGTTATGGATTGAATTGTGTCCCCCTAAAATGTGTGTCGAGCTGGCTAGGCCATGATTCCAGTATCGTGTCGTAGTTTTCCATTTTGTGATCTGATGTAATTTTTCTATGTGTTGTAAATCCTAACCTCTATGATGTTAAATGAGGCAGGATTAGAGGCAGTTATGTTAATGAGGCAGGACACTATCTACAGGATTAGGCTGTATTTTGAGTCAATCCCTTCTGAGATTTATAAAAGAGAACCCAGCAGAGAGGAGTGAGACCTCATTCCACAAAGAATGAAGCGCCAGGAGCGGATGTGTCCTTTGGACCCGGGGTCTCTGCCCTGAGAAGCTGCTAGACCAGGGGGAGACTGACGACAAGCACATTCCTCCAGAGCCTTCCCCTGGAGCTGGCACCCTGAATTCAGGCTTCTAACCTCCTAGACTGTGAGAGAATAAATTTCTGTTTGTTAAAGTCAGGTACTTGTGGTATTTCTGTTATAGCAGCACTGGATAACTAAGACATCCATTTATAGGAAATGTCCAGAGTAGGTAAATCCATGGAGACAGAATGCAGGTAAGTGGCTGCCAGAGGCTGGGGAAGCAGGGAACGAGGAGTGACTGCTAATGAGTATGGAGCTCCTTTTTTTGCGGCAACGAAAATGTTCTGGAATTAGACAGTGATGATGGTGGCACAATTTTGTGAGTATAGTAAAAATCACTGAATTGTAGACTTGAAACAGGTGAATTTTATGGTATGAGAATTACATTTCAAAAAAGCTGTTAAAAATAAATAAAAAGAAACAAGTCAGGGTTAGACTACTTCCAGAGGGAGAGTCTGCCAGCAGGCAAGTCGGGCTCGGCGCGAGGCAGACCGTAGCTGGGGCAAAGTCTCTGGGAGGGCAGGCTCCCAGTCCCACCGCGGCTCCTACCTAGCTAGCTGTGGGTCTTCGAGGGCTGAGGCGCTCCCTACCGGCTGTGCCCGCTTCCCGAGCTCAGCTTCCTTGCGTGTTCGATGGGGTTGGCCCCGATGAATCACAAGGCCGGCTCGGGTTCTGACCGGAGTGACCTCAGCCCGCAGCCCCCCACCTCGCACGCCTCGGACCCGCCCGCGCCCCTACAAGCCAGGTTACCTGTAGGCACCAAGGGGCCCTGGGGCTTTCGCAGTGCTGATCACCTTTCGCATCAAGGACGACATGGCTAACCCCTCTGTCCAGCGATTCCTGGAAAGAGCAAACCCCTACACCAGCCCAGCTCACTTCTCCCGAAACCAGCCCGGGGCAGGGTCTCTGTCCTAAGGCGTCGCTCGGTATTCTGGGAGTTGTAGTCCCGGTGAGACTCCAGGCCACGTGGAGGAATCGTCCGGACAGACGCATGCGCCCGCCAGCCCGCTCGCAGTGCACGTCGCTTGGGAGGGCTCTGTAGCTGATGCTTGTCATTCTGACCCGGGGAGCCCACGGTTCCTCTCTCAGAGCATCTGGCAGGTAGGTCCCGAGGGCTTGTGTCTGCAGGTCCCCAGGATTGGTGGGAGCATGCGCTGCCGGCCGGTCCCAGCTCCCTATCGTCTCTCCCTCCGTCCCCAATGGCCTGCTTTTCTCTCCTCGTTGCCTGCGCCCGGGCCTCCCGTCTCAGTCCCGCCCCTCTGTCGGGCCCTGCCCTCGAGACCCAGAGATTACCGTTTCTCCACACTGCCCCGTAGGGCGGAGGCCGCCCTAGGAATAGGCTTACACCCCCTCTCCTGCCACCCTAAAGGAATAAAGTGGGCCATCCAGGGGACCACGCTGAGTTCTGGGCGTTGATCGCCTTCCTGCCCGTCTCCGTCCCCTTTTCCTCTCCTGAGTGGTCCTCAGGCTTTAGAAGGTTTCTGCAAGTTTACGTTCGACCTGAACAGAGCCCTAGTGACTGGGATCTGATTTCAAAAAGGGAGATATTGATCCTAGTCCAACTGATGGTCCCAGAGCTGGTCACTGGGCAGACATTAGTCATGCTGGTTTCAGAAAGGGTGGTACTTGGCATAAATACTTCCTATCTTGTTCATACTGTATGTGTTATAGGCATGCCACACTCATTCATTTATGTATGCATGCATTCATTCGACAAATATATATTAAGCACCTACTTTGTGCAAGGCGCTCTATTAGGTGCTGGGGATACCATAGAGAAAAAGACAAGATCGTGGTCTTCTGCTTCCTAAACATAGCATAAGAAAAACCTCATTATTTCCTCTCATTTTGCCCTACCTAATGCTAAAATTTTGGCTTTCTTGCTTCCTCAGACTTTTTTCATTGGTTTAGGACTTTGGTGTGGAATTAAAAAAACCTTCCAGTCTGGCCTCCTTACCTGTTCAGTCTTCTGTCTCCCCACTCTTAGTCAGGCCAGCGTCCTCCTGAACTGAACTGACACAGTAGATTCCTGAATACTTTTTCCCGTCTATCCAAATTCCAACTGAAACCCTATTTTCTTGTTGACTTTTCCTACTGGCTCACACTTTTTCTTTCCCTTATCCAGTTTTCCATTGTGCTATATGTGTATGGAGCCCTGGTGGCAGAGTGCTTAAGAGTTCAGCTAAGCAAAAGGTTGGCAGTTCAAATCCACCAGCAGCTCCTTGGGAACTCTATGGGGCAGTTCTACTCTGACCTATAGGGCCCCTATGAGTCAGAATCTGCTCGATGGGGTGTGTACTTTATATGTGTGTACAGCAAAATTTAGTATACTGTTATATACTGTCGTATTCTTTCATTGTTTTTGTGTTTAAAGAATAGTGAATGAGTATGAAAACAAATGCAAACTATGACTATTAACAATAGATGTAAAATTCACTTGAATGGTTACAGTGAACGTTAAGATTCCTTCTGGAAACAGTTTCAGGCTAAATCCTCAGACTTTACATTCATTCTCTCCTGCTGTTAGAACTGTTTGAGGACCACTGCTAGTTCAGTCGGCTAATTTTTTAGTTTGGAACCTAAAGTTCAGAGATGTGACTTCCCAAGGTTGCCCCAAGCCCCTGGTCCCAGCCTGTCCCCAGCCCATTCTAGTCTGAGCAGAGCCAGGGCTCTCAGGGTGGTGTTCTGTCGTGCTGATACCCCGCTGGGTAAGTTCTGATTCAACCAGATAACAGTAGATGAAATAAATTGTTTTGTAAAGTCATTTTGAATTTTTTTTGTTAATTTTTATTTTGTTATTTTTGTTGAGAATATATACACCGCAAAACATACCCCAGTTCAACCGTTTCTCCATCTAGAATTCAGTGACATGGATTACATTCTTCAAGTTGTGCAGCTGTTCGCACCTCCTTTTCTGAGTTGTTCCTCCTCCGTTAACAGAAACTCACTGTCCCCTAAGGCTCCTATCTAATCTGATTTTCAATGGTTCCTAATGAACACTGTTAGGAATTGTGTGCTTTGAGTAGCCCACTAACTGGCTTTGCAGAACCGCAGCTATATAAACTCATTGCCTTTGAGTGGATTCTGACTCATAGCGACCCTATAGGGCACAGTAGAACTGCCCCGTAGCGTTTTCCAAGGCTGTAATCTTTATGAAGCAGACCGCAACATCATTCGCTCTTGGAACGGCTGGTAGGTTCAAGCAGCTGACCTTTCAGTTTGCAGCCAAGTGCTCAACCACTGCACCACCAGGGCTTCAACTACTTTTACACATATTGCTTAATTTGAACAATATTTTTAGATGTAGATATATTTATCTCTCAGTTAGATGAAAGTAGAGTGGAGTGAAAAAGTGAGATGACACAATCTCTGTTATTTCATTTATTATTTAAGAATACTAGTTACCATCTATTGAACACTTGGTCTGTGCAAAGCCCCATACGAAGTGCATTATGTACATTGCCTTGTTTAATTATCACAGCAACTTTGTGATTATTCCCATTTAGAAAGGAGAAAACGGAGGCTCAAAAAGGCAAAGTGATTTTCCTAAGGATTACACAACTAAAAAGTGTTATGGAAGGTCTTTCTAACTCCAAAGCCAGATCTCTTAAACACTATACCACACAGGCTGGCTGTTCTTAATTTTTTGTGAGATGTTTATTGGAAAAGAAGGTAAGTGAATGGGCGATAGTTAATTCACTGGCTCTCCGTGGGAGTGCTGCAGAGCGTGATGGGGCATTTTGGAAGTTTGTGTGGATGTTTTTAGTTGGAGTAACGATTGGGTGGCTCCTCTGGGTGTTGCAAATGGTTAATGCGCTCGGCTGCTAACCAAACTTTGGAGGTTCAAGTCCACCCAGAGGTGCCTTGGAAAAAAAGCCTGGTGATCTACTTCTGAAAAATCAGCCACTGAAAACCCTATGGAACACAGTTCTACTCTGACACACATGGGGTTGCCATGAGGCAGGGTCAGCTTGATGGCAACTGGTTTGGTTAATGTTTGAGTAACACTGCTGGCAATTTCTGGACAAGAGCCAGCGATGTTAGACACCCTGCAGCGTGCAGAAATGTCCCACAGTAGCCCACCTAACTCTGACATAGAAGGATTAGTTGCACTGTTTTAATATACACTGAGTTTTCCAGGAATGCAATAAATCGGGGGGTGGCGGGAAGGTTGTACTTTTTCTTATTTGGTACTTTACCAAGAATTGTACATCAGTTTGGAAAATTATGTCACCAGTGTCATTGCCAACTTCTGTTTGAGGCACTGGTATAACACGCCTGTATTTGCCTTTGAGCTGTTGCATTCATGGTAATTCTGTGTATAGATGTAAATAAGACTAGTATTTAAATACTGAAATACTCTGAGAACAGCTTGGTAAATAGCTGCTACCCCAAGCCTCCCTATTCCCTAGTGTCCCTCCTTGCAGGACCCTTCAGACCTCCCTACAGCCAGCAATGAAAGAGTTAATGACTCGCATTCAGACTTCCAGGATCCTTCACCAACTTTATTGACTTGTGCCAATGTTGGTGCTGGTGCCTGTGTTGTTTTGATTATCCCCATGGGTTCAAAATATCTCTCTTCTTCGTAATGTCATCTAGTATAGTTATGAAATATTTACATATGGAAATACATATTATTTTATTAAAATTACTTTTTAGTTCTTTAAATTACAGTTAGGACATATATTGTAGGCCATACATAGATAAAAGTTTTGTGCCTACCAAAAAAAAAAAGAAGGTCAAGAAGGGAGAGTGTTGACATGTCATGGGGTTGTTAACCAATGTCATAAAACAATATGTGTACTGACTGTTTAATGAGAAACTATTTGTTCTGTAAACCTTCACCTAAAGTACAATCAAAAAAAAAAAGTTTTGTGCCTAATCGGTTATAGTTATTAATGATTTCATTTCAAAATAGAAAACAAATGTTTCAAATTATTCAGTAAAAACCGGGTTAAATTTGATAGAGTGTTTAAAGAGTAGTGAATAAGTAGAGAACTGCTGAGTTAATCAGTTAAGCTCCACTAGGTTTTTACCCTATGTCTTTCTTACTTCAAGTTGAAACCACTAGCTTTTGCTGTTATAAATTGAAGATGTAGCTGGCCTCATATCAGTAATAAAAATGAAAACATCAATAATTTATATTCAGTTTTTATAGAGGTTATCATCTTGGAATAGCGTGTTCTATTTTTCATTGATTCAGGTGGCTCTTATTTCACCTCAGAATCAAGATAAAATGTTGTAGCTAATTTATTTTATTTTATTTTTTACCACTGGCATGGCAATCTTATTTCACACCTCTTTTTTCGTTCTTCCAGCAGACTTTATGCTTTATGCAGCGCCACTAATTTGTGTATGATTCGATTATTTGGCCGTACAAACTGGAATGTACTAATGTGGTCTCTTCTGTCTATAGAATTGTTATTTTCCTTCTGAATCAGTTTTTGGTGTCAATATAGAGAGCTCCCTGATTACGAATCCCTGCTGTAGATCAATACCGTGATAACATTGTAGTCAGTCCACCTATAATAATTTTTATTTTTGAATGAAAGTTTCTTCTCCCTGTATTAAATTTATTACTTCCTTTCCAGGTATGTCTAATGCCAAAGAGAGAAAACATGCTAAGAAAATGAGAAACCAGCCCACCAATGTGACTTTGTTCTCTGGCTTTGCGGCTAATAGAAGTGTAAAGCATCATAGAGGTGGAAAACCTGCCCAAACTCAAAAGGAAGGTAAGACACACACGATGCTGTCTCTCCATTCCCATGTAGATCAGATTGTTTTTGCCACCTTCTTTTGATCGTCATTATTTAAAGAGTTAAAAAAAAAAAAATCCCGTTGCCGCTGAGTGGATTCTGACTCATAGCGACCCTACAGGACAGAGTAGAACTGCCCCATAAAGCCCTAGGCGCACAGTGGTTAAGTGCTTGGCTGCTAACTGAAAGGTTGGTGGTTCGAAGACTGATGTGGCCGTCTGCTTCTGTAAAGATTTATAGCCTTGGAAACCCTATGGGGCAGTTCTACCCTGTCCTATAGGGTTGCTATGAGTCGGAATCAACTCGATGGCAAGGAGTTACAGGGTTTCCAAGGCTGTAATTTTTATGGAAGCAGGCTGCCACATCTTTCTCCAGCAGAGCAACTGGTGGGTTCGAACCGCTGACCTTTTGGTTAGCAGCTGGGGGCTTTAACCATTCACCAGCAGGGCCCCTTATCTAAAGAGTAAATGGGCTCAATTAAAAATAGATACATATTGTAACTGATATGTTTTAACTCTACCTTAACATCAATTATTATTAAAGTTCTATATTTTTGAAAATATGTGCTTTATCCATCACAGATAGAGCTTTGATGTTATTTTGAGACCAGAATACTTTGAATGGCAAGATATTTGTGTAGAGAATTTGCTTTTATTTCTTTAATTTAAGCATAGTTGTTCTTAACTTCAATGTGCATGAGAATTATGGTAAAAGATTAAATATTCAAAAATCACATTGACTGTAGTACTTAAAGAATAATAGATTTTAAATTAATGTGCACTATATGGAAAAAGAAAGCCTTGGTGGCATAGTGATTAAGAGTTCAGCTGCAAACCAAAAGGTCAGCAGTTCGAATCCACCAGGCACTCCTTGGAAATCCTATGGGGCAGTTCTACTCTGTCCTTTAGGGTTGTTATGAGTCAGAATAGACTTGATGGCAATGGGTTTGGTTTTTTTGGTTTTATATGGAGAAAATTTCCCTGATATCTGTTATATCTAAGGTTCTTTAATATGTCATATTGGTATGGTTACCTAGTATGCTGCCTACTAGTTATGTGACCTTGTGCAAGTTGATTCACCTCCCTACCTGAGATTCCTCCTTTTTGAAAGGGGGATGATAATAGCCATCTTACAAAGTTGTTGTAGGATTAAAGACATAATCAATGTTGCCACCCAATGATGTTCATTCTCCACTATAATCCTCTCTTATAAAAGTGACATATTTCTTTTTGTTTTCTTTTTGAAAATACACTAGAGTCTCGTTCTGGAACTTTACGACAGCTGGAAACCAAAGTGACCTGCCATTCACTGCTTGACCCTGATGCAAGTGAGCAGTCTTCCTCCAAAGTAATGTTCAGAAAAAAGGGAGGATGGAAAGCAGGCCCCGAGGGCACTTCTCAGGAGATTCCCAAGTATATAACTGGTAGGTGTTTATAAAGAAATGGTCTTTGATTATATCATGAGCTCTTTGTTTCTAGTGCAGCTAGATATGCTAACAAATTGCCCTATGCAGTGTCTTAGCTCTGCCTCCCCCGTCTCTCCTCTGCTGTTTCCTCCCTATTTTTGAACTGTTCCTCTCTGATGTTAAAATCTTTTTGGCTTCTCCCTTTCCTCTCCCCTTCTAAAAACATGAAATGCTGTCCAAACTCCTCAGCATGGCATTCTCCAAAGATGAAACCAAACTTAACACACTCTAAAGGCATTTAAGGCCTTTAAATACCTGACTCCAGACCCTTTCTGGCCTCATTGCCCCGTCTCCCTCACCCCCATTCCCATTAACACATAAACCCTATACTCTGCCACACCTAGTGTGTTTTTCATCTCTCTTTATGCCTTTTTTGGAGGAGTTCACTTAAATTTCTTCAGCACCCTGTCTACTCTTCACCAAAAGAAAAAAAAAAATTATTTTTCAACAGAGAAAACCAATAATAAGAATGGCCACATATTTAGAAAAAGCAGAAAATAGTAAGGAAAAAAATCACTTGGAATCAAAACCATTGTTAAAATTTTGTCTTTTCTTTGTTTCCCTGTGTGAGCGTGCACTTAAAAATGACCGTTTAATTATATTGCATGTGCATATATTGCATGTACTATATTGCACATAGCCCGCAGTTTCAACTAACTTGGTAAACTTGATCTTAAACTTATTTTTCTGATTAGAGAAGTAAAAGTGAATTCTTGTAGAAAACTTGGAAGGGTTAAAGAAGAATCATTCCATAGTCGCATGAAACAAGACAGCCACTACTGGTGTACAGCTAATAGGGGGTTAGAGAGGTGGGTAAATCAAAAGTTTGCATACTTTAAGTCTGTCTGCTTTGTGAAATCCAGCAGAAAAAGTGTTGACTCAAGACTTGCTGTTTTTAATGAAAGTGCTGTTTCCTTTGACAGCTTCTACGTTTGCTCAGGCCCGAGCTGCTGAAATCAGTGCTATGTTACGAGCGGTGACCCAGAAGTCTTCTAATTCCATGGTCTTCCAGACTCTGCCACGGCACATGAGGCGAAGAGCCATGAGCCATAACGTCAAACGCCTCCCTCGACGCTTACGTGAGATCGCCCAGAAGGAGGTATAGGTTTCACTTAGTGTAAATTTCCAGGTTGTGGTGTTGTTATGTGCTGTCGAGTCGATTCTGACTCATAGCAATCCTATAAGACAGGGTAGAACTGCCCCATAGGGTGTCCAGGGAGTGGCTGCTGGATTCGAACTGCTGACCTTTTGATTAGCAGCTGAGCTCTTACCACTTAGTCACCAGGGCTCCATTTTTAGGGTAGTAGTTCCTAAAAGAAATTGATACATATTGACCTAACAGAATTTGTTAAAATGAAAACAAACAAAAAAACCAAAGATTGCTCACCTTTTATGTATTTTTGGTTTAATCATTTTCTTCTCCTCCTGCACCCCCAGCCCGCCAAGTTAGCAGGCGGTTGGATATTACAGCTGCTTTTAAATATGGCATTTGGAAACTGCGCCCTCTTTTTAAAAATAGTTTATTTTATTTTGTTGTAGTTGAGAACATATACAGGAGAACATACACCAGTTCAACACTTTAAACGTGTAGAATTCAGTAACACTGACTACATTCTTCAGGTTATGCAGCCATTCTCACCCTTCTTTTCCAAATTGTTCTTCCCCCGTTAACATAAACTCACTGCACCCTACATTTCCTATCTAATTTTTTTGAGTTGTTACTGTCAGTTTGATCCCATATAGATAGTTCTTAAAAGAGAACAATGCTCAAGGCAGACATTGTTTATTAGTTATGCTAAATTACTGTTTGGCTTTAAGAAGACTAGTGGGAATTTTTTTTTTTTCTTTTTTTAATTGTACTTTAGATGAAGGTTTACAGAACAAACTAGTTTCTCATTGAATAGTTAGTACACATATTGTTTTATGACATTGGTTAACAACCCCACAATATATTAACACTTTCCCTTCTCGACCTTGGGTTCCCTATTATCAGTTTTCCTGTCCCTTTCTCCCTTCTAGTCCTTGCCCCTGGGCTGTTGTGCCCCTTTAGTCTCGTTTTGTCTTATGGGCCTGTCTAATCTTTGGCTGAAGGGTGAACCTCCAGAGTGACTTTATTGCTAAGCTAAAAGGGTGTCCGGGGGCCATACTTTTGAGGTTTCACCAGTCTCTGTCAGGCTAGTAAGTCTAGTCTTTTTTTGTGAGTTAAAATTTTGTTCTACATTTTTCTCCAGCTCTGTCTGGGACCCTCTATTGTGATCCCGGTCAGAGCAGTCAGTGGTGGTAGCCGGGCACCATCTAGTTGTGCTGGACTCAGTCTGGTGGATGCCATGGTAGTTGAGGTCCATTAGTTCTTTGGACTAATCTTTCCCTTGTGTCTTTAGTTTTCTTTATTCTCCCTTGCTCCTGAAGTGGTAAGACCAGTGGAGTATCTTAGGTGGCTGCTCACAGGCTTTGAAGACCCCAGATGCTACTCATCAAGGTAGAATGTAGAACATTTTCTTTATAAACTGTGTTATGCCAGTTGAGCTAGATGTTCCCAAGACCATAGTCCCCACAGCCCTCACCCCAGCAATTCAGTCTGAGGGGATACGTTTGATTTAAGATTTAAAGATTTTGTCAGGGCAGTAGTTTCGGGGGTCATCCAGCCTCCATGGCTCCAGAAAGTCTGGATTTCCTGAGAATTTGAAGTTCTGTTTTGCATTTTCTCTCTTTTGATCAAGATTCTTCTGTAGAATCTTTGATCAAAACGTGAACCCCAACTCTTTCAATAGTTGATGTTCCCCTACCAGATTCAGAATAAAATTCTGACTTCCCCCTTACCAGTCAAACTGTTTTAGCTCTGTGTTTTGGGGGTGTGGCCAGCTTGGTACTAGAAGATAGAAAATCAGCATCAGTGTCTAGTATTAGCCTTTTAGTTTTTTTTAAATTGAAAGCTAGAACTTGTGATGTCATTTTTGTACAGGTCTATTGTTTTAGACTGTCTCGGCTACCCGTTGTCTTTATTAAATTGATTCAAAATGTATTTATTGAGTGTCTTCCGTGTACCAGCTACTGTGCTAGGTGGTAGGGACAGTGTTCAAGAGGGTTAAATCCTTACCCTCAAGAGCTCACAAACTAGTGGAAAAGAATTTTTTTCAAAAATGTTTAGCCTGAGTATGGAAGACAGTAAGAGTAAAAACTAACCATGAATTGTACTTCCTAGATTTGATGTAAGGTATGTTTCCTTACATTAGCACTTGTCTGTCGGTAGCCTAACTGAAATGAAATGTGTGCATTTTCCTCACTTTTATAATTTTGGTCCTTAGCTTTGGTTTTAGTTACAGTCATAGAGGTTAACAACAAACAAAACTAGAGTTTGATTTACTCTCTCTTGTTATCTAATATTGTTGTTGTTGGGTGCCATTGAGTCAATTTCAACTCATAGTGACCCCATGAGATGTAGTGGAACTGCCCCCTAGGGTTTTCTTGGCTGTAATCTTTATGGAAACAGATTGCCAGGTCTTTCTTCCTAGGAGCTGCTGGGTAGATTATTAATTTATTAATACTTATTTATTAAATTTGTGTTACTGTGTTGGACATTTTAGAAATATTTGAATCGTCATAATCTATGAAGCTTGCTGAGTTAGAAAATCATAGAGCTGTGATTCCTTCCTAAGTTTGTCCAACTCTTAAAACCTTCACTCTTTCTATTGCCTCCTTTCTCTGTTTTCATTGGAGTAGCTTAACTGGAATGTAATGTGTTAGGAAATGTAGTATTTATATGGTTGCTATGAGTCGGAATTGATTCGACGGCAGCGGGTTTGTATGTTTTTTGTGGGGGGGTGCTGGGGGGGGTCTATAAGGTACTCCTCTTAATCTAAAACTAGTTGTTTTGAACTCCTAACATTTAACTTTGTTTTGGGATACTTACAAACTAGAATCTACCTTCTCTTCTTGAAAACACAGGCAGAGAAAGCAGTGCATCAGAAAAAAAAACATTCAAAAAATAAATGCCATAAAGCTCGAAGATGTCACAAAAACCAGGTGCTGGAATTTAACCGTAGACAAAAGAAGAACATGTGGTTAGAAACTCATATCTGGCATGCCAAACGGTTTCACATGGTCAAGAAGTGGGGCTACTGCCTTGGGGAGAGGCCGACAGTCAAGAGCCACCGAGCCTGCTATCGAGCCATGACAAACCGTTGCCTCCTTCAGGTACGCTTTTCCAGTTTGATTTTCTTCTTATCTGTATTTAGATCCTTTCGAGTATACCGTATTTTTACGCAGATAGTGTGTGCCTTCTGCGTTTGTTTGCTGGCCGTACCCTCCCCCCATGAGGCACCCTCACAAGCACCGCCACACCAATCCTCTTCCACATGTTGCTGTAAAAAAAAAAAAAAAAAAAATTAGCATAGCATGCTTATGAAAATACCTCTTGCGGGGGTTACTTCTTGGGGAGCTAGGGTGCAGCCAGGAAACAAACACAGAAGGCGTGCATTATTTGTGTAAAAGTACGGTAAGCTTCTAGAATAGTTTCTGGTATACCAAAGCCCTGTATATGAGGTTATTCATTTTAAAATTATTACTGAGCACAAAGCACTTTGGTAGATGCTGGAGATAGTGGGGAGACTGACATTAATCGAATCCTTAGCCAAATATTTGATTATGAAGGAAAAGTATGCAGTATGAGCATTTATAACAGAAACAAGGCAGACTTCCCCGTGGAAGCGATGGTGGAGCTGAGATTTAGTGGATAAGAAAACGTGGGCGTGGGGGAGGTAGAAAGAAGCCTGGCGAGTGAGGAATTGAAGGAAGCTCTGTGCGACAAGGGTGAAGAGAGTGAGAGCAAGGATGTATTTGTGTCATTAGGCTAGGGGAATAAGTAGGAACTGGATCATGCAGGGTCTTGTTGGCCATATTTCAGATTATTCAACATTGATTCATTAGTAGGGAGCCCTGGTGGTGCAGTGGTTAAAACGATCAGCTGCCAACCAAAAGGTCAGCGATTTGAACCCACCAGCTGTTCTGTGGGAGAGAGATGTGGCAGTCGATTCTGTGAAGATTTATAGCCTTGGAAACATTTTGGGTTAGTTCTACTCTGTCCTACAGGGCTGCTGTGAGTCGGAATCGACTTGACAGCAGTGGGTTTGGTTTTGGTCTTACTGTGTGCCCTGAGGAGTGTTCAAAATACTGCCCTGGCTGCAGTGGGATACTGGGAAAGATGTTTTAAACTCTTTGAGAGGACAGTTTGTTTTAGAGCATCTTGTTGTTAGGTGCTGTTGAGTTGATTTCAACTCACAGCAACCCCATGTGACAGAGTAGAACTGCCCTATAGAGTTTTCTTGGCTGTAATCTTTATGGAAGTGGATCACCAGGTCTTTCTCCCGAGAAGCTGATGGGTGGGTTCAAACTGCCAGCTGCTGAACTCTTAACCATTATGCTACAGGGCTTCTTTTAGAACCTCTTAGTAGTATTTATTTGACACCTTCCACCCCTAAATAGCTAATTAAATTGATTCCTGTTCTTTTTCAGTACGTATTTAGAAATTTGCTCTTTGCAGAAGGGCCTATCTTTCACACTCTTGGTCTTGACGCCTCTGTTTGCTAACTGTATGACTTTGTTCAAGTAACACCCTCTGTCAAATGAGATGACAGTAGTGTCTAGTTCATAAGGTTGTTGGGAGGATTAAATGACAGTCCACGAAAGGAGTTTAACCCGGTGCCTGGCACTCAGTAACCCTCCAGGGAATATTAACTGTTATTATAGTTGTTTAACATACTGATTTCACTAACTCAATCTGATCTCTTTTCATCTATTTAAGTTGGTATGGTCTTACTCTCATTAATCTCGTTTTTCCTTGTATATTGTTACTTAGTAAAAGGTACGTATAGTAAAGACTGAGGAATCTGGGATAAATTAGGTTTTGCAGCATTGTGTCTTTAGGCTTGGGTGTTAAGTAATGCTGAGGCCCCAGATTAGCTAACCAGAGTGAGCAACCTTAGCATAATTTTGCAGAATTTATTGTTGTTTTGCTTATTCTACTTTGGTTTCTTATCTTAGATAGATTCTGAGGAGGAATAATCCTTTACTTAGAAGCAGTTTTTACACGCTGCTTGGAACTTGTGTGTAAATACAGGATAAAACCCAGATTTTCTTCCTAAAAAGTAGGACACTGTAAAGTCCTTTTTAAATGAAAATTATGAATAACGTAAGCCATTTCATTTTGATCCCAACTGGTTTAAGAATATTTGTTAATGTAATAAGGAATTGGCAGTTTTCAGATGTTGACTTATGAAAAGATGGCTTTAGCAATTTTTCCTGTGTCTTGGATTTCTGGAGGCTTTTGGCTTCTTAGCAGTTTGACCCTATGTAAACGTCTAACTATTTAATTTTGTTTCCCACTTTGTGCAGGATTTATCCTACTACTGTTGTTTGGAGTTGAAGGGCAAAGAAGAGGAAATACTAAAGGCACTTTCTCAAATGTGTAGTATAGACACAGGTAAAGTTATTTTAAAGCCAAGTCCCATTTTAGTCCTTGTATATTTATTTCGTTGCATGAATGAGTGTCTGTGATAAGCATTTTGGCATTTAAATATACATAAACATATGTGAGACAGTTCTTGTCCCCAGTTAACTTAAGGAAAGGTAGGTGGCTTTTAAATAATTTCTAACATTGTCAAGTGTAAAGTGAGACAACCATTTTTCTAGTGGAGTGAAATAAGGCAAGAAGAAACCGGAAACTTTCATTAAATCATTTATCCAATAAGTGTTTATTGAGATCTTATTGTATGTCAGGCTTTGATGTAGACAGTGCTCAAAAACAAAACTTCATTCCTCTGGGAGACACAATAAATAATATGGCCATAAGGAAATAATAATGCAGTCTCAACACTTGAAATCATGGAATTTTGCTTTTGTCATTGCCAGGATTGACTTTTGCAGCAGTTCACTGTTTATCTGGAAAGCGTCAAGGTAGTTTGATGCTTTACCGGGCAAATCGATACCCCAGAGAAATGCTTGGGCCTGTCACATTCATTTGGAAGTCTGAGAGGAACCCTGGGGATGCCTCGGAGAGCAGGCAGTTGTGGATCTGGCTCCATCCCACTCTTAAACAGGTATCATCCTTCAGATTAGTTTCCCATCGTTGTGTTCCTGCGTTCTTAATTATTGCTGGAAGTCAATACTCTAGAAACTTAAAAGCGTAAAAATTTGGCTGTTAATTTGATATTTGAATATGGGGGGGGGGGGAGTTGTTTAAATATCAAATGAAGTACACCTTGACCTCTCACTTTTTAGTAGGCCTTAAGTACATAGAGAGATGAAAACCAACCTATTACGCAAATGGTTTGCAATGTTGCATTGGGACCAATGCCTCCGCTCTGCCTGAATTGATCCACAGGTATCTAGGTGCTTTAGGTGCTTGTTAGAGCCTATTTGAAGCTGTTTTGAGTAATTCTGATGATTTTTTAAAATATTGCATGTAGCTTAGCTTCTCTTCTTTGGCATACTCACTGCTTTTAGACTATAAACTTCCTCCAGTTTTCTTTTTACACTTATTTTTTTTTAATTTGGTCAGAGTGGTCTTGTTGTTTTCATAATCTTTGACATTTAGGAGTACTGTTTTGTTCAAATTGCCATGAGCTACTCAAAAAAGCCAAAAAAGCTTTAGATGATGTGACTTTATAATTTGTGAAGATATAAAGATATGAATTTTTAAAAGGGAGAAAAAAATAACATACACTAAACCCTGGTCGCGCAGTGGTTAAGAGCTTGGCTGCTAATCAAAAGGTTGGCAGTTCGAATCCACCAGCCACTCCTTGAAAACTCTATGGGGAATTCTGTTTGTCCTATAGGGTCACTATGAGTCAGAATCGACTCGACGGCAGTGGGTTTGGTTTTTTGGTGAAACTAACTTAAATCTGTAATGTGATTAGAAAAGTAAATGTTTAAATGTATCCTTAGGATGTCTTAGAGGAAATAAAAGCAGTGTGCCAGTGTGTAGAGCCTAACAAATCAACAGTCTGCACTCCTGACCCTCTTCTGACACCACCCCAAGAAAAAAGCCAAACAGAACTGCCTGATGAGAAAATTGGCAAGAAAAGAAAATGGAAAGATGATGGAGAAAATGCTAAACCCGTTAAAAAAATTATTGGGGATGGAACTAGAGATCCACACCAACCGTGTTCTTGGGTATCGCCAGCCACATGCATTGTAATTAGGTATGGGTCGAACTTGCTCTGAACCTACTGAACATTTTTAGTAAAGACGTCTCCATTTTTGCCAGTGGCACAGATGATGTATATGATGGAAATTTCTTTTTCTGTCTTTTAGTGATTTGACAATGGAGATGAACAGATACCGGCTGATTGGTCCACTCTCCCATTCCATCCTAACTGAGGCGCTGAAAGCTGCTTCTGTCCACACTGTAAGAGTAAATGTGACTGTAGTGTTTCATTCTTGTCATGTCATTCTGGCAAATTTGTGAAGCCTAATACGTAATTATGAGCCGCGCTGGCGCAGTGGTTGAAGCATTTGACTGCTAAACTAAAGGTCAACAGTTCAAAACCACCAGTGGCTGCATGGAATAAAGATGTGGCAGTCTGCTTTCGTAAAGATTTATAGCCTTGGAAACCTTACGGGGTCTCTTTGAGTCAGAATCGACTCGATAGCAGTGGGTAATACATAACTAAGGAGCCCTGGTGGTGCAGTGGCTAAGTGCCGGGCTGCTAACCAAAAGGTTTACGGTTCGAACCCACCAGCCACTCTGCAGGAGAAAGATGTGGCAGCCTGCTTCTGTAAAGATTACATGTTATGGGGCAGTTCTTCTCTGTCCTGTAGGGTCATTATGAGTCAATCGACTTGATGGCAACGGGTTTGGTTTTTGATTAATATATAATTTGGTAACATTTTGGGCCATGGCTTATCAATGTTTATTGCCCTACTTGTACTTGTTATCAAAGATTTTCTTATCTTTCACTTCTAGAAGAGCAGATCTAAGTGGATGCGATAAGTAAACTGAGTTGTTCATATTGAAATACAGACTCCCAGCTTGTGAGTTTAATACCAAAAAAACCAAACCTGTTGCCGTTGAGTCGATTCCAGTTGAAGGGTCTTAACCTCTGATCCGTGGGTTGGTACTGGGGAGGCCACTCACTGGTTTTCCCTGATTTTTAGGGAAAATCCCTCAAGTTGTATGCAGATTTTTTTGCACGTATGTACACGTGCGATGTGTATTTTCTGGGGCTAGTTGTACTGGTCTGTGCACCCTGAGAAAGTTAAGAACAATTTTTCTGGTGCAGCACTGTCCAGTGGCACTCTCTGCAGCGGTGATGTTCCTTTGTGTTGTCCAGTCCTTGAAATGTGACTGGGGTGACTGAGGAGCTGAATTTGTACTTTTATTTCATTTAGGTTAAATGGCAATTAAGTTTGAGCAGCTGTATGTGGCTAATAGCTACCCAAGGGGATACTGCAGGTCTAGAGAGTAGAGACTAAGAACCGGCCACTCTGGGTTCAGGCTCTGTTTGTTTTCCTGGAGTAGTGCAGCCAACCTTCTCAGCACACATTTGACAAGGTCAGATACATGATGATGGATATGAACAAGTTTTGAGTTGTTACAAGAACCAGTACCAGTGTTTTTCTTAGTATGTAAAATCTTGAGAGAAGTGTAATATTGTGGCCTTGCCTCTAATTAAGAAGCCCTGGTGGCGCAGTGGTTAAGCACTCAGCTGCTAACTGAAAGGTCGGTGGTTCGAAGCCACCAGTGGCTCCATGGAAGAAAGATGTGGCAGTCTGCTTCCATAAAGATCACAGCCTTGGAGACCCTATGGGGCAGTTCTACTCTCTGTCCTATAGGGTCGCTATGAGTCAATCAACTCGACAGCAACAGGTTTGGTTTTTTTGGTTTGCCTCTGATTAGAAGGGTAGTTAGTCTGGTGTTAATCGCCATATTAAATATAATGGCAGCCTCCCTGGTTCCCCCGTCACACAGTCACACACATACACACAAGGGGTGTGAGGCTGATATCACAACTATAACAAAATTATTGACAGTCTGCTTCATTATTTGTCTAGTTAACAGGAGCTGTTCTTTTTCAGGAGGGAGAGGATACAGAGAAGACACCTCACTGTTGGTGGATTGAAACCTGTAAGAATCCTGATAACATTTCCCTTCATCACAGACAAGAAGCCATTTTTGAATTGTTGGGAGGTATACAAAGGGAATACTGGCTTATTCTGGGGAGGAAGGGAAGTGGGTTAAGAGCATCTTACACTTGTGCCACCTACATGTATAATACCAGCACCAGTTGCCGTGGAGTCAGTTCTGACTCATGGCAACCCCATGTGTGTCAGAGTAGAACTGTGCTCCGTAGAGTTTTCAGTTGCTGATTTTTTGGAAAGATATTGCTAGGCTTTTCTTCCAGAGTGCCTCAGGGCGGACCCAAACCTCCAACCTTTCATTTAGCAGCCTAACTCTAAACCGTTTGCATCACCCAGGGACTCTACCTACGTGTATTGTTGCTTTTTAACTTGCAGCTGTTCGTTAAAGTACAGCAAGAGAAGCAACTAAGAGTGATCCCTAAGCTCTGTGAATAGAATAAACATTATATTCATGTTTATGAAACAAACAAAAATCCTATGTCAATATTCTAAGTAGCTGGCATTTGATACAGATAAATGCATATACTAGGTACTGAACTAAAATCTATACTAACTTATACATGGTTGCATTGTGCTCATAGCTACTATAGTTATCATTGACAGAAGCATGAATGTTTGTGTTGTAAAGTACCCTGTTTTATGTTAGTTTAATGGTTTTTTGCAGAAACTGTTGGCTCTTTATGAATGTCGATTTATTCTCTTAAAGTACCAATGGGAAAGAAGCGAAGACTTATTTTTAAATATGAAGAAAAAAGTGTCACTAGAAAATGTGAAAGATCTGAAAATATAAGCAAATGTGTATTTAATGTGAATCATTTTCTGAAAGCTTTTTTTTTGTTGTTGTTGTTAAAGGAATAACATCACCAGCAGAAATTCCAGCAGGTACTATTCTGGGACTGACAGTTGGGGATCCTCGAATAAATTTGCCTCAAAAGAGGTCCAAAGCTTTGCCCGATCCAGAAAAATGCCAAGGTAAAGTTCTTGAAAGAATCCCTGATTTTCCTCGTTATTTTAAGCAGTCCAGTAGAAGAGTTCTGTCTCTGACTCCTGTTTAATAACTTCATCTGTAAAAAATGAGGGCAGTCTTTATCTGTCTGCATTGCAAGATGATTACGATGGAAAGGGGACTGTGCATGGAAGTATCTTCTAGCTGGAAAACATGTAACCTGATTCTTACGTTGTTTTTTTTTTTTTTTTTTTTTTTTTTTTAAATGAGTTCTCTGTATTTAGTATCTAGTAAAACCTGACTCTCTGCAAACCAAGTTCTCCAAAAATGCCTGGCATTTCAGGATTTTAATTGTGAGGAAGGGATCTGCACCCGCAGCTGGTCTTGTGCTCAGTGGAAGCCTCTGTCTGACCATACAGATGATCCAGGTTCGAATCCTGGCAAGGCCATCCCAGGTGCTGAGGTCTGAGATGTCTTGGTTTAGACTGAGTTGAGTGGCCTGAGAGAATTGTTGGGTTGGAGTAGCAAAGCAAGGCGGGTAGGGGGTTGGCTAAAATTTTAGTTTTATCTGGGATTTGCAGGGATTGCCGTAATCTTTCATTGTATTTACTGTCATTGAAACGCGTTTAATTGGAAGGATAATTAAAATTAGGCTTGTGAAGGTTTGTAGAAAAAATACAGGTGTGTGTAGTAATGTAAGACTTTTTTACCTCTCCACATGTAACTAGATAGCTTGTTAAGTGAGTAATAAACTTCTCTCAGAACTTCACATGAAAGGTGGACTGGATGAGAGAGGAGTGTGAAGATATTATGGTAAGTTAGCTAATTATGAGGCCTAAGAGTTTACTCAGTGAATGGTTGCCTCTTTTTGGTTTTTGTTTTTTTTTAACGGCATTGTGGTTTGGTGCAATCCTAAAAGTTGCAGTGTCTGCTTTTCTTAGACTACGTCCAACAAACAAGTAAATGTTGACTATCGTAACCACTTTAAAGCTGTAGTTGAATTCTACTTAGCTTTCCTTGCTGCCTCAAATCCTTTTTTGGAATGGACAGTTATATATTAAATCCTTTCTAAGGCTTTTCATCTTAATCTGAATCACTTCAAGGCAAATTAAAGTATCTTGAAAAGCACAATTTAATTCTATGATAAAAGCTTGTCATCATGTTAGTCACTGCCGTGATCTTTCATTAATACCTGGTTTAAGTGATTTCTTTGAAGAAGTATTTGGCAGGTGAGCTACATAAAGAAGTAAACTTTTTAAGGAGTTAGTATTGTGTAACAGTCGTTCTAACAACCATAATACTTCTAGGACGATGACTCAAAACTAAGGTTAGAAATATACTTTGATGAGCTAGGTCAGTTAATTAAAAAAAAGAAAAAAAGAAGGGCTTGCCTGATGTGGATGACCACCTTTTTGTCTTCTTTTGTGAACTGGGAATTAGAGTGCTCTGAGGAGAGGGTACATGAAGAACCTGAAGTGATGGTGCATATTCTCAGATGCTTTGAAAAGGTTTTCTTGATCATTTGGCTCTTGAGCTTGAATTAAATATTGTTGTTAGGTGCCATCAAGTCAGTTCCGACTCATAGTGACCCTGTGTACAACAGAACGGAACACTGCCCGGTCCTGCGCCATCCTCACAATCGTTGCTATGTTTGAGCCCATTGTTGCATCCACTGTGTGAATCCATCTTATTGAGGGTCTTCCTCTTTTTCGCTGACCCTCTACTTTACCAAGCATGACATCCTTCTCCAGGGACTGATCCCTCCTGATAACATGTCCAAAGTGTGTGAAACAAAGGTTTGCCATTCTCGCTTCCAAGGAGCACTCTGGCTATACTTCTTCCAAGACAGACTTGTTCATTCTAGTGGCAGTCCATGGTATATTCAGTATTCTTTGCCAACACCATAATTCAAAGGCATCAATTCTTCTTCACTCTTCCTTATTCATAGTCCAGGGTTCACATGCAAATAGATGATTGAAAACCCCACGGCTTGGGTCAGGCGCATCTTAGTCCTCAAAGTGACAGCTTTGCTTTTCAACACTTTAAAAAGGTCTTTTGCAGTAGACTTGCCCAGTGCAATATGTCATTTGGTTTCCTGATTGCTGCTTCCATGGGTGTTGATTGTGGATCCCAGTAAAATGAAATACTTGACAACTTCAGTGTTTTCTCTGTTTATCATGATACTGCTTTTTGGTCCAGTTGTGAGGATTTTTGTTTTCTTTATACTGAGGTGCAATCCTTACTGAAGGCTGTGGTCTCTGATCTTCATCAGTAAGTGCTTCAAGTCCTCTTCACTTGCAGCAAGCAAGAGTGTGTCATCTGCATATCACAGGTGCTTAATGAGTCTTCCTCCAGTCTCGATGCCGTGTTCTTCTTCATATAGTCCACCTTCTCAGGTTATTTGCTTAGCTAACAGATTGAATCAATATGGTGAAAAGAATACAACACTGACACACACTTTTTCTGATTTTAAACCACACAATATCCACTTGTTCTGTTTGAATGACTGCCTCTTGGTCTATGTACAGGTTCCTCACAAGCCCAGTTAAGTGTTCTGGAATTCCCATTCCTCTCAATTTTTTATGATCCACACAGTCAAATGCCTTTGCATAGTCACTAAAACACAAGTAAACATCTTTCTGGTATTCTCCGCTTTCAGCCAAGTTCCATCTGACATCAGCAGTGATATCACTCGTTCCACATCCTCTTCTGAATCTGGCTTGACTTTCTAGCAGCTCCCTGTCGATGTACTGCTGCAACTGTTTTTGAATGATCTTCAGCAAAATTTTACTTGTGTGTGATATGAATGGGACTGTTCAATAATGTCCACATTCTTTTGGATCACCTTTCTTTGGAATGGGCAAAATATGGATCTTTTCCAGTCAGTTGTCTAGGTAGCTGTCTTCCAAATATCTTGGCATGGATGAGTGAGCACCTCCAGTGCTGCATTTGTTCATGGGAACATCTCAGTTGGTATCCCGCAAATTCCTGGAGCCTTGTTTTCGCCAGTGCCTTTAGTGCAGCTTGGACTTCTCCCGTCGATTCTTGATCATATGCTGCCTCCTGAAGTGGTTGAACATTGACCAAATCTTTTTGGTACAGTGACTCTGTATGTTCCTTTCATCTTAACACTTTAAAGAGATCTTTTGTAGCATTTTTTCATACAAGTAACAGGTGTTCTCGTTGAGATTTAAAAATATTATTCCTGCTGTACTGTTTTTTGTAATTTGCTTCCTTAGCATTTGCTGATTTGCTTTGATAGATTTTTTTTAACTTGTCCTTGTGCTTTAGAAAATATTGAACTTATATTATGCTTGTAAGGCTTGTTTTAGTCTTTCTCTTTAAAATTGCTTGGTAGTGTGACCTGGCCATACTACCAAAAACATGTCTTGTTCCACTTAGGATGGTAGGTGAGTGATCATCCTTTTATTTTTTACAGCTTGTGCCAGCACTTTAGAGTGCTGGTCTGCAGCTGACTTTCAGAAGTGCCAGTTACTGGTCATACAGCCGTGGCTTCTTGGTTTCTGCTCTTGGGAGAAAAAATCTAATAGCTTCACATGGGCCCCCTTTAACTGCTCTGCATATTAAAAATAGAGCGAATTTGAAGGCTATAACTTTGGTTTTGTTTGATTCCCAAATGATACAGCCTTTTATTAGTTTCCTTTGCTTCCGTAAGTAAACCTTTTAAAGAAAATTTGAAATTTGGTGATTTTCATATACATTTAAGAAAGGAGAAAACAAGCTATTTCAGTCAACCTTTAAGTCATAATTCTGGAGTTATGTAGTTAATTAGAAGGCTTCGTCTGGATATGAAGGAGAAAATGCTTAACATGAGTGTTGAGGCCGGACTTGTAATTACATCCAGAATTGATATTTGTGCATTGCACGCTGACTCAGCTGGTGATATTCTTTTCTGTCACCCGTGGGTACTGTTAACCTAGAAGGTCCTTCTCCTTTGCCTTCAGACATAGTGTACTTTTCTTTTAAAAAAATTTTTTTTAAGAATCTTTAGAGATGAGTTAGTCCTTTCCTGTGTCTTTACACCCTGGGAATTAACTGTATCTTTTGTCTGCAGCCCAACGTGAGTGAAATCTGAGTTGCAGTACTCAAATCTATAGCAGTGCTCTACAAGAAAAGGGCTCTGGATAGACAGAGGCTATTTGAAATGGAGCCTGTTTGCTCCCAGACGGGCTGTGTGAACTTCCACAATATGCAGTGCTGTGACTTGAGATGCTCTTGACTATTAGCTCTCTGAGGAAGAGCAGTGTACTAGATGCAGCTGCTGCTTTTTTGTTTTTAAATGTGTTTTAGGTGAAAGTTTACAGCGCAGATTAGTTTCGCATTCAAAAATTTATACACAAATTGTTTTGTGACATTGGGTGCAATCTCTGCAATGTGTCAGCACTCTCCCCCTTTCCCTCTACACCCTGTATTCCCTCTGTCCTCTCATCCAGGTTTTCCTGCCTTCTCGTCTTTGCTTTTGGGCATTAGCCCCTTAGGTCTCGTATACTTGATTGATCTAAGGAGCATATTCCTCACGTGTGTTATTGTTTGTTTTATAGGCCTGTCTCGTCTTTGGCTGAATGGTGGACTTCGGGAGTGGCTTCAGTTCTGAGTTAGCAGGGTTTCTGAGGGCCATAGTCTCAGGCGTCCCTCCAGTCTCTGTCAGACCAGTAAGTCTGGTCTTTTTTTGTGAATTTGAATTTTGTTCTATATTTGTCTTCTGCTCTGTCCCGAACCGTCTATTGTGATTCCTGTCAGAGCAGTGGTGGTAGCTGGGCACCATCTAATTCTTCTGGGCTCAGGCTGGTGGAGGCTGTGGTTCATGTGGTCCATTAGTCCTTTGGATTGATATTTTCCTTGTGTCTTTGGTTTTCTTCATGTTCCTTTGCTCCAAATGGTGATGGGACCAATAGATGTATTTTAGATGGTTGTTCACAAGCTTTTAAGACCCAGACACTACTCACTAAAGTAGGATGTAGAACATTTTCTTTATGAACTATGTTATGCCAGTTGACCTAGATGTCCCCAGAGATCATGGTCCCCAGTCCTCAGCCCCAATAACTTGGTACCTCAATGTGTTTGGTGTGTCTAAAAAACTTAATGTGGCTTTGCCTTGGTCAAGTTGTTCTGACTTTCCGTATATTGTGTGTTGTCTTTCCCTTCACTAAAGTTAATACTTGTCTACTATCTAGTTAGTGATTTCCCCTTCCAACCCTCCCCTCCCTCGTAACCATCAAAGATTGTTTTTTCTATGTGTAAACTTTCTCTTGGGTTTTCATAATAGTGGTCTCATGCAGTATTTGTCCTTTTGTGATTGACTTATTTCGCTCAGCATGATGCCCTCCAGATTCATCCATGTTGTGAGAAGTTTTGTGGATTCATCATTGTTCTTTATCATTGCATAGTATTCCATTGTGTGCGTGTACCATAATTTATTTGTTCTTCTGTTGATGGGCACTTAGGTTGTTTCCATCTTTTTGCTATTGTGAATAATGCTGCAATGGTCATGGGTGTGCATACGTTTATTCGTGTGACACCTCTTGCAGTTGCTGCTTTTAAGGAGTTTGCATCTCAGAACTTTTCATCAATTTGATTTTCTTTAACTTTGTTCTCCCCTGAGATCTATCACACTTTGGCCCATGCTTTGTTACGCTTCCAACTTATTTTTTTTTCCAGCCATCACATCCACACAGGTATGTGACTTTGAGTGACCTTTCTATGTTGGCATTTTAGACCATTACCAAAGCTCATGAATTGGCTGAGGTTTTTTTTTTTGTTGTTTTGTTTTTTTCATCCTTCAGTCCATCAGAATGAAATTTGGCATGTAGGGTGTTTCTCCTGTTAATATACATGCTTATAACTAGAAAAAATTCCTTCCCCTTCTCAATTAGAGTATTTTCTGGTGTAGTCTGGCTTACTGAAAGAGATGAAATGATGTTTCACAGAAAATAAGCTCATTTTAATGGACTAGAATAATTTGATTCACAGAGGACTAAATATTTAGTTCAATTAAAAATGGATATCAGAGATTTGAAGTATGAGGCAGAAGAAAAGGATAATATCTGTTGGCTCCCTGCTGTTGTGCCAGGAATGGTAGAAAAAGCACTGAAGCCAATAGCTAAAACCCGGCCTGGCCTGTCTCAGCAATTTATAGAGGCATTGCTCACCTCTGCAGTGGTTCTAGAATTTGATTTTCTTGAATTTGGAATTAGGCAGTTAGAGGCAATTTAATGTGATGTTTGCATGCTTTTAATACGCTAAAAATAAGTGTCAACAATAAAAATTTTCAGAGCCTTTGCTAGTTCACAAATTATGAAACCAGCTGTAAGAATAACTTAATTTCTTGTCAAATGTCTTCTTCTAGAGAAGTTAAGTAACCCCCTGTAAAATACTTTCTTGTATAACAAAAAGGTCTACTGGCAACTTTTAGAGTTTGACTTCATTGATCTAAAGGATGTGGTTTGAAGGCTGTTTCTTTTCCCTCTTAGATAATGAAAAAGTTAGACAGCTGCTTCTGGAGGGTGTGCCTGTGGAGTGTACACATAGCTTTATCTGGAACCAAGCTATCTGTAAGAGTGTCACAGAGAATAAAATCTCGGATCAGGTAACCAATGGCATAGGGATTATTGGTAAGGTCATAAATGACTAGTTGCAATTCTAGAAACTGTAAAGAGTTATTTCATACTTTATAGAATGCCATAGACTTCCTTTTATTTTCAAATTATTGATCCCTTATGATACACACTAAGATACTTCTTTCTCCTATTTTTAGGGTAAACTATCTCTAGAAAAAGTTAAAGACTTTTTCTTGAAATGATAGCCTTGTAGTTTAAATACATGTTTTTCTTTCATTTTTTTTTTTTCTTTTTCCCTTAAATGGTTTCTGTCTTCTTTAATTTCACATTTCTGAACACCTACCACGGGCCAGGCAGTGTAATAGATCGTGGGGTAGATGAATAGGATATAGTCAAAGGTATAGGGTACTGAGGAAGCCTAAGGAAGAGGTTCTGAGCTCTGACTAGGGAAATTAGGGGAGGCTTCCTAGTTGGAGGGGCTGGTCAGAATTAACCAGACTTCTTTAGGGCAGGGGCAGGGGCAAGGCTGCCGTGGAGAAAGGATTGCATGCCCAAAGGCCCAGGCCCAGGCCAAAACAGGATGATATGCTCCTGAGTCTCCAAATAGAGCAGTAGCGTAGAGTTGAAGGTGGGGCAGGAACTGAAACTGGAGAGATAAATAGGGGCCTTGAGTCATTTTAAGTATTTGGATTTTATTGTGAAGATAAAGTTTTAAGCAGAACGATGACATGATCAGATTTCACTCTGGTAGTAGTATGGAAAGTAGATTAGACTGGGGATGAGGATGGGAAGGAGCGGAGCTGGAGAGACTAGTGGTTGGATGACCTCAAGAGCCCTTGAGATCGTCCAGGTATGAAATGATGGGGGCCTGAATTGTGGCAGTGGGGGAGGGGACCTGGGATGAAGGGGACAGAGCTTAATATATATTTCTGGAAGGTAAAATTGACAAGACTTCGTAGCTGGCTGGAAAATGAGAGGAAAGAAAGGAGGAGACCTGTAGGCTAGCTCCTAATATTCCACCTAGGGTTTAGAATGTCAGCCGAAAGAGAACCAAGACCATGTCTGACTTGTTCGTTGTGCCGTATTTCCAGATTCTAGCAAAGTGTCTGGCACATAAGATGCACTAAGTAAATATTTGAGTGAGTGAGTAAATGATCTGTGTAAATTATGGCTCTTTCAGCTAGATGGGGAATGCAGGTAGAAAACAAAGGTGGTGGGAAAGATGATGTGGTCAGTCTTGGATAAATTGAGTTTAAGGGGCTTATGGGACTTGCCCACCACCTGTCTGTCAGTTTGTTGTACTGTGGTGGCTGGCATGTTGCTGTGATGCTGGAAGCTATGCCACTGATATTTCCAATACCAATCGAGTCACCCATGGTGGACAGGTTTCAGCAGAGCTTCCAGACTAAGATAGAAAGGCCTGCCAATCTACTTTTGAAAATTAGGCAATGAAAACCCTATGGAGCAGAGCAGAATATTGTCCAGTATAGTGCTGGAAGATGAGCCCCCTAGTTTGGAAAGCACTCAGAATACACAGTGGCTACAACAGTAGACTCGAGCATACCAGTGATCATGAAGATGGCGCAGGACTGGGCAACATTTCATTCTGTTGTATGTGGGATCGCCATGAGTTGGAGCCAGCTCGACAGCAAGTTAACAACAATAACGTGGGACTTCCCAGGAACAGATGTCTGGGATACAGGTTTCTGTTCAGGGAGGAAAGGTCTGGGATGAAGAGATACATGTTTTGGAATCACCAGCCTGCAGATGGTAGTGGAAACTGGTACAAAGGTAAAAAAAAGAATTAGGACTTGGCCATGGCCTGAAGAGCTTCCTCAGGTGCAATTAGACTTTTCAACATGGAGGCAGTCTCTTGTACAGTTTTCTAAATCAAGTGGTAGCCCTCTGGCCTACCTATTAATCTGGTTTTACAGCTGACAAGAGAAATCTGAAAGCTTGTGTTATTGTCTACTCTTTATGTTCCACTTAACAAATAATTTGTAGAATTTTCTATCTTGAATGCTTAAGAGGTAGTGAAAAATCCTCAGGAGTCACTGTGTTTTTCCAGTTGCCCCTTCTTAAGACATTGTCACTGTATTATTTTTATCTTTTTATTTCATGACAACAGATTTTAATCAAAATAAATGTAGGGACAGAGTATCAAAACATAAGATTAATCTTGATATAAGCAATTAGCAGAATGAATACATGTCATTTTATAACTTTGAACCATCTAGTATATTCCAGCCCAAATTTAGCAGCTTATTTAAAATAATTTGGCACTTGTAGAGAGGAAAAGCTTTATCATAGGAGGGGTACCTTTTACTTAAAATGGCTCCCATTTATTTGTTGAGAATGCTTTTTGTTTTCCTTTGCCTTTTAGAAGGGTATTTAACTTTTAAAAGCTGCTTATTGGGAGACCCACTAGAATCTCCCAGAAGACTTGAGTTGTTTGTCTTGAATTATTTTCTTCCACTTTAGGATTTAAACCGGATGAGAAGTGAATTGCTGGTGCCTGGGTCACAGCTTGTTTTAGGTCCCCAGGAATCCAAGATACCTATACTTTTGATTCACCAGCCAGGGAAAGTAACTGGTGAAGACCGACGGGGATGGGGAAGTGGCTGGGATGTCCTTCTTCCAAAGGGCTGGGGCATGGCTTTCTGGATTCCATTGGTAAGTTTACTTTTTGATTCTGACTAATAGTTACAACATTTAAAATGCATTCCTAATGAATACTGAGTGCTGAAAAATGTTCAGACCTATGCACAACTTCGAAATTGAGTGGTACTTTTCTGCCCTTAACGTATAATTCTGGATACAAGATACTTCATGCATCTAGTTCTTGGAAGCAGTTTTTCATTCATAAGACTTGTGCTGATGTATTGTGAATTTTTGAGGGTTTTAAAGTGGCCTGATATTTGAATAGTAGAGGCAACAAAATGTTGAGGTTTTTCACTTGAAGAAATCTATTACAGTTTAACAACAAAAGACTTAACTTTTATAGATGTATAGAAAACGTTTTTTAAAAAAATGCTAGTCATATACTCCTGGTTTATCTACTGTAGTAAAAAGTTTTATTAAAATTGAATGGTCTTTTTTTCTGGTTGGTTTAAATGTTACTATGGTGCTATAGATTATAAAAGGCATGTAAGAATTTGTTAGATTCATGCAGGTAATTTTTAGCAATTACGCCTAGTACAAAGGAAATTCATTTAATCATTTAGGTGGGAAATATTTTAAAATAATTCTACGTAATTATTTTTATTATGAAATATTCCAAGTACACAAAAACCATAGTTACTGAACCATGGTCTCGGGGAACATCTAGCTCAATTGGTGTAACGTAGTTTATAAAGAGAATGTTCTATATTCTACTTTGGTGAGTAGCGTCATCTAGGGTCTTAAAAGCCTGTGAGCGGCCATCTAAGATACTCCACTGGTCTCATCCCTTTGGGAGCAAGGGAGAATAAAGAAAACTAAAGAGACAAAGGAAAGATTAGTCCAAAGGACTAATGGACCACAACTACCATGGCCTCCACCAGACTGAGTCCAGTACAACTAGATGGTGCCCGGCTACCACTGACTGCTCTGACAGGGATCACAATAGGGGGTCCCAGACAGAGCTAGAGAAACATGTAGAACAAAATTCTAACTCACAAAAAAAGACTAGACTTACTGGCCTGACAAAGACTGGAGAAACCCCAAGAGTATGGACCCCGGATACCCTTTTAGCTCAGTAATAAAGTCACTCTGGAGGTTCACCCTTCAGCCAAAGTTTAGACAGGCCCATAAAACAAAACAAGACTAAAGGGGCACAACAGCACAGGGGCAAGGACTAGAAGGCAGAAGGGGACAGGAAAGCTGGTAATAGGGAACCCAAGGTTGAGAAGGGAAAGTGTTACTGTATCGTGGGGTTGTTAACCACTGTCATAAAACAATATGTGTACTGTTTAATGAGAAACTAGTTTGTTCTGTAAACCTTCATCTAAAGTACAATAAAACAAAAAACTATAGAAACTGATAAAATGAATGCCTGTGTATCCTTCACCCTCCACCCAGCTTAAAAAATAAAATATTCCAGATTTGCTTGAAGTAGCTTATATAGCCCCTGTCAAATCCTATTTCCCTCCCTCCCTCCCTCCTTCTAAAATCATCACTAGTCCGATTTTGGTGTTTGTCACTACCATGCATGTGTTCATAGCTTTGTTAAGTATGTTTGTATCCAAAAACAAAATAACTATGTTGGGCATGTTTTTAAACTTTATGTATTTCACTGTATATATCCTTTTGTAACTTACTGTACTCACTCAGCATTGAGATTTTTATATGTTGATTGATGAAGCTCTGTTTCATTCATTTTTACTATTTTACTATTGTATGGTGGGGTTATCCCTAAGTGCATTATCCATTCTCTTTTTGATGCACATTTACGTTGTTTCCCATTTTTCCTGTACAAATTAATTAAGCAGTTTCATTTTAAGTAGTTAAATTGACAGTATCTTTTTGATATTTCTTTTAGATCTATCGAGGTGCCAGAGTTGGAGGATTAAAAGAAGGTTTAGTACATTCTCAGTATAAAAGATCACCTAACATCCCAGGTGATTTCCCAGACTGCCCTGCTGGGATTCAGTTTGCTAAAGAGCAAGCTAAGAATCTTCTTGAAAAGTACAGAAGGTAAGACACTGACTAGCTTTTTAAGGGGAAAAGAGGAAGTGCCTACTTATGTTGGCTGCCATGTTTGGTGAAATAACAGATTGGAAGTGAGGATATCAAGGAGTGGATAGGTCAGGGTATTAGTAGAATGGTTTATACAGGTGCTGAAGCAACTTGATGGCAATGGGTTCGTTTTGGGTTTGGTTCTCATGTATTACAAACGTTCCCTGTTTTCTGTGCCTTGCAATTTTAGATTTTTACACCATTTTTAACACTGTATTTTCTGTATGGTTTTAGACTTTAGTGTTCTGCCTAGAAAGTCTTTTCTAATTGCAAGATTATAAAACTATTCACATATGTTTTTAAGAAGCACTGTAATGTAGTAAGGAGCCCTGGTGGCGCAGTGGTTAAAGCAATCGACTGTTAAACATACAGTTGATGGTTTTAAACCACCAGTGGCTCCACTGGAGAAAGATGTGGCAGTCTGCTTCCATAGAGATTTATAGCCGGGGAAACCCCATGAGGTCGCTATGAGTCAGAATCGACTCGATGGCCGTGTATGGGTAATGCAGTGGTTTGAGAGGTCATACTGCCTATCTTAGCTCCACCACTGAGCTGTGTGATTAACTTGTGGGACCTCGGTTTAGAAAAAACCTACTTCATGGTGTGATTGTGAGAATTGTATTAACTAGGCCAGTGCTAGTTGCTGGAACAAAACCCCAGAATTTACCCTATGGATTTACTCGTGCGTGTGGAAAACATTCAGGGTTATTCACTGCAGCATTATTTGTAGGAGCAAAAGCTTAAAACTCACCAAACTGCCCTTCAGGAGAGAGCTGTCTGAATAAATTAAGATATAACCATGGTGGAATAAGACACACAGCCTTTTAAAAAAGAGTGAGGAAGCCATTGATGTGCTAAATCCATAAGATGTTTCCTGAAAAAAAGTGAGGTTAATAAAAAATACTGTATGTAGTATGCTACCATTTATATAAAAATGGGAAATAAAGATTAACATATTTGCTTTTCTGTACCTCAGAGGTCTTGGAAGGATTTATAAGGAGCTGATGATGATATTCTCTGTGGAGGGTAACTGGGTCATGTGAGGTGAAGAGAGAGAGAAAGAAACTTCATTGTAACCCCTTTTGTGCCTTTTGGCTTTTGAACTTTGTAAATGTCCAGAGACACCATTGTACAACCCGAGGGGCACCATTTACTTGTAGTCTTTCAGGAATGGTATGCCCTGAAGCTGGGCAAGGCCACATGGGGCTACTTAATTGTCCAATCCTAAATTGTTCAAAATTGGTTCTCATCTTTGTTTTTTATTAGACGCCCTCCTGCAAAACGGCCCAACTATGTTAAACTTGGCACTTTGGCCCCTTTCTGCTGTCCCTGGGTGCCGTTGACTCAAGACTGGGAGTCAAGAGTACAGGCCCAAGAAGAGTCTTGTGTATCTTCATCTCCAAATGGTGGAGAGGGCGACACAAGGAGAGATGAGGTGCCTTGTGCGGCCACACCTGGAGAAACTGGTAAGCTGTCTGTAAACGAACCCAGAGAGCCAGAGGACACAACGCACACAAAGTGTCAAGGCCAGCCAGGGCCCGAGCGGGTCGGAGACCAGGACGCTGCTGGGCGCAGTGCTGCTGCCACGGGCGGTCTCCTCTGCGTCCTTAGGTAAGCGTACGGGACTTCTGGATAAATTTGGGGTTGATTCTTTTAACGCTGAACAGGATGATTTCCTTTAGGCAAACCCCAAGTGAATTTATGGACTTCCTGAAAGGAAAGCCTTGTTTCTTAGAGGGCTCAGGGAAAGAGCATAATAAAATTTGATTTGGGGCATGATACTAACCGATGAAAAGATCTAAAATACTGTCATCGTAGACTTAAACCAAGGCAGCTTTTTTCTCCCGAGCAGGCTGTGGCCCGTTTCATTTAGTCTTTGCTCACAAAGTGGTACTGTCACAAGGATGGTCTTAGGTAACGAAGAACGTCTGCATGTCTGAGCAAACGTTCTTTGCTTTACATCACTGAACTAGATTTCTTCTGTTTCCTTATGAATTATCTGAATTTGTGGTAAATTAGCGACCCAGTCAGTGTGATATTGTAATGTCACAGAGGCTCCCATGTAACAGTGTGTCCACACTGACCACTGCTACAGGCTGTTAAGTTTAAAACGTGCCTGGCCCCCTTGTCTCATACTTACTTATACTCTTCATAATCCCATGTTCTTCTTTCTCAGTGGAACTTCACGTATAACTGTCACTTGGAGTTTCTCTGCTAATCAGAGTATCAGCCCCTCTTCACTGTGTTACAGCCCTGGGTTCTAATCCCAACACCTTATTTTTCTCTGCCTTCAGCTTCTTAAGCCTTTAGCCCTTCAGTTTCAGAATAGTAGATGTGAAAAAAGAAAAAGATCATTAAGAAGATGTATTCATGTGTGTTATTTTTAATTTTTAGAAAATTACAGTTTTGAGACCTTCCCTCATATAGTATTAAAAAATATATGTAACACTAAACAATAAATGTAACACTAGCGATGCCTAATCATCTTTTTTTTTTTTTTTTTTTTTACAAAATATCCTCAAACACGTGTCTTCAACTTCATGTAGGGAGAGAAAATTACTGAAGCAGCTGTCAGCCTGGTGTGGGCCTAGCTCTGGGGGCAGCCGGGCAGCCCGACAAGCCCCCGGCAGGGGCCAGCAAGACCTGACCCGAGAGGCCTGTCTGTCAATCTTGGGCCACTTCCCCAGGGCCCTGGTGTGGGTCAGCCTGTCCCTGCTCCGCAAGGGCAGCCCAGAGCCGCACACCATGATCTGTGTCCCAGCCAAGGAGGACCTCTTTCGTCTTTGTCAGGATCAGCTCTACTGTGGGCCCCAGGAGTCCAAACACAGTGACCCATTCAAGAGCAAGCTCCTGAAACAGAAAGAGAAGAAGAAGATGGAGAAGAGGCAGAGACGAGGGAGTGCTGCTCCCGAGGGCCTAGCAGGAGAGGATTCTACCGCAGGGCATGAAGCTTTAACACTGGGCTTGTGGTCAGGCCCTCTCCCAGCTGTGACTTCGCACTGTTCCAGGGTTCTCCTGGGGTTTGTCACTCAGGGAGATTTTTCCATGGCAGTTGGCTGTGGAGAAGCCCTGGGGTTTGTTAGTTTGACAGGCTTGCTGGATATGCTATCCAGGCAGCCAGCAGATGAGAGGGGCTTGGTGTTACTGAGGCCTCCTGCCTCCTTGCAGTATCGATTTGCAAGAATTGCTATTGAGGTGTGAATGCCGTCTTGTATCCTAGCAGGTACGGTATAACTTTGTTTACCTGGTTACACAATTGGAGAGTTTTGTTTTCACTCTCTCTTCTATTTCAGAATATTATGTGAAATTCCTTGGAAACAAGAATAAAAAACGATGTATTATGCAAATGGATGAAATGTTTATATCATTCCGATAATCTCGTTGATTTCCATCTTTGCTGGTCTTTGCTGTATCCTTTTAAATTATTTGTTACATAGAGCCAAAAGCTTTTGCCTCATGATCTTTTTGGTCTGTGTAATTCTTGCTGAAAGTAATCAGAAGCTCTGTGTTTTATCGCTCCCCCCGCTTTTTTTTATTAGGCTCAAAGGGCTGTCGGGTCTATTTGGAAAACCTTGTCGTCATGATAAGTAACAATGGTTTATTTGTTACAAGAGAGGAAAAGACTATAAACATCTGGCCTCTACATGAAATATGGTCCCCTGCATGGGCCATGTTCATTTCTGAACTGCAGTCAGCATGTCTGATACCTTATGTCATAAAGAAGGAGACCATGGGAAATTTATTGCCACCTGCTTTCAGGCAGCTCAGTTTATGGCAAAAGTGTTGGACTGGAAGTAGAATGGGGGCCTATGACTTTGTGACCCCTTGTCCTCTTTGTTGTTGACCAACACATGATTCTAGGAATTACTTAATTTTTCTGTGCTTTTTGTTTCTGCAAAGTATTTGCCAAAGCCAAAGAAGAGCGTTTCCCAGAGTATGTTCTATGAAATGTATTTCCTAAAAAAAAAAGGATTAAAGGTCAGATTGATTCGGGAAACTGGCTTAAAAAACAAAGCTGAATATTTCTTTATTAAAGGACTTCTAGAGCCTTACTGGAGAAGGACATCATACTTGGTAAACTAGAAGGTCAGTGAAAAAGAGTTAAGACCCTCAACGAGATGGATCGACACAGTGGCTGCAGCAACGGGCTCAAGCATAACAGTTATGAGGATGGTGCAGGACCAGGCAGTGTTTCGTTCTGTTGTACATAGGATTGCTATGAGTTGGAACTGACTTGATGGCACCTAACAGCAACAACAGAACCTTGATAACGTGCATTGTAAATCTCCAGGAAGTAGATAATAGCGTGCAGTATTTTCTAAATCTTTTTGATTCCAAACTTTTTTTGCAAGGAGTGCTTTGCAGGACCAGTGTTCTTAGGAACACTTTGGAAATGTGACTATACAGTGTAATGCCTACCTCTGCAGGGTTGATAACCAAAATGACAAGCTGCTTTTAAGCACCAATGAGTCAGTCACCTTGTTCACCTGAGATTTTGAGCAAGGTATAAAAGAAAGGTCTCATCTCTGCCCCCTAGGACGAGTAGGGCCAGGATTGCTTTTTTTTCATGCGCAGAGCATCTAGGTGACCCGGTCACTTTTAGTTGCTGTGTATGTCTCACTCATACCTCTGGCCCCTTATTTTCCTGTCATAAACTAGCAGGGCTAGCACAGGCTTGAAACCAGAAGAATATAATCTGAGATTAAAAAAATTAAATGTACAGTTTGGCGTTATTTCATGTGAATGCATTGGGTTTTTGCAGTAGCATTTGGCAGTTAAGTGTCTTTAGGGAAGATGAGTTGGGAAAAGCTACAGCAAGTGTTAGACTAGTCAAAGTGAAATTTCAGATGTTTTTCCTCTCGCTATGCCTCCAAATTATTTCTGCCCAAGCCAAAATGAGACTAAAGAAAGTATAACTAAGTGGTGTCTATAAACAGGATGAATTCAAATGTCACTAGTGTTCAGTTGTGAATATTTTTTGGACCATTCCTCATTTGTTGTCTGTGCTCGAGTCACTTCATCTGTGACTTAGCTCACGTGATGACAGGCGTCTGAGGTGCTGCGTGGTCACCTCCCCTTATTCTGTATGGCACCTGGCCCTTGTTACAGGGGACAGAGCACGTTCCTAAATACTCGACTTTGTAGTAGGTCAAAGAACCAGGTGCTGAGAGGATAGACTATTTCCCAAAACATATTCCTCGGAGCACTAATCCCTGGGAATGTTCCCTCCAAAAAAAGTTTCAGGGCTAAATAAGTTTGAAAACATTATATGCTGTACCTTCCTATTTTAGAATCACCGTGAATATTAGTAAGTCAAGGCTCTGCAAATATCTACAAGAAAGAAATACAGTGTCTTTCACAGACCTCATTTTTTTGGAGAGGGGTGGGCATACCTAGGGGCAGCGGTGGTTCAGTGGTAGAATTCTCACCTTCCGTGCAGTAGACCGGGCTCCAATTCCAGGCCAATGCACTTCATACACAGCTGCCACTGGTCAGTGGAGGCTCGCGTGTTGCTGTGATGCTGGACAGGTTTCAGTGGAGCTTCCAGACTAAGGCAGACGTGGAAGAAATGCCTGGTGATCTACTTCTGGAAATCAGCCACTGAAAACCCTATGGATCACTATGGTCTGATCCACAACCTATCATGGAATGGCACAAGACCAGGCAGCATTTTATTCTGTCGTGCATGGGATTGCCATGAGTTGCCACTGACTTGACAGCTACTGAAAACAATTCTACACCCCAGATGCAACCATTGTTACTTTTCTGGTACATGTCCTTCTAGGTTTTAAGATGGGGGGGGGGGGGGTAATTTCTTCTAAGAAAAATAGCACCAGTAATTGCTTATACTAAAAACCTGTGTCATGTGTAACTTAAGTCCAAGCTGCCAGTTCATTATGGACCTTGTTTACTGTGAACCCTAATGTGAATATCCTTTTATTGGAAATGGAAAGAAGGTAGGTAACTGGTCCATCATGTACTAAATGGAGCATTGCTGTCTTGGCTGCCACGTGCCAAGGTAGGTTCTTTCTTCCCAGCCAGTGGGTCCTCCCCACCCAAGTGAGATGGGCAGTTAACTGTATGACCCCATTGTGATCTTAACTGCTCTACTGGTGTGGCCTCCAATCTGAGGTGCACAGAAGCTAGGTGCAAGAGTGGGTTGCTTAGCAGATGATAGAAAGTAACAGAAAGACTAGCAATTGTGGGCCACTCAGAGCAACAACCCCAGCTACACAGCAATTCCAGCAACTCCAGGCCTCCTCAGGGCACAATGACCCACAGACGGTGTCTTCTTTAGTAACACTGGTTTTCCATCCTGGCTCCACGTTAGAATCACCTGGGCTGCCTTATAAACACAATGGTTGTGCAAGCCACCCCAGAAATCAATCTCTGGGGTGGGACTCAAGCATCAGTATTTCTTCAAAGTGCCCCAGGGGATTCTGATGTACTTTTGGGCTGAGAACCCCTGCAATAGGAAGTCTGGCTTTGTGGACCCTCTGCACGTTGGGAGAGCTCCAGTGAGTAACGAGGTGGTGGGAACCTGATCATTCTAATGCCTTTAGCAGGCCTGTTTGCCAGTAGGGAATATCTGTCTACAATGTCACTTCATGAGGGCCTGTTGACTGCTTTATGAAGCATCGGTAGGAACTCAATAAAAGCATCATGATGATGGCTGGGTGTCCCAGAGTGGGGCTTCCACCTGGGGAAGAGGCCTAGTCTGGCTCATACTTGAGTAACCTTCACTACTTATGGGCATAAAATGAGATCATCTTCTCCCCTCTTGGTGAGTATCCTTCCAGACCAGCAGTTCTCAATCTTGGCTACACAGCTTTCAGAATACTGGTGCCCAAGGTCCACCAAGCCAGAGCCAAGCCTGTTGCCATCGAGTCAATTCCGACTCCTAGTGACCATACACGACAGAGTAGAACTGCCCCATAGGGCTTCCAAGGAGCAGCTGGTGAATTCAAACTGCCAACCTTTTGGTTAGCAGCAATAGCACTTCACTTCACCACCACGGCTCCAAGATCCACTAGGGATGCTGATTTAATGGGTCTAGGATGTGGCCTGGGCATTGGGATTCTTAAGAGCTCCCCAGGTGACTTGCAGCGAAGGTTGAGAACCACTGTTCCAGGCTATTAAAATTAGGTTCCAATGCAAGTAGTCAAGGATACAGAAACTTACCTGTAGTGGGGACCATGAGGGCAGGAGCAGATGCAGGGTATCTTGAGAGGGACACACAGCTGTCATTGAAGTCCCTGGTTAGGGGCCTGCTGGATCTGGGAAAATGACCAAGTTCACAAAATTACACTTCTCTTTTTAAAAACGATGCTGTTCTGAAAGAACCTACCCTAACAATCTGTGTGGTTTCAGTTAAGGAAATGTTTACAGACATTGAACTCTACTCATTGCAGAAAAATTCATTGTCAACAACCTCCCTCCAATCCCATGACGCCCTTCTCAGCTTCACCGTGCTCTGAACACGCTGGTCTTTCAGTTCCTTGAACAGCCACTCCCTTGAAGCCTCTGGGGATTTGCACGTGCTGTTCTCTGATTTCACAGAATGTTCTCACCCCTTCTGCCCCTATGCTTTCTGCAGGACTGTTCCCTCTTATCCCATCCTTACAAGTTGGTGTTGATGGTTCTTGGAGAGGCCTTCCCTGCCTGCCCTATTTAAAATCTCCTCCTCCTGCCTATCTTACCCTCCATCACACAGTGGATTTCTTTCTTTAGGACATCACAATGGGCAATAATTAATTCTTTCGTTGTTGGTTATTCTCTGCTCCGTTAGACTGTGATCCTTATGAAGGTGAGACCATATCTTTCTTGATTACCTCTAGGTTCTAGGTTATCACAGTGTGCTCGTTCTTGAAAATATTAACCTGTAAAATTATTTAATATATTTTTGTTGAATTGATGAATGAATGTAGTTCATTGAATGTACAGTGTTGAATGTAACGAAACAGCAATAGTTATTTGAGCCCAGGCATACTTTGCAATGGACAAATGCGCCACTAGGTGGCGCCAAGACCTAATGAAAAAACAACCTGTCTGGCACACAAGAGAACTAAAATACAATCCAATTGTATACGTCCTTGGAATGGAGAAGTTTATGAGTTCACAAATCAACCAATATTCTGTGTTTTGGGGCAGAACAATACTACCAAAATCTAGTTTGAAGAACCTTAGTGATTTTTAAAGCGGTCCCCTACAGAAAAAAAGCAAAGCTCGTATCTAAGAAATGAATCCCATCCACATTAGTCCCAATAAGTTTGTCCCCCCTATCGCCAGCTGAGTGCCTCTGATGATGGGCTAAACGACTTTCCCAGAAACTGCCCCTTCAGCTCCAGCCTAAGCCTATCTCCCCTTTTTCTTTCCTCAGCTAACAGTGAGCACCATCCCTTTAGCTTTAGGAAATCACTTATTAACCTTTTTGCTTTCTCCTCCACAGGCTAAATAAGCGTCATTTCTTTAACTTTCCTTCTCTTGTTTCCAATATCTCACAGAGGACCTTACATTATTTTTTGGACAAGACATAATTTGTTCACAGAATGACCCCACACAGCTGTATGAGCCCCAGGCAGGGGATGCTGGCTTTAGGGAGAGCCTTGAATGTTCTGGGTGCATTGTGGGTCTTCTCTAAAGTCTTCAGCGTCCCCTTCCCTTGCTCTGCAGGACTCAGCTGCCACTGCTTGGGGCATGAGTTAGTTTGGTTTACCCCAAAAGCAGAGCCTGCGACTGCTTACAGGCAGGTTATTTGTTGTGGGAAGTGACCTAAAGGAATAGGAGTGGGGGGACTGGGAAGAGTGTGCAGGGGAAGGAGCAAAAGCCAATCCAAGCATACACTGTTGAGCTGGTTACCAGTGGGGCTCAATCCCACTGGGACACTCTGAGGAACTATATGGGTACACCTCTGAATTGTCCTTGGGTGGCCCAGAAAAGTGACATCTATTTACCAGCTCTCATTCCTACTGGTCAAGGGTTGCCCTAAGGAGTGTTAACTTCTTGTGCCTCGAGGTTTGTTCATGTGCTAGAATGGCTGAGCCTGCTCCTGAATGTATCCTGTGTTAGGCCAGCAGAAAAGCGCCCCGGGCAGAAAACAAGGGCTGTAGCTAAGGCAAGGTGCTTTTGGGTTACACCTGTTCTCAGCTGATTGCTGCAGCAAGGACTGAGCAAAAAGTGGGCTGAGAGTGTGAGATGAAATAAAAGATGTCCAGCACAGGGCCCTCAAGAGATAGGGTGGCTAGTTCCTGTTGCAACTTTGGAGGAGCCAAGCTCTGTGTGTGTTTGTATGTGTGTGGGTGTGCTTGTATGTCGGAGGAGAGGTGCTAGGGTGCCTGGTGACCACTCTCAAACAAGTGTCAGAAGTTAGCATGTAGACTCTAAAACTCATCTTGCCAAAGTCTGGGTCAGTTATGGTCCAGCTGCTCAGCAAACCGTAAGACCAGGGGCAGAGAGCCTTTCTTTCTTTAGTGGGCATTGCCTGGTATGGTTCTGTATATTTCCCTTTGTACTTCAGCAACAATCATTAGGAAATAAACTCCAAGACTATTGTCAGGTAAGGAAACAACCGAGTGGGGATATTTCTGTTGGCTCTGGGGCTGGCTTTACCCTTACTCTTGCCCAACTAGCTTGCGGATTCTCTTCTGCTCATCTGCCACCCATCTCATATTTTTTTTTCTCTTCCAAACTCAGCAGCTCTCCTCTTGGCTTCTCCATGCTTGCAGCTCAGTTTCTGTCTTGGCTTCCTCGTTTGTAAAATGGGAGAGCTTAGAGAGTGGTCTTGCTACTTAAAGTGTGGCCCTTGGACCAGCAGCATCAGTATCACCCAGGGGCTTGTTGGAAATGCGGAATTCCAGGCCAATCCTCAAAACCCGTAAACCAAACCCGTTGCCATCAGGTTGATTCTGACTCATAACAACCCTATAGGACAGAGTAGAATTGCCCCATAGGGTTTCCAAGGAGTGCCTGGTGGATTTGAACTGCCAACCTTTTGGTTAGCAGCCATAGCTCTTAACCACTGCACCACCAGGGTTTTCCTACGGGAGCAGTTGTACTCTGTCCTATAGGGTTGCTATGAGTCGGAATTGACTCAATGGCAACGGGTTTTAAGGCCAATCCCAGACCTCCTGAAATAGAACCTGATTTTAACAAGATCAGTGCTGATCCCTAGACACATACAGTTTCGAAGAGCAACGCCAAACCTGGTTATCATCAGCGGCACCTGCACAGCTTGCTAAAAACACAAAATCTTGAGCATCATCCCCCAGAGAGTCAAACTCGACTACATCTGCGGTGTGGCCTGACATTGTCATTTTTATTAAGCTCCCTAGGTGATTCCAACACAGTCCATTCATGGGATCCTGTTTGAGAATCACCAAGAGAGATAATCTTTCTGGGTTTTTTCCACTTAAAAGATTCAGGTACTTTGCTATTGACTTTTCACAGATTTGAGCATCACTCTTTATGGGTGTTACGAATTAGTGGTGTCTTGTTGTCAGAAGGGACCAGTCCCTGGAAAATAGCATCATGCTTGGTAAAGTAGAGGGTGAGCGAAAAAGAGGAAGACCCTCAACAAGATGGATTGACACAGTGGTTGCAACAATGGGCTCAAACATAGCAACGATTTTGAGAATGGCGCAGGACCAGACAATGTTTCATTCTATTGTACACAGGGTCGCTATGAGCCGACACTGACTCGACGGCACCTAACAACAACAGCTTCACAGTAAGGAGCCCTCCTGGTGCAGTGGTTAAGCACTAAGCTGCTAACCAAAAGGTCACTTGTTAGAACCCACCAGCTGCTCTGCAGGAGAAAGATGTGGCAGTCTGCTTCAGTAAAGATGACAGCCTTAGAAACCCTATGGGGCAGTTCTACTCTGTCCTATAGCGTCATTATGAGTCAGAACTGACTCCACAGCAACAGGGTTTAGCTTACCCATATGGAGTCCAGAGGCCGCAAAAATGGTTAAGTGCTCAACTACTGTCTGAAAGGTTGGTGGTTCAAACCCACCCACAGATGCCTCGGAACAAAGACCTGGCAATCTGCTTCTGCAAGGTCACAGCCATGAAAACCCTACGGAGCACAGTTCTACTCTGAAACACACAGGGTTGCCATGAGTTGGAATTGACTCAACAGCAACTGGTTTGGTTTTAGTTTAACAGTAAGACCTAGTTTTTGGTTGCTGAATATTCTCAGGAATTTGTCTTTCTTTCAACATCTAGCACATGTCCCTTTAGATAACTTTTAGGTACTTTATGATGCCCCGCGGCTCCCACGGCCTCACGCTTTAGTGACCTGGGCTAATGTAAATTTCAGCGGAGCCTGGCATGGCCTTCCTTTCAGCCACTCAGCTGTTAGGTGCTGGAAGGGATGTGTCTGAGATGCCAGATCCTGTCTTCCTGGTATTGCTGTTGAGAGAGGGGGCCCAAGGCGGCCACAGACAGAAACCAGAGTGTCTGTTTGCATTCGGTTTCATCTGGCATCTTGGATGGCCCCAAGTCATTCCTGTCCACTCATATCATGCCATGCAAGCCTGAGTGGCCTTCGAGACTGCGGTTTCAGTCCTTTGCCCTGGGAGCATTGGCTGGGGCATCTGTGGAGGCACCCACCCTCATCAGGGGAGAAGGGCCCAGCCAACCTTGCCCTGGCCCTGGGAGCCCAGAGTGCTGTGAGGGGAGAAGAGTAAGGCCAAACACCTCAAAGGCACCCCTGCTAGGCTGAGAGGGCTGACGGGGTGGGAGGCTGCATGACCAAAAGAAGTTTTTTCTTAGAAGATCCTCCTGGAACTTGCGCTCTCGCACAAAGCCTTAGATATCTCAGTTCCATAAAATTCCTTTACGAGTCTTTCATTGTTTTCTGCCTCTTGTGGCTATAGTGCTCTAAACCAGAGAGGAGGGGAAGTGGGGGGGATTGCTTCTCACAGGGGCAGAGCTTGGTTCCCCGGAAGGCTTATCACTCATCAAGATGCAACACAGCCTGCTGAGGCACCGCCATGGGGAAGGAAGCTGGCCTTCAGCATGGGATGAGTGAGGGTTGGGGTCTTGCATGTTGTTTTTCTTGGGCCAGCAGTCAGTCAAATACAGAGTTGCCTGGCTCTGCCCCGCCGCACCTTACCCAGAGGGTTGGGGTAAGGGTGGGTGTGGGCTAGACCTTTGCCATATTCACGAGCGGAAGAGCTGAACTGTGGACAGTTCCCCAAGTCTAAGGAGTGGTGGTGAGTGGGGGAGAGGAGTGCCTACCCCTACTGTGGGTGACCATGGAGTCAAACCGGAAGCAAGGGACAGCTAAAGTGTGTGGAACCCCAGTGGGAGATCATGGAGTCAAGCTGGAAGCAAGGAACAGGTAAGGGGTGTGTGGAACCCCAGTGGGTGATCATGGAGTCAAGCTGGAAGCAAGGAACAGGTAAGGGGTGTGTGGAACCCCAGTGGGTGATCACGGAGTCAGTCTGGAAGCAGGGGACAGCTAAGGTGTGTGGAACCCCAGTGGGTGATCACGGAGTCAAGCTGAAAGCAAGGAACCGCTAAGGGGTGTGTGGAACCCCAGTAGGAGATGTCCCTCATCATTGTCACCAGTGGTTTTTCAGCTGTGTCTCCTTCAAGTTTGGAAAAAAAAAAATTAGTCCTACCAGTTTAGAATGTGGAATGAGTTTTAAAGTTTCCAATTACTTCATACAGCCATTTAAAAACAACTACAACAAAAAAACTCATTGCTGTCAAGTCAATTCTGACCCATAGCAACCCCATAGGACGGAGCAGAACTGCCCCATAGGGTTTCCAAGGAGCAGCTGGTGGATTTGAACTGCAAACCTTCAGACCTTTTGGTTAGTAGCCATAGCTCTTAACCTCTGTGCCACTAGGGCTCCAAACAGTCATTAATAATAATAATAAATAACCAATACTGACTGGACACTCTCTACATACCAGGCCTTTATGGGAATATTCCACTTAATATTTACCACCACACTACCTATTCTTTCCATTTTACAGACGAGGAAATAGAGGTTTAGAGAGGTTCAATAATTTGCTAGTAAGGGACATTTGGGGTTTGGGCCTAAGCTGGCTGACGTCTGAGTTCATAACCGTATGCCGTGTTGTGCTTCTTCTCGCTGATTCATTTGTTGGTTTATTCATTCATTTTTTCAGGCCATCAGAGATCTGTCATTCTGTGCTGCGCCCCAGAGGGATCAGAGACAAATAAAAATCAAACACAGACTCGTCCTTAAGGAGTTGAAGGTCTACAACTACTTGTTGCTTTGGTGCCACATGAAGCGTGTTGAGGGTTTTGGCTCTTGGTCTGGCATGGAAATCAAGTCTTCCTCTTTCTCATGTTTTCTTAGAAAAGATGGCCCTGGATTCCCAATAAATTTATTTCCTTTGCTTTTCCCTCTCTTTAATTTCACCCCGATATGCCGCTGTTATTTATGACTCAAGCACCACCCTAAGCCATTCGTCTTGCCATTGTTAGGCGTGTGTGAAAGGCCCGTGATTACATCTCCCAATTGGCCTGCTCATATTTAAAACATCAGCGAGAAGCAAAACAATTCAGAAAGTAAACCAACCGTCCTCCCTCTCAGACAGGAGCGGGCGTGCCTTGTAGCAGTGTCTCTCTGGGCTCAGAGGGACCCTCGGGAAGCAGCTGCCTCTCCTCTTGCCCTGCCTGGCATCCACCTTCGAAGCCTCCGCTCATTTCATCCTTTTAATCTTGCCCATCAATCACTGGCTTGGCTCCCCCACTTGTATCGCTCTGCGCCTGAAGCCCTCCTGGCCCCTCACGCGGGGCCTTTTTTGGGCACAGTTATTCAGTCCCAACTGGGGATGAATGTTAATCCTGTTCATGTGATTGAGTCAAAGGATTATTCTTTCCATCTGTCACCCCCCAGGGCAGAGTTCTACGTCCTTTCTTTCACTGGCGGTATCTGAGGGCAAATGGTGACATCCTTCAGGTCGTGGCCATCCGAAGGATGACGGTTGGGCAGCTTCTACCCAGGGAATCTGAAAGCCATCGACTGTGGAGTGCTGTGAGCTGAAAGGCCCCTGAGCAGGCATCCTGTCCCACCTCCCCATTTTGCTGAGTGGGAAACCGATCCCCAGAGAGGGGAAGTCACTCATTTAAAGTCACCCAGTCACCCAGCTGTAGAGCAGGACAGAACCCAGGCCTCCTGACCAACTTTTTGAATAAAACATTTTTCAGAAAGAGCATCTAAAATTCACAAAGGAAGAAAGTGGGTTGCTATGCTGGATTTAAGTTTTCCGTCTCTTCTTCCTTTCTCTTTTGATCTTCGCATCTTCTCCTTAGCAATTTTACCCTTGATATTTCTTCTTTCAAGAACTGCCTGCTATGCAGGCAAGAATAAGAAGCCTTGTCTTCAAGTTCAGCCATTCCCCGGATGAAAGACCTTAGCAAGTCACTTAACCTCCCTGATCCTCAGTGTTTTTGTGAGTAAAATGGAAATAATATGAATATCCACCTCACTACCTTGAAGCAAAGCTCAAATGCAGTAACAGAGGCACAAGTGCTTTGCATTTCTATCTTTCGTGTACTTGCTACATGTCAGTCACGCAGCATTAGCTCACTTTATATGGAGTATGTTTTTTAATCCACACAGCAATTCTATTAGATAAGTTATATCACCCCATTTTATAGAGAGGGAAACTGAGGCTCAGTGAGCGGAGGTGACAGCCTAGGGTCACACAACCAGGAGATGGTGGAGTTGGGATCCAACCTAGATCTTTAGCATTCTTCACCAACATGCTCTTTAGTGAGAGTTTACCATACCTGGTCTTTGCCCCCTTCTGAGCTCTTACAGTGACTTCCCATTAACAGACGCCTGGCAAACGGGGGCTTAAGGTTGTTGTTGTTAGTTGCCACTGAGTTGATTTTTACTCATGGTGACCCCACGTGTGCGGAGTAGAACTGCTCCATAACGCTGTGACCTTCCGGAAGCACATCGCCGGGCTTGGTCTTCCAAGGCACCATTAGGTGCGTTTGAACCGCTAACCTTTCGGCTAGTAGTCGAGCCCTTAACCGTTTGGGCCACCCAGGGACTCCTAGGGGCTTAGGGTATCCAGGCCAAAATAATCGTGGTCAAAAAGGTGCCTGCCCATTCTGAGAGACGTTAGAGAATGGATTGGGGCTGAGGATGACCAGCTCCCAATGCTTTTTTCCCTCAAAGCTGTGGGGATAAGGGGTTGACAATGCGAAGACAGAGAGGGCCTCCTCCTCGCAGTTAGAGAAGGTGCAGTCGCTGGGAATGGCCACTGGGTGGCGAAGTGGACCGACGCAGGCGCTCCCAGAAGTCCCTGGGGAGGGGAGAAACATCAGTTCAGTCCTGGGACTGATGCGAATAGAGATATTTCGGGAGATCCAGGAAAGCGAGCCCTCAGGGCCATGCAGTGTTGTTTGTTCGGTGCTGCAGCCCAGGGAACGGGATGACGCTCATGTTCTTTTGGATTCAGTAGGCGTTTGTTGAACTCTCGCTACGGACCAGGCCCCATGCTGGGGAACCCAGGGACATGTATGTCCAGTTTGGCCTCCGCCCTCTAGGAGCTCACAGTCCGGCTGGGGAAGCAGACACGAACGACGCAAATGCGTTCTTCCCAGCGAATACGAATAAAGCAGGACATTTTTCACCGCCTTAAAAAAATAATAATAAAACTTGATTTTTTTTCCCACCGGGAACCAAAGAGACTTTTCTGCTTTCTTGGACCCTCACCAAACCCCTCCTGCTCACTCGAAGTGAAAGTGAAGTCAGAATCCTCGGCCTTAGATGACTTCGAAAGACCACTAACGGGCTCCCCATTGTCAAGCACGCCCCCTATTCATAGCCAATCCCTCCGTCTCCCTGACTTGTTTCACCTACAAGCTCTTATTTATTCTCCAAAACACTGCCCATTCTACCCTTTTTGTGACACTTTTCTTGAATCCTCCAGCATTAATCACTCCCTCCTTATTGTCAGATAAATAGATAGTTGCCTTGTAGTCTACTCTTGGTGACAGAATGAAATGTTGCCCAGTCCTGGGTTTTTCTCAAGAATGCCAGCATGTTTTAGTCCATATGGCTATGGTGCCAACGAAACTCATCAAGGGTCTCCCTTGCCTGCAACAGTGCTCCGTTTCACCAAACATAATATCCTCTTCCAGTGATTGATCCCTGCTGATGACAGTTCCAAAGCAAGCGAGTTAAGCAATGCTCTGTTGTGATCCATAAGGTTTTCATTGGTTAATTTTTGTGGGTAGATTGCCAGTCCTTTCTTCCTAGTCTGTCTTACTCTAGAAGCTCTGCTGAAACCTGTCCACAGTGGGTGACCCAGCTGGTATTTGAAATTCTGGTGGCATAGCTTCCAGCATCACAGCGACATGCAAGCCACCACGGTATGACAAACTGACAGACATATGGTGGCCGTATTATGTCCCATAATAATGCATTTGCCATGTTATTAGTAATATGTCTGCTTACATGTCTCCCCAGCTAGCCTAAAAATGTCCCTGAGGGTGGGACCTGTGAGTTTGTGTTCCTAGCACCCAGCACAGTGCCACACAAGTAGAAACTGCTTGTTAAGCGTTTGTTCAATTAAATTGAGTTACTTGAGAGAGAACACACATGTGATTTTTTAAAAATTGTTGGACTTTAAGTGAGAGTTTACAGTTCAAGTTAGTCTCTCGTACAAAAATTTGTACATACACTGTTATGTGACCCTAGCTGCTCTCCCTTTACTGTGACAGCACACTCCTCCTTTCCACCCCTGATTTCCCGTGTCCATTCAACCAGGTCCTGACCCTCTCCGACTTCTCACCTCACCTCCGGACAGCAGCTGCCCATTTAGTCTCATGTATCTACTTGAGCTAAGAAGCACACTCTTCACGAATATCATTTTATGTCCCATAGTCCAGTCTAATCTTTGACTGAAGAGTTGGCCTCAGGTGTGGTTTTAGTGCTAGGTTGACAGAGAGTCCGGGGGCCATGCTCTCTGGGGTTCCTCCAGTCTCAGTCAGACCATTAAGTCTGGTCTTTTCACTAGAATTTGAGTTTTGCACACCACTTTTCTCTTGCTCCAACAGAGACTCTTTGTTGTGTTCCCCGTCAGGGAAGTCATTGGTGGTAGCTGGGCACCATCTAGTTCTTCTGGTCTCAGGCTGGTGCAGTCTCTGGTTTATGTGGCCCTTGGGCTGTTGCTCTCTTGGGCTCATGCTTTCCTTTGACTTTGGTGTTCTTCATTCTCCTTTACTCCAGGTGGGTTGGAACCAACTGATGCATCTTAGATGGCCACTCGCTAGCTTTTAAGATCCCAGATGCCACCCACCAAAGTAGGATGCAGAATATTTTCTTAATAAACTTTGCTATGCCAATTGACGTAGATGTCCCCTGAAAGCATGGGCCCCAGACCCCCGCCCCTGCTACTCTGTCCCTCGAAGTCTTTGGTTGTATTCAGTAGGCGTCTTAGCTTTGGCTTAGTCCAGTTGTGCTGACTTCCCCTGCAGTGGCACGCATGATTTTTAACAGTTAGTACCTCATTCAGTCCTAACAACAACCTCGTGCAATTGGTACTGCCTGCATTATTTTACGGATGCGGTAACACTAACTGACGCAACGGATGAACTCTGAAATCTCAACGGCGTAACAAACTCAGAGGTTATCTCTTACTCAAATCACAGTGTGACGTGGGTTGAAGAGCCTTCTGTCATCTCGAAACTACCTCATCCAGAATAGAGCTCTCCAAGGCTGCCGCCACCCAGACTTGTGGTGACTAAACTCCCCCTTCTGTTCACAATTCATTGGCCAAATGTAGTGCAGTCGCCTCAACGTCGGTGTAAGGTAGTCTGGGAAATGTAAAGAGGACACACATATTTAAAAACCAAAAACCAGTTGCCAAGTTGACTTAGACTCATGGTGACCCCATGGTGTGTCAGAGTAGAACTGTGCTCCATTGGGTTTTCAATGGCTGAGTTTTCAGAAATAGATCTCTCTAGGCCTTTCTTCTGAGGCATCGCTGGGCGGACTTGAACCTCCATCCTTTTGGTTAGCAACCAAGTACATTAACCGTTTGCACCACCCAAGGACCCTACATGCGTATTTGGGAAGCACTAAACCACACCTACATATACACACAAATGCACACATACCCATATATATATATACATACTCATGAATGAAGGAGGCCTGGTGGTGCAACAGTTAAGCACTCGGCTGCTAACTCAACCGTTGGTGGTTCAAACCTACCCAATGGTTTCACAGAAGAAAGACCTGGCAATCTGCTCCCTTAAAGATTACAGCCTAGAAAACAGTTCTACTCTATAACATGGGGGCACTATGGTCAAAATCAACTCATTGGCACCTGACAACAACAACTCATCAATGTACACACCTATAAACCATGCTCTAACACAAGTCTTAAATATTAAACAACCTACAGAGACACAGAACCCACAGGAAATCATAGGTCCAAAGCCAAAACCCAAAACAAAAAAGCACGTGTGTGAAACAATCTGCATGTTGGGAAACTAAACAGCTGCATTTCTTAAAGAAGACTTTCTTTTCACTGTTATTTCGCACAGTACTATGCTTAGGACTGGAAAAATATCATGTTTGGGAGACAATTTGACAAGCAGGCAGGCACAGGCGATGATGACACGGGGAGACAATGATGTTCTCTGTTTTTGAGGTTAATAGAGTTCTGGAGACAAGCAGTTCTTGGGTGGTTTACAGAGACAGCAGCAAGACATAATTTTTGCAAGATTTAGCTGGAGCACCAGAGACGACTGTTTTATTTCTCATGACTCTCTTGCACATATATAGAAACAGTAGAGGCAGGGCGAGGGGGCCGATGACACCTACCACCGCAGCCTGGCTTTGTGGGGCCACCATGTGGGTGTTGATGGCTGACACAAAGGTTAAAAGCGACTTCAGGGAGGTTACCTGATGACATTTTGACATTATGGAGACTGGAGGTAGCATGTCTTTGCTAGAATTAAAATATTTGGGCCAATTATAACAATAAACTTGTCTTAAAAGAAAAAAAAAGCCAACGTTTTAAGTCTTCAGTGTTGATTGATCTTTTTCTCTCTCGAGGGGGAGGCCTGTGACGAGTGTCTGAGACACAAAGATGTTCTTGCTCTGGGAGCACTCCTGGCCCTGCTCAGTCCATAGTTATACTCCCTGAGAGCTCTGCATTTCACTCCGACACTTCAATCCAATTCGATAAACATTCATGGAGTAACTGCTGTGGGCTTTGCATCTCTCTGGGCACTCAGACTGTTGTGATCTCTTGGTTCCTGCCTGCAGGGAGCTTATGGTCTGGCAAGACGAGAGAAGACACACAATTTAATAGCTAGAAAACAGGGAGGGAGGTAAGAATTCCTGACAGAGGAGTGTGTGTGCGTGCATGTGTGTGCACATGTGTATGTGTATGTGCATGCACGTGGGCACACATGTGTGTATGTGTATGTGTACGCATGCACACGTGTTTGCACACGTGCGTGCACATGTGCACACGAGTGCCTGTGTTTATGTGTATGTGCATGTCTGTGTGTGCGTGTCCTTGTGTGTGGGGGGGGGAGGAAGTTTATGGGGAGTGATTCTGGAAGCCTTCAAACTAGGCCCTGGAAAACGGGGGTCAGAGTCGCCCTTTAGTTGGAGGGGTGAGAGTGGGGTTACAGGCAGAGGAAAGAGCATCAACTAAAGCACAGCAGCAGCTCACTCAGGAAGCACTGCGGGGTGCAAGGGACTCCTGAAGAGAAGTGGGTGAAAAGATGAGGAGGGAGGCTGGAGCTGCACCATGGGGTTTCACATGCTGTGGTGCGTGGGCTTCCTCTGGCCCACCAGGAGCCCAGAAAGCCCCATAGCAGGACCACGGCACTTTAGGAAGCTGCATCTTGCAGTTGGGCCATGGTAGATGGGAGTAGGGGAGGATCGGAGGCTCAGACAATAGTTTGGACAGGGGTGAAGTGGGCGCAGCTGCTGAGAGGGAGAGCAGGGACAGGGGTTGATCCTTCTGGGTTTGGCCTTCAGCACCCAGGTGACGGCAGCCAGGGGCAGCTGCCTGAACCAGAAGGAAGGATCATGGTGGTCATTGGCAGCTGGCACTACCGTCCGCTGAATACCTAACTTGCGCCAGGCCCCTGCCATGGAGCCCAGGAGGCAGGGAGCCTGGATCTACAGCCCAGCTCAACCCTGGGGCAAGTGTCTTGGCTCAGCTTCCTTATCTGTAATGTGGAGCAACAAGTAACCGGCTAACATTTGTTGAGTGCTTGTAGTGAGTTAGAGGGAGTTCAGGAGATAGGACCCCAAGCTTGCAGTGTTGCACAACAAGCTATTTATGGAGGCTGAGGCACTGACAGCCAAGGCAGGGTGTGGTGCTCCACAGTGGGAGGTCTTCCAGAGTTAACAAAAGGGGAAGAGGGCAGAAAACCTCAGGGGAAGGGGAGAAGGGAGGGGAAAGCTTATGTGTCCTTTGCAATGCCCTTCTGCAGCCAGGTGGGGCATCTCTGGGTCCGAGAGCTCCAAAGGCAGCAGCACCTTAAAACAGAAAAAAATACCAAACCCATGGCTGTCGAGTGGATTCCAACTCATAGCGACCCTATAGGACAGAGGGTATTCCATAGGGTTTCCAAGGGTTTCCAAGGAACACCTAGTAGATTCAAACAGCCAGCCTTTTGGTTAGCAGCCACAGCACTTAACCACTACACCACCAGGGTTTCCAGCAGCACCTTAGGGTCTTATAACTAACTACAGGGCTTTATCTTATCTAGGGCTAGCAGATGATGGGTGCAGTTTTGCGGGGTATGTAAAGCAGGCAGGCTCTAAGTAGCTAAAAATCTGTTTATTTGGGCTATTTCTAAAACAATTGGATGTGTACAAATTTGAGTTTGATGTCAGTGGGCTTTTTTGGGCTAATAGGCCTCGGCTTGCTGTGAAGAAGTATGCAACTTGGGGCCAGTACTCAGAGGCCATCTTTGGCTCACTTATATAATGGTGCTTACTATATGTCAAGGAGCCCTGGTGGCACAGTGGTTAAGTGCTTGGTCACTAACCAAAAGGTTGATAGTTTGAACCCACCCGGCTTCACTGTGGGAGAAAGACCTGGCAATCTGCTCACATAAGGATCATGAGGCAGTTCTACTCTGTCACGTAGGATCATTGTAAGTCGGAATCGACTTGACAACACCTAACAACAACAGCAACAGTGTATGTCAGGCCATTGGTTTCTGAGCCCGTACTGTTAGCCACGAAGCTACTCTGCCTTGCTCTGCCCTTCTGGAGTGTGATCAGGATAAAACCAGGTAATTGTGTGCAGCAATGAGCATAGCATCTGTCCACAGCGACGACTCAGTGTAAAAACATTTCTTTTCTTTGAAGACATGTTTATTCTTACAATTGACCCAAATACTTTAACCTCCACAAAGATATGTCACCTCTAGTCTCTGTAATGTTCAAATTCCATCAAGTGACCTTCCTAATTTAATCCTTAAGTGAGACGCCAGGTTAGCATTATTAGACCCATTTTCGAGATAAGAAACTGAGGCAAAGGAAGTTTAAATAACCTGATGTGGGTGACATCCCTCTGGAAGTTCTAATTCTAACCGAGTCTTTTAACCAAGCCTCTCTGGGGCAGTGAGAAGCTTGGTTGCCTGGCTTCAAGTCTCCAAGCCTGGATACTTTACTGCTCTTGTCATGTTGTTATTGTTAGCTGCTGTGGAGTTGGCCCCCGACTCATGGCAACCCCATGAACAACGGCACAAAATGCTGCCCAGTCCCACACCATCCCCATGATTGACTGAGGATCCGACTATTGTGATCCACAGGGCTGTCATTGGCTGATTTTTGGAAATAGATCGCCATGCCTTTCTTCCCAGTCTACCTTAGTCTGGAAGTTCCTGTTCAGCATCATAGCAACACACAAGCCTCCACTGACAGACAGGTGGTGGCTGTGCAGGAGGTGCTTTGGCTGGGAATCAAACCCGGGTCCCCCTTTCGTTAGTTCAACTCGGGATTTTTAGGTGTGACATGAGCATACTTTGGGAAGGTTAATGTCTGATAAGGAGCCTTGGTGGTGCAGTGGTTAAGAGATTGGCTGCTAATCAAAAGGTTGGTGGCTCAAAGACAACCAGCAGCTCCAAGGAAAAAAGACTGTAGTGATCTGCTCCTATAAAGATTACAGCCAAGAAAACCCTATGGGGCAATTCTACTCTGTCATATGAGGTTGCTATGAGTCAGAATTGACTTGATGGCAACAAACAGCAATGTCTGATAGCAACACCAAGTACAAACAAGTGAAGGCTTTATATTGGGTTTGGGTCCAGGAATGAGATTATATGAGAACGATATAGAACTAGTGGAAAGGCTTTGTAGCCTGGCTGCTGATGACTCATTATTACATTATGAATAGCTGTTATATAGTAACTGTTAACCATTCTCATGGTGAGAGGAAGCAGCTTTCACATTCAGCCAGAGAAGCTGGAATTGAGCCTTTGGAAGGATTTCCCCTGAGTGAGGGCTGCTCACCTAGAAGGAGTTTGGCAAGGACACTGCCCAGGTTTTTCTCCCTGGATAAGCTGAGACAGAGTAGAAAGCCACCAGCCTGTGGCCAGCCCCTGGCTTTGTGTCAGTAAATGGCCGTGGTGACTTCACTTCTTCCCAGTCATGTGCAGCTCAGTCATACCAGCCTCCGAAAGCTGTGCCAGCCCTAACAGTCTGTGAGAGAGATGTGCTGCTTGGGTGCTGGAGGTCAGAAGACCTGGCTATGATGGACTCCTGCTGACAGTGAATGAAGTCAAGCCTCCTTCTGCCTAGTTCTCTGACTGTCCAGGGCTGGGAAGCTTGGCTTCATTGGTGTGCAGACTGACACCTCCTCTGGGAAGCCCTCCCAGTTTCCCCCCAGGGTAGTTCTTCCCCTATGCTCCTGTTGGACCTTGAACGTACCCCCATGGGAGCATAAGTTACGTCGAATTGTTAAACGTTGGATGGGAGGGCTGCCTCCTCCATTAGCCAGGAATAAGGGAGCAAAATGAGCAAGTGAGCCTAGGACACAAAGGGGGAAGACCCTGATAATCTTAGACACGTTAGGAATGTCCTCTTTGTGTGCTCGTGATTTGCACGTTATACATCTTGTGTGTGTGCTGACATAGTCTCCTTGTCCGTTTCCTGAACAATTCTCAAGCTGGGCTCCTTTGCTTGCTTCCCTGACATGGTCTCCTTGCCATTGTTTCTGTCTTTATTCCTTGGAACTCATCTGAGAGAAATCTTCAAGCCTTCTACCCCTTGCTGAGCTGGTGCATGACTCACGAAGCCCCATACTGGAGAACAAACAGGCCATCCTCACTTCACCACCTCCGCCCTCCGTGACCTCCCCAGTGCTCTTTCTCCAGCGATGATGAGCCTTTATTGCAGCGACGGGTCGGGATTTGTTCCCGCGATGGTGACGTTATTAAAAACAGATTTAGTAATGCTTCCGAGCAGTCCGTCTGCCTGGTTCATCACAGTCATAAAGCTAAACAGGACCATTAGGGGTCAACTGATGTCTGCTTTTAGGCACGGCCACACCTACGTCATTCCAGAGTGATGGGATTATCTTTTATTTGTTGTTACTTTTTTAAAGACCTCCAGAGAGATCTCAGCCTCCTTTAGAAATTTGTCCTGGTGTTAGAACATTCCCTAGGCCATGCCGTAGGTTCTGGTGTGTGTATGTGTGTTTGTGTGATGTGCATCTTTCAAGGTTTCTTTGATGCTTTCTGCCCCCCACAGCTTGCCTTCTATCCCTTTCATTCAGGCACAGGGTCTGAGACAATCACACTGGAGAACAGAGAAGGCAGGGGCGGTGTGGAGTGAGAGGGGTTTACACACTTTGGTGTCTGGGTTCCAATTCACCTCCGCCACTGTCTTACTCTGTGATCTGAGGCAATGCAGACTAGTCTCCCTGAACCTCAGTCCTCTTAACTGTGAAAACCCAAAACCTATGGCCATGGAGTTGAATCTGACTCATAGCGACCCTATAGGACAGAGTAGAACTGTCCTACAGGGTTTCCAAGGAGCAGCTGGTGGATTCGAACTGCTGACCATTTGGTTAGCAGCCGAGCTCTTAACCACTGCACCACCAGAGCTCCTCAACTGCAAAGGGGGATCATAATCACTACTTTGCAGTGTTCCAAGGTTGGAGACAATATATGTGATACTATAAAGGAGACAGATAATACAGATATTACAACATACTATATCATGATACGTTACATGTTGTTGTTAGGTGTCGTTGAGTCGATTCTGACTCACAGCAACCCCATGTGACAGAGCAGAACTGCCCTATAGGGTTTCCTAGGCTGTAATCTTTACTGAAGCAGATCAGCAGGTCTTTCTCCTTCAGAGCCGCTGGGCGTGTTTGAACCACTAACCTTTTGGTTAGCAGCCGAGCACTTAGTTGTTGCACCACCAGGGCTCCTTGTATGTTATATACATAATATAATATAGATAGATAACGCAAAGTTTAGGGATAATATAAAGTGCCTCGTCCTCAGGAGATGCTCCATAAACTATTTCCCTGCTATTTTGGGAGAGAGAGAGAGAAAAGTTGGGGGAGGCAACAGGAACATTTTGACTTGAGAATATGCAGAGAACAGAATGTGTGGTCTGTGTGGGCACAAGGCAGTCAGGGGCGAACCTGCCACGGAGCCTCCACCACTCACTGCACAAGGCTCCTGGGGAAATCCCAGGGCTGCCGGAGCTGGGAGGGAGACTGGTCCCACGGCCATTTTCATCCTGGGTACTTCCCGCTGAGTGGCCAGTGCAGCCTGTCCCCAGGGGGTGGGCAGCACAGGCACCGTGTGTTCAGCGGAGTGAGATGTGCGTTGTCTGACTTGATGAAAAGCAACCTGTCCCTGGGCTGTTGGTTTCCATGGCAGCACAAGGAAGAGCAGCCAAGCAACCAGGCAGTTATGCTTACAACAAAAAAAGCATGATTTGGAAACCTAGTGACTGTCAAAGCTGTGTGTATACAGAACACAGAGATCTGTTTATGCAACAAATGTTTATTGAGCATCTACCACATACCAGGTGTAGCTGTAGGCATGGGGGGTACTCCAGTGAGCATAAGAGACAAGGATCCCTGTCCTTGAGGAGCTCATGTTGTGCAGGGTGGGATGGCGAGGCAGACAATGAATGATAAACATAACAAATACATAAATCATGTAGTATTTTAAAAGGTGATCTGTGCTGTGGGGAGAAAGAAAGAGGAAAGCAGAGAGATAGGGATGAAGCATGCTGAGTGGAGATGGACAGTCATATCAAATAAGGTGGTCAGAGCAGGCCTCCTTGAGAAGGTGACGTTTGAGCAAAGACTTGAAGATGAGGGAATTAGCCTGGCAGACAGAACAGTCCGTGGAAAGGCCCTGGGGGCAGGAGTGTGCCTGGTGTGTTCAAGGAACAGCAAGGAGGCTAGAGAAGAGGGAAAGAGTGAGCAAGGAAGGGAGGAGGAGGCCTAGGGGGAGGAGAGGTCGTGGAGGTGGGATCTTGTTGGATCTTTTGACTTGGGCTTTTCTGTGGAATGACCAGCTAGCGGTCGATAGCTATACCATAGTGAGAGATGATGGTGGTGGCAATGGATGTGGTGACAAGTCCAGGGCCAATACTGATTTCAATAGCAGAAATCAGAGGAGCATGGGATGACTGCGGCTCAAGGTGGAATAACCTAAGCGCTGCACCAAAAAAAAAACCGTAGTGGAAATTATTCACAGGAGAGAAGGAACACACCCAGCTGATCAAATCATGAAAATCGTCATCTGCTATTAGAGCTGGACTTGGAAGGATGGATAGATTCCAACCAAGAGCATGGCAGGGAGTGTCAGCCCCTGGGTGGTGCAAATGGTTAAGCACTTGACTACTAACAAAAGTTGGAAGTTCAAACCCACCCAGAGGTGTGTTGGAAGAAAGTCCTGGCTATCTGTTTCTGAAAGGTCACAGCCTTGAAAACCCTATGGAGCAGTTCTACTCTGACACACATGGGCTTGTCATGAGTTGAAATCAGCTTTATGGCAATTGGTTGCAGCGTGAGCAAAGCATGAACAAGGGAAAGATAGGGACAGAGCCTTTCTCTACCTATCCATTATGCTCTCGCCTGCTCCAGCCCACCATGTGCACATGAATCTGAGGGAGCTGATCAGAGACAACCAGCCAGACTAGTTGAGAAGCTGGGGCAGTATTTCAGGTGGGAGGTAATGAGGATGTAAAACAAGGGTGGCTGCTGGGGGAATGGGAAGACAGGGGCGCGTGGAGGAGATGCAAGGGAGGTGGCGTGTATGTGACCTGTCGGCCAAGGGAAGAGTTGGATACCATCCTGAGGTCCAGTTGGGCCGTAGAGAGGACACTGGTGCCATTAAAAGAATTTGTCTGGTGATGGGAGTGGAAAAAAGAGGAGAGGAGAAAGGCAGTGGGTTGGCCTTTGGACATACTGAGATTAAGATGTCTGAGGGGCAGTGGTCAAGCCACACCAGTTACCGTGGAGTAGATTCCAACTCATGGCAACCCAGTGTGTGTCAGAATACAACTGTGCTCCATAGGTTTTTGATGGCTGATTTTTCAGAAGTAGATTGCCAGGCCTTTATGCCAAGGCTCCCCTGGGTGGACTCAAGCCTCCAACCTTCGGTTAAGAGCTGAGTATGTTAAATCTTTGTAACTGTTTGCATTGCCCAGGGACTCAGTGATCAAGCAGAGGGTTGAAAATGCTGATTTGTGCTATTTGTTTGTTGGGGAGAATCAGTGGGAAGACAGGAGGATTAGGCTTGGAACCAAGGGGAACCCAGTGGCTGGACCTGCAGCCCAGGTTAGGCTCAGACCAACACTGGGGAGTGTCAGTGGCACCGTTACAACAGGATGTTGGCTGCCATCTCGCTGGAAGAAAAACATAACAATTAAACTGCCCCATGCTCCAGACCCAATGTTCTGGGAGAGGGCACCAACTTCTAGGGGTTAGGGGGCAGCAAGTCTTGCCTTTTCAGCCTTCATAGCAGAAGCAGAGGTTCTGCTTCCCAGCAAGGTTCACACCATGGTAGAATCCCCAATCACAGGACTGCGTTGAGATGCCGGGAGCCAAGGGGACAGAAGTCCCTGCAGTAGCACGTTGGTTTGGCTTTTTTCTAACTTCCCTTCATTTCTCTTCGTCTCAAGAACAGGATGGTTTTCATCGTGATGGTTTTAGAAAGATATTTATGTAATTGTCAATTTTTAAATTATGGAAATTAAATAAATCTGCTTTACTGTTTCAATCATTCATAAAAATCAGTTAACAAGCTTGGGTTTGCTCTCAGCAGTTTCTGTTGATAGATTGTAAGATCCAAGGCTCTGCTCGCTGAGAGTGTCCCTGGCCGTAGGAGAAATGTTTTTTCCATTATTAACTTTATTGTTGTGGTGCAAAAATCAGTCAGGAGAGTGAGGCTGTGCTCATTGCTTTTGGACGGCGAAAACATGCTCTGCACGTGGCTGTGTGTGAGGCCAAATACCAATTTGTAGCGAAGACCTGTCATCCCCGGCCCACCCAGGAATGCCTTGTTTATCAGCTAGACCTTTTCACCAAACATATTTGACTTGCCTGTGGCTTTAAGAAGGACATGCAGTTGTTAGGCCTGCTGTCTGGGGCCTCTCTCTCTGTTCAGTCAGTTTGGATAAGGTTTTGTCTTGTCGCCTTGCGTCTTTGTGGTTCACTCTGTCCCCTTGAGCACGTTACTCCGAAAGAGAACACGACGTCTTTGTGCCAGGCCTCTTGCCCTGTCTTTCCATGGCCCTTTTACTTTTGTGTCACCTACTCTTTCTCCTACATCTTCCTTCTGAGGCCCAGCAGGCCAGATATAATTAGCTCTGTTTGTAAATGTGAAAGCAAGGCCATCTAAGGTGGACAAGCACCCAGCAAGCTTGCCTCCCTCTGAATGTTGTTGTTAGGTGCCATCAAGCTGATCCTGATTCACGTGAGAGTAGAACTCCCCCTAGGGTTTTCATAGGCTGTGATCTTTATGAGAACAGATCATGAGGTCTTTCCTCCCGGGGAGCCACTGGTGGATTCGAACCACCAACTGACCTTTCAGTTAGCTGCTGAACACTTAACCATTTCATCACCAGGGCTCCTTTACCTCTAACTAGGGCTAGAATAAAATAGATTTATGAATTAACTCAAAACCAAAAAACCAAACCAGTTGCTGTTAAGTTGATTCCAACTCACGGTGACCCCATGTGTGCAAAGTAGAACTGAGCTCCATAGGGTTTTCAAACACTGTGATCATTTGGAAGTAGATTGCCAGGCCTTTCTTCCAAGGCACCCCTGGATGAATTCAAACCACCAATCTTGACCGAGTGCTTAACTGTTTGTACCACCCAGGATGCTGAATTAGCCCAACACACCCCCAAAATAAATCTATATGGAATAAAAGGAAGGGAAATAGAAACATGGAAGGAAAAAAAAAATCATCAGTTTTCAGTTTTCTTCTCCTGAGAGGTGCTTTCTCTCCAGATGTCCAGTGAAGCCCCTCGGCAGAGCCGGAGTAAGCACTGCTGCGTAAACAGGAAACACCAAGAAATCTATTTTTATTTGGTGCCGTCTTTACTTTCCCTTGTTTCAGTAGAAAATGAGTCTGTATTCCACAAAACTCCATAGTGAACAACAAATAGAACTGGGGGAAGTGCCAAAGCTGTCATTCCTCAGCAGTGGTTTGGACATATTTCTTCTTTGCAGAGAGCTTGGAAGGGCTCACAGCCTCCGCCTGGGCAGGAAACAGGTGGTTTACTTTAGGGAAGGCCTGTGGAACGGCAAGTGAGGAGAGCAGCTGTGCCCCGGGTGACGGATTTCTGTTCTCCGCAGAAGCCTGCTTTCCCGGCAGCAACTGGGAGAGGAATTGTCCTTGCTCACGCCTGGGACATCAGTCAGGCTCGTGGGCTGATACCTGGAGACCTCCACACCAGAGGGGTAGATGGTCATTGCATACAAGTCTCTGTAATGAAGCCCAAACCATTCCTGAAGAGAGATCAGGGGGCCCCAGCCTTGGCACTAGGACTTCCTAGCTTGGCCTGGGGGTGTGGTGAAGCTCTGGAATGGGGGTTGGGTGGGCTTCCTGGAGATGCTCCCCTCACTCCACTCCTCCACCCCAACCTGATTCATTTTTCTGGTTTTTCTGCCATAAGACCCACCTGCTCAGATTTGCATTCTCTGGTAGATGAGAGTTGAGGAATGAGTTGTTTCAGGGGCTCTTTTGCTGTTGGGAGTGCCTGGGTGGTGCAAACGGTTAACATGCTCAGCTGCTAACAGAAGTGTTGGAGGTTTAAGTCCCCCCAGAAGGACTGGAGGTTCAAGTCCACCCAGAGGCATCTCAAAAGGAAGGCCCGCCAATCTACTTTCAAAAAATCAGCCATTGAAAACCCTATAAAATATTTTTCTACTCTGACACACATGGGGTCGCCATGATTCAGAGTCAACTGGACAACAACTGGTTTTTGCTGTTGAGCTCCTCAATTTTTTCCTGTCTGTGTGACTGGAGGTGGTTGATCTTTCTCTCCAAGTGGAAAAGTGTTCATACTGTGCCTTCTGCTCCCCAGCCCCCTTTCTTTCTCTCTCTCATTCAGCAGGTGTCTCAACCATCATCGTATGACCACACATCAGGATTGCTTCAGCTTTAGAAAAAAAAATAATGCACATTAAGATTAAACCGTGGGTCTACCAGGGATTTCTGATAATTTTCTTGGCCCCATCTTCTTCCCTGTTTTATCTGGGAGTCCTGCTAAGGACTGTCATTGAACAGTTCTGCACTATAATTTGAGTATTTGAGAGAACATCCTCCTGGTTTTCATGAAGAATTTCTCAACTGGATTCATCCTTTCCCTTTGTGCTGTCAGCAGCCCCTCCTAACGAATGTCTTCTGGAAATCCCATGAGCCCTGTGAAAACTGGGCACTTTCGGTGGCCCGGAACAGACAGTGTCTCCAGATAGCTCAAGAAAGGGGGCTGGCTGTTATTGTATGCATGCCCGTTGTTCTGGGTTGAATTGTGTCCCCAAAAAGATATGTTAAGGATCTAACCCCCGCCCTATACCTGGGAATGCGACCTTATTTGGAAACAGGGTCATAGCAGATGTAAGTCGTTAACATGAGGTCATACTGGAGTAGGGTGGGGTCTAATCCAATATGATTGGTGTCCTTATAAAAAGACAAGAGAGACACAGAAACACAGACACAGAAGGAAGAAGGCCATGTGAAGACTGAGGCAGAGATTGGAGTTATGCTACCATGATCCAAGGAACGCCTGGGGCCACCAGAAGCTGGAAGAGATAAGGAAGGATTTTTAGAGTTTTCAGAGAGAGTTATTGCCCTACTGACACCCTGAATTTGAACTTCTGGACTCCAGAACTGTGAGAGAATAAATTTCTGTTGTTTTAAGCCACCCAGTTTGCGGTAATTCATTATGGCAGCCTAGGAAACGAGTACACTCATGAACGAAGGGAGATGAACTTCACACATCCGGCTTTTCCTGAGGCTGGCTATGGGTCTAAGACAGCTCTATGAGACATAGCAGCTCTCCAGGTCAGTCCTTCTCGGAGTCTCTGCTTCTCTTGTGGTAACCTCTTTCTTCCCCTTCCTCTGCTGATGGAGTTCCTCGCCCTATCTCTCCTCTGTTAGCTTATGTATTCTTATGATTCTTTCTCCCCTATAATGTCAATTTACTAATAACAATGCCTTGCCTTCTACCTTTACCTCCCACTCTTAACTACTTGACTGTCTCCACATCTCCCAATTCAAATTCTGTAGGGCGAGGCTCTGGTTGGTCTAGTGCATCCTTTTCTGGGCACAGCCTTTTTCTGAGGACCTCTCAGATGCCACTGTAAAGGGCTGGCTACATCAGGTGCCACCCTTAGTCATTTCTGGTAGGATGTGTTGGCCACAAACTCAAAACTTGAATCCAGTATCATTTAGTGCACGTTCAATATGTCATCTAATATCAACAGCAAATGACTAAGGAAGATACAGGGGAAATGTCATTCAATTCTGATAGGAGAGGTTTTGAAGACACTGGTTAAGTCCTTAGATCCAGGCTGACTCTCAGAAATGAAGTTAATGCCATCAATTACCTACCCTGAGCTATTTCTTTGCTTCCTCCTATGTCCAAATTCTACCTGTGATTCAAAGACCAGCTCAACCCCCAATTCCTTTGAAGACTGTACCTAGTCAAAAGTGACCACTCTCGCTTACATGCTCCCATGCCCTTTGTTCAAATCTCTCAAGGTACTTTAAAAAAAAAAAAAAAAAAGAAAGGGCTGTTGGGACCATGGTCTTGGGGAACATCTAGCTCAATTGGCATAACACAGGTTATAAAGACAATGTTCTACACTCTACCTTGGTGAGTAGCGTCTGGGGTCTTAAAAGCTTGTGAGCAGCCATCTAAGATACTCCACTGGTCTCGTCCCTTCGGGAGCAAGGGAAAATGAACAGAATAGGACACAAGGAAAAGATTAGTCCGAAGGACCAATGGACGACAGCTACCAAGGCCTCCACTGGACTGAGTCCAGTACAGCTAGATGGTGCCCGGCTACCACCACTGAGTGCTCTGACCAGGATCACAACAGAGGGTTCTGGACAGAGCTGGAGAAGGATGTAGAACATAATTCTAACTCACAAAAAAAGAGACCAGATTTACTGGCCTAAAGGAGACTGGAGAAACCCCGAGAGTATGGCCCCCAGACACCCTTTTAGCTCAGTGGTGAAGTCATTTCCGAGGTTCACCGTTGAGCCGGGGTGTGGACAGCCCCATAAAACCAAATGGGACTAATAAGGCACAGCAGTCCAGGGACAAGGGCCAGAAGGCAGAAGGGGACAAGGAAGCTGGTGATAGGGAACCCACGGTTGAATAAGGATAGTGTTGATGTGTTGTGAGGTTGTTAACCATTGTCATAGGGCAACATTTGTAGTAACTGTTAAATGAGAAACTATTCTGTTCTGTAAGCCTTCTTCTAAAGTGAGAATAGCAGCACAATTGGAAGAGCGTGGTCGATGTCACTGAACTGTGCATGTAGAAATTTTTGAAATGCTGTATCTTTGGCTGTGTATATTTTCACCAAAAAAAAAAGGTCGAGAAGGGAGAGGGTTGACATGTTGTGGGGTTGTTAACCAATGTCATAAAACAATATGTGTACTACTGTTTCATGAGAAACTATTTGTTCTGTAAGCCTTCACCTGAAGTACAATTAAAAAAAAACAAAAGTAACTACTAAGAAAAAAAAAACTTAAATTTTATTGTGGTAAGAAGTATGTATAACAAAAAGTTTGCCATTTTAACCATTTTTAAGTATATAATTTAGTGACATTAATTACTTTCACTGTGTTGTGCTACCACCACCACTAACCATTTCGAGAAGTTTTACATTACCACAAATGGAAATTCAGTATCTCTTTAACAATAACTTCTACTTCCTCCTTTCTCCAGCCCCTGGTAGTCACTAATGAACTTTTGTCTCTATTAATGTAAGTGGGATCATGCAGTATTTGTCCTTTTATGTCTGTCTTATCTCACTCGGCATAATGGTTTCAAGGTTCATCCATGTGGTAGCATGTATCAGAACTTCATTTCTCTTATGGCTGAATAATACTGCATTCTATGGATAGTCTACATTTTGTTTACCCATTCATCTGTTGGTGTACACTTGGGTTGTTTCCACCTTTTGGCTACTGTGAATAATGCTGCAAGGAACATTGGCGCACAAGTATCTGAGTCCCTACTTCCAAGTCTCTTGGGTATTTATCCAGAATATCTGGTCATATGCTAATTTTAAGGCGCTTTTGACAATCTATTGTGCATTGTAGATGCTTTTGCACTAGTGGTAAGAGTGCGGGTTACAGAGTTAGATGACCTGGGTTCAAATCCCAGCTCTGCCACTTGCCAACTGAGTGACACTTGTCACTACCTCCCCTCGCCAGGGCCAGGATGCAGTGAAGCAGCTAGGGCACGACATTTAAGGAGGTACTCACTTCCAGGGTCCTTGCACCACTCTGAGAGCGAGCACTTCCTCAAATTTTGCACCCCAAAGCAACTCTCTTGCCTTAACCTAGTCCTGCCCCTGCCTCTTGCCCTGGTTTTCTAATCTATAAAGTGAGGAGGATAATGACCTCCCTGACAGAGACACTGTAAGGATTAAGTAACGTAAGGAAAAGACTTAGCACAGTGCCTGGCACTGGTTGTTGTCAGCTGCCATCAAGTTGGCCCGACTCATGGCGACCCCATGCACAATGGAACGAAACGCTGCCTGGTCCTGTGCCATCCTCGTGATTGGTTGGGGATCGGAGCATTATGACCCACAGGGTTTTCACTGGCTGATTTTTGGAAGTAGACTGTCAGGCCTTTCTTCCTAGTCCATCTTAGTTTGAAAGCTCCGCTGAAACCTGTTTGGCATCATGCTGTTGTTGTTAGGTGCCGTCAAGTCAGTTCCGAATCATAGCGACCCTATAGCAAGCATCATGGCAACACACAAACCTCCACTGACAGATGGGTGGTGGCTTCGCCTGAGATGCATTGGCTGGGAATCGAACTCAGCTCTCCTGCATGGAAGGTGAGAATTCTACCACTGAACTACCACTGGCCCAACTGGCACATGGTCGGTGCTCAATAAATGATAGTTGTCATTTCTCTGACTGGATAGCTTCTGAAGAGCCGGTCTTTGTGGCTAATTCATTTTTATATTTCTAATAACTTTAAACACACAACATGGAAAATAATAGGTGATCCATTGTATTTGAGTGAATTAATGAATATTTGCGAAGCTACTCATAAAAAAAAAACCCAAACCTGTCACTGTGGAGTTAATTCCAATTCATAGTGACCCTATAGGACAGAGTAGAACTGCCCCATAGGGTTTCCAAGGCTGTAAATCTTTACGGAAGCAAACTGCTACATCTTTCTCCCCCAGAGCGACTGGTGGGTTCGAACCACCGACCTTTTGGTTAGCAGCTGAACGCTTAACCACTGTGCCACCAGAGCTCCTTTGCTAAGTTACAGGCATGTGATAATTAGGGAATTAGTCTACAGTCAGGCAAACAACTCAAGCTTCAGGTCCCTGCATGAAGACGTCCTGAGCTAATTTCACCTCCTTGGTTCGTGTTTCGTGTTTAGCAGGTTTAGGTGAGGCACTTTGGACTTAGGGAGCAGAGCCCAAACCTCAGAAAATTGCTGAGGTTGGTTTTCAAATTAGAACCATGAAGGGAAAGGCTCAGAAAGTGGGATGCATGCACACTGAAAGGATTAGTTCGTGTCTGGATACCAGCAGCTCGAATGTGTAAAGTGGCTTTGGTCCATCCGTGCTGGTCCCATCAGGAACGGATGGGCTCGTTTTCGGTTCTGCACTTGCCAGCACCCTGAGAAGATTCTTTCCTGGAACATGGAGACCATCTTGCATCTTGCCTGGAACTCTGTGAAACTTTTGGCAGTGCCTGGCCCAGCTGGATGCATCCTGAAACACCACATTTATTTGATATTGGGATTGGTATTCCTCTTTTACATTGTGGTTGGGACTCATTAACTCTCAATAAGGACCGGCACTGAAGGAGAGGTTTCCTCCCTCTCTAGCAAAAGAAAAGAATTTGCCTTGAATGGACCACAGCTCCTGTAACTGATTTGCAACCCTGGCACTGGGCAGCGTGTTGTGTGGTACCCTGAGGCTGGTGTGAAAGGGGACAGACTCAAGGACTCCTGGGTGGGAAGGCTCTTCCCTGCATTGACCACAACTGCTAAAACACTACACTTAATAGCCCAAGACTGGTCTATATTTGCACAGAAACTGTGTATGTGTGGAATTTTATTTTATTTTTTACTTCAAGACGGCCGTAATGAGAGCCAGGCTGCTGATGAGTCTAACGATTAGAAGCAGCCTCTAAATTCCCCACACAATCACATTAGGTTCAGTTCTGAGAGCTCGTTCTAAAAGTTCAAAACGTGTGGTGTTTATCTAGCATCCTCACCAAAGCCCCCACATTCACGGGTGCCAGACATGTGTGTTTGGTCTGCAGTTGCCCAGTTCAAGGACTGCCTCTGTATCCAGACTTGGACTTTAAGCAGTCTGTAAGGGTGTTGGGAAGGTTCACTTTAGTAACTGCTGTATTTATGTCCGCAGTATCACTATTAAATTGGCAAGCATGAGGCAGCCTTTAGTGTGGCCTGAGCATACAGTCACCACCACTGGATGAGCTATGTGCTTGGAAACAAGGAGTACAGAGTGGGCTCTTGGCTCAGGAACTTGGCTCAATGTTTATATCCCTTTGCGTCATGTCCGCCATTGCACCTGCTTCTCTTGGAGCCAAACTTACACATTATGACCATTACTCCTTAATAGCACCAGAATTGCACTAATCTATGAAATCTGTCTTTTTCTTTCTCTGTCACAGAATAGAAAATTCTGGAGCCTGTGGGAGTGCGGAGGTGAGCTGAAGAATGCATTCTGAGTCACTGCTTGAGAACTTTTTATTGTACCGTCCCTCCCCACCCCCACTCCAGTGATTCTGGTAGTGAAAGTCTTATAGGGCAAGCAAATATTTAAATGGAAAACGATCAGATGGTAAAGACCTCCATTTTAATCTGCTACTAGTTAATGAGTAACAATTACTTATTTCCAGAGTTCTTATCAACTTGGAGTGTGGGATCAAGAGGCTCTTCCAGTACAGTTAGTGGTGCTCAAAAAAGAACCACTGCTTTCAAAAGAGAAGCTTAGGCACCAATAATGAACTTATTGCTTCCATTTATCTTACATAAACAAAAAGATCCTAATGTAAATATCAAAACATGGCTCCACACTCCAACAGTATCTGGTTTTCCATGAACCTTGAAGTACCACTCTTAAACGCCAGGAACAGGAAAGAGGCTGCACAGCAGAGGCAGAAGAGTCTAGACCAGGGGCTGGCAAACTACAGCCCATGAGCGGGCCACTGGTTTTCATAAATAAAGAATGCCCATTCGTTTACATATTGTCTAGGGCTGCTTTCGAGCTACAATGGCAGAGTCATTGCAACAGACACCGTATGGCCCACAAATCTGAAAATATTTATTCTATGGGTCTTCATAGAAAAAATTTGCTGACCCCTACTCTAGACAAATAATTAGATGAGCCAAGTGTTGGCTGAAGGTCCCCAACTCACAATGCCAAGAGGACTGGTTTGGCTTTGGCTATTTTCACGCACAGTGTAATTTTAAAAATCCTACAAGCCAGTACAACTAAAACTCTTGTTCACCTTACTTTGGTAGGACAATATGGAAAGTAAAATTAGATCTGAATGTATTTCATGTGTTGCCTGGACCTCTAAAGCATTGCTGGGTTGCTTAAATGTGCATAAGTCAATGTCATTTCCCAAAACTTTTAATTTAATGCTGGCAACCACTAAACTATTGGCATTTGCTTATGTCTGCGCAAAATTCTACAATGCTCAAAGCCACATGCTGTAGCTATAAATGTAGTCCTAGTTCAAGTCAAACTCCTCAGGGTAATTATTTTCGCGATCTTTGAAACCAGTTTTAAGAGTCACCTGAAATCTGTAGTTTAAGGCACCAGACATATTTCTCCTCTGAACCTTCCTAATGCCAATACGCCGTACCAATTCAGTAAACGTGTCATAAATTATATGACTGTTTATCTGAACTAGTGGGGCACCCTCAACAATGGCAGGAATTGTTACTCAAAGTGCAGAAGCCAGACATGGGCTCTGGGTTATTTTATTTTTTTAAATAATACTTTATTGTGTTTTTGGTGAAAGTTTACACAGCAAATTAGGTTCCCATTTAACCATTTCTACACAAATTGTTCAGACATTGGTTACATTTTTTCACAATGTGTTAACGTTCTCATTAATTCCCTTCTGGACGTTTTGCTGCCAGTAATCTGGTTTCCCTGTCCCCTTACCCTTTCATCTTTGCTTTAGAGTGATTGTTGACCATTTGGTCTCATAAAAGATGATTTTTTAAGGTGCACAGTACTCACTGGTAATATTCTTTATTTTATGAGGCAATCTGTTATTTAGCTTAAAGGTACTTCAGGGGGTAGTTTCGGTTCAAGTATCTCAGGGCGATAATCTCAGGGAGTCACTAGTCTCAACCAGTCCAGTAAGTCTGGACTTTTTAAGAATTTGGGTTCTGTTCCATGTTTTTCTCCCCTTCTGTCAGGATCCATCTATTGTGGCCTGGATCAGCCATTAGTGATAGCGGGGCACCATCTAGTTCTTCTGGTCTCAGGATAGATGAGGTCATGGTGTTCTGGGTTATTTTTCATACATTGGTGATGGATTTGAATCTCTCCTTTGGTTGGTACCTCTGTGAGTTGGCCAGTCTGACCAGGAGTGCAGGTTATGATAAACAACAAAGCCAAAAGACCCCAAACAGTTATTACTACAGCAATAGCTCTGAGTTAAACAGCCTACACAAAGAAAGATAACTGGCTAGAACAATATGTGTCAGAGTGATCTGAAGGTTTTGAAATGTTATTAAGGATGGGGATTACTACTTGATGTTGAATGCAATGAAGACCGCCTCTTTTTTTCTCATTAAAATATTGTTGTTGTTAGTTGCTGCTGTGTCAATTCCGACTCATGGCAACCCCATATCAGAGAAGAACTGTGCTCCATGAGGTTTTTAGTGCTGTGACCTTTTGGAAGCAGACTGCCAGGACTTTCTTCTGAGCCGCCTCTGGGTGGGTTTGAACTGCCAACCTTTTGGCAATTAGTCAAATACGTAACTGTTTGCGCCACCCAGGAACCATCATTTAAATATTAGATAGGTCATAAATAACAGATATAGTTATGGATTCTACTTGCAAATGTATCTTAGTAGACACATGATTCAACTGCAGCAGAAATGCCACTCAAGTGTGGGGGCATTAGGGCTTCCTTTCTAGGCCCAGGTTTGCCGGCTTGTCTGTGTTGTGTGTCCACAGATTTAAACGTTGCAATCTAGATCTCCAATCACAACTGTCTTTTTACCTAGGAGAGCTTATGAAGCTTGGGATAATGACTTGGGGAGGGGGGAAGAGTATGTAGTGAGAGTATCACTAAGAGTTTGAATGTGATTTTTGAGACTTGTGTTAAAAGTTAAAGCATATAAACCTACTTGATAAATTATAAGATCTATAGCTGATAAAGGCATAGAATATGAAATTTTTCTTCAGTTTCAATTCAGGTATAATAGGTTCTTACAGCTGAAGAAGATGTTACCATTCTATAGTTATATTTTTAAAAAATAGGTCCTAATTTTGGAATTTTTCCTTTCTTAAGTTTAAAAACGCCACCAGCCAAAGTCTTTCAGCTGTGGTATACACAATCACAGAAAGCTACTTATAAGTGCTAATTTTAAAGCAACCCTTAATTTTCAAAGGATGATTAAAACAGGGCTAGATTTCAGAAAAGATGATTCACCATTCTCATTTAGAAATAGAAAGGTAAGATCTTGTTCTCGATGGGGAGGCTCATAAAAGATATCCTAGGAAAAAAGAATGTTCTCAGACCATTCTTTCAGGGCCGAGGTTGTAGGACTAAAGTGTTTACCTTAGTCAAGAGACACACACTACACACCACATGGAAAAATCAACCTACGCACGCTGTGGCCAAGTCACGTGCGCACATATTTATGTGACACTCCTGCCTAGGCAGCCAGGCTCTAATTAAGATCTAGCCGGTCGGATGATCGCTAGGGAGAGGGCCAGGGTGTGGGAAGCACTTCAAATTACATTCCATGAAAACATTAGGCTGTCAAAGCTTGGGAAGGCTCTGAATGTCCACAGAAATTGAGGTGGGGTAAAGGACTGGGACTGATGCTAGCACATGTCAGCATAAAATAGCTGCTGACACAAATTGAACATGTGCAATTTTTTAAAAAGGTGGTATCGAATAACAGGCCGACAGCCGTCCCTCTCGGCATTTTAGACCTCTTTCTTCTCTCCACTTTGGCTCTTTGTTGAGTCACTTCCATCAGGCAAAGTTCCATAGGATAAGCCATTTGAATCTGGTTGTATTTTATCCAACATTTGTTTCCCTGTGGAGATAATAATCATAAAAAATCTTTTGAGCTCTTACAGAAGATTAAGTCTTAATAATTCCCTCTCAATCTAGACCACATTTTATTTCTCCCTTTTCATACTATGTGGTAATGCTTTAAACTGAAGAGATAAATGTCAAGGAAGAAAAGGCCCCTGGAGCACCCTGCCCCCTGAGATGGGATTATGTATTGTCCATATGACAGATTCTTTTCCTTCACCCCAGGATCTACTGTGCTGGGCAAGGAACACAGGTTGGGTCAGTCAGGAGAATAACAAGAAGCATCCATCCTTCTCAAAACCTTTCTCCTTAGTATTGTCTTCTTTTCTATGTTTAGTTTAACACATAAAACAAACACAGAAAAATAGCCTTTGATAGTGGCTTCTAAGGCTGTTACTGATCCTATGTGTGAGGCTTTGTGAAGTAAAAAACATACAGTTAAAAATAAGGAAACTTTACTTCCTACCAAAGAAACCTGAACAATATTTCGATACAAACCCTTGTTGTAAATGCCAGTTCTCACACTGAACACCCCTGGTTATAAGATGGCTCAAATAGGAAAGAAGCACAGAATTCATTTCAAAGAGCTATATTTTCTCAGACTTATAGGTAAGGGTTTAAAGGTTTTTGCTTCAAGGCCTCAGTCCTAAGAGAATGGTGGAGGAGGCTGTGAGAACATCTCCACTCCTATTTGGAAACCTACATGTCAATTTAAGTCCCCAGCAAAGCTAGGGATTGTTGGGGGAGGGAAAGGAGGTGGGGACACAGTAGACGTTTCCTTTGTCCTGGACTTTGCTTCTCTTGTCTAAATGACTAAAGCGAGTTGTTTCTCAGTGAGTGAGAACTGGAAAGATGAGACATGTTAAATCAATCTGGATGAGTAAGGGAAGAAGGGAAGAGGCTGTCACGAATGTCACTCCTGGCACCAGAGCGCACAAGTTGCCTGTCTTCTCAGGAACGATGCTCTTCACTAGCCTTACCTTTTATCCTTGGTTGTTCCGTCAGAGGCTCTCCTTACTGCAAGGATTTGCTGCTCGTAGCCATTCCCCTCTCTACTCCCTACCCTTTTCCCATTGAAGGAAATCTCAAAATCACCCAGATCAACAAAACATGGTCAGTTCTCTTATATCCCCAGTGTCCCATGCAAACCCAACATTCAATAAATGACTATTAACATTTACAGCTAAAACATCATCTTTGGTTTCATCATTAAATGTTAAGTTTTTTGAGGATGAAAAATATACCTTATAGTAATTTAATACCCAAAACAATACCAGCAGTGACTAATTTATAAGGATAAAATTTTCTATTACAAACAAAAGATTATACAATTTTACCAGGAATATTTCCAAAATCAATGTAAGACTGTTGCAGATGTTCCTTTTCTCGGTTTCTTGTGACCAAAAACACTCCAAGGAATGACAGAAAACACCTGTAAGAGTAGAATCAATAAAGAACACAAGAACACTGAAACAGCCCATGGTATTGAATAACTGAGCTCCATAATCTACACAATGACTTGAATTCCATTGGTTTTGGTCGTCCTGTTTCTCATGGTAAACTGCCTAGAATTTTATCTTAATTGCTATAGCCAATCATACGTGCACCCAGAACCAAGACTTGGGCAGCTTCCAATAAATCTCTGTCCCGGGTTTTTACCATCTGGAGGCTAATTCAGGCTCTAAGCCCTCTGGGCAGACACTCGGTCTCATTTTCTATCCATGCATGCCCAGACTCATTACTGACATGCAACACTAGTGAAAAAATAATTTATTATTTAATTTTCTAAGAAATTGAGTTGTCCTTGGCCATAAGAGTACTCATAGTTTCCAGACCCTAGAAGTTTGGCCTCACCCAAATATTTTATGAAATTGAATTTTCAGATAGATGGTTTCCTATACTGAAAATAGCCTGGGCTCAAGTTTGCATAACAACGATCATGCTGAATATCATATCAAGAAGCAGCTAAGCATTAATAGAATGCCAGCTGGAGCCAATGGAAGCTTCTATATACTGGTGATGTTCTGTCGAAGTTCTACTCTCTGTTTGTAAGCAATGCCGCAGAGCTGCCCACCAAATCACCAGAGAGGCTTCCAGCTGGGCACCCTGACACAAAAAAAGGATGTTATCAACCTGATATTATTAAGTCCAAAGCCTGGGAGCTGCCCTACTCTTGGCCTTTTATTCTGGGAGGTTCTAGAGGCATTCATGGTCCTCTGATCAGCTTGAAATCTAATCTAGGGGGTGTTAAGTTGAAAAATATGTTTTTTTTAAGAGTTCAGGAAACTGATGTTTCTTATATAATTTTCCAATTTTCTATACTTCAGGTACAATGCCAAAAAGCCTATATAAAAGTAATAGAATTTCACATATCTTACCGCTTAGGCATTTACTCACCCAAAGAGATATATAAATATAGTGAGAAAAGCTGCACCAAGGAATTCCTGATAAAATATGATACCTATAATAGGGATAGAAGACAAAATTACTCTTAGAGTAATATCTATAATAGGTATGCTATGAGTCAGAATTGACCCAATGATGATGTGTTTACCTGTTGTTTTTAAAAATTATGTTAATGTATTATTTTTTCTAGATTTAATTACCCTTAAAATACATGTTCAGTAGTTTAGTTTTTAAAAAATTTGTATGTCATACTTATATTTTCAATTATTCTGAAAAGAAAATAAATTTGTAGACCTCATATAAGTATCAGTAGGTCACTGTAACTAACATAACTTCTGCAAACAGAAATTTCTTACAGGCTCAGGATTTGCCCCACTGAAATATGCAAGTAAACAAAGCTCTAGTGGCCATTTTCCACCCACAGTTTTACACCAGGAATCAGTAGGCCTGACCTGAGTGCCTGGGTGGACTCTTCAGCTGCTGCTGCCTATGCTGCCACCCTTGGCAATGCTGTGTGGCCTACTGGTCTGACCATGTACCCACTTGGGCGGCAGAGGCTCTGAAGAACAGTCTAGCAACTGAAGGGCTACCACAGTTCTATTTCCCACTGCCAACCCTGTCTCCCATCTCCTTCTTCCTGTCTTCTTTCTGGGAGAAGGAAAACATGGATGTGTCATCTGCTCTGATGGGTTTTCTCCTCTACCTGTTGGTCTCAATGGTTGCTCTTGGTCTAAAGCCTTCATAGAGTTTTAATTAAATACTATAGCTTTAAATTACATATTACCTGGAATTAATTTTGTGTGTGTGGTGTTATCCTTGCCAGCTAGTCAACAAATAATTATCAAGAGTCTCTTATGTGCCAGTTGCTGTTCTAGGCACAGGAGATACCATGATGAACAAGACAGAGTCCTGTCCTCAAGGAGCTCCTTATCTGGAGAATAAAGTTCTTATAGGAAGAAGCCATGTTCAATTTTAATGAGTATGTGTCAAATGAATGAACGATTCTGAAGCATTTTTCCATGTTATTACGTCACACCTTGTAATCATCATTTTGATGTCTGCATGTTATTCTACTAAGCTGATGCACCATAATATTCATCTCTCTAGAGTATTTTAAATTGCTTCTGCATTTTTTTTTCTATAGTAGAGTAACAATGAACTTCTTTGTACATATTTTTCCCCCCTATTTTAGGATTTGTTATTGTTGTTGCTGTTAGAATGGATTTCTAGAAGTGGAATTTCTGTTTCAAAGAGCAGAAACATTTTTAAGGCTCCTGATAAAAACTATGCAACTCAGTTCTAGGAGGGTGGTACCACGCTACCTGATCCCATGAGACAGCCTACTGTAGTACTGCTGCCCAGTCAGAATTGGCTACTTAGTCAAAAGAAAAAAATAAGAACTTTACTAAGTTGGTGGGCAAAATATTGGTATCTTATTAAAAAAAAAAAAAAAGACTATTTCTTAGAGCAGTTTTAGTCTACAGAAAAATTGGGCAGAAAGTGCAGAGTTTCCATATGCCTCCTTTTACCCTGCACACAGTTTCTCCTGTTATTAACATCTTGCATTCCTGTGGTACGTTTGTTATAACTGATGAACCAATACTGATACATTATTATTAACAAAAAGTCCATAGTTTACTTTAGGGTTCACTTTTCATGCTGTGCAGTCCTACGGGTTTTGGTAAGTATATAATGTGATGTGTCCACCGTGACATTATCATACAGAATAGTTTCACTGCCCTATCATTTTTATTTTAAACTATACTTTTTGATGGAGGCAGAGAGAAGCTAGCCAAGAAGCTTCGCCTATATTCCACATCAGGAACATTGGATTAACTGTTAACACTCAGAAAGTCCCAGCCTCCTTGACTCATTTATTACTCAGTGTGCTGAGTATTAAGACCCAGCCCTGCTGGTCCTCTGAGAAAGCTCTTTCTACTCATGGGAACTACATTCTTTATACATCTTCATGCACATTAATATTAACTATTAGGCTCTATACAATGCCTCTAACTCTTTTTGACCTTGTTTTTTTCCTTTCCCCATAATTCTAGGGCACACAAATTCTCTATCTCTTCTTACCTTCTTTTATCAACACGCATAAAATGCTAAAACAAAATTAGATGTCTTAGTTATATAATCTTTTTCTTTAAGTGTAAAGTTCCATTTTGGGAAACAGAAAATGCACTAATTTTTCTAAAAAAATTGCTCACTGGCAGTCATACTGTTTCCCATGAAATAAAAAAATGTACCAGTTAGGAAACAGATAATCCCTAATTGCCCCCAAAATATATTAACTTTGCATTGAGAAATGAACTCCTAAGATAAGAAGGTGGTAAACATATCAAATAAGCCAATAATATAGGGCATACCAATACCCAATTTAGAAATGATATATTTGAATCCACTGTATTTTAGTTTGGAACAAGTTTCAAATTTATACTTTTTGTTTTAACACCACTGTGTCTGTCGTATTAAGATATCATTTAATTACCCATAAAAATAAAAGCCTTGCAAGAGTAGAAAAATAGAGGCCAGAACAGGGGAGGCAATATTTTCTGTTCTCCTCATCTGCCTGGCCTTCCCTGAAACACTAAATTAATTTTTGGGCCCCACCCTCTGCTCAAGCTGGTAAGGGGCACGTAGGCAGGGTTAGTGGAATTGGGGATGTTTGGCTCCAAGACAAGACTCAAGAGGCCCATTACAGCTGCTTCGATTATCAAAAGGGCAGGCAAGCGGAAGACTCCAGGAAACAGAACTAAGACGAGCGTCTTGCATTCACAGGGAAGCTAATTTAAATTATAAATATAAAATGTATATTTAAATAATATAAAAAAACACTTTCTAATAATTAGAGTTCTTCAAATAATCAGAGTGATCCAAAATGGGAATGAGCTCTCTCAGGAGGTAGTCAACACTGGGGTATAATCACACAAAGTAGAATAATCTCCCTTAGTGGAGGTGATGGAGGAAATTCAGGCACTGGATGGAGGCTAGGGTGATATGGACTATACAGTTCCTTATAACCCAAAGACTTGCAGATTTATGCTTGTGTGTGGGTGGAATCACCTATGTATAAAAAGCCAAAACTTACCTGCCATAATGGCACTGGTTGTAAAGAAAACATGGTTAACGGGCATCACCGTTGTCGTATTGTAGAGTTTCGTGGCTTGATTCAGGAACCTAAAGCAGAAGGCACTTACTAAATCTCTGGCTTCAAGAGACACTCGCAAGAAGTTAACAATAACGTCAAGAAATGCATGTTCTTTAGCTAGAACTACAAAGAGAAATGAAGTGCAGTAAAAGGGCACTTCCAATCAGCAGTCATAGCTTATATGCATCTGATATATGAGATCAGATGTCGGGTTTTATGGTCTGTTTAAACCAACAACAGTAACAATGAAAAGCAATTAATCATATTCCGAGGCCAAAGAAGTTTGAGTTGGAAGCGATTCAAGCTGCTGGACCAGTATCACACTGGGGCTGATTCATTAGGATAGACCCTAGAATCTGTTAAATATCATATCTGGGGAATAGCATAGCTATCCATTGACATGCCACGTGCCAAGAAAGAAGATGGAGAAGCAAAGGAATGTTTAATGTTTCAAAAGCAATGCTTGGTGCTCCAGCTGCAGAGCACATGTGGCAAGCTCAGCCGTCTCACTTACTTTGGCCACCAACGTGAATTCAGGTTCCCACAGCTGCACTGTCCCCGTGGGGGACTAGACATTTCTTTTTCTAAAGCAGTGGATTGCACTGACTGACCTCACCTGGGTGCCTTAAAAAAGCACTAATGCTTAGGTCTTACCCCAGAGCAATTGACAAAAATACCTGTGGTCCCAAGCATGTGTCTGTGTGTGTACGGGTGCATGCATGCATGGGTATGTATACACACATATATGTGTATGGATATACATATGCATGTATATGTACATATACATGCATATACATATATATTTAGAAAAAAATCAATCACCTCAGGTAGTTTTAATGGGTAGCCAGGGTCAAGAACCACAGCTCTGCAGTGTGAAGAATGCAAGGACCAAAACAAGGGTGATGGGAATGCACTTTCCCTTCAATTGTATCTGCCTTTTAAACTCAAAACACATAGTATAAAGATAATGCTGCTAATCACTAAATTCCAAAAGATACGGTAGCAGTCCTGATTAATTCAGAAGAAGAAAGAGACAAGACACAAAATAGTAAGATTCAAGAATTAGAAACACATTAAGTCTTATAAGGGAATGACCAACAAAATGGCAACAAAACATTGAGTTTCTCCAGTAACGTTCCACAGACTTTGTACCAGGACTTATATCCAGCCCATAACAATTAGACTTTACTGGGTTCTGACTTCCTAGGTGGCACTGGGGTGATGGTTTTGCGTAGCATTCTGGGGTGATCAGAAAACTTTCTGTTCGACTCAAGACAGCCCAGCAGGCAAAGGCATGACAATGTGAAATGGAGGGGAAATGATCAGAGCAGATGGAGGTGGGGGGAGAGAAGAGCAAGAAATTAAAAGTGTACCATGTCACCACTGTTAGGCCCCCAAGAGAAACATAAAACAATCACTCTGTAATCCCATGGGTTCAAAGAGAATTCTGGCCAAAGACGCAAAACTCTGAAGAAAGGATTTCCCTCCCAGCCAAACGTCTGGTTTCGTCCATCTCTGGGCAATTAATGAGCATGAGCTAAGAAATGAAGGTGAAGGGTTCATGTATTTCCTATATTTAGAATGAAATCCTGGATGTGGACCTGCCCCTTTGATTTATTGCTAATGACAACCTGTGTACAATGGATATTAATTACAAGCAGAAGAGCATCAGGAAAGTATCAAAGTGCATTTAGCTGGATTATGGCCGTACTTTAGAACTCACAAGACATGAAGGCAATGCTTAGTAAAAACGTATTATTGGATGCGAAGGACAAAGCAAGGCATGTTGGCCGAGGATAAGCTGTTGACCCCTCACCCTTAGAAATCAGTTGTAGCTAATTTTAATTATCATCTGAAGCTAATAAAGATTAATGCTCAGAGACACACAGGGATGTTGAAAGATTAGTGAGTATGTAAAAGCTAACTTACTTGACTTGGAAAACACAAGATGCTATCATGATGATGAACATGATATAGAAGATGGGATAAGTTAGTTGCGTTTTATCCGTCACAGAAAAAGTGATCATGCCTGAGACTGCTTTTACTGAAATAACAGTCAATGAAGCTGAAAAAGAAAAAAATAAATAAATAAAATACATATTTGAGAGAGAATGACAAATAAATATCTTAAGTTAACACGGTAGAGTTAAATATGCCAATTGTGCTTTAAGAATGAACACTGTTGTGAGAGACGTGGGGTAGGATGCAACATTAACCAGGCAGCAGCCCTGTTGCTCAGGCTCTGCTGGACTTTAAATACGCTTAAATCAGCTAAAGATCTGCTGTGTGACTGGGTGCTTTTTAGCTTTGGAGCAAGATGCTTAGTTTCTGGTCCTAACTGCTGAAAGGATGCTGCTGAGTTTATAATCACTAGTAGAGGAGAAAGGTGCAAATAATGAAGGAAGGAGATAAGAAAAGTCAGATGGTTCATGTGACATTAATGGGAGAATAACTATTCAACTATACAGAAAAATGTTAAAGCCAAATAAATGAGAAGAGTGGAAAGTGAAAATCAATTCACTCCCTCAGTTTGCTAAGAGTTGCATGAGCCCTCTTTGTTATAAATGCCTAGAAGTGTCATTAAAAATACTGTTTTGACAAAGACACCGACAGGAAACAGAGCCAGAGCTGAGTATTCATTTCTCAGGGTCAACCGTATAAACCTAAGATTTACATGAGCAATGGATGTTTTCTACACTAAAGCAGAACCTATTCCTATGAGAGCAAATTTTTCGTAGGTTTCAAATAACAATTAAGAAAAAGCAACTTGATAAGGTTATATCAACATTAAAGCAATGGGGCATTTCCTGGTAATACTACATTTTGGTAGGAAGAAGATAGGGCTTTCTTTTTGACTTAGGTACCTTGAAGTTACTGGTGCATGTAATTCCATAATTTAGCTGAAACCCACAGAAACTTAAAAATAATTTTTACATGAAATCAAATAATTATAAGTCAAAGGCAATAAATATGAAATCGGCATCCTCCCTTTGTTGCTGTTGATCTATTTGGTCATAACATATCTCAGCTTTATCCCTGTTAGCTTTTGAAAAGGTATTATTTCTCTTTTTATATATATATCAAAAAAGAATATGTTTAAAATAGATGGTGATGGCCAACCTGGAAGAACCTTCCATAATTTCCTTTTCTAAAACCTGAAAAATATATTTTAACTTGAAGGGTACCAGGGCAAACTTCCAAATTAGGCATTTTCTTTCAGTTAAAAGTCATAATTAACGGAGACCAGGTGGCAAATTCTAAAAGCAAAGCTCTCAAAGGAACGAAGAGGCCCTTACAGCTGGGCCCCGCTCCATCTTAAAATATCTTTTGACTTGATCCTTTTACATATTTTCTACTGATTATGAAAATAGTTATATTTTAGCTGATCTAGGAATTTTAAATCTCAATAGAGATCAGTGTGTCACTGATGGTTTAAGTTTGTAAGGTTAGCTGTTGAGGGACATTTATTTCCTCCTAAACACTGCCTGAAATTAGAGCACAATGTGGTTATGGTCTCGTGGTCTGAACAGCCAGGTTTCCCAAAGGAATAATTAACAGAGAGAAGGAGTTGAACATATTGTTCCATTAGAGTCAAAACCTCAGAACTGCAAAGGAACTTAAGGGTCATCTAATTCAACCACCATCTGATGTTAAATTACACTTAAACACAATACAAAAACAAAACTAGAATTCTTTATGAAACAGCTAAACAAACTATCAGTTGCTCTAGTTAATTACTATATTTTCAAAGCAGGTACTATTACCAGCTGATTAATCACTATTTATCATAACTTTCCAAATTATTTCTAGGCTGGTAGAGTACTTATAAACTTTGGGGGGGAGGGGGAGGGGATGATGAGAATAGGTGGAAATAAAAAATGGCATATGCAGTATCATTCCAATGTTGGATACATAAAAATAATAAGTACTTGTTATGCAGAGAAAAAAAGACTAGAAGAAACTACATCAAGACATACTATCAGTGGTTAATTTTAGGTACTGGGATTATGAATAATCTTTAAACTCATTTTTTTAATGATAAAAGTATATGTGTTCACTTATGAAAAGTTAGAAAATGGAGAAAAGCATGGGAGAAAAATTAAAATCACATATAACCTTAACACTCAACCCCAAATCACGTTTACCATTTTGGTACCTTTCCGTTTAGTTACTTTTCTCTCTCTCAGTATGTATCACACCACAACATGTGACTCATACAGTATATACTACTTAGGAACCTACTTACTATTGCCTTTATGTATTTTCTATGCCATTATGTATTCTTCTAAAGCATAATTTTTATTGGCCTTTATATGAATGCATAATTTATCTTAACAACTCCCTGTTATTGGATTTTTAGATTACATCCAATATTTTTACTATTAAAAATGAGGCTGTGATGAGTATCTTTGTACTTAAGTCTTTGTATGTCATTCTGCTTATTTCCTAGGAAACTCACCTAACGGGGAATTACTTTGTCAGTGGCCACTAGTTAAGCTTCTGAAATGAGTTGGCAAGCTGCCTTCCAGAAAGTCCAGTCACGCTCCCATCAGTATTGTATGACAGTGCTTAATTACAGACTTTTATATTTCTTTGTATCTTTGTTTTCCTAATTCTCAACAATAAACATACATTACTTTCATCATTATAACAGTACCATTTTTTCCTAACATATGCCAACCTGTTTTTGAAATTTAGCCTTCTCAAGTTCATTCTAAGTTCTTCATCAATAACTCCTTCCAAACACTTCCTTAGATTGCCACTGATGTCTCCTTATTCACCGGTTCTCGTCGAGTCGATTCTGACTCATAACGACCCTATAGGACAGAGTAGAACTGCCCCAGAGGGTTTCCAAGAAGTGGCTGGTGGATTCGAACTGCCGACCTTTTGGTTAGCAGCCGAGCTCTTAACCACAGCGCCACCAGAGCTCCTTATTAGAGACATAAATATCTTATTTATTAATTTTGCTTTGGCAACTGGCGTGTGTTAAGGATAAGGAAGGACTTCCTAGCTTTCTCAATGTCCTGATCAACTTGAAAGACCCTTCTGCGCACCTTCAGAAAGGAGATCAGAGGCACAGGCAAGGGAGCCTTCTAATTGTCTTCCCTGACTTGAAGCCAGACTTCTTTCTTCCTGATTGCCCTCAACTTTCTATTTTCAAATTGTGGTAAAAATATACACATAATACATTTCAATATTTCTTACCATGTACAATTCAGTGACATCAACTATGTTCACCATGTTGTGCAACCATAACCTCTATCTGTTTCCAAATTGTTCCATCACCCCTAATAGAAGCTCAGTGACCGATAAGCAAAAACTCTCCCTTTTCCCCTCCTTTCTGCCTCTGGTAACCACTAATAAACTCTGGTCTCTATACATTTGCCTAATTAAGATATTTCATATAAGTGGGATCATATAATATTTGTCCTTTTGTGACTAAGTTATTTCACTCAGCATACTGTTTTCAAGGTTCATCCATGTTGTAGCATGTATCAGAACTTCATTTCTCTTTATGACTGAGTAATATTCCTTTGTATGTATATACCACATTGTTTATCCATTTATCTGTTGATGGACATTTGTTTCTACCTTTTGGCCGTTGTGAATAGTGCTTCTATGAACATTGATGTACAAGTGCTGCTGGCATTCCAGCTTTCAATTCTTTGGGGTATATACCTAGGAGTGGAATTGTTGGATCATATGGCAATTCTACGTTTAACTTTTTGAGGAACTGCTAAACCGTTTTCCACAATGGCTGTACTATATTTTACAATCCCACCAGCAATGAATAAGGGTTCCAGTTTCTCCCCATCCTTGCCAACACTTGCTGTTTTCTGATCTTAGCTATACTAGTGGGGATGAGGGGTGAAGTGGTATCTCATTGTGGTTTTGATTTGTATTTCCCTAATAACTAGTGACTCTGAGCATTTTTTTCGTGTGCTTGTTGGCCATTTGTATATTTTCTTTGGCAAATGTCTACTCAAGTCCCTTGGCCATTTTTTGATTGGGTTTTTTGTCTTGTTGTTAAATTGTAGGAGTTATTTATGTAGTCTAGATATTAAACTCTTATCTGATATATGGTCCCAAAACATTTTCTCCCATTATGTAGTTTGTCTGTTCACTTCGTTGATAAAGTACTTTGATGTACAAAAGTTTTTAATTTTGATGAAGTCCAATTTATCTATTTTGTCCTTTTTGCTCATGTTTTTGGTGTCATATCTAAGAATCTATTATCTGTTTTAGCTATCCATTCCTATTCAATGACTTGAAACAAAATACAAATACAGGGATACTTGTGTGTTAAAAAACATACTTTTCTTAAACCGGAAGCCGAAGAATCTCCAATGGTGAAATACCAGAAACGTTCTCACTGCAGTAAGAAACGAGAAAAAGATAACTTCTCTTTACTTTATACTCTTCTGAGATGTTTGAGTATCTTACAATGATTGCTAATGACTTTTACAAGAAAGAAACTGACCATGAAAATTAGATAATAGATTCTTAGATATGACACCAAAAGCATGAGCAACAAAGGACAAAATAGATAAACTGGACTTCATCAAAATTAAAAACTTCAGCAGTTCGAATCCACCAGCCGTTCCTTGGAAACTCTATGGGGCAGTTCTACTCTGTCCTAAAGGGTTCCTATGAGTCGGAACTGACTTGATGGCAATGGGTTTGGTTTTTTTTTTAATTATCTAAAACTAGATCCCAAAGCATTACCCCTATATTTTGTTCTAAGAATTTTATGGTTTTAGTTCTTACATTTAGTTCGTTGATCCATTTTGAGTTAATTTCGTAAACGGTGTGAGGTATGGGTTCAGCTTTACTCTTTTGCATTTGGAAATCCAGTTGTCTCTATTTTCTTCTTTATTTATATGTTTAATTTATCCTACAAACAATATTACAACAACAATAAAGTAAAGAAAAAAATCCACCTATATTCCCACCACCTTGCATTCATTTCCAGTTTTTGCCTCATAAATGCTTTTAATCACAATGAAGGTAGGTAATATTTTGTGTGTGGTTTTTTCTCATTTAACATAACGCCATAAATCTTTTTCAAAGCTGCTGCGTAATTTTCATAGTCAGTTTGTTTCCTGTAAAAGTCATCAGCAATCATTGTAAGACACTCAAACATCTCCGAAGAGTATAAAGTAAAGAGAAGTCATCTTTTTCTCATTTCTTACTGCAATGAGAACGTTTCTGGTATTTCACCACTGGAGATTCTTCAGCTTCTGGTTTAAAAAAAGTATGTTTTTTAACACACAAGTATCCCTGTATTCCTATTTTGCTTCAAGTCTTTGAGTAGGAATGGATATTAAATTTTAAAATGTCTCTTCAGTATCTATTGAGATAATTACATGATACTTCTCCTCTGAGTTGTTAACATGATGAACCATATTAATGGATTTCTTAAAGAACTACCTTTTTATTCTCATAATTAATTAGCTAGTTAATTAATTCAAATGTTTATTGTGTACTCAATATGTCCAGTTCTAGGAAAGTCTATGTAATGTAAATAAAACAGACAGTGTCTGCTCTTGTGGGTTGTACCCTTTTATCAGTATAAATTACAACTTTTTGTCTCATTAATCTGGAGGAAGACAAGCTTATAACAATATGTAAATATACAGGTAGAATACGCAATCACAAATTGCTATAAATGTTGCAAAGAAAAAGAACTGGTTACATTAAGACCACTAGGCCATGATGCATTATTCACTCCGGATTCTAGTTGTTAATATTTTATTTAGTGTTTTAATTTCAGTACTCAGTGGTGAAATTAGTTCACAGTGTCCTTTATTTGTGCCGTATTTTTCAGATATGGCATCAGTAATATACTGAGTATGTAAAAAAAAAATTGTAAGCTTTCTTTCTTGTGTCCTCAAATAGTTTAAACAATATCAGAAGAATCTGTTCCTTTAAGATTTGCAGACTTCATCTTTGAAATTGTCTAGGCCTGACTTGTTTTTAGGATGTAGCTTTTAATAAGTTCCTCTATTTCCTTCTTAGTCTTTTTAAAAAATCAGCAATTTATTTAACTTTTTATACTTATTTGCATAATATATGTCTGAGCTCTAATTTTGGGTATTTGTGCTTTTTCCTTATGCAGCATCTTTTATTAGTTCTCTTTTAAGAACTGATTATTGGATTTATTGCTTTTCTATTTCCTATTTCATTAATTTTTGCCTTTATCTTTATTAATACCTTCTTTCTGCTTTCCTCAGCTTCATTTGAGAGTTTTGGTTTTTCCTGTTTCTTCATTTGAGTGCTTAATTGACTTACATTTAAAGCAATGAATTTTCTTCTGAATACAGTATTAGTCATAAACTACAGGTTTTAATATTAAGTGTTTTCATAATAATTTTTAAAATATGGGCTACAATGAAACTTGGTGACTATTTTGGCTTAGTGCACTTTAAAGAGATAGTGTTAAAATTTCCAGGTAGTGGGGTTTTATGGGTTTCTATTTTTGTTATTGTTTTCTGATTTTATTTCACTGTGATCTGAGAATGTGGTCTGTACTATTTCAACTTTCTGGAATTTATCAAGGATTTCTTTGTGGCCAGGTATATGATTAACTTTTGTAAATGCTACACAAGCACTTGAAAGAAGGTCTATTTGCTGTTTTCTGTATTTGGAGTTCAGTATTAGATTTACCAGATCAAAAAAGTATTCAGATCCCCCATCTTGACGTATTTTTATGTCTACTTATCTTCCATGAGCTCAGAGAAGTCTCCTATTCCCCTTTCATTTGTTAACTTAGTTTTGTAATTTCTGAAGATTTTCTGTTACATATTAGGTCACACCTAATATGATGCTCTTGTGGGTTGTACCCTTTTATCAGTATAAATTACAGCTTTTTGTCTCATTTAATGTTTCCTGCCTTGATTTTAATGTAGAGAGTAATATCGTAACCTCCTGCTTTCTTTTACTTTCAACCTAAGCTACCCTGCTTTAGATGAGTTTTATGGTTGTTGCCAAAATTTTCATGACCAGCAAGGGCACCGGCCAGTCAGAAATGTGCTGGCCCTCCTTTCTTTCCACCACTGCAACAGGTTCATGTGGGCCCCCAGCATTAATAAAACCCACGGCTGACAAGTCGGTTCCAACTTATAGGACCCTGTGGGACAGAGGAGAACTGCCCCATAGGGTCTCCAAGGCTGTAATCTTTATGGAAGCAGACTGCCACAACTTTCTTCCACGGAGTGGCTAGTAGGTTCAAACTGCAGACCTTTCAGTTAGCAGCTGAGTGCTTACCACTTCATTAATACTTAGTTGTTAATCAAGGCAGACCTGGGGGTTGGGAGGGCAGGGCATTGGGGAAGGAGACATTCAGGGGGCTTGGGCAGCAGCAGTTTCAATAACTCTCACTAGCTGCTGGCTGAATCCAATTTGAGAACCTTTCTTTTTTTACTGGGTAAGCTTACTCCATTTACATTTATGATCATAACTGATAGATATGATCTTAATTCAGCTATCTAAAATTTCCTTTATTTCCTATCCTTTTGTATATAACGTACATTTTCTGCCTTTAGGGTTTGCTTTGTTCTCTCTATCTGGCTATTTGGAATGAAAAAACATAAACTTCCTTTCCTGTTCTGTTGATCATCAGCATTCCTGAGCATGTATAGTGTAAATTTGTTTCTCTAAGTAATTATCCCGAATGAAAACTTTCTGATACTAAAGAGAAAACTAGATGAGATGGAGAAACAAAAATCCCAGCACCCCATTAATGGCAGCCTGCCCCAATGGTACAAGTACAACCTACAAAATAATAGGAAGCAACATATAATGTGTGGATCATCTTATAGGCAAAGAAGAGGCAAAGGAAGAATTATTAATAAACTAAAAAAAAAAAAGACAATTTCCCAAGTGATTTAAAGAGGTTCCTTTGTATTGGTATATATGAATGTGTGTGGATGTGTGTGGGGGTGAGAGAAAGCAAGGAAGAGAGAGAGACAAAGAGAGACAAGGAGAGAGAGAGAATACATTAACATGTATATAGCAGTCATATCTAAGCATCAGTTTTTCAACTCTTCCAAGGTGCCTCTGGAATAAAAGAAGATGAGTGGGTGAACAATGAGTGAAAGAACTGTGGTATTTAAGAAGAGTATACTGCTTATGTTTATATTAGCCATATTTTAAATTGTTTTAAAAATGTAGAGAGGCTATTTCTTACTAATTCCTGACACAAAAGTTACAATTGGGTTCATTAGTTTGTTCTTCCTTTAATATTTTTCAGTTATTTACTAAGAAAAAAAAAAACTCTCAAACTGTCAGAATGCAAATAAAGATCAGTAAGAAGCAATATCTTTAAATATATTTTAAAAAGATCAATCAGAGAAAGACATGTGAAACAATTTGCGTAATTGAAATCTCAGTTTCTTTGCTACAAATCAGAGTTAAAACGTGGAAACAATGAGAAAGAAATAGAATGTTTAAGTATTTTTCTTCGAAACTCTTTTTATGACTTAGCATGGCTAGATTAAAGAATAAGAAAACAAAATATGTTCTTACCTAGAAGTGCCACCAGGGTTAGCAGAATCACAATATGCTTCATTCCTTTTCTTTTATGGAAATATAGGAGAGTGCAGAAAGTTAGTATTTCTAAAATCTAGAAGTGAAAAAGAGTTAAGTATAAATTATTTTATACAAAGCTTTTTAGATGCCACACTTCTTGATACTGCAACAGCTTTCATATGCTAGTTTAGGGTGACTGAGGTTCGCACCAGCAGTTGCCACTGAGTTGACTCTGACTTACGGTAACTCCATGTGTGTCAGAAGTGTCAGAGTAGAACTGTGCGCCACAGGGTTTTCAATCACTGATTTTTCAGAAGTAGATCACTAGGTCTTTCTTCCGAGGCACCTCTGGGTGGACTTGAACCTCCAACCTTTTGGTTAGCAGCTATAACCAGGGGGTGCGAATAGTTAACAAGCTCAGCTGCTAACCAAAAGTTTGGGGGTTTGAGTCCACCCAGAAGTGCCTTGGAAGAAAAGCCTGGCGATCTACTTCCGGAAAATCAGCCACTGAAACCCTATGGAGCACAGTTCTACTCTGACACACATGGATTCACCATGAGTCAGAGTCAACTCAACAGCAACTAGTCTGGAGGTTCCTAAGAAGGAATATAAATGTCTGAGCACAATAAAGCCTCAGCCATCCAGACCCAGAGCTCTATACCATCTATATACCAGTAATGCCCAAGTCTAGGTCTCCAGTCCTGACCTCCCTGCAATTCTAGTCTTGTTTATCCAACTAACTACTAGATATTTTCACATGCATGTTTAATAGACCTATCACACTATTGGGTATCACTTAACTCTTGATTTCCTATCTTCCCAACATTTTCCTCCTGGGGCCCTTACCCACTAGGTAAATGGAACCACTATCCACCCTGTTGCACAAGCCACAGATTACTCCCTTCCCCTCCCTCGCTGCCATCATCTCTCTGGATTATGCAATAGCTTCTAATTCTTCTCTTTGATTTTTCTCTTGCTTCTCTATAATCCATTTATTGAGCAGCCAGAGGAATTGGTTTAAAAATACAATTTGATAATGAAGTATCCCATGCATAGAGATGAATATATATGGTATACATAAAAGGTATTTATAGTAATATGTTAAGAACTCAAGTGCCCAGTACCTCTATTAAGAAATAGAACCTACCGATACCTTTGAAGTCTCCTGCGTGCCCTTCCCAATTATACTCCCCTCCTCCTACTGCCTCCACAGGAACTACAACACTGAATTTTGTGTTTATCACTCACTTTCTTTATCACATTTTTATGTATCCCCAAACAATACCCTGTTTATTTTTGCATTTGTTTGGACTTTATACAAGTCAAACCATACTTGCTTTTATTGCTTGCTTTTTCACTCTGCATTCTGTCTAGGAGATTCATCCCTGATGATACATGTATTAAAAATATAAATTAGATCCAGTCTTTTCCTTTGCATATTAAAACCTCCTATAGTTTCTCATCACATTTAGAGTAAAATCCAAATGCTCCCCCTGGATTACAAAGGCCCTGCTGACTTCTCAGACCTCATCTTGTAAGCCTGCCCCTGGATGGTCCACTCTGTGCCAATCACAATGCCCTTTATTGTGTTTTTAATTACGGTAAAATACAGGCAGTCCCTGGGTTGCCAATGTCTGACTGACGGACAACTCTTACTTAAGAAGGAACAGCCATAATGAGTTAAATACAATGGTTTGTAAACAAACACACACGCACTACTTTGTGACACTCATGAAAACATTGTTCAGTTTGGTATTGTTTTCTTAATTGTTTCTAAATTGTTGTTGTTAAGTGCTATCAAGTTGGTTCCATAACAATCTTGCATACAACAGAACGAAACACTGCCTGGTCCGGCACCAACCTTACAATCGTTGCGATGCCTGGGCCCATCATTTGTAGCCACTGTGTCAATCCATCTCACTGAGGATCTTCCTCTTTTTCACTGACCCTCTACAAAGCATGATGCCCTTCACCAGGGACTGGTCGCTCTCAATAACACATCCGAAGTCTGTGAGACGAAGTCTTGTCATCCTTGCTTCTAAGGAACATCTGGCTATAGTTCTTCCAAGACAGATTTGTTTGTTCTTCTGGCAGTCCATGGTATATTCAATATTCTTTGCCCACACCATAATTCAAAGGCATCAATTCTTCTTTGGTGTTCCGTATTCATTGTCCAGCTTTCACATGCATATAAAGCGATCGAAAATATCATGGCTTGGGTCAGGTGCACCTTAGTCCTTAAGATGACATTTTTGCTTTTTTTTAACACTTTAAAGAGGTGTTCTGCAGCAGATTTGCCTAATGCAATGCGTTGCTTGATTTCTTGACTGTTGCTTCCATGGGCATTGATTGCGGATCCAAGTAAAATGAAATCCTTGACAACTTCGATATTTTCTCCATTTACCATGTTGCTTATTGGTCTAGTTCTGAGGATTTTTATTTTATGTTGAGGTGCAATCCATAATGAAGGCTGTAGTCTTTGATCTTGACCAGTATGTGCTTCAAGTCGTCTTCACTTTCAGCAAGCAAGGGTGTGTCATCTGGATATGGTAGGTTGCTAATGAGTCTTCCTCCAATCCTGATGCCACGTTCTTCATATAGTCCAGTTTCTCGGATTTGCTCAGCATACAAACTGAATGAGTATGGTAAGAGGATACAACTCTGATGCACACCTTTCCTGATTTTAAACCATGTAGTATCCCCTTGTTCTGTTCAAATCACTGCCTCTTGATCTATGTACAGGTTCCTCACGAGCACAATTAAGTGTTCCAGAATTCCCACTCTTTGCAATGTTGTTTATAAGTTGTTATGATCCACATAGTTGAATACCTTGCATAGTCAATAAAACACAGGTAAACATCTTTCTGGTATTCTCTGCTTTCAGCCAAGATCCAGCTAACATCAGCAATGATATCCCTTGTTCCACGTCCTCTTCTGAATCTGGCTTGAATTTCTGGCAGTTCCCTATTGATATACTGCTGCAATTGTTTCTGAATTATTTTCAGAAAAATTTTACTTGTGTGTGATATTAATAACATTGTTTGATAATTTCCACATTCTGTCAGATCACCTTTCTTTGGAATGGGCACAAATATGGATCTTTTCCAGTCGGTTGGCCAGGTAGCTGTCTTCCAAATTTCTTGGCATAGACAAGTGAGCACCTCTGACATCCGTTTGTTGAAACATCTCAGTTGGTATTTTGTCAATTCCTGGAGCCTTGTTTTCGCCAATGTCTTCAGTGCAGCTTGGACTTCTTCCTTCAATACCATCAGTTCTTCATCATATGCTACCTCCTGAAATGAACATCCACCAATTCTTTTTGGTAGAGTGACTGTGTATTCCTTCCATCTTCTTTTGATGCTTCCTGCATTGCCCAATATTTTGCCCACAGAATCCTTCAATATTGCAACTTGAGGCTTGAATTTTTTCTGACCTCTTCAGTTCTTACAGCTTGAGAAATGCTGAGAGTGTTCTTCTCTCTTGGTTTTCTAACTCCAGGTCTTTGCAGATTTCAGTATAATACTTCACTTTGTCTTCTCGAGCTGCTCACTGAAATCTTCTGTTCAGCTCTTTTACTTCGTCATTTCTTCCATTGGCTTTAGCTACTGTATGCTTAAAAGCAAGTTTCAGAGTCTCTTCTGACATCCATTTTGGTGTTTTCTTTCTTTCCTGTCTTTTAAATAACCTTTTGCTTTCTTCATGTATGATGTCCTTGATGTCATCCCACAACTCGTCTGGTCATTAGTGTTTAATGTCTCAAAAGTATTCTTGACATGGTCTCTAAATTCAGGTGGGATATACTTAAGGTCGTATTTTGGCCCTTGTGGACTTGTTTTGATTTTCTTCAGCTCCAACTTGAACTTGAATATGAGCAATTGATGGTGTGTTCTACAGTTGGCCCGTGGCCCTGTTCTGACTGATGATATTGAGCTTCTCTATTGTCTTTTATTTACATAGAAAGGTAAAATATATACTATACACTAAGACAAACATTTGACTAACTGATGCTGAATAAGAATCATATGTATCTGTTCCAATTTACCTACAAATGTGAGTTAAAGACAGACTTAGGAATGGATCTCATTTGTAACCTGGGGACTGCCTGTATATAAAACAAAAAATTTGCCATTTAAACCATTTTGAAGTGCACAATTCACTGACATTAATTACATTCACCATATTATGCAACCTTCGCCACTATCTATTTCTAAAACTTTTTCATTGCCCCCCTTCAAAAAACTCTTTAAGCAATAACTCACCATTCCTCCCTCCACCCAGCCTCTTAAAAAAAGAAAAATCATACTAGTAGCTGTCGAGTTGATTCTGACTCATAGTGACTCTATAGGACAGAGTAGAACTGCCCAATAGGGTTTCTAAGGAGCAGCTGCTGGATCTGAACGCTGACCTTTCAGTTAAGAACTTTGGCTACATTACAGCTACTATGGTAGCCATGGCTCTTAACCATTGCACCACCAGGGCTCCTAGTAACCACTAATCTGCTTTCTGTTTCTACACATTTGCCTACTCTAGATATTTCATATAAAAGGTATCATACAATATTTGTCCTTTTGTGTCTGGCTTATTTCACTCAGCATAATGATTTTAAGGGTAATCAAAATTTCACTTCCCTTTATGGCTGAATAATATTCCATTGTATGGATATACCACATTTTGTTTATCGATTCATTTGTTGATGGACACTTGGGTTGTTCTATCTTTTGGCTCCTGTGTATAATGATGCAATCAACACTGATATACACGACAATGGCTTTGTAGTCAGTTCTTTGCAGTCCTTTAATTGTTCCTGTCTCTGGGTCTGTGCACTAGCTGGTCACTCTGCCTGAAATGCTCTTTCCCTGATTTTTGCAAAATGACTCCTTCAAGTCACTTGCCTCTCAGCTGAAGTGTCACCTTCTCTGAGAGATGTTCCCTGACCACTCTGATCTAAAAGAACCAGCCAGTCATCCTATCACATCCCCAATTTCAGTTCACCGTAGAGTGTTTTATCATCATCTGGTATATTCCCTATAATGTTTTATGTGTTACTTGTCTGTCTCCTCCTCTCTGTGAGAACACGCACCTTATCTGTCCATTCACTGCCCTATCTCCAGTGCCTGACACACAGGAGTTCACTCAGTTAGAATTTATGGAATTATCATATTTTTACACAAATAACATGTAGGCCTTCTGTGTTTGTTTGCTGGCTGTGCCCTCCCCCTGTGAGGTAATTTCTTAAGTGTGCTATGCTAATTGTTTTTATAGCAACATGTGGAAGGGGACTGGCATGGTGGCACTAGTGAGGGTGCCTCACAGAGGGAGGGTGCAGCCAGCAAACAAACACAGAAGGCAGGCGTTATTTGTGTAAAAATATGGCAACAAGTAAATTGCACCTTATTATTTATTATGACTCACAACTCCCTCCAACCCAGATGTCTAATAAGTAAGTTTTCAGTAAACATTAATTGACTGAATGTCTAAAATTTTCCTGCCCTTAAGAAAAATCTAGTGTAAATTTTGAGTTCTCAGCTTTATTTTTGTTTTAACTTTTTTCCTGAAGCCCTTAGCATAACCTAAAACCAAGTTATTACTCTTTCAGAAGAGACTATCCCTACACTGAAATCATAATAGGAAGGATGACTTTCCTGACATTAACTCATTGCTGTTGAGTCAATTCTGACTCATAGTGACCCCACAGGACAGAGTAGAACTACCTCATAGGGTTTTCAAGGAGCGGCTAGTGGATTCGAACTCATGACCTTTTGATTAACAAATGAGCTCTTAACTACTGTGCCACAAGGGCTCCTTACTTCCTAACGTTAGGGGGTCAAAGTACTACCATTAATTTTTTATTAAAAATCACTAGAGCTGCAGATTTTACTACTTCTAGCACTGAATTTTACTCACAGAGCCCCCTCTCCATCAATTTAAATCTGTGCTGTTTCACTGTTTTTGTTTGTTTTTCCTTTTCAGCCTCTACAGGAGGCCCAGATCTGCAGTAGGACTCATTTAAAAACCCTTTCATCTAATACAGAGGATTAAATCATCCCTTAGTTTTTTCTCCTCCTGAGTAAATTAAACCAATTATTTTAACTTTCCCTTAATAGGGCTGATTTGCCAAGTCTTTAATCTAATCACATTGTACTACAAAAGCTATTAACTCCTATCTCCTTGCCTTCCCTAAAGCTTCCATCAAAACACGGGGTGTCCCAACCTTTGTACAACTCATCAGTCATTAGTAGAAATAACCCTCTCAGCTTGTTCTGGAAATATGAATATTAAAGAAGTTGTGACTTTTGCAGATTTCTGTAGCCAGGAAGACACTGCTTTGCTGACTGCTATCTCAAAGGTCAGAAAACCAGCACTTACTGTAAGCTTACCTCATGCCTGCACTGTTCCCAGGGCTTTACTTGTACTAACTCACTGAACCCCTCACAACAACCTTAGGAGGTAGGTGCTATCATCCCCATTTTGTCGTTGTTGGCTGCTGTCGAGCCAGCCCCCAGCTCACGGGGACTCCATGCACAGCACCTTCCCCACAATCTTTGTGGACTGGACCGTTGTGATTCACAGGGTCTTCACGGGCTGATTTTCAGAAGTAGATCACCAGGTCTTTCCTCCTAGTTCATCTTAATCTAGAAGCTCCACTGAGACCTATTTAGCATCATAGCAGCGCGCAAGCCTCCACTGACAGACAGGTGGTGGCTGTGCACGAGGTGCACTGGCTGAGAACAGAACCCAGGTCTCACTCATGGAAGGCGAGAATTCTACCACAGAACCACCATTGCCCCTCCCCCCCATTATCCCCATTTACAGATGCGGAAACTGAGGCACACAAAGATTAAATGATGCAGCTCTGGTAGCTCAGCTGCTAACAGAATGGTTGGAGGTCCAAACCTACCAGCTACTCTGTGGGAGAAAACACCTGGTGATCTGCCCTTGTAAAGATAAAAAAAAAAAACAAAACTGTTGTTGTCAAGTCAACTCCGACTCAAAACACAGCCTACAAAACCCTATGAGGCAGTTCTACTCTGTCCTATAGGGTCGCTATGAGTCGGCACCTAACAACAACAAAGATGCTCTAATCCCAGAAACCTGTGAATGTGTTACCTTGCAAGGCAAAAGGGACTTTGCAAATGTGATTAAGGTTATGGACCTTGAGGTGGGGAGATTATCCTGGGTTATCTGGGTGGGCCCAATGTAATCACAAGTCCTTAAAAGCAGGAAACCTTTCCAGCTGTGGTCAGAGAGAGATGCAACAAAAGACCTAAGCCAAGGAATGCTGGCTGCCCCTAAAAGCTGAAAAAAGCATGAAAATGGATTCTCCCCTAGAGCCTTTAGCAAGAAACTCAGTCCTGTTGTTATTGTTAGGTGCCGTCGAGAGGGCCCCTATGTACAACAGAACAAAACATTGCCCAGTCCTGTGCCATCCTCACAATCATTGCTATGTTTGAGCCCGTTGTCACAGCCACTGTGTCAATCTATCTCGTCAAGGGTCTGCCTCTTTTTCGCTGGCCCTCTACCTTACCAAGCATGACATCATCTCCAGGAACTGATCCTTCCTGATAACATGTCCAAAGTACTTGAGACAAAGCCTTGCCACCCTCACTTCCAAGGAGCACTTTGGCTGTACTTCTTCCAAGACAGATTTGTTCATTCTTCTGGCAGTCCATGGTATGTACATTCAATATTCTTTGCCAACACCATAATTCAAAGTCACCAATTCTTCTTCAGTTTTCCTTATTCAGTGTCCAGCTTTCCCATGCATATGAGGGGATTAAAAATATCATGGCTTGGGTCAGGTGCACCTTAGTCCTCAAAGTGACATCTTTGTTTTTCAAAACTTTAAAGAGGTGTTTGCAGCAGATTTGCTAAATGCAATACGTCCTTTGATTTCTTAATGCTGCTTCCATGGGTGTTGACTGTGGATCCAAGTAAAATGAAATCCTTGACAACTTCAATATTTTCCCCTTTTATCATGATGTTGCTTATTGGTTCACTTGTGAAAATTTTTGTTTTCTTTATGTTGAGGTGTAATCCATACTGAAGGCTTGTTATGGATTGAACTGTGTCCCCCAAAAACGTGTGTCAACTTGGCTAAGCCATGATTCCCAATATTGTGTGACTGTCCACCACTTTGTCATCTGACATGATTTTCCTATGCGCTGTAAATCCTACTTCTATGATGTTAATGAGGCAGGTTTAGAGGTAGTTATGTTAATGAGGCAGGAGTCAGTCTACAAGATTAGGTTGTATCTTGAGTCAATTTCTCTTGAGATATAAAAGACAAAAGCAAGGAGAGAAACAGAGGGACCTCCTACCACCAAGAATAAAGAACCAGGAGGGGAGCGTGTCCTTTAAACCCAGGGTCCCTGTGCTGAGAAGCTCCTAGACCAGGAGAAGATTGATGACAAGGACCTTTCTCCAGAGTCAACAGAGAGAGAAAGCCTTCCCCTGGAGCTGGCACCCTGAATTCGGACGTCTAGCCTGCTAGACTGAGAGAGAATAAATTTCTGTTTGTTAAAGCCATCCACTTGTGGTATTTCTGTTATAGCAGCACTAGATAACTAAGACAAGGCTGTAGTCTTTGATCTTTATCAGTAAGTGCTTCAAGTCCTCTTCACTCTCAACAAGAAATGTTATCTGCATATCACAGGTTGTTAATGAATCTTCCTCCAATCCTGATGCTGTATTCTTCTTCATATAGTCTAGCTTCTCAGATTTTGCTCAGCATACAGACTGAATACATTTGGTGAAAGGATATAACCCTGACGTACACCTTTCCTGATTTTAAACCATGTAGTATTCCCTTGTTCTGTTTGAATGACAGCCTCTTGGTCTATGTACCAGTTTCTCATGAGCACAATCAAGTGTTCTGGAATTCCCATTCTTCACAGTGTTATCCATATTTTGTTATGATCCACATAGTTGAATGCCTTTGTGCAGTCAATAAAACACAGGTAAACATCTTTCTGGTATTCTCTGCTTTCAGCCAAGATCCATCTGATGTCAGCAAGGATATCCCTCATTCCACGTCCTCTTCTGAATCTGGCTTCAATTTCTGGCAGTTCCCTATCAGTGTACTGCTGCAACTGTTTTTGAAAGATCTTCAGCAAAATTTTACTTACGTGTAATATTAATGATATTGTTTGATAATTTCCACACTCTGTTGGATCACCTTTCTTTGGAATGGGCACAAATATAGATTTCTTCCAGTCAGTTGGCCAGGTAGCTGTCTTCCAAATTTCTTGACATAGACAAGTGAGCACCTCCAGTGCCACATTTATTTGTTGGAACATCTCAGTTGGTATTCCATCAATTCCTGGAGCCTTGTTTTTTGCCAATGCCTTCAGTGCAGCTTGGACTTCTTCCTTCAATACCATTGGTTCTTGATCATATGCTACGTCCTGAAATGGCTGAACGTCGACCAATTCTTTTTGGTAGAGTGACTCTGTGTATTCCTTCCATCTTCTTTTGATGCTTCCTGAGTCATTCAATATTTTGCCCACAGAATCCTTCAATATTACAATTCAAAGCTTGATTTTTTTCTTCAGTTCTTTCAGCTTGAGAAATGCCGAGGGTGTTCTTCCCTTTTGGTTTTCTCGCCCTGCCAGTATCTTAATTTTAGCCCAGTGAGACTGTGTTGGACCTCTGACCTACAATACTGCAAGATAAATATTTGTGTTGTTTTAAGCCACTAAGTTTGTGGCAATTTGTTATGGAAGTAACATAAAACTAATTCAGATTTTGGTACCTGAAGTGTTTCCAGAAGAACAGAATCTTAAGGATGAGTCTTCTGAATTTATTCTGGGTTGGTTCTCTAATCTAATTAGATTTAAAGGCACTTAAACAAAACTCATTGCTGTCAAGTCAATTACAGCTCAAACGACCCTGAAGGATGAGTAGAACTGCCCTAGAGCCTTTCCAAAGCTGTAAATCTTTATGGAAGCTGACTGCCCCATCTTTGTCCCATGGAGCGGGCAGTGGGTTCGAATCACCAACCTTCTGGTTAGCAGCTGAGTGCTTAACCACTGTGCCACCTGGGCTCCTTTTAAAGGCACTAATAACCTTGTTTTCAGTGATAAAAAAAGGGCACTGGCAGTTCATGGGATGATGTGACAAAAAGACAGACACAAAATTTCACCAATGGTCACCTCATTTCTAGTACCAAAATCTGACCTCATCTGCTCTCACCAAGTCTTTCCCCAAAGAGTCAAAAAAACAAAAACAAAATCTATGGTGTCAACTCATAGCAACCCTATAGGACAGACTAGAACTGGCCCCCATAGGGCTTCCAAGGAGTGGCTAGTGGATTCAAACTGCCGACTTTTTGGTTAGCAGCCTTAATGCTTAACCACTGTGCCACCAGGGCTCCAAGAATAGCCTTTGATATGCAGGGAGTCTCCGGGTTACGAACAAAATCAGTTCCTAACTGTGACTTTAAGTTGAATTTGTAGGTGAGTCGGCACAGGTGCTTATGTTTCTTATTTAGCCTTACTTTAGTGCAAAAAAGGCTCTAAAGCCTTTTCAGTAATTTAAGAGCTGCATGTGCAGCAAGTCAAGGTGATTGTGATGAAGAATTTGTTGTGAGTTGGGGTTGGTTCAATCATCTCAATGAGGGCAAATGTACACAACATCGAAGGGCAAGTAGGAGTTGTCCATAAACTGGATGTTTGTAACATGGGGACTGCCTGTAGTTTCTTTGCCAAAAGATATGCTCTGCAAAGTTTCTCTTTAAGGCCAAGGCTGGACAAAGACTTGGTCCTTGGAGGCCAGCTTTTTAATTTCTGCATAGAGAGGTGTCTTAATCATCTAGTGCTGCTATAACAGAAATACCACAAGTGGATGGTTTTAACAAAGAGAAATTTATTTCCTCACAGTCAAAGCAGGCTAAAAGTCCAAATTCAGGGTGTCAGCTCCAGGGGAAGCCTTTTTCTCTCTGTCGGCCTTCTTCTCTTCAGTGTTCCCCCAGACTAGGAGCTTCTCGGCGCAGGGACTCCAGTCCAAAGGACACGCTCTGCTCCCGGCACTGCTTTCTTGATGGCATGAGGTCCCCAACTCTCTGCTCGCTTCCCTTTCCTTTTATCTCTTGTAAGGTAAAAGGTGGTGCAGGCCACACCCTAGGGAAACTCCCTTTACATTGGATCAGGGATGTGACCTGGTTAAGGGTGGTGTTATGATCCCACCCTAATCCTCTTTAACATAAAATTACAATCACACAATTCTGGGAATCATGGCCCAGCCAAATTAATATATACATTTTTGGGGGGACATAACTCAAACCATGACAAGAGGTGTCTAGTGAAGTGCTGGAGGCAGACTGCCTGGTTTTGAATTCTGGCTCTGCCATTTGGTACTTCGATAACTTTGGACAAGTTATGGAACCTCCCCAAGCCTCAGTTTCCCCATCTGTCAGATGCAGAGGACTGTACTGCAGGCAAATGACAGAACACAGTCAGAGCTAAGCACAGGCTTAGTCTGCTGTGGTGTTCAGTGAGTGTTAGCTATTGCTGTGGCCAAGGGACTGTAGAAGTGTCCTCTAGTGCAGACGTACAGATGCCATTTGCATTCAGACAGTAAAGTAAATGAACACCATGAGATAGATATTGATGTCTTATAAAAACACAGAAGGAGTTTTACATCTCTGTTTTGCTCCGGGTTTGCCTCTTAACCTTTTCTTTTCTCTTACCGTCTTCTCTTTCTCCATTGCTTTACTTTCTCAATGTATTAAAAAAAAACCAAAAAACCAAACCTGTTGCTGTTGAGTAAATTCCGACTCGTAGTCACCTCATGTGTTACAGAGCAGAACTGCTCCATAGGGTTTTCTTGGCTGTAATCTTTACGGAAACAGATCTCCAGTGCTGCTGGGTGAGTTCGAACCTCCAACCTTTTGGTTAGCAGTTGAATACAAACCATATAGCAGCTTAAAAATGCTAAATGTTACATGCATATCCAAATGCATGTTTTACAGTTTCAAGAGAATCTTATATAATCTAAACTAGTCATATGCAATGATATTTTTATTCTTTATCCCTCTTTTCCATGTTCATTTGGAGTGGAGCGGGGCCTGGACACAACACACCAAAGGTAAGACCATATCAGAACCTGCCTCCAGACATCCATGTTACTTGGTGAGACGGAAAGTATGTTTTTCTTGAAGAGTCGGTTATTTTTTACAGGCCCACCTTATTCAATAAATTACTATCTGTGATCTAAATGGGGGGTTCCATTGTTTGAAAGGTTACTATGCTTCCAGATCATAAACAGCTTTCTCCCTTCAGGTCTTTAACACCTGATGGTGGATTTGGAAGCAGCTGTGCCAGAAAGGCTGCCTTAATAATCAGCTTTGGGATATAGCATTACACCATACAACAAACTCGGCCCCTGCTTCTGCTGATTTAATTTTTTGCAGAGACAAAATAAGCACCATACAGATAACTTTGTGAAGGGTTTTATGTTCACAACAGAGATTTCATTTGACTACGCTGTTGGAGAATCTGGGTAGGCAAAGGGGCCCTGATCAAGGCTGCCAAAGAATGTGAAGTAATTGAGGGTTAGGGATGCATTTCCTAACACGGACTTTGTAGAATGCTGGCCCTGTGAGGCATTACTAGGTATTACTCAACAGAAGATCCTTTGAGAAAAGGGCTCCTGGTCAAATAAACCTGGAGCATACTGGATTAACAAAATTAAACTGGTCTCTTTCCTGAAGGACTTCTCCTAGCTTCTTTTTTTTTTTTTTTTAATTTCTTTTGTTTTGTTGTTGTTGTTGAGAATATACACAGCAAAACATAAACCAATTCAATTATTTCTATACATGTACAGTTCAGTGACATTGATTACATTCTTTGAGTTGTGCAACCATTCTCACCCTCCCTAAGGTTCCTATTTAATCTTTCAAGTTGCTTTTGTCACTTTGATCCCAAATTGATAGTTCTTAAAAGAGCGTAATGCTCAAGGCAGTCATGTTTTACTAGTTAAGCTAGACTATTGTTTCGTTTTAAGAAGACTTTAGAGGACATCTTTGGTTTAAGGTTTAAAGAACATCTTAGGGCAATAGTTTCAGGGCTTCATCCAGCCTCCATGGCTCCAGAAAGTCTGGAGTCCATGAGAATTTGAAATTCTTTCTGCATTTCCCCTCATTTGATCAGAATTCTTCTATAGAATCATTGATCAAAATGTTCAGTAATGGCCACTGGGCACCATTCAGTTCTTCTGATCTCAAGGCAAAGGACTGCTCCTAGCTTCTAACATGTTAACAAAGATGAATTTCTCAGAGGAGGCCACGCTATACAGCAACTCACCACACTAGTTTGACCTTGAAAACCTACTCATTTTTGTTTTTTGGCAGAGGATGAGGGGGACTACCCATCTGTAAAATACAGGTTGACAAAGGCCATTTTAATGGGACAGTAAAGGGCATTTCGAAGGTCGTGGGTGGTGCAAACATTAACGTGCTCAACTGCTAACTGACCAGTTGGAGGTTGAGTTTACCCAGAGGTACCTCAGAAGAAAGGCCTGGCGATCTACTTCTGAAAAATTAGTCATTGAAAACTCTAAGGAGCACAGTTCTACTCTGCTACACATGGGGTAGCCATGAGTTGGCATCAACTTGAGGGCAACTTTTTTTTTTTTTTTTAATTGTTATAGTTTAAATGAAGTTTACATTTCAAGTTAGTCTCCCATACAAAAATTTATACATATATTATGTGACCCTAATTGCTCTCCCCATACTGTGACAGCATACTCCTCCTTTCCACCCCTGATTCCCCATGTCCGTTCAACTAGCTCCTAACCCTCTCTGCCTTCCCATCTCACCTCTGGACAGAAGCTGCCCATTTAGTCTCTTGTATCTGCTTGAGCTAAGAGGCACACTCCTCACGAGTATCACTTTATGTCTCACAGTCCAGTCCAATCCCTGTCTGAAGAGTTGGCCTCGAAAATTGTTTTAGCTCTGGGCTGACAGAGAATCTGGGGCCATGCTTTCCGGGGTTCCTCCAGTCTCATTCAGACCATTAAGACTGGTCTTCTTACTCGAATTTGAGTTCTGCACCCCACCTTTCTCCTGCTCCATCAGGGACTCTCTGTTGTGTTCTCTGTCAGGTTGGTCACTGGTGGTAGCCAGGCACCATCTAGTTCTTCTGGTCTCAGGCTGATGAAGTTTCTGGTTTATGTGGCCCTTTCTGTCTCTTGGGCTAATACTTTCTTTTTGTCTTTGGTGTTCTTCATTCTCCTTTACTCCAGGTGGTTGGGACCAATTAGGGCAACTGGTTTTTTAATTAGCGTCAGACTCTAACAGGAATAGATCTGTATTATCTTAGTTTGGATTTTAATCCATTATATTGTTACGTCTCTAAAGACTCTAGAAGTGATCAATTGTAGAGTAACATCTTGAGCTGAAGTTTGGTTTAAATCTGTTAAACATCTAAGTAATTAATACTCAATCCTTGGATGTGGCAGATTCTGTGCTTTTTCTGCAAGCTATGACTGTAAAGATCATAATTATAGTAATTAAGACTATTCTTTGACGTATCATTCACCTAACTGATTTGTATTACACCAAGTACAATACATACCTGAATTGCCTCTCAGAGCTGATAAAATAACTAATAGAATGAAGAAAAATATTTAAAAATCTGGATAAATTTTCTATTTCACAAAAACAGGATTATAAAATTGTATTATAGATTGGCTACTATCATCCAGAGACCTAATACCAATTTAAAAACAAACAAACCTGTTGTCATATATGAGTCGATTCTGACTCATAGCAACCCTATAGGACAGAGTAGAGTTGCCCCATAGGGTTTCCAAGGCTGTAATCTTTATGGAAGCAGACTACCACATCTTTCTCTCGAGGTATGGCTGGTGGGTTTGAACCTCTGGCTTTTCGGTTAGCAGGCAAGCGCTTAACCACTGTGCCACCAAATACAATTTTATTGAAGGTTTATTTTATGCTATCTTATAAATACCTGGAATTATTTACATTTTTCTCTGTGGTATTTGCTTTCAAATATACTTTCATTATCTTCATATAATTTTATGGGAATATAGGTCTCTCCTAGGACTGTATAGAGATACATATTTCCTTATTCATAGAAAATTCCTGCCTCAGGGCTTCCTCTCTAACCCTGGTGTCTAATCAGTTGAATTAATGAGTGAATAAATGAATGAATGAATTTATTACAAGAGTTGACTTTGGAAAACGGCAAAATGCATCTAATTTTACAGTATTTTTTTGTGGAAATACATGGCTTAATAAAAAATAGTTTTGTTCTTTTAAAATGTTTTCTCTGGTGTTAAAACGATACAAGATACATCATCATCAAACAATGCTGTTTGTTCCAGGAAATAAGTCTTGATGCATCTTTAATCTCCAAAGGATTCAACTTATGCTATTAATTTTCTGGTCACAGGCTCTGACCCTTTTGTTACTGGATGAAGAATTTGTTTTGCTTGTAGGCAAAGAGTAATAATGTGTTGGTAGGACTTCAAGTTGAGGCTATCATGAAATATTCAACAAAGTATAAAGAAGTAAATCACAGAGAATAAAACTCCTTCTGATGCTTATATTTGATTGATGAAAACTGTGGTGGTTAAAGGAATGGGTATGGTGGATAAGTAGGAAGATAGGACAGAGGGGAGTCACAAAGTATGACAAATCTGAGGAATGCTAATATGAATTGGGAAGCCCCATTCTAAAGGTTGATGGAGGGTTGGGTAGGAGGAGCAAGCAAGAAGTGGCAAAGGTAGGACAGGAATAAGGTCCATGAGAATGGTGGTCAGGGCCATGACACGTAAGTAACCAGTGCTTAAATAGGCAGGACATTATGACCAAAAATAGTTCATGCCTTGAAGAAGCACACAGTCTACTGGAATAAAACAGACAGATAAACAGATTAAGTAAAACATAATGTAGCCAGGGATGTGGAAAGCTGAGAGAATGGAGCAACTAACTCAGCAGTTATCGTCAGATAAGATGCCACAGCTGAGCCGTGTCAATGAGGGTGAGTTTGCAGGAGATTGTAAGGGGGTCGAGGTGTGGGTTAAGGAAGGTAGGGGATTTTCCTGGCATAGTGAACAACAGTAACAATGGCACTGAGTTATGTGGCTGGAGTTTTGGGCTAACTGATCAGATTTGATTTTAGGAGAATAATTGTAGCAGCAGTGTTAATGGTGGCCTGCAGGGGGACAGACACATTAAGAGACTGCCGGCACTGTCCAAGCAAGGAACGATGGAGGTCTAGCAAATGCAATGGCAACGGGAATGCAAGTTCAAGAGACTTTAAAAAGTCCAACAGGATGTGGGGAGGCAGAAATAAGGGTGTGGGAGAAGTCATGTGTAGCTCGGGTTTCCTATTCAGGGGGCTGACAGAGACTATAAGAGAGGGACAGTTGCGGGGAGAAGATGTTGAGCTCGGTTTTTTGATATGTTAAGCTTGAGGAACTTATGGGACATCCAAGCAGGGCTGAGTAATAAGCGGGCAGATGGGAACATAGATCTGGAGCTCAAGAGAGGCCTGGGAAGGAGAGGCAGGTCTGGATTTGAAAGTCATCTGAAAGGATGATGGTGGGATGGGCAATGGGATCACCCTAGAAGACCCCGGAAGAGTATGCAGCATGAGGAGATAAGAGGAGTTGAAGAGAAGGAGGAACTGCCCACCAAGAGCCTGGGGTGGACTAGTCAGGGAGGAAGAGTGAAAACAGGATGAGGATACCTGGAAAACCAAGGAGAGATTCAAGGAGAAGAGGATATGCCATGGGGTAAATGTTGTACAACGTTCAAGAGAAATCAGGACCAAAAAAAAATAACTCCACCTGATAGTGGAGAAGGATCTACTAGATTACAATGAATGAGGAATGAATGGGAGTTGAGAAAGTGGAGGGGGCCAACAAAAGTACACTATTTGAATAAATTTTTGGTGATGAGTGTAAGAAGGGATATAGGACAATTTATTAAAGGGTATGTAGTATAGGGAGATTTTTTTTTAAAAACAAAGAAATCTAATTATATTTGTAGGGTTAGGGAAAGGAGTAAAGAGGGAGACTGAGAGAAAAGAACTATGAACATCTGTGTTTCAGGGATCAGGATTATATGTCAACAAGAGTAAGAGATGCAGAATTCTGTCACATAGACTAGGAACTGCCAGACAACATATACTGTACAGTTCCTGTTGTAATATCTTGAGTTATACTTAAAGCAAAGTTCACAACTAACATGTCTCCGCAAATGTCAATGCCACACTCTTAAATAATAGGTGTATGAAGTAGGCTCATACTATTTTATCTGCTTTAATGGCATGGGACTGGACCAGATAGCTTTTTGAGGTCACTTCTAATCCTATTAAAAATGTATGATTCCATGTATTTTGACTCTTTTTATGGAATTCATGACTACTTTATCAATACGGTTCTTGGTGAAATGCTAATATGGCCTACCTCAGTTTTCTTACTATTTGTTCTTCCTAGAATATCCTTATTTTCCAACCTAAACTGAGTTCTGTAACAAGTTACCAATAATTTCAATCACACTCTCTCTTTATATGCACCATATCACATAAAATATCCCAACTTGAGGCTTCAAATATCTAGATCAGCTCATCTTATACTTTCTTTTGCGCAACTCTCATTATTGTTCTACTCTGTCTGCTCCTTCCTAGACCATCTGTTCCATTTGTACCAGTGAATACTTTTTTCAAAAAGAGAATATCTACCTTGAATAAAATTCAATGATGTAAATAAAATGTGTTGTCAAGTATTGCCTTTTGACCTTGGAAGATAATCTTTTTTTTTTTTTTTTTCTTTCCTTCTTTTTAACTTCAGGTTGTCCTAAAACACGTTGTTCTGGGATTTACTCAATTAAACACCGTGAAAATTGTTCCACTGACAGATCACCCTGAAAAACTGGGGCTGCTCCTATTGCTGACTTAGTGTTTGAAATCCTTTTGTTATTGGTCAAATAGATTTAAATTTTAACAAGACATTAGTGCTCAGAAGAAAAGATTACAAAAGTTCTCTAGCAACTGCATGTACCAGTGGCCTGGATATAGCTTCAGAAATAGTAACATACTTAGAATTCTTACCATGTAGATGAGGAACCGCCAGCCAACAAAGTAATACTGTATGGTTCTTGCTGAGATAGCTTGAGTTATATTTGGAGCAAAGTTCACCAATAAATATGTTCCTGCAAATGCCAATGTCATACCTTCAAATAAAATGGAAAAGACAAACCAAATTAAAAGGGGCTTAAGCCTTTTGTTGATGCAAACATTATAGATTGAGCATTACTTGTGAAAGTGCTAAATTGACAGTCCCTCCCTAAGAAAATACGGCTCATCAAACCCATCCCTAGTAAGCATCACGCATTCACCTGAAGGCATTTCCTTTAAAGGGTGATGAGGGCCAGGGAATGGATAGGGTAGGACATAACTTATGGTTTTTCTCTGTTATTCCAGATGAATCCTGACCTCTTCAGGGATTCTCTCCCTCAAAAGATCAGAACACGTGCATGTGGACATGAAAATATATCCAAGTTGGTTGTTTGTTCCAGAACCATGTGGACCATTAAGTGAATGGTAGTGATGGCTGCCCTAGTCATCTAGATTGCAGAGCCTGAGAGTGGTCAAGCCCATCACCAGATGATCTACTCTGCACTTACTCATCCTTGGAGACTTTATACACACTTAGTTCATGGTACACTTTGAAACTCCGATAAATAAGTCCCTTACATACCTATACATACCCGTTGCCGTCAAGTCGATTCCAACTCATAGTGACCCTATAGGACAGAGTAGAACTGCTCCATAGGGTTTCCAAGGAGCAGCTGGTGGATTTGAACTGCCAACCTTTTGGTTAGCAGCCGAGCTCTTAACCACTGCCATTTACTGGAGTCTACCTTTAGCAGAAATAATGAGGGTGAACACTGATTTTGCTGCAGGATTTCATTTTACCCAATCTAGAATCTAGATTCCATGGGTTAGTTTAGTAAAAATCACCTAATAAGCCAGTGTAAGGAATGTTATCGCTGTCATCATTTTAACATTACTTAAAATGATGGAGGAAGGGAATGTGTATGGGAGGTGTGGCCACAGAAGGAAATAACACATCCATATAACCCCGAAAACTGCTTATTTATATATACTTAGCAGGCCCCCCCTCCAAAAAAATGAACAGACAAACAAAGTAATATATGTAGCATTTTTCAGACAGCACATTTGAGAACATAATTCAACTTGTTTCATCACCAAGGGCAGCGGTGCTGTGCATATAATTAACAACAAGCATTGACTCCAAACTGAAACAATCTCACAGTTTGAAGGCACCCATCTCCCAGTCCTCTAAACCAAATGATTTAGATTTTTGCACTCTAGTTTCTAAGAAGAAATAGCATTTGATTTTTCACACCAGCTAGACAGCAGCCAGGTATTGGAGAAGCTATAAAAGAAGCTTCCTCTAGTGTAACAATTTATTCTGTAACACCTTGTGAACATAGGAATTACATACATAATTTTTGAAGCTATTTCTAAGGAGAACTTTTAAAATGAAAAACAATATAAATTATTAAACATTGCAATAAAAGCAAAATAATGAAACTATATATAAGAACTTGGGAAAACATATTGGTCAGCCTTGTTTCCTTGGGAAAAAAAAAGATCTTACAGTGTTCAAAATTAAGTTCTTAGGAGGAAGAGTTGTTGTTTTTTTTTTTGAATACTCTCCTTAACTTGGAATAATAAAAGTAGGGTAAATGTACTGAATACACTTTTAAAACTCTCAGAAATTTCTAATAATTAGTGAAAAGTTAAGTCTCTCTCACACCCTTACGGCCCAGTTGTTCCCCTCTCCAGAGTTAACTACCGCCACTAGTTCTCGAGGTTTTCCTTTCACAGGAGTTTTATACATGTGTGCATGTCAGTTCCTCACCTATGTGAGCCTTGGCTTCTAAGATCTGCTTGCACAGTCCTTTCTCAACTGACATCTTTTTCCCCCAGATCACCCTTTCCCTTATTAACTAACACTTGAGATCCCTGACTTTGTCCCTGCTTCTGGTGAGATGATGACCAGTGTTAACAGCCTGTCTTCCGGCTTCTAGAATCTGGCTTGACCTGACTTCTGGTAGCCTAAAGAGTTTTTTGTTTTTCTTTTCTTTCTTTTTAGTATTCGGCTAACCTGACTTCAACCAAGAAAGACCGCTGTCTGATTCTCTTGGTTTCTGCAATATCTTTCCTGATCCAGAGGATCCAGCTCTGGCTTTTGTGACAGAATAAATTGGGCTCCTTAACACAAAACCATTGGGGATCCCCTTCCGTCAGTGCAATCTGTCCAGATTCTTCAGGCTTATGGCAGCTAAATCTTGTGGGGGAGGGTGCCCTGGTTTGGGAAGTCTCAACAGTATAGTAAATCAGAATAGTTCTGGACCTACCTTCAGAAAGTCTTTCGTTCTTGAGGCAACTCTGAAACCAAAGTGGCCAGTCTGTCTTCTCAACAAGAAGTGATGGCTGGTTGGGCCAAATTTGTATTATAGATACTGGCACCAAACCAAGCTGACCTCTGGTATGGAAGAAGTAAGGAGATAGTCTTCATCTCACTGTTAATCCCTTAGCATTTTATCTAGGGAAGTCATTTATAGGTGACTTGAAGTAATCAAGTTACTGGTCTCTGGAGAGTGCCGATGAGAGTTAACTGTAATTTTTATTTCTATGATGACACTATCTGGGCTTAAATCAACTAGGATCTCACAGACTATTAGATCTAGTACTTTTGATGACTAAGGGAGAAGCAAGCAGAAAATGCTATACTTTTGGCTGATTGAAAGGGAGAAATCTGGTACTTTTTTAAAGGAAAAAATAACCATTAAAATAATTTAAAATTATTAATCCACTAAGAATCAGAGCACAGTTCAAAACCTGTTATTGAGTTAATAATAGTTGGCAATTCCTTTCAGACACAGCTTTTGTGAAGTCATTTTTTTGAGACTAGTGGTGAAAAGCTTCGTAGCCCCAGAGTAATATTTGGCAATAAATTAGTTCAGCTTGTTTCCACATGGCCTGAAAATCTTCATTTGTTCCATCATGAAAAACAAACTTTCATTTGCTTGAAGCAGGGAAAAATAAATGATTTTCCTCTGCACATTTTGACAATTTAATTTTTAGCACGCTCATATGCTAACCTTTAAAAAAAACACCACTGACTACTCTTTTCCCTGTTTGATGTTAGTCCCTGTAAAGAAAAATGCATTTTTAGCTTTCAACAGAAAGAGCCAATTTTTCTAAAAGATCAAAAGTCCCAAAGAAAATACATGTGATTTAACACATTACTGAAGGAGGTTGGACAAAGGTTTTTCCCTGGACTTCTCTAAGCATGAAGTGGGTTATTACACATCAGGTAATGACGGTCTTATGATATTGTTCACTGGAGGCATGGGTATGGAATAGGTGACTAAACTCTCTTTCAGTCCTATGACACTAAAGTCAAGAACTGATCACTTTTAATGACTGTATGAGACAAACATGACTTATCAGTTATACAGCCCTATTTAAAAAGCAATAAGTTATGAAGGCAAAGTAAACTCAACCAGAATAGTAGAAAATGTTACCTAGATTACTAAAGTTCACAAAAACATCCTAACCAAGGTGTTCTCTAATTAACTAGTGGAGTATAGTGGTGGGTGGTAGTGGTAGTAGTACTAATAATAATAACTAACATTATTGATCACTGGTGGTATAGTGGTTAAGACCTTGGCTGCTAACCAACAGGTCTGCAGTTTGAATCCACCAGCCACTCCTTGGAAACCCTAATGGGGCAGTTCTACTCCATCCTATAGGTGGCTATGATCAGAATCAACTCGACAGCAACAGGTTTGGTTCTGGTTTGGTTTTATTGAGCACTTAAATTTTACGTATACAAATTCATTTAATCCTGTGAGGTAGGTAATATTATCTTCATTTTAAAGGTGAGGAAATTGAGGCTTTAACACACTAACTTTGCTAAGGTCATATAGCTCTTTGACTAGAGACTCACCCTCAATCATTACACCATTACACCATACCAGGTTGCTTTTGTTAGAATACTGGCCCACCACTTACTAGTTATATGACCTTAGGCGAGTTATTTAACTTCTCTAAGTATCAGATTTTGCTCTGTAAATGGGTTGTTCTTACATTTAAATGAGACTCTCCATATAAAATATTTAATATACTACCTGGCATGAGTAAATGTTTAATAATGTTAGCTATTATTAAAACATGAGAAATTAGTAAAGAATCCTAAAGAATAACATTTTTTCTAAGAATCTATTTCTATAATGGAGCTATACCTCTGAACTCAGCTCTACTCTTACGTAGCTTCATGAAGGGGGAAAAAGGCAAGAACATACTGGCAACGCTTTTTTCTTTTAACCAAATCTTTATAAAGCATTGGTTTTATTACAAAGTGTGTGAGTGTGTGTGTGTGTGCATGTGTGTGTGTGTGTTCCGTATCACTTATCTATATTACATCTTTGTATTACCTCTGTGTAGTGAAGAACTAACTTTACTCAAAGAGAGGACTGGCCTTTGTCTTAGCTCCTAGGAAACAAAACCAAACCCATTGCTGTTGAGTCACTTCCGATTCAGCGACCTAAACTCTTAGCATTTCCCGAGAGACAGGAGTGTGTTTGTTATTCACGGTGGGCCCCTATCTGACCTGATGGTTTATGCTAATGAGATTAAGGCCCCATAGTCTTTGCGGGGGTGGGGGGGTGGAGGGGTGGGGGGGTGGGGGTGGGGCCACACCAGAAAGACTAACCATGTGATTAGAGGGTTGGGATTTTGAGCCGGTGATAGCGGCCCAGTCTCCAAAATCAGCCCAACATCTGGAGAGGTAAGAGGGGAGGGAGCTGGAAATTGTGTTCAACCATGTATGGGTGATGCCTTAATCAATCACAACTACATAATGAAACTTCAATAAAATTTCTGGACACTGAAGCTTAGGTGAGCTTCTCTGGCTGGTAACACTCTTTGAGTATTGTCATACTTTAATACTGGGAAGGTAACGTGCCCCTGAGGACAATGGAGGCTTTGCTTCTGGAACTCTTCCAGACCTCACCCTACGTGTCTTCCCTTTGGCTGGTTCTGATTTGTATCCTTCTGCTATAACAAAACTGTAATGGTAAGTATAGAACCTTCCTGCATTCTTTGAGTTGTTCTAGTGAATTATTGAACCTGAGGGTGGTTTAATTTGTAGCCAGCTGATCTGAAGTGACAGTGGCCCTAGGGATACCTGAATTTGTGGCTGGTGTTTGAAGTGAGTGAGGGCAGTCTTGAGAAGACTGTGCCTTCTGACTGTGCAATTTGCCAAACTCATTGCAACTACTCAGAAATTAAGGTGACCATATAAATGATGATAATTATACAGATAGGGCTTTACAGTTCTCAAAGAGCTTTTATATGAATTATCCAATTTGATCCTCAAAGCAAATTTACATATTTGTCAAAAAACTGAGGCTCAGAGAAGTTGAGTAATATTAGGTGGGCCACACAGCGGATAACAGAAGTTGAATCCAGATTTGAACCCATGAGGGTGAGTTTAATTTATATCCTTTAATGTTGAATTAATTTATTGCTTCTAGTAACGTTTAGTTGATCTCAGATCTTCTAAGTATATAAGCAAGTCATCTGCATATACTGATAGTTCTACTTCTTCCTTTTCCATACTTATGATTTTCATTTATTTCTTCCTAATCCTTACAGGTACCAGTTGCAGTATGGTATTAAGTAGAAACTTACCTTACTTTTTTCTACTGTTGTAATACTTCTTATGCTATTCCCTCTATAAGCCCTCCTCCAAATCCTTGGATGTTCAAATTCTATGCAGCCTTCAGAACTAATTCAAGTGCTACCTCTGCTCTAAAAAATTACTTGATCTTCTCAGATGAAGTAATCTCTCTTTCTTCTAACAAGTGATTCTCAACTGGAGGTGATTTTATCTCCCAGGGGACATTTGGCAATCTTTGGCAACATTTTTGAAGTCATAACTGCGGTGGAGGGTGTTACTGGCATCTAGTGGGTAGAGGCCAAGGATGTTGCTAAATACCCTACAATTCACAGGAAAGCCCCTCTCCCCCACAACAAAGAGTTGTTATTGTTGTTAGTTGTTGTAGAGTTGATTCCAACTCATGGAGACCCCATGTGTGCAGAGTAGACTGCTCCATAGGGTCCTTAAGGCTGTGACCTTTCAAAAGCAGATGGCCAGGCCTGTCTTCCAAGGCACCTCTGAGTGTGTTTGAACTACCAACCTTTCAGTTAGCAGTCCAGCGCTTAACCATTTGCACTACCCAGAGATGTCTAGCAAAGAACTATCTCACACAAAATGCCAAGAGTGTCAAAGTTGGGAAACCCTGTTCTAAACTAAAAGCTCATAGCATTACGATACATACCATTTCTACTTTTAAAAAACTTACTTATGTATAGATTTTATATTTATCGCAGACTGTAAATTATTTGAAGGCAGCAATTCTGTCTTAATCATCTTTTTATCACTAACATTCAAGATAATTAGTGAATTTCTCCTTTATATCCATCTGTATTATCACATTAAATGCCTTGGATTAACTACAAAAGATGACATATGTTAGGCAAAATGTGTTAAAGTTTCCTTAAGACATCTGATAAATGAGAAAACTAATGTAGGACCTAGTTTTTTAATTTATAAAACTCAGGCATTGGCCATTCTTATTTCTGATTCTATACATTTGCTCCAAGTGATTCCATAATCCACAATAATAAAAAAGGGTATAGAAAAATAATATATTTGAAAAGATACAACCCACATATGAATGTATTTGGAAAAACATTTCAACCATGAAAAATTTGACAATGTTGACTAAAAACTCTACTAGCAAAATCAGACTGAGGAGGAAAAGAAAAAGTAAAAACACTTTCAAGACACTAGGCTCAAGGGAAACATGATCAGGGAAAACAAATGCTCAACATACCAACACTGGTGTCACATTAAGAGCTCAAATTTTTTAGAAAAAATATGATCTCCCTGGAGGAGAGTAAGCATTGTTTTATTTAAAGTACCTAAAATATCTGTATTCATTATCATATGTCAGCAGCCATTCAGACAGGGTTTTGTCAAGGAAGAAAATATGAATCCCTATGATTCTTTTCAACAATGGTATTTCCAACAAGAGCTAGAAGATACAATCAATAAATGATGGCTTTGCTATATAACAGAAATCATTCTTACAGACAGGAAAGCTACTGTTATTTTCCACTAATAGCTACATTTCCAAATACAATTCTAAAGAGCAACTTTCCATATTACTTTAGAAAGTGCTAAATACAAATTAAGTAGTTGACTGGTACATCTAATATGTAAATATTAAAAATATTAAATATATATTAAATAACTACTTACCTACTAAGTCTGAGCCTCTCAAATTTTCTTTCAGGAAAATAACAGAAATAATGGCACTACCTATAAAGAAAATGGCCATGAGTAGTATTCTAACAGAAAAACATATATTATGCAATGCTAGTTCAAAGAAGTTAAGCAGTTTGTGTCTTATGCCCGACTAGCTGTGTCCTGGTCAGAGATATCCAGCAATTGTAGCTGTAAGATGACTCTGTCTCTCTTCATGGTTAAGGATACATGGAAATCAGCCTGGTTCCCACTGAACCTAGGACAGTGGCTGAGATAGGGCCTGGTATATATATGATGAGGGCTTAACAGAAGTTTACTAAATAACCAAACAAATGATTGGAAAGAAAGAAGAAAGGCAGAAAGAGCTAGAAGGAGCAGAAAGGCATGAAGAGGCAGAAGAAAAAGAAAGAAGGAAGAAAATGAAGGAAAGAAGGAGAGAAAGAAGGAAGAAAGTCTTAAATTTTTTGTTGCTGTAAAAACACAGCTAACACAACATTTGCCTAATTAATGTTTTTCACATGGACAGTTTAGTAACATCAATTACAGTAATCATGTAAAACGGTCACCAATTCCATTGCCAAATTTTCTATCACCATAAACAGACACTCAGTGCTTCCTGAAAAATGACTGCCCTTTCCCTCTTCCTCCCACCTCTGGAAATGACGTAGAAACTTTGGTCTCCATACGTTTGTCTATTCTAGATATTTCACACAATAGTTGTCCTTTTGCGAATGACTTACTTCACTCAGCATAACGTTTTCAAGGATCATCCATGTTGTAGCATGTATCAGCAGGAACTCTTAATTTTAAATATGTCCCAAACTTAATTATTTCCCAGCATCTTCTCCTATAATCCCTACCCCAGTTAATACTATCTCCATATACTACTAACACCAGAGTCCTGAGACTGTAGTCTCTCCTCTTCTTCATACTACACAGCCAACAGGCTGTGAAGTCTGTGCTTCACTGTCTCTGAAGTCCACCCCTCTCTTCTTCAATTTCATTGCCACTGACTCCCTCAGGTAGCTTCGTCTCTGACTTAGACCCCTCCTCATACCACCACCAAAATAATCTTTGTAAAATGCAAACCTAATGTCAATCCTCAGTTTTAAAACCTTTTAATGGCTTCCTGTCATCTACAGGACATAGGCCAAACTTCTGAGCACAACAATCAAGACCACCATGATTGCTCCTGACACTTCTCACCATATTTGTCCTTATCTCTTTTTATATTTTACACTTCACTTTTAGTAAAATAATCACAATTCCCAGAAACCGCCTTCAGTTTTATGCTCAGGGGCCTTTGCATGTGCTATTCTCTCTGCAACTCAGCCACCATCCTCCTGACCAACTCTAGACGCAAGCATCACTTCCAGATTCCCCTAGGCTGAGCTGACCACTCCACTGTTATACCATGATTACCTCCTGTATCACTTCACCTAAGATTTATTTCCATCATCTGTCTGTCAGTTTGTTGTACTATGGTGGCTTGCGGGTTGCTCTGATACTGGAAGATATGCCACAGGTATTTCAAAATCTTCTTCCAAAAATCAGTCAATGAAAACCCTATGGATCACAACGGAATACTGTTCTATAGTGCGAGAAGATGAGCCCCCTACGTTGGGAGGCACTGAAAATACACAGTGGACACAACAGTGGACTTGAGCATACTAACGACTGGGAAGATGGTGCAGAACTGAGCAGCATTTCTTTCTGTTGTACACGGGGTCACCACGAGTCAGAGCTGACTTGACGGCAACCAACAAAAAACAACAATAAATGTATTAAAAATTTCTATCACAGATTTGGACCAAAACAATTTAGGAAAACTAATTTCACATATTAGAACATTAGAAAGAGTATGAAAACTAAGACCCCACCCACCCCAATCACTGACTTCCTTTGTAATTAGATAAGGAAAGTTTCCAAGCAGAGGAAGATAGATTAGCAATAAAAAGCAGGAGAAGTATTGCCAAACTAATGTATACCGAATGCATTCCATGATAACAATCCTTGAGACGATCATTTCTCAGCAAAGGATTCCAGTAAGAAGGGAGACATTGCTTATGTGGAATAAGGAAATCTTAGAGCTATAAGGAGACATAATCTCCTCCAAGTCCTAAACTTTGTAATTGGGAAACTGAGGTCCAAACAGGTTGTTTGTTTATTAAGTGATCCGTTCATCTAACAAACATTTACATTACAGATGAGTTGGAATCATTACCCATATTCCCTTATTCCCAGTTCAGGGCTCTCCTTAGTACGCTACACTCCACTGCCTCCCTTGAAATAAGAAAAGACATCATTTTTCTTCTCTGCTTGTTGCTAAACCACGGTTTCATAAATAATTTTACTTTCAGAAGAAAGAGGGAAAAATGTTATGAGGGAGATAATTTCATTGCTGGATGGCACCAAATTATATCAATTCCTGTAAAATAGTTATCAGAGTTTTGTCAAAAATAAATATACCTTTTACTTTCTACTAAAGGAATTTAGAAGTCTAATGCACCTCCATATTCATCTAATGATTTTTTTTGTTTTAAGAGAACATGAGATTTTCTATAAAATTTTTAGACAAGAGATTTTTAGTTTTAATTATCTAGTTTTGAAAAAGTGATGAGAAATGAACAACGAGATACATTTACTTTTAACTCATTTATCTTGCAAACTATGGTTAAAATGAGAGTTGCGCTGAGCAAAAAGACAGTATCTGGGCAACAGCTAATAACATGACTTCTAAGTAGAGTAGTAAATTTTTTTAAATGAGAAAAAATACATAATATGAAGTGCTCCCATAAATCTTTGAAACTGAGATCTGTCAAACTCAACGCTCTCTAAGTAGTTGCTGTAACAACAACCCTTGCCTAATGAACACCTAGAATGTGGGAAAAACTATTACACCTTTATTCCTAGAGTAAATTTCAATATTAAAAATTACAAACAGTATGTCAAGATCAAGGATTTAAGAGCATTAAAACAGAACATGTCTGTAAACTAACCAGATTTGTGCAACCCCAAAACTGAACCCATTGCCAGTGAGTCAATTTTGATTCATAGCGACCCTATAGGACAGAGTAGAACTGCCTCATAAGATTTTCAAGGCTCTAAATCTTTACAGAAGCAGACTGCCACATGTTACTCATGCAGAGTGGCCGGTGGGTTTGAACTGCTGACCTTTCAGTTAGCAGCCGAATGCCATCAAGACTCCTTAGATTTGTGCTAGGTGTGATTAAACTATAGTTATTACCGAGTATTTACATAAGCACTCACAGTTTCGTGTACAATTTTTGGCTTGGGACATATTTGGGCAGAGGCTCATAAATTCTTTTCAATTCTGTCCTTCACAGGACAGTGGTCTACAGAGAATGTTCACAGAAACTGGTCTACACAGAATGCTTACAGACCCTGGACTACACCAAGTGCTCACGGACAGTGGTCTACACAGAGTGCTCACAGACACTAGTCTACAGAGACTGCTCATGGACAGTAGTCTACACAGAGTGCTCATGGACACTGGTTTACAGACAGTGCTCATGGACACCGGTCTACAGAGAGTACTCACGGACACTGGTCTACAGAGTGTTCACAGACACTAGTGTACAGAGTTTATATAGTGTGCTCATAGACACTAGTGTACCCAGAGAGTGCTCATAGACACTGGTCTACACAGAGAGTACTCATGGACCTTGGTCTATACAGTGTGCTCATGGACACTAGTATACTCAGAGAGTATTCGTTGGCCCTGGTCAACATAGAGCACTCACAGACCTTGGTCTACACAGAGTGCTCACAGAACAGGTCTACAAAGTATGTTCACAGACACTGGTCTACACAGAGTGCTCTCATCTACACAGAGTGTTCACAGGCACTAGTACAGAAAGTACTCATGGACCCTGGTCTATACAGTGTGCTCATGGACACTAGTCTACTCAGAGAGTACTCATGGAACCTGGTCAACAATGAATGCTCACGGCCACTGGTCTACACAGAGTGCTCATGGGCCCTGGTCTACACAGAGAGTACTCATCTTGGTTCTTAATTAATAAGTACCTTTTCAGGAAAAAAAAAAGGATAAAAGGAAAACCAAGAGGAAGATACTTGCACTCCTAGGCATGCAATAAAATGTCAGGATGTTAATAAAATGTCCTTCTGTTCACATAGTCTTTCCTCCAAGGAGCAAGCTCTGCTATTTGCCCAGGCAAAACCCAGCACCTATAGCTAATGAGCTGTTATTCTTGGCAGGTGGGAAATGTTTATAAAAGTTGATGCCTGCCCTCCTCAAATTTATCAACAATTGATGGTGGGTGCAGTTGCCCAAAGAGCCATCTCATCTTGAGGCCTATAATTCTGTTGGGTTTATAAAATTTGTGATCAGGGGAACTAGTCTGAGCTGTCTTCAATTCATCCTTATCTTGTTATCCTTAAGGAAATGCTCAGTCAGAAGGGAATGGGCTGATTAATGAGGATGCTGTGAGTGGAATGTGGACAGGAATCAGCCAAAAGGAACTCCTTCTCTTTATTACTCAAAACGTCATTCCAGGCAAAGAGGTATAGGTCCTACTAAAGAACTGTCGCAGCCACAAAGCTGTATAGGGCAGCAAGGCCCTGAGCTGGGAGGGTTGGAGCACCTGGGTTTTAGTTTTGGCTCTATCAATAACCAGCTATGGAATATGACACACGTCAACACATTAACTTCTGGGTGTCAGTTTCCTCACTGGTGAGATGAAGCACATGAGCTATATGTTTTCTAATCATTCTTCTTGCTCTAACATGTTATAGATAGCCAGTTATTATAAATAACAGCATAGGTTAGGCTGAGTTGTTTGTGTTTTCCCCAGTGGTTGGAGTATTTGAGGGAAAACAGATGGGTCCTCTGTTCTCCAAAATGACCATAATCTGTGTGTGCAGATATGGCTGACAACAGCAAGATTTGACCCATTGTCCTTTCCCTACTAAGTGCTGATCTATTCTGAATCAGGTATTCCCATCAGTATTGAAGGAAACCCAACACCATAGTGGATACATGAATGGTCAAGTACACAAATAATTCACAAATGAGGGTAAACAAACACAGAGGAAAAAGTCCAACTCCACCAGTAACAAAAGAAAGACAATTTAAAGCCAGGTACTATTTTACACACACAATTTTAATGCTCAGTGATGACAGAGAAGCAGTGAAGTTAGCTAGTATTTGTGTCATTACAAATGGATATAACCCTTCAGAAGACTGATTTCACGGTATGTATCAAGGGCCATCTAACTATTCAAATTCTTTGACTCAGTAATTCTGCATCTGGGGAGTAACCCAAATATGGAAAGCATTTCAATCATAAAGGTGCTCACTGCAAAATTGTTTTCCAATTTTTAAACAGCCCAGTAAAATACTGGCACATTCTAAATGGTCAGCAATAATGGACAGAATACTACGCAGCCAATAAAAAGTATAGAAAATGATATAGTGATATTGAAAATGTTTATGCTGCAATGATAGAAAAAAGGATTGGTAATTGTATTTATATAATAATAGTGATGTGAAAATATATACATAATAATGGTAGTTTATTCTACTAAGAGTTTGATGTAGAATAATTAACTCCTTCTATCCTCCTGACATCCCTATGAGATAGGTGTTCCTATACTCATTTTACAGATGAGAAAACTGAGGCTCAGAGAGGTTAAATTCATTACTCAGTGTCACACAATGACTCTAGAGCTGGGTCCCAAACCACAATGGCCATAAAAAAATCCAAACCAAACCCATTGCCATTGAGTCAATTTCAACTCATAGTGACTGTAATGGTTAAGATTGTGTGTCAACCTGGCCGGATCAAGATTCTCAGTGTTTATATGTGATCATTCCCATGATGGGATCTGCTGTGAGTAGCCAGTCAGTTGAAAGGGAGTTTCCTTGGGCTGTGGCCTGTAACCGAATATAAGTAGATGTTCTGGCTTTTGCCTGCTCTGGATCCTGCAGCCGCCTCTTGTTTGTCTGACCTCTGGTTCTTGGGACTTGAGCTAGCAGCTTATCTGCCAATCTTGAGATCTGTCAGTCTTCACAGGCTGTGAGCAAGAGCCCTGCTCTCTGACCTGCTGATCTTGGGTTCACCAACCCCTGTGGCTATGTGAATCAGGAGAAGCCTCTCTCTGGATCCACGGACTTGGGACGCTCCAGCCTCTACAACTGCGTGAACTGTTTCCTTGATAAAAATCTCTCTCTATATATATTTATATGCTTTACTGGTTTTGCTTCTCTAGAGAACCCAGCCTAAGACAGTGATCTATAGGACAGAGTAGAACTGCCCCATAGGGTTTCCAAGGCTATAATCTTTATAGAAGCAGACTGTCACATTCTTCTCCCATGGAGCCACTGGTGAGTTCGAACTGCTGACAGTAGGCAGCTGAGCGCTTCACCACTGTATAACCAGAGCTCCTACAATGGCCATACTGCATTAAAAAGAAAAAGGTTGAAAGATAACATATGAAAGATAATATACCAAAATTGAAACAGTGGTATATAGGAGTCATGGAATTTAAAAAAAAAAAAAGAAAAGAAAGCAGGAAGGCACATTCTTCTACTATTCATAGATAAAAGACATAAAAGCTTCTAGAATTTTCTCTGGTGCAAAATAGTGCTCCCACAGGGCAGTTTATTAATGCATTTACTTGGCCTTAAAGTTCTCATACTTTATGGACAGGAAGAATCTCAGCAACATTTATAATGGACTGACCAGCGTACAGAGTTATCTCTTCTCTTTTAGACCATGTGATGGCTAATGTTGGGTGTTACGTTGGCTGGGCCATGATTCTCAGTGGTTTGGCAGTTATGTGATGATGTAGGTTGGCGGTAACGTAATGATGTAGTCATCCTTCATGATGCAATCTGATGTGATAAGCTAATCAGTTGTAAGGGGGGTTTCCTCAGGGGTGTGGCTTGCATCTACTATATACGGATGTTCTGGCAAAGCTTGCTTGCTTGCTCTGCATCCTGCATCCAGCTCGTCATCATCTGACCTCCAGTTCTTGGCTCTTGAGTCAGCTGTCTGCCGTACTGCCCACCAATCTTGGGATTCATCAGCCTCTGCAGCCTGTGAGCCAGCAGACTGCTGTCTTACCTGCTGATCTTGGATTCGTCAGCCTCCACTGCCCATGAGCCAGTGGCCTGCCATCTGACCTGTCTATCTTGGGTTTGTTAGCCCCTGCAGCTACGTGAGTCAAGCGAAGCTTCTAGCCTGACGTCTGACCCATGGACTTGGGACTTGCCAGCCTCTACAACCACGAGCCCTTTCCTTGAGATAAATCTCTCTCTCTCTCTCTCTCTCTATATATATATATATACCCTTCACTGGTTTTGCTTCTCTAGAGAACCCAGTTGTCTTAGTCATCTAGTGCTGCTCTAACAGAAATACCACAAGTGGATGGTTTTAAAACTGTGAGTGGATAGACGTGCGGCAGTGACAGAGGACCACCAGCAGCAGAGAACTTACAGCAGCAGAGAAGCGGCAGCAGCAGAACCAGGAGACCAGTGCGAGCTAAAATATAACTATTTTCATAATCAGTAGAAAATATGTAAAAGGATCAACGAAGAGGCCCTTACAGCTGACTGCCTGTGTGCAGGAGGCTTCCTGGTGGAGTGGGGTGCCCCTGGGCACTTAGCGGTGGAGCTACAGAGCTTTAGAACACTTGCCCCAGCAGGGCAGATGCAGGCATGAGGCCCGAGGGCCAAGAGGCCACAGGAAACAGAAGCAGAAGCTGAAGAGAGGAGGGACACAAGAAGCCCAGCTGCCTCAGTCTCAAAAGGTATGGCCATGACCTTAGGTGTTTCAAAGGCTGGAGCAATGGCCTCCGGTGCTTCTAAGGGTGGAGTCGCCACTCAGATGGACTGGGAGAATGGTGCGCCTAAAGCCAAGGGAGCAGAGTTGCTGTCCCAGTGGGCCTGGAAGGCAGAACTGAAGCTCAGGGCCGAGGGGCCTCCACTCAAAATCCAGAGACTGTGGCCAATACCTAGAGTCTGGAGGGCAGGGCCATTGTGTAAATTGTCTCAGAGAACAGAGGATTATTTTCAAAGCCTTGAGGGCTAATGTAATGTGTTTTGCTGACTTGCCTGGTGCCTGTTATCACTTCTTTTCCTCTAGTTTCTCCCATTTGTAATGGAAATGTCTAGCTTATGCCTGTTCTGCCATTGTACCTTTGGAAGCAGATAACTTGTATTCTAGATTTCACAGATGAAGAGGAATTTTTGGATTTTTGATTTGGAGTTAAGACTTTTGCTATGATATGATGAGGTGAATATATTTTCCATGTTGCAAGGATGTGATTTTTGGGGGGCCAAAGGGTGGAATGTCATGGATTGAATTACATCCCCCAAAAAATGTGTGTATCAATTTGGCTGGGCCATGATTCCCAGAATTGTGTGGTTGGCCTCCATTTTGTGATTCAAATTTTATGTTAAAGAGATTAGGGTGGGATCGTAACACCACCCTTACCCGGGTCACATCCCTGATCCAACGTAAAGGGAATTTCCCTGGGGTGTGGCCTGCACCACCTTTTATCTCAAGAGATAAAAGGAAAGGGAAGCAAGCAGAGAGTTGGGGACCTCAAACCATCAAGAAAGCAGTGCCGGGAGCTGAGCGCGTCCTTTGGACCGGGGTCCTTGCGTGGAGAAGCTCCTAGTCCAGGGGAACACCGAAGAGAAGAAGGCTGACAGAGAGAAAAAGCCTTCCCCTGGAGCTGACGCCCTGAATTTGGACTTTTAGCCTACTTTGACTGTGAGGAAATAAACTTCTCTTCATTAAAACCATCCATTCGTGGTACTTCTGTTAGAGCAGCACTAGATAACTAAGACACCAGCCTAAGACAGACCATTAAGAATCACTTAAGCTAGCAATCAGAATACAGATTCCTTCTGGTAAAAGTTGGCATAAAGAAACCTATACATAGGCATTCTGATTCAGATTTCCAGATGAAAATAAAGACATGTAAGTTTCCAGTGGTTTGGGCCAAACCAAGTCTAGATATGGGAGAGGGTGCCAGCCATATGGGTCAGTACGTGCCCTGGTACTGAACCTCCTAATGCTTCCTGATTTACTTAGGAAAAACTCTACTTTATCCTTCATGCACCCCCTCTCTTTGACATCACTCAGGTTATCAGATGCAGCCTAAGGATGGTTATTATCATGGAAGAGTTATTTAGCTTAGCATGGCCAAGAGTTGAAGCTCTACAATCCATAGCCAGCCACAAGTTAGATAAAAGCACAACCGTAAATTAATCTGGTGCACGAGAGTTCAGAAAGGTTGTATGAACTTGATTTGGATTTTCTTCTGTAATAGCAACTAATGGGGTTTGTAAACCAGAAGTTAAGCATCAAATTTCTATATGTTAGAAATTAAACTCAAGGGTATATTCTTAGGTTAGTTCAGATGTTTGCATCTGTAGATAATGGGTATAACATTAAGACATGTTTCCTTTTAATTAAGCTTTCTTTTCCCCCAAAATAATGATTTTTTAAAAGACTCAATAGCACAGAAGAGAGTTCAATAACTGTTTAAATGTGTATGGTATGATTGTTTTTAATGATTTTGTTCACATTTATTGATTTCTACCCCATTTTTAAAAACCTTTTATGACCAATTTTTAAAAGTCAAATCTAATCCAAAGTTAAAACAACCAATTACACTTTACTCAAATGTGATGATGGATATGATATTCTAATTTGATTCAGTTGGAAAGAAAAAAACCTTTGGTCCACAGGTCACAAACTCAATTGCCTACAAGGGCCAGTTAGGTAATCCTTGAACAAGGAAAAAGTAATGAGGAGTGGTGGGCTGTGGTGATGAGGAGTAGTGGGGCTGTGGTGATGAGGAGTAGTGGGGCTGTGGTGAACTGGATATAAGATCAGCGAAAGGAGGCAGCCCTGGCTCAGCCCTAACCGAAAAAAACCCAAACCAGTTGCTGTGGAGTTGATTCTGACTCATGGTGACCCCATGTGTTGCACAGAAATACGTTCCATAGGGTTTTCAAGGCTGAGACCTTTCTGAATCAGATTGTCAGGCCTTTCTTCCAAGGCACCTCTGGGTGTGTCCAAACTGCCAACCTTTTGGTTAGTAGTCAAGCGCTTAACTGTTTACGTCATGCAGGGACTCAGCCCTAGCTAACTGCAAGGCCACTGCTCCCAACTCTGATTCTTTAAAAGAAGACAAAAATCCATATTTTTGTGTGACTTCATCCAATTTTAAACACGGGAAATTAATTCATATTTTTAAAAAAGTATTATTTGAGCCAAACAAAATACAGCAGCAGCCATATTTGGTCAACAGGCCACCAGTTTGTTAACTTTGGTCTAGTTCGCAAATGAAAATTTCATCAATTTTCATTTCCTGGCCATTAAATTTACTGTTCAACCACTATGATCTGAAGAGAAACCAAAGTATATGTTTATAATATAGGAAAGTAGGAGTCAAAGTAGTAAAGAAAACTCTCTTTTATAAAAAAAGTAACCCATGACATGAAAAGAACATATTTATATAATAATGCTACAAATATATCCTCATATGTAAATATATGGCTTGTGGTTTCCGACCACTTACAATGGCAACTTTATTGTACTGCTAAAAAGCAAACCACAAAAACACTTTCATGTCAGTCACAATCAAACTTCAAACACACGGACACACTGATCGTGCTTACAGGCTCAATCAATTCCAACCGGACTGATAATTATCATTCCCCGTTAGTTGTAGGATTTTAGGAAAAAAGTTATGTCAATTACAATATCTTCCATAGAGTTAGGATTTGAAGATGTGACAGTTTGAAAGATGCTTTCTTACAGACAGAAAAGTTACCCTGCCACCCATGCTGGAAGGAATAAAAGTGTCAAGAAATTCATGCTGATTTAAAAAATTGCTATTATCATTTATTGAAGATAATAAAAGAAATACTATAGTTTGTAGGTAATCTGCATAATTTCAAACGAGGAAAGTTACCTAGATTAATAACAATAATCCTTTCACTTCCAAATTTTTTTGGCATACATTACTGATTAACCTTGAGAGGACTCCAAAAAGGTAAAAATGATACCACTGACAAGATTAACTCTGTATTATAAATTTAATAGCACGTAACAATAGCACATTAGCAATTTCTCTAGAACTATTTTGTGGCATTCTCAAAAAAAATAAGGATGGGTAGAAAGTCTCAAATAAAATTTTTAGGTTTTAGGAATACATTATGTGGAGAGTACAGAAGCATACAACAAAAACTTCTAGGTTTTATTCCAGACATTTCATTTAAACTGGTTTTTGGACAAATGTGCTAAAGCAGACAACCCAGCAAGCCACTGAGAAAAGGGACATCTTCTGCATGTTTCAAGCATTAAAATAAACATATCCATGTAATGTGTCACTATAACAAGCATCCGGTGAGGTTTTAGAGCTCCAAAGATGCCATCCAGGCTGCCCTAAGAACACTGCCTTAAAGAACAGAAAGAATTAGCAGCATGGTGGTACAGTGGTTAAGAGCTCAGCTGCTAACCAAAAGGTCGGCATTCGAATCCACCAGCCACTCCTTGGAAACCCTACGGGGCAGTTCTACCCTGTCCTATACAGAGGGTCACTATGAGTCAGATTCGACTTGATGGCAACGGGTTTGGTTTTGGTTTAGGTTTGTGGAATGCTACAGGAACCTTGCTCATTGGTCTGTTTATGTTTCCTTTCATTTGTTTCTAATAAAAATCTTGGAGACGAAAGTTTCTGCTTGAGATGACTTCTTTGGAATTCCAAAAGGCCTCACCAGGGCTTTCTGGCTACGCTATGACCATCGTCTAATGGATTACAGACACAATTCAGTTTACAGCTTCATAACAGCACAACAGAAATACGCGCAACAACATATATTCCACATCGTGAATTTCAATTTGAGCAAAAGCCAGCATATTAAGGAAAATTAGAGATGGAAAAGACTTATCAGTCGCATGTTTCAGTGCAGTTAGTCCTCCAACCTTAATCCAAGTTAGCCCAGTTACAGACTGTCTACTCCTCTTAGGAAATTACTGTACAGCCAAGAAGGCCCTGCTGCTATTAATTACAGTATATCTTTCCATATGAAATTCCACGTGTTTAGTATCATATAATTCATCTTAAATTTAATATACTTATTACTCACAAATCTAGTCACTTAAGTAAGATAACAAGTTTATGTGTCTGGTACAGTACCTGGCTAAAACCAAAAAACTTGTTGCTAGTGGATCCTTATTCAATATTAGTTTCTTGCCTTTAACTATGTTGTCTAGAAGACTGCCTGAATTTAACTTGTAAATGGGTGATATATTCTCTGAATGCTTGGGGAACATCCAACTGCATATATGCCCGTGGTCTCATAAGGTTATAAATCCAGAAATTCAGAAATCCCAATCGGAGAATGGGACATAACGGATGTAACATTGAAGAAACACTTCTAAACCACACAATGTTCTCATGAGCGTCCAAAATAGTGTGTGTTCAGTATCATGAACCACTGCATGTATTTAACTCAAGTGTTTAATATAATAGGCTTTATGGCAGTCCATTCTTAAGCACGAGTTGTCTGTAAGCCCGACGTTCGTAACCCGGGGACTGTTTGCGTATAATATGATGTTTGCACAACATCCAATCACATGACATCATATTTCACAGAATGAGTAGAAATTGACTCCATGGCAGTGAGTTATTTTTGTTGTATTGTGGACATTAAGCGACCCATGACTGTACTTTAAATCAATATACTCAGAGGCAATGACTAAAAGGTGTCACTGGTTCTTCCGTCAAGTTCTCTTTCTCCTTTTTCACTGCCCTTGCAATAACCTCCCTCCCCTCCATACTCCACTCCCTTGCCACTCCATAGAAATTTTTTTTTTTTTAATACTAAGATCTATCATGAATTTCCTTAATTCCATGTCTTCAAATCTTTGTATTATTGATAACTGCATTATTTTTACTCTTCTCTAAATGTTTAGGCATAGCACAGATCATGCTCATGGGATGAACGCAGAAAAAGAAAACATTAAATGCAAGGTCACACTTTGTAGATACACAAATAATCTAATTCAACCCCTAAAGGACAAGTTTATAAACCTTTAAGTATTCACGAAAGTGATTATTCACAAGAGTCCCTTGCAAAAAAAAAAAAAAAAAAAAAAAGATCAAACCCACTGCTGTCGAGTTGATTCCAACTCATAGAGAGAGAGACCCTATAGGACAGAGCAAAACTGCCCCAGAGGTCTCCAAGGCTTTAAATCTTTAAGGAAGCAGACTGCCACATTTTTCTCCCGTGGAGTGGTTGGTGGATTCGAACCGCTGTCCTAAGGAGCGCCATCAGGGCTCCTTAGTCCATTGCAATGAACTATTTAATCATTGTGCTTCATCAGGACTAAAATCTTTTAGGCAAGTGTTTTTTGTCATCACAGGACATTCTAGACCATTCTATCCTTGTTCTATCAAAATTCAAATTCAAACCAATTCTACAAGGCCATATTGTGTGATTCCCCTGTGCCGCACTCTCCTGGAAGGAGCAGATGGCCGGCAATGAGACACACACAGTTGCCAGTCTTCTGGATCTCAGTCAAATGGCAAGAATGGACATTACAAGTCATCATGAGTGTGATTGCCAAAGGGGAAGTGTAGGGTCAGGGCCTTCGTGTGCAGTTGGGCAGGTCGTGCAGTGTACAAAGTCACCACATTGAAGAGGCACCATCCATATCACAGACCTTTTCGATTTGTGTATTTCTTAGGACAATTTTCCGACAGATGGCACCAGTGCCTTGCTCTAATACAATCAGTGTATTTATTACAATAATTTGTAGACAGAAAGAAACAAAGTATCTTGAGAAAGGGCTGCCTTTCACAAAAAGGCACCACATATATAAGAGCGGTGCTACAGGGGTAGAGAATAAACCCACTGAACTTAGTTTAGAAGCCAGGCAAGGCTTCCTGAGGAAGAGGGTTTACCTGAGACATGAAAGATTGGGAGCAATTTAAAATTTTATAACAAACTCGAGAATATTCAAAGTATTTTTTTAAATGGACTTTTGGTATAATAAATCGTTTCCCAGAAAGCTCAACTGAGAAATTTTTCAAATTCAGTTAGACCTGAAAGAAATCTGTCCATGGATGGTGCAAACAGTTAACACACTCGACTGTTAACCAAAAGCTTTGAGGTTCGAGTCCACCCAGAGGTGCTTTGGAAGTAAGGCCTGATGATCTACTCATGAAAAGTTAGCCATTGAAAACCCTATGGAACACAGTTCTACTCTAACACACACAGGGTCACCATGAATTGGAATCCACTCTACTGCAACTGGTACTGGTAGGTAATTAGCAAGTGAACAAAAGTGCTATACACCTAGAGCAAGAAGAGAGAAGACTGCACTTTCATAGGATAGATTTACTGTTTTTCTTCTTCCAACCTTCTGCATCTGTTTTTAAAATGTGATTAGACTTGGTGGAGCCCAAGTGGCACAGGGGTTAAGAGCTTGGCTGCTAACCAAAAGGTCCACAGTTTGAATCCACCAGCCACTCCTTGGAAATCCTATAGGGCAGTTCTACTCTGTCCTACAGAGTTGTTGTGATTCAGAATCGACTCGACGGCAAACGGTTTTTAGACTTGGTAGGTTATTTGGAAATTCTGGTGTTTTCCAGCATGTTTTGGTAAGAATTATGTGGAGGAGTCAAACAGGAACTGCTGCTTAATGGCTGAACAAATGAGCCCTGAGGATCCTACTCCCCCAGCTCCAAACTGGTAATTTCCTAGAAATTAACCACTATATGGATAAGAACATTGCACGGAATAAAAACATTTTTTGGATTGGTTTATGTATTCTAGAGAATCCAACCATCAGTCATCTTTCAGGGCACAGAAGTAAATTCCATTATGATGAATACTGTACTTTGTTTTTATATAATAACAACAATTATAAATCACAATGATAATACTAGGACTAGTGTACTATGTACACAGTACAAACAGTGTACTATGTGTCAAACATTGTTCTCAGGTGCCTCAATTCATGCCATGACAACCTCTGAAGTAGAAACTATTTTTATCTCCATTTTACAGATCAGGAATCTGAGGTGTAAGCTGACTGAAACAACTTGCTCAAGGTCACAGATCTTGTCAGCGGCAGAACTGAGATTTGAACCCTGGCAGTGTGGCTCTAGGGCTTGTGTTCTTGACCACTGTACTACACTGGTTTATCATGGCAAGTAGCCCGTCTGGAATTCAGATGAAATTGAAAAACAATCAATTAAGCTTTTTTTATGGATGGAAACACAAACACAAATCAGTATTCGGATTTAATCACACTACCAGTATAACTAGCATTTTGGTCAGAATAAGCTTTTGGATCTGGTATTCATTGGGAAAGTGAAAGACAGTACAAAGATACAGGGACTCTGACACTCTCTCAGAAAGCTGGACATGGGCCTGGGTGTTCAGATCAGCCTGTCCACTATTTATTCCCCATTATTCAACCCCTAGGCACAGGCATAGGCAACGAACCCTGGTGGTGCAGTGGTTAAGATGCGCGATTGCTAACCGAACAGTCAGCCGTTCGAAACCACCAGCAGCTTCGAGGGAGAAAGATGTCGCAGTGTGCTTCCGTAGAGATTTACAGACTTGGAAACCCTCTGGGGTTGCTGTGAGTGGTTTTTTTGTTTGTTTTTTTGAGGCACAGGCAGGTTATCTAGGCTGAGTCTCTAGGATGCTAGGACTGATTGTAAGTGCTGCCTTAAGAATTCCCTAAAAAATTTTCTGCACAACTACTGTCCCTGGAGATGCTTCTTATAAAAGCACCTTGTGGCCAACAGGATTGGGAATCCTGGCCTACCGCATCTTTCTCTGAAAGATTCACAGTACATGAGAGCCTTTCACAGACCCTCAGTGAAAGCTATTTAACGTTCAAATCCAAAATGGCAGAAACTCGCCTGAGCATACAGTTCATTGTTTCTCAGAACAGCTATAAGACCACCTGTGGGAGGTGGCATTTGTAAATGCCTCCTGCATGTCAGTGATGAACAGAGAGAGGGAAAGAGAGATAGGAAGGAAGATGGCTGAAGGTGGGAAAACTTAGGTAGAGTAGCTGAAATCCTTATAATGCTTCCAATAGTGTTTCTCACATACGAGTCCTAAAAAAAAATGACTGTTCAACTGAACTGTGCAAAAGAGGCAGGGATTTTGATTATGTAAGACAAAGTAGCAGGCCTGGTGTAGTAAGACTAGCACGCCTGTTTGCCCGACAGCATCTCCTTACTTTTGAAAAGGACAAAGGAGTCAGCACAGTGTGTAGGTATGAACCAGACCACCCAATGAGAGGGATGAAGATGGAGAGAGTCCCCTTCATTTGGAATGAAGAGTTAAAACTAGTGTTTTGGATGATAATTTTCATTTTTATTTGAAAAGCAACAAAAGACTAAAGAAAAGCTAGGGAAAAAATACACAATCTCACATGCAACATTGCAACAGATACTATTTACTTATTTTTATATTCAAAGGGAGGTTTGATTTCTTTCTTAAAGCTCCCAAGAAATAACAGGAAAAGAAAAGTTCTAGCATAGAAGAGTGGAAACACTTTTCTGCCTCATCCATAGACACAGTCATAAGATACATCTGTTTTAAAAATATGTTCCTCTTTGCTTCAAGTTCTCTACGGTTTCTAGAATCTTTATAAAGAATCTGAAAGAGATGGGGGTATTCTGGAGAGAATCCTCCATTACCAACAATAACCTCATGTTCAGTTTAGGGGTACTGTGGGAATACTGCTTACGAGCATATAGTACTCTTAGCAAAGATTGTAAAATAGGAAATGATTTGTATTTGAGGCTTTAAGTTCACTTTCGACCATTTAAAATGGGCAGAGAGGGAGGTAGCTAAAAATGTTCTGAAGTTGAAACATCAATTGGGGCTAGGAGCACACAAAGAAAAAATATTTGCAGCATTAAGAAAAGCCCACATGCAAGGCAGGAGGCTCAACGTTTGAAGAAGGTAGGTGAACTGGCCCCACAGGGAACCTGGAGAGGACACCATTTCTGGAAGGAAGGTTGAACTTAAGCTTCCGCTTATTAATGTCCCTCATCACGACTACACCCAATGGAGAGGACGAGAGCTTTGAGCAAGTCACGCCCCACTGAGCAAGTTCACAGATAGCTTCCACTGAAGGGACCCTTGTTGCTGTTAGTTGCCGTCAAGTCAATTCCAATTCGTGGTGACCCCGTGCGTTACACAGCAGAACTGCTGCACAGAGTCTTCTTGGCTGTCATATTGGAAGCAAATCGCCAGGTCTTTTCTTTTGAGGTACCACTGGGTAGGTTCAAACCACCGACCCTTAGGTTAGCAGTCAAGCGCAAACCATTTTTGCCAACCTAGCTGACCCTTAATCTCTGTCTAGTCTCCAGGTCCCACGAAGCCTGGCTACGTTTCATTTTTGTGAAATCACTGATCTTTACAATAAATCCAGCCCCATAAATATATTTGAGCTGGCTGGAGTAATTCCCTTTTCCTTACACCCAAAGAAAGGCTGCCTAGGGCAGGGAGACCAGGATAAATGGAGAATTTCAATAGAATGTGGTGAACTCAACTTTCCTCCAGGTATCCATCCGACATGCTCACAATCATTTTTCTTTGGCTGTTTTATAGAGACTGAGTATAATGTAGAGTAAGAAGCAAAACTAAAAATCAGCACTATATATATCATTACAAAAAATAAGGTAATATATTCAGAACAACTGGAGCCTCTAGAGGCTCCACATTGACAATATACTTTAATCTTTTATCTATTATTTCTCAGATTTTAAGAAGGAAAAAACCATCTAGAATGTTCATTTTTTTATATTTATATTTTATATTTATAATAAATAATAAAATAAATATTTTATATTTATAATAAAGAGATAACACCATAACCAATTTGCTCATTTTATTGGAATGTTAAAAATGGTAAATGATTATATAAATTGTGTGTCTACTGAGAGTAGCAACGGTATGGTGATCCCAACTAAACAATTTCTAGAAAGCTAAAAAAGTGCTCTTTGCTATATATTCTATTATTCTGCATCATGAAAGTATTTTTAGATAACATATTTGAAATGATTAAGAAGAGGAAGCTACTTTCAAAACAGAATGAAATTCTCTTTGAAGAGATATTACTCCAGTTTAAACTATGCTTTCTTTAAGAATATCATATATCTTTTTTTTTCCGGACAAACATTACAACTGAGATATGTGAGCACATATTATGCTCGATCTAGTTGTTAACAGACAATAACTAACAACTTGTGTCTATTTCAGCGAAAGTTCTATAGTCACAGAAATTTAGAAACATGCCGTTTCCATAGCAGCAGAGAAACAGTAAAACTAAAAAGGTTTTACTGATTTTAATACAGCTTAGAGAATTCGTTCTCCTTTTTAGCAGTAGTTTTTGCTCTTTTTATTTTTTAGCCTTTAGAAAAATTTTATTTTCTCTTTTCTAAATGCATTGAGTAAATCATAAAAATTTTGAAATTAGATAATTTTAACATTGCTGTAAAATTACATATTCTTACTATAGAATCACCAATGTTTAATTTTTAATGTAAAAGATGTGCTAGACTACGAAGTCAAGATCAGGCATCTAACTACATGTAATGTCAGTTTAATGTAGGATTAAAATAAAGCATTGCGCTACAAATGCTTTAAGGTAGTTTTTATTGATTAAATTCATTAATTATTTAAATTCACTTAAATCATTTTTATTAATGATTAAAAGCATAGGATAGCATTTGCTGTCCCTGTTGATTTATTAAGACTCAGGCATTGGGAATCAGGCTTTTAAACGTAAGTGTTACAGCTACAAATTGCAAGGTTCTCCACGAATAATATGGCAGTATGAAACCAAAAAACCAAGCCCCTTGCCATCGAGTTGATTCAGATTCATGGCAACCCTATAGGACACAGTAGAGCTGCCCCATACGGTTTTCAAGAAGTGGCTGGTGGATTTGAACTGTTGACCTTTTCTTTAGCAGCCTGGGCTCTTAATGAAAGTGGATGACATAAATTAGTAGTGCAGTTGTTCCAAGTTAACATGCTAAGTAAACAGAGAATAGACTTTCTTCTTTTGTGCATATGTTGGTTCAGCTGTACATTTTTTGCAAAGTATTCTGATCTCTGAAAGTTTCTATATATCAAAATACAGAAAAATGGCTCACCTGTAACAGACATACAACCTAATGGAGCAATGAGAGTAATGGGGGCAAATCCATAGGCTGCAAAGTTCCCAGTCTCTCCCACGACCATGAGTATGACTCCACCCCACCACAACACGCTCCTGAAGAATGGCGTAGGGTGCTCTTGGTGTGCCAGCTGAAGATGAGAATATTTCTGAAAGCAAATCAGAATGTAACTAAGAAAAGAATTCTATACAATTAAAATTTGTCTTGAAATTTTTAGTTCTATAAATTTGCATCATGGCTTTTAAATTTATTTGCAGATTATTATAAAGCAATTACAGTTTCATGCTTGTTCCAAACATGTTAACAGCAGGAGCAACTCACATTATAAGGATTTTATAGTTTAAAATGCTTTTTCACATATGCATGTTACTTAATTCTCATAACACTGTAAAATAAATATCATTATTATTACTATTTAAAGATGACATATATGTTGAAGAGTTAAGCAACTCTTTAGTCCACTACACCGTAACACTTCTTTTAGAAAGTAAAAAAATTCAGATGCCAAAACAAACATTAATGAAATAAAGATAATAAAATACTAAAGAGAAAATCTTTTGTAAAACGGATTCAAATTTATGGATCAAAAAACCTAATACAATAAACTTGGCAAGTCAGAGTACTTTGGTGGTAGAGGGCTGGGGATGACCCTTACTTCTATCTGGTTTGAGTATTTCTTTATATTTAAAACATAAATTCCTGAAAAACTGGCTATTAAATAAAGCTCCAACTGGATTATATTTGTCTTTATATCAATACAGCCATAAATTAATATCTGTATGTATATATATATAAAAAGAATCAAAGGGCCCACAAAGGCAAAATGCTCACGGCCCATGAAAGTAAAAATGTAGCCCTGAATCAAACTAAAGAGTTAGAAAAAAAGGCTTTTTCTTACCTGAATATTTAGAGAAATGCTGATTACCAAGTTTCCTAAAACGGCCAACAAAACTCCAAAAAGGTGAATCTGTAAAAGAAAATAATGTTTCCTTTAAATGGTTCCTTAAATAGTTCTTATAAGATATTTAGTAGGTTAAAAAAAAGACAAATTTAAGCAGATGCATTCACTCATACATTTGTTCATTCATTCAACAAAAATTTACTTAGCACCTATTTACCAGGTTGGTTTAGAAAATGAATATGGTTGGAATATGAATATTGAGTCAAATAATATTTTTTTAGAAATAGCTCACTCTTTAACTGAATTCTCAAGATATTTGCCACATTCACTAGAATAAAGAAAACAGTCACCAGGTTCTGACTTTTCCCCACTAGTACGCTTATTTATCCTTTTTCTCCATTTTCCTCAGGAACCTCTCTGGGGTTTAATAAATACTTGCTTGAAAAAGTATATAATGGATTAAAACCATACTCAAAGGACGGGCTACGTAACTTTTTCCTAGCTGTTCCTATATAAGGAAACTCTACATCGATCAAGAGGCAGTCGTTCGAACAGAACAAGTGGATACTGCATGGTTTAAAATCAGGAAAGGTGTGCATCAGAGTTGTACCCTTTCACCATACTTATTCAATCTGTATGATGAGCAAATCTGAGAAGCAGGACTGTATGAAGAAGAATGTGGCATCAGGATTGGAGGAAGACTCATTAACAACCTTCAATAGGCAGATGACACAACCTTGCTTGCTTAAAGTGAAGAGGACTTGAAGTGCTTACTGATGAAGATCAAAGACCACAGCCTCCAGCAGGAAGGGAGAAAAGGGGGCAAAAAAAAAAAAAGACCACAGCCTTCGTATGGATTACACCTCAACATAAAGAAAACAAAAACCTTCACAACAGGACCAATAAGCAACATCATGATAAACGGAGAAAAGACTGAAGTTGTCAAGGATTTCATTTTACTTGGATCCACAGTCAATGCCCGTGGAAGCAGCAGTCAAGAAATCAAACGAAGTATTGCACTGGGCAAATCTGCTGCAAAAGACCTCTTCAAAGTATTAAAGAGCAAAGATGTCACCTTGAGGACTAAGGTGCACCTGACCCAAGCCATGGTATTTTCAATTGCCTTATATGCATGAGAAATCTGGACAATGAATAAGGAAGACTGAAGAAGAATTGATGCATTTGAATTATGGTGTTGATGAAGAATATTGACTATTCCATGGATTGCCAGAAGGAATGAACGAACCTGTCTTGGAAGAAGTACAACCCAAATGCTCCTTAGAAGTGAGGATGGTGAGACTTTGTCTCATGTACCTTGGACATGTTATCAGGAGGGACCAGTCCTGGGAAGCACATCATGCTTGGTAAAGTAGAGGGTCAGAGAAAAAAAGGAAGACCCTCAAGAAGATGGATTGACACAGTGGATGCAACAATAGGCTCAAACATAGCAACAATTGTGAAGATGGTGCAGAACCAGGCAGTGTTTCGTTCTGTTGTACATAGGGTCACTATAAGTCGGAATCAACTCAACGGCACCTAACAACAACAGCTGGTCCCCCGCTTTCTTTTTCCTTAATATATCCTGGAGGACTGTGGTATAAAGGAAACAACATTGGACTTGGGAGTTAAAGGATGAATCTAAGATTCAGACCTGCTACTTTCTAACTGGGTGATCTTGAGACCCTGGACCTTGGTAAAAAAGATGTTGGATAGGAAGTTTCCAGAAATCCTTTTCACCTCTAAAGTTCTATGATCTCCACTGGAGACAGACTAATTTTTCCCACCACTCCCCTGGTCAAGAACCTGCAATATCTCTCTAGAGTCTACACCAGCTCCCTATAATCTGTCCTCACCACGGCCACCTAATCATCCACGGCACATGTAACAGGCACCCCCAGTACCTCATGTACTTGGTACATGTCATTCTCTGGTCAGATGTCATACTTTTGTTCCCAACATACTGCTCACCTAGACTGTGCAGCTCCTTCCCTTAGTGCATTCCAATCATACCTTACCCTCCTGGCCTGCTGAAATTCACCTTCACGAAGACTTCTCAGACCAACTCAGCCCATCTTTATTTCCTCAGACTCTAAGGGTGAAAATTCCTTCTTTTATAGCATCATGTGGGTCATTCCAAAACCAAACTCGTTGCCGTCAAGTTGATTCGGACTCAGAGAGACTCTAGGACAGAGCAGAACTGCTCCACAGGGTTTCCAAGGCTGTAAAGGTTAAGTAAGCACTGAGTTGCTAACTGAAAAGTCGGTGGTTCAAACCCACCCAGTTGGCTCTGCTGGAGAAAGATGTGGCAGTCTGCTGCAGTAAAGATTTACAGCCTTGGAAACTCTATGGAGCAGTTCCACTCTGTTCTATAGGGTCGCTATGAGTCAGATTTGACTTGACAGCAATGGGTTTGTTTTTTTTTTCAATCTTTATGGAAGCCGACTGCCACATCTTTCTCCTGTGGAGAGGCTAGCGTGTTCGAACCACCGACCTTTCGTTTAGCAGCCAAGTGCTTAACCACTGCACCACCAGCATTCGTTCATAAATCATTAGGTTCTATAAAAAGAAGGTAAATTCTCTGAGGGAAAAGAACCACATCTTATACTTTTATTGGGTCTTCTACATCATCCACTACACAAAATTAGGGGCTTAATAAATACTTGCTTGAAAAAGTACATAATGGTTTAAAACAAGAACCACAAGGTTAAAAAAATGAGTTCTTAACACTGCCCAAGATGTTTACCATATATAGCTCATAGCTCATACATTATTTGATGACTTCAAAGGATGCATTTGCAGCTCCCATCTAGGTACAAAGGTATAATAATATCTTCTAATAGTATATACTAGCAACAATCTAAGGGATTGTCTCCCCTCTTTTATAGTACATAATTTCTAGCTAGCTTCAAATTCCACAGAGTTATTTGAATTTCAAATGTACATTACAACCATAAGGAAACTTTTGCAGAATGCAAAATGTCTTTGAAGTTCTTGAGCTTTATTATATGTGCTTAAATGAAATTCAGTATTTAAAAAAAATGAAGCAGAGAAGTTGAAAACCCATTTTATAGTTGATATATAATATCCATGTCCTTTAATCAGTTAAGAATTTTCTTTTCCTAATAAAGGCACTTGGCCATAATTTTGATCACTATTCCTCATGGGGAACAAATGTAGCACAATACTATGCGCTATTTCCATGCTTTCTATTTACAATCTAATGCATTTGCCAGTAATAAGAAAAATAAAGATTCATAAGAAGTTTGGCACAGAACGGATAATTATGAAAATCTTACATAATTTTATGAGTAAGTTGTGACTAGGAATAATTTACTTCAAAATTCCTTAAATCATTCACTGAGCAGTTTAAATGGCACAAGGCTGAGTGTTTAAACCTTGGTGGTGGAGCAAGTCACTGACTGTAGCTGGACTTGAAGAACATAAGGAAAAGCTCACTTGCTACAGACTGGCTCCCTAGAATAGGGTTGACAGTATTTTGCTGTCATCCCTTTAAATTTAACATTGTCCTATCACATGTTCTTTCCCTAAAGCAGATACTCCTGGAAAGGTTTAAACTATTAAATCATTATTATAAACTAATTGAAAGGAAACTGGGTACAGTAGATTGCAAAAATAGACACAGTTTCTCACTTCCTGTATCCACACTCTTGGCCAGGTAACTCTGTACCTCCTCCCATCAAGAGGTAGGGTCTATTTTCCTACTCCTTGAATTTGGGTTTGGCCAACAGAATACAAAGGAAGTGAAGGTGTGCTAGTTCCAAGACTAGGCCTCCAAAGACATTGCATGCTTCTGCTTATTTTCTTGGAAATTTCTTGAGAAGAAGCCGAGGCTGGACTGCTGGATGATGACAGACTAGTGACACAGTCAACCTTGTTGCCTCAGTGGGTAGGGCCTAGCCAATCACCCACCAATGGCCCACATGAGAGTAAGGCTGTCCTAGACCAGCCAGCCTCAGCTGACATGCCAGTTGACTATAGTAGCATGACTGAGTCCAGTTGAAATCAGCTAAGCCTGACCCATATCTATGAATCACCCAGCTGACCCATTGATTCATGAGAAATATACATGGTTGCAGTTTTAAGCCACTAAGCTTTGGGGTGATTTGTTATATGGCAATAAATAATAGACAAGGTCTGAATAAGAAAATGGGAAAATGCTCACCCCAACAAGGCTAGCATTAATCTAAAAAACACAAAATAATAAATGCTGGAGAGGTTGTGGAGAGACTGGAACACTTCTGCACTGTTGGTGGGAATGTAAAATGGTACAACCACTTTGGAAATCGATTTGGCTCTTCCTTAAAAAGCTAGAAATAGAAGTACCAGATAATCCAGCTATCCCGCTCCTTGGAATATATCCTAGAGAAACAAGAGCCGTCACATGAATAGGTATATGCACACCCATGTTCATTGCAGCACTGTTCACAATAGCAAAAAGATGGAAGCAACGTAGGTGCCCATCAATGGACGAATGGATAAACAAATTATGGTATATCCACACAATGGAATATTATGCAATGATAAAGAACAACGAGGAAGCTGTGAAACATCGTATAACATTGTGGAAGTTGGAACTTATTATGCTGAGTGAATTTAGTCAGTCACAGAAGGTCAAATACAGTATAAGACCACTATTATAAGAACTCTAGAAAAGGTTCAAACACAGAAGCAAGCATTCTTTGATGGTTACGAGGGTGGGGACAGAGGGTGAGCGTTATTCACTAAGTAGATAGTAGATAATCATCATCTTAGGTGAAGGGAAGGACAGCACACACTACAGGGGAAGTCAGCACAACTGGACTAAACCAAGCTAAGACGTTTCCTGAATATAATCAAATACTTTGAGAGACAGAGTAGCAGGGATGGGGGATCTGGGGACCATGCTTTCAGGGGACATCTAGGTCAACTGGCATAACAAAGCTTATTAAGAAAATTTTCTGCATCTTACTTTGGTGAGTGGCGTCGGGGGTCTTAAAAGCTTGCAAGCGGCCATCTGAGATGCTTCAGTTGGTCCCAACCACTTGGAGTAAAGAAGAACGATGAACACCAAAAACACAAGGAAAGTATTAGCCCAAGAGACAGAATGGGCCACATAAACCAGAGACTTCATCAGTCTGATACCAGAAGAACTAGATGGTGCCCGGCTACCACCAATGAATGTCCTGATAGGGAACACAACAGAGGGTCCCTGATGGAGCAGTAGAAGGATGGGGTGCAGAACTCAAATTCTAGTAAGAAGACCAGACTTCATGATTTGACTGAGACTAGAGGCGCCCCGGAAGGCATGGCCCCTGGACTCTCTATCAACCCAGAACTAAAACAATTTCCGAGGGAACTCTTCCAACAGGGATTGGACTGGACTGTGGGACATAAAGTGATACTCGTGAAGAGTGTGCCTCTGAGTCAAGTAGATACAAGAGACCAAAGGGGCAGCTTTTGTCCAGAGGTGAGATGGGAAGGCAGAGAGAGTTAGGAGCGGGTTGAATGGTCATGGGGAATCAAGGGCGGAAAGGAGTGTGCTGTTGCAGAATGGGGTGAACAATTAGGGTCTTATAATAACGTATGCAAAAAAAAAAAAATTTGTATGGGAGACTAGCTTGAAATGTAAACTTCATTTAATCACAACAATAAAAAAAATTTAAAAAAAGAAAATGGGAAAATGAGGTGGGGGTATTACGGAGCACTTACAATGGGAAGGGGGTGGTACTAAAAAGGTGAGACATTTTGCCTATATCCTGTCATACAGGCAGGATATCATTTTAACAGGCAGACAAAAAACACTGTTCCAAAAGTCAGGAGGCCTGTCTCTGCCACTTACTCATCATAAGCAACCCTGGGAAAGCATTCTCCTCTCTGACTCCTGGTTTTCTCAATTGTAAGATGGAGACATTATCTTACAGAGTTTTGGGGAGGCCTAAATGAGTGAAATAATACACACGAAAGCACTATACAAAACACTAATGATCTAAAGTGAGGGGTTAAAGTGATATTAAGAAATAATAATAAAGTTATCTTTAGGCTTTGTCTGTATCTAAAAAATGACCAAGCAGTCACTTAACTGCTTCCTTTTTATTTTTATTTATTTTATTGTACTTTAGATGAAGGTTTACAGAGCAAACTAGTTTCTCATTAAACAATACACATATTGTTCTGTGACTTTGGTTGCCAAGCCCATGACATATCAACACTCTTACCTTCTTGACCTTGGGTTCCCCATTACCAGCTTTCCTGTCCCCTCCTGCCTTCTTGTCCTTGCCCCTGGGCTGGTGTGTCCATTTAGTCTTGTTTTGTTTTATACCGACTTCTCTGAAAGGGATCACATTAGAGGATCCCCAACAGAGATGGAGAAAAATGTAGAACAAAATTCTAACTCACAAAAAAAAAAAAGAAAGACCAGACTTACTGGTCTGACAGAGATCAGAGGAACCTCAAAGAGTATGGCCCCTTCATCGTTATTAAGTCGATTCTGACTCATAGCGACCCTACAGGATAGAGTAGAACTGCCCCTTAGGGTTTCCAAGGAGCCACTGGTGGATTCGAACTGCCAAACTTTTGGTTAGCAGCTGAGCTTTTAACCACTGTGCCACCAGGACTCCAGTATGGCCCCCGGACACCCTTATAAATGCTTCATTTTTTAAAAAATGTCACCCGGTTGTTTATCAGACACAGTAAGTGAATGGCTTCACTGTTTCCCCACTCCTTGGCTTTTGCATGACGGTGTATGCACCACCTTAAAAAAAAAAAAAACACAGTTGCTGTCAAGTCACTCTGACTCATGGCGACCCCAGGTGTGTCAGAGTAGAACTGTGCTCCATAGGGTTTTTTACGGTTGATTTTTCAGAAGCAGTTCACCAGGACTTTTTTCCAAGGCAACTTGGGGTGGACACAAACTTCCAACTTTTTGGTGTGCAACACCCACGTACCACCTTAATGATATATTATGGTAAGTCTTCATTTTGTTTCTAATAATGTCTTCCAAATCCAATGAATTTTTATAAAATCCTTATAAAATACAAATAATTTTATGATTTTCTTAATATAGGATGATAGAAATTGTCAACTACAATTTTTTTAAAGTGCTGTAGAAGCAGAGATACAAATCTGTAGTGTTTTCTTTCTTTTTTTCAGGAAATGACTTATAGATGTTGGTAGAACTAGAGGAGACATTCTATATTTTCTAGTCATTAATGTCAGTAATACTATTATTATTTTAACCTTCATTATAAGGTTAAAAGAACTTTCATTATAATATTTGCTTTCCTACCATTTTCCCCATAAGCTTATGTATTCTTATAAAAGTTATTCATATTTCAAAATGGTCTGAATCTAAAATTTACTTTCTGTTCTTGAAATTACAGTCAATTTAAAGATTTGTTACCTCCTCATCCCCTGGAATCTACATGAGGCAAACATTTAGAGATTTAAAATTAGCCATAAACACCTTCCCCACAATTAAACAACAGTTGTCAAAACCATGTGGGAGTGCAGTTTTACATCCTAAGAAACTACAAAAGGAAGACCATCCCTAAGTCTGGTTCTGAACACTATAAAACAATTAACAGAGGTGGGAACAACTATAAACTCTATCTGAGTGAATCAGATGTTTTTAAATTACCAAGGAGAAATGAATGGGCAAAGAGATACCTGACTATGCCTGATTGCTTTGCATAAAGAATGTGAAGATTAGGTATCATCTTAGTTAAGTCTTTCCCAGTCTTCCTCATCTATCAAAGGACACCTCTTACCTGGTTTCTTTCACTTAGCATTACGTTTTCAAAGCTCAGCATGTATCAGTACTTCATTTCTTTTTATGGCCAAATAATATTTTATTGTATGGACATACCACATTTTGTTTATCAAGGCATCAGTTAATAGACTATTGGGTTGTTTTCACTTCTTGGCTCTTACGTGGGTTCAGTGTTCTACCTGAAGAAAATTTTAGTAGCTATTTCAGTGAAATTCTTTGAGTTGCAAATTCTCTGTCATTCTGAAAATATCTTCATGCTAACTTTCCTCTTAAGTATAGAATTGTAGGTTGACAGTTACTTCCTTCATTGCACTGACAATTATCGTTCCATTATCTTCTGGCCTGTATTGTTGTTGTTGAGAAGTAGGTTGCTAGTCTAACTGTTACGCCTTTGTAGGTAATCTGTCATTTTACTGTGGATGGTTTTAAGATTTTCTTTGTCATTGGTTTTCTGCAGTCTTACTACAATTTCTCTGTATGTGAATTACTTCTTCCTTAGGACTCATATTTCCTCAATTTGGTGATTCATGCCTCTCACCGATTTTGTTATGTTTTCAACCATTATGTTTGAATCCCATCACTCCTCAGTTCTCTATATTTTTGCCATCTGGAACTCCTATTAGAATTACGTTAGACCTTTTCATTCTCTCCTCATTTCCTAACATCTCTCTCATATGTTTCAGTTCTTTATCTGTTTGTGCTGGATTGTGGATAATTTCCTCAGATCTATTTTCTAGTTGAGTTTTCCTGACTTTCCTCCTCTGAATTGAGTCTTTATATACTTCTATCAGTTCGTATGTTGTACAGTAATAGAATGATTTTTTACAAGTCTATTTCCCATCTAGACTATAAGCTCCTTGACGGCAGAGCGGTGACTTCCTCATCAACTCATCTTTGTAACCCTAATGACTACCATAGGACCTGCCACAGAGAAGTTGTTTATTAAATGCTGTTTGAACTGAACTTTTATCAGATCAATTACAAACTGTCTAGAAATAGAAAATCCTGACTGTTGGTTACAGGGAGATCTCAAACAGATCTAAGATTCAGCTGGGGTTTGAATATATCAAACGCTCAGTTTCTGTGAGAGCAAAACCTTGTCTCAGACTTCAGATTTCAACAATTAAGAGCATTCGTTAGTGTGCAATGAAAGTTGCAGGCTGATTTTTAAAATCTAGTGAATTCATATTATACCCAAAAAACAAAACAGGTGTCAGAAGGAGTTTCTTGATACTACTCAGAATAAACTGGTATATCTTCTTCTTTACTGTTCCTGAAATTTTGTCTAATTATTCAAGGTTGATTGCATGACCATTAAATTAACTTAACACATCCCTGTGAGTAGACATTTTCTATTTAAAAATACAGTACATATTCATTAATGCCCCTAATTGTTGGGAAAGGAAGTTTCAATTTTGCAGTGTTTTTAAAAGGAAGTAATTTATTACCTTCAAAGACATACAGTAACTCAAGGTAACCACTACTAAATGGTGTTTCCAATTAGCAGCTCTGGTAAATGTGCTTTAATGATTACAAAATCCTCACCTGCAATCAGAAGTATCATTTGCATACAGGGAAGGAGCTCTTATAAATATGAGGATTTACATTAGATTAAGGAGGAGCCCTGGTGGTACAGTGGTTAAGCACTCAGCTGCTAACCCACCAGCTGCTCCACAGGAGAGAGATATGGCAGTCTGCTTCTGCAAAGATTTAAAGCCTTGGAAACCCTATAGGACAGTTCTATTCTGTCCTGCAGCAGTGCTGTGAGTCAGAATCAACTCGATGGCAGTGGTTGGGTACATCAGACTAAACATGTCTAGTTTACATCATTACTTTTTCAGCATGTTATCTGTTTTCTAGCATTTTAGAATTAGTGGAGGATTACAGCACCTTTTTCTACCTGTCTGGCCCCTCCTAACTGACCTGGAGACTGGTCAGGAAGAAGGACAGAGGGCCAGACTTGTGCAATGTCACACAGCTAGACAGTGGCCAAATTTTGGTCCTAAGGCACCCAGGTTATGTCTGAGTCACTATTTCTTTACAGATTGTCATAGATAACCCTCTGACTAGTCAATGTCAAATCACCACAATTTTTTAATTAGCAGTATTTGTTTCTTTTTCTCAGTGCAAATAAAATAAAGCAAAGACAATAGTTATGGGCAAAGGCTGTGCCATAACTTAATAATGCAGTTCAGGCCAGAAACACAGAAAGAGGACTCAATTTTTACAGTGCTCGTTGTTGTCACCACCAGAGCTTAATTCTGGCTTTTCTGGGATGTCTTGGCAACTAGATGGTGGCAGCCATGGCAAACAATCAATCAACAATGAGCTTCAAAATATCAGCACTGATAAGCTTTAAAGACGTTTTGTTTTATTTGCAATAACAATCTTCTATCCTACTTCTTTCAGCCAGAATGTTCTTTATATATTTCACATAAAATTACTGACCTGGAATCCAAGGGTGGGTGGTTTGGCCAGATGGAGATGGAATATGATACTACAAGGGTGTGCAGACCTGTAATAGCCTTGTCCTAGTTCTCGCCTTGAACTCAGCCATATACCTGGCTCTGCATTCAAAACATAAATTCAGAATCAGACCCTGGTGGAGCAAGTACATGGCTCGAAGGACCCACAGATTCAGAGCCAGGGTAACAGTCATATTTAGCTCGCAACCAGCCTGACCTGGAAATTAGGCATCTAGTTTCTAGTACCAAAATACCATAGGTTGGGCGATTTAGGGCAACTAATCACTAAGAATGACCTCAAGGGCTTGAACCAGTGAGGGGATGATGTGCGTGAGAAATGGGTGTGCATGTCACCCCATTTCATAGTAAACTCTCTGGAATATGCTGGGGTTGTTTTGTATTTGCACTGACTAAATAGGTAGGCACATAGCCTGTCTCCAGAAGAGTTAGGAGGGGCCAGGAGAATATCCACAGTCTTGGAGATAAATCCTTAAGTATTTAGGGGTCAAGAGTCACAATGCCTGAAACTTACTTTCAAATGGTCCATTAAAATATAAAATAAAAAATATTGCCGGAGAGAAAGATAAAGAGAACGAGAGAGAGAGAGAGAGAGAGAGAGAGAGAGAGAACAAATGTTTCAAAATGTTACAAATTGGTGAATCTCCAGGTGAAGGATATATGGATGTTTATTATACCACTCTTTCTTTTTCATAGGCTTGAAAATTTTCAGAATAAGAAGTAAAACAAACAAACAAAACGACTGCTTTGCTGGCTCAATGAAATGAAAGACAACAGAATCCCTTCTATTGGAAATAGAGATTTTAAAAAAGGAGATGATAAAAAGAAGAAAGAAAAGCAAGAAATAAAAAGGAAGCTGGCTGAGCCAAGGAAAGATATTAAGGAGAAAAATAAAACCATTGCACAACTTAAAACCAACACTGCTTGAGAAAAACACACAATATGAAGAAAAGGACATAAATGAAAGTGATGAAGGAGAGATGACAGATATAGGAGAAAGACAACTTGAGGAAGCCCACATTAGATGGTGCTCATTTAGTCACACATTCATTCAGTATTTATTACCATGTCAGGCACTGAGGATACAAAGTACCCTCAGGAAGCTCAGAAGTAGAGAAAACAACCAATAATGAACAGACCACAGCCCGTTAAATGTATAACAGAGGTATGCTGTACAGAACCCATGGGTACAGACAGGAGATAGTGCAAATCCGTCAGAATAGGGGACTGTATTAGTTTCCTATGGCTGCTATAACAAATTACTATAAACTTGGTCATTTAAAACAACAGAGATTTATTTTCTCACAGTTCTGGAGGTCAAAAGTCCAAAATCAGTATCCCTAGGCTGACATCAAGGTGTCGGCAGGGAACGTTCCCTTGGGAGGCTTTATGAGGAGAATCCTTCCTTGCCTCTTGCAGCTTCTGATGGCTACTGCTATTCCTTGGTTTGTGGCTGCATCACTCCGATCTTCGTCTCCATAGTCACAATAGCCTTCTCTTCTGTGTGACATTTCCCTCTGTCTCCCTCTTATAAGGATGCATATGACTGCATTTAGGGCCCACCTGGATAATCCAGGATAATATCCCCCATTTCAAGATCCTTAACTTAATCCCATCTTCAAAGTCCATTTTTGCCATCTAAGGTAACAGTCACAGGTTCCAGGGATTAGGATGTGGATATCTCTTGGGTGACAATTAATCAGTCTATCAAAGGGAAGGAGTTAGCAAAGCTTTACAGGGTGACAGTTCACCAGGGTGAGTGCATTCTGGCAAATTCTGGCAAAGGGAAGAGAAGTTCAGGGGCACAGAGGAGCAGCAAACGGGGGCCTGAAGGGCCTTGAAGCAGAGGACTATAGTTCAGCTAGACTGGAGAGGCAGGCAGGAGCCTTTGTGCACCATGCATCTGGAAGCAGTACTAAGACATGAAGGCCTCTACACTAAAGTAGGATCTGTCTAGATTTGGCTTTTAGAAGATGCATCTTGGCTGCAGTGTGGAAGAGGGACTGGCAAAGAAGGGGATCAGGGAGCAGGGAGACAATTAGGAAACTGCTTCACAAGTTCAGAGAAGTAGGGGCAATGAGGACTGTTAACTAAAGTAGGGCCATCAAGAAGCACTATTCACAGCAGCGAACACTGAAGGCAACCTGGAATACAGTAATGCTTTTCAGATCACTGGGTCGATTGGGCTATTCTTATCAATCTCCCTTCACTCTTGTAGGTAATTGAGTGGTCTAGAATACAAACCCAAATCAAGTTAGAACTATAATCCCATATGTGAGAAAGAATTAAGAAAAAAATTTCAGTCAGGAACAGATTTTTAATGTGTTATCTCGGTTATTATATGCTATAAGGTTATCGCCTTCCTATTCTGAGAAAATCTCATAACACTGGATCCAAATCTGGTGGTTTAAAAGCCAACAGAAAAGGTCAAGGTTACATAACACAGTATATCGTTGCTATTCTTCAGGTTGTTCCATGCCAATTTTTAATCAACCTTAAAACCTAGGCAGAAAGGCCCAACATGTTGTCTTCCCACACAATTAAGAACTATTACATTTTGTCTTTTACTAGAGAACACATTTACTTACATAATTGTACATTCATTATTTTCAAAAACTGAACTCCGTTAAGGATAAGCCTTAGTTTTACTAAGAATCCACCATGTTTTTTGCTTTTGAGAAATTTAAGTTTCAGCAGAAAAAACTGTCTGGGAAAAGTAATGCATTTAATAACACATCCTTTGGGGGTTTTTAACACTTTGTTAAAAGGAGAGCAACAACAGTCCAAAAAAGGCAAGATTCCAGTTAAGGAAGTCTTAAACTTGGTTCCATTACAAAACAAATTAACCCTGTATAATACTTGGAAAGGGAAACTCTGACACAAGGACAGATGTGCTGAACACAAAGAATGCTATTGTTTACATCCAAATCAATACAGGGTCCCAGAACTTTCATATTTTCCAGAACATATTCGTAATAATAATTTTTTAAATCTGCAATCCTTTGTTTCCAAAGAAGCAGGATTGCAGGCTTTTGTGTAGCCCAGCCCAGGGTTTGGAAAGAGTCTTCCGACCCTAAAGCTGCCTTTCTCCCACACCTGCCTTGTTTCTGGAGTACATGCCCCTGTCGGGAAGAATGCCTGCCAACTACATTTTGCCAGCTCCTTCACCCTGGAGACTTAACTCTATTGTCTATGTCAGGACCCAGCACTGGCTGAGTTTCTGCCTGGATATGGGGGAGGGATCATGACTGACTTCTGCCAGAGTCTCCTATGGCCCTTACCACCCACCAGGCCAGACCTTTCTGAGATCCAGGCAGGAATCAAATTCAAGTTTGCTACACTTCTTGGACGCTGTGCCTTGGACTTTTCAGTACCTCTAAAAGGCCAGTCCTCATACTCAAACTAATTCCCTTTATCCCAAGCCTCGCATTCGTGGCAAAATTCTTGCATCCCACTAGTCTAGTAGCCAGGTACCAAGATACCTCATGGTCAAGCCACATATGACACTCACGGAACTCTATGATGGTGATCGCTGTTTGAGTCTGCAAGTGAAATTGAAAACACTAATGAGACATTCCACGTGCAACTCATAATTATTCTCTACTTTATGACTCTGGCAGCTGCTTGGAACATGAGGTCTGCCTATACCTTGCTCAACTGCTATGACTCAGGCAGCCATATCCAAAGGTATATTCTAATATTTCATTTTTGGCTTTGGCTCTCGTATTTTCAGTCACATAACTATACTATGTTAGCCCTGGAAACTTAACATATATAGTCCATCAGATAGTACAAGTAAAGGTGGCTTCAACCCACTCCTTCAAATGTTGTTTTTCAAGTATTTCTAAATCCTTCTATCTCTCTCTCTCTCCCCCAACCCACTCTCCCTCTCATGGTGACCCCATACACAACAGAACAAATCATAACAACATGCAAACCACCACTGACAGATGGGTGGTGGCTGTGCATGAGGTGCACTGGCCTGGAATCAAAGATGAAACACAGGTCTCCCATATGGAAGATGAGAATTCTACCACTGAATCACCAATGTCCCTCCTTCTCTTTGTTATAGGACCCCTATTTCATCTGGGCATCCAGCCCTTCCCAGGGTGCCCCATGTGCTTCATGGACACCAAGCCCAGTTACCTCTGGCCTAAGTGACTGGTTCAGGAAAGGACATGAACCTCACCTGGTCCAGCCAGACTCAAACCTATATATTTTCTATAGTGGTTTAGAAAGGCAAACTAGTCTGTCCTGGAAGTGAAAGGAAGCAGGTAACCTAGAGTAATGACCTGCTAAAAGTGCACCCAACAACCCTGAGGAACAAAAGTTGAAAAATGAGAGTAAGAAACTGAGTCTTCCCCAGATTGTTAGAGTCCCTGGGTCAAGGCGTGCCTGAATCCAGACTTCCTCTGCCTATTATGTCACCTAAACTAATTTCTTTTATTATTTAAACCACTTGAAGTGAAGCTTTCTGTAACTTGCAATCTAAAGCCTCTTAACTAACAAAGCATTCTTGCGGGGAAGCCAAGCTCAAAAGCCAAAAGAGAGAAAGAGTTAGTATGTCCTGCAAAACTCAGGGTGGATCTTTGGAGTCACACCAGGACAAAAACAAACTTCAGTGAAGCGTGGAGGACATGACTAAATTTATGTTAGTCTATATTTACATGAGGGATTAGCTAGAACCTCCTAACATGTGTCGAAGATGACAAAAGACCATGCTGAGAGTGACCAAGGGCTGGAAAAGTAACAAGGTGAGGAAAATAAACAGGTACATACATGCTGAGAGCTATGCGCATGAAGGGGAAAACCAAAAACCTAACTCCTTGCCATCAAGTCAACTTCAACTCGTGGAGACCCCATAGGGTTTTCAAGGCTGTGACCTTTTGGAATCAGATTGCCAGGCCTTTATCTTGAGGCACCTCTGGGTAGGGTTTGAACTGCCAACCGTTTGGTCAGTAGTCAAGAGTTTAACTGTCTGTGCAACCCAAAGACTCCTCCATGGAGGCGGAAGAGGAGTGTTATTTGCCAGGCCCCAGGCAATCCGGACACACTGATGGATCATGACAGGCTGGGTGGAGAGCTTTGACTTTATGTAAAATGTAAGGACAGGTTATGAAAGGTGTAAAGTGAATAGAGGAGTACTGGTCCTTCAGGAAAAAAAAAAAAAAAAAACCCCAATAAGCTAAAGTAAATGGCACCAAAGTCTCGTGTTGACACTGAATGAGCACTCCTAGACTGGGAATACTGGTCCTGCTGGTTAGTTAGGTAAACCACAGTTGGTATTCTGGAGATGTGATCCCACTACTGTCACCAAATCATCAAATACCTCTGTCAGCTGTTCCCAGTGCTACACACCCCATATCCCAACTTAGAAGTCTGGAAAGTGGCAGAAGAACATGGGTAGCATCCTTGCCTTAGCACTCCAAGATATCAACTATTCCCATTATGAAATTACTCCAATTACAAAGTGTTCTGGAATGTAAATGCCCTTGGAGAGTGAAAGGGGGGCAAACAAGAAAGGGAGTGAGGAAGGCACCAGAGACAGAGAAATCAGTGGTTACAGATTAAAAGAAAGTAAAGTTACATCCTGAATTGACTTGGTTTTTCATATTTCCATTTCTAATGAGCTAAATCCCTAAATATACATATATGTATATTCCAGAATACAGATTAATTATAATATTATTAATAATTCCCAGTTCTTGTCAAGTTGATTCTGACCCCAAGTGTGTCAGAGCAGACTCTGCTCCATAAGGTTTTCAATGGCTGATTTTTCAGAAGTAGACTGTCAGGCCTTTCTTCTGAGGTGCCTCTGGGGGGACTCAAACCTCTAACCTTTTGTTTAGCAGCTGAGCTTGTTAACCATTTGCACCACCCAGGGACTTCTATTAGTAATAGGTAGTAGTTGCTGAGTACTTTCTATGTGTCTGGCACTTTGCTAAGCATTTGACATACATTCTCTCATTTTATTCACACAACAACCCTGTAAGGTATTATTATTACTATTTCCATTTTGATAGAGGAAGTTAAGTCTTGTAGAAATTAAGAAACTTGCCTACACATCTAGTAAAGAGGCTGAGCTTTTAAAACTCCCCTCTACTGGAACAAAAGGAGAGCCTTGGGGAATTATCACCCTTGACATGGCAGGCTCTCAAATGCCAACTTGAATAATCATCAACATTTTTTTTTGGAAATTTAAAAAAATAATTCTCATAAGCAAACAAAATAAACACCTAGGATGAAATATGCAAATTGAACCCTCATAGCAATGCTAATATTACTTTTTAAACCTCTTAAAATTGTAGAATATAATACAGATATAGAAAATGGCCTAAGAGAATTGTCTAGATGAATGAATTATATCACCTCTGTAGCCATCACCTAGATCAAGAAACAGAAATCTGGCACCAACTCAAAGCCCTCCCTTTGCCCTATCCAAGCACAACCCCTTCCCTGCCCCCAGGAACCACTGGCTTGTGGTTGTAGCAATCACCTCCTCACCTTTTTTTTTAAAAATAGTTTTATCACCCCACCTGCATCACTAAACACTCTAGCTAAATGTTGCCTTTTTTTCTGGTATGTCTTTTAATTGTTTCCCCTCCATTCCTTCTCCCCTTTTGTTGCTTGTAAAGATGATTTTTGAAGAAAACAGTCCAGGCAAAGCTGTGAACCAGCAAAGCTTCCCATAGCCTCAATTTTGCCGACTGCATCAATGTTATCATGATAACTCGTTAGTATGAATCAAGCCACAAAAAGGGTTTCAGGTAGATTTAAATGTAAACACCTGGCTCTAAGCTGCCAAATTCACAAGAGCATTAAAACTCTGTTCCTCTAACAAGGACATTGGGATTTTTTTTTTTTTTTTTTTAACAGAAGCATTGACGCAGTTGTTTTGAAATAATCCCTTCCTTCTTTCCTTCCTTCCTCTCTTCCTATTGCTGCCTTAGACAGTGAAACCCGTGAGAGCTGGAACTCGAAGGTACTGCCTTGTTCTTCTAGGTCTCGAAAGTTTCCTGCCTTTGACAGGGTGCAGTCTTACTACTTTTCTATCACTCGTTTTAGTGGAACATATTTGAGTTTTCCTTCTCTGACAGGTTTCCGCCTTACAACACTTTCCGGGTTTCGCAGGTTTTACTGTACATACATCTCCTAGTATTTCTGATAAAAGGAAAATGTCAAGTTGGACATATAAGGAAGGCAAAGAAAAAAATCTATAAAAATGAACAAAACAAAAGGCTTTTTGTTAAAGTGCTTAAGAAGGAAATGGAAAGGACCCAAGACCTCTCCCCAGCCCTTTGGTTATTTGAACGTTTTTGCCACTTTCCTTTCTTTGAGAGGTGGTCATACACTGCTACCAGCAGGAAAGAGATGGATAGGAGCAAAGCCAGATCAATAAGAGGGTAATATAAAGCTCAATGCGATTTTTCTTCAGGACAGTGAGACAAGCCATGTTCACTTCCCCCCCTCACACTTACTCTTCACGTCACACTCTTTTCAAACCTTAGCTTCTAAGCAATGACCTTTGGGCATGGAATAAAAATAGCTTTGCAGTTAAACCTACTAGCTGTAAAATCTTGGGGCAAGTTATTTAACACAAGTTTCCTTTTGAGGATAATATGTACCTTACGAGGTTATTGGGGGAGCTATAGAGCTATGAGATAATAGCTATAAAGTGTCACATAGTAAATGCATAACAAATGTCAGTCTCTTCACCTCTTCCCTGCCAAGTTGTATCAATTTTCCTTTAAATATGTTGACTTTAAAAATTCAAGCCATTGAAAACCAAAAGTTCAAATAAGGGACATAAAAAATTCTGCATTTTCATCTCACCCTATGCAGAATAAACATTTTTGACAATGTCCTTGTGAGTTTAGATGTTTAGCAACATGCATAAACTGAAAGAACTGACAACAAAACCTCTGTCATAATATTTCTCACGTTCATCTTCTCCTAGCCATTCCCTTCCTTCCTGGTTTGGCCCTAATTTACTCAACCATACAGCCATGAGGAAGGTCCCTGGGTGGCACAAATGGTTTGTGCTCAGCTACTAACTTAAAGGTTGGTGGTCCAAACTCACTGAGGAAGAGAGGCCTGGTAATCTGCTTTCATAAAGATTACAGCCAAGAAAACCCTATGGAGCACTTTATTCTGTGTCTTACTTATCCAATGCTACTATAACAGAAATACCACAAGTGGATGGCTTCAACAAAGAGCAATTTATTTTCTCACACTCTAGTAGGCTAGAAGTCCAAATTCAGAGCATCCGCTCCAGGGGAAGGCTTTCTCTCTCTGTTGGCTCTGGAGGGAGGTCCTTGTCATCAATCTTCCCCTGGACTAGGAGCTTCTCTGCGCACCCCGTGCTGCTTTCTTTCTGGTATGAGGTCCCCACCCCCACCGGCCGCCCCATCTCAGCTCACTTCCCATTCCTTTTATCTCTTGTAAGTTAAAAGGCGATGCAGGCCACACCCCAGGGAAACTTCCTTTACATTGGACCAGGGATGTGACCACAGTAAGGGTGTTACAATCCCACCCTAATCCTCTTTAACATAAAATTATAATCACAAAATAGAGGGCAACCACACAATAGTGGGAATCATGACCTAACCAAGCTGACACATATTTTGGGGGGAAACAATTCAATCCATGACACTCTGTAACACATGGGGTTGCCCTGAGTCAGAATTTACTTGGCAGCAATCGATTAGAGCATGAGGATGTCTGAAGACCTTCTATTTCAACCCTAATTTTACCGGTGAGGAAACTGAGGTGAAAAACAAAGTGACTTGCCCAAGTACACTCAGCAGTGACAAGGCAACAGCTTCTAAAATGCTTGCAAATTTAGGTGCCTACTGGGTCAGAAGGAAAAAGAACTGAGAGCAAGGGAAGAGGAGGTAAAGTGAGGAGCACACGCCTGGTCTAGCCCATGAGCTCCAGCTCACAGTTACGTGGGACAGAGGGCCCAGTGTTGCTGGAACTTCTAATGTCTAAAGAGATAAGAGAAATTTGAAATTTTATACATAATCTACTCGTTTTAAAATGTTCACAATGTGTTAACCATTTCTTAAACCTCTTTGCAGGTCAAACAAGACATATCCACAGGCTGGATTTAGTCCACAGCTGGCCAGTTTGAGGCAGGTTGCTAATCCTAATTTAAATGTCTTTTATTTAATTTGCTTTGATTCTCCCACTCCCTGTTCAAAATATTCCCAATGGCTCCCCACTGTCTATAAGACACAGACCAAACCTCTTAACCAGTCCTTCAAGGCAATCCACCACCTGCCCCCAAACTATATTTCCACCCTACAGTCTATTTCTGTCTTAGTCATCTAGTGCTGCTATAACAGGAATACCCCAAGTGGATGGCTTTAACAAAGAGAAATTTATTCTCTCACAGTGTAGTAGGCTAGAAGTCCAAATTCAGGGCTCCAGCTCCAGGCAAAGGCTTTCTCTCTCTCTGTCGGCGCTGGAGGAAGGTCCTTGTCATCAATCTTCCTCTGGACTAGAAGCTTCTCTGTGCAGGAACTCCAGGTCCAAAGGATGCACTCTGTTCCTGGCGCTGCTTTTTTGGTGGTATGAGGTCCCCAACTCTGCTTGCTTCCCTTTCCTTTCATCTCTTGTAAGATAAAAAGTGATGCAGGTCACACCCCAGAGAAATTCCCTTTACATTGGATCAGAGATGTGACCTGAGTAAGGTGTTACATCCCACCCTAATCCTCTTTTACATAATCTAATCTTGCCTCATTAACCACAGGCAGAGATTAGGATTTACAACACATGGGAAGATTACATCAATCACAAAATGGAGGACAACCACACAACACTGGGAATCATGGCCTAATCAAGTTGACACATATTTTGAGGGGACACAATTCAATCCATGACAGGTAGTGTCATGGATTGAATTGTGTCCCCCCAAAAATGTGTGTAGCAACTTGGCTAGGTCATGATTCCTAGTATTGTATGATTGTGTTATCTGATGTGATTTCCTTATGTGTTGTAAACTATATCACTGTGATGAGATTATATGTGATCTCCTCATGTGTTGTAAATTCTATCACTGTGATGAGGTGGACAAGAATAGTGTCTTAATGCAATTTCTTTTGAGACATAAAAGAGAGACGTAAGAGCAGACACACATAGGAACCTCGTACCACCAAGAAAGCAGTGCCAGGAGCTGAGTGTGTCCTTTGGACCTGAGGTTCCTGTGCAGAGAAGCTCCCAGACCAAGGGAAGACTGATGACATGGACCTTCCTCTAGAGCCAATGGTGAAAGCGCTCCCCTGGAGCTGAGGTCCTGACTGGGACTTGTAGCCTACTGGACTATGAGAGAATAAACTTGTCTTTGCTAAATCCATCCACTTGTGGTATTCCTGTTAGACCAGCACTAGATGACTAAGACACTACCCTTTGGCCCCCCCAAATTCATGTCCTTGCCACATGTAAAACATATTCACCCCATCATATCATAGCAAAAGTCTTAAATCAACTCGAAGTCCAAAATCCAGAAATTCTTCCTCATCTGTGAAATCTAGAATACAAGTTATCTGCTTCCAAATTACAATGGTGCAAGGTAAACATTTCCATTACAAACAGGAGAAATTGGAGGGAAAGAAGGCATAACAGGCACCAGGCAAGTTAGCAGAACACATTACGTTAGCCCTCAAGTCTTTGAAAACAATCCTTTCTTCTCTGAGAGCATTTATACAAGGGCCTTGCCCTCCAGACTCTAGGTATTAGCCACACTCTCCAGATTCTGAGTGGAGGCCCCTCAGCCCTGGGCTTCAGCTCTGCCTTCCAGGCCCACTGGAACGGCAACTCGGATCCCTCTGCTTCAGGTGCACCATTCTCCTAGTCCATCTGAGTAGCAACTCCACCCTTAGAAACACCAGACACAATGACTCCACTCTTTGAGACTCCAGAGGTTGTGGCTCTACCTTTTGAAACTGAGGCAGCTCTGCTTCCTGTGTTCTTTGTCTCTTCAGCTGCCTGCCTCCCGTGTCTGCCCTGCGGGGGCAAGTGTTCCAAAGCTCTGTAGCTCCACCAATAAATGCCCAGAGGCATTCCACTCCACCAGGAAGCCTCCTGCCAAAGGCACTCAGTTCTCTCCGTGCGTGGGTTGGCTCCAGCCCTGTCTCTCGCTGGTCTCCTAGTTCTGCTGCTGCCACTTCTCTGCCACTGCTAGTTCTCTGCTGATGCTTCTCGAAGTCTGTGCCTTCTCCAGTGTAATAGCTCTCCTCATTTTCCTTCTGAGTCCACTATTCTTTCACAGTTTGAAAACTACTTGCACATTTTAGGTATCTGTTAGAGCAGGACCCCACTCCTGGTACCAAACTCTGTCTTAGTCATTTAGTGCTACTATAACAGAAATACCACAAGTGGATGGCTTTAACAAAGAGAAATCTATTCTCTCACAGTCTAGTGGGCTAGAAGTCCAAATTCAGGGAGTCAGCTCTAGGGGAAGGCTTTCTCTCTCTGTTGGCTCTGGAGGAAGGTCCTTGTCATCAATCTTCCCCTGGACTAGGAGCTTCTCCGCGCAGAAACCCCAGGTCCAAAGGACATACTCTGCTCCCTGCATTGCTTTCTTTCTGGTATGAGGTCCCCCCATCTCTGCTCACTTCCCTTTCCTTTTATCTCTTGTAAGACAAAAGCCAATGCAGGCCACATGCCAGGGAAACTCCCTTTACATTGGATCAGGGATGTGACCTGAGTAAGGGTATTATATCCCACCCTCATCCTCTTTAACATAATCTAATCTTGCCTCATTAACCACAGGCAGAGATTAGGATTTGCAACACATAGGAAAAAAATAGCAATCACAAAATGGAGGACAACCACACAGTACTGGGAATCATGGCCTAATCAAGCTGACACATATTTTTGGCGGACACAGTTCAATCCATGACATTCTCCTTCTTCCACTGTAACTAGAAGAGTTACTGAATTCTACTCTCTAGGTACTAAAATGTTCAGAGGATCACCTGCCCAGGCTAAATGGGGTGCTCCCTGGTCCCCAAATATGTCCTACCCACTTCGGCCTCTGTGCTTTTCCCTTTCCTGGAATCCTTCCACCAGTACACGCCTATCAATGAAACCATGCCCATCCTTAAGTGTCCAGTTCAAATACCACCTCTCCACAACATTTCTGATGGTCCCAGCTGGAAGCAACCTTGCTCTGAATTTCCACAGGACTTTATATTACTCACATGACACTTAGCACGTACTGTCTTGTTTTGGAATTGCCTCCATAGCTTATTTTCCCAAGCATGTAATAACATTTCTGGAAGGAAGGGTTTGGGTCTTAGACTATATTGAATATCCCCATAGCGCTTTGTATACAGCAGAGTGCTCAATAAACATCCTAAGAACATTATCTTTTTGTACTGAAAACCTGTAGATCAAACATAAAATACCTTTGCAGAACTCTACCTATAGTTTCTGTACATCTGTGTTGTTGTTTGTTTCCATCAAGTTTATCCTGACTCATGGTGACCCCAAATGTGCAGAGTAGAACTGCTCTATAGGGTTTTCAAGGCTGTGACTTTTTGGAAGCAGATCACTAGGCCTTTCTTCTGAGGCACCCCTGGGTGGGTTTGAACTGCCAACTTTTCAGCTAGTAGTTGAGTGCTTGACCATTTGCCCCACCCTATAGGCAGGCTGTACACCAAGTTGGCAGACACCTGAATGACACAAAAGGGGCAAAGGCCTTGCCTCCCTGGTTCCCCCAAACATCTTCCCCACTGAACAACTACTTACTGCTTGCTTTGAGATTTCCTTCTCCAGAAGCCTTCACTGTTTGCCTCAGACAACATTGACTCTTAAGAGGCCACTGTTAAATACTCATCTGTTACATGGAAGCGATCCAGGGGAGTCGGTGTTTTTCTTCATCTAAGGGTAATTTATCAGATGTGATGGTTATCACTTTGAAAGGCCCAGAGAAGTGGACTATTAGTGAACAGACACTGTGCAAATATTTCACTTGTGATAAAACTGATTAAAGCGAGGAAACAAGCATCATTAAATCCTGACTTTATAGCCAGCAAGACTAATTTTGAATGATGGGAGTCAAAATTTTGTATCTCACACTATGTTTTTCTGGAGCCATCTTCATTTTCAGCCATCTATATTCAGTTAGTGTCAAAGAGGAAAGAAAAGAAAAATTAAACTCCATTTTATTTTTGCTGGCCTGGCCAGCACCAGATGCACTCAATCAACGTTTGTGGAATGAATTTTAAAAAAATGAATTTTTGCTTTCACTGAAATACAATTAATAAAAGGTGCAAATGTCATAGTCTTATATGATGGTCTAAATTTGCACAATCATCGGGAAAGTAGATGCAGTCTTATCTGGAACCAGCAATAGTTTAGACGTCAGATGAGTAACTTTAATTAAAATTTTCTGGATCCACCCTTTCTAACCTGTTCAAATACACACTGTCAAAGGCAAGTTAAGCCTTGTAAACATTATTTGTTAGCCTCACATTATGTCACGTGACAATATGCATTCAGGTGTTAGAGAGCCAAGACAATCAAGAATTCCAGGAACAGAGGTTTCCACTGTGAAAACAATACTATCCCATTTTGGACGATGCCGCGGCGGGTCACAACTACTAACCCTTTGATTTCTTTACCAAAAGGGGAAAATTTTCTTTAGCTTTTCTTGGGAGTGCTTTTAACATAAGCAGAGTATAACAGATACTCAAAGAAGTTCCCATAAAAAGTGATTCTTTTCCTGTTCGTGTTCTGTTGTGTGTATTTTCAACAACAACAACAAATCATTTTTAAAAAAGTGATTATTTTCTTTCAACTGCCTGTGAGTGGAAGCAAGGAAAATTGGGATAGGTTACGTACAGTGATCAAGAGGCTCTCAGTTTCTCTCTCTCCTATTTCAGTATCTTTTGTGAGAAAACAGACTTAAAGCAATACTCTCCTCTCTCTGTTGAAAACTAATAATGGTGAACATGTTTATTTTTTCTTGAAATAAATAATCTTTTGCATTAAAGCTTTTAAAACAAAGTTTTAACATTTTAGAAACTAACATTCAAGACACTCTTCAAGCATAAAAGGATTCTAGACTTGATTACTGGTTGAAAACTCCAATCTAGACCAACAGCAACAAATATTTAGTGATTGTATTGTGGTGAAATAAAAAGATCCACGGATTTGTTAAGGAACAAGAACAAAGTAACACACTTAGGAAAACAGGAGGAAGCCTAGAATCACCATATCAAGCTCGTTCGCCCCCACTAGAAACAATAGAAATGCTGCTAGAGGAAGGGCTGGCCAGGGCTCATTTTCTGATCTCAAACCGAGCCAAAAATAAATGGGCAGTTCCAACCCCCTTTGATCTTGTTAAATGTATATTTCCAGAGAAAACTGGCGTTGTTAAGGCTGACAATGTTTTCCCAAAGGGCCGGTGAGAAAGACTGAGAGAGTCACGCATCTGCAACTTGAGAAGATGAGTGTTCCTCGCACGGAAATGGAAGGGCTGTGTGGGACACTGGGGACACACACGCGCAGAGCATCTGCGCCAGCTGACATTCGGATGCCCTGAATAAGTTCCCTGCTTATGAGAACTGGGTGTCACTTTTTTTTTTAACTGTAAAATAATCCTGAAGTGAATATGAGTGGAGACTCACCCCAACACTCCCTAGAATCCTTGCGGGAGAAGAGGGCGGATTCAGACTGAAGAGGCGGGATTGTTTGCACCAAGAGTCCCAGGAATGACCCCACAGAGGTCAGGGCCGCAGACCTTGGCGACCCATTGCAGTGACCGATGCAGTAGAACGGAAGTACCATCGCTCTCCAACAGAGGACTAGTTAAGTCAATATGTGTAAACATCTTAGGTCGGCTTCCCACTTGGGAAACCCGGGTGTCTTTCTGAGAGTTGGCAGGAAAGCGGCCGCAAAGCAGGAGGCGCCGGGAGCCTTCCCCGTTGCGTGCGGATGGCGGGCTCCGCGGCACCGCCCTGCTCCCCAGCCGGGCGTCGGGGGCGGCGGGGCGGCGGGGCGGCGGGGCGGCGGGGCGGCGGGGCGGCTGGCCCTTACCTGGTTCCTGCGGTACCACTCTCCTGACAGGGAGCCGTTGCCGATGCCAGGCGCCCAGTACGTGAAGTTCCGGGATAGCTCGTCTAGGGCGGCCGAGGCGGCTTCCCCAGAGCCCCCGGAGTCCCCAGGCGCCAGCGCCGCCATTAGGTCACGCTCCGGGGCTCCTCGGACCCGGCTGCACCGCGAGGCTCCGCGGCGATGCGCCCTGCAGAGGCCGCTCCCAGGCCGGCGCCGAAGCCACTTCCTGCTCGGTGCCCCGGCGAGGCGGGCCGCCCAGGCCACCTGGCTCCTGCCCCCGCGCGGCGGCAGGTGCGGCACCCGTCGAGCCACCCGGCCCCGCCCTTCCCCTCGTGGCCTCCCGGCTCCGCCCGGAGTGCCAGCGGGCAGCCCGGCGGTTCTGCAGCGTCCCGGGGCGGCCTGCCTCGCACAGCATCTTCCGCCTGCCAGGCCTTTGTGTACGAAACCCTCACTGGCCAGACTGCACCGGGGAAATCACCGCGCAGTCTGCGCCCTGGTTTCCGCATCTTTCAGTGCGGACTGAGAAGGTCTGCAAATGCCCTTCATTGAAAGGAATGGAGAAAGGAGACATTGGCTAAAAGGAGCTACCTTCGCCCCCTCTGTACCTGGCAATTCCAGCTCTCTATCATATATGTGGAGCCCTGGTGGCGCAGTGGTTAAGAGCGAGGCTGCTAACCGAAAAGTCGGTGGTTTGAACCCACCAGCCTTTTGGTGGGAGAAAGATGTGGCAGTCTGCTCCCGTAAAGCTTACAAGTCTTGGAAACCCTATGGCGCAGTTCCACTCTTTCCTATAGGGTGGCTATGAATCGGAATCCACGCCATGGCAATGGGTGTATCATATATGTAAAGAGCCCTGGTGGCCCAATGGTTATGGTATTGGTGAAGAATATTGGGTATACCATAGACTGCCAGAAGAACGAACAAATCTGTCTTGGAAGAAGTACAGCCAGAATGCTCATTAGCAGCAAGGATGGCAAAACTTTGCCTCACATACTTTGGACGAGTCCCTGAGAAGGACATCGTACTTGGTAAAGTAGACGGTTAGCAAAAAAGAGGAAGACCCTCAGTAAGACTGATTGACACGTTGGCTGCAACAATGGGCTCAAACATAGCAATGATTGTGAGAATGGCCCAGGACAGGGCAGTGTTTTGTTCTGTTGTATATAGGGTCTCTACGAGTCAAAGTCACTCCTGTCACCTAACAACAACACGGAGCAGATTGCTACATCTTTCTCCCAGGGAGTGGCTGGTAGGTTCGAACCAGGTTGGAACCACCAACCTTTCAGTTTGCAGTGGAGCACTTTAAACATTGTGCCACCAGGGCTCCCTATATATATAGGTATATATTTATATACATATATATGTATATCAGCATATTTTTTAATTGTTGTAAAAACATTTCTATTTTTAAAATTGTTTTTCATTCGGAAAATTCATGACTTCCCCAAAATATTGTAAATTTCATAAGAATAAAAATTGGGTGGCTTAAATCTCAGTGCCAACACCTGCAAGATGCTTGGTAAATATTCCTGGAGTGAAGGAAGGAATCCATAGTGGTAGCGGGTGGATCCCAATATATATTTGCTGACTTGATCAGGTTCTCTTTGGGATGGGACCAGAAAAAATTGCTGAAGAGTTGCCAGCTATTGTATATTGTTGTTAATGGGCTTAATAACTCTAACCAGATGATCTGGTTTTACCTGTATTCTAATTCTGCTGTGTCACTAAAAATGATCTCTAAGGTATCTGTTACCTTGAGAATTCAATGATTCTACATTGTTGCCTGAAGCTTTGGGGCTTGAAATTCTTTTGTTTATGTAATGCTGAGATTCTTCTTACGTGATGTGTTTTGCCTTTATGACTTTGTGAAAGAAAGACTTTCAAGAAAAGTAAATTGCTGCCTAGTGGGGAGCAGGGAGAAAGTTTTCATTGCTTCTTAGGGGAAATGTGCAAATGAGAGAAGAAAATGAGAAAGTCATTTTAGATGCAGGAAAAAAAAAAGATACGTCATCTCAGAAGTTGTATAGTTTCATGTTTGAGCACCCAAAATATTCAGTGAACAGTTAATATGGTAGCTAACTAGTCCTAGCTTTAAGAGGTTCATTTATTTCACATAAATATCTGAAGAAAAAAAGTATCTATTTTTAACGTTTTGAAAACATCACATTAATATGTGTTGGTGACTTTATTTGTGCTTCTTCCTGTTGCAAATGTTTTAGGCTGCAAGTAACAGAATATCCAAATAAAAGTGGTTTAAACAATAAGCATCTGTTATCTCAGAGACAATGTGGCTCTGTGTGGTTCTATGATGTTACCACTTCCATCTTTTTGCTCTGCCATCCTTGAGATATTGGCCCTGTCCCTTTTCATGGTGGCAAAATGGCTGAAACAGCCAGGCATTTCATGCAAACATGGCTATATTTAGCAAAGAGGGGCATTTCTTATGTATCTTTTTATTAGAGAAGAAAACCCTTTCCAGAAGCAGGCTACCTTTTAAGGTCCTATTGACCAGGCCTGGGTCGTATGCTCATGTTATAGCTGCAAGGGAAGCTGGGAAAGTAGTTCTTGAGTATTTCCAGCCTTTAGAGTGGGAGGCAAGCTTTAGCTAGCAAGGAAGAAAGGAGGTAAGGTAGGGATAACCAAAACCAAACCAGTTGCCCATGAAGTCAATTTGAACTCATGGCACCCCCATGTGTTGCAGAGTAGAACTGCGCTCCGTAGGGTTTTTGAGGCTGTGACGTTTTGGAAGCATATAGCCAGGCCCTTCTTCCTACGTGCCTCAGGGTGGGTTTGAACCACCAGCCTTTCAGGTAGTAGTCTGGTGCTTGACCCTTTGTGCCACTCAGGGACTCCACAGGGTAGGGATGGAGGCAGGGAATAGCTGTAGGATAAGAACCAGCAGAGCTTGGCACAATCATTCTCTAGTATATTCTATCAGCCAGATTGTAAGCAGTCATACAGTCTCTAACAGGCAAAATAATAAACTGATCATGTTACTTTCCTGTTTAAAATGCTTTGAAACTGCCCCATTGACATAATAAAGTTTACACATTTTAACCCTGGCATAGAAGGCCTTTTATGATCTGGCCCCCATACTCTGCTTATGCTCATTCTCATTTTATTCTATTTTTTATTAAAAAAAATTTTACAATGTCTTTACATTTGCCCAAAACCTCTAATTTTGGAGGAAGACAATATTTGGTGCAGAATAGATACAGTATGTGGCCTGTGACAAGCTGTTCTCCAGATTCCAGGATGCAGTTACCTTGTTGCTGTTCTAGTGTGTGGGGGTGGCTGAAATGAAGAATTCGTGACCAGTGTTCCATCCTACACAGTTCACAAGAAGACAACGGGATCGCCGTGTGAACTATTTGATCCCAGCGTTGTAGGCAGAGCTGTGGAGACTGTCCTGTGCTTTTCAATGGCCTCAGCCTCTTGAGGGATTTCTTCAGGGGATATCCTGTTCCCTTTACAGGACGCCAAGGGCCTTTGATCAAAGTGATCCACCTCCTGTTCTCAGGGCTGAAACCATGGAAGTCTGTCTTGCTAGTTAATTCAAAGAATTCTATTCTGGTGTCAGATCATTTGAAGCTGAGCTTTGTCATGAACTTAGAGAGCAGGGTAACATTTTGCCCACCTTGTCTGGAATCACCCACTTGCCACATCCACAAAGGAGTTTTTTAAAATTCATCTTTAGCATGAATCAGTCAATACTAGTTGTGCTATAGTAAGCATTTCTTTAATGATGAGTGTCTGAGGGGCTAAGATGATTATTAGGGCAAATATTAACTCAGGGATCTCATATCATATACAAAAGCCAACTCAAGATTAAAGACCTTAGTGAGAAAGGCAAAACTTTAAATCTTTTAGAATAACATATGGGATGATCTCTAGAAGGGGCAGTTAGAACAGTTGTTAAAGTGCAGATGCTGAAGGCAGACTGCCTGTGCTCAAATCTTGACTCTGCTGTTTATTTGCTATGTGACCTTAATCCAGTTGTTTAATTTCTCTATGCCTTGCAGTCATCATCTGTAAAAGGAGGATAAGAATAGTACCTGTTATGGATTGAATTGTATCCCTCCAAAATGTATGTCAACTTGGCTAGGCCATGATTCCCAGTGTTGTGTGGTTGTCCACCATTTTGTCATCTGATATAATTATCCCATATGTTGTAAATCCTACCCTCTATGATGTTAATGAGGCAGGATTAGAGGCAGTTATGTTAATGAGGCAGGACACAATCTACAGGATCAGGTTTTATCTTGAATCAATCTCTTTTAAGATAAAAAAGAGAGGAGTGAGCAGAGAAGAGAGACACCTCCTACCACCAGTAGGGGAGCGCTTCCTTTGGACCCGGGGTCCCTGAGCTGAGAAGCTTCTAGACCAGGGGAAGATTGATAACAAGAACCTTTCTCCAGAGCCAACAGAGAGAGAAAGACTTCCCCTGGAGCTGGCGCTCTGAATTCGGACTTCTATCCCCCTAAACTGTGAAAGAATAAATTTCTGTTTGTTAAATTCATCTGCTTGTGGTATTTCTGTGATAGTGGCACTGGATAACTAAGACAGTATCCATCTCATAGGGCTATTGCAAGCATTAAACAATTTAAAACATAAAAAGCACTTAGAACAGTATAAAGAGTACCTGTAACAGAAAGTACTTAATAAATGCTGTCTATTACTATTTATGATCTTAGAGTGGGGAAGAATTCCTTAAACAAACACAAAAAGCACAAACCACAGAGAAAAAAATTGATAAATGCAATTACTGTGTTTTTACTCAAATAACACACACCTTCTATGTTTGTTTGCCAACTGCCACCCCCCAACCCCTGCCCCGGGTGTTTTCTTAAGCACGCTATGCTAATTTTTTTTTTTTTTACAGCAACACGTTAAAAAAAAAAATCAGCATAGCAGTGATTTTGAAAATAAGTCATGGGGGGAGGGCACAGTTGGCAAACAAACGTACATTAACAAATACGGTACATTAAAATTAAGAACTTTTACAACAACAACAGCATACTTCAGTGGGCACCATAAAGGATATGAAAAGCTAAGGCACAAACTGAGAACATTTGTCATACATATGACTGACAAAGGATTCACATCCAGGATATGTTAATAACTCCTACAGGTCAGTAAGAGAAAATCAGACAGTCCAGTGGGAAAACAGGCAAAAAAATAAACAGGCATTTTACATAAGAGAAAATATGAAGAATTAATAAACGTATAAAAATATTTCATTTTGACTAGTTTTTAGAAAAATACATTTCTCATTGAAACCCCAATGAGAACTATTTTATACCTGCCAGACTGGCACAGATTAAATTTTTTTTTTTTTTACATACCCAGTGTTGTGCAGCAACAGAAACTCTCATTCACTGCTGATGCTAGTGAAACTGGACATAATTTGGCATTATTTGGTAAGGATGAAGATGTGCATATGATTTGAGCCAGCAATTTTACTCATAGGTGTATACTCCAGAGAAATCTTTATATGTGGACAGCAGGAGAGGTGTGCGAGGATAACAGCTGTTTGTAATATCAAAAAAAAAAAAAAAAAAGCCCCCACAAAGACAACATCAACTGGAAACAACCCAAGTGTCCAAAGTATCCATCAACAGGAGTAGTGGGAAAATGAACTACGATACATTAATACTGAAACCCCAAAACCAAACTCATTGCCGTCCAGTCAATCTTGACTCATAGCGACCCTGTAGAACAGGTTAGAACCACCCGTAGGGTTTCCAAGGCTGTAATCTTTACAGAAGTAGACTGCCACATCTTTCTCCAGCAGAGTGGCTGATGGGTTAAAATCATCGTGGACATTTTAGTTAGCAAGTGAGTGCTAAAACACTGCGCCACCAAGGCTCCCTATACATCTGATGTGGGTACTGGGTAGCTGTAGTTCAGGCAATTAGTATACAATAGGATTCTCTACAGCAGTGAAACTGCCTGAACTACAGCTACCCAGTACCCACAACAACATGGGTGAATCTCAGAAATAAAACATTGGAGGGCAAAAGCAAGTCCACAGAAGATTACATACAGTATAATTTAAAAGCAGGCAAAATCAGACACTACATTTTTTAGGAATACATCCATATGTATAAAAAACGAAAGAAAAGCAAGGGATGATAAACAAAATTCAGGATAGTTGTTATCTCTGGGGAACTTCAAAAAAAGATATTGGCAATGTTCTAATTCTCAGGCTGAGTGGGGGGTTACATGGGTATTCATTTTATTATTATTCTCAAAACTACAATATTACAATAAGTAATTCACGATGGGAATGTTAGTTATTACTAAAAAGGAGCTTAGATAGGAGTTGGTTAGGGGAGAGCCAGGAGTTTCATTTTTTGCCCCTCACTTTAAAACCACGGGAGGCTTCCAAGAAGGGAGTTTTGGGATCAGTCCACAGCTGAGGAAGACTATTTTCAGAGTGAGAAAGATCCCTCGAGGGTGGAACCAGGGCTGAGAGACCGAGCACAGTCCTGCTGTGACCCTTAGAGCCTGAGGCAAAATTGCGTGTTTGGGAACCAGGCATGGAGGCAGGATCCAAGCAATGTGGAATTTAAAGCATCAAGGCTTAGTGAGAGATCACAAGGGAGGTGGGCGAAGCCAAGGGAGGAGAAAGCTGATAAGAGTATCTGGTATCAGGCCTGGAGAAGTAAGTACAGAATCAAAATCCAGCCCTAAACAAAAGTATTCAACAGATAACATGTTAATCTAGTGCACACCCCCTTTTAGGCCTCTGACCTTTTCTTGCCTCTTTAAAGATGTCTTTCCTTACCCTTGCCCATCCCCTGTGCTCTGTCTGTACCCTGTCCCACCTGCCTTTGTTGGCTTGTGACTGTGTAGGACATCCTAAGACTGTGTTCTGCCCAGGCCATCCTCCTCAGACAGTACCCAACCCTCTCTCCCCTGCCTTATCTTCAATCTTACTGTCTCACATCTCATTCCTCACTCTCTACTTTCAGAGAGGTATTTATCTGGTAGTGAATCCATGCCAAGGTATTCACATAATAGATTTTCTTCTTCTGTGGTTATTTGCTTCTAAATGGACTCTCCTGGTAATACAACTCCTAAACCCAAAGGAATATTTCTGTCCTAGTGGCAGTTCGAACCCATCCTGCGGTACCCTAGAAAGCCCTAGCGATCTACTTTGGAAAACTCAGCCCTTGAAAACCCTATGGAGCACAGTTCTACTCTAATACACATGGGGTCACCATGAGTTGGAGTCAACTTGATAGCAACTGGTTACTGGTTAAAAACTGAGGCAGATGGAGGTGGGGCATGAAAAATTGCCCCTCAGATCTTAACATGTAATAGGTTTCTTACAATAGGGCTGGTTGCTAATTGGAGAAAGTATTGAGGGAAATCAGAAAAAAAGGAAAAAAAAAAAAAAGAACTTTAATTTTAGATATAAAATATTTAAGTTTAGGTGACAACACAACAGATTTTTTATGCAATTGCTAAGTGAAAATGCCCTGAAGTGAGAAATACAGGACTAGACAAATGGCCACACATCTGAGGTCAAGAGGTATCTATCCATCCCTTGGTCATTCTTCCCTTCTAGTTTATAGTTTGCAAACAACTTCACATCTGCTCTTTCACTTGATTCTCGCAGAAGCTGTGTGAAGTAGGCAGCGTATTTGCCTTTTATAAAAGCATTTCTAAAATTTGCATTTTTTAAACAGCAAAAGCAAAAACTTTGGCTTAGAGAAGCTAAATTACTTATCCAATGTTCACCATTGGTTTGTGGTGGAGTCAGGATTCTGCTCAATTAAGGCAGTCAGGGTAGGTGGCTTCTCAAGAAGGGGAATAAAGAGACAATTCTGTTTTGCATTTAATACTGACAAAATGGCCTACAAAACTGATATGACAAATGTGGCAGGTAGAAGTCTCACAGGCATGAATTTGATCATTTCTACCATTTTTCTTTGGCCTGGAGTCTTATAATCTAGGACATAGAAATGTTGTGGACACAGACAAATCACTATAATCATCTAATTTGTCGTTTAGGCTTCCATAACCATTCTAGCTAAACAGAATTTATGTTCTTTCTCCTCATTCTCCTTCTCTTCCATTATTATCACCATCATCATCAATGTCCAAGGTTTATTGACTGCCTGCTGCTCACATGGCTCTGTGCTGGGGAGGAATTCAGAATTCATGGGGGAAACTAGATCCGGTCCTTTGCTTTGAGTGGCTTAACTTCAGTTTAAGAGATTGAACATATACTTGAGATGTTGTTGTTAGCTGTCGTTGAGTTGGCCCCCAATTCATGGTAATCTCATGTACAAAGGGTTGCACATCAGACTGCTGTGATCCATAAGATTAATTGGTTGAATTTTGGAAGTGGATTGGCAGACTTTTCTTCTTAGTCCTTCTTTTGTCTTAGTCTGGAAGAGCCAATGAAACCTGTTCAGGATTGTAGCAACATGAAAGCCTCCCCTGACAAACAGTGATGGCTGCACATGAGGTGCACTGGCCAGAATCGAACCTAGGTCTCCACATGGAAGTGGAGAATTCTGCCACTGAACCACCACTGCCCCCCAGATGAGAGATAAATAAGTGTAAACTAAGTATGAACTAGATAACAGTGTAAATACAGAAGGACTTAACGTCTTTCAGGATTCCAGAAAAAAGAGGGATTATCAGGACTGAAAATGGTCTAGCAAAGCCTTAAGGAGTTGGTGGTTCTTAGGCAGGGCCTGAGGGAAGAGTGTGAATAACACAAGTGTGGATAAGTAGAGAGAGCATATCAGGGGTGCGGACACCCTGGAAGAAGGCAGAGAGTGTGAATGTGTGTGGGGACAGCGAGTCGTGGTTGGGCTGAGCACCTGCACAGCTGAACAGCTTGCTGCCTGGAGAGTAGCATCCAGTAGCAGCATTAGCCCCATATTGCCAATTAAAATTTTTTACCTCCAGGATCAGCATAGTGTGTCATCTGTGTCTACTTTAGGCTCCGGCTTCCTAAACCTGTCTAGCCAGACAAGACTCTGAAGTCTCACTGCTGCTCTACGGAGTTACACACCTTTCCTCTTCAAGTCCTTCTCCTGGACTGCACTTGATTAAAGGAAAGAAAACAAGAAAAGAAAAACCCTCAACCTGTTTCCATGAACTGAGTTAATGTTACTCTTATGTCGTTTGTCCACAACGTTGGTGCGGCTTAGTTTATAGATCAGGGGATCAGATCTGGTAGTTCTCTCTGCAGGACCCTGTTCAGGTTTGTGCAAAATCCGGGTACTTCCATGAGCATTTTGGAGACATGATGGAAACCGCTCAAAGCGACTTGACGTAGTATGAGCTCCACCTCCTGTCGGCTAATGAGGCAGTTCACACAGGAGCCACCCAGACTTTCCCCAATGCTCTCTTTTAGGCTCTTGGGGGCAGGGTGGAGTTATGGAAAGAGATGACTCTCTGTGTTCCAGCTGACATGTGTTCCAGTTCTGACTCTGGCACTAACTAGCTGTGTGACCTTGGGCAAGTCGCTTCACCTCCCTGGGCCTCGTTTTCTCATCTGTAAGATGAAATGTTTGGACTAGATAATCTTTCAGAATGTTTCCAACTCTTAATTGTGAGTCTAGGCAAACGTCTACCTTCTACAAATTACATTAAAAAAAACTTTTTTTTCCTCTCTTGGTTATTTAAGGAAAGAGATAGAAGTTCTGTTGTTTGTTGTTAGTTACCATTATGGTCACTTACTGATGAAGATCAAAGACTACAGCCTTCAGTATGGATTATACCTCAATATAAACAAAATAAAAATCCTCTCAACTGGACCGATAAACAACATCATGATAAACGGAGAAAAGATCGAAGTTGTCAAGGATTTCATTTTACTTGGATCCACAATCAACATCCTGGAAGTAGCAGTCAAGAAATCAAAACATGCATTGCATTGGGCAACTTTGCTGCAAAAGACCTCTTTAAAGTGTTGAAAAGCAAAGATGTCACCTTGAAGACTAAGGTGCGCCTGACCCAAGCCATGGTGTTTTCAATCACCTCTTATGCATGCAAAAGCTGGATGATGAATAAGGAAGACCAAAGAAGAATTGACACCTTTGAATTACGATGTTGGCAAAGAATATTGAATACAAATAATGAACAAATCTGTCTTGGAAGAAGTACAGCCAGAATGCTCCTTAGAAGCAAGGATGATGAGACTTCGTCTCACATACTTTGGACATGCTATCATAAGGGACCAGTCCCTGAAGAACATCATGCTTGGTGAAGTAGAGTGTCAGCAAAAAAAAGACCTTCAGTGAGATGGACTGACACAGTGGCTACAATGATGGGCTCAAGCATAACATCGATTGTGAGGATGGCACAGGACCGGGCAGTGTTTCGTTCTGTTGTACATGCTGTTGAACTGACTCAACGGCACCTAACAACAGGAACAATACCATTATGGTGACCGTACATGTGCAGAGTAGAACTACTCCATAAAGTATTCAAGGCTGTGACCTTTCAGAAACAGATCACCATATCTGTCTTCCAAGACACCTCTGGGTGGGTTCGAACTGCCAGCTTTTCAGCTAGTAGTCGAGCACTTTGATCCATCTGAGCCACCCAGGGACTACTGCCTATAGAAGGTACTAATCCCTCTTCCCAAAACTTCTTGGGATATCTGGTACTCTCTAATCAAAGAGGATAGGCTTTTACCTACCAAACACATTTTAAAAATATCTTTTATGGGAACTTAAGAGAGAGAGAATATTTAGAGAACTTTAAGTATAGGAAGACTTATAGTCAAATACTGGTGCCATAGTTGAGTAGCTGTGTGATCTTGGGCAAGTTATCTCAATTTTCTAGGATTCAGTTTTCTCATTTGTAAAATATCCACTGCAGTCCAGTTGATTCTGACTCATATTGACCCCACAGGTTTTCTAAGGCTGTAAATCTCTATGGAAGCAGACTGCTACATCTTTCTCCCATAGAGCCGCTGGTGGTTTTGAACCACTGACCTTTCAGTGAGCAGTTGAGCACTTTAACCACCGTGCCACCAGGGTTCCACATTTGTAAAATAGGAATCATAATAACGATATTCCTTAAGTTTATTGTGAGAACTAAATATATACAGTAAATATAAAATCTTTAGGACAGTGCCTGATGTTGTTAGGTGTGTCCAGTAGGTTCTGACTCATAGCACAACAGAACGAAACACTGCCCAGTCCTGTACCATCCTTACAATCTTTGCTATGTTTGAGCCCATTGTTGCAGCCACTATGTCAGTCCATCTTGTTAAGGGTCTTCCTCTTTTTCACTGACTCTTTACTTTACCAAGCATGATGTCCTTCTCCAGGGACTGCTCCCGCCTCCCGATAACATGTCCAAAGTATGTGAGACTAAGTCTCACCATTTGGCTTCTAAGGAGCATTCTGGCTGTACTTCTTCCAAGACAGATTTGTTCATTATTCTGGCAGACCATGGTATATTCAATATTCTTTGCCAATACCATAATCCAAAGGCATCAATTCTTCTTGGTCTTCCTTATTCATTGCCCATCTTTCGCACACATATGAAGCAGTTGAAAATACCTTGGCTTTGGTCAGGCACATCTTAGTCCTTAAAGTGACATCTTTGCTTCTTAACACTTTAAAGAGGTCTTTTGCAGTAGATTTGCCCAATACAATATGTCATTTGATTTTGACTGCTGCTTCCATGGGTGTTGATTGTGGATCCAAGTAAAATGAAATCCGTGGCTACTTCAAACTCTGTTTATCATGATATTCCTTATTGGGCCAGTTGTGAGGATTTTTGTTTTCTTTATTGAGGTGTAATCCATACTGAAGACTGTAGTCTTTGATCTTCATCGGTAAGTACTTCAAGTCCTCTTCACTTTCAGCAAGCAAATTTGTGTCATCTGCATATCGCAGATTGTTAACGAGTCTTCCTCCAGTCCTGATGATGCATTCTTCTTCATTTAGTCCAGTTTCTCAGGTTATTTGCTCAGTATACAGGCTAAATAAGTATGGTAAAAGGATACAACCCTGACACACCCCTTTCCTGATTTTAAACTACACAGTATCCCCTTTTCTGTTCGAACTGCTGCCTCTTCGTCTATGTACACATCTCACACAAATGAACACAATTAAGTGTTCTGGAATTCCCATTCTTTTCCAGGTCCGTCTTCTCAGTCTGTCTTAGTCTGGAAGCACCACTGGAAGCAACCTGTCCACCATTGGTGACCCTGCTGGTATTTGAAATACCAGTGGCATAGCTTCCAGCATCACAGCAACACGTAAGCCACCACAGTACAACAAACTGACAGATGAGTAATGGGGACAGTGCCTACACATAGTAAATATTCAACAAATAGGAGCCATTATTTTGACTATTTCCTGTGTATTTGTAAGTACATGCAGTGTAGTGTAGTGATTAGCAGTGTAACACTGGATTCAGACAGACCTGGGTTTGAACTTAGCTCTGTCCCTGGCCAGCTCTGTAGCCTTAAACCAAACTGAACCAAACCTGTTGCCATCCAGTCGATTCTGACTCATAGCAACCTTATAAGATCGCCATGATAAGATCTGTGGCCTCAGGCAAGTTATTTTACTTCTCCAAGCCTCAGTTTCTCATCTTTATGGAAATATTAACAGTTTCTGCTTTGTAGGGTTGCTAAGAGGATTCAGCAAGACAGGCATTAAAGTGCTTAGCCAGCCGTAACACAGAGTAAATATTCAACACATTCAGTCATGATTAAAAAAAAAACCCGAAAACTAATAATAAACAGCACATATGCTCCCTACCCACCCACTTTCCACCAAGGTTGGCAGTGATGGAAAGAAAATCAGATGAGGGAAAGAGACTGAGCCATGTAGCTAGACAGCAAGCTTGATGAGGACAGGAGCACCTCCACCGGGTTTATCCTGTAGCCCCAACACCTAGCATAATGCCCAGTACATAGTAGGCTCCAGAAAGAAAGCCTTCACTAATGGCAGAAACAAAACAGAGATGCTTATAAATCATCAGTGCAAATCAAGACATGGCTTAGACTTTCAGCCCTGTTCCACCTGCTGTTTGAACAGCTTGACCCAGGAGGGCACTCAGAGACAGCTACACTTCCTTTTAAGTCTAGACCTGTGCTGTTCAATAGAGATATAAAGCAGCCTCATATGGAATTTTACAAAGTCTTAGTAGCCACATTAAAAGGGTTAAACACACACACACACGTGAAATAAATTTTACTAATATATTTTATTATACTTTAATTATAAAAAAACACATGTGAAATTAATTTAGTAATATATTTTATTGTACTTTATTATATTTCACTTAGAATAATGTTTGTGAGGTTCATCCATGTTGTGGCATATATCAGTACTTCATTCCTTTTAATGGCTGAGTACTATTCCATTGTACGTATATATCACTATTCGTTTATCCATTCATCCTTTGATGGATATTTGGGTTGTTTACATGTTTCAGTTACTGTGAATAGTGCTGTCAAGCCTGTTATCTGAAGCAGGCAACTATCACCCATCTCTTTTTCAGACATGCCTTTGGAGAACTTTATCCACTCTAATCTTGCCTGTATTCAATCCTCCCTGATAATTCATTTTTTCATTCAATTTATGGCGTGCCTACTATGTGTAATAGAGTTAAAGGTATAATAATGAGGGACACATGCAATCCCTGCCTTCAGGAACCTTAAACTTGAGTTGAGTGAGTCAAAAACTAAGCAAAACCGTGAGGTGAGGGAAATCAATACTAGGTGCTTTAGAAGCCCATAGGAGGGTAACTAACCTAACACAGGAGCGTGAATGTGTGCATCTGTGTGTGTGTGTGTGTGTGCATTGTGCACATGTGCATGTGTGTGTGCTCAGAGGGCAGTCAGTGAAGCAACATCTAAAATAGGACTTTGTCTTAGGCATCTAGTGCTGCTATAACAGAAATACCGCAGGTGGATGGCTTTAACAAAGAGAAATTTATTTCTTCACAGTCAAGTAAGCTAGAAGTCCAAATTCAGGGCGTCAGCTCCAGGGTAAGGCTTTCTCTCTCCAATGAATGTTCGCCAGGACTAGGAGCTTCTCTGCGCAGGGACCCCGGGTCCAAAGGACATGTTCTGCTCCTGGCACTGCTTTCTTGATGGTATGAGGTCCCCAGTTCTCTGCTTGCTTCCTTTTCCTTTTATCTGTTGTAAGGTAAAAGGTAGTGCAGGCCACACCCTAGGGAAATTCCCTTTACATTGGATCAGGGATGTGACCTGAGTAAGGGTGGTGTTACAATCCCACCCCAATCCTCTTTAACATAAAATTACAATCACAAAATGGAGGCCAACCACACAATTCTGGGAATCATGGCCCAGCCAAATTGATACACACATTTTTTGGGGGACATAATTCAAACCATGACAGACCTGAAGGCTGAGTTGAAGTTGGGGTGCAGGGTTGTTGGAATGTGGGCCTGGGGAGAGGAGAAGAGCATTCCAGGTGGGGAGAGGGCAGTACACATCCTAGAGGGTGCTAAGGAGTAGAGGGACTGCAAATCACTCTGTCGAACTATAGTATATAGATACAATGGAATATTACTCAGCCATAAAAAGGAATGAAGTACTAATACATGCTATAGCATGGATGAACCTCAAAAACATTATGCTAAGTAAAATACAATGGAGAAAAATATAAAAGACTAAGTTTGTGGCTTGGGGTAGGCTTGGGGTTGGGGGAGGGCAGAGGATAATCATGGTCAACAGTTAGGACTTCATTTAAAGTCTATCATAAAGATCCCGGAAACTTCAGCTCTGGTTCTGATTTCTCACTTGCATTCTTATTTTGCATTTCCTGCTGTTTACGGGGTATTTTCAAGTTTCACTTAAATTCAACATGCTCACAATCATTCATCGCCTTTGTTCCTCTACTAAATATTCCACACTGGTTCTCTGTCCTAATTTCTCTGCCTCTAATAATGAGATCAGCATAATTCCAGTCTCCTACCAAGCTGAGACATCATTCATCCCTCCCATATCTTCACCCCCTGTGTCCAAGCTGTCACTAAATCGTGCTAATTCTTCGACTGAATATCTAAAGACTTTTGGTTCAGGCAGTTTTTGGCTTGCCTGAAGACAATTCATCACTCATTTTTCTATCATAGCTTTAAATTTTCACCAAGGCTATCTAAATTCCAAGTGGTATAATTTGTACTCACTCCTTTGAGATATCATTTTGGAACATACCAGCAGCAGTTTTAAAAATCACTTCAGATTATAAAGTAGAAAAATAATTTCTGCAGTCCAGAAAAGCCCCAAGTAATTTTTATTGGAAAAAAGATCACTCTTAATATTCTATTTATTCATTGATTCTACTGTCTTATTATATATTAAAAAGTTCACCAGCCTTCCTCCTAAAGTCATTAGGTTCGTCATCTACATAAAGAATTAATAAACAGGTTTTTTTAATTTGTCTAATTGTATCCCTCCTTTTCTGCACAAGCCCTGCCCTGGATAAATTACCTTCACGTTCATTCACCCCCTAAAAATGTTCAAAACTGTTTAAACTTGTCCTTGATTACCAAGTATCTTACTTTATGTTGGCTCAGCAATTCATTATAACCACACCCTGAAAGCTGGACATGGAAAACTTAAAACACAAGAAACAGATTGTATTTTGTGTTTCAGGAATAAATGAGGAGAGAAATTATAATTTTCCCCAGTTGTATTTTGTCATATTTTAAACAAAATGTCCACTGGCTGGAAATTCCATTTCGATCAGTAAGTATTTATCGAGCTTTACTGACTGTATTCAGCATGAAACTACTGGTTAGAGGTAGGGTGCCACGTTTTCTAAAATTAAAAATCAGGATACACGGTGTGATAATGGGATAGAGCATTTGAAAGCAGTACTACTCTGGACAGCCTGAGCTATATGGTTGCCATAGTGATAGCAAATGCAAGGAAATATTGTCCCTCAAACTTACTATTTTACTGGAAACACAAGTCTAACACACATTCATTAACTTGACCACTCAAATAGTTAGCGAACACCTAGTATCTGAGAAACTTTGCTAACTGGTAGGATTACATAAATGAGAAATACAGACTCTCAGTCACCTTAAATGCTCTTTTGAAGAAGGTAGGCATTGAAAAGAATTGTTATTTATTTCCCAATCCTAAGATAGTTTATGCATTTTTAAGCATAACTGTATAATTTTTTTTTTTACACAAACAGTAACATCCCACTTAGCAATAATTCTTCTAAGCAATGTTTTTAAACACATGGCATTCATTTTCAAGGCCCTACTAGCTGCTGAAGAGAAAACGTAAAATCAAAGTGGAGTTATTAGATGAAATGGCATTGCCTGGAGTTCGAGGGGAATGAGAAATGGGGAAATGCAGAGAACCTGAGAAAACCAAAGAAGGGCTTGAGAGAAGGATGCAATAAGAATGAAAGCATAGAGAAGGCAACTGTGGCCTTTTGATTACAAAATTTGAGGAAAAGAAACTGCATGGATAATAGGGCCTGTGCCTGTGAGTATCTTTACCGTGGAAAGATACCGTGAAAAGAAAAGAGGATATTAGAGCAAAATTATCAAAGCATTTGGGGTAATAATCAAAATTGCTTGGGAGTAGAAAAGGAGCAAAAATGTAGTTTCAGATGTAGAACTGTGAATTCAGCACTAAATTAAGATTTGGTGGTTTGAGACTTTCTATGAGCTGTTCCAGTGGAAAATGGGACAGGTTGATCTGTTCCAAAAGGAAACGTGGGCGCTTTGTAGCAAGACAATTCTGGATGGAAAAAGTGATAGTTGATTTCCATGTCTGATTTAATAGCATAGCAGGCCCACTTGTCTGAACTTGCAATCGAAAACACTTGGAAGGGAGGAATTTTATGAATAATTAGACATAATTAGGTTGTTGGCGCATATATCATTATGTCTTGCCTCTCAAGGATGTTATGCACATTAATTAGTTAATGTTTTGTAAAATAAGCTCCAAGTGCCATGTATCATTGGCATAGAATTTGATTTTCAGGGTGATGAATGTAATTAAGTCATGTTGATTTCATACGAATTTTCACTGCAGGAGAATATGTCTGTTCCAGAGTACGGTCCAGAGTATGTTAGAGGTATGGCCATCATACCTCTAGCCAGTAGACATGTGCACATGGGTTCTTGCACTGGCTTTTCATCACGAAGAGCCCTTGGAGTTGGGTGCTCTGTGGAAGACATTTTGCATCGTATGTGATACCCATCTCAGGTGGGATGAGGCGTTTAAAGCGTCAGATTAGATTTACGGCTTCTATTGATGATGGAAAATCCTGAATAAAGGTTATATTTGTACATGATACCCAAACTGATAGTATAGTAATTATACATAAATACTTTAAAATCAAAATCTGCAAGAGAGAAACCATTAAAGGTCTTGTTTTGGGTCTTAAGTCATCCTTGCCTACCATATGACACGTGTATTAAATATTCTTTAGTTAGGAAATTCACTTTTAACTCAGAAATGGTTTGAAACATCCCCAATCCATAACTGTTAGTAAGCTTTTCTTAAGCAATACAGCTGATTGTTGACTCGGAGACTCAAGTATGTAATTTTATTTTTAGGTTTGGTAAATTTTGAAAGAGCAATCAGATCAGGTCTAGGACAGTGATTTTCAAACATTTTGGTCTCAGAACCCCTTTACATCCTTAAAAATTGTTGGAGGACCCCAAAGAGCTTTTGTTTATGTGGGTAATATCAATCAATGTTTATTGTATTAGAAATTAAAGTTGAGAACAATTTTTTTAAAATTCATTAAAAATAAGAAACCTATTACATAATAACATAAATAACATACTTTTAACGTAAACGTTAGTGAGAAGAATGGTATTACTTTACTTTTTTATAAATGGCTTTAATATCTGGCTTAATGGAAAACAGCCATAGCTGCATATCTGTTTCTGCATTCAATCTGATGCGATACATTGTTTTGGTTGAAGTGGATGAAGAAAATTTGGCTTCACAGAGATATGTAATTGGAAAAGGGAGGAGTATCTTGACAGCCTTTTCAGATAAAACTGTGGATATTATTCTTTGATTCAACACCAGAACATGACGAGTGGTAGTTTCTTAAAACTTGGTTGCAATGTGGAGTCTGAAACCATGTTAATGACTTTTTGTGTTCCGTTGCATTAAAATCCGTTGGTCTATCTTGTGCTTGTATCATGCATTGGCCCTTTGGGAAATATTGGTTCACTGAGTTATGCAGATCATCCAAATGCTGACACATTTCATTATACAATATCAAAACATCACTTTCATTAATGGCACCAGTGATCTCGTCATAAAATTCTTCAAGTATTGGTATTGCTGTCAAGTTTTCTAAAATTCTCACTTTCACTTGAAAGCTAGAATTCTATTATTGGCAATAAGTATTTTCTGTTGTTTTCCTTGAAGTGATAGCCTCACTTTGTTCATTTTAGAGAAAATGCCTGCCAAATACTCACATCTGAATAACCGTAGTTTGTTGTCAAGTAAAAACGATATTTCATTAAAAAGCAGCTAGTTCAGCTCACAACTCAAATCATTGCATGAGTGATTTTCCTTGAAACAACCACTGTAATAGGTATGCGTCTAAGTATTTATGAAAACTTTCCATTTCCTCGCACAGACTATTAAAATAGTATGCACTCAATGGTCAACATTTAACAAAATGAATAATTTTTACTGCTTTACCAAGATCATTGTTAAGTAAAATTGATGCTTTTTAAAAATCTATGAATGCATGGCAGTGACATATGACAGTGACAATGATTGCTAGTACATTTTGGTGCCACTGCCTTGACTGGGGCTGGGGGCCTGGCAGTTTCATCCACCTTGCTTTTGCTCCCCCAATGCAAACATCAGCAGAGAGAAAAAGGCAAATAATATCCTAGCTTATTATGAAAATATTTTTTAGACTCTGTTTTTTGAACCAGGTCTCAGGACCTCCAGGGGTCCATGGACAACACTTTGTGAATCATTGGCACAAGGAATGCACTCATGGTAGAGAGGAGAGAGGCAGGGTATCTTTTTAAGGTGGCTACTTCAGCTACAGGTAGGACGATGCTGTTGTTGTTAGCTTCTGTTGAGTCGGCCCCCAACTCATGGCAACCCCATGTGTTACAGAGCAGAACTGCTTCGCGGGGTTTTCTTGGCTATAATCTTTACGAAAGCAGTTCGCCAGGCCTTTTTTCCACAGAACCACTGGCTGGGTTCAAATCACCAACATTTGGGTTAGCAGCAGATCGCAAACTGTTTGCACCACCTGTATAATTTGATAGAATGTGCTGCCATTATTTTTTTTTAAGCAACAAGTATATTATACTGCCCTATACTGGTTTTTCAAACGTTTTTATTGTAACACCCAAAATGGGATATATTTTATGTTGTGACACAGTACACACAGACATGCACGTATGTTTACTGAAGTAAAAGTTCCATGAAATAATACCCTTACAATTTGTGGTGTGATCTAATAATTTTTTTTATTTTACTCTATTTTATTTTAAATGTTGGTCGTTGCCCACTAAACAGATTTCACAACTCACTAATGAGTTGCAAACCACAGTTTGCAAAACACTGCTGTAAATAAAGGTGCTTTCATTCTGTAATGCATAAACCCAGCTAGGGGTCGATTACCTTTGGTTCTAGACTAAATGTACCAGGAGTTTTTAATGGTTGCTTATTCTGCGATTTCTTGATTCTGTTGCAAATAATTTTAAGATGCAAATGGGAAACACTTTGTTTCAAGGATGCAATGTGTATATTATAATATGAAATAGCCGTTTGATTTTATTTGCTCTGAGAAAGTCTAAAGGCTTACATGGGGTTAATACAAACTGCCACTTTTTTTTTTTCAGTATTGATTGATAACTACACACAATATCACCTTATAAAGAAGTTCTGTTGGGACTGGTGTTGTAGTAACTATTGCTTTAATAAAAACAACGCTTAAGCGTATTGCCAGGATCTAGGCTTAGGTCCTGTTCACCATTGCTCTGACTGCCTCCTCTGCCAGTCCTGTGAGAATCATTACTCTGACAGGTTCAAATACCAAAAGCCCAACTAGTTGCCATCTAGTCGCCACCAACACATGGACACCCCAAGTGTGTCAGAGCAGAATTGAACTCCCCATAGGGTTTTCATAATTGTGACCTTTTGGAAACAGATCAGCGGGACTTTCTTCTGAGGCACCTCTGGGTAAGTTCAAACCACCAACCTTTCAGTTAATAGCCCAGCACTTAACCATCTGCACCACCCAGGGACTCCTCTGACAGGTCCAACTAATTATGAAAACCAAAATGAAATGGCTGTAGTTTTTATTTTTGCTTTAAGGTTAAGTACTATTCCTTGTTGGTGATAAGATAAGAAGATAGATGGTCAGAAAGTAGGATGTATCGGAGATAAGGAAATACCCTCTTTGATCTCTTCAGTAGTTGGCCCCTTCCTGCTTCTCCTCCCTTGGCTTTCAGGATATTGCTTCAGTGTATCTCTCCTCTCTCATCTTCTACCTACAATTTTCAAAGTCTTAAAAAAGTCTATTCTGCCTTTGATCCTTAAACATTGATTTTCCCTGCTGAGCCTCCTCTGCCGTGGCATCACCCTTTACTACCCTGGCTTCAAGTAATAAGGAGGAAGGATTGGGGCAGGGAGACAGGCGGAAGTGAGACAAACAGATGTCTGTTGCAGTTGTTCAGGAGATAGATGAAGAGGCCCCGAGTTTGGGAGGTGCCACTGGGAGTGGGAAAGAGGCAGCAGACCCATAAGATTTGTCTGATGATTGCAATAGGGATGCAGGAGAAAAAAAAGATGACTTTGAGATTCTAGCTTGGGTGAACTTGGAAAGGCAAGAGGAGGAGTTGATACAGGAAAAACGATGAGTTCATTTTTTAAAAACATATTGGAATGGATAAACAAATTATGGTACATACATACGATGGGATACTATGCAGCTATAAAGAATAATGATGAGTTCTTGAAACATAACATGGGTGAATCTGGAGGACATTATGCTGAGTGAAATAAGTCAATCACAAAAGGAGAGATATTGTATGATCCCACTTTTATAAAAAGATGAGAATAGGTATACATAGAGAAAGCAACGTTTTTTGGTGGTTACCAGGGATGAGAGTGGGTGGAAGGGGGAATCACTTTCTAGATGGTAGACACTTGTTATTTTTGGTGATGGAAAAGGCAATGCTGAATGTGGCTGAATTCTGCACAACTTGACCTAGGTAACTGATGACACCAAGAAGTACACACAAATAAAAGACGTTTTTAGTAAATGTTACAACATAAATAATTGGTAACAATATCAATAATAACCAAGAAATACATCTGTGGTTACATAGGTAGATACGTATGCACATATGTGTATAAGAAGGCAGATGTGAGTAAATGCATGTGCGTGTATAGGTGTATCTGTAGGCATATGTATATACATGTTTGTGTGTGCTCCTTGTACATTCATTCATATAATAAAGCACATAGGAAGCCAGTTATGGAGACTTCTAAACATAATCAAACTCCTCAGGGGATTAGGTTACTGAGTTTGAAGGCTTAGGACCTTAGTCCTGTGAAACAACTCAGTCAATTGGCACAACACAGTTTATAAAGTGTATGTTCTACATCCTAGTTTGGTGAGTAGTATCTGGCGTCTTAAAAGCTAGTGAGCAGCCATCTAAGATACAACTATTGGTCTCTACTTGTCTGGAGTAAAAGAGAAGGAAGGAAGCCAGAAACTCAAAGAAGAAGCTAGTCCACAGAAGTAATGGCCCAAAGGAACCATCTACCCTCATCTATCTTGAGACAGGAAGAACTAGATGGTGCTTGGCTACCACTACCAACCATTCTGACCAGGGACATAATAGATGGTACCAGATAGAATGGGAGAAAAACACAGAACAAAACTCAAATTCTTAAAAAAGTCCATACTCACTGGACAGGTAGAGACTGGAGGAGCCCCTGAGACTGTCATCCAGAGATAACCTTTAAACTTGGAACTGAAACCATTCCTGGAGATCACCTTTCAGTTAAATAAGAGATTGGATCATAAAATAAAATATATTACTAGTGAGTACTAAGACCTTTCTTTAAAAAAAAATCTATATGAGACCAAATGGTCAACATTCACTCACCCTAAAGAAAAGATGAGAAGGTAAGGGGGGAGGGCGGAAAGCAAGGAAACTAGATTAATGGAAACAGAACAACCACAGTGGAAACAAAGAGAATGTTGACACATTGTGAAAAATGTAACAAATGTCATTGAACATTATGTATGTTGTTAGGTGCCATCGAGTTGATTCTGACTCATAGTGACCGTATGTGCTACAGAATGAAATACTGCCCGGTCCTGTGCCATCCTCACAATCATTGCTATGCTTGAGCCCGTTGTTGCAGCCACTGTGTCAATCTGAGGGTCTTCCTCTTTTTCGCTGACCCTGTAGTTTACCAAGCATGATGTCCTTCTCCAGGGATTGATCCCTCCTGACAACACATCCAAAGTATGTAAGACATATTCTCGTCATCCTTGCTTCTCAGGAGCATTCTGGTTGTACTCCTTCCAAGACAGATTTGTTTGTTCCGTTGAAAGTCCGTGGTATATTCAATATTCTTCGCAAACTTCACAATTCAAAGGCATCAATCCTTCTTCAGTCTTCCTTATTCATTGTCCAGCTTTTGCATGTATATGATGCAATTGAAAATACCATGGCTTAGGTCAGGCGCACCTTAGTCTTCAAGGTGACATCTTTGCTTTTCAACACTTTAAAGAGGTCTTTTGCATCAGATTTGCCCAGTGCAATGCGTCTTTTGATTTCCTGCCTGCTGCTTCCATGGGCGTTGATTGTGGATACAAGCAAAATGAAATCCCTGACAACTTCAGTGTTTTCTCATAATGTTGCTTATTGGTCCAGCTGTGAGGATTTTTGTTTTCTTTATGTTGAGGTGCAATCCATACCGAAGACTGTGGTCTTTGATCTTCATCAGTAAGTGCTTTTAGTCTTCTTCATTTTCAGCAAGCAAGGTTGTGTCATTTGCATAATGCAGGTTGTTAATGAGTCTTCCTGCAATCCTGATGCCCCGTTCTTCTTCATATAGTCCAGCTTCTTGGATTATTTGCTCAGCATACAGATTGAATAGGTATGGTGAAAGGATACAACCCTGACGCACACCTTTCCTGACTTTAAACCACACAGTATCCCCTTGTTCTGTTTGAACGACTGCCTTATGATCTATGTACAATCCTCATGAGCACAATCAAGTGTTCCAGAATTCTCATTCTTTGCAATGTTATCCACAATTTGTTATGATCCACACAGTCGAATGACTTTGCATAGTCAATAAGACACAGGTAAACATCTTTATGGTATTCTCTGCTTTCAGCCAGGATCCATCTGACATCAGCAATGGTATCCCTGGTTGCACATCCTCTCCTGAATCCGGCTTGAATTTCTGGCAGTTCCCTGTCGATATACTGCTGCAGCCATTTTTGAATAATCTTCAGCAAAATTTTACTTGTGTGTGATATTAATGATATTGTTCGATAATTTCCTCATTTGATTGGATCACCTTTTTGGGAATAGGCATAAATATGGATCTCTTCTAGTTGGTTGGCCAGGTAGCTGTCTTCCAAATTTCTTGGCATAGACAAGTGAGCACTTCCAGCACTGCATCCATTTGTTGAAACATCTCAATTGATATTCGGTCAATGCCTGGAGCCTTGTTTTTTGTCAATTCCTTCAGTGCAGCTTGGACTTCTTCCTTCAGTACCATCAGTTCCTGATCATATGCTACCTCTTGCAATGGTTGAGCATCAACAATTCTTTTTGGTATAATGACTCTGTATTCCTTCCATCTTTTGATGCCTCCTGCATCATTTAATATTTTCGCCATAGAATCCTTCACTGTTCCTACTCAAGGCTTAAATTTTTTTCTTCAGTTCTTTCAGCTTGAGAAATGCCAAGCATGTTATTCCCTTTTGGTTTTCTATCTCCAGCTCTTTGCACATGTCTTTATAATACTTTGCCTTCTCGAGCCGCCCTTTGAAATCTTCTGTTCAGTTCTTTTACTTCATCATTTCTTTCTTTTGTTTTAGCTACCTGACATTCAAGAGCAAGTGTCAGAGTCTCTTCTGACATTCATTTTGGTCTTTTCTTTCTTTCCTGTCCTTTTAATGACCTCTTTCTTTCTTCATGTATGATGTCCTTGATGTCGTTCCACAACTTGTCTGGTCCTCAGTCATTAGTGTTCAATACAACAAATCTACTCTTGAGATGGTCTCTAAATTGAGGTGGGATACACTCAGGGTTGTACTTTGGCTCTCATGGACTTGTTCTAATTTTCTTCAGTTTCAACTTGAACTTGCATATGAGCAATTGATGGTCTGTTCTATAGTCGACCCTGGCCTTGTTCTGACTGACGATATTGAGCTTTGCCATCATCTCTTTCCACAGATGTAGTCGATTTGATTCCTGTGTATTCCATCTGGCAAGGTCCATGTGTATAGTTTCCATTTATGTTGGTGAAAAAAGGTATCTGCAATGAAGAAGTCGTTGGTTTTGCAAAATTCTATCACGTGATCTCTTTCATCATTTCTATCACCAAGGCCATATTTTCCAACTACAGTCCTTCTTCTTTGTTTCCAACTTTCGCATTCCAATCACCAGTTATTATCAATGCATCCTGACTGCATGTTCAATCAATTTCAGACTGCAGAAGCTGGTAAAAATCTTCAATTTCTTCATCTTTGGCCTTAGTGGCTAGTGCGTAAATTTGAATAATAGTCATATTAACTGGTCTTCCTTATAGGCATATGGATATTATCCTATCACTAACAGCGTTGTACCTCAGGATAGATCTTGAAATGTTCTTTTTGACAGTGAGTGCAACATCATTCCTCTTCAAGTTCTCATTCCCGGCATAGTAGATGATATGATTGTCCAATTCAAAATGGCCAATACCAGTCCATTTCAGCTCACTAATGCCTAGGATATTGATCTTTATGCATCCCATTTCATTTTTGACAATTTCCAATTTTCCTAGATTTATACTTCATACATTCCACATTCTGATTATTAATGTATGTTTGCAGCTTTTTCTTCTCATTTTGAGTCATGCCACATGAGCAAATGAAGGTCCTGAAGGCTTGCCTCTATCCACATCATTAAGGTCGACTCTACTTTGAGGAGGCAGCTCTTCCCCAGTTGTCTTTTGAGTGCCTTCCAACCTGGGGAGCTTATCTTCCGGCACTGTATCAGACAGTGTTCTGCTGCTATTCATAAGGTTTTCACTGGCTAATTCTTCTCAGAAGTAGACTGCTGCGTCCTTTTTCCTTGACTGTCTTAGTCTGGAAGCTCAGCTGAAACCTGTTTGCCAAGGGTGACCCTGCTGGTGTTTGAGTACCAGTGGAATAACTTCCAGCATCACAGCAACATGCAAGGCTCCACAGCACGACAAACTGACAGACACATGGGGGAAACATTAAGTATAGAAGTTGTTAAATGTGAACCTAATTCGCTATGTAAACTTTCACCAAAAACACAATACAGGCAGTTTCCAGGTTACAAACGAGATCCATTCTTAACTGTGTCTTTAAGAATTTGTAGGGAAGTCAGAACAGGTGCATACGGTTCTTATTTAGCCTTACTTTAGGGCAAGAAAAGGCTCGAAGCCTTTTCAGTGATTTAAAAGCTGCTTGTGCAGCAAGTGAAGGTGATTGTGATGAATAATTTGTTGTGAGGGGTTGGTTTGGAGCCCTGGTGGTGCAGTGGTTGACCGCTCAGCTGCCAACCCAAAGGTCGGCAGTTTGAATCTACCAGGGGCTCCTTTGAAACCCTATAGGGCAGTTCTATTCTGTCCTATTGGGTGGCTATGAGTTGGAACTGGAATCGACTGGATGGCAACAGGTTTGGTTTTGGTTAGGGGTTGGATTAATTATTTCAAAGTAAGGGCAAATTTACATAACATTAAAGGGCAAGTAGGAGTTATCTTTAAGTTGGATGTTCATAACCCGGGGACTGCCTGTAAAATATTATTTAAAAAAAAAAAAACAAACTTATTGGAGGTGTTGTGCAGGCACCAGGAAATATAGTAGTGGGCTTGAGAGAGTTCAGGGCTAGAGATCTAATCTATGCACTCTGAAGGACATTATGCTTGGTAAAGTAGAAGGTCAACAAAAAAGAGGAAAACCCTCAGCGAGATGGCTTGACACGGTAGCTGTCACAATAGGCTGGGCTAGAGATCTAATCTATGCACTCTGAAGGACATTATGCTTGGTAAAGTAGAAGGTCAACAAAAAAGAGGAAAACCCTCAGCGAGATGGCTTGACACGGTAGCTGTCACAATAGGCTCGAGCATAACAATGATTGTGGGGAAGGCTCAGGACTGGGCAGTGTTCTGTGCTGTTGTGCATAGGGGGTCTCTATGAGTCGGAACTGACTGTACAGCACCTAACAACAACAACAATCTGAAGGAACTCTGGTGTTGCCATGGTTAAGTGCGTGGCTGATAACTGAAAGGTTGGTGGTTCCAACCCACCCAGCCACTCTGCAGGAGAAAAGACCTGGCAATCTGCTCCCATAAAGATTACAGCCTAGAAAACCCTATGGGGCGGCTCTACTCTGTTACAGGGGTTCACTATGAGTCAAAATCGTCTCAAAGGCACCCTACAAGAACAATCCACACTGAAGAAGTTGTTGAACTCCTGGGTGTAAAAAAAGTCACTGATGTAGACAACACAAAAGCAGAAGGTGACTAAAGATATACCTTGGAGAACTTCAAAACTGAAAAGGCAAGAAGAGAGCAAGGAGGCCCTGAAGGAGACAGAGAAGGAGCAATTGGAGGAGTGAGGGAACTGTGATAAAAAAGTGAAACTTATGGAGGAGAGCAGTTGGACAACACGTGAAATATTAAATTATGGTCCTTTGGGGAAAGGACAACTTTTACCGTCTGAGCAAAGAGTAATAGAGAGCAATACTGAAGGAGATGCACCATGTGGAGAGAAAGATCACAGAACTTGGAGCCGGTTATGGATTTTCATTTCCTCACAGCCGCTTACTTGTTGGGTGACCTTGGGCAAGCCGCAGAGCGCACAGGTGTAAGACCCTTAGAGAACGACTAAAGACTACCCTGTATACAATATAGTGTCAGAAACATCCAAAGTCAGAAAAAGTATAGCTGTCTGGTTTGAGGAAGTTAGAGGACACAACTGAGTATGTGGAACTTGAGTAGGGTATCAAAGGATGAATAGGATTTAGGCAGGTACAGCAGTGGAAGGAGAATGCATGACTTAAAAAGTGATGGCCTCTCATCTGGAGAAGAGAGAATTGAAGACATAAATTTCCTCAGGAAGAGAACCTTTGTGTTTCCCTTTTCCTTGTTTTGGAACTGAGGAAACTTGTTTATTTGAGATGTTGATATGCTGTAGCTTAATGCTTGATGGAGGAGGAAAAAGAAGAAATGAATGAATTGTTCTTTATTTTACTTTATTCACTTTCAATTTGGAAATACACCTGTGGTGAAATGAGTTCCCTTATGTGGTCTTTTGCCTTTGGAAAAACAGTTTGAGAGATTTTTCCCCTAATCCCTGAGGAGTTACTTTTGCCCTAGTTTTCTATCCTAGAGTCTTCGTTACTTTTGTCCAGGTTGATTGACATTTCCTGGGTAAACTGTAAACAACTTGGTTTTGATACTTTTTGTCTGGTCATGGGCTGCAGCCTGCCCTGTGATTGGTATGCACCTTGCAGGGAGTGAACAGTAGATTATATAAATGAGGTGCCCATAGCCTACTACGCAAATGAAGTATCTGTGGCCTACTGAGAGGAGATTGCTTAGTTTGTGGCCCCCCACTGGAAGAGGCCATGCCTTGAGATTGACAGGGAGTTGTGTATATAAGCAGCCAATCCCACAGAAGTTTTTCAGTCAGACAGAAAGCAGGAAGAGAAGCAGCAGGAAGAAGCAGAAGGAAAAAAAGAAGAGAGAAGAAAAAAGAAGCAGAGAGAGAGGAGGGAAGGAAACTCCTAAAAGAGCTGTAACATGGGTCAAAGGCTATAACGCTGAAGACAGCAAGAGGCCCAAAAGGGCTCAGTGGCAGAGTTGGTGGTGACAGACAGCAGAGCCAAGAGGAGCCTGTTCTGAGGGGGCTGAGAGGAGGCCTGCACAATTTAGAGGAGCTGAGAAACCTGCCCTGCACTGAAGAAAAGAGACCTTGCCTGCATGCTTCCTGATCCGGATCCTGAGTTATACCTGTTACTTCTTTAATAAACCACTTAATTCTAAGGATGGTCTGTGAGTTCTCTGTGGCCATTGCAATGGATTATCGAACCCAGAAGAGAAGTAGAGAGTGCTGTGGGAGGGGCAGCTGGTGTGAGAATTGGTAAAAAGTTTGGAGAGATGAGGTCTGTCTGACTTGCACCTCATGGGAATCAGCTTTGTGGTAATGGTGAGTCTCGTTAGCCCCCATGAAGTTAGATAGGTTCTGATGCTACTATACTACTACTACCATTTCACAGTACCCTGAAAGGCTTCAACAAATTGCTCCTTGTTTTATTCTTACAGAGGTTAGTAACACTTAACCGTCTCCTACTTTATAACTTCACCACCACCACCAGTTGCAGTTAAGTTGGTTCTGACTCATGGCCACCCCATGTGTGTCAGAGTACAACTGTATTTCGCTTTATAACTAGGGGGTACAAATAAGCAACTCATTGTTTCACTTAGAGATCAAAAGGGAAAGTCACACTGTAGAGACCTGGGAGATGTATATGTTGTAGATGTGATACGAAGGTGTATCTTCTTGGATCACAATATGACAGAAGTACAGGGGTTGATTTCAAACTGATGAGAGACACCGAGGAAATGTAATCTAGAGGAATAGAATCAGTTAAGACTATCATGACTTTAAAGACAAAATATCAGTTTGGTAGTAAACCAGCATTCTTGGGCCATGATGCTGGTGCATTTGGGAAAAAAATTAAATCAAGTGAACATAAAGGCATTCTATTCCACTGTCTTTGGGAAAAATACAGATACAAGTCTGACCTCCAAGAATCAGTTCCAGAGTACAATAGGGTTTACTGACCATGTATTGGACAGGGTCAGCAGCTTTGGTGTGTGGTGGACACTTGTTCACTGCTGAGAATTGTTTGCCAGGCATCGTCTGGGGCTTCAGAGATGGTCCCAGCGTGGTTCATCTTGATCTGAACAAAACCAGTGAGATTACCAGTACTCATAGTAGTGGGAATAAGCTGAGGATTAGCAGCTTTTCAAAATAAAAAGCAGGGAGTACTAAATGTGTCATCATTGGGGGATGGGGTGCTCTGGGTTTTAAGAGGATTTGGACACATACAGGGATGGGTCATTATTATGTTATTAAGCATTTAAAAGTTAGTTTTATATTTGCCAAGTGCAAATATAAAAATCATTTCTTCATTATACAGGCACTAAAGTCTTGCATCATTAACCACATATTTAAAACAGCTTTGTATCACTTACAAGAATAATTTACAATATTAGATTATTGAATTTCTTCTGTTCTAGTGTCCAACTGCCTTACAGTCAAAATTAACCTGTTTACTGTCTCATCCTTAAATAAATTAAAATGTTCGAAACCACCAGCAGCTCCGTAGAGAAAGATGTGGCAGTCTGCTTCCGTAAAGATTTACAGCTTTGAAAACCCAGTGGGGTTGCTGGAAGTCAGAATCTACTTGACGGCAATGGGTTTAGTTTTTTTTTTTTTTTTTATTCTCTCATTTATCAAAAATTGACATATAGTGAAATGAGGAAATGTGCATATATATTCATCTATCCAGCATTAAAATTCAAGAATTGAACTCTGATTTTTTTTTTTTTTTAACCTGGTCTGCATTTGTATAGCATGCCAGGCAGGCAGCATGCTGTTACAAGAAAAGAAGGAAAATAATAAAATAAAAAATTATTAGCTTTGACTTGAATAACAAAGGAGCACCAAATGGAAACTCATCCACTAGCCAAGAAGGGCTGTAGTTCACTGTCCCATCCATCACCACCAGTTGGCGGATGGACTCAAGAGTAATGTAAGCTCTTTAGGTGCCAAGTTCTGTGCTTACGCAGCAGTCTTTGTCCTTGCCATCTGGGGAGGGGAGGACAGGGAGCAGACTGAAGCTCACAGTTCCACGTAGCAGCTCATCCCACTGTTAAAGAAACTGTGGGGTTAGCCAACAAAAATGGAATTCAAATTTGGAACCAGACCTCACCTGATATATTTTAATTGATTGTCATGTGATTGGCCATCTGTTTATAATTTGAGTGTCTTTTCTTTGTATGAGAAATGCTTTTGTACAGGGTGGGACTCATGCTTCTCTCAATTTCTATATGGAAAAAAATATTTTCTACCTTTTCATTGCTTTGCTGAGTAGCTTTCAACAAGTGTTTGGAAAAAGTCTGGATCCAGATTTATAAAGTATTAACCGATGCTATGCTCAAACAATGGGGTATTTTATGGGCTGTAAAGCTCTTATTAAGTAATGTTTTGGTTATGATAATTTTAATAATGATAATAGTAAACTACTTTAGAGGCTGGAAGACTCATAAGCCTTTTAAAATCAACTGGGATTATTTTAATTCAATTTACACCTTACGGACTAAATCCAAAATATCATTTGGATACAGCAATAGTTCTATGACTTATTTAAATGTCGCCATCTAGATGATTTATAAAAATTGCTGCTAGCTAGAATCATGGAACAAAATTATTGGGCCCTAAAATTTCTAGAAATGCAGACATTTTTTTTTTCACTTAAAATATGTTAGTAACATTTTTGGGCCAGACTTTGATTCTCTTGTCTAAACCTCATTTTTATGAGTCTTTTATCAAAATTTTGATAGTTAATATAAAACTTTGGAGCTGCATGTCTTAAGGAAAAAGAGCAGAGTTTCTCAAACTTCGGTGCGTCAGAATAACCTGGGAGCCCAGGCCCAGCCCAAATCTATGGAATCAGAATATTGGGTCTGGGCATCTTTATTTGGCACAAGTTGCTCAAGTAATTCTGACGGTGCTGAAGTTTGAGAACAAGTGAACTAGACCAGAGATGGGTAAACTATGGCCCCAAACCCAAATCCACCCATTGCCTGTTTTTGTAAATTACATTTTATTGGAATACAACCACACCCATTCATTTTTGTATTGTCTATGGCTGCTTTTACTCTACAGAGGTAGAGTTGAGTGGTTGTGACAAAGACCATATTTCCTGCAAACCTGAAAGTATTTATTATCTGGCTCTTTACAGAAAAAGGTTGCTGAGTCCTGAACTAGTTGAATGATATAAAAAAGAAATATACTTTTCTAGATCTGGGTATTTCAGTTGATTCAGTTATTCATTTGTTTGTTTGTTCATTTGTTTATACATTCATTTGTTCATTCATTCACCGAGACAAATAAAAATCAAACCAAACCCACTTGAGTCGAGTTGATTCCAACTCTTATCGACCCTACGGGACAGAGTAGAACTGCCCCATAGGGTTTCCAAGGAGTGGCTGGTGGAATTGAACTGCCAACATTTCGGTTAGCCGCTGAGCACTTAACCACTGCATCACCAGGGCTCCTTCTACCTAGACAAATAGGAACTAAAAATCATTGAAATGCTCATAGTGTTAACAAGAACTTTAGATGTTGTCTTTTAATTGTTTCAAACCTTTCAATTTTTTCAAAGAGAAGAAAAGCAGAGCTGAATAATATGTTTTAAAAATTAAATGTATTTGATTAAGGTTTTGGAGAATTAATGATTTTCCAGCTTGTTGCATCAAAATGACTCATCACTCAGTTATACTCTGCAATATCATGATAGCAGCTCAATGATTAAAGCAAAAGTCAAATGTAAGAAAACATAACTATATTTTGAAACATATTCGCATCAAAAAGTGGATGTTCTAGAAGAGATACAGTGGCTTAGATGCAGGTTTGAATTCAGCAAGACAGAAATGGGAAAAAGGACTAATGATCTTTAAGGTTGCCTAGCCAAAAACAGCACCTCATAAAACAAGGATGCTTTCTGGTAATACAGTACAAGAATGCTCTGTACACAGCATGAAGCATCTTGAAATGTGAATAAACTGGAAGAGGCTCCAAAAGGAATAGATTTGCTCAAGTGAATGGGAGGACTGCGCTACAGCAAGTCTTTTGATTTACATAGTCTGATTGCTCCAAGGCGTGCACAGCCCTTCCTACGAGCTGGGCCGGATTTTCCTCCCAGTGCCTGCAGGAGATGTTGAATTGACATCACAGGGAATTGTCAGCAGAGAAGAGAGACTGATTGCTGGGCTGCAGGAGGGAACAGGAGACGGGAATTAGGTCCCTTACACCTTGTTCATCACGTCATTCACTCCCTTTTTCAAAGATCTTCAATGACTTCTTATTACTTAAAGGATTAAAGTCAAACCCACACTGGCATTTTGGGCTTTCTCTAATCTGTCCCTTATGCTGATATCACAAAGCATTTTCATGCCTATTAACTCATTTGCTCTTTACAGTACCCCTCATGCAAGTCAGAGGAGGAGGAAGTATCCCCATTTTTCTGATAGATAAGCTCAGGTTTTGCTGGTTTAATAGGCTGGCTAGAGTCACACGACCAGGGCAGTGGTGGTTTAGTGGTAGAATTGTCACTTTCCATGCTGGAGACCAGGATTCGATTCCGGCCAATGCACCTCATGCACAGCCACCACCCATCTGTTGGTGGAGTCTTGTGTGTTGCTATGATGCTGAACAGGTTTCAGCAGAGCTTCCAGACTAGACTGACTAGGAAGAAAGGCCTGGCAATCTGCTTCTGAAAATTAGCCAATGAAAACTCTATGGATCACATCAGTCTGATGTGCAGCCTATCATGGGAATGGCACAGGATTGGGCAGCGTTTGGTTCCACTGTCCATGGGGTTGCCATGAATCAAGGGCCGACTCTATTACAGCTAACAACAACAACAAAGGTTACACAGCAATAAATGGCTGAGTCAGGACTAGAACTCATGTCTCCTGCACCATATGACATATTCATGAATTTTATCCTCTAAGTTACACTTGTTCCCAAAACACATCCTATGTTCTCCTACCTCCTCTTTGCTCTTCCCTCTCCTTCTCCATGTAGACCACTGTCTCCATTAGCAATCCCTTCCTGGGCACTCCAGTCGTTAGGGTTCACTCTCCTCTGAACTCAAGCACTTTTGGTCAAACTACCCCTTTTCCTCAGAGTCCTACAGTGTTTTGTGGCATTCCTCGCTTTGTTGGATATTTGTACAGTGAGACTCTTGAATTGCTCTTCAACTTTGCACGTGTGTATGTCCCACGTCTCCAACAGAACTTCATGCTCTTTGAACATCCACATAGTTGGTATTTCTTTTCTCTTCCACAATGCCTTGCAGAGCACATAAAGAAGGTGTGGGTGCCATAGATATTTGTTGGAGAAATTTCATTCTCATGCTATCGCTGAATATGATTAAGAGAAATGAGATGAAACTGAAAAACGGGGAAACCAGGTTGAATATCAGAAATGTGTTTGTCATAGCAAATTCTTTTCGATTGAATCAAAAACTTTCCAAGGGCAACAACTGATGCTCCGTGTTTAGCCGAAGCCCAGAGTCAGAAGGGCTGACTGATCTTAAACTGGGCATGACATAAACCAGCCCCTAAGAAATTAAGACTTGGAGACTACATGGATAAGACAACCCTTTTGTACCTTTTACTTATTCAGGCCCGCAGATCACAGGAGTTGGATTATCAGGGAGAAAGAAAGGCAGCATTTTCCTTCCGAAGTGCTGGTCTTGCCATATCCCCACCTTCCCGAGGCTAGTGGTGCTCTGTGCTTTGCTGGACTGGACCCAGGGGTACAGCTGCGACCAGGCAAACCCTTCCTTGTAGGTTTTCCAACATCTTCTCCTCTCTCTTTGGTTGTGGGATTAAGAGCTAAACACAGTTGCCTTTGGAAAGTAGGAAAAATGCAAAACGAAATTCATGGAAGTATCACCTGACAGGTTAGTTGCAAACTGTAGTGCAGGCTTGGCTAAGCCTCCAAGATGCCCACTTTCTGCCACACTCACTCATAGGCAGTTTCTCTCCCACGTCCATATACTGTGCATTTCCTTCCCAGTTGCACTGTTCCTCCTAGGACCACACTGACCACACCTGTGATCAGCATTCTCTGGGTTCAGAGCCCCAGTCAGCTAGGCAGGGTGGTGTGGTCTATACCCTATTTCCTCTGTTTATGGATGACCAAGTGAAAACTAAATGCTAGGTTCTACCTATTTACATTGATGACTTCCTCTCGATTTACTAGATCCTTCTGCCACAGAAAGTGGTTATATTAATCTGAGTGCTACCTGGGAAGTTGAAAACTTATGTGGTTTTTATTACTTCTGCAAGAGCCTCTCAATTATGTTCTACACACATATTTCTTCACTTAAGAGTAAAACAGAGCTATGTAAAGTGAGCAGCATGTTTACAGTAGATCCTATGGCTTGCTATCAAATTAGTGGCAAATCAGTATTACAGTAAACAGAGGTCAAAGATCAAACCCACAATTTCACATAAAATTCAAAACACGGGACACAAAATACAAAAATACAAGGCTCATGTCATGAGACCATCAACTACTCTTAAAAAATAATCAAAGCCAGGAAAAGATGAGAGGAAACAAAATTTAAACATGATTTTAGTCCAGAATTTGATGCAAAAGCCAGACCTTACAGAGATCTTTTTTAAACCATGACAACTGACTGCATGTCACTCATCTTAAATGGAAACACACATCAAAAGGTGGCAAGAACAAAGATTTAGCAACTCTCGGATTCTATTCATGGACTGGACACTAACTTTAGACGAGTCAAAATCTGTCTTCATTTTTCACTCTGAAAGACAGGGTGGAAACTATTGTTTTACTTCTCTTGATGAACAGCTTCTCTGGAGAGAAGGCATGCTAATAAGGAGACAGTGCTAATTCTCTCCTAGATTTGATTAGATGTATTTTTTGAAAGGTCAAATGATTTAGTAGCATGAAAGTGTACACACCACACCCCATTTTTACTGTAGGCAGCTCTCCATTCTTGGCTTCTGATCAGGGAAACTAGGAAAATTACATTTATTCCATCTTAAAGTGATTGTTGAAACCAAAAAAACCTAAAAATTGATTACCATTTAGACCTTATTATTAATTCTGAAGTCTTAAATTAGCCAACAACTCATACCTATCATTCTTAATCTAGGATTAATTAACCTTGAGTTAAAATATAACATTTTACTGGAGGCTTAAATGAATGAACTAGGCCAGAAGATAAATATTATAGGGGGTCAATGAAAGCCTTTTAAAACAGAGGTGAGAATAGCTCCGAAAGAGTTCTGAATATTTAAAAACAACCTAGTCGATAATTTTAATTATAATGCTGCTTATTAACATGTAAGTATCTGCTTAATCAATGCCACCAGATGTCAGTATATCCTGTATAATTACTACTGAGTTCTCAAAACCTTCCAGAGTTATTCCAGTTAATGAAAATGATGTAGTGGCCAAATAATGAAGGCTCTCTAGAGGATTATAAATCCTGCTCCTCAACATTTGTTATGTTATGGTAGAGGCCCCTCAGTTTAGATGCAAATTCCCAACTTCCCAATAAATCTCTGCACTGAGGTTCTTGGAAGCAGGGATCCCATATTCGGAAAGTGATGCATGGTCTTGGAACCCCAGTAGCATGCTGAAGAACACAAATCTGAGTGCAGATTCAGCCAGTCCAGCTCTGGACTTTGCCTTTGTGATTTTCAAGCCTATTGACGTTACTTTCTTCTGTTAATTAATTAATAGGAAATGCCTTACTGGCATTTGGTATTTAAACCAAAGGCTTTATGAGCTAGTAAGTGGAATTTTTATTAATGGAGAACATAACTTTTATGGAACTCCTGGATACGTGTTGGGTCCTTTACCTTTGTTGTCTTATTGAAATGATATGGAGTTGGGAAAGAAAAAAGTTAAAAATGCCCTGCAAACTTGGTATGTGCCTTTTTTTGACAATTTGAAGGATTCAAACTTGTTTAAGAAAGGCCTGGTGATCTACTTCCGAAAAATTAGCCATTGAAAACTCCACAGAGCACAGTTCTACTCTGACACACATGAGGTTATCATGAGTCAGAATCAACTCAACAGCAACTGGTTATTAGCACTGAGTTATCCAAACCTTCCTTCCGGAGTTTTCATTTCAGTTAAGGAAAATGATGTAGTGGTCAAAAAATTAAGGGTCTTAGTAAATTAGGCAAAAATTTTGTATTTTTAGGTTTTTATTAAGCAATAACTAGAGCATTCTTTTAAAGAATAAACCTGGGAGTCTTTTTAAAAGAATAGTAAGGACACCGTTTAAAATGCTATTTAACCCTATGCCTTTATTTGTGAAATATATGTGCATTTTGATAACTCTAAACTCTAGAAATATTCAAAGCCCCTAGCACTTTGCTGTATTTTCAGAAAAAATTAATTTTGTATAAACAAGGTCCATGTGGGAACTTCACGTTAAAATTCTCTTGGTGGGGTCGTCCTAGGCATAGTCCCCAGCTGAGCTCTGCAAGGCAGCTCCAGGCTTCTTGCTGCATAATGAAGAAGGTACATGTCATCCTAAGAATAAAAGAGTCCTCCTTTATTCTAGAAGTTGATATTCCTGCAGGCTTTACTCTTGAAGGGAAATCCTTTGAAATATTAATCTTTAGTAGGAGAAAAATTGCTATAATCTTGGTTCTTTATGACAGGAGGAAGGAGAGTCTTACAAAATTTCTTGAACTCTACTTACAGAAACATTTGTACACCCGCAATTGTGCTTGTGAAAAGGTAACTTTGACTTTTTTTCCCAAGTTTATCTGTCTTTAAAATGTCTTTGAAATTCACTACAAACAGAGGCCTCCCCCGCCCGCCCCCCAAAATGCACATGCACACATATTATTTCTTTGGAACCCAGAGACTGCTGAAGCAAATATTTAAGGAATCCCTATTGGGCAAAGCCAAACAGGAAATTTTAATTTGGTAACATGTACATTTCATGAAATAGACCCCCAAAGTCATTGTATTTGAATATCTGCATTCACGTTGATCATAAAGCCTTAGAAATCAGAAAATTTTACCTAGTAATCTAAAGAAGAATCTACAAGAGTCACTCTTAGACAAATCTTACTTGTTCTTGAATGTTTCCTATAAAAACACATTTCACAAACTACAAGCTGAGTTATTGGATGAATCAAAGATATGACAGCTGGGAAGACTTTAGCCTCAATTTGCTCTGGGAGACACTGAGGCTCAGAGCAGGAGTAACGGCTTCAGCGTCTCATAGGTCAGAAGCATTATGTGAGTCCCACCCACTCCTCAGGCCCCTGGGAATTTTCATTACTTAATCTTATTAATAATAGTTTTATTATAAATTAATTTTTTTTTTACTCACAAAATTGGTTTCTAGGCATTAACTAATCTTCCCAGCAGGCCATGAGACAAGTCGATGACAAGCATAATTAATCTTTTAAATCTGGGAAAAGAAAACAGGAGAAACTGGAAAGCATTTCCCACACACCATCTCACTTATTCTTCAGAAAACCTTTTGAGGTAAGGAATACCCTTTCCATCTGACCAATGAGGAAACTGGCTCCAACAGGTTAATTAACATGCCCCAATTCCCTATCTATTTATGTAGCAGAGCCAAGACATAAACCCAGCTCTGTCTGACTCCAGAAACCATTCTCTGTCCAGTCCAAGATGTTTCCGTTTAAGTTACTCATCCAAATTTACATGATGAGGGATAATAGAATTGGACACCAAACTCAGTGCCAATTCACTGGGTTATGTTTGAACAGAATTCTCACAATGAAATCCAACAATACAACTCCTACTCATTAACCAACAACGATCTAATTTTTTTTTTCTTTCTTTTATTGCCAGTCCTGATTTATTGCACATACTCAATATCTTAACTAAATTACAGGTTTGCTTTCTCTTGAAACCTGGAAACCACCCTGAAAAGATCAATACAGTAATCACTGAGGAAATAAAATGGTAAAGAAACCCCAGGAAGGAATACCAATCAAACGTGGTTTTAACCACAGACATGCCATGGATGTGGTCAGCAAGCTTCCGTGTGCTCAGGAATTCGTTTGAATGGGACATGAAGAGAGAACATGGACTCAGAACGCTCATGTTGGCTCTGCGCTCCAAATGTTGTATTCTCTCTCTGTAGCTCATCCTTCCCCCATTTCTCATCCCTAATTTGAAACCTTCATTTCCAAAACAAAAGAGAAAGAAAAAAGAAAAACAAGGGTGCATATATGAAGGGATAGTGGTGATGGTTGTACAACATAAATAATGTAATTTAATGTCTGGATTACCTGTATGACTGAATTATACATGTAAAAAGTGTTGACATGGCAAATGTTTTGTGTTATATATATTTACCACAATTAAAAAAAAGAGTGCATATACCCTGAAAATTTTGTTATCCAGTTATGGGAGGTTGATATTGTAGTGACAAGTTCAGGGTGAAAAAAAAATGATATATTTTAAAATTCAGTCTTGTTTACTCAGCATGGATCTCAATAGGCTTAGGTGGTGCCAAGTTCTTAAACAGACTTCAGTATGGTGGGAGCAATGGGAAATAAATCTCTTCCCTCACCAGATAGATAGCTTTGTTTGTTTCTAACTGAATGATGGAGGCAGTTTCTACACTTGTGTTTAGATGATGATCCCCAGTGTTCTGGAAAAGTAATAAGATCCTTCCTGGGGTCAGTTGGAGCTAATCCTCAAAAGATCACAGGGTATTTGGCGAGTGAGGCTCCTAAGGACACCAGCAGTTGCTGAGTAAACACTCCCAGCCTAACTGCCACCATTTTGTTCTTGGGTACATGGAGAATATGTGTAACCAGGGAGAATGGAAAGTGAAATGAGTTCACAGGATTGCACAAGTATTACTTATTTCTTTGTTACCCGCTGGGGAAGTTCACGAAGTTTAAGACACTGTCTTGGTCAGGGTGTTCACTCTCCAGTTCGTCCTGTGAGGCGCCTTCAAAACTTCACCCAGCCATAACCTTAAAAGCAGTCTCGTAAAAATTCCTGCTGTTCTGACACAATGGAAAGAGAAGCTGTCATTTTTGTTGCTGTTGTTTGAATATTCTGTGCAGGAGATGAAGGTTTACTCTGGTTCACCCCTCTGTGCGTCCTTTGGTTCTGAATGACCCAAAGCCTGGGTCACAGTCCTTGCGTCACTCTGGTGAGCCTTGACTTTCACAGCCCTGTGGCTGTTCCCAAGGCCGGTACAGAGCTGCTGTCAGAGGGCGCCTGAGCACAGCCAGAGACTGCAAATGTCTTCTGCCTTGTTTTGTCTTTAGTGAACAATTCCTGTGTGCCCATAAAGGAGAAAACAAATTAACATTTCATTGACCCAAAAAGGGCAAGCTCTGAAACCTCCATGCAACAAAAAGAATCTAGACTGGAAAGAAATTACTGACTTTTGTGAAGATTTGCATTCACAATACAGTCTGTGCATTGCTGGAAAAAGTTTGGATACTCAAACGCAGGTGTTTGAAACCTATCAAATAATTCTCACCACACACCGATTTTTCTTAATCATTACCATGACATTTCAAGGTAAACTGTTGGCGTTTTTACCTCCAACAATTCTGATAAATAAAAAGAGAGGCTCTGTCTCTTCCTCTGTCTGTAAGTTTTGGAAAGTGTTTTTATCTAAGTTTATACTTAGCATGACATTTATGACATGACTCTCTCCTTTGGCGCTGAAGTACATTAATCTAAAAATTAATGATAAAACAATAGAACTACTAGTAATAGTTATTATTTATTGCTTAATTTGTATGGACCATCATTATTTAATTTTATTCTCACAAAAGACAAGTAACTAAATAAATAAGGTTATCATCAAGTGCTTACTATGTGCCAGACATTATTTAATCCACTTTACATGTATTAATTCACTTCATCCACATAACAATTTGAGAAGGTAGGTAAATAACTCAGCTCAAGTTTTGCATCTGGACTATTGCAGTGATCTTCAAATTGGTCCACTGACTACAGTTTCTTCTTATGCCAATCCATCCTTCAGAGATACTAGAGTTAAGATTGCCTTTTCCTTCAAACTTTCAAGGACTTAACTATTGCCTCTGGAGTGAACTTCAAACTCCTTTGTGTGGCATTGGCGGTCCACCAACGTTGGCCTCCAGCCTTAACAACATCCATTAATTTCCACCATCCACTCTGGGATGTGACCACCTTTGCAACATCTCTCAGCTCTATGGCACTCTTTGATGCCTTCAGGCTTTTGCATATGTTACTCAGGTCACTTCTCTCCATCCCTACCTGCCATTACTACTCTTTCCTATGCGCCCTTCATTTCTCACGTGAATTACTGCAGCCATCCTCAAAGTTGTCTTCCTGCTCTACTCTTTATCCCCGCTAATCCGTTCTCTCCCTACTCAGGAGCTAGAGTAATCTTTCAAAAATAACTTCCTACTGAGAGCAGAAAAAAGTCCAAACTCCTTAAAAGGGCACTTTGTAACTCCACCCCAGTTTATCTCTCCAGCTTCATAGCTCATTACCCTCCTATAAATAGACTCTTTCACTCCAAGCCTTTGTACAGAAAGAGCCCTTTGTCCTGAATATTCTGCCAACGCCTACTCAACCTTCAGGTCTCAGTTGGGATGCCATCTCCTCCAGAAAACTATCCTGAACTCTTGCCCTTGTCCAGTGTCTTCCAGGCCCGGCTGAGTACCACAGCACGCTGTGCTAACCACCTGCTTTGTTCTTTTCCCACAGTATGGTCACTACTTGGTTCTTGTCAGCTTCAGTACTGGACTGTGAATTCCCTAAGGGCAGGACTATCATCTTATTCACTATTATTGCCCTAAAGCCTACCACATAGTAGGAACTCAATAAATATTGTATTAAAAAATGAGCAAATGAACAAAGGAATGAATATCTGGAATGTCGTCCTGACTTCACTTCCTGATAAAATCCCTGCTTTGCTTCAAAATCTGACTCCAACTTCAGCTCTTATCTAAAGCTGTCCTTGCCCTGTTCTCTCTGTAGAAATAGCAATGCTCTTCTCTGTGTTCTTCTGGAAATATGTATATATATATACATCTTTTCCTGGGTGGTGCAAACTAACCTAAAGGCTGGCAGTTCAAACCCACCCAGCAGCACTATGAAAGAAAGGCCTGGCGATCTGTTTCTGTAAAGATTATAGTCAAGAAAACCCTATGGAGCAGTTCTACTCTGTACCACATTGGGTTCCCATGAATCTAAATTGACTCGATGACAACAGGTTTTGGTGTACATAGTGTATATATACACATATATACTGTGTGTGTATATATACATCAACAGGTTTTGGTGTACATAGTGCATATATATACATATATACTGTGTGTGTATATATACATATATATACATAGATACACACACACTCACACAAGTGTAATCCTGCTAAATTGTAAGCTCCTTGAGGGTAGGGATTACATTTTCACCTACTAAAAGTTCAGTTCCTAGCACACAGCCTGGAACTTCGTAGACTGTGAATAGCATTTGTTGAATTGAATACTGTATTCACTTTGCCTCTATTCACATCAGTTTAGAAACTTTTCACTACAATTGCATCCTTACAAATGAAAAAAATGGAGGATGCAAAGAGAAAAACAAAGAAAGACGTACCTTTGTGATGAAACAATGCTGAACACCCTTTACCCACCCCACCCCCCCAAATAAACACCCAAAGTTCTGCTCCGGGGGCTTTCTACTTCCTCCATCTGGGAATCCGGGGCACTTTGTCTCAAGAACATGGTCTTTCCCCTTTATCTTCTCTCCACTGACTCCTCTGCAATGGATCTGTAGCTCAGCACATGCTTAGCCACTTAAAGAGCAAATATTGCTTTTCCACCATGTTAACATTCATTGCTGGGCAGGTGGCAGATCTTCAAAGTCTGGGGCTTAGCCGTCCTAAGGAGCTTCCTCCTCAAAAGCAGCCAGATCACTCTCCACCCTGACTCCGTGTTCTGACCCTGTCCACACCCTTCCGTCCAGCTGTAAACCCCCTTCCTTGGCCACTCAAATGCCAACTTGGGTTCTATCCTACCCAGGAGTGAATTAACCAGTAAGTAAGGTACGCACAGGCTTAATTGTATTTACTTGCTAATCTGTGGTGAGCAATTTCACAGGGGTTTCACTACATCTTTGATGTGGTGGGGGACAAGTGAAAGTATGAACTGCAGATTGGTAGGAAGGTGCAGTTGGGCCCGTGTGTACCTTGCTTATTGGGTAATCTGACCGTGATCCCATCCTAGGGTCCACCTTCCACTCATTTATCATGCTGCTTTCTATCTGCTTGGACAGATTCTCCTCTCTAGATGCATTTTTTGATTGCTGTTTCTGGGAGTTTTTCAATCATCAATTTATCTGCTTTACCTCACAACCTAGTTTCTCTAAATAGCTTCCTTCTCTTTGTCATCCCTATGCCCCACTGGTTCTCCCTTCCAGGTCTTCTATAGATGGTCCCTCAAGCCTCTCAGTCCGTGTCCCCCTCAGTTCACTTCAATAAGCACTTATGGAGGGTTCACCATGTGTTAGGTGCTAGGGATAAATAACTCATAGTGCCTGCTCTTGTGAAGCTATCCTAGAGACACAGAAACAAATAAATACAGCCCAGAGCAATGATAAGTTTATAAAGGACTGTCTTCGTTTGGATTCCCCCAAAAAGCAGACCCTATGATAAGGATTTGGGTGCCATTCATTTATTTGGGAGGTGACTCCAGGAAGTATAATGAGGGAGGGAGTAAAACAGGGAGAGAAGAAGCCAATCAAGAGTATATTCACAAGCGAGTAAACGCTGTGGGCAACTGGGACTCAGTCCTACTAGGAACCCTCTGAGACTCCGTGTAGGTAAAGCACACTTCTGAATTTTCCCACTGTGGAGCAAGGGAGCTGGAGGATTTATTAACGAACGCCTGTCCCTCATTGGGTAAAGGCTGCTTCCAGGGCATTAATTCCCCAGAAATTTTGGCCAACCCCATGTAGGGATGAGGGTTCTCCTGTGGCCAGAAAAAGCCCTCAAGCCAAGAGACATGGATGCTTGAAAAAGAAAGCCATAGATGTCTACAGAAATTGTCCACTGAAGCTCCAGGTGAACCTAGGTCATATGAGTGAGGCATCGACAACACCTGTTACATGGATACAGCCTATGTGTGTGGAGGGGAGGGTATTGTAGGGAAGGAAAATCTTCATAGACTTCCATAGACAACTAGAGGTGTTGTCTTGGCAAGGTCTTGAAAATGAATAGTTCTCCAGGTGGACAACTAGAGGAAGTGTTTCACACCAAGGGGACAGTATGCACAATGAAGGCTCGGCAATGTAAACTAGTGTGCTAATGTGGGAAATCCCAAGCAGGTGGCTACAGACAGAGCTAGAAGGGAGGGGAAGGTAGGGTGCAAAGTGAGATTGGACAGCCTTGATAATGCCAAGAGACAAAATTCACAACAAAACGGTGAAAGGGTTTTGTGAGCGTTGGCCATGACAACACAGATGTAGAATGTAAGGAGTTTTGAGTGGACAGGCAAAAAGGTTGGTTCAACCATTGATCTAGGATATCCTCCAGATTTATGGAATTCATTTGAAGCCCTCGGCACTTCCTAGCTTCTGGCATCTTGTTTTCCTTCACTTTGTTTACTCACTCTGATGGAAGGAGAGATTTCCTTTTCCTGAACTTCTCAATTTTACTTTAGTCATTATCAGAGTCATGTGGAATAAAGACCTCAAGGAAAATGTGGCATTTTCATCTCTTATGAGGAAGCGTAATTTGGGGCTCAAGGGGATCCAAGCCTATGTTATTGACAGAAGAAACATGAGCCTCACGGGGGAAACAGAACAATATGGATTGGGATATTCTTACTTCAAACATATACCCCTGTGCTCAAATAAATAAATAACCCAGAAATATCTACAGTGGGAAAAGCACAGTGAACAGATTACGTCGATCATATTCCATCTGCGCATTTCATCTATATTTGAGGCGTTTGAGTCTCTGAGTAGTTCACATAAGCAAGGCTTTTGTTATGCTCCATGGGCTACCACTAATCCTTAGAAGCAGTCTTTGATGATATTCTTTCTCCATTATATTGTTTTACTTCATCAGCAAAGAAAAAAAACCAATGACATAAATAGAGGTTTTTTTTGAGATACATTGCATGTGGTCCAACGTTGCTGGAATTGCAAGATAAGAGATGAGGCTGGAGAGATGGAGAGGCAGGTCATGGCCTAATACCCCTGCCCAGGAGCAGAGCTGTCTTCTGCATGGGAAGGGCACTAAAGGGTTTTAAGCAGGAGGGTGAGGCAGCCAGATTTGTGTCTTGTTGCAGCATAAAGGATGACTTAAAAGAGCAGAGGCCAGATGACAGACTATCACAATATTCTAGGCAAGAGGTGGTTAGGGTTTGCACTAGGCAATGGAAGGAGGGAAGTATAGAATCAACAAATGGTACAGGGCATCCCAGAGAAGACTGAGCTACAAAGGGCGACCTCTGAGCAAAGGAGAGCCTTGGGCAGCTGGGTGGCCTTTGAGAGATTTGTGTAGGTGGCTGAGATGTCAAAAGTATTTTTCTCCCATCCCTGTGCTACTCCCCCTCATGTTTTTGTTGTTTTTTTTTTAGGTAGAGAGGATACACTATCTTACACATATTCCTTAGAAAGTCCTTTGTGTTTTTAAAGTTCCCTAGGCTCATTAAGGAAATAAAGTTCGTGTCAAAGAGGGAGCAGCTGGTTTCTTGCAAGGGTGGAGCTGCAGACATGGCAAGGAAAAGGGGCCCAGATTTTGAAAGGAATAGCAACCTGGATTTCCCAGGCTCAGTGCTTCTAAGATGGCAGATGCTCGGAGGAGAAAGGCCTGCAGCAAATTGCATTTGACATGTTTAGTACCAGCTAATTCAGGAATACCACTGAAGTTCAGAGCAATGCTAAGATCTGGAGGGCAAGTGAAGGAAGGTATTTGGCATTGAGGAGGTCAAGAACATGTAAGGTGGGTAGTCTGTTGGAGTGTGTTGGAGGAGCCATCCACAAAGCCACTGAAATATCCCAGATTAAAGAAGGGATAAGGTTCCACCTTTAAGATTTGTGGGATCTGGACAAGAGTACAAACGAAGTGTCCTCCTTCTCTCCCAGACCCCAGGTCTGTTCCATTATGAGGAGGGAAGCTTGCTCTCATTCCTGTGTGACGTCATCCTGCACATCCAAGCCCCATATGGATCCCTTGAATCAGCAGCTTCCTCGCTACCCCAAAGGGTGCACACTCTGGTGACACCACCTATACTCTGGATGATAGACCTATGGGAGAGGTCCTGGAAGTGGACTCTGGGTCATTTGGACAGAGACTACCAGGGTTCCAAGTACTCAGGACATGGTCTTGAAAGAGGAAGCATGGGCTCCTTGTAGGACTGTTTCCTCAGACCCTTGTACTCTTTGCCCCTTGGGTAGGCGCATGGCTATAGAAGGACAGGAGAAGCATCCTTTAAACGATGGGACTCAGGGTGGGGACCCTGGTTGCTCGGGTCTATGGGCAATACTGGCAAGGACTGGGATGGAGAGAAAGGCTGTAAGTCAGGTCCTTAGTCTTCAATGCATGTGTATGTGTGTCTTTGAATGTCTGTGTGTCTTTGTGTGTTTTGGGGAAGTGGGTGGCAGTGATGACAATAGAGGGTTAAGAGAAAGAACCCCCCCTTAATCCAACTCTACTGCCTTAGAATCAAATTAATTGTAAGGTTACTGCTGTAGCAGACTGATTTTCTGGTTTTCCCTGGTAACCTTCAGTTTCTCTCGAGTTAAAAGACAAGCTAGCAGCTTGGAAGATGCTGGGAGATGACACACTGAAAAGTGGTAGCTGGCAGCAAAAAAGAGACAGAAGTGTCCCCAAATAGAGAAACACAATAGTTGGGGGTCATTTAGTACCAGGGCAAATGGCCCTATATGCCTCCAAAGCTCCTCAAGACACAGCTCCATTACAGCATGGAACAATGACAAATGTTCTATTAGGAGTTTCCACTTTGGGGGAAAAGAAATGCTTTCAGTTGTGTAAAAAAAAAAAAAAAGCATTAATTGAGAGCTCCTCATTCTCTAACCATTCAGGGGACATTAGGAATTTCTGCCACTCCCATCTAAACTGAGTTCCAGACTTCCGGCTGCCTCTCTTCTGGCTCAGAATCACCTGTGCAGGTGCTATTCTTCCTCCACCTCCTCCTCCTCCTCACCCTCCAGGAGGATTCCACCTGCCCCGGCACACAGCTGCACTGCACGGCCCATTTCACGGGCAGGCAGGATAAGTGAGCTCCACTAATCCAAGCCTGAAAATGAAGGACAATTCTGCGTTATGCCCTAATTCACAGCCTCATCATTAAATTGTTCATCATAGACTCACATGGGGCTCTTAATTCTCTTACAACAGCTGGCAAATGGCAGGAGCAGACATTCCTACTTGCTAGAGCGGCTTCAGTAGGAGCAGTGGAGGAGAGTGAGGATAAGGGATAATAGTAAACAGAGACCAGTCACCTCCTTCTCCCCAACTCCCAAGTTTTGAACATCTGTGCTTCCATTCTGGGGGATTTGTTATAACTCCCAAGAGCTGGGCTGTTGCATGGCAACAAGAGAGGATGGGCCTGGGAGAGCCTTTGTATGGCCTTTAAAAGTTATCTCTGCTCAAGGCATATTACCACTGCCTTCCCCTGCTCAAATCCTCTCCTTGAGAGGCAAGAAGATGGTCCATCAGGAGAAACAGAGGCCTGCTTGCCTGAGCCACTGCCTGTCTCTGACCTCCATGTTCTGCTATATCCTAGACCCACCTGTAAGCTCCTGATCATCCCCAGCCACTGGGTACTGCCCCGTCAAATTTCCCCCTCTGGCCTTTAGGTTTAAACCATCCCAGGTGGCAATGCAATATTTGCAAGTGGCCTACAAGCAAACCTGAATTTTCCTAAAGGGGAGCCAGGGAACCTGAACCACCCATTTCTGCTTTTGCCATAACCAGGGCCATTCCCCAGCCTTCTCCGAGAGGTCTGCCTTTTGAAAGCTCTGCCCACCCAGTGGGTTGGCAATTAAAGGTCTTTCCCAGTCTCTTAGGGCTCTTCTCATCACTAAGGATGACCCCAGAGGCTCGTTTGGAAGCTTCCTCAAATGCATTTTTGTTATTGATTAAATATATAAAGGAGGAGAGCTTTATTCATTAGTAATTCTCCCCTGGATATACTTGCAAGAAAAGCATTGAGAGCAAGATAAGAACAATTCCCAGGGGTTCTTCAAGCTTCCCTCTGTGGGGAGCAATAGAAGACCAGGGAACATGGAGCCACAAGCTCCCCCAGCTTCCCTAGAACTAACTGGTACTACTCAGAGTGGAGTAAGAACCCCTGTGGCAATATCTGAGGACATCAGGAAAGAAAATAATGATAGTAGAGAGAATCATATATGAAGAAAGACCTCACAGGACAGATGTCAGGGCCAGTTTTGGAGAAAACTGAGAGTTAGATGTTATGGGGTAGCTGTGGAGTGTGAGAATTGGAGCAGAGTGAAAACTTGATTGTAAACTATGTTGCCTAGGATTAAAATTGGGTCCCCATATTTGAGAGATAAAAGTAGAGACTAATGTCCTTTTAAAATTAGTTTTAGCTTCTAGACTACATTTTCTTTTAATGTGATTTTGAACAGAGACTGGGCCATGTGGGACCCTAGAACCCTAAAAACTCCATTTGGACATTGTCCCATCTCACTGAAGAAAACACAATTGTTTTGCAAGTCATCTGACAAGACCTTAGGAAGGTCCTGTTTCTATCTGGAGATAAATTTGACCCTAATTCCATCAGGTTTCCCAATGCCACAGTCCTCATCTGGGGCACCCTGCTTCCTTCCTTGACTTTCTATCTCCAGTCAAAGAAACACATACGTTTACCTCTACCAAACACTTTGAGCATCCCCACAAAGTCAATTGCCAGGAAAGCCCTACAGTCCAGGAAGGAGAAAGAAGGTACAGTATTGTCAGCACTCCTTAGGCATATTACTGCCCAATGCGTTTTAGTCCTCTTCGCAAATGGCCTGGGTTTGTTTTCAAGAGTGGGCTAGACAAACTCAGTTGGGAAAAGCAACACGACTGTAGAACAAGAACATGAGTAGGAAGTCTAGGACGCTCATCAGTTTCTCACCATGGGATACTAATCCCACCACCTAGCTCAGTGTGGCAGAGTAGTTGAGAGCTTGAACTCCATTTCCAAGGGTATAAAGGAGGCATAAAATAAAAGATCTATCAAATATTTTGAGATCCTTAGAAGCACAGAATGTTAGAGTTAAAGGGTCCTAGGTAGGATTAGTTTTGTTATTCTGAGACTAATGGTATGTAATATTCAACAAAACAATAGAGGAGTTATAGAATATTTTAATTCTATCATCCCCTATGTCCTTGAGAACCAGGACTCTCAATGTGGAAGAAAGGAGATATGGATTTAAGAAATCAACAAAAGCTCTGTAATCCAGTATGATTAAATATATATATATTTAATTAAATACACATATATTATATAATTATATATAATTATTATGCATATATAATTTTTTAAACCCCAGTTCTGTGTACTAAAAAGCCTAGAGACAATGATAAACCCAGTAGCAACAGATATCCCTAGCACTCAGACTGCTTTTGAATGACCACTACTTACTTGAAAAAAGCAGAGCTCCTTAGAGAAATGACTGACTCCAAATGTAAGACAGGAAATGTATAAGATGAATACCTTGTCACACAAGTTAGCAAGAAATCTATCAGAGACTGCTAGAGTTATGTCAAAAGGACCCAGAAGCCAACTTGAAGAGATTCTACCAATCAAAGGACAATTTTAGCTTCAATAATAATAATCATTACAATGGATTGAAACTTATTAGATATCTTTAAATCCACAATATCATAATGATATTTAAAAAAAAAAAGAATTAGTCACCTAGAGAAGAGGTGGGCTCTATCATGTTTTTTTCCAGATGAACTGTACCACTGGATAACCAAATAGTACATAAGAGAAAGAGCCTTTTTATAGAAGTATTCCCATTGATAAATAAAAAAGAAATGATAGAATTAGGGTATCATCAATTTGCAACTCTTAAGGAATTAACAAATACAGGAAGATATAGATACATAGGCCAAAGGGACCAAGAGCAGAGGTATAGGAAAACTTGTGGGCAGACAGAAATTATAGTGACCATAACCCTCTCCAAGCCCAGAATAGCTGGAGGCAAAGTGGTGAAGTCATTAAGATAGAATCTTGACATCATCCTCTTTCCCTTCCCCAATTGGTGCTCTGCCCCTCCCAGAAACTCTTCTACATCAATTATAATATGACAGTTAAAACAACAATTCCTGTATTAATTAGGCTCTTTAAGGTTTGATGAAGAAACCTTCCAAATAACCTTTGGCAAAGGGTTTACTACAAGGTCACATGTGAAGGGCATGGCCTCCTAGATGGTGTCTCCTTGATGATCCCCGAACTTCTAAGTCATGGATGTACAGCAGAACTCATGGAGATGTGGAGCAGCTCAGCACCACTTGGGGCGTAGCCTGAACCTGTGTGACTTCCTTGCTCGTGTGTGGAGCATTCCCCAAGGGAGGAGCTGATCTGGTCTGACAGCTGATCTGTCACCATTCATTAGGGAAGAGCCCCAAGTGGACAAAGTTTCCAACCAACTCACCTTTCAGACTGGCTTCCCCTATATCTGGTTTACCCATGGCTGTCTTAATTTGAGTCCTAATTCCTACTGCAATCAGTTGGAGACAGGGTAACAAAGCTAATTTTACCAGATGCACCTAGTTAGAGGCCAGGCAATTCCATGTAGGAAGACTTTCTAATGGCTATTTTTTCCCACCTGTCTTACATCTAAGGAGTCTTTGGGTGGTGCAAATGGTTAATGCACACAGCTACTAACCAAAAGGTTGGAGGCTTGAGTACACCCAGTGGTGCCTTGGAAGAAAGGCCTGGTGAACTACTTTTGAAAAATCAGCCACTGAGAACCTGATGGAGCAAAATTCTACTCCAACTACTCTGACACATCATCATGAGTAGGAGTTGACTCAATAACAACTTTTTTTTTGTTTTTAATATCTAGACTTCTGGGAAATCTTAAAAGATTTAAGAAGAATACTCCTCTCTCCTTTCTCCATTCAGCTGCCAGGAATAAAAATATGATGGGGCTGCTGCAGCCATCTTAGAACATGAGGAAGAATGTTCTAAGGGAAAGTAGAGCACAGAGATGAGGCAGGGGAAGGGGGAATGTGTATCAGTGATGATTTTGTTTAGCTGCTGTGCTGGCCCCACGCTGCCTACCTCCAGACTTTTTGTGTGTGTGAGACAGAAATAAGCCATTGTTATTGGGAAGTTTTCTATTACGTGCAATTAAATATTTTCCTCATTGTTATAACCTCATGTATTCCAATCTATCAAAATCAACCAATTCTGGGCTCTTTCCCCTAAGGACACCACCAAATGTCTGCCTAACCTGCAAAGTGTATTCAGCATAAAGTGACTATGGCTGGTAAAGGTGCCAGGTGTTATCTTTTCCAGAAATGTCAGTGTTTTAACAGGCATCTTCAGATACTCAATGCTCTTGACCTATGTATATCTGCTATGGTGGACACTCTTATTTGCCCATTCAGCATTTATTCTTCCTTTCCAACAAAGTGCCGATTTTGTTCTGGTATCAAGTGTTTGTGTCCTAGGATGAGGCTATGATTCTTGTATTCTCTCTCCCCGTGTGGTTTCTCGTGTCTACTTCTCTCTGCATGTCTGGCTTATTCTTCTCTCCCTTCAGTTCAACTTCCTTAGCTATTCATATGGTAGAAAATGATGTTGCCAGAGCTCTCCCAATTACATGTACTCAGCTGTAACCATACAAACTAACTGCTTCTAAATTTTAAATTCCTGGGAGAGAGAATCCTACTGACTCAGCTTTGGTTAAGTGCATACTCTTAATTGCATATAAAAGTTGCATCAAGACAACTTCTGGGGCCGTTCATTCCTATGAGTAGGATATTTGGATTAGACAGATACCTCAAGAGGGTTTCTACTACAAGTTGATCCACCCTGGCTTCCCCATTCCCATGGCTACCCTCCCAGGGCTATGCTCTTATCAAAGCTAGAGCCTAGAAGAGTTATTGGCTAATAGAAATACTGCAGAAGGACCTTCACAGTTAGGTAGACTTGATGGGTGTAATATTCATCAATGTTTCTCATCAAGTCTTTCCAGCTCTCTTGTCTGGGCAAGTAGGATTTAATTTCCTGGCCCTATGAGATTGAATGGCACCATGTGACTACTTCTGGCCAATGAGTTGTGAGCATTTAATTGCTGGTCAAAGACCTTTCGTGGTCTTTGGGAAAGACCAAACTTGGTCTTTTTCTTCTGCCATGATCGCTGATAACATTTCAGGTACTGGTTGCTCCATCAGCTGGATCTTGGTGTAAATAATACAATGCAATGGGCCTATGATGGACATGTAACATAAGCAAATCTGTGATGGATATGTAATTAAGCAAACCGACAATGGACATATAATATAATAAAATCTTCAAAGGCATGTGACATAAGCAAAAATAAGTCACTGAGATTTGGGGATGTTTTTTAGTGCAGCACACCTACCCTATCATGACTGATACCATATGAACTGAACGGGGGTCAGCACCATTTCTGGAAAAGGACAACATAGCTCCTTATCTGTCACACAGATTCCTCTTCCCTCCTCGGTTCTGGGTCTCTCACGAATCCCTTGTCCCCACTTAGAAAGGGAAATGCTATTTCCTAGTAGTGATGACACCAAGAAATAAAGAAGCTGGGGACTTCTTTCTCACTTGGCCAAGGGTGGTGCCCCAGGCTATGCACACATGGACAGAGTTTGGTTGGGGGAGTTCGGTGCTCAATCCAGACTCAGAAAGGGATATCCTTTCAGCAGGACAGGGTCCAGGGGAGGGGGTGCACCATAACCCCAAACCACCATGTAAGTATCTTGATGCTGTGCCCCTTCCTGCTAAAATCAAAGAAGAGGGGCCTAGAGGTCTGGAAAGCTGAGCTGAAAGCCATGGGTGCTCCAGCACGCACAGATCCCAAATGTGGGAATGTTATGTGATGATTTTATGAAATATAAAAGTCAAATGAATATTTCATGAAGAAGTTATCTTCCCAAGATGCAATAATGGAAAATTCCTTTCAAGAACTGATGTTTAGACCTCACAAAAATGCGCGGCAAATTGCATTGTGATTTATTTGTCAATGTTTTTATAGGTTAGGCGTTACTTTCTACCCCACAGCTGGAGTCAATTTTTAATATTTAAAAGTGGAAAGAAAGCAAAACCTAAACACATCCAGAGCTGTCTGTTTTAGATTGAGCTTTTCCCAAACAGTGCTGTTTAGAACTGAACCCTTGAGCATGGTCGGTCAGCGGCCAGCTGGCACTTACTTTCCTGCAACATAGAATTAAAATATCTGGGACTGGGCAGATTACATATAAGACCTCCTAAATTGTAGTTGGTGGGTCTGGTGTTTATAACCACTTTCAAATGCACGTAGCCTGTCTGCCCTCTCGATTGAAGAAGGAAAGAGCCTTTGTGCTTTTTATTCTGGGTTTCTCTTCATGCTCTGAGCTCAAGGTGCCATGAACATAATTTTCAAGTCCAGTGGTTTCTGGCCCCCTTAGATGACTGGGTTAGCAGGGATTCCACAAGACAGTCTCCTTGGTGATTTCTAGCATACCAACAGTCTATTGAGAAGAAAATTGGCCTCCCTAGGCTTTGACTTCCATGGACTTTGGTCTGGGAACTACCCAGGGACCATTCTCCCAGGTAAAACCATGATGCTGGCCCAGAGGTGGGTTCTCACGGCAAGGGTTCAAATCACAAAAGAGATGGAGCCTTGAAGCTTAATTCTATTAATAATTCCCTGGGGCCACATCTCTAGGCTCTGACGGGGGCCTTATTATATCAAGTGACAAAGAGCTCACAAAGCAAGACTGGGTCTCTGTTATTGGGAATACCATAGAATGATGTTCCCAGAAGCAGGGGATTCATACTCAATGCATGGCACGTCATACTTCATGCCCAATTGCAGCCTCCATTGTTCAAGCCCGGAGCTGGCAATGGCTACGTCTATGTCTGCCATGTGTGTGCTTACCAACAAAGGATTCAGTAACACACAACATCTGGAGGGAGAAAAAACATCCCTAACTGTGACAGGCACAATCCCTTTGGGTAACATGGTTGATACCCTTCCGATGGAGGAGTGTTTCTCTTTGCCCTCTCCTTCCCTCTCCCTCCTGATCATTCTACAGCCAAGACCCACAGGAGGAGTTGACCCATTTCCAAATGTGAGCGTTGGTCCAGTGGAATCTGCCAGTCAGTGGAGGGCCCTTGGGGCTGCTGACAACATCCCCTAGTCAGGCTTCGAGAAGCACCAACCACTTCACAGAGACAAGCTTTGGGTTAAAAGGAGCCTCAGCAAACCATAGAAATATCAAATGTGCAAACATTTTGGGCTCAGCTTCAGCTACCGTGGCCTTTCCCCAGGAAACATGCTCGAGTTCCTCAGTAGGGACACTAGGATCAAGAGAACCCCCAAATTCCCAGCATCAACAAATGAAAGGATGGGGAAGGGCAGTGATTATTCCCCATCACAAAAGGATTTTCTCGCCTCACAAAAAGGATTTGCTACGGGTTTCCTTTTAAAAGTGCACACCCCAAGAACACTCACCATGTGATTCAATTTAATGTGCAAATCTCCAGGAAGACACCCAATGCATAAAGCGAGGTACACAGGCAATTGGAGCTAAGGCGCAGCGGACCTGCCCGCCAGCAGGGGGAGCTCTTCCCCTGGTTGAGGCAGTCATCACAGATCTCCAAGTCACCCACCCGTTTGTAAATAAAACCCCACTGGGGCTTGAAGAGCGAGGAGTTAGTGCTGAACCCTGCTGTCCGAAAGAACACAGATGCCCAGTGGGTTTGTGCTTTATCCTAGGACACTATGGAGTCACTGAAGGATTCTCAGAGATGTGTGGAGTGGCAGTGTGTCTAACCTCTTTGGAGAACCACATTTTCAGGAATGGTGTTCTCTTTGTTTCCAGATCTTCTTAAAATGCATTACAGTGATGACCCATGAACAGGGTGGATTACTCAATCAGCAAGGTTAGCACAGGCTTTACTTATTAATCTGTAGTGAACAATTTCTCGTGGGCTTTACATCATGTAGTGAAACCCGTGAGAAATTGTTCACTACAGATTAGTAAGTAAACACAAGTAAGCCCATGCTTACCATGCTTACTGGGTCACCTGTCCCTGTCAGGGATTGTAATTTGAAAAGAGGCTTTGATTCTGTAGGAAGGTGCTGTGGGCTAGGAGAGAGACAGATGCCCACCATACCTAGAAGCAGAATCTTTGATGTGGTGAAAAATGTGAAAGTGTTCACTACAGATGATCTGGTATGCACTGTGCTTACCTTGCCTGTTGGATAACCTGCCCTGCCCATGAACCAAATACTTTCCAGGGAACAAGGGCAGATTAGGCTCAGGGTCGTTTCTCAGGGCGTGTATAGCTTTGTTTTGTTGGAGGCTTGGAGGAAAGCAGGCATGGTTTAGGGGAATGGGAGGGAGGTGGGAGGCAGAAATGCTATCGCTTTATGCTTCAGTGGAGCTCCAAACCTTGAAGCAAGCAGCTTGGCACTAAAAATGATGCTGTTAAAAAGTTAATGGGCAAGACCTTCTGAGAAAAGCGTTGTGGAGATAAGCATCAAGAGGAAACTGCACTGTTTTAAATTTGCCTGGATCCGGGGAATCAAGAAAAGCTGAGCCACTTCATAAGCTGGACTGCAGAACACACACATGCACACGGAATCCAAACACTGCCCAGGGACAAACATCTCACAAAAGCAAATGAAGAATGACTTCTCTGAAGAAAGAACTGGGGAAATGGTATTTCCTTCCTGTACTGGGAAGCAAAGTCATCATAGTCTTGGGAAGAGATGTAAGCTCCAGAGGACAAGGACTGGTACCAGCACTTTATTCCTGCTGAATAGTGATAGTAAAAGCAAATTTCTGGATCAAAAGGCAGAGGAACCCAAGAGAGAGTGATGAAAAGGAGGAATGAGTATTCTCTTGAAAATACTTTATATCAGAATTCAGGCCACTAGGATCTCTCTCCAGGATGCCTGCAATAGCCTCCTAATGGGCTTCCTGCCTCTGGTCTTGATTGCCCCTCCCCCACTCACCCTCCATAGTGCTGCCAGAAGGATCCTTCTAAATCTGATCTGATTAGAATCCTTCAGTGACTCCCCATCACCCTCAGGATAACGCCCCAGCTCTTTGATGTAAGTTACAAGGCACTCCATACTTTCATCTCTGAAGATATTTCTGAATCTCATCCCTTACCCCTTCCCTAGGAGGAAAGCAGGCATGGTTTAGGGGAATGGGAGGGAGGTGGGAGGCAGAAATGCTATTGTTTTTTATGCTTCAGTGGAGCTCCAAACCCCTTGTCTTCCTTGCCTTCTATGCAGGACAGCATCAGACCTCCTCATCTAACTTCACAAAGGGGAAGAGAATCAAGATTAACATCAGCCCAAGGCTGATTCCTATGAGGTGGAATTCAGACATACCTCATCTCTCCAACATTTTTACCAATTCTGACACCAGCCATCCCTCCCACGGCACTCTCTGCTTCTCTGCTGGGTTCGATAATTCATTGCAATGGCCACACAGAACTCACAGACCACTGCATAGTTTAAAGTTAAGAAAGGTGTGCATCAGGGTTGTATCCTTTCACTATACTTATTCAGTCTGTAATCCAAGAAATATGAAGAACAGGGCATCAGGATTGGAGGAAGACTTATTAACAACCTGCGTTATGCCGATGACACAACCTTGCTTTCTGAAAGTGAAGAGGACTTGAAGCACTTACTGATAAAGATCAAAGGCCACAACCTTCAGTATGGATTACACCTCAACATAAAGAAAACAAAAATCTTTACAAATGGACCAATAAGCAACATCATGATAAATGGAGAAAAGATTGAAGTTATCAAGGATTTCATTTTACTTGGATCTACAATCAATGCCCATGGAAGCAAAAGTCAAGAAATCAAATGATGCCTTGCATTGGGCATATCTGCTGCAAAAGATCTCTTTAAAGTATTAAAAAGCAAAGATATCACTTTGAGGACTAAGGTGCACCTTACCCAAGCCATGGTGTATTCAATCACCTCATATGCATGTGAAAACTGGACAATGAATAAGGAAGACAAAAGAAGAACTGATGTCTTTGAATTATGGTGTTGGCAAAGAATATTGAATATACCATGGGCCGCCAGAAGAATGAACATATCTGTCTTGGAAGAAATACAGCCAGAATGCTCACTAGAAGCAAGGATGGCAAGACTTTGTCTCATATACTTTGGACATGTTATCAGGAGGGTCTAGTCCCTGGAGAAGGACATCATGCTTGGTAAAGTAGAGGGTCAGCAAATAAGAGGAAGCCCCTGTACGGGATGGACTGACACAGTGGCTGCCATAATGTGCTCAAGAATAACAAAGATTGTGGGTATGATGCAGGACCAGGCAGTGTTTCGTTCTGTTGTGCACAGGGTTGCTACAGGTTGGAACCGAAGTGAAAGCACCTAACAACACAAAAACAACAGGTTACAATTCGGGATCAGGATCAAAAGTTTACAACTTGGGACCAGGATCAGGAAGCACATAGGCAATGACTCCTTCCTTCAGTGCAGGACAGCTCTCTCAGCTACTCTTGGTTGTTCAGGTCTCCTCTCAGCCCCCTGAGGACGGGATCCTCTCGACCGCCTCAGGTTCTGCCTCCTCTCTCAGCCGTTGGCCCTCTCTCTGGCCTGGCCTCTGCCCTGCTCAGTCAAGTGTTACAAAGCTCTTAACTCCGCCAACAAGTGCCTGGAGGTACCCTACTTTGTCAGCATGCCTCCTGCCCTGAGGTGCTCAGCTCTCCTGCTCCATGGATTGGCACACCCACTGTAGCCACCTCACTCTGTGGGCTGGAAAGCCCACCGTGCCGTCTCCTGTGGGCCTCCTGGTTCTGATGCTGCCATTTCTCTGCCACGCTTGCCACCGCTTCTCGCTCTCTCACGCCGTCTCTCGTGTTATAGCTCTCTGTCTCCTGGGTTTAGGAGGTTCCCAGGGCAGGGACCCTGGATCCAAAGAACACACTCTGCTCCTGGCTCTTCTTTCTGGATGGTAGTGAGGTCCCCTTTTTATCCTCTGGGATGAGCTTATTTTAAGCCTAGAAGGATGGCAAAACTGATCAATCCCCTTGTTAAGGTTCCATACACATTATTTGCATGGTCCCACCCCCGCAAACATTCCATGCATCTTACTGCATTGTTAGCAAGCCGTTCAATCCCCTTGATGGGCCACAAGCACCTTATTTGCATAGTCCCACTCAATCATTGTGTGGGAGTTACAAGACCATGCATAACTAAAAGGGCCATATTAAGTAACCGACTGCACCTCACCCTGTCTGCTCTAGCCAGTCAGAAAACTTTGTAGCTCCCTGCCTGTCCCATGTTTTCAGGGTCATCAATCAAACCAGTTGCCATCAAGTCAACTCCGACTCATGGTGACCTCATGTGTGTCAGAGTAGAACAGTGCTCCATTGGGTTTTCAATGGCTGATTTTTCAGAAGTACATCACCAAAGCCTTTCTTCTGAGGCACCTACGGGTAGATTCAAACTGTCAACCTTTTGGTTACCAACTGAGCTTGTACCACCCAGGGACTCATTTTCAGGATTATATGAAGGGTAAATGGTGTGGAAAGCATTGTAACTTACTCTGTGTCATCTCTCCTTACATTGACTAGAAACTGCCAAGACCTGTCTTTGAGGGACCCCCATAGACTGGGGATATCCGCCCCTCTTTGCTCCCCCTTTGCTCTGCCCCTGGATGGTTTTTACTCTCCGAGTCTTTGCATATGCCTGGAAAATTCTTTTCACTCCCTTCCTCTCCTTCTGTTTTATCCTTCAACTATTTAATTAGACATTATTTTATTAGGGGAGCCTTTCTTGAGTCCCCAAGAATGAAAAAGCTACCCCCAATGTCTCTCTCCCATGTCACCTGAGCTTATCCCTATTTTACCATTTGCATGATGTGTGGTAATTACCTGCTGACCTGTCTTTGACCCTCTAGACCATGAGTTCCACTTTGTCTAGCCCGCTGTCTGTCATACTGTAGGAACTTGAATAACATTTTTTTAATGAACATATTCCTCCAGAATATCAACAGGTTACCTTGGCTTTTGGGGCCAAGTTAGTTTATTGTTGTTGTTGCTGTTGTTTCCCTGGTCAAGTAGGATCTATTATTAATGATGCTCCAGTTTGGCCTGGGAATGATGACTCCACTGGCAGATGCACCTGGCTGCTCTGTTTGTACTGTAAGGAATATACTACCTTCCTTCAGAGCTCGTTTCACAGACACCTTCATTACTTTAATACTTTATCACGCAGCCACTTTTCAGGAAATAGGAGCACCAGTCTCTGTCTAACTGAATGGCAGAGTAGTCAAGGCTAATGGTTTCACTTGGCATTGCAGCCATTAGAAAGCTTTGTTAACAAAGCTGGGCTGAGGCTACATGGTTGCATGTTCTCAATTCTACTTTCATGCAAAATGACATGTAAACAAATGGAGGTCAGGAATTCCTAAAACATTTTTCAGAGGTGTCAGAAGGTCACTAAAGAAAATGTCTGGTTTACTCTCTTATTTCTTCCACATATATGGGACCCAGGCTCTAGGGTCCCAAGCTCTGTAGGATACTGAGATGACTTCTGTATCACATGGTCAAAATTTGATTCCATCAGTCTGACAATGTGCTATCACCAAACTACTGTAGCGTCAGAAACCTGCAGAATGCGTGCAACCAGACTGTATTAGTTTACTAAGGCTGCCATAACAAAATACCACAAACAGCATGGCTTATAAAAACAGAAATATATTGTCTCACAATTTGTGGAGGCTAGGAGTCCAAAATCAGGAGGTCAGCTGTGTTGATTCCTTCTGAGGGCTCTGAGAGAGAAACTGTCCCATGCCTCGCTCCTAGCTTCTGGTAATGCCAGGCATTACTTGGCTTGCAGTTGTAGCAAATCATGGCATCCTTCCTGTTTCCCTGTCTCTGTGTACCTTCTCCTCTTTCATAAGGACACAAGTCAAAATAGCATTAGGACCCACCCTACTCCAGTAGAAGGAGCCCTGGTGGCACAATGGTTAAGCGATGGGCTACTAACGGAAAGGTTGGCAGTTCGAACCCACCCAGTGGCTCTTTGGGAGAAAAGACCTGGCAATCTGCTCCTGTAAAGATTACAGCCTTGGAAACCCTATGGGTTACATAGAGTTGCTCCACAGAATTGACTCCATGGCACACAACAACAAACATTTCTAAATAAGTACAGAAGTTAGGACTTCAAAATATCTTTTTTGCGAGAACACAATTCAATCCATAACACAGTGTTACATTACACTGAACACCCGATTTCCAACCCGAGTAGATGACAGACACACCACATCTGACTTTAATGAGTACTCAGAGGTGGTCAAGACCATTGAAGGCTGAAGAGCCACTTCGTGGGAGTATGCAAGACCCATACACTGTGCAGTCCAGGTCCTGCCTCCTGTCCACAGTGCTGGAGGTGGTTGGTACAAAGAGAAGGACAGAGCTTTTCTTTTTTTATATACATAGGCATGGCCTATGTAACGGTGTGGTTAAGAGCACAGACTTTAGTGTTGGACCACATGCCACTGACTAGCTTTGTGGACCTTGATGTACTTAACCTCTCTGTGCCTTGGTTGTCTCATCTGTAGGATGAGAATAATAACAATACCTAGCTCTCAAGGTTGTTGAAAGGTCTAAATTAGCTAAGGAAGTGCTTAGAAGAGTGCCTGATACAAGGCAAGCATCACAATAAATATGAGCTATAATTATGATCTTAACAAGAAAGGTGGATAAATATCAGTTTGGTTTGCCTTAAAGTCATAAGTTCAAAACGCCCACCTCCAGCTCCCTGTTGTGTTGATAATGATGAACAGCAAAGCACAAACCTTGTGTAAAAAGTGTATATTTCATTGGGGCATTGGATACTTTGATCCCTGCCATGCTGGCTTTTAGAAGGGACCTAGAAACCAAGCTGTCTTGCTGGTCTGATCTGGCTAGAGTGAGCTCCAGGAGCAAGCCTTCGGAATGTGGCCCTGTGACTTCAGGAGAAGACAGCCACAATGAGTTCCTGTTTTTTATTTATTTATTTATTTTTTAATTCTGTCCATAGAGCATTTTGAACTCAAGCCCATTCCAAAGGCTTGGTGATCTCAGCTTAGTCCTTGCTGCCAGCCTGAATCCTTCATAAATCCAAACTGTCTTTGTAGATGCTGTACAAGCTTCTTGGTGGAGCCAATTAGGTTGGATTCTAGCTAGCGAATGCCCCTCTGCGGAGGCGTGTGCAAGAGTGTTCCTTCATCACAGGACGTTTGAATGTGGGTTGACTCAGAAAGATATATCTTTAGAAGACAGCAAAGGAAGGTGATTTGAAGGGAATTCAGAGCCCCTTTAATGGTCAACATACCCCATTTGAGAGAACAATGAGGTTAAAATGAAGGTAGCTCAGACCAGGGTGGCAGTGGGGAGATGAAGGGAATAGATGGATTTAGGATCTTCTTTGGAAGTAGCACTGACAGGACTTACCGATGGATTGGATGTGAGTGGGGAGAGAGTGGGTTCAAGGATGGCTCCAAGCTTTTTTTGGAGCAACTGGGTAACGGGTGGTGCTGTTGTCTGCACATCCCATTTCCAGGCTGAGTTAGGGGGGCCATGACTACTCTGCTGGTACCTTCTCCATTATCCTACTCGTCAAAGCTCCCCTCCCCAAAGGTCAAGACAGACCCACGGTCCTTTAGAGGACATAGAGTGATGGGGGACACTTTGGAACACCTTTCCCAGGGGTCAAGACTACATCCATCTAGAAAAATCTCTGGGCATCTAGCTGATTCCCCAGGTGAGTAGCTGAGACGACGTCCATTCCTTTCCAGATCTAGGGCAAAAGCTACTTAAAGCAGGGGGTGCGTCAGTTTCTCCTGCTTTCCACAGAATTTCCTGCAGAGGAGTTTTAGAAACTGGGACAAGAGGGAGGTGGTGCTTCTGCCTGAATTACTATCACAGAATTATGGCTCAGCCGAAGGCTGCAGAGGAGAAGCTGCTCCCTTCACTTCCTAAGCCACATTTTTCCCTATGTCTGCTTCCTCAGCTGGGCACCTCAGCATCCAAGAAGGATACTCCACAGGTCTAATTTGGGTCAGCAAACTACTATGTGCAGAAACGCATTTCACATCTGACAAGAGTTAGCTATCTGTTTCTAGAAAGCTCCTGCACAGTCATTATCATCAGCCTCTCTCTCTCTCCCTCACACACACACACACACAATTGTGTTTACAGTCCAGGAAAGGCCATACATTCTGAATCCTCCACTCCCCTCACAAACCACTATAAAATTCTAAAACCCTACTCATGCTTGTAAATAGATCACCCTTAAATGGAGCACAATCTCTGAACACCCAGTGAGTCATGCAGCTGAAATGTCCCCCCAGGGAGTCCGACTTGGCAGCACACATTTTCCTATTAAAAAATTGAGTTCAGAGCTTTTCCTGGCACCCAGCTCAATGCGAGGAAGAGCCCATTTGTGTTTTGTGGGGAAGCCGGTGGTCAGGAAACCTGTGCGGCCAATGCTATGCCCTTCACCGGGTGGTAATGCTCCTCCAGGAAGTCACTTAGCAGTATGAGGAGAATCCTGCTGCTGTTCCTGCTGCCATGGTAGAAAGAGCGGTGGCGACTGGATTCCAGTACAGGCTCCATCCCCACTGTGTTCCCCTGCAGAACATGCCTACCTTCACTTAGCCTTAATTTCCTTGTCTCTGAAAGGAAGGGGCTAAACCAGATTAAATTCCACAATCACTGAATGCCCAATGAGCGCAGGAAGAATGTGCTGTGGGAATGCAAAAAAGACCCCCAATTCAGCTCCAGTTCTCAAGGAGCATACAGTCCAGTGGACGGATAACCATAGCGCTGTACGGTTATCCCCTTTCAGATTTAGGAGACTAAAATTCTGTGTCTAAGACCTCCCTGATTTGAGCAACCTTGGATTGGGGTGAGTAGAAACGATGTCACCACAGAAATATCACAGCCAGAGAAGGTCCTGTAGACTTCTTCTCTCCCCCCACTACCAGCCATTGCTAACCTATGGAGCCTCCCACTAGGCACTAGAAAAGGGGTGATGGGGGTGGGGAGGAGTGCAAAAGGACATGGATGTGGCCCTGGCCTGAGCTATCCCTCAGTGCTCTTCTTTCTGTATCTTAGGCCAAGCAGAAAAGCCCAAGGCTAAGGAAAACTTCATTAATAAGCCGGTGGGTGTCACACTGCCGCTGGAGGGCCACTGGGGTTTCTGGAGGCATCTCCCAGGCCACGGGGAGCCTAATTAGTGCGACAAGGCCCAGGCAGCCTCAGGCTGAATGGTGGTCTTGGCAGGGTCCTGCAGATGCTGGGTCTCACACATGGCGCTTCTCTCTTCCACTCACCTGCTTTCCATCAGCTGCCTGCTTCCTTTCACATCTGTGGACTCAGCCATGACGGCTCCCTCCGAATTCCCACTGAGAAGGCTGAAGAAACAGATGGGGCTTTGCAGCCGCTGGCCTGCCAACTCCCTTCTAGTCCCACTTTGGAGTTCCTGTCCCCCTCTTTCTGTCCCTCATACTGGGTCTCATGAGACCGTCAACCTCTCTCACCAGAGGGCCCGATTCCAAACCGTATTTCCTTTTCCTCTCTGGCTTCCATTTTCTCAGCAGAGGACTGTCTCCATGGGCATCCCGGAGCAGGTCCTTATCCCTCCTGTTCTTCCAAACTAAATGGTGTGGCTATCACCTGCTTAACTCCATGACTTGTATTCTCTGAGCTCTTCTACTGGTTGTTCTCCGTCTGCCCCACCCCCATTCCAGCTCTGTTTCCTGTTCTCTTTTGAGTCGGGGAGGCTGACGGCTCTAGGCTACATCTCCCAGAATCCTCTTTAGCCTACTTCCGGTTTGTTCAGCTGGGAGGAGCCTGGGTATTTCTTACGTATGAGTCTGAATCGACTCCTCGGCAGTGGGTTTCTTTTTTTGGTATCCCCTGAGTACTGTGGCTTTAGCTGAGGCCCTCCACCACTTCATCTCCCCCTAAGCGGCCCCTGCTGCGGAGCTTCAGTTTTCACTGAGCCACAGTAACACTGTTCCTTCACCCCTCCCGTTAGTCTTGGGGTGGTAACGACTTCCCACTGTCCTTGTTTCCTGTGCTTCACCATCCCCCCGCCCCCCACCCCGTGTGTTCCCGTAACTCTCCCCATACCTCTGTAAATAGTCTTTTCGTTCACATCTCTGAGTCTTCTGGGATGGATTCTATTTCATGTTGTGACAGTAAATAATACAGTAGCCCTCTAGCTTTTATTTCAGAGTTTGACTAATGGTACCTTTAAAGTTATATAATTTTTCACCATGATAACTAGAGTGGATGCTTTGTTTTTAATATCGTGACTACTTGAAGAATTCGACCAGTTGCTGTTGAGTTGATTTGACTCATGGCGACCTCACATGTGTCAGAGTAGAACTGTGCTCCATAGGGCTTTCAGTGGTTGATTTTTCAGAATTAGATAACCAGGCTTTTATCCCCAGGCACATCTGGTCAGACCTCCACCTTTGTATTAGCTAAACGCGTTAACCGTTTGCACCACCCAGGGACTCCAGAAGAACTCTGTTGTTGTCATTAGGTGCTGTTGAGTTGGTTCTGACTCATAGCGACCCTGTGTACAACAGAACAAAACACTGCCTGCCCGTGCACCATCCTCACAGTTATTAAGCTTGAGCCCATTGTTGCAGCCACTGTCGTCAGTCCATCTCGTCGAGGGTCTTCCTCTTTTTTGCTGACCCTCTGCTTTGCCAAACATGATATCCTTCTCTAGGGACTGGTCCCTCCTGATAACATGTCCAAAGTATGTGAGACGAAGTCTTGCCATCCTTGCTTCTAAGGAGCATTCTGGCTGTACTTCTTCCAAGAAGAACTCTAGACAGGTTGAATTCCTTGATAAAGCTATAAGCCATGGGAAGAAAAGGCACTGTCTTCAGAGACAAGATCAAAAGATCCCCCCAAAATGGCAAATAGTTTCTCCTGTGATTGATGGGATTCCTGGCTCTCACTCCTTGATAAAAAGAAGAGAGGAGAGAGTCAGGCCTTGGAAGAAGAGAATGAGGTAAAGTGACCCCAAACCAAGAAAAACCAAACCCATTGCTGTCAAGTCGATTCCAACTCGTAGCAACCCTACAGGACAGGGTAGAACTGCCCCATGGGGTTTCCAAGGACCGCCTCGTGGATTCAAACAGCTGACCTTTTGGTTAGCAGCCATAGCTCTTAACCACTAGGCCACCAGCGTTATTTTTAAGTGAGGGGCCTTGAAAAGTCCATGTGCAGCCACCTCAAATGAACAAATGCTTACTTTAAAATTTTTACTTCAGATCTTTTTTCAAAAAATATAATACAGAGTTAAAAAATCCCAAGTCCTCATACCAATCCTATTCCTTTCCATCCTTTCCCAGAGCCACTGCTATGATGAATTTCACCTTTACCCAGTCTGTGTCTTTATATCTAACTACTCATACATGTACTGACAAACCACATATTGTTTCCTGTTTTTAATTTGCGGAGTATATGGTATCATTCTATGCATAATATTATCTAACTCGCTTTTATCACTCAAAATTGTGTTTTCTAGATCTACCTATATGGATATATCTAGATTGGACCCATGCATTTCTAATTGTTGGATAGAATTACACCATATGGATGCTCCATAATTTATTCGTTTTATCTGTACCCTCACTGGTAGGCATTTTATGGTTTTCTTTTCTCTCCTCCTCCTCTTCTTTTTCTTCTTCTCTTTCTCCTGTTTCTCCTCCTCCTCCTCCTTCTTTCCTGTAAGTAATGTTTTTAAAACCCAGAGCAAGAGTTTCTTTAGGCTATAACTTAGAAGTGAAATGCTCAGTCATAGGGTATGTACATTTCAATTTTTCTAAAATTGTTCTCCAGTTTTATCTACTTGCTGAATTCCTGTTTCCTCACATTTTTCACCAATACTTTGCATTGTCAGAGTTTTCCATTTTTACCAAGCTAAAAATATGAAATTACTTACTGGTAAGTCTCAGACAGCTTTTCATATGCATATTGGCCATTTGGGATTCTTCTAAGAATTGTTGGCTTATAGCCTTTGCCCACTTTTCTATTGTGCTCTTTGTCTTATTTAAAAAATAATTGAAAGAATTTCTTTCTATATTTTGAATATTAATCCTTTTTCTATTATTTGTCTAACTTTTTTTAAGAAGTTTTTAATTTTGACACTTTCCTTTATGATTTCTGGGTTTTATGTCTTATAAACTAAATCCTTTCCTATCTCGGTGTCTTAAAAGCATTCTCATAAGCATTTAGGTCTTTAAGCCATCTGGAGTTTATTTTTGGGTGTGGTATGAGGTAGGGATGTAATGTTGTTTTTTTTTTTTTTTCTGTATAGAAAACCAGTTACCCTAGCATATTTGTTGAATGGTTCATAATTTATCCACTAATTTATAATGCTTCTTTTATTATGAACTAAGTCCATTTATATTGGCTCTGTTTCTGGGCTTTCTATTCTGCTTTATTGATCTGTTTGTGTATCCCTGCTTCCTCCTCCTTCCCACTGCTGCTGGAATGTTAGATAAAATCCACAGCCTCCTATCTTGACTCCCCAACTCCAACACTTCCCTCCTCAATTTGCCATGCACTACTAGATACATCATTCCAAGAATTATCATCACCTAATTTATTAAGAGCCTACTGTGTGTCAAGCAGTGTGCTAAGTCCACATGCAATATCCGCTTATTCCTCACAACCTTATAAGGTAATCTCCATTTTGCCAATCAGGACACTGAAGCTCGGAAACTCAGTGACTTTCCCATGTTACACAGCCAGGAAAAGACAGAGCTGGGGCTGGAGCCCAGGTCTGTCTGTCTCTAGAGATGGTGACACTCCATTTCCACATTCTAGTCTTCGAGTCCTTCACAATCGGGTCCCCATCTGAATCTTAGAACTCTTCCATCCCTCACAGATTGCCCTAAAGATTGTGTGAGATTACATATGTGAAAGTAGTAGCACATAGTAGGTACTCAGTAAACATTGGTTACATTTGAGTGACAAGTAAGCAGCAGTTGCTAAAGTTCTAAAATAAGCTAAGCTTACCGCAGCTCACTTATTCCTGCTTTAGAATCCTAGCAGGAGTTGGGTGGGAGAGAGTGGAGGGAGTGACTCTAGAGTGGACGTCATCTTTGGATCGCTTTCCCTTCCACTCTGCTTGTTCTGGTTAGGAACTCCCAGGAACAACATGAAGACCAGAATAGGGGCAGCTGACATGGATGGAAGCCCTTAGAAATTTGATTGAATTTTTGCTGAACCTCAGGGGCTGAGGGCTAACAGATGTTCTCTAGCACTGGGCTTGCAGTAAGTCTGGTTGTCAAATGGCCACCACAACCCAAGTTTCACATCCCAGGCACCCAGAGCTAAAGGGGGACATCTTCCTGCAGTGTTTGGGCTGCACAGGCTCAGGCTATGGCCAGAATCCCTTTTCCTTTAGTAACTCCCACAGCAACAAGGCAACTGTTGTAGGCCTCCCTCAAAAGAGGCAGGCGAAACAAGACAGTGTTTCCCTGGCAGGTCTTTGGCTAATGGGAAACACATTGACAGTGGAAGCTGATAGACTTGAAAAATCCAGCGCCAGCAAGCAAGCTGCCTTTAATGCTGGGGGATTATGGTCACTTGCAATTTTCCTGCTAATTGAAGTTTTCATAGGAAAAGCAAACACATATATACACATATGTATGTATTTCCACGCTGATTCTATTTCAGAAGCAGTGGGCTGCACGCTTTGGGTACCAGCTTTCTTTGACTTTGTGGTTCGCATCTGCAGTCTGTCAATGGCATCTCTGGCTGTGGCCTCAGGAAACTCTGCAGGGGCCAGGATAACAGAGAAAAGCAGCAGTGGGGAGGACAGTGTCCTCCCTCCCTTGTTTAACTTGAAAATCCTGCCTGAGTCTTGTAAGAAGCAATATGTTGGGTCATAAAAATGGTGAGGACTACATCAGATTACTGAATGAGAACCTTAAAAGGGAAACAGCCTACTCTTCTTGACTGGTGGTCTGGCTTGGGGTATCGAGGCTGCTCACTGCCACAGGATTCCTCTGAACATGACTGATTTGGAAAGGGAAGAACTTCTCCCTTAAATAATCCTTCTTGTTCCCCTAAAACTAAGTGGAGAATCTGAACCCCCATGATGTTTTTATATGGTTGAGAGGAAACCTGTGTTTAAAACTGAAGAGATTTGAAAGAGAAGCTGTCCATTATAGGGGTACACAGGGGACCCTATTCCTCAACATGCTGACCTGATACCACACAAGTTCCCACACAATATCTGGTGTCACACACACACACACACACACACACACAAGCACATAGCAGATGGTGTTCATATGCTCACCACACTTCCATGGACACATCCAGGGTTAGGCCAGTTCCAGGGTGTGATAGCTGTAAGCATACCCACTTCTCCCACATTCACAAGAGCGTATCAGAACACAGGTGAGTTCCAGTGGTGTATTAGAAAAGGAATTCACTCACAAAGATCATGCTTTATTGTTTGTAACAGATTACTTGTGACGCACCTCACTACTGATGTGCCATCTGGCAGGCAGGACACCTGATTTCTAGTCTTGGTTCTGGCACTAGCTCAGTGACCTTGGGTAGGATATTTCTCTGAACCTTGGTTTCCTCATCTGTGAAAGTGGAAGGTTGGCTGGTGGCCTCTGAGGACATCGGCAGTACTTACATTCTCTGGGTCCAGTTACTTTGGTAGTTTGTGCCACTGGACATGTCTGAGGTCCCTGGAAATCAGGATGTACCAGAATTTCCAGCTCCCTGATCATTCCTGCAGGTCCCTGCAGCCCATTCCACATGGAAGTTTCCATTTACTCCCTGACTCAAAGGCTACCAAACATTCTGCTGGTCTCCACCATCTCCCCCTAAAATTCTGCCATTGGGAAAGGATGTGATAATTGTGTGCATACTGGGTCATCAGTTACTAAAGGAGGAGGAGAGGTTTTTTGTTTTTTGTTTTGTTTTAAACAGGAGGATGAAGCTTTGCACCAAAGAAGTAAAACTTGATTGAGGAATTTTAGCTAGAGAGTTGAAGGGGGAGGTGTTTAGGATATCTACACAGACGTCCATCCTATTGCTGGTGCCTGAAATTCCATTAGCAAGTGAGTCCTTTTGCTAAAATTGTTGAGACTCTCCTCCCGACCAAAGTGATGTATTAAGTAAGCTTCAGCAGTCATTTAGGCCTCGGTGGGAAGGAGTTTTTCAGGTCCTTTTTCAGTGCCTTTTTAATGCAGGGGTGGTGGTGGGTGGAGATTGCAAGCCCTGAAGGGAAAGTACCTAGGGCAGGCTTGGGATCTCAAGAAGGCAACTTCACGTATGCCGTATGCCGTATGCCGCAATTTTGGTGAGGGCCTGCCCTGCACTGGGAACTCCCAGGCAGGGAGGAAGCGGGGCCCAATGGAGGCTTCAGAAGAAGGAATTCCAGATATGTTAGAGCAGCACAAGCCTTAGAGATAAAACAAAAGAGGCTGTGTTATAGAGGCAAGATGGACCCCCACCCAAAATTTGGTTCAGATGTTGATACTGGTGACACCACACATGCACCAGGAGGATAGGGCTTGCATAGTTTGAACTTCTCACTAGTGTCAAAGGAGAGAGCACCTATAATTTCTAATTAGCTTGCCCAGATGTGAAGCAAAAGAGAAAGGGGATGGTGGGGCTTGAAAGCTGTCTGTAGTCAAACATCAGAAAAGGAGTCAGACTCTTGCTTACAGGCTGGGAAGGAGAAATAGAGCCTGTTTGTCTCTATGGCCCATCAAGACCCTCCCTGACACCACCAGCCCCTGGGAACCCTGGGCCTCCCAAGTCTTCAGTGCTGAGAAGGGTCCAAAGCGACTTCAGCAACTCAGGCCAGGAGATGAGGAATTTTTATTCTTTTAAGAACCAGGGAAGCTTGTTATAATAAATATTTTCTGACTCCACTGACCTCCTGGCCTGCAGTGCATGTGTGAGTGTGTTTCAAGAACACTGGCTTTATCACTGACCCCAAGCTTCAGAGTCTTGTAAAATGAAATAATCACAACTGGCTCATTTTCTGCCTGAGAAATTGAAATATGCCAAAGAGAACAGAATGGCAGCTCCAAAGTAAAGTCTACCTTCTCACAGCTACTCATCAAATACACATCATCCAGAACTTGAGCAAAACCAAGAAGACATGCCAGAGTGTGAACTCAAATGTGTGTTGTCCTCCCAAGCAGGTCTTGAGGGGTCATATACCATCCAGAAATGCTGACACTACCTCTCTTGATCTTGAAGACAACTCCCCTTTGGGTGAGGCTTTAAAGCCAGTTTTAAAATGATGAGTGGTATCCATCAGGAGAAGTCCTTGGGTGAAGCAAATGGTTTGCACTCAGCTGGTAACCAAAAGGTTGGCAGTTTGAACCCACCCAGTTGCACTGTGGAAGAAAAGCCCTGGCAATCTGCTTCTGTAAAGATTATAGCCAAGAAAACCCTGTGGAGCGGTTCTACTCTGTAACACATGGAGTTGCCATGAGTCAAAATCAATTTGATGGCACAAGACAAAAACAATCTATCAGGAGACGAGGTCATTGGATCCAAACAGGCCAGGTTAAATCCCTGCTGGATGACTTTTGGTTGTTGTCAAGGACTGAATTGTGTTCCCAAAAAATATGTCTATTAATTTGGCTAGGCCATGATTCCCAGAATTGTGTGATTGTTCATCACTTTGTCATCTGATGTGATTTTCCTATGTGTTGTAAATCCTATCTCTATGGTGTTAATGAGATGGAATTAGTGGCAGTTATGTTAATGAGGCAGGACTCAATCTACAAGATTAGATTGTGTCTTAAGCCAATCTCTTTTGATATATAAAAGCGAAAAGTGAGCAGAGAGACAGGAGGACCTTATACCACCAAGAACGCAGTGCCGGGAGCAGAGCTCGTCCTTTGGACCCAGGGTTCCTGCTCGGAGAAGCTCCTAGACCAAGGGAAGATTGATGACAAGGACCTTCCCCCAGAGCTGACATAGAGAGAAACCCTTCCCCTGGAGCTGGCACCCTGAATTTGGACTTCTAGCCTACTAGACTGTAAGTGAATAAATTTCTCTTTGATAAAGCCATCCACTTGTGGTATTTCTGTTACAACAGCACTAGATAACTAAGACATTTTTTTTCTTCACATCTGAGCCTCACTTTCCTCATCTGCTATATTGGAATGCTAAAACCATACAGAATTTTATAAGAATTAAGTATGTTATATGTGAAGGACCTTGCATAAAGTAGGCACTCAATACTTAGACTATATTTTCACTTGGTTGTATGTTCCTAGAGGACAGGAATTGATTTTGTTATTCTTTGTATCCCCAGGGCCCAGCACAAAGCTAGGTATGTAGTAGATGCTCAATAAGCATTTGCTGAATTGGTGAAGTGATAACTAATATATCCATCTCTCCAATGCCATCTAGTAAGAACAGGCAGGGGAATAAAAGGAACACAAATTGAACACTTATTATGTGCACTTCCCTGTACATTATGCCAAGGAGCCCTGTGGCACACAGGTTAAGCACTCACCTGCTAACTGAAAGGTTGATGGTTCAAACCGACCAGCAGCTGCACAGAAGAAAGATGTGGCAGTCTGCTTCCATAAAGATTACAGCCTTGGAAACCCTGTGGGGCAGTTCTACTCTGTCCTGTAGGGTTGTTATGAGTCAGAATCAACTTAAGGGCAGCAAGTTTGGTAAATTATGCCATTTATTTCTCACAACTCCTGAGGTAAGTATTGATGGTCCCATTTTGCTAGATGAGGAAGACTGAGGCTCTAAGGGGGTACAGTAATATACTTAAGGTTAAACAGCTAGTGGAGCTGGGCTTTCACTCAAAAGCCCGTATTCTTTCCACACCACTAGACCACAAGTGTGGTAGGAGGCAGTGCCAGGGCCGTGCATCAGAGGCGAGCCACCAGGCAAGAATGTTGCTCTGATATTTTCTTCCAACTTTCAACTCTCCTCAACCAAAACACCTCCCAGATGTTTCTAGACCTGGCAAGTCTTCAGTCATAAAGCAAGGGATGTATAGCCTGACCTCTCTTGATTATGCTTTTTAATTTGTCCAAGGACCACCTGGTGGAACTCTTATCTAAGCTGCACTGAGGGCTCCAAGGCCACATGAGGCAGTACATTTATTCCATCCAAGCCCTAGGTCATGGTGGGCTCTTATGAGCAGCCTCTGAGTTCCAAAGCTGGTACCTCAGTCATCAGCTACGTAGATCCACAAGTCCCATCAACCAGGATACCACAGTTCCCCAACCCCCTCTACTCCATTCCTGTGAGACCAGACTGACTTCAGCTCCCTGACACACTTCTCCCCTGTGGGCTTTTTATTCCTTAACTATTGGTTCAGAACATTCTTCATAGATTTGAGAAATAATGCAAACAATTTTCTGTTAACCTAAGCGGCAATATCTTTGCTACTGTTTATACACTCCCCCAATGTAGTTGGAAGGTCTAGAACATTTGCTTCACTTTAGATCTGGGGAACAGAGGCACCTGAGGTCTTGTAACGTGCACAGGGAGGAGATAGAATAGGATAATAAGAAGAGCACAGGTTTGGACTCAGTTCAAATTCTAGCTCTGCTCTCTACCAGCTGTGTGACATTGGGAAAGTCACTTAGTTTCTAAGTTTCCAAGTCCTCATCTACAATACAAGAAAGATAATAGCTCTGCCATGGGATTATTATGAGGATTAAATGAGATAAAGTGTGTGAAGTGCCTGACACATAGAAGCTGACTGAAAAGTATTATTACTCTTGTTTTTATCATCATGCCATTATCTCATCTTTATTATTGACTTTGCTGAAATGAGACAGCCCACACCATGAATTACGCTATTGTATAAGGGATGGGACAGTCAAGGGGAGGAAATTCATTGCCTGCCCAGCCCATACTCCTGAGAACTACCCCTTCCACCGTAGTTGGTGTTCAATAAATGGAAGTTATTGTCAGTACTTTTTATTTTTATTGTTTATGAGGTCATGCCTCTGAGCAGACGAGGGCCCTTAACAGCTCCTTCCTTGACCTTGCCAGGGTCAAAGTCATAGGCACCTGTGATAGATTAAACTATTATTCCTAATAGTCACTCCCATGTAATAGGATTATATATCCACACCCTTTTCCATGTAACATGCATTTCCTCCCACTGTATGCTTTCTGCATGACTTGCTTTGGCCAATGGAACATCAATGGGCATGACATCAACAGAGGCTTGTGGTCTGGCTTATCCTCTTGCATATCTGATAATTATCTATTGAACACTTTGCATGTGCCAAGCACTGTTCTAAGCACTTCGCATGCATTATCTTATTGAATCCTCACAACTCTGTAAGGTGGGTACTATTTTCATCCTAATTTTTATAGATTAGAAAACCAAGGCACAGAGAGAGTAAGTAACTGGCCCAAAGTCACATAGTTATGGAGGCAGAACCCAGGCAGTGCGGTATACTAGATCACTACACTACATAGTGCTACCTGATAGCTTGAGTAAGTTGGTAGAATGCCTTCTGTCCACAGATACAAAAAGGTAATAATAATAATATCTAGCACTTTCTGAGCATCAGCAATATGCCAGGTACCGTGTCATGTGCTTTATTTATCCTTCCCCTTTGCCCCTATAACCACCTGATGGGTTTTATAGATGAGGAAACTGAGTCTCCGAGAAGCTAAGTAAGTTGCCAAAGCCACACAGGCGGTAAGTAGGAGAGCTGAGATTTGACCCCAGATCTTGAATACTGACCTTAAAACCTGTACTCTTTCCATCTTTCCGTTATACCATACCACTTCTTCCCTGTGCACTTTACTAAATTATGGGGGCCTCTGTTTCTCTAAATCTAAGGTGGAGTAATCAGGCTAGAATCTAGAATCTGGATCTTTCTCCCACACCATGGTGAGAACAGTGGCAATCATGGGTAGGCTCAATCAACTGTTTATGTTTACCAAAAATTTGTATTATTCTTTAAATACACGAGTAATTTTATGGGGTATGGAAATATTTCACAAGGCTTAGGAAGAGCAGAGGGTTGAGGATCAGTGAAGGTCAGGTGCTGGAATTAAGAAGAAGCATCCAAGGGGTTAAGGGTGTTGGTTGAACCTTGTTTTAGTTATCTAATCCTGCCTCATGAACATAACAAAGACAAGCCATTCCCAAATGAGATCATAACCACAAGCATAGAGATTAGGATTTACAACATGTATTTTGGGGAGACGCAATCTGTAACAAACATGATGAACATAATTAATGTCACTGAACTGTACATACGAAGATTGCTGAAATGGCAAAAAAAAAAAAAAAAAAAAAAAAGCATCCCAAGAGCAAAGCATGTCGGGGAGAGGTGGACGGTCTAATGTCGACGACTGTGGGGAAGGTGCTGGGGAATTGAGGTGTCCTGGTTATGGAAAGTGTGAATCTGTCTAAGCCAGTGGTCCAGGCACCAGTTTCTGGTATCTGGTGGCTTCACAGAATGGCCCGGGAATTGGATGGAGATGCCTGAGTTCCCTTCCAACGCCCACTAAATGAAGTCATTTATTCCACAAATATTTACCAGATAAGCCAGGCAGTCTGAGACAATAGCACTCAAAATCTGAGCCTTTCTGCTGGCAGTAACTTAGCCTTGGCACATTGCAGTGGGCCTCTGTGCACCATGAACCTGGCTCAACACTTCAGCAAATGGACCCTACCTGCACCTTGTGTGCAGTCAGTACTGATGAGCAAATCCATCCTCCTCAAGGATTTCGCGTGCCATAAGTGAAAACTGTCAGCTAGACAAAATCTGTGAAAATGGTGTGGTGGGGACGTCTGACCTCCTCTAACTTCACAAGGGGGGACGAAAATCAAGATCAATAGCCCAAGGCTGATTCCTGTGAGGCAGAGGTCAAACAAGCCTCCTCTCTCCAACCTTTTTACCAGTTCTGACGCTAGCTGTCCCTCCCACTGCACTCTCTACTCCTCTGCTAGATTCGATAATTCGTTGCAGCGGCCATCCACACCGAACTCACAGACCGTACAGTTATGGAGTTTATTAGGGAAGTAACAGGTTACAATTCAGGATACAGTTCTTCGATCAGGCAGCCTCTTCTCAGCTGTGGCCACAGGCAGGCCAAAGCTCTTTAGCTCCACCAATAAATGTCCAGAGGCACCCTACTCACCAGTGAGCTTCAGCCCAAAGGTGCTCAGCTATCTCACTCCATGGGTTGGCAAGCCTAGCTGCGCTGACAAGTGCCTAGAGGCACCCAACTCCACCAGAAAACCTCCTGCCCAAAGGCGCTCAGCTTTCTCACTTCGTGGTCCAGGAAGCCCACTGTGCTGTCTTGTCCCAGTCTCCTGGTTCTGCTGCCTCTGGTGCTGCCATTTCCCTGCCACTGCTTCTCACCATCTCTCGCTGTCTCCAGGATTACAACTCTCTCTTCTGTCTCATGGGTGTAAGAGCTTCTCAGCACAGGGATCCAAGGTCCACAGGATGTGCTCTACTCCTAGCTCTTCTTTCTTAGTGGTAGTGAGGTCTCCCTTTCTGCCTCTGGGATGGCTCATTTTAAGCCTAGAGGGATGGAAAAACTGACCAATCCCCTCATTAGGGTTCCATATACCTTATTTGCATGGTCCCACCCCTACAAGAATGGCTTGTACTTTATTTGCATTATTAGCAAGCTGTCCTATTTCCTTGGTGGGCCACAAGCACCTTATTTGCATAGTTACCACCCAGTCACTTGGTGGAAGTTACAAGACCATGGCAAGAATGCCAAAATTAAACCTGCAGAATCCAAATTAAACCTTCTCCCAGAATTTAGGAGCCAAAGAGCAACTCTCTGTGGCTGATGCGGCAAGAGTCCCAGCATACATTATTAGGTAAAATGAATACTCTATAAACTGCTGCTTTTGTGAGAAACCAGGGAAAAATGAAAATAATAGTCATATTTGCTTGTATATACGTAAAGAAGCTCTGGAAGGATACACGAGCAACTAGTAATAGCAGATTTCTCTACAGGAGGTGGGTAGGAATGGGGTGGCTGGAGGTAGGGATGCAAGGCAGACTTTTCATTATATACTTAACAATTTTTTTATTTAAAAAATTATCATACAGTAAAATTGACCCTTTTTTGAGAACTTTTCTTAGAGTTCTCTGAATTTTAATACATATGTAGAGTCATATAACTAGGATACTAAACAACTCCCTCAACCCAAAAATATCCCCTGGAGTCTTCTTAAAACCAAACAATAGTTTAGCTTAACTAGTAAAGAATGTCTGCCTTGAGCATTGTGCTCTTTTAAGATCTATCTATATGGGATCAAATTGACAACAGCAACTCAAAAGATAAGATAGAAACCTTAGGGGGCAGTGTGTTTATGTTAATGGAGGAGGAACAACTTGGAAAAGGAGGATGAGAATGGTTGCACAATTCAAAGAATGTAATCAATGTTACTGAATTGTATGTAAAAACATAAATTGGTGTATGTTTTTGCTATGTATATTCTCAACAACTACAAAAAATAAAATAAATTATAAATGAAAGTTCATGCCTTTTATTGCTGAGTACTATTCTATTGCATGGATGTAACACAGCTCCCCTTCCTACCCCCCTCCCCATTCACCCACTGAAGGACATTTGGGTTGTTTCCAGTTTAGGGCAATTATAAATAGAGCTGCTATAAATGTCTGTACAGGTTTTTGTGTGGATACACATTTTTTTGAGGGTAGAAATCTGTAGTCATTCAAATCATTGTTTCTATATGAATAATGCATCATTTTCCTCTGTCTGATTTCAAGATTTTTTTCTTCGTCTTTAGTTGTTAGCAATTTGATTATAAAGTGGCTGGATGTGGACTTCTTTGGGTTTATCCTGTTTGGATTTGCTCAGCTTCTTGAATCTGTAGGTTTATGTCTTTCACCAAATTTAGGAAGTGTTCAGTTATTATTTCTTCAAATATTTTTTGGCACCATGCTCTTTCTCTTCTCCTGGGACTCCCACGACTTGAATGTTAGATCTTTTGTTAATGGCTTACAGATCCTGGAGGCTCTGTTCCTTTTTCTTTTTCAATCTTTTCTTCTTTCTACCGTTCAGATTTGATAATTTCTGCTAATATATCTTCAAGTTCATTGAATTTTTCCTATCATCTCTATTTTGCTAATTCAGTCCATTCAGTGAGATTGTTGTTACTATATTTTTCATTTCCTTTTGTTTTCTCTTTATATCTTTGATTTCTTTGTTAAAACTTTCTATTGTAACACTTGCTGCAAGAGTTGGGGCATTTTTGTCTTTGTCAGATAATTCCAATATCTGTATCATCTCAATATTGGTGTCTATTGGTTGTCTTTTCCCATGCAGTTAAGATCTTCCTGGTTCTTCATGTTGAGCAATTTTTTATTATATTCTGGACATTTTGAGTACTATGTTATGAGGCTCTGGGTCTTGTTTAAGTCAGATAGATCTGGGTTCATATTTTAACTCTGCCACTTACCACCTGTGTGATTCGTGAAAGTATTTACACTTAAGTCTTGGTTTCCTTGCCCATAAAATGGATATAACAATAGTACTTGGATTGTGAGGATTATATGAGGTGAAACACTTAGGCTACTCACTAACACATATGAGTACGTGTTCAATAAATTGTAGCTATCTTCATCATCATCATTAATTTCAGGCTCTACTTCCTTCTCTGGTCTAGTTAGTATTGGGAGGACACAGGCTAGAAAAATCACTGATTGAACATCACCTTCAAATATCTATTCCAGTCTGCAAAAGACAAATCTCTACAGAAGCCCCTCTCCTCAGCGGGCATCCCTCTACCAGATAAGCTTTGGCCTCCGTGATCTGCACTGGCTTTTTGCTGTTCTTTCAAAGTGCAGAGATTGCTGTAGAAACTGCCCTGAAAATCTTCTGGTGTTTTGAGGTGGAGTAGGGTGGATGGCAGGAGGAACTGGGGCATAACCAGGGTCCTAGGAGGCTCCAAGCCCTGGGCTACTCAAGGCACCACTGAGCCCAAGTCTGTGAGTTCACTGGGTGTTGATCTTAGCTTGTCTGCTCCTTATCTTTCTCAAGTGGAGGCTTAGGGAAAACATGGTTTGGATAAGCTGAGGAACTCAGGGATTAATATCTGATGGGCCTCCTAAATCACTAGAGAGCCTGGATCCTTAGGAACTGAAAAGCTCCTAAAAGGGAAAATAAACTTCATGAAACTATGTTAAACTCAAAGGTCAGTTTGGCATTCCCTCAACAATGGACCAATCTGTTTTTATAACTTCCTTAAATGTAACCACTAAGATCCACAAACACTATTTGACCTTTTGGGAATGACTACCTTAAAACAATTACTAGCAGATTTATTCTCAGGTTCTGTAGTACTAGATAACGTAATCACTCTACTCAAAAGCTTTGTTCTTTATTATTATTACTTCAAGTTAGCCAAATGCTGCAGAAACCTCCATCAGGCTTTGCAAAGTCCTCCCACACTGCCCTGGCCTCCTTGGTTTGCATTTGCAATGACCTGTGGTGCATCTGGAAGTCTGCCCCCACCCCCATTCCTCTTTCAAGTACCCTGGGACTGGAGAACTGGAAACAACGGCTCCTCTGAAAGTCACAGGTGCAGGGTCAGCCATACCACACTCCCCTGCTCCTCAGGACAATCAGACCCTCAAGTTCTTTCAATCTTTAAACAAAATTATTACCAAAGATAACACATGTTCATTGTAGAAAATTTGAAATATGCAGAAAAGCAAAAACCAGAAAATACCAACCACTTACAATCTATCATCCAGAGATAACTTCTGTTAACAGTATTCTGGTGTCTTCTAGTTATCTATCTATATACTTGAAAAAAAACGAATCCCCTATTGTTGGATACTAGGTCATTTTCAATGTTCTGCTAAACAATTCCTTGTTGCAACTAACACTTGTAACTAATATCTCCTATTATTTCTGCAGTGTGATGGATCACTTTTTTGTGTGGCCTTTCTAGCCATGGTCTTGTAACCCCCACCCAAGTGATTGGGCAGGACTCTGTGACAGGGTAATTGTGACCCACCAAAGGAATTGGTCAGTTTTGCCATCCCACTGTGTTTGAAATAAGCCACCCCAGAGGCGGGAAAGAGAAAAGTTACCACCACCACCAAGGAAGAACTGCCAGGAGCCAGCATGTCTTTTGGACCTGGGGATCACTGTGCTGAGAAGCTCCCGGACCCAGCAGCAGAGACCCGGCAGCACAGACCTGGCAGCAAGAGACTGCGCAATGGGCTTCCTGGCCCATGGGGAAGAAAGCTGAGTGCCTTTGGGCAGAGGCCTAGGGCCAGGGAGATGCGTGCCTGCAAGGCTGTCTGGGAAGATGCTGTCCTGATGGAAGAAGTGTATCCTGAGTGTTCCTGAGACTGAATTGTAACTGTTACTTCCCTAATAAACCCTACAATCATGAGCATTGTCTGTGAGTTCTGTGTGGCCATTGCAATGACTCATCAAACCCAGCAGAGAAGTAGAGAGTGCCGTGGGAGGGACGGTTGATGTCAGAATTAGTAAAGATGGCGGAGAAAGGAAGCTTGTTTGACCTCTGCCTCATGGGATTCAGCCTTCAGCTGTTGCTCTTGATTGTCCTTTTGCCTGGTAAAGTTAGAGGAGATCAAACACTCCCCTCACGCCATTTTCACAATTTCCTTAGGATAAATTTCACCGAATTTTATTACTGAGTCAAAGAGTTTGCACATTTCTAAAGCTTTGACCTTCAAATGGACCTTCAGAAAATTTTTATCTATTCTCCTTTCAGCAATGTATGAGATTACCTTACTCCTTGGATCCTTACTAGCACCAGGAATTGTAATTAAAAAAAAAAAAAGTCGTAGTTTGATACCTGGAAAATTTGGACTTTTTGATTATTGGTAAAGTTGAACCTGATTTCATGTGAATCTTGGTCCTTTGTGTTTCTTCATTTGTGAATTACTTTTTTATGTCTGTTCATTTTTCCATTGGATATTCATCTTTTTCTTGTAGATTAATAAGAACACAACATATAATAAGAAAATCAGTCCTTTGTCTAGCATACAAGTTGCAAATATTTCCCCCAGTTTATTGTGAGTATTTTCATTTTACTATCTTTTTTGACCCACATTTCTACCCCAGGGGCCCTAAGAGCTGCATTTCTGGCCTCTGGTTGGGCTCCCACTACTTTTTCCAATCCCACCTAGAGTTGCTTCACTGGTCACTTAATAGTTCCAGACCAATTTTCTTTTCCATATTCAATCCATGTATTCAACAAACATTCATGGCACATCTGTCATGTGTGCAAACACTTGGGCTAGTTGCTCCAGTGGATTATTTCTACTTCACAATGTCTTCTGTGAGGCTTAGGAGAAAAAGTCCTGGTGGGGAAACCACAGGGTGAGAACGAGTATTTAGTAAACATCTATTGGGTGCCCCACTATGTGCTGGACATTTTGTCTACTTCCACCCATTTAACACTCACAACAACTTTTGAGATACATATTATTGCCTCCATTTTACAGATGAGGACATGGAAGCTCAGAAAGTTTCAGCCACTTACCTAAAGCCACACAGATGGTATGTGGTAGAATGGAATCCTGGTCTGTTTGGAGCCAAAGCCCATGCTTTCTGCACTCTTCAATACAGGATCTGGAGAGCTGAGACTATGGTGAGGCGAGTGTAGTGTCGTGCCAGTACAGGATCTGATCCTACCTGTATTTAAAATTTTGTTATTTTGTTCATCATTGTGGGTTTTTGGGGTTTTTTTGGCAATAATTTTGATTTTTAAAAAATGTTGTCATTGTTTTTAGGTGTCTTCGAGTCAGTTCCAACTCTTAGCGACCCTATGTACAACAGAACGAAACACTGCCTGGTCCTGCGCCATCCTCACAATCATTGCTATGTTTGAGCCCATTGTTGAAGCCACTGTGTCAGTCCATCTCATTGAGGGTCTACTTTATCAAGCATGATGTTCTTCTCCAGGGACTGGTCCCTTCTGATAACAGTTTAAAGCATGTGGGACATAGTCTCCCCATTAGTGATAAGATAATATCCATACCCTCACATGGAAGACCAGTTAATACAACTACTATTCAAATTTATGCACCAATCACTAATGCCAAAGATGAAGAAATTGAAGATTTTTACCAGCTTGTGCAGTCTGAAATTGATCAAACAGGCAATCAAAATGCATTGATAATTACTGGTGATTGGAATGTGAAAGTTGGAAATAAAGAAGAAGGATCAGTAGTTGGAAAATATGTCCTTTTAAAAAATATTGCAAGAAAAAAATTTAAAAAATGTTGCATTAAAATATTATTTATCTTGATTATTGAGTTTCTTTGTCATCCCCTTAAATTCTGTGCACAAGTGAGTGCCTCAGTCACCTTACCCTACATGAGAAGGAACTCCATCCTTTTCTACCAAGACTGGTGAGGATCTGGGGCATGGTGGTGAGGTTGGGGAACTGAGTGTCGACTGACTGGGTTAAGGAGATCTGAGCTCTCACATGGCTCCCACAGTGATATCTATGTGGTTCTGAGCAACATGCTAGGCCTTTCTGGGTGTTTTGGTCTGTCAGTAGCAAATGTTTCTCTGTCTTTCTCAGAAGCATGACTGGAAAATGAATATGGTACTCAATATGCCCATTCTTGGACTTTTTTTAGAAGAAAGGTATTCCATATAAACGCACACAATTTTGATGCTTGGTAGTAGGCTGTGTTATAAATTATCACAGTGTATCTTTCATTTTGTTTAACAGGCACACTTGCTTTCCCAGCCCTGGCTCCCAGGAGGCAGGGGAGACAAAACGATTGTTCCCAGGCACAGAGTGGTGAGAGAAAACGATCTCCAAGTAATCCTCCAGTCCAGAAACAAGCCTTCCTGGGTGTGAGGGACCTGTGTTTCTAAGACTGGAGGGAGAGGGGTCTGGTTGGGGGGTGGGGGTGGGGGTCGGGGTCTTGAGGGAAGGTTGCTTCATAGTTTTCTCTAACCTGGGAGAACTGGCCAGGCTGTTTCCTGAGGTAGGGTCTGCCCAGGTCACCCGAGGCTCCCACATTCCCACTCACATTCTAACCATTCTCCCCTTCTGAGATACACCCCCCACTCCCCCTGTCTGGAAGGCGTCCTGACAGCTAATTGCATTCCCACCCGCTTTGTCCACTGCTGGAGGCCACATGACTGAGGGGAAATGGCAAGAAACCCGACTCCTGAAATTGGGCCCAACTGATAGGGTCCAGTTCCTGGAATCACAACAGAGAGCCTCCCAACGGGTGGGGCTCAGCCTTCCCAGGGCTTGGGCTCCATCCTGAATGGCGGGGTTTCAAAGTCCATGCAGGCCCCAGCTGGGCTGCCTGCCTCCCAGACAAGAAAAAAAGAAATCCAGTCCCCAAGGCCCTCTCCAACCCCAGGGAGCTCCAGAGAGCAGCCCAGAAGCTATGCATGCTCTGAACCTCCCATGCACAGTCCCTCTCCCTCAGGGCACATTTTGCCTTGGATCAGAATTGCTTGAGCATTTACTTGCCTTAGAGGGTCTCCCTGGGTGGTGCAAATGTTAACACAACCAGCTGTTAATTGAAAGGTTGAAGTTTCAAGTCCACCCAGAGGTGCCTCAGAAGAAAGGCCTGGTGATCTATTTTAAAAAAATCAGCCATTGAAAACCCTATGGAGCACAGTTCCACTCTGACACACATGGGGTTGCCATGAGTTGAGATTGCCTTGAGGACAACTGGTGGTGGTGGGTAAGCAATTCCTACATGTGCACTGTCTTATTTACTCCTCTTCCTGGGAGGTAGGCACTGTTATCATTACCATTCTACAGATGGGGAGGCTTGAGGCTTTGAGAGGTAAAGTAACTTGCCCAAGGTCACTGGTATGTGGCAGAGCCAAGATTTGAGCCCATGTGCATTTATTCCAAAACTCGTGTTTTGATCACTAACCCAAGGGTTAGAGACACCAGAGTCCACGGGGGTCAGAGTAGAACTCTAAATGAGAGATATAGATCAGGCAGGATCTATCATAAAATAGGAGGTGCATGTCTGCCTGAGGGAGCAGGCATCCCAGCCCTCTCGTTTTGTCTTGTGGGAATGTGGGCCCACTGTGGCCAAATGGATTCTTCAAGAAAAGCTTGAAATAGACATTTTTAAGTGAAATTTCCTGATTTTTAAATTTTGGCAAATAGTTAAAAATAAAAGCAAAACAAAACAAAAAACATTATGCCAGCTAAACAATCGAAGTCATTGGGACAGAGATAGCTCATAAGCTACCAAGTTGCAACTTCTGAACTACGCAATTGCACCACACTGTGCTCTGCACATAGTAGGTGTACGGTAAATGTTTGTTATATTAAATGGAAAGTAAGCCAGCCCTAACTCAAGGGACAGCTGCATCTGCAGAGCATTGGAAAGGTAAATTCTCAGACATCCCTCAGGATGCACAACTTCAAATGACTCGGCTCAGACGTTGCCTGCTGAGACAGCAGATGGACAGTCAGATGCACATATTGATCAGGCTGGTGTATTTATTAGAAGCTCTGAAATGAATCCTCCTCCCAAGTATCCAAGGTGAGACCACATCCTGGGAGGAAGGACATGTTTACACTTTGCTTGACTCTGCAAAGATGGCCTCTCTGAACTGTCCTCTTTTTCTCCCTGCCTCCCGCATGTAGAAGGCATCCAAGACTCAGCCCTAGGACCTCAGCAACTCTCTCTGTCCTGTCTTCCAGAAAGAAGGGATCTCAGCCCCTCCCATGGCTTTGACTGTCACCTTTACACCTAGCCAAAGCCTAAAGCCAAATTCACTATCTTTCTCCCAGAATCAGCACGCCCTCCCTCCAGCTGGTGCCATGCCAGTCACTTACACTATCATTCTTCTGCTCCGTAGCTCCAAATCCCAGCCTCGTTCTTGAATCCTTTCTCCTTCTCTCCTTCATCAGTCAGCCCCAAGCTCTCAGTCAATATCTCATTCCATCTCACTACATCATACCTGGGCCATTGCTGTATGCTTCTAACTGACATAACTGGTATGCTATTTGGAGATTTTAACTGAAGTCCCCCTTCATTCCTTTTTTCTCCTGTGGCCATCCCCTATTCAGGCTGTGAATCCAGGAAAGGTTGTTAGAGCATAACAAAGCAGTCAAGTTCTTGGTTTTTGAATTTCAAAAGCCAGTGACCAAGCACGAAGGCCACCAGGGGTGTTCCCTCTCAAACCCCTTTTCCCCAGGACATAAGTATTCCCTATGCTAGGTGTTGGAGAAAGTTTGGAAAGGAGAGACTTGCGGATTTTTTTTTTTTTAATTTTTTTTTTATTGTACTTTAGATGAAGGTTTACAGAACAAATAGTTTTTCATTAAACAGTACACATTTTGTTTTATGACTTCGGTTAACAACACTACGACATGTCAACACTCTCCCTCTTGACCTTGAGTTCCCTATTACCAACTGTCCTGTCCCCTCCTGCCTTCTAGTCCTTGCCCCTGGGCTAGTGTGCCCCTTTAGTCTTGTTTTGTTTTATGGGCCTGTCTAATCTTTGACTGAAGGGTAAACCTCAGGAGTGACACCATTACTGAGCTATGGGTGTCGAGGGGCTATACTCTTGGGGTTTCTCCAGTCTCTGTCAGGCCAGTAAGTCTGGTCTTTTTTTGTGAGTTAGAATTTTGTTCTATGTCTTTCTCCAGCTCTGTCCAGGACGTTCTGTTGTGATCTCTGTCAGAGCAGTCAGTGGTGGTAGCCGGGCACCATCTAGGTGTACTGGACTCAGTCTGGTGGAGGCTGTGGTAGTTGTGATCCATTATTCCTTTGGACTAACCTCTTCCTTGTATCTTGTTTTCTCCATTCTCCCTTACTCCTGAAGGGGTGAGACCAGCGGAGTATCTTAGGTGGCTAGTCACAGGCTTTTAAGACCTCAGACACTCCTCACCAAAGTAGAATGTGGAACATTTTCTTTATAAACTACGTTATGCCGATTGAGCTAGATGTTTCCCAAGACCATGGTCCCCACAGCCCTCCGCCCAGCAATTTGGTCCTTCAGGAAGTTTGGATGTGTCTGTGGAGCTTCCATAACCTTGCCTTGTACAGAGACTTGTAGAATCTTAAAAAGAAATCTTGTGCCTTCTTGCTGTCTCTGGCCTGAGCCCTAGGTAGATTTTGGGGGCATTGCAGAGCAGAGAAAATATGTCTTACTTTCCAGGAAGGAGTACAGCACAGTCCAGGAAAAAATCAATTGCCATTGAGCTGATTCCAACTCATGGTAACCCCACGTGTGTCAGAGTAGAACGGCACTTTGCAGAGTTTTCCATGGTTGATTTTTCAGAAGTAGATCTCTAGGCTTTTCATCCAAGGTGCCACTGGGTAGACTTGAACCTGCAGCCTTTTGGTTAGCAGCCAAGAAGCTGGATGGAAATGGCTGCATGGTGTGTCTTGGAAGATAAGGCCTAAATTGTCCTCCCAGAGTCTCCCATGGACCCCAAGTGGTTCAGATTTCTTCGGCTCCCAAGAGAGGCATAAAAGAGCTAAGAGTCAACTAGAAAAGGCCCTGTGGATGAAGGCAAAGCGTGGTACACACACCCACACCTCTTTGGCTTGATGACCAGAACGTGCTAGGAGGATGAACAACTCAGCGGGTGCCTAGGGGACAAATGATGACCAAGAACCTGACACCCCCTTCCCAATGTCACAATATCCTGAATTTCAGACACAAACTCAGGGGGATATTGGGGCAAAACTAGAGTTGGCAGAGGTTAAATTTATACCACCCCCCCACCTCACACCCAGAGAAGAGAAAATGTAAAATAGGAATTGTAGAAAAATAAGTTGCATTTCTTAGGACTCGAATTTGTATCCTGAAATTCATAAGTGCTGTACTCAGCTCCTTGCCTCTGTTCTCTTCATATTCCAGACCATTCTGTATCCTGCAGCTGGATTAATCTTCCTAAAATACCACTTTCTACTTTCACAGACTCAAAGAATAATTATTAAACAGCGACAGTGAGCCAGGAGCTATTTAGAGGATTAAAAACAGTAAATGGGGCATAATAAGAAAAATGTAAAATAATATTACACTGAGATACCATTTTTTTCAGGCAAAAATCCAAAAGTTTGACAGTATGCTCTGTTAGGGAGGCTGTAGGGAAACAGACACTCAATACATTGCAACTGGAAATGCAAAGTGGTATAACCTTTATGGAAGGAAATTTTAGTGATATCTAGCCAAACTAGATTTGCATTTGTCCTTTGAACCAATTATCCCACTTGTAAAAATCTATCCCAAAGAAACACTGGCAAAAGTATGAAAGGATGTGTACACAAGAAACACACAAGTGCACATTGCAGCACTGTTTGTAATAGCAAAGATTTGGAAGTAACTCAAATGTCTATCAATAGAGGACTAGAGAGTACATAGTTATTAAAATATATAATAATTACCACGCAGCTATAAAAAAGAATGAGAAATAGTTCTATATAGTACTACAGAGTGATCTCTAGGACATATTATTAATTGGAGGAAAAATGTGCAGAATATTGTGTATAGTATGTCACATTTTATCTGAGAAAGAAGAGATTATTTGGCTATATATACATATTGCTTATATAGATTTTTAAGTGCAAGGATAACACAAACTAATAATGGGTTACTTATAGGGGAGGGTAGAAATAGAATGGAGAAGATACAGATAGAAGCAAGACTTCTCTGAATGTACCTTCTTGTATAAGTTTTTACTTTGGAACAATGTAAATGATTTACATAATTATAAAATGAAATTAATCAAATAGGAAACTACAATCATATTAAAGTATTTTATTAATTTAAAATGAAGGTAAATAAAACAATTAAGCCTAACTGTGTATCACTTTGGACCCCTGGTGGTGCAGTGGTTAAGAGCTTGGCTGCTAATCGAAAGATTGGTGGCTCAAATCCACCAGCTGCTCCTTGGAAACCCTGTAGGATTGATATTAGAATCGACTTGATGGCAACGGGTTTTTACAGGTGTATCAATTTGGTGGCTTAATTACTTAGAGAAGATTTCAAATTACTTTAAAACATAGTAATTTATTATGTAACCCTAGAGAGATATAGCCAAAGGATTTTTAAAAATCTGTGTAGATACAGAAAACTTTTTCAGTAATTATATTGTTAATAATAACATTTGTGTTGTTATTTGGAAATATACATCTATAAAGTAATTAAGTAATTGGCTTTAGGATCCAAGATTCTCAGAATAAAAGAGATACAAACAAAATTTTAAAAATTAAGTAAAATCTATGTGGTTTAAAATTTGAATTGGAAATCACAGCATGAGTCCATGATGTATTTTCTCTTTTAAAGAAAAAAAAAAAAAATTTCCCTGCTCTGTTGAAAACATCTAGAGACAATGACCAATCTAGTAATAATGAGGACCCCTTAAAATGCAGACTATGATCTCTACCATTTCCCACTAAAAAGAAGTAGAGTTCTTTGGAGAAATGGTTGATTTCAGGTCTGGGGCAGAAAATGTACACAAACTGGGGCAGAAAATGTACACAATGAGCCTGGAAAGCAAGAAAGATACCAAAGAATACTGAGTTCATGCAAAAAGAACCCAGATGCCAACTTGAGGGGCTCCCATTGACCAAAGGTGGGACAATTTAAGCATCAAAATGAATAAAATTTGCGATGGATTGAAGCATATCTAAAATATTAAAATCCATGAGTTACTAATAATATTAAACAAACTAATTGGCTACCTTTGGCATATGCTAGGGAGCAAACTAATTATTCTAAAACCTTCCACATAAAGAGAAAGAACCAAACATTTATCCTACCTTTCTAGGTAGCCAAATAGTTGACGTGGGAAAGGCCTTTAAGGAAGAATTCTGGCCTATAACCAAAGAAGAAATGATAGAATCAGAACATCACTATTTTACATCCCTCAATGAAATAAATAATGGATCTAGGCAATGATGTCAGTGGTTGCTAAAACCATTAGGTGAAGAACTGATGGGGAACTTCATAATGGCTGGATCAGGCTGACAATACCTGGATCCAATGATCAATCTTAATGTGACAAAAAGAGACATGACTAGACATTGCATGGTTCCTGATGTCATGAAACTAGAAGCACACACCATCATTTATGAAGTATTTCTCCCAAAAATGAACCTGAATCTAATCAAGCCTCAGGTTCTAATCACCAGTTTCCAGGAAACACAGAGAACAAAGAAACATGTTAAATGACACCACTGGGGTAAAGTTTGTGAAATCCAGAATGTTGACAATAAATTGCAAGAAAAAAAGAAAAAGGTAAGGAAACCTATAGATTAAAAGAGAACTGTCAACTAAATTCAGTGTGTGAACCTTGTTTGAATCTTGATTCAAACAAGCCAAATTTATTTTTAAAGCTAAGAGAAAATTTACTGACTGATATATTTGATAATATTAAGAAATTATTATTAATTAGCTGATGTCAGAAAAGTCTAGTGTTTCCTCATATTTGGTTTTCTTCTCCTTACAGGCAAGCATGAAGATTACTCGTCTCTGCTCTTCTTGCGGTCAGGAGAGGCCACCTGTCTAGTTCTGACCAATGGGTGGTAAGCAGATGTGATCATGTCATTTCTGAGTTAAAGCATTTAATTACTGGTGAAAGACCCTCCACCATTCTTGCCTGCCACATTGACTCAGGAGGCTGCATGTTCCAGATGGCAAAATGACAGCATGATGGAATCTCTGTCAGCCTGGATCACTCAGTCACCCCATGGAGGGACGCTGCCCTAGAGGTTATCCAGACCAGCAGTGGATTTTGTGTAAGCGTGAAATCAACTTTTGTTGTGCTAAGCTACTGAGATCTTGGTGTTGCTTGTTGTTGAAGCATTACCTGACTTATTCTGACTAATACAGAACAGAAAAACTGAAATCTGATTTAAACATTAAAAAAAAAAAAACCTATCAATGCTGCAAATAAATTATAAAAATGAGAAAAAGAATTGTGTTGTTGTTCAATGCAGATTATGAATGGTTTAATTTTTGGCAAGCAAGATCTAGTGAACAGAGGAGCATCCAAGAAACTTTATGAGCATGAACATGATAATGGGAATTTTATCCATTTGGCAGAAACTAGAAAAAAAAATTGATAATATTATGGCAGAACATTTATGCATAATATAAATATTGACACCAAATTTTATTGTACCTATTTAGGGGATGAAATATAAAACTAAATAATTAAAATTATAGCAGATGCAATCAATGAAATCAGTCTATATAAGGTAAGAAGAGTTCAATATTATTCATTAGTTTGGCTACAAACCTTGATATTTTTGTATTTAAGACATTACCTCTGATGTCTATAGAACAGATAACAATTTTTGCTAGATTTCTGGATTCTCAAAATACAAACATTTCTATATGTAAACATTTTTGGGGATTGTTTCCCAGTAGATGACACTACTGGAGAAGGATTATAAACAGTGTTAGTAGACCACTTTCAAAAACTATCTAGGAAAAAATAATATGAGGGGCCACAGATATCACAATGCTGAAAATACGTGTGGAAAACAATAGATTGAAACAGATGATTATAAAAAAAAAAATTCTAGGGCATTTTATCTTCCTTGATTATGAATTTTTTAATCTTGGTAGTAAAAATCTCTTCTAACACCACCGAATTTGCGTATATATATGTATTATATATATGTATATATATTATATATTATACATATATATACATATATATTATATATATACATATATATACCATCTAGGATCTGTACAACTGCTTTTGAGCTCTAGTGAAATGTTGTATATTAAAAACACATTTACCAAACATAAATTTGAAACATTGTCAAATGCATGATGGGAAGATTGAGTTTATGCTCTCATGGCACTAAAAACTCAATTAGAGACTCTAGGCAATTCTTTTTAGAAAATGTTGATGTATTAATAAAGCATAGATTGTAGAATTCAAGCCAAAAATAAGTTTTCCAAAACATCCAGTATTAACTTTATTTGCTCAGGACTAATTTGGAAAGATGTTTTAAGTAAAATTAATGCAATATCCAAAATAATATAGGAGCTGAAATTCAACATATTGCCCTAAGAAGCATCCAAAGAAGTTGTGTATCTGCACATGCTTTGTGTTGGCTGGGAGATGGGAGTGTGGGAATTTTCTCCTGCTGGACCCTAGAGAAGGCTGTAGGAGTCGGGACTCTGGGTAAGAGGGTGAGTCTTCTGAGAGGAGGTGAGCCTGCCGGGCAGCATGGTAGATGGGAGACCAACCAGGAGGGGCCCCTGCCGAAGCTCCTTTGCCATTGAGCTCCTGGAATTTTCATGTCCAATAGGCTGTGGTCAGTTTTCTTTTCCACACTCAATCCAGGTCTTCAGTAAAACTTTGTCACACCCCACAGCCTCAGTTTAGGTCTACATTCAAAGTAAGACGCACAGCTTGTCCACACCAGCCTGGGAGATAGTGACCAGGCAACAAGAGAGAATGAGAGATGCAATGAGACGTAGAGAGGTGGAGGTGATAAGCAACCAAGATTCTAGGAGCAGAGCTTCCCACTGGTATGCAATTCTGATGACAACAAAGACAACTTTATACACTACAGTACAGAGCAATTTATCATCTCTTTGACTCAGTCATTTCATTTCACTTCCATAAAATTATAATAGATAATATTTTTTGAGCAATTACTATGCACCAGGCCCTATTCTAAATTCTTTATGTATATTAATTAACTTCATCCTCACAGCTACCCTATCATTGTGCCCATTTTGCAGATCAAGAAACTGAGGGCCAGAAAGGTTACATCACTTATCCAGGGTCAAATTAATTGCAGCCAGGACCTGGTAGTCTGGCTCCAGAGTCCATACTGTTAACCAGGGTATGGTAGAATCTGGTGTTCTATGGTTTACTATAATGTTCTAAAAAAGAAGAAGAAAAAGAAGCAGTTTCTTCCCCCTAGAGATAAATTCAAATCCTGCTGCTGGCTTAAAACTAGTTTGAAACTGCTTCAGATCATCAGGATTTCAGGAATGTTGATGTCCAGCCTCAGAAACCCTCACTCCAGCAGGGTCATAGCATTTTCCCAATGACAGCTGCTTCTGCTCCTAGTCTGCCTCCCCAGGCAGATCATGGCTTCCAGATGAGGGCCGTTCTGTCTCTTAGGGTGGGCTAAGAGCCTGTCAAGAGCCCTCGCCTGGCAGGAAAGCCTGCTGCCACCCCCTCAGCCCAGAGGGAAGGGCATCGTGCACCTTGGAAGCTGTCCCTCTACTCCTCCATGCAACAGGACTTCAGACCACACTTTCGACTTGTAATGGTGGGGGATGGTGGGAAATCTTTCTTCCCAGGCTCCAAGGCCCTGCAGCAGCTACTTGGGAAGGAAAGAGGTACACACCCATCCCAACCCAAAGCTCTGCTTTATATCTTAAGGCCTGACTTGCCAAAGTCAAGGGACACCAAAGTTAGGGTGTCTAACTTGTCCTGGTTTGCCCAGGACTTTCCCAGTTTTCAGCACTCAATATCCCACACCCTGGGAACTCTCCCAGTCCCAGAAAAACCAGGATAGTTGGTCACAGTGACCAAAGTAGAAATAGAGGGAAAATCTTCCAACCTTCGCCTCAAGCCTGGAAAGTCAAAACCCCACATTTCTCCTATTTCATGGAAGATACGAGGCCCCAAAATCCTCACCATCAGGCTATAGGCTGATCCCCACTCTTCTTAGTACAAGAAACTTGACATCCCTGCCGAGTGCTGAAACACAGCATTGAGGACACAGGCTCCAAATTCCATCTGCATGTTCCCATCTCCCCAGGAGCTGCAAACAATTGGACACTGGGAGATGTAGATGGTTGGCAGCTGGCGTCACTCGCAGCCTCGGGCAAATTTTCCAGTCTGTTCCATCTTTGGATGAGATGGCAATATTTCCCCCCATCATTCCAGATCCACATGGCCTGGTATCAGAGATGCAGACAGTTGGTCAAAATGCCTTTCTCCATGATAAAGAGATTATAACATTAAATCCCTTGGATTAATCTACAGGTAACAAAACATTTCACATGATTTGGCCTGGACCAAAAAGAAGCCATGACTATCTCCAAGGTGTTTCCTATCCCTAACGGACTTGCCAAAGAGGTCTTAATCCTCAGCCCAGCTACAGACTATCACTATATGTAATCCAGACCCCGTCTGATGATATAAGTAAATAAACTCTGAGTATTCAGAGAAAACAAATCACCAGTCCATCAAAACAGTTGGAGTAAATTAGTTCAGCAGACTGGACTAGAGACATGCTCCATGACTCACCCTCACCCAGAGTAAATAAGTGAAGATTAAGCACAACTTGATTGAATCATGCTGAAGCTTGGCATAGCTCAACAAACAGATCAGCCTGAAATCTCACATTAGGAACACATAATCTCATAAAATTTATGACTGTTATTGCTCACCACATATGTTTCTGGGTTACTGTGTGCTGGGCTCAGAGCAAGCTGCATTGCTGGGGTCTTGAGGGGCGTGCCTGCTGATCCACAATGTATTTCAAGAAAGAAGACGCGTTCTTGGTTGACACTCCTTGGCTTGATCTTTGGTATGGCCTGGCCACCACAAAGAAGGAGACTAGAGAGAAGATGTTGTTGATGGGGAAGGAGGTTTATGGGCCCCTTTTCAAGCTCTATTTGATGCTGGTGGGGAGACTGGCAGCCAAATCATTTTTCCCCTCTCTAGGCCTCAGTTTCCTTGCTTATAAAATACAGGGAAGAATTAGATGATCTATAAGATCTTTTCACCACCACCTGTCTCACATTTTGTCATATTGTGGCAGCTTGCTGTGACGCTGGAAGTTATGCCACCAGTATTTCAAATACCAACAAGGTCACTCATTGTGGACAGGTTTCAGCAAAGCTCCAAAGCTAGGAAGAAAGGCCTGGTGACCTATGAAAATTGGTCAGTGAAAACCCTATGGACTACAATTGAATACTGTTCAATAGAGTGCTGGAAGATGAGCCCCCTAGGTTGGAAGACAGTCAAATTACTCAGTGGCTGCAAGGATGGACTCAAACATACCAACAATGTTGAAGATGGCTCAGGACGGGGCAATGTTTCCTTCTGTTATACATGAGGTCTCCATGAGTCGGAGCCAACTTGACAGTACCTAACAACTAATGACAAGGTCCTCTTAAGACTTACATTGCAAGAATCTATGAAGCAAGAACAAGAGAACTACTTATTTAAAGAGAAATCAGAAAGTGCTGTCCATTGCTCCCCATTTCCAAAGAAGCCAAAACAAGAAGAATTGGCCAAAATGTCATCAACTGAGATCAGTAGAGTCTAAAGGTTTCCAGAGATGTAGGTATGGCTTATGAAGGCAGGAATGGGTACATTATAGAATGCTAGCACTGACGATCTGGGAGGAAAGGCTAGATGACCAACTGCTTTGAGAGATTTGCTTTCAAACTTGCTGCCCAGAGCTAAGACTGAGCCAGGAAATTTTTCCACCTTTCAGTGCCAATTGATCAAGGCCTTCTTACCCTCAGAGCCTAGATGCAACCTCATGATCCTTGTCAATACTAATACCACTGCCCATCCATTAGATCCAGCAGGTGAGAGAAAAAGATGCTCTCCATTCTGAACGAGCCCAAGGCTCCCTCCAGACCCAGGACTAGGGATTCTAGGTCTGGCTATAGTGACTCAGAATGCACAGTCAGTGAGAAGCTAGAGCAATGGGGAAGGGAGTAATTTCTTGGTGGGGAAGGGCCCTCATGTGCAGGAGATGGTTGCTGAGGTCAGAATCCAGGGACTCCGGTGATGAAAGGAGTCTGGTGTCAATCAACACCAAAACCCCACAAACCCTGAACTCACTTGCTGAATCCCAGATTGGAGCAGGAGACTCTCAGGCCTCGAAGGCCATGCTACCCCAGATGTCCCCACAGAAGAGACACACATGTAGATGAAGTGCCTCCCTCAACTCCTCCCTCCCCAACCCACCCTGGGCTCTGTTCCTGTCCACTTCATCCCAGCAATCTCTCGTGCACGGATCTGTGCATACCCTGCCAACAGCCAAGTTCTAGCCCTTCTGACCTTCAGGCTTTCATCCAGGCTTTCCCTGTTCAATTTCCAGCACTGCTAACTACATCCAGAAAGAGTTTTGAACAAGAGAATAACATTTTTGATTCTGGCTAGTTCATTTCCATTATGATTTTCACAGCCAATTCCAGTAAATCAAAGTCCCTATTCATCATCCATGTTCTTCTTAGATTTGATTTAAAGGCTACTGATGTTAATACCTTGCTTTCTTTTTTTTTCTTTGTCTCCAAAAATAAAGAAAATAGTTGTATTGTTTTTTCCTAATTGGAACTCAGATATCAGCTGGGGTCCGCCCTGCCCCTCAAGATCTGTGAAATATGTCTTGGCAGACTGTATTTTCCAAAAGTGGTCACAATAATATTATCCTATCCCACGTTCCTCCAGAACCTTGCCACTTCTCCATCCACAGATGGAGTCTGTGTCACCTCCCCTTGAACCTGGGTGGGTTAGTCTCCCTCACCTCTTCCCTTTCTCACCCTGCCTCTCAGGTTGTTCTGGGAACCAAAATTTTTCTCCTAACAACTGGCACCGTATTTCTCTTAAGGAAGGAATTTTATCTTTAATTTGGAAAATACCTTAATAATCCTCCAGACATTGATGTTAGTACACCCCTGGCAACAGGGGGTGGCAGAGAGGGAGGCAGTTGAGAAGGCTCTTGTTCTATGTGGAACAAGAGATGTAATTCCTGTTTTGCTCCCGAAGAATCTAAAGAGAGAGGAATCAGCAAGATGGAGAAAGGCATGGACTGGTGAGGACAAGGACTGGAGAGAGTCTCCTGGGATTCAGGGGTTAGAAAATGACCACTGGGGTTGTTCTTGCTGCTGCTATGGAAATCCTCCCCAGCTTTCACCCCACGTCTTAAGAAATCTCCACTAAACTCAGAGATGTTTTGTGAGAGTTGAGATTTTGAGTGTGTTGGATTCGAGGTTTGAGTTTTCATCTGGGACACTGGAAAGTGATAGAGGAAGCCCTCAGAGGCAGATACCCAGAGGGAAGATGGCCTCCAGGAGCTCTCAGAAACCTTGAGAAGCTTGCCCTTCCTCGGGCCATGGACTTGGTACTAGTAATGATAAGCATGGGGGTCATATGGACAATTACCTCTGGATCTTAAGGGTGTCTGAAAGCTAGCTCACCCCTACAACCCAGGACTATTGAGCTGTATACTTCTGAGGGTGCTAGAGGCCTCTTACGGAGCCCTGGTTGTACAGTGGTTAAAGCGTTCAGCTACTAACTGAAAGGTTCGAACCCACTAGCCGCTCTGCAGGAGATAGATGTGGCAGTCTGATTCCATAAAGGTTTACAGCCTTGGAAACCCTATGGGGCACTTTTACTCTGTCCCTATAGGGTTGCTATGAGAAGGAATCAACGGACTCGACAGCAATGGGTTTGTTTTTTTGTTTTGTTTTGTTTTGAGAGGCCTCTTGGAGTCCCTGAGTGGTGCTAATTGTTAAACTGCTCATTTGCTAACTGAAATGTTAGAGGTTTGAGTCCACCCAGAGGCACTTCAGAAGAAAGACCTGGTGATCTGCTTCCAAAAAAATCAGCCATTGAAAACCCTATGGAGCACGGTTTTACTCTGACACACCTGGGGTCTCCCTGAGTTGGAGTCGACTTGATGGCAACTGGTTAGAAGCCTCTTGGCTCATCTGCCTGGTGGGGCCGAGTCTCGGAGAGGAGAGGAAGGTCTGGGTCCCACAGGAGGGGCAAGGAAGTTTCTGCACCCCTGGTGTGGCACAGCAGATAGGCGCCCCCACCACCACCACTGCTTCCGTGTCCGCGGGATGGAGAAGGCCCTGCTGTCCTGAGTGTCTGTGGGCAGCCTTTGAGGGGTTCAGCATGTATCATCTGTCTCCTCCTCACCAGGAGCGTTTGTCCCAAGGTGTGAGGGCCGCATCTATGTAGGGCCAGCTGGGGGAAGAGGACATAGCTAGGGGCAGTCTGTGCTTGTTCCCTCATCCCTGGAAGACACTGCGCCATGTGGGGCTAGCTCTTTCCTGGGAAGGATCGCGCCTCCTGTTCTCTGTCAACCTTCACTGATGAGCACATTTTCTGAGCAGAGCCCTGGGAGAACAGTGTCTGCTCTGTCCCCTTCCAGAGGAACCCTGAGTGGGAGGTTGAGGTGGGAGACAGCACACTGAGTGTACTGCAGCCCCAGAAAAGGAGGAGCAGCCTCCAGGGAAGGCTTGACCCTTCCTGTGACAGCTTTTGTGGGCCTTCAGTTAATTGCGAAGGAAAACTCAAAACTGAGTTATCAATCTGTCCTGCAGCTGTTCCCACAGATGCTGACACTCGAGAGAGGCCAAGCACAGCCCAAAACTTCCTCCTCCCCCTGCCCCACACATACTCACAACTCTCCACTTGCACACTCAGAACTCCTCCTTGCTGCCAGACACCCACAGGTCAGGGTAGGAGTTAAAAAGTCAGGCTTTGAGTTAGTAAGCCTCAGATTTGAATCTTGCTGGCCACTTATTAACTGGGCAACCCCAGACAATTTCTTTAACTTCTCTGAGCCTGAGGTTCCCTATCATCTTAGTTTGGCTTTCTCCCAGAAGCAGACCTGAGATATGAATTCTAGTGCAAGTAGTTTAAGTAGGAGGTGATCCCAGAGAACACCAGTAGGAAAGTAGGGAAGTGAGATAAGGAACGGAAGTAAAATAATGAAAGATGCATTCTTAAGCAAGCTTCTACTGCAAGCAAAATTGAAACTTAGTCCCACTGGGGAACTCTTGGAACAGTTTAGAACAAATGCCCTGCAATTATCCACCCCCAGGTACAAGGGAGCTGGGGTATTTATCCACCAATTCCCTATCAGTCGTTGGTTGAGGGCTGTTCCTGGGGAGGGGGTCAGGATCAATGACTGTGTGACCCTTTGGCTGTTCCATGCATGGGCAGAGGAGGCCCCAGCGTCCAGAACCTTACTTAGACAGAGTCATAGGTGTTGGCAGGCAAGAAATGTTAAGTGCGAAGGGGCTATGGCAGGGCCTGACAATCTCTGACACAACCACCTGTAAAATGAGGGAAATGAACCCCAACTGCTTAGCGTGGTTATGGTGATGTGGGTAGACTACTTAGCACAAGGCCAGGCACACAGTGAGTGCTCAGGAGTTGGTAGCCATCATCATTAAATGGTGACTGAACCAAAGGATAGAGTTGGCCACATTTCTCTTTTATGGCGCAAGCCTCACTCCTTAATAGATAAAAAGTAACCCCCCTCAAGTGAGACTCTCAAAGAAGTGCCCCATCCTGTTAGCTGCAATCCCCACAAGGCATCCACCATGCTCTTCCTTCTAGTAATGAATCCTCTTATTTTTTGTTTATCTGAAAATGTCTTTATTTCACACTCATTCTTGAAGTATATTTTCACAGGATACCAAATTCTGGGTTGAGGATTGTTTTTTTTTGTTGTTGTTGTTGTTTTGTTTTTCTTTTAGCACTTTAAAGATCTATTCCACTGTCTTCAGGCCTCTATTGTTTCTGATGAGAAGTTAGAAGTACTAATTGTCATTTTTCTCTGGCTGCTTTCAAAGTTTTCTCTTTATCTTTGGTTTCAGCTATTTGATAATAATGTGTCTAGGTGTAGGCTTTTTGTTTTTTGAGGGTTTTTGTTTTGTTTGTTTGTTTGGGAGGGGTGGGGAGGGCTGTAGTTATCCTGCTTAGGATTTGCTTAGCTTCTTGAATATGCGCATTTATGTCTTTCACAAAATTTGAGAATCTTCGGCTGTTATTTCTTCAAATATTTCTCTGTTCCATGCGCTCTCTCCTCTCCTGGGATTCCACTTACATGTATGTTAGACCTTTTGATATTGCTGCACAGGTCCTGGAGACTTAGTTCATTGTTCTTCAATCTCTTCCCTTCTCTGTTCTTCAGACTGGATAATTTCTGTCAATCTATCTTCAGACTGACTTTTTTCTTTGTCATCTCTCATCTGCTTTTTAGTCTATTCAGTGAATTTTTTTCAGGTACTGTATTTTTCAGTTCTAGAATTTCTAATTGGGTCTTTTTTTATAGTTTCTATTTCTCTGCTGTGATTTCCCATCTTTTTAATTCATTATCATCATGTTTTCTTTTATGTCATTAAACCAATTTTCTATTGCTGCTGTAACAAATTAAGACAAACTTTGTGGCTTAAAACAACACAAATTTATTCTGTAAGTTAGAAGACCCAATATAGTCTTATGGGACTAAAATCAAGGTGTCATCAGTTGTTGCCTCTTTCAACTTCTAAAGTCTATTTGTACCCCTGTTATGGATTGAATTGTGTCCCCCAAAAAGATACACTGAAGTTCTAATGCCTAGTACCTGTGAACATGAACTTGGATGGCAATAGGGTCTTTGAAGATGTTATCAGTTAAGTTAGCATGAGGTCATACTGGGGTAGGATAGGTCCTAATCCACTCTGAGTGTAATACTTATAAAAGAGGAAAACAGGCACAGAGACACACAGAAGGATGATAATCATGTGAAGATGCATCTACAAGCCAAGGAACTCCAGGGATTTCTGGAAGCCATCAGAAACTAGGAGAGAGGCATAAAACAGTTTCTCTCCCATAGCCCTCTGAAGGAATCAACATGGCCTACACCATAATTTGGATTTCTAGCCTTCAGAACTGTGAGAAAATAAATGTCTGTTGTTTAAAACCACCCACTTTGTGGTATTTTGTCATAGTAGCCCTAGGAAACTAAGACAGACCTCTTCCTTCACCTTCAAAGCCAGTTGGGTGGCATCTTTTCTTCTCTTTATGACCTCTTGCCTCTCTTTTTTAAGGACCCTTGTGATTATATTAGTCCACCTGGATAATCCAGAATAATTTTCCTATAAGATCCCGAATGTAATCACGTAGGCAAAGTCTCTTTTACCATGTAGGGGAACATATTCACAGATTACAGGAATGGAGATGTAGGTGTCTTTTGAGGGGCCATTATTCAGCCTACCACAGTTATTGAACATAGTTATAATAGTTGCTTTAACATTCTTATCTGTTACTCCCACAAAGTATGGGTTCGTCTCAGGGTTGGTCTTTGTTGATTGCCTTCTTTTTCTTGAGAATACGTTATCTTTTTCTATTTCTTTGTATGTCACATAATTTTGATTGTTATCTTGGACATCGTGAATGTTATGTTGTGAAGAGTCTATGTTCTGATATATTCCTCCAGAGATTGTTGATTTTGTTTTGATTTGATTTGTTTTAGCAGGCAATTAATTTGGTTGAACTTAAAATGCACACTCTATCTCTTCCGTGACAGCTCAACTCTGCGCATGCATGGTTCAGGAGTCAGCCAAGGATTTGGGCAAGATTTACATAACGAATCTGTAACTCGTCCTCTCTTGATAATTCCTTTCAAAAATATCCCTTCCATTTCCAGTGATTACAGTTGCCTCATACTCTGTCTTTTTGCCAAAAAGATTATGGTTTTTCTCTCAGAGTTCTAGCTACCTCTCACAGCTCAGCAAAGAAATTGTACTGCTGTAATTTTCCTGCTGGTTTTTAGAAGTCAACTGTGAATGCCCATTATGCTTAGACAAGAAGATGGATAAACAAACACGTATAACCAGGGTTTAAAGATATAATCAAATAAAATCTGCAATCAACTTAAGGACCAGTCCTGAATTCAGATTGTCCAACTATGTCTCCAAACATATAAACCATTTTTCAGTTTGGAAAAATAAAAACAAAAAATGGCCACTCTTGTTATGTAGCCTGCCCCATAGATATTAATAGACATCAATACCCTAAAGTTCCCTTGCTCCAATAATCTCATATAGGACTTCTTGTCCTTAGAAAGTCTACTAACACTATAACCCTATCTCACCCTCTCCTGCCCAGCTAAAACTTTCTGAGTGTCTACTGCTGATGGTGCCCCTAGCAGAATGATGATAATTCTGGATGAAAGGGTGAGATGCAATCTCTCAGGATTGTTCTAAAGATTAAATGCATTAATGCATGTAAATGGCTTAGAACTTTTCTGGCACATATTTAGCCCTTGATGAATGGTGATGGTGGTGTGATTATTATTATCATTATGATTCTTTCCTTCTTGGTTGCAGACTTCACAAGAATAGAGTAGGAACTCAATTCTGTGTGAAGAATTTAACTTAATTGGAAAGACTCTCAGTAGAAGAGATGCCATCAGTCGTGGTCTACAACCTAGAGAGCTCAGAGCCTAATTAGCAGATGCCCACCATGAAGATGGTGATAATAGAGTGACTCAGTTCAGTGTCACCTCCACCAAGAAGTCTTCATTTCCATCTGAATTCGGCACCGTACTCTATGTTCCCTTTGCATACTATTCTTTTTCCAAAATACACTGTATGCTACGGGCAACCAAGGACTTGTCTTCATTCAGTGTATCCCCAGTGTCTGACACCTAGTAAACATACAATAAGTGTTTCTTAATTGACTATTTACTTACTTATCTGACTCCCACACTAAATTATGTTTTAGGCATTTTAGTGTTTAGCACAGTGCCAGGCCCACGGTAGTGGCTTAGATGTTTGTTACGTGTATAAAGAACCTGGATTTCCTTCATTGTATTCAGATGAAATATTCATTCTTTTTTCCTTTTAAGTCTAATTAAATCTGGCTCTAGCCCTTGTATGCCTGACTGAAAACTGTTCAGTAGCTTGATTCATTCAACATCCCGTTCCAGTACCCTTCTCTTGTATCTTGTATTCTACTACATAGTCTTTAAAAAAATAATTCTGAACCAAAACCAAACCCATTGTCCCAGAGTCGATTCCAACTCACAGCAACCTTATAGGAGAGAGTAGAGCTCCCCCGTAGGGTTTTCAAGGCTGTAATCTTTATTGAAACAGAATGCTGCATCTTTCTCCCTCAGAGCAGCTGGTGGGTTCGAACCGCCGACCTTTTAGTTAGCAGCCAAATGCTGAACCACTGTGCCACTAGGGCTCCTAAAAACAAAAACATAAAATACTCTTTTTTCCCAGCCTTCCTTGCAGTCAGGAGTTGTTATGTGACATTGTATAGGCCAATGAGAAGTAAGCAGAAGTTTGCTAGCAATGTCCCTTCTCCATTCCTTCTTCCTATCTGATACACAGACACAGTGCCTGGCTGTGCAGCAGCCCTCTTGAGACCATGAGGTAACAGCACAAGGGGAAGACTGAGACGGTCACAGAGAAGCCAGCCCTGGTTTCTCTGAGCCATGAACAAGTGCCTGCAGACATCCGCCTCCAGGTGGTTTGTTGAAATGTCTTCAGGCTGGTCTTTTGTTACTTGCAACCAAGTTTCCTCACTGAAAGAAGGTGGGGCACCTTTGATTCTTTCCTGAGCCTGCAGATGGGAAAATAAGACCTGCTTTATCTACTTATCCTGTCACAAATGAATGAAAACGTCTGCCTCAGGTAGCTTAAGTCTAGAATTAAGCTTGGAATTCCCCTTCTTTTTTTCTTCTAAACTTTTGTTGTTGTTGTTGAAAATATGTACAGCAAAACATACACCAATTCAACAGTTTCTACATGTACAATTCAGTGACACCGATTACATTATTCAAGTTGTGTAACCATTCTCACCTTCTTTTTCTGAAGTGTTCCTCTCCATTAACATAAACTCACTGCACCCTAAGCTTTCTATCCAACCTATCAAGTTGCAGTTATCAGTTTGATCCCATATAGATAGCTCTTTAAAAGTGCACAAAGCTCAAGGCAGATATGGAATTCTCCCTCTTAAAAGGAAGGATTTTCACCAGGTGCTGGCAGAGGTTGGTTCCAGTCCTAGAGTCCAGCCTGGAAGAGGAGGCCATTGCAGTGGTATCCTGTGAGCCCCAGCCTGCTCCTCCACTCCAGCTGAGGTACTGGGGAGGGCAGAGCCCAAGCATATGGCCCCAGGCTATTGTTGCATCCTCCAGCAAACTTTTGGCAGAAGGCCCACTGGACAGGAGGAGAGTGACGACATGCCCTGCAGAGTCCTGGGAGTTGGGGAGGCTGAAAGTGGTGCATAAATCAGCAGGCATGTGTGAGAATCGAATAACACTGAAAGCCAAGGCTCAGAGGGCTGGTAAAGTTTAGATCTGAAGAGTAGGTTGCTATGAATGTATACGTGTTTGTGGCGGGGCGGGGGGGGGGGGTGGTATTTATGGAGCTGATTTTAGAGACCAGAACAGTAGTAGCAGATGGGGAAGAGGGATCTTCCTCTTACCCTGCTGTGGATTTGAAATTCAGAGAGGAGCCCATCAGCTGGTGGGCAGGTGGGCAGGTGTGTGTGTGTGTGTGTGTGTGTGTGTGTGTGTGTGTGCAGGTAGGCAGGGGTGTGTGTGTGTGTGTTTTGACTGTTAGCCCCTTAGCCTCCAGGCTGGTTGAGAGGAAAGCTTTACGCTCCCACATGGCAATCCCAACGGGATTCAAATAGACTCTGCAATCACTTGGAGGTAGGAGGAGAAATGCAACAACCAAGCACCCGCCACAATGTCGGGCACTGTGCTGGCCCCTACGTATACATCATACCCACAGTAACCCTACAAGGTAAAGATTATCAAACCCACTTTACAGACATCGAAGAGAGGGCTTGATAAGACTAGAACTCAGGGCTCGTAGGCCACTCAACCTGGGCTCTAGTCCTGGTCCAAAGCTTATTTCTGCATGGCTGTAAGCAAGTCACCTAACCTCTAAGAGCCTCAATGTACCCATCTGTAAAGGGGAGCGATTTGGAGTTGAAGGTGCAGATGATGATTGCTACTCTACTTACCAGGTTATAGTGAGGATAGAATTAAATAGCATCTGTGAATTTTTTTTTAAATTGTCAAGTACCATAACAATTAAAGGATTATAATTGTTTTCCACAATAATAATAATAAGCTAAATTTGATTCTGGCATAAAAACGCAAATAACTGAAATTCAACGATATAGGACAGGATCAATTTGGGAAAAATTATACTTCTGCATTTCATAAAGCTCGTAGAAATGCACATTGCCACAGCCATGAGAAGGACCAGGAGAAGAGAAAGTTTCATTAATTCAGTCAGTCTATCCAATTCCTGTTGACTCAAAGGTACAGCAATTTATTCATGAATAACTCTGCTGGGCTTAGGGGAAGACTCCATGATTAAAATATATTCATGGAGCCTTTAAGAGAGTTTAAGCAATCATTTGTATTCCAAATGGGTTTCACTGACACAACCTCCTTAAAATGTTCAGTCATGAAAAACTCAAAGCCAGAGACAGGCTGGCAATGCTCCTGCTGTTTTTATAAAGTCAACCAAACAGGGGTTCCTATTATGCTTAAACAATAGGTAAACACACATAACCAGGTTTAGGGATCTAATCAAAGAAACCTTCAATCAAGGTAATTTGACATTGTTTTGGTGGCTTTTCTGGAACTGTCCTGAATTCAGATAATCTATCCTATTATCTAACCATGTCTCCCATCATATGACCCAATTTTGAGTTCGGAAGAAAATGCCCCCTATTGCTACCAGTAACAGTACCAGTTGCTGTTGAGTTGGTTCTAACTCATGGTGACCCCATGTGAGTCAGAGTAGAACCGTGCTCCATGGAGTTTTTTGGAAGTAGATCACCAGGCCTTTTTTCTGATGCACTTCTGGGTGGACTCAAACCACCAATCTTTTGGTTCGCACTTGAGTATGTTAACCATTTGCACCACCCAGGGACTCCCCTTCTTGCTAAACCAAAACAAGTTGTTATTGAGTGAATTCTGACTCTCGGTGACCCCATGTGTTGCAGAGTTGAACTGCACTCTGGTAAGTTTTCATGGCTGTGACCCTTCAGAAGCAGATCTCCAGTCTTTTCTTCTAAGGCGCCTCTGGGTGAGTTCAAACAATCAACCTCCTGGTTAGTACCGAGTATGTCAACTGTTTGTACCACCCAAGAACTCCTTCGTATTACTAGGTGGTCGTTTATTGTTTCTGTAACACAGCTTGTTTCTGTAACACAGTAAGCCTCATAAACATCAATTACCTAGGGTTCCTTGTCTTTTTCCCATTTTCTCACACAGGACCTCTCATCCCTAAATTGTCTACTAAGCCCCATCCACTCAGCTGAAGCTTTCTGGGAATCCACTGCTGATGGTGTCTCTGGAGAATGCTGATTATTTTGGGAGAGGGGGAGGCACCACTTCTCGAGGCTTCTGAAGTCACCAGTCCATGAGATACAAAAGCAGTGCTGAGTTCCACAGAGTGAGAAAGGAGACTGGCGTCTCCCAACTCTGGGCAATGTTTTGTCCAGGAGCCCAAATCAGCCCTGATATGCCCAGAGTTGCCTCAACTTCCTTATGAAAACAGCTCCCTTGGCTTTCCTTCTAAGCTCTGTGTCTGTTTGGTGGTGGTGGGGGGGGACCTATGAGGGACCTACCCTCTGCCATCCATCTGTCCTTCAGCCTCTCCCTCTCTCCCCAAGGCTCCTGTGGCCCCAGCTCCTTCATACTCTCCAACAAACACAAAGCCCTGTGCACATCACTTCTTGTCAACAGGTGCCAAGAGCTCTACAGATTGATCACCTGTTCCAACAGCAGATCTCCAGGTCCCACTTTGGACTCAGCTGCAGCACCCTGCAATGTGAATTTTCTCCTTCCAGATTTTTGGTTCTATTGTAACCCATGTGTCAAACCATGTGTTTCAATTTTAAGGCTTGAAAAATATGGTCAGTGCGGCTCTGGGGCCTTGAACTGCTCTTAGGTCCCATCTGACTCATTCTCAGCTGTCCTCAGGCTCAGGACAATCTCCTGCACCTTGTCTGCCAAATGCCTTCTAGGCCAGGCTGGGTGATGGAGGGAAGGCCGGTGTCTCTCAAACCCCTCAGTGGCCCCTTCCTCTGCCAGGGAGAATGTCACGAGTCCAGGAGGAAAGAACTGACCCAAGCCAAAGGCCCCAAAATCAGATTTTTGTTTAGGATACAAGGTTGTTGAATCAGTCTTATTTATTTTCCCGGCACTCATGTTTCCTAAGTTTTTCCACATTATTTCTAATTTGGGCTGTTAGAAAGGGGAAAAATTAAAAACCACTGATTTGGAGATAATGGAATATCTTGGTGGTTACTGCACTAGAAACCAGCCAGCTAAAATGGGTCTGGAAGATCTTAGAGGGTGATCTCTGACTCAAACTGTTCAACTCAAAACTGAGAGAGTCCACAGGCCAACAAGCAGCTGAAAGGCTGAAGGATCTGCCTCCTCCCCCAGTGAAGACACATGTGAAGACACGTGAATGCTGTCCTCTCTCCTCTATCTCCTTTGGAAATAATGGGATATAGAGGCAGGAATAGCCCTTTGGATTAGGAAGCTCCAGTGTCTTGGTTATCTAGTGCTGCTATAACAGAAATACCACAAATGGATGGCTTTAACCAAGAGAAATTTATTCTGTCACAGCCTAGTAACCTAGAAGTCCAAATTCAGGGTGCCAGCTCCAGGGGAAAGCTTTCTCTCTCTGTCAGCTCTAGAGGAAGGTCCTTGTCATCACTCTTCCCCTGGACTAGAAGCTTCTCAGCACAAGGACCCAGAGTCCAAAGGATGTGCTCTTCTCCTGGCACTACTTTCTTGGTGGTATGGGGTCCCCCACTCTCACTAGCTTCCCTGTCCTTTTATCTCTTGTAAGATAAAAGGTGGTGCAGGCCACACCCCAGCGAAACTCCCTTTACATTGGATCAGGGATGTGACCTGCATAAGGGTGTTACATCCCACTCTAATCCTCTTTAACATAATTTAACCTTGCCCCATTAACCACAGCCAGAGATAAGGATTTACAACACATAGGAAAATTACGTCAATCATAAAATGGAGGACAACCACACAATACTGGGAATCATGGCCTAACCAAGTTGACACATATTTTGGGGGGACACAATTCATTCCATGACATCCAGGCACCCTAGGAGTCCCTGGTTGGTACAAATGGTTAAGCGTTTGACTGCTAACAGGTAGGTTGGCAGCTCAAACCCACTCAGAAACACCTCAGAAGAAAGGCCTGGTGATCTGCTTCTGCAGGGTCACAGCACTGAAAACCCTATGGAACACAGTTCTACTCTGCACACATGGGGTCACCATGAGTCTGAATTGACTCGACGGCAACAGGGTTTTTTCGTTTGTTTGTTTTTTTGAAGCACCCCTAACATGTGGACCTTACCTACAGTATGACCCTATCCCCTTTACCTGTTTGTCTTGCTCAAAGCTATATTTTCATGAACACATGGTAAGGCCTTAATAAATATTTGTTGAATAAATGAAGGAAAGAGGAATAAGGTAGAACATAGTTCGTTTGCATCAAATGCTTTTTGGAGAGTCAGGCATATGTCTGAATGGGTGGCTATATGGATAAGTAAATAAATGAACAACCAAATTGAGTTGAATGAAATTGTTGATGGACATACACCATTTATATTTCTCACTCTCTTTTGCTGACCACATATAATTGGATTAATAGTATTAAATGTGTCTGTCGAATGACCCCACTGTGCTCCTTTCTACCATTCCTCTAACCTCTTACTTCATCTCCAATAAGGGCCCTCAACACACACACACACAAACACACACACACACACATACACACTCATTCACATGCCTACTGAAACAAAACCATTCACAAATGGTACAGGTGCAAGGAGGACAAAGAAAAGTGAGGAGCAAATTCTAAATGCTTCTTTTCACTTAATAATTTACCCTAAACTAGATAGAAGCTTTGCTTCATCTCAAGGACCTAAGACTGCAAAAATAATTTCTGGCAGCATATTGTTTACAATGGCATTTCATTATTACAGTGATTTAAGTATTAACATAGTATCCCCACCCCCTAAAAAAAAAGTATCACCAACTGGTTTTAATACTTAGATGAAGGCTTATTTTCAATTAGCCATTAGCCGTATCCATTTGTATGTGAAAAATTAATGTGCCTTTTAAGTGTAACCCACATAAATTTGAGTACCCTTATGGTCCTCTCAACTCTTTCAGAGTAAAAACAAAACAAACAAACAAAAAACCATTTAATTCTTAACCCCTTGAAGAATAATGGAGATTTGGGGATGGACTGTCTGGATGAGGTGGCACGAAGATTCTGCACTGGTCTGCTTTCATGAGAAGTGCCACTCAACTGTGCCTATTCTCTTTGAATTCAATTCAATAAAACCCTTCATCTTGTTACAAGTTTTCCATAGCCAACAAATAAATTGCATAATTCTCTTTCAAAAGTATGTAAGAGAAGCCGAAATAGAACATTGACTGAGGCTAATGAATCCTCTTCCTATACTCAACCCATCCCCTCATTCAACCCAGATACTCCTTTTTTCTTCGCAGATGCACATTGTTGACATTGGTATTTAAGGTGGGGGCGGGGGGGGGGGCACAGCACTAACATTGTTAATATCTAAGCACACCTGCCCCAGCCTCTCCTACCATACTCTCTGCCCTTGGCAGTCTCCACAGACATTTCCTTAGTTATAAGCTAAAAGGTTATCTATTCCTTGCCACAAATACAACACACGTCACTTACTCCAAAGTTCAAGGCATCCTGAGGATGACATTGTCTTATTCATGCTGGGGTTGCAGAAATGCCTTATGTGTGACTAACATCGCCACCCTGGGAGCAAATTAGGGGATGCATCTTCAACCTAAGTCTCAGGCTGGATCTGAGGTGTCTCCTGAATGGGGCTAGGGAAGCTGTTCTCCCATCCATCTTGCTTCTCAGATTGCGGTGCTGTTACAGATTGAATTGTGTCCCCCAAAAATGTTTGTATCAATTTGGCTGGGCCATGATTCCTGGTATTGTGTGATTGTCCACCATTTTGTCATCTGATGTGATTTTCTTATGTGTTTTAAATCCTGACTGTATTATGTTAATGAGGAGGGATGGGCAGCAGTTGTTTTGATAAAGCAGGACTCAGTCTATGGGATTGGATTGTGTCTTTAGCGGTTTCCTTTGGGATATAAAAGAAAGAAGTAAGCAGAGAGACAGGGAGACCTCATATCACCAAGAAAGCAGTGCCGGACGCAGAGCACGTCCTTTGGACCTGGGTCCATGCTTGGAGAAGTTCCTAGTCCAGGGAATGATTGATTAGAAGGATCCTTCCTTCAGAGACCACAGAGAGAGAAAGCCTTCCCCTGGAGCTGATGCCCTGAATTTGAACTTCTAGAATACTAGACTGTGAGAAAATTAATTCTCTTTATTAAAGCCATCCACTTGTGGTATTTCTGTTATAGCAGCACTAGATAACTAAGACAGGTGCATTGGTCCCCAAAACCACCCTGGCTGCCCTAGACTGAATTCTATTATTCAATCTTGTTCACAGAAGGTGCCATATTGCCTCTTTTTCTTCCTCAGGCTTGATTAGCCACCACATTAATTTCCTAGGGCTGCCAAAACAAAATGCAATAAACTGCTTGGCTTATAAGAACAGAAATTTATTGTCTTACACTTCTAGGGGCTAGAAATCTGAAATCAGGGTGTCAGCCATATAGATTCCTTCTGAGGGCTTGGAGAGGGAAACTGTTCCATGCCTCTCTCCTAGCTTCTGGTGATGGCCAGCGATCCTTGGTGTCCCTTGGCTTGTAGATGTATCTCCACATGGCTGTCATCTGTCTTTTATAAGAACACCAGTCATACAGGATTAGGATCCACCATATTCCAGTATGGACTCATGTTAACCTGGTAACATCTTCAAAGACTCTATTTCCAGAGTCACTTTCATAAGTATGGGGGTTAGGACTTCAACATATCTTTTGGGGGGACACAATTCCATCCATAACAGCCACACCAACAGAGGGAACTCAGGAGCCCCCTCCAGTTTAAGATCAGGTCTCAAATTGCTCAGCCACTCTTTGTTAAAATTTGCTGATCTTTCTCTCACAAGGATTGATCCAAATACTTCTTATTATCCAAGCTACCTTCTATGGCTCCTTCGGGAATGCCTTGTTGTAGCAGCCTCCTACCCCAACATAGGAAAATATTTGTGCCTGGTGATAGATTCGTAGTTATCAATTCAATATATAAATTCCAACTACCCTGCACCCTATCCTCCACTCCCTCTAGGGTAATGAGGTGGTCAGCCACTAAGTTGGACCTCTAGTGTAATTGGGGTTGTAAATAATATAACTTCCACTGTTCAGTACCTCTTCTAACAGCACCTTTTCTCTGCCTTCAGTACCCATCATCCCCGAGACCCTCCAATGGCAGCACTTACTGCAACTCAAAGTCCTTTTCTCTGATTCCTTGCATGGAACATCCTGTGAATTTCTTATGTTTCTAGTAGCAATCATCTTGTATAAACAATTTCAAAGCCGAGTTGATTGCAAGTCTCACAGTAGCAGTTGTGCTCCAGGGAAGCTGGTCTCAGCAAGAGTAGCACAACAACCTCCAACTAGCACAAGTATGCTTATCACTGACTTCCTCACTCCATGCAGAAGAGATTCTTACTGCTTAAAACCAAGTTGGATGTGTATGAGGATTGGCTTAAATGCTAATGCCCAATTTGCAACCATATGCATGGATTTTTGTAGGCGTCTTCAATTTAATCAATTCACAAAGCGCTGTCGTTTGTTTGATTGTCTGAGTGGTACAACCTGTCCTGAAAAGCACATTCTTCCTTAAAACTGTAATTTTGATGTTAGAGTAGTTTCCACCACTTCTCTTGGGCTCTGCAGTGCTATTCAGTGCTTGGGCCTGCTTTATCTGCACTTGTCTATATTATAATTCCAACAATTTGGCAATCCCAGTGAAGGTGTACCTGTGGCTCAGGTCTACGATTATTATTTTAATCTAAGAAGTAGAAAACTGTGCCTTACTCAGCAACTGTCCCCTGAAAATATAACCCATATAAAAGTTGGGTCCACTGTGGCTCTTCCCACATGGGGTCACATTCGAAAAGTACTCTCAACTCCAACTTCGAAAGAATGCAGACTTTTGTGACATAAACTAGGTGGGTATTCATCAAACCCGGTTCCCTTTCCTTCTGGCCACAAACTGGATTACATTTCCCAACCTCCCTTGCAAGTAGAGGTGGCCATGTGACTGAGTTCTGACCAATGCAATGCCAGTGGATACTCTGTGCACCACTTCTAGGCCATCCTCCACCCTCTTCAAAACTGGGGGGTTGGGTTAGAGACGGGAAGGAACCCAATTCCCTAAATCACCACTTGTAGGAGAGCTGCCTACTAAAGCAGAACAAATACTTTAGACTTTATGTGAATAAAAAATAAACTTCTATCATGTTTGAGCCATAATACATTTCTTTATTATAGCAGTTGGCATTACATTAACTACTACATCTTAAAGAGGGTTTTATTGATGGGGCAGCATATTACACAGCAAAACTTCTTAAATTCTTCTTCAGACATCGCTATCTGCTTCTCAAAGTCTGTGTTTTCCACTCACAAACCTGCCCACACCCACAGTCCCCTAAGAAATGTAATCTAGCTCTCATTCTGATTACTTTTGTTTTGAAGGGCTGCCATTACCCCTACCTTGGAATTTTGGTGAATTTAAAAGCCTTCCTATTAACACATATTTCACTTAAATAGGTTAAACATGTTCTCTACAAATCTTGTCTAGACCCAGCAAAAGTAAATTTCTTCCCATTCCAGACTAAGCTCCTTAATGATTGTTGAAATTCCAAAGTAATCAAATACAAAATAATTAAAATAATGTGCTTTTATTGTACAGTGATTGCCAGAAAGGTATTTCTTGTGTGAATCAGAATAGGAGAGACTCTGCAATGGGAAATAACGAGTCTTCAAATTTCAGTGATAAAACCCAACCAAAGTCTTTCTCTCAAACTCACAAAGTCGCCTTCAGACTTAGGCAACTCCAGGGCAGCTGTGCTCCCTGTGGTAGCGCAGTGATCCAGGCTGCTTTGATCTACGGCATCATCATCTCAATATATACTCCCATAGCAGGGGAAGAGAATGCTGGCAGCTGTCACATTGGCAGTTAAGTGCTCTAGTCCAGATATGACACATCTTCATCAGTCATAGCCCGCTGGCCAGAACAAGTCACATGGTCCCTCCAAACTTGGAGGGAGAAGTGAAATGTAATGCTTCCATATGCCCGGGGGAGAGGAGAACTGGATATGGATGAGTGATGAGCACTGAAGACCCTACCTTTGACACCTTTAATTTTGGTTTGTTAACATTTATTCCAGGAACTGCTGGTAAACCAAATTTCTCTAAAAAATAATCCTATAACTCATTTTTTTTCCACTATCATTTGGGCTTTTCCTTTCTAGGCCCAGCTAGTTAAAATTAGTCCAATTTAGGGAAACTTACCATTTGCTGTTGAGTCGATTCCAACTCATGGAAACCTCATGTATGTCAGAGTAGAACAGTACTCCATAGGGTTTGTAATGGTTGATTTTTTGGATGTAGATAGCCAGGCCTTTCTTCTGAGGCACCTCTGGTGGACGACTTGAACCTCCAACCTTTTGGTTAGCAGCCGAGCTCATTAGCTGTTGGCACCACCAAGTGACTCCTTAAGGCAACTAGTTTACTTTAATAAAAAATAAGTAAAAAGAATATAAAAATGCCAAGAGAGGATTCCACCTTCTCTCAGGAGATATGCTCATTGGGGCAGGTTCGGGAGGCCAGCCGGTGCAGAGGATGGCTAGGGGAGGAGATGTTTCATGTTCCCCACCTCGCCTCTTCCCAAATCACATAGCTTTCTACTGTGATAAAAATACCCAGAGCCTCTGTCATTTTAGCAAGATTTAATTAAAACTGCCCTAAATAAAGAAAATTGCATCATTGTTTGCATTCCTAGATGCCTATGTTTAGCTGAGCCGCACGTAAGCAGAGAAATGAAAAATTAGCTTAATTTTTTGGCTTCAGGGAAGAGTGTGAATTAGCTTTCTGTCACTTGTGGGGAACATCTTGTGTCTTCCCTCATATGGGCTTCTCTGGTGTGATTGCTTCTTCCCACCCTCCCAAAGCTCTCTGAGGACAAGCTGCAGCTTGGTGCTGACCTGGGGAAAACTCTAGAGCCCACAGACAGAGCAACTCAGGGTGGCTAGGGTCAGGGGCTCCTCCTGAGAACAGCTGTGACCTAACCAAGCTTCTGAGCAGCTAAAAGAAGCTCTTGAGGGGCCTGTGTGGAAAAGGGGGGGTCTTCTCACATAAGGATGTTTGTCGCCCTCTTATTAAGAGGCGTAACTAGGGTATGGCAGGTATGGCAGGCATTGCACCGACCCTGGGCAGGTGGCGCCACTGAGCAGTTTCTGTTAACCCGGTATGGCCAGCCGGGTATCTACAGAAAATGGCGCTTATGGCAAGTACTGAATTTACGCCCCGTCCAAACATTTGACACCCTTCCTTTAGATTACTTTACCATAATATCAGCTCAAAAATGCAAGTCAAGCTCATTAATCTTTTAGTTAACACATTTCCGTGCTTGAGGAAGGACGATGGGCTGGGTTAATAGAAACTGCTCAGTGGCACCACGCACTCAGGGCCGGTGCAATACCTTAGATACGCCACTGCCTGAGCAGGACTGCGTGCTGGGGAGGTGCTCAGGAACCTCCTGTCTTGGAGAAATCAATCAGAGAAGCCTTCCAGAATCCTTGGGTGGGGAGCAATGACTGTAGGGAGGCCACGTACACAGTGCTTATAAAGAACATAGCCTATCTTGCTTTGAATCCCAGGTCTGTCCTTGGTGAGCTCTACGCCTTTGAACGTGTCTCAACCTTTCTGTTTTCCCTTCAGATAGTCAAGTGTGTACTGGTCTTCATTACCTAGTGTTGCTGTAACACAAATACCACAAGTGGCTATCAGTAAAGAACAGAAATTTATTTCTCACATTCCAGGAGGCTAGAAGTCTGAATTCAGGGCATGGCTGTAGGGAGGTCCTTCTTTGTCTATTTCAGCTTCTAGTGGCCGTCAATCTTTGGCGCTTCTGGGTTTGTAGATACATCTGCCATGTGTGTCTGTCTTCATATGGCGTCTTCCTCATCTGTGTGTCTCTGTCTATTCTCTTTTTATAACTCAGAAGTGAATCAGTTTAGGGCCCACCCTACTCTGATATGACTTCATTAACATAACAAAAGAAAAACCCTATTTCACATACACAGGTGCAGGCAGTAGGATTTCAACACATAATTGGGGGGAACACATGTCAATCCATTACAGTACCCTATTGGAGCTCTCGTGGTGTAGTGGTTAAGAGCTTGGCTGTTAACCAAAAGGTATGCAGTTCAAATCCACGAGCTGCTTCTTAGAAACCCTATGGGACAGTTCTATTTTGTCCTATAGGGTCGCTATGAGTCGAAACTGACTGGACGGCACCTAACAACAATAGGGTTGTTGTGAGGATTAACCCTGTTAACAGATGTTAAATCCTTACAACAGTGCCTGGCTTATAGTAAGTGCTCAATAAATGTTAGCATTTACTGTTATTACAAAAGGTCCTCCCACTTGAGCATCTCCCTACCTCTGGGAACTCCCACTTTGTTTCCTGGGACAGTCTCTTAGGTGTTCTCCTTTTGGAGTGCCTCTCTGTTCAAACACTGGAGAGATTTTGATTATATTTAAAAACCAGGAAGCTGATCACCTTGATGAGCACAGCTGACTGTGGCCTGGGGGTAGGGAGAGCTATAAGAAGTGTGGAGCCCCAGAAGTAATTGGGGTTTGAGTCCAGCAGCAAGAATGTCATAGGGAGCAACCTAGAGCTGGAGAATCTTTCAGCAAACCCAGAGCAGGCTCAGGCCCTGGAAGTAACCATGGAAACAGAAGTCCACAGCCACATCCAGGGTGTGGGATGGGTGGGTGGGTGGGTGGATGGATAGATGGATGGAGGGATCGATGGGCGACGGATGGGTAGATGGATGGGTGGATGTGACTTTCACATAGAAGAGTGAGCCTGAGTGCAGCAGCTGTGAACACTTCTGAGCTAGAGGACGCTTGGGGAACTGGGAATGTGTCCAGGGTGGACAGCTGGCCATGATAAAGGAAACCAGGTCAGGGCAAAAAGGGGAGCTTTCTCTGAGAGAGTTCCCAAGTTCCCACCGTAGGGAAGGAGCAGAGGTCAAGGAAGGAGGAGGGGAGTGGGTTTTTGGAGCTCAGTCCCTCTGCTTCTATTCCATGTCTGTGTGGATCCTGCCTCACCTAGCCCTCTGCATCCTAGGGCCCGCTCCTTCCCTTTGACCGTTAGCCCGGCTGAGCACTTACTCTGTGTGCCACTCTGCTGCAACCTGCAGACACAGAAATGCAATTAGTGCATTAAGTGCACGATATCACACCCAGCACCGTGGCACTACTGGAGCCGGCCACCAACTGCATAAGTTTCCTTGCTCTATAGCTTCCAAGTCTGGTTTCTGGGCTCAGAGTCTGTGACCCATGTAATATCCTTTGTCACGTTCTCCTTCTGCCCAAGTCCATGCTGCTCGCAACTAGAACCTGGACTGGCAACCTTCTTCAGATTTGCAATGTGGATAAGTTGAGAGCCTGAAAAAGTTGTGCTGAGAAAAGGGATGCAGAGTCCTTTCCAAGGCTGAGAAGCCATCCTGCCATGCCAGCTCCAGGACTCCAGGAGAGGATCCTCTGGGCCTGCATTTCTGGAGTGAAAACCTCCCAGATGGGGATACTTTCAGCCAACTCATGGAAAGCACCAATGGGACGGTCCTCTGCTCCCTCTCACACCTTAGGAGAATGGATGCAGGGTGTCTACCAGTTTCTACTCATCCATCAGCAGCAGAGAATGCCGGTCCTTCAATTTCTATGATCTTCTTCTTCTTCCTGCACCCCTCCCTCCACTGCCCTGTGGTTATCTGGGGCCATGAGATTGAGTTCTGGCCAAAGAAACATGGGCAGAAGTGAATTCTGCCACCCTCGACGCTCTCTTTCTTCCTTCATCTCCCAGTGTGAGGAGAGGACCTCAGGGAAGGATTCCGAGGCCCTGGCAGCTGGCAGAGCTCTAGAGGGAAGGAGTCCGGATCCTGGAATCCCAATGTGGAAGGCAGCTCCCAAACACCCAATTGGACGGTAACATGAACTAGAAAGAATCCTTTTAGTATGTTAAATCACTGGAATTTGGGGGTTCTTTATTACAGCAATTAGCCTACAACTACTTGAGATAGTTAAGAGGATAGATTTTGGAAACACCCCCACTTAATGGTCACCAGTAAAACGAGGATAATAATAGTACCCAGGTGGGGCCAAGAGAGGTAAGCAGAAAGCTTAGCACAAGGCTGAGTACATCGTAAGCACTCAGTAATTGGAATTAGTCATGGTTATTACTTTAAGCACTTGCTATGCACTGGGCCTTGATATAAGCTCTCCAGCGCTTCTTTCAGTCCTCACAACAACCTTACCGAGTCAGGGACTATCGTAGATTTTAATGACGATGAAAATGAGGCATGAAGAGGGTAAAAATTCTGCCCAAGGAAAACTGACTAAAAAACAACCAAACCAAACCCACTGCCATTGAGTTGATTCCGAAAAATGACTAGACAAGCTGAATTGGGACTCAGACTAGCTCTGGGGCACATACCTCGGGCAGCGTCTTCCCTCTGCTGCTGTCATGGTCATCATCACTCTCAGCATCTTTACTCTCCCCATCTTCATCAACCACCTGCCTTAAGGTGGAATGTCATGATCTGGGTGTCCCCTGGGCCCAGAGAACACGGTCAGTGGGGGGCCCAAGACTTCAGCCCTGCTGTCAATCACCTGGAAGAGGGTCAGGAGATGGAGAAGTCAGAGGACAGACCTGAAGAAGAACAAAATGGAGCTCTTGGGTCTCTGGGCCTCAAATTATACACTTGAGACTTTAAGGAGGGCCTAGGGTAGAGGGAAAGATGGCCGGACCCCTGAGGCAGGTGACAGTGAGGCTGGGAAGGACCCCTACCTAGCAAGTTATGTTGTCCTTCTATTAATTTACTTTGTGGTGTCCCTAAGTCAAAATGTAATCCAATGTCTTAAGTATTCCCACTTTATCCTAGAGTATTCTAGGGAATTAAGCAAAGGACCCCATGGGAGCATTGCCCAGTGGGGAGAGCTCCCCAAGGAGAAGGGACTTGAAACAAGAGGGGCAAGAGGTGGGACATCGGTGGCACCAACCCCTCAGGAGCAATCTGTATATATGCCAGCTGCAAGACCCAGTCCCTTTTTATTAAGGGATTCAAGAGGTTCTTTATAGTCCCTCAAGAAGCCCTTCAGAAATAACAATCCTGTCTCCCTTGTCAACCTCCTAGAAGTAGGGGGCCTCTGGAAACAAAGCAGGACGGCCTAGGCAAGGACTCGCAAATAAAAATTCAGTCCAGCATCCAGAAACACTGCAAAAGCCATTTAAGTATGTATGATTGCCTCTTGAGAAAACACTTAATAAGGAAATGCACTCACAATGTGCAGCAAAACATCTTAAATCTTTTGTTCCCCAACTTTCCTCTCAATTTCCCCTTCTCCCAATCTCATCTCTCCCCTCTCCCATTCCCACCTTCCCAAAGCTCAGACCAGCTTCTCAGGCTCAGTGGTCTCCCTCATATGCTTCCCTCATCTCTTGTGGGCCTGCCTCCATCCCCTAGCACCTGCTCTGCGCCCTACCTACTGTAAATCCACACAGCCAGTCCTGCTACCTCCCTTGTCCTCACTCACCTTGCGTCTGTCATAACAAGAGCCCAAGGAGGGGGAGAAACTGTGACTACTCCTAATCCCAGATGTCTTAAAGATAAACAATTCTGAGAGGAACAGGCACAGGGGACCCTTTGGGGGGTCTGAGATTGAAGAGAGGCAATGACAAAGGCACTAAGCTGTTATGGGGCTCCTATGAGTCAGAATTGACTCAATGGCACTCAACTGCACTATGAATGAAACCAAGTTCCTTACACAGCTTCCAAGACTCTCCACGATGGGTTAGGAGACCCTGGGTGGCACAAACAGTTAAAGTGCTTGGCTGCTACCTGAAAGGCTGGAGATTTGAGTCCCCCCAGAGTTGCCTTGGAAGAAAGGCTTTGCAATCTACTTCTGAAAAACCAGTCACTGAAAACCCTATGGAGCACTGTTCTACTCTGACACACGTGGGGTCAGAGTCGTCTTGAGGGCAACTGGTTAATGGTTTACTGTGGGCAGGTACTGCACCAAGAGTTACAGCAGGCGTGGGTGTTTGCCAAGCTGAGTAAGACTTAGCTCCTGCCCTTGGTGCTGACCTCCGGGCTGCAGACTCTGGAGCACAGAGCTCTCAATTCACACCCCCAAAGACAGGCTGTTCAAGCTCTCCTCCTTGGCTCCAGGTTGGAATCACTTAGGCAGCTTTAGCACAACACTGACGCCCAGCCCTACCCAAGACATTCTGAATTAATTGGTCTGGGACAAGGCCCAAGGCATCTAGGAGCACGGGCATGTTGAAAAGCTTCCCCAGGAGATTCTCATGTGCAGCCAGGGATGAGCTTCACTAGCCTAATCAATTGCTCAGAAGAGCAACCCAGAACCTGGTGGTTCCAAGCCACAGTCCCAGGCACAGTAACCCCACCCCCTTCCAACTCCCTCCTTGGTCCACCAGGAGGAGGAAGAGGGGACCAAGGCCATGGCTGGCACAAACTAACTTAAGATAACAATTGGAGCCTCATTCATTCATTCATCATGCAATCATGTATTCAATAACCATTTAATATAAGTTCTGGGAAGAAAATGATTGAAACTGACTAAGAATCTGGTTGAGCCTCTCTGAGAAGATGACCTTTAAATTGAGATCTGAGTGACAAGATGGAGCCTGCCACATGAAGCTGCCATGAGAGAGGCAGAGAGAACAGTAAGTACAAAGGCCCTGCACAGAGAGCAAAACTGGCATGTGGCTGGAGCATAATTACTAGAGGGAAAAGAGGAGCAGGGTGAAGTCTGCAAGGTGGGCAGAAGCCCATCATGGAGGGTCTCAGAAGTGGTGTAAGGAATTGGGTTTCATTCGTAGTGCAATGGGAAGCCATTGAAGGGTTTGACATAACCTAATTTGTGTCTTTAAAAGACATTCTGGCTGCGATGGGAGCGTGGATGGTGAGGAGGCAGAGTGCATATCGGATAAGTAGCCCCCTCCATCTCTGTGGTGGGCACCCCTGTGCCCACAACCCCAGAGAAGGCCAGGGACTCAGCTCTTTTCCACAGTGGGAGATGTAGGTCAGGCAGCCCGGCTCCCTCAGCCAAGCCGCAGATGCAGGCCCCTCTCCTGTCAGGGAAAAAAAGCCGAGCCTGAGATGTGTGGGCTCAGCCAAGAGATCAGCTTTGGCAGAGGAGGCAGAGATAATAGTCGCTCAGGTGCGGGGTCCCTGCGTCCGCCTTCCCGGGGTCCCTGCGTCCACCTTTCCAGGATGCCTTTCCCCCGCCCTCCACCCCCACAGAGTCTCACCAGCCGCAGGCACCTGGAGCAGGTGGCTGTATTTTAAGATCAGGGCTCAGACCTCTAAATAGACCATAAACAAAGCCAGCTTCCTGGGTACAGAAGGAGGAAACGGTTTCATTTCTTTTCCGCGCAGTCACTAGGAAATAAACAAGTGGCTCTGCCTGTCACATATACTTAACCCTCTGCAACGGCATCTGTCAGACCTACAGAGCTTCTGTCTCAGCCTTTCCAAGAAATAACTGATGAGCCCTAAACCTAGGCTTCTCCCTGCGGGCTCCAAGTTCACTCTTCTGTTCAAGGAGAGGCAGGCACAGGGGCTTGTCCCCAGCACCAGCCTCACAGGGAAAGCTAACAAAGGGCAGCTATAGACACTGGGCCTCAGCCTGGCCTGGCCTGGGCATGTTGCCTCAGCTTTCTCAGCAGGGGCAGAGGACAAGGGAGAGGGAGAGAGGGAGAAGGGGAGGGTGGGGGGAAGGGTGGGAGGTAGAGTGGGTGGCAGGAGTAGGGGGCAGAGCTGAGAAAGGCATGGAGTGGTCCGTTAGAGCAATGGAGAGGGGTGAGAGCCCCAGGGGACCCAGCAGAGTCCTGGCGGTCTGTGGGTGAGATGGCTGTGGGCAGGGGAGAAACAAAGAGAAACAGAAGGCGGAGGGGTCTCTGTCTCCATGGGCAAAATCTTCCACAACCACAAAAGAAGAAGGAATGAGCAAGAACAAAAACAGACAAGAACAGGAGGAGGCAGGCAGATAAATACAGCAGGGAGGAAGGAAAATCCTCCAGTCCTCAAATCCAAGCATTTCTGCGGGGAGGGACTAGGGTGATGTAGGGACCCTCCAAATGCAGCAGGAAAAGGTGGTTTAGGCATCAAGCTTCACCAGGAGGAGAGTCAGGTGCTGAGGCTGATGGAAGGGAGTGGCTGGGAAGGTTGGGCATGCAGCAGAAACCACACAGACATGTGGCAGCTAAGTAGAAGGGAGACTGGGAGCCTTAGAGTGGCCAGAAGCCAGGCAGCCACACCCACAGTGAGACGACAGGGGTGAGAGGTAGAGAGACCACAGGGATCATGAAGCCTGCCCCCAGGTGCTGCTGCTGAGGGCACCTGCAGCAGGGAGACCCCAGCCACCCACCCAAGGGATGTAGAGGGGGCTGGAAAAGAGTGAAAGGGCAGCGACACAGGAATTACACGCACACACACATACCCTCAGCAAGGGCTGGCACTGTCTCAGCAGCACTCCCATGGGGATACAGGAGACCAGAGGCCTCCAGACTGCAGCCAGCCAGGTGTGGTGGGCCTACAGACTTCACGTGATAGATCTAGTAGCCCTAGACAAGAGGGACTGAGCATGCTCGGCCAAAATACTAAAAGAAATGGAGATGAGATAGAGACAACAAATACCAGAAGACTCGATCTCTCTTAAACACACACACACACACAAACATACACACACACACACACACACACACCCTAAAACACTAGAGAAAGGAAGCTCATGTGGCTCTCAGCCTATTCTCTCCTCCCTGGAACCCCTCGTATCTTGTAAACATCGTCAGGGCCATGAGCGTGGAGGCCCTCAGCAGGCAACACTCTCGCATGCGCTCTCACGCACACACCCAGAAGCAGAGTCTGCCACAGGGATGGGTCTCTTCTAAGGGAAGCCTGACCTGATCTGGGACCCCTCCCATGAAACCAGACAAGGACCCTCCCCAAACCCTTCAAGGGGGCACACAGCCCTCTAGAGCCACAGAGAGCACCTGCTTGGCTGGGATGGCCTTGCAAAGAAAGGATATGCTTCCCACTGAGGCCTTGGCAGCTGGCCTGGGAGTCCAAAGCAACCTACAAGTCCGGATTTTCCCAGGACTTCTGATCATGAATGTAGCCCACTAGGTGCCTGCTAAGCTCACACACCTCATGGTGCTCCAGAAAGCTTTCCAAATGGTATGGTGCTTCCCTGCCAAGGGGCTGAGAGGCCAAAGCGGGGGGGTGGGGGGGGGTGCTTCCCAGGGACCATGGCTCCATTTCTTATCATGGCCCTGCAGCAGGGCCTTGAGGACAATCCTAGGAAACTGAGAGCTCAGATCTGGGCCACAAGTCTCCTTGGGAATGAGGACACAGGTACTAAGGACACTTACGCTACACCTACACCCAACAAACCCCACTGTGTCCACATGCACATCGTTCTCATTCTATATACACTCACACTGACCCTCTCATGGTGCCACTGAATACTACACTGTGTATAGCACACTGTACACACAGCTGAAAATGACCCGTTGTATACACACAGCACACAGACACATGTCCCACGGCCCCCCTGTACTGACACACTGCACACATCCCCCACAACGCAGCCGTACCATCCTTATCAACGTTGTACACACAGGCACTGAAAATTCTTCCTGTCCTTAAACTACACACACACACACACACACACACACACACACACACACACACACACACACACACAGCTCCATGCACTCCCTCTCAGCCTGCACATCACACTGGCCTATACACACGGCGCCCACACAGAGCTCCCAAAGAGAACTCCGTGACTCTCTCCCACGCCAGTGGGGCTGGCGCTCCCGCCCCCACAAGCTAAGCTAAACTCGACCTCAGGCTTCCCCCGCCTCATCTACTCCCGTCCCGCCCCCCTTCCCCAATAACCCCTCCCCTGGGCTTCAGGAAACTTTTCATCAGGTCCCTAAAAGGGGAAAGTAGGAGTTCCTCTTGTCTTGCCCTTCCCCCGGACCGCGCAAGCCACGCGTTCTTCCCTAGCCAGGCTCCCGCCCGAGACCCAGCGGAGAAAGGTCATCGTCGGCAGCCCCCTGCCTGCGCCCCGGGGGTGACAGTAATAACAGCTGTCACGGGGGGAAGAGTGGGGGTTGGGAAAGGTGTCGTTCCCGCGCCAAGCCGGGGACGCAAAGGGGTCTCCGTGACGCGCTACAGAGCGCAGAGAAGCCGTGGCAGCGGTGGCGGCGGCAGCGTCTCCCGACTCTTGGGCGGTGGCGGCGCCGGGTACTGGCGCGCGCGGAGCTGTCCGTTCAGCACCACCGCGCCTAGCCCCAGAGAGGGCCCGCGCCAAGGCGCACAGGCTCCGCTCCCGCAGGCGCCTGCGGCGCGGGTTCCTTCCCTCTCGGGGCCTGAGGGGCGCGCGAGCCGGGAGAGTGGGGCTCTGCCAGCGCCGGGGCCACGTAGCCACCTGTGAGGCTCCTGCAACTGCGGGCGGCGGCGACATCACCGGCCGGAGACAGGAGGAGACGCCCCGCGGACCCCGCCCGCCGGCCCGCCAGGCACACACACACTCGCACCCGCGCACACACGCACAGCCAGCCGGCAAGGGCGGCTGCCGCGATGCTCGCTAGCAGGTCGGGGAAGTTTCCCGCCGGCCTTGGCCGCGGGCCCCCGCGCTCCCAGGTAAGCGCTTCCAGAACGCGCAGGGTGAGCCCGGGAAGCTCCGCTGGGTAAGGCACGGCGCACACAGCTATGGGGCACGGCTCCAGGCTGGCGGGGAGGCCCGGGTGGTGGTGGGGGACGAGGGGGCTCTACTCGTGGTGGATGGATGCAGGGGACGCCAAGCTGGACCCTTTTCCCCCACGCCCGGGTTCACAGACCCGAGCGGTGAATTTCCCTGCCCCCCTCCCAAAGCTACGCGCCCCCTATCTCCGCCCAGCCCTGCCAGTGCGCATCCCAGCTGGGGTCGCGCCTGTCTGCGGCGAGCGGGCGGGGGCGTTTTCTCCGCCAGCCCACGGGAAGGTCAGCGCGCAGCCCCCTTGGCTCTTGGAGCCGCTGGGGCATGACCCGGCCACGCGAAAGCGACTGCAAGGACCCCCCAGAGTGGGGGTGGGGTCGCGGCCTTTCTATTGGAAACATACTCCCATTTTCCACTCCTTCCTTTGGAGGGGCCAAGCCCCACAGAACCCCTCTCCCAACCCGGTATCCGTCAGCACCCAGAGAGCCTCCTGGAGAGGACTGGGCCCCCAAAGACGGTTGGGGAGAAAGAAAGGGGCGCCCAGCTTTAGGCGCCCCGCGCTCACGCCGACCGGGTTCCTCCGCTTCTAGGTGTAGCGCCCCCGCGCGGCACGGGCGGCTAGGCGTCTCCAGCATGACCGGCCAGAGCCTGTGGGACGCGACGGAGGCCAACGTCGAAGATGTAGAGATCCGCATCAATGTGGGCGGCTTCAAAAGGAGGCTGCGCTCGCATACGCTGCTGCGCTTCCCAGAGACGCGCCTGGGCCGTCTCCTGCTCTGCCACTCGCGCGAGGCCATTCTGGAGCTCTGTGATGACTACGACGACGTCCAGCGTGAGTTCTACTTCGACCGCAACCCCGAGCTTTTCCCCTACGTGTTGCATTTCTACCACACGGGCAAGCTTCATGTCATGGCCGAGCTGTGCGTCTTCTCCTTCAGCCAGGAAATCGAGTACTGGGGCATCAACGAGTTCTTTATCGACTCCTGCTGCAGCTACAGCTACCATGGCCGCAAAGTGGAGCCTGAGCAGGAGAAGTGGGACGAGCAGAGCGACCAGGAGAGCACCACATCCTCCTTCGATGAAATCCTGGCCTTCTACAATGACGCCTCCAAGTTTGATGGGCAGCCCCTGGGCAACTTTCGCAGACAGCTGTGGCTGGCGCTGGACAACCCCGGCTACTCGGTCCTGAGCAGGGTCTTCAGTGTTCTGTCCATCCTGGTGGTGTTGGGGTCCATCATCACCATGTGCCTCAATAGCCTGCCGGACTTCCAAATCCCTGACAGCCAGGGCAACCCTGGCGAGGACCCCAGGTTTGAAATCGTGGAGCACTTTGGCATTGCATGGTTCACATTTGAGCTGGTGGCCAGATTTGCTGTGGCCCCTGACTTCCTCAAGTTCTTTAAGAATGCTCTAAACCTTATCGACCTCATGTCCATTGTCCCCTTTTACATCACTCTGGTGGTGAACCTGGTGGTGGAGAGCACACCTACCTTGGCCAACTTGGGCAGGGTGGCCCAGGTCCTGAGGCTGATGCGGATTTTCCGTATCTTGAAGCTGGCCAGACACTCCACTGGCCTCCGTTCCCTGGGGGCCACCTTGAAATACAGCTACAAAGAAGTAGGGCTGCTCTTGCTTTACCTCTCTGTGGGGATTTCCATCTTCTCTGTGGTGGCCTACACCATTGAAAAAGAGGAGAATGAGGATCTGGCCACCATCCCCGCCTGCTGGTGGTGGGCCACCGTCAGTATGACCACTGTGGGCTATGGGGATGTGGTCCCGGGGACCACAGCAGGGAAGCTGACCGCCTCTGCCTGCATCTTGGCAGGTATCCTAGTGGTAGTGCTGCCCATCACCTTGATCTTCAATAAGTTCTCCCACTTTTACAGGCGCCAGAAGCAACTTGAGAGTGCCATGCGCAGCTGTGACTTTGGGGATGGAATGAAGGAGGTCCCTTCAATCAATTTAAGGGACTACTATGCCCATAAAGTTAAATCCCTCATGGCAAGCCTGACGAACATGAGCAGGAGCTCACCAAGTGAACTAAGTTTGAATGATTCCCTACATTAGTTGAGAGGACTTGACATCGTCAACTTCACATTGCTGAGCTGCCTCTCGTGCCTCTGGCACAGTCCAGGCACCTTACAGTTATGACGTAAGGAGTATGCTCAAGCCCAAAGGGGAGAGATGCATGGGATATGCACCCCAGGTTGCTTTTACAGTATTTAGAGGATGGTGTGTCTGACACCATGCCTTTGCACCTTTCAATGAAATGACACTCACTGGTCTTTGGATTGTGGGCATAAAATGTTCACCTTTCTGCCGGATGAGTACCACCCAGAATGCGAATTTTTCTGTTCATTGTGTACACTGTTCTAGTGCTCTTGGTCCAGTGCTGTCTGTGAGTTGTTTGTGCTCCTGTTTCTGAGGTTGTCGTGTGAGTTCTGTACAAAAAGCCCCCGCAAGTCTGTCCACTGGGAAACACATCTATGAGGTCAGCAAGGATATAATGAGATTTTGCCCACAGTCATGGGAAAACAAAATCTCACTTCTTTATCCATTGCTTTCCTTTAGTTCTAATACCCAAACAACAAGAATGTGAAGTTAAGCACGCATTGCCACTGCAAGTCTGAGTTGTTTTGTTAAAAGATCTGTAGCTTTGTGGCTTGCATGGGTGCACCAATCACCTTTAGAATGATGTGTGCTGGTGTTTGTCTATTAAATGTCACTCTTTAGAAAATGTCACTCAGTTAAACATGCAGTGAAGGTTGACTTTTTTTCCCCCTAAGAACAGATGCATTAGGGATAGGGGGTTCAGCTAAACATAGGCCTAATCCCAAGATGTGTAATGCAGCGTCAGCGCAGGCTGACCCCTTTCTTTCAAGGTCAGGCCTCTGTGTTACCTAGAGTGACCATAGAGACATTTATTTCTGATTGAGTATCCTAGTCTAGGCCATTTGGTCAAATTTTGCTGTGTCTTAGATATTGTTGTCATTGTGAATGCCGTTGAGTCGCCCCCTGCCCCCCGACTCATGGCAACCCCATGCACAAGGGGATCTGACTGTTGTGATCCATAGGGTCTTAGATAATAGCACGTTTTTAAGATATTTATTTTTTAAAATGTTTAGGAATAAGGTTGTGTTGTCTTTCTCAGCTAAAAAGAAGTTGACTGTTGTATTGTCTCACTGAAGTGAAGAGTGTTGAGTTGCTAGCAAGGGCAGTAGCTTAAAAAACTCTTGTTGCTTACTCTAAAAGCTCGTAAAATGGGAGCCCCTTTATTTCCAAGCTGAATTTACTTAGATCATTTTGCTTCTAAAATACAGTGTGTTTGTTATGGTGTTATGATTGTCCTGGAGTTACTGTTCTGACGTGGAAACCTGGTAACATGGAAGTGTGTACTCAAAATATAGATGTGCATGAAGGCTATGTGGCTTACCCAGGATAAAAGCCCTGCAGTTATGATTTCCATTTCAACTTCCTTTTGTTGGTGCATGTGTCGGGGGAGGGGTAGAGATCAGGAGAAAAGAAAGAGAGTTGTAAGACAGAAAATTAGAACTTCATAAAATGTCATAAATAATTATAAACTTCTCAGAAAGTTTAATGCTGTCTAAAAGACATTCAAACTTCTAAGCTTGTGTTGAAGGGAGAGAACTGTTTCCTTCCTCAACATTCCCTTTTCTCCAGTTACTTAGCACATAAAATTGTGAAGGGAAACCTAGGTCCCTTTGTAAGACAATTCTTCTCCACCCACTTCTAGATAATCAGATGGTTTTCCAGTTGGCTTGCATTATTGTTCAGTCTTTGGAAAGGCTGTAGAATCTAGGGATTTATTTAAGTGTGGACTCAGGCAGGCTTTCAATCCAAGTCTCCCCTTACAAGATCCATTTTGTGTCTTAGTTGGTTGAAGATAATACATACCTTACAAGGGTGTGGTGAGGATCTTGTCAGAGGGCTGTGTGTATGTGTAATTGCCATGGCTGCTACTGCACAGATGATGTGTTGAATGAATGCGCTAGTCACCTCTGCCTTTGAGTCCCCAGGTCAGATGCTTCCATCAGACTGGAGCCTCAAGAGGAATGGGGAGGCGGCCACCTCCTGGCACCTGATGGTCTATGTCTTTTTCAGAAGCATCAGGAGAGGTGAGCTGACTTAGAAGTAACTGGCCACTGAGTCAGAGGAGCAGGATTATTTTTCAGCGTTTGCACACGGAACAGCTTTGGCTGATGTTTCCAGCATGAGGAGGCAGAAAATTTACAAAACCATCCCTGGCTGCATGAAAGGCAGGTGATGGTACAAACTTGTGAGGGCTGTTCCATTTGCCAGGGTTGATGGTATCAGTTCACTGAATGTGGTGTTCATGGTCAGTGACCGTGAAGCCTGTGCAAAGTGGAAACAAGGAAGGAGGCGGAATAACTCAGTCACTCTCATGAGTATTTTTCTAAATAAACAGATTTTACCACAAAAAAATGAGGTACCTCTAGTGGTTACCCTTTGCAGATGTGAAAGCTGGAAAATGTGACATTTCATTTTGGTAATGACTTGCATTTATCTGGTGCCTTTCATTGGGGGAATCCCAAAGTGCTTTAGAGACTGTCTTTTTAACATCTCTTGTACATGTATATACTTATATAAAATATTACTTTGTCCATCCTGGAACTTCAGTCACTTCTGAGCATAAGAATGGCCTAATAGCATCAAGTTCTCCAAGTGGTGGTTTGAGACAAAAGGGAGAGAGAGCCAGCCTGCTGGCTTGAACACTGAAGTTCATTTCCACAAAGGACGGAAACTGCACTGTGACCCAGGGAGAAGTCATCTTCCTCTCCCCCAAAGCACCACCAAGACGTGATGTTCACATGTGCTCTCCATTGGGTCATCCACTGACCTTGCTAGACAACACTGTATGTAGCACAGCTTCCTCTAGTCCCTGATGCTGAGTGGAGAAGACCGGGTTAATTTTCTGCTCTGTTTCTGGAGTGAAGAATATAAGCATGAGATGACATTGTTGCCCACCCAGGCTGTCAGACTGACCCATAAACTGCCTTTATTTAGGAGGACACAGCAGAAGCTGGTGATCACTTGTTCCCAGCTGTTGGCTGGAGGGTAACTTTACTCCCAACACGTAAAGTTTGTTATTTTCAATGACACTGGGACAAATATATGGGCCAAGCTTTTCCCACAGTGATGAGCATTTTGAAAGTGCTGGGTTAGGAAGTGACACTATGTCTTTATTGTGCAGACTAATAATTGGTTATAGGTTTGTGTTTTCTGCCAAACCCCCACATTTCCTGGGTTTGCTACTGACAAGGGGCATGTTGTAATGCCAAGCTGATTTGGAGCTCTTAAGGTAGTAATTGGTGTTTAATATTTGGTTTTGTTATTTCTACTTATTACTCAAATAATTGAACTACCTTCTAATTCTTGCCTCATTTCAAAGAAAAGTATTTGTCAAGCACTTTGGGATCGCAGTGATCTGTACAGGCTGCGTGTTATCTACTTGAGGGTTTAACTGGTATTTCTTGTATGTTTTAACAGCATGGCTTGTTACAGAGTTGTAATTTTAAAAATTGAGAACACTGTATTTGCGATGTCAGTTTTAACAGTCATTAACACACTACTGTGAAAGCATTGTGGCAGGCTTCTCTGAGCCATTATGTCTGATTGCTACACTTGAATCACCATGCCTCCGCTGGGGAATAAGGAGCAACAATGACACACTCAGGAACCCAGCCTCGAAGAGTATGCAGATTAAATAGGAAAAATGTATGTACACTCCCTTAAGGCACTTCAGGAGTCCCTGGGTGGTGCAAATGGCTAACGCACTCAGCTAGCTAACCAAAAAGTTGGAGGTGCGAGTCCACCTAGAGGTGCCTCGGAAGAAAGGCCTGGCAAACTACTTCTGAAAAACCAGCTATTGAAAACCCTATCAAGCACAATTCTACTGTGGCATGGGCTCACTGTGAGTTGGAATCCACTCCACAGCAACTGGTTTTTTGATTTTCAAGGCAGTTCAATTACATTTGGAGTGGCAAACATAAAAAGAGCATTAGAAGTTGGGGACCAGATTTCCTGAGAAAGGTTGGGCCTTTTGATGGAAAAGAAAAACTGTTATTTATTCTTTGCAAGCACATAGAGGTGAGGCCCCCCTTTTTTCTAGGATCTAGAGCCACCAGCCTGCTTGCAGAAGGAACGATCATTTATTCTCACAACCCCCATGAAACAAACACCCCTTGTAGCATTTTCCTTTTCCACGCTGTCCTGCTGCAGCTCACTCAGTCTTTGATGGGCCTGCTGGTGCTAAACCGCTCCCCATCCCAGGGTGCCATTCTCCTTGCTGCTGAAGTGCCTCCCTGACAGTAAACTTGGTGCTGGGTAGCCTTGAGCGTTCTGGCTGGTTTTGGCGTGAACATTGCTGGGAGATATATGGAACCAACTCTTAGCACCTACTTACCCTAGAAGTGACTTGGAACATGAGCCATTCCCAACGCCACAGTGGGAAGGCGGGAGGGTCACTGTCTAACTGGTCTCTGCTCCCTGTTTTGCCTCCAAGTACGTGATCTTAGGCGCACCACTTGGTATGTCTGAGCCTGTTTCCACTGTTGCAAAATGAGGTGGTTGGAGTAGATAACCCTTAAGATCCTGCTCAGTTCTTCAGGTCAATGGAAAGTCAGCATTCCTGCGTGCCCTCTATATCCTCATTGTAGCAGTGAGCAGATCCTGATATCCTTATTTTAGTTTTAAGCAAACAGAGGGACTGCTTACCAACAGCCTTCTCTTTGGTTTCATTTTTCTCTTCAGCAGCCCACCACAGTAGAGATCATACACCCTAGTAGTATTCTCAACGGGAAGGACAGAAATAGGATAACAGAGAATGGGCCAGCAAGAAAAGCAAGGTCTTCAGCCTCATTCATTCAACAACAGCACCAGAGAAATGCTTTGGCTCGCCCTGCTCCAGATGAGTAGAATTTCAAAATAATCAATGTCTCCACTGGGCTTTAAGCTATTTACACCTAATCCAAATGCTTGCTACTAAAAACCGTTAGACCCCATTTGGCTTCCAGGCTGACCCTTTGCCCACCTAAGTTTGTTCCCTTTGGGAAGCCTGACAGATCCCGCATACCGGTCCTTATGAGGTTTTGGGGCTTCATGTAAGACCGTAAGTGTACAAGAGCAGATGGATCTTTCCCGCCTGGTGTTATTCTTGTTGTGTGTCATCGAGTCAGTTCTGACTCATAGCGACCCATGTGACAGAGTAGAACTGCCCCATAAAGTTTTCTTGGCTGTACTCTTTTCAGAAGCAGATCGCCAGGTCTTTCTCCTGTGGAGCCGCTGGGTGGGTTTGAACCACCAGTCTTCTGGTTAGTAGCAGAGCCCACTTAACTGTTGTGCCACCAAACTTAATTCACACTGAGAAGCAGTGAAATCTGCAGGTATCCCCTTTTGAGTAACCTGCAGAAGGGTGTGGGGACCTGCATGACATTGCCCCTTGGGGTCACTGAGGCTGGGGAAGGACGTTGCGTGACCGTGACCACTGGCAGCACCGAGAAAAGCACCGAGGTTCCTGAGGTGCTAGCCCTCCCACCCAGTGGTGTGTGGCCCATCTCCTCCCTCCACCTTCTCTCCCAGGGGTATAAATGGATTTGGGGCCAGGATGCCTTGCATCTTAAAATGAAAAACAAGTACCTCCTCTTGAGGAAAGAACTTAAGTACTGCACTCACATAGTTATTATCTCCTCTTATTTTTAGGAGAATGTTTAACTAGCATTTCTACCCATGGTCCCTATGTCAGCATTACATCCAACTGATCCTATGGATTTGAAAATCGGCAACGTTTTTCTCCTTCGGTGACCTCACTTATCAATACGACAATCCTCCTGGCTCCATTCCTCCAAAGCAAGGAATAATGTCTACAGCTGCCAAGTCAATGCATTCAGAAGAACATAGACACAAACAAGGCCTCAAAGACCTGGCCAAGGAGAACAAGATACACCAGAAGAGGAGGGCAGATAGGCCTCAGAGCTGGAGTCCGTTCCTACAGAAGGAAAAAGGGATAGGAAGAAGCCAGGAGAAAGAGTAAAAGAGGAGAAAGGAAAGAGGGTACAGAAGGAGAGAGTGAATAAAGGAAAAGGCAGAGAGGAATAAAGGGAAAGAGAGGAAAGAGTAAACTAGGGAGAATAAGAGAGGCAGTGTTTAATGAAGCTATTTTAGGCTTTCTGCTGAATTTATTTTATTTCCAGTCAACATAACATGTTCTTAGTCCACCAGGGGCTTCCTGGGAGGTGACTATTGCTGGAATCAATGCCTATCCTCTCCATCTGTACTCTTCCCCTACCCCACAAAAGGGTTTCACAGTATGACAGAACAGAGGGATATGGAGTCTTCTAAAAGCATTTTGGATGAAGATATAGTGAGGACACAAAGGAGGTGTAAATACTTCCTCTATGAAAATGAGACTTTTGAGTTGCAAACAGAAGGAGGACTAGGCCAGACAGAGGGTAGTGGTGGATGGAGGGATGGAGGGAAGGGAAAGGGAAGAACCTCTGTGAACAGGGACCTGCACCAGCAAAGACAAGGAGGCAAAATGGCCTAGTGTGTGTGAGAAACCATGAGATTCAGGATGGCTTAAAGAAGCATGGAGCTAAAACAGTTCAGAGCAAATTCTGGTACTCCACCTAAAGGGCTTGAACATCATTCTTTTGTCACCACAGTGGGAGGAATAGGGTGGGACATCCTGACCAGATTAATGATATCAGAATGTGACCATGGCAGCAGCTTGGAGGTGCAGGAGGGAACTGGAGAACTGTTTGAGGTCACTGCCATAGTGCAGGCCAGGAATGAAGGCAGTCAGGTTGGAGGGGAAGGGAAGAGTGGGTTGTTAAGGAGGACAATGCTACAGGACTTGGCCAGTGACCGGATGTGGGGATGAGGTAGAGGGAGGGGTAGGATGACTTCTGGGTTTCTGTCTTGGGTGATGACTGGGTGGATGGTGGTGCCAACAACAGAGACGGGAAATATCCCTCTCCAAGGTTAAGCGTGTTGCCCAGGTGCCTGTGGGACTTACAGATGGAGATGGACAGTGAGTAGAGGGCAGCCTGGGATGGAAGTCATCATCTTAGAGACGGAAGTTGAAACAGTGGGAGATATTGTCCAGTAAGGGTACAGAGAAAGAAAAACAGAAGAAAGGAAATGGTGGAACTTCTGGGTCAACCATAGGGATGAGTGAGGCCCAAGACCTTGCTTTTCTCTGCTGGCCCATTCTCTCATCCTATTTCTCTCCTTTCCATGAGAATCCTTTATGGTAGCCTCAGCTTCCCTCTCCATTCCTTTCTTTATTGTATCTCTACAATTCAATCTCTGTTCCTACCATTCTTCTGAAACTGCTCTCTTGAAGGTCATCAGTGCATCCTAATAGCTACATTTAGTGCTGTTTCCTCAGTCCTCAAGTTCTCCAAAATTCTTTGGCCTCATCGATCACCTCTAATTCTTTGCACTCCTTCCCCTCAGTTTTTGGACACCACCTATTGCCAGCTTCCCGTGCTCCACCTCTCTCTCTTACCTCCCTGCTGGTTCTTCATCCTCCTTCTTCATCATGCATTCCCCCAAGGTTCTGTCCTTAGCACCCTGCATCACTCTTTATCCAAATCTTAGACCCAAGTAGTATGCAGATAACTCCCGTATCTCCTGGCCTGAGCCTACCTCACTCCTGAGCCCCATGCACTGTTACTAATGTGTGTTTGGAAGTCACTGTGTCTAAAACTGGACTTCATATCTTCATTACAAACTTGCTCTTCCACCTGGCTTCTTCATTTCTGTTTATGGAACCACAGTGGCTCCAGCCACTCAAGTTGAATGTCGGTTATCTTTGGATTCTCCCCATTTATTTACTTACCTATTCACTATAACAATCATCTCTTGACAGGTGAGTTGGAATCGACTCGACATCAACAGGTTTGATTTTGGTAGTAGGTGTAAGGGGAATACAAGTGAAGGATGTTGCTCAAGACTCTTAAGCAGTATAGACTTTAGAGCCACTTTATTGTGCATCAAAATCAACTGAAGAGTTTTGTTACGATGGAGATTTCTGGGCAGCACCCTATCTATGAAATCAGACTTTTGGGGGGTGGGACCCAGGAATCTGCATTGTTAAAAAGCTCCCAGGTGATTTTGATACAGGTGGTTTTCAGACCACTCATGGAGAAACACTGTCTCAGGGATACTCCTCACAGTCCGCTGCTCACTCTCCTTCACTCCCGCACCCAATCAGTTGGCCACCATCAAAAAACACCAAACCTGTTGCCGTCAAGACAATGCCCACTCACAGCGACTCAATAGGACAGAGTAGAACTGCCTCATAAGGTTTCCAAGGAGTGACTAGTGGATTTGAACTGCTGACATTTTAGTTAGCAGCCACGCTGTTAGCCACTGTGCCACCAGGCTTTATCAATTCTTCCTTCACAGTATCTCACACACTGGTTCCTTTCCCACCATTCTAAAGGTTCTCACCCCACATCGGTCCTTGTTAACTCAAGTTTTCTTAATTCCCAGCAGATTCATGCCCAGGTCTCCTCCTCCAATCTATTCTTTTCTGCAACCACCCCACCAGGTTCATTTTTCTCCTTCTGTCTTGGACCTACTGGTGACTTCTGTAGCCACTGCTGATGCTCATGTTGAATATAGCCACAAATATAGAGGGCACTGCTGAGAAAGTAAAAAATAAGCATGGTCCAAAGACAGAGATAAGCCTCCTTTAAGAAGGAGTTGCCTTCGATTGGGGCAACCATGGGCAGGCCATAGGGACATAAGAGATTTTTACCAAAGGACACACAATACCAAGTTGACAGCAAGAACGGCCTGGTGATCCTAACGTTGGATGACCAGGTTCATCACCTGTCCTGGGATGGCCAATCCTGAGTCCCAGACTAGTGGTCTCCCAAAAAGACCTGTGGTTCTGGCAAGCACTGGGCAGTCCCTGGGCATCCAGGAATGTGGATGAGGCAGGCAGACCAGGGGAATACGGTAGGAATTGAGTTGGGGTTCTTAGGGAGATTTTTCCACTCAAAATTCTCTGTCGTGCACATCTCCAGACATTTAAAGAATTCTGAGCTATTTTCAGACCTACTATGAAAAGAACTGAGGTGTTAGCAGTCAGACACCCATCTAGCCGTTTCCTAACAGGAGAGCTGGCATGACTCACATTTGATCTGTCAGCTTCATATCGATTTTTCTGGCAAACTTTGTGGGTCTGACTTTTCAGGGCTGACTTTGCCAGGAGCAGCTGAATTGTAACTTCCTGTGTTCAGGGTCAGTTAGTGCAAAAACCGCTGTCATGGGGTTGCATCCTGAATTTCTTTTTGCGGAAAGTGTGAATGAAGAGGAGGGACACTGCAACGGGCAAGATGAACCAAGGGTGTCCCTGGGCTTTCCCACCGCTGGCAGCTTTACTTCTGCCTCTCTTGCATCTGAGGTTTGAGGAATACTTTTGGAATGAGGGCCTGGTGGAACCCAACAGAGCACCAGGAGTACAATTTTGGGTTCTTTCTCATGGCAGGTGAAGACACCCACTTCTTCTCTGACCTTCACTCTGCCCTGAGAACTGGGAACCAAGGATCTGAGGCTCAGAAGGAAATGGTAGTATTTTATGCAGCATTTAAATGCACCACTTGCCATCAAGTCAATTCCAATTCATGGTGACCCCCATGTGTGTCAGAGTAGGGTGTGCCATAGGGTTTTCAATGGCTGATTTTTTCAGGATTAGATCACCAGGACTTTCTTCCGAGGCACCTCTGGGTAGACTTGAACCTTCAACCTTTCAGTTAGTAGCTGAGCTCATTAACTATTTGTGCCACCCAGGAACTTCTGTTTAAATATAATGGTCTGTAAAATTCCAGTTGTAAAATGTGAAATCACTGATTATTCAGTTGTTGTTATTAGGTGCTGTTGAATCAGTTCTGACTCATAGGAACCCTATGTACAACAGAACAAAACACTGCCTGGTCCTGTGCCATCCTCACAATCCTTGCTATGTTAAAACCCATTGTTGCAGCCACTGTGTTAATCCATCTCATTGAGAATCTTCCTTTTTTTCACTGACCCTCTACTTTAGCAAGCATGATGTCCTTCTCCAGGGACTGGTCCCTCTTGATAACACGACAGAAGTACGTAAGATGAATTCTCCTCATCCTCCCATCTAAAGAGCATTCTGGCTGTACTCTGTCCAAGACAGATTTGTTTGTTCTTCTGGCAGTTCATGGTATATTCAATATTCTTCGCCAACACCATAATTCAATGCATCAATTCTTCTTTGGTCTTCCTTATTCATTGTCCAGCTTTCACATGCATATGAGGCAATTGAAAATACCATGGCTTGGGTCAGGCGCACCTTAGTCCTCAAAGTGATATCTTTGCTTTTTAACACTTTAAAGACATTTTGCAGCAGATTTGCCTTTGATTTCTTGACTGCTGCTTCCATGAACATTGATTGTAGATCCAAATAAAATGAAATCCTTGACAACTTCAATTTTTTTCCCATTTATCATGATGTTGCTTATTGGTCCATTTGTGAAGATTCCTGTTTTCTTTATGTTGAGGTGTAAGCCATACTGAAGGCTGTAGTCTAATCTTTATCAGTAAGTGCTTCAAGTTCTCTTCGCTTTCAGCAAGCAAGGTTGTGACATCTGCATATTGCAGGTTGTTAATGAGTTTTCCTCCTATCCTGATGCCATGTTCTTCATATGGTCTAGCTTGTCAGATTATTTGCTCGGCATACAGATTGAGTAAGTATGGTGAAAGGATACAAAGCTGATGCACACATTTCCTGATTTTAATCCACGCTATATCCCCTTGTTCTGTTCTAAGGACTGCCTCTTGGTCTATGAACAGGTTCTTCATGAGCACAATTAAGTGTTCTGGAATTCCCATTCTTTGCAATGTTATCCATAATTTGTTATGATCCACACAGTCAAATGCCTTTGCATAGTCAGTGAAACACAGGTAAACATCTTTCTAGTATTCTCTGCTTTCAGCCAAGAGCCATCTGACATCAGCAATGATATCCTTCCTTTCACATCCTCTTCTGAATCTGGCCTGAACTTCTGTCAGTTCCCTGTCGATGTACTGTTGCAACTGTTTTTTAATTATCTTTGGCAAAATTTTACTTGTGAGTGATATTAATGATACTGTTCGATAATCTCTGCATTCTGTTGCATCACCTTTGTCTGGAGTGGGCACAGATATGGATCTCTTCCAGTTGGCTGACCAGGTAACTGTCTTCCAAATTTCTTGGTGTAGGTGAGTGAGCACTTCCAGCATTGCATCCACTTGTTGAAACATCTCAATTGATACTCCAGCAATTCCTGGAGCCTTGTTTTTTGTCAATACCTTCAGTGCAGTTTGGGCTTTTTTCTTCAATACCATCAATTATTGATCATATGCTATCTCCTGACATGGTTAAATGTCGACCAGTTCTTTTTGGTACAGTGACTCTATGTATTCCTTCCATCTTCTTTTGATGCTTCCTACATCATTCAATATTTTCCCATAGAAACTTCAAATATTGCAACTCAAGGACCAAATTTTTGCTTCAGTTCTTTCAGCTTGAGAAATGCCGAGTGTGTTCGTCCCTTTTGGCTTTCTAACTCCAGGTCTTTGCACATTTCATTATAGTACTTCGGCTTCTCTAGCCGCCCTTTGAAATCTTCTGTTCAATTCTTTTACTTCATCATTTCTTCCATTCGTTTTAGCTACTCGACTTTGAAGAACAAGTTTCAGAGTCTCTTCCAACACGCATTTTGGTCTTTTCTTTCTTTCCTATCTTTTTGATGACCTTTTGCTTTCTTCATGTATGATGTCCTTGATGTCATTCCAGAACTCATCTGCTCCCGAAAGCTTTACTCCGTCTTCGTTATAAGGTTGGATCTACTTTGAGGAGGCAGCTCTTCCTCCTTCGTATTTTGAGTGCCTTCCAACCTGAGGGGCTCATTTTCCAGCACTATATCAGACAGTGTTTTGCTGGTATTCATAAGGTTTGCGCTGGCCAATTTTTTCAGAAGTAGATTGCCAAGTCCTTCTTCCCAGTCTGTCTTAGTCTGGAAGCTCTGCTGAAACCTGTCCACTATGGGTGACCCTGGTGGCATTTGAAATACCGGTGGCATAGCTTCCAGCATCACAGCAACATACAAGCCACCACAATACGACAAACTGACAGATGAACGGTGAGTTTATTCAGCATTTCCCATTTAAAAAAAAAGCCCTCCCCATGTTAAAAAATAAAAAATCCAGCCAAACCAAAATGTCCTACTGACCCTCACATTTACCTGAGATTTTCCCCTCCCCAACGGGAATTTGTAAATGTGCATTGAAGCCTTAGAACTAGCAAGATGCTCTGAGACCTGAAGCTAAGGAACTCGTTTGTGCTGATATTTCAGGGAAGAGCCTAAAGCCTAGAAACTGGAATGTGCGGCCGTCACTTACTCAAAGAGACTGGAGTGCTGGCCTCGGTAAGCAACCCCAGGAGAGGTGCCACGAGGCAGAATTGAGTCAGCTGGGAGCCTTCATTTAGCTGGTGCAAAGCCATTTGCAAAGCCTGTGTGGGTGCAATGGGAACGGCGTCTCTGCACGTCCTCAGCCCTCATACTTTCGTATGGGTGCCATCGGGTGAAAGGCACCTCAGGAACAGGGGGTGTGTACTTGTGTCTATGTCTGTGTACATATGTGTGTGTGCCTATGTGCCTGTGTGTATGTGTGTGTGCATGTGTCTGTGTTTGTCTATGAGTGTGTATGTGGGTCTCTGTGGGTGTCTATGCGAATCGGTGTGTGCATCTGTGTGTGTGTTTATATTCATGTTTATGTGCCTTGTGTGTATGGGTGTGTGCATTTGCAAGTATCTGTACATGTGTTTGTGTTTATGTGCATATGTGTGTCTCTATGTGTGTCCGTGTGTGTGTGCCTTGTTTGTATGTGTGCATGCATGTCTGTATCTGACCATGTTTGTGTGTATGTACTTGTGTGTATGTTCATGTGTGTCTGTGTGTGTGGCAATGTATATGTGTTTGTGCCGGTGTGCGTGTGTGTCTGTAATATGTGGGTGAAATGAGATGGGACATCCTTACCTTGGGGAGAAGGGGTGGAAACAGCTGCTCCTCCCGGGTTCTGATTAGGTATTACTTCCATACAGAGCTTTCTTTGTCCACCCTCCTTCCAAATTTGCATTGTGTTTTTCTACCACCCAACACCCATCTCTTGTGCTGTTGCACAGCATCCTATACATTTCCTTCTTAACTCTTATCATAATTTGTAATTTTTGCTTAGTGATGATATCTATCACCCCCGCTAATCTGGAGGCTCTATGAGGGCAGGGACATTTATCCCAGTGCTCAACACAGTGCCTGGCACAGAGCACATGCTAGTGAATAATAAATGAATCAAGGGCAGAGGAGCCGCATAAAGTTTGAGGTAAAGCCCTCCCACTGTGAGGGATGCTGGATAAATTGAGTCTTTGGGGAGTTGATAGGATCTGCTATGGAACTGAAGTAAGGGTTAGGCTGTTGTTGTTAGGTGGCGTTGAGTTGATTTTCAGCTCATAGCGACCCCATGTGACAGAGTTGAACTGCCCCATAGAATCTTCTAGGCTGTAATCCTTACAGAGTAGATTGCCAAGTCTTTCTCCTGCCGAATCGTTGGGTGGGTTCAAACCACCAATTATTTTGGTTAGCAGCCAAGTTCTTAACTATTGTGCCACAGGCCTCCTTAAAGGGGTTTTTCTGCATCAACATCCTTAGCAAAGCCCCCAGGGCTGAAGACCTGTGACATGCTGGTCCGGCAATGTCACCACCAACAAGATTAGGAGGGACAGCCGCCCTGCAGTGCACATTTTGAAATGAGTGCTAGAACCCAGTAAGGCCGGTCAAGACATTCCCATTGAGTCATGACTAATGCATGGACCAGTTTGCAGGTGAATAATGTCAAAATGGATCAATATATAAGCACCCAGTTCTTCTGGGGCAGGGTCCAGTAGCCACTTAAACAAAATGTCGATTCCAAAGACAACCCGCTGGTTAGGCTTAGAGCAGAGGGCACAAGATATGCCTGATTTTGGATAGCAGGTATCACTTTGTGTGGTTAGCAAGACAATCTGAAGATTAACTGGCATTTTATTGCTGAGCCTCTGGCAGAAAAAGAAAAAAATCTGAGCCCTTCTTCACATTCAAATGTATCTTCTTTGTGGTTAGCTAAGCAAAACACTGTCTGCATACCGATTTGGGCCTGCATTTCACTGGCTGGCACACAAATGAAGCTGGTGGGGTGTGTGCAGGTGTGGGGAGAGGGACTTTCAGCGAGAATGTGCCCTCTGCAGTGCCTCAGCTGGCCTTCAGACAGGAGATGACATCTCAGCTAAGACGCACAGTGAGGAGGAGCGTCAGAGGCAGGAGCAGGTGCCAGGATTCCTGCAGGGCAGGGTCAGGGTACAACTGCTGTCAGCATTGGTACCACTCCAATAGGTTGGGACAGATCCAAGGGGACTGAGGGGAGTGGATGGAAGGCTACTCCTGGGTCCCATGCAGCCTAGATACAGGCTGGGTAGGCAGAGATGGATGGATGGTGGAGAGCTGGGAAGAAATGCAGGAATTCAGACCAAGCATGTGGGAAACGGTCAGTGGCTCTGAGAGCTCCGAGTGTAGACAGGGCAAACGTATTTAACATTCAGTTTTATTACGTTTGTGTGCATGCATGCGTGTGTGTTTGACTTCCCCAGTGGTACCGTGAAAAAAGAAAAATCTTAGAAATCAGATCGAGCTGGGTCTAAATTCTAGGTCATTTACTGGCTGTGAGAAAGTGACAACATTTTGAATATTCATCTTCTCAGCTGAAACAGAAGGATGATGATGATGATGATGGTGATGTGGATGAAGATGATGTTAATAGCTAATATTCTCTGAGCGCCCTTCCATGCACTTTCTGTGTATTAACACATTTCATTTTCCCAACAGCCCTAAAACTCAAAAGCCACCTGACTACCACCCTTCGACCTCAGTTCCCTTCCCAGAGTAACTGCTGTTCTTGCATTGGTGTATATCCTCCCAGGCCTTTCCATGACTTTACATACAGATTTTTGAACCTGGAGAATTGAAGAGTAGTTTTGTAGATTGCTCCATTCTGGAAACTCCTCAATACCACTAACAGATTTTTTTTTCATGTCCATTTATAAAGATCAATCTCATTCTTTTTAACTGTTTCTAGTGTTCCATTATATGGCAGCACCAGAATTTTCTTAGCCCTCTGATAACCAGTTTGTGACATTGGTAATATTATCTTCATTTGGGGCCTGGGTACATTGTCCAAGGCCACCCTGTGGGAAAGAGGCAGAGCTGGGCTCCATTCTACGTCTACCTGGCTCCAACAGTCATAACCATTATAGTAGAAACTGATACAAACATAAAGATTTGCTTTAAATTCAGATGGAAGCTCAGTAGTTACTGACCTCATTTCTTTGTTCTATCACATTTATTGAACAGCTACTATGTGCCATAACAGGTGGTGGGGAAGCTCCTCCTTGAAATATCTCCTCACTTGGCTTCCATCAACCCTTCATAGCTCCTTGCTTCTTGTTAAATTTGTTGGATCTCTTGCTCTGTTAGTTCCCCAGGGTTTTTCTTTGGTCACTTGGCACACTGTCTGTGGTCTTTCTTTTTCATCTACTCATCTATCTGACAACAGAAGTCTTCATTTCCAGGTCTGTATCTCTCTTCCAGTACCAGACTCGTCTTTCCAACTGCCTCCAGTGTCTCACAGGCACCTAAAATTCAACATGACCAAGTCTCAACGCATTATCCTACCTCTCAAACCCACTCCTCCTCCAATGAACTGTATCTCTATCCTCATGTATCCCAAGCTAGAGACCTCAGGGCTGTCTTTGACCCTTCTCTCTTCTTCACATCTCAAATCCATTAGTCAACCAATCCCACTGGTTCTAACTCCTAAACAGTTCTTAGATCTGCCCCCTCCTTTTTTTCACCACTGCCCGGTCATAATTCAAGTTGTCAGCCCCTTCCCTGGACTATGCAAAAACCTTCCCCACCCCAGATTCCTGAGTTCCCAAAGCACCTAATCCATTCCTCAGTTAGCCTTCATTTCAGTGCTCTGAAATTACAGGTATATTTCTATTTTGAGGCACAAACCATGTTCCAATCATCTGAATATCTCTGGCACATAAGTATCTGGAACACAGTTAGTGTCCTTGAAGGTTTGCTGAATGAATGTTACCACCAATGACATTTCCAGAAATGCTCAGTCAAGCCACCAAGGTGTTTTGCTTAAAGGCCTTCAACTTTTACATCCATGGTTTTGGGTAAAGCTCAGGAATAAGGAACAGCAGGATTTCTGGATCCTACCCCTGACAGTTCAGTTAAACTGACTAAAGAATTCTTACAGTTTTTACAATTTGGGAGCATTTCAAATCAGAGTTTGAATTGCTCCTTTTTCACTCTTTCTGTGATGGTGATTGCTGCTTGTCATCAAGTCTTAAATTTTGCGTATTAATCATCATGCATCTAACAAGTTTATAAAATAAAAATAGCACTGGTAGCAAATATATATTATTGCTGTAGCTTTACTGCCTACAAGTAAGCTTTTATTTTCTCAAGAGATCATCTGAATGCTTTATCTTATAAAGCAGTTTTTAGTACTGTAGTTGGTTCCTTGTGATTGCAGGAAGCCCTGAGACTACTCAGAAAAGCAAAGATATTCATTACGTTTTGTACAGATTTTTGTACCAATGACAATGGAATTACAGGAACAAAATGAAACTGTCTTGTAGCTAATGCAAAAAAAAAAAAAAGACTCAGTTCACGTTTTGTTGTTCTTGTGAAGCCAATGCGCTGATGTGATGCATCCATCTGTTTTGTATGAATCAAACGGTCTAGACGTGGTTTCTGGAGAACTCCAGGCATGTGAGCATTTTCACTCCATAATGACAGCAAAGAAGGTCGCCGCTGTCCCTTTAGAAACTGGTGTATATTCATTCAGGCCTTACGACGTTGGTGGCTCCAGGGAATACAGCAGTATATGACACCTGCATTGTCACATTCAGTTGGGTAATTATTTGTTCAAGGTCAAAATAAATGCTTCCCAAGTTCCCAGGGTGTTGGATACTGAGTAATCTAACTGGTTTGGGAGATGACAAAGATAGAATTTTGTGAATGTCAGGCCTCATTCCTGTGAAAGCGGTTTGTTTTCAATCCATTTCTTTGCCCGTATCTTTGTTCATGCATTTGTTTATTTTCCCATCCACCCATCCAGCAAATACTGAATGACATAGGAGACATAGTGGTGGGAAAAACAGACATGATTCTTGTCTTCATAGAGATAAGCAAGGACATTCAGCGCTTACAAATTTGGCCACTGGGACTTCTTAAACTTTTACTTAGATCCAAAATTTAAATCACTTTTTTTTTTTTTTAACCTGTGGCTCTTCCATCATTCAACAAACATTTATTAAGCATTGCTATGTCAAGACCTGCATTGGTACTTCAGAGATAAGGAAAATATGGGCATGATCCTGTCCCCTAGGCAGCCCACAGTTTGTGGGGAAGACAAGACAATACCATAATGAAAGTGCAGTGACAAGGATCTATATCTGGGCCTATGAGGAGGTATCCCTGAGCAGAGCTGACAGGATGAGAAAGAATTGGCCACTTCAATTTCAGGAGGAGCAGGCAGGTGCTCAGGCAGACATAGGCTACTCAAAGGCAGCAAAGAGTGTCAAGAGATAAGAGAGAGGGAGGCAGGGTCATAGAGGGCCATGTTTGCTTTCCTGAACTCTATGCTGCAGATGATGGAAATCCATTGCATTTCAGATTGATTGTGCCAGCGGGTGGGGAGAATGGACTTGAGGGGAACCAGCCTGGAGCAGAGTGTCGCAGCGGCGACGGTAATCGGGACGGCGAAGACAGTAACCAACTGCACAACTCTTACAGAGAAGTCGCACCAGGAGGGTCACTCTGAGGAGTCGACCCCCACTTCAGTCCCTGGAGTTTATTTTATAGTCAATACAGCAATCAATAGGGCAATTAAAAAAACAATGGGCTTTGAGTATGGGCAAGGGAGAAGGAATTCAGGTAAACAAGTCAATCAGTAAAGGGACAATAGGCTTGGGAAAACACATCCGGACAAGTCTCCACATGTTGGAGACAAGTCTCAACATGCTGTGCAGCATAGAGGCCTGTGGGGGGCTGCAGTTGTCAATAGTGCAGCCATGTTTAAATGGCATGTATCCCCACAGCAGAGACCAACTAAGGGGCTACTATAATCGTCTCAGTTGGAGATGATGAGGGCCTGAGGGAGGAGAGTGGAGATGGAATAGCGAAGAGGGCAGAGATTCAAGAACTATTTGGAAGGCTGAATTGGCAGAGGGATGGAATGGTGTGGAAGTGAAGGATGGTGAAAAGTCAAGGGCTTCTAGGCTTCGAACATTGGTGACTGGATGGAAGATGGTAGCACCAACTAGATAGAAAATGTAGGAATAATAGTGTTTTGAGCTTATTGAACTTGACATACATGTGGGGACATTAAAAATACATGGGTAAGAGTTTTGAGAAGTCTGGGCTGAAGATAGGAATTAGGGAGTTACTGGCATATAGGTGTTTACTGAATTGACTGTGATGCCATTGGCAGATATTGAAAACACTATAAAAGACAGATTTGCAAAACTAATCCCTTTCTTTACTGAGAATATCAATAATTGAGTATTGATATTGATATTGGGTACTGAGATTGACATTGAGTATTGATATTAAATTGCATAGTGATGACGTGATTTCCAAAGAGCGCCCTTAGAGAGGCGTTTCTTGTCTAGGTGCTAGAAATAACCATCATGTGGTCTTTTGTACCTGGCTTCTTCAATTTGCATAGCATTTTCAAAGGTTCTTCTTGTTGTAGCATCTATCAGTCCCTAGTATGGATGTGCCATATTTTATTTATCCATTCATCAGCTGATGGGTGCTTTGATCTTACAGACCAACACTGTCCAGTAGAAATATAATGTGAGCCATCAATGTGAGCCACATACGTACTTTTAAATTTTCTAGCAGCCTCATCTTTAAAAAGTAAAAAAAAAAAAAACCCACAAATGACATTAATTTTAATAATATAGCTAACTCATCATATCAAAAATATTATAATTTCACCATGTAATCAATATACAAATTATTAATGTGATACTTCACTTTTTTTGTACTAAGTCTTTGAAATATGATGTTTATTTTATACTTAGAGTACATCTTGATTTGAACTAGCCACATTTCAAGTTCTAGTGGCTACCTTGGACAGCATAGTTGTAGACAATGTGAACTGTTTCTGGTTTTCTTCCTTGCTTTGGCTTCTAGGAAGCTTATGGTAAGTTCATGGTTAAGTGATTTTCCCATTAACATTATTCCAGCATTCCAGATCCTTTCCTACTTTCTGTTTTCCCTTTGTTTCATCTTTCTTATTTGTCTTTTTTTTGGTCATTTGTTCTTATCTTACAATATTTCCTTATACTTTGTGCATCCTCTGTTATAAATTGCCTTAATTAAAGTTGTAAAACTCTACTGTGGGCTCTGAGAAGAAAACTGCTGACAAAGAAAATAAACTTCTCACCAGGAGCACTCAGGTAGTGAACTGATTTGAGGACTCGAATTTAAGCCTGTAACCTTAGCTGCTGCTGCCAAACCTCTCCTACCTCTCTCCCCTTTGCCCCAACACCAACCTCAGCAAACTGGTCTCTGAAAATATAATTACTCCTAGATACTTAGTAAGTAAAAGAACAGAAATGAGTACAACTGCATGTGACTGGGAGATACAGGCACCAGGAGACAGGCCAGATATTGCTTGGAATTAATTTATCTAGACAACATTCAGTGCATTGGGGGGGGGGGGGGGGGGGCGGGGAGGAACCACAACACAACATTATTCTATGAAAACCCAAAAACCAAACCCACTGCCATTGAGTCGATTCCGACTCATAGCGACCCTATAAGACATAGTAGAAACTCCCCACAGGGTTTCCAAGAAGCAGCTAGTGGATTTGAACTGCTGATCTTTTGGTTAGCATCCAAACACTTAACCACTGTGCCACCAGAGCTCCACCATGTGCCACCATGACCTCTCCTAAATAGCAAGATAGAGAAAGTGAGCAATAGAAACGATCCTCAATGCATTTTCATTAAATGCTTTCACCATGTACAGAACTTTATTTTATTTTTGAGAATTTTATTTTGGTTTGGGTGAAAGTTTACAGAGCAAATTAGTTTCCCATTCAACAATTTATACATATCTTGTCTCATGACTATAGTTGCAATATCCTCAATGTGACAGCTCTCTACCCATGTCCTCCCCAGGCTCCCGGTTTCCATTTGCCCATCTTTCCTGTCCCTTCTTGCCTTCTGAACTTTGATTTTGGACAAATGCTGCCCTTTTGGTCTGGTATAGTTGATTATTCTGAGAAGCACGTTCCTCACAGGTGTTATTGTTCACTTTATAGACCTGTCTACTGTTTGGCTGAGAGATGATCTCTGGGAGTGGGTTCAGTTCCAAGTTTGAAGTGTGTCTAAGGGCCATTGTCTTGTGGGTTCTTCCAGTCTCTATCAGACCAGTAAGTATGGTCTTTTTTTATGAATTTGAATTTTGTTCTACATTTTTCTCCCACTCTGTCCAGTACCTGCTACTGTGATCCCCATCAAAGTGGTCAGTACTGATAGCTGGGCAACATCTAGTTCTTCTGGTCTCAGGCTAGTGGAGGCTGTGGTTCGTTTGGTCCATTAGTCCTTTGGACTAATTGTTTCCTTGAGACTTTGATTTTCTTCACTCTTTTTTGCTCTGGACGGGAACAGACCAATTCTTGTGTCTTAGATGGCCGCTTGCAAGCTTTTAAGATCTGTCATTACTCACCAAAGTAGGATGTAGATCATTGTTTTTATGGACTATGTTATGCCAGTTGACCTAGATGTCTTCTGAGAAGACTATGGTCCTAAGCCCTCAAGCCCAGTAACTCAGTCCCTCAAGATGTTTGGTTATGGCTAGGAAGTTTTCATAACTGTGCCCCCTGTGTGCTCTACTATATACATGGATATATTTGCAGCACATATAAATACATATGTAGAAATATCCTCTGCTGAACCTATATATGCTCATGGGTGTACTCCCATATGCCATCCCACACCTAATGCACTTTCTTAAACACTGAAAAAACCCAAACCCATTACCATCAAGTCGATTCCTACTCATAGCGAACCTATAGGACAGAGTAGAACTGCCCCATAGGGTTTCCAAGGAGCAGCTGGTGGATTCAAATTGCCCACTTTTTGATTAGCAGCTGTAGCTCTTAACCACTGTGCTACCAGGGCTCCTTAGACACTGAAAGGTCTATCAAATATCCTTTCCCATCTCTCTGCCTGTGCCCATGCTGAGTCTCTTCCCTAGACTGCCCTTCTCCCTTTCCTGGCTTCCCAAGCTTCCAAACCCAGCTTGAATATCACTTCAGCGAAGTCTTCCCCAATTCTTGCTATCATAGTGCTTTGTTTATTTATATCTTTCGTATTGCACTTATCATACTCACGTATCTATGTCCTCAACTAGGCTGCAAGCATAGGCTCTTGGACAGAAACCGTGTTGCCTTCATTTCTGTATTTCCAACACTTGGCAGAGAAGCTGGCACATAACTGGTGCTCAACAGGTTGATGAGCAAAGAAAGCGCAAGCCACAGTGTTCATAGTGTGCCAGGCAGGGAGCTGAGGGCTTTAGGTGTGCATCTCATTTACTTTTCACAACCCTCTGAGGTTGTCTTCTCAGTTGAATAGACTAAAACCTGAGACTTATAGGAGTGGTTAATTAACTTATCCAAGGTCACACAGCAAGTTAGTGGCAAAGCTTGAAAGATACCTACATTTAAGGTGTTCCAATCTTTTGTAAAAAAGACAACTTTTCTTTTTATAACAACCTTAAGAGCTAAAGAAGTGAATTTGCTTCAGATTGGACAGAGTAAGGAATATGTCTCTTCTGCCAAAAGTAGCTGTTGTAACTTCTCAGCTATGTTAGAAATGGTTACTGTATTTATTTCCTAGGACTGACATAACAAAGCATCACAACCTGGATGGCTAATAAGAACAGAAATGTATTGTCTCACAGTTCTGGAGGTTATGGGTCCAAAATCAGGGTGTGGGCCATGCTGACTCCTTCTGAGGGCTCTGAAGAAGAATTCGTTTCGTTCTTCTCTCCTAGCTTCTGGCGACGTCCGAGGATCCTTATTCATTCCTTCATGTATAGATCACTCCAATCTCTGTCTTTGTCTTCACATGCCTTCCCTCTGTGCCTATCTCCATGTCTCTTCTCCTCTTTTTATAAGGATATCACTCATATTGGATTAAAACCAACCCTACTCCAGTATGACCTCGTGTAATCTAACTGAGAACGTCTTCAAAGACTCTATTTTCAAACAAGGTCACCTTTACAGGTACAAGGGTTAGGACTTCAACATATCTTTTTGGGGGGACACAATTCAATCAATAATAGTTACCATAGATAAATACTGTATATTTGTATATGTTATATACATATTTGTCTATCATTGCTTTGGATAAATGTTGGGGACCATGCAAGACATCAGGATGCATTGAAGAAGAATAGAAAATGAGCAAGTTTTTAAATTTGTGTGAAATGAAAATAATTTTGCATTAACAACTTTAAAAACATTCTGCTTGGTCTTCTCTGACTGTCTGACACATTCAAATTCAAATAATACCCCAAATCAGCATTTATTTACTAAAGCAATTAATTTACCCTCAAAATTGAAAAGACTTACTGAAACTTTTAAAGGCTCAGGTTCATTAGTCCATTAATATGAGGCTATAATACCAAGTATAATTTTCAGAGACCACATGCTAAACTGATTTAAGGTCATCAGCTGGTGTGCTTCTAAAACAAACTTCTCTATACTTTATGAAAGGTCAACAGAGAATGAACTCATGAATTTGCACATGGATTCATTAATAATGAAACAGTTCTACATTTCAGATTCCTCAATGTATATTGTTTTTTGTTTTTTTTTTTAACATCAAAGACTTCTGTTCCAAGTGCTATTATGTCTTCTCATCTGAATATTTTTTCCAAAAATATTTTCTTTGTAAATAGGGAAGAAAGCTGTTGTGGAATAAATGGAAAGACTGAAAACTGCAGCAGCTGCAGGATTGCACCCATCTAGCAAGTTGTGAATACACTGGGGCATTAGACACAGAATATTCAAAAGCCAGTCGCTTTAGTATCAGGTTTTATTTAGCTTCCACTCAATAATTACAGTTCACCTTGGAAAATTCTATAAAAATTTAAAAGACAACTAGTTCCTTGGTTTAAACATGGGTAGACCTGTATTTTCCACTAGAAAAATTCCAGATCTCATTAGCTTTCTTAGTGTTTGCTCATAAAATGGAATTGACTTGTTTTTCTGTTGAAGAAATGTAGGGTATGGCGTTATTTTGGTAAAAACTGTTGTTTATGTCATGCTAAAAAAAACCTGTTTCCTCCTGCTCTCCTCTTTTTCTTTTTTCTGCATATGTTCTTTTGATAGAGAATATGAAGCAGTTTATGAATATAACAATAAACATGGAAAAATACAGAGAGGTAACTACACGCAGTCCCTGGGTTATGAACATCTGACTTACAGACAACTCATACTTGAGAATGGACTCCCAGGACTTTTATGCTACAAATTTGAGTCAAATACATATAATGATTCATAATAATGAACACAGGCACTACTTTGTGGTGCTCACAAAAATATTGTGTGGTTTGAAAGTGTTTCTTAAGTGTTTTACATGCATGTTGTTGTTAGGGGCCGTCGAGTCGCTTCTGATTCATAGCAACACTTTGTACAACAGAATGGAAAACTGCCCAGTCCTGTGCCATCCTCATGATCCTTGTGTATCCATGGTGTATTCAGTATTCTTCCCCAACACCATAATTCAAAGGAATCGTTTCCTCTTTGGTTTTCCTTATTCATTGTCCAGCTTTTGCATGCATATGAGGCGACTGGAAATACCATGGCTTGGATCAGGCTCACCTTAGTCCTTAAAGTGACATGTTTCCTTTTAACACTTTAAGAGGTCTTTTGCAGCAGATTTGCCCTATGCAATACATCCTTTGATTTCTTAACTGCTGCTTCCTTGAACGTTGATTGTAGATCTAAGTAAAATTACGTCCTTGACAACTTCAATATTTTTTCCATGTATCATGCTGTTGCTTATTGGTCCAGTTGTGAGGATTTTTGTCTTCTCTATGTTGAGGTGTAATCCATACTGAAGGCTGTAGTCTTTGATCTTCAGTAAATGCTTCAAGTTCTCTTTGCTTTCAGCAAGAAAGGTTGTGTCATCCGCATATCACAGGTTGTTAAAGAGTTTTCCTCCAATCCTGAAAAGCCATGTTCTTCTTCATATAGTCCAGCTTCTTGGATAATTTGCTCAGCATACAGGTTAAATCAGTATGGTGGAAGGACATAACCCTGACACGCACCTTTCCTGACTTTAAACCTCGAAGTATCCCCTTGTTCTGTTTGAAGGACTACCTCTTTGTTTATGTACAGGTTCCTCATGAGCACTGTTAAGTGCTCTAGAATTCCCATTCTTCTCAGTGTTATCCATAATCTGTTATGATCCACACAGTCAAATGTCTTTGCATAGTCAATAAAACACAGGTAAACATCTTTCTGGTAGTCTCTGCTTTCAATCGAGATCCATATGACATCCCTTGTTCCATGCCCTCTTCTGAATCCGGCTTGAACTTCTGTCAGTTCCCTGTTGATGTACTGCAGCAACCGCTTTTGAATGATCTTCAGCAAAATTTTCCTTGTGTGTGGTATTAATGATACTGTTCAATAATTTCCGCATTCTGTTGGATCACCTTTCTTTGGAATGGGCACAAATGTGTATCTCTTCCAGTCAATTGGCCAGGAAGCTGTAGTTTAAATTTCTTGACATAGATGAGTGTCATAGATTGAATTGTGTCCCCCAAAAATGTGAGTATCAATTTGGCTGGGCCGTGAGTCCCAGTATTGTGTGGTTGCCCACCATTTTGTCATCTGATGTGATTTTCCTATGTGTTGTAAATCCTGCCTCTATGATGTTAATGGGGGGGTGGGGGGTGGGAAACAGTTGTGTTGATGAGGCAGGACTCAACCTCTGGGATTGGATTGTATCTTGAACTTGTTTCTCTTGGGATATGAAAGAGATAAATGAGCAGAGAGAAGGGTGGGGGGACCTCATACCATCAAGAAACAGTGCCAGGAGCAGAGTGCATCCTTTGGATCTGGGGTTCCTGTGTGGAGAAGCTCCTAGTCCAGGGGAAGATTGATGAGAATGGCCTTCCTCCAGAGCCAACGGAGAGAGAAAGCCTTCCCCTGGAAGTGACTCCCTGAATTTGGACTTTTAGCCTACTTTACTATGAGGAAATAAATTTCTCTTTGTTGAAGCCATTCACTTGTGGTATTTCTTTTATAGCAGTGCTAGATAACTAAGACAATGAGTGAGCACCTCCAGCACTGCATCTGTTTGTTGAAACATCTCAACTGATATTCCATCAATTCCTGGAGCCTTGTCTTTCACTATTTTCTTCAGTGCAACTTGGACTTCTTCCTTCAGTACCATTGGTTCTTGATCGTATGCTACCTCCTGAAATAGTTGAATATCAACCAATTCTTTTTGGTATAGTGACCCTGTGTATTCCTTCCATCTTCCTTTGAAGCTTCCTGCGTCACTCAATATTTTCCCTATAGAATCCTTCAGTATTGCAACTCGAGACTTAAATTTCAAGATGTAACCTGAAGTACAATGCTACCAGTGATAGGATAATGTCCATATGCCTACAAGGAAGACCACTTAATACAACTATTATTTAAATTTATGCACCAACCACTAATGCCAAAGATGAGGAAATCAAAGATTTTTACCAACTTCTGCAATCTGAAATTGACCTACCTTGCAATCAAGATGCATTGATAGTTACTAGTGATTGGAATGCAAAAGTTGGAAACAAAGAAGGATCAGTAGTTGGAAAAGAATCGCCTTGGTGATAGAAACACCACCGGAGATCACATAATAGAATTTTGCAAAACCAATAATTTTTCATTGCAAATACCTTTTTTCAACAACATAAATGGCGACTATACACATGGACCTCACTGGATGGAATACACAGGAATCAAATTGACTACAGTTGTGGAAAGAGATGATGGAAAAGCTCAATATCATCAGTCAGAACAAGGGCAAGGGCCTACTGTGGAACAGACCATCAATTGCTCTTATGCAAGTTGAAGGTGAAGCTGAAGAAAATTAGAGCCAGTCCAAGACAGCCAAAATATGACCTTGAGTATATCCCACCTGAATTTAGAGACCATCTCAAGAATATATTTGATGCGCTGAACACTAATGACCAAAGACCGGACGAGCTGTAGAATGACACCAAGGACATCATACATGAAGAAAGCAAAAGGTCATTAAAAAGACCAGAAAGAAAGAAAAGACCAAAATGGATGTCAGAAGAGACTCTGAAACTTGCTCATGAATGTAGAGTAGCTAAAGCAAATGGAAGAAATGATGAAGTAAAAGAGCTGAGCAGAAGATTTCAAAGGGAGGCTGGAGAAGACAAAGTAAAGTATTACAATGAAATGTGCAAAGAACTGGAGTTAGAAAACCAAAAGGGAAGAACACGCTCAGCATTTCTCAAGCTACAAGAACTGAAGAAAAAATTCAATCCTCAAGAGTTTATATGCATAGAAAGGTAAAATATATACTATATACTAAGACAAACATTTGACTGACACTAAGTAAGAACCGTTTGTACTTGTTTCGATTTACCTACAAAGTCAACTTAAAGATAAATTTAGGAACTAATCTCATTCTTAACCTGGAGACTACCTGTAGGCTCTTTATGGGGATTCTGATCTGTTGTCACTTGGGGCTGGAAGGTGTGGTGCTTGCTTAACTCAGTTTTTGTATAAATGTGATTTGAACAGTGTGGAAGTAGACAACAAATGTCCAAATAAGAACAGAAAAGGCTATTTTGTCAGAGCTTGCTACAGCAAGGGAGTCAGCACCATCACTTGCGTTTGGCAGAGACTCAAACGCAGTCAGGGGAGTGGGAAAGGTGTATGGTGTGCCCTGATTGGAGGTGGCTGGTATGGGGAGGTGGGCATCCTGTGTGATTGGTTAGGGGAGCAGATTGACTTTCTCTGGTTGGTTCTGAATTGGAACTGGGGACAAAAATTAAGTAAGCTCATTGTTACAGGGAAAGGAGCCCTGGTGGTGCAGTGGTTAAGCACTTGGCTGCTAACCAGTAGGTCTGCGGTTTGAACCTGCCACCCATTCCGCAGAAGAAAGACGTAGCAGTCTGCTTTCATAAAGATTACAGCCTTGAAAACCCTATGGGGCAGTTCTACTCAGTCCTGTAGTGTCGCTATGAGTTGGAATAGACTCAACTACAATCGATTATTGTTATTGGGATTGTTTGGCCTCCTGGACTGGTATCTGAAGATAGTGGTTTGATTTCTTGGGCTGGATGCTGCAGCTTGTGGGTCAGAGTTCTATTTTTATTTATGGTTTATGTTCATTCAATCTCTCAACAGGTTGCTGAGGGCAGGAAGTGTGAGGGCCAAAGGCACTGTGGTGTTCTCTACCTTGGCTCCTTCCAGAAGACGAATGATAGGGGTTATCTCAGGCTCCCAGAACCTCATACCCTTGAACCTTCCCACAGAGGTAGTATCCCCATATAAATGATTCAGCAGGGTTCTAGGCCAGGATCTGAACAACAAATCACCTTCACACGCATTACCGTATTTGACATTCACAAGAATGCTAACTAGTAGATATAAAGATTACACATGGTATGGAACCAGGTCCTTCTAAGCATAGCGGAAGGATTCATACCTCCAGATATTTCCTTTTTTTAAAAAAAAGTTCTTTAGTTTTTATAAATATAGGATCAGGAAAATGCAGATTGCAGATCACAGAATCCTAAAAAGCTATTAAAATATAAATTTGATTTTGAGCTTCCTGGAACCAAAGAAAATTGAGAAACCCAGCCAATTACATGATTCATGTTTGTAAGGATAAATAATGCTAACACTTTAGTCAAACAAAACTTTAGGGAAATAAATTTGAAAGCTCCTGATGGGTCTTCACAAACAGGGCAATAGGTATCGGCCTTAATAATATCCCTATAGTAGAAACGATAGTCTTAAAGAAAGGAGGGGAAAGTTTAACTGATCATACCAACTTACTTTCCTCTATGTAGAAATACTTCTTAAATTGAATATGATAGACTTTCCTCAGTGCAAACCTCCGCCGGAGAGCAGGTCAGGCCTTTAAGGGAAGACATTTTGGGGTTCTAAAAGACTCTAATGGACTTTAGAAATTACAATAAACTTGTCTATCAATGAAGAACAGAGCCCTTTCCTTCTTTCTTGCAAAAACAATACACTAAACTGAAAAGAGGAGTCCATGGATGGTACAAAGAGTTAATGAGGTTGGCTGCTAATTAAAAGGTTGGCAGTTCGAGTCCATCCGGAGGTGCAACCGAAGAAAGTGTTGGTGATTTACTTCTGAAAAGCCAGCCTTTGAAAACCCTACAGAACCCAGTTCTACTTTGACACTCATGAGGTTTAACAGGCAACTAGTTAACTCTGGAGGCCATGCTCCTCCCACTCTGCTGACTAGTGTCTCTCTAAGTACTCAGTAAGGAGTCCTGGTGGAGCAGTGGTTAAGTGCTCGACTGCTAACCGAAAGGTCAGCAGTTCAAACCCACCAACCACTCCATGAAAGATGTGGCAATCTGCTTCCATAAAGATTACAGCCTTGGAAGCCCTATGGGCTAGTTCTACTCTGTCCTATAAGGTTGCTCTATGTCAGAATCAGCTCAACAGCAATGGGTTTTTTTTAAAGTGCTCATTATCAAAGAAAAATTTTGGTAATGGAGGGAATAGAACACATTTTAGTTTACAAAAAATATATCTTTCAAGACACCAGAACTGCACATATATCTTAATAATGAAGGGGAAAAAATCTTTTTGTACATCTCATCTTGGAATCTTAAGTATTGCATTCTGCATTTTTTCTTCCTACATGTAGAAGAGATGCCATTTTAGAAAATTTAGTTTCCATTGAAATGTGAAGAAGGTACAAATCAGCCAACAATGATCCTCCCCTAAGTTTTAATTGAAAAGGGAGAAGTTGGTTCTCTTTCTACGATAGATCAGCAGGCAGGCTTAGCAACCCTGTCCAACATTCTAAAGCCAGACCTTCCATATTTATTAGACAATGTGGTCTAGAAGAAAAAGCATAGTCAGACAGGCAAGAGTTTAAAGCCCATGCTGGCATTGACTAGCTGTGTGATCTCATTTCATCTCTCCATGCCTTTCTTTTCTGAGAAAAGGAATATGCATCTTGTTGTGAAGTTTAAGAGATAAGGTATCAAAAATTTCATGGCTTAGGAGATGCTCAAAACTAGTCGATATTTATTGTTATTGGTACCATGATTAAATGGATGCTAAAGACTATATGATTAATGATGATAATTTCATTGAGCTAATTGCATCTAATAAAACTTTATTTAATATCAGTCCTATGTAATATGTTGATAGACATTGTGGGAAACAAGATGGATAAATACCAAGTCTCTTGTTTCAGGAACTTTACAACTCAGTAAGATAAATCAAATAATTATAATATGAAGAGTTTGGAAGCAGTTTGGTTGGCGGAAGAAGCAATAATGGGAGATAAGGTCATAACTGTAGGTTGGGGCTTATTGTCAGTCTTGAATGCCAGGAGGTAGAGTTCATTCTTAACTTGGTAGGCAAAATTCTGTGAGCAGAAGAGGGCAAAAAATTAGTATTTTTATTTAGGGAGCTTCATCAAGAAAATGGTGGCACAGTCTGGCTAATGATATGCTCCAGTGTCAGAAGAGATGAACTGGGCTGTTTTTCCAAGACTGGTCGAAGAATTGAATTGATTCATCTGCTTTCTCTTTTGAGGTCTTTTTGTGACCCAGGAAGTTGAAATTATTTTGTGTGGTTGAAAGCATTTTGTGTGGACTTTGAACAGGAAGGGAGCTCTGGTGGCATAGTAGTTAAGAGTGCAGCTGCTAACCAAAAGGTGGGCAGTTTGAATCCACCAGCCACTCCTTGGAATCCCGATGGGCCAGTTCTACTCTATCCTCTAGGGTCGCTATGAGTCAGAATCGACTTGACGGCAATGGGTCGGGTCAGAATAGGAAGAAGCCACCACTTAGTGATATCAGACTACCCAACTGTATACAAAACTTCCTTGTGTCTAGGCCTAATCAGATTGCTCAAACAGCAAAGAAAAATATTCTCTTGTTAGATCTGATTCCCAGTCTTTTGGGCCAAAGAGTATCTAGAATTACAAATTTTTTTTTAAAATTTAATTTTATTGTACTTCAGGTGAAGGCTTACAGAACAAATAGTTTCTCATGAAACAGTAGTACACATGTTGTTTTATGACACTGGTTAACAACCCCACAACATTAACCCTCTAAATTCTCAACCTCTTTTTTTGTTTTGGTGAAAATACACATAGCCAAAGAAACACCATTTCAAAAATTTCTACATACACAGTTCAGTGACATTGACTACGCTCTTCCAATTGTGCTGTTACTCTCACTTAAGATGAAGGCTTACAGAACAAAATAGTTTCTCATTTAACAGTTACTACAAATGTTGCCCTGTGACAATGGTTAACAATCTCACAACACATCAACAATATCCTTACTCAGCCTTGGGTTCCCTATCACCAGCTTCCTTGTCCCCTTCTGCCTTCTGGCCCTTGTCACTGGACCCCTGTACTCATTAGTCTCATTTGGTTTTATGGGGCTGTCCACTCCCAGGCTGAACAGTGAACCTCGGAGGTAACTTCACCACTGAGCTAAAAGGGTGTCTGGGGGCCATACTCTCGAGGTTTCTCCAGTCTCCTTTAGGCCAGTAAATCTGGTCTTTTTTTTTGTGAGTTAGAATTATGCTCTACATCCTTCTCCAGCTCTGTCCAGAACCCTCTGTTGTGATCCTGGTCAGAGCAGTCAGCGGTGGCAGCCGGGCACCATCTAGCTGTACTGAACTCAGTCTGGTGGAGGCCTTGGTAGCTGTGGACAATTAGTCCTTTGGACTAATCTTTTCCTTGTATCCTGTTCTCTTCATTCATCCTTTCTCCCAAAGGGATGAGACCAGTGGAGTAGCTTAGATGGCTGCTCACACGCTTTTAAGACCCCAGACACTACTCACCAAGGTAGAATATAGAGCATTGTCTTTATAAGCTGTGTCATGCCAGTTGAGCTAGATGTTCCCCGAGACCATGGTCCCCACAGCCATCCACCCAGCAATTCAGTCCCTAAGGGTGGGTGTGTCTCTGGAGCTTCCATGACCTTTCCTTGTACAAGTTGTGCTGGTTTCCCCTGTATTGTGTACTGTCTCACCCTTCACCCAAGATACCACTTATCTATTGCCTGTTTAGTAGTTATCCCCAACCCCTCCCATCCCTGGTAACCAACAAAGATTGTTACATTTTGTGTGCGAACTTTTTCATGGGTTTTTACAATAGAGGTCTCATACAATATTTGTCGTTTTGTGATTGACTTATTTCAGTCAGCATAATGTCCTCCAGTTTCATCCATATTATGAGATGCTTCACAGATTCATCATTGTTCTTTCTCGTTGCATAGTATTCCATTGTGTGTATGTACCATAGTTTATTTATCCATTCATCTGTTGATGGGCATCTAGGTTGTTCCCATCATTTTGCTATTGTGAACAATGCTGCCATGAACATAGGTGTGCATATGTCTATTCGAGTGACGACTCTTATTTCTCTAGGGGTATATTCGTAGGAGTGGGATTGCTGGATCGAATGGTATGTCTATTTCTAGCTTTGTGAGGAAGCACCATATCATTTTCCAGAATGGTTGTATTATTTTGCATTCCCACCAGCAGTGCATAAGAGTTCCAATCTCCCCACAGCCCCTCCAACATTTGTTATTTCCAGTGTTTTTGATTCGTGCCAGTAATGCCGGGGTGAGATGGTATCTCATTGTGGTTTTAATTTGCATTTCTCTGATGGCTAGTGATCGCGAGCATTTCCTCATGTGTCTGTTGGCCATTTGAATGTCTTCTTTGGTGAAGTGTCTGTTCATTTCCTTTGCCCATTTTTTAATAGGATTATTTGTCTTTTTGTTGTAGAGGTGTTGGATTTTCTTGTAGATTATGGAGATTAGACCTTTGTCTGACTTGTACTGTCCCAAAATTTTTTCCCAGTCTGTAGGTTCTCTTTTTACTCTTTTGGTGAAGTCTTTTGAAGAGCATAGGTGTTTGATTTTTAGAAGATCCCAGTTATCTAGCTTATCTGTTGGGGTTTGTGCGTTGATGGTTATGGTTTGTATCCTGTTAATGCCATGTATTAAGGCCTGAAGTGTTGGTCCTATTTTTTCTTCTATGATCTTTATAGTTTTAGGCTTTATATTCAGGTCTTTGATCCATTTGGAAGTAGTTTTTATATACGGTGTGAGGTATGGGTCCTGTTTCATGTTTTTGCAGATGGATATCCAGTTTTGCCAGCACCGTTTGTTAAAAAGACTGTCTTTTCCCCATTTGATGGACTTTGGGACCTTGTCAAAGATCAGGTGATCGTAGGTGGATGGATTTACATCTGGGTTCTCAATTCTGTTCCATTGGTCAATGTATCTGTTGTTGTACAAGTACCAGGCTGTTTTGACTACTGTAGCCGTATAGTAGGTTCTGAAGTCAGGTAGTGTGAGTCCTCCAACTTTATCTTCTTCTTCAGTAGTCCTTTACTTATTTGGGTCTTCTTCCCTTTCCATATTAATGATTAGTTTTTCCATCTCTTTGAAGAATGTTGTTGGTATTTGGATTGGGATTGTGTTGTATTTGTAAATTGCTTTGGGTAGAATTGACATTTTCACAATGTTGAGTCTGCCTATCCATGAGCATGATATGTTCTTCCATTTATGTAGATCTCTTTGGGTTTCATGCAGTAGTGTTTTATAGTTTTCTTTGTATAGGTCTTTTACATCCCTGGTCAGATTTATTCTTAAGTATTTTATCCTTTTAGGGGCTATTGAAAATGGTATTGTTTTCCTGGTTTCCTTTTCATCGTTCTCCTTACTGGTGTATGGGAATCCAACTGATTTCTGAATGTTTATCTTGTATCCTGCTACTCTGCTGAATCTTTCTATTAGTTCCAGTAGATTTCTCGTGGAGTCTTTAGGGTTTTCTATGTATAGTATCATATCATCTGCAAACAGGGACAATTTAACTTCTTCATTACCAATTTGGATGCCCTTTATTTCTTTTGCTTGCCTTATTGCTCTATCTAGAACTTCCAGCACAATGTTAAATAGGAGTGGCGATAAAGGGCATCCTTGTCTTGTTCCTGCTTTCAAGGGGAATGTTTTCATCCTCTCTCCATTAAGAATGATGTTGGCCCTTGGTTTTGCATTGATGCCCTTTATCATGTTGAGAAATTTCCTTTCTATACCTATTTGATTGAGAGTTTTTATCAGGCATGGGTGTTGGACTTTGTCAAATGCCTTTTATGCATCAATTGAGATGATCATGTGATTATTTTCTTTCCTTTTATTTATGTGGTGGATTACATGGATTGATTTTCTAATGTTGAACCATCCTTGCATACCTGGTGTGAATCCTACTTGGTAGTGGTGTATTATTTTTTTGATATGATGCTGAATTCTATTGGCTAGAATTTTGTTTAGAATTTTTGCATCTATATTCATGAGCGATATTGGTCTGTAATTTTCTTTTTTTGTGACGTCTTTGCCTGGTTTTGCTATCAGCGTTATGCTGCCTTCATAGAATGAATTTGGAAGTGTTGCTTCCTCTTCTATGCTCTGAAATAGCTTGAGTAGAACTGGTACAAGCTCTTCTGTAAATGTTTTGTAGAATTCTCCAGTGAAGCCATCTGGGCCAGGGCTTTTTTTGGTTGGGAGTATTTTATTACCTTCTCAATCTCTTCTCTTGTTATGGGTCTGTTCAGATTTTCAACATCACTTTGTTGTAGTTTGGGTAGGCCGTGTGTTTCTAGAAATTTATCCATTTCTTCTAGGTTTTCAAACTTGTTGGAGTATAGTTTTTCATAATATTCTGTAATAATCCTTTTTATTTCAGTCGGGTCTGTTGTAATGTCCCCCATTTCATTTCTTATTTGGGTTATTTGTGTCCTCTCCTGTTTTTCTTTTGTCAGTCTGGCCAGTGGTTTGTCGATTTTGTTGATTCTTTCAAACAACCAACTTTTGGTTTTGTTGATTCTTTCTATTGTTTTTCTGTTCTCAATTTCATTTATTTCTGCTCTGATCTTTACTATTTCCTTTCTTCCAGTGGTTGTGGGCTTTATTTTGCTGTTCTCTGTCTATTTGTTTGAGTTCTGTAGTTAATGTTTTGATTTTGTCCCTTTCTTCTTTTTTGATATGTGCATCTATTGCTATAAATTGTCCTCTGAGGACTGCCTTTGCTGTGTCCCAAAGGTTTTGGTATGATGTGTTTTCATTCTCATTTGATTCTAGGAAGTTTTTGATTCCATCTCTGATTTCTTCTACTACCCACTGTTGTGTAAGCAGGGTATTATTCAGTTTCCATGTAGTTGATTTTTTTTCCTTGCTCTTTCTAGTGTTCATTTCTTTCTTGATGGCATTGTGGTCAGAGAAGATACTTTGAATTGTCTCAACATTTTGGATCTTGTTGAGGATTGCTCTGTGGCCTAAGATGTGGTCTATTCTGGAGAACATTCCATGTGCATTGGAAAAGAATGGGTACTTCGCAGAGGTTGGATGCAGTGTTCTATATATGTCTATAAGGTCAAGTTGGCTGACTGTGCCCTTTAGGTCTTCTGTATCTTCGCTGAGTTTCTTCTTAGTTGTTCTGTCCTTTACTGAGAGTGGTGTGTTGAAGTCGCCTACTATTATTGTGGAACTGTCAATTTCTCTTTTCAGTGTTGTTAGAGTTTATGTATTTTGGAGCCCTGTCATTGGGTGCGTAGATGTTTATTATGATTATGTCTTCATGACGGATCGTCCCCTTAATCATTATATAGTGTCCTTCTTTGTCTTTTATGGTAGATTTCGTTTTAAAGTCTATTTTATCTGAGATTAGAATTGCCACTCCTGCACTTTTTTGGTAGTTGTTAGCTTGATGTATTTTTTGCAACCTTTGACTTTTAATAAATTCACATCTTTGTTTCTATGGTGTGTCTCTTGTAGACAGCATATTGATGGATCCTGTTTTCTTATCCATTCTGTCACTCTCCATCTCTTTATGGGTGCATTGAGTCCATTTACATTCAGTGTAATTATCCATGAATTTGTCTATTTTTTCCTCATGTTTGTCAGCTTTTTGACTCAGTTCTTGGAAAATTCAAAGTATTAGAGATTTGAATTCCCTATCAGGTACTTCTAGTGCATTTTCTTCCACAGGAGAGTCATCTGGTGTTTTAATTTGGACGCCTATGGGAACCATCCTGTCCTGTTTTTGTAAATGTTTTGATATTGTCTGCTGTTTTCAGGGCATTCAGTAGTTATTTCTCTCGTTTATTGATTGTAGATTTTTTTGTTTCATCCCTTTTTTAAAAAATAAAATTTGACTATGTCTGAGCAGGCGGACTGCATGCTCTTTGTTGTTTGCTCGTCTGTGCGCTCAATACTTTTCGCCTCCTTCTCCAACTGGCAGGTTCAGTCACTCAGATATGGTACAGCAGGGCAGGTCTAGCTGAAGAGGAGCCATTGGGACAGGTTGTTTGTGGCACTCACGACAGCCACCAGGGAGGGTCGGTAATCAGTGCTGGGCAGGTTCCAGTAGGCCATGCCTGCACTGCTTGGTGGTGTGATGTCAAGTGCACAGTGCAGGTAGGCAGGATGCAGCAGGGAGATGGTTATGTGTGGAGCTAAGATGGACATGGGAAAGAGGAGAGAGGAACAGGAGCCAAAAAAACATACAAACAAAAAAGAATGCTAGGGGAGCTTGCCGTTGGAATGGAGAGATGAGAGACTATGAAATGGAGAAAAACAGAAAGTGGAAGAGGAAGAAAAGAATGAACAAATAAAAATCAGAAAGGTTAAAGAACCACAAAGTTCCCAGGGATCCCACCAATGCAGCTATGAGGTCTGGGGAAGTTGCTCTCAGGTGTCGCAGCACTGCCTGGCCAGAAGGCACAGAGGCTTACAACTCCTGGTATTCAGGGATCAGAAAGAGAAGGAAGAGATAGAGAGACGAGAAACTAAGCAATGAAGAAAGAAAAAAAGGGAAGAAGAGGGAAAAGAAAGAAAAAAAAAAAAAAAGATAGGCCCCCCCAAAAAAAACCAACGAAAAAAGAAATGTCCTCAGGGATCCCTCCGCACGTCTGTGGAAGCCGAAAGGGAGTTCCTTGCCACGCAGCTCCGCCTGGCCAGAAAGGGCTCCCAACTCAAGAAAAGGAAAAGAAAACAAACAATTCAAAACGAACAAACGAACAAAAGCCCTGGGATCCCACCAGCACGGTAGCCCAGACTGGGAAGCAGCTCCACACTCGAATGGAGCTCCGCAGCCCCTCGGGAAAAAGCAAAGATGGCGCACGGAGCCAGGCACTCGAGCAAAAGGAGGGGGAGGCGGCAAGAGTCAAGCAAGAAATCCAAAGAAGCAGGAAAAAAAAAAAAAACACCACCACCAGCAGCCAACAAATGGCACTCAGAGAGCCAGCCAGTGCGGGCTGGTGTTTCTGGACAAGACACTGTGTCCGCGGGAAGCAGAGGAGGCCGAGTGTGGGTGAAGAAGGGTGGAGAGTGGGAAAGCGTATATCAACAATTTGCCGGCGCTCTGGAGCCCCTCATAAAGAAGCAAAGATGGCGCACGGAGCCAGGCACTTGAGTGGAAGGAGGGGGAGGTGGCGAGAGGCAAGTGAGAAATCAAAAGAAGCAGAAAAAAAAAGCAACACTAGCAGCCAACAAATGGCACCCAGAGAGCCGCCCGCTTGGGTGTGTAGAATCCAAGCAGCCAGCGCCTCCCGGTCAAGAGACCCTGGCCGCGGGAAGCAGAGGAACAAAAGAACAAAAGCCCCGGGATTCCACCAGCATGGCAGCCCAGACCGGGAAGCAGCTGCACACTAGAATGGAGCCCCGCAGCCACTCAGGAAGAGGCAAAGATGGTGCTCGGAGCCAGGCACTCGAGCAAAAGGAGGGGGAGGTGGCGAGAGGCAAGTGAGAAATCAAGAGAAGCAGAAAAAAAAAGCAACACTAGCAGCCAACAAATGGCACCCAGAGAGCCACCCGCTTGGGTGTGTGGAATCCAAGCAGCCGGCACTTCCCAGTCAAGAGACTGTGGCCGCGGAAGGCAGAGGGGTCTGAGCCGGGGCGAAGAGGGGTGGGGGGTGGGAAAGCACACACCGCAAATTACCGGCTGTTTTGTCTCCTGCTGGACACTCCGTGAGGCTGCCTTCTCGTAACCCCATTTGCTGGTCTCTGATAGGAGTCCAAGATGGTGGATCCGCGCTACCATAGCTGGTAGGGGACCTCTGCATGAAATCTCTCCTCGCTGTCCGTTCTCTGTCAGTTTTCTCACTCCTTTTGGTGCTTGGCTGAGTTCTTTCTCTCTTCATTTGATGTTTTAGGGTTTCAGGATTGTTGTATTCTCTGTTTGGCTTAGTTTTTCGGATCTTTGCTGTGGAGGGACAGCGTGGTGCTTCTGCTTGGAGTGCCATTTTTGAACTATTTTCTAGAATTCCAAAATATTTTTATGAAATATATAATTAAATGCCTGAGCTAGTAACAGCTTAGTGATGCAATGTAACTCCAATTATTTATTTTTTTAAGTGGTGGTCTATTTAGAATGTTGTATAATAAAATTTTCAGGATTAATTTTAATCATTTATCTTCAACATGCAGGATAGGAAAATAGCATTCCCATTAAATGCTAATGTGTCAGTAATTTAAAATGATTTCCTGAATAAGTTAAAAACATCTTACCAGTGTATTATATAATTTCCATTAGATTAGCTACATATTCTCCAATGTGTAAAGTGTGATCATAAACCCTGGAGATGCAATTCAGTAAATAAGCAGAGGAAAAAAATACAAAGCCATGTTAAGTAATGTATGTAAGGTCACTTAGCACAGTGTCTGACACATAGTAAATGCCTCAAATAATAGCTGTTGTTATTCTGAAATCCGTTTAAATAAATACATTTTCTTCTCCAATTTATATTGTCCGAATTAGCTCATTTTGAACGTAAGACTATTTGTTAAAATAAGCTGTTTAAGTATATTCTAAGTCTGTAGAAATGAGTCATCTAATTAAATCAAACAAAAAACTTTCTCTTCTGCAGAACAATATACACAACAATGCTGGCTTTTCAGAGAGATGGATTATCCTCAATTACACTCACAGTACTGTATTTATTAAGGGATGAGGGTGTGTAGAAAGTACACTTATCTATTTCTGGAAAGTTTTCAGCAACCAACGTTAAAATAATAAGGTTTCTTCTTAAACTCATTAAAATAACTGGAAAACTCCTAAGCATTGTGATTAATCAAGGTTTAAGATACTTGACAGTTTCTTTCATGGCTTTTGGTTATTATCATGATTTCCTTTTTTGATTGGTAGGGGCAGGAAGTGAGAAGACAGGAAAAATTCTAAAATACTAAAATAGATAATTCTAAACGTTCTGGAGTTTCCAAAGTCTCTAAAATAAAAACGCCATTGTTCTTAATTCTCATATATGTGTGTGTGTGTACGCATGCATGTTTTTAAATAGACATAGATACAACAGTGTACAAAGTCTATTTACATAAAAATTACAATACGATTGGAACATTTGACATTAACTATTAGAAGGAAGAGTGTTGTTGAGACCGAATTCGAAAGAATGGTAACAGGCCTCATTGAACTAATTTGCATAAATGTTCTAATTTAGCAAACTGGAGAAAAATCATCCTCATAGGTTTCTTGTCCATTTCATGGAGGTGGTTTTGCTTGGATGACAGCAAACCAGTCATTCGATTTGATCAAATCAGGCAAAGTACTAGCTAGGTGAAAAGAAAAACAAGAAAGAAAGAAAGAAAAGAAAAGGGTAGTGTGTCTGAATTGATCAACTCATCTGACTGTCCCAAAGAGACCCCAATAAAGATGTAACTGAGGCAGATATTGCAAATTAGATCTTCATTTTTAATAAGCTTTATAGACTTTTAAATATTTGCCACACTATGTATGCCATATTACAATTTGTATCCAGTTTACCATTTGTAAGTACTCAATAGAAGAGACACAAATGCCACACCAGAGCATTATCTGGGGCATAAAAGCCATTTTAGAGAGTAATGAAAGCTTCCCAGAGATGATCTACCTTCTGTGGCAGACATTAGTGAACTCACCAGCATTTTCTGTTCTCTCCCCTCCAGGCACACGGAGGGAGGGATGTGCTTCCCGGCTTCTCCCTGGAGATTAGGAGTGGCCATGTGACTAGTTCTCAACTAGCTACTGGCAGAGCTGACATATGTCACTGCTGGCTGGAGCTAGTGTGAGGCTCTCCAGGGCCTCCTCTTCCGGTTGTGGTGACCCCAATGCTACAGATGGTGGAGATTCCAAAGTGGGCACCCTGGGTGAGAATAATAATAGCAGGGCACCCTACCAACCTGAGATGGGCATGAGGCATGCATAAGAAATAACCTGTGTCACATTAAGCCACTGAAATTTTAGAGTAAGAACCTTAACTGCATAATCTAGCCTGTCCTGACTAATATACCTTCCTTGCTTGGAAAAGACAGAGTCCAGGTACATGAGCTTTAAAAAGATACAGAGACAAAATGTGTTGGGTGGCACAGAAAAATTTATTTGTCTTTATGATTTACATGTAGTAATTACACACACAAAAGAACAAACGCTGTCAAGATGGCCATATGCAGTTTAGGAAGCGACTGGTCCCGGTTCAATCGTACAAATATTCATTCAGCTTAGAAATGAGTTTCTTTTTAATGGTTTTAATCTTTTTTTTTTCAGTCCCCAAGGCTTGCACAGTTCAGTACAAATGTTTTTGCTATTTCGTTATCATCAGGCACATGATGTTTACCAATTCCCAACAAAAAAGTCCTTTGACAATAGAACACATTTTCAAGAAACAAATTTGATGAATTTATTACAGTTTGACACAGTTGAGCTATCAGACCTACACATGAAACATGAAAATTAACAAATAATACTTAAGATTTCATTTCTTTTAAAATATTTACCACTTTATTTATTTATTTTGTGGAAGGGCTCCACTGATTTCTTTGGTTTCATACATTATAGCTCTATGTGACCTAAATATATATATATATATTTATTTGTATCAAACATCAAAATTCAAAAAATTAAAATTTCAAAAGGTAAAAATGGAATTATTGCTTCAGTATGAAAAAGGCCTGGCCAGATGGGTGCTACTGTTATTATTGCTTTGCTTCTATTGGAAAACTATCCTAGAAATCAAGGAATGTACTCCACAGCTCCCTGCTTAAAGTGTGATGTGGCTGAACATTATCAGCTATGAATATGTCCCTACCTTCACCAAAGCTATTCTGATCTTGTCCTTAACAAACAAAACAAAGCGAAATAGCATAAATAAATAAGTCCACCTAAGGGGATACAATAAATAGGCTACTAGATATTGTTAACATAAAGCCCTTCAGTGCTGTACAGTTAAACAATAGCTTTGGATTTCCAAGGTCTCTAAAACAGAGCCTTCGCTTTGTAACACAGATTTATTGCTGGTGTGCAGCTGACAGGTAAAGAGAATACCTTTCTGCTGTTTTCCTCACTTGAAAACGGAAACACGGTGGATATAGCTGTTTAAGTTCTGCCTTTTGGGAATTTACCTGGGTATGTACCATCAGTTTTTGACCTCTGCCCAGTTGTAGAACACAAATCTTAGGGATTAAAAAAACAAAACAAAACTCGTCCTTCAATTCTTAGTGGTTTCCTGGTCTCCAGAACAGCTACAGAACTGAACAGAGAAGCAATTAGATTCAAAAGTTTTGCTGCCTTCTTTTCTTCGCATCCATTGCATCCAGAATGGGTTGTCTTTTCGCAGTATATCTTTGACGAAGCTCTTCTATTTCTCGTTCCATCATGGGGTCCAGCGCTTTTAACCGCATCTGTAGCTCTTCTAAACTTAGATTCTTTAACTAGAGACAGAAAAAAAAGAAAATATTAATAAAGTAAAAATATCTTCACTGTATAGGTTAAAGTCTAATACGTTTTAGCATGAATATTTCAGCACACTCTTTACATCATCTTTGAAATGGATTTCACAAAAATTTAATATAGGGATTCATTCACTGAAGAATCCAGAAGCCACATTTTGTAAGGACTTCAAGTAATTTGCAACAAACAATCAGGACCTCAGCTTTTAGGTTAACAGCAAATGAGAAAAAAAAAAAAAAGCTGATGAAATACATCTGTTGAAAAAAGACAAAAAAGACAAATCCACCACCGCACAAACAGGCTCTCAGGATATGTTCTAGGTACATTCACTCTAATCTCTTAAACCTTTATTGGCTATGGGGTACTCAAACATCATGAACACTTGCCGAGATCATCCCAGAATGTGACAAGATCAAATACAAGTAAATTAACCATTCTATCCTGCATTGTACCAAATGGTTAAATTTTAAAACTGTTAGTCAAAATATTAAATTAACCAGAATATTTAACACAAGCATTTTAGTAAACTAGCATTCTTAATTTATGGTGCAAAGTCTCTCAAACCTGACACAAATAAGCCCGTGTAAAGTCCAACGTGGGCTTGGCCAATATGACAATGAAATGACTGTCAGATTCTCACCATACACATTCCAGTCAAACCTCGCTGGTTATGCTGGCCTCTGGGGACAATGAAAGCACACCCTTTACTGAGGCCACTGAGAAAGGCCTCATGTCATTTTTGTAAGGGGCTAAAATGTATTCTGCTATATAACAGGATTTATGGTATCCTGAGCTTCATTGTAGTTATTTATATGGTAAAATAGCAAGATACAGGTTATCTCCTAAGAAACATATTTTAGGATGTTCTGAAATATATAATCTAATCCTTTGGGCGTTTAGCTTATTAACATTAAAAAAATCTAAAACTCTTGTCTCCTCTAAAAACTGAGCATTAAAGCAGTGGTGGCAAGTAGGTGGCTTAAGAAAATCTGTTGAAACTCAGTGATTTACACAATGCTACCTTGGCAGGATGAAGCCCCGTGTGGCACAGTGGTTAAGCACTTGGCTGTTAACCAAAAAGTCAGTGGTTCAAACCCATCAGCCATTCCATGAGAGAAAGATGTGGCAGTCAGCTTCCATAAAGATCACAGCTTTGGAAACCCTATGGGGCAGTTCTACTCTGTTCTAAAGGGTTGCTATGAGTCGGAATCGAGTCGATGGCAATAGGTTCACAGGTTTCACCTTAGTAGGTACTCTAGGGAGAGCAAAGAAGTACTATACTATTTCATTGCCCTTAGGAAACTTACAAATTAGTTGGAAAGGTAAGATCAGCACGATAAACGTTTAGGGACTGATGCCAGACCCTCTAAATGCCAGGCAAGGCCACGCCTGGATTCAGGGAGCCCTGGTGGCACAACGGTTAAGCACTTGGCTGCCAACAGAAAAGGCTGAAGTTCAAACCCACCCAGTGGCTCTGTGGGAGAAAGACTTGGTGATCTGCTTCCATAAATATTACAGCTTGGAAAACTCTATTGTCACATGAGGTTGCTATGAGTTAGAATCAACTCGACAGCACCTAACAACAGCAGCAATCCAAAATGTGGCTTTAAAATAAAACTTGTAGCTCATTTCTTGTTTTAAGAAGATAATTGTCCTTAGTGTTATTTTATGAGCCAGGCCAGAAAACACTCATTATTTTACATTCACATCTCACTTTTAACCAAAAACAGCACTTCTCAGCGTGATCATCCACTTTATTCACCATACCTGGCCCTAAATAACTCCAGCTTCCAAAAATCAAATCTACTTTAAACAGAAAAAGATTTGTCACCACTGACACTGAAAAGGATCAGCACAGACTCTGAAAGAAATTCAAAAGAAGAGTTCCAAAAATATTTTCAGGAATGGCAGCGTTACAGGAAAAAGTGTACAGGCTCCCAGGATGATGAGTCTGAAGGTGAACACCACTCACTTCGGTGTATAAGAAGGTCTGGTATGTGCACAATCTGCCCTGATATTTTCTAGTCATAGATTACCAAAAGAACTTAGATTATACTATTATATATGTTTCTATATAATAATAAGTTGCCACTGAGTTGATTCTGACTCATGGTGACCCATGTGTGTCAGAGTGGAACTATGCTCCATAGGATTTTCAACGGCTGATTTTTTGAAAGTAGATCACCAAGGCCTTTCTTCAAGGCACCTCTTGGTGGACTCCAATCTCCAACATTTCAGTTACCAGCTAAGCACATTAACTGTTTGTATCACCCAGAGACTTATATTAATACATAGTAATATACTGTATACATTAGTCTTTCTTCACTAATTTTTAATCCAAGTATTAATGATGCATCTGTTATATGCTCATATTGTTCAAATCATCATGGGGTTAAATGATACATCAACAGGGACCTTCAAAACATTCTGAACTGATTAAAAAGGTAAAGTTGAGTTGAAGGGTCAACACAGACCAAAAACAGCTACTCAACTTTCCCTGAGAAAGATCTGCACAGCTGCTGTCTCCATAGGCCCCAACTTCACTTCTCAATTCTTCACAACATGGTCTCTGTTTCAGCCCACATTAATCTTTCCCATCTCTGAATTTCTATGGAATATTCATAATTTAAACTGCACCATTTAGTATCTGATTCTACATCAGTCATATATTCTTTTATAGTTGATTTTTATGCATGAATTTCATGTTACCACTTCAGATATCCCAAAAAACATTTAGGCTTTAGAGAATGTGCACATGCCTAGCATCTTAGGTAGATTCTCTAGAGAACCCAAACCAATAAAGCGTGTTAATACATATAGAGAGAGATTTATATCAACGAAACAGCTCATGCGACTGTAAAGGCTAGAATGTCCCAAGTCCGTGGATCAGGATAGATGCCTCTCCTGATTCACAGAGCCAAAGGAGTTGGAGAGCCCAAGATCGGCAGGTCGGAGAGCAGGGCTCCTGCTCACAGGCTGTGAAGGTCGATGAATTCCAAGATTGGCAGGCAAGACCACAAGGTTTCTCCTTATTCACGGAGCTGCAGAAGCTGGCGAGCCCAAGATCAGCAGGTTGGAGAGCAGGGCTCCCGCTCACAGGCTCTGAAGATCAACGAATCCCAAGTTCGGCAGATAAGCTGACAGCTCAAGTCCCAAGAACCACAGGTGAGAAAACAGGAGGCAGCTGTAGGATCCAGAGTGAGCAAAAAGCCAGAACATATGCTTATATTCAGATGCAGGCCACACCCCCAAGGAAAACTCCCTTTCATCTGACTGGCTACTCACAGCATATTAAGTCATGGGAGTGATCACATATAAACACTGAGAATCATGGCTCAGCCAAGTTGACACACAATCTTAACCATCACACCTAGAAACTATTCTACTGCTAAATACTATGACATGAAGGTAGGTAGGTAGCTGGGGATACAGAATATATGACTCAGAGAAATAGGCTGCTCTAAGGTTGGAGAAATAACATCTCATACAAAGTAAACAATGATCATTACATTAAAATCTTTTACATTAATATATTCCTGTAAATGTCTTCTACCATCTTATCTAGGGCAAATTGCCAATGATTTATAAATATTACATTACAGTAATGGACAGAACCCAGGGAAAAAAGCTACTTAGAAGAAAAGTTTTTCTTCTCTACTGGACTTTTATATCAATATATAAAATTTGTGAACAACAGGTATGTGATGTTGAGGAACAATTGTCTGGCATGGCTAGGGAACTAGGTAGGTATGCCACATAAGTGAACTCATTAAGTACCTAAATCTGATTTCTTTAATAAAATTTTGTTTCAACAATTTTGAATGGAAAATCTGTACAAAATATTTTATGGAATATGCTCCCTTCTAAAGCAGAGGACACAGGACCTAAAGCAACTTTCACTGACGATAAGTCATCATTATTAATATCTATTACTAATTTGTACCACATATTAATTTCATCTCTTTGACTTTTTAATCTTAATTTAAAAGAAAGCCGTCAGATCCTTTTCATGGCCATAACTGAGTACATATCTTTCTACCTCTAGTTCAAGTTTGCTAATCTACTGGGAGCCAGGATAGCAATTAAATGATCTCACAGGTATTCCATTAAGCAAGGACAAACAGCTTCTGAGTAAAGGCCTGAGGCTGTTTTAAGACAGAGCACAGGTGGCTTTAGTTCTTACTACACCTATTTCCAGTTTCTGAATTAAAAAAAAAAAAAAAAAAAAAAAAATTCTGATCTCAGATTTGTGGCTGTGGAAGGTTGAGGTTACAGGAGATCTGCCTCCTGCAATGTTTTCATGTGGGCTGTCAATGGACACCACCATTCACTCCTTTATTAAAATGTTTATTGAGATTTTCTACAGACCAAACACTGTCAACACAGAGATGAATAAAACACTCTCCCTCTCCACAGACAGCTTGCAATCTAGTTGGCAAGAGAAACCCACACACAGTTAACTTAGGGAAAGGTGAGTAAGATGAGAACAGGGACGAGGAGAGGGGAGAAGGAAAACAATATGAGCAGAAACATGTAACATCCTAATCCAGTATGACCTCATCTTTAATTGATTACATCTACAAAGACCTTGTTTCCAAATGAGGTCACATTCTGAGGTTTTGGGTGGACATGAATTTTTGGCTTGGTAACGGGCACACTGTACTGGGCTGAATACGGTGGGCCCTAATCCATATGAGAGACACACAGAGAGACATACAGGGAGATGCTATGTGAAGACAAAGGCAGAGACTGGAGTGATGTGTCTACAAATCAAGCCAAGGAAAAGCAAGGATTGCTGGCAACACCAAGGAACAGACATGGAAGAGATTCTCCCCCAGAGACTTCAGAGAGAGCACAGTCCCACCAACACCTTGATTTCCAACTTCTAGTCACCGGAACCGTGAGAGCATAAATTTCTCAGGCTTTACATTACCCAGTTTGTGGTAATTTGTTATGGCAGCTCTAGGAAACTAATAGAGTGCCCGATAGAAAATAAACCCCCAACCTTTGCATTTGTGATTTGTGGTCAGAGGCTCTGCTCGTTTTGTTAACAGAGCAGTAATACTATAGGTTTCTAAATATCTCTAGATTGTGGTGTTGTATATACAAAAATATATATATGAGGTTGACTGGTAGAATTTTTTACTTTGTATACAGTGGGTATGATTTAGACAAACTTTTGGGTGGGTTTTTATTTCTGATAAAGCTCTAATAAAATATATTTAGCACTCTGTGTTTCTTTCTGTAGCTATCAAGCCTCTCACAGGCATGAAAATGGTACTGGGAGGAAAACATGGCAGAAGTGGCTTTTTTCAATCTCTTGGAAAACTGCTCAATGCCTTAGTGGCAAAAAAATTCATAAATCAGACAGAATTTTATGGAGACTCATAATGATTAAAGTGGCCCTATAATATCACATAATATTCTATCACCTCTTTAAAATGCTTATCCAAATTAAAACAACTTTTATGCTAATAAGGCCAATATTAAGAAAGGGCTGAATTTCCTGAATTAATATCAATATCACTGTGACAAAAGTTTCCTTCATAAAAATCAGGTGAACTGGTTTCCTGAAATCTTTATAAAAAGGAAAATAAATCACTTCAGAATTGTTATGTTCATGGATCAAGAGCTTGTGGTAAATCAACTTGAATTCACTTCTTTTTTTTTTAATATAGGAAAGAAATGCTACTTATGAGTCACCTTTCCACCGTACATGAGACACAAACGGATGTATGTATTGTCATAGCTATATGCCAGTTTGCTAATTCCAAATTAAATGGAAAAGTAGAGTTGAAGTATCAAGTCTTTGATCTATATTTGTTGGAGTTTAGAATTTGGTAAGTCAAATTAATAAAGAGAAGAATTTTAGAATATTTTACACTGTACTTTTTACTATATGTGAACAAATGTAGAAAAACTAACTTATCAAGAAATGGCTTTCATGTGTTTTAGGTTAATTAATTCTATTTAATCAAATTCAGTTACGAATTTTATGATAAAATAGAACTTGCACAACTAACAATGTTCTCAAATCTTCATGACTTACCAATGTCAAGAAGATTGTAGTTCTACTATCTTTTTGATTAAGTATGTTAATGCATATATGATTAAGTGAATAAATGAACTGAGGTACAGTAAGACAAAGAACTTGAATGCAAAGACAGTGGAAGCAGGATCCACAATTTCTTTGAAAACACACAGTCAAAGAAAAAGAGATTAGTTTCAGAACAATATCGTTTCATTACCTGAGGCTTTTTCTCCCCCTATTCTCAAGAAATTTCACTTTTCCTGGACATTTGAAATGACAACTATTGGGGGCAAAACATTAATAAGAGGAGAGAATAAATCAATTTCTGTAAAAGGTTTAAACTGAGTTCAGCAGAATATCTTTGTAAAAATATGGGCATGAGAGAAACACATTTTGAGATGTAGGACTGTTAAAAACCCCTTTGTATGACTAAAGTAAGTCATTTGTTTAACAGAGGCAAAAACTATTAAGTCGGTTATGAGTTAAACCTTCACAGAATCTCAGTGCAACCAAGACCAAAAACCCACTGCTCCTGAGTGGATTCCAACTCACAGAGACTATACAGGACAGAGCAGAACTGCCCCATAGGGTTTCCAAGGCTATAATCTTTACAGAAGAGATTGCTACATTTTTGTCCCCAGGAGCGGCTGGTGGGTTCGAACCACCGACCTTTTGGTTAGCAACTGAGTGCTTAACTTCGCCACCAGGGCCCCTTTAAGAGCAAAAGAGAACCTTAGAAACAATCTACTCTAACTTTTATATTTTAAAGGAGGAAACAAGCTAGCTTCCTCAAGGTGACACTGCCGGTTAACAGCAGAGACAACTTGATTTCTACAACTCTTTTTCATTACATCATATTGATCTCTGGCATTTGTCTTAGTTACCTAGTGCTGCTATAAGAGAAATACCATAAGTGCATGGCTTTAACAAAGAGAAATTTATTCTCTCACAGTCTAGTAGGCTATAAATCCAAATTATAGGGTGTCAGCTCCAGGGGAAGGCTTTCTCTCTCTGTCGGCTCTCTGAAGGAAGGTCTTTGTCATTAATCTTCCCCCAGTAGAGGAGCTACTCAGCACAGGGACCCAGGGTTCAAAGGATGTGCTATTCTCTTGGCTATTGTTTCTTGGTGGTATGAGGTCCCCTGTCTCTCTGCTTGCTTCTCTCTTTTATATCTCAAAAGAGATTGGCTTAAATTGTAGATTAAATCTGTAGATTGAGTCTACCTAACTGTTGCTAATCCCATCTCATTAACATCATAGAGATAGGATTTACTACACAAAGGAAAACCACTTCATATGACAAAATGGTAGACAATCACACAATACTGGGAATCATGGCCTAGCCAAGTTGAAACATATTTTTGGGGGACACAATCCATGACAGCATTCAATTACTATATCGTACTCACAAGTTTGGGAGAGAAAATTCCAAGTTTACCTTTTCAATTCCTATCCTTCACATATACTAGTTTTGTGTGTATATGTGTGTATTTTCTCTCTCTGCCTCTCCTTTCCCCTTTCCTGTCTCACCCCAACCTACTTTTGTTATTAGTAAAATACTCTTTATACCAGTAGTTGGGACAAGACAAACAGCAACTTTACAAACTTCTTATAGTAGAGCATGAGGCTCTGCATGCTTATGTAAAATGAGGTGTTAGATTTTATCCTCAATGAAACCACATCCATGAGACAGGAAGAAGTTTCAGAAAGGCACGTGGCTACGTCAGGCACAGGACCCTTCTCCTGTCTGGTTCAGAAGGAAAATGATCCAGGTTCCAGTTTGATGCTTGTATAATAGTGGGGGGAAGGGAAGAGGAGAGTGGTTCACAATATTCTCAGAGTATCTACTTCTGACTCATTAGATTTCATGGATTTAAAATGACGAAGTTTGGTACTTCTTTCATTAAAACCTAACATATTTTCTTAGGTGGTTTTAAAGCAAGAGAGAAGAGGAAACATGGTAACTGATCTCTATCAGGTGACAAGCATACTTTTTAGTTCTGCAAATTCAAGTTAAGTCAAGTCTAATACAAAATTTCATTGGAAACTTGGTCATATTTCCAAATACTAAAAGTTATTTGGATAGAAATTCAAAGTGACCAAGTTTGCTATTCTTAATCTAACACTGCCAGCGAGTTCAAAACGTTATGTTGCCGCAAAGGTGGTGTGCTGCTGAGAAATCCCCAGGGTCATCAACCTGAGCTGAAAGGGAAAATGGCTTTTACGTATTCAGCTATGAAGGCCACAGTGAAAAGAAAATCCTGCATATGACATTTTTACAGAGCAGTCTTTTAAAACAGATTAAACTGCAGAAGCTCAGTCTTTTAAAATGGAATAAACTGCAGAAGCTCAACAAAAAATAGAACTGCCATCTTCTTTAAGCTTCAGGTTAGTAAAAAAAACCAAAGCCAAACCTGTTGCCGTTGAGTTGATTCCGACTCATAGCTACCCTACAGGATGGAACAGAACTGCCCCATAGAGTTTCCAAGAAGTGGCTGATGGATTTGAACTGCTGACTTTCTGGTTAGCAGCTGTAACTCTTAACCACTGTGCCACCAGGGCTCCTCAGTTTAGTATTGTAGAATCTCCCAGCTCTTATAAGAAGTTTTTAGAAGACAAGTGGAAGAAAGATTGCAAAGAAAAAACTTAAAACTCTTAAACAATAATGGATGGATGGATGGATGGATAAAATACCTGTTTGTCTTAGTTATCTAGTGCTGCTGTAACAGAAATACCACAAGTAGATTGCTTTAACAAAGAGACATTTATTCTCTCACAGTCTAGTAGGCTACAAGTCCGAATTCAGAGTGCCAGCTCCAGCGGAAGCTTTCTCTCTCTGTTGGCTCTAGGGCAAGGTCCTTGTCATTACCTTTCCCTGGTCGAGGAGTTTCTCGGCACAGGGACTCCGGGTCCAAAGGACACGCTATTCTCCTGCCTCTCTGCTCACTTCTCCCTTTTAAATCTCTAAAGAGATTAGCTTAAGACACAACTTAACCTTATAGATTGAGTCCTGCCTCATTAACATAACTGCCTCTAATACTGTCTTATTAACAACACAGAGAGATGATCCACAACTCATAGCAAAATCACATCATGTGACAAAATGGTGGACAATCACACAATTCTGGGAATCATGGTCTAGCCAAGTTGACATATATTTCTGGGGGGCACAATTCAAATGACATTCCACTTGCTGGCCCCCCAAAATTCATGTCCTTGCTACATGTAAAACATATTCATCCCATCATATCATAGCAAAAGTCTTAATTCAACTCCAAGTCCAAAATCCAAAAAATTCCTCTTCATCTGTGAAGATTAGCAGGCTACAATTTATCTGCTTTCAAAGTACAATGGTAGAACGGGCATAAGCTAGACATTTCCATTACAAATGGGAGAAACTGAAAGGAAAGAAGGGATAACAAGCACCAAGCAAGTAAGCAAAACACATTACATTAGCCCTCAAGGCTTGAAAAAAATCCTCTGTTCTCTGAGACCATTTAGACAATGGCCCTGCCCTCCAGACTTTAGGCACTGGCCACACTCTCCAGGTTCTGGGTAGCGATCCCTCAGCCCTGGGCTTCAGCTCTACCTTCCAGGCCCACTGGAACGGCAACTCTGCTCCCCCAGCTTTGGGTGCCCCATTCTCTTAGTCCATCTCAGTGGCAACTCCATCCTTTGAGACCAAGGCAGCTCTGCTTCCTGTGTTCCTTGTCTCTTCAGCTTCTGCTTTCTGGTTCGTTGGCCTTTAGGCTTCACGGGCCTCACTGCCCAGTCTGCCCCGCTGGGGCAAGTGTTAGAAAGCTCTGTAGCTCCACTGATAAGTGCCTGGAGGCGCCCCGCTCTTCCGGTAAACTTCGGCTAGAAGGCACTCAACTCTCTTGCTCTGTGGGTCGGCAAGCGTAGCTTCACTGATGAGTGCTCAGAGGCACGCCATTCCACCAGGAAGACTCCTGCCAAAGGTACTCAGCTTTCTTGCTCTGTGGGTCAGCTCCACTGCTGTCATGTGCTGGTCTCCTTGTTCTGCTGCTGCCGTTTCTCTGCTGCTGCTGCTGCTGCTTGCCATCTGCGCCGTCTCCAGGGTAACAGCTCTCCTTTCTTCTGAATACTCACCAGAATTGTCTTCGATGTCCATAATTCCACCAACAGTATCTTCAAGGCAATCTAGGCCTTCACCACCAGGCACTTCAAAACTCTTGCAGCCTCTACCCATTCACAGTTTCAAAACCGCTTCCACACTGTATGCATCTATTAGAGCAGCATCCTACTCCTGGTACCAAATTCTGTCTTTGTTATCTAGTGCTGCTATAACAGAAATATCACAAGTAGATGGCTTTAACAGAGAGACATTTATTATCTCACAGTCTAGTAAGCTAGAAGTCCGAATTCAGAGTGCTAGCTCCAGGGGAAGGCTTTCTCTCTCTGTTAGCCTCTGGGGGAAAGTCCCTTGTCATCAACCTTCCCAGGTCGAGGAGCTTCTGGGCACAGAGACCCAGGTCCAAAGGACATGCTATTCTCCTGGCTCTTTTCTTAGTGGTATGAGGTCCCGTCTCTCAGCTCACTTCTCTCTTTTATATCTCAAAAGCGACTGGCTTAAAACACAACTTGATCTTGTAGATTGAGTCCTGACCCATTAAAATAACTGCCTCTAATCCTGCCCCATTAACACCATAGAGGTAGGATCCATAACACACAGGAAAATCACATCAGATGACAAAATGGTGGACAATCACACAATATTGGGATCATGGCCTAGCCAAGTTAACACATATTTTTTGGGGACACAATTCAATCCACGATACTGTTGATCATAAGTTAAATGAAAAAGTCTAAACTATTTTGCAATAGAAGTCAACATTTTGTTTAAAAATTGGTATAGTTTGGTATATAACTGGTATAATTGCTCCAATAAGCAGCTCATTTTCTTACTGATAGCCTTGAATTATCGCATTTCATTCAGGAGGTAAATGAGATTACATATCAATATCTCAAAATATTATATTTCTCTGTATCCTTTAAAAAAAAAAAAAAGAAAATCCCAGTAAAGAAATATGCAAATTAATAACTCTTTTATTACCAGTTGTAGTGTCAATTCTGACTCATGGTAACCCCGTGCGTGTCAGAGTAGAACTGTGCTCCACAGGGTTTTCAATGGCTGATTTTTTGGAGGTAAATCTAAGGCGTCTCTCGGCAGACTTGAACCTCCAACTTTCTGGTTAGCAGCCGAGCATGTTAACCATTTGTACCACCCAGGAAAGTCAAAACTCTTTTATTATATCTTACATAAAACAGCAGCACAAGTAACTCAGTGGTGTGAGAAGTTAAGATGGAAAATAAGATTAAATCAACTCACTGGTATTTTTGACTATTCAAGTTTTTAATAATTAGAATTATTTCTGAACTCTGTGAAAAGTATTGATTACTGATCAGAAGTACGGGTTGTCTGTAAAATTAGAGCTTTCTTTAAGTTTACATATCAAGTCTACTATAAAATCCTAAAATATCACATTGCAGTGATAAGAATTACTTTCTGAGATAATTTGGTCTTAAGATCTCTAGAGGAAAACAAACAGATAGGATTATGAAGTTTTAAAATGTATAAAAGTGACATTTCAAGAATTAATGGGTCCAAGTATTAGCCCAAGAGACAGAATGGGCCACATAAACCAGAGACTGCATCAGCCTGAGACCAGAAGAACTAGATGGTGCCTGGCTACCACCAATGACAGCCCTGACAGGGAACACAACAGAGTCCCTGATGGAGCACGAGAAAAATGGGGTACAGAACTCAAATTCTAGTAAAAAGACCAGACTTAATGGTCTGAGAGTGGGGGATCCCCAGAAAGCACAGCCCCTGGACTCTCTGAAAACCCAGGAATAACACCATTCCCGAGGTCAACTCTTCATAGACTGGACTATAGGACATAAAATGATACTCGTGAAGAGTGTGCTTCTTGGCTCAAGTAGATACATGAGACTAAACGGGCAGCTCCTGTCCGGAGGTGAGATGAGAAGGTAGAGAGGGTCAGGAGCTGGTTGAATGGACATAGGAAATCAGGGGTGGAAACGGGGAGTGTGCTGTCACAGCATAGGGGAGAGCAATTAGGGTCACATAACAATGTATGTGTAAGTTTTTGTATGAGAGACTAATCTTGAACTGTAAACTTCCACTTAAAGTAAAATAAAAAAAAAAAAGAATTAATGGATCCAAGAGTTGCCAGTATAATCAGTCTGTCAAAATAAATGAGACACCACCACAATGAAGCAAATGGTCTTATATGCTAATATTAATACATGTAGTCAAATAGTCAATCAAGAAAATCCTGTGCAAGGTTCACTGTGTTTACTGGGAAAACAAACTCTTCCTAGCAACTGTTTAAATAAATCTCACAGATGCTACAGACCTTATTAGTGGCCTTTGATTAAAAAAATATGGATCGCTAATACTGTATCCTGACTCATCTATTTTCCCATCTGCTAGCAATTCTTACAATATGAACTATCAACAGAATAGCTAACAACAATAATTTTCTATGGCAATTTTGATGCTGAATTGCCTATAGCATTTTGTAAGATTTACCAGTGCATGTCTCAGACTGTTTTGAGTTGTTTGTGGCCTGGAGCAACATACTCCCTTTTCCCCTAATATTCCATTTTAGCTCAAATTTTTACTGTGTTGAACAGAATCTGGTTTGGTTTTACAAGCACTGTTCACGAAGGCTGCCATATTCATTTTACTAACAATGAAAGCAGGAAACACACCAAAGCACCAGCAAACATCCAGTCAAGTCCATTGATTTATTTAGATATAAATAAACAGGTAAGGGCCCTTCTGCCAATAAGACTGAGCAACAGGGATAATAGGTGCTAAACCCCCCCAAAATCAAACCTGTCACCGTCGAGTCAATTCTGACTCATAGCAACCCTATAGGACAGAGAAGAATTGCCCCATGGGGTTTCCAAGGAACGGCTACTGGATTTGAACTTCCAACCTTTTGGTTAGCAGCTGAGCTCTTAGCCACTGTGCCACCAGGGCTCCAACACTAGGTACTACTTAAATTAAATTTCAATATATGAAGTCCTTTCCCTGATTTCATTTCTGGCACTGAGAAGAATACAATAAAAGAGCTTCCAAATCAGTCCAAACTACCATAAAGCCTGCTTAAACAGACCCTACATATACATTTATGAAATAGACATTTACAGAAACAATTCAGATAATGATTGTTTTAGATACTTGACACACTATAGAAAAAAAGTTCAATTTATCACTGTAAATCCTTTACAAAATGTGCTGTTAAAAGCTACATTAACATCAAATCCTCTGGCACAGTCCCCTTTCCCAAACAGACATTATTTGCCTACCTAGATGGAGGACAGGTAACCATGTTCTGAGCTGTGTGGCCAATGTCTTTGGCTGATATTGTAAATAACTATAAATTCTGGGATTATAACTACGTCTCACATACTTTGGACATGTTATCAGGAGGGATCAGTTGCTGGAGAAGGACATCACGCTTGGTAAAGCAGAGGGTCAGCGAAAAAGAGGAAGATCCTCAACAAGATGGATTGACACAGTGGCTGCAACAATGGGCTCGAGCATAACAAGGATTGTGAAGATGGCACAGGATCCTGCAGTGTTTCGTTCTGTTGTACATAGGGTCACTATGAGTCAGAACTGACTTGACAGTACGTAACAACAACATAACTGAAAACTGCCATGGAGTATTCTGTTCTGGATGTTTAAGCTCAGAGCATCTAGAGAAAACTAAGGACATTTAGATTTAATCTTCATTCCCAAAGAAAAGAGAGAAAACCTTTTCTTGTGGACATCAATGGAAGAAAAGTGCCAATTACTGATCACTTACAATGTGTTAAGACACTATACTAGGTCCTATGCAATAAGTCATTTAATCCTAACAGTCACATTATGGGGTAGATATTATCAACCCCGTTTTATATGTAAGGACACTCAGACTTTGTGACCTACCCCAGGTCACACAGCGAGAAGTGCTTATGCGGGGATTCAAAGACAACACTGAATCCAGTAACATAACTCTGGACTGGAGCCTATCCAAACTGGAGATTTGTTTCTTGGGTCTCCCAAGAACTACAAAAGCATTTCACCCGTAAGTACTGTGTTCTTTTACAAAATCATCTATATGAGACCAAACAGTCAACACTTACTCTAAAGCAAAGAAGAGAAGGCAAGTAGGTAGGGAAACTAGATTATGGGAAAACAACTGGAATGGAAATAATAAGAAAGTTGACACACTGTATAAAATGGAGCCAATGTCACTGAACAAACTGAGAAGAAACTGTTAAATGGGAACCTAATTTGCTGTGTAAACTTTCACCAAAAATACAACATATTATGGAAAAAAAGCATTTTAAAATCCTATTATCACTTGAAAGTTTCTAACAGATTGTAAAGAGTTTCTAACAGATTGTCTATAGATTAAAACAGAGAAACATTACTTTTTAAAAACTTCCACCTCTCCTCCCAGATTGTACCTAGTGAAGTTGTACCTAGTGACGTATTTTACTTGCCAGATATTAATGTATTTTAACCGTAACGGTCTTCTGAAATACTGCATCTATGTTTACTAAGTCTTTTTCTACTTAACCAGCTCTCCAGAAAAATAAACACATTTCTACATACCCTTTGGGATATATGCTGCAATTTTATCAATAAAAAAAGAAAAGAAAGAGACCTGACAAACCAAGAGGACACGTCCCCTTCACATCCAAGTGAGACTTTCCTGTGTTATTCAGACCGTTCTATAGTTGCTCAGCTTAGTTATAGCAGATGAGCTACAAGCTGATGAGCATTATTACAGTTAACTTGTCCTGGAGAAATGTGAGCTAAAAAGTTTCTTGGCTACCCATTTCAAAAGGAATGATGAAATTTTAGTTGCATTCCTCAATGGCACTTGAACACCCATTCCTTTTACGCTTTTTACTTTCTAGTAAGTAGTTTTGGCTGCTAAGAATATCATGAAAAAGTTAATTTATGCACAGCTCTGCTATACTGTAAATAGCTCTAGAATGTAAGCCCAAGACAACAAAATCCAAGAAACCTGAACCCAACTAGTAATTAAATCTTTCCAGATGTATTTTAAGAGGCAGATGAAAAACTTCTATTAGCTTTGACTTATGGCTTATCTCAGTGCCTCTGATTAACACTTTTTTCAAATATATTAAAACACTGATAAAGGCAAAAATAAGGGCTCAGTAAATTAAGTGATTAGATTAACTTTCATTATATACTCCAATTAAAAAAACAAACAACTATATGATTAATACCAGTTATGGAAGACTACAAAGATTAAAATAAAAAAAAAAACAACCCTTAAATATATATCTGTAATTTGCTTATTGGGCAGTCAAGTCTCTGTGGAGCTTTTATATAAACTTTATTTTAAATAGTTTAATTTTTCTCCAACGTTCTTTTCCTGCCATGTTATCCCAAATTTCTCTGACACATCCCTTAAAAAATCTTGGGCAAATCCCACTGATTTCCGGTCATTTTTAGTTATTAAAAGTCCAGATCAATCATAAACTTCAACCTTACGTTAAATACAAATCTTGACCCTCCCCTCAGTATGTACTTGGGCACACTTATACAAGTAGGGAGTGATAATGTCTGGTTCTGGATCTCCTCATCTCTTTTCAAGATCTAACTCTCTGGTGTGGGAGCTGGGAAGGAATGGAGGGACTTTATTATGCAATTGGTTATTTGTCAGTGGTGGAGAAATTTCCTTGGTCTTTCAATGGTTTGGCTGATTTCTGGTGGTTTATGCACAGAAGGTGTGTGTTTCTTGGTGTGGTGGTCAGTATTACTCTGGTACCTACCTCTTTTGAGGAAGGATAGGGCAACATCTCCTATGGGTGGGGTACTGTCTACTCTGACCTATAAGTGCCTGGGCAGCACTGTGACTTCTGACTTCCTCTTTTAGAGACCCAGAGATGGTGGCGGTCCTTCTCCACATTCTCCAGGAGCCACCAGAACCCAAGGAAGGGTAGGAGTCCCCCAGTCTCTCCTTTTTCAGCATACTACAACACGGCCTCTACTTACCCTGAAAGCCTGGGCTGCTACCTACAGAAGCCTTAGAGAGAGAAGCAGGCATCAGTGTCTATGTTGATATAGCCTCCAAACTCCCAGGAACTTGCTCATTGAGCTCTGCTCTAGTGGCAGCATCAGTGGGCCTATAGGTTCAACTAGCTCAGCAAGCAGCCTGGCTAGGGTACCAGATACCAGTCTCCCTTTCCTATAGGCACCAACGATCTCTGTGAAGGGCTCTCCTGAAGTCCCCTCACTTGACTTTAATCTGGATGAGGGGAGAGCTATTTTCTTTCCCTTCTATTAGACTTTAAATTCCATAAGGACAGGGTCTTTGTTTTGTAAATGCTAAATTCCCAGTACCTAGAACACTGCCTGGTACATTTAAAAAAAAAAAAAAAAAAAAAAGTTGCCTTCAAGTAGATTTCCTCTCATAACAACCGTATAGGACAGAATAGAACTGCCCCATAGGGTTTCCAAGGCTGTAATCTTTACAGAAGCAGACTGCCACATCTTTCTCCCTTGTAATGGCTGGTGGGTTCAAACGGCTGACCTAGTTAGCAGCCGAGTGCTTAATCACTGAGCCATCAGGGCTCCTTGACTGGCACATAGTTGGTACTTAAATATTTACTAGACAAATGAAAGTGCCAAGAAGTGAAACTTGCTGAAAGTGAAGAGGACTTGGAGCACTCACTTACTGATGACGATTCAAGACCACAGCCCTCAGTACGGATTACACCTCAACATAAAGAAAATAAAAATCCTCACAACTGGACCAATAAGCAACATCATGATAAACGGAGAAAAGATTGAAGTTGTCAAGAGATTTCATTTGACTTGGATCCACAATTAACACCCATGCAAGCAGGAGTCAAGAAATCAAACGATGCGCTGCACTGGGTAACCTGCTGCAAAACATCTGTTTAAAGCGTTAAAAAGCAAAGAGGTCACCTTGCAGACTAAGATGTGCCTGACCCAAGCCATGGAGTTTTCAATAGCCTCATATGCATGGGAAAGCTGGACAACGAATAAAGAAGATGGAAGGAGAATCGATGCCTTTTAATTACGGTGTTGTTAATTATGGTGTTGGTGAACAGTATTGACTATACCATGGACTGCCAAAAGAACGAACACATCTGTCTTGGAAGAAGTACAGCCAGAATGCTCCTTAGAAGCAAGGATGGTGAGACTATGTCTCACATACTTTGGACATGTTATCAGGAGGGACCAGTCCCTGGAGAAGAACATCATGCTTGGTAAAGTAGAGGGTCAGTGAAAAAGAGGAAGACCCTCGACAAGATGGATCGACACAGTGGCTGCAACAATGGGCTCAAACATAATGATTATGAGGATGGCGCAGGATGTGCAAGTGTTTCATTCTGTTGTACATAGGGTCGCTATGAGTCGGAACTGACTCGATGGCACCTAACAACAACAAGACAAATGAAAGAAATACAGGGGGGTTCTTGGTAATCCCTGGAGAGAGTGTGTGGCCTCAGTTGCTGGTGGCTCTCTTTAGAATATGAGGTAATTTAGTGCCTGATGTTTTCAGCTATGCACTCGAATGCCAATTCTATAGTAACAGGAAAAGTCTCTCTCAACATCCTACATGTCTATTAACGCTAAAAAAACAAAAAAAGTAAGTTGGTGTGTGTGTGTGAGTGTTCAAATAGGTGCATTTGCAACTGAAGTAAAGCTGAAAAGAGTATTTGGGAAAGTCAGTGTATTTCCCAGCTTATTTCATTTATTTCACTAACGGACAGTCCCACGCTCTGTTACACGTTTACTTTGCACGTCTGATAATACATTTGGTTTTATCTCTTCTCATCCTTCTCTTAGAAAAATGGCTTCTGTCAAAAAGTTCTTCCAAATGATCATAAGCACCATAGTTTACTCCTTGGGTAAGCACACATGCAATGAAGTGCTCTGGGAGGACATAATTCTTACTGATATCATTGAGTACAACTATTTATACAATTTCTACTGCAGTGACATCACAATACATATTCTGACAATTTAAATTATGATGGTTTCCATGACATAAGATGTTAAAAGTTACTTTGCCAAATCTACAGAGTAAAATAGAGGTCAGTTGAAAACCATAAATCACAAAACTCAGATTGTAGTATCTAAATTTTTTTTTAATATCAAAGCAACACCTGGAAATACACAGAATTTCCTGATACTTTAGTTTTGAGGCATCTAAATCTGTAGTTCTTTGAAATCATCATAGAATCATGGTCTAATAGCTATACGTAAAACAATTAAGCTCAAAATATGATAAAAATGTTTTTAAAAAGCTTAAAGAGCAATAAAAATTAAAATAATATATTTTATTGTGTTTTTGATGACAGTTTACAAAGGAAATTAGGTTCTCATTTAACATTTTCTATACATATTGTTCAGTCTTCACAATATATCAACATTCTCATTATTTCCATTTTGGTTGTTCTGTTTCCATTAATCTAGCTTCCCTGTTCCCTGTAGCCTCTCATCTTTGGTCTAGGGTAAATGTTAACCATCTGGTTTCATCTAAGAGCAATAAATTTTGATCAGAATTCCTTATCCTTACTTGCCAGATGAGTTTCAGGAAACAAAAATTACCAAAAAGGAAACATTTTCATTAATTTTAGAATGGTATAGTTTGTGTCTAAAATAGTATTTTTAGTTTTGTAGCTATTATTAAACGGTTACACAAATTCAATCAAACCTCACATAGAGACTGTGGAATTATAAAGGACAGGAGAAAAAAATTGATGGGAGGGTTCCTATGAAAATGTTCAAAAAATAAAATTCATGCCTACTTTAATAGTAATCAGTCTTGTGTAAACTCAAAAGCAAAACCGCCAACGGAATAAAACTGAAGCTGACAGCTTCTGCTCTTGTCCCTTCATTGATATAGTTTTAAGGTATGTTTACAAATGCTATAATCTAAAGTAAAGGAAGGTAGAAAATGAGAGCAAGAGAACAAAAAACTGGTTAACTTATTAACTTAAATGTGCCTCATGAGGGAAGCGCCAACTTTCAAATGTAAATGTTTCTTTCAACTTTCTGATTTGGGGAGAGGACAACAGTTGTTTGTTGGTTATGTCATCATCTTAGACTGGACAACTAATAAGTATAAATCACTGAAAATAAAGATAAAAAAGTAAGATGCCCATGCCATTTGCAACTAGAATAGCTTAAGAGTAAAAATTCACTGCAAACTAAAATTTTTATACTTAGATGACTATAGTAAATGAACGTTCCATAAGGTTCCCACACCCAGTTTTGTTTTTTTTTGGTCTGAGAATGGCACCAAATTATGTGTTTAAAAATTGTTTTAGGTACAAACTAATTTAATGGAGAATACAGCATAAAAATTTTTACCTCTAGTACTACCCTGTAATGTGTGTGTGTTCCTGAACGTTCCCAGAACCCTTTCAGCACTGGGGCTGGACCAAGCTGACATCTCTCCTAGAGGCCACAAGGCTTTCGGCTTGATCTTCCCTTGAAGCAAACACCTGCTGTCTGAGTGGCTTCCCTACTGATGTGGAGATGGAAGCAGAGACCAGAACTGAGGTTTTGGGGTATTTCACAAAGAGTGGCTGATCTCACTTTGCATCTACTGGGAAGCCAGGAGACTGTGGTCACTAGTAGAAACTTGGGGATCAGAATTTGAGCTCTGGTCTGAATAATCTACATTAATATGAAGTAGTTTTGCTAGTAAATCTTTACATTTTATTTTTTGGCATGAAATTTAAGCTCAGTCTAAAAAGCAGTTCATTTAAATAAGGATAAAAGGAAAAAGTGCATCTTTAAATTACTCACACGTGAAAGACATACTATTGGTTTTTACCTCCTGTGGAAAACGTAACAAAAAACTATGCAGCTGTTAAATTCAATATGCTCTTCTGGAACTTTCCACAAGATGTTGTTAGCAAGTGACTGACATATATATTGTTATCCAAAGAGTAATTTATCCACTGGATAATTATTCTGAAGTTATTTCATAATAGCATATAATATCATGTAATTCGTAATCCAGAATACATGGCCCAACAGATCTCGTGCCTAGTACCTATATCTGGTACCAACAGATACAAGAATTCTCCAAATTATTCTTAATAAGATTATTCTGAGTGAAATTTCCTTTGCCTTATTAGATTCAGAGTAGAGCTGTAATACTGGAAATGTTGACAAATACTGCATGCAAAGGAATTACCTTCAAACTGACTCATTTGTAAGTTGGTCCACACAACATTGATCGTTTGTGGGTACCCATGATTTACCACAGTTCTTCTAGCCTAATTTCATTTAGGAACTGCTACTTGAATGAACCTCTTCCTGCTATAGTTCTTTTAACTAGAGTGCATGATCTTGTAACTCTGTCACAGCCCCTGCTGCCACAACCCACACACCGCTTCTGGTCACCGCCAGCTGTGAGAAACAGGCAAGGTCCTGATCACTGTTTTCTTCTCAGAGGTGTGCGTTCATTGCCCCATCTCACCCATTCTCACTATGTTACTGCTGTGTGCCACTGAGTCGATTTCAACTCATTACAACCCTATAGGACAGAGGAGAATTGCCCCATAGGGTTTCCTAGGCTGTAATCTTTACAGGAGCAGATTGTCAGGTCTTCTCTCCCACTGAGCCACTGGTAGATTTGAACTGTCGACCTTTCGGATAGCAGCTGAGCACTTAACCACTGTGCCACCAGGCTCTGCATACTAACTATAAGGCCTTTTAAGTAGCATCCTACTTTCACCGTCACTTTCACAGTTGGAATAGCCAGCTGTGCTAGATCAAGCTGTCAAAAGAAGGGAAAGAGATTCTTAAATATTGAAGCAGTTGCAGATTTTGTTAGCTAATTTTTCAATCATCAGAAATTTGTTTTTCACTGGCCTTTAATGAGTGTCATCAAGAATTATACCAACCAATATTAAAGAGTGTATATTTCCTACTACTGAGTTCTGCTACATTGGCAGCAGTGGAAGTTTCTCCATTCCCTAACAAATCTCTGTTCTGAGCATAAAAAAAGAAGACATTGTCTGGTGATTCTTTAGAGGTAGTGGGTTTTTAACTTTGCAAGGTAACCAAGTACTGAATAATTGGTAGCTATTTTAACAAATCTCTTAAACTCCATTAAGAAATTAACCTACAGAGCACCTGAGGGACAGCAGAAGAAAGTGGAACCAGCAGAATGGAATAAAATTAAACTATTCTAAATCAACTAAATTGTAACCAAAGTGGCTTCTGAATGGGTAGGCTTTTTCTGAAAAGGATAAAGATGAAGTTGAACAGCTTGACTGGCTTGGAGTCTAAAGGTTTATAAAGGATGGGAACAGACTTCCAGCTCAACTGCTGGTCCCTGAGAAGTCAGGAAGATGGGCCACTATCAGATCAATGGTATTTAGAACTAAGTAAACAAGAGGCCACTGATATCCAGGGATATTATTAGTGGCAGCTCCTGAACCACCCTCACAAGGTCAAGAGCTTGAGAGGGCTAGGTCGCTGGCTATCCAGCACCCTCTGGTGGCCAGATTTGGCACTGCATATTTTCTGCCTCTCAAGAGCAGAGACCTGCTTCCCATTTACTTTTTTAGTACAGTATATTTCAAAAAGAGCCCTGGTGGCGCAGTGGTTAAGAGCTCAGCTGCTAACCAAAAGGTCGGCCATCTGAATCCACCAGCTGCTCCTTGGAAACCCTACGGGGCAGTTCTACTCTGTCCTATAGGGTCGCTCTGAGTCGGAATTCACTCAACAGCAATGGGTTTTATTTTAGTATTTCAGAAGTCTTTTCTATTCAAAGCAGGAATCACCAATAGCACTGCTAGGCCATGGGTGGGTGGGAAACTACTTATTAGGTTTAAACTGGGGACGAAGAAAGTAAGCTATTATAATGATCTAAAATCTCATGGATGAAGCTACTTAAATGAAAAGATTTGGTCAGTACTTAGCTATTTAAAATTTAATTCTTTACAGATACTTAAACTTTACAGATATTCTTTTAAATATAGATTCATATTTCTATAAATATCATGCACATAATAGCTAACATGTATTGAGTACTTACTGCTGGCAGGCACTGTGCTAAGTGTTATCTCATTTAATAGACAACATTCCTATGAAATAGTGCTATTAATATCGCCATTTTCCGAAGCTTAAACTTTCAGAAGCACCAAGATAGTTAGCTAATAAAACGTGTAGCCAGGATTTGAATCCAAAGCAACTTAATTTTGGAGCTGGCACTTCGAAATATTACACTATACAAATACAGACACATATTTTATCAGCCATAATACATTTTTTATTTTAAGAAAGGAGAGTTTCTTAACATTTTCAAATTCAATTTAGATTAGCACAGAGATCTGCAGATCAATGATGCTTTAAAAATACACTAAAACACTTATGCCACTGAGTCTTCATTTGCTAGAATGTTCATTCACATACATCTTACAGCAGGGAGAGGAGCTCATCACTGGCGACAAGAGCCTGAGATCTAATATCTTTTAAATCATAATACATTTTATAGTACTTTATAATCTACAAAGCATGTCTACATAATTATATCAGATGGACCTCATAATAACTCTGGAACTGGGCAGACAATTCTATAAACTGGCATTATTCTTAACTTAAAGATAAGATTGCTGAGGCTTAGAATGATTACTTAACTTCCTTTAGTAACATAATCCCATCAAAATTTAAGATGTCCCAAATAATTGAAAATACAATAAATTAGCCTAGGTCTATAGACCCTCGCGGCACAATGGTTACATGCTAAGCTACTAACCAGAAAGCTGGCCATTCAAACCCACCCAGCAGCTCTGAGGGAGAAAGACCTGGTGATCTGGTTCCATAAAGACTACAGCCAAGAAAACCCTATGGGGCAGGTCTACTCTTGTCATGTGGGATTGATATGAGTCAGAGTCGACTCCACAGCACCCAACAACAACAACAACAACAACAACATAGTCCTTATCCTCTGTTACACAGAATATAAAAACCAGAATTTTCATAATACACTAAGAGAAAATTTTATTTATGCCAGAAAATTTGGTCTCATTTTATTTCTATTTTATTTACAATAAATAATTCATCAGTAATTACTATTTCTGAACAACCAAAAATCACATAAGGAAATAAAAATCAAAAAATAAAAAGCCTTAGAAAACAGAAATGAGAGCAGGTATGAATCATAAAATCCACACTGAGTTGGGAGCAACATGGTCCAAAAATTAGGAGGTTAGAATTAATGATTACACCAAGTACGAAGCATTTTTATAATTCTTTAATTTTGTAAACTTCCTTTAAAAAATATGTCACTCTTTTATAACCCCTAGAGACATCTGGGAAGCATAATAGCCTTTACTCAACAGATCAAGAACCTTTCAAAACTACTATGAAAGTAAGCTATTACTTTTGTTTAAAAGAAAACACCTTTTGATTTTAATCCCAACACAAAGCCTCCGATTCTTTCTGAACAGAAAGCAATGCAGTTTACAAACATTCCTGCTGCACCCATTCTCCATCTGCCTGTTAGAATGGAGGACGCATCCTCCCTCTGATCAAAGGCTGGATTCCCCTGAAGTGGTCTTCTTAGAAACTTTAACTACATAGTTATCTTCATTCGCTGGTAGATCTTCAAATTTTCTCTACTTAGTCTTTAGCATCAACATTGAAATACTTTCTAGTATCTCCCGTTTTCAATAAGCAAACCAAGACATATAGCCCTGCCTCAACTCTCACCCACTCCCCCAGCTGTCACAATCCTCTCTCTCTTCTCTTGAAAGTCAAAGTTCTCAGAAGTGGGAAGAAAGCAGTCTGCACTTCCTAAACTGGTAATCACACTTCATCTCACTCCATATTGGCTTCTGCTCCCTTCATACTCATCCAACTGGTCTTGTTAGGTCATCAAAGTCAAGTGAATTCTTTTTTGTTTCTACCTTATTAGACCCCTCGAGTTGTACTTTACACAGTCGTCTACTCCTTCTTTCCTGAAACCTTCTTTTGGCTTCTATGATACCATGATCTCTTTTCTCCTAACTTTATGACCACTCTTCAGTCTCTTTTATTGGCCGCTGCTTCTCAATTCCTAAATGCTGGAATTCCTTAGGGCTCTCTTAGTTTTTTACTATATGCTCCATTCCTAGGTAGTCTCATCCACACCCTTGGCTTTGAGTACCATCTCTAGTATTTTTGTGTCTGTGTGTCAAATCTGTCTTCTGAGTTCCAGACTTTAGCAGTTCTACTTAGACGTTTCGAGGCATTGTAATACTCCATATGCCCAGTTCCCACAGACACCTTCTAAATCTGTTCACCCTTCTACCTTTCCTATTTCGGTAAATGGCTCCTTCTCCATCCACCTAGTTACTAATGCTAGGAATCTACTCTATTCAAATGTTACCATGCCTTGTTGATATTGTTGTTGTTGGGCACCATCCAGTTGATTCCAACTCTTAGCAACCCAACGAGACAGAGCAGAACTGCCCCATGGGGTTTTTTAGGCTGTAATATTTATAGAAGCAGATCACCAGGTCCTTCTCCAGTGGAGCCACCAGCTGGGTTCAAACCTCCAACTTTTCAGTTAGTAGCTGGGTGCTTAACTATTCTGCCACCAGGGCTTCCTTCCCAGTATATCTCAAATTTATTGCTTTCTCATCTCTACTGCCAAGGCCTTCTTATCTTGAGTAGGCTATAACAATAGTCTCCTAACTGGTTTCCTACTTCTAGTCTTGCTCCTTTCCAATCCATTCTCCATATAGCAGTCAGAATTAGTGCTTAAAAATGCACACTTGGGTCATGTTATGTCTCTAAGACTCGTGAACAGCCCTGAGTAGGGTGGGCCCTAATCCTATATGACTGGTGTTTTATAAAAGAGCAGAGACACAGACACAGAATCACACACAGGGGGAAAACAGCATGTAAGAATCTGTCTACAAGGCAAGGAGCACCAAGAAACACTTGGGGTCACAGAAGCTGAAAGAGACAAAGAAGGGTCTTCCCTTTGAGCCATCAGAGACAGTGTAGCACTGCCATGCCCTGAATTTGGATTTCCAGCCTCCAGAACTGTGAGAAAACAAATTTCTGTTCTTTAAAGCCACCCACTGTGGAGTTTTGTTATGGCAGCCCTAGGAACCTAAGACATCCCCCGGTCTAAAAGCTGTCCTAGCCTCGTGAATCTCAAAAACTGCTCTCTGGGTCTATAGTTCATCCTTATTTTGTTTAATTTTGAAGTGAAATTTTGCCTGGGCCAAACATTGAAAAGCTTGAGTTCTTAGGAGTCAGCATTTGATTCTTTTTTTTTTTTTTTTTAAGAGCTGGCCATCAAAGGCAAGACAGTAGATACATACTTAATATCTAGTCTGTGACTCATCAATAATAATGAGTCACCTTACACTGCAAAAACCACCGTGGAAGTTTCTATTTATCAATTTAATAATAATATATCACTGTCAGAATCAACTCGATGGCAATGGGTTTGGTTTTTTTGGTATGGCATACTTGAAGACATTCAGAAAAACAATCTAACATTAATCATTAAAGACATTACCGTGAAGAAGTTTCCTAAAATAAGGGTTTGTCTACATATTCATATCCAACGAGTCGAAATGCCTTAATCTATCGGTTAGCCCCATTCTCAAGCCTCGTTAGGGACTGCAGTTCATAGGGTTGACATGTTAATACTGGGTAGTGGCCAGCAAGTAGGTGGACTATCATCAGGCTCAGTGCCTGAAAGGCCTGTGCTTAGGTGTGTGTACTACAGCAGTCAAAAGCACCAAGAACAGGTGCCAGAAGAGAAGCTAGAATGTAGAACACCCATCTGTATAGAAAATTAGTCGGAGGAGAGATGGTGATGGCAGAGATGGCCTACCTTAGCTTACCCCAAAAGCCTTTAATTTCTCAAGCACAATGAAAACAGTTTTGGAGCTGACTACAGTAAGTCTTTTACTAGATTGTTCTAAAGGCTGCTGTTTTTTAGGAATCAAAAAATCATATTTCCAGAAACATTAATCCACAGTAAGATTAAATACCATTTGTTAAAAAACAGACGCCATCTGATATTATCAAAATGATCTGAAATAGCCCGAAACACTACGCAATTGCAGTATTTAAGAATATAAGTAGACAAATCTCTTAAGGTAGTTTTTGAAAGCATCATCTGACATCTACACTGTGATGAGTCTCAGCATCAAGTTTAAAGAACTGAAATAAAACAGTCACTGTGTTCCGTGGGCTAAAACTTTGGGAATCCTGTAAACAGAGGATTTAACGATGACAACCTTCTTTTTGCCAAATTTGAAACAAAGAAATAGAAAAATGCCAGTTCCGCCACTACAATTTCTTGATCTTGGTGCCTATGACCTTCTCAACTCACCCCCTAGCAGCATCATATAAATGGCTGAGATTGAACTGGTATTCAATCATGACAATTTGTCATGATTAAACATGGTAAACACAGTAGCATGCTGTCCTAGCTCATTTTAAAAGCCTGAGTTTGGACTACCTATGCCTTAGCTACATTTCAAGGCAAAGGTAAATATATTAGGCAGAGAAAACATCAAGATTTGACTTCTAATCCAACATGTACTTAAATGTAAATTAGAAGTTTTAGTTTAAGCCACTGGGGGAGAAAAGGTGAATGTTCCACGTGTATTAACATAATAGTGCTTTCTGTTTTTTCCAGATTATTTGTCAAAACCACAGGTACGGAGGGGAGGCGAGAATGCGTACTGGTTTTCCTACAGACGTGAACACCGGGAGCACCTTAGCCCAGGGCAGAGAGCTTTACTGCCCCACAAACTCTCATGTGGGGCAGACTGGGGCTTATGCTGGTTAGGTGATGAAAGGTCCAAGGTAATTAGAGGGACTAATCAGAACTGCAAAAGGCATTGACATGAAGTCACTGAAATAGAGTTACACTTTATATTTATCAGCAGTCTTAAATGGCTATGGGTAAGTGTTCCGGCTGTGTGGCCCCCTTGAAACTAGGATTTTCATTCCAACAGAAAAGGGGGAAAAATTGAATCCAGGTGGGAACAATGTTGCCTCTATTTTTTTTTTTTTTAGTTAAGAACTGACAATCATGTTACTGGCAAATGAAAAAGGCAAATGCATGAACAGCTTTTAGTGTTGCAATAAAACAAAACTTACCACAAAATCAATGTGGCATCTTTTAATGACATGAATAATTGATACTGAGCAAGTGATTTTATAATTCATTTCATTTTGAAATAACCAAAACCAAAATTATTTTTACAGTCAAACCAAGAGTTTCCCAAGTTCTCTAACATCTATAAATTGTATCACTTTTGATAGTTTTTCCTATACTACCATGCATGATTTGATACTTTACACACATACCCTTTAAAAAGATAAGCGTCTTAATTCCAGCTCCCCCTCAATGCGAACTCAATGCCCATCCATGCCTGAGGACTGAGGCTTCCTGTACTCCTTCTCTGCACAAATCCCACTCATGGAGCCTTCCTAGACTCCATTAGCAGTTCATTCCGCTGCTTCCCATTCCCACTCTCTCCTAGAAAAGGTCACCTCTAGATCTCTGACTGCTGGATGGGCTTGAGAAAGCTGAAATTCTGGGATATAAAGTTGCAATGGCTGGCCTACCACAATCATTACACAGGGGGAAAGGGGCAGTGATCCTAGTGAAGGATGGTGGTACAGGGAAGGAAAAGGACACAAGAGGCTCTAAGAGTCTACTCCAGGGCTTCGCAACCTAGGCACTACTGATTGGCATTTTGAGCTGGATAATTCTTTGTTGTGGAGGGCTGTCCTGTGCAGTGCAGGATATTTAGCAGCACCCCTGGCTTCTACTCACTAGGTGCTAGTAGCGCTCCCCCAGTTGTGACAATCAAAAATGTCTCCAGACATGGCCCCTGAAGGGCAAAATCACCCCTAGTTGAGAATCACTTGTCTATTCTGAGGGTCTTGGACATAAACAGGTGTTGGAAGAAAATTAAAGAGAGGGAAGGACCTGATTCAGACCCTTAGGCTATATGTGGAAGAAGCCAGTGGCTCTGGGTCACATGCTTCTCTCTCTCTGAATATTACTCAAAGTTTTAGTGGTCTGGGCTGGAAGTTTTAGAATGACCACAAAGACAAGGGTGCTAGGGGTCAGAGGAGGTGAGAGAAGCCTATAAAGAAGAATTCCAACCCTGAATGATCTGACCCTCACTGACAAGGTACTCCCCGTGTGTCTTCTGCATAGTACTCAAACTCTTGTTCCTAAGCCCATCAAGAAGCAGACTGTGACTGAGATTAGGGGAGTGAAGGGTAGGCGAGTTGGGAGGTGGAGAAGGATTTACCATAGCTAAGTTAACTTAAGGCAGATCCAGCTTGCCTTCTGAATAGAAAGCAAAGAACTGAAACATATGAGCATCATAGTGCAGCTTCTTAGCTAACTTTTTCAGCACAGATGCCTAGGGTTCTCACTGAGGAGACCGGCAGAACCTAGGAAAGCCCTCACTATTACCTAGTGTTCACAAAAGACAGAGACTTCATGTGTACAAAAGTAACCTCAGAAAAGCAAAAGGACATTTTCTTTTATGCCTGGTCATTATGCCTGGTCATTTATTAAGTTGTGTGACTTGGAGCAGGTCATCTGAGTTCTTCATTTCGGTCTCTGAGCCTCTCAAATAAAATGGAAGTACTACAACTCATTTCACAGGTTGTGAAGATTACATGAGACCACAGATGTTAAAGGGCTCAGCACAAAGGTGGGCACAGCTGGCTCCCTGCCCTTCTGTCTCACCTTTTCCTCTTTCCCTCTCAGCTCACATACATACATCCACATCTGTGCCTGCCCCCACCAACAGAGCTTCCCTCCATTTGTTCTTACACACTCTTTCCCAGCTTCTGTCATCATCTTGCTCTGGGACTTTCCTCTCTCCCTCTGTTCTTGATGAGGTGGCAGTTGTACTTTTTGCTATATGTATCTAAATCCTTTCATCTCTTGTGATAGAAGAGTGAGTGTCAGGGGTAGCAATGGGGAGGATGCAGGAAAAAGGTGACCAGTTGTGAGGATGACAAACTTAATCTTTATCATTGTTTTACCCTTGGCAGCTCTGATTGACGCCACCTGGATGAAGACATGAGGGAATTTCTTCCTGTGTGGTAGAGCTGGCATGCAGTTTAGTAGGAAACTTGAGAAGCAGTTAAAGGATAAAGAAGCATATCAGGAGTGCAGCTTAAGCTCCTAAATGACTAACCCTTTCACAGACAACAGTCTTAAACTATGGACAAAATACAAAAATCAACCACGGAAGGCTCTGGAGAGTGAACAAAGGTAGGCAGATTTTGGAGGAGAGTTGAAACGTGGAAACAGGGACCTGCATGGGGTGAGTTGCTCATTACTGTGGTGCTGGCCTGAGGGCAAGCTGCAATCATGGTGTGGTGCTGGATGCCTGAAGCTTCAATAGAAAACCTGCTTTCTTTCTGGCTTGAGGATCCTGATGACTGCCCAGGGCAGCCATGGGCATCAGAAAGTGAAAGGGAGCCAAAAAAGGGGAACTCCAGGTCCTATGAACAAACTCTGTCCAAATCCCTGGCTGAGCCTGAAACATGCACACATGGAGCAGACTCAAAAAAGATTGTAGTTAAAGCTAAATTGAGATCTGAGCTGCTGTTCACTGCCAGTGAGATAGTTTGCAATTTGAATCTAACCCAGTCAATTGTCTGCTTGAAACAAAACATCAACACTCTCTGGAGGAATATAATAGAATCCAGAGTCTTCACAACAAAATCTTTACAACGTAAAAAAAATAACATAATCCAAAATTACTTGACATTTGAAGAATTAGGAAAATGGCATCCACTCTCAAAGGAAAAGGTAATCAACAGAGACCAACCTTGCTATGACCAGCTATTGGAATTAATAAGACTTTAAAGCAGCTATAACTATATTCAATGAGGTAAGGAAAAATATGCTCATAATAAATGAAAAGGTGAGAAATCTCAGTTGCTAAACAGAAAATATAATAAAAGACTAAATGGAAATTTTAGAACTAAAAGGAATTCAATACCTGAAATAAAAAGTTCACTGGATAGGCGTATTTAATAAAATGGCAATGACAAAGAAGAAAGTCAGTGAACTTGGAGAAAGATCAATGGAAATTATCCACTCTGAAGAAAAGAAAGAAAAGAGTGAGGGGAGAAAAAAAGAAGAACAGAACAGAGTTTCAAGGACCTGTGAGACAGTATCAAAAGCTTTAACATAGGTGTATTTGGAGTTCCAGAAAGTGGGAATGCGGAACAAATATTTAAAGAAATAATAGCCCCAAACACCCCAACTTTGGTAAAAGACATAAATTTACTGATTTAAGAATCTCATGAACCCTAAAGAGGCTTTAAAGCATCAACCACAAAAATCTACTGAAAACCAATGATAAAGTCTTGAAAGTACAGAGGAAAGTGACACATTAAACACAGGGAACAACAATTGAATTATCACAGACTTCTTTTTAGAAAATATGCAGACCAGAAGACAAGTGGAATAACATTTTAAAAGTGCTAGGGGAAAAAAAACATATTCACTTTAAATATAAAGTCACAGACAGGTTGAAAGTAAAAGGATGGAAAAAGATATACCATGCAAACAGTATGCACGAGAAAGCTGGAGTGACCTCATTAACATCAGGGGGGAAAAAAGCAGCCTATCACTTGCCTAACTCCACAATACAATTTTAAAATAAAAACAAAAACCTTTGCCAAGAACAAACAAGAAAGCCTCTTCAACTACACCAATTCAAACTGTGTTATAAACAAGATGACAATGTCTCTCTGTAACAACCTCGATCAGAATACATTACAATCACTGCAGAGACCAACAAGAGAGAAATCTAACCTTGGTATGCTTTCCACTACTGCCTTCTTCCCACCACTTCTTATGCAATAAAACCCAACAAAAAATAAGATGTAACCTACTAAATCAAAGATTCTTTACTGGGGGAAAGATTCAGACTATCCTCTTGCATCAAAATTGGCTGGCGCGAAGATACACACACACACACACACACACACAGTTACATATAAATAAAGCAAGTATGGCAAATGTTAATAGTTGTGGGATCTAGGTGGTGAATGTATGAGTGTTCATTGTATTTTTCCCCCCAGCTTTTTGAATGTATAAAAAATTTCATAATGAAAAAAATTGGGGAAAACTATGCTGGAAGAGTTTTATTCAAAACAGCCTATCCTCTATTTCCTCCAAATTTTGATATATTCTCGTCCTCTGTGTGTGTGTGTGTGTGTGTGTGTGTGTGTGTGTGTGTGTGTGTGTGTGTGTGTGTAAGGGTACCAACTAACCAACTACATACTTTGAAAATGTGTGTGTGTAAGGGTACCAACTACATACTTTGAAAAAGAGCCTCACATGATTCTGATACACCTCAACCACTGGATAAACACTGTCAGAATTTCTTATGTTAAAAAAATTCTACCTTGAGATTATAAAGTCTAGGAGTCTTACCAATTCTTAAATATCCAAGGGTGGTACCTTTCTTTTCCTTCCTTCTCTGTCTCTGCCTTCCTTCCTTTCCCTCTCTCTCTTTATTCATTTCTTCATTCGATTATTTGTTCATTCATTCATCAAATATTCCCTGAAAACCTACTTTGTGCCAGATGCAGTAATGAACAAACCAGGCGAAGTCCTAGCCCTCATTCTAGTAAAGGAGAAATACATAATATGTTGTTAGGTAGTAATAAGTGCTAGAAGGAAAACAGAGTTGGAGAATAGTGTCTAGAGATTTACCTGAATGAGATGAAGGGACATCTGGGAGAAGAACACTCCTGGCAGAGGGCCAGCCAAAGCACAGGCCTCAGGGAGGGAGTAAATTTGCCGTACTTGAAGATAAACAAGAAGACGAGTGTAGCTGAAGCAAAGTGAACAAAAAGAATGGTAGGAAATGATGTCAGAGAGATAGGTGGGGGCCAGGACATGAATGGTATAAACAGACCATGGTAAGGATCTCAGAATTTATTCTGTGATGGAAAGATGTTGGTGTATTTTGAGCAGAGGAGTAACAGATTCTGACCTACACTTTTTTTTTTTTTTCCTTTATGGCTTTATATATTTTATTTTACGCTTTAAAAACATTATTCTGGGAAGGGTCTATAGGTTTTTAACAGCCTTCCAAAGGGATCCATGGGCTTAAGATCCAAAGGGATCTTAATCAAAGATTAAGAACCCCTGACCTGGGGGCCATGTTGTATATCTGGCTGGTCAGCTCAACTGGTTAAAAAGCAATGAAGGTCATGTTGTTGTCAGTTGCAGAGGAGATGATTCTGACTCAGGGTAGCCCCATGTGTGCAGAGTAGAACTGCTCCATAGCGTTTTCAAGGCTGTGACCTTTCGGAAGAAGACTGTCAGGCCTGTCTTCCAAGGCACCTCTGGGTGGGTACAACTGCTGACCTCTATTTTAAACGAATCAATCTGACTCCAGTATGGAGGACAGAATGTGAGGAGGTGAGAATGGAAGCAGACAGAACAGTTAGGAGACTAACTGGTTGTTGCCAAATATAATCCATTATGAGAGGAAAATACATAAAGAATTTCTTTTAAATATCTCCATTCAAAGGTGGGAAAATATGTAAAGGTGGGAATTAAGTGTACATTTATCAATTACGGAGGCTCAATTACCAGCCTCTGTCAACTTGAGTACAGAAGGGAACATTATCTGGAAAAATTGTTGGCCAGAATACATTTGGAATTGTTAAAATAATAGAATAAAGTTCTTGTAATCAGGTTCCTTCTGTACTTGTCACCTAGTAACCTTCCATAACTAAAAAATAAATAAGTAAAATCACTGAAATGTAACATTTATTTAACTTAAGCTGGTTCTGCACATTTCTCACATTTCCCTTGAGCTATCATCAAAGATTAACTTAAAAGGTCACGAGGGAGTTCAAATTATAAGTTTTTCCTGCCTGCCCCATCTTGGCACTTCAAAATAAATGTAAACATATACGAATGTCATCTCTAGCTAAGGAACTCTATATGAAAACACTCTGCAAGTAGATTTCTGTTTGTCATGCAAATCCTTCAGATAAAATAATATATAGCATTTCTTACAGATCAGTTATATACTTTTAAAACTTCATTTCTTCCTCAATAAAAATAAACCAGAATATTTTAATCCTAAGAGCAATTAAGGTCAAAGCTATGTGTTCTCAAAACAATTTTACACATATAGCTTTTTTTTTAAATGTCCTTTATTAAATTTTAAATAAGAAGAATGACAAGAGTCAGTTAAATGTTTTTATGGATCTTGTGAAGAAATTATATAAAGATCAAAAGGAAATATACATATAAAACACAACAATTTGTAAATGAGGGGCTAGAATGGGTTAGGACTTGTTTTCTGGCATTTATGTCACTGCAGCCCTTATGAGATGGCTCTCAGGAGTTAAGTCTCAACATTTGTTCAGTAGTGAGTCAAAAACTGTTGCTGTCAAGTCAATTCCGACTTACAGCAACCCTACAGGACAGAGCAGAACTGCCCCATAGAGTTTCTAAGGAGCACCTGGTGGATTCAAACTGCCAACCTTTTGGTTAGCAGTTGAGCTCTTAACCTGTACGCCACCAGCAGTGAGTCAATGGCCAGTAATCAAACCACATTCCCTTGGAGATCCATGCATGACCTCTAACTGCTTGGTACCTAACTCTCCACATATGTCAAACAGAGAGAAGAATAATTGCTAGTTACCTTCCAGCAATTCTGGAAGATTTAATGAGACAGGAGCCAGACCTCCATGGTAAGTCAATTATTCCCTGGGTGGAAGCTGTGTTATTTGTGAGGTGCTGTAACTCTAAAGATAATAGAGTATTGTATAGGCATTACAAATAACTGTTTTTTAAATTCCCTAAAGTGTTTACATTAGCTTTCAGAATAATGTACTCACCTGGTAACAAATGGTCCAATGTTTTTATAAAACAGTTTCAGGAAATAAAATAATCATAGATTTTATAATGCTGTTTCTCTTTTTTACTGTTAATGACAGACAGAGAACACCAATCTCTTAGGACAAATAGGTTTAAAGGAAAATACAGATAAGGAAGGAACTCTCTGACTGAATTCAGACCTATTAAAACGGCTGGTACCATGAACTATATATTTCACTAAGTCCAGAGTCCACTAACGTCATATTTGCCCAAGGCAAGATCAGAATGCTGACCTGGTAAGAAAAGATATGCATCTGCTGATAAAATAATGATTCAACTCTTACAAAAAGATGTGGTCCAATATTAATTTACAGGATTAATACAATATATATAAATAAATGCAGCAACAAACACTTAAATTTGGATAAGTGAAGTCACAGGCTCTTTAAATAGTTCACGAAGGATGGTCATGCTCTCTTAAGTTAAAATGGATAAAATTGATTTTCTACACCAGATTAACCACACAGTATTAATCATATAAAATATTTCCCTGAAAACCTTGGCACAACAATGGGCCAATGTGTTCTGTTGTGGCTATTTTTTTCCAGAGTAAATTTAGATGAGGGGAAAAAACTTTAGAAAGCAATCACAAATTTCAAAACCAATAAATTCAAATCATTTTAAGGCAGTAAATATATAGGCCTGCCAAACGCTGCAGGAAATTGATGCACAATCTATCTGGCAGCAGGACCATGTGAAAAAATGTTAAGAACGACCTTAAAATAACCAAGACTCTGAAGCCTCAACAAATCTTTTAGTAAGGAAATTCTCTGGTTTATAAAAAAAGATAAGAAAGTAAGGGGTGGGGCAACCAATTTAAATTAGGGATCTTAGGTATCAGAATCGGTACTTTCATTTAGGCCTGGGCTCAGATGAAATGGTTTATCACAGTCATTAAGACCAGCTGGTAGGTGGCATGAATTTAAGCTATCCAACAAAACCTGGGGTGGGTGGGAGATGTTTTAAAAACAGGGGGTAAGACGGTCTCCAAAAAAACTAAGATTGCTACCTCTGTTCAGAAAAAATTATTAAGTTTCATACTAGATTTTAAGAACCGATATGGCCTTGAACATTAACATACCGAATGAGATGTAGTTTCCAAACACATGTGCCACCATGACTTAAAGGCTTAATATAGTTCCACTTTATTCTAAGTTCCACAGTTTTTCAAAAGAATCAAGAAGCCGTTTAAAAAAATAATTTCATTCCTACAAAAGTTCGGGGGTGGGGGGGAGAATGCCAAACTTTATCATTCAAAATAGTTCTAGTTTGATACCAAAGTATCGTTGTTAACACTTTGAGGAGAAACACTTATTGTTCACTTAAAAATTAAGTGTACACAAGTATATGAAAAAAATTCAACCACCACCAACATAAAAATGTATTAAAAATCCACCATTAACTGACTTTTCTCCCCTGCCTTCCAATCACCCAATTCACCAGGAAAAACCACTGTGATTTGTTGTATCACTGCTAGACTTTCCCCTATCCCAACTCTCTCTCATATACATACACAAATCTTTTTACAAAAATGGAATCATTTCTTCTGTCCTGCAACTTGTTTTTATTTCATGAGAGTATATTATCATGGACATTCTTTCATATCTTTACAAACAAATCTACTTCTTTGCTTTTAATGAGGACATATATAAATGTATGCACTTAATTGCTAAATTATTTCATTTGTTCTTTCATTCAATCCACAAACTTTTACTGAATGTCTACTATATTTCAGGTGCAGTGCTAGTCTGGGCATAATAATTGCCAAAGCAATTAAAAACAAACCAACTGCAGATGTTCCAAATACAGATTGGGTGGGGGTTAGGGAAACTTACCTAGATGAGTTGCACCTAATACAAGTCTTAAAGGGTAAATAGTATTTAGCTACGTAAAGAAGTAAGTGAAGAGCCCACATTAAATTAAAACATAGTTACGCAAGTTCATGGACTTTTTAATAGCAATATGTGTATTTTCAATGTGAATCAACTAGTCTATCTCATAAAATTCATAAGCTTGCTCTTCTTTCTTCAGAGTAAATATAAAGAAACTAGAACTAGATTTTCAATAGTGTAATTAATGCTTAGTCTAGAAAAATATTTTATATAATGGAAAATATAGTAAAATTTTCAAGACCCTCTTTACTTATGTGAAAAAACTACATGAAAAATACAGGATACTATCTAGATAAGTCAGGTCCACACACATATTTACTTGACAACACATGATACAAAGAAGAATAAAATATAGTCCTTATCTGGCTGGGGAAACAGATACATAAACAACCTGAAGTGCCAATAATATAACGTGTTCAGTGCTATACTAAGAGTAAGATCAAACACAGGAACACAGAGGAGAGAGACCGTATAAAGGTACTAAAGCTTGTGTAATGGTGATGAGGGGATTCAAGGAAGTCTTCATATAAATAACATTTGAATCAGGCTACTCACAGATTTGAGGTGTTTTACTTTTACCTTCAGGTACCAGGGTCTCCACTTCACCACTCTGTTCTCCACTTCATCACGTACATTACAGTACACAACTTCTCTGACACTGCATGCCGTTTGAATTTAAGAGGGTGAAACAAGAGTTAACAGAAAGTGGTAGGAAAAAAGGTGGGGTGGGGGAGGAAATGGAGACGAAGAAAAAGTCAAAGAAAATGAATGTATTTTAGGCAAATATCTTCTCAGGAAACAATACTTGAAGGAAAGCCAGATAATATTGAGATTCCTGGTGTGATACAATGACAAGGCAGCAAAACTCAAACAAAAGAATCTAATGACTTCCAGGTGGCTGTTTAGCAGATTTTTTTCAGTAGGTGAAGCTCAGCTGAGGTGGCTACTGTCAGTGTCAATGTCCTGTCTCACTAAGTTTTAATTTAACTTCAAGCAACAAAACAGTGTCAAATATATAGACTTGTTTAGACTGTTTGCATGCATTTGTCTACTGAGATAAGAGCAAAAATAACTCCTTTCTTGAGAAAGTTAGAAGGGGGAGAAACATGGTTTGAAAAGGTTTATTTTTTTAATCCTTTCATGCATCAAGTAATTTTATCTAATTCATTCAACAAATATTTAGTATTGAATGTCTACTCTGTGTAAGGCACATTGAGGATACAAGAGTGAATATGATACAGATCTTGCCACCAAGAAGTTCAGAGTCTCATAAATAAATTCAAGACAATGTAGAAAGTAACAAATTCGATGAGTGGTAACGATAAAACGCTACACAGCATGAAGAAGGGGGAGAGTACTTTCAGCTGGATGTAACACACTATGGTGTGTTATTCATTTGACAAAGCATTTACTAAGCATATACAACGTGTGAAGCACTCACCTAAATGCAATGAGACTGAGGTGATTTAGTTTAACGCTTTCACTTAGTTCACTAGGAAACTGAAGCCCAGAGACTTAAAAAGCTAATTCAAGGCCAAACAGCACATCAGTGGCAGAGGTGAGACTAGAACTGATACCTCCAGGCTGTAAATCCACTACCTTCTACTACTTCACTCTGTCTCCTCCAAATCCCTCAATCTAAATTTTCTGGGATACAAAACTTTATTTCAAAAAGCATCTTATTTTCTGAATTAGGTCTACTTTGTTGTAGAAGTACCTCCTCTAACATTTAGTTAAAATTTGCCTTCCTTTTAACCACTGGTTCCCTCTGAAGGGAGCTACATAGAACAAATCTAATCCGGTATCCATATGACCATTCTTCACATGTATGAAGACAGTCCTCATACTCCCACTAATTTTCCCCATATATGGCATGGAATAGCACACTCTATTAGTATATCACCATGGTTGGGGAACAAGCATTGGAAATAGACTTGGATTTGAATCCCAGCCTCAACATTCACTAGGGGTGTGATCTTGAGCAAAGGTACTTAATTTACATAATCTATGTGCCCATCCTGGAAATGGAGATTGTTATGTCCTTCAGGCCTCCCACTGAATGTAACAACCAAATACCAGAATTGATACAACTTTTGGTGTAACTGTCAGAATTCTAGAACTTCTCTATAAACATTATGGCACTGAATCATTTGAAGAGAAAAGTTGCAAAAGTTGGCAAAGATGGCAGTGTCTGTCTGTCTCCCTTCTCTCCATCTCTGGCACAGACCAATCAATGCGTGACAGCTCTGAAATACTGAAGAAAAGCAAGGAAGCTATCATGGCTTCACCAGATGACCTATGCAGATAAAGCTGCTGGCACCCACAGTGTAATAGTTTCATTGCAAAAAAATACTGAAAAAATTTCCCCAACATATGAAGTGCAAACATGCTCTCATTATTAGAAAGAAAGATCCTCAAGGGTAGGATTTAGATATAGTTTTGTAACTTGCACAGTGCCTTGAATATATTAAAGACAGAAAATGGCACAAGAACTGTTCCCTCTATGTTCATGAGTTCTCCTAAAACAATGCTGTACAAAGCTGTGTTTCCTAGTTACTTGGGTAGGGTGGGGAGGGAGTGGGAAGGGAGAAAAGAAGATTTAGAATTGATTCTTTTCCTGCTTCCAAATGTTATAAACCAGCTGGTAATGTTTAGTAGCAATAACCTCATCTGCTAGGCACTGCAACTAATTTCCCATATTTGGGTAGGAAAAATGCATCATGTCTCAAAGAATGGCATTCTGACAGAGAATTTAGTGACTGACACTAAAGGTAGATATGTAGCTCTGGGTGAGAAAGTACTCAAGGAAGGACTCACGTAGATGATCTACATACAGACTGGACACACAGTTTGTGGAAGCAGAGAAAAGACTGAGCCAGTGTCCTCAAAATAAGGCCAAAACTAAGAAACGGAAGATGAAAATACAGAGAGGTAGTGTAGCAGAGACCAATCACTGGCCCCAATATCTGCTCTATCTTTCTTCCACAGTAATAACATTTTTAGCTTGGCACATGACCATTCAGAATAAAGACGGCAATGCTCAGTCTTTCTTGCAGCTAGGTGCAGCCACAAGACTAAGCTCTTGGCCAGTATTACATGGCAGCTTCGGGGCACCTTCCTCCAAAGGTGGTTGGGACATGCCCTTTGTCACTTCTTTTTCATCCATTTCTCCATTCTGCTGGCTGGAATGCAGATGCTTCCACCTTGACCAGGACAATGAAAACAGCACCCTAGGGATGGTGGGTGGTGAGCTGGAAAGAGTGGGTCTCTAGACAAATTGTTCTCGATTTTTCTTTTAAACAACACTGCCAAACATACTCTTAAAACTATCTTTTGCACACATGTATTTCCTGAGATGGGTAAAAGGCTATGAAAACATTCTAAAGCTTTTGATACATATGGCCAGATTGTTCTTCTGAAACTTTAAATTTACATGTGCTGCCCCACTCCCTTTCCAGCCCAGTGGTACTCATATAAGTTGTGCCTGGACCATCATCAACACCTTGCCAATTTATTGGTGAACAATAATATTGCCTTGTTTTAATTTCCTTATTAAGTTCACTTTTTTGTTCTACTATGTTCATTGGTCCTTTGTATTTCTTTTTTAATGAAATACCTATCTGTTAGGTTTGTCAGGTATTTTTACGTTGGGAAGTTAATCGTTTTATTATTAAGTGGTAAGGCTATTTTTACATTAAGGGTGTGGGCATCATGTGCAGGAGCCCTGGTGGTGTACTGGTTTAAAGCGCTTAGCTGCTAACCAAAAGGTTGGCAGTTCAAACTCACCAGCTGCTCTGGAGAAAGATGTGGCAGTCTGTTCCTGTAAAGATTTACAGCCCTGGAAATCCTACAAGGCAGAGTTCTACTCTGTCCTATAGGGTCTCCGAATCGGAACTGACTTGATGGCAATGGGTTTTATTTTTAGGGGGGCTATCATGTTATAAATACTTCATAATTCATTTGCCTTTCAATTCAATTGATCACTCTGATTTTGTTCAAAAACTTATTAAAATCTTTTAGTCAAATCAAACCCTTTTTAAAAATGGTTTCTGTCTTGGCCATCTTTTACCTTACATTTAAAAAGTGTTCCCCAATCAAGATTATATACATATTCACCAACGAATTTTCTATTACCTTTTTAATTTAAACTTTAATCCACACGGAATTTATTCTTCCCACAATTTTAACTACTTGCACCAACACTAGGTTCAACACCTTCAAGAAGAGATATTGTTAAAGATCTCTTTTCCTAAAAATTAAACATTCCTTTTATTACATTCACATTTCTTGAATTAATACTAGACTGTTCTAATTACTGTAGCTTTAGAAAATGTTTTACTACCCACTTATACAAGTAATTCACATTCTTTTTTTTTTTTTTTTGCAAAAGTCTGTGTGGTTTTTTTCCTCCAACTGAACTTCAATGTTAAGTCTGGCTAAAGGGAAAAAAAAAAAAAAAAAGACAGACATTTTAATTGCTATCGTATTAAATGGTAGAGAGTAACCTGGGGGAAGAATGTATAAAGCATTAACTCCTCCCTTCCATGAATATGGACTGTTTCTCCATTTATTGATTTTTTTAATATCCCTTAGTTAAATTCTATAGTTTAACTCACATAGGTTAGCCAAATTTCTAAAAGTATGCTTGTAGATCTTTTACATACATATTTGTGTTATTTTAATTAGAATCTTTAAAAACGTATTTCTCTATTTGTGCTGGTATAGAGGAAAGTTGTTTAATTCTGCACATAACCAAAGTTATGTGCAACTGACCATCTCACTGGTATATTTTTAATAATGCTCATATTAGTTGATTATCCTGCGTTTTCTAGTTACACAATAATATTTTCAATTTCAAATAATGATGGTATTTCTCACTTCCTTTGCAATATTTAAACTTCATTTTCTTGTCTTACTAGATTAGACAGAACTTTCAAAACAATTATTACATAATAGATACTTTGTTTCCTCTAGGGCATTTTTCTATTCTCCTCTGTTAACAGCTGCTATGATTCAGTCTTTTCTACCCCTTTTCACACTGCACCGCCTCCCCCAAAGTAAGATTTAAGTTCCTTGAAGGCAAAACCTGTGTTTTGCTGATCTTTATAATCCCTGTAGCATCCAGCACAGTGTTTTGCACAGAGAAAATAAATCATTAAACTGGTGCGGATCACTGCAATCACACGGGAGCTGTGAGGGGGGAAGAAAAACACCTCCAGATTCCATAAACAATTTACAAACTACAAGTTCTCCATTCATGGTAAAGGGAATCTAGACGTTTTAAAAGCTTCTTAGGTGATTCTGATGATCATCCTGGTCTAATATCTTCATCACTCCTGGAGATTCTGTTTCAGAGCCAGGGACTCGATATTTAATAAATCTCTATACATGACAGAAGCAGGCTTGAAAATTACTGATTTAGACAGTAACCCAGAGATGAGATCGGAATTTTATTTTATTCCTTTATATTTTCTGTACTTTACATTCTTCAAATACAGAAGTGAAAAAAACAGCGAGATAAATAAGGAAAATGCTAGTCCTGTCTCCCATCTGTGCCTCCTTGAAGTAACCACTGATAACTGCCTAGTAGTGTCTCTCCACACCTTTTTCCTCGCTTGCACAAAATAAGCACGACGGGTGTGCACACACGTGTGTGCCTGTGCAGTTTTCTTCATTTTGTTTGCTTTTACTAAAACAAAATAATACGAAACCTACTATTTCGTAATTTGGCAGTATGTTTAAAATATGTTATTCTAAAAAAATGCTAATGAATGCTCTCAGGACCATTTGGCATACTTATTAATAAAATGAAAATCAGTATCTGTTTTTTCATCTATTACAAATTTTAAAATAGCAATTAGTATATAAAAAATTTTCATTTCATCTTTAATTCTTTGTAAAGTATACGAACAGTTTTGGGAAACTCAGCTAGAAGTCCTGAAACTAGAAGTAAAGTAACATACTAAAGGATATGGATTCAAAGATCAAAATAGCATCTAAAAACCCATGAGGACACTGTTATATAGAAAGGCTAAAAATGGCATATAAAGCTTTCTTTTCTACACAGAAAATAAAGTCCTTAAAAACGACAATAAGAAATCCTATGATAGATGTTACTTGCGCTTAGCTTTTACTCATCTTTTAGATAAAAACTATTTTTAATACACAAGCAAAAGTAAGGCTCAACTAACCTCCACTTAACATGCTTTAACATAACATAAAAGGTAGCATTCAAATGCATGCCTGAAATAAAATCTTCTAAAATAGAATTGCTAATAAAAGGAAAGAATGTAAATTATTGGCTAAGACAAAAAGACTACATTCTAAAAGACCAAGTCATGACTTTGGTGAAATCACTACATTACTCATTTGTTACTTTTAAATTTTCATAAAGCTTCTTTTCCAAACAGCTTAATGAAACACAATAATGATTATTAAATAGTACAAATGAATTTTTTCTAAATTCTCCAATACTGAAAATTGGAAGATAGTGTGGGAATGGTAGAGAAGAATTAGAGAAGTAAAAAGCATCAAGCAAAAAAGTAACATATCCTCCATATCAAAACTGAATTAAACTGCAATTTCTGATTCACTCTATAAGGATCTTTCTGGACAGGCAGAACTCAGAGCAAGTTTTAAGAAAATGATGTCTTCGTGGCTGGCAAGAGTTTGTTAGAAGTATATTCGATTCTCTGAAGTTGGAATGGGAGAGAGAACAGAGTGAACTATGTTAACCTAAAAACAGGTGTAAAATTGGAAAAAGGAAGAAAAATCAAGGGCAAGTATGTTGAAAATAATGATTAGAAAAGAAAATAGTTTTGAGAAAGAGAACAACACTTGGTGTGTTGGTTAAAGGAAGTGATCCTAAAAATAATTTTTTGTTTTGTTTAGAGCGGGAATGGAATAGATTTTATGGGTGGGAATTTAGGGAGACCTACGATGGCAATTCAGGTTTGAAACTGCTAGTTACACAGCAGGAGGATGATAGAAGGAGAGGGGAATAATTATTAGATGTCATCTCCACTAGTACCCCTCTCTCCATCCACACTTTCCCTTAATTCCTCTGACCCAGAATAATACTTCTGCCTCCTCCCATCCAGAGTTGGTCTACCTATGCTCTGGGTTTCATCCCCTCCTCTTTCCTTGGGGGCTTCATTCCATCTATTACCTTTACTCAGTAATCAAACTCCTGCCATTAGCCTTTTCCTTTCAGCATATAAAAATCCTCAAGTTTTTCATCTTTAAAAACAAAATAGCTTCCTTAACCTTTGTCCCCCTTGGTTGTTGTTATGTGCCCTCAAGTCAATTTTCGACTCATAGCAAACCCATTTGACACAGCAGAACTGCACTATAGGGTTTTCTAGGCTGTAATCTTTACGGAAGCAGATTGCCAGGTCTTTCTCCTGTACAGCCGCTGAGTGGGTTTGAACCATCAATCTTTTAGTTAGCAGCTGAGCACTTAACCTTGTTCCCCTTTAACTATCATCTTACATCTCTTCTTTTCACAAGTAACTTCTAGGAAGAAGAGTCTCTATTTTCTCCCCTTTGGTTCACCCCTCACCCTGAAGCAATCTGGCTTTAGGCCTCACCACTCACAGAGGCGGCTTCACTTAAAAGGAATGTTGACATCCTATGTGCCAAATCCAACCTATAGTTTTTAGCTCTCATATGATTTAATGTTACTGAAGCTTTTTATACATTCGCCTTCTCCTTCCCAAAATGTTCTCCTCCCTCAGTATCACATTCTTTCCTCTCTGAAGGCCTTAAGGAATTCATGTCAGTCCTGGGTCTATTATTATTTTCCTTTTTTACTCATGACTTCACATCAGTTCAAAAGTGATCCACAATTCTGAATCTCTAGCCCAGGTATCTCTGTGGGGCTCTGATTCTGGATATGTCTAAGAAACAGCTCTTTCTGAATGTGCAACAGTACTCACATGCCTAAAACGGATTCATCGTGTTTCCCTTAAAAAGTCACTACTCCCCAGTTCAATAAATGGAGCCACCATTCACCCAGTTATTCAAGTAAAATACCTGAGAGACATTTGAGATTCTTCCCTCTCCCTTATTTCCCAGATCCAGTCACTAAGAACGAGAGATTCTCTCAAAACTGTACCCTCTTCAACCCATCCCACTGCCTTCATTCATCTCTTGTGTGGACGATGACATATCGCAACAATCTCCTTACTGATTTCTCTGCCTCGAATTTCAATCCCCCGCAATCCAGTTTCTAGAGGAGATCTGCTCATTGTAATTTTTCAGTGGCTCTCAAGTATCCATCTACAAGCTAAACTCTCAACTTCTTTGTATGGCATAAATGCACCTGCCTACTCTCCAGCCTCACTCCCACCACCTCCCAATGAAATTTTACACTCCAGCAACACTAAACAAGTTTTCTACGCCCAATTCTCTTGCACGTACTGCAACACCATTTTCCCACTTGTCTGCCAGGTACGTTCTTACTCATTCTTAGGTCTTAGTTTAAAAGCTAACTTCTCTAACAGCATTCCCTGTTTCTACAAGGAGAACACAGGTGTTCCTTGTACACTTCCGATTATAGTTTTGAAGATTCTTCTTGGCCATTTAACTGGTTTAGATTAGGAAATTAAAATAGATTTTATATCCCAGATTAGTAGTTATCAAACTATTCCCCTAACTTAATAAGTTCTATAACAATATATGCCCAGAAAGAAAGGTCTTTTAATTAATTTTAAGCTATCGAGGTTAAAGAAAAACAGACCATTTCTGATTATTTTTGTTTTCTCATTGCCTAGTACAGTGTCTAGCACACAGTAGATTTTTAGTAAATGTTTGTTGCTTTTGATTTAACTCAATTTAAATTAAAGATCTGTAGCATTTACCCGATAAGTATTTCACTGAACAAGTATTATTTGAGCAACTGACTATGATGATTCAGAAACCAGCCTTGGGGGTTTCCCAAGGTGCTGGGATAAAGGGTTGAACATGATAGCCATGATCTCCACCCTAAACCTGTGGCTGTCGAGTCAATTCCAACTCACAGCGACCCTAAAAGACAGAGAAGCGTCTGGTGGATATGAACTGCTGACCTTTTGGTTAGCAGCCGTGGCTCTTCATCACTACGCCACCAGGGTTTCTGGTCTCTACCCTAGAGAGATTTAAAATGTGGCGGAGAAGACAGTTAAAACAGTAATTCCAAAAGTATATAATGAGAGTTTGACAAGAATCTATGGAAACATCACCTATCCTTTTTTCTTTATCTTTGTGGTGAAAATATACATAGCAAAACTTTCACCGATTCAACAACTTCCACATGTACAAGTCAGTGACATTAATGACATTCCTCATGTTGTACAACCTCTATCGCTATCCTTTTCTAAATTATTCCACCACTGTTACCATAAACTCAATGCCCCCTAAGCAAAACTTCCCCTTTCCCCTCCCTACCACTAATAATCTTTGATTTCTATATATTTGCTTATTTCATGTAAGTGAGATCATACAGTGTTTGTCCTTTTGCGGTTGACTTATTTCACTCAGCATGTTTTCTAGGTTCATTCATGTTGTGGCATGCCTCAGCACTTCATTTCTCTTCATGGACGACTAATATTCCACTGTGTGTATACACCACATTTTGTTTATCCACTCAACTACTGATGGACATTTCAGTTGTTTCCACCTTTTGGCTATTGTGAAAAGGCTGTAATGAACATTGGTATGAAAGTTTCTATTAGATATCGTTGGTTATTTAATGGGACCATAGCCTATCTTCTTCCCAGATGAAATCAAGCTTAAACAGAACCCAGAAAGACAGGTATGAGGCAGGTGGATGAAGATAGGGGTGGTGATACTAGAGAAATCCAAAAAACTAGACCACAGATATTGCAGAGCAGAGACTGTGAGAAAAAGCTGGAGAGGCACTGGGGGGAAATTGTGAAGAGACTTCTAACGTAAGTTCAAGCTTTGCACTCCTAGTAACCAATTCCGATTTTCTCTAAGAATCAAACCACTAAATTAAACACCTGTTTTCTAAAAGCTTCACATTTCTGTATCATAAAAAGAAAAAATATTCCAAATAAAACTTCCCAGGCTTCCCAGAAGAACAATCCATCCTACCACACCACTAAGCACTGAGGAAATAGACTAAACTAGAGATGTTTTACTTGCACATCTCCAGCGTGTGAGAAAATGAAAACAATAGGGACGTAGGTCTCTCTAAAGTCATCAGAGTTCTAACCATGAACTCAGTGTTCTAATCAACATATTAAATGTTCACTTGTGAAGCAGGGTAGGGGCTGGGTGTTTGTATTTTTCCTTTTCATTTGAGGTAGATGATTAGATTCTAATTTTTTTTTTTCCCATTCAGATGCGGCACAGTAAGAGCAATCATACTTCTATATTGCAGGTACATTTTTCTGAAAGTCTGTGAATATTTTAATTTAAAAGCCACGGACAGCAACCTAGAGGAGCTCTGACCGTGCAAAATGTATTCTAAATAGTTCCATGTGCACTGTTCATCTGGAGTCTCACTAGAAATGGATAACGACCTTGTATTTTGTACTCATTTACTCTGAATTAGCCAACCTTCTGTTTTTAATTACATACTTAATTCACCTAGCATGGTCTAATTACAGAAAACAAAACATCATTTAAACAAAAGGTGGCCTTGAACTTAATCTATCAAAACACCAGTTAGTTTTAAAAGTTTTCAGTTCTTAACAAACTGCCAAGACATGCAATAGCAATTTTCCAAATGTGATCATACGCTTTTATAGCAACAGATTTACTACACAATCAAACATCTGTATATACTTTAAAAACTGAATGTGCTGTCTCACTATTAATGCAAATTTGCTTAAATTTTGATAGGTCTAAAAAATCTTAAAGATGAAATTCATAGTACACAATAATTTTTAAATATCCAAGGTCATTTTGGCCTTGAAATGACAAGTTATCATAACCATGGCTACTTATTTATAAAGTGGTCCAGAACCATGCATAAACTCATCTGCGGAACTTTCCCTAACCTCCGGTGTGAACTGGTAGCTCTTCTCCTCTATGCTACTGTATCAGCCTATATATCTCTCAATCACTTTGTTTATGATGCTGACTTGTTATTATTGGTTTAAAGATCTGTCCCCTAACTAGATTACAAACTGCACAGAAGTAGAGATTATGCTTTTTATCTTGGTGTTCCCAACATGAAGCACTGTGCGTGGTACAAAGCAAGTCGTCAATACATGCTAGCTAAGTTAATATACTTAAATACAGTACTGTAAAACCATCACTATATGTGGATGACATGATCTTTTAACACAGAAAACTCTAAGGAATTCACTAAAAACCTGTTAGAACTGATAAATGAGTTCAGCAAGGTTGTAGGATACAAGATCAATATACAAAAGTCAATTGTATTTCTATACAGTAGCAATGAACAAACCAAACATGAAATTAAGAAAAACAATTCCATTCACAATTGCATCATCAAAAGAATAAAATACTACACCTATGTTCACTGCAGCACTATTCACAATACCAAAAAGATGGAAACAACCTAAGTGCCCATCAGTGGATGAAAAGATAAACAAAATGTAGTACATACATACAGTGGAACACTACATAGCTATCAAAGAATGAGTTCTCAAAACACAACATGGATGAATCTGGAGAACATCATGCTGAGTGAAATGAGTCAATCACAAAAGGACAAATAGTGTATGATCTCACTTTTATAAAAAGATAAGAATAGATATCACATTTTTCCACAAATAACACACCCACGTAAGTAACGCACCCACACATATAACACACAGCATAGTGCGCTTACAAAAACAGTGCAACGGGGTCGTGTGGATGGGAAAAAAAGGTATAACCATACTTTATTTGCGTAAAAATACGGTATATATACAGAGACCAACATTCATTGGTGGTTACCAGAGATGGGTTGGGGGAGAGAGGGGAGTTAACTTCTAGATAGTAGACCCTTGGTATTTTTGGTGATGGGAACGTAACACTGAACGTGGGTGAAGGGTACACAGCTTGATCAAGGTAAATGATGTCACTAAGATGTACACAAGAAAAAAGGACCTTCTGGTAACTGCTATGGCATATATGGTTTTGCAACAACAACCAAAAAACGTATGTGTGGGTATGTACACATATATGTATACAGGTATGTATATGTGAGTACATATAAGTGTAGGTATATATATACACATGTATGTGCATACATGCATATATATTAATATATATAATAAAACACATAGGGAGCACAGTTATGGATACTTCTTAGATATAAACAAACACCTCACTGGGTTTGAAGGCCTAGGACCACAGTCTCATGGGACAACTAGGTCAACTGGCATAATATACATCATAAAGTTTATGTACTACATCCTAGTTTGGTGAGTAGTGTCTGGAGTCTTAAAAGCTTGCAAGCGGCCATCTAAAATACAATAATTGGTCTCTACTCATCTGGAGCGAAAGAAAGTAAACCCAAGACTCAGAGAAGAAACTAGTCTGCAGGACTGTCTACAAGAACTACAGCCTCATCTACCCTGAGACCAGAAGAATGAGATGGCACCTGGCTATTACTACCAATCCTTCTGATCAGGGCCACAACAGATGGATCTTGACGGAATGGGAGAAAAATGCGGAACAGAGCCTCAAATTCTTAAAAAATCCAGACTTACTGGACCGGTTGAGTCTAAAGGACTCCCCGAGACTAGTGCCCTGAGATACTCTTTAAACCTTAAATCAAAATTATCCCAAGGTCACCTTTTAGCTAAAAAACAGATTGGCTCACAAAGTAAAGATTATCACCCATGAGTACTGTGCTCCTTTAAAAAACACCTATATGAAACCAAACAGTCAGCAATTACTTTAAAACAAAGATGAGACAGTAAGGGGACAGGAAAACTAGATTACTGGAAATGGAACAACCAGAACTGAAATAATGAGAATATTCATGCATTGTGAAAAATGTAACCAATGTGACTGAACAATTTCTGTAGAAACTATTGAATGAGAACCTAATCTGCTGTGTAAACTTTCACCAAAAACAGAATCAAATATTATTTTTAAGAAAGAATAAAATATTTAAGAATAAATTTAAAAGAGGAAAACTTATACTCTGAGAACTATGAAACATTGTTGAAAGAAATTAAAGAAGATATAAATAAATGGAAAGACATCCCATGTTCATGGATTAGGAGGCTTAATAGTCAAGATAGCAACACTCCCCAAACTGACCTATAGAATCTACAGATTCAGTGCAATTCCTATCAAAATCTCAGCTGAATTTTTCACAGAAATGGAAGAAATTCAGGAAATTCAAAATAGCCAAAATAATTTTTAGAAAAGAACAACATAATTGGAGGACACACACTTCCCAGTTTTAAAATGTATTACAGAGCTAACCACCAAACCAAACCCACCGCCACAGAGTGGATTCTGACTCATAACAACCCTACAGGACAGAGCTGAACTGCCTTATAGGGCTTCGAAGGCTGTTAATCTTTACGGAAACAGACTGTCACATCTTTCTCCCGCAGAGCGGCTGGTAGGTTCAAACCACCAACCTTTTGGTTAGCAGCTAAGAGCATTAATCACTGTGCTACCAAGGCTCCTACAGAGCTATAAGGCCTATTAATGAATCATTAAAAGAATATTATAATCATTTAATGGGTTATTAGTCTAATCAAGACAGTGTGGTACTCACATAAGAATAGGCATATAGATGAATGGAATAAAACCGAGAGTCCAAAATAAACCCTCACACTGATTTTCAACAAGGGTCCCAAGACAACTCATTGGGGGAAATAATAGTCTTTTCAACAAATCGTGCTGGGACAACTTGATATCCACACACAAAAGAATCAAGTTATATCCGTACCTCACACCATATACAAAGACTAACTCAAAATGGATCAAAGACTAAACGTAAGAGCTAAAAGTATAAAACTCTTAGAAGAAAACAAAGGTGTAAATCTTTGTGATCTTGGATTAGGCAATACATTCTCAGAAATGACACAAAAAGCACAGGCAATGAAAGGAACAATTGATAAACTGGACATCATCGAAATTAAAAACTTTTGTGCCTCGAAAGATACCATCAAGAAAATAAAAACACAACACACAGAATGGGAGAAAATATTTGCAAATTATATATCTGATAACGGCTTTGTACCCAGAAAACAGAGAACTCTTATAATTCAATAATAAAAAGACAAATAACTCAATTAAAAAATGGGCAATGCATATAAACAGACATTTCTCCAAAGAAGATATACAAATGGTAACTAAGCACACGGAAGATACTCAGCATAATTAGAAATCAGGGAAATGCAAATCAAAACCACAATGAGATACTATTTCAAAGCCACTGGGATGGCTGTTCTACTCTGTCCTGTAGGGTAGCTATGAGTTGAAATTAACTCAACACACAACAACAGGATGGCTATAAACAAGAAGACAGACAGTAAAAAGTGCTGTGAGGATGTGGAGAAACTGGAAACCTCATACACTGCTTATGGAAATGTAAAATGGTACAGTCACTTTGGAAAACAGACTGGCAGTTCTTCAAAGGTTAACACAGAATTATATGACCCAGAGAACAATTCTGCCCCAAAGTATATGCCCAAGAGAAATGAAAATATATGTTCACACAAAAACTTGTACAAAACTGTTCATAGCAGCATTATGTCTAATAGCCAAAAAGTAGAAACAACCCAAATGTCTATCAACTGATGAATGGATTTGGCCACTTTTATAGTGGAATATAAAAAGGGATGAAGTGTTGTGATACATTCTACAACATGGATGAACCTTGAAAACATTATGCTAAGTGAAAGAAACACATACAAAAGGCCTCTACTTGGAATGTTTTTTCTCCAGATAGCCACAGGCTTACTCTCTGCTTGGTCCTTTATCTCCTTCAAGTCTTTACTCAAATGTTACCTTCTCAGTGGGGCCTTCCCCAATCACCCCAGTTAATGTTGCAAGCCCCAGTCCCCTAACATTCCTCTCCCCATATCTTTATCTGCTTTTTTCCTATCACGTTCTGTCATACCGTATAATTTACTAATTTATTATGTTAATTGACTCTCTTCTCCATTAGAACATAAGCTCTATTAGGGCAGATAATTTTGTCTGGTTTATTGACTGGTATATCACCAGTTTCTAGAATAGCATCTGACACGAACTAGCCACTTTTGGGTATTCTTGATTCTTTGCAGGGTGAATACAAATTTTAGAATCAACATGTCAAGTTCCACAAAAAGTAATTGTGACACTGTTGAACGAATCTGAACAAACATGAAAGTTCACTCCCTCCACTCCCCCAAAAGTAGCTACATACGTTAAAAATGCAGGCATTTATAGAAGCTCTTCACTGCTTAGAAATAAAGACAAGAATTCCACATCCCTGTATTTGGAACTACTACCAAGATAAAGGATCAAACATCAGTCAACAGAGAATGGATGCACAAAATGTAGAATAACCATTCAATGGAATACTATCTAGCAGTGAAAATGCATTACTACGGCTTCATGCATCAACATGGATAATCCTCAAAAATATACCGTTGAACAAAAAAATTAAATCACACAAGCATACACAAAATATGATCCCATCTAGATACTAAATATGATCCCATCTGTACAAAGTTTGAAACCAGCAAGACCAAATAATATGTTATTTAACTGTATATATTTAATTGTATATATCTAGTTGGCAAAACTACAAAGAAAAGGATGGGAATAATTAACATGAAAGCCAGGACGGTAGATACTTCTGGAGGGAGGGAGAGGTGGGAGATACACAGGACTCTTCTAAGGAACTGCACTTTATACTGCTTAATATGGGTGGTGGGTATTGGGTATATGTGTAATTATTCTTTAAATTGTACATATAATGTTTGATGCACAAGATTTGGAATATAAATAAAAATGTATCTTATAAAAGGTAAAGGTAGAAACAAATATAAAAGAAAGCAATTACAGAAATAGAAATATAATTGATGTCTGTTAAGTCTTGGGACATATATTTTAAAATGTCACATACCTTGACAAAAAAGAGCAGCATAATTTACAGAAAGAAGAGTGTATATATTTTCCCTCTTTATTATAAAAAAAACTTCAAATATCCATAGAAAAGTTAATATTATAATGAACACACCCATATACCCCCTGCTTTGATTCAATTGTTAACATTTTACTGTGTTTGCTTGCTTTAGTTCTACACACACACATACATACACACACTTTTTATTTTGAAGCATTTGAAAGTATATGCAGACCATGATGGCATTTCACACTTAAATACTTCAGCATACATCTTCTAAGAATATTTTCCTACATTACCACAGTACTACTGTCATCGAAAGAAAATGAATGATATGTCTATAAAATCATCTAATATCCAGAGAATGTGTATTTTTTTGAAGAACACAAAGGTTGGGAAACAAATATAATAAGCAATGTAACTGAAAGGCTGCCTATAATAAACGCATTTAATATTCTGAGGGAATAAATATTTATTTGCTTAGAAAACTCACTGAGTTTGTTATCTGTGAACTGAAGTGAATTAAAGCCAAGATGGGTAGAGTCAAACTTCCCAACAACATATAAAAACTCGCTGCCATTGAGTTAATTCTGACTCGACCCTATAGGACAGAGTAGAACTGCCCCACAAGGTTTCCAAGGAGCAGCTGGTGGATTCCACTGCTGACCTTTTGGTTAGCAGCTGAGCTCTTAACCACTGTGCCACCAGGGCTCCAACAAAAATGTGTACAATTTATAGAAAGAGTCATTAAAAAAATTAATAAAAAAAATCACAACACGTGGTTTGACACTGGAATGAAATTTGTGAAATTAGGGCTGTCCAGGAAAACGTAAGCTGCGCCACTCACTGTAAATAGGCTACAAAGAGACTGGGATGATTCGGTTGCACGGTACTTTGAAAACAGACAATGTAAGAAAGTTATCACCTACAGCCAGACCCAGGAAAAACAAAAGTATGAAGATACAGACCCCCAGGGAGGATGAACTAGGCTCGAGGCATAACTGTCTATGTATTACAACTAATTTCAAAAATAAATTTCACTATTCTGTAATTTAAGATTGTGTACCATCTACTTAAAAATATTTTGTTTCAGACATTCAAGTTATATGTCTGTTGCTTTAAAAGAAACACTTTATATTATCATATTTTTTCCGCAAATAACGCATCCACACATATAACACGTGACACAGCTCGTTGACCAAAATAGCAGGGGAGGGGGAGTTGTGTGGTTGGCAAAAAGGTATGACGTGTGCATTATCTGCGTAAAAATATGTAGCTGTTATTATACTTACCCAAAAAAAAACCCCAAACCCATTGCTGTCGAGTTGATTCCGACTCATAGTGACTCTACAGGACAGAGTAGAACTGCCCCATAAGGTTCCCAAGGCTGTAATCTTTACAAAGCAGCTGGTAGGTTTGAACTGCTGACCTGTTGGTTAGCAGCCAAGCGCTTTAATCACTGTGTTACCAGGGCTCCTTGTTATTATACTTACAGTTGGCAACTCCTAAGTCAAAAAGATGTTATAAATATTCTGCTACTGTAATCATCTATCCACTAAGAAGGAGGAAAAAAATTGTTGTGGCTCATATCGCGTGATTCCATTTATATGACACGTCCCAAAGAGACAAACTCATAAAGACAGAAAGTAGACTGGTGGTTGCCTAGCACTGGACAGAGATTGAGGGTAAATGGAAGTGACTACTAATGGTTACAGGGTTTCTTTTTGGGGTGATGAAAATATTCTAAAATTGATTACAGTGATGGTTACACTCTGAAGATACTAGCTAGAAACCACTGAATGTACACTTTAAATAAGTTAACTGTATAGTATGCAAATTATCTCAATAAAGATGTTATAAAAATACTTAAAATAGTTGTGGCTGATTATGTTTTAGGTTGATTAAAAACAAGCCATAATTTAGAAAAAAATATGGGAAAATGAATTAAAAATAAAGTTAACAACTTAGGACCAAGAATTATTATCACAATCTAAAAGAAATTAAAGTAAGCAAAATTACTGGTACGTATATTCAAAAAAGTCCCCCCCCCCCCCATTTTACCAAATGGCTTTGATCTCTTTTAAATGCAAAACAATTAGGAAAGGTCAAGGTAGAAATAAATGATGTATTCTTGCATGCTTTATAAAATGAATAAACAACAAAAGCTCTGGGAATTGATTTAAAAAGAAAAAAAAATGCTTTCCAAAACTCATCCCAAATTTGCCCAATCAAGTAACCAGTTTCTTTCTAATCATCTACCTTAGATACTTTTTTTTTTTTTTTTTAACTCAAAGAAGTTTGTTTAATGATCTAACCTGTTAGGGATTCAGCATATGATGAAAGCGAGCCTGTAGAAAGTAAAATAATTACAGGAACAAAATACCTTTCATTCTCTTAACTTGGACAAAATACGGTTAGACAGGATTAACTAGCAATTTCTTAGGAGGTTCTCTAAGGTTTTCCTAAGCACTCTTAAGGTTAGTACTGCAATGTAAATTTTATTTTTAAATATTTTAAAAATTACACATGTAATTTATACTCATAACAATTTCAAATACGTGTGTGTGTCTAAATGTATTTCATTTAAAAATCTAAATTTATAGGAGTAAAATCCTTAAGCTGTGGTATATAAGCTACCTTGTAGATAAAATCTATGTTTCACTTAGATGTATACTGTGCAAATTAATAGGTTAGTAAATTTAATGAAAACATCTTGATGAAATTATTTTAATACTTTTGAAATACGTTAAATTTTGACTTGAGAGAACTGTAGATAGTAGTCAAATAGTTCCTTTAGCAACAAGGGTATAAAATAAACTATCTCACAAACCTAATTCTAGAGTCTATCAGAGATTAAAACTTTTAAACCTTAAACTGACCACAGATGAAAGTATATTGTGGAATAAAACAAATACAGAATGAGAAATAATATGACTAACAAAAATACTCTTTTAACAAGATTGTAAGTAAACCTAAATACCAAAAAACAAAACCAAACCCACTGTCGTCGAGTCGATTCTGACTTACAGCTACCTCATAGGGTTTCCAAGGCTGTAAACCTCTATGGAAGCAGACTGCCACATCTTTCTCTGGCAGAGCCGCTGGTGGTTTCCGTGAGCACATATTGAAGTTAGTCCTTATCCCATATTCTATCAAAAAATTCTATTTTTCTACTCACAGAAGTTACTGCAATAACAAAAACATACTTGAAAATTAAGTCTAATATTTTTTCTAACACTTGCTAAGGTCTTATTTGAAATACAATATCATGTTCAGTAACATTTATTCAAATCACTTATTTAATAAAAAGTTCTCTATTTTGAAATTTTGTAGGGTTCAATATTAGGGTTTTTTAATTTTTTTTTTTATTGTACATCAGGTGAAGGCTTACAGAACAAACAATTTCTCATGAAACAGTAGTACACATATTGTTTTATGACACTGATTAACAACCCCACAACATGTCAACCCTCTAACTTCTCAACCTTTTTTTTTTTTTTTGGTGAAAATACACATAGCCAAAGATACACCATTTCAAAAATTTCTACATGCACAGTTCAGTGACATTGACTACGCTCTTCCAATTGTGCTGTTATTCTCACTTAAGGTGAAGGCTTACAGAAGAAAATAGTTTCTCATTTAACAGTTACTACAAATGTTGCCCTTTGACAATGGTTAACAATCTCACAACACATCAACAATATCCTTACTCAACCTTGGGTTCCCTATCACCAGCTTCCTTGTCCCCTTCTGCCTTCTGGCCCTTGTCACTGGACTTGTACCTTGTTAGTCTCATTTGGTTTTACGGGACTGTCCACTCCCAGGCTGAACAGTGAACCTCGGAGATAACTTTACCACTGAGCTGAAAGGGTGTCTGGGGGCCATACTCTCAGGGATTCTCCAGTCTCCTTTAGGCCAGTAAATCTGGTCTTTTTTTTGGTGAGTTACAATTATGTTCTACATCCTTCTCCAGCTCTGTCCAGAACCCTCTGTTGTGATCCTGGTCAGAGCAGTCAGTGGTGGTAGCTGGACACCATCTAGCTGTACTGGACTCAGTCCGGTGGAGGTCTTGGTAGCTGTGGGCAATTAGTCCTTTGGACTAATCTTTTCCAGTATTAGGGTTTTTTTTGCAAATTCCAAAGAAACATTTATAAAAGAAAAGCACTAGGCTTCAAACTGAGTCCTGTCAATACTGGTATACAGGTTACACACAAACATAAATCAGAGCAGAAACTGGCAAAGTAAAAGAAAGATCTTGAGAATTCATTATTCTAATACACAGTGAATTTCTATAATGAAGAAAGAATAACTAGGGAAACTAGATGTCATTTTCTTATGCTGCTATTAAATATTATTAACAGTCAAATGCAATTTAATACCTAATCCAGAGACACACCACAAATATGCAAGTACTTTTTTTGTCTAAGAAGCCCTGGTGGCGCAGTGGTTAAGTGCTCGGCTGCTAACCGAAAGGTCGGCAGTTCGAACCCACCAGCTGTTCTGCAGGAGGAAGATGGGGCAGTCGGCTTCTGTAAAGAGCACAGCCTTGGAAACCCTATGGGGGCAGTTCTACTCTGTCCTGTAAGGTCACTATGAGCCGGAATCAACCCGATGGCAATCGGTTTTTCGGTTTGTATTTTTGTCTCTGTCAGAAGACAGTTATGTATGCTGTTTTTCCCTTTCCAGTTTCTAAATCAGTTTTGCAAATGATTACAAAATGTTTACCAGGCCAAACATCTCCACGCTCCCCAACCCCACCCACAGACCTTCCTTACCCTTTTAGCCCCTGTAACATCAGTGGAATTTTTTAACTGTACATAAAGTCTAACTAGTTGTAAGACTTATTCATAGTTGCTCTAAATGACATTATAAACTAGTATCCTTTTGAACTGTCCACAATTTATACAAGATATTTAAATCCAGTTTTTTACAGCCAGAAGTCACATTTGAAGAAACAAGACAACAGCAAATAGACTGAAGGTAAATGTATCAAATTTACAATTCCTCTTACAATTAATTCTTTTTTAAATTTTATAAAGGAGCTGGCAGTTGGGGGTGGGGGAAACGTTTGTTTCAGTTTTGCAAGCATCTGATTTGACTGGATAGCAAAAAAGTGGATTGTGTTAGGCTGTAGTCTATTCTTTAACAGCTAAAATAGATAAAATAGGATAACCTTCATTCTGAGTAACATGGAAGGAGAAGATCATCGTACAGGGGTGTTTTGCAAGTTGCTCCCTTGACTGAGTTGCTTAATGAGAAGGTACACAGAGGATATTTAAAATACTTTCTTTGAATTAGAGAGAGAGAAGAAGAAAGATCAAAAACTAAAAAGGGGGTTTACTTGGTATGTTTCTCTAGAACAACTAAAGCTAGAACATTAAATGTTAATTTATATTTAAACCAAGTAATCTCAAATAATTCTTTAAAAATATGAAGAATAACATTTTAACCTCAATGTTAACCTTATTGATATTTTCCTATCTTCTGGAAATATAAAACAAAAAGTAGTTCCTATCAAACGAATGAAATCTAGTGCTTTTTCGTATTTGCTGAATTTGAATCACTTCAAATGCAATATGTAGAATTTAATATTTATCTACCTTTCACAAAATTTTAAACACAATAATGTAAATTTCTGGATTTTAAAAATAGGAATTAACTATTACATATTTTGTACATCTCTGATTATTTTTATTTTTAAGAAGAGGGAAAAAAAAGTTAAAATTCTTTCTATTCTAAAAATAAAAAAGAGAATATAATTATGTAGCCATGTGTGTTTTAGAATATGTTCTCTTAAAGAAAAGCTCATTGATGCTACCCTAAATATAAGAAACCATATATATTGTTAAGTACATCAGTATGGAATTGAGTAAAAGTATTACCTGGTAAATTTCTTGAATGCCTTCTCTCATATTGTTACCACTTCTTTTTAGAATTTATCATGAATTAAAATAATACCTTCCTAAAAATGATCAGGGGAAATATATGGGTGCATAAACATCATCGACTTTCCCCTGGAAATATATTATCAACATGAACACTATGATAGAAAAGTGCAAGTACTTTAAAACTGTTTCCCCTGCTGCAAGAAGCTGGTTTTTATTATTTGATGCTTGTTTAAAATACTAATATACAACAGAATTTTCCTAAATTACAAAATAAAGATGTCTTTAGAGGAATATTCACTTCACTTAGAGAATTAAACTGTTATTGACAGCTAAACTGATATACATGACAATGTTTTTAATGTTTTAGCTATTAAACAGAAACTGGGGTGAAAAAATTCCATATGTGCCATGTTTAAAAATAGCCTTTAACTTTTAAGATGGATATGTGTTTGCTGTTTTAAACTTTCACAGCAATAAAACCATAAATGGAGATAATGGTTGTTGATTCTCCTTAGCAGGCATTCTATTTATTTTCATAGTTCAACCTCCAGACTCAACTTTTATAAATAGGCAAACAAATAATAAAATATTATCTGGAGGTGCAAGATATATATAATTTTTGAAGAAATCTCATTATAGAATTCTACAAGACATGAACCAATTGGCAGTACCCAATTTATAAAATATTTCATTAGAATAAGCTAAAAATTTCTCAGCAAAAAGCTAGTAAAAGCAGACATTAACTACCTATCTTATTTAAATCCCTCTTTTGAAAAAACTTAAAACTAAATTTTTTAGTAAATGATCTCAGAATTTTCATTCTGGTCCTTGCAATTACTCATGCATGGTCCTATGTACCCAGGGCCACCGGAAATTCTGTAATCTTAGCATAAATTCTGAATGTTGGTCAGATATTACTATTCAGTGAAACCTAACTTCAATTAATTTTAAATGTATCTTTCCACATTTTTTCTTTCATATTATTATTCTTGAGCCTGTCAAAATCTGATTTTTCAGATCAGTGGGGTTGGATAATTTATCTATGGGTAACATAATTAAGTGTTCATATGCTTGTCTTCGTCAGTGGTCTGAGGTCTCCTCCAGGGCAACAATTCATTTAAATTACCCATGCTCAGTACCTGGCATGTAGCAAGGACATGAAAAATGTTTACTGGATAACTGATGAATGAAGGAAAAAACAAACTAAAATATTTGATAGAGACAGAAACAGGAAATGCTCTAAAATATATTATAAGGTCAGTAATGTTTATTCTTATAAAAGAATGCTGAGTGGGGTTTTTTTTAGCTGCTCCTGAACTGAAGACTAAGGCTTACAACAAAGACAAAGATGAGGCACAAACAACCCACATCTTGAAGACAGCTGCCAAGCAAATAGGGCCAGACTGCAACCCCTAGCTTCCTATGAGGTTACAGAATGAGCCCCATCATTCCCAAATCATCACCCTAGCCCACATAAGGAGATGAATGAGGGCAAGGGTGACTCAAGAGCACTGGGTGCAGTGTTTGTCACAAGATCTTCCTCATCCAAGCCAAGTTGGGGAACACCAAAATATTTAGTCACAGACATGGCTGGTCCCTGCAAGAAGGAAAAACTGGCATCTCACTTCCCAGATGGACTGATTACTGAATAGGGAACCTGCAACTTTGCCCTGGTGCTGCAATGTAAAAGAATTTAGCCTGGTAAAAGTACTCTTGGAAGATTTGACATATGTCTCTGGAAATGGTGGAAGGTGGGGAAAAACACACTGACCTAGAATCATGCCCATTTCTTGCCTAGAAGTTTCTGAAAATGAGAGGCTTGGAGAAGCAACCTGAACCAGCACATCTAACAAAGCCATAGAAATAGTGTATCTGGGAAGAAGAGAATGGAGTAACTTCCATATTCCCTCTACCCACTCACCCATTCTAAGAGATCCTAGACATAGAACATCACTGATGCTCATGGCTCCATGTGAGAGAACCCGTTAGAGGAAGAAGCAAGAGCTGTCAGTCAAACGTACCCATGTACCACATAGAGGTAGGGCAGGGGTTTAGACTGGTAAAACAGAAGGAAAATACATCTGGCCATTTCTGAAGGAGGGTTGATTAAGGAGTCCAGGGTAAAGTGATCACCCCAAGAAAACCACACACACCATCTACATGAAAATAACAGCAGAGACATTCTGCAGTAGTCAGATAATCATGCCACTACCTTCACATGACCAAGGTTGGATGACCTCTGCCTCTCCTGTCCTTCCCCCAAACTGCCCCTTATGAGTTAGACCCATAAGAGAAGAAAGGACGTCACCTTCCCTGAACCTCTTAGCTGGCCTGCCCTGAGATGCAGGGTGGGGAAAAATCAGGTGAGATTTAAATCCAATTTCAGATTAAAAATTTAAACTAGTCAGACTAACCAAAAGTGAGCAGAAAGTTGTGCATTTGTCCAAGTCGTAGTATCTGAATCCCTGCTTTATTTTAATGGTTTTCACTTGAGCTTCTACCCAGAGTTCTGGTCTGGTGGCACGAGTCACCCATCTCCTCTCTTTATTGATTTATAGCTTTATCTTGTGGTTCAAGCTAGCCTCCTCAGTAAAAGCTTAGTAACAGTATAATTATTAAGTAGTGTAGGGAAAACTGGAGCCCTGGTGACACGGTGGTTAAGACCTTGCCTGCTGACCAAAAGGTTGGCAGTATGAACCCACCAGCCGCTCCTTGGAAACTTTTGCCTCTACTAGCTGTGAGTTGGAGTACTGGGTGGCACAAACAGTTAAACGCTGAACTGCTAGGCAGAAGGTTGGCTGTTTGAACCTACACAGAGGCACCTCAGAAGACAGGCTTGGCACTCTGCTTCCAAAAGGTCACAGCCTTCAAAACTCTATGGTACAGTTTTATTCTGCACACATGGAGTTACTAAGAGTCATATTGACTCAACGGCAACTAAGACCCTCCCCGCCACCACAACCTGTAAGTTATCTGACTTTGACCACAGAACTTTAATCTTTCTGCACCTCAGTTTCCTCAAATGTAAAAAAGGGATAATAATAGTATCCTTTGCAAAGGATCATTGTCACAAAAGTGCTTTGAACAGTGCCTAACACATAGGAAGATCTCAATATATATTAGCTAATTTTTTTTACTACTAATTGGTTTATTAGCCAGAAGCAAAACAATAGAAAAAAAAGTGAGCAGTGAAGTTATAGAGACAAAACTGCACATACCACTTTGAACTTAAAACTAGTTTGTTAGAAAAATAATTTCAGATGCTTCCAAGTTTCAAACTTAAAGCAGTTTCCTATCCTAAGTTACAGCAAAATGTGGCAGAGTAGTTCAAATGGATGGGGTCTGATAGTTTAGATATGAAGTCAAGAGGAAAAAAAAAGTTTAAGTTTAAATTAAGTTAAAAAAAAGTTTAAATTCTGACAGATCAGGGCAACTGTTGTAAAATACAGAAAGGAGCGCCGGGGTCAACTAAGTTCTGGAAAACGCTTTTAAAAAACGACAACAAAAAAGGTGCATTTTTAGTAGATCGAGAGCCCTGCTGTTAAAACCATGCCTACTAGAGTCCTAGGATTGGGTAATAACTTAATAATTTCCTTAACTCAGTTATTTAAAGAATATTTTTCTGGAAGACTGTACCTATAATTCCATAATAAAAGGAAATGAAAAAACTTGTTTTCAGGTACATTAGCTGCAATTCACTGATTTCTGCAAATCAAGGGGAACTTAGCTACACCTTGTTTCTATTGTGCCTCATATATAGATATGCTAAGGGAAAGTCTTTCAATTTTCAGTCACGGCAAGAATGATTAAATGTTTAAGACCAAAAGAAAGGCAATTTCAGGAATCACTGTACTCATCACTGACATTCCAATGTGTTAAAGACTGAATTTCTTTTCATCAAAGAATATAATCACTAAAATGACTGTTCTAGATTTTTCTTCCAAAAGCAACAATAACCCACAACTGACTACACATTTCATTTCACTAGTTAATGAAAGAATATGGCTGGTTATTTGTTTCTTATATATTTATATATCTTTAGTCTTGAATATTATACAGCTTCATTTGTATTCTTACCATTATTGAGTTAAAAACTAAATTGAAGGTCTATGGGATTACAATTTGATACTCTAATCCAGGCTACTGAGCCTTTTTAAAGACACTTTTATTATTTTGTTCATTCTTAATTTTATATTGTTAATAACTGTTCAGCTATTAATTATTAACAACTGCTTTAGCTAGTACGGTATACTGCAACAATACTTAATCCTTAAAAGAATGCTTCTTTGTTAAGAGCCATGAAAATGTGCCTTTTCAAAATAAATCAATGAAACTAAGATAATGTCGTCTAAAACTCTTTTATCTGCTACTATACATAACATTAGTTTGATAACCTCTTTCACTTAACCTCATTAAGATACGTCTGTATTTCTGGAAAAAGGATGTTCCTACTATTGATGGGCAAAATTACAAAGGAAAGCTAATTTGGTGTTGAGTCAAGACACCTAGGTCGTGGATTAAAAAAAAAAAAAGCTATTATTTCCCGGAAAATATACAATCTGCCTATAGAAGGTGTTCTATTTTAATGAGCGAGAGGTACTATGGAAAAAAGGTTGCCAGCCTAATGTTAGGACAGGAAAAAAGGTGTCGGTATTAGTTCAACCAGGCCAACAATTCTAACAGTCTCAAAAAAAAAAAAAGATGTACTTACTTCTGATGGTGAAAAATACATCAGAAAGTATGATAGGAGTCAGTTATGGAAAGCCCTTTTATGATACTGAACTACGGTGCATGTTTTAAAACCCAAATTAAATATAAAGATACAAAAATAATTTCTGATACAAAGAAATTTCACTTATGACAATTAAAATAAAAAACAACTCTTTCATTATCAAAATACAACCTGATACATGCATTACTAGTAACCTCAATCAATCTTAACAACTTATTTGGAATCTAATAGTTTATTTATTTAAGAAGTAAACACAGTAGGGCATCAGTGTTTATAGAAGTAAACACTGTGGGGCATCATAAATTAAAAGGTGATAAATCACACTGTCCACTCTTTTGATCCTGAATTCCAATACTGGTTCTTAACATCTCTTTTGATGTAATTGCTCCAAAAGTCCCTGATGCTTACTGACTAAACATCCAGAATTGAGGTTATGAACAGAAAGCCCATGCAGTCAAAATAACTTCTTCCGACATCAGTATTACCCATAACGTATGTTTAGAGTAAAATATCTTTGTTTTAAAATGTAAATCAGTCAATTTCTCAACACAATCTTCTAAATAAATGACATGTTAAGAAGAACAAATTACTATGAGGAAAGTTTATGCTTTGTAGAACTTTTTGGTAAGCCATTTTTCTTTTTGCCATGTGCTTTAAACACCTTGATAAATTGCAACACAGTGACAATAAACCACATACTGCACCTGTGCTTTCTATCTTCTAAATATGGACTTTCTCAATTTAATTTGCAAAGAAAATGATGATATCTCCAGTTTTAACTTAAACTATTACCTAAATTACCATAATTAGCTCAATATATCAGTAGATCTTGCCTAGATACAACCACTAAATAAAAATTTCAGAAATTACTGAGGCCTGGAACAGTATATTTAGGAAAAAGAAAGCAAAATATTCATTCTACCTCAGGTGGCCAAATGGATAAAATTACTGAAGGAAAAAGAAAAACCTGTGTAGCAGTTCCAGAGACACTAAAGTTTTGGTTGTCTTTAACTACTATAGAATCAATTAAATTCAGCGACTAACTATTTTTCTACTTGTATATAAACACTTGTCTTTGATGCAGGCCAATCTCCTTTCAAAACAAAGGTTATGACTGTCTTAAATGCCTCAGTAGATTGGTGGACAAAACCTTATAAAATTTTTACATGGACCTAGACAATCACATGATACAACTGTGCACACGCCACACCATCTGCTGGATACAATTGCCAGCACAGATTTCGTGAGCTGGCAAAAGACCCAAACAGTCAAGAATTCTGCAAGTATTTCAAAGTGCAGGCTTCTCATTAATTTTAATTTCCTGTTGGCTCTACAAGGAAAGAGTGAGTAGTGAAAGCACAATGTGTCACATACACTGAAGTTCACACCACATGTACACCTGTAATCATAAACTCTTATCCAGGGCTATCCACCGAAACACTTGGGATTTTTGTGTTTATTTCTTCTTTACCCTACAATAAATAAATCTGAAATACCTACAGTTATCTTTTCATACTTTGTTAATACTCTTGCAAACATCTGGAAATACTTGACAATAATCATTTAATTAATGCAAAGCTAATCGGTGACAATGTGCTTAAATACTTCACTCAACTGACGTGTTTTCCTCAGTCCACAGAGCTAAGGACCTAAGAGAACAAGAAGTTCTTTGACTAACGAGTACATGACAAGGGAAACTTTCAGCTGACATCTCTAAAAAGAGCAAAAACATCATCTGTATTTAAACAGAGAAAGCAGATCATGGCATACTGCTACACTAGTAATAACTGGTAGATGCAGTGCTGGCTCAAGTTTTTACCATATGGCTTCCTACAGCTGTGGTTGGAGTTGCTGAGGGCTCACTAAAGGGCTGGCATTGCTGCTGTGTTTTTGTCGGCTCTTGTAGCCCACTGCTGTCTCCAGTTTCTTTATTACCCCTTCATAACTGCTGCCTTGTTCTAGGAAGGTGAAAATATCCTGGGAAAGAAATATTTCTCCAAAATAAGAGGAGATTCCTAAAATGCCCAATGGTGGCTCCAGCAGCAGAGGTGGTACCTTCTCCAGGTTGACTGTTTTTTGCATTTTGCAGCAGTGAGGTTTTTTTCCTATCATCATACTGACTTGTCAAACTCAGGAATCAAGGGTAGGACTGCAGAAAACCTAAGAAAGCCCCAGCCAAGTTTATACTTGGATGAGAAGGTGACTTTTTTACCCCCCTCAGCCACAATTATTGAGACTTTTTCTCCAGTGCAGCCCTGGAGGATTCTTGTGCTCAAAAGAACATAAGTTGAATAAATATTTAAGACTCACAGTAATTAAGAAATGTTAACTTATAATTCAGTTTGAGTCCTAATTATCTAATATCTCTTCCACTAGTAATTATCGCCAAGCCAATTTCTTTTTTTTTTTTTTTTTAATTTGGAACCAATCTAGTGGGTTAACAGATGTCTTTTAAAATTTTTGTTCTTATGCCAAAATCTTTACATTGCCCAAAATATATCTATTTAAATATTTTACTGTAATTTCTGCAAAACATGATCTACACGCTCTCTGTTTAACACTAAACAATCTGGATGCTATAGCTGTTTGGAAATAATTCCAACAAAAATTGAAACATTAGACTAGTGCTATAATAAACAAATTTGCCTTTTACATTTTGTTTTAGAAATCTTCATAGGCACACTCTAAGCAGAACATTTTTTAGTAGAGTTAAAATAATAGGTTCAATTAGTCCAAATCTATTTTATCTCTTATCTTTTACGCTATCCCCAAATTGGTGATGTAAATTACATTCTCTTCTCATCTCATTACATCTAGGAACACAATGTGAAACAACAGTTCACAGAAAATCCATAGAACAAATACTAAAGATTTAAAACACACAAATTTTATTGCACATAGGCTCTAAGGTAAAGAATGCTTCCTACTCTACACATCTGCTTAGCAGGTGCCTCTCTGATTAAGTTTTGTCCTTTAGGAATCTGTTTTGAATACTACAAAAGACAATGAAGTGTTCTCCTTCATTTTTCTTTCTTAAAAGTTATTTTCCTCAAGGCAGGAGGATAAGCTTTATCTCCTGGAAATAAAGTCAAAACAACGCCAGGTTTTCTTTTGAGCAACTTCTATTAAACAGACATAGGAATCACACAAAACCCCGTTCTCTTTTGGAAGGTAGCCTTGAGATACATCATTAAGAGGAGGTGAACACATACACTTTAGCACACTGTACTTTGATGAGTCACATTTTTTAACATTCTATATCTAATGTATGATGGAATGAATAAGACCAGATTTCCCTTATCATTACCAGCTGATGTCTTAAGTAGAAATCTGCCTTTGCTTTTGGTCCATTTCCTTACTTTGTAAGCAAAGTATTCCACCAAACCATTCACACTTTGCCCCACCTATGCTTCTTCTTTCCCGACTCACTTTTCTCCCCTCTCACACACTTTTCCTTGTCTTCATCACATATTACTCTTAGCAATCCTTTATTCAGCTCTTGACAATCCTTCACTTATTTATCTTTTATTCCCATTGATACTCCCCTCAGTGGCTATTACAAACATATTCCACTTCCTCAAAATGACGAGAGTTGAGCAGTTTCAGTTGACAGTTGTAGGAAATGTTGGGGAAGGAGGAACTGTTCTGGTCAATGCTCCATCCCTCCCCGACTCCCTTTTTAAGACTGTATGCCCTGTATAAGTTAGAAGAGAAATAAAACACCGAATCGAGTCATATGATCCCCTGAAGCCCTTTCTCTGCTATGAAGATAACTTCCTTTATCTTTTTACCTTCACTTCTATCATTTAGTTCCTCATCTTAAACCAAAAAGAGTACCCTGCAATCCAGTAAATCAGCTATTTCTGTTGATTAATATTTTCTAATGCCACCTACATCTATTTTTGTCTTTGCTGTTTCTTTTCTTTTCCATGACCTACCCACTACCATCGAGTCGATTCCGACTCATAGCGACTCTACAGGACAGAGTAGAACAGCCCCATAGGGTTTCCAAGGCTGTAAATCTTCACGAAAGCAGACTGCTACATCTTTCTCCTGCGGAGCGGCTGGTGGGTTTGAACTGGACCTTTTGGGTGGCAGTCGAGAGCTTTAACCACTGCGCCACCAGGGCTCCTAAAACGCATGACAATGTCTGTATTACTGCTATGAATTACAACTTAATACTTCATTAATTTGTATCTTATTTTCTTAACTAAATTAGTGTATATGTAATTTTTTTACTCATAGTGCTTAGCAAAATGCATCTAAGTAGACATGTAAACATTTGTTAAATTAGTTCTATGCTTTCTAAAAAAAAAAAAAAAAAAAAAATGTAATTCCCAGATAGGAGGACTCCAGATCTAGGATGAGCTAGAAATGTTACAAAAGTTTACTTACAGGAGCTGGCCACTGGAAAAATCAATCCTCTGATTCATAAACTAGAATGTGCCTAAGAGGGACAGTGGAAGGCTGCATGTCAAAGTCTTTGTGTATGTGAAAAGTAATAGGGACTGAAACAGTCCTTATCAAAATCATCACTGACCTCCAACTTCCTACATTCAATATTCTAATTTCTGTTGGATTCTAACTATCAAGTAGATTATTTGAAAGATAATCACAATAATTCCTTTCATCCCTGCACACAGAGCCTTTGCAACAGACTTTGCTGCTTCTTCCATCATGAGATGAAATCTATTTCCACAATCCTCGAATCTGGACTGGGCTGTGACTTGTTTTAACCAAGAGAATATGGCAGACATGACACTATGCAGATTCTGAGTCTAGATCTCAAGAGGCCTTGCAACTTCTGTTCTCACCCTTTTGGAAGGCTGCTACTACCACATAAAAAGCCAAGGCTTCCTGATGGTGATATGTGACCCTGCCAACAGCCAGTACAACTTCTAGACACGAGTGATGCCATCTTAGAGACACATCCAGCCCCTGCCAAGCCAACAGATAATTGTGGCCACCTGAGCGACCCCAGTAAGACCAGCAGAAGCAGCTCCCAGCTGAACTGACCCAAACGGCTGGCCCACAAAATTGTTAGCAAATAAAATAGTTATTACTTTAAGCCACTGAGTTTTGGGGTGATAGTAACGACTAACGGAAACAGAATTAAGTAATTTTATCTGCCATTTCTTAACCATTATTAGTTATTCATTACTTTGTAGCTAATTTCGGACTGTTTCCTAGAGGCTATTAACATTTATTCCAACTGAGAGAAGACAGCAGTCTTTGATGCTAAATACTCTGCATTATTTATCATGTTCATGAATGATTTAAAGCCTGAGAGTCAGCAATCTAAATTATGAAAAAAAAAAGTTAAAGTATGTAGCTTAAAATGAAATTTTACTAGTACTATATAGATATACAGATTTTACATTTTTAGTTTCTAACTTCAAAAGTGAAAAAACAATGAGCAGATACAACAAATGTTTTCAGGCTAACCTGTCTACTGCACTGCTAATTTTTGCTAGCAATTAATACTGAATTTATTATGGATATATTTTGAAACTTAATTATCCGATTATTTAAAAACTTAAATAATCTCAGTATTAAGGAGAAAAGTACTTAAAATTAAAAATATTTATAATCTGAAAGCACTCAGAGGCATGTTGTCTAAGAAAAATGATTTAAGATTATTTAGAAATTATAAAGTAATACAAGCATCTAAAATTTTATATACTTATGAATAAATGTATTTGTAAATAAATATAGCTATAAAGGGCTATAGTTGTTAATGGACAATATACTAAAGTAACATTATCATTAAAAACATGCTAAAGCCAAAATTTATTCTATAATTTTTTTTTCTCCATTAAAAAACTTATTTTGAGAATTTACCCTCTTAGCTTCTGGAAATAGTTGCTCCAGAAAAGTTCATTTGTATTCTATACATTCTTCAAAAGAAATAAATAATAAAGAGCAGGGAAGAAGGAATAAAGAGAAAATGCAACAAACTAGGTTATTAAACACAGTTTTAACTGACGTTTACATGGTAACTAGACATAAAATAAAACTATTATTTCTGACAAACCAAGTGGAATTAACACTTATTCAAGTAGAAACTAATTCAGTTAACTTTTAAAGTTGAGGCAAATTTCTCAAAGTCTATGTCATAAATACTTTCTCATCATTTACTTTGGTAACTAAGCCTACTGTCAGAAGTATCTCATATCTTGCATTATTAAAAACAATTGTCATTTTAGTTTTAAAGAGCCCTTTTTCTCTAAAGTTGGGCTATAATTTATTTAACTATAAAAGCAATTATTTACATGTCTCTTCAAGTACATTTCTATAAGAAAGCTACAATTTTCACCATTCCCCTACCCACATATGTGGTTATACACTGAATATTAATACACAGTCTATAATTTTATACAAACACACACAAACTATGCTTCTCAATGTGACGCCAAAATAAAGAAGGGTAAAACATAAATGGGAGAATTAAAATGTACTTACAAAATCATAGTCTCCATCTTGAGGAACTTTCCAGTTATCAGGAAAAACATTTTTGGACATAGGGAATGGTTCATGCATGTTCTGATTACAGTTTTCATGACTCTTGTTTTTGAAGTCCTGTTTATCAAAGTAGTCCATGAAAGATGGTCTTTGTACTTGTGATGAGGTTGCATTTCCTTATGTAAACAAAGAACATAAGAAGGGTATAAACTCTTAAAGTATGATTTCTTAGAGCAATATAATAAATTTGCACTGGTCAGAGTCAAGGTCAACATAGTCAATTTTATGAAGAACAAAGTAAAATAAAATGAAAATGAGAAGCAAAAAATTATACAGGCCAAACAAAAATTCAACTAATGATAGGCGAAGATCCAGAATATTCTTAGATTGTCAAAACATTTCAGAATTCTGGCAAAATCTTCATCATAATTTTATTAAAAATAATTTCAGATACATTTGAAATTGGTCAAAGAAGTAAAATTTAAAAACCTAAGTTTTTTTTTAAACACAGGAGCCTGCACAGTTATTGTCACTCTGCACCACTAACAGCTGCAAGAAATTATAATGGCTTTCCCAACTTTCTCTTATATCTCTTTGGTTCCTCATAGTCTGATTCCATCTCCTCTCCAATCCCATAGCTTCATCTATCATGTTTACATCAGTGTCTCCCAACTCTATATCTCCAGCCCGTATCTCACTCCTAAGTTCTATATTTGACTTTCCAACTGCTTACTATCAGACCACTTCATCTGAGGTGAGTCTGAGTTACCTCAAATTTATCAGTTCCAAAGGTAAATTCAAGATCTTTCCTTTAAGCCTGCTGCTCCTCATACCTGCCCTATCTCTGCCAAAGTTAACACTATTTACTCAATCCCCAGTCATGAACTTGAGAATTAATCCAGACTTCTCCCTTTCCCATCATATCAAACTGATCATTAGGGTTTTTAAATTCTACTTCTCAACACAGTTGTTTAAATCTAACCCTTTTTCTCTATCCACTGCCACTATCGTAGTTTAGTTTCTAATAATTTCTTGCCTAGGCCATTGTAGCAGCCTCTAAACTGGGCTCTTTGCTTCCAGTCTCCCCATTTTAACTCTGTTTCTACACTGTCAACATAATAACCTTTCTAAACGCAAATCAGACTGCATCACTCTTCTGCTTAGAACCTTTCAATGGCTCATCTTCCACAGGAGGAACAACACATCTAAACCAGTTGAGGATCTGGCCTCTGCTTACAATTTCAATTTCATCTCTTGCGATTTCCCTTCAGGTCCCTAAAAGTATCATGATGTTTCACACCTTTATGACTCTATGTCCTTCTGTTCATATGAAATTTCCTGCAAATTCAGATCAAATACCACCTCCTCTGAGAAGCCTCCACAGATTACCCTAGGCAGAATTAGGCTGCCTATGGATCTAGAGTACCTATGACAGGCCTCTCATTTAGTATTTGCTACAATGAGCTGTCAGTAGGGGTGAATATTCAAGGTTCTGTTTCTCTGCCACTATACTGTGTGTTCCTCAAGGAAAGGCCCATGTTTTATCCATCCTTCCATCTTCAGTATGTAGCAATATATCATACAGAGGTAGGAAACAATGAAAACAAGACACTGAATAAGTAAAAGCCAAAGGTAGTTATTAATTCAGGAAGAAACCACTTTTGTAATATATAATATACTTGTATATTTTTTTAAAACACTTTAAATAGGTAAGTTGATCTTTAAGTTATTACAATAATGAACAATTAAAGTAGAAAATAAACATTTGGAATAAAGAGATTTTTAATCTGACTGGCAGAGTCTTGATCAATGACAAGAAGGCATTTCCTATACAGTTCTCCAAACAATTGTTCACTTAGAAATTTCTTGTGAAGGAAAAGGTCCAAAGGACTAATGGACCACAGCTACCAAGGCCTCCACCATACTGGGTCCAGCACAGCTAGATAGTGCCTGGCTACCACCACTGACTGCTCTGACTGGGATCACAACAGAGGGTTCTGGACAGAGCTGGAGAAGGACGTAGAACAAAATTCTAACACACACAAAAAAGACCAGATTCACTGGCTTGAAAGAGACTGGAGAAACCCCGAGAGTATGGCCCCCAGACACCCTTCTAGCTCAGTGGTGACGCCACTTCCGAGGTTCACCATTCAGCCGGGGATTGGACAGCACCATAAAATAAAACAGGATCAACGAGGCACAGCAGTCCAGGGACAAGGACTAGAAGGCAGAAGGGGACAGGAAGGCTGGTGATAGGGAACCCAACATTGAGTAAGGACAGTGTTGACATGTAGTGGGGTTGTTAACCACTGACATAGGGCAACATGTGTACTAACTGTTTTGTTATGTAAACCTTCATCTAAAGTGAGAATAGCAGCACAAACAGGAGAACATAATCAATGTCACTGAATTGTGCATGTAGAAATTTTTGAAATGGTCTATCTTTGACTGTGTATTTTCACCAAAAAAAAAAAAAGAAAAAAGGTCAAGAAGGGAGAATGTTGACATGTCGTGGACTTGTTAACCAATGTCATAAAACAATATGTGTACTGACTGTTTAATGAAAAACTATTTATTCTATAAACCTTCACCTAAAGTACAATAAAAAAAATTAAAAGAAATAAAAAATTTCTAAAAATTTCTTGTGATGGGAAGTATACCTCCCTACAAGGAAGCCTGCTGGGTAACTGTGATGGTTAATGTTATGTGTCGACTTGGGTGGGCCATGATTCTCAGTATTATGCAATTATCCACCATTTTGTGATCTCATGTAAGGGGAGTTTTCTGGGGGGTATGGCCTGCATCCAGTAAATATGGATATCCTGGCAAAGCTCGCCCTCTTTTTCGATCCTGCATCTGACTCATCATTATTTGACCTCCAGTTCTTGGGAAGTCAGCCAGGAGCCTGCCACGTGACCTACAGATTTGGGGACTCACCAACTCCCACAGCCCCATGACCTAGCAGTCTAACACCTGACCTGCTGATTTTGGGTTCATCAGCCCCTGCAAGGAGCACTGGTGGCGCAGCGGTTAAGCGTTTGGCTGCTAACCAAAAGGTCGATAGTTCAAATCCACCAGCTGCTCCTTGGAAACCCTAAGCGGCAGTTCTACTCTGTCCTATAGGTCACTACGAGTCAGAATTGACTTGATGGCAATGAGTTTACCCCTGCAACCACGTGAGCCAGGAGAAGCTTCCAGTCTAACACTTGACCCATGGATTTTGGACTTGGCCAGCCTCCACAACTGTGTGAGCCATTTTCTTGAAATAAATCTCTCTCTACATATATTTGGAGCCCTGGTGGCACAGCGGTTAAGAGCTCAGCTGCTAACCAAAAAGTTGGCAGTTTGAATCCATCAGCCACTCCTTGGATACCTTATAGGGCAGTTCTACTTCGTTCTATAGGGCTGCTAAGAGTTGGAATAGACTCGATGGCAACGGGTTTGGTTTATATATATATATGTATATATACATATACACACACACACACATACACTTCAGTGGTTTTGCTCCTCTACAGAACCGAGCCTAAGACAGTAACTCTTAAGTTATAAAAAATAAAAAAATAAAAAATTTTTAAAAAACAAATCTGAGCTTGAAATCTGTCCTTCTGGAATTTACACTGAGTGTTCCAAATAAAGTACTCTTTTATAAACTAGCCCTTCAAACATATGAAGACAGAGAAAATGGCTCTTGTCTTGGCTGTCTGTTTTTCAGGTGAGGCCCATCCTCAGTTCCCTTCATATGACATGTTTTTTAGACTCATCATCATCTTGTTTACTTTCCTGTGGAGACATTATAAGGGTGAGGAATATGAAATTGTCAGGTAAGTGTCCTATCTCCCCTTTCCTTTCTCTAGCTTTTAGATCTCTGTGTGTCTTGTTTGGTAAATTTTGGAGTTTAGGCAAATTTGTTTAGGTGGGAATACGAGAGGGAGTGGTAACAGCAATGTTTGTTCATTTAAAAAATTTATTCTCATTATCTTAAAATGACAAGATTTTACTTACCAAAACAAAGTTTTTTATTCACTTCATTTATATTATGTGTTTTCACATCAACCATTATTTTTATGTTCATTAGGTTTTTCTTTATACAGGTGCAGGTCCTTATTTGCAAGTGTTCTAATTTTTGTTATTTTAAAAAATACCTACTCAGAGGCCTTTTTCATTTTCTTACGGGTGTTTTGATGGCTAAGCCTAATCTCTGATCCACTGAATCATTACTACACAACGTAAAGATGGAAATAATATAATTATAAATAAAAATAACATACTTTTTATTTTTCGGTCTATGAATTATTTCTTCTAAATATGTTTTGTCTGTTACCTTTTGTTAAATTTTAAGTTCCCTAAATGCAGGAACCCAAATCCTTTACCTAAATAATTTCGCAAATAAGATAACTATGACCATCAATGAATGTTTCTGACTTTCTATCCTGCTGCAAAAGACCTCTTTAACGTGTTCAAAAGCAAAGGTGTCACTTTAAGGATTAAGGTGTGCCTGACCCAAGCCATGGCGTGTTCAATCGCCTCATATGCATGCAAAAGCTGGACAATGAACAAGGAAGGCTGAAGAAGAGTTGACGCCTTTGAGCTGTGGTGTTGGCGAAGAATACTGAACATCCCATGGACTGCCAAAAGAATGAACAAATCTGTCTTGGAAGAAGTACAACCAGAATGCTCCTTGGAAGCCAGGATGATGAGACTTCATCTCACATACTTTGGACATGCTATCAGGAGGGACCAGTCCCTGGAGAAGGACATCATGCTTGGTAAAGTGGAGGGTCAGCGAAAAAGAAGAAGACCCTCAACGAGATAGACTGACACCGTGGCTGCAACAATGGGATCAAGCATAACAACAATCATGAGGATGGCGCAGAACTAGGCAGTGTTTCTTTCTGTTGTACATACGGTTGCTATGAGTCAAAGCTGCCTCAATGGCACCTAACAACAACAGCAATCCAGATGATCACTACTGATAGTCATGGGGGAGGAACGACAAGATGGCATGCAGTTTTCTATCAGTATTATTTTTGAATTAGTAAAGGCTATTAGTATTTCACTACTAGCAACTGTGTACTGGTGATAATAAATTTGAGAAAGTATTATGACTTCTACGATTAAGGAGAATGATTATGTCTCAGATGAGTTAGAATGAATCTGATATTCAGAATATGCGTGTATTAGTGGAAAAACAGAAGACTTTCAACACGACTATTTATCTAAGGACTCTCCCTCCAGCTAGAGCTGATCGGGCTTGAAAATAAGTATGACATGACATCTGGGACTCAAATGCTACCCACTGAAAAGATACTGAGACATTCCATCAAAATTAGGACAGTATAAAACACCACTATTTTTAGCAAACATTCAGAACTTAAAACACCCTCAGATTCCACATACAAAGCCATGAAAAAGGAACTCTTTAGGGACAGTTCATCAAGGTAACAGCTAAAAGTATCTTTAGCTTCCCTGTCAGAAATGACTTTAAAATGAACGAAATACACAGGAGAGAATGTGTAGTATTTTAATGATCAATAAATATGTTTAAATAAGGATTTTATTTTTATCGTTTTATTTTTAACTTTCTCCCCTATAGTAAAAAAAAAAAAAAGAAAAGAAAGAAAGAAAGAAAGAAATTGGTTAATTTGACAAGGTTACATTACTGACACTTGGACTGGACACAAACATTCCATTAACATTTTCAACAGATTTTAAGGCCCTTTTATTCTTCTCTGGATTTTGTCATTGTAAGACATTCTTCTCTATCTTCAGAGCAAGATTTGGTTCCTACAGCAACCTCTTATTCTGATATAGAGTCCAGGAATTTAACTTCAATTATTCTCCACCTCTGCCCCTTTTAGGAGAATAAATAAAACATTACAAGTACAGCTCAACTTACACATATTTTCTATAAAATATTTGAGTAAATCAAATCATAAGGACAGAAGTAGGAGGAGAGAGAGAAAGAATCTCTTAAAGAAATTCTTTGCTGAATATTCTTTTTTTTAAGGGAAAAGTAATTCGGTATCAGATTTCACATTTACTTGTGACTGGGAACTAACTCTTGGAAAATAAGAAACCTATGAAAGATGACCATTATCAACTGTATTTGGCAAACATATAAAAAGGAGCTTCATAGAAGCAAATTTCCAGATAACATCCTTTAAAAGGTAAATTTAGTAATATTTTGGTCTTTTGGTTAAAAAAAAATTATGGCACTACTAATCCAGTTGCTAACCGAAAGGTTGGAAGTTTGAGCCTACCCAGAGGTGCCTCATAAGAAAGGCACAGCCATCTACTTCCCAAAAATGAGCCATGGAAAACCCTATGAAGCACACTTCTACCCTGACCCCCACGGAAATTCAATGAGTCAGAGTTGACTTGAGGACAACTGGTTAATCCACTGAAGAAAATAAAATAGCATTCCCAAGGAACCAAAACCCTGACCACTGCACCTCCCCAAGTCCTCCTCCTCTTTTTACACCAGGCCAGGCCTACGTGACTCTTATTACTTCTCCTTCCATCCAGCACTGGCCTCACTGCAGAGACTCAGCCACAGTCCTGTTTTCTCATCAACTACGCAGTATGGAACTCTTTATCCCAGAATTTTTACCAATACCTTACTGCTGTAATTAAACAGTCAAGAGATATAAAAAACTACTAGCTCACAGCTTTGGATCTAAGATAATTCACCAAAAGCACTCCAGGAGTAAATGGAAGACTAATTTATGCCTACTGGAAACTAACATTTATAAAGCAGCTACTCTAATATGGCTACATATTAAGAACAGCATGCACTGGGAACGAGAAGGAGAAAAATAAACTCTCAAAAGATGCCTTTTCCCTACAGAGAAAAAAGCGGAGAAAACTTTAATCTATTTATAAAAACCTTCACAACAAAAACATGGGTTGGGGACTTCCTTTAGTGATACAGAGTGTAAGGAAAAGGCTAAAAGACAAGAAGGTATTCTTTTCTGCAATGACTCAGAGAGAATTAAAAGCCCAGACCAAGCAGAAATAAGTAATGGCAATAGAAAGAGAAGAGGCAGACCAATCCTGGAATTGGCTAAAGAAATCTCTAGGAAATTGGTCTACAGGCCTATGCCAGGAATTCACTCTTCTACCTTCAACAGTCCTTTGCTTGCTCCTAACTCCATCCTAATCAGAAGCTTCTATCCCAGGCCACATGAGACACCACTAGTGTCCTAGTGTCTGAAAGTAAACAAGTTGCCTACCTCACATCCATAGCACCTTCCTTCTTTAGGGGTGGCAAAGTGCCTCTCATGGGTACGAGTGGCCATATCACACAATTTTGGCCAATGACACATGAGATAAGGGTTTCTACGAAAGCTCTGTTTTCTTGATATAGGGATCACCCCGTCTGTTTCCTCTCACTCTTTCTTTCTGCCTGGAATGCAGACCTGATGGCTGGAGATACATCAGTCATTTTGCAAGCAGAAGGACAAAAGTAACTCTAAAGATGGCACCACCAAAAGGATCTCTGATAACATCATGAAATCACTCCCAGTATTAGACACTGCCATTGGGTTTCTTGTTAAGAGAGAAAAACAATTAATCCTATTTTGTTTAAGTCACTATTCTTCACATTTTCCAGTACATACCATCAATTTCAGTACCTAACTGATATATTACTATTCCCAAGTGAAGGACGTGGAAAGAGGTAGAGGAAGCGGTAATCTTCAATTTTACTACAGGGACATTCCAATTTGAAACTTCAAACACACTATTATACACAGTGGTATAATTATCATTATATTTCAGATACATTATTGTTTAAGGGCTTTTTACAGACTGACCTAAAAAACCTATGGTAAAATGCCTTTTGGGTTCCACACTCAAAATTTTGGAAAACGATTCATTCCTAAATTGGAAATAAACATTCTTAGAGAGTTCAAAAAAGTTTAAAAAATCAACTTAAATGAAAGAAGACAGTCTATTCCATTATATTTTTCTTTTCAAATGACTTTCTAACAAGATATTTTTAACCAAGTTATTCTTACACATAATTTTTATTCAAATGTTGTATACTTGTACTTCTAAATATTTTCCATTGCTTAGTTTAAAACCTAGTGTTAACATTTATATTTTATCTTTGTTATACATAAAAAAAGTTCAAAAAATTTTTTTTAATTTCTGAGGAAGACAGGTTAGGTTTGCTTTAAGAGTTAATGTGAGGGGGCAACCGTAATTGCCCAGTAATGTTTAACTAACACAATATGAAACACATGCCCACACTGCAGTTGAGTCTCCAGGGAGATGCACGTTCACAGCAGCGAGACAGAGAGGACGATGTTTCTGATATATTTAAAAAAAAAAAAGAAAGAAACAGAAATACTGGGCTCTTCAACAAAAGAGTAAAGCAGGAAATCTCAAGATAGTAACCACTGTCATACGTGATTGTGGCTGCTATGGCAAATACTTTTTTTAAACACAGAAAGAATAATCACATAAAATTGACATCAATTTCTCCAGTTGCAGCTGAATAATGGCCCTAGCTTATAAAAAAATATTTCATTTTAATAATGAGTTTAAAGTTCAAATTTACCTAGTTCCTCAATTTTGGCCCCAATTCTTTCAACTACTTGCTTGTGGAACTAAAAACCCATTAGCGAAAAAGAATAAAATTACCACTCATTGCCTTTATGGGTGTGAATTTTTAAAGAAAAAGGCTGTTTTCCCTCTCCTTCATGTGCCCTCCAAAACATATTCAAGGAAAGTAATTTGTGTGGAAATAATACCTTTAGAAGTTGTCATGGATTGAATTGTGTCCCCCAAAAAATGTGTGTAGCAACTTAGCTGGGTCATGATTCCTAGTATTGTAAGACTGTGTTATCTGATGTGATCTCCTTATGTGTTGTAAACTCTACCACTATGATGAGATTATACGTGATCTCATGTGTTGTAAATTCTATCACTGTGATGAGGTTATACTGATGAGGTTGACAAGATTAGTGTCTTAATGCAATCTCTTCTGAGATATAAAAGAGAGAAGTGAGCAGAGACACATGGGAACCTCATACCACCAAGAAAGCAGTGCTGGGAGCAGAGCGCATCCTTTGGACCTGAGGTTCCTGCGCAGAGAAGCTCCCAGACCAAAGGGAGACTGATGACATGGACTTTCCTCCAGAGCCGATGGAGAAAGCGTACCCCTGGAGCTGATGCCCTGAATTTGGACTTGTAGCCTACTGGACTGTGAGAGAATAAACTTCTCTTTGTAAAGCCATTCACTTGTGGTATTTCTGTTGGAGCAGCACCAGATGACTGAGACAGAAGTCCACTCACAATCATTCATTAGCTTTCTTAATTTGCACATATCTTCTAAACAGGTGAAGTCTTCATGGAAATTTAAATATAAAAAATAATTTTTAAAACACTTAAAATGTAATTTGCTTAATTTTTAATTTCTTGGAATGATTATGACAAAGATACTCAAGTGTAGAGAATGAAATAACAATAAATCATAACTTCAGCATAATACATTTCAACATCAAAGGGATTTACACTATTAACCTAATTTGTTCTTCCAAACATATTTTAAGATGTGGGTGTTCCATCTGATTAATGATCTTGGAAATCTGCCTTATAATTTGTTGCCAAGAGTATAGTGACTGCATATGAAAATCAGGATGTTAATCCAGAAGCTACTGACATTGAGCTTTTTCATAACTTCATCAGAATGTATTTTAAAACACAGGAGGATACAGACAACGTGGGGAAGGTCCAGAGGCTATTCATAAAAAAGATTAAAAGCTTAGAAAGTAATACCAGCACAAAGGTTAAGGGGACTGAAATTGTTCAGCTAGGAAAAGAGAAGTCTGAGGAACAATTTAGTAAGTACCCAAGTATATATGAAGGGTTCTTGCATGGAAAATAGTGACCAGCTGTTTTCCATCTGCAGTGAGGGCAGAATAAAAGGAAGCAGACAAAGTGAAGCTTGAGGATTTTAGTTAAATAAAAGCAATGACTTCCTGTGAGAGTAATGGACACTGTAATAGCCACTATGTGTATCTGTGGAAACCATTTCTTTGGAGTCATTTACTAGAAAGAAATTCTCACTTGTGCAAAGACCAATATTTACATGTTTGTCTATGCTTTGTGCTAGTTAAAGAGATAGCCTACAACCAAAACACCTATACCTATAATCAGCAGGTCCAATCTGGGTCACACTTCGTTAAACACCAAGAGCACATGTAAGAGGAGACCATACTCAGTAACTACAGGTAACTCCAAACCACTGTAGCCACACCTTAGCTGGATACCTAGTATTTCAGTGGATGAAAAAAAAAGAGTTTCTAATTGCCCAGAAATTCTATGGCTATTTGTACCCAACTATAAGAGGGACCTGTAGATTACTGTTGTCATCTTTATTGCATATTGTGGGCAAGATTAAAAGAAGCACATACAACTTTTTCATGAAAGAATAGTGAAATCTCTGGAGAAGTGGGAAAATGATCCCTCTACATACTCTCCTACACTTGTTAATTGTTCCTTGACATGAAATTCCATCCTTAGTGATTAATCCTTTGGTTCAAAACCAAAAAACAAACAAACTCACTGCCGTCGAGTCGATTCCAACTCATACTGACCCTACTGGACACAGCAGAACTGCCCCATAGGGTTTTCAGGGAGCGGCTGGTGGATTCAAACTGGCAGCCTTTTGGTTACCAGCCAAGCTCTTAACCACTGACCCACCGGGCTCCTCCTTTGGTTCAAGGCTCTGTAATTTGGGGAAAAAAATGTAAATATTTCATGAACATTAAGCATTACTGGGCATTTTGCACCTTGGTGAGAAAAAATACCTGATCCTTTTCTGCAGTGGGCTTTGAGAAAAAGGAAGGAAAGGATCTGAATGGGAGCTAGGAGAGGAGAAGATGTTTCTAAGCAGAGGATAGGACATGAAGTAGACGCTCAGAGCAAATTGTCTCACACTTAAAATCTTGTCTAGGGACACTAGATGAACTAGGGAGTGAGAATACACGCTGGCCAGTCCCCCCTTCTTGGTATTTCTCCTAACACTTCTTAAATCAATCTAGTATCTGTTTCTAGGATAAACTCCTAAAAATACAAAGCGTAACCTCATTTGCTTTCTCTTACTAATTAAGTGAAACTGCATACATGTACGAAATGAAGTAACAAACTGATATATACTTTAAAAATCACGATGTATTACAGGCATATAAAAAGAAGAAACTTAAAAAATAGGTATTTAATCAAAACTACTTGAGCCAGTATATAATAACTGATAAAATGAGCTATGAAAGGCTAACATAAATAAATCAAATAAAGCCTTAAACATGACCAGTTACTCCACCACTTGTTTTTAATATAACACGGTTTCCACTTACTTCCTCATCCTGCCTCCTCTCCACCGACTGTACTCCAGTTTATCTCCATCTGTCTTAAATCCAAATGAGTTCTAAACACAATACACCAGATGAGTTCTGGGTACTACGAGAGTAAAGCCGCTTATTTCCTCGTCCTAAAAAGTGGTTATCAGTCCTAGCTGTACCTCAGAAGCATTTGTAGAGCTTTACGTGTTTATTGTTTACTTTTTAAATAGGGAAATCCAGACCCTGCTCTGGTCTGCAGAATCACCTGAAGGGCTACTGATCAGCATCTGAAGAGCTATACTTGTAAGACAAGTTATTTGGACCCAATGGTAGGGTTTAGCTTGTAAATTAAGCCCACTGCTCCCAACTGTGGAGATATCTTAAAATCCTGATTCTGTCTTAGAACGTATTTTTATTTTGCTCCACTTTATGTCATTTGCCATATGGAAAATGTTGAGTTAGCCAGGGCTGAGGCTAGGCCCTAGAACACACAATGAGAAATCTCCTGGTTGACAATCATTTATTATTTAACACTGTGCTGATTAAAACTTAGCAACCACTGCAACCTGCTTCTGGTGAGCCTGCTTTGTATAGAGGCTGGAAAGCTAAATATTGCATTTCCCAGAACCCCTTGCAACTAGGGTTCTGGATAAGTGCACTCTTTCACGACCTGAAAAGGAAGAAATGAGGCAGAGAGGCCATGTGCCTGCTATTTGAGTTATTTCCTTCTGGCAAGCACAGTCATGGAGGCATGGGATTTTCACAGCAGCATTCCAGCATCCAGTCACCAGCTTCACAGGTGCTGATGAGTGGTTACAGTAGTAATGGTAGCTTTCTAATCCCTGAATAGTACTGGGAATTGATCTCACACAGTCATTAATAATTGTGTATTATTGAACTCAATATAGGGTTGCTATGAGCTGGAATCAACTTGATGGAACACAACAACACTGAACTCAACAGTGCCAATGTCACCTTCTGCCTTACTGACTACGGCAGTAGAAACAGTTCCATATAGGGTCACTTTTGTGGTGTTGTGGGAGTCATTCCTGGATGCACAGCCTACACAGCCTTCTCCTCCAGCCTTTCCACTGACTTTGTTAACATCCACATTTCTGACTTTATGCTTAAAATACTTAATAGTAGTTTTTGTTTCCTCCGCTAAACTCTGACCAATACAAATGCATTTGGGTAGAACTGTTCAAACCTCATTAAAGGGCCATCAGCTAGATCACACTACATAGTGTGCACAGGATATCATTAGACTTTCTCAAACACTTTTCCAAAATCCTGACACGATATTCAAACCCTGCATTTTCTGTGATCTAGAAGTTCAGTGATGGTGTCAAAAAAGGAAAATTATATTATTCTGTTACGATTTTTCTCCCAGTGAACCCATACTGACTTAATAATGATGTTGGTCTCCTTTGCTAAAGGGTTCACAGATGTTCTGGAATCCTGCCCAAGGACACCAAGGTCACTAGCCCAAGAGCAGTGACATTATTTGGGGGTGAAACCTGGGCCTGTATACTAGTTCCACCATTTACTGCTATGCAATCTTGGACAAGTCACTTAACATTCCCAAATCTCAGTTTCTTTAGTTGTAAATGGTAATGAAAATGCTATTTTACAGGGTCTTTGTGAGGACTAAATGAGATGACGTCCTGAGTACAATGTCTAGCCCATAGTAGGCCTTCAATTAATGATACCTATAATCTAAGAAATTCATTTTTTCCCTTTTCTGAAAATAAAATTAAAAAAAAATTTTTTTTTTTAATTTACTATTGCATGCTTCCATGGCACTTTCTCCATTTTCTCAATGAGACATCAAATTTCACAAATAGTGAAATATTATTCTCTCACCTGCAAGTGATCTCAACATACATTATGAATCATACTCTTAGTCATGAAATACCAGATCAGCTGGGTGCTCCCTTACCATTTCCTCATCTTGGCCATTGAAATCGCTATTATTGATAAGTATATGCTGCCTTTTAATCTATGTTAGGCTTTACCTAAGAGCCATGGGGAGTCATCTGGGGGACCATAAGCAGGAGAGGGATATGATGAGATTTGTATGGGGGGTAGGGGACAAAGACTGGAGGCAGGGGATCAATTAGGAGGCCTTATAAGTGAAAGACTATGAAGACCTGAGCCAGGGAAGTACAAGCAGAGATGGAGAGGAGGCAGAGATATTTAGAAGAAGAACTGATGACACTTGATGTTAATTCAATGAGAGGGTGATGGAAAGGAGAGGTTACGGATGACTCTAATTCGTCTAATTCCAAAGCTCATGTTTAAACACCTATACAACTGCTCGAGGTTCTCATGTAATGATTTTTTTTTCCCCCTGTGAAGTAGAAAGCAAGGTTATCTACTGAAACTGAGAGGGGAGATGGCAGGAGAAGATTTAGTGAAGGTCTAAAATAGCCATTTGTAGAATGAGAAAAGGCTGAGCTGAGAAACACGGTCCAATAAGAAGGTAATGGGGCTGAAGGCCCTCATCTGTGCATATGTGAGATTTCTCTAGCAGCACTCACCAGCCAGGGTGCTGCAGAAAAGATGGGCAATTAGATTAATCCACTGTTAGAGTTTTGCCAGAAGGGGTAGAAAAGCAAGGCAGTAGGGCAGAGGAGTTGAGAAGATTAATAAAAGAGTGGCTGAAGTGATGAAACATGGTCTTTAAGCTATAGGGAAATCAAGGGTAGGTGTGCTAATAAAAAGAAAGCAGATGTGTCAAGGGACTAGACGGCTCCCGTGACAGCATTTCCCAAAACGTGTTTCTTAGACACTAATTACATAAGATGTTACTAGCTGATATGCTCCTCATTAAAAGCTTCTCAAGGTCAAGTAAGTTAAGCAAAGCCTGGGTAATGTACTTTTAAGCAGGTTTCCTTCCAACAGTATTTTCAGAGCATTTCATAAGTATTAACATTATTAAATGTACAGTACGGTTCTTCAATAATTTATCTCCAGGATAAATACGCATTTCCCAAATACTTTTGATTTTGGTATTTTATCTACCTATTTATTTATATTTATCAGAGAATCTCACTGGATGGGTAGCTTAAGGAACACATTTTCAAATGGTCCCCTCTGTGAGATAAAAGACAGGGATAGCAGAATATCTGAAAAGAAAGAAGTATGTTGCCAAGTAATAGCTTACTTTTACAAAGGCAGGAATTTACCTGAGAGTTCTCTTAGCTCTTAGACCTATGCATCCTTCATCCTACAAGTCAATACTTAAAAAAAATTTAACTCTGACTATACTGTAATTAGTATTCATTCATGAAATCAATATTCCAAGACTATTTACTATTATGTGGCACAGGGGATTGACACAGCATTCTTACCAGGACAAACCTCACAATCTATTTGGAGAAATAAAACACACACACACAAATTAAATAACAGGCTGGGGTGTACAGTGCTTCCTTAGATACTAAGTAGAGAAAGTTTCCCCCCAGGGCACTACCGCTACCAATCTGGTTCCAGTTCTCTAAGAGCAGATCTGAGCTGAACAAGGTAAAAGGCCCCCCAGTATTCTATTTGCTGAGGCAACTGCTCTCCTAAGAGTCACCCAAAATGAAATAATCCCCACCACCTCATCAGTTTGATGGCAATAGATTCCTAACTTGGTCCTAATCTACTCCTTCAAGATAAAAAGTCCCAAATGTTGATTTCCTTACAACCAACCTACTTATAGCCATTGTCAACCATTCATAATTCCAACTGGCATGGACCAATCTGGATAATAATAATACATAAGCATAATATATACATATAAGCATAATACATAAGGGAGAAGCAGAAATACATGTGTAAATATTGGCTGGTGCCCGACTGTAAAAGACCTTGGCTACCAAGCTGAGGCCTGAACATTGCACAGGTAATGAGGAGGTCCCAGAGATATCTGAGTGGGAAGAATGGGAGTGGGAGGGTAAAAGTAATACCTTCAATGATACAAACAGGTTTTGAAAGTTCTTCTTTGGGACATAGTCTCAGAGCCCATGGCCGTTTTTTCCTTTTTTAAACATCAAATTTTAAAATATATTTTGCCACTTTTCTCCACTTCAAAAGAATTTTTAATAATTTTGCTTTCTATAGTCAGATCACATCATGTTTCACAGGTAAGGAAAACAGGTCTGTAATTTCTAGCCTCATGGATATAAAAGAGGAAAGTTAAACATAATTTAAACTGACAAGAATGTTAAATCAGGCATTTCATTTGAAACGCCAATGGGGCAAGAGATGAAAATCGGATTCTTCAGCACACATTGTGACATTGTAGAGACAGCAGAAAACCAAAAATAATAAATTGGTATAATATTTTTAGGCAGCAAAAATGCTAAAGACACATTAGCAAATGAGGCTTTGACTGATGAGATATAAACTGAGAGCTTATATCAACGAATCGAAGAAGTTTTAAAGAAGATTTAGATCACGAAGAAAAATAAAACCAAAAATAATTATGTGGTTTCAGGAAAATAAGTCATTCCGCAGTAACTTCTTCACATTCTTTACAACCACTATACGACAATCCCTGGGGGTTACACTAATATCACATGAATAGATTTTTTTTGCAACATTGAAGGGTGATGTCTAAATTGCAGTAACTTAAAATAAACGGAAAGTTGGCTCATGGGACTTAAAACTTGATGAAGCACATAAAACAACTGCATCTATATAAACCACTGTCTGCTCAACTTAAAAATGAGCTTTCAAGAAAATCTGTGACCAAAAAGAAATCATACTTAGGACACAAAATTTTAACATACATTGAATGATTTCTCTGTTGTCAAAGCTAAAATTTACTACACAAAATAGGTGGACATCTACACTACAATTTTTAAGTATGATGTCTGATAAATTATCACCTCCCTCTTCCTTGAAATATAACAATCTAGCATGAATTATACTATAATGTTCTTTTATGGACTCATTTTTTAAAACCACTATTGTATATGCTGATGTTCAACTATATGACTGCATGGAAAAAGTTGCTTATATAGCTTTGTAGGGAGCTCACTACCAATATAACAAAGCACTCAATGATTTTCTAACTGGTCTGCTTAGAATCATAAAGCTTGACTAAAAGAATTGTATCTGCTTGTGAAAAAAAGATACTACATGCTGATGGGAAATGAGTTGTAAACTGTCTTATCATGGGGTCTTTTTTATCTACCCAAAACCAAAAAAACCCGTTGCTGTCAAGTTGATTCCCGCTCACAGAGATCGTATAGGACTGAGTAGAATTGCCCCATAGGGTTCCAAGGAGCAGCTGGTAGATTTGAACTGCTGACCTTTTGGTTAGCAGCCAAGCTCTTAACCACCTGTGCAACCAGGGCTCCTGATTTGTACCCTAATACTGACTGGCTTTGGAGGCCACAAGACCATCCTATGCAGTTGGGTAGGGCTTGTTATGGATGCAGAAGCCTATTCTAGTCAAAAGCCCAGTTAAGAATTTCAGGAAATCCAAGACTGGGGCTGTCGAGGGCAAAGGTCCAGGAGACCCATCATTGATGGGACACAGAAAAATTCATAACTCCTCTAGGATTAACCTCATAGCAATCTGTTTGCATTTTGTGCTTCTTGACCCTCCCTTTTCAAACTATACAACTATAATGAGCTATATAAACTAGGACATGTGAAGAAAGCAGCAGCAGAGCCAAGTGACTTGAAACTATGAGGTAGGACACTGCTTATCAAGTAGTCTATTGGGGGAACAGCAACACAGGGGGAGTAGCAAAAAGAAAGGAATAGGCAACAAGAAAATAGAAATGCCTATACTCACTTTACAGTACCAGAAAATCATTTGAATATTTACAGCCTTCTAGGCTCTACAATGGCAGAAGTTACACATTACTGCTTTTGTGCCATTTAGAAGCAGTACTATGCAGTAGAAAACAGCCTAGTGCTTAGACTTTGACATTAACCACAAACCACTGGGGTGGTCGAGGCAAGAGAAAAGACAGCAGGTATCAAGGTGATAATTAATCCATTTGTAAAATCACAGCATTGTACGCTGCTAATTTTAATATCTTAAAAAGTTATTCAAAAAAAGAAATGCTAGTCTATGAAAGTCTCCCTATCTTCATCATTCTGTAAGGAATGGATTTGAGAGAGCATGTCTTAATCGTCAATTTAACCCTTGCAGCACCCCTGGCACAGTGCCTTACACATGGTAAGCAGTGGTAAATAAGCACTGAACACAACTTTCTGTATGAGCATCCCTGTGTCTTCATCCTTCGTTCAAGTGTTTCTTCTTTTCCTCCCACAGCCCTTATTTCTTCCTTTTGCTTGTACCCCTCTGTCAGTGGGGCTTAACCAATAATTTAGACAATATGAAATAATAATATGTTGTATTTATTGGAACAGAACTTTAGGTTCACTTTTTTAATTGCAAAAGTAAACATTAGGACACTATCTTTTTCTCTCTAAAATACTTTACAAATTAAATTATGGATTACAGGCCTTCAACAGAAAAAAAAAGTTCTGTAACTCTGAGTTAAAGATTTGTTCCTTTCTGCTGTATTAAAATATTTTTAAAAAGCTTATTTCTGCCATATGTTTTTTTTCTGTTAAATAAAGCCAAGAAACAAAATCTTCCACAATTGGCTACAAAAAGTACCAGAGAACTATCCTGTTTCCTGTAGAACTATGTCTTAGTTATCTAGTGCTGCTACAACAGAAATACCACAAATCAATGGCTTTAACAAAGAGAAATTTATTTCTTCACAGTAAAGTAGGCTAAAAGTCCAAACTCAGGGTGTCAGCTCCAGGGGAAGGCTTTCTCTCTCCGTCAGCTTTCCCATCAATGTTGCCCCGGACTGGGAGCTTCGCCGCACAGGGACCCCAGGTCCAAAGGGCACGCTCTGCTCCTGGCACTGCTTTCTTAGTGGTGTGAGGTCCCCGTCTCTCTGCTCTCTTCTCTCTTTTATATCTCAAAGGATTGCCTCAGGACACAACCGAATCTTGTAGACTGAGTTCTGCCTTACTAACACAACTGCCACCTATCCTCCCTCATTAACATCACAGAGGCAGGATTTACAACATATAAGAAAATCACACAATACCAGGAATCATGGCTCAGCCAAATTGATACACACATTTTTTGGGGGACATAATTCAATCCATGACAAAGTATATTTTCAAAATAGAAAACTAATATTCAATGGAATAAAAGCTACATACTTTTCATCGTTCCATCTTCCTCTTCCTCATCCTCACTGTTTATAACCATGGTGCCCAAGTCTGATTCTAACATCGTGCTATTATGTTCAATCATGGTCTGGGCCCCTTCACTCATCGTGCTTGTGGCCCGCATCGTGCCCACGCTTTCCGAACTAGTCTTCACCATGGTGTGGGAATCCAGCTCATCTTCATCCTGCAAGAAAATATGGCAATGAAATAAGATCTTCCTAAAACAGCTGGATTTCTTAATTCTTAACAATAGTAGGAGTAGATTATACTTTTAATAATAAAAAATACTATTATTACTACAAATTTTAATATAAAAACACACACACAAATATTATCATAAGAGCCAAAATTATCCAAAATAACCTAAAATTTCGGTAACTAAAGCTCAAGCAACACAAACTGGTGAAACAGAAGGCTGCTAGTTGCTTATAAAGTAAGGATTAAGACAGATAAATTATCAATAAATGTGTCTCAAAGAATACGGTGATAAACAAAATAAGCATACAAAAGAGAGCACATTAAAGATAGAATATGTTGGCACTTGGTATTGTAACAGGCATCTAGTGCTGCTATAACAAAAATACCACAAGTGAATGGTTTTAACGAAGACAAGTTTACTTCCTCACAGTCAAAGTACGCTAAAAATCCAAATTCTGGGTGTCAGCTTCAGGGGAAGTCTTTCTCTCTCTGTCGGCCTTCTCATCAGTGTTCCCCTGGACTAGGAGCTTCTCGGCGCAGGGACCCCGGTCCAAAGGACGCGCTCTGCTCCTGGTACTGCTTTCTTGATGGTATGGGGTCCCCCTGTCTCACTGCTCACGTCTGTCTTTTATATCGCAAGAGACTGCCTCAGGACACAATCCAGTCTTGTAGATCAGGTCCTGCCTTACTAACACAACTGCCACCCATCCTCCCTCGTTAACATCATAGAGGCAGGTTTACAACACACAGGAAAATCACACAGTACCAGGAATCACGCACATTTTTTGGGGGACATAATTCAAACCATGACATTTCACCCTTTGGCCCCCCCAAAAATCACATCCTTGCAACATGGAAAACACATTCACCCCATCATATCACAGCAAAAGTCTTAACTCCAAGTCCAAAATCCAAAAATTCCTCTTCATTTGTGAAATCCAGAATACAAGTTATCTGCTTCCAAAGGTACAATAGCAGAACAGGCACAAGCTAGACATTTCCATTACAAATGGGAGAAACTGCAGGGAAAGAAGGCATAACAGGCACCAAGCAAGTTAGCAGAACACATTACATTAGCCCTCAAGGCTTTGAAAATAATCTCCTGTTCTCTGAGACAATCTACACAATGGCCGTGCCCTCCAGACTCTAGGTATTGGCCACAGCCTCTGGATTTTGAGTGCAGGCCCCTCGGCCCTGGGCTTCAGCTCTGCCTTCCAGGCCCACTGGGACAGCAACTCTGCTCCCTTGGCTTTAGGCGCACCATTCTCCTAGTCCATCGGAGTGACAACTCCACCCTTGGAAACACCAGAGGCCATGGCTCCACCCTTGGAAACCCACGAGGTCATGGCCATACCTTTTGAGGCTGAAGCAACTGGGCTTCTTCTGTCCCTTGTCTCTTCAGCTTCTGCTTCCTATGGCCTCTCGGCCCTTAGGCCTCACGCCCGCATCTGCCCTGCTGGGGCAAGTGTTCCAAAGCTCAGTAGCTCCACTGGTAAGTGCCCGGAGGCACCCCACTCCGCCAGGAAGCCTTCTGCACACAGGCACTCAGCTCCCTCGCTCTGTGGGTCGGCAAGCCTAGCTCCACCAATAAGTGCCCAGAGGCACCCCACTCTGCCAGGAGGCCTCCTGCTCACAGGCACTCAGCTCTCTCCCTCCGTAGGTCAGCTCCAGCGCCGTCTTTCACCGGTCTCCTGGTTCTGCTGCTGTTGGTTCTCTGCTGCTGTAGGTCCTCTGCTGCTGCTGGTCCTCTGTCACTGCCGCACGTCTATCCATTCAGTTTTAAAACCGCTTCCACATTTTAGGTATCTGTTAGAGCAGCACCCCACTTCTGGTACCAAGTTCTGTCTTAGTCATCTAGTGCTGCTATAACAGAAATACCACAAGTGGATGGTTTTAACAAAGAGAAGTTTATTTCCTCACAGTCAAAGTAGGCTAAAAGTCCAAATTCAGGGCATCAGCTTCAGGGGAAGTCTTTCTCTCTCTGCTGGGCTTCTCATCAGTGTTCCCCTGGACTAGGAGCTTCTCGGCGCAGGGACCCCGGTCCAAAGGACGCGCTCTGCTCCTGGTACTGCTTTCTTGATGGTATGAGGTCCCCCTGTCTCACTGCTCACGTCTGTCTTTTATATCGCAAGAGACTGCCTCAGGACACAATCCAGTCTTGTAGATCAGGTCCTGCCTTACTAACACAACTGCCACCCATCCTCCCTCGTTAACATCATAGAGGCAGGTTTACAACACACAGGAAAATCACACAGTACCAGGAATCACGCACATTTTTTGGGGGACATAATTCAAACCATGACAAGGCATAACGACGTTTGTAATCTTGTACAACAGCCATAAACTTTTAAATGTAAACTGATAGAAGAATCAACTTGGCAATATATGAACCAAAAAATGTTTTTAGAGCATTCACCAAGAAATATACTGGAATAGGATCATAAAAATAAACTAACAAATTCTGTTTGAGAGAACAAATCTGCTATTTGGAAAAACTTGATTATGCCCTGAAATACATTTATATCTATTCCACTTTTTATAGAAACAAACAAACAAAATCTAGTTCTGGGAGAGGTCAAATGCAAATGTGGAAAATAATTTGTCAATGCTGAATCTCAGCAAGTTAGGTGGCTTGTCGTAACAGTAGTTGGACAGAGTTTTGATACAAAAAGCAGGGGCATTAGCTCTCAAGTCTTTTGCTCTTCTCCTATGACCCTCTCTCCTGATTTTTATAAGACTTCTTCATTCTCATGCTTTCAACTACTATTATATCGAGGACTCCCAAATTCCCAAGTCTTTCTATATCTTTACTTACTACTTAAATGCTTAATGACTTCTAAAACTCTACATTTCCAAATCAGATTGCATTTCATCCATCTCCCTGGTCCCTCAGATTTGCCCCCATCCCCAAAGCCAACTACCACAAAGCACAGTCATCTTCACTAGCTATCCATAAGTAAAACTTCTAATGTCTTCTTAGATCCATTCTCTCTCATTCTCCATATACAGTCAACAAGTTCTTTTTCTTCAAAACATTTTCTTAGCTCCATCTTCTCTTTTCCGTTTCCACTGCTATTGGATAAATCTCTCATTACCTCAGACCTGAGTTACCGTAGGTAATGCTTCCTTACTGAAGATTCTCTCCCATATGACCTTCTAGAATTAGACAGATGTTAGTTCAAATCCTGGCTCTAATCATCTAACAGGCATAAGACCTTTAGGTAAGCTATTTAAACTCTCTGAACTTCAGTTTCTTTCATTGGTGTTATGATTACTAATAAGGAAGAGTATGCAAAATGCTTGCACACTACTTGAAACACTGTAGTTTCCTGCCTTCCTCAAAGTACACAGCATTAAACTAATCTTCCTTGAAGACTATTTGTATCACAAGATTGTTCTACTGAGGAATCTATAATGGCTCCCAGTTCTTACCTGTGTTAAATCTAACTGTATCTGCCTAGATTTTAATGTCCTCTATGATCTTATCTTACTCTGTCTGGCCAATCCTATTTTCCCATTGTTCACATATCCTCCAATATGGTCAAGTTGACATTGGCTGAATCTCCATCCCTCATAAACCCATGTCATGTTATGCTCATTAAGACTTCTTCTTTCCTCATGTCTTCTCTACCCAGCATGCCCTTCTTCCTCTTTCAATTTAACTAAATCCTACCTAGTCCCATATCAAGTATCTATTGCCTAATTCAGTCTTTGTTAATTACTACCTTCTTCAAACTTCTGTAGCATTTATAATTGGCATTACACACTTCGTATTTAAATTCATGATCTCATATTGTGGGTAATGGTTTTGTAAAATCTTTTCTAAATAAGTACTTTGTGGACAAGAATGTCTTACACAGTACTTGAATGCACTAAAGTGCCTCATTCAATATTAAATACAGAGTAAGCATTCAATACGTATTTGTTTTTTTATTGAATTATAAAACCATGGGCCTTTACAGTTGGAAAGAAACTAATTCAATCCCTCATTTTATATTTCAAAAAATCAAGGCTCATAGAAAATAAAAGACTTCCCTAAGATTACACACCTACTTGAAAGTAGAACTGGGACTAGAAACTAGTTCTTTTATTTCTTAGTCCATTATTCCACTAAATACATGTACATTTAAATTCTGATCTACTCAAATGCTTACGTTAGAGCTGCAGGCTTACAATTTAACAGCTTATGTCACCAACTCTTATTCCCAGAGAGTCTCACACAAATTATTCAGTCTATCCTAGTCCAAGCCACCGTCTACTCTCACCTGGACTAAGATATCAGCTTCTGAACTGTTTTCACTCTTACTCCTTTATGTATGCTCCCACACAACAGGCAGATTGACACTTTCAAAAGATAAATCAGATCTTGTTATTCCCTGGCTGAAAACCCTGCATTTAGCCTCCCATCACACTCAAAATAAAATCCAAATTTACCATGGCCAAATGTGATCTGGCCTAGTAACATCTGCCAATTCCATCTCCTATCACATTCCTTCTTGCTTTTCAAGCTCCAGCCATGCTGGCCTCCTCTGCTGTCTGTTAAGCATTCTATGCATGTTCTTCCTCGAGCCTTTAAATTGGCTGATCTCTCAGCCTGGAATGCTCTTCCACAAATCAACTAGATTCTTTACTTAACTCATGCCTCTACTTATATGTCATCTCCTCAGTGAGGCTTTTTCTGACCACCAATCTAAAATTGAAGCCTCTGTCATTTTCTATTCTTTTATCCTTCTGTATCCTTCATAGCACATACCATGACCTGGCCTTATTTATGTATATATTTGTTTACATGTTGATTATCTCTACCACCAGAAGGTAAGTTTGACGAAGACAGGAAAATTATTTTTCAGTGCTTAATCCTCAATGCCTAGAATACTTGGCACATAGTAGGTACCTGATAAGTATTTGTTAAATAAATCAATTTATATTTTCTCTTATTAATTAATTCAACAAGTATTGATTGTACATTTATAATGTGTTATGGACTGCACCAGGCATCGGAGATACAAAGATGAATAAGACACAGTTTTGTTCCATTTTGTTTTCCAAGGAGCTTGAGGTGTAGGAGAAACCAAGTGGCATGACCAATGTGGGGTGCTATAAAAAACTGTTGACAAAGTACAGTGGGAGTAACAAGAAAAGACCCTCTAACAAAATGAAGAAGGCCTCACAGAGGAGGCTGCCCTTGTGTTAGGTCTTAAAGGACAAGTAGGTTATATATGTAATATAAATGCATAAATTTGGGTGAGGTGTTTTGTATTACAACTTCTTTTCACATCACAACTACACTCAGATATCCCTTCTCAGCTGAAACATCCCAATACTGAGTTCAGTGCCATGCCTTTCTATTCCCATAGAACCTTGGGTTATATCATACACTTATTACACAAGACTTGTCTAACCCATTAGACTCTAAAATCTGTAAGTACAGTAACCAGATCTTGTTAACACAGCTATATTCCTGGTATCTAGGACAAAGCCTTGTCCTCATTATATAATTTATTAAATAAATGTTAAAGCCCTCATCATGAGGTAATGCCAGACTAGAACCAAAGACAATGGTATGCGAGGTTCTACTGTCCAGATTTATTTAAACCAACTTACTATTTTAAAACATAAAATGGTTATCAAAGAAACTTTGGGAAGGGAAAGCCATTAACCAGAATTATTCAGTGATTATTCATTTAATAATGATAAAGATAGCTCTCATCAATCAGTAAGAAGCACTACGCTCAAGTCTTTTTATAGGATACCTCCATTTAATCCTCTTACCCTGTGTGGCATTATCATCCCTATTGTGAAAATGATGAACCTGAAGCTCAAATATATTTAATAAATTCTCCGAGGTCATACAACAAATAAGTGGAGTAGTGAGGATTCTAATCACGTCTGTCTTATCCTAAAGGCCAGGGTCAAATTTCCAAAAGTATAAGGCCATTAAATTATCTACAGTATTTTCCACATCTAATTTTATATATATTACAAGTTAGCTAGAGCATGTTTCCTTTTGCTAACTTAATAGATGAAGAAACACATAAATATGCTGATTTGCCCTTGGTCATAAAGCTAATGAAAAAAAGAGTTGGGATTTACTCTTTCCAGTAGACCCCATTGAGAAGGGAGGAAAAAAGTTTATCTTCTATCAGCTCCTTTAAAAAATCTACTGCTAGTTTAATATCTTATTTTATCATGGTTATGACCAGTTTATCCCCAAAACACTATATCTATTTTTATACACATGAGTCAGCTGTCTCTATCCTTGTAAGATTCAACGCTGGCCCACTGAAAGAGGGCTGAGCGCCTTTGGTCAGGAGGGCTGCCAGTGGAGCTGGGTGCCTCTGGACAAGCCCAGTGGAGCTAAAAGACCTGTAACACTCGTTGGAGCAGGGCAGAGGCCTGAGTGTGCCCCATACAACACATCTCCCCTTCCTGGGCAGCATGGCAGGAGCCACGAGGGCCCTTGGGCAGCATAGGCCTGGGGAACACGATGGTAACCAGAGGTAGCAGTGACATGAAGACAGCACCTGACCTGAACCACAATGTGCCTGCCCAGTGATACAAGGACGCAGGTAATTTGGGTAGGGTAAGCGGTTCCCCTTTGAGAATCTCTAGTTATTGTTTACTGCTCAGTTTCTAACAATAATAATAATGGCTTTTACTTTGCAACTCCCCCGCTCCCAAAAAAAGATTCAACACTGTGAATATTAAACTTAACAAGAAACTTAACATCTGATCACTGTGAAATACTACTTTTAGCCTTCCTATATTCTAAGTTGTAGTTCAATCTACAAAGGGATCGTGAAGTTTGCACCTTTGGATTCACACAATTGACTTAGATAATATGTAAAATTACAAAAACATTAAATCAAGCTTGGAAGGGACTGTTCTTACTGCATATTATTTTTACTTACATAGTTACTTTGCTAAAGGATGCTAATCTAATTTACAAATTGATTTTTAAAAATAGCAATGAAAAAATCGAGCGAACACTTAATTCATTAATGAGAGCGTGGCACCCAAACAGTAATTAATAAAGTACAGATGGAATGAGAACTACTTTACATGAAATTAGAAAACTCAAACACTAATAATTAGGCGACGGTGCTGAACACTTTTAGCAATATGTTTTATTTTTTAAAAATCATTAACTCAGAAATTATTCTTAGTATTTTAGATTATTGTTAAAATTTGATAGTTTTCATATTTTTATAATAAAACAGTCATTTATAATGTTTTTCAAAGCTATACTTCATTTATATATAGTTTGTTTTCCTCAAAAAAAAAAAAAAAAAAAAAAAAAGCAAAAGAACAACATGTTGATACTTAGAGAAATGTCTGCCGAGCAGATGCTTCCCCACTGGAGAAAGCAGCCTATTTCAGTAAGGGATACAACAGCATTTTCAATCAGTGGTCATCATGTGCCAGGAATGCAAAACAGAGTACTGATGATAATCCAGCTTATGAATCATAAAATCCACATGGAATACAAACATTTGAAAACATTATTAGGAAATCCTACTCCATTGCTAAGATAGATTTATGCTATAACACTCTGGGAAATAATCACAGCCTTTGCATTAGGTATCACCACATTTTTACCTGTTACCTCAAAGGAATTTCTAAGTATTTAGCTACTATTTGAATGATTTTAAGGACATTTACAAAGACATTTTGGAAAGTATTCATCCTCTGTGACACTTATGAGATACTGTTTGAATACCTCTTAGTTAAACAGGTGTCCTTCTAATCGGAAATACTCAGAGCACTTTATTTCTCTTCTTGAAATGATATTAAATACTTCTTTGTTGTCAATGCAGTCACGTTAATAGTACAGTATCTGCACAGAACAGTGATCTTAATGGCTTTGATTCAACTGGACAATTCTAATGAGTATGCATTCTCCCACAGCATGAAAAAAATTTTATTCTTCAGGAAAAAAAATGAATGTGTAAGATATATAAGTGAACCAATTATACAAAAGACTGCCATATTAATGATGAATGTAATTAATGTCACTGAATTGTACATGTAAAAAAATGCTGAAATGGCAATGTTTTGTTATACGTATTTGTACAAAAAGAAAATTTTTGAAGATTGAATGCAGAAGCAAGTATGAGAACAATAGAGTATGTCTTCCATTAGAAATCTGGAAAACTGTAAACAATGCCACTGTACTCACTTTTTTTGTTTGTTTTGGAACATATAGTCATTGTAAATAGAATACACACTTTTTATTTTTTAAAAAAAGTTTGCAATATTATACTGGTCTACAACCAACCAACCCCATGTCTGTCAAAGTGGAACTATGCTCCATAGCACTTTCGATAGGTGATTTTTCAGAAGTAGCTTGCCAGGCCTTTCTTCCAAGGCACCTCTGGGTGGACTCAAACCACCAACCTTTCTGTTAGCAGCCACCGATATTAAAGGTCTAGATATCTTTAAAACCTCCTATAGGTGCTAATAAATGGATGGCATCAAAAATAACAAATAATAAATGTAATAAACATACTATAAATATATAGTTGAGCTTTTAAGACAGTAAGTGAAATCCCCACTGGCTCAAAACAGACACAGTTAGCAACTAGAATGATAAACTATATCTGACCCTGCCTTAGGGGCATGTGACGATGATTGGGAGGGAGGGTGTCTTTAAATCAGGTTTATATTTTAAGGTATAAAGGGGAATGAACGAGAGACAAGACACTGTGTTCTCTCAAAAGTGGAGTGGAGAACTGAAGCCCCTGCATAAAGTTGGGAATCTTGCAGGTCTACATTCTCACTGAAAAAGTGGGTAAGAAAAAAATTACTAGGCAAAGGAGATGATAAGCAAACTTGTCTGTCTCACCTGGACTCTGGGTAAAGACGGGAAAAAAGCCCCTTTAGAATTTACCAGATCCCTGGGTGGCGCTCGGAGCTTGGCTACTAACTAAAAGACTGGTGGTTCAAACCTACCCAGAGGCATCTCAGAGAAAAGTCTGGCAGTCTGCTTCTAAAAAGTCACAGCCTTGAAAACCCTATGAAGTGCAGTTCTACTCTGCACACATGGGGTTGCCATGAGTCAGAATAAACTAATTGGGAAACGGCTTTTAAAATTTACAGCAATGGGTTTGGCATTCAGTTTTACATTACCCACGTAGTCTGGCGAATCCAGTGCTGAGAAATTAACCTAATAAAGTCTCAGTATGGTGGTGGTAGTGGTGAGGGGGGGTTGCCTAACGGAATCAAATACAAATCTGCCCTAAAGGAATTCATACTAAACCCTGAACCCAGAGCTCACATTACTTTCACAGATAAAATCCAGCTAAACATGAGCTCACAATCCAGAAGATAAACACATGAAGAAACAAGCTACCAAGAATGAGAACTGGCAGAAACAACAAACCACAGAATGAAGATTCCCTTGCTCTGGAGAATTAGGTTAGGCTCCTTAAAAAGCTGACTTTTATGATAAAAATTAGGAAAGATTAGACGGTGCATCTGAGATTGGAAAAAACAAGCACAAAAAATTGAACTCTTGGCTAGAATGCACAGCAATAAGTGAGTTTCATTGCTTTATAGGATGGTCTATAGCTTGCGGAAGGCTTTACACATTGGAACCAAAAATAATAATAAAACCAAACCAATTGCCATCAATTCCAACTCATAGCCACCCTATAGGACAGAGTGGAACTGATCCATAGTGTTTCCAAGGAGCAGCAGGTAGACTCGAAATGTTGACCTTTTAGGTTAACTGCCGAGCTCTTAACCACTGCACCACCACGGCTCCTTGGAAGCCAACATAAATTGCTTGGCAGAGGAGTGACAGGAACCTTGGAAACTGAAGAGTAAATTGGAGAAGGAGAAGACTAGAAAGAGACCAGAATCAGAAGGTTGTCACTGAAAAATCTAGATTTGAGGTCATTAGAGCCTGGATTAAAAAGGATCCTATAAAAACAGAAATAACAAGTTGAATCTGAAAGAAATTATGAAAAAAACAATCAATATATTCTAGAAACTTTCTGGACAGCCAAATACAATGAAAAAAATAATTCCCAATATTCTGAACCTAGAGAGACCAAACTGACTTTAAAAAGAAGACTGTGAAAGATTCTAATTTGAACAGATGAAGACAGAAAACAAAACAGATAATGCCAGTAATTTGTAACCAAAAGTAACTGAATGGACTCTGCCTTTTCAGTACATAATGAAGGAATGAAACCTAATTATTCATTTGTGGTGAAAGTCAAATTAGGAAGCAACAACAAAGCTTGTGCAGTGCAACTGCAAGAAGAGGTGCAGGAAACTGAGGAAAACGGTGGCAGGAATCCCTCACTTCTCTCCCTGGGTGTAACTAAATTCTATGCTGGCCTGTGTCACCAAACAAATTTTAATCATTACTTGAGTTAGTGGGGGTGGAATTAGAAAGCAAGGGAAAAGGCAAAAATCAAAGGGTAACTACTGTGTATTTGCTTGTATGCCCCACATCATGAATTATGTCTTACGTTGGGGAAGAGTACCTATGAACCATCAACCTAAAATCACTCTCTGCCTGTGTTGTTGCTGTTGTGTGCTAAATTGATTCTGACTCATAGCAACCCTATATGACAGAGTAGAACTGCCTCATAGGGTTTCCTAAGCTGTAATCTTTAGAGGAGCTGATCACCAGGTCTTTTCTCCCATGGAGCCACTGGTGGGTTCGAACTGCCGACCTCTTGGTTAGCTGCCGACCACTTAACCATTATGCCACCCGGGCTCCTTCTCTCTCCTATAGCAAAGTGAAATTATTATGTGGCCTCAAGAGAGTGTTACCTTCAAACTACACTTTTAAAATATGGTAAAGGATAGCACTGAAGTCTGATCTCATTGTCTCTGTTATCAATGTACATAGCTATGATTTTTTTTTGTTATTTATATGTTGTAAGTGAAATGGCCTACAGCAGGATCAACTGGTTAATCCTGATCTTATTAGTACTACGTTTAACCCTACTGAGCTAAGTACCACTGAGAAAACATTAAAAATATTCTCCTTCAAATAGCTTCCCTTAAGCACCACTTCACTGTATGACAGGCTGAAAAAAAGTAATAAATTGGTATTCACCAATTTAAAATTACTAAGATTTGCAATATTTGAAAATCTGTGCAAAGAATGAACTTTCTTTCATTGCTGTAAGTAGGTGGTCCTTCTATTTCACAGCAAAGCCAGTATAATGGCTTATACAGTTGCTGGCTTTGACATACCTGTCTTTAACAAATAGAAATGTCTTCTGCCTTCATAGATCCTAACTTTTTGCATGTTCACAGGCATGTTTTAAAGTTACATCAAAGCTTTCAGGATCTCCAAAAGTCATAAAAAACTTGTTCATCACTACAACAAGCCTAAATGGTGAGAAGGCATGTGGGTAGGACTTCAGAGGCTCCATGATGCAAGACTATATGAGTTCTTGGCATCATATTAAAAGTTTCCAAACAAAAGATTATCTTACATCCCCTGTGCACAATACTGATACACAACAGAGTAAATTAAAAAGTAAAAGAAATCTTAACCGTGACTCTTCTTTTTCTCACAACCAAAAGCATATCAAAGGATTAAAAAAATATAAAGAAGCTTATAAAATCAAATATTTTAAAGTAAGAATAACACCTTTAAAAACTGATTGTTACAAGCAATTTATAAAAAACCCACAAGAGGGCACCAAAGACAAAAGACTGAACAAATTCCACTAATTGGCAATTTACAAAGACAAAACAGATTCATAAAATAGGTTCCAACCTTATCTAACATACTACCTACACCACTCAGAAATAGAACAGTGTCTCATATTTTTTAAAAGAACTGAGATATTTTTTAAATACCATAACCACCATGTGTCATAAGTTGTTAGCTTTATATAAACATTGTTTAGATTTCTTAAAGGCAATAAGTATCTTCTACATTTGGTAATCTCCACAATGAACAGTTGCTGATTCCACAAAATTGGTAGAAATGTACAACAGAAATACCAAACATTCATATTACTTTATCACTACATTCTAAATTGCTTTTGTGTAAAAAGATTTATGATTGTGTATCTTATGTTTGTAGAACAAATATAATTAAGGGCTAATTTGTCTTTGAAAATAATTTCTTCTTTTTCTCATCCTTTCTTCTATTCCTTTTCTGTTCCAAAATGACAGTGTTCAAAGAGCAAGTAGAAACTTTAATACATATTTAACAGAAGAAATATCATTTGTATAAACTTAGAAATGATAATATTATGAAATGATTTTAAGAAATCATCTTTCAAAACATAATTTCAGAAGACTGCTTTGAAGCACACTAAAACAACAATATTGCTTTTAACGTGCAAGTTTACATTACTGAAACTCCTGATATAAATGAAATTCTGGAGCAGAACAGTGTCAAGACAGCAAACAAAGAACCTCCCCACCCCAGCCCAAATATTTATCATGTGTTTGTCGTAAACAATGCTGAAGAAACATGGAGCCAGTATTTTACACCTTGTTAATGCTTATTTGCAAATATATTCTGTGTGGATGATAAATTTGCAATAGTGTGCAAAACAATAAGGGGTGGAAGTCAGGTAAAACCTACTGTAAAGCAGGTTTATAAATACACTTGTTGATCTGATAAATATTTATTTAATACTTACTGTGTGGCAGGAAGTGCACTAAGATATAGTCCTTGTTTTTGAGAAATGTATGCTTTAGTGGAAGAAAGTTAGAAAACAGACAAATAAATACAGTGAGATAAATATTTTCATTGAGTTAAACACAGTACACCATAAGAGCATATAGGAGCACTAGCCTAAACAAAGCTCGGAGGAGCATCGTGAGAGGAAATGATGACTAAGATGAGTCCTAAAGGACAATGAATTAATCAGACAAATAGGGGTGAAGTGAGATAAGCAGAAGCAGTAATCTATGTTTTTTTAAACACTTTTTGAGCAATCCTATCTACCCTCATAGTTTAACTACTGCCTGCAGAATCCTGCTGTTTCCGTAACTGCCTGACTTCTCCCTTAAGAGTTCAGACATGCATATCCAACTGTCTGCTACATAAGATGACTTGGACGACCCATGGACACCTCAAATTAAACAAGTCCTAAAGTGGCCTCTGAAAAGTCACAGCCTTGAAAATCCTATGGAGCAGTTCTACTCCTTACATGTGGGGTCACCATAAGTAGGAATCGACTGGACAACAACAACGATAACAAAGTGATCTCATCTTACCAGAAACTTGCCTTGGAGAGAGTACTGCTGGAGAATATTTCAGTCACAGTATAAGAGGTAGAGAAGGCGTGGGCAAAGTGAAGAAGCAAAGGCTCTGACAATTCTATCAAGAAATCTGGTTATGAATGACTTGTTGATTTTTTCCCTTTTTGTCTTAATGATCAAAATACAACTATATTTTTAGGCTGAAGAAAAAGGTCTGAGAAGAAAGAAGTTGACTGAAAAGGCAAGCAGAAAAGGTGCCTTTAAGGGAGAAAGGAAGTTAGAAAATCAAGGAGCAAAAGAACAACACTTCCTGTTCTCTACACATATCTTTATCATAAAACTTGTCATACTGTATTGTGATCACTCATCAGTCTACTTATTACCTCTTACACTACACTGCAATCTTCTTGTAGGTAAAGATCATGTCTTAATTTTCCTCTATACCAACATTTATGAATGGAAAAAAGACATATCCTCTGAAATAGGAAGAAAAGAGAAACTTAGGATTCAGAAACATGTTAAAAGAAAACTGAGGTCTCGCTAGGTCAAAAAGACAAGAAAACATAAAAGCTATGCATATTGGGAAAGAAGAAATAGCACTGTCTTTATGCACAGATGGCATGTTTGTCTATACAGAGAATCTCAAAGAATCTACAAAAAAAACTAATAAGGAACTAATAAGCAAGTGCAGCAAGGTCATAGGATCCAGGGCAATACATAAAAGTCAACTGTTTTCCTATATATCAGTAATAAACGATTGGAGTTTGAAATTAAAAAAAAAAAAAACAACAACAAAAACATTTATAACATCAAAAAAATAAAACACCGTTTAGATATATAGCTAATAAAATATATAGGATATCTATGTGCACTGATCAAAGATCTAAATAAATGGAGAGACATTCCATATTCATGGATTAGAAAACTCAATGTTGTTAAACAGAGGCAGAGGACTCATGTTTAGCGATAGGCAGGCAGGCAGACAGGCAGGCAGACAGATGGAAAAGGAAGGCATACACACATATATGTCCTTGCTGTGTCAACTGAGACAGCCTAGAAAGGATGACACCTCAGAGTAAGCACACCTAGAGCCCAGATCTTGGTTTCTAACACGATTCTCCAATAAAAGGAACCAGGCTCCTAATTCTAGGACTGGGGCAGGAAATATACAAAATGAGCCTGGAGCATATTGTAGTACCAGAGTGAAGAAATGCTTAAAAATGAACAAATGAACAAATAACCCAATCATAAAATGGGGAACTGACTTGAATAGACATTTCACCAAAGAGGACATTCAAATGGCCACCAAACACATGAAAAGATGTTCAGCATCATTAACCATCAGAGTGATGCCAAAAAAAAAAAAAAAACCACAATGAGATACCATTTCACTTCACTCCTGCTAGGATGGCTAAAATTAAAAAAAAAAAAAAAAAAAGAAAACAACAAAAACTTGAAAATAACAAATGTTGGCAAGGATGCAGGGAATGGAACCCTTACTCACTGCTGGTGTGAATGCAAAATGGTACAGCCGTTGTGGAAAATGGTGTGGCAATTCCTCAAAAAACTAAAAATAGAACTACCATATGACCCAATTCCACTCCTAGGAATATACCCAAAAGATTTGAAAGCAGAGACTCAAAGAGTCTTGTACACCAATGTTCACTGCAGCACTGTTCACAATAGCCAAAAGGTGGAAACAATCTAAATGCCCATCAACAGATGAATAGATAAACCAAATGTGGTACATATCTACAATGGACTACTACTCAGCCAGAAGGAGAAATGAAGTTTTGATACATTGTACAATATGGATGGCACTGGATGACACCATGCTGAGCAAAATAAGTCAATCACAAAAGGACAAATGTTGTATGACTTCACTTATATAAAAAGACAGGAAAAGGCAAATACATAGAGAACAAAGTTTATTAGTGATTACCAGGGAAGGGTGGGAGGGGAAAGGGGGGCGTTAATGGTAATAGAAATATCGCATTGACTAAGGGTAGGGTTACACAGCCTATTATTTTAATTGCTGTCAATCAATTATACACCTGTAAAAAGTTGAATTGGCAAAAGTTGTGCGATACATATATTTAGAACAATGACAAAAAAAAAAAGAGTAGCTACTGAAGCTGCTTATGTACAACCAAAAACCACATGGGATTTGGTCTTGGTTTACAGGTTTAGAGTTATGGTTTCATGGGAGTTCCAGTTAATTGGTCTAGTAACATGTTTAGTGCTTCTGTTCTACCCTGTAGTTTGCTGTGTAGCGCCTGAGGTCTTAAAAGCTTGCAAAAGGCCATCCTAGGCAAAACAATTGGTCGTTATTAGCCTGGAGCAACAGAAAAACAAGGAGTATCAGGAATAGAAGGATACTGAATGTATGGCTAACTGCCTCCATGAACAACTGCCTCCTTTGCCATGAGACCAGAAGAACCATATGGTACTCAGCTACCATTACTGAACACTTTGATCAAAGAGTTCATAGACGAATAGTGATCAAAAGGGGGAACATGCAGAAGAGAATTTCAAATGCTCATGAACTCCAGACTTCCTGAAGCCATGAAGTTGGATGAACTCCTAAAACTATCGCCCTGAGATACTCTTTAAACTTTAAACCAAAAATATCCCCTGAAGTCTTCCTAAAATCAAACAATAGTTTAGCTTAACTATTAAAAAATGTCTGCCTTGAGCATTGTGCTCTCCTAAGAACTATCTATATGGGATCAAACTGACAACAGTAACTTGAAAGATTAGAGAGGAACTTTAGGGGGCAATGGATTTGTGATAATGGGGGAGGAACAACTGAGAAAAGGAGGAAAGGAGGGTGAGAATGGTTGCACAAGCCAAAGAATGTAATCGATGTCACTAAATGCTACATGTAGAAACTGTTGAATTGGTGTATGTTTTGCTGTGTATATTCTCAACAACAAAATAAATAAAATTTTAAAAAACAAACAAAAACACTCACAATGATGGGGTATATCAAAGGGACAAAGGAGCCAAGTGAAACAGCTCCAAATGGCCAAAGCTGAAACAATTTGAGCAACAAAATAAATAAAGCAGCATTAGATTATAAACTCAATTATAAAGTAAATAACCATGGGTCAATATTGATATAAATGATTGAGTAAATAATAAATGGGGAAAATAGACAATCTCCTGTGCAGAATTCCAAATAGTTAACACAGATACTCTGACTTCAAGGAAGTAAAGCATAACTCCTATTCCTTAAGTGTGCGTTGTATATTGTGACTTCTTTCCAAACAGTACAGTATGGAAGGAGGAAAGAGTAACTTTACAGTGGAGACACCTCACAAACACTACCTCAGCCAGGTGATCATGGTGAACATCAACAGTAATAAGTCATGGTGACAGAATGTGCTCTTGATACGATATGATGAAATTAGAACTTTACTGTGTGGTCTTCCTCCCCAGCACCCATAACTTCAGTTTTATCATGAGAAAAACATCAGGGAAATTCCAACTGAGGGAGATTCTACAAAATACTTAAGCAGTACTCCTCAAAACACTCACAATCTTTGAAAACAAGGACAGCCTGAGAAACTGTGACCATCAAGAGGAGGCTAAGGGGACATAGTAACTAAATGTAATGTGGTATCCTAGATGGATCCTGAAACAGAAAAAAGGAGATTAGGTAAAAACTAAGAAAATCTGGATATAGACTTTAGTTAATAACATGCATCAATATTTGTTCATTAATTGTGACAAATGTCCCCATATTAATGTAAGATATTAATTATAGGTGACACTGGGCTCAGAGCACATGGTCTCTCTCTCTCTACTGTTTCTGTAATTCTTCTGTAAACCTAAAACTATTCAAAAATTAAAAGTTTATTTAAAACAAAAATAAAATTGAAGAAATTCTTTACTTTTTAATTTGAACACATAATTATTGAGTATCTGTTCTATCAAAAGGTCCAATGCTAGAACCTATAGGTCAGTGGGTTTCATCCAAGCTGCACATTACAATCAGCTAAGGAGCTTTAAAAACAATTCTGATGCCTGGGCCCTACCCTAGACCAATTATGTCAGAAATTACCCAGAGTAAAAACTAAGCTTTTATTCTCCCCACCACCAAAGCTCACCAGGTACTTCAAATGAACAAAGAGAGAGACTGAATGATCTAGTCATCTACTAAATATTTCACATACTAAATCTCACAAATCCCAAGGAATTCTTTTCCCATTATAGGTAACTAAAGCACACAGACTGTCAGTGAGTCATGTGTATAATTTTTTGTTTTGACAAGAACAAAACAAACTCTGCATTCCACTGTTTAACGAGTGTCTTAGTTATCTAGTGCTGCTGTAACAGAAATACCACAAACGGATGACTTTAACAAACAGAAGTCTATTCTCTCACAGTCTAGGAGGCTAGAAGCCTGAATTCAGGGTGCCAGTTCTAGGAGAAAGCTTTCTCTTTCTGTCAGCTCTGGGTGAAGGTCCTTGTCATCAGTCTTCCCCAGCAGAGGAGCTTCTCAGCACAGGGACCCCAAGAACAAAGGACGTGATATTCTGCCTCTTGTTTCTTGGTGATATGAGGTCCCCCTTGTTTCTCTGCTCGCTTCTCTCTTTCATATCTTAGACACAACCTAATCTTGTAGATTGAGTCATTAACATAACTGCCTCTAATTCTGCCTCACTAACATCATGTTGTTGTTAGGTGCCATTGAGTCGGTTCTGACTCATAGAGATCCTACGTACAACAGGACAAAACACTGCCCGGTCCTGCACCATCCTCTCAATTGTTGCTATGCTTGAGCCCATTGTTGCAGCCACTGTGTCAATCCATCTGGTTGAGGGTCTTCCTCTTTTTTGCTGACCTTCTACTTTACCAAGTACGATGTCCTTCTCCAGGGACTGATCCCTCCTGATAACATGTCCAAAGAACATGAGGCGTAGTCTTGTCGTCCTTGCTTCTAACTAGCACTCTGGCTGTACTTCTTCCAAAACAGATTTGTTCGTTCTTTTGGCCATCCGTGGTATATTCAATACTCTCCACCAACACCATAATTTAAGTGTCAATTGTTCTTCTTTCTTCACTGTCCAGCTTTCACATGCATATGAAGCCAATGAAAATACCAAGGCTTGGGTCAGGCACACCTTAGTCTTCAAGGTGACATCTTTGCTTTTTAACACTTTAAAGAGGTCTTTTGCAGAAGATTTGCCTAATGCAATGCATCTTTTGATTTCTTGACTGCTGCTTCCATGGGCGTTGATTGTGGATCCAAGCAAAATGAAATCCGTGAGAACTTTAATCTTTTCTCTTTTTATCATGATGTTGCTTATTGGTCCAGTTGTGAGGATTTTTATTTCCTTTATGTTGAGGTGTAATCCATACTGAAGGCTGGGATCTTTGATCTTCATCAGTAAGTGCTCCAAGTCCTCTTCACTTTCAGCAAGTTTCATTTTTCGGCACTTTGGTCTTCATCAGTAAGTACTTCAAGGCCTCTTCACTTTCAGCAAGCGAGGTTGTGTCATCTGCATAACTCAGGTTGTTAAGGAGTCTTCTTCCAATCCTGATGCTGCGTTCTTCTTCACATAGTCCAGCTTCTTGGATTATTTGCTCAGCATACAGATTGAATAGGTATGGTGAAAGGATAGAACCCTGACGCACACTTTCTTGACTTTAAACCACACAGTATCTCCTTGTTCTGTCTGAATGACTGCCTCTTGATCTATGTACAGAGTCCTCATGGGCACAATTAAGTGTCCTGGAATTCGCATTCTTCACAATGTTATCCATAATTTATGATCCACAGAGTTGAATGCCTTTGCATAGTCAACAAAAATAGGTAAATGCTTTTTTGGTATTCTCTGCTTTCAGTCAGGTTTTCACTGGTTAATTCTTTTCAGAAGTAGACCGCCAGGTCCTTCTTCCTAGTCTGTCTTAGTCTGGAAGCTCAGCTGAAACCTGTCCGTCATGGGTGACCCTGCTGATATTTGAATACTGGTGGCACAGCTTCCAGCATCACAGCAACATGCAAGTCCCCACAGTACGATAAACTGACAAAGACATGTGTGGGGGTTAACATCATAGAGGCGGGATTTATGACACACAGGAAAATCACATCAGATGACAAAATGGTGGGCAATCACACAATACTGGGAATCATGGCCTAGCCAAGTTGACACACATTTTGGAGGGATACAGTTCAATCCATAATAAGAAAATTTTTTGTAATCTCTTTTCAGAATAAGATATTTACAAAATATTTGGCAAATTTCAACATGTAGGTACTTTTAAAAAAGGAAAACATCTTTCATTGGATAAGTTATTTTAAAATCTTATACTGCAGAGGTGATTCATTTAGACTTGATTTATATTGTTGGCAACAGTTATGAACACTCCTTGATAACAATAAATTGCTGTACTTTAAAGTTGTACTGAATAGAAAAAGCAATTCTGTTAACAAAAACTCTTTAAAAAGTGAACTTTTAAACAATTCAGGTATTTACAGTAAATATGAATATAGCTATGTTATTTTAGCAACTCACACTAAAGATTTGAGAATATCTTCTAATATCCAACGAATTCTTTCTTACTGTGTGATACAGATGACCCATCTCAGCACCAAATTTATATCACATGCTCAGAAATGTCAAAAAAGAAGATCTTTGTCATGTTTAGCAATGCTTAAACTAACACAAAAACCTTGATATTGGGATTAACCTGCTGCAGAAATCTGTTTGCAATTTGTTTAATTTTAAAAATCTGTACAATTACCTCAGCACCTATCAATCTGTCATGATGTATTCTTATCAGACAAGTTTTTTCTGTATATAGGTATAAAAATCGAATTCATAAGGCACAATTTTCATCATGTTCCATACTTTTCTTGAATAAAAATATATTTAAAGAGGTTTCTTCGTAATAGTTACTCAAGACACAGGTGTATAGTACTAAAAAATTTAAAAACAACATATCTTGAAATGGTTAACATATACTGTTTTATGTTCAAAAGCCACATTCAGAGTTGATGAAAATGTCAATTAATTTTAGCCCACTAAATTTTTCTCCACCAGGAGCCCTGGTGGCGTAGTGGTTAAGAGCTCAGCTGCTAACCAGAAGGTTGGCAGTTTCAATCCACCAGCAACTCCTTGGAAACCCTATGGGGCAGTTCTACTCTGTCCTGTAGGGTCGCTACGAGTTGGAATCAACTCAACAGCAATGGGTTTTAGTAGTAAGCTGAATTATATAAAAGTAAATTAATTTGGAAAAATTTAAAGTTGACATTGATATAACCTATAAATTCTGTGGAAATTGCACTCAGAATGGAAAAAGTGGGATCCACGATGGGCCTAGGTATTAATACATTTGCATATAAATATCTCTTATAACGCAGCAACTCAATATTGTGAATTTAATAGTTCTGGAATCTTGAATCGGGAAAAATTTGATTTACATTATATCAAGATTTAGCTTTATGGAATTTATCAGTGCTTCAATGTCTAACTGGCTCTCTGTCATATTACTTCAGTCACTGGATAAGGACCAACCCAAATTCAGGACCAAAAATAGCTGCCATAAAGGGTACTACAGAATGTAGGTCATCTGGACTAAAAATAAATGCAGCAGCAAAATCTCCTGTTGTAGGCTGAATTGTGCATCCCCAAAAGATATGTTGAAGTCTTAACCCTTGGTACCTGTGAATGTAACCTTATTTGGAAACAGGGTTGTTGCAGATGTAATTAGTTAATATGAGGTCATTAGGGTAGCTCAATCCTATGTGACTAGTTTCGTATAAGAAGAGAAGAAGGGACACAGACACAGAGGGAAGATGGTCATGTGAAGACAGAGACAAAGAATGGAGTTATGCTGTCATAAGCCAAGGGATGCCCAGGGTACCAGAAGCTGGAAAAGGGAAAGAAGGAATCTCCCCTAGAGGAGGGAGGATATCCCTGCCAATACCTTGATTTCAAACTTCTGTTGTTTAAGCTACCCAATTTCTGCTAATTTGTTATGGCAGCCCTAGGAAAGTAAGATGCTTGGCGACACAGACCTTTCACCATGCTGAAAAGACACTGCATCTTTGAAAGAACTGAAAAGGGTAAGGGAAAGAATGAGGCATAAATGTTAATTAAAACAAGTGGGACACCAAAATAGTTATCCAAAACCCTGTGCCATATCATAAAATATAACCAGTCCTAAGTATCATAACTAAGCAGGTATGGGCCAACTGAATCTCCCAAACTGCAATAAAACACAACCAACAAGTTTCATGAGCCAAAGGTAATCAAGATGAGTTGAGAATGAAAAGAATAAATAGAGGTTGCAGAGCAACAACTTTGCTTTACAGATATAGATATTAGGCAAGCACAGTATCAATTAGATAAGAGCTCATTACTCTACAATTGTTCTCATATGGTGAGGGGGGACGCAGTGAAGAGTACCCAAGATTGTAACTTTGCTCTAGCACCTAGAGAAATTATTTTGTAAAAGACTCAGTAGTTCAGAAAAAAGAGGCAGTGAAGAGGACCCAAAATTGTAACTTTGCTCTAGCACCTAGAGAAATTATTCTGTAAAAGACTCAGTAGTTCAGAAAAAAGAAATGTCCATTTATTTCTATTCTGATCAACTACTAATTTTGTATAAAAAAACAAAAACCAAATCCACTGCTGTCAAGTTGATTCCAACTCACAGCCACCCTATAGGACAGAGTAGAACTGCCCTCATAAGGTTTCTATGGAGTGGCTGATGGATATGAACTGCTGACCTTTTGGTTATCAGCCAAACGGTTAACCACTGTGCAACCAGGGCACAGCATTTTTTTTTTTTTTTTTTTAATTTGGTATGGCTTGCCCTAATTGCTCTGATTTCTTGTAATGTTATCTTTAAGAAATTTTTCCTTCCCTGCTTGGATTACTTTGATTTACACTTGTACAGGATTAAACAAACAGACTATAATTTTTCTTTGAATTGTGCTAATTTACAGGTACTGAAGGAGCTCTGGTGGTGCAGTGGTTAAGAGTGCGGCTGCTAACCATAAAGGCAGGCAGTTCGAATCCACCAGCCACTCCTTGGAAACCCTATGGGGCAGTTCACTCTGAACTACAGAGTTGCTATGAGTCGGAATCAACTCGACGGCAACGGGTTTTGGTTTTGGTGGAAGGTGTCCTGCAACCATTGAAAGAACTGTTTTACAGATGTATTTATAAATAGATCATATTAAACAGCATATTACAAACTCAGTATTTAAAATTATAATTACAGAACACTCAGAAAATGACAACAGGAGCTTCTATTAAAATTGAAGAGGGAACACGTGAGTTTATGCCTATCTCTCTCAAAGCTTTTCCAAAAATTATACTAAAGGCATAGAGAAAGGATAAACTCACAAAGACACAGGGCATGGAGAAGGAGATAACAACAAACACAAGACGTCAAAAATTTTAGAAGCTAGAAAGCTTCCAGAGATAAATACATAACTAGCAGCTAACTTAGCAGACCAAAGAAACACAAACCTTAAGTTTGCAAGGAGAGAAGTTACAAGAAGTAAACAAATTCAGGCCTCAGAGCAGTAGGCCTTTACATCTCATACAGAGAGGTTCATGTATCAGCTAGTCTACTATTACACACAAAGCTTCTAGTAGACAATTTTAGTGCTTTTCTCAAATATTATCACTAGATGTTTGAAGAAAGCCCATGAAGTGAAAAGTCAGAGATATAAAGAAAACAGAGGTGATGCAGGGAGCAAACAAAATTCATAATGATACTGATAATAATAACGAGAAGAAGGAGGATAGCTTAGAAATTTAACTATTTAGTAACAGGGAAAAAAAAAACTAAAGGACTGGAAGATAAAACAGAGGAGACTGCTCAGAAACAACAAAGAGAAAACATAAAAAAGATAAAACTGAAGGACTAATCCAAGAGGTCCAATAAACAAATAAAAGGACTTCCAGAAAGAAAAAAAAATTATCAAGAAATAGCATAAATAACACTACATAGACTGAAGGGTATTTCCAGATTGAAAGGGCCAAAAGTCACTCCATACAATGAATGGAAAAAAACCTATTCCACGGCACATTATCGTGAAAGTTTTAAATAACAGGGAGGAAGTGAAGATCCAAAAAGCTTCCACATCACAGTCATAGAATTAGGTATCAGAATGTCATCTATCTTCATATCAGCATTACTGCTGAGCAAGGAAATGAAGCAAGGTCTTCAAAATTTCAATGGAACATTATTTCCTGAATTTACACTCAGTCAAACTTATTCAAGGGTAAAGGTAGAACAAAGACATGGGCAGATACATAAGGTTTGGGGGGAAAACAACACTGCTAATGTCAGGAAGCTACTAGACAGTAAAACAAGAAAGAGAAAAAAGGACCCAGGAAACAGGGGATCCAATACAGAAGAGAGAAAAAGGAAATTCTAGGATGATACTAAAGGAAGTCTCAGATAACAGTTTGAGAATAAGTTCAGATTAGAGGAAAACAGAGGACTAGAAAAGGGATGGCCTACCCCAACACTAATCAATATGTTATGTTTGAACATACACAGAAGAGTTTACAGCTCCTGCACAGAGTGTGGAATACAGACTTTGGGAACAAATTAGTGATAGATACATAGACAATTAACAATAACAATAAAAACCGAGAAAATTATTAGTTCCAGAAATCACGAAAAGGACAAACAAGTAATTACAATATATCATACGATATTTCTCTCTGAACAGTATTTACATAGTCATAACTATGTAAACACAGAATAAGGACTTTTTAAAACTGTTATTTAATTACATACAGAAAATAAGAAATAACAAGTAATCAATTCTTTTAAAAGATTCCAATTTGTGGTCAATAACTGTATCTCAAATAGAAATGTTCCTTATTTAATCTATATTTACTTTTAACGAAATAAAGGAATGAGAATAAATAAATTTTCTTTACTGGTTTCCTTAGAATATTAATATATATATATATGTAAGTTAAAAGCTAGGTTTATAAAAATCTCTACCAACTCTTTCAAACACATTTAGCCATTCAAAATTTGTTTAAAATACTAAGGAAATTTGAATATATATTGCTTCAAGTCTGATCAGTGACATTATTTCGGTGGCCATCAGAGTAGTAAGACAGAAGCAGCAGCAACAACCAAAGAAACCAAAAACTAAACGAACAATAATAAAAGCAAAAAACCTGGCCAAAATGTTATAATAGTAGCAGTAGTGGTTGTGAAAGTAGCAGAATTAACAAAAAATGATAGATAAATTTTATTGAACATACTACGTGCAAGGCACTTGTTCTAAGTGCTTACATATATCTTTATTATATGCCCATAATAACTCTATGAGATATGGTCTATCACTATTGCCTTTATACAGATGATGAAATTGAAGCAGAGAAGTTAAGCAATTTGACCAAGGACATATAGTTACTGAGGAACAGAATAAGGGCTCAAGTCCATGCAGTCTGTCCTGCTCTAAGATAAATGCTACTTGACATTTAGCCAACAGGGTACATTAGAGGCTTCTGGACTGACTTGGGCTGTTTCTGGTGTTGTTCTCTTCTTTACCAAGTTCAAAGGGTCCTCAAGAGGTATACTGATTTGAAGCTCCCTATTAAACAGGGGAAGAGGGAAAGGAGGAAGGTTCTGAGAAAATGGTCACCTGGAAGCTATATCACCATCTGCAGAGGGGAGCGAATAAAACACGCTGGCATTTCTCCCTACACCCAAGCTAAGAATACTGCTTCACTGAATCCTGTTAACGGAGGATATGCCATATCCCTCAGACATTAAGGATCACAGCCTGAAAAACTTAAGAGTTTGGACCATAAACAGGCCATCAGAAAATCCTCATTGTGTTTGCAAAGGTAAGAGCTCTAAAGCATAGTCTAAGGCCAACAGATAAAAAAAAATCTTTTCTTTGACTCAGTACTAAATTAACAAGAAGTAAAATGACAGCTTCCTTTAGATAAAATTGAAAATAAAGAGCCTAATAAATGCAAAAAAGAGAAAAAGCCTCATGTAAACATAATATTAAAAAAATCCCAATTTTTATACAACTATGTTTCATTTAATAAAAAATTCTTCTACATCTTTTTCTTAACACATTATTTTATTTAACACTCTGATCCAAATGGAAAATGTCTAAGGTCCAGTGACAGAATAATTCTCATAAACTTCTTATCAATCTTTTAATTTACTTTAAAAATGACTGATGACAATAGAGTAATCTATACCTTATCTGGAGCCCTGGTAGTGCAGTGGTTAAGAAATCGGCTGCTAACCAAAAAGTCAGCAGTTTGAATCCATGAGCCGCTCCTTGGAAACCCTATGGGGCAGTTCTACTCTGTCCTATAGGGTCGCTATGAGTCGGAATCAATTCGACATCCACGGGGTATACCTTACCTTATAAACTCAATGTATTAATATTACTCATTCTGCTCATAGCTAATAGTCCAATGTAACATGTGTTGAGTGTTTGCTTTGTTGTTTTATTTAAAAATAACAAGCAGTAACCCTTATGCTGTACAAATATTTAAGTACAGGCATACCTCGAAGATACTATGGGTTCAGTTCCCGACCACTGCAATAAAGTGAATATCGCAATAAAGCAGGTCACACAAATTTTTGGTTTCCCAGTGCATATAAAAGTTATGTTTACACTATACTATAGTCTATTAAGTGTACAATAGCATTATGTCAAAAAAAATAACAATATACATACCTTAATTAAAAAATATTTTATTGCTGAAAAATGCTAACCATCACCTGAGCCTTCCGCAAGTTGTAATCTTTTTGCTGGTAGAGGGTCTTGCCTCAATGTTGATGGCTGCTGACTGAACAGGGTGATGACCGCTGAAGGCTGGGGTGGCTGTGTCTTAAAATAAGACAACAGTGAAGTATGCCACATCATCTGGCTGTTCCTTTCACAAAAGATTTCTCTGTAGCATGCAATGCTGTTTGATAGCATTTTACCCACAGCAGAACTTCTTTCAAAACTGGAGTCAATCCTCTCAAACGTGACACTGCTTTACCAACTAAGTTTCTGTAATATTCTAAATCCTTTGTTGTCATTTCAATAATGTTCACAGCTTCTTCACCAGGAGCAGATTCCATCTCAAGAAACCACTTTCTTTGCTCATCCATAAGAAACAACTCTCCATCCAGTGAAGTTTTATCATGAGACTGCAGCAGTTTAGTCACATTTTCAGACTCCACTTCTAATTCTAGTTCTCTTCCTGATTCCACCACATCTGCAATTACTTCCTCCACTGAAGTCTTGAACCCCTCAAAGTCATCCATGAGGGTTGGAATCAACTTCTTCCCAACTCCTGTTAAAGTTGATATTTTGACCTCCTCCCATGAATCACGAATGTTCTTAAGGGCAATTAAAATGGTGAATCCTTTCCAGAAGGTTTTCAATTTACTTTGCCCAGATCCATCAAAGGAATCACTATCTATGGCAGCTATAGCCTTACAAAATGTACTTCTTAAATAATATGACTTGAAAGTCAAAATTACTCCTTAATCTATGGGCTGCAGAATGGATGTTGTGTTATCAGGCATGAAAACAACACTAATCTCCTTGTACGTCACCATCAGAGTTTCTGGGTGACCAGGTGCATTGTCAATAAGCAATAATATTTTGAAAGGAATCTTTTTTCTGAGCAGTTGGTCTCAACAGTGGGCTTAAAATATTCAGTAAACCATGCTGTAAACAGATGTGCTGTCATCCAGGCTTTGTTGTTCTATTTATAGAGCACAGGCAGAGCAGATTTAGCATATTCTTAAGGGCCCTAGGATTTTCGGAACAGTGAATGAGCACTGGCTTCAACTTAAAGTAACCAGCTGCATTAGCCCCTAACAAGAGAGTCAGCCTGTCCTTTGAAGCCAGGCATTGACTTCTCCCCTTTAGCTCTGAAAGTCCTAGATGGCATTTTCTTCCAGTCTAAGGCTGTTTTCGTCTACATTGAAAATCTGTTGTTTAGTGTATCCACCTTCATCAATTATCTTAGTTAGGTCTTCTGGATAACTTGCTGCAGCTTCTACATCAGCACCTGCTGCTTCACCTTGCACTTTTATGTTATGGAGGCAACTTCTTTTCTTAAACCTCATGAACCAACCCTCTGCTAGCTTCAAACTTTTCTTTGGCAGCTTCCCTACCTCTCAGCCTTCATAGAATTGAAGAAGAGTTAGGGCCTTGCTCTAGATTAGGCTTTGGCTTAAGGGAAAGTTGTGGCTGGTTTGATCTTCTATCCAGACCACTAAAACTTTCTCCATATCAGCAACAGGGATTTTTGCTTTCTTATCATTTGTGTGTTCACTGGAGTAGCACTTTTTAATTTCCTTCAAGAATTTTTCCTTTGTATTCATAACTTTGCTAACTGGCATAAGAGGCCTAGATTTTCGCCTTTCTTGGCTATCGACATGCCTTCCTCACTAAGCTTAATCACTGCTAACTTTTGATTTAAAGTGAGAGACGTGTGACTCTTCCTTTCACTTGAACACTTAAGAGGTCACTGTAGGGTTATTAACTGGCCTAATTTTAATACTGTTGTGTCTCAGGCAATAGGGAGGCCCAAGGAGAGGGAGAGAGACTGGGGAATGGCAGGTCAGTGGGGCAGTCAGAACACACATTACATTTATTAAGTTCACCTTCCTATATGGGTGCAGTTTGTGGCACCCCCAAACAATTATAATAGTAACGTCAAAGATCACTAATCAAGGCTCACCACAACATATAATAGTAATGAAGAAGCTTGAAATATTGTGAGAATTACCAAAATGTAAAACAGGGACACTAAGTGAGCACATGCTGTTGGAAAAATGGGGCTGACAGACTTGCACAACACGATTGCCACAAATCTTCAATTTGTAAAAAAAAAAAAAAAAAAAAAGAAACACAGTATCTGCAAGGTGCAATAAAACAAGGTATGTCTACAATTACTCAAGTGCCTGTATATTTCAATAAATCATACCAGCAAACTTAAAACTAGTCTTAAAAATGATTAATTCAAGGAAACATATGAGAATGCATATTGTTTGTCGTATAATTAACAAATTCCAAATACATGCTTACATCTTGAATGCTACAAATAAATTAGTATAATCTATGAGAACAAGTCCTGTATGCCTACAATTTATATAGGCAACCTCTATCAAACATGCTGACTTAGTCAAAAATAAATGTAAAATGTGTAAATATTTGACTTTTATGAAAAAAATGTCACCGTAATGATATGATTTGACCTATTGCACATCAAGAGATGTGTAGATATATGAGAAATTAGCTATTTTACTTTAAAATTGTATGCGTAATTTAATTTTAAGTAATTTGCAAGGGAATTCCAAAGGAATGAACAGTGTAAAGACAAACTCCATATCTATGTAAGATTTTGAGACTTCGATGTGAATAAATGTTCCTGAGAGAACATGACAGATTAAATAATTTGCTGAAAATGAATGGTAATGTAAAAATATACTTATACTGTAGGAGGACTTCAGATCCATTCTACATATTTCGTTGCTCTTATAAATGCTTGTAAATACACATATATGCATATATGTATACAAACACACACAAGTAGATATTTTATTTTTGGGGCAATAACTGACAAAATTATCTCAAGATGGAAGCTACTGCCTGAGAACATAATCTAAAGCAAAACATGTGTAGACTGTTTAAAAGAGTGACTTTGCCAAGACTTTTAATTTTTTTCTTAATATTTCAGTTAAAAATGACAAAGAACTTCCTCCTTGTTCTCTTTGTCTCTTAGAGCATCTGTTTTGTGACAAGCTGGCTGCCATGCTGTGAAGACTCTCATGCAGCACTATGGAGACCCCGTGCAAGGAACTGAGGAAGCAAGTCTACAGTCATATGAGTGAGCTATCTTAGAAGTAGACCCTCCAGCTGTCATCAAACCTTCAGATGACTGTAGCTCCGACAAAGACCTTGACTGATAATGCATGAGAGACTCTAAGCCAGAACCATCCGACTATGCTAATCCTGAAGCCCTGATCCACAAATACCTTGAGATATAAATGTGTGTTGTTTTAGGCGAAGTTTTGGCGTACATGGTATTTAAAGGTCCCGAGTAAGGAAAGGTCTTTGTCATGTTAAAAAAAAAAATCTGAAAGAAGATCAACGTGGCTGGAGTACGGTGAAGGAGAAGAAAACAGTGAGAAAGGAATCATCAAAGTGGCAGAAAGTAACCAAAAGGACTGTATCAAGGTCTTAAAAATTAGTGAAAACTAAGGGTAATCAGCAGTTCCCTATCCATCTAAAAAATGGAAACCAGCCTATAATTAAGCATAGGAAGATAAGAACAAAGCAAAAAGAAATCACCTGCCCACTGACAGCTAACAAAAGGCAATTCACTAGCCCAGCACTAATAAGAAGTTTTGCATAAATCCTGTCAAAGCACAGAAAAGGCAGATGGGTACCATCACAGAATAGCAAAGACTAGACTTTTCTGAGACTATAACCTTTTCAGAAATGGTGTAACTCTGATAAGCCAATGTTGCTCGTTTTTTAGAAGTACTAATAAATATTTGATTGGAAAGCGAGCATAAGGTACTAATGAGGGAGCATGGAAGCTTAAAAGTGAAAAATACAGTTTCATTCTTGGTTCCTCACTAGTTTTGTGAACTTTGGTAAATCACTTCTCTCCTAATTTTTTTATTCAATTGCAAAATGGGATAATAATATTATACATGACCAATCTTACTTAAAGATCAAATGGAATAATACATGATAGTGTTTTTGAAACTATAAAATGCTATACAGAAGTTAATTGGAGAGAAATTTGAAACTAAATATATCAATCATCACACAGGAACCCAGCATAGGAACTATAAAATCCCTTGAGACAAGTACCAAGGTCTCTACATCATTCCATATCACCTACTAATTTTTGTAGAATTAATGTACAACCACCAACTTATGAAAACAGTAAATGGAACAAACTGGTTTAATATGCTAAATCTTTGTCTATCCCTTCTGCTTTCTCTAGTAACCCCTCTTCTAATGTGGCACTCTTTATCTACAGCACAGTTGGTGACAGGTTAAAAGAAAGTTCCAGAAGATATGATACACAATTGACCACATTCAAGACAACATTTATTCAACAATCACATGAGTATCAACTAGATACCAGGTGCTGTGCAAGCCTATTATATCAACCTTACATTTCACTAATCACTAATTCTTATGACATCAGAAAAGGACAGGAACATTTAATGCAAACAAAACAGATTCTAAGATTTAATTAACAAACATACCTCACTATGTAATAAAGTAGCAAGTCCTATTAATATATTTCAAGAAACAAAACAAAATCATAGAAAAATGATTTAGAAGGAAAAAACTCAATTTCTTGAGAGTAATTACAAACCGAATTTTCTTCCTCCTCTTCTAGTTCTCGCTGCTGTTCTTCATGTCTTTTAGCTTTGATCTCCATAGCTTCTGTGATCAGGTCTCTTAAAATTGACACGGGCTTTGCATTCTTGATAAAATGATGCTACAAAAGTAAAAGTTAATGGTATATAAATTCAAGAGACGTCTCTGAATTATATAAAACAGATGTTAAGACAACATATAAATGCTAATCAGGATCAAAGGCTTCAACAACCATTTTTTTCATCTAGAATTAAAATTATAAGTTGAGAAACAGAATATATCAGATGCTTTTGAACTAAAGATTCTGCTTTTGGATTTACTTGTTTTTTTAAAAAATCATGAAAGCACACTGACAAAAATACAACCCTATAACTAACAAAAATACAATATCCTTAAAAATATAATTGTCTAAAGAAGTATAGCTTAGGAAGAAATTAAAGAAAAAAAAAGGAAAGGAAAACAGACTAGGGGTTACATTACATGTAAAAATAAACTTATTTTGGTATTTAGTAACAGAATTGAATTAATCTTAACAAGATGACAGCCAAAATCAGTGGTCAACAGGAAGTTCTTTTAGATATTTTCTATTTTACTGTCTTGAATAATTTAATCTTATCCAATGGAGAAATTTAAAATCAGCAAAAAAAAAAAAAAAAAAAACTTTTTCAGAAAATAAATATTGCCTCACCTCTAAACTATATATCAAATAACTTTTAATTTCTTTTTTATACTGCCCGGCTCTAACGAAAATACCTAAGTTCTCTACAGTTCTGATAAGCAGAAGGAAAACCACCAGAACAGACCTAGGTTTGTTAACCGATTTTTTTGAGGGAAAGAAGGTAGTAGAGAGAGTATAGGCATAATTTGGGATACCAAAACCAAACCCGTTGCCGTGGAGTCAACTCTGACTCACAGCAACCCTACAGGACAGAGGAGAACTGCCCCCTAGGGTCTCTAAGGAGCAGCTGGTGGAAACTGCCGATCTTTTGGTTAGCAGCCAAGCTCTTAACCACTGCACCACCAGTGCTCCATAATGTGGGATAGATTACCCTATTTTGAGGCAGGCAATCCAACTTTAAAATGTAATTCTCATAATTATTTGTCAATAGATAATGTCAAGTGAAAGCTACGTAGGTTATTTTAATATAGATCAATAGAGCACAAAAATATTCTCAAAGACAAAATGATTCTAGTGTTAAAGAAGAAATTACAGACATTTGGAAGAGGCTTTAAAATGGTGAATATATCATTTATAAAAACTTTGAGTAAGAATTGTACCAGATTAAGAAATACCAGGATTGACTGCAAAGAACCAATAAATTGTTTCATATTACGGATTCATCTGTAGATGAATTAAGTTCTATTAAACATATCTGTGGTACAGACTCCTAGTCATCTGCTAAAACAGAGTTGTGGCTGGGCATATGGCTGCCCAGCTAGATACTATATTTCTCAGCCTCCTTTTCAGCTGGGTGTGACAATGTGCCTAAGTTTTCACCAGTGAAACAGGAGTGCAAATGATATGTTCTACTTCCCTGTCTGGGACTTAACACATTGAGTGTGCACGCCTCCATGATCTCTTCCCTTTCTTCTAAGCTGAAAATCAGAAGTACCTGTGACACAGCTTCAACTAGAAAGACAAGAATAGCACCCTGGAGGATAGCAGAGCAACAAGAAGGAGGGAATCCCAGTCCTACACTGAAAAAACTTTTGAGAAACACTGGTAGAAAGGTCACAAAAAGAAATCATTGAAGATATGTTCTTTGCCCTTAAGGAATTTACCATCTAGAATAAGAATATAAGAGAAACATGCAAAAACTACAATGTAACATACAAATTACATTCATGATGGTTTAGCACAACCTAAATGATTAAGAGCCAAGAGATGTAAAAGTAGCATAAGAATGAGTGAGGTAATCACAGATGGCTTATACAAAAGAGACCATTTTAAGGAGGAGGAAGAATGTGAACAATATTAACAAAGACACTACTGTTAGGAGATGGCAGGAAAATCTGCCTAGCGAAAGCAAAAACACCATTTACAGGAATGGTGTTCGACGAGGTTAGATACAGGCAACAATGGGCAAAAAGGATACATTCTTCAGATGCGATGCCATCTAAAAAAAAGCCACTTTAATTATATAAGCAAGAGAATAATGTAAATAAAAGAATGTATTTGATAGTATGAGCTTGCAGCAGAGTTTAGAAATGAAATAAAGTGGGGAAAAACTGTACCGAATTTTTTCACAAATAATGCGTGCACATAAATAACGTGTCCAATCTTAAAACATGCAGCATAGCTCACCTAGAAAAACAGTGAGAGAGGTGTGCATGGTTGAGGGCGTTGCACAGTTGGCAAATAACATATAATGCGCACGTTATTTGCATAACAATATGGTAATAATCCAAGTGTGAACTACTGAGAACCTGGGTTAAAAAGCAGCTGCCAAAATAGAGAAGAGTGAATTTGATGGAAGAACTTAAGAACTGATTATATGTTAATAGAAGAGGGAGGAGATCAACAATGCAAAACTGGGGAACCAAGAGAATTGCATCTCTTTTAAACAGTACAGAAATCTCAAACTGTATTATACTTTGTTATCTTCTCAGGGTTAATTATGAGACACCCCTCCAAGCTACTGGTTTATCTTCAAGAAATGCAAATGTACCCATTAGGTTTATGCAGTCTACTGAAAGCTTGCTTTTGTGTAGTTTGCTGTAAATTGACTACAGTGTTATGATACCATTAATCTATAAACTTTAACTTTCTTAATCTCAAGATCTCATTATGTCTGATTTCATCTGTACTTACATCTTCTCTATATAACTGCTACAGCCATGATTCTGGCCAACAAAGAGAAACTAGCTCGTGAAGTCAAAACAGTAGATGAAGAACAAGACCATATTATTTTAGCATTCTTCATAGTAAGAAGAGGTTTCATCAGTAACACTGCCTTATTTTTTAAAAAATATATTTTTAAGGACTTTTTAAAAGTAGTAGGTGATAACATTAAAACAACAAAGCAACATAAAAAATGCAGAAAAACAAGTTGGAAAAGTAAAGCATGACAACTGTGATAAAAATGTTTATGTCACCAATTATATACCAATTTAAATAAATGAGTTGAATTCCTGTTTATTAAACAGTATTTTAAATACTAAAAGAAGAAGGTTTACTTAGTTCACAAAATAAGTTAAATTCAACTACATGCATTCCACATGAGACACATTTAAATTCAACTCATGTTTCTATAAGAGAGATTACTGAAACCAAAGAACCTGAGTTGAAAGTTGAAGGGAAGTAATGAAATATTAGTCAAACATAAAAAGATACGAAGCATAGCAACACTGAAAAAAAGCAGAATTAACAGCAAAAAATAGTAAATGAAGAAAGTCATTCAACATTATTAAAGGACATCCAAAGTAAAAATACTACAGCTACAAAAATGATACATCAATATAACATTATGAATTGGAATTGACTTGACAGCAATGGGTTTCTTACAGATAACAAAAATTATACACTATAAGAAGTTGATCTAAATAAGTAAGACATGGGAGATTTTGATATTCCTTTTTCAGACAGAATGCTCCTTAGAAGCAAGGATGGCAAGACATCACATACTCTGGAAATGTTATCAGGAAGGACCAGTCCCTGGAGAAGGACATCATACTTGGTAAAGTAGAGGGTCAGTGAAAAAGAGGAAGACCCTCAACGAGATGGACTGACACAGTGGCTGCAACAATGGGCTCAAACAAAGCAATGATTATGAGGATGGCACAGGACTGGGCAGTGTTTTGTTCTATGAGTTGCTATGAGTCAGAACCAACTCGACAGCACCTAACAACAACAAGAAGAAACAAAATAGGCAAAAACTAAAGAAAAAATAATAAAACAAAACAGACTGCCCAGAAGCAGAACATTAAGAGGCAAAAGAAACTGGTCTATCACGAGGATAGCATTTCCATCATCAGTGAGGAAAAACAAACTAAACCTGAGGGAGAAAATTAAACGAGATCCTTACCACAGACATCAGAATAAACTCCAGACAGATTAAGGAGTTAAATATTAAAAAAATAGAAATATGAAAGAACTAGAAGGTATTCCTGAAGAATATTTATATATTTAATTCAATGTCATAAAACCAAAAGTGGGGAGGGGAGCAGGATTTGAAGATGTGCAACTTAAAAATGTATGAAGAGCAAAAACCCATAAGCAAACATAAAAAATATATTTGTAACACATTTATGTCAGACAAGAGGCTGACTAAATGAAGAGTTTTTAAAAGCTTGTCAATAAGAAAAACATGAACACACCAAATTCTAAAAGGCAATAAAGTTTCACTATTTCTAAATGCATCTAAAGTAAAAACTAAAGACTGTAGGATTTCTTAAGGCACTGGACCTAGTGAAAAGATAGAAATTACCCAAAAATTAACCTACTGTAGTCATAATCATGTATTTTAAAAATTAAACTTTGTGAAAAGTTCATTCTTTTAAAATCTGAACTGTTTCCCCTTAAATTTTGTTCATGTTCTGAATTACAACTTCTGAACTGACAGCGTTTAAATGAATGAAGATTTATGCAAAAAAATCTCAAAGAACAGAAGAGTTTACAGTGAACTAAAGAGGACTTCCACTTCTGGAAAGACAGCATAGCCGTACTTTTCCCTATATCACCCCACTAAGTACACCTGAAAGCCTGGGCATTATGTATAAAAAATATATAACAAACTCTGAAAAGTGGAAAGAAGGCAGACAGGTAGGGAACACAGGACCCAAGGAAGGACACAGCTTTGAGTTATGTGGCTTTTCTTTTTGCTTCATATATTCCAGAGTGGTACTGAAGAAGCTGGCAACCTAGAAACATCAATAGGCACAGACAAAAAAAAAAGCCGCTACAAAAGTCTTCTCTCTCAAGCCAAAGGACCAGGAAAGAGGCAGTGCAGGAAGACAGAAAACTTTTAAACTATAACCACTTACTCCAGTCAAACACCACAGAAAATACTACAGTCCCAGGTCCACCAGCAAAGGTTGAGTGGAGAACCTACACTTCCACCTTCTTCAGGCTTTAAAGGGGTGACCAACACTTCTAGTGAGGTGGTGTTAAAGAGTGCCGAGCTGGAGCATTTATCCCTACCAGGAAGTAACAAGGACCTAGCCCCCTACCGGCAAGAGGAAGGTGTCAGTGAAGACCACATGGGATCCTAGACTTACACCCCTACTGGGCAGTAACGAGTTACCTACCTTCCCTGTTGGGTGGTAGCAGAGGAGGCCTGGTGTAGAGTCAAGACTTTCATCACCACCTAGTTATGACAAGGTCACTCCCCAAAGTGCCAAAGGAAGCACTGAACTCTAACCCTTGTATACTAGTAATGAGAAGCCCCACCCCTACCCTGGATCAAAGGAGAGCATGTGGGAAATCTGGACTTCCATCCATATCTAACAGTAACAAGTTGGTACCCATCTTCCCCTCTCTGGAACAGTGTGAGAGGAGATCTGATATAGCAAAAGATTTAAATTATATCCAAAGTCTCATTACACAATACCCAAAATATCCAGGCTTCAACTGAAAATCACTCATACCAAGAACCAGGAAAATATCAACTTAAATGGAACAAGACAATCAATAGATACAAACATCAATATGACACAGATGTTAGAATTAGCTGACAAATATTTGAAAGCATCCATTAAAAAAAAAGTTTCAGTGAGCAATTACAAACATGCTTGTAAAAAGATAAAAAATTAGAAAGTCTCAGCAAAGAAACAGAAAATATAAAAAAGAAAAAAATGGAAAGTATAAAACTGAAAAATACAATGATCAAATTAAAAAATGAAATCAATGGGCTCAATAGCAGAATATACAGGAGAGAGGAAAAAACAGTGACCTGAAAGACAGAGCAACAGAAATTATACAATCTGAACAGAGAGAAAAGAGATTAAAAAAAGAAAGAAAGAACGAAAGAAATGGGAGAGGTGAGGCCAAGATGGCGGAGTAGTCAGAAACTTCCTGTGGTCCCTCTTACAACAAAGACCTCAAAACACAAGTAAATCGATTATATATGACAATCTAGAAGCCCTGAACATCTAAAGCAAAGTTGAGGAATCGGACTGAGAGGCAGGGTGAGGGAGTGACAGTTCGCAAGCAGCAAGGAGTTGCCAGACCTGACCCAGCGGGAGCCAGTGGCCTTCAGGCTAGATCGGCTCACATGCGTGGTGAGGTGAACAGTGGTGCTCGGGAGGTGTTTCCCATATTGGGAAAGACCCAGAGGCAGAGAGTCTACTCAGCCATCCAGAACCAGTGAAAAGCAGTGCTCAGTTGGCAAAAGATAAGTACTTGTATCTGTCCTACAGTGCGGATCAAAAAACACCCTCTTCGGGAAAACCCTCTCTCCCATTTACCTCCCCGCTCTTCCCTGAGTCAAGGGCTAGCTTCAGTGATTGCTGAGTCCCCTGGGCCAGAGTAGGACCCATCACACACCCTGAGTCATTCTGGCATTGGAAAGGGAATAAATTAGACAGGGAAAAAATAATCTGACAGCTCGCCTAAGCTAGGATCTGAGGAGAGGCACTGTTCCTTTGCCTAGGCACAGGCATAAGAGGTCCACGGACTTTAAATGCCTTTCAGCCCTGAAAAGACATGTGTGGGCCCATGTCAACAGCATAGGCCCCCATTACCACAGTACAACACGGTACATACCTGAAGTCTAACTTCAACAGTTTCAGCGATATGGTGAAGTGGAAGGTTCGTGACATTTGACACTGCTCTGACCATTAACCAAGGTCCTCACCTACACACATCAGGGGCTTGAAGACTGGTGGCTCCACCCACCCCACCTACCCACCTGCAACAGGGGTCCAAGAATAAGTGGTGACCTCCAGTCCTTACAGCCAACAGCAGTAGGTGCTCACAGACCGGCTGCAAAACCCACCCAACTACGTGCTCTAGGGAACAGGGACATGCTTTCATCCCAGACACTCAGGGGCAGCCATCAGCCCCCAGTCTCGATCAGCGTGTGACCCCCTACTGCAGCCAGATACCTGTGTCTACACCAATCACCCATGCCTTTCTATGACTGTAGGTGAGAGCCTGCACCACACACTTGGTGACAGACTACCTGGACACCTAAGCTAAATTCATACAAGAAAAGTAAACAGGAGTGCGGGGCCAAGATGGTGGAGTAGTCAGACACTTCTGGTGTTCCCTCTTACAACAAAGACCCAAAAAAACAAGTGAATCAATTATATATGACAATCTAGGAGCCCTGAACATCAACGGCAAAGTTGAGGAACTGGACTGAGTTGCAGTGGAAGGGAGATACGGTTTGGAAGCAGCAAGGGGTTGCCAGACCTGACCCAAAGAGAGCCTGAGCCCTTCGTCCCAGATCAGCTCAGGGGTGAGTGGTGAGGTGGCAAGCAGGAGCATTCAGAAGGCGACTTCCAAAGAGGGAGAGGCCCAGCAGCAGAAAGTCTACTCAACCATCCAGAACCAGTGAGAAGCAGCCTTCGATTGGTGAAAGGTAAGTACTTGTATCTGTCCTACTGCGTGGATCAAAAACAACCCCTTTAGGGAAAAACTTCTCTCCCATTTACCTCCTCGCTCCCAGCTCTGCACTGGGTCCCGGACTGGCTTCAGCAATTGCTGAGTCCCTTGGGCTGGAAGTAGGACCCCTCATGTGCCCTAAGCCATTCTCCCGGCCTTGGAGACTGAACAAATTAACAAACAAGGCTAAAAATAATCTGCCGGCTCCCCTAAGCCAGGAACTCAGGGTAGGCATAGCTCCTTTGCCTAGGCACAGGCATAAGGGATCCACAGACTTTGAGTGCCTTTTCCCTTGCAAAGACTTCAGAGGGCCCATTTCAACAGCGTAAGCCCTCATTACCACAGCACAACAGGGTATATACCGGAGTCTAACTTCAACTCTTTCCACTGTGAAGTGGCTGGTTCGTAACATTTGACACTGCTTTACCCATTAAGCAGGGTCTTCACCTACCCACGTCAGAGGCCTGAGGACTGGTGACTCCACCCACGCCACCTAGCCACCTGCTACAGGGGCCCAAGAATAAGAGGTGCTCCCTAGTCCTTACAGCCAACAGCACTGGGTGCTCATATTCTGGCTGCAAAACCCACCCATCTACATGCTCTCGGGAACAGGGACACGCTTTCTTCCTGGACACTCGGTGGCCGTTGGCCCCCTACGTTGCTCAGCCTGTGTCCCCCTGCTGCAGCCGGATGCCTAGGCCTACACCAATCACCCATCCTTGTCTAGAAGTATAGGTGAGAGCCTGCACCACACACTTGGTGGCCAATTACCTGGACACCTGAGCTGAACCCATACAGGAGGAGGAGGAGGCAGACTCCTGAGCTCACATACTTAGTGGCAGGTCTGGACACCTGGAGGCAGGACATTGGAGCTTCAAGGGTGCTGGTGACTGGGCTAGCTCACATGAGCAGCCTATTTGGACATATCAAAACAAAACAAAACAAGAAGCGAGGACACAGTAAGGAAACATAAAATAAATAAATATAATAACTTATTGATGTCTCGGAGACAACAGGTAATATCAAATCACATAAACAGGCAGTCCATGATGGCTTCAGCAAGCACCCAAAATAAAGATTCTAGAAATTTTCCAGAGGAAGAAAATTTCTTGGAATTACTGGAGGCAGAATACAAACGATTAATATACACAAGTCTTCAAGACATCAGGAAGGAAATAAAGCAAAATGCAGAACACACAATAGAAGAAATTGAAAAGATTAGAGAAGAGCATAATAACAAATTTAACAGACTGCAAGAATCCACAGAGAGACAGCAATCAGAAATCCAGAAGATTAACAGTAAAATTTCAGTATTAGACAACTCAACAGAAAGTCATAGGAGCAGAATTGAGGCAATGGAAGTCACAATTAGTGAGACTGAAGATAAAGCACTTGACACTAACTTATCTGAGGAAAAATCAGATAAAAGGATTTAAAAAACTGAAGAAACCCGAGAATCATGTGGGATTTTATCAAGAGGAATAACCTACAAATGACTGGAGTACCAGAATGGGGTGGGGGTGCAGGGATAACAGAAAATACAGAGAGAATTGTTGAAGATTTGTTGGCAGGTAACTTCTCTGATATCATGAAAGATGACAAGATATCTACCCAAGAAGCTCATCAAAACTCACATAAGGTAGATCCCAAAAGAAAGTCACCAAGACATATTATAATCAAACTTTCCAAAACCAAACATAAAGAGAAAATTTTAAGAGCAGCTAGGGATAAACAAAAAGTTATACAAAGAAAAGTCAATACAACTAAGCTCAGACTACTCGGCACAAACCATGCAGGCAAAAAGGCAATGGGATGACATATATAAAGCCTTGAAGGAAAAAAAATGCCAGCCAAGAATTCTATATCCAGCAAAACTGTCTCTCAAATATGATGGCGAAATGAGGGCATTTCCAGATAAACAGAAGTTTAGGGAATTTGCAAAAACTAAACCAAAATTACAAGAAACACTAAAGGGAGTGCTCTGGTTAGAAAATCAAAAACATCATATAACAACCCAAGACTAGAAAACAGGACAGAGCAAACAGATATCAACCCAGATAGGGAAGTCACAAAAATAAATGAAAGCTAAAACACTGAAAAATAGGGAAACAGGTGTCAATATGTAAAAGTTGACAACATTAAAACAAAAAAGAGGGATTTTAAAAACATAGACATAGATTTTTCACATGGAGAGGCAGTCAAGGTGATATAAAGAAATAAAAGACTGGTATAAACTTAGAAAAATACAGGTAAATATTACGGTAACCACCAAGGAAACTAATAATCCTATATGTCAAAATAAAAACCCAGAAAAATATAAAGACTCAGCAAGTACAAAATCAACAACAATGAAAAACATGAAAAGAAAATACATAAAGAAAAATGATTCAGCACAGAAAATTAAGTGGAACAAAGAAACTGTCAACAACACACAAACAAGACATCAAAATGACAGTACTAAACTCATACCTGTCAATAATTACGCTGAATGTAAATGGACTAAACGCACCAATAAAGAGACAGAGAGTAGAAGATTGGATAAAAAACACAATCCATCTATATGCTGCCTACAAGAGACACACCTTAGACTTAAAGACACAAACAAACTAAAACTAAAACTCAAAGGATGGAAAAAAACATATCAAGCAAACAACACTCAAAAAAAGAGCAGGAGTGGCAATATTAATCTCTGACAAAATAGACTTTAAAGTAAAATCCACCACAAAGGATAAGGAAGGACACTATATAATGATTAAAGGGTCAATACACCAGGAGGAAATAACTATAACAAATATTTACATACCCACCAACAGGGCTAAAATACATTTAAAAAAAACAAAACAAAACAAAACAAAAAACCTCTAACAGCATTTAAAAGGGAGATAGACAGCTTCACAACAATAGTAGGAGACTTCAACACGCGACTTTTGGTTAAGGACAGAACATCCAGAAAGAAGCTCAACAAAGACACAGAAGAGCTAAATGCTACAATCAACCAACTTGATCTCACAGACATATACCAAACACTCCACCCAACAGCAGCCAAGTCTACTTTCTTTTCCAACACACATGGAACATTCTCCAGAACAGACCACATATTAGGCCATAAAGCAAGCCTTAACAAAATCCAAAATGTCGCACTATTGCAAAGCATCTTTTCTGAACAGAAAGCCATAAAAGTAGAAATCAACAACAGAAAAAACAAGGAAAAAAAATCAAGCACGTGGAAACTGAACAACACCTTGCTCAAAAACTACTGGGTTATAGAAGAAATTAAGGATGGAGTAAAGAAATTCATAGAATCAAACAAGAATGAAAACACATCTGACCAGAACCTTTGGGACACAGCAAAAGCAGTGCTCAGAGATCAGTTTATAGCAATAAATGCACATATCCAAAAAGAAGAAAGCGTCATAATAAAAAAAATTAACCCTACAACCGGAACAAGTAGAAAGAGAGCAGCAAAAGCCCACAGGCACCAGAAGGAAGGAAATAATAAGAATTAGAGCAGAATCAAATGAAATAGAGAATAGAAAAACAATTGAAAGAGTTAACAAGTCCAAAAGCTGGTTCTTTGAAAAGATCAACAAAATTGATAAACCATTGCCCAAACTGACAAAAGAAAAACAGGAGAGGAAGCAAATGACCCATATAAGAAATGAGATGGGTGATATCACAACAGACCCAACTGAAATTAAAAGAATCATAAGAGATTACAATGAAAAACTGTATTCTAACAAATTTGAAAACCTAGAGGAAATGGACAAATTTCTAGAAACTTACTACCTACCTAAATTAACACAGGGGTAGAACAAATAAATCAGCCCATAACAAAAGAAGAGATTGAAAAGGTTATTTAAAAAATCCCAACAAAAAAAAGCTCTGGCCCGGATGGCTTCATTAGAGAATTCTACCAAACTTTCAAAGAAAAGATAACACCACTTCTACTAAAGGTATTTCAGAGCATAGAAAAGGATGGAATACTTCCAAACTCATTCTATGAAGCCAGCATAACCCTGATACCAAAACCAGATAAAGACACCACAAAGAAAGAAAATTACAGACCACTATCCCTCATGAACACTGACACAAAAATCCTCAACAAAATTCTAGCCAATAGAATTCAGCAACATATCAAAAAAATAATTCACCATGATCAAGTGGGATTTATACCAGGTATGCAGGGATAGATCAACATTAGAAAAACAATCAAGGTAATCCATCCCATTAATGAAACAAAAGACAAGAACCACATGATCTTATCAATCGATGCAGAAAAGGCATTTGACAAAGTCCAACACCCATTCATGATAAAAACGTTCAACAAAATAGGAATAGAAGGGAAATTCCTCAATATAATTAAGGGCATTTATACAAAGCCAACAGCCAACATCACCCTAAATGGAGAGACTTTGAAAGCATTCCCCTTGAGAACCAGAACCAGACAAGGATGCCCTCTATCACCACTCTTATTCAACATTGTGCTGGAGGTCCTAGCTACAGCAATCAGGCTAGAAAAACAAAGGGCATCCAAATTGGTAGGGAAGAAGTAAAAAAAGTAACTCTATTTGCAGATGATATGATCTTGTACACAGAAAACCCCAAAGAATCCACAAGAAAACTACTGGAACTAATAGATTTCAGCAAAGTTTCAGGATACAAGATAAACATACAAAAATCAGTTGGATTCCTTTACACCAACAAAGAGAACTTCGAACAGGAAATCACCAAATCAATATCATTTACAATAGCCCCCAAGAATATAAAATACTTAGGAATAAATCTAACCAGAGACGTAAAAGACCTATACAATGAAAACTATAAGACACTACTGCAGGAAACCACAAGAGACCTGCATAAGTGGAAAAACATACCTTGCTCATGGATAGGAAGGCTCAACATTGTGAAAATGTCAATTCTAACCAAAACAATTTACAGATACAATGCAATCCCCATCCAAATTCCACTGGCATTTTTTAATGAGATGGAGAAACAAATCACCAACTTCATATGGAAAGGGAAGAGGCCCCTGATAAGTTAAGCATTATTCAAGAAGAAGAATAAAGATTTTAAAACGTATTATACTGTCACAGTAGTCAAAACAGCCTGGTACTGGTACAACAACAGACACATAGACCAATGGAACAGAATTGAGAATCCAGACATAAATTCATCCATGTATGAGCAGCTAATATTTGACAAAAGCTGGAAGTCCGATAATTGGGGAAAAGACAGTTTCTTTAACAAATGGTGCTGGCATAACTGTACATCCATCCGCAAAAAACTGAAACAAGACCCATACCTCACACCATGCACAAAAACCAACTCAAAATTAATCAAAGGCCTAAATACAAAATCTAAAGTGACAAAGATCATGGAAGAAAAAATATGGACAACGCTCGCAGCCCTAATACATGGCATAAACACAATACAAACGGTAAGTAACAATGCACAAGCAGCAGAAGAGAGACTAGATAACTGGGAGCTCCTGAAAATCAAACACTTATGTGCATCAAAAGACTTCACCAGAAGAGTCAAAAGACAATCTACAGACTAGGAAAAAAATTTTGGCCACGACAAATCTCATCAGCGTCTAACCTCTAAAATCTACAAGATAGTGCAAAACCTCAACAACAAAATGTCAAATAACCCAATTAAAAAATGGGCAAGGATATGAACAGGTGCTTCGCCAAAGAAGACACTCAGGCAGCTACCAGACACGTGAGGAAATGCTCACGATCATTAGCCATTAGAGGAACACAGATCAAAACTACAATGAGATATCATCTCACCCTAACATGGCTAGCCTTAATCTGAAAAACACAAAATAATAAATGCCGGAGAGGTTGTGGAGAGACAGGAACACTTATACACTATTGGTGGAAATGTAAAATGGTACAACCACTTTGGAAATCGATTTGGTGCTTCCTTAAAAAGCTAGAAATAGAAGTACCATATGATCCAGCTATCCTGCTCCTTGAAATATATCCTAGAGAAATAAGAGCCATCATATGAATAGATATATGCACATCCATGTTCACTGCAGCACTGCTCACAACAGCAAAAGATGGAAACAACCTAGGTGCCCATCAAAGGATGAACGGATACACAAATTATGGTATATTCACACAATGGAATACTACTCAACAATAAAGAAGAACGATGAATCTGTGAAACATCTCATAACACGGACGAATCTGGAAGGCATTATGCTGTGTGAAATTAGTTAGTCACAAAAGGACAAACACTGTATGAGACCACTATTATAAGAACTCAAGAAATGGTTTAAACACATAAGAAAACATTCTTTGATGGTTACAAGGGTGGGGAGGGAGGGAGATGGGCATTCACTAACTAGACAGTAGACAAGAATTATCTTAGGTGAAGGGAGGGACAACACACACTACCGGGTAAAGTCAGCACAAATGGACTAAACCAAAGCTAAGAAGTTTCCTGAATACAACCAAACACTTCAAGGGACAGACTAGCAGGAGTGGGGTTTGGGGACCATGGTTTCAGGGGACATCTAGGTCAACTGGCATAACAAAGTTTATTAAGAAAATGATCTGCATCCCACTTTGGTTAGTGGCATCTGGGGTCTTAAAAGCTTGCAAGTGGCCATTTAAGATGCATCAACTGGTCCCAACCCACCTGAAGCAAAGAAGAATGAAGAACACCAAAGACACAAGGACAGTATTAGACCAAGAGACAGAAAGGGCCACATAAACCAGAGACTTCATTAGCCTGAGACCAGAAGAACTAGATGGTACCTGGCTACCACCAATGACCACCCTGACACGAAACACAACAGAAAGTCCCTGACAGAGCAGGAGAAACATAGGGTGCAGAACTCAAATTCTAGTGAAAAAGACCAGACTTAACGGTTTGATTGAGACTGGAGGGACTCCAGAAGACATGGCCCCCAGACTTCTGGCCCAGAACTGAAAACACTCCCGAGGCCAATTCTTCAGACAAAGATGAGACTGGACTATGGGACACAAAATGATACTTGTGAAGACTGTGCTTTTTAGCTCACGTAGATAATGAGATGAAATGGGCAGCTCCTGTCCAGAGGCAAGATGAGAAGGCAGAAAAGGTCAGCAGCTGGTTGAATGGACACAGGAAATCCAGGGTGGAATGGCAGAGTGTGCTGTCACAGTATAGGGAGAACAACTAGGGTCACATAACAATGTATGTATAAATTTTTGTATGAGAGACTAACTTGAATTTTAGCCTTTCACTTAAAGTGTAACAATTAAAAAAAAAGAAAAATAAAAAAATAATCATTGCCTCAGGGATTTGTGGGACTAAAACAAAAGATTTAATACTCATGTCAACAGAGTCCCAGAAGGAGACAAGAAGAGGGTGAGTCTAAAAAAAAACTGAAAAAACAATGGCTGAAAACTTCCCAAATTTGGCAAGAGATATAACCCCACAGATTCAAGAAGCTGAACTCCAAACAAAATAAACCCAAAGAAATCAATACCAAGACATATCGTAATTAAACTTTTGAAAACTAAAGACAAGGAAAAAATCCTAAAGGCAGTAAAAGTGAGGTAAAACAATTCAAATGACAGTGGATTTTTCATTAGAAAACATGGAAGTCAGAAGGAAGTGGAATGACATTTTTCAAGTGCTGAATAAAGAAACTGTCAAACAGAATTCTGTGTCTAGTACAAATATTGTGGAAGGAATGAAGAGAAAAACAAAACATTCTCAGATTAAGAAAAACTACAGGAATTTGTCACCAGTAGACATACCCTAAAAGAATGGCTAAAGGAAGTTTTCTGAACAGAAAGGGAATGATAAAATAAGGCACCTTGGAACATCAGGAAGAAATAACAAAGGAAAGCAAAAATGTGGGTAAACACAATAGACTTTCTTTGCTTGAGTTTTCTAAGTACTTTTAATGGTTGAAGCAAAAATTATAACACTGCTTGATGTGGTTTACAACGTATATAGAGGAAATATTTAAGACAAGTATATTATAAATGAGAGAGGCTAAAGGGATGTAAAGGGAGGCAAGATTTCTATACCTCACTCAAACTGGTTTAACGAAGTAAAGAGTGAGTTACACACCATGGGATTTCACACAGCGACTCATGACACCAGTTTTTCAAGCCAAGCCTAGGGGCTGATTTAAATAACCGTAGCTCACAGTCAACCTAACTGTCCTGAAGGAGGCCAGGCTGGGGCAGGAGCTGACTTTCAGGTTCTAGGCTGCCTGCTAGCAGGTAGGTATTAGCATCACCTTCGGATCAGGAATGCTCATGCCACTGGAATAACCCTGTCCCTTAATATCTCTGGGATTTCAATTTCGTCATCTTTTAAAATTACTAGGAGTTCAACTCAATAATCTCAAAGGGCCCTTTCAGCCTAAAAGTTCATTATTCTTTTAAACTTACACAATTATCTATGTCACAGAAAATCTACTGCCATAAAAAATCCAGTATGAAGTTCTTTTTCAAAATTGTTTATCAGGTTCTAGAAACCAATACAGTATAATCGGTACATATAGGCTACAGACATGTGCCCACTAAAACTTGGAATTAAGACTGTTTTCTGAGAGTTAAAATATAATTTAACTTATAATAGATAAGACATATGCGAAACTCTTTAAAGATACATCATGGCTTCCAGGCTTCTATCAAAATAAGACTCTACTAAGTCTAATGAGACCCTAGTGAGACTAAAGATAATTATCTTACCTAAAAAAATTTTAAATTACAAGTCTGCTATGTTAAATAACATATACTGAATTTAATACATATGTTTTAAGCAACAGATACTAGGGGTATAAAAGTAGGCTCCTCAAAAAAGGCATACTCCCTGACCATGAATTAATTTCAATCTAGTACAAAGATACAGAAACAAGTTATTTCATTCTAATATGGTAAATGGTATGCACAAGGTGCTTATGGGAACAAAGAGGAAGAACTAACCTGAACAAGGATAAAGGGAAGGCTTCCTGGAAAATTAACTAATTGGATTAATTAGAAAATGGGAAAGAGGGAGGAAGTTGAAGAAGGGGTCTCCAAACTGGGTAGGAGGGGAAGAGAGGATAGCGTGAGAAAAAGTAGAGAGGACTGAAAAAAACATGGTCTGTATAAGAAACTACAACTCTATTATTTCAATATTATGAAGCAAGAAATGGGAGGTAATGAGGGGTCAGATAAGAGGCCAGACAAGGAGACCACATTATAATACCTGTTGCTGTCTCCTATCGACCCCACAGCACAGAATAGAACTTCCCCATAGGGATTCCAAGTAGTGGCTGGTGGATTTAAACTGCCGACATTTTGGTAGCAGCTGAGCTCTTCACCACTGCACCACCAAGTCCCCCATATTTTAATAGAGGGCTTTAAATGGTCAACAATAGAAGGACAGAAAAAGTAAAAATCAAGGAATCAAATATTGGCTAGTAAGCATTATACAAAAATAGTTGCCTTCCTTGTCCTTATTATGGAGAAGGATGCTTGGGCAAACCTAACTGGAAGCCAGAGGATAATGGAGCTTGTTAGTGTAGTCAAGTCAACTTTGTAGAGAAGAAAGTAGACTGGAGAAATGGTGAAGAACGGGGCTGGGTGTCAAATGGAATATACTGAGCACAATCACTTAACCACTGTGTGATCTTCAGTGAGTCAGTTAGTCTTACTGGACTTCAGTACCCTCATCCACAAAATCAGGGAATTCTATGAGAATATTTCTAAAACGCCTTTCTGTCCAAAAACTACTAAGTTGAAAACAGAATTTTTTCCTTAAAGAAGAATTAGAAAAGATTGTAGAAGGAAAGGCTAAAAAAGAAAAATTGGTTATCAAAAATGCACTTATCAACCATATTTAGATTTATTTTCATCATCTTATTTCGTGCTATTTTCCCCACTTTTTCTGTTTTTTCTCCCTCTCCTTTCTTGCCTTGTTTTGGGTTGAATAATTTATTTATTTTGGGGGGTTGAATAATTTAGATATACAATGCTGATAATATTACCAGTAGGTCCTTGATTTATACACCCAAAATTCCTTTGAAATGCTGACAATATTTAAAGATAAATATTTTAATTTATTTTTAAAAAGTAGTATTTGCACATGACACAAAACTCAAAAGACAAGACAAAAGAACAAATACTGTATGATCCTACTTAAATATCTAAAGTAGGCAAATGTATAGAGATCAAAGTTTATTAGTAGTTACCAGGGGTGTGAGGAGTGGAAAGGCTGAGTCATTTCTTAGGGGAACTGAGCTTCTGTTAATGGTGACAGAATAATTTGGAAACAGTGGTGATGGTTACATAATATATTGAATGTCATCAATGTCACTGAATTGTACATGTAAAAAATGGTGAACTGGCAAATGTTTTGTGAATTACATTTTTACAATAAAGCTTTTTTTTTAATTCAAAAGACTCAAAAAGAATATTCAGTGAAAAGTCAGTCTCCATTCCACTCTTGCCTCTCAGCCATATAATTACTTTCTCTGAAGGCCTGTTATTTGCTTATTTTTCTGGAAATATTCCATTACAAGAATTGACATATGCATATATAAGTAGTCTCTAATTTACAACGTCTTCAAGTGATGATGAACCACACTTAAACGACCATCCTTTTTTTCTGTACATCTTATTGTTAGTAGTAGTCACAACATACAAACTTGCAGATGTAATTTGCTGTTATCATTCTCAGATGTTCACTTGCAGATATTCTATTTTATGATTTACTGTTCAAAACAATGCTGTATAGATTTAAATTCGGGACTTCAATTGTTTGAAAACACAAACTCAAAGCTAATCACTTTGCTAATGTCGACAGGCAGATTCAGGAAGCAGTGAGATGTTACCGTGAAATATATGAAGAAAAAAAGAAAAGGACCATACAGACAACTCTCACTAATTTCATCCCATTTCCAGGGGTAATCCAGATGATCCAGACCCTTCCACAAACGAGTTATTACCACAACTGACAAACTGCCGATGTCATCCAACTCCTCTTCATTGTCACAGTAAATTTTTATGATTTGTCTACTTTTTAATGTATATATGTATTAAAACATACTTGTAAATTTATATGGAATGTGTCCAGCCCCCAAAGACAAATAAACATCATATTTATAAAGATACTGATCATAAAGGGCAATAATAACGAAAACTAGAAAAACAGGAGTATTTGACTTAGGTCAGAACAGACTTATGACAGAGTCATCAGAATGGAACACCCTTTCAAGTCGGGGACTACCTGTATACATATATACGTATGTGTGTAAATGTGTGTATTTTACCAATCCCTCCTCCTGATCAATCTTAGACTAATTTCTTGATAGACTATTTCTAGACAACTGGATGACAGATATTTAAACTGCTTCCAATCTTTTGCTATTGTAACATTCCATAAATATTTTTACACATATGTTATTTCACACATAGTTAATTCTTTCTGTAGAGTAAATTCACAGAAGTCAAATTGCTGGATCAAAGAATATGTGATTTTTTTTTTTTTTTTAAGATATTCCTAAATTGCTTTCCATGGAGTTTGAGTACCAAGTTAGTTTTATAAAAATAAACACTGTATTTAAGAGCCTATTTCTGCACACCTTCAACAAATACTTTTTTAAAATTGCACCCTGGAAAATCACTTTTTATAAGAACCATGTTTTGAATACTTTTGTCACTTAATGAAAATAATTTTCCATATACCAAGTTTTATCAATGAGAGACACTTCTTACTAGCTTAGAGGTCTGAGGAAATTCTGTTGGGAAAATAAAAGCTCAACAAGTACTTATTATAAGTATTAAATTATTTCTATTTACATCAAATTTCAAGGAAGATAAAAAAATCCTCCTGATACACTGCATACAAAGTCTACTTGTAGCAGGGATAATGAAACTCTTTATTTTTAGGTAATCTTGAAACTAGTATTTACAACTTGAGATATTCTTTTCAAGGAGTTCAGGAATGGTGTATTTACACATCTTATACTGGAGCAAAAAAGGCAAAAGAAAAAGGCTGTCTCAAGGAATAATACTTAAAGAAAAAGCCATGAGTAATAGTAACAACAGAGACAAGCATTCATTCTGAAATGTTTCAAAAATTTGAGACCCCATCGTAAGTTTCATTTTCAAAACAACCTTAGAGAGAAAGAGTTAACTACGACAACAACAAAAATAAAGGAAAAAGGTAAAAGATTGAACTTGGAAAAGAGAAAATGAGAAAAGAGAACATACAAAAGAAGAACAGTGTGTGCATGCGGATGCGTGCATGTGTGTGTGTTGTGTGTGTGTCTTATCAATCTATGTTTTCTGAAGAAGTTTACATCATTAGAAATCAGTTGTCAAAATCATGGCAATTCTGGCCAATGTCAGAAAGCTAAAAGGTAGGAAGAAATTACCCTTCCCATAGAGGCATAAGCACTGACCTGTAAAAGTTGTGTTGCAGTAGCTCTCTGCTCAGGATTCTTCACTAGGCACTTTTTAACAAAATCAGTGAAATCATCAGACCAAAGTTCTGGTTTCCTGAACGTTGGTGGTGGATTTGTGGGAATCATAAAAATAGCCTAATAAAAATGAAATATCCAAAAGGCAGAGTAAGAATCACAATAGCACAACCAAATAAACAAATCTCTCTATATACCTTTTTATCAGACTCTAAATCTGAAAAACAAATTTAAGCTGTTCTAGGATTTCCAGTAAGATTACAATTCAGGAAGCAAATCCATCTGCTACTAATGTAATCATTTCCCATTAAATTTCCTCTATTTGAACTGTAGCTCATTGAGCACATCATTCTTTATTTTATCTATTATTTTTTATCAGTCTCCAGAGAAGACTTGGCATTTCTGACCCTTTTACCAAACTAAGAACACGTCCTAGTTAACAGATATATCCCCAAATTTTGCTATTGCAAGCCAGATTTATCTCCCATTTCAATTTTGTATAAGTACTGTTGCTCAAAATGGCTAGCAGCAGTCCAATCTGCTTCTGAAATCCAGAATATTTAAGTATAAATAAAATTACTGCTGTGATTTGAAATAGTATTTGATAGAGCTAAGACTTTTAATTCTCTTTCTAAATACATGAGTCAGGATTATAAATGAAAAGTTTTAAAGATAATGTACCACTTTATTTTCTGAAAAGATAGTACATAGAGTTCACAATTCAAAAACCATAAAGTCTCCCTCTCACTCCTGTCCCCCAAGCCACGCAGTCATCTATTTTTCAAACAAGAGAATTAATCCCTAGTGTCCTCAGGAAATCAGTGTTTGTAATAAACTTCTCTCCTGGGCGTCTAGAACAGTTCCTGACAAAACACCATTATTAAAACATCAATTTTCTTTGAAAAGATACGAAATATATGAAACAACAGTAAATTGATACAAACGTATAAAGCACTCAATACATACCAGTGATTACCATTTTCATTTCCACATAACGTTATTTTAAAAAAAAAGACCAGAGGCAAACACATAGCAATGATAAAAATTTTTCAAAGTAAAATGAATTAGAGCATATTATAATTGACTGTAGTTTAACAGGAGCCCTGGTGGGACAGTGGTTAAGAGCTTGGCTGCTAACCAAAAAGTTGGCAGTTCGAATCCACCAGCCACTCCTTGGAAACCCTATGGGGCAGTTCTACACTGCCCTGTAGGGTCGCTACGAGTTGGAATTGACTCGACGGCAATGGGTTTAGTTTGGTTTTTGGGAGTTTAACAAAGAAGCCCTGGTTGCACGGTGGTTAGAGCAATAAGACTGCTAACTGTAAGGTCGGCAGTTTAAAACCACCAGCAGTTTCACGGGAGAAAGATGTGGCAGTCTGTTTCCACAGAGATTTACAGCCTTGGAAACCCTATGGGGTCGCTATGAGTCAGAATCAACTTGACAGTAGTGGTTTGGTTTTGGGGTTTGTAGTTTAACAAGTAACCAAAAAAAAAACCCAAACTTGTTGCCATCGAGTTGATTCCAACTTATAGCTACCCTTTAGGACAATGCAGAACTGCCCAATAGGGTTTCCAAAGAGCAGCTGGTGGATTCAAACTGACGACTTTTCGGTTAGCAGCCATAGCACTTAACCACTTTGCCAACAGGTAAGTTTATATACTTATACAATCAACACAGTAGGTAAGATAAGGGGAAAAATGGCCTTTTGATAATGTTAATTTATTTCTATACAGCATACAAACACGGCCTTTGAAAAGATGTATTCGGCATCCAGAAAAGCTCCCTTTCTAGGCTGTAATATTCTCTTAACTTTACAGAAGAGAGGTGTGTATCTCTGTTCTCTCCTCACTTTTTCACCTGGCTTTGATGGTCTTCTTGTTTCATTTACAAACAAATAGAATGTCATAAACTTCTGCTCATTCTTCTTAATGTGTAAAGAAGATAAAGATGGCAATACTACCAACTACAACGATAATACTCAGAAACTAAGTTTTTTTACCATTGAAAGAAAGTAATCGTATTTTTTAAATGTCTGTTTACATATGGAGAAAATACTAAAACTGCAGACAAAGTAATGAAGATAATACATTCTAGGGGGTATCCATTCTTAGATAATCCTTTGATATGAATTGTTCCACCTTTCATTGGATTTTTAGTAACTATTCAAAAGTTAGTCACTAGTATTTTAGAATCACAGAATTTCCATAGTAAGACTATGACAGATCATTTGGCCTAATCGTCTCATTTTACAGAAAAGGGATCCAAAGCCCAGAGAGGTTAAGAACTTAAAAACAAAATTTTAGGCCTGCAAAAAGGCCTTCATTTAAAAGATTAGCAAAGTATTCTAATGACTCCATTTAAAGAAGAAGGTGAAGTATAAAGCAAAGAGACCTACTGAATCTAAACAAATAGACCCATTAACAAAAGGAAGCAGCAGTCAAGAAATCAAAAGAGGCACTGCACTGGGAAAATCTGCTATAAAAGACCTCTTCAAAGCGTTAAAAAGCAAAGATGTCACCTTGAAGACTAAGGTGCACCTGACCCAAGCCATAGTGTTTTCAATCGCCTCACAGGCATGAGAAAGCTGGATAATGAATAAGGAAGACCGAAGAAGAATTGACAACTTTGAATTGCGGTGCTGGCACAGAATACTGAATACCCCATGGACTGCCAAAAGAACGAACAAATCTGTCTTGGAAGAAGTACAACCAGAATGCTCCTTAGAAGCAAGAACAGCGAGGCTATGGCCCACACACTTTGGACAAGTTATCAGGAGGGAGGAGTCCCTGGAGAAGGACATCATGCTTGGCAAAGCAGAGGGTCAGTGAAAAAGAGGAAGACCCTCAATGAGATGGATTCACACAGTGGCTGCAACAATGGGCTCAAGCATAAAATTATTGTGAGGATGGCGCAGGACCAGGCAGTATTTCATTCTGTTGTATGTAGGGTCACTATGAGTCGAAACCAACTCGATGACACGTAACAACAACAAAAGGATAGAAGAGATGATAAATGATGATCTTGTTTTCAACATATACTTCTGTCCAATTCCTGCTCTTACTTCTTAAGTAGGGAAGAAAACATAAGCAAGTTTTAAGCTTTTACAATAAGGCAGAGACAGGAAAGAACTTAAAACTTACTACAATCACAACTGTGACAGTTGATAAATTAAGACCATTCAATCAAATATGAATGAAGGTAAAATAAAAAGTAATAATCAAGTTCAGAAATATTTGCTAAGAGCCTACTATGCACAGAGCATGGTGTTAGGCATTATATGGAGCTCAAAGATGCAGCAGGAAAAAAAATCACTACCCTTAAGAAACTTCTGGTCTGGTGATGAATGAATGAACAATACAAGATTTAAAGAATATTATAATAAAAGGAGAAATGTTTTAAGGTATAAAGATGAGAAAGTCATTCTTCTTCAAAGAAAGAGCACAAGGAAAAGTGAGAGAGCAGAATAACGCCCTTGGGAGAAGCAGAGAACAAGCAGATTCACTCTATAAGGGACTACGGAAAGATGAGATCAGAAACAAAATGAAGGATATGGAGTTCCACACCAAGGAGTTTGGTCTGCAAGAAAGTACACAACTGAAAGAAGGTTTGTTTTTTTTTTCCCCTGTTGTGTGTGTGTTTTTTCTTTTAATCAGGATGTTATTCTGATTAAATATCTCAAGTTTATGACCAGAGAAGTAGATTTAAAAACAAACTGGAAACACTGTAAATATGGAATAGAGAGGGCTGGTGTAGCTGTCCCAATATGAGTAGTAAAAAGTTCAAAGTAGGATGGTACTACAGGAATGAAATGCAAGACATGAGGCATGAAACACTTCCAAAGAAGAACTCTAACAATGATGTTTAGGACAGGTGAAAAAAGGAAGAGTGAACAATTACTCCAGAATTCAAGACATAAAAAATAGATGTCTAAATTGCAAAGCAGTCAGGTATTCTAACAAATCACTATGCTGGTCATTTGTACGCCCTCATAGCATGCAGCAATTTACTACAATGTGTTATCACTGAGTTCTAACTTAGACAGTGATCCAAAGGACTTTCCGTGAACAAAGCAACGAAGACTCACTATCCAAGTCTATTGATTCCAGGGGTTTGAACCGGTTCATTGCAGTTTGAATCCCTGCTGAGAATTTGCCTTCTAACAAGTTCACAGGCGATGCTGAGTTAGGGACCAATTCTGAGAACCACTAGTAGAGCAGTGGTTCTCAAAACTTGTTATCCGTAAGAATCATCTGGGGATCTTGTAAAATGTAGATTCTGATTCAGTATACCTGGGGTGAAAATGCAAGTTCTCAGCAGGCATTCTAACAGAACTAACCAGTTCAAAGCCCTGGCTGATTCTAGGGAAAGGGTTAATCTTTTTATCAGTATGTGCATATTCTTTCAAACAGGGCAAGCCCTTTAAAGAATGGGAACATTCTTATACGTCTTATATCATATTACACATACTACATCGAAGACAGTCCTTTAAAAGCACCCTAGCAGTATTATGACACAAGAAGTACTCCTTGATCAAACAAGTATTTATCAAGCACTGTCTGTGTGTTCAGAACTATGCTCTAATAGAGTTTGCAAACTGATAGGCCACAAGCCAAACTGCACCAGTGGATGTATTTTGTTCAAGTGACATAGCGCTCAAGTTAAGAATCTGCTGGAATTGGGTTGATTTTACCTGGTATGTGTGTTCTCCCTTTTACATGGACCCCCTCTAGCCTGGTTCAATCATCTAATTTACCTAATCGGTCTCTTAGGTATCTGACAGTGTAAGCCTTACTATTACAGATTTAAAAATAAGATACCTATCTCTGACCAGTGGAGCTCACAGTCAACTTGTGAAGAGAAAAAAACTAACACACATGAAACAAACAGCAAACAATGGCATGCCAAACAATGAAATTCTGCCTGTAAATAGCCTGATTAGTGTTAGGCAGTTCCATAGATGAGGCAGGACCTGACATGGCTATAAGGATGGGAAAAGTGGGGGTTAACAATACCTGCTTGAAAAGGCACACAAAACCATCTGCTACTTCAAATTAAAGAATAAAAATAAATTTGAACTCTCATCTCTGCAAAACAGTTCAAAGCACCTACTTAAGCCCCTATATAGACTGATCTCAAACTGCAGGTAAATGATACTGGATTGTCTAGATAAGTGTTGTCTATCTGTACTTCTGTTACAAATTGATGGATAACAACTCAGTGATTTATGTCCTTGAAGCTAATACTCTCCTTTGAACTTTGAGCCAATGAGCTGCAGTCTTATCTTCAGATAATCTTAACACATAAGGCTCATCTCAGCAGTAGCTATTAGAAATTCAAGGATAAAAAGCTTAACTCTAACTCTTATTTACCCAATAGTCATAAAGTGAACTTAAAATGTTCACATCCTATTCTCAAACAAGCATCTCAAACTGTAGCATACAATTCAGACAATGATCTACCAAAACACGAGGAATCTCCAGGAAAACCACCATACTTTTTATTTCCATTTATTTTAGTTTAGATAATCAATTACAAATTAATAGTTTTCTCAAAGACTTTACTTTGTTCAACTAATTAAATAGCCTAGTCATGAATCATAGAGGATCCTCTTGAGAATCTCCAGGTTTTTGTATGAGATGATTAGGTAATAGGCCCTGAAGTAGAAAGTTTTGGCAATCAATGGCTAGCCTTAGACTAACAATTTACTCCTTTCCTTGCCACCAACCAAATCACATGGACACACATTACAGCCATATAGCTTATCTTATCTCAAACACCATTTTGATTGAAGAATGTTAGTACAATAAAGGATATGATTATCCTTGTGTTTGTTTCTACACAATATGTTGCTTAACTACATATTGAACTTTTGAGTAAGTGTTTAAAAGACCCTCCCTGACCACAAGAAATGTTAAGTGTCTCAAAACAACTAATCATCTTCATGCCTGAATTCCACGGCTTAGACTCCAGGAACACCCGGATCCAGAAAGAGCTGTGCTGAGAAGCTACAATGCCTGAACTTTATCATCTCAGTGGAGTGAGTCAACACATACGTCTGAAGCTCAGGTAGCTGGATTTGTGAACGTACAGAAGCAGTGAGCATGCCAGAATAACAAAGAAATCCGTGCCACTATTCAAGAACCTCAGGTATATGAGCAAAAGGTTATCTTCATAACAAATAAAAGATAAAGGATGAGAAAGCACTTTATAAAACTGAAAAGTACTAAACAAACATAGCTGTTTCCTGACAGCAAACATAATACATGGGTAGCAAGCTACCAAATCAAATTAAAAAATATTCTTTTAAAAAAGAAGATATAGTAATAATAATACTTTTTTAAAGTCCACTACAAATAAGACAGCAAACAGTACAAGGGATGAAACAAATACTGGATCTGGAGTCAGAAACATAGGCTTCAGTCCTAAATCACCCCTGACTGATTATACTGCTCTTCCAACTTACTTAGGCTTTGTGAGCTCGGATTTTTTTCATATAAGCGAGGATGCTGGACTAGATATTTTTCAGGTTTTCTCTGATGTGGTGAAAACCAGGTGAAACTGTGCACTAGAGATTAGCAGGTAAGTACAAGTAAGCCTTGCTTTTTGGGTAATCCGTCCCTGTAAACGAGTATTAAGCAAGTACTAAATTGTTATTTAGAAAGGAAACAGAGGTAGAGAGGAAGGGAAAGAATAACAAAAGGCCTAATAGATGTTAATATAAAAATATAAATCTGAATTTTCATCACCACTCCCTCAAAATCAAATCTGAAATAGAAAAGATTTTTAAGAGAATACAAACATCGGGAGTGAATCTTGCTCCTAAAGTACAGTTTCTACATTGAGCACAGGGTCAAAGTATTGGGAGCATGACCTCACAATTCACTTCGGCTCCAGTGAGAGGAACTTCAGTAATCATTAATCTAGCCAATAAAGGCCAGTTTTCTGCCTGGGAACCAAACTAAGGGAGGGAGTGCAGTTGGTGCCCTGACTGTATGGAGTGATTAAGAGACCCACCTCTAGAGGACAAGCCAGTCCTAGATGGCACTTGGTGCAATAACACCGTCTTTAACAGCTATCTGACCCACATGTCTTCTCCACGCCTTTTTTTCCACATCTGTTACATGGGAACAAAAAATAGTATCTACCTCTCAGGGCTTCTTCTAAAGTGTAAATGGGTTACAATATGCAAAATATTTAAAACAGTGCCTGTGACATTGCAAACATTCAATAAATGTTAGCTACTATTAACCCAAAGGAGCCCTGGTAGTGCAATGGTTAAAGCAATCAACTGCTAACTGAAAGATCAGCAGTTCAAAACCACCAGCAGCTCAGCAGGAGAAAGATGTGGCAGTCTGTTTCCATAGAGATTTACAGACTTGGAAACCCTATGGGGTCACTAAGAGTCAGAATCAACTCGACAGCGGTGGGTTTGGTTGGTGGTTATTATTAACCCAATTTTACCACTGAGGCTCACAATAGTAAACTAGCTTATCTAAGGTCACACAGCTCATAAAGCTGCTGTCAAAACTGGAACTCAGGTCTAGCTGGCTCCCTGATCCAGGCTACCTCACATTACCTTTATATTTCCATTAAGTTTCTGCCACAGATAATTCTATTACAAGATAAAGCGTCTGTTACACATTTTCAAATCGAAATTTTCAGTTTCCAGAAAAAAAATGAAAACCTATGTGCACAGAGATGATTACAGTTTTACTTTCTGCAACACTGGAAACTGCAATAAAAAAATACAAAAAAAATTGAGGAATAGCTAAGTGAACTACTATATATCAATAAAATGGAATAACATATTGCTAAAACAGTACAAATATGTAAATTGTAAAACCACCATGAAACATCTTTTTAAAAACTGAAAATGAGAAGATGAAACAGTACAGACGATTATCTTCACATAAGAATGACAAGTATGTAGTAATAAAGATTGATGGTATAGCATCTCAAAAATTAAAAATATCAATTCGTAACAACTATTTACAAGATTGTTTGAGATTCCCTTTTAATTTTTATTGTAAAGGACACTAGATATATAACTTTAAAATTACATCAGCAACTGAATAAAGGCTTTGTTTAGGACCACTGCTTAAGTTATCCCCCATTCCAGTCTGCGTCAGTAACCATCTCTCACATGCCCAATTTAATTCCCAATACCTTTGACTGCTTCCAGTTAAATCTTAATTGTCTGGAAGATTGAAATATAATGTCCCTTAATACAATTCAACAATATTCATAAAGCATGGTTACAAAGGAAATCAAAGGTGAAAAAGATTTAAGAGTTCAGCATTTAAGAAATGTATCCTTCTACTGTCAGATCCCCCAAATTAGTATTCCTGTAATCCATTCAACTAACTTTTTTGAGCACATAAAATATATCCATACCTGAAATATACCAATTTCTTCAAGAAACTTGAAGTCTAATGGGTAGGGCAATGCATATTAGATTATTTCAATAAAATAGCGTAAATGTTAAAAAAGATGTAAACAATGGACATTATAGATGACTCAGAGAAAATGACTTAAGATGAATCCTAAAGAATGAGTGAGCTAGTGAGGCAAAAACAAGAGATCAGCATGTTCAAAGATGTGAAGTCTGAAATATTATGGGGTCTGTGAAAGGAAGTGACTTATTTCAGGTATGGGGCAGGGGAATTACAAGGTGAGCCTGAGATATCTAACTGGTCTATAAAGAAAGGAACCACACAAAAACTAATACGGCCATGTCAAAAGAAGTTGTTCAAATCTACAGAACTTAACTCCACCCAAAACAGATTCTGATTTAATTGATCTGGGACAGGGACCAGGCACAATATTTTTTTATGTCTCTGAAGTGATTCTAATGTGCAGCCAGTACCGAGAATCACTGTTCAAAAACATAAAATACAAGTATTATCACTCTGTATACCTCAACTTCAGCACTTTCCATATTTTATCTTATATTCTGGTTAGATATAAACTCATTCTAAATGCCCTGGATAACATGGAAACTTGGTAAAGGCATAAACAGTATCTTACTAAGTCTTGAAGTACCCACAGCATTAAGCATAGTTATTTCTGCACAACAAAATCTAAATTGATATTGAGTGTCGATACAAAGACTTCCGGTTAAATATAGTAAATTAAACATGGTGGTTTACCTCAGCTCCTTCCCAAAAATCCTACTAAAGGACAATAAGAACTAAAAAAGGCTTAAACTCCAAAGAGAGGAGGAAAATAGGAAATAAGATAGCCAAAAACTTCTGGACACAGAAACTAGATAAATGAGTTGTAAGGACTCAAAAGATCTGAGAAAGCTAGACGCTAGGCCTACAGAGAGAGAAACCAACGTGAGGCATGTCAATTCCCACCACAACTGGACAAAAGGCTAAGAAACTGGTAGCACTAAAACTGTGCTCCTTGAAGAAATGGCTTATTTCAAGGCTGTGACAGGTGAGCATGAGGCAACTTGTTGGACCAGAAAGTAAGGAAGCACGCAAAGATTAATGATCCCATTAATGATCATGTCAAAAGGACACAGGACTGGCCCAATTTAGGATAATGTAAGTATCAAAATAATAATTATAATGACTGTAATTGAATAAAATAAAAATAAATTAGTCTACAGTGATATTTTCGAAAGGGAGTTTTAGAAAAGTTATTCTTTATAGAAAAATACCAAATAAATACACAATGAATGAAATAATTAGAATATCACCATTTTGCACCCTCAATGTAATCACTGACATTCATTGCACGCTAAATGAGAAATACGACTCCTTGTGAACTTGTCTGAGTAGCCAAGTGACTGTCCACAGGGAACAACACACAAGTTTGCTGCAAGCATTATGTTTACACTACACATCACTGATGGCCTAAATTTCTACACTGGCAAAAAAAAAAGAAGGCCCTGCTAAAAACAAAGCAGTTAAGTTATATACCTCAAAATACTGTAAAGAGAAAAAAGTCTTACCAAGAGTTGTGAATAAAAATCAGTAGTAGTTACAAATGTTAAATAAGTTTGGAGATAAGGCTCTTTAATGTTTAATTTTAGAGTAATACTGGGCATTTTAAACAGTATAGTGTCTCTTCAAAAAAGAGATATTATTTTATCTCAGTTATTTAAAATATCTCACTCAGAATATGGTACTTTTTGTACCTTACTCTGCATGAGTGGTAACAATAAACTTGGAATCAAACATTTACACATTATAAAAGAACAAAATGCAAGGTAAGAGCACATAGAAAGAATACCAGAACAACACCTAAAAGTTTAAAAAAAGCAGGAAGGCTTACACAATACAAAGACATGAATAAAAGAGACTGAAAAATAAGGCTGATGAACTAATTGGCTTGCATCTATCAAAAAACTTAAGGGAAGATAAAATGTCATTAATAATTGATATATGTTAGTCAAACTAACCACAAGTATTATCAAAAGAATTTCAAAAGAATGATGAAATCTAGACTCTAGGAAAAAAAAAGTCAAAATAAATCGTTGTAGGAATAAAAGGGTAAATTTTTAAAAGAAGAACCAATACTCCCAAACCAAAGAATCTATCTGGAATGTACCAAAATCTTTCAACACAGAAACAAACAGGTTACAAATGGAAAAAAAAGAAAGAAAGAAAATCTTATACATAAGATTCAGTAGATACCATTTACTGTGATTTGATCAGAAAACTAGAGAAATAAATTCATCTAGTCATTAATAGCTTTCTATTATCTGGTAAAAGAGCTTCTAGGACAAGAAGTTCACAAGACCATGAAATGCTATTAACAGAATACTATATGCAACAGCAGTAATGCCTGGTTTCATTCTGCCAAAATGCAACAATAATACAATACAGTATAAATCAACAGTATCCATACTTATTATCAAACCCACTGCTACCATTTGTGGGGCCCGGGGCAAGAAAATAAATGGGAGACTGGTAGCCTATGGCTTAACTACCTTCTAATCCACCTCTAACTTCTGGTATACCCCAACCCACACAGCTCATCCCAATGCCTCTCACACTACATGCCAGCCCTCGAACAGCTGTCCCTCCTCTACCCCAACTTGGTACAGTCTACCCTCGTAAGAACAATCCCAGGAAAAGAGGCCTGCACCGGTTCAAGGCAATTTGGGCAAGGAACTCTACAATCACAGAGACTCTAGAGCATGATCTAGGAAGGGAAGGCACAGGCTCTGGCATAGGGATGTAGCATAGCCAAAGTAACATCCGAGTGCAAGTTTTTTGAAGCATGAGCTCTGGGCAAAGGCGCCAGTTTTCCAGGTGTAGTACTACCTATGATGGACAAGCCATCCTCAAAATTACTATTTGGCATAAAATCACCATGACTACAGCAAAAAGAATGATTTCACAACTTATCACCAACCAAAGTGCAAAAACTGTGTTGTTACAGAACTATGATATTTAAGCAAGTAATCAAAACATAACAAAACGTGACCAGTTAACACCAATTATAAATATCACTCAACATCCAATCATATCTAATAGAGATTGCAAAACTTAGGCAGATGCTTACACAAAGGCCTATGAACCCAAACAGATACTAAAAGCTATGTTAAAGCTAAAGAAGCAAAGGTCAACATAAAGCTCCTGTGATTCAATTAAGATAAAACAATAAGCAGGGCCTGAGGTAACAAGAGTGTCACGCAACAAATGAGGTTCTACTCCGAGAATAGGGTAATGCCCAGTACAAACCAATTTAACAAAAAAATATTAATAGAATGAAATCAATCTAAAATAGGATTAAGAAAAACTAAAACTGATTAACAAGGAATTAATTTTAGAAAGAGAACAAAAAAGAAAACACGACAACAGAAAATTTGGAAAGGCTATAATCAAAAAAACCCAACAGATCTCAGGAATTCAGTGCAAAATTTTATGAATCAAATGATAAAGTTTTAGAGAAAGAATCTGTCAATATGGTTCCTCAACCTTGCCTAGGGAAAAGAATGAGTTAATCTTCAGCCTTGGTCAACTATGGGGGTCAAATTAAAAAAAAAAAAAGATCATCAGATTCTACCAAAAGTTAATGAAAATGATAATAACACTTATTAGTTCCTGACTCCATATTCTTTAAGAAGGCCTTATGATTCACAAGCAATCATCCAACTACAAACACTAGCGCGAGTGATTCTCAACACTAGCTATATAAAAGAATTCCCTGGGGAAATTTTTTACTCTGATAACCTGCACCTAGCCCAAAGAATCTGGTCTAGGGTGGAGCCTAGGCTTTTTATTTTATTTTATATTAACTTCCTAGATGAGTCTAGCCAGGGTCAAAAAGCACTATGTGAAGCAAGCAAACAACTCATATGCACCCACAGTATCTACTTCAAACCCCCAGTTCCCTTAGCACAACTTTTCAGCACCTGCTAAGTTATACTTTGTGTGTGTGTGATAAATTATTGTCTCTCCCAACTAGAATATAAGCACCTAAAATGTTGGAACTTTGTTTCATTCACTGCTGTATCCCAGTGCCTGAGAACAATGTCAGAGCAGGCACTCAATAAATATGGGATGAACTAATAAACTACAAATTCAGCCCTTCTGAGCTTCGCTAAGATTTTTAAGTTCTAAAATGAGGGATTTAGATTTAATGACCTCTAAGACACCGGAGCAGCATTAAAATCTATAAATCTAGCACAGAGACAGAACTGGATAGCTAAAGGTAAAGTATAAAAATGTAAGCAAGCCTTCCCGGAAAAGATGGAAGACTTGACAGTAAATGATTAACTATCAAAAGAATAAAGTAGATATGAGAGATCACAACCAAATGAACACACCTTGAGAGAATAATAGGTATGTATGAAATAAATATATGAAAAGCCTTATAGAAAAACTAGATAATTAAGCACAGAGAACAGGACTATCTTGCCAAGATTTGCTATCATTGGCAAACATCCATATTAAACTTCCCCAATTCCAGATACAAATGGAATTGTGAATTTGGCAACTCACTGGAGAGAAAGACTGAAGTACAATCTGGGTTCACAGTAAAGTTACCTCATTCTTCTCAACTTAGATCTGACCCAAAGGAAAATTTTTAACAGATTCTGTTGGACAAGTGCCATACTATACTTAGTAGAGCTCAAAATTAGCATTTTAGATGGCAACCTAAAGGATTTCTATCCTTTTCTTTCCCTAAAACTAAACTGGACTAAAAGTAAAATATGATGGATTATGAATATAAAGTTGATTATTGAAATAAATATGTTGTCAAAGAAAAAGCAAATTATAACACCAGTCCTTCCATCTTATTTCTTTGATTTCATTCATGCAGTGCCTCATCCAGGGCTGAACACATGGTAGCACTCAAGCTATTAACTACAAGAGAGAAATAATGTTCTCCGTTTCTTTCAAGTTTTATCCAAATTCAGTGACACACAATAGAGACATATCCACCTCAATCTTCCCAGTTATTAAAAAATACAAATAAAAATTATATACTCCAAATTTTTATATAAATGTATTAATCATGCATTTAATACATACTACATCACAAAGCATTGGGACAGACACTGTACACAAAACAAAAGTTACACTGGCTGGTGAAGGAGGCAGACAAACTATAATAGAGTGTGATAAATTCTACTGGGATGAACAGGGTGCAAAGGAAGCCCGTTAGGAAGAGGAAAGGCTCCCAGGTTGGAACAGGTGGAGAAAATAAAGGCTCAGAGAAGTAACACCAAGCAATGGGCAGAGGCAAGAACCTAAAGGCACCTACAAATGACAGTATAGCTAAAGGAAAGAGGATATTACAAGAATAAAGAGGTAGGCAGGGCCCAAGGCCTTGCATAACACTTAAGAATCTGGCTCTTAACACAGAGACAAATGAAAGGAATTGTTTTTGTTTTTCTTTGTTTTAATGGGGAAGATTTTAAGTAGGGGTGTAATATAATCTGTTTTTAATTTTAGAATGATCACTGTAGCAGTGATCATTCTATTCCCAAATATGATGAAGGATACTTGGGAAAAGGGGGTGAGATTGAAGACTATTACTATTAGATCAGTTAGGAGGCTGATGGAGAATCCAGAAGAAAAAAATTATGAGGTTTGAAATAAGTAAATAAAGATATAGACGAAAAAAGAAGGTGATATATATATACAGAGAGAAACCCTGGTGGTATAGTGGTGAAGAGCTATAGCTGCTAACCAAAAGGTCGGCAGTTCAAATCTACCAGGCGCTCCTTGTAAACTCTATGGGGCAGTTCTACTCTGTCCTTTAGGGTCGCTATGAGTCAGAATTGACCTGACAGCAATGGGTTTTATATATACATATATATATATATATATATATATATATATATATATATATATGAGAGATTAAAGAAGTAACAGATGGGAATTGGTGAATGGTGAAAATCTGAACTTGCTCATTGGCAGCTGTACTGGACAAAAAGGAAAGGACATGAGTGACTGCAGCATCAACAGGTCTTGGTGATTGATCAAAGGTGGACGATAGGACAGAGGGAGTCTTCAGATTTTCAATCTGGCAACTGGCTGGATGGTATTGCCATTAAGTATAACAGAAAATACATAAGTAGGAACAAGTCTGATGTGAAAACAGATTTGGAGATGCTGGATTTGAAGTGTCTCATGACGGTACAGAAAAGATCTTCAGTAGATAATTAGAAATGAGTCTACAGCTCAAGAGACAGATAAGAGTTTCAGATTCAATAGGTCTGGGCTGGGACCCAAAATTCTGCATTTCTAACCAGTTCCCAGAAGATGCTTATGCTACTGGTCCAAGGACCATATTTTAACAACTACTAACTTATAATAACTCTGTAAGGATTAAGTGAGCTAAATATAAAAACACCTTGGCGTATGGTAAGCAGCCAATAAGTAGTATCTGCAATTAATAATAATAAATATAATGATGACCACTGTCTTCATTATCTGCATAATTTCTTAGAGTTAACATCAATTTTTACTCAAAGACAGTATAAAAGTAACATAACATTTTAAGAACACAATAATCTATCTGCTTCTGATGTCTTTCCTCCACAATGCTTGTAAAATAGCCTTTCTAAAATGCAAATCTGCATATCAGCCCCTATTTCAAAGCATTCTTTCCCCCATCACTTACAAATAAAATACACTTGTTAGCATGGCTTACATACCCCTTTGCTCAAGAGCCACTGTCTAATTCCTTATCTTTCAATATGCTTTTAGAACATTATCTATTCTTTGAAGATATCCCTAATACAACCCTGTCTAATAAAGTCATATATTCCTTCCCTGATTCCCAACGCATCTCTAAAACAGTAAGAAACCAGACAACTGTGATAATAATATCAATCATTATTTACAGAGTATTTGTAAAACACGTAATACCCAAGGACTTTACATGAATTATCTTATTTAATTCTTATAATGACTCTTCAGGATAAAGACTGTAATTATTCTCATTTTAGACACAGGAAAAAAAAGTGAGACACAGAGAGGTAAAATAATTTGCCCTAGGTGACACAACTATCAAGTAGCAGAGCCAGTATTCTACTGTTGCAATTATATTATACTAAGAATCTCTAGACTTTTCAGTACTAGAGTACTGTTTAGAAAGTAAATTTTTGTAAATACTTATCTAAATAATTTCCCTATTCATTTTTTCATTTATTTAACCAGTATTTACTGACTGCCTGAGTGTTAACGCATTGTAGAATCCAGGCTAAAGAAGGGAAGCCCCAGTGTCTGCTCTCCTAAGACATACAGGTAGCTCCCAATTTACGACAGTGCTTCCGTTCCAATGACTACTCCATCCTAAGTCAGTTCTGACAAGTCGAATATCTCTTCTTTCCAGTTTTCATTGTTACTACCTTTTATTATCAGTATCTTTATAAATTCGATCTTTGTCTTTGGGGGTTGGAAACATTACATCTGAGAACAGTAACATTAGTAAATTATGAGCTGCAACATTGTATATGCAGTACATATTACTAAAGATAAGATGTACGAGAAAAAAAAAAACCCGACAGTCATAAGCGCAGTTAGTGGTAACTTGAATACATCTTAAGTCAAGGACTAACTGTACAATATAGAGAGGGAAGACAAACATTAAACAAATAATCCCATAAATATCTCAATATAAGTATTTAAGACAAAAAATACAAGATGCTCAGAGTATAACAGAAGATCTAACCTGTCTACAATTCTTATACCTTATCTTCAGTGTTCTAACCTAAGGGTATAAATTACGGAAAATATGACTATTAGGATGTCAAATATAACTCCATTTTAAAATGACACTTTCAAAATCAAATTAAGTGATCTAACTATAGATCAAAGTGACATAATTAAAACTTAAACATATTATTAAAAATGATATTTAAATTCTTCAAATTTCTTTGGCAAATTGTAGCTATTACCTCTCTTAAACAGGAGTAATAATATAAACTATCCAAAACTAATAAAAGGGCATTTGAAAGAATCCTTGCAAAATCAGTCATGATAAATGTAAAATAATATGCCAAGTTCCTGACAATTCTAATAGTGCAGAAAAGTACTTTCATTTTGGACAATGCTAACTTTCTTATGATTAAAGAGGAATTAGATCTGTGATTTACTATACTTCACTTGTAAGATTAAAGAAAAAGGAAAAAAAAAACTTCTTTCATAGTACTTTCAAAGGGAAAATCAATATTTTTTTACAGGGTGAAAATACCCAAAAGTCCAAATACTGATTTTACAAAAACAAATGAAAGGTAAAATCAAGTATGAACCAGGTCTGGATCCCTGTATCTTCAGTTTCTATTTATCAAACAGACAAATCTTTCCAACTTTCTCCTTTCCTGTATAAGACCAAAACTATGCGATATTCTGTTTGTATTACAATTACACTAATTCAATGCAGGTCACTTGCTTTTTACTGAGTCCAGATGACATTCAGTAAACTAAACATGGGCCAATTAGTTAAAGAAAAGAAGTACGTTCTGATTGCCTTTGGGTAGGTCACACAGTGGCTACAGAGCATCACGGCCTGAACTTCATTTTGGCTAACACCAACCATACGGCTAACATTAAGGACTAGTATTTTTTCATCCCTTTCAGATTTCTCACATTTGGAAACTCTAATTTAAATACATTTTCTGGTGGAAGTAAGGCAAGCACTTCTGCACAATATTGGTTTCCTCCTCCTTCAACGCAAGTGTCTTATTTTGGAGCTACTCTGACATACATGGGGTTGTCTGAGTCGGAATCAACTTGACAGCAACAGGTTTGGCTGTCTTTTTTTTTTAAAGATGGAATGTACATATTGTCTAAAAATGTATGATTCTCTTCAAACCAGTCGTTTTTTATTGAACCAACTTATAAATAAGTAAATAAAACTGATAATTTAGCTGACGCATATACACACACAAAAAGATGCTCTACAGCCATGAAGTTCTAATATCAATATTTGTAATCTTAAATCAACCTGAACCACCACGTAATTAGGCATATGATAAAGTGGGCAATAAGAAGAAATATTCATAACTAAAGAAGCAGCATATTTTCAATACTTTATTAGGATTTTGGAGCCCTGGTGGCACAGTGGTTAAGTGCTACGGCTGCTAACCAAAAGGTCAGCAGATTGAATCCACCAGCTGCTCCTTGGAAACCCTATGAGAAAGTTCTACTCTGTCCTATAGGGTTGTTATGAGTCGGAATGGACTCAATGGCAATGGGTTTGTTTTTCTGTTTTTTTTTCTTTATTAGGAGTTGGCCCTCAAAATCTTTTTATAGTCTATCATATAAAGAAATTTGGTTTACTATTCATTTTAAACTCTGCACGCTAATACACATTTTGGTTAAAAACAGAAGCTTTAAAAAGTTATAACAGGCTGTCAGTTAAAATGTACATAAGATCATAATTTGAAATCAGATTGCACTCTTACAAAAAACTGCATTAACTCAATTTATACTTTAATTATCAATTGCCAGTATTTTAAATAAAAAGTTATTCACTCACCATTATTACAAAAATGGAAGTCTCTAAATGTTTAAATTAGCTTGATTTTGAAATTTTTGTTATTTATTTTTAGCCTGATTTTTTTTAACTTGCATAAATTTAACTGAAGAATATTATGTTGCTACAAGTGTTCATGAATACAAAAATACAGTAATGGAGATGGAAATTATTTACTCTGAAAATCCTGACTGCATGACTGTTAAATCACTTACATACGGCCAAATGATCTACAAGGAAGCAGGGAGGTCCTGAAATTGTGTACTCATATCCATTTTCAACTACTGCACAGGTGACACAACCAATCAAGTCATTACTGAAAAACAATGGGAATAGAAGGCACTTAGTGAATAAAGGTGACTTCTTTAGACAAAATGAAAAAACAGACTATCACCATCTCTTATTAAAAGCAGCCATCAACTGTAGATGAATAGAGTATCTTTTATTCTTTGAGGCATTCTAACTTTGGATGCTATTGACCTTAAATTCAACATATAGAATAATATAGAAAAAGGCCAATCTGTATAATATAATTCAATAATAACAAATCCCTTGAAAATAAAGTTTCTTTAACAAAGTTGACCCGGGCACAAAGAAAACTAAGTGCATTCTGATCTCTGCAAAGATTAGGTGGTGATTATGGAGGCAGAAACAGCATCATCATCTCTAGCAGAGAACTATGAAAGGTAAGAAAGGGACCAAGCCTGTACCAAGGGAAGAGCTCACCCAGGTGACTGGCAAAGAAAGCAGTACAATAGGTCCTGGTGATGTGGCCCCATGTATGGGTTGGTGGAGTGGTGGTTATCCAGTGCAAGGGATGAAGATCAGGAGTACCATCCCACCTTACCAAGAAAAGCATAAGGAAGGAAGTATCCTAAACACAAGTACAAAGAAAGGAATCTACATCCTAGAATACACCTCTGTAGTTCCTTTTTTTTCCTAGTCTGGACAACAAAGTATGCTATCAGAAACTTCCTCAATATTTAGTGCTTCCGTATTCTAAAGAAATGCAATTTTAAGTGCCATGGAGTATAAACATTAACAAAAAAATAGGCCAACAATGCTTATTCATTCACTTTATTCCATTAAGTAGGTCAGCTCCACAAATTATCCATAAAAAGTACTATACAGCTAGGAGCACCCCAAGATCATATAACCTTTTATGCATATCAAATTCACTGTCAACCATAACCTCTAAGTGCTTTTTATATTCACTGCTGTTAATCTATGCCTCCCTCCAGGCCTGACCTCTCTGCCCATTATTCTCTGGTGGTAGTGAAAGTGGGGAGGAGTCAAGCCTAATGCATGTTTAATTAATTAAGCCAATAATCTTCTTGGATTCAACCTATTGCTCCATTCTGCAAGATCTTTCTACATCCTGATTCTGCCATTTAATATTTACTATCCCTCTTCTCTTGTCAAGTTTGAAAAACATACTTCCTTTATCTTAACCACAGTCATTTATAAAAGATGTTCAAGCTATGAGAGAAACAATTAGAAACTCCATAACCAAAGTATATGTATCCACTTATAAAAGTTGAGGGAAAGATTTCACAAAGAAGTAGATTGTGAACTAAGCTGTAAAAACAGTTACACACTGGCACTGGGGCACGAGGGCAGTGGTACAAACAAAATCGTGGCAGCAGGTATCTACTATCGCTATTCTTTTTAAAAAGAGAGAACTGAGATAATCAAGAAGCAAAGGCGTGGAGAGGCAGCAGTGAGCTTAGAGGGTGACAATAGCCCATTAGTATTTCCAAACAGGAAACAAGAATGATAAATCAGGTAAGACACAGCTATACTCTCAGACTGAATGTTTTAAACATTTTAACTTGATCAAATAGCCAAAAGAGCTGAACATGGAGCAGAGAGGGGGCTGGAAAAAAAAGTCACTTTCACTGAAATATTTATAGAAGAGTCCTCGCTCATCATCCAATCAGTAAGCATTACTGCTAGGAACATTCAGAAAAACTTGGAAACAATATTACATTGAAATGCTGGTTATGTAAAAATCTTATTTAATGCCCTAACTATAACTTTAGGAAAGAGCAAATGTTTTAAATACGAAATAAAAAATTAACACTAGGTAAAAGGGGCTATGCTCTCAAATATAATACTATATATTACGGGAAAGGGTTATTTTCTGTTATAACATCTAAGCATACAGCTGTAAAAATGCAACAGTTACACTAGTCTGTAGAAAAAGTATTCTAAAAATCACAATACTTAAGAAATCCTCATGGAATAGATGGGGTTTCTAACACAATACTATAATTGCCTCAGTTTCAAAGTTGAAATTTGCTCTTTGTTGAAAATGACAAGGTACTGTGAATGCTTTATTCTAGCATAGGATTTTTAGTCCTTCCCATAACAAATTTTCATAATATCTACCTCTTTCAATCAGTTGCATGTCTTGTAATATTCTGGAGAAAATTTGCTTTGTGTTTCTTCATTTGGGTTTTCAAAACTGTAGGTATGTAATGGAAATCCTGGTGGTGTAGTGGTTAAGAGCTACAGCTGCTAACCAAAAGGTAGGCAGTTTGAATCCACCAGGCACTCCTTGGAAACCCTATGGGGTAGTTCTACTCTGTCCTATAGGGTCGCTATGAGTCAGAACTGACTCGACAGCACAGGTTTGGTTTTTCTTTTTTAGGTATGTAATGGTTCATTATGCTTCAAGGGCTAGATACCAGTGATGTGAGGTCACTGACATCTTTTTCAGTGTTCTTCTATGTTAACTGAAGATTTATTTATTAACTTTACATAGCAAAGGGTAAAGTAAGATGCTTCTTTGTTCAATTTCCAAATTTTGGCTTCTCGTTTTAGAGGAGAAAGGATGCTCCCAGGTGAACGTTTTCAAAACTTTAAGAGTTCTTGACAATCTTTCCTTTTTAAGTTTCCTGTACTATTCCATATTTATTTCATTTAAAATTGTGGCAAAATTTCAAGAAAGGTGTTCTTTGTAGTTCTATTACCTAGTGAGAAAAACAAGATTTAAAAAATGTAATATTTAATGATGCACTAATGGAGGGTTTCTAGTATTAATTTCAAACTGATTTTATTCTCCATTTTATAATATAATTTTTCTTATGAAAATATTTATTTTCAAACTTTTCATCACTGCCAATAAATAACATTACAAAAATTAACAATCAGCACTGATTATTAAAGTATTACAAACCTCAAAGCACCTTCTTGAAAGGAACATTCCAATTTTGGGGTTTTTTAATTAATTATTCTTCGTCAATTACTCATGTTTCCCTCTCTGTAATTATACTCGTTGCCGTCAAGTCAATTCCAACTCATAGCAACTCTACAGGACAGAGAAGAATTGCCCTATAGGGCTTCCAAGGAGCAGCTGGTGAATTCAAACTGCCGACCTTTTGGTTAGCAGCTGTAGCTCGCCGTAGCTCTTAACCACTGCGCCACCAAGGCTCCATAACTATACTATGCATAAAAAATTCCTACATAAGCATAGTTCTAAATATTATCAAGCTTTTCATTTGTTTTATTCTCAGAAAGAAAGCATACGCGCTCAAATAATGAAATCTGTAAAATCTCACTACTTTCTACTTCATTGAAAAATCATATGGAACAAAAAAGACAAACTATCTGCCAATCCTAAATATTAAGAGCATGTCATGGATTGAGTTGTGTCCCGCAAAAATATCTGTCAACTCGGCTGGGTCATGACTCCCAGTATTGTGTATGATTGTGTACCATTTTGTAATCTGATGTGATTTCCTTCTGTGTTGTAAACTCAATCACTATGATCTAATAAGATGGATTAGCGGCAGTTAACTGATGAGGTCTACAAGATCAGATAGTGTCTTAAGCCAATCTCTTTTAAGACATAAAAGAGAGAAGTAAGCAGAGACACATGGAAAACTCATACCACCAAGAAAGGAGTGCCGGAAGCATAGCACGTCCTTTGGACCTCAGGTTCCTGTGCAGAGAAGCTCCTAAACCACAGGAAGATTGATGACATGGACCTTCCTCCAAAGCCAAGAGAGAAAGCATTCCCCTAGAGCTCACGCCCTGAATTTGGACTTGTAGCCTACCAGACTTTGAGAAAGTAAACTTCTCTTCGTTAAAGCTATCTACTTGTGATATTTCTGTTATAGCAGCACTAGATGGCTAAGACAGAGTACTACTGTAAATTTAGGCTTATGACTTTCCATTTCCTAATTCCCTCCATTTATTAGTCTAACGTCATAGTTCACAATTCATATATTTACCAGCACTATACTTTCACACAGGAGGATTTCCTGTACTAGTGGCTACTAAAACAGAATGCTTACGTATTACCTAATCTTAGGGAGCCCTGGTGGTGCAGTGGTTAAGAGCTTGGCTGCTAACCAAAAGGTCGGCAGTTCAGATTCACCAGCCACTCCTTGGAAATCCTATGGGGCAGTTCTATTCTGTCCTTTAGGGTCGCTATGAGTCGGAATTGACTTGACAGCAACTTTTTTTTTTTTTTAATCTGAGATTACTTACTGAATTTGTAAAGTACTTAGGTCTTTTATTTCCTTCGTTCAATCCTGCTGACTTTTGACCATTTCACTGTTTATTAAGCTAATGATCCAAATTGGCTAAGTTCCTTTCTTCCAAACCAGAACTCTAAGGCTGACTGAAGTTGTGGTGGAATTTCTCTATTAACTTAAGCATCCATTCTAGGCTACTCTGTAAATCTGACCCTATTCAGTACCAGAAGAGCATTCTTAAATATTAAGGTTTTTATCCTTGGTATATCTAAAATTCATTCATTCAACAAATATTTATCAAGTACCTACTATGTATCAAGCACTGGTCCAGTGTTTGAGACACATTAGTGAACAAAAGAAACCAAAAATCCCTGCCCTCATGGAGCTTACAGTAGTGGTACGAATTTATCATCCCAAGAATACAATGATGAAGACACTGTCCCTTCCTTAAAGAATATTTAATCTAATTATGACAAAAAGAAAAAAATTCTCAATATAATTTGCCATATAATGTTAAGATATGTATATATAAATGACAGCAAAAGCTATACAAAGTGCCATGGGAGTATGGAGGAAGGAGCCTCTGGGCAGATGTCACTGAGTATTCCATCACAAAGACTACAATTCTTTCAACCTACATCAATCAAATACAGGCACTGCATCTTGAGAAAAGGAATCTCCAGGACAGCAGCAAAGGTTTACATCTAACTCTATGCAAATCTATTCTAGGAGTTACTAAGGTGCTATGTTATCTGCCTATTACATCTTTAATAGTAAATGGAAAAGAAGAGGAAAAAAAAAGTATCTTCATTTTGTCATTTGTTAGCCAACAGAAAGGCTCTCTCAGGAAGGCAACTAAAATAATTAACTTCTATAAAATTTCTAGATTAAGTGTGGGTGTCAATAATACCTACCATCCATATCTCCTATTCATAAAGACATTAAAAAACCCATTGCCATCGAGTTGATTCTGACTCGTAGAGACCATACAGGACACAGTAGAACTGCCCCCATAGGGTTTCCTAGGCTGTAAATCTTTACAGAAGCAGATTGCCACATATTTCTCCCAAGGAGCGGCTGGTAAGTTCCAAATGCCGACCCTTCAGTTACCAGACAAGCAATTAACTACTGTGTCACCAGGGATCCTCCTAAAAACATTAGCTACCATTTATTACGTGCCTCCATCATGAGAAGCAGTGTGTAAAACCCTTTACATTCATTATTTCTAAGGCTTATTACATCTCTCAAAAAAAACCCAAAATAACCTGTTGCTGTTGAGTCGATTCCGACTTACGGCGACCCAAGTATTACAGAGAACTACTCCATAGGGTTTTCTCGGCTATAATCTTTATGGAAGCAGGCTTTTCTTTCCTGCTGCTGCTGGGTAGATTCAAACCACCAACCTCTAAGTTAGTAGTTGAGCGCAAATGGTTTGTGCCACCCAGACCTCATCTCTCAAAGGTGAGTGTTTTTATTCCTCCATTTTATAAATAAGAAAAATGAGGCTCAAACAGATTGTGTAATTTACCCAAAGCTGTACAGCTAACAAGCAACTGGACTGGGATATGAACCAAATATGCTGGAACACAAAATCAGAGGTATGAACACAAATCAGGGATCTTTTCACTAGATCTCTTAGTCTCCCACTCCCATGTTGCTATTGTTAGGTGCCATTAAGTCACATGGCAACCCCATGCACAACAGGATCAGCCACTGTGATCCATAGGGTTTTTTTTAATATATAATTTATTTTACTTTTGATGTTATCGTTGAGAATACACACAGAACATACACCAATTCAACAATTTCTATATGTACAATTCAGTGACACTGATTACATTCTTCAAGTTATGCCATTCTTCCAGTTGTGCACCCATTTTCACCCTCCTTTTCCGAGTTGTTTCTCCTCCATTAACATAAACTCATTGCTCCCTAAGTTTCCTATCTAATCTTTCCAGTTGCTGTTGTCAATCTGATCTTAAAAGAGCATACTGCTCAAGGCAGACATTCTTTACTAGTTAAGCTAAACTATTGTTTTAAGAAGATGCCTTTGGTTTTAAGAAAATATTTTTGGTTTAAGGTTTAAAAGATTATCTAGTTTCAGGGATTCATCCAGCTTCCATGGCTCCAGGAATGCTGGATTCCATGAGAATTTGAAATTCTGTTCTTAATTTTCCCCTTTTGATCAGGATGGTAGCCGGGCACTATCCAGTTCTTCTGGTCTCATGGCAAAGGAGGCAGATGTCTATGGAGGCAATTAGCCATACATTCCACTTCCTCCTCCTATCCCTCTCTCCTTCTTCCTCTGTTGCTCCAGGTGAATAGAGACTAATTGTTGTACCCTGAGTGGCCCCTTGCAAGAGTTTTCATTGGCTGATTTTTTTGGAAACTGGCCTTTCTTCCTAGCCTACCTTAGTCTGGAAACTCTAGTGAAGCCCGTTCAGCATCATAGAGATCTAATACTGAGGAAATAATTCCATTTGTATGGTTATTTTTAACCATACGATAAGGTCACTATGAGTCAAAATCGACTTGATGGCAATGGGTTTGGTTTTTTAATATATATTCATATGTGAACTGATCTGTAGCAGTTTATATATCCTTACTGAATATATGAACATACATGATTAGCTAGGTAGCTAATCAGAGATAGAGACATATAGACAAACAAAATCTCAAGTATAAAGTTATCCAAGACTGTTTAAGTCTATCTACAATATTCTTGTAAGCTTCCAGGTGGCAAGTATATAAAAGCTATTTGATAGACTTTATTTCAAAAAACAAACATATCCCAAAAAAAAAAAAAAAAAAAAAAGGCATAACTTGAGATCTTGGTAACAACTTTATGACCTATATTACCTCATTTCCTATTACTGTCCCTCTGGCTCACTCCAGCTACTCCAGCCTCACAGTTAAACCTCAGAGAGCCAGGCACGTTCCCATCTCACAGACTTTGTATTCTCTGTTCCCTCTAAGGAAAGCATTCTTCCCCTAGACATCTCCATGACTTGCATCTTTCTGTCCTTCAGGCCTTTGCTTAAATACTTCCTTCTTAGGAAGGCTTCCCCTGACCATTATATTTACAACTGCAACCAGACTTTCACATTCCCCACTAGCATTCTCCAAAGTACTAACCACCACCTAACATACTATATATTTTGCTTATTTGTTAATTTATGATCTGCGTAACCCAAATGGAATGTAAATACTATGAAGGCAGGAATTTTCATCTGTTTTATTCAATGCTATATATCCTGCCCATACAACACTGACTGGCACTCAACGAATTATTTGTTGACTGAACAAATGAACTTTATTATTTGAAACCTAAAAAAGAATTGAGTTAGCTCAATTTCATCACTGCAAAGGAATTCAATTAAGTCTTCTTCAAAAGTATAGCTCTATATTATTTGGTACATATTGAACTTCCCCTTCCTGCAAAATGCTTACCTCCTTACCCTGGCCAACAATCTTCTTTTTGTTGCTTTTTAGAAATTTAACAACAAGTTTTAAGTTTGAATTTAAAACTCAAAGTTGGAATAAAGCCAAACTTGTATGGACAGATCTATTAGCCCTCATTTCCATAAGCTGTTATTAATAAACACATAATGTTTTGAGAGAGAAAGTAATACTTTAAGAATTAAATTAAGATGTTCTGTAATGCTTTATGGCATCTCTTATATTAAAGGGACATTAACATCCATTATACTGAGTGGATTTGTTTAATATTCCTAAATCTGTAGAAAAACTTCTAAGAAAATTGACTTCCCTATGTTGTATATGACCAACTGTGACCAAACATAATAGTCACATGAATAAAGTTCCAAATGCAATAGAAATTATAGTGCTACATTATACTTAAGCTTTAAATGAAGTATGCCTTCTATGTATAACAAAAATCTTTTATCCTTAAGTTTATATTATTTTAAAATTGTTTTTTCCTCAACAATAACCTTTTCTTCCTAAGGTAAATGAAGGCATGTAACCCCTCCCCTCAATTTTATGACTTTTATTATTTCAATTAAATAATTAACTGATAACCAACATTTTTTAATACCATCCCTACACATTCAGAGAAATAAATAACCTAGAGATCAAAATACATAATAAAACTGTAGGAACAGCAGTTTTTCATTGCCAGCTTTCTCTATATAAACACTGAATGCAATTCTATGGAAGTATGGCTCCAAATATTAAGATGAGGAATATGTCTGTTTACATGTGTCTCTTTCCTGCTCTGTATTACACTGGAACCTGTGTTTGCCTCTGTGGTTAAGATTTACTGCATGTTCATATTAAAGTCCCATTTCCAACATTTAAACACACAGCCACAAAGACCAATTACAGCAGTTATTAGTACAACCCTTGGTGTACCAAAGATTTGGGAGTTCATAAAATTTGAATTGATTGTTTATGGACAATTACAGGTACTGAAATGATTTAAAACATTTCAATTTTTGTTTTGCTCTGCTGAACCAGACAGTCTCATTTAAACAAGAGAACCAGATGCAGAGATTTATGTATCAACTTCTAATCAAAAATCACCACTAAATGTCTTAGCAGGGTGGCCATCCTCCTGTTCATTCGAGTCCTTAAAGGTGCAGGGTCTCCAGAAGCATGCTGGTATTGGGCTCAAAACATTTTTGGAATAAATTCCTGGCAAAAGTATGTCAGTATGTAGAGCAATATGTAAGGTCTGAGAAATAATTGTGTATCTCAGATACCGTGGACTAAAACAGGTGCATTTTTAACTGTATAAAGCTACTATAGGCTACATTATACATATGTAGTACATTAGAAGCACTTTCTTGCTAAACACCAACTTAAATATTAAACTATAGCAAAGGTGAAACAATCCATTAGGAAAATTCAAATGAATATTTCTAAGTACTTACATAATGTCCTACCTATAAACTGTGAACTATTTATACAGGGAGTATATCTGATTCATTTATCTTTGAATTCCCAATGCCTGGATATAGAGTTGATATTCAGTAAATATTAGCAAAATGAATAAATGAAAGAACATAACATGGAGAATGATAATTATATAATGAGACTTCTGGGAAGAAAAAAATCAGTCTCACTATTTTTCAATGTCAACTTAAAGAAAAAGAAAATTGTACCTTTCCTCCAAAGTTTAAATCTACTCTAAACTCCTAAGAATCAGTGCTAAAAGGATGGTAGACGGCAAAATAGGGGAAAAACAGAAAAGAAGTCAGTCAGTTGGATATCACTCTACCCTCAGAATGTTATTACTAAGCTCCTCAGCATTATTTCTCTTCAAATGCTATCACTAAACTTGAAAGAAAGAAAAAAGTGATACACTCCCTCTTGACTATCTGCCTTTCTTTACTCCTTCTAGTGGTGACAACTGATAAACAAAGAAAAAGTCAAGAAACTATTTTTGGTAAAAGTACCGCTGCAAGGCTCCCGCCCCACTTCAGAGGTAAGGTCTTCTTAACACAAAACAGGCACTCATGATTCCAGTTGTTCTTCGTAATGAACGAATTAACTTACTTTCCTCAGGATGATTTCTTTCTGCGGCTCCTGACCGGCCTGGCTTCTGTTCCCTTGTCTGTTCTACAAATCCTTAGTTCCTGCTCGGCTTCAAACCTTCTACTCATGAACTGTGATCCACCTTTTGAGTAGTGACATGTCAACTCTAGTACTAGTACAACAGCAGTGAGAGCAGCAGTCCCTGCTATCACCTGGTTCCCCTCTGAAAGCTAAAAGCCCTAACTGCAAAGTGAAAGCTCAGTGCTTCACCATACTGTGCAAAATCTACCCATGCCACTAACCTCACCTTCCTTCCCCATGCATCTCTGAAATCTCAATTCCTTTACATGAGCCCACTGACTGAAAGTTCACAATGATGGGAAAGGTCAATTTAAAAAATTTCAAAAATTACCTAGATTTAATCCTGTTCATTTTCCTCTTCCCACTCTATCCCCCATTCCTACAAACAGTGCTTTCTAGAGACTTCTACTTTGAAGTCAATCTGAAATTTCAGAAATGTGTATTGAAAAACACACATCTATAATTTTATAATAAGAAAATGGGCCCACCATCTCCTAAAGAATACTCAACTATATGTTCAAGCCTAGATACAGACTGACTGATGGTTAATAAAAGTTAATTCCTGAAAAATGTATTTATCCTTTAATAAAAGAAGGTTAGATATAGTCAATATCATTGACAACAACAAAAATTTTAAAATATGAAGCTACACCTAACAATGACTTTTGAATGCAGGCAATCCTAACAGACATTTAAAACAAGGATAATAGACTTTGTCATTCCAGTTCCAATTTCCTTCTATGGATCATGCAAGTTACTAGCAAACAGCTTGCTCCAGGTGATTATCACACCAGAATACTACAAGGAAGGATCTGTTTTCTTGTTTTCCCAACCAGTACTGTCTCCCAAAATTTAAAGCAAAGTTTTGTTAGGGCACTGGTCAGCCTACGACATCTCACTGGCAGGTAATTCAGAAGAATCAACTCTTGGCGTTTACCCAGAAGGGAAACTGGAACAATTTCTCTTTTCCCTTAAATTCCCATATGCTGCCCAAAAGCACTTGGAATTTGTTAGGAATTTCATAATTGCAGCAAAATTTTAACTTGGCATAACCTCTATCAACAGCATTATAGTAGTTTTTTATTACTGTCCAAGAGTCACCATTTAGTACAAAGAAAAAAAAAAAAATCTAACCAATTCCCAATTTTTGTTGAATAAATGAATGAAGTTGCTTCCTAAAATTCAGAATCCCATTTCAAGGTCCTTTACCAGGTGGAACAAGAATGTTTCTCTCCTGTTTCATTCTTAGTGTTGACTCCTTTCCTTTGGTCTTACCTTTTCTAGAGTAATTCCTGTTGTTATCTCATTCCCTTCTTGACTATACTTTCTACACTGGTTTCAATTTCTACTAGACCTAATTCCCACAACACATCCATTTTTCCTTTTCTAATAGTTTCATTTTTGCTGTGAGAAACCAATATAATTAGCCTATTCATAGCCAGCCTTATGCAACAGAGAAGACAGCAGGCTTCTAGATGTGATTTAATTGGTAGAGAAAGATCTCAATCCTAACACACACCAACACATACACACACTAGCCAGAGACTAAATGCAGAGACTTGTGTTAAGCTCTTGCTTCTTCTTGAGTTTTATCGTCCTCCCTCTTTTCCTTCCTGTTTCTGTCTCTCTCACCTGTTTTGTTTTATGAGAATCTTTCCAGCTAACTTAACTCTTACTTCTCTCACATCCCACATCCAACCTGTCCAAAAAGTCCATAGGTTCTATTTTCAAAATACACCTCCTCCTCATTTATTATCTCGTTATCTGACATTCTGCATTTACAACATCAGTAAAAAAATCTACTATCCAACTATTTTGTGCATTAAAGACATACATATGGCAGTAACTAATTCTGAGGTGCGAGGCAAGACTAACACTGGCTTTGATGTGTGTCAGCTAGGCTGGGCCATAACTCTCAGTGGTTTGGCAGTTACGTACTGATGTAGTCATCTTCCATTTTGTGATCTGATGTGGTGATCCTCCATTTCACACAACACAGATTTCACATAACCACCTCATCTTTGGAACCTAATCACATCAATCAATCAGGACAGAGTGTATACCCAAAATCTATCCAGGTCTTAAACTTCTCCACTGCTATCATCAGAGTATCACAATGGCCTCCAACTGGTCTCAACTATAAAATAATACCTCATTATTACATTAATTTATATTTGCCAAACTACTACTGATCATTCTTTAATGTGTTATTTTGCTATTTGGATTTGCTCTTCTGTGAACTAACCTGTCCTTTATCTGTTTTTTTTTTTTAAACTGGATCATCTTTTTGTTACCAATTTATAAATATTTTATATCTTATATATCAACTATTTATTTGTCATCTGAAGTATATTTTACCCCAATCTACTGTTTGTCTATTGAGTTTACTTATGGAAGCCCATACAAAAGTTTCTATTATTATGTGAGTCATTTTATCTTTTCGTTCATAGCTTGTGGCCTTCCTGTCTTGGTTAGAACAGTCTTCCCAATTCCTAAGTTGCACATATGATAAACAAAGAAACTCACTGCTATGAAGTTGATTTTGACTCATGGCAACCCCGTATGTTACACAGCAGAACTTTTGCATAGGGTTTCCTTGGCTGCAATCTTTACAAATGCAAATCCCTAAGCCTTTCTTCTGCAACACCACTGGATGGGTTCAAACTGCCAATCTCTAGGTGAACAGACAACTGCAAACCATTTGCACCCCCCCCTTCCTGGGATCTACCTGTACACACAGTCTTCTAGAATTTTTATTTTTTTCATTTGTTTATGTGTAACTCTTTCGCACATCTAGGATTTATTTGGTTATTATAAGACACCAGAGAATCAATTTTCTTCCAAATGCACAGCTTATTTTGACAATATGGTTATCAATTTCCCACTAAGCTCAAATTTTCAACTTTATCATATAATGCACTGCTATTTGTACTGGGATCGCTTCCTGGTCTCTCCATTCATATACGTATGTCAACACATTTGATATTTTGATAATAGTAGTTCTAGAGTGTATTTCCAAACCTAGTAAGGCTACTAAGAAGGACCTGGCAATCTACTTCTAAAAATTTGGCCAGTGAACACCTTAAGAACAACAGCAAAACACTGACTGATAGAGTGCCAGAAGATTAGCCCCTCATGTTGGAAGGCACTCAAAATATGATTAGGGAAGAGCCGCCTCCTCAATGTAGAGCCAGCCTTAATAATGTAAAGCTTTTGGGACCTTCATTTTGATGTGGCACAACTCAAAATGAAAAGAAACAGCAGAAAACATCCATTAATAATCAGAATGTGGAACGTATGAAGTATGAATCCAGGAAAATTGGAAGTTGTCACAGATGAAATGGAATGCATAAAGATCAATATCCTATGCATTAGTGAGCTAAAATGGATTGATAGTGGCCCTTCTGAATCTGACACTTATCTGGTCTACAATGCCAGCAATGACAATTTGAAGAGGAATAGCGTCCAATTCACTGTCAAAAAGAACAGTTCAAGATCTACCCTGAAGTACAACACTATCAGTGATGGGATAATACCCATACACTATAAAGAAAACCAGTTAATAGGACTATTATTCAAATTTACGCACCAACCACTAACATCAAAGATGAAGAAACTGAAGATTTTTACCAACTTTTGCACTCTGAAATTGATCAAAAATGCAATCAAGATGCACTGATAATTACTGGTGACTGGAATGCGAAAGCTGGAAACAAAGAGGAAGGATCAGTAGTTGGAAAATATGGCCTTGATTACAAAAACTATGCCAGAAATCGCATGACAAAATTCTACAAGACCAACAACTTATTCATTGTAAACACTTTTTTCCAACAACATAAATGGGTAACTATACATGTGGACCTTACCAGATGTAATACACAGGAATCAAATCGACTACATCTGTGGAAAAAAACAATGGAGAAACTATCATCAGTCAGAACAAGGCCAAGGGCAGACTGCGGAACAGATCATCAATTGCTCATACGCAAGTTCACGATGAAGCTGAAGAAAATGAAACAAGTCCACAAGAGCCAAAGTACGAAATGGACTCAATGCACCCATAAAGAGACGGAGAGTGACAGAATGGATAAGAAAACAGGATCCATCAATATGCTGTCTTCAAGAGACACACCTTAGAAACAAAGATCTGAATTTATTAAAAGCCAAAGGTTGGAAAAAAATGTATCAAGCTAACAACTACCAAAAAAGAGCAGGAGTGGCAATACTAATCTCAGATAAAATAGACTTTAAAACAAAATCCACCATAAAAGACAAAGAAGGATACTATATAATGATTAAGGGGACGATCCATCATGAAGACATAACCATAATAAACATCTACACACCCAATTACAGGGCTCCAAAATACATAAAACAAATTACAACAAAAAGGACAGTTCCACAATAATGGTACGAGACTTCAACACACCACTCTCAGTAAAGGACAGAACAACCAAGAAGAAACTCAGCAAAGATGCAGAAGACCTAAAGGGCACAATCAGCCAACTTGACCTCATAGACATATATAGAACACTCCATCCAACCGCTGCAAAGTACACATTCTTTTCCAATGCACATGGAATGTTCTCCAGAATAGACCACATCTTAGGCCACAGAGTAATCCTCAACAACATCCAAAATGTCGAGAGAACTCAAAGTATCTTCTCTGACCATAATGCCATCAAGGTAGAAATTAACAACAGAAAGAGCAAGGAAAATAAGTCAATTACATGGAAACTGAATAATACCCTGCTTACACATCACTGCGTAATAGAAGAAATCAGAGATGGAATCAAAAAATTCCTAGAATCAAATAAGAATGAAAACACATCATACCAAAACCTTTGGGACACAGCAAAGGCAGTCCTCAGAGGACAATTTATAGCAATAGATGGATACATCAAAAAAGAAGAAAGGGACAAAATCAAAACATTAACTACACAACTCAAACAAACTGAAAGAGAAGAGCAAAAAAAGCCCACAACCACCGGAAGAAAGGAAATAGTAAACATAAGAGCAGAAATAAATGATATAGAGAACAGAAAAACAATAGGAAGAATCAACCAAACCAAAACTTGGTTCTTTGAAAGAATCAACAAAATCGACAAACCACTGGCCAGACTGACAAAAGAAAAACAGGAGAGGACGCAAATAACCCAAATAAGAAATGAAATGGGGGACATTACAACAGACCCAACTGAGATAAAAAATAAAACCTAGAGGAAACGGATAAATTTCTAGAAACACTCTACCTACCCAAACTACAATGAAGTGATGTTGAAAATCTGAACAGACCCATAACAAGAGAAGAGATTGAAAAGGTAATAAAAAAAACTCCCAACCAAAAAAACCCCTGGCCCAGATGGCTTCACTGGAAAATTCTACAAAACATTTACAGAAGAGCTTGTACCAGTATTACTCAAGCTATTTCAGAGCACAGAAGAGGAAGCAACACTTCCAAATTCATTCTATGAAGTCAGCATAATGCTGATACCAAAACCAGGCAAAGACGTCACAAAAAAAGAAAATTACAGACCAATATCTCTCGTGAATATAGATGCAAAACTTCTGAACAAAATTCTAGCCAACAGAACTCAGCATCATATAAAAAAAATAATACACCACGACCAAGTAGGATTCATACCAGGTATGCAAGGATGGCTCAACATCAGAAAATCAATCCATGTAATCCACCACATAAATAAAAGGAAAGAAAAGAATCACATGATCATCTCAACCGACGCAGAAAAGGCATTTGACAAAGTACAACACCCATTCCTGATAAAAACTCTCAAGAAAATAGGTATAGAACAGAAATTTCTCAACATAATAAAGGGCATCGATGCAAAACTAATGGCCAACATCATTCTTAATGGAGAGAGGATGAAAACTTTCCCCTTGGAAACAGGAACAAGACAAGGATGCCTTTATCACCACTCCTATTTAACACTGTGCTGGAAGTTCTAGTTAGAGCAATAAGGCAAGAAAAAGAAATAAAGGGCATCCAAATTGGTAATGAAGAAGTTAAACTGTCCCTGTTTGCAGATGATATGATACTATACATAGAAAACCCTAAAGACTCCATGAGAAATCTACTGGAACTAATAGAAAGATTCAGCAAAGTAGCAGGATACAAGATAAACAGTCAAAAATCAGTTGGATTCCTATACACCAATAAGGAGAACGATGAAAAGGAAATCAGGAAAACAATACCATTTTCAATACCCCCTAAAAAGATAAAATACTTAGGAATAAATCTGACCAGGGATGTAAAAGACCTATACAAAGAAAACTACAAAACACTTCTGCATGAAACCCAAAGGGATCTACATAAACGGAAAAACATACCATGCTCATGGATAGGCAGACTCAACATTGTGAAAATGTCAATTCTACCCAAAGCAATTTACAAATACAACACAATCCCAATCCAAATACCAACAACATTCTTCAAAGAGATGGAAAAACTAATCATTAATATGGAAAGGGAAGAAGACCCAAATAAGTAAAGGACTACTGAAGAAGAAGATAAAGTTGGAGGACTCACACTACCTGACTTCAGAACCTACTATACAGCTACAGTAGTCAAAATAGCCTGGTACTGGTACAACGACAGATACATTGACCAAAAGAACACAATTGAGAACCCAGATGTAAATCCATCCACCTACGGTCACCTGATCTTCGACAAGGGCCCAAAGTCCATCAAATGGGGAAAAGACAGTCTTTTTAACAAATGGTGCTGGCAAAACTGGATATCCATCTGCAAAAACATGAAACAGGACCCATACCTCTCGCCGTATACAAAAACTACTTCCAAATGGATCAAAGACCTGAATATAAAGCCTAAAACTATAAAGTTCATAGAAGAAAAAATAGGACCAACACTTCAAGCCTTAATACACGGCATTAACAGGATACAAACCATAACCATCAACGCACAAACCCCAACAGATAAGCTAGATAACTGGGATCTTCTAAAAATCAAACACCTATGCTCTTCAAAAGACTTCACCAAAAGAGTAAAAAGAGAACCTACAGACTGGGAAAAAATTTTGGGACAGTACAAGTCAGACAAAGGTCTAATCTCCATAATCTACAAGAAAATCCAACACCTCTACAACAAAAAGACAAATAATCCTATTAAAAAATGGGCAAAGGAAATGAACAGACACTTCACCAAAGAAGACATTCAAATGGCCAACAGACACATGAGGAAATGCTCGCGATCACTAGCCATCAGAGAAATGCAAATTAAAACCACAATGAGATACCATCTCACCCCGGCATTGCTGGCACGAATCAAAAACACTGGAAATAACAAATGTTGGAGGGGCCTCCGGGGAGACTGGAACTCTTATGCACTGCTGGTGGGAATGCAAAATAATACAACCATTCTGGAAAATGATATGGCGCTTCCTCACAAAGCTAGAAATAGACATACCATTCAATCCAGCAATCCCACTCCTACGAATATACCCCTAGAGAAATAAGAGTCGTCACTCGAATAGACATATGCACACCTATGTTCATGGCAGCATTGTTCACAATAGCAAAATGATGGGAACAACCTAGATGCTCATCAACAGATGAATGGATAAATAAACTATGGTACATACACACAATGGAATACTATGCAACGAGAAAGAACAATGATGAATCTGTGAAGCATCTCATAATATGGATGAAACTGGAGGACATTATGCTGACTGAAATAAGTCAATCACAAAAGGACAAATATTGTATGAGACCTCTATCGTAAAAACCCATGAAAAAGTTCGCACACAAAATGTAACAATCTTTGTTGGTTACCAGGGATGGGAGGGGTTGGGGGGAAATACTAAACAGGCAATAGATAAGTGGTATCTTGGGTGAAGGGTGAGACAGTACACAATACAGGGGAAACCAGCACAACTTGTACAAGGAAAGGTCATGGAAGCTCCAGAGACACACCCACCCTTAGGGACTGAATTGCTGGGTGGATGGCTGTGGGGACCATGGTCTTGGGGAACATCTAGGTAAATTGGCATAACACAGTTTATAAAGACAATGTTCTACATTCTGCCTTGGTGAGTAGCGTCTGGGGTCTTAAAAGCTTGCGAGCAGCCATCTAAGATACTCCACTGGTCTCATCCCTTCCGGAGCAAGGGAGAATGAAGAGAACAGGATACAAGGAAAAGATTAGTCCGAAGGACTAATGGACCACAGCTACCAAGGCCTCCACCAGACTGAGTCTAGTACAGCTAGATGGTGCCTGGCTACCACCACTGACTGCTCTGACTAGGATCACAACAGAGGGTTCTGGACAGAGCTGGAGAAGGATGCAGAACAAAATTCTAACACACACACAAAAAGACCAGATTCACTGGCCTGAAAGAGACTGGAGAAACTCCGAGAGTATGGTCCCCAGACACCCTTCTAGCTCAGTGGTGACGCCACTTCCGAGGTTCACCATTCAGCCGGGGATTGGACAGCACCATAAAATAAACAGGATCAATGAGGCACAGCAGTCCAGGGACAAGGGCCAGAAGGCAGAAGGGGACAAGGAAGCTGGTAATAGGGAACCCAAGGTTGAGTAAGGACAGTGTTGATGTGTTGTGAGGTTGTTAACCATTGTCATAGGGCAACATGTGTACTGTTAAATGGGAAACTATTTTGTTCTGTAAGCCTTCATCTAAAGTGAGAATAGCAGCACAACTGGAAGAGCATAGTCGATGTCACTGAACTGTGCATGCAGAAATTTTTGAAATGGTGTATCTTTGGCTATGTATATTTTCACCAAAAAAAAAAAGGTCAAGAAGGGAGAGGGTTGACATGTTGTGGGGTTGTTAACCAATGTCATAAAACAGTATGTGTACAACTGTTCAATGAGAAACTATTTGTTCTGTAAACCTTCACCTGAAGTACAATTTAAAAAAAAGAGCCAAAGTATGGCCTTGAGTATACCCCACCTGAATTTAGAGATCATCTCAAGAACAGATTTGATGCATTCAATACAAGTGACTGAAGACAAGCTGTAAGATGACATCAAAGAAATCATACAAGAAGAAAGCAAAGGATCATTAAAAAGACAGGAAAGAAAGAAAAAAACAAACTGGATGTCAGAAGAGACTCTGAAAATTGCCCTTGAATGTAGAGTAGCTAAAGTGAATGGAAGAAATGATTAAGTAAAAGAACTGAACACGAGATTTCGAAGGGTGGCTCGAGAAGACAAAGTAAAGTATTATGATGAAATGCGCAAAGACCCGGAATTAGAAAACCAAAAAGGAAGACCTTTTTCAGCATTTCTCAAGCTGAAAGAACTGAAGAAAAATTTCAAGCCTGGAGTTGCAATGCTGAAGGATTCTATGGACAAAATATTGAGTGACACAGGAAGCATCAAAAGAAGGTGAAGGAATACACAGAGTCACTATACCGAAAAGAATTTGTAGACATTCAGCCATTTCAGGAAGTAGCATATGATCAAACACCGACAGCAGTGAAGGAAGAAGTCCAAGCTGCACTGAAGGCATGGGTGAAAAACAAAGCTCCAGAAATTGACAGAATATCAACTGAGACGTTTCAACAAACAGATGCAATGCTGGAGGTGCTCACTTGTCTATGCCAAGAAATTTGGAAGACGGCTTCCTGGCCAACCGAATTGAAGCAATCCATATTTGTGTCTATTCCAAAGAAAGGTGATCTAACAGAATGCAGAAATTATCTACCCGGAATCACTAATATCACACACAAGTAAAATTTTGCTGAAGATAATTCAAAAGCAGTTGCAGCACAGCATCAACAGGGAACTGTCAGAAATTTAGGGAGGATTCAGAAGAGGACGTGCAATGAGGGATATCATTGCAGATGTCAGATAGATCTTGGCTGAAAGCAGAGAATACCAGAAAGATGCTTACCTGTGTTTTACTGACTATGCAAAAGCACTCCACTGTGTGGATCATAACATATTATGGATAACAATACCAAGAATGGGAATTCCAGAACGCTTAATTGTGCTCATGAGGAACTTGTACACAGATCAAGAGGCAGTCATTCAGACAGAACAAAAGGATACCGCATGGTTTAAAATAATGAAAGGTGTGCGTCATGAGTGTATCTTTTCAACATACTTACTCAATCTGTATGCTGAGCAAATAATCCGAGAAGCTGGACTATATGAAGAAGAATGGAGCATCACGACTGAAGGAAGGCTCATTAACAACCTGGATTATAAAGATGACACAACCACGCTTACTGAAAGTGAAGAGGACTTGAAGCATTTATTGACGAAGATCAAAGACCACAGCCTTCAATATGGATTACACCTCAACATATAGAAAAGAAAAACCTCACAACTGGACCAATTAGCAACATTATGATAAATGGAGAAAAGATTGAAGTTGTCAAGGATTTCATTTTACTTGGATCCACAATCAACACCCATGGAAGCAGCAGTCAAGAAATCAAACAACACATTGCACTGGGGAAATCTGTTGCAAAAGACCTCTTTAAAGTGTTAAAAGCAAAGATGTCACTTTCAGCACTAAAGCACGTCTGACCCAAGCCATGGTGTTTTCAATCACCTCATATGCATGTAAGAGGTGGACAATGAATAAGGAAGACCAAAGAATTGATGCCTTTGAATCATGGGGCTGGTGAAGAATGCTGAATGCACCACAGACTGCCAGAAGAATGAACAAATCTGTCTTGGAAGAAATACAGCCAGAATGTTCCTTAGAAGCAAGGAAAGCGAGACTGTGTCTCTTACTTTGGACATGTTATCATGAGGTACCAGTCCTGGAGAAGGACATCATGGTTGGTAAAGGAGAAGGTCAGTGAAAAAGAGGAAGATCCTCAAAGAGATGGACTGACACAGTGGCTGCAACAATGGGTTCAAGCATAACAATGATTGTGAGCATGGCGCAGGACCAGGCAGTGTTTGGTTCTGTTGTACACTGGGTCACTATGAATCGGAACTAACTCAACAGCACCTAATAACAGGGTCACTGCTACAACTGTTTCCTCTTCTCTGCATTATCTTCTCTTGAGGCTTCTGCTCTGATTCATTGGCTACTTGGGTAGAACTGTTCTAGTATTTTCCTCAAATGACATATTCTGTGAATCTTCAGAATCTAAAAATATCTTTCAATCTGAGAGGCAAATGGAATATTGGTTGAGTCATCTATTTAATCATTCAACAAAAATGTATACTATGTAATACACACTGTTCTAGCTACTGGGGATACATCATGAAGAAAACAGTCTGTGCCTTCAAAGAACTCATTACAATTGAGGGAAACAGACAATAAACACATAAATGAATAAATAAAAGATAAGGTGATTATAAGAGCTAAGAAAAAAACATAAAGCAAGGTAAGGAAAATGATGGCAGGGTGGGGAAGTGCTATTTAAGAGAGGAAAGACATCTCTGATAATGACAACCACAATGATGATCATGATCATGATCGTAGTTAACCCTTACAGAGTGTTTTCTAAGTTGACAGGTACCATGCTAAGTACTGGACATACATTATCTGATTTAGTCCTAAACAATCCTATGAGGAAGTTACTATTAAAATAAAGCTTTTACAATGGAGAAAACTGAGGTACGGAAAGGGTGCCTTGCCTAGGGAAAAACAGCAAGTAAGTTGTAGAGCCAAGCTGTCCAGCTCTTAGTCATTATACTGTATTCCTCTCTGATAAGATGGCATTTCAGCAGACAACTGAAGGAAATTAGGGAGGCCTGAGGTTATATGGAAGTAAAGAATTCCTGGGAAAAGGAACTGCCAGTACAAAGGTTGTTTATGTTCATATTTATAAACTTGATGAAGAAAATCAATATATAAATATATTAAAATATTTGTAGAATATCCTCAGGTCCAACTTCGAATATGTAGCTGAAACAATAATTCATCACATCTATAGAAAAAAATGTCTCAATTGCATCATCCTATCAGTCAAGAATTGATCAAATAAAGTACTCACGATCGAAATGCTTTTTTAAAAAAAACACTAAGTATCATAATGTGGTAAAGAAGTTATTTCTAAAACAACTAGAATTATACAACACGAAACAGACACATTCTCAGTAAAATTGAAAATAAGGCTAGGATATGTATATACCAGCTCTAGGTACCAGTACCAACATCATACTGGATCCTTTACACACAATCTCTCACTTAATCTTTCAATAAGTCTGTGATATAACCATTATTATGTCCATTTCATATATGAGGAAAGTGAAGTTCAAGAGACTTAATATCTTTCCCCAAAGTCACAAAACAGAAACAAAAGCAAAGAAATGAAAATATGAATTTGTCCAGATGGCATGATCATAGACTTTTAGATCCAGGAACATCAATGCAAAATTAATAGGTAATAAATGGATTCAGCAAAGTTGTAGGAGATAGAGTAAATCCAGAAAAGTGGTTCCCTATTGAAGATGGGACTGTGCAAGAAAATGGGCTTTGGAACCAAATTTGCTTGATTCAAGTCAGGCAGACTAGCTTAGTGAGTTGACTGAAAAAGAAGTGTTGCTAAGATTAGTGTCTGCAGGGTCACTCTTATGACAACCCTAGTAGATGCACCAGTGACAAAGCTGCTCAGCAACAACAGCAATCTAAAGTGGTTCTGAGACATCAAAAGCCAACCATCCCAAACTATTTAAGAACTTAAGAACTCTACCTCATCTCGACCCCCCTTCTCTTCTCTCTTTCTCAATAAATATTATCTTCTTCTGTTAACTGGAGTTCTGGTGGTTCAGTGGTTCAGTGGTTAAGAGATCAGCTGCTAACCAGAAGGTCGGCAGTTTGAATCCACCAGCCGCTCCTTGGAAACCCTATGGGGCAGTTCTACTCTGTCCTATAGGGTCCCTATGAGCCAGAATTGACTCAATGGCAACAGGTCCTCTGTTAACTACTTCCCTCTTTAGGTTTTGGCTGCTACCTTCCTTCTCAATTTGACTCTTTCTCTTTCTGATTCTTCCCTGTGCCCTCTCTTCTTTTATCCACTACCTTAATCAAACACCTCCTTTTCAACTACTTTCTTTTCCCTCTCACCACCAGAGTTTGGTTTCAAGGACATTCATATATCATCACTACCTCCAAATAAATTTTGATCTTAAAGTCCTTATGTCTTCTTCCAGTATTAGTAACTTAAGGAAAATTAAGACAGCCCAGCATATGTTATAGAGAGAAAAATTATTTTAAAACACTGACTCATGTATGTTAAAATATCATGTAGCTTTAAAAACATTATACCCTAAACACAACAGTGTATTAGAAATTCTTTCATATAATTTTTATTTTTTGCAAAATTCAAGGAGTAAGGTATAACTTATTTAATAAATCTAACAGGTAATCTAAGAAGACTGGTGTCAGAAGTAAACTCAGTTATTGCTTTAGTGTCCCTCGGCACTATATTTCTTTTCCATTTGAACTTAATAATACCTCACACATACAAATTATTCACAAAGAAAAGACAAGTCATCTACAGTTTACTACTGTAGAAATCAGAAACCAGTAACTATACAATTCTTTTAAATTCTTATCATATTACTAAAATTTTATCAGAAACAGATGTCAGCAGTACAATTTTGATGGAATTAATTAACTTTTCTTCCACTTTCATAACAAATTAAGCATTGCTCCATTGAAAAAAGTTATGTCACAGACCTCGAGGCAGTGTGAGGTGCTATAATCTAAACCTTGCAGTAGAGAGTTTGTATGCTATTAGAAAAGAATTTATTAGCTTTATTACTGATAATTATTTAACTGGTAAAGTCCCAGGTTCTTTCAAAACTTCCAGTCAATTAAATATCTAAGGAAAGGAATAACTAAAAGAACTCTAAAAGTATAGTAATATAGCAATGTATAAATTAGCAATATAGCTGCAAAACAGGTGGAAAATATAACTATTAATATAGCTTCCAAAGAACAACCCAGACATATGGTTTATGTCCCTAAATATGCTAAAACCTAGAGATAAAGAAGCTTAATGGTTAAAAAGAAAGACAATCTATACTAAACACAAAATTAAAGAATGTATGGAAAGTGAAAATAGAAGGTTTATAGTACAATTTTTCTTACAGGGAAAGAAATGATACATCTTGCAGATAAAACACATTCTTGTGTGTTACAACTTTAGGAAAGCCGAAAGGTTTTACTGTATTATACCCAAAGAATGTGATATAGTAACTCTTCCATATCAATTCTAATGAGCATAACCAAATGCATTTCTTAGAACAAGTATCTCAGCTATACTCTTCAAACCCTTCTTCCATCAAGTTCTAAGGTTCCAAACCAACACGTTCTGCTCTGAAGCCCTTCACCAATGTAATCAGTCCCCAACATACAACTTGTCATACAAGAATGGTCACCCAAGATACCACATTAAGTTTTTTATTCCCTCCTCCATCATCATTGCAGAAGCCACAGCTGCCTGAGACTTCTCCTCCTTCCTCAAAAATGAAGGAGAAAATAAGACATTTCCAGATAAGCAAAAACTGAGGGAATTCATCATTAGTTGTTGTTGTTGTGTGCTTTCGAATAGATTCTGACTCATAGCTACTCTGTAGGACAGAGTTAAACTGCCCCATAGGGTTTTCAAAGGAGTGGCTGGTGGATTTGAACTGCCAGCCTTTTGGTTAGCAGCCTGAGCTCATAACCAATTCACCACCAGGACTTCACACTAGTAGACCTGCCATATAGGAAATATTAAAGGGAGTCCTTCAGGATTCTAGAGAGTAACTCCAATCCACATGACAAAACAATGAGTACCAGTAAAGGTAACTACAAGGGCAAATACAAAGGACAATATACATGTATTTTCTGTTTGTAACTATTTTTTCTATCTGATTTAAAAGATAACTGCATAAAGAAATAATTACAAATCTATATCAATGGGCTAACAATGTATAAAGATAAAATTGATATGACAGTAACAGCACAAAGGAAGGGAGAGGCAATGAAGCTATGTAAGAACAAAGATTTTATATACGACTGAAACTAAATTGGTAATAATCTGATCTAGAATGTGATAATTAAGATGTTAATTGTAATTCCCTGGGTAGTCACTAAGAAAATAACTAAAATATATGGTAAAAGAAACAATAAATTAAAATGGTACACTAGAAAATATTTAACACAAAAGAAGGCAGTAATGGAGGCACAGAGGAACAAAAAAGACTAAGACATACAGAAACCAAATAGCAAAATGACACACACAGATCCTACCTTATCAGTAATAACACTAAATTTAAATAAATTAAACACTCCAATTAAAAGCCAGATATTGACATTATTAATTAAATAATTATTACTGATAATCATTTAATTGGTAAAGTTCCAGGTTCTTTTAAAACTTCTAATCAGGGTTAGGAGCTGGTTGAATGGACATGGGGAATCAGGGGTGGAAAGGAGGAGTGTGCTGTCACAGTATGGGGAGAGCAATCAGAGTCACGTAACAGTGTACGTATAAATTTTTGTATGGGAAAAAATAAAAAATAAAACTTACAATCAAATATCTAAGGAAACAAAATAACTTAAAGAACTCTAGAAGTATATTAATATACCAATATATAGATTAGCAATATAGCTACAAAACAGAAGGGATAAAAAAATATGATCTAACTATATGCTATCTATATGAGACACACTTTAGATTCAAAGAAACAAATAGGTTGAAAGTAAAAGGATGGAAAAAGATATACCGCACAAACAGTAATCAAAAGAGACCTAAAGTGGCTATCCTAGTATCAGACAAAATAGACTTTAAGACAAAATTGTTACCGGAGACAAAGAAAATTTAGCATGATAAAAGAGTCAATACATCAATAAGATATAACAATTATAAGCATATATCCACCTAACATTCAATAAAACAAAACCAGTTGCCCCTGAGTCCATATCAACTCATGGTGACCCCATGTATGTCAGAGTAGAACTGTGCTCCACAGGGTTTTTAATGGCTGTGACCTTTCAGAAGTAGATCACCAGTCCTTTCTTCTGAGGCACCTCTGGTGGATCTGAACCACTAACCTTTTGGTTAATAGTCGAGCACTTAACTACTGGTGCCACCCAGGGACTTCATCTCTAACTTCACAGGCTCCAAATTCTTGATTCCTGCCCCTCATACCCTTGCCCAACTCTAAACTTTCATTGTCTTCTTTTTCTAAGCATATAACAAATCCATCCTTCTAGTTACTCAGGCTTTATTAAAGAAATTTTTTACTCATCCTTAATGCCTCTCTTTCTCTAACATTCACTCTATAAGTTCAGTATCAAAATATATTCAGAAAGTAACCATTTCTCACCTCTCCACAGGTACCACTCTGGTGCAAGCCACTCTAATCTCTTGCCTAATTTATCTCCCTGCTTCTACTCTTAACCACCCTACCTCCATAGACTACTCACAATACAGCAGTCAGAGTGGTCTTTTTAAAACACAAGTTACATCAAGTAACTCCACAGTCCAAACCCCTTCACTGACATTCTATTTCAATCAGAATAAAATCCAAAGTTCTTACCATAGTCTACAAAGCGATTCATACCATTGTTCCCTGATCTCATCTCTGATCTCACCTCTCACACTCATTCTGCTCCAGCCACATTGGAATCTATGTTGTTGCTTGAGCTCACCAAGCAAACTCTTGCTTACAGCCTTCATTGTTTCCTGTTTTCTCTGCAGAGAATGCTCATCTCCCATATAGGTGTACCGCTCATTTCCTCACTTCCTTCAAATCTCTGCTCATTTACAATTTAAATGTAAAGCCCCACCATCCAATATAAAATAGCAACCCCATCCCTTATGCCTACTACTTCCATTCTGCTCTTATCTTTTTTCATAGCACTTTATCATCATCTGGTGGTAAAGTGGTTAAGAGCTCGGCTGCTAACCAAAAAGGTTGGCAGTTTGAATCCACCAGCCTGCTCCCTAGAAACCCTCTGGGAGAGTTCTACTCTGTCCTATAGGGTCGCTGTCTTAGTCATCTAGTGCTGCTGTAACAGAAATATCACAAGTAGATGGCTTTAACAAAGAGAAATTTATTCTCTCACAGTCTAAGAGGCTAGAAGTCCCAATTCAGGGTGTCAGCTCCAGGGGAAAGCTTTCTCTCTCTGTTCGCTCTGGAGGAAGGTCCTTGTCATCAATCTTCCCCAGTTGAGGAGCCCAGGGACACCAGGTCCAACAGACATGCTATTCTCCTGGCTCTTGTTTCTTGGTGGTATGAGGTCCTCCTGTCTCTCTGCTCACTTCTCTCTTTATATCTCTAAAGAGACTGACTCAAGACACAGTCTAATCTTGTAGACTGAGTCCTGCCTCATTAACATAACTGCCTGTAACCCTGCCTCATTAACATCATAGAGGTAAAAATCCTCTATGATTTCCAACACATAGGAAAATCATATCAGATGACAAAACGGTGGACAATCACACAATACTGGGAATCATGACCTAGTCAAGATGACAGTTAATTTTGGGAGACACAATTCATTCCATGGCAGTCAACTCAACAGCAACAGGTTTGGTTTTGTTTGGTTTATCATCATCTTACATAACTAAATACTTGTTATTTATTTGCTGTCTATTTACCCCTCTGGCAGATAAGCTAGATGAAGGCAGAGAAACATTTTGTTCCCTGCTATATCCCCAATGCCTAGAACAGTGTCTTATACAATGTAGGCACTCACTAGATTTTTATTAAATGGAAGAATAAACTAAATAGTGAATCCTAGATTTCAAAGCTAGGTAACCTAGATAACTGAAAGAATGATGGAACAACTGATAGAAATAAGTCCAGAGGGGGAACTGGTTTACAAGAAAAGAGAGAATTCAGTTTTAGGCACATGGTGCTTAAGATGTCAGGATGTCTATTTAAAAATACTCAATAGGCACAAGGAAAGACACAAATTCGAATGATTAGCAATCTGAAAAGATAGATTTAAAAGCCATTAATCATAAAATTGCAGATTTTCAGGTTGGAAGAGTCCTTAAAACTCATCTTGTTTAATATAATGCTACTTTAATATTTCTTAGTCTATCAATAATGTCGTTTATATGTTTTCCATTTACCTCTGCCAATATTGGGAAATAAGCTACTATTTGTTCTATAACCACAACAACAAACAGCAGTTCCATAAGCAAAGATTTTTTGATAATGAGATAAATTAATGATTAATAAAAGTAACTGAACTTTCGAATTCTGAAAATACAGAAATAAAAAATGTAAATACTACAATGCCATACAACGGGATAACAGTGAAACTTGATAATCTATAATCTATATAGCACTCTTACAGTCAATATAAATCACAACCAAAAAAAGTAGGAGTATAATAGGTAAATGTTGAACTGTTTCAAGAAGTGGATTTTCTATTTCACTTTGGAACACAGTGAACAGTTAGTTAAAAGAAATGTACAGGCATCTTTGAAAATAAGGAAATGCTTCAAAACAAGCCTATGGCGATGAACTACACTTTTACAAGTCAAGACATATAGTTAAACTTACCCCTTGATGAAGTTCAGCTCATTGCAGTTTTAAAACACTAACCTTATCTTGTTATTTCACCTCCATAGTATCTCTTGAAATCTGTCTCCTTCTCTTCATCACCACAGCTAATACCTCAATCCATTTCTCACCTGGGTCTCCCTAATGGGTCTTCCTGCTCCACCCTAATTCAATCACTACACTGCTGCCATTAGTGATCTAGCCCCGCCCCCCACCCCCACCCAAAGAAAAACAATCAACCCCATTATTCTGCTTAAAACTTTCCAATGGCTCCCCATAATTTTCAAGGGAAACAAAATTCCCCAGCATAAAATACAAGGGTTTGTGGCATGACCAGTACTTTTCTCTCCAGCAGCAGTACTGCTATTCCTACTCTCCATCCATACCCACACTCCATGCTACAGCCTTTGGGAGCTATTTAGGTTCCCAGTGTTCCATGCCTCCTTTTACACATGCTACTTCCTCTGATTAGAAAAAACTTACCTAGCACCATACTCTCATTTCTATCCCAGCAAAGACTTCCTCATTCTTCAGGACTCAACATCTACACTTACTACACCACTCACCCCAATAATGGTGAGTTTTATCATCCCAAAGACTCCAATCGTCGTTAAAAAAAAAAAAAGTTATCAAGTAGATTCCGACACATGATGATGACTCCATGTGTTCAGAGTAGAACTGTGCTCCATAGAGTTTTCTTGGCTGTAATCTTTACAGCAGCAGACTGCCAGGTCTTTCTTCTGCAGTATCACTGGGTGAGTCTGAACTGCCATCCTTTAGGTTACTAACTGAGCACAAACTCTTTGTGCTACCAAGGGACCTTATAATTCAAAACAAACTATGTATCTGCCTGCCTATTTCTCCCCAAAAACTATATGCTATTTGAGCATAGGAATTGTTTTTTATAACTATTTTTCATCCCTAGAATATACTGACAGTGCCTGGCATGGAGTAAGTGGTTAGTAAATGTTTGAAAAATGGATCAAGGTATAAACATGTTGCACACTAACAGACCTTAGGAAAAGCCAATCAATTTTTCCTTTCTGTAACCACACCAAATACCTGAATTAGTAATCTAGTAAAACTGAAATACCAAAATTAATTTTACTAATTTTGTAACCAGTAAAAATAAATAATTAAGCATTAACGTAGTTCTAGTTTTTGCAGCTCATTCTTCAAAATATTTTCTTCCATTACAAGGAAGTAGGATCCAGTGAAAATATGGAGACCCTCCCAAAAGTATTACAATCAGAAAATGAGTTTCGTGAGCAGCATCTGGGGTCTTAAAAGCTTGTGCGCGGCCATCTAAGATACACTTATTGGCCCCAACCTGTCTGGAGCAATGGAGAATGAAGAAAACCAAAGAAACAAGGAAAATATTAGCCCAAAGTACTAAAGACCACATGAATCAGAGACTCCAACAGCCTGAGTCCAGAACTACACGGTGCCCGGCTACCTCCACTGATCACTCTGACAGGGATCGCAAAAGAAAGTCCCAGACAGAGTGGGAGAAAAATGTAGAACAAAATTCAAATTCACAAAAAAAGACCAAACTTATTGGTCTGACAGAGACTGGAAGAAACCCCGAGACTATGGCGGCCCCCAAGCACCCTGCTAACTCAGAAACGAAGGCACTCTTGAAGTCCACCTTTCAGCCAAAGACTAAACAGGCCTATAAAACAAACAATAACACATGTGAGGAATGTGCTTCTTAGTTCAATCAGGTACACAAGACCAAATAGGCAACATCTACCCAAAAGCAAGATGAGAAGGAAGGAAGGGGGAGGAAAACCAGACAAATGGACACGGAGATCCCAGGGTGGAAAGGGGGAGAGTGTTGTCACATTGCGGGGATTGCAACTGATATCACAAAACAATATGTGTATAAATTTTTAATCAAGAAACTAACTTGAGGTGTAACCTTTCACCTAAAGCACAATAAAATTTAAAAAAAAAAAAAGAAAAAGGAAAGAAAATGAGTTTCTTTCAAATTCTCATCCAGAATCCCCAAGTAACCTCATGGCAAATTAAGCTACACTACCCACAATTCACTCTACTCAATATGTAGAAAAAGAGAGATAGAATAAACTCATATTATCTTATGGTACAAATTAACAGTATTAGAGGGATTTTTTTAAACACTACAGATTAAAAAGTGAAAATCTGAATTTAAACTAGAAAAGTAAAGCTCTAACACTCAACCATCAATAGCCATGCAAATGTGTTAAAATGTCTTTGAAACCACATTTCCACCAGACGTTAAAAATGCATAATGTGCTATATCTCAGGGAGAAGTTCTAAGTAGGGAAAATGTCCCATAGTCCATAGTACTTTCTCCTTTAAACTATTCTTACATAGAAAATAGGACTAATAATAGTAACGCCCATAAGATTGTTGAGAGGAAGACAATTAATTCATGTATTGCACTTTCAATAGGGCCTAATAAAAACCAAACCAGTTTCTGACAAGTGGAATCCAACTCATGGCAACCCCATGTGTGTCAGAGTAGAACTATGATCCAAAGCGTTTTCAACAGCAGATGTTTCAGAAGTAGATCACCGGGCCTTTCTTTCAACGCACCTCTGTGTGGACTCAAATAGCCAAACTTTCGTTAGTAGCCTAGCGCTTAATCATTTGCACCATCCAGGACCTAGCACACAGTAAAGGAGTAGCTGGGTGGTGCGAACGTTTAACATACTCACCTGCTAACCAAAAGGTTGGAGGTTCGAGGCTACCTTGAAAAAAAGGCCTAGTGATCGACTTTGATAAAAATCAGCCACTGAAAACCCTATGGAGCCCAGTTCTACTCAAACATACATGGGGTCGTATAGTCAGAATCAACTCAACAGCAACTGGTCAACAGGTTACATAGTAAAAACTCAGTAACTGTTTAACTATTATTATTAGTACAATTAATATGAAATGCCTAAGTCTCAAAAAGTTACCAGCAGTATGTTCTTCAAAGGAAAAGAGTATATGCCAGTAAAATCAATATACATTTACTAATGTATCCACCATATTATCCCCACTTCTTTCTGCTGATTCCCATTTCATTGAAGACTTCACTAGTATTCTCCTATAGTTTCACTCTCATATCACTTTACAAATAAAGTCTCATGAAAATATAACAAAAAAATGAGCAAGTGAGTGAGCAAGTGGGGGTGAGGAGCAGCACTGAACAACAGTCTGGACTCCATCAGGATGGATCCATTGTTACCACAGTCTGAGTCTCCATCTCTTCATCTGTTCAACGGTGATCACATCAATCTCATAGGGCTAAATGTGAGGGTTAAAGAAAAAAAATTTTACATAGCGCTGCCTGTAAACTTGGAAATACTTCATAAAGTTAATATTATTATTGCTGTAAAAAGGTTACACGATATTCCATATTTTGAGCACAGACTGCCCCTGACTCTTTCAGAACCAGTTCTGGACTCCCTTTAGCCCAGCTTTATAGGGTCTGAGTACATACACAGGCACCTCATAAAGTAACTTTATATTACTATGCATAAGAAATACTTGATTGAAAAGAGATGAAAACTAACAACTTTCAGACAACTGTTTTACTGCATCTAAGTCTCAATTACCCACAGTTAGACCTCAATTCACATACCTTGACTCTTCCAAACTTTTCAGAAAAAAGGAAAGATCATTTTTGTTTTGTTTTGTTTTGGCTCAATTTGTCAGTAAATGAATGAAAGGAAGCCATGGCTTTCCAAGACAACTTGCTAAAGTCCAGATTTTTGTTCTCCTAATTTCTTGTCACTGTCAGTTACTTTTCTATTCTAATCTCTAATTCTAATAAAAATTTTTGCATAACTAAGAAAGATAAACTAAAATCACTCGGGAATTTTTAGGCAAAACTTCCAATTGTGTGTCGTAAACTCTCTTACTCCAAAGCGAGTTCACAAACTCTGACAGATGTTTTATAGCTCGTTTAAATATTTAGTCAGTAAAAGGATGAAATTAAAAAAAGAGAGAGAGAATGATTTCATTCTTCTCAAAAACCAGGGTGGTCTATGGGCAATTTTGGTACCAGTGGTGTTGCCGGGGGAACAAAATGAAAACAGGTGCCATCAAATTCAAATTAAAGATTTAGTTCTATTTTAAACCACCTTAAACAATGTTTCCATAAACTTTCTAACTGATACTGCTATAAATTTGACAATATTTTATAACAAGAAAAGGATTATAAATTGTCTGTAGACCATCAAATTTTAACTGTAACAAATTTAGACTGATTGGCAACCCTTCCTTTAAAAAGAAACTTTCATTAAATATGCAGCATCATTTTTAAAATGGAATGAATATATAATAAAAGGCAAGTCAAAGTAAGGAAACATAGGCTTTTTCTGAAAGATTTTACCTTGTTTTTGTCCTATGCAATTTTAAAATAAAAAAAATTAAGAAGAAAAGAAATTCTAGGTATATAGGTAAGATAAGATACACCTTCTTCTGTATTATTTACATTAAAAAATAATTTATCTTTGCTTCCTTTTTGACACTTTGAAAATTTCTAAACTTGTAGAGGCATTTAATATTGCACTTAGACAAGAATTTTTTTTATTCTGATCATAAATAATCAAATTTTGTTGTCATTTCAAATCTTTCAGACAGCTCAAAGTTTTCTTTTTAGCAGTGCTCTAGGGAAACAAGCTGGTTCATTAGTGTGAAATCCTAACTTAGTCAGCCCTATTAGTTGGATTCTTTCCAATCCTTCACCACAATGAGGGTTTCCTCAGCTAGTTTTCCAAAAAGCTTAAAGTTTTCAGTATTAATAGATAAATGTCTTTGAAACTAATATTTGTAGCTTAAAATTTCCCCTATTAAATTATATTTTGAAAAAAAAAGAATAGGTTTTATTTTCAGATTAACACTTGTATTTGAATTATATAAGAAAAATACACAGCAATATAAAACTTCCTTTACAGTTACATTAGTAAAAGTTTCAAATACTCTCACTTGTGTATAATTATAAAATTACTGTACTGACCTATTGCTTACTTTGAAAGTGATTAATCAAAGTCAGAGAAAGCCAACCATCAACTGAAGTGTGTTTCAAATTTCCTTCTCAGAGACATGTCAAAAAAAGATGAGCCAATTTTTCTTTAATTAAAACCTCATTTATGAATATGAAATAGATGTTTTCTATTTAATCCCAATTAGATTTCAATTGTGTCCAGCTTTCAAACTGCTTCTGCTACTTGATTACACGTGCCAAATTAATTTTTTCTTATGATTCACGTAAAGAGACTTGGATATGTGCTTTTTCTAGTAGGTATACACTATATTACATCTTATTCTATACTAAATGAGTTTATTAACTACAAACAAATTAGTTTCAATTCATTAATGGCTTATTTCTCTCTGAAGCAATGCATTAGCTAGGAATAAATATTTAAACTCTATTCTTTAATTTTTAGAAATCTTAATTTTTTTGGTCTTACATAATCCACCTATCTCATAAAAGCACAACAAATCTCTTGGCCTAAATTTCTAATTTTGAATTGCATCCTCAGAAGAGTTATAAGTATCTGGACCAGAATAAGTTACAGCAATCCAAGCATAAAGTACCTTAAAGTTCTGTGACCTAGTCAAGACTCCTCTAACACTAACTGCCCATATTGCCAAGCCCACAAAATACCTTTACCTGAGTCTCAGAGGTATGTAATTGATTCTTCACGTCCTTTGTACATCCTAACTAATCAGTAGCCTTCAAGTCAATTCCAACTATGGCAACATCCTAACTAGTCAAAAGAATAATGCAGGAGAAATAGATTCACCTACAGTATTTGTTTAATACGCAACAGTCTTTCAAGACTTGAAAGGGGAAAATTTAATTGCAGAAGACACTTTCTACCATGTCCTCTGCAGGTACTCCACAAAGATATTCAAGTGACCACCTCACGTGTCAATGAACAAGGGCATTCCAGGTCTGTAACAGCATTATGCAACCTGTCACACAACTGACAGTAACACAGTATCGCTCCCTATCACACACATGTCAAACAAATCTCCCTCTCCTTTTCTTTCGCTTACCTCCTTTCATCTACACTGGTCTAATTATGGCCTAGCCTTTTAAAGGCACTCAAGGGCAGGTAAGATTCAGGATGTCTTTCACATAAGAGAAGAAATAACTCACTGACAGAATAGAGAGATGTTCAGAGAAGGCTCTAACTCCTGGCACCCTTCAACCAGAAGCTCCTCTTTCTATCTCTGTAGTAGATAACTGGACTTACAACTTTTCAACTGAGGAAAAGGTTTCATATTGACAAATATTTGAAAAAATTAGTGTTTACTGCACTGTGATATCATTATTCTATAAAATAGGAATTTAAAAAACGAAGTATGGCTCATGATAAGCAACAACATTAGATTTAATGTCAAATCTTTAGCCTCAATTAGAAGCTCACTAAATCTAAGCCAGTCAACACTGTTTTAATGTGAAAAGAAAAAGTCAATACTAAAGAACATGTATAAAATGCAAGAAATATATTATTGACAAGGAAAAATGTAATTAGAGAAAGTATAGTAAAGTTCTCGGAGATGAAAACCTTCTTTTATAACATTTCAGTCAATTGCCTGACTTTCAGAAACATTTTCTATGAAATTAGATGAGAGCCTGTATGAGCAGAAGGGTTAACTCCTTACAAGGGAACTTAGCACCTAGTACTACTATCTAAATCCACCGGGGGAAGGTGGGGGGGGGGGGGCCTCCCTGGTAGAAAGAGCAAAGCTACAGCATAGTTAATTATATATGCAAATGAAAATATCACTAATTCAATAAGGAATCCAAATGAAAAAGGAATGAACAATGTAGTTATTTTTATACATACTAATACGGCAGGAATTAAAATTATTTTATATTACATGAAAATGAAATCCTTGATAACTCGCTGATAAACTTCTCTGAGGTAAGCGTTGAGATTTTTGGAGATGAGTTTTTTACTGCTCTGGTAGAGACATTTTCTGTAGTATCATATATCTGACATTATAACGAAATGATGGCTTAAAAATCTGTTTTATATAAAATCTCTTATCTACATGTCATCAAGCTAATTATAATTACTTGGACAATATGACCTCTACTGGCTCTAGTAGATTTGGAAAAGAAGGTGATTTGCATTTTTTTTAGTTTCTTTGTTTGTTTTTTCTCCTATACTCAAAGTTCAGCTAAAAGTAAAGGACTATAAAATTTTTTTAAAAAACCTTAATTACGAGGGTTGACATGTTGTGGGGTTGTTAACCAATGTCATAAAACAATATGTGTCCTACTGTTTCATGAGAAACTATTTGCTCTGTAAGCCTTCACCTGAAGTACAATAGAAAAAAGAAAAAAAACAAAACCCTAATTACCCAAAGATTTTAAATCAATTGCTTCTGTAAATCAAAAAGATGCCTTCTCTATTAGGCAAACCATATAATTTAACAGTAAAGGGTTATTTAAGAGGATTTAACCCTTCTCAAAAAAAAAAAAGAAGTAGATTTCTTAGAAAGTTACATGTTAGTAAGGTTAGTGGCTGGAATTCTTGGAAATTGACAACTTTTGCCATATTCTGATCATCAAGTTATTTGTTGGGGGGGAGACCCTTAAAATGAATAACTTTATATGCAGGCTTAATTTTTACATAAAGAGAAGCCATCTAATTGTTGTGAAATGCTTCAAAGTCTCCAAGAAAAAGCTACCACACTTTGCTGTATTTCTAAAAACAAACATATTGCTGATTTTAGGAGGTATTTCCTTCCCAAAATACCAAAGCCTCAAAAAGATAATAGCTTTAATTATGTTTGCTCTTACATGTTTTTTTTTACTTATGGCCTTTAAACTTTCTCATAGACCAAACACTCAGCTATATCACCTATATTTTTCCAGTCGCCTCAATGTCACAGAATTCCCTTGTCAATTAGACTCAATATGTACCTACGGCCTACTATGTGCATAAATGAATAAAACATTATCCTCCATACAGGTTAAGAGTCCAGGATCTGGAATCCACTACCTGCGTTCTAATCCTGCTTCTACTAATCAGTAGTTACTTAACCTCTCTATGCCTCACTAGGAGCCTTAGTGACACAGTGGTTAAGTGCTCCGCTGTTAACCGCAAGGTTAGTGATTTGAACCCACCAGCCACTCTGCAGGAGAAAGATATGGCAGTCTGTTTCTGTAAAGATTTACAGCCTTGTAAACCCTCGACGAGACGGAATGACACAGTGGCTAAACCCTCGACGAGACGGAATGACACAGTGGCTACAACAATGGGCTCAAGCATAGTAACAATTGTGAGGACGGTGCAGGACTGGGCAGTGTTTTGTTCTGTTGTGCATGGGGTTGTTATGAATTGGAACCAACTTGATGGCATCTAACAACAAACCCTATGCAGTAGTTCTACTCTGTCCTACAGGGTCGCTATGAGTTGGAATTGACTCGACGGCAACAGGTTTGGGTTTTTTTGTTTTTTGTTTGGTATGCCTTATTTTTATCGTCTATAAACCATAGATAATAGTAAAAACACCTACTTGTAAGTTTGTTATAAGGATTATATAAGTTAGCACACATGAAATACTTAGAACAGTGGTAGGCATATAGAAAAAGCTCGATAAAGGTTAGGCATAATAATTATTATATATGTCTAGTGAACTGGTAAATACATAAGATACTATGTTAGATTCCAAAACTTCAAATAAAACACACAGGTTTGGGGTTTTGTGTTACTTTTAAGTAACCATGATAACAAATTTTTTCCTTTAAACTCAACATGAAAGTATGTAATTCATCTACCAGGAACTTACCTCTCCCAGAAAAGCCCCCAAAAAGATACTCATGCAGAAAACACATATTAAAAAACAGCAACTATAATTTTGTATATTTACTGCTCCAAGCTAGCCAAGTCATAAATGTTATTCTGATATATAGTACTTACGTGTCAAACTAACTGGGCGAAAAAAAGAAGCTAATCATGAAGAATTTACATTCAAAAAGGCAACTAAAAAACTATTTTTTAAATTTACTTCTAAAAATTGCAAATATTATATTGTTTTTATCAGATGCCCACCATCCATCTCTCAGTTTGTAATACTGTGGTGACCTGCATGTTTCTGTGATGCTGGAAGCTAAGCACCAGCGTTTCAAATACCAGCAGGGTCACTCATATTGGACAAGTTTCAGCAGAGCTTCCAGACTGATAGAGATTAGGAAAAAAGGCCTGGCGATCTACTTTCGAAAATTAGCCAATGAAACACCTTATGGATCACAAAAGAACACTGCCCAACTCACTTGCTTTGTGCACATCATCAGCAGGGATCAATCACTAGAGGAGGACATCATGTTTGCTGAAGTGAAGGGCCAACAAGGGCAAGGGAGACCCCTCGATAAGACGGACTGGCACAACAGCTAAAGCAACTGAGTCAAACATGAGGGCAATCATGAGGATGATACAGGACCAGGCAATGTTTTGTTCTGTGGTATGTAGGGTTGCCATGAGTCAGAGTTGACTTGATGGAGCTAGCTAGCTATTCTCAGATGTTAAAATAATGTAATGTGGAATACTGAGGAAGCCAGCATAACTGGACCAAGGCAAGGTCATGGAATCTTCACAAACACATCTAAATTCCCTGAGGGACTGAATTACTGGGCTGAGGGCTGGGGACCATGGTCTTGGGGGGCATCTAGCTCAATTGGTATAACACAGTTTATAAAAAAAATGTTCTACATTCTGCTTTGGTGGGTAGCATCTGGGGTCTTAAAAGCATGTGAGCAGCAATCTAAAATACTCCACTGGTCCCAACCCTTCTGAAGCAAGGGAGAATGAAGAAAACCAAAGACACAAAGAGAAAGATTAGTCCAAAGCACTAACTGACCACAACTACCACAGCCTCCACCAGTATGAGTCCAGCACAACTAGATAGTGCCCGGCTACCACCACAGACTGCTCTGACAGGGATCACAATAGATGATCCCGGACAGAGCTGAAGATAAACGTAGAACAAAATTTTAACTCCCAAAAAAAGCAGACTTACTGGTCTGACAAAGACTGGAGAAACCCGGAGAGCATGGCCCCTGGACACCCTTCTAACTCAGAACTGGACACTCCTGAGGTTCACCCTTCAGCCAAAGATAGGCCCATAAAACAAAACGAGACTAAACAGGCACACCAACCCAGAGGCAAGGATGAGAAGGCAGGTGGGGACAGTAAAGTTGGTAATGGGGTACCCAGGGTCAAGAAGAGAAGAGTGTTGACATGTTGTGGGGTTGGCAATCAATACAAAACATTATGTATGTTAACTGTTTAATCATAAACTAATTTGCTCTGTAAACCTTAGTTGAAAGCACAATTAAACAAAATAATAGTAATAATGAAATGTGTAAAATACCACTAAAAGACACATATGTATTTACAAACTCAGGGGAATGTTCGATTTGTGATGAATCAGAAAAATTCTTCATTAATGGAAGACAAAATGAGAATCAAGAATTGCATCAGTTGGGAAAACCAAATTTAAAAAGGACTGTAAGATCCTAAGAATACTAGAAGATCCACTAGAATTGTGCTAAGAGATCACTAACTCATTTTCCTTTTTTAACAAAAAAGGTAGAAGTAGAATAAACTATTTCATACTATCAAACTTGAAGCATTTATTCTATAGTTTAGGGAAAATGTGTCAACAGATGATCACTGTCAGCTCCCAAACCATCAATTATACCAGCCAAGAGATCAAGTCTGAAAACCTTTAACTCAAATAAAAAGCTACTGGAAGAACTATGAGGCACTTTCTACTAATACCTCAAAAGAAAAACCATGAAGTATTCCACAAGCAAAGAACAGTTCACCTTTTCCATTTCTTTGCCTCACATATTTGTTTTACTATTAGAAGGCTGTCTTTTTGTTTTCTTTGTCATGCCTAATGTTTACCTTATAAATTTCCCTTAAATGTGTTACAAAAGGTTTCTGTTGGGAATTATTACTGTATTTCAAATACACATTTATAAACAATCAAAAAGAAAACTGTCATTAATAATTTTAATATGAAATTAAATTACTGGAATAAAATTTCAAATATTATATGTTGACAGTACTAAAAGAATTGGGGCATAATGCATGTAACCTTTACTGGTTCAAAAGCACAGAGTTTAGGTTAAGTTTTTTAAGACAGCCAAATGTTTAACAACTAAATAAAAATACACATAACATGCTGTATAATTACAGTTTAAGTGAACATGGTTTGTGGAAAATAATGCATTCTACAGATTTTATATCATACATGCCAAGATCATCAAGAGCATTACACTGCACATGCTATGAACTTTACAACTATTGGGTTATCACCAAAAAAAAGAACTTCTCTCTTTCTCTGAAGATCTTTAAGATCAGCTAGTTTCCTGGAATGATTTAAATGTAATATGATTTTCCTTATTTCATGAGTTTCATAAATCCATAAATAAAAGTATTATGAATTGAATATACCCTCTGATCTATATGTCTAATAACAAAAAGGTAGGTAAAGTCTTTCAGTAATTAGTTTGACTCTGAATTATTTATTTTTAGAGCAAGTCAGAATATAGTTGCTAAACCAGTTGCTATCAAGCTGACTCAGACTCATGTTGACCCTATTTGTATCAGAGTAGAACTGTGTTCCACGGGGTTTTCAACGTCTGATTTTTCAGAAGTAGATCACCAGGACTTTCTTCTGAGGTGCCTCTGGGTAGACTCCAACCTTTCCAGTTAGTGGCCATTTGTACCACCTGGGGACTCCACAGTTGCTAAAAAACTTCTGAATACATTGTAAGAAACTGAACCACCATTATAGCAAACCACGTATTACCTAGCAAAGGTATTACTATCCCTTAGCTCACTGACTCTGCTTAAGTCTGGCAATCACACGACATCCTTTGTACTGTTTGTACAGCATTAAGTGATAAGGTCTTAAATAAAGCACTTTATGTTTAGCACATGAGCATGCTATAAACAGAATATACTTTAAACACATTTCCCACGGCCACTGACTGTACTTACACCCTCAGTCACATTCCTTTCCATCCTGATGAGGGCCTTGTTTCATTATTTATTACCCCTGACCCCATTCCTTATACATTTAACCCTCTCCTCTGCATCCTCCATCTCATTCTAAAATCACATTAGGTCCCCTCATGCTACTGAAAATTTCCCTCAACCCTCATATCCTCAAAATTTTTCCCCAACTTCGCTCCTCCCCTTAGATGACAAATACTTTTTAAAAGAGTCTGCTGCTTCCATGTCTCTACCTCCAATTCATTCCTTAATTCCTATGAACTGGCTTCTGTCCCATCACTGAACTGAATTGCACTCCTGAAAGTTAACCGTGACCTCCCAATCTGATAACCTCTTCAAACTACCCAAACTAAAGGCAAAAAAGAAGACAAACATTTGTAAAAGGTCATCAATCACCTCCTTCTTAAAGCTATTTTCTCCCTTGTCTGACGCACCGTATTTTCCCATTGTTCTCTTACTTCTGGCTTCTTTTTTACCCTCCTTCCTCAAATCTCTGAATATGGGTACTTGCTATTGTTCTGTCCTTGATCTTTTTTTCCCTCTTTCCTAGGAACTTTGCAGAACTTTTCTCCTTGAAACTTTGCAGAACATTTTATAAATGCAGGATGCCACCAGTACAAGAGGCACTATGAGGACTGAGGTAGTTGGAGAACAATTCCACTTACCCCAATAACTAAGTAGCTGGCAGTAAGCAAAATGCTTCCCCTACTGCATAAGCATACAACAATGTTCAAGGTTAAGAAAACCACATTTGTATTTTTTGGCAGGTTAAATACATTGTAAATGAAAAAAACCATTTAGAATGTTTTCTTTTTAAACTGATTGTACTGCTAGAAGGAAGTATCTAACAATCTGTTATTAATTGCATGTTTTTTGATATAGTTAATTATTTAGGCTTGATGCAATCATTCAGCTGGTTAAGACTGCTTACTGATACAAAGTTAAAGATAGAATGTATAAATTGCAATGTAAATATCAGTTTCTTAAGGCTCAAAAGTAATTTCCTCTAAAAGAGTTTTAAAAATTCTATGTAGAAATATCTATAGAAAAGAAATAGAAAAAATAAATGCATAGATAAATGATCCACTATATCTATAATTTAAATGTTGTATTCAGAATACTTATATTCTTAAAGTTTTATTCATCATAATTAATGGATAATAATTTATTGGTATGAAAAATTAAAACCAAGGACATTTTATACACTTTAGTATTAATAACAGTAACAGTTTCTTTGCCTAAATTGTTCTCTTTTGTCTTAAAAGAAACTATTCATTTTAAAGTTTTATCATAAAAGCAGAATGTATATGAAATTTTCTCATTTAAGCAAATTGTAAAATATTTTAAGGCTCAAGAAACTTAAGGATATGGGACAGTGATCAAGACATAGAGCTAAATGAAAAAATATTATAAACGAATATAATCTTAAGGTTCCTGGGTGGCACAAACAGCTTGCACTTGGACGGTAAACAAAAGGCTGGTGGTTCAAACCCACCCAACAGCACCATGGAAGATACAGACCAGCTTCTGTAAAGACTGTTGTTGCTGTCATGTGCCTATGGAGCAGTTCTACTCTGTAACACTGGGGGGTCTCCAAAATCACAAACCAACAACAAAACAATATATTCTCATGATTCCAATTCTGGTTAAAAAACAGTAGGTTCTTATGGATATCATTATGATGGGTATGCAAAGCAAACAGGAAGACCACATACCAAATTTTTAAAATTTTAAATCTCTAAGTAGTACAAGTGATTTTCTTTTCTCCTTTACACTTTCTTTCTTTGTATCTTCCTTCTTTTCTATAATGAACATGCATTACATTTATAGTTGGGCTTCCTGGAAGGATTAAGATCTGTATTTCATTTTCTGCCTTCCTCCGTATATTCTGACAGAGTGGAGAAAGACCATCTTCCTAAGCTGTGTAGAGTGGCTTTTTCTGCAACATCAATGTTCTCATGTATCTGATCCATCAACAAATTTTGCCAACGCTACTTTCAAAATACAACAGAAAACAACTATTTCTCACTGTCTTCACTGCTACTACCATCTTCATCCAAGTCACCATCATCCCTTGTTGGATTACTGCAAAAGCCTCTTAATTAGTCTATATGATTTCACCTTTATCAATCTGCCTTAACAGACTATTCTCCTATCACTCCTCTACTCAAAAGTCCTAATGACATCTCATCTCATTACAAATAAAAGCCTAAGCCCTTACTGTGACCTTCAAGGCTCTCTGATCTGGACCAGGGGCTGCCAAGCAGACTCCCACTTCAGGGTGTTTGAACTTGTAGTTGCCGCTACCTGTTAGAATCTACACACAGATATCCTCATTTTCTTCAGGTTTTCATCCAAGTGTCACCTCAGTGAGGCTACACAAAACATTCAACACAAAACATCAACCACTCCACATTCTCGAAATTGCCTACCTCATTTTTTTACTGTAAAAAAATAAACAAACCCATTGCCACTGAGTCAATTCCAATTCATAGCAACCCTACAGGACAGGGTGGAACTGCCCCATAGGGTTTCCAAGGACCAGCTGGTAGATTCTAACTGCTATTACCTAATGTGCAATTGTAGTATTTATTGCTATCTAATATACTAGATGTTATATTTATTTCTCTTCTTTATCATCACTCTCCCTCATTAGAGTATAAGCTCAATAAATAATTTTCTTCTTCTTTTTTTAACCGCTGCATCCCTAGCACCTAGAAAACTCCTTAGCACATAGTAAGTGTTCAGCAAATACCTGCAGAACAAATAATTAAATGCATCTTATGAGTCTATAAGCTGAAAGCCACAGCTTCCCAGTAACAGTAATAGCTGGCTCATCTAATGGCATGAAGTGAAGGCAATTCACTTATTCATTTCTAAAAATCAGAATGACTTTACAGAGGGCTAGACAGCTGAAGAACAGCTGGGGTAAACAGTAATATAGTCATATTTTCTCAAGCCTAAAACAGAGCATCTAGAATTTTACCTTCAAATTTTAGGAAAAAAATATGACTTGATTTGATACATCAAAGTTAACTGAGATTGTATTGCTGTTATTGTGGATACCTAAAAGTAAGCAATACTTTCTAAAACAATACAGTTACTTTTCTAATTTATCCACTAGAATATTCAATCCCAGTCTTTCAGACTGGATATAAAACTCTCGTTATGTATAAACAAAACACAAGTTGAATATCATACTACTATGCACCTGAGTATCTATTATCTAAAAGATTTTAGGATATTTTATAAATATCAATCAATGCCATACAAAGAAAGTTAAGCGGCAAAAGACAATTAGATACTGTGAAAAAATGGGGGCAATCAGAAGAAATACAGTCCATGGTGGCAATGACACAAGCTAAGCAGGAGGTATAGATAATCTGGGTAAGTGCCATGGAAAAATAAATATCATGATTGGACTTGAGGCAAATGGAAACAGTTCAAATTGGCTTCATACAGTGCTTTGTGGAACATATGATGTCCATATGTCCATTACCAACAAACTGAAACATGGAAAATAACAAAAGTCAATGCTATGATGGCTATAAGAATATACCCAGTGCCAGTCTCTACCACACCACAGCACCATAACTTACTACAGATGCCAGGTAAGTTGACTAAGAAGTCCAAAGCAATAGGAAAAGAGAAGGGGAAAGCCCTTATTATAAAGTATTCTCTTCCCTACAGAAGAAAAAGTTGGGATCTACGCTAGAAAGTAGAATGTGACCACAATAAAGGCTGAAAAAAATACAGCACAATTTTTCCCTACAGTTTCTAGAAGTATAAAATAGAATTAAAGAGGATACCATTTTCTCTAAAACTACAAATGATTTAAGATCCAGATAACTAAATAAGAGTGGAAGAGACCAGAATAACTCCCCCTCTCCAAATAAAAAAAATTATAAACATGACTTTTTAAGTTTGAAATACATTACAGAGAACAAAAACAGACTGACCAAAAGATGTGATGGGAATCCATTACTTTTATGTTAATGCTAACAAGTCTACCAAATTTTCCTTCTATATTCTCTAACCCCTAAAGTGATTCATCTTGGAGATACAATCATAGTTAAAATAAAAGAAACAGTACAAATGTCCTGAAGGACCAATTATATAGCAAAGCCAAAATTATAAAAAACCTATAAAAAGCAATATTACCATCTAAGAGCCTATCTGGTGGTCCTGACCTTTTCAGCCAATCAAAACCAGGTAGTCCCAGCCAGGTGAACTGTATAAAAATAACCTCAGCTCTAATTCAGAAATATATTGGATGTCACTCACTAAAACTATATAGTAATAAAATCCAGCAGTTAAAAATGTACAACCATTTTATACTAAATACCAATGTCATTCCTGTTTTAATCTCACTTTCCCATTCGACCTGTAAACCCTCAAACTTGAAAGCAAGTGCAATGCCTTGAGTAGCTGGAGTGTGGTTTAGGAAAGGAAGCTATGCTTGTTTGTATGGAATCTGCCATTTCCTCCTTGCCAAAACACTTGTTTAAAAAGTCATGTAATATTTCTATTAAATTGTAAATGCAGCCGACAAGGAAATGGCCTACTGGCAGTGTATTACCTTTGTGGCAGTGCCAATGGGCCTACAGCAAAATAGTGTACATGATAATTTCAACATGCATTCCCAAGCAACAAAATTGTGCTTTAAATAAATACCACAGAACCTGAGCAACATCCAGAAAAAGCAATGAAAATTTGCCCAAGCTTTCATGCTTGCCTATATCAATTGTATGTCATAACTAAAGCAAAATAGAAAAGCATCTACATATGTCCAAAAAGCTTGTGAAGTTAGATCATATAACTATGGGAAAACTATTGCAACTTAAATCTGTATATTTCTTGTTAACCACTGTAACAACTCACTAATAAAAATTAAGAAAAACTGTGAGTATCAAATGAACCAAAATGCACTAACAACATACAAGTCCTTAAAGACCATAACGCAACTTATTAAAAGGAACACATGTTCAATGTAAGCCACAATTGTTATGTTAAATTACTTCTTCCTTTGATATTATTCATTTGATTACAGAATTTAAGAGATTCACAAGGCTTCAAATTAAAATGGTGACCTTCGGTTTACAAGGCACTTACTGCAATGCTTATAAAGTTGCTGCTGATCATTTATCTCTTGCCTTTCATTACTTAGCATAACTACATGTAATTATGCTATTTAAATGATCCCAGATGTAACAAAGATGATTCTAATCATGTACAAGTTATATTGAAAACTAAGTTAACATAATCAAATGTAATTAATCTATAATTAATATGGCCCTCTAGGACGGCTAAAGAATTCTGTTCTGCAGGAATTTAGCCAAACTGCATACTTTTTTTTTAATCACATGTTTTGTCTATCTTCATTTTTTAACCATGTCTGTCCATGCCTAATTTTAAAAGCCAAATTTACTAGAGCAGAAATCATTCAAAAATATTTTGCATTTTTAAGCACTATATACTTGAATTTGCAGAATCAGCACCTGCCCTCAGCATACCTCTCAACCAAAACACACACCCCTAGCTACTTACGTCTTCTAAAATTAGTGGTAGCTTAGGTCTCTAGCCTAAACAGTTACTATGGCTGATTTAAAAACAACAACAACAACACTATGATCAATATAGTAAATCTACACAGTTGCTTTAAATATATAATCTTCAACAATGCTTAGCAATTATATCTTCATTAGCAAACCTACTGAGCAGAGGCACTACTGGTGCTCACTAGTTTTCTGTCTGATCACCTTTAACAAGTGAGTAGAATCTAAAGTGCCAAAAAAAAGGAAAAAATATACATGAATTATATTAATTTAAATTTTAAATGAGTAAACTGTGCGAACTACAAGTTTGAAAAGCAGATTATAAGCAACGACAGGCCTTTAAAGTTGTATTTGATTAGCATTTTAGTTACGTTCATTTTTAGTTCAGTTCACTGAATCTTACCCTAAGTACATTTATTATTGTAAGAAAGAAGAATCTGAGCTTGCCAGATTTCAGTATTAATACTAGAGAAGTATATTTGAGGTAGGAAAGGGAATCGAGCACATATTCAACAGAAATATTTATTGGATGCTTTTATGTGTAAATTACTCAGTTAGGTTCAGTTAAACACACAAAGATGAAACACACTTGCATTTAAAGCTTAGATCTAGTAGGGGAATTAAGAAAACTACATAATAACTGTGGAAACAGACAGTAAGTTAAAAAGTGCCATAAGAAAGTCATAGATAAGGTGATATGAGAATTCAGAGAAGAGGTATTTCTAATCAGGGGAATGAGTAACTTCTGGCAGTTACTAGACTCACCTAAAATTAATCTTGCCAAAAGTAAAGAAAGTATGAGATGTAGGGAAGATTATAGATGCCATATACACATATATTTACTGGTTCTAGATTAAAACACACGATAGTGAAAAAAAAAAAAAGCCTAAATATACAATACAATAAGAAACCATTAAGTCACAGTTCTCTATCTTTTTGGGTCAAGGAGCCCTTGTTTCAAACAGCCCTTGTCTTCATTTGATGAAAACTATGGACTTTCACCAGAAAATGCCCATGTGCTCAAACACCCAATATATAAGTGAAATTTCATGGATTTGTTGACTCCCTGAATTTTCTGCTCCCCAAAAGCTCATTCTTCCTCTTGTGAATCATTGTTTCCATCACGGGGCTAGTGTATAGGTGAATATTCAAAATGAAGAAGTAGAAAATATCTGTTTATCACAGTCTGACCTGGGGTTAGAAAAGAGAAAATTCACATGTATTCTGTACTCATGAGTTCAGGTTTTTCCTTTAGCTCCCTTTCTTTTTTCTTCCATATCGTTCCCAGTAGAAGCTGTGGAAGTCATCCCAGCTTAAAGCTTTCAACAACCACCCCTGCTAGCAATAAACTGACACTAAGCAGGTTCAGGCAGAGAAATGGTGACTCCTTTGAGCTCTGTGTAAGGTTTCAATACCTCCAACCCTACTGGATGTCCTAAAACAAAGTCAGGAGGTAATAACGCAACTGCCTGGTTCTTCCCATAGCCAGAAGTTGCTCAGATAACAGTGGTGAGTATTATTAAACAGGCAACCTCTGCAAGAACTTAAACTAATTTATAGTCTCAGTGTGTGATTTTAAAAGTAATTTCATAATGTCACACAGTATTTCTATCGCGTTTAATATTTTACATGCATTGTTCACATATACTATCTCATTTGATCTTCATAACTCTCTGAATAGACAGAGGGAGGTCTATTACAACTAATTCACAGAAAACAAAATTGATTCAGGGCACACAAGTCTCAAACACCAGATTACAACATACTTTGTAAAGTGGCAACAATGAAAGCATTCCAGCACTGGAAGAATTCAGTCTTCTAAAGTGAAGTTCAGTGATTCTTACTCTACAAGCTACAAGTTACAAACCATTACTGGGTCATGAAATCAATTTAATGTATTTGGACCACTTTTTTTTTTTTTTTTTTTAATGAAAGGAAGAAATAGAACAGAACAGGATAGAATACTAAAATATAATACTGTGATAGAATAAAAATCAGAGTGAATCACAAATAATAAGTGTTATGGATTTAATGATGTCCTCCAAATGTGTGTTGTAAATCATAACCTCTATGCCTGTGGTTATAATCCCTTTTGGGAATGGGTTATCACTGTTATGTAAACAAGGCAGGATTAGTGTAGGGTGTACCTTGAGTCAATCTCTTTTGAGATATAAGAGAGATTAAACAAGCGAGCAGAGCAGAGATGGGGTAAGAGAGATGCCAAGACACATGGAAATCTCCAACAAACGAGGAAACAAGCTGAAGAGACAAGGACGTTCCCCCAGAGGCAACAGAGAGACACAGCCCTCCCCTAGAGCCAGTGTACTGAATTTGAACTTCTAGCTTCCTAAACCGTGAGAAAATAAATTTCTGTTTGTTAAAGCCACCCACCTGTGGTATTTCTGTTATAGCAGCACTAGATGACTAAAATGGTAAGAATAAGTATTACTGCATGTATATTTTGTTTCAATTATGTGTGTGTACATGGAGTGAAAGACATTTCATGCTATGGATCACAGTCAAAAAAAATCTAAAAAACACATCAACTCAATGTAAATGCCATCTTTCAATCATTAATAAATCAATTTATATTGTTTCCTTTAAATTCTCCCACACAAACACAGAGAAATATGGTATTTGTCAATATCCCACATTAATTTCTTTAAAAGATGGACTTTAGTATAATTATTTGTCAATAATTCTTACTTTATGCAACATTTAATGGAAACATGTCTCTAAAACAGTAATTCATATTCATATAATTCATATGTCAGTAGGAAAATGATGATTGCTTCCTCAATAGTTATCAAACTAATCATGTCTACAGAGCACTTGGCAATACCAACAGCAAGGCTTGAATATAAATTAAAAAATGGAAATTCATCTTCCCCACGTAAGCCTCAGGGGTGACCCCAGAGGGCTCAACCAAGAGAAGTTGAAATATGTTTATTCTGTTCCCCGTTTCTTCCTCTCTTCAGGAATAATAACTCCGGCTATAATATGCTAAAACTGTCCCTGTAATAAACCTTAATCCCCAATTTAGGGGCTGGAATGCCTTGTACCTCCATGTGTATTAGGATCACACAACAGAAGAACTCTTAACTTCCCAATGGAGTGAAAAACCATATGTCTGCGAAGTAGTACTCAAAGTCTCCAATTTCCCCAACTCCTCTGGATCCTTGGCTATCTCTGATCTGGAAGCATGGTTAATAGAATCAAGGTATCACCTAAAATCATCAAGCATAAAATGCAGGGAACAGAGAGGGAAGAAGAAAGGCAACTGAAAAGAAAGAAAAGCACAAGGAAAGCAAGCCAGAGGTAGGGGTGTGTGTGTGCATGCGTGTATGTGCGCACATACTGTTGAGGAAAGGGGGATAATCAGAGGAAATAAAAGTCAGCAGTAGATAGAAGAAGAAAAAAGGAACATGAAGTTTAGTTCAAAAGAGAAAAGCAAGGGCTATATGTAATGACAAAATAACCAAATTGTTATCTATAGCCATATGTTGCTACATAATTTATAACATACATATACATATATATAGATGAACAAAAGTTGTTACAGTTCATAGTCTTACATTCTAAACAACTGAACATATGCCCCAATAAAGAAAAGAAATATAATTCTAACATTGGATTTTTATAGCAAGCAGTTTCATTGGGATACAACAAAACACTGACTCATAGCAATAGGCAACAAAACAGAAAGAAAAATAATGCCAGTTATCCTTGGACTAGAAGTTCCAAGAGAACAGGAACCTGTCTGCTCTGCTTACCACTAGCACTCAACGCCCGACTGGTATATGGTAAGTATGCACTAAATATCTGTAGAAAGAAAGAAAGGAAAGGGGAAAGGAAGTAAAAGAATACAGGAAGATAATTCCAGGTACTTGTCTTCAAAAATAAAACATCATACCTAGATGACATTTAGTTTCTCTGATACAAAAGAACCAATGTAGGACAGCAGATATACTTTCCACCTGGTCCGAAAGTCAACTGCTCTGCCTTTACATCAGAATATACATTTATTCCATTTTAAAATTAATATTAAATCAAAAATATTTTAATATTCATGATTTAATTTTAGTATTTTGATAACATGGATATGTCCTACCGTAAGAATATACACATTTGCATGGCAGGTAAGTTCTAAGGGCGTCTCATTACTAAAGGATTCATCAAAAATTTTATTTTCAAAAATAATATCTAGAGAACTTAAAACACTGATTTACAACTATTAAATATTTATACAACTTCTTCAGAACACATCTACTGCATAAGCAAAATACATGTATATGTAATTAAATGCAAATAAACAAATCCTTTACATCAAGACTAGCAAGTTATTTGCATATAAACAGAGAATGAAAACCATTTTGACTCAAAGACCTCTCAATGAACTGATTACAAGGGAAGAAAACAGAAAGGGCCTCAGATTGAGTATTTTATTTCCACACAATAATGAATGTTTATTAACCTTCTTAAATAAAATATAGAAATACAGTATGCATTTTAGGAAGATCTATGTCAACTGTGACTTAAGGAGACAATTGGAAGCACTTAAGTGCCAATTTTCTAGAAATTCACTTACATAAAACATGACAATCTTTGCTCAAGAATAAATTAGGAGGAATTTTAGACAGAAAAAAGGTGTTTCTCTCTCACCACCTATTTATGAATAAAGGATCCCTATAGATATTTTCAAACATGAAAATGTTATAATTATTTCATTCTCCATCAGAGTGAAGACTGGGTTGCAAGTTTCTTTGAAGAGTCGTATCATCAGGGAACACAATGGAGAGTCCCTGATGGAGCAGGAGAAAGGCAGGGTGCAGAACTCAATTCTAGTAAAAAGACCAGGCTTAATGGTCTGACTGAGACTGGAGGGACTCCAGAAAGCATGGGACCCAGACTCTCTGTCAACCCAGAACTAAAACAATGCCCGAGGCCAACTCTTCAGACAAAGATTGGACTGGATCGTGGGACATAAAATGATACTCGTGAAGAGTGTGCTTCTTAGCTCAAGTAGGTACATGAGAGTAAATGGGCAGCTTGTGTCCGGAGGTGAGATGAAAAGGCAGAGAGGGTCAGGAGCTGGTTGAATGGACATGGGAAATTAGGGATGGAAAGGAGGAATGTACTGTCACAGTACAGGGAGAGCAACTGGGGTCACATAACAATGTATGTATAAGTTTTTGTATGAGAGACTAACTTGAATTGTAAACTTCCACTTAAACTACAACATTAAAATAAATAAAAGAAAATAATCAAATAAGTCATCAAAGATGTGCAAAAAAAAGTCATATCAAAATGAACAAGAAATTCAGTTTATCCCTTGCCACGAAATAAATCCAGTATATAATAGTTCCTTCTATTAGAAAATTCCCCCTTGATTATCTGTATCTCTATTCTAAACAACTCTTATTCTAGCCTCAAGAAAGATAAGAGAAAGTATCAATCTGATAAACTAAAGTATATAAAACAAATGACATTAACACTTTCAAATGACCCAATCTCAACTACAAGTTTCCAATTAATGTAATCATTTTCATTTTCTAATTTAGTGCCATCTTTAAGTTCTTCATACCCCTCAGATTATGATACTCAAAATATATGTCCTACAAAAAGCTTGATCAGTAAAAAACAAGTTATTAATTTGTGGCTTATTTATGCAGGAGCAACACTGTTCTATGTTATTCAAGATTGATTTATCTCTTCTTGCTCCTAACTCTTGCAGGCCCAAGCAAGCAGGCCTGGAGCCTGGGAATGCTAAAAGGATGGTATCTCTGAGAAAATGACCTAGGAAATCAATTCCCAGTCTATTCAGCCTAGGAGTGTTCTGGACTACTCCTTTTATAAGCATCTAGTGGGCAGAAATGTGGACAGGGCCAGAACCCTGTGAAAATCGCCAAAGGGAACTTCAGAAGGAAGAAAAGAATCCTCACCTCACTAAGGAAATATCAACAGTGGTGGGCAAGCACCAGGACAAGGAGGCTGGGGAGGCTTGCCCTCCACATGTTAACTGTGTCTACCATTCTAGATAGTTATCTGTACAGTGTTGCCACTTAAAAGTTGTGTGATCTTAACAAACCACATAATCCCTCTAAATATCCATTTCGTTACCTTTAAAATGGAGATTAAAATATTTATTTTACAAAGCTGTTAAAAGTAAAAACAAAATTTTTTTTAATTAAAAAAAGATAACTTCAATATTTCAGTCACTGATCATAGCTTTGTATCCCACCAGCTTTTCATACGGAAACTACTGCTCAAGTCTGATACAACCATAGTTTCTCTGTCTGTTATTCTTTCAAGTAAAACTGATGTTCCTTGAAAAGAAGCAGCTGTTTTATTTATTCGTTATGCAAAAATGGAGAAGGATCCACATCAAATCACAAAACAGAGGATGACTACATCATTACATAACTGCCAAATTACATCATCACATAACTGCCAAACCATTAAGATTCACAGCCTAGCCAAGTTGACACATAACCTTAGCCATCAAAGCTAGCATTACTCTCACCTTGTACCTAGGCGTTTGTCACTGCCAGATGCACATCATTAATGTGCAAAATAGTTGGATAGTAGATTTTTTACTATTATCATAAATATGAAATGTTGGATAACGAGACAGTTGGTAAGTGAGGAGAAGGTGTATATTTTTACTGTTTCATATGTGTTAACTCAAACTCTCAAGTGAGATTTTAAGACCCTTGAAGTTAGGGGCTGTATTTTATAATTCTCTGCTATCTGTTAAAGAGACTAGCACAGGGTTAAATTTAATATGTTAAATTACTTGGTTGAAAAAATAAGATTTACATAAGGAGGAAGCAGAATATAAATAATGTAAGATCAGAGTTAAATTATCAGCTTTGGAACTTAGCTAGGTTGCCTTGGATAATTTAGTTAAGCTCACTAACTCAAACTCAAATACACCTAGTTTGAGGGTCACCCTAGAACATTCTAACAAAAAAATACTACAGATAACAATAATCAGAGGAGAAATGAGAATCTGTGCTAATTTTATGACGACTGTGTTTTCATGTTATTTTCAAACAAACAGTAATTCACGTCATTTTTATTTTTCACTTCAGCAAGAAAAATTTATATGGACAAGGAATATGACATATATTGTATACAAGGGAATTACTCAAAAAGTTCTCTTTCAAATTTCTCAGTAAGAGAGTCAGATTTTCAAATACTTTCAATATAGTACACTGTTGTCTATATTACTGAAATTCAACCCAAAATAGCATTGTGATATCAGATATAATTTCAATGTATTCCTCTTCAGATAATCTAAAATACTGCATTCCTTCTTCCTTTTTCTTCCTATTGATTTATTTCACACATTTCTCTAGTCCCCCTGCCACCATCTTTTCCTCCGGGCACGTGCACAGATTTGCTTTGCCCTTCATTGCTGTCTTTTCTTCTTGAGGCGACTACAGCCACTAGAGGGCAATAAGTTTACAAAGATAAATGTACTTATCTATTACCAACTGAGATTCACATACCAGTAAACCTAAAAACTGTATCATCACAAACCCTAAAACATAAGCAATTCGATCTGAATATGAAATGTGTATGCTTCAAACTCAAAAATTATGCTAGAGAAGGAGTTTACAGAAATGTATACCAATATTCAAAAAAAAGAATTCCATTATCTTGATAAGCACTAACTAAAGAAATAAGCCCAATTACCTTACAGCTAAGCAGCAAAATGAGAAATCAGGATTTTTTAAAATCAGCCTCAGCGGAGAAAAGACAAAAGGGGCAAACAAAAATGTAGAACGTGCAGGGTGGGTAGAAAAGCGACAATTGATTTCCTTCAACTTCTCTACTACCACATTGAGAAAACAAGGAACTGAAGAATGCAGAGGATTTACCAACCCTTTCGTCTATTGAAAAGCAACGAAAAAATTTACAGGTGTATTTTTTTGAGAGAACAACAATGATTATAGAGAGAAATATAACCTTCACTTCTTTTCTCACAATTCAGCATATTAAAGGAAGAGAAGTTAACAGTTATTGATCTTTGACAGGTAATTTTTCTACTTTTTGCAAAGAATCTAAATTCATATGAATTTATTTAACTTCCTTTATATTGCTTACACCGACATTACAAAACTGTAATACTTGTAACATCATTTTTAACACACTATAATTTTCTTACCCTCATTGGATGTATATCAGCATAAGGAGGTTTTCCTTCAGCCATTTCTATAGAAGTGATGCCAAGAGACCAGATATCTGCCACACAGTTATAGCCTATTTCTTGTATTACCTCAGGAGCCATCCAAAATGGAGTTCCTATCACAGTATTGCGTTTTGCCATTGTATCCTGCAATAGCATTACACAAACATGATTATTACAAAGATACTAAGGAAATCTGTATGCCAAAATATTCTTTATAACACATGTTAAACCCTCAAATACCACAGGTTATACTTGAAATTAATGATTTTTCCTAAAATTTCAACTGGTTATGATATGGCATATTTAGGAATTTTAAATTCTGAAATAACTGAGTCTACAACTAACTTATCTCCACAACCTTCACTAAAGTCATTAAAGATAGTACTATAACAATAAAAGCTATAAAAATCAACTAACGCAGTTTCCCTTTTAAAAGATTTAAGCATATGAATGACAAGATATATTTTCATAATGATTCAATGTCTCTTAAGTTGTAAATAATACTCAAATTATGGCTGTTTCTCCACAAGAACAAAGACGTTATCCATTTCTTTCCCAAAAAAGGTTTAGTCACAATAAAGTCTGGGAAAATAAGCCAAAAAGTGTTTCCAAAATTATTATACTTACTGTTAACTGACCAGCCACTCCAAAATCTGCCAATTTTGCATGTCCTTCTGTATTGAGGAGAATATTCCCAGCTTTTATATCTCTGTGTATTTTCCTCATAAAGTGCAAATATTCTAGTCCTTTCAATGTAGATTTAAGAATGGTTGCAATTTCATCTTCTGTTAACTGTAAAGTAACATTTAAAAACCAAGATTCTAATGTCATGTCAGATAAACCCTTACAAGAGAACACTGGTAACAAGTACTTTTCTAATGACCATTAAACCTCTAAGAAAATGCTAAAGGGTAAATAAGAATCTCTTTTTCCCCCTTCACAAATATTTTTTGTCACTTTACTACATGTTTTATTAATAAAAGGTAATTAGATTTCTCCTTTTTTAAAATTACCAATGTCTAAATAACAGGCAAATGACATGAATAGATATTTCTCCTAAGAATATATACAAATGGCCAATACGGACATGAAAGATGTTCAGTATAAGTCATTACCAAAAGCCAAAACTGTTGCCTTCGAGTTGATTCTGACTCATACATAAGTCAGCAGAAAAATGCAAATCAAAACCACAATGAAATACCACTTCACACTTAGTAAGACGATTATCATCCTCCCCCCTAAAATGGAAAATAACAAGTGTTGGAGAAGATATGGAGAAACTGGAACCCTCATCCATTGCTTGTGGGAATGTAAAGTGGTGCAGCCACTGTGGCAAGTTTTGGTGGTTCCTCAAAAATTTTAAACAGAATTATCGTATTACCTAGAAATTCCACTTCTAGGTATATACCCAAAAGAATTTAAAGCAGGGACAGAAAGAGACACTTGTACACCAATGTTCACTGCAGCATTATTCACAATAGCCAAAAGATAGAAACAAACTAAATATGCATCAACAGATGAATGGATAAACAAAATGTGGTAGATCCATACAATGGAATACTATTCAGCCATAAAAAGAAATGATGTGCTGACACAGGTACAAGATGGACAAACCTTGAAAACATTAAGCTGAGTGAAATACCAGAAGCCAGACAAAAGGACAAATATTGTACGATCCCATTATATGAAATATCTAGAACAGGCAAATGCCTAGAGAGAGAAAGCAGACTGGTGGTGACCAGTGTTGGAGAGAGGGGGAAATGGGGAGTTACTGTTTAACTGAGCTTGGGTTTGGGTTTGAGTTTCTGTTTGAGTTGATGAAAATGTTTTGGAAATAAATAGTGGTGATAGTTGTACAACATTATGAATATAGTTAATGTCAATGAATTTAAAAATGGTTAAAATGGCAAATTTTGTGTTATATATATTTTACCACATAAATCATGAAACACACCAATGCCACTCATTCTCTCTGCTAGCCAGGTAACTCCTAATCCACTCAAGCCCTGGATTCTGACCCTGATAATAAGAACTCAGAAAAGAAATGTCAAAGAAAAACTAGAAAAAATCTAACAAAGGCTGTGAGGGAAAGGAAAAGGGGAACAGAAAGAAGAGGAAGGCCTAGGAGGAGAAAGGAGAGAAAGCGACACATTGTAGTTGTAGCAACAGAGCCACTGCTGTCTGTACCAGGCATTGTGCTAAGAGTTTTGAATGTATTATCTCATGTAATCCTTATAACCCTATAAGGTAGACAATATTATTATCACCATATGACAGAAGAAGAAATTACTGCACAGAGAAGTTCAGTAACTTCATCCTGGTCACACAGAAGTAAGAAAGGGAATCAAGATGTGAACCTTATCTGATGATAATCCATGTTTTTAATAACCACTCTACTATACTGCCTCTCTTGTTCAAGTGCAACCTATGAAAGCCTCTATTTTTATTGAAAATATCCTCTTACTTTTTAAATACATTCGACTAATTTCAAATGCTCAGAATAATAAAACCCACTTCTCACTATAAGCACAACCAGCAAATGTAACCCAAAGAAATACGTCAGAGAGAGGGGAAGAATCCCCATTTATACAACGAAAGAAGATACTGTTCTATATGAGAAAGAGAAAAAAAATGGAGACACTTCAAATACCCAACAGTGGGAGAATAACAAGGTAGATCATAGTACACTGATACAGTAGAAATTAAAAATATACAGACTATGCAGAAATGTGAAAATAACCACAGGAAGAAGCTTCCTTCTGCCACCACCAGCCCCAAGAAAATTCTTGGGTACAAAAGTATAGCTAAAGGCCATTCTTGATTTTCCACCCAGATCCCCAAAGAAGAACTAAGCAATATTAGTTCTTAGTTCTAATATTCTAATATTAGAGGTGAAAGATCCAGAAAGTTGAGCTAAGCAACCTTTTGTGCCTAGACCTAGGAGCAATATTCTTGACTTCATCAAGTTTTCACCATAAGAATTCTGTTTGGATCTCCTTGCTCTAAAAGGGCACTGACACCACAAAATGATTCCTGCCTCATTAAAAAACAACTCGGGCCTCCTAACCCAATCTCTGAAGTACCAACTTACCCTTGCCCTTTCCAGATTAAAAGACCCTCAGACCACTCTAAGCCATTCCTCCACATTATACTTCTCACTGATAGTCTAACAATCTTACTAAATCCACGCCAATGCAAGATACCTGATCCAAAATGCCCCATTTATTCATTCAAAAAATATTTATCACACACCAACTATGTGCTGAGGACACAGGAGTGAACAAGATAGGCAGAGTCACTGCTCTCACGGACCTTATATTTTACAGGGGAAGAGATAATCTTATGATAATTTGACAGAAAACTAGGGAACAAGCTGTTATGGACTGAATTCTATCACCTAAAAATGTGTCAACTTTGGCTAGGCCATGATTCCCAGTACTGTGTGACTATCCATTATCTTGTCATCTGATGTGATTTTCCTATGTGTTGTAAATCCTACTTCTATGCTGTTAATGAGGGAGGATTAGTGGCAATTATGTTAATGAGGCAGGACTCAGTCTACAAGATTAGATTATATCTTAAACCAATCTCTTTTGAAATATGAGAGAAGCAAGCAGAGAGAGACATGGGGACCTCATACCACCAAGAAAGCAGCGACGGAAGCAGAGCATGTCCTTTGGACCCAGGGTTCCTGTGCTGAGAAGCTCCTAGAACGGAAGATTAATGACAAGGATCTTCATCCAGAACCGACAGAGAAAGAGAGTCTTCCCCTGGAGCTGGCACCCTGAATACGGATTTCTAGTCTCCTAGACTAGGAGAGAATAAATTTCTTTTTGATAAAGCCATCCACTTGTGGTATTTGTTATAGCAGCACTAGATAACTAAGACACAAGCTTTACCACATTTCAGCTGGATAAAGAGGCTGAAGTTTAGTAAGCCAGAAGGAGACTAGTTCTATATGAAGTCCAAGAGACAAGCAAGGGGCAGTCATGTCAGGCTTTACAGGTAAAGAGTATGGATTATTTGAAGATTCTGGTACTTCAAGGAATTTGCTCTCTACCTTTCACCAAACGGCCTGACTTGACAGTCCACAGAAAGCAAGTACCATACTCTTAAGGCTGACCTATCCAATACAGTAGCCACTTACCACACATGGCTATTAAGCACTTGAAACATGGCTAGCCCAAAATGAGATATGCTATATATGTAAAATACACTCCAAAGTTCAAGATTTAGCACCAAAAAATAATAATAATAATATAAAATATCTCATTAATAAGTTTTATACTGGAGGCGAGGCCAAGATGGTGGAGCAGTCAGATGCTTCCGGTGGTCCCTCTTATAACAAACACCCAAAAAAACAAGTGAATACATTATATATGACAATCTAAGAACTCTGAACATCAATGGTAAAGTTGAGGAATTGGACTGAGTGGCAGGGGGAGAGAGAGATGGTTCAGAAGCAGCAAGGAGTTGCCAAACCTGACCCAGTGGGAGCTGGTGCCCTGTGGGCCAGATCAGCTTGTGTGAGTGGTGAGGTGGGCAGTGGCACTTAGGACGCGTTTTCCACATTGGGAGAGACCGAGCGGCGGAGAGTCTGCTCAGGCCTCCAGAACCAGTGAAAAGCAGCACTTCATCAGCGAAAGATAAGTACGTGTGTTTAACCTACTGTGCAGGTCAAAAAACACCCAGTTTGGGAAGAACCTCTCTCCCATTTACCTGCTCCCTCCCCACTCTGCACTGGGTCCTGGGAAGGCTTCAGCAATTGCCGCTTCTCCTGGGTCAGAAGTAGAACCTGTCACACGCCCTAATCCATTCTCCCAGCCTTGGAGAGGGAACAAATTAACAAACAGTAAAAAATAATCTCTCAGCTCCCCTAAGCCGGGAACTCAGGGCAGGCACACTTACTTTGCCTAGGCACAGGCAAAAAGGGTCCATGGACTTTGAATGCCTTTCACTCCGGCACAGACCTGTGTGGGCCCATTTCAACAGCACAGGCCCTCATTGGCACAGTACAACAGGGTATATACCTGAAGCCTAACTTCACTGTATCAGCTATATGGCAGAGTGACAGGTTTGTGACATTTGGCACTGCTCTGCCTATTAAGCAGGATCCTCAGAACTGGTGGCTCCACCCACACCACCTAGCCAACTGCAACAGGGGTCCAAGAATAAGTGGTGCTTCCCAGTACTTACAGACAACAGCACTGAATACCCATGGGCTGGCTGCAAAATCCACTCAACTAAGCACGCTACAGAACAGCAACATGCTTTCCTCCCAGACATTTAGGGGCAGCCATCAGCGCCCTGCTTACTCAGCACATGACCCCCTACTGCAGCCAGATACCTGTGCCTACTTCAATCACCCCTGCCCATCTAGGACTATAGGTAAGAGGCTGCACCATACACTTGGTGACTGACTCTCTGGACACCTGAGCTGAATCCATACAAGAAAAGTAAACAGACTCCTGGGCTCACATATACCTAGTAACAGATCTAACCACCTGGTGACCGGATGTTAGAGCTTCAAAGGCGCCAATAATCAAACTAGCTCACACAAGCAGCCTATTTGGGCATATCAAAACAAGAAGCTAAGACACAGTAAGCAAACATAAAATAAATAAATATAATAACTTATTGATGGTTCGGAGACAACAGTCAAAATCAAATCACATAAGAAGGCAGACCATGATGGCTTCAGCAAGCCACCAAAACACAGAATCAAAAAACCTTCCAGAGGAAGAGAACTTCCTGGAATTACCAAAGGTAGAACTCAAAAGACTAATATACAGAACTCTTCAAGAAATCATGAAGGAGATCAGGCAAAATGCAGAACAACCCAAGGAAGACACACACAAAGCAGCAGAGGAACCTAAGAAGACTACAGAGATCACAATGACAAATCTAACAGGCTACAAGAATCCACAGAAAGACAGCAAACAGAAATCCAGAAGAGTAAACAATAAAATTTCAGAATTACATAACTCAATAGAAAGTCAGGAGCAGAACTAAGGCAATGGAAGTCAGAATTAGTGAGATGGAAGACAAAGGACTTGACACCAACTTATTTGAGGAAAAAGCAGACAAAAGAATTTTAAAAAAATGAAGAAACCCTAACAATTATGTTGGACTCTATCAAGAGGAATAACCTATGAGTGACTGCAGTACCAGAAGTGGGGAGGTGGGATAACAGAAAACACGAAGAGAATTGTTTAAAGGTTGTTGGCAGAAAACTTCCCTGATATCCTGAAACATGAGATGGTAACTATTCAAGATGCTCACTGAACCCCACACAAGGTAGATCTCAAAAGAAAGTCACCAAGACTTATTATAATCAAAATTGCCAACACCAAAGATAAAGAGACAATTTTAAGAGCAGCTAGGGATAAACGAAAAGTCATTGTCTTGGTCATCTAGTGCTGCGATAACAGAAATACCACAAGTGGATAGTTTTAACAAAGAGAAATTTATCCCCTCACAGTCTAGTAAGTTGCAAGTCCAAATTCAGGGTGTCAGCTCCAAGGGAAGGCTTTCTCTGTGGGCTCTGGAGGAAAGTCCTTGTGATGCATCAGTCTTCCCTTGGCCTGGGAGCATCAAAGCCCAGGAACCTCACGTCCAAAGGACGCATTCTGCTCCTGGCACTGCTTTCTTGGTGGTAGGAAGTCCTCATGTCTCTCTGCTCACTTCTCTCTTTTATATCTCAAAAGAGATTGGCTTAAGACACCACCTAATCTCGAAGACTTCGTCAGTATAACTGCCACTAACCTATCTTATTACATCATAGTGTTAGCATTTACAACACATAGGGAAATAAATCAGATGATTAAATGGTAGACAATCATACAATACTGGGAATCATGACCTAGCCAAGTTAACACACACATTACTGGGGGGACATAATTCAATCCATGACATTCTACCCTTTGACTCCCCCAAAAATCGCATCTTTGCAACATACAAAACATATTCATCTCATCATATCACAGCAAAAGTCTTAACTGTAACTCCAAAATCCAAAAATTCTCCTTTATCTGTGAATTCTAGAATACAAGTTATCTGCTTCCAAAGGTACAATGGAAGAACAGGCACAAGCTAGACATTTCCATTACAAATGGGAGAAACTGGAGGAAAAGGCGATAACAGGCACCAAGCAAGTTACCAGAACACATTACATTAGTCCTCAAAGCTTGAAAACAATCCTCTGTTTTCTGAGACAATTTACACAATAGCCCTGCCTCCACACTCTAGGTACTGGCCACACTCTCTGGATTCTGAGTGGACACCCCTCAGCCTTGGGCTTTAGATCCACCTTCCAGGCCACTGGGATGCCAACTCTGCTCCCTTGGCTTTAGGCGCACCATTCTCCTAGTCCATCTGAGTGGCAACTCCACCCTTAGAACACCAAAGGTCCTGACCATACTATTTGAGACTGAGGCAGCTAGGCTTCCTGTGTTCCTTGTCTCTTCAGCTTCTGCTTTCTGGTTTCATGGCCTCTTGGCTCCTTGGGCCTCATGCCTGCATCTGCCATGCAGGGGCAAATGTTACAAAGCTCTGTAGCTCTACCAATAAGTGCCTGGAGGCACCCAACTCCACCAGGAAGCCTCCTGTGCACAGGCATTCTGCTCTATCGGCTCCATGGGTTGGCTCCAGTGCCCTCTGGCACCGGTCTCCCGGTTACATTGCTGCCGGTTCTCTGCTGTTGTCACTTCTCTGCTGATGCAGGTTCTCTGCTGCTGCTGGTCCTCTGACGCTGCCACTCCTCTATCCATTCACAGTTTCAAAACCGCTTCCACATTTTAGGTATCCATTAGAGCAGCACCCCATCCCCAGTACCAAATTCTGTCTTAGTCATCTAGTGCTGCTGTAACAGAAATACCACAAGTGGACAGCTTCAACAAAGAGAAATTTATTCTCTCACAGTCTAGTATGTTAACAGTCAAAATTCAGGGTGTCAGCTGTAGGGGAAGACTGTATCTGTTGGCTCTGGAAGAAGGTCCTTGTGATGTATCAGTCTTCCCTTGGTCTGGGAGCATCTCAGTGCAGGAAACTCAGGTCCAAGGGACCCACTCTGCTCCCGGCACTGCTTTCTTGCTTGTATGAGGTCCCTATGTCTCTCCGCCCAACTCTCTCCTTTCTATCTCAAAAGAGACTGGCTTAAGAAACTACCTAATCTTACAGATCTCATCAATATAACTGCTGCTAATCCATCTTATTACATCATACTGATAGAGTTTAGAAAACACAGGGAGATCACATCAGATGATCAAATGGTAGGCAATCATACAATACTGAGAATCATGACCTCGTCCAGTTGATAAACACATTTCTGGGGGGACATAATTCCATCCATGACAGTCATCTACAAAGAAGAGTCAATAAGGCTAACCTTGGACTACTCACCAGAAACCATGCAGGCAAGAAGGCAATGGGATGGCATATATAAAGACTTGAAGGAAAAAAATTGCCAGTCAAGATTTATATATCCAACAAAACTGTCTCTCAAATATGATGGAAAAATCAGGGCATTTTCAGGTAAAAAGAAGTTCAGGGAATTTGCAAAAACCAAAACAAAATTACAAGAAATAGTAAAGGGACTCCTCCGGTTAGAAAATCAATAACACCAGATAACAACCCAAGACTAGAATACAGGACAGAGCAACCAGGTATCAACCCAGACAGAAAAGTAAAAAAATTAAAATCAAAGCAAAACACTGAAAACAGGGAAACACAGATGTCAGTATGTAAAAGATTACAACATTAAAACAAAAAAAAAGGCACTAAAGACGTAGACATAATCTTCTGTATGGAGTGGAAGTTAAGGTGATATAAAGAAATAAACAAGTGGTTTAAACTCAGAAAAATAGGGGTAAATATCAAGGTAACCAGAAAGGAAACTAACAATCCTACACATCAAAATAAAAAATGAGCAAAACATAAAGACTAAGCAAATACAAAATCAACAACAATGAAAAAGATGAAAAGAAAATAAAGAAAAAGGACTCAGCACAGAAAATTAGGTCGAACAAAGAAACTTTCAACAACATACAAAAGAAGACATCAAAATGACAGCACTAAACTCATACCTATCAATAATTATGCTGAATGTAAATGGACTAAATGCACCAATAAAAAGACAGAGAGTCGCAGAATGGATTAAAAAAAAAGAAACACAATCCGTCTATGTGCTGCCTACAAGAGACACACCGTGCCCACAGACGAGCATATAACAAAGAACGCACAGCCCGCCTGCTCAGACATAACCCAATAAAACAAAAAAGTAGGATGAAACAAACAAATCTACAATCAATAAATGAGGAAAATAAACTCTGAATGCCCCAAAGACAGGAGACAATATCAAAACTTCTACAAAAACAAGACAGAATGGTTCCAATAGGCGTCCAAAATAAAACACCAGATGACCATCCAGTAGAAGAAAAGGCACTAGACCTAACTGACAGGGAATTCAAATCTCTAATATTCAGAGTCATCCAAGAGTTGAAGCAAAAAACAGACAAAAATGAGGAAAAAATAGACAAATAACATGCAAAATATAGACAAAAAATAGAAGAATTCAAGAAAATAATACAGGAACAAAATGCTAAAATAGATTCACAACTAGAAATCATACAAAAACAATTAGAAATCCAAACCATAAACAATAAGATTTCAGAAATGGACAGTGTCATAGAAGGGCTGAGGAGCAGGTTTGAAATGAGGGAAGACAGGATCAATGAAACTGAAGACTAACACTTGGATACAACTCTGTTTCAGGAAAAATCAGAAAAAAAAATGAAGAAAAATGAAGAAACTCTGAAAATTATATGGGATACAATCAAAAGAAAAAATTTGCAAGTGATCGGGGTTCCACAACAGTGGGAGACAACAGAAAACACAGAGAAGATCACTGAAGAACTGCTGACAGAAAACTTCCCAAGTATCATGAAAGATGAAAAGCTGAACATCTAAGAAGCTCAACAAAACCCATATAGGATAGACCCCAAAAGAAAATCATCAAGGCATATATATCATAATCACAATTGCGAAAACCAAAGAAAAACAAAGAATCCTGAGAGCAACTCAAGAGAAACAAAAAGTCACATACAGAGGAGAAACAATAAGACTAAGCTCGGATTATTCAGCAGAAACCATGCAGGCAAGAAGGCAATGGGATGACATATATAAAACCTTGAAAGAAAAAAACTGCCAGCCAAGAAAAATATATCTTACAAAACTCTCGTTCAAATATGATGGCGAAATTAGGTCATTTCGAGATAAACAGAAATTAAGGGACTATGTAAAAACCAAACCAAACTTACAAGACTTATTAAAGGAAGTCCTTCGATCTGAGAACAAACAATATCAGACCACAGGCTGAATACAGGACACAGGATTGTACTAGCCAGATACCAACCTAGGAAATAAACTCTTAAGAGCTATGCAAAACCGAAAGAATTACGAGAGGGAACCAGAGAGGTTAATCTGTAAATGACAATAGCATCAGAACAATAAAAGAGGGAATAAATGGTGTAGGTATAGAATCTTCTAGTGGAGAGAAAGTAAAGCAATATCAAGTAATAACAGACTGGTACAAATCCAGGAAGATAAGGGTAAATTTCAAGGTAACCACAAAGAAAGTTAACAAACCTACTCATCAAAATAAAGAAGAAAAACATAAAATCTCAGTAAAAACAAAACCTACAAAAACAAAAGAAATGAAATAAAATAATAATCCAAGAACAAAAGGAACTCAGCACAGGAGAGTAAGAGGAACAAAGACAACATCAGCACCACAAAAAAAAAAGCACTACAAAATGCAATCCAACTCCTAGGAATATATCCTAGAGAAATAGGAGCCATCACACTAATAGACATATGCACACCCATATTCACTGAAGCACTGTTCACAATAGCAAAAAGATGGAAACAACCTAGATGCCCATCAACAGATGAATGGATCAACAAACTATGGTACATACACACAATGGTGTATTATACAAAGATAAAGAACAATGATGAATCTGTGAAGCATCTCATAACATGAATGAAACTGGAGGACATTATGCTGAGTGAAATAAGTCAATCACAAAAGGACAAATATTATATGAGACCTCTACTGTAAAAACTCATGTAAAAGTTTGCACAGAAAAACAAACAATCTTTGTTGGTTACAAGGGATGGGAGGAATGGGGGGGACTAAACAGATAAGTGTAACTTTGGTGAAGGGTAAGACAGTACACATTACTGGGAAAGCCAGCACAACTTGTACAAAGAAAGGTCATGGAAGCTCCATAGACACTCCCGAACTCCCTGAGACTGAATTGCTGGGTGGAGGGCTGTGGGGACCATGGTCTCACGCAACATCTAGCTCAATTGGCATAACACAGTTTATAAAGAAAATGTTCTACATTCTACCTCGGTGAGTAGTGTCTGGGGTCTTAAAAGCCTGTGAGCAGCCATCTAAGATACTCCACCGGTCTCACCCCTTCGGGAGCAAGGGAGAACGAAGAGAACAAGATACAAGGAAAAGATTAGTCCAAAGGACTAATGGACCACAGCTACCATGGCCTCCACCAGACTGAGTCCAGTACAGCTAGATGGTGGCCAGCTACCACCACTGACTGCTTTGACCGGGATCACAATAGAGGATCCTAAACAGAGCTGGAAAAGGATGTAGAACAGAATTCTAACTCACAAAAAAAAGACCAGATTTACTAGCCCGACAGACCAGAGAAACCCCGAGAGTATAGCCCCCGGACACCCTTTTAGCTTAGTGATGAAACCCCTCCTGAAGGTCACCGTCCAGCTGGGGATTGGACAGCCTCATAAAACAAAACAGGACTAATGAGGCACAGCAGTAACGGAACAAGGACTAGAAGGCAGGAGGCAACAGGAAAGCCGGTGATAGGGAACCCAAGGTTGAGAAGGGACAGTGTTGACATGTCATGGGGTTGTTAACCATTGTCATAGGGCAATATGTATACTAACTGTTTAATGAAAAACTATTTGTTCTGCAAACCTTCCTCTAAGGTACAAAAAAAAAAAAAAAAAAAAGAATTATCTATGTGAGATCAAATTGACAACAGCAACTCCAAAGGTTTGATGGGAATCCTAGGGGGCAGTGAGCTGAAGATAAAGGTGATGGAATAATTTGGAAAAGGACAGTGAGAATAGCAGCACAACTGGAAGAATGTAACTGATGTCACTGAATTGTACACGCAAAAACTTTTGAAATGGTGTAACTTTGGCTATGTATATTTTCACCAAAAAAAAAGGTCCTCAAGGTCGAGAAGGGAGAGTGTTGACACATCATGGAGTTCTTAACCAATGTCATAAAACAATATGTGTACTGACTGTTTAATGAGAAACTATTTGTTCTGTAAACCTTCATCTAAAGTACAGTAAAAAAATTAAAAAGAAAAAAAAAGAGAGAGACTTCACCAAAAGAGTATAAAGACAACCTACAGACTGGGAAAAAATTTTTGGCTATGACAAATCCGATCAGCATCTAATCCCTAAAATCCACAAGATACTGCAAAACTTCAACCACAAAAAGATAAATAGCCCAATTAAAAAATGGGCACAAGATATTGAACAGGCACTTCATCAAAGAAGACATTCAGGCAGCTAACAGACACATGAGGAAATGCTCATGATCACTGGGCATCAGATAAATGCAAATCAAAATTACAATGAGATACCATCTTACCCCAACAAGGCCAGCATTAATCCAAAAAATACAAAATAATAAATGTTGGAGATGTTGTGGAGAGACTGGAACACTTATACACTGTTGGTGGGAATGTAAAATGGTACAACCACTTTGGAAATCGATTTAGCACTTCCTTAAAAAGCTAGAAATAGAAGTACCATACGATCCAGCAATCCCACCCCTAGGAATATATCCTAGAGAAATAAGAGCCTTCATATGAATAGATAATAGGCACACCTATGTTCACTTGAGCCCTGTTCATGATAGCAAAAAGATGGAAACAACCTAGGTGTCCATCAACAGATGAATGGATAAACAAATTACGGTATACTCACACAATGGAATACTACGCAATGATAAAGAACAACGATGAATCCGCCGAACATCTCATAACATGGATGAATCTGGAAGGCATTATGCTGAGTGAGATTAGTCAGTCAAAAAAGGACAAATATTGTATGAGACCACTATTGTAAGAACTCAACAAATGGCTTAAACACAGAAGAAAACATTCTTTGATGGTCATGAGGGTGAGGATGGAGGGAGATGGGTATTCACTAAGTAGACAGTAGACAAGAATTATCTTAGGTGAAGGGAAGGACAACACACAATACAGGGGAAGTCAGCACAACTAGACTAAATCAAAAGCTAAGAAGTTTCCTCAATACAACCAAACACTTCGAGGGACAGAGTAGCAGGGGCAGGGTCTGGGGACCATGCTTTCAGGGGACATCTAGGTCAACTGGCATAACAAAGTTTATTAAGAAAATGTTCTGCATCCCATTTGGGCGAGTGGCGTCTGGGGTCTTAAAAGCTAGCGAGCGGCCATCTAAGATGCATCAGTTGGTCCCAGCCCTCCTGGAGCAAAGAAGAATGAAGAACACCAGAGACACAAGGAAAATATTAGCCCAAGAGACAGAAAGGGCCACATAAACCAGAGACTGAATCAGCCTGAGACCAAAAGAACTAGATGGTGCCTGGCTACCACCAATGACCGCCCTGACAGGGAACACAAGAGAGAGTCCCTGACAGAGCAGGACAGAAGTGGGGTGCAGAACTTAAACTCTAGTAAAAAGACCAGACTTAATGGTCTGACTGAGACTGGAGGAACCCCAGAAGACATGGCCCCCAGATTCTCTGTTAGCCTAGAACTGAAACCATTCCTGAAGCCAACTTTTCAGATAAAGATTAGACTTGACTATGGGACATAAAATGATAATCGTGAAGAGAGTGCTTCCTAGCTCAAGTAATACATAAGACTAAATGGGCAGCTCCTGTCCGGAGGTGAGATGAGAAGGCAGACAGGGACAGAAGCTGGTTGAATGGACATGGGAAATCCGGGGTGGAAAGGAGGAGTGTGCTGTCACATTATAGGGAGAGCAGCTAGGGTCACATAGCAATGTGTGTATAAATTTTTGCTTTGAGAAACTGACTTGAACTGTAAACTTTCGCTTAAACCACAATAAAAAAAAATCATTAAGTTTTATACTGGTTACATGTTGAAATACTGTTTTTGATATACTGGGTTAAATATATTATTAAAATTAACTTCACCTCTTTGTTTTACTTTTTAAATGTGGCTACTAGAAAAATGAAAATCACATATGCAGCTCACACTGTATTTCTGTTGGATAGCGGGGCTGCTAACTGAAAGGTCAGCGGTTGAAACCCACTAGCTGCTCTGAAGGAGAAAAGACCTCATGATCTGCTCCCGTTAACATTACAGAGGCCCTACTGGGCAGTTCTACTCTGTCCCATAAGGTCTCTGCGAGTGAGAACTGACTTGATGGAAACAAAACAACAACAGTGCTGCACTAACAAAGGGTCCACAAGGGTAGGAATATTTGTTTTGTTCACTGGCACATCCTGAATGCCTGGAACAATGCCTGGCATACAGTTAGCACTTTCTTTGATTTCAAGGGGTTTCTCTTACCCACAAGCCCCAAATTAACAATAAAAGCCTGACCCAAAAAACCTGTAAAACTATTACCTTCTTTTTTTTCTCCAGGAACTGCTCAACTACTTTTTGGAATTTTTTTCCACCCTGAAGGAGTGTTAATAATAAGAAAAGTAAGGCCCAGCTTAACACAATGATTAAATCTTTGTAAAGCCCTTTATGACAAAGACATTTACTTGTTAACCATAAACTAGCTCAGGGTTTACCTAATGCAAAAAAAGGTAACTTATGGTAATTTCCTTTGCTTCCTGAGAGGTGAGGTACCTTTTATCATTTCAAAAACTCCCAGACTACACTTGAAGATTTGTGCAAATGATGGGTTTCCCACCACCCTGCCCACAGGCCAGGGACTACCTAGTAACCTAGCGTCATCTGATCTCAGTAAGGTAGCGGGCAGAGTTCAATCAGTCACATTAAGATTAGCCAGTGGTTGATTTTCTATTTTTCTCCTTCCTCTCCTCTTTATAAGCTTCACTGTAACTAGCCTATGTTGAGCCATTTGTTTGTTTTGAATGAGAATGGTCTCCCTATATGCATATAGAATAAACAAACCCTATGTTTTCATTTCTTTGTGCTTTGATTATTTTTTAACAGCACTCAATAAATGATGAATAAATGGGTACAGACTTGTAGATATGAAAAGAAAGGAGATACTCACATTTGATGTTCCCAATCTTTCTAAACTAGTGGACTGCAGCCAAGATGGGGGAGTGGGAGGTAGTTGTACAGGGCCACCACACTGAACTACTGCAGATGGTGTTCAAAGTGGTGGTGCTGACAGGTGTGCCTGGGTTTTCTCCTCCCCATCCCCTCACTCCTTACATAAAAATAAAGAACTTGTGGTATTACAAAAGCAGCACCATTCTGTAAAATTATATCATGTTTAATTACTTTAATGTTGACCTCAATTATCTAGATTTCAGTTTTTACATTCTTAACATCCCACTGTTTATAACCAATAAGTCACTGATGCTCCATTAACTCTCTGATTTACTGTCTCTATTCCTATACTCTGTATTTCAGAGCTTTACTAGAGAAGTTCAGAATTAAATAGATGCACTATATTTTAGGGTCTCAGGATCTGTCTGATTTCAATGCTGTAAAGCATTTGCCACTGGACAAGTCTACAGGGATACTGAAATGATACTGATTTGTGTACTGCCTGGCTTTGCTAGACGGTTTCAAAGGTATATTCCAATTGTATGATTGGTTAACAGCTCGACTGCTAACCAAAAGGTCGGCAGTTCAAATCCACCAGCTGCTCCTTGGAAACCCTACGGGGCGGTTCTGCTCTGCCCTATAGGGTCGCTATGAGTCGGAATTGACTTGACAGCAGTGGGTTTGGTTTTATAATACATTAGCAAGACTGTCACGTGAAAACAGCCTTTTCTTAGCAACTAAATGAATTCATACTAATTTGGACAGCCATCTATTAACTCACTCAACTTGACTAGCTCTACTGTACAGATTCTGTGTGAGGTGCTGGATGTACCGTGGCGAGGAAACTGACAGCCTCCTCCCCCCAGAAAAAACCAAACCTGCTGCTGTCGAGTTAATTCCGACTAACAACAACCCTACAGGACAGAGGAGAACTACCCTACAGGGTTTCCAAGGAGCATCTGGTGGATTCGAATTGCTGACCTTTTGGTTAGCGGGTGAGCTCTTAACCACTGCGCATCCAGGGCTCCATCTGACAGTCCAGATTCTCACAAAGCTTATCCAACAAGAATACCTCAAGTGATAGCCTGTATTTGTCCCTGAACCCTAAAGATGGAGAGGGCAGACATGAAGCAAATATGTAAAGTTTATAAAACTCTTCTTTCATCATGTTTTCTTCCTTTGGTAGTAACTCCCTACCCCTACCTCAAGGGGCCAATGTCCTCTTATTTACTTTATATCATCCCCTAATCAAAAAAGTCAGTATAAGTTTACCAAGGTAAAGTCACAGAAGCTTCACAGACACATCCAAACTCCCTGAGAGACTGAATTACTAGGCTGAGGGCTGGGGACCATGGTCTCAGGGGACATCTAGCTCAATTGGCATAACATAATTTATAAAGAAAATGTTCTACATCCAACTGCAGTAAGTAGCATCTGCAGTCTTAAAAGCCTGCAAGAGACCATCTAAGATACATCTACTGATCCCATCCTGGTTGGAGCAAAGGAGAACGAAAAAGACCAAAGATACAAGGGAAAAATTAGTCCAAAGGACTAATGAACCACAACTACCACAACCTCCACCAGACTAAACCCAGAATAACTAGATGGTGCCTGGCTACCACCACTGACTACTCTGACAGGGGCCGCAACAGAGGGACCTGGTCAGAGTGGGAAAAAAATGTAGAACAAAATTCAAATTCACAAAAAAAAAGATCAGACTTGCTGGTCTGACAGAGACTGGAGAAACTCCAAGTGTTCCAAGTGACCCTGGGACACACTGTTAACTCAGTACTGAAGTCATTCCCTAGATTCACCCTTCAGTCAAAGATTATACAGGTCTGTGCGGCAAACAATAACACATGTGAGGACTGTGCTTCATAGTTCAATCATGTATACAAGACTAAATGGGTCAGCCCAAAAGCAAAGACAAGAAGGTAGGAAGGGACAGGAAAACTGGACGAATGGAAACAGCGAACCCAGGGTGGAGGAGACTGCAGATACATCCCAGGGTTGGCAACCAATGTCACAAAAGAATTTACATATTAATTGTTTAATGAGAAACTAATTTACCCTGTAAACTTTTACCTAAAACACAATTTAAAAAAAAAAAAAAAAAAGCTGTTATAGAAAGTATATATATGTGTATATACAATATACAATCTTTCTTACTAGTAAAAGGACAGATCTTAATTTTAAATTATTTGTGGTACAATTATTTTAACAACCCATCTGTATGCTGAGGCCCAAATGCAGTTATCCACATTTTAAGCCTTTAACTTCAATTATGATGAAGTCAAGAATATTGCTCCTGGGTCTAGGCACTTCCAAACATTAGTCAATGAAAACCCTATGCATCACAATGGTCCTATCCCACTGGGTATACAGTCATCATGAGTCAAGGGCAGACTCAACAGCAACTAACAATAACAACAATTAGTTTTGTCCACATAAAAATTATAGACTTAAAAAACTTACAAAACTACCATATTTGTTGTATAGAAGTATTTAAAACACAAAGAGCTCGTATAGATCCTTCAGAAAAACAATAAAACCTCAACAAAAAAAATAAGCAAAAGAAATAAATATACAATTCATAAAACTGAAAATAGAGCTGGATTAACAAACATGGAAAATATTTAACTGTATTAATTACCAAAAAAAGCAAATTAAAACAATGAGGTACCAATGATAAAAATATCCTATATGGGTCACACTGTTGCTCAGGATGACAGCATCTGTGTGGCAGACAAGAAAAGCCTAAGTCAAGTGTAAAAGTGATCTAAGAATACACAAGTATTTTCCATAAAGTCCTAGATAACATTCATCCACTGAGAAAACATTTATCGAGCAACTGCTCTAAGCTAAATAAGAATTTCTAACCTAACCTAATGGGGTTCCAATCTAGCATGAAAGACAGACTTACAGACTATTATAAAAAGTATTTTCAAATTACAGTCATGTAACAATGTATGTATAAATTTTTGTATGGGAAAAAATTTTTTTAAAAAGTATTTTCAAAGTGAAACAGAAGCACAAGGAAGAGCAATTAATTAAGGAAGGAAAAGAGGAAGTAGCATCAAAATTAAGCTTTGAATAAGAAAAATAGTTGCTCAACCAGAGAAAGGAAAGGAGACTATCAATCGAGTAACTCAAATAATTAACTGAAGAATATAAATGTAATAATTCTGAAATGGCACTGGGAAAACAAGTAAGGTCCAATTTCCTTTTTTCCATCAGGATGAGGAAAGTGCTAAAAAGTGATGGCCAAATTTTAGCTCTGTAGCAAAATGCAGATAAATATTAGCAAATTTGGAGGAATAAACATTCACCTGGTCTCTTTTAAATATCAATGGTATCAAATGAACTTTGGACAAGAGCATACATCTATATCTAGATTTCAGTAACTACAAGTTTTATGAAGAAGAAAGAGAGGAAGGAAATAGGAACTGTATATTTACTTAGTGGACATTATAGCAGGCTCTGATCTAGATGTTTATACCATGTTTATTTCAAGTCCTTTAGACACATTTTGACATTTTGTTATTAAAAACATTTTTAAAGCCATTTTCCTAGATTGACGGAGTTTTGTTTTCAAACAACTCCTAAACATTTTAAAAAATTGAGTTTACATATAAATACATCTAATTACCAAAAGCAGCTAGATCTTTACTTGGCAACAGCACTACTTCTTTCCATTACTATGTAAAATTTAAAGTAATTTTATAATTAAGACTTTTCAACAGTTCAGAAAAGCTCTTACCCAACTATTTCAAAATGGTTAGGCTTGTACTGGAAACACTGAGGGGGAAAAAAAATACAGAAAAGAGGATTTGCTTCATACAGAAGGAAGCAATGTTTAAGATTTCAGTTCTACGATGAAAAACTCTTAGATCCATTCTCAAACTACAAGCCAACATTTTTTAGTGGTATTTGTCAAGAATCCCTTCAAATGAAAAATTTTGTCAAGAAAGTACTTTATTTGTGGATTTAATTAGGTTATCTTCAATGCATTACAGGTTTAATTTCATTTCTGTCACTACGCAAATGGGGCGATGTCATTTTAAAATCACTGGGATCACATTTTATAATTAAAAAAAAAAAAAAAAAAAAAAAAGGAGGGCAGGAGACAGAATAAACCATGAATGAAATACTCAGCAATCAGGGATGGAAATAAGACTTTTATAGCTGAGCTAATACATTAAAAGACGGAAGTCTACATCTGGTTTCAATACTGGTATGAATTCACTGGCAAATTTAAAAAGAATCTCATTGTACAAAAACAAAAAGATGGTTTTGATAGGCTTTAGTCCTCTGGTTACTTTTGTTTCTAGAGTCATATGATTAGTATAATAATATGATACATTTAATATGTCACTGTGTATATGGTTTTGATAAAAATACACCCACAAACTTGTCTCAAGGGCACATGCACAAACTGCTTTAAAATACACATATTGCTTTAATGTTTTTAATGTCAGTAAAAATGAATTCGAATGAGCTTTTTCTAAGTTCACACAAAATTAAGAATTTTAATTTCTAAAGATGAATCTTTGATAGTCTTAGCTAAGCCCCACCTATTTGACATAATTATTAATGCATATAAAAATTCATACAATTCTGCTTTAGTAACTAATACATTTTAATGACATTTAAAAAATGAGACGTAGTTTCCCCTCAAGTGCCATAAACAGATAGGTATGTATTTTTTATTACAACATTGTGTAAGTTTCAACTTTTACAGTGACTTCGCGTAAGTTCTTGAAAGCCATTTGACCAAAACTCACCTGTGCAATTCCTACACAGTCTTTTAAGGTCTGGAACAAATCCTAACTCTTTCAAGATATCACCCTATATTCCCCAAGTCAGGATTTATCTTATCTATCCAGTGATGATGATGATAACAGCAGCTTACATTTTTTGAGGTACCTGGGTGGTACAAATGGTTAAGCACTCAACTACTAGCCGAAAAGTTGGCAGTTCAAACTTGCCCAGAGACACCTCAGAAGAGAGGCCTGGTGATCTGCTTCTGAAAGGTCACAGCCTTGAAAACCCTAAGGAACAGTTCTACTCCATACACACTGGTTCACCATGAGTCAGAATCAACTCGATGGCAAGTAATAACAACACCACTATGCCAGCCACTCTTCAGGTATCATTTAATATCCAAAACAACCAAGAAGAAAGACGTTGAAAAGTGTTTACTGAGCCTGTTAAACAGTCCCAGCCTTAGTAATCCTCAGAATTCAGTGGGAAACGAAAGGCACAGGAACAAATAATTAGAATACCAATCAATACCTGCAACAACAGGATTAGTTACAACAACAGTCCAGGAAAGCAGTTCCAACAGCTGATTATGCATCAGAGCCAATGCTCTTAAAATAAAATCTAAACGATCTAACTTCAGCGCCTTGACTGATATGATTCCTGCCTGCCTCAACAATCACCTCAACATTCTCTCCACTCAGGGAAGGCTTCATAGAGGAGGTGATTTTTGAGCTGACTCTCGAAGAATGAACAAAGTTTGTCAGGTAACCAAAGAAGGGAGGAAATACTAGGCATGTGTAAAGGCACTGAGGCACACAAATATATAAAGCCCAGGACTAGCGAATGGTTCTTTAAGTATAATATATATGGAAAAATAGTGCAAAATGAGATTGGGAAGGTAGGCTTTATGCACCTACAAAATTTTAAGTGGAAAGATGACACGCTCATATCTGAACTTTTAGAAAAACTCTGACAGCACTGAGCCAGAGACTAGAAGTAGGAAAACCAGTGCAGATAATATAACAATAAAATAGTTTAAAATAGCAGTAGTAGTACGTATAGCTGTAGCAGTAACTAACAAGTGTATGTTGTGGTTGCTTGGTGCCATTGAATCAATTTTAACTCATAGCAACTTCATGTGACAGAGGAGAACTGGCCCACAGGGTTTTCTAGGCTGTAATCTTTACAGAAACAGATTGCCAGATCTTTCTCCTGCAGAGCCACTGGGCGGTTTCAAACCATCAACTTTTCAGTCAGCAACAGCGTGCTTAACTGTTGTGCCACCAGGACTCTTTAACAGGCATATAATCTTGCTTAAAATCCCAAGGGAAATGTCTGTGGTGGAATTAACAATGAACACCTTGAGTGGAATTACATAAAATTAGAGAGAATGGAAATGAGTCAGAGCATACAGTGAAAGAGTAAAGCAAAATCCATACCTCTTTCATAATTTAGGTAGACTCAGACCAGCCAATGTTTCATTCTGTTATACATAGGTCACCATGAGCTGGAGTCAACTTGATGGCAACTAACAACAACAAAGGCCCTAAAGCCTACTTATAGTCTTTTTCCACAACTGAAATTGTCTTAGCAATAAAAAGTCATATATGGCTTAGGTAGCACCCTCCCACTGCCTTCCCCCCACAAAATAAAGGTTATTAAAAATGAATATGACCTTTGATCCAGTAATTCCATTTCTCAGACTGTATCCAATGACCATAACAACAAAAGTATACCAATACACATGTACAAAAGCTTCCTGCAGCTTTGTACAGAAAAAAAGTGAAATGTCAGAACTCATTTTATCCAAAGTACTGAAGAAAAAAAAAAAAGTTCATTACATAAACGTAAGAGCTGTATGCACCGGTATGGGAATATCTCCAAGATATATCAGTAGTTAAAAAAAGAAAAAAAGGCAACGCATAGAACACCAAATATAGTAAGAATCTCTTGTATAAAACAAGATATACATACATATGTGCTGAAAGAACCCACAGGAAATTGTTAATTCACATTACCCTGGGGACATAAAATTGAGGAGTAGATGTGGAGACAATAATGTTCTCTTTTTTACCCTTTTGTACTGTTTGGAATTTTACTTTTACTTTTATTTTCTTCCCTTAATTCATGTAATTAAAAGTGGGGGGAGGGGGTGTTTACAAACTTTGGTTAAGAGTACAGAAAACTGTGCAATCTGATTTTAAAAGATCTCCACCTAAAATTGTTAAAATCAGAGATGAGCCCCCAAGAAGTTAAATTTCCATTTTCTGGAAAGTGAACGCGTACATTCTTGATTTCCTAAGATTAAACAAGACTTTACTGAATAAGACATAATTATCTCTTAATATGTTTTTCTAATGCTAGCGAGTATCCACTAATTATTTCAACAAATATAAAATTCTTTATTAGTAATTAAAAACTAAACATCATTTTTTGCCTTAACAGTAATAAAACAGCAATTTACAACTGCATAGAACTTTACAGCCTGCTCTGACAGTCATCATCTTCTCATGTTTCTCAGACTAAAACACTGAGGTAGGTAAGGCAAGTAATATGTTATCAGACTCATTTTAGGATTAGGAATCTGAAGTGTAAAGGAGTTACACAATGTATCCAGGGTCACAGAGCTAATAAGTAACAACCATGCACTGAAGCCTTGGTCTCCTGGCTCCACATTCAGGGTTCTTACACTACAACACATCACTACAAATAACCACTGTTAAGATGTGCTTATGGGTCAGGTTATCACAGAGGGGGAGGGCAGGCAGCACCACGTGGCAGGCAATCTGCCCTGAAAGGAATGTACAACAACACAAAAATAAAGTATATGAAAGTGGGCCTGACTGACAAAAAGGAAACAGAACTGGGAGAGATGCCAAGAAGAATACAAACTAAGGTTGAGGTCTGGGCAACTTACCAATAACAGAAGCCAAGGAAACACCTTTGTAAAATTAATTTACTTAGTTAAGGTAGAAGGGAAAGTCTATTTTGTGGGGGGCTATACTATAATGTGGAAAAATCATAAAGAAAAGTGTTTATAATCCAATCAAAATATCTAGAAAAGATGTAACGAAGCATAATGTGTACAACGTATTTAATCAGAGATCAAGATGTGGCACGTGAATACTATGAAAATTCTAAAATGCATGATCATATTAACGCTGCAGCTTGAAAGTTTAAGAAGCAAGGGTGAAGGACACTCCCAATCTTACCTCATGGGGGACACCAAATAAGGAGCAAGAAGTACCACTTTCTACACAAAAGAACTCATTCTCCTAACATTCTAGTACAGCAGTGAACAGGAGCACATGCTCAGGGCAAGAAAATTCTTGTAAGAGAAGGGACCAAGGACATCAGAACTCACACAAGGGTCAAGCCACCCTACTCTAAAGGAAAACATGAGCCTTTAGTCCCAATGAGTAGACTTTACAGGAGAATTCTTAAAGCAAACATTTACTACTGGCATAGTAGGCATAAAATCCTTGAGAAACTTGGACCTCATCTAAATTCCCTCGCTGTGATAGAAAAAGGAAAGATTTGGGGACTCAACAACATTGACTCCCAATGTCACCAGACACCTCTTCCAAAGTTGAACATTCAGTTTGGGAGCTGTTTTACACGTTTTTGGTGTTTTTTTTTATTCCGGATGTGTTCTGTTTTCAGATTTGGTAAATATATAGAGATATCTGTTATTTTTTGCCATCTAGCATCCATTAACCGTTCTTTGGTTTAACACACTCTGGTTTCCCTCTACGAAACCACTACTTCTCATTCTCAGATTGTGCATTTCTAGCAGTCACCTTCATCCTAGATCAGGGTTGGAACATATGACCTAGGTCTAAGGCAATTATGACATCACATCCCAATGGCCACAATCATTTGTTTAGAGACAGGCACATGACCCAGTCAGAAGCAAAGAGGCACAAGACTCTGGCCAGACTATCACTCTTTTCTACGGGATTTCAACTAGAAATGCTATAACCCAGGAAGCTGCTGGTAGCCATCTTGTAAAACTCTAAGGGGAGAGTCTGTGTGAAAGTGAAATCAATACAGAGGAATTAAACAAAGAAATGAATTCAAGTAATACCTTTCACCCTGAATCAAGCCATACATAAAACCAGCTCTGCAAAAACTTTTCAGTTAAGTTAGCAAAGAAATTCCCTTTCTAGCTTAAGTCAGCTAAGAAGGAATTTCTGTAACTCATAACCAAGAGTTAAAACTGATGCAGTAAACTTGAAGATGATACCAAAGAGAGGGGATGCTACTGGAACAGAGGTGTGTATCAAGTACAAACCACTGACGAACTCTAGAAATGCTAGAGGTTATTCCACACATATAACAGCATGAGAGCTCTAAAGCTCATTTCTCTTTTCTGTACCCCCAAGCAAAAGGGATAAAATAAATAGGAACAGGGGAAGTAGAATAAACATTTAAAAGGAGATTGTGCACTTTAAAAAAAAAAGGCTCCTTTTTTGCTTCATTTTCCTAGTACCACCTCCCCATAGTTAATAAATGTTTACTTCAAACTGTATTAATATTGTCCTTAGAGTCATCATTTTACAGATGTTTCCATTTCCATTAGTTTGTACGACATACATAATATAGTCAAACACAAAGGTGATCAAAACCCCTTGCTGAAAATCAGTGGTTTAGAGAAACTTGAGAAATAAGCAGCAATCTTGGAAACACTTAAATCTCAAAAGTAATACTTCAACTTACATGTAAGACTTAATCTGACCATCTACCAAGCGTCGTATCTTAACTTCTTTACAACCAAAATACCCCCTTTCTCTCTTGGGAAAAAGAATACAAACATTTAACGGGGGTCTCAGGTATTCAGAATGAGGGACATATTCTCTGGGAAAAAAGCACAGCAACTCAGTAACTCATTCCACTCACCCCAAAAAAAGAGGGTTGAAAGTACAATATATCCAATATTTTAAACAATAAAAAATTTATGGGATTCTTCTCAAAAAACACACAAATCTTCTGTTCAATACAAAGCACATACATTAGGAAACAAAACTAGAATATTTCACCATTATTATATACAAAAGGGCAGAGAGAAGTTGTATTTCATGAAATCTGGATTGCACATGTCTGGCAGAAAAAAAAAAAAGAAAGAAAGATTAATAATCTATCACAAAATCCCACAACCAGTGATTTAAAATGAAAGCTTTCACTACTTACACCATATGTAAATATACATATATACAAGCTGCTTATCCCTTGATCTGCAGAGAAAGAGAACTGATACTCTACTGTGAAAATGGTCAGTGGGCAGACATTTAAAATCCTTTCCCACATTAAAAGATTCCTGAAAAAGAGATCAGAAGACAACAGAAAAGCTCTCAATATATACGGAGTTGTAAATCCTGTATGAACTAGTATCTGTTACACAAAGGGGAAACATACAACGAAGTGACTGGGAAACTCAAACATGAATTAGTCCAATAACACAAATGCAAATATAAACCCCAAAAGGCACCTTACGGAATAGGAATCTACACATGTCAAAAAGATGCCTATTATTAAGAATAAAATAATACCAAACTTTCAAGCTCCAAATAAATCATAAATAAGAAACTGGTATGCTTTAACCCTTTAGAAGGACAGACATCATGCCTGGCAAAATAGAGAGTCGGCAAAAAACAGGAAGACGCTCAACGAGACGGACTGACACAGTGGCTGTAACAATGGGCTCAAACATAGCAACTATTTTGAGGATGGCACAGGACCAAGCAGTGTTTCATTCTGTTGTACACAGGGTTGCTATCAGTTGGAATCAACTCAACGGCACCTAACAACAACAACCAAGAAAAAAAAAGGAAAGTCTGCTTGAAGGAGCACATAACATCAAGGCAAAAATATTTTTAAAATACAACAAAAACATTATCATTTAAAACACTATCAATGTTCAAGGCATTAATTCTAAGGGCACAAAGATAGAATATTCTAGTATACTTTGAATAGCCACTGCCTGATTCAATCAAAGAAACTCTCTGGACCTAAAAATGTAAGCTCTATCTTATGGAGAGAATACCTACTTTGTTAACAAAGATAAGTGAAAATACCAATAGTGAACGGGGACTCTGTCCTTGGTTCCACAGTCTTTATTATTCTACCCAAACACATATGAAAGATAATGTACACAATGCAAAAACACTACCACCAGTAATCATAATACCTATATAAGTGAGACGGTACAATGACGATGACAATGACAACAGCAAATACATATGCGGCTTTTTATGTGCCTAGTGCTCTTCCTAGCACTTCACATACATGCAAATACTCAATGAGTAGGGTAGTCTTATACCATTTAGTAGATGAGGAAACTGAGTTAGAGAGAAGCTAAGAAACTTGCCCAAGTTCACACACCAATATGTAACAGACCAGGATTCAAATACAGGCAGTTTAGCTCCAGATTCTACCCGCTTCACCCCTATAGTTCAATTCTAACAGTTAGCTATAATTTTCAACCCTTTCTTTCCCTATAATCTACTTTATCTTTCTCTGACTCAGTTTCTCATCTAGAAAATGGAGACAATAACAGTTCTTACCTCACAGGGTTGTTTACTGTACTTATCTAAACGCAACTATATATAATGTGCTTATAATATCTACAAAATGTCTGTCACTGGAGCTGAGAATCACTGTTCAAGTGCTAATGATCAGTGAAAATTAATCCAGCAGAATGTTCTTAACATGTCCTTACATTTCTAAAGAAGTAGTACCTAAAGTGAACTCAACTTTTTCAATTATCTCCAATATAAAATCACAAGACCACCACCAACCTTCAGGAAAATACAAACACATGACTTAAAAGTTGCTCTCTTCAGTCTGTAATTTCCTCTCTACTATTTTGTGCTCCCTCATTCCCACCCAATATCAAAGAAATATATCTTACTCTGGTAGAGGCAGATCCTAAAAACTTTTCTTAGATACAAAACTGAAAGTTTATACAAGTTTAAAGACACAAAATCTATTCAGTATTTTAATGTAATTCTTATTTGTACAACTGGGTACTAGGTACTCCAACAGGTTTCAACCAGAATACTGCTCTCAGAACTTGACTTCGTCAGAGGCACAAAATGATCGAGACTGAAAGTCCCTTTAGTCAAGGGACTAGTGTTGATCAACATTTACATTTGCTTCTAATGTTCACTTGTGATAACAATGCTACTATAAACATTTCTCGCATATGACTCATTATAAAAATCTGCTAGAATTTATCTGAAGTACAGATACAGGAGGAATACTGACAGATGAACCACAGGATGCAAACATATTCAACTTTATAAAGTGATTATCAAATTACTCCTGAAAGTAATTGTACTAATTTAAGCCCCTAAGAATATGAAAGTATAAATAGTACCCATAAAGAATGAAGGGGATTGCAATGAGCCCCAAATAACCAAAGCAATCTTGAATATGAAGAACAAAGTAGGACAATCCTACTTCACAATTTCAAAACATATTATAAAGTTACAGTAATCAAAACTATTTTGTTTAGGCCGGGTCAAGGTGGTGGAGTAGTCAGATACTTCCTGTGGACCCTCTTACAACAAAGACCTGAAAAAACAAGTGAATTGGTTCTACGTGACAATCTAGGTGCCCTGAACTTCAAAGGCTAAGCTGAGGAATCGGACTGAGTGGCAGGGGGAGGGAGAGTCGGTTTGAAAGCAGCGAGGAGCTGCCAGACCTGACCCGGCGGGAACCACCACCATGCAGGCCAGATCGGCTGGCGTGCGCAGTGAGGCAAGCAGTCGTACTCGGGATGAGTTTTCCACATTGAGAGAGACCAAGTGGCAGAGAAGTCTATACAAGCCTCCAGAACCAGTGAAAAGTGGCACTCAATCGGTTAAAGATAAGTGCATACATCTAACCTACTGCTTGGATTAAAAAACACTCCCTTTGGGAAGAAACTGTATCCCACTTACCTGCCTCCTCCCACTCTGCACTGGGTCTGGGTCTGCTTCAGCGACTGCTGTGTCCTCAGGGCCGGAAGTATGACCCGTCACGCACCGTGAGCCATTCTCCCACCCTTGGAGTGGGAACAAATTAACAAACAGGGAAAAAAATACTCTGTCAGCTCCCCTAAGCCGGGAAATCAGGAAAGGCACAGCTCATTTGCACAGGCACAAGCGTAAGAGGTCCACACTCTCTGAATGCCGTTCACCTCTGCACAGACCTGTGTGGGACCATTTCAACAGTACAGGCCCTCATTACCATAATACAACAGGGTATATACCTGATGCCTAACTTCAACTGTATCAGCTCTATGGTGCAGTGCCAGGTTTGTGACATTTCACACTGCTCTGCCCATTAAGCAGGGTACTCAACTACCCACATCAGGGGCCTGAGGACTGGTGGTTCCACTCATGCCACCTAGCCACCGACAACAGGGGTCCAAGAATAAGTGGTGCCTCCCAGCCCTTACAGCACTAGGTGCCCAAAGTCCAGTTGCAAAACCCACCCAACTACGCACCCCAGGGAACACAGACACGCTTTCCTCCCAGACAATTAAGGGCAGCCATCAGACCCCTGCTTTCCTCAGTGCGTGACCCCCTACAGCAGCCAGATACCTGCGCCTACTCTAATCACCTCTGCCTGTCTAGGACTGTAGGTGAGAGCCTGTACTGCATACTTGGTGATCAACTACCTAGACACCTGACCTGAATCCATGCAAGAAAACTAAATGGAATCCTGGGCTCACATAACTAGTAACAGATCTAACCACCTGGTGACAGGATGTTAGACCTTCAAAGGTGCCAATAATCAAACTAGCTCACACGAGCAGCCTATTTGGGTATATCAAAACAAAACAAAACAAGAAGCAAGGACACAGTGAGCAAACAGAAAATAAATACATATAATAACTTATTGATGGCTCAGAGACAACAGTCAATATCAAATCACATAAAAAGGCAGACTATGATGGCTTCAGCAAGCTCCAAAAACAAAGAATCAAGAAATCTTGCGGAGGAAGAGAATTTCTTGGAGTTACCAGAGATAGAATACAAAAGATTAATATAAAGAACTCTGTAACACATCAGGAAGGAGATCAGGCAAAACACAGAACAAACCAAGGAACACAAAGACAAAGCAATAGAGGAACTCAGAAGGTTATTCAAGAGCATAATGACAAATTTAACAGACTGCAAGAATCCATAAAGAGACAGCAAAGAGAAACCCAGGAGATTAACAATAAAATTTCAGAATTAGACAACCCAATAAAAGTCATAGGAGCAGAACTCAGGCAATGGAAGTCGGAATTAGTGAGACTGAAGATAAAGCACTCGTCACCAAATTATATGAGGAAAGATCAGGTAAAAGAATTTTAAGAAATGAAGAAACCCTAAGAATTATGGGGGACTCTATCAAGAGAAATAACCTACTACTGATTGGAGTACCAGAAGGGGGGCACTGGGGGATAACGGGAAATACCAAGAGAATTTTTAAAGATTTGTTGGCAGAAAACTTCCATGATACCCCAAAAGATGACAAGATATCTATCCAAGACGCTCATCAAACCCCACACAAGGCAGATACCAAAAGAAAGTCACCAAGACATATTATAATCAAACTTGCCAAAACCAAAGGTAAAAAGAGAATTTTAAGGGTGGCTAGGGATAAACGAAAAGTCATATACAAAGGAGAAACAATGATACTAAGTTCAGACTACTCAGCAGAAACCATGCAGGCAAGCAGGCAATGGGACAACATATACAAAGCCTTGAAGGAAAAAAATTCCCAGTCAAGAATTATATATCCAGCAAAGCTGTCCCTCAAATATAATGGAAAAATCAGGGCATTTCCAGATAAAAAGAAGTTTAGGGAATTTGCAAAAACCAAACCAAAATTACAAGAAATACTAAAAGCAGTCCTCCAGTTAGAAAATCAATAACATCAGATAACAACCCAAGACTAGAACACAGGACAGAGCAACAAGATATAGACCCAGATATGGAAGTCACAAAAATAAATCAAAGCTAAAATGCTGTAAATAGGGAAACAGAGCCACCGATATATAAAAGATGACAACATTAAAACAAAAAAGAGGGACTAAAAAAAATGTAGTCATAGATTTTCAAACAGAGAGGAAGTCACAGTGATAATAAAGAAATAAAAGATTGGTTTAAACCTTGAAAAATAGGAGTAAATATTAAGGAAACTAACAATCCTACACATCAAAATAAAAAACAAGCAAAACATAAAGACTAAGCAAATACACAATCAACAACAATGAAAAAGATGAAAAGAAAATACATAAAGAAAAACAACTCAGCATAGAAAATTAAGTGGAACAAAGAAACTGTCGACAACACACAGAAAAAGACATCACGATGACAGCACGAAACACATACCTATCAATAATTACGTAGGATGTAAATGGACTATATGCACCAATAAAGAGACATAGAGTGGCAGATTAGATAAAAAAATACAATCCATCTATATGCTGCCTACAAGAGACACATTTTAGATTCAAAGACACAAACAAACCAAAACTCAAAGGATGGAAAAAAATTTATTGAGCAAACAACACTCAAAAAAAGAGGAGGAGTAGCAATATTAATCTCTGACAAAACAGACTTTCAAGTAAAATCCACCAGAAAGGATAAGGAAGGACACTATATAATGATGAAAGGGTCAATGCATCAGGAGAGCATAACCATAATAAATATTTACGCACCCAACAACAGGGCTCCAAAATACATAAAACAAACTAACAGCACTGAAAAGAGAGATAGACAGCTCCACAATAATAGTAGGAGACTTCAACATACCACTTTCAGCGAAGGACAGAACATCCAGAAAGAAGCTCAATAAACACATGCAAGATCTAAATGCCACCATCAACCAACTTGATCTCATAGACATACACAGAACACGCCACCCAAAAGCAGCCAAGTATACTTTCTTTTCCAACGCACATGGAACATTCTCCAGAACAGACCAAATATTAGGCAATAAAGTCAGCCTTAACAGAATCCAAAGCATCCAAATATTACAAAGCATCTTTTCTGACCATAAAGCCATAAAAGTAGAAATCAGTAACAGAAAAAGCAAGGAAAAAAAATCAAATATATGGAAACTGGACAACACTTTGCTCAAAAACTAATGGGTTATAAAAGAAATTAAGGACAGTATAAAGAAATTCACAGAATCAAAACACATCTTACCAGAACCTTTAGGACACAGCAAAAGCAGTACTCAGAGGTCAATTTATAGCAATAAATGCACACATCCAAAATGAAGAAAGGTCCAAAATCAAAACATTAACTCTACAACTTGAACAAATAGGAAGAAAGCAGCAAAAGAAGCCCTCGGGCACCAGAAGAAAGCAAAAAATAAAAATTAGAGCAGAATTAAATGAAATAGAAAATCAATTGAAAGAGTTAACAAGACCAAAAGCTGGTTCTTTGAAAAGATCAACAAAAGCAATAAACTATTGACCAAAATGACTAAAGAAAAACAGGAGAGGAAGCAAATAACCAAAATAATAAATGAGACAACCGATATCACAACAGACCCTACTGACATTAAAAGAATCATAACAGAATACTATGAAGAACTGTATTCTAACAAATTTGAAAACCTAGAGAAAACGGACAAATTTCTAGGAACTCACTAATTACCTAAACACAAACAGAAGTAGAACAACTAAATAAACCTATAACAAAACAAGAGACTGAAAAGGTAATTTAAAAACTCCCAACAAAAAAAAGCCCTGACCCTGATGGTTTCACTAGAGAATTCTACCAAACTTTCACAGAAGAGTTAACACCACTACTACTAAAGGTATTTCAGAGCACAGGAAAGGATGGAATACTCCTAAACTCATTCTATGGAGCCAGCATAACTTTGATACCAAAACCAGGTAAAAACATCACAAGAAAAATTACAGAACAATATCCCTCACGAACACAGACACAAAAATCCTCAACAAAATACTAGTTAATAGAATTTAATAACATATCGAAAAAATAAGTCACCATGACCAAGTGGGATTCATACCACATATGCAGGGATGGTTCAACATTAGAAAAATAATCAGTGTAATCCATCACATTAATAAAACAAAAGACAAGAACCACATGATCTTATCAGTTGATGTAGAGAAGGCATTTGACAAAGTCCCACACTCATTCATGATAAAAACTTCCAGCAAAATAGGAATAGAAGGGAATTCCTCAACATAATTAAGGGCACCTATACAAAGCCAAAAGCCAACATCATCCTAAATGGAGAGAGTCTGAAAGCACTTCCCTTGAGAATGAGAACCAGACAAGGATGCCCTTTATCACCACTCTTTTTCAACATTGTCCTGGAGGTCCTAGCCAGAACAATTAGACTAAAAAAATAAACAGCATCCAAACTGGTAAGGAAGAAGTAAAAGTATCTCTATTTGCAGATGATATGATCTTATACACAGAAAACCCCAAAGAATCCACAGAAAACTACCAGAACTAACAGAAGATTTCAACAAAGTATCAGGATACAAGATAAACATACAAAAATAAGTTGGACTCCTCTACGCCAACAAAGATAACTTCGAAGAGGAAATCAACAAATCAGTATCATTCATAATAGCTCCCAAGAAGATAAAATACTTAGGAATAAATCTAACCAGAGACGTAAAAGACCTATACAAAGAAAACTATGAGACGCTACTGCAAGAAACCGAAAGAGACCTACGCTAGTGGAAAAACATACCTTGCTCATAGATAGGAAGCCTCAATATTACGAAAATGTCTATTCTACCCAAAGTGATCTACAGATACAATGCAATCCCAATCCAAACTCCAAGGGCATTTTTTTAATGAGATACAGAAACAAATAACCAACTTCATATGGAAAGAGAAGACGCCCCGGATAAGTAAAGCATTACTGAAGAAGAAGAACAAAGTGAGAGGCCTCACACTACCTGATTTTAGAACCTATTACACTGTCACGATAGTCAAAATAGCCTGGTACTGGTACAACAACATATACATAGACCAATGGAACAGAACTGAGAATCCAGATGTAAATTCATCCACGTATCAGCAGTTGATATTTGACGAAGGACCAAAGTCTGTTAATTGGGCTAAGACAGTCTCTTTAACAAATGGTGCTGACATAAATGGATAGCCATCTGCAAAAAACTGAAACAAGACCCATACCACACACCATGCACAAAAACTAACTCAAAATGGATCAAAAACCTAAATATAAAATCTAAAATGATAAAGATCATGGAAGGAAAAATAGGGACAATGCTAGGAGCCCTAATACATGGCATAAACAGAACACAAAACATTACTAACGATGCACAAACACCAGAAGAGAAACTAGATAACTGGGAGCTCCTAAAAATCAAACACTCATGCTCATCAAAAGACTTCACCAAAAGAGTAAAAAGACAACTTACAGACTGGGAAAAAATTTGTGGTCATGATATATCCAATCTGGGTTTAATCTCTAAAATCTAGAAGATACTGCAAAACTTCAACAAAAAGACAAATACCCCAATTAAAAAATGGGCAAAGGACATGAACTGGCACTTCACCAAAGAAGATATTCAGGCAGCTAACAGATACATGAGGAAATGCTCATGATCATTAGCCATTAGAGAAACGCAAATCAAAACTACAATGAGATACCACCTCACCCAAACAAGGTTAGCATTAACCCAAAAAATACAAAATAATAAATGTTGGAGAGGTTGTGGAGAGACTGGAACACTTATACACTGTTGGTGGGAATGTAAAATGGTACAACCACTTTGGAAATCGATTTGGTGCTTCTTAAAAAGCTAGAAACAGAAGTACCATACGATCCAGCAATCCCACTCCTTAGAATATATCCTAGAGAAATAAGAGCCGTCACACAAATAGATATATGTACACCCATGTTCACTGCACCACTGTTCACAATAGGAAAAAGATAGAAACAACGTAGGTGCCCATCAATGGACAAATGGATAAACAAATTATGGTATATTTACACAATGGAATACTATGCAATGATGAAGAACAACAATGAATCTGCGAAACATAACAGATGAATCTGGAAGGCATTATGGTGAGGGAAATTAGTTGGTAGCAAAAGGACAAATATTGTATAAGACCACTATTATAAGAACTCAAGAAATAGTTTAAACACAGAAGAAAACATTATTTGATGGTTACAAGAGCTGGGAGGGACAGACAAGGGTATTCACTAACTAGATTGTAGATAAAAATTATCTCAGGTGAAGGAAAGGACAACACACAATACAGGGGAAGTCAGCACAACCGGACTAAACCAAAAGCTAAGAAGTTTCCTGAATACAACCAAACACTTCCAGGGACAGAGTAGCAGGGGCAGGGGCCTGGGGACCATGATTTCAGGGGACATCTAGGTCAACTGGCATAACAAAGTTTATTAAGAAAATGTTCTGCATCCCATTTTGGTGAGTGGCGTCTGGGGTCTTACAAGCTAGCAAGTGGCTACTGAAGATGCATCAATTGGTCCCAACCCACCTGGAGTAAAGAAGAATGAAGAACACCAAAGACACAAGGAAAGTATTAGCCCAAGTGACAGAAAGGACCACATAAACCAGAGACTCCATCAGCCTGAGACCAGAAGAACTAGATAGTGCCTGGCTACCACCAATGACCGCCCTGACAGGGAACACAACAGAGAATCCCTGACAGAGCAGGACAAAAGTGGGGTGCAGAACTTAAATTCCAGTAAAAAGACCAGACTTAATGGTCTGAATGAGACTGGAGGGACCCCAGAAGACATGGCTCCCGGACTCTCCGTTAGCCAAGAACTGAAACCGTTCCCCAAGCCAACAATTCAGACAAAGATTAGACTGGACTACTGGACATAAAATGATACTCATGAAGAGAGTGCTTCTTAGCTCAAGTAGATACATGAGACTAAATAGGCAGCTCCTGCCCGGAGGCAAGATGAGAAGGCAAAAAGGGACAGGAGCTGGTTGAATGGACATGGGAAATCTGGGGTGGAAAAGAGGAGTGTGCTGTCATATTACAGGGAGAGCAGCTAGGGTCACATAGCAATGTGTGTACAAATTTTTGTATGAGAAACTGACTTGAACTGAAAACTTTCACTTAAACCACAATAGAAAAAAAAAGAAAAAAAAACTGTTTTGAACTGGTATAATAATAAACATACAGACTACCAAAATTAATTGAGAGTCCAGAAATAAACCCATACATCTATGGCCAACTGATTTTCAACAAGGGTGTCACATCCATCCAATGGGGAAAGAATAGTCACTTCAACAAATGGTGCTGGGACCGACAGATCTCCATATGCAAACAAATAAATTTGGATCAATATCTTATACGACATATAAAAATTAACTTAAAATGGCTCAGAGACTTAAATGTAAGAACTAAAACCATAAATCTCTTAGAACAAGACACAGTAATAATGTTTCAGCGCCTAGTTTTCAACAGTGAATTCTTAGATATGACACCAAAAGCACAAGCAACAAAGGACAAAACAGATGAACTGGGCTTCATCAAAATTAGACTTTTGTACACCAAAGGTCCCTTTGTAATCAGTTTGCTCTCGACTACTAACGATTGGTGGTTCAAACCCATTCACTGGTGCTGCAGAAGAAAGGCCTGGTGATCTGCTTCCGTAAAGACTATAGTGAAGAAAACCCTATGGAGCAGTTCTACTCTTAATACAGGGGGTCACCATAAGTTAGAATCAACTCAACAGTAATAGGTTTTTGTTTTCTGTTTTTATTTTGGGGGAGGATGCACCAATATAGTAGGATGGCTATAACCATAAAAATGGAAAATAACACGTGTGGGTAAGGATATGGAGAAACTACGACCCTAATCCATTGCAAGAGGGAATGTAAAATGGTGCAGCTTCTGTGGAAAACAACGTGGAAGATTCTCAAATGGTTAAATATAATCACCTTATGACCTAGCAGTTCCACTCCTTGGTATATACCCAAAAGAACTGAAAACAGGAACTCAAACAGATACTTGTACACCAATATTTATTGCAGCATTTTTCACATTAGCCAAAGATGAAAACAACTTAAGTGTCTATCACCAGATGAAGGGATAAATAAAATGTAGTATATACTCACAACGCCGTATTATTCAGTCATAAAGACAAATAAAATTCTGATACCTGTTATGACATGGATGACCCTTAAAAACATTATGCTGAGTGAAATAAGTCAGATATAAAAGGACAAATATTGTATGATTCCACTTATATGAAATATCCAGAAGAGGAAAATGCATAAAAACTAAAGTTTATTAGTGGTTACCAAGGGCAGGTGGGAGAGGGAAATGGAGATGTAGCTGAAGGGGTACTGAGGTTTTGTTATGGGTGATAAAAAAGTTTTGAAATGGATAGTGGTGATGGTTGCAAAACATGGTGAATGTAGTTACTGTCACTGAAATGTACTCATAAAAATGACTGAAATGGCAAATGTTTTGTTATATATATTTCACCACAATAAAAATTTAAAAACAAAAACAAAAAGAATAGGGGGAAGGAAAACTACCACTGATTCAGATTCAAGAACTAACCTGAATTTGTAGTTAATTTGCTTAGTTCTTTGTCTCTCCTCCTGAAATCCTATAAAATTAATAGTTAAAAGCATCATCACTGCAGGGTATGATAAATTTGGAAACACTTCTTATATCGCAAACCACAGCTAAGAGCAGGGGTCTGCAACAAAAGCAGTGATTCTACCAAGTAGAATCCTAGAGTGGCAACACTGGGTAGGAAGGACAAGAGTCAGAACCAAACCAAACCCATTGCCATTGAGTCGATTATGACTCACAGCAACCCTACAGGAGTGAGAAGGGGGATGAAAACGGTGGTTAGCTTTGGAAAATGGAACAGCAGTTGGCTCCTCATCCCTACTCTACCTCATCTCTGTATGTGCAGATTACATGCACTCTGGCATCTGTCCCTAAAGCAAAAAAGGGGGAGGGAGAATGGCTCTTCTTTAAAGAAATTAAACATATTGCCTCTCTGGGCCCTTTCCTCTAAAAGCCAGTTTCTCTAGCCCATTCACCCTAACATCATACCTGCCAGTCAATAAGCACTGTCCCAATGCTTCCAGGAGAGGCAGTCAGCCTCTCTGTCCCATCGGCAAGACTAGGATAAATAAAACAAGCGAAACAATAACCCCAGAGGAAATAGACATGATTCAGGAAAGAAAATAACTTTTTAAAATATATATTATTCCCAGAATGATCTGAAAAGCTTTTGCATCTATATACCAGCATTAAAATGCTATGAAGGAGGATCAAAAAATAAAGCTCTTAAAAATTAAAATATGACTGCTAAAATAAAAAGTTCAGTTAGAACTGGAAAATAAAGTAGAAGAACCTCCCCTAAAAAACTTTTTTCTTAATTTTTAAACATTTTTAAATTTTTAAAGGCAAAAGCCCTTAGAGACAGAAAACCTAGGAGTGAAAAAAAAAAAAAACAAAGTAAAGATAAACTCAGGAAGCCCAACCATCCAATAAAAAAAAAGGAGAGAAATTAACAAAGAAATGGGAGAAGAAATTTTTCCAAAGTTGAAAAAAGACACAAGCATATATATTGAAAGAACTGCTAACTGTTGAACATAACTAATAAAAAAGACTTACACTTCAGCACGTCCATGTAAAATATCAGCATAAAGAGAAAAGTCAAAAAACTGCCGGGGGTGGGGGGGGCAGTAGCTAAAAATAAATAAGACTCTGACGAACATTAGACATAATATTAGCAACACTGGATGCTAGCAGATAACGTAGCAAAGCTCTCAAATCTCTGAAATTTATTTTCAATGTAAAACTCTAAAAAGCTAACTATCAACCAAGTGTGAAAACAAACTAAGAAATTTTCAGGTATGCAAGCAAGGACTCAAATAGTTGACCTCTTAATCTTGTGTCATGAGAAGATAGTTTAGGAAGCATATAAGACAAGAAAATAGGAAGTAAACAAGAAATTGGTGGCACTAACCTAGAAGGAGTCTAGTGATAAGAAATGTCAAGGATGCAGCTGTATAGCAGACCTAAAAAGCAACGAGTCCAAATCAGACAAATAAGGAAGATCCAAAGAATTTGTTCTCAAAGAAGAAAGGCGTAAATTCCAAGAAACAGAAAAACTAAGAAGGTGCAAGACTTTTGCAAAATGGTAAAGATGGAATAAGATGCGTTTCTCAACGTGACAATAAAATAGGAAAAACAAGAAATTGTACAACATCATGATCCTAACACAGACCCACCAAACTAAAATGTGACAATGATTCTGAGCAATTGATTGTCAGAAAAGTCCACTTAAACCAGATGCTGGGAGCATTCTCCTTTAAGTCAACTAGACGTTTGACATCTGACCTTTAGAGACAGAAATATAAATTCAGCATATCATTGTTTCCTCTCCCAACATTTCTGTTGCTCCTCTCTTCTTTGACTCATTCATTTATTCATTAATTCCTTTAACATTTACTGAGCTTCCCATACGCTAGGCACTGTCCTTGGAGCTGAAGATAAAACAGTGAACAAAAACCTTGCCCTCATGGTGCTTACATTTTAATCATAGATGACTTTTACTCTCTCGAGAATCTGCTAAGGGATTCTGTCTACTATTAAGCTTTCTCTGAACTTCTATGTTAGACTAAGTTCTTCTTCCTTTTGGCTCGTAAAGAATTCTAAATCTTCATAGAATTGAATTTAGTTTTTTACAAGTCCATTACCTCCATTAAAGTGCAAACACTGCAACAGCAACATGTCTTAAAAATATCTATCTCTAGTGCAGAGCACAGAGCCTAGATAAATAAATGTGTATTCAACCTTTCCGTTCAACTGACATCTAAATAAACTACCAAGTAAAATGTAAAACACTATACAAATGTTATTTATTATTTTATATATGAGAAAACTGGAGTCCTTATCAGTTCAAAGATTTGCTCCAGATCATAAAACTAGTGCAGAGCCAAAACTAAAATCCACAGTGCTATTTGACTATACTAGTTGAATCAAATTGACTACATCTGTGGAAAGAGACAGAGAAGCTCAATACCATCAGTCAGAACACGGCCAGGGGCCAAATGCAGAACAGACCATCAATTTCTCACATCTGAGTTCAAGCTGAATCTTGAAAAAAATTGAAACAAGTCAAAGAAAGCCAAAGTACGACCTTGTGCTATGTCCCACCTGAATTTAGAGACCATTTCAAGAATATATTTGAAGCACTGAACACTACGACAGAAGACCAGATAAGTTGTGTGATGATATCAAGGATATCATAGATGAAGAAAGCAAAACGTCATTAAAAAGACAAGAAATAACGAAAAGACCAAAATAGGTATCAGCAGAAACTTTGAAACTTGCTCTTGAACGTAGAGCAGACAAAGTGAATGGATGAAATGATGAAGTAAAAGAGCTGAAGAGAAGATTTCAAAGGGCAGCTCATGAAGACAAAGTGAAGTATTACAGTGAAACATGAGTTAGAAAATCAAAGGGGAAGAACACATTCAGCATTTCTCAAGCTAAAAGAACTGAAGAAAATAATCCAAGCCTTGATATGCAATGTTGAAGGATTCTACGGGCAAATACTGAACAACGCAAGAAGCATCAAAAGAAGATGGAAGGAATACACAAAGTCACTGAACCAAAAAGAAGTGATTGACATTCAACCACTTCAGCAAGTAACATACGATCAACAACCGATGGTACTGAAGGAAGAAATCCAAGCTGTGCTAAAGGTATTGGTGAAAACTGAGGCTCAAGGAATTGACAAAATACGAATTGAGATGTTTCAACAAAGGGATGCAACACTGGAAGCGCTCACTCATCTATGTCAAGGAATTTAGAAGACAGCTACCAGACCAACTGACTAGAAGAGATCCATATACATGCCCATTTCAAATAAAGGTAATCCGATGGAATCAAGAAATTATCGAACAATATCATCAATATCACATGCAAGTAAAATTCTGCTGAAGGTATTTCAAAAACGGTTGTAGCAGTACATCAATGGAACTGCCAGAAATTCAAGTTGGATTCAGAAGAGGATGTGGAATGAGGGATATCACTACTGATGTCAGATAGATCCTGGCTGAAAGCAGAGAATACCAGAAAAATGTTTACCTGTGTTTTACTGACCATGCAAAGACATTTGACTGTGTGGATCATAACAAATTATGGATAACACTGCAAAGAAGGGGAATTCCAGAACTCTTAATTGTGCTTGTGCAGAACCTATACATAGATCAAGAGGCAGCCATTCAAACACAACAAGATGGTAGTGCATGGTTTAAAATCAGGAAAGGTGTGTTTCAGAGTTATATCCTTTCACCATACTTATTCAATCTGTATGCTGAGCAAATAAACCAAGAAACTGGACTATATGAAGAAAAAGGCATCAGGACTGGAAGAAGATTAATTAATGACCTATGATATGTACATGACACAACCCTGCTTGCTGAAAGTGAAGCGGACTCTAAGCACTTACTGATGAAGATGAAATACTCCAGACTTCAGTATGGATTACACCTCAACATAAAGATAACAAAAATCATCACAACTAGACCAATAAACAACACTGTGATAAACGGAGAAAATACTGAAGTTGTAGAGGATTTCACTTTACTTGGATCCATAATCAACGCCCACACAAACAGCAATCAAGAAACCAAACAACATATTACACTGTGCAAATCTGCCGCATTAGAACTCTTTTAAGTGTTAAAAAGCAAAGATGCCACTTTGAGGGCTAAGGTGCACCTGACCCAAACTTTGGTGTTTTCAATTGCCTGTTATGCATGTGAAAGCTGGACAATGAATAAGGAAAACCAAAGAAGAAGTGATGCGCTTTAGTTACAGTGTTGGTGAAGAATACTGACATATACTATGGACTGCTAGAATAAAAAACAAGTTTGTCTTGGAAAAAGTACACCCAGAGTGTTTCTTGGAAGCAAACACGGCAAGACTTCAACTCATGTACTTTGGACATGTTATCAGGAGGGATCAGTCCCTGGAGAAGGACATCATGCTTGCTAAGGTAGAGGGTCAGCAAAAAGGAGGAAGACCCTCGATGAGACAGACTAACACAGTTGCTGCAACAATGGGCTCAAATACAGCAATAATTGTAAGGATGGCGCAAGACCAGACAGTGTTTCGTTCCATTGTACATGGGATCGCTATGACTTGGAACTGACTCCATGGCACCTAACAACAACAGGTTAAATTAAAATAAGTGGTCAAATCAAAACACAGACCTAAATATAGAGAATAATCCCAAGCATTTTTAAAAAATGCTTCCAAGTATACAACAAACATCTAAGACTAGGCTCTATTTCTTCCATATGTCAAAGCACAGCCTTACAATTATGTAAAGCAAAGATCATTTTGGAAGCCTCTAATCAAATATATAATCTATCTTTAGAAAGCTTTCAATTTCACAGAGTTCTGCATTTCTACTTTGAAGTATATAATACTTGAAATGCATGAATGTTTAGAGATGTTAGTGTTTAATGTCAAATAATATAAATTGATTTTTAAAAAATTAATTACTTTCCCTACCACTTAATTTCCTCACAAGGAACCCTTTAAGTATTACTCCCAGAAGATGGCGGTGTAGTCAGACGCTTCCTATATCCCTCTTACAACAAAGATCTGGAAAAACAAGTGATTTGATTGTATATGAATAAACAGGAGCCCTGAACAAGGCAAAGTTGAGGAATTGGACTGAGTGGCGGGGGGAGAGGGAGATAGTTTGGAAGAAGCAAAGAGTGCCAGAGCGGCAGCAGCGAAACTGCAGCTCTGCAGCCATGCAGGGTTCGTAGTGAAGCAGCCAAACAGCTGTGCTGTCCCCGCGCTCAGGAAGCAGTTTCCACATCCAGAGAGACCCAGCAGCAGAGATTCCGAATCAGTGAAAATCAGCTCCCAAGTGGCTAAAGATAAGCACATGCATGCGGCCTTTCTCAGGGATTTAAAAAAAAAAAAAAAAAAAAAAAGCCCATTTGGGAAAAACCTCTCTCCCTTTTACCTCCTCCCTCCACGCTCTGAACCGGGAGTCTCCTGGGCTGGAAGTAGACCCCAAAAGGCACCCTGACCTATCCTCCTGGCCTTGGAGTGGGAACAAATAAGGCACCAGCTACCCTAAGCCAGAAACACAGGGTCAGCACAGCTCCTTTGCTAGGCACAGGCATAAGGGCTCCGCAGACTCTGAGTGCCTTACACCCCTGTATAGACTTGTGGGGACTCACTTCAACAGTGTTAGCCCTCACTACCACAGTACAACAGGGCAAACATCTGAAGTTTCACTTCAACTGTTTCAGCTGTGCAGTGGCAGATCTGTGACCCTCGAAACAGCCCTGCTCTCTAAGTAGGCACTTTTATCAATCCACAAGAGGGGCTTGAGGACTGCTGGCATTACCGAAACCTCCTAGTCACCTGCTACAGGAGTCCAAGAAAAAGTGGTGCCCTCGAGTCTTTATAGTCAACAGAGTGGGGTGCTCATAGTCTGACTGCAAAACTCACCTACCTACTAACCCTAGAGAATAGGGACATGCTTTCCTTTCAGACTCTCAGGGCAGCAGTCAGCCCCCTGCCTGGCTCAGCGCATGATCGCCTACAATAGCCAGAGTCCAGTGCCTGCACCAATCACCCATGCCTCTCTAGGACTGTGGGTGAGAGCCTGCACAACACACTTGGAGACTGACTGCCTGGACACCTGAGCTTAACCAATATAGGAAAATTTAACAGACTCCTGTGTGCACATACTTAGCTGCAGGAATAACTACCTGGTGACAGGACGTTAGAGATTCAAAGGTGTCAATAATCAAACTAGCACACATGAGCAGCCTATTGGGGCATACCAAAACAAAACAAAACAAAACAAGAAGCTAGGACTCACTAAACAAATATAAAATAAAATTATAATAACTTATTGATGGCTCGGAGACAACAATCAATATCAAATCACATAAAGAGGCAGTCCATGATGGCTTCAGCAAGCTCGAAAAATAAAAAATCAATAAATTCTTTGGAGGAAGAGAATTTCTTGGAATTACCAGAGGCAGAATACAAAAGACCAATATACAGAACTCTTCTAGAAACTAGAAATCAAAGTCTACAGAATACAGAAACGGCCAGGGAACATACAGACAAAGAGGTAGCGGAACTTAAATAAGTTATTCAAGAACATAATGACAAATTTAATAGGCTTCAAGAATCCATAGAGAGACAGCAATCAGAAATCCAGAAGATTAACAATAAAACTTCAGAATTAGACAACTCAATAGAAAGTCACAGGAGAAGAACTGAGGCAGTAGAAGTCAGAATTAGTGACACTGAAGATAAAGCTCTTGACGCCAACATATTATTTGAGGAAAAATCAGATAAAAGAATTAAAAAGGATAAAAAAACTCTAAGACTCATGTGGGACTCTATTAAGAGAAATAACCTACAAGTGACTGGAGTACCAGAACAGGGAGGGATAACAGAAAATACAGAGAAAATTGTTGAAGATTTGCTGACAGAAAACTTCCCTGATATCATGAAAGATGAGAAGATATCTATCCAAGATGCTCATCAAACCCCACATACGGTGGATCCCAAAAGAAAGTCACCAAGACATATTATAATCAAACTTGCCAAAACCAAACATAAAGAGAGAAATTTAAAAGCAGCTAGGGATAAAAGAAAAGTCATTCACAAAAGAGACTCAATTAGAATAAGCTCAGACTACTCAGCAGAAACCATGAAGGCTAGAAGGCAATGGGATGACGTATATAAAGCCTTGAAGGAAAAAAATTGCCAGCCAAGAATTATATATCCAACAAAACTGCTCTCAAATATGATGGCGAAATTAGGGCGTTTCCCGACAAACAGAAGTTCAGGGAATTTGCAAAAACCAAACCAAAATTACAAGAAATACTAAAGGGAATCCTCCGGTTAGATAATCTATAACACCAGATAACAACGCAAGACTAGAACACAGGACAAAGCAACCAGATATTGACTCAGATAGGGAAATCAAAAATACATCAAAGCTAAATAAAACATTAAAACTACAGAAACAGATATCAATATGTAAAAAAGGACAACACTAAAACAAAAAAGAGGGACTTAAAAAATGCAGACATTGAGTTTTCATATGGACTGGAAGTTAAGGCGATAGAAATAAAACACTGGTTAAAGTTAGAAGAACAGGGGTAAATATAAAGGTAACCACAAAGGAATCTAACAATCCTACAAATCAAAATAAAAAGTAGAAAAACATAAAGACGATACTGCAAAACCTCAACAACAAAACATCAAATAACCCAATTAAAAAATGGGCAAAGGATATGAACAGGTGCTTCGCCAAAAAAGTCATTCAGACGGCTACCAGACACGTGAAGAAATGTTCATGATCATTAGCCATTAGAGAAATCAAAACTACACTGAGATACCATCTCACCCCAACAAGGCTAGCATTAATCCAAAAACCACAAAATAATAAATGTTGTAAATATACACTGTTGGTGGGAATGCAAAATGGTACAACCACTTTGGAAATCAATCTGGTGCTTCCTTAAAAAGCTAGAAATAGAAGTAATATACGATCCAGCTATCCCGCTCCTTGGAATATATCCTAGAGATATAAGAGCCGTCACACGAATAGATATATGCACACCCATGTTCACTGCAGCACTGTTCACAATAGCAAAAAGATGGAAGTAACCTAGGTGCCCATCGATGGACAAATGGATAAACAAATTATGATATATCCACACAATGAAATATTATGCAACGATAAAGAACAACAATGAAGCTGTGGAACATCGTATAACATGGTGGAAGCTGGCACTTATACTGAGTGAATTTAGTCAGTCACAGAAGGACAAATACTGTGTAAGACCACTATTATAAGAACTCAAGAAAAGGTGTAAACACAGAAGAAAACATTCTTTGATGGTTACAGGGGTGGGGAGGGAGGGTGAGGGTTATTCACTAAGTAGATAGTAGATAATCATCATCTTAGGTGAAGGGAAGGACAGCACACACTACAGGGGAAGTCACCACAACTGGACTAAACCAAAGCTAAGAAGTTTCCTGAATACAATCAAATACTTTGAGAGACAGAGTAGCAGGGATGGGGGGTCTGGGGACCATGCTTTCAGGGGACATCTAGGTCAACTGGCATAACAAAGCTTATTAAGAAAATGTTCTGCATCCGACCTTGGTGAGTGGCGGCTGGGGTCTTAAAAGCTTGCAAGCAGCCATCTAAGATACATCAATTGGTCCCAACCAAAGACACAAGGAAAGTATTAGCCCAAGTGACAGAATGGGCCACATAAACCAGAGACTTCATCAGCTTGAGACCAGAGGAACTAGATGGTGCCCGGCTACCACCAATGAACGTTCTGTCAGGGAACACAACAGAGGGTCCCTGATGGAGCAGTAGAAGGATGGGGTGCAAAACTCAAATTTTAGAAAGACCAGACTTAACAGTCTGACTGAGATTGGAGGCGCCCCAGAAAACATGGGCCCCGGACTCTCTATCAGCCCAGAAATAAAACAATTTTCGAGGCCAACTCTTCAGACAAGGATTGGACTGGACTGTGGGACATAGAGTGATACTCGTGAAGCATATGCGTCTTAGTCAGGTAGATGCAGGAGACCAAAGGGGCAACTTCTGTCCAAAGGTGAGATGGGAAGGCAGAGAGAGTTAGAAGCTGGATGAACGGTCATGGGGAATCAGGGCGGAAAGGAGGAGTGTGCTGTCGCAGAATGGAGTGAGCAATTGGGGTCTCATAACAACGTATGTTAAAAAAAAAAAATTTGTATGGGAGACTAACTTAAAATGTAAACTTCATTTAATTACAACAATAAAATAAAATAAATATTACTCCCATAAATATCCAGGCCTTTTCTTTTTTTTTTTTAATGCAAAAACACTTACTGCTCAGAAAAACTATGCTAAGACAGAGAAGTAGTCAGACTCTTCATAACATCCCTCTTAGAACAAAGACTCAAGGAAACAAGTGAATCGGGTATAGATGACAACTTTTGAACCCTGAGCATCAAAGACAAGGCTGAAGAACCAGACCGAGTGTCAAGCAGAAGGAAAGACAGTATAAAAACAGCAGACACAGAGAAGCAGGGATCATCGGTGCCCTGCTAGTCGAACCTGCACAGTCATCCATATTGAGACAAAGCAAGTAGCGCTCCCAACCAAAACCCCTATAACCTGTGCAGCAGAGGAGGAGCGATTCTGCATTCCAGTCCAGGGCTAGGCAGGAGAGCTTCACGCCCTGAGAAAGTTAAGTGCACACACCCTACCCACCACAACCACCCCAGCTCTCCTGTGCCAGAGGCCCTTAGGTCTGGGGCCCCCCAACCCTCCTAGACCATCCCCCTCCCTGCCTGTGATGGCAATCCAACAGTTGCTACCACTGCCCCACACCCTAGGCTAGGAGCCTATGGACTGGAGCCCCTTCATTCAGCCACCCGTGTCGGGGGCCCACGGTCTTGAAGTGCCTCCTACAGCACCAGCAGAGCCTCCCATACCTCAAGTCACTCGCACCAGGGGTCCATGGTCCTACAGTGCCTCCTATAGCGCCGGCAGAGCCTACCACCTCCAGAGTCCTGCACTGCCTCCTACAGTGCCAGCAGAGCCTCCCACCTCCTCCAGCCACTCTTGCCAGGTACCCATGTTCCTGTAGTGCCCGTAATGCCATACTACAGTACCAGCAGAAGCTCCTACTCCCTCCAGCCACTCGCGCCAGTGGCCCAAGGACCAGCTCCACAACCTCCCCCACAACACGCTCTAGCAGACAGGGGTACATCTTCCAACCAAGCACCTGTGGACAGATGACATTCCCCTGCCTTGCCACTCTGTGGCAACCAGAGGCTTGTGCTCATTTGAAACAACCCTGCGCAGCCCCTCTGCCCAAGACTGGAGTGAGAGTTTCCACACCACATACCCAGTGACCGATGACCCAGACACTCCTACCCTGACCACTTGGCAATCAGCAGAGCATACCCACAACACCTAACCCAGCAACCGGGGAGAACGCCCCCTGCTCCCACAGCAAGATGACCAGCTGGACAGATACATCACCTCACCGGAAATGCCAGCTACATCCTCAGCAGCCCCTCAAAACCAGCAAACAAAGACCAACGCTCACGCACCCTGTCACTGCCCCACCCACCCAGAGACAGGAGGAAGAGCTTCAAGTGGGTCACATTAGTGACCAGAGTAGCACACACGGTCAGCCTACCTGGATATATCAAAACGAAACAAAACAAAAATTCAAGGCACAGCAAACAAACATACAATAAATAAATAAATATACTAACTTCTTGATGCCTCAGAGACAACAGACAACATCAAATCACAAAAAGAAGCAGGACAAGATAGCTCCAGCAAGTTAAAGAAGTAAAGAACCAGAAAAACTTCCAGAGGAAGAAATGGAAATGGAACCAACTGATAAGGAACTCAAAAGACTAATATATGAGGGTCTCTAAGAGATCAAAGAAAACACAGACAAAAGCAAGGAAAAATACAGACAAAATCAAGGAAACCACAAACAAAATTAAGGAACACACAAAGCAGTAGAAGAATTCAGGAAAATATAAGAACAAAAGGACAAAATAAACAGACAATTAGAAACCATACAAAAACAGCAACTAGCAATCCAAATGATTAAGAATAAAATTTCAGAAATAGGAGCCAAGATAGCAACTAGTCAGGCGCACTAAGCCATCTTGCTGTAACAAAGACCCGAAAAACCCAGTAAAACAGATATATATGTCAATCCTGGAAGCCTGAACCTTAAATGAAGGGATAAAGTACTAGATCGGAAGTCACTGAGAAGAAACTGACAGACAATGGCAAAGGAGTAGAGACATGGAGTGGAGGTTCTCGACCAAACAGCATGACTCAGAGTGGCCATTTAGAATAAAGTCAAAACCCAGTATGCAGAAAAGCACTTCCACAGAATTCCCCATAGGAGACAGAGGTACACCGGGGCCAAGTAAGACCAAATTTGCTGGCTACAGCTCAAGAAGGAACCCAGATTCTCTTAACCAGTAGCCACAGGAGCACACTCCTACAACTGCCACCCCTCTGGTGAATACTGACAAGAACTGCCCCATCCCAGCAGCCCCAACTGCTAGGAACCACAGTACTAACCCACCATACTGCCCTCCTCCATCTAGCCCCCTCAGCTCCTGCCTTCGCTCCCCTTCCTGCCTCTCTCATAAGCCTCGCTGGCTGGACTCCCAGACCCCTCCCAGCCAGCTTGGCCCCTGCATCGCCGCACTCCGCAGCCCCGAGGGGATCCAGCCCTCACCCCTAGACCCCTCCACGCCAGCCCGGCCCCCACCTTACCGTGCCCCACAGCCCTGAGAACTGGCCCAGACCCTTCCCCACCAGCGAAGGCCCTGCCTGTGGCCCCGAGGGGAACTGGCCCGGACCCCCAGACCCCTCACCACCAGCTCAGGCCATGCCTCAAACAACCCATCTCTGTCCCTTCCCCCCTGCTGGACCTGCCCTGCTGCACCATAGCTGAGCAACTGGTCCTACACACCCAAAGTGGTGAGAATTATCATGCCCACAGACAAGCAAGCAACAAAGTATGCTCAGACCACCAACCCAGACATAACGAAATTAAACAAAACAAAAAAGTAGGATGAAATAAACAAACCTACAATCAACAAATAAAATAGTACCAGAATGTCTCTGAGACAGCAGACAATATCAAAACATATTAAAAAAAAACAGGAAAAGATAGCTCCAGTAAGTGACCGAAATAAAGCACCAAATGACCTTTCAGCAGGAAAAAAGGCACTGGAACTACCTGACAGAGAATTCAGAAGCCTAATATTCAGGGCTTTCCAAGAGAGAAGGAAAGAGATCAAGGAAAACACAGACAAAATCATGGAGAACACAGACAAAACCATCCAAAACATAGACAAAATCAAGGAAAATACATGCAAAGCAAAAGAATAATTCAGGAAAATAATACAAAAAAAAAAAAAGTCAAAATAAATAAACAACTAGAAATCATACAAAACTAGCAGCTAGAAATACCAAAGTAACAAAATTTCAGAAACTGACAACACAATAGAAGGTTTTAGGAGCAAATTTGAAACAGTGGAAGACAGAATCAGTGAAACTGAAGACAAATCCAATGCTGACACTTTGTTTAAGGAAAAACCAGAGAAAGGAACCTAAGGACTATGTGGGATACAGTCAAGAGCAAAAATATGCGTGTGATCAGAATTCAAGAACAGCTGAGAGAATGGAAAACACAAAGAGAATCACTGAATATTTGCTGACAGAAAACTTCCCTAACATTATGAAAGATGAAAAGCTGACCATCCAAGAAGCTGAATGAACCCCACAGGACAGACCCCCTAAAGAAAGTTACCAAGACATCATAATCACACTCTGAAATTCAAAGACAAAAAGAAGTCTGGAAGCAACTCAAAAAAAACGAAAAGTCACTGTTATGGATTGAATTGTGTGTCCCCTAAAATGTATGTCAACTTCACTAGGCCATGATTCCCAGTATTGTGTGAATGTTCACTATTTTGTCATCTGATGTGATTTTCCTATGTGTTGCAAATCCTACCTCCATGATGTTAATGAGGCAGGATTAGCAGCAGTTATGTTGATGAGGCAGAATTTAATCTACAAGATTAGGTTGTGTCAAGTTAACCTCCTATGAGATATACAAGAGAGAAGCAGAGCGACAGCAAGATCTTATACTACCAAGAAAGTAGTGCCAGGAGCAGAGCACATCCTTTGGACCCAGGGTCCCTGAAACTGAGAAGCTCCTAGTCCAGGGTAAGACTGGTGACAAGAACCTTCCTCCAGAGTTGACAGAGAAAGCCTCCCCCCGGAGCTGACACCCTAAATTCGGATTTCTAGCCTACTAGACTGTGAGAGAATAAACTTCTATTTGTTGAAGCCATCCACTTGTGGTAGTTGTGTTACAGCAGCACTAGATAACTAAGACAATCATACACAAAAACAAAACAATAAGACTAAGCTCTGATCTGGCAGAAACCATGCAGGCAAGAAGGCAATGGCATAATATATATAAAACCTTGAAAGAAAAAAACTGCCAAAGAAAAACGATATACTGGGCCAAAATCTCTCTCAAATATGATGGAAAAATTAGGACATTTTCAGACAAGCAAAAATTAAGGGAATATGAAAAACCAAAACAAACTTAAAATAATTATTAAAGGTTAGAGAACCAACATCAGACAACAACCTGTATCTAGGATACGGGCCAGTATCAGCCAGATACTGACATAGATAATGAACTCTCAAGGACAAAAGAAAACTAAAAGACTTAAAACAGGGAACTACAAATGTCAATCTGTAAAGGACGACACTGTGAGAACAATAAAAGTGGGAATACACAGTGTACATATACAACTTTTGAATGGAGAGGTAGTCAAGGCAATATCAAGTAATAAAAGACTGGTTCAAACTTAGGAAGATACGGGAAAATTTCAAGATAACCACAAAGAAAGTTAAACCAATTCATCAAAATGAAGAAAAACAAAGTCTCCATAAACATAGAATCTCCAAAATGAAAGAAATAAAAAGAAGTTCCACAAACAAAAGGAACTGAACACATGAGAACAAAGATAACCTCGGCTCCACAAAAAAAGCACTACAAAATGACAGCAATAAACACACAACTATCGATAATCACACTGAATGTAAATGCATTAAACGCACCCATGAAAAGACAGAGAGTGGCAGAACAGATTTTTAAAAAATGACCCATCAATATGCTGTTTACAAGAGACACACCTTAGACACAAAGACATAAATATATTAAAAATCAACGGATGGAAAAAACGTATTAAGCAAACAGCAACCAAAAAAGAGCAGGAGTGGCAACATTAATCTCAGATAAAACAGACTTTAAGGTAAAGTCTACCATAAAAGACAAGGAAGGACATTATATAATAATTAAAACTCACCAAAAAACCCACTGCCGTTGAGCTGATTCCGACTCATAGCAAACCTACAGAAGAGTATAACTACCCCATAGAGTTTCCAAGGAGTACCTTCAAACTGCCGACCTTTTGGTAAGCAGCCATAGCGTTTAACCACTACACCACTAGGGTTTCCATAATAATTAAAGGGAGACATTATATAATGATTAAAGGAACAATCCACCATGAGGACATAGCTATAATAAATATCTGTGCACTGACAACAGGGCTCCAAAATACGTAAACTCTAATAATACTGAAAAGAGAAATTCACAGTTCCACAATATTAGTAGGAGACTTAAACAAACCACTTTCAGTAAAGGACAGAACATCTAGAAAGAAACTCAGCACAGATACAGAAGAACTAAAGACCACAATAAACCAACTTGACCTCATAGACATATATCGAAGACCCCACCCAACAGCAGCAAAGTATACATTATTTTCTAACACACATGGAACATTCACCAGAATAGACCACATCTTAGGCCACAAAGCAACTCTCAACAAAATTCAAAACACTGAGGTAATACAAAACATCATCTCTGATCACAATGCTATAAAAGTAGAAGTTAATAACAGGAACAGCAAGGGAAAAAAAATCAAACACTTGGAAACTGAGTAACATGGCCTAAAAACAACTCAGTAATAGAAGAAATCAAAGAGGGAATAAAAAATTTTCTAGAATCCAATGAGAATGAAAACACATCAAACCAAAACTTCTGGGACACAGCAAAGGCAGTACACAGAGGTAAATTTATAACAATAGACGCAAACATCAAAAAAGGCGGCAAAAATCAAAACATTAGCCCTACAACTCGAACAAACAGAAAACTGCAAAAGAAGCCCACAGCCACCAGAAGAAAGGAAATAATAAAGATCAGAACAGAAATAAATGAAACTGTGTACAGAAAAACAATAGAAATAATCGACAAGACCAGAAGTTATTTCCTTGAAAGGATCAACAAAATTGACAAATCACTGCCCAAGTTGACAAAAGCAAAATGGGAGAGCAAGCAAATAGCCCAAATAAGAAATGAGATGTGTGACATTACAACACAACCAACTGAAATTAAAAAGATGATGAGAAAATACTATGAAAAATTACACTCCAACACATTCAAAAACCTAGAGGAAATGGACAAATTTCTAGAAACACACTACCTGAGCTAACACAAACTGTGGTAGAAAAACAGAACAGACCCATAACAAACACACAGATTGAAAACGTAACAAAAAAGCTCTCAACAATAAAAAAGCCCTGGCCCAGACGGCTTCACTGGAGAATTCTACCGAACAAGCTCATATAAATACTACTCAGACTATCTTAAAGTATAGAAACGGGAGGACTATTCTAGGACTCATTCTATAAAGCCAAAATAACTATGAAACCAAAGCCAGGCAAAGATATCACTAAAAAAAGGAAATTACAGACCAATATCCCTCATGAATACAGACGTAAAAATTCTCAACAAAATTCTAGCCAATAGACTTCAACAGCATATCAAAAAAATTATACATCACGACAAAGTGAGATTCATACCAGGTATGCAAGGATGGGTCAACATTAGAAAATCAATTAACATAATCCACCACATATATAAAATAAAAGAATCACATGATCATCTCCACCAATGCTGAAAGGGCATCTGATAAAGTCCAACACCCATTCCTGATAAAAACTCTCAGCAAAATAGGAACAGAAGTGAAATTCCTCAACATAAAAAGGGGCATTTATACAACACCAACAGCCAACATTATTCAACAGAGATAGACTGAAAGCATTGCCCTTGAGAACAGGAACCAGACAAGGATGCCCTTTGTCACCATTTTTATTCAACACTGTGCTGGAGGTCCTAGCCAAAGCAATAAGGCAAGAAAAAGAAATAAAGGACACCCAACTGGAAAGGAAGAAGTAAAACTATCCCTATTCACAGATGATATGATCCTATACATTAAAAAAAAAAAAAAAAAACCATAGGTTCCACAGGAAAGCTACTGGAACTAATAGAAAGATTCAGCAAGGTAGCAGGATACAAGATCAACATACAAAAATCAGCTGGATTCCTATACACCAACAAAGACAACTTCGAAAAGAAAATCAGGAAAACAATACCATTTACAATAGCCTCCCAAAAGACAAAATACTTAGGAATAAATCTAAACAAGGATGTAAAAGACCTACACAAAGAAACTACAAAACATTACTGCAAGAAACCAAGAGACCTACATAAATGGAAAAACATACCATGCTCATGGATAGGAAAACTCAACAAGGTGAAAATGTCAATTCTACCCAAAGCAATCTAAAGATATACTGCAATCTTGATCCAAATTTCAACAGCATTATTTAACGAGACGGAAAAACTAATCACTAACTTTATATGGAAAGGAAAGAGGCCCCAGATAAAGCATTACTGAAGAAGAAGAACAAAGTAGGAGGCCTCACACTACCTGATCTCAGGACCTACCATACAGCCACAATAGTCAAAACAGCCTGGTACTAGTACAACCAGAGACACACAGATCAGTGGAACAGAACTGAGAACCCAGATGTAAATCCATCCACACATGGAGAGCTGATTTTTGACAAAGGGCCAAAGTCCACTAAATGAAAAGACAGTCTCTTTAACAAATGATGTTGGCAAAACTGGATGTCCGTTTGTAAAAAAAAAAAAAAAAAATGAAACAGGGCTCATGCCTCACACCATACACAAAAACTAATTCAAAGACCTAAATATAACACCTAAAACTATTAAAGATCATGGAGGGGAAAAAAAAAAAGGGACGACACCAGGGGCCCTAATATATAGCATAAATAGAATACCAAACATCACTAAAAATGAATAGTAGAAGACAAATTAGACAAATGGGACTTCCTGAAAATTAAACACTTATACTTATCAAAAGATTCTCCAAAACAGGAAAAAGAGAACCTACAGACTGGGGGGAAAAAATTTGGCTACAACTTATTCGACAAGGTTCTAATCACTAAAATTTACAGAAAACTTCAACACCTCAACAACAAAAAAGACAGTCCAGTTAAAAAACAGGCAAAGGATATGTCTCAAAGAGGACATTTAGACGGCTAACAAATACATGAGGAAGTGTTCACCATCATTAGCCATTAGAGAGATGCAATTCGAAACTATGAGATTCCATCACACCGTGACATTACTGGCACTCATCCAAAAAACAGAAAGTAACAAATGCTAGAGAGGCTGTGGGGGGATTGAAACTCTTACACACTGCTGGTGGGAATATAAAACGGTACAACCACTATGGAAAATGTTATGGCAGGCACTTCCTTAAAAGGCTAGAAATAGAAATACCATATGACCCGGCAATCCCACTCCTAGAGATATACCCTAAATAAGAGCCGTGACATGAATAGACATATGCACACCCATGTTCACTGGGAGAAAAGATGGAAACAACCTAAGTGCCCATCAACAGATGAATGAATCAACAAACTGTGGTACCCACGAACAATGGAATACTATGTAATAATAAAGAATAATGATAAATCCACAAAACATATCACAACCTGGATGAATCTGGAGAACGTTATGCTGAGTGAAATAAGTCAATCACAAAAGAAAAAATATTGTGTTAGACCACTATTATAAAGAAACAAGAAAAGGTTTACACACAGAAAAAAAAAAAAATTATTTCATGGTTACCAGGAATGGGAGGGGAGGAAGGGAAAATTATCAAATATGATTTCCAAGTACAGAAGACCACAGATAAGTTATCTACAAAGAAGTTTAACCAAACTTAAAAGGTAGTTCAAAAATACTGTCAAAAGTTAGTTACTAAGTTTATATGATGCCAGGACTTAGAGCCTCTGCTTACAGCAATCAGGAATTAACTCACATACTTCTATACAGATCCCCAATACTTATAAAGAAAAAGAATTCAGTGAATATTGAATACTGATTTTTACTCATAATGCAACCAGGAGACTCACAGCAAATATTATCATCTACAAGAATATGGGAGAGTTTCACCTTCATCCTCTAGTTGTACCTCTACTACAATTACCATTACCACAATTATCATTCATTACCAGCTCAACTGCCAACTCTGCGATCAGCCCAACATGAAGCAGCTTAATATCCCGATCTTTAGATGCTCAGCTTCCTAGTCCTCTCACTGGAAAACGTCTACTTAAACCCCAAACTCAGTTCTATATCTTCATACAACTCAGGGTATAAAACTTCTAAAAGTGGTTTTCAAACTTCTCCTTTAATAGCCATGCGACAATCAGATCATTAGTTTTAAGACTTCTGAAATATGTGAAGTCCTCATATAATTGTTAGCAAACTCTCATGCTGCCCTGCAAACTCATAAGAAAAAAACCAACAATAAGAAAAAAGGAGGATGTAACAGGCAACTCACAAAAGGAAGCAAAATAGCCAATATGCATATGAAAGATGTTCAGTCGCTCTACTAGCCAAAATATGCATAATAATAGCAGCTAACATTTGTTGTGATCTTTCTTTACGCGAGAGCAAGTATACAATAAAGACTTAAACCTAATTAATAAATCAACCAGTTACTGAAGAGACAACAAACTACCTGAGATAACAGGGAAAGTTTCAAAGAGAAGGTGATATTTAAGCTGGGCCCTCACATGTGCTGATTCACTAGAAAAAGACAGGGGCTGGGGAAGCACTCAGATATGGGGGAGAGGATGAGGCAATAATGTGCAAAAACACCAAAATATAAATCCAAGTCTTATTCTGGGAGCCAGTTCTTACTGTGAGGCTGGAGTCTAAAGTGTGTGATGAAACAGTAACCAATTATGAAACTGTACAAGTAGAAGGGAGGCAAGATATAACAGCTCAATATTTGACAATCAGATTTGTTAGCTCCCGTACCTTTAATTTTAGGAAATATCTGATCAAAAACAGACTACAGTCAATAATTAAAAGCCAAGAACCCTACATGCTTAAAGAGATTTCTTTCAAAGACAAGCATTAATTCTACAAAAAGCATATTAATTACATAGTTTTCCAAGTGTCATTCCTCTTCTTCAAAACAAGTAAAAAATCTAAGAGACCCACTGTCAACTCTCTCAACCATCACCTAATTTTGTTTCCTTTCTATAGTGGTTTAATGTATGTAAGTTATACAAAGTAAATCAAGATTCAAAAGGAATGTTTCTAATAAAGTAACTGGACCTGTCCATTCCTCTAAGAAAGCTTACTATTAAAGTGGTTGTGATATTAAGTATGTATAAAATCAAGTGAACTAAGTTAAGCTCCCAGGTCCTAAAATGACTACTCTGTGAGAAGGAAACATCTATCCCTGAGTTTACTTGAGCACCGATGTGACCTTGTTCTCAACCTTTATTATTTTTATTAGTAATTTCAACATAACCAGAAAAATGAAATTTCACTGATCATGTCTTTATATTTTTTTTTAGTTTTATAAGGGTTAAAGCTGTTAATAAAGTTTACAAACACAAACCACATGTGAATTCATTTTAGTGAGTATAAATAATAGGAAAAGCCATTTCTAGGGTTCTACTAGACAAACCCACATAATAGAGGGGTAAAAGGAGATGAAGGCAAATAAAGAGACCAGTGTCTAGAGGTCCACACCAAGAAACAGAGCCCATACACAGGGTATGGTTTCAGGGTCAATATTAACACTATGAAAGTAAGAACTGGTGCATTAGGCAAGAACCAAGACAAAAAGTCAAGGAGGACCTTATTAACTGGATTACAAGAAGGATACTTAGAAAGTGAAATAAGCACTGTTGTGGTTGTTAGCTGCTGTCAAGTCTATTCTGACTCATGGTGATCCCATCAGTGCAGAGTAGAACTGCTCTATAGGGTTTTCAAGGCTGTGATTTTACAGAAGCAGATCGCCGTGCCTGTCTTCCAAGATGCCTCTAGGTGGGTTCAAACCGCCAACCTTTCAGCTAGTAGTTCAGCACTTTACTGACTGAGCCACCTAGGGACTCCTAGCAAATGACCAGTTGCTAGAAATAAGCAGCAGGGTCAGAGGGGGCCTAACAGCAAAGTTCACTGAGGTTGCAATGGTGAATGACAAGAACTGACAAAAAAACAGCATTCTTATACATCCACATTAACCAACTAGTAAATATAACAGAAAAAGAAAGTTATTATTCATGACAGCAGTAAAAATGACAAGACACCCTAGGAACAAATCAAATTAAAATGTGTAAAATTCTCAGAGTGAAGATGATGAAAAGGTATTTAAGGACATAAAGAAGAACCGAATAAAAGACATTCTATATTCACGAGCAGGAAGACATTAACCTACTCCAATTAATCTATGAATTAAATGTAATTCCAATCAAAAACCCAACAAGACTTTTTGTGGAACTTGGCAACTTATTTTTAAATTCATATAGAAGGTCAAGAAAAACAAAGACCCTTAAGGGAACCTGTCTACCAGATATCAAGATTTATTATAAGGCCATATAATTAAGAGCATGTTTCTGTTGCAGACGCAGACAAATAAATCAATAGAATAGAGTCCAAATACACAGCCGAGTATATATGGGACCTTAGTAGAAGTAGATTATAAATCAGTTGGAAAAGAGATAGATAACTGTGTTATAATTGGATTTCCACATAGGGAAAAAAAAAAAAAACTTGGATTCCTACCTCGTATCACTAACACAAGTAAATCCCAGAAAGATTAAAGACCTAAATGTTAAAAACAAAACTATTAGAAGAGACTCCATTTCTAATAATGGTGGACTAGATAATTCAGAATAATCTTCTGCTAAGAAAAACTAAAAAGTCTAAACAAAATACATAAAATAGTCTGTTTAATGGCTAAGAAAGATACATAAGCAACATCTTTTTTCTAGAGTTAAGATATGAGAAAAGAAGAAAATAAGAGAGGTGAGTTTAGCAATTACAACTACTTTTACCCAAGAGGCATCTACCAATTATGACAGGGGGCAAAGAGGCTAAGAAGCAGGGCAAGGCTTTTGACTGACTCATATACTAGGAGGAAGAAAATTGGAAATCAAAGCCTACCAAGAAGTTCAAAATCCCTAGAACACCGGACAGGTATCCCCCCAGACATAAGGATGAATCAACCCTAGTTAAGAACTGAAACTCAGCTTCAAATTATTGCTTACCCTGATCGGATTAAGGCGATCTGGGGTGCTAGTTTTAACTGCCAAACAGAAAAAAATGAAAATCTTCAGTAGAAGAAGACATCAGCATTCATTAGTTCAAAAATCACTACCGTTTTGTACACAATGTCTAGCACTCAAAGATAACCAGGCATAGACACAATATTAAAAATCAAGAGAAACAATACATATTAGAAACAGAACAACAGGAGATCAAGATAATGAAGCTGTCAGACATCAATTATAAAATAACTACAATTAATATGTCCAAGGAATTTTAAGGGGTTTAAATTTTCTTCAAAGAGCTGGGAAATTTCCAAAAGAATCAAACTGAAATTCTATAGTAGAAAAATTAAAAAACTATAATTAAGAATGCAATGGATGGATTTAAAAGCAGATCAGATACAGCTGTAGAGAAAACTAGTGAACTGAAAGACATACCAGAAGAAAATATCAAGATTTAAGCACGTAGAAGAAAAAAAGATGTAAAATGCAAAAAAATGGAAAAAATTTAACATAAAGTATGAAATCGGAACCCTAGAAAAAGAGAGAGAGAGTGGGCCAGAAGCAACATTTGGGAACTAATGACAGATCTCAAGCTGCAGAATCAAGGAGAAATAAGGACCTTAAATGCAGTAAATACCAAGAAAACCACACCTAAGCGTATCAGAGAAAAGCTGCTCAACCCCAGACAAGATATTTTAAAAATGACAGATTACCATCAAAGAAGCAAAAGTAAAATTTATCAATAGAAACTATGAAAGATGGATGATTATAAATGATAGCTTCAAAATGCTAAAAAAAAAAAAAAAAAAAACAAACCTAGAATTCTTTACCCAGCAAATACAGCATTTACCTTCGAGGTTCAATGTTAAGCCCGGGAGTGGACAGCCCAGTAAAACTAAATGGGACTAACGACGTACAGGAGTCCGGTGACAAAGGCCAGAAGGCAGAGGGGGAGTAGAAAACTGATGATAAGGAACACAAGTTGAGTAAGGACACTGTCGATGTGTTGTGAGATTGTTGACCACTGTTATAGGGCAACATTTGTAGTAACTATTAAATGGGAGGCTGTTTTGTCCTGTAAGCCTTCATCTTGGGCGAGAATGGCAGCACAATTGGAAGAGCATAGTCAATATCACTTAAAAGTATAAGTAAAAAGTTTTGAAATGGTGTTTAAAAAAAAAAAAAAACAAATGAGACTAATGAGGTACAGTAGTCCAGTGACAAGGGCCAGAAGACAGAAGGGGACAAGAAAGTCCCCTGGTGATAGGGAACACAAGGTGGAGTAAGGATATTCTTGATGTGTTGTGAGATTGTTAACCATTGTCATAGGGCAACATGTGTAGTAACTGTTAAATGAGAAACTATTTTGTTCTGTAAGCCTTCATCTTAAGTGAGAATACAGCACAGCTGGAAGAGCGTAGTCAATGTCACTGAACTGTGTATGTAGAAATTTTTGAAACGGTGTATCTTTGGCTATCTGTATTTTCATCAAAAAAAAAAAAAAGGTTGAGAATTTAGAGGCTTAATATGTTGTGGGGTTGTTAACCAATGTCATAAAACAACATGTGTACTACTGTTTCATGAGAAACTATTTGTTCTGTAAGCCTTCACCTGAAGTACAATAAAATAAAATAAATAAAATGAAGTGAAACAATATTTTCATACCAGCAGTGCGATGGATCACCTTCATATGGTACTTCTCACCATGGTCTTGTAAATCCCACCAAATGACTGGGTGGGACTACGTAAATAAGGTGCTTGTGACCCACCAAGGGGATTGGAAAGCTTGCTGATAATGCAAATAAGGTGCATGGTGGCTTTAGGGGGGTTGTTGTTACTGTCAGGTGCCATAGAGTAGGTTCCAACTCATTAGCAACCCTATGTACCAGTGAATGAAACAGGGCCAAGTCCTGTGCCATCCTCACAATCACTGTTATGCTGGAGCCCACTGTTGCAGCCACTGTGTCAATCCATCTCATTGATGGTTTTCCTCTTTTTCTGCTGGTCGTCTACTTTACCAAGCATGATTTCCTTCTCCAGGGACTCTTCCTTCCTGATAACTTGTCCAAAGTATGTGAGACAAAGTCTTGCCATCCTTGCTTCTAAGGAGCATTCTAGCTGTACTTCTTCCAAGACAGATTTGTTCATTCTCACAGTCCATGGTATATTCAATATTCTTCACCAACATCATATTCGAAGGCATGAATTCCTCTTTGGTACTCTTTATTCACTCAGCTTTCACATGCATATGAGGCGACTGAAAATACCATGGCTTGGGTCAGGCACACCTTAGTCCTTAAAGTGACATCTTTGTTTTTTAACACTTTAAAGAGGTCTTTTGCAGGAGATTTGCCCAATGCAATGTGTCATTTGATTTCCTGACTGCTGCTTCCATGGGCAGCAGCTGACTGTCAATCCAAGAAAAATGAAATCCTTGACAACTTCAATCTTTTCCCCATTTATCTTGATGTGAGGATTTTTGTTTTCTTTATAGTGAAGTGTAATCCATACTGAAGGCTGTAGTCTGATCTTCATCACTTAGTGCTTCAAGTCCTCTTCGCTTTCAGCAAGCAAGGTTCTGTCACCTGCATATCACAGGTTGTTTATGAGTCTTCCTCCAATCCTGATGCTGCATTCTTCTTCTCATAGTCCAACTTCTCAGATTATTTGCTCAGCATACAGAATGAATAAGTATGGTGAAAGGATACAAAGCTGATGAACACCTTTCCTGATTTTAAGCCACATGTATCCCCTTGTTCTGTTCGAATGACTGCTTCTTGATCTATGTACAGGTTCTGCATGAGCACAATTAAGTGTTCCGGAATTCTCATTCTTCACAATGTTATCCATAATTTGTTATGATCCACACAGTCAAATGCCTTTGTATAGTCAATAAAACACAGGTAAACATCTTTCTGGTATTCTCTGCTTTCAACCAAAATCCACCTGACATCAGCAATGGTATCTCTCATTCTACATCCTCTTCTGAATCCGGCTTTAATTTCTAGCAGTTCCCTGTCCAGGTAGTCCTACAACCACTTTTGCAAATAAGATGTATGGAACCCTAAGGAGGTGACTGGTCCGTTTTGCCATCCTGCTAGGCTTAAAATGAGCCATCTCAGAGGTGGAAAGGCAGGAACCTCATTACCACCAAGAAAGAAGAGCTAGGAGTGCAGCACATCCTTTGTACCCGGGATCCCTGATCTGAGAACCTCCTAGACCCAGGAAACAGAGAAAGAGCTCTGTAACACAGGAGACAGCAGAGACGGCAGCAGCAGAGGCAGCAGAACCAGGAGACCAGCAGGAGATGACACAGTGGGCTTGCCAGCCCATGATAAAGCTCAGCACCTTCGGGCAGGAGGCTTACTGGAGGAGTGGGGTGCCTGCGGGCACTTGGCAGAACTAGGCTCACCAATCTACGAAGCTAGAGAGCTGAGTGCCTTTGGGCAGAAGGCTTGCTGGTGGAGTGGGGTGTCTCCAGGCAACTGTCGATGGAGCTAGGCTTGCCAACCTATGGAGCTAGAGAGCTGAGCACCTTCGGGCCAAGGCTTACTGGTAGAGCAGGGTAACTCTGGGCACTTACCAGTGCAGCAAAAGATCTTTGCCGGGCCAAGCGGCCCAGTGCCAGAGAGAGGCCTGTCTGCAGGCACAGCTGAGAAGAAGCTGTCCTGATGGAAGAACTGTATCGAGTCATTTCTGATCCTGAATTATAACCTGTTACTTCCTTAATAAACCCCATAACTGTGATTATGGTCTGTGAGTTCTGTTGTAGCCACTGCAACGAATTATTGAACCCAGTAGAGAAACAGAGAGTGCTATGGGAGGGACAACTGGTGTCAGAATTGGTAAAAAGTCTGGAGGGTGTAGGCACGTTTGACCTCCAACCTCATAGGAATCAGCCTAGGGCTGCTGACGTTGATGGTGATTCTCTCTTTCTCCCCTCTTGTGAAGTTAGAGGAGGTCAGACACCCTCCGTCATGCCACCATTTTTTACAATACCAAAAAACAGGTCTTGTCACCATAATACCTGTTGTTGTTAGGTGCCGCTGAGTCAGTTCTGACTCTTAGCAACCCTACATACAACACAACAAAACACTGCCCGGTTCTGCACCATCTCACAATCATTGTTATGCTCGAGCCCACTGTTATAGCCACTGTGTCAATCCATATCATTGAGGATCTTCCTCATTTTCGCTGACCCTCTATTTTACCAAGCATGATGTCCTTCTTCAGGGACTGGTCCCTCCTGATAACAAGTCCAAAATACTAAGACAGAGCCTCTTCATGCTCGCCTTTAAGAAGCATTCTGGCTGTACTTTTTCCAAGACAGATTTGTTTGTTCTTTTGGCAGTTCATAGTATATTCGGTATTCTTTGCCAATACCATAATTCAAAGGCATCAATTCTTCTTCAGTCTTATTCATTGTCCAGCTTTCACATGCCTATGAGGCAACTGAGAATATCACAGCTGGGGTCAGGTGCACCTTAGTCCCCAAAGTGACATCTTTGCTTTTTAACACTTTAAAGAGGTCTTTTGCAGCAGATTTGCCTAATGCAATGCGTCATTTGATTTCCTGACTGCTGCTTCCATGGGCGTTGTTTGTGGATCCAATTAAAATGACATCCTTGACAACTTCAATCTTTTCTCCGTTTACCATGATGTTGCTTACTGGTCCAGTTGTGAAGATTTTAGTTTTGTTTATGTTGGGGTGTAATCCATATTGAAGGCTGTAGTCTTTGATCTTTGTCAGTAAGTACTCTTCACTTTCAGCAAGCAAGGCTGTTGTCATCTGCATATTGCAGGTTTTCGAAGAGTCTTCCACCAATCCTGATGACACGTTCTTCTTCATATAGTCCAACTTCTCGGATTATCTGCTCAGCATACAGACTGAATAAGTATGGTGAAAGAATGCAACCCTGAAGCACACCTTTCCTGACTTTAAAACACACGGTATCCCCTTGTTCTGTTCAAATGACTGCCTCCTGGTTTATGTACAGGTTCTTCATGAGGACAATTAAGTTTCTGGAATTTCCATTCTTCGCAATGTTATCCATAATACCTACACATATGGAAATAATAAAGGATGTTGTTCTTCAGGCAAATGGGAGATGCAGAAAGGAATAAAGCACAATAAAAAGTATAAAAAATGAAACTCATTGCCGTCAAGTCAATTCCAACTCACAGCAACCCCATAGGACAGAGAAGAACTGCCCCATAGGGTTTCCAGAGAGTGACTGGTGGATTTGTACTGCCAGCCTTTGGTCACCAGCCAAGTTCTTAACCACAACACCACCAGGGATCCAAAAAGTATAAATATATGGGTAAATATAAATATTGGCAATATCGCCTTGTGCTGCTTAAAATGTATATAGAAACAAAACAAAGTATGTAACAGAAAAACAAAATAGCATATAATCCCTAAAAAAAAAAAAGTTCTCATACTCTCAGGAAAAGATTAACTGCTAGAATTAGATTTAAATCTGTTTACAGATCAGTGGTAACTTGTCTCACTTCACAGGTCACATTTCTGAAAGCCAGTCAATCAATAACAGCCATACCTCTGAAATTCAGACAATCATCAAGAGTATCACTCCAGTGAACATGTTTCTGAAAGTCAGCTGATCAACAACATCCCAGCAACCAAGTTTCTACGGCTGACTTCAACCCACTCTCATCCTTGAAAGCCCACCAATCCCTGAACTCCAAACTTCCCCAAAACCCTATACAAGGAGTTAGAAGCATTTTTTTATTCAGATATTGGGTTATTCTGATAAAATGATCAAATATTTACAATGTCCAGGCATTAAAAAAAAAAAAAAATTGGAGAGGATACACATCCTTAAATTGGTAACATTAACAACAACAGCAGTCCTTTTAGATAGTAAGTAAATAAAAGAAAATGTCTTCATGCTGGAAAAGAGGAATACAAATATTCTTGAGATTTAACAGGGAGTGTCATTAAGGTAGGAGCCCTGGTGGCGCAGTGGTTAAGAGCTCTGCTGCTAATCAAAAGGTTGCCAGTTTGAATCTACCAGCTGCTCCCTAGAAACCCTATGGGGCAGTTCTACTCTGTCCTATAGGGTTGCTATGAGTCAGAATCGACTCAATGGCAACGCGTTTAGTTTTGGTTTTTGGTCACTAAGGTAAGGAGTGCTGTGGTTAAGTACTCAGCTGCTAACCGAAAGGTCAGTGGTTCAAATTCACCAGCGGCTCCATGGGAGAAAGATATGGCAGTATGCTTCCACAAAGACGACAGCCTTTGAAACCTAAGGGGCAGTTCTACTCTGTCCTATAGTGTTGCTATGAGTCAGAATCAACTTGATGGCAATGGGTTTGGGTTCTTTTGGCCATCAAGGTAACACCAAGAGATAATATACCTACAGCTCCAATTACAATGATCCATCTCTTGTGCAGCTTGGGGTTCTTTATCTTATATGGGAATCAAGACTCTATTCTGCAAAGATAACAATTAGACTATCCCAAATGGATGGGATGTCCCACATACTCAGTGGACTCTGTCTTCTAACAAGAATGTGAAGGAGTAAAATCTTTCCCTTTGATAACTGGTAGAGAAGATTCCTGAGGATAATGATTCCATCCATACTTTCCTTTTTTAACTATAGTATACCTTCACATGTTGTAATTATTGGCAACAAGAAATAAACTACTTGGATCAACTACTTCCTATCTACTCAAAATGGTAACATTAACATTTAAAATCAAGAAAATAGAATGATATTCTAAAATATATAATTAGAATGCCACAGATCATTTAATCCATTCTGTCAAAACAAGGACTTTTTTTATTTGTTTTACTTCCTTTAAAAGAAATCTTACTTACTTTACTTTCTCTAACAGAACAAAGAAAAAAATTAGTAGGATAAACTTACAATGTACTTTCCCAATCAAACCTTAAAATGATTCTGGTTAACCACAAATTTGACTCAAGTAGTTAAGTATTTTTCTGAATGTATTTTGCAGAAACATATCTCACAACATACAATAATGTCATATAGTAATTGGGTTAGTGTTCTATAGATTTCCAAATTACTTCACTGATTATTCTTTTCAGTCATTCACATATAAAAGGATGACTTCTGTCCTTATAAATTACTTAAATAAACTAGATGCATTGCTAAAGTAACAATTTTGTAAACAGCTCTTTTATTTTGGGTTAAAACATAACCATAAAAAACTTTTGTTAAGTAACCCATTTCACTAAGCTAAATTCACACAAAAAATTTATACATATATGTATTTATTATACACATATACATACATAATCTAGCTCTATCATTTTCAAACATTCTGACAATATTTGAGAAAATAAACACAAAAATATTTTTTCAGTTATTTTTAAAAATTCAAAAGTATATAATTTTTTCAACTGTTTACCAGCTGTAAGTTATAATATAGAAAATTTAAGATAAACCATGAATATTATAAAATTTAAGAAAAATTCTAGATACAACTTCTTGAACTCACATTAATAAGCAAAACATACACTGACGCCAGTAAGGAAAAGGAGAATACCAGGTAATTTCTCAGTGATCCCCCAAAAATTATCCTAATAAATAATCATGTGGCTCCTAAATTTGCCACAAAGAAAAAGATATGTGGTAGGCTTTCATACCTCATACTAGAGCCTCTGTAAAACCTTTCTTTTTCACACTAATATTTCCTTTGTAACGAAATATGAGTCATATTCTAAATGTGAATTTTCAGAAATGAGATTAGCAAAACAATTTAAAAATACTTACTGTCTTGTTTCGTAATCTAATTATGTCTGAGACAGAGCCGGCTCCACAGTACTCCATAACAATCCAGAGGTCTGTGTTCTTAAAGTAACTGCCATAGTACTTTACAACATACGGGCTACAAGAAAATACAAACATAAATTTAGTTAATTCCTAGATTTTTTTCTTAATCCCAATACGAAGTATTTTCAACGTTTCATAATGTTATAATAAGTAAACTTAGTAAATAAACATCCATTGGAAGTCAAATTGTGTACACCTAGGGGTCACCAAACGCGTATGATTAGGCTTTAATTCATGGATGAAATTTAACAGGATTATAAGCCAGAGGAGGCCCAGCTGTTCTGAGTGATTCCCAAGAAAATCAGGGTTCATTTTGGCAAACAATTTACTGTTTAACATAAGGAACAAATGAAAATATATTTTTTTTAACTAAAGCATTTTAAACATATGTTTCTAAAGCAGTTTGCATTCAGTCATATATTAACATTCAACTTTAAAATATGTTATTTCAATGAGACCTAACTTTTTCTTTTCTCTTCCATTTTGGCCTTTGAAAATTCTGGAGAAAAATAATAATTTGTTTTGTTCTAAATTCAAATAATTAATATTATTAACTACTTAAATTATTTCTGAACTGAGGTTTTATGTCCTCAAAAGCAGAATAAACTATGATTACAGCCAAGTTATTTCCAGGAAGACTTATGAAGGGACAAATCACCACCACCATTAATATTTAAGGGCCTGCTACATACACTAATGTATAAAACACACTGCCCAACTCAAAGAGGTAGAGTATCCATAGTCACAGAATAAATAAAAAAGATAGAAAATAAAATGTAGCATAAACTAAGTAGTACACAGCTTACAAGAGTTCAAAGGAGGACATGACTATCGTGGAGCCATCAGAGAAAATTTCATGGAAGAGGTGGGACTTGAACTCAACTACGAAAAAAGGATTAAAAATTCAAAACGTAGGTGGAAAAGAGAGATAAAAACATTCCAGACAAGTGAAAGGCTGTGAGCAAAGGCACAAAAATCCAAAGGGAATAACCAAGAATGGCATTTCTAGAGGCCAATTTGTTCAACAGATATTTCTGAGTAGCTACTTTGCTGGTCATCAATATAACTAAAACATAGGAACCAAATAAGAAAAAATGGAAAGAACTATAAAAGACCCCATTATAGAGACCACCAAAGGAGAAGGCTAAGAGAAGGCTGTCAGGGAAGACTTCTCAGTACAACCTTCACAATTTGAGGTGAGTCTTCTCAGTAGAGCCTTTACAATTTGAGCCTAGTCTTGAAGAAAAATGTAGAGCAATTTGTTTGGAGCTTAAGGGCCTGAACTAAAACAGGTAGCTATAAGGCTAGAATTCAATCCCGTTCTGTCTCTAGTGCTTCTCATTACTTCTTGCACAGACTTGTTTCCCAACTCATCTACTTCACATAGTTTTCTTCTCCATTCTAATCTATGCCCCATATAGTTGGCAAAATTACTTTCCTTTAAGACAAAAGTAAAATAACCTGATCATATTGTTCTACTGATTGAAAAACTCCAATGGCCCTCCTAGAGGAAAAAAGTCTGCCTCATACCACAAAGAAGACCTTTCACAGTCTGCCTCTCACCCATGCCTCTCATTACCCCCACTCCCATCTCACACACTAAACTTCCAGACACATGCAACTTTGCCAGGTGTTGGGAAAGGAAAGTACACATTAAAACTCGTTGCCATCAAGTAGATTCCAACTCACTGCAACCCTATGAACATATTAAAACCAAAACCAAACTCACTGCTGTCAAGTCAATTCCATCTCATAGCAACCCTACAGGATAGACTAGAACTGTCCAATGGTTTCGGAGGCTGTAAATCTTTAAGGGAGCAGACTGCCACATCTTTCTCCTGCAGAGCATCTGATGGGTTCAAACCACTGACCTTTAGGTTAGCAGCTGAGCTCTTTCATCACTGTGCCACCAGGGCGCATGTATATATTTTAAATAATTTAAAAAAAAAAAAAAAAACCTGTTGCCATCAAGTCGATTCTGACTCATAGCAACCCCACAGGACAGAGCAGAACTGCCCCATAGGTTTTCCAAGGAGTGGCTGGTGGATTGGAACTGCCAACCTTTAGGTTAGCAGCTGAACTCTTAACCACTGCATCACCAGGGATCCATGTACATATCAAAAAAAAAAAACAAAAAAACAAAAAAACCCATTGCCATCAAGTTGATTCCAACTCATATTAGGGGTCCATAAATGTTCACTGAACCATTAAGAAAACACTTGTTACAAACAAATGAAACTAATATACAGAGTCAAAACTTCAACTTAGGGAAAACATAAAAAAGCTTTCTTTATATACATGTCTTTCGGGTATGAGTGCCTGTGTCAGAACCTTTGTGAGGAGTAGTACTCCTACACCTGTGATCCTTTTAAGAAATACCTATTACCAGGCCCCACATCTTGGAAGTTCTGATGGCACAAGTAAGGCTCTATAGGTAACTCTGACACAGACCCCTAACTAAGCTTCACTCCAAAAGAAAGACTGCAGATCCTTCCGGAAAAAGGGGGAAAAAAAAAAAAAAACTCTCTAAATATTAAATTTCTCAATCAAAATTTTGAAAGGTGTTGAGCAGCAGTGAGATCAAGATTATGTTCACTGAAAAGTACACAGAAAATGTGTATTTCATCTTGCCATTATACATTAAGTAAATCAACAACGCTAAGAGAAGGATTGAGAGTTCTTATGCAAAGTAGGTAATTTAACCAGGGCAGCTATCTGAAAAGTCCTGGCTATCTCTCTTTAGGAGTGAGTCAAGAGAAGACCTTCAGGGAAATGCAAAATTCTCTTGAAAAATAATTTGTGGTAAATTCTAATACACAATCAAGTAGATGATCAAGGTCCGACAGTTCTACATCATAAAGCACAGCCTCGATAATTTTAACCTACAAAGGTATTTAATCAGGCAGAACTAAACAGCCACATTAAGGACACATACCAAAATATAGTTTCTAGTATTCGTTCAAATTCAATGATTGACCAAGAACAAGACAAGGGATGCCCACTTTTAACACTACTGTCCAACTCTGTACCAGACATTCTAGACAGAGCAATTAGGCAAGAAAAAGAAAAAAAGCATACACACTGGAAATGAAAAAGTGAAACTATCTTTATTCGCAGATGACAAGATCCTATATAGAAAATCCCAAAGAATCCTCAAGAATTCTACCAGAGCTAATAAATAAATTCAGCAAAGTTGCAGATCACAAGATCAACATACAAAAATCTATTGTGTTTCTATACACCAGCAATGAACAATCTGAAAAGCAAATTAAGATAACAATTCCATTTACAACAGCATCTAAAAGAAAAAATTTAATCAGGGAGGTGAAAAACTTGTATACTGAAAACCATAAAACACTGCTGAAAGAAAGTAGAGAAGATCTAACCAAACAGAAAGACATTCTGTGTTCAGGGACTGAAAGAGTCAATACTGCTAAGATGTCAATATTACCCAAAGCGATCTACAGATTGAACACAATCCCTAACAAAATTCTAACGGCCTTTGTAGAAATGGAAAAGCAGATCTTCACATTTGTACGGAATTGCAAAGGGTCCCAAATAGCCAAAGCAATCTTGAAAATGAAGAACAAAGTAGGACTCACACTTCACTTCCCAATTTCAAATCACACCATAAAGCTATAGTAATCAAAACAGTGCAGTACTGGTATAAGGAGAGACATACAGACCATTGGAATAGAACTGACAGTCCAAAAATAAACTCATACATCCATGGCCAACTGATATTTGACAGAAGTGTCAAGTCCATCCAATGCTGAAAGAATAGTCTCTTTAACAAATGGTGCTGGGACAACTAGTCTTCACATGCAAGAGAATGAAGCTGGTCTCATAACTCAACCATATACAAAAGTTAACTCAAAACTGGCCAATGACCTAAATATAAGAGCTAAAATCATAAAACTCTTAGAAGAGAACACAGGAGTAAAGCTTCAGGACTTTGTGTTTGGCAATGGATTCTTAGATATGACACCAAAGGCATGATCCACAAAAGAAAAAACTGATAAACTGGACTTCATCGAAATTTAAAACTTGTATGCATCAAAGGACATTATCAACAAAGTAAAATGAAAACCCAGAGAATAGGAAAAAATATTTGGTTAACTATCTAGCCAGTGAGGGTTTAATATCCAGATTACATAAGGAACTCCTACAACTCAACAACAACAAAAACTCATCAAGCATGATGTTAACTGTGGGTGTTTCACAAATGTCCTTTATCATGTTGAGGAGTTTCCTTTCTATTCCTAGCTTACTGCATGTTTTTATCGTGAAACAGTGCTGGATTTTGTCAAATGTCTTTTCTGCATCAATTGAGATGACTGTGGTTTTTTCCCCTTTGTTCTATTAATGTGGTGTATTACACTGACTGATTTTCTTATGTTGAACCACCCATGCAATCCTGGGACTGCTATACTCTTTATCTGAAGGGTCTTTCCCTACTATCACAACTCAAAATAGAAACAGTATAAAAACAAAAGTGGAAAAAAAAAACTGAGGTAAGAAATGGAAAAAGTACTACATGTGGCGTAACTATGAGTGGGACCCGACTCCACAGCATCTAACAACAACAACAAGGTATTGATAAGGGTATATTTTTTAAAGTCCTACCATTACAAGGATGGGATAACTAGAGAAATGGCTTAATTTCACTACATACTTTTCATCAACATTCTACTGCAATTTTAATAGTTTTCCACAGCTTAATAGGGGTAAGATAAATAGTGCTTTTACAAAGGCAATGTGACTGTTCTCCTATGAGAATGGAATTGTTTCAAATATAAATCTAAATCATAGCAATTTATTTCTTGGCTCATCCAAAAAAAAGAATAAACACATACATTAAGTTGATACAAACTGCCAAAGTTCCTAACTAATCTTCCAATACAGTAGTTTTCAAATTTTTCTTTTTTTGGCCTTAGAACAAGTGTTCAAATGGAATCTCACCCAGAAACAGATAAAAGAGCTGCTGTGGTAGAAGCCAGGGAGCACTCAGTGCCACTCTCAGGAGGCCAGAGAAATATTCTATTCCCATCACATAGATCCTCTCTCCTCTTTGCCCAGTAAAATTAACGCATGCTTCAGGACTTAGCTTGAGTATGACTGCGTTGGGGTAGATTCCCCTGAATCTCCAAGGGTGAGGTGTTAGATATTCCTTCCAACCTGTATAGTTCCCCATATCCACCCCATCACATCTCTTATGATACTATATTGAAACACCCTTGTCTGTCTTCTGTCTCTTTCATCTGATCGAAAGTCCCTTTTGTACAAAGCCTGAGACTCATTTATCATTCTATCTCTTGTGCACAGCACATAAGACTTTGTATGTCATCCCCAGGATACTGGATTTATTTAGGCAATAGGAAGCCAGTTAGAGGCTTTAAGTAGGGAATGTCTTGATTAGGTTTGCATTTTTAAAAGATCACTCTAGCTTCAGAAAGGAAAATGGTTAGAGGAGGCAAAAATGAAAAAACAAAGTGAACAAATAGGAAGCTGTTGTAGAAAGATGAGCAAGAGCCGATAGGTTCCAAGACTCATAAAGGTAAGGGGAAAAGATACATAACAGCTGATATTGGAGACCCTGCCTTTCCTAGACCACATTCAATTTAGACCTCGAAAGCACAGCACTAGTCCCTGAACTATTTTTAACCTAAGATAGAATGATAATAGCAACAAACATGTACTGAGCACCTCGTGGGCCTAGCACCATGCTTTATTCAATCTTTCCTTTCCTACATCAAAACACAGGAACCACATTCTCATCAATTTACCAAATTAATAGCAAGGTCCGGAAAACGTTGCAATTATATATTTTGATCTGGGGGCCAAGGAATGTATTATTTTTTATAACTACTTGAACCGCAACCCATAGAGCCTTTATGGAAAATATGTAACACGAGTATGTGGCATACGCTAAAGAAAAACAAAACTGAAGAAATCCAAGCAGCAAAGTTCCCCTAGGATTATTCGGTCACTTCATTAGCCAAAGAGATTATAATATACAGATGTTATAAACTGTAAGGAAAGAAAGGTTCTTCATAGGTCTCTCACACTACTACGTATCTTGCTGGATATGCTAAGAATACAAGGCCTGCACTGCTCTTTACCTGGGCCATTTCTCAGGGTTGTGTTTGCAGCAAGCACCTTGGGGGATGAAGTAATGTCTCCCTCTGGGACAAAGAGCAGGCCTACTTACTGCTTACTATAAAACAGCAGGTTCCCCAAGCTCAGTGTTCCTCATCTGTGGTACAAACTCAGTGCATGCATACCATCCATGTAGGACTTCCACATCACTCCCATGGAACTTGAGAGAACAAGGGGAATCAATGCAAACCATGCTGCTTACTGGGCTATAAGTGACAGTGTCCTTTGTCTCTGACCCCGGAGTCTCATGTCCTCTGCCAGCATCTATAAAACAGTAACGGACTAACCTATTAGCTGCAAAGTAGGGTAAAATACCGGACCACTGCAGTTCTTGACATATATTTGCCCTAAGAGTAAACAGAACAGGAACACAATCTGAAATAAAAGATCTTCCTTTGAGAACAAACTGTACACAGCTCCCCTGAGATTTAATCTCTGACAAAAGCAGATCATCAGTTCTCAGCTGCCATGGTAGACAAAGCTTCTAAAATGATTAGGATAAATAATAAATGAATAAATAAGTAGCCTTAGCAAACATAATTCAAGCACTACTACTTCACATGGTAGCAACTCTGCAACTGTTGGATGGATTAACAAACAGATGAACAAATAAAGAAAATAAATGCTCATTCATTTTAAGTATATCCACTTGTAATCTGAATGACTGTACTAGGCAATTTTCTAGTTTTGATACTCCTATGCCTAAAATTCTAAATCAAAATCAATAATGTTTCAATGCATTACTTCATTATCTATCACAAGAGTGATCCCTCTAAAATACAAATATGACCATAACAATTTCCTACATAAACCCTTCAATCCCTGTGGCAGCCACTGCTAGATGCCTACCAATGTTTCCCCCTCCTTTTTTCTTATCAACCGAGCCCTGATCTGACTTAGGATAACAGTGTGTCCACACCCCCTCAGTTCTAAATCATTCTGTGACACAATTCTGACAAATAAAACACAAGCTGAGGGTTTCTAGGAAAGCCCCTTTCTGCTTCTTCCCTTCTTCCTCCTGCATGGAATGTAGAGAGAAGGTTGAGGCCGCAGCAGCCATCTTGTACCCATAAGATAAAAAGCATGCGGACAAAGGTCCCAAGCCAAGGATGACAAGAGTATAAGAAGAAACCTGAGACACAAATATTCCTTTGTACAGCTGCACCAGCACTTCTTCCAGACTTTCTGTGAAGTGAGAATAACAAATCGCTTAGGTTAAGTACCTATAGGCTAAACATTGTCCTAATTTATACACTCTACATCCCTTATAGAATAAACACCAGGCTTCCTAACATGGCATACAAGACCCTTAGTGATCAGCTTCATTTATCTAGTGAAGCTCACTTCACGCCAATTTCTCTTATACTTTCCACTCCAGCAATTCTAAAGCTTGTTAGAATAACATACACCAGTGAGCTATTTTTCACCTCTCTGCCTATAATTCTCCTTACTCTCTTTCATTCCTCCATTTTTTCAGCAAATTACCTCCTCCTCCTCAGCATTTCCGACTTCCTGATTCCTCCGGCTGAGGTGGGTGCCCTGCCTCCTTGTCTCATATCACCCCATGCATCAGTCAGTACAGTGATTGTGCTGGAACACAACCATTTGCTTATGTATCTGTCCCCCAAACTAGACTGCCAGCTCCTCAAAAGGAAAAACAGTATCTTAGGTATCTTGTTATTCCTAGATCCTGGCAAAGTACCAGGTCCACTGGGGATGCTCAGTAAATGTCTGTTGAACTAGATTTACTAGTAAAAACTATTATATAATGTTGCTATTGATAGGTACCATCAAGTCGATTTAGACTCATAGCAACCCCGTGTGACAGAGTACAGCTATCCCATAGAGTTTTCTAGGCTGTAATCTTTACAGGAGCAGATCACCAGGTCTTTCTCCCACATTACCACTACGCAGGTTTGAACTGCCAACCTTTCGGTTAGCAGCCAAGCACTTAATATAGACTATCAACTGACCCCCTTAAATCAAAAAATAATTTTCATCCATAAATGAGCCCTGAAAATAGGAAAACTGCTAGAGCATTTTCTATCACCATGTTTCTTGATGTTATAACATCATTTTTGCTATAAGCAAAGAGTGATAAGTCCCAAAGACAACCCTAAACAGCTGTCCTCATCTTCCTTAAAGGATTAGTCTCACTTCCAATAGAAAATCAGGGGAAAAAAAACAAAACAGATAACCAAAGACTACATTTTCTTATACATTATTAGCAACACTTATCAAAATGGAAGTATATAAAGAAATAAAATCTCTTCATACCTGTCACATTGCTGCATTATGGAAATTTCTTTGATGATTTCCTGAAGATCTGATTCAACAGGCACTTGTTTAATTGCCACAACTTGACCAGATTCCTTATGTATTGCTTTAAATACACTTCCATAGGATCTAAAAGAAACCAAGACATTATTTTCTTTCAAACATCATAACTAACAGGGAAAAACATTCTATTATGAATTTTTGTCTATAGTCTTTTCCAGTTGAAGCACCACCACCACCACCACCAGGTGCTGTCAAGTCTATTCTAACTCATGGTGACCCCATGTGTTGCAGAGTAGAACTGTGCTGCACAGGGTTTTCAAGGCTGTGATCTTTCAGAAGCAGACTGCCAGGCTTTTCTTCCAAGGCGCCTCTGGGCAGGTTCAAACCAACAACCTTTCGGTTAGTAGTCGAGCACTTAACTGTTTGTGCCCCTCAGGACTCCCTTCTAGTTGAAAACACTATTTAAATAGTGAAAATTAAAGTAAACAAATAACAATAAAGGGAAGTTCATTACTTTTAGCTTTATTGCTTCAATTATAGACTTAAAATATACAAGAATCATCAACTTCATAATAATTTGCTTGTATTTTTCTTATGAATAAAAGAAACAGACTTACGGTTTGTCAACTCAAACGCAGCATTAAGAAGACATAAATGGAAATTAAAAGAATGAAATGTAGATTAATAATAGCCAAAGTCTCAAGTTAGGAGAAAAGACTGACCTCACCTTAAGCAAAGTCGCCCCAGAATATCTAACTCCTATCCCTATTCAGAGTATTTAAATGCAACTGAAACTCTCACCTGGAGGACCTTACAACACCAAAATTAAAGAAGCAAGGAAGCTCAGTCATCTGGTTCCCTTTGAGTTACAGATCTAAGCCTCCTCAAACACGCCTTTCACTATCTTCTCTGCCTCAAGAACAAAATCACACACTCACGGGTAAATAAAATGAATGATAGTGGCCACTTACCCCAAAACTGTCTCTGCTACAACTTTTGACAACTAAATATTATGTTTTTAAAGCAAAAGCAATCAGGAAGAAACCCATTTATACCTAAGTATGAATCAGAAGACAAGCTAAGAACTGCTACCATTTACTGAGTGCTTATTATAAGCCAGGCACTATACTAAGTGTTTTATATGCATTATCAAATTCCTCTCTCTCAATTATCAGGTAAAATATTATTATCGCCATTTAAAGATGAGAAAACAGAGGCTCAGAAACCAATAACCAGCAAGGCTAGAATTCAAACACATTCTGACTCCAAATATCATGCTCTTCCTACTACATTATTTCTACAGAAAACTAAGAGCAAGCCATTGGAAGACATGGGATGCTTCCTAATATTAGGCATCTATGCACAGTAACATTAAAAATTTATCTTTCAAAATAAATGGCAAAGCATAAAGCAGCTATTTTAATGTTTTTATGCTATCCCTTCTTCTTTGGGCTTTCAGAAGTAATTTAATTCTGTTTGATACCCAAAGTCACCTTTGTACAGTATCAAAATATATACAAATGATACATATATGAGATATATGTATAAGTATGTGTGTATATATATGCATGTACATACAGAGACAAAGCAAGCACGCGAGCGCTTCTCTCAAAAGCGAAACAGAATTTTGTCTTAGATTATCTATTAACAATTAAGCAACACCATCACTCCCTTCTACGGTCTCATAGGCACTACAAAAGAGAAACTGGAAACCACATTTCCCAGAAACTCCTTCCCTGAATGGCTACCAGTTAAGAGTTTGCCAGAGCTAAGAAAGTGCATGAAATCTCAATGGCAAAAAGTTAAGAGGAAAACCATTATTCTCCAGATGCAGTGGCAGTAGATGCACTGGCAGATGTAAGATGCACAACCACTTCCTGCTCAGCTTTTGATAACCACCACACTGCTATGCAGACTGAGATAGTTGGTGGAGGTTCTCAAAGATTCTTGAGAATTCCAGGGGCTTCTCAGAGTGCTGCTGAACATGGCCCACTTCAGTGCTTCAGGTCGAGATCGTCAGTGCTGGCTTCTCTGACCTTCGGCAGCAGTTTCATGACCTTTGCATCCCTGGCCCTTTCACAAGTCATTTGAGCTCCAAATTTTATATTAAACTCCTTATACCCAGACTGTACAGAGCAGCTTCTCTTTTCCTAACCAAGCCCTGACACCAATACAGTATTTGGTACAAAAAGTGGTTTCAAGGGAAAGAATTAAAGATGAAAATCTTGAATTAGGTCTCTCTCATTAGATTGAAGACAGTAATGACTTCAATGCTAGTGGCAAATACAGCACTGACAGTCCATGGCATTCAGTGGCAACACAGATGCTTAAATTATCACCCATAGCTGCCTGGAGTCTAGGCAAACCTTCAGGAGATCAAATAGCAGTAGCAACAGAATATTATGGTGAAAACCGAATACAAGTACTGCAGAGTGGGCTGGCTGCCTCTGCCTGCAGTGGAAAAGTTGTAGAACAAATACAACAAGCTCAGGGCTTAAACTCCCAACTCAGGATTCAAAGAATCAGAAAGCTTCTCAATGTCCTGTGGGAAAAAAATTTAATAAGGCATCTTATTTTGATTTTAAAGGGTTTCTCTTACTCACAAGCCCAAAAATTAACCATAAAAGCCCGACCCACACTACAAAAGTACTGACTTGTTTTTTCACAAAGAACTGCTCTACAACACTGCAAATTTGTCTTTTCTGGCTAGAAAAGGGTTCTGGCTGCTGCTGTCGTGTGCTATCTAGTCAACTCCAACTTACTGCAACCTCATGTGACAGAGCAGAACTGCCCCCACCCATGGGGTCTTCTTGGCTGTAATCTTTAAGGAAACCGATTACCAACCAGGTCTTACTCCTCCAGAGCCAAAGCTGGGTTCAAACCACCAACCTTTCAGTTAGTCAATAACAAAACCATTACCTCATGAGTTAATGAAAAAGACTGCATGCTTCCTTTATTTTAACTTCTAGAGGTCTTATAGCTGCAAAAAGGTAAAAGGCCAAATTTTCAGGAGTTACTTTTTTAATGCTAACTCAATAACCTTGTCACCATGGAAATTCGTATTCATTAAGCAAAAACGTATTTAAGGCTGTGTAAAATCTCCAATCCTCAAGAGCGTCTTCTCTTTTTGCTGGGAGACAGATGCTTCTCCAATCTGCAAATTGTTTATTAAATCATGAAACAAATACTATATTATTTTTTGTGCTGATTCAAAGCTTTATTTTTTAATAACTGTAACTAGCCTACTTTGAGCCACTTGTTTTTAGAAACAAAATTATCTCCCTGCATGCATACAGAATGACTGCTCAAAATAAACCTTACGTTTTAATTTGTGTTTTCTTTTTAACAGCCCCAAAAGAATATCTTCATTTTTGTAGACACATGGCTGAGATTTCTGAAAACCAAACATGAAGTTTGATCTTACTAGAAGATGAATTACACTGCAAACTAAATTCACAACATCACCAGGTCAGCTGTGCTAAAATTAAGACACTTAACAGTAAAGAGAGGTACCCAGAAGACTGGTATTGGGACATTTAGGTAGGTGCATATTAATCTGAGTACTCTGAACCTCCAAACCCCACCAAGCCTCTCTTGCCAGCAAAGCAATCCTGCCCCTTGTCCGAGACGATTAGCCTCATAATGCCTGAAGACTCTATAATGGCCTACCTGAGGAAATCATCTTTTAGGGAGTGTAGATTCTACTCTAGACCACCCCACCATTTCTCACTGTTTCCAGACCCATAATTACATTTATATCCCTGCAGACACCTAAGTGATGAGTTTAAAATCTGATCCAAGAGTAGCTCTATTCACATCAAAAAAGTTGTAAGATTTTGTCAGTTTATATCAGCAGAATTCTAAAGAATACATGTGAGAATGGATTCCAAGGATTCTAGGGAGAAAGGTATTTACTGATACAGATACAAAGACCAGAAATTCCAAATTCAGTATGTAAGTAAAACAGTTGGGAGTGGTCCTAAGATCTTGCTTGGCTACTTAACTGAAACCTGGTATCAACAGTAACCTACATTAAATATACATTAAAGGAAGGAGATCAAACGTTCAAGGAGATGAAATGCTGGAATGGATACATTATATGTGACTTGCACACTTATCCACTACATATGTTCCTGAAAAGATCCAGAGAATATTCATTTCAGCAAGGTGAGGGAAGAACCAGCGTCACTGAAAGTTCTATAATGCAGGCTAGGGATCACAACAGGAGACGCCAACACTGAAATGGGTTCCCTGAATTCAATAGTTGATGGAATCCAGAACAAGGGAAGACGTGGCAACATCTAGCCACCTGAGACAAGGTAGGAATGGTTACCATAATGGGCAGCAAAGTAAGACTGAATTACAGTTTTCTGTTTTTGTATATCTAGGTTTTGATATTAAAGTTACACTGGCTTCATTAAAATAACTGCAATTATTTGTCTTTTAAAGACTGAATAAAAATCAACTTTAAGCCCAGCTGGTTTCTTTTTTTTAATTGTTGTAAGATACACATAACATAAAATTCATCATTTTAAAGTACACAATTCAGTGGCATTTAATACTTCCACAATATTGTGCAACTATCACTACCATCTAGTTCTAAAAGATTTTCATCACTCCAAAAGGAAACCCCATACCCATCTGGCAGTCACTCCCCATTCCTCCCTCTACCTAGCCCCTGGCAACCACCAATCTACTTTCTGTCTCTATGGATTTGCCTATTCTGGATATTTCAAATAAAAGAGATCATACAATAAATGACCTTTTGTATCTGTCTTCTTTCTCTCATCATAATGTTTTCAAGGTTCATCCACATTATAACATGTATCAGTACTTCATTCCTTTTAATAATATTCCATTGTACAAATATACCACATTTCGTTTATCCATTCATCAGTGGATGGGACATCTGCGTTATTTTCTCCTTTTATCTATTATGAATAGTGCTGCTATGAGCTGGTACCTTTTTAATTAGTAGCTATTTAACCACCTTGCCATTTTTCTGTGGTAACTGACCTAAGTTTTAACTTCTTTTGAGGTCAATTCAGATAATTTATATTTTATTAGGAAATCATATACTTCCTCGGGGTTTTCAATTAGTTATTGAGCACTATATACTACTCCCTTAATTCTTTAAATCTATTCTCTATCAGTGGTTGTATCTTCTTTCTTATTGAAAATTTTCTGTATTTTTGCTCTGTTTTCTTTAGTCAATACAGAAGACATTTATCTATTTTACAGATATTCAAAGCAGCTTTGAGATATATTTATCTGTTCTAATTATTTTTGCTTTCTATTTCATCAATTTTAGCTTTTTCCTTTATTAATTCTCTCTTCCTATTTTATTTTGGTATATGCTATTATTCTAAGTTCTTTAGATAAGCACTAAGTTCCTTTATTTTTTGTCTTTCTTCTTTAATAATGGAGGAATTTAAAATTAAAACATTTCCCCTAAAAGCCAGCATCTAAGATACTCCACTGGTCTCACCCCATCTGGAGCAAAGGAGAATGAAGAAAACCAAAGACACAAGGGAAAGATTAGTCCAAATGACTGAAGGACCACAAGTACTACAGCCTCCACCAGACTGAGTCCAGCACAACTAGATGGTGCCCAGTTACCACCACCAACTGCTCTGAAAGGGATCACAATAGAGGGTCCCGAACAGAGCTGGAGAAAAATATACAACAAAATTCTAACACACACAAAAAGACCAGACTTACTGGCCTGACAGAGACTGGAGAAACCCCAAGAGTATGGCCCCTGGACACGCTTTTAGCTCAGTAATGAAGTCACTCCTGAGAGTCACCTTTTAGCCAAAGATAAGACAAGCCCATAGGACGAAACAAGACTAAAGGGGCACACCAGCCCAGGGGCAAGGGTTAGAAGGCAAGAGGGGACAGGAAAGCTGGTAACAGGGAACGCAAGGGAGAAGGGAGAGTACTGACGTGTCTTGGGGTAGTTAACCAATGTCATAAAACAGTATGTGTACTAATTTTTTAATGAGAAACTAGTTTGTTCTGTAAACCTTCATCTAAATAAAAAATAAAAAACATTTCCCCTAATTAACGTTCTGCTGTATTCAACAGATATCAGTATGATATGCTCCTTTTCATTGTTTTCTAGATAATTTGTCATTTCCCCAATGGTTTCTTCTTCAATCCATAAATTACCTTGAATTATGTTCACTAATTTCCAATTCGTGCATTTTTTGCAATTATTTATTTCTAATTTTACTAAACTATAACTAGAAAAAGGAGCGCTGGTGGTGCAATGGTTAAGCCCTCGCTGCTAACCAAAAAGGTCAGTAGTTCAAACCTAGCAGGGACTCCACCGGAGGAAAGACCTGGCAATCCACTCTCATAAAGATTACAGCCTAGGAAATCATGGGGGGCAGCTCTACTGAGTCCTACAGAGTCACTATGAATCGGAATTGACTCGAAGGTACACAACACCAACCAGAAAATGTGAACTGTAAAAATCTCCAATCTTTTTTTTTTTTTAAATCAGTGGTCCATGAACATAACAAAAAAAAAGGGAGACTGCAAGGTTGTGTGTGTGTGTGTGTGTGTGTGTGTGTGTGTGTGTGTGTGTGTAAAATATGTATTCGTTATATTTACATATATATATATACACATACATATATATATAATCACGTTTACTGTTTACAATGTTTACAATGCCCTTTCTTTTTTTTTCTATTATATCTGTCCACTTCTGAAAGAGATATATTGAAATCTTCCAGACCATCACACTTTTATTAGATTCCCCTGACATTTCTAGTAACTTTTCTTCATAAATTTGGCTGCCATGGTGTCTAGCACACGTTTCATTATAAATTATCTTTTATATCATTACCTAATGTCTCGCTTTATCCAGTTAAGATCTTTTAAACTTTACTAATTTATCTGATATAAATATTACCACGCCTACTTTCTTTTTGTTTTTATTTACATGTTTATCTCTTTCTTCAACTCTGTATTTTCATCCTTTGTTTTACATGGGTCTCATAAACAGCATAGAGCTAGGCTTTGCATTTTAATCCAGTAATAGTTTGACTTTTAATGGAAGAATTGACATTTAGTGGAAAATATGCTTGATTTTATTCCTTTCGTCTTACATTTACCTTATATTTTACAATTTTGTTTTCTCTATTTCCTTTTCCTTGTTCTTGCTGATTTTGTCTACTGTGTACAGTCAATTCTCGTTACTTGCGGGAGTTGTGTTCTATAAAGTCACCACCAATACTGAATGAGTGAATATTGAACAAGATTGTTCAACCTTAGCTGGAAATGTGCATATCAGCAAATTAAGTTTTTCACCGCTCTATGCATGTCCACGAATGACTGTGCAAGCACCTGACTATGGATTGTGGGGTTAAAATAAATTTTAGCAAGTAAGAGAATACCGGGCACCAATATGGACTCCACGAACAATGAGAACTAAATGTACCTTTTATAATTTTGGAAGTTCTGCTACACTTTGCCATTCCATTAAATGCTCCTTACCATTCCCTGCGCTCAAAATAGGATGTTTCTCTACTGTTATACTGAAACCATATCAAGTAGTCCTCTGCCAATACACACTGTTTCCTCACTGAGACACTGTATTTCTATTAATCACTCTTCCCCAAATAAAATGAGATCCAAGGTCTTCAAAGATGTTTAAAATGGCTTTATGTTCACTTATCTAACAAAGTAAAAATCTTTCACAAACTTATAAATTCTTATAAATATGAAAGAATGTCATATGGGATGAACTAATTAAGAAACCTCTTAGAAATCATTTTACAGCTTATTTCTTGCTTTTTTCTTATCTACATGGTCTACTTCTCTGAGAAACAGTATTACTAGATCTACCACACTGATTGCTACAGAGTACCTTAACTGTAATTGCTATTACTATTCAATTCAAGCAAATGTACTCTAATTGGAAGATTAATATTCTTTAAATTGTTTTGTCATTATCTGAATACTACTTCCATATATTTTGTACTTACCCTTCTCCAAGCTTCTCTAACACATCAAAAACTTCTTCAGGCTGCTTGGTCAAGCTGTCTTCACTCAGCTTTTTTAGCTTACTGACAAGGAAATAATAAGGAAGGAAGAAAACATTTTTTCTTTAGACCTTTTATAAAGTATTTTACTTTATTTTTAACAGACAATATATTTAGATGGTTCAAATAAATCAAACAATACAAAAAGTTATACAGTAAATATATAGTGAATAGTCCCATTCCAACCTCTGTTCCTCTTCTGCTCACCTCCACCCCAAATAATCACTTTTTTAGCTTCTTGTGAAACCTTCATGTAACTATGAATATACATTCTTATCACAACCACCTCATTTTTAACACACAAAATACATTATTTTATACACAATATTAGGTACTTCTCACTTCACAGTTTATAACCTATACTGAAGGTCTTTACAACATAAGTATATATTTGTCGTTGTTAGCTGCCATCAAGTCGACTTGAACGCATGGCAAACTTTTTGTAGTCTATCTGACTGTTTGCCATACAGAAGGGTCTTTGTTTGTTTGCTTGTTTGTTTTAATTGCCCACTTGTACGGCATGTGCAGGTATCTGGAAGCTAGAAGAGAGAGAGATTATATATACTGTGTTTGACAGACCAAAAATAATTCAGTATGAAGCATAAAGTTAAAATGATTAATGTGCAGAGGTAAGCAGAGTCAGGTTAAAAACAACCTTTAAACCATGTTAAGTATCTCTACTTTAAAAAGGTCATTTTCGGAGGCAGGGCCAAGTTGGCAGAGCAGTCAGACGCTTCCACTGAACCCTCTCACAACAAAAACCTGAAAAAACAAATTAATTGATCATATATGCCAATCTGGGAGCCCTGAACATCAAAGGCAGAGTTGAGGAACCAGACTGAGGGGCAGGGGGAGAGAGAGATGGTTTGGAAGCAGCGAGGAGGTGCCAGACCTGACCTGGCCAAGAGCCTGAGCACTTCAGGCCTGATCAGCTCAGGGGTGAGTGGTGAGGCAGCAAAAGGCAGAGCTCAGAAGGCGTGTTTTCTGCACTAGAAGAGACCCAGCACCAGAGAGTCTACATGGCCACCCAGAACCACTGAGAAGCAGCCCTGGATCGGCGAAACATAAGTAATTGCGTACAGCCTATGGCACGGATCAAAAACACTCCCCTCAGGGAAAAACCTCTCTCCCATTTACCTCCCTGCTCCCTGATCTGCACTGGGTCCTGGACTGGCTTCAACAATTGCCGAGTCCCCTGTGCCGGAAGTAGGACCCGTCATACACCCAGAGCCATTCTCCCTGTCTTGGAGAGCGAACAAATTAACAGAGGAGAAAAAAAAACTGCCAGCTCCCCTGAGGCAGGAACCCACAGTAGACACAGCTCCTTTGCCTAGGCAAAGGCATAAGGGATCCATGGACACTGAGTGCCTTTCCCCCTGTATAGACTTGTGTGGGCCCATCTCAACAACGTAGGCTTTCATTATCGCAGTACAACAGGGTATATACCAGAACTCTAACTTCAACTGTTTCAGCTGTGAAGTGGCAGGTTCCTGACATCTGACAATGCTCTGCCCATTAAGCAGGATCTTCACCAACCCACATCATGGGCCTGAGGACTGGTGGCTCCACCCACAACACCCAGCCACCTGCAATAGGGGCCCTTGAATAAGAGATGCCTCCCAGTCCTTATAGCCGAAAGGATTAGGTGCTCATACTCCAGCTAAAAACCCACCCACCTCCATCTGTAATTTTCATCAAAAAAAAAAGGTTGAGAATTTAGAGGCTTAATACGTTGTGGGGTTGTTAACCAATGTCAAAAAAAACAACATGTGTACTACTATTTCATGAGAAACTATTTGCTCTGTAAGCTTTCACCTGAAGTACAATAAAATATATATAAAAATAAAAAAAAATAAAAAATAAAAAAAAACCCACCCACCTACACGCTCTAGGGAACAGGGACACGCCTTCCTCCTGGACACTCGGGGGTGGCAGTCAGCCACCTGCCGTGCTCATAGTATGTCCTCCTGTTGCAGCCAGATGCCTGTGCCTATACCAATCACCCATGTCTGTCTAGGACTATAAGTAAGAGCCTACACCACACACCTGGTGGCCATCTACCTGGGCATCTGAGCTGAATCCATACAAGAGAAGTGGGCGGACAACAGAGCTCACATACCTATTAACAGATTTAACCACCTGGTGACAGGACATTAGAACTTCAAAGATGCCAATAATCCAACAGCTCATACGAGCAACCTACATGGGTATTTCAAAACAAAATAACAAACTAAGACACAATAAGCAAACACAAAATAAATACATATAATAACCTACTGATGGCTCAGAAACAACAGTCAATATTAAATCACATAAAAAGGCAACCCATGATGGTTTCAGCAAGTTCCCAAAATAAAGAATCTAGAAATTTTGCAGAGAAAGAGAATTTCTTGGAATTACCGGAGGCAGAATACAAAAGATTAACACAAAAAACTCTTCAAGAAATTAAGCAAAAGGCAGAACATGCAACAGAAAAAATTTAAAACATTAGAGAAGAGCATCATGACAAATTTAACAGGCTGCAAGAATCCACAGAGAGACAGCAATCAGAGATCCAGAAAATTAAAAATAAAATTTCAGAATTAGAAAACTCAACAGAAAGTCATAGGAGCAGAACTGAGGCAAAGGAAGTGAGAATTAGTGAGACTGAAGATAAATCATTTGACACCAACTTATTTGAGAAAAAATCAGGTAAAAGGATTAAAAATGTGAAGAACCCCTAAGAATTATGTGAAACTCTATCCAGAGGAATAACCTACGAGTGACTGGTGTACCAGAACGGGGCGGGGGGTGGGGGGACACAGAAAATACCGAGAGAACTGTGGAAGATATGTTGGTAGAAAACGTCCCTGATACCGTGGAAGATGACAAGGTATCTATCCAAGATGCTCATCAAACCCCACATGACGTAGATACCAAAAGAAAATCACCAAGACATATTATAATCAAACTTGCCAAAACCAAAGACAAAGAGAGAATTTTAAGAGCGGCTAAAGATAAACGAAAAGTCACCTACAAAGGAGAGTCAATAAGAGTAAGCTCGGACTACTCAGCACAAACCATGCACGCAAGAAGGCACCGGGATGACGTATATAAAGTCTTCAAGGAAAGAAACTGCCAGACAAAATTTATATAGCCAGCAAAACTGTCTCTCAAATACGATGGCGAAATTAGGGCATTTCAAGATAAAAAGAAGTTTAGGGAATTTGCAAAAACTTACAAGAAATACTAAAGAGAGTCCTTCAATTAGAAAATCAGTAACATCAGATAACAGCCCCAGACCAGAACACAGGACAGAAAGCAACCAGATATTAACCAAGATAGGGAAGTCACAAAAGGAAATCAAAGCTAAAACACTGAAAATAAGGACATCAATGTGTAAAAGATGACAACATTAAAACAAAAACGAGGGACCTAAAAACTGGAGACATACATGTTTCACATGCAGAGAAAATCAAGGTGATATAAAGAAATGAAAGACGGGTATAAACTTAGAAAAACAGGGGTAAATATTAAGGTAACCACAAAGGAAACTAACAACCCTGCAAGTTGAAATACAAAACTAGAAAAATATGAAGACTCAGCAAACACAAAATCAACAACAATGAAACACATGAAAAGAAAATACATAAGGAAAAACGACTCAGCACAGAAAACTAAATGAAACAAAGAAACTGTGAACAACACACAAAAAAAGACATCAAAATGAAACCACTAAACTCATACCTATCGACAATTACGCTTAATGTAAATGCGCTAAATGCACCAATAAAGAGACAGAAAATGGCAGACTGGATGAAAAAAACATGATCCGTCTGTATGCTGCCTACAAGAGATACACCTTAAGACTTAAAGACACAAAAACACTAAAACTCAAACGATGGGAAAAAAATATATCAACCAAACAACACTCAAAGAAGAGCAGGAGTGGCAATATTAATCTCTGACAAAATAGACTTTAAAGTGAAACTCACCACAAAGGATAAGAAAGGACACTATACAATGATTAAAGGGTCAATACACCAGAACAACATAACTATAATAAATACGAGCCCAACAAAAGGGCTCCAAAATACATAAAACAAACTCTAACAGCACTGAAAAGAGAGGCAGACGGCTCCACAATAGTAGTAGGAGACTTCACCAAACCACTTTCGTGAAGGACAGAACATCCAGAAAGAAGCTCAACAAAGACATGGAAGAGCTAAATGCCACAATCAACCAGCTTGATCTCATAGACATATAGCAAACACTTCACTCAACAGCAGCCAAGTAAGCTTTCTTTTCCAACGCACGTGGAACATTCTCCAGAAGAGACCACATATTAGGCCATAAAGCAAGTCTTAACAAAATTCAAAGCATCGAAATATTACAAAGCATCTTTTCTGACTATAAAGCCATAAAAGTAGAAATCACCAACAGAAGAAGCAAGAAAAAAAATCAAACATATGGAAACTGAACAATACCTTGCTCAAAAACTACTGGGTTATAGAAGAAATTAAGGATGGAATAAGAACATTCATAGAATCAAATGCGAATGAAAACACATCCTACCAGAACCTTTGAGACACAGCAAAATCAGTGATCAGAGGTGAATTTATAGTAATAAATGCACACATCCAAAAAAGAAAAAAGGTCCAAAAACAAAACATTAACCCTATAACACAAACAAGTAGAAAGAGAGTGGCAAAAGAAACCATCCCGCAACAGAAGAAAGAAAGTAAGAATTAGAGCAGAATTAAATGAAACAGAGAATCAGAAAAATAATTGAAAGAGTTTACAAGACCAAAGGCTGGTTCTTTGAAAAGATCAACAAAATTGATAAACCACTGGCCAAACTGACAAAAGAAAAACAGGAGAGGAAGCAGATAACCCATAAAAGAAATGAAATGGGTGATATCACAACAGACCCAACAGAAATTAAAAGAATAACAGACTACTGTAAAAAATTGTCTAACCAATTTGAAAACCAAGAAAAAATGGACAAATTTCTAGAAACTCACTACCTACCTAAACCAACACAAACAGAAGTAGAACAATTAAATAAACCAATAAAAAAATACTGAAAAGGTAATTAAAAAACTCTCAATAAAAAAAAGCCCTTCTCCAGATAGCTTCACTGGAGAATTTTACCAAACTTTCAGAGAACAGTTAACGCCACTACTACCAAAGGTTATTTCAGAACATAGAAAAGAATGGAATACTCACAAATTCATTCTACGAAGCCAGCATAACCCTGTCAGCAAAACCAGGTAAAGACACCACAAAAAAAGAAAATTACAGACCAACATCTTCCATGAATATTGACGCAAAAATCCTCCAGAAAATTCTAACAAACAGAATTCAGCAACATATCAAAAAAATAATTCACCATGATCAAGTGGGATTTTTACCAGGTATGCAGGGATGGTTCAACATTAGAAAAACAATGGAACACATCACATAAATAAAACAAAACACAAGAACCACATGATCTTATCAATCAATGCAGAAAAAGCATTTGACAAAGCCCAACACCCATTCATGATACAAACTCTCAACAAAACAGAAGGGAAATTACTCAATATAATTAAGAGCATTTATACAAAGCCAAGAGCCAACAGCCAACACCATCCTAAATGCAACGACGTTGAAAGCATTCCCCTTGAGAACCGGCACCAGACAAGGATGCCCTTTATCACCACTCTTATTCAACACTGTGTTGGAGGTCCTAGACAGAGCAATTAGGCTAGAAAAAGGAACAAAGAGTATCCAAATTGGTAGGGAAGAAGTCAAACTGTCTCTATTTGCAGATAATATGATCTTATACGCAGAAAACCCCAAAGAATCCACAAGAAAACTACTGGAACTAACAGAAGACTTCAGCAAAGTTTCAGGATACAAGATAAATATACAAAAATAAGTTAGATTCGTTTACACCAACAAAGAGAACCTCGAAGAGGAAATCACCAAATCAGTAACATTTACAACAAACCCCCAAAAGATAAAATACTTAGGAATAAATGTAGCCAGAGACATAAAAAATCTATACAATGAAAACTACAAGACACTACTGCAAGAAACCGGAAGAGATCTGCATAAGTGGAAAAACATACCTTGCTCATGGATAGGTAGACTCAACATTGTGAAAATCTCATTTCTACCCAAAGTGATCTACAGATACAATGCAATCCTGATCCAAATTCCACCAGCATTTTCTAATGAGATGGAGAAACAAATCACCAACTGCATATGGAAAGGGAAGAAGCCCCAAATAAGTAAAGCATTACTCAAGAAGAACAAGGTGGGAAGTCTCACACTACCTGATTTTAGAACATATTCTACTGCCACGGTAGTCAAAAAAACCTGGTACTGGTACTACAACAGATACACAGACCAATGGAACAGAATTGAGAATCCAGACATAAATTCATCCACCTATGAGCAGCTGATATTTGACAAAGGCCTGAAGTCCGTTAACTGGGGAAAAGACAGTCTCTTTAACAGATGGTGCTGGCATAACTGGATATCCATCTGCAAAAAACTGGAACAAGACCCATACCTCACACCATGCACTAAAACTAACTCAAAATGGATCAAAGACTTAAATATAAAATCAAAAACGCTAAAGACCATACAACAAAAAAACAGGGACAACGCTAGGAGCCCCTAATACGTGACATAAACACAATACGAACCATAAGTAACAATGCACAAACACCAGAAGAGAGACTAGATAAATGGAAGCTCCTAAAAATCAAACACTTATGCTTATCAAAAGACTTCACCAAAAGAGTCAAAAGACAACCTACAGACTGGGAAAAAAATTTTGGCTACGACAAATCCAATCAACGTCTAATCTCTAAAATCTGCAACATACTGCAAAACCTTAACAACAAAAAGACAAACAACCCAATTAAAAAATGGGCAAAGGATACGAACAGGCACTTTGCCAAAGAAGATATTAAGGAGGCTAACAGACACATGAAGAAATACTCACGATCATTAGCCATTAGAGAAACGCAGATCAAAACTACAATGAGCTATCATCTCACCCCAACAAGGCTAGCACTAACCCAAAAAACACAAAATAATAAATGCTGGAGAGATTGTGGAGAGACTGGAACACTTACACACTGTTGGTGGGAATGTAAAATGGTACAACCATTTTATAAATCGATTTGACACTTCCTTTAAAAGCTAGAAATAGAAGTACCATAGGATCCAGCTATCCCGCTCCTAGAGAAATGAGAGCCATCACACGAATAAATACAGGCACACCCATGTACACTGCAGCACTGTTCACAATAGCAAAAAGATGGAAACAACGCAGGTGCCCATCAACAGATGAATGGATAAACAAATTATGGTATATCCACACAATGGAATACTAAGCAATGATAAAGAACAAGGAAGCCCTGAAACATAACATGGAGGAAGCTGGAACTCATTATGCTGAGTGAATTTAGTCACAAAAGGACAAATACTGCATAAGACCACTATTATAAGAACTCAAGAAAAGGTTTAAACACAGAAGAAAACATTCTTTGATGGTTACAAGGGTGGGGAGGGAGGATGAGGATTATTTACTAACTAGATAGTAGATAAGAATTATCTTAGGCGAAGAGAAGGACAGCACACACTACAGGGGAAGTCAGCACAACTGGACTAAACCAAAGCTAAGAAGTTTCCTGAATACAATATAACACTTTGAGGGGCAGAGTAGCAGGGGTAGGAGTCTGGGGACCATGGTTCAAGGGACATCTAGGTCAACTGGCATAACAAAGCTTATTAAGAAAATGTTCTGCATCCTACTTTGGTGAGTGGCGTCTGGGGTCTTAAAAGCTTGCAAGCGGCCATCTAAGATGCATCAATTGGTCCCGTCCACCTGAAGTAAAGGAGAATGAAGAACACCAAAGATACAAGGAAAGTATTAGCCCAAGAGACAGAAAGGGCCACGTAAACCAAAGACTTTATCAGCCTGAGACCAGAAGAACTAGATGGTGCCTGGCTACCACCAATGACAGCCCTGACAGGGAACACAATAGAGAGTCCCGGATGGAGCAGGAGAAAGGTGGGGTGCAGAACTCAGAAAACCAGACTTAATGGCCTGACTGACACTGGAGGAACCCCAGAAAGCACGGCCCCTGGGTTCTCTATCAGCCCAGAAATAAAACAATTTCCGAGGACAACTCTTCAGACAGGGATTGGACTGGACTGTGGGACATAAAGTGATATTCGTGAGGAGTGCACCTCTTAGCTCAAGGAGATACAAGAGACTAAACGGGCAGCTTCTGTCCGGAGGTGAGATGGGAAGGTAGAAAGGGTTAGGAGCTGGATGTATGGACATGGGGAATCAGGGGTGGGAAGGAGGAGTGTGCTGTCATAAGAGAGGGAGAGCAATTAGGATCACATAACAAAGTATGTATACATTTTTGTACGGGGAAAAAATTAATAAAAAGATGACTTTCCTGTAATGTAGAGAAAGGACTTGCAGTGAGCAAGAGGAGAGAAGAGAAGCCAGTTAGGAGCTAATTTAAAATATGGATGCATAGAATATAGTACTGGCAGTAAGAATGGAGAGAAAATTGACTATTCAAGATATTAAGGAGAAGAAATAAACAGAAAGTAGTTTTGATTAAATACGGGATGATAAGAGAAAGAGAGGAACCCTTGTGGTGCAATAGTTTAGTGCTCGGCTGCTAACCAAAAGTTCAGCAGTTAAAATCCACTCAGCAGCTCTGCGGAAGAAGAGACCTCACCTGGCGACCTGCTCCCATAAAGATTTCAGCCTAGGAAATCTTACTGGGCAGTTCTACTCTGTCCTGTAGGGTCACTATGAGTCAGAATCGACTCGACGGTACTCAGCAATAATAACAAGAGGAAGAAAGGGGTCGAGTATGACTCTTAACCTTTGGCTTATGTAACTGAGTGAATGGTAATGCCATTTACTGACTGTGATGGTTAATTTTATGTGTTGACTTGGCTAGGCTATGATTGCCAGTGGTCTGGCCAAACACTAGTCTAACTGCTGCTCCATATGTAATCAGCTGTAATGCAATGTAATTACCTTCCATAATGTAATTTATGTAATGTGATCTATCAGTTAAAAAGGGAGTTTCCTTAGGGAGTGTTCTACTTCTGGACTACAAACAGTATTTTAGAAGAACTCACTCGCTCTCTCTCTCCACTCTGCATTCCTCCTGTTACCTGACCTATGGATCATGGGATGCCAGCCTGCTGCCTAATCTATTGATTTTGGATTTGCTAGCCACACAGACAATCCCGTGAACCAGAAGTCCCCAGTCTGTCACATGACCTACAGATTTTAGATTTGCTATCCACCACAGTCATGTGAGCCAATCCCTTGAAGTAAATCAATCTCAATCTCTCTCCATATATATCTTTTTCTCTATATATATACACACACATATATATACATATATGGAGCCCTGGTGGCATAGTGGTTAACTGCTCAGCTGCTAACCAAAAAGGCAGTAGTTCAAATCCAAGTTCCTTGGAAACTTTATGGGGCAGTTCTACTCTGTTCTGTAGAGTCACTATGAGTCGTAATTGACTCAACAGCAACAGGATATACATATATATAACTAGTTCTGTGTCTCTGAGGAATTCTAACTAAGACAATGAACTAAGGAACATTAAGGGAAAAAGTCTGGAGAAAAATATGATGACTTCAATTTTAGTCATCCAAATGTAGATCCCCAGTAAGCAAATGGATATATGAATCCTGGGAGAGATCTGAGCTAGAAATATACTCGCTGGTGAGATCAATACAAAAAAGGAGCCTGAAGCCAAGAGAAAGAGAAAAAGCATTAAGAAAATGTCTAAGAAGAAATAAGGATCAAGAATAGAACATAGCCTAGGAAAAAACTGATATTTAGGAAATGAAGTCATGAAGGACAAAAAGGGACTGTTTCACCACATCAAAAGCTACTGGAAGTTCAAATAACTTAAAGACTTAAGGGCCCATTGCAAAACTTCCACTTCTGACCACCAAGGAGTAATAAGATTCAGAATTATCTGGCTGCTGTAAGAAACTAGAAAATTCAACCAAATATCAGAAGCAACTATTTTCTAACACTGGACATCAGGCAATAGAAGACTGAGATCCTTGCAAGAAGGAAAAGAAGATGAACCCTACCATCACCCAGGCTTTCAGTCTAAATGCAATCTCCAGTATATAGCACTGGGAAGGAGGAACCAAAACAGAGTCCAGCAATTTTAGTGAGTTAAAGAAACAGAGACTGGAGTTTGTGGAGGCCCTGGCAACTAGAACTGTAATAAAGAATACTCAAAAGAAGGGAACTATACAAAGAAAGTGATCCATCAATTTGTCTAGGAGTTTCCTTAAGTATTTCACTAAATGTCAATCCGTGCATGCTTACAACAGAACCCTACAAAGCCCAGCAAAAACAAGTTCCTAAGAGGAAGAAAAATGACCACGAAGCTGTAAGAAGAACAAGTCCCAGATGTCACACAAGACTAAAAATCTTTCTCACCCAGCACTATAGAGAATTCTGTGACTACAAGGGTCAATCACTAGAAACCCCGGAAGGGCCTTCTTTTAGAAAGGAGACTAAATCACCAAAAGAATAAAGCCTATTAAATTTAAATATCAATTTTAAATATCAAAAATTACTTAGACATAAGAGGTATCAGGACCTTGGACCCATAAAGAAGAGAAAAACCAGTCAATAAAAACAGGCCCTGAAACAGTAGATATGGTGGAATTAACAAATAACCATCTTATAAAAAGCTATTATAAAAAAAAAAAGCTATTATAAACATGTATCATACACTTAAATTTAAAAGAAAGAGAAGATAGGTAAAAGAACCAAATGGAAAATTTAGAGATGAAAAATACAATATCAGAAATGAAATTCTCGTTGGATAAGAATAACAGATTATACAGTACAGCAGAAAATATGAGTAAATTTGAAGAACAACAACAAAGGTTGAAAAAAATTTTAAGCCTGAGCCCCTGAGAAGAGAGAGAAAAAGGGACATTAAAAAATATATATGTACCATAACAAGAGAAAAGATTGAAAAGGTAATAAAAAGACTACCTACAAAAAAATGCCCTGGCCCAGATGGCTTCACTGGAGAGTTCTATCAAACATTCTGAAAAAAGCTTACACCAGTACTACTCAAAACAATTTCAGAATATAGGAACGGAAGCAATACTTCCAAATTCATTCTATGAAGCCAGCATAACGCTGATACCAAAACCAGGCAAAGATACCCAAAAAAAGAAAAATACAGACCAGTATCTCTCATGAATATAGATGCAAAAATTCTCAAAATTCTAGCCAGTAGAATTCAGCATCATATCAAAAAAAAATACACCACGACCAGGAAAGATTCATCCCAGGTATGCAAGGATGATTCAACATTAGAAAATCAATCAACGTAATCTACCACATAAATAAAAGAATCACGTGATCATCTCAATCGATGCAGAAAAGGAATCTGACAAAGTCCAACACCCATTCCTGATAAAAACTCTCAATAAAATAGGTATAGAAGGGAAATTCCTCAACATAATTAAGGGCATCTATGCAAAACCAACAGCCAACATCATCCTTAATGGAGAGAGGCTGAAAACATTCTCCTTGAGAACAGGAAAAAGACAAGGATGCCCTTTATCACCACTCCTATTTAACATTGTGCTGAAAATCCTAGCTAGAGCAATAAGGCAAGAAAAAGAAAAAAAGAGCATCCAAATTGATAAGGAAGAAGTAAAACTGTCCCTGTTTGAGGATGCTATACTATACACAGAAAACTCTAAAGATTCCATAAGAAAACTACTGGAACTAATAAAAAGATTCAGCAGACTAGCAGGATACAAGATAAACACACAAAAATCAGTTGGATTTCTATACACCAATAAAAAGAACGAAAAAAAGCAAATCAGGAAAACAATACCAAGTATAACAGCCCCTAAAAAAAACAAAATACTTAGGAATAAATCTAAGCAGGGATGTAACAGACCTATACAATGAAAACTATAAAACACTACTGCAAGAAACCAAAAGAAGTCTACAGAAATGGAAAAACATACCATGATCATGGATGGGTAGACTCAACATTGTGAAAATAACAATTCTACCCAGAACAATTTACAAATACAATGCAATACCAATCCAAATACCAACAACATTCTTTAAAGAGATGCAAAACCTAATCATTAACTGTATATGCAAAAGGAAGAGGCCCTGGATAAGTAAACCACTACTGAAGAAGAATAAAGGAGGAGGACTCTCACTACCAGACCTCAGAACCTACTACACAGCTACGGTAGTCAAAACATCCTGGTACTGGTACAATGACAGATACATTGACCAATGGAACAAAATTGAGAACGCAGATGTAACTCCATCCATCTACAATCACCTGATCTTCGACAAGGGCCCAAAGTCCATCAAATGGGGAAAAGACACTCTTTGTAACAAATGGTACTGGCAAAACTGGAGGTCCATCTGCAAAAAAATGAAACAGGACCCATATGTCACACCATACACAAAAACTAATTCAAAATGGATCAAAGACCTAAATATAAAGCCAAAAACTATGAAGATCATACGAGAAAAAACAGGATCAACACCAAACACCTTAATACACGGCATTAACTGGATATAAACCGTAACTAACAACACACAAACTCCAGGAGATAAGCTAGATGACTGAGATCTTCTAAAAATTAAACACTTACGCTTATGAAAAGACTTCATCAAAAGAGTTTTAAAAAGAGAACCTACAGACTGGGAAAAAAATTTTAGGCTATTACAAATCCAACAAAAGTCTAATCTCTAAAAGCTGCAGGAAAATCCAACACCTCTACCACAAAAAGACAAATAATCCAATTAAAAAATGGGCAAAGAAAATGAAGAGACACTTCACCAAAGAAGACATTCAAGCGGCTAACAGACACACAAGGAAATATTCGAGATCACTAGCCATTAGAGAAATGCAAATCAATACCACAATAAGACACCATCTCACCTCAACACTACCGGCACGAATCAAAAAAACAGAAAATAACAAATGCTGGAGAGGCTGCAGGGAGACTGGAACTCTTATGCACTGCTGGTGGGAAGACAAAATGATACAACCATTTTGGAAAACAATATGGCGCTTCCTTAGAAAGCTAGAAATACATACCATACGATCCAGCAATCCCACTCCTAGGAATATATCCTAGAGAAATAAGAGCCATCACACGAATAGACATGCACACCCATGTTCACTGCAGCATTGTTCACAATAGCAAAAACATGGAAACAGCCTAGATGCCCATCAACAGATGAACGGCTAAACAAACTATAGCACACATACACAATGGAATACAACACAATGATAAAGAACAATGAGGAATCTGTGAAGCATCTCACGACATGGCTGAACCTGGAGGGCATCATGCTGAGTGAAATAAGTCAATCAAGAAAGGGCAAATACTGTATGAGACCACTACTATAAAAATTAATGAAAAGGTTTCCACACAAAAAGAAACAATCTTTGATGGTTACGAGGGAGGGAAGGGGTCAGAATTGAAATACACTAAACAGACCACAGATAAGTGGTAACTTTGATGAAGGGCAAGACAGTACATAATACTGGGGAAGCCAGCACAACTTGTACAAGGCAATGTCATTGAAGCTCCACAGACACATCCACACTTCCTGAGGGACCGAACTGCTGGGCAGAGGGCTGTGGGGACCATGGTCTTGGGGAACTTCTAGATCAATCGGCATAACATAGTTTATAAAGAAAATGTTCTACATTCTACTTTGGTGAGTAGTACCTGGGGTCTTAAAAGCCTGTGAGCGGCCATCTAAGATACTCCACTGTTCTCACTCCTTCAGGAGCAAGGGAGAATGAATAAAACTAAAGATACAAGGGAAAGATTAGTCCAAAGGACTAATGGACCACAACTACCACGGCCTCCACCAGAGTGAGTCCAGTTCAACTAGATGGTGCCCAGCTACTACCACTGACTGATCTGACAGGGACCACAACAGACGGTTCCAGACAGCGCTGGAGAAAAATGTAGAACAAAATTCTAAGTCACAAAAAAAAGACCAGACTTACTGGCCTGACAGAGACTGTAGAAACTCGGAGAGCATGGTCCCCTGAAACCCTTTCAGCTCAGTAATGAAGTCACTCCTGAGGTTCACCCTTCAGTCAACGATTAGACAGGCTCATAAAACAAAATGAAACTAAAGGGGCACACCAGCCCAGGGGCAAGGACTAGAAGGCAGGAGCAGAGAGGAAAGCTGTTAATAGGGAACCCAAAGTCAAGAAGGGAAAGTGTTGACATGTCTTAGGGTTGTTAACCAATATCATAAAACAGTATGTGTATTAACTGTTTAATGAGAAGCTAATTTGTTCTGTAAACCTTCATCTAAAGTACAATAAAAAAAATTTTTTTTAAATATATGCGAACAGCAAAAGACAACACAAATAAATGGGGCCGCACAAAAATTAAAAACTTTTGTTCATTAAAAGACTTTAAGTAAAAAGTGAAAAGACAAACTACTGACTGGGAAAATATCTTCGGAAACCACATATCCGACAAGAATCTAACAACCCAAATGTATATAAAACTTCGACAACAACAAAAAAACAAATAACCAAATCATAAATTGGGCAAGGGACTTTTCATCAAACATTCCACCAAAGAGGACATTCAAATGACTACCAAACACATGGAAAGATGCTCAGCGTCATTAGCCATCGGTGAGACGGAATGGAAACCAAAACAACGAGATACCATTTCACTCCCAATAGGATGGCTAAGAAAAAAAATAACAAATGCTGACAAGGATGTGGGGAAACTGGAACACTTACCCATTGCTGGTGGAAATTCAAAATGGTACAGCCATTGTGGAAAACAGTGTGGCAGTTCCTCAAAATACAGAACTACCATATGACCCAGCAATTCCACTCCTAGGACTATACTCAAAAGATTTGACAGCAGAGACTCAAAAAGAGACTTGTATACCAATGTTAGTTGCAGCACTATTCACAATAGCCAAAAGGTGGAAACAACCTAAATGCCCATCAACAAATGTAGCACATACATACAATGGAATACAATGCAGCCAGTAGGAGAAATGAGGTATTGATAAATGCTACAGCATGGACAGAGCTTGAAGACATTATGTTGAGTGAAATAAACCAATAACAAAAGAACGAATACTGTATATCTCACTTATATAAAAAGAAAACGTAAATGTGGGGAAACCAAAGTTTATTAGTGGTTACCAGGGGCAAGGAGGAGAGGAAAAAGGAGAGTTAATGCTGATGGAAAAATTGTGTTGATTAAGGGTTGAGTTGCACAGCCAATTATTGTAATTGCAGTCAATAAGTTGTACACCTGTAAAAAGTTGAACTGGCAGAAGTTGTATAATACATACATTTACAACAATGACAAAAAAAAAAAAAGAGCAGCTGCTGAAACTACTTATGTACAACTTACATACACATCACGGGATTTGGTTCCTTGGTTTGAAGGTTTAGGGCCATAGTTTCATGGAACATCCCATTTAACTGGCCAAGATCCATCTGACACCAGTAATTATATCCCTCATTCCACATCCTCTTGTGCATCTGGCTTGAATTTCTTTCAGTTCCCTGTCGATGTACTGCTGTAACCGTTTTTTAATTCTCTTCAGCATGATTTTACTTGCATGTGATACTAATGATATTGAGGCAGTCATTCAAACAGAAAAAGGGGATACTGCATGGTTTAAAATCAGGAAAAGTGTGTGTGAGGCTTGTAACCTTTCACCATACCTATTCAATCTGTACGCGGAGCAAATAATCCAAGAAGCTGGACTATATGAAGAAGAATGCAGCATCATGATTGGAGGAAGACTCATTAACAACCTGCAACATGCAGACGACACAACCTTGCTTGCTAAAAAATGAAGAGGACTTGAAGCACTTATGAATGAAGATCAAAGACCACAGCCTTCAGTATGGATTACATATCAACATAAATAAAACAAAAATCCTCACAACTGCACTAATAAGCAACATCATGATAAACGGAGAAAAGACTAAAGCTGTCAAGGATTTCATTTTACTTAGATCCACAATTAATCAACTGCTGCCCATGGAAGCAACAGTAAAGAAATCAAACAACATATTGCATTAGGCAAATCTGCTGCAAAAGACCTCTTCTAAAGTGTTAAAAAGCAAAGATGTCACCTTGAGGACTAAGGTATGCTTGACCCAAGTCATGGTATTTTCAATCGCCTGGTATGTGTGCAAAAGCTGATGATGAAAAAGAAGACCAAAGAAGAACTGCTGTCTTTGAATTATGGTGTTAGTGAAGAATATTTAATAAACCATGGACTGCCAGAAGATCAAACAAATTCGTCTTGGAAGAAGTACAGGCAGAATGCTCCTTAGCAGCAAGGATAGTGAGGCTTCATCTCGCTTACCCTGCACATGTTATCAAGAGGGACCAGCCCCTGGAGAAGGACATCATGCTTAGTAAAGTAGACCATCGGTGAAAAAGAGGAAGACTCTCAAGGAGATGGACTGAAACAGTGACTGCAACAATGGGCTCAAACACAGCAAGAATTGGTGAGGATGGCACAGGACCAGGCAGTGTTTCTTTCTGTTGAGCATGGGGTTGAAATGAGTCGGAACCAACTAGACGGCATCTAACAACAATTTGTTGTGAGCAGACCTTCACAACAAAAAATGGTTTTATAAAGTTCTTCAGGCTAAAGAAAATAATGGCAGAAGGAAACATAAATCTACACAAAAGACTGAACAACAGAAATCATAAAAATATGGGTAAATATTTTTAAAAAGCTTTTTTCCATTTTTAAATTTACTTAAAATACAATCGATCGTTTAAACCAAAAACAGCAAAGATTTAATGTGAGCTTAAGGAGCCCTGATGGCACAATAGTTAAGCGCTTGGCTGCTAACTGAAAGGTAGGAGGTTCTACCCCACCCAGCAGCGCACAGGAGAAAAGAACTGGCGATCTTTCCCTATAAAGATTACAGCCTAGGAAACCCTATGAGGGGTTCTATTTTGTCACACAGGGTCACTATGAGTCAGAATCAACTCCACAGCACACAACAGCAACCATATGTAAGGAGCCCTGGTGGTACAATGGTTAAGCACCCAGCTGCTAACCAAAAGGTTGGCAGTTCAAACCTACCCAGACCTAGCGATCTGCTTCCATAAAGATTACAAGATTACTTTATCATGTGAGGTCATTATGAGTTGGAATCTACGCGACAGCATACAACAACAATAACATATGTACAAGCAAAACATAGTACAACCGAACATACGGAGGGAGGTAAGAAACAGAAGTATGCTGTTACAAAGGTCTTACATGATATATGAAGTCATATACTATCATCTGAAGAAAGACTTTGGTAAGTTAAACATTCGTATTTAAACCTTAAAGCAGGCACTAAAAAAAGAAAACTGAAGTATAACTAGTATACCAATAGTGGAGATAAAATGGAATCATAAAAAATGTTCAAATAATCCAAAAAAAGAAAAAATTCCATCAGTGGGAATAATGATAATTTTATTGGCACGTAATTGCTTATATGTACACGACACCTCAATAAAATTAATTTGCAAAAAAAGTGTCTGCTACATTTAGTAGTAAGGAAATTACTGTTGATTATACCAACAGTAATTTAGTGGAACAGTAGAATCAGAAACTAGACTGTAATGGTTTAAAACAATGGGATAAAGAAGTAATGATAATTATGGATAACACACACTTAACATTTCAAAAACGATAAGTGATTCACTTTGAAAATGAAGACAAAGTAAGACAAACAAAAAATCCATGGGAAATGCTTGAACAAGTTTAGTCTGTTTGGGATCAATTAATAAAATAAGGAAAAGATGAAAATATAGGAGCCAAGAAGAAACAGTTAATAAAGCATGTCCCTGCAAAGTTTGGAAGGGATGGGATCCAAAACACATGTAGACGGGATTGCCTTAAACATTACAATAGGAGAGGAGGAAGGAAAAAAGGATGGACGAGTTACAGATAACAGAAAGTTGAAGAAATTCTTATATATTAGCTTCTATTTGTTCTATGATGTATAAATCATCTGCTGAGGAAGGAAGTTAATATCTTAGATTTGAAGAAACATGACTATATTTGAAATAGCCTCAATGGACAATGCTTAAAAGAAAAAAAGCAATAACATAAATAAACCTCTGTAGGCCCTGTTGAGGTTAAACCATGAATTTAACATGGCATCTTTGAGACTGTGCATTTTCTCCAGCCCTGCTCAAAAGTCAGAAAGTAATCAAGGAGGAAACTGACAGTGGAATACATCCAGAATTAGCATTTTGCCGCGCAGATGCCATAGAAGAACACTGGAATCAGAGTTAAAAGACACTGACAAAAGAATGGTTGAAGAAATGGACAAGGCAGAGAAAGAAGGCAAGATAGGAAGGGGCTAATGAGTAGGGAGAAATAGTGAAGCACAGACAGTCCCCAGATTATGAACTACTTCCATCCTAAATCTGTCTTTAAGTCAAATTCGTATGCAAATCTTTAAGTCAAACACGTAGGTAAGGTTTGTATCTAACATTAGTCAAATGTTTGTCTTAGTATATATAGTACATAGTATACCTTTCTATACACAAAAAATACTTTTAAAAAAAACACTTCCAGAGGCACTGAAACATCTTTAACATAATAAATACAGTAATAAAAATGTTTCGATGTGCGTGGAAAAGTAGTATTCGCTTGTTACTACAAACCGTTGTATACTTTCTCCACAGTTGAAGAGATACCTACAGGGCAAACATTACCCAAAATACTCAGAAGATTCTGTTCTGTAAAATCCAATTAGATACTTCAGTATAGACTCTGAACTAAAACTCTATGTTGTATTTCCAGCTGCACTACTGCTGGGTTTTGAAGCCTCAGCAGAGGTGGTGCAATGGTTAAGCGTTTGGCTGCTAACCAAAAGGTCGGCAATTCGAATCCACGAGATGCTTCCTATAAAATCAAAACCAAACCAACCGCCATAGAGTCGATTCTGACTCATACAGACCCTACAGGACAGAGTAGAACTGTCACAGGTTTCCAAGAAGCAGCTGGTAGATTTGAACTGACAATCTTTTGGTTAGCTGCTGAGCTCTTAACCACTGCACTATGAGGCAGTTCTACTCTGTCCTTTTAGATTGCTATGAGTTGGAAGTGACTCAACGGCAATGGGTTTCGTTTTCAGCAGAGGCAGGGAGGTTCGGCGGTATAGACAGGATGGTGCTGGGGCCAGACGGATCATTTACCTCCTCACCAGAACTGTCAACGTCACACACCAACTATGACGCCCCTGCCTATGGGTGTAGGGAGGAAGTGCCCCTGAGAGCGAGTCCGAGGCCTAAGGGTTGGGAAGCAGACGCTTAGGGAAACCCAAGTCCTTTGTTCTCCATGAACCCCCAGAAACTATATGGACATACAGAGATCAGCAATCTAAAACTGCTCCCCACCCTTCCAGCCACCAAAAGGCCAAGAACCACTCAATAGTGAAATCTCACATGTGTAAGGTAGAGGAAACAAAAGCCCAGAGAGGTACTGTGATAGCCCCGGGCTGCACAGCACAGATGGGCCAGCGGGATGGGCTGGGGCAGAGCTAGGTGAGGGGGAGTGGCAGAGGCCTGGCCATGTGCCCAGCATGGCACACATACCAGTTGTACTCAGAGAACACGGAGAGCTCAGGGCCTGCATCCTGGCTGCTGGCCACCACCACTTGCAGGCCCACCATGTGTCAGGCACTTAGACAGTGTGGCCAACACTTTTCGAGCTCTGAATGATGCGGGTGCATGCGGGCTCCACGCCTGCTGCTGCTGGCCCTGGCTGGGCACACCATGTTGCAGGGGTCTGCCTGCTGCCGGAGGCCGCCCTAGGACCTACTGGGATACCTGCGTACACGGGAGAAGCCTGGCCAGCCGTGGGAGCTCGTGGGCCCAAATACTGAGTCAGCTTTTTCCTGATAGGCTTTATGAGGGTTGGTTCATAACTACAGGGTGTATGTGAGTCGGACAATCATAACCCCGGGACTGCCTATATAAAAGCGCTGCAAACCAGAAAAGAGCATATACCTACCAGAAAGAGAAGCCAGAGTCAAAATATTTTCAAAAACGTTCACAATTATGCTTCAAAAGCAAAAGTGTTTCATGTCCTTCATGGCTAAGCAAACACAAGTAGCTCAAGATGAACCACGTACATGATACAGCGATGGAGGCAGCATTATATTAACGAATCTCTTTAATATTAAGCCAAAAGGGTAAACTAACTGCTACATAACTCTTAAGGAGTTTTAACAGTTTGCTTCAAAGCAGACACATAATCTGGCTCACTTTAAACAAAGAAGTCATCCAACCCCCAAATGAATCCAGTAAACACTTAATGAGAATTTCTATTAGTCCACACATCTCTTTTTCTCGACATACAGAACAACTGAGATGTTACTAACCTAACTTAGGCAATGAAATTGTCTCTGGGGCATTCTGTCAAGTGGAAACACGTGATTTGTTCTGGTAACCCATTCATATTTTATGCTGTTTTGTCTTTATTTCCTCTTTCCTTTTCTGGTGCTTAAGTGAAAACAATCAACTATGGCTTAATTGTAAATGATTTTAAAATTACCCGCTTTTAAAACCCTTGCAGTTAAAAAAAAATTCTCATGATTAAAAGCCAAACTAAAACACACACAAACTGTTTCCTGCCTTGACAAATACAATATAATAAGCATACTGTCTTAGTCATCTAGCGCTACTCTAACAGAAATACCATGAGTGGATGGCCTTAACAAAGAGAAATTTATTCTCTCACAGTCTAGTCCAAATTCAGGGCATCGGTTCCAGGTAAAAGCCTTCTCCCTCTGTCAGCTCTGAAGGAAGGTCGTCGTCATCGTCAGTCTTCCCCTGGACTAGGAGCTTCTCTGCGCAGGGACCTTGGGTCCAAAGGACGCACTCTGCTCACGGTGCTCCTTTTTTGGTGGTATGAGGTCTCTACTCTCTGCTTGCCTCCCTTTCATCTCCTGAGAGATAAAAGGTGGTACAGGCCACACCCCAGGGAAACTTCCTTTACATTGGATCAGGGATGTGACCTGGGTAAGGGTGGTGTTACAACCCACCCTAATCCTCTTTAACATATGGAACAAAATGGAGAACCACCACACAATTCTGGGAATTGTGGCCCAGCCAAACTGATATACACATTTTCGGGGGGACATAATTCAAACCATGACATATATCCTTGACATATTATAGTTTTTAAACTGAATCTCATCATAAAAATAATGACTTTAATCACAGGTCAAAAAAAGTCAATCATTGACTGAGTCCCTTTTCAGAACATGCACTCTCCCAGGCATTAGGGAACTATGGAAGTTGAGAGACAGGGTTTATTACGTACTTAGACAGATATATTCAGGAATTTTTTTTTTTTTTTTAAATAAGTAAAGGGCTAATATAATCTGGTTTTCCTGTCATTTGTCTTTCTATCTCATAAAGAATAGGGAAGAACATAATCTCCTATAATACTATACTTCATAATACATTGAATCAAAAGATAAGAACAGCTTTCTCTCATGTCTTTTTCCCCTTTTTTTAAATTGTGGTGAAAATTTACACAACAAAACAAACATCAATTCAACAATTTCTACACATATAATTCAGTGACACTGATCACATTCTTCATGTTGTACAACCATTCTCGAGATCCTTTTCTAAATTATTCCACCACAATTAACATAAACTCAATGCCCCCTAAGCAAAAGCTCTTTTTCCCCCTCCATTTACCCTCGGTAACTACTAATAATTTTTGGTTTCTATCTATTTGCTTATTTTACATGAGTGAGATCATACAGCATTTGTCCTTTTGCATCTGACTTACTTTGCTCATCATGATGTTTTCAAGGTTCATCCATATCATGGCATAAATCCATCAGGACTTCATTTCTACTTGGATGTCTTTTATTTCCCTTTTCTTGCTTTATTGCTCTGGTTAGGACTTCCAGTTTCCAGTACAATATTGAATAAAAGTGGTAATAAAGGGCTGCTGCTGTCTCTTTCTGGGCGGAGGGCAGTGGGGAGGGGGAAAGGAGCAGTGAGTGGGTACAAGTGTGTGCAAGCACCTGCCAGTGCATCCGAGCCCAGTTGTGCTGCCACCACCTCTCCCTGGGTGGGGGAAGGGGGGCAGAGGGAGGGAGCTCGGCTGGGTCAGCAGGTGGGAAGGGCGAGGTGAGCAGCTGGCTCTGCAAGGAACTGGCTTGCTGCTGCTCAGCTGGGTTGGTGGGTGGGAAGGGCTGGGCAAGTGGTCAGCACTGTGTTGAAGTGGCCTGCTGCCACCTGGTGGGATCATCGAGCAGAAGGATGGGTGGTAGTTAGGGTGGTGGGGGGAGGATGGCAGTTGAGGCTGGGTGTGAGGGAAAGGGAGGGCCCTGCACCTTGGTCCCTGGTGGTTGAAGCTACAAGGATGAGGGGTTTGTGCTGCTAATCACTGGGAGGGGGGAAGCATGCTCCTCTGGTCACCGGGTGTGGGCAGCCAGCATTCAGGACCTTATTTCACTCTGGGTATGTCTACACCGTTACTCTGTGTCTTGGGAATTCTGTGAAGTTGCCTTTGTGCTCCTCACCCAGGACTGCTGCTGTCTTTTATCTCAAGATGTCGATGCTGTGCTGGGCCGGCTGGCAGGATCCCTCACTCCCATCTCTTCTTGATCACTGTTTTCAGTCAGGTTCTTCTTCTCATCAGTGTTCAATCTAGTTCTTTATCCTTTCATTTGATGCTAGGATTTCAGGATTGTCTTCTGTATCTGTTTCACTTGGTTTCTTGAGTTTCTGCTGTAGAAGAACCATGTGGTGTGTCTGACTAAGTTACCATTTTGGCTGTTCCTCATGTACTTTCATCTTAATTTCATTTGATTATTGTTCCCACGTTGTCTTTTGTTTCTATAGCAAAAAGATAAATTATCCTCTTCTCCTTTTACTTTTCTGACTTTTGAACGTATCCCTTCCCATACCTTTTAGAGCTTTACTCCTATAATCACATTTTTGTTTCCCTACTCTAGAATCTTCAAAGTTTCTCTTTCTAAGGGCTCATCTTCTTTCAGCCTGCTCAGACCTTGTCTATCTAATGAAACTGCTTTTAGGTTACAGATTATTGCCAAACCAGAAATCTTTTCTCTGTTTTTATACCCCTCATATCACTACTCATAACACTTTCTCTTTATCTGATTTTGATTTTCCTGTTTCTTCTGTTCCTCTTAATGCTGTATGGGTTCTTTTTCCCCAAACCTGTAATTGACAGAGAACTTGCATTTACCTTTTTTGCAAAAAAAAGTTTATTTTATTGTGGTAAATATGTATATCAAAAATTTGCCATATTAACCATCTCATGTGTACAATTCAGTGACATTATGTTCACCATGTTCTACAACCACCACCACTATCTATTTCCAAAAGTTTTTCATCACCTCAAACAGAAACTCAATACTCCCCTTCAACAATAACTACCCACACCTCCTCCCCTCAGTCTCTGGTAATCACTAATAACTTTTTATCTCTACGTATTTGCCTATTGTAGATATTTCATGTAAGTGAAATCATACAGTATATGTCCTTTTGTGACAGACATTTCACACAGCATAATGTTTTCAAGGCTCATCCATGCTGTATCACGTATCAGAGCTTTATTAGTCTTTATGACTAAATAATGTTCCATCGTATGTATATACCACATTTGTTCATCTATTCATGATAGACACGTGTTGTTTCCACCCTTTCCCTATTGTGAATAATGCTGCAATGAACACTGGCATACAAGTATCTCTTTGAATCCCTGCTTTCAAGTCTTTTGGGTATATGCCTTGGAGTGGGTCATAGAGTAATTCTGTGTTTAACTTTTGGAGAAACTACCAAAATGTTTTCCACAGTGGCTGCACCATTTTACATTCCCACCAGCAATGTATAAGGGTTTCAGTTTCTCCACATCCTTACCAACATTTGATATTTTCCCTCTTTCTAATAATAGCTATCCTAAGGGGTGTGACGGTCCCTGGGTGGTGCAAGTGGTTAAATGCTTGGCTATTAACCAAAAGGTTGGCTGTCTCAACCCATCCAGAGATGCCTTGGAAGAAAGGCCTGCTGATTTGATTCCTAAACGTCACAGCCATGAAAACTCTATGGAGCAGAGAGAGTTCTCTGAAACACATAGGGTCACTTCCTTAGTTATCTAGGGCCTCTATAACAGAAATACCACAAGTGGATGGCTTTAACAAAAAGAAATTTATTTTCTCACAGTCTAGGAGACAAGTAGTCCGAATTCAGGGTGCCGGCTCCAGGGGAAGGCTTTCTCTATCTTTCAGCTCTGGAGGAAGGTCCTTGTCATCAATCTTCCCCTGGACTAGGAGCTTTTCAGCACAGGGACCCTGGGTCCCTCTATCGTAAGTCGGTTCTGAAGTAAGTTGAATACCTTATTTGTTTTTTAGTTTTCATTATTATTGCCTCTTATTATTAGTATCTTTATAAATCCGGCAGTGTTTTGAATGGTAAATCATAAAACTAAACATCTTTAAGTAAACATCTGAGAATGATAACACCACCAAATTACTCACTGCAACATATTACTAGCAATAAGATGTATCAAAAATAAGGACGATCGTAAGTGCAGTTGACTGTAACTCAAACACATCATAAATCGAGGACTACCTTGTACAGGTGGTTTTCAAAATCTTCGTTACGGAGAGGGGGAGAAAACCTTCCCGTATACACAAGTATCAGTGTTCTCCAAATTCTCTTTAATAATTTATAATTTCAAGAATAATTCACATTCAATGTTTTGTTGTGTATATTTTCACAACCACAAAAAAAAATCTACATTTAAAATTATGTGTCAGATAATGGTATTACGGTTATACACTGTTTAACATTCTCATTCTTTAGAAATGCATATTAAATAACTAAGAATGCAATGACATCTCAGATTGGCAAGGAAGAAGTAAAACTATCCCTATTTGCAGAAGATATGATCCGATATATAGAAAACCCCAGAGATTCTACAAGAAAGCTACTGGAACTAATAGAAGGACTCAGCAAGCTGGTAGGGTATAAGATCAACATACAAAAATCAGTCAGATTCCCCTATACTAACAAAGAGAACTCCAAAAAAGAAATCAGGAAAACAATACCACTTAAAATAGCCCCCCAAAAAGATAAAATACTTACGAATAAACCTAACTTGGGATGTAAAAGATTCATACAAAAAAAAAAAAACGCTACAAAATACTACTGCAAGAAATCAAGAGAGACCTACATAAATGGAAGAACACACCAGGCTCATGACAGGAAGACTTAACATCGTGAAAATGTCAATACTATCCAAAGCAATCTATAGATATAGTGCAAAACAAATCTACATTCCATCAACATTCTTTAAAGAGATGGAAAAACAAATCACTAACTTTATATAAGAAAATAGACCCTGGATAAGCAAAGTACTACTGAGGAAAAAGTAGGAAGCTTCACACTTTCCAATCTTAGAACCTACTATACAACCACGGTAGTCAAAAAAGCCTGATACTGGTACGACAACAAACACATAGACCAATGGAACAGAACTGAGAACCCAGAAGTAAATCCATCCACCTATGGACAACTGATCTTCGAAAAAGAGCTGAAATCCATTAAATGGTGTGATAATTAAGACTGTATGTCAACTTGGCTGGGCCATGATTCTCAGTCTTTGACAGTCATATAATGTTGCGATCACTTCCATGTTGAGATTTGATATGTGATCACCACCATGATGGAATCTGCTGTGAGTAGCCAATCAGTTGAAGGGGAGTTTCCTTGGGCGTGGGGCCTGCATCGAATGTGAGTGTATATTCAGGCAGGGCCTGTGGGGCTTTTGCTCGTTCTGGATTCTGCAGCTGGCTCCTGTTCATCTGACCTCCAGTTCTTGGGACTGGAGCTAGCAGCTTCCTGTGGTCTTGCCTTCCGATCTTGGGATTTGTCGATCTTCACAGCCTGTGAACAACAGCCCTGCTCTCTGGCTTGCCAATCTCGGGTTCGCCAGTCCCTGCAGCTACGTGAATCAGGAGAAGACTCTATTCTGACCCATGGACTTGGGATGTTACAGCCCCTACAACCACGTGACCCATTTCCTTGATATAAATTTCTCTCTATATATATATATTTCTGTGCTTTAGAAGTTTTACTTCTCTAAAGAACCCAGCCTAAAACAAATGGAGAAGAGACAGTCTCTTTAAAAAATAGTACTGGCACAACTGGATAGCCCTTTGCAGAAAAATGAAACAGGATCCATACCTCACACCACATACAAAACTAACTCCAGACAGATCAAAAACCTAATGTAAAACCCAAAACTATAGAGATCATGGAAAAAAAAAACAGGGGCAAGCCTAGGGGCCCTAATTTAAGTAAAAAATGTACAAACAGCAGAACATAAACTAGATGATGGAGCCCTCCTAAAAATTAAACATCATGCACATCGAACGACTTCTCTAAAAGAGTAAAAAGAGACCTACAGATGAGAAAACGTTTGGGCACCAATGTATCTGACAAGGAACAAATCTCTAAAATTTATAGAAAACTTCAACACCCCAACAACAAAAAGGAAATCCAATTTAAAAATGGGCAAAGGACATGAACAGACACTTCACCAAAGAAGGCGTTCAGGTGGCCAACAAATACTTGAAGAGATGCTATCGTTAGCCAGTAGAGAAATGCTAATCGAAACAACAATGAGATATCATCCCTCCCTGGCTATAATAATAAAATAAAATAAAAAAACAAAAAACAACAAATGCTGGCAAGGGCAAGGGTAGACTGGAACCTTCATACACTGCTAGTAGGATTCTAAAATGGTACAACCAGAAGTTCTGGCAAAATGGCGCTCTAGGCAGAAGCACCACGCCGTCCCTCCAGAGAAAAGACCTGAAAAAGTAAGCCGAACAGAGAATACAACAATCCTGAAACCCTAAAACATCAAACGAAGAGATAAAGAACTCAACCAAGCACCAAATGGAGTGAGAAAACTGACAGAGAACGAAGAGCGAGGAGAGATTCATGCAGAGGCCCCCTACCAGCTAATACAGCGCAGATCTGCCATCTTGGACTCCTATCGGAGACCAGCAAACAGGTTACGAGAAAGCAGCCTCACGGAGCATCCAGTGGGAGACAAAACAACCGGTAATCTACGATATATACTTTCCCACCCCTGACCCTTCTTCACCCCGACTCGGCCTCCTCTGCTTTCCATGGCCACAGTCTCTTGACCAGGAAACACTGGCTGCTTGGATTCCACCCACCCGAATGGGCCGGCTAAGTGCCATTTGCTGGCTGCTGGTGTCGCTTTTCTCCGCTTCGTTTGATTTCTTCCTTGCCTCTCACCACCTCCACCTCCTTTCACTCAGGTGCCTGGCTCCGTGTGCCATCTTTGCTTCTTCCTGAGGGGCTGCAGAGCTCTGGTGATTTGTGATATACGCTATCCCACTCCCGACCTTCGTCACCCACACTTGGCCCCCTCTGCTTCCCGCGGACCCAGTCTCTTGTCCAAGAAACACCAGCCCGCACTAGCTGGCACTCTGAGTGACATTTGTTGGCTACTAGTATTGCTTTATTTTCTGCTTCTTTTGATTTCTTCCTTTCTTCTCACTATCTCCCCCTCCTTTCGCTCAAATGCCCACCTCTGTGCACCACCTTTGCTTCTTCCTGAAGGGCTGTGGAGCTCTGTTCAAGTGTGAACCTGCTTCCTGATCTGAGCTGCCGTGCTGGTGGGATCACGAGACTTTTATTTGTTTCTTTTGAATTGTTTGTTTTCTTTTCCTTTTCCTGAGCTGGGAGCCCTTTCTGGCCAGGCGGTGCTGCGTGGCACGAAGATATCCCACTTAGTTTGCACAGACGTGCAGAGGGATCCCTGAGGACGTTTCTTTTTTCACTGGTTTCTTTTTTCTGTTTTTTAGGGGGGCCCTTCTTGTTTTTTTCTTTTTGTTTTTCTTTTTCTCTTTTTATCTTTCTCCATTACTCACTTTCTCATCTGTCTATACCTTCCTTCTCTTTGTCTTCCCTGAATACCTGGCATTGTGTACCTCTACCCCTTCTAGCCAGGGTGTACTGCAAACCTGAGAGCGACTTTCCCAGACCTCACAGCTGCACTGATGGGATCCCTGGAAACCTTGCGGTTCTTTAACCTTTCTGATTTTTATTTATTCATTGTTTTCTTTTCTTTTCTTCCTCCTCCCCTTTCTGTTTTTCTCCATTTCATAGTCTCTCATCTCTCCACTCCGACGGCAAGCTCCCTTAGCATTCTTTTTTGTTTGTTTTTATGTTTTTGGCTCCTGTTCCTCTCTCCTCTCTCACATATGCATCTTAGCTCCACACATAACAATCTCTCCGCTGCATCCTGCCCACCTGCACCGTGCACTTGACATCACACCACCAAGCAACACAGGCACGGCCTACTGGAACCTGCCCTGCACTGATCACCGACCTGCTCTGGTGGCTGTAGTAAGTGCCACAAACAACCCATCCCAGTAACTCCTCTTCAGCTAGACCTGCCCTGCCGTACCATATCTGAGTGACTGACCCTGCCACTTGGAGGAGGAGACAAAAAGTATTGTGCCCACAGACGAGCAAACAACAAAGAACACACAGTCTGCCTGCTCAGACATAGTCAAACTTAAAAAAAGGGGGGGGGGGGAGGCATGAAACAAACAGATCTACAATCAATAAATGAGAAAAATAACTACTAAATGCCCCAAAGACAGCAAACAATATCAAAACATTTACAAAAACAGGACAGGATGGTTCCAGTAGGCGTCCAAAATAAAACACCAGATGACCCTCCAGTGGAACAAAATCCACTAGAACTACCTGAGAGGGAATTCAAATCTCTAATACTCAGAATTCTCTAAGACCTGAGGCAAAAGGCTGACAAACATGAGAAAAAATAGACAAATTCATGGAAAATACAGACAAAAAATTGGAAGAATTCAGGAAAATAATGCAGGAACAAAACGCCAAAATAAATTTGCAACTAGATATACAAAGACAACAATTAGAAATCCAAAAGATAAACAACAAGATTTCAGAAATGGACGGTGTCATAGAAGGGCTGAAAAGCAGATTTGAAACGGTGCAAGACAGGATCAGTGGAGTTGAAGATAAACACTTGGATACAACCCTGTTTCAAGAAAACTCAGAAAAAAGAACAAAGAAAAATGAAGAGACCCTGAGAGTTATGTGGGATACAATCAAAAGCAAAAATTTTTGAGTGACTGGAATTCCAGAACAGGGGGAGAAAACAGAAAACACAGAGAGAATCACTGAAGAACTGCTGACAGAAAACTTCCCCAACACCATGAAAGATGAAAAAGCTGGCCATCCAAGAAGCTCAATGAACCCCATATAGAAGAGACCCCAAAAGAAAATCACCAAGGCATATCATAATCACACTTGCCAAAACCAAAGACAAAGAATCCTGACAGCAGCTCGTGAAAAACAAGAAGTCATATACAAAGAAGAAACAATAAGACTACGCTCAGATTATTCGGCAAAAACCATGCAGGAAGGAAGGCAATGGGATGACGTATGTAAAATCTTGAAAAGAGAAAGTTGCTACCCAAGAATAATATATCCTGCAAAACTCTCGTTCAACTTTGATGGTGAAATTAAGTCATTTCCAGATAAACAGAAATTAAGGGAATATGTAAAACTCAAACCAAACTTACAAGAACTTTTAAAGGGAGTTCTTCGATCTGAGGCCAAACAGCCTCAGCTCACAGGCAGAATCTAGGATGCAGGATCGTACCAGCCAGATACCAATCTAGGAAATGAACTTTCGAGGACTATCCAAAACCAAAAGAAATACAACAGCGAATCAGAGCAGTTAATCAGTAAAGGACAACAACATCAAAACAATAAAAGAGAGAATAAACAGCATAGGTATAGAACCTTTTAACAATGAGGAAGGCAAGGCGATACCAAGTAATCGTAGACTGCTTCAAACTTAGAAAGATAAGGGTAAAATTCATGGTAACCACAAAGAAAGTTAACAAACATAAAAAAAAAAAGGAAAAACAAAGTCTTAGCAAAAAACAAAATCTACAAAAACAAAAGAAATGGAAAAAAAAATCCACAAACAAAAGTAACTCAGCACAAGAGAGCAGGAAGAATAAAGAAAACTTCAGCACCACAAAAAAAAGCACTACAAAATGACAGCAACAAACTCACAACTATCGATAATTACACTGAATGTAAATGGACTCAATGCACCCATAAAGAGACGGAGAGTGACAGAATGGATAAGAAAACAGGATCCATCAATATGCTGTCTACAAGACACACACCTTAAAAACAAAGATCTGAATTTATTAAAAGTCAAAGGTTGGAAAAAAATATATCAAACTAACGACTACCAAAAAAGAATAGAAGTGGCAATTCTAATCTCAAATAAAATAGACTTTAAAATGAAATCTACCACGAAAGACAAAGAAAAACACTATATACTAATTAAGGGGACGATCCATCATGAAGACATAACCATAATAAACATCTACACACCCAATGACAGGGCTCCAAAATACATAAAACAAACTCTAACGACACTGAAGAGAGAAATTAACACTCCCACAATAATAGTAGGAGACTTCAACACACCACTCTCAGTAAAGGACAGAACAACTGAAAAGAAACTCAGAGAAGATACAGAAGACCTAAAGGGCACAATCAGCCAACTTGACCTCATAGACATATATAGAACACTCCATCCAACCGCTGCAAAGTACACATTCTTTTCCAATGCACATGGAACGTTCTCCAGAATAGACCACATCTTAGGCCACAGAGCAATTCTCAACAAGATCCAAAATGCTGAGATAATTCAAGGTATCTTCTCTGACCACAATGCCATCAAGGTAGAAATTAACAAGAGAAAGAGCAAGGGAAAAAAACTAAGTACATAGAAACTGAATAATACCCTGCTTACACATCACTGGGTAATAGAAGAAATCAGAGATGGAATCAAAAAATTCCTAGTATCAAATGAGAATGAAAACACATCATACCAAAACCTTTGGGACACAGCAAAGGCAGTCCTCAGAGGACAATTTATAGCAATAGATGCACATATCAAAAACGAAGAAAGGAACAAAATCAAAACATTAACTACGGAACTAAAACAAACAGAACAGCGATAAAAGCCCACAACCACTGGAAGAAAGGAAATAGTAAAGATCAGAGCAGAAATAAATGAAATAGAGAATAGAAAAACAATAGAAAAAATCAACAAAACCAAAAGTTGGTTGTTTGAAAGAATCAACAAAATCGACAAACCACTGGCCAGACTGACAAAAGAAAAACAGGAGAGGACAAAAATAACCCAAATAAGAAATGAAATGGGGGACATTACAACAGACCCAACTGAAATAAAAAGGATTATAACAGAATATTATGAAAAACTATACACCAAGAAATTTGAAAACCTAGAAGAAGCGTATAAATTTCTAGAAACACACAGCCTACCCAAACTACAACAGAGTGATGTTGAAAATCTGAAAACACCCATAACAAGAGAAGAGATTGAAAAGCTAATAAAAAAAACTCCCAACCAAAAAAAGCCCTGGCCCAGATGGCTTCACTGGAAAATTCTACAAAACATTTACAGAAGAGCTTGTACCAGTACTACTCAAGCTATTTCAGAGCATAGAAGAGAAAGCAACACTTCCAAATTAATTTTATGAAGCCAGCATAACGCTGATAGCAAAACCAGGGAAAGACCTCACAAAAAAAGAAAATTACAGACCAGTATCTCTCATGAATATAGATGCAAAAATTCTGAACAAAATTCTAGCCAATAGAATTCAGCATCATATCAAAAAAATTATATACCACGACCAAGTAGGACTCACACCAGGTATGCAAGGATGGTTCAACATCAGAAAATCAATCAATGTAATCCACCACATAGATAAAAGAATCACATGATCATCTCAATTGATGCAGAAAAGGCATTTGACAAAGTACAACACCCATTCCTGATAAAAACTCTCAAGAAAATAGGTATAGAAGAGAAATTTCTCAACATAATAAAGGGCATCGATGCAAAACCAATGGCCAACATCATTCTTAATGGAGAGAGGCTGAAAACTTTCCCCTTGGAAACAGGAACAAGATAAGGATGCCTTTATCACCACTCTTATTTAACATTGTGCTGGAAGTTCTAGCTAGAGCAATACAGCAACAAAAAGAAATAAAGGGCATCCAAATTGGTAATGAAGAAGTTAAACTGTCCCTGTTTGCAGATGATATGATACTATACTTAGAAAACCCTAAAGACTCCACGAGAAATCTACTGGAACTAACAGAAAGATTCAGCAAAGTAGCAGGATACAAGATAAACACTCAAAAATCAGCTGGATTCCTATACACCAATAAGGAGAACAATGAAAAGGAAATCAAGAAAACAATACCATTTTCAATACCCCCTAAAAAGATAAAATACTTAGGAATAAATCTGACCAGGGATATAAAAGATCTATACATAGAAAACTACAAAACACTACTGCATGAAACCCAAAGGGATCTACATAAACGGAAAAACATACCATGCTCATGGATAGGCAGACTCAACATTGTGAAAATGACAATTCTACCCAAAGCAATTTACAAATACAATGCAATCCCGATCCAAATACCAACAACATTTTTCAAAGAAATGGAAAAACTAATCATTAACTTTATATGGAAGGGGGAGAAGCCCCGAATAAGTAAAGCACTACTGAAGAAGAAGAATAAAGTTGGAGGACTCACACTACCTGACTTCAGAACCTACTATACAGCTACAGTAGTCAAAACAGCCTGATACTGGTACAACAACAGATACTTTGACCAACGGAACACAATTCAGTACCCAGATGTAAATCCATCCACCTACGGTCACCTGATCTTCGACAAGGGCCCAAAGTCCATCAAATGGGGAAAAGACAGTCTTTTTAATGAGCAGTGCTGGCAAAACTGGATATCCATCTGCAAAAAAATGAAACAGGACCCATACCTCACACCGTATACAAAAACTACTTCAAAATGGATCAAAGACCTGAATATAAGCCTAAAACTACAAAGTTCATAGAAGAAAAAATAGGACCAACACTTCAGGCCTTAATACATGGCATTAACAGGATACAAACCATAACCATCAACACACAAACCCCAACAGATAAGCTAGATAACTGGGATCTTCTAAAAATCTAACACCTATGCTCTTCAAAAGACTTCACCAAAAGAGTAAAAAGAGAACCTACAGACTGGGATAAAATTTGGGGACCGTACAAGTCAGACAAAGGTCTAATCTCCATAATCTACAAGAAAATCCAACACCTCTACAACAAAAAGACAAATAATCCTATTAAAAAATGGGCAAAGGAAATGAACAGGCACTTCACCAAAGAAGACATTCAAATGGCCAACAGACACATGAGGAAATGCTCGCGATCACTAGCCATCAGAGAAATGCAAATTAAAACCACAATGAGATACCATCTCACCCCAGCATTACTGGCACGAATCAAAAACACTGGAAACAACAAATGTTGGAGGGGCTGTGGGGAGTTCGGAACTCTTATGCACTGCTGGTGGGAACGCAAAATGATACAACCATTTTGGAAAATGATATGGCGCTTCCTCAGAAAGCTAGAAATAGACATACCATTCGATCCAGCAATCCCACTCCTAGGAATATATCCTAGAGAAATAAGAGTCGTCACTCGAATACACATATGCACACCTATGTTCATGGCAGCATTGTTCACAATAGCAAAACGATGGAAACAACCTAGATGCCCATAAGCATATGAATGGATAAACAAACTATGGTACATACACACAATGGAATACTATGCAATGAGAAAGAACAATGATGAATCTGTGAAGCATCTCATAATATGGATGAAACTGGAGGACTTTATGGTGACTGAAATAAGTCAATCACAAAAGAACAAATATTGTATGAGACCTCTATTGTAAATACCCGTGAAAACGTTCACACACAAAATGTAACAATCTTTGTTGATTACCAGGGATGGGAGGGGTTGGGGGGAAATACTAAATAGGCAATAGATAAGTAGTATCTTGGGTGAAGGGTGAGATAGTACACAATACAGGGGAAACTAGCATAACTTGTGCACGGAAAGGTCACGGAAGCCCCACAGACACATCCAAACTCCCTGAAGGACTGAACTGCTGGGCGGAGGGCTGTGGGGACCATGGTCTCGGGGAACATTTAGCTCAATTGGCATGACACAGCTTATAAAGACAATACTCTACATTCTATCTTGGTGAGTAGTGTCTGGGGTCCTAAAAGCCTATGAGCGGCCATTTAAGATACTCCACTGGTCTCACCCCTTCCGGAACAAGGGAGAATGAAGAGAACACGATACAAGGAAAAGATTAGTCCGAAGGACTAAATGTCCACAGCTACCAAGTCCTCCACCAGACTGAGTCCAGTACAGCTAGATGGTTCCCGGCTACCACCACTGACTGCCCTGACCAGGATTACAACAGAGGGTTCTGTACAGAGCTGAAGGATGTCAAACATAATTCTAACTCACAAAAAAAAGACCAGATTTACTGGCTTAAAGGAGACTGGAGAAACCCTGAGAGTATGCCCCCAGACACCCTTTTAGCTCAGTGGTAAAGTTATCTCCGAGGTTCACCGTTCAGCCTGGGAGTGGACAGCCCCGTAAAACCAAATGAGACTGACAAGGTACAGGAGTCCAGTGACAAGGGGCAGAAGGGGACAAGGAAGCTGGTGATAGGAACCCAAGGTTGAGTAAGGATACTGTTGATGTGTTGTGAGATTGTTAAGCATTGTCATAGGGCAACATTTGTAGTAACTGTTAAATGAGAAACTATTTTGTTCTGTAAGCCTTCATCTTAAGTGAGAGTAACAGCACAATCGGAAAAACGTAGTCAATGTCACTGAACTGTGCATGTGGAAATTTTTGAAATGGTGTATCTCTGGCTATGTGTATTTTCACCAAAAAAAAAAGGTTGAGAAGTTAGAGGGTTGACATATTGTGGGGTTGTTAACCAATGTCATAAAACAATATATGTGTACTACTGTTTCAGGAGAAACTATTTGTTCTGTAAGCTTTCACCTGAAGTACAATTAAAAAATAAAAAATGGTACAACCATTGTGGAAAATGGTGTGGTGCTTTCTTAAAAAGTTAGAAATAGAGATACCACACGATCCAGCAATCCCACTGCTAGGTATATATCCTATAGAAGTAAGAGCCGTCCCACGAATAGATACATGCACACCCATGTTCATCCCAGCATTATTCACACGAGTAAAAAGATGGAAATGATCTAAGTGTCCATGAATGGATGAATGGATGGACAAACTATGGTACATGCACATAACGGAATACTACACAATGCTAAAAAATAATGATGAATCTGCGAAGCATCTCACAACAGAGGTGAACCTGAGGGACATTAAGCTTAATGAAATATGTCAATCACAAAAGGACAAATATTGTATGAGACCACTATTACAAAAAGTCAAAAAAACGTTTACACACAGAAAGAAAAATTCTTTGATGTTTACCAGGGATAGGAAAAGGAGGGAATGAAATTTACTAACTAGACAGTACACATGTACTAACTTGAGTGAAGGGAAAATCAAACACAATAAGGGGGAGTTCACTGCAACATGACCAAGACAAAGGAAGACACTAGGAAGCACACAAAAGTAAAAAGCAACAATGGTAAATACTACTACATAGACAATCCTGCAGTAACAGTAATAACAAACAATAATTTAAGAGTGGATGCAAAGGTAGATATGTAAACTGAACAGGTGTCAGATAGCATATAGGAGTACACCCAAGAGCATATATAGGTTCAGCAGAGGATATTTCTACATATGTATTTATATGTGCTGCAAATATATCCACGTACACAGTAGAGCACATGGGGGCACAGTTATGAAAACTTCTCAGCCATAACCAAACACCTTGAGGGGGCTTGAGGGCTTAGGACCATAGTCTCGGGAGACATCTAAGTCAACTGGCATAACATAGTCCATAAAGACAATGTTCTACACCCTACTTTGGTGAGTAGCAACTCACTAAAAGCTTGCGAGCAGCCATCTAAGATACAACTATTGGTTTCTTCCTGTCCGGAGCAAAGAAGAGTGAAGAAAATCAAACACTCAAGGAAACAATTAGTCCAAAGGCCTAATGGATCACATGAACCACAGCCTCCGCTAGCCTGAGACCAGAAGAACTAGATAATTCCTGGCTACCACTACCAACTACTCTGATGGGGATCACAACAGAAGGTCCCAAATAGAGTGGAAGAAAATATAGAACAACATTCAAATTTGTAAAAAAAAAAAAAAAAAAAAAAAAAAGGCCAGTGTGATGGAGACTCATAGAACCCCCAAGACTATGGCCCTTAGATACCCTTCAAACCTGGAACTGAACCCACTCCCAGAGATCACCTTTCAGCCAAACAGACAGGCCTATAAAGTGCATAACACCCAGAACAATCAACCATACGAGACCAAAAGGACACCGCTTGTCCAAAAACAAAGTTCAGAAGGCAGGAAGGAGCAGCAAAGTTGGATAAATGGCAACGGGGAACTCAGAGAGGAAGTAGGTAGAGTACAGTCATGTTAAGGGGAACACAACTAATGTCACAAAACAAAATGTGTACCAATTGTTGAATGGGAAACTAATTTACTCTCTACTTTCACCCAAACAAAATACTCAAAAAAAAAAAAAAGTACATGAAATATCTCGTCTTCCTACCAGTCACAGAATCTCAATCTTCTCTACAAAGTAGGTGAAAAATCATCTACTGACAGCGAAAGCATGAAGGTAAGCCAGGAAAAGAAACCGCAAATGTAGGTGACTAGAGCTCTAAAGCTAGTTAAGAGTTACAGCTTTTCTGAAAAGTCTGCTAACGGGAAAATGTCAAACAGAATTTCCAGTTCTTATGGACTCTAGACTTCCTGAAGCCATGAAGGTTGAATGAACCCCTGAAACTACTGCCCCAAGACAATCTTTAAACCTTCAGCCAAAAGTATCCCCTGAAGTCTTCTTAAAACCAAACTACAGTTTAGCTTAACTAGTAAAAAACATCTGCCTTGAGGAAGGGACAGGAACTAGTTGGACGGACACAGGAAACCCAGGGTGGAAAGGGGGAGTATGCCATCACATTGTGGGGACTGCAACTAATGTCACAAAACAGTATGCATATAAACTTTTGTATGAAAAATTAACTTGAGCTGTAATTTAATTTAGCTGTAACTTCCACCTAAAGGACAATTTAAAAAAAAAAAAAAGTCTGCCTTGAGCATTATGCTCTTTTAAGAATGATCTATATGGCATCAAATTGAGAACAGCAACCTATATGGGATCAAATTGAGAACAGCAACCAGAAAGATGAGATAGGAACCTTAGGAAGCAGTGAATTTATGTTAATAGGGGAGGAACAACTCAGAAAAAGAGGGTGAGAATGGTTACACAACTCAAAAAATGTAATTAATGTCACTAAATGGTAGATTTACAAACTGCTGAATTGGTGTACGTTTTGCTGTGTATACTCAACAATAAATAAAATTATATTAAAAAAAAAATCTGCTAACACCAAAGTAAAAATGTAAATTGGCTCCAAAGAAGAAAAATTCCATGTGGTCAGTCATAAAAGACTCTAGAGTAGAAAAAAAATGAAAGGACTATATTTAGTCCTGGTACTCTTGTTTCTCTGTTTCCAGCTTCTAAAACAGCATCTTACAAGTTTTTGGATTGCTGGTAGCTTCTGCTAAGGATGTGCCTTTTGCTTTTAAGATGCTCAGGAAAAAGGACAGTGGGCTACTCATGACTGGCTTAAAACTTTTAAATAGAGGCATAAAGATCCAAAAAGTCAACAATTACTCTAAAGCAAAGAAGTGAACATAAAGAGGCAGGGAAACTAGAGTACTGGAAATGGAATAACCTGAAAGCAATTAAAGAGAATGCTGACACACTGTGAAAAATGTAACTAATGTCGCTGAACAATCTGTGCAGAAAGTGTCAAACGGGAAACCAATTTGCTGTATAACTTTCACCAAAAATACAATAAAACATTATTTTTTAAAAAAAGAGAGACATAAAGGAAGGCTTTCTACACCGCCAGGTCTAGCTCTCCAGTCAAGACTAATTAGGATATGTCCTCTAGATCTCTTACAAAACTAATCATGGGGGAGAAGACCTGGCCAAAGTACAAATCCAGCAAAAGAGAAAAAATTCCCATCTCTACTGGAACAGATTTCTTCTTAAAGCACCTTCCACCTCCCTTCAGCTCCATAATTTTTCAATGTCTCTTTTCTGGCCATCGAGTCAATTCTGACTTATGGCGACCCCATTAGTGCTGCGTAGAACTGCTCCAAAGGGTTTTCAAGGCTGTGACCTTTCAGAAGCAGATTGCCAGGCCTGTCTTCTGAGGCAACTATGTGTGGGTTTGAACTGCCAACCTTTCAGGTAGTAGTTAAGTTCTTAACCGTTTATACCACCCAGGGACTCCTAATTCCAAACCCACTGCCATCAAGTCAATTCTAACTCATAGTTTCCAAGGAGTGGCTGGTGGATTCGAACTGCCGACCTTTTGGTTAGCAGTCAATTGTTTCATCTTGAATACTGTTAGAAAAATCACACATCTTTAAAACACGTGAAAAGTTTTCATCCTTTAGTCCTTCAACTTATCATGATTAAGCAATATCAAAAAGCATCAAAGTTAGACTTAAATAATGAGCAATTTCTAAATTACACAATGATGTTCAATCTTATCTTGAATCCACAAAATCAAACACCTTTTCTACTTCAACCAAAGGAAGTACATTTTGCTTCAGTCTAATAAAGGTTCATTTTCTTCTGCTCTCTCTTGATTTTTAAGGGCTAAACATTTTATAAATGTTTAGTTCTAAAGTAGTAAGACTGATTCAAAAACAAAACCTTCAACTGGAATATATAGATCCAAGTGAAAATTTTCCGTTTATCCCTCTGGAAAGTTATGTGTGTGTTCAAAAGACAACAATGCCTCACAAATTTCTGAAACACTGGGAACTGTCTTCAGAGACAAATGTTTTACAATCACTATCTCATTTAATCTTCACAAAACCCAAAGAGAAGGTGCCTCCATTTTATGAGTACTGAGACTTAGAAAAGTGAAGTAACCTGTCCACCACTGTACTGCAGTGAATGGTAGAGTTGAGATTAGAACCAAGATCTGTATGACTCTAAAACACTGGCTCTTAATCATTTTGCTAATTAGTATCCGGGTCTTAATAGTAAAGAAGAAGTAATTTGATGATCTCATAGTATATTTACTGTTATAAAACTATATTAAATTTTAAGGAGGTGTAATTAATTATTGGCACTAAAATAAGCTGAAAGCCACCTAAGAAAATATACGCTCTGCAATGGACAGAAGATTTCAAAATTAAATGAAAGTCTTGTTTTACAACTCTATCATACCCTTCCCCCTCAGGTTGGGGTCTCTGCCCAGAAGTACTCTAACATTATAATTTCCTGATAAAGATTTAAAGGAGAAGAAGTTGGAATTTTCTTTTCCTTTACCCAAAGAACCTTTCATTTTTACTTGCTAAATTTTTTCCACTTACCATCAACTGAAAAGTGAGATGATTCCTATCATTTGTTTTTAATTTCTTGTAACAAACCTAGGTATTCAAAGTTAACAAATACTGCAACATACATCCTAGCCCTAAAGACATGTTACTGCATTCACTTTTTTAATAACCAATTTTTTTAAAAACATAAATCCAGAAATGTAGACAACATAAAGCAGCACATTTGAAAATGCTCCAACATATTTACACCTACTAAAATAAAAATTAGAAATAATTTTATAAGAAATATGCATGCTATAAACCTCGAAAATTTCAATCCAGTTTATAATAAAGATTTTTAAATACTGAACAGCCATACCTAGGTCTGAGAACTAAAAAAGGCAACAGAATCTTTACACTGATTAAAAACAAAAGAGAATACTTCCAGACAGAACTTACCAAGGTCTATCCGTGGACCTGCCATATAGACAAATCCACCGGTATATGCCAAAATCACTAACCGCACTTAAAAACTGGATTTACTTATTCAGATCTCTACTTCCTCATTTATCTGCCTACACCTCAAATTTTTTAAGATAAGATATGAGGATTTAGGCTGTATACCCTCACAACTCCCCACACAAATCCCTACCAGAATACTGGCATCAACTGCAATAACCCCAAACATTAATACATTAATAAAAGTGTAATTTCTTAGAAGGCTTAACTCCAACAAAATTAAAACGTGTATCACTCCATGGGTTCTGTTCTCTGTACTTACGCTTAACTTTTCCTAGGCTTTTCATGAACAGAGACGGGGTTGTGGAGGTGGTAGCTATTTTCAGTTGGCACAGATGGACACTATTCTGCTTGATTTCTCAGTGCCGTTTGATTACAGAGCAGTTTGAAAACAAACTAAGAGATTGTTCCTCCATGATTTTGGTGCTTTGTAAAAATAATTTTTAGTTTTCTTCACTGGAACTATTTTTACATGTTTAGTTTTTTTTAGGAATGAAAATAAAATCTAAAAATCCCAGCTGTGCCTCATAGAAAAAAAAAAATCATTATAAGATAAATAGCCTAAATATCTCACTCATTGAAATTAAAAGTAACCTACTATAAATGTAGTGTCATTGCATTTGTATGGGTGTAAGAACCCTCCGAAACCGAAATTCGCTCTGCTAACACCATCGAATCATTAAAATTTAAGTAATGCTCCCAAATAACAGAAATTTGTTTTAATATGGGAATTTTAAATACTTTATAAAGTAAAATCCTGCTCTTTGTTGATGCAAAAATTTTGGTTATTTTCATATTAAATTTTAGAAACTGTGGAAGGTTTGGAATTTTTTTCTCTCCCTCTTCACTGCATAATGAATAATAATGATGTTCTTCTTAGTCAAAAGATGATTTTCAAGACGTAACTATAAATCCAGAAAGAAAAGAGCCTCCCTGGCAAGCAAAAATGGACACATTGAGCCTGTACTTTACTTTGGGAGAGGAAGAGCTACTGTCAGATCAGATAATTATTTCTAAGATAAGCAGCAGTTTAGAGAAGGACACAACAATAAGAAATGGCAGAGAAAAGAAAAAGGAACAAAAGACTAGTAGGTCTTTAAAAAAATTAAATAGCTACATGGAGTCATTCATGCAGTAACAAAGCTTCAAACATGACAAAAGTGCACACTTGACGGTGTCGGTGTATAACTAAAATTGATTTAAAAATATTAAGTAATCAAGAAAGCAAACGATCAATCTCAAAGACGGAGTCATATGTCCGCATCTTAAAATGATTTCCATCAAAACTGGTTGAAATGTTTTAAAAGTTGGATGCTTAAAGTGATTTACTTCATTTACTTGGAACACCCATTATCTGTTACACCCCACTTTCCAACGATGCTAAATATTTTTAAAGGTATACTATATAACCATTTTAGAAGGCTCTTACATAACACATGAGATTTTTGTGGATTTTAAAGAAAGCTGATAACCAAGATCCTCGGAGTCTGTATATTACATAAAGGGGGATAAATCTTGTTTTTTTATTGTTGGCCTGGTACTTCAGTTCTCTTTCAAAAAACAAACGAAAAGGAAATATACAATGACAATCAAGTACAAAAACGGAAAACTCAATCTGCCAGGAAAAGAAAGTCATCGAAACATTTTCTTCTTAACAGTTAATTAGTATATATATTTTTAATTTTCACTGCAACTTTCTGGCATTTCGTTCCTTAACTGGACTCTTGTTTCTTGCGATTCTTAGGAATTACATGAACTATAAATTTTATTCAGAGCAATTATTTCTCTTCAACCTCCTTCTAGGATCTAAATTTCACTGATTATTAAGAGTTCTGAATAAACGATCATTGGAAATGGTTATTTGCTGCTGTTTGATTGCAACGTAACAGACTAATTCACATATCAAACTTACAGGTGCAACCTAATGTCTTTATATACTGTTTAAGTAATTACAACAAAACTAATTCTTTTTAAAGTTATGTGACACAGTGAAAAATGCAAATTACCAACTGTGTCAGTAAAACAAATACCTCATTTTACTCATTCAAAAGCGCAGTAAAACCTAGCAAGTAATACCAAAACAAGAAAGGATTAACATGTCACATTTAATCATTAGGATATATTTCACTTTGAGGCAGCCTCAAGTTGCTTTTCGCATTTTTTTTCCATCTGTTTGGATGCAGATATATTTTTACGGTATACAAGAAAAAGCAGATTAAAAGTTCTGCCTAAAAGATAAGGCCTGAAATCTGACACTCTTATCACTTGTTGTGTTATCTGTCCTCCATTCTTCATTTTCATTATCTTTTTTATTTTCATTTAAGAAGAAACAAGGTCACCTGAAACATCTAAGGGTGAAGAAGAAGTGAGGCTGGATATTAGAATAATAGTGGGTTGAAGGACAACTGGAGCAAGATATGGAAAATATGAAGACAAAAGTCCATTATAAATAGTCTCTACCACATATGGAGCCCTGGTGGTGCGGTGGTTAAGAGTTTGGCCGCTAACCAAAACGTCAGCAGTTCAAATCCACCAGCCACTCCTTGGAAACCCTATGAGGCAGTTCTACTCTATCCTATAGGGCCACTATGCATTGGAACCAACTTGAAGGCAACAGCTTTTTCTACTACACAACTTGAGTCTATCTATATATGTCCAATTTCTAGCTCAAACATTGAAAAACAAATGTGTTGTAGAGGTATTATCCAAGGAAAGGAGCTCAAAACTGCCACTTCTTTTTTTGATAGAATATCCCATAGTTTGAAAGAATGAATCAGTCCTATCTAAGAATAAAATACTATTAAAAATAGCAGAACATTAGTGCCCAGCTTAGAGTCTTGACATATCATTGCTCACTAAAAGAAACCAGGGCTTCTTGGAGAAACAGTTGATTCCAGATCTGGGACAGGGTATGTCCAAGATGAGCCCAGAACATTTTATCACAGCAGACAGCAAAGGAAGCTATCAAAGACCACTAGGGTCGTGTTGTCTCCTGAAGAGACTCACCGACCAAAGATGAGACAATTTAAACTTCAATGACAGTAACTACAATGGATTAAAATCCATCAAATATGTTTAAACCCATCAACTCATAATGGCATTAAAAAAAAAAGGTCCCCTTTGAAGGATAATAGGGAACTAACTCATTATTTTGAAATTTGGTAAATAAAAGGAAAGAATCAAGCAATTATCCTGTCTTTCCTTTTTACCTATATCATGGGGTAACCAAACAAAAGACGAGAGGAAGTGTTTCTTTATAAAAAATATCACAATAAATGAAAACAAAACGATAAATTTAGAACTTCACGATTTTGCAACCTCCAATGAATTAACAGAAATAAGCATTAATCATGTAGGGGCAAGATGGCGCTCTAGGCAGAAACACCACGCCGTCCCTCCACAGCAAAGATCCGAAAAACTAAGCCTAACAGAGAATCAACAATCCTGAAACCCTAGAACACCAAATGAAGAGATAAAGAACTCAGCCAAACACCAAATGGAGTGAGAATACTAAAAGAGAACGGAGAGCGAGGAGAGACTCAGGCAGAGATTCCTTACCAGCTAACGCAGCGCGGATCCACCATCTTGGATTCCTATCGGAGACCAGCAAACGGGAGAGCAGCCTTGCAGAGCATCTGGTCGGAGACAGAACGACCGGTAAACTGCGGTGCGCGCTCTCCCACCACCCACCCCTCTCCGCCTCAGCTGGGGATCCCCTGCTTTCCGTGGCCAGGGTCTCTGGGCTGGGGGGTGCTGGTGCTTGGATTCCGCGCGCCTGGGCTGGCGGCTTTCTGGGAGCCGTTTGCTGGCAGCTAGCGAACCTTTCTCTGCCGCCTCCCCCTCCTTTTGCCTGGGTGCCTGGTTCCGAGTGCCGTCTCTGCTCTCTCCTGCGGGGCTGCAGGGCTGCGTGCGGGCGTGTGCCTGTTTCTGGGTCTGGGCTCCGGCGTGGGTGGGATCCCGGGGCCTTTGTTCGTTCGCCCCTCTGCTTTCCGTGGCCGGGGTCCCTGGGCGGGGGGGCGCCAGTGCTTGGGTTCCGCGCGCCCGGGCTGGGGGCTTTCTGGGAGCCGTTTGCTGGCACCTAGCAGACCTTTTTCTGCCGCCTCCCCCTCCTTTTGCCTGGGTGCCTGGGTCCGGGTGCTGTCTCTGCTCTCTCCTGCGGGGCTGTGGAGCTGCGTGCGGGCGTGTGGCTGTTTCTGGGTCTGGGCTCCCGCGTGGGTGGGATCCCGGGGCCTTTGTTCGTTCACCCCTCTGCTTTCCGTGGCCGGGGTCCCTGGGCGGGGGGGCGCCGGTGCTTGGGTTCCGCGCGCCCGGGCTGGGGGCTTTCTGGGAGCCGTTTGCTGGCACCTAGCGGACCTTTTTCTGCTGCCTCCCCCTCCTTTTGCCTGGGTGCCTGGTTCCGAGGGCCGTCTCTGCTCTCTCCTGCGGGGCTGTAGGGCTGCGTTCGGGCGTGTGGCTGTTTCCAGGTCTGGGCTCCCGCGCGGGTGGGATCCTGGGGCCTTTGTTCGTTGGCCCCTCTGCTTCCCGTGGCCACGGTCACTTAACCCCGAGACTATCGGCTTCTTGGAATTCGCGCCCCTGAGTGGGGGCTCTCTGGGTCCCATTTGTAGGCACTGACTGCTGGTGTTGCCCTTTTATTTTTTTTTCTCAATTTTATTTTTCTTCCTTTTTTGATTAGTTTTGTCATATTTTACCTCTTTTTCTCTTTTGTCTTTCTTCATTGCTTAATTTCTTGTCCCTCTATCTCTTCCTTCTCTTTCTGATCCCTGAATACCAGGCGATGTATGCCTCTGTACCTTCTGGCCAGGCTGAGCTGTGAAAATTGAGACCGATTCCCCCAGACCTCATAGCTGCATCGGTGCGATCCCTGGGAACTTTGCAGTTTTTTAACTTTTCTGATTTTCATTTGGTCATTCTTTCCTTTTCTTTCTCTTCCCCCTTCTGGTTTCCTCCATCCCATAGTCTCTCATCTGTACATTCCAACGACAAACTCCCCTAGCATTCTTTTATGTTTGTACGCTTTTTGCTCCTCCTCCTCTCTCCTCTCTCCCATATCCAGCTTAGCTTCACACATAACCATCTTCCCGCTGCACCCTACCTACCTGCACCGTGCACTAGACATCACATCACCAAGCGGTGCAGGCACGCCCTATTGGAACCTGCCCAGCACTGACTACCGACCGTCCTGGTGGCTGCGGTGAGTGCCACAAGCAACCCATCCCAGTGGCTCCTCCTCAACTAGATCTGCCCAGCTGTACCACAAGAACGAAAAAAAAAAAAAAAAATCTACAATCAATAAACGAGAGAAATATCTACTGAATGCCCCGAAAACAGCAAACAATATCAAAACATTTACAAAAACAAGACAAGATGGCTCCAATAGGCGTCCAAATTAAAACACCAGATAACTCTCCTGTGGAAGAAAATGCACTAGAAGTACCTGATACGGAACTCAAATCACTAATACTCGGAATTTTCCAAGAACTGAGGCAAAAACCTGACAAACATGAGAAAAAATAGACAAATTTATGGAAAATACAGACAAAAAATTGGAAGAATTCAAGAAGATGATGCAAGAACAAAATGACAAAATAAATTCACAACTCGAAATTATACAAAAACAACAATTAGAAATCCAAAAGATAAACAACAAGATTTCAGAAATGGACGGTGTCATAGAAGGGCTGAGAAGGAGATTTGAAACCATGGAAGACAGGATCAGTGGAACTGAAGACAAACACTTGGATACAACTCTGTTTCAGGAAAACTCAGAAAAAAGAACAAAGAAAAATGAAGAGACCCTGAGAGTTATGTGGGACACAATTAAAAGCAAAAACTTACGAGTGATTGGCATACCAGAACAGGGGAAGAAAACAGAAAACACAGAGAGGATCATTGAGGAACTGCTGACAGAAAACTTTCCCAATATCATGAAAGATGAAAAGCTGGTCATCCAAGAAGCTCAACGAACCCCATATAGAATAGACCCCAAAAGAAAATCACCAAGACATATCATATTCACACTCGCTAAAACTAAAGACAAACAAAGAATCCTGAGAGCAGCTCAGGAAAAACAAGAGGTCACATACAGAGGAGAAACAATAAGACTAAGCTCAGATTATTCAGCAGAAACCATGCAGGCAAGAAGGCAGTGGGATGACATATATAAAATCTTGAAAGAAAAAAAATTGTCAGCCAAGAATAATATATCCTGCAAAACTCTCATTCAGATTTGATGGTGAAATTAGGTCATTTCCAGATAAACAGAAACTAAAGGAATATGCAAAAGTCAAACCAAACTTACAAGAATTATTAAAGGGAGTTCTTCGATCTGAGGACAAACAGCTTAAGCCCTCAGGCAGGACCTAGGACCTAGGATGCAGGTTCACATGAACCAGATACCATTCTAGGAACTGAACTACAGACGACTTTCCAAAAACAAAAGATATACAACAGGGAATCAGAGAAATCAATCAAAGGATGACAACAACATCAAAACAATGAAAGAGGGAACAAACGGCATAGGTATAGAACCTTCTAAAGGAGAAGAAGGCAAGGCGATACCAAGTAACGGTAGACTGTTTCAAAATTATAAAGATAAGGGTAAAATTCATGGTAACCACAAAAAAAGTTAACAAACCAACTCATAAAAATAAAGACGAAAAACATAAAGTCTCAACAAAAACAAAACCTACAAAAACAAAAGAAATGAACACAAAATCCACAAACAAAAGGAACTCAGCACAAGAGAGTAAGAAGAACAAAGAAAACTTCAGCATCACAAAAAAAAGCACTACAAAATGACAGCAACAAACTCACATCTATCAATAATTACACTGAACGTAAATGGACTCAATGCACCCATAAAGCGACGGAGAGTGGCAGAATGGATAAGAAAACAGGATCCATCTATTTGCTGTCTACAAGAGACACATCTTAGAAACAAAGATGTGAATTTATTAAAAATCAAAGGTTGGAAAAAAATATATCAAGCTAACAACTACCAAAAAAGAGCAGGAGTGGCAATTCTAACCTCAGATAAAATAGACTTTAAAACAAAATCTACCATAAAAGACAAAGAAGGACACTATATAATGATTAAGGGGATGATCCATCATGAAGACATAACCATAATAAATATCTATGCACCCAATGACAGGGCTCCAAAATACATAAAAAAAACTCTAACAGCACTGAAAAGAGAAATTGACAGTTCCACAATAATAGTAGGAGACTTCAACACACCACTCTCAGTAAAGGACAGAACAAATAAAAAGAAACTTAGCAAAGATACAGAAGACCTAAAGGACACAATCAGCCAACTGGACCTCATAGACATATATAGAACACTCCATCCAACCGCTGCAAAGTACACATTCTTTTCCAATGCACATGGAACGTTCTCCAGAATAGACCACATCTTAGGCCACAGAGCAATCCTCAACAAGATCCAAAATGCTGAGATAATTCACAATATCTTCTCTGACCACAATGCCATCAAGGTAGAAATTAACACTAGAAAGAGCAAGGAAAAAAAATCAAACACATGGAAACTGAATAATAATCTGCTTACACATCAATGGGTAATAGAAGAAATCAGAGATGGAATTAAAAAATTCCTAGAATCAAATGAAAATGAAAACACATCATACCAAAACCTTTGGGACACAGCAAAGGCAGTCCTCAGAGGACAATTTATAGCAATAGATGCACATATCAAAAAAGAAGAAAGGGACAAAATCAAAACATTAACTACAGAACTCAAACAAATAGAAAGAGAACAACAAAAAAAGCCGACAACCACCGGAAGAAAGGAAATAGTAAAGATCAGAGCAGAAATCAATGAAATAGAGAACAGAAAAACAATAGAAAGAATCAACAAAACCAAAAGTTGGTTCTTTGAAAGAATCAACAAAATCGACAAACCACTGGCCAGACTGACAAAAGAAAAACAGCAGAGGGCACAAATAACCCAAATAAGAAATGAAATGGGGGACATTACAACAGACCCAACTGAAATAAAAAGGATTATAACAGAATATTATGAAAAACTATATTCCAACAAATTTGAAAACCTAGAGGAAATGGATAAATTTCTAGAAACATACGGCCTACCCAAACTACAACAAAGTGATATTGAAAATCTGAACAGACCCATAACAAGAGAAGAGATTGAAAAGGTAATAAAAAAACTCCCAACCAAAAAAAGCCCTGGCCCAGATGGCTTCACTGGAGAATTCTACAAAACATTTACAGAAGAGCTCGTACCAGTTCTACTCAAGTTATTTCAGAGCATAGAAGAGGAAGCAACACTTCCAAATTCATTCTATGAAGCCAGCATAACACTGATACCAAAACCAGGCAAAGACATCACAAAAAAAGAAAATTACAGACCAATATCTCTCATGAATATAGATGCAGAAATTCTGAACAAAATTCTAGCCAATAGAATTCAGTATCATATCAAAAAAATAATACACCACGACCAAGTAGGATTCCAGGTATGCAAGGATGGTTTAACATTAGAAAATCCATCAACGTAATCCACCACATAAATAAAAGGAAAGAAAAAAATCACATGATTATCTCAATTGATGCAGAAAAGGCATTTGACAAAGTCCAACACCCATTCCTGATAAAAGCTCTCAATAAAATAGGTATAGAAGGGAAATTTCTCAACATAATAAAGGGCATCTATGCAAAACCAACAGCCACCATCATTCTTAATGGAGAAAGGCTGAAAACATTCCCCTGAAAACAGGAACAAGACAAGGATGCCCTTTATCACCACTCCTATTTAACATTGTGCTGGAAGTTCTCGCTAGAGCAGTAAGGCAAGAGAAAGAAATAAAGGGCATACAAATTGGTAATGAAGAAGTTAAACTCTCCCTGTTTGCAGATGATATGATACTATACATAGAAAACCCTAAAGACTCCACGAGAAATTTACTGGAACTAATAGAAAGATTCAGCAGAGTAGCAGGATACAAGATAAACATTCAAAAATCAGTTGGATTCCTATACACCAGTAAAGAGAACGATGAAAAAGAGATCAGGAAATCAATACCATTTTCAATAGCCCCTAAAAAGATAAAATACTTAGGAATAAATCTGACCAGGAATATAAAAGACCTATACAAAGAAAACTACAAAACACTGCTGCATGAAACCCAAAGGGATCTACATAAATGGAAAAACATACCATGCTCATGGATAGGCAGACTCAACATTGTGAAAATGGCAATTCTACCTAAAGCAATTTACAAATACAATGCAATTCCGATACAAATACCAACAACATTCTTCAAAGAAATGGAAAAACTAATTATTAACTTTATATGGAAAGGGAAGAAACCCCGAATAAGTAAAGCACTACTGAAGAAGAAGAATAAAGTTGGAGGACTCACACTACCTGACTTGAGAACCTACTATACAGCTACAGTACTCAAAACAGCCTGGTACTGGTACAACAACAGAGACATTGACCAATGGAACAGAATTGAGAACTCAGATGTAAATCCATCCACCTACGGTCACCTGATTTTTGACAAGGGCCCAAAATACATCAAATGGGGAAAAGACAGTCTTTTTAACAAATGGTGCTGGCAAAACTGGATATCCATTTGTAGAAAAATGAAACAGGACCCATACCTCACACCATATACAAAAACTACTTCAAAATGGATCAAAGACCTGAATATAAAGCCTCAAACTATAAAATTCATAGAAGAAAACATAGGACCAACACTTCAGACCTTACTACATGGCATTAACAGGATACAAACCATAAACATCAACACAAAAAACCCAACAGATAAACTAGATAATTGGGATCTTCTAAAAATCAAACATCTATGCTCTTCAAAAGATTTCACCAAAAGAGTTAAAAGAGAACCTACAGACTGGGAAAAAATTTTTGGACAGTACAAGTCAGACAAACGTCTAATCTCCATAATCTACAAGAAAATCCAACACCTCTACAACAAAAAGACAACCAATCCTATCAAAAAATGGGCAAAGGAAATGAACAGACACTTCACCAAGGAAGACATTCAAATGGCCAACAGACACATGAGGAAATGCTCGCGATCACTAGCCATTAGAGAAATGCAAATTAAAACCACAATGAGATACCATCTCACCCCGGCATTACTGGCACGAATCAAAAACACTGGAAATAACAAATGTTGGAGGGGCTGCGGGGAGACGGGAACTCTTATACACTGCTGGTGGGAATGCAAAATGATACAGCCATTTTGGAAAATGATATGGCGTTTCCTCAGAAAGCTAGAAATAGACGTACCATTCGATCCAGCAATCCCACTCCTAGGAATATATCCTAGAGAAATAAGAGTCACCACTCGAATAGACATATGCACACCTATGTTCATGGCAGCATTATTCACAATAGCAAAACGATGGAAACAACCTCGATGTCCATCAACAGACGAATGGATACACAAACTATGGTACATACACACAATGGAGTACTATGCAATGAGAAAGAACAATGAATCGGTGAACCATCTCATAACATGGATGAAACTGGAGGACATCATGCTGAGTGAAATAAGTCAATCACAAAAGGACAAATATTGTATGAGACCTCTATTGTAAAAACCCATGAAAAAATTCACATGCAAAATGTAACAATCCTTGTTGGTTACCAGGGATGGGAGGGGGGGGGGAATACTAAATAGGTAATAGGTAAGTGGTAACTTGGGTGAGAGATGAGATAGTACATAGTACAGAGGAAACTAACACAACCTGCACAAGGAAAGGTCATGGAGGCCCTATAGACACATCCAAACCCCCCGAGGGACTGAGTTGTTGGACGGAGGGCTCTGGGGACCATGATCTCGGGGAACATCTAGCTCAATTGGCATGACACTACTTATAAAGATAATGCTCTACATTCTACCTTGGTGAGTAGTGTCTGGGGTCTTAAAAGCCTATGAGCGGCCATCTAAGATACTCCACTGATCTCATCCCTTCGGGAACAAGGGAGAACGAAGAGAACAGGATACAAGGAAAAGATTAGTCCGAAGGACTAATGGTCCACAGCTACCAAGGCCTCCACGGGACTGAGCCCAGTACAGCTGGATGGTGCCCGGCTACCACCAATGACTCCTCTGACCAGGATCACAACAGAGGGTTCTGGGCAGAGCTGGAGTAGGATGTAGAGTATAATTTTAACTCCCAAAAAAAAAAAAAAAAGAAGACCAGATATACTGGCCTAAAGAATACTAGAGAAACCTCGAGAGTGTGGCCCCCAGACACCCTTTCAGCTCAGAGGGGAAGTTACCTTCAAGGTTCGATGTTAAGCCTGGGAATGGACACCCCAGTAAAACTAAATGGGACTAACGATGTACAGGAGTCCGGTGACAAGGGCCAGAAGGCAGAGGGAGAGTAGGAAACTGATGATAAGGAACACAAATTGAATAAGGACACTGTCGATGTATTGTGAGATTGTTGACCACTGCTATAGGGCAACATTTGTAGTAACTATTAAATGGGAGGCTGTTTTGTCCTGTAAGCCTTCATCTTGGGCGAGAATGGCAGCACAATTGGAAGAGCATAATCAATATCACTTAAATGTGTAAGTAAAAAGTTTTGAAATGGTGTTTAAACAAAATAAAAATAAATAAATGAATAAATAAATAAATAAACAAATGAGACTTAAAAAAAAAAAAAAAAAGAAAAACTCATGTAAATCAAATAATAAAATGTCATCAAAGAACTTTAAAAAAAAAAAAAAAAAGAAATAAGCATTAATCATTAACATCTACGAAATGCTAGCATCACAAAAAGAGAGAACACTACACACTGACTCCTAGTCTTGCCAGGGAGCCCTGGTGGTGTAGTGGTTAACAGTCTGGCTGCTAACCGAAAGGTCAGCAGTTCAAATCCCCAACCGCTCCTTGGAAACCCTATGCTGCAGTTCTACTCTGTCCTATAGACTGCTATGAGTCAGAACCAACTTGAGGGCACCTAACAACAGTCTTGCCAGAGTCCCTGGATGGAGCAAACAGTTAAAGGCAGGGCTACTAACTGAAAGGTTGGCAGTTCAAAACCCACCCACTGGAGCCTCAGAAAAAGGCCTCGTCATCTGCTTCTGAAAGGTCACAGCCACGAAAACCCTACAGAGCACAGTTCTACTTTGAAATACATGGGGTTACCACATGTCAAAACTGACTCAACAACAACTGGTTTGGTTTTCTGGTTTACAGTCTTGCCAAACATTACCTATAATGATGCCTAAGGGATTGAACTTACATCTGATCCAGTCTCTGGATCCAGCTGTCTATTTGCAGGAAATCCAGAGGTCAAAGAAGCATGCTGAACTGCACAGAGAGTAAGTAATCAGCAAATTCCAGACTGCGGAAAATTACAGTTCAAACAGCCTGGGTTCTTCAACAGATAAAAGGGAAAGAAAGGGATGGAAGACTAACCTAAAAGTGACAACTATTTTTTATTCACCAAGACTAACCTAGGGTGTCTAGCAATGTATGTTTTGGTTATTACTTTAAAAGTCAGGATAATACTTACTTAGAGAAAAGGAAAGGGTTTCTAAGGTAGATGGCAAAGTTCTATTTCTTAACCTGAATAGTGATTATAAGAATGTCTGCCTTATAATAATTCATCAAATCATACATTTGTTTTACAATAAAAAGATTTTTAAAATAGCAGGATACCAACACATCTGAACATTTCAGCATCTAACAAAGTTTGGGTACATTTCCCATTCTCTAGTGTAGCTCTTTAACAAGAGTTGTTTAAAAAAAAAAAAAAAAAAAGTCAGTGCCCATTATTTCCTCCCTACCCACCACCTCTCCTAAGAGAACCACCTAATATAACACTTTGGACCAATCAGATTTACTTCCCTGGGAGCTTGGAATTCCAAGGAAGAGACTATAAATACCCAAACCTGTTCCTCACTCAATCTTACCCCATCTCACCAAGTTGCTCAAACCCAAACCTAACAGCCAAGATTGAGTCTTCTTTCTCCCTCATTCCCCCATTCTAGCCTATCAGTAAGTCCTCCATTTCTAACCCCAAAACATAACTTAAATCTGTCCACTTCTCTCCATCTCCACTAACTCGCCATCTCTAACCATGAACTCTTACAACAGCCTCCTAACTTGTTTCCCTGCTTTTAGTCTCAACCCTGTACAATCTCTTCTACCCAAAGTGACCAGAATGATCTTTAAAAACATAAATTGTTTAAAATCCTGCTTAAAATCCTTTAATGACAGCCCACAGCACTTTGACTTAAATCCAAATTTCTTTCCATGGCCTGCATCACTGAGTCTCTGCCCAACTCTCTGACCTCACCTCAAGCCACTTTCTTCTATTGCACAACACAGCCACAATGACTTCATTTTAATTCCTCCCACACACTAAGCTCTTCCCCACCTTCAGTCTTCATAGCTTTTCCCTTTGCCTGGAACACTATTCTCCCAGTGCTTACACGGATAACTTCTCATCCTCCTCATGTTGCAGCTTTAATATTATCTTCTTGCAGAAGCCTCCCTCAACTAGTAAGTAGATTCCAACATTATTTTCCATCAATACATGTTACTTTTATCTTTCTTCATAGCTCAAGGTCCAACTACAGTGCATGTTCTATGTGGACAAAGATTCCATTTATTCCATTCACCATATGTACCCAGCATCTAGTATTTGGAAGGAGGTCAGTAATTGCTGAATTTATGAATATATATGCAAATCAATGAATTCAAGGCTGACAACCAATTTCTGCCATGAGCACAGTGACCAGTAAATAAAGAAAGCTAGTCTTCAGGGGAAAAAAAACAGAATGGGACAACCTATCAGGGATTGGAGACCATGTGGCTCCAAAGACAAAGAATGAAGGAAATTAGCTGCCTATTATCTTTACTTCATGCTTTCCTCAAATACATTAAAAGTGCATCTAAATTACAAAAATATGTTTAATTTGTATGCTTTTACAACTATAAGATTTCAGAAAACCTAAACTCCTAAAAATGAAGCTGCATTTCTAGTTGCCATGGTACCCAGCCATGCATCCTGCACATGGGTTCAAACAGTCTCCTTTTTCCTTCTAAGAAATCTCTTTTATTTGAACTGATCTAAATAAGTTTCTGTTCCTTACTATTAAACATGTCGAAAGACATTACATGGGATCATCGTGAGTTGGGGGCCCAATTCAATCGCCGCTAACAACAAGACGACATTACCAAAATGGGGGAAAGATACAAAAACACTTTTCTGGAGGCCCTAAACTTGAACAACCACCATCTCATGCTGCCCCACGTTCCGGCCTTTCTAATTTTTGAATAGCCCTACTAATTTTTGAATCCCTGATTCCCAGCCCAGTACCCAGCTACAAGAGGTCCACAATAAATATTTACTGAAGGAACATCTAAACATTAAAGCAGAATCTGAGCTACAAACCCCAACAACATGAAATTTTACCAAATTTTTTTAAAAGTATTCTCCATAAAAATAATAAATGCAGACTCTAATATCACAACAAATCATCCCCGAGAGTTCTAGTTTATATCTATATGTGAGTTCTATTACTTCACCTTATGCTTTCCTGAAATATAGAAAAAGTCACCTATATTACAAAAATAATTTTAATTTGCATTCCTTTCCAACTACAGAATGCGAGGGCCCATGATTTCAGAAAACCAACAATCCTAAAAACAAAAAGAGAATTTGGACAAAGAAGAATAGTCTATTATTTTGAACACAGAAAGTACCTATCCTTGGAATCACAAATGCTCAACAACTTCCCGAATTATTTAAACAAAATATGTGTGTATGTATGTAAGCATATGTACATGGACATGTGCACATCTGCATGTGTGTGTATCAAGAAGCCCTGGTGGCTACCCTGAAAGTATGGCCTCCAGATACCCTTTTAATTCAGTACTGAAGTCACTCCTGAGGTTTATCCTTCAACCAAAGATTAGACAGACCCATATAAGAAAACGAGACTAAATGGGCACACCAGCTCAGGGGTTAAGGACAAAAAGGCAAGAAGGGACAGGAAAGCTGGTAATGCGGAACCCAAGCTCGAGAAAGGTAGAGTGTTGACGTGTTTTGGGGTTGACAACCAACGTCACAAAACAGTATGTGTATTAACTGTTTAATGAGAAACTGATTTGCTCTGTAAACCTTCGTCTAAAGTACAATTTAAAAAAAAAAAAAAAAACAGCAGCAGCAGCAGCAGCCCTCATGGCACAATGGTTAAGTGCCTGGCTGCTAACCGAAAGATTGGTGGTTCGAACCCACCCAGCAGCTCCACAGGAGAAAAGACCTGGCAATCTGCTTCTATAAAGATTACAGCCTAGAAACTGTGTAAGGCAGTTCTACTCTGCACACTGGGTTGCTGTGAGTTGGAATCAACTCAGTGGTACCTAATAACACAACATATATATATATCAAGATGCCTGGAAACATCTGAAAACTTTACTCAGCTTCACCTCTTTACTAAGACATCTAGTACCATATAAAGTCTACAGACTCAGAACCCACGTACGATATTATCTCTTGTGCACCTAATATTAACCACATCATTCATGTTAACAGCTTTCTGTAATTCTCACTTTGCTATGAAGTCAGTTTTCAGGATATATACTTTGATGTACTTTTAAGAAGTTCAAAATAATTTGCACCATAGTATTTAATTTGCAAACAATGATCTCATTTTAATATTCATATTTGCCTGTTTACGTATTTGCTACTTTTATTTAACTTGAGCCTCCGTGGAGAAAAAGAGTTGTGTTGAGACATTTTAAATATAGAATATTTGTTTTTAGAGCTAAAAGCTTCCTGAAATTAGAATAAACCTAGCATATATGAGGCAATTCAAACAACATCACAACAAAAACTTGGGGGAAAGCTAATAATGAAAGTTTCTAACCAAGAGCATAAACTTTCTCTTTAGAAGAAAAATGCAAAGACTCTTGGTAGCTAGAGAGGGTGGGGCTGGTATAGAGTCAGAAACTGAGGTCATCATAATTATAGTCAGCTGTTTCCAGAGCAAAGGCTCAGTCTGCGCGAGAAGGCAAATGAGCCTTTGCCTAGCAGCAACCTCCATGCATTGCATTTTCTTTTGTAAACTGTCAGACATCACAGATAACTGTTTTGCATTTTCCCATACTTCAACTGCAACCCATATAAAGTGTTCAAAATACAGTAGCTTTTAAATATTCTCTTCCTCTCTCCCCTTCACTTCTTCCCTTTCTAGAATCTTAAAGAAATTGTTAAAGTAATACCACTCTGGATTTCTTTGGTTGCCATCTTTGCTTTTTTTTAAGTATCAGGATTAAGTTGGAAATGAAATCAGTTTTCTGATTGTTACTTACTACACACATCAACAGTGTTTTTTTCAAACTGCAGAGCACAACCCATTAGTGGGTCATGAAAATAATTTGGTAGGTCATAACCAGCACTTTTTTTTTTTAATGAAATAGAATAGAAAATATAAAAAAAAAAAAATCAGAAGACATCAAACACTTCTGTTTCAGTTTTTCATACATGTGGGTCTGTATTGAGTCTCAGGTAAAATGTATTTATTACTTAGCCACTAATATATTATGGCCTGAAGTAAAAGTGACCTCAAGTTCAACAAAGACTGCTCTGAAACCAGAAAAATGAGATTCTTCATAAATTCTGAGCACTTTTTTTTTTCCAAACAAGAGGCTCTTATTATTAAAGTTTTACTGATACACATTTCTAGAATAAGCATTTAGACTGCCTCAGAAAAACAAATTTCAATCTAACATGTGTTCCATATTATTTACCTTTTTCTTCACATTTCTAATAAATTCTTCAATACTAGTACATGTAATATCTCAGCCCCTCAAAGAACAACAGATAGCAGTTCGAATCCACCAGCCACTCCTTGGAAACCCTAGGAGGGCAGTTCTACTCTGTCCTTTAGGGTCGCTACAAGTTGGAATCAACTCAACAGCAACGGGTTTAGTTTTTGGTTTTTACTATTTGTCTGGTTTGTTGCTTTGTGACACTCAACTCAACTCCTGAGTGTTGAGAAAGTTCCTTGCTGTCTGTTAAACTCCATTCCTTATTCCTAGTCTAAGGTCACAGCTATGATGCTGTGAAATGATACAAGCTCTTCATGCTAAGGAATACATGAATACTTTCTACTTTACCCTTTGTTATGGATTGAATTGTGTCCCGAAAAAGATATGATGAAGTCCTAACTCCTGTACCTACAACTGTGACCTTGTTGGATAACAGGACCTTTGTCAGTTCAATTAACATAAAGGAGGGTGGTCCTAATCCAGTATGAGTTCTGCTCTTATAAAAGAGGAGAAAAAACACACAGAGAGAGTGGGGAAAACAGCCATGTGACAACACAGGCAGAGACTGGAGTTATGCATCTATAAGTCAAGGAATGCCAAGGATCACCAGTCATCACCAGAGGATAGGTAAGAGGCATAAAACAGATTCTTCCTCAGAACCCTCATAAGGAATCAGCACAGCCGACATTCTGATTCAGGACTTCTAGCTTCCAGATTGTAATGTAACTACCTTCCTGTCAGCAATCAGACCTCTCATGCTCCCATATGTCTATTGTAAAGACCCACCTCCCCCTCTATGAATGTCCTACGTGTTGAATAGCCCAAGTTTTGGGCATTTCCCTTTCTACTTATCAAAACTTACCTATTCTGTGGCCACTTTCTCTCAGCTAGCTGTTTCCACAAAGAATTCTGATAAACTCAACTGACCAAAATGCTAATGACAACAATTTGACTGATTTTCCCCCCCCGAGAGATTTCATTCTAATAAGGACCTCTGTGACAGACCTGCTAAGAAAATCTGAGGACTCAAGAAGCCATTCTGGCACCTCAAGTCAATAATATGGGTGATCACATCTATCGCCTATGTTTAAGACAAGCTTCCTTGGGGAGACCAAATCAATGAATGTGAGAGCAAGAGGGATCCCATAGACTATTTAGGACTCTAAATCATGACTCTCAGTCCTTGGAATCTCCCAAAGAAGGAAAAGAATGATACCCAGAGAAACAAATTTCAAAGTCAATGAGAAAGCTCACCCTAACACTCAGACCTCAGCCACTACATCAGACAGATACATACACACACATACACATACACATACAAATGTATGGGAAATGATAAATACCCAAGCCAGGACAGTGATTACCCTTTCAGGGCTGGTGGAATGCAACTGATAAGAATGCAACTAATAGGGGGGCTTCAACGGTATTGGTACTATTTTATTTCAACTGTATTGGACACATAAATATTTATTAAATTAGTCCCCATTAACTTTTGGATATCTAAAATTTCTTAACAAAAAAAACAACATTAAGATGGCATATAATCAAATGGAAATGATATTAGAAATATTTTGAAGCTAAGAAGTTCTTAAAGAAGATATTTTATGAAGCAGGTCTTGAAGGAAGAATAAAACATAGATTACCAGCAAAAAATAACATTTCTAAAGGACAGGCATGAACAAAAGAAAAATTGGGAGTACCCACAATCTACACCCTAAATAAAGAATAAGAGAGAAACTGATGACAGACTCACCATGGAGAATAGTAACAGAAGGCACAGACCAAGTGATGGAGGCCTTGGATACTAAGTACACAAGTATGCCCCTAATCCAATAAAAAGGAATAGCATGATTGAAGTCAGGGACTTTGGTGGTTCAGTGAATTCTCACTTTCCATGCAGGAGACACAGGTTCAATTCTCAGCCAATACACCTCATGCATACCCACCACCCTTCTGTCAGTGGAGGCTTGCATGTAATGCTGAACAGGATTCAGCAAAGCTTCCAGACTAAGACGGACTGAGAACAACCTGGCAATCTACTTCTGAAAATCAGCCAATGAAAACCCTATGGATCCCAACAATCGAATCTGCAACCAATCATGGGGATGGCGCAGGACCAGGCAGCGTTTCATTCTGTTCTGTATGGGGTTACCATGAGTCAGGGACCAACTTGATGGCAGCTAACAAGAACAACATAACTGACTGAAGTGATGTTTTAGCAACATAAATCCGGAAGCCATGTGCAGGATGAACTAAAGCAAGCTGTGGTCTATGGAGCATTAGGAGGTTCTGTAGGACAGCACTGGTGGCACACTCGTTAAGAGTTCAGTTGCCAACCAAAAGGTCGACAGTTCGAATCCACCAGCCACTCCTTGGAAACCCTATGGGACAGTTCCACTCTGTCCAATAGGGTCGCTATGAGTCGGAATCGACTTGACAGCAACGGGTTTGGTTTGGTTTTTGGTAGGACAGCAAGAGGGGAAAGGAAGGAGGTAAGGCACTGACAACCCTGTCCTGGTGCCCTCCCCTCATGTCAAATAGAGCCCTTTTGCTATTGAAATGTTTCTGCTGTTGAAATATTTTTAAAAACCACTGGACTAAAATGCCCAGTTAGAAGGCACTGCTGTAATTCAAGTGTGAGGGTCATAAAACCCTGGAATGGGGTGGTGATATTGAAAATCATACGGAAAAAAATGAATCTAGTCTTTTTGATGGAAATTTGATAAAATCTAGTGAAAAAGTAAATGGAATAATGAAAGAGTAGATCTACATGAGAAAATCAAAAGTGACAACTAGGTAGCAGCTGCTGATTATACACACTTGAACATCAGCAGTATATACATGACCGTGTACAAGTGTCTGAACACTGACGAAGTGCTACTCAAAGCAGAAGAGCAAGGCGGCATTTTTACAGGGATTATGGAGAGAACAAGCAAAAGGGATCAGAAGATTTTAGAAAAAAATGTGTACCACATCATGGAACGCTAAGAAAACAAGCGAGAGGTTCAAAAAAAGGCATTGCTGGACACAATGGGAGGGTGCACAGCCTTTGCAACCAACAGAGCAGGGTTCTGGCACCTCCTCCATAACAACGTAACAACAACTAACGTTATTGAAAGGGCAGTGGTGGTTCAGTGGTAGAATTCTCGCCCTCCATGCAGGAGACCCAGGTTCGACTCCCGGCCAACGCACCTCAGGCACAGCCACCACCAATTGGTCAGTGAAGGGTTGCATGTTGCTATGATGCTGAACAAGTTTCAGTGGAGCTTTCAGACTAAGATGGACTAGGAAGAAAGGCCTAGCAATCTACTTCCAAAAATCAGCCAATAAAAACCCTGTGGATCACATCAACACAATCCTGTTGTGCAGGAGGTCACCATGAGTTGCGGGCCAACTCAGCCACAGCTAACAACAAAGATACTGGACACATTACAGAGCACTGTGCTAAGTGCTTTAAATATTACCTCAGTTAATCCTCACAACACATTTTACAGACAAAGAAATTTAAATTTAAAACTAGCAAGTGGCAGAGCCAGGATTCCTATTATTTAGGATAAAGGATTTAAGCTCCTGGGAAACAATATGCCCACAAAAATAGCCCATACGTTTTATTATTAGAAGGCAATAATCAATAGGGACAACACTAACGCACTGCCAGTAACCCCCTATCATAAAGTTCCATGCGGCAAACTCTGTTAAGTGTCCTTACTATAAACAGGATGAATACCTGTAACCCAACCTATCCAATAGGGTTGCTGTGAGGATTAAGTGAAATGACAAACATGAAAATGTTACCAAAAAAAATTTAGGGGACACTCAAATATAAGGGATTAATGTAACTTTTATCTTTTACCCTTCAAAATACCTTCATGGATCAACATAAGTCTCTCTGAAGACAGCTGAAAATAAGTCTGTTAAATGTGCAACCCCCACTTTGAAAAGTATAAATCATATGGAATTACCACCCACTCCTCCCACTGCCATCCAGCGGATTCCCACTCATAGCTACCTCTAACGTTCCTTCAAGGGCAAGGACATTACACCTTACACCTGTAATGAAACTCTGATAACGTAGTACGGTAGAGCTAATCAACAGAGAGCTTCTACCCCAATTCAGGGTTGTTCAAGTTGACCTATGGCATCATTTGAGAGGTGCCACCTTACAGTCCTTCCAAAACAGAAAAGGGAAAAAAAAACAATGCTCCCTATTTTCTTCTATACTATTAAAATTGGGTGCTCAATCAGTCAGTACTAGAAAACAGATACTCTTACAAAATACCGGAAAAGAATCTCTCAACTGACTTGCTTCACGGGCTCTGACTGATAGAAGATCCCTTCTGGAAACCCCTCTACCCACCCCACTCCACCTCCTCTTTTCACCTGAACAGATGGGTTTCCAGGCCTTAAGGCTCACATGTCAAGTCACACAATTCACAAGAGCTCCCAAAATTTCTACCTTTTCAAGTATTTCATGTGTTTGAATACAACATCTTAAGACCTCTAAGTATCAAAACACACGAACTCTAACTTTCCCAACAGCACTATCTGGGAAAAAGATCAGTACTCTTATTTTACAAATTATAAATGAAAGACTGAGATGAAACGTTTTATCCAACATCATACAGTTAGTGAATTCATTCTTGGGGAAAAATGCATATTATGAACTTTTATCAGTGGACAGTCTTTACTTAGTTTTCTAAGATCATTTCAAATATTAATTCCAACGCACCTACTGGGTTCTCTATTACATTTCCAATATAGTATCAAAGATTAAAAATAAACTACCAATAAACACCAAAGGAACACTATTTTTAAATGCTAAGATAAAGACAAAAAACTCTATGGGGGAGTGTTTCTAATTTAAGATTCGTACTGTCTTGCATCCATAAATACTTTGGGACGGGGTTGGGGGAGGGGGGAGACACCTGTCAGTGCATCATATACACAAAGTTTTACAGACTGTGTAGCTATTAATATTTAATTCCTTAAGCTGTAAATAAACTCACATTCTCAAAAAAAATGATACATTATGAAGAACATATGACAAGAAGCCTACATCGCTGTAAGAAGACCAATAATTTCCAAGTTTCACGTCTCCCAGGCTTTGTGAACTTGCCTCGAGGAAAAACTCCACCCGCCCCGGAGTCCCAAGAAGTCAGGCCACGGGAAGCCCGGGTTGCGGGTAGCCCGGCGCTGCAGACACGACTTTCCACGCGCGCCAGGCCCCACCGCCCGCAGAGGAAGCGAATCGCGGCCTCCCCTCGTGCCCCCTTCGCCTCGGGGACAGGCGCGGCCGGGACACTCGGACCTGCCTCCCGACCTTCAGCGCGGCCGGCTCGGAGCTCCGCAAGCAGGAGGGGTCGCGATAGGGCCCGGCCTAGCCGTCCCCGCTCCGGGGCCGGGGCCGCCGGGGCCGCTTTCCTTCTTCTCCCCGCCCACGCTCCTTACCTCTTGGGTGCTGGCGGCTGCTCCATGGCGGCTGGGGACAGAAGGAGGGAGCAGGCAGGCGGAGAAGGCTGCAGAGAGGCAAGAAGCTAGGGCACCGGCCGGCCGGGCCCGGGGAACCACAGAGGGAAACCCCGTGAACTCGGAACAACTTTCCCGTAACTCCGCAACGGATCCTCCTCCCGGCTCGGGCCGCCACGCCCCTGAGCCGCGGCCTGCCCTGCGCCCAGGACGCGGGGCGGAGCCGGGGCCGGGGGCGGGGCCGGCCGTGGTACTGGGAAGAGGAAAGAGGGGGATGTATGTAAACTGGACTGGAAGAGGTAGGTGAAGCTAGAGACAAATTCCTTCGAGAGAGCCCAGGGCTTCCGCTCCTCACTCGCCTTCGCTGCCTTTGCCCCAATCCAATTTGACATTTTCTACATCCTAGCATCTTGTGAAACTGTTTGAAGTATAACTAACAACCCACGCTTCCCTCTTTGTTTCTGCTCGTAATTATTGGTTATGTTTTCCCCTGCCATCTGACATTTGTAGCTACAATACTAGAGATACTTCTGGAAATTCTTGTCTGATTTTGATTGTGGACAGGTTCCTCACTATATTTCATAATAATTACATCTAATTAAAGAGAAAATAATTGCGTGGTGAGATGTCTCAGCACACCAAATTTATTGTACTGGGGGACTGCCAGCTATTCAACTGGGTAACCTGGCAAACCTATCACAAATCATAGTGCATGAAAAGTACTCAAGAAAACTGTATCCTTCCCTTTTCTCGCCTTTTCCCCACAACTTGTTCCCAACACTCTCACCCCATTGCAGTCTGACCCCTTCATACCTGGTGTCAGAGGGGACTGGATGGCAACTAACAACAATGCAACCATATTGTGTGTGTCCTGTTCAACCTTAAATTCCACATATAGATATCTTTCTTATGACCAGATATAGCTGCAATGTGAAGAATGGAGTTTTTAACTCTCGTGGAATCCAGATTAATAGATTCCATGGAGATTGAAATGACTCATCCAAACTATCACCCTGAGATAATCTTTGAATTTTAAACCTTGAGAAAACTAGTTTTCTGAAAGTCATTTTTAACTCAAAGAATAGTCCAGCTTAATTAGTAAAGGATATTTGCTTTGGACATTGTGCTCTTTTAAAGAGTTATCATGTGCAGTCAGTTTCAACAACAGAAACTCCAAAGGTCAGACTAGAAGCTGTGTTTTAGGGTCAATCAGTAATTATTTAAAGTGTTCTTCAAAAAAATGTTGCATATCCATAAGTTATTATGCAAACACTATTTTGGCCCTGTTTCCATAGCAATGCATAATTACTAGTGATAAGCTTTGGTATGATAATCTTTGAAAGCCCTTCCTTCTTTGGAAGATTTTTTATTCTCTAGTTGGAAATGTTGCCTTGATCTACAAATCAGATATTAAATAAACTTCAATTTAATTCCTATTATTGGCTTAATATTATTTTGTTTTAACAAATGTAGTGAGCTAACTTGTTTTTGTTAGAAATCATTCATGACGTAGAATCATGTATTTTCTTTGAAAGTGTTCGTAGGTGCCATCGAGTCAGTTATGACTCCTAGCGACCCTATACGACAGAGTAGAACTGTCCCATAGGGTATCCAAGGACCAACTGGTGGATTTCAAGTGGCAATCTTTTGGTTAGCAGCCAAGCTCTTAACCACCACGCCACCAGGGCTCCAAACTCATCATAGAACTCAATAAAACGAAAATGTATTTCATTTATAAAATCTACTCTCTTTACACATCAGTTATAAGGAGAGATTAAAAAGTTTCTGTTATACATGAAAATAAGTTCCAGAACCAACTGAATATGTTGGTTGAAACAGCTCAGTTGCTGTTGGATCAATTCCGGGACACTTGTTTTTCGTCAAAGCCTTCAGTGCAGCTTGGACTTCTTCCTTCAGTTCCATCAGTTCTTGATCATATCCTACCTCCTGAAATGGTTGAATGTTGACCAATTCTTTTTTGTACAGTGACGCTGTGTATTCCTTCCATCTTATTTGGATGCTTCCTGTATCATTCAATATTTTCCCTATAGAATCCTTCAATATTGCAACTCGAGGCTTGAATTTTTTCTTCAGTTCTTTCAGCTTGACAAATGCAGAGCATGTTCTTCCCTTTTGGTGTTTTAACTCGAGGTCTCTGCACATTTAATTATAATACTTAACTTTGTCTACTTGAGCTGCCCTTTGAAATCTTCTGTTCAGCTCTTTTACTTCTTCAGTATTTCCATTTGCTTTAGCTACTCTGTGGTCAAAAGCAAGTTTCAGAGTCTCTTCTGGCTAGGAGGAAAAACCTGCTGGTCTACTTCTGAAAAAATGGGCCAGTGAAAACCTTATGAATAGCAATGGAACATTGTCTGATATAGTGCCAGAAAATGAACCCATCAGGTTGGAAGGCACTCAAAATACAACTGGCGAAGAGCAGCCTCCTCAAAGTAGAGTCAACCTTAACGATGTGGATGGAGTCAAGCTTTCGAGACCTTCATTTGCTAATGTGGCAGGACTCAAAATGAGAAGAAACAGCTGCAAACATCCATTAAAAATCAAAATGTGCAATGTACGAAATATGAACCTATGAAAATTGGAAGCCGTCAAAAATGAAAATGGAACACATAAAGATCATTATACTAGGCATTAGTGAGCTAAAATGGACTGGTATGGGCCATTTTGAATCTGACAATCATATGGTCTACTATACTGGGAATGAGAAATTGAAGAGGAATGGAGTCACATTCATCATCAAAAAGAACATTTCAAAAGACTTCTGGGCAACATGGCGCTATAGACAGAAGCACCACGCCATCCCTCCACAGCAAAGATCCGAAAAACCAAGTCAAACAGAGACACAAATCAATCCGGAAACCCTACGCATCAAATGAAGAGATAAAGAACTCAGCCAAGCACCGAACAAATAAGAAACTGAGAGAGAACAGAGAGTGAGGAGAGATATATGCAGAGGTCCCCTATCAGCTAATGCAGCACAGATCCGCCATCTTGGACTCCTATCAGAGATTGGTGAACGGAGGTACGAAAAAGCAGCTTCACAGAGCTTGCAGAAGGAAACAGAACAACCAATAACCAGCAATATATGCCTTCCCACCCCCAACACTTCTTCACCTCCTCTGCTTCCTGGGGCCACAGTCTTGCCTGGGAAGCACTGGCTTCACCCTGGTGCTGCTTGGATTCCACCTGTCTGCAATGGCTGGCTCCCTGAGTGCCATTTGTTTGCTGCTGCTGTTGCTTTTTAACCCTTCTTTAGATTTCTTCCTTACCTCTCATCACCTCCCCCTCCTTTCTCTCAAATACCTGACTCTGTGTGCCATTTTTGCTTCTTCGTGAAAGGCTGTGAAACACCGCTGAACTGTGAAACTGCTTCCCAACCCGTGCTGCCACGTTGGTGGGACCCCCGAGGCTTTTTTGTTTGTTCTGATTGTTCCACTTTGATTTGTTTCTTTGTTTTCTTTTTCTTTTCTTGGCTTGGGAGCCCCTTCTAGCCAGGCAGTGCTGAGTGACTTGGGAGCTACTATGTTAACTCTGCACAGACGCACACTGGGAACCCTGAGAACATTTCTATTTTCTTGGTTTTTTTGTTCGTTTCCTTGTTTTGTTTTCTTCTCTCTCTTTTTCCCTTTTGTCTTTCTTCATTTCTCAGTTTCTCCTCTCTCTATACTTAACGTCTCTTCCTGTCTCCTGAATATGTGGCACTGTGTGACCCTCCACCCCTTCTAGCCAGGCTATACTTCACAGCCTGGAGCAACTTCTTCCAGTACTCGCAGCTGCACTGGTGGGACCCATAGGTGGTTTTTCTTTTTTCCTTCTAATTTTTATTTATTCATTTTTTTCTTTTACCTTTTTCTTTTATTTCTTCCTCCTTTTTGTTTTTCTCCATTTCTGATCGCTCCACTACAACGGCAAGCTCCCTTAGCACTCTTTCCTGTTTGTTTGTATGTTTTTGGCTCCTGTTCCTCTTTCCTCTTTCCCATACCCATCTTAGCTCCACTCATCACAATCTCTCCCCTCCTTCCTGCCTACCTGCACCGTGTCCTGAACATTACAACCCCAAAGAGCACAGGCACGACCTACTGGAACCTGCCCTGTATCGATTCCCAGCCCGCCCTGTCAGCCCTAGTGCATGCCACAAACAAAGCACCCCATCAATTCCACTACAGCTGGGTCTGCCCTGCTATACCATACCTGAGCAACTGACCCTGCCCGTTGGAGAAGTAGGGGAAAACTATCATGCCTTCATAAGAGCAAAGAACAAAAATACACAGCCTGCCTGATCAGATATAACCAAATAAAACAAAAAAGCAGGATGAAACAAACAAATCTACAAGCAATAAATGAGGAAAATAACTACTGAATGTCCCGAAGGCAGCAGACAATATCAAAACACATACAAAAACAGGTCAGGATGGTTCCAGCAGGCTTCCAAAATAAAGCCCCAGATGACTTACCAGTAGAAGAAAAGGCACTAGAACTACCTGATAGGGAATTCAAATCTCTAATATTCAGAGCTATCCAAGAGCTAAAGCAAAAAGCAGACAAAAAGGAAGAAAAAATAGACAAATTCATGGACAAGGCAGAAAAATTCATGGAAAATACAGGCAAAAATATGCAACAATTCAAGAAAATAATACAGGAAAAAAATGATAAAATAAATTCACAACTAGAAATCATACAAAAACAACAATTAGAAATCCAAAAGATAAACAACAAGATTTCAGAAATGGACAGTGTCATAGAAGTGCTGAGGAGCAGGTTTGAAATGACAGAAGACAGGATCAGCAAAATTGAAGACAAACACTTGGATACAACTATGAGGAAATATCAGAAAAAAGAACGCAGAAAAATGAAGAAACCCTGAGAATTATGTGGGATACAATAAAAAGAAAACATTTTTAATTGATCTGGGTTCCACAACAGTGGGAGAAAACAGAAAACACAGAGAGGATCACTGAAGAACTGCTGACAGAAAACTTCCCCAACATCATGAAAGATGAAAAGCTGACCATCCAAGAAGCTTTACAAACCCCATATAGGATAGACCCCCAAAAGAAAATCACCAAGGCATATCATAATCACACTTGCTAAAACCAAAGAAAAACAAAGAATCCTGAGAGCAGCTCGAGAAAAACAAAAAGTCACATAGAGAAGAGAAGCAATAAGACTAAACACAGATTATTCGGCAGAAACCATGCAGGCAGGAAGGCAATTGGATGACATGTATAAAACCTTGAAAGAAAAAAATTGCCAGCCAAGAATAATATACCCTGTAAAACTCTAGTTCAGATATGATGGTGAAATTGGGACATTTCCAGATAAACAGAAATTAAGGGACTATGTAAAAACCAAACCAAACTTACAAGAATTATTAAAGAGAGTCCTTCGATCTGAGAACAAACAACATCAGACCACAGGCTGAATCTAGGATGCAGGATTATACCAGTCAGATATCAACTTAGGAAATGAACTCTCAAGGACTGTCCCTAACCGAAAGAATTACAACAGGGAACCAGAGAGGTTAATCTGTAAATGACAACAACATCAGAACAATAAAAGAGGGAATAAATAGTGTAGGTATAGAACCTTCTAATGGAGAGGAGGCAAGGCAATAACAACTAATAATAGACTGTTTCAAACCTAGGAAGATAAGGGTAAATTTCAAGGTAACCACAAAGAAAGTTAACAAACCTACTCATCAAAATAAAGAAGAAAAACATAAAGTCTCAGTAAAAACAAAACCTACAAAAACAAAAGAAATTTAAAAAAATCTACAAACAAAAGGAATTCAGCACAGTAGAGTAAGAGAAACAAAGAAAAAGTCAGCACCAAAAAAAAAAAAAAGCACTACAAAATGACAGCAATAAACTCACACCTCTCAATACTTACACTGAATGTAAATGGCCTAAATGCACCCATAAAGAGATGGAGAATGACAGAATGGATTAAAGAAAACAGGATCAATCAATATGCTGTCTACAAGAGACAACCCTTAGAAACAAAGACATAAATTAATTAAAAATCAAAGGATGGAAAAAATATATCAAGCAAACAGCTACCAAAAAAGAGCAGGAGTGGCAATACTAATTCTCAGATAAAATAGACTTTAAGACAAAATCCACCATAAAAGACAAAGAAGGACACTATATAGTGATTAAAGGGATGATCCATCATGAAGACACAACCATAATAACAATCTACACACCCAACGACTGGGCTCCAAAACATAAAACAAACTCTAACAGCACTGAAAAGAGAAATTGATGGTTCCACGATAACAGTAGGAGACTTCAACACACCACTCTCAGTAAAGGACAGAACATCAAGAAATAAACTCAACAAAGATCAGAAAACCTAAAGGTACAATCAGTCAACTTTATCTTATAGACATATATACAACACTACACCCAACAGCTGCAAATTACACATTCTTTTCCAATGCACATGGAACATTCTCCAGAATAGACCACATCTTAGGCCACAGAGCAATCCTCAACAAGATCCAAAATGCTGAGATAATACAAAGTATCTTCTCTGACCAGAATGCCATCAAGGTAGAAATTAACAACAGGAAGAGCAAGGAAAAAAATCAAGTACATGGAAACTGAATAACACCTTGCTTACACATCACTGGGTAATAGAAGAAATCAGAGATGGAATCAAAAAATTCCTAGAATCAAACAAGAATGAAAACACATCATACCAAAACCTTTGGGACATAGCAAAGGCAGTCCTCAGAGGACAATGTATAGCAACAGATACATACATCAAAAAAGAAGAAAGGGACAAACTATACAACTTGAACAAACAGAAACAGAACAGCAAAAAAAGCCCACAGCCACTAGAAGAAAGGAAATAATAAAGATCAGGGCAGAAATAAATGAAATAGAGAATAGAACAACAATAGAAAGAATCAACAAAACCAGAAGTTGATTCTTTGAAAGGATCAACAAAATCAATAAACCACTGGCCATACTGACGAAATAAAAACAAGGAGAAAATGCAAATAATCCAAATAAGAAACGAAATGGGGGACATTACAACAGACCCAACTGAAATAAAAAGGATCCTAACAGAGTACTATGAAAAACTATACTCCAGCAAATTTGAAAACCTAGAGGAAATGGATACATTTCTAGAAACACACTACGTACCCAAACTAGCACAAAGTGATGTTGACAATCTGAACAGACCCATAACAATAGAAGAGATCAAAAAGGTAATAAAAAAAAAAAAAAACTCCCAACATAAAAAAGCCATGACCCAATAACACAGTTTATAAAGACAATGTTCTGAATTCTACATTGGTGAGTAGCGTCTGGGGTCTTAAAAGCCTGTGAGCAGCCATCTAAGATACTCCACTGGTCTCACCCCATCAGGAGCAAGGGAGAATGAAGAGAACAGGATACAAGGAAGATTAGTCCAAAGGACTAATGGGCCACGGCTACCAAGTCCTCCACCAGACTGAGTCCAGTACAGCTAGATGGTGCTCGGCTACCACCACTGACTGCTCTGACCAGGATCACAACAAAGGGTCCTGGACAGAGCTGGAGAATGATGTAGAACAAAATTCTAACACACACACACCAAAAAAGACCAGATTTACTGGCCTGATAGAGACTTGAGAAACCCCTAGAGTATAACCCCTGGACACCTTTTTAGCTCTGTGGTGAAATCACTCCCAAGGTTCACCGTTCAGCCAGGGATTGGACAGCATCATAAAACAAAACAGGACTAATGAGGCACAGCAGTCCAGGGACAAGGACTAGAAAGCAGAGGGGACAGGAAAGCCTGTGATAAGGAACTCAAGGTTGAGAAAGGACAGTAGTGACATGTTGTGGGTTTGTTAACCATTGTCATAGGGCAATATGTGTACTAACTGTTTAATGAGAAACTATTCTGTTCTGTAAACCTTCATCTAAAGTACAAAAAAAAATTATGTGAGATCAAATTGACAACAGCAACTCAAAATGTTTGATGGGAAGCCTAGGGGGCAGTGAGTTGAAGATAATGGTGATGGAATAATTTGGAAAAGGATAGTGAGAATAGCAGCACAACTGGAAGAACGTAATTGATGTCACTGAATTGTACATGTAGAATTTTCTGAAATGGTGTATCTTTGGCTATAGATATTTTCACTGAAAAGGAAAAAAAGGTCCTCCAAGGTCGAGAAGGGAGATTGCTGACATAAGGGTTTGTTAACCAATATCATAAAACAATACACATACTGACTGCATAGTGAGAAACTATTTGTTCTGTAAACCTTCACGTAAAGTACAATTTTAAAAAATTTTTTAAAAAAAAGCCCTGGTCCAGATGGCTTCACTGGAGAATTCTACCAAACATTCAGAGAAGAGCTTATACCAGTACTACGCAAACTATTTCAGAACATAGAAAAGGAAGGGATAGTTCCGAATTCATTCTATGAAGCCAGCATAACCCTGATACCAAGACCAGGCAAAGATGTCACAGAAAAAGAAAATTACAGACCAATAGCTCTTGTGAATATAGACGCAAAAATTCTCAACAAAATACTTGCCAATAGAATTCAGCATCATATGAAAAAAATAATATACCACAACCAAGTAGGATTCATACCAGGTATTCAAGGATGGTTCAGCATTAGAAAATCAATCAACATAATCCACCACAAAAAAAAGGAAAGAAAAGAATCACATGATCATCTCAATTGACACAGAAATGTATTTGACAAAGTCCAATACCCATTTGTGATAAAAAAAAAAAAAAAAAAGCTCTCAATAAAATAGGTATATAAGGGAAATTTCTCAACATAATAAAGGGCTTGTACGCAAAATCAATGGCCAACATCATTCTTAATGGAGAGAGGCTGAAAACTTTCCCCTCAAGAACAGGAACAACACAAGGATGCCCTTTATCTCCACGGCTATTTAACATTGTGCTGGAAGTCCTAGCTAGAGCAATAAGGCAAGAAAAATAAATAAAGAACATCCAAACTGATAATGAAGAAGTTAAACTGTCCCTGTTTGTGGATAATATGATACTATACATAGAAAACCCTAAAGACTCCACAAGAAAACTACTGGAACTAATAGAAAGATTCAGCAGAGTAGCAGGATACAAGCTAAACATACAAAAATCAGTTCAATTCCTATATACCATAAAGAGAACAATTAAAAGGAAATCAGGAAAACAATACCATTTATAATAGCCCCTAAAAAAAAAAAATACTTAGGAATAAATCTAACCAAGGATGTAAAAGACCCATACAAAAAAAACAGCAAAACATTACTGCAAGAAACCCAAAGGGATCTACATAAATGGAAAAACATACCATGCTCATGGATAGGCAGACTCAACATTGTGAAAGTGACAATTCTACCCAAAGCAATTTACAAATACAATGCAATCCCAATCCAAATATCAACAACATTCTTCAAAGAGATGGAAAAACTAATCACTAACTTCATATGGAAAGGGAAGAAGCCCCGGATAAGTAGAGAACTATTGAAGAAGAAGAATAAAGTAGGAGGACTTGCACTACCTGACCTCAGAACCTACTATACAGCTACGGTAGTCAAAACAGGCAGGTACTGGTACAATGACAGACACACTGACCATTGGAACAGAATTGAGAACCCAGATGTAAATCCATCCACCTGTGGTCTCCTGATCTTTGACAAGGGCCCAAAGTCCATCAAACGGGGAAAGGACAGTTTTTTAACAAACGGTGCTGGCAAAACTGGATGTCCATCTGCAAAAAAATGAAACAGGACCCATACCTCACACCATATACAAAAACTAATTCAAAATGGATCAAAGACCTAAATATAAATCCAAAAACTATAAAGATCATAGAAGAAAAAATAGGATCAACGCTAGAGGCCCTGATACACGGCAGTAACAGGATTCAAACCATAACTAATAACACATAAACTCCAGAAGAAAAGCTAGATAACTGGGATCTTCTAAAAATTAAACACTTATGCTCTTCAAAAGACCTCACCAAAGAGTAAAAATAGAACCTACAGACTGGCAAAATATTTTTGGACATTACAAGTCAGACAAAGGTCTAATCTCTAAAATCTACAAGAAAATCCAACACCTCTACAACAAAAAGACGAATAATCCAATTTAAAAATGGGCAAAGGAAATGAACAGACACTTCACCAAAGAAGACATTCAAGCAGTTAATATACACATGAGGAAATGCTTGAGATCACTAGGCCATTAGAGAAATGCAAATAAAAACCACAGTGGGATACCATCTCACCCTGGCATTACTGGCACAAATGAAAATAACAAATGAAAATGAAATAACAAATGTAGGAGAGGCTGCAGGGAGATCAGAACTTTTATGCACTGCTGGTGGGAATGCAAAATGATACAACCGTTTTGGAAACTGATATGGTGCTTCCTTAGAAAGCTAGAAATAGAAATACCATACGATCTAGCAATCCCACTGCTAGGAATATATCCTACAGAAATAAGAGCCATCACATGAACAGACATATGCACACCCATGTTCATTGCAGCATCGTTCACAATAGCAAAAAGATGGAAACAACCTAGATGCCCATCAACAGATGAATGGATAAACAAACTATGGTACATATACACAGTGGAGTATTATGCAACGATAAAGAACAATGATGAATCTGTGAAGCATCTCATAACATGGATGAAACTGGAGGATATTATGCTGAGTGAAATAAGTCAATCACAAAAGGACAAATATTGTATGAGACCTCTACTGTAAAAACTCATGAAAAAGTTTACACACAAGAAGAAACAATCTTTGTTGGTTACTAGGGATGGAGGTGGGGGCACTAAATAGGCAATAGATAAGTGGTAACTTTGGTGAAGGGTGAGACAGTACACAATAATGGGGAAGCCCGCACAACTTGTACAAGGAAAGGTCATGGAAGCTCCACAGACACATCTAAACTCCCTGAGGGACTGAATTGCTGGGCGGAGGGCTGCAGGGACCATGGTCTTGGGGAACATCTAGCTCAATTGGCATAACAGTTTATAAAGACAATGTTCTACATTCTACCTTGGTGAGTAGCGTCTGGAATCTTAAAAGCCTGTGAGCAGCCATCTAAGATACTCCACTGGTCTCACCCCTTTGGGAGCAAGGGAGAATGAAGAAAACAAGAAAAAGGAAAATATCAGTCCAAAGGACTAATGGACCACAACTACGATGGCCTCCACCAGACTGAGTCCTGTACAACTAGATGGTGCCCAGCTACCACCACTGACTGCTCTGACTGGGATCACAACAGATGGTCCCGGACAGAGCTCGAGAAAAATGTAGAACAAAATTCTAACTCACAAAAAAAGACCAGACTTACTGGCCTGACAGAGACTGGAGAAACCCCAAGAGTATGGCCCCTGGATACCCTTTTAGTTCCGTAACGTATCCACTCCTGAGGTTCATCGTTCAGCCAAAGATTAGACAGCCCCATAAAACAAAATGAGGCTAATGGGGCACAATAGTCCAGGGACAAGGACTAGAAGGCAGGAGGGGACAGGAAAGCTGGTAATAAGGAACCCAATGTTGAGAAGGGACAGTGTTGACATGTCGTGGGGTTGTTAAACCATTGTCATAAAATAATATGTGTATTAAATGTTTAATGAGAAACTATTCTGTAAACCTTCATCTAAAGTACAATAAAAAATAAAAATGAAAAAGAACACTTTAAGTAAACTTTCATTAAAGCACAATACAAAAAAAAAAAAAAGAATATTTCAAGATCTATCCTTTAAGTACAACGCTGTCAGTGATAGGATAATATCTACACACCTACAAAGAAGACCAGTTAATATGACCATTATTCAAATTTATGCACCAATCACTAAGGCCAAAGATGAAGAAATTGAAGATTTTTACCAACTTCTGCTGTCTGAAATTGATCGAATGTGTAATCAAGATGCACTGATAATTTTTGGCGATTGGAATGTGAAAGTCAGAAACAAAGAGGAAGGATCGGTGGTTAGAAAATATGGCCTTGGTGATAGAAGCAACACCAAACAGCCAAGAAGGAGAACAGCACTATCTTTTCGTGGTGGCGTTGTTAGATGCCGTCAAGTCGTTACTACTTGTAGTGACCCTATATACAACAAAACGAAACACCACCTGGTCCTGTGCCATCCTCACAATCGTTACTATGTTTGAGCATAGTTGCAGTCACTGCGTCAGTCCACGTCCTTGAGGGTCTTCCTCTTTTTGCTGACCCTCTGCTTAATCAAGTATGATGTCCTTCTCCAGGAACTGATCCCGCCGGATAACATGTTCAAAGTACATAAGATGAAGTATCACTATCCTTGCTTCTAAGGAGCACTGTGGCTGTACTTCTTTTGGTAGCTCCCAGAATGCCTCGACAACCTTCCTTCTTGTCTCATCGGCACAAACTGTCAGCTTGACCGTTCCCTGTCATCAATGATTTGGCTTATGCCTGAACAAATGATTGGCTTATCTAACTAAATCAGTGCAGGAAGAGGGATGGGAATTCCCTGATTGGGTTAAAGTAGGGGGAAGAGGGGCTTAGAGCTAGGATGGTGTCAATTTCCACTGCGACTACCCCAAATGAGAAAAAGTCTATTACACAAAAAAGGAGAGGAAGAAACAGCCTCGATATCCACTATGACCATGTATCAGAATAAATTCCAGATAGACTGAAGAGATGAATGATTAAAAACAAACAAACAAGATACTCCACCCTCAAGAGGGTGGAGCATAACTCCTCACTCCTTAAGTGTGGGTTGCACATAGTGACTTCCTTCATACACTACTCCTAGGAGTAGAGTATGAAAAGGGTGGGGGGCAAAGAGTGACTTTACAGTAGAGAAACATTACCTCTACCTCAGCCTGATGATCAACGTTAACATCAGCAGCAATAAGTCATATTGATACTATGTACCTGTGATACGATGTAATGAGAATGGCACTTTATCTCTGTGGATTTCCTCCCAAAAAACACAAAACAGTCTCATCATGAGAAAAGCATCACATAAATCCCAGTCGAGAGACATTCTACAAAATACTTTTAAAATTCTCAAGGACATTGAAAAGATGGAAAGTGTAATAAACTGTCACAGCCAAGAAGAGTTTTTAAGGAGATATGAGGGCTAAATATAACATGATATCCTAGATAGAATCCTGGAACAGAGAAAGGACATTAGGTAAAAACTATGGAAATCAGAATAAAATATGGACTTCAGTTTAAAAGCATGGTTCAGTAATTCTGACAAATGTACCATACTAATCTGTTAATAATAGGGGTAGGGGAAACTGGGTTTGAGGTATATGGGAACTCACTGTATTATCTTCAAAACTTTTCTGTAAATATAAAACTATTCTAAAAAATTAAGTTTATTAAAAAAAATTTTAAAACAAACAAAATATCCCAAAAGTATAAAAGTTTTAGAAGAGAGTACAGGAGAGTATTTTTACGATCATGAGATGGAAAAGGGCCTGACTACGCAAAATATAAAACCCAGAAAGCAGAAAGGAAAAGCTAAATAGATTTGAATATGTAAGAATTGAAAACTTCTATAAGAAGAAAGACAGTAAGCAAAGTTAATAGAGAACCAACAGAATGAAGGGAAAGTATTTGCAACATGTGTAATAGATTAAGGATTCATTAATAGATAAGAACTATATCCAGAATACATAGAGAGATAAACGTAACTAGCAAGGAAAAAGACAGTCAAATAGATAAATGGGCAAAGAATCTAAACTGATAAATTTTCAGAAGAAATACAAATGATTAGTAAACTTTAAAAGATGGCCAACTTTACTAATAATCAGGAAAATGCAAATTAAAGCGACAATGATGTTTTAAAGTCATCAGTTTGGTAAAATAAAAAGAAGATAATATATTAAATCCCTTGCAACCACTCCACCACCACAGGATGGGGTGGGGAGGAGAGAACAGATGAGGGAGTGTAAGACTGACATTGGGGAGCAACTTCTGTTTATCTATTTTAAAAGTGTATATAAGATTCAAAATTGTCTAGCTGCTTCAAAACTTCAGGAAACCTAGAAAAGACAAGTTGTAAACCGTGCTACAAAGCTTAATTAATACAGAAATTAGTGTAGTGGGGATGAGAGGAAAACAATTGCTGTCTTTATTCAGGAAAGTATCTTGATAAGCTTCTTTCAGTTGGGATGGTTGCACCCCAAAACTTACTCTGTTGTGAGGCAATATGTAAACAGGCGAGAGCTGAAATCAGAACTGGAAATGTATAAAGTTCCAAAGGTCTTTTCACTCTAAGAAGAGATTTAGTGAAGCACTAAAATAGAAGCAGAATTAGATTCAACAGCCACACCATTGAAGTATACTCAGGAAAACACTACTAACCCATTAAAAAAAAAAAATCGTTGCTGTCAAGTTGATTCCGACTCATAGTGACCCTGTACAACGGAGTAGAACTGCCCCATAGGGTTTCCAAGAAGCGGCTGGTGGAGTTGAACTGCTGACCTTTTGGTTAGCAGCCGACTGTTTAACCACTGAGCCACCAGGACTCCCAGAAAGACACTAAATGACCTTAAAGACACTAAATAGCATTAAGGATAAGCAGGTTTTAAACTTGTGTTAAATTTCATTTTTCCTTAAAAATTAAGTGCTGATAACAAGTGGCTTCTTGTTGTCGTTGGGTGCCCTTGAGTTAATTCTGACTCATAGCAACCCCACATGACAGGGTAGAACTGACCCATAGGGTTTTCTTGGCTGTAATCTTTAACAGAAGCAGATCGCCAGGTCTTTCTACTGCAAAGCTGCTGGGTAGGTATGAATTGCCAACCTTTTGGCTAGCAGCCAAGCACTTAACTGTTTTGTCACCAGGGCTAATTTTGGGGAGCGGTTATTTTTATAGGGAAAAAAAATCTAAAGTTGTGGAATAGTTTATGTTGGAGGAATCCTAGCTTTTGGCATGCAGCCATGTTTAAGCTCAACCACTTACCTGAGGCACCAAATTCTAGGCGTAGTGCCTAGGAGATAAACAGGCTCATATGTTTTAACTTGAAAAGTCATGGCAAGCATCAAATATGGATAGGGTTAATTTGAACTTACTTCATAAATATAAGAATATTAGCAGGAGATGATGACCTTTCAAGCTTCACAGAGGCAATATTAATATTACTAAAAGAGAGTACTACTGTTTTATATCAAAAATTCACTATTCTATGAATTATATAGGTTGAAAATATAAGCAGATTTAAGAAGGGTTTAAATATTATCATCAGGGTTAATTCTAGCATCATAACAGATTTTGGATCCATCATCAGTTTTTTATTTTTAAGGAGAAGAAAATTCCAGGCATGCTCAAAATATTTGGAAATTGTCATAATGGAGAGTAATCACTTTCTCCTGCAAAGCCCCATTTTTAATCTTGAAGGCTTCTTCTCCATGGGCAGCATCATCAGCCACATCACCACCTCCATCATAATCAACAACACTTACTGAATACTCATTCTGTGCTAAAAGCTTTACACGCATTTTCTTCTTTTTAAGTTTCTAAACTTTTAAAAATGCAAATATCTCTGGATGCTATTATCAGCTTACACAATAGCAGCGACCATACAGCAAGATCCTTTGGGAAGAGAACACAGAATATAAACACTGGGGGTTGAAGGAAAGGTAGCGTGAAAGGTGGAAAACAAAAACAAAGTTTTCTGACTTCACAATTTTGCTTAAGATGAGAACTGTACATATGCACCAGGCCAAGATGAATGCAAGATGTTTATTATATTGTATTTTTAATTGGCTCCTTTTTATATAATGTTTCAGGAATAGCCATCAAAGAACCTATTGAATATCTAACAAGGGCAGAACACTCTCCAAAGTACTAAGATTAAATGTTTTTTCCTATTGGAAAAGTATAGTCTTTATTCCAGAAACGTAGAAAGTCATGAAGTAAGTTAAAAGAAAAGATAGTGTCAATAGGTATGCAGCCAAAATGCAACTGTTCTAACTTTTTGCTTAAACTTTTAAATCTTGCTGTTTCCCAATGACATTGTATCATAAGCATTTTCCATATTATAACCAGTCTTTGTAATAATCATTTTTAATATTTATAATTTACTTGCTCAATTTTTAAAATTTAGGTTATATCCAGTTTTTCACTAGTATATATAATGTTGTAATGCATATATTTGTATAAATCTTATTTTGTGTTTTGAAATATTTTCTGGGATAAATATCCATAAGCAAAATTATGGAACAAAGAGCATGAAGAATTTAAAGATTTTGATATGTTACTATAAAAAATTGCTTTCTGAAAGATATTTTCATATACTCATTTTGGAAATATAAGTTATTAAATCTATTTGTGAGGATAATTTTATGGTATCTTTTAAAAGACAAATGTACATATGCTTTTAACAAGCAATCCCACTTCTAGGAATCTTTCCTACAAAAATACTTGCACATATACACAAATATGGATGCATGGGTTTTGTTTTAGCATTATCTGAATTAGGAAGAAAACTGGAAATAATCTAAAGGGAAATGGTCAAATAAATTGTGTGGTGGCTGTATTATGGAAAATACAAAGCTATTAAAAGGAATGCTTACTTTGGACACATCATCAGAAAAGACCAATCGTTAGAAAAAGACATCAGCAGATGGTCAGTAAAATCCAGGGAATCCTTTCATGAGATGGATTGACATGGTGGCTGCGACAATGGGTTCAAACATGTGAGGATAATGCAGGACAGGGCAACGTTTTGTTCTGTTACATATAAGGTCACTGTGATCATAACTGACTTGACAGCAACTAACAACAACAACAAGAATGAAGTGGCTCAACATCTATTGACATGGAAAGATCTCTTAGAGAATTAAGTGGAGAATGAAAGCAAATAGATGAACAGTCAGATATGATTTCATTTGCGAAAAACATAAGTAAATATGTATGTTTAAAGATGCCTTTAAAATGAATAGGGATTACATACCAGTTGCTCAGACTGCTGTTTGTCCCTTTAAATTCATTCTTCCCTTCTTCCGTAGTAATAGAATACCAAATTTTAGCTGGACATATTTCCCAGCTTACCTTGCAGTTAGAATTGGCCATGTGACTAAATTCTGACCAATGAGATATAAGCAGAAGTGTTTGTGACAATTCCTGAGAATCTCCCTTAAAAAATGGCTTGTACATTTTATTGACTAATTCTCAATAGCTTAAAACAGCAATTACTTATTCTCATGAATCTGTGGTACAGCTGGAGTAGTTGTGTTCCAGCTGGATTCATCCTGGGGCCCAGGCTGTTGGAGGAGCGGCTGGCTAAGGAAAGCTCTTCTGGCAACAGCAGAGGTGCAGGTGGACAAGCAGAACCATAGAGACTTCTTAAGGACTAGGCTTGAAACTGAAACTTTATTACTTCCACCTATATGTCACTGACCAAAGCAAGTCATATGGCCACGTCAAAGCTAAGAGACAGGGAAGTATACTTTGTCCATGATGAACCATTTGCAAGGATGTGAATGGGGGTGCGGTGGAGGAGGAGTTGTCAGAATTAGGGTCTGTAATACATGCTATGGCTTAAAGTTATTAACTGTCTAAGATTGCACAGCTAACGTGTCACACGCCAGGAATTCAAACTTAAATTTTCTGGATCCAAACCTATGTTCTTTCGATCTCACCAATATGCATTTTTGTGTTTTTATTCTATGTTTTAATTCTGGTAGGATAAATTACCCCTCATTGCTCTACCTTTTCATTTTTTTCTCTGCTATGATAGTGTGTTTATTCTTACAAAAGAACTTTAGACTCATTTTGTCAAATTCCTAGAAATCAAATTTAAAAAAACAAAAACTAATAACTATCAGAACTGGGAGTAAGTCTATAAATTAATTTGGGAAGTGCTGCCATCTTTAAAATGATTCATTTTCCCTAAAAGGAATAAGATGTGTTCATCACTATCAGTTTTATTTATGTAGGTCTATTTTGTTAATATTATTCAAAATCCCTTTGGGTCTCCTAGGTATTTGATCATTTTATCTACAAATATTAATAATGTTGTTACTGTCTCACATGTGCAATTCTTATTTCTGTTTTCTGCCTTTTTATGTAGGATAAAATTTCCAGAAGAATGTTAAATAATAGTTATTGGAGATTTTCTCACCAAAAAATATTCTGATAGCGGTTAGTGTAAAAGATATTTTTTTATTGCAGTGAAGAAGTGTTCTTCTTTTATACTTTTTAGAAAGTTTTTTTTTTTCCTTAAAGAAATTAGTATTTATTTATTAGGTGTCATTCAACAAACATTGTGATCTTTAAGTGATTTTTTTTCTTATTATCCTTAATATATCCTAATAAATTTCCTAATATTGAACCAGTCTTAGATTCCTAGAAAAAAATACAACTTGGCCAGTGTGGATTATTATTTTAGTGCAGAGTTAGATTTGATCCACTAATATCCACTAACATTTATTTAGGATTTTCAAATCTAAATAAGCTAGATGTCTATTGGTAGATTCCCCAGGTTTTAAGATAGAGAAAAATTGTTTTAAATGCCCATTTCATGGCTTATGGACATCAAAGCCCTCCTTATAATTTCTACAGATTCCGATCTGGTCCACTAATATCCACTAATATTTATTTAGGATTTTCAAATCTAAATAACTTAGATGTCAATTGATAGATTCCCAGGCTTTCAGATCTAGGAAAAATTGTTTCGAATGTCTGTTTCATGGTTTATGGAAGTCAAAGCCTTCCTTATAATTTCTACAAATTCCCAGGGAGGTTTACATTCCCTTGGTTCGTCAAACGTCAAGTTTCTGCTTTTGCTCAATTGAATCAGTTCATAAATGAAGTTCATAAATGAACTTTCTTGCTCCTTCTGTTATGGACAGTCAACCCATGTGCAGACTGAAATTGAAACAATATAAAATTCAAAGTTAGATTTACCTGGCCTAAAAGTCCTCTAACAATTTTCAGATCTCTAGTCTCCTGAAACATGCTTTCTCCATTTTATTTCCCTGACCAAACCCTCCCACTAGATAAAACAAAGCTTTCTCACTTTCTTATACGAAGAAAATTAGCTCTCTCTTGTTCATACCCCTGAACTGAAGCTTTGGGGTCACTTTACATATCTAATGAAACCCATTAAGATACTTGGCAAAGGAAAAAAATTCTTTCATGTTTGTATTAGTCAGATTTGCTGTAGTAACAAACAACCCTGAAATCTCTATAGCTTCCAAAAACAAGCACTTATTTCTTGCTCACAATACATGTCAATAGCTGCAACTCTGTTCTAGGTGTCTTCTTATTCTGAAAACTAAGCTGAAAGATAGCCCCGGCTAGAAACGTGCCATTCTCATGGAGAGGAAACAGCACAGAATTGGTAGAAACACACAATGCCTCTTAAAGCTTCTGCTTGGAACTGACACATTGACACTTCTTCTTGCTTTCCACTGGCTAACCCAGAAAATGGGGAGGCTGGAGGTTTGAGTTCAACCTCAGAGGTACCTCCAAAGAAAGGCCTAGTAATCTACTTCTAAAAAATCAGCCACTGAAAACCCTACGGAGCACAGTTCTGCTCTGACACACATCGGTTGCCATGAGTCAGAATCAACTGGATAGCAACTGGCTTGTTTTTTTTTTTTTTTTTAGTTATGCTTCATCTGGAAATATTAACACAATTTATCACACTGTAACTAGAGTCACCATACTCCCTATAATTAATATTAAGCAGTAACTTTTTTCCCTCTCTTATACTATATTCATGATTAAGATGGGTATGTAGCAGCAGTTCTGGAGGTAATGAGTTGTGAGTGTGTAAAGGTGCCTATCAAAAAATCTATAATGCTTCTCTAATATGCATGACATCCCTACCCTAACCTCTACCACTATTCTGATATGTCCCTGAGGTTAGGGGTAGGTATGTACAATTTGCAAAGGTGCAACAAGTGATTTTGATACTGCTCACTGCCTACTCTTAACCCTTTGGAGAACAACTAGGATATGGTTTTGGGAGAATGCTCTGATCAGATTTTGCCTGTACCATTCCTGGCATTTTAAATATAATGAGTCCTCCAACTTGCAGTGCTTTGGTGTGTACATAAAGGATAAGAACAGGCAGTAGTATCTGCCTCAGAAATTTGGCCAGGAACATCCTTTTGCTAAAAGAAGAGAACTTTTTTTTCACTGTAAGAGTTGCAGGGATTTGAAAATTTAAATAAACAAATTATTGGTGGAATTTTTGTGGGAACATATTTTGCTTGGAAATAGGGTCTTTGAAGATATTATCAGTTAACATGAGGTCATACTGCAGTAGGGAGGGCCCTAATGCAACATGTTGTTGTGTGCCATCAGTCAATTTCAACTCAAAACAACCCCATGTGACAGTGTAGAACTGCCCCACCCCACAGGGTTGTAACCTTTACAGGAGCAGATCACCAGGTCTTGCTCCCATGGAGCCACTGAGGTGGGTTCAAACCACCAATCTTTCAGCTGAGTGCTTAAGTGTTGTGCCACCAGGGTTCCTTAACATTTGTATAGTGCTTTATATTTTACTTGACAGTTTATTTACATGTCAGTTGAATGGAAAGGTTCAACACACATAGGTTCAACACAGATTTATTTATCTAGGGCCTGTGCTCTGTACTAGAAGTACAAATAACTAAGAAATGTTGCTGTTGTAGTGTTTGCACATCAGTGGAGGTAATGTTGTTAGGCACAGTCGGGTCGATTTCAACTCATAGTGGCTTTATATGACAGAGTAGAACTGTCCCATAGGGTTCTCTAGGCTGTAATCTTTACGGAAGCAGGTTGCCAGATCTGACTCTCACAGAGCCACTGGTTGTGTCTGAACCTCCAACTTTTCGGTTAGGAGCCGAGCACTTAACCATTGTGCCACCAGAACTCCTTATTGTGGGAATGTATTTTGAAAGTACTCAACCAAGAAGAGTGAAACATAATTTTAGATTGGGCTGAATTTGTTGACACGGATGCACTTACCAGAAGTGCTACATTCAAAGTGCTAGCTCAGTTAAGTATCTAAAAATTTGCTGGATTGGATAAAGCAAATCAGGCTTCAACACTAGTCCTTATTAAAGAAGTTGATTCCAAAAATCCATTGGCATACATACAAGAATGAAGTCAAAGACTCCTTGAGACAGGAATGCTGGAATAGATCCATTGTGTGCGTCCTGCTTTCACACCTGTAACTGTGGCCACAAGAAGTACTGGAATTGCTAGCTCTTCCCCAAAGCCTTGAGACTTGCACTACTGAGGAAAATTCCAGTACCTTAAAAAAAAAAAATGCTTCACCTTAGGACCATACTCTTGTGGGACAACTCGGTCAAATGGCATAATATAGTTCATAAAGTTTATGTTCTACATTCCAGTATGGTGAGTAGTGTTTGGGGCCTTAAAATCTTGTGAGAGGCCATCTATGATGCAATTATCAGTCTCTTCTCATCCAGAGCAAAAGAGAAAGAAGGAAACCAAAGATTCAGAGAAGAAACTAGTATATAGAACTATCAGTCTACATGAACCACAGACTCATCTACGCTGAAACCAGAAGAACTAGATGGTACCTGTCTACCACTAATGACCATTCTGATCATGGCCACAGTAGGTGGATCCTGATAGAAGGGGAGAAAAACGTGGAACAGAACACAAATTCTTAAAAAGTCCAGACTTACTGGACCGGTTGAGACTAGAGAACTACCATGGACTATCACCCTGCGATACTCTTTAAACCTAGAACCGAAACTATCCCCCGAGGTCACCTTTTAGCTAAATAACATATTGGCTCATAAAATAATGAGTATTACCAGTGAGTACTGTGCATCGTTAAAAAATCATCTATACGAGACCAAATGGTCAACAATCACTCTAATGCAAAGATGAAAGGATAGGAGGACAGGGAAACCAGATTACTGGAAGTGAAACATCAGGAATGGAATTAATGAGAATGTTGACACACTATGAAAAATGTAACCAATGTCACCAAACAATTTGTGTAGTAATTGTTAAAAGGGAATCTAATTTGCTGTGTAAACTTTCACCAAAAACACAATAAAATATCATTTTTAGAAAAACCTTATGGATCACAACAACAACAAAATGCTTCACTGTTTTCTGTATGTTGAAAATGCTGATGGGAAATGCTGCAATTGAAATACGTTCCCTAGTCTCAACTGGGAAATCCTGGTGGTGTAGTGGTTAAGAGCTACAGCTGCTAACCAAAAGGTTGGCAGTTTGAATCAACATAGGCGCTCTTTGGAAACTCTATGGGGCAGTTCTACTCTGTCCTATAGGGTTGCTATGAGTCAGAATGGAGTCGACAGCAACGGGTTTGATTTTTTTTAGGTTAGTCTCAATTGAATAGGAGAATCTTGGGCTGCAGAGTTGAAATAGCTTTCCTCCACAGTCAGAGGCAACAGGTGCATTATTATAACAATAGGCAGGAAGACCAGCTAGGTAATCAGAATGGTCTCACCCTCAGAGATCTCTGTCTGTGCTTATTTGAATATAGAGTTCCCACTAAAGCCTTACTTGAATTGTGTAACCAAAATACCCTAGGTATGTTGAATAAAAGTCCCACCTAAGCCAATGACCCGGAGAGTCATGACCCCTCATCTAATTTTCAGAGCTAAGTCAGTTTACAGATCCACAGCATCTTGCTTGATGGAGAGACTAGGTGCCCTGTTAAAAAAGAAAAGTGCGTTCTTTGACTGTTATTCCTAGATATCCCTAAAAGCCATTTAACTATATCCTAGGTTGAGAGAAATAATTACCGAAAGGCTTTTGGGAAACTTTAGATGCTTGCTCTAAGCTATTATTAATTTCTGGCACAGAGGAAGCCACTGAAATACATCTATCAGAGTGAAGACTTCCCTCAGTAAGGTAAAATAAATGAAGTTTGACCCAGTCAAACTTTAAACTCAGTCATTCTGTGGATTTTTCCCAATTTCTGTGTTGGATAGAATAGTCTCAACAAGTGGCAGAAATTCCCAGATGTGTTCCCTGTCTATGGAGTAAAGACTATTATTGTAGAAAGAACCAAATAGAAGACACTGGAGTTCCCTCTCTCAACTAAAATAGTAAATCAAAGGCAATACTATATCCCTGAGGGAATTTCAGATATTAAGGCCACCATTTGTGGCCTACCCAACAGCTGTTTTTACTTGCTAAACAAAATTCCTTTTTTCTTTAAAGTTAAAAGACAACCATGTGCTTCAAGGAGACTGGACTCCTCCCCAGTACCCGAGGGTGAATGTTAATTAGCCTAAGCTCAAGTCTAAATAATTCCACTCTTCTTGCATTAATTGATTTAGGAATTGGAATATGATGCTACTCTGGCCAATGAGGTGTAAGGGAAAGAAAGCTAGGAGGCTGAAAGTATCCTGACAGTCTTCAAGAACAGCAGTGGGTTATTGTCAGCATGATCAGATGGTGATTGTAATCTCAGCTGCCGTTCTAGATATGTATTGGGGCAAAATACTACAGCCTCAGACACTGGTATACAGCTATGGAGCTAGGAAATGTTCTTTATTACATTCTAATAATTAGAGTACTCAAGAAGCACTGTGACGTAACCTGGCAAAACCAACAATAGTTGGAGCAAAGTATCCCGGTGACAAAGACTTGATGAGTTTGTCTATTAATTCCTTCTGGATTCCTGGACTTACCCTAGTTCCTGTCCTTTCTGAGACCTGATTCTGTGGCTATCCAGTAGGTCTTTGAGATATGTATATATATATATATATATACATTTTTTTTTTGCTTAGATAATGGATTTATCTGTTTCTTTCATATTTTTCTTCCACAATTGTTTTGCATTCAGTTTTATAATGCGTTTCTTATTCTTTTTTTAAAAATAATATTTTGTTGAGTTTTGGGTGAAAGTTTACACAGCAAGTTAGGTTGCTATTTACAATTTCTGCACAAATTGTTCAGTGACATTATCTTATTTTCATGCAAATAACACATACCTTCTACATTTGTTTGCCAACCATACCCTCCCCCGTCACCCCACATGAGCTATTTTCCCAAGTGCCGCTATGCCAATTTTTTTTGCTTACATAAAAATTGGCATAGCAGCACTTATGAAAATACTTCATGGGGGGAGGGTGCGGATGGCAAACAAATGTAGAAGGTGCATGTTATTTGTGTAGAAATACAGTAGTCACATTTATCACAATGTGTCAGCATTCTCTTTAATTATGTTCTGTTTGTTCCATTTCCAGTACTCTTATTTCCCTGCCCCCTTATCTTCTCATCTTTGCTTTTGAGTAATTATTGACCTTTTGGTCTCATACAGATGGTTTTTAAGTAGTGCACCAGTCTTACGGGTAATATTCTACATTTTTGTGCCAGTCTGCTCTTTCGCTAAAAGGTGATCTCGGGGGATAGTCTCGGTTCTAGGTTTAAAGCGTGTCCATTTATCCATTGATGGGCACTTCAGTTGTTTCCATTTATTAGCTGTTGTAAGTAAAGCAGCAATGAACATAGGTGTGCATATATCTGTTCGTGTCATTATTTTTAGGTTGCTAGTGTTTATACTCAGTAGTGGGCTTGCTGGATCATAGGGTAGTTCTATTTTTAGATTTTTGAGAAAGTGCCATACTGTTTTCCATAGTGGTTGTACCATTTTACAGCCCCACTAGCAATGAATAAGGGTTCCAATCTCCACACATCCTCACCAATGTTTGTTGTTATCTTTTTTTTTTTTAATCAGTGCCATTTTAGTCAGTGTAAGATGGTATCTCATTGTAGTTTTGATTTGCATCTCTCTAATGGTTCCTGATCCTGAACATCTTTTCATATGTTTGTTGGCTGCTTGGATGTCCTCTTTGGTGAAGTTTCTGTTCATGTCCTTTGCCCATTTTGTGATTGGGTTGTTGGTCTTTCTGGTGTTGAGTTGTTGCAGTTTGTAACGTTTTTTGAATTTTATTTTTCCATGTTTTCTTGCATGCCAACAGATCTTTTCTACCACAGCTTTCTGATTCTTTAGTTCTTTAGTTTTTATAAATCTCTCAATGTAATACAGCCCATGTTTGAGATGTTTTTCAGGAAGGGCATAGTCTAGTTCAGAAACTTTGTATATATGAGAATCCCATTTTTTTTTTATATCACACATAATTGGCAACATTCTCCTCTCATTTCTATGGATATAATTTTTTTTAAGGTATTTGGTGCTGTACAAGTCTGAGACCAGTCTGACATTTTTCCTCTGAAGGTGACCATTTTTCGGTGTTCATATATTTGGAAGTTTTCTCATATGTTTAGTTATTATTTCTGCTTCGTTTATTGTTTTTACAATCAGAAGTTCTACAAAGGGCCCTGGTGGTACAGTGGTTAAGTGTTTAGCTGCTAACCAGAAGGTCTGCAGTTCAAATCCACGAGCTGCTCCTTGGAAACACTATGGGGCAGTTCTCCTCTGTCCTATAGGGTAACTATGAGTCAGAACTGACTTGAAGGCAATTGGTTTTTTGTTTTGGTTATTGACAGGAAATCAACTTAAATTAGTTATATTGATCAGAGTTCAAGTGCAGACAATAGAATTCACTATAGGCAGTTTAAGCAGAGAGGTATTTACGACAGAGTATTAATTTGCTTATAGAATTACAGCAAGACTTGGAGTAGCTGGCTGGACTTTCAGGAACACCTCCTGTAGCTGCATTGAAAACTTGCCTCAGCAAAGTTGCTGCTGCTGCTGCCTCTCTACTGATGCTGACTTAAACCATGCTGTCTCTTTCATGGTCAAGAAAACTGCCACATCAGGAAGCTGCTGCCATCATTGCAAGTCACACAGAGTTAGGGACTGACTAGACATCAGGGCTTCTGCCATAGCTACTGCAAAAGTACCAAAATGCCTCTGCCACCATGCTACCAGCATCACTGTTGTTGTTCTGCGCCTTTGAGTTGATTCCAAGTCATAGTGACCCTATATGACAAAGAGGAATTGCCCCATAGGGTTTTCTAGGCTGTAATCTTCATAGGAGTAGATCACCAGTTCTTTTCTTCTGCAGAGCCATTGGGTGGGTACAAACTGCCAACCTCTTGGTTAGCAGCTGAGCACTTAATCATTGTGCCACCAGGATGTCTTTGCTGCAGTATAGCTGCTCCATAATGCCAATAATTGTCTTCTAAGTCTCATTCAGATGTATGTATTTAGTGGACACTACATCACATGCCGAAATCCTTACTGCAAGGGCATCTAGGTCATCTAGACTTTAGCTTTCCAGCCTCTCCTGTACACAAATCATGTTAGTATGGAATTGGAGTGGTGATGTCTAGGTGAGCCAATTTGTAATATCTGTCACACTAATTAAAAGAATAAAGGCAATTTATTGACTCAAGTACTTGGGAAGTCCAAGCCCTAGACAGGACTAGAACTGTAAGTTCAAATCATGTCACTAGAATTCTATCTCCATTTTTCTGCTCTGCTAACATTCAACATTCATTCAGTACCTACTATGGGTCAGAAACTGCTCTAAGGGCTAGGGATGCCATAGTGAACAAAAACAGACATAAAGCTTTGGCTTCTTGGGGTTTGGCCTCTGAGTTAGCAGTATGTGCAAAGGCATGAAGACGTAGAAGAGCATGTTGTGAGAGCAGAACAGTGATTAGTTCAGTGTGACCAACGCAAGCAGTGCTAGGTGAGAGTGACGAGAACCAGACTGGTGAGGTAGATAGGGGTGAGGTCATATATAACATTGAAACTGTGTGCCTGTGAGCTTGGATTTTATTCTGGAGGCACTGGAAGGGTTTAAACAGGAGAGAGCCATGAAGAAAGTTGCATTTTAGAAAAGCAACTCTAGTGGTAGTGTGGAGAGGGCCCTTCAGAATACAAGAAGATTGCTCAAAAGGTTACTGCAGCCACAAAGGTAAGAGATAGCGAGGGCCTCAATTATGAGAGTGCGACAGGTTGTGGCTTTACATGGCCAGCTCCTTGTGATTAATGCAGAAGCTCAGCTGTCACCTCGTAAAAGAGATTTCCTCTGCCCCCCAGGGAAATGATCTGCATATAGCTAATTCTTCCTCGTCTGTAAGGTTTAGACATCACATCCTCAAAGAAGCCTTCACTGGTCACCTTATCTAACACACACACACACACACACACACACACACACACACACACACACACACACACACACACACATACAAAAATATAATTTCTGTTACACACACTCAAATGTAATTTCTTTGAGGGCAAGGAACTCATCTGTATTATTGACCTCTGTAACCCAGAGTGGTACACGGCAGAAACTTAAGAACATATGTCTAGTGGATGAACACTGAATTCTCATTCTTATCCTCAGGCAATGTGCAGAAGATTCAGGCACAGGCCAGTGAGGAGAAAGGACATTGTGGTGAGGTAGTAGACGGAAGGACAGAAATCACAGAGTCAAGGATGGTTTTCTCTGGGCCCCTTATCTTGCATTCCACATTACCACAGCTTTACTGGCCTAAAGCATGTTCATTAATGAGTTAGTTCTTTAATCAACAAACAATTAGCTCTAGGCAGTTTGAAGACCTATTTTTGTCAGGAGGTGTCTTCCTCAACACAAGGAAGAATCTGTCTGCATAACGAAGCATCATGGAGGTGGGGAGGGAAACGAAGAAGAGGCAGAGGGAGAAGAAGTAGAGGAAGAGGAGGTGGAGAAGGAAAACGAGGAAAAAAGAGAAGGCACAGCCAAAAGATGGAAAGTGCAAGAGAGATGGATAGCATCCTGCTACAGGCCGCATCCTTTAAGTTTTGCAATTATGTAAGACAATGAGTTACCTTTGGAGCTAAGCTAATTTGTGTTGGTTTTTTGGACTTTGAACTGAAAGAGTCCTGACCCAGCTGACAACAAATCTAATAATCAATCTATCTCTACATCTGTCTGTTAGTATTTTCTTTAAGTAAATAGTTCATGAATTCACTTGTGTGATTTTTTTTTCTTGATCTTTTTCTACTTTCCTAGACATTCTCATCTTCTTCCCTTTCCTTCAGATTTTAGAAGAGCCAGAGGGTGAAAAAGTTTTTGTCGGGGTGATTCTCACAGTTTATTTTTGTTGTGTTTCTCTCAAATCTCCTTACACGTTTATGTTAGATGCTACTGTGGGTCTCATGTCATCCACGGCATCTTAAAAGAGATTATTAGCATAGCTGTGGCCTTCTGCCTTTAAAATAAACCCCATCTTACCTGGAATTTGTATTCCTCAAGGGATCGCCTTTTTCCAGATACACATAATACTAAATATTTTAATCAAATATGTGATCAAAAATATTTTCCATTTTACTTCTTTTCTTTATTTAAAAGATTCATATTACCTATTCCTTTTTTGAAAGGGGATTAATTTGGAATATAAAGGCCCGGCCTTTATATGTGAGATAATAATTTCTCGTTTCTGGGACATATAAAATGTCAGTCTAAGTGTACATTGTTTGGTATAGACATGCATAGCTTGAGAATGAATTTAAAATCATATATACTAATATTAAATTAATTGTTCCCTTTGGGATGTCTCTGTCACAGTTAAGGGGTTGGGTTTAAGGATATGACTTGAGCAGATTATACAGAGTTTTTTAGGATTCTACCTTGATTTTAAGAACAGCCCAATTCTCCTCCCCCTCATTTCCCAATGCAGGGGCATTTGTATTCGATGACTTCTCGAAACATTAAAAAGCTTTGAACAGCTAGTGCAGATTCCTGAAGCTTCATGGATCTGTTTATTTTGTAATTAACGAAGGTTAAAAGAGCAGTCTCAAAAGCTGTTACTTGGGAGCTTAGAATTTCTAGTTATGACTCTGAGGACAAGTACAACTTTCAAAGGAGGATTTATTTGCCTTATTAACAAATCAACAGTACTGAGCTTCCATCCAGGAGAGCAGAATAAAGGAAAAAGATTAAATGCTTTGTTTGCTCAGATTGTTTAGAGAAGTATGCTAGTGGATAATGGATTCAAACTTCTTTAAGAGTTACTAGCCTTTAAAGTTCTTTAAAAAAGGAGCAATGCATTAAAGTCCATTTAAAACTTTTAAGAATGGCATCAGTGGCCAAAGGTAGAGGATTCATAAGTATTCAAGTTAAAATTAATTACTAGACCAGCTACTGGCTATAAGCAATGAAACTGAATACAGAGTTATTGAGTTAGGGATAAAATGAAAAGAAAAAATAAAGCCTGAGGAAGGAGGTATAACAATATCTGGATGAGAGGATGACAACAGAATTAATTAGGAGGCAAAACTAGAGAGAGAAGAAAAGGAAAAAGAAAGGAAGTGTGAAATATTTAAATAGGTACTAGAAAATATGGTGATTTTGATCAGATATTTTTTCCTAATTTCTCCTACATGTTTAAATGTGGATGTGACAGAGACAATCATTTTTATCATATAAAAAAATAATTTTTAAAATAATAAAGTAGACTTGGTGATTTTTTTGAAATAGTCTCTTGTAATTGCTTCCTATGGTAGCCAAGAAAGACTGAAAATTGGGATTCTAGACTTAATCATTACTTCCAAGTCTAAAGGAATAATGGAAGGGGATCAAGCCTCTAAAAGGGAAATGAACATGAAGAATAGTATGAATGAATATTTATCAGTTAGAGGAAAGACAACTCAGTTTCTCTAAGAAGAAATCATGCTTGACTAATCTGTAAGAGTTCTTTCAGAAGGAAAATAAATTTGTGGAAAAAGGGGAAATGACGGATGTATTTTATTCTGTTAATATTTAATAATTTTCCACACCAATGGCTATTTCTTACTGAGTTATCCCAGGATTAGGTTGAGAGGTTTATTATGGTTAAAGAATTGGCATTAAAGTTCAGGGCAAGGACATTAATAAATTGAGAAGTATAAATTGTGGCATTTCCCTAGGAATCAGTCCTAGGCCAATCTTGTTTAATGGATTATTATGTTTTGGAAAAGAGAGTGCAGAGTAAAATCTCTAAATTTGAAAATGATACCAAATTTTTATAGGGAGTGATATGCCAAAACGACAGGGATAAACTATGGAAAGTAAAAATGGCAGATGAATTTTGGCCTACGTTAGCAAGTATATTACCGGGAAAATCATCTAAGCTCTAGTTATAGATGAGTTTGATTGCTAGGTCACAATCGGGCACAGGGATCTACACATCACTGAGGCTGTTCTTTAAAGATATCTTGATGTGCTGTTGAGGTTCAAAAGGTCAGCACAAGTTATCCGAAACAAGACAATTGACACTGTTGATTACTCTATCCATGAGCAACACTGCTGTCCTGACTCCTCTTAGCACACTTGGTTCTGAGACCCAGGAAGCGTAAGTAGAAGAAGCCAGCCAGGCAGGATATCAGACAGCATGAACATGCTTTTCCACAAAGACAGAGTGCTGGATTGACTGCACAACTGCTAAGAATCCAAATGGCATTTCTTGGGTTCTGTTAGGCACCAGAAATGGAAGGAGTGACTCAGACATTCATTGAGAACCAAAAATGCGAAAGCCACTCTATTGGGTGCTATGGAGGATACACAGATAAGTAGAACAGGGTCCCTGCCTATTTAAACTCCAAGTCTAACCAGAGGAAAAAGACAACTGCAATATAGGGTGAGATACCAATTATATGCTATAATTATGAATTAAGCTATATGAACAGATAAAGGGCTGTGAGTGTTCAGAGGAAGAGGAAATCAAATTCCATCACTCATTTATTCATTCATTCAACTAACATTTATTGAGTACTACTTTTGGAAACCCTGGTGGCATAGTGATAAAGAGCTATGGCTGCTAAACAAAAGGTCAGCAGTTCGAATCCACCAGGTGCTCCTTGGAAACCCTATGGGGCAGTTCTACTCTGTCCTATAGGGTCGTTATGAGTCGGAAGAGATTCAGCGGCAACATGTTTGATTTTTTTTTTTTTTAACTCTTGAACATGTATTTCACCAGTATTTATTTGTGCTCACTATGTGCCTGCCACTGTTCTAGGTGTTGAGGATACAGCAGTGAACAAGATTAGGTCCCTGTTCTCATGGAGTTGAGATAGATTTTTTTTTTAATGGCCAAAATAAACATGATGACAGAGAGAAATAACTCTTATGGCGAAAACAAAGCAAATGGATGTGATGGAGTGGCTGGAGGTTGATGGCTTCTTTATAAGTGATGTCAGAAACAGTGTTTCAGAGAGGTGGCATCTGACTTGAGACCTGTTGATGAGAAGGAGCCTGTCATGTGAAGAGGTGGAGGAAGAGCTTTCTAGGCAGAGGAAACAGCAAGTGCAAAGGCCCTGCGGTGGAAAGGAGCTCGATGTGCTTGAGGAACAGAAAAAGGCAAGCTCCAGTTCCATGAGGGACTACGGGCAAGGATACTACAAACACACAAAGAAATTCAGACACCAGGCTAAGATCAGGCTATACTGTGGGGGCAGAAGCAGCAGCAAGGGGGGCAAAGAACATACTGTCCTGGGCTGGGGAAGGACTTGGAAGCCTGACCTTCTTACACAGTAAGATTTGAGTGATCCCTGAAAGGTCAATCAAGTACACCCCTTTTCCATCTTAAACCCCTCAAGAGTCATAGTTTTTGATTGAGATGCTGTCCAAATAAATGTGATGAACCCTGAAAGGAGAAACACTTTATACTTAATTACCTCACCTTCTATTATTAGTGCCTCATTTCTTTGGATTTTTAATCTTCAAGTGGTCTCTGTTAAAGAGAGAATGGCAGGCCCTCTGCGTGAATTTGTATCAATGAGTCTAGAAGTTCAGCCTTTATAATGAGAGAGGTGGTAATAACGAGGCACTTGCAGCTTTTGAATCAGAGCAGCGTAAGGAGATGGTTTTATGGAGGCAACAGTGAGGGTCATATGAACCTGGGTTCAAAGTCCATGGACTGGTTTCCCTGTGAGTCCTGGAGAAAATTAATGTTCTGTAGTCCCAGTTTCTCTGTAAGAATGCCAACCCAGGAGATTTATTGTGCAAATTAGATCGGATAGTTTACATGAGGAAACCCTGGTGGCATAGTGGTTAAGAGCTACAGCTGCTAACCAAAAGGTCGGCAGTTTGAATCCACCAGGTGTTCCTTGGAATCCATATGGGGCAGTTCTACTCTGTCCTATACGGTCACTGTGAGTCGGAATCGACTGGACTACAACGAGTTACAGGGGTTACAGTTAATTTACGTGAAAGTACCTGGCAGGACTCAGTGAACGTTTATTGTCCTTTCTTTCCCCACTCAACCCTGTGGCCAAGTTCAGGGGCATGCTGGGTGTTCGGGGAGCCAAGTCTGGGTGGGGCAAATAGAATCTATCTACTTGAGGAGAAAAGAGTAAACAAGATGAGGTCAGGAGAAGAAACTAGTACTTCTTACTATGCAATGAACAGAGGGAAAATATGTGAAAAATGAAGTTTAGCTTCATCCCGGAAAAGGTTCTGAGTAGAAGAACTATGGAATCCCTAGAGTAATGCGTTTTCTCCCTTCTTAATGCAGGAAGCTAACATAGACTTTGGTTTCAAGGGTGTTAAAGTATAGCAGGGCAAAAGCATGAAGTACATTGAACGTGTCAATTCTAAAAGAAATTTGAAGTGGGGGATGGGGAGGATGGAGAGAAAGGATATCTTAGATTAATAAAAGGTAAAATGAGGGGAACATATAGTAAGGTTAAAATAGTTTATTGTCAGGATTTTGATGACAAAATCCAGACATAAGAGCTACCAACCCCACTGGCCACAATTTAAATCAAGCTAACCTCAAATCAATCTGCAATACATCCAAACAGGGAAAAGGTTTTTTAAACTGCCTGGACTGGGATTCTAGCAAACAGTCTTTAGCTATTTAAATTCATACGGCTATTTAATATCACGTTTATCTAGGCTCACATCAATTGTTTCTTGCCAGGAATATGGATTTTTAAATGGGTTTCCATTTGGGGATGGCTCAAAGTCACAGTCAATGCAATTTCAGCTTATGTGATTTTAGTTAATACAATCATTTAAAGAGCCAAAAAGGCATAAATGAGGATACTTGTATCAGAGGGACCATGAAATCCATTGAAATGGTATCGACTGAAGGAGTCAGGTGACCAAGGTGAGGCTCTTGGTTCTATTAATAAACTAAATGCAGCACTTAATTAGATGAAGTGACAGATGTCTAATATTTTTCATTCTTATGTACACGGAACAGGTTCAAACCAGCCTAACAGATTCAGGCACTCATCCTGTGGACTGGCCAATTTAGTCTGAGGCAGGGAGGCACTCCCAAACATACCAGACTCCCTGGAAATATGCTAAGTGGTATTGATGATGGCCAGGCCTGCCAAAGATGTCAAATGCATTTAAAAGTGAGCAGAGCCCAGGCCTGCTGCCCTCCAGGTTGGGGACACAGTTGCTTTCAGGAAAGTATGGCTCCTTTTCAGTAGTATGTGCAGGAGGCCTGCAGCCAAGGATCTCACCCAACACAGAGGACATCAAGATCATATGAAAGATGCCAAACTTGTAGCTCTTATCTTTCTTTGTGAAAACAGTGAGAATGGTGTCATCACTGATATTAGCAGTGTTTGCCTTCTCTTTTTATTTTCTTTCTTTAATATCCTTTTAAGAGGGGCAGTAGAACACTGAAGTAAAAAGCAGCCTCTCAGCTAGGTTCCCTAGGTTTGAATACTGGCTCTACCACTTGTTAAATGGGTGATATTGGGCAAGTCATCTAACCTCCCTGTGCCTCAGTTTTCCCATCTATATAATGGAAATAACTGTAGCACCTACCTCAAAGATTTGTTTTGAGAAACTATAAATACATGGAAATTCTTTGGAGCAGGCCTAGCATGTGGTAAATAATCAATGAAGTTAGATATTATTACATTTCTGTGCAGGTGATTAGAACAATAATATTTTTACTATAAAACAATTAGTACACAAAATTTTAAAAATCAAAGCAACACATCACCATCCATATTCCCACTATCCACAGGCAATGGAAACATCTTGAGAAGAAAGTACGAGGAAGTAGTAGAGACAACTATTTGCCTGTGTTATCGTTGTTAATTACCATCAAGTTGATTTCCACTCAGAAGTGACACCATGTAACAGAGTAGAACTGCCCCATCAAGTTTTCTAGGCTGTAATCTTTATGGGAACAGATAGCCAGGTCTATCTCTCACAGAGACACTGGGTAGGTTTGAGCTACCAACTTTTCAGTTAGTAGTCAAACGCTTAAGTTGTACAACCAGATATTCTCCCCTTCTTCCTTATCAACAATACCTTGATTGTGTTGTGGGTAGCAAACTATATTTCCCAGCCTTCTTTGGAAATAAGATTGTCATGCAACTAATTTACGGTCAGTTAGATGAAAATGAAAGTTGCTGGGCGGGGCTTCTAAGAAAGCTCTTTACAAAGAAAGCTGACATGCACCATTTTGTTGTTGATCCTTTCTCCTTCCTGCTGTCTAAAACATGGTAGTGGTGGCTGAAGTTGCAGCAGCCATCCTGTAGTGCTAAGGACAAAAGGCAACCCTAGGGATGGTGAAATGAGAAACTAGAAAAAAGACTGGGTACCCAAGAACATTATGAATCATCTATACCACCATGAGCTGCCATCTTCTGGAACTCTCATTCAGAGGGAGAAAAATAAATCTTTCTTGTTAAGCCACCAGCTATTAAGAATTTCTTTTTCATAAAATTAACTCAATGCTTGGGTATTTCCATTGCCTCTAACTTGTATTGAATCCTCCGTTTTCTGAATCTCATGGTTCCCTCTTTCTTGGTTGATTTTCTTCTGCTGGTCGAGCATATTGCAGAGTAGCTTTACAAGAAAAGAGCATAAGAGGATAAACCTGCTGAGATTATGTATTTTATGTAAGATACTGGTTCAGCTGCTACATGAAAAGTCAAAATAACAGTGGCTTAAATAACACTGAAGTTTGTATCTCTCACAAAACACCCTGAACACAAACAATCCAAAGCTAATATGGTAGACACTGGCTTATTCTCTTTTACTGCTATTTTCATCCCCAACAAGTGGCTTTTTGTGGCCTAAGTTGGCTGCTTTGGCTCTTGCCATTACACCTACATTCCAGTTAGAAAGAAGAGAAGAAAAAGAAGGAAAAGGCAAGCTCTTTTGTCTTTCAGGCACAACCAGGAAGAGGCATACATTCCTTCAGCTCTCATCTTACGTGCCAGAACCGAGTTACATGATCACATTTAGTTACAGGGAAGGATGAGAAATTATAGTCTTTCACAAGGCAACCAACAGAAGCCACAAAGTATCCATTTCTATAGAAGAAGAGAATGACTATGGGGAGGACAATCTTTGTCACAATATACATGTCTGAAAATATATATATTCACATTTGAATGATAGTTTTATGGTATTAAAATCTAGGTTGAAAATAATTTTCCCTCAGAATTTTGAAAACATTGCTCCAGTATCTTTAGCTTACAATGCCCTCCTGACTCCCCTTATAATAACTTATAACAGTAATAAAGTCGTATATTAAAAGACGTAAAGTTCTTGGAAAATATTAAGCAGTATCTATTAGAGTTGAATAAATGCATACCTTATGACCCAGCAATCCCTCTCTTAGGTATCTATCCAACAGAAACGCATAAATATAGTCAGCTAAAAGGTATGTTCACAGCAACACTATCCATAACATTCCCCAAATGATAATGACCTAAATGCCCATTAACTGCTGTTGTTGTTGTTAGGAGCCGTTGAATCGATTTTGACTCATAGTGATGCCATATGACAGAGTAGAACTACCCTATAGGGTTTTCTTGGCTGTAATCTTTACAGAAGCAGATCGCCAGGTCTTTCTTCCACAGAGCTGATGGGTGGGTTCAAACCACCAACCTTACAAATAGCAGCCTAGTACTTAACCATTTGCACCACCCATAAACAGCAGAATGAATAAATAAATTATGGAATGGAATATAATTCAGTAATGAGAATGGAAAAGCTGCAACTAACTCAACAACATGGATCAATCTCACAAAAATGACGTTGAGCAAAAGAAGCCAGACACTGAGTATACATTGTATGATTCCATTTATAAAAAGAACAAAAACAGGCAAAATAATCTGTTATTAGAAATAAGCATAGTGGTTACTCTTGGAGGGATTGTGACTGGGGACAGGGAGGAATGAAGGATGCTGGTATTGTTCTGTTTCTTAATTTGGGTGATGATTGCATGAGTGTGTTCAGTTTATGGAAATTAATTGAACTATATAGTTTGGATATGTGTACATTTCTGTATTTATGTAAATGAATATTTTTTGGAAAATATATGAAGCTCTGATGATAAAATCACAAGCATCAGTCATCAGATGAAGAATGATTGGTCCAATCGAAAAAGGGGCAAAGGACTTGAATAGACACTTCACCAAAAAGGACATTCAGGCAGCTAACAAACACATAAAAAGATGTTCACAATCATTACCCGTTAGAGAGATGAAATCAAAACTACAATGAGATTCCATCTCACCCCTGCAAAAATGGCACTGATCGAAAAAACAGAAAACAACAAATACCAGAGGTTGTGGGGAGATTGGAACTTTTGTTTACTGCTGGTGGGATTGTAAAATGGTAAAACCACTACAGAAAACAGTATGGCGCTTCCTCAAAAAGCTAGAAATAGAAATACCTTTTGATTCAGCAATCCCACTTCTAGATATATATCCTAGACATATAAGAGCAAAGACATGAATAGACATATGCAAACCTATATTCATTACAGCATTATTCACAACAGCAAAGAGATGGAAACTTAAGTGCCCATCAATGAAGAATGAATCAACAAATTGTGGTACACACATACAGTGGAGTACTATGCAACTTTAAAGAATAATGATGAGTCTACAAAACATCTTATAACATGGATGAATCTGGAGGACTTTATGCTGAGTGAAACAAATATATCACAAAAGGACAAATATTGTATGGTCTCACTTTTATAAAAAGTCTAGAATACATATACACACAGAAAGCAACATTCTTTGATGGTTACTAGGGATTGGAGGAGGAGGGAGGGGGAATCACTTTCTAGATAGTAGACACTTGTTATTTTTGATGATGGGAAAGGCAATACTCAATATGTGTGAAGTCTGCACAACTTGTCCAAGGTAAATGAAGACGTTAAGAAGTATGAAACAGTAAGGGACAACACCAACAAAGAGAACCTTGAAGAGGAAATTACCAAATCAATACCATTTACAATAGCCCCCAAGAATATAAAATACTTAGGAATAAATCTAACCAGAGATGTAAAAGATCTATACAGAGAAAACGACAAGACACTACTGCAAGAAGCTAAAACAGACCTGCATAAGTAGAAAAATACACCTTGCTCAGGGATAGGTAGACTCAACATAGTGAAAATGTCAGTTCTACCCAAAGCAATCTACAGATAAATGCAATCCTGATCCAAATTCCACCAGCATTTTTTAATGAGATGGAGAACCAAATCACCTTCTTCATATGGAAAGGGAACAGGCCCTGAATAAATAAATCTTTACTCAAGAAGAACAAAGTGAGAGGCCTTACACTACCTGATTTTAGGACCTATTATCCCGCCACGGTAGTCAAAACAGCCTGGTACTGGTACAACAACAGGTACGTAGACCAATGGAACAGAGTTGAGAATCCAGATATAAGCTCATCCACCTATGAACAGCTAATATTTGACGAAAGCCTAAAGTCCATTAACTGGGGAAAAGACAGTCTCTTTAACAAATGGTGCTGGCATAACTGGATATCCATCTGCAAAATACTGAAACAAGACCCATACCTCACACCATGCACAAAAACTAACTCAAAATGGATCAAAGACTTAAATATAAAATCGAAAATGATAAAGATCATGGAAGGAAAAATAGGGACAACACTAGGAGCCCTAATACATGGCATAAACACAATACGAACCATAAGTAACAATGCACAAACACCAGAAGAGAGACTAGATAAATGGGAGCTCCTAAAAATCAAACACTTACGTTCATCAAAAGACTTCACCAAAAGAGTAAAAAGACAACCTACAGACTGGGAAAAAATTTTTGGCTACGACAAATCTGATCAGCATCTAATCTCTAAAATCTACAAGATACTGCAAAACCTCAACATCAAAAGGACAAATAACCCATTAAAAAATGGGCAAAGGATATGAACAGGCACTTCACCAAAGAAGATATTCAGGCGGCTAACAGACACATGAAGAAATACCCACGATCATTAGCCATTAGAGAAATGCAGATCAAAACTACAATGAGCTATCATCTCACCCCAACAAGGCTAGCACTAATCCAAAAAACACAAAATAATGAATGCTGGAGAGGTTGTGGAGAGACTTGAACATTTATACACTGTCGGTGGGAATATCAAATGGTACAACCACTTTGGAAATCAATTTGGCGCTTCCTTAGAAAGCTAGAAATAGAAGTAATATACGATCCAGCTATCCCACTCCTTGGAATATATCCTAGAGATATAAGAGCCACCACATGAATAGATACATGCACACCCACGTTCATTGCAGCCCTGTTCACAATAGCAAAAAGATGGAAACAATGCAGGTGCCCATCAATGGAGGAATGGATACACAAATTATGGTATATCCACACAATGGAATATTACCCAACAATAAGGAACAACAATGGAGCTGTGAAACATCGTATAACATGGTAGAAGCTGGAACTTATTATGCTGAGTGAATTTAGTCAGTCACAAAAGGACAAATACTGTATAAGACCACTATTATAAGAACTCAAGAAAAGGTTTAAACACAGAAGAAAACATTCTTTGATGGTTACAAGGGCGGGGAGGGAGGGTGAGGTTTATTCACTAACTAGATAGTAGATAAGAATCATCTTAGGCAAAGAGAAGGACAGCACACACTACAGGGGAAGTCAGCACAACTGGACTAAACCAAAGCTAAGAAGTTTCCTGAATACAATCAAACACTTTGAGAGACAGAGTAGCAGGGGTAGGGGTCTGGGGACCATGCTTTCAGGGGACATCTAGGTCAATTGGCATAACAAAGCTTATTAAGAAAATGTTCTGCATCCTACTTTGGTGAGTGGCGTCTGGGGTCTTAAAAGCTTGCAAACGGCCATCTAAGATGCATCAGTTGGTCCCAGCCACCTGGAATAAAGGAGAATGAAGAACTCCAAAGATACAAGGAAAGTATTAGTCCGAGAGACAGAAAGGGCCACATAAACCAGAGACTTCATCAGCCTGAGACCAGAAGAACTAGATGGTGCCCGGCTACCAGCAATGACCGTCCTGACAGGGAACACAATAGAGAGTCCCTGATGGAGCAGGAGAAAGATGGGGTGCAGAACTGAAATTCTAGTAAGAAGACCAGTACACCAGAAAGCATGGTCCCAGGACTGTCTATCAGCCCAGAAATAAAGCAATTTCCGAGGCCAACTCTTCAGAAAGTGATTGGACTGGACTGTGGGACATAAAGTGATACTTGTGAAGAGTGCACCTCTTAGTCAAGTAGATACAAGAGACCAAAGGGGCAGCTTCTGTCCAGAGGTGAGATGGGAAGGCAGAGAGGGTTAGGAGCTGGTTGAATGGTCATGGGGCATCAGGGGAGGTAAGGAGGAGGGTGCTGTTGCAGAATTGGGTGAGCAATTAGGGTCACATAACAATGTATGTATAAAAATTTGTATGGGAATGGGAGACTAACCTGAAATGTAAACTTCGTTCAACTACAACAATTAAAAAAAAAAAAAAAGAATAAGGGATAATTTTGGTAAATGTTATAACATACAATTTTGCAACAACAATAATAACAACCAAAAAAATATGTGTGTGGTTACATAGATAGATATGTATGTTTATATGTGTATAGGAAGCCACATGTGAGTATATGGGTATACATGTATAGGTGTATCTGTAGGCATATGTATATACGTGTGTGCTGCACATATATTCACATACATAATAAGCTGGATCCCTGGTGGTACAGTGGTTAAGAGCTTGGCTGCTAACCAAAAGGTTGGCAGTTCAAATACACCAGCCGCTTCTTGGAAACCATATGGGGCAGTTCTACTCTGTCCTATCGGGTCAGTATGAGTCAGAATCGACTTGACAGCAACAGGTTTGGTTTGTTTTTTGGTATGTATAATAAAATACATGGGGGCACAGTTACTGATAATTCTGAGACATAACCAAACACCTCACCGGACTGGTTTACTGGGTTTGAAGGCTTAGGACCTTAGTCTTGTGGGAAAACTTGGTCAACTGGCATGACATAGTTCATAAAGATAATGTACTACATCCTAGTTTGGTGAATAGAGCCTGGAGTCTTAAAAGCTTGCAAGCAGCCATCTAAGATATTGGCCTGTATTCATCTGGAACAAAAGAGAATGAAGGAAACTGAAGACTTAAAGAAGAAACAAGTCCACAAGACTAACAGCCCACATGAACCATGGCCTCATCTAGCCTAAGAGCAGAAGAACTAGATGGTGCCCAGCTACCACTACTGACTGTTCTGACCAGGGACATAATAGAAGGTCCTGGATAGAAAGGGAGAAAAACGTAGAACAAAACTCAAATTCCTAAAAAAGGCAAGACTTACTGGGCCAATAGAGACAAGAGGAACCCCCAAGACTATCACCCTAAGATATCCTTTGAACTTAGAACTGAAGCCCTCCTGGTGGTCACCTTTCATTCAATCAATAGATTGGCTTATAAAATAAACTGAGTATTATGCTGCCTTAAATAATAAACTATATGAGATTAAACAGTGAACATTTACCCTAAAACAAAGATGAGAAGCTGCGGAGGGGCAGGGAAGCTAGATTAACGGAAACAGAACAAACAGAATGGAAATAATGAGAATTGTAGAAAATATAACCAATGTCACGGAACAATATGTTTAAAAATTATTAACTAGGAACCTAATTTGCCCTGTAAACTTTTACCTAAATCACAATAAAATATTTTTAAAAAATAATGACTGGAAGAACAGGAATTAAAAAAAATATTTAGGGAGGCAGGGCCAAGATGGCAGAGTAGTTAGATGGCTTCCTATGTCCCTCTTACAAAAAAGACCTGAAAAACCAAGTGATGTGATTGTATTTGAACAAGGCAAAGTTGAGGAATCGGACTGACTGGCGGGGTAGAGAGAGACGGTTCAGGAGCAGCAAGCAGTTGCCTGACCTGACCTGGCAAGAGCCACAGCCCTGTAGCCTGTATCAGCTGAGGATGCACAGTGAGGTGGGCATACAGTTCCACTCAGTCACTCGGGAGGTAGTTTCCACATCAAGAGAGATCCGTCAGCAGAGATTCTGCTTGGACACTCGGAACCAGTGAAAAGCAGCAGCCAAGTGGCTAAAGATAAGTACATGCATGTGGCCTTTTGCAGGGATTGAAAAAAAAAAAACCACTTGGGAAATACCACTCTCCCATTTACCTCCTCCCTCCCTACTCTGCACTGAGTCTGGCTGGCTTCCGAAATCTCTGAGTCCCCTGGGCCGGAAGTAGATCCCATAAGGCACCATGACCCATTCTTCTGGCCTTGGAGAGGGAACAAATTAACAAACAGGGAAAAAATAAGCTACTGGTCCCTAAGCCAGGAACTCAGGGTTGGCATAGCTCCTTTCCCCAGGCACAGACAAAAGGGGTCCACAGACTTTGAGTGCCTTCCACCCCTGTATAGACTTGTGTGGACCCATCTCAACAGTGTAAGCCCTCACTACCACAGTACAACAGAGTGAACACCTGAAGTCTAAAATCAACTGTTTCACATGTGAAGTGGCAGATTTGTGACTCTTGACACTGCTCTGCCCTTTAAGCAGGTGCCTTACCCATCCACATCAGGGGCTTAAGGACTGGTGGCTCCACCCATGCCACCTAGCCACCTACTACAGGGGTCCAGGAATAAGTGGTGTCCCCCAGTCCTTACAGCCAACAGAGTAGGGTGCTCATAGTCTGGCTGCAAAACTCACCTACCTACTTGCTGTAAGGAACAGGAACATGCTTTCCCTTCAGACACTCAGGGGCAGCAGTCAGCCCCCTGCCTTGCTCAGTGCGTGACCCCCTACTGCAGCCAGATACCTGTGCCTACACCAATCACCCATCCCTCTCTAAGACTCTAGGTGAGAGCCTGCAACACACTTGGTGACTGACTGCCTGGACACCTGAGCTGAATCCATACAGGAAAATTTAATGGACTCCTGGGCACACATACTTAGTTACAGACCTAACTACCTGGTGATAGGACATTAGAGCTTCAAAGGCACCAATAATCAAACTTACGCACACGAGCAGCCTATCTGGGCATATCAAAACAAAACAAGCAGATAGGACACACTAAACAAATATAAAATTATAATAACTTACTGATGGCTCGGAGACAACAGTCAATATCAAATCACATAAAGGGGCAGTTCATGATGGCTTCAGCAAGCTCCCAAAATAAAGAATCAATAAATTTTCTGGTGGAAGAGAATTTCTTGGAATAACCAGAGGCAGAATACAAAAGATTAATATACAGAATTCCTCAAGAAATTAGAAAGGAAATTTTACAAAATGCAGAGAAATCCGCAGAACATACAGACAAAGCAGTAGCGGAACTTAGAAAAGTTACTCAAGAGCATAATGACAAATTTAATAGGCTGCAAGAATCCATAGAGAGACAACAATCAGATATCCAGAAGATTAACAATAAATTTAAGAATTAGACAACTCAATAGGAAGGCATAGGAACAGAATTGAGGCAATGGAAGTCACAATTAGTGAGACTGAAGAGAAAGCACTTGACACCAATTTATCTGAGGAAAAATCAAATAAAAGAATTAAAAAGAATGAAAAAACTCTAAGAGTTATGTGGGACTCTATCAAGAGAAATAACCTACGAGTGATTGGAGTACCAGAACAGGGTGGGAGGGGGATAACAGAAAATACAGAGAGAATTGTTGAAGATTTGTTGGCAGAAAACTTCCCTGATATCATGAAAGATGAGAAGATATCTATCCAAGATGCTCATCGAACCCCACATATGGTAGATTCCAAAAGAAAGTCACCAAGACATATTATAATCAAACTTGCCAAAACCAAAGATAGAGAATTTTAAGTGTGGCTAGGTATAAACAAAAAGTCATCTACAAAGGAGAGTCAATTAGAGTAAGCTCGGACTACTCAGCAGAAACCAAGCAGGCAAGAAGGCAATGGGATGACATATATAAAGCCTTGAAGGAAAAAAACTGCCAGCCAAGAATTATATATCCAGCAAAACTGTCTCTCAAATAGGATGACAAAATTAGGGCATTTCCTGATAAACAGAAGTTTAGGGAATTTGCAAAAACCAAACCAAAATTACAAGAAATACTCAAGGGAGTCCAGTCCTCTGGCTAGAAAATCAATAACATCAGACAACAACCCAAGACTAGAATACGGGACAGAACAACCACATATCAACCCAGACAGGGACGTCACAAAGTACATCAAAGCTAAAACATTGAAAATAGGGAAACAGAGAAATCAATATGCAAAAAATGACAACATTAAAACAAAAAAGAGGGACTTAAAAAATGTAGACATAGATTTTTCATATGGAGGGGAAGTCAAGGTGAAATAAAGAAATAAAAGACTGGTATAAACTTAAAAAAATAGGGATAAATATTAAGGTAACCACAAAGGAAACTAACGATCCTACAAGTCAAAACAAAAACCCAGAAAAATATAAAGACTCAGCAAACACAAAATCAACAACAATGAAAAAGATGAAAAGAAAATACATAAAGAAAAACAACTCAGCACAGAAAATTAAGGAGAACAAGGAAACTGTGCACAACACACGCAAAAAGACATCAAAATAACAGCCCTAAACTTCTACCTATCAATAACCACGGTGAATGTAAACGGACTAAATGCACCAATAAAGAGACAGAGAGTGGCAGATTGGATAAAAAAACACGATCCGTCTATATGCTGCCTACTAGAGACACACCTTAGACTTAAAGACACAAACAAGCTAAAACTTAAAGGATAAAAAAAAATATCTAGCAAACAAAACTCAAGAAAGAGCAGGAGTAGCAATATTAATCTCTGACAAAGTAGACTTTAAAGTAAAATCTACCACAAAGGATAAGGAAGGACACTATATAATGACTAAAGGGTCAATATACCAGGAGGACATAACTATAATAAATATTTACGTACCCAATGACAGGGCTCCAAAATACATAAAACAAACTCTAACAGCACTGAAAAGAGAGACAGCTCCACAATAGTTGTAGGAGACTTCAACACGCCAATTTCTGTGAAGGACAGAACATCCAGAAAGAAGCTCAACAAAGACACAGAAGAGCTAAATGCTACTATCAACCAATTTGATCTGGTAGACATATACCAAACACTCCACCCAACAGCAGCCAAGTTTCCTTTTTTTCCAAAGCACGTGGAAAATTCTCCAGAATAGACCAAATATTAGCAATAAAGCAAGCCTTAACAAAATCTAAAACATCAAAATATTACAAAGCATCTTTTCTGACCGTAAAGCCATAAAAGTAGAAATCAACAACAGAAAAAGCAACCAAAAAACATCAAACACCTGGAAACTGAACAACACCTTGCTCAAAAACTACTGGGTTATGGAAGAAATTAAGGATGGAATAAAGAAATTCATAGAATAAAACGAGAATGAAAACACATCCTACCAGAACCTTTGAGACACAGCAAAAAGCAGTGCTCAGAGGTCAGCTTGTAGCAATAAATGCATACATCCAAAAAGAAAAAAGGGCCATAATCAAAACATTAAGCCTACAACTGGAATAAGTAGAAAGAGAGCAGCAAAAGAAGCCCCCAGGTGCCAGAAGAAAGGAAATAGTAAGAATTAGAGCAGAATTAAATGAGATAGAAAAACAATTGAAAGAGTTAACAAGACCAAAAGCTGGTACTTTGAAAAGATCAACAAAATTGATAAACCATTGCCCAAACTGACAAAAGAAAAACAGGAGAGGATGCAGATAACCTGTATAAGAAATGAGATAGGTGATATCAAAACAGACCCAACTGAAATTAAAAGAATCATGACAGAATACTATGAAGAACTGTATTCTAACAAGTCTGAAAACCTAGAGGAACTGGACAAATTTCTAGAAACTCACTACCTACCTAAACTAACACAAACAGAGTTAGAACAACTAAATAAACCCATAAGAAAAGAAGAGATTGAGAACGTAATTAAAAAACTCCCAACAAAAAAAAGCCTTGGCCCAGATGACTCACTGGAGGAGAATTCTAGCAAACGTTAAGAGAAGAGTTAACACCACTTCTACTAAAGGTATTTCAGAGCATACAAAAGGATGGAATACTTCCAAACTCATTCTATGAAGCCACCATAACCCTGATACCAAAACCAGGTAAAGACACCACAAAAAAAGAAAACTAGACCAATATCCCTCATGAACATTGACTCAAAAATCCTCAGCAAAATTCTAGCCAATAGAATTCTGCAACATATCAAAAAAATAATTCACCATGATCAAGTGGGATGTATACCAGGTATGCAGGGATGGTTCAACATTAGAAAAATAATCAATGTAATCCATCACATAAATAAAACAAAAGACAAGAACCATATGATTTTATCAATCGATACAGAAAAGGCATTTGACAAAGTCCAACAACCATTCATGATAAAAACTCTCAACAAAATAGGAATAGAAGGAAATTCCTCAATATAATTAAGGGCATTCATACAAAGCCAACAGCCAACATCATCCTAAATGGAGAGATTTTGAAAGCATTCCCCTTGAGAATGGGAACCAGACAAAGATGCCCTCTATCACCACTCTTATTCAACATTGTGCTGGAAGTCCTAGCCAGAGCCATTAGGCTAGAAAAAGAAATAAAGGGCATCCAAATTGGTAGGGAAGAAGTCAAAGTATCCCTATTCGCAGATGATATGATCTTATACACAGAAAACCCCAAAGAATCCACAAGAAAACTACTGGAACTAACAGAAGATTTCAGCAAAGTTTCAGGATTCAAGCTAAACATACAAAAATCAGTTGGATTCCTTTACACCAACAAAAAGAAACTCGAAGAGGAAATCACCAAATCAATATCATTTACAATAGCCCCCAAGAAGACAAAATACTTAGGAATAAATCTAACCAGAGATGTAAAAGACCTATACAATGAAAACTACAAGACACTACTGCAAGAAACCAAAAAAGACCTGCATAAGTGGAAGAACATACCTTGGTCACAGATAGGAAGACTCAACATTGTGAAAATCTCAATTCTACCCAAAGCAATCTACAGATACAATGCACTCCTGATCCAAATTCCACTGGCGTTTTTTAATGAGATGGAGAAACAAATCACCAACTTCATATGGAAAGGAAAGGGGCCCCGAATAAATAAAGCATTACTCAAGAAGAAGAACAAAGTGAGAGGCCTCATACTACCTGATTTTAGAACCTATTGTACCGCCACAGTAGTCAAAACAGCCTGGTATTGGTACAACAACAGATACATAGACAAATGGAACAGAATTGAGAATCCAGACATAAATTTATCCACCTATGAGCAGCTAATCTTTGACAAAGGCCCAAAGCCCGTTAATTGGGGAAAAGACAGTCTCTTTAACAAATGGTGCTGGTATGACTGGATATGCATCTGCAAAAAACTGAAACAAGACCCATACCTCACACCATGCACAAAAACTAACTCAAAATGGATCAAAGACTTATATAAAATCGAATACGATAAAGATCATGGAAGAAAAATTCGGGACAATGCTAGGAGCCCTAATATATGGCGTAAACACAATACAAACCATAAGTAACAATGCACAAGTACCAGAAGAGAGACTCGATAAATGGGAGCTCCTAAAAATCAAACACATATGCTCATCAAAAGACTTCACCAAAAGAGTAAAAAGACAACCTACAGACTGGGAAAAAATTTTTGGCTACGACAAATCCAATCAGCGTCTATCTCTAAAATCTACAAGATACTGCAAAACTTTAACAACAAAAAGACAAATGACCCAATTAAAAAGTGGACAAAGGATATGAATAGGCACTCCACTAGAGAAGATATTCAGGTGGCTAACAGACACATGAAGAAATGCTCATGATCATTAGCCATTAGAGAAATGCAGATCAAACTACAATGAGATATCATCTCACCCCAACAAGGCTAGCACTAATCCAAAAAACACAAAATAATAAATGCTGGAGAGGTTGTGGAGAGACTGGAACACTTATACACTGTTGGTGGGAATGTAAAATGGTACAACCACTTTATGAATCGATTTGGCACTTCCTTTAAAAGCTAGAAATAGAAGTACCATAGGATCCAGCTATCCCGCTCCTAGAGAAATTAGAGCCGTCGCACGAATAGATATATGCACACCCACGTTCACTGCAGCAGTGTTCACAATAGCAAAAAGATGGAAACAACGCAGGTGCTCATCAACGGATGAATGGATACACAAATTGTGGTATATCCACACAATGGAATACTACGCAATGATAAAGAACAATGAAGCCGTGAAACATCTTATAACATGGAGGAAGCTGGAACTCATTATGCTGAGTGAATTTAGTCAATCACAAAAGGACAAATACTGTATAAGACCACTATTATAAGAACTCAAGAAAAGATTTAAACACAGAAGAAAACATTCTTTGATGGTTACAAGGGTGGGGAGGGAGGGTGAGGGTTATTTACTAACTAGATAGTAGATAAGAATTATCTTAGGGGAAGGGAAGGACGGCACACACTATAGGGGAAGTCAGCACAACTGGACTAAACCAAAGCTAAGAAGTTTCCTGAATACAACCAAACACTTTGAGAGACAGAGTAGCAGGGGTAGGGGTCTGGGGACCATGCTTTCAGGGGACATCTAGGTCAATTGGCATAACAAAGCTTATTAAGAAAATGTTCTGCATCCTACTTTGGTGAGTGGCGTCTGGGGTCTTAAAAGCTTGCAAACGGCCATCTAAGATGCATCAGTTGGTCCCATTCACCTGAAGTAAAGGAGAATGAAGAACACCAAAGACACAAGGAGAATATTAGCCCAAGAGACAGAAAGGGCCATATAAACTAGAAACTTCATCAGCCTGAGACCAGAAAAACTGAATGGTGCCTGGCTGCCACCAATGACCACACTGACAGGGAACAAAACAGAAAGTCCCTGATGGAGCAGGAGAAAGATGGGGTGCAAAACTCAAATTCTAGTAAGAAGACGAGACTTAACAGTCTGACTGAGACTGGAGGAACCCTGGAAATCATGGCCCCTGGATTCTCTATTGGCCTGGAAACTAAACAATTTCCAAGGCCAACTCTTCAGACAGGGATTGGACTGGACTGTGGGACATAAAGTGATACTCGTGAGGAGTGTGTCTCTTAGCTCAAACAGATACAAGAGACTAAACGGGCAGCTTCTGTCCAGAGGTGAGTGGGAAGGCAGAGGGGGTTAGGAGCTGGTTGAATGAACATGGGGAATCAAGGGTGGAAAGGAGGCATGTGTTATTGCAGTATGGGGAGAGTAATTAGGGTCACATAACAATGTATGTATAAATTTTTGTATGGGAGACTAACTTGAAATGTAAACTTCATTTAAACTACAACAATAAAAAAATTATTTTTTTAAAAAAATATTTAGGAGTTTACTTCCTCACCTAGGAATGGGGTTGGTTCTATACACAGCAAAACCAAAGCTAGTTTATTTGGCAGTGCTGAGGAAAAGCTTTGCCAAGCAAATTTGCTTCAGAGGGTAACCAGAAATTCAAGATGGCAGTATATGTTTTTCCCAAAGTGAGCAACCTCTATGTGAGGTCAAAAAGCCATATAAATCCAGTAGAGAGTAACCCTACCCAATGCATGGTAGCTCACATTTCTGGAACATATAAGAAGGAACTTTACATATGCTGCCTTATAGGTGAGGAAATGGAGACTCCAACACATATGAAACTCCTTGGAAATAGATGTGTATTATTGATACCAACCTCTTAGTTTAAACATACCTGTATTAATCTGGACTCTCTTGGATGCAAGTGACAGTCACCCAATTCAAACTAACTTAAGGGGGAAGGGAGTTTTGGTTCCCATACCAGGGAAGTCTAGGAGTGCAGCTGATTCCCAGCATGGCTGGATCCAAAGGCTCAGGTTCTTTTAGAGTTCTGTCTCACCCCCTCTTTGATAGGCCTGCTTCATGTGGCAAGCAAGATGTTTTCCATTACCCTAAGCTTTACATCCTACCAACTTTGAAATCTAGCAAAAAGAAACTGTCTTTCCTAATAGTTCTGGCAGAAAAATCTGGAGAGGGCTCTGATTGGCTCAAGTTGGGTCATGTGTTTATCCTGAATCACTGCTGTGGCCCAGGAAATGGTCAAGTATGTTCTCACCTCTTTTGGGGTGATAAAGGAAATGCCTCCACAAATCACATGAAATGACTTTCCCTCAGGAAAGATGGGGTCTATGTAGTCCCTGGGTGGTCCAAATGGTTAACACACTTGGCTGCTAACCAAAAGGTTGGAGATTCAAGTTCACCCAAAGGCTCCTTGGAAGAAAGTCCGGGTGATCTACTTCCAAAAAACCAGCCATTGAAAACCCTATGGAGCACATTTTGACTGTGACACACAAGGGGTCGCCATGAGTTGGAAGTAACTCAATAGCAACTGGTTTATTACCCAAAGAATAGGCAAAAGCAACAGATGTCTGCTACAACGTATAAGGAAGATTTTCTGAGAATCCAAGAATCCTTGACCAGTGAATGTTTAAACATAACTATTCTTTTTCATTTGGGTAGCTTTTCATAGCCAAGAGCTTTGAGATGAATGTTTTCATTTAATTCTTACAACAAACATTGTGAAGAAAAATTATTTTCATTTCACAGCTCAGCAAACAGGTCCTTGAGATTAATAACTTGCTGAAGGTTGTACAGCTATAAGTGGGCCAAATTTGAAACTGAGTCAATCTGGCATCAGAACTGTGTTCTTTCCACCATACCTCTCAGCCTCCCAACACAAGTAATATGAAGTCACCTTTCTATGCCATATTAGTTTATTGTTATTTTTGAAACACAATCCATTACCCAGGGATATTCCCCACTAAAGATATACCACAATGATATTAGAGTAGCAGCAGGAGAGTGTCATTGGCCATATAGTATCACTCTAGACACCAAAGTCCATCTTCATATTAACTTGCAATACCACACAGATTATTGGAAGTCTAAAAACTGAGGGTCCATTCTTCAGAGTCAGTACTGCCCTTACATTATCGACATCAAACATTCTCTGAAAGCACATTATGTCTGGGCTGTGAGCAGCTAACTACATGGTATAAGTGAGTAACTTCTAGAATCACCTCTTGACTGCCTAATGTAGTCTAGTGGGTTACCAGGGGTTTCCCTACGTGAAACAGACATCAGGATAGGCCAACTTCGGACAAGATGCTCCCCTACAGCAGGGAGGCATAGGATTGCTAAGTTTTGATGAGGTAGAGGTAGTCAGAGACATTCCAGGGTAGTAAGACGTTACAGTAGGAAGTACATGATGAAAGTAGGAATCCTGAAAACAATTTATTGAATGTGTATTATGTGTCAGATGCTTAACTTATATTTACTATTGTAGGTCAGGTTCCCCAGAAAACAGACTCAGGGATGAAGATTTGACTGATGGTTTACTGGGAAATGTTCTTGGCAGTAACATCTAAGAGGGATGAGGAGAAGGACTGGACAGAGAGAGAAGCAGAATGACAATGGAGGCCAAAGATGCCTCAGCAATCCTACAGGAAGCCTCTGGAGCAGGAATGGTCCCTCAGCACTTTCCCAAATTGAGGTAAGGGGGCAGGCCCTTGTGCCCCCTTCCCATATGATCAGTCATTGGATGCCAGCTGCCCATGGGAAGGGGACATACTTTTGAGTGACTGACTCCCTTTTGCTGAAGATAATTTCTGGAAGTGGCTCAGTTGTGAATTGTTAAAAGGCAACATTTCTGGGGGTGGGCATGCTTGATTCTGGAAGGGTGATCTGGGCAGTATTTTATTTAATACGCATAACAATCCTATGAAGTAGTTATTATGATCACCATTCTAAAACGAGGAAACTGAGACTCAGAGAGGTTGTCTAACCTGCTTAGGTTCACATAGTCAGGATTTGAACCCAGGTAGAAGAATCTATATGCCTTCTACTACATTTCTCTGCCTAAGAAATTAAGCAAAAGGAGGGAGGGCATAGCAGAATGTTGGAGACGACCTCAATTGTCAGAAATGAATTAGAAGATGCGGTGTAACAAAGTGGTTAAGAGCACAGTTTCTGGAACTACACTGACTGACTTTCAATCTCAGCTTCAGTACTCACCAACTGTTATGCATTGAATTGTGTCCCCAGAAAGATATATTGAAGTCTTAACCCCTGGTACCTGTGAATGTGACCTGTTTGGAAATAGGATCTTTGAAGATGTTGTCAGTTAACATAAGGTCATACTGAAGTAGGGTGGATCTGAATTCAGTATGAATTGGGTCTTTATAAAAGAGAAGAGACATAGACACATACATAGGGAGGATGGCCAGGTAAAGACAGAGGCTGAGATTGGAGATGAATCTACAAGCCAAGGATCACCAGAAACCAAAAGCATCTAGAAGAGGCAAGGAGTATGTTCCCCTAGAGCCTTCAGAGAGAGTATGGGCCTGTTGACACCTTGATTTAACCAACAAATTTCTGTGGTTCCAAACAACCTAGTTTGTGTTACTTTGTTATGGCAGCCCTAGGAAACTAATAAATCGAGTATTTAACCTCTCTGTGCTTCAGTTTCCTCATTTTTTAAATGAATATAATAATAGTAGAGCCCTGGTGGCACAGTGGTTAAGAGTTCAGCTGCTGGCCAAAAGGTCAGCAGTTCAAATCCACCAGTCACTCCATGGAAACCCTATGGGGCAGTTCTACTCTGTCTTATAGGGCCGCTGTGAATCAGAATCGACTCAACAGCAACAGGTTTGGTTTTTTGTTTTTGCTTTTTATAATAATAGTATATACATCATAGGATTATTACATAGTGCTTTGCGAGAGTAAATGTAGTACATGCCAAGGACCCAGCACTGTGCCTGGCCTATAATAAGCACCTAGTAAATGTTAACAGGAATCCCTGGGTGGTGCAAACAGTTAATGTGCTTGGCTGCTAACCAAAAAGTTGGACATTGAAGTCCACACAGAGGTGCCTCAGAAGGTGATGTACTTGCGGAAAAATCAGTCATTGATAAACCTGTGGACAAGGCTGGATTAAGGCATGTAAGGGCCCTAAGCACTGACAGCCTATGGTGCTCCCTTCTCTGCTTACTCATGCATTCAAATGGGATATGTGAGTTATATATATACATAACGTGTGTGTGTGTCTTAGCTATCCATGATGTAACTTTTTTTTAAATGCGACTATAATATTAGTCTGAAGCCCTGACAGTGCAGTGGTTAAGACCTTGGCTGCTAACCAGAAGGTCGGCAATTCAAATCCATCAGTTATTCCTTGGAAATCTTATGGGGCAGTTCTACTCTCTCTTATAGGGTTGCTGTAAGTCGGAATCGACTTGACAGCAACAGGTGTAATATTAGTCATTGAATGCAAAAGTGGTGTATGCCATTTTAGTGGAATGAGATGGACTGGATCAGGGTCACTATGAGTTGAAATTGACTTGACGGCAACAGGTTCGGTTTGGATTTTTTTTGGAGGGGGTGGGGTACTAAGATTTTTACTATATAAGCCACATCATGATAAACGGAGAAACTATTTAAGTTGTCAAGGATTTCATTTTGCTTGCATCCAAATTCAACACCCATGGAAGCAGCAGTCAAGAAATCAAACAACGTATTGCATTGGGCAAATCTGCTGCAAAAGACTTCTTTGAAGTGTTAAAAAGCAACGATGTCACTTTGAGGACTAAGGTGCACCTGACCCCAGGCTGTGGTATTCTCAATCACCTCATATGCATGCAAAACCTGGACAATGAATAAAGAAGAACAAAGAATTGATGCCTTTGAATCATGGTGTTGACAAAGAATATTGAATATACCATGCACAGCCAAAAGAACAAACAAATCTGTGTTGGAAGAAGTACAGTCAGAATGCTCCTTAGAAGCGAAGATGGTGAGACTTCGTCTCACATACTTTGGACATGTTATCAGGAGGGACCAGCCCCTGGCAGAGACGTAGCAAAGGGTAACCAGCACCCAGGGGCAATCTCTAAGTTTGTGTCCCCCCACGACCCATGCCAGACTTATCGACCCTCAATGAGATGGACTGACACAGTGGCTGCAAAAATGGGCTCAAACTTAACAACGATTGTAAGGATGGCGCAGGACGGGACAGTGTTTCTTTCTGTTGTACATAGGGTCGCTGTCATGGTTTGAATTATGTCCCCCCAAAAGTGTGTATATCAGTTTGGCTGGGCCATGATTCCTGGTATTGTGTGGTTTTCCTATATGTTGTAAATCCTGCCTCTATGATGTTAATGAGGGAGGATGGGTGGCAGTTGTGTTAGTAAGGCAGGACTCAGTCTACAAGATTGGATTGTATCCTGAGGCAATGTCTTGAGATATAAAAGACTGAAGTGGGCAGTGAGACAGGGGGACCTCATACCATCAGGAAAGCAGTGCCAGGAGCAGAGCGCGTCCTTTGGACTGGGGTCTCTGTGTCGAAAAGCTTCTAGTCTGGGGGAACACAGATGAGAAGGCAGAGAGACATCAAGCCTTCCCCTGGAGCTGACGCCCTGAGTTTGGACTTTAGCCTACTTTACTGTAAGGAAATAAACTTCTTTTTGTTAAAACCATCCACTTGTGGTATTTCTGTTATAGCAGCACTAGATGACTAAGACAGTCGCTATGAGTTGGAACAACTGGACGGCACCTAACAATCACATTTTCTACAAAAAGGACATTCCACATATTCTACAACAAAGAAAATGATTCAGTGAACTTAGTTGTTTCAACAATCAATATAAAATTTGGTTGATCTCCCATAACAAAAAATTGACTTTCACCGGCTCATACTTCAATTTTGATGTTTTGTAATAAATGCTATAATTAGAAATGAACAAATGAAAAGATGTCATAAAAGAAAACTTAATGATCATAAAACAAATATTACAAAAATTACTATATTTTATTTTTAGATAGATCTTTCATCTCTAGCATGTTATAATTAAAAATATTTCTATTCTTTGTTGTTACAAATTCTTCACTAATTTTGTCACAATTAAGCTGTTGAACAATATTTACTTCCATACATCATAAGGATAATGAATCTAGTTTTGTACACTGAAGGTTTTTCAGTTTCTAGGAAGTGTTCTGTTGTGCAGTTTGTGATCATTAAAGTTAGGAATATTCATAAAACAATTTCAACATTGGTAAATACGCATTGTATTTTATCTTCTGTTATGGAATCATACATGCCTACATGAATAAAAATTGTCTTTCCTGAATCAGTCAACTTAGGTCTCATGTAAGAACAAAATCATCACATTTCTCCATAAAGGTTTATATTTAAGTCATCAGGATAAGCCTGCACTAATTCCTTGGATGCCTTCATGCATTCTTCATCATATATAGCCACATTGTTCAGGAAGGAAAATCTATCTGAAAGAACTTAATACACTTTCACCCTTCTTTTCACGCAAGATTCAAGCATGTCAATGATGGTGTATTATGTGGTTATGCGAAATTGATCTCTGGCACTCGATGCTTCTGGAGCACTTCAGTCATTTAGTTGTTTCTAATGCTTCTGTTTCTGTGATGGTGAACTGCTTGATAATCAGTATTTGGCAGTATTTGTTTTGTTGTCCCTTCAAAATCTTCCCTTAAATTATGTAACTACCCTGTTAACGACTGGTAGAGAACTGTGCATGTCTTTAAATTTATTTCTGAATCTTAGAGAGCTTAACTCGCCCAGTGAAAATGCTGTGATATATCATTCCACATAAACCTCGAAAACCAAACCATCAAGTCGATTGCAACTCATAGCGACCCTATAGGACAGAGTAGAACAGCCCTGTAGGGCTTCCAAGGAGTGGCTGGTGGATTTGAACTGCTAACCTTTTGGTTAGCAGCTGTTGCTCTTAACCACTGCACTACCAGGGCCCCATTATTCCACATAACCTACATAATTACATACTCTAGTGTTTGCATTTTGTTGGTGATGTTTTCAGCTTCTCCTTTGGTATCTCCTTTTTGTGTCAGTCTTCAGCAATATTTTCTAAGGCATCCAGAATCTGAGTGTACAACTCCATGATTGCACTTATTGTTACAGCATGCACTTCCCAGCATGTATTAGAAAGACATTTTAATACTCGATCATTGCCTAAACATGTTCTAAGGAATGCCCATCAGTGAATAGAGGTGGCAAAAAAATGTGTAGGGTAACTGAACAGTAGGAAAAAAAAAATCAACTGCTTCTGGACAACAATCTACTGTGCTGCATCTTACAAGATTAAGTAAATATACAGCATATGGTATGAAAATGGCATATTGCCTGCATTCTAAAATTTTGTGCTGCATGCCTTTATAATGTCTTGACATATTGGCAGCATTGTCTTAGGACTGGCCTCTGCACTTAGAAAAATCAATTTTTCAAGCTTCACATAAGTACTGAAGTATTTCATTTGTAATTTCTTCACTGGTATGACTTTTTAAGCTAGTAAATGTGATAAATGGCTCCACAGGTTTTCCATCTGTTGGAGATATGTATCTTAAAACAATACTTAGCTAATCTATATAAGAAAGTTCAGGAGTGGAATCTGAAGACAAACTGAAATATCAAGCTATATTTATTTCACTGAAAATGATTGAACTTTATCACTTATTTAGTTTATGCTTCACATTTTAGGCATATACGATGGGTTGCTCTTTCCTGGGTTATCATATTTTGAGATGAGATCTGATAAAAATGGATCAAACTAAGCAAGAAGTTCAAGTAAATCCAAAAAATTTCCATTTTGTGGGGACCCAAACACTTCATCTCTTCCTCAAAAAAATAGTCTACATTCAGTAATTATTATAAAGACAGCAATAATGTGTTGCAAAACAGCTTTCCAATACCGACATTCTTTATTAATTTGTGTTTCAAGTTCATGAATTAAGCCAAAACCATGTCTTCGGTTTAAATACGACAACATACAATCTCTGTGAATTGAACTGTTTTTATGTTTATCAATCACATTCAAGTTGTACCAATCAATAAATCCATCCATAGCATATCAAGAATTAAATTATTTAGGACTGAATAGCTTGCAAACAAAATGATATAAAGAGCTGACCAATGGAGAATACAGTAGCCACTTCTTGTAATTTTCACCATTATCTTTGTACCCTAGAAATATATTCTTGCTACAGAACCTCATTTGTTTACCATCCAGAAATTTTCAATGCAAATTTTCAGATGGTCAACTGTGATGCTGACAATCACTTGGTCCTCTTCCGATCCAATAATTTACATCATTAGAAGAAATTATTCCACAAAGCAGGGTCTGTATTTCTGTTATTTATGGGGTCTGCAGAAAATTTCAGATTCTAAAATAGTTTCACTTTCTACACCATAATTAATTTTTTTACTACAGCAAGGAATGGATGCAGAATTTGGGAAAAATTCTATTATATTCATATTGCCATTAGTAATTTCAGCACTGGTGGTAATAGTACAATGATTTGCACCCATTAAACTTGGATGTTTGCTGTGTTAGTATTATATTACATATATGCTAGATTGTGTCCACATGTACGCCAAACATATTTTAGAATTAAAGTTATAGATATTATTGTTTACAAAACTTAGGACACAATTCTGTATGTAAATTCTATACGGTTAAAAAGTAACTTGACCCCATAAAACCAGATGGGACTAATGAGGCACAGCAGTCCAGGGTCAAGGTCCAGAAGGTAGAAGGGGACAGGAAAGCTGGTGATAGGGAACCCAAGGTTGAGTAAGGATAGTGTTGATGTGTTGTGAGGTTGTTAAACATTGTCATAGGGCAACATGTGTACTAACTGTTAAATGAGAAACTATTTTGTTCTGTAAGCTTTCATCTAAAGTGAGAATAGCAGCACAACTGGAAGAGCGTAGTCGATGTCACTGAACTGTGCATGTAGAAATTTTTGAAATGGTGTTCTCTTTGGCTATGTATATTTTCACCAAAAAAAAAAAAAGGTTGAGAAGTTAGAGGGTTGACATGTTGTGGGGTTGTTAACCAATGTCATAAAACAATATGTGTACTATTGTTTCACGAGAAACTATTTGTTCTGTAAGCCTTCACCTGAAGTACAATTTAAAAAAAAAGTAAGTAACTTGATTGAATTCATTGCAATGGTTGACTTATTTGAGTTCTCTCGCTTTTGCATGACATCTGGCACTGGGGTTCCCATTGATTGTTTACCAGGACATGCGCAAGAGCGTACCCCTGTGTTTGTATTATGGCAAGGAGCGTTGCTCGCCCTCCTCCTGACTGGAAATGTTGCATCAGTGGGTGTATAAGATGGTTCTCTAGAAACGGATCAGAGACTTGTTATCTATTAATATAATCAGTCCTTGCTCAGTAACCACTTATGTTGGATCCAGGTGCATATTGGGTGAATGCAGCAAGAGTTAGAATCAACAGCCCATCCCACCTCTTGTTTATTGGAAAGAAATTGTATACTCCCAGGAGACCTACCGAGATAAGGAGTTTCAATTACACGGGAGGAGACCATAGGAGACAGATGTCAGCAAAGGTATTGAAGTGGTTGGGGCCTCATAACTTAAACAACTTTGTGTGTGGGTGCCCTTGTGACCCTATGTGACCTTCATTTCTGGCCAGCTCATTCTCTTGATGGGAGCTGGTATCAATTTAATTTTGTGCCCTGCCAGTTCCCTTCTACTGTGGTGCTAGTTTCTCCTCATGTATTGTCTGCTTGGCACCTATGGGTCTTTGCTTGGGACAACTTGTGCCTGTTTTGTTGGTGTCCTAAGTACATGCTTACCTTGCTTATTGGGTAATCTGTCCTTGCCTATGGAGCACAGTTCTACTCTGACACACATGGGGTTGCCATAAGTCAGAATCAACTTAAGGGCAATTGGTTTTTAAATGTTAACTTCTGTTATAACATTCCCATCTATGGTAACTCTTTTAACAGAGCAGGCAATGCTCTCTCAAGGGCTCTTCTGAGTCTTGCCTATCATTTCCAAAGAATGATGCCTCTCCCTGGGTACCACACATGGCCTCATCATCTTTGAAGGCTCTAGATGTGCCATTGGCCTGGATGTTATAAGAATCCAACCCTTAGATTGTCAGGGTAATTCCAGAAATCTGAAAGGGAACCAAGTACCAACCACACCTAGGCCTTCAATGCATAGTCCTGGAGGCAGAATAAATAAAAAAGAACTGTTAGTTCTTTATTGTCTGCCAAACAAAATATCTTTTATTGAAGTTGGCTTTTTAGAAAGCTTGGACAGTGCATAAGTAGAGGCTAGTTCAAGTCTCAAAGAAGCTTCAGTTAAATTTTATAATACAAATCCCACAGCCTGGGGAGAGATATCATTAACCTTATTGCTGCAAGTTCACCACCACTTCCTCTGGATAGCAGAGCACAGGGAGCTAAACCTTCAGTGCATGTTTCTTAGGTGTGAGGCCAGTATTCTATTACCACATACTCTCTAGAGCCACCCAGAGACTCAAAGTGAGTTCTGCCCTTGGCTCAGTTCTGTCTGCTATGTAGCCAAGTGAGGATAAAAGGGGTCCAGAAAGTTAAATCGACCACTCTTTTTTAAGAAGAATGCCAAGCATAGTAGGTTGAATGGTGGTCCCCAAAAAGATACATCCACCTGAAGCCTGTGAGTGTGGCTTTATTTGGAAAAACGTCTTTGTACATGCCATTAAGTTAAGAATTGCAAGATGAAGTCATTCTGGATTATCTAGGTGGACCCTAAATGCAATGACAAGTGTCCTTACTAGAGAAAGGCAGAGGGAGACTTAAGACACACAGAGAAGAAAGCCATGTGGAGTGATGCAGCCACAAGCCAAGAAATGTCCAGAGCCACCAGAAGCGAAACAGAAATGCCTGTAAAAGACAGACTTTGGGTCCTGCACAGGAGTCAGAAATCCCTGATCTCTGGCTGTCGTTCAGCAAAGCTAACAGGCCAGTTGTGCCCAGGAAGGTCAACAGTAGGCCAAAGGCCTAGGCAAGAGAGACAGAGAGCCGTTCATATTGGGAAGAACTATGGGAACACTCTCACCACCCTGGGGTTCCTCAAAGTTTGGTCTCCTGAGTGTAGAGGAAAGTCTCCTGGGGCCAAATGACTGCACTTCCAGGCCTAGGACAATGACTTGCTCCTAGTGGACTCGGAAAAGTTTGTCTCTAAGAAGCTGAGTAAATGTGAGAAAGCCTTAACCTCTCTCTGCTTCAGCTTCTCTAAAATGTGGCTAACAATATCACCCCGTCTATCACAGAAAATCGTTGTGAAGATCAAAAGAGAAAAACACTTTTTTAAAAAAATGTAGGCAATATGCTTCCAAATTTGCATTCTGAAAAGTTAGAAATGCCCTTGAGTAAACTGCCAACTCCTCACAGAAAAGATAAAAGAACCTTTATTCTGCCCAGAACAAAAAGATCCTTGCTATCCCATTAAGCCTCTGACATAGCCTTGTAGTGTTATCTGAGAATTTGTTACACATTTTGTAAACTTTGTGAGCTAGGATGGCTCTGATTAGATGACTCTGAGTTCTCCCAGCTCAAAAATTCAGTAACTGTGCATATATTTCAAAAGGTTTTTGAAGCAACACACATTACCACATATTAAAGCTAGAGGTTCAAAATAAACAAGCCTTTTAAGGTTTAAGAATACTAGAAGTAAACAGCCTATGTAATGACCATGCTGCCCATAGTTAAATACAGGCAGTTCCCTGACGAAACAGTTCTGTTCCTAAATCTGTCTTAAAGTTGAATTTGCACGTAAGTCAGAAAAAGTAGGTACGGTTTGTAATGTCAGTTAGTCAAATACTTGTCTTAGTATGTAGTATAGAATGTACCTTTCTATGCATAAAAAATTTTAAAGATACACTAAAACATTTTCAACATAATAATACAGTAATAATAATAATGTTTTGATGTGCATAGCAAAGTAGTGTCGTTTGTTATTAGAACCCATTGTATGTACCTTCTCCAGAGTTGAAGAGATACCCACAGGGCAAACGTTACCCAAAATACTCAGAAGATTCTGTTCTGTAAAATCTTTGAGACCAACTAGATACTTTATTATAGACTCTAAACTAAAAAATCTATGTTGTAACACTGGGCCGTATTCCTACTGGGTTTTGAACCCTCCTCAACAGAGGCAGGGAGGGTTGGAGGCGTGAGTAGAATGGTGCTGGGGCCGGATGGATCATTCCCATCACCTCCTCACCAGCCCTGCCAACCCCATGCACCAACTATGTGACCCATGCCTAAGGCTGCAAGGGAAAAAGTGCTGCTCGGGATAAGCTAAGAGCAAAGCGGGGGCCTAAGGAGTAGGAAGAGGACGCTTAGGGAAACCTAAGCCCGAAGTTCTCCACGGACACTCCCCAAAACCATATGGACATACAGAGATCAGGAATCTAAGACTGCCCCCCACTTTCAACCACCAAAAGGCCAAGAATCACTGCAATAGTGAAATCTCACATGTGTAAGGCAGAGGTAACAGAAGCCCAAAGAGGTGCTGTGATGGCCCCAGGCTGCACAGCACGGAGGCCCCAGCGGGATGAGGTGGGGCAAAGCTGGGTAAGGGGGCTCCGTGGAGGCCTGGAAGCCTGGCCTTGTGCCCAGTGCAGCGCACTGACTGGTTGTACTCGGAGAACTTTCTCTGCGCATAAGTCTCCGGGTGTCAAAATTGTTCCTCTGATTTGATTTCTTATTAATATATAATAATATTTTATTAAACTCACTAATTATAAAAAGCAATTTTCATAGAAATGTGTCTCTCTTAATGAGATGAATGGAACTTTCAATTAGTTAATTAACCATTGATTAATACGGTTTATGAAGGAGCCCTAGTGACACAGTGGTTAAGCGCTCAGCTAACGGAAAGATTGGCAGTTTGAACCCACCAGCTGCTCCATGGGAGAAAGATGTGGTAGTCTGCTTCCATAAAGATCTACAGCCTTGGAAACCCTACGGGGGCAGCTCTACTTGGCCCGATATGGTCTTTATGAGTCGGAATCAACTCAATGACAGTGGGTTCGGTTTTTTGGTTTATTTTATTGCTAGAATAAGATGGAGTTCTGTATCACTTCTATTCCTATTTTTTATTTTTATAAATAGCAATGCTGAGAAACCTTCTTGCATTAAAAAGCAGATGGGAACAAGGAATTTTGTTATTGCAGTCTCAATCAAGCTTTGAATTCCATCTAAGTTATATTTCAAAAATCACATAATGATTTGTCATAAAAATTATATTCAGTGATCTATCAGCTGACAACCAGGTTTGATCCTCTTTCAGACTGGTGAAAGCACAGAACTGGAAACCTTCTAACTTACAAAAGTGTTTGTTACTCAGTCACTAGAGTCACTCACTGTCCTATTTCTGGGAAGTCTACCAAAAAGGTTTTACCAAGGCTCATTAAATGACTATTAATTATCCTTGTAACTCTTTCCCTTAGAAGCATCGTGTTTAATCCTTTGGACTTAACCAGGTTTAGGAAAATCGTGTCAATCTTAATTTCATTACACTTTTGCCAATTCCTTTTTTTTTAAATAAAATATTTTCAATAAAAAACATGCTTTAAGTATATTTTTTGTCAAAACTTGGAGCTGCGGATACAGTGTGTTCAACTTATGGAAAAACCTGTTGCTTTCAAGTCAATTATGCCTCATAGCAGCCCTATAGGACAGAGGAGAACTGCCCCACAGGGTTTGCAAGGCTGTAAATCTTTGCAGAAGCAGACTGCCACATCTTTCTCTCATGGAACAGCTGGTGGGTTCAAACCACCGAACTTTTGGTTAGCAGAGAGCAATTAACCACTGTGCCACCAGGGCTCCTTAATTTATGGAAACTATCTCTCATACGAAGCCCTGGTGGCTCAGTGGTTAAGAGCTTGGCTGCTAGCCAAAAGGTTGGCAGTTCGAATCCACCAGCCACTCCTTGGAAACCCTATGGGGCAGTTCTACTCTATCCTATAGGGTCGCTATGAGTCAGAATCGACTCAACAGCAATGGGTGGTAGTAGTAATGTCTGCCAAAAACCCTAAAGAGCCAGTCCTCAGTCAAACTAATTAGCCTTTTTTACTTTTAGAAAAGGTCTGACTTTATCATTTAATATAAATTAATGTATTAATTCGTATTTCAAAGAATATTATAAAAACCACTAAGAAATATCTTCAGGAAAGCATCATATAAAGTTTACTTAAAAAGATGAAATTTATATAATTGTAATTTATTTATTCATCATAAAATTTTATAAAAACAAGATAAATCAATTTGCCATTTCTCATTACTTGATTTGTAAAAATGCAATATAATATGATACTAAAACCCCAAACCCAAACCCACTGCCGTCGAGTCGATTCCAACTGATAGTGACCCCATAGGTTTTCCAAGGCTGTCAATCTTTACAGAAGCAGACTACCACATCTTTCTCCTGCAGAACCATTGGTAGTTTTGAACCACCAAACTTGCAGTTAGCAATCAAACGCTTTAACCACTGCACGACCAGGACTCCTTACGTTACTAAAACCTTAGGTCATTTATGAAATGAGTAGCATCATAAAAGGCAAAGTATTCCTCTGGCAAATGTGTCTGTAATAAATTCTGGCATTAGTTTTTTGGAAAAAAAATTTAAAAATCAAACTCTAATTTTGTTTAAAAAACATGATCAACAACAACAACAACAACAACAACAAAAATAGAATAAAGGGGCACACCAGCCCAGAGGCAAGGACTAGAAGGCAGGAGGGGACAGGAAAGCTGGTAATACGGAACCCAAGGTCGAGAAGGGAGAGTGTTGACATGTCATGGGGTTGTTAACCAATGTCATAAAACAATATAGGTACAAACTGTTTAATAAGAAGCTAGTTTGTTCTGTAAACCTTCATCTAAAGTACAATTTAAAAAAGATAGAATAAAAATTTTTTTAAAGTACAATCACAGTGGTATATACCCTATGGCAAAAAGAACTGCAAATGTATCTTAAAGGGTTTTCAGTATGCGGTATTAAAAAGAACATAATCAAAATTTTCCCATGAGCTAATGAAAGAAAAATGTATGCACTGCTAAAAACTCATGAATCCAGCAGCTATCATATAATTTCTTGTTAATTGGAAGAAGAAAATAATAAACATTTGATAAGATAAAGTAAGATGAAAATTGGCCATTATTGAAATAAGTATTTTATAATATTATTTGATGAATTTAACCACATACATATAGCAAATCCAAAATTAATCAAATAAATGTTTTATCCGTGGGTTCATTTAATGGGTTCACACTAAAAAATTAGGTACTCCTGAAAATCATTTAAAGGAATGAGCATCACTCACCTCTACTGCTTTGGCTGTTCATGGTTTCTTTCCTTTCTAGTCAATTACACATTCTAGGAATGAGTAATCTAAACAGTTGAAAATAATTGACATTTTAACAGTAGTCTCATTTGGAGGAACCACTAAGACAGAGAATACTCAGATTAAAGAGATAAGTTGTTAAACAAAAATTGTCATTATTCCCACCACCCTACTCTTACCATTTATCTGAATTCAACAGATCTCAATAGCTGCCAAAATACCTATTTCAAATGCTAGTTTCACTCTCAGAAATAGGATTTCTAGGGTCTTTTGATTCATCATTATAGGAGGCTTCTCCTTTGGTGTCCTACAGGTTTTAATACCCAAGGCCACCAAATGCTTTGGGGCTGCTGATAGATTTACCTTTCTTTGTAGTGAGCAAGGAGCCCTGGTGGCGCAGTGGCTTAGCGCTCCGCTGCTAACCAAAAGGTTGGTGGTTTGAACCCAGCAGCAGTACCTCAGGAGAAAGATGTGGCAGACTGCTTCTGTAAAGATTACAGCTTTGGAAACCCTATGGAGCAGTTCTACACTGTCCTATACGGTCACTATGAGTTGGAATTGACTGCAAGGCAACGAGTTGTAATGAGAAGGGGCTGTGGTGAATACAACGCGTTACCAGCGTGGTTGGTTGTTGTTAGCTGCCTTTGACCTCATGCATGATGGAACAAACAAATTGCTGCCTGGTCCTGCACCATCCCCATGATTGGTTGCAGATTGAACAGTTGTGATCCATTGGCTGATTTTTGGAAGTATATCACCTTTCTTCCTAGTCTTAGTCCAGAAGCTCCACTGAACCCAGGGCTTCAGAAGCAGTTTGTTCCCATTTGAAGCCCTGCTGATAATTTGCATTTCCACCCCAGATATACTGAATCAGAATCTACAGTTTAACAAGATCCCCAGGTGATTCTTACGTATAATAAATTTTGAGTACCACTGCACTACTAGTGATTCTCAGAACTGGTCCCTAACCAGCAGCATTAGCATCACCTGGGACCTTGTTAGAAATGCAAATTCTCAGCAGGGGTTTGCACCAGAGTGAACCAGTCTGAAGCCCTGGCTGAAACCTTTCCAGCATCAAAGCAATACACAAGCAATACGCACTGATGGATGGGTGGTGGCTGCACATGAGGTGTATTGCCTGAAAATCAAACTGGGGTATCCTGCGTGGAAGTGGAGAATTCTACCATTGAACCACCAATGCCACCATAAACAGATCATCAGGCAGGTCTTTTTTAGAAAAGCGGTTAGAGGAAGGTTAACTATCTGAAACTGAAGCTCTCAACTATCCAGGCACCCTTACATGGAACTCCAGTTGGAGAATCACAGACATAGAGAAATTTTTGTAAATACAAATTTATCTCCCTCTACTCCCAACCATTCTGATTCCATAGCTGGGGGTCGAGCAGGGGCGAAATGGGACCCAGAATCCATATTTTATGAAAGTGCCTCCAGGTGATTCTGATGATTAACCACCCACTTTGCAAATCATCAAGCAATTCACATTTGTTGCGGCTTGACGGGATCAGTGTCCACCAACCTCACATTTCCTATGGACTAGGCTTGTCCTTGCATGCAAAAGCTGGACAATGAATAAGGAAGACTGAAGAATTGACACCTTTGAATTATGGTGTTGGTGAAGAATATTGAATATACCATGGACTGCCAGAAGAACGAACAAATCTGTCTTGAAAGAAGTACAGCCAGAATGCTCCTTAGAAACAAGGATGGTGAAACTTCGTCTCACATAACTTTGGACATGTTATTAGGACGGACTGGTGCCTGGAGAAGGACATCATGCTTGGTAAAGTGGAGGGTCGTCGAAAAAGAGGAAGACCCTCAATGAGATGGATTGACAAAGTGGCTGCAACAATGGGCTTAAGCATAATGATCATGAGGATGGAGCAGGACTGGGCAGTGTTTTGTTCTGTTGTACATAGGATCGCTACGAGTCGCACATATACGACGGCACCTAACAACAACAGGCTTGTCCTTCAGAATGAAATCCTCTATATTACCAAGGTCCTTTGGATCCAAGTAATAACTCAATTTAAGATAAATAAAAAGGTGAATTTATTTTAAGACACTGAAGCATTTAAAGGAATCCAATGCCAGGAATGCTGCTTGGCCTCAGAAGGGACTAGAATCAGGCATTTCTCTACCTGTCTTGCTTCTGCTTCACTCTTGCTGGTCTGCTCCATTCTTCTCTCCCTGTAGACAGAGGAATTTCTTAGCTCACCAGGTGGAAGATAGCAGTGTCCCAGTCCATAACTTATGAGTCCTCCACATAAGATTCCAGCTCAGAGGGATCTCTTGATCCTTTTTCCAAATTCCTAAAAAAGGACAGAATTCTTATTCTAATCAACTGAAGCCAGAGGGGCAAGGGTCACATATAAATAAGGTTGCCAGGAATGAACTCTGCATATTGGGAGTGGGTGCGTGGAGGAAACAGTTTAAGCGGGTCATTTTCGGCACAGCAGGAGTCCCCAGGATATCTATGATATTCTCTAAGCTCAGGGAAGCCAGTAGGGACCACGGTAAATGGAATCTTCCAATATATCACTTATTAACTACTATAACGAACAAGAGCCCTGGTGGCACAGTGGTTAAGGAGCTTGGCTGCTAACTGGAAGGTTGGTGGGTAGAACCTACCAGCAGCTCAAAGGGAGAAAGATGTGACAGTCTGCTTCTGTAAAGATTTACAGCCTTGAAAACACTATGGGGCAGTTCTACTCTGTCCTATAGGGTGTCTGTCAGTTGGAATTGACTTGATGGCAGTAGGTTTGGGTTTGAGACAAGGAACAATGTCGCTGAAATTACTACTAACAAAACTACTTATTACTGTAGAGCAGGTCTCTTTTATTTTATAGCATACTCCACCCCCGCCCCCTTTCTGTGTATGTTATTTATTTGCTGAAGAAACTGGGTCATGTGTGACCCTTCAGTTTTCTTATTTCTCTCCAATTTCTATCTCTTCACCTCTTTTATCCTACTTTCTAGAAGATTTCCTCAATTTATCTTCTGATCTTTCAATTAATTTTTTTGTTTTTGTTTTTGCTAAAGAATTCTAAATTTCTTGCTCTCTTAGTACTCCTTTTTCATACCAACCTGTTCTTTCTTCATAGATACATTATTTTCTCTTATCTCTCCAAAGGTATTATTTGCTTTTTTGTTTAATTATTTTTTCTGTTCTTCTGCATTATCTCTATTTCCTTTTTTCTGTTTATTTTAGAGTTTTTCTTCTTAGAAGCTTTCCTCAGATGGCTGGTGGCCCTTGTCTAAGGGTTCTCTGTACTGAGGAGTGACTTGGATCCTCAAATGCCAGTAGCTATAGGACTTTTCTCTGCAGCTGCTGAGTTTCCTCAGACAGGAATTCTTCAATCTTCTTCCTACGATACATAAGTTTGGCCACTAGCTTTTTGAGAGCTCCCTTGCTGTTTAATATACAGTCTTGTTTTTGCATGGCATCTCACCCCACCTCAGTTGTACCTGGTGTCCTTGAGGCTGATGCCTCTCTTTCAAGTAAACTTCCTATCTTTTGCTGGAGGCTGGGGGGAAGAGGATATCATCTGGCTTTTAGAGCTAGGAGAGGACACCTGGAGGTCTAGTTCTTTTTCTACAGATTTCAACTAATTCCCACTGATTTTCAGGCCTTTCTGGAACCCTGTCTTTACAGGTGCAGGCATTTTCAATCCCTGAGATCTTCAGAGGTTTAGTAGAATGAATCAGCTGGCTTCTTATTGGCTTTCCTTTCTGTAGCCGCTTAGGCTTCAGTTTTCTTGATAGCTGTCTCTTTGCCCATCTATTTTCCAGTTTCCAAAATTTTATAGGCAGCTCTTGATTTCTGTGGTCTCTTGTGCTGTTTGTATGTGTGTAAGTGTGCGTGTGCTTTCAGGCTCATACCTTTTTTATTCCTTTACTATCCATTTAGTGATATTTCAGTATGGAGTGAAGGTAAACATGTATCTTGAATCTGTTGTAGTTTACTAGAAGCCCACTATATTGCTTTTTTAAACTTTTTATATTGAAGCGATTATAGGTTCACAGGAAGTTATAAAAATAGCACAGAGAGATCTTGTGTATGCTTCATCCAGCTTTCTCCAGTCATAAGATCTTACATAATTATAGTACAATATCAAAACCAGGAAACTGGCATTAGTACAATCCATAGACCTTATTTATATTTGACTAGTTTTATATGCAGTCGTGTGTGTGTGCGTGTGTGTGTAGTTCTGTGCAATTTTATCACATGTATATTCATGTAGGAGCCCTGGTGACACAGCCATTAAGAGCTTGGCTGCTAACCAAAAGGTCAGCAGTTTGAGCCCACAAGCCACTCCTTGGAAATCCTATGGGTCAGTTCTGCTCTGTCCTATAGGATTGCTTTGAGTTGGAATCGACTCGATGGCAATGGCTTGTATTCATGTAACCACGGTTACAATTAACATATGAAACTGTTCCATTACCACAAAGATCCTTGTGCTACCCCTTTATAGTCACAGCCATCTCCCTTACCTCCCCCAGCCCCTGGGAATCATTAATCTATTCTCCACTTCTATAATTTTGTCATTTTTCAGAATGTAATCTTTTGATATTGACTTTTTTCACTCAATATAATTCCTTTGAGATACATCCAAGTTGTTATGTGTATCCATAATTTGTTCCTTTTCATTACTAAGTTATATTCTATAATATGGATATGTAACAGTTTATCTAATCATTCATCAAACTGAAGGGCATTTGAGTTGTTTCTAATTTTTGGCTATTACAAATAAATGCATTGTTTTTCTAATTTAAAAAAATCCCTAAAATATGTAAAATATAAAGAAGCAGCACTAATGTTGAAGATAACACCATTTTTACCCATTTAAAAAAAAGAGACAAAAGTTTGGCTTAAGCATTACTAGTCACTGGTGAGATTGTAGCCCTGGTGGTGCAGTGGTTAAGCACGCATCTACTAACCAAAAGATCAGTTTAACCCACCAGCTGCTCCATGGGAGAAAGATGTGGCAGTTTGCTTCTGTAAAGATTACAGCCTTGGAAACCCTATGGGGCAGTTCTCCCCTGTCCGGTAGGGTCATTGTGAGTCAAAATCGACTCAGTGGCAACAGGTTTGGTTGGTTGGTTGTTTTCCTCTTTGGTGAGATTCTGAGTCTGAAGCCTCCTGTACTCATTGTTGTCCTCAAGTAGATTTCAACTCATAGCAGCCCTAGAGGACAGGGTGGAACTGTCTCATAGGGTTTTCAAGGCTATAAATCTTTACAGAAGCAGACTGTCACATTTTTCTCCACAGAGCAGCTGGTGGGTTTGAACTGCCGACCTTTGAGTTAGCAGCCAAGTGCTTAACCACTGCACCACCAGGGCTCCTGAAGCCTATTTATTCACCACTAAACATGAACTGTGCCCTCCTACAATCAGTGCAACGCTCTGTTGGGGCAAGGAGGCAGGTCTGGTCTTGGTTCAGTGAATTAACCACTGATTTTACACACTTGGCAAGACTAGGCTCTAGTGTATATCATAGGAAGTTGTTAAAGTGCCTAAGGCCGTTCGCTATAATGATGTGGCCAGTTACAACTGAGTTCTGGGTGATTTGTCCAACACATTCCTCATCGTTAATAGCGTAGTTCAGTTGTTTGAGATTCATTTAATCACACAAGGAACTTTATCAGCTGGTATTGCAACATTGGAGCCCTGGTGGTGCAGTGGTTAAAGCATTTGGCTGCTAACTAACTGAAAGGTGAGCAGTGCGAACCCACCAGCTGCTCCACGGGAGAAAGATGTGGCAGTCTGCTTTCTAAAGATTTACAGCCTTGGAAACTCTATGCAGGAAGTTCTACTCTATCTTTTATAGTCGCTATGAGTCAGAATCAACTCAACAGCAATGGATTTTTGGTTTATTGCAGTATTCTTTGAGTTTTTAGGCAAAAACAATTCTTTCAACAATGGTTCCCAGCATCACAAAACTTTTTGAAAGGGTTCATTGATTCGTTTAATCAACAAATATTCATTAAGCACATTATATGTGCCAGATACTATTTTAGGTGCTGGGAATATAACGATGACAAAAGAAATGCCATGGTTACTGTCCTTATGGAGCTTATATTCTAATGGAGGAGACAAATTAATCAAAGAATCACAGAGATAAATCTGAAGTTACAACTGGAATAAGTTCTACACGGGAGAGGTACACAGTGCTATGAGACTGCATAAAGGGAGACTTGATCTAGCTGCTGTTGGTTATAGAAGAGGAAGGGGGAGGTAAGGGAAGCTTGCCCTGAGAAAGTGGAAGTTGAGCTGAGATTCAAAGGATGAACAGGAATTTTATCAGTCAGGGTTCAGACAAGAAAACAGAGCCCATTACAGGCCATCCACTAGCCAGGATTTAATTTAGGGGGCCAGTAACAAGGATGTGCAGAGCAAATGGAATGGTGTGGTAACTCAGAGACTAGCAACAGCAGGAAACTACAGCCACCCTAGGAAGACAAAGGTGAGACATAATACAGAGCCCAGGACCCAGGCTAGTGGTGAGAGTTGGCAATATAGAGGAAGGGGCTGTCTGTAGATGCTGAAACCACAGAGATGATGCAGGCACTGCCAGAGATACTTCACAAGTATGTGTGTGGGATGGGCAACTCAAGTTTATTCCTTCCTCCTGGCTTCTTATTCCCTACCAGTGCTTTCCACTGGCCAAACATAGCTAGTTGCAAAGGGACCCTGGAAAATGAAGTTTGCATGAGTCAACTGCTACTACACAGAAAAGAGCAAGAGAGAGGTGGGAAATGATCTGAGCAAACAACTGGTATAAAGCCAGTGGAAGAAGAGGTGGAGGGGGCAGGCTGAGAATAGTATTCTAGACAAAGGGGTGACATGTGCAGAGGAACATGAGAGAAGCCAGAGAGCAAGAGAGAATGGTGCAACATGCATCTGAGAGGAGGTAGGACCAGATCATGCAGGTATAACTGTTGCTAGCTGCTGTTGAGTTGTCCCCCAACTCATGGCCACCCTATGCACTAGGGGATTGGACTGTTGTGATCCACAGGGTTTTCACTGGCTGATTTTTTTGGAAGTAGATCACCAGGCCTTTCTTCCTAGTCTGTCTTAGTCTGAAAGCTCCGCTGAAACCTGTTCTGCATCGTAGCAATACGCAAGCCTCCACTGACAGACAGGTGGTGGCTGCACATGAGGTGCGCTGGCTGTGAATCCAGTCCAGGTCTCCTGCATGGAAGGTGTGCATTCTACCACTGAACCACCACCTCCCCATGCAGGCACAGTAAAAAACAAACAAACAAACAAAAACCCTGTTGCTGTTGAGTAGATTCTGACTCATAGCGACCCTTTAAGACAGAGTAGAACTGCCCCATAGAGTTTCCAAGGAGCGGCTGGTGGATTCGAACTGCCAGCCTTTTGGTTAGCAGCTGAGCTCTTAACCACTGCGCCACCAAGGCTCCAGTAGGCCATGTTAAATTTTGGCCTTTAACCGAAGAACAATGAGATGCAAATAGAGTGTTGTAAGCAGGGAGCCACTGTAACTGACAACTATACTTGGAATACAAAAATAATTATCAGCTCTTCTGCAGAGCAGAAAATATACACCATCAACAGAAAAATGTTATGAACACGAAGGACCTGACTGGTAAGACAGAACAGAAAGCTACCAGTGAACCTGCCAATCACCATGGCGGGAAACCAAACCAAATTGACAGATATAGACCAGGAATGGGAACCACAGAACATAATTCTCCAGAAATAACTGAAGGCCTCTGACACAATGGTTGTAGCACTTTTGAACACATACTGTGTGCAATGGAAGAGAGAAGAAAATAACTATTTTTTTAATGTTCCCATATGCCAAGTGATACTAGGACACACATATGCGCACACACACACACCCATTCTCTCCCTCTCTCATCTAATTTTTACAATCATCTATGGGGTAGCATTTTCACCTCCCAAGTTACAGATAGGCAATCTGAGGCTCCGAGGATTAAGTAATTTGTCCTAGATCACCCAGCTAGGAAGTGATGGAGACAGGACAAGAACTCAAGTCTTCCTGATTTCAAAGCCTAACGTTTTTGCTGTAAATGGCAAACTAGACCCATCTTAGACTTCTAATTTCTTAGACAATACCTCAATATCACTCACTGCTGAGTCACCCTAATGCCAAAGTTCAGGATAATACCATCCAGGCCAAGGTGTTAAATGTGACTTCCTACACTGAAGGAAGGTCTCAAACATACCAACCATTATGAACATTATGAAGATGGTGCAGGGTCAGTCACTGTTTAGTTCTGTCGTACATAAGGTCACCATGAGTAGGAGCCGACTTGACAACAGCTAACAACAACGACCCTGAAGCAATGCTTCCGCTGTACAGTTTCCCTAGGCCAGGCATGGTGGGCAATAACAAACAAAAGCAAGACACCTACATGGTTGCCACTTCCTTATGAAAAATGAGACAACCACAAAACTGATGGGAATACAACACCCTAAGGACCTGCTGACTCAATTCTGGTAGAAGCCTGGCAGTAGGCTTTTCCAAAACTGTAGTAGCAGAGCTGACTCCAGGGGCAGTCAGCATGAGTGACTGTTCTGGTCAAGGACACCAAGAATAACACCATATTATGTTGGACAAATCACCACAAAGTCAAGCGCTAAAGAGAATTTCTGGCTCAAGAGGCCCATGCTGGCTTCCCTGTCTTGGAAGCAGGTGCGTAGCAATGTAACTACAGGCCAGACAGCTAGAGACCAGCGTGAGGTAGGGCAGGTGAAGCCTTTAACAGGGCAGAAGAATTAAGTATCCCCATGCTGGGGGAAGATCAGAGTAATGGCTGAGCCTGGGCTAGAGGCGAGTTTGATGTCTAAGCTAGGGAGTAAAAGCAAGTAGAGAGCAGGAGGGGCTGAGGAAGGGGGGTTCCCCACTTTCTTGCATTTGAGGCTTGCTTTTATCAGTTAGCAAGTGCCTGTTAAGGAGTCCTGGTGGAACAGTGGTTAAGCGCTAGGCTGTTAACCAAAAGGTCAACAGTTCAACCCCACCAGCTGCTCCATGGAAGAAAGATGTGGCAGTCTGCTTCCATAAAAATTTACAGCCTTGGAAACCCTAAGGGACAGTTCTACTCTGTTCTATAGGATCACTATGAGTTGGAATCAACTCAACAGCATGAGATTTTTAAGTGCCTGATATGTGGGTGGACTAACCTGATTTATAGGGCAAGGGGTGAGGTGGACATCCCTAGTTTAAGCCAATGGTTTTCAAAACTTTTTGAAGCAGTGGAAGATTTTCTCCAAAAGAAATCTTAAACTCACACAATGGAATACTATGCAATGATAAAGAACAATGATGAAGCCGTGAAACATAACATGGAGGAATCTGGAAGGCATTATGCTGAGTGAATTTAGTCAGTCACAAAAGGGCAAATATTGTATAAGACCACTATTATAAGAACTCAAGAGAAGATTTAAACACAGAAGAAAACATTCCTTGATGGTTACGAGGGTGGGGAGGGAGGGAGAGGGTTATTCACTAACTAGATAGTAGCTAAGAATTATCTTAGGTGAAGGGAAGGACAGCACACACTACAGGAGAAGTCAAAGCAACTGGACTAAACCAAAGCTAAGAAGTTTCCTGAATACAACCAAACACTTCGAGGGACAGAGTAGCAGGGCTGAGGGTCTGGGGACCATGGTTTCAGGGGACATCTAGGTCAATTGGCATAACAAAGCTTATTAAGAAAATGTTCTGCATCCTACTTTGGTGAGTGGCGTCTGGGGTCTTAAAGGCTAGTAAGAAGCCATCTAAAATGCATCAACTGGTCCCAATTCACCTGTAATAAAGGAGAATGAAGAACACAAAAGTCCCAAGGGAAGTATTAGCCCAAGAGACAGAAGGGGCCACATAAACCAGAAACTTCATCAGCCTGAGACCAGAAGAACTAGACGATACCTGGCTACCACCAATGACTGCCCTGACAGGGAACACAACAGAGAGTCCCTGATGGAGCAGGAGAAAGGTGGGGTGCAGAACTCAAATTCTAATAAAAAGACCAGACTTAATGGTCTGACTGAGACTGGAAGATCCTCAGAAAGCATGGTCCCCGGACCCTCTGTCAACCCAGAACAAAAACCATTCCCGAGGCCAACTCTTCAGACAAAGATTAGACTGGACTATGGGACATAAAATGATACTCGTGAAGAGTGTGCCTCTTAGCTCAAGTAGATACATGAGACTAAATGGGCAGCTGCTATCTGGAGGTGAGGTGAGAAGGCAGAGAGGGTCAGGAGCTGGTTGAATGGACACGGGAAATCCGGGGTGGAAAGGTAGAGTGTACTGTCACTGTATAGGGAGAGCAATTAGGATCACATAACAATGTATGTATAAATTTTTGCATGAGAGATTAACTTGAATTGTAAACTTTCACTTAAAGTACAACAAGAAAAAATTTTAAAAAATCTTAAGTGGACATGTAAACAACCAAACAAATAAAGTGGAGTTATGCTGGCTGCAGCCAGAGGTGGGGGTCCTAGGTCCTGCCAGGTTGGGCTTACCTCCCTCCCAGGCTTCTCTATGGTCCCACATCCAGATGCTGAAGCAGAAAGGAATTCCCAAATGTAGTAATAATTTTCTTAATTGAGAAGTTAGATTTGAACCCTAATTTTTAAGTATGCAAATTAATTAGCATGTCTCATTGGATGGAATCCAACTGGGAAACTTTGAATTAGCACACAGTAATCGTTTTCAGTCTGCTCTCTATGCAGCCCCCATGGGCCCTGTAATTTAGCTGGTTCAACCTTTTCCTCGTGCCAAACAGCTAAACTTGAGCCAGGTGGGCTTAAACGCATGAAGTAATTCAGAGTTTGCTGTCCAAAGGTAAAAGAGAAAAGTCTGCCAGCATCTTCTGCTTGTCCACACAAGGTTCCCAATTGAAGAATGCAGCCCTCACCCCAGCCCACTACAAACAGAGAGGGGTGGTCAGCCCAAGATAACTGAAAACAGAGCGACACAGCAGCCCTCTCAGACAAATTGCACCAGAACAAGCCAAAGCGAACGCAACTGTCTTTCCCAGTTTCAGAAAGGAATTGCCTGGGAACCATTCCTTTTCAGACCTAATTATAAAGTCAGTTTTGAATTACAGAACAAGATGGTATGAAAGCCAGTGTTCAACAAGCAGAACAAACAAACATGGGAAGATAAAATGCAGCGAGTGGGCTTTTACCCGAGGGCTGCTGCCAGCGACGGCAGAAATGGCTCTCTTTCCGCCAAGTATGGGGTGCCCTGGAAAACTTCATACTTCTCCAGGGAGACAGTTCCCAGGACTTCCCCTCCCCTTTACAAAGCACCCCTGTAATAAATAAGTAAACTACATTTCCCAGAATTCTCTTTGCTTAGGCCTGGGACTCTAGTTTAAACCACCCCAAAGTTGCCCCCCAAAAAGTAGAAATGTTTAAACGTGACAACTTTTTTGACAGACAGAGTTGACTCAGCTCATTTCAAAACTCATCACCAGTGCCCTTCGGCATTTTTTTAAAGATAAAAACACCAAACAGTTAGGATATGCCAGTATTGGCAAAGCATAATACAAGTGTCCACTACTTTTTATTCTCAGCCTGTGCGTTACTCTTCATTTAGATCCAAAGCCAAAAATCAGTTGTCTTCAAGTCAGTTCTGACTCATGGCAACCCCACGTGTGTCAGAACAGAACTGTGCTCTGTAGGATTTTCAATGGCTGGTTTTTTTAAAGCAGATCAGTAGGCCTTTCTTCCAAGGCACCTCTATATGGACTCAAACCACCAACCTTTCAGTTAACAACTCAGCGCTTAATGATTTGCACCACCCAGGGACCCATGTCAAAGGTTAGCTTCCATCAGAATCATGTGGAGGACTTGTTAGTTAAAACAGACTGATAGACCCCACCCCAGAATCTCTGATTCAGTGGGTCTGGGATGGGGCCCCAGAACATGCATTTCTAACAAGTCCCTGGGTGATGCCAATGCCACTGGTACCAAGGTCACATTTTGAGAACCAGTGATTTGGCTCACATGGCCTATTTCAAATCTGTTGGAAAGCTGCCACACGTTACTGGTTACTACTTATTCTGATTTCTATAGGCTCTGAACTGGCAACATCCATAGGAATGTAAGTCCTAGCCTTCCGTAGCAGTGTTAAGAAGGATGAAAGGCAAAGCAACTAGTTCAGGGAGGTCCAGAATCTGACATTGTCTGGTCTAACACTCATTTCCCCAGTGAGGAAATTTAGGTTTACAGAGATCCAACATGCTCAAAGTCTCACAGCGAGTCTGTGGTTGTACTGGCACAAAGGACTCAGATGTTGGCTCCCACTCCAGTGCTTTTGCCACCACTGGAGTGAAACAGGATAAACAAGTGGGCCTGGCAAGGAACAGGGGAACCAACATGATTCTGATTCACACCGATTTCTCCATTAGCTCTTACCTTGTTTTCTCTGCACTGGCAAAGGTATCATTCTTCTTCTCAAATTCCCAGCTCAGGAATTCCTCCACTGCCTTCTTCGTTTTAGCAGCTTTGTGACCTAACACAGGAATCTCTGGGAAGTTCAAACAGTTAAGTGCTTGACTACTAATCCAAAGATTGGCAGTTCGAATCCACCCAGATGTGTCTAAGAAGAAAGGCCAGGTGATCTACTTCTCAAAGGTTAAAAAAAAAAAAAAAAAAAAACTAGTTGCCATCGAGTCAATTCCAAGTCATGCAACCCCATGTGCTTCAGCATAGGGTTTTCAATGGCTGTGACCTTTTTTGAAGTAGGTCACTAGTCTTCTTCTTCTAGTAGCCAAGTGCTTAACCATTTGCACTACTCAAGCACTCAAAGGCAGCCATTGAAAACCCTATGGAGTATAGTTCTACTCTGACATACATTGGGTCACCATGAGTCGCAATCGACTCAATGGCTACTGGGGTTTTTTTTTGTTTTGTTTTTGTAGCCTAAGACAGGCAGTCAAAATTGAGCAGCCGAATAGCTACAGTAGCCTTTAGTTACAATATTTGGGGAATGAACTGATGAACGGTAGAGCCATTTTTTGACTTTTCTATCTACTTTGTCTTCATGACAGCAAGCAACAATGGAATCTGAAGAGACACCAATCAGACCCTATGCACCAATCCACTACTCTGTCATGATAAAGAATTAGCCTTTAAGAAAAATTGTTTAGGTGTACCGATCAACCCACCAGCCACCAGGGGTCACATAAATAGAAATGTTTGCCAACCAAAACAACCAAACGCATTGCTGTGGAGTTGATTCCGATTCATAACGACCCTTAGGACAGAGTAAAATTGCCCCATAGGGTTTCCAAGGCTGTAATCTTTACAGAAGCAGACTGCCACATCTTTCTCCTACGGAGTGGCTGGCGGGTCTGAACCACCGACCTTTAGGTTGGCAGATGAGCGCTTAACCACTGCACCACCAGGGTTCAAAATGTTCACAGGCCTTTCTAATTCACAAACCTACCCTCTTCTTCCACAGGCCTTGATACAACACATAATTCAGCAGCTAGAGTCCCTTGAAGAAGAAAAGAAAACACCTATAAAACTAGTCATTTTCTAACTCCAGAGATGAGAAATCCTTTAGGAGTTCATCTCTACATGAATAAGCCAGGGTTCACACAACCCATTATCTGAAACATAGATATGCAGTAAATCTTTATTTAGGTAAACATACGTCTTCTAAAACACCACTCAGCTCAGCATTGTGCTTGTCCTTGAGTTGAAGAACAATCACGTTTGTTGTCTCAGCCTTGAGCATGGTTATCAGTGGCAGTAACTGAGAGGCCTACTTTGAAAGATGGCTGCAGTGTCCAATTTGCAAATGCCTTGTATTCGGTTCACAGGGACTGCTGAAAGCACATGGGTTCATACACTGTTGCACAAGTGAAAAACCCCACTTCCTAACAGTTCTTAAAGGTGTCAGCTAAGAGCCTCTGCAAGTCAGTCTGCCAGGGCTGGGGCAGCAACCACAGCCACGCGCTGAGCCTTTTCCAGCTCAGCGCCACATGGTGCAGCTGTTGTCTTGGCCAGAGAAAGTGCTGGCAGCCCTGGGAGAAACAGAGACTTAATTCACTTACAGGAACTTTCCTGAAAGAATCTTTTAAAAAGCATTTAAGGCAGACCAGGTGCACTTATTTTCTTTTGAAATGTCATTGCTTTGTCAAATATTCTCAGTTATGGCTCTAATACTCTTTTTTTGTGCATGTGGTAAATACGTATGCAACAAAACATTTGTCATTTCAACATTCTTCACATGTGTGATTTGGTGACATTAACTATGCTTATCATACTGTTCAACCATCACCATTATCCATTTTCTAACACCCTCTATGTACAACCCTAGCCCATCCTTTGTTGCATTATAAATGATAATAAGAACTTATAAAACATTTAATGACAATGATTTCTAGGTAGATTCCTTTAGATGTTAATATACATTATAGCTCTATACATAAATCTATAATATATAGTGCTATACATTATAGTATATATAATATAGATATAGTATAGTTCTGTAGTGTTATTATTATGTGCTGCCAAGTTGATTCCGACTCATAGCGACCCTGTATGACAGAGTAGAACTGTCCCCTGGGAATCTTTAAGGGAGCAAATCACCAGGTCTTTTCTCTCCCAGAGCTGCTGGTGGCTTTGAACCACCAATCCTTCCGTTAACCAGCTGAGCGCTTAACTATTACCCTACCAGGGATATATGTATATAAGTGTGTGTGTGTGTGTACATACATATATATGTACACATATAGTTCTACTCTGTCATATAGGGTCTCTATGAGTTAGAATCAACTCAATGGCAGACAACAACAACAGATAATGCATAGCATATAGTGCTATACATCATAGCACTCTGGATATGTATATAGCATGAGTTGCTATTTGGGTTGCTTGTCAAGGTTTTGTAAGCCATGTATACTTTTTTAAAAAAATATAGCCGTGTGTGTGTGTGTGTGTGTGTGTGATACATTGCTCAGATATAAACAATAGTAAGAGTAAGCTGATTCAATTCAGTATGTCATGCTGTTAAAGATTTCCAGATGTCAAGTTCTTCCACTGCAAACATGAGGTGGAGAGAATGGGATCCAGAGGGAAGAGAGATCATAAAGGTGAAACTTCATAACGTGAGAAGCTTGAGGTTAGACTAAAGTCATCATTTGGGTGAAAACTGACAATAACCCAAATAATTCTAGGAAATATTCTCCACAGTCCTTTTCTATACTTTGAAAGCACTCAGACCACAAACACTCCCAGTCTTAGCACAACAAAAGACCTCCCCTTGCCAATAAGTAAAAATGAGTGCCAGAGTTATCCTTCAAGGTAAATATTTGGGGTAGGCAGCTGTTTGCATAATGTGATTTTAAGTGTGACAAGCACGCACCCCACCCAAAAAACGTCTATGCTACAGATCCGTGTCACGGATGCCTGCAATTTTGCCATTAGGGAGTATTTCCATCTCAGTCAGAAACTTAGGACTCATCCTTGATTCCTTTCTCTCCTTCTCTGACCCCATTCAATCATCATAAATTCCTCCTACATGGCTCTTGACACTGTCCCTTTATCTTTATTCCCTCTGACAGTACGGCAGTTCAGGTCACCCTCAACTCCTGCCTGGATGACTACAAGTTGTCCCCTGACTTGTATCTGTGGCTCCAGTCTGTTACCTACGCCGCAACTAATGTCGTCTTTCTAAGACGCAAATCTGATCATGAAAATTCCCGGCTTAAAACTATTAGTGGCTCCTCATGCCCTCAGGATGAAGTCCAGATTCTGTAATAGGCCTCACAAGGCTCTCATGGTCGGACCATTGCTGACCGCTCCAGGCCCATCTCTTGCCACTGCCTCCCATACTCACCTCTCTTTGGTCCTCACCTTTCTTTGGTTCCTCTTTCTTGTCTCCAGGCCTTCGCATATGTTGTCCCCTCCACTTGGAACCCACCCCAAAAACTATGTAAGCCTGAATTTATCCCTATTCTTAGCATTTTCATACTCTGTAAGATTTACTGATTTACTATCTAATCTTTTCCCAATTTGACTATGTATTTCATGAAAGCCAGGATTGTCATTTACTCATTACCGTATTTCCAGGGCCTAGTACGGTGCTTGTCACATAACCGTCAATAAATATTTGATGAATAAATGAACAAATGAATTCCTGCAATGGTCTTATCTTCTATTAACATACTGATTGGTTGGTAATTCATACTTTAGTACGCTTTCCTTTACTATGGCTTTCTGAGAATATGTTTTGAGGGAGTTAATGAAATAAAGGCAGAAGTGGCACTGGAGAACCAAGGGCATAGCATAAAGGCAATGTTTAGCCAAGGGAGAAAGACAGTGAGAAGGAAAGAAAGAACAAGTGCTACTGGGAGAAGTTAGAAAGGTCCTGGGTAGGTAAATAGAAAATAACAACCAAAACTTGAGTTTCAACCCTGATTGTGTCCCTGAGGCCACCACCAATGAAAGATCAGCTCCACGGCATGGGTTGAGCAGCGAGGGACCAGCACTTAGCCCAGTGGCCTCACCCAGGGCTGGCACAATATCTGTGCCCTATTCCCAGGCCATGGGGAAGCTGCAGGGGCAAGACAGAGCAAACTGGACAGATGGACTGCTTCATCCTGGCCAATTTGACTGAGCTTGTCTAGATACAGATGGCTATGACTAACTTCTCCTTATCACAGCCTTTCAGAGAAGTATTATCATTTCACCAGCCCATACTTCACATTTTCCTCCCCAAGTGTACTCTCTTATCTGTGATCAGTATGGAGGTAGGAGAATATATCAAATTAGATTGTTTGTTTCTTTTACCAATCTCATTCATTCACTCAGTGATGGTTCTGGGCAAAGCCAAAATATCTTCCTCCTCCCACCCCATGATTAGGGGCATTCTCCAAGGCTCAGCCAAAGGCTCCTGATTTTTTCTTTTTTTTTTTTTCTCTCTAGATTCTTTCCTTGGTGAACTCTTATTTTTAGATTTAGGAACCATATTAATTAAGCTTAAATGTAAATCATACACCCCGACTTCACCAGCAGATTCCAGGCCCACATTTTTAATTTTTTCATGTCCTGTAGACATCTTCGTTTGGGCATCTTGCCAAGTGCTCCAACTCAACATGCCCAAACTAACTCATAATCTTGCCCCCTGAAATTACCCTACAGCTGCAACTTCCTTACTTTTGCCAGTGGCACCACATTCTCCCAGGCACACATCAGAAAACTTCACTCTTCCTACTAGTACACTGCCATCTCCTCAATGAGGCCCACCTTGACTACCCCATTTAAAATCATAACTCCACGGCGACAACCTTCCTGATTCCCCCCTCACTTGCTATATATTCCATAGCACTTATCACCTTCTAACATACTATGTAATTTACTTATCTATTTATTATTTGGAAACCCTGGTGGCATAGTGGTTAAGAGCTACGGCTACTAACCAAAAGGTCAGCAGTTCAAATCCACCAGGTGCTCCTTGGAAACTCTGTGGGGCAGTTCTACTCTGTATTATACGGCCGCTATGAGTTGGAATCGACTCAACAGCAATGTTTTTTTAAATATAGTTATTATTTATCAGTGTCTTCCTCAGCCCCCACTAAAATGTAAACGCCACTGAAGACAGATTTGTCTGCTTTTGATCACTGATTTTGTCCCAGTGCCTAGAACAGTGCCTGACATACAGTAGATGCTCAATAAATATTTGCTGAATTAATTAATCTACTCCACAATTAAATAACAAAGAATATAATTTAAAATGCCTCATTCCTCCATCTAGAACTTTAAGCTCCAAGAAGTGGAGGGCTTTGTCAGTTTTGCTCACTGTTGTGTCCCCAGCATCTACAACAGTGCTGGATATGGTAGATGCTCAATAAAAATCTGTTGACTGAATGAATGGGTAAGAACTCATTGAGTGCCTTTTAAATAATTTATTTTATTTTATTGTTGTTGTTACTGAAAATATACACAGCAGAACACACACCAATTTAACAAGTTCTACACGTACAATTCAGTAACATTGATTATATTCTTCAAGTTGTGCAACCATTCTCGCCCTCCTTTTCCTAACTGTTCCCCTCCTATTAACATAAACTCACTGCCCCTAAGTTTCCCATCTACTCTTTCAACTTGCTGTTGTCAGTTTGATCCCATATTGATGGTTCTCATTGAGTACCTTTTAAAAGTACCCAGTACTATACTATGTTCTTGGAGATTCTAAAATAACTTAAACAACTAACTATATTACAATGGGATGAGGTGAGGTAACAGAGGTAGAAACAAAATACCACGGGAGCTCAGGAGTAAAAGTACTGGAGTTAATTCTTTGGGACAAAGAGTGGGGTTCATGGAAGACTTGATACAGCTGAGTCTTGAAGAAGTAGTTCTTCATCTGTTCTACATGCCAGGCAAGGGACTTAGAGGACCGTTAATTGTTGTTAGTTGCCCGTGCCTCTACAGTATGGTAGACGCTTGGCAAATGTTCCTCGCATATGGATCATCTGGGGGAATATTGTTAAAATGCAGATTATAATTCAGTAGGCCTGTGGTGAGCCTTAAGATTTTGCATTTCTAACAAGATCTCAGGTGTTGCTGAGGCTGCTGGTCTTCAAACCACAAATTGAGTAACATGTGTACTCAACTCAGCACCCACGCTCCCTTATTCCATTTTAGAACTCCAATTTTGTTCAGGTATCTAACCCTCCCTCCCCAGCCCCAGGGTAGACGGTTGATTTCTAAGCCAATAAGCACAAGGCATTCTTCTGGCTGAATACTGAGCTGAGAATGGGAGTGGGAACTAAAGATTTATAGTCTATGTTTAGGGGAGAGATTTCTCTTTCCCTTCTGCTGTTCTTAAGGAAGCATGTGCCTGGATCTCAACAGGCAGCCATCCTACGACCACAAGAAGAATCAGTCTTAAGAAAGAATTAGTCTTAAGAAGAAGTCAGTGCTAACGGCGCTAAGTGGAGAGAGGGAGAGAACCTGGGTCCTTGATGGCATCATTCTGCTGCTGATTGTGCTAAGCCTGGAATCTATCCCTCCCCCTGTTCTTTCAAGTGTGTGAAATAATAACTGTAATTACTACTTAAGCCAGTTTGAGGTCAAGGCTTCACTTACTTGCAGCAGAAATCATCCTAATGTTTACTAGGCACTGAATTTTCTAGGCACTGGGACAATATTAGTGGAGAATGACTTTCTTTTTGGGCAACAAATATTTATTGAACATCTACTATGTTCCAGGCACCATCTTAAGTTAACAAGACAGACATAATCCCTGGTATCATAAAGTTTACAGCCTAGAAGACAACTAATTTGACATTTCATTTATTTGTTTGTTTCCTTCATGAGGAATCCTTCTCCCTCTCAGGCTCTGCCTCTGAAGTAATTATTAATCATGCCTTGCCCTGGTACAACTGCCCTAATCCTAAAGCAGAGCTTTGTTTCCTCACACTTGAAAATTACAAACAGTACCCTAAACCCTTTTCAGATCCAATCTACAAACTCATGCTCAACCAAGCATCAAGCTCGAGTGACAAAAAAACCTCCATAGACCCTCCATTGCTTGTAACAGTGATTTCCAAGCTTGTTTTTTTTAAAGCAAGAAAGTATTTCTTCAAAGTAAAAAAATTTTCTTTCACAAAAATCCCAGTGTATAAAAGAGATAAGCCAGTGTTGTGCTGCAAAAGCAGGGAGGGGGGAGGGGCAGCCAGAGTCTCACCTGCCCCCCTACACCCTTTTTGAGGACTTGTGGAGTCCTCTATTAGTACCTTCTTTTCACAGTTTCACAAACACTGGTCTTGTCATAGGATAGAATCAAACACTTGTCATTCAGAACCCTCTATTATCTGCCCTTACCCTACTCATCCAATTGTAATGTGCTCCAACTCTTGATCCAACCAAGTCAGTCTCTCTACTGTCCTTCAGACATACACATGTATTCTCAAGTCTTTGCTCAGGCTATTTCTTGCATCTGGAATGTTGTTTGTCCACCTCTGTGTCTATGCAAACCTGATCTACCTTCACACAAGACCTGACAACACTACAGTACACATGCTCCCACTACCCACAGCAAGCACTACCATCTGTCACAACCCATCTGGCATTCTTTCCTCTGAGCCTGGTAGTTCCACAGCTCTTTTCCATGTAACACTTTAGTCAACCACTAGTAATACAATGGTTTGGTACTCAAAATGAAAAGTCTTTTTCATCCCCTGTACATACATAAGGAGCCCAGGTGGCACAGTGGTTAAAGCAATTGACTGCTAACCAAAAGGCTGATGGTTCAAAACCACCAGGAGCTCTACGGGAGAAAGATGTGGCACTCTGCTTCTGTAGGGATTTACAGCTTTGGAAACCCTATGGGGTTCTATGAGTTGGAATTGACTCAACAGCAGTGGGTTTTTGGTTTGGGTACATAATACAGCTCTCATTCTAGCATGCTGTTGACTCACGTTAATGTGTGTCATTCCTCAGTTAGTTTATAAATGACTTGAGAATACCGTCTGTGCTTCTTTTCTCTTTCCCCTCAACTCCCAGCTCAGTTCTAGCCACTTGTTGTTGTTGTTGTGTGCCATCGAGTTCGTTTCAACTCATAGTGACCCCATGTGACAGAATAGAACTGCTCCATAGGTTTTCTAGTTGTAATCTTCATGGGAGTAGATTGCCAGGTCTTTCTCCCTCAGAGCCACTGGGTGGGTTCCGACTGCCAACCTTTGAGTTAACAGCCAAGTGCTTAACCATTATGCCACCAGGGCTCCTTTTTAGCCACTTACCTGTAAACCAAACCCGTTGCCGTTGAGTCAATTCCAACTCATAGCGATCCTATAGGACCGAGTAGAACTACCCCATAGGGTTTCCAAGGAGTGGCTGGTGGATTCAAACTGCTGACCTTTTGGTTAGCAGCCGTAGTTCTTAACCACTGTGCCACCAGGGCAGGTACTAAATAAACATACACTGGAAGAATGAATATTAAGATAAATATTAATTTATCTCTTTAAAACATGCTTATATAATCACCTCAGTGTATCAAAACATGAGGCAGTACTATAATTTCAAGAACATACATTAGGAATCAAGACCTGAGTTCCTCTCCCAGGATCACTACAAATTAACTATGCGGCCACTTTGTCTTCTGGGTCTCAATTCTCCTCATCTGTAAGAAAAGTCTTGATTAAATTATTTCTGAGGGTCCATATTAGGAATGATCTTCAAGTTTGCTGGGAGAAGAAGCACTCAGATGGCCAGACTGCCTGTGGAAGAGAGGCTCACGGGGGAATGTAGGGCATTCTTTATGTCCCCGCAATACTCTGGGTCCCCGGACTTCCAAGACATGGCCATATGCCAGGCCTAGTGGAGAACTGGAACAACAGCTCCTGACACAGCCCGAGCATGACTGACTGCCATTCTTTGTGTGAACTCAGCATCAGTTTATCCCCATCCAAGATGGAGTGTCCCATTTGGGCAGTTTCACAGCAAGCTCTGTCAAAGGCAGTTAACCCTCTGCATATTCAGCTTGCACATGATGGTCTTTGGCTTGGACACCAATCTTTGTCTAACCAACTGTAGCCAAAGAATCCAGGCTGGTTTCACTCAGGGGGTATTCCAACAAGTTTATGTAGGAAAGAACTAGTTCAAGCCTGCATTCTTGGAAAAGGAGGCTACAGATATGGCACAAACCTGACTCTCCATAAACTCTTTTCTCTCCCTTTCTAACATGCTTTATATTACTTAACCAGATACTGCCAATCATCATAAAAATCATTAAGAAATATATGCTATGAATGAAATGTACATTATTCATTTAGCAGTAACTTAATCTTACTGACAGTAGAAGAACATACAGGAAGCAAACCTAAAAAAAAATAAATAAGGCAGACTACACAAATGCATGAAACCAACTCCTTTAGAGACTTTCTGGGATCCAAAGATCTTAAGCATTCTATAGCATTCACTCAGTATATAAAAAAAAAAAAAAAAATTTTTTTTTTAAGAAGAGACAGAGGATGAAAGCATTTTATAACTTTCTGATGTGTAGCTAATTCAAATATGGCCTGCTTGGTATGTGCTCAGCCACAGCCAGTGACAAAACCTCCAGCCTGGGACCCTCCCACACTCCCGTCCTGGGTTTTGCCCCAAAACACACACACACAAGAGTGCTTTCCAGAGGGAGTTGGGATGTTTTTACCCATGTATCAGTTCTTATGCAGAGAGACGAGCTGGGGCCCATGAGCCCAAGGCCCTTAGCAATGGACAACTTTTTGTAAATAGAAAAAGTAAACAAAACATATGACTTTGTTTCTCAACCATCATTTAAAAAGCGGAGGTGAAAATGTTAGGTTCATAAACCATTATGCTTGGAAGACAGTTCTGCAGGTTCATCTAGCAGCACCTCATGGCGGAAGGAGCCTAGACTTTACTCTCACAGAGCCCTAGAATTGAATTTCTATTTTGCCTCTTCCTAGCTTGCAAAGCCTTTCACAAGTTGTTTAATATTAATAGTAGTTACTGTTTATCAAGTGCTGTATTCTGTGCCAAGGGCATGAGTTGCATAATCACAATTACTCCTCATAAGAACCCTGGAAGGTAGAAATTATTGAGGCTCTGAGATAATAACTTTCCCATAGTCAACCAGCTTGTAAGAGGGAAGCCAGGATTCAAATCCAGGTCTGACTGAGGCTCCCCATTGCCTTTCCTATTCATCTTCTCTTCCTCATCTTCCTCATCTGTAGAATGGCTATACTTCCCTCAGAGAATTGTCGTTGATGTTAGTTGCCATCAAGTCAGCTCTGACTCGTGGCAACTCCATGCACAACAGAACAAAACATTGCCCAGACCTGCATCATCCTCACAATCATTGGTATGCTCAAGTACATTTTTGTGGCCACTGTACATTTTGAGTGCCTTCCAACCTAGGGGACTCATCTTCCAGCACTATATCGGACAGTATTCTGTTGTGATCCACATTGTTTTCATTGGCTTATTTTTGGAAGTGGATTGCCAGGCCTTTGTTCCTCACCTGTCTTAGTTTGGAAGCTCTGCTGAAGCCTGTCCACCATGGGTAATCCTGCTGGTATTTGAAATGCTGGTGGCATAGCTTCCAGCATCAAAGCAACACACAAGCCACCATAATATGACAAACTGACAGACTGTAGTAGAGAGAATTGTAACCCATTGCCGTCAAGTTGATTCCTAGGGAGATCTAAATTTTGTTCGGTAACGTGCCTGGAACACTACTAGTTGCACAATAAATGTTGCCTAGTAATATAAGTTTTCACATGAAAAACTGGAGTCTAGAGGGCTCAGTCACAAGGAGACCTGCTGGTCAAAATCTGGTTCCCTTAATTTCCAGTCTGGTATGTCCTTTTTTTTTTTTTAAAATGTTAAATTTAACAACATTACCAAGAGTTCAGAATGTAGAGGGAAAATATAAAATCACCCATAATCTTATCAAACACACATACTTTTTCTATATTCCCTTCTGCTATTTTCCCATACTTTTTACATTATTATAGTTCTATATTCTACTTTTTTCACTTAACATGGTCAGAAATAATTTTATGTTGCTACATAGTACCGATAATTGTCATGTTTAATAGCATCTTGATAAAGCACTACAAATAGATGTACCATGCTAGAATACTTTTCTCTCAACCACTCAGTTACATTGTGGTGAAAAACATGGACTCCACGTGAGGGAAACCTAGAATAGAATCCTTGACTCCACTATTTTATCATCATGTGATTTTAGGAAAGTCTCTTAACTCTCCAAGCCTCTGTTTATTTATTTGTTAAATGGGAATAATGATTCTGACATCATAGGATTATTGTGAGGATTAAATGAGATTATTACATATAAAGTCCCTATGATTTTTTAATTAACTATAAGCTCTTATTATTAACTATAAGAAGCCTTGCTGGTGCAGTGGTTAGGTACTCGGCTGCTAATGAAAAAGCCAATGGTTCAAACCCACCAGCTGCTCCTCAAGAGAAGGATGTGGCAGTCTGCTTCCGTAAAGACTGCAGCCTTGAAAACCCTATGGGGCAGTTCTGCCCTGTCCTACAGGGTCCTTATGAGTTGGAATCGACTCCACAGCAATGGGTTTTATTTTTAAATATAAGCTTCCCCTTCTTCCACATCCATACAGCATTACTTCACATTTTCAGTTAATCAATGGCTTACCAAAGTATGCTTAGCGATTACATTGGTTTAAGACAGGGAGAGGGGAGAGAAAAAGCAAGAGGAGAGAGCCTGGGAGCTGGGAGACCCTGCCAGCATCTGGCTGCTCATCATGCTGCCTTAGCCCATCTGCAACTCTTGCAACTGCCCAAGCAGCAGGGGTTCCCAGGCTGAAATTCCATTCCCAGGTAGCTCACAGGGCAGATCTGGTCACTGCTGGGATGTGTGGGCTGTGCCCACCTGTTCCCTCACGGCAGCCTCATTCCATGCCGTTTCCCTTGGGATGACCGATGACCGAAGCCGTGGTCTAGGATGGAGGCAGCTGGGGAGGGTAGAGCGGCTTTATGTGTTCTGTGAGAGCTTCTCAGTTGTCTGAAATACTCAGCCTTTCAAAATAGGGTTGATCCCTACATAGAAATGTGAAACTGCTGTGAGTCAAATAAATCATTAATAGGCAAGCTGGGAAAGAATGGGCAGTAAAGAGGACAAAGGGTCAACTCTAGCCATTCTCAAAAGGGTTGACTTCACACGTGCACTCCATTTCCTTACTTCTTTTTTGCACGTCCCAGTCAGCTGAAGTGCCTCTTCCTGGGGCTGTGCCAGGAAGACTCCAGAAACATTCCACATAACTAAGCACTCCCTGGTTCTTGAAACACTCTGTTCTCTTAGCTTCCATGATACCATCTTCTCCTTGGCTTTCTCCTACTTCTCTGAATGTTCCATCTCACCTGCTTTTGTCAGTTCCTCCTCTTCTATTTGACCTCTAATGTTGGAGTTCCTTAGGGCATAGTTCTAAGCCCCCTCCTATTTTTGAGCTTTCCCTCTCCCTAGGTGACCTCATCCATTTTCATAATTTGAAATATCTACAACCTGGTGACTTCTAAATTTATGTTTCTAGCTCAGACCTCTCTTCTGAGCCCCAGACCTATATATCTAATACCCTGGATATACAACTCTCTACTTGGATGGCTCAGAAATCTTGTGTAATTTATGTCCAAAACATAACTCTTGATCTTAACATCCCAAACACACTCCCCCAAACTGTCCCTTTACACAGTGTCCCTCTCTCAGTAAATCTTAGTAACTCCCATCTGCTCAGTAGTTCATGCATTCCTGAGACCTAGGAATCATCCTTGATTCCTCCCTCTTCCCTCACTGCCCACATTTAATTTATTGAAAATTCTTCTCAGTTTGCTCCACAATATCTCTTGCGTCGTCCCACTGTCACCATTCTGGCCCATGCCTTCTCTTCCAATATCCAGCTAGCTAATCTCCCTGAGCCCTCCACATGGCAACCAGATGGATTTTTTAAAAACAGAATAAATGGAACCATGTCACCATCCTACACAAAACACTTTGATGGCTTCCCACTGAACTTAATAATAGCCAATGTATTGAACACCATGCAAAGAACCCTATATTATCTCAACTAGTCCTCACAACTCTGTGATTATGATCCTATTTTACAGATAAGGACACTGAAGCTTGTAGAGATTAAATAATTTGTCCAAAAATCATAGAACTAGAAAGCGACAGAGCTGTTAATCTATCTCCCATACCCAGAGTCTTAAATCACTGCTATCCTGCCTTTCATTTAAGATGAAATGCAAACTCCCTAACACAGCCTTAAAGGCCATGTGACTTGGTCTCTGCCCACCTCCACAGTATTATCTCCTTTATCATCTTTGTTGCTCATTGTGTTCCAGTCATACTGATGTACTTTCAGCTCTTCTAATACTCTTCAGTTCTTCCCTGCTTCAGGACCTTTGCACATATGGTTCCCTCTGCCTGTAGCACATTTCCCTATGTGGGCCTAACTCCTCCTCATCCTCCAGGATACAGCTTAAATGCCACTTTCTCACCAAAGGAACTTTTCCTAACTCCCAATTTAAATTATTTTATGTTATATTTTCTTATTGCATCTTATACTTTTCCTTCATAAAGCTTTCCAGAATTCATCATATATATGTGTGTGTATGTATGTGTATATATATAGTTATATATATGTATAATTATTTAATGTTTATCTCTCTCCTAAACATAAACTCCACGAGAGCAGAGAACATGAGAACTTCTTCATCATCGTATACCCAGAGCTTAGCATAGTTGTAGATGCTCAATTAATATTAGTTAAATAAATAAATTTATTTATTTATCAATATGAGATAATTTATGCTACATCAATTATAAATAAAGGAAATTATAAAGAAAAACACTACATTCCCTAACAGATAAATAGGAAAATGATGCCAATTGACAAAATAGGAAATAAAACAAACAGAGATGATGTTCTACTTTAAGTACTCAAATAAATTGAAATGAAAATGAGACAGAACTTTTCACCTACTTTAATAGCCAAAGAGAAAATAAATAAATAAAACTTTTTAATGCTGATGATGAAATTGGCCTTTTCATATTTGATGGTGAATGTATTAATTGGTTTAAAAAAAAAATCTAACCAAAAACAGTTTGACAAGTATCAAGAATCTTAAAATATTTATATCCTTTTATCCTATAATCTATTTCAGGAACTCTACTGTAAGAAAAGAATCTGAAAAGAGAAATTGCTTTTCTATAAAAATACATCATCTCAGCCTTATTTATAATAATGAAAAACAAGGTGCTATCAAATATCTAAAATAAACCCTAGTATATCTACTGTATCATGTAGCCATTAAAATCAAGATAGTCACAACTTCATAACAGCATGGGAAAGTGGCTAGGCTACAACACTGAATAAAAATGCTTAATTGTTTATATTATATAAGCCTGAATATAAGACAATTTGCTTATTAGACAATCCCCATTTTCCCAGTGAGATTTTCTTTAATGATTGGATTAATTTGAGGGGGGACTTAAACATGCAAACTTAGTAATGAAGATGAAATATTTAAATATTTTCTTATAACTTTATTAATTTAGTGTAAAATACATATACAAAATATACTGCTTTTTAAATATTGCTTTCTTCTCATATTTCACAAACAAATTTTGTTCGAATTTTTCATCTCTGAAGCATCTTAGCATCAGTGTCTTTATTATCTCCAGAGAGATGTTGTTGACCAGTTTTTCATGTCCCATCATCTTCATTTCTGTCTAAATTGTTTGCAACATAATACTTTTTTCCTCTTTTAAAACCTTTTATTAGAGAAAATTACAAACATAAACATATAGAAACCTCAACAATTATCAGCTCATGGCCAATGAGGTTTTATTTCTAATCCTTATACCCTCCCTCCTGGGTTATTTTTAAACAAATATGCCAGACATCATATTACTTCATCCATATATATTTCAATATATATCTGTAAAATAAAGGTCCTTTATAAAATTATAACTACAGTACCACTGTAACACTTAAAAAAATAGCGATATTCCCTTCATATTATCAAATGTTTAGTAAGTGTTCGAATTTCTCCAGCTGTCTCATAAAGTTGTTTAATTCAGGATCAAGACTAGGTCAATACCTGGGTTATAGTATGAATGGAATACTATGCAACAATAAAGAACAATGATGAATCTGCCAAACATCTCACAACATGGATGAATCTGAAGAGCATTATGCTAAGTGAAATAAGTCAATCACAAAAGGACAAATATGGAATGAGACCATTATTATAAAAACTCATGAAAAGGTTTACACACAGAAAGAAACAATCTTTGATGGTTACGAGGGAGGGGAGGGGTGGGGAGGGAAAAACACTAACTAGACAACAGATAAGCGGTAACTTTGGTGAAGGGAAAGACAGTAGACAATACTGAGGAAGTCAGCACAACCTGACCAAGGCAAAGTCATATAAGCTTCATAGACACATCCAAATTCCCTGAGGGACCAAATTACTGGGCTGAGGGCAGTGGGGACCATTGTCTTGGAGGATATCTAGCTTAATTGGTATAACATAGTTTATAAAGGAAATGTTCTATATCCTACTTTGATGAGTAGTGTCTGGGGTCTTAAAAGCTTGTGAGCAACCATCTAAGATACTCCACTGGTCCTACCCCATCAGGAGCAAGCTAGAATGAAGAAAACCAAAGACACAAGGAAAAAATTAGTCCAAAGGACAAATGAACCACAGCTACCACAGCCTCCACCAGACTGAGTCCAGCACAATTAGACGGTGCCCAGCTGCCACCACTGACTGCTCTAACAGGGATTACAATGGAGGGTCCCGGACAGAGGTGGAGAAAAATGTAGAACAAAATTCAAACTCTTAAAAAAATACCAGACTTACTAGTCTGAAAGAGACTGGAGAAACTCTGAGATTATAGCCCCTGGACTCTCTTTTAACTCAGTCCTGAAGTCACTCCTGAGGTTCACCCTTCAGGCAAAGATTAGACAGGAATGTAAAACAAACAATAATACATGTAGCTCAACCATGTATACAAGACCAAATGGGCACACTAGCCCAGGGGCAAGGACAAGAAGGCAGGAGGAAACAGGAAAGCTGGACAAATAGAAATGGGGAGCCCAAGGTTGAGAAGGAGAGCGTGTTGACACATCACGGGGTTGGCAACCAATGCCACAAAACAATATGTGTATTAATTGTTTAATGAGAAACTAATTTGCTCTGTAAACCTTCATCAGCACAATAAAAAAAAAGATAGTCAAAAAAAGAGCAGGAGTGGCAATAAAAATTTCTGAAAAAATATACTGTAAGTCAAAATCTATTAAAAGAGAAAAGAAGGGCATTATATAATGAGTAAAGCCATCAGTCCACCTAGAGGACATAACAATACTAAATATTTATGCACTCAGTGACAGAGCTCCAAAATACATAAAACGAACATTAACAAAATTGAAAAGAAATAGACAGTTCTACAATAATAGTGGGAGACTTTAACACATCACTTTCAATGATGGACAGAATAACTAGAAAGAAACTCAACAAAGATACAAAAGATCTAAATAACACAATCAACCAACTCAACCTCATAGACATATACAAAACACTCCACTCAACAGCACCGAAGTATACATTCTTTTCCAGCATACATGGATAATTCACTAAAATAGACCACATTTTAGGACACAAAGCAAGCCTCAATAAAATCCAAAACATCAAAATAAGACAAAGCATTTTCTTTGCTCACAATGTTATAGAAGTAGAAATTGATAACACAAGAGCAAGGGGGAAAAATCAAATACATGGAAACTGAATAACATCTTGCTTAAAAACCACTGGGTAATAGAAGAAATCAAAGATGAAATAAAAATAAATTCCTAGAATCAAACAAGAATGAAAACACAACATACCAAAACCTTTGGGACACAGCAAAAGCAGTGCTCAATTTATAGCAATAAATGCACACTATAAAAAAAAGAAAGAAGAAAGTGCCAAAATCAAAACATTAACCCTGTAACTCAAACAAACAAACAGAGAGAAGCAAATGAAGCACAGTCACCAGAAGAAAGGAAATAATAAAGATTAGAGCAGAAATAAATGAAACAGAGAACAGAAAAACAATAGAAAGAATAAATAAGACCAAAGGTTGAGTCTTTGAAAGAATCAATAAAATCGACAAGTCACTGGCCAAACTGACAAAAGAAAAGCAGGAAAAGAAGCAAATAACCCAAATAAGAAATAAGATGGGTGACATTACAACAGAAGCTACTGAAATAAAAAAGGATCATAACAGAATACTATGAAAAATTGTACTACAAATAATTTTAAAACATAGAGGAAATGGACAAATTTCTAGAAACACACTATCTACCTAAACTAACACAAACTGAGGTAGAAAAAACTGAAAAGATCCATAACAAAGAAGAGCTTGAAGAGGTCTTTAAAAAAAACTCCCAACAACAACAACAACAACAAAACTCTGGCTTGGACAGCTTCAGTGGAGAATTCTACCAAACATTCAGAGAAGAACTCACACCAATATTACTCTAACTATTTCAGAGTACAAAAAAGGAAGGAATACTCCCGAATTCATTCTATGAAGCCAGCATAATCCTGATACCAAAGCCAGGCAAAGACACCACAAAAAAAAAAAAAATTACAGACCAATATCTTTCATGAATATAGATGCAAAAAATTCTCAACAAAATTCTAGCAAAGACAATTCAACAGCATATCAAAAAAATAATACATCATGACAAAGTGAGATTCTTACCAGATATGCAATGATGGTTCAACATTAGAAAATCAATCAACATAATCCACCACATAAATAAAACAAAACAATCACATGATCCTCTCAATTGACATAGAACAGGCATTTGATAAAGTCCAACACCCATTCTTGATAAAAACTCTCGGCAAAATAGGAATAGAAGGGAAATTCCTCAGCATAATAAAGGGAATTTATACAATTCTATTCATTGGTCTATGTGTCTGTCACTGTACCAGTACCAGGCTGTTTTGACTGAAAGCATTCCCATTGAGAATGAGAACAAGACAAGGATGCCCTTTGTCACCACTCGTATTCAATATTGTACTGGTAGTCCTAGGTAGAGCAAGAAAGGGAAATAAAGGGATCCAAATTTGTAAGGAAGAAGTAAAATTATCCTTATTTGCAGATGGCATGATCCTATACATAGAAAATCCCAGAGACTCAACAAAAAAGTTACTGGAACTAATAGAAGTATTCAGGAGGTGGGTCCAAGATGGCGGAGTAGTCAGACACTTCCGGTAGACCCTCTTACAACAACGACCCAAAAAAACAAGTGATCCGATTATATATGACAATCTAGGAGCCCTGAACATCAAAGGCAAAGTTGAGGAACTGGACTGAGTGGTGGAGGAGGGAGATACGGTTCAGAAGTAGCAAGGAGGTGCCAGCCCTGACCTGGTGAGAGCCTGAGCCCTTCAGTCCTGATCAGCTCAGGGGTGAATGGTGAGGCAGGCAAGCACTGGTGCTAGGGAGGCGTATTCCGCACAGGGAGAGACCCACCCGCTAAGAGTCTATTTGGCCACACAGAACCAGTGAGAAGCAGCCCTCCATCACCGAAAGATAAGTATTTGCGTCCGGCCTACCGTGCGGATCAAAAACACCCCCCCTCAGGGAAAAACCTCTCTCCCATTTACCTCCCCACTCCCTGCTCTGCACTGGGTCCAGGACCGGCTTCAGCAATTACCGAGTCCCATGGGCCAGAAGTAGGATCCGTCACAAGCCCAGAACCATTCTCCCAGCCTTGGAGAGTGAACAAATTAACAAATGGGAAAAAAGAAACTGCCGGCTCCCCTAAGCCAGGAACTCAGGGTAGGTACAGCTCCTTTGACGAGACACAGGCATAAGGGATCCACGGACTTCGAGTGCCTTTCCCCCTACATAGACTTGTGTGGGCCCATCTCAACAGTGTAGGCCCTCATTACCGCAGTACAACAGGGTATATACCTGAAGTCTAACTTCAACTGTTTCAGCTGCGAAGTGGCAAGTTCGTGATATTTGACACTGCTCTGCCCATTAAGCAAGGTCTTCACCTACCCACATCAGGGGCCTGAGGACTAGTGGCTCCACCCACGCCACCTAGCCACCTGCGATAGGGGCCCAAGAATAAGAGATGCCCCCCAGTCCTTACAGCCAACAGCACTGGGTGCTCATAGTCGGGCAGCAAAACCCACCCACCTACGTGCTCTAGGGAACAGGGACACACCTTCCTACTGGACACTCGGGGGTGGCCATCAGCCCCCTGCCTTGCTCAGAGTGTGTCCCCCTGCTGCAGCCAGATGCCTGTGCCTACACCAATCACCCATGCCTGTCTAGGACTGTAAGTGAGACCCTACACCACACACTTGGTGGCTGTCTACCTGGGCACCTGAGCTGAATCCATATAGGAGGAGTGGGCAGACTCCTGATCTAACCACCTGGTGACAGGACATTAGAGCTTCAAAGATGCCAGTAATCAAACTAGCTCATAGGAGCAGCCTATTTGGGCATATCAAAACAAAACAAGAAGCTAGGACACAGTAAGCAAACATAAAATAAATAAATATAAAAACTTATTGATGGCTCCGAGACAACAGTCAATATCAAATCACATAAAGAGGCAATCCATGATGGCTTCAGCAAGCTCCCAGAATAAAGAATCTAGAAATTTTCCAGAGGTGGAAAATTTCTTGGAATTACCAGAGGCAGAATACAAAAGATTAATATACAACACTCTTCAACAAATTAGGAAGGAAATTAAGCAAAACTTAGTATACACAATAGAGGAAATTAAAAAGATTGGAGAAAAGCATAATGACAAATTTAACAGGCTGCAAGAATCCATAGAGAGACAGCAATCAGAAATCCAGAAGGTTAACAGTAAAATTTCAGAATTAGAAAACTCAATAGAAAGTCACAGGAGCAGAACTGAGGCAATGGAAGTCAGAATTAGTGAGATTGAAGATAAAGCACTTGACATCAACTTATATGAGGAAAAATCAGATAAAAGGGTTTTAAAAAAATGAAGTAACCCTAAGAATTATGGGGGACTCTATCAAGAGAAATAACCTACGAGTGATTGGAGTACCAGAGCAGGGGGGGATAACAGAAAATACGGAGAGAACTGTTGAAAGATTTGTTGGCAGAAAACTTCCCTTATATCATGAAAGATGACAAGATATCTATCCAAGATGCTCATTGAACCCCACATAAGTTAGATCCCAAAAGAAAGTCACGAAGGCATATTATAAACATACTTGCCCAAAACCAAAGATAAAGAGAGAATTTTAAGAGCGGCTAGGGATAAACGAAAAGTCATCTACAAAGGAGAGTCAATAAGAATAAGCTCGGACTACTCAGCAGAAACCATGCAGGCAAGAAGGCGACGGGATGACATATATAAAGCCTTGAAGGAAAAAAATTGCCAGCCAAGAATTATAAATCCAGCAAAACTGTTTCTCAAACATGATGGCAAAATTAGGGCATTTCCAGATAAACCAATGTTTAGGGAATTTGCAAAAACCAAACCAAAATTACAAGAAATACTAAAGGGAGTCTTCTGGTTAGAAAATCAGTAATATCAGACAACTACCCAAGACTAGAACACAGGACAGAGCAACCAGATATCAATCCAGACAGGGATGTCACAATAATAAACCGAAGCTAAAACACTGAAAATAAAGAAACAGATGTCAATATGTAAAAGATGACAACATTAAAACAAAAAAGAGGGACTTAAAAAAAATGTAGACATGGATTTTTCATATGGAGAGGAAGTTAAGGCAATATAGAAATAAAAGACTGGTATAAACTTAGAAAAAAAGGGGTAAATATTAAGGTAACCACAAAGGAAACTAACAATCCTACAAGTCAAAATAAAAAACTAGAAAAATATAAAGACTCAGCAAATACAAAATCAACAACAATGAAAAAGATGAAAAGAAAACACATAAAGAAAAACGACTCAGCACAGAAAATTAACTGAAACATAGAAACTGTCAACAACACACAAGAAAATACATCAAAATGACAGCACTAAACTCATACCTATCGATAATTACGCTGACTGTAAATGGACTGAACACACCAATAAAGAGACAGAGAGTGGCAGATTGGATAAAAAAACGAGATCCATCTATATGCTACCTACAAGAGACACACCTTAGACTTAAAGACACAAACAAACTAAAACTCAAAGGATGGAAAAAAATATATCAAGCAAACAACCCTCAAAGAAGAGCAGGCGTAGCAATATTAATCTCTGACAACATAGACTTTAAAGTAAAATCTACCACAAAGGATAAGGAAGGACACTATATAATGATTAAAGGGTCAATACACCAGGAGGATATAACTATAATAAATATTTACACACCCAACGACAGGGCTCCAAAATACATACATCAAACTATAACAGCATTGAAAAGAGAGATAGACAGCTCCACAATAGTAGTTGGAGACTTCAACACACCACTTTTGGTGAAGGACAGAACTTCCAGAAAGAAGCTCAACAAAGATACGGAAGATCTAAATGCTACAATCAACCAACTTGATCTCACAGACATATACTGAACACTCCACCCAACAGCAGCCAGGTATACTTTCTTTTCCAATGCACATGGAATATTCTGCAGAATAGACCTAATATTAGCAATAAAGCAAGCCTTAAAAAAATCCAAAACATCTGAAATATTACAAAGCATCTTTTCTGACCATAAAGCCATAAAAGTAAAAATCAGTAACAGAAAAAGCAAGAAGTATTCAGCAAAGTGGCAGCGTAAAAATCAATCCACAAAAATCAGTTGGGTCCCTCTATACTAACAAGGAGGACCCTGAAAAGGAAATCAAGAAAACAATATCATTTTCAATAGCTCCTAAAAGGATAAAATACCTAGGAATAAACCTAACAAGGGATGTAAAAGACTTATACAAACAAAACTATAAAACACTAAAAGAAACTAAAGAGATCTACATAAATAGAAAAACATTCCATGTTCATGGATTAGAAGACTTAACATTGTGAAAATGTCAATACCACCAAAAGCAATCTATAGATATAATGCAATCCAAATCCAAATCCCAAAAACATTCTTTAATGAAGAGCAAAAACTAATCTTCAACTTTACATTGAAAGGAAGGATGCCCCGAATAACTAAAGCAATATTGAAGAAGAACAAAGTAGGAGGCCTCACACTTCCTGATCTCAAAACTTACAATAAAAACCAAAAAACCCATTGCCATCAAGTCGATTCTGACTCATAGCGACCCTATAGGACAGAGTAGAACTGCCTGATAGGGTTTCCAGGGAGTGGCTGGTGGACTCGAACCGTTGATCTTTTGATTAGCAGCTATAGCTCTTAACCACTGTGCCACCAGCACTCTAAAACTTACTATACAGTCATGGTAATCTAAACAGCCTGGTACTGGTTCAATGACAGACACATAGACCAATGGAATAGAATTGAGAACCCAGAAGTAAATCCATCCATCTACTGGCAGCCGATATTCGACAAAGGGTCAAAGTCCATTCAATGGGTAAGAAACATTCTCTTTAAGAAATGGTGCTGGCAAAACTGGATATCCATATGCAGAAAAATTAATCAGGATCTACACCTCACATCATGCACAAAAACTAACTCAAAATGGATCAAAGACCTAAATGTTACAGCTAAAACTGTAAAGTTCCTGAAAGACAAGATAGGGTCAAACTAGGGGACCTAATTTTTGGCATAAATAGTTTATCAAACAAAACTACAAATGCATGAACAACAGAAGATAAATTAGACAACTGAGATCTCCTAAAAATTAAATATTTATGATCATCAAAAGACTTTACCAAGAGAGTAAAAAGAGAACCTACAGACTGGGAAAAAGTCTTTGGCAACAAAGTATCTGATAAGGGTCTAATCTCTAAAACTCAACGACAAAACAACAAAAAGACAAACAATCCAATCAAAAAATGGGCAAAGGACATGAACAGACACTTCACCAAAGAGGACTTTCAGGCCAACAAATACATAACAGATGCTCAAAATCATTAGCCATTAGAGAGATGCAAAACAAAACCACAATGAGAGACCATCTCATTCCTGCAAAAATGGCAATGACCGAAAAAAAAAAAAAAAAAACAGAAAACAACAAATGCTGGCGAGGTTGTGGGGGGACTGGAACTCTTATACAAATTGCTGGTGGGATTGTAAAATGTTACAACCACTATTTAAAACAGTATGATGCTTCCTCAAAAAGCTAGAAATAGAAATATCTTACGATCCATCAATCCCACTCCTAGGTATATATCCTAGAGATACAAGAGCAGTGATATGAATAGACATATGTACACCTACGTTCATTGCAGCATTATTCACAGCAGTGAAAAGATGGAAACAACCTAAGTGCCTGTCTTAGTCATCTACTGCTGCTATAACAGAAATACCCCAAGTGGATGGCTTTAACAAAGAGAAGTTTATTCTCTCACAGTCCAGTAGGCTACAAGTCCAAATCCAGGCATCAGTTCCAGGGGAATGCTTCGTCTGTTGACTCTGGAGGAAGGTCTGTGTCATCAATCTTCCCTTGGTCTGAGAGCTTCTCTGCACAGGAACCTCAGGTCCAAAGGACGTGCTCTGCTCTGGGCACTGCTTTCTTGGTGGTATGAGGTTCCCATGTGTCTCTGCTTGCTTCTGTCTTTTATATCTCAAAAGAGATTGGCTTAAGACACTATCCAATCTCGTATACCTCATCAGTATAACTGCCGCTAATCCATCTTATTAGATCATAGTGATTGAGTTTACAACACATAAGGAAATCACATCAGATTACAAAATGGTACATAATCATACAATACTGGAAATCATGACCCAGCTAAGTTGACAGATGTTTTGGGGGGACACAATGCAATCCATTACAGTGCCCATCAACGGAAGAATGGATAACAAATTGAGGTACTCACATACAATAGAATACTATCCAGCTATAAAGAATAATGAGGAATCCATGAAACAGAACATGGATGAATCTGGAAGACGTTATGCTGAGTGAAATAAGTCAGTCACAAAAAGACAAACATTATATGGTTCCACTTAGAAATGGTTTTGACTATTTTTCAAACTAAAATGATAAAAAGTTTAGTGTCATGTAAATGCCAAAAAATAATCATTGAACAGAGGAATCTTATATTTTGAAAAATGAATGAGCTTTCCATTTTAAATCCACAAGAATATATTCATTTGATTTCTGCTTCTTTCATATTCACAAATTAAAAGTGTCTTTGCAAATTAAATCTAAAATTAGCAAAACATTGTCATGTTGAATAGAATTCTCCCTTCTTCCTTAAACACTACTTAGCCAGAAAGTGAGGAACAAAATCTTCTCTAAAGGAGAGTAGATGAACTGTTGTTTGTTTTTAAAAAGTTAATCCAGTATATAAAGCTCGTAATGAAAGCCCATCCCCTTAGCTGGAGTTACAAAATCTTCAAAGAATAATCACTGGAGAATCATAACCAGAATGTTGATTCAACACCCACACTTGCTGTGCAAGATTCCTGGCCTTTACCCATACTCCTTGGGAGGAGGTGTCCACATGCATCTGAGTGCTGCTGAGGAGACACCAGGTAAGGAGATTTTCACATAGGTATTTCAGTGTTCCAGCCTCTTGTACCACATTTGCCCACTCAGGCATTAAACTAAACCCCTTTCCACACCACCATATGACTAAAACTGGGGAAAAGAATCTTCCACATTGGGTATAACCGAACATCTCTGCTGAGGAGGAAACAGAAGTTCTGTTGTGGAAACTGTTCTCCATGACAATAACGACTGGCAGCCAAGGGCTGAGGCATCTGAGCTCTCCATGGCCTTACAAAGAGACCCTGAGTCGCCTTGAGCCTCTTTTGGCCTCTATTTCTGTATCTCAAAAACACAGGCGGAAAAAAAAGTCCAGACTTATACTGGACTGACAGAGACTAGAGGAACCCCCCAAAACTATTGCCCTGAGATACCCTTTAAACTTGGAACTGAAACTACTCTCAGAGGTCAACTTTCAGCTAAATAACGGATTGTCTCATAAAATAAATAATATCCCTGCTCAAGACTATGGCCCCAGACACCCTTCTAACTCAGAACTGAGGCCACTCCCGAAGTTCACCTTTCAGCCAAATATTAGACAGGACTATAAAACAAACAATAACACCCGTGAGGAACGTGCTCTTTAGATCAATCAAGTATACGAGACCAAATGGGCAACATCTGCCCAAAAGCCAAGATGAGAAGTCAGGAAAATCAGATGAATGGACTCAGGAAACCCGGGGTGGAAAGGGGGAGAGTGCTGACACATTGTGGGGACTGCAATCTGTGTCACGAAACAAGTTGTGTATAAATTTTTGAATGAAAAACAAATTTGCTCTATAAACTTTCACCTAAAGCACAATAAAATGTTTACATATATATATATGTATATATATATATATATATATATATATCATCCATAAGTACTGTGCTCCTTTAAAAAAAAAAAAATTATATGAGACCAAAACGGTCAACATTTACCCTAAAGCAAAGATGAGAAGGTCAGGCAGGGCAGGGAAGCTGGACTAATGGAAACAGAACAACCAGAAATAATGAGAATGTTGACACAATGTGGAAAATGTAACCAATGTCGCTGAACAATACATACAGAAATTGTTAAATGGAAACCTGATTTGCTGTGAAAACTTTCACAATAAAATATTAAAATAAAAACACACACACACACAGGCAGGAACTGCCTTGATATTCTATGATTCTTCAATTTCTTGCTGTCCAAATATTCTCATGTTAATCCAGTAAATTAAATTGACAAATCAATTTTGGCAACTGACTATTCAGTTAATGCCAAATTTTTAGAAAAAAAAAGTAAGGCAGGCACACATACACACTCACACTCACACATGCACAGTAACAGGCTTGAATTATTTCAATAGTTTGTTCGCACAGGCCCAAAATTGCTCAACTTTGTACCTCAGGTTGCTCCTTTTAACGTGTTAATTGTACCTGGTTGTTTTTAAACCTTTCAAACTGTCCTCATCTCTCTTCCAGCAGAATAGATTTCTAAACATGGGTCCTCAGAACAGGCTGGTTGAGCCAGCACCATAAGCTCGGGGGCATGTAAGAGCTCAACGTACTGATACACTGAATATGTGCCTGAAAGATGGATATGACAAAAGGATAATAAATACTGGCCGACTGAAGGGAAATTTTCTGAAAAATTGAAGGTGATTAAATCTTCCATTAAGCTGAACCATATTTTATGTGTTGTAGGATATTTCCCTATTTGTTGCTGTTGTTAGGTGCCATCGAGCTGGTTCCAACTCATAGCAAGCCTATGTACAACAGAATGAAACACTGTTTAGGAGTACATTTTTTAAAAGAACACCGGATTTAGGTCCAATTTTCTTTTTGCCATTTACCTGCAAGACCCTTACACCATCTCTCTGCGTTTTAGTTTCCTCTCTGAAAAATATAGTTAAAACACCCACCTCAAAGGGAGGTTGTAAGGATTAAATAAGAGACTGTATGTAAAAGTTCCTGACATAGTACCTGTTGTTGTTGTTGGGTTCTGTCGAGTTGATTTTGCCTCATAGCGACCCCATGTGACAGAGTAGATCTGCCCCACAGGGTTTTCTTGGCTGTGATCTTTCACCAGATCTTTCATCTGCAGAGCAGCTGGGTGGGTTCAACCACCAACCTTTCAGTTGTCAGTGCTTAACCGTTGCACCACCTATACACTCAAAAGCTATTTGGGTATTAAAATAACTGTTTCATCATTTGAGGAATCCTTTTGAAATACAAATAATAATCACTGTGTGTGTGTGTGTGTGTGTGTGTGTGTGTGTGTTTGATTTCAAAAACCAGATCTTATAAAAAAATTTCCTCAGGTGGGACATATTCATCACCCTGTCACACAGGGCCCACTACTATGAGAGATACCACCATCTCATACACACATACACACCTAGTTCTTCCCCAAGAACCGCTTCCCTCCCCCATGCCAACATAATGTCTCATACTTCCTTTTCTACTGAGAGTTAAGAAATCAGTGATTAAAGGGTCATTCTACCCATCCTCTACTTCTGGATAGCTTTCCCAGAAACCACTAAAGGTAAAAAAGAAATTTTTTCCTGTTTCAAAGACCGACAAAGAAGCAGCAGATCCAACACCTGCTGGAGGTTCTGCAAGGAGGCTTCATTCACTGTTTCAAATGTGTTTTTCTTTTTCCTGCCTCGCATAAGCCTGCACAAGCTCCCAGAAGGCAAACTTCCTCAAAATAAATGTAGCGTTAAGCCCCCAGCTTCCAGTTTAGTGTCGGACATTCTGTGAAGGACACGTACACACAAAAAAAAATTGAAGACTGTGTCAGGAACTAGCACTGTGCCTGGAGTCCTGGAGTGGGATTAGAAACTGGGTTTGTCTTTCTGTAACGTAAGTGTAATTGCTCTCTCTGTCTCCCCTGGTTATTGAAAGGACCACATGACTGTGAGTGGCAGCAAAGCATTAACCAAACAGAATGTATATCATTAACCAGCATGCATTTGACAAATAATAACTGCGATCACTGTTCTAGGCTCTGGGGATAGAGCATTAAATAAACAGACCAAGGTCTCTGACCCTCATGCAGCTTCGTAACTTTTCGCAAAATAATTCCAGTTTGGGGATTAGTACTATGTAGGCAATAAACAGGGCAACATAGATAAAAGCAAAACAAAACATGGTGGAGATGGGAATGGTTCTGCTTTAAACAGGCCTTTAGAATGGAGATTTTGTAGCTGAGGGATGAGAAGGAGCTGCCAGGAGCAGATCTGAGCTGAGAAGAGCACAGGTCCTAAGGTGGCCACAAGCTTAATGTGTAATGTGTCAGTAAATAGGAAGACAACCAGTGTGGCGTTAACACCATGAGCAAGCAGTAGATGGGCGAAGGATGAGGTCAGAAAAATAGATGGAAGCTAGGTCATCTAAATCATGGTAAGGATTATTTCACAAACCTGCTGAAATCCACACACTTCTAAGAACCTGCTTAATTGCTCAACACATAATAGGCCCTGAATAAATATTTAGATTAATTGATTTCCTACAAACATAATGCCTTCGATCGTCTGTGATTTACCAGCCAACCATTTAATTGACCAGGAGAAGTCCCTGGGTAGTGTAAACAGTTAAACGCTCAGCTACTAAGGAAAGGTTGGCGGCTCAAATCCACCCAGAGGTGCCTTGGAAGAAAGGCCTGGTGATCTACCTCCGAAAGATCACAGCCATCGAAAACACTATGGAGCACTGTTCTACTCTGCCACATATGAGGTTGCCATGAGTTGAAACCGACTCAACAGCAACTGGTTTGGTTTGGGTTTAATTGACCAGGACTCTAAGAAACTGGCAGATGCTCTAGCAGAGCCTTTTTTTAAGAGGACAGCAATGCAGATTGCATTCCAGGGAGCAGAATCCAGAGACAGGTTCATTACTTCACTTGGCAGAAACTTCTCCTCTTACCCAGTTATAGACTCCTGAATCCCCTAGCCCCCTGCCAAATACCAGGAGCTGAGCTAAGTCTAGTGCCATGTCTTCTGGATTTGAGGACTCAGAAACCATTTCTGAAGGCAGCATCATAGGGGAAAGAAAGACCACCAGCTCAGGACCCCCTGCTCTTCTCCTTACTAACTGTGCAACCTGGGGCAAGTTAATTACCTAATAGTGAAAGCAAAAGTTTATATAGTGCTTTCTACGTGCCAGGTCTGTTCTAAGGACTTTATATATATTAAGTCACCTAATCTTCAATTTCACCATATGCAAAAAAGGGATAATAACTGCCTACTTCACAAGCTGGGTTGTCGGGCATAAATCAATACACAATAAATATTTCTATCCTCCTCCCTTTACCCCCCATCACCTCTGAAGAATAAACTGGTTGCTTTCAAAAGCACTAGAAAAGACTAAGTACATAAAGCACCCTGGTGGCACAATGGTTAAGAGCCCAACTGCAGTTTGAACCCACATTGGCTCCACGGGAGACTAGACCTGACAATCTGCTCCCAAAATTACAGCCTAGAAAAAAAACCCTGTGGGGCAGTTCTACTTTGTCATATAGGGTTGCTATGAGTCAGAATTGACTCGAGGGCACACAGCAACAACATGATGACAATAATGTTAACAAGTCTCTCCCAGTGAAGCCAAGCTCAGTCTAGCTGAAGGGTCAAGGCTCTCCTTAGAGACTTACAGAAGTCAGCTACTTCTGGGTGCATCTTGCTGCTAACTTATCCTAGAGACTGATTAAAAGCTTGACAATAATAGACGCTAAACAAATATTCTTTCTCTCTGCTGTGGCATAGTTTTACTATCAGACCAGGAACTACGTTAAAAGGTAGGTGTCCTACCTCAAAGGAATCCCTGGGTGGTGCAAATGGTTAACACACTCGGCTGCTAATCAAAAAGTTGAAGGTTCGAGTCTACCCAGAGGCAACTTGAAAGAAAGGCCTGGCAATCTACTTCCAAAAAATCTTCCATTAAAAGCCCTATAAAGCACAGTTCTGCTCTGATGCGCACGGGCTGACTATGAGTCAGAATCAACTTGGCAACTGGTTATTGGTCCTACCTCAGACAGGATTGCTTAATATCAACTGTAGAAAAAAAATCTAAATCATTGTTTGGGATGGGTGTTCTCCAGTGTTCAAAACCACGCCTCAGCGGAGAGGCTGGCAATCAGAAGGTGAGCAGGGTGCCTGGTGACTCTATCAGCCATGTCAGGATTGACCTCAGAGTAAGAGGGGAGTGGCAGCGTCATAGCTGAGCAAAGGGTCAGGGGAGGTTGGCTCAGGCAGATGGGCCAAACGCAGTAAGAATAAACCTTAGTAATGAGGGAAGGAAGTAGAGAGTGTTCATAAACCAAGATTTCTCAGGCAAGATCTGCCTGTGTATCAGTGCACAAATCCTCTATTCTTTTCCGGGCTGGCACCGTATAAAACAGGCCCTGGGGGATAAGAATTGAGGGACTCTGGAGTGTCTCCCCAACCCCAGGCTGGTCAAAAAACCTTACCTTGGAAGACAGACTCTTTGGGTCTAAGGCCTGGATCTCCACATGCCTCTGTGAAATGCCAAGATTTGACTTGAGAGGGGTAACACATCTGTCCATTAACACCTACTAATAGATGAGGGTGTATTGTCTCAGCAGATAAGCTGGCTGTTAGGAAACTCAGCAGATAAATCTTAGGAAACTGAGAGTAGAGTTCACAGATCTGACACAGATCAGAAAAACTTTGTCAGTTCTAAAACAGGCCCTCCCTTCCCCAAAAATCTAAGATTTAAAAAAAAAAATCAGAACAATGGTTGCCTATGTTGGGGAGGGGGTTGACTAGGAAGGCACATGAGGGAACTTTCTGGGGACATGGAAATTTTATATTGTGATGGGGTGTATACCTTTGTCAGACAGGTGCAACTAAGACCTGTGCATTTCTATGTATATGTGTTTTACCTTTAAAAACTGTAAGAAATATGACAATGGAGTTCAGGGGAATGGGTGGAGGTATAGACGATATAGGAATGGCAGAATGTGGTGAGTACACAAGGGTTCATTATATGATTTGATTTACTTTTTATATGTTTAGAGTTTTCCACAATAAAAAGCTAATAAAAGTCTTTGTCAGGAGTAGAGGAAGGTAGAGCCAGGGGCCAGGAAGGGGCTGTGTGGTGAAGACTGGAATGGTCAAGGGGCAGAGTCTAAAAGTGACTCTTTTTCTTTTAAGGGGGAAGAGATTAAAAATGCCCGGGGGAAGGAAGTCCTTTGTCTCCCACACATTTTTTGTTAAATTTAATCCTACGAGCTACCTAATTTTTTTTTTTTTTTTTAATGTCTTGGATCTTTTCCCATTGAATTTTCTAACTGTATGAAAGAAAGCTCATACTTTATTTGCACAGGCCACTGTCTTAATAGTTACAAGCATTCTAAGGGGAGGGGAAGTAGAAGGTAAACCTTGTTTAAATGTGTCCCATTCCAACCCAGTGGGAGACTTCAGAGGAGAGGGACCCACAGGCCCAAACAAAAATTGCTTAAGAAACTTCCACATGAAGATTTTTGTACTCCCAGAAATGGTTCTCATCAAACAAAAAACTGGGGTGGGGGTAGGTTGGTGAATGCCTTCATATGTAGATAGATTTCTCTACCAGGGGATTGTGTTGACAGAACGAGGCCTGCAAACTCATGGAAATTAGCAGCAATGAGACATAAACAGCCAAACCTCAAAATAACATCTCTGGCCTTTAGAATCAACACAGCTCTCCTGTCAGCCTGCACCTGGCCCGGCCGGCTGGGTCCGGGAGCCAGTCGGGTTTTAGGCCCCTTTTAACAGCTGCCAAGAGCACATTACTCATGGCCGGGATGCTGGCCTTTTATGTTGCCACAAGTGGTCCAGCCGTTGTTTGGGCCTGGCTGAGTCCATTGACGGTTTTCCCAGAGCTGGGGCTTTGCTCTCTGATTTTTCCAGCAGCTCCAGTTTGTCCAAATGTTACCAGTGCACACTGAGCAAGCTCCCCCAGGCTCCTGTGCTGATTTGCTGCCATGCTCACTGCTGGCCATATCCTTGGGCCCCTGGAGAGGTGGGGCAAGAGGCTGCAGTTAGAACAACAGAGGATACAACTTCACCCCAAGAAACTGTTTGATTTCCCTTGTCACTGCCTGGGTTCCTAACATACTGTAAATAACTGGGAGGTACTTAGTGAACACAAAAAGGGTATACCTGTGAAACTGTGCAAAAAAGCCTTATTGTTATACTTGTGTTTGAAATACACCCTTGAAATGGATTGGTCGTTTGAGAGGATGAATGGGTGTATGAAGTTATAAGGGTCCCAACTATATCAAGTTAATTGTGTCCTTTCTGGGTTTCTAAGCTGCATCACGATTGGTAAAGTAGACGTTCAGCAAAAATGAGGGAAACCCTCAATGAGATGGATTGTCACAAAAGCCAAAATAATGTCACCACCAATGAAGATGATGCAGGACCAGGCAACATTTTGTTCTGTTATACAGAAAGTCACCATGAACTGGAGCCAACTCAATAGCAACTAATGACAGCAACAACAAGCTGCACAACAGCAGGGCCTGGTGCAAGTGGAATTGGTGTTAAATACTGATGGGGTCATTAGTATCTGATGATGAATTCATCATATTTTACTGTATTTTTGTTGTTGTTTATTGTCCACTTTCCATGATGGACTTTAAGTTCTTCAAGGGCAGGAGTTGTGTTTGTCTTATTCACTGCTGTATCTTCTGGGTCTGAACCAGAGAAGGCCCTCAAATAAATCTTTATTGAATGAATTAATATGCCAGATCTTTAATCTTCAAGTTGCTACAGCCTTTGAGAGCCTGGAGACATTTTATACTGTACTAGTTCGCTCATGGCAGATGTTGTTAGCTGGGTATCCAGAAGCCATTCCCAATCCCTTCCTCCCTTCCTCCCTTCCTCCCTTCCTCCCTTCCTCCCTTCCTCCTTCCCACTACAGAGGGTGGAAAGTCTCCATGTAACACAGGCCTGGCCAAGTAGGAGTTTGCTGGGGTACTTCTGGGGATGACATTTTGCTTCCCGATAAAAGGTCAAACAAAAGAAGAGAATTTGCTGGTTTTGTCTTTCTCTCTTCTTTTTGCTATGAATGTGGACTGTACAACCAGGTGCTGTGTAACCATCTTGCAACAAATAGTGACAAGCATGAGGAGGAAAATCCGACAGCTAAGGATTGTAGAGCAGAAACATAAAAAGAGCCAGGGTCCTTGATGCTTCGTTAAGTCACTGAATGAAGTGACCGGAACCACCTACCTCTAGTCTTCTTTTTAAGAGAGATAACATAAACATCTGTAATGTTTAAACCAAGCAGCCCTGCTGGCACAACAGTTAAGCACTCAGTTGCTAACCAAAAGCTTGGTGGTTCAATCCCACCAAGGGACTCCACAGGTGAAAAGACCTGGCAATATGCTCCCATAAAGATTACATCCTAGAAAACCTTATGGGACAGTTCTATTCTGTAATATAGGATCCCTATGAGTCAGAATCAGCTTGATGGCACACAATAACAACGTTTGAACCATTATTAGTTGCATTCTATTCTCTATTACCTGCATTCAAATACTTCATAACTGATACACTTTTCTATCTCCCACACTAGACAGATAAGAGACTGTGTTTTCTTATTCCTAAGCACATACTCAAAACCTGGTACATAGTAAGAGCTCAGTCATTATTGAATGAATGAGTGATTGAACAAACAAATCAGGAAATGAATAAAAAAAGATTCAGAAGTTTATTGAGACAACAGGCATTGACTGAGCTTCTACTATATACAAGGCACTGCTGGTTGATGAAGGGCTGTTTTTAGAATTTATTATTTAGTTGAATATTGTAGAGCTATAGAAAAACGATCCAACAGAATGTGGAAATTATCAAACAATATCATCCATATTACATGCAAGTAAAATTTTGCTGAAGATAATTAACAAATGGTTGCAGCAGTAAATCAACAGGAAACTGTCAGAAATTCAAGCCGGATACAGAAGAGGACGTGGAATGAGGGGTATCATTGCTAATGTCATATGGATCTTGGCTGAAAGCAGAGAACACCAGAAAGATGTTTACCTGTGTTTTATTGACTATGCAAAGGCATTTGACTGTGTGGATCATAACAAATTACAGGTAACATTGAGAAGAATACTAATTCCAGAACGCTTAATTGACCTCATGAGGAACCTGTACACAGAAAAAGAGGCAGTCGTTCAAACAGAACAAGGGGATACTGCATGGTTCAATATCAAGAAAGGTATGCGTCAGGGTTATATTCTTTCACCATATTTATTCAATCTGTATGCTGAACAAATAATCTGAGAAGCTGGACTATATGAAGAAGAATGTGGCATCAGGATTGAAGGAAGACTCATTTACAGTCTGCATTATACACGTGACACAACCTTGCTTGCTGAAAGTGAAGAGGACTTGAAGCACTTACTGATGAAGATCAAAGACTACAGCCTGCAGTAGGAATTATACCTCAACATAAAGAAAACAAAAATCCTCACAATTGGACCAATAAGTAACACCATGATAAATGGAGAAAATACTGAAGTTGTCAAGGATTTCATTTTACTTGAATCCACAATCATTGCCCATGGAAGCATCAGTGAAGAAATCAAACAACGTATTGCATTGGGAAAAACTGCTGCAAAAGACTTCTTTAAAGTGTTAAAAAGCAAAGATCTCACCTTGAGGATTAAGGTGCACCTGACCCAAGCCATGGTATTTTCAATTGCCTCACATGTATGTGAAAGATGGATAATGAATAAGGAAGACTGAGGAAGAACTGATGCCTTTGAATTATGGTGTTGGTGAAGAATGTTGAATATACTACGGACAGTCAGAAGAATGAACAAATCTGTCTTGGAAAAAGTACAGCCAGAATGCTCCTTAGAAGCGAAGATGGCAAAACTTCATATCATGTACTTTGGACGTGTTATCAGGCGGGACCAGTCCCTGGAGAAGGACCCCAACCAACCAGTCAGCAAAAAAGAGGAAAACCCTCAGTGAAACAGATTGACACAGTGGATGCAACAATGGGCTCAAGCATAGCAATGATTGTGAGGATGGTGCAGGACTAGGCAATGTTTCTCTCTATTGTACATAGGGTTGCTTCAAGTCAGAACTGACTTGACAGCACCTAACGACAACAACATAGTATTTATAAGGTATTGGTTACATACTGTTGTAATATTTGTTTCTTGCTCTTTGATTTATATAAATGATGGTTTATCAAAGTATTTTCTGTTAAGTGCGTGTTGCTTGCTTATTTTCTTAATGCACACATACTCGTTCGTTCTTGAAACTTGAAGAAAAGTAATGGTTCTATGTTTCTCTATTATGTTTCTTAGTGGAACCCTCTCTGTGAAATATGGAAACCATTTTTCTTCTTTGAAATTAGCTAAAATTGGTTCCGCTGAGGATTGTCAAATTCTGGCTGTTTGCTGACATTGTTTCATTTAGAGCACTAGGATATGCACTATCCATGGGTTTTCAAAATGTTTGATGGTTGGAATTTTTTAATTAAAAAAAAATGTGGAGCCTTGATCAAACGGAAAGGTTTTGAATATACCTAATGCAAACTGTAATGAAGCAAAATTTAAACTAGCTTACAGTCAATGACCCATGATAGAAGAAGGTCTGAAACAACAAAAAGAATAGCAATAATGCAAATATTATGTTAATAAGTCTAGGGATTGAGTATGGGAATTACAATAGAATTTCTCTTTTCCTTTCATGCTGTTCTTCATCAAGACCCAAGTAAAGCAAGTATAATAAATTTTCTATCAATGGGTGGCAATACTTGTATTGTTTGCTTTTAAGAGCGGGCCTTGATTGCATTTAACAGTAAATACACTGATAGCTAATGAGGATGAATATGATTTTTTTTAAAGCAATCAAATCCAGAAATAATACGCTACCAGATCCAGAAATAATGTGCTTGTGCAAACATAAGATATAAAATGTGACAGAAGAAATCAGTAAAAAACCAACCAACCAATCAACAACAACAACAAAACTAGCACTACTTGCAAAAATGTTCCAAGAAACCCGAGGAACATTTTCTCAAACACAGAAGGATTCTCTCTGGGATGAGACAACCTAGCGGCCCACAGTAGAGGGATGAATGGTCATGTAGCCTGAGGTCTAAAAATAAGATGGAATACTCTATTGTCATTAAAAATTTCAAGTCCAGGGACCTTGCCAGCTCAAGGAAATGTCTACATGAAATAAAGTTAAGTGTCATTTACCAAGACTTCCGGGCAACATGGTCCTATAGTCAGAAGCACCACTCCATCCCTCCACAGCAAAGATCAGAAAAACTAAGTCAAACAGAGTCACATGTCAATCTTGAAACCCTAAGCATCAAATGAAGAGATAAAGAATTCAGCCAAGCACCAAATGGAATAAGAAAATGACCAAGAACAGAGAGCGAGGAGAGATACATGCAGAGGTCCCCTATCAGCTACTGCAGCACAGATCTGCCATCTTGGACTCCTACTGGAGATCAGCGAACAGGGAGTATGAGAAAGCAGCTTCACAGAGCTTCCAGCAGGAGACAGAACAACCGGTAACCAGCGCTATAGGCTTTCCCACCCTGTACCCTTCTTCACCCCCACTTAGCCTCTTCTGCTTCCTGCAGCCACAGTCTCTCGGCCAGGAAGCACCAGCTTCACCCCGGTGTCACTTGGATTCCACACACCCACACAGGCCGGCTCCCTGAGTGCCTTTTGTTGGCTGCTGGTGTTGCTTTTTTCTGCTTCTTTAGATTTCTTCCTTACCTCTCACCACCTACCCCTCCTTTCTCTCAAATACCTGGCTCCGTGCGCCAACCTTGCTTCCCACCTCATTTTTCTTTAGCCTGCAGTTTGGACAGCAAGGAGAACCCTTGTCTGTTTAATAAGTTTGTGAACAAAGGCTGACTGCTTCCCTTGTCAATAAACAAACATTATCTGCTTCTGTTTCTCTGCTATATTGAGTTTTTGCTTACCCAAATTTGTTATATAAAGACTTCATGTACCCAGGAAAAAGAAATGGTAAGGCTGTGTAAGCTGGCAGCCCTGGGTAGAGTTGTGAAGTCAGCACAGTTTATTTCTCGGAGGTCCTTGCTACTCCTTTATGTATACTTTCCCCTCGTTCAAAGGCCCAGACAGCTCATGTAGCCACTGTTTTCATCTTTCATCAATCCACTAAAGGCCCAATGAATTTCCTCTCAGGGTTATTTAAATAAAAATTAAAAAATAAAAACCCGCATGAGAAAGGTCATAGACAGGAAATGCAGTTTAAAGACTGAATTTGAGGCATGGAGGTGGGGTATATATTTGGGGATGAGAACTTTAACTTTCTGGCTCAAGGTAAAACAACTAAAAAGAAGGAAAAACAGGCTCAGAAGTCAGATTTGAGGAAAGAAGTCAGTGCAATGAAAGGAGTGAGGATGAACTCAGCTTTATCTCCCCATAAAAGGGTACAGGTTCCCCCAAAAGGATGGGCCAGAAAATGCCCCAGGATTGTTGCTGATGTGTGATGCAGTATGATGCCAATCAGAAGAAAGAGGATAAAGTCAGGGGAAGGACAAGGAAGAGGGTCAGGAGGGAAACTACTCACACCAAATAATCAAAGCTGGGTCCTCTCTGGAAGGTTCTCCTGCAATGAGAATGGTATGGCCAAAATCCGAATTTTCTCCAGGGTAGCCACAACAAAGTCAGATTGGCTGGATAGAGTGACTGCTACTTGCTCTCCAAAGTTTTCCATCAGAGTATGGTTGCCAGAACCATAGCTCTCCTGACAATCCCTAAGACAAATTGTTGATCCTCCCTTTGACTCAATAATCCTAATTTTTCTAGGAGGCTTAGTGATAGTGGTCATTTACCTTTCAGTCAAAAACTTCAAAATAAGACATCCAGACTTCTAGTATCACAAGGCAGGAAAGGACATTTATTGAAAAATCTAGAGACAGATATGAACATTCTGCAAAAGTTTATTAGCTCTGTTAAGATCATGGAGCAGGTTGGCAGCAGAACTGGAGGAAAAAAACTGTTTTCTGTACTGTATACCACACTCACTCATTTATCTGAGGAACCCAGGTTTGGAGGAAAGAGTGACACAAAATCCTTAGCATCTTATGCTACAAGAGGCAGTCCCACCGCCTTCAATGTTGAAAATCTAAACTCATTCAAATGCCTCTAATTCTAAAGTTTTTTTTCTTTCAGTACCTCTTTCCATCTAAAATTTGTATTGTTGTTGGCTCAAACACCGCTTTCTGATTGCCCTTGCTGCTTGCTGAGAATGCAGTCTCCAAAGCACTCTGTTTAATCTTTGAATCAGCTCAAGAAGATGGAATTACCATCTCTGGAAAACTGCAGTCTCGTTTCAAGGAACTCGCTGCAGCTGCAACAATAAGACGGAAATGTGACTGGTTTGGACTCCAAACTTCGGAGGAGGCAAGGATTAAATGTATGGGATTAAGAGAGCCTCACTTGCCCCAGTGAGTAGAATGATCACATAAATCACAGGCTAACCTTGGCTTTGCTCAGCTCATATTAAACTATATAGCATCGCAGCCTGCCCTAATCAGGATTCGTCATCTTGAGCATCAGGATGGAAGATGCAGATGCCAGGGAGGGGCTAAGGGGAGAACAGAAGATGAGGAGGAAATGAATAATTTTGGTGACAGTGACTACTATTTTGATAGGAACCAGAATGTCTGCAATATTTCAAGAGCCATATATAAGGGCAATAGCTGTTGGACATGTGCCTTCCAATTTCAAAATGTGCCTGACCATTAGAACGCTGATAAGCGTTGGGGGGAGAGCAGCTGGAACTCCGTGAATTGCTTGTGTTTCCTTTCTTTATATTTACTCCTAGATCACATTTGCAGCTGCTTTTATCTGCTCTTTAGAAGTTCTTGTATTTGGGGAATCATTAGTTGTAAAATAAATACCTACTCACTGACATGGAAATGTAATTTATTAGCCAGCTACAGAACTGGTTGTCTGTTAGCGCATATCTGGTGACTCTGGAAATTTCCACTCTTCTCAAGATGCCATTTATGATAACTCAAGTTTATCGCACCCTGTCATGCCCCCATATTGGTGCCCTGGGCTAAGACTTTAAAAATAATACTCTCTTCAAGGGAAAATAAAAAGATTATGTTACCCAGATTATGTTATATTATGTTATAAAAGATTATGTTATCCATATTGATGGAGAGATGGAGAGATGGAGAGGTTTTTAAATAAAAACCAGAGCCCTGAAAGAATGTCCAGCAGAGAAGAGCCAGTATGTAAATACAGTTGCAAAAACAAGGCCACTGAAAAAGAAGAGGTAGCCTGATCTTGTTAAAATGGGGTCAATACATGTTGAGATCTTAGGCAACACAGAGGAAGTTAGGGAAGGCAGAGGTGAAACTGTCAGGAAACCAACCCCAAGGTGTCTAAGGCACAGTGCCGCAGGATGCAGCAAGCTTAGGTGTGGTTCAGAACAAGTTGGTCCAAACCAGTGGGTAGGGCATGGTGCTGAGAAGTTCCAGACAGCAACAGTGGGCAGTAGCGTGGGTGTTGGTCACAACTGCAGCGGTCATGGGACAAGAATCCAGATCAGGCTGTGTCAGGGCCACAGCCAAGTAAAATGAGGTTCACAGTGTGCCAGCTATATACAGAGTCAGAAGTTCTAGGCTGAGTAACTAAGCAGTTATGGAGCAGGAATCAAGACCTCTGAATGGGCTCAGTTTCAAGAGAGTGAGTGTGATGATGCTTCCATTTCAAAGTTACATTAGGCCCAGGACTCAGCCTCTCACTATCACGTGGAATCCAAATTCATTCCAAATCACACTGGAGGGCAGGGCTGAGGCTGCCTGTCCCCTTCCTGTTATGGTCAGGACTGGACCAGGGGTTGGCCCCGTAGTGGGCATATGTTATTTGTCTGCCCAATGGTCTTTCCTTTGGGAATGACTTCTCTATGATTTAATGTGGTTAGGGTATTGCCCTGCCAATGCTCAGAGGTGGGGATGTACTCATATCTGGCCAATCAGATTACTCTACTCCCGTCCCACAGTGATTTATCCAGTGGTAGACATATCACACAATCTGAGCTAACCCTTCTACTGAAGGTCTTCTTCAACTACTACTATTAGCGTTTATTGAGTATTTACCATGTGACAGGGACTGTTTTAAATTCTTCAGATGTATTGACTCATTTAATTCTCATTACAATTCTGTAAGGTAATACTATTACTATCTCCACTTTTTCAGATGAAGGAGCTACTACAAAGACAGATGGAGTAATTTCTCCAAGATCACACAGTTAGTAGGTGATGAAAACAGATTGAATAACTAGGCAATCTTGTCCAAAGTCTATGATATTAACTTTTACACCTTTAGGAAAGGTATACTTGCTTCCTCCAGATTGTAAACTATAAGAATAATGTTAGCTGGAGCTACCAGTGGCCATCTTTCTGAGCCACAAGATTGGAGTTGTCTGCACTGCGGGAGAATAAGGCCATACTTTGTAAAAGGGAGAGAAGAGAGAAAGATAGAAACCTTTATAATATTGAGTTCCTGGATCTAGGTGTGCCTGAAGCCATTTAACCCATGGACTTCTCAGTTACATGGACCAGTAAATTTCCTTTATTGCTTAAGTTAGTTAGACTTGGGTCTTTGTCACTTGCAAACAAGAGTCCTAATATAGGCTTGTCTGTAAGGTACTTCAGTACGCACTGGGAGATGGGGGAAGGTAAGAGCAGAAGAAATGAGTCAGAGTGTGTCAAAGACAGACTGACATCCTATGACATGCACACAATTGTTGGGACGGTCCACAACTCCAGTTGTTCTCACTTGACTAGTGTGCCCTGTCTCTGTGATGGTCTGTGAACATACTGACTCTCCCTCCACAATGTCAGCTGAGCCACTGGCGAGAAGTCTAAAGCTAAGGCAATCACTTAACTAGGAGAAAATGCTTGATCTGCCTCCTCAATGCCTGGGTCTATTGCACACTGCAACCTGCAGAATGTTGGTTGAACACAAAAAGGCCATACCTGTGAAACTGTGAAAAGCGAGATAATTGCAATGCCTGTCCTCCGAATACGCCTACATTCTCCTGTAAAAGTTTGGTGATTGCTTAATTACTTAGTTGGTCCCTCAGGAATACGTAAGTAGATTTAAGATTTGTTCCACCTTTGACTAGTAAAAGTGCTCTTTCCAGGTTCCTGGGCTGCAGAGTAGTGGGGCTTGGTGGGTCTTAACCTTAGAGTTAACACAGGTGAAGTCCTTAGGACAGTTTCTGACTCTTAGTAAGTGCTCATTACCCAGACACCATTCTTCTCTTCTCTTCTTGATTTTCCAGTGATTCTGTAATACTGGTATTACTTTTCAAATTAAAACAAATTGCTGACTATCCCAAGAGGAAACACAAACTCTTTACTTGGAAATTAAAGCAACAGCAGTTGCTGCCCAGTCAATTCTGACTCATGGTGACCCCATGTGTGTCAGAGTAGAACTGTGCTCTATAGGGTTTTCAAAGGCTGATTTCCCTTCCCCACCTCCCCAAGAGAGATCACCAGGCCTTTCTTCCCAGGAACCTCTGTGTGGACTTGAATTTCCAACCTTTTGGTTAGCAGCCCAGTGTGTTAACTATTTGTACCACCCAGGGACTTTTACTTGGAAATAGTTCCCCGTAAAACCTGGCTTTATGGACCGGAGGGCAATTTCTTAATCTAATAACAGATTCTATCATAGAAGGAGTACAGAGGGATTTAACAACAGTGTGAAGTACTGGAAGAAGAATCTCCAATCAATATTCCCACACATGGATAAGTGTTAGAGCTGGAAAAGATTTTGAATTCAAATTTCAAAACTGGAGAAACTGAGACCAAGTAAATGCCCAGGGTCACACAGCTGATGAGTAACAACTTGGCAATTAAATGATCAGGTTGGTATAACTAAATTGTGCCAGCCTCTCAGTCTACATTGACAAACAGTGAGAATGATTAAATTCCTATACTTTTGGTGTGTGTTATAATCCAATTTTTAAAATCTGAATTAGCTGGTTAATTATCACAATTTTCTCATCACCAAATGAACTAGCTTGAAAAGCAGAAAGCGCTTGGGCAGCAAAAACCTGTGGGACACTGTAGCTGGGAGGAGTTTAGGAAATTAAATCAGGGTGGGGAAGAATGGATTAAACAGATTTCTTTACTGTAGGACTTCCCAGAGCCTTGTTTGTGCTAACGTGCATTTTGATTCTCCAAGTGGATATAGCATGCAAACTTTCTCAAACTTATTTGACCATAGAGCCTTTTTTTTCCTCAGCAAAACTATTAAAATCTGAAGGTGTCCTGAACACTATCTAGGAAACCGTAGAGCAGATCTCTAGGGTCCCTGCCTGGGTTCACATTTTACTCTATAAATCTTAATTATGTTCCTGCTAGCTGAGGCCCAGAGTGACAGATCCTTCACTTTCTGCTCAGTGTACCTCAACTCCCCTCACTACCGGGGTTCCTGCAGGGACCTCCTGTTCCTGTTCTCTCTCACGCCCTTAGTGTGGGAGGGAGAAGCCAGAAACTGCAGCTGCCGCCCCAGGCCCTCAAACCCCACTCCCAGAGCTGCAGCTTTGAACTCCTCCCCATCCCCCACCCCACCCCGTGTAATTATAAAGTATGGGTTCAGTTATTTACTTTCCCTGCTCCATGCAGAGTGTGCGCCTGAATAACACAGCTCACAAGTCTGCCCAGCTTTTCTGCTGCAAGGTCTGGGTTAAAAAGATTACAACCCTCTATCATTCCAGTTTTCAAAGAAACCACTACTTATACAGCTTAAAAAAAAAAAAGAATGGAAACAATGATTCTCTGTCCTCTCAGAAATGCAAGCAGAATTGTAGAATTAAGACGTTTACATGGATTTTGTTGTTTCTGACAGCCCCAAATTGCCTCATTTAGAAAGGTAGAAAATAAAATGCCTGTGTTTCTCGAATTTCTAGGAACCAAGCCTGGCAGCTGGTTCCCTGTTGTATTTTAGAGCTTGAAGCAAGAAAAATTACAAGCAAAGTGGTGTCAATTTGCTCTATTTATCTTGGGAATTAGCTTTAAAGTTTAATTGTCAGAGACAATGACCTCTATACTCATGAGACTCCCCAGGGAGTTACAAAAGCAGACTACTTGAGTGGAATGTGAATGTCATGCTGGAGTGAATCCGCAGTGCCTGAAGGAAAATGCTTCGCCCAGAAGGATGAAGCTGACCCTACAAGCTTCTGTACTTTATTTCTCAACGCTTGGATCAGGTTCCTAACCCACTGCTTCTGTCTGATCCATGGTTCTGCTGTTGCGCTGGTCCCAGAATTGCCTGTGGATGTGCCTTGCCACAGAGAGACAACAAATCCTTGAAATAAGCTGAGCTAGGGTCTAATGAATGACCCCATTCAGCTCCTGAAGGCCCCTAAAGACATGGTGCAGTGGCCAGAGGATGGGTGGGAGAAGTTCTACTCAGTGTTAGAGAAGTTCTGCTCACTTAGAAAGGTCCCTGGACAGGGTTTTGTCTGGAAACTTACCCTCAGTCTGGCAGAATTTGGAACAAACATTTGGCTGAAAACATATATTATCAAATTAATAGAACAATTGTAGGATAGAGAAAAATAAGTCAGAAAACAAAAACGCAAGTATACAGCTCATAAAGTCTACTTTATGGAAGTAGTACAATGCTGAAAAAGTATGTATTGTACTCAGTGGAATAACTACCCCCACCCCAATCTGCCCTAGCCCAATCCATCTTGCACATATTTAACTTTAAAAAAAAAAAAAAAAAGGAGGAAAAGAAAATCATTTGAGCAAATAATATCCAGGCCTATGCTGTGGTCAGTGGTAAAACCAGATACTCAGCAGATAACATCACTGTTGTAAAGAGGTAACAGTGAGCAGCTAGGAGAGGCATGGGCATTTTGAGAACAGGCTTTATATGTACAAAAAACTTTGTTGACTGGCCCCGCCCTAAATCATTGCCTTGTAAAAGAGCAGCCCAGTTAGAACAAAAACAATAACCCTGAACTAGATTCCTCGCCGGTATACACAACACCCTTCTTTCCTGGAATCTGTTAGCCCAAGAACTGGGAAATAAGGTTAAGTAGTCTTTCTTTCACTTAAAAAACAAAGTAGAGCTGATTAATTGATAGCCTTGACTAGGGAATGGTCCTTCTCTCTTTGCTAACGCTGTTCCCTTTGGCCAAAGCACAACTTCAGGAAGGACTTTAATGGGATGATGAGGCACATGGAGACTCACACTTGGCAAACCTGATTAGCCAAATCAATCTTGGTAATCAGTGACAGATATTGATATTGCAGCTAGATCAACTGGATCTCCGACTGGTTATAACAGACCTCCAGAATAGTTAGCTTTTATTGGTAATAATGATTAACAGGAAGGAGAGGAAGAGGATATTTGGGAATCATGCAATTTATCTTCTTAAATTGGGAGCAAGTAAGAAGCCAATGGAAGAGGAAAAGAGAAAACATAAGGCAGAAAAAGAGCTTTTGTGATTTGGCACCTGAGAAAAACTAGGTTGCAGAGAGTAGTGCCAAGTTTCCAAGATTTACCTGTTCTGAGTGATTCCAAAACCCTGTGGAGCAACATTTTTAATCAACAGTTCTCAAACAGCCAATTTAAGGACCCATGAAGGCTAATCAACTGGGGAAATCTTTAAATATCCAGATTCCCAGATCTACCTACAAAGAAAGTCTAGTATATAACTGTCTTGGTCAACTACTGCTGCTACAACAGAAATACCTTAAGTGGATGGCTTTAACAAAGAGAAATTTATTCTCTCACAGTCCAGTAGGCTACAAGTCTAAATTTAGGGTGTCAGCTCCAGGGAAAGGCTTTCTCTCTCTGTCGGCTCTAGGGGAAGGTCCTTGTCATCAGTCTTCCCTTGTTCTGGGAGCATCTCAGCATAGGAACCTCAGGTCCAAAGGATGCACTCTGCTCCTGCTGCTGCTTTCTTGGTGGTATGAGGTCCCTATGTCTCTCTGCTCGCTTCTCTCTTTTATATCTCAGAAGAGATTGGCTTAAGATACTATCTAATCTTGTAGATCCCATCAACATAACTGCCACTAATTCATTTTATTACATCATAGTGATAGGATTTACAACACATAGGGAAATCACGTCAGATGGCAAAATGGTACACAATCATACAACACTGGGAATCATGACCCAGCCAAGCTGATAGACATTTTGGGGGGACACAATTCAATCCATGACAATGACCAAGGAAACTTTATCCTCGTCCCATCCCCCCACCCCCCTACCCCCCACCCCCGCTGGGGTTTTGGAACTGGACTTCGAACACATTTGGATATGAACAAGTAAGCCATGGGGAGCCATTGAGTCAGAATTGACTCTAAGGCAACTAACAACAACAACAACAACAACGCACTAGAGCAAAATGATGAAACAGGTCATTAAGGGAACAGTTTGGCAGTACAGACACAATGGCCTGGAGCAGTTCTTCTCAAATTTAATCTACATACAAGTGACTTATGGATCTCGTTAAAATAAAGTTTCTCATTCAAAATGTCTGGCAAGGCCTGAGATTCTTCATTTCTAACCAGCCCTCTGGTGAGGACAATGCTGCTGGTCTTCCAACCACACTTTGAAAAGCAAAGCCCTGGAAGACAACTGAGGCTGGAGTTCAAGAGCTTAGAGGCTCTTGGTGTGGTACAATGGGCTGCAGGGATCAAATCAACATATTTTCCGGGAGCCAGATTCCAGCCTGAATCTAGAGGAGGCTGTGAAGCATAATAGAAAGAGCCTTCACCTGAAATCAGGAGTCCCAGCTCGGCGCTAATTATCTATGGAAAATCAACTAGCTTGAGAAAATTGCTTTTCTCCTGAGTCTCTGTGGCCACATTGGAAAAATGAGAGGATCGGATTATGCTCTCTGAAACACTTTCTCATTCCATGATCCTAAATCCTCAGACTCCCAGCCTCAGACCAACTTAGGTGGCCTTTTCTAACTCTGCAGGTTATTTGTTACGGTATTTTAAAGAATCAGCATGAGTATTTTACATCCTTTTGGTATGTTTCTGTAAAACATACATGTCCTTCCTATGCATCAACTGTATACATTACTATTTAGACATGCAATTACACCCTAAAAGGGGGAAATGCATTTGTATGTGGGGGGTTGATAAAACAAAATGCTATTGTATACAGACTGAAAAACATTATACTTTATTTTTTAAATATTGTAAGGGCTGCTGTAAACAAGTCATAGCTTACAGATGTATGTAAAAGCTGCACAAATTGTGCACATTTACTATCTGGAGAAAAAAAAACTTCGTTTTAAAAATTGTTTGGACTGTGTGTTCTTTTCCTTTTAAGCAGGGTGGGGAGCCAAAGGAATTGAATTACAGGGTAGAATATAAAATACCTCCTTTAAGGAAATAAATGTGTAATAGGAACTATCTAGCCAGTTCTCTCAGGCAGGGAATCCCCCAGGGCTTGTGTAAATGTGTATAAGTATGTCCTCAGTGTCACTCCAGATGTTTCTGCAGGGAAGGATTCCTTCTCCCTGCACATTGGCATCAAAGCCCTGCATGTAACCTCCATGTTCAGACTTGCCCCAAGTCAAGTAACATCCTGAAGGGTGACCCCAGGTAAGACTGGGGAGCCACAGGCCCTTCTCGGCCCCCCTCCCTATACACCTGGAAGGTCATGTTGCTAAGAATCCTCCTAGACTTGTAGAAAAGAATCCAGCCTGTAAGTATTAACACAGGATAAGGATTAAAGGCAAAGTTAACTCACCAGGCACAGAAGTCAGGCCAGGACAGCTTGAAATGGTAATTAAGTCTCTCCACACTCTTTGGAGATTGTCCTTGGCTCTAGCTGAGGCAGGGCCTTCCCTGCCATGGGCGGCGGGGGGGGGGGGGGGGGGGCTGCTTGCAGTTTTGACACTGCCCCTCAGGGTAACCTGAGCTGCACATTTTTGTGTAGCCTCTGACTGCAGTTTCTGGCCTTTGCAGTTTCCCCCACCCTCAAGCCTGCTTTACATGGTGGGTGACAGGGCAAGGAAAAATCCAGTTCTTCAATACAGGGACTTTTCCACTAGTATGTACCACCTTATTTTTCATCCCATCTTCCAAGGAAAGAATGAATTGCTCCTGCAGAAGACCCCCCACTCAACCCACCTGACACGCCGTGATGCATCGCAGAAAGGGAATACTGCCATGTGGTATGAGGAGTATTCCCCACAATCCACAAGAGTTTCCCCAGCCAAGATCCTGACACCTTTTCTCTCCCAGCCTGACACACCTCCTTTATGCACACCTCCCCACTCCAAGCAGAAAGTCACATACCAGCAGTCACAACTAAGAGTGAACAAGTAAGGGGCAAGTGGTGGCAATATACTCAGAGGTTTCAAGAAAGAAGTCTAGTCCTGCCACAGCAAATAATGCTTCTTGTTGTTGTTCTTAGGTACTGTGGAGTCAATTTTTGACTCATAGCTACCCCATGTGACAGTGAAGAACTGCCCCATAGGGCTTTCCAAGTTGTAATCTTTGCAGGAGCAGATCACCAAGTCTTTTTCCCTCATAGCTGCTGGGTGGGTTTGAACCTCCAACCTTTTGGTTAGCAGTCAAGTGTTCAACTGTTGCACTACCAGGGCTCCATATATAATGCTTAAAACACATAAAAAGCAGCAAACAGGACACAGAAAACCATTCAGAACCAATGACCATGATCATGATGCCAACACATATGAGATAGCATATCTCAGGCCTAGACACCCTGTGGCAGAGACTGATGGTCATCCCTCAATATCCATTCTCCTCTTCTACATTTATGGAGCCCTGGTAGCACAGTGGCTAAGAGCTTGGCTGCTAACCAAAACGCCAGCCATTCGAATCTACCAGCTGCTCCTTGGAAACCCCATGGGGCAGTTCTACTCTGTCCTATAAGGTCAGTAGGAGTCAGAATCAACTCCACAGCAAGAGGTGGTCGGTCATCGACTTTTCCCAGTCTCCCTTGCAGTTGCGTATGGTTACGTGATTAGGTTCTGGCTTCTATGGAGTCTCCTTAAAAAGAAGAGGTTTGCTTTTCTTCATGTCTACCTCCTTCTGGCAGGCTAGAATGTAGCCATCTTGGATCATAAAGTGAAATACATGTCTTGAAGTTGGTGGAGCAACGAGATATAAGAAGTCCAAGGATCTGATCATGAGAGAGTCATCTACCAAATTGACACTGGCTTATCTATGTTTATGTGAGAGAGAAATAAACTTCTCTGTTGTTTAAGCCCATGTTATTTTGGATTTTCTGATACTCACACCTTAATTGGATTCTAGCTGATACAATTCCCTTCCCTTTAAGGTCTCCTGTATCATGCCATCCCAGAATTAATTGCATCATTGTTTCATGACACAGTGACATCCAAAATAAAGACTTTGAAATCTAAAAAATCTATTCATCATAGAGCCACATCATATATTCTCTAATTATAATAAAATTAAACAAGACTACAATGGAATATAATGCACAGTACAGTATTCCTGCTTTTCACTAAACAATGAAAATTGGAGACAATTTCTCTTGGTGAAAGTCTTACTATCAAGGCAGATGACTGACTTTTTATCTAGAAACACTCACTGCAGTGACTTAATCTGTATATTCTTGATAATCAGATACTAGGCATTGAGTCAAATTTCTTCCCCTCAGCTCCTCTCCAAGTTCTTGCAGGAAGGGGAATAATAATTAATGTGCCGATAAGGATAGTTCATGTTAATGGGTGAGAAAGAATCAAAACTACTATACATCCATTTTATTTAACTCTCAACATGGCCTTAATTTGCAGCTTTAGAAACTGAGGCTCCAGCAAGTAACATGACTTGCCCAAGATAACAGAGCTATTAACTGGGGACCTTAGATCCAGGTTTTCTGATTCATCCTGTTTCATAATTGCCTATTTATTTGTCTGTTTTCCCACTAGACTGTAACTCCTTATTCGTTCTTGTATTCCCAGCATCTGCCATAGGACCTACCACCTTAAACACTTCAATAAATATGTGCTGAATGAATGACCAAGTCCAAAATCCCACTCTGTCATTGCCTCCTTGCGTTGCCAGGCAAGCTAATACTCTTGATATATTCCAGGTCACTCCCAGGCCATATGGCCTGTCAAGAGAATGTGGTCAAGGATGAGACAGAGGGGAGCAGTATTGGTGAACACACCCACATGACACACTTGCATTCTCTTCCACACTCTCCTGGGCCTGGGCGGGCCCACCACGTAGGGCATTTGGATGTGCGCCTCACAGCCTGGGAGACAACTTGCACTTTATGTACTTTTCCAGGGAAAAGAAAGGGCAACAGTGGCCTAACACATGTTAAAAACGCTGCTGCCTGGTGTCCTGACATCATAGCATCCACCCAGTCTGATTCCTGGAGGTGGGCCCTCTTGCCAAGCATGGGCAGGGGAGCGTGTAGGAAGACAGGACATGGGGAGAGAGGTTAGGCAGCTGTAAAATTGACTATGTGGCTGAGACACACAGTGTGACCAGGCTTCATGTAACAGGGTATGGAGCAGGACTGGAATGGGGTCTCTTAGCCTCTCATATGGGTGTGACTCTAGATCCACTGGAGATGTCTCTGTGTTGGGCTCAAATGAAAAGATACTAGAGCTCATCACTTCTTGTAAGACCTGGATTCTCTGAAGCTGGGGTCTGAGCACAATTTGGTTCCAAGCTCTTCCAAGGAACAAAGAGAATGGGGCCAGTCTAGCCATCTACCACTTCCTTTACCCCACCCTCCAGCAAGGCTGGTAGAGGAAAAAGGGGCTTTTTCCTCTCTTTGGCTTCTTAAATATTCAGGAGGTAAAACAGGCTTGAGTGAGCTACAGTCGCTAATCATGAGGAATCTACGGCTAAATTATCACCTGGCATGATGGAAATAACATTATTGTGAAATGTTGTCATGATATTAAGGTCTTCCACTTGAAAAGCCAAAAGTTAAGCCTGTGCTGGCATTCACTTTCCAATAAATGAGCTGGCTTAAACACTGACTTTCTCTCCTCGACTTGTAAAAATGACCTAAAAATGTAAGAGGGAGTTCAATAAATGTATTAAAGATTGCTATTAAGTACAAGTGCTTTAAGAATTTAACAAACCCGAGGGAAACTAACCTTAAAGCTCCACCTTATTTCCCCACTTACTTCCCCTACCAGGCCCCCAAGTCAGAAAGAAAGTCCAGGGTCTCAAAGGATAACACCTGGTACATAGCAGACACTCAAAAATATTTGTTGACAAGGGATTGCATGGGTCGATGAGTTGGCACCTCGTAGTCATTTTTTAGGAGTTTGCTGAGTTGGATTAGATTCAAGAATACTGTATTAATCCTCTGGGGAATATTCACAGGCAAATAGCTACAGAGATATACATTTTCCTTGGTTAAAACTTGTATCTTCCTTTAAATACTGTCCTTGACATTTCTTAAGTAAGCGCTGGCTGCTCTGAATGCTACTATGTCAAACCATCTGCACTGGGAAGCAAAATACTATTGAGAAATATGATCACTAGTAGTAAACACATTGTCATGCCTGACCATTATACATTTTACATTTTGAAAACCCTCATAAGAAAAGGTCATTTTAAAATAACAACTCTTTGTCAAAGCAGAGCTGAGCTCTTTTATAAAATGTATGATTATAGTCAAAATAAACACTTATTTTTATTTGTGGGCGTTTTCAGTGACTTCCTTGCATTGATTCACTAAAATGAAACCCTATTTTCTGATTCCGGAAATAGACGACAAGAGGCTGCTAGTTAGACCCGATTTTTGAGGGACTCGTCAATGTCTGCAAGGCAAATCACCTTCTTCTCGCTCTCCCTGCCACAACCAGAAATCTCGGAGGGACGCAAACGATCTAGTGGAGGTGGCTCTCCAGCTGGCTGAAGACAGAAAGTTTGTGTCTTAGACAGTGCAAAGTGAAAGTGTCAGGGAGGTTGATCCGGCCTAAAAAGATTAAAAAGTGTGAGTTTCATTCGGATTTTTAGCTGCGGGGGGGGGGGGGGGGAGGGATCGGGGATAAAATGTCTAGTGTTACCAAAAGAAAGGTAAGGGACTATGACCCAATCTTAAGGTGATACATCAGCAGGGTCGAGGACCATGACCTCGGTACACCTGGCCGCGGGGAGCTGGGCAGTTCTCGACAAGAGGACGCAAAATTCCAGCGGCTGGCACCGAGCGAGTGAACGGAACGTGAGCGTCGGTTTCCGCTGTCCTGAGAGCGTCCTGCGCAGCCTCAGGGAAACCCAAAGGCACACAGGCTCTGGAACAACCCAGGTAGCAGCGCCGAGTCCCGGTCCACACACTATTCCGCCGGTTGTGGCACTGCTTCGCCCCCGGCCCAAGCACTCTGACCCAACGGAGGGAGGACAGGTAGAGTGTGGGCAATGCGTGTCAAGTAGTGTGTGAAAGCGTGTGCAGCAGTCAGACACTCAGAATCACTAGGATGAGACGAAAAGCATAAACAGAAGAACGTCAACCTGGACGAGGAGGAGAGGGAAGCGTCCCCAAAAGCCAGAAACTGTAAAATAAGGCGCGATGCTCCTGCTGGATTCTTAACAAGGATAGTTCCTGAAATCAAATCAAGCCTAGTATTAGATTATAATAATAATTAACAAAAGACTGGCCATTAAAGGCGGAGAGACTCGTATTGCTTTCTTCCTCTCTCTCTCCCCCCTCACCACACATCCCGATCCGACTCCTTGCGGGGAAGGGTCGCACCTAGTTCACCTGGGTATCCTCAGCAAGTTTCCCAGGACGTGGGAGGTGCCCCCGGAACAATGAATGGAAAAATGAACGAGTGAGCGAATGAACGAATGGGCGAATGAATGAATGAATAAGTTGTCCTAGGTCAGACGTTTACAAGTGCTTTCTCTGGAGAGAAGGTAGAAGGGGAGGAGAGGAGGAGGAGAGAGAGCGAGACTTGAAAGATACCGATACAGAAAAACCTGCGCGCGCCCCCACCATTGTCCCCAAATGTCAATTTGATATAGGTCGGTGGTTAGCGGGCTTCCGAATCGCCTAGGGGGCTTGTTTAAACACAGATTGCAGGGCCTCACTCCTAGAGTTTCTGATTCAGGAGGTCGGGCCCGAGAATTTACATTTCTAACAAGTTCCAGACCACGCTGCTGCTGCGGCAGCTGCTGGACCACAGTTTGAGAACCGCTACTCTAGATAATACCTCAGGACTGATCCCTGCAACCCAAAGAAAAGACCTCTGCAGCGAGGCAGCGAGGGTTGGAAACTCCAAGGCATTCGAAGCTCCGGCATTTTAAAATTGACCATGTCTACCGGAGAGCTCCAGCCAGCACAATGCCGCATAGGAATGGATCTCATTGGAAATCAATATTTTTTGTTTCAATTCCATCAGTGTTCAAGCGTTGTTAAGTTGGTTTAAAAAAAAAAAAAGTGAAAGCCTAATAAAAACATAGGTTTGCAGTTTCTGCGCTAGCCTTCCCGGAAGATGATCCTTTTGGCGTGCGCAAGGGTCAGTACCACCCTGGGCATGTGGGGCAGCCCAGAGAGGGACACCATTCGCAGGGCCCTCCCTCTTGGGAGGCTCCTTGGTCTTGCCTTCTGCCATCAATGTCTTCTGTAAACCACTAGAGAAGCACCATGAATTCAAAGCTGTCCTTTGACCCGGGAGCCTAGGAGGTGATCTAGCCCTCTCTGGTGAAGCAAACTGCAAGAGGTCCGCTTCCCTGGGAGCACTGGACAGCGAAAGCGTGCTCAGTCCCCGCGAGCCCTGGAAGCCCGCGCCAGTGCCCGCACTATCAGAGGATGGTGCCAGCGTCGCGACCGCGGCCATCACGTGCCAGAGCCAGCCCGCTGCTTGCTTGCGTCCCCCAGGGACCTCTCCCAACTCCCGGCGGTGAGAAGGTGCGGGGCTGCTCTCACCCTCTAGGGCCGCAGTGGCACCGTTTAACTCTAGAAGGTCTGACAGATCGTGGAGGCGGCCTCGAGTCCGCTCTGGGCCTCGCTGCTACCACGGCCGAGAGCCTCACCGCGGAAATCCAAAGCCGGATTGGATCCGGGCTTACGGAAGGGTCTGCCCAGGCTTGCCCACCCCCACCCTTGGCTAGGTAACTCTCCCCAACCCCCTACCTAGTCTTCGGCCTCCCCCGGCAGCTATCCCTTCCCGGGGACTCGGCGCCCCGCAATGCTGGGGACTGACAGAGCGCTCGCCGCTGCCTCCCGCGGAGGACGCCACCTCTGAACGCCCTGGGCCCAACATGACCCTCACCCCCTCTCTGCTCCAATGGAAGAGCCTACGAGGCAAGGCCGGGCCTCGGCCGCCTGAGGTTGGCTGGGTTGGCCCCACTCGGGGCCTGGGGAGTGGATGGGCCTGAGGGCCCGTCGCGCTGGAGGCAGGGGGTGGTCCTCAAGTCTCCCAGCCGCAAGAAGGCTCCCGCGCGCCTCGCCTCTTCCAGCTCTCTGACTTTAGGAGAGCACAGACCTCCTGGGGACCCATTCTCAGCAGGGCGTCAAAAGCTGGGGTGGGGAACCCCTTTCGCCTCTCCCGCCAGGGACAATGCCCCGGGTCTTAGAATCTGTAGGAATCTGAGGTGACCGGGATCACGCGCTCCCTGGGCTGGGGTCAGAGCTGGCGCCTTCCCCTTGCCGTGGGGAAGTCAGGGCCGCCCGGAACGGCTTCGTGGGCCGGAAGGTCCGTCTTAGAAACTCGCCTGGAGGGGAGTAGCTGGGGCGGGCCGCCAGGCGGGACCACCACAAAGTCCCCAGTGGTGGGAGTAGAGCGGCTCATTGGCCTAGACAACAGCCCAGGCCCTCTACCCAGCACCCTGCAGCGCACACGACCCTCCTACTGCAGCAAAGGAACCTGGGTTGAGGTGAAGGGAACTGAGCGACCAGCGGGGTCTTGGCAGCCTCGCGCTTACACCCAAGAGCGAGCGGCTTGAGTGGCCGCCCCCAGTGCCCGGGGCACGCAGTAAGCAACCCTAGCCTCCAGGGGGCGCTGCGGCTCTTCCCGCCGGCAGCTGAGCTCCCGCCTGCGGCCCGGATTTCCCACCCCATCCCGGTTTAGAGCGTAGACACGGACTTGCTTTTCAACTAAAAAGATAAAATTCTTAGTCTTTTGGCCCCTGCCTCCGCACCCGCAGCTCTGAGCTGATTGCTTGCGATGCTCCTCTGGGTTCCTGCGGGCCTTCTCACTATGTCAACTCCGGCACTGGAACAAAGCTGAGCTCCCAACTCCTCCGGGCTCCTGCGAAAGGCGGCAAACGGTGCGGGAAGTTCAAAAGGTCTCCTCCCCACAAAGGCAGAGAAAGGCTGGGGAGAAAGAAGGCGAGTCCTCAGATATGCTGGCAGCTGGGGAAAGATGGGGTTTCCTTAATTTGTTTTTAAAAGGGTAAGAGTTTTTAGAATGTCCGCAATGCGCGGTCGGAGTAAAAGAGGCTCAGAGTAGACTCCAGGGAAGTTTGTGGCTGACACCTGCTCGCTGCTTAACTGGCAGGGCCGCCTGGGTGGGCCGGGGAGGGGGGCTGCGCTCCCCACCTCCGCGTTTCCTCTCTTCGGCCTTCCTCCTTTCCTCCAGGGGCTTAAACTTGCTGCGATTCTAATTTGGGCTGCAACTGCTCACGCGCTTCTCGTCAGTCTGTTAGCCATTTCTCTGGCAGCGTCCTCGAGGTCGAAAGCCCAGAGCCGCGAGGACAGCAGATGATCGATCGGCGAAAATATCAGCGTGAACCTGCAGCGCAGCTCCCTGAGGGCGCAAGGGGAGTGAGACTGCTGCGCAGAGACACAGCCCTCCAGACGCAGCTGGACGGCTCCGGACTCCGGGACTTGCCTCTCCACACACTGATGCCCCACCGCCCACCCATGGGCCCATGACCTGTCTTCGCTTCTGGAAGTCCCTACCGTGAGCCTGCTCGTGGGTGGGCCCCCACAATGCGTGCGCGGTAGCTGAGTATCGGGACCAGGGGCTCGCCCGGGCTGAGCGAGAGAAACTCAGGGCCCGCCCAGGTGGGCGCGGAGGTGGTCGGGGGCGCGCAGTGCGCAGTGCCGAGCCGCGCCGCGCTCAGCCTCGGGCTAGCTCCCGGCTCAGGGTGCGCCCCTGCCCACGGCGGCTGCAGGGCCTGGACGCTGCGGAGTTCTCGCCGGGTCACGCGGCTGCCCCCAAAGCTGGGAGCTCCTCGACTCTTGCCTACCTTTCCAGCGACCGCAGCACTGAAGCTGGCTTGGCCCAGACTCCATTTTGGAACTTCGGAGGCTGGGGTGGGCGAGGTAAACAAGTTTATGGAAGGACTTGGGCTCAGAAAGTTTGCGGAGAGAGAGCGCAGCTCCTGGGTGGTTGGATATTCTGTCTACTCTGCGGGAAACGCAGGAGGTTCCGCACCCAACGTACACGCACTCACAGGGCGGGAAAGGTGTGAAGCCCGCCGCAGGGGAGTTGCTTCCACTTTCGTGAAAAGGAAATATGTCTCATAGGAATACTCTTCAGGTCACCTCGTGAGTGTGCGTCTTGAGTGTCTGAAAAAGGAGAAAGTTCCCTCCAACTCTTCCAAATTGAGAAAAGCTGCGGAAAGAGTGAGGCGGCTGGGGAGAAGGCACAGCAAACATCCCCGCAGCTGGGGCTCAGGACTGAGGGCTAAAATGAAAGCACCCCTATGGAACCCACTAGGGAAAACGTTTTTTAAACTCAAGCGTTCTGCTGCTTTCAAGTTGTTTGTCAAGTCTACATTGAAGCAATACTACAGAATATTAAACACTCGAATCTCTAAACTCACTTTTGAATCTTTGCTAACTTAAATTGGAAAGAAAGGAAGAAAGATCTCCTATCCTTGAATTATGTTTTACAAAAGGAACGAAAAATTCTATTCACCTCGGCATAAATAAAACAGAAGGTGTTTTATCTTAATAAAATATTTCAGAGCTTCTGCTTGGTTCCCCAATCACTAGTTAACCTTTTGACAGCTTTTACCCTCAGCTTGTATTTGTCCACTTCCCCGCACGATTGGGATTATTTTAACTGCCCTTCTGGGACGGTTTATTCAAAACATCTTTTGGTGGAACACTTTTAAATTGTGCAGCCTCTTGGCTGGAGATTCTACGCCCCTCCAAGCGCGGGCTTGCTGTGGGCTAAGGTAAAGTCCCTCTGGCGACTCGTCTAGCACGAAGAGCGTTTTGCTCAGTGTTCACACAGATCTCGTCTGAAAAGAGACTGCTTAAAATGAGTGCGTGTCATTCCCTTCCTGTCATTCGGTCACCCGCCTTCCAGAGTGGCTAAAGTGCGTTCTGCAGTTACACGCACACGAGACCAAGACTGTAGATGAATCTGAAAATGTATCATTGCACATTAAATTCTATTAAATTTCCTGGCGACTGAACAATGAACTCTATTTTTGCTGGAAATTAAGATGTACATGCTTTGAGAAGCTAGAATCGTATTTTCCTAAATTTTTAGAATGATTACTCGTCACCCATTCCAGATGGATTCCTTATTGTTTGTCAATGGGTTGCAGATGCCCACCCTGTTAACAAAGTTGGTTAACTGCTTACGAAATGTACGCTGGATGATTAAAGCTAAAATATTGGAAGAAATTTCTCCTAGGGCATTCCACATGTCTTTGCAGTAATTACGAAATTAGTCAATTGTCACCTCTAGAAATAAACTTTATTTTGAAGCCAGATTATACATATACTACAAAATTGTATATAAAACTATATTAACATTGGGGCAAGTGTAATATATACTGGAGAAATAACCTAAAACTGATAGACTTTACCCTACGAAAAAGATGGTTGTGTTAAATGTGTTAAGATTTGAAATTAAGCCGGCTAGAGTGCCAAGTAAAACTATGAAATGCCCTTTGGGTTTCTCTGCGGGGTCTTTCTGAAGGATAGGACTGTTTGTTGAGTTTCTAACAGTGTAAGGAAAAGTGCCACCAAGAATGATGGGGGTGGGCGTTGTGGTTGTGTGTGAATTTTAAACTGAGTCGCCTTCGCTCTGTGTAACAGGGAAACCTTGGGCAAACCTGTGCCTTTAAGACTCAGTTGCTATCCAAACACAAGTAAACAGAGTGGACCATTAGCGGACGCCAGGCGCGGAGGCGGAGCCAGGGAGCCTTGGGCCCCGCGCTGCCGCCGAACGCCCGCCCGGAGGGGAGGCGGGGCCGCTACTAAAGCCCACAACTCCCGGCCCTGGGCAGCCTGGGGAGGGACGCGGGCGGGGACAGAGCTCGGCGCGCTCGCTGCTAGAGGGTGATGGCCTTGCGAGGCTGCGGGCTCCGACCTCACCCGGAGTCTGCAGCGAGAGGCTTGCCGAGGCGCGGGGCTCCGGGCGAGCGCTGAGCGCCGGATCGAAGCACCCCAAATCTTTACACTTCCGCATCCACGAACTCCGACGAGGGTGAGGAGCCGCGCTCGCTTTTGCTGCTCGCGGTTCTCCAGATCATGTCCGCAGCTCCCGGGACTTCGCGCGGAAAAAGAAGTTTGCACGGTGTGGACCCAATGACCCTGCCTAGCTGCGCGCCTTGCTGCCTGGACCGGGTCTGAGCTACCCAGGCGGATTTTTGTGCGGGAGGTGAGTGTCTGCGCTGGGAAGGGGCTACATACAGCCGTCCTAAGCAATGAAAGGTTCGGGGGTGCAGGGGGCGCTCAGATTCTCGGTCTGGCGTGCCACAAGTTTAGGTATCGTTCAAAGAAATCATATGGATGCAATCATGGGGCATTGTGTTTCGCACTTCCTCGGACCCCCAGCATGCGACTCCCAGTTAACACAGGCGCGCGCGCGCGCGCGCACGCACACACACACACACACACACACACACACAAACTTTTATATACTGTTTTTTAGTTTTGTTGTGGGACGTTTTATCTAAGCTTCTAATCAGCAGGGCTGCTTATAAAAGCTTACCGACGTACGCAGAAATAACCACCCACAACCCTACACTGTTTCTGCCCCTGCCCTGCAAAGCCAGGGTCAACCTGTCCCGGCGCAGCCGGAGCAGCCGCGGCAGCTCAGGGCGGGACATAGTGCCTGCTAGCCAGCGACGCCAAAGGCACATTTGAAATGGGAAATAATAGCTCAGTCCTAGGTGAATTACCTACCTAGGAGAATTTCCAACCCTGTGCTGGCTGCTTGATTTTCCTGCCCCTTTCCAGCCCTGGCGGAAGGGGCCAAAGCCAAACTCCCCGAGAGTTTAACCGCTTGGATTCGTGAGAAATACCAACAGATAAAGGAGTGGCGGTTGTAGGAAGAAGGGAGAAAAAGGTGTTTGTGGAGGGAGAGCTGAATCTGTCTGCCTACCTGTTAGTTGAGAACAAAAGAGGGCTGGCGTTTCCCGGAGCGAAACGGTACAGACAGCTACTTTCTCTGCTAAACGAATTGCAATCCCGAGGAGGAACAAGAAAATTACTCATGCAGCGGGACCGAGAGAGCAGAGGGAAACAACCCAGATTATGAGGAAGGCATCTTAATTTAATTAACTCCTTGAGAAAGCAGAGGAGCTGCGAAGGGGCACGAACTTCGTAGCCGTTTTTCTCTATTCACCTGATCCAGTCTGGCGTTTTTTAATTTTTAAAAAAACTTTGCTTAGCTCTACTTAAACTGTAGCTCTCTGATTTATGCAAAATCCTGTCGTGGCTTGGGCTAAAATTCAGTGAGCATATCGATCCATCGGTCATTTTTCTCAGATAACACACAGGTTTTAGCAGATGACTCCGACTGTATATTATTTTTAGGTAATTCACTATAATAATACCATTACCAAAGAGCGAGACTGCTTATCAAATTACCACGTACCTTCTTTTTCTCCTATGTTTTGAAAGCTTCGTTGAACTGAAAATAGTATGTACACATCTCACTTGTTGACAGCCAGTGAACTAAATTAAAAAAAAAACTTCTGTACATGCCTGGAAATTCCTGTAAAGGAGACAGATGAAAGAATACTAGTGTCAGCTCTACCGAAATGTTTGTCTTTTCATTGGTTTACGTTTCTTTCCTTGCAAAATTAAAAAGTAACCAATGGTCGGAAACGAGACGGTGGAGAAATGACAGCTGACGATGATCGCTGTTATTGCCTGAAACAGAGTGTGGGAACTGCATGGCTCAGTTCAGAACAAAGTGAAAGTACTTCAGATCTCTGCATTGCCTTAAAATATCCTTGACATATATTTCCAGCAACTCAGCGGGAGAGTGGAAATCTAAACTCTTTATTTATGGCAGAAGAGTTCGGCGGATATTTGGGGTTGTTCTATTTGTAAAAGGGTTTCAGAAGGCACCAGTGGTTTGCTCCTCCTCTCTAAAGAAACTATCTGCTCTGGAAATTAAAGCGAACACATACCATGAAATATCACTTTTGTGCCCTCATGAAGCTGAATTATAAATCATTAATTTCTATATTATAAACCTTTCGGAGAAAAGGAAGGAATGGAAAATCACCGGTCATAGTATTCCCAAAGTCGACAATGACCTCCCCTCCCCCCAGAACGTGGTGGGAGTTTTACTTTGCCTCCTGTGTTTATTTCTAGGTAGTCCAGGAATACACCCAAAGAATAATTTCGGTTTCCTCTCTATCGGGGAAAGACTGCTTTTCAACACTAGGGGGGAAATAATATTTAAATCTGTGGAAAATCCTACTGTGCAAAGCGCAGAAAAGAACGATGTAATTTATTATTTTTAATGGAAGGGGAAATAATCAGATAGATTACTAGGTATGTTAGTAGAATCCCTTCTTCCTACCTCTCTAGGAGAGGGCTTGAGGGTTGCCGCTGAACAAAAATGAATCCTGATTAGTGGTGGGAAAGTTTATTACTAATGGAGGTTTACAGTTTCGGTTGAGTGGTTTGACTGAGACCCTCTGACTGTCACACACCTCTCATTAACTCCGGGCCTGAACTCCCAGACCGCATACCGCCCGGCAGAAGCGGTTCATTAATAAATCCCTGTCTCCGAGCAGAAGAGGGAGGGAAGGTGTGGGCCCCACCGAGGCAGCCAGATTCCGCCTTGCCAGAGCGCGGTGTCAGTAGCGCAACCAGATAGAGCCACGGGCAACGCTTCACAACGCACTAGAGAAGAAAATCCAGGCACAGAAAGGAGTGGGTGAGGAGGGAAGGCTGGACATACGCTCCCACTTTCCTCCTCGGTTCCAAAGCCAGGCGAGGCAGTTGGTGGCCCAGAACCGCCTGCCTGTCCCCCTCTGGGGAGAGCTCTTAGTTGTGGGTCCCGCACCTGGGGGGTTGCCCTCAGAGGGAAGGCGCTGGCCCGCGGGGCTGGCAGAACCCGCTGCTGAAAAGGGGTTGGCAGTGGCAGCGTGTGGGCCCACCCTGAATACAGGTGAGGGGGTCGTTGAGGTGCCCCTGGGAATCTGGGTCTGCAGTCAGACCCCTGTGTTGCTATTGGGGCACAGGGAGCCGAGAGTGTTTGTGCCCTAGTTAGGCCCAGGCCGCAGACCCTGCGCCAAGCTTCCTGGTGGCACACACCTCCAGGCCGGAAAACAAGGTTTCTCCAGGCCGGCAGGGCCCCACCGAACCCGGCCCGCTATGGCTCCCCTGCAGCCTCTTTCCTTACCTCCCCAAGGAGGCTTTTCTCCTCTCCAGCCTCCCTGGTGCAGGGGCTGCTCTTCATGCCAGGCCAGGCAGCCGCTGGGGCCTCCTGCGAGCTTGGCGCTCAGACTGGGAGAGGGGGTTCCGGCCTTGTGGACTTCTCCTGCCCTCCCCCGCAGCCTGAACCATCTGGAAGGGATCTTGCTTGGGGGGTGAAAGGGGGCAATCCCTGGGAAGGGGTGGGGGTGATTCCAGACCGAACCCAGCCCCGAGGTGTCACTTTTCTTTCCTGTGGCCCGTCACTGCTGATAAATGGCACTGCGGCGGAGGAAGGAAAGAGAAAACCTCCGAGGTCAGCGCGGGGCGAGGCGGCCGGCTCCGAGGGCCCTCTGCCGGGGAGGGCAAGGCTCCCGCGGCTGCTCGCCGGCACGCCGGTGTGGCCCGCGTAAGCGCGGGAAACAGCCGCAGCAGGGCGGGGCGGGGCAGCCTGCGAGGGGGTGGGGGGCGCGGCGTGAGGAGCCTGCCCCACAGTGCCGAGGTGGGCCCTCCAGCCCAGGGTCAGACCCACAACTCATCGTTCGCAGGGGAGCTCAGACACGCCGTGGCGACAGCCGCTCAGCCCCGGACCTGCGGGCGTTGGCGTCGCGGGCCGTTGCGGTTGGCCGTGTCTCTGGACAAGGTGGGGATGACTAGGCTGGGCTGGGATGTGTGCTGCCGCACCGGAGCCCCGCTGCCCGCCTGCCTTTCCCCTCCTGCCCGGTCTTCCGCTCCGAATGTGCCCGGAATCCGACCTTCCTGTGGGCTCCCAGAAGGGCCGCCCGGGCGCCCGGCTCGCCAGGGGGCCACTTCCTGCCCCGCCCAACGGCCCTGGGCCGAGCTCCGGGTGGACTCGCTGGGCAGCCCTCCGTGGTGCCCTCTCGGCTTCAAAATTTTGGGGGCCTTGGATACCGTGGGGAGCGGGACTTGGAAAGAAGATTCAGTAACCCGCAACGGCGCCAAAGTGCAGGCCAAATAGGCGTGGATAATATTCACGATCTGTTCCTCTGCTATTTCTAGGGCTTTCTGTGCGTGCTGTTGTGTGTCTGGGTTTTCGGTGGAGCCCCACGTCCTCCGCCTCAGAGTCCTGGAAGAAAGAGGCGGCTCCCTCAGCCTCCCAGCACCCCAGAAGATGGGGAGCAAGGCCTTGCCGGCGCCCATCCCGCTCCACCCGTCCCTGCAACTCACCAATTACTCCTTCCTGCAGGCGGTGAACACTTTCCCTGCCGCCGTGGACCACCTGCAGGGCCTGTACGGGCTCAGCGCCGTGCAGACCATGCACATGAACCACTGGACGCTGGGGTACCCCAACGTACACGAGATTGCCCGCTCCACCATCACCGAGATGGCGGCGGCGCAGGGCCTCATGGATGCGCGCTTCCCTTTCCCGGCTCTGCCCTTCACTACTCACCTCTTCCACCCCAAGCAGGGGGCCATTGCCCACGTCCTCCCAGCCCTGCACAAGGACCGGCCCCGTTTTGACTTTGCTAACTTGGCCGTGGCCGCCACGCAGGAGGACCCCCCTAAAATGGGGGACCTGACCAAGCTGAGCCCGGGTTTGGGCAGTCCTATCTCGGGCCTCAGTAAATTGACTCCGGACAGAAAACCCTCCCGAGGGAGGTTGCCCTCCAAAACGAAAAAAGAGTTTATCTGCAAGTTTTGCGGCAGACACTTTACCAAATCCTACAACTTGCTCATCCATGAAAGGACCCACACAGATGAGAGGCCTTACACGTGTGACATCTGCCACAAGGCCTTCCGGAGGCAAGATCATTTGCGGGATCACAGGTGAGGTGGGGAAGGGGGTTGCAAGGGAGGGAAGGCGAATTTTCCTAGAACAACGTTCCAAGCGTCATTAAAATCACCTTTGAACTAGGCCCTCCCAGCCTGCTTCACCTGTCCCCCAACATCTACCTTTTCTCCCCCAAGCCCCAGCCTGCTGTATTCTTGTTTGGGATGAATTAGGGCCTTTATTCATCCTTCGGCAGGAAAAATAGTGGGTGGGCCTTGATCCTGGGTTTGGTGTTCTAGTTTTCTACCGGTTGTCCTGACTGTTGTGGGACCATTTCTGGAGACCTGCTGGGCCACTTTCACAGGGTTCCCTCCTTCACCTCCTACTCCTTCCCCAGGTGAGCCCCAGAACCTGCTACAGAGAGCTTTCTTTTAAGCTTTGTTTGGGGAGAGGAAAGAAAGTGGTTCTAGAGGTCACTAAATTTAGAAACAACTCCCACCTCCCCTCCCTTACCTTAAACTCTGTAGTAATAAACCATAACAAGAAGAAATACTATAACATAAATGTTTTCATTGGGTTAAAATTCCCCAAGAGGGACTAGGGGTCTTCCCTGGAATCTATCTGCTTTTCCCCTAGTTGAGGCTTCCACACCCAGCCCCCCCGGCTGTTAAGAGATTCGCTAAAGATCAGTTCCCCTAAACACGGCCTTGCTTACATCCTGATTTGGCCAGTTTAAATCCCAGAGAAAACCATGGAGGCCAACAAGGGCTCATTCGGCACGATTTCGAGCTCCAGAATAGGCCAGAGAGGGCGATCAAGTGTAGATAAAGCCGCCAACTGGCCGGTGAATGTTTTGAAGAGTCTGTTAGTTGAGGTTAACCATAAACAGAATTATACAGCCAAAAAAAAAAAAAAAATCTAAAAACATAAATAATGGAAATCCAGTTTCTCTTTGTCCTTCCACTACTTCATTTTGAGTAATTGCCGAAAGAAAAATCCTCACTGTAGTGGTAAACTTGGGGGAAAGCCATTTCAATGAATCCTTATATTGATTTTCAGGTATATCCATTCCAAAGAAAAACCCTTCAAATGTCAGGAATGTGGGAAAGGATTTTGTCAGTCTCGAACTCTAGCAGTTCACAAAACTTTACATATGCAGGTAAGTTTGTTTTCTTGCTTAAAAACAGTGACTGCTTCTTGAAAGGTGATCAATGGCAGTGTCTTTCTCTTAAAAGGTTCTATTTAGATTAGCTCTCTAGGCGGAGAAAAGCAGCATTCTTGATTATTTTTTTTAAATACATTAAATTAATCTTATCTAACCTAAAACATTTTTCTTAAACAACAAGTCACTCTCTTTATTCTAAATCCTAATTTCAGAATGATTTTTTTTTTTAAAAATCCCATCCACCCTGCATTTAAAGCATTCGTGTTTGGGAGGAAATAGAGGTAATTTTGATAATGAAGGCATGGTGAAATCTCATATGCTATCTTTCCCAGGGGCCTTATAATTTGTAGTTTTCAGAACATTGAGGAATAGTTTAATTTTCCAGCAAAGAGGAGCCTTATTACCCTAGAGAACGTCATTCCTTAAGAGAGGAGTAGAGTTTTCCTTCCCCCTTTTCCTGCCTATGACATGGTGATGAAATGTAAAGAGCTGGAAATCACAAAGCCTACCTCGGTGGCCTGGGATCTGCCCCCGCAGCTATCAGTGAAATCAGGCCTCTGTGTGTGCCTGTGCGTGTGTTTTCGTAATTGGAGGATTAGGAGCACAGATTTGTTCCTGCAAGTCCCGTCTTTTGTTGTCGTGCGCATGATATGTTAAAGCTTGTGATACCGATAAGACAAACTATTGAGAAGGGTGCAGTGGTAGTGTGAAGGATTAATCCTTTGCTTGCTTCACATCTGAACAGGAATCTCCACACAAATGTCCCACATGTGGAAGAACCTTTAATCAGAGAAGTAATCTGAAAACTCACCTTCTCACCCATACAGACATCAAGCCCTACAGCTGCGAGCAGTGCGGCAAAGTGTTCAGGCGAAACTGTGATCTGCGGCGGCACAGCCTGACTCACACCCCGCGGCAGGACTTCTAGAGAAGCCCAGGATCTGTCCCGTGCCGCCGCCGCTCCCCTCCCCAGACACCTCTCCACGCCTCCCACCTGGAGGTCCCACCCCAGGCCCCTACTGACCCCAGCTCTTCCCTTGCTGCAGCCGCACCTGCAGCTCCAAGGAGTTAACTCTTCTTCACGAGGACTGAGAACTGTAGAAAGCCCCACACGTACATCCCTTCACAAAGAGTTTCTTGTAGATATTCACAGCTCATTTTAGAGCTCTGTACATAATGTCGTGGGTCTTTGTTTTGTTGTGTTTTTTGTGTTTTTGTATCTTGTTGGTTGCACCTAGAGATGGAAAATGAAAGCCAAATTTATCCTTAAAGACTGTATTTCAAAATAAAACGTTTTTTTTTTTTGTTTGTTTCAACTTTCCTGCAAAAGTGCCTTACTGTTTAACTTCTGTTTTCCCTTTTTATTCTGGAAGACTGGGCTGCCACTGAAAATTCAGTACTGAAGGGTATTCTTTATCTCCCTTGGTTTTTATAATAGGGCTTCTCACAATTTTTTTTTTACTGAAACTTCAGCCTTTCCCTTTTTTATACTGTGGCATGTTGGAATTAGACAATTGTGCTTTTTGTGTTTCAAAGATATAAAATTAATCTCTGGGGTTTTATCCCTTTTTTGTTTATTCCAATTCCTTGCATATTATTCCTTTACATCAAAACAATATATTAACCATTATTAATAATATGTAAATCCAGTGGCTTCCCCACTTGAAAGCATAAGGTGGGAAGAGAAGCATAAGGAAAAAGAAGAGAAAGAGGCTTCTCGCCACTTCATTTTTAAACGTCCCTGACCTGTTGTCAGAGTTTATGATGGGCAACTTCTGTCACCATTAGACTTTGAACACTATGATTTATCACTATAGACAGAGACTTTATCCTGCCTTCAGGGGAGAAGTCTAAAATCCTGCAGAAGAGTACAGGAAGATATAACCTTCAGGAAGATGAGGGAGAACAGGAGATTACTAACTATGTTTGCACAAAATATTTCTTTCCAAGGGTGGAGAGCCTTTCTTCCAGAAGGTTAGAATTTTGCTGCAAAGCAAACTGACTCAGGTTCTAGTGAGGTTTCCATCACTGGTTGGCCTTTTGTCCCTGGCAAAATGCTAGAAGTACAGGTAACTGTGTGTAGAGCTCATGGCAAGTATGTAATCACCTTCTGAGGCATTTCAACCTTTTTGAAATGATTACTGGGGGATATAACACTAGTATAATGATAACCCTGATACACAGTAGGATTAGGTTGGAAGGCTTTGGATGGAGATAAGCAGTAGTACTATGTGGAGAATCGAAGGGAAATTCCCTTAAAGAGGGAACCCCAGAGGAGTCTTGTGCCCCAGTGGTCTAGTAGGTTCTCACAAGTTGTTTAATAGAGAATAATGGGGTAATATAGGCATTCTCAGATCTTTTTATTATTATTTGTATGTTTGTGTGAGGAGGGCATGCTTCACCTTCAGGCAACATGTCCTATGTCTGTACCTTAGAATCCTCCAGAATAGGGATTGGAGGGCTATATTCAAAATTTCTCAACAGTGCTTTGTATAATACAACTTACTAGGTGGCCTCAAACAATGTTCCAGACTCACTGCTTACCCTGTTCTCAGGGGAGCTGACTGGATGTCATTTCTGCTTCTCACTGTAGGTCACTTCCCTCCAACAAAAATGTCCACTCACCAGCCTCTGTGTCTAATGCTCACACAAATGCTTTCCCCAACATGAGATAGGCCCAAAGATTTCACTGGCGAGAAAGGGCAGGAATGGAGTGGAGGTGCATGTGTGTGTGGTATTTAGAGGAATGAAACTGTTGTTTGTTTTCTTTTGTTTGTACAGAATTAACTCGGTGACCTCTCTACCCTTACTCTCTCAAGATCCTGCCCCCCTTGGCACAGAAGATCTGAATACTTTAGGGCAGGGTTACACATTGACTGTCCCTAGAGCTCCCCTAATCCTGCAGGCCTTTTTCCATGTAGTCAGTCTTACTGCCCCACCCACCCCAACTGACTACAGGTGTCACAGTTCCATTGCCAAAGAATGACCCTTGCTCACTGTCAAACTGCAGGCATATTCTTGAAGTCCCTGTCACAAGGGTATATAGATAGGTATAACCAGAATGTTGCTCCGCTACCTTTAGTTGAAAAAATGGGACTCGGAAGTGAAACGAGAAGAACAGAAGAGAAACTGGAGAAAGCAATTCCCCCTCCCATGCAGACACACACACCGTTTCAAAAGTTAATTTATTTGTAATTTCTTAATTTATTCATTAATTTAATAAGTGTTTATTATGTGCCTTCCAGGTGCCAAGCTCTGTGCTAGGGTCTACCGATTTCTATGATCAGTTTCTGCCTCTCTGTACCAAGTGGTACTTTTTTCAAAGCTTGACTACTTAGATAACTTTAAAATCTATGATAGGGCTTAATTTAACAACTCCCCTCAGTCTATACGCTTAAATCCAGCCTCCATCTAGGCTTGGTAATAGCCTCTGTCAGAATTGACTCTTTCCACACCCTCTGCATGATCCTCATGTGAACTTGTCAACAGTGGGTTCCCCTCCAAATTCTGGGTGTTGTTTCTGGTTCTTCTTTAGAATGTCCAAGTATGTAGGAAGTGAATCTTATGTGAGAAAAATGTATGAGACATTATAAGGAAAATGATATCTTGTGTCCTATGAAATGGATCTGCTGTTTTTTCTGTTCAGAGAAGAGTCATTATTTGAGTTTAGATTAGCCTGTGTTTTCCTTACACCCTCTGCCATAGTCAACTCATGAATCAATACTACTGGCCAGAGACCAGGAGTGGGAAATATCACGAGTCATAACCACAGTGCTGAAGAACTTCTTGAACAACAGTTTAGTATTACTCTTGAACTGTGAACTTAATCTCATTTTGTAAGCTGTGTGTGGAATTTAAAAAATAATTTTTAAAAATGAATTACCTTGTAAGCCAATTGTTAATATAAATTTATGAATGCATGTTAAGTGCACCTACTGGTGCTAATCTTGAAATGTAGGCCATTGTAGTATTAGTGCTTTATAATTATAGTAACTAAAATTGCTATTTTGCATAGGCAGAGCTTCTTTTCCCTGAGGAGACCCTTTCCAAAATTTGACTGTAGGACAACTAAATATTTAAAAAGTCAGCATACCTAAAATTCCAGATCATAAATAGGCCCAACTACCACTGGTGATGAAATCAGAAGCAGATATTGTGAGTTTCTTCTGCTGTTCATTTTTCACATGTTAACATAGACATTTGGACCTCTCACTTAAATAATGCTCAGTCAGGTGCTCTTGTTCCAACTTTGATTCTGGAGTGGCAGCCCATCTTTGGAAGGCACTTGAGAACCTTTATTTCTTAAACATTGTCAACTTGATAGATTAGATGCATTTGGAATAAACACTGTGTAGAATCTACAGCAAATTTTAATATGAGACTGGTGTTACCATGGCAAAATGGGCTGTCTTTCTCGTGACCAAAGTAATTTAAATATTATTATAATAAGGAAAGGGAAAAGGTGATGAAACAATATAACACAGTGTAAATAAGAATAGCTTTTGTATTTTGATTATTTGTGTTCACCTTTATTAGTGTTATATTGAGACTGTATTTCCTAATTTTTTCTACTGAAATGTAACTTGCTACTGATAACGAACTCTGCTGACAGCAATGAGCAATGAAGGGAGTAGAGAATCAGAATGATTCAGCGTTGATGACCTGAGATATTTCAAGTTCATTCCTGTTTCTTTTCTTTATTGCTTGTTGGTTCCCCCACCCCGAAAAAAAAAACAACAAATTACCTTATTATCTAAGCTATGCTGTTTTTTCTCTTGAAACTATCCAAAGGCAAAAACTGATAGCAAAAAAACTGTAAGTAACCTAAATAGTCAACAAGAGAAAAATGGTTAAGTTATAATGCTATATCTGTTAGGTTGCTTTCTACTGCAAGAAACAGAAAACTAAAAGGGCATTAAACACAACAAGAAGTTTCAAGGGATGTTTAATTAATTGGAGTGATAAGGTCATCTAGAGCCCAGTTCTTCCCACTTTTCTGTTTTTTTCGTCTTTAGTGTGTAGACTGGCTTCCCTCATGATCACAAGATGGCTACAGCAGCTCCAACAACCAACTCCAGGCATTACCTCCTCACATACCTTCCACAGGCAGAAAAAGAAATTATATTTTCTTTATATTTCTTTTTAAGAACTAAGAAATCTCTCCGTAAATCCAACCTATAGGCTTACCCTTGTATCTCATTGACCAGAATTGGGTCACTTGCCCCTTCCTACACCAATCATTGACAACCCATTGCCGTCAAGTAGATTCTGACTCATAGCAACCCTATAGGACAGAGCAGAACTGCCTCATAGGGTTTCCAAGGCTGTATAGGGTCACTATGAGTCAGAGTCGACTTGATGGCAACAAGTTTTAATCTTTACAGAAACCGACTGCTACATCTTTCTCCCGTGGAGCGGCTGGTGGGTTTGAACTGCCAATTGTAGCGGAGCACTTAACCACTGTGCCGCCAGGGCTCCTTATCATTGACAAGGGAAGAATAATACCATGATTGATTTAGACTAAATAAAGTTCACCTTCTAGGCATAGAGATGGAGCCTTGAATGCCTGAATAAACATGAATTCTGTTAGCAAGGAAGAAAGGAGAACTGCTTTTTGTGAATATTATGCAGATACTAAAAATGAAGTCCCCTTAATAATCTGGGAAGATGTTTATGTTATTAAAAAAAAACAGGATATTAAATGGCATATGCAGTGTTATCCTGATTATATAAAACAACCAAAACGTAGAAAAGACTAAGTAGAAACAAAGACTAGCAGAAAATCTACCAAAATGTTAATAGCTATGAATCACAAACTAAATATACATATATTTTTCTTCTTTTCTTATTTTTCAGCTGTTCTACAATGAGCTTGTGTTACTTTTATAAAGGAAAAATGTAACAAATTGTTATTTTTTAAATCCAAGAACCTTCATTTGCTCAATATTTTTTAGTAATCTAGTGTTTCTCAAAGTGTGAGCATTAGAATTACCCAGGGTACTTATTTCTGGGTCCTAATCCAGTGGGTAAATTGGAATTTCTGGTGATAAAGGCTGAGGAATCTGTATTTTAAACAAACACTCCAGGTAGTTCTTATGTGTATTAAAGACTGAGAACTTCTATGTTAGCCTTTGACACCATCATTCTCTTTATCTTATCCATTAGCCATTTACTACGTGCCTACCATAATAAACATAAAGCAAATTTCGATCCACTCTCTTTACTTATTTACTCACTGTCCTTGAAGTTGTCAAATTTTCTTCTGCTTTGGTTCCTACTGCTCTTCCATTGTCTCTCCTATCAACTTTACACTTCTATTGTTGCCGACCTGAATTTCCATTTTCCTTTTGATATTAATAGACATCTTCGTCTTCAATATTTTATTTCTTTGTTCTCTTAATCCATTCACTAATTTTAAAAAAAGGAATGTGATAAGTGATTAAGATGAGAAAATCACAGAGAAATAAAAATAATTTTCTTTTCAATTCGTTATTTGGAATATTGTCACCAAATGACTTGTTACTTCAGCTTCTATATAAAGAACATTAATTTGCTATGAGTAATGTTTTATATATTGAGGTGTGGGTATTTGTTATTGTTTTTTTTTTTTAACACAACAACAACATGTTTTTAATGCAAGAGAATAAGGTTTAGTGACAAAATAGTATATACAGTAGTTACATATTGTATTATCCATATTTTGTTAAAATAAACAAACACCCTGCTCTAGGGGCCTACAGTGTAGTAGGTAAGTGAAGGCCAGACAGAGAAACCAGAACAACCCCTGGTACAAGCCCTAAGTGATTTTACCAGGGTTTTACTACTGTTCAAGTAGAGTTTCAATGATTGTTGTTTTTGGCCCTTATTTATAATGAATCCTCTTGGCTCTATGCACAAGCAATAATAGAGAAGTGGTTTCAGACTCCAGGACTTTTCCGCCTTTTGGCTATTATGAGTAATGCCGCTATGAACATTCATGTACAAGTTTTTGTGTGTACATATGTTTTCATTTCTCTTGGGTATATACCCAGGAGTGTAATTGCTGGATCATATGGTAATTCTATGTGTAACTTTTTGAGGAACTGCCAAACTATTGTCCACAGCAGCCTACACCATTTTACATTTCCACCAGCAATGTATGAGGATTCAGATTTCTTCACATCCTCCTCAATACTTGCTATTACCTGTCTTTTTCATTCTAGCCCTCCTAGTGGGTGAGAAGTGGTTTTGATTTGCATTTCCCTGATGAATAATGATGATGAGCATCTTTACAGGGTGCTTATAGGTATTTGTAGATTTTCCTTGGAGGAGCGTTTGTTTGTTTTAAGAGTGGAGATAAACTAAATTGTTTTTCAGGTTACTTATAATCACACTAAAATTTCAGAGCAGGAGGCCATGTTGTGATGGAAACAGCCATGGACATGAAGTTAGAAGATGAATTTAATTTTTTTAGGCCCTGGAATTTTTATGGACAAGACATTTAACCTCTCTGAGACTCAGTTTCCTTTCTGTAAAACGAGAATTTGTACTACACAATTTATAAGGTCCTGTCTAGCTTTTAAGATTTATGATTCTTATTGAGGTACGCATCAGTGCATTTTTAGAAAAATTTTGTCAACTTCACAAAAGCTAAAATATATCAAGAAATCACATCTCATTAAAAAAATGATTAACTCAGTAAAAATAAATATGGATTTACAAATTTATCACTACTTAAAACTATTATATTATCTGTTGTCCTAGACTGTTGAAATTTTAAAGACCCTATAGAATACTATGAATTGAAAGTAATGTTTTTACACTGAAAAGTAAATGCTTGTATTATTTTTTAGATGATAAAAATAACCATGCTCATTGTAAAAAAAATTCAAACATTATAGAAGCGAAAAAATAGAAGTTCCTTATTTCTACCCCCAACCCATCCACTAATGAACCCTCTAAATCCCACTCCCCAGAGGTAGCATCATTAACGTTTTTGGTATATCTTTCTAGATATTTTGCTACGGATATATAAATGTAAGTGTATACTTACTTCAACATACACAAATAGGATCAAACTATAATACTGTTTTGTTTTGTTTGGCTTAGTTGATTTTCTTTTTTAAAAAATCTTTGTTATTTCCTTTCTCTACTTTCTTTGATTTTGAAATATTAAAACTTTTTCTAGCTATAGAGTATAATGTTATTTTGTAACTTGCTTTTTGTTGTTTAACAAAAAAACAATTTATATTGGGCCTATTTTTTCATATCAGTATAAATATATCTGCTTCTGATGGTAATGGGTAAACAACCTAAGGATTTTTAAATCTTAGCTATTCTTATTCATTAGAATTTAATGTGAAGAAATAGGAAAATCATTCTATTACTGAAATTATTTACAAGATGCCACCCTTAACTGACAACCTTTAGTCTCCTGACTAAAGTCTTCATGAAGGGAGCTGAGAGTGTGCCTGAAGGGTTTTAAGGATTCTTCAAGGTGTGTCACATTATGGTTCACATCAGTGCACACTGACAGACCTCTCTGGCAAGAACTGAAAGATACAGTTCTTAAATCCCCTGGTGACCCATTATCCATGGATCATTGACAAGATAGAATGTAATAGCTCCTGCCTTTTTACCAAGGTAAACTTCCCAGTGAAACTGTACTGTTCATGGTCTACATCTTTTATCTAAACTAGAAAATCAAGGAAAAAGAAGTAACATAAAATATATGATACAAATGCTTTAATCTACTTTGTTATATATTAGTATTTATTGTATGAGGATATATCTATTGAAATGCAGTAGCTATTTTCTTGTAGAGATTAAGACTGAGAAACTTTCTCTATAACCTACCCTTCCAAATGGATCATCTGAAATACATGGCTAAATGAATTGCACAAGATCCAGCATCTGGAACACCAAGCTAAATTAATAGATATTTTGTGTATTTAAGGACAACATTAAAACAGTAGTTTAGTTGGTATTATGGGTCAGAACTTAACATTTTCCATTATTTTTGCTGTGATCTTAACAGCCAGTGTGTCCCTGTTCTGGAGCTCTCGCGGTGCGGTGATTAAGAACTTGGCTGCTAACCAAAAAGTCAGCAGTTTGAATCCACCAGCTGCTCCTTGGAAACCCTATGGCGCAGTTCTGTTCTGTTCTATAGGGTCACTATGAGTCGGAAATGACTCGATAGCAGTGGGTTTGGTTTTTGTTTTTTTCCCTGTCTGAAAATTATTTCATTTGTGAACTGGGTCATAAAGCTCCATAAGCTCTCAGAGGGACTTATTCACATGCCTTTGCAATATTTACCATGTGGCACTGTGTTTTTGCAACATCATATGTTGACAGTGCTGTGTTGTAAATAGCATAATGTGATGACAGGACATGGCCATGTTTTTGTGTGGTTCTAATCTAGATCCATCTGAAAGCTCCTTATTATATGTTAATCTTTTGCCTTCTAAAAGGACTCTGCCCCATTTCTATCTATTTAGAGATTTTAAAAAGTTAAGAATAGAAAGGTGGTGCTCTGCTCAACTTGATTAAGAGTTCCTGCCTAGGCCAAAAAGAAAGGAATAACTTAATCAACCATCTCAATAAGAACATAGGCAAGTGAATCAGATACTGTGGCCTAGACTAGCAAAGTTAAAGATGTAAATCCTTTCAACCCAGCAATTCCACTAGAGAAACTCAAGCACATCTGCAAAAAGAGACATGGGCAGGAATATGCTCTGAAATACTGTTTGTAATAGAAAAACTAGAAAGAACACAGATGTCCACTAAATAAATAAATTGTGAATATTCATATAATGAAATCCCATATAGAAGTTAAAATGGCTACATTAGCACTACATGTATCACTGTGAATTAATCTTAAGCACCCAATGTGTGGAAAAAAGCAAGTTGCAGAATGGTAAGTCTATATCATTCATATAAAGGTTGAAGATATAACATGTAGTTTATGTAACTAAATATAGCATAAGTATAAAAATGTACTTGGAAATAATGACTATCCAATTCAGGATAACTGTTACCTTTGGGGAGGGAAAGGAAAGAAATTAGGGACTTGTATATGGTGAGGAGGCACTTCAATTGTATTTATGATATTTTAGTTCTTTAAAAAAATCTGAAGCAGATAAAGAAACTTAAGATTTGACAAAACTGAGTGATGCATATAGGGGTGTTTATTATATTAGTCTCTGTACTTTTTTGGATGCTTAGAAAATTTCATAGTAAACATTTTTTTCCAGAAAAATAATCGTATATTAAAGCTGAAAGGGATTTTAGGAAACATCTAATACTGAACAGTTACTGAGCAGCTACTCTGAAATGCTGGGGATACACTGGTCAACATCAGAGGGACAAGGTCTCGATACCCTTGGAGATTGCATGCTACTGGAAGGAGATCAAATAAAAAAATAACAAACATGTAAATATACAAAATAGATATTAACAGGGACTATACAGAAGGTTTCATTTGCTGATAAGGAAATTGAGGTGCAGAAAAGTTAAGTGATTTTCCCAAGGTGCAAGCCAGTTCTAGAACTCTGATCTCTGCCTTCCCACATACGTCTGTTTTCCCCTCATCACCCCCCAACCCCAACTTGAGGCTATTCTAATTTTTGGTGGTGTTAGACACAAATACATTTACAATGTCTCATTTGTTTTCTAGCCATCTCTATTTAAGATAGAAATAAGGTACATATGGTCCAATACATGTGCCAATGTATAAGGTACACTCTATCAAATGTTAAAAATTGACTAAATAGCTTTAAAGATACTGGAATATTTTGAACATAACATTAAATTTACACAACCTTATTATTAGGTAGGTCAGCATTATCTTCATCTCATGAGCGAAGAAAGAGTAAATGGAGGAGTAGTGGCAGGTGAAGTAAACTGCCTAAGGCTCTGTAGGAAATAAGAATGACAGGTTCTGGATCAGAATTCAGAACTCTGACTAATCTAATGCAAAATCTTGAGTCTTTTCTTTCTGATCTTCCCTTTCAGGTTAATATGCCCCACTTCTACACATCCTGTAAAGCCAACAACACTCTTTTGAAAATTATTTTAGAAAAGGGCTCTGAGCATTAATATTTTATCAGGCAAATGGAGTGTGTTTTCACCTTCAATGTTGTAAATTCATTGGTAAAAATGTTTAGTGTAAGCTTTTGTGCCCAAGTATGTAAACTCTTCTCTCCAGATGGCCTCAAAGGGTGTTCAGGGAAATAATTTTCCAGAGAGTAACTATCCTATTCAGAACTTTGAAGACAGAGTTCAGGTGAGCTTTAATCCACAACTGGCAAGTAAAGGGAGTAGAAGAACAGAATGATTATGGTAGTCTAATCTACCTGGATTTATGGTGTAATGATATCCATTCTTCTTATAAAATTCTAGCATCCATAAAGTTTCTATTAAAGTAATTGTCTTCATTTCTATTAAAATAATTGTCTTAATGTTAGGATAGCTAAAGGTGATTGTTTTAGCTTCTTCCTGTATTCATTTAAAGAACAAAAACAAAAAAACTAGTCACATGTAGAAATGCAGTGCTAACGGGGAAAAATTATTCTGAGCAGAATCTAAATATCCAACATAAGGAGGTAGTATGGTTTAACACTATTGCTACCCAGGAGTCCATCAGCAAACCTCACCCCTGTGCACCACATACTTCCCTACAAAGCTTATTATAGGTTTATGCTGTAATTGCTCAATATTGACTAGTACAAGAACACTCCAGAATTACTTATTATCTTCATTTTCCAATGAATTCTTTCTTCCCTTGGCTGTGTGTGAAACTAGGCTTCTAAGGACTTCTTCAGTGTCCTTATTAAGAACATCTGTAAAGAGCATCAGAATGAAGTGTTGAATTTCACCCATTTGGATTTCATTAAAGTGTCTATAGTTGTCAAGCATTTAGAAAGTCAAGACACTAAGAGTTTGGGGTTTGACCCAAAGGAAATTGGTCTTTATTTTAAGGCTAAACAGGAGGGATAACGGAGCCAAACTTTTTTATTTAGGGAATAGGAGTTTTTTTTTTTTTTTTTTTTAATCATTTCTTTCAGATACCTGCCCCCAAAGAATGAAAGCTTAAACAATCATACTTTCTAATGATAAGTTTTCCACCTTGCAAAAACAAAGTGTGAGTTCATTTCAAAACTTCTTTAACCCAGAGTTCATGGACCTCTACTGGGTCCATAGGTGGACTTCGAAGAGTCCATAAACTCTATGAAATTGTAAGCAAAATTTCATATGCATATACATGTGCATCTTTTTTTCCCCTGAGGAGAGGAACCTGTAGCTTTCATCAAATTGTCAGAGGTATCTGTGATTCAAAAAAGGATAAGAAATGTTGGTTTTATTTTCTTGCTTACTTAGGTATTTTAACAAAATTTTTAAAGTTTCTAAATGAGCAGAGTTTTAAATTTCTCTTTTTATTAAGAAAGTGTATAAAATTTTAAAGTGCTAGTAAGCAATACTCATTTTCAAATTTTAACAAATGATCAGAATTTCGGTAATTTGTGAAATCTCAATAATGACTAAATTTTCTTGTGTACACACTCTGATCAAATCGGGTTTAACAAAAATAACTTGACTGGTTGTTTGAAATAACATAAAAACAATAATTTAGTTGAAAAGTGAAAGTAAGTTGTAATGGTGGTACAAAGTGGTGAAAATCAAAGCAGCTTGAAATTTTTCCATCACGTTTAGTAATAATAAGTTTTCTATTCATTTAGTTAATTAATTATGCTTTAATTACAGCAATGTGGCATGTATTAATTCATAATGTGACTCAAACCCACTGTGAGCAATTTCATTTTCTAAAGACAATAAAATAAATTTTGATATAAAAAAACACTAGATATTTTTAAGTTTTGTAACATTTAAAATGAATACCAAATAATCTGATCATCACTACCCTAATTCTAGCTACATTTTATTTGGAACATTTAGTAAAATTCAAAAGGTCTTATTCAAATACAGTAAGTTATTTCTTCTCTGCATCTGATTAAAAAAAAGTATTAAGTGTTTCCACTGTATCCTATAATTACATTTATGTTTCAAAATAGATTTATTTAGTATACATTGAACTTACAACATTTTCTCAGTGTAGTTTTCCTAGTGAATCATGCACGTTAGCCTGGAATCAAAACACAGAATACAGACACGCAGCATGAATTCTTGATTAATAGGCTATCTGCCACTTGTTGTTGTTTTATATTACAAGAATATATACAGATTATTCTTTCCCTTGAGTTAAACTTCAGACACCAGTCTACTTTGTTTTATCTTTGCTCCTTATTCAGCAAGACTTCTTTGGCCACCTTCTTGAATTACCTATCCTCTCAGACTTTCTTTTCCTTATTATATGTGAACCTGGCCTGTTTCCCAATTAACTTGGCTAGTCGACTAATGTTTCCCATCCTCTCTGAAAATCTCTGATCACCTCTCTTGATATACTCACCAAAGCAAACATAATTTTCAGGCTTTACACTGTTCCACCCTCCATGACATGTACACTGTGCATCATCAACCTTTCTTTTCTTTTTCAGATACTTTATTCTCTCCGCAAACTTTGTGTTCCGCTCTAACTTGCCTCAAAATATTTTCTTTCCATTCTGATCTTTAAAATATACTTAAATTTAAATACTAGAGAAACACATACTCTTTGTTTTGAAGAGTTGCTTATTTGTTTTAAAATTAAGGCTTTCTCTGTTTTTTAGCATCAAATTTCTCTTTTACTATATAAATAAGGTTAAGAATCAAGTAAAGGTTATGGTATGTGAATTGTATGTCAGTAAAGCTGCTATGTAACAAATAGAAAACAATGAAACAGAGAAAAAAAAGAATCAAGGAATTTATATGAAAGTTTTTTGAAAAATATAAACTACAATATGAATCCTAGATATTTCTCATTATCATAATTACTATTACATGTATTATTTAGCTTTACCAATTATCTGAAACCTTCCTATAAACTAATAATTTAATCTGCTCTGCTAATTTACTGTCCTAGAACTATGTATCCAAATACAAATTACGTGACAGCTTCTAAAACAGCAGCTGGCATATAATAGGTGTTCCATAAATGTTAAAAAATAAAACAAGTTCTCAACAACAACAAAATAAGTAACATTAAAAAAAAAAGTACAATTGATAGAGTTAAGTGTAAGGTTTTAAGACTAAAAGAATTTAACCTGTGCCTAAAATAGCCAGGAGTCAATTTAAAGTTTAAAAATATATTCTTATTTTTTGACATCAGAAATAACATATGTTACCAATGTCAGAAAACAATTGTTTAATGAGAAGCTAGTTTGTTCTGTAGACCTTCATCTAAAGTACAATAATTTAAAAAAATTAAATAAAAACTTGAAACAAACAAAAAAGACATAATATATGCTGTTACACAAGTAACAGTGGAAAAAATCAGATTTTAAACTGGGTCTTTTTAAGAAAAGTATTATTAAATAGCATTGAAGATTGGCTTTGTGGAGTAAAATGATGATTCCCAATCAGCTTTCTTCTTATGAGGATCTCACAGTGCTGGTGATCAAATGTAACTTATTCCAATATGGTTTCTCCTTTAGGAAACAGCATAATTTTTTAATTTATCGCTCAAGATGTGTTCTGTTTTTTCGACATTTCAACTTCACCATCCTCTCAGGTTCTCAGAACTAGTGAAAAAAGAAACATTACTTATCAAAGAAGGTGAGGTCCAGAGTTGATGTGACACTAGTTTGCTGCTCAGGACAGCTAGCATCTTTTCAAAGTTGTGATCATTGTGCTTCAAGAAAAGTAATGTCTTTGGGTTGAAAGGAACTTGAGAAATGTCTTTGTCCATCCCTCATATAGTACTACAGGAAGAGCCCTCACTATTTTTTGAAGCAGTAGATTCCATTATTAGATAACTCTTAATGTTAGAAAAGTCTATGTTCAACAAAAAATCCACCTCATTTCATCATTTCACCTTCCAATGATTGGTCCCAGTAAACTGTAGCTATTAACTGAGGGGTGAAGGGGTTCCTCTTAAATAAACAGATGAGAAGATGTTTGAGTTGAACTTTGTAAAATGTTTAGAATTGTTAAGGAATGGTGTCATCACACCATCAGGTCCTTAAAAAAATTTTTTTGCTATTCTTTATATTCTAGTCTGGCAAGTTTTTATCTCTCTCACCCAAATATGCTAGTGAATTTAGCAAATTTTCAGTCTTCTTGGGATATCTGCCAGCTATTATCAATGAATGTGGGCAACTTTGTGGGAGGAAGAAGGAATTAGAAGCTTCAGTCTTTCATAGTTTTATTTCCTCCTTTGGTGGTGTAGTAGGGAGGAGGATTAACTGGTTAGAGCTGAAGTTTTACTAGTATGAATCTCTTAACTCCCTGGCCTAGATTAACTGAATGATCCCAGTGTTGAGCACACAAGGTTGTCAAGAGTACTTGTATCACAGTGATTTGCCTAATAACTAATCTGACTGCAACCTTTTCTGCCTTTAATGAGGAAGTTCCATTGTCTTCCTCTTGCAGGTTCTAACATGCTATGTTCCCATCTTGATTAAAAAGGCCCGAATTTCTTGATAGTATCTCATTCTGCCAAAGGCCATAGGTTCTTGATTTAAAAAAAAAGAATGATTATAGATCATGCAGCAGGACTCCTAGAGGCTACACCTGGCTAGCCCTGGTTTCACACATCCCCATCTATTTATTCATCCAAATAATAACTTCAAAAAAAGTAAGAAAAAAAATGAGTCAACCTGGTACCAAGCCTGAGAAAATGTATATCAGCTTTGATCACATACTCTGAGGTTTGGGAAAATGAATTATTCTAAGCTAGGTGTCATCCTTAGCTCTTCCCTGGAAACACTTTTCTTAAATGTTGCTTTTGATCATATTTTTAAGATGTAATTAAGGAATCCTTTTCCCTAGTCATGTTTTCTCTCTTGAGCTAAAACCTTATGGAAACAATCCAATGGAATTATATAGCTATGGTTCCACTCACAGGGCTCTTGGTAATGATTAAGGTTGCCTGGACCAAAGAATATGGAATATGTGTTTGCTTAGTGGGTGTGTCAATAAGAAGCTGTCCTTTTTATCTTTCTATAAACTGGGGTCCTATGAGGGACCATAGGGCATATCTGCAACCAGGAAATCCCTCTGATCAAATTTATATATTTTTTCCCAATACTTATCATTCATTTGATAGTCATTCAACAAATATTTGAGTACCTCCATGTGTTAGGTACTTTATTAATCTAGCATGAGAGACAAATAAAGAAATAGAAAAATGTGAATAAAGAAATAAGCATGTTGTGATCCAGGTATGTCCAGGCATCTACGGAAGTATGTAGAGTGTTTCCCTGTGATGAAAGGAGGAGATTAAGGAAGACTCACTGGAGGAGGTGAATGTGATTTCAGTGGTGAGAGAGTATTCACCTATTATCTCCAATGAAAGCGTGCTATCCTGGTAATAATCAGCTAGTAATTGTAAATTGCAATTTTCCTTATAGCATGATCCATGACACAAAAGTCTCTAGACACTCAGACAAAAAGTTTTTTTTTCCAACTATATCTTAAACTTCACAATGCACATTAGCAATTAATGTCTCTGAGAAATCTTGTAGTAAAGAAACCTGATTAACAAAGTATAACTCAACATTTCCCAGACTTTCCTAACCACAACCCTCCTTTTTTTTTGTTGAGGGAGACCTACTGCCTCCTGACAGATGCAATTGAAATTCTTTACCTAAAGAGGATAATTTCCCATGAAAAACAGATGCTGTGGGTCAATGAAATAAATTCTGACAATACATTTTAGCTTTTCTTATGTTTCACAGGTAAGTATTGCCATAGAAATGGTTGACGAAGATGGCTTTCTAAATGGACAAAATAGGCCACAATTTGGAGTCTCTTGCTTACTGAAGCTATGTGCCTAGCCCTCAAAAAACTGGCATAGGATCGTTATCTTAGAGGTGGAGAGACTAAAGCCCTAAGGTGGAATACGCTGTACATTCCTTGAAATAAGTGTGAACAAAAAAATAAAAGAACTACCATTATGAATTGTACTAAAGCTATGATCAAAAGTTTCTATACTTTGAAATAACTAATCATATTATAGAATTAAAACACATGAGTGAACATGAACCAATAATTCATTCATTTCTATATCTAGACTTTAATTTTGAAAAAAATAAATACTGTGATTCTTGATTACACTGACAAATTCTTTCTCTTACCTTCAATCTGGTAGATCCCTTTTGCTATAATGTCTTGTTGTGGTACTTGGACTATAGTCTAGTGTATTTCTGGCTTTATCCAAATCCACTTTTCAGAGTGACTTTTGAATAGAAGAGTTCATATGAGAAGTCTCATCTTTTCTAAGAATAATGAAAAAGTATCTAACCCTTATATGAATAGTGGGTTTATTTTGTTGTGTTCTAATAAAGCCACCCTGTTGAGACCATAGTGTAAGGCCACACCCCTAGAGGTAAACATGATCCTTTCTGAAGAAAGTGGGCATTCCCGGTCTCAATCATCCAACAGATAACAGGTCTTGGAAGGTGAGTCTTGGACTTGAGCAGAAACTCCTGGCTTTCTCTGGGACAACTCTTGCTGGACTTTAAGGATATATTATAGACTGTCTTAGTTATCTAGTGCTGCTATAACAGAAATACCACAAGTGGATGGCTTTAACACACAAATATATCCTCTCACAGTTTAGGAGCCTAGAAGTCCGAATTGAGGGTGCCAGCTCCAGGGGAAGCCTTTCTCTCTCTTTTGGCTCTGAGGGAAGGTCCTTGTCTCCTTTAAACATCTGTGGACCCAGTGTTCCTTGGAGATCTCCACATGTCCTGGCATCAATCGTCCCCTGGGTCTAGGAGGTTCTCAGAGCAGGGACCCCAGGTCCAAAGGATGTGATCTGCTCCAGGCTCTTCTACCTTGGTGGTAGTGAGGTACCTCTCTCTCTGCTTGCATCTCTCTCCTTTTATCTCTTGTGAAATAAAAGGTGTGACTCAAGCAAGGGTGTAACTTGAGTAAGGGTGTGACTTTACTAGGTCTATGATACACCCAACACTGATCCTGCCTCATTAACATATAGAGGTTAGGATTTATATTGCATTACTTAATGGAGGACAATCACATAATACTGGGAATCATAACTTAGCCAAGTTCATGCATATTTTTGGGGAACACAATTCAATCCATAATTTAGACTATGTGAGAATATTCCCTGTTGGTATAAAAAAATGGCTTCTCCCATGGGCTAGGCAGGAAGGCAGTGGCCCTGTAGGGGACCTTAAGCTGAAGTGATAAACTTTCAGATTATCTATCTTTATGTTGCTCTCTGTGTTCATTCCCACCTGGCTATGTCCAAGTTTTAGTAAAGGCTTATCAAAATACTTTAGCCTGGGTCAGATCTCAATTGTGTGCTGAAGACCTTAGGCAAGAATTTGAAGTACATGTGTAGGCCAAAGAAGAAACAATAATCACTCAAGTTAACATACCAATATATGGTTATGGTTATTAATAATAATAATAACTATCAGTTATTGAGTGCCTACTCTGTGCCAACCAGTTTATATATGCTATCTCATCTTCTTGTTGTTGAATGCTGTCGAGTTGATTTTCGACTCATAGCCACCCCATGTAACAGAGTAGAATTGTCCCATAGGGTTTTCTAGGCTGTAATTTTTACAGGAGCACATTGCCAGGTCTTTCTCCTATGGAGCAGCGGGATGGGTTGGAATCACCAAACTTACCCTCTGAGGTAGGTTGTATAAGTCCTATTTTGCAGATGAGGAAACTGAAACTCAGGGAGATTAACTATTTGACCAAGTCCCATAACTATTTGGAGGTGGAATTTGAACCTATATTTCATCTGACTCCAGAGGATGAACATACTCTAGTTAAGTTACTTACATTCTCAGAGCTTAAGTTTTTTTTTTTCCAGTTTAAGAGTATTTCTTTTTTTTATTGTGCTTTAGATGAAAGTTTACAGAACAGACTAGCTTCTTATTAAACAATTAGTGCACGTATTGTTTTGTACATTGGTTGCCAACCTCATGACATGTCAACACTCTCCCCTTCTCGACCTTGGGTTCTCTATGACCACCTTTCCTGTTCCCTCTTGCTTTCTTGTCCTTGCCCCTGAGCTGGTGTGCCTGTTTAGTCCTGTTTTGTTTTATGGGCCTGTCTAATCTTTGGCTGAAGGATGAACCTCAGGAGTGGTTTCATTACTGAGCTAAAAGGGTGTCCGGCGGCCATACTCTCAGGGTTTCTCCAGTCTCTGTCACACTAGTAAGTCTGGTCTTTTGTGTCTGTGTGTGTGTGAGTTAGAATTTTGTTCTACATTTTACTCCAGCTCTGTCCAGGACTCTATACTGTGATCCCTGTCAGAGCAGTCGGTGGTGGTAGCCAGGCACCATCTAGTTGTGCTGGACTCAGTCTGGTGGAGGCTGTGGTACTTGTGGTCCATTAGTCCTTTGGACTAATCTTTCTCTTGTATCTTTGGTTTTCTTCATTCTCCCTTGCTCCAGACAGGGTGAGACCAGTGGAGTATCTTAGATGGCCAACAGAGCTTAAGTTTTTCTGTCTGAAAACATCTACCTTCCAGGGTTCCTGTAAGGATTCAATGAAATAGTATATATAAAGACCCTGGGTCAGTGCCTAAAAGACAATAGGTATCCCCAAAATGATGCTTATCCTTATATTTTTCTTCTGCCTTTCTGGCCATTCCTTCTTAATATTCTTCATGGGTTTCTCTTCCTCTGATGACCCATTAAATAAATATTGGTATTCCTTAAATGTGTTCCTTATCTCTGTATTCTTCTTGTGTGACTTCATCCAAACCCAGGGCTTTAGCTACTGTTTTAATGCTGGTGACTTCTTAATCTAAACCTTTAGTCCATGTGACTGCTGAATTCTAGACCCAGCTATCCATCCATCTGACATCTCTGCTTAAATGTCTCACAGACACGCCAACCTCAACATTCCCCAAACTGAACACATCATCTTTCTGTTCCAGTCCTGGCTTCCCTCACAATAAGTGGCACCACTGACTCTCGAGATACCCAAGCCAGAAGCCTGGGCATCTTTCTCTACTCCTCATTCTCACTCTTCCTCTACACTCAGTTAGTCATTAGCTTCTCATAAGTTTCCTTTCTTACTGTCTCTTGTATCAGTCCCTCCCTCTCATCCTCCCTTCCCCTCAGTTTTGTTTCACTATCACTGCCTAACTTCAGACTCTTATCTCTTCTAGTAGGCATTACTGCAATAGTCTCCTAACTGGGTTCCCTACAATCTACCCAACCCTTCTACCTTTCCTAAACATTACTGTCAAAATGATCTTTCTAAAGAGCAAACCATAGCATAAATTTCTCACTGAAACTCTTTCAAAAGCTTCCCATAACTTTCAAGATAAAGTGCAAAGTCAGCACATAAGGACCTTCTAGATGTAGCCCCTTTCTGCTTCTCTAGCTCTATTTTCCACCACCCTTTTATATTTCATTTGTGCCATTTGTTTCTGCTTTAAAGGATTACTTGTTCTTTAAACAGAAAGGCAGGGCTTTGAGTTAAGGTGGCACATTGCTGGAAAGTCCTTAAACTTCATTTCTCTCTTCCCCCAGTCCTTTCTTCTCCACTTTACTTAGGTCATGTTCCACCACCCACCCTAGGAACATTAAGACACAACAGCTTTCAGACACATCTTGTGGAATAAGCAACTAACACCCCTAAGTATCCCATCTGGCAGCCCAGGGAGATGAGATGGTATGACTGGAACCTTACCAGTGAATACACACCGTGCCCTCTGCAAACTTGGGCTTCAGGGCTCCACCATAAACCTGAACCAGAAGCTGAGCTCTAAAGGGCCCTGTTTGGTCTTATTTTCTCTTTGGAAATTGGATAGTTTTTCATTACCTTAGTATGTCTCTTCAGTTTCTTCCTCTTTTTCCATTTTCCAGGCTTCTCTCAATCCTTTCTCCTTAATTTTAAGCCTTTTCCCTCCTCTCCTTCTCTATGTAATAGAGATAAAAAAGGGTTAAAAAGAAGAAGAGCAAAACCAACTAATTCAAAAGTCAATTTTTTTAAAAAAGAGTCTCTGATTTTGGGAAGGACCTTGGGAATCGTGTAACTTACCTGACAACTTTATTTAGTAAAGGATGAAATGAAGGGAAAGAGGCCAATTAGTGACTTGCCCAAGGCCATTTAACCAGCTGAGAATAGAGCTGTATTTAGGCCATAAGTCCAAGTTCCAGTCTCTGCAATCTCTTTTTCCTTGGAGGCTTGAGCTCACAGCTAATACATTACTGCCTATGCAAGCCCAGGTAATCGGTAGATATATGTTTATTATATATAAGATGTATTACATGTAGTTCTTAAACAACACATAAGATTAGCATATTAATAGAGCAGAAAGAGGCCACGAGGTCGACGCTCAAGACTCGGAGGTGACACTCTACATTTTGCCGTGGGAGATTAAGACAGGTTGTCAAATGACCCTAGGCTTGCAGAAGCCGCACGCCTCGGGATGGACAGAGCTACTGCTCCTCTGGGGCTAGTCTCCAAGGAGCCGATTGACGGCTGGAGGGAAAGCCAGTGCCGCGTCTGCGGGGGCAGCAGATAGCTGGAGTAACCTGGAAGTACACGCTTCATCAGTGCCTGGCTCCGGACTGCTCACAAGAACTGGTTAAAACGAATAGCCGGCGGAGCGCTGGCTGGCCTCACCTTCGGGCCCCAGGTTGTGGTTACGGGACCACTGATTCGGGACTAGGGCAGGTTTCTGCGCGTGTGTCTGGCAGACCCTGGCGTCTGCCGGCGTCCCGCAGCGGCGGTCCCTGGGCGAAATAGGTCGAGCTTGCCATCTGTGCGCCCTGTTCGCGGGTGAGGGCGTTCTGCGAGCCTCGACTCTCTGCCTCCTGGTAGTGAAGGCCTGACGCACAGCCAGTAAGCGACAGTCCCGGACCTATCTTTGATTCTCTAGGGCCTAGAACAGTGCCTGAGTAGAGATTGTGCGAAGGGATACACTTATAATCAATCAATGTCTAAATCTCTCCTGTTTCACCCATGGTGAGCGAGGACCTTCGGCTTGACAAAACCAAACCCGTTGCGGCCAGGTCGATTCTGACTCACCGCGATCCTATGACCAACAGAGGGAAAACGCTTTGTGGAAATCATTTCCTTTCCTTTTCAGAGTTTATTCGATATTTATGAAGCGCCCTTTGTGTACCAGAAACTGTTAGGCACTGTGGGTGAAGAAGATGAAATTAAGTCTCATTTCTGGGACAGTTTATTTCCATAAAAACTGCGAAACAAGTTAGAAGGTGGTGGACGCTGTACATAGGTTCTAAATACAGAGTGCCTGGTGGTACGCGGAAGGGAGGGGAGTAGGCGAACTAGCCAGAGAGGAGAGGGAGAGAGAAGAAAAGATAGGAGAGAAAGACCGAATTGGAGGAGATGGGAGGGGAGGGAGGAGGAAGGCGAGGTGAAGGGGAAAGGGGAGGGAAACCTACAAGAGAGGGCAAAACCGAGAACTGGGCGAAGGGGGGTGGGGAGGATAGGGAGATGAGAGAGGAGACTGGTCGGGCGAGGCAGGCAGACAGAAAAGGGGGAGGAAGAGGCCTAGTCTGTGTCCAAGAGGCATAGCTCCGTTGCCCCCTTCCATTAGAAAAAGTTCTCTCAGTAGTTGCCATGGCTTGCAACTCATGGCGACCCCGTGTGTGCAGAGAACTGCTCCACAGCGATTTCAAGCTGTGACCTTGCAGATCGCCAGGTTTGTCTTCCAAAGCGCTTCTGGGTGCGTTTGAACCGCCAACCTTTCAGTTCAGAGCTTAACCTTTTGCGCCACCCAGGGACCCCTTAGTTGAAATCCAATTAGCTTCCGAATGCGCTCCTGGGAAGCCTCCCAACCTCGCCTAGCGCCTTCCCTCACCCCGACCGCCCCACTTCCCTCTCCCCAGCCCTCGCCAAGCCTGGAGGCCCGACGGACTTCCCGTCTGAACTAAACGGAGTCAGCCTCGAGACAACCTTCCTACAGGCGCGGATGGCCCCGGAGGGAACTGCGCGTGACCCGAGCGAGGAGCCACTCCTGCCCGCGCCTCTGCCGCTCGGGATCTCTAGGACGCGGGCGACGCTGCGGGGTCCGCGGCCCTGGCCACCGACTCCGCCGGGAAAGGAAGCTCAGGAGACGACGGGAGGCGGGGGCCTTGCTGTAGAGAAGCCGGAGGCGACAGCAAGCGCTGGTCCCAGGTCTTGAAGAGATGCTCGAATCCCGCGGACGTCCGGGGCGAGCGAGACGGCCCTAGAATTCGTTTCTCAGCTAGTCAGGTAACATATTTATTCAACTCCTTCTGTCTGTTTACACGCTGGTAAGTGCATTGGGGGCTCAAAAGGTAACGCAACCGGCAGTGCCTCCAGGAGGTTGCAGTAGAGGTAAGACTGGGACAGTAATATTGAATGTGGCAGGGAGGACTCGCGCCCCGCGGGAGAGGCAGGCAGTGGCGCGTGGGGGCCTGGGAGCAGCGCCCCTCAGTCAGCGCGGCCGATACCGCAAGCCCTGGGCGCGTGGGCGCAGAAGGGAAGGCACCGCGCGCGCGGCCCAGGCAGAGTCGCCGAGCTGGGGCCAAGCGCGGGGCCGGCCGCGGGCGCAGAGCACGAGCGGACGGGCAGCGAGCGCCCTCAATAGGCTTTTGGCCTGCACTCGGTAGGAGTGACGATGGGCGACGAGTCTGGCGTTGGCGGGCGCAGTTGCAGCCACACTGAGACCATTGCGTCTTGGATTCGCCCCCGAGACGAAGCGGAGGCCTGACGGGATAACTGGGGCGCACACGGGCGTTTAGGGCTCCTACTCCTCTCCAGGTTGGATCCGGGCCACCTAGCCCGTCGTCGGGCCCGAGCGCGCCCTGCTACCCAGCGGGAGGAGGGCGGCGTCGGGGCGGGTGGCCGAGTCCCGGCGGCCGCCCTTCTCCCGCTCTCTGGCCTGGACCTGGGCAGGTCCTAGCTGCGAGGGGCGTCTTCCGTGACCGGCAGGAGGCGCTGCGGGGATGAATTAAAAAAGGAAAAAAAAAAAAAAACTATTATTTTTTTAAGGGTGGCGTTTTCGCATCCTGTGAGCTGACTCCCACGACACTTTCAGTTGAGTAAGCGCGGTTATCTGCCTCCAAAGCGATTCAGAGCCTTCAAATCTTTGTGTGTGTGTGTGTTTTATCAGAAGGATGAAATGCTAGTGAAAGAGCTTGAAAAGTAGAAATCGTAATGTATATGCTTAAGCGTTTTAAAAGGAAGGTGTAAGGCAGAAATTGTAATTCTCGGCTATCTACAAAGGCTAGACTATCACTGTCATTTGTTAAAGATTCTAAGGCTATTAACACTTTATAAGACTAGCTCTTTTGTAGAGTTTGATTAAAAATCTTCTTTTTTAAATTATGGAAAAAAGATTAATACAAGACTACTTCTGCTTTTTGCTCTCTCAGAGAAGACCACATTTCATTAACAAGAACAAGGCTAAGTGATTGCAAAATGTAATTGAAATACCAGTATGATTATAACGCTATGGTGTTTATCATGATCTTATCAAACTATGAAACTCCTATGGGCTATGATTCATGAATCCATCGTGACCTATGAATCATTAATGAATTCATTGGACAGGGGCAGTTATGCAAAAATGAAATATATTATTTATTTTTCTTTAAAAAAAATTTTTTTTATTGTACTTTAGATGAAGGTTTACAGAACAAATAGTTTCTCATTAAACAGTCAGTACCCATGTCATTTTATGACATTGGCAAACAACCCTACGCCATGTCAACACTCTCCCTTCTTGACCTTGGAGGATGTTTTTTTTTGGTGAAAATATACATAGCCAAAGTTACACCATTTCAAAAGTTTCTACATGTACAATTCAGTGACATCAATTACATTCTTCCAGTTGTGCTGCTATTCTCACTATCCTTTTCCAAATTATTCCATCACCATTATCTTCAGCTCACTGCCTCCTGTGCTTCCCATCAAACCTTTATTTATTTCTATACTTAAGTGTAGGATCAAATTATACCAGTGATCAATCTTCTGAAAAATCCCATCAGAAGTCAAGGGGAATCCCTGAATCCACCATATATACAGCCAGTTTAGACTCTTGAGTTCTGTGTAAGTGGCTTGGCTATGGAGGGGTTCAGTGGGGCTGCCTTCATCTGTATGTGGCTCAGCCTCAGAGAGTGGGACTTGTGGTAGATGTTGACATTCCTGGACTTTGGTTTTCAAAAGTGATTTATGCCATTTTGGAACATTGTTCAGCAGTGATTATAAATACAAACTTACTAAAATGTGAGACTATGAAGAGACATTTCATAATCTGTTAACATTTAGTCATATGTGGAAGAACTGATTTCCAAACAAAGCTCCTATTTCAAAAGAGACTTTCATGTGTTTTATGGTAGTGTGAGTTGGAAGTGATGCTATTTTAAACCAAACAAATAAGTGTTTTATGACCTCAGGATAGTACACTTAAAATCTGCATTAAGTGGGAGGAAAAATGAATAATTTATGGTATAAATAGATGCTAATGGTTACCTGGCTAGGCAGTCCTTCACATTTTTGCTCAGATACAATGCTTCAACATGATGTACAAGTTTCTGATAGTGGAATTCTACCTTTTCTTTGAACAGGTTAAACCCAAAGAAGGTATAAAGTAAATCCTGGTTACATAGAATAGTTCTTTTTATTTGATAAGGATTAGGTTAGAGAGGCGGGTTGTTTAGATTGCCTGTTTTATTGGGTAAAATTACATGAGAAGTTAAATATATAATAATCACATTGCCTTACATTTGTGTAGCATTTTTTAACTTATAAAGTTTTTTACCATACATTTATCTCATTTAACTCTCACAATAAACCTTTGTATTATAGTTGGAGAAACAGCGGCTTATAGTGGCTTGCGTCTTACTCAAGTTCACATAACTAGTTTGTGGTAGAGCTAGGACTTAAACCCTAAATATAGGTAGAAATTTCTCCTTTTATATATTTACCTTTTAAATATATAAAAGGTATAGACCTTTTACTAATTTAACATGTGTGTTTGAACTTCCTAATCAAGATTTCTTCCAAAAAGATTATTGGATGATCTATCTTGCTTTAGTAAAGACAACAAAGAGGTGTGAGTACACTGCCTCCTCAATTACCAACATGGATCGGTTCCAAAGACCAGGTTGTTATGTGAAATCGGCATTATGCAAAAATGGAGGATGACCACATCAGATCACAAAATGGAAGATGACTACATCATTACATAACTGCCAAACCACTGAGAACCATGGCCCAGCCAAGTTGACACATAACCTTAACCATCACAACCAGCGTTCCTCTTGCCTTGCACCTTGGCATTTGTTACTGCCACATGTACATCGTTAACACATAAAATAGTTGGATAGTAGATTTTTTACTATTGTTGTAAATGCAAAATGTTGTATAGTAAGATAGTCGATAAGGGAGGAGAAGTTGTAATTGGAATTTAGCAAAAATTCAGATTCAAACAGTTGAGTCAGTCAACACTTAAATACCCTCTACATTAAACCAAACCAAACCCACTGTTAGATAAGGATAATTCTGTACTACCCCTCTGCTATTTTCATGTTTTGTTGGTTTTATATAAGTTGGAGTGTTACTTTTGTTTACTATTTGGAATACATATCCTACTGGACTATAAACTCTGTGAATGCAGGGAATATGTTTATCCATCATACTGTCTGGAATTTAGTGAGTATAATAATTACTTGATGAATGATGCTTAGACCCTCTGCCTCATCTCTTTGGAAATTCTACCCGTCTTTCAAAGCCTGACTGAAATGCTACCTCCTTCTGTGATCTCTCCCATCTCTGAATTCTCATGGTGCTTTGAGTATGTCTCATTTAAAGTATTATCATATTCCAGTTGAATAACAGTTAGTTGTATATATATTCTGTCTAGCCTCCTAGACTCTAAGCTTCTAAGATTCTTGTGGACAGACACCTTGCCTAGCATAGTGCCTTGCACATACTGTGTATTATATTAGCATACTGTAACAGAAAATTAATGTTAACTAAGTAAATAAAACTGTCTACATGTACAATATAACATTTAACAATATAATTTAATATAAACAACAATAACTATAAATACAATAACAATTTAAATAACAATAAACAATATAATTTAATATAACTTGCTTATAAAATTTATGGTAAATTTTATTGTAAAACTCATAAGCAAGTATAAATTTGTCCTAGAAAAATAATTTGTACCTCAATACTGGTTATTATTGTTTTTATTAGGGATATTCTACAGTTTTTTACTTCATGATATAAAAGTCAGTATTTAGCATTATATTTACTGCAACTTTTAACATAAAACATACATAATAAAGGGCAGAAATGTATGTTATAATAAGACCATTGCATTACCTTTCAAAGATGGAGAACTGACTGATATTCAGTGGTACTACATTAGTGTTTTTTAACTCTAGAAAGAAAGTAGCCATTCAATGGCAAGATCAAAAAAAACTGAATCATAAGCAACTAACCCATAGAAAGCAGTTTGAGTCAAAAAGAGTTTCTCAGCTTCTTCATTTATTGTACTTCCAAAAAAATAATACTTTGGATATGATTTGGCCTCAGTGGGACGTTCTTGTTTTTCACACCAGTCATTTCACATATACACTACTACCAGAAGTGTACCAGGGTTAGATACATTTATTGACTGAAATATATTTCATACCTTTGCTAGAATGAGGACTACATGCAGGCTTTTTGGAATAATATTCAATATTCGATAGTAAGTTTGTGAGGCATTTGATTCTTATATTTAATCCCTCTAATTCTATCATCCAACTGGAGTAACTAGCAACTAGTAATATTTATTTTCAAATTGCATGAAGACTTGGAATTCCTGAACTAAATGAGTAGATTTCCCCTCCATGATTATGGGGTTTATTGGGGAAGTAACAGGTTACAGTTCAGGTTCAGGAATGCTCTGGGTACAGTTCTTCAATCAGGACAGCCTCTTCTTAGCCCTACCCACAGGCATGTCTCTGTCTGGCCCCTTGTTCTCTGCTCGGCTAGGGCAAGAGTCACAAAGATCTTTCAGCTCTGTAGATAAGTGCCCAGAGTCACTCCACTCTGCCAGGAAGCCTCCTGCCCAAAGGCTGTCAGCTTTCTCGCTCTGTGGATCAGCATACGCCCTCTAACCACTTGCTCCGTGGACCAGGAGGCCCAACTCAGTGTCTCTTGCCAGTCTCCTGGTTTGGCTGCCTCTGCTTCTCACCGTCTCTCACTTTCTCCAGTGTTACAGCTCTCTCTTTCTGTCTCCTGGGTCTAGGAGGTCTCAGCGCCAGGACCCAATGGACGCGCTCCACTCATATCTCTTCTTTCTTGGTGGTAGTAGATCCCCATAAATGAGTAGATTTTGAGCTAGAGACTGCAGAAGCAAAGTTGTGATACAGTTTCAAATGGCAGAGGTGGAGGAAGTACATTGTGTTTCTAGCCTAAAATTTAGTATATAAAAGTACAAAATGTGAGTCCTTAAGCAGTAGTGTGATAGGTTTACAGCTTTAAAAAGAAAAAAACCTACGGCAGCTCAAAGTTTAAAGTTACTATCCTAAAATGTCTTTTTTGTTGTTGTTGTTGTTGTTGTTAATTTAACTAAATGAAAATAACTTTTTAAAGTTTATTTCCTTTAACTTTAAAATGCACTATATTTTAGCCATGTGACTTGAATTAGAAAACAGATAAAGATGACTTACTGGTGAGTGAAACGCCAGTCTAAAACACAGACAGCTTACTTTTCTTTCCTCGTCACTTCCCCTGGACCAGCTGTTTATGTTTAACCTTCATTTACTACTTCAAGAGTCATATTTACACCTCTTCAGCAACACTTTATCCATACGTTCATTGGCCTTATACATTACGTAAGGCTCTTTTAGGGAAACTTCTTAATCTTCTCATTAAGAAAGTGTCACACTCACCCCAAATAACCCTATGGAAGATGTCAGATGATGTAACCACCACAATAACCCCTTAGAAGGTGTCATCTGATATCACTGATAGGCTTTCTGCATTTTTACCAGTGTTAGTCTTTTCCAGGTTGTTCTTCCCACTTAGACAGCTAAGATGTTTCCTTTTCTTTATTCAATTAATAGAAAAAAAATTCTTCTAAAAATGCTTTACGGTTTATTTGATAAAGGATAATGAATTCAGCTTCCTTAAGAGGGTAATAATGCAAAGATAATTCTGGTGTGTCATATAGTACTTCGAACCAGTTCAAATTGGTTCAGCCATTCCTGATGAAGCGAAACTGGAACGGATCCAGTTTTTTAAAATTTGGGTGATCCGGAACCATAACCAGAACGGGAAAATTTACAGGTCAAAGTCCTGGAAAGGGGCACTCAGAAGAGGCGTAGTGAGCCCTTTCAGGAACCTGATGTGTGTGATTGGATTATTGCCTGGACTGAAGAGAGCGACACATTCCAAGTGGCGCTATCTTTGAATGAAGCACTACTGTTTCCAACTCTGCACAAAATCCGAAGGGCAAGAGATCTGGTTGCTATGCAATGAGTATGCTGCCCTTGTTTCCTAAAAGGGAGATTAAGTTTCTAGCAGGGCTTCAACCTCTAATTTTTCCCATTCTGGTGATGGTTTGTTCTGATTCACCCAAATTTAAAAAATTCACGTTTGTTCTGGTATTGCTTCCTTGGCCATAATTGAACCAGGAAGAACCTGTTCGAAACCCTGGTCATAATCAATGGTCTTATCTAAAACAAGTGATCATTATTTACTCATAAACTCATAATGGAATGTTTCTCATTGGAACTTTGTAGAGTATGTGACAAGAAAGAACAGGATGACTTTCTTTTTTAAAAAAATTTTTACTGTGTTTTATTCAATAAGACACAATTACTTATTTAATGTTTTAAAGATTTGATTAATGTTTTATTACCCGTATTTATAAACAACTAAAACAGTGACATCAGAAGATAAATGTTGAGGAAAGGGGAGAATATTTCAAATACCCTGGATTTAAAAAAAAAAAATGCTATTTACAACTTAAAAAATTTTTTTATTGTGTTTTAGGTGAAAGTTTACAGTGCAAATTAATTTCTCATTAAAAAATTTATACACAAATTGTTTTGTGACATTGGTTGCAATTCCCACAATGTATCAGCACTCTCTCCCTTTCCCTTTCCACCCTGGGTTCTTTGTGTCCATTCATCCAGTTTTCCTGTCCGTTCCTGCCTTCTGGGTTTTGCTTTTGGTCATTTGGTCTTGGTTGATCTAAGAAGCACATTCCTCTCATGTGTTATTGTTTGTTTTATAGGCCTGTCTGATCTTTGGCTGAAAGGTGGACTTCAGGAGTGGCTTCAGTTCTGAGTTAGCAGGAAGTGTCCAGGGGCCATAGTCTCGGGGGCTCCTCCAGTCTCTGTTAGACCAGTAAGTCTGGTCTTTTTTTGTGAATTTGAATTTTGTTCTGTATTTTTCTCTGCTCTGTCTGGGACTCTCTATTGTGATCCCTGTCAGAATGGTCAGTAGTGGTAGCTGGGCACAGCTAGTTCTTCTAGGCTCAGGCTGGTGGAGGCTGTGGTTCACGTGTTCCATTAGTCCTTTGGACTAATATTTTCTTTGTGCCTTTGGTTTTCTTCACTCTCCTTTGCTCCGGACAGGATGAGACCAATAGATGTGTCTTAAACAGCTGCTCACTGTCTTTTAAGACCCCAGATGCTACTTACCAAAGTAGGATGTAGAAATTTTCTTTATGAACTATGTTATGCCAGTTGACCTAGATGAGGATGACTTTATTTTCTGTCTGATAATTTGCTTATTGCTAGTTCTTCTATATATTCCAAAGATTGAAATAATTGACAAGTAAGGCTTAGGCAGTGTTTTAATGGACAAATCAATCTGATTATTTTTACTTCCTTGACTACTTGAAATAGTTATACGTATTTATTGGGGAAAAAATCAGGTCAGTGAAATTTCAAATTGCTTTGTTGAGGTTTGGTTACTGGTAGTTAGTGGTTATTTCAGTGAAGTTGGAGTTAATATTGTTGTTTTTAAAATCTGTTACAGTGTACTGATCGTTTAATTGACCTTAAGGCATTCAGTATCATCAGGTTAAAGGTTTTCTTACTTTTGAGGAATGTTTAAAATTTTGGTTTAAGAGAAGCCAGATAAATTCTACCATAACAGTATATTTAATATATTATTATCAATCGTTCACCAGCAAATTATTAGGTCTCTTGTATCTTAAAGTTGTTTATTGATTTACAAATAATATGTGGTCTGAGTGAATGGATTTCCTTCCTGTCAGATTTGTTCTTGATTCAAGAAGATACTGACTTTTACCAGAATCCACCACTCCTTTCAAAGTAGGCCCAAATGATCAAAAAAAGTCAAACTGAAACTTCATTTTGTTAAAAATAATTTTCTCTTTGCACAGAATTAGGTTGCCTTATCTAGGGCAGTTCTGTGTAGTGCTATGGTACTTACTTTCCACAGTCTTGTACTTCATTTTTAAGTCTGCAGTCATTCCTATCAGTGCCCATTTCTGGACTCAGTGTCAGTGAAACTCTGCCTGAAAAACCATATATCTGGAGCACAAGTTGTAGGGATTTTTAGCACAGGCTTTTATGACTAATACAATTCATCTACCAAATTACACACTACTTCCTCTCCAGACTATAAATCATTATGCAGAGTTTGACAGTTGTGAGGTATCGACAGCTCCTGCCTGTTAAATTAAATTACAGTTTTCACACTTTAACTTACTGCTCCTAATTTTAACATCCCAGTTGTCTGAATCACTAGTGTTGGCACTTAAGCACAGACTTGCATTTTAACATTTGTTTTATGCTTTGTCCCCCTTGAGATTGCAATGCGCCTGAGGGCAGGTTTGTAAGAGTTTTTTAATGCCTCACAACTCTTGAATATAGTTTTGGCACGTGGAATGCACTCAATGAAGAATTCTTCAAATAAACATCAACTGTTTCTGTTAAGTGTTGTATAAGGCATACTTCTAGAGATACGATGAAATAAAATACATAGTCTCTGCCCTGTCATATATGCAGTCTAGCTGGGGAGACAAGACAATCATACTAAGATGCGCATAATTTATTAGATCCACAGTCCTTTATGTATAATTCTGAAGTCCAAAAATCTTTTTTAACAAAAGGAATATTTAAAAAAAAAAAAATTTGGCAGTAAAGTCTTACCCAAGATTAACTCATTCGGCAGAAAAACCTGACCGAACTGATGTGAAGCCATTTCTAGTCTCTACTTATTCCACTTAAGTATTCATATGTTTCACTTTAGAAATATTAGTGCTTTTGATTATGGTAGTGTTATGTTTTACATGGTATGTGTGCTATCTTACCTTTTTGAAATTTGAAATATTCTGAATTTCAAATTACATTTGACCTTGAGTTTTGGGGATTGTGGATCTGTATAATATACAGACAGTTAAATAATAAAATATTTAAATAATAATCAACATAGTAATAGTAGAAATATCTAAAATTAGTACTTGGAAGATTGCCTAAAGAGTCATGATGTCTCTGTTGGGTGTCCCTCCAGATGGGGAGGTGCGTAGTCTTGGACCCCAGGGTCCAGAGGCAGATGAGGTAAGAGTATTTTCCTGACATGTCCAGGCATAAGAAGAGCCAGAGGGTCTGTACAAACTAAGTCCCTTAGAGAGCACTAGGCAAACTGAGTTCAGTCATCAAATGATAAGAGATGACTTGAAAAAAGAGTCAGGGAGACACTGGGATAGAAGGGGGAAAATAAGTATAAGGTGAGAGTCCTGGAAAGTTATTACAAACAAGGATGATGTATCTGCAGCCCTGTGGTTCATAACTGGGTGACTTTGATTTAACGTGTAGAGTTGGAATGGACTGGTACAGACAGTTATTGCTTGGATCTTTGATCTAGAAGATCATTTACCCGTGCCCCCTTTACCCATTTTAAGGGTTACAAAGCTGAAGTCCAATGATTATTTTTTCTACATATAGTTGGTGGTTGAGTCACATGTGAATCCAGGTTTCATGTTATCTATCTAGTACTCTTTCTACTACCATAGGGAGAAAGTATTTCAGTCTGGAGTGGTCAGGATTAACTTTTGAGAGGATATGTGATTTGAATTGAATGGGTGAATTTGCAAAAACTTAATTCACCATAACTCTTTGCATGCATTTTTGTGTATCTCTTCCCTTTTTAAAGTACCTTGATGCCAAGCACTGACTCGATTTTTTTAATTGCCAGACCACCTAGGACAGTGTTTTGCACGTAGTATAGAATTGTATAAAATAGATGAAGTAGGGGCAGACCAAAAATTAGTGTGTGTTGTAGTGGAAGTGCACCACTGGGAATCAGAAGTCCTGGGTTTTAGTTCTGTCCCTGCACAGATTATCTGGACAACCTTGTGCAAATCACTGAGCCTCTCTGAGATCCAGTTTCCTCACCTATAAAAAGAGTAAAGTCAAATTACCTTTAAATTCTTCTGTTCTGTGGTTTAGGTCTGTGTCTGTATTTTCTAGGACAAACTAATTGTGATTAGCACTTACTGGTCTTAACTGTATAAGGATTAAAAAGATATAACTCATATGGATTTAGATTTTCCAAGGAATATCAGAATATATCAGATATTTTGATAAAATGAAAATACAGAAGAAATGCTAACAGTACACTCAACAGTAATCATTTAACAATCACTGTGTATATGCAAATCATTGAAAAAAGATGGGTTCTCTGTCTTCAAATAGTTTAGGATTTAGTAAGAGTTTACTTCAAATAGTTAAAACATAAGTAAGCAAGCAAAACAAGCTCTATGGAGCTCAGATATGTTTAGCTGGAATGAATCAGCTTTTAGAAGTGTGGTATGACTGGCTATTCAACCTTTTGTTGGTACTGTTTAAATTACTTAGCATTTCATAATGTAAATATTTTGATACTGTGCACTCCTTGATTAATATGAAAGTGACTTACCATTTTTGAAGAAAACTTGTAACTCTTCCACATCAACTCAGAGTATAATGTTCGTAATTGAATATTACTAAGGATAATTTAACTATTTCCTCAGAAAGCTAGAAGTAGACATACCATTCGATCCAGCAATCCCATTCCTAGGGATATACCCCAGAGAAATAGGAGTCGTCACTCGAATAGACATATGCACACCTGTGTTCATGGCAACATTGTTCACAATGGCAAAATGATGGAAACAACCTAGATGCCCATCAACAGATGAACGGATAAACAAACTATGGTACATACACACAGTGGAGTACTATGCAACGAGAAAGAACAACAATGAATCTGTGAAGCATCTCATAACATGGATGAAACTGGAGGACATTATGCTGAGTGAAATAAGTCAATGATAAAAGGACAAATATTGTATGATACCTCTATTGTAAAAACCCATGAAAAAGTTCACGCACAAAATGTAACAATCTTTGTTGGTGACCAGGGATGGGAGGGGTGGGGGGAAATACTAAATAGGCAATAGATAAGTGGTATCTTGGGTGAAGGGTGAGAAAGTACACAATACAAGGGAAACCAGCACAACTTGTACAAGGGAAGGTCATGGAAGCTCCATAGACACATCCAGACTCCCTGAGGGACTGAATTGCTGGGTGGAGGGCTATGGGGACCATGGTCTCGGGGAACATCTAGCTCAATTGGCATAACACAGTTTATAAAGACAATGTTCTACATTCTTTCTTCGTGAGTAGCGTCTGGGGTCTTAAAAGCCTGTGAGCAGCCATCTAAGATGCTCCACTGGTCTCATCCCTTCGGGAGCAAGGGAGAGTGAAGAGAACAGGATACAAGGAAAAGATTAGTCTGAAGGACTAATGGACCACAGCTACCAAGGCCTCCACCATACTGCGTCCAGTACAGCTAGATGGTGGCCGGCTACCACCACTGACTACTCTGACCAGGATCATAACAGAGGGTTCTGGACAGAGCTGGAAAAGGATGTAGAACAAAATTCTAACTCACAAAAAAAAAAGACCAGATTTACTGGCCTAAAGGAGACTGGAGAAACCCCAAGAGTATGGCCCCCAGACACCCTTTTAGCTCAGTGGTGAAGTCATTTCCGAGGTTCACTGTTCAGCCGGTGAGTGGACAGCCCCATAAAACCAAATAGGACTAATGAGGCACAGCAGTCCAGTGACAAGGTCCAGAAGGCAGAAGGGGACAGGAAAGCTGGTGATAGGGAACCCAAGGTTGAGAAAGGATAGTGTTGATGTGTTGTGAGGTTGTTAACCATTGTCATAGTGCAACATGTGTACTAACTGTTAAATGAGAAACTATTTTGTTCTGTAAGCCTTTGTCCCTTCATCTAAAGTGAGAATAGCAGCACAATTGGAAGAGTGTAGTCGATGTCACTGAACTGTGCATGTAAAAATTTTTGAAATGGTGTATCTTTGGCTGTGTATATTTTCACCAAAAAGAAAAAAAAAAAAAAAGGTTGAGAAGGGAGGGGGTTGACGTGTTGTGGGGTTGTTAACCAATGTCATAAAACAATATGTGAACTACTGTTTCATGAGAAACTATTTGTTCTGTAAGCCTTCAACTGAAGTACAATAAAAAATAAAATAAATTAAAAAAAATAAAAAGAATATCATATCATTTCACTTTATGTTGTATTAACTCGTGGTAAAAATATTTGGTTGGAACTGCATAGCATTGTGACTGGTGAACATTTTAATAGAAGAGATCTAAATAAAGATAACATCTTTCAAAAGAAAGACATTGCTGGTGCTTGACTACCTGTTCTGTAAGACAATTATCTAGCCTTGTCAGTTAGTTTAGGTTATAACATTTGACGTTACCAGCTTGTAACCCTCTTTACAGAATGAATCACTTTCTGAAAATTTCTTGTAGGTACTTTCCTAAACCAGAGTTTTCAAACTTTTGACTGTGACACACAGTATGAAAGAAATTGTACATTATGACCTAGCACACACGTGCACACACACAGGTAACTGAAACAAACCTTTTATGAAACAATATTTACTATGTAATACACAATGAGTTTTCTATTCTAGTCTGTATTATTCTTTTACAATCATTGGTCAAAAACTCTCTAAATTGATTCATAACTCTCTAAAGGGTCATAACCTGCAGTTTGAAAAACTTGAGCTAAGCTATTTTTTGAGGGCAGTTACTATGTTCTGTTGACCTTTTATTCCCCGGTGCCTGGGGCTGTGCTTAGCTCACAGATGGTACTTTAATAATGTTTGTTGAATGAATGAATGCTTTAATTGTTCTTGATCTAGTTTAAGAAATGTTACTGTATCAGTGAGGTTTGTCTATAGATGCTGCATGAAACTGTTGAAAGAGTTTGGAAGAAAAGTATTAGTAATTAGAAGATACTGGTGAAATATGTATGAGCAAAGGCAAAAGTTACCAGACGGTTAAAAAACACACAGTAACAATGTGCTGATTCTCTATGAGAAGTTGTAGAATCAAGTGCTGACTTGTATGTTTTGCCAAGGCCACTATTTCAAACTCTGTATTCATTCCTCTAATAATTATATCTTGAAACTATCATCTAATGACCATAGTGTGACTTTTACTTAACTCTTTTTATATGTATATAGGAGTGTGTGTGTACATGTGTGAAGCTCTACTTTGATGGTGTTATATTTTCTAAAAAAAAAATCTACATCTTGTAAATTTGATTAGCTTATAATATGCCATTCTTTATTAGCATTCTTCAAATACTCTGAGCCAAATACTTTGTATCTGTGAATGTTACATCATTTTTCCTTTTCCATTTTCTTATAAAAACTCGTTGCTGTTAAGTCAATTCCAACTCATAGCAACCATATAGGACAGAGTAGAACTGCTCCATATTGTTTCCAAGGAGCGCCTGGTGGATTTGAACTGTCGACCTTTGGGTTAGCAGCCAAAAAACTCTTTAACCACTGCACCGCCAAGGTTTCCATCTTCTTATAGTAAGAGATTTTTTCTCATACTAATGTTTGAATCATTTTAATCCAAATTATGAAAACTAATAATTTAAACTTTTTGGTTCATACTTGTTAATAGTTCCTCTCCTCCCCCCACCCTGGGATTTTGACAAAGAAATATTTTGGCTCCTTATAAATTCAACTCAAAGAAAATTCTGTTATAACAAATATTGTTACAACAGAAATTTCTGGAAAGATTGTCAAGTATTCTTCAGCTGTTGACCTTTTTCATTGTAGCAATATTTAGTATGGTGGGGTTTCTTTGTAGCAAAAGAATTTGGTTAGGTCAGTAAACTTTACTGGGATTTGATTCATCTAAGTAAATAAAAGATATATAATTTATCACCACCAGAGTTGAGCAGGATTAGATGATCTCAATGGATCAGGCAATTTTTACAATCATTATTTTGCTCTTAATGATGTACTGACTTATAATTATTCTAAAATTATATTTTTTTCTCTGCCAGATGCTAAGAATCTTCCCTTCCTTCTTTCCTCCCTCCCTCTCTGCCTTCTTTCCTTCCTAGTTTAATTCATTTGGCAGAAAAACCTTTCCTTCCTTCCTAATCCTCTTTTTTTCCTATTTCTTTTTGTATCACACACATAATTCTGTGTTTCACGCAATACAGAAACTCATTGAATTCTTACTGATTGACTTTAAGCTAAGTTATTTACTAAACAAATTAGTATTACTAAGGATCATTAGGAGCCCTGGTGGTGCAGTGGTTAAGAGCTATGGCTGCTAACCAAGAGGTTGGCAGTTCTAATCCACTAGCCGCTCTTTGGAAACCCTATGGGGCAGTTCTGCTCTGTCCTGTAGGGTTGCTATGAGTCGGAATTGACTCAATGGCAATGAGTTTTAAGGATCATTAAGGCTCTCTGATCTTAATGATATCCAGTGGATAATGAGCTGAAGTTAGGAGTTAGAAGACTAAATCCTTAAATTTGTTTTTTTTACTAACTCAGTAATTTTAACTTTATGTTTTTCCATTTTCTTAACTGTAATTTTTGTCTTTTGTCTATTTCAGCATAATGCAAAGATAATATGAGATAATTATAAGAATGTGTTTTGAAAATGTAAAAGTACTCTACATGTATAGATGGTTGGAGAGGGCTGTCTTGCATGGTTGTGGTGATTAAATGAGATGGTGTATGTAAAGTGATCAGCACGGTGCTTGGCACTGAGTGAGCACTCAGATAATGGTTGCTGCTATTATTATTTAACTTGTATATGTATTTATAAATTTCAATTATATTTCACATGTTTAAATTTAATAGAGTCTAATAATATTGTTTGTGAATCTATTTTTTATGCTTCTCATTTTCTGTGGTTCTTTTAACTGTAAAAAACCAGTTTCTGTCAAGTCAATTCTGACTCATGGTGACTACCTGTGTCAGAGTAGAACTGTGCCCCATAGGGTTTTCAATGGCTGATTTTTCAGAAGTAGATCACCAGGCCTTTCTTCTGAGACACCTCTGGGTGGACTTGAACCTTCAACTTTTCAGTTAGCAGCTGAGCGTGCCAACCACTTGCATCACCCAGGGTTAGCACTTGAGCCTGTTTACCGCTTGTGTCACCTAGGGACACTCTCTTAACCATATGATCCCCCAAATCTGTTCTGTTGCTTCTTATATCTGTTTATCATTTGGAAAGTTTTTGCATATAAAATAGTTAGAATTTATAGTTGGGTAATTGAAAATAAATAAAAATTTCAAAGCAATTTATTTGACAGTTATAGTATTAAATATTTTGAATTACAACAATTTGGATTATTCAGCATTTAATACTGGAATAATAGGTCATCTGGTCACTTGAGTATTAGTCATTGCTTTGAATTATACAATTTTTTTCTTTTTTTTATTGTGCTTTAAGTGAAAATTTACAGTTCAAATTAGTTTCTCATACAAAAATTTATACACACATTGTTATGTGACCCTAATTGCTCTCCCTATGCAGTGACAGCACACTCCTCCTTTCCACCCCGGATTTCCCGTGTCCATTCAACCAGCTCCTGTCCCTTTGTGCCTTCTCATCTCGCCTCCAGACAGGATCTGTCCGTTTAGTTTCATGTATCTACTTGAGCTAAGAAGCACACTCTTCACGATTTTCATTTATGTCTTATATTCCAGTCTAATCTTTGAAGAGTTGGCCTTGAGAATGGTTTTAGTTTTGGGCTAACAGAGAGTCCGGGGGCTGTATCTTCTGGGGGGCCCTCCAGTCTCAGTCAAACCATTAAGTCTGGTCTTTTTACTAGAATTTAAATTCTGCATCCCACTTTTCTCCTGCTCCGTCAGGGACTCTCTGTTGTGTTCCCTGTCAGGGCGGTCATTAGTGGTAGCCAGGTACCATGTAGTGCTTCTGGTCTCAGGCTGGTTTATGTGGCCGTTTCTGTCTCTTAGGCTAGTATTTTCCTTGTGTCTTTGGTGTTCTTCATTCTCATTTGCTCCAGGTGGGTTGGGACCAATTAATGAATCTTAGATGGCAGCTGGCTAGCTTTTAAGACCCCCCCCCCCCCGATGCCATTCACCAAAGTGGGATGCAGAACATTTTCATAATCAACTTTGTTATGCTAGTTAACCCAGATGTCCCCTGAAACCATGGTCCCCAGACCCCGCCCCTGCTACTCTGTCCCTTGAAGTGTTTGGTTGTATTCAGGAAACTTCTTAGCTTTTGATTTAGTCCAGTTGTGCTGACTTCCCCTGTAGTGTGTGTTGTCTTTCCATTCACCTAAGATAATTCTTGTCTACTATCTAGTTAATGACTAGTTAGTTTTGTATTCTGTTTATGCCATGTTTTAGCGCTCCTAGCGTTGTCCCTATTTTTTCTTTCATTATCTTTATTGTTTTTGATTTTGTATTTAAGTCCTTGATCCATTTTGAGTTCGTTTTTGTGCATGGTGTGAGGTATGGGTCTTGCTTCATTTTTTTTTTTTTTTGCAGATGGATATCCAGTTATGCCAGCATCATTTGTTAAAGAGACTGTCTTTCCCCCCATTTAATGGACTTTGGGCCTTTGTCAAATATCAGCTGTTCATAGGTGGATGAATTTACGCCTGGTTTCTCAATTCTGGTCCATTGGTCTATGTATCTGTTGTTCTACTACAAGGCTGTTTGGACTACCGTGGCGGTATAACAGTTTCTAAAATCAGGTAGTGTGAGGCCTCTCACTTTATTCTTCTTCTTTAGTGATGCTTTCCTTGGCTGGGGCCTCTTCCCTTTCCATATGAAGTTGGTGATTTATCTCTCCATCTCATTAAAAAATGCCATTGGAATTTGGATCAGGATTGTGTTGCATCTGTAGATCGCTTTGTATGTATAGACCACTTTGGGTAGAATTGACATTTTCACAATGTTGACTCTTCCTATGCATGAGCAAGGTATGGTTTTCCACTTATGCAGGTCTCTTTTGGTTTTTTGCAGTAGTGCCTTGTAGTTTTCTTTGTATAGGTCTTTTACGTCTCTGGTTAGATTTATTCCTAAGTATTTTATCTTCTTGGGGGCTATTGTAAATGGTTTTTATTTGGTGATTTCCTCTTGGAAGTTCTCTTTGTTTGTGTAGAGGAATCCAACTGATTTTTGTATGTTTATCTTGTATCCTGATACTTTACTGAAATCTTCTGTTAGTTCCAGTAGTTTTCTTGTGGTTTAGATCATATCATCTGCAAATAGAGATACTTTTATTTCTTCCTTACCAATTTGGATGTCCTTTATTTCCTTTCCTAGCCTAATTGCTCTGGCTAGGACCTCCAGCACAGTGTTGAGTAAGAATGGTGATAAAGGGCATCCTTGTCTGGTTCCTGTTCTCAAGGGGAGTGCTTTTAGACTCTCTTTGTTTAGGATGATGTTGGGTGTTGGCTTTGTATAAATGCCCTTAGTTATGTTGAGGAATTTCCCTTCTATTCCTATTTTGCTGAGAGTTTTTATCATGAATGGGTGTTGGACTTCATCAAATGCCTTTTCTGCATCAATTGATAAGATCATGTGATTCTTGTCTCTTATTTTATTTATGTGATGGATTACACTGATTGTTTTTCTCATGTTGAACCATCCCTGCATACCTGGCATAAATCCCACTTGATCATGGTGAATTATTTTTTTGATGTTGTTGAATTCTATTGGCTAGAATTTTCTTGAGGATTTTTGCGTTCTATGTTCATGAGGGATATTGGTCTGTAATTTTCGTTTTTTGTGGTGTCTTTGCCTGGTTTTGTTATCAGGGTTATGCTGGCTTCCTAGAATGAGTTTGGGAGTATTCCATTCTTTTCTATACCCTGAAATACCTTTAGTAGTAGTGGTGTTAACTCTTTTCTGAAAGTTTGGTAGAATTCTCTAGTGAAACCATCAGGGCCAGGGCTTTTTTTTGTTGGGAGTTTTTTAATTACCTTTTCAGTCTCTTCTTTTGTTATAGGTTTATTTAGTTGTTCAACCTCTGTTTGTGTTAGTTTAGGTAGGTAGTGTGTTTCTAGAAATTTGTCCATTTTCTCTAGGTTTTCAAATTTATTAGAGTACAATTTTTCTAGTATTCGGTTATGATTCTTTTAATTTCAGTTGGGTCTGTTGTGATATCGCCCATCTCATTTCTTATTTGGGTTATTTGCTTCCTCTCCTGTTTTTCTTTTGTCAGTTTGGCCAATGGTTTATCGATTTTGTGGGTCTTTTCAAAGAACCAGCTTTTGGTCTTGTTAACTCTTTCAATTGTTTTTCTATTCTCTATTTCATTTAATTCTGCTCTAATTCTTATTATTTCCTTTCTTCTGGTGCCAGAGGGCTTCTTTTGCTGATCTCTTTCTACTTGTTCGAGTTGTAGGGTTAATGTTTTAATTTTGGACCTCTCTTCTTTTTGGATGTGTGCATTTATTGCTATAAATTGACCTCTGAGCACTGCCTTTGCTGTGTCCCAAAGGTTCTGGAAGGATGTGTTTTCATTCTCATTTGATTCTGTGAATTTCTTTGTTCCATCTTTAATTTCTTCTATAACCCAGTAGTTTTTGAGCAAGGTATTGGTCAATTTCCATGTGTTCTATTTTTTTCCTTGCTTTTTCTGTTATTGATTTCTACTTTTATGGCTTTATGGTCAGAAAAGATGCTTTGTAATATTTCAGTGCTTTAGATTGTGTTAAGGCTTGCTTAATGAGATAATATGTGGTCTGTTCTGGAGAATGTTCCATGTGCATTGGAAAAGAAAGTATACTTGGTCCTTGTTGGGTGGAGTGTTCTATATACGTCTATGAGATCAAGTTGGTTGATTGTGGCTTTTAGATCTTCTGTGTCTTTATTGAGCTTCTTTCTGGATGTTCTGTCCTTCACCGAAAGTGGTGTGTTGAAGTCTCTTACTATTATTGTGGAGCTGTCTATCTTTCTTTTCAATGCTGTTAGAGTTTGTTTTATGTATTTTGGAGCCCTGTTGTTGGGTGTGTAAATATTTATTATGGTTATGTCCTCCTGGTGTATTGACCCTTTAATCATTATGTAGTGTCATTCCTTATCCTTTGTGGTGGATTTTACTTTAAAGTCTATTTTGTCAGATTAATATCACCACTCAAGCTCTTTTCTGAGTGTTGTTTGCTTGATATATATGTTTCCATTCTCTGAGTTTTAGTTTGTTTGTGTCTTTAAGTCTAAGGTATATCTCTTGTAGACAGCATATAGACGGATCGTGTTTTTTATCCAGTCTGCCACTCTCTGTCTCTTTACTGGTGCATTTAGTCCATTTACATTCAGCGTAATTATTGATAGGTATGAGTTTAGTGCTGTCAGTTTGATGTCTTTTTTGTGTGTTGTTGACAGTTTCTTTGTTCCACTTGATTTTCTGTGCTGAGTCGTTTTTCTTTATATATTTTCTTTTCATCTTTCTCATTTACATTCAGCGTAATTATCGATAGGTATGAGTTTAGTGCTGTCAGTTTGATGTCTTTTTTGTGTGTTGTTGACAGTTTCTTTGTTCCACTTGATTTTCTGTGCTGAGTCGTTTTTCTTTATATATTTTCTTTTCATCTTTCTCATTTACATTCAGCGTAATTATTGATAGGTATGAGTTTAGTGCTGTCAGTTTGATGTCTTTTTTGTGTGTTGTTGACAGTTTCTTTGTTCCACTTGATTTTCTGTTCTGAGTCGTTTTTCTTTATGTATTTTCTTTTCATCTTTCTCGTTGTTGATTTGTATTTTCTGAGTCTTTGTGTTTTTCTTGTTTTTTATTTTGACTTGTAGGATTGTTAGTTTCCTTTGTGGTTACCTCAATATTTACCCCTATTTTTCTAAGTTTAAACCAGTCTTCTATTTCTTTATATCGTCTTGACTTCCTCTCCATATGAAGGATCTATGACATTTTTTAGTCCCTCTTTTTTGTTTTAATGTTGTCATCTTTTACATATTTACGTCTCTGTTTCCCTATTTTCAGTGTTTTAGCTTTGATTTATTTTTGTGACTTCCCTATCTGGGTTGATATCTGGTTGCTCTGTCCTGTGTTCTAGTCTTGGATTGTTATCTGATGTATTGATTTTCTAACCGGAGGACACCCTTTGGTATTTCTTGTAATTTTGGTTTGGTTTTTGCAAATTCCCTAAACTTCTGTTTATCTGGAAATGGCCTAATTTCACCATCTTTTGAGAGACAGTTTTTCTGGGTATATAATTCTTGGCTGGCAATTTTTTTCCTTCAAGGCTTTATGTATGTCATCCCATTGCCTTCTTGTCTGCATGGTTTGTGCTGAGTAGTCTGAGCTTAGTCTTATTTTTTTTTTTTATTGTACTTTAGATGAAGGCTTACAGAACAAATAGTTTCTCATTAAACAGTCAGTACACATACTGTTTTATGACATTGGTTAACAACCCCACGGCATGTCAACACTCTCCCTTCTCAAACTTGGACAACCTTTTTTTTGATGAAAATATACATAGCCAAAGTTACACCATTTCAAAAGTTTCTACATGTACAATTCAGTGACATCGATTACATTCTTCCAGTTGTGCTACTATTCACACTATCCTTTTCCAAATTATTCCATCACCATTATCTTCAACTCACTGCCCCCTAGGCTTCCCATCAAACATTTTGAGTTGCTGTTGTCAATTTGATCTCACATAGATAATTTTTTTTTTGTACCTTAGATGAAGGTTTGCAGAACAAATAGTTTTCTCATTAAACAGTACACATATTGCCCTATGACAATGGTTAACAACCCCACGACATGTCAACACTGTCCCTTCTCAAACTTGGGTTCCCTATCACCAGCTTTCCTGTCCCCTCCTGCCTACTAGTCCTTGTCCCTGGACTGCTGTGCCTGATTAGTCCCATTTTGATTTATGAGGCTGTCCAATCGCCAGCTGAACGGTGAACTTCAGGAGTGACTTCTCCACTGAGCTAAAAGGGTGTCCGGGGGTCATACTCTTGGGGTTTATCCAGTCTGTCAGGCCAGTAAATCTGGTCTTTATTTTGTGAGTTAGAATTTTTTTCTACATCCTTTTCCAGCTCTGTCCAGGACCCTCTATTGTGATCCCGGTCAGAGCAGTCTGTGGTGGTAGCCAGGCACCATATAGCTGTACTGGACTCAATCTGGTAGGGGCCTTGGTAGCTGTGGTCCATTAGTCCTTTGGAAGAATCCTTTTCCTTGTATCCTATTCTGTTTGTTCTCCCTTGCTCCCGAAGGGGTGAGACCAGTGGAGTATCTTAGATGGCTGGTCACAGGCTTTTAAGACCCCAGACGCTACTCATCAAGGTAGAATGTAGAACTGAGCTTAGTCTTATTGACTCTCCTTTGTAGATGACTTTTTGTTTATCCCTAGCTGCTCTTAAAATTTTCTCTTTATCTTTGGTTTTTGCAAGTTTGATTATAATATATCTTGGTAACTTTCTTTTGGGATCTACCTTATGTGGGGTCAATGAGCATCTTGGATAGATATCTTCTCATCTTTCATGATATCAGGGAAATTTTCTGCCAACAATTCTCTCTGTATTTTCTGTTATCCCCCTCTGTTCTGATACTCCAGTTACTCATAGGTTATGCCTCTTGATAGAGTCCCACATAATTCTTAGAGTTTCTTCATTTTTTAAAATTCTTTTATCTGAGTTTTCCTCAAATAAGTTGGTATCAAGTGCTTTATCTTCAGTCTCACTAATTCTGACTTTATTGCCTCAGTTCTGCTCCTATGACTTTCTACTGAGTGGTCTAATTCTGAAATTTTATTGTTAATCTTCTGGACTTCTGATTGCTGTCTCTCTATGGATTCTTGCAGCCTATTAAATTTGTCATTATGCTCTTGAATAACCTTCTTAAGATTCTCTGTTGCTTTGTCTGTTTGTTCCTTGGCTTGTTCTGCATTTTGTATGATCTCCTTCCAGATCTCTTGAAGAGTTCTGTATATTAATCTTTTGTATTCTACGTCCGGTAATTTTAAGAAGTTCTCTTCTTCCAGAAAATTTCTTGACTCTGTATTTTGGGAGCTTGCTGAAGCCATCATGATCTGCGTTTTCATGAGATTTAATATTGACTGTTGTCTCTGAGCTAACAATAAGCTATTCTATTTATTTATTTATGTTTGTTTACTGTGTCCTCGCTTCTTGTTTTGCTTTGTGTTGATATGCTCAAATAGGCTGCTCGTGTGAGCTAGTTTGATTATTGGCGAATTTGAATCTCTAATGTCCTGTTACCAGGTGGTTAAATCTGTTACTAGGTATGTGAGCACAGGAGTCTCTTTACTTTTCTTGCGTGAATTCAGTTCAGGTGTCCAGGTAGTCAGTCACCAAGTGTGTGGTGCAGGCTCTCACCTACAGTCTTAGACAGGCATGGCTGATTGGTGTAGGCACAGGTATCTGGCTGCAGTAGGGGCTCACGCGCTGAGCAAGGCAGGGGGCTGACGGCTGCCCCCTAGTGTCCAGGAGGAAAGCATGTCCCTGTTCTCTAGAGCGTGTAGGTGGGTAGGTTCCGCAGCTTGCCTATGGGCACCCGATGCTGTTGGCTATAAGGACTGGGAGGCACCGCTTATTCTTGGACCCCTGTCTCAGGTGGCTAGGTGGCATGGGGGGAGGCATCAGTCCTCAGTCCTCTGATGTGGGTAGGCGAGGACCCTGCTTAATTGGCAGAGCTGTGTCAAATGTCACGAACCTGGAACTCCACCATATAGCTGATGCAATTGAAGTTAGGCTTCAGGTATATACCCTTTTTTAGTGTGCCAGTGTAGGCCTATGCTGTTGAAATGGGCCCACACAGCTCTATGCAGGAGTGAAAGGCATTCAAAGTCCATGGACCCCTTATACCTGTGCCTAGGCAAAGGAGCTGTACTTACCTTGAGTTCCTGGCTTAGGGGAGCTGTCAGATTATTTTTTCCTGTTTGTTAATTTGTTCTCTCTCCAAGGCTGGTAGAATGGCTCAGGACACATGACGGTTCCTTCTTACAGCCCAGTGGACGTAGCAATTGCTGAAGCTGGCCGGGGACCTGTTGCAGAGTTGGGAGGGGGCAGGTAAATTGGAGAGAGATTTTTTCCAAAAGGGGTGTTTTTTAATTCATGCGGTCAGTCAGTTGCATGTACTTATCTTTTGCCACTTGAGCACTGCTTTTCACTGGTTCTGGAGGCCCGAGTAGACTCTCTGCCACTAGGTCTTTCCTGATGTGGAAAATGACTCCCATGCGCCACTGCTTGCCTCACTGCACACGTTCCGGTCCGGCCTGAAGTGTGCTGGATTCCGCCGTGTCAAGTCTGGCAACTCCTTGCTGCTTTTCAACCGTCTCTCCCTCCCCCTGCCGCTCAGTCCAGTTCCTCAACTTTACCTTTGATGTTCAGTGCTCCTAGATTGTCATATATAATCAATCCACTTGTTTTCTTGGGTCTTTGTTGTAAAAGGGACAACCTAAAGCATCTGACTACTCTGCCATCTTGGCCCTGCCCCCCTGAATTATACAATTTTGAATTATTGTATTGTATTCTATGTCAGATAGGTAAAATTTATATTGCATTGCTTTCTATAAGCAACAGATACGTTACCCACAAGGTAAAAGTAGCCAGTGGAAGATAAAAAGTACAAAAATAAATTTAACAGTTTAAATCCCATACAGTTAATTGTATTTTACTTATTTATAATATTACTATGGCTTTTGTCACATTTTTTCTCAAACTATTATTTGTTTTATTAGTGGTTTTGTAGTTTTCTCTACCCCCCCAAAAAAATTCTGTTGCAGTGACTGGAAACTTCTTTCCTTAAACATTAAAGCTAATTCATGCTTTTGCAATTCAATATTATATAAATGGAAATTCTTATTCAAATAATTTAATTCTTCCTAAAGAGGAAAAGTGTTCATCTGTGTGTGTGTTTGTGTTATTTAATTAATTTATGATCCTTTTTATTTTCCTTTCAGAAACCTTTTCCAAAATGTTGGAAGAGGATTAGAAAAACATTCGTAACTTTTATTTCACTTGGTGAACAGTCAGGAACTGTTTGTGCACAATAATCCAACATTAGCGTAAGATTTTTGGCTGTGTTTTCACATGAGCAAGAAAACGTTTTGCGTCCAATTCTTGCACATTATTTTTTTATTGGTTGGTTGGATTTCCTATTCACCACCACTTCACTTTCATTCTTTTGGTCATTAATCTGTTCATTTTGGAAGGATAAGCAATTAAAACAGTTTTGAAAAGGTTTTTTATGATTTTTTTTGGAGCATCTACAAAAGCAATAAAAATGCTTATCCAAACCCTCAAGATACAGCTGATGTCATGAATATTTTGAAGGCAGGAAACCATATGATCCTATTTTAAGAAATTCTATTTGTTTTTAAGTCAAATAAATTTTTTCCCTCCTCTTTAAAGTACCTGAGCAGGAGAATTTTTACGGCATCTGTTTACAGAAAAAAAAATTCTTGGGGTTTAAATACCACAGCCATTGGAGACCTAGAGATCTAAAGCTTAATTTGGAGTTAACTTATGTTCCCCCCTGCCCCCACCTATTTGCTGACCTCTTAGAAATGTGTTAATTTCTGATTTGTTTTTCTATGTTCTTCTGTATAATTACATCAGCTCCTTAACCAGGGGAATTGCTGTCTGCTTTCAGCTCTGTATCATCAGTGAAGATCTTTGACTATGTGTTGGGTTTCCTTGGTGCAGGTCAATACTTGACTTTTGATTTGTTCAAACTCATTATCAGCATTTTGCTGACTGTACTTTCAGTCCTTTATTTATTTCTTGTGTGATAATTTCTTTCTTCCTAATAAAAACCAATCCAATAAACAAACAAAAAATCTTCCTTGACTTTCTTCATATTTAGTTTTCCTTTTTTTTATTCCTAAATTATTACTACTTTCAGAAATTACTTGGAGTCCAGTAGTTTCTCCCTCTAGAAATTTTGCTTCTCAATTCTGTTCTTCAAAAGCCTTTGGTATAGATGTGATAAAGATCCAAAATGGAATGAAGATGCTAGCATTTATCCAGTAAATCAAAACTTCCTTGGCACCAACCTAGACAATATTAAAAAAGCAGAACAAAACTTCCTCACTTTGGGACAACAGTTATCTGGTTGGCATGTGTTTAGATTTTCCACCTTTAGACAGTCCTGCTTTATTTTTTTTGGTGATATATAAACCTGATAACACACTGCTTTTCTCTACAAAACTTTTATTATTTCACAAGTAAAAACGAAGTCAGATATCACATATTGTCTATGTATATGAATAAGAATTCAATTTTCCCTTCTATGTAGAAGTCTTACATTGTAAATGAATGTTGGCCTCCTTGATGTGGGGGAAAGGAATTCCACATGCATCATTGAAGAGGCTATGGGTATTCTGGAATAGGCAACCCAGGAAGGGTGTCTGGCATAGAGCTAAGAGAAGGATTTTCTTAGTTAATCGGTAACTATGGGCTATAGGGAAACCCTGGTGGTGAAGTGGTTAAGAGCTAAGGCTGCTGACCAAAAAGGCTGGCAGTTCAAATCCACCAGGCGCTCCTTGGAAACTCTATGGGGCAGTTCTACTCTGTCTTATAGGGTCGCTATGAGTCAGAATCAACTTGACGAGTTTGGTTTTTTTTGGTACAGATTGTAGTAGTTTAGTTGTTAGACTTACGTGCTCTTTGAATTCCTCCAAAAAGTTTGTTTTGCTAAGAGATGAACATAACAATGGCCTTTCTTCCATTTTATTCAGGCTCTCCTTCTACTTCTCTGTCATTTCTTCTCAGTATTTTAACTGGATCCATATCCCTGCAATTTTCCTTAGAGATTAGAAATCCCAGGCTTCTGTCTTTCATTCCCTTTTCACCCTGCGTGCTGTCAACCTCCTCACTCTCATTTCTGTTCTTGCCACATAGGTCTCTTAGACTTTTATAGTTTTAGACATCGCCTTTAGTAATCTCTGGTCCCAACATTTCCTCTAAGCTCCAGATTTATGTATCAAGCTGTCTATTGGACATACCCATTTAGATGGCACAAAAGTACTTCATATTTAGCAAAATCAAAACCAAACGAGTTTCTCTCACCCAAACCTACTTTTTCTTTTATATCCTCCATCTCAGTTGTGTAGCATCTAGCCAAGGAGCCAACAATGTTGGAATCACCTTTCTCGATCCCACTACGTCATGCTGTTTTTATCCCTAATATTTCTCAAATCTATTCCTTCCATATCAGTATTAATATAGTTGCCAGAATCTAACAAAGTGATCCATCTAAAACACAAACATGAACATATCACATCTCCCAGTCATCCATAGAAAAAAGTAATCTTATCACTGAATATAATGATCTAGCTCCTTTCTACCTTCCTGACATTTATTTTGGGAATATGGTACTACATATAATTTCCAGAAATTACTATGCTGTTTTCATGCCTCTGTTCCTTGGCTCTTGTTTCTCCTTGCCTAAAATTTCTTTTCTTTCTTCCTTCATCCTTTCCTTGCCTGGCTAATTCCTATTCATCTTTCAAGATTCTACTTGGATGTCATTATTTCCAGGAAATCTTACTAGCTGGCTTCATGACCTTGTCTCCTTTGATTCCCCATTGCAGACTTAGCTTAATTCTATCATAGCGTTTGGTCTGTTTATCTATCACTATCATTCACTAGAGAGTGAGCTCTTTGAGTACAGGGGCCAAATTGTAGTTGGCTTTGTGACAGAAAGTATTGTAAAAAATATCTGTTGGAATGAACGTTACTCAGCACAACATAAAAAAAGTTATATGTGCTATGAAGGGTGTGAAAAAGGGAGAACTATGCGAAACACAAAAGCACATTATAAGTTTCTGATAGCTTTATTGATAGAAGGCAACTGATCTAGTAGCTTAAACTTTTAACTTTTTCCTATTCTGCCTCCATTCATGGTGAGGAAATGAGCCTCAGCATTACACCCTGAAAATTCTGCATCAAGGGAATTTTTTTTGGTTTGTTTTGTGGACTGTCTGACTTAGGCAGTTTTGGGCATGACTAATAAACTGAGATCATTTTGGAAATGATAAGTTCTGTGTAGCAGGTGTATTTCCCATTGCATGCTGACAACAGAAAGAAGAAAATACAGCTAACTGGTTCCAGCTCCAGAACAACTTCAGACTGTGGTCATTCTTCAGAAACCTTTGGCAGGAGATATATTGGAATGCTCTGACTATCCACGTTCTTGGAAAGGATGGCAATTGGAAAAAAAGTTGTTTCCACCAAGCCAGTTTTCTACATTCTACAGTTCATGAGGTTTAACATTTCAGAGAATTTAAAAAGACAACAGAATTTTAAGCAAATTTAAGAAAGCATATTAATATTAATCTCTATTCCCACTCATTCTCATAGAACTTGATTCATTCCCCATATATTTCTGAGCGAAGAATTTCCCTAAAATTCATGTGAACTAAGCATTTTAAAACAATAATGAGGCTCATATGCATTTTGAATATGCACTTGTCAATTTATTTATAAGAAGAAAGGTGAAAGTAAGAAATGTTCTGCAGTTTGTGTGAGTTTAAAACAGTTCTCCATTATATTTTTGCTAAATTGTTCAATAAACTATTTTTTCAGCTGCTTCATTAGGAACACATAAAATCATTTTATAAAACATAGAAAAATAATCATTATTATAGATGTAGCTAAAATTTATTTATGACTGGCTAACAATTATAGTTGTTATTATATGATGCTATATTTAATTCATCTAGACCAGTTTTATCTAGTAAAACTTTATGCAATGATATAAATGTTCTACGTCTGTGCTGTCTAATATGGTAGATACTAGCTGTATGTAGCTATTGGACATTTGAAATGTGGCTAGTGTAACTGAGAAACTGAATTTATAATTTTATTGAATTTTAATTAATTTAAATGTAAATAACCATATATGACTAGTGGCTACTATGTTGGACACTGCAGATTTAGACTATACAATATCATCACTGAAGTTTTTTTTTTTTTTTTAAATAAAGGACTTAATTGGGTATAAGGAAAGCATTATCCGTATCAGATTATCTGTAATCCATATTGCTGATTATATGTCTTTCTGTTAGGGAGATACAAATTTTTGTATCAAAATATAGTTATGGCTTTTAAAAACTCAGTGTACTTAATATTTTGAAGAGAACTGGGCATTTTAAAAGGATACATACTATCATTGCTGTCAGAGTCCCTGGGTGGTCTGCTGACCAAAAGGTTGGCAGCTGAGTTCACCCATAGGCACCTCAGAAGAAAGGCGTAGGGATCTACTTCCAAAATATCAGTTATTGAAAACCCTTTGGAGTACAGCTCTACTCTGACACACATAGGGTTGCCACTGGTTGGAATCGACTCCATGGCAACTGGTTAGGATTTTGGTTTCACCGTAGCTCTCAAGGAACCTATAATTGAGGGTACAGAAAAGATGATGAATGATGCTAGCTCTGTATTAAGAATTTGATTACAGACTAACTGGCCCCTTCTGTAATATTCTTTTATTATCTTTGCTGAGACTCTCTAAGACCCGGCTAACTTTTCTGGAAAACCAAGAGCTGGTACTTCTTCATATTAATAACCATCTAAGAATTTCACCATATGAGGATGTAATGAAGCAATTTTGTTAATTTGAAGTCTGTGCATTGAGGTTAAGGGTAGAGGGAATTACCAAAGGGAGGAAATTAAAGGGTAATGGTAAAGAAAGGAATGAGGTAAATATAACTAATTGGATTTAGGATGTCTGAAATAATCTATAATATGTGTACACATTTTTAATGAGTCTATTGTGATCCCCAATTATTTCAGAGTTCTGAGAAGATGGGTATTGGGAAGTGACAAGCAAGAAAAAATTGCTTGGAAGATAGTGTTGCTGAACAAGAGGAATGAAATTAATGGATAGCCTGAATAATAAAGAATAAATTAAAAGTGTGGACTACCCCACTTAGGGTTTCTTTTGGATTGGAATTAAAATCACCTTTAATAGTCACCCATTCTCCATTTTACTGGCCTTAATCATCTTGTTTTATAGAAGATTATTGTGAATTAAATTTTATATGTTTGCTATATAACATTTTTATGTTTTTTGGTTGGTACCTAAATACATTTTGCTCTGTGAAAATCCACTATCACCCTCATCTGTAGCATCTTCCTAAAGGATAAAGAAGAGTCAGATAAGGAATCAATTACAGTGAATTTTCTACCACCCATTGAGGTAATAGTTCCACCCATCTGAAAACAGGTTAGCCATTAAAAACAGTAGGAATACATTATTTCAGAGTTAGTACAAACTGATTCAAGTCTTCAATCTTAATTAAAATAAAACTCATTTAAGATTTGATTAACTTTCTCTTTCAGTCATTGTAAATTTTCAGTGATGTGCTTATACCTCTGGGCAGGCAGGTTCTATTTAGATTTTGAGTGGAAAAACCAAATAAAATGTTTCAGGACATTCTTGGCACAGTTAGAAGCATGAAGCACTGAAAATTTCAGGAAGACAAGACAACATGTTTTCTCAAGGTTTCTAGTCCAGCTTGGAAAATTCAAGAGAGAGGAGATTCTTAACTCCTAGTATTATCCTCCCTAGTGGCACAAGGGTTAAGTGCTTGGCTGCTAATCAAAAGGTTGGAGGTTCGAACGCACCCAGTGGCTCCACAGGAGAAAGACCTGACAATCTGCTTCCATAAAGATTACAGCCAAGAAAACCCTACGGTGCAGTTGTACTTTGTCACATGGGGTTACTATGAGTCTAAAATCGACTTACAGCACCCAACAACAACATGTGGAAGAGAAACCAAAGACCAGAGGTTAAGTGACAGAAAACAAGAGTGGTGAAAGGGAGCTACCTGCTTCTTTGCTTGACAGAAGAGAAAGATAAAGTGTGTGCATGTGTACACAAGCACAGGAATAAAGTGTAGGCATTTAGGGATTCAAGGTCAGTCAGAAATGAGTATTGGCACTGATTTTCTTCGTGCTTCCAATTTTATATATATATACTGTACTTTAGGTGAAGGTTTACATAACAAATAGTTTCTCATTAAATAGTCAGTACACAAGTACACATGTTGTTTTATGACATTGTTTAACAACCTCACGACATGTCAACACTCTCCCTTCTCGACCTTGGAGGACCCTTTTTTTTTGTTTGTTTGGTGAAAATATACATAGCCAAAGTTACACCATTTCAAAAGTTTCTACATGTACAATTCAGTGACATCGATTACATTCTTCCAGTTGTGCTACTATTCACACTATCCTTTTCCAAATTATTCCATCACCATTATCTTCAACTCACTGCCCCCTAGGCTTCCCATCAAACATTTTGAGTTGCTGTTGTCAATTTGATCTCACATAGATAATTTTTTTTTTGTACCTTAGATGAAGGTTTGCAGAACAAATAGTTTTCTCATTAAACAGTACACATATTGCCCTATGACAATGGTTAACAACCCCACGACATGTCAACACTGTCCCTTCTCAAACTTGGGTTCCCTATCACCAGCTTTCCTGTCCCCTCCTGCCTACTAGTCCTTGTCCCTGGACTGCTGTGCCTGATTAGTCCCATTTTGATTTATGAGGCTGTCCAATCGCCAGCTGAACGGTGAACTTCAGGAGTGACTTCTCCACTGAGCTAAAAGGGTGTCCGGGGGTCATACTCTTGGGGTTTATCCAGTCTGTCAGGCCAGTAAATCTGGTCTTTATTTTGTGAGTTAGAATTTTTTTCTACATCCTTTTCCAGCTCTGTCCAGGACCCTCTATTGTGATCCCGGTCAGAGCAGTCTGTGGTGGTAGCCAGGCACCATATAGCTGTACTGGACTCAATCTGGTAGGGGCCTTGGTAGCTGTGGTCCATTAGTCCTTTGGAAGAATCCTTTTCCTTGTATCCTATTCTGTTTGTTCTCCCTTGCTCCCGAAGGGGTGAGACCAGTGGAGTATCTTAGATGGCTGGTCACAGGCTTTTAAGACCCCAGACGCTACTCACCAAGGTAGAATGTAGAACATTTTCTTTATGAAGTGTGTTATGCCACTTGAGCTAGATGCTCCCCGAGACCATGGTCCGCACAGCCCTCCGCCCAGCAATTCAGTCCCTCAGGGAGTTTGGATGTGTCTATGGAGCTTCCATGACCTTTCCTTGTACAAGTTGTGCTGGCTTCTCCAGTGTTGTGTACTGTCTTACCCTTCACCAAAGTTACCACTTATCTGTTGTCTATTTAGTTCCCTCCCCAACCCCTCCCAACCAACAAAGATTGTTTCTTTTTGTGTGTAAACTTTTACATGAGTTTTTACAGTAGTGGTCTTATACAATATTTGTCCTTTTGAGATTGACTTATTTCACTCAGCATAATGTCCTCCAGTTTCATCTATGTTACGAGATGCTTCACAGATTCATCATTGTTCTTTATTGTTGCATAATACTCCATTGTGTGTATGTACCATAGTTTATCCATTCATCTGTTGATTGGCATCTAGGTTGTTTCCATATTTTTCCTATTGTAAACAGTGCTGCATTGAATATGGGTGTGCATATGTCTATTCGTGTGACGGCTCTTATTTCTCTAGGATATATTTCTAGGAGTGGGATTGCTGGATCATATGGTATTTCTATTTCTAGCTTTCTAAGGAAGCACCATATCATTTTCCAAAATGGTTGTATCATTTTGCATTCCCACCAGCAGTGCATAAGAGTTCCAATCTCCCTGCAGCCTCTCCAACATTTGTTATTTCCGGTGTTTTTGATTTGTGCCAGTAATGCCAGGGTGGTTTTAATTTGCATTTCTCTAATGGCTAGTGATCGTGAGCATTTCCTCATGTGTCTGTTGGCCGCTTGAATGTCTTCTTTGGTGAAGTGTCTATTCATTTCCTTTGCTCATTTTTTAATTGGATTATTTGTCTGTTTGTTGTAGAGGTGTTGGATTTTCTTTTAGATTTTAGAGATTAGACCTTTGTCTGACTTGTAATATCCAAAAATTTTTTCCAAGTCTGTAGGTTCTCCTTTTACTCTTTTGGTGAAGTCTTTTGATGAGCATAATGTCTCATTTTTAGAAGATCCCAGTAATCTAGCTTGTCTTCTGGGGTTTGTATGTTGTTGGTTATGGTTTGTATCCTGGTAATGCCGTGCATTAGGGCCTCTAGCATTGATAATATTTTTTCTTCTATGAACTTTATAGTTTTTGGCTTTATATTTAGGTCTGATCCCAATTGAATTAGTTTTTGTGTATGGTGTGAGATATGGGCGCTGTTTCATTTTTTTGCAGATGGACATCCAATTTTGCCAGTACTATTTGTTAAAAAAGACTATCTTTTCCCCATTTGATGGACTTGGGGCCTTGTCGAACATCAGGTGACCATAGGTGGATGGATTTACATCTGGGTTCTCAATTCTGTTCCATTGGTCAACGTACCTATCGTTGTACCGGTACCAGGCTGTTTTGACTATCGTAGCTGTATAGCAGGTTCTGAACTCAGGTAGTGCGAGTCCTCCTACTTTATTCTTCTTCTTCAATAGTGTTTTACTTATTCGGGGCTTCTTCCCTTTCCATATGAAGTTAATGATTAGCTTTTCCATCTCTTTGAAGAATGTTGTTGGTGCTTGGATCAGGATTGCATTGTATCCGTAAATTGCTTCGGGTAGAATTGTCATTTTCACAATGTTGAGTCTGCCTATCCATGAGCATGATAGGTTTTTCCATTTTGGTAGATCCCTTTGGGTTTCTTGCAGTAGTGTTTTGTAGTTTTCTTTGTATAGGTCTTTTATATACCGGGTTAGATTTATTCCTAAGTATTTTATTTTTTTAGGGGCTATTATAAATGGTATTGTTTTCCTGATTTGCTTTTCATCGTTCTCTTTAGTGGTGTATAGGAATCCAACCAATTTTTGTATGTTTATCTTGTATCCTGCTAGTCTGCTGAATCTTTCTATTAGTTCAAGTAGTTTTCTCATGGAGTCTTTAGGGTTTTCTATGCATAGTATCATATCATCCACAAAAAGGGACAGTTTAACTTCTTCATTACCAATTTGGATGCCCTTTATTTCTTTTTCTTAACTTATTGCTCTAGCTAGGACTTACAGCACAATGTTAAATAGGAGTGGAGATAAAGGGCATCCTTCTCTTGTTCCTGTTCTCAAGGAGAATGTTTTCAGCCTCTCTCCATTAAGAATGATGTTGGCTGTTGGTTTTGCATAGATGCCCTTTACTATGTTGAGAAATTTCCCTTCTACACCTATTTTATTGAGTTTTTATCAGGAATGGCTGTTGGACTTTGTTGAATGCCTTTTCTGCATCAGTTGAGATGATCATGTGTTTCTTTTTCCTTTTATTTATGTGATGGATTACGTTGATTAATTTTCTAATGTTGAACCATCCTTGCATACCTGGTATGAATCCTACTTGGTCGTGGTGTATTTTTTTTTTTTTTGATGTGATGCTGAATTCTATTGGCTAGAATTTTGTTGAGAATTTTTGCATCTATATTCATGAGAGATATTGGTCTGACATTTTCTTTTATTGTGGTGTCTTTGCCTGGTTTTTGTATCAGGGTTATGCTGACTTCATAAAATGAATTTGGAAGTATCCTTTCCTTTTTATGTTCTGAAATAGTTTTAGTAGCCCTGGTATAAGCTTTTCTCTGAATGTTTGGTAGAATTCTCCAATGAAGCCATCTGGGCCAGGGGTTTTTTTGGTTGGGAGTTTTTTTTATTAGCTTTTCAGTCTCTTCTCTTGTTATGTGTCTGTTCAGATTTTCAACATCACTTTGTGGTAGTTTGGGTACGTAGTGTGTTTCTAGAAATTTATCTATTTCCTCTAGGTTTTCAAATTTGTTGGAGTATAGTTTTTCATAATACTTTGTTATAATCCTTTTTATTTCAGTTGGGTCTGTTGTAATGTCCCCCATTTCATTTACTATTTGGGTTATTTGCGTCCTTTCCTGTTTTTCTTTTGTCATTCTGGCCAGTGATTTGTCAATTTTGTTGATCTTTGCAAAGAACCAACATTTGATTTTGTTGATTCTTTCTATTGTTTTTCTATTCTCTATTTCATTTATTTCTGCTCTGATCTTTACTATTTCCTTTCTTCTGGTGGTTGTGGGCTTTTTTTGCTGTTCTCTTTCTATTTGTTCGAGTTGCATAGTTAATGTTTTGCTTTTGTCCCTTCTTTTTTGATGTGTGCATCTATTGCTATAAGTTGTCCTCTGAGGGCTGCCTTTCTGTGTCCCAAAGGTTTTGGTATGATGTGTTCTCATTCTTGTTTGATTCTAGGAATTTTTTGATTCCATCTCTGATTTCTTCTATTACCCAGTGATGTGTAAGCAGGGTGTTATTCAGTTTCCATGTACTTGATTTTTTTTCCTTGGTCTTCCTGTTGTTAATTTCTACCTTGATGGCATTGTGGTCAGAGAAGATATTTTGTATTATCTCAACATTTTGGATCTTGTTGAGGATTTCTCTGTGGCCTAAGATGTGGGCTATCCTGGAAAACATTCCGTGTGCATTGGAAAAGAATGTGTACTTTGCAGCTGTTGGGTGTAGTGTTGTATATATGTCTATGAGGTCAAGTTGGCTGATTGTGCCCTTTAGGTCTTCTGATCTTTTTTGAGTTTCTTTCTAGATTTTCTGTCCGTTACTGACAGTGGTGTGTTGAAGTCTCCTACAATTACTGTGGAACTGTGAATTTTTCTTTTTAGTGCTGTTAGAGTTTGTTTTATGTATTTTGGAGCCCTGTCATTGGGTGCATAGATGTTTATTATGATTATGTCTTCATGATGTGTCATCCCCTTAATCATTATATAGTGTCCTTCTTTGTCTTTTATGGTAGCTTTTATTTTAAAGTCTATTTTATCTGAGATTAATATTGCCACTCCTGCTCCTTTTTGGTAGCTGTTTGCTTGATATATTTCTTTCCATCCTTTGATTTTTAATAAATTTACATCTTTGTTTCTAAGATGTGTCTCTTGTAGACAGCATATTGATGGATCCTGTTTTTTTATCCATTCTGTCACTCTCAGTCTCTCTATGGGTGCATTTAGGACATTTACATTCAGTGTAATTATTGATAAGTGTGAGTTTATTGCTGTCATTTTTTAGTGCTTTTTTTTGTGGTGCTGACATTTTCTTTGTTCCTTTCACTCTGCTGTGCTGAATTCCTTTTGTTTGTGGGGTTTTTTTTCATTTCTTTTGTTTTCATAGGTTTTGTTTTTACAGGGACTTTATATTTTTCTTCTTCATTTTGATGAATAGGTTTGCTAACAATTTTTGTGGTTACCTTGAAATTTACCCTTATCTTCCTAGGTTTGAACCAGTCTATTATTACTTGATATCAACTTGCCTTCCTCTTCATTAGAAGGTTCTATCCCTACACCGTTTATTCCCTCTTTTATTGTTCTGATGTTGTTGTCATTTACAGATTAACCTCTCTCGTTCCCTGTTGTAATTCTTTTGGTTTTGCATAGTCCTTAAGAGTTCATTTCCTAGGTTGGTATCTGGCTAGTACAATCCTGTGTCCTGTATTCAGCCTGTGGTCTGATGTTGTTTGTTCTCAAGTCGAAGGACTCCCTTTAATAAGTCTTGTAAGTTTGGTTTTGTTTTTACATAGTCCCTTAATTTCTGTTTATCTGGGAATGACCTAATTTCACCATCATATCTGAATGAGAGTTTTGCAGGATATATTATTCTTGGCTGGCAATTTTTTTCTTTCGAGGCTTTATATATGTCATCCCATTGCCTTCTTGCCTGCATGGTTTCTGCCAAATAATCCGAGCTTAGTCTTATTGTTTCTCCTCTGTATGTGAGTTTTTGTTTTTCTCGAGCTGCTCTCAGGATTCTTTGTCTTTGGTTTTAGTGAGTGTGATTATGATATGCCTCGGTGATTTTCTTTTGGGGTCTGTCCTATATGGGGTTTGTAGAGCTTCTTGGATGGTCAGCTTTTCATCTTTCATGATATTGGGGAAGTTTTCTGTCAGCAATTCTTCAATAATCCTCTCTGTGTTTTCTGTTTTCTCCTCCTGTTTTGGAACTCCAATCACTCGCAGATTTTTGCTTTTGATTGTATCCCACATAATTCTCAGGGTTTCTTCATTTTTCTTTGTTCTTTTTATGACTTTTCCTCAAACAGAGTTGTATCCAAGTGTTTATGTTCAATTTCACTGATCCTGTCTTCTACCGTTTCAAATCTGCTCCTCAGCCCTTCTATGACACTGTTCATTTCTGAAATCTTGTTGTTTATCTTTTGGATTTCTAATTGTTGCTTTTTATGATTTCTAGTTGTGAATTTATTTTAGCATTTTATTTTTGTATTATTTACTTGAATTGTTCCATTTTTTTTGGTCTGTATTTTACATGAATTTGTCTGCTTTTTTCATGAATTTGTCTATTTTTTCCTCATTTTTGGTCTGCTTTTTGCTTCAACTCTTGGATAATTCTGAATATGAGAGATTTGAATTCCCCAGCAGTTAGTTCTAGTGCCTTTTCTTCTACTGGAAAGTCATCCGGTGTTTTATTTTGGATGCCTACTGGAAACATCCTTTCCTGTTTTTGTAAATGTTTTGATATTGTCTGCTGTCTTTGGGGCATTCAGTAGTTATTTTCCTCATTTATTGATTGTAGATTTGTTTGTTTCATCCTGCTTTCTTGTTTTATTTGGTTATGTCTGAGCAGGCAGGATGTGTGTTCTTTGTTGTTTGCTCATCTGTAGGCACGATACTTTTCATCTCATTCCCAATGGGCAGGGTCAGTCACTCAGGTATGGTACAGCAGGGCAGGTCCAGCTGAAGGGGAGTTGCTGGGAGGGGTTGTTTGTGACAAGTACTAGGGCTGACAGTATAGTCTGGGAATCAGTGCAGGGCAGGTTCCAGTAGGCTGTGTCTGTGCTGGTTGGGAGTGTGATGTTCAGAGCACAGTGCAGGTAGGCAGGAAGGACGGGGGAGATTGTGATGTGTGGAGCTAAGATGAGTATGGGAAAAATGAGAGAGAGAAGAAAGGAACAGGAGCCAAAAACAAACGCACAAACAAAAAAGCATGCTAAGGGAGCTTGCTATTGGAGTGGAGAGATGAGAGAGTGAGAAATGGAGAAAAACAAAAATAAAAAAGTTAGTAACTCAAGAAACTGGAAATAAAGAAAGACAAAAAGGGAATAAGAGAGAGAAGAAAACAAAGAAACAAAAAGAAAAAGAAAAAAACAAAAAAAAGGAAAAAGAAATGCCCCCAGTGATGTCCCTGTGCGTCTGCACAGAGTAAGGGAGTAGCTTCCAAGCTGTGCAGTACTGCCCAGCTAGAAGGGGCTCCCAAGCCGAGGAAAGAAAAAGAAAACAAAGAAACAAATCAAAGCAGATCAAATCAGAGCAAACAAACAGAAAGCCCTGGGAGTCCCACCAGGGTGCCGGTGCCGGCATGGGCTGGGAGGCACTTTCACAGTCAAGCGGTGTTTCACAGCCTTTTAGGAAGGAGTAAAGATGGCATGTGGAGCCAGGTATTTGAGAGAAAGGAGGGGGAGGTGGTGAGATGTAAGGAAGAAATCTCAAGAAGCCGAAAAAAGCAACACCAGCAGCCAACAAATGGTACTCCAGGAGCCGGCCAGTGTGGGTGGGTGGAATCCAAGCAACACCAGGGTGAAACCCATGCTTCCCGGCTAAGAGACTGTGGCTGCAGGAAGCAGAGGAGGCCAAATGGGCATGAAGAAGGGTGAGGGGTGGGAAAGCATATATTGCTGGTTACCAGTTGTTCTGTCTCCTGCTAGAAGTTCCGTGAAGCTGCTTTCTGGTACCCCCTGTTCGCTGATCTCTGATAGGAGTCCAAGATAGTGGATCCATGCTGCTATAGCTGATAGGTGCCTTCTGCATGTATTTCTCCTAGCTCTGTGTTCTGTCAGTTTCTTATTCCATTTGGTGCTTGGCTGAGTTTTTTATCTCTTCATTTGATGCTTAGGGTTTCAGGATTGATGTGTGATGCCGTTTGACTCAGTTTTTCGTATCTTTGCTGTGGAGGGACAGCGTGGTGCTTCTGACTATAGCGCCATGTTGCCTGGATGTTCTCTGTGCTTCCAATTTTAAAAATTGTTTTCGAACTGCTGATCTTTTAGTTAGCAGCTGTAGCTTTTAACCACTTTGCCATCTGGGCTCCTTAATGAATACAAACTACTTCAAATCATAATCCCTTTCTTTTTACTCATCAGCATCTTTTTTATTTATCTTGTCTTCAAACTATAAGAAGGATTTCCTTAAACAGTAATACTGTGTCATGGATTGAATTGTGTCCCCCTCAAAATGTCTTGTAAATCCTAACCTCTGCCTATGGTTATAATCCCATTTATGAATGGGTTGTGTTTATGTTAATGAAGCAGGATTAGGTTGTGTCCATGAGGATTAGATAATGTTTATTATGTTAATGAGGCAGGATGAGGGTGTATCTTGAGTCAATCTCTTTTGAGATATAAAAAGATTAAACAAGCAAACTAGAGAAGAAGAGATCGGGAAGAGATGCCAAGCCATATGAAGATCGTCCAGGAACAGAAGCTCCAAGAAACAAGGACCTTCCTCTAGAGCCAAATGAGAGAGAAAGCCTTTCCCTGGAACTGGTACACTGAATTCAGACTTCTGGCCTCCTAAACTGTGAGAAAATAAATTTCTGTTTGTTAAAGCAATCCACCTGTGGTATTTTTGTTATAGCAGCACTAGATAGGAGCCCTGGTAGTACAGTGGTTAAGGGTTGGGCTGCTAACCAAAAGGTTGGCAGTTCAAATACGCCAGCCACTCCTTGGAAACCCTGTGGGGCACTTCTACACTATCCTATGGGGCCAGTATGATTCAGAATCGACTTGATGGCAGTTAGTTGTTTTTTTTTGTTTCTTTTTTTAGCACTAAATAAAACTAAGACATACTGAGGCAAAAAAAAACGTTTCACAGGTATTTGGAATCAAGATTTAATTTATTTAGATAAGGCATTCTTTTTATTCATTGTCATATGTTAATCCACTTTTCACCTCTTGCAAGCAAATTTTCATACCTTTCTAGCCAAATACACTCACTTCTCACTTAACGACCTGGTTAGGTTCCAGAGACCAGGTCATTATGCAAAAATAGGTGTTGGGTGAAAATGAAGGAGGACTACATCATTATATAACAGCCAAATTACATCATAACATAACTGCCAAACAACTGTGAATCATGGCCCAGCCAAGTTGACACATAACCTTAACCATCACAGCCAGTGTTACTGTTGCCTCACACTTTGGTGTTCATTATTGCCAGACATACATTGTTAATGCGTAAAATAGATAGTAGATTCTTTTACTATTGCCGTAAATGTGAAATGTCGAATAATGACATAGTTGATAAAAGAGGAGTAGGTGTACGTATGTATGGCTTTGATTTTTTTTATTTCTCTCCCCATCATTAATGTTACATCAGAACTTTATACAAAAATAGCAATTTGTTAAGTGAAATTTGCTTTTGTATTGTTTTTCCATATATTCAATGATTTATTTATTTCATTTCCCTTTTTTCCCCCTCTCTTCTCTTTTCATCTTTTATTCTATTTCCTTTGAATAAAAGGAAACAGACATTATTGTGTGCCTACTATTTGCCAAGCTCTTTGCACATTTGATAAATGAGAAAATGGGGGTTTAGAGAAGTTATGTAACTTGCCTAAAGTTGCACAGACAATTAATGGATAAGTTGTATTTTATTTTATTAATTTTTTTATTGTACTTTAGATGAAGATTTGCAGAGCAAATTTTCTCGTTAAACAATACACATATTGTTTTGTGACATTGGTTGCCAACGCTATGACATGTCCACACTTTCCCTTCTTGACCTTGGGTTCAACATTACCAGCTTTCCTGTCCCCTCTTTCCTTCTTGTCCTTGCCCTAGGCTGGTGTGCCCGTTTAGTCTTGTTTTGTTTTATGGGCCTGTCTAATGTTTGTCTGAAGGGTGAACCTCAGGAGTGACTTCAGTACTGAGTTAAAAGGGTATCCGTGGGCCATACTCTCAGAGTTTCTCCAGTCTCTGTCAGACCAGTAAGTCTGGTCTTTTTTTGTGAGTTAGAATTTGTTCTAACTTTTTCTCCAGCTCTGTCCGGGACCCTCTATTGTGATCCCTGTCAGAGCAGTTGGTGGTGGTAGGTGGGCAGCATCTAGTTCTACTGGACTCAGTCTGGATGAAGTTGTGGTAGTTGTGGTCCATTTGTCCTTTGGACTAATCTTTCCTTGAGCCTTTGGTTTTTCTCATTTTCCCTTGCTTCAGATGGGGTGGGACCAGAGGATTATCTTAGATGTCTGCTGACAAGCTTTTAAGACCCCAGACACTACTCAACAAAATAGGATGTAGAACATTTTCTTTATGAACTTTGTTATGCCATTTGACTTAGATGACCCCCGCGACCATGGTCCCCAGCCCTCTGCCCAGTAATTTGGTCCCTCAGGCAGTTTGGATGTGTCTATGAAGCTTCTATGACCTTGCCTTGGTCAAGTTGTGCTGACTTCACCAGTATTGTGTACTGTCTTAACCTTCACCAAAGTTACCACTTATCTATTGTCTAGTTAGTGTTTTCCCCTCCCCATTCTTCCCCTCCCTTGTAACCATCAAAGATTGTTTCTTTCTATGTGGAAACCTTTTCACGAATTCTTATAATAGTGGCTTCATACAGTATTTGTCCTTTTGTGATTGAGTTATTTTCCTAGCATAATGCTCTCCAGACTCATCCATGTTGTGAAATGTTTCACAGATTCATCATTGTTCTTTATCGTTGTGTGGTATTCCATTGTGTATATGTACCATAGTTTGTTTATCCATTCATCTACTGACAGGCACTTAGGTTGTTTCCATCTTTTTGTTGTTGTGAATAATGCTGCAGTGAACACTGGTGTGCCTGTATCTATTCGTGTGATGGCTTTTATTTCTCTAGAATATATTCCCAGGAGTGGCATTTCTGGATTGTATGGTATTTCTATTTCTAGTTTTTTAAGAAAGTGCCATATCGTTTTCCAAAATGTTTGTACCATTTTACATTCCCACCAGCAGTGCATAAGAGTTCCAGTCTCCCCGCAGCCTCTCCAGCATCTGTTATTTTTGATTCGTGCCAGTTAAATCCGGGTGAGATGGTATCTCATTGTAGTTTTGTTCGCATTTCTCTAATGGCTAGTGATCACAAGCATTTCCTCATGTGTCTGTTAGCTGCCTGAATGTCTTCTTTGGTTGGATGAGTTGTATTTTAAATCCACATACCTGACTTTAAAACCTTCTCTCTTAAGTATGCCTTGTTTTATCCCTTCATTCTTTGGAGTCCATGAGTATTGCAAATGGTTAATGCGCTTGGCTGCTAACTGAAAGGTTGGAGGTTCAAGTCCACCCAAAGACTCCTCAGAAGAAAAGTCTGGCAATCTACTCCGAAAAATCAGCCATTGAAAACCCTATGGAGCACAGCTCTACTCTGACACATACGGGGTCTCCATGAATCAGAGTTGACTCAGTGGGCAACTGTTAGACATTCTTTAACAATATTCACACTTCCCACTCCTCTTTTCCTTCGTCTCTCTCTTCTCCAGTAGCAATCTTCCTCTGTGAGTTTTCATTCTTCCATATGCTTTCCCTTATTGCCTCTCTAATTCTTTTCCTTTTCTCCCAAATCACAGTGTTTTTTTTTTGTACTTTAGGTGAAGGTTTACAGAACAAATAGTTTCTCATTAAACAGTCGGTACACATATTGTTTTATGACATTGGTTAACAACCCCACAACACGTCAACCCTCTCCCTTCTCGACCTCTTTTTTTTTTTTGGTGAAAATATACACACCATTTCAAAAATTTCTACATGCACAGTTCAGTGACATTGATTATGTTCTTCCAGTTGTGCTGCTGTTCTCACTTTAGGTGAAGGTTTACAGAACAAAATAGTTTCTCATTAAACAGTACACGTGTTGCCCTATGACAATGGTTAACAACCCCACTACATGTCAATACTGTCCTTACTCAACCTTGGGTTCCGTATCACCAGCTTTCCTGACCCCTTCTGCCTTCTAGTCCTTGTCCCTGGACTGCTGCACCTCATTAGTCCTGTTTTGTTTTATGGGGCTGTCCAATCCCCGGCTGAACGGTGAACCTCAGAAGTGATTTCCCCACTGAGCTAAAAGGGTGTCTGAGGGCCATACTCGCGGGGTTTCTCCAGTCTCTTTCAGGCCAGTAAATCTGGTCTTTTTTTGTGTGTGTTAGAATTTTGTTCTATATCCTTCGCCAGCTCTGTACAGAGCCCTCTGTTGTGATCCCGGTCAGAGCAGTCTGTGGTGGTAGCCAGGCACCATCTAGCTGTACTGGACTCAGTCTGGTGGAGGCCTTGGTAGCTGTGGTCCATTAGTCCTTTGGAAGAATCTTTTCCATGTATCCTGTTCTCTTCATTCTCCCTTGCTCCCGAAGGGGTGAGACCAGTGGAGTATCTTAGATGACTGCTCACAGGCTTTTAAGACCCCAGACGCTACTCACCAAGGTAGAATGTAGAACATTGTCTTTATAAACTGTGTTATGCCAGTTGAGCTAGATGTTCCCCAAGACCATGGTCCTCATAGCCCTCCGCCCAGCAGTTCAGTCCCTCAGGGAGTTTGGATGTGTCTGTGGAGCTTCCATGACCTTTCCTTGTACAAGTTGTGCTGGTTTCCCCAGTATTGTATACTGTCTCACCCTTCACCAAATCACAGTGGTTTTTATTTTATTTTTTTAAATTGTGCTTTAGGTGAAACTTTAGAGAGCAAATTAGTTTCTCATTCAACAATTTATACACAAATTTTTTTGTGACATTAGTTGCAGTTCTTGCAATGTATAAACACTCTCCTCTTCAGCACCCAAATGCCCCGTTCCCATCCGTTCATTTTTCCTGTCCCTTCCTGCCTTCTCACCATTGTTTTTGGGCAGGTGTTGCCCTTTTAGTCTCATACACATGATTGAACTAAGAAGCACATTCTTCACGTGGGTTACTGTTTGTTTTACAGACCTGTCTAATCTTTGGCGGTAGGGTGAACTTTGGGAGTAGTTTCAGTTCTGAGTTAAAAGGGTGTCTGGGGGCTATAGTCTCAAGGGTTCTTCCAGTCTCTGTCAGACCAGTAAGTCTGGTCTTTTTTTGTGAATTTGAATTTTGTTCTACATTTTTTTCCTTCTCTGTCTAGGACCCTCTATTGTGATCCATCAGAGTGGTTGGTGGTGGTAGCTGCACACCATATAGTTCTTCTGGGCTTAGACTAGTGGAGGGTGTGGTACTTGTGGTCCGTTAGTCCTTTGGACTATTATTTCCCTTGTGTCTTTGGATTTCTTCATTCCCTTTTGCTCTGGACAGGATGGAACCAGTAGATGTATCTTAGATGGTTGCTTGCAAGCTTTTAAGACCACAGATGCTACGCACCAAAGTTGGATGTAGAACAATTCGTTTATGAACTTTGTTATGCCAAATGACTTAGGTGACCTCCGCGACCACAGTCCCTAGCCCTCAGCCCCAGTAACTCGGTCTCTCAGGGTGTTTTGTTGTGTCTATGAAGCTTCTATGACTTTGCCTTGGTCAAATTATGCTGACTTCCCCTATATCGTGCACTGTCTTTCTCTTCACCAAAAAAAAAAAAAAACAAAAAAACAAAAAAACCAAAAAAACCGATTGCTGTTGAGTCGATTCTGACTCATAGCGATCCTATAGGACAAAGTAGAACTGCCCCATAGGGTTTTCCAGGGAGCACCTCATGGATTCAAACTGCTGACCTTTTGGTTAGCAGCCATAGCTGTTAATCACTATGCCACCAGGGTTTCCCCTTCAACAAAGTTAGCACTTATCTACTATCTAATGATTTCCCCTCTCCACCCCTCCCCTCCCTTGTAACCATCAAAGATTGTTTCTTTCTGTTTGGAAACATTTTGATAATAATGGTCTCATACGGTATTTGCCCTTTTGTGATAGACTAATTTACTGAGCATAATGCCCTCCAGATTCATCCATGTTGTGAGATGTATCGCAGATTCATCGTTGTTATTTGTCATTGTGTCGTATTCCATTGTATGTATGTACCATAGTTTGTTTATCCATTTGTCTGTTGATGGGCACTTAGGTTGTTTCCGTCTTTTTGCTATTGTGAATAATGCTGCAGTGAACATGGATGTGCATGTCTATTCATGTGATGGCTCTTATTTCTCTAGGATATGTTCCTAGGAGTGGGATTGCTGGATCATATGAGATTTCTATTTTTAGCTTTTTAAGGAAGTGCCATATTATTTTCCAAAATTGTTGTACCATTATGCATTCCCACCAGCAGTACATTAGAGTTCCAGTCTCCCTGCAGCCTCTCCAACATTTGTTATTTTCTGTTTTTTTGATTCGTGTCATTTATGTCAGAGTGAGATGGTGTCTTAGTTATCTAGTGCTGCTATAACAGAAATACCACAAGTGGATGGCTTTAACAAAGAGAATAAAATTCTCTCACAGTTCAGTAGGCTACAAGTCCAAATTCAGGGCTTCAGCTCCAGGGGAACGCTGTCTCTGTCAGCTCTGAAAGAAGGTCTATGTCATCAGTCTTCCCTTGGTCTGGGAGCTTCTCCGCAGAGGAACCTCAGGTCCAAAGGATGTACTCTGCTTCCAGCACTGCTTTCTTGGTGGTATGAAGTTCCCATGTGTCTCTGCTTGCTTCTCTCTTTTATATCTCAGAAGAGATTAGATTATGACACTATCTAATCTTGTAAACCTTATCAGCATAACCTCATCACAGTGATAGAATTTACAACACATAAGGAGACCACATATAACCTCATCATAGTGATAGAGTTTACAACACATAAGGAAATCCCATCAGAGTACACAATCATACAATACTGGGAATCATGACCTAGCCAAGTTGCTACACACATTTTTTGAGGGACACAATTCAATCCATGACAGATGGTATCTCATTGTAGTTTTGATTTGCATTTCTGTAATGGCTAGTGACCATGAGCATTTCCTCTTGTGTCTGTTAGCTGCCTAAGTATCTTCTTTCATTAAGTGTCTGTTGATATCCTTTGCCCGTTTTTTAACTGGATTATTTGTCTGTTGTAGAAGTGTTGAATTTCCCTATAGATTTTAGAGATTAGACCTTTGTAGCATTTGTCATAGTCAAAATACTTTTTCACAGTCTATAGGTTCTCTTTTTACTCTTTTGGTGAAGTCTTCTGATGAGCGTAAGTGTATAGTTTTTAGAAGAGCCCATTTATCTAGCTTATCTTCTGGTGTTTGTGTTTTGTTAATTATGGTTTGTATCCTGCTTATTCCTTATATTAGATCCCTAGTGTTGACCCTGTTTTTCCTTCCATGATCTTTATAGTTTTAGGCTTTATATTTAGGTCTTTGATCCATTTTGAATTAGTTTTTGTGTATGGTGTGAGGTATGGTCCTGTTTTATTTTTTCATAGATGGACATCCAGCTTTGCCGGCGCCATTTGTTAAAAAAACTGTCTTTTCTCCCATTTAATGGACTTCGGGCCTTTGTCAAAGATCAGGTGGCCATAGGTAGATGGATTTACATCTGGGTTCTTGATTCTGTTCCATTGGTCCATATGTCTGTTGTTGTACCAGTACCAGGCTGTTTTGACTACCATAGCTGTATAGTAGGTTCTCAGTTCAGGTAGTGTTAGGCCTCCTACTTTGTTCTTCTTTTTCAATAATGCTTTACTTATCCAGGCCTCTTTCCTTTCCATATAAAGTTAATGATTAATTTTTCCATCTTGTTAAAGAGTGCTCTCGGTATTTGGATTAGGATTGCATGTATTTTTAGATTGCTTTGGGTCAAATTGACATTTTCACAGTGTTGAATCTATCTATCCATGAGCATGGTATGTTTTTCCATTTATGTAGGTCTTTTTTGGTTTCTTGTAGTAGTGTTTTGTAGTTTTCTTTGTATAGGTCTTTTACATCCCTGGTTAGATTTATTCCTAATGTATTTAATTTTTGTTGTTGTTGTTGTTCTTAGGTGCCATTGAATAGGTTCTGACTCATAGTGTCCCTATGTACAACAGAACAAAACACTGCCCAGTCCTGTGCCATCCTCATAATCGTTGTTATGCGTGAGCACATTGTTGCAGCCACTGTGTCAATCCATCTTGTTGAGGGTCTTCCTATTTTTTTTCTGACCCTCTACTTTACCAAGCATGATGTCCTTCTCCAGAGACTGATCCCTCCTGATAACATGTCCAAAGTATGTGAGACATAGTCTCACCATCCTTGCTTCTAAGAAGCATTGTGACTGTAATTCTTCCAAGATAGATTTGTTCATTCTTTTGGCAGTCCATGGTATATTCTATATTCTTCGCCAACACCACAATTCAAAGGCATCAGTTCTTTCTTGGTCTTCCTTATTCATTGTCCAGCTTTCACATGCATATGAGATGATTGAGAACACCATGGCTTGGGTCAGGTTCACCTTAGTCTTGAAGGTGACATGTTTGCTTTTGAATACTTTTAAGAGGTCTTTTACAGCACATTTGCCCAATGCAATTTGTAGTTTGATTTCTTGACTGCTGCTTCCATGGGTGTTGATTGTGGATCCAAGTCAGATGAAATCCTTGATGACTTCAGTCTTTTCTGCATTTATCTTGATGTTGCTTATTGGTCCAGTTGTGAGGATTTTTGTTTTCTTTATGTAGAGATGTAATCCATACTGAAGGCTGTGGTGTTTGATCTTCATCAGTAAGTGCTTCCAGTCCTCTTCACTTTCAGCAAGCAAGGTCATGTCATCTGCATAACACAGGCTGTTAATCAGTCTTCCTTTAATTGTGATGCCCCTTTTTTCTTCATATAGTCCAGCTTCTTTGATTATTTGCTCAGCATACAGATGGAATAAGTATGGTGAAAGGATGGGGCTATTATTAATGGTATTGCTTTCATGATTTCCTTTTTGTAGTTCTCTTTATTGGTGTATAGGAATCCAACTGATTTCTGTATGTTTATCTTGTACACTCTACTGAATCTTCCTGTTGGTTCCAGGAGTTTTCTTGTGCAGCCTTTAGGGTTTTCTGTGGAGAGTATCATATCATTCGCAAATAGAGTTAGTTTTACTTCTTCCTTATCAAGTTAGATGCTCTTTACTTCTTTTTCTTTTCTCATTGCTCTAGCTAGGTTCCAGTACAGTTTTAAATAAGAGTGATAATAAAGGGCATAAAGAATATTGTTAGTATTTGGATTGGAATTGCATTCTATTAGTAGATTGCTTTGGGTAGCATTGACATTTTCGCAGTGTTAAGTCTTCCTATCCATGAGCATGGTATGTTTTTCAGTTTATGTAGGTCTTTTTTGGTTTCTTGCTGTAGTGCTTTGTAGTTTTCTTTGTATAGATTTTTTACATTCCTGGTTGGATTTATTCCTAAGTATTTTTTTTTTAGGGGCAATTATAAATGGTGTTGTTTTCTTGATTTCCTTTTTGAAGTTCTCTTTGTTGGTGTATAGGAATCGAACTGATTTTTGTAGGCTGATCTTGGATCCTGTTATTCTGCTGAATCTTTCTATTAGTTCCAGTAGGTTCCTTGTGAAATCTTTGGGGTTCTCTATGAATAGTGTTATATCACCTGCTAATAGGGATAGTTTTACTTCTTCCTTTCCAATGTGGATGTCCTTTATTTCTTTTTCTTGCCTCATTGCTCTAGCTAGGACTTCCAGCACAATGTTAAATAGGACTGGTGTTAAAAGGCATGCTTGTCTTCTTCCCATTCTCAAGGGGAAGGCTTTCAGCCTCTCTCCATTGAGAATGTTAGCTGTTGGTTTTGTATAGGTGCCATTTATTATGTTGAGGAGTTTCCTTCTAGTCCTATTGTGCTGACAGTTTTTATCAGGAATAGGTGTTGGACTTTATCAAATGCCTTTTCTGTGTTAATTGAGATGATCATGTGATTCTTTCCTTTTGTTTATTTATGTGGTGGATTACACTGATTGATTCTTTAATATTGAACCATCTGTGCATACCTGGTATGAATTCCACTTTGTCATGGTGCATTTATTTTTTTTTTTGGAATATGGTGCTGAATTCTACTGGCTAAAATTTTGTTGAGAATTTTTGCATCTATATTCATGAGAGATATTGGTCAGTAATTTTCTATTTTTGTGGTGCTTTTGCCTGTCTTTGGTATCAGGGTTATGCTGGCTTCATAGAATGAATTCAGTAATATCTGTTCTTTTTCTGTGTTGTGAAATAGTTTGAGTAGTAGTGGTGTGAGCTATTCTCTGAATAATAGAATTCTCCAGTGAAGCCATCCAAGCCAGGGCTTTTGTTGTTGTTGTTGGGAGTTTTTTTTTCTTACCTCTTCAATCTTTTCTTGTTGTTGGTCTGTTCTGATTTTCTGTCTTCGTTAGTGTTAGTTTAGGTAGGTAGTGTGTTTCTAGAAATTTGTCCATTTCCTATAGGTTCTCAAATTTGTTGGAGTACAGTTTTTCATAGTATTCTGTTATGATCCTTTTTTATTTCAGCTGGGTCTCTTGTAATGTACCCCATCTCTCTTTTTATTTGGGTTATTTGCTTCACCTGTTTGTCTTTTGTCAGGTTGGCCAGTGGTTTGTCTATTTTGTTCATCTTTTCAAAAAACCAACTTTTGGTCTTATTGATTCTTCCTATTGTTTTTCTGTTCTCTGTTTCATTTATTCTGCTCTAATCTTAATTATTTCCTTTCTTCTGATGCCTGTGGACTTCTTTTGCTGTTCTCTTTCTATTTTTTCGAGTTGTAGGGTGACGTTTTGACTTTGGCCTGTTTTTGTTTTTTGATGTTTGTGATTATTTCTATAAATTGACCTCTGAGCACTGCTTTTGCTATGTCCCAAAGGTTTTGGTAGGAAGTGTTTTCATTCTCATATGATTCTAGAAATTTTTTAAATTTCATCTTTGATTTCTTCTATAACCCAGTTGTTTTAAAGCGAGGTGTTTTCAGTTTCCATGTATTTGATTTTTTATCTTGTTCTTCCTGTTATTGATTTCTACTCTTTTATTTAATTTTTTTTTTAATGTACTTCAGGTGAAGGCTTACAAAACAAATAGTTTCTCATGAAACAGTAGTACACATGTTGTTTTATGACATTGGTTAACAACCCCACAACATATCAACCTTCTAGCTTCACAACCTTTTTTTTTTGGTGAAAATACACATAGCCAAAGATTGACCATTTCAAAAATTTCTACATGCACAGTTCAGTGACATTGACTACGCTCTTCCAATTGTGCTGTTATTCTCACTTAAGATGAAGGCTTACAGAACAAAATAGTTTCTCATTTAACAGTTACTACAGATGTTGCCCTATGACAATGGTTAACAATCTCACAACACATCAACACTATCCTTACTCAACCTTAGGTTCCCTATCACCAGCTTCATTGTCCCCTTCTGCCTTCTGGCCCTAGTCACTGGACTCCTGTACCTTGTTAGTCTCATTTGGTTTTACGGGGCTGTCCACTCCCAGGCTGAACGGTGAACCTCGGAGGTAACTTCACCACTGATCTAAAAGGGTGTCTGGTGGCCATACTCTCAGGGTTTCTCCAGTCTCCTTTAGGCCAGTAAATCTGGTCTTTTTTTTGTGAGTTAGAATTATACTTTACATCCTCATCCAGCTCTGTCCAGAACCCTCTGTTGTGATCCTGGTGAGAGCAGTCGGTGGTGGTAGCTGGCCACCATTTAGCTGTACTGGACGCAGTCTGGTGGAGGCCTTGGTAGCTGTGGACAATTAGTCCTTTGGACTAATCTTTTCCTTGTATCCTGTTCTCTTCATTCTCCCTTGCTCCCGAAGGCATGAGACCAGTGGAGTATCTTAGATGACCACTCACAGGCTTTTAAGACCCCAGACACTACTCACCAAGGTAGAATGTAGAGCATTGTCTTTATAAGCTGTGTCATGCCAATTGAGCTAGATGTTCCCCGAGACCACGGTCCCCACAGCCCTCCGCCCAGCAACTGAGTCCCTCAGGGAGTTTGGATGTGTCTATGGGGCTTCCATGACCTTTCCTTGTACAGGTTGTGCTAGTTTCCCCTGTACTGTGTACTGTCTCACCCTTCACCCAAGATACCACTTATCTATTGCCTATTTAGTATTTCCCCCCCACCCCTCCCATCCCTGGTAACCAACAAAGATTGTTACATTTTGTGTGTGAAGTTTTTCATGGGTTTATACAATAGAGGTCTCATACAATATTTGTCCTTTTGTGATTGACTTATTTCACTCAGCATAATGTCCTCCAGTTTCATCCACGTTATGAGATGCTTCACAGATTCATCATAGCTCTTTCTCGTTGCATAGTACTCCATTGTGTCTATATACCATAGTTTGTTTATCCATTCATCTGTTGATGGGCACCTACGTTGTTTCCATCGTTTTGCTATTGTGAACAATGCTGCCATGAACATAGGTGTGCATATGTCTATTCGAGTGACGACTCTTATTTCTCTAGGATATGTTCCTAGGAGTGGGATTGCTGAATCGAATGGTATGTCTATTTCTAGCTTTCTGAGGAAGCGCCATATCATTTTCCAAAATGGTTATATCATTTTGCATTCCCATCAGCAGTGCATAAGAGTTCCGATCTCCCCGCAACCCCTCCAACATTTGTTATTTCCAGTGTTTTTGATTCGTGCCAGTAATGCCGGGGTGAGATGGTATCTCATTGTGGTTTTCATTTGCATTTCTCTAATGGCTAGTGATCGTGAGCATTTCCTCATGTGTCTGTTGGCCATTTGAATGTATTCTTTGGTGAAGTGTCTGTTCATTTACTTTGCCCATTTTTTAATAGGATTATTTGTCTTTTTGTTGTAGAGGTGTTGGATTTTCTTGTAGATTATGGAGATTAGACCTTTGTCTGACTTGTACTGTCCAAAAATTTTTTCCCAGTCTGTGGGTTCTCTTTTTACTCTTTTGGTGAAGTCTTTTGAAGAGCATAGGTGTTTGATTTTTAGAAGATCCCAGTTATCTAGCTTATCTGTTGGGGTTTGTGCATTGATGGTTATGGTTTGTATCCTGTTAATGCCATGTATTAAGGCCTGAAGTGTTGGTCCTATTTTTTCTTCTATGAACTTTATAGTTTTAGGCTTTATATTCAGGTCTTTGATCCATTTTGAAGTAGTTTTTGTATACGGTGTGAGGTATGGGTCCTGTTTCATTTCTTTGCAAATGGATATCCAGTTTTGCTAGCACCATGTGTTGAAAAGACTGTCTTTTCCCCGTTTGATGGACTTTGGGCCCTTGTCGAAGATCAGGTGACCGTAGGTGGATGGATTTACATCTGGGTTCTCAATTCTGTTCCATTGGTCAATGAATCTGTCGTTGTACCAGTACCAGGCTGTTTTGACTACTGTAGCTGTATAATAGGTTCTGAAGTCAGGTAGTGTGAGTCCTCCAACTTTATTCTTCTTCAGTAGTGCTTTACTTATTCGGGGCTTCTTCCCTTTCCATATAAATTTAATGATTAGTTTTTCCATCTCTTTGAAGAATGTTGTTGGTATTTGGATCAGGATTGCGTTGTATTTGTAAACTGCTTTGGGTAGAATTGTCATTTTCATAATGTTGAGTCTGCCTATCCACGAGCATGGTATGTTTTTCCATTTATGTAGATCCCTTTGGGTTTCTTGAAGTAGTGTTTTGTAGTTTTCTTTGTATAGGTCTTTTACATCCCTGGTCAGATTTATTCCGAAGTATTTTATGTTTTTAGGGACTGTTGAAAATGGTATTGGTTTCCTGATTTCCCTGTCATTGTTCTTCTTACTGGTGTATAGGAATCCAACTGATTTTTGAATGTTTATCCTGCTACTCTGCTGAATCTTTCTATTAGTTCCACTAGATTTCTCATGGAGTTTTTAGGGTTTTCTAAGTATAGTATCATATCATCTGCAGACAGGGACAGTTTAACTTCTTCATTACCAATTTGGGTGCCCTTTATTTCTTTTTCTTGCCTTATTGCTCTAGCTAGAACTTCCAGCACAATGTTAAATAGGAGTGCTGATAAAGGGCGTCCTTGTCTTGTTCCTGTTTTCAAGAGGAATGTTTTCAGCCTCTCTCCATTAAGAATGATGTTGGCCGTTGGTTTTGCATAGATGCCCTTTATTAGGTTGAGAAATTTCCGTTCTATACCTATTTTCTTGAGAGTTTTTATCAGGAATGGGTGTTGTACGTTGTCAAATGCCTTTTCTGCGTCGAGATGATGATGTGATTCTTTTCTTTCCTTTTATTTATGTGGTGGATTACGTTGATTGATTTTCTAATGTTGAACCATCCTTGCATACCTGGTATGAATCCTACTTGGTCACGGTGTATTATTTTTTTAATATGATGCTGAATTCTGTTGGCTAGAATTTTGTTTAGAATTTTTGCATCTATATTCATGAGAAATATTGGTATGTAATTTTCTTTTTTTGTGAGGTCTTTGCCTGGTTTTGGTATCAGCGTTATGCTGGCTTCATAGAATGAATTTGGAAGTGTTGCTTCCTCTTCTATGCTCTGAAATAGTTTGAGTAGAACTGGTACAAGCTCTTCTGTAAATGTTTTGTAGAATTCTCTAGTGAAGCCATTTGGGCCAGGGCGTTTTTTGGTTGGGAGTATTTTATTACCTTTTCAATGTCTTCTCTTGTTATGGGTCTATTCAGATTTTCAACATGACTTTGTTGTAGTTTCAGTAGGCCGTGTGTTTCCACAAATTTATCCATTTCCTCTAGGTTTTCAAATTTGTTGGAGTATAGTTTTTCATAATATTCTGTGACAATCCTTTTTATTCCAGTTAGGTTTGTTGTAATGTGCCCCATTTCATTTCTATTTGGGTTATTTTTGTCCTCTCCTGTTTTTCTTTTGTCAGTCTGGCCAGTGATTTGTCGATTTTGTTGATTCTTTCAAAGAACCAACTTTTGGTTTTGTTGATTCTTTCTATTGTTTTTCTATTCTCTATTTCATTATTTCTGCTCTTATCTTTACTATTTCCTTTCTTCTGGTGGTTGTGGGTTTTTTTTGCTGTCCTCTTTCTATTTGTTTGAGTTGTGTAGTTAATGTTTTGATTTTCTCCCTTTCTTCTTTTTTGATATGTGCATCTATTGCTATAAATTGTCCTCTGAGGATTGCCTTTGCTGTGTCCCAAAGGTTTTGGTATGATGTGTTTTCATTCTCATTTGATTCTAGGAATTTTTTGAGTCCATCTCTGATTTCTTCTATTACCCAGTGATGTGTAAGCAGGGTATTATTCAGTTTCCATGTACTTGATTTTTTTTCCTTGCTCTTTCTATTGTTAATTTCTACCTTGATGGCATTGTGGTCAGAGAAGATACTTTGAATTATCTCAACGTTTTGGATCTTGTTGAGGATTTCTCTGTGGCCTAAGATGTGGTCTGTCCTGGAAAACATTCCGTGTGCATTGGAAAAGAATGTGTACTTTGTAGCTGTTGGATGGAGTATTCTATATATGTCTATGAGGTCAAGTTGGCTGATTGTGCCCTTTAGGTCTTCTATATCTTTGCTGAGTTTCTTCTTAGTTGTTCTGTCCTTTACTGAGAGTGGTGTGTTGAAGTCTCCTACTATTATTGTGGAACTGTCAATTTCTCTTTTCAGTGTTGTTAGGGTTTGTTTTATGTATTTTGGAGCCCTGTCATTGGGTGTGTAGATGTTTATTATGGTTATGTCTTCATGATGGATCGTCCCCTTAATCATTATATAGTGTCCTTCTTTGTCTTTTATGGTAGATTTTGTTTTAAAGTCTATTTTATCGGAGATTAGAATTGCCATTCCTGCTCTTTTTTGGTTGTTGTTAGCTTTATATATTTTTTTCCAACCTTTGACTTTTAATAAATTCACATCTTTCTTTCTAAGATGTGTCTCTTGTAGACAGCATATTGATGGATCCTGTTTTCTTATCTATTCTGTCACTCTCCGTCTCTTCATGGGTGTATTGAGTTCATTTACATTCAGTGTAATTATTGATAGATGTGAGTTTGTTGCTTTCATTTTGTAGTGCTTTTTTTTGTGGTGCTGACGTTTTCTTTGTTCTTACTCTCTTGTGCTGAGTTATTTTTGTTTGTGGATTTTTTTTCATTTCTTTTGTTTTTGCTGAGACTTTATGTTTTTCCTCATTTTTTAATGAGTATGTTTGTTAACTTTCTTTGTGGTTACCATGAATTTTACCCTTATCGTTGTAAGTTTGAAGCAGTCTATCATTACTTGGTATCGCCTTACCTTCCTCTCCATTACAAGGTTGTATACCTATGCCATTTATTCCCTCTTTTATTGTTTTGATGTTGTTGTTATTTACTGATTAACTGCTCGGATTCCCTGTTGTATTTCTTTTGGTTTTGGATAGTCCTCGAAAGTTCATTTCTTAGATTGGTATCTGGCTGGTACGATTCTGCATCCGAGCTTCTGTCTGTGAGCTGAAGCTGTTTGTCCTCAGATCGAAAAACTCCCTTTAATAATTCTTGTAATTTTGGTTTGACTTTTACATATTCCCTTAATTTCTGTTTATCTGGAAATGACCTAATTTCACCATAAAATTTGAATGAGAGATTTGCAGGATATATTATTCTTGGCTGGCAATTTTTTTCTTTCAAGATTTTATATGCCATCACATTGCCTTCTTGCCTGCATGGTTTCTGCCGAATAATCTGAGCTTAGTCTTATTGTTTCTCCGTTGTATGTGACTTCTTGTTTTTCACGAGCTGCTCTCAGGATTCTGTGTCTTTGGTTTTGGCGAGTGTGCTTATGGTATGCTTTGGTGATTTTCTTTTGGGGTCTCTTCTATATGGGGTTTGTTGAGCTTTGTGGATGGTCAGCTTTTCATCTTTCATGATATTGGGGAAATTTTCTTTCAGCAGTTCCTCAATGATCCTCTCTGTGTTTTCTGTTCTCTCCCCCTATTCTGGAATTCCAATCACTCACAAATTTTTGCTTTTGATTGTGTCCCACATAACTCTCAGGGTCTCTTCATTTTTCTTTGTTCTTTTTTTCTGAGTTTTCCTGAAACAGTGTTTTATCCAAGTGTTTGTCTTCAATTCCACTGATTCTGTCTTCCATGTTTCAAATCTGCTTTTTAGCCCTTCTATGACACCGTCCATTTCTGAAATCTTGTTGTTTATATTTTGGATTTCTAATTGTTGTCTTTGTATAATATCTAGTTGTGAATTTATTTTAGCATTTTGTTCCTGCGTTATTTTCCTGAATTCTTCCCATTTTTTGTCTATATTTTCCATGAATTTGTCTATTTTTCCTCATGTTTGTCAGCTTTTTGCCTCAGCTCTTGGAGAATTCTGAGTATTAGATATTTGGATTCCCTATCAGGTAGTTCTAGTGCATTTTCTTCCACTGGAGAGTCATCTGGTGTTTTATTTTGGATGCCTACTGGAACCGTCCTGTCCTGTTTTTGTAAATGTTTTGATATTGTCTTCTGATTTCAGGGCATTCAGTAATTATTTTTCTCATTTATTGATTGTAGTTTTGTTTGTTTCATCCCTTTTTTAAAAAAAATTTGACTGTCTGAGCAGGCAGACTATGTGTTCTTTGTTGTTTGCTCATCTGTGGGCACAATACTTTTCGCCTCCTTCTCCAACTGGCAGGGTCAGTCACTCAGATATGCTACGGCAGGGCAGGTCTAGCTGAAGAAGAGTTACTGGGATGGGTTGTTTGTGGCACTTACTACAGCCACCAGAGTGGGTCGGTAATCAGTGCAGGGCAGGTTCCAGTAGGCCATGCCTGTGCTGCTTGGTGGTGTGATGTCAAGCGCCTGGTGCAGGTAGGCAGGATGCAGAGGGGAGATTGTTATGTGTGGAGCTAAGATGGATATGGGAGAGAGGAGAGAGGAACAGGAGGCAAAAATATACAAACAAACAAAAAAGAATGCTAGGGGAGCTTGCCGTTGGAGTGGAGAGATGAGAGACTATGAAATGGATAAAAACAGAAAGGGGAAGAGGAAGAAAAGAAGAGAATGAATAAATAAGTATCAGTAAGGTTAAAGAACTGGAAAGTTCCTAGGGATCCCACCGGTGCAGCTATGTGGTCTGGGGAAGTCACTCTGAGGTGTTGCAGTACAGCCTGGCTAGAAGGCGTAGGGGTATACAATGACAGATATTCAGGGAACAGAAAGACAAGGAAGATACAGAGAGATGAGAAACTGAGCAATGAAGAAAGACAAAAAGGGAAAAAGAGGGAAAAGAAAAGAAAAGAAAACAACTTAAAAACAAAACAAAACAAGAAAGGCCCCCAAAAAAACAGGGGAAAAAAAAAAAAACATCGAACGAAGAAATGCTCTCAGGGCTCCCTCTGCATGTCTGTGGAAGCCGAGGGGGAGTCTCCTTGCCACGCATCTCATCCTGGCCAGAAAGGGCTCCCAACTCAAGAATAGAAAAAGAAAACAAACAAACAATTCAAAACAAACAAACGACCAAATGCCCTGGGATCCCACCAGCACGGCAGCCCAGACCAGGAAGCAGCTCCATACTCGAACGGAGCTCTGCAGCCCCTCAGGAAGAAGCAAAGATGGCACTCGAGCAAAAGGAGAGGGAGGTGGCGAGAGGCAAGTAAGAAATGAAAAGAAACAGAAAAAAAAAAAATCAACACTAGCAGCCAACAAATGGCACTTAGAGAGCCAGCTTTTGTGAGCTGCTGTTTCTGGAGAAGAGACAGGGTCCGCGGGAAGCAGAGGGGGCCAAGTGTGGGTGAGGAAGGGTAGAGAGTGGGAAAGCATATATCACAAATTACCGGAGCTCTGCAGCCCCTCAGGAAGAAGCAAAGATGGTGCACGGAGCGAGGCACTCTAGTGAAAGAGGGGGAGGTGGCGAGAGGCAAGGAAGAAATCAAAAGAAGCAGAAAAAAGCAACACCAGCAGCCAACAAATTGCACTCAGAGAGCCACCTGTTCAGGTGTGTGGAATCCAAGCAGCCAGTGTTTCCCGGTCGAGACTGTGGCTGCGGGAAGCAGAGGAGGCTGAGTCAGGGTGAAGAAGGGTTGGGAGTGTGAAAGCGTATATCGCAAATTACCGGTTGTTTTGTCTCCTGCTGGATGCTCCATGAGGCTGCTTTCTCGTACCCTGTTTGCTGGTCTCCGATAGGAGTCCATGATGGCAGATCCACGCTGCATTAGCTGGTAGGGGACCTCTGCATGAATCTCTCCTCGCTCTCCGTTCTCTGTCAGTTTTCTCACTCCATTTGGTGCTTGGCTGAGTTCGTTATTTCTTCATTTGATGTTTTAGGGTTTCAGGATTGTTGCATTCTCTGTTTGGCTTAGTTTTTCGGATCTTTGCTGTGGAGGGACGGCGTGGTGCTTCTGTGTAGAGTGCCATTTTTCTCCAAAGCTTCCTGATTTCTTCTCTTATGGCATTGTGATCAAAGAGAGTGCTTTGTATTATTTTGATGTTTTGTATTTTGTTGAGAGTTGCTTTGTGGCCTTAAATGTAGTCTATCCTTGAGAACATTCTGTGTGCATTGGAAAAGAATGTATATTCTGCTTTTCTCAGGTGGCATGTTCTGTGTATGTCTGTGAGGCCCAGTTGTGCAATTGTGGCCTTTAGATTTTCTGTATCTCTGTTGAGTTTCTTTCTAGATGTTATGTTCTTTACCAAGAGTGGTGTATTGAAGTCTACTATTATTGTGGAGGTGTCTATTTCTCTTTTCAGTGATGTTAGTGTTTGCTTTATGTATTTTCTGGCCCCATTGTTGGTGCACGGATATTTATATAGCTTTGTCTTGGTGGATTGTTCCCTTAATCATTATATAATGTCCTTTCTTGTCTTTTATTGTTGATTTCGCCTTAAAGTCTATCTTATCTGAGATTAGTATTGCCACTTTTATGGTTACTGTCTACTTGATATATTTTTTCCAACCTTTGATTTTTAATAAATTTCTGTCTTTGTATCTAAATTGTATCTCTTGTAGACAGCATATTCATGGCTCTTTTTTTTTTAAAATCCATTTTGCCACCCTCTGTCTCTTTATGGGTGCATTTAAACCATTTATATTTAGTGTGATTATCAGTAGGTATGAGTTTATTGCTGTTATGTTGTTGTGCCTGTTTTTTTGCAGTGCTGAAGTTTTCTTTGTTCTTCTTACTCTCCTGTGCTGAGTTCCTTTTGTTTGTGGATTTTTCTTTTCTTTCATTGTTGTAGATTTTGTGTTTACTGTATCTTCAGGTTTTTCTTCTTTTTTATTCTGATGAGTAGGTTTGTTAAGTTTCTTTGTGGTTATGTTGAAATTTACCGTTATATTCCTGAGTTTGAACCAGTCTTTTATTACTTGTATCACCTCGACTTCCTCTCCATTTGAAAGTTCTATACCTACCCCATTTATTCCTTTTATTGTTTTGACGTTGCCATCATTTACAGATTGATGTCTCTTTTTCCCTGTTTTAAGTCTTTTAGCTTTGTTTTGTTATTGAGAGTTCTTTATCTAGATTGGTATCTGGCTAATGCTGTCCTGTGTCTTAGACTCCAGTAGTTGTCTATGTTGGTTCTCTGACTGGAGGACTTCCTTTAATATTTCTTGTAAGTTTCATTTGGATTTTAAGAATTCCCTTAATTTCAGTTTATCTGGAAGTGTCCTAATTTCTCCATTGAATTTGAGAGAGAGATTTTCAGGATGTATTATTCTTGGTTGGCAGTATTTTTTTCCTTTTAAGATTTTATATATGTCATCCCACTGCTTTCTTGCTTGCATAGTTTCTGCTGAGTAATCAGAGTTTAGTCTTATTGTCACCCTTTTGTAAGTGACTTTTTGTTTTTCTCGAGCTGCTCTCAGAATTCTTTGTCTTTGGTTTTAGCAAGTGTGATTATGATGTGTCTTGGTAACTTTCTTTTAGCATCTATCATATATAGGGTTTGTTGAGCTTCATGGATGGTTAATTTTCATCATTCCTGATGTTTGTGAAGTTTTCTGCCAGCAAATTTTTGATAATCTTCTCTGTGTTTTCCATTTTCTTCTCCCGTCTGGAAATCCAATCACATGGAAATTTTAGCTCTTGACTGTTTCTCACATAATTCTTAGGTTTTCTTTATTCTTTTATCTGATTTTTCTTCAAACAAAGTGGCATCTACGGATTTGTCTTCAGTCTCACTGATTCTGTCTTCCATTGTTTCAAATTTACTCTTAAAACTTTCTGTTCGATTGTCCATTTCTGAAATTTTGTTTATCTTTTGAATTTCTATTTGCTGTTTTTGTGTGATTTCTAATTGTTTATTCATTTTGACATTTTTTCTTGCATTATTTTCCTGAATTATTCTATTGTTTTAGCTGTGTTTTGCTGAATTATGGCTATGTTTTTGTTGGTTTTGTCTGTGTTTTCCTTGATCTCTTTCCTTATCTCTTGGAGACTCCTAAATATTAGTCTTTTGAGTTCTGTATCTGGTAGTTCCATTGACTTTTTTGTACTGGAAGATCATCTAATTCTTTATTTTGGTCATTTGCTGTAGCCATCTTGTCCTGCTTTTTCTTTTGTTTTTTTGTTTTGATATTGTCTGCTGTCTCTGAGACCAAAAAAAAAAAAGATTGCCCTCTAGTCGATTTTGACTTATAGTGACCCTGTTGGACAGAACAGAAGTGCCCCATAGGGTTTCCAAGGAGTGGCAGGTGGATTCAAACTGCCAACCTTTTGTTTAGCACCTGAGCTCTTAACCACTTTGCCACCTAGGCTCTGTCTCTGACACATTAAGTTATTATTTTCTTTTTGATTTTATTTATTTTTTCCTGCTTTTTTGTTTTGTTTTGATATGTCAGGGCAGGTGATCCTGGAGTGTTTCGCTGCTTGCTTTTCTGTGGGCATGATAAGTCTCACCATCTTGGCCAGGTGGTCAAGGTCACAAAATGCAGGTGAACCTGCTTTACTGTGCACTGGTTCAGTGAGGTTGCTGAGGGTCGTTTGGGTGGGAGCTGCCTGTCTCCTGATGTTTTTCCAGCGATGTGGGAGCTTTCCCAGCCCTTCGCCAGATAGGTGGGGGCGTCGGATGGGGAGCGATGTGGACTTGTTTCCCACCGTTCAGCAGCTGGTCAAATGGTGGGAGGGGGGGCAGGTGTACGTGGTATGGCAGGCCTGAACATCGGGGGTGCTCTTGCATCAGTGGTATGTCAAGGGCCAGTGGGAAGGGGAGGTGGTGTATGAGGCTAGGTGGGAGGGAGAAGAAAAAGAAAAGAGAGAAAGATTAAAAGATTTAAAAAGTAGCCAGCAGGTGGGGGCTGGGCAGACCTGGGGTCAGTGAGAATTGGGGGGAGGCAGCATAGGAGGCTTGGTCCAAGGAGAAGGAAAATGAAAAGAGAGAAAAGGAGTAAAATTTGGCAGTACAGTGGAGGCCAGTGTGTTGGTGGGGGGGCAGACCCAAGGGCTGTTGGAAGGCTGGGGATGTGATGTGTGGATCTAGGTGAGGGGGAGAAAGAAGAGAAAGAAGTGCCAAAAATTAAAAAAAAAAGGCACTGAGGTAGCCAGTGAGAAGGGGTGGGGTAGGCTGGAGTGTGATAGTGAGCCCATGTCTCCCTTGCTGAGTGTCATGGTGTGGTTTGTCAGGAAGGGGCGGAGGCAGTGCATGGAGCTAGGTGGGAGGGAGAAAGAAAAGGGAGAAGGGGAAAGAGGAAAAAAAAATAGTGCTGAGGGAACCAGCTGGTGAGGGCATGGCAGAACTGGGGTGACAATGAGTGACCTGGCCTGTTGGGAAGCAGCAGAAGCAGCATACAGGGCAGAAGGGTGAGGGATGGGAAGTTGTGTATCTCTGGTTACTGGGTGCTCTGTCTCCTGTTGAGAGCTCTGTGAAGTTGCCTTCTCATTCTCCTTGTCTGGGGTCATTGCTGGCTGTGCTCCAAGATGGTGAAGCTATGCTGCCTTAGCAGCTGATAAGGAACCTCCACTCCATAACTCTTCTCGTTCTCTGTTCTCTGTCAGTTTTTTCTTCCATTTGGTGCTTGATATAGTTCTTTATCCCTTCATTGGGGTGCTTAGGGTTCCAGCATTGATGTTTGTATCTGTTTTACTTAGTTTTTCTAGTCTTTGCTGCAGAGGGACAGCATGGTGCTTCTGTCTACAGTAGCATGTTAGCTCCATCTCCTTGGTTTTTTGTTTATTCAAGCAATAAAGAAGAGGCATCAAAATACTTTTGCATTTTTGGATTTAATTTGGTAAAATTGTTTTTCTCTTCTGGCCTAGCTGTTCTCCTTCTAGGATTTTACTTTTGATAAATCATCAGACATGGATGAAGTTTGAAAACATTATGTTGAGTGAAATAAATAAGTCACAAAAGGACACATATTGTATGATCCTACTTATATGAAATATCTAAAATAGGCAAGTTATAGAGACCAAACTTCATCAGTGGTTACCAGGGGTGGGCAGGAGGAAGAGAAAAAGAGAGACTCATTGCTTAGGGGATACTGAGCTTCTATTAAAGGTGATGGAAAAAATTGGAAACATAACGGTGATGGTTGAACATGATAAACATAATTAATATCACTGAATTGTACATGTGAAGAATATTGAAATGGCAAGTGTTTTGTACATATATGTTTAATACAATAAAAAAATCGTTAGAGATGTATGCCAAGATGTATACACAAGGAAAAAATTCCAGTATTATTTGTAGTGTTGAAAAATTAGAATAAATTTAATGCCTAACAGTAGAATTAAACAAAGGTTAAATAAGTCCTTGTCATTGTTGTTGTTAGGTGCCATTAGTTGGTTCCAAATCATAGTGACCCTATTACAACAGAATGAAACACTGTCTGGTCCTACATCATCCTCACTATCGTTGTTATGTTTGACCCCATTGTTGCAGCCTCTATGTCAATCCATCTCATTCAGAGTCTTCCTCTTTTTCGCTGACCCTCTAATTTACCAAGCATGATGTCCTTCTCCAGGGACTGGTCCTTCCAAAGTATGTGAGACAAAGTTTCACCACCCTTGCTTCTAAGGAGCATTCTGTCTGTAATTCCTTCAAGACAAATTTGTTTGTTCTTCTGGCAGTCCATGGTATATTCTATATTCTTTGCCAACACCACAATTCAAAGATGTCAGTTCTTCTTTGGTCTTCCTTATTCATTGTCCAGCTTTGCAGTGGAAAACACCATGGCTTGGGTCAGGTGCACCTTTGTCCTCAAAGTGATGACTTTGCTTTTCAACACTTTAAAGAGGTCTTTGGCAGCAGATTTGCCCAGTGCAATGCGTCTTTTGATTTCCTGACTGCTGCTACCATGGGCGTTGATTGTGGATCCCAGTAAAATGAAATCCTTGACAACTTCAATCTTTTGTCCATTTATCATGATGTTGCTTATTGGTCCAGTTGTGAGAATTTTTGTTTTATGTTGGGGTACAATCCATATTGGAGGCTGTAGTCTTTGATCTTCATCAGTAAATTCTTCAAGTCATTTTCATTTTCTGCAAACAAGGAGGATATATAATGTGCTATTACATAGTTAAGATAGTGAATACTTAATGAAGTATTTATATATATATACTTATAGAAAATGTTCATATATTATTTAAAAAATTCATTATCTTTCATATAAAAGAGAATTAAAAACAATACGTATGTATAATTTGAGGAAAAAATAAGATGAACACCCATGTATCTTCCACCCAGTTTATTAAAAAGGATGTTACCAGTTTCTGTAAATCCCCCTGTGTGACACCATATGATGTTAAGTGAAAGAAACAAGTAAAGCATCTTAGAAAATACTATGTGGAAAAAAGACAATAGTATGTGCAGTATAACTTAAATATAGTATATACGTATGTATAGAGAAGACTGTGACAATATGCACTAAAACGTTACCAGTTATTACCCTAGGATGATGGCATTGTGGGTGAATTTAGTTTTTTAATTTGTAATTTTTTGTGTGTTTCTTTCATTTTCAGTGAACATTTATGTGGGTTACAATCTGAAAAAGCATAAGAAATGTTTTATATTCATCTATCTATCTTAGGGAAAAGTGTAGGTTGAAAAATCAAGAAAATTCTTTTCTTTCAGGCTGGGAGGATTATAATCAGAAATTGGAAGGCAAAAGGATTGTTTATAGTTCATCATCAAACACTTAGGTCTTTAATATCACTCTTAATCAATGTCTTGGTCATCTAGTGCTGCTGTAACAGAAATATCACAAGTGAATGGCTTCAACAAACAGAAGTTTATTATCTCACAGTCCAGCAGGCTAGAAGTCCAGATTCAGGGTGTCAGCTCCAGGGGAAGAGTTTCTCTCTCTTTTGGCTCTGGAGGAGGAAGGTCCTTGTGATGCATTAGTCTTCCCTTGGTCTGGGAGCATCTCAGCGCAGGAACCTTAGATCCAAAGGATATGCTCTGCTCTTGGCACTGCTTTCTTGGTGGTATGAGGTCCCCCCGTCTCTCTGCTCACTTCTCTCTTTTATGTCTCTATTAAGACACTATCTAATCTTGTAGATCTTGTCAATATAACTGCCACTAATCCATCTCATCACATCGTAGTGATAGGATTTACAACACATAGGGAGATCACATCGGATGACAAAATGGTAGACAATCATACAGTACTGGGAATCATGACCTAGCCAAGTGGACAGATATTTTGGGGGACACAACTCAATCCATGACATTACACCCTTTGGCCCCCAAAAATTCATGTCCTTGCCACATGTAAAATATATTCACCCCATCATATCATAGCAAAAGTCTTAAATCAACTCCAAGTCCAGGATCCAAAAATTCCTCTTCATCTGTGAAATCTAGAATACAAGTTATCTGCTTCCAAAGTACCATGGTGCAACAGCCACAAGGTAGATATTTCCATTACAAATGGGAGAAATTGGAGGAAAAGAAGTCATAACGGGCACCAATCAAGTCAGCAGAACACATTACATTAGTCCTCAAGGCTTTGTTCTCTGAGAGAATTTACACAATGGCCCTGCCCTTCAGACTCTAGGTATTGGCCATACTCTCTAGATTTTGAGTCGAGGTCCCTCTGCCCTCGCCTTCAGCTCCTCCTTCCAGGCCCACTGGGATGGCAACTCTGCTCCCCTGGCTTTAGGTGCACCATTTTCCTAGTCCATATGAGTGGCGACTCCACCCTTAGAAACACCAGAGGCCACAGCTCCATGCTTTGAAACCCCAGAGGTTGTGGGCATACCTTTTGAGACTGAGGCAGCTTGGCTTCCTGTGTTCCTTGTCTCTTCAGCTTCTCCTTACTGGTTCCTTGTCCTCTTGGCCTCTTGGTCCTCACACCCGCATCTGCCCTGCTGGATCAAGTGTTCCAAGGCTCTGTACCTCTACCAGTAAGTGCCTGGAGGCACCCCACTCCCCTAGTAAACTTCTGCTGGAAGGAACTCAGCTCTCTTGCTCCATGGCTCAGCTCCAGTGCTGTCTGGAGCTGGTCTCCTGGTTTTGCTGCTGCCAGTTCTCTGCTGCTGCCGGTCCTCTATCCATTTACAGTTTCAAAACTGCTTCCATATTTTAGGTATCTGTTAGAGCAGCACCCCACTCTTGGTACCAAATTCTGTCTTGGTCATCTAGTGCTGCTGTAACAGAAATACCACAAGTGGATTGCTTCCACAAACAGAAGTTTATTCTCTTACAGTCCAGTAGGCTAGAAGGCCAGATTCAGGGCGTCAGCTCCAGGGGAAGAGTTTCTCTCTCTGTCAGCTCTGAGGAAGGTCCTTGTGATGCATCAGTCTTCCTTTGGTCTGGGAGCATCCCAGCGCAGGAACCTCAGGTCCAAAGGACATGCTCTGCTCCTGGCACTGCTTTCTTGGTGGTATGAGGGCCCTCTGTGTCTCTTCTCACTTCTCTCTTTATATCTCAAAAGAGACTGGCTTAAGACATTATCTAACCTTGTAGATCTCATCAGTATAACTGCCACTAATCCATCGCATCACATCGTAGTAATAGGATTTACAACACACAGGGAAATCACATCAGATGACAAAATGGTAGACAATCATAAAATACTGGGAATCATGACCTAGCCAAGGGGACACAATTCAATCCATGACAATCAGTATAACAATATTGACTCCTTTTTGTCACAAGCTCTGAACTAGGTGAATGGTGAAAAAGAACCATAGTATATAAGTGTGCTAGGTATTCAATGCCCGTGGAAGTAGCTGTCAAGAAATCAAATGATGCACTGCATTGGGCAAATCTGCTGCAAAAGACCTCTTTAAAGTGTTACAAAACAGAAATGTCACTTTGAGGACTAAGGTGTGCCTGACTCAAGCCATGGTATTTTCAGTCGCCTCATATGCACGCGAAAGCTGCACAATGAATAGGAAGACTGAAGAAGAATTGACACCTTTGAATTATGATATTAGTGAAGAATATTGAATATACCATGGACTGCCAGAAGAACAAACAAATCTTTCTTGGAATAAGAACAGCCAGAATGCTCCTTAGAAGCAAGATGGTGAGACTTCATCTCACATACTTTAGACATATTATCAGAAGGGACCAGTCCTTGGAGAAGGACATCATGCTTGGTAAAGTAGAGGGTCAGCAAAAAAAAAAGAAGACCCTCAACAAGCTGTATTGACACAGTGTCTGCAACAATGTGCCTCAAGCATAACAATTATGAGGATGGCGCAGGACTGGGCGGTGTTTTGTTCTGTTGTACATAGGGTCACTATGAATTGGAAGTCACTCGATGGCATCCAACAACACCAACAGGTATTCAGAGCAGCAGAGAAGGAGATCCTCTTTAGCTGCAGTGGTCAAAGAGCTTATCAAAAAGGAAGGCTTTGCTTTGGACTTGGAAGAATACAGAAGATTTAGATCAGTATTCTCAATCTCTTTGGTCTTAGGATCCACTTATAGCACTCTTCAACATTTTTGAGGATCCCAAAGAACTTTTGTTTATGTGGGCTATATGTATCCATATTTATCATATTAGAAATTTCAATGGAAAAAATTAAAATACTAATTATTTAAAAATAAATTACATTTAACATAAATAATATAGTTTATAATAAAATAACTATTTTCTAAAAGAAACAAAAAATATTTAGTAAGGAAAATAGCATGATTTTGCATTTTATACTTTAATATATGGCTTAATAGAATGCAGCTTGATTTCTCATATCTGCTTGTTGTGATATCACATGTCATGTAGCCTCTGGAATATTCCACTGTACACTTGTGAGAGAATGAGGGTGAAAAGGCAAACAGCATCTTAGTGTTATTATGAATATAGTGTTGACAGTATACACCCCCTGAGAACTGCTTTGAGAACCACTGATTAAGATAGACTGAGGACAACATAGAGGGATGACATAATCTCAGGGGTGGGTAAGTGCAAGTCATAGCAGAAAGAGAATAAACAGACTAATCTGGTAGTTGTGAAAGATTCATATGGGGGGAGGTAAAAAGATATGGCTAGAAATGTAGGTTGTGATATAATATTCTGTCAATTAAAAAATATTAGCTTCTTGCTTCGTGGTTCAAGTAGATGAGACTGAATGGGCAGCTCCTATCCAGAGTCGAGATGAGAAGGCAGAAAGGGACAGGAGATGGTTGAATGGACACAGGAAGTCTGGAGTGGAAAGGAGAAGTGTGCTGATGTATTATAGGGATAGCAATGTGTGTATAAATTTTTGTATGAGAAACTAATTTGAGCTGTTAACTTTCACTCATATATATATATTAGCTTCCTTATTTATGATCATCCTCACTGAACTCCACCTTTGACTTCAGAAAGCTGTGAAGGCAGAAGTGATAGAAATGTCATGCTTGATCCCAGGTTGATAACAAGTTATGTGGCTGGCAGTATTTTTATTGATTTATTGATTGCTTCATTCAATTTATTTAGTGTCTGCTACATTCCATCATCAAGCTAAAAACTAGTGATACAAAGATGAGTAAGACACAGTCTCTACCCTACAAGAGCTCTTAATTGAGTGGGAGATTCAGATATTAAATATATAAGTAACACATTCAATAAATTGGAGGAACACAGAGGAGAAGGCAGCTAAGTCTGATTGGGAGATATGGTGGACAGTTTGTGGGGTGGACAGGAAGTCTTCAAAGGTTGAAGTCCTAAATATCAACAGTCAGTGATATCTGACCATGGTGAAAGATGCTAGAAGTATAGGAATGACAAGCACAATATTAGATTTAGTACAGTGTCGCTGGGGAGATGGTCAGATAGTGCTGTAGAATAATTTCCTGAATGTATGTTCTCTTTTGGAAAGTACAAGTGTACAAAGTTTCTTAAAGTCCTATAGCAGCTTTCCATGGCCGGTCCTGGGCATCACCATCAATAATTTTAATGTCTCTATTTTCTTCTCTTGGATCACTTTTTTCAGTTTTTTTGTTCTCTGTGACTCAGTAACTAAAGCGAAGGGGAGGAAGAAATTTAGGTAATTACAATAGCTTTAAACCAAGTACTGAAAGCCAGCCCAAATAATTATGATTACGTACGTAAATAAATAAAGAACCTGTCTCCCAGCACCACCTGCAGGAGATGAAGAAGGCTGCAGGAGGATTCAATACTTCTTTCTCTGCTGGAATACTTTCAATCCAACATTCCTTTATTGAGCATCTATAAGTAAAGGGCCTGATTTTAGTGCTGTGGAGAATACAAAAAACAATAAGAAACCATCCACTCATATTCTAAGGAAATACTGTTAGAACTTGAGGATTTTTGTGGTGATTAGAGTAACTAGGAACTGATTAAAAGAATTAGGTTTCTTTTTTGCAGACTGAATGGAAGAATTAACTAATGCTTTCCCTTTTTACATTCTCCACTGATGGAAACTAAGAACAAAGGTGAAGTCTGTTTTTGAGGCTTCAAGTCTGTGAAGCTTGTGACATGATGAGAAGGCCTGTGTTGTGTAGCATTTTATGTGGACCAGTGAAGGTTGCTCTTTTCCTAATTTAATCCTATCCCCAGACAACACTTTCATGAGATGGCTCTCTGCTCATTGTAAGGGATCATATGGGAGAAGATACATGACTTCGTATAAATCCATAAGCACCTATCTGAAATAATCTTTAAGTGTGTAGTAATAAGAACCTTTTCTTTTCCTTATCAAATCATGTTCTAGAAGCTAAGAAGAATGAGGTTTCTGAAAGTTTATAGTCTTTTTTATAGTCTTGCAAACAAGTATGAAACCTTTTTCTGGTTTTCAAGCACTAAAAAAAGAAGCAGAATGTGCCAGGTACACGAGAAGCAAAATAAATGAAATGAGCATTCATTACAACACCCTCAGGGCAAAGAAAGATTTCTGTTGGGTAAGTGATAAAGAATATGAATACAGTTGATCTGCAGGATGGCTTTCAATGTTTTTCTTTGTCTTGGAATAAAGTCTTCCTATGTATACAGGCAGGATTTTTAGGGGTGTCAGCCAGTCAGCTGTCATGCTTATCACCCATCACAGAACCCCAGGCAAATGCGCACATGAATTTGAGGTAGTCATATTCTGGTATTTTCCATCTTTTTCACTAGGTATTTGAGCTGCCTAATGCAAATTAAGCAATAATCCAACACTCCCAATTATACCTCTTACCAAAATAACACCACGTTACAAAAGCAATGATATGGACCAGTAAGTAGAATAACATACTGTCAGAGATAAAGGGATCTTAGAGATCATGTGCCCAGTATTTCTCAAATAATTTCTTGCTTACTACAAAATGCAGACCCTTAGGCTCTACAACAAACCTAATCAATTTGAATCTCTAAGGGTGGAATTCAAGATTCTGCATTTTTAATAAGCTGCTGAAATCAATATGTGCATTAAAGTTTGAGAATCACTTATCTAGTCAAATTGCTTCATATGACAGATGAGAAAATAGTATCAGAGAATTAAAGTGATTTAACCAAAGTGACACAGCCAGTCAGTGGCAGAATCTGGACTCAGACTAAAATTTTCTGACTCCCAGGTTAGAATTTTTTCAACCTGGGACAAATCCAAGTTGTTCGTATTTACTTGTAAATTCCACAATAGACTTCAATAAAAAGGGAATTATTTGATTCTTTGCTCCTTTACCAGTAATTTACCACTAATGGGCTCCCAGTATTTTCTAAGTAAACTGTTGCCTTGAAATTTAGGAAATATCAACTATGGAAGCTTGTGGACAAAGGTATTTTGTGATCTTGTTACCATCCTTCTCCTCTTCACTATAAGATGTGCAAGATCATTTATCAACAAGAACAGATACTCATTTTGCTCAAATCACAAGAGACAACAATAAAAAGCAAATGGAAAATCCTACTACTAGTGTTAAACAGGAATATCCCACCCTCTGTAACAACATACCATATGGTATTTCCCTACCTTGTTCAGTATTTAACCTAACAATTTATTGCTAGGTGTCTTGGCAGCAAGCTGTGCAAGCTGAAGTGGAATCTGATTGAGGTGAGTTAATTAATGTGGTGGCAGCTGGCAGTGTTGTCCAGCTGCCAGTGAGAATTATGTTTGTTTGCCTTTGGCCCAAGTGTGAAATGGCTGGCTGTTGATTTCAGAAGTGTGAGTGTACATTTTTATATCTTACACGAATGAATACATTTTTTGTATCCTACACATTTGGGGAAATGCTAAAATTTATTGGGTAATGTTATTTACCACTTGTGTGGCAGAAAGAGAAAGGTGGAATTTTGCCCCAGAGATTGACTTTGCATTTGTAGGAAAAGCAAGAGCAGGTGGCATATAAATCTATGAGCAGGTAAATAAGCCATATGAAATTAGCTTATCTGGGTTAATGTTTTAAAGAATAATTTTTAAAAGGAGGTATGCAAGATTGTTGAACCAGAAATGAATAACTCTTGTAATGATGAAAGGATTCTGAAAGTAGAAAACTTAGTTTTAAACTTCATTGAAAGGAATGGCTTTTGGGTTTACTATTGACTTATGTTTAGAGTTTTTATTTTCGTTTCACTAAACTCAACCCTCTATTGAATACATCATTTTACCATGCAATCTTCCTTCCTATCAAAAACTGATAATAGTGATCCCTGTGATGTGTTTTTGATGTCAAAGGTACTATATAGTTTTGACCTGTTGTTACTGATATGGTCAGGGGTTTCTCCAGCTCAGGCAGTCAATAGCTGACACTAAATCAACAAAGTTCAAAGAAGATTTGAAGGGTGTCAGGTATTATTGTTCCCCTACTAAATACTACTAAGATAAAATTTCTTGACAGAAGTTTACTTTAGTAGATTAAGGAACTGGATACTTAAAAACTTAATGTATATACAAATTTCTTTTATTCCACCATTCTGAAGACATTTAAAATACACTAAAAATAAAGGAAATGCCAGGCAGGAGATGTAAGAGCAATGATATGAAGAAAAGTTTGCAAACCTAATAAAACAAGTATTATCAGAATCTCCTTTTTGATGATATAAACACTCTTAAATTTTTTTTTTTTTTAATATATATTTTATTGTACTTCAGGTGAAAGCTTACAGAGCAAATAGTTTCTCATGAAATAGTAGTACACATGTTGTTTTTTGACATTGGTTAACAACCCCACAACGTATTAAGCCTCTAAATTCTCAACCTTTTTTTTTGATGAAAATTACAGATGGCCAAAGATACACCGTTTCAAAAATTTCTACATTCACAGTTCAGTGACATTGACTACGCTCTTCCAACTGTGCTGTTATTCTCACTTAAGATGAAGGCTTACAGAACAAAATAGTTTTTCATTTAACAATTACTACACATGTTGCCCTATGACAATGGTTAACAATCTCACAGCACATCAAGAATATCCTTACTCCACCTTGTGTTCCCTATCACCAGGGGGCTTCCTTGTCCCCTTCTGTCTTCTGGACCTTGTCAGTGGACTATTGTACCTCTTTAGTCTCATTTGTTTATTTATTTATTTATTTATTTATTTATTTTTATTTTATTTAAACACCATTTCAAAACTTTTTACTTACACATTTAAGTGATATTGACTATGCTCTTCCAATTGTGCTGCCATTCTCGCCCAAGATGAAGGCTTACAGGACAAAACAGCCTCCCATTTAATAGTTACTACAAATGTTGCCCTATAGCAGTGGTCAACAATCTCACAATACATCGACAGTGTCCTTATTCAATTTGTGTTCCTTATCATCAGTTTCCTACTCTCCCTCTGCCTTCTGGCCCTTGTCACCGGACTCCTGTACATCGTTAGTCCCATTTAGTTTTACTGGGGTGTCCATTCCCAGGCTTAACATCGAACCTTGAAGGTAACTTCCCCTCTGAGCTGAAAGGGTGTCTGGGGGCCACACTCTCGAGGTTTCTCTAGTATTCTTTAGGCCAGTATATCTGGTCTTCTTTTTTTTTTTTTTTGGGAGTTAAAATTATACTCTACATCCTACTCCAGCTCTGCCCAGAACCCTCTGTTGTGATCCTGGTCAGAGGAGTCATTGGTGGTAGCCGGGCACCATCCAGCTGTACTGGGCTCAGTCCCGTGGAGGCCTTGGTAGCTGTGGACCATTAGTCCTTCGGACTAATCTTTTCCTTGTATCCTGTTCTCTTCGTTCTCCCTTGTTCCCGAAGGGATGAGATCAGTGGAGTATCTTAGATGGCCGCTCATAGGCTTTTAAGACCCCAGACACTACTCACCAAGGTAGAATGTAGAGCATTATCTTTATAAGTAGTGTCATGCCAATTGAGCTAGATGTTCCCCGAGATCATGGTCCCCAGAGCCCTCCGTCCAACAACTCAGTCCCTCGGGGGGTTTGGATGTGTCTATAGGGCCTCCATGACCTTTCCTTGTGCAGGTTGTGTTAGTTTCCCCTGTACTATGTACTATCTCATCTCTCACCCAAGTTACCACTTACCTATTACCTATTTAGTATTCCCCCCCCCCTCCCATCCCTGGTAACCAACAAGGATTGTTACATTTTGCATGTGAATTTTTTCATGGGTTTTTACAATAGAGGTCTCATACAATATTTGTCCTTTTGTGATTGACTTATTTCACTCAGCATGATGTCCTCCAGTTTCCTCCATGTTATGAGATGGTTCACCGATTCATTGTTCTTTCTCATTGCATAGTACTCCATTGTGTGTATGTACCATAGTTTGTGTATCCATTCGTCTGTTGATGGACATCGAGGTTGTTTCCATCGTTTTGCTATTGTGAATAATGCTGCCATGAACATAGGTGTGCATATGTCTATTCGAGTGATGACTCTTATTTCTCTAGGATATATTCCTAGGAGTGGGATTGCTGGATCGAATGGTACGTCTATTTCTAGCTTTCTGAGGAAACGCCATATCATTTTCCAAAATGGCTGTATCATTTTGCATTCCCACCAGCAGTGTATAAGAGTTCCCGTCTCCCCGCAGCCCCTCCAACATTTGTTATTTCCAGTGTTTTTGATTCGTGCCAGTAATGCCGGGGTGAGATGATATCTCATTGTGGTTTTAATTTGCATTTCTCTAATGGCTAGTGATCGCGAGCATTTCCTCATGTGTCTGTTGGCCATTTGAATGTCTTCCTTGGTGAAGTGTCTGTTCATTTCCTTTGCCCATTTTTTGATAGGATTGGTTGTCTTTTTGTTGTAGAGGTGTTGGATTTTCTTGTAGATTATGGAGATTAGACCTTTGTCTGACTTGTACTGTCCAAAAATTTTTTCCCAGTCTGTAGGTTCTCTTTTAACTCTTTTGGTGAAATCTTTTGAAGAGCATAGATGTTTGATTTTTAGAAGATCCCAATTATCTAGTTTATCTGTTGGGTTTTTTGTGTTGATGTTTATGGTTTGTATCCTGTTAATGCCATGTATTAAGGTCTGAAGTGTTGGTCCTATTTTTTCTTCTATGAATTTTATAGTTTGAGGCTTTATATTCAGGTCTTTGATCCATTTTGAAGTAGTTTTTGTATATGGTGTGAGGTATGGGTCCTGTTTCATTTTTCTACAAATGGATATCCAGTTTTGCCAGCACCATTTGTTAAAAAGACTGTCTTTTCCCCATTTGATGTATTTTGGGCCCTTGTCAAAGATCAGGTGACCGTAGGTGGATGGATTTACATCTGAGTTCTCAATTCTGTTCCATTGGTCAATGTCTCTGTTGTTGTACCAGTACCAGGCTGTTTTGAGTACTGTAGCTGTATAGTAGGTTCTCAAGTCAGGTAGTGTGAGTCCTCCAACTTTATTCTTCTTCTTCAGTAGTGCTTTACTTATTCGGGGTTTCTTCCCTTTCCATATAAAGTTAATAATTAGTTTTTCCATCTCTTTGAAGAATGTTGTTGGTATTTGTATCGGAATTGCATTGTGTTTGTAAATTGCTTTAGGTAGAATTGCCATTTTCACAATGTTGAGTCTGCCTATCCATGAGCATGGTATGTTTTTCCATTTATGTAGATCCCTTTGGGTTTCATGCAGCAGTGTTTTGTAGTTTTCTTTGTATAGGTCTTTTATATTCCTGGTCAGATTTATTCCTAAGTATTTTATCTTTTTAGGGGCTATTGAAAATGGTATTGATTTCCTGATCTCCTTTTCATCGTTCTCTTTACTGGTGTATAGGAATCCAACTGATTTTTGAATGTTTATCTTGTATCCTGCTACTCTGCTGAATCTTTCTATTAGTTCCAGTAAATTTCTCGTGGAGTCTTTAGGGTTTTCTATGTATAGTATCATATCATCTGCAAACAGGGAGAGTTTAACTTCTTCATTACCAATTTGGATGCCCTTTATTTCTTTCTCTTGCCTTACTGCTCTAGCGAGAACTTCCAGCACAATGTTAAATAGGAGTGGTGATAAAGGGCATCCTTGTCTTGTTCCTTAAACACTCTTAAATTTTGATGTTGCCACTTTAAAATAAAAGTGTTTACACTTTGGAGGATACTAATTTAAACTAAATTAAATTAGAAAAGAATTAGTAAAAATAGTATTTTAAATTTAGACCTGTATAGAAAACAATCACAGTGTAGTTCCTACCTCCTTAAAGCTTTTAATCTAAGAAAATATGATAGCCTTTTAACTTTCATTCATATAGGTGAGAGGTACTTTGAGGTTTGGAATTATCTTACTGGAAGTTGGAGAAAGATAACAAAATTTTTTTAGTCACATGCTAAATAATAGAATATGACAACAAGTTCCACTTTTCCTATGGTATTCGATATAGTATTATTTACAATGCATTTTCTATGCTAAATAATTCTAATAATAGGAATTATTATGATTGTATATAAAGCTTATACTAGTCCCTAGTTGCTTAATTATTTTTCTTTGCATTATATATGGCATTTTCAAATATAAGAGAGACATTTTGTCTCTTTCACATAAAAAGAAAAAAAAAACCTGATAAAAATGATTATACTCTTAAGATTATAGGGTTATCTATCATAGCCTTGACCTTTCAGGCAAAAGTAAGCCCAGCGGCTTGTTTTAGGTTTTATTACTGTCAGAAGTGAATAGGAAATCAAACATTTCAATCAAATGTACACCCTATGGGCATCTCATAAGGTTAGATTTATCACAGATGTTAGCCTAAGAATGAACTCCTATATTTTTAAATTTAATTTGGGATAGATAGTATTAGACAAAATGTTTTCCCCTTAAAAATTTGTAATGTTTTGGTATATTTACAAATATGTAATGGCCATGGAAGGTACCCTTACACAAAATTACCCTAGATTTCATTATTGCTCTTGCACAAACTTTACATTTACAGGATTAATGTGTTAAATACTTTTGGTGAAATTCTAAACTTTTAAAAAAGGCTTTAAAAATTATCAGAACCATTTAATGAACACTAGTATTAACTGAAACCCTGTGGGGCAGTTATACTCTGTCCTATAGGGTTGCTATGAGTTGGAACTGAAAGGTCCTCAAATAATTCTAACTTTAGGAGATAAAAATAACACTACAGTATAGGTTTTCAAAACAATATGGAAAAAAATTGTGCACCTTCTATATACAAAAATGATATTTTTATTCATAGAACTTTAGACCTTCAAGAGACTTCAGGTCTCACAGTCTGGCCTGTGAAATTTAAGGTGAGTAAACTAATGTCCAGAGATTTAAAGTGACTTGCTGATCCCACGTTGGTGAGTGGTGTCTGGGTTCTTCAAAGCTTGTGAGCAGCCATCTAAGATGCATCAATTGGTCCCAACCCACCTGGAGCAAAGGAGAATGAAGAACACTAAAGACACAAGTTAAATATTAGCCCAAGAGACAAAAAGGCCACATAAACCAGAGACTCCATCAGCCTGAGACCAGAAGAACTAGATGGTACCCAGCTACCACCAATGACCACCCTGACAGGGAACACAACAGAGAGTCCCTGACGGAGCAGGAGAAAAGTGGGGTGCAGAATTTAAATTCTAGTAAAAAGACCAGACTTAATGGTCTGATTGAGACTAGAGGAACCCCAGCAGATATGGCTCCCGGACTGTCTATTAACCAGAACTAAAACCATTCCTGAAGCCAACTCTTCAGACAAAGATTGGACTGGACTATAAAACATAAAATAATTCTCAAGAAGAGTGTGCTTCTTAGTTCAAGTAGATACACAAGACTAAATGGGCAGCTCCTGTCTGGAGGTGGACTGAGAAGGCAGAAAGGGTAGGAGCTGGCTGAATGGACACAGGAAACCTGGGGTGGAAAGGGGGAGTGTGCTGTTACATTATAAGGATTGCATCTAGGGTCATATAACAATATGTGTATAAATTTTTGTATAAGAAATTAACTTGAGCTGTAAACTTTTGCCTAAAGCACAGTTAAAAGAAAAATAAAGTGACTTGCTGAAATCATGAAGAAAATCATGGTGTTATGGATTATGTCCCCCAGAAATATGTGTTTGTAAATCCTAACCTCTATGCCTGTGGTTATAATCCCATTTGGGAATGGGTTTTCTTTGTTATGTTAATGAGGCAGGATTAATGTAGAGTGTATTTGAAGTCCGTTTCTTTTGAGATATGAAAGAGATTAAAGAAGTGAGCAGAGGACAGATGGGGTAAGATAGATGCCAAGATACCTGGAGATCTCCAAGGAACCAGGAAGCAAAAGCTGAAGAGACAAGGACCTTCCTACAGAGCTGACGGAGAGAGAAAGCCTTCCCCTTGAGCCCAAACTCTGAATTCAGACTTCTAGGCTCATAAACTGTGAGAAAATAAGTTTCTGTTTGTTAATGCCATCCATTTGTAGTATTTCTGTTATAGCAGCCCTAGATAACTAAGACACATGGGTAGAGTCAGGCTTGGAACCCAGATCTGTAAATCCAGTGTCCTTCCCATCTGTATTAAATATACTAGTCATAAATAATTATAAGATTCCTCGTTTATTAATATGGTAACATATATACAAAAATTGTATATATATAATTTTTAGAAGAGTTTTAGATTTACAGAAAAATGGTGAAGATAGTTTCCATATATCCTGCACAGTCTCACTTATTAATACCGGTTGCTATCAAGTTGATTCTAACTCATTGCGATCCCACGTGTGTCGAGTAGAACTGTGCTCCACAGGGTTTTTTCAACGGCTGATTTTTCAAAAGTAGAAGTAGATTGCCAGGACTTTCTTCCAAGGCACCTCTGGGTAGACTAAACCTCCAAGTATTTGGTTAGCAGCCAAGTGTGTTAACCATTTGTACCACCCAGAGACTCATTAACATTATTAATATTGGTATGGTACATTTGTTACAATAAATTAACATTAATACATTATTATTAACTAAAGTCCATAATTTATTCAGATTTCCTTACTTTTTATCTAATGTCCTATGTCTGTTCCAGGATACTATATTAAATTTAGTTGTCATGTCTCCTTAGGCTCCTCTTGGCTGTGATAGTTTCCTAGACTTTCCTTGTTTTTGATGGTCTTGACAGTTTTAAGGAATATTGATCAGGCATTTTGTAGGAAGTCCCCAATTCGGATTTGTCTGATGTTTTTCTCATGATTAGACTGGTTATGGGTTTTTGAGAGGAAGACCATAGAGGTGAGGAGCCATTTTCATCACATCTTATTAAGGGTACATACCATAAATATGATTTATCACTGTTGATGTTGACCTTGATCACCTGCCTGAGGTAGTGTTTGTCAGAGTTCTCCCTTGTAAGGTTGCTCTTCACCCTCTCCTTTCCATACTGTATTCTTTGGTACAAAGTCACTATGCACAGCCTACACTTAACTCCTGCTCAGGGCAGAGTATATGTGTAAATTATTTGAAATTCTTGTGCAAAGATTTGTCTCTTGTCCCTTATTTATGTATTTACTCAAGCATTTAATTACATCAGTAAAAACTCATGGATATTTATTTTATACTTCCAGTTATAATCCAGTACTACTTTTTAAAAGTTTTTTGGCTCAAATTGTTCCAGCCTTGGCTATTAGGAGCTCTTTCAGTTGGTTCCTGTATCCCTTTGACATACCCATATCATTTCGTGTGTGTGTATGTTTTATAGCATTTCCTTACTTTCTGGCACTACAAGATGCTCCAGGCTCATCTTGTATATTTCTTGCCTCTGCCTAGAAGCAACCATTTCTCTAAGGAGCTCTGGGTCCATTTACTGGAGAAAGATATTAAAAACCAAGATCTGGGTACTAGGTGTGATCATTGCTACTGGTGTGTCATTGCTTCTTACCCATTGCCGTCGAGTCGATTCCAACTCATAGTGACCCTGTAGGACAGAGTAGAATTGCCTTACAGGGTTTCCAAGGCTGTCAGCCTTTACGGAAGCAGACTACCACATCTTTTTCCTGTGGAGCGGCTGGTGGGTTTGAACTCCTGACCTTTCAGTTAGCAATGAAGCACTTAACCGCTGTACCACCAGGGCTCCTTGTCATTGCTGCTAGGTCCTCTTAACTGACAAACCAAGGAAGTAAAAGTGTGTATACTAACCCATGCACATATACATATCTATAAATATTTCTATATGTAACCATCTGTATCTCTACTAAGCTAAACATGAGTTCATACTGATGTCTCCAACTTTAATTCAGCGTATACATTTTAGAGTTCTTATTAGTTTTATATTAAAAATGTCATGTATTCTTTTTTATTGAGATGAAATTTATATAATGTGAAATTAACCTTTTAAAGTGTACAATTCACTGACATTTGGTGGACATTCTCAGTGTTATGCCTCTATCTAGTTATAAAACATTTTCATCACACCAAAAGAAAAACCTGTACCCATTAAGCAGTCACTCCCCAGTACTCCTTTTCTCCAGCCCCTGGCAACCACCAATCTGCTTTCTATTGCTATGGATTTATCCATACTACCTGTTTTATATTAGACAATGTTCTGCTGCTATTCATAAGGTTTTTCACTGGCTAATTCTTTTCAGAAGACAACTGGGGAAAGGAAGAGCTGCCTCGTCAAAGTAGAGTCAACTTTAATGACATGGATGGAGTCAAGCTTTTGGGACCTTCATTTGCCGATATGGCACAACTCAAAATGAGAAGAAACAGCTGCAAACATCCATTAATTACTGGAACATGGAATGTATGAAGTATGAATCTAGGAAAACTGGATATCCTAAAAAATGAAATGGAACACATAAACACCGATGTCCTAGGCATTAGTGAGCTGAAATGGACTGGTATTGGCCATTTTGAATTGGACAATCATATTGTCTACTATGCCGGGAATGACAACTTGAAGAGGAATGGCATTGCATTCATTGTCAAAAAGAACATTTCAAGATCTATCTTGAAGTATAACGCCGTCCGTGATAGGATAATATCCATATGCCTACAACAAAGACTAGTTAATATGACCATTATTCAAATTCACGCACCAACCACTAAGGCCAAAGATGAAGAAATTGAAGATTTTTACCAACTTCTGCAATCTGAAATTGATTGAACATGCAATCAGGATACATTGATAATTACTGGTGATTGGAATGCGAAAGTTGGAAACGAACAAGGACTGGTAGTTGGAAATACGGCCTTGGTGACAGAAACAATGCTGGAGATCCCATGATAGAATTTTGCAAAACCAATGACTTCTTCATTGCAAATACCTTTTTTCAACAACATAAACAGAAACTATACACGTGGACCTCACCAGATGGAATACACAGGAATCAGATCAGCTACATCTGTGGAAAGAGACAATGAAAAAGCTCAATATCATCAGTCAGTACAAGGCTGGGGGCTGACTGCAGAATAGACCATCAATTGCTCATATGTAAGTTCAAGTTGAAGCTGAAGAAAATTAGAAAAAGTTCACGAGAGTCAAAGTACGACCTTGAGTGTATCCCATCTGAACTTAGAGACCATCTCAAGAAGAGATGTGATGCATTGAATAGTAATGACGGAAGACCAGACGAGTTGTGGAATGACATCAAGGACATCATATGTGAAGAAAGCAAGAGGTCATTAAAAAGACAGGAAAGAAAGAAAAGACCAAAACGGATGTCAGAAGAGACTCTGAAACTTGCTCTTGAACGTCAAGTTGTTGTTGTTAGGTGCCGTTGAGTCGGTTCTGACTCATAGCGACCCTATATACAACAGAACAATACACTGCCCAGTCCTGCACCATCCTCACAATTACTGCAATGCTTGACCCCATTGTTGCAGTCACTGTGTCAATTCATCTCATTGAGGGTATTCTTTTTCACTGACTCTCCACTTTACCAAGCATGATGTCCTTCTCCAGGGACTGATTTCTCCTGATAACATGTCCAAAGTATGTGAGACGTAGTCTTGCTATCTTTGCTTCTAAGGAGCATTCTGATTGTACTTCTTCCAAGACAGATTTGTATGTTCTTTTGGCAGTCCATGGTATATTCAATATTCTTCGCCAACACCTTAATTCAAAGGTGTCAATTGTTCTTCAGTCTTCCTTATTCATTGTCCAGCTTTTGCATGCCTATGAGGCAGTTGAAACTACCATAGCTTGGGTCAGGCACACCTTAGTCCTCAAAGTGACATTTTTGCTTTTTAACACTTTAAAGAGGTCTTTTGCAGCAGATGTGCCCAATGTAATATGTCGTTTGATTCTTGACTGCTGCTTCCATGGGTGTTGATTGTAAAATGAAATCCTTGATAACGTCAATCTTTTCTCTGTTTATCATGATGTTGCTTTTTGGTCCAGCTGTGAGGATTTTTGTTTTCATTATGTTGAGGTGCAATCCATACTGAAAGCTGTGGTCTTTGATCTTCATCAGTAAGTGCTACAAGTTCTCCTCACTGTCAGCAAGCAAGGTTGTAGCATCTGCATAATGCAGATTGTAAATGAGACTTCCTCCAATCTTGATGACCTGTTCTTCTTCAGCTTCTCAGATTATCTGCTCAGCATATAGATTGAGTAAGTATGGTGAAAGGATACAACCCTGATGTACAGCTTTCCTGATTTTAAGCCATGCAGTATCCCCTTGTTCTGTTCAAATGACTGCCTCTTGATCTATGTACAGGTTCCTCATAAGCACAATTAAGTGTTCTGGAATTCCCATTATTTGCAGTGTTATCCATAATCTGTTATGATCCACACAGTCGAATTCCTTTGCATAGTCAATAAAACACAGGTAAACATCTTTCTGGTATTCTCTGCTTTCAGCCAAGATCCATCTGACATCAGCAATGATATCCTTCATTCCACGTCTCCTTCTGAATCCAGCTTGAACTTCTGGCAGTTCCCTGTCAATGTACTGCTGCAACCTCTTTTGAATGATCTTCAGCAAAATTTTACTTGCATGTGATATTGATGATATTGTTTGATAATTTCTGCATTCTGTTGGATCACCTTTCTTGGGAATAGGCCTAAATATGGATCTTTTCCAGTTGGTTGGCCAGGCAGCAGTCTTCCAAATTTATTGGCATAGACACGTGGGCACTTCCAGTGCTGCATCTGTTTGTTGAAATATCTCAATTGGTATTCTGTCAATTCCTGGAAGCTTGTTTTTTGCCAGTGCCTTCAGTTCAGCTTGGACGTCTTCTTTCAGTACTATCGGTTCCTGATTGTCATGGATTGAATTGTGTCCCCCCAAAATATCTGTCAACTTGGTTGGGTCATGATTCCCAGTATTGTATGATTGTGTAATCTGATGTGATTTCCTTACGTGTTGTAAACTCTATCACTATGATGAGGTTATATGTGATCTCCTTATGTGTTGTAAATTCTATCACTGTGATGAGGTTATACTGATGAGATTTACGAGATTGGATAGTGTCTTAATCCAATCTCTTTTGAGATATAAAGAGAGAAGCAAGCAGAGACACATGGGAACCTCACACCACCAAGAAAGCAGTGCTGGTAGAAGAGCATGTCACTTGGACCTGAGGTTCCAGTGCTGAGATGCTCCCAGACCAAGGGAAGACTTGATGCATAACAAGGACTTTCCTCCAGAGCCGACACAGAGAGAAAGCCTTCTCCTGGAGCTGATGCCCTGAATTTAGACTTATAGCCTACCGGACTATGAGAGAACAAATTTCTCTTGTTAAAAGTCATCCACTTGTGGTATTTCTTTTGAAGCAGCACTAGATGACTAAGACACTGATCATATGCTACCTCCTGAAATGGTTAAACATTGACCAATTCTTTTTGGTATGGTGACTCTGTGTATTCCTTCCATCTTCTTTTGATGCTTCCTGTGTTGTTTAATATTTTCCCCGTAGAATCCTTCAATATTGCAGCTCAAGGCTTGAGTTTTTTCTTCAGTTCTTTCAGCTTGAGAAATGTTGAGCATGTTCTTCCTTTTTGGTTTTCTAACTCCAGGTCTTTGCACATGTCATTATAATGTTTTACTTTGTCTTCTCAAGTTGCCCTTTGTAATCTTCCGTTCAGCTCTTTTACTTCATCATTTCTTCCATTTGCTTTAGCTACTCGACATTCAAGAGCAAGTTTCAGAGTCTCTTCTGACATCCATTTTGGCCTTTACTTTCTTTCTTGTCTTTTTAATGACCTCTTGCTTTCTTCACGTATAATGTCCTTGATGTCATTCCACAGCTCATTTGTTCTTAGGTCATTCGTTTTCAATGCATTAAATCTATTCTTGAGATGGTCTCTAAATTCAAGTGGAATGTACTCTAGTTCGTACTTTGGCTGTTGCGGACTTGTTTTAATTTTCTTCAGCTTCAACTTGAACTTGCATATAAGCAATTGATGGTCTATTCAGCAGTCAGCCCCTGGCCTTGTTCTGACTGATGATATTGAGCTTTTTCATTGTCTCTTTCCACAGATGTAGTCAGTTTGATTCCTATGTGTTCCATCTGGCAAGGTCCATGTGCATAGTCTCCGTTTATGTTCTTGAAAACAGGTATTTGCAATGAAGAAGTTGTTGGTCTTGCAAAATTGTATCATGTGATGTCTGGCATTGTTTCTGTCACCGAGGCTGTATTTCCCAACTACGTATCCTTCTTCTTTGCTTTCAATCACCTGTAATTATCAATGTGTCTTGATTGCATGTTTGATCAATTTTAGACTGCAGAAGTTGGTAAAAATCTTCAGTTTCCTCATCTTTGGCCTTAGTGGTTGGTGTGTAAATTTGAAGAGTAGCCATATTAACTGGTCTTCCTAGTCGGCATGTGGATATTATCACTGACATGATTAGCCTACCAAAATAGGAGAACAAAAAGATCTTATGCTATCTTGTAAAATATGATTACAACTTTGTTCCTTTTAAATTTAGTATAAATGATTAACATAATCAAATGCCTGTAAATATATAAATGCCTCTTTGGAAAAAGTAGGAGTCATGATTCTTGGAAAATTCGATGTAAAGTTGTGAACTATTGTTCTAGTTGATTATTTTTAATCAAGTATTTCTATATATAAAGAAACACAAAGAACAATAATACCTATGTACTTACTAGCTATCAAATATTAATATTTTGCCTTATTTTAAAAGAAATAAAATATTAAAGATATAGTTGAAGTTCCCTTTATTCCCTTCCCCTGTTTTATTTTCCCATCTCTTCCTCCTCAGAGATATTACTGTCCTTAATTTGGTGTTTTTCATTCTCATGAAGGTTTTTTATACTACTTCTACATAGATAAAGGAGCCCTGGTGGTGCAACAGTGAAGTGCTCAGCTGCTAATCAAATGGTTCAAACCCACCAGCAGCCCTGAGGGAGAAAAGACCTGGCTATCTGCCCCCGTAAAGATTACAGCCTAGAAAACCCTACGGAGTAGTTCTACTCTGTCATATAGGGTCACTATGAGTCGGAATCAACTTGATGGCAGAGAACAACAACAACTACATAGATATGTAGCTATCACAATATCTAGCATTGTTTGGAATGCAATATATGCATATACAGATATGATATACTATATACTTAGTCTGCTTTTTCCGTTAATATTGTATTATTCAGATTTATTAATGCTCATAATAGGTAACTTTGTTCAGTTTTTTCAGACTGTGGATTGCAAACGATCAGTATTAGAAGCTGACAAAATCAATTTATCAGGTCATAAACTGTTATAGAAAAAAGCAATAGAATAACAGAAAATAGAGTACATCACATGTACTCACTCAGTTTAAGTATTGTTTTGTGATAAGTTCTGCTCAACTGAGTCATAGAATAAAATATATTTCTTACTGTAAGTAAAACATTTGAAAGTCATAGCTCTAAGTCATTCATTTTCACTACTATGAAATAGTCAATGATACATACTACATACAGCTTAACCATTCTCCTGGTAACATTTCAATTGTTCCACTGTTTTGCTCTTACAAAGCCTTCTTGTGCACATATGCAAGAGTTTCTTTAACAAGTGGAATTGCTAGGTCATAGTGTATATGTATCTTCAACTGCTAAACCAAAAACCAAACCCACTGACACTGAGTTGATTCTGACTCATAGCAACGTTATAGGACAGAGTAGAACTGCCCAATAGTTTCCAAGGAGCGCCTCGTGGATTTAAACTGCCAACCTTTTGGTTAGTAGTCATAGCATTAACCACTATACCACAGAGTTTCCTCAACTCTGCTAGATATTGCTAAATTCCTCTTCACTGTGGTTATACTAATTTATGTGCTCACTAACAGTGTAGTAGTTCCTATTGTTTCACATCATTGACATTAGACATTAAAAATGTTGTCAATCTGATGTGAGTGACATAGCAGGTCATTATTGTTTTAAGCTCTATTTCCCTGAGTATAGTGAAGTTGAACACATTTTCTTGTGGTTTTAAGATTTTTCGTCTTCGTCTTCTGACTCTCCCATTTTTCTATTGAATTGTCTTTAACTTCTAATTTTTAGCTCTTTATGAAATCTTGGCTTTAGTCCTTTGTTAAACAATATACATCATAAACTTCTTTATACAGCCTGTGCTTGTATTTTAACTTTAATATGTTTTTGATGAACAAGCTTCTTTAATTTTAATGTATAAATCCTCTGAAGCTTTTTCTTTATAGTTTGTGCTCTTTTTGTGTGATCTTATTTAAGAAATCTTACTTCTCTGAGATATAATGATTTTTCTATATTTCCTTTAGGAATTTTTAAATTTTCTTTTCACATTTAGTTTTTAATTCATCACGAATTTATTTTTGTCATTGTTGTGAGCAGAGGCTGATGTACTTTGAAACTAATGAAGCTTAAGCTTCAGGGATCCTTACTTGCACAAGCCTCTTCCAAAGGCCCTGGGAAAAGTCCACGTAATTTGTTCATACGGGTTGTATGTTTTTATAAGATTTACAAAAGTAAAATATTTTGGTATTCCTTTTCTTAAAGAGGATCGACAAATTATGTTTCAGGCAACAAATTATCTAAGTACATAAAATTTGTACTCCATCCCTAGGTTTGAGGTACAGATCTAATATTTTGTCCAGATGGATGCTAATTTTTCCAGTACCAATTATTGAAATACTCAAATCCTTTCCCATCGATTTGTAATGCTGCTTCCGTCATATATCAAGCTTCCATATATATGAGCTCTCTATGTAGTCCCATTGTCTATCCCTCCAATTTATTTTGATCTAGAAGAGGTTGGTAGGAATGTTTCTTTCTTCAACTAGGCTATTCCACTGGTAGTGGCATCCATGTATTTTAGTGAGAATTACAAACAGGGAGTTTACTGATTTTGTTTGAAAGGGTTAGGTTAGTGTAAAAAGCACATTAAAATGTTTTGTAATTGGGTAGAAGTTGGATTCTGCCTAGTTCTCCCAGTGTTTGACACTCTGGAGAATCAGGTGGGATGAGAGAAAATCTACTTCTTTAATAGATGGTAACATTAAAACTGATAACTCCTCTCATGTCTTGACTGATATTCTTACAGTTCAAAATGCTTTTTTCAATGTCACACAACCTTTATACACATTTCACTTAATCATATTATATTTTTAATTAGTCATTTATAGTTGTGATTCCAGTGAGACAGAGCTCCTTCCATGTAGGCATGCCTCAATGCCTAGCATGGTATATGCCACATAACTGACATTCAAACAATGTCTTTGAGTTAATGGGTGAATTCAAAATACCAAACTAACACATTGAAATAACTTGAACCATGATTATTTATTGGTTCACTACAAATTGGCTTTCTCATTAACTATCCTGTGCCCAACTTCCATAGTGAGATAATGCCTACGTGGCTTGCATAGATATTTTACAGTTAATGCTGAGGCTACATTAAAATTCTTTGTGTTTTAACTTTTTAGAAAGCTAGTCAGAAGTGCTTTCTAGAGCTACTTAGTGTACACGACTTTAAATCCAGAAAATGTCCTTTTTTGTTCTCTTATAATTCTATTGTAGTAATTAATGTTTTTTTCTTTTGTATTTATTTTTTCTTCTGAAAAGAGAAATGAATACTTGAAGTCAGAAGACTTGGGCTGATTGACCATAAGTAGTTCACTTAACCCTTCCATGTCTGAGCTTCCTCATCTTGCCATATGTTGTTATATTCACCTTCTAGTTTGTGGTAAAAATCAAAAGATAAAATAATGTATGGGGAAATGCTATTTAAATGTAAATTATTATTATAAGCCATCTGAAACTAAGTGATGCTAGAAGGTTTAATTTAATTAGTTCAATTTTGTTATAAATAGAATAAAGTATAACATGCAAATGAGTATACAATGAGTAACTCAGCAATGTCTAGGTATATTTTAAAATGTAATTAAAAATGATTATTTCATGAATAAATCAAGTCACAATTTTAATGTTCCTGAATTAACAAGGCACCCTGATGATGCAGTGGTTAAAAGCTTGGCTGCTAACCAAATGTTGGCAGTTTGAATTAACAGATTATGTTCAGCTCATGTTTATTGTTCATATCTACTTCTGAAACATCAGCCATTGAAAACCCTATGGAGTACAGTTGCCATGGGTTGGAATCATCTTGACATCAATCAACACCTCCACTACCTAAGAATTAGTTAAAATAATGCTTCCTGCTATAACAGATTAAGCCACTGAGATTTTGCGGTTTAACAGTAGTTTGTTTCTCAATTATGTAAAATCCTAACAGATGTTACTAATGAAAGTTTGCACTCCTTTAGGCAATGATTCAGACTCAGTCTCATATTTTTGTCCTCCTCAGTGGACCTCAGAGTCACCTGTGGATCCTATTCATACAGTTTGCTGATGGAGGAAGACTTGTATGAGCTAGGCCTGGAAGTGGCCTAAATCACTTCTATCCACATTCAGGTGGTCAGAACTCAGTCACTTGACAACACCTGACAGTAGGAGAGCCCGGATGATAATCTAGCCATGCATAGGAATGATTTGCTTTTTATTGAATAACTGTTACTCCACTGAATAACTGGTGAAGTCAATCTCTGCCACAACCTATTAAATACCACATAATATGCAAGGTGCTAGGGATACAAATCCCTGTACTTGAAGATCTTATATGTACACTACACATAACAGAAAAATAATTATAAAAATAAGGAATGAAATAAAGACAAATGAATCCTTTTTCATTTCAGCTTTTTGGATTTCCAAGACTTTCAAGTACAAGCTGCTGTTGGTTTATTGATAAGACTGTTCCCTCAGCACACACCTCCCCCCCACCAAAACAGTCTTTCTCTACCCTTTTCAATCTTTCAAATATCTCCCAGGCCTTTCAAAACTTCACCTGACTCTGGAGAACTATTCCCTGTATAACCAATCTGCTTCAAAGGCTTTTTGAGAAGATGTAAAAAATCTTTGTAGGGGGAGAAAACTTACAATAAAAAGACATATACGGTAATAGGAGATCTGGAAATTTGCCATTTAAAAAATCATGAGCAACGAAACATACATAGTGAAAAGGAATTGAATTTATCTCGACTGCTTACAGAATAGGACACAATGGAACACAGGTTGAAAAAACTTTTTTTTTCAATAAAATTTTTTTAGATGAAGGTTTACAGAGCAAGCTCGTTTCTCATTAAACAATTAATACACATACTGTTTTGTGATATTGGTTGTCAACCCCATGACATGTCAACATTCTCCCCTTCTTGACCTTCGGTTCCCTGTTATCAGCTTTCCTGTTCCCTTCTGCCTTCTTGTCCTTGACCCTGGGCTGGTTTGCTCATTTCATCTCGTTTTGTTTTATGCGCCTGTCTAATCTTTGGCTGAAGGGTGAACCTCAGGAGTGACTTCATTACTGAGCTAAAAGGGTGTCCAGGGGCCATAGTCTCAGGGTTTCTCCAATCTCTGTCACACCAGTAAGTCTGGTCTTTTTTGTGTGTGTGTGAGTTAGAATTTTGTTCTACATTTTTCTCCAGCTCCATCCAGGACCCTCTATTGTGATCCCTATCAGAGCTGTCAGTGGTGGTAGCCAGGCACCATCTAGTTGTGCTGGACTCAGTCTGGTGGAGGCTGTGGTACTTGTGGTCCATTTGTCCTTTGGATTCTTTCCCTTGTGTCTTTGGTTGAAAACCAATAATTTTTGATACTTGAAAAAAGGCTTAGTATTCCACATATTATTTTTTTGTTCTATACATTTTAGTCACGTACTTCTATTTATTTTAAATGTCTAGCTAGTTTATCTTAATATATTGTTTTTATTTATTAGATTTCCATATAAGTAAAACTAGGCCCTTTTGCTTTCTCTAGAATAATTACAAGACCTGGAGCTTCCATGTAATTAGCAAAACAACTTTCTTTATATTAAAACCTCTCATTGATGGCATCAACCTGTTTGCTTTTTAAGTGAAGTAGAGAACTAAGAAATTATTGAGATAATTTCGTTGGCTAATTTAGTAGGTTGTCATAAAACCCAAATTATTTGGGTTATTCATCAAGGGTCACTTTTTGTGAGAGGACAGATGCTCCTAATTAGCAATTTGCTGCTGCTTTTTTTTTTGGTGAAATTTATTTATTAAGATTTTTTATATACTTTAGATGAAGCTTTACAGAGCAAATTAGTTTCTCATTAAACAATTAATACACATAGTTTTATGACATTGGTTGCTAACCCCACGACATGTCAACACTCTCCCCTTCTCAACCTTGGGTTTCCCATTACCAGCTTTCCTGTCCCCTTCTGCCTTCTTGTCCTTGACCCTGGGCTGGTGTGCTCATTTAGTCTCGTTTTGTTTTATGGGCCTGTCTAATCTTTGGCTGAAGGGTAAACCTCAGGAGTGACTTCAATACTGAGTTAAAAGGGTATCTGGGGGTCATACTCTCAGGGTTTCTCCAGTTGCTGTCACACCAGTAAGTCTGGTCTTTGTGAGTTAGAATTTTGTTTTACATTTTTCTCCAGCTCTGTCCAGGGCCCTCTATTGTGATCCCTGTCAGAGCAGTCAGTGGTGGTAGCCGGGCACCATCTGGTTGTGCTGGATTCAGTCTGGTGGAGCCTGTGGTAGTTGTGGTCCATTAGTGCTTTGGACTAATCCTTCCCTTGTATCTTTGGTTTCCTTCATTCTCCCTTGCTCCGGATGAGGTGGGATCAGTGGAGTATCTCAGACGGCTGCTCACAAGCTTTTAAGATTTGGGTGAAATTTAGTTATTTCCAATAAAAAATAAATCTAACCTCCTGGCACCCTCACTATGCTTCTTTCTTATTGCAGTTACTGAAGCTCTTTCAAGAAACAAATTTTGAATTCCAGGAAAGAGTTTTAGGAATTTTCATATTTACTTATCATGAAGCATTTTCAATGAAATGCAGTGACAACATAGGTGGGTAGTTTACAACTTTATAAAGAAAGTCTGTTTTGAAAATGCAGTGATAGGGGAAATAACATGATGGTATCTGACCCCAGTGACCCAGACCTGATGAAGATTAGCTCTAGAAAGACCAAAGTCAAGTGAACTATCAATTTCCAAGAGGAGGCGATGAGGAAGCCCCAGGAATTGGGAAGGAGGACCTAGAGATTAATGCAAAGGCAGTGTTTCATCCTGGGCAATGTGTGATCCTAAGCAGTGTTGACCTAGCAACTCTTCTCATATTCCTGTGTCTCACTGTTGGTGAACTCCATGACGCACTGGTAGCAGCTGGAGTCAAAGTAAGGTCAGGAATCAAGCTTGTGCAAGGAGTTCTTTAGTCAGCATCTACAACACTTCACCCTAAATCCATGGTCAGTAAAGAACCTAATTTTACACAGACGGAGGTAGCATCCATCTACAAAGTAGTGTACGACATCTTATTTAGGGTGGATGTTGGGTGTCTAACTAAGATAAAAAACAACTAGGAACAGGTCAAGAAGACGTTCAATGCATTTATGGCCTCGATTTCCAAGGCTAAATTGAAAGATGCAGCGAATATTCTCATCCGTTACCCTGCAGGACCAGTGATGACTGGATCAAGTCCAAACATGGGTCGGTGCACCAGGGCTTTGATCTGGATTGTTCTGGTTCAAATCCCTGCTGAGAAATTGCATTTCTAACAAGTTCCCAGGCCATGCTAATGCTGATGGTTAGGGACAAATTCTGAGCACCACTAACAGAGCAGTGGTTCTCAAAATTTATCATAAATGAGAATCACCTGGGGATGTTGTTAAACTGTAGATTCTGATTCATATCTAGGTTGGAAATGCAAATCTCAGCAGGAGTTCAAACAGGAACTAACCAATTTAAAGCCCTTCATCACACTCTTATGGACTCCTAAACACGGAAATTATGTAACCTAGGAAAAAGTCCAGGTTAAGATGATTTCAAGATGACCCCCAAATGACAAGAGCCTACTTAAGCCAGTTCTTTGATGGTACCATCGCTATTACACTTGTTACTAAAGCGATCTCAGCATTCTTTGAGGCTGAGAATCACATGGCACATGCACTGGGGATGTTACTGCTACTACGCAGGTACTATTTAATACCAAAAAGTACTAAGGTTAGCTCCCAAGGATCCTAATTTGTCAACCGCTAACTACTGGAACAGGAAGAACGTACCATCCAAGCATCTGAACACACCCGAGGTTCCATGATCACAATCACAATACCCACGCTGGTTTCTGATCAATCAGAAGACTTGTAAGCAGAGGAGATGACCTCTCCTCCACTAACAAGGAAGGTGCCGCTATCCTCTTGAGCACTGGCATCATGGCTTATGCGACCCTACAGGAAAGAATAAAATTGCCCCGTAAAGTCTCCAAGGTTGTAAATCTTTACTGAAGCTGATTACCACATCTTTCTCCCCCGGGGACCGCCTGGTAAAACCAACACTGGCCCTAAAACTCTGAATTCATTCCTTATCAGCTACTTGTTTTGTCTCTAGAACTCGGATTTCTTTCTTTCTTCTGATATTCTCGGGGCCTTTCTGAAGTCCGATACCAGTCCGCAACCCAACTCTTCTCCACAATCTTTTCTGACCATTCTTCCTCTGCTCCGCATATACAAACTAGGGAATACTTTACCACTGCGTTGCAAAAGTACCAGACCGCGTGGATAGGTCTACTCGTTTGGTCAAAACACATTCTCCAAAGTTGTACCTCCTAATCCTTACAAGTTCCTTCTGACACCACTCTCCATCCAGCAAATAACCCTCCAGATCTAAATTTAAATCCGTTCAGAAGCTGCTCAAGTTGCCCCCCTACCTCGCTCCTCCTACCTAAGGCCTTATTGCCAGTGCCCTCCCCACTGATCCCAAGCTCCTCCCAGTCTTTCCATTTCCAAAGAGAAACAAGAACCTCTCGCTTCCCAGGACTTTAAACAGTAGGACCCGCTTTTTACCTCCTCATCCAGCCCGCAGTCCTCCGCGCTTTTCCACCCTGGCCCGACCTCCTCCTCAGAAACCTCCGCGGGTGCCTCGGTCTCACCAGTCACTTTAACTCTTCGTCTGAGAGCCACTTCCGGATCTCCGGTGTCTCCGCTTTATTAGTCCGCCCCCTTTCCCGGGGCACTTCCTAAAGCTTTGTCCTAACCACTAGCGGGGTGGAAGTGAGGACGCAGGCTAGTGAAGCTCAAGAGTGTCTCCTCCGAGAGGATGCTTGGAGTGGCTTCTCTAGCCTGACAAATTTGGCCAGGCTACGGAGTCGGGAGGTGGCGGTGGAGGGATAGTTTTGCGCACGGTTTTGGGCACACCCGGAAGTGGTGCTGCAGAGGAGCTACGTTACGCCGCGTCGCGGGCCGATGCCAGGTACCGGGAGGTGGGGGGGGGACGCCACGGCACTTTTTGGTGAGAGTGTCACCTGAGGGTGGAGTGTGGCTGGTGGGCAGGAGGAGGCCTGGTTCTAGCTGTGGTTCTATGGTGGTAGATCCGGCTGAGTTCCGGGAGGCGAGGGCCTTCCGGGGCTGCAGGACTAGTGAAGGAGTGCAGTGGGTAAAAGGGGTCCCGCCTCACCTAACTCGCCGATTTCAAGGAACCACTCTCCACAGGTTGCTACCTTTCTTCCCCCCTTCACCTGGGAGAGTTGAGGGAAGTTATGCTAGTGAGGCAGTCCTGGCTGGAGCAGTGAATCTGCTTGAAGTTTCTCTGCTTCTGGGAGGAGGCTAGAGGCTGCTTTGGTGGGGACTGCTGCTTTTCGGTCTATCCAACCCCTCCTGAGAATTACTTTTGCCTTCGTTGCACTCCGATACAGTTACTTCTGACATTTCTGTCTTTACTTCCTTCAGCTTCTGACTTTGATCCCGCTGCACCTTAAAAGATGTTGGAGTCATACGTGACTCCAATTTTAATGAGCTATGTGAATCGGTACATCAAGAACTTGAAGCCGTCGGATCTACAGCTTTCACTGTGGGGTGGAGACGTGGTTCTCAGCAAGCTCGAGTTAAAATTGGATGTGTTGGAACAGGTAAACTATTACTGTTATTTGACTGGAAACATTTTCAGCTGTTTTAGAAGTAATCAGTTGTTTCCTACTCAGACTTTATGCTTTAAAAAATTAATTTTTCTGCTAATATATTTCAGTCTACCCTGAAACTGGAGACCTTACTTTACAGAATATTTTTTGTTTTGTTCCCAGTGATGGTTTGTTAGGATTTCTAGAAGTTGCTTTGATTGACAGGAAAACAATTTCAGTTTTCTTTTCTGAATTATTCAGCCTGTTTGCTCAAGTCTCAGGCAGCACCATATATGCTAATTGACATTGTCGAGATTCCCTCTGAAGCTGGGAAACATTACATTCTCATTCTCCTTTTTGGGGAATGGAAGGGTGCCCAAAGGCAGCAAAGTCTGCCTACCTCAGTAGGAAGGAGCATCGTCTTGGAATCCTCATAGTAATGGGTAGGCACACTTGGAGAATAGCAGCAAAATTTTTCCTTAATCACATTTTTTAGTTTCTTTTTTTTTAACCTGAGGATGGTCTCATGCAAATGAACTGTAACTTCCAAGTTCAAATATTCATTAATTTATTCAGTACATTTGTTAATATATGCCGGGCAACTCTGTTCATTTTGATGATACAAAAATTATCTCTGGAAACTCAGAAGAGCCAGAGACCAACTGCTTTCTAGTAGATGAGGGAAGAGTTAATCTGATGGTGATAGTTATTAATTTTTATTTATGTTCCATTGCTTTCTGTATTATTGAGTCATCTAGAATTAGCATTAAGAAATAATTCTCTTGGCTTCTCTTTCCTACCCAAGGTTAGTTGAGTGTCTTCATATTTTTATTTTATTTTGTTTATTGAGGCACATATCCTAAGTATGCAGCTCTGTTTTTACATATGTATACACATATGTAACTACTATCCAGATAAAATAGAATGTTTTCTGCACCCAAAAAGGCTCCCCTGTGCTCCTTAGTAGTAAGTACCTCCCACCTCAAAAGAGGTTACGATAATCTGACTTCTTTCAACATAGATAAGGAGCCCTGGTGAGAAAATTGTTAAGGGCACTGGTGCTAATTGAAAGGTTAGCAGTTCGAATCCACCAGTGGCTTCTTGGGAGAAAAGAATTAGTGATCTGATTCTGTAAAGATTACAGCCCAGGAGACCCTTTAGAGCAAGTCTATCATAACCTGTAGGCTTGCTGTAAGTTGGGATGGACCCGATGGCACACAACAACATCCACATAGATAAGTGTTACCTGTTTTTGAACCTCCAGTAATTGGAATCATACTCATTGTCTCTTGTCTTCTTTTACTTAACATTACACCTGTGATTAACCCATGTTGTTGCATGAGCAGTAGTTTGTTCTTTTCATTGTTTTGTAGTATTCTATTATATAACGATTCTAGAATTTACTTATCTATTCTAATGATAGACATTTGGGTTGTTTTTAATTTTTGGCTGTTATAAAGAAAGCTACTGTGAACATTCTTTTACATGTATTTTTGTGAACATATATTTTGATTTCTCTTAGGAGTATACTTAGAAGTGGAATTTTTAGCTTTTTTTTTAAAATTTTTTTATTGTACTTTAGATGAATGTTTACAGAACAAATAGTTTCTTGTTAAATAGTCAGTACACATATTGTTTTATGACATTGGTTAACAACCCCACGACATGTCAACACTCTCCCTTCTCCACCTTGAGGACCTTTTTTTGGTGAAAATATACATAGCCAAAGTTACACCATTTTGAAAGTTTGTACGTGTACAATTCAGTGACATCGATTACATTCTTCTGGTTGTGCTGCTATTCTCACTATCCTTTTCCAAATTATTCCATCACCATTATCTTCAATTTGCTGTCCCCTAGGCTTCCGATCAAACCTTTGAGTTGCTGTTGCCAGTATGATCTCACATAGATAATTCTTTTTTTTTTTTTGTACCTTAGATGCAGAACAAATAGTTTTTCATTAAACAGTACACATATTGCCCTGTGACAATGGTTAACAACCCTATGACATGTCAACACTGTCCCTTCTCAACCTTGGGTTCCCTATCACTGGCTTTCCTGTCCCCTCCTGCCTTCTAGTCCTTGTCCCTGGACTGCTGTGCCTTATTAGTCCTGTTTTGTTTTATGAGGCTGTCCAATCCCCAGCTGAACGATGAACTTCAGGAGGGGTTTCATCACTGAGCTAAAAGGGTGTCCGGGGGCCATACTCTCGGGGTTTCTCCAGTGTCAGGCCAGTAAATCTGGTCTTTTTTTGTGAGTTAGAATTATGTCCTACATCCTTTTCCAGCTCTGTCCAGGACCCTCTATTGTGGTTCTGGTCAGAGCAGTTAGTGGTGGTAGCTGGGCGCCATATAGCTGTACTGGACTCAGTCTGGTGGAGGCCGTGGTAGCTGTGGTCCGTTAGTCCTTTGGACTCGTCTTTTCCTTGTATCTTGTTCTCTTCATTCTCCCTTGCTCCTGAAGGGGTGAGACCAGTGGAGTATCTTAGATGGCTGCTCACAGGCTTTTAAGACCCCAGACACTACTCGCCAAGGTAGAATGTAGAACATTGTCTTTATAAACTGTGCTATGCCAATTGAGCTAGATGTTCCCCGAGACCATGGTCCCCACAGCCCTTTTGCCCAGCATCTCAGTCCCTCAGGGAGTTTGGAAGTGTCTATGGAGTTTCCATGACCGTTCCTTGTACAAGTTGTGCTGGCTTCCCCAGCAATGTGTACTGTCTTACCCTGCACCAGAGTTACCATTTATCTATTTATTCCCTCCACCCCCACTCCTCCCATCCCTTGTAACCAACAAAGATTGTTTTTTCTTGTGTGTAGACTTACATGAGTTATACAGTAGAGGTTTCATACAGTATTTGTCCTTTTGTGATTGACATATTTCACTCAGCATAATGTCCTCCAGTTTTGTTCCTCTTACTCTCCTGTGCTGAGTTCTTTTTGTTTGTGGATTTTTTTTCATTTCTTTTGTTTTTGTAGGTTTTGTTTTTACTGAGACTTTATGATTTTCTTCTTTATTTTGATGAGTAGGTTTGTTAACTTTCTTTGTGGTTACTGTGAAATTTACCCTTATCTTCCTAGATTTGAACCAGTCTGTTATTACTTGGTATTGCTTGACTTCCTCTCCATTAGAAGGTTCTATATCTACACCGTTTATTCCTTCTTTTATTGTTCTGATGCTGTTGTCATTTACAGATTAACCTCTCTGGTTGCCTTTTGTAATTCTTTTGGTTTTGCATAGTCCTTAAGAGTTCATTTCCTAGGCTGGTATCTGGCTAGTATAATCCTGTGTCCTGTATTCAGCCTGTGGTCTGATATTGTTTGTTCTCAGATCAAAGGACTTCCTTTAATAAGTCTCGTAAGTTTGGTTTGGTCTTTACATAGTCCCTTAATTTCTGTCTGGGAATGACCTAATTTCACCATCATATTTGAATGAGAGTTTTGCAGGATATATTATTCTTGGCTGGCAATTTTTTTCTTTCAAGGTTTTATATATATCATCCCGTTGCCTTCTTGCCTGCATGGTTTCTGCTGAACAGTGTGAGTTTAGTCTTATTGTTTCTCCTCTTTATGTGCCTTTTTGTTTTTCTCAAGCTGCTCTCAGGATTCTTTGTCTTTGGTTTTAGTGAATGTGATTATGGTATGCCTTGGTGATTTTTTTGGGGGGTCTGTCCTATATGGGGTTTGTTGAGCTTCTTGGATGGTCAGCTTTTCATCTTTCATGATGTTGGGGATGTTTTCTGTCAGCAGTTCTTCAGTGATCCTCTGTGTGTTCTGTTTTCTCCCCCTGTTCTAGAACTCCGATCACTCGAGGATTTTTGTTTTTGATTGTATCCCACGTAATTCTCAGGGTCTCTTCATTTTTCTTCATTCTTTTTTCTGAATTTTTCCTCAAACAGAGTTGTATCCAAGTGTTTGTCTTCAATTCTGTTGATCCTGCCTTCCACTGTTTCAAATCTGCTTCTCAGCCCTTCTGTGAGACTGTCTATATCTGAAATCTTGTTGTTTGTCTTATGGATTTCTAATTTTTGCTTTTGTGTGATTTCTAGTTGTGAATTTATTTTGGCATTTTGTTCCTGCATTATTTTCCTGAATTCTTTCATTTTTTTGCCTATATTTTCCATGAATTTCTGCCTTTTCCATAAATTTGTCTATTTTTTCCTCATTTTTGTCTGCTTTTTGCTTCAACTCTTCGATAATTCTGAGTATTAGAGATTTGAATTCCCTATCAGGTAGTTCTAGTGCCTTTTCTTCTACTGGAAAGTCATTTGGTGTTTTATTTTGGATGCCGACTGGAACCGTCTTGTCATGTTTTTGTAAATGTTTTGGTATTGTTTGCTGTCTTCGGGGCATTCAGTAGTTATTTTTCTCATTTACTGATTGCAGATTTGTTTGTTTCATCTTTTTTTTTAATTTGGCTATGTCTGAGCAGGTGGACTGTGTGTTCTTTATTGTTTGCTTGTCTGTAGGCACGATACTTTCTGCCTCCTCCAGTTGGCAGGGTTAGTAGCTCAGATATGGTACAGCAGGGCAGGTGTAGCTGAAGAGGAGTTACTGAGACGGGTTGTTTGTGGCACTCACTACAGCCATGAGAGTGGGTCGGTAATAAGTGCAGGGCAGGTTCCAGTAGGCCGTGTCTGTGCTGTGTGGTGGTCTGATGTTAAGTGCATGGTGCAGGTAGGCAGGATGGAGGGGGGAGATTGTGATGTGTGGAGCTAAAATGGGTATGGGGGAGAGGAGGGAGGAACAGGAGCCAAAAACATACAAACAAAAAAGAGTGCTAGGGGACTTGCCATTGGAGTGGAGAGATGTGACTATGAAATGGAGAAAGACAAAAAGGGGAAGAAAAAGAAGAAAAAAAAAGAATGAATAAATAAAAATTAGAAAGAAAGAAGAAAAGCAGAGCTCCCAGGTATCCCACTGGCGCAGTTATGAGGTCTGGAGAAATTGTTCCCAGGTGTTGAAGTACAGCCTGGCTAGGAGGCCTAGAGTTATTCAGCGCTAGGTATCCAGGGGACAAGAAGAGAAGGAAGGTATAGAGAGATGAGAAACTGAGTAATGAAAAATGACAAAAAGGGAAAAGAAAACAAAACAAATTAAAAAGAACAAGAAAAATCCCCCAAAAAGGAAAAAAAAAAAAAAAAAAACCCACGAAAAAAGAAATGCTCTCAGGGATCCCTCTGTGCGTTTGCACAAGCTGAGGGGGTAGGTCCCCAGCCACACAGCACCGCCTGGCCAGAACGGGATCCCGACTTGGGAAAATAAAAAACAAAGAAACAATTGAAAATAAACAAAAGCCCCAGGATCCCAACAGTGTGGCAGCATGGACCGGGAAGCAGTTCCTCTCTTGAGCAGAGCTCCACAGCCCCTCAGGAAGAAGCAAAGATGGTGCACGGAGCCAGGTATTTGAGCAAAAGGAGGGGGAGGTGGTGAGAGGTAAAGAAGAAATCAAAAGAAGCAGAAAAAAGCAACACCAGCAGCCAACAAATGGCACTCGGAGTCGACCAGTGCGGGCAGGTGGAATCAAGCAGCTGGTGCTTTGCAGCCAAGAGACTGGCTGCGGGAAGCAGAGGAGGCCGAGTGGGGGTGAAGAAGGGTTGGGGGTAGGAAAGCGTATATCGCTGTTTACCGGTTCTGTCTCCTGCTGGAAGCTCCGTGAAGCTGCTTTCTCGTACCCCCTGTTTGCTGGTCTCTGATAGGAATCCAAGATGGCGGATCTGTGCTGTATTAGCTGATAGAGGACCTCTCCACGTATGTCTCCTTGCTCTCTGTTCTCTGTCAGTTTCTTATTCCATTTGGTGCTTGGCTGAATTGTTCATCTCTTTGTTTGATGTTTAGGATTTCAGGATTGCTGTTGTCTCTGTTTGGCTTAGTTTTTCGGATCTTTGCTGTGGAGGGATGGCATGGTGCTTCTGCCTAGAGGGCCATATTGCCGGAAGTCCCTGATTATTTAGCTTTAATTGTTGTTGTTTGTTGCCTTCGAGCTAATTTCGACTCATGGTGACTTCTTGTGTGCAGAGTCGAGCTGCTCCCTAGGGTTTTCAAGGCTGTGACCTTTTAGAAGCAGATTGCCAGGTCTTCTGAGGCACCTCTGGGTGGGTTTGATCTGCCAACCTTCCTTAGCTTTAATAACCTCATTACCATCGAGTCAATTCCAACTCATAGCAACCCTACAGGACAGAGTAGAATTGCCCCATGGGGTTTCCAAGGAGTGGCTGGTGGATTCAAACTGCTGCCCTTTTGGTTAGCTGCCGAGCTCTTAACCACTGTGCCACGAGGTCTCCCCTTAGCTTTTATAGACCTTGCTGGATAGTTTTCCAAAATGGTTGTTTCAATTTATAGTTTCACAACAAGTATGAGAGTTCCAGTTATTTCACATTTTTGCCACCACTTGGTAGGTTTGTTTTAATTTTAGCCTTTCTCTGATGGGTGTGAAGTGACGTTACATTGTAGTTTTAATTTGCATTTACTTTCTGACTAAGGATGTTGAACACTTTTCATATGCTTACTGGTCATTTGGATATCTTCTTTTGTTAAGTATATAAGCCTTTGGCCATTGTTTAAAAAAATGGATTTTCTGCATTTTTCATATTGATGTGTAGGAGTTCTTAATGTATTTTCAAAGAAGTACTTTGCCATATATGTTTTTGCATTATTTTTTTCTGTTCTGTCGCTTGTCTTTTTTATTCTTTTAAAGGTGTATTTGATGAACAAAAGTTAATAATTTTATGGAAGTTGAATCTATCAATCTTTTCTTTTATGATTAATGCTTTTGGTGCCTTGTCTAAGAAGTCTTTGCTTTCCCTGAGGAGATGAAGATATTCTCCTATGGTTTCTCTTAGAAGTTTTATTGTATTCTGTGATTCACCTCAAATTTTTATGCATGTGTGAACTAGAGGTCAACATTTCATTTTTTTCTATAGATATTTAGTTGATCCATAACATTTGTTGAACCATTCCTTTCCTACTGAACTCCTTTAATCCTTTGTTGAAAATTAAGTGGTCATACATGTGTGGATTCCTTTCCAAACTCTTTATTCTGTTCACTAGTCTATTTGTGTACTCTTGTGTCACTACCATCTCTCTTTTTCTGTAGTTTTTATAGTAGGTCTTGATGTTTCATAGTGTAAATCATACATCTTTGTTCTCTTTTTCTCCTTAAGATTGTCATAACTGTTCTAGGTCCTTTGCATTTCTATATACGCTTTAGAATCAGCTAATTGTAGAATTAATTTCCAGTAAGAAAGAAACCTGTTGGGGTTTTATTGGGGTTATATTGAAGAACTGACATGTTAACATATACCGAGTTGGCATAATACTGAGTTTTTCAGTCCATGTACAGAGTATTGCTTTTCTTATTTTTAGGTCTTTAATGTCTTTTCAGCAGTGTTTTGAAGTTTTCAGAGAGGTTTTGCACATCTTTCATAAAATTTATTTTTTGATGTTATAAATAGCAGTATTTATCTTTAAAATTTTTTTTCTGTTGTATATTTGTCACCAGTATATAGAAATTCAGTTGATACCAGTATACCAAAAACCAAACCCATTGCCATCAAGTTGATTCCGACTCATAGCGACCCTATAGGACAGAGTAGATCTGCCCCATAGGGTTTCCAAGGAGCGGCTGGTGGATTTGAACTGCTGACCTTCTGGTCAGCAGCCTGAGCTCTTAACCACTTTGCCACCAGAGCTCCTGATGTTAGTATAGAGACTATTCAGTGGCCTTTCTAACTTGTGTAATACTTTATGGTAGGTTTTTTTGGATTGTCTATGCACACTATCATGTCAACTGTAAATAATGACAGTTTTACATGTTTCTAATGCTTTTACCTTTAATTTCATTATTGCACTGGCTGGGACCTCTTATATAATGTTGAGTAGAGGTCACGAGAGTAGACATTCTTTTTTGTTCCCCAGTGTCAGTGGAAAGTAGTCAATATTTTACCATTAAGTATGTTGTTAGCTGTAGATACCCTTTAGGAAAAGCCTAAGATATTTACTGTCAGGCCTTTTACCCAAAAAGTTTGCCCTTGCTTGTTCTAAATTACCATATTTAATGGCATAAAGGTGGATCTTTTTGTTGTTTATTTTAACATTTGTTTTTAAATATCTGTAGGGTATGTAGTGATGTTTCTTTTTGTTGATGGTAGTTTCTATTTTCATCAGTGTTACTAGAATTTTATCAATGTTATTGATCTTTTCAAGCTAATTTTTGACTTAAAATTTTTTTCTATTGTACTTCTGCTTTCTGTGTCATTTATTTTTGCTCTTATGTTTATTATTTCTGTCCTTCCACTTTCTTTGGGTTTGGTTTGCTATTCTTTTTTTCTAGCTTCCTGAGGTGGAAGCTTAGGTCATTGATTTTTTTCCAACCTTTTCTACTCATTTATATGCATTTAATGCTGTAATTTAGCTGTGTCACACAGAATTTTATAGATTGTCTTTTCATTATCTTTTACTTAAAAATATTGTATAATTTCCATTGTAATTTCTTCATTGATGCATGGGTTTTTCAGAAGCGTTTTACTTCATTGCATAACATTTGGAGATTTAGTAATTATCTTTCTGTAATTGATTTCAGATTTAATTCCAGTGTGTCAGAGATTTATGATTTCAATACTTTAAAATTTATGATTCAGTATATGGTCTATTTTTGTAAATGTGAACTTGATAAAAATATGTATTCTGTAGTTGTGTTATATATGCTTCATTTACTTCAAATTGGTTAATAGAATTCTTCTTATCTTCTAAATCCATATAGATTTTCATTATCTGCTTGTTTTATCAATTATTAGAAGTGTGTTAAGATGACCAACTATGATGGTGGATTTGTCTATTTCTCCTTTTTAGTTTTGTTAGCATTCACTTTACATACCTTTTTATTTTTTATTGTAGTTTAGATGAAGGTTTACAGAGCAGACTGGCTCATTGGCAAACTAACTTCTCGGGGTTTCTCCAGTCTCTGTCAGATCAGTAATTCTGGTCTTTTTTTTTTTTAGTGAGTTAGAATTTTGTTCTGCATTTTTCTCTAGCCCTGGCCGGGACTGTCTATTGTGATCCCTGTCAGAGCAGTTGCTGGTGGTAGCTGGGCACCATCTAGTTGTGCTGGACTCAGTCTGGTGGAGGCTGTGGTACTTCTGGTCAGTCAGTCAGTCCTTTGGACTGATCTTTCCCTGTGTCTTTGGTTTTTTTCATTCTCCCTTGCTCCAGATGGGGTGAGACCAGTGGAGTATCTTAGATGACCCCTACAAGCTTTTAAGACTCCAGATGCTACTCACCGAAGAATATAGAACATTTTATTTATAAGCTATGTTATGCCAATTGATATAGATGTTCCCATGGTCCCCTCATCCCAGTAGTTTGGTCCTTCCGGGAGTTTGGATGTGTTTATGGAGCTTCCATGACTTTGCCTTGAACAAGTTGTGCTGGCTTCCCCTGTTCACTTTATATTTCTTGAACTAATGTTATTAAGTGCATACAAATTTAGTATTGTTAACATAGTCAGTGTCACTGAATTAATATATGTAGAAACTGTTGAATTGATGAATGTTTTGTTGTGTATTTATATTTTTACCACTTTAAAAATTAAACAAAAATTTAGTGTTATTATATTAGTAATTCTTCGTGCTTAAGTCATTTTAATTATACACTTTAAAAATTATTCTTTCAGTTACTTACCCTAAACATTAGAAAATGTTTATTTGACTTATTACAATCTATCTTAAATTACTACTTGTACTATTTCCTAAAAAAATGCAAGAATCTTATAGCAGTTTAACTGCATATATATTCTTCTTAGACATTTTTTTTTTAGTGTTGTGGTCCTTTTTCTGCTTGTTTTGGGTTTAGTTTTTCCTTCTTTCTTAAGTTGGAAGCTTAGTTTATTAATTTGAAGTATTTCATTTTTTTATTATAGGGATTTGCAACCATAAATTTCCCTTTCAATACTGTTCTAGCTGCATCTCAAAATTTTTTTTAATGTGTCCAAGTTTTTTTTTAATTATTTTTTAAAATTGTGCTTTAAGTGAAAGTTTACAGTTCAAGTCAGTTTCTTATACAAAAATTTATACACACATTGCTATGTGACCCTAGCTGCTCTCCCTATAATGTGACAGCACACTCCTCCTTTCCACCCTGAATTTCCCCGGTCCATTCAACCAGCTCCTATCCCATTTTGCCTTCTCATCTTGCCCCCAGACAGGAGTGGCCCATTTAGTCACATATATCTACTTGAGCTAAGAAGCACTCTCTTCATGAGTATCATTTTATGTCTCATAGTTGAGTCTAATCTTTGTCTGAAGAGTTGGCTTTGGGAATGGTTTCAGTTCTGGACTAATGGAGAGTCTGGGGGACATGTCTTTCTGGCGTTCTTTTGGTCTCAGTCAGACCACTAAGTCTGGTCTTTTTACTAATTTGAGTTCTACACCCTACTTTTCTCCTGCTCTTTCAGGGACTCTCTGTTGTGTTCCTTCTCAGGGCAGTCATTGGTGGTAGCCAGGCAACAGCTAGCTCTTCTGGTCTCAGGCTGATGGAGTCTCTGGTTTGTGGCCCTTACTGTCTCTTGGGCTAATATTTTCCTTGTGTCTTTGGTGTTCTTCATTCTTCTTTGCTCCAGGTGGGTTGGGACCAATTGATGTATCTTAGATGGCTGCTTGCTAGCTTTTATGACCCCAGATGCAACTCACCAAAGTGGGTACATCCCATAAATTTTGGTATGTTGTGTTTTCTTTTAATTCAGTTCACGTTTTCTGATTTCCCTATGATTTCTTTCACGCATTGATTATTTAGGAGTGTGTTGTTTTCCACTTATTTGTGCATTTCCCCCAAATTTTTCTGTTAACAGATTTCTAATTTTATTCACTTGTGGTTGGAGAACATACTTTGTATTATTTCTGTCTTTTTAAATTTATTGAAGGTTAAGTTCTTTGAGGTTTGTTTTATGGTCTCGCATATGGTCTATCCTGTAGAATGTTTTGTTTGCATTTGGAAGACTATAATTCTGTTGTTCTTGAGTGGAGTGTTTGGTAGATATCTGCTACATCTAGTTGGTTTATGGTTTTGTTCAAGTCCTTTGTCTCCTTGCTGATCTTCTTTCTAGTAATTCTAGCCACAATGAAGGTGGGTATTGAAGTCTCCAAGTATTATTGTTGAATTGTCTATTTTTCCCTTCATTTCTACCAGTTTTTACTTTATGTATTTTGGTCCTCTCTTGTTAGGTACATGTATTTTTTAATTGTTATATTTTCCTGATGACCTTATCCTCTCATCATTATAAAATGTCCTTTTTTATCTCTTCTAAAAATATTTTTCTCTTAAAGTCTATTTTGTTTGATATTAGTATAGCCACTCCAGTTTTCCAGTGGTTGTTATTTGCATGGTATATCTTTTTTGATCCTTTTATTTTCATTCTGTTTGTGTCTTTGAATCTCAAGTGTGTCTCCTGTAGAGAAAATATAGTTGGATCATATTTTTTATCCAGTCTGACAACCTCAGTGTTTTGATTGGATTATTTAATCTATTCACATTTAATATTATTATTGATACGTGAATATTTTCTAATGTAGCACTTTAATGATTTTTTTGCTTTTCTTTTTTATTGGCTGTCCTAGAGTTTACCATGTACATCTTAACTTACCAGAATCTACTTCAGATTTATACTACCTTACTTCCAGTAATATAGAGATACATTACTCTTGTTTAGCTCTATCCCTTTCCCCCTTTTTGTGGTATTATTGTTATACATGTTGCACCTATTAATCTTATAAACCCAACAATACATTATTATAATTATTACTTCCATCTCTTGTCATTTCCTTAACCCATTACAGCTTTGTTCCCACTCCCCTTCTCTTTGCTGTTACTGGCAAATATCACACATTTATTTCTATATGTTATAGACCCAACAGTACTTTTTGTATATATTGTTTTATACAGTTGCTTTTCCAGTCAGTTAAGAGACAAAAGAGAAAAGCATATGGATTTATAGTGCCTTTTATAATTACATAATTATCTTTACTGGTGTTCTTTGTTTGTGTGGATTCGAGTTACCATCTGGGGTCACTTGCTTTCAGCCTGAGGAACTTCCTTTAGTACTTATTGTTAAGTTGGACCTGTCAGCAACAATTTTCTCAGTTTTTGTTTCTCTGTGAAAGTCTCTTATTTTGATTTCATTTTATTTTTTTAAATTGTGTTAAAAATATGTATAACAAACATTTGTCATTTCAACTTTTTTTACATGTGCAATTCAGTGACATTAATTACGTTCATCATGTGGAACAAACATCACCACTGTTTCCAAATTTTTCCATCACCCCTAGCAAAAACTCAGTATCCCATAAGCAGTGATTCTCCCTTTTTTTCTCTTCTGCTCTTGGTAACCACTAATAAACTTTGATCTGTATACATTTGCCGATCGTAGATATTTCAGTATAAGTGGGATAATACGATAATACAATATTTGTTTATTTGTGACTGACTTAATTCATTTAGCATAATGTTTTCAAGGTTCATCCATGTTGTAGCATGTGTTAAGACTTCGTTTCTCATTATGGATGAGTAATATTCCATTCCACCACTAGTCTGTCAATTTGTTGTACTGTCGTGGCTTGCATGTTGTTGTGAATTGCAAACTATGCCACTGGTAATTCAAATACCAGCAGGGTCACCTATGGTGGACAAGTTTTAGTGGAGCTTCCACACTAAGATGGACTAGGAAGAAGGACCTGGCGATCTAGTTCTAAAAACATTGACCAGTGAAAACCTTATGAATAGCAGCGGAACATTATCTGATATACTGTGGGAAGATGGGCCCCTCAGATTGGGTGCCCATTCCAAAGAAAGGTGATCCAACAGAATGTAGAAATTATCAAATGATATCAATACCACATGAAAGTAAAATTTTGCTGAAGATAACTCAGAAACTGTCGTAGCAGTATATGGATGGGGAACTGCCAGAAATTCAAACCCGATTCGGGAAGAAGATGTGGAATGAGGGATATCATTGCTGATGTCAGATGAATCTTGGCTGAAAGCAGAGAATACCAGAAGGATGTTTACCTGTGTTTTATCGACTATGCAAAGACATCCAACTATGTGGATCATAACAAATTGTGGATAATATTGTGAAGAGTGGGAATTCCAGAACACTTAATTGTGCTCATGAGGACCACGTACCTAGACCAAGAGGCAGTCATTTCAGAGCAAGGGGATATTGCATGGTTTAAAATCAGGAAAGGTGTGCATTAGGGTTGTATCCTTTCACCATACTTATTTAGTCTGTATGCTGAGCAAATAATCTGAAAAGCTGCAGTATATGAAGAACAGGGCATCAGAATTGGAAGAAGATTCATTAATAGCCTGTGTTATACAGATGACACAACTTAGGTTGCTGAAAGTGAACAGGACTTGAAGCGCCTACTGATGATCATCAAAGACTACAGCTTTAAATATGAATTACACCTTGTCGTGGATTGAATTGTATCCCCCAAAAATATGTGTATTAATTTGACTAGGCAATGATTCCCAGTATTGTGTGATTGTCCACCACCGTTTTGTCATCTGATGTAATTTTCCTATGTGTTGTAAATCCTACCTCTATCATGTTAATGAGGTGGGATAGGTGGCAGTTATGTTAATGAGGCAGGACTCAATCTGCAAGATTGGATTGTGTCCTGAGCCAATCTCTTTTGACATATAAAAGAGAGAAGTGAGCAGAGAGACGGGGGGACCTCATGCCAATAAGAAAGCAGTGCCGGGAGCATAGCCCATCCTTTGGACCCAGGGTTCCTGTGCAGAGAAGCTCCTAGCCCAGAGGAAAATTGATGAGAAGGACCTTCCTCCAGAGCCAACAGAGAGTGAAAGTCTTCCTCTGGAGCTGACATCCTGAATTTGGACTTCTAGCCTTTTAGACTGTGAGAGAATAAACTTCTGTTTGTTAAAGTCATCCACTTGTGATATTTTTGTTACAGCAGCACTAACTGACTAAAATACACCTCAACATAAAGAAAACAGAAATTCTCACAACAGGACCAATGAACAACAGGGACATGCCTTCTACCTAGGCACTCGGGCAGCTGTCAGCCCCCTACCTTGCTCAGCACATAACCTCCTACTGTAGCCAGTTAACCTGTGCCTGCTCCAGTCACCTCTCCGTAGCTCTACCCATCTAGAACTGGAGGTGAGACCCTGTACCACACACTTGGTGATGAATGACCTGGACACCTGAGCTGAATCCACACAAGAAAAGTTAAATGGACTCCTGGGCTTACACACCTCCTAGCAGCTCTGACCATCAGGTGACAGGACGTGAGAGCTTGAAAGATGCCAATAACCAAAGTAGCTTACATGCCCAGCGTATTTGGGCATATCAAACCAAAACGAAACAAAAAGCTAGGACACTGTAAGCAAACATACAGTAAATATAATAACTTATTGATGGCTTGGAGACAAGTCAGTATGAAATCACATAAAGAGGCAGATTGTGATGGCTCCAGCAAGCTACCAAAACGAAGAATCAGGAAACCTCCTGGAGGAAGAGTAGGTCTTGGAATTACTGCAGATAGAATTCAAAAGATTAATATACAGAGCTCTTCAAGAGATCAGGAAGGAGATCATGCAAAACACAGACCAAGCCAAGGAAGACACAGACAAAGCAATAGGGAATTTAGGAAAGCTATACAAGATCAGAATGACAAATTTTACAGGCTGCTACAATCCACAGGGAGACGGCAAATAGAAATCCAAAAAATTAGCAATAAAATTTCAGAATTAGACAATAGAGAGTCATAGGAACAGAATTGAGGCAATGAAAGCAGAATTAGTAAGATTGTCGATAAAGCACTTAACACCAATTTATTTGAGGAAAAACCAGATAAAGAACTTAAAAAAATGAAGAAACCCTAAGAATTATGTGGGACTCTATCAAGAAGAATAACCTATGAGTGATTAGAGTACCAGAATGGCGGGGGGGAGAGGGAGAGGGACAACAGAAAATACAGAGAAAATTGTTGAAGATTTGCTGGCAGCAAACTTCCTTGATATCATGAAAGATGAGAAGATATCTATCCAAGAAGCTCATCGAACCCCATACAGGGTAGATACCAAAAGAAAGTCACCAAGACATAATCAAACTTGCCAAAACCAAAGATAAAGAGAAAATTTTAAGAGCGGCTAGGGATAAACCAAAAGTCACCTACAAGGGAGAGTCAATAAGACTAAGCTCTGACTATTCAGTAGAAACCATGCAGTCAAGAAGGCAGTGGGATGACATACATAAATCCTTGAAGGAAAAAAAATTGCCAGCGAAGAATTAGAAATCCAGCAAAACTGTCTCTCAAATATGAAGGTGAAATTAGGGCATTTCCAGATAAACAGAAGTTAAGGGAATTTGTAAAATCCAACCAAAATTACAGGCAATACTAAAGGGAGTCCTGCGACTAGAGAACCAATGATGTCAGATAACAACCCAAGACTAGAACACAGAACAGAACAAACAAATATCAACCCAGATAGGGAAGTCACAGAAAAAAGTAAATGAAACATTTTTAAATTGTAGAATTGTATTTCAAAAAGGGAAATTGAGAATGAAAAGAAAACCATTAGTTTTGGTAAGTAAGATCTGCTGTTATGACATCAAAAAATAATGTGTTTTGCTTTTTCCAGGGTGTGAATATGTTGTCAGTCTTACGACAACTCTATGATGAAACTATATTGCTTATAGTGAGATGATTAAAGTAATTGGACCTCCAACTTGGATCTTGTGGTTCAAAATCCCATGTTCTAATATACAGTGTTGTCTCCAGTATTGTTTGATTAGTAGCTTATTGACCATTTTAATGATACTAAGGTCTTGAGTTTGATTCAGGCATCTTTTAACTTTGCCTTGAGGAAATCTGATTGTGCCCCTAGACTACAACTTTTAATAGCCATTTTACAAATGTATCATTGTTGCACAAGTCAGGGGGTGTTAGAGGTGGAAATGTGATTTTTCTCATGGTCCAAATAGATGCATAACCAGTGGAAATATATCCAGTGTTCATAATTGACATATACAGGTGGTATAATAGTGGTTAGTACTATTGTTTTATAATTTATTTTGTTTTTGTTGTTGAGAATATACACAGCAGAACATACACCACTTCAGCTTTTTCTGCTTGTACAATTCAGTGACATTAATTACATTTTTTTAGTTGTGCAAGTCAGTCTCATCCTGCTTTTCTTTCTTGTTTCTCCCCTATTAATATGAACTTACTGCCCTATGTTTTCTATCTAATTTTTCGAGTTGCTGTTGTCAATTTGATCCCATATAGATATATCTTATAAGAGCTCAGTGTTCAGGGCAGACGTTCTTTACTAGTTAGGCTAAACTGTTGTTCGGTTTTAAGAAGACTTCTGGGGATACTTTTGGTTTAAGTTTAAGTTTAAGTTTAAAGTTTATCTCAGAGCAGTAATTTCAGGGGTTCATCCACCCTCCGTGGCTCTAGAAAGTCTGGATTCCATTAGATTTTGAAATTCTGTTCTACATTTATTCCTTTTGACTAGAATTTTTCTATAGAATCTTTGATCAGAATGTTCAGTAATGGTAGCCAGGCACTATTCATTTCTTCTGTTCTCATGACAAAGGGGACAGTTGTTCATGGAGCCTATTAGCTACACATTACATTTCCTTCTCCTGTTCTGACAGTGATTATTCTTACAACCACTAAATATTTCATTTTGAATTCTGGCTTTTCTAGCTGAGTCACCTTGGGAAGTTACTTGACCTTTTCCCTGCCTAAGATTTTACGTCTGTGAAGTTGGCATGTGGATCATAATAAATTATAGACAACATTGTGAACAATGAGAATTCCGGTACACTTAATTTTGCTCATGCGGATCATGTACGTAGACCAAGAGGCAGTTGTTCAAACAGAACAAGGTGATAGTACGTGGTTTAAAATCAGGAAAGGTATGTGTCAGGGTTGTATGCTTTCACCATACTTATTCAGTCTGTATGCTGAGCAGATAATCCGAGACGGTGGACTATACGAAGGAAAATGAGGCATCAGAATTGGAAGACTCATTAACAACCTGCTATATGCAGGTGACACATCCTTGGTAGCTGAAAGCAAAGAGGACTTGAAGCAGTTACTGTCGAAGATCAAAGACTACAGTCTTCAGTATGGATTGTACCTCAACATAAAACAAAAATCCTCACTACTGAACCAGTAAGCAACTTCATGGTAAATGGAGAAAATATTGAAGTTGTCAAGGATTTCATTTAACTTGGATCCACAGTCAATGCCCATGGTAGCAGCAGTCAGGAAATCAAAGGACATATTGCATTGGGCAAATCTGCTGCAAAAGACCTCTTTAAAGTGTTGAAAAGAAAACATACCATGTTGAGCACCAAGGTGCACCTGCCTCAAGCCGTAATATTTTCAGTTATCTCATACACATGTGAAAGCTGGACAGTGAATAAGGAAGACCAAAGAAAAATTGATGTCTTTGAATTATGCTGTTGGTGAAGAATATTGAATATACCATGGACTTCCCAAAGAATGAACAAGTCTGTCTTGGAAGAAGTACAGCTGAGTGCTCCTCGGAAGTGAGGATGGCGAGACTTTGTCTCAGGTACTTTGGACATGTTATCAGGAAGGAGCAGTCCCTGGAGAAGAACATCATGCTTGGTAAGGTAGAGGGCCAGTGAAAAAGAGGAAGACCTCCGATGAGATGGATTGACATAGTGGCTGCAACGATGGGCTCAAACATCACAAGGATTGTGAGGATGGTGCAGAGTTGGGAAGTGTTTTGTTCTGTTATACACAGGTCCCTATCAGTTGGAACCAACTCGACAGCACCTAACAACAACAACAAAGTTAGGACAGTAATAATACTTAACTTTTCAGGTTGCTGTGAGGATTAAATAATTGCATACAGAGAAAATGCTTAGGACAGTGCCTCATATATAATAAGTGCTCAGTAGATACTGTCTTTGTTATAGACATTGATTGATATAAACTTGTGCCATCTAATGAATGCTTAGAAAAATTACTGCATTTTTAAAATTAAAGTAATAATGAGAAATATTTAAATATCATAACGTTCCAGTAGAGTAGAATGCTAGAAATAGAATTTTAGTGTTCTGACCTTAAAAAACAAAGTGGTTAAAGATATAAATTAGGCACGCATATTTATAATAACAATAATAATTAGCATCTTTATAATGATTTCTCTATGAGCAAGGTGGCATTCTAAGAACTTTATATGAATTAATTCTTTTAATCCTCAATGATGCTGTTACTCCCCAAATTTTACAGATAAAGAAACTGAGGCACAGATACTTGAAACAGCTTGCCCAGCGTCATTCAGCTAGTAAGTTCAGAGCTAGGTAGGACTTGAATCCATGTTTTTTGGCTCCAGAGTTATTGTGTTCACGATTTTTATATTTAGCTGTGTTGCTACTATCTTGATAAACGGAGTCAGACAATAGTTGGATGAATGACGGTGTAAACTTAATATTTATAACTTTCACAAATAGAGTTATAATAACAGCATAAAAATATGGAAATGCAATCTAATTTTTTTCTTGGTTTAACTTGTAACAAAAAACTTATCTCGAAGTGAAACAAATTAGTATGAAGTGATTTGTTTACAGTTATGTTTTCATTTCTAATCTTTTTTTTATTTTTGAGATTTGTCGGTTTTTATTTTGTCAGGTCATTGTCCTATTTCCAATTTAACTTCCTTTTTCTAGCTTGCCTTACAGTCCTATTTCTACTGTTATTTAAAAACACATTTTGAGGATTTATTTTAGGCAAATATTTGAAAAAGTATGCCACTACAGTTATCTTAAGTACTTCTGCTGTTTCCTTCTGTGGCTGCTACTACCACCACTACTGCCACTTAATGAGCCTGTGTTAATGTATTAGTCAATATGTATTATTTCTATTCAGTAGGATAGGAAATTGGTGTCTGGAGAGGGAACATAGCTTATTAAATATAACTCAAAATAAGTTTTTTGTAGTTTTTTATTGACTGTAGTTTAACAAGTTACTTGATGCTTCTTTTTCTATAAACGATAATTCCCATTAATTTTGGTTGAAAGAATTTTCTTTTTTAAGAAAGGAATTTGGATTGTAGAATTAAAGCATATTTAAGTACTTATTAACTTCTATTTAATATTTTGTTTTTTAAGGAACTGAAATTACCATTTACTTTTCTAAGTGGACATATTCACGAATTGAGGATCCATGTACCATGGACAAAATTGGGTTCAGAACCAGTGGTAATTACTATCAATACAATGGAATGCATTTTGAAACTTAAAGATGGAATACAGGTAAGAAATTATTGAACCTGCTTCTTTATGTTACAAAAAAACCAAACCGTTGGCTGTTGTGTTGATTCCGACTCATAGCCATCCTATAGGACAGAGTAGAACAGCCTCATAGAGCTTCCAAGGAGCACGTGGTAGATTCGAACAGCTGACCCTTTTGTTAGCAGCTGTAGCACTTAACCACTACGCCACCAGGGTTTCCTTCTTATGCTTTGAATAGTTTTCAGTATTTGCTACTTCAGCTTTTGAGATATGTGAACTTTTACATAAACAAATCTTAGCTTATATACTTCTTATTTTTTATGTGCCTATTAACACAACCTTTTGCAAAGGGGTGTTCTTAAATTTGGATGAAGCATCTAATGGAGGTTTTTATACTAATTTTACTTAATCTGATCCTGTTAAGGTACCCTGTTAAGTAGGCCTCTTAGGGAACTGACAAAGTGCATATTAGCTGTATCTGCTTTAGCAGGGGGGCCTAATTGTGTCCGGTTTTTAGGTGTAGTTTTTAGAATTTTCGTGGAGTTTCTATATGAATTTTTATTTAAATGACATTTCTAAATCAGAAAAATTTTCAGGTTGTGTTTCAGGAAGATAAAAATATATTGAATTTACCTTTACAACAAGTTTCATTACTGTCTTTGAAGTTTTGCCATCAGAAACTGATGTTTTTCTGGCTTATTTCTTTTGTGATGTCTTACATTTCTTGTTAGTGTTTTTTTTAAAGGTATAATATTCGTTTCAAGAGTTTGTATAAAACGTTTTCTAATCTAGGAAGCAAGTAGGTCTGGGAAGCAGCATACTGTAATGAATGTTTTCATTTTTGTCTTGCAGAAAAGTAGCATCTCTGCCATTCATTTTGATTACTTTCTCATTAGTACACATTTAACTTTCAGTTTTAAGGAAGGCTGTCTGGAACCTAAGTGAATTGATGAGTATTATTAAAATGATTATTTTCATAAGAACCCTAAGTGAATTTTAGTGTATTCTAAATATTACTTCAATCTCTGTAAAATTAGTTAGGGCTTTTTATGAATATTTATTAGAGTTGTTTCCTATTTTAAGTAGATACTTTGAGTGTTATATTCAAACTAGGTGGGCTCAGATGTTTTTTGCCTTTTATGAAATCTTTGATTCGAAACCTGTATTATAGAATTTAACTTAAGTATTTGAGTTCCTAGAAGTAAATAGACAAATGCTGTATTCCCATGAAAATTTATTTTGTGAATTTTGAATCTTTAGGAGATTGATTGAGAAATCTGTAGGTAATTATATATTGTAACAAAGTTTTATTTTAAGTTATAGTTGACAATACTGAAATGGTTCTAAATCATCATCTGTTCTTGGACTTTATTTTTTTTTTAAAGTCTGGACTTGGTTATACCACCCATGCAGTGCTTCATATTAAAAGGAAAAAAAAAATCCAGACCCTAAGTATTTTTTCAATGGGAAGGTGGAAGTTTCAAGGCCAGATGTCCCATAAGAAACACATTTTAAAAGAGGCAAATTACAACTAATTATAGAGGCTGCAGAGAAAGATTTGTAACACATGACTTAGTGCAATCTAGAACTAATGTTTGATATTGGACCATACAGATGGCTACTGCAGGAACGGTTAGATTTCCTGCTTGCATGGTATTTGAGACTTGAATTTTGTGGTGTGTACAGCAAAAGGTCAAGTGTCATGAATGTAAACCACTCTCAAAAGAAGTATTTTTTACAGATGTTTAAAATTTTGGGGTAGAAAGGATTTTCAAAAATTGGCAGTTGATACTTGGACATAGTATTTAGCGGTGTACACCCCTGGAGAGTAATACTTGGATTTATACTAATGATTGGAATTAATTTTTGAGTAAAAACATTATAGATGAAACATATTTTTAAATAATTTATTTTCCTATTTTAAGCTTTGATTAGCATAGTAGATACTTAAGTTGAACATTATACGTGTACTAGTGAAGCTGAAAAAACCCGTATTTAATTTATTTCAAGCTACTACATTGTAGAATTACAATGAAAAAAAGACTTGTTTCCTGAATAAAATTGCGAGGGATAATAGGTTAAGTGAAGAGGACTTTTAGATTTGTAGATACCCAAAGACATGTATCTGTAAAAAATAATACTATTTAATATATAGAAATATAAAAACAGAAGCGATTTAAAAGTTAGAAGCCTGAGGTTTAATTTAGATAAAATCAATACAAATATACAATATTGTTAAATGCCTTTGTAAGGAGGCACATTTAGTTGGTAAAGTTCAGTTTAATTCTGCCAGCATTTGTTGATTGCATACTCTGCAGTGCACTAAAGAGCATTGCTAAGATATTTATACAATCTCCTCAAAAGACACTTAGAATAAGAGATTTATAATGATTTTGACTCTAGTGATGATGGTTATGGTATAGAGCTATTAGTCTTAATTATAGAGATACTTAGGATAAAAGAGTGACTGCGTTTTTCTGTGAGTAAAATAAAGGTCACCTTGATGTTCATTCTGAATTATGTTTAATATATTGAAACTTTAGTTAAGAAAATATTGACAGTTTGCAGTTTACTCTGAGAGAGACATATTTATGTCAGTTATTACCCCTACCTTTAGATCATGTTGACTTGTTATGTGTGAACTGTTTTTTTCTTTTGTACTTCAGGTACAGAGTTTGATTCATGATACATTGTCAATGTGCTCTAGGTCTGGCTTGTTTATTTAGCTAGTCTGGTGAACTGTAGTCTAATCTAATAAATGCTTGGAGACCCAGCACACAACTCAAGAAGTAAAATATTACCAACAGCTTATTCTAACTGTGCTCCTTTTCTATACCTAATCCTTGCTTGTTCAGCCTCTGTGGGCCTCATCTGCAAATAAGACTAGATTTCCTACGTAGTTCTTTTATTCTATGATTGTATATGCTTTCTTTGAACATTGTATTAAATCTTGCAAAAAAAACTTAAATCCAAGGAGAGTTGTAAATTTGTTTTTAAAATATTTATTTAGTCTGGTCTTTGAACTACCTAGAGAGTATACTTTTAAAATCGTTTGACCTAATAAATGCAATCATTTGCAAGGTTCTTTAGAACAGAATACCAACCCATTGCCATTCAGTCAATTCCAACTCATTGTGACCCTATAGGACAGAGTAGAACTGCCCCATGGGGTTTCCAAGGCTGTAATCTTTACAGGAGCAGATCACCACGTCTTTCTCCTGTGGAGTGGCTAATGGGTTCAAGCCTTTCAGTCAGTAGCTGTCTTAGTCATCTAGTGTTGCTATAACAGAAATACCACAAGTGGGTGGCTTTTAACAAAGAGAAATTTATTCTCTCACAGTCTTGTAGTCTACGAGTCCAAATTCAGGGCGTCAGTGCCAGGGGTAGGCTTTCTCTGTTGGCTTTGGAGGAAGGTCCGTGTCATCAATCTTTCCTTGGTCTGGGAGCTTCTCCGTGCAGGAATCTCAGGTCCAAAAGACACGCTGTGCTCCCGGCACTGGTTTCTTGGTGGTATGAGGTTCCCATGTCTGCTCACTTCTCTCTTCTATATCTCAAAGAGATAGGCTTAAGACACTATCTAATTTTGTAGATCTCATCAATATAACTGCCACTAATCCATCTTATTACATCATAGTGATAGAATTTACAACACATAGAGAAATAACATCAGATGAGAAAATAGACAATCACACAATACTGGGAATCATAAACTAGCCAAGTTGACAGACATTTTTGGGGGACACAGTTCAATCCATGACAGTAGCCAAACACTTAACCACTACACCCGCTGTACCACCAGGGCTCCTTTGTTTATAAAATAATACATATTGGTCATAAAAAATTAAAAAAAAATTCTTTTAACTTAAACTTTAAAATATATTAAAAACTCAAAGAATTAAGCTTTTTGAAAACTATAAAACATTGCTGAAAGAAATTAATGAAGAAGAACTAAATAAATGGAAAGGCATTCTGTGTTCGTGGACTAGAAGACTTAATATTGTCAAGTAGTCAGTACTACCTAAAGTGATCTTCAGATTCAGCACAATCCCTGTCAGAATTCCAACAGCCTTTTTTACAGTAAATGGAAAAGCTGACTTTCAAATTCAAATGGATTTGCAAGGGAGCCTGAATAGCCAAAAAAGTCTTGAAGAAGAAAAATGTAGGAGGACTTACACTTCCCATTTCAAAATGTGCTATAAAGCTGTAGTGATGAAAAACAGTCTGGTACAGATATAAGGATAGACATATAGACCAATGGAATGGAATTGAGAGTCCAGAAATAAACCCATACATCTACGGACAGTTGATTTTCAGTAAGGGTGCCGTGTCTATTCAATGGAGAAAGAATAGTCAATTGAGAGTCCAGAAATAAACCCATACATCTATGGACAATTGATTTTCAGTAAGGGTGCCACGTCTGTTCAATGGAGAAAGAATAGTCACTTCAACGAATGGTGCTGTGACAGGTGGATTTCCACATGGAATGGAAAAGAATGAAGCTGGACCCATTCCTCACACCATATATGAAAATTAGCTCAAAATGGATCAGTGATCTAAATATAAAAATGAAAAACTAAAGCCATAAAACCCTTAGAAAGATAGGGGCAAAGCTTTATGACCTTGATTTTGACAGTGGATTCTTACGTATGACACCAAAAGCATAAGCAACAAAAGAAAAAACAGATGAATTGGGTTTCATCAAAATTAAAACATTTTGTGTATCAAAGACCTTTATCAAAAAAAAATAACCTACAGAATGGGAGAAGGTATTTGGGAACCGTATATCTGAAAAAGGTTTACTATCCAGAATACATAAAGAATTCATACAACTCAACAGCAAAAACCCAAAACTAAACGCATTTCCATTGAGTCGATTCCAACTCATAGCAACCCATAGGACAGAGTAGAACTGCCACGTAGGGTTTCCAGGGAGCACCTGGTGGATTCGAACTGCCGACCTTTTGGTTAGTAGCTGTAGCTCTTAACCAGTGTGCCACCAGGGTTTATCAAGACAACCCAATTAAAGAATGTACAAAGGACTTGAATAGATATTTCTCCAAAGAAGATACATAAATGGCCAATAATCACATGAACAGATGCACAGTATCATTAGTTATTAAATCTGAAAAACCCATTGCTGTTGAGTCGATCCGAATCATAGTGACCCTATAGGACAGAGTAAAACTGCCACATAGGGTCCAAGGAGAGGCTGGTAGATTTGAACTGCCAACCTTTGGTTAGCAGCTGAATTCTTAACCACTCGCCACCAGGGCTCGTTAGTCGTCGTCGTTAGGTGCCGTCAGGTCGGTTCCGACTTGTAGCGACCCTGTGCACCACAGAACAAAACACTGCCTGGTTCTGTGCCATGCTTGCAATCGTTGTTATGCTTGAGCCCATTGTTGAGCCACTGTGTCAGTCCATCTCGTTGAGGGTCTTCCTCTTTTTCGCTGACCCTCTACTTTACCAAGCATGATGTCCTTCTCCAGGGACTGATCCCTATTGACATCATGTCCAAAGTATATAAGATGTAGTCTTACTATCCTTCCTTCTGAGGAGCATTCTGGTTATACTTCTTCCAAGACAGATTTGTTTGTTCTTTTGGCAGCCCATGGTATATTCAATATTCTTCGCCAATACCACAATTCAAAGGCGTCAATTCTTCTTTGGTCTTCCTTATTCATTGTCCAGCTTTCGCATGCATGTGATGTGATTGAAAATACCATGGCTTGGGTCAGGCGCACCTTTGTCTTCAAGGTGACATCTTTGTTTTTCAACACTTTAAAGAGGTCTTTTGCAGCGGATTTGCCCAGTGCAGTGCATCTTTTGATTTCCTGACTGCTGCTTCCATGGGCGTTGATTGTGGATCCAAGTAAAATGAAATCCTTGACAACTTCAATCCATTAGTCATTGGGGAAATACAGATCAAAACCACATTGAGATACCACTTCATACTCACTAGGAAGGCTATTATCAGAAAAATGGAAAATGACTAGTGTTGGTGAGGATGTGAAAAAATTGGAGCCCTTGTGCATTGTTGGTGGAAATGTAAAATGGTGCAGCTGTTATAGAAAATAGTTGGGCGTTCCCTCAAACAGGTAAATGTAGAATTACTGTGTTATCTAGCAATTCCTCCCGTAAGCATATACCTAAGAAACTTCAAAGGAGGGACTCAAACAGATACGTGTTCACCAACGTTCATTGCAGCTTTATTCACAATAGTCAAAAGGTGGAAACAACCCAAGTGTCCATCAGCAGATAAGTAGATAAACAAAATGTGATATAGACATAAAATGAATTTGTTTAATTTTTCCTCATGTTTTTCTGCTTTTTGCTTCAACTCTTGGATAATTCTCAGTATTAGAGATTTGAATTCCCTATCAGGTAGTTCTAGTGCATTTTCTTCCAATGGAGAATCATCTGACGTTTTATTTTGGACGCCTAGTGGAACCATCCTGTCCTGTTTTTGTAAATGTTTTGATATTGTCTGCTGTTTTCCGGGCATTCAGTAGTTATTTTTCCGTTTATTGTTTGTAGATTTGTTTGTTTCTCCCCCGTCCCCTTTTTTATTTTTAAATTTGACTGTGTCTGAGCAGGTGGACTGTGTGTTCTTTGTTGTTTGCTCGTCTGTGGGCACAATACTTTTCACCTCCTTCTCCAACTGGTAGGGTCAGTCACTCAGATATGGTATGGCAGGGCAGATCTAGCTGAAGAGGAGTTACTGAGACGGGTTGTTTGTGGCACTCACTACAGCCATGAGAGTGGGTTGGTAATCAGTGCAGGGCAGGTTCCAGTAGGCCATGCCTGTGCTGCTTTGTGGTGTGATGTTAAGTGCATGGTGCAAGTAGGCAGGATGTAGTGGGGAGATCGTTATGTGTGGAGCTAAGATGGATATGGGAGAGAGGAGAGAGGAACAGGAGCCAAAAACATAGAAACAAACAAGAAAGAATGCTAGGGGAGCTTGCCATTGGAGTGGAGAGATGAGAGACTATGAAATGGAGAAAAACAGAAGGGGGAAGAGGAAGAAAAGATAAACATGAATAAATAAAAATCTGAAAGGTTAAAGAACCGCAGGTTTCTCAGGGATGCCACTGGTGCAGCTATGAGGTCTGGGAAGTCGCTTTCAGATGTTGCATTACAGCCTGGCTAGAAGGCATAGAGGTATACAACGCCAGGTATTCACGGAACAGAAAGAGCAGGATGATAGAGAGAGACGACAACCTGAGCAGTGAAGAAAGACAAAAAGGGAAAAATAGGGAAAAGAAAACAAAAGAAATTAAAAAAAAAAAAGAAAAAGCCTGTCCCCCCAAAAAACAGAAAAAATAAAAAATAAAAGCAGTGAAAGAAGAAATGTCCTCAGGGCTCCCTCTGCACGTCTGTGGAAGCCGAGGGGGAGTCTCCTTGCCACGCAGCTCCGCCTGCCCAGAGAGGGCTCCGAACTCAAGAAAAGGAAAAGAAAAGAAACAAACAATTCAAAACAAACAAACGAACAAAAGCCCTGGCATCCCACCAGCTTGGCAGTCAAGACCAGGAAGCAGCTCCACACTTGAACGGAGCTCCACAGTGCCTTAGGAGAAAGCAAAGATGGTGCACAGAGCCAGGTATTTGATCAAAAGGATGGGGAGGTGGTGAGAGGTAAGGAAGGAATCAAAAGAAGCAGGAAAAGAAAGCAACACTAGCAGCCAGCAAATGGCACTTAGAGAGCCAGCTAGTGTGGGCTGATGTTTCTTGGAGAAGAGACTGTGTCCACGGGAAGTAGAGGGGGCCGAGTGTGGGTGAAGAATGGTGGGGTGTGGGAAAGCGTATATCAGAAATTACTGGAGCTCTGCAGCCCCTCAGGAAGAAGCAAAGATGGTGCACGGAGCCTGGTATTTGAGCGAAAGGAGGGGGAGGTGGTGAGAGGTAAGAAAGAAATCAAAAGAAGCGGAAAAAAACAACACCAGCAGCCAACAAATGGCACTCAGAGAGGCGGCCCATTCGGGTGTGTGGAATCCATGTAGCTGGTGTTTCCCAGACAAGATATCGTGGCTGCGGGAAGCAGAAGCCGAGTTGGGGTGAGGAAGGGTGGGGGGTGGGAAAGCATATATTGCAAATTACAGGTTGTTGTGTCTCCTGCTGGATGCTCCCTGAGGCTCCTTTCTCATACCCCTGTTTGCTGGTCCCCGAAAGGAGTCCAAGATGGCGGGTCCGCACTGTGTTAGCTCATAGGGGACCTCTGCATGAATCTCTCCTCACTGTCTGTTCTCTGTCAGTTTTCGCACTCCATTCGGTGCTTGGTTGAGTTCTTTATCTCTTCATTTGATGTTTTAGGGTTTCAGGATTGTTGTATTCTCTGTTTGGCTTAGTTTTTCAGATCTTTGCTCTGGAGGGACGGCATGGTACTTCTGCCTAGAGCGCCATTTTGCCGGAACTCATGATCGTTATTCTTAAGTTAAAATAATAGACTTTAAATTGTTAAAGCGTGTGGGCTCTGAAAACTAAGTTTATTATATGTATATATATTTTTAATAAAAAAAATTTTAGTAGATATAAATGCGTTATTCTTTTGTAACAGATACATGTATTCATATCTTTTTTTAACCATTGCTTAAAGTATTTGCGAGTATAGATATTCATGATAGACTTCAAACTACAAAATAATCAAGTATTTCTTATTTAAATTAAAGAACACAGTAAATATTATGGCTCTTGCTTTTTTCTTTCTTTTTTAGCAGCACATTCATACTGTAGCTTTTCTTTGGGTACCAAAGGCTCCATCATAGCAAAAGTGAAATGATTCATAACGTGAATAGTTAAGAATTGATAAATTTTATACTTATTAATATTGTTATAGTGTATGATTTAACTTTTTTATTACCTTCAAATGTTTCATTAAAATCTCAGTTAGCTTCAGTAGTACTATCGAGAAATTCTTCAGTGCTTTACTGAAAATGTATCTAAAATGTAGTCTTTTTTCCTCATACACTGAATACTTCCCAAATTTCTTTTTTTCGGCATTATGTATGGTTAAAAGATGCTTCCAGTCCCCCTGCCCTTATATCATTTTCCCATGTTACTTTTAAATCTTATTTTGTTTATCATATTGGCCATATTTTAACATTTAGTTTTTCATATGTTCAGAATATGGTGTTTATTTACTATTAATATTATGGATCAGTTACATATATTTTTTCTTCCCAGAAATGTTTATACTTTTCTTTCTCCTTGGACTTTTAGAAGAATCCTCTTCAGCCTGTTTTCTTACTGACGTTTGCTCTCCTTTGTCTTATTAAACTTTTATTCTTTCATTAGAACTTAGTAAAGGAACGACAGAAAAGAAATGTCTTGCCTTCTTGGCAGTACTTTTGCTAAGCATAAATTTTATTCTTTTTTTCCCTGTAGCCTTTTCATAGATTCCCTCACAATTTAGATGAATTTACAATCTGACTTTTATGTCTTATATAGTGACATCATCTGGTTACAAAGCAAGTTCTGATTTAATACTTGTTTATCCTTCCATTTTTATGAAGACAGATATTTTAAAGCAGGAATCATCAAACTATGCCTGTGGATCTGCTTCCTGTTTTTGTAAATAAAGTTTTATTGGAAAGCAGCTACTGTCATTTGTTTATGTACTGCTTTCATGCTTTATCCGCAACATTGAGTAGTTGTGACTCAGCAAGCCTAAAATATTTATTTTCTGACCTTTTACGGAAAAAGTACATGATCATTTCTAATAACAACATTCAATGCAATTAAAATTAAAAGCATATAATAGTAAAAAATGTCATATTGCTTTTTCTAGATTGGTTATTGTGATAGGAATTTCCATAATTATTATGATAGGACTTTGCATGTTGGTGATTACCAAAAACTTTAAAAGCCTGAAGACATTTACATTGAATAGTTTAGTTGACATTTGCAGTGTGTACAGTGTAGTTATTGCATATATTTATCTTTATGTAGAAGCAGACTATTAAGGTAAAGTTTTCTTTAATGTTAAATTACTGGAATCTTGATTAAGTAATACTGAAATATTCGCACTCTTAAAAACAAGTTAATAATGTTATTAAAAATTAATTACGACGTGTGTATGTATGCACACATACACATGCATTCTCGACCTCACTATAGGTTGATCCCAGAATGAATTTACTATTGCTGAATAATTATCATCACCATTATCATTCTTAGATATGATTCTTAGATATTGTCATACTCAGAATTGCTCAAGAGATATTGTTGTATTCAGTGTGTTGTCTTTAAGAAGGAAATTGGACTAATATTGGCAGAAATCTTTAGACACATGTAGTTTACTTAAAAACAAAAAGATTAATACATTGGAAATAATATTGCCTTATTTTTCCATGAATTTCTTCTCTGTCCTTTGGATTATGTTAAAATATGTGATTTATTATATCCTGTTAATAGGTTATTGAGATTCTAAAGTACTAAGAAATTTTCTGTCCAATCAGTTAAATTTGAAGATTTTTGGTATGGTTACATGAATTTTTTTCTGTGAAAATATTAATTCTCTATTTCCATTGTACATAGTTCGGTAATGTGTCCTGAGTTTTCTAGAATAGTACTAATTTTCGAAGTTAATAATCACATGAGATAAATGTTAGACTGCTTATGCTTTTTTTCAAAGTAATGCTTGCTGCAAAATAATTCCTGTGGTACTGTAGTAAATAAATAGTAAAAGCTAATTCCCTTTCTTTTCTTTTCTGTTTTTCAGGTGCTCCATTTTAGAGACATATATTACCTATATGTTTCCTCTCTACTGGCTGTCTGCTTTATTTTCTTTTCCCTAATCACCTTCATTTCTTTATCTTTTCCTTCCGCAGTTTATATTCTTTGTTCAAACCTGTTATCCATGTTGGTGACTATTATTTCTATAGTGTCAATTCACCTTCTTACTACTTTTAATTATGTATGTGTTAAACTATTTTTATAATGAAATATTTTGTACCTACAGAAAATTTCGGTAAATAATATGAATGCCTCTGTACTTCTTACATATGTTTAATAAATCTTAACATTTTGCCATATTTATCTTAGGCCTTTTTTTCCCTAATAAATAAAAGTTGGTTGGTATACTTGATGTGGTCTGTAAAGATCTCAGTATCCCTCTCATTAATTCCTTCCCCAGAGATAATTGCTATTCTGAAATTGATGTATATCATAAGTGGAAGGTTTCACTCCATACCCGGTTTCAAGTGGTGAGCCTGGTAATGGTCCCCTGCCTTACATGGACCATTTTGAGTCCTCTTTATTCCTTGCCTCCTCTGCCAGCTTTTTTACCTTGAGTCTAGCTTGTCTCTTTAGTCTGACTTACTGCTTTGAGCCTGGCTAAAATTTTCTTCTTTTTTACTTATTGCTATCATTTTTTTCCCTTCATAATGTTTCCATTTATCTAGTCTTTCATATTACCAGAAATAGAAATCATTTTCTTTTTATTGGAAATCTAATAGTTTCAAATATCACTTCTATTTGGATGATTCCCACTTACCTACCTCTGATCTCTGTATTAATCTCTACTAGTACATGTTTGAACGAGCCCTGGTGATGCAGTGGTTAAGTGCTCAGCTGCTAACCAGAAGGTCTACAGCTTGAACCCACCAGCTGCTCTGTGGGAGAAAAGACCTGGCGGTCTGCTCCTCTAAAGATATCAAACCTGGGAAACCCTATGGGGCAGTCCTTCTCTGTCGTATAGGATTGCTTTGAGTTGGAATTGATTCGACAGTACACAACAACAGTACATATTCAGCTCCCTTGTGGACATACAGATTGGAATAATGTTTCTTCAGTAGGAACACCACGTATCTAAAATTGAATTCACTGTTGGCCTTTAAATATTAGATTTTTTTTCAAAACATTCATTTGGTTATGTTCTGGTTAGTTTAGAGAGTAGTGTCATTGTATATGATTCATGGTCAAGCATCTCTTTTTCTACCCTGAAATTTACAAAGCTAGAATGGTGCTCCTTAACATTATTTTGCAGAATTAGAGGAGATTATAAAAGTAAGAGAGTTTTTCACTTTATTAGAATACTGAGAAGTCATTGACTGAATTAAAATATAGTAGGACAGGATTTTATTTTGGTTGTACTGTGGTGCCTTGTGTGTTGCAGTGATGCGGAGCTATGCCACCAGTATTTTAAATATCAGCAGAGTCACCCATGATGGACAGGTTTCAGTGGCGCTTCCAGACTAAGGTAGACTAGGAAGAAGGACTTGGCTGTCTTCTTCTGAAGGAACTGGCCTTTGAAAAACCTTATGAATAGCCGCAGAACATTGTCTGATACAGTGCTGGAAGATGAGCCCCTCAGGTTAGGAAGGCACTCAAAATACCACTGGGGAGGAGCTTCCTCCTTAAAGTACAGTTGACCTTAATGATGTGAATGGAATCAAGCTTCTGGGACCTTCATTTCCTGTTGTGGCATGACTCAAAATGAGAGGTATCAGCTGTAAACATCCGTTAATAATCAGAATGTGGAATGTATCAAGTATGAACATAGGAAAATTGGAAGTCATCAAAAATGAAATGGAACACATAAAGCTAGATACCGTAGGCGTTAGTGAGCTTAAATGGACTGGTATTGGCCATTTTGAATTGGACAATCACATGGTCTCCTATGCCAGGAGTGACAAATTTGAAGAGGAATGGTGTTGCATTCATTGTTAAAATGAACATTTCAAGATCTGTCCTGAAATACAACGCTGTCAATGATAGGATAATAGCTATATGCCTACGAGGCAGACCAGTTAATATAGCTATTACTCAAGTTCACACACCAACCACTAAGGCCAAAGATGAAGAAATTGAAGATTTTTACCAACTTCTGTAGTCTGAAATTGATCAAGCATGCAATCAAGATGCATTGATAATTACTGGTGATTGGAATGTGAAAGTTGGAAATGAAGAAGGATTGATAATTGAAAAATATGGTCTTGTTGATAGAAATGACGCCAGAGATTGCATGATAGAATTTTGCAAGACCAGTGACATCTTCATTGCAGATACCTTTTTTCAACAACATAAACGGTGAGTGTACACATGAACCCCTCCATGTGGAATACACAGGAATCAAATTGACTACATCTGTGGAAGGAAAAAAGCTCAATATCATCAGTAGAACAAGGCTAGGAGCCGACTGCGGAACAGGCCACCAACTGCTCACATGCAAGTTCATGTAGAAGCTGAAGAAAATTAAAGCAAGTCCATGAGAGCTAAAATACGACCTTGAGTTTATCCCATCTGAATTTAGAGACCTCTCAAGAATAGATTTGACACATTGAACACTAATGACTGAAAACCAGATGAGTTGTGGAATAACATCAAGGACATCATACATGAAGGAAGCAAAAGGTCATTAAAAAGACAGGAAAGAAAAAAAAGATCAAAATGCATGTCAGAAAATGAGTTGGAATTGACTCGATAGCACCCAACAACATCAACAACAGGAAGAAAAACCTGGTGATCTACTGTGGAAAATTAGGCAATGAAAAAACCCTATGAATCACAACATAGCATTGCTTGACATAGCGCTGGAAGATGAGCCTCGTACGCTGGAAGGCACTCGAAGTACACAGTGGCCACAACAATGGACTGCAGCATATCAACAATCTTGAAGAAGGTAAAGGGCCAGGCAACGTTTTGTGCATTATCAGTGGTTGAAGCTGACTCTGGCAATTAACAACAACAGTGAAGTCTAAGGTGAAGAGTATGCAACATGAACCCATGGTCTGACAGTATGAAAGTCTGTGGAAAAGGTTTTAATGGATCTATTTACACAAAGTGTATGCCACATTTTCCCTCTGTTAGGAACTTTTGTAAGGAAATGATATTCTTGCTTGTTTCATAGGAGCAAAGGGCAGTATTTTCAGAAATAGCTATGTGGTCCCCAAGAGAAAACATTCTTTTGCCGTGAAATATATTCACCAGACATTTTGGAAAAATTTTAACCTAAATAAGAAAAATATAACTGTAATGTGTTTGGTATTAAAAATTACCTCAAAATATTTTAGCTTGTACTTTTGAGAGCAGAGTTTCTTTTATTAATAATTGGAGGTTTTCAGTGAAATAGAAATGTGTTTTAGTCCAAACGATGGTTAAAAGAAGATGAACTCAAAACTAATTGTGGAAGTAATTCCAGTTTTGATAGTAAATACTTTGATTATTCTTGTTTTATTTTTATTTAATTTAGTTGAGGCAGGATTTGAATGGAAGCCCAATTGTAATTGATACAATTAAAATGTAATTGAAGGAAATTAAGTTCAAATTATCATTTTATGATTATCATATGTATGCAAACATAATATCCTAACCTTAATTAAGAAAGATATGCTTACACATTTGGTATGATGTTTGTTTCGTAGTACACATTTCTATGAGTAACATGATTAATGATCATTTTTAAAGTGTCCTAAAATTGCATGTTTATTATAAATTTTAAGCAAATAAAGTTATTTAGTTTGTTTTCCTTTTGAATGATAAAAACATGTAGTTTGCAGGGAAGCTTTATTCCCCATATTTTCTTTAATACTATTTGAAAAGTCATATTTAGTCTATACCCTTTACCCTAACAGTTGCTGCTAATAACTTTTTAAAAATAATATAAAAATAACTTGTTCTCTCTTTTGCTTTAAAAGTTTGTCATCTGGTGTATGCCAGATTTATTGGACTGCAGTAGTTTTAATGCGTTTTGGCTGGAATGTTTATTATGACATCACTGTAACCTATATACATTATGTGATTTCAAATGGTTTCAGTGTTAAATATTTTCATAATTATGCTAGTTTTGGCAGTTCACTTGGAATTTTTTCACATCTCTTTAATGAACATGTTTTACTTCTGGGCTTTTGAGACAACCACATGTTTCAAAAATTAATAGTGTGCTTTTAATGTTAACATTGTGCAGTAGTGTATGACTACAGTCATTTTTAAGGATATTAAAATGTAATTACAATAAGGTTTTATTCATAGTAGTAGTCTTTTAGTATTTTAAAGACCACAACATTCCTCTAAAATAACCAAAGATGTTGTTAAAAAGATTGAATAGTGAAGTTGTTTTGTGGAATGAAACACTGTGAAGTTTTTATTGCATTAACTTAAGATAAGCATCAGTTTATGTGAAAATTTCTTTCATTTTTGTCTTATAGCAAACCTCTTATTTTTTGTGTTAAAGTTTTTAAACAAATATTTTTTCCTGATACATCACTAGCTTCTTAAGCCATGCTGTCTTGTAAAAGAGTCATCTTTTATTATTAGATACTTCTCAGTGTAGTATTAAATAAGAATTTTTGTTTTCTAAGGAAGTCTTCTTAGTGCTATTATTTGCTTCGCTACGGCTGCTAACCAAAAGGTCGGCAGTTCGAATCCACCTGCTGCTCCTTGGAGAAACACTGTGGAGCAGTTCTACTCTGTCCTGTAAGGTTGCTGTGAGTCAGAATTGACTCAATGGCATCAGGTTTGGGTTTTTTTTTTTTTTTTTAAGTACCCTATTTGTTTGGTAAATTTAGTGATTATGCTTTTTGTACCTGCTCTTGAAAGTTTTGCTTCAAATATATAAGATAGAAAAGCTAAATCTATCACCATTCTTGTATTATAAAATAGTTTCATTATTGTTTAAGGAATTGATGATGCACAGTGCACTATCAGTTACCCTTTGAGTTGATATTTCTGATCTCTTACTCCTAACATGCATCTTTCCTTCAATCAAAAATGTACTCTTTTATCCTTAAGACAAGGAATAAAAAGATACCAGATGCTTTTACCTCATATTAGCACCCCATTTCTTTCCTCCTGCTCATGGCCTTCTTTTTTGAAGGAGCAATCTGTGCTTATTGATTTAATTTTAACTTCTCATTCGCTCTTTGAGCTACTCATTTACAGTTCCCACCTCTGTCAGTCTTCTGGACCTACTAAATCTCCTTTCTTAAAGGTTACTGGCAGCTTCCTCCTAATTATCAAATCCAGAAAAATATCAACTAGGAGGAGGACTGAGAACATCTCTGCAGTGCTTACCATTACTCCATTTTTATTGAACCGATTTATGCCTTTGGCTTTTGGTGGTGTTCTTCCATCTTAATGTATGCTGTGACCTTATTCAACTAATTATCATCCCTTGTATGTGCTCCGGTTTTGCTTTTTGTAGTTTTCCCCCATTTAACCTCCATTCTTAACCTAAAAAAATTCCTATACTCAGTTTTTGGGGCCTAACCTCTCAGGTTCTTCCAGTCGGAATTATAAACAAACAAAAAGTACTGCTGTCGTAGCACTAATTATTTAAGTATTGGATATATTCTGAAATCCTTGAGGATAGGTATTGTATCTAATTTATCTTTGTTAATCCAGCAATTAGCACTTAAGAGTATTATTTAAATATAATTTCATTATGTAAATGAATCAAGGAAGGAAAAATAATATTTTACATTTTATAAATAAGGAAATAAATTTAAAAAATATGTATAATTTATGTTTCTATACTATACGTATCATAACCCATTCCAAATCTCATGTCTATCTGAGTAATAATTCGTTAAACATTGTTAAATAGGATGTAAAAGATTCTAAGAATGATTAAGAATAATCATTATAGACAGTTCAGAAGACAGCATAGAGTCTTAATTTAACTCATAGTGAGAATCTTAACGTGTAAGCAACAAAGAGGGGAAAATTAAGACCTTTTCCATTTATTTTGTACTCTGATAGAGATGGAAAGTGTTTAAAAGCTTTCATTAAATAGTCTCTTCTCTTGAAAGAGCCTTAAATAAAATTGTTTTTTGATGTCATCAGGTAATTTTTTGGTATCAGCTAACGAAAGGGAGAATTTGTGATTTTAAACTACTAGTTATTTTTTTTTAAATGCTGTTTGAGAATGCAAAGTATGAAAATTGTTTGGTTATGTAGATTTTTAGAGCTAAAAATATAAAATGAGAAGAGTGTATCTAGTTGACTTAGTAACTGTAGCACTGCATGTATTCAGCCATAAAACTGCATATATTCAACAAAATTTTTCCTAATTCTTGAATGATGATTGATGCTTTTCTTTTTTTTTTTTCTTGAAAACAAAACTAGGATGACCATGAAAGCTGTGGTTCCAATTCTACCAACCGTACTACTACTGAGAACACAAAATCATCAGTAAAACCTCGAAGGATTCAGCAGACTGCTCCCACAGATCCTGATTTACCACCAGGTAACTTCTAATAGGATTGGTAAAACCAAAATTTCAGTTGTTACTAATCATTGTTTTAGCCTTTTATAGAATATACACTTCTAATCTTTTTTAGTGTCATAGAACTTTTGGGCTATATTCACATGCGCGTTTGTTGCATGGCTTCAGAGCAGAGTAGGTCCAGAGCCTTTAGAAACAACTTCCATTCAGGTTTTGATCTTCTACAGCAGGTGGTTTCTTGAGTTTCTTTCTTACAGGCTCTTCATGCAAAGATTGGTTTCTGATTTCCCACTCATAGTCTCTTTGTTCCTTTTGCCTAGTGACAAACAGAGAAAAGACAATGGATTTTTCTGAGTTTATGGAAGCTATAAATTCACTAATGGAATCATAAAAGAATTTTTTTTTTAATAAGAAGGGACTTTATACATCATGTATCTCATTTCTTGAAATTTTCCTTTACCTGGAACAGTGGCTGTAAATAACTGTTCCTTAATAAGCGTTTAATGAAAGAAAAAAAATGATCATTACTCTAGCAGCTCTGTGGCCAAATTCATTGCTGACCTTTTCACTTAGGAGTTGTTTATCAGTCTCTTCTCTTTTGGTTTTGTTTATCAGTCACTCTCTTTTGTCAGGTGTAGTTGACATTGGAATATGCTTGTTTTCTGGCTTCTGATGTAATATTTGTACTAGGGAGGGGTCATAACAGTTTGAATCAGACTGATTTAAAGCGTACACAGACTAGGATAAACTAGAAAGAAAGGCCTGTTGATCTACTTCTGAAATTTAGGCAGTGAAAATCTTCTGCATCAGCATCACAACAGAACAGTGACTGACTTGCTTGCTTTGGACAAGTCATCAGGAGGGATCAATTGCTAGAGGAGAAAATCATGTTGGTGCAGTAGAGGGCCAACAAGGGCGTTGGAGCCCCTTGGGGAAATGGATTGGCACAATAGCTGCAAGATGGACTTGAACATGATGATGATCGTGAGGATGACGCAGGACTGGACAATGTTTCATTCTCTTGTACATAAGGTTGCCACGAGTCGGAGGTGACTCAGTGGCAACCACCACAACTGAAGTGTTAGTCCTTCATGTACCAGCCCAAAGATAGTGTTTCACTAGGAACACGGGCTCCTTTTGTCTTGAGGCTCTGCTGTCCCCTAGGCCAAACTTTGGATTCTAGTGTTTTTAGCCTGTTTCAAGAAGAAAGAGACTGGAGAAGACCCAAACCCAAACCAAACCAGTTGCCATTGAGTTGATTCCAACTCACGGTGACCCTATGTGTGTCAGAGCAGACCTCTGTTCCTTGGGGTCTTCAGTGGCTGATTTTTTAGAAGTGGATCACCAGGTGTTTCTTTCTAAGTATCTCTGGGTGGACTTTAACATCCAACCTTTAGGTCAGCAACTAAGCTCATTAACCATTTGCACCACCTAGGGACTCTGGAGAAGACTCATCCAGGCTTAATAACCCCAGGCTGGAAGTGATACATAGCCCTTGTGTTCAGATTCCGTTGAGGAAGTCTATTTGCTTGGATATTATGTATTGCTAGGAAGTCTCATCTTTCTGACAATTCCACATACTGGAAAGGGGAGCACAAATTATTGATGGATAGCCAGGCATCTCTGCCACACAGGTGTTTTCTCTCATTAGTATACTGATCCATTTTTAAATAGGTTATGCTTCAAATTATTATTCTATGTTTCATGTTCAAAATAGCTGTTGTTTATATTTTATTACAGAAAAGGTGATAATTGAAGAACTTTCATTTTGTTTTAATGAGATTGAATTTTAAAATATTGCATTTGAGGCAGGCTGTTTAATTCTCTAAATCTTTATTGCTGTGTAAATCAGAATATGCTAAACCGCTCATTGAAAGCTGTCTTTGCCATCAAAGAATTAACTGTTTAGTATAGGAGACTTTGTAAACTGCCAACCACAATACAAAGTGAAACAAAAGTGGAGCTTTAAGAAAGCACTAATAATATTTTATGGGCGCTAAAAGGAAGCTGCGCTGAAGGCATTGGTGAAAAACAAGGCTCCAGGAATTGACAGACTCCCAGTTGAGATATTTCAGCAAGCTGATGCAATGCTGGAAGTACTCACTTACTGTCCTAGTTACCTAGTTCTGCTATGACAGAAATACCACAAGTGCATGTTTTTAACAAAGAGAAATTTATTTCTCACAGTCCACTAGGCTAGAAGTCCAAATTCAGGGCATCAGCTCCAGGGGAAGGCTTGCTTTCTCTGCTGGCTCTGGTGGAAGGTCCTTGTCATCAGTCTTCCCCTGGACTAGGAACTTCTCTTTGCGGGAACCTCAGTCTGAAGGATGCGCTCTGCTTCTGGGCTGCTTTTTTAGTGGTATGAGGTCCCCCTGTCTCTCTGCTTGCTTCTCTGTCTTGTATCTCAAAAGAGATTGGCTTTCGACACTATCTAATCTTGTAGATCTCATCAATATAACTGACGCTAATCCATCTCATTAACAGCATAGTGATAGGATTTACAACACATAGGGAAATCATATCAGATGACAGAAGGTAGACAACCATACAATACTGGGAATCATGACTTAGCCAAATTGATAGACATTTATATCTATCTATCTATCTATCTAATCTATCTATCTAATCTATCTATCTATCATCTATCTATCTATCGATATATTTATTTATTGTACTTTAGATGAAGGTTTACAGAACAAATAGTTTCTCATTAAATAGTCAGTACCCATATTGTTTTATGACATTGGTTAACAACCCTATGACATGTAAGCACTCTCCCTTCTCAACCTTGGAGGACCCTTTTTTTTTTTTTTTGGTGAAAATATACATAGCCAAAGTTAACCATTTCAGAAGTTTCTACATGTACAATTCAGTGACATTGATTACATTCTTCCAGTTGTACTGCTATTCACACTATCCTTTTCCAAATTATTCCATCACCATTATCTTCAACTCACTGTCCCCTAGGCTTCCCATCAAACCTTTTGAGTTGCTGTTGTCAGTTTGATCTCACACAGAGAATTCTTTGTGGGTCATCACAAATTATGGGTAACATTGCGAAGAGTGGGAATTCCAGAACACTTAATTGTCCTCATGAGGAACCTGTACATAGACCAAGAGGCAGTCATTCTAACAGAACAAGGAAATACTGCATGGTTTAAAGTCAGGAAAGATGTGAGTCAGGGTTGTATCCTTTCACTATATTTATTCAATCTGTATGCTGAGCAGATAATTTGAGAAGCTGGACTATATGAAGAAAACAGCGGCATCAGGATTGAAGGAAGACTCATTAACAACCTGCAATATGCAGATGACACGGCCTTGCTTGCTGAAAGCGAAGAGGACTTGAAGCACTTACTAATGAACACCAAAGACTACAGCCTTCAGTATGGGTTACACCTCAACATAAAGAAAACAAAAATCCTCACAACTGGACCAGTAAACAGCATCATGATAAATGGAGAAAAGATTGAAGTTGTCAAGAATTTCATTTTGCGTGGATCCACAGTCAGCACCCATGGAAGCAGCAGTCAAGAAATCGAAGAACGTATTGCACTGGGCAAGTCTCCTGCAAAAGATCTGTTTAAATTGTTAAAAAGCAAAAATGTCACTTTGAGGACTAAGGTGCGCCTGACCCAAGGCATGGTATTTTCAGTCACCTAATGTGCATGTGAAAGCTGGACAGTGAATAAGAAAGACTGAAGAATTGATGCCTTTGAATTGTGGTGTTGGTGAAGAATATTGGATATACCATGGGCTGCCAGAAGAACGAACAAATCTCTTTTGGTACAAATCTGTCTTGAAGCAGCCAGAATGCTACTTAGAAGTGAAGATGGTGAGACTTTGTCCTCAGGTACTTTGAACACATTATCAGGAAGGACCAGTCCTTGGAGAAGGATATCATGCTTGGTAAAGTAGAGGGTCAGCGAGAAAAAGGAAGACCCTCAATGAGATGGACTGACACAGTGGCTACAACATTGGGCTCAAATATATCAGTGACTGTGAGGATGTTACAGGATTGGATAGTGTTTTGTTCTGTTGTACATAGATTCTCTATGAGTCGGAACTGATTTGTAAGCACCCAGCAACAAGAAAAGGAAGCAGTGATTATATCCAGGTGTGTGAGACTTCCAAAGGATATACATAAAACAAAGGGACAGGGAAGATTGAAATGAAAGGATGGGTAATGACATACCAGACAAATACTAGCCAAAAATAAGTCTGTATTTGTAGTATGAGAATCAGATAAAGTAAAATTTAAGGCAAAGAGTATTAATGGATATAATTAATAGAGACACTAAGTTATTAATAAAGGGCACAGTTCTCCAAAAAATATATATTATGACTTGGTATGCAGCTAGTAGCATAGCCTTGAAATGTGATAGGTCAAGCAGATAAAAATAAAAGACCCCCCCAAGCTGGAATCTTTTGGTATAAAAAATAACAAGATTGTTTTAGTAGATATATTTAGAACAGTGTATATTCTTTTGATGCACACATTGAATATTTTCAGACGTTTGCACAAACTAGGTCAGAAAGAAAGTCTTGACAGATTTTAAAAAATCATTATCGTATAGACCATTCTCTCTGACCACAATAAAATTAAATTGGAATGTAATTGTTGTCATAGTTTAATTTATATCTGCCATTTTAGGATTTGTTTTATCCTTGCAAGCCCTGTTTTACATTGCTGTGTTTCCCCTTTCATGCCTGCTGTTTACTTTTCAGATTCCTGAAATAGCTGCTCATACATTCTCTGTAGGTTTTGTGGCTGCATTTGTTTTTAAAGACAGGTTTAGCATCTGCTTACATTATCTTACCCAGAACAGGAACTTGTTAACATTTTGCAGTAGATCCTTCTAGAGACTCTTTTCTTTCTGTGCGCGCACACACACACACGTACACACATACAGAAATATTTTCTTTTACAACCTGCCTTTTTTTTATTTAATGTTTCTTTAGGAACATGTTTCTAGGCCATTGATATTCTTTTACAATATTATTATAATCACTGGTATGTATTCCATTGTATAACTAGTCTATAGTTTATTTAACTAATTCCCTTTTGTTTGATATTTAGGTTATTTGTCATTTTCAGTTTTATAAAATGCTTTTAAAAACCTACTGGTAGGTAAATCTCTGCACCTATGTTTTTATTTCCTTAGGACAAATTCTTACGAATTTATAGAGTGAAAGTGTATGAGCAATTTTAAGGTTTTTGGCATGTATGGACACATTACTCTGTGAAAAGTTTGTACCAGTAATTTCATACAAGCACATTTTTGGTCCATTACTGATTTGTATTATTAAGAAACATTTCTTTGAAGCTTTTATAGATGGAAAATGCTAACTCATGTATTTTATTGCTCATGTGGGATTACCGTTTTCTACTATTTTATTTTCTTCTCATCAGTTTGTTATGTAGGAAAGCTAATTTTTATGTTTTGTTCGCAGATCGGTAGTCAGTAGTTTTCAGTTGTTTCTTCTGGATCTTTTATGTAAACAATACCATTGTCTTTGTGTGATGATAATTTAGTATCTCTCTTTCCAATATTTATATTTGCTTCTTTTTTTCCCCTTATTTAGTTATCTAGAACTTTTACAGACATCTTAAATAATAACGGTGATAGCAAAAATCTCAACTCATGGCTGTTTTTCATAGCTCCTACAGAAACTGCCCTATTTACTTTCTAGTTGTCAAATATGATGGATGCTTTTTAATTCATGTTTTATTGGACCTTTGTACTGCATTGACAGTAAAGACTCCTTATTATTCCCTTAGCCTTTTAAAATAAGTTTTTATTCTGAAACAATTTGAATCTTCCAGAAAAACGAATAACACTAAAAAGAACTTGTTTTCCCTTTTATTGTTTGAGCATTAATTGTCTATATGATGGTGCATAAAACCTAGATTAGTTTTACACCAAAGAACTGGACTGTGATGTTTTTAGGTAATATCTATATATCTCCTTACCCTACCTTGCCAAGGTATTCTGGGGAGTCTATTTACAGAGGTAGTCTTTCTGTTTAAATTAAATGTTCCTCCTTAAATAAAATATCTGTGCACAACCATGGTGACTCAGTGGTTAAGAGCTCAGCTGCTGTTAAGGATTGAATTGTGTCCCTCAAAAATGTATGTATCAATTTGGCTAGGCCATGATTCCCAGTAATATGTGATTGTCCACCACTTTGTGATCTTCTTTGTGTTGTAAACCCTGTCTCTATGATGTTGATGAGATGGGATTAGCAGCAGTTACGTTAATGAGGCAGGACTAAGTCTACAAGATTGGATTGTGTCTTGAGCCAGTCTCTTTTGAGATATAAAAGAGAGAAGTGAGCAGAGAAACAGGGGGACCTCATATCACCAAGAAAGTAGCACTGGGAACAGAGTGCATCCTTCGAACCCGAGGTTCCTGCACGGAGAAGCTTCTAGACCAGGGGAGGATTGAAGACAAGGACCTTCCTCCAGAGTTGACAGAGAGAGAAAGCCTTCCCCTGGAGTTGCTGCCCTGAATTCAGACTTCTAGCCTACTAGACTGTGAGCGAATAAACTTCCGTTTGTTAAAGCTATCCATTTGTGGTATTTCTGTTATAGCAGCACTAGATGACTAAGACAGCTGCTAACGACAAGTTTGGCTGTTTTCCACCAGCCACCCCTTGGAAATCCTATGGAGCAGTTCTACTGTGTCCTATAGGGTTGCTATGAATCGGAATCGACTTGATGGGAATGGGTTTGATTTTTTTTTTTTATTTTAACCAAGTCATCAACCATGGAATTCCTGATTTTGAGCAACGTGGCTTATTGGTGACTACATCAAGATGAATTGAATATAGATGCTGTCCCTTTGTAACCACAATTATTTGACATAAATCATTTAATTTAAGAAGATTAGAGAAAGAAGATATAATCATTGCCCACTAGGATTTCATACTTCAGCAGGGAAGATAAGTAGATATACACATAAAAATGACAGTAGTAATATAAGCCCAAGAAAGGTGGTAGAGACAAGTCTCCTTAATGTTAATGGGTACGATAGGAGGGAGGGGGACATAGAAGAAGAGGACATAGGGGAGATGACATTTATACTGGGCTTGAACGAAGGGAGAATAGACCCAGGGTATTCTAAACGAAAGGAAGAACATGAGTGTCTTACTTAGGTAGTGCTGCTTTCACACAAATACAGGTAGTCCCCGCGTTATGAATAAGATCCATTCCTGAGTGTGTCTTTAAGAATTTGTAGATAAGTCAGAACAGGTGCATACTATTCTTATTTAGCCTTACTTTAGCGCAAGAAAGATTCTTTTATTTTAGTGAATTGGCTTATTCATCTCAATTTGTATGCCAATTTTATGGTGAGAAACTAAGGGAAATATTAACAAGCAGATGAAAAATCCATTGGTAGTATTCTGTCAGTTAAAATACATTTATAGTACTATATTTTTATTACTTGGCATTATTGTTTTCTCCAGTGCTATCTTGGAGAGTTTATTCTGTTTCGAAAATGATAAAAACTCGAGAACTTTTAAGCAGTTTTTATGAATTCCATATAGATGACATAATCATCAGAAATAGGAAAACCCATATTGGTCATTCTGACTTGACTTCTTAGAAACAAGATATCTAACCACTGTGTGTTGAATAGCAATAGCATGGAGTAATGTACATTCTAAGACTGAAAATTTTGATTCTTAAAATTTCTTTTGGAAGACTTATTTATAGAATTACTACAGTGTCTGTTTTCATAGAAGACTAGCTGTTCCTTTAAATTTATTAACAGTTTGTATGTTAATTTTTTTCTTTGCTTTTTTTTTTTTTTTTAAATTGTACTTCAGGTGAAGGCTTACAGAACAAATAGTTTCTCATAAAACAGTAGTATACATATTGTTTTATGACATTGGTTAACAAGCCCACAACATGTCAACCCTCTAAATTCTCAACCTTTTTTTTTGGTGAAAATACACACAGCCAAAGATACACCATTTCAAAAATTTCTACATGCACAGTTCAGTGAAACTGACTACGCTCTTTCAGTTGTGCTGCTATTCTCACTTAAGATGAAGGCTTACAGAACAAAATAGTTTCTCATTTAACAGTTACTACACATGTTGCCCTATGACAATGGTTAACAGTCTCACAACACATCAGCAATATCCTTAATGAATTTGGAAGTGTTGCTTCCTCTTCTGTGCTCTGAAATAGTTTGAGTAGTACTGGTACAAGCTCTTCTGTAAATGTTTTGTAGAATTCTCCAGTGAAGCCATCTGGGCCAGGGCTTTTCTGGTTGGGAGTTTTTTTATTACCTTTTCAATCTCTTTTCTTGTTATGGGTCTGTTCAGATTTTCAACATCACTTTGTTGTAGTTTGGGTAGGCCGTGTGTTTCTAGAAATTTATCCATTTCCTATAGGTTTTCAAATTTGTTGGAGTGTAGTTTTTCATAATATTCTGTGATTATCCGTTTTATTTCAGTCGGGTCTGTTGTAATGTCCCCCATTTCATTGCTTATTTGGGTTATTTGTGTCCTCCTGTTTTTCTTTTGTCAGTCTGGCCAGTGGTTTGTTGATTTTGTTGATTCTTTCAAAGAACTAACTTTTGGTTTTATTGATTCTTCCTGTTGTTTTTCTGTTCTGTATTTCATTTATTTCTGCTCTGATCTTTACTATTGCTTTTCTTCTGGTGGTTGTGGGCTTTTTTTGCTGTTCTCCTTCTATTTGTTTGAGTTCTGTAGTTAATGTTCTGATTTTTTCCCTTTCTTCTTTTTTGATATGTGCATCTACTGGTATAAATTGTCCTCTGAGGACTGCCTTTGCTGTGTCCCAAAAGTTTTGGTATGATGTGTTTTCATTTCTTTTGTTTTTGTAGGTTTTTGTTTTTGCTGAGACTTTATGTTTCTCCTCTTTTTTTAAATTAGTATGTTAACTTTCTTTATGGTTACCATCAATTTTACCCTTATCTTTCTAAATTTGAAGCAGTCTACCATTACTTGGTATCGCCTTGCCTTCCTCTCCATTACAAGGTTCTGTACCTATGCCGTTTATTCCCTCTTGTAATGTTTTCATGTTGTTGTCATTTACTGATTAACTGCTCTGATTCCCTGTTGTATTTCTTTTGGTTTTGGATAGTCCTCGAGAGTTCATTTCCTAGATTGGTATCTGGCTGGTACGATCCTGCGTCCTAGCTTCTGCCTGTGAGCTGAAGTTGTTTGTCCTCAGATCGAAGAACTCCCTTTAATAATTCTTGTAAGTTTGGTTTGACTTTTACATATTCCCTTAATTTCTGTTTATCTGGAAATGACCTAATTTCACCATTAAATTTGAACGAGAGTTTTGTAGGATATATGATTCTTGGCCGGCAATCTTTTCTTTCAAGATTTTATGTATGTTATTCCATTGCCTTCTTGCCTGCATGGTTTCTGCCGAATAATCTGAGCTTAGTCTTATTGTTTCACCTCTGTATGTGACTTCTTGTTTTTCATGAGCTGCTCTCAGGATTCTTTGTTTGTCTTTGGTTTTGGCGAGTGTGATTATGATATGCCTTGGTGATTTTCTTTTGGGGTCTCTCCCATATGGGGTTCGTTGAGCTTCTTGGATGGCCAGATTTTCATCTTTCATGATATTGGGGAAGTTTTCTGTCAGCAGTTCTTCAGTGATCCTCCCTGTGTTTTCTGTTTTCTCCCCCTGTTCTGGAATTCCAATCACTCGCACATTTTTGCTTTTGATTGTATCCCACATAACTCTCAGGGTCTGTTCATTTTTCTGAGTTTTCCTGAAACAGAGTTGTATCCAAGTGTTTGTCTTCAATTCCACTGATCCTGTCTTGCACCATTTCAAATCTGCTTCTCAGCCCTTCTATGACACCATCCATTTCTGAAATCTTGTTGTTTATCTTTCAGATTTCTACTTGTTGTCTTTGTATAATTTCTAGTTGTGAATTTATTATGGCATTTTGTTCCTGCATTATTTTCCTGAATTCTTGCCATTTTTTGTCTGTATTTTCCATGAATTTGTCTATTTTTTCCTAATGTTTGTCAGCTTTTTTTTTTTAAATGTTTTTTTTTTTTTAATTGTACTTCAGGTGAAGGCTTACAGAACAAATAGTTTCTCATGAAATAGTAGTACACATACTGTTTTATGACATTGGTTAACAACCCCACAACATATTAACCCTCTAAATTCTCAACCTTTTTTTTTTGATGAAAATACACATAGCCAGAGATACACCATTTCAAAAATTTCTACATGCACAGTTCAGTGACATTGACTCCACTCTTCCAGTTGTGCTGTTATTCTCACTTAAGATGAAGGCTTACAGAACAAAATAGTTTCTCATTTAACAGTTACTACAGATGTTGCCCTGTGACAATGGTTAACAATCCCACAACACATCAACAATATCCTACCTCAACCTTGGGTTCCCTATCACCAACTTCCTTGTCCCCTTCTGCCTTCTGGCCCTTGTCACTGGGCTACTGTACCTCGTTAGTCTCATTTGGTTTTACAAGGCTGCCCACTCCCAGGCTGAACGGTGAACCTTGGAGATAACTTCACCACTGAGCTAAAAGGGTGTCTGGTGGCCATACTCTTGGGGTTTCTGCAGTCTCCTTTAGGCCAGTAAATCTGGTCTTTTTTTTTTTTTTTGTGAGTTAGAATTATGTTCTACATCCTTCTCCAGCTCTGTCCATAACCCTCTGTTGTGATCTTGGTCAGAGCAGTCAGTGTTGGTAGCCAGGCACCATCTAGCTGTACTGGACTCAGTCTGGTGGAGGCCTTGGTAGCTGTGGACAATTAGTCCTTCAGACTAATTGTTTCCTTGTATCCTGTTCTCTTCATTCTCCCTTGCTCCCAAAAGGATGAGACCAGTGGAGTATCTTAGATGGCTGCTCACAGGCTTTTAAGACCCCAGACGCTACTCACCAAGGGAGAATGTAGAACATTGTCTTTATAAACTGTGTTATGCCAGATGAGCTAGATGTTCTCGGAGACCATGGTCCCCACAGCCCTCCGCCCAGCAATTCAGTCCCTCATGGAGTTTGGATGTGTCTGGAGCTTCCATGACCTTTCTTTGTATAAGTTGTGCTGGTTTCCCCTGTATTTTGTACTGTCTCACCCTTCACCCAAGATACCACTCATCTATTGCCTATTTAGTATTCCCCCCCACCCCTCCCATCCCTGGTCACCAACAAAGATTGTTACATTTTGTGTGTGAACGTTTTCATGGGTTTTTACAATAGAGGTCTCATACACCATTTGTCCTTTTGTGATTGACTTATTTCACTCAGCATAATGTCCTCCAGTTTCATCCACATTATGAGATGCTTCCCAGATTCATCATTGTTCTTTCTCGTTGCATAATACTGCATTGTGTGTATGTACCATAGTTTGTTTATCCATTCATCTGTTGATGGGCACCTACGTTGTTTCCATCGTTTTGCTATTGTGAACAATGCTGCCATGAACATAGGTGTGCATATGTCTATTCGAGTGATGACTCTTACTTCTCTAGGACATATTCCTAGGAGTGGAATTGCTGGATCGAATGGTATGTCTATTTCTAGCTTTCTGAGGAAGCGCCATATCATTTTCCAAAATGGTTGTGTCATTTTGCATTCCCACCAGCAGTGCATAAGAGTTCCGATCTCCCCGCAGCCCCTCCAACATTTGTTATTTCCAGTGTTTTTGGTTAGTGCCAGTAATGCCAGGGTGAGATGGTATCTTATTGTGGTTTTAATTTGCATTTCTCTAATGGCTAGTGATTGCGAGCATTTCCTCATGTGTCTGTTGGCCATTTGAATGTCTTCTTTGGTGGAGTGTCTGTTCATTTCCTTTGCCCATTTTTTTTTTTTTTTAATATATATTTTATTGTACTTCAGGTGAAAGCTTACAGAGCAAATAGTTTCTCATGAAATAGTAGTACACATGTTGTTTTTTGACATTGGTTAACAACCCCACAACGTATTAAGCCTCTAAATTCTCAACCTTTTTTTTTGATGAAAATTACAGATGGCCAAAGATACACCGTTTCAAAAATTTCTACATTCACAGTTCAGTGACATTGACTACGCTCTTCCAACTGTGCTGTTATTCTCACTTAAGATGAAGGCTTACAGAAAAAATAGTTATTCATTTAACAGTTACTACACATGTTGCCCTATGACAATGGTTAACAATCTCACAGCACATCAAGAATATCCTTACTCCACCTTGTGTTCCCTATCACCAGGGGGCTTCCTTGTCCCCTTCTGTCTTCTGGACCTTGTCAGTGGACTATTGTACCTCTTTAGTCTCATTTGTTTATTTATTTATTTATTTTTATTTTATTTAAACACCATTTCAAAACTTTTTACTTACACATTTAAGTGATATTGACTATGCTCTTCCAATTGTGCTGCCATTCTCGCCCAAGATGAAGGCTTACAGGACAAAACAGCCTCCCATTTAATAGTTACTACAAATGTTGCCCTATAGCAGTGGTCAACAATCTCACAATACATCGACAGTGTCCTTATTCAATTTGTGTTCCTTATCATCAGTTTCCTACTCTCCCTCTGCCTTCTGGCCCTTGTCACCGGACTCCTGTACATCGTTAGTCCCATTTAGTTTTACTGGGGTGTCCATTCCCAGGCTTAACATCGAACCTTGAAGGTAACTTCCCCTCTGAGCTGAAAGGGTGTCTGGGGGCCACACTCTCGAGGTTTCTCTAGTATTCTTTAGGCCAGTAAATCTGGTCTTCTTTTTTTTTTTTTTTTTTTGGGAGTTAAAATTATACTCTACATCCTACTCCAGCTCTGCCCAGAACCCTCTGTTGTGATCCTGGTCAGAGGAGTCATTGGTGGTAGCCGGGCACCATCCAGCTGTACTGGGCTCAGTCCCGTGGAGGCCTTGGTAGCTGTGGACCATTAGTCCTTCGGACTAATCTTTTCCTTGTATCCTGTTCTCTTCGTTCTCCCTTGTTCCCGAAGGGATGAGATCAGTGGAGTATCTTAGATGGCCGCTCATAGGCTTTTAAGACCCCAGACACTACTCACCAAGGTAGAATGTAGAGCATTATCTTTATAAGTAGTGTCATGCCAATTGAGCTAGATGTTCCCCGAGATCATGGTCCCCAGAGCCCTCCGTCCAACAACTCAGTCCCTCGGGGGGTTTGGATGTGTCTATAGGGCCTCCATGACCTTTCCTTGTGCAGGTTGTGTTAGTTTCCCCTGTACTATGTACTATCTCATCTCTCACCCAAGTTACCACTTACCTATTACCTATTTAGTATTCCCCCCCCCCCTCCCATCCCTGGTAACCAACAAGGATTGTTACATTTTGCATGTGAATTTTTTCATGGGTTTTTACAATAGAGGTCTCATACAATATTTGTCCTTTTGTGATTGACTTATTTCACTCAGCATGATGTCCTCCAGTTTCATCCATGTTATGAGATGGTTCACCGATTCATTGTTCTTTCTCGTTGCATAGTACTCCATTGTGTGTATGTACCATAGTTTGTGTATCCATTCGTCTGTTGATGGACATCGAGGTTGTTTCCATCGTTTTGCTATTGTGAATAATGCTGCCATGAACATAGGTGTGCATATGTCTATTCGAGTGATGACTCTTATTTCTCTAGGATATATTCCTAGGAGTGGGATTGCTGGATCGAATGGTACGTCTATTTCTAGCTTTCTGAGGAAACGCCATATCATTTTCCAAAATGGCTGTATCATTTTGCATTCCCACCAGCAGTGTATAAGAGTTCCCGTCTCCCCGCAGCCCCTCCAACATTTGTTATTTCCAGTGTTTTTGATTCGTGCCAGTAATGCCGGGGTGAGATGGTATCTCATTGTGGTTTTAATTTGCATTTCTCTAATGGCTAGTGATCGCGAGCATTTCCTCATGTGTCTGTTGGCCATTTGAATGTCTTCCTTGGTGAAGTGTCTGTTCATTTCCTTTGCCCATTTTTTGATAGGATTGGTTGTCTTTTTGTTGTAGAGGTGTTGGATTTTCTTGTAGATTATGGAGATTAGACCTTTGTCTGACTTATACTGTCGAAAAATTTTTTCCCAGTCTGTAGGTTCTCTTTTAACTCTTTTGGGGAAGTCTTTTGAAGAGCACAGGTGTTTGATTTTTAGAAGATCCCAGTTATCTAGCTTATCTATTGGGGTTTGTGTGTTGATAGTTATGGTTTGTATCCTGTTAATGCCATGTATTAAGGCCTGAAGTGTTGGTCCTATTTTTTCTTCTAGGAACTTTATAGTTTTAGGCTTTATATTCAGATCTTTGATCCATTTTGAAGCAGTTTTTGTATACAGTGTGAGGTATGGGTCCTGTTTCAGTTTTTTGCAAATGGTAATCCAGTTTTGCCAGCACCATTTGTTAAAAAGACTGTCTTGTCCCCATTTGATGGACTTTGGGCCCTTGTCGAAGATCAGGTTATTGTAGGTAGATGGATTTACATCTGTGTTCTCAATTCTGTTCCACTGGTCAATGTATCTGTCGTTGTACCAGTACCAGGCTGTTTTGACTACTGTAGCTGTATAGTAGGTTCTGAAGTCAGGTTGTGTGAGTCCTCCAACTTTATTTTTCTTCTTCAGTAGTACTTTACTTATTTGGGGCTTCTTCCGTTTCCATATAAAGTTAATGATTAGTTTTTCCATCTCTTTGAAGAATGTTGTGAGTATTTGGATCAGGATTGTATTGTATTTGTAAATTGCTTTAGGTAGAATTGCCATTTTCACAATGTTGAGTCTGCCTATCTATAAGCATGGTATGTTTTTCCATTTATGTAGATCCGTTTGGGTTTCTTGCAGTAGTGTTTTGTAGTTTTCTTTGTATAGGTCTTTTACATCCCTCGTCAGATTTATTCTTAAGTATTTTATCTTTTTAGGGGGTATTGAAAATGGTATTGTTTTCCTGATGTCCATTTCATTGTTCTCCTTACTGGTGTGTAGGAATGCAACTGATTTTTGAATGTTTATCCTGCTACTGTGCTGAATCTTTCTATTAGTTCCAGTAGATTTTTCGTGGAGTCTATGTATAGTATCGTATCATCTGTAAACAGGGACAGTTTAACTTCTTCATTACCAATTTGGATGGCCTTTTTTCTTTTTCTTGCCTTATTGCTCTAGCTAGAACTTCCAGCACAATGGTAAATAGGAGTGGTGATAAAGAGCATCCTTGTCTTGTTCCTGTTTTCAAGGGGAATGTTTTCAGCCTCTCTCCATTAAGAATGATGTTGGCCATTGGTTTTGCATAGATGCCCTTTATTAGGTTGAGAAATTTCCCTTCTATACCTATTTTCTTGAGAGTTTTTATCAGGAATGGGCATTGGGCTTATGTTTGTCAGCTTTTTGCATCAGCTCTTGGAGAATTCTGAGTATTAGAGATTTGAATTTCCTGTCAGGTAGTTCCAGTGTATTTTCTTCCACTGGAAAGTCATCTGCTGTTTTATTTTGGACGCCTAATGGAACCATCCTGTCCTGTTTTTGTAAATGTTTTGATATTGTCTGCTGTCTTTGGGGCGTTCAGTAGTTATTGTTCTAGTGTATTGATTGCATATTTGTTTGTTTCATCCTTTTTTTTTTTTTTTTTAAATATGACTGTGTCTGAGCAGGCGGACTATGTGTTCTTTGTTGTTTGCTCTTCTGTGGGCACAACACTTTTCGCCTCTTCCACTTGGCAGGGTCAGTTTCTCAGATATGGTACGGCAGCGCAGGTGTAGCTGAAGAGGAATCACTGGGATGGGTTGTCTGTGGCACTCACTAGAGCCACCAGAGCAGGTTGGTAATCAGTGCAGGCCAGGTTGCAGTAGGCCATGCCTGTGCTTCTTGGTGGTGTGATGTTAAGCACATGGTGCAGGTAGGCAGGATGTAATGGGGAGATTGTTATGTGTGGAGCTAAGATGGATATGGGAGAGAGGAGAGAGGAACAGGGCCAAAAACTTAGAAACAAACAAGAAAGAATGCTAAGGGAGCTTTCCGTTGGAGTGGAGAGATGAGAGACTATGAAATGGGGAAAAACAGAACGGGGAAGCGGAAGAAAAGAAAAGAATAAATAAGTAAAAATTGGAACGGTTAAAGAACCGCAAAGTTCCGAAGGATCCCACCGGTGCAGCCATGAGGTTTGGGGAAGTCGCTCTCCGGTGTTGCAGTACAGCCAGACTAGAAGGCATAGAGGTATTCAACGCCAGGTATTCGGAGAACAGAAAGACAAGGAAGATATAGAGAGACGAGAAACTGAGTAATGAAGAAAGACAAAAAGGGAAAAGAAAACAAAACAAAAAGAGAAAAACAAGAAATGCTCCCCAAAAAAAAGAAAAAAAAAAAAAATAAAACCAACAAAAAAAGAAATGCGCTTGGGGATCCCTCTGCACGTCTGTGCAGGCCAAGTGGGACGTCTCCTTGCCACACAGCACCGCCTGGCCAGAAAGGGCTCCCAACTCAAGAAAAGGAAAAGAAAACAAACAATCCAAGACAAACAAACGAACAAAAGCCCTGGGATCCCACCAGTGCGGCAGCCTAGACGGGGACGCAGGTCCACACTCGAACGGAGCTCCACAGCCCCTCAGGAGGAAGCAAAGATGATGCACGGAGCCAGGTATTTGATTGAAAGGAGAGGTAGGTGGTGAGAGGTAAGGAAGAAATCAAAAGAAGTAGAAAAAAAAGCAACACCAGCAGCCAATAAATGGCACTGAGAGAGCCAGCTAGTGCGGGCTGGTAGAATCCAAGCAGCCGGTGTTTCTAGGAGAAGAGAGTGTTTCTGCGGGAAGCAGAGGGGGCTGAGGGCGGGTGAAGAAAGGTAGGGTGTGGGAAAGTGTATATCACAAATTACTGGAGCTCTGCAGCCCCTCAGGAAGAAGCAAAGATGGCGCACGGAGCCAGGTATTTGAGCGAAAGGAGGGTGAGTTGGTGAGAGGTAAGGAAGAAATTAAAAGAAGCGTAAAAAAGCAACACCAGTGGCCAACAAATGGCACTCAGAGAGCTGGCCCGTTCGGGTGTGTGGAATCCAAGCAGCCGGTGTTTCACAGACGAGATTGTGGCCGCGGGAAGCAGAGGAGGTCGAGTCAGGGTGAAGACGGGTGGGGGTTGGGAAAGAGTATATAGCAAATTACCAGTTGTTTTGTTTCCCGCTGGAAGCTCCGTGAGGCTGCTTTCTCGTACCCCCTGTTTGCTGGTCTCTTTGATAAGAGTCCAAGATGGCGGATCCGTGGTGCGTTAGCTGGTAGGGGAGCTCTGCATGAGTCTCTCCTCACTCTCTGTTCTGTGTCAGTTTTCTCACTCCATTTGGTGCTTGGCTGAGTTCTTTATCTCTTCATTTGATGTTTCAGGGTTTCAGGATTTTTGTTTTCTCTGTTCAGCTTAGTTTTTAAGATCTTTGCTGTGGAGGGATGGCACGGTGCTTCTGCCTAGAGCGCCATTTTGCCAGAACATATGTTAATTTTATAGCACGTGGTAATTGATACTCTAAAAACTTCTAGTAATTTCCTATCCTAGAAATACTTGAACCTAAGTAGTATGACATTTCTTATTTGCATCCATTGGGAATGGATAACATAATTGGATTTTGAAAGCATGTTAATAGTTGAATAGATTTAAATAAGCTGTCTCTCAGCAGTCTTTATTTTAGGTGTTAACTATGTTAGCTGCTTAAGGAAGTTGATTCTGTTTTGTCTGGTAAAGCTCTGGCTTAAAGAATGTAAGCATATAATTAGTTTTTAAATAGGTTTTTATAGGGGAAAATAACGTTTGAATGAAGTGAAAAGTTTTTATTTTTTTTCATTTCTTATGGTATTTGTGTTTAATTAGTTTTATTGATATTGTCAATTAAATGTTTCAATAATGTATCCAATATACACAGTTGTTATGTGAGAAACCTCTGAAATTATGGAACATTTTACAGTAGCAGGAAATTTAAAGAAATTTTTTGGAGAGTTGAGGCAAGGCGTAGAGAAAAAAAATGTTCACTAATTACTTGTGTTGTTTTGAGTCATTTTTGAAAAAACAGTTATTTCTGTTTCTCATTTTTATTCTCATGTTCTAATTCTGCTTTTATCTAATCTTTTTTCTTTCATAGTTTTCATTTTTCTCTCTTGATCACTGTGTGGTTTTCTATTTCAGTAGCTCTTCCTGTCTACATTTTCTTCCTTCATAGTCTCTCCTGTACTATGTTTTAATATTGTATGTTAGTAAGTGGTAATAATTGAATCCATTAGGATGGTTCTGTTTCTCCTATCTTTCGTCCCCCGGCCTAACTTTTAAATTTTTTATGGCTTTCAAAGTAGGAAGAGATGAGGATAGCTGGTTGAGAAAGAAGCTTATGGAACTGAATTATAGTTCCTCTAATCTTCTCCTAATATATTGTAAAATTACCATATAGTAATCTTGTTTCTTTTGGAAAATGAATATAAAATAGGCAGTAACCAGACAAGGTACTTGTAGTATAGGAATATCATTGTATGACATATAGTTTTATGTTATTAAAAAGGTATGGTCTCTTGGAGCAACAGAGGAAGAAGGAGAGTCAGGAATATTAGGAGGAAATGTAGTATGTGGCTAATTGCCTCTGTAAACAGCTGTCCCCTTTACCAGGAGACCAGAAGAACTGGATGGTGCCCAGCTACCATTAGTGAATAGTTTGATCAAAGATTCTGTAGAAGAATCCTTATTAAAAGGGGAAAATGCAGAACAGAATTTAAAATTCTCATGAAATCCAGACTTTATGGAACCATGTAAGCTGGTTCAACCCCTGAAAGTATTGCCCTGAGATAATCTTTAAGCCTTAAACCAGAAATGTCCCTAGAAGTGTTCTTAAAACCAAAGAATAGTTTAGCTTAATTAGTGAAGAACATCTGTCTTAACAATTGCACTCTTTTAAGAACTGTCAGTATGGGATCAAATTGACGACAGCAACTGCAAGGATTAGATAGGAAACTTAACGAGCAGTGAGTTTATGTTAATGGTGGAGGAACAACTTGGAAAATGAGAATGGTTGCACAACTCGAAGAATGTAATCAATGTCACTGAATTGTACATGTAGAAATTGTTGAATTGGTGTATGACAACAACAAAAATAATACTAAAAAAAGATGGTATGTCTGTATAGTTTCTGTTAGAACATGAACGCTTCGTTAAATAGACTGTAAGAATTTCGCCCCTCCCCCACTGGATCTTCTACTTACTACCTGTGCCACTTTGGTAAGCCTCTTAACCTTAATATTACCTACCTTGGAATCCTGGTGGTGCAGTGGTTAAGAGCTGTGGCTTCTAAGCAAAATGTCAGCAGTTTGAATCTACCAGCTGCTCCTTGGAAACCTATGGGGCAGTTCTACTCTGTCCTTTAGGGTTGCTAAGAGTCAGAATCGACTTGTCAGCTGTGAGTTTTTTTTTCATATGCATTAAGGTTAATAAAGTTTTAAGAAATAGTTTATTGATACACTTGTGGCTAATTAAATCCTTTACCTCCTTACTTTATAGGTTATGTGCAGAGCCTGATTAGACGAGTTGTGAATAATGTCAACATTGTTATAAATAATCTCATACTAAAATATGTTGAAGATGATATTGTTCTGTCAGTCAACATCACTTCTGCAGAATGCTATACAGTAGGTGAATTATGGGATCGTGCATTCATGGATATTTCTGGTGAGTAGTAGTCAATTACAGTGTACATTTTTCCATAAGTCAAATAGTTTTCTTGATTCTTAACCTTTTTTTTGGGCCAACTGTCTCTGATAAATCTAATGTAAGCTTTATACTTTCAGCCTGGAAAAGTGTACATATACAAAATATAGCGTACAATTTCAGGAAGTTAATAGATCCCCCCCCAGGTTAAGGATTTTATAAATTTTTAAAAGATGGTTGCTGTTATATTTAGTGTTTAAGAAAAGCATTTTCAAAACTTAGCAGTTTCTTCTCTCATTGGAATAATAATTTTCTAGAATATCCTTGAAACATGACAGCTTTACATTCTCATGATAGGTAACAGCACGCACTCTGGAATAAGGTTACTAGAGCTTGAATGATGGCTCTGCTTTTTATAAACAGTGTACTGTTAGATAAATTACTTATCCTTTCTGTGTCTCACATCTTTAAAATACGGCCATGTAAATATTTTACGAGAGATAATGCATGTGAAAGACTTAGTTTTGTGTCTGATAAACAGCAAATACTTAGTAGATGATTATTGTTGTTAATATAAAGAGAGGGAAGGAGGTACCTTGAGGACTTCTTAAAGTTGCTCCCATTTTTTATCATCTTATTTCAGTTTCTTAATTTATGTATATATATACATAGTATCATATTATTTACATAATGTATATATTTTTGTTTCTTAAAAACTCAAACGCAAAAAAGAAGAGAAAATTAAAAAGTTGAATTAAGTTAGAGATTGCTAGGATGTACTCAGAGATGGTGGTATTATAGTGTGGACTGAAGCATATTTTATTTTGGTGATCCCATAGCTATAGCTTGTGGCTAGCTGCTGACTTAAAACCATGGGCTAAGTAGATTTTGGCCTGGTTTTTACCTAGGCATTGCCAATCAATTAGGAATAAAATTACTCATTTGCCAAATATTTCATTTTCTAGTTTGATATGTTACCAGCAATTTTTCGACTGTTATCATTAATTTCTTTGTTATTGTTTAGAGTAATGCTATTTAATAAACTTTCGGTTATGATGGAAGTGTTTTATATTTTCATCATTCGATATGGTAGCCACTAGCCACATGTGGCTCTTCATCACTTTAAGTGTGGCTAGCACAGAGTTGTTGTTGTTGTTAGGTGCCATCAAGTCGGTTCTGACTCATAGTGACCCTGTTTACAACATAATGAAACACTGCTTGGTCCTGTGCCATCCTTGCAGTGGTTTGAGCCCATTGTTGCAGCCACTGTGTCTGTCCATCTTCTAGAGGATCTTTCTCTTTTTCATTGACCCTCCACTTTACCAAGCATGATCTCTCCTGATAACATGTCCAAAGTATGTGAGACGACGTTTTGCCATCGTTGCTTCTAAGGGGCATTCTGGTTGTACTTCTTCAAGACAAATTTGTTTGTTCTTTTGGCAGTCCATGGTATATTCAATATTCTTCACTGGCACCTCAGTTCACAGGTGTCCATTTTTATTTGGTCTTCTTTATTCATTGTCCAGCTTTTGCATGCATATGAGTACAACTAAGGAAATGAAATTTTAATTTTATACAGTTTTAATTAATTTATATATACATTTAAATAACCACATGTGGCTGGTGGCTACTATATCAGACAGCATAGGTTTAGAGAGTAGCAGTGAGTTTTTTAGAGTAAAATAAATAATAGATGAGTAACTAATATTTGCCGGAGCCATGGTTGCTCAGTGGTTAAATGTATGGCGGCTAACTGAAAGGTTGGTGGTTCATCCAGTGGCTCTGCAGGATAACCTGATGATCTGCTCCGGTAAAGATTACAGCCTAGAAAACTCTATAGGGCAGTTCTGCTGTCACATGAGGTCGGTATAAATTGAAATCGACTCGATGACATAGAACAACTATTGTTTGAAAAGTTCTTTTTAATATGGATTCTCAAGAATTATATTTTCTTTTAGAATTAATATTTGCTAGCTCATTGCAGAAGAGAACTGTGTAAGTTTTCCATAAATGTTCACATAAATTTATACTTAAAGCCAAAACCAAACCCATTGCCATCGAGTCATAGCGACCCTATAAGACAGGGAAGTACTGCCCCATAGGGTTTCCAAGGAGCACCTGGTGGATTCAGACTGCTTACCTTTTAGTTAACAGCTATAGCTCTTAACCACTACGCCACCAGGGTTTCCAATAAGTGTTGTAAAAATTAGGGGCAAGCTAGTTCATCTCGTTTTGACTATTTGATTCCTCGTATATAAAATGGAGATATTTGTGCCTACTTCATGAGGTTATTGGAAGATTTAAATGAGATAATAAACAAGTTCTTTGCATAGGACCTGGCATCAGGTATTAAATGCCCATTATTTGCTTCTTTATTTGTTTTCATTGCTGTTTGTAGTATAATCATTGCCTTTTTTTCCCCCTAATTTTCCTTTTTACTTAAAAAGTTTTTTTTTTCTTTTTTAGCAACTGATCTGGTGCTAAGAAAGGTTATTAATTTTTCTGACTGTACAGTTTGTCTTGATAAGCGAAATGCCAGTGGAAAAATTGAATTTTACCAGGATCCTTTATTGTATAAATGTTCCTTTAGAACTCGTCTGCATTTTACTTACGATAACCTAAATTACAAGATGCCATCTGTTATTAAAGTAAGTGTCTCTTTTTCTGGTAATTGAGCTGCATGTCTCTGTTTTGTTTTTTGGCTCTTATGCAAGCAAATATATTAAAAAACAAAAAATTAATATTATAAGAATATAAGTATATATGCTTATAAAATTTGTATTTATAATTTTGTTATTATGTATTTATATTTATGACTTTTTGTATTATGTGTTGTAGCAGAGGTATTTTGGTGACAACTTTTTTCTGTCCCTGTAGTTTCCTTTTTAGTTTATTCAGACATTTATTAGTATTTCTCTCTTCAGGTAGATAGAGGAGGTCGTATAAAAACGTGTAATTATACCCACAATTGATCAGAAATATCAATAATCTATATTTCAATTCTTATAATTTGTTCAGCATGCTCTGATAACTAATTATTTTCCCTTTTCTTTCTTAGATAACTTTGTAATGCTTGATAATGCTAATCTTTCAGTTTATTCATTCAGGAAATTTTAGCCTTTTATCTTCTTTTTCAAAATGCGTTTAAAAGCTTAGAGTGTGGGAATTTTTCAGGTAATATCTTTTGATAATTTGAAAATTTGTTGTTTTCCAGGGTATTGGTATATATTTTCAATGTGTATAGTTAGTCTCTAAGCATAAATTTTTGTCTTCTTTCATTACTTAATAGTTTTCCAAAGTTCTATTTATATATTTATATGTGTGTCTTTCCACCTATTCATTTATTTACCTTGGAAAAGAAATTCACACCATGGCTTGTGAATTTGTTAACCAAATTTTAGTATGGAATAGATTTCTATTGTTGAATTTCAAGCCTGTGACTAGTGAAGGTTTATAATGGAAAGGCTGACCGTAAATCTGAACAATAGTATTGACTAGTGTGCCTGTTTGGGTATGGCTGTTTTAAAAACTAATGGTCACTATGTATAATGCTCATTGGTTTGTTTAAATTCTGTTATTTTTTCCTTCTGGTTTTAAATTAGCTTCTTTGACAGGATGAGCATAGAAAATTATTAACTCAGTAGTATTGATGTCTCTCAGAGTTATGAGCTTACTTTCTTTAGTCTTGGATTTCTAGTAAAGTTGGGGAATGTGAAGGTAAATTAAAGAAATATTTTGAAAGCAAGTGATGGATACGTGGAAATTTTACTATATAAAATCTTATTGATCATTAGTATAAATTTAATTAACTACTCTAGAATGGGACTAAATTATAGGAAAATAAAAATAAATGAATTTAAGGAAAAACTTAGTCTTGGCATATAAGTAAGTTTGTGTTCTCAAAATTGATTAGCTGTGCCATTTTGTTTTAAAGGTAGTTGTACATGTAAATTGCATAAACAGACTTGTTGACATGTAGTTCTTGACTCTGGTAATCACCAGATAGGAAATCTATTATGCTCAACTGAAATCAATTTATTTAGTATTAATACTATTGTGATGTAAGTTTTGCTGTTTTGGATTAGAGCCATAATTTTTCCAACTCTTAGTCCTATCCTTATCACATTATTGCTGTCCTTAAATATGAGTGTATTAAAAAAATTGCCTACTTGTTGAACAAAAAATATATATATTTTAATCATATTTATTTTATTATTATTTAAGTTAGATTTTAAAAAATGTTTCTCTGGCCATTTGTTCTTTTAAATATCTGTTTATGTTCTTTGTTCTTTTTTCTACTGGAGATTAATTTCACTGATTTTGAAGAGTTTTTTTTTTTTTAAATATATTGATAGATTCTCTGTCATTGATTCTACTAAGACTACTTTACCTTTAGTGCTGTTGCTACATAACAGTATTTAAAAGGATGTGGCAGATAAATCTGTAACAAGAGCTTGGCAGGCTTGCACTGTACATGCCTTCCGTGCCCTGTCCCCTCCATATTTTTTTTTTTTATCTCTTCATGGTCTATTTAGTGTATGGTTTTTAGATCAGTTTTAAGAAATCTGTACTCATATTTGAAATGCTTTATGACTTTGTCTTTCTGTCCTATATAGAACTTTCTCCCCACCTCCAATATGACTTTTGTGATTTCTGTCCTGAAAATATGATGACTACCATTATTTCTATTTTATTTTAAATACCAGTTAGTCAAAATAAACCTTCCAAGAGGCTTTATGGCTTAATTGGTTTTATTCCATGTTTGTATAACAGCAAGAAAGCATTACACTGTAGCTGTGTATATTCTTTGCTGTCTCTTTTTTTAAGGAGAACTTTGATTACTGCTATGTATCTGATTTGTTAGTATTTAATCTTCTTTCTTATAATTGATTGAGGTTATAAATTTGTCATTTTTAAATCTCTCAATTTCTCTGAAAAACTTTCTTAGACATATATTTCAGCTGGTTTTCCATATTTGAGAATAAAAATTTTATTCCTATTTCCATAGTCATAATGTTAATATTTTCATCACTTAACATGTTTTTAGGATGTATATGTATTCTTTTTGGTTAATAAAACTGGAAAGAGCAGTTAAAATTTTACTAAAATGATGTAATGAAACTTTCATTATTCTTGGTTTAGACAGATCTATTTTTTGGTATTATACAGCTTTATAGAGTAGTCTTTTGTTTGTAGAATTTATTTTCTTTCTGGAATAGTTTATCTGGAAATCTAGTGTGAATATTTCTTCTCATTATCATTTCAATTTGCATCCATATCATATAGGGTAATACAGTTGCTATGTAAAGTTTATTCATGATCATAGCAAAATTTCTTTCATTTCTAAGATTTTGGACAAAATATTTTGGCTTAACTATCAGAATTATTTGAGACATTGGTATTTCTCTTATGATATGTCATTTTATAACTTAAAAATTTTCTGCTTATGTTACAAAGTACTCCCTTAAAACGTGTTTCTGTTTTTCAAAATAGATTCACACCTTAGTTGAGAGTTTGAAACTTTCTATCACAGATCAACAACTGCCTATGTTTGTCCGTATAATGCAACTTGGAATTGCTCTTTATTATGGAGAAATAGGCAATTTTAAAGATGGAGAAACAGAGGGACCTACCTGTCACAATAAAGATATGTTAGGAAACATTACAGGTAACTATAACAAAAAGTTTATTTTACAACTGTTGTTCTCACAAGGTGTTTTACCAATGGAAACTATAAAACATTAGATTGAGTTTCGCAGTACACTAATGTGATGGGATGATTGTATTTGTTTTGTTTGACACTACTTTGATTTTTTTCTTTTCTCCATGCTAGGATTTTTTTCCTTTTGTGCTAAAAACAACTTTAATATTTCTAATAGGTATGTGTTCTGAATGTATATTTTATAAAAATTAAGGTTGTGCAACTTCAGGATTTCCTAGGACTTATTAGTGACTAGTAATGATAGTATTGGTAATTTTTCTGCAAGGGGTTATTTAACTAACTAATTAGATTTTTTAGTTCTATTAATTAATGATGTTTATGCTTCATTGATAGATACCTAATGGGTTAATTATTCAATTCATTACACTTTTACCAGGACATTATACTTGATAATGTAGAAAAATACAGAGAATGTTCCCTTCTATAAAAATGTTAAGGTTCAATAAGGTGGACAGACACATGAACAGTTGAAGTATGATGTATGGTAGAATGTCCAATAAATAGAAGTAGGAATGATCTGAAGTAGAAGTATGAAAGGGATGATGGATGTTGACTTGGTATCAGGCCTGAGACCCAGGAAAAGTTTTAAGAAGATAATTAATTTCCATAGAAATTATATTAATTTATAATGTTATAAATTAATGTATAATTTATAAATTTTGTATATTAGTTACATAGAGCCTTAGGAGAAGGACATTTAAAACTTAGGGGCAAATAACCCACTTAAAAAATGAGCAAAGAATTTGAATAGCTATTTCACCATGGAAAATATACAAGGAGCCAACAATAACATGAAAAGATGCTCAAGATTATTAATAATTAGGGAAGTGAAAATCAAAACCACAATGAGATACCACTTCACACCCACTAGGATAAAAACACCCGAAACATGTTGTTGTCATCGATTCTGACTCATAGTGATCCTATAGGACAGAGTAGAACTGCCCCATAGGAAGCAGCTGGTGGATTCGAACTGCCAACCTTTTGGTTAGCAGCCGAAGCCTTAACCACTGTGCCACCAGGGCTCCCCAACTAGGATAGCTATGATCAAAAAAGACAAATAATAACAAGTGTTAGTGAGGATGTTGAGAAATTGGAACCTTGCACACTGATGATGACAATGTAAAATGGGGCAGCCGATTTAGAACCATCTGGCAGTTCCTCAAAAATTTAACCGTAGAGTTACCATATGATTCAGCAGTTCTACTCCTAGGTATATACTCAAGAGAAATCGATAATGGATGTCCACATAAAAATTTGTATATGAATGTTTATGGCAGTGTTATTCATAATAACCCGAAAGTGGAAACAACACAAATGTTCGTCGGTTGTTGAATGGATAAACAAAATGTGAACTATCTAGAAAATGGAATATTATTATTTAGCCATAAAAAGGAATGAAGTACTGATACATGCTGTAACATGTATGAACTGTGAAAACATTATCCTAAGTCAAAGAAGCCAGTCACAAAGGACCACATGTTGTGTGATTCCATTTATATGAAATATTAATAATCGGCAAATGTATAGAGGCAGAAAGTAGATTGTGGTTACCAGGAGCTGGATGAGGAAGGAGTAACTACTAATTCATATAGGTTTTGTTTTTGGGGTGATTAAATGTTCTAAAATTAGTGGTGATTGTGTACAACTTTGTGAATATACTTTAAACTATTGTATACTTCAAAAGGATGAATGTTACGATATTTGAATTATATTGCAATAAAAATATTCTGATTACCTTACAAACACTAGGGAACAACAGTAACAAGTGTATAAGAATATAAAACATATCTTTATCTCGCACTAGACAGTTAATTCCTTTTAGATGATGAACTCCTGAGATAGGGACAGTGTGGAACACCTAGAACAAAACCTAGCACACTGAACGTTTTCAGTTAATTTTTCTCCATCGTACTAGTTTTAAAAATTTCAAATATATAGAAAAGTTAAAAGTTTTATACAAGGACATATCTGTATTCTACAGTTAATGTTTTATTACATTCATTTTATCACATGTCTGTCCATCTGACATCCCTGTCTCCATTCAACCAGTTTATTTGGTATCTTTCAAAGTAAGTTACCAACAGTACACTTCATCCCTAGACTTTAGCTGTATGTCATTAACTAGAGTTTATATTTGTTAATGGTTCTTTTTATTTTTTTTTTTTTGAAGGTAAAATTTAAAAAGTGAAATGCACAAGTCTTAAGTATACTACTCAACAAGTTTTGAGAAATGCATGCATCTATGTGACTCAAAACACTCATCAAGGCATAGATAATTAACATCTTCCTCCAAATTTTCCTCTTACCCCTTTCCAGTCACTCTGCCTCTCACACCCACTCCCCTCAGGAAATACTGTTCTGAATTTTTTTTAAACCATGGATTAATTTTGCCAATTTTAGAATTTCATGTAAATGGAATCATACAGTATGTACTCTCTTGTGAAACTCACCTTTCGTTAAGCATAATAATTTTGGGATTCACCTATGTTCTTGGATATGTCAGTCCTTTCCTTTTTATTGCTAGGTAGTGTTACCTTGTATTAACATGCTGTAGTCTATTTAGCCATCCCTCTGTTGATGGACACTTGGACTCTTTCCAGATTTTAACTGTTATCAATAAAGCTTTAACAGACATTCTCGTACAAGTCTTCTGTAAACTTGTGATTTTCTTTCTCTTGGGTAAATACCTAACAGTAGATTTTTTCAAGAAACGACCAGGCCTTTTAATCAAAGTGGTTGTACCATTTTACATTCCCGTCAACAACGTTTGAGAGTTCCAGTTGCCCCACATCGTTGCCAGCATTTGGTTTGTCAGTGTTTTTTACCTTTTGCCGTTGAATAAGTATGTTGTGGTGTATCATTGTGTTGTGGTATGATCATTTCCCTGATGAGTGATCATTTTAAACTTTTTCATGTGATTATTGTGAAGTGTATGTTATATATTCTTCCATTTTAAACCTTTTTTTCCCTATTATTAATTCGTAGAAGTTCTTCTTACTTTCTGAAGTTCTTACATTTTAAATCCTTTGATATGTTTTAGGAATATTTTCCTCCAGCCTGTGACTTGCCTATTGAGTTTTTAATAGCAAAAGTTTTATGTTGTGATGAAATACAATTTCTAAATTTTTCTTACGGCTATTGTCTTTTGTGACCTGCCTAAGAAAGTGACCCAATTTTTCTAGAATTTTAAGAAAGTGGAGAATGCAACTCCACTGTTAGGTTCCAAAGGAGTCTGAGTTAGTTTTCTCATTTGTCTGAATCAGGGATTTTTAACCTTTTGTATGTGCCAAGGACTCCTTTGACATCTAGTTAACTTGTGAACCCCTTCTCAGAAGGTTTTAAAGCAATCTGATATGATGTACCTTGGTGTCATTTTCTTCCTCATACTTTACTTGGGATTCATTGAGCTTTTTAGATCTGTAGGTTTATAACTTTTGGCTATATTTGGAAAAATGTTAGCCATTATTTCTTCAATTTTTTGATCTTTTTTTTAAATTCCCCTCTCTCCTCCTTTTAGGACTGTTAATTGTATATGTATTAGACTGCTTGAAGTTGTTCAAGAGATCTTACTAATACTCTGTTCATTTTTCTTTTATTTCTCTGTTTCATTTTGGATATTTTCAATTTCTGTCTTCAAGGTGACTAATCTTCTGCTGTGTCTAATCTGCTGTTAATCCCATCTAGTTTATACTTCAGTTTGGGCCTTTAAAAAAGATCTTCTATGTCTGTCTTTAACCTTTTCATGCTTTCTTGAACATATGTATTTTATTTATATAGTTGTTTTAATGTCCTTATTTACTAATTCTGTGATCTGTGTCATTTCTGGGTCTGTTTCTATTGATAGACTTCTTTCTCATTATGGGTCATATTTTTCTGTTTCTTTGTTTGCCTGATAATTTTTAAGTAGAAGCCAGATATTGTGAACTGTGCTTTTTTGGGTGCTGGATATTTTTGTATATAAGCAATTAAGTTATTGGAATAGTTTGATCCATTTGAGGCTTGCTGTAAAGCTTAAATGGGATCAGAACAGCCATTAGCCTAGGTCTAATTTTGTTCTGACTCATAGCGACCCTATGGGACAGGGTAGAACTGCCCCAGAGGGTTTCCAAGGAGCATCTGGTGGACCTTTTGGTTAGTAGCCATAGCTCGTAACCACCATGCTGCACGATGGCAATGGGTTTGTTTTTACAAATTTTGTTCTACCCTTCTGAGTGCACTGCCTGAAGCCCAGTGAATTACAAGGATTTTTCTTTCTGACTGATGGGGGCACAGACTATTCTCCATGCTATGTGAACTCTGGGAATTGTTCCCTTTGCTCCTTTCTGGTGATTCTTTTCATGGTAGTTTCCTCACATGCAGGCTCTGATCAATACTCAACTGAGTACTCGGGGAAGCCTGTGCCGATCTCAGGAGGTCTCTTTCTGATCAGCTTTCTTTTGTTTGCTACTGTGCCATTCAAACTCTAGACATCATAGACTTTCCAGACTCCTTACTCTTGTCTCATCGTCTTTGTTTCTTGGCTGTGGCTTAGAAACTCATTTCAGGTAGTAATTTGGGCGGTCTGTCTTTTGTTTCCCATCTCTCAGAGATCACTGTCCTTCATTGCCTGTTTTCCAGTGTCTAAAAGTCATTATTTCATATATTTTGTCTTTTTTATTGTTTTTTTCAGATTGTGGGGTAAATCTGCTCTCTATTATTTCTTGTTGGCTAGATACAGAATTCGCGAATGTTTTAAATGCGTGTAGTAAAATATATAGAATTACAAAAGAAACTATATTGAAATACAGTAAAGAAATACTTAAGAAATTGTAATATAGTAATGTATGTGAATTTATATTAACACAGTAAATAATGAGCTATAGCAATAGCTCTGATAAACCTGACCAAACCTGTTGCTGTTGAGTCAATTCCGACTCAAAGCGACCCTATAGGACAGAGTAGAACTACCCCATAGGGTTTCCAAGGAGCGCCTAGTGGATTCGAACTGCTGACCTTTTGGTTAGTAGCCAAACTCTTAACTGCTACGCCACCAGGGTTTCTGTAGGTCTAATGGCTATCGTAATTTCCAAGTAGTAGTAAATATAAATGAAATTTTGAGATAGCCATAACTTTTACATGATGTAATATTTGTCATTTCTATAGGTGTTGGAAACTGTGGTGGCATAGTGTTTAAGAGGTGCGGCTGCGAATCAAACGGTCGGCAGGTCAAATCCACCAGGCCCTCCTTGGAAACTGTATGGGGCAGTTCTACTCCGTCTTACAGGGTCGCTATGAGTCGGAATCGACTCGACAGCAGTGGGTTTGGTTTTTGGTTTTATAGGTGTTAGTGTCATAGGTACTGCTAATATAACTGTAATTTGCTACCTACATTTATAATTAAAAGAATTCTAGATTTTAGTTAAATAATGTATATTTTCATATTGAAATTCACAGAGTTCCTTAATTCTTTCCAAGGCTTCAGATTAAGATGTGCTGTTCCAAGGGAAAGAGTGTTTCAGGAAATTACGACCAGATATCAGGGAGATGCTTTTTTCTTTTCTGGGCTCTAATTGATTCTTTTTACAAGGCAGTGAGCAAGATTTAGAACTTCAAAAGCATCTTTCATCAGACCAAAAAAAAACCCACCAAATTCATTGTCACCAAGTTGATTCTGACTCATAGTTATCCTATAGGACAGAGTAGGACTGCCCCATAGAGTTTCCAGGGAGTGGCTGGTGGATTTGAACTGCCGACGTTTTGTTTAGCAGCCATAGCTTTTAACCACTGTGCCACCAGGGCTCCTTTTTCATCAAAGTCTGTCTTCGTTTTTACTTAAGGTCATATTAAATAAAAAATATAGTTACCGGTTTCTCAGGCCTCTTTTGGCCTCTCTTTTGCTTCCAAAGCTCAAGCAGTAGATACGCCTTCTCTTTTAAAAGGAAAGTTACAAAGAAGTCCAGAGTCCATTTCTGTGGACCCAGCCTGTTCACTGCTTCCCTGGGTTGAGGTGACTTGACGTCCTATTTTATAACCAAGATGATAGTGATGATATCCAATTTGAAACATTTTATTGTTGTTGTTATTAGGTGCTGTCGAGTCAGTTCCAACTCATAGTGACCCTATGTACAATAGAATGAAACACTGCTCAGTCTTGCACCATCCTCACAATTGTTGCTGTGTTTGACATCTTATTAGGGACAGTTAATAACCTTCATTATTTATCTAATAGTAACTTACATAATTTTATGGTTAAACCACATGTAAACCATGTATAAATATTATGCAAAACTTTTTCTGGATTTATAACTTTAATTATTTTTAAGGTCTGTTAATATTGTATTTTAGGTGCTGTAATTACCGTATTTTTACGCAAATAATGCACACCTTCTCCATTTGTTTGCCAACCGCACCCACCCCTCACAAGGTATTTTCATAAGCCCTGCTCTGTAAATATTTTTTACGTGTTGCTGTAAAAAGAAATTAGCACGTTTACAAAAATACCTTGTGGGAGGAGGGCATGCTTGGCAAAAAAATCGAGAAGGTGCATGTTACTTATGTAAAAATACAGTACTGTTTATCAAGCCTTTCCCTTTCCAGATGAAAGAAGAATTGCCATATGGTAAATGGCCTTTTGTCACAACCTATAAGTGTAGGATTTTCCAAGGGTCTCTTGGTATAAAGAAGTTATGAAATTTTTCTAGCCTGAAAACCTTGGAAGTGTACCTGAATGAGGGTGGTATTTATAGGAATGTATATATTCACAGATTTGACCATAGAGAACAGATATACTTGAGTCTGCTGGACAGTGCTTATTTCACGAATTTAATAAAATAATGTGTTATTTCCCCCCTGAATTCCATGATGGTATGCCTGTTTAACTTGTATTGTTAAGAGACTTGGATGGAATTTGTTTTACAAAGGTAGTGTTTTATGATGGAATAAATTAAAAGAATTATTGGAATCTAAATCCTTCATCTGCCAATTTGTAATCAAATAAAATTTCTTTGCTATAATTTTCTTATCTGTAGAATAGGAAAAATACATTTATCTTACCCGCTAGTAAGAAAAGAGTCACCAACAGTGTTTTTCTTAGCTACATATACAAGTCATTTCATTATAACATTTACTTTAGTTTTTTGTTTTTATCCTTTGGGATAATTTCTTGTTTTGGAGAATGCATTTGCCTAGGAGCACTTGTCATTCTCTTTCTTAATTGAGTGCATCAGGAAATTGAGGACTTTCAGTTATTGAGCACATTAGGTTTATTTTGGGCAGATAAGTTTAAAATTTTTTTAAAAAAAATAATGAGTGAAGTATTAAAGAATGAATTTATTCTTTGTACTTACCAAGTACATTTTAAAGATAGGTGCATTTGATAAACTACTCTCTATATAGTATTAATTTTAACCTTTGAAATAACATTGACATAGTACAATGTATAGAAATGTGAGAGTGATAATGCTAATTGTTGGTTTCAAATAATAATAACCAATGCATGATTTAGTCATAACTTATATGTAGAAAGAAGGATGTAGGAGGAACATTTTAATAGAATTTTATATTCCTATTTTTTCTCTCAGTTAAATTCTCTAGCTTGATTTATTTAAAATGGCTTTATTTTGATTAATAGGTGCTGAAGATGAAAGAAGAATAGATATGCAGTATCCTGCTCAGTACAAAACCCAGGAGTTGTATTCACAAGATGATGAGCAGCCTCAGGGATGGGTATCGTGGGCCTGGTCATTTGTGCCTGCAATTGTGAGTTATGATGATGGTGAGGAAGACTACCTTGGAAATGATCCTGCATCAACCACGCATCAGCAAAAAGCACAGACTTTGAAGGATCCTATTGTTTCTATAGGATTTTATTGCACAAAGGCTACTGTAACTTTCAAAGTAGGTTTCCTTTCTCTTGCTATTCATATGCCTGTCAACTTTTATGCTTAAATTTGAATTACTAGTAAGGATCTAGCTTAAAGTTTGTTTTGTGCTTAGTAGATGTAAAAGAGTCTAATAATGCTTACTTCTTGAAATTATATGGCCTTCATTTGAAATCTTTGCATTTTAATTCCTTTCTGTCTTCTTAAGGAGCCCTGGTGGCACAGTGGCAAAAGCGCTTGGCTGCTAACCAAAAGGTCTGTGGTTCGAACACTCCAGCCCCTTCACAGGCGAAAGATGTGGCACTTTGCTTCTGTAAAGATTTACAGCCTTGGAATCCCTTTGGGGCAGTTCTACTTTGTTCTGTAGGGTTGTTATGGGTCAGAATAAACTCAGTGGCAGTGAGTTTTTGGTTTTTCTGTCTTCTTAAAGCCTTCTCCACTGTTCTTTTCTATCAGCTGCATGGACAGTTTTCCCCTCACTACTGGATCATTTAGTTGGCCTGCAACATGCCTTTATATTTCTATTAAAGTAGAAATACTCATCAAAAATCTCCCTTGAATTCATGTACTCCTTCAACTACTGTTCCATCTCTGTGCTCTTTTGTAACAGAGTTTCTTTAAAGAGTTGTCTGTGTACATTTTTTCTCTTCTGTCAGCTTTTATTCACTGCTCAAAACAGTCCGATTTTTTATCAAAGTGCTCTTCTAATTCTTTTTCAGCACTACTAACATACTTTCACCACTTCCTGTATTAAAAAAAAAACATGTAAAATTTATTATATACCCAAAAGAGGGTATATAAGGTATGTGGACAGGTTCTTCAACTTTAATGCGTGTGGGAATCAGTTCGGGAGCTTGTTAAGCATGCTCATTCCCAGGATGGGGATTCAGTCAGTCTAGTGTGGGCTCAGTAATGTGCGTGTTTGACTAACATTCCAGGTAACACTGATGCAGATGTCATCCAACCACACTCTGGGCAACGTTTTTTTAAAATATTTTTTGAAAATATATAAGGAAACCAAAATAGCAAATACCACTAGGCTAGGCATTGTTTATATTTTTGAAAATTTCTTTAATGTCTGGCTTAATAGAAGACAACTGTACAGTATTCCCATATCTGCTTCTGCATTCAATCTGTTGTGAAGTGTTTTGGTTGAAGTATATTAAGAAAGTCTGTCCTCACAGAGATATTTATTTGGAAAATGAAAGTGTATTTTAATTGGATTTTCAGAAAATTGTGGATGTTCTTTTTGGATACTACACCAAAACTCAGTAAGTGGTAATTTCTTTAAGTTTAGTTGTATCTCCAGCACATGGAAATTCCCTGGTATGTAGTAGGCATTCAGTAAATATTTGTTGAATAAATGCATCTATGCATCTGTCTTTCCATCATCTATCCATTCACCCATCTCCTTGTCTGCTTTCCATCTTCTAAAAATTTATGGACTCCTCTTTCAGTTTTTATTTCCCCTCTAATTTTATTTGTCTTTGTGGGTTTATTCTTTCATGGAGGCGGATTTCTGAAGGAGATAAACCATGTATCCAACCTGTGAAGTAGTATTACAGGTATCATTTCAGGCCAAGTGCTAGATTCTGCAGGTATAGCAATGAAAAAAAAAATGACTTTCCTGGTCCCATGGTATTTTTAATTTAGCTTGGATTGTTTGTTAACTGCCTGAAATGAATTTTTTAAATTTGTAATAATAGCTATACAGTTTATAACTGCAGCAGATTATAGGTTAAAATGTATTTTAAAGTAAATATTCTTTAAAAGCTTTTCTAGTTAGAATCATTTAGTATTGTTTTCTAAGCTGGCAAAAGCTTAAAAATATAAACTGTGACTTTCGATATAAGCTTATGATTGTTTTAAAAGTCTTTTTCTTTTGGTTATGGTTAGGTACAGTAATGATAATTCATGTATTAGTCGTGTTACTTTATCACCATCATGTATTACTTCTGAATTCTACTGAAACAATTGTAATTGATGTTCACTGATTTAGCTTTGGTTTAATTAAAGGAATGTGGATGAGTCTGCAGAATTAATAATGGATAAAATAAAATAATCTTTAAAAACAGAATAAAAAGTCAACTGTTGCCAACTATTGTTAGATATATTGCTAGTTTTTGATGATCAGAATAAAGTACTTACTTTTAACCTAAGTTTGTGAGAACAGTTAAGGATTGCTTAATATTGTTTTTTCCTAGTGATTTTTGCCTGTTTACTTTAAATTTGAAATTATTCTGGTACATTTCTATTAACTTCTTTGATGATAAAAATTGTACTAAACTGAGTTAGTCAGAATACGCATCTATGTATAAAACTTTTATAGACTTTCTTGGCAGTATATGTCCCTGATTTATATATCTTTTTAAAAATTTGAAATATTTATGTTTGTCTAAAGTTTCTCTAAGGGAAATATGTTGCTATTTAGGAGGAAAACATTAGAATTCATTGTTCGCTTTGCTTTTGAAGAATGTATGGAATTAATTTGGGGCTCATATTTTGGTCAGAAAATTAGGTCATGTTTCTACATTAGCATTCTGAACAGTTGATATCAGTCCAACAAAAATCATGCCAAATTAAATGTAGCTTTTTATAATAATGTTGAAAATTGTTCCTGTAATGTTTCAGTCCTTTTAATCAATTAATTGCTTTTTCTCTACAATAATTGTAGACAGCTGAAGGGTGATCAAGTTTAAAAAATTCCATTTTGCTTAAGCATTTTAGGTTAAATGTTCTTTAAAACAATTATTTTTACAGCACTGTGTATACCAGTACTAAAAAGTCCAATAAATAAAGTTTTATATTAAATGAAAAATATACAAAAAACTCTTTACTATCAGATATTAGACTAAATAGATTATTCTTAATATAAAGAGGCTATGATGCTTAAAATTGTAACTTTTCAATTCAGTAATTTTTACTTGGCCTAAGTTAAACATATATATGTATTAATCGTAATCTTTGACTTGGTGTTTATGTTTGAAGAATATATCAGTTTCATAAGAGTAGGGTCAAATCATTGACAAACATAGGCAGAGTACCTTTTTTTAAAAAAACAAAGCTTTTTATTTTGAAATAATTTTAGATTTATGGAAAAATTTTAAAGTTAATACAGAGAGTTCATGTATACTCCTCACCCAGTTTTCCCTATTGTTAACATCTTATGTTGTTGTGGTACGTTTGTCAAAACTAAGGAGCCACCATTGTTAACTGAATTTCATAATGTTATTTTTCTAGAATCCAATCCAGGATACCCCATTACATTTAGCAAAGTACCTTTTAATAATAATTTAAATTATCTAGTTGTTAATACATACAAATAATATGTTGTAAACTGTATGAGAGCAGGAATTTTTTTTTTCCATCAGCATCTAAATTAGTACTTGTTATCTAGCTGGCAGTCAGTAAGTGCTTTTTGCACGACTAAGTGAATCTGTGTGAGTTATGAGACATGCTTTTAAAATGAACACCGATGCTCATAGCTCCCTCATAAGAACTGCTGTTGTTGTGTGCTGTCCAGCTGATTCTGACTCATAGTGACCCTGTAGGACACAGTAGAACTGCCCCATAGGGTTTTCTAGGCTATAATCTTTATGTGAGCAGATCACCAGGTATTTTCTTCCTCAGAGGGGCTTGTGGATTCAAACCACTGACCTTTGGGTTGTCAGCCGAGCTCTTAACCACTGCACCACCAGGGCTCCTTTAAGAAGAACTCAAAACCATACCAGACTCACTGTAGTCGAGTCTGTTCCAACTCATAGTAACCCCATAGGGTTTCCAAGGCTGTAAATCTCTATGGAAGCAGACTGCCATATCTTTCTCTTGAGGAGCTGCTGGTGGTTTCGAACCGCCGACCTTTCAGTTAGTAGTTGATTATTTTAACCAGTGTGCCACCAGGGCTACTTTTCATAAGAACTAGAAGATAACAAAACTGTTGACTCTATTTGCGTTTCTTCTCAAAGTATTTTATCTTTTAGTTTGAAATAGGGAAAATTTTTGGAAATGATTAACTAAACATGGTTGACTTCATCAGTGAAAAAATTAATTGATGTTATAATCATGTGAATTTTTGGCAGAATATAGGAGGTATTTTATTACAGTGGGACTGTTACATATACACAGTTTTCACATTTTGGAGCAATATTAAGAAAAAAGAGCTAAATAAAAATAAGATAGTATTTTAATTCTCTGTGAGCTGAGACTAACATATTCATCCTTATTACTGTGGATAATCTGTTACAGTGGGTTTTTTTTGCACCTGTTTTCCTGCTTAATAATTAAATTTCTCCAATCTTAAAATTGGTCTTATTTTTATCAGCTCATCATAGTGATGACATTTTATGGCCATTTAATACTAATTTTGACCTAATATGCTTATTGTTTCTTAGCTCACTGAAATGCAAGCTGAGAGTAGTTATTACAGCCCTCAGAAAGTAAAATCTAAAGAAGTATTGTGTTGGGAGCAGGAAGGAACTACAGTTGAGGTAATCTTTTAACATTGAACACACATATAAATATATCTTTTGATTGGTCCTTACAAATTAGTATTTCCTAAATACAGTTTTCTAATCATATGTAACATATTTAAAAGTATTTATATTTATAGTTTTATATTTCTATTTTACTAGTCAGTAATATTGGTTAAAATAATAATTTAATGAAGATTTTACTGTAATATGCAACATTTCTTTATTGTTTCATTTTCTTCATTTAACTTGTGTGCACCCATATGTATATGTGGATGTATATGTGTGTATTAACATTCATGAAATGTTAATCTTTGAGGATACAAAAGTTAGAGGACACAAAGACAAGTAAGACATATTTTGCTTCAGTAAAATTAATGATTTATGGAGAATAAATTTACAAAAGTCAGCTCTTAAAGATGTTTGACTAATTTAGAAATTCTATAAGGAAAGCCTGTAACATTTTATTAAATTCAAATTCTTCTTTCTAATATGTTAACTTTCTTTTTACAGGCCCTTATGATGGGAGAACCTTTCTTTGATTGCCAGATTGGTTTTGTAGGTTGTCGAGCCATGTGCCTTAAAGCAATTATGGGTGTTAAAGATTTTGAAGAGAATATGAATAGAAGTGAAACAGTAAGTCAAAATCTTCTTTAAATTTTTTTTTTTTTTAAGATGAGATAAATGAGTAGAAGTGAAACAAATTTTTTTTTTTTCCTTTTTTTGGGTAGGATACATGTATATTAAAATGCTTATTGAAGTGCTTAACCATATAAAATGTGTTAGACTACATACATCTTTGGCTTAGGAGTGGAGCTTTACTGTTTTTTCCTATAATAAATTATAAAGCTCAGGGTAATATAGAAAGTTGGTAGTTTTTAACACCTGAACAGTTAGTTTCAAATACTTACCAATTCATAAATGTTTCACCTTTCTTGTTTATAGCAGCCAGTTTGAGTTCCTGTTTAGTTTGTAAAAATATTCTTTGCCAAATAGGCAATGAAAATAGAAACAGTATTCCTTGTCTTTTTACAGGACCGTAAGTTGTAGTGATTTCTTTTGCCTACTGAATGTCTGTTAAAAACAAACCTCAGGCGTAATGAGTTTTCCACTTGTTTAAAAATTCTGCGTTTGTTTTTAGGAAGCCTGCTTCTTCATTTGTGGTGAAAATTTGAGTACGAAAGGTTTGACATACCTTACAAATTCATTATTTGATTACCGAAGCCCAGAAAATAATGGTACTCGTGCAGAATTTATCTTAGATGCTGCTCATCATAAGGTCAGAGAACATACATTTCAGCCAAATTCTAGGCTGTGTTTGGGTAGACACATTGTGTGGATATTTGTGATTGGCGTCTTTCCTCTCAAATAATATCTTCTGAATGCTAATTTTTCATGGAAGCATTTAGAATGTTTTTGTCTAGCTTCTGTGTTTAGAAAGGCTCGAGGTGTGCACAGAGAGCCTCTGCTTTTCTTTAGAGTGTAACCACAGTTTGTTTGTTTATCCATGCCCTACTGTGAAAATAATCATGGAGGAAACATGCAGAATTTTCTCTGTTAATGTTGATTAATTTCTGCTGTCTGGGACTGATGGGAAGAGATGGAGAATTTCATTTTTTATTATGTATACTTTTTAGTATTGTTTGAATTTTTCATGTGAGATAATCATGTACTTTTGCATGGAATAAAGTAAAATATTCCAAAAAAGTTACCTGAAGATTAAATGTAATAGAATAATTTGCTTTTAACTGATTATTATTAAGATTTAATTTCAAAGTTGAAAGTAAAGAATTTAATGTTGACCTGCCTAATTAACATATATTTTGAATATTTTAGTATATCTTGAGTATTTGAACTGTTTCATGTAAGGGTAGTGAAATATTTAAGGATTAACTCTATTTGAAAGTATACATTATTAGACAGTTTTGTGATGGTGATAAAGGTCAAGAGTGTACTACCTACTCCATTAAAGGTATTCATTAACCAGACATTATTGATAAAGTGGTGAAAATGTCTAGTAGAATTATAGATGTCCTTTTGTGTGGTCTGTAGTAGAAGTAGCATTACCTTTCTTAGAAGTGAGTTCTTTGGATAACCTCTGTTCTTTTGTTTTGGTAATTCTTTGAGTTGATACACATTCTGTTTAAGGTTATGTGTCTGATTCTAGACCTGTGGAATTTAAACTCAGAAGTCTGATACAATGTTTGTTCTGTTTGCTTTGCTTTGTTGGCAGGAGACATACACTGAGATAGCTGGAATGCAAAGGTTTGGGGCTTTCTACATGGATTACCTGTATACAATGGAGAGTACTAGTGGTAAAGGTACTGGCATCTTTCCTGTGTGTTTACCTTTTATTGAACAACAGAAACAAAAGCTTCTTTAGATTCAATTGGTCCTTGCCTGGTTGTACTCTGTTATATCAGATTTACCTTCTGGTACTTTTAGGAATGGTTTAATTTTATGACATGGTAGAATTTCCTTAGATTTTCAGCATTTTTAATCCTTTCTTTGTGCAGATGATTGAGAAGACATATTGTGTAACCAACTAGAATTAGTTCTCATATGTACCAAAAGTTAAAATTTCAGTAAATCAAATTTCATATTACATTAAATTGTCAGATAGAATCAACATTTCCTTTTTCTGTATTAAGTACATTTTGGAGGTTATATAGATCTTTTTATTAAAAACAAGAGTTTATTTTAAACAAAAAAATAGAAATAAATTCTTCCACAGACTATGACACATAGTCTTTTCTTATTTTATTATGTGCTTTATTATTATATTCATATTTTGTTATGTTAGCAAACAAATGATGTCATTAAAAATTGAACCACTTGATATTTTATGTACACATCAGTATACCGTATTGTACTTATGTCAGGTTTTTGCATATTGAAAAGTTAGTGAAAATAGGTTTACATCTTTTTGGTTAACTGTTCATATTTTTAGAAGTGATTTATATATGCCATGTGATGAGTTAGGTAGTGTGAATGCAGAGAGGCCCAAATTATTTCTTAAGAAATCAATAGGTAGTGTTTAACTATGCATTTAAATATATGATTATAATACAGCATGTTAAGTATAGTAGTATAAATAGTCTAGATAATAAAGTGACTACTTTTGTCTGTGGGGTTTCATGGAGGAGGTGATCTTGAAGGATTAGTAAGTTTTTGCTAAATTAACACAGAAAGAAAGAACAGTAATTTTCTGCCTCCTCCTTTTTTTGTATTCAACTTCTAAATGTTGATGCTCTCATTGATTAATCCCTGGATTCACTTCTTTCTCTAAATTGCCTCCTGAGGTAATCTCATTCTTTTTTAGGATTTAAATAGCATTTGTATGTTGAAGGTCTGTGGGTGATGGAGTTGGTTTGCATTTGACTACTAATCCATCCAGCGGCATGGCAATCTGCTTCTGTAAATATTGTAGCCAAGAAAACTGTCTGGCAATTCTACTCTGTAACACATGGGGTTGCTGTAAATTGGAATAGACTCAATGGCAGTGGGTTTGGTTTTGTTTGCTTATATATTGTTGATGTTCATATTTGTATTTTTAGTTAAAACCTCTCCTTTAAGATTCAGAATTAAATATCCAGTGCATACTTGGCATCCTGCTTGTGTCTTAAAAATATCTCAAAACTTACTATGTCTAAAATTGAATTATTTATGTTTCTATGACCACCTACTACCTACACCTAAGATAAATTAGTAGTAAAATGCAGTGTTCTCCAAAGCCCCCCATATTCCAGTCCATGTAGAATTGTTGGATATAAGCCAGTTAGGTATTATAGAATAATTTTCTAAGAAAGACCGATTTGCTTTTATAGTACTTCTTATAACATTAAATAGATAACAGGAATAATTGTTTTTTTTGATAAAATCTTATCATATGCATAGAGAAAATCTTACCATATGCCTGTATCTAGCTGTAAAAAGGGGGCCATGTCTGGCCTCCTCTAACTTCACAAGGGGAAAGGAGAACCAAGATCAATAGCCCAAGGCTGATTCGTATGAGGTGGAGGTCAGAGATGCCTCCTCTCTTCGCTGTCTTTCCCAACCCTGACACCAGTCTTCCCTCCCACAGCACTCTCTACTGGGTTCCATAATTCATTACAGTGGCCACACACAACTCACAGACCGTACTCATGATTATGGGATTTATTAGGGAAGTAACAGTTAACAATTCAGGCTCAGGAACACTCAGGATACAGTTCTTCCATCAGGACAGCACACTCCCAGCTGTGCACACAGGCATGCCTCTCCCTGGCCCTAGGCTTCTGCCCAAAGGCACTCAGCCAGGAAGCCCACCATACTCTCTCCTGCTCTAGCTAATTGAAAATTGGTTTGGAGGCATTAAACTACAAGCTAAAAAGATGAGAGAATAATAATATTAAAATATATACTTGGTGTATCTGATTGATGCATAAAATATTAATATGAAGTCTGACTTCTTTTAGGTTCTGCAAATCAACAAGACTTTTCTTCAGGGAAAAGTGAAGATTTGGGAACAGTTCAGGAGAAGTCAACCAAAAACCTTGTTATAGGTCCTCTTGATCTTCGCTTGGATGCCAGTGCTGTACATAGAATTTTGAAAATGATCGTTTGTGCCTTGGAACATGAATATGAACCATATAGCAGGCTAAATCCAGGTTTGCTTTTGGCTTCATTTTGAGTCTGTTGCTAGTTGATTTTAATGATTATATAATCCAATTTGTGTGATTTTGTTAACTTTTTAGTGTATTTTGTCTATCTACAGGGACACTGATGTATTCAGTTGTTAAAGAATAAACTTGTGTGTGGAGGTTATGGGAGAGGTTAAAAGTTAAAAATTCTTTGCATAAGTACTTTGTTTGCCAGTATTTTGTCAAACCTTTCTGCTTCTTTTTTGGGTGTATACTTGAGAAATCTGACCATTTTTTCACCTTAATGGATTCTAAGGAGTCAGATGTGAAAGTGGGCTCAAAACATACAAATTTAACATTCCAGAAAATTTAGGTAGTACCAGTAAAGAAGAATTTGCTGTACAAGTTTAATTTCTTCTACATGGTGTGAAGAGATGGTTATCACAGTTTCATAAAATAAAAATGCCTTCTTTTTTTATGCAATAAAGCAACTCTTAAATATAGTAGAACATAATAGTATGTTGAAGGGAGTATAGGATAGTGGTTAAAAACTCAGCCATTAGGGTCAGGCTGTGGCTTGAATTCTAACTCCTACTTCTTGTTGACCTTAAGAAATTTCATTAATATCGCTGATCCTCCATGTTCCTGTCTCTATAATGAGTTTTATTATTTTGACTGTGTGGCTAATTGCCTTCCTAGTACTTATTCTCTTCTTACTTTATAGTAATAGAAATTCCTGTAGTTATAGAAATAAACACTACACATCACAGGTATAGTCATATGACTAGGTTCTGGCTACTGGGATGGGAGCAGCACTTTGTGTGAACTTCTGGCCCATGATTTTAAAAGGAAAAGAGCAGCCTTCCCTTTTCTCTTCTACCCTCCCTTCTGGCCAGAATGCAGATGTAATTGCAGGAGCTGGACTCTGAGATGAAAGGTACATGCTGGAGATGACAGAGCAACAAGGTAGAAAGAACCTAGATCCTCAGTACTGTGGTAGCACCATGTCAGCCCTGGATCTCTTAGATTCAAAGTGTTGTATGAAAGAGAAATAACCTTCTGTTTTTGTTGAAGCTTTCATTATTTTGACTTTTGTCACAGCTGCTTAACTACTTAACTGTTATCCTTAATGATACACTAGTAGGACTTACTTCCAAATGAGAGAGTGCATGTAAAAGCACTTAACGCAGTGCCTAGTGTATAGTAAGTGCATGACATGTTCATGCATTCATTTATTGCACTGTACTTGAATGCCTGCTCCATGCCAGGCACTATTCTAAGTATTAGGATAGTATTGCAAACAAGACATACAAAGCCTCTGTCCTCATGGAGCTTACGTATATCCCAGTGGGGTAGACAAGCAGTAAACTTGTGAAATGAATATTTTATAAGGATCAGCACAAAGCTGGTTCCTATGAGGCAGAGATTAAAGATGCCCCAAATGTGTAACTTTTCCAAGCCACTGTACCACTCCATCATCTCTAATATCAGCTACTCCCTGTTGCCTCAGTACTCTCCCTCTGTCTTCGGGTTCCCTAATTTCTTGCAACGTCTCACAGAACTCAGGGACCATTTAAAGGCAACGGTTTATGAGGTTTTGGAGGCTGGCAAGTCCCAAATTCGTGGGTCAGGTGTAGACTTCTCCCTGGCCCTCGGTCTCTGCCCAAAGGCACTCAGCTTTCTCACTCCGTGGGCCAGGAAGCCCACTGCACCATCTCCTGCGGGTCTTTATTGCCAGTTTCTATTGCAGGTCTCACCTTTTTCAGTGGTAGTGGGCTCTCCTCCTTGCTCTGGAATTGGCTCTCTTTTAAGGCAAAACTCACCAGTCCCCTTTGTAGGCTGCAATTACCCTATCACACAGTCACCTGGGTGGGAGAAGACCACGGCTATGAAGGCCACACACAGAAGTAATTAATCCACCACACTTGGAAATGAATACGTGATACAATTTCAGGAATTGATAAGTGCTGAGAAAAAATACAAGAGTGCTAGAGAGAGGAGGAGAGGAGAGCTGTTTAAGTTAGGGAGGTTAGGAAAGTCATGTCTGAAGAGTTTTTGAATGAGCTGAACCTTGAATGAGGTAAGGGAGTGAGCCATGCAACTATCTGTGAAAAGGGTTTTAAGTAGGCAAGTGTAAAAGCTTTGAGGTAGGAATGACCTTGGAAGGTTCTAGGGACAAAAGCAAGGCTAGTATAAAACTAATACCAAACCTGTTGCCAATGAATTGGTTCTAACTCATAGCGACCCTATAGGATAGAGTAGAACTGCCTCATAGGGTTTCCAAGGACCAGCAGGTGGATTTGAACTGCCAACCTTTTTCGTTAGCAGCGGAACTCTTAACCACTGTGCCACTATGGCTCTGAGGCTAGTATAGCAGGAGTATAATAAATATTGGTAAGTCAGAGAGGCAGGCATAACTTATACCTTGTCAAGCCTTAAGAATCAAGGAATTTGGGTTTTATTCTAAATGTGATGGGAAATCATTAAAAGGTATTGAGTAGGGAAGTTATTAACTTATTAATACTAAAAATCAGGATAGGTTATTCATTTAAAAAAAATTAGATTTCCCCAGTTTTACTTATACTCATTTGTGTATTTGTGTATGTGTATTAAGTTCTGTATGGTTTTATTACCTGTATAGGTTCATGTGTCTGCTACCATAGTCAAGAAAGGAACAGTATCAACATCACAATGATCACTCCTGTTGCCCTTTTATAACCACACCTACCTGCATCCTACCCTCCTCATCCCTAACCCCTGGAAACCACTAATTTGTCTTCCAAGTCTAAAATTTTGTTATTTCAAAAATGTTACATAAATAGAATCAAAGTATGTCACTTTTCGTGCAAGTTGTTGCATGTATCAATAGTTTTTTTTTTCATTATTGTTTTTGCAAATAGTATTCCATGTTGTGGCTGTACCACAGTTTATTTAACCATGCACTTGTTGAAGGACCCGTTAACCTTGCGTTGATTCCGACTCATAGCGACCCTGTAGGATAGAGTAGAACTTCCCCATAGGGTTTCCAAGGAGTGACTGGTGGATTCCAACTGCTGACCTCTTGGTTAGCACCCGAGCTCTTAACCACTCCGCCACCAGGGCTCCTGTTGAAGGACTTCTGTGTTGATATCCTGTTTCTTCGCATCCTGTCCGCATTTGGTGTTGTCACTGTTTTTTATTTTAGCCATTCTGATAGGTGTGCAGTTTTTATTAGCTACCAACAATCTCATTGTAATTTTAATTAGCATTTCCCTAATGGCTTATGATATTGAACATCTTTTCATGTGCTTATTTGACATCTGTATATCCTCTTTGGTAAAATGCCTGTTCATGTCTTTTGCCCATTTTCCAATTGGGTTGTTTTTTCTAAAAGTTTTATAATTTTTTTGTTTTATATCTGTGATCCATTTAATTAATTTTATGTAAGGTGTGAGGTTTATTTTTTGCCTATGGATTTCCTGTTGCTCCAGTACTGTTTGTTGAAAAGGCTGTCCTTCCTCCTTTGAATTAGTTTTCCACCTTTGTCAAAAATCAGTTGAGCATATTTGTATAGATCTGTTTCTGATTCCTCTGTTCTGTGTTCCATTAATAAATCTATGATGTATCCCTCTGCCAATATTATACTGACTTGATTACTTAAGCAGCATGTTTTTGTTAAGTGTTGTCAAGTCAGTTTCAACTCATGGCAACCCCATGTGACAGAGTAGAACTAACTGCCCCATAGGGTTTTCTGGGCTGTAATCTTTAAGGTGGCAGGTTGCCAGGTCTTTCTCCTGCAGAGCTGCTGGGTAGGTTTGAACTGCCGTCCATTTGCTTAGCAGCTGAGTGCTTAACTGTTGCACCACCAGGGCTCCTTTTTAGCAATATAGTAAACTCTTAGAGAAGTTTAAATTAGATTGTGGGGAATATTAGCTGAGGTTAGAAAGGACCTCATGATAACTTTCGTCAGTAGATATCTCTAATGGGGTATTGGTTTGCCTATTTACTATAAACCTATTAACAGTGACTTAATTTATTTGTTTTTCTCCTATTAAAGTCCAAACTGGTCAGTAGTCCAGTGGAATAGGGTGACCCTGTTTCATGAGGTTGTTTTAGACCCAGATTCCTTTTATCTTGTTACTCTGCCAGTTCCTGGGACGTATTATACCTTTTCTGTGTGGTCAATGTTGGCTCACAATTACGATGTCTAATTTTAATCATCAGGAAGGAGGAATATGAGAAAATGATAGGTATGCAGTTTCATTTTAAAGACATGTCTGTGTCATCCACTGACTAAAACGTAGTGACATGTCCCCACACCTGGCTGCAAAGGAGGATGGAAAATGTAGTCCCCAGAAGAATTTCACTTAAATTCAGAGTGTTTTATTGCTAAGAGAAAGAAGGGATAATGATTACTCCAGGGCAGTCACTAATCTTTGCCACAGTAGATTTATACTGTGTATTTTAGGATAGGGTAAAGAATAGTATAAAATACATTAATCTTTACTTGAAGCAGTTCCTTATCTCAAAAATGTGATGTACAGGCAGTCCCTTGGTTACGAACAGGATCTGTTCCTAACTGTCTTTAAGTCTGTAAGTTGAATTTGTAGATAAGTTGGAACAGGTGCATATGGTTCTTATTTAGCCTTACTTTAGTGCAAGAAAAGGCTCAAAGCTTTTTCAGTGATGTAAAAGCTGCACATGCAGCAAGTGAAGGTGATTGTGATGAATTTTTTGCAAGTGGGGGTTGGTTCAGTCCTTTCAAAGTGAGGGCAAATTTACATAACATTATATAAATTTTATGAGTTGTCCCTAAGACGGACTTTTGTAAACCCAGTACTGCTTGAATGTAAAGAAACTGCTGACTGACTAGTTTAATATGAAGGCAGTACTCATTTTGAATGGTAGCTTGCGACCATAAAAATGACTGTGCAAGCTGAAACTATGCAAAACGATTTTAACAATCAATGGGAAGAATTACAGTTGTTCCACAACCTTCAGAAATTTTTGTCAAAACTTTAAAAATTCTCTCACTGTCAGTTATAAATGTATAGAGAAGTGAAGCAATAGTGAAAGGAATGGTACCAAATAAGTAAAGTGTTTTATTTCTTTGTAAAAACTTACTAAGAGTAGTTTGAATGGTGTTTACCTCTTTCTCTTTAGTAAAATTTACAATGCAGAGTGAGCATCTTTCTTATGCCTTGGCAAATTGTCATACTCATTTCTTTTTGGATCAGCTTCCAACACTTCATCCCTTGTGCTTTCAATGTTATGAAAAACATTGAGAGTTCCTTTAATGTGAAGTTTTTTTTTTTTTTTTTAATATTTTATTGTACTTCAGGTGAAGGCTTACAGAACAAATAGTTTCTCATGAAACAGTAGTACACATGTTGTTTTATGACATTGGTTAACAACCCCACAACATATTAAGCCTCTAAATTCTCAACCTTTTTTTTTTTTTTTGATGAAAATACAGATAGCCAAAGATACACCGTTTCAAAAATTTCTACGTACACAGTTCAGTGACATTGACTACGCTCTTCCAACTGTGCTGTTATTCTCACTTAAGATGAAGGCTTACAGAACAAAATAGTTTCTCATTTAACAGTTACTACACATGTTGCCCTGTGACAATGGTTAACAATCTCACAACACATCAAGAATATCCTTACTCCACCTTGTGTTCCCTATCAGCAGGGGACTTCCTTGTCCCCTTCTGTCTTCTGGCCCTTGTCACTGGACTACTGACTACTGTACCTCATTTAGTCTCATTTGGTTTTTTTTTTTTTTTTTTTTTTTTTAAAACACCATTTCAAAACTTTTTACTTACACATTTAAGTGATATTGACTATGCTCTTCCAATTGTGCTGCCATTCTCGCCCAAGATGAAGGCTTGCAGGACAAAACAGCCTCCCATTTAATAGTTACTACAAATGTTGCCCTATAACAGTGGTCAACAATCTCACAACACATCGACAGTGTCCTTACTCAACTTGTGTTCCTTATCATCAGTTTCCTACTCCCCCTCTGCCTTCTGGCTCTTGTCACCGGACTCCTGTACCTTGTTAGTCCCATTTAGTTTTACTGGGCTGTCCACTCCCAGGCTTAACATCGAACCTCGAAGGTAACTTCACCTCTGAGCTGAAAGGGTGTCTGGGGGCCACACTCTTGAGGTTTCTCCAGTATTCTTTAGGCCAGTAAATCTGGTCTTTTTTTTTGGGAGTTAAAATTATGCTCTACATCCTTCTCCAGCTCTGTCCAGATCCCTCTGTTGTGATCCTGGTCAGAGCAGTCAGTGGTGGTAGCCGGGCACCATCTAGCTGTACTGGACTCAGTCCGGTGGAGGCCTTGGTAGCTGTGGACAATTAGTCCTTTGGACTAATCTTTTCGTTGTATCCTGTTCTCTTCATTCTCCCTTGCTCCCGAAGGGATGAGACCAGTGGAGTATCTTAGATGGCCGCTCATAGGCTTTTAAGACCCCAGACACTACTCACCAAGGTAGAATGTAGAGCATTATCTTTATAAGTAGTGTCATGCCAATTGAGCTAGATGTTCCCCGAGACCATGGTCCCCAGAGCCCTCCGTCCAACAACTCAGTCCCTCGGGGGGTTTGGATGTGTCTGTAGGGCCTCCATGACCTTTCCTTGTACAGGTTGTGTTAGTTTCCCCTGTACTGTGTACTATCTCACCTCTCACCCAAGGTACCACTTATCTATTGCCTATTTAGTATTTCCCCCCCCTCCCCTCCCATCCCTGGTAACCAACAAGGATTGTTACATTTTGCATGTGAATTTTGTCCTTTTGTGATTGACTTATTTCACTCAGCATAATGTCCTCCAGTTTCATCCATGTTATGAGATGGTTCACAGATTCATTGTTGTTCTTTCTCGTTGCATAGTACTCCATTGTGTGTATGTACCATAGTTTGTGTATCCATTCATCTGTTGATGGACATCGAGGCTGTTTCCATCGTTTTGCTATTGTGAACAATGCTGCCATGAACATAGGTGTGCATAATAATGTGAAGTTTTTTGTAGTGTTACTTACTCTGAGATATGTCATATTTTTTTAATTACGGTTCATTTACATTGATAGTTGACCTTCACTAAGTTCCTCTGGCTACATATCTAGAGTCTTGAATGGTACGGTGTTGATATTTTCACATCCAGTATTACCACCTTTTGTTTCTTTCCTGCACTTTTATATCTGTTGGTCAGTTCTCTGTTTCAGTTATCCATTTTTGTAAAATGTCACGTGGGCTTATCACTGGGAGACAAGGAGACAACACAATTACATGTTTTGCTGTCTATGCTTGAACTAAATAACAGATGCACAGTAACCAATCTGTAACAGACTTTAAAGTGACGTGGTTGGTCTCTGATCATGATGCTCATATATTTTTTACCTGGTGATTTGTGGACTGAAGGACTAGCAGTGAAGTTTGTGCTTTATGCAGTGGCTCACAATTAATACACTGGGTTCACTGATACTTGAAACATGTTGTTTATGCATTGGCATTTTTTAACTAAAGTGATAACTGAAATTCGTGCATATCGGAACCATGCAAAGTGGGTACTGCCTTACATACATATAGACATACGCATGGGTGTGTATATATTCAATCCTAAGTAGTTAGCAGTTCTGCTGCACCATTCTCTTTTAGCTTTTTACTGAAGCATAATATACATGTAGGAAAGTACATAAAACTTAAGAGTGTAGTTCTGTGAATTTCACAAACTTAACCACTTCCATCTAACTTACTGTTTAAGAAATAGAACAATACCAGAGTTCAGAAGTCACCTTTATGCCTCGTTCTATTTACTACCCTGACCCCAAAGGTAATCACTCTTCTTACTTCTAACATCATGGATTTGATTTAATTTTGTTTATTTTTGAATTTATTTAAATGGAATCACAGTATCTCTGGATTTAGCTCACATTATTTTTATGAGATTCATTTCTGTTTTTGCCTATAGTTGTTGATCATTTATTCTCATTGTTGTATAGTATCCCATTGTGTGAATATACTATAATTTATTTATCCATTCTACTGTTGATGAGTATTTAGTTAGTTTCTTAGGGCTGCGGTAACAAAGTACTAGAAACTGGGTGGTATAAAACAACAGAAATATATTCTCATACAGTTCTGGAGGCTAGAAGTTGAAATCCAGGTATCCCCTGAAGATTCTAGAGAAGACTCCTTCCTTGTCTCCTTTTAGCAATGCTGGCAATTCTTAGCATTCCTTGGTTTGTAGCTGCATCACTCCAATTTCTGCCTCCTTCTTCACATGGCTGTCTTCTCTCTCTGTGTGTTTGTTTCGGAATTCCTCTCTCCTTATAAGGACACCAGTTACTGGATTTAGGATCCATTGTAATTCAGTATGATTTCGTCTTAATTATATCTGCAAAGACCATATTTCCAAATAAGGTCACACTCAAAAGAACCAAGGGTTAGGACTTCGACATACCATTTTAGGGGCCGCTATTCAACTTAAAAACAGTGGTTTTCTAGTTTTTGGCTATTAGGATAGTGATACTGCAGAATTTCTAGTACATGTCTTTTGGTAAACATGTACACATTTCTAAGGGTGGAATTGCTAGGTCAAAGGAATATACATGTTTATCTTTACTAAATATTTCAAAACAATTTTTCCAAGTTGTTGTCCCACTTGCACTCTTAACAGCAGTATAGGAGAGTTTTAGTTGCTGTACATCTGGGGTTGGCAAACGGTGGCCTGTGGGCCGCATCTGACCCACTGCCTATTTTTGTACAGCTCATGAGCTGAGAATTGTTTTTACTTTTTAAAAATGGTATGAAAAAAGAATTTTATTTTGTAACACATGAAAATTATATGAAATTTAATTTTTTAGTTTCCATAAATACAGTTTTTTTAGAACATAACCATGCTCATTTGTTTATGTATTGTCTATGGCTGCTTTTGTGGTAAAATAGCAGAGGTAAGTAATTGTGACAGAGACTGTATGGCCCACAAAGCCTAAAATATTTTCTATATTGCTCTTTACAGAAAAAGTTTACCGACCCCTACTCTGCATGCTTGGCAATACTCAAGTGTTTTCAGTCTGTTTAAGTCTTTTTGACCATTTTCCTATTGAGCTGTTTGTCTATTTCTTCTGAGTTTTAGGAGTTTTTTATACAGTATAGATACATGTCCTTTATGGAGATATTTGTATCTATCTATCTATTGCAAATATTTTTCCCAGTTTGTAGCTTTCGTTTTCACAAATATCAATGGTGTTTTGATGAACAGAAGCTGTTACTCTTTTAAAGAATGAAATTAGGAATTTCATAAAGATATTGTAAAATAAAAACTAGTAAATTTTTGTATATCAAAGTCTTGTTATACATAAATATTCTATTAAAAAAAAAAAAACCCCCAAAAAAACCAAACCCATAGCCATCTAGTCAATTCCGACTCCTAGCAACCCTATAGGACAGAGTAGAACTGCCCCATAGACTTTCTAAGGAGTGGCTGGTCTAGAGTAGTGTAATTTTTTTTTTTTTTTAATTGTTGTAGTTTACGTGAAAGTTTACATTTGAAGTTAGTTTCTTATACAAAAATTTATATGTACGTTGTTATGTGACCCTAGTTGCTCTCCCTATACTGTGACAGCACACTCCTCCCTTACACTCTTGATTTCCCGTGTCCATTCACCCAGCTCCTAACCCTCACTGCCTTCTCATCTCACCTCCAGACAGAAGCTGCCCATTTAGTTTCATGTATCTACTTGAGCTGAGAAGCACACTCTTCGTGAGTATCATTTTATGTCCCACAGTCCAGACCTATCTTTGTCTAAAGAGTTGGCCTCGGTAATTGTTTTAGTTCTGGGTTGACAGAGACTCCAGGGGCCATACTTTCTGGGGTTCCTCCAGTCTCAGACCATTAAGTCTGGACTTTTTACTAGAATTTGATTTCTGCACCCCACCTTTCTCCTGCTCCAGCAGGGACTCTCTGTTGTTTTCCCTGTCAGGGCGGTCATAGGTGGTAGCCAGGCACCATCTTGTTCTTCTGGTCTCAGGTTGATGAAGTCTTTGGTTTATGTGGCCCTTTCTGTCTCTTGGGCTAATACTTTCTTTGTGTCTTTGGTATTTTTCATTTTCCTTTTAGAGTAGTGTAATTTTTATTTACTAAAAGTAACAAATTATTTTACCTACTTCATTGTTGAAAATAAAAATGGAATTTGACCTTAAATTGTGGGAACCAATTAATCCAGGTTTCAATTATTTAGGAAAATTAATTATTTAAAAGATCACTTTTCATTATAGATAATAAGGATGAAAATGAAACAATACTGAATCCTGAAGAAATGGCATCTCTGGAGCAATATATTCCTACTCGACTTACGAGTGTTACTCTCCTCAAATGTACCTGCACAGTTTTCATGGCTGAATTCAACTTACTGGGCCATTTGCTACCTGTCATTATGGGAAAAAAGGTATCTTTTGAGATTCACCACTTATTTTTTTGGCAATATGCATTATTTGTTATTCATGTAATAACTGTCAGAGGCTCATGATTAAGTAAAAGAATATCTGCTTATATAGTTACCCATGATGAAGTAAAAGCAATTTAACTATGATTGCTAATTCTTAGAAAGTAATTTTGTATCTATAAATTTTTAAAATAAAATAAACTTAAGCTAAGGGTATATAAAGAAATGTTGCAGGGCATGGACCCAGAAGTCAGAATATATACTAACTATGACACCTTAGACAGTTACATTACATCTTTAAGCCTTGCTTTCCAGAAATAACAAGCCCCGTTAGATTCAGACTAAACTTACATAGACAACAAAAACAAGATCAGTAACAGTGTCAGCTCCTTGTGTCCCGTTTTCCACAGGACAACACTAAAACCAAAGGGGCCAGGTGACTTACAACACACATGGTGGGGCACCCTGTTGGTGAGGATCCAGTTCCACACTGCAGCTGAGTAGTTTTACAGCCTGCAGCTGTACTATAAGAGGCAAGGCGGAAAACCGCATCTTACCTGAATAAGGGATGCTGATGAGAAACTGTCTCATGGCAGCCTCCCTCAAGATAGGTGAGTGAAAAATAGTCTGTTAGCAGCTCCTCTCAAAACCACTTAGATTTCCATGTTCTGAGAATATGACAGGATATACTACCAGAGCGTAGGTTAGTGGTTGAGGCTTGCCTATGTCACCTACATGGATATATGTAAGATTGTCAGGGTGCTGGCATGTAGCAATTCCCCTACAGTATCTAACTCCTTGGATTGTTTTGAAGATCCAGTGATACAATACAGGTAAACCATTTGTACATATTAGGAACCCAGTGATTACTCTGTTACTGTTAATAAGGACTCATTAGATACTTAATGTTTAAGGTCCATATACAGTGTATTGCTTGCGGAGTGTGCCTTATACATATAAGGTCTTATGTGTTGTTTTTAATTTGTTATTTTTCTATCATATTTCTTTTGATGTCCATGTAATGATGATGACTGTAGAAGTATAAAGTGTCCTAGATTTAAATAAGAAGAACTGAGAGAAGTTTGGTAGGGAGTTGACTATAATGCAGTAGTTTCCTTTTGTATATTTGCTCTCTAGTGGCCGCTCATAATTAATTACTGTATTGCTGGGTAAAGAGATCATTTGGTAAAAATGTCAGTGGAGAAAATTAGAGTCCATATGCCAGTATTTTCTATCGTTTTCATTTTTGCTGTCATCTAATTATTTTTTAGTCTGTAACTGTTGGTTCCCCTTTTTATAAAATGAAGCTAATTACATCCTTATTTTGAGGATTTTGGATATAATATATGTAAGAACCTAGAGCTATGCCTGGCACAAAGTAACTGCTTTGCTTCTGGTTCCTATCATGATGGAGTAGTATGCATTGAACTAGTCCTTCTGCAGATAACAGTTATAACAGTTGGGTAAAATATACAAAGTCACTGTGTGACGGCATTGGAGAATAACCAGTGTAGGCAGGGGCTCTGATACATGAAGGAAGAGAGCTAGTTCATGAAGCAAGCTGTACATTTACTATTGTGCTTAAAGTTTCCTGGGGGGATAGGAAAGAGATCTTAGCAGAAAGTGACATTCTTACTGGGTTAAGGAGTGAGAGGTTAAAGTTCTTTGTGGCAGAACAGCTGGAAATTGAGGAAAAAAGTGCCAGACAGGAGGCCTCGCTAAGAAGGGAGCCCCCTAAATCTGCATAAAATTCCCTTAAAACTCTTTACCAACGCCTATGCTGCCCGTATGCAATGTAAGCCTCCTAGAAACCCAGCAGAAAACAAGTTAAAGAGCACAGTAGAAATTTCACCATCTGCTTGGTGCTGGGTGTCAACAATTAGAGTTCATGCTCTGTCAAGTTAGCACCTAGTTTGAGCCTTCTAAGGGCCACAACTGAGGAGTAACGACAAAATTGAAAGATTAGTCCTAAGAAATCCTAAATCCATAGGACCAAGGTGATCTGCTTGTATTCTGTCTGCTCACCAAAAGAACAGTTAATCCACTTTGAAGGGAGATAACATAATTCAGGGCCTCTACAATTTTTGTCTGCAACAAAGCTGTCTGATAAAAAATTATGAGGTAGATGAATCAGGGAGAAGAACTTTAAAAGGGACACTTAATCAATCAACAGGAATTTATATATCTTTATGCCTTGTGGTACCTTAAGTTCAGTTCCATGACAAGTCTCTAGAGAGACGAGCTTTCCTGGGATGGAGGGATGGAGGGAGGAGAGTCAGTGGTTGTAAACAACTGAGAAATAATAGAACTAAATGGAAATTAGAGAGAGAAAATGGCTTTTTGTGTTTTGTTTCATAAAATATTTATACAGTAACGCTATCTCATACAAATTGTCATGGATTGAATTATGTCCCCCCAAAAATGTGTGTATCAATTTGGCCGGCCATGATTCCTGGTATTGTGTGGTTTTCCTATATGTTGTAAATCCTGCCTCTATGATGTTAATGAGGGAGGATGAGCGGTAGTTGTGTGTTAGTAAGGCAGGACTCAATCTGCAAGATTGGATTGTATCCTGAGGCAATGTCTTGAGATATAAAAGACAGAAGTGAGAGCAGTGAGACAGGGGGACCTCATACCATCAAGAAAGCAGTGCTGGGAGCAGAGCGTGTCCTTTGGACCGGGGTCCCTGCGCCGAGAAGCTCCTAGTCTTGGGGAACACCAAAGAGAAGAAGGTCAATAGAGAGAAAAAGCCTTCCCCTGGAGCTGATGCCCTGAATTTGGACTTTTAGCCTACTTTAACTGGGAGGAAATAAACTTCTCTTCTTTAAAACCATCCACTTGTGGTATTTCTGTTATAGTAGCACTAGATGACTAAGACACAACTGAAGAATAAAAACAGTGTTGATTTGTAAATTAGTGGATAAATTAAAGGAAAATTTGACAAACAGGAATCACTTTGATATTAAAAAAAATTATAAGGTATACTAAAAATAGAACCGATTGAATTGAATCAAGAGGGGAAAAATAGAAATAGACTTAGAGGTGATTCAGATACTGGAGTTACTAGACATGGGCTTTAAAGTAACTATGATTAGTAAGTTCAAAAAGAGACAAAAAAGATGGAAGATTTCAGAAAAGATCTGGAAACCATAAAAAAGAATCAAATGAAATTCTGGAACTGAAAACAATAAGGACACAAAATAAGTGAAAGGGTACAAAAAGATACACTATTTAAATACTAATCAAAAGAAAGATAGTAAGGCTGTTTTAATACCAGAAAAAGTATAGTTTAAGGCAAGCAGTATTATTAGAAATAAACAGGGCCATTTCATGATGATAATAGTGTCAACTCAAACAAGGAGCAAAATAGATAATTCTCACAGATGTTATATTGAATGAAGGAAGCCAGACCTAAGACTTTATATTATATGAATCCATTTGTAATGAAGTTCAAGAATATGCAAAACTATATTGGCTACCTCTGGTAGGGGGATTGTGTATTACCTGGGAAGGGGCATAGGATAGCCTTCTGGGGTGCTAGAAATGTTTTATATCTTGATCTGGTTGGTGATTACAAATGTAAAAATTCATTGAGCTCTACACTTAAGATTTGTGTGCTTTACTGTATATTATACTCAAGTGGCTTTAAAAAGCAAAGTGTTTAGGATGGGGCAACCAAAAACCAGTTTCCATTGAGTCAATCCTGACTCATAGCAACCCTATAGCGACCCTATAGGACAGAGTAGAATGCCCCATGGGGTTTCCAAAGAGTGGCTGGTAGATTCAAACTGGCGACCTTTTGGTTAGCAGCCAAGCTCTCAACCACTGTGCCACCAGGGCTCCAGGATGGGGCAGGTAGGGTGGAAAGGACGAGAGTACTGACACATTGCTGGGATTGTAACCAATGTCACAGAACAATTTGTGTATGAGTTGCTGAATGGGAATCTAAATTGCTGTGTAAACTTTCACCTAAAACTCTATAAAATATTTTCAAAAAAAGCAAATTACTCGGTAAATGGTGGCTTTAAGATTATTATTATTAATAATGAATCAGAAAAGCAGGATTATGTGTTCAATTTACTCAATTTTAGGTTCAGTGTTTCTCAATAATGGCACTATTGACTTTTTGGATTGGAGAAGTATTATATAGCATTTACCGTCTTTGAAGAAGGATATCATGCTTAGTGAAGTAGAACCTGTTACCATCAAGTTGATTCCGTGTCATAGTGACCTTATAGGATAGAGTGGAACTGAATCATAGGGTTTCTAAGGAGTGGCTGGTGTATTCAAACTGTGGACCTTTTGGTTAGCAGCCAAACAATTAACCACTGTGCCACCAGGGCCCCTAGTGAAGTAGAGGGGTAGCAAAAAAAGAGGAAGACCCTCAAAGCTAATGCCCGTTAAATGCCAGTACCGCACTTCACTTATTGTAACAAGACAAAAAACTAAACAATTAAACCGCTCTTTCCAGATATTTTCAGTTACTTCTAGATTGAAGGTCATACTCTTCCTCATTGAGAACTATAGGTAGGGTATTTTAAGGAAGTGAGATATTTCTGGAATAGGAAGGCATTGTATGTCTGCTACTCAGAGTATACACTCTGGACATCTTGAGACTTACCTGGGTTTATTTGGAAATTCAGGAAGGTTCTGTGACACTGATAATACCAAACCCATCTGTAAAAACAGCTTGGGGGAGGTGTCTGACCTCCTCCATCCCTGCAAAGGGGAAGGAGAAACGAGATCAACAGCCCAAGGCTGATTCCTATGAGGTGGAGGTCAGACACATCTCCTCTCTCTGCCATCTCTACCAATTCTGACACCAACTGTCCCTCCCACAGTATTCTGCTGTATTTGATAATTTATTGCAGTGGCCACACAGAACTCACAGACCATATTCACAGTTACGGGGTTTGTTAGGGAAGTAACAGTTACAATTCAGGCTCAGGAACACTCAGGATACTGTTCTTCCATCAGGATAGCCTCTCCCCAGCTGTGCTTGCAGGCATGCCTCCCCCTGCCACTTGGTCTCTGCCTGAAGGCACTCAGCTTTCTCTCTCCATGGGCCAGGAAACCCACCATGCTGTCTCCTGCTGCCGGGTCTCTGCTGCTGGCCTCTTCTTCCTTGGTGGGGGTGGACTTCTCCGCTCTGCTCTGGAATTGGCTCTCTTTTAAGGCAAAACTGACCAGTCCCCTTGGTAGGCCACAATTACCCTATCATATGGTCACCTGGGTGGAAGTTACAAGACCATGGCTAGAAGGGCCACGCACAAAAGTAATTAATCTCACTGCACCATCTTGGGATTCTTAGGAAATCTTTAGTATGTGAATTATTAGTAATATGATATGGATCAGAAATGTTCCTCTTTTGCAAACTGTATTGTGAGTGTCTTCCACACTGTCTGGAGTAGCTCACTTAGTCCCTTAATTATCTAAGTGCAAATAAAGGGAAAGAAAGTAAAAGATGCTGGCCCTGGGATATCTGGGAAGTCTTTTGGAATGATTGAGTTTAAGAAACTATGTTTAAGATACTGAGGCACTTAGTGGTATGATTCCTGCTGATAGAAAAACAAAAGGTTTAGCTAAAAGACCAGTGATACTTTTGTGATAAATATACATTCTTTGAAATCTGGGACATAATAAAAAATATATAGAAGATATTTATGTTTGGTTATGGTAGGAGTGTTCTTTAGAAAGGCATTATTTCTTGATTGATTTGGTATTACCGCAAATTATGCAAGTCTAAAAGTTGCACAGAGGCATTGTGCATTAATCACTGGTCTACTTCTGAAATATAAAGTCAACACTATTATTTTCCAGAACTTGAGTAACTTCATGAATACTACAAACTTCCAGCCTCTTCGGCCTTTGCCATCCATTCACATATTGGTGGATAAAATTAATCTGGAACATTCTGTGCCAATGTATGCTGAACAGTTGGTACATGTGGTCAGCAGCCTTTCTCAGCCTTCTGATAATTTGCTTCATTATTGCTATGCACATTGCTACCTTAAGGTAAGAAAAGTGATTTTTTTTTAAAGTATCTGATTGGCTTTGGGAGCTTCAAATAAATTTCTTCTTTCTTGAGGTTGTAATTTCGCAGTAATAGTACCCCATAAGGTGAGATTTAAATAAGATTTTAAGTAGCTTTATCATTATTCCAATATAATAAAAGTAAAATAAAAATGTACTAGTTGTAAAGATATTTCTTCAGTTATTTGTGGTTAGTAGTTTTATGCTTGTAAGTTAATGGTAATTATAGCTTTTGAATATTTTATGTAGAATTTCTGTAGATGATATTTATAAGCAGTGTGAAAGTTTTAATATGGACACTGTAAAAGACTCATGCTTTCTTTGAAGGGGATGTTTATGTGAGATACGATGTTGTATAAAGAGGGTTTAACTTTTGTTTTTTAAGTCATTTTCCTCTTATTAAATTTATGTTAATTTCTTGTTACAGAGGGAAAAATCTCTTATTACATTAAATCAAATTATGTAAAGTGAATTATTGGAAGGTTGGTTAAGTTCTGCTTTTTTTTTTTTTTTTTTTTTGGTTTTAACGAAGAGAAGTTTATTTCCTCACAATCAAAGTAGGCTAAAAGTCCAAATTCAGGGCGTCAGCTCCTGGGGAGGTCTCTCTCTCTGTCAGCCTTCTCATCAGTGTTCCCTGGACTAGGAGCTTCTCGGCGCAGGGACCCCGGTCCAGAGGACATGCTCTGCTCCTGGCACTGCATTCTTGATGGTTTGAGGTCCCCCTGTCTTACTGCTCACTTCTGTCTTTATATCTCAAGAGATTGCCTCAGGACACAATCCAGTCTTGTAGATCAGGTCCTGCCTTACTAACACAACTGCCACCCATCCTCCCTCATTAACATCATAGAGGCAAGATTTACAACACAAAGAGAAGTCACACAGTACCAGGAATCATGGCCCAGCCAAACTGATATATGCATTTTTGGGGGGACATAATTCAAACCATGACATTCCACCCTTTGGCCCCCAAAAAATCACATGCTTGCAACATGTAAAACATTCACCCCATCATATCATAGCAAAAGTCTTAACTCCAAGTCCAAAATTCAAAACTTTCTCTTCATCTGTGAAATCTAGAATACAAGTTATCTGCTTCCAAAAGTACAATGGCAGAACAGGCACAGGCTAGACATTTCATTACAAATGGGAGAAACTAGAGGAAAAGAAGGCACAACAGGCACCAAGCAAGTCAGCAGAACACATTACATTAGCCCTCAAGGCTTTGAAAATAATCCTCTGTTCTCTGAGACAATTTACACAATGGCCCTGCCCTCCAGACTCTAGGTATTGGCCACAGTCTCTGGATTTTGAGTGGAGGCCGCTCTGCCCTGGGCTTCAGCTCCGCCTTCCAGGCCCACTGGGACAGCAACTCTGCTCCCTTGGCTTTAGGCGCACCATTCTCCCAGTCCATCTGAGTGACAGCTCCACCCTTAGAAACACCAGTGGCCATGGCTCCACCCTTTGAAACCCCTGAGGTCATGGCCATACCCTTTGAGGCTGAAGCAGCTCTGCTTCTTGTGTGTCCCTTGTCTCTTCAGCTTCTGCTTCCTGTGGCCTCTTGTCCCTTAGGCCTCATGCCTGCATCTGCCCTGCTGGGGCAAGTGTTCCAAAGCTCAGTAGCTCCACCAGTAAGTGCTCGGAGGCACCCCACTCCGCCAGGAAGCCTTTTGCGCACAGGCACTCAGCTCCCTCGCTCCGTGTGTCGGCAAGCTTAGCTCCACCAATAAGTGCCCAGAGACACCCCACTCTGTCAGGAAGCCTCCTGCTCACAGGCATTCAGCTCTCTCGCTCCGTGGGTTGGCTCCAGCGCCGTCTCGCACTGGTCTCCTGGTTCTGCTGCTGTTGGTTCTCTGCTGCTGCTGCAGGTTCTCTGCTGTTGCTGGTCGTCTGTCACTGCCGTACGTCTATCCATTCACAGTTTTAAAACTGCTTCCACATTTTAGGTATCTGTTAGAGCAGCACCCCACTCTCTCAGTACCAAATTCTGTCTTAGTCATCTAGCGCTGCCATAACAGAAATACCATAAGTGGATGGTTTTAACGAAGAGAAATTTATTTTCTCACAGTCAAAGTAGGCTAAAAGTCCAAATTCAGGGCGTCAGCTCCAGGGGAAGGCTTTTTCTCTCTGTCGGCCTCCTTCTCTTCGGTGTTCCCCCGGACTAGGAGCTTCTCAGCACAGGGACCCTGGTCCAAAGGACGCGTTCTGCTCTTGGCACTGCTTTCTTGATGGTATGAGGTCCCCCTCTGCTGTTTTTTTTTAAATAGTAAGTAATGTGTCTCAGTACAGGTACATACAAAAAGATAAATTCAACTGTGGAAACAGGTCTAATTTTAAGCAATACACTAATTTCTCCAAGGTATTCTAGTTATATAGGGCTCATTCATTTGGTAGATATTTAGTTGTTTCCATATTGCAGATACTCAGCATTAAAGATGAGTAAGGCATGCCCCACCCTCAAGGTAAATGGTGACCAAAGCCATTGGTCACCAGTGCGGTCACTGTCCGTACTGGTATAAAAGTTATTGGCATAATTGTTCACCACTTCTGTTTTTTAATATGTTAAAAGCTCACTTAAATTTTTAGTATAATGGTTACTGTTTAGTCCACATAAAATGTTTTGGGAAAAGGACTTTTGCTACATCTGCGGTCTAGTTTGTTTTTGCATTTTGGTCAGTCTTGTCCATAGCTACAATTGTTAAATTGAGTGTCCCAGGAAGTAAGATATTTATAGTGGTTAATAATATAATATATGTAGAAAAACCTTTCATTGATATTATGAATATTGAATATTTTTAAAAATAAAGTGTTGAGTATTGAATCTCTTATTGCATTTAATGCTTATATAGTGGCCTACTACATTTTAATACTTCTCAAGATTTTGTAGATAGCTTATATGACTATTTGGAGCTGACTCAAAACACTTATTTGTTATGAAGTTTATGTTACTTGAGATGAGTTCAGTAACCTTTGAGGAGGTTTTCAAAGTTTAATTTTCAGTATTGTGGTGTTACAGTGTTACAGGAGAGGATTTGAATATCTGTTTCATGTGTGTTTAGCATTTTAGAACCCAGATATTTTTTAAATTAAATACTCAAGCAAATGCTTTAGTTTTAATTTTGTGTACTTAAATTTGACCGTTTTAATTATATGGTTAAGTTGTATATAGTTTTCACTTCATGTAACGAAATTTATCAATTGAGAATGTTAGCATGGATGTATGAAGGAAACATGCAGAAGAAACTTACGCCATATCAAGTCCTCTTCATTTATTTGGCAAACCCATCCCTTGACTACGTGTGGTATTGAGTAGCTAAGACATTGCAAGGCATCTGAAATTTGAAACATATGTAGAAAATAAGTTGTGGAAAAGCACCATATAAACTGTAGAATGGTGTATAAATTTAAGATCTTGCTATTCAGAAGGTTCAGCTGTGGTGGATGCTTTGGCAAGATCAAGGTTATAGTGGAATCAAAACCCTTTGAATTCTTTGCGTTTGATAATTTTTGATCTCAAATAAACAGTATTCATTGGGGATTTGGGAGGAATGGTGATTTCATATATTGCTAGTGGGTGTATAAATTGGTAATCGTCATTTTGGAGAGTATTTTGTCAGGATTTAATAAATTCGAAAGCATATCTGCTTTACCACCCATCCATTCGAATTTTCAGTATATACCCTAGAGCAGAGTTCAGCAAGCTTTTTCCTCTAAAGGGTCAGATAGTAAGTATTTTAGGCTTTGAGGACCGAGAAGGAAATTGACGATATTATGTAGGTATTTATAAGAGAGAACAAATTTCCACAAAGTTTGAGCTGACAACATCTAACAGTTTTTTGTAACACAGTTCTGATGTGAAGAATAGATTTTTTTTCCCTTGGGACAACATTTCACCTAGCTGGGGTTCTGAGTTAATGTTTCCTATCGTAAAATGAACTATAATATAAATGTGCATGTGCAAAAATTATGCTTAGCTTATAACATTATGAGCTAAGAATAATTTTTGTTAGCTCTTAGCAGTACAAAAACAGGCATTGGGTGGGATTTAGTCTGTGGGCTGTAGTTTGCTGACTCCTGCCCTAGAGAACTTTTACATGTGGTATGCTAGGAGTTACATACAGCTAGAGGTCTGTATATGCCCACTTGGATATCTCTCGATAATGTAATGGTTAGTGAGATACAAGAAAGCATAATGATATGTATAGTAAGATACAACTTATGTAAATTATGTAAATAATGCTATAGATTGTTCATGCATATGAAAGAGCTTATAAAAATATAACAAATAGTATAACATTCTAAACTAATGGAAGTGGATTCAGGTGGTTGGGTATGTTTGGGGGCTAGTGGGACTAGTGGGATGTTCATAGTTAAAGCAGACATTAGCTATTTTGTAGGAGTCTCTAGGGTGGCACAAATGATTAAGTACATGGCTAAAAGGTTGGTAGTTTGTACCAGAGGTGCCTCAAAAGAAAAGCCTAGCAATCTACCTCTGAAAGATCACAGCCATTGAAACCCCCGTGAAGCACAGTTGTACTTTGAAATGAACTCCAACACAACTGATTTTTTTTTTTTTTTTTAGGTATATTGTAAGGATTTTTTCTCTTTAACAACTTTATGAAGATATAATTTAGTGGATTTTAGTATTTTTGTGTATTCAATAAACGTTACCACTAATCCAGGTCATTTTTATCACCCCGTAAAGAAACTCTACACATGAGCAGTCACTGCCCGTTTACTGCTCCCAGCCTAGCCCCTGGCAACCACTAATCTGTTTTTATTTTTGTTTCTTTGGCTTTGCTTATTCTGGCCATTTCATATAAATGAAATCATACAATCTATGGTCTTTTGTGACTGGTTTTTACTTAGCATAATGTCTTTAAGGTTCATCCATGTTGTAGCATATATCAGTACTTAATTCCTTTTTTTAAAATTGTGTGTTAGGTGAAAGTTTACATAGCGAATTAGATTCCCATTCAATAGATTGTACGTAAAGTGTTTCATAGCCTTGGTTTCATTCCACACAATTTGTCAGTACTCTCCCCATTTCCACCTTGGTTTCCTTGTTTCCTTTCGTCCTGATTTTCTTCCCCTTCCTGCCTTCTCATCTTTGCTTTTGGGCAAATATTGCCCTTTTGATGTTGTATAATTGATTGTTCTGAGGCACACATTCCTCTTGGATGTTATTGTTTATTTTATGGGCTTGTCTCTAGTATGGCTGGAAGGAGTCTCCAGTAATGGCTTCAGTTCCAGATCAGAAGGGTGTCTTTGGGCCATTAATTCCTTTTAATGACTGAATAATAATATTCCATTGTATGGATATACTACATTTTGTTTATCCATTCATCAGTTGATGGACATTTGGATTGTTTCTATTTTTTGGCTATTACAAATAACACAGCTGTGAAAGTGTACAAATTTTTGCATGGTCATAGGTTTTCATTTCTCTTAGGTTTATATCTAGGAGTGGCATTGCTGGGTCATATGGTAACGTGTTTAAGATTTTAAGGAACTGGTAAACCGTTGAAAGGGGATTGTACTATTCTACATTCTGACCAGCAATGAATGAGCATTGTAGTTTTTTCTACATCCTCACCAACACTTGTTGTCTTTTTTTTTTTTAATTTTAGCCATTTAAATAGATGTAAAATGGTATCTCATTGTGGTTTTGATTTCTATTTCCCAAATGACTCATGATCTGGAGCATTTTTTTCAACGTGCTTATCAGCCATTTGTCTACACCTGGAAAAGCGTCTATTCAAATCTTTTGCCCATTTAAAAAAAATTATTATGCTTTAGGTGAAAGTTTACAGTGCTAATTAGTTTCTTATTCAAAAATTTATACACAAATTGTTTTGTGACATTGGTTGCAATCCCTGCAGTGTGTCAGCAGTCTCCCCCTTTCCACACTGGGTTCCCCGTGTCCATTCATCCAGTTTTCCTGTCCCTTCTTGCCTTCTCATTTCTGCTTTTGGGTAGATGTTGCCCATTTGGTCTTGTATACTTGATGGAACTACGAAGCATGTTGCTCATGTGTGTTATTGTTTGTTTTATAGGCCTGTCTAATCTTTGGTTGAAAGGCGGACTTCAGGAGTGGCTTCAGTTCTGAGTTAGTAGGGTATCTGGGGGCCATAGTCTCGAGGGTCCTTCTAGTCTCTGTCAGACCAGTAAGCCTGGTCTTTTTTTGTGAATTTAAATTTTGTTCTACATTTTTCTCCCTCTTTGTATGGGACCCTCTATTATGATCCCTGTCAAAGCAGTTGGTGGTGGTAGCTGGGCACCATCTAGTTCTTTTGGGCTCAGACTTTGGAGGCTGTGGTTCATGTGGTCCCATTGGTCCTTTGGATTAGTGTTTTCCTTGTGTCTTTGGTTTTCTTGCTTGGTTATTTGTCTCTTTAATGAAGGGATGTGTCTTTAGGATGCTGACATTATACTGAATGTCTCACAATGGCAGAAGCAATTGTTGTTTACAATTGGTGTGTGCTTTTTATATTTTTTGTCTTTTTAAAATCGCAAATTCTAATTTATCTTAATTTTTATTTTTAATAAATGGTTTTGTGATATTTCTAAGTCTACTAAAGTTTCTTCTACTTGAGCTGTTAATCCAAGAACATTTGTTGTAAAGTTGTAAAATATTGCTGAGGTATTTATTTTTGTTGTTTTCTAACTGGATAATTTTTAAAAGGTGGCCATTATGTGTTTGCAAAAATGGTGTGTCGGCAGTGTTGTCTGACCTCCTTGTCTGACTTCACAATGGGGAGAAGAGAGAATCACCATCCACATCAGCACAAGGCTGATCCCCATGAGGTGGAGGTTAGACATACCTCCTCTCTCTAACATTTTCACCAATTCTGACACCAACCGTCCCTCCCACTCTCTATTTTTCTGCTGGGTTTGATAATTCACTGCAGTGGTCACACAGAACTCACAGATGTTATCAGGTTTGTTAGGGAAGTAACAGGTTACAATTTAGGATCAGGAACAACTCAGGATACAGTTCTTCAATCAGGACATCATCTTCTCAGCTGTGCCCGCAAGCAGGCCTCTCTGTCCCTCGGCCCCTCAGCCTCACCTTGGCCCTGCTTAGTTAAGTGTTAAAAAGTTCTTAGCTTCCCAGTAAGTGCCTGGAGGCACCCACTCTGCCAGTAAGTCTCAGCCCAAAGGTACTCAACTTTCTCTCGCCCTGTGGGTCAGGGAGATTAGTTCCACTAAGTGCCCAAAGGCACCGCACTCTGCCAGGAAGCCCGCGCTGGTTTCCTGGTTCTGCTGCTGCCGTTTCTGTGCTGCTGCTTCTTGCCATCACATGCCATCTTTGTTGTTACCACTCTCTCTGTCTCTTGGGTCTAGGAGATTCTCAATGCAGGGACCCCAGGTCCAAAGGGCACGTTGCACTCTTGGCTCTTCTTTCTGGTGGTAGTGAAGTTCCCCCTTTCTGCCTCTGGGATGGCTCAGTTTAAGCCTAGCAGATGGCCATACACCTTATTTGCATGGTCCCACCCCAGTAAAGGTGCCATGCACCTTATTTGCATTATTAGCAAGCTGTCCAATCCCCTCGGCGGACCACAAGCAACTTATTTGCATAGTCCCTCCCAATCATTTGGTAGGAGTTACAGGATCATGGTGAGAAAGGTGTTATGAAAGTGATCCATTGCACCACAATGTTTTAACTTTGCATTTAATGTATGCTTTGTATTTATCTTATTCAAGTTGACATTTCCTTCAGCTAAAACTTCTATCAGTAATTACCCTTGCGGTTTCATTCATTCTTACAGATTCAGACCAGTAGTTAACAGTGTGTAGAACTTTTATTCCATTTTTGAATATATGAACTATGTTTGGAGAGAAACCTTAATTCAGACTGTACTGGCTCTCCTTTTTCTAGATGAAATATTTTTAATTTTAATCGAGGGCTGTTGACAAATTATTTGGTTATATAGGTATTGTAAATCTGTATTTCATTGCTGTATTTTAAAGGATAGAGTTGAAAATTTGTTATTCTTTTGATTATTATTTTTGATAGGGGTAGGTAATACCATACTACAATCCTTTAGGCACAGAAGTTAAAGTGCTCGGCTGCTAACTGAAGGGTCAGCGGTTTGAACTCACCAGCTCCTCCATGGGAGAAAGATGTGGCAGTCTGCTTCTGTAAAGATTTACAGCCTTGGAAACCCTATAGGGTCGCTTTGAGTTGGAATTGATTCAATGGCAGGGTTTTTTTTTTTTTTTTTTTTTGTTTGTGACCCTTTAAAGGTAATAACGGTTGACAACATATAGTGGATAATTTCTTTGTCAAATAGACTCCCTTCCCTTATAAATTATACCTGTTGGAATGTTCTCTTGGAAGCATTTCTATTCAACATGTCAATATAGTGGAAACTTGTTTTTTTTTTAAATTACAGAATAGGCAGTTTCTTCAAAGACCTTTGTTAAGTTCCACGGACAACCAGTAGGAGATCTCCTCTACACCCAGTTTCCATCCTGAGTACAATTAATGATAGTGTCTATAGTTATACTTTTGGGGCATTTTATAAAATTTTAGAAAGTGGCTTTGTGAGTGTTTTTAGTGCAGTATAGATAATCTGCTGAGATAAAAGGCTCATCTAAATTTATAACTCTAGAAATACTTGAAGATTGAGTATTGTTTTGATAATCATGGTTTAAGTGGTGTTAAATTTCAAAATTCTTTAAATACTGAGCCTTTCAGAGGAAACATGAAATGCTGAAATTGTGTAGTACCAGCAGAGTTCTTTGCATATAATGGGGATTAGAACAAGTCTTCAAAAAAAAAAAAAAAAAGAATTGCATATAATGGGGATCAGAACAAGTCTTCAAAAAATAAAAAGAATCTGAATAAACTAAGTTTTTAAGGTTGATCATCTAATGATTGGAACGTATATATTTTTCCATTGTACCTCTTACCACTTGGCTAGTAGCAGGACGTACAGGAATTAATATGTGCATCACTTTCATTTTCCTTGATATTAATTAGATAGGTAGGTTCTTTGAAAATGCAGTTTACTCTGAAAGTGTAATTCTTAATAATGTCTTGTTTCCAAAAAATTATTTTGTTTTCAAAACTGATTTTAGATGAAAGGATTTGACATTGTCAGTTGATGAATGAGAAGGGGATAATAACTTTTTGAAAAGAAGTAGCTTAATACTTTTTAGGAAATTGATCATTATTAAAATTTACTATTTTTATTATTAATTTTATTCATTATTAAAAGTATTTTGTTTTCAATATGAAGAAATTTAAAACATGTTTCAAGGTAAAACTTCACAGTTAAATAATCCACAGAGATATGCAACTCAATACTTTATTAACCTAAGGAATAAAAAATAGTAACTAAAGATAAATGTTACGCTTAAACTGCTTTTGCATGTTATTGGAAAACAAAAACTCATTGTTTTGTATTCTTGTGTGTTACTCTTTCTGGTGTGAGATGTCTGTCTTCTCTCTTACTTGAAATAACTGGAGAAAAATACCAGATTCAGGTCTCTGCAGTGTTTCGTGTAAAATGTGATGTTATATTGTTTCTTCCTATTAAGGGAAATATAATGTTTCAGAATTCAAGAGAATGCTTATACATTTTTTTTAGTGTAATCTGCTCATTTTAAGTGTAAACATATGGAGACTAATTTATGCCATATACCAAATTTGCTCGAGTAAAAACCTCAACACCACAACAATTTTCACAAAAGAAAGGGAAAAGAAGCAGCATTTTTGGATATATTTGGATATTCTTTTTGTGTATGCATAATGCAAGTTGAAAACAAAATGCATTTTTAAGATTGTTCTAGTAGTTAATGTTTTCGTAGTTGTAAATTGATGAGCAGCGATCTTTCAGGATTGTGAAACAAATATTGTATATTTAAATCTCTTAATTCTGATTTAGGTAATGTCAAATTGAATAACAGAAAATGTTGATTGTTTGGGAAGTGGCAAAGAACATTGGAACATATTTAGTGTGCAGCTGTTCTACAGCAAATTGAAACTGACGTATTTCATCCCGTGCTTATTAAAATGTTGTCTCTGTGAACATTTGCGTCTTTTCTTTCTGTTTCAGATATTTGGTTTCCAGGCAGGAGTGACCTCTTTGGACTGTAGAGGATCTTATTGTTTACCTGTACCGATTATTCCCTCTTTCAGCACTGCTGTTTATGGTAAACTTCTGAAACTTCCCATGTGCTGGTAAGTATTTATATATTAAAGTGTGGTTTATGTTAATTTTATTATCTTAGGAGGGAAAAAATCCAAATGTCTCTTTCTTATGCCAGCCTGTGTTGTACAAAACGTTTGAGAAGAATACCTGAAGTTGTGTTGCCTTTATCTGAGATACACAAAAATCTCTTTTTATCTCTGAAATGTGTTAGTTCATAGCATCTTTTGTGGTAATAATAGCTTTTGTTTGGGTAATAACTGTTAACCCATATTGGAGCTATAGTAAAATGCTGTTTTAGACTGAAATAGGAACTGCAGGACAAGTTGCCCCTCTCCCCAACCTTTTTTGGAAAAGATACAAAGATAAAAGAGTTGCAAGTTAATATCAAGGCCAGAGTATTTATTAAGTAACAATTTTTCATATGTATTCATAGCTACTGAGAAAAATATACCAATGACATATTATTAGAATATTTGACACTGAGTAGTAGCTGCATTTTGGAAGAAATTGATTTTAACCCTTGTCATTTTCATTGAGTGTTGGGTTGCTTTTATTTGGAGGTTTTATTTTCTGCAGTTCAAATAGATTTGTAGAAGGAAAGAAGTAATTGTTTAAATATGTGAAATAAGTTTTAAATATATGAAGTAATTTTCTAGTGAAATATTTCTACAGTTTTTAATTTGGTTTATTTAAATTATTTATATCTTTAAAAAAATTATTTATATCTTTCCTTTCTTATCCTAATTAGTAAGTTTGTTTTTGCAGGGTATGCTTTCTAGTTATTTATGAAAAGTAATAGAGAAATAGATGTTAATTACTTTATCTAAGAAATTTTTTAATCTAGAATACTCCATTTGATAAAAATGTGTTCCTTTAATATACATAATTTTAAAAATGGAATTAATAATGTAAACGCTCACATTTTCAAAGTCGCTTGCCTGTTGACCCAGAAAAAGAAGATAAAAGTGTCAGTTAATTAAATCTTGGAACCAGTTCCTCTGTAAAATAAAACCATAATCAAATGATTATTCTTTATTTCTCAATAAATTTCATTTTGTTCAATCTCATCCACATTTCTCATGTCATTTATATTGTGTAGAGATGGATTTCACTTTTAAATTTTTATTTGGATGTATGTAAGATGTTGCATTTGAGCCAATTTTTATGTTCTGATCTATTAAAAAATACCTTGGGACATGTGTTTATTGTACAAGTACAGTTGATATGTCTGTATGGTAGATATTTGTGAAAACTATTTCCTCAGTTATATGCTGATTTATTTATCATTTACTAGACCAAGATAAAAATTTCATTACAATCACTTGGTATAATTTGCTATTAACAATGTCTTAGAAAGCCAAAATATCCAAATGAATTATAGCCTTTACATGAAAAGGATTTATTAAGACCTATTTTATGAATATGTAGGGGTTATTATAAATATTGTCGAATGTTACTTGAAGTGTATGTGCAGACATCTAATATTGAAAGCATCAGATCACAGAGTATTCATTTATTTGGATGTGTTTTGCTTTTTTGTAGATAAGACCACTTTTTCATTATTTCAGTGAGGCTGTGTTTTATGGAAGGATATTGCTTTGAAATATTTTCTTTAAGTTGGTTTTCTTAATAAATAGAAAGTAAATTATCTTACTTTAATATATTTAATCTAACCTTAGCAACTCTAAATTGAAATTAATGAATAAAAAATAAATTGAGATGTAGCTTAGTTAAAGTGCGGTTTGAAGTGAAGAAAAAACATTATATAGTGCTTGAATTAAATAAAAATCAGTATGAGTGCTAAGAGTTTTATTTAACTCATGCAGGGAGTAAGAATTATTTTATTAAGGTACCCAGTTACGTCATGATTTGTCAGCTTTGTTTCCACTTGTGGTCTCTCCCTTCCTCAAATTATACTAGCTCTTTCCTTTGGATTTTTAAAACTCACATTCCAGAGTTTTTTAAATATGCCCCCCAACACATAGTCTTTTTTTTTTTTTTTTAAATATTGAGAAGAGCATATTTACTATAGGCCACGATTTTTCAAACAAAGACACTTTATGGCTCATTGTGAAAAATTTTAAGTAGTATGTTTTGAGTTAGCAGTGGAAATCTAAAGTTTATTTAAACCAGCAAAATAATTTGTACTTTTTATTTTAAAATATTTTCAAATTGAACTGTTAATTTTGCATGAAGTTTCAAACTCATAAATTTTCCTTCCAGTTGGATTTGTTAATTGATTTTTAAAAATGTTATTTAATTAACAATGAAATTGGGTTATTTTCTCCCATTTAAATGTTTCTCTTAATATTTATTTACCTGAGTAAGAAAGCTATTACTAAACTTAAGTTTCTTAGAATTTAATTTTAAAAAATCTTTTGGTTATTTTGTTTCCTTCTGTACTACATAGTTCCCAAACATATAAACTTTTCAAAAATTTTTTTCCCATTATTTGACATGAGGTTCACATTTAGTTCTTTCTGGTTAGTCCCTCAGAAAAGGATTGAATGTGTAAGACAGGATGGGAAGAACACAGTGACCAATAATATTTAATGGCAAAAATCTTGAGAAATTAATTTAAATTTGAATTTTCCTCTTTTTTTTTTTTTTAAATGTGATTATTTGAAGACCAGTAAATGGTTGATTAAAGGATAGTTGAAGGATAACCTTGTGATCACCTTGTTGTTTTCAAAACAATACAGAAACAATAATAAACATTTCACCTCTAGTTTAAAAAATTTTTTTTGGAATATTACATACTTACCAGGGCTTCAAACTGGTTTGTTCTGATTTGAACCCCTGTTGAGAATTTGCATTTCCACCCCAGATACACTAATCAGAGTCTACATTTTTACAAGATCCTCAGGTGATTCTTAGGTATAATAAATTTTGACAACTATTGCTTTACTAGTGGTTCTCAGAATGGGTCCCTAACCAGAAGCATCGGTATCACCTGGGAACTTTCTCAGCAGTAGTCAGAACCAGGACAAACTGATTTGAAGCCCTGATACTTACAGAAAAGTACATATATGTTATGATTATGTATCAAGGTATTTCTTAACTGAACATTCCTTTGTAACCAGCTCAAAGATCAAGAAACAGAACATTATTAGCATCCCAGAAGCGTCTTTCATCCTCTGTTTCGGTTACAACTCTCTCCTCTCCCCCAAAGTAAACTGCTCTCCTGACTTCTAATAGCTTACATTAGTTTTGTCCCTTCTTGGGCTTCATATAAATGGAATCATACAATATATACTTCTTTTTGACTGACTTCTATCACTCTAAATAGTATTTGTTATGATTCATCCATACTATAGAATATAGTTTTAGATTATTCATTTTTGTTCTTATATAGTATTACATGGGTGTTGATGATTTACTTATTTTTGATCTGTAATTTTAATTTAAAAATAACTTCCTGGAATTAGTATCAATTTTTTTTTTTTTTAAATTCTTCCACCATTTTTCCTTTTCCTTAAGAAGGTTCCACTGTATTAGGGGAGATTAGATAGTATCTAGTTGACTGCCTGTGGTGCAGATGGCTAACGTGCTCAAATGTTAGCCAAAAAACGCTGGAGGTTTGCGTCTACTCAGAGATACCTTGGAGGAAAGGCCTGGCAATCTACTTCTGAAAAATCAGCCATTGAAAACCCTATGGAGCACAGTTCTACTCAGACACACATAGTGTTGCCGTGAGTTGGAATTGACTCTATAACAACTAGTTTGGTTTTGGTTTTTGTGGTTGGTTTGCTTATGGTTTGCTAGGCACAGTGCTAAGTGTTGGGGTTGGGGAAAGAATGTAGTAGAATGTAAAGAGAGAGAGTCTCTGGTCATGAAAACTTACTGTTTAGTGGAGAAGGCGCATATGAAACAATTGTCTTAAAATTACAAAATTGAGGTTCAAGCAGTATATCCTGAGAGTTTAAAGAAAGCAGAAATTCTTGGGATGTCAGGCCTGGTTTCAGAGAATAGGTAGCATTAGAATTGGGCTTTAATGGCTGAATCAGATTTTCATATACTGAAAGGTTGGTTGGTGTGCAGGATGCTTTCTGGGGCATAACATAGTCTGAATAATAGTCCATTGGAACTGTCATTTACAGGGTACAGTTGGGAGGGGTGGGAGGAGGAATTTGGAAATTGACTTTGGGCCTAGACCTGTATACAAGAAATAAGGATGCTTATGCTTTTTTATAGGAACAGTTAAAAATAGTTAAGCCAGTTAATCAAATATTTATTAGCTCCATTTCTTCTTGAATCAGATGTACTAAAGTCTCCAACCATATTAAAAACACAAATTCACTTTGTTTTATAATTTAGAATTTAAAAATGTGATTTTAATTATAAAGAGATATATACAACATACTTTGAAAGTTCAGAGGATAGAGAAATTATTTTGGCTTAAAAAATCATGGAGAATATGAAGGAGGTAACTTTTAAGTAGGTTATTAAAGACCAGGTAGGACTTGAAGAGAATACTGTACCTTTTTAATACCATGCTAATCAAACCAGTGCTATGAGTTGATTCTGACTACTAGCAACCCCATGTGTGTCACAGTAGAACTGTGCTCCATAAGGTTTTCAATGGCTAATTATTTGGAAGTAGATCACCAGACCTTTTTTTGAAGCACCTGTAGGTGGACTTGAACCTCCAACTTTTGGTTAGCAGCCAAGTGCACTAACTGTTTGCACCACCCAGGGACTCCTTATACCATTCTGGGTATCTAGTTTAAGTAAAAAGTTTTCAGAATAACCCTGTGAGGTAGGGTGATATTGCCTCTTGTAAAACTAAAGCTCATAGAAGTTCATGAAATGGTCCAAAGTCACACAGTGGTTGGACAGGGATTTACGTGGAACATTATCTGATTTCAAAGTCTTTGATCCTTTTCTTACCTAAAGAAGTGAAGATGTACTTTATCTTTTGTTAATCACCTTTGAAGTCCCAGCATACTTTTTGCCTTATGGTATAACTGGATTTCCATGGATTGAGAGGCAAATTATGATAGTACAGCTAATAAGTCTGAGCTCTGCTAGTACAAGTTAATAGTATATAGACATTAATGCTGATCTCACAGAATTGTAGATATGAGGGTTGGTTGGGAATCTTAAGCATTATATCAGTTTCTGAGTCCTTTGATTTATATACATAAATCTATCTATAAATCCCTGGGTGGCACAGATGTTTAAGTGCTGGGCTACTAACCAAAATCCAAACCCATCCAGAGGCACCTCAAAAGAAAGGGCTTGGTGATCTGCTTCTGAAAGGTCACAGCTATGAACACTCTGTGGAGGACAGGTCTGCTCTGAATACATGAGATCGCCCTGAGTCGGAATCAACTCAACAGCAGCTGGTAGTAGTTAGTGGTATCCACTGTTTAAACATTTTATTCAAAGGTAGTTAGCTACTTAGTGAGGCGACAAGATTCATTGTTGGGTAGCTCCAAAGTTTTTATTGAATTAAAGTCTACTTCACGTGAAGTCCATATTTATATTTCTGCCTAAGAATAATGTTTTCTCTCCTACAATTATTGCTTATATATTTCATGAGCCAGTCTCATTCCTCATCAGAATGTGGGGAAACACTTTTTTTTTTTTTTTAATTGAAGGATCCCTCTAATCACCCATTCCTTGGCACAATGTTGGATACCTTGATTTTTGACTAGTTAAGTTATTGAACAGTTCATTTGTAAGAGAATAATGCTTCTGTGGAATCTATCTTTGAGTTCAGTGTTAATTAGGAGATAAAGGACTTAGTGCTGTAGGCTGTTGGTATTGATGTGGTGTCTCCCTGAAAGGTAAGGCAGATACTGGTCTTTTTGTCTCTCTGGAACTGAAAATGATGCTGCAGCCATTTTTCTGCCTCAGCTAAGAATGACACAAGGCTACATGCTTTAAATTTTAATCGACGCTGGGCTCTTCAGGTCTACCAAAATGCTGGTAATATTTATTAGGAAACAGAGAATAAGTAACCACACAGGGCTTAAAATGTGTTTGCTCAACTGCTCTGTCCTTAAATTACCACAGTTTGAGAATCTAGAGTTAGGTGTTTCTAATGGTCCTGGAGATAGATGTTTGTATCCCTTTGTCTCCAAAGCTGTGTTTATTTTCATTTGCTTGCTTTTGTGATTAACATGCTCTTTAACAGAATTTCTTAGAAGTAGAAAAACTTAACTGGGATGTTAATTCTCTTATTTCCACTTGAGAGGCAGCTTTGGTTCTTCTGTCATCTGGGATGTGTTTTGAACTGAAAATAAACATTGGCATCATATATTACAATCTTCTCATTTCAAAGATGAGAAAACTGAGTCCCAGAAAGGTCAGTATACTTGCCTAAATGCCCACAATTAATATCAGTGCTTTATTTTCCTCATTCTCATTTTCTTGATTCAGGGCTCTTTCAACCATATAATTTTGTGTTAAGTCTGTCAATCTTAATGTAACTCCAGGGCCAAAGCTGATTTTGCCTTTTTTATATCTTTTGTTTTTTACTTGAGATAGTTATCCTTTAGATTTGACAGAGTTGTACTTAGAAATTAACCAAGTAAAAAGTGATCATGTGAACATTTGTGATAGTTCTACTTACTTTGGGGAGGAGGAGAAAGAGGTGAATATGTTAGAATTCTTTGGGTTGCATTTGCAATTTTATCTTCACAGTAGTTTTTGCTCTGATGGTTTTCTGGGATTGTTGGCTTATAACAGAAATTGTTTTTTTTTCTGCAGAAAGATTTTATGTTTCTACAGTATAGAGAGATGTTTTCCTACTTAATTTTCTTCTCATTTTAAAAATGTTTTAAAGGTGTTTATCTGTTAAACCCTTTAAAAGTTAGACACAGTACTTGACAGCCTTATAGACATTTCAATACTACAAAATCAAATCAAAATTAAAGCAATTGAATAACTATTAAATCAAATGACTGTTCATTTGGTCACTTGCTTTTATTCAGGATAGGTTTTTATTCAGGATAGGAGGTAGAGGGTTTCAGGAACAGTAGGAAGATTGGAATCGTGGTACCTTTTCTTTAGATGAATTTGTAAACTCGCGATTCCCATACATCTGTGCTGACTCAGTGTGTGTGTGTGTGGGGGTGGGGGTGGGGGTGGGGTGGTTAAAATAATCCTTATGTTTAGAAACCATATACATATTGGCTTCATGGCCTTTTTGTTATTAACAATGGTGCTTATTAATTATTAGAAACCAGGAGTTTTTAAAAGCATAATAATGAAGGAATCTAAAGTTAGTTTTGTTAGCAATATTCATTAAAAAATACTCTCATAGGCCTAGTGCTCATTGCTATTCAGTTTTGAAATATAAGAGAATGCTAAAGTAAAGCTCTTTGAGGTATTGTTAAATTTTGAATTAGTTCAGCCAAGGCACTTACTCTGATTATAAATTTATTTCTCTCATGGTGGATGTTAACATTGATTTTAACAGTTTGATAAAATAGCATATATTTTAACAGAACCAAGCAGCTATGAACACTATCCAGTGTATAGTCCCATAGCTAGACATTTCAGGATAGACTGGGATTCACATGCTAGTCTCTGAAAAATCCAGCTTAGACAGATCCTCTTGAAACTGACATACATTGCTGGAGCAGGTTTCTGCTTCAAAGGCAGGCAAATCAAAGTATGACTCGAATTCATCAAAATGTATAAGTGTCTTTTGAAATTGTAACCTTATTTCTATCAGATGTTCTGTGGTTCTTAAAAAAATCTATAGGTCTTTTAAAGAAGCTTAGGCCAGTCAAGCAGTGAGAAAAGACAGCAGTCTTCATTTGTAATTGGTCCAGTTCATACATCAATTTCATAGCTGAACTTGAATTTCCTTCAAGAATACTCTTTTTTTTTCCCTCTATGAGTAAAGTTTTAGATTGGACATGTAAGAATATGCTATATTGTGAGCCACTAAGTGGTGTTAAATCCAAATTTTACTGCCTTAAAAGAAGAAAAATGCATGTTCCACTTCATCTGATTAGCCTACACATGAGAGATGCTTAAGGGCATGATCACAGTGAAAATATCACGTCCTGGTCATTTTCTCCATTATATCATACAGTAAACTTGATTTGAAAAGTTCATAGTTTAAACTATTCTAATAAAATGGACATACCAGCTTTCTCTTTGCATTTGGCTAAATTATTGAAATAATTTTTTCTGGACTTATTTTGCAGTAACTCTCTTTGTAGCAATTAAGTTCATTTTAAACCAAACTTCTTATACTAGATAGTTAAGTCTTACTAGTAGTATCTACTAAGGTGTCATTTTTTTGGGAACTGAAATCTCAGAGTAGAGTCCCTGGTTGATGCATATGATTAAGCATTGGGCTATTCACTGGAAGGTTGGCGATTTGAACCCGCCCAGAGGCACATTGGAAGAGAGGCCTGGTGATCTGCTTTCAAGAGGTGATAGCCATGAACACCCTATGGAATGTGGTTCTACTCTGAAACACACAGGGTTGCCATGAGTAGGAATTGACTTGCCAGCAACTGGTTTGGTTTTTAAATCTCAGATCAGACATACAACAGTGGACCACATACTAGATGGCTCTGCACTGGGGCTTTAATGGCATATTAAGACTAAGACATGATACGATTAAATCTCACAGTTTATGAAATTCTGTGTTGTGTGACTTGAGGCACGCTTGCCATTTCTTGTTAACAGAGCCTTCTTTCTATTACCAACCAGATATTTTTTTATGTATTTCTTAGAACCTTTCTTGGTTTTGCTCAGACTATGTGTTTTTATCTTCTACTAACTCTTAAATGCTTAATTCTTCTTTTTTCTACTTATTGGGATGACAAAAACAGGGAAAGATGACCAGGATAGATAACGAATAGATACTTTTTCAGACTTTTAGAACAGTGGTCCCGAATCAATTTCAGTTTTTTTCCCTAAACTCTAGTGAATTTTTCCACTATGATGGTTGTATCTTCTCACACTTGGAGATTGTTTTTTGTTCAGCATTCAGTGGTATCCCATAGATATTTGGTGAATGTTCATTTTGTGCCAGATGCTCCATTGGGCCCTGGTTGGATATGCATCAATAAACAAAATAGGCAAGGTACCTGCTCCCCCCCGGGGGTTATAGAAAATGTATTCTTTTACTTAAGGGAAATTTAATGAGAGAAAAGTAACTTTAAGGGGCAGTATATATTGTCTTTTTAAATCTATTCATATAAACTGTCTCTTTTGTGATTCTAAACCTTGGAAGGAGATGTTTAAATAGTTATTGATAGTATGATATTTTGAATTATTCAATTTTTTAAATTTAATTTTTCTTATTTCATGTTTGAGCTGAAAACCATCCAACCAGGAGTAAACAATGATAGGAACAGAAATATAGTTTCCTGAAGATAGTTGAAAATCCACTGAATAAATAAATCAGATACAACATTGTCTTAGTCTGGGTTCTCTAGAGAAGCAAAATCAGTGGAGCTTATATAGATACATATAGACAGAAATTTACCTCAAAGAAATTGCTTATGCAATTGTAAGGAAATGGTTCACGCAGTTGTGAGGGGTGGCAAGACCCAAATCCGTGGGTCAGGTAACAGGTTGAAGGCCTCTGCTATTTCACGTGGTTGCAGGGGCTGACAAACCCAAAATCTACAGGTCAGGCGGTGGGCTGTAGGCCTCTGCTGGCTCACTGGGTTGCTGGAGTTGGCGAATCCAAAATCTGCAGGCTAGGCGGCCGATCAGAGACTTTTGCAGGCTTACTTTCCAAGAACCTGAGGCCAGGTGATGAGAATAGTGCGGGGTCAAGAAAGAGAGCAAGCTTTGGCAGAATATCCATTTATATACTGGAGGCAGGCCACACCCTCAAAGAAATGCCCCTTTTAACTAATTGGCTGCTCACATCAGATCACAAAATGAAGGTGATTACATAGTGTCTGCCAAACCACTGAGAATCATAGCCTAGCCAAGTTGACACATAACAGTAACCATCACATTCATTGTTTTATTTCCCAGGCTTTTGAAAACATTCTCGTTATTGCTGTGTGATTTTGTAGGGTACACTTGACAATTTTGGACTTAATGGAAGCTTTTCTGAAAATTTGATTTCTCAGTAATTATTTTAACATGTACATAATCTCCAAAATTAATAGCGATTAACTTATTTAAAGATATTTAAAATCTTTAAAAATATTTATAAATATACATATTTAAAATTTGCATCATTGCCTTATACTGTTAATATCAGTTTTTCTACATTGTAATGTTTAGTGTAAATAAACTTTGGAAATCTGTAAAGTGTAAAATTTAGTGTAATAAACTTTAGAAGTCTATAAAGTCTGTAAAATTTAGTGTAAACTTTAGAAACTGTAAAGTCAGAAATCCGTAAATACTTTTATAATATTGTGATGGTTAAGATTGTGTGTCAGCTTGGCTGGGTGGAGCGGTTGGTGGGTTTGAACCGCTGACTTTTTGGTTAGCAGCTGAATGCTTTAACCACTGTGTCACGAGAACTCCTGTTAGTGCCTATACATATAGTAAATATTGAAGTTGAAATTCAGTTGCTAACTTGTTTTTATTCTAAATCTCTGTGTGACTTTCCTTACCCACGTACAGCGTATTCAGGCTTACAAATAACTATCTTTACTCTTATCCAGAGGTATTTAAATTCTAGAGTTGGATGAGGGATTTCCAAACCTTGTTACAGTTGCTGCTGAAGCTGTTACTTGGGAAGGAGTTCTAAGAATGTCCTTTTGTGTCATTGTCACCTTCATCCTCAAATGGACATGGGTTTTTAATCATAATATTGGAAAAATTGTAGAGGTGAGAAAGATATGTGGGTTCCTTTTTGCACTGTGATTGTTGGCATTGAAGGACTCTTTAAAGAGAAAATTTAACTTTGTATTAGACCTGCCTGCCTTTTTCAGGAAGATGAGAGTTGGCACTGGCTCAGGCTTTTTTTTTTATTTTTTCAAGTTTAAATCTTTGGAAAGTTAATTAACTTTGAAAATGCCTAGTCTCATAATTCTAGCACTTCATCATTTTTACGTCTTGCCTAGTTACATTTTTCATATTTACATTTATGTTCCAGTACCTAGCATATAGTTACTTTTCAAAAAATGCTAATTAGAATGGATTGAACTGGGATTTAATTAATTGTATAAACATTTTTAGATGAGCTAATTTAAAATTTGGAGTTGTTTGAAAAAAGAACAAGTAAAATTACTGTTTAAGGTAGAAAAGGTAGCTAATCTAAATTGAATTTTTTTGTTCATCTTTCATTTTTTTTTTAAATAAATGAAGAGTCAATATTCTAAAGCAAATATTCTTTTAGATTCTAGCATCAGAAGAGAAATGTGAATTAAATGTACCATTTCTGAATATCGTCTATCTTTATTCATGCTAGTAATTGCAGATACTCAGATATATGGGTTCTATTGGAGTTTCTAATTGTTTTTCTAGTCTCACAGCGTTCTTTCTTTTAACTATTTTTTGTGAGGGGGGAGTAATAGTATTTGAAAGTGAGTACTTACTTTGTTACTTCCAAAAGTATTCTTATTTTAAGGGTAGAATCCTATTTTAAGGACAAAATCTCATAAAGTTTTTATGAGTGATTAAAAAAATTATAGAAGTACTAGGAACCTGGCTACACCTTAAAATAACCTATATAACTGTAGCAAACATTCACTTGACGGTTGTGTTAGAATCTAGTTGACAAAATTCTCTATAGTGGCTTATGGCTTATATGAATTATGCCCACGTTTTCAGTAGTACTTTTTTCATTTTAAAATTAGAGTATAATTAAAAAAATTTTTTTTGTTGTGTTTTAGGTGAAAGTTTACAGAGCAAATAAGTTTCTTTTCTTTTTTTTTAAAGCAAAAAGAAAGTTTTATTCAGTATATATTCAAAAAGGACAAAAGTAGGAAATGGACAACCATGCTGCAAGAGCTAGAATGTCTTCCTGAGTCCAAGGACATACCACAGAACAGACAAAAGTGGGAAAATGGACAAGCATGATGCTAGAGCCATGTCTGTCCAAGTCCAAAGAATATTACAGAATAGGCAAGAATGAGAAAACGGACAAGCATGCTGTCACAGGCATGTCTGCCCGAGTCTGCAAATTAGTTTCTGATTAAACAGTTAACACACAAATTGTTTTGTGCCATCGGTAGCCAACCCCGCAATGTGTCAACACTCTCCCCTTTTCTCCCCTGGGTTCTCTGTTTCCATTTATCCCGTTTTCCTGTCCCTTCCTGCCTTCTCGTCTTTGCTTTTGGGCTGGTGTCACCATTTAGTCTCGTATACATGATTGAACTATGAAGCACATTCCTCACGTGTGTTGTTGTTTGCCTTATAGACCTGTCTAATCTTTGGCTGAAGGGCGAACCTCGTGAGTGACTTCAGTACTGAGTTAAAAAGGGTAGTTGAGGGCCATACTCTTGGGGTTTTTACAGTCTCTGTCAGATCAGCAAGTCTGGTCTTTTTTTTTTCTTTTGGGAATTTGAATTTTGTTCTGCAGTTTTCTCCAGCTCTGTCCAGATCTTCTATTGTGATCCCTGTCAGAGCAGTTGGTGGTGGTAGCTGGGCACCATCTAGTTGTTCTGAGCTCAGTCTGACAGAGATTGTGGTAATTGTGGTCCATTAGTCCTTTGGACTAATCTTTCCCTTGTGCCTTTGGTTTTCTTCATTTTCCTTTGCTCCACCTGGGATGGGACCAGTGGATGTATCTTAGATGGCTGCTTGCAGGCTTTTAAGACCCCAGATGCTGCTCATTATAATCAGATGTAAAACATTTTCTTTACAAACTTTGTTAAGCCAATTGAGCTAGCTGTCCCCCGAGACCATGGTCCCCAACCCTCAGCCCAGTGACTCAGTCCTTCAGGGCCTTTGGATGTGTCTATGACTTTGCCTTGGTCAAACTGTGCTGACTTCCCCACTGTTGTGTACTGTCTTACCCTTCACCAAAGTTATCACTTATCTACTATCTAGTTAGTGTTTTTACCTCCCTTCCACTCCCTCCCTCGTAACCATCAAAGATCCTTCTATGTGGAAACCTTTTCATGAGTTTTTATAATAGTGGTCTCATACAGTATTTGTCCTTTTGTTATTGACTTATTTCACTCAGCATAATGCCCTCCAGATTCATGGAGTGTTTCACAGATTCATCATTGTTCTTTATCATTGCATAGTATTCCGTTGTGTGTATGTACCTTAGTTTGTTTATCCATTCATCTGTTGATGGGCACTTAGGTTGTTTCCATCTTTTTTGCTATTGTGAATAATGCTGCAGTGAACATGAGTGCGCATATGTCTATTCGTGTGACAACTCTGATTTCTCTAGGATATATTCCTAGGAGCAGGATTGCTGGATTGTATGATATTTCTACTTCTAGCTTTTTAAGGAAGTGCATATCATTTTCCAAAATGGTTGTAACATTTTGCATTTCCACCGGCAGTGCATAAGAGGTCCAGTCTCCCTGCAACCTCTCCAACATTTGTCATTCTCTGTTTTTTTGAATCATGCCAGTAATATCAGGATGAGATGGTTATCTCACTGTAGTTTTGATTTGCATTTCTCTAATGGCTAGTGATCATGAGCATTTCCTCATGTGTCTGTTAGCCGCCAGAGTGTCTTCTATGGTGAAGTGTCTGTTTATATCATTTGCCCATTTTTTTAAATTGGATTATTTGTCTTTTTGTTGTAGAGATGTTTTATTTTCCTGTAGATTTTAGATATTAGACCTTTGTCGGATATGTCATAGCCAAAAATTTTTTCCTGGTCTGTAGGTTCTCTTTTTACTCTTTTGGTGAAGTCTTTTGATGAGCATCACTGTTTAAATTTTAGAAGACCCCAGTTATCCAGGTTATCTTTTGGTATTTGTATATTGTTAGTTTTGGTTTGTATCCTGTTTATGCTGTATATTAAGGCTGTTAGCGTTGACCTTGTATTTTCTTCCATGATCTTTATAGTTTTAGGTTTTATATTAGGTCTTTGTTACATTTTGAATTAGTTTTCATGTATAGTGTGCGGTATGGGTCCTGTTTCATTTTTTTATACATGAACATCCAGTTTTGACAGCACCATTTGTTACGAAGATTGTCTTTTGTCCATTTAATGGACTTCGGGCCTTTGTCAAAGATTAGGTGGCTGTAGGTAGATGGATTTACATCTGGGTTCTCAATTCTGTCCCATTGGTCAATGTGTCTGTTGTTGTACCTTTAAAAATAAGAGTATAATTTAAATACAGTAATGTTCAACAATTTTAATTGCATAAGTTAATGATTTTTGACAAATACTAATCATGTAACCAACACCAAAATCAACGTATTTTTGTGTCCCTAAAATATATTACTGATACTGTTAAATTTTACTAATCAAGGGGAGTAATTATGTAGAATATTAATATATTATCGTTTGAAAAACATCTGTTGGAAAGACTGGCAAATTTTTAAATATGTTAGTATCCCCACCAATTTTTGTTTTTCATCGTATTTTGGTTCTGATTTGATATTGTGTTTAAATAACCAGTTGAAAAATACACACTCTTTTTTTTAGAAGTGTGTATAAATTAAAAGATATGAAAATTATAACTGTATTTAAATAGCATCTGTCTATATATCATTTAAAATTTTCCTTTAAATTTTTTAGTAAAATATAAATATCATGTAACACATACTAACAAGCAGGAGGGTGTTTATCCAGGGAGAACAAAGTTTTCTTTTGGAAAATTTGATATTTTGCACATGCAATTTTATGATCAGTTGGGTGTGAAGTTGTATAGACACATATGATCCATTTCTAATTCTTTGTTTAAAGTTTTAAAGTTAGCAAAATAGTGTGTTCAGTGGATCCCAAATGAGCATTTACAATTCATTTTTAGATTATTGCCTTTAATTTTGTTTTTTAGATACTGGAGATTCTTAATACAAGATCTGTATCTCAGCTGCTAACCAAAAGGTCGGCAGTTCGAATCCAGAAGCAGCCCCTTGGAAACTCTTTGGGGCAGTTCTACTCTATCCTATAGGGTTGCTGTGAGTCAGAATTGACTTGACGGCAGTGAGTTTGTTTGTTTAAATATCTTTCCATGAGAAGAATATATCGGCCTTTTCTCGGCATTTGGTTTGTCTCTGTACAACTAAGCCAAAATCAAACCCATTGTCGCTGAGTCAGTTCTGTCTCATAGCAACCCTAAAGGACAGAGAAGAACTGCTGCATAGGGTTTCCAAGGCTGTAAATCATTATGGAAGGAGACTGCCACATCTTTCTCCCACGGAGCAGCTAGTGGGTTCGAACCGCCGACCTTTTGATTAGCAGCTGAGTGCTTTAACCACTGTGGGTGTATATTACCTGGTGACAACATTGTATTCCAGTGATCCAAAACCAAAACTGATCCTGTTGCTGTTGAGTCAGTTCCGACTCAAAGCAACCCTATAGGACAGAGTGGAACTGCCCCCGTAGGGTTTCCAAGGAGTGGCTGGTGGATTTAAACTGCCAACCTTTTGGTTAGCAGCCGAGCTCTTAACTAGTGGGCCACCAGGGCTCCATTCTAGTGACAGTATCTTACAAATATGTGTGTGTTTATTATTTCTTGGAGGATTGAAACCTAACAGTATATTTCAAAAGAATTCTAAGTTGTTAGTATATTTATTAAAAGGTAAATATCTTGGTTAATAATCTCAAAATTCAGCCAGAGTTTTTTCCTATTACTGTTTCTAAGTATCTTTCAACATAAAGAAAACGAAAATTCTCACAGTTGGACCAATAAGCAACATCATGATAAACGGAGAAAATGTTGAAGTTGTCAAAAGATTTCATTTTGCTTGGGTCCACAATCAGTGCCCACGGAAACAGCAGTCAAGAAATTAGATGACGTATTGCACTGGGCAAATCTACTGGAAAAGATCTCTTTAAAGTGTTAAAAAACAAACATGTTACTTTGAGGACTAAGGCGCTCCTGACCCAAGCCATGATATTTTCAGTTGCCTCATGTGCATATGAAAGCTGGACAATGAATAAGGAAGACTGAAGAAGAATTGATGCCTTTGAATTGTGGTGTTGGTGAAGAATATTGAATATACCATGGACTGCCCAGAAGAACAAACAAGTTTGTCTTGGACGAAGTACCGCCTGAATGCTCCTTAGAAATGAGGATTGTGAGACTTTGTCTTAAGTACTTTGAACATGTTATCAGGAGGGACCAGTCCCTGGAGAAGGACATCATGCTTGGTAAGGTAGAGGGTCAGAGAAAAAGAGGAAAACTCTCAACTAGATGAATTGACACAGTGGCTTCAACAGTGGGCTCAAACATAGTAACGATTGTGAGAATGGCATAGGACTGGGCAGTGTTTTGTTCTGTTGTGCATAGGGTCACTATGAGTCAGAGCTGATTTGACCACACCTAACAACAGTAAGTACCTTTCGTAAGTGTGTTTTGGTGATTTAGTCTTTTTTTAATATATCAGCTTGAAACTTAGCAACAAACTATCATTGGAGGTCCTCATATTCAAAATATCATACAGTGAGTATTTAGTGACATAATAAAATTTCTAAGAACAGCATCATAATACTCATATATAACATTTTGTACCTAACTGTGTTCCATTACATAGAGGGATTTATTTGAACCTCACAGTCAGTCTTTGGAATGAACGGGTCAGGTATTATCATCTCTATTTTAAATGTGGAAATGGAGTATTAGAAAACCTGATATGATAGACCTAGAGAGATGAAGTCTCTTTTTCTAGACCTCTTCTAATCAGCTAATGACCAAGCTGTTAATAGTATGTTGGTAACTCTTAACACTTTTTTGTTCTTGAAGAAACTTTTGACTGTATGGTTCATTATGTTTTATAACTTAATAAAATATTGCTAGAGTTCTAGAAATATCTGCCAATACATAGCTTTTTTTCAAGTTTCAACTGGCTACTGAGTCATTTATTTGTTTGAAAAATACTTTTTTTTAGTGCTGTTGTGTTTTAGTCCTTGGAATGCCAGTACAGAAAAGATGCAATGTTTGCTCTTTCTCTTTCTCTTCTAAGAATTTAGAGAGAGATTCTTAAAGACTGACTCACTCATGTATCTGCCTCCCAATTAGTGTATTTGGTTTGTTTTTGGAAGATAGTTTTAATTATGTCATTCTTCTGCCTAAAATACTTTCCTTCTCATAGCTTTTAGGATAAAGCTTAAGATCTTTAAACACTTTGATAACCTTCATGATCTGGCTTCTGTTTGGTTTTCTAGACTTATCTGAAACACTGTTGTTCGTGTCCTTTTTGCCTTTTTTAATTTCTCTCCTTTTAGCCAGTTCTTTCAGCATGTCTTTTCACTACTCTTTAGCCTAAATAACCTTTGCTCATCTCTTAAATATTAGCCCAATCGATACTTTCTACGACTGGGTCACGTCCCCCTAATGTATACTTTCATGGGATAATGTACCTGTTTTTCACTGTACTTTTCATAGTAGTGATTTTACACTAGTTTTTTTTATTTTCTTAATGGCCTTTTCCACTCATACTTTAAGCTCCTTAAGGGCCGTCTCTTTTCTTTGGGGAATGTTTATTCTTAAAACCTTGCATGTATTACTGCTACTAGTAAATATTTATTGACAGTGCAGCTGACTAAGCTATTTCTTAACTGATTTCAGTGTTTTTCAGTTGCCTGCTTGATGAGATCTTAGATTGTTTGCTTTTTAAAAAAATTTTTTTTTACTGTACTTTAGGTGAAGGTTTACAGAACAAATAGTTTCTCATTAAACAGTCAGTACGCATATTGTTTTATGACATTGGTTAACCACCCCACAACATGTCAACACTCTCCCTTCTTGACCTTGGAGGACCTTTTTTTTTCCTGGTGAAAATATACATAGCCAAAGATACACCATTTCAAAAGTTTCTACATGTACAATTCAGTGACATTGACTGTGTTGTTCCAGTTGTGCTGCTGTTCTATCCTTTTCTCAAATTATTCCATCACCATTGTCTTCAACTTACTGTCCTCTAGGCTTCCCATCAAATGTTTTGAGTTGCTGTTGTCAAATTGATCTCACATAGATAATTCTTTTTTGTTGTTGTTGTACTTTAGTTGAAGGTTTACAGAACAAGATAGTTTCTCATTAAACAGTACACGTATTGCCCTATGGCAGTGGTTAACAACCCCACTACATGTCAACACTGTCTTTACTCAACCTTGGGTTCCCTATCACCAGCTTCCCTGCCTCCTCTTGCCTTCTAGTTGTTGTCCCTGAACTGCTGTGCCTCATTAGTCCCATTTTGTTTTTATGTGGCTGTCCAATCCCTGGCTGAATGGTGAACCTTGGAAGTGACTTCACCATTGAGCTAAAAGGGTGTCCAGGGGCCATACTCTCGGAGTCTCTTCAGTCTCTGTCAGGCCAGTAAATGTGGTCTTTTTTTTCGTGAGTTAGAATTTTGTTCTAGATCCTTCTCCAGCTCTGTCCAGGACCCTCGGTTGTGATACCTGTCAGAGCAGTCAGTGGTGGTAGCCGGGCACCATCTAGCTGTACTGGACTCAGTCTGGTGGAGGCCTTGGTAGCTGTGGACAATTAGTCCTTTGGACTAATCTTTTCCTTGTATCCTGTTCTCTTCAATCTCCCTGTTGCTTATTTACTTAGACTATACAGGTAAGATTTGCTCTTAGAGGAAAACTCAATGACTTTAATTACTTACTGAAATTGAATAAAAACTTAAATGATTTTTGTAATCAGAATTCCAAGGTGATATTTGAAAGTTATTAATTATGTAAAGTATATTGCATAAATAAACTTGAATGCTTTGTTTATGTTAAAGAAGAAAAGCAATAGCATAAGAACATGTCATTGAAAAACTTGTACACACTGAAGTAAAATATGACATTGACTAAGATAATTTTAAGTGATTCTTAATAGTCTTATGCTTTCTAAATACCTTTTGTATGGAATCTTTGTAGTATTCTGAAAGATTAGTTTAGGAACATAAACATTTCATGGAGAAAGAGAATAACATTTCTTTAAGTGCTTAAATTATATAATGAAAATATGTTTATATTTTAAATAAATAATCCAGAATAGAGAAACCTTAGCCTTCTTTCTTAAAAGTCGTATCTCAGTTCTTTTGCAATTTATTCTTTTCCAAATGTACCTAATTCTAACATTGTTGATGTCTAGTTGATATCCAGTATATTAGAAAATGACTAGCTGTTGGGCGTTTCTTTGCCTAAGATGGTCAGGGAAGGCATCTCAAGTGGAGGTGAATTTTGACTGGGACCTGAATGACTGTTCTGTGATATGGGAATAGCAGGTGCAAAGTCTTGAGATGGAAATGAATATGGTTTGTTTGAAAAACAAATAGAAGTCACGTGTGACTGCAGCGTAGCGAAGGGAAATAGATACAAGATTAAATTGAGGAGGTGAACTATTCACAAATAAAAGAAATATAAATGGCTGTAGCTTGAAAATCTTTCAGTCTTAGTAGTAGTTAGAGAAATAACAATTAAAGCAAAATAGTTATATATACAAACTATTCAAAATGGAAAGGGTTTATATACCAATGCTACTAGGAGTGTAATGTGATTCAGCCTTCCTGCAGGGTAGTTTGAGTATATCTATCAAAATCTTTGTAGTGCATCTTTTTACCAGCGTATCGATTTCTAGGAATTTTTCCTTAGTCATAATTAAGGGAATGAATTTTAGCCATAAGAATGTTTATCACATTTTATAATTTATAATAAAAATGAAAAATATAAATATTAAACATTGAAGAACTGGTTGAGTAAATTATACTACTCATAACAGTGAATAATATTTAGAGTAATTATTAGAAGTATGTTGTAGAAATATGTTTATGGTATGGAAAGATTTTCATTTTATATTATTTAGTAAAAGATTACAAAAGAGTATGCAGAATCATCCCATCAGTGTTAACAAAAATGTGCAGGCATAGATAAAAAGACTAGTTGCTGAAATGTCTGTGATGATTAAATATGGGTGATGAATAACACATGATTTATGAGCAGCATGTACTTCAGAACTGCCCGTGTTGTTTCTGTGCAGTCGAGTTGATTCCAACATAGCGACCCTATAAGACAGAGCAGAATTGCTCCATAGGGTTTCCAAGGCTGTAATATTTACGGGACTAGCTTGCTAGGCCCTTTCTCCTGCGGAGCAGCTGGTGGGTTCAAACCCGTGGCCTTTTGATTAGCAGCCAGCACCTAATCATTGTGCCTAGATTCCTTAACTTCAAATCTATTCTCCTGAACTGACTAGTTTTATGACCTTGGGAAAGTTACCTTCTCTCTCTGTACTTTAGTTTTCTTATTTGTAAAATGGTATAATTCATACCTCTTACCTTTTTGCAGTGGTGTGAGTTAGAACTCATGAGGATTAAATGAGTTTATACATATAAGGTGCTTTGAACAGTCCCTGACACATAGTAAGATCTTTATAAATGTCAGTTGTTGTTACTGTATACTTGTATTTTCTGTCTTTTTATTTTTTTATTTTTAAGTTGTTTTTTTTTTAAAAATATTTTATTGTACTTCAGGTGAAGGCTTACAGAACAAATAGTTGCTCATGAAACAGTAGTACACATGTTGTTTTATGACATTGGTTAACAACCCCACAACATATTAACCCTCTAAATTCTCAACCTTTTTTTTTTTTTTTTTTTGGTGAAAATACACACAGCCAAAGATACACCATTTGAAAAATTTCTGCATACATAGTTCAGTGACATTGACTACGCTCTTCCAATTGTGCTGTTCTCACTTAAGATGAAGGCTTACAGAACAAAATAGTTTCTCATTTAACAGTTACTACACATGTTGCCCTATGACAATGGTAACAATCTCACCACACATCAACAATATCCTTACTCAATCTTGTGTTCCCTATCACCAGCTTCCTTGTCCCCTTCTGCCTTCTGGCCCTTGTCACTGGACTCCTGTACCTCGTCAGTCTCATTTGGTTCTACGGGGCTGTCCACTCAGGGGCTGAACAGTGAACCTCGGAGGTGACTTCACCACTAAGCTAAAAGGGTGTCTGGGGGCCACTCTCGAGGTTTGTCCAGTCTCCTTTAGGCCAGTAAATCCGGTCGTTTTTTTTGTGAGTTAGAATTACGTTCTACATCCTTCTACAGCTCTGTCCAGAACCCTCTGTTGTGATCCTGGTCAGAGCAGTCAGTGGTGGTAGCCGGGCACCATCTAGCTGTACTGGACTTAGTCCGGTGGAGGCCTTGGTAGCTGTGGACAATTAGTCCTTTGGACTAATCTTTTCCTTGTGTCCTGTTCTCTTCATTCTCCATTGCTCCTGAAGGGATGAGACCAGTGGAGTACCTTAGATGGCCGCTCACAGGCTTTTAAGACCCCAGACACTACTCACCAAGGTAGAATGTAGAGCATTGTTTTTATAAGCTGTGTCATGCCAGTTGAGCTAGATGTTCCCCGAGACCGTGGTCCCCAGAGCCCTCTGCCCAGCAGTTCAGTCCCTCAGGGAGTTTGGATGTGCCTGTGGGGCTTCCATGACCTTTCCTTGTACAAGTTGTGCTAGTTTCTCCTGTATTGTGTACTGTCTCACCCTTCACCCAAGATACCACTTACCTATTGCCTGTCTAGTATTTCCCCCCACCCCCCCATCCCTGGTAACAAACAAAGATTGTTACATTTTGTGTGTGAACGTTTTCATGGGTTTTTACAATAGAGGTCTCATACAATATTTGTCTTTTTGTGATTCACTTTTTTCACTCAGCAGAATGTCCTCCAGTTTCATCCACGTTATGAGATGCTTCACAGATTCATCGTAGCTCTTTCTTGTTGCGTAGTACTCCATTGTGTATATGTACCATAGTTTGTTTATCCATTCATCTGTTGATGGGCATCTAGGTTGTTTCCATCGTTTTGCTATTGTGAACAATGCTGCCATGAACATAGGTGTGCATATGTGTATTCGAGTGATGACTCTTATTTCTCTAGGATATATTTCTAGGAGTGGGATTGCTGGATCAAATGGAATGTCTATTTCTAGCTTTCTGAGGAAGCGCCATATCATTTTCCAAAATGGTTGTATCATTTTACATTCCCACCAGCAGTGCGTAAGAGTTCCGATCTCCCTGCAGCCCCTCCAGCATTTGTTATTTCCAATGTTTTTGATTCGTGCCAGTAATGCTGGGGTGAGATGGTATCTCATTGTGGTTTTAATTTCCATTTCTCTAATGGCTAGTGATCATGAGCATTTCCTCATGTGTCTGTTGGCCATTTGAATGTCTTCTTTGGTGAAGTGTCTGCTCGTTTCCTTTGCCCATTTTCTAATAGGATTATTTGTCTTTTTGTTGTAGAGGTATTGGATTTTCTTGTAGATTATGGAGATTAGACCTTTGTCTGACTTGTACTGTCAAAAAATTTTTTCCCAGTCTGTAGGTTCTCTTGAGTCTTTTAGGGACGTCTTTTGAAGCGCATAGGTGTTTGATTTTTAGAAGATCCCAGTTATCTAGCTTATCTGTTGGGTTTTGTGCGTTGATGGTTATGGTTTGTATCCTGTTAATGCCATGTATTAAGGCCTGTAGTGTTGGTCCTATTTTTTCTTCTGTGAACTTCATAGTTTTAGGCTTTACATTCAGGCCTTTGATCCATTTGGAAGTAGTTTTTGTATACGGTGTGAGGTATGGGTCCTGTTTCATGTTTTTGCAGATGGATATCCAGTTTTGCCAGCACCATTTGTTAAAAAGACTGTCTTGTCCCCATTTGATGGACTTTGGGTCCTTGTCGAAGATCAGGTGACCATAGGTGGATGGATTTACAACTGGGTTCTCGATTGTGTTCCATTGGTCAGTGTATGTGTCGTTGTAGAAGTAGCAGGCTGTTTTGACTACTGTAGCTGTATAGTAGGTTCTGAAGTCAGGTAGTGTGAGTCTTCCAACTTTATTCTTCTTCTTCAGTAGTGCTTTACTTATTCGGGGCTTCTTCCCTTTCCATATAAAGTTAATGATTAGTTTTTCCATCTCTTTGAAGAATGTTGTTGGTATTTGGATAGGGATTGCGTTGTATTTGTAAATTGCTTTGGGCAGAATTGTCATTTTCACAATGTTGAGTCTGCCTATCCATGAGCATGGTATGTTTTTCCATTTATGTAGATCCCTTTGGGTTTCTTGCAGTAGTGTTTTGTAGTTTTCTTTGTATAGGTCTTTTACATCCCTGGTCAGATTTATTCCGAAGTATTTTATGTTTTTAGGGGCTATTGAAAATGGTATCGTTTTCCAGATTTCCTTTTCATTGTTCTCCTTATTGATGTATAGGAATCCAACTGATTTTTGACTGCTTATCTTGTATCCTGCTACTCTGCTGAATCTTTCTATTAGTTCCAGTAGATTTCTCGTGGAGTCTTTAGGGTTTTCTATGTATAGTATTATATCATCTGCAAACAGGGACAGTTTAACTTCTTCATTACCAATTTGGATGGCCTTTTTTCTTTTTCTTGCCTTATTGCTCTCTCTAGAACTTCCAGCACAATGTTAAATAGGAGTGGTGATAAAGGGCATCCTTGTGTTGTCCCTGTTTTCAAGGGGAATGTTTTCAGCCTCTCTCCATTAAGAATGATGTTGGCCTTTGGTTTTGCATTGATGCCCTTTATTATGTTGAGAAATTTCCCTTCTATATGTGTTTGTTTGAGAGTTTTTATCAGGAATGGGTGTTGTACTTTGTCAAATGCCTTTTCTGCTTCAGTTGAGATGATCATATGATTCTTTTCTTTCCTTTTATTTATGTGGTGGATTACGTTGATTGATTTTCTCATGTTGAACCATCCTTGCATACCTGGTATGAATCCTGCTTGGTCGTGGTGTATCATTATTTTGATATGATGCTGAATTCTGTTGGCTAGAATTTTGTTGAGAATTTTTGCATCTATATTCATGAGGGGTATTGGTCTGTAATTTTCTTTCTTTTTGGCGTCTTTGCCTGGTTTTGGTATCAGCGTTATGCTGGCTTCATAGAATGAATTTGGAAGTGTTGCTTCCTTTTCTGTGCTCTGAAATAGCTTGAGTAGTACTGGTACAAGCTCTTCTGTAAATGTTTTGCATTATTCTCCAGTGAAGCCATCTGGGTCCAGGCTTCTTTTTGTTGGGAGTTTTGTTATTAAACTTTTCAGTCTCTTCTCTTGTCACAGCCCTGTTCAGATTTTCAACATCACTTTGTTGTAGTTTGGTAGTTAGTGTGTTTCTAGAAATTCATCCATTTCCTTAGGTTTTCAAATTTGTTGGAGCATAGTTTTTCATAATATTCGGTTATGATCCTTTTTATTTTAGTTGCGGTTGTTGTAATGTTGCCCATTTCATTTCTTATTTGGGTTATTTGTGTCCTCTCTTGTTTTTCTTTTGTCCGTCTGGCCAGTGATGTGTTGATTTTGTTGATTCTTTGAAAGAACCAACTTTTGGTATTGTTGATTATTTCTCTTGTTTTTCTATTGTCTATTTCATTTATTTCTGCTCTTATCGTTATTATTTGCTTTCCTCTGGTGGCTGTGGGCTTTTTTTGCTGTTCTCTTTCTGTTTGTTTTAGTTGTGTAGTCAGTGTTTCGATTTTGTCCCTTTTCTTCTTTTTTGATGTGTACATCTATTGCTATGAATTGTCCTCTGAGGGCTGCCTTTCTGTGTCCCAAAGGGTTTGGTATCATATGTTTTCATTCTTGTTTGATTCTAGGAATTTTTTGATTCCGTCTATTACCCACTGATGTGTAAGCAGGATGTTATCAGTTGCCATATAATTGACTTATTTTCCTTGCTCTTTCTGTTGTTAATTTCTACCTTGATGGCATTGTGGTCAGAGAAGATACTTTGTATTATCTGAGCATTGTGGATCTTGTTGAGGATTGCTCTGTGGCCTAAGGTGTGGTCTATCCTGGAGGACATTCCATGTGCATTGGAAAAGAATGTGTACTTTGAAGATTTCGATCGGAGTGTTCTGTATATGTCTATGAGGTCAAGTTGGCTGATTGTGCCCATTAGGTCTTCTATATCTTTGCTGACTTTTGCTTTTAGTTGTTTTGTCCTTTACTGAGAGTGGTGTGTTGAGGTCTCCTATTATTATTATGGAACTGTCACTTTCTGTTTTCAGTGTTGTTAGAGTTTGTTTTATGTATTTTGGAGCCCTGTCATTGAGTGCGTAGATGTTTATTATGGTTATGTCTTCAAGATGGATCGTCCCCTTAATCATTATATTGTGTCCTTTGTCTTGTATGGTGGATTTTGTTTTAAAGTCTGTTTTATGTGAGATTAGCATTGCCACTCCTGCTCTTTTTCGGTAGTAGTTAGCTTGATATATTTTTTCCAACCTTTGATTTTTAATAAATTCATGTCTTTGTTTTAGGTGTGTCTCTTATAGGCAGCATATTGATAGATCCCGTTTTTTTATCTATTCTGTCACTGTCCGACTCTTTATGGGTGCATTGAGTCCATTTACATTCAGTGTAATTATTGATAGATGTGAGTTTATTGGTTTCATTTTGTAGTGTTTTTTTTTTTTTTTTTTTGTGGTGCCTACATTTTCTTTTTATTCTTACTCTCCTGTGCTGAATTCCTTTTGTTTGTGGATTTGTTTTTTCATTTCTTTTGTTTTTGTAGGTTTTGTTTTTGCTGAGACTTTATGTTTTTCCTCTTTATTTTGATGAGTATGTTTGTTAACTTTCTTTGTTGTTACCGTGAAATTTACCTTATATTTCTAAGTTTGAGGCAGTCTATTATTACTTCATATCACCTTGTCTTCCTCTTCATTAGAAGGTTCTATACCTACACCGTTTATTCCCTCTTTTATTGTTCTGATGTTGTTGTGATTTACAGATTAACTGCTTTGATTCCCTGTTGTATTTCTTTTGGTTTTGGATAGTGCTTGAGATTTCATTTCTTAGATTGGTATCTGGTTGGTATGATCCTTCATCCTAGATTCATCCTGTGAGCTGAAGTTGTTTGTTCTCAGATCGAAGGACTCCCCTTTAATAATTCTTGTAAGTTTCATTTGGCATTTACATGGTCCCTTAATTTTTGTTTATCTGGAAATAACCGAATTTCACCATCATATTTGAACGAGAGTTTTTCAGGATATATTATTCTTGGCTGACAATTTTTTTCTTTCGGGATTTTTATATGTGTCATCTCATTGCCTTCTTGCGTGCATGGTTTCTGTTGAATAATCTGAGCTTAGTCTTATTGTTTCTCCTCTGTATGTGACTTTTTGTTTTTCATGAGCTGCTCTCAGGATTCTTTGTTTGTCTTTGGTTTTGACGAGTGTGATTATCACATGCCTTGGAGATTTTCTTTTGGGGTGTATCCTATGTGGGGTTCTTTGAGGTTCTTGGATGGTCAGCTTTTCATCTTTCATGATATTGGGGACGTTTTCTGTCAGCAGTTCTTCAGTGATCCTCTCTGTGTTTTCTGTTTTCTCCCCGTTGTGGAACTCCGATCACTTGTAAATTTTCGCTTTTGATTGTATCCCACATAACTCTCAGGGTCTCTTCAGTTTTCTTTGTTCTTTTTTCTGAGTTTTCCTCGAATAGACTTGTATCAAAGTGATTGTCTTCCATTCCACTGATCCTATCTTCCACCGTTTCAGATCTGCTCCTCAGCCTTTCTGTGACAGTGCCCGTTTGTGAAATCTTGTTGTTTATCTTTTGGGTTTCTAATTGTTGTTTTTGTATAATTTCTAGTTGTGAATTTATTTTGGCATTTTGTTCCTGCATTATTTTCCTGAATTCTTCCATTTTCTTGGTCTGTATTTTCTATGAATTTGTCTATTTTTTTCCTCATTTTTGTCTGCTTTTTCCTTCAACTCTTGGTTAATTCTGAGTATTAGAGATTTGAATTCTCTATCAGGTAGTTCTAGTGTGTTTTCTTCCACTGGAAACTCAGTTGGTGTTTTATTTTGGACTCCTGCTTGAACCATCCTGTCCTGTGTTTGTAAATGGTTTGATACTGTCTGCTGTCTTCGTGGCATTCAGTAGTTATTTTTCTCATTTATTGATGGTAGATTTGTTTGTTTTGTCCTTTTTTTTTTTTTTTTTGGCTGTGTATGAGCAGACGGGCTGTGTCTTCTTTGTTGTTTCCTCATCTGTGGGAATAATTCTTTTTGTCTCCTCCTCCAGTTGGCAGGGTCAGTTGCTCAGGTATGGTACAGCAGAGCAGGTCTAGCTGAAGAGGGTTAGTGGGATGGGTTGGTTATGGCAGTTACTACAGCCACTATGGCGGGTCGGTAATCAGTGTAGGGCAGGTTCCGGTAGGCTGTCCCTGTGCTGCTTGGTCTTGTGATGATAACCACATGGTGCAGGTACGCAGAATGGAGTGCAGAGATTGTGATGTGTGGATTTAAGATGGGTATGGGAGAGAGGAGAGAGGAACAGGAACTAAAAACATACAAACAAACAAAAAAGAGTATTAGGGTGGCTTGCCGTTGGAGTGGAGAGATCAGAGACTATGAAATGGAGAAAAACAAAAAGGGGAGAAAGAAGAAAAGAGTGAATAAATAAAATTAGAAAGTAAAAGGACAGCAAATCTCCCAGGGATCCCACCGGTGTGCCTATGAGGTTTGGGGAAGTTCCTACCAGATGTGGATACACAGCCTGGCTAGAAGTTGTGGTGGTAATCAGCTCCAGGTATTCAGGGACAGGAAGAAAAGGAAGGTGTAGAGAGATGAGAAAATTAATAATGAAGATAGACAAAAAGGGAAAAAGAGGGAGAAGAAAAGGAAACATATTAAAAGAAAAAAGGAAGAAGAAAAGCCGCCCCCCCCCAAAAAAAAAAAACAAAAAAAAATAAAAGCACGATAAAGAAATGCTCTCAGGGATCCCTCTGCTCATCTGCGCAAGCTGAGGGAGTAGGCCCCAAGCTGCGTAGCACTGCCTGGTCAGAATGGACTCCCAACTTGAGAAAAGGAAAAGAAAAGAAACAAACAATTTGAGATAAGAGAAAGAAAAGAAGCAAACAGTTCAAAAGAAACAAACAAACAAAAAGCCCTGGGATCCCACCAGCATGGCAGCACAGACCGGGACGGAGTTCCACAGTCGAATGGAGCTCCGCAGTCCCGTAGGAGAGAGCAGAGATGGTGCACGGAGACAGGTATTTGTGTGGAAGGTGGGGAGGTAGTTAGAGGTAAGGAAAAAAATTAAAAGAATCGGAAAAAAGCAACACCAGCAGCCAACAAATGGCACACAGGGAGTCGGCCTGTGTGGGTGGGTTGAATCCAAGCAGCCGCTGCTTCCTGGCCAAGAGACGGTGGCTGCGGGAAGCAGAGGAGGCCGAGTGGGGGCAAAGAAAAGGCGGGGGGGGATGGAAAAGTGTATATCGCTAGTTACCTGTTGTTGTTTCTCCTGCTGGAAGCTCCGTGAAGCTGCTTTTTTGTACCCCCTGTATGCTGGTCTCTGATAGGAATCCAAAATGGCAGATCTGCGCCACATTAGCTGATATGGGACCTCTGTATGAATCTCTCCTCGCCCTCCGTTCTCTGTCAGTTTCCTCACTCCATTTGGTGCTTGGCTGAGTTCTTTATCTCTTCATTTGATGTTTTAGGGTTTCAGGATTGCTGTTTTCTCTGCTTGGCTTAGTTTTTTTGATCTTTGCTTTTGAGGGATGGCTTGGTGCTTCTGCCTAGAGGGCCGTGTTGCCAAAAGTCAGAATATCCATTCTTGTTATTATTTTCCAAATTATTCCAGCACCATTAACAAACTTACGTTACTGCCCCCCGAGCGGAAACTGCCGCTTTTCCCCTCCTTCCCACTACTAGTAACTACTACTAATTTTTGTTTTTTATAGATTTTCTTATTTCATGTAAGTGGGATCCTGCAGTGTTTTTATTTTTGCAACTGACTTATTTCGCTCAGCATAATGTTTTCAAGGTTCATCCATGTTGTGGCATGGATCAGAACTTCCTTTTTCTTTATGGCTGAGGAATAGTCCATTGTACGAACATACCACTTTTTTTTTTTTAACCATTTATCTGTTGATGAACTGTTTGGTTTTTTTCCACTTTTTGACTATTGTGACAACTGCTACAATGAACATTGGTGTACAGGTTTAGGTTTGTGTTCCTGCTTTCACTTCTTCTGGGTACATACCTAGGATTGGAGTTGCTAGGTCTTATGTTAGTTCCATGTTCAGCTTTTTGAGGGACCACCAAACGAGTGAGACATCATTTTCATTGTTACCTTTGGGTATGGTTTCCTTTAGCTGTGTAAACTTATTTAAAATAGCTTGTTTAAAGTCTTTGGTAAGTCCAATATCTGGTTTTCTTCTAGGACAGTTTCTGTGTTTTTTTGTGTGTGGGCCATACCTTGTTTCTTTTCATGCTTTGGAAGTTTTTATTGAAAACTAGATACTTTGAATATTATAATGTGGCAACCTTGGAAATAGCTTCTCCCCCTCTAGTCCAGTATTTATTATTCCAGCTTTTTGTAGGAGTTGTTGTTTTTTTGTTTGGTGACTTTTCTGAAGTTTTTGAAGTCTTTGTTCCATTAGCTTAGTGGTAGGCAGTGTTTGAAGAGAGATTTCCTTGAAAGCCTGGAACCAAAAAAAAAAAGAGAAAATTCCCTTTTTTTTTTCAGATGGGCCCTGTGTGTGTGTGTTGGGGAATGTCTTCAATATAGAACCAAATGGTTTACAATTCTTCCTTATTCTTCCCTTTATGCTTAGGGCTTTCTCAGATCTTGGTCCTGCACGTATACAGCCCTGGACATGCATGTGTCCTTCTAGAGTTTCATGGAATATCTTGGAGCTTTTCAAGTCCTTATTCCCTCGAGCATCTCATTTCCCAGCCTGTTTTACAAAGTTTTTGGTTAAGTCTACTGTTAACGTCAACTCTTTTCCGTTGCCCCAGGCAGCAGGGACTAATACCTTTCCCATAATTATTTTTGACAAATATCTCTGGGTACCTGCCTGAGCACTTGTGGAGTTTTGAATTAGCAGACATAAAGCAAGCCCTTTGAGTTGCTCCTCCATGGAGCCACCAGACAGGTCAGACAAACAAGCACAATTCCCGTATTTGTGAATGAGATCGGTTCTGCTCCCTCTGGTATTGGTACTTGTACTGTGAATATGGGCCATTTTCTTCAGGGCACCACTGAGCTGGTGAGTGGGGACCAGGATGAGAATAAGTTAAAATGCCACAAGCTCATTCTTTTCATGAAGCTTGAGCTAATTTTTCTTTTTTTTTTTTTTTTGATTAAGCATTCCCTTGTTTCTGCAGGCTTTTTGTTTGTTTCCAGAGTTCTGAAGAAGCTAATTCCTGATAGTTTTTGCCAGTCTTTTCACTGATTTTATGGAGGGATGAACTTTTGGAGTTGCTTACTGATTTTTGCTGATGTTATTCCTCTTTAGGGAGATTTTAAGTGAAATTTATTTTAGAGAGGAGGTAAGTGATTGTTTGATAATACTCAATCAGAGGAATCAGTCAGTTGGATACATTGATATCTTTATTTCGCATATTTTTTTTAAGTGAATAGGCTTTATTTTTTAGAGCAGTTTTAGATTTGTAGAAGTATTGGGTAGAAAGTATAAAGTGTTCCCAAATACTTTTTTTCTCTTTGCCCACAATTTCCCCTGTTATTAAGATCTTGCAGTGGTGTGGTACTTTTGTTACAAATGATGAACCATTATAATATATTATTATTTACTGAAGTTGATATCTTACATTAGGGTTCACTCTTTGTGTTATATATTTCTGTGGATTTTGACAAATGTCTAATATTATATATCCACCATTATAGTATTATACAGAATAGTTTTATCGCCCTAAAATTTCCTGAGCTCCACCTAGTCGTTCATCCCACACTGTTCAAACCTCCCCCACCCCACCCCAGTGAAGCCCCTGGCAACCAGTGATCTTTTTACTTCCCGATAATTTTTCCTTTTTCAGAATGTGATATAGGTGGAACCATGCAGTATGGAGACTTTTCAGATTGACTTCTTTCACTTAGCAATATGGATTTAAGTTCTTCCATGGCTTTTCATGGCTCAATAGCTCATTTAATTTTGTCGATGAAAAATATTCTATTGTATGGATATGCCACAGTTTATCTATTCACTTACTGAGTGACATTATGATTGCCTCCAGTTTTGGGCAGTTATGAATAGAGCTACTGTAAACATTTGTGTACAGGTTTCTGTGTAGACAGATGTTTTCAGTTTATTTATATAAATACCTAGGAGTGTGATTGGTAGATCATATATTCATCTTTATAAAAAACTTCCACACTGACATCTAATGTGGCTGTACCATTTTGCACTCCTACCAGCAGTGAGTGAGAATTCTTGTTGCTCTACATCCTTGCCAGCATTTAGTGTTGTCAGTGTTTTGGAGTTTAGCTATTCTAAAAGATGTGTAGTGGTACCTAATTACTGTGTTAATTTGCAATTCCCTAATGACATATGTTGTTGAGCACCTTTTCGTATGCTTATTTTCCATTTGTATATCTTCTTTGATGAGATGTTTGTGAAGGTATTTTGCCCATTTTAAGAGTTGAGTTGTTTTCTTATGCTATAGTTAAATTTTAAGAGTTTTTTGTGTATTTTGGATACCAGTTCTTTATCAGATGTGTGTTTTGTAAATATTTTCTCCCAGTCTGTGGCTTGTCTTTTCATTGTCTTAACAGTGTCTTTGGCAGAGAAGAAGTTTTTATAATTTTAATGGAGTCCTACTTATCAATTTTTCTTTCATGGATTGTGCTTTTGATGTTGGATCTAGAAACTTGTTGCTGAACCCAAGATCACCTAGATTTTCTCCTATTTTATCTTCTAGAAGTTTTATAGTTTTGTGGTTTACATTTAGGTCTGTGATCCATTTGAGTTAATTTTTGTGAAAGATATAAGGTCAGTGTCTAGATTGATTTTTTCTTTTGCGTGTGAATGTCCAGTTGTTCTTATAACCCTAAGAATGGGTACCCAGAGTTTTTAACTCTCAGGTGGTCTTTATGGAGACTTAGGCAATTCACCAATTACAGTTAAGTGTCCCTACTATTTCTGGCTCCTGTATTGGGCTTATGCTTTTGGTCTTCTGCTCCTGGTGAGCTGTGATTCTTACTATATGCCTCTTTCTCCAGTTTTCAGAAGACATTATTTCTTTGCTGTAGGAAGAGTTGTTGATTTTCAGTTTCTCCAGCTTTTTTCTTGTTAAGAGGACAGGTGTGATGTCTTGAAAGCTGTTTACATGTCACACCAGAAACTGGAAGTCTCCTGACTGTATATTAAGTTATGATTTCCCTGTTTACTTTCCAGATATTTATAGGTTACCTTTATATTATTGGAGCCCTGGTGGTGCAGTGGTTAAGAGCTGAGCTGCTAACGAAAAGATCAGCAGTTCGAATCCACCAGCTGCTCCTTATCCCTATGGGGCAGTTCTACTCTGACCTATGGGGTTGCAGTGGGGTTGTATTATTAGTGTCTAGTTTCATTACATTGTCCTCAGTGAATATACTTTGCATGATTTCAGTCCTTTTAATTTTATTTATTTTTATTTTTTCTCATTTTATCTATTTTCATTTTATTGTACTTTAAGTGAAAGTTTACAATTCTAGTCTCTCATAAAAAAATTTATACATACATTATTATGTAACCCTAATTGTTCTCCCTATACTGTGACAGAACACTCCTCCTTTCTACCCCTGATTTCCCATGTCCATTCAACCAGCTCCTGACCCTGTCTGCCTTCTCATTTCACCTCCGGACAGGAGCTGCCCATTTAGTCTTATGTAGCTACTTGAGCTAAGAAGCACACTCTTCGCAAGTATCATTTTATGTCCCATAGTCCAGTCTAATCTTTGTCTAAAGAGTTGGCCTCGGGAGTGATTTTAATGCTGGGTGGACAGAGAGTCTGGGGGCCATGCTTTCTGGGGTTCCTGCAGTCTCATTAGACCATTAAGTCTCAGTCCTTTTAATTTTATTGAGATATGTTTTATGTCTTAGAGTATAATGTACCTTGATGAAAATGTATTCTGCTGTTGTTGGGGGCGTGTTCTATAAATGCCAATTAGGCCAAGTTGCTTGATACTTGTTATAGATTCAATTGTGTTGCCTAAAATATGTATGGACTTCTTGGTCACAGTACCTGTAGACGTGATTGGGTTTGGAAATAAGGCTTTTCTTGGGTTACGTTAATGTGTTCATGCCAGAGTTGAGTGGGTCCTAAAGTCTAACTACAGCTACTCCTCACTTATCAACTGTCTCATTATCTGACATTTGCATTTATTAAAATAGTAAAAAATCTACTATCTGACTGTTTTGTGCATTAACGAGGTGGCGGGCATTGCGGGAATGGCTGCCGAGTGTCCCCTCCCTCAAGGAGGGTCTACAGGCAACATCTGGGAAACTAGGCCATGCTGTTCCATGCCACCTGTTCCCTCTTGCTGACAGGGGTGCTGCGTCCAGCTGTTGTACTGGGCCGGCCTCCTCCATCACCAAGCCAGAGGGTCCTCGTTCTGGGTTTCCAGCTTCTATGTGGGCTGGGGCCCTCCAGCTCAAAATTGCTGTGGGGTGGGAAAGGAGTAAAGAAAGAGGCAGCAGAGAAGGTGTTTGGAAGAAATGAGTGCGAGTTCAGTGACATCCCAAAGTGAACTGAATTGGTCCTGAAGTCTCTGCCTCGTGGGGCTGGGTTCGAGGCCAGGCTCTGGGCACGCTCCTGGGAAGCCCCGAGCCTCGGTGACTTACCAGGCTCAGAGGGCAGAGCATACTCCGGAATCGTGAACGCAGGGCTTGCAGGGTTGGAAGTGGAGCCCTGGAGGAGGCTCCACAAGGGAAGCTTTGACCTAGCACAGGAAGAAAGTGAAGTGGTTAAGCCGTGTCACACAGTTTTATCCAGCTTTTTCTCCTCCAAGCCTCCATCTCGGCCGAGAAATAATCTATAACCGGACTTGTCACAGTGATGAGTACATCAGTAAATCTTAGCTGCTATTATTTCTATGATCATATTTTCTAAATTAAAAAAAAAAAGGATGGTCTGAAAACAGAAAAAAAAATCCTCAATTTTCACATAATGATGATTTTTGCATAATGACTTGGTCTCTGGAACCTAACCATGTCGCTAAATGAGGAGTTGAGTGTATTTCTGAGTTACTAAAAAGAGCAAACTAGACACAAACACACACACAGGGAGAAGACAGACACTAAGGATGCCAAGGATTGAAGGAAGTCACCAGAAACTAGGAGAGAGGTGTATAAAAGACTCTGATTTGGACTTTCAGCCTCAACAGTGTGAGAAAATAAATTCCTGTTCTTTAAAGCCACGCAGTTATAGTATATTTGTTATGACAGCACTAGGTAACTAAAACACTAGTTGTTCAAGTCTTTTTTTAATCCTCACTGATTTTCTGTCTATACTTTTTCTATCAATTATAAGAGAGGAGTATTGAAATCAGCAGTTTTGAGGATTTGTGTCTTTCGTTTAGTTCTGTCAGTTTTTGATTCATATATTTTGAAGGTCTATGGTGCATATAAAACTAACTAACCCTTTTGTCTCTCTTTATGGGATAATGTCCCTGTTCGTCCCCGGTAACATAACTTTTTCTGAAATCTAAACTGCCAGTTGCTAGTCAGTTGATTCTAACTCATGGTGACCCCATGTATGTCAGAGTAGAACTGTTCTCCATAGGGTTTTCCATGCCTAATTATTTCAAAGTAGGTGGCAAGGTCTTTCTTCTGAGGTGCCTCTGGGTAGACTTGAATCTCCAGCCTTTTGGTTAACAGTCTAGTGCTTTAACCATTTATACCACCCAGAGATTCTTTTCCAGTGTCTACTTTGTCTGATATTAATGTGCAGCTCCTTTTTGATTAGTGTTCAGTGTGTTTTTCCCCATTCTTTTACTTTTTTCTTTTTACATTTTACACCTTTTTATTTTTTGTAAACCTCTTGTTTAATAGATCACATTGCCATTTAAATTTATTCAAAGACTATTTTAAAATATTTACTATTCATAGAAATTTTGCTAGGTTTTATAGGATTTGTTTTTTACCTCCTGAAATTTACCAGTAAATTACAAACAAATAAATATAACTCAAGAAAAAATTATGTACTCAATATGCATCACAGATAGGAAGTTCAATGGGAATTTGGAGAAAAGAAGGAAAAATCTTCCAGCTGGGTAAAATGACCAGAGAGTTGATCTGAGCCATAAAGCCTGGGTAACATTTTTTTTCTCCCAAGAACCATTTTTCATATTTTATTAATTTTATTTTAAAAAACTATTATTTTCCTATTTCCTATTCCTATTCCTTTTAACGTATCTTCTTTGTAGGTAATGTGGATTTCTTGATGATAGCATATAGTTGGATCTTGGTTTTTTAATGCAGTATGAAAATATCTGCTGCTTGACTTCTGACCGAAAGATCAGAAGTTCAGCTCCACCAGCCGCTCCTTGGAAACCCTATGGGGCAGTTCTGCTCTGTTCTATAGGGTCAATATGAGTTGGAATCAACTCTATGACAACGGGTTTGGTTTGGTTTTTTAATGTAATTACTGGTATTTTGGGGTTTAAGTCTGCCATCTTGCTGTTTGTTTTGTGGTTGTTCCATCTGTTCTTTGTTCTTTCTTTGTTTTCCTATATTCTTTTGGATTGAGTGTTTTTTACAGTTTCTATTCCATTTCCACTGTTGGTTTATTAGTGCTACGTTTTTTTTTAGTTGTTGTAGTTGCTATTCTAGGGTTAAAAGTTTATATCTTTTACTTATCATAGCTACCTTCAAATAATATTATACGATTTCACACTTAGTATAAAAACCTTATAAAGGTATGCTGCCATTTCCTCTCGCCTGTACTTTGTTCTATTGTTGCCATACGTTTTACTTTTACATACGTTATGAACCTCAGAATACATTATTATTTTTACTTTAAACAATTATTTTAAAAATCTCTTTAGAAAATCATTACGAAAAACTTTCTTTTTCTTTTCCTGTTTTTAAAAATTTACCCATATATTTGCCATTTCCAGCATTCTTCGCATTTCTTTGTTTAGATACACATTTCCATCTGGTATTATGTTCCTTTAGCGTGAACAGTTTTCTTTAACATTTTTTGCAGTGCAGGTATACCTGTGAGAAATTTTTCCAGCTTTTAGTATGTCTGAAAATTCTATTTCACCTTCATTTTTTAAAAAATTGTGCTTTAAGTGAAAGTGTACAGTTCAAGTCAGTTTCTCAAACAAAAATTTATACACACATTGCTATGTGACCCTAGTTGTTCTCCCTATAATGTGATAGCACACTCCTCCTTTCCACCCTGGATTTCCCTTGTCCATTCAACCAGCTCCTGTCCTTTTTTGCCTTCTCATCTCACTTCTGGACAGAAGCTGCCCATTTAGTTACATATATCTTCTTGAGCTAAGAAGCACTGTCTCCACGAGTATCATTTTATGTCCCATAGTCCAGTCTAATTTTTGTCTAAAGAGTTGGCTTCAGGAATGGTTCCAGTTCTGGGCTAATGGAGGGTCTTCTGGGGTCCCTCCAGTCTCAGTCAAACCATTAAGTCTGGTCTTTTTACTAGAATTTGAGTTCTGCATCCCACTTTTCTCCTGCTCCATCAAGGACTTTATGTTGTGTTCCCTGTCAGGGCAGTCATTGGTGGTAGCTGGGTACCGTCTAGTTCTTCTGGTCTCAGGCTGATGAAGTCTGTTTTATGTGGCCCTTTCTGTCTCTTAGGCTAATATTTTCCTTGTGTCTTTGTTGTTCTTCATTTTCCCTTGCTCCAGGTGGGTTGGTACCAATTGATGCATCTTAGATGGCTGCTTGCTAGCTTTTAAGACCCCAGATGTCAGTCACCAAAGTGGGATGCAGAACATTTTCTTAATAAACTTTGTTATGCCAATTGACTAATGTCCTCTGAAACCATGGTCCTCAGACCCCTGCCCCTGCTTCTCTGTCCCTCGAAGTATTTGGCTGTATTCAGGAAACTTCTTAACTTTTGGTTTAGTCCAGTTCTACTGACTTCCCCTGTATTGTGTGTTCTCCATCCCTTCACCTAAGATAACTCTTGTCTACTATCTAGTTAGTAAATACCTCCCTCCCTCCCTTCCCACCCTTGTAACCATCACAGAATGTTTTCTGTGTTTAAACCATTTCTTGAGTTCTTATAATAGTGGTCTCATACCATATTTGTCCTTTTGTGACTGATTTCACTCAGCATAATGCCGTCTAGATTCATCCATGTTATGAGATGTTGCACAGATTCGTCATTGTTCTTTATCATTGCGTACTATTCCATTGTGTGAATATGCCATAATTTGGTGATGGGCACCTAGGTTATCTGCATCTTTTTGCCATTGCAAATGGTGCTGCAGTGAACATGGGTGTGAGTGTATCTATCCATGTGACAGCTCTCATTTCTCTAGTGGGATTGTTGGATCACGTGGTACTTCTGTTTCTACCTTAAAAGGAAGCGTTGAATTGACTTCCAAAGTCGTTGTACCATTTTACATTCCCACTAGCAGTGTATAAGTGTTCCAGTCTCTCCACAACCTCTCCAACATTTATTAGTATGTGTTTTTTGGATTAATGCTAGCCCAGTTGGGGTGAGATGGTCTCTCGTTGTAGTTTTGATTTGCATTTCTCTAATGACTAATGATCGTGAGCATTTCCTCATGTATCTGGTAGCCGCCTGAATGTCTTCTTTGGCCAACTGCCTATTCATATCCTTGCCTGTTTTTTAATTGGGTTATTTGTCTTTCTGTTGTTGAGGTTTTGCAGTATCTTGTAGATTTTAGAGATCAGATGCTGATTGGATTGGTCATAGCCATACATTTTTTTCCCAGTCTGTAGGTTGTTTTACTTTTTTGGTGAAGTCTTTTGGTGAGCATAAGTGTTTGATTTTTAGGAGCTCCCAGTTATTTAGTTTCTCTTCTGGTATTTGTGCTTCGTTAGTAATGTTTTGTTTTCTGTTTATGCCATGTATTAGGGCTCCAAGTGTTGTCTTTATTTTTTCTTCCATGATCTTTATCATTATAGGTTTTATATTTAGGTCTTTGATCCATTTTGAATTAGTTTTTGTGCATGGTGAGGTATGGGTCTTGTTTCATTTTTCTGCAAATTGATATCCAGTTATGCCACCACCATTTGTTAAAGAGACTGTTTTTTCCCCAATTAATGGACTTTGGGCTTTTATCAAACATCAGCTGCTCATAGGTGGATGAATTTATGTCTGGATTCTCAATTCTATTCCATTGGTCTATATATCTGTTGTTGTGCCAGTACCAGCTTGTTTTGATTACCATGGAGTTAAAATAGTTTCTAAAATGAGGTGGTGTGAGGCTTCCCACCTTGTTGTTCTTCTTGAGTAATGCTTTACTTATCTGGGGTCTCTTCCCTTTCTCTATGAAGTTGGTAATTTGTTTCTCCATCTCATTAAAAAATGCCATTGGAATTTGGATCTTGATTGCATTGTATCTGAAGATTGCTTTGGGTAGCATAGACATTTTCACAACGTTGGGTCTTCCTATCCACGAGCAAGGTATGTTTTTCCACTTATGCAGGTCTCTTTTGGTTTCTTATAGTAATGTCTTGTGGTTTTCTTTGTATAGGTCTTTTACATCTCTGGTTAGATTTATTCCTAAGTATTTTATCTTCTTGGGGGCTTTTATAAATGGTATTGATTTGGAGATTTCCTCTTGGAAGTTCTCTTTGTAGGTTTAAGGGAATCCACCTGATTTTTGTATGTTTATCTTGTATCCTGATACTTTGCTGAAATTTTCTATTAGTTCTGGTAGTTTTCTTTGGGGTTTTCTGTGTATAAGATCATATCATCTGCAAATAGCAATACGTTTGCTTCTTTCTTACCAGTTTGGATAGCCCCTTACTTCTTTTACTAGCCTAATTGCTCTGGGAAGGATCTCCAGCACAATGTTGAATAAGAGTGGTGGTAAAGACATCCTTGTCTGGTTCCGGTTCTCAAAGGGAATGCTTTCTGACTCTCTCCATTTAGGATGATGTTGGCTGTTGGGTTTGTATAAATGCCCTTAATTAAGTTGAGGAATTTCCCTTCTCTTCCTATTTTGCTGAGAGTTTTTATCTTGAATGGGTGTTGTACTTTGTCAAATGCCTTTTTTGTATCAGTTGATAAGATCATGTGGTTCTTTTGTTTTATTCATTTGATGGATTACATTGATAGTTTTTCTAATGTTGAACCATCCCTGCATACCTGGTATGAATCCCACTTGATCTTGGTGAATTATTTTTTTGATATGTTGTTGAATTCTATTGGTTGGAATTTTCTTGAGGATTTTTGTGTTTTATGTTCATGAGGGATATTGGTCTGTAATTTTCATTTTTAGCTGTATCTTTACCTGGTTATGCTGGCTTCATAGAATGAGTATGGGAGTATTCCATCCTTTTCAATACTCTAAAATACCTTTAGCAGTAGTGATGTTAACTGTTCTCTGAAAATTTGATAGAATTCTCCAGTGAAACTTTCAGGGCCAGGGCTTTTTTTGGTGGGAGTTTTTAAATTACCTTCTCAATCTCTTGTTTTGTTATAGATTTATTTAGTTATTCTACCTCTGCTTGTGTTAGTTTAGGTAGGTGGTATGTTTCTAGAAATTTGTCCATTTCTTCTAGGCTTTCAAATTTGTTAGAGTACAATTTTTCATAATATTCTGTTGTAAGTCTTTTAATTTCAGTTGAGTCTGTTGTGTTTCTTATTTGGCTTATTTGCTTCCTCTCCTGTTTTTCTTTTGTTATTTTGGCCAGTGGTTTATCAATTCTGTTGATCTTTTCAAAGAATCAGCTTTTGATCTTGTTAACTTTTTCAATTGTTTTTTCACCTTCATTTTTTAAATATATTTTCTCTGAACTTTAAACTCTAAGTTGACAGTCCCCGCCCCCCCCCCCCCCCCCAGCATTTTAGTAATGTTTTTCTGTTGTCTTCTGATATGTATGGTTTCTAATGAGAACTCTGCTTTCATTTTCATCTTTCTTTCTCTGTGTGTAATGTGTTTTTCTATCCTCTGGATGTTTTTAAGTATTTTCTCTTTAACACTGGTTTTCAGCAATTACATTATGATGTGCCTTGGTATGGTTTTATTTCTCTTCAGCTTGGCATTTGTTAAACTGCTTAGATCTCTGGGTTATTGTTTTCTTCTAACTTAGAAAATTTTTGACCATCTATTCCAGAATTTTTTTTCCTTAACTCCACCCTGTTTCATTCCTGTCTCTGGAACTCCAGTTACATGCATGTGAGATTGCTTGATTTTGTTCCACAGCTAAATAAGACTTTGTCCAATTATTTCAGTCTTCTTTCACTCCCTGTTCCTAGATCTTCTGGGACCTTCTTAGGAGACTTACAAAATTCATCTCAGAATTGTCAGTCAAGGGGACAAAAGGGAAAAGAATTTTCCCTGTGCTTCTAGGCTTTGCATTGATGACTGCAGATTATCGCATTTTTATGCTGTAAAAAAATTAGCATAGCTTGCTTACAGAAATACCTCACGAGGCTGGAGGGAGCAAGTGGTAAACCTAGAATGTGTCCATTAATTGCATAAAAATACGGTAGTCCGCTCTGGTGTCTCAGACTGCAGGGTAGCTTTAGGCAATGCCAGTTGATATCTGCCTGAAATTTTTCTCTATAGCAGGAAGAGGTGGATCTGAGAGACTTTTGAGGTGATATAGAAGAGATGTCCAGTACTGTATGTCTATAGATAAGGTATGGAAAATTATAAAGAGCGGTGAATATTTGGTTTGAAAAAGGAGGGAGTGACTGAAGCCACTGTACTAGTATCTTAAGTGTCTTGGTTTCTTAGTGCTGCTATACCAGAAATACCACAGATAGGTGGCTTTAAAGAACAGAAATTTATTTTCTCACAGTTATGGATGCTGAAAGTCCAAATCAGTAGCCTTGTTCTTTGTTTCGTTTGTGATCCTCACATAATATCTGTCTTCCTCCCTGTGTACCCACTAGTCTCTGTGTAGATCCTGCTCGTTTTACATCTCAGAACTGATTAGGTTAGGATCCACCATACACTGGTATAACCTCAACTGATCAGTTGATTACATACATCACATTAGATCACATTATGGGAGGTGATTACATTATATTAGATTGTATCCACAGGTATAGAGCTTAAGATTTCAACATAATATATTTGGGAAGACACAGTTCCATCCATAACTTGAGTTTTTTTTTTTCTTTTTCCTATCTCTTGTTTCTCTTTCTTCCACTTTATCTTGCATTAAAAAAAAATTAACCATCAGTAGCTCTTGTGCCTACAGGCATTATTTAAATGCTTCCTTACTTTTAAACTTTATTATTTGGATAATTTAATTACACAAGGTACCTCATTCAAAAATGGAATAAGGCATTGTATTCTAGGATAGAAATATATTTCAGGATGGAAATATATTCCAGGATAAAAATTTTGAAAATAATTTTTCCATGCCAGTGTGAAGTAGGGACCATGAGTATAGTGTGAATAGTTCATAAATACTTGTGAGAGGAAATGTAGGACGGGGGCTGTGGATCAGATTATCTGGATTAAAACCCCAGTTTCTCTACTTCTAAGTTGTATAACATTCAGTAAGTTAATTAATATCTTTGTGTCTTGGCTTCCCCATTGAAAAATGAGGATAATGATAGTACCTGTCTCACTGAATTATTATGATAAGATTCAATGAGTTAATAGATTGAAGATATTTAGAACAATGCAGATCAGCTAATAATTCCTCTATAAATATTTGTTAGTATTACTTTTATTGTTAATGTTAGTATTAAATGAAAATTTAAAACTGGTTGAGTAGAATATATGCATGAGAACGTGTGTTTGGACGTATTCTAGTTTGTATTTTTCTATCTTATCATTATTATAAGAGTTTCTGAGTAGTGAAAATTATTTAAAGTTAACCGAATTGCATGTCTATTTGACTAAATACTATTTTAAAATATACTGAAAGTATACCTTTTTCTTCTCTTGCAACTTAATTCATTCAGTATATCTTTGCAAATGGTATTTATTATGTTGTTATTCTTTCTTTTTTAAATGCAGGACTAAACGATCTCAGGTTCCTATAACTGAAGGTATATTTGAACTTCCAAATCTCACTATTCAAGCTACAAGAGCACAGACCCTGCTGCTGCAAGCAGTATATCAAAGTTGGTCTCATATTGGAAATGTCAGCTCTTTAGCAGTGAAAGAAGCTTTGATGAATGAAGTCTTCCAAAGTATAGGTAAGAAGAGCACAATCTTCTTGACAAGTATATGGAAACTTCTTATTAGAGGTGACTAATATTTTATCATTCAACTCCATATGTCTAGCGTGCTCAACTTAAATTATAGTGTATTTCTGTGAAAGTGGATATTTATAGCTCATGTTTAAAATCCAGGATATGAGTTAAGCCATCCAGTTTTGTTCCCTGGAACCAATTTCTGGATATATTTTATAGTTGTAAAATATTATTTTTCACCAACTCCTTGTACAGTTGACACTTTGGCCTTGCATGAATGATTTTTGAGGGGAGGAATGTATGTTTGAAATGATAACTAAATCAAGTATAAATATAATATGTTTGATTTTCCTGGTAAAGTGAAATACAGTTTTTACTCATAATACTTTAAGAGCTGATAAGCAAATTTTCCCGTTTGTGTGAAAAACGCTAATCTTATATCCTGAATGATTTAATTCACTACTAAAGAAAAAATCTCTTGCGGTCAGTATAAGATATGAGAGAGATTATCCTCATCTCACTTAGTTTACAGGTAAACAGAAGCTTACAAAAGCTTTGCTCCTTTTTAGTTGTTTCAGTTTAAAATGATCATGCTACTTTTGTCAGTAACACACAAAAATAGTTTTATTAAGTTTGTGTAACCATGCTTAAAGTGCTAACATTTAAAAAATTTTACTTTGTCTATTAAAAGAAAACATTGTTTTATTGTTTTTATAATGCTTTTGAAAGTTTTAATTTTAGATCTTAGTATGGGGAATTATGTTTTAAAATCTAAAAAAATACATTATAATTAGAATCGTCTGATTTGATATAACCAGTGACTAATATAAAATTTTATAATTGTTTTGCTGCCAGGCTTTAGGATTTTATAAAGAATGAGAAGACAAATGTTCTGTTAGCCTAGAGGTTCTTAATTTGAGGCTTATGGAATGGCTTTGAATTCTCTGAATCTCCTGAAATAGTATATAAATTTTACAAATGTGTGTGTGTGCACACAAATATAAATACATACATATATATATATTTATAGTCTCCTGTTAAATCAATTCTTTTATTAAATGTGTTGACTCTATTCCTCAGAAAGTCTTTTGACTTTTTTTCTTATATTAACGCATCTACAGCTAGCTTTCATTTGGTTGGCATTTTCTAAACCTCCTTCTCATTCTTCTACTTAAAATCTGTATATGTTTTCATGCTTTATGTGTATTTCTTGGAAATAATGTATAGGTGGATATTTTTAATCAAGTCATATAATTTGCCTTTTAGTAGTAAATTTAATCCATTTATATTAGTGTGATTGTTGTTTGATCTTGTGTTTATTATACTGTTTTATTTCATTTTATACAGTTTGTGCTGTGCTTCATTTTTGTAATTGCTGTTCTTTCTCATTTGATTCTTCTTTTTTTGCTTATTTGGAATTTATCTATTTCTGTTGAATTATTAATTTAAAAAATAACTGATGCTACTTTCCGAAACAGTTTGTCAGTTATTTAAAGAGTTAAACATAGAGTTACTGTATGACCCAGCGTTTCCACTCCTTGGTATGTACCTATGAGAATTGAAAACCAACATTCACACAAAATTTTGTAAATGAATGGTCATTATCAGCATAATTCATATAGCTAAAAAGTGGAAATAACACAGTTGTCCATCAGTTGATCAGTGGATTAACAAAATGTGGTATATCCATAAAATGTAATATTATTCCTTTGTAAAATAGAGTGGAATACTGATACGTACTACAGTGTGGATGAACTTTGGAAACATTACACTAAGTCAAAGAATCCAGACCCGAAAGGCCATATATTGTATGATTCAGTTTATATGAAATGCCTAGAATAGGGAAATCCCTAGAAACAGAAAATAGATATAGTAGATGCCAGGGGCCAAGGCAGGATTGAGAGGTGAGAGTGAGTTCTAATGGGTACAGGGTTTCGTTTTGAAGTTATGAAAATGTTTTGGAGTTAGACAGTGGTGATAGTTACAATCATTAATTATTTCCATTTTTTGAATCAGTTTATCTATAAGACTTTAAGAAAATATTTGTGTGAATATAGAATTATATGTTCTTTAATACCACAGTGATGAATCCTTCATCCCTAGTTATAGTGAAAATTAAAAAAGTTCTATGTGAATGCTCCTTAGAGATTTGATTTTGTGCATTGAATTTTATTAATCTGCATGCTACATATAAATATTACTGTAGTCAGTGGTTTACCACCTTGTCAGGCATTAAGAATATTTTCACTTTTCAACTATTGAAATTTAGGAGAGATTATTGAAGTGAAATGAAAGTCACTTTATTTCATTGAGTTTCAGTTAATTTTCCTATTTGTAAACTAGTGGTAATGATATCTTCGTATCTACTCATACAGTTCTTGTGAGTGTCAAATATGGTATTTCTGGAGTTGATTTGCTGTTCTTGTCCTGGACAAAGAACCATGCCAGAATCATCCATATGAAAATGTTATCAATGGAAGTGGTTCTAGGATAAAAAGTTCCTGACACTGAAATAATCTCTGTTTGAATTGGAATCTAAGTGATAGTGTTTTAGCCGAGAAGATAAAGGGCAAAGGCAAATTCAAAGGGCAAGGAAAGAAAGCATGAAGGATAGTGAGTAGTGAAGTTGACGTGAGCAGAACGAATTCAAGATGTTGATTAGGTCTAATTGTTTAGACTTAGTAAAGAAAGTGTGTATTGGTGCACTTTTGACATAGTTGTATACAAGAAATCATGCCAGGCTCTTAGAAATCTGTTATGAACCACAGTGAAGGATTATTGTAGGGATTATAAAGGAGAGTACAGCAATAGATCTGTAAATCTGTATGACAATACAGTGGGATAATAGAAATATGAAATCCTAGTTTTTCATCTACTCTTCACATACTTTACAGCTTTTTAGTAAGCGTTTTTCCTCTAGTGAGCTGCATACTGTAGAGAACTGGATGCCATAAAACTTACTTAAATAGTCTGAGTTGGCTCACCTTTTTTAGGTTGCCGTTTCTCATGCATTAATTTCATTGGCTTCTTACCAGTAATATTGATGTTGGCAGGTTATATATCTTGTTTTAAACATATGGAAAATTTATGCTCAGAACAACATAGTGTTTTCCTTAAATATCATCACACAGCTTTCCACTGACTAAACTGATTTTCAAAGCAAGGCTATTGGACCTTTCTGTTACTATTATTTCTGTGACACCAAACTACCTCTCTGGTAAATGAGATCTGTAATAGATTAAGATAATTAAAATTTGCTACTCTACTAGAACTTGTTAAAATAAGAATATCTAATATTGGAAATTTAATTAAAATAAAGGAACTATCAGGGATAAAGCAGAGATGCTAAAGTTTGAACTAAATGTATATTATTAATTCAGGGTTTTGAAAAATATACATGTACACACACATATATTAACATAATTCTTTATATTTGGTGTTGATGGTACTCAGTGGAAATTCTAACCCTTGGCATTTTGCCAGAAGATGAAATACAGTGTCACACATGGCTTTGGTTTGCTTTGGAAAACAAGGACTTGCTACCACCTTTTTCTTATTCAGATAGTTCATTGTTGTGTTGACAATGCAGTTCCATTAATCTGGTGTTTTGGGGGAAATTATTTACAGATTAAAATCTGTGCTAAAGATGATCAAATGGACATTTGAATCCCTCATTTAAGTGATTTCTTGATGTTAAAATAAAAATCTACTTTCCAGAAAGTAACTGTAAAACTATTTTATACAAGATTTCATGTGGGATACCTTAATGGTTGAATAATAAATTTTACCTCATAAAAATGAAATTCAATAATACAGTAGCTTTCTCAGCTCAGTAGCATCTGGTCTATTCTCATGAGAGCCAATATTTTCCAACTCATTAGGATCATGTCATTCTGTATGTCGTCAACATTGACTTAGCCAAGCTACCTTTACTTACATAACCACCAAACTATTAAATAGGTCTCTTGTGGAGTGAAGTCAAATATTCCTCTTACTTTACTTTTGCCTTAGAAGAGGGGAAGAAAATGTACATACTGTAACATTTAAACATCTGGTCTGAAACCACATCAGTATAACTCTGAGCAAAGTTACAGATTCGATATTCTTCCCAGGTGTGCATTATAAAAAGGGTTTTGGAGTTGTCGAATAGTTCTTTAGCCACTTAGGAAAAACATTTGAGGTATAGTGATGTGCTTTTTGTGTTCTTTTGTTTTCAAACTAGTTTTTTTTCCCACATCTGAAAAACACTTGTAATGTGTTCTAAATATACCTTACTGAGCTGTTGTTAATTTGTTTTTTGCTAGACAGAGGCATTGACTTTAAATTTATTCTTGTGTAAAAATAAAAATGAGTAGAATTATGTTTGCATTAAGAACAATTAATAAGACTTCTTGATATTTAAATTGGAGGGGAAAAAAAGACTTGTGAATCTGTTTCAAAATGCTCCTACATGAATTTTGCATAATTAAGAATTTTTTTAACTTAAAAATTCTGTTTCACTTGGATTTCTGAGTGCAGAGCTCATTTACAGAATATACATTATTAAGAAATGAATAATTAATATACGGTTCAAAAACTTATTTGCTATGTTAATGAGACATGTTTGTAATAATAAATTTTGTTTCTGTATTCTCAGATTTGATAATGTTTGTAAATTTTCTTTCTAATGAGACCTCTTGACATAGGAATGGCTATTTTAGATAAAGAACGCATCAGTGACTGATGAAATTGAAAAATAATTCTAAATAAGAATTATTGAATGTGCAAAATCTGAGTGTACAAAGTAGTTTGAAAGGAATAGTGTGCCATAAATTATAATTAATATATTTCATTGGATTTTTGAAAACTAGTGTATATCTTTAGTATTATTTGTCAGTCTTACAAAAAATCTTTTACAAATAGTGTCATAAAAACTGTGTTCAGTAAGTTAATATTGATAATAATGTGATTGAAAGAGACTTAGTTAGGTTTGTGCAGAAAGATTTTTTTTTTGCCTTTGAAGCAGACTGTGCTTGTATGTTCATTATTCATTCACAGCCTAAATTTTACTTCTTCCGATTGTATTCAGCTATTAAACATTTGAAAAAATATTTACTATATAGTATTTTAAGTTCTAGGAGTAAGTAACTGATAAGCAAAAGACACGATTTTAACCAGAGATGTAGAATTTTCTAGGTCAGCTATTGAAAGGTTACTTATGACTTTAAAGATGGACAGTTACATACAGCGTAAAGAAATAGACTGTTGTTCACACCTCCTCTGGCATTAGAAGAAAAGAAAAATGAGAGCCCTAGTTGCATAGAATAGCATAATTTAAGAGTCATGATGAAGATGCGAAAATGTAGTGGTATAGAAATTTCTGTAAAGGTAGAATGAATTTAATTAATTTAGAAGATTGGAGAACAAAACCAGTATACTTTCATAAATAGGTTTTTTTTCTCATACATCTAATTGTCTAAGGTTAGTTAAAAATGAAGTGTCTATCAAAAATGTGTATCTGTGTTGGAAGGATTTTTTTAGCAAGTGAAAAATGGTTTTGTCAGTTAAGTCACCTTAATCTGAGTATAAATTGCTGCTGCATGTTGAAATCCAGCTCTTTTAGAGTACAGTGTTAATTTTTAAACTGGTTTAATAATACCTGCCATATTTATCTCTTAAAGTATGCTAGTACCTGTATTAGAATGAAATTCTGAATCAATCAAACATCAAAGTACTGCGTATTAAAATATTTGATTACATTCAGACAAAAGAAAACTAGTGACATTTCTTAATTTAAATTGAAATTTTGTGGCAAAATTTCATTAATCTCAGTTTTTCCGATTCTTTTAGATCTTCTTATAGTTGCTTTTTTAAATAAAATGTATTTCTCATTCTGAAAGCATCTTTATATTTCATGTAAGATCAAATACTATGTTTATTTTGCTGAATTTTGATTGCTCTTTACCATAGAGAGAATACTTATTTTAATTATTTATTCAGGGAACATATAGGTCAAAGTATTGCCACAAATACAATCATGATAAAAGTCTTTTTAGTAGATTAACTTCTAGTTATCTGCAAATGGAAATTATTATTAATTTTAAAATAGTACTTTAATTTCACAGTAAAGGCAAATAGCAATAGTGAAATAATTCTAAATGTTCTTTGTAGTTAATGTTTTTATTAATCTCTAGTATATTCTTGAGATAGGAAATTTGAACAATGTATTATAGGCTTTAAAACTATTAAAGAAATTTGCACAAGGCTATATGGGAGTAAAAAATAACAAAACAAGAGTTTGGGGCTGTAGATTCATTCACATTCAGTACTCTACCATTAGACATAAAATCTGAAACTGTGTTTGAAAGTTGAATGTCTGGAGTTGAACAGTAAAATAATATAAGAGTTTAAAAAATTAAAAGTTGATGGTTAAATATCTTTCCTGTAAGCATCACATTTTTTGGGCTAGGAAATTAAGAGGATATGTGAGAACTATCTTAGGTACCCAGTAATAAGGGGCAGGAGGTGGTGCTTGGTTGTGGGACCTACCAGCCAGACATCTCCAGTTCTCACAACCTCCCTGACTTATCTTTGTTGCCTTGATTGAAAGATAGGACCGTCCTGAAACTTGAAATCTTCCCATAGATTCTGAGAGAAGGAGTGCACAAAAGATGTTCCTCTCTTCCTTTGCCACCAGACACACGGCAAGAGGGGCTTCTGCCAGTCACTCTACTCACATCAGAGTACAAGCTTGAAGCTGTCTGGCTTTTCCTTTTTTGTGTGTTTTTAACTCAGATATACCTCTGCCTGGATTCTTGCCCACTGCTTGTGTAACTTCTACCAGTCTTTCCTGTAGTAGGAGTGAGGACAACAAGAAAAATGGAGGAAAGGGAGAAGACTTGGTTTGGGTGAAGATTATCTGCCTGGAGTATCTGCCCTGAATGACAATACCCTTTTATACAAGCAAACTCCAGGTCCTTGGAAGATTAGGGTTCCCAAGGGTCCTTCGTGCTTGAATTACACAAGCTACATTTCTGAATAGAGAGTTAGGTGTACCTATGGCTTGGCTGGCGGAAAGGTGGGAGAAATATTTGCTCTGCTTAGAGCCTATTACAGCATCTTAGTATATTTTTACCACCCTTCAGACCCTGGGACTCCTGTCACAGCAGCAGAGATTTAGCAGCCACTGTCATGGAGGGAATTAGATGATCATCAGTAGCAGATGCATAAAGGACTAACTTTGACACATAAAGGGTTTTAGAGATATCCTTGTATAATGTGCAAAAGATGAGGTTGTGTGAAAGCTGTGAGTCTTCTCTGTGTATATGCCATATTATAAACCTGTTGTGGTCGAGTTTATTCCGACTCATAGCAGCCCTACAGGACAGAGTAGAACTTCCCCATAGGGTTTCCAAGGAATGGCTAGTGAATTCGAACTTTCAACCTTTTGGTTAGCAGCCAAGCTCTTAACCACTGCGCCACCAGAGTTATTTAATGAGCCTTAGTGGCACAGTGGTTCACCATTCAGCTCTTAACTGAAAAGTTGGTGGTTCAAGCCCACCAGCTGCTCTGTGGGAGAAAGATATGGCAATCTGCTTCTGTAAAGATTACAGTCTTAGAAATCCAATGGGGGCAGTTCTACTCTGTCTTATAGGGTTGTTATGAGTCAAAATCGACTTGACAGCACACATTATAACAACAACAGTAATGGTGGTTATCAGTTTATGTCTGGGTTCTCAGTTCTGTTTGATTGGTCTATCCGTCTGTTGTTCTGCCATTACCAGGCTGTTTTGACTATCGTTCCTGTATAATAGATTCTAAAATCAGGTAGTGTGAGGCCTCCCACTTTGTTCTTCTTCAGTAATGCTTTACTTATCTGAGGCCTCTTCTATTTATATGTAAAGTTGGTAATTTGTTTCTCCATCTCGTTAAAGAATGCTGTTGGAATTTGGATTGGGATAGCATTGTATGTGTAGATAGCTTTGGGTAGAATAGACATTTTCACAATGTTGAGTCTCCCTATCCATAAACATGGTATGTTGTTTCCATTATGTAGATCTCTTTTGGTTTCTTGAAGTAGTGTCTTTTACATCTCTGGTTAGATTTATTCCTAAGTACTTAATTTTCTTGGAGACTATTGTAAATGGTATTGATTTGGTGATTTCCTTTTTGAAGTTGTCTTTGTTGGTGTAGAGGAATCCTATTGATTTTTGTATGTTAATCTTATACCCTGCTACTTTGCTGAAATCTTCTATTAGTTCCAGTAACTTTCTTGAGGATTCTTTGGGGTTTTCTGTATCTAAGAGCATATCATCTGCAAATAGGGATAGTTTTACCTTCCTTAACAGTTTGGATGCCCTTTATTTCTTCTTGCCTTATTGCTCTGGGTAGGACCTCCAGTTCAGTGTTGAATAAGAGTGCTGATAAAGGGCATCCTCGTCTGGTTCCTGTTCTCAAGGGGAGTGCTTTCAGTCTCTCTCCATTTAGAATGATGTTGGCTGTTGGATTTGTGTAAATACTTTAATTATGTTGAAGAATTCCCTTCTATCCCTAACTTGCTGAGAGTTTTTATCATGAATGGGTGTTGGACTTTGTCAGATGCCTTTTCTATATCCATTGATAAGATCATGTGATTCTTTTGTTTTATTTATATGGTGAATTATGTTGATTGATTTTCTAATGTTGAACCGTTCCTGCATTCCCGGTATGAATCCCACTTGATCATGATGTGTTATTTTTATGATATGCTGTTGAATTTTACTGGCTAGAATTTTGTTGAGAATTTTTGTGTCAGTGTTCATGAGGGATATTGGTCTGTAATTTTTTTTTTTTCCCCGTGGTCTCTTTGCATGGCTTTGGTATCAGGGTTATGCTGGCTTCATAGAATGAGTTTGGGATTATTCTTTCCTTTTCTCTGCTCTGAAATAGCTTTGGTTGTATTGGAGTTAGCCTTCTCTGAAAGTTTGGTAGAATTCTCCAGTGAAGCTGTCCAGGCCAGGGCTTTTTTGTTGTTGTTGTTGGGAGTTTTTTTTTAATTACCTCTTCAGTCTCTTCTTTTGTTATGAGTCTGTGTAATTTTTCTACCTCAGTTTGTGTTAATTTAGGTAGGTAGTGTGTTTCTAGAAATTCGTCCATTTCCTCTATGTTTTCAAATTTGTTGGAGTTCAGTTTTTCATAGTATTCTGTTATTATCCTTTTTACTTCAGTTGGATCTGTTGTGATATCACCCATCTCATTCCTTATTCAGGTTATTTGCTTCCTCTCCTGTTTTTCTTTTGTCAGTTTGGCCACTGGTTTGTTGATTTTTGTTGCTGTTTTCAGAAAACCAACTTTTGGTCTTGTTGACTCTTTCAGTTGTTTTTCTATTCTCTGTTTCATTTATTTCTGCTCTATGTTATTTTCTTTCTTTTGGTACCTGAGGGCTTCTTTTGCTAGTCTCTATTTGTTTAAGTTATAGGGTTAATGTTTTGATTTTGCCCCTTTATTCTCTTTTGATGTGTGTGTTTATTGTTATAAATAGACCTCTAAGCACTGCTTTTGCTATGTCCCAAAGGTTTTGGTATGATATTTTTTCATTCTAATTTGATTCTATGGATTTTTTAATTCCATCTTTGATTGCTTCTATTACAGTAGTTTTAAAGTAAGATGTTGTTCAGTTTCCATGTATTTGTTTTCCTTGCTGTTCTGTGATTGATTTCTACTTTTATACAGTTATTATCACAGAAAATGCTTTGTATTATTTTGATGTTTTGGATTTTGTTGAAGGTTGCTTTGGGGCCTAAAATATGGTCTATTCTGGAGAATGTTCCATGTGTGTTGGAAAAGAATGTATACTTTGCTGCTTTGGGGTGGAGTATTCTGTATGTGTCTGAGGTTGAATTGGTTGATTGTGGCATATAGATCTTCTGTATCTTTATTGAGTCTGTATTGAAAGTGGTGTGTAGAAGTTTCCTACTATTATTGTGGAACTTTTTATTTCTCTTTTCAATACTGTTAGAATTTTTTATATTTTAGAAGCCTCACTGAGCGCATATATATTTATTATGGTTATGTCCTCCTGGCATATTGACCCTTTGATCATTATATAGTGTCCTTCCTTATCCTTTATGATGGATTTTACTTTAAAGTCTATTTTACTGGCGATTAATATTGCTGCTGCTCCTCTTTTTTAGTTGTTTGCTTGATGTATTTTTTGCATTCTTTGAGTTTTAGTTTATACCTTTGTATCTAAGGTGTATCTCTTGTAGACAGCATATAGATGGATCCTGTTTTTTTAATCCATTCTGCCACTCTCTGTCTCTTTACGGGTGCATTAGGTCATTTACATGCAGTGTCATTATTGATAAGTATGAGTTTACTGCTGTCAATTTTTTTGTGATGTTGACAGTTTCTTTGTTTTGCTTAATTTTCTGTGCTGAGTTCTTTTTGTTTATGTATTTTCTTTTCATCTCATTATTGTTGATTTTGAATTTGCTGAGTCTTCATGTTTTTCTTCTTTTTTATTTTGATGGGTAAGTTTGTTAGTGTCCTTTGTGATTTCCTTGAAATTTACCTTTATTTTTGTAAGTTAAAACCGGTCTTTTATTTCTTGATATCGCCTGACTTCATCTCCATGTGGAAGTTCTATGCTATGACTACACCATTTAGTCTCTCTTTGTTGTTTTGACGTTGTCGTTGTTTACATATTGACATCTCTAGTTCCCTATTTTCAGTCTTTTAATTTTGATTTGTTTTTGTGAATTCCCTGTCTGGGTTGATACTTGATTGATCTGTTCTTGTCCTAATCTTCGATTGTTGTCTGATGTTGGTTCTTTAACCAGAGGACCACTTTTAATGTTTCTTGTAATTTTGGTCAGGTTCTTACAAATTCCCTCTATTTCTGTTTATCTGGAGATAACCCAGTTTTGCTACTGTATTTGAGAGACAGTTTTACTGGATATATAATTCTTGGCTGGCAATTGTTTTCCTTTAAGGCTTTATATATGTCATCCCGTCGACTTCTTGCCCGTACGGTTCTGCTGAGTAATATCAGCTTAATGTAATTGGTTCTCTTTGTAGGTGATTTTTTGTTTATCTCTGGCCACTGTCAGGGTTCTTTCTTTGTCTTTGGTTTTGACAAATTTGATTATGATATGTCTTGATGACTTTCTTTTGTGGTCTATCCTGTATGGGATTCATTGAGCTTCTTGGATAGATGTCTTCTCGTTTTTCATGATATTAGGGAAGTTTTCTGCCAGCAAATCTTCAACAATTCTCTCTGTGTTTTCTGTTACCCCTGCCTCCCTGTCTGGTACTCCGATCACTTGTAGGTTTTTCCTCTTGATTGTATCGCACATAATTCTTAGGCTTTCTTCATTTTTTTTCATTCCTTTTTTCTGATTTTTCCTCAGATAAATTAGTGTCAAGGGATTTATCTTCAGTCTCACTAATTCTGACTTCCATTGTCTCAATTCTGCTTCTTTGACCTTCTATTGTGTTGGCTAATTCTGAAATTTTATTGTTAATCTTTTGAAGTTTTAGTTTCTGTCTCTGTATGGTTTCTAGCAGCCTGTTTATTCTGTCATTTTGTTCTTGTATTGTTTTCCTGAATTCTTCTATTGCTTTGTCTGTATGTTCCTTGCTATGGTCTGAGTTTTGCCTGATCTCCTTCCTGATCTCTTGAAGAGCTCTGTATATTAGTCTTTTGAAATCTTTGTCAGGTAGTTCTGTCGCCATATCTTTCTCTGGAAGGTTTTCTGATTATTTATTTTGTTCGCTTGCTGGAGCCATCTTGTCCCGCTTCTTTATGTGATTTGATATTGACTGTTGTCTCCGATGTGTCAATGAGTTATTATATTTTTTGTTTACTGCATCCTGTATTTTTGTTTTGTTTTGTTTTGATATGTCCAGGTGGGCTGGGCGTGTGTGCTACTTTGGTTGTTGGCATCATTGAAGCTCTCACCTCCTGTCTCCAGGTGGTCAGAGCAGCTACTAGGTTTTTGAGCCTAGGAGTCTGTTCACTGTTCTTGCAGGGGTATGGTTGTTCGAGGCACAGGTGTCCAGATCATCGGTCACCAAGCGTGTGGTGCGGACTCTTACCTATAGTTCTAGGTGGGCAGGGCTGTGTGGGGGTGTTCAGAGCAGGCACAGGTCTCTGGTTGCAGTGGCGGACGATGTGTGAGGCAAGATAGGTGCCTGGATAAAGGATGTGTCCCTGTCTGCTAGAGCGTATATTGGCGGGGGGTAGTGCAGCTGGTCCTTGGGCACTGGGTGCCATTGACTGGACGGATTGGGAGGCACCACTAATTCTCAGGCCCTTGTTGTGGGCAGCTAGATGGAGTGGGTGGTACCAGTGGCCCTCAGGCCCCTGGTGTGGGTGGGTGAGGCCCCTTCTTAGGGAGTGGAGTGGTGTCGAATGTCACAGATCAGTAGCTCCCACTTGGCTGCTGCAGGTGAAGGTGGGCTTCAGGTGGATGCCCTGTCTGTTCTGTGCTAATGAGGGTGAGCAGTCTTGGATTGGCCTGTAAGGCACTGGGGCCGTGGTGAAGGGCGCTGCAAGTCTATGGACCACCTATGCTAATGGCTGGGTGAAGGGGCAAGTGCCTTCAGAGTTGCCGTGGATTCCTGGCTTAGGGGGTGTGGTATTGTTGAATGCTGTGGTACTGGTGTTGGAGTGGCATGGGGGGTAGGTGATGGGGAGTGCTTCCTGGCTGTGGTGGTCTGGTGGGGGGAGACGTTTTGGGGCCAGCACGTGTGGTGGGTTGGGAGCTTGCACTTAACTTTTGTAGGTCTGATGTTGCTCTTGTTTGATTCTGGAGGTGCATTCAGGTTCGCTGCGGCTTGACTGTACCAAATGGGGTGGGTTTTGGCTTGAGATGTTGCTGCTTACTTCGACCTGTTTGTGCTTTGCAGATTCAATTAGCAGGACGCCGGCAATCCTGCGATCCATAGTTCCCTGTTTCCACTGTTTTTTATCATCTGTTCTTCCACCTGCCACTAAGTCCAGTTCTTCAGCTTTGTCTGTGATGATTAGGGTTCCTAGATTTTCATATATATTCAATTCACTTGTTTTTTTGGATCTTTGTTTTCAGAGGGATGACATGAAGCATCTGACTATTCTACCCTCTTGGCTTGCCTGCTGCATATTTCATTATAATACTTTAATTTGTCTTCTTGAACCGCTCTTTGAAATCTTCCATTTAGTTCTTTTACGTCATTATTTCTTCTGTTTATTTTAGCTACTGTGTGCTTAAGAGCACGTTTCAGAGTCTCTTCCAACATCCATTCACAATGCTAAATGGTATTGCTAGGAAGATGAATAAGATTTGGACCCTGTTTTCAAAGATCTTTCAATCTAGTGTAGTATATAGTCTTTGATTACAGTCATCACTGTATATTGTTTGTACTTGTTTGCTGAAGTTTTTGCCATGCTCTTGTGCAGTATAATAGATAATATTGTTTAAACACAATGTAATAGATCATATTGTTTAGACACTTGCATTTTAGAAAGTATCTTTCGGTTACTACTAGGTAATCCTAATAACTGGATTAAAAAATTATTGTAAATATTCAAATAAAATAAATTCAGTAAGTCATCGTTCTCAATTATTACATTATTATATGCAATATCATTGATTTACTCTGGATTTTAATGTCAAAAGTAAAGAAGAAATAATTCTCTGACAAAAATTCTAATTTTTGGGTAATTAAAATAGCCTTATTATCAATCTTATCAAAATTTAACTATGAGAAGAAAACTTCAGAAGATTTCATGTGAAGTTAGGTTAATATTTCTAAGTTGGAAAACAGAGCTTTTCAGTAAAATAGCTAATAATTTTTTCCCTGACTTGACCTACTTCTGTAGATTTCTTTTTCAGAAGAAGTAAAGAGTCAGCTTTTAGTAATTCATTTCTCTAAGAGACTTCTTGATACTCCCCATCCACCTTACTCTGTCTTGTAGCTGGAGCCACTTGATCTCTGCCTGTATGTTCAGCCCTGTCTCGGGGCCTGGGACCAGTCACCTTAAATCTGACGATGATTTAAGGAAAACACATTCAATATTCAGGTGACTCGGGGACATCTACTCAACTTTGCGATTAATCCTGCTTTGACTATGTGCCTTAGTTCTACGAATTGAACTTCTGCTTGAGTTGGCCAAAATTCCATCCTAAAGTGCCATTTCAGTTGCTGGCTGCCTATTTTTTCTGCTGACCCATATTCCCTTTTTAATATCCCAGCACATCTAAGACTAAGGTCATGAATTGCCTTTCTAGACAACCGTAGGTTCAAGAGGCTTATGGTTAATATCAGCCTCATGGTTGTGGTAATCCCCACTAACTGGTAACAGACCTATTTCAAGGTAATCACCTGTTGACTACACATTTTATTTTTTAAGGTTAATATTGACCATATTAGATATGCCTCTTGGAAAGCTAATGCAGTGTTTCATTTTGGACAGGTATCAGACTTGACCACTTATCTAAACTTTTGCCTTCTGTCTCATTCTTCACACTGTGAATTGGTAAATCTGGCTTGTTGCTTGTTTTTGTAAATGAAGTTTTATTGGAATGCAGTTATGCTCATTTCTTTACATATTGTCTGGCTGCTTTTATGCTGCATTGTCAGGACTGAATAGTTGCAACAGAGATCATATGCATTTACTGTCTCACCATTTACCGGGAAAATTTTGCTGACCTTGATAGAGTTTATATTCTTGTACTTAGCATTTTCATTAAAAAACCCTACTTTTTATTTGTAGAGATTTTATGAAAAATTAGTATATTTATTCATATGATTTTTATGTGATTTTTAAAATTCACTTTATCCAATACTAGGCAGAAGAAGTAATTAAGCTAATTTTCATTGTTAACTTTTTGTCATTTTTTACCATCATCATGTTAAAGAAAAGCGATTCATCTAAAATATATAGGATTAAGTGATTATAACTGAATATATGTACACGGATACTTCTATACCTGTGGTTCATCATGTACCCAGAGTAAGTCAGTCACCAAGAATTGTCAAATTTATCTTCTAAATATTTTTACCACATACTCATTTCTCTTCACCTTTACTTTTATCTAGGGCAACCCCATCATTTATTGTCTGCTTCATAGCCATTCTCTACCGTGTATCAGAGTGAGCTTTCACAAATTCAGATTTATCATAGCAATCCCTCTTCACTGACTTCTTATTAATTGTAGGATAAAGAGTCAAATCTGGTTCTGTGTCTTATTAATCTGTCACTCCTCAAAAGAACTGTACTTCTTTTTTGTCCCAGGGCTTTTTAAAAGCCATTACATCTTTCTGCAGTGCTCTTCTCTTTCTAGCTCACTTATTTATATCAACTTATCCTTCAGAGCCCAGCTCAAATGTCAGTTCTTCAGAGAAGTCTTCTCTAAGTCGAAAATAGGTTCCATGAGGGCAGGCATCATGTCTCATTTACCATGACCCTACTGTATTCCCAACAGCTAGTATTTACTTTGGAAAATGTCTAAAACTGGTAAGTGTTTATATATCTGCTTTTTTTTTTTTTTGGTGAACATTTAGAATGTTAATAGTTTGCAGTTATTACTAATTCTTACAGGTGTTTTTGCCCCTATGACACCATCTGTGGTATGCCCCTCTTATACCATCTATGGTGTAGGAGATCTGTTTCTGTTTAAGTGGTGAATAAAGTCAGTCACTTAAAATGAAAGACAGGGAATTGTGAAGTATTAGAGATAATTGTTAGCAGGAAAATAACATGATTTACATTACCTGTGAAGAATTGTTAAAGACCAATATGAGTTCTTGTATCTGGCATCCCCAAGACCAACCCCACATTTGGAGATTTGCATGGACTCGCAGTACTCAGCATACAGTTACATTCATGTCTAGGATTTATTACAGTGAAGTAGTAAGGATAAATAGCCAGAACATAAAAAAAAAAAACAAAACAGGTGGAGTCTGGAGAAATCCATGCACAGGCTTCCTTATGCTTTTTGCCTTATGTGAGGGAGTACACTTGAATGTGTTCCTGTTACCAGCAATGAAAAATGCAGTAACATGTATGCAGTGTTTCTACCCAGGGAAGCCCAGTAGTGATTCAGTACCAAAGGTCACATAGACACTCTCTGCCTAGCACATGGCCAAAATTCCAGACTCCAAGAAGGAAAGCAAGTGTTCAGCATAAGCCATATTTTTTGTATAAAGTCTAGGCACAGTAAACCACCCTTATTGTTTAGGGAATGGAGGCGCGTCAAGTTCTCAGATGCCATCAAAGGCCCAACTTTCCAAGCAGAGCTTTTGAAGGTTAGCAGCCTCAGGCCTGCTATATTAATTCTGTTCTGGACAGTTCCTAAAATAGTGTTTATATTACCTAACACTACTAAGCCATGGTATTTTCAGTCGCCTTACACGTATGCAAAAACTGGACAGTAAGGAAGGAAGACCAAAGAAAAATTGATGCTTTTGAATTACAGTGTTAGCAAAGAATATTGACTATAGCATGGGCTGCCAGAAGAAGGAACAAGTCTGTCTTGGAAGTACAGCCGGAATGCTCCTTAGAAGCAAGGGTGGCAGGACTTCGTCTCACGTACTTTGGACATGTTATCAGGAGGGACCAGTCCCTGGAGAAGGACATCATACTTCCAAAAGGAGGAAGCCCCTCAATGAGATGGATTGACACAGTGGCTGCAAGAGTGGGCTCAAACATGGCAACAATTGTGGGGATGTCACAGGACTGGGTAGTGATTGCTTTGTTTTACATGGGGTTTCTATGAGTCGAAACCGACTCCACAACACCTAACAACATCTGCTTTTTATTCTAGTTAGGAAGTGAGCTTTTTTTTAGCTGAGTACATTTTCATTCTGAGCTAAATTAGAGTTCTGTTAGTAGCTGAGAAAGAGTATTAGATAGGCAGCTACCAGCCCTTATTATCCTATTATGTTTTTCAAGTCTCCCTTTGGGAGAGTTTGAATGCCTGATGGGGCAGATCATGTGCTGCACTTACTTACTCTGGTTCACGGTGCTTAAGCCACATTGATCTTCCTTCTGTTCTTCAAATACACCAAACTCTCTCTTACTTTATGGCTTTTATCATGTTGTTTTCTTTGCCTAGAATGTTCTTCCCTCTTTTGCTTGGCCTAACTGCACTTATCTTCCATTTCTCAATTTAGACTTCAACTATCTGTACCTCACTTCCGCCTCTCCCAAGTATATTAGGTTAGCTGCTCCCAGATTACTTTTCAACTGTATTAAAATTGTTGACTTGTGTCTCTCCTTCCTCAGGGGAGCATGTTCTCCTACTAGCACAATGCATGAGTAAGTGAATGAGTTAGAAATTTGGGTTGAGGAGGAAAGGAAAGAGTCAGAGGAAGAACAAGAGAGACATATAAATTTGTTTTACATTTTAGGGAATTATGCATTTAATAGCTCAGAATAGTGTAGTCCAGTGCTGTAATCACTAGCCACAGGTGGCTGTTGGGTACTTATATGTACTAGTCTGAATTGAGATGGCTGTAAGTATAAAATACTTACTGGTTTCAAAGTATTTGTATTAAGAAAGTAAAATATCTTAATTTTTACACTGATTAAATGTTAAAATGATAATATTTGCATATCTGGTTAAATTAAAATGTTTTTAAAACTTCACCTATCTTTACTTTTTTAATGTGGTTACTGTAAAATTTTAAATTGCATATGTGGCTTGCATTATAATTCTGTTGGACAGTGATTACTCAGAGAGTTAGGCAGTGATATTTTACTGTAGTGTGAGGTCCTAAGAGTTTAAAATTTTGACTATTATCAAGAAAAAAGTAACTGATGGAAAAGTAGCACAATACTTTTAAATTTTACTGGAACCAATTTTGTGGGGAAGTTGACACAAAATTTACTGTTTACTCCTTTTTAAATAAATGATCAAAACAATTCAAGGACCACTTGGCAGGTTTATTAAAATATGGTATTCCATATGTACCCTTCTTTAATAATAATATTTTTAATAACTAATAATATTTGCTAACATGTAAGTGATTACTGTGTGCCTGGCACTGTTTTAAGTGCCTTATTCAGTAAAACTTGCAAAAGCTGAGCCTACGTAAGATGGAAACCTGTCAGAGAAGGAAAACTAAAATGTTTTCCAGTAGGACGAGCAATAGAAAGTGGTTAAGACTGTACCCTGTGAAAGGCGGAAAACTTGCAAGACCTGGAAAAACAAGGCAGTCCCTTCAGGTTCTGGCTCTCACAGGTTTCACTGTATGTATGAACTCACTTAATCCTTAGAATAGCCTTGTGTCAGTGCCATTGTTATTCCCTTTTTCTGGATGAGGAAATTGGGGCACAGAGACATTAAGTAACACAGTTAAGGACATAACGTTTTAATTGTAATTTCCATATCTGGTAACAGTGTACCTCAGAAGGTGATTTGGAGGATTAAATGAGATAACATACCTTTAGATCTCTAGCCATATGACTTTTCACATATGATTTATCACATACTAAACAAAATTAAATGTATAATTTTTAGTTCGTATTTTTCAGCTATAGTATATGTGAGTGTTTTTATGTCCTTTATTCTTGATAGTATAGGGTTGAATCTCAGAATACATAAGAGCTCTGCAAATATGAAGCTTGTGAACCTCACTAATCAAGCCTCTTTAAAAAAGATGTATGAGTTGGTGCTTTTTCTATGCAAATCTTTCCAGGGTAGAAATAGAGCAGTTGATATTGGGGGAGAAAAAACAGTACAGGGGGGTAAAAAAACTCTGCTAGTCGTAGAAGCAGTTGAGTTGGATTTTATTATTATTATAACAGTTAACAGAGTAATTAGAAATTCTTCAAAAGCCAATCTAGAAATATTCAGTATAATCAAATGTGTTGATCGTTGTTAGGTGCCGTCAAGTCGGTTCTGACTCATACTGACCCTATGTGTTGATTAACGAGCTATTACAAAACCATCTTATGCTTTGAACCATATTCATTTACCTATACATGATTGTTGTTGTTGTGTGCCATTGAGTCAATGCCTACTCATGGCGACACTATAGGACACAGTAGAACTGCCCCATAGGGTTTCCTAGGCTATAATCTTTACAGGAGCAGATTGCCAGGTCGTTTGAGCCTTGGAGCCGCTAGTAGGTTTGAACTGCTGACCTTACGGTTAGCAGCCAAGTGCTTAACTATTGCGCCACCAGCGCTCCTTAGCTGTACATGACTTTATTTATAAAAATATTTCTTTTATTCAGTATAAGTTTATCAGCCTTGAAGAATCACATTCATAGAAATTTATTATTATGAGTTCTAGATAGTCTTTGTTATGATTGTTTCATTTGGCACACAGGCCTGTAGTATGAATCCTAAATGAATACATTTAAAACAAGTTATAACACATATGTTTTAAATTTTCATTCTTTTCAGGAGCTGAAATAAGATATGTGGTATATAAATAATTTGTTAGTTCCTTCTCTTAGATTATTTCATGTTTAGCACCAAATTTCCTTTTACCTTCTAACATATTTGATATGGGGAATAATTTTGATTATATTTTTCATGGTTTCAAAACATTTTACCGCTATATAAGAGAAGAGAGTTGGCTGCTATCTTTAAGAAATTGTTTTCACATAGCTACATTCCAGCCTTTGGTCATGTGATAAAATAAATTTGTAAAATTCCTGCTTATAACTGCCCAGTATAACTTTTTTGTGAATTTAGCAGGGGAAGTTCAAGACTGATTAAATAGGGAAACATACAGTGTACTGATGTCTTTATTCTTCATTTGTTTTTGCTCTTTTCCAGAATGGAAAAGAATGTGTGCTTTAAGAATCGGAATGCTTAAAAAATAATTTTAACTCAGAGGACTTTAAATTTGTGAACACTGTGATATGTCAGAACCTATTGTTGTTGTTAGGTGCCAGTGTGTCAATTTTGACTTGTAGCAACCCCATGTGACAGAGTAGAACTGACCTATCGAGTTTTCTTGGCTGTAATTTTTATGGGAGCAGATCACCAGGCCTTTTTCCTGTGGAGCTGCTGGGTGGATTTGAACTCCCAACCTTTCAGTTAGCAGCCGAGTGCTTAACCGTTGTGCCACCAGGGATCCTTCAGAACCTATTAGAATATATATATATATATATTTTTTTTTTTGCCTTGAAATTATGTTCGTGTGTGTATGTGTGTGTGTGTGTGTGTACACATATGCCTGCATGTGCGTTGTGAGACAGTTGACATTCACTTAGTTGTTCCTTTTCCCACTTTAAATAAAAGAAATGTAAAACAATTTTTTGTTGTAAAATATATACTTTCTGAATTCAAAAAATGTTTTGACATCTGTGTTGGGTCTTGAGTTTGATTTTGTTACCCTACTTACAAGCCCATTACTATTTCATGAATGCTGGCAGAAGACACAAGTCTCCTGAGTCACAGACAAAGGACTTAATTACTCATGGCACAGCAAGCAGCATGAGCATGTTTGCCTTAGTTGCCTTGCCCTTAAGTACCACAGGTCTAATGTCATATGGCCCAGCTGGATGCTATACATGCAGTGTTGATATTGCAGCTGAAAAACAGTGAGCTTGGGGAACCCAGCACATTTATATAGCAAGCAGTGAGTAAACCTGCTCTTTGTCCAGGGGGAGACATTACCTCACCTTTCAAGGTTGCTCACTTCAAAGAAAACCCTTGAAATTGTCTGAGTAAAGAATGGTTGTCAGGGCTTTGCAATCTTGGCACACCTAGCAAGAATGTGCAGGGACACTTGGGGCCTATGATTAATTGCCTCTGCCAGCAATCTGCCCCTTAGCCTTACATGTTCTTGGTTGGTCTTAAATTTTTGTATGAGTATACTACTCCATTGGCCACTCTGATTAATCTGACTGACAGATGTTGGGACTAAATCCATTCAGTTTGTTTCACACACATTAATTAACACTATTACAAACGGAAATATTCGCAGCAGGATGAGGCCAAACTACAGTTTTGTCCTTAGCCATGCCTTCCAGGGTTTTGTATTCATTCAGCTGAACAAATATTCAAACCATCAGGGTATAACTTAGAATCCAGAGGTAGCACCTACTTCACCTTGGTGAGCAAGGAGGAAGTCCAGGGCAATTCTATCAATTCAGATAGTCCTGAAAGCTGAAAAAATGTAGCAGTTTAATTTTGAGGGCCACAACAATGTGACCTGAGTTAATTAATCAGACTGGCACAAAGGTACAGGAGCTAAAGATTTGATATAGTCGGTTTGCTGGGGGTGGGCTGGACAGGGGTGGGTTGGCAGTGTCTTGTGCAGTGTGGCTTTCTTGACTGTTACACAAATTGATCTAATTTTGGTAGTCATAAGTCTGCAATGCAGTGATGACCTCTGCATCAGAAACATAGAGTCCTTTTCTTTATGGTCCATCTCTGATGGTGGGTTTGTTGCCACGTCTTATATGATGATGAATCCAAGCAGCATTGTGGCAATCTAGGTGTCCCAGGCTCAATCAGCAGCTTGATTCCAGTTGGTTTCACTGGTGAATGGACCTTTGTCTAGGTCGTCAACATGAGTGACCCAAATGATTTGATCAGCTATAAGTGTTTTCTATAGTTAATGGCCTTTACTCTTTAGTTTTTAATATGCCTATAGTTTCCCAAATGGCAGACCAAATAGCTAGGCCATAGGCAATAGCTCAGATATAACAGGATTCATCAAGGGGAGTTGTCTTAGCTGTCTAGTGCTGTTATAACAGAAATACCACAAGTGGATGGCTTTTACAAACAGAACTTTATTCAGGGTACTAGCTCTAGGGGAAGGCTTTGTCTCTATGTCGGTTCTGGGTGAAGGTCCCTTGTCATCAATCTTCCCCTGGTCTAGGAGCTTCTTAACGCAGGGACCCCAGGTCCAAAGGACACACTCCACTGCTGGTGCTTCTTTCTTGGTGGTATGAGGGCCCCATCCCTCTGCTGGTTTCTCTCTTGTAAGATAAAAGATGGTGCAGGCCACACCCCAGGAAAACTCCTTTTACATTGGCTCTGGGAGGTGACCTGAATAAGGGTGTTGCATCCCACCCTTATCCTATTTAATGTAACCTAATCTTACCTCATTAACCACAAGCAGAGATTAGGATTTGCAACACATAGGAAAACTACATCAAATCACAAAATGGAGGACAACCACACAGTATTGGGAATCATGACCTAGCCATATTTTTAGGGGATACAGTTCAATCCATGACAGGACTGTTTTCCAAATTTATGAGAATAGGCTTAAATTCTGCCCTGTGCACTGAGTGACTACATTCATGTTTGGTTTTGCATAGCTGGAGCTAAGCTTCAACAGCAGCAGTAGTACAGTAGACACCATTGGGTTTCAGCTTAGTAGAACCATCATTGAATCAGATTTAGGCATGTTTTTTTTTGTAATGTAGAAGATCTTTTTTTTTTTTTAATTGAATTTTAGATGAAGGTTTACAGAACAAACTAGCTTCTCCTTAAACAGTTAGTACATATATTATTTTATGGCATTGGTTAACAACCCCATGACATGTCTGTACTCTCCCTTCTCGACCTTGGTTTCCCTGTTACCAGCTTTTTTGTCCCCTCCTGCCTTCTAGTCCCTGCCCCTGGGCTGGTGAGCCCCTTTAGTCTCATTTTGTTTTATAGGCATGTCTTCTAGTCTTTGGATGAAGGGTGAACCTCAGGAGTGACTTCATTACTGAGCTAAAAGGGTGTCTGGGGACCATACTCTTGGGATTTCTCCAGTCTCTGTCAGGCCAGTAAATCTGATCTTTTTTTGTGAGTTAGAATTTTCTTCTGTGTTTTTCTCCAGCTCTGTCTGGGATGCTCTATTCTGATCCCTGTCAGAGCAGTCGATGGTAGCTGGGCACCATCTAGTTATACTGGACTCAGTCTGCTGGAGGCTGTGGTAGTGATCCATTAGTCCTTTGGACTAATCTTCCCCTTGTGTTTTTGATTTTCTTCATTCTTCCTTGTTCCTGAAGGGATAAGACCAGTGGAGTATCTTAGATGGCAGCCTACAGGCTTTTAAGATCTCAGACTCACCAAGGTAGAATGTAGAACATTTTCTTTATAAACTGTGTTATGCCAATTGAGCTGGATGTTCCCTGAGGCCATGGTCTCCACATCCCTCATCCCAGCATTTTAGTCCCAAGGGAGTTTGGATTTGTCCATGAAGCTTCCATGACCTTACACTGAACAAGTTGTGCTTGCTTCCCCGGTATTGTGTACTGTCTTACCCTTCACCATAGTTACCACTTACCTATTGTCTATTTAGTGTTTTTCTATCCCCACCCCTCCCTCCCTTGTAACCATCGAAGATTGTTTCTTTTTGTGTGTAAACATTTTCATGAGTTTTTATAGTAGTGGTCTCATACAATATTTGTCCTTTTATGATTGACTTATTTCACTCAGCATAATGCCCTCCAGATTCATTCATGTTGTGAGATGCATCTCATATTCATCGTTGTTCTTTATCATTGCATAATACTCCATTGTGTGTATGTACTGCAGGTTGTTTATCCATTCATCTGTTGATGGGCATCTAGATTGTTTCCATCTTTTTACTATTGTGAACAATGCTGTAGTGAACTTGGGTGTGCAGTTGTCTATTCGTGTGACTGCTCTTATTTCTCTAGGATATATTCCTCGGAGAGAGATTGCTGGATCATATGGTATTTCTATTTCTAGCTTTCTAAGGAGGCGCCCTATCATTTTCCAAAATGGTTGTACCATTTTCAGTTCCCACCAGCAGTGGATAAGAGTTCCAATCTCCCCATGGCCTCTCCAGCATTTGTTATTTTCTGTTTTTTTGATTCCTGCCACTAATGCTGGGGTGAGATGGTATCTCATTGTGGTTTTGATTTGCATTTGCCTAATGGCTAGTGATTGTGAGCACTTCCTCATGTGTCTGTTAGCTGCTTGAATGTCTTCTTTGGTGAAGTGTCTGTTCATTTCCATTGCCCAGGTTTTAATTGGATTATTTGTCTTTTTGTGGTAGAGGTGTTGGATTTTCTCATAGATTTTAGAGATAAGACCTTTGTTGGATGTGTAATAGCCAAAAATTTTTTCCCAGTATGTAGGTTCTCTTTTTACTCTTTTGGTGAAGTCTTTTGATGAGCATAAGTGTTTAATTTTTAGAAGCGTGCAGTTATCTAGCTTATCTTCTGGAGTTTGTATGTTGTTAGTTATGGTTTGTATCCTGTAAATGCCATGTGTTAGGGCCTGTAGTGTTGGTCCCATTTTTTCTTTTACGAACTTTATAGTTTTTGGCTTTATATTTAGGTCTTTGATCCATTTTGAATTAGTTTTTGTATATGGTGTGAGGTATGGGTCATGTTTCATTTTTGTGCAGATGGATATCCAGTTTTGCCAGCACCATTTGTTGAAAAGACTGTCGTTTCCCCATTTGATGGACTATGGCCCTTGTCAAAGATCAGATGACCATAGGTGGATGGATTTGCATCTGGGTTCTCGGTTCTGTTCCATTTGGTCAGTGTTTCTGTCGCTGTACCAGTACCAGGCTGTTTTGACTACTGTAGCTATATAGTAGGTTCTGAGTCAGTAGTGCAAGTCGCCCTACTTTTATTTTTCCTCTTCGATAATGCTTTACTTATCCGGGGCTTCTTCCCTTTCAATATAAAGTTAATGATTAGTTTTTCCATCTCTTTAAAGAATGCTGCTGGTATTTGGATTGGGATTGCATTGTATTTGTAAGTTGCTTTGGGTAGAATTGTCATTTTCACAATGTTGAGTCTACCTATCCATGAGTATGGTATGTTCTTCCATTTAGGTAGATCCCTTTGGGTTTCTTGCAGTAGTGTTTTATAGTTCCCTTTGTATAGGTCTTTTACATCCCTGTTTAGATTTATTCCTAAGTAGTTTATTGTTTTAGGGCCTGTTATAAATGGTATTGTTTTCCTGATTTCCTTTTCATTGTTCTCTTTAGTGGTGTATAGGAATCCAACTGATTTTTCATCTTTCATGATATTGGGGAAGTTTTCTGTCAGCAGTTTGTCAATGATCCTCTCTGTGTTTTCTGTTTTCTCCCCGTTTTGGAATTCCGATCCCTCGCAGATTTTTGCTTTTGATTGTATCCCACATAACAATCAGGGTCTCTTCATTTTTCTTTGTTCTTTTTTCTGAGTTTTCCTGAAACAGAGTTGTATCCAAGTGTTTGTCCTCAATTCCACTGATCCTGTCTTCCACCATTTCAAATCTGCTTCTCAGCCCTTCTATGAGACCGTCCATTTCTGAAATCTTGTTGTTTATCTTTTGGATTTCTAATTGTTGTCTTTGTATAATTTCTAGTTGTGAATTTATTTTGGCATTTTGTTCCTGCATTATTTTCCTGAATTATTCCAATTTTTTGTCTGTATTTTCCATGAATTTGTCTATTTTTTCCTCATGTTTGTCAGCTTTTTGCCTCAGCTCTTGGAGAATTCTGAGTGTTAGAAATTCCAATTCCCTATCAGGTAGTTCTAGTGCATTTTCTTCCACCGGATAGTCATCTGGTGTTTTATTTTGGACGCCTACTGGGACCATCCTGTCCTGTTTTTGTAAATGTTTTGATATTGTCTGCTGTGTTTGGGGCATTCAGTAGTTATTTTTGTTGTTTATTGATTGTAGATTTGTTTGTTTCGTCCCCCCCTTTTTTTTTTTTTTTTAATTTGATTATGTCTGAGTAGGCAGATTGTGTGTTCTTTGTTGTTTGCTTGTCTGTGGGCACAATACTTTTTGCCTCCTTCTCCAATTGGCAGGGTCAGTCACTCAGATATGATACGGCAGGGCAGGTCTAGCTGAAGAAGAGTTACTGGGATGGGTTGTTTGTGGCACTTACTACAGCCACCAGGGCGGGTTGGTAATCAGTACAGGGCAGGTTCCAGTAGGCCGTGCCCATGCTGCTTGGTGGTGTGATGTTAAGTGCATGGTGCAGGTAGGCAGGATATAGCGGGGAGATTGTTACTGTGGAGCTAAGATGGATATGGGAGAGAGGAGAGAGGAACAGGAGCCAAAAACATACAAACAAACAAAAAAGAATGCTAGGGGAGCTTGCCATTGGAGTGGAGAGATGAGAGACTATGAAATGGAGAAAAACAGAAAGGGGTAGAGGAAGAAAAGAAAAGAATGAATAAATAAAAATCGGAAAGATTAATGAACTGCAAAGTTCCCAGGGATCCCACCAGTGCAGCTGTGAGGTCTGGGGAAGTTGCTCTCAGGTGTTGCAGTACAGCCTGGCTAAAAGGCATAGAGGTATACAATGCCAGGTATTCAGGGAACAGAAAGAGAAGGAAGATATAGAGAGACGAGAAAGTGAGTAATGAAGAAAGACGAAAAGGGACAAGAAAACAAATTTAAAAAAAAAAAAAGGAACAAGAAAAGCCCCCCCAAAAAAAGAAAAAAAAAATACGAGAAAATAAATGCCCCCAGGGATCCCCCTGCACATCTTTGCAAGCCGAGGGGGTAGTCTCCTTGCCACGCAGCACTGCCTGGCCAGAAAGGACTCCCAACTCAAGAAAAGGAAAAGAAAACAAAAAATTAAAAATAAACAAACAAACAAAAGCCCCGGGATCCCACCAGCGTGGCAGCCCAGACCGGGAAGCAGGTCCACACTCGAACGGAGCTCCACAGCCCCTCAGGAAGAAGTAAAGATGGCGCATGGAGCCAGGTATTTGAGTGAAAGGAGTGGGAGGTGGTGAGAGGTAAGGAAGAAATCAAAAGAAGCAGAAAAGAAAGCAACACCAGCAGCCAACAAATGGCACTGAGAGAGCCAGCTAGTGCGGGCTGGTGGAATCCAAGCAGCTGGTGTTTCTTGGACAAGAGATTGTGTCCGCGGGAAGCAGAGGGCGCCGAGTGTGAGTGAAGAAGGGTAGGGAGTGGGAAAGCGTATATCACAAATTACCGGAGCTCTGCAGCCCCTGAGGAAGAAGCAAAGATGGTGCATGGAGCCAGGTGTTTGAGCGAAAGGAGGGGGAGGTGGTGAGAGGTAAGGAAGAAATCAAAAGAAGCGGAAAAGAAAGCAACACTAGCAGCCAACAAATGGCACTCAGAGAGCTGGCCCGTTCGTGTGGGTGGAGTCCAAGGAGCCCGTGTTTCCCAGATAAGAGATTGTGGCCGCAGGAAGCAGAGGAGGCTGAATGGGGGTGAAAAAGGGTTAGGGGTGGGAAAGCATGTGTAGCAAATTACCGGTTGTTTTGTCTCCTGCTGGATGCTCCGTGAAGGTGGTTTCTTGTACCCTGTTTGCTGGTCTCCGATAGGAGTCCAAGATGGCAGGTCTGTGCTGCATTAGCTGGTAGGGGACCTCTGCATGAATCTCTCCTCGCTCTCCGTTCTCTGTCAGTTTTCTCACTCCATTTGGTGCTTGGCTGAGTTCTTCATCTCTTTATTTGATGTTTTAGGGTTTCAGGATTGTTGTTGTCTCTGTTCAGCTTAGTTTTTCAGATTTTTGCTGTGGAGGGATGGCATGGTGCTTCTGCCTAGCGTCCCATTTTTCTGGACCAGAATCCAGCTGATTTTTGTGTGTTTATCTTGTATCCTGCTACTCTGCAGTATTACTCAAATTTTTTGATTTCTTCTATTACCTAGTGGTTCTTAATCAGGGTGTTATTTTGTTTCCAGGTAATTAGTTTTTTTTTCCTTGCTCTTCTTGTTGTTAATTTCTACTTTAATGGCATCGTGATCAGAAAAGATAGTTGGTATTTTCTCAACGTGCTGGGACTTGTTGAGGATTGCTCTGTGACCTAAGATGTGGTCTATTCTGGAGAACGTTCCATGTGCACTGGAGAATAATGTGTACTTTGTAGCTGTTGCGTGGAGTGTTCTGTGTATATCTATGAGTTCAGGTTGGCTGACTGTGGCCTTTAGATTCTCTGTATCTTTGTTGATTTTCCTTCTAGATGTTCTCTCCTTTACAAAGAGAGGTTTGTTGAAGTCTCCTACTATTACAGTGGAACTGTCAGTATCTCTTTTCAGTGCTGTTAGTTTGTTTAATGTATTTTGGTGCCCTTTCGTTGGATATGTAGATATTTATTATGGTTATGTCTTCATTCTGGATTGTCCCTTTAATCATGATGTAGTGCCCTTCTTTGTCTTTTATGGTGCATTTTGTTTTAAAGTCTGTTTTATCTGAGATTAGTATTGCCACTCCTGCTGTTTTTGGGTAGCTGTTGGCTTGATATATTTTCTTCTGTCCTTTGATTTTTAAGAAATTTATGTGTTTGTTTCTAAGGTATGTCTCTTGTAGACAGCATATTGATGGATCCTGTTTCTTTAATCCATTCTGTCACCCTTTATGTATGCATTTAGGCCATTTCCGTTCACTGTAATTATTGATAGGTGTGAATTTATTGTTGTCATTTTGTAGTGTTTCTTTTTGTGCTGTTGATGATTTCTTTGTTCCTCTTACTCTCCTGTGCTGAATTCCTTTTGTTTGTGTATTTTTTTCATTTGTTTTTGTAGATTTTGTTTTTACTGAGACTTTATGTTTTTCTTCTCTATTTTGATGAGTAGGTTTGTTAACTTTCTTTGTGGTTATGTTGAAATTTACCCTTATCTTCCTGAGTTTGAACCAGTCTGTTATTATTTGGTGTCGCCTTGCCTTCCTCTCCATTCGAAAGTTGTATACCTACACCGCTTATTCTCTCTTTTATTGTTCTGATGTTGTTGTCATTTGCAGATTAACCTCTCTGGTTACCTGTTGTAAATCTTTTGGTTTTGAATAGTCTTCGAGAGTTCATTTCCTAGGTTGGTATGTGGCTGGTTTGATCTTGCATCGTAGTTTCAGGCTGTTGTCTGATGTTGTTTGTTCTCAATCTGAAGGACTGCCTTTAATAATTCATGTAAGACTGGTTTGGTTTTTACATATTCCTTTAATTTCTGTTTATCTGGAAATGTCCCAATTTCACCATCATATTTGAACGAGAGTTTTGCAGAATATATTATTCTTGGCTGGCAGTTCTTTTCTTTTAAGGTTTTATATATTGTGTTAGTTATGTAGTGCTGCCATAACAGAAGTACCACAAGTGGATGGTTTTAACGAAGAGAAGTTTATTTCTTTACAGTAAAGTAGGCTAAAAGTCTAAATTCAAGGTGTCAGCTCCAGGGAAAGGCTTTCTCAATCTCGGCCTTCTCATCAGTGTTCCCCCAGACTAGGAGCTTCTCGGTGCAGGGACCCTGGTCCAAAGGATGCGCTCTGCTCCCAGCACTGCTTTCTTGATGGTATTAGGTCCCCCTGTCTCACTGCTCACTTCTGTCTTTTATATCTCAAGAGATTGCCTCAGGACACCAATCAGTCTTGTAGATCAGGTCCTGCCTTACTAACACAACTGCCACCCATCCTCCTGCATTAACATCATAGAGGCAGGATTTACAACATATAGGAAAACCACACAATACCAGGAATCATGGCCCAGCCAAACTGATATACACATTTTTGGGGGGTCATAATTCAATCCATGACATATATATCATCCGATTGCCTTCTTGCCAGCATGGTTTTTGCCGAGTAGTCAGAGGTTAGTCTTACTGTTTTGCCTCTGTATGTAATTTTTCGTTTTTCTTGAGCTGCTCTCAGGATTCTTTGTCTTTGGTTTTAGTGAGTGTGATTATGATATGCCTTGGTGATTTTCTTTTGAGATCTATCCTATATGGGGTTCATTCAGCTTCTTGAATGGTCCGGTTTTCATCTCGCATGATACTTGGGAAGTTTTCTGTCAGCAGTTGTTCAATGATCCTCTCTGTGTTTTCCGTTTTCACCACCAGTTGTGGAACTCTGATCACTCACAGATTTTTGCTTTTGACTGTATTGCACATAATTCTCAGGGTCTCTTCATTTTTCTTTGTTCTTTTTTCAGATTTTTCCTCAAAGTTGTATCCATGTGTTTGTTTTAAATTTAGTCCTGTCTTCCATTGTTTCAAACCTGTTTCTCATCCCTTGTATGACACTGTCCATTTCTGAAATCTTGTTTATCTTTTGGATTTCTAATTGTTGTTTTTGTGTGGTTTCTAGTTGTGAATTTATTTTAGTATTTTGTGCCTGTATTTTCTTGAATCCTTCCATTTTTTTGTCTGTATTTTGCATGATTTTGTTTACCTTTTCCATGAATTTGTCTATTTTTTCCTCATTTTTGTCTGCTTTTTGCTTCAACTCTGAATATTAGAGATTTGAATTCTTTTTCAGGTAGTTCTAGTGCCTTTTCTTCTACTGGATTATCATCTAGTGTTTTATTTTGGATGCCTATTAGAACCATCCTGTCTTGTTTTTTTATATGTTTTGATATTGTCTACTGTCTTCAGGATTTTCAGTGGTTATTTTGTTCATTTATTGATTGTAGATTTATTTTTTCCTGCTTTTTTGTTTTATTTGGTTACGTCTGAGCAAGTGGGCTGTGCGTCCTTTGTTGTTTGCTTACCTGTGGACATGATATTTTTCACCTACTTTTCCAATGGGCATGGCCTGTCCCTCAACTATGGTGTAGCAGGTAGGTTTAGCTGAAGGAGAGGGTCTGGGATGGGTTGTTTGTGGTACGTACTTTGGCTGACAAGATGAGCCAGTAGTCAATGCAGGGTAGACTCCGGTAGGTCTTGCCTGTGCTGCTTGGGATTACAATGTTCAGCCCACAGTGCAGAGAGGCTGGAGGTAGGGGGAGGGGGAGGTTGTGATGTGTAGATCTAGACTGGGTATTGGACAGAAGAGAGAGAGGAGAAAGAAACAGGAGCAGAAAGCTTACCATTGGAGTGGAGAGACAAGAAACCAAGAAATGGAGAAAAACAAAAAGGAAAAAAATTGCAAAAAAAAAAAAAAAAAATGTCCCCAAGGGTTTCACTGGCACAGCTGCACAGATCAGGGAGTGGCTCCCAAGCCACGCAGTATAACCCGGCTATAAGGGTTTTAGATGATACACAGCAGCAGGTATTCAGGTGACAGTAAATGAGGGTAAGTAGAAAGAGACGAGAAACTGGAAAATGAAGAAAAATAAAAGGAAAAAGAAAGAGAAAACAAACAACAACAAAAAGAAAGAAAAAAAGCCCCCAAGGATCCCACTAGTGTGGCCATGTGGACTTAGAAAATGGACCGTGGAAGCAGTTTCCCAGCTGAGCAGCACTTCACAGACTGTTAAGAAGAAGCAAAGATGGCACACGGAGTCAGGTGTTCGAGGAAAGAAGGGGGAGAAAGTGAGAGACAGGGAAGAAACCAAAAGAGGCTGAAAAAAGGAATTCCAGCAACAAAGAAATGGCACTGAAGAAGCTGGCCGGTGTGGGTGGGGTGAATTCATGTGGCTTTGAACCATCGCCTCCTGTTCCACGGTCTCAGCCTGCTGGGGAGCGGCAGATCCTCATTCTGGGAAGCAGCGAATCTGTCCGCCAGAAAGCAGCAAATTGGCCTTCTGGGAAGACAGGTGTGCGCCTGCCAGGAAGCAGCAGACTGGCTAGCCAGGCATCATCAAAGGTTGATCAGGGGGTGACAGGGTGGGGGGTGGGAAAGCGTGTATCTCTGGTTACTGGGTACTCTGTTTCTTGCTGGGAGCTCCGTAAATCTGCTTTCCCTTACTCCCCATCAGATGATCTCTGGCAGGAGTCCAAGATGGTGGATCCGTGCCATGTTAGATGATAGGGGACCTGTGCTCATAACTCTTCTCACTGTCTGTTCTCTGTGAGTTTCTTATACCATTCAGTGCTCGGTTGAGTTCTTTATCTTTTCATTTTATAGTTAGGGTTCCAGGATTGACGTTTGTCTCTGTTTTACTTAGTTTTTCAGGTCTTTGCTGTGGAGGGACGGCGTGGTTCTTGTCTGTAGGGCCATGTTCCCAGAATTCCAGATGAAGTTATTTTTAGAAGTCTCTCTGTATTGAAGGTCCCATTAAACCAACAGCTTTACTTCACGTGGCAGAATATGGCATGAAGTTTCTCCCCAGGGGTAGCTGCTACTTTTTTTTGTAGATCCAAAATGTGGGTAGAGCCAACTGGTTCTCTTGAGTATACTCTTCCACTTGACTTGGACAGGCACCTTGTCTAAGCTGAGTCAGTCATGTTAAAAGTCCTCAAGTCCCAAATTGGGTCCATCTGAATCCTTTTCTGGGATGTTTTGAACTTGGAACCAGAGAAAATCAGGTTAGTTTCTTTCTGGTGGCAGCAGGTATACAATGTACGTTATTGGGAGTTGTCATTGTCTATGTTACTTGCCATAGTTGGAAAGCAAGTCTACCTAGAATTAAGATAAAGAGACAAGAAGACAGGGTTCTGGAGTCATTTGAGACTGTAGTTCCAATGTTTCTGAGGCCGTATCTTTCCCTTACCATCACTGAGTTTTCAGTCCTTTGTATTTTCTGAGACAGTGAATCCCATCTTTTTGCTTAAGCTAGGTTTTTGTCACTAACCAATGTATGAATTCTAACAAATACATATCACTGTCTTATGCAAAGTATAATTGCTGATAGTTTGGCATTTTCATGATAGACAAATTATTTGATATTCCACCTAGATCCGTTTCTGTTCATTTATATTGATGTCATGGAAGAAGGAATGAAAAATATATACATGTTAAATTTGTTATTATTTCTCAATTGTCCAGAGTTGTTATTATTCACATGAAGTGATTCTTTAAGACCAGGAAGAAGTATAAAAGTTTAAAATGTACTTTGGACTAAAACTAATAAAATTAGAAAGCAAAGATTTGACAATCATGAACAAAAGTTATTATGGATTATGCTGAATATCTAGAGAATATGATTTTGTGCCTTAAACATCAGTCAGTACGTTGATGAAAAAGCTAGCATGATTCTGGAATGCATCAGAAGTGCTTCTGAATGTGTCAGAAGAACTGAGAAATTGTTCTTAATTTTCTTTACTAATCAGAATTTTGGACAGTAGCTGCTGATCACACATTAGCAACGATTTAAAAATACTGAATAGGTTTCAGATAACTTATATGAAAAGGAACAAAAATGAAAACTTAAAAAAAATGAGAAAAATGTTACTTTTTTTTGAAAGTGACAGGGAGGTTTTAGTGACTTTATTCTCTAAATAACATGTCTTTGAAGCTTATTTTGTGACACAGAACCCAAAATTTATTCTAAGTAATTCTTTTAGCTAATACTTTCCAATCTGCAGACACTGCTATGTTCATAGATTTAAAAAATTTCTCTTTTGGGGTTGTTTCTGTAGCTAACTTAGCAGCCACATGAGGAAATGAGTACCTTTGTTTTAAATACACAGTTTTTTTTTCCTTTCAAGACAGAGTTAGAAAGGGAATCTAAATTTGAGTATGTATCAAGTACCCTAGCTTATGTTAGCATATAAAGATTTGTTGCGATCCAGTGTCACTTACCTTATTTACTACTCTTTTCTCTAAATGGCATTTATTTCTTTCCAGTGTTTAGACTCATCCCTCAAATGATCAAGATTTGTTATCAATGGGACAGTTCAGAAGAATGAGCTGTAGATCATAAACGTAGTTGCCAGTGAGGTGTACCAAAACTGCTTTGTTCAGTGGTAGCATTGATGTAGTTAGCTTATCTCTACTTTGAAGGACAGTACATCTTTACCTGCTAGTTTATTGTAGCATATAGCATGTCAGGACTTAACATTTAAATTCTAGCCCCATGCCCCCCTCTACCACCTGCCCCGTTGCCATTTACCAGTTGTGAGATCTTAGGAATGTTGCTTAGATTCTTGAAATTTCAGTGTCCTCATCTGTAAAATATGCATAATAATACATTTTTCATGGTTATGTTGTGATAAATTGCATTCATCACAGTGCCTGGCTTGATAATTGGTGACTGCTGTTATTAATTATACTAACAGCAATAATAAAATATCTCTTAGGTTATTTCAGGATTTTATGAAAAGTGACAGGGTTTTATTGTTTTATAAAGGAAAGAAATGAGTTTAGACTAAGGGGAATTTAGTTATGAAAAGAAGAACCAGTGGGATTTTTAAATTCCTGAAACTAGAATGGATGACAGTTATCTGTTGATTATTATTATTTTTTCTAAAACACTTTCTGCACAGAAAATATTTTTCTTGTAATACCGAGAAATGTACTTATAATAAGCTGTCATTTAGTTATTTAAATGTCATAATTTGTTTTTAATGTGCTTTGGGTATTTTGTTTCCATGTGTCTTTTTTCCCTGAGGCAAATAGTTTACGTCTACTACAAAAGATGGCCTTTATGTGATTATTAACTGTTTATTATTGGTACTTTTATCACTGTTGGTATTGGAAATGTATGTGAAACCTTTTTTAAAAAATGTTTAGCTTATTGTGATTCAGGAAAAAAATATATCTTACATGTTCTATCATAATTTCAGATGTTATTGCTTAAGATAATAATGGAATAAAAGTTTGCTCATAAAGTAAATTTATTGGAAGTACAAAGTAAAAAATATTGGGTAAATTTAAAGAAAGATATTAGCAATATTTATTGGCTAATTACTTATTGAGTGCATACTGTGTTCCAGGCACTCTTCTAAGTGCTTTATATCTATTAAGTAATTTAATCCTCATCACAGTTTTGTGAGGAGATACTGTTATTATCCCCATTGTACAGATGGAAACCGAGAAACTGAAGCCCTTGGTTATAGAGGTAGTATGACAGAGCTATGGTATCAATCCATGTGCTCTGATGATAGGTTCTGAGCTCTTAGCCACTATGCAATACTGCTGCTTATTTGCTTTATTTAGTAAATATTAGTACAGATGATTCATGAGTACAGTAGCAATAATAAAATTGTTACACAAATACATGAAGTTTGTGAAAATTGCTCTAGATAGTAAAATATTTTGTATATATGATGAACATAATTTCCATATGCACTTCTATCTTAGTTATCTAGTGCTGCTATAACAGAAATACCACAAGTGGATGGCTTTAACAAAAAGAAATTAATTTTCTCACAGACTATTAGGCTAGAAGTCCAAATTCAGGGCATCAGCTCCAGGGGAAGAGTTCTCTCTCCGAGCAGGAACCCCGGGTCCAAAGGGTGCGTTCTGCTCCCGGTGCTGCTTTCTTGGTGGTATGCGGTCCCGCTGTCTCTCTGCTCGCTTCTCTCTTTTATATCTCAAAAGAGATTGGCTCAAGACACAATCCAATCATGTAGATTGAGCTCTGCCTCATTATCATAACTCCTTCTAATTTTGCTTCATTAACATCAGAGAAGTAGGATTTCCAACACAAAGGAAAATCACATCAGATGACAAAATGGTAGACCATCACAATATTGGGAATCATGGCCAAATTTGTACACATAGTTTTGGGGGACACAATTCAATCCATGACAGCATTTATGGAAATTAAATAAAGATTCATTCAAAATATCTATCATGAGTATTCTTTGTATTTAATCAACTAGTATCATTTTATCATGTCTTTAATATCTGATAGAAATAGTGATTTGTCAAAAGAACATTGCAGGGTGATGAGGCATAGTAACAGTTTTTTCACCATATCTACACCTGTTTGTATGAAAAGGAAATATTCATATTTTATAACTAGAGAAAGTTGTTTTTTAGGTCATTCACGACTGTTCCAAACTGTTTGATATTTTAGTTTCAGGGTTTTACTTCCTAACAAAAGTCATGTGACATCAGCAGCGAGGTGCTATGAGAGCTCTCTCAGGAATACTGGTAATGGAAAGGAAGACTTTGGGTCTGTGAGGTTGTGTGGTTTTCATTTGATATATGAGCTGTGACATAACTATTGCATGAGTGAGATGTGCTTGTAAGTGCTGTACTATGCAGATGGGTTTTTTCTGAAACAAAGCCAGAATAAAATCTTGAATGCGTTCAGTTAGTGGGGAAAGAATATAGAAACATATGGAAACATTTCTAAGTTTTTTTCATTAAATGAGCCTTTTACTTTCTAAGCATTTTTATGATTGTTCAAGTTAATATGTCATTTCCCTCATATTTTCCAAGTTTAGTGAGAAACAGGAAATCTTATAGTACAAGGATGTTTTGAAACAATCATATCTCTTTCAGGAATGTACATTTTAGAATTAGATTAGATGATTATTAAAAAATAAGGGTTGAATTACCGATGTACTTTTTATTAAGTTAATAATCATAAGCCTATCCTTATCTAATTATTGTAACATTATGATGGGATTTGGTGAGGAGATGTATAGATTGGTTATTTTTTCATCCATCCTACTCATTTTTAAATTGTAAAAACATAGGAAGTCATAAAAGGAAAAAATTCCACAAGTATAACATGACTTTTTAATTTCCATGTTCTCTTCTAGTCCATGTCCTTCTATATTAATTTTTACGTGGTTTTATTATGTATATACAGTTTTATGTTATGCTTTTCTTTTCATAACATTAAATTTGAAGATTTTTCATTTATGGTAGTCACATATTTTTGTCTCTCCCATTATGAAAAGCTACAAGGAAAATTGTCTTAGATTCTAAGTCCCACCCCCACCACAGCTTTCATTTTATCTTACTCCTTCATAAAAAAATAACTTAGAATGATCTGCATGTAGCCTCTCCACTTAGCTTTGATGCAGAATGCTATGTATATTTTGCATACTTGACTACTTCTTTGACACATAGAACTCTCTTCTTGATTTGTGGGTTCTCCTTTGTGTTTTGTCCTTGTCCTTGAGAGAGTACTATGAGTAATCTCTTCCTTGTATGTGGCTTCAGCTCCCTCCTATATGCTGACAACTGTATGTTTAATTATCTAGCCCAGAACTTTTTCCTGAAACTGATATGTACTTTGGATGCACCAAGGTATCTAAAACTCACAATATTCAAAATGAGACTTACTGTTTTTATCTAATCATAGCTAATGGTTTCACCGTTCACCCATTCTCTTACGCAGAACACCTAGGAGTTATCTTTAATTTATCTCTTGTCTCCATCTAGTGAGTCACCATGGTCTGTCAGTTCTCCCTCCTAAATCTTTCCAAACTCTGGCCTCTACTTCGTGTTACTATTGCCCTTATTTCCAACAAGATCTTTTGTAGCATCTTCCCAAGTGATATCCCAGTCTTCTCTGTTCTCTTCGAATTCATTCTCTTCACTGCAGCCTCAGTGATGTTTCTAAAATGAACTCTAATTGTGTCCATCAGTGGCTTCCCATTCAAGATAAAATTGGAACTTCTTTGCATGTCAACACAAAGTCCTTTCATGATCTTTTCTGAGCCTCATTGCTGAAGACTTTCTTCCTCAACCCCTTCCTTTAGCTATTTTGAACTACTGCGCTACTTGTAGTGTACCCAAACACGCTACAATCTCTCATACTTCCTTCTTGTTGCATGTAGTATCATATCTGCCTAAACAATCTTCCTACCCATTTCTTCTTGACTGCTAAATTTCTTTTCCTTTAAGACTCAGCTGAAGCTTCATCTTATCTTTTACTCTGAGTTAGGTGTACTTCTTTTATGTTCCTGGAGTATGCTGTCTAACATGATGCCAGATACGTAGTATATGCCTTAAAAATGTTTCGTATTGAATTATTAACTATTCCGTGGAAATACGTGGCATAAACACAATATGAACTGTAAGTAACAATGCACAAGCACCAGAAGAGAGACTGGATAAATGGGAGCTCCTAAAAATCAAACACTTATGCTCATCAAAAGACTTCACCAAAAGAGTAAAAAGACAGCCTACAGACTGGGAAAAAAATTTTGGCTACGACAAATCCGATCAACGTCTAATCTCTAAAATCTATAAGATACTGCAAAACCTCAACGACAAAAAGACAGATAACTCAATTAAAAAATGGGCAATGGATATGAACAGGCCCTTCACCAAAGAAGATACTTGGGCGGCTAACAGACACATGAAGAAATGCTGACAATCATTAGCCATTAGAGAAATGCAGATCAAAACTACAGTGAGACAGCATCTCACCCCGACATGGCTAGCCTTAATTCAAAAAACACAAAATAATAAATGCTGGAGAGGTTGTGGAGAGACTGGAACACTTATACACTCTTGGTGGGAGTGTAAAATGGTACAACCACTTTGGAAATCGATTTGGTGCTTCCTTAAAAAGCTAGAAATAGAAGTACCATATGATCCAGCCATCCCACTCCTTGAAATATATCCTAGAGAAAGAAGAGCCATCACACGACTAGATATATGCACACCAATGTTCATTGCAGCACTGTTCACAATAGCAAAAAGATGGAAACAACCTAGGTGCCTGTCAGCGGATGAATGGATAAACAAATTATGGTATATCCACACAATGGAATATTATGCAATGATAACAGTGAAGCTGTGAAACATCATATAACATGGTAGAAGCTGGAACTTATTATGCTGAGTGAATTTAGTCAGTCACACGAGGACAAATACTGTATAAGACCACTATTATAAGAACTCAAGAAAAGGTTTAAATGCAGAAGAAAACATTCTTTGATGGTTACGGGGTTGGGGAGGGAGGGTGAGGGTTATTCACTAACTAGATAGTAGATAAGAATCATCTTAGGCAAAGGGAAGGACAGCACACATTACAGGGGAAGTCAGCACAACTGGACTAAACTAAAGCTAAGAAGTTTCCTGAATACAACCAAATACTTTGAGAGACAGAGTAGCAGGGGTAGGGGTCTGGGGACCATGCTTTCAGGAGACATCTAGGTCAATTGGCATAACAAAACTTATTAAGAAAATGTTCTGCATCCTACTTTGGTGAGTGGCGTTTGGGGTCTTAAAAGCTTGCAAGTGGCCATCTAAGATGCATCAGTTGGTCCCAACCACTTGGAGTAAAGGAGACTGAAGAACACCAAAGACACAAGGAAGGTATTAGCCCAAGAGACAGAATGGACCACATAAACCAGAGACTTCGTCAGCCTGAGACCAGAAGAACTAGATGGTGCCCGGCTACCACCAGTGAATGTCCTGACAGGGAACACAACAGAGGGTCCCTGATGGAGCAGCAGAAGGATGGGGTGCAGAACTCAAATTTTAGTAAGAAGACCAGACTTAATGGTCTGACTGAGACTGGAGGTACCCTAGAAAGCATGGCTTCTGGACTCTCTATCAGCCCAGAACTAAAACAATTTGTCCGGCCACGTCTTCAGACAGGGATTGGACTGGACTGTGGGACATAAAGTGATACTCGTGAAGAGTGTGTCTCTTAGTCATGTAGCTACAAGAGACCAAAGGGGCAGCTTCTGTCCAGAGGTGAAATGGGAAGGTAGAGAGAGTTAGGAGCTGGTTGAATGGTCATGGGAATCGGGCAGAAAGGAGGATTGTGCTGTCTCAGAATGGGGTGAGCAATTAGGGTCACGTAACAATGTATGTATAAAAATTTTGTATGGGAGACTAACTTGAAATGTAAACTTCATTTAACTATAACAGTAAAAAATATATATTCCGTGGAGTTAATTTTCTCAGGAATTAATTAACACCTTGAATTCAGGTGGTTTTTAGTTGCTTATCAGATATTAGATAAAGCATCTTCATGCATGTTAATATTTTTAAAAGTTATTTTCCAGCAAAATTCCTCACCAGTAGAATTATTGGGTCTACAATTAGAGAAGGGACACTTTTTATGACTGGTGGGCATCATCCTATGGGTGATTTTTAGTATCAGCCTTAACAATATATGTTTATAGGTAGTGATTCTCAGAAATCAAGAATATTAGGACTGGTAGTATCTTCCCTTTAGTTTTTACTCTTAACAAAGACACTTGATCTTGGTATTCATTCATTTTTGCATTTAATAAATGCAAAATGTATAGGGAATTATTACATGCCAGTCTTTGTGGCAGACACTGGGAACACAAATATAGTGAGACTCTTTCCCTTGCTGGTTCTTTTCTTGGTTAATTTCAAGTAGACTTCTTAAGAGCTTTGAATGGGAATATATATAATTCAAGTATTTTAGCAAATATTGTACTAATTGGAAATGCCTATTACATATCAAGACAAATCAATGTTATATCTGTTGTTATAAGTTATGCAAATTTATTTGTATTTGAGAGGGGCTTAGTTACTTGAAGAATTGCCTTTTTCCATACTAGCATTACGTTTTTGCTTGTGTTCCTTAGATTAGAGGAGGGTTGTTTCAGTTAGTATCACATTTTAATAATGAATAGTAAAAATAAGATTTTTTGAAAAATCATATTAATAGACTCCTGAATGAAGTTTATTTGTATTATTTTTAACAAGGTGAATTATTAGTATTTATAATATAGTTTGTGTTTATTTCTTTATTAAAACCATTGCTCTGGTATGTTTAATATTTAAGTATTAAAATTTAAGCAGATGATTATACAATTTCTTTGTACATGATATCCTCACAAGAACTCTTCGTACTATTGGCGGTGGTGTGTAGTAACACAGTTCGTTACTACAGTAAGTAAATATATTACCTCAACCCTTAATCAGCCTACCATTGCCACTGATGACCCAATGCTTAAGTTGTAACACTATGTTGCTGACGCAGACTCTGGGGACTTATTTTATTTTTTGATGCATTGCTGTAGGCAATTTTAAGGGTGTGGAACCAAGCCATTTTCTCCCTTGGAATCATTTCCACTTTTATTTCCTGTGGGAGGCTTAGCCTTCCTTTAAAATACTTGAATTTTTAAATTGTTCACCTAGTCTGTGATTACCGGGTAGAAGAGTAATGCTGCTCGCCCCATTTTAACCCACTGAATTACAAAACAAAACAGTAGGGCTTAACCATTGGTGTTAAACAATTCTCAAAATTAAGATTTTGTAATTCACAAATGCTTTTCTGGTAGATACTTTATTCTTTTTCTGTTTGTTTTTCTTGCATTAGTTTTATTTTATACTTCTAGGCTAGGAATGTTTTGGCCTGATTTTATCCCAGGAGAATGTAATTGAGCACTGACAGGTTATATGAAGTTGAAAAGAAATTTGATGGGTTGTAAAAACCAGTGCTTCATTTTTCCTTGGTAACTAATACGTTATTTGTGAGGAAGTGTTCTTAAAAGTTCAAAATGAATAGGCATGTAAAAGGCCTAGTAGCTTTAAATTTTAACTTTAATAACTCGTCCTTGAAAACAAAGCTAAGTTTATTCATTGAAAAGAGTAAAGTTATTTTTAGAACATCGGAATGTTTGAAATTTGAATATACTGGCCACAGTTATTCAACCTCACAGTTATTCAACCTTATAAAATATACATAAGCTGTCTGTAAAAATCACATACTTTTAAAGTTTCTTTCTTATTTTACTTAATTTCATTTCTTAAACAAGAAATTTATAGAACATCTTAACTTGCATCAGATGCATTATAAGGTGCTGGGGTTATTAATATGAGACAGACACAAATTGAAGGAGTTCCAGCGTTAGTAGGGGAATAGACATATAAGCACATAATTATAATATAGAGGGATAAATACTGCTAGGGGGCAGTGGTGGTTCAGTGGTAGAATTCTCACCTTCTGTGTGGGAGACCTGGTTTGATTTCCAGCCCCTTCACCTCATGTTCAGCCACTACCCATTTGTCAGTAGACATTTGCATGTTGTTATGATGCTAAACAGGTTTCAGCCTCCATACCAAAGTCGACTAGGAAGAAAGGCCTGGAGATGTACTTCCCAAAATCTGCCAGTAAAAACCCCATGTATCACAGTGGTCCAGTCTACAATAGTCCTAAGGAGGGCATAGGACTGGACAACATTTCAGTTCCGTTGTGCATGGGGTCCCCATGACTAGGGGTTCAACTCCATAGCAGTTAATAACAAGTCCTGCTAGATGTTGAAAAGGGAGCCCCAAGCAAAGAACAGTTGATTGTATTTGAAGTCTTCACAGAGGAGGTGACATTTGAACTAAGACTTAAATGTAAAGTAAGAATCAGCTAAGTGCCATGTTGTTAAGGTTTATGCATGTGTAAATGTTAGTGGGGGGATGAGAGTGGTTCTAGCTCTTTCATCAGATGCTTGAGGTAAAATGAATGCTCTGTGCATTTATAAAAATGTCCACTCTTATTTGAAGGCATAAAGAGTAATTTTTGAAATGGAGACAGTACTAATTGGGTTTTCTGAGAAAGTAGATGCTGAGATGAAGTTAAAAGTACAGTTTATTGAGAGTAACACCCGTGAAAGGACAAAGGTGAAAGCAGAATTGGACAGAAGTCATCAGATTGCGAAGCGGACCTGACAAAGTCTCTGACAACCAATCCAACAGGGATCTCTAGAACAAAGACTATTAGAGGAGGCCTGTGTTGGATGCAAATGGCCAGGACCTTGTACCATCATTACTCAGGCATTGTCTTTGTGCTTCCTGAGAGGAGTATGACCTTGGCCTAAAAGCTGAGCCAAATGTCAAAGAACCTAACACAGTAAACTGTTAGCTAACCACATTCCTCACAGCTGGGCAGTAAATCCTTTCCTGAAGGGCTTTCTACATCCTTTCTAAGGGTCATATCTTCACCTCTGCCACAGAATCCAGCATAGAGGTGGGCCTTGGCATGATACTAATTCATTCATTCAGTCATTAAATATTATTGGATACTTACTATGCATTAGGCATAGTACTGGGCATGGGTGATGTGAACAGACATGTCCCTGTCCTCATGCAGGGCAAAGGTAAAGGAAGAATATTCAAAGGAAAAGGAACAGCAGGTATAAAGGCCCTGTTATGGCAAGAGCTTGGCGTAAAAGAGAGGCAGAAAGAAGGCTCCTTTGGCTGGAGAGTACTGAAAAGAAGGAAAAAAAAAAAAAAAGAGGGAGATGAGATCAGAGAGTTTGGCAGGAGCCAGATACTATAGCCTTGCAAACCATAAGGCTTTGGATTTTATTCTTATTGCAGTGCAGTGGGAGGTCATTGGAGGGTTTTAACCAGAAGAGTGACACAAACTGACTTATGGTTTAGAAAGTTTACTCCCGCTTACCAGGTTCCACATTTAATAGTCGTAATGCAAATATCTCCTCACTTCTGACATAATATGTAGTCTAAATCACTTGGAGAATTCTTTTTATATTACTTGAAATGGTATTGCATCTCCAGAAAAGATACACACACTTCAGTTCCATTATCAGAGTATTTTACCAATCTCCCATATATCTAAAGTAACTCATTTAATCACCCCTTTTACTTTTAAGTCACTATTTATTACTCAATTTTAAGAGCCATATTAATTTTAATTTTTATAGAATTACATAGAATTTACATGTTTGTTTTTTTTTGCCTATTCTTAGTGCTGAAAAAAGCAAGTAAATGTCAGTGTAGAAATTTTATTTAGGCATTTTAAATTCTTCATGAGAATGTGTTGAGGGTCTTTAAAGTTTAACTAGTCCCTCACTGGATTCATATAGCTCTCTGGTGCAGTACAGGGTACAGTTTAAAGATCCCAGGTTTCCTGCATATAGCAGGGACCTGCACAGTACTGGCTTCCAGAGCTGCCCTGGTAATGCAGTGGTTAAATGTTCGACTGGGAAAAGTTGGTGGTTCGAACCCCACCGCCCCCTCTGCACCCCCCACCCGGGCTGCTCTGTGGGATAAAGATGTGGCAGTCTACTTCTGAGAAGATTACAGCCTTGGAAACCCTATGCGACAATTCTACTCTGTCCTATAGGGTCATTATGAGTTGGAATCGATTAGACGGCAACAGTTTTAAAAAAAAAAAAAAAAATTTTTTTTTTGTGTCCTTACCCAAATATTCACTTGCCTTATTAAGAATGATTTTAGTTGTCTATGACTCTTATTTAAGTCTTGTAGTGGTTATTAAAAATTATGTTCCAGTTCTGACAAGTGCTTTCTCCATGCCCAAGTTTGAACTCTAAGCATGTGACTTAGGCAAATCTCTTTACCTCTTTGAGACAGTAGTACTTGCTTTATAAGCCTGTAGTGATAAGTGAAATAATATAGAATGTCTGGCATACCATGACTGCACCATAAATGGAAATTGTTACTGTTTTTACTGTTACTTTTTATGATTATCACCTTAATAGGGACATACGGAAGTACATATTCAGTATGAATACCCATCTAAAATCTCCCCTTCAGCTTCTGCTCTGGCTGCAGCCTTTGGAAGGCTGAATAGCAGAATGACCACTTCAGTGCCATTTCTGACATCCTTGAATTTGTGAGTGAAAATACTTACCATCATATCTAAAAGCATAATTAACATCAGTTTTATAAGTGAGGCATACCATTTGGATTTATTGTTAGTGTCTAAATTTTCACTTCCAAGTATAGGTAAGCCTTCTATGTGTAACTTAGGATGAGCATCTTCTCAAAGGTGTTATATATACTAAAATTTTGTCAGCAGATTAGAGTATAAATGTATATTATCACAATAATAAAATACGGTAATAACCAATGGCTGTAAAAGCTTTTAATTTCATGTTCAAAAATGATATTATTTCCAAAATTCCATGATTAGGTAAAGAGATTGACAATTAACATAAATATTAACAGAATATATTATTTAGATAACTTTATGAAGATCTTTATGATTTTTATAAGTCAAAAATGTGCGTAAATATTTAGTAATAAGACAGATTAATAGAGGTTGCACTGTATCATCATTTTTAAAATTTATAGAATTGTTTAATATACCAGCATAACTAAAACTTTAAAAACCTAAGTAATTTTTAATTTAATTTCATTTTAGTAATAAATCCCTTCAGATAAGGTCTTATTTGGGAATTCTTCATATCTTATAAGGTTCAGTTAAAGGGAGAAATCTGAATTTTTGAGGAGGATAACTCACAGTGATGATCAGTAACACCCCCCAAAAATCATCCTTGATTCAAATATAATAATGAAAAGATATACGTAGTATGAAAAGAAGAAAGAGTTAGAGAAAAATTAGATATTTAAAGCTCATTCTATTTTCCTGCACTTAAAATAACAGACATTACAAGAATAATTTACAACCCTTCCTTATAAAGGCTTGAACTTAATTATTACTATAGAGAAGGAAAACTTAATAACTTGATGGAAACATCAACATCAGCAACGCTAAATCAAAAAAGCAAGCAAAAAAACTATTTCTGTCAAGTCGATGCTGATTCCTGGCGACCCCATGCAGAGTAGAACTGGTTCATAGTGTTTTCCTGGCTATAATCTTTATGGAAGCAATTGCCAGGTGTTTCTTCTGTGGTACCACTGGGTGGATTCGAAGCGCCAATCTTTAGGGTAGCAACCAATCACAAACTGCTTGTGCCACACAGGGACCTTCATCAAAAACATCTTGCTCCCTCATCTATTTCTTTTGCAGTTGACCATCTTTAATACAGAGCCCTGGTGGTGCAGTGGTTAAGAGCTTGGCCACTAACCAAAAGGTCAGCAGTTTGAATCCACCAGCCGCTCCTTGGAAACCCTATGGGGCAGTTCTACTCTGTCCTGTAAGTCTCTATGAGCTGGAATTGACTTGATGGCAACGGGTATGTGTGTGTGTGTATCTGTAGTATTGTAAATCTGTACACTAGAGATTACAGAAATAATCTAGCAGCAGCAAGATTGTTTTTGTACTATAATGTCAAATTAGTAGTTGATTTTAAGATGTTTAATACAAATTTATACTGATAATTTTTTTTAAATTAGATTCTGTAGTCTGTAATTAATATTTATCAATTTATCCAAACCATACAGAGTATTGGATAAGTTTAGAAGAAAATATTTTTAAAAGTAAAATCCTTCGTTTTCAGCTTACAATTTTTCAGAGGCTAGTTTCCATTTTAATTAGTAATTCAGTAGGCTGCATATTGTGTATAGAATTTGAAGGGTTTCTTGGAGGTTTCAACATGCTCATTCAGAACCATTGCCAAATATTTTTCTTTCAACCAAGTAAAGGATTGCATTAAATTCATATTTCTAAAAAGAGACTGAAGTACCTTCCAATGTAGTTTATATACAAAGAGTAGTACCATGTAAAAGTGTTTTTATGCATTATTTCGTTTTCTCCTTAGGTCTGTGCATAAAATAGTTACTGTCAGTTTTTTTTTTTTTATAAGATATAGTCATTAAAACTACTGTCTTAGTCATCTGGTGCTGCTCCAATAGAAATACTACAAGTGGATGGATTTAGCAAAGAGAAGTTTATTCTCTCACGGTCCAGTAGGCTACAAGTCCAAATTCAGGGCATCGTCTCTAGGGGAAGGCTTTCTCTTTATGTCGGCTCTGGAGAAAGGTCCTTGTAATGCATCAGCCTTTCCTTGGTCTGGGAGCTTCTCTGCGCAGGAACCTCAGGTCCAAAGGACATGCTCTGCTCCCGGCACTGCTTGCTTGGTGGTGTGAGGTTCTCATGCGTCTCTGCTCACTTCTCTCTTTTATATCTCAAAACAGATTGCATTAAGACACTTATCTTGTCAACCTTGTCAGTATAACCTCATCACAGTGATGGAATTTACAACACATAAGGAGATCACATGTAATCTCATCATAGTGATACAGTTTACAACACATAAGGAAATCACATCAGATAACACAGTCATACAATACTGGGAATCATGACCCAGCCAAACTGACAGATATTTTTTGGGGACACAACTCATTCCATGACAACTACTAAATGTGAAATGGGATAAAACAAAATTTTTCTCTTTTTGTTTGAACTAAATTAGAAATGAGTGGTAATCAGTTACTGATTTCATTATTAATAGATGAAACAGAATGGTGTTTATTATAGGTGGGGTTGGGGGAGTGTTTGGAGATCTTGAAATTTAAAAGCAGTTATGTAGATTCCAAATAAGTAATACCGGACACATTTCAACAGTTCAAGAACTGGTTTAATTTAATCAACTGTGGTCTAATATGTTGTACATCCATCCCACTCATTGTAAACCACAGTGGCATTTACTGGCTGATGCTTCAAACCACTATGGTTTTTTATCCACTTTCATTGGCCAAATGTGTTATGGAAGCATTAACGAAGGTCTGGAAACCAGTTCTTATGGATTTTGCTTTACTGATAAATCTAATATATAGTTCATTTGGAGATGTCAACTCAGTAGAGTTTCTGAAAATCTCTTCTTAATGTCTTTTTAATATGAAACTATATTGGTTTTATCAAGTAGCATTTTAAAGATATTTGCTGAAGTAGAGAGAGTTAAATTAGAAGGATATTTTTTTCTAAGTACAGTCAGCAATGATCATGTGTCCTTTTACATTCACCTTATAAAATAGCCTGTACTTTTAAAAGAAGGCAAGTGGAGAATGGAGAAAAAGGGATGGCATTTCTTATGTGATGTTCACAATATCCTGAAGTCTCTTACAATTTCCTAATGTTGTGTCAGCTATCATAGACATGGAGCGGTTTCAAAAACTCCAATTCTATAACCAGATTTTAACTTTGGTTAAATACCTGATTGTAATCCCCCCCCTCCAAGTATTTATTGTTTACTTTTCAGACTTCAAAAATCACTGTGAAAATAGAGGATTATAACACCAACTTTCTATCAGCGTTATTTTTCAGTGTGTTCCCAGTAGAAGAGTAACAATTGAGGCCTGCCTTGAAAATAGTAGAAGGAAGTGACCAGGAAAATGTAAAGTAGAGGCAAGGAAAGTATTTTAGTAAAAAAGAAAGCAGGTTGTGAAAATGTACTGTCAGTGGGAAATGAGAAGTGAATAAACACTTAATAAAAAGTCACGACTACATGAATTTGAATTCTGTTTTCCATATTTCTCCCGGTCTGTTCTGAACTCTCTCTCTGTTGTGTTCCCTGTCAGGGCAGTCATTGGTGGTAGCCAGATCATCTAGTTCTTCTTGTCTGGTCTCAGGCTAGTGGAGTCTCTGGTTCATTTGGTCCTTATTCCTTAGGGCTAGTATTTTCCTGTGTCTTTGGTTTTCTTCATTCTCCTTTGCTCCATGTGGGATGGGACCAACAGATGTATCTTAGATGGCTGCTCCCAAGTTTTTAAGACCCCAGATGCTACTCAACAAAGTGGGATGTAGAACATTTTCTTTGGAAACTATGTTATGCCAGTTGACCTAAATGTCCTCTGAAACTACAGTCCCCAGGCCCCTGCCCCAGCTACTCTGTCCCTCAAAGACTTTGGAAGTGTCTAGGAAGCTTCTTAGCTTTTGCTTTGGTCCCATTGTGCTGACTTCCCCTGTATTGTGTGTTGTCATTCTCTTCACCAAAGTCAGCTGTTGTCTAATATCTACTTAGTGGCTTCCCCTCACCCTCCCTCCCCACCCTCGTAACCATCAAAGAATGCTTTTTTCTGTGTTTAGACCTTTTCTTGAGTTCTCATATTAGTGGTTACATACAGTATTTGTCCTTTTGTGACTGCCTTATTTCACTCATATAATGCCCTCCATATTCATCCATGTTGTGAGATGTTCCGCGAAGTCATCATTTTTTCTTATTCATTGCATAGTATTCCGCTGTGTGTATGTTCCATAATTTGTTTATCCATTCATCTGTTGATGAGCATTTAGGTTGTTTCTATCTTTTTGCTATTGTGAATTGTGCTGCAGTGAACATGGGTGTGCATATGTCTATTCATGTGACGGTTCTTATTTCTCTCGGGTATGTTCCTAGGAGTGGGATTACTGAATCATATGGTATTTCTACTTCCAGCTTTTTAAGGAAACGCCATATTGTTTTCCAAAGTGGTTGTACCATTTTACATTCCCACTAGCAGTGCATAAGAGTTCCAATCCCCGCACAGACTCTCCAACAAAAATAATACACGTGAGGAACGTGCTTCTTAGTTCTATCAAATATACAAGAGCAAATGGGCAGCTCCTGTCCAGAAGCAGGATGAGAAGGCAGGAAGGGACAGGAACTGGTTGAATGGACAAAGAGAACCCGGGGTGGAAAGGGGGGAGTGTGCTGTCATGTTGTGGGGATTGCAACCAGTATCACAAAACAATATGTATATAAATTTTTGAATGAGAAATTAACTTTAGCTGTAAACTTTCACCTAAAGCACAGTTAAAAAAAAAAAGTCATGACTACAGAGTAAAATGTCATGGATGACTCTGGACAACAGACTACTTCATAGGGATACAGAATTAACTTAGGAAGTATTTCTGTGACCTGGCTGCAATATGCAGATGATCATTTTTTACACATGAATGGTTGAATTTATTACCAAACTCTTAATGGCCCCTTGTTTCTTCAGCTTCATCTCTTACCACCCCCCCCCCCCCAATAGGTTCCACTTCCACTGAGCTTCTTTAATTTCTTTAATAGTTCTGTGGACAGTCCAACTCTTTCCTCAGGTCATGTTTTTGCACTTCGTGGAATACCTCAATTCCCCCCACCCTCATTTTTTTCTGGTTTATTCCTTTTATTATCCTTTAGTTTAAAGCCCATGTCTGCTGGAATGGTTTCTCTACACCAGGTTAGGGGTGCCTTGCTATATAATTTCAAAGCACCCTGTATTTCTCTTATCATAGCACTTCCCACATTCCATCGTTATTCCTTCTTTAAATGTCTATTTTTTGTAATTCAGTATAAGATAGTTTTTGTGGGAAAAGACAGTTCTGAGGTTACTAGGCACAAAATAAATGAACCAGTAGATCCTTATTCTGGTATTTACTAGTTTTTTTTAAATTTAGGAAACATTTATTAAATGCTTATTATATGCTAGGCAGGAGCACATATAAAAATTTAAAGACAAAAATAACTTGCCCACGAGAAGCTTTCAGTTGTGCACTGTTACAGAGGAAAATGCAGGGTCCTATGGGAGTTCAGAGGGGGCAAACCTAACCTACTCTTAAAGGGTAGGAAGCATCTAGGTATTATATCTTAACTTAAGCAATGTATCTTAATTTACTTAGTCCTGAATGATAGAAACAAATCAGGTGAAGATGGAGCTTTATAGGTAACTTTATGAGCCAGAATTGACTTGATGGCAATGGGTTTGTTTGTTTTTTAATACCTTCTAGGCTCTCTAATCTCTAGGCAAAATCTTTCTTATGAATTCCAGATCCATGTGAAGTGGTTGGGTTCTAAACACTAAGGAAAAAAAAGCCTGTTTATAAAATCTGAAAGTAGGGCAGGGTTTATGAGAGTTGTTTGAAATTAATTATTCATTCACTTATTTATTCATTCATTCATGTTTCATTAAACAAGTAAGTACCTGTTACATGCCAGGCACTCTTCTTGGTACAAGCAATGTTATATAAGACAGACAAGGTTTCTGCTCTTGTGGAGCTTGCATTCTAGAGCAGCACTGTTCAGTAGAACTTTCTGCAGTGATGGAAATGTTTTCTATCAGCACTGTCCAGCAGGGAAACTCCTAGCCACATGTGTTTATTGAGCACTTGAAGTGCAGATAGTACAAGTAAAGAACCAAACTTTTGAGTTTATTTAAATTTCATTAATTTAAGTTTAAATAGCCATTTGTGGTTAGTGTCTACTAACTTGAGTGCAGTTTTAGAATAAGCAATAAATAAAGTAAAAGTTTCAGGAAATGATAAGTTCTATCCATAGTATTAAAATCTGGCAATTGTGATAGAAAGTGACTGGGTCCATTTTAGTTTGGATTTTCAGAGATGGCCTCTCCCAATTTCACATTTTAGCAAAGAATAGATATTGAAAAGGAGCTAGCTATGTGGAAATAAACAGGAAAAGCGTTCTAGGAGGGAATAGTTAACCATAAGGTAGGAACATCCTGGCATGTTTGGAAATATGGAAAGCAAGCCAGAATGACAAGAATGTAGATAGTATGCTTGAGGGAAAGAGGTATGAGAGGAGGTAGTTGAGGTTGATGGGGTCAAATCATACAGAACTTTATATCCAAGGTATGTGCTCATAGAATGAAATGGCAGGCTAAATTGTCTGCACTATTTAAATTATTTTTTCTTGTTCTTTTTTCCTTTTTTAAATTGAGTAGATCTAGTTGAATTCAAGTAGGTCAAACGTGAATATATTCCATCTCCAGTGTATCCAACTGCCTGCTTAGCATTTGAACTTGATTATTTCTGAATCTCATCTATTTTAGCTTTAGGTTGCATTCTATAATTCTTCATGGTAGTACTTAGCGTATTTATAATTACCTCTTCTATATGGGCAGGCAACTTGTCTATCTTATTACTCTATCTTCAGTTGTTAATGTGATTCTTGGAAAATTGTAGGCCCCTATACATCGAATAGATGAATAATGATTAAGCTAAGGAAGTGAAGCATAGAAAGTATGACCCATTCTGAGAGCTGCCAGCATGATGAAATAAGAGTTTAAAGAAGTTCAAGGAACTTAAGGATGCCGAGATTTAAAGCTGGAGAGGAAAGCAGAATTTCAAAGAACTTTTTTTTCTTACTTTGCTAGGGCCAGAGTATGTTCTGGAGAAAGTTTAAGCTGAACAGTATCTTGAGATTTGAATTTTAGATTAAAGTACTCTAAAAAATACATGGAAAATAGATGTACTAAACTTAAGACTGGAAACCTATTGTGAGGATTTGTCTTTATTGTTTTTCTATATTATCTTTTAGTCCAGCCTGGTGGGGATAGGGGAGAACAAGAAGCCATGGGTCAAGTGGCTTAGTCATCTATTGCTGCTATAACAGAAATACCACAAGTGGATGGCTTTAACAAAGAGAGGTTTATTTCTTCACAGTAAAGTAGGCTAAAAGTCCAAATTCAGGATGTCAGCTCCAGGGAGAGGCTTTCTCTCTCTGTTGGCCTTCTCACCAATGTTCCCCAGGAGTAGGAGCTTCTCTGCACAGGCATCCCAGGTCCAAAGGACGCGCTCTGCTCCTGGCAGTGCTTTCTTGGTGGTATGAGGTCCCCCTGTCTCTCTGCTCACTTCTTTTTTTTATATCTCAAGAGATTGCCTCAGGATACAATCCAATCTTGTAGATTAGGTCCTTCCTCACTAACAAAACTGCCACCCATCCTCCCTCATTAACACCATAGAGGCAGGATTTACAGCATATAAGAAAATCACACAATACCAGGAATCATGGCCCAGCCAAATTGACACACACATTTTTGAGGGAACATAATTCAGTCCATGACATTCCACCCTTTGGCCACCAAAAAATCACATCCTTGCAACATGGAAAACATATTTGGGACAAGTGTTCCGAAGCTCTGTAGCTCCACCGCTAAGTGCCTGGAGGCACCCCACTCCACCAGGAAGTCTCCTGTACATAGGCACTCAGCTCCCTTGCTCTGTGGGTTAGTGCTGTCTGGCACTGGTCTCCTGGTTCTGCTGCTGCCACTTTACTGATGCAAGTTCTCTGCTGCTGCTGGTCCTCTGCCGCTGCTGTTCCTCTATCCATTCACAGTTTCACATTTTAGGTATCTGTTAGAGCAGCGCCATCCTCTCAGTATCAAATTCTGTCTTAGTCATCTAGTGCTGCTGTAACAGAAATACCACAAGTGGATGGCTTTAACAAAGAGAAGTTTATTTCCTCACAATAAAGTAGGCTAAAAGTCCAAATTCAGGGTGTCAGCTCCAGGGAAAGGCTTGCTTTCTCCGTCAGCCTTCTCATCGTGTTTCCCCGGACTAGGATATTAGCCGTATGGGGAACCCAGGTCCAAAGGACACGCTCTGCTCCTGGCACTGCTTTCTTGGTGGTATGAGGTCCCCCTATCTCTCTACTCACTTCTCTCTTTTATATCTCAAGAGATTGCTTCAGGACACAATCCAATCTTGTAGATTGAGTCCTGCCTTTACTAATACAACTGCCACCCATCCTCCCTCATTAACATCGTAGAGGCAGGATTTACAACATACAAGAAAATCACACAATACCAGGAATCATGGCCCAGCCAGATTGATATGCACATTTTTGGGGGGACATAATTCAATCCATGACATCAAGGTTAGGTAAAAAGATGATAGCTGAGCTGAATTTTAAAGGATGAGTGAATCTGGACCTGATAGTTGATAGAAATAGATTTAATTTTGGCAGGAAATTTACCCCCGACTATTCTGGCACTGTTTCAGTGAAATAAAGAGTTTGAAGGATGTTAGAGCATTATAAAATCTATACTGGAAAAAATAAAAATTTCTTATGAAAATCCAGGAAAAAAAGGGCCTGAAGTATGCAGATGCTTTCCATTAATACTGACAGTTATTGCCCAGTTTATCTTAGTTCATAGTAAAAATGAAAAGAATTAAAATTTCAAGCACTAGTGGATTGAGTATTGAAGAATAAATCATATTCTATACAAAACACTTAATATGCCAGATTGTAGCATTTTGGTGTTTTGTATTGGTTCATTTAATCTCATTAATTTAAATAACAGTGTTTTAGACTTATCTGTTCTGTGGTAAAACTTATTTCTAGAATCTTAGAAAATATTCTTCCTACTCCCTTCCCCCCCAAAAAAATTAAACTCAGAGAGTAAAGTATTTCTCTGGTTTACTGCATCTCAAACTTTATTCTGCGTAACATTCACTTGGGGATATTCCTAAAATGTGGGTTCTAAGGCTCATCCTATTTTGTAGATGAGGCCCTTGGTATCTGTACTTCAAATAAACATTCCACTGATAGTAGCAACCGACCCTTACTCTTCTGACTATTTAGTGGCAGAACTATTACATTTTGTATGTACAATGAATTTATTGTATAATACAGTTTGATGACATATAACTAACTTCTTTTAAATAGAGTGAGTAAGTGTATGTATTAGATTCTGCATACCATCACATATGTTCATATGCCTAAATCACAGGATTAGCCAGATAGCTTTTGGATATTTCTAAAGTTCAGATCCAATCCTAAAGAAATGAGGATTTATTAGCAGAGAATAAATCTGAAGTTCTTGTGAGCAGTTATATCTATTGTCATGAATTTTGAGGGCTGTTAAGTATATTGAATAGGATATTGCTTATTTGAATGCATAAAGTTTCATATATGGATTAATAAAATCAGTCAAATACACATTCCCTTTGACCTGCAGCCCCACATTTTTAACCATTTTGATTTTATAGAAAGAAAAAAAAAAAAATGTAAAGATTTACATTCAGTTATCTTTTGCACCATGGTCTGTAATTGCAAAAAGAAGGAAACATCCTAAATGTTCATCAGTAGAGGAATGTCTGAATAAATAATGTTACTTCTGTATTCGTTATTTACAATTGAAGAAAAAGAAGCAAAGATGTTAGATGGTGTGTTAATAATGGTCTTATTCTGTGTTTTGGAACCAGAAATAATATGAAAGTTTTCTGGACTGCATCTCAGAAAATTCCTTGTGCCTCTTATAGTCAGTTTCCAACATCACCCTCACAGGCAGTAATTGTTCTAATTTCTGTCACCATATATTAGTTTTTCCTATATTGGAGTTCATATAAATGGAATCATACATTATATACTCTTTTGTGTCTGATTTCTTATTCTGAACAGAATGTTTACATGATTCATCCATGTTGTATGTATCAGTAGTCAGTTTTTTTTTTTTTTACTGTTGAGTGTTATTGTAGGAGCATATGACGTATCTCTGCTATGCAGTTAGTGCTATGCTATCTAATATTCTTTGGCTATGAAAATAATTAGTATAGGTCTGTAGTTCTTGGGTGGTGCAAATAGTTAAGCACTTTACTACTAACAGGTTGGTGATTTGAACTTACCCAGATGTGCCTTGGAAGAAAGGCCTGGCGATCTGTTTACCAAAAGTCATAGCCTAGAAAATCCTATGGAGTCCAGTTCTACTCTGCAATACATGGGGTCACCATGGATTGGAATTGACTCCATGTCAACTGGTTTGGGTTATATGTTCTAAGTAAGTAAGTTGCAGGCCACGATGTACAGCACCACTCCACCTTTTTTTTTTTTTTTTTAAAGGAAGGGTTTGTGTGGTCTTGTATGTTTGTGCATGCATGTGCACATCTATGTATAGATATGTAGATAAATAGATAATTTTGTCTGGAAAAAGTTGAGAAGGATACATATAAAACACCAGTTGCTACCTCTTGGGCAAACATTAGGGCATGGGTGAGATGGAGAATGGAGTTTATGAGGGTTGCTTCTTTATAAAAGTAAAAAAAAAAAAAAAGTAATTATGGAAAAGTTTTATATTTTTATGTTTTTTAGTGTTTTTCAAATGGAAGAGGATTCTCCCACCAAATAAATAGTTTAAAAATTCCTTTTTTTCTCTGCTCTTTATTTCATTCTACTCTCTCTAGAAAATTCTTTATAATTGTATGGGGGAAATGTATCCTTTATTTCAGCTTTTAGCATTATAAGAATTGCTTAACCTCCTATAAACCAGATATTATTATGCCCACCATGGCTTTTCCTGTCTTTGTGTGTGTGTGTGTGTTTGTATGTCTAAATAGATGGCTATTCTGTCTATGATAATTAACCCTATTCCCACTGCCTCCCAACTTATTTCCTTTAAGACGTTTCTTAAAGGTCTTGGTAATTATTTACTAAATACAGTATTATTAAGCAACTGAGATATGATACATTTAGGTATATGACAAACTTTTCAATATATTTGGTAAGGAGCCCTGGTGGCGTAGTAGTTAAAGTATAGTAAATACTTTAAACTCTTAAAATAAAGATTGAATATTTTTGGTGACTGAGCCAAACCGCCAGTGCTTACATATGGGTATTTAAAAATAGTTTTAACTAATTTAACTTCTAAGAAGTCAGTGAAATCAACCTGAAAAAATTAAGTGTTTCTCATACTTTGCTATCCATTAATCATCATAGCTTATAATCAAATCCATATGCAAATTAATATCATTAGTAAATAAGAAAATAATTATATACATAGAATATTAAATCATTAACAGATTCATTGCTAGGAAAAAACAGAACATAAAATTTTTTAATGATACTGTTAATATACTAAGGAGCCCTGGTGGCACAGTCATTAAAGCATTTGACTGCTAACCGAAAGGTTGATGGTTTGAAACACCAGCAGCTACATGGGAAAAAGATGTGGCAGTCTGCTTCTGTAAAGATTTACAGCCTTGGAAACCCTATGGGGTCACTGTGAGTTGGAATCGACTCAATGGCAGTGAGTTTGGTTTTGGTTTTGGTTTATCACTGTAGCCAGTCATAAGTCACGCTTCCCAGTATTTATGCCCTTGAATAGGCCCCTACCGTTGAATCTGAGATGGCCTTATGACTTGGTTTTGACCAACAGAATGTGGTGAAAGTGATGCTTTGTTACTTGTGAGGCTAGGTTATAAGAAGCCTTGCCCTCTGCCTGGGTCACTTGGAATATGTCCTCTGGGAGAAGCCAGCCACCTTCCAGGTAGGAAGTTCAGCCTACCTGATGTTGACATGTTGTGAGGAAGCCGAAGTTAGCCACAGAAAGAGGCTAAAGAGGCTAGTCTAAGAAAGGAGAAGGAGGGAGAGAAGGAAAGATATCCCCATCTGGTCCCCAGCTGTTCCACCTCTCTAGCTGAGGTATCATACTTGTAATAAAACCATTTTGGATCTCCATCCCAGTTGAGAATTCAGATGATTCCAGCCCCAGCTGCCATCAGACTACAACTGAACGAAAGAGACCCAAGCAAGAGCCACCGAGATGAGTCCAGAAAATCCACAGAGCTATAAGAGTCAAAAATAGACTGTTTTAAGCCACAAAGTTTCGAAGTAGTTTCATAGCAATAAATAACTGGAACAGATACTGTTAACTAACATTTGTTTTAAGTGTATTCTTTTGTGTAAATTAAGGATTAAGATACTTTGCTCAGCTTGCCGTTTGACATTTTTTTAGATCACAGTATTTTGGGCCAGGGGATGCTGATGTAAATGCTTGAGATAGAGTCGCAGGTAAGAAGTGATTCTGAGGTTCAGAACCAAATCTGAGCCAGATCCAACCTGAGGCACATAAGGCTACCAGGCAACTTTAAAAAGCCTTGAATTATACCTAAGGGATCCATCCAGTAATATGTGGATCCAAGATGAATTCCAGATATTTGCTATTTATAGTTACATAAAACAATAAAAGAAGACATGAGATAATTTACTTTATAGGAATTTCATTAAATAAGTATAAGCCTTTGACTCATTTCCTCTCATTTGCCTTCTTTTTTCCTATTTTAGATGATACTTTGGTGACTCAATAAAAGTAGCGCTTAATAATGTTAGGCTTCATGTAGAAAGGTGGGATTTGTATCAGATTAAAATAATTTTTATGTACCTTTATATGTTCCAGATATGAGAAAACATGAACTCCCTGATGTCAGAGACTGTTGTTTCTTGATTACTAACTCTTTGACCTCAAGTTCACTGAAGATTACTATATTAGGCTAATGCATTCAAGCTTATTTTCTGTCTTTCATGTTTTGTCAACTGCCAGGTGGACTCTGAGCATTTTGGGGGAAATGTGGTTAAAGTAGTCAGAACTATTAACTGCCTGAAGTTCTTACCTGGTATTTTAAAGAATATTAATAAGGTCACATTTAATTTAGGTGGGAGCTTTCACATGATTGCAAAATGGTCATGTCTTTATATGTTTCATATATTTCCCTAGCCATTTGTAGATTAATGTACTTTTATATCATACTGGAGAACTGAGTATTTTAATAATATTGTTTACAGTCTCATATAGCATATAACTTTAGATAGTTAAATGTTATCAAACATAGTTTTTGGCACAGTTAGCTTGTGTCAATAAGTTCATCTTAAATGCTTATGAATAGAAAAGTAGAATTATAAATATAATAAAATGTAGTATAGAACTGGTAAAATGTTTTATACTAATTATGATTTATACATATTTTAGCCACAACACGTAATTGCAATAATTGCCAAAAGCCAAAAACAAATTGAAAATCTGTTCACATTTTGTACTAAAGAAGCTAGTTTATGTATAAACTACCTTATTGTTTGTATTTAAAACTATAAAACAAATTCCATTTCTTTCCAGCCATTCTAACAACAACTTAATAAGTAGGCATTGCTTTAAAAATGACATAATCCACCAGTTATTTGGTAAGACTAGTATAATCATAAATTTCTCATCCACGCTTTTTCCAAAAATACTAACCCATATTGTTCTCCCTGGACCTGTTGGAGGGATGACTAATCCAACTGCTGAGGTCTCCCTTTATGTGTTTGATGGAACACTTGGCTTGCTGGACTACAGCTGTGTGTTTATGTGCAGTGCACACCTGCAGGGGCCTGACAAATAGCTGTAGTATGCAGAGGATACAAAATTACCCTGGCAGTGCTGCAAATAAGGAAGTTTCTGTTTTGAAGTCCATATGTGTGTGTACTTGAGATGCCAGCTGGTATATTTATGTTGCATGCACAGATGTAAAACTGCCAACTGATTTTATACCAAATAAAGTATAATCTTTTTATAAGTACTTTGTGTCAAAGTTATGAAGTGGTACATAAGAATGTTCTCACAACTTAGGTCTTTTAAAATAAAAGCTGCTATTAAAAATATGAACTCATGATATGATTAGGTAAGAGCACAGCAACATAGATGGTATTTCTTAACTGTTATCCTTATGTGTAAAATTTTATTATTGCTGTATCATTATTAGATAAATAAAGTTTTGATTTATTATAATCATTAATGATATATATCCTCTCTTGTGGCTAGAATCAGGTCTTTGCTGAATCCAATTTATGAATACTGAAATGGGAAAGCCAAATTTGTATAGCTGCTTACCTTGAAAGCTTTGTCCTATTTTTTTCAAGTATAATTAATTTTAAGTTGAAAATGATGGTGCATTTTGGGCATTTTTAGTGATATATTTAACTTTGTTCTGAAAGAAATACCAGCATTTACAGGGATAATTTTCCCAAAGTCTGTGGAAATTTGAAAACAAAGATAAACATAGAAGAAAAACTCTTTATTAAAAAAAACCTTTGAAATAAGCAAAAAATTTTGTGTTCTTTTATCATCTCCTCTTTAAAGAAATGAAAAAAACAAAAAGTTTTATATAGTGTGTTTGCCCTAAACAAGAATAATGATTTGATAGTTGGAAAGTTAATCTTAAAATAAATGTTTGAAAATTAGACTCTTCATACCTGTTGCTTAAATGAAGATTTAGATTTATAGTTGGTACTCTTGTTTCTGATTAGTGCTTGGTATAATAATCATTTTGCTTAAGAACTGTGGTAACTTACTAGCTAATGATGATTTTTTCAATATATAGTTACTGTTTCTAGTATTACTGGGCATGTTTCAGTTCAACAATTTTCAATAAGTATTGACTTCTAGTATATTTGAAATATGTGTGTAAATTAAGAATTTTTAGATGTTGCATAATAGAACTGGTTATCTGAATGGTTACATTTGTCTGTGCTTTATCTGATTCCTTTCTAGTCTATATCTCATTCTCTTTTATCTGTACTGCTTTACAAATATTTATAGATGTACAGAAGGAGTTCAGGTGCTCATCCAAAATCATATTAATTTTCTTATTAGAAATATTTAATGATGCTGCAAAGTTATGTCAGTCTATAACCCTTTATCCACTTTTGCGTTTGAAACACTCCTAATATGTGTTCTATACATGTACATCAGGATATATTAATTGATTATTTTTCTGGTACTGGTGTAAGTTATAATTTTGTTCTTTGTACTTACAGAACTGTCTTATCATAATTCCTTATTTGATTATATTTGTGCTGATGTTTTGTATGTCTTACTAATTCTCCATTATTTTTTATTATTAACATCAGACTTAGATATTTTTATATCAAGCCGTTATTTTTATTAAAAAAGTGCCATAGTAGGCATGATTTCTTTTTCTGAAATAGTAGTAGGTGTGGTGTATTATTTCATCATGAAAGGATGTGTATTTGCTGTTATTTATGGTATAATTTTACTTGAAGTTTTACTATCATCTGATTTTAGCAGATGCATAGGAAGGGTCTGAACTTTTAGTGTTGTCCATTAGTTTTAAAAATATGAATTGTGACTGAGTCAGCCTTCTCAATTCATGAAGACAGCATGATTTGGAATACGTTTTATATAGTAATGAGACAGAAAGGTGGAATAGAAACCATATCAGCATCTCTTAATGGCTAACCTGAGGGAAATGTACCTGGCAAAATGTACAATTAATCTCATACCAGTAGTACATCAGGAGACTAGAAGATTCCAGAAAGTCTGAGCAGAAAGTCAGTATGATACAGTTGAATGAGCTCTTGATCAGGAGATAGACAAACCCCAGCCCTCTTACTCATGACTGTGTGACATTAGGCTAGTTTCCTGGAACTTTAATTTAGTTTTTCTATCAGAAAAAGGGAATAGTAATTCTGGTTTAATAAAGTAGATAAAAGTCTAACAATTAAATAATAATAGATATAAAGATCTTCTTAGGGTCTGGGTGTGGAGCATGCAATAGGTATTCAATAAATGTTGACTATTTTTCGTAGAAGTAATAGTAGTAGCTTTATGAAATAAATTCATTGTGTGTGAAACAAGAGATACATGTAGAGCTAAGAAATGGATAAGAACTGGAAAGTTTAGTTGTTGTCCTACCCTGTTTCTCAAAGAATATTTTAAAGAAAGAACCAAACCTCAAATTTTTACAGCTAAAGGACAAAACCTTTTATTACTCATTTGAAGGATTATGTTCTATACATTGGTTGGTTATTTAGTGCCAGGGCCAACCGCCTTTAGTAGGGTATCACTTCAAACACTGCTGCCGCCACTGCAGGTTGCAAGCACATGATTGAAGGCTTCGAGTTCTCAGCTCGTGCCCAGATGTCTTTCAATAACTATAGCCAGTAATTTCTTCAAATTGCTCACTTTATCAGCAGCACATGTCATCAATCCTGAAGTGGTTGCTCAAGTCAAACTGCAGAATCTTTAGCTTACAGACACAGCTGCAAACAGGTGAACAGGCGGAAAGTAATTTGTGCAGCTTGGTGGCTGTCAGACGAAAGACAGACAATCTGTGTTTAAAACAGATTGCAGGCCCTGCATGGGCCAGACAAAAGAGGTTTCTCCAACTGCAAATAATTCCAAGGTTAACATATTTTCCTTTCTGCCATTAGGTGATTTGTTAAAATTGGAAACAATGAACATTATAAATCTACACAGAAACTGGAGACAAGATGAAAGAGAAAGTCAAATCACTAAATAGGTTTACATTTATTTGTCTTTCCAAAGAGGTACAACTGGCATTCATATAGGCTATTTTCTCACAAATGAAGCTGAGTTATAAAATAATTCTTTGAAACTTACGGGATTATAAATGTTTCAAGTTGCATTAAGAATCACTGATGTTAAAAAAAGAAAGAAGAAACCTGAGCAGTACAATTTTTATAATAAATATTTTTGTTTCAGGAGTTAATTGTTTGTGTTGAAATTTGCTTTTTTCAAGTATTATTGTGTTTCCCTTGAAATTTTATTAATTATATATTTTAAAAGTAGCATATGCCAGACACGCCACACTTTTCAGCACATAAAGACCCTCCATGATTACAGAACAGAAGCTCTTATGGAGAAGAAAAATTTCCAAGGCCTCTACAGTTAAAAAACTTATCCTGTTATTTTCCTTGCAGTTATTGGAACATGACTCTGAATTTATCTGTTAGACAGTCACGTTTTAAAAGATTGTTTTAAAATACCATTAGAAGAAGAGTATTCATTGTTGTGTCCATATATCTAAAAATTCATAAACTGTGTTGGAAGAGTATGGTCAGTATTAATCCATATATGTACTTGTTCACTAAACTAAACAGGAAGGACTATATTACATTAACTTTACGAGTACCTCAGAGAAGACTGCAGAAGACATAATTATATATATATAATACATAGAATATAAATACGTGCTCTGTGTGTGTGTAGCACATGAGAAGTGAAAAAATTAGTTCTTCTTTGCCAGAACTTATGCCTGATATGAACAGTAACTGTGAGTGAATGTGACTGATTTATTCTCTCTCGTTCTCTGGCTCTCTTCTGCTGTCTCTCTTGTTTCACTATCAGTGTAATGTTTTTAGTAGATAACGAATCCCTGTAACATAGTGTTTAAGAACATAGTGTTCAGTGTCAAACTGTATTCAAGTCACAATTCTGTAATGTTGTGTGAACTTGGAAAGTTACATAACCTCTCAAATTCTCAGTTTTTCAGTGATGATAGTGATACAGGTGTCCCCAATTTATGACATCTTTGAGTTAAGACAAACTCCACTTACAACTGTTTTTTTTACATCTTATTGTTAATAATAAGTACTTCATACAGTGTTTCTCCTCATAATTTGCTGATGTTATCATTCTTAGTTATTCACTTGCAGATGTTCAAAGATCGGATTTATAAAGATACTGATAATAAAAGGCAATGACAATGAAAACTAAAAAAAGAGAAGAGATATTTTACTTACGTCAGAACCCATTTACGACAGAGTCATTGGAATGGAACCCCATTGCAAGTTGGAGACTACTGTACTTATATAACTTGAATTGTTTTTGTGATATTTCAGGAAAGATAGTCATTGATAGTGCCTTGCACATAAAGTTTTTATAAACTTTAGCTATTTTCTGCTAGAGTTTAAACACCCTGAGGAGAACAGTGTGTTTGTCTTGTTCATAGCTGCTTTCTAAGCATTTGTCACAGTGCTTTGAATGTTGTAAGTACTCAAGAACTAATCTGACTGAATTTATAATTTGTTCTGTAAATTTCAGAGAGACCACTAGGCTGATTTTTCATAGTTATAACAATTTTTCCTCTTCAAGAACCTTGCACTTAGAAATTAGGACAATTTTGATTTGTTGAGTATAGACAAAATGAAAGCATATGAATATTTTAATTTCTTTTATTTTGGATTACCTATCACTAAGAAATTATTCTTGATTATAATGAATAAGGAAGACCAAAGAAGAATTGATGCATTTGAATTATGGTGTTAGCAAAGAGTATTGAATATACCACAGACTGCCAGAAGAATGAACAAATTTGTCTTAAAAGAAGTTCAGCCAGATTGCTCCTTAGAAGCAAAGATGGTGAGACTTTGTCTCACTTGCTTTGGACATGTTATCAGGAGGGACCAGTCCCTGGGGAAGGACGTCATACTTGGTAGAGTAGAGGGTCCAACGAGATGGATTAACACAGTGCTGCAGCAGTGGGCTCAAACATAGCAACCATTGTGAGGATGGCATGGGACTGAACAGTGTTTTGTTCTCCTGTACACGGGGTCACTATAAGTCGGAACCGAGTTGACGGCACCTAACAACAACAGCATGCTTATCTTTCAAATATTGTTTTTTTTAATGCTGGGTTGTTCTGTGAGTATAAGCCTCTTGGTCTCCAAACTGGCCAGCTGTGGTTTTCTCTCCATTCTTAGGTCAAAAATAGATGAGTGCAAGAACACGAGTCTGAGCTTTAAGGCTTTCATGCTTCTCTTATCACAACTTCTTTGCCTCTAAAACAGTGTTTAGAGCTTCTAAAATACACTGATGTGCAAGCCCTACACCAGACTTATTTTGGAATCTCTGTGAGTGGGGCCTGGATGTTGATCTTTTAAAAAATCTCTGTCAGTCTGTCCCAGCGTTCAGAACAGGTGTTCTAGAACAGTGATTGGGGAATGGCCCATAGACCAAATCCAGCCCACTGCCACTTTTTGTAAATGAAGTTTTATTGGAACGTTGCTGTTATTGTTAGTTGCCGTTGAGTCGATTCCAATTCATGGCGACCCCCCATGTGTAGTGTAGAACTTGCACATAGGATTTTCAAGGCTGTGACCTTTTGGAAGCAGATTGCCAGGCCTTACTTTTGAGGTGCTTCTGGGTAGATTTGAACTAACCTTTCAGTTAATAGCTTAGCTCTTAACCATTTGCGCCACCCAGGGACTCTTTATTGGAATACAGCCATGCTTATTCATTTTATTATTGTCTGTGGCTGCTTGTGCTACAAAGGCAGTTTGGAATAAGTGTGACAGAGACCATATGGCTCTCAAAGCCTAACATATTTGCTATCTGGTCCTTTGTAGAAAAAGTTTGTTGACTCCTGCATTAGATTATGATCTCTGGTTATCACAGCTCTGCCACTTTCCTAGATTTCATGTTTATTAGTACTTGAGGCAATCTATTAGTGAATGAACTAGATTGTTGGTTATCATTTTATGTGTTGCCTAATGGATTGTGAGCTATTTGAGGGCAGGCACTGTATTTTATAGCCCTTTAAATTTTTCAACACAATATTTTATATTGTTGTGACTAAGTAAGTGTTGATATCAGGTATTGACCTTAGATTATGGCATGAGGGTACCAGCAAGGGGCAGCATGGAGCTTTTGCCTTGCACTAGTTCAGTTTTTAAAAAATTATTTATCTGTAATATTATATGTTAAAATAGATATAGTGTTACTAAGTCATCATTTTATAATCTTTTTTAAAATTTTTATTTCCATAATTTCCTTCAGTCGTCATTACTTTTTATCAGATATACTTGGTTCTTAGGTCTGTTTCAGCCACAAAACAGCATACCACGTGTTTGCTATCATTACTGTTTTAAAAATTTGGCTTCATTTCTGTTTCAGGGAGTTTTGGCAATGGTTGGGATATTTATGTCTTAGAAATATCTTGGGGAGCTGGCACATATGAAGTTGGTCTAATCTTGACTGGCCCTACTTCCAGGCCTTTAATGTGTCAGAATTAGCTTAGCTTTTGTTGCTAATGTGGTCACAATAATTTTTTTAAATTGTAGGTTGCTCAATAGAGAAAACAGATATGAAGGCATCCCTTACAGGCTTCTGTTTTACTCCTCTGGAGTGATGTGTTCAACTACTTTTCAACTGTCAACTGAACAAGTTTTGTTCAACAGTTGTGCCTCAGCATTTATATTCCAAATATAGTTAGCATGCACACGTTATATATTTACTAAGAGAGTAGATCACCATCTTAAGAAGATTTTTATTTTTTTTATTTGACTTGTTGAGTAAAGTGGATATATTATTTAGGGCAGGGAAAAAAATAAGGCACTCAGGCAGGTTGCTGACTGCAGTCCAAATGGCTGATCAGAGAGTCTTTATATGCACTGGTAATGTGTTGTGCAATATAAGCTGAAATATATTCCACAAGGGAGGAAAACGGAATAGGTTACATACGCTGTTCCTAAGTGCAACGAATATAAAACTCCATTACTCACGTTAGGCAGGTGCTTTTTATATGAAGCTTTAAAGAAATATAAAACTTCTGGTGAAATGATTGGTTTGTACAGACAACTACTGAGCTTCCAGTGCTTTGACCAGATAAGGAGGCTAAAAGTATTCTTGCAAACATTTCCTTAATGATTCAGAGATTGAAGGTTAATGTTCTTTTGGTGTAAGGAATTGTACTAGAAATATTGTACGGTATGAAATTTGTGTGTGATTTGGTTATGAAAAGTTATATTCAGGGACACTGGAAAAATTTTCTAGGTTTTCTTTGAGAATGATAAGAAAATGTCACTTCACAAAATTTCTTTTTAGATGCATATATGTATTTAAAAATTTTTGGAAGAACTTCCTAAATAATACTTTATAGTTCTTAGCTTTTGTTCTCCAAGAAACATAGAGTATTTTATAGGCAGTAAGATTGAGTAAACTTTTGCAGCGTGTGGTAACTCTTTTCAGGATAACATGGCAATTGGTTGATGAACTCCATGAACCATTAAAAATTATATTAGTCCATAAAGATTTCCAGTGGCTCCGTCTATATATACCAGCACCTATATTTCTGTTCCCTGCGATTTTCAACTCTTAAAGAGAACCAGCCAAAAACAAAACCAAAACCTGCTGCCGTCAAGTCGATTCTGACTCACAGCAACCCTATAGGATAGCGTAGAACTGCCCCATAGGGTTTCCAAGGAACAGCTGGTGGCTTCGAACTGCTGACCTTTTGATTAGCAGCCAACCTCTTAACCACTGTGCCACCATGGCTCCTTAGAGAGAACAAGCACCTGCTTATTGTTTACACACAGTATTGTTTCACAAATGAATTTTCATAAACATAAACTAAAAGGGAGATGAGAAGAATAATAAATACCTATTTTCCAAATTTTTTTTAGGTTTTAGATATGTAAACCAGTGGCCGGCCTTTTTAATCTGCTCAGGTATTCTTGGTATTTCTCTGAATAAGTTGATTTCTCATTTGAGAATGTTAAAATATCCTCCTTAGGGTAAACAACTCATAATTGTGTTCCTCTGTTAATTATCAGCTTACTTGTCTAATAATACCCCTCATTTTGTGGGTATGACTAGTAGGTATTCATAATATCTATGAGATTATTATAAAAAAATCCATTCAGTATACTAGTGTATAGCATTTGCTCATTTCTGATCAATCCATTGATGTTTCGTGGAGAAAGTATGATTTCAGAGGGAATTCTAATGATGAAAATGAGAACAATTTTTCATTATTAAGATAATAGAACTAGATTGGAAATGGTATAGGAGAAAGAATATCTAAAAAATCTGAGTTCAAATCCTGCTCTGCTATTCATTATCATTTTTAATTGTAAAATGAGAAATTAACAGCTACTTTCTCCTGCAAGTAACTGAAGCTTGACATAAAGTGGTTTAAAGTATGGGGGTTTATTCTCACAAATCAACAAATCTAGTTGGTAGACCTTATAGTAGGTAGTGCCTCATAGATTTCAGGAATGAATGCAGTTTTCTTGAATGTCTTCTCAGCTTTTTAGTATGGCTTGAGGAGTCTCATGTTTTCACATGATAAAAGTCTAAAACAGTTAAAGGACTTCCCCTTGGATATCTTTTTATCATGAGGAACTTCTTTTCCAAAAGTCCTTACCAAACTTCTCAAATTCACTGGTCAGAACTGGTTCATCTGTCCTGCTTTAACTATGAAGGAACTGGGAAAGCAAGCATCTGTCATTATTAGCCTCTCTTATGTCCCCGGGTGGTGGAAACGGTTAGTGCACTCAGTGGCTAATTGAAAGGTTGGAGCTTCCAGTCTATGCAGCAGTGCCTCAGAAGAAAGCCCTGGTGATATACTTCTGAAAAATCAGCCATTAAAAACCCTATGGAGCATAGGTCTACTCTGACACATACGGTGTTGCCATGAGTCAGAATCGACTTGAGGGCAACTGGTTATGGAATATAGTCTGTGGCAGCAAAGAAAAGAGGTGGGAAGAAATAGCTAATGATTAGACAACAAACAAAATTTTACTTATGCTTACCTTATAGTGGAACCCTGGTAGCACAGTGGTTAAGAGCTTGGCTGCTAACCAAAAGGTCGGCAGTTCAAATCCATGAGTCGCTCCTTGGAAACCCTGTGGGGAGTTCTACTCTGTCCTATAGGGTCGCTATGAGTTGGAGTTGACTTGAAGGCAATGATTTTTTGGGGGTTTTACCTTATTGTATTTTTGGGTTTTTTTTGCCAGGAGTTGGAGGAAGTTAAGGACTAAATGAGATAATGTATAAAATACTTCTTGTGCAATATTGACACATAATCGGTACTCAATATTTGGCAAATATAATTGTTGATAATATGGAGGGTTAAGGAAAGTTAAGCCTTCATGTATATTACATTGTTCTAGAATTGCCTAAGTAGAGACTTCATCTTAATTGAGGAGAATAAAGGGAGTTGATTTACTTTGCATATTGGGGCAGCTGACAAAATTATTACTCATTCATTGTTAGTAGTGAAGATGATTCTGTGTAGTCATGACTAAAGTAATCCATATGGCCTCTTTGAGTAGAAGTTAATTCTGAAGCTTTTATTCTTTAAAAAAAGTACTGCTGTATGGGAAGTAGAAAGCAACCATAATTTCTTAAGGAATGATCTTTACAGTAACAGTGTGGAAAGTTGATCTTAACTTTTTTTTTTTTAATTGAGGTATAACATACATACAGTATAGTGGATAATCTTAAGGTAGGCCAGTAAAGTTTTACAAATGTGTACACCTATGAAACCACCACCTAGATCAAGATACGGAATAGTTTCAGTGTCTGAGAAGGCTCCCTCATGTCCCTCCCCAGTCAATAACATCTACTCCCTTGTTGTAGTTGTTAGTTGCCGTTGAGTTGATTCTGATTCATGGTGACCCCGTATGTCACAGGGTAGAACTGCTTCATAGGGTTTTATTCACTGTAATCTTAATTGAATCAGATCTTAGAGCCTTTTCTTCTGTGGTACTGCTGGGTGGGTTCGAACCCACAGCCTTTAGGTTAGCAGTCAAGCACAAACCATTTACGCCACCTGGGGACTTTTCCCACTCCCTTGTTGTTGCTAGGATTGATTCTGACTCCTGACAACCCCAGATATGCAGAGTAGAACTGCTCCGTAGAGTTTTCAAGGCTGTGACCTTTTGGAAGCAGATTGCCAGACCTGTCTTTCAAGGCTCCTCTGTGTGGGTTCGACTTGCCAACATTTCAGCTAGTAGTTGAGTGATTAACCATTTGCAGCACCCAGGGACTCCATCCCCATTCCTTTAAGTAAACAGCATTCTGACTTATATCACCATAAATTAGCTTGTTCTGGAACTACATATAAATGGACTTTAAAAAAAAAAAAATCTGTTGCCATCAAATTGAATCTGACTCATAGCGACTCTATAGGGCAGACTAGAACTGCCCTATAGGGTTTCCAAGGCTGTAATCTTTACGGAAGCAGACTGTCACATCTTTCTCCCTCAGAGTGGCTAGTGGGTTCGAACTGCTCACCTTTCAGTTAGCAGCCAAGTGCTTTAACCATTGCATCACCAGGGCTCCTTGGAGTGATTAAAAAAGAAAAAATTGCCATTAAGTTGATTCTGACTCATAGTGACCCTATAGGACAGAGTAGAACTGCCCCACAGGGTTTCCAAAGAGCGGCTGGTAGATTAGAACTGCTGACCTTTTGGTTAGTAGCCGAGCTCTTAATCAGTGTGCTACCAGGTGTCCCAAGTAGGTAGCGACCCTATAGTAGGTACTAAATAACCCTCATTTCTTTAGGTAACCACTGTTTTGACTTCTGTCTACTTTGATCAGTAGCCTGCATCATATAAAGCAAATAATATGATAGGCAATATGTTGTGTTTGATTTTTTTTTTTTCTTACCATCATACCTGTGAGATTCATCCATGTTGTGTATAGCAGTAGTTTCTTCTTTTTTGTTGTTACCCAGTACAGGCAGTCTCTGGGTTGTGAATGTCCAGCCTATGGACAACTCATACTTGGCACTTTTATGTAAATTTACCCTCACTTTGAAACGATTGAACCAACCCCTACTCGCAACAGATTCTTTATCACAGTCACCTTCACTTGCTGCACATGCAACTTTCAAATGATTGAAAATGCTTTGAGCATTTTCTTGCACTAACCAAAACCAAGCAAAACTCGTTGCTGTCGGGTTGATTCTGACTCATAGCGATCCTTATAGGACAGAGTAGAACTGCCCCATGGGGTTGCCAAGGCTGTAAATCTTTACAGAAGCAGACTGCCACATCTTTCTCCCGTGGAGCAGCTAATGGGTTCTAATTGTTGACTTTTTGGTTGGCAGCCAAGTGCTTAACCACTGTGCCACGAAGGCCTCTTCTTGCACTAAAGTAAGGCTAGATAAGAACCATATGCACCTGTTCCAACATACTATAAATTTGACTTAAAGACACAGTTAGGAATGGATCTTGTTTGTAACCCGGAGACTACCTGTATAAAGATTATACCACAATTTATTTATTGATCCTACTTTTGATGACCATTTGGGTTGTTCCCAATTTTGGGCTATTATGAATAAAGCTTCTATGAACATTCTCATTTATGTATTTTGGTGGACTTATTTCTCTTGGATATATAACTAGGAGTGGCTGTGGTGGGTGATTTGAAGGGTATTGGTTCAGATTTAGTAGATACTACTGGTGTTCCGAAGTGGGTATACCAATTTACAGTCCCATGAACAATGAATGAGAATATCTGTTGTTCCATATCCTTACTAAGACTTTGTAGTGTTATTTTTTATAGTAGCTTTATTGAGATTTGGATCCCTGCTGGCACAGTGGTTAGGAGCTGGACTGCTAACCAGAAGGTTCGCAGTTTGACTCCACCAGCCGCTGCTTGGAAACCCTATGGAGCGGTTCTACTCTGTCGTATAGGGTCACTTTAAGTTAGAATCAACTCCACGGCAACAGGTTTGGTTTTTTGGTTATTCAGATTTAATTTACATACCATAAAATTTTTAAAGTGTACAATTCAGGCATTTTGAGTATATTCATAAAGTTGTACAACCATCAACACTATCTAATTTTAGAACATTTTCATTACCCCGAAAAGAAACCGCATACCATTAGCAATCACTCCCCATTCATCCCTTCCCCAAGCCCCTGGTAACTCGTAATCTACATTACATCTCTATGAATTTGACTATTATGGCTGTTTCACATAAATGGAATCATACTTTATGTGATCTTTTGTAACTAACTGCCGTCTTTAGCTTTCTACAGTGTTTTAAAAGATCTTCCATGTTGTAGTATATAAAAGTCCTTTGTCTTTTTTATTGCCAGACAGCATTCCATTGTATGGCTATATCATGTTGTTTATTCTTACATAAGTTTGTAAACATTTATGTTGTTTCACTTTTCAACTGTTTATAAATAATGTTGTTATGAACATTATTGGGCAAGTTTTTGTGTGGACATATATTTTCAGTTCTCTTGACTATAATCCTATGAGTGCAATTGCTTGGCTGTATGTTAACCAGCTTTTTGAGGAACTGCCAGATTGTTTTCAAAACGACTGCACTATTTCATAATCCCACCAGCAATGTATGAGGGTTCCAATATCACTACATCCTTGCCAACACTTGTTATTGTTTGTCTTTTTCATTTTAGTTACCCTAGTGGATGTGAAATGATATCAAACTGTGCTTTTGATTTGTATTTCTGTAGCTTTTTGCATTACTTTAGGATACCTGGGTGGCACAAATGGATAAACACTCAACTACTAGCTGAAAGGTTGGCAGTTTGAACATACCCAGAGGCACCTCGGAAGACAGGCCTGGCAGTCTGCTAATGTAAGGTCACCCTTGAAAACCCTGTGGAGCAGTTCTACTCTGCACAAATGGGGCTGCTGTGACTCAGAATTGACTTGACGGAAACTGACAACAGCAGTAGCAACAACAGCAGCAGCAGCAGCTTTGTAGTAAGTTTTGAAATCTGGATGTCTAAGTTTTCCAGCTTTGTTCTTCTTCAGGATTATTTTGGCTATTCTGGATTCCTTGAATTTCCATGTGAATTTTAGATTCAGCTTACATTGAATTTGTAGATCAGTTTTGTTAATATTGCCATTTTAACAATATTAAGTCATACATGTACAGGGGATGCCTTTCTGTTTATCTAGGTTGCCCTTAATTTCTTTCAACAATGTTTTGTAGTTTTCAACGTATGCAGTTTTTAAGTACCCATATTAGTGGGTGTCTTACTTATCTAGTGCTGGTATAACAGAAAAATCACAAGTGGATGGCTTTAACGAATAGAAATTTATTCTCTAGGAGGCTGGAAGTCCAAATTCAGGGTGCTAGCTCCAGAACAAGGCTTTCTCTCTCTCTGGGCTCTTGGGAAAGGTCCTTGTCATCAGTCTTCCCCTGGTCTAGGAGCTTCTCAGCGCAGAAACCCTGGATCCAGAGGACACACTCTGCTCCTGGCACATCTTTCTTGGTGGTGTGAGGTCCCATTCCTCTCTGCTTGATTTTCCCTTTTATATCTCGAAAGAGATTCACTCAAGATACAACTTAATCCTATAGATTGAGTCCTGCCTCATTAATTTAACTGCCTCTAATCCTGCTTCATTAACATCATAGAGGTTAGGATTTACAACACATAGGATGATCATTTCAGATCACAGAATGGAGGATAACCACCCAACACTGGGAATCATGGCCTAGCCAACTCGACAGACATTTTTGGAGGACACAGTTCAGTCCTTAACAGTGGGTGTGTTCTGTAGTTTTATTATATTTATTTTAAAATCTTTGATGATTAATGATGCTGAGCACCTTGTCATATGATTACTGGCATATCTCATTGCTAGTATTAGGATATCTTACTTTGTGAAGTTCCTAGGTAAGCCTGTTGTCCATTTTTTTTTTATTGCGTTATCTTTTGTTGGATTTTTTATATATTGAGGATACCAGTCCTTTGTTAGATATATGTTTTGTGAATATCTTCTACTAGTCTATGACTTGCCTTTTCATTATCTTATTGATACCTTTCAATGAAAAGAAGTTTTAAATTTAAATATAGTTTATCAGTTTTTACTTCTAAGGTTTCTGCTTTTTGTGTTGTATTTTAAAGTGTTTGTTTATCCAGTGACCTTAATTAAGAATGAGCAGTTTGTAAAACCAACACTGTTATGAATAATTTGGTACTTAGAGCTGCACCATATTCCCTTAAGTTGGCAAAATTAGATATAAGATATTAATACTGCAAATACAGTTTTTATGTGTTTCATGCCATGAATATTGAACTTTTGCCCTCTCTACTTTTGGGAATACAATCCTTAAACTTTATGGTCACAGTATCTTTAAGAAGTCGATGTTTGCAGTAACCTTAATGTTTCAAAGATAGCTCATTTATTTTTTCATTAAATTTTGGAATTTGAGGTAATTATAGATTTCCATGCAGTTGTTAGAAATTAATGCAGAGAGATCCTGTGTACCCTTTACCCAGTTTCCCATAATGGTAACTTCTTGCAGAGCTATAGGATATTGACATTGATACAGTGAAGCTATAGAACATTTCCATCATTATAAGGTTCCTTCATGTTGTGCTTTTATAGCTGTACCTACTTCCAACCTCCGCATCCTTAGGCAATCACTAATCTCTTCTCCTTTCTATAATTTTGTCATTTGAAGAATGTGTATAGATGGAACCCTATAGTAGCCTTTGGGACTGGTTATTTTCTTCCCCCCCGTCCCGGCATAATTCTCAGGAGATTCATTGTGGTTGTTGCATGTGTCAGTAGTTCATTCATTTTATTGCTGTGTAGTATTCCATGGTATGGATATACCACAGTTTGGTGGTACATTGTACCAGAATTCCTCTGTCGATACAGGCTTTTTCCGTTACTTACTTTTGACTACTGTGAATAAAACTGCTGTAAATATTTGTGTACTTGTTTTTGTGTGAACATGAGTTTTCATTTCTGAGATTAATTTGTACAGTTGTACGGTAGTTGCATGTTTATTTTTTGAAGAAACTGCCAAACTATTTTCAGGAATGGATGTACCATTTTACATTTCCACAAGCAACGAATGATCTAGTTTTTCTACATACTCAGCATTATTGCTTTTGTCACTATTTTTTCAAGATTTTCTTTTTTTATTATTATTATACTTTAGATGAAGCTTTACAGAAGAAATAGTTTCTTATTAAACAGTACACATATTGTTTTATAACAATGGTTAAAAACCCCACAACATGTAAACACTGTCTCTTCTCAAACTTGGGTTCCCTATTGCCAGATTTCCTGTCCCCTCCTGCCTTCTAGTCCTTGTCACTGGATGGTTGTGCCCAATTAGTCTTGTTTTCTTTTAACTTTTTTTATTGTACTTCAGATGAAGGTTTACAGAACAAATAGTTTCTCATTAAACAGTCAGTACACATATTATTTTATGACATTGATTAACATCCCCATCACATGTCAACACTCTCCCATCTCAACCTTGGAGGACCTTTTTCTTCGTGAAAATATGCATAGCCAAAGTTACACCATTTCAAAAGTTTCTACATATAGAATTCAGTGACATCAATTACATTCTTCCAGTTCTGCTGTTATTCTGACTGTCCTTTTCCAAATTGCTCCATCACCATTATCTTCAACTCACTGCCGCCTAGGCATCCCATCAGAACTTTTGAGTTGCTGTTGTCAATTTGATCTCACATAATTTTTTTTTTGTACCTTAGATGAATGTTTGCAGAACAAATAGTTTCTCATTAAACAGTTAGTGCACATATTGCCCTATGACAATGGTTAACAACCCCATGACATATCAACACTGCCCTGCTTTGTTTTATGAGGTTGTCCAATCCCTGGCTGGATGGTGAACTTCGGGAGTGACTTCACCACTGAGCTAAAAGGGGGCCATACTCTCAGGGTTTCTCTAGTCAGGCCAGTAAATCTGATCTTTTTGTTGTGAGTTAGGGTTTTGTTCTACATCCTGTTCCAGCTCTGTCCAGGACCCTCTATTGTGATCCTGGTCAGAGCAGTCTGTGGTGGTAGCCAGGCACCATCTAGCTGTACTGCACTCAGTGTGGTGGAGGCCGTGGTAGCTGTGGTCCATTAGTCCTTTGGGCTGATCTTTTCCTTGTATCTTGTTCTTTTCATTCTCCCTTGCTCCCGAAGGGGTGAGACCAATGGAGTATCTTAGATGGCTGCTCACAGGCTTTTAAGACCCCAGACGCTACTCACCAAGGTAGAAAGTAGAACATTGTCTTAACTGTGTTATGCCAATTGAGCTAGATGTTCCCTGAGACCGTGGTCCCCACAGCCCTCCACCAAGCAGTTAAGTCCCTCAGGGAGTTTGGAAGTGTCTGTGGAGCTTCCATGGCCTTTCCTTGTACAAGTTGTGCTGGCTTCCCCAGTGTTATGTACTGTCTTACTCTTCACAAAAGTTACCACTTATCTATTGTCTATTTAGTCCCCCCCCCACCCCTCGTAACCGACAAAAGATTGTTTCCTTTTGTGTGTAAACTTTTACATGAGTTTTTACAGTAAAGGTCTCATACAATATTTATCCTTTTGTGATTGACTTATTTCACTCAGCAGAATGTCCTCTAGTTTCATCTATGTTATCAGATGCTTCACAGATTCATCATTGTTTTTTATTTTTGCATAATACTCCATTGTGTGTATGTACCATAGTTTGTTTATCCATTCATCTGTTGATGGGCATCTAGGTTGTTTCCATCTTTTTGCTACTGTGAACAGTGCTGCATTGAATATGGGTGTGCATGTGTCTATTCGTGTGATGGCTCTTATTTCTCTAGGATATATTGCTAGGAGTGGGATTGCATTTTGTAGTGCTTTCTTTTGTGGTGCTGACGTTTTCTTTGTTCCTCTTACTCTCCTGTGCTGAGTTCTTTTTGTCTTGGATTTTTTTTTTCATTTCTTTTGTTTTTGTAGGTTTTGTTTTTACTGAGACTTTATGTTTTTCTTCTTTATTTTGATGAGCAGGTTTGTTAACTTTCTTTGTGGTTACCTTGAAATTTACCCTTCTCTTCCTAGATTTGAACCAGTCTATTATAACTTGGTTTCGCCTTGCCTTCCTCTCCATTAAAAGATTCTATACCTACACCGTTTATTCCCTCTTTTATTGTTCTGATGCTGTTGTCATTTGCAGATTAACCTCTCTGGTTCCCTGTTGTATGTTTTTCCATTTATGTAGATCCCTTTGGGTTTCTTGCAGTAACATTTTGTAGTTTTCTTTGTATAGGTCTTCTACATCCCTGGTTAGATTTATTCCTAAGTATTTTATTTTTTGGGCGTGCTATTATACATGGTATTGTTTTCCTGATTTCCTTTTCATCGTTTTCTTTATTGGTGTATGGGAATCCAACTGATTTTTATATGTTTTTCTTGTATCCTGCTTCTCTGCTGAATCTTTCTATTAGTTCCAGTAGTTTTCTCCTAACATCTTTAGGGTTTTCTGTGTATAGTATAATATCATCTGCAAACAGGGACAGTTTAAGTTCTTCATTATCAGTTTGGATGTCCTTTATTTCTTTTTCTTGTCTTATTGCTCTAGCTAGGACTTCCAGCACAACGTTAAATAGGAGTAGTGATAAAGGGCATCCTTGTTTCATTCTTGTTCTCAAGGAGAATGTTTTCAGCCTGTGTCTATTAAGAATATTTTTTAGCTGTTGGTTTTGCATAGATGCCCTTTATTATGTTGAGAAATTTCCCTTCTGTACCTATTTTATTGAGAGTTTTTATGAGGAATAGGTGTTGGAGTTTGTCAGATGCCTTTTCTGTGTCAATTGTGATGATCCTGTGCTTGTTTTCTCTCCTTTTATTTATGTGGTGGATTATGTTGATTGATTTTCTAATGTTGAACCATCCTTGCATATCTGGTATGAATCCTACTTGGCTGTGGTGTGTTTTGTTTTTTAATATGATGCTGAATTCTACTGGCTTGAGGGTTATTCAGAATTTTTACATCTATATTCATGAGAGATATTGGTCTGTAATTTTCTTTTTTTGTAGCATCTTTGCCTGGTTTTGGTATCAAGGTTATGCTATCTTCATAGAATGAATTTGGAAGTGTCACTTCCTTTTCTGTGTTCTGAAATAGCTTGAGTAGTGCTGGTATAAGCCGTTCTCTGAATGTTTCGTATAATTCTCCAGTGAAGCCATCTGGGCCAGGGTTTTTTTTTTTTTTTGTTGGGAGTTTTTAAAATTACTTTTTCAGTCTCTTCTCTTGTTACGGGTCTGTTCAGATTTTCAGCATCACTTTGTGGTAGTTTGGGTAGGTAGTGTGTTTCTCGAAATTTATCCATTTCCTCTAGGTTTTCAAATTTTTTGGAGTATAGTTTTCCGTAATACTCTGTTATGATCTATTCATTTCAGTTGGGTCTGTTGTAATGTCCCCCGTTTCATTTCTTCTTTGGGTTATTTGTGTCCGCTTCTGTTTTTCTTTTGTCAGTGTAGCCAGTGGTTTGTCGATTTTGTTGGTCCTTTCCAAGAAGCAACTTTTGGTTTTGTTGATTCTTTCTATTGTTTTTCTATCTTCTATTTCATTGATTTCTGCTCTGATATTTATTATTTCCTTTCTTGGAGTGGCTGTGTGCTTTTTTTTTTCTTTTCCCGTTCTCTTTCTGTTTGTTTGAGTTGTGTAGTTAGTGTTTTGATTTTGTCCCTTCTTTTTTGATGTGTACCTCTATTGCTATAAATTGTCCTCTGAGGACTGCCGTTGCTGTGTCTCAGTGGTTTTGGTATGATGTGTTTTCATTTTTCTTTGATCCTAGGAATTTTTTTGATTACATCTGTGATTTCTTCTGTTACTCACTGGTTTGTAAGCAGTGTGTTATTTAGTTTCCATGTAATTGTTTTTTTTCCCTTGCTCTTCCTGTTGTTAATTTCTACCTCAATGGTGTTGTAGTCAGAGAAGATAGTTTGTATTATCTCAGCATTTTGAAACTTGTTGCGGATTGCTCTGTAGCCTAAGATGTGGTCTTTTCTGGAGAATGTTCTATGTGCATTGGAAAAGTATGTGTACTTGGCAGCTGTTAGGTGCAGTGTTGTATATATGTCTGTGAGGTCAAGTTGGTTGATTGTGCACTTTAGGTCTTCTGTATCTTCGTTGAGATTCTTTCTAGATGTTCTGTCCTTTACCGAGAGAGGTGTGTTGAAGTCTGCTACTATTATTGTGGAACTGTCATTTTGTCTCTTCATTGCTTTTAGAGTTTGTTTTATGTATTTTGGAGCTCTGTCATTGAGTGTGTAGATGTTTATTATGGTTGTCTTCCTGATGGATCGTTATCTTAATCATTGTATAGTGTCCTTTGTCTTTTATGGTGGATTTTGTTTTAAAGTCTCTTTTATCTGAAATTAGTATTGCCACTCCTGCTCTTTTTTGGTAGGTGTTTACTTGATATTTTTTTTCCTTTCTTTGATTTTTAATAAATTTACATCTTTGTTTCTAAGGTTTGTGTCTTGTAGACAGCATATTGATCTATCTTTTTTGTTTTATCCATTTTTTTTATCCATTGTCTCTTTATGGGTTCATTTTGGCCATTTACATTTAGTGTAATTATTGATAGGTATGAGTTTATTGATGTCATCTTGTAGTTTGTTTTTTTTTTTTTTTTTTTTGTGTTGCCAACATTTTCTTTGTTCCTATTACTCTCGCATGCTGAATTCCTTTTGTTTGTGTATTTTTTTTCATTTCTTTTGCAGATTTTGTTTTTACTGAGACTTTCTGTTTTTCTTCTTTATTTTGATGAGTGGGTTTGTTAACTTTCTTTGTGGTTACGTTGAAATTTACCCTTATCTTCCTAGGTTTGAACCAGTCTATTATTAGTTGGTATTGCCTTGCCTTCCTCTCCATTAGAAGGTTCTATACCTATACCGTTTATTCCTTTTTTTATTGTTCTGGTGTTGTTATTTACAGATTAACCTCTCTGGTTCCCTGTTATAATTCTTTTGGTTTTGGATAGTCCTTGAGAGTTCATTTCCTAAGTTGCTGTCTGGCTGGTACGATAATGCATCCTAGAATCAGCCTGTAGTCTGATGTTGTTTGTTGTCAGATTGAAGACTCGCTTTAATAATTCTTGTACACTTGGTTTGATTTTTACATAGTCCCTTAATTTCTGTTTATCTGGAAATGTCGTATTTTCACCATCATACCTGAAGAAGAATTTTGCAGTATATATTATTCTTTGCTTACAGTTTTTTTTTCTTTCAGGGTTTATATATGTCATCCTGTTGCCTTCTTGCCTGAATGGTGTCTGCCTAATAATCCAAGCTTAGTTTTATTGTTTCTTTTCTGTATGTGACTTTTTGTTTTTCTCAGGCTGCTCTCAGGATTCTTTGTCTTTGGTTTTAGTGAGTGTGAGTATTATAAGCCTTGATGATTTTCTTTTGTGGTCTGCCCAGTATGGGGTTCCTTAAGCTTCTTGTATGGTCAAATTTTTCATCTTTCATGATATTAGGGAAGTTTTCTGTCAGCAGTTCTTCAGTGATCCTCTCTGTATTTTGTTTTCTCCCCCTGTTCTGGAACTCTGATACTTGAAGATTTTTGATTTTGATTGTATCCCACATGATCCTCAAATTTTCCTTATTTTTCTTTGTTCCCTTTTCTGATTTTTCCTCAAACAGTTGTATGCAGGTGTTTTTCTTAAGTTTCACTGATCGTATCTTCCATCGTTTCAAACTTGCTCTTCTATGACAGTGTTGATTTCTGAAATCTTGTTGTTTATCTTTTGGATTCTAATCGTTGTTTTGGTATGATTTCTAGTTGTGAATTTATTTTGGCATTTTGTTTTCGTATTATTGTACTGATTTGTTCCATTTTTTTCTCTGTATTTTCTATGGATTTGTCTGTCTTTTCCACTTATTTGTCTATTTTTTCCTCATTTTTGTCTGCTTTTGCTTCAACTCTTGGATATCTCTGAATATTAGATATTTGAATTCCCTGTCAGGTAGTTCTAGTGCCTTTTCTTCTACTGGACAGTCATCTGGTGTTTTTTTGGTCACCTAGTGGAACCATCCTGTTCTGTTTGTGTAAATGTTTTCATATTTTCTGCTGTCTTTGGTGCATTAAGTAGTTACTTTCTTCATTTATTATTTGTAGATTTGTTTTGTCCTGGTTTTGTGTTTTATTTGGTTATGTCTGAGTATGCGGGCTGTGCGTTCTTTGTTGTTTGCTCGTCTGTATGCACAATAATTTTCGTCTCCTTCTCCAGTGGGCAGGGTTAGTTGCTCACGTATGGTACAGCAGGGAGGTTCAGCTGAAGGGGAGCTTCTGGGATGGGTTGTTTATGGTATGTACTAGGGCCAACAGGGTGGGCTGGGTATCAGTGCAGGGTAGGTTCTTGTAAGCCTTGCTTATGCTGCTTGGGGCTGTGATGTTCAGTGCATGGTGCAGGTAGACAGGAAGGAGGTGTGTGATTTTGATGTGTGGAGCTAAAATGGGTAAGGGACAGAGGAGAGAGAGGAGAGAGGATCAGGAGTTAAAAACATAGAAAGAAGCAAACAAAATGAGTGCTAAAGGAGCTTGGTGTTAGAGTAGAGACATGAACGACTCAGAAATGGAGAAAAACAGAAAGGAAAAAAAAGAAAAAGTGTAAGAAAAGAAAATGAATATCTAGAAATTAAAAAGAAAGGAAAAGCAAAGCCACCAGTGATCCCACCAGTGTGGCTGCGGGGACTGGGGAAGTTGCTTCCTGGCTGTGAAGTACAGCCTGGCTAGAAGTGGTAGAGCTATCACACAGCACCAGGTATTCAGGAGACAGAAAGAGAAGGTAAGTATAGAGAGATGAAAAACTTTGAAATGAAGAAAGACAGTAAAAGAAAGAGAGAGAAAATAAAGCAAACAAACAAACAAAAAGAACAAAAAAACAAAGAAGAAGAAATGCCCGCAGGGATTCCACTGCGTGTCTGCGCAGAGCAAGGGAGTACCTCCCAAGCTGCGTGGTACTGCCTGGCTAGAAGGGGCTCCCAAGCCTAGAAAAGAAAAAGAAAACAAACAAACAAATTTAAAAAAAAAAGCCCTGGGGATCCCACCAGTATGGTGGCACGGCCTGGGAAGCAGTTTCGCAAATGAGCGTTGTTTTGAGTCATTTCAGGAAGAAGCAAAGTTGGCACGTGTAGCTGTCTGTGAAAGAATGGAGGGGGAGGTCATAAGAGGTATGGAAGAAGTGCAAATAATTGAAAAAAAAAACAACACCAGCAGCCAACAAATGGCACTCAGGGATCCAACCAGTGTGAGCTGGTGGAATCCAAGCAGCACCGGGATGAAGCCTGTGCTTCCCAGCCAAGAGACTGTGGCTACAGGAAGCAGAGGAGGCTGAGTAGGGGTGAAGAAGGGTGGGGGGTGGGAAAATATATGTTGCTGGTTACAGGTTGTTCTGTCTCTTGCTGGAAGCTCCATGAAGCTGCCTTCTCGTACCCCATTTGCCAATCTCCGATAGGAGTCCAGGATGGCAGATCTGTGCTGCGTTAGCTGATAGGGAACCTCTGTCAGTTTCTTATTCCATTTGGTGTTTGGCTAAGTTCTTTATCTCTTCATTTGATGCTTTGGGTTTCAGGATTGTCATGAGTCTCTGTTTGACGTAGTTTTTTGGATCTTTGCTGTGGAGGGACGGCATGGATCTTCTGTCTGTAATGCCTTGTTGCCTGGAAGTCTGTCACTATTTTTTATTGTAGCTGTTTGGATAGGTGTGCAGTGATATCTCATTGTGGTCTTAATTTGCACCCCTTGATGGCAGTGCAAATGATGTTGAATATCGTTTTGTGTGTTCTTTTGTATATCCTCTTTGGTGAAATGTCTGATCATTTTGTAAATGTTTTCCTTTTTAGCATGGAATTTTTAGATTTATGTGTTCTAGATATTAATCCTTTGTTGGCTATTTGGAATGCAGTTCTACTGTGAAACACATAGGGTCACCATGAGTAGGAGTCACATTGACAGCAACTGGTTAGGTTAAGTTATATATAAGTAAGTTGATATATATATAGCAAAATTGTTTTTTTTATGTTGTGTTCTGATTCTACCTATGGTGATTACAGGGCATTGTTTATCTTTAGTCTTTACTGTAAAACCTTATCAAAAGACTTAAGTTAAAGGTTCTAAATCATATTAAATCAGTTTATATGTTACACCTAAAATTTCAGTTTTTAAAAAATTAACAGTAACTTCTATATAATTCCTAATATTGTTCCATGTGTAGTTCTCAAATAGTTATAATCACATTTTATATACCATTTTATGTGCTAGTATTGATTTAACACTTCTTAATAAATTTCATATTCTTTTACATAATCATCAGGTACATTGTTAGTAATAAGATGTGGATATTTTATAATGCACTTAAGCATGCCCATTTTCTGTGACATTTAAGTTTTTTTCTGATTTTTGTTGATAATAATTAACACTGTTACAAGCATTTTGCTTCTATTTTTCAGTTATTCCTTTGGGATAAAAATCTTTGGATTGAAACACTGTTTAAATGGTGTGTGTGCTGGCAATCTGTTTGCCACCCTGGTTGTGACACTGACTAAAGTAGAGGTAGAATTCCATGGGTGGAAGATGTTCTTCCCAGTTTCTTCTCTTGACTATCTCCTTTGTCTTGTACTTCTCCTTTTTAACATTTTTTGCAATATTAAGTAGATACCTATTTGGTTTAAATAAAACTTCTCTCACTAGATTGTGAAATACATGCCAGAGGAGCCTGAATCTGTCTTGTTTATTCCTATAACCTCAGATTGTGTCTTATTGTCATTATACAATATATACCTATTGAATCAATGAGTAAATGGGTAAATACATGGATGATACTAGTCAAAGTTAGTGCTAGGTATGAGCGGCCATCAGTAAATAATCATTCTTAGGTGTGGAGAAAAACTTGATCCTTAGGCCAGGGGGAGAGTAGCCGTTCTTATCTGGAAGCTGATGTCTTTCAAGGAATTGTGTTAGTGGGGCTCATGGCACCTGATCCCCCTTCATAGTGAAAAATGGTTCAGAGTTATGTGTATTAGACATTTGATTCTGTCATGGATTGAATGTTGGTTGCATGCATTCGGAGTTCTTATAACAAAAGAATAGCTTATTGGAGTACAAGTTCATAGTGGTCAGGTAACCAGCCTTATAGAATGCCATTTCTACTCTGTGACAGAACTGAGAATGCCTTGTGGCAAAATGAGAGTTAAACTAAGGAAGGAAGAGTGATCTTATCCTGTGCGGAGTAAATGTTGTATTTATTTTTATTCTGGTTTTCGCTTTTCTAAATGCGCGCACACACACACACACACGCACACACACACGCATGCAGGCGTGCATGCATACACACAATGTTTCCTTAATTTAAAAGATAACTTTCTTTTCCTCTGACCTCTTTTATTTTGCCAGCTAGTGATACAAGAATTCTATTCACACTTTAAAATTTTTTTTTAATCATTGCCACATTTTTCCTCTTGTGTTTACAATAAGGTGTCTTAAAATACATTTTAAGCTTCCTGTGTGGTATTTTTAAATGATCTCATTTCATTTTTGCCCTAATGCATATGTAATTTATTTATTTAATTTTAATTTAGTGCCCAAGAGTAATTGCTTCCTCTCTCCCCTTCTTTCCATGGGTTGTCAAAGTGAAGGTTAATATATCACTTTTGCATAGTAGTCCTTATTTGGATCTTTCAACCTGTGGTTATTGATTACTTAATTTCATGTATTTCCTTCCCATGTGTGTTATAAAATTACCTAATACAGGAAGCAGGCATTCTCTTATCTGAGGATTTTGTTTATATTTTATCCTATGTGTTATTTTTAAAAGTTTATATATGGGGATAATACTAAGTGATCATAACTTGTCATTGGGTTTTATTATTTCAACCCATCTATTATTATTATTATTAGAAAAAACACACTAAGATTGTGTCACTTTTTTATTGCTATCACAAAGTAATAATTATTATTCTTCACCTGCAGTTATAGCTCTAGAGGCTAGGAGGAGATATAAAAGTTTTGGAATATCAGTTGCAATATCCTTGCAATATCAGTTTATATACAAATTTATAGTTATTCCTTTAAAATTTTATTTTTTTCATTTTTCATCACTGACTTTACCTAGCCTGTATACTTTTCTGCCGTATATTAAAAATCATAATAATTACTTCGTTTAATTCGTATAAGTTTTCCTTGCTTTTTATAAAGTACTGAGGGTACATGACAGTATTACAGCTGTTCAGTTTTTTCAGATGAAAAAACTGAGCCACGGAGGTTTTAAATCCAAGATTGCACAGTTTATACTAGAATAAAGGTTTGATGATAAGTGTATCTTTTATTAAACTCTTTTATTCACCCAAGTTTAAATTGTTTGTAATAGTAACTATAATGAGGATATAATAGCTAACATTGATTAATCACTTAACTTGCCAAGTGCTATGTTAACTACTGCCAGTTAATCATTTCATTCAGTGCTCATGGATGTTCTTTAAGGTAACTGCTGATTCATACCTATTTTACAGGTGAGAAAACTGAAACAGTGTAAGTTAAATACATTTGGAATTCATAATGTGTTTAATATCTTTGCATACCTTGCATTGTTTGACGTCAAAGAATAGTTGTTGCTTCCTCACATCTGTCATGGAAACTCATTTATAAGCTACCTTTACTTTATAATATAGCATGACTTCTGTTGTGGCAACATAGCATACTATTTAACTTGAAAACTTTTTCTCTGTAAACATCTCTGCTGGATAATATATACACACATATTTTTGAGTTGCTGCTAGAAAGAAAGAAAAAAAACAAAATCCAGGAGCAAAAACAAAGAGGAAAACTAGAGTGGGAAGCAGGCACTGATACTTGCCTGTCCTGATGGGCTGTGGCAACCTTAGTAGCCAGTGAGCTTGGCTTTTATTCACCAAAAGGCTGTGCAGACAAGAAGGAGAAGAATTGGAAGTAATGTTCCCTTTTCATAAAAGCTCGTAACTTCAAAGGACTAGTAAAAAGCTAGACTATTTAAAAAATTGTCCCATTCCTGATTTAACAGAGAAACTTCTTTTGTGTTGGCCTTGATGAGGGAGAGTCAGGGTGCTGTACTTGAGAATTTGTTCTGTCCTCACTTAGTTTTTTATTTCTTGCATGAGCTAGGAACTGTTAAACCAGTAAGATAATTTAAAAAAGTGAACCTGAGGGTGGGGGTGGTGATAGGGGAAGTGATTCTAGTTGGGCTGGCTGTATCATTGGACACCTGGTAATAATCACAAATATTTGCCATGGCTTATACCGTCAACCCTGGTCATGTATTTGAAAAAAGAAAGCGTTGTCAAATGTAAAATCACAATCCAAAGTTATAAAAACTTGAGGAAATAATCCATCAATACCAAGTTTTAGCAGAAATCCTCAATGGCAGGATTAGACTCTAGAATTTAGAATAATATCATGATCATACAGGGTAAAAGATGGAGCTGAAAATATGAGAGAAAAAACAAGTTATTATCAATACATACTAGAGAATTTTTGAAAGGGAAATACAATCTTTGGAGGTCAAAAGTTATTTAATGGATTAAACAGTACATTAGACACAACCAAAGATACTGTTTATGTGATTGAAGATGGTTATAAAGAAATTTATGAGAATATACCACTGAAAATAGAGATGGTAAATGTAAAATACAGATCAGTATAGCTTGGCACTGGAATGAGAAAATTTTATGTGTATATCTAATAAGACTATCAGAAGGATAAACTATGAGAAAGGGGATATTTAGAGACTTCTTCGCCCCTAGAAAATCAATGAAAGATGTGAATCTTCAGATTTCAGAATCACAAACTGGAAGCTGGAAAAATAAACCTATTAAGTAGACACATTGTGGTGAAACCTTGGTGTACTAAAGATAAGTGTAAACTTTTAAAAGCAACAGAGGGGAAAAAAGTAATGACATGATCTGCCAACATTAATATTATTTTCTGAGATTCCCACACTTGGTAATGAAGATGTGAAGGAAAATGAAATTATTTGTACTTGAACATCTATTACATTTGAGGCATTGTGCTATCTGGAGTACCCTTCTTTTAGCTTACACAGTTTAGTGATCGTCCCCAATCAAGCTGAGTTATTGAATCTTCTTGTGAGACGATGTCCAGAAGTTGTAAATTCTTTAGCATTCTAACCAGTTTCTGCCCTTTTTCAGATCAGTTTAGATTCAGTTTTGTAGTCTCTTTTGGTGAGAAATGCCCACATTCACACATCCAGAATCATAATATACTACTCAAAAATAACCCGTTGCCATCGAGTTGATTATGACTCATAGTGACTCTATAGGACAGAGTAGAACTGCCCCATAGAGTTTCCAAGGAGCGCCTAGTGGATTCAAACTGCCGATCTTTTGGTTAGCAGCCGTAGCTCCTAAACCACTACGCCACCAGGGTTTCCCATAACATAGTAGAACAGTCAAAAATTAGTGAGTAAGTAAGCTTGAAGAGGAGTAGGTTGACATTTATTAATAAGTCAAATTAGTTTTCCAAGAATGTAGGTGGTTAGTGTGACAAAGACATGTGGAAGAGAAACTGTGATTCATAGCATTTTAGAATTAGAAGCAATTTTGTGTTTTGTTAATCTTCATTATGTATTGAGAATTATGTCCTAGTCCTTGAGCAGAATATATTGCTTTAAATTGAGACATCTTTTTTTATCATTCTGTCACTAAGGAACTAAGTCTTTACTTGTCAAATTTTTATTTGCTGTTGTTAATGTTACAAAACAGTTAAGAATCAAGCAGATCTGTAGATACATGTTCGTCAGTAAATGCTTGTTGATGCTCTTTTTGCTGGTAATTACGGGAATATGGATAGAGATTGCTGACATATAACTAGGGATGGAACAATGAATGATAAGCTCTTGCTATATAAGTCTTTGTGAATATTTAAAGTTCAATTCACGGTTAATTATCATTTTGAGTTGCACTTTCCTTTTTTATTTCATGCTATTTTACAGATCATAGATCAGTGATTGTATTTTATGTTCTGCTGAAAATGTTGTGATTTTACCCAGATATTTTGGCTTAACCCTAAAACGTCACTTCACTGCTTTTCCAGGTTAAAAACAACAAAATCATTATCATCAACAATAACAAAACAACCACCACCTTTTTAAGTGTGCTATCTCCTTTGCTTATTTTATCAAGGTGAGCCATTTGCAATATTTGGCACCTAATGAATCTTAAAACTAACTTTCTTGGTACAGCTATTTTATATGTTTTTGCTGAGCTAGCCACTCTTGTTATTCTTCTGCTTACTTCTGTCGAATAAATCTTTTTATTTTCTTCCTTTATTCTTTTTCTGAATGGACAGTTATTACATTTTACTATTTGTTGTTGTAGTTGTTAGTTGCCGTTGAGTCAGTTCTGACTCATCGCAACCCTATGTACAACAGAAAGAAACACTGCCCGGTCCTGCGCCAACCTCACAATCGTTGCTACGTTTGAGGTTATTGTTACAGCCATTGTGTCAGCTCATCTCATTGAGGGTCTTCCTCTTTTTTGATGACCCTCTACTTTACCAAGCATGATGTCCTTCTCCTGGGACTTGTCCCTTCTAATAAAATGTCCAAAGTACATGAGATGAAGTCTCACCATCCTCGCTTCTAAGGAGCGTTTTGGCTGTACATTGTCCAAGACAGATTTGTTTGTTCTTCTGGCAATCCATGTTATATTCAGTATTCTTTGCTAACACCATAGTGCAAAGGCGTCAATACTTTTTTGGTCTTCCTTATTCATTGTCCATCTTTTACATGCATGCGTATGAGGCAATTGAAAACACCATGGATTGGGTCAGGTGCACCTTAGTCCTCAAAGTGACATCTTTACTTTTTAACACTTTAAAGAGGTCTTTTGCAGCATATTTGCCCAATGCAGTGCATCGTTTGATTTCTTGACTGCTGCTTCCATGGGTGTTGATCGTGGACCCAAGTAAAATGAATTCCTTGACAACTTCAATCTTTTCTCCATTTATCATGATGTTGCTTATTGGTCCGGTTGTGAAGATTTTTGTTTTCTTTATGTTGAGATGTAATCCATACTGAAGGCTGTAGTCTTTGATCTTTGTCAATAAGTGGTTCAAGTCCTCTTCACTTTCAGCAAGCAAGGTTGTGTCATCTCTATAACGCAGGTTGTTAATGAGTCTTCCTTGAATCCTGATACAGTGTTGTTCTTTGTATAGTCTAGCTTCTTGGATTGTTTGCCAGCATACAGATTGAATAAGTGTGGTGAAATAATACAACCCTGATAAACACCTTTCTTGATTGTAAACCACGTAGTATCCCCTTGCTCTTTTCAAATGACTGCGTTTTTGGTCTACTTACGGGTTGCACGTGAGCACAATTAAGTCTTGTGGAATTCCTGTTTTTCCCAGTGTTACCCATAATTTGCTTTGATCCACACCGTCAGATGCCTTTGCATAGTCAGTAATAACAGGTAAACATCTTTCTGGTATGCTCTGCTTTCATTCAAGATCCATCTGACATCAACAAGGATATCCCTCGTTCCACATCCTCTTTTGAATGTGGCTTGAATTGCTGGCAGTTCTCTGTTAATGTACGTCTGCAACTGTTTTTGAATTATCTTCAGCATAATTTTACTTGCATGTGATATTGATTATATTGTTGGATAATTTCTGCGTTCTGTTGGATTACGTTTCTCTGGAATGGGTTCATAATATGGATGTCTTCTTGTTGATTGGCCAAGTAGCTGTCTTCCAAATTTCTTGTCATAGACAAGTGAGCACTTCCAGCATTTCATCCACTTGTTGAAACATCTCAGTTGGTATTCAGTCAATTCCTGGAGCCTTGTTTTTCGCCAGTGCCTTCACTGCAGCTTGGACTTTTTCCTTCAGTACTATCAGTTCTTGATCATATGCTTCCTTCTGAAATGGTTGATCATTGACCAATTCTTTTTGGTACAGTTACTCTATGTATTCCTTCCATCTTATTTTGATGCTTTTTAGATTGTTCAGTTTTTGCCCTTAGAATCCTTCAGTATTGCATCTCCAGGCTTGAATTTTTTTCTTCAGTTCTTTCAGCTTGAGAAATGCTGAGCGTGTTCTTTTGATTCTCTAACTCCAGTTCTTTGCATATGTCATTATAATACTTTACTTTGTCTTCTTGAGTTGTCCTTTTATATCTTCTTTTCAGCTCTTTTACTTCATTATTTCTTTCCTTTTATGTTAGCAACTCTACATTCAAGCGCAAGTTTCAGAGTCTCTTCTGACATCCTTTTTTTTTTTTGTTTGTTTTTTACCCCCCGGTCTTTTATAATGACCTTTGTTTTCTTCATGTATGATGTCCTTGATGTCATCCCACAGCTGGTCTGGTCTTCAGTCGTAAGTGTTCAGCGCATCAAACCTATTCTTGAGATGGTCTCTAAATTCAGGTGGGATATACTCAAGGTTATAATTTGGCTCTTGTGGACTTGTGTTAATGTTCTTCAGCTTCAACTTGAATTTGCATTTGAGCTGTTGATGGTCTGTTCTGCAGTTGGTCCCTGGCCTTGTTCTGACGGATGATATTGAGCTTCTCTATTGTCTCTTTCCACAGATATAGTTGATTTGATTCCTGTATATTCCATCCAGTGAGGTTCACTTGTGCAGTTGCAGTTTATGTTGTTGAAAAAAGGTATTTCCAATGAATAAGTGGTTGGTTTTGCAGAATTCTGTCATACGATCTTCTGGGTTGTTTCTGTCACCACAGCCATATTTTCCAGCTACTGCTCCTTCTTCTTTGTCTCCAACTCTGGCATTCTAATCACCAGTAATTATCAGTGCATCTTCATTGCATGTTTGATCAATTTTAGACTTCAGAAGTTGGTAAAAATTTTTAATTTCTTCATCTTTGGCCTTAGTGCTTGGTGCATAAATTTCAGTAATAGTCTTATTAACTAGTCTTCCCTGTAGTCTTATGGATATTATCTTATCACTGACAGTGTTGTATTTCAGGATAAATCTTGAAATACTCTTTTCGACAATGAATGTGATGCCGTTCCTTTTCAATTTGTCTTTCCCAGCATAGCAGACCATATGATTGTCACATTCAAATGACCAATACTAGTCCATTTTTGTTCACTAATGTCTATGACATTGATCTTCAAACGTTCCATTTCCTTTTTGACAACTTCCAATTTTCCTAGATTTATACTTCATACACTCCACGTTCTGATTATTAATAGATGTTTGTAGCTGTTTCTTCTCATTTTGAATAGTATCACGTCTGGAAATGAAAGTTCCTAAAGCTTTAATCCATCCGTGTTATCAGCATCAACTGTACTTTGAGGAGGCAGCTAATCCCCAGTTGTATTTCGATTTCCTTCCAACCTGAGGGCTTCATCTTCTGGCACTATCCATAAGGTTTTCACTGGCCAATTTTTTTCTGAAGTTGATTGCCGGGTCCTTCTTCCCTGTCTGTCTTAGTCTGGATGCTCTGCTGTAACCTGTCCACCATGGGTGACCCTGCTGGTATTTGAAATACTGGTGGCAAAGCTTCCAGCATCACAGCACGCACAAGCTACCATAGTACGACAGACTGACAATCGAGTGGTAGAGTTTTTATACTGCCAACTGTTTGGAAACTCGTTATTTTATGTTATATAATATTCTTTTGTAACTCTGCTAAGCTGGTTATTTCTTTGTCACATATTTTAAAAGAATTTCCTCTTTTCTTTTTCTGCAGACATTACTGTTGGTACGCTATCCTGCGATTTCATTATTATTTTTTTAATCTGGCATGGATTCTGGCTGTTTGAGTGTCCTGGGTGACCTTTCGTTTTATTTTATTAAATTACAGTTTTGTAAGACTTGTAACAGAAAGGGCAGTCCATGTTCCCTACTTTTTAAAGTCAATCACTTTTAGCTCATTCTTCAATATCTTTAGAAGTCTAAAACAGGACTAAAATCAAGGTGTTGGCATGACTGTGTTCCTTTCTGGAGGTTCTAGGAGAAAGTTTGTTGCCTTGCCTTTTTAGCTTCTAGAGACTGCCCACAGTTTTTGGTTCATGGCCCTCTTCCTCTGTCTTTAATGCCAGTAACGTTGCATCTCTCTGACTATTTTTCCCTACTCATATCTCCCTTTGATTCTCTTCTTCTGCATCGCTTTTCTGCTGGTAAGGACTCTTGTGATTACATTTGGGCCCATTCTGATAATCCAGGATTATCTCTTTATTTTAATGTCAGCTGATTAGCAATCTTAATTCTATCTACAGTCTTAATTCCCCTTTGTCATGTAACCTAACATATTCATTCTGGGAATCAGAATGTCGACATCTCTGTGTGTGTGTAGGTAGGGAGGTATTTTTATGTTTCCCTCAGATGATTTAGCAGCACTCATCTTCTCTATTCTTCCTTCCTACTGAATCTTCTAATTTTTGCTTAAATCTATATTCAATATTATTGTGATCATGTATGTATAAATTTTAATATGCTAGTTATATATTTTTTTAATACAACTTTTATCTTAAGATTAATGATTAGCTTGTTTTTTTCTTTTAGTGTTCTATGTACTTATTGTTAGTCAGTTCCCCAAAACTCTGGTAGAAGCATAAGTTTTCTTTCAGTATGTTCAAATTCATGAGATAATTGCTTTCAGTTTTTGGAGTTATTCTTTTAGTGCTCTCCTTCTATTTCAATTTCTGCTTGTTCTCTAGGCATACTATAGAGATGCCCTAGAATTTCCTTTTATTGTTGTTTTGAGTATTCACTATTCTCCCATTTTGGATCCTCTGTTTCTTGGAACACATGCCTTACTCTTTCTTAATATACTGCCTCTTTTTGGTGTAGCACAATACTCTAGTACCTTTCTATCATAGAAAGTAAATGGTTTTGAGATCTGGCATGTATGAATGATTCTTTATTCTACCTTTATTTCTGATTGACACTTTGTCTATGTATAGACTTTTAGGTTGAGAATGATTTTTCTATAGAATTTTAAAAGCATTGTTTTATTGTCTACCAGTGTTGCTGTAGAGAAGCTTATGCCATTCTAATTAGCTTTTGCATGTAACCTGCTTTTGTTTTTGCGTGCTTGTTTGTTTTTATCTCAGAAGCCGTTAGGAGTTTCTCTTCAGCCTTGATGTTCAGGTAGTGAGCTTTTTTATGTCTGTATAACTGTATACATTGTAGATCCTTTAATTTGGAACTCCAGTTCTTTAGTTTTAGGAAATCTTCTTGAATTATTTCTTTGATTATTTTCTCCATTTTGTTTTAACAACTCTCTTTGGAACTTTTAGTTGTCAGATATTTGATTGTCTATGCTGTTCTTTTCATTTTATTGCCATTTTTACTTTGGATCTTTGTATTTTTTTTGCTTTTATTTATGGGAGATTTCTTCAGCGTTATTTCCCAACCTTTCAGTAATTTAAAGAGAATTGACATCATGTTTTTAATTTCTAAGAGCTCTTTTTTGTTCTTTGAAAAATTTAAATAACATTCCTGTCTTGTTATAACATGTATTATTATTAAGTTTTCTTCTGGCCCTGGCATTGTCTGTTTACCCCAGTTTCTTTTTCTGTGTGTTTATTTTGATCTCTGCCTTTCTTGTTAGTTTCTATCTAATATCTGGTGACCTTTCATATTGTAGAATAAAGTGCTAACTAGCTAATTAGAACCTCTGTGTAAGTTTGGAGCTTGCTGAATGTCTGGTGTCATTGTAGGGGAATTGGACACTGGTTTTTTGGTGGGGGATACCCAGTTATCAGTATCTCTTGGTCCTTTTTCCTAGGCTGGCCGGTTTCCACAGATGTAAATCTTTCCATCTCCTTCCTGGATGTTAAAAGCCTGGCACTCTGAGTTCTCAGAGAGTAGGAAAAGGGGAAATCTCATCACTCAGTATATGTAGTGTTTATAGATTTCTAGATAACCTCCCATTTTTAGCATGTACCCTTTTCTTTAGTTGTATCTCATATTCCTTAGTCCAGAGTCCTGTTTCATCCTCTCCAGAGTAAAACCTTCAGTCTTTTGCTAGGATGAGTAAGGGATAGGTGCTTGACTGCATGGATTAAGGGAACGATCCATGGTCATTCTGTAGATTTGCAGTTATTCCTTATCTTTTTAGCCTGGTCTGCATCCGTGCCTTCTGAAATATGCCTGATTTCTGTTTTTCTATGTCTTTCCGGGGCTTTGTATTGCGGAGCAACTTGCTTATTAGTTTAATCACCCATAGGTACTTCTTTATGAGCTGCTAAGTTATTTAGTTGTTTACTGAACATCTGTCTTTCAAAAATTTGATGAGAGTTGTTGCCTATTCAAAAGCTGTCCATTCAATTGTTTTCTTTTTATTTTCATTTCTTTGTTGGTGTAAGTGTCTAAAAAAAATTGATAGTCTTGTGGTGGGGTTTGAAAGGAAGGGCAGCATAGGTAAATACATGGCTTAACTCCTTCAACTTTTACTTCCACAGAGCTATACAGGTCTTTCCTAGTTTATCTTTTGGTTTGTAGATGATAATAACAGGAATGATCACAAGTTGATTACTGAACACTAAAACGTTGACCCTGAGGGAAAAGTCTTAGTGAGGCTGGAAGAATTATGGCAGACAAGAAAGTTGGTGAAAAAAGAATCAGGATTAGTGGTGCACCACAGGACTAAGAATGTGTTAGGAGTTGAAATTTTTTCAGGAAAGTAATGGAAGGAGAAGAAAGGGTTGTACATTATATTATATTAAATTGTATTACAAAAATTCAGCAATCATTTTTAGTTTATTCCATTGACAGTGAGTAAAATGTAAAATTGATTATAACTACCTGCAGTCACAATTGTTAGTTGTTGTTAGGTGCCGTTGAGTCAGTTCCAACTCATAGTGACCCTGTGTACAACTGGACAAAACACTGCCTGGTCCTGCGCCATCTTCACAGTCATTGTTACACTTGAGCCCATTGTTGGAGCCACTGTGTCAGTCCATCTAGTTGAGGGTCTTCCTCTTTTTCACTGACCCTCTACTTTACCAAGCATAATGTCCTTCTCCAGGAACTGATCCCTCCTAATAACATGTCCAAAGTATGTGAGACGTAGTCTCGCCATCTTCGCTTCTAAGGAGCATTCTGGCTGTACTTCTTCTAAGACAGATTTGTTCGTTCTTTTGGCAGTCCGTGGTATATTCAATATTCTTTGTCAACACCACAGTTCAAAGGCATCAGTTCTTCTTCAGTCTTCCTTATTCATTCTCCATCTTTTGCATGCATATAATGCGATTGAAAACACCATGGCTTGGGTCACGTGCACCTTAGTCTTCAAGGTGACATCTTTATTTTTTAATGCTTGAAAGAGGTCTTCTGCAGCAGATTTGCCCAGTGCAATGTGTCATTTGATTTCTTAACTGCTGCTTCCACGGGTGTTGATTGTGGATCCAATAAAATGAAGTCCTTGACAACTTCAGTATCTTCTCTGTTTATCTGCAACCACAGTAGATTTTAAATACGTAGGGTTGGTTGCTCATCTTCCCTTAGGTGTAAGGAGAAATATGACCCAGGCTTCACCTCTTTCTGACTCGAGCCTTGGACAAAATCCTTAATTTCTCCAAGCTTTGGTTTTTCCATATGTAGGGTGGAAATAGTAATGGCTATCTCAGGTTTGTTTTTTTTTTTTTTTGTTAAAGTCATAAACTAGGCATAGTTCATGGCCCTTAGTAAGTGCTCAGTGAAGGTTTGCTGGTATGGTTACTAATACTATCATGATTATATATGTGTTGTTGGCATCATTTAACTTTCTGAGATAATGTTTCTTAAGTTTTTGAGTGATGAACTTTGAGAATCTGATAAAAATGCCTTAACCTGTTGCCATTGCCAATGAGTCAGTTCTGACTCATAGCGACCTTATAGGACAAAGTAGAACTGCCCCATAGAGTTTCCAAGGAGCACCTGGTGGATTCGAACTGCTGACCTTTTGGTTAGCAGCTGTACCATCTAACTACTGTGCCACCAGGGTTTCTATAAAAATGCCTTAGGAAATGCATAAACATACAACATTTTTGATTCAGTTTCATAGATTTCATAGATTCCTTGAAGTCTACCACAGTCCCTAGGTTTATAACTCCAGCTCTGAGAATAATGGATTACCACTTCAAACGGTGACAATACAGGTGGTGAATATTGGAAAATAGTAACCAGTTGACACACATTTATACAATGACCAAATAGAAATTAGCAAATTAATAGGTCCTTTTGAAGTAATGGTTAGGATGTGAGAATGTGTTTCCCAAGGTGATATCCTCTAACCATTTGCAAGTCACTTAGTGTGGTAGTTAAAATGCAGATTTCAGGGCCACACCGCAGGAAGACTCAGTTATATCTCTTAAAAGGTTATGGATTTTCTTAAGCACGTTGAAGTCTGAGTTCCACTTCTAAAGTGAAAAGGTAGAATAAGATACAAAACCAAAGATCAAAGAATGATGTTTAATATATCTATCATAGAAAGCTTATGGTTTTTAAAAGTATTCATACATAGTTCTGCCTAGGGAGCCTCAAAAAAGGAGGATAGTATATGTAGTATATACTTCACCAAAACATGAATTGGAGAAAAGAAGGGATATTATGATGGTGGATTTTCATGAATATAGGCAAAATGAGTGGTAAAGTCATCTTTGATGATACCAGGTTTTGTTAAACACCCTAGCTTTTTCACTTATTAACTTTTATTGCTTTGGCCAAAAATTATTTGTCTCCTCTAATTCACTGTGTCCTTCTGTGTAAAATGAGGATAATAGAAACATCTATATATATAGGTTTGTCATGGAGATTGACTGAGATAATGTGCATGACACATAGTAAGCCCTCAGTAAATGTTAGTTGATCAGTTGAGTTTGTTGTTGGTCATCATAGTCGATATTGTCTGTATAATATACTTAAGATTTATCTGTCTGTTTAATTCTGACCTACTCCTCAGGGCCAAGATGAGGTTCTCCCTTTTGAATTAAGTTTTTCCCAATCATTTACTTCATTGTAATCATTATCTTCTGTGTTTTTATATCTGTCATCACATAGTGGAGACCTTAATATCCACTTGTTTGGTTGATACAGAATTAATTTGCTGTCTTTTATAGTTTATAAGATGTTTTATTTTAACTTGGAGTTATTTTGAACTATTTTGTTTCTCTCTCCTCACCCCACCAAGGTAAGGAGAGAGGCCAAGGTATCCTCGGGAATCTGTTTACAGAGGGTAGTCTTTCTGTTTAAATTGAATGTCCCTCCTAAATAAAACTTAATGTATAAGTTGAATTTATTTCAGAAGTAAAAATCTTACTCTAAATTTTAAAGTCAAATATGACTTTTTAAACTGTCTTCTGATTTTTAAAAAAATATTTATTCATTTACTTTTTTATTTCTTGAGCTTGGCTAATCAAGAGCTAGCTGTATTAAGTATAGTAGCTATGAGAGTTTAGTCCATTTATTTTAAAATTGCATCATTTCACCTCCTAAACACCAAACTATGAAACCTAACACAAATACTGTAGGAACATCTGAGGTAGATAATTAAAGTATAATTAAGTTTAAATGTCTTGGTGAAGGAGTATAAAAATTATTTAAATTCAATCGGCTAGTACATTTGCAGTTTTCTTTTATTAGGTGTGAAATGTAAGAATCCCCTGCCAACTCTTGAGGGCTCAATCCAGAATGTTGAATTGAAGTACTGCAGCACATCATCGGTCAAATGTGCCTCTGGGACCGTGGGATCAATAAAAATTTGTGCCAAAGCCCCAGGTATGTACAGCTGGACCATGTAAAATTTTATTGCCTGTATAGGAGAATTGGCCTTGCGTTTTACAAGGAGCATTACTGAAATAAGAATTTACTCATTGTTCCTATGAATCAGAGGCTTTAAATTTTTTATTTTTACTTAAAAAATTTTTTTAATTGTGCCAGGATGGCACTACTTGACTTTAATAAATTAATTTTTATTTAAGGAAAAAAACTGTGTGTAGTTTTAAGAATGGTTATGAGGTAGAAAAATTAAAGGAAAGTTAATTCTTGTACTTTTGGGGATAATGGCAGGTGTAGATATATATGACACTTAAAATTAACTTGTAATATTGTGAGTTTAATAGAATTAAATAGAACACCCAGTTGTTTTTTAATTAAAGATTGTCATTCACTTCAGCTTCCTATGGATATTTTATTCCATAGTATTTTCCTGAAAGTATTTGTAATTTTTTTTAGTACAAATTAAATTTAAGTTTTTAGAGGTACAGATGCCACTAAATTTTTAGAAGACAGTATGTTGAAGTTGTTTTCTTTTCCAAAATTTTTCTGAACATGTTCTACATTCATTAGCAAAATGTTGAAAAGATTTTAAGAGTTAAAAATGTTTTTAATTTTATAAGTCAGACTCCTTAGAGTATATAGCTATAATTACCAATTGTAATTGAAATATTACATTATGTCGTTAGTATATTTTAAAATCAAACATTCTTAAGCTGCTCCAAAATTTTATTTCATGAGATTTGTTTGTTTTTTCATAAATATTTTTATTCAGGTGATAGTGGAAAAGAGAAGTTGATTCCATTGCTTCAGGGTCCTTCTGATACTAAAGATCTTCATAGCAGCAAGTGGCTCAATGAAAGTAGAAAGCCAGAATCTCTCTTAGCTCCAGATTTGATAGCCTTCACAGTCCAAGTTCCACAACATATGGACTACTGCCACAATTCTGGTAAGTATAGACCTATCATTATTTCCTTATTTTACATTTTCTTTCCCAGAAAGGCTTTTAAAATCGGACTTTTTTTTTTCCTTCCTTTCTTTTTCTAAACAATTTATACTCATTGGGATACTCTTGTAGTTGTGCTTTTTGAAAATTAAAATGAAATTTTTTTTTTAATTGTACTTAAGGTGAAGGTTTATAGAACAAACAGTTTCTCATTACACAGTCAGTACGCATATTGTTCTATGACATTGGTTAACCACCCCACAACATGTCAGCACTCTCCCTTTTCGACCTTGGAGGACCTTTTGTCTTTTTTGGTGAAAATATACATAGCCAAAGATACACCATTTCAAAAATTTCTACACGTACAATTCAGTGATATCGATTATGTTCTTCCAGTTGTGCTGCTATTCTCACTATCCTTTTCCAGCTTATTCCATTACCATTATCTTCAACTCACTGCCCCATCAAACCTTTTGAGTTGCTGTTGTCAATTTGATCTCACATAGATAATTCTTTTTTTTTTTTTTTTTTTTGTACTTTAAATGAAGGTTTACAGAGCAGAATAGTTTCTCATTAAACAGTTAGTACACATATTGCCCTATGACAGTGGTTAACAACCCCACGACATGTCAACACTGTCCTTCAAATGTAACATTTTTATACCATTTTTGATAATCACCTTTGTGTTTTATAAGCCATAATGATTTTTAAAATTTTATGTGAGCAATAAATCAGCTGTATATATAGCATTTAATCTCAAATTCATATCCACTAAATTCAACTGAGTTTTGAAATGTAGGATATAATGAGTAGAGAAAAGTAAAAGAAATAAAAAATATTGGAAAGTGAAATTTTTTTCTTGAGATGGTAGTGTTTCGATTATAAGCTACAGTTTGACATATTAAAATTGTTTAGCTCTTCTACAGCTGTGCAGAAAGGAAGAAGTTTTGAGAGTGGAATCAAGAAAAAACTCAGAGGTTAAGATCTCATTTCTTAGAGTTACATTTTGCTGATAGCACTTTGCCTACAATCTATTTTATTTTATTCAGTACCATAATAGCAAGTTGTATAACTCCTCATGTTGACATGAGATACCAGAAGGATTATTACAGGATAGAAAAATATGATATGGTAGGTAGAAACCAGGACCAGCCATGAGTTCAAATTAGCCTGTATGTCTAAGGTTATCAGTTAATGAGTCTAGAAATAAGGTAGTAATCTAGGGATTTCTTAAAAGGCTAAGCGGTCTGAATTTTTTCTTTAGAATTAGTTGGTCAGTGAGGAAGTAGCTTCAAATAGCTTCCTAAAAGTAAAGCTCACTTAACATTACTCAGTAGGTGGTGTAGCTTATAGAAAATAAGCTAAGCTTAGATTAGTCACTGCTCTAAATTCAAAGTAGAAACTATGAAAAGATTTGTAATTAACTGACTATACAGAGACTATGTATAATTTACTATTAACTTGAACATTGTAGTGCACAAGTGGAAATATTCAGAGATACAATAACAGTTGAAAGATGAATTTGGTACGGTAGCATTTATAGCTGAAGGACGTCCGCATTGGAAACTAGAAGTTAGTATTAAAAAGGAGATGTTTAAAGACCCTTGTCAGCATGCTTCTGAAGACAACACTCCTAAAAAAGAAGATATCAGCCTTATGAGAAAGAATATAAAACCCAAAGGAAAGAATGATGTGAGGAGAAGGCCAAGGCCCAAATTAAGACTACGTCTGTGGATAAAAGATTTTATCAATCTTTTAAGGCAGGAGTCACCAAACTTTCTTATGAAGGGCCAGATATGGCTTTGTGGGCCATATGAGCTGTCACAGCTATTCAGTTCTGCTGTTGTGGCATGAAAATAACCATAGACAATATGTAAATGAACAGATGTGATTGTATTCCAATAAAACTTTATTTAGAAACACAAGTAGTAGGCCAGATTCAGCCTGCATGATTTGTCTATCCCTGTGTTAGGGATAAGGGATTAGTGACTGAGTAAAATTCATGCCTTCTTTAATCACGTTCCTTAAATATGCTGTTTAGTAAACTCCTTTATATAATCCAAATGGTGGTTTTGGGATTCTTCAGTTAGGTTTTGTTTCCAAGTCTGTGAATCATTAAGATGTCATTAAAATGACCATTCCATCCAGTTATGATTTTGATACCTCTGAAGGGACTCATTTGAATCTGCCGTGTATTCTGGAGTTGGACAGGGACTCATTTTTGGTTTACTGTAAGAGCTTGGCTGCTAACCAAAGGGTTGGCAGTTCGAATCCATCAGTTGCTGTAGAAACCCTATGGTGCATTTCTACTCTGTCCTATAGGGTTGCTATGAGTCAGAATCAACTTGATGGCAACAGGTTTGGTTTGGTTGTTATATACACAATTAGAATAAATTAGTCAAAATTATTTAAATAATAATCCGATATTTTGCTCAACAGTATTCAGAGTAATCATTGCAATGTAAATGTATTTCTAGGGTCACAAAAATGTATTTCCATTTTTAACCTTTTATATAGACGTAAAGGTAAACTGTTAGAAGAAAATTATTTTTGACACTTAGGATTTTTGTAGGGTTAGCTTTACTTTTTTTTTTTTTTACTCTTAAGGAAGTTCACCGAATCTTCGACACTGGTGATACGTTTAAGTAAGAACACATTACATGTTAGGATTAAAATATACCCAAAGGAATATTTTCAAAGCACCAAATCATGATCACATTAAAATTTTATACACAAAGCCATAAACTATATTCACGTACTTTATTTAGAGTATTTTTAAATTCAAATTTTTCCATCTACTCAGAACTGCCACCAACATTCACAGCTTAAGTATTTATGATATGGTTTAGAGAGCTCCTAAGTATTAATTTTCAAAGCCAGCTTTAAAATAATTCTGATTAATCTTATGTGCCTATAACAAGATTTAAATAGGGCTGTGTGAGTGTCTCTGTGCATGTGTGTGTGTTTTTGACTGATAATATAGACAAAACACAAAAATAACTTAAATGAAGTAATAAATAATTTCTTATTAGTCCTTCAAGATTTACTGAAATACTACCCTCTCAGCAAGTACTTTCTTGGCTACCCTATCTAAAATTTCTCTCTGCCTCACATCCTACACACATACACATTCACATATACTTCTTATTTCCCTACTCTTTTTTTTCTTAGCACTTGTCGTAGTATGCCATACTATGTATACATTACTGATTTATATTGTTGGATTTTTTCCCCCTTGCTATTAGAATTTTATGTTTCATTTCAGCGTAAGTTTTCATTTTTTTTTCTTTCATTGCTCTGTCCCCACTGCCTAGAGCAATGCCCAGTGCATAGTAGGCTCTCAATAAATATTTGATAAATGAATTAATAAGTAAATGATGATTACACTTACTTTCCTTTGGTTTTTGAGATTGGGGCACCTAACAGAAATGAGACAGAAACAAGAGTCTTTTCCCAATGTTAAAAAAAGAAAAAAAGGACCAGCCATGGTACAAGGGTGATTAAACCCTTCTATATGAACAGTTAAAGGGGAGCAAAAGTAATCCCTGCTGGGTTTGTTTTTCATAAACAGGAAGATGTCTAGGTGAGATTGTTTATAAACTTTTCCCATGGGTTTATACAATTTGAATGAGTGGTATTTGAATGCATGGTTGTAAATGATCCCTGGTAGTGCCAGTGGTTAAGAGCTCTGCTGTTAACCAAAAGGTTGGCAGTTTGAATCCACCAGCAGCTCCTTGGAAACCACGTGGGGCAGTTCTGCTCTGTCCTATAGGGTTGCTATGAGTCGGAATTGACTCGACGGCAACGGGAATAGGAAGTGATCAGCGAAGTGGCTTGAGGCAAGTTGTGTGATTTTAGAGGAGTTTGGAAGTCATGGCATGGTGTGTGGAAGACAGCTGCCGTTGAGCATACACCCTCAAATTGAAGAGGGGAAAGTTAAAACTCGGTACCAGCAAATGTTGTGCATGCTATGTAGAAGTCAACCAGAAAGTGAATTTTGAGAGGAACTTAGTTAGGAAGAAGAGGCAGCCTTTAGACTGTGACTTCAGAATGTGAGGGAATGGATAGCTTTATTAATGGGGATTAGGAATTAATATGACTGAAAGAAATATTAGTTATATTAGTAAAATTCATTGTGAAGTAGTATTTTAAAATTTTAAAACCACTTTCTTATACATTATTTGTCTACAAAACAAGACGGTTTTAGGCAGAGCAGGTATTATTTGTATTTTATAGAGGAGGGAGTAGGAGCCTAAAAGTTAACTGAGTTGTCCAGGTTTATGTGTTTAGCAGGTCAGAGTCTGAACTAGAACCTCGGACTTCTGACTTTAACATTTCCCCACTTTTTTAGGCTGTTATCACTTTGTCTTTTAACCCAAATGGCTAGAATACATATTGCTAAATGTTGCATCCTCCAGCCTTAAAAGGCCTTAGCTCTGAGTAGCTCATTCCTTACTGCGTATTAAGCATTGTCTAAAGAACCACACTTTCATGATCTCATAGCATTACTTTGTCTTTGAACTCTCAGCAGCTCCATTTTCCTGTTTCCCGCTTCCCCCCTTGATTTCATTCTGCACTTGACTGACTGATCACAATGTAAGCATAACAGGGCTCTTTCGGGAATCTAGTGTGCCAATCCACATTCTGTATTTTTTACTATCCAGGGATGCCATTCGGTGACGCCTCCATTTCATGTATTTGCATAGATATCAGAGGGTCAAATAGAGAAACCAAATGTACCTCTGGCCTCTGTCAGAGCTAGAAGTTCTTCAGTGACTATTACTGATACATGTAAATTATTTTAAAATGTGTTCTGAACATTTTTCTTTCCTTATCTTTTAAATATAGGCTCTGACTTTTCATATGCTATATTTTGCCTGTTACTTATAGCAGGTTCTGCTTGCTAGAAAGTTCTGTGTTTTCATTAACCATGGTATATTAGTGTATAAATAAATTGTGGGATGTCTTCTATTTAGGAATATAAAATGATCACATAGAGCTATAAACTTAGAATCAAAGGAACTTAGAGGCCATCCATTTCAGTTTCTAAGCCAGTGTTAGGAGTCCCCTTTGCATCACATTCCCTTCTATGTTCTTCAGACCACTGGCCGAATCACCCAATTTTTCAAGGGTAATTATGCTTTTGCAAGTACTGTTTTTTCTTTCTGGGATTCTTACAACTTTCCTTGCCCTTTCAGCTTTTCCTGTTTAATTCCAATTTATTCCTAAGATTTTAGCGCATATAATACCTCTTCAAGGAGGACGTTCCTGACATTGCCACCCCTTCCACCATTTAATCAAGTTCCTCTGTTACATTCTCTCATAGTTCAATATGCTGTTCTTAGTAGCATTTATGACAGAGTATATTTATAGATTGTGTGAGTTGAATGCTGTCTGTCTTCACTACTGGACAGGGAGTTCGATAAGGGTACAGTTAGTCACTGGCTGCTTATCATTTATCCTCAGTACCTAACATTGCCTGACATATAGGAATTAGTTGAGAAGTATTTGTTGAATCAATCAATAAATGAACATTTATGACAGATGGTCGAGGGTATGAATGTATTCGACAGATAAATAGTAATTCCTTACTAGATACTAGCCTCCTTCCCCTTTCTCTCCCTGTGTTTCTTCCTCCTCTTACCTCTCCTTCTGCATGTATCTACCATTGGAGAGACTGTCTTCCTTTTGTTAGACAGTTCTAATTATTGTTAGATCCTCTCTTTGTTGGAATGTGACTTTATTTCTTGATCTGGTTTTACTCTTGTAAGTGACATGAAGTAATTTATCAGTCCTACATATACCTGACAAAAACCTATTAGTATCTTTCTTAGCCTTTTTTCTGTCTCTTTAGTATCTGGCACTTAACAGTTATGACCATATCCCTTCTCTTGAAGCCTTTGTCTCTTGGCTTCCAGGTGTTAAAGGACAACACTCTATAGGTCTTCTGTGGTTTTGTATATTTTGTGAATGGAGGCACTGATTGCACTTTGGTTTTGAACTATCTTTTCAAGGATATTTATATAGTAAACAACCTTGGAAGACAGCTAATGTGCCCATTATCAAAGGTTTGGTTCCTTAAACTCAGGGTTCATCTTCTCTCACACAACCCACTGTGTGTGCAAACATCTGTCTGGACACATCTGCATCTTCACCTCTGTGGGTCTTAGGGGAAAGGGAAATTGATACAAACATATTGATGCATTGCTTGCTGTGCTGTGACGAATAAAGTCCTTTGTCTCTGACGCATGAGTCTTGTGCCTTTTACCAGCATTCATGAAACTGTGGTAAGGTTAAAATCTATGTCCTTCAAAATTCTTGACACAAGGATAATATAGTATCTTGGTTCTCCTTGCTTAATTGTATTTGTTCCTCTCCTCAAACACTTTTTTTACTTGTGCCTTAGATATACCAAGAAAAACAAACCTGTTGCTATTGAGTTGATTCCAACTCATAGTGACCTAATAGAACAGAGTAGAGCTGCCCCATAGGGTTTCCAAGGCTGTAATCTTTACTGAAGCAGACTGCCACATCTTTTTCCTGCAGAGTGGTTGGTGAGTTTAAACTGCCAACCTTTTGGTTAGCAGCTGAGTGTTTTAAGCACTGAGCCACCAGGGCTCCTTGTCTTAAATATAGGTAGTATTTAAGGTTATGTTCTTGATCCTCTCCTTTCTGTTTGAATGATCTAATCAACCATATGTTTATATTTCTGTCTTCTTTTGAGAGCCAGACTCCAAATAGGCTACCTTCTGACCATTTCCCTAAAGATATTTTAATGATGCCTAACATTTCTAACGGAAACCCTGGTGGCGTAGTAGTTAAGAGCTACAGTTACTAACCAAAAGTCCGGCAGTTCAAATCCACCAGGCGCTCCTTGGAAACTCTACGGGGCAGTTCTACTCTGTCCTATTGGCTCGCTATGAGTTGAAATCAACTCAACAGCAACAGGTTTTTTTTTTGTTTTTTTGTTTTTAAACATTTCTGAGGAGCCGTGGTGGTGCAGTACTTAAGAGCTATGGCTGCTAACCAAAAGGTTGGCAGTTAGAATCTACCATCTGCTCCTTGGAAACACTATGAGACAGTTCAGCTCTGTCCTACCAGGTTGCTATGAGTCGAAATCTCCCCAGTGGCAACGGGTTTGGTTTTTGGTTTTAAGATTTCTAAAACTAAATTCAGTATAAGTTTTCTTAACCCCCATTTCATACTCCATTATTCACTATTTCTATTAATGACACTGTTTATTTCCCTCTTATTGTTCTAAATTTCAGCACTAGCTATTTCCTCCTCCTTTTTTCTCTACATATGGTAGATGTTCCACAAACTTTTTTTTTTTTTTTTTGTTAAACTGAATAGCTCAGGTTTAACGTCATAAATTTAAGTCCTTTCGCATATTATTTGTCTTCAGATTCACATTCACTGCTGTACTGATTACTTCCATTACTTGTTTGAAAATGTCTCTTTTCGAATGGCACTCCAAAATTTAACACAGTCCTCCACACAATACAAAGTACATTGGGAGTGTACACATTCCAGATTTGTATAGTGGACTTCTGTTTAGTTGCTATTTGTCTTGAGCTTGTGTGCTACTAGAAATCATAGATTTTTTTCATAGATTACTCTTAAGACAGATTTCCATATTTTATATGTCTACATTAGGTGTTTTTTAATGCATTTTTTATTGTGGTGAAAATATACACAACCAAACATGCTAATTCAGCAAATTCCACATGTATAATTTAGTGACATTGATTACATTCTTCATATTCTTCAACTATTCTCGCTATCCTTTTCCAAATTATTCCACTGCCATTAACATAAACCCAGTATCCCCTAAACAAACACTCCCTTTTTCCCTTTCCCTGCTACCTCTGGTAACCACTAAAATTTTCAGTTTCTTTATATTTGCTTATTTCATGTAAGTGAGATCATAGAATATTTGTCCTTTTCTGACTGACTTATTTAGCTCAGCATAATGTTCTCAAGGATTATCTATGTTATGGAATGTATGAGGACTTCATTTCTCTTTATGGCTGAGTAATATTCCATTGTATGTATATACCACATTTTGTTTATCCATTCATCTGTTGATGGACATTTTGGTTTTTCCCACATTTTTAGCTATTGTAAAAAGTGCTGCAGTGAACATTAGTGTATAGGTTTACATTAGTTTTTGAATCTACATGGAGAACTTTACTCTTATTTGTGTGGTATTTCATCTAGTTGATTTTGGTCCACTAGTAATATCATAACTTTAAAAGTATCTGGTTTGGACACAGTTACCTTGTACAAATCAGATATACATGGTGTTTTTACTTTCAACATGTAAAACTCAAAATAACTTTTTCTTACTAAGATTAGAAAAATAGAATTTTGTGATTATGATGCTATTTTAAAATAATGTAAAACAAGTTATTCTCTTAAAATATTGTTTAAATATAAGATCAAGTTAAGCCAATCTTATTCCCATATGTACTGTTTTGAAAATAAGTATAGTTTTAATTTTTCTAAATTTTCATAAATTAAAAATCATTTTATATTTTACCCATTAAATATTAGCTACTTTTGATCATTGTTGTAGCACAATTACAATTTTAGTCTCTTGAAATTAACAGTTAAATTGAGGGAGGGGGTAGTTTTTGTTCTTGATTAAAACATATCAGGAAACACACACTGTTATTGCTTTATTCAGAATTGGTTGGTTAGAATATGATGAATTGTTCAGGAGTTTATAAAAAATGGAGACACTATTTTGCATTGTACATTTTAATTTATAGAGAATGTCTTACATTTCAAAAAATTCTCCTCAGAATGCAGAATTAAGTGAATTGCCTTGAAGTTATGATTTTAGTATTTTTGACAGGACACATGAATAAGAATGCTTATATATTGTAGCAATTAAAGACAATTCACATTTGTGGTTTGGGCATAAATGTGTAAAAATTATACCCATCTATCTTATTACATTTCCTCTCTCCTCCCTGAGGACTTTACTATGTACTTTATCTGTAATTGTTGCCAGTTTTCTATCACGTTCCCACTGGGCTTCTGGTGCAAAAAATCTTATCCTCTTGATGACAGAGCTTGCCTGAATGATTTCATGCTCCTAACATTTTTGTTCACGGGAATTAGGGGCAAAATGTAACTACAGCTGAACAGAGTCTATTTTTCTAATTTTGGGGTTTAGGCTCTGTTATTGGAACTAAATGAAGAGATGCAGGTGTTCTCCAGTTCAAGCCCTTTGGGAGTTTTGATGGTAGATGCTTGAAAAGAAAATGCATGTGTTTCCAGAGTCAAACAGCAGCTGTAAGACAAGGATTTATGTTTTTCTCAGAACTTTGGGATTTCAAAATGTTACATTTAATCACAAGCACAGAAAGGGGAGCAAATGTTAAAGATGTTACGCATAAAAGCAGGTTTACTGATCCCTTTACCATACGAGCTAGTTGTGGGAATATAGGAATAAAGTGATTTTTAATCGTAATATAAACAATTTCTAAAGGATTATGATAGTTGCCAGGACATGGCCTTTCTAGAACATCGCATTTATAGCACAGAGAATTTTTATCCTACTAATTACTTTAAAAAATTTCCCATTTATATATACACATGCGTGTACATACATGTATACACACACTTACAATGAAATGTTAGGTAAAACGTTTGTGAAACACATTTTGATAACAGCTTCTTTTGAAAAAACTTAATATCTTACTGTAAAAACAGCACTATTTTCAAATACAATAGATGTAAATTCCTATCTAGAATAATATATATTTTAAATATATATATTTAAATATACATATTTAAAAAAATTTTTTTCAAATAAACTACTTTGTTTTTTGGTTGATTCTCAAATTCATCTTTATTATAGTCAGGAATATTTTTCAGTATTTCTTTGCCATTCTCATGCTTGTTTTGCTTTTTTATTTTTTAGTCTGATCATTATTTATTCATTCATTCATCCAGCAAATATTTATTGCAAGTTTTCTGTGTGTAGAAATATAATGATGTATCAAAGACTCTATTGTAAAGAAACTTCTAATATATTGAGGAAATAGGCACGTAAACAACCAAGGCTAAAAGAATAATTGAAACACTTTGTCTTGGGTTCAGCTTCATCCAATGTAAACTGTATTACTTTGAGCAAGTCAACCTCTCTGAGAATAGGTTTCTCATCTGTAAAATAAAGATATTCTTAATCTGCTTGCTGGGATTATTATGAAGATTAGATTAAATACTATATCACAAATACATTTCAAACTATAAAACACAATGCAAATTTTGAGTATTACTTATTGTGCCTAAATAGTACCCTTTATTAATCATTTAATCAATCAAAACTTAAGATTTTTCTCTTTGAGTCCTTTCCATTCCTTCCTTGTTCTCTTTTTTTCAGCTAATCCCTATCCACTTTAAATTTTTCCTCGAGTCTGCTCTCTAAACCTGTGGGTGTGCAGTTCTGAAGCTAGGGGCAAATCCTATACCTAGTCCCAGAATCTAACCTCCTTCCAGATTGAACCATCTCCTAGAAGCCATGATTCTAGGGGTCAGGAACAGTTTCAATAGCAACAGGAAATTAGTTTGCTTGTTCCTTTGAAAAGGTCCCAGTTTCTGGAGGGAAGCCAGAGGGAAAAATCCCTTGAGCCTTGTGGGCAACCAGTTGTTTTCAACATTTATAGCACAATGTCAAAATTTTTGCATATTTTACTTCTTCAGTAGTAAAAGTAAACTCTTCATGAAGTAAAGAAGTAGTAGCTTCATTAATAACTAGTAAATTAGTGTGCAAGGAGTATGTCAGGTTGTAATAGACTGCAAGTGAACTTCACCGTAAAATGTGTAATGTTTTATAATTTACCAAAAGTATATTTTTATATGATCAAAACCTTTCATTATTACTTCAGTTTATTTTATATTTTAGAAAATGATATAAATCTTTAAAGTGAATTTTATTTTTGCAGCTCGAATTTTGCATTTAAAGTCCAATAATAGTAACTTTGTGCCCTGTCCAGATTTTGAAGTTGACTGTATAGTAGTTTTCATATTGGCTAAAAGAGAAGACTGGGAACCTTAATGAATCAGTGGCAGCTGATTCATAAAATACTCAGGGGTAATATTCATAGCAGTCTTTGCTGCCTGTTCCTTCCCCCACTTGTTTTGTTTCATCCCCTCTAGAAGACACAGCTTCACTTTGACAAACTTGATTTCACAGAGCTTTTGCATCCTTTTTAATAAGTACAGTATACATATGAATCATTGTTATACCATTGCTTTGTTTTTAAAATAAATGAGAGTCAGTTGTCCATTAATGTGTGAGAGTTTAAGCAGTTTTCTTTGGAGCATGTTTTTGTTTTATTTACATTTGTCTCCCTCTTTTGCCCTTACTCCTCCTCCTCCTCTCTTTCCTCTTTGCTTCCTTCCCAATTATCACTCCCTTTTAAGTACCACCACAGCACTTTAACCATACTACACTGTAAACTGTTATAACTGTTTATGAGATTCTTCCCTCATGAGGCTGGAAGTTCCTAAGGGCAGAGACCATGACTAGTACATGGTAGGTATTCAATAAATATAGGATGATCCAAAGGAAATGATAAGTTTGCCATTTGGGCATATAGCCTTATTGTATACAGGCCTACATCATTTGATTTCTAAATTGCTCTGTGTGAAAAAAAAAAAAAAAATGTAGCCTGGCTTCAGCCTATAAATAAATTAAGAAAAAGATGATAGAATCCTTATTCTCATACAGATATAAAATCAACAAATGTTAAAGATTTTATTTAACCAACTCATTATTAATAAGGGAACCAAGCAGATGTTAACAACCAGTTCAAAGGAGACTTTAAAAAACATCCATTTATAGATCAGGAATACTGAAATAAATTTGGAAATGAACACAAAACTAGCTTCTTCCACAATGGGGGTGAGAAGTCAATTGAACTTCTACCAGACAGACTATATTTGCATGCTTATAGTCAAGAATTACTTTACATTTCTATCAATTATCTACAATTCAGAGATTTGTAAAATAGCTCAAAGGCAATGAAAGATGCAGAACCACCATAGAATCATACTCAGATAACCTGTAAGGGTGTGCTCTAAACATGTAGAGCTCTCCATTGAAGCACACGTTTTTCCTTACAAGACTTACTAAATGTCAGATGGCTAGGCTATTTTTAGCTGTGGGTGGTTTAAATATAGAGGCAGTTCAGAAGAAGTAATTTTGTGAAGCTAAGGTTCAGTGCATAGAGGGAGAACTAAGGAAACATTACCACCGGCAGAGGGCAGTGATGAAGTAACAGTTTCTTCATGGACAAAGGAGGAAGTATTGATTGTTGAATAATTCTGGGATATTCTATAGACTGTAACCTCACTTTGACTTTTGAAATTTTGTCATGTTAAGTTCTCTTCAGCCTGTACCTTTGTCAGTTTCTGCAGATTACCAGAATAAGTCATTTTTTGTTTTGTTTTTTTGTTAAATAAGTAAATATTCTAACTTGGTTTTTCCTAAGTAAAGAATATATAACTTGTTAAAACACTTTCTTGTGGAAAAGTATTCATAAAACAAATATGTCAGAAGCTTTAGGCATTGAGGATTATATGTATATCTGTAATTTTTATTTTGGTGGTTAATTTCTTCTGTTGTATTTTTATGAGAATTAAGTACTTTATGTAGTATTTCCTAAACTGTAAGAAACCTTTCTTCAAATGTAAAAATTACATGTTACCTAATTTGCTCCACTTAAAAGGTGGAATCTGAAATACTTTGAAAATATTTGCAAGAATATAGTAGACAAAGTTGTATAAAATTTAGTTACAGATGAATAACAACAAAAACACAAGTACACTATAGGAAAATCACCAAAGGACACAAAAGTAAGAAATACAGATGAACAAGAAACACATGAAAAAATTCAAACTCACAGATAGTCTAGAATGAATATTAAAACAATAATAAGGAACTATTTTTTACTTGTAAAATTGATAAAGACTTAATAAATGAAAAAACTGAAAGCTGTGAAATGTATATAGCAAGATGAGCATTTTCATAAAAGTCTGGTAGGACTATGAATTGGCACGACCTTGCCAGAAACCAATTTAGCAAAAATTATTAAGGACGTTAAGAGTGTTTATGCTTCATAATCTCACTTTGGAGACTATGTCCAAAGGGAGTAATCTAAAATGCATTTAAAAGACTTGTATTTAAAGTATAAAACAAGGCAAAAAACCCAAACCCATTGCCGTTGAGTTGATTCCAACTCATAGTGACCCTATAGGACAGAGTAGAAGTGACCCATAGGGTTTGCAGGGGGTGACTGGTGGATTTGCACGGCCAACATTTTGGTTAGCAGCTGAGCTTTTAACCACTGTGCCACCAGAGTTCCATTTAAAGTATAAAGATACTCATATCAGCTTATCTATAATAATCTCAAATTTCAATCATCTTTGTTGTCCAGTAGTTGGCAAATTATAAAATAAATCAGAGTGTATCTGTACAAGGCCATTTTTTGAAACCAGACAATAGAGTATTTAATGTCATAGAAAATGTTCATATTAAAAGCTTACATGAAAAAATACTAGTATAATCCTACCTGTAATAGGATCCCAGTTTTGTAAAAATTCTCTTCAAATGCATATGAATATATTCATATATTCATGAATTATATTCATAGAAAAATTACTTTTAACAGTAATTATCAATGCCTGATGGATTATAAGTCATCTCCCTTTCATATTTGTACTCTTCTATGATATTTGAATTTTGTGCAATTTTGTACAAAATATTATTTTTAAATATTTCCAAAATGCTTTTTTCTAGTATGGTGTTTTGCTCACAGTACACATTCCTGCACACTGATTCTTACATAATAATTAATGTTTAAGTAAAATTTCACTTTGAAAGAACATATGTGCCTTGATAGCCACAGAATCCACAGCTCAGTTCTTAAAGATGCTTTGTGGGTCTTAAGGTATATCTGAATAAAATACCATGTTTTAAGATAGCATAATTTGCATTTCTCTTTAAATGGTTTTAGTCTAGTGACTTAAATGTTTAATATGCCTTTTGTCCTCATATAATTTGTTTCCTAGTTATAATTTAAATTTATTTTCTAAGTGTAATAGTTGGAATTGTTTTTTTCTCCTGAAGTTCCCACTATATATGATTAGGTCAGAGGAGCAGGGATTAGAAGCCAGGACCATTCCCTCCTCTGAAGCCTTTGCCCTTCATTTTACATCTGTTCACCAGCAGCTCTTGTATCATTGTGTGTGTTCTTGTTTCACTCTTTAATAGTTAGCTACTCACATGCTGTTCCTATGTTCTCTGAGTCGAGGCTCTGAATATCTGCAGTATCAGCTTGGATCCACCTTGAGCCCATGCACAGATTTTTGCACACAGAAGGTAGATGCTAAATGCTTTTTGAAAGGATTTCTGGATGAATAAAACATTTTGAAAAACACTTTTCTATAGAACACATCAAGGCTGTTTAGTTAAAGAGCACACTACAAAATACCCCACCCCCGCAAAAAAAAAGCTTGCAAAGCAAGTAGAAACCAGTGCGAGTGTTCCTTGCTTTAACCAGCCCAGCTCTTCATGGTTCCCCACCTCAGAACATTTGCACATGCTGTTTCCTTGGCTAGAGACACTTTCTCCTCCCACTCTTTTTGCCTTTTTACCACCTATTGATCCTCTAAATATCAGCTTGAACATCACTTCCTCAGCAGAGCCTCTCCTGATCACTATTCTCCAATATTCCTTCTTAGCGTTTACTGTAGTTTGCAATTGTACATTTTCTTGTGGTTCTTCAGTTCAATTTTTTGAAAAAATAGAGAATTTTTTAAAAGTTTAGAAAAAAAACCCAACTATTACATTTATAAAATAAATTTAAATTATAACTAGGAAACAAATTATAGGGGAAAAATGGCATTTTGAACATTTAGGTCACTAGACTAAAACCACTTTCTCTTGGAGCTTAGCATCTACTGGAGGAGAAAAGAAAATTTTTCTTTCTTTTTCTTTTTTTTTAAAAAATCGTTAGTCAACTATCTGGGATAGTGCAAAAAAGAAAACCTTCAAAGAATTATGATCTAAATGTTCACTTGAAAGATAGCTCTTTGCATTTCACCAGAGAGGACATTCAGATGGCCAACAAAACTCATGAAAAGATGCTCAGCATCATTAGCCTTCAGAGAGATGAAAATCAAAACTGCAGTGAGATACTGTTAAACTCCCACTAGGATGGCTAAGATTTAAAAAAACAGAAAATAACAAATGTTGGTGAGGATGTGAGGACATTGGAACCCTCATGTATTGCCGGTGGGAATGCAAAATGGTATAGCTCTTGTGGAAAATAGTGTGCCGGTTCCTCAGAAAACAAAATATGGAACTACCATATGACCCAGCAATTCCACTCCTAGGTATGTACCCAATAGACTTGACAGCAGAGACTCAAAAAGAGACATGTACACCAGTGTTCACTGCAGTACTATTCACAATAGCCAAAAGGTGGAAACAACCTAAACAACGCCCATCAACAGATGAATGGATAAACGAATGTGGTACACACATACAATGAAATACTACTCAGCCAGTAGGAGAAACAAAGTCTCGATATGTGCTATCGTATGGATGGAGCTTGAAGACATTATTGTAAGTGAAATGAGCCATTCATAAACGGACAAATATTGTATGATCTCACTTATATAAAAAGACAAGAAAAGGCAAATGTAGAGACCAAAGTTTATTAGTGGTTACAGGGGGCAAGAGGAAGGGGGGAAAAGGGTTAACGGTGATGGAAAAATCGCATTGATTAAGGATAGGTTTGCACAGCTAATTATTGTAATTGTTATAAGGTATACACATGTAAAAAGTTGAACTGGCAAGATGAGTGTTAGATGTATTTACAACAGTGACAAAAATAAAATAAAAGAGTAGCTTTTGAGGCTGCTTATGTACAACCAAGCACCTCATGGGATTTGTTTCCTTGGTTTGGAGGTTTAGTGTTCTGGTTTCATGGGACATCCCAGTTAATTGGCCTAATTACGTGTTTAGAGCTTTTGTTCTACCTCCTAGTTCATTGCATAGTTCCTGGGGTCTTAAAAGCTTGCAGGCAGCCATCCAATGTACAACAATTGGTCTCTATTCACCTGGACCAACAGGGGAAGAAGAAGAGTCAAGAATAGAAGAAAGATATGAAATGTGTAGCTAATTGCCTCTATGAACAGCTGCCTCCTTTGCCATGACACCAGAAGAATTGGATGGTTCCTGGCTACCATTACTGAACATTTTGATCGAAGAGTCCGTAGAGGAATCCTGATCAAAAAGGGGAAAATGGAGAACAGAATTTCAAATTCTCATGGACTCTAGAATTTCTGGAGCCATGGAGGGTGGATGAAACCCTGAAACTATTGCTGTGAGATAATCTTTAAATCTTCTAAACCAAAAATATCCCCTGATGTCTTCTTAAAATTGAATAATAGTTTAGCTTAACTAGTAAGAAGGTCTGTCTTGAGCATTATGCTCTTTTAAGAACTACCTGTACGGGATCAAATTGATTACAGCAACTCCAACGATTAGATAGGAACCTTAGGGGACAATGAGTTTATGTAAATGGAAGAGGAACAACCCTTAAAAAGATAGGTAGAATAGTTGCACAAGTCAGTGTAATCAATGTCACTAAATTGTACATGTAGAAACTGTTGAATTGATGTTTGTATATTAACAACAAAAAAAACAAATAAAATTTAGGAGAAAAAAGATAGCTCTTTGAATATTTCAGTGCATTTTTACATGCAAAAAATATATTGTCATACTTAAAATCCAAGTCCAGTTTTTGAAATTTTGAAATTGAAATATTCTACACTTTAATGAAAACTAATAGGAGTTAATACCCTACAAATGATAGCTTTAAATAAAGTGTTTAAAGAAAAAAAACCCAATCAACTTGAATAATGTAAAAAACTGTGAAACTTAAGATAAAAATAGCTTTAGTTAAGAGAAAGGGAAGTTAAAAATATACTTTTATAGAGAACTTGAAAGGTATTGGCATTTGCAGGATATTAGACTTGACGGAAATGCTTCTTTTTCTTTATACCCTCATTTCCAAACAGATGAATTTTCTTTTTTTTTTAGTCAACCATTATTTATGATTATCAGCTATGATGAAGTTTACTTTTGGATTCAAGTAGAGAAATAAAATATTTTCTTGATGTAATTGGAAAAGAGTTGTAGAGGAACAGGAAGAAAAGTCAAGGATTTAAAGAGGATTCATTTCTGCTTGAGAGCATGAGATTTTCTGAAATAAAATTAATGAGTTGCAGTTGATGAAAGGCAGGCAGAGATTGGTGAATAATCTTTAGGGTAAGAAAGGAGATGATAGCCCAAAACCATCTCACAGGGTGATGGGCAGCTACTGAGTAGAAAGGAAAGAGAGAAGGAGGACTAAGCAATATTAAATTTGTAGTTATTAGGCTAGACTTTTTTTGTTTTTTTATATCAGTTGGATATTGTTATGTTTAAAATCCTATGTGGAAGAATACATATATTTTGAGAAGGAGAGACTTTCAAGATCAGTTTTAGTCCAGAAGGAAAGAATAAAGCAAACATTTTACATATGGTCAATTGAGTTCTTTAGAGTCAAGCAGCTAGTAAGTAGGAGAGCTAGTGGGTAGAAGAGTGGAAGGACTCTAGTGTTCCTGTTATTATGTAAATTAACTTAAATGGGCATTTTTAGGTGAGTAGGTAATTATCTTCGGTACCAGAACCTTGGAATATAATGATGAACAAGACCCCTTTACCTCTTCTTAGGGACTTGATAGTTCATTGATGAAGACATACAAGTAAGCAGACAAAAGGCAGCTAAAATGCTGCCATCGAAACAAAGCAGTATGAGTTCACATTGAAGGAAACCATTAACTCAGTCTTTGGGATTTGGGGAAGGATTTCTGGAAAAAGTTATGTTCAAAATGAGACGTTAATTATGAACCAGAGAAGAAACAGTGGGTTAAGTTTGGGGAAACCCCAAGGAATTTTTGTATAACTGCAATTAGAATGTGGTGGGAGCAAGAGATAAACCTGGTGAGATAAGCAAGGCCTCTCAGATTATGTTGCCAGATTCCATCGAGTAGGTTCCCACTCATAGCGACCTGTGTACAACAGAATGAAACACTGCCCAGTGGTGCACCATCCTCACAATTGTTGCTACGTTTGAGCCTATTGTTGGAGCCACGGTGTCAGTCCATCTCATTGAGGGTCTTCCTCTTTTTCACTGATCTTCTGCTTTACCAAGTACCATGTCCTTCTCTAGGGACTGGTCCCTCCTGATAACATGTCTAAAGTATGTAAGATGAAGTCTCTCCATCCTTGCTTCTAAGAAACATTCTGGCTGTACGTCTTCCAAGGCAGATTTGTTTGTTCTGGCAATCCGTGGTGTATTCAGTATTCTTTGCCAACACCGTAATTCAGAGGCATCAATTCTTCGGTCTTGCTTATTCATGTCCAGTTTTAACATGTATATGAGGCAATTGAATATATCATGGTTTGAGTCTGGCACATCTTAATGCTTAAGGTGACATTTTTGCTTTTTAACATTTTAAAGAGGTCTTTTGCAGCAGATTTGCCCAATGCAGTGTGTCGTTGATTTCTTGCTTGCTGCTTCCATGGGCATTGATTGTGGAACCAAGTAAAATGAAATCCTTGACAGTTTCAATCTTTTCTCCATTTATCATGATGTTGCTTATTGGTCCAGTTGTGAGGATTTTTGTTTTCTTTATGTTGAGGGGTAATCCATACTGAAGGCTGTAGTCTTTGATCTTCATCAGTAAGTACTTCACGTCATCTTAGCTTTCAACAAACTCAGATTATGAAGGGATTTAAAAGCAGTGCTTTGGGCCCAGTTCATTGAGGTTCAAACCCCTGCTGAGAATTTCCATTTCTAACATGTTCCCGGGAAGTTATATGTAAGAATTTCCTGGGGATCTTGTTAAAATGTAGATCCTGATTCAGTATATTTGATGTGGAAATGCAAATTTTCAGTCAGGAACTTATTAGAAATGAAAATTGAGCAGGGGTTCTAACCAGACTAAACTAGTTTGAAGCCCCGCTTAAAAGTCACTTTGAATGTTTTGGACTGAGTGCCAAACTGTGCTTTAGAAACCAGTTTAGTCATCCTTGTGGATGAGGATAAAAATCCTGGAGAATGGAGATCAGTTAGGAGAATGTTTCAATGAAAGACATGGTAATGTCAAGGGAGAGAATTACACAGATGTGTTGGAATCAGTAGTTGATGATTAACTGAATAACGGCTAAGGAAGGGGTATGATTGGCAAGCACTCAGTGTTTTGGTTTGGAGAATTTGCTAAATAGTAGAGGGCTTTCACTGAGATAAGGATCAAAGCAACAAGAACCAAGTTTTATTTAGGGTGATAGAAGCTGTTGGTGTGATAATACTAATTTTTTAAAAATCCTTCTTATATGGCAGATATTATTCCAAGCATTTTACATAGAACATTGTTCAGCTCTAGAACTCATACTCTTAACCATTACACCAAAGAGGACAGGGTTTGGAGAAAATCACACCCTAAATAATTGAGTATTCAGTTCATTGAATTCATTTAATTTTACTCATTGACTGCTAGCTGCACGGAAGACACTGCTAGAAGCTGGTGTAAAGAGATAATCAGTACAGAGCTTGGTCAGGTAATAGAGGCATACACACACAGCTGATTCTAAAAGTAATCTTGACTTTAACAAATGCTGTAATTCATTGGTGGGAAAGTGCTAAAAACAAAAAAAAACCCAAACCCGTTGCCGTCGAGTCGATTCCGACTCATAGCGACCCTATAAGACAGAGTAGAACTGCCCCGTAGAGTTTCCAAGGAGCACCTGGTAGATTGGAACTACTGACCTTTTGGTTAACAGCTGTAGCTCTTAACCACTACACTACCAGGGTTTCCTGGAAAGTGCTGCTATCTGAAAATAGGGTGAGTGGGGGAGCAATTAATTAGAATTGAAGTTTAGGGGGGTTTGAAAGATCTTGGGAGAGGTTTCTCAAAGAAAGATTAATATTTAACCTTTGAATGATGAAGATTGCACATGGTTTGAAAATTCTTATTGTATTCTTTTTGCAAATACTCACAATCAGGTTATATTGTTTTGCTTCAAATATTTGGTGATTATTAGTTCAAGACAATATTCTTACCAAAATGTAAAATGTAAACTTCTTGTTAAAATGTGTTTATGGTAAGGTGGTTTTCCTCTAACATATTTCAGTGTATTCAGATAACCGTTATTACAGAATCATATTTTAGAAGTATTATATTTAAATTATGATTATAAAATATAAAATGTTCGGAATATTTGTTATTGCTGTTTTTGTTTTCCAAGACAAACTTTTTTAATTAAAATAAATATTGGCATCATTAGATTATATTTATTATGTGGTTTAGCTTGGAGTTAATTATTAAGTAGAACTTGATTTTTAGCCTTAGAAAAAACAAATGCAGAAGTTAATAAAGCTTCTTTATTGGATTCATTGTTAACAAAGCATGGCAGAAGTCAGCCTGTGAAAGGGATGACTTAACACAACTGTTGATGCATTTGGAGTGAAACATCTTTATCAAGTTAATACAAGAAGCAGTCATGCCCTACTTGAATTACTCATTTATAATAGCTGAGCAGCAGCCTGCATGTGGACTTTGAAATCCTGGGAAAATAAGATGCCTACATACATCCAAATATCGAAAGCCTTTACTTTTCAGCAGCTGGAAAATGTTGAGCTCCGATGTCATCTACTAGGTTTTTGACTTTCAGGGAAGTGTGATCAATTTAATTACTGACTAGCTTTATCCATTACTTATAATGAGTATAGCCTCTGTAGTAACCTTTTGAAGTTTGTAGCTTAAAAGATCATGTTTAGATATTACATATTTAAAATTTATAAAAATTAAACACATGAGCCTACATGTTTTTATGTTGCTCAAGTTTACCACATACACATGTAGATTACTAAAAATATCAAGTCATTTTAGATATAAAAATAACATAAGCATTTAAAAAACATTTCAATATGGAAATTAATTTGCTTACTTTAAATAGTGTCTAAAAATGTGTTTGCCTCTAAGGGTCACAGAATATGCTCCACATATTGCTGTTCTGGTGTAAATTTTATACATTACATCCATTTGTGTGTAAAGTTTTCGTAATTTTACTAAAATACAGGCTCTCCTTTATTTGAATCATAACTACTTATAAACAAAGCAGCTAATTATGGTTGCTTATTTCTTGTTTGTCGTCTTTTTGCTTTTTTTTTTTTTTTTTGGATGTCTGGTTCAAAGAGGATTTTTTAGAAAATACCATGGGGTGATATTGCATAGCTAAAAAAAGATTAATATTATATGAAGGAAGAAATGTGTCTGTAACTTTGATGCTGTTAATCTTGAATTCTTAACTCTGAAACCCAGTCCTTGAGTAATTGGATCTCTCATTGATTTTTTTCTTAATCTTTTAAATGATTGCATCCATGGGCACTGAGTGCTTTCGTATTGATTGTCTATTGCGTGACTGCATCGCTTCAAAGAGGGTATCATCACTCACATTATAAATGAAGTGAGTTTGTTTATTATTATTATTTATTACAATACTTTCCCAGCATGTGACAGTAAAATGACTGTTCTAACAAAATTAGTATATTGTAACAATATTGAACAGATGAAAATAAAATTGAGGAGGGCACCATGTGGGCTGATACATAGGCAACATTGTTGATATTGACAGGTTTCTTGTATTTATTTATTTATTTTAAATATTTTGTATTTTTGTTGAAAGTAAGGCCAGTTTCATTTTTAAGTTGATGTGTTAGAAATATTTGCAGTTTTAAAAGGGTAAGATATCATTGTTGGCAGACAATTGATGATCCACATATTTAGATACATTATGCTGGTGACATACTGATAGCATAGCTGAGCAGTAGAAAAGAGTTATGGAGATGTATCAGAAGTTAATATTATCACTAATACATATGACAGGTCCATATTGATAAGCCTATAAACAGTATAAGTGGAAAATAGGTAATGAAAGACATATACTTTGAAATGTGTTATACAAGAGGTTGAGTGATGGATTTTTTTTTGTTTGGTAGAGACCAGCTCAAATTTGAAAGAAAGGAAGAATGTGAGTAGTCATAAGTCATGTTCTAACAAAAGCAACAAAACAAGTGTGTGTGTGTGTGTGTGTGTGTGTGTGTGTGTGTGTGTGTGTGTATAAAATGTAAATATTTACTGTATTTTTACTCAAATAATGTGCACTGTCTTACGTTTGTTTGCTGGCCACGCCCTCCCCCTGCGAAGTGTTTTCGTAAGCATGCTATGCTAATTCTGTTTTTACATCAACATATGGAAGAATTGGCATGGCTGTGCTTATGAGGGGGTATTAATACTAAAAATCACTTTAAACTTGATTCACTTTCTTTTTTTTGATGGTTTTAATTATGTATCCATATATTACTTCTATACATATCAGTTTTGTACAAGACCAGGGCAAGAGTATGAAAAGCCATATATTGTTTTAGTAGCCATAAATTTTTAATAACCTTTTGATCGCTAGAAATAAGGACAGATTCAACATAATGATAGAAAAATTATTTTGAAAGTATATGTCTGTGTGTTTCTATACAGACACACACACGCAAACACACAGGCATGTTGGCAGTGGTAGGTATTTCAGTGGTAGAATTCTCACCTTCCATGTGAGAGACCTGGGTTCCATTTCTGGCCAATACACCTCATGCGCAGCCATCACCTATCTGTGTGTGGAGGCTTTTGTGTTGTTATGTTGCTAAACAGGGTTCAGAGGAGCTTGTAGATGAATTCACTAAGTTGGACTAGGAAGAAAGGCCTGGTGATCTACTTCTGAAATTTAACCAATGAAAACTGTGGATCACAACAGTCATAGAGGTGGTGCAGGATTGGGCAGCTTTTCATTCTTTTGCCAATGGGTTGCCGTAAGCCTGCAATGTCAGCTAACAGCAGCATATGTATATATACGTACATAGATTTATATACATACATATTTATATGCACAAATATATGTACATGCATCTCCTTCATTCTTATTTCTAGTATTACTACAGTGTACCATTTTTTCCAGTATATAAAATAATGCAGAAGAACTTGTGCTGTGTATAAATATGAATGAAAATTTTCATCATGGTTTAATCTTCATTTTGTCTTAAAAACAAATAAAACCTTAACTTCTCAAAGTGTGAATGCATATTTATTCAGGGACAGTGATAAACAGTAGTTTCAGCATAAATTTTTATATATGTGTCTTAGTTATCTAGTGCTGCTATAACAGAAATACCACAAGCGGATGGCTTTAACAAAGAGAAATTTAATTTCTCGCGGTCTAGTAGGCTAGAAGTCTGAATTGAGGCCACCAGCTCTGGGTGGGGGGTCTTTCTCTCTGTCGGCTCTGAAGGAAGATCCTTGTCATCAATCTTCCCTTGGTCTAGGAGCTTCTCAGCTTAGGGATCCCGAGTCCCAAGAATGCACTCTGCTCCTGGCACTACTTTCTTGGTGGTAGGAGGTCCCCATGTCTCTGCTCACTTCTCTCTTTTTTATCTCAAAAGAGGTTGGTCTGGGATGAAACCTAATCCTGTAGATTGAGTCCTGTCCCATTAGCATAACTGCCACTAATCCCACCTCATTAACATGATAGAGATAGGATTTATAACACATAGGAAAATCACATCAAATGACAAAAATGGGGGACAGTCATACAATACTGGGAATCATGGCCTAGCCTAGCTGACAGATATTTTTGGGGACACAATTCAGTCCATGACAGTGTATTTATTGGAGAGGGATGGATGCTTGTAAAGTGGTTTCTTGTAATCATGGGGAATATATTTCTAAACAAATTCAGACATTTTTAGACTTTAGATCATAAGTTTTTAAATCAATGTAAAGCTTTTATAGGGTTTATTTATGCTCATTGACCAGAAATTCTGACTTGAGACGTGATTTGGATTTTTCTGGGTTTTTTTTATCCCGTTGAAAAAAATCGGAAAGATTTTGATTTGGTGAACATTTCATTCTGATTAGCACTTTCTGAGTTGTGTATGGGAGCTCTGCGCTGCTTTTTGCCAGCTATTGGAACTTTGTTCTTTTTGATAGATATCAACTTTGCAATATTTGCAGTAGCCTTGACCCCTTTAATTGTGTTTGTAACTTAAAATTAGGAAACTTGTCCAACTATTTTTGTTGTTAAACTTTTTTTTTTTTTTTTGGAAACAAATGTTCCATGTCTTAACTAGGTTTCTAAGAGTTTATATAACAGACATCATTATTACCTTCATATTGAGTAATAGTAAGATTATGTGCTGAATCATTCTTTTTTTTTAATGAAAATGTATTTTTAATCTTGATAAATGTTTAATACAAGCACTGAAACAGAACAGAAAAATATTAAGAAGTTATTAACAATCATCTGAAATACTATGACCTAGAGGTTGGCTGGGTGGCACATATGGTTCAGTGTTCGACTGCTTGCAGAAATATTGGTGGTTTGAATCCACCCAGAGGCACTTTGGAAGACAGGCCTTGCAATTTGCTTCTGAAAGGCCACAGCCTTGAAAGCCCTATGGAACAGTTCTACTGTGCATACATGGGGTTGCCATGATTGACATTGACTTGATAGCAACTAACAACAACAAGAGGTTAGCTACTGCTAATATTTTGCAAACATCTTTTTAGTTAACTTTCTTTGTATAGATAGATAAATATACAATTCTACATGAGTGATTTCGTACAATACGTCCTCTTCTGTACCTGTTTTTCTGCTTAAGAGTGTTTAAAAGTCCATGCCAACAAATAAAGTTTTTCATCCTCATTTTAAATGACTTTGTAGCATTGTGTTATATGGATATATTGGAATTAATATAATTAATATTTTTTGGTCAGTATTTAGGATTTTTCTAATATTGTACAGACATTAAAGAAGCTAATGGACTTGGTATCACCTTGCCTTCCTCTCCATTAGAAGGTTCTATACCTACACCTTTTATTACCTCTTTTATTGTTCTTACGTTGTTGTCATTTACAGATTAACTGCTCTGATTCCCTGTTGTATTTCTTTGGTTTTGGATAGTCCTTGAGAGTTCATTTCCTAGATTGGTATCTGGCTGGTACGATTCTGCATCCTAGATTCAGCCTGTGAGCTGAAGTTGGTTGTTATCAGATGGGAGGACTGCCTTTGATATTTCTTGTAAGTTTGGTTTGGATTTTACATAGTCTCTTAATTTCTGTTTATCTGTATATATCCTAATTTCACCATCATATTTGAACGAGAGTTTTGCAGGATATATTATTCTTGGCTGGCAATTTTTTTCTTTCAAGGTTTTATATATGTCATCCCATTGCCTTCTTGCCTGCATGTTTCTGCCGAATAATCTGAGCTTAGTCTTATTGTTTCTCCTCGTATGTGACTTCTTGTTTTTCATGATCTGTTCTCAGGATTCTTTGTTTGTCTTTGGTTTTGGTGAGTGTGATAATGATATCCCTTGGTGATTTTCTTTTGGGGTCTATCCTATATGGAGTTTGTTGAGCTTCTTGGATGGGCAGCTTTTCATCTTTCATGATATTGGGGAAGTTTTCTGTCAGCAGTTCTTCAGTGATCCTCTCTGTGTTTTCTGTTTTCTCCCCCTGTTCTGGAATTCCAATCACTCAAAAATTTTTGCTTTTGATTGTATCCCACATAATTCTCAGGGTCTCTTCATTTTTCTTTGTTCTTTTTTCTGAGTATTCCTCAAACAGGGTTGTATCCAAGTGTTTGTCTTCAATTCTGCTGATCCTGTCTTCCACCATTTCATATCTGCTCCTCAGCCCTTCTGTGACACTGTCCATTTCTGAAATCTTGTTGTTTATCTTTTGGATTTCTAATTGTTGTTTTTGTATAATTTCTAGTTGTGAATTTATTTTGGCATTTTGTTCCTGCATTATTTTCCTGAATTCTTCTATTTTTTGGTCTGTATTTTCCATGAATTTGTCTGCCTTTTCCATGAATTTGTGTATTTTTTCCACAGTTTTGTCTGCATTTTGCTTCAACTCTTGGATAATTCTGAGTATTTGAATTCCCTATCAGGTAGTTCTAGGGCCTTTTCTTCTACTGGAAAGTGATCTGGTGTTTTATTTTGGATGCCTACTGGAACCATCCTGTCCTGTTTTTGTAAATGTTTTGATATTGTCTGCTGTCTTCGGGGCATTCAGTAGTTATTTTTCTGGCTTATTGATTGTAGATTTGTTTGTTTCATCTTTTTTTTTTTTTTTTTTTTTATTTTGCTATGTTTGAGCAGGCGGGCTGTGTGTTCTTTGTTGTTTGCTCATCTGTGGGCACGATCCTTTTTGCCTCCTTCTCCAATTGGCAGGGTCAGTTGCTCAGATATGGTACAGCAGGGCAGATCTGGCTGAAGAGGAGTTGCTGGAATGGGTTGTTTGTGTCACTTACTACAGCCACCAGGGCAGGTCAGTAATCAGTGCAGGGCAGGTTCCACTAGACTGTGCCTGTGCTGCTTGGTGGTGTGATGTGAAGCTCATGGTGCAGGTATACAGGATGGAGGAGGTAGACTGTGATGTGTGGAGCTAAGATGGGTATTGGAGAGAGGAGAGAGGAACAGGAGCCAGAAACATACAAACAAAAAAGAGTGCTCGGGGAGCTTGCCGTTGGAGTGGAGAGATGAGAGACTGTGAAATGGAGGAAAACAAAAAGGGGAAGAAGAAGGAAAAAAAGAAAAGAAAAGAATGAATAAATAAAAATTAGAAAGAAAAAAGAACAGCAAAGCTCCCAGGGATCCCACCAGTGCGGCTACAATGTCTGCAGAAGTTGTTCCCAGGTGTTGAAGTACATTTTGGCTACGAGGCGTAGAGATATTCAGCACCAGGTATTCAGGGGACAGATAGAGAAGGAAGATATAGAGAGACAAGAAACTGAGTAATGAAGAAAGACAAAAAGGGAAAAAGAGGGAAAAGAAAACAAAACAAATTGAAAAAAAAAAAAAAAAAAGAACAAGAAAACCCCCCCCCAATAAAACAGGGAAAAAAGAAAAAAACATGAAATAAAAGAAGCCCTCAGGGAGCCCTCTACGCATCTGCACAAGCTGAGGGGGTAGGTCCCAAGCCAGGTAGCACTGCCTGGCCAGAACGGGCTCCCAACTCGAGAAAAGAAAAAGAAAACAAACAATTCAAAGCAAACCAACAAAAAAAAGCCCTGGGATCCCACCAGTGTGGCAGCACAGACCAGGAAGCAATTCCACACTCGAATGGAGCTCCACAGCCCCTCAAGAAGAAGCAAAGATGTCGCATGGAGCCAGGTATTTGAGCGAAAGGAGGGGGAGGTGGTGAGAGGTAAGGAAGAAGTGAAAAGAAGCGGGAAAAAGCAAGTCCAGCAGGCACTCAGGGAGTTTGGCCAGTGCGAGCAGGTGGAATCAAAGCAGCTGGTGCTTCCCGACGAAGAGACTGTGGCCATGGGGAGTAGGAGGCCGAGTGGGGGTGAAGAAGGGTGGGGGGTGGGAAAACGTATATTGCCAGTTACTGGTTGTTCTGTCTCCTGCTGGAAGCTCTGTGAAGCTGCTTTCTCATACCCGGTTTGCTGGTCTCTGATAGGAGTCCAGGATGGCGGATCCGTGCTGTGTTCGCTGATGGGGACCTCTCTTTGCTCTCTGTTCTCTGTCAGTTTCTTACTCCATTTGGTGCTTGGCTGAGTTCTTTATCTTCATTTGATGTTTAGGGTTTCAGGATTGCTGTTTTCTCTGTTTGGCTTAGTTTTTTGGATCTTCGCTGTGGAGGGACAGTGCGGTGCTTCTGCCTAGAGCACCATGTTGCTGGAAGTCCCCCAGTCCTATCTTTTGATATCCTTCCTATAGCTCTTTTCCCTGTAAGCAAACCAGCGTCTCTGTGTAGTGTGTGCGCATGTGTAAAACCAGGCAGAGCACAACTTTCCAGGGCTCTCTAGAGCATACTATCAGATCATATGTCATTTTTTGGGAAGCCCTCTCTATGTCCAGCTCTAAAATACTACCTGGGTTGCTTTAGTGGTTATTATACTTACGTGAGTAGCATATGTGACATTAATTTGCTGTATGACAAAGTGTAGGTCACTTATTCTAAGTAACTTTAAATCAAGTTTTGGAAAAGAATTTGTCAGTTTTTAAAAAAATATATTTTTCAGTAAAGTTTTTATTATAGAGTAACCAGTGGGTATTACTACTATGTAACTGCAGTATTGGAACACTGGCATGTTGGGTGTCTTGTCTTTTATATCCTAAGCAAATAATATTCGGAATCTGCTTAGACCTTTCTGAACTCACTGAGTAGTAGCTTTTTGAAAGTTGTTGCTGTATCCCAAATCAGTCTTTGAACAACCCTAATACGTGTTTAAGAGTACAGTTTGTCAGGTTCTTCCTACTTTGGCCTGCTGCTATGGTCTTCCATCCTGAAAGACATTTACTGAGAGAAATGGTGGGGTCTCCTTGCATTCTCTTATCACTTCTCCTTTCCTTCACTTATCTGTTCAAGAGAGATGCAAGAAAGAGTATTTGTATTACTCTTACAGAGCTGGGCTCAAACATCAACTGTATCATTGTTGTATGTTTGTCACTTATGTGCTATGTACCTTAAGTAACGGGAATATTAATAAGTAGTAGCCTACTGATTGCATAGTTTTATTGAAAGGATTAGATGGATTAATACAGTTGTCATTTCTTTATAAACTTTAAGTTCTGTGCACATAAGAAAATTATTAGCTTTTATTGAGTACTCTTTGATGTCTGGCGCTGTTTTAAGAGTACTGTCTTATTTCATCTTCACGATAACTATGGAATAGAAACTACTTAAAAAAATTGAAAGTGGAAATTGTAAATAATCTGTTAAAGGTGTTTATTATGTTACATGAGGAGGAACTCCAATTTGAAGTCCTTGGTTCTACCTATGTCAAAAGATTAATGAATGAATATACATTTGTGTTTTGTTTAAATAAAATGTTTAGGGTATAGATGTATTCTTTCTTATGATCCCTAACTTCGAATGATTTTTTTTTCCCATTACTTGAAACAATACTCAGAGTGTTAAATAATAGGGCTTCTACTCTAGTTCTGTCTCTCTGTAGCTCCTTACTCCAACTCTCTCTAAGGTGACTGAGTCTAAGAAAGCAGGGCCACCCAGATTTTTCTGCTTCACTTAGTCTGCTAGTAAGTAATTCTCCTAGGGTTTGAAGATCCTGAATTTTTCTCCCATTACTTCTTTGTCTAAGTCTCCATACTTTCCAGCCAGATTACTAGGGTTTGCTTTAGGTTAGTGCTCTTAGAATTTTGATGCTGAATATCATTGAAAGCTATTCTGTCTGAATAACATGATGAAAGGCTTTACTTTAATGTTCAAAACCAGTTGAGAAGAAAATGAGATAAAGAATGCATGATTATTTTTGCAAAATCGATTCTGGTGCAGACTCCCCTGTGACTCATACAGTGTTTTAACTTTATAACTAGCAGTATTTTCTTCACAGTGATACTACTCTTACAGAAATGGAGATGGCATTAAGAATGTAGAATGCTTCAAATATATTAAAAGCTGGTGGCTTCTAGGATCAGTGAGTCAAAAAGTGAAATTCCAGTAGTAATAAGATTTGGAACCAGCTGCAGAAACCCTGTGTACAGCTCCACATACAGTGCAGCTTCAGAGTGCGTGTTTCTTTTGTGTGGCCAGGTACCACTGGGTGTGACATAGTGACTGAAAAGAAACTTATCTTATACGTATCTCACTAAGGCTATCTACTATTCCATTTTCACTAATATCTATTCATTTGTCTTTATAGTTCTCCATAGCTTCTGAATAAATTTTGATGCTTGAATAATCCTAATTTGATTTATATCATTTATGACAGGGGTATAACATAGTGGTTAAAATCATGGGATTTAAATTCAGACTGATTCTTGAATCCATTATGTACTATTTGTGATCATGGGCAAGTATCTGGACTGTTTACTTAAAGTCTGTTTTCTTATTGGTTGTTCTTGTGTTGTTGGGTGCCATCAAGTCAATCCCGGCTCTTAGCAACTTGATATGACAGAGGAGAACTGCCTTAAAAGGTTTTCTTGGCTGTAGTTTTTATGGAAGCAAATTGCCAAGTCTTTCTCTCTTGCAGCCGTTGGGTGGATGTGAACCACCAACCTTTTGGTTAGCAGCAGAGTACTTAATTGTTTTGCTGCCAGTGCTCCTTTTCTTGTTGGTAAAATGGGAATAATAATAATATCTATCTCAAAGTTGTCATGAAGATTAAGTGAATTCATATGAATAAAGCATTTAGAATAAGATTTGGCACACACAAATGCTACTAGTTATCATTATAATAGGAGCCCTAGTGGTGCAATAGTTAAGCCCTTGGCTGCTAACCAAAAGATCTGTAGTTCGAACCCACCAGCTGTTGTGTGGGAGAAAAGAAGTGGCGATCTGCTCCCATTAAGATTACAGCCTCGGAAACCTTATGGGGCAGTTCTGCTCTGTCTTATACGGTTGCTATGAGTCGAAATTGACCACACACAATAACAACAACAACCACAACATCATTATAATGGCAAGAGTTTTTGACTGGACGTTCATTAGCCATTAGAGAAATGCAAATCAAAACTACAGTGAGATGATATCTCACCCCAACAAGGCTGGCATTAATCCAAAAAACACAAAATAATAAATGGTTGGAGAGATTGTGGAGAGACTGGAACACTTATACATTGTTGTTGGGAATGTAAAATGGTACAGCCACTTTGGAAATCGATTTGGCGGTTCCTTAAAAAGCTAGAAATAGAAGTACCATACGATCCAGCTATCCCGCTTCTTGGAATAGATCCTAGAGAAATAAGAGCCGTCACATGAATAGGTATATGCACACCCATGTTCATTGCAGCACTGTTCACAATACCAAAAAGATGGTCTTCCTTATTCATTGTCCAGCTTTCACATAGGAGGTAATGCTAAGTAATGATTCTCTACAGACAAAAACAGGGAACTTTGCCCGCTTGGCATTAGTCACTTTTCCAGTCTCATCCTCTTATTTGTTTACTGCTTTCACATTAAGTATTTGATCTTGTCTCCTTTCTTATTAGTCCTACTTACTCTGCCAAATAGTACCTGTCTCATTTACCCCAGTTACATCATTACTCCCTATCTCTCTCTTTTTATCACTGTCTTTTTTGTGGTAAAAATACATATAAAAAAGCATTTGCCAGTTCAACATTTTTTATATGTACAATTCAGTGACATTGGTTATATTCATCATGTTGTATCAATCATTTTCATTCTTAATTTTTATTCTATTAATCATTTATTGTTTTTGTTTTATCAGATGACTAGAAATATGAAAGTTTTTCCCCCATAGTCATTGTAATTCATATTCATTGTAATAAATATGACATGGATTAATAGAGCTGATTTAAGGACATCTGGCAAATTGGTTAGGAGAACTAGTTAACAGAGTGAATGAAGGGCTTGAAGGCAGGGATCTGTCATGTACAGGAATATTGGCCAGAGACCCATGTGGACAGGATAAATACATAAGGGAGTTTTCCCTGAGAGTAGGTAAGAGGTCCAGGATCTGAGTAAACAGCAGATAAGGAATATGTGGACATGAGGTAAAAGATGTCTAACGTGTCGGAAAGGACAAGGTGGGAGAGGTTGTATGTCCTCATTATTGTTTAGGGGTATCTGACTTCTAAGTGAGAAGAGAGTGCTGTTGGGAGACGGCTGGCCTTGGGTAGCAGTGAGTTCCCATTAGAGGCTCTGGTTGTGGGATACTAAGTACATTTATTGTACTGACACTGCTAGGGTCAGGCATAGTTAGTGTTTTTGCCTGTGAGTAACCTAGTTCAATCTAGGCCTTGACCAAAATTAAGAGACCATTGTTCAGATTTATTTAGTGAATAAATTGCAGTAGTTTTCTGTGCTGCTGGTGGAACAAATTAAACTTTCACTGGTTGAGTGCATATACCTACATGGTACAGTGTGGGAGGATTATCAGCCGGTTTGTCTTACTCCTTTATTGGCAGCAGAACATTCTTAAAATGAGTTTTCCCATGGAAGAGGTATCTTTCTTGAAGTCTCAGAACTTTTACTAAAAAATTTATGAAGTGGGATGACAGTAAATTACTGAAGAGTCATCAAAGCAAGTATGTTATTAATTGACAATTTATTGACTTCATCCCTGGAGCAGTTTAAAGAAGAGGGAGGCAGGGTTAGATTTCAGGCTGCACTTTGAATGCTGTGTGAGGTGTGTGTGAGATATTTTGGTTAGGCTATAATTAATTAACTCAATTAAACAAGTATTAGTACATGAGTAAAAGTAAATTCTCTTACAGTATCTATCAGAGAGGTAGTAATGGGTTCAGTACTGATAAAATTGTGAATCTGCATCTGGTTAACATTAAAGGGCACAGAAAAATTCTCCTGTCATCTTTAATCTTTTGATAAACAGTAGCAATAGTTCAGGGTTCCATATATGTACCCTCTAGTTTTATCTGTCTACCTGTCTATCTAGATATCTCTTATATATCTGTATATGTATATATGCATGTTTGTGTACATTTAGTTGATTTTAGACTTAATGGTGTTAAGCTTTGAGTTTCCTTTTTTAATTGTACACTAGAATTTTATCAGGTAGTTTACTCTTTTAAAAACTGTTAGAAATTACTCTCCTTAGGATTTTATATTTGTGCAGTTATATAGTTATATGGACAGATCTAAAGCAAAGAAAGTTTCTGAAACTTTCCATCTAATATTAAATACTCCTTAAGAAAGAGGTGCCTCCAGTTTATGAAAAATAAAGTGAAATTTCATAGCTAGAACTTTGCTTTTTTCCTTTGAAAGCCCCTGAATATTAGAGATACCAAGTCCCATTTTGGTCTCTTTTCTAAGCATAGCTTCATTTGGTTATTTTTGTTAATTCTGGAAGCAGTATGTGATGTTTTATTGATTACTGGTTTTGTTGTTTTCCATATTTTAGTATCTTTGAAATTAGGAGGCCTTGTAGGGTCAAAATGAGTCAGAATCAACTCGATGACAATGGGTTATAGGTTGTATAATCAGTGCCATCTTACTATTGCTGATGGCTTGAGATGAGGTTTGAGTTCTGCCAGAGAAGATATGTGTTTGCTTCTTTTGGTCATCTGGGCACACTACAACTTGAAACCACTTTAAGTTAAATTTTTTGCTTTAGAATTTTTTGGACTTTATTGGTATTGTGGATTCAGACTACATATCTGCATGAGTATCAGCTTCTGGTTCAAATTCCTGAAGATTTGTTTTTCTCTTTCCACCTAGTGTAAAGCTTAAGGGATACTTTTTTTACTTGGTGGCTTAATTTCTCACTTCCCCTTACACTGGCAGGCACAGCCCTTTGGTGTGCTAGGTTTATGCAGGACTATCCTATTAGACTCCTCTTTTTGAGCATTATTTTTCTTTTTTGGTGATACATAAAATAATAGTGAATCTTATATCTAATAACATCTTGGATGAAATGTGATATATAGCACAATGATATAACCAAAAAGGAACTTCATGAGAGCTGTAGGAAGTTGTACATAGCCTTGCAGCTACTTCATAGGTGGCATAGAATGGCCTTTGTAGGCTCATCTTTTGTGGCTAAAGGTAGTAATGAATTTATTTGCTATGTTGCCTCCCATATTTTATAAGCAAAACTTTTTTGACCATTATCTATGATCTTGCAATCCAACACAGTACCGTATCTTGGACAGTCCCTTGGTGAGCAGACCTTGACCTTTAGGAAAGTATCTAGAGAAGTTGAACCATTCAGTTATATAACCAGTGACGCCTCAGTCTTATCTTTGAGGTGAGATGTACTGGAGGGCTTATCTACTATTAATAAGGGTTTGTAATGGGGTAAATTACTAGACTTATTCTTTTAAAAGACTTCTATCAGGAACCTAGCTGCGTGCACCATGGTACTGTGAAATTCACAAGCCAATAGGGGATTCCTGTTTTCTATAGGCATAAATATTTTCAAAGCAACTGATGTATTTTTGGTTAGGGAAATTAGGGGACCCTTGGAAAACTTTAACAAGCCTTGGTGGCACAGTGGTTAAGCACTTGGATGCTAAGCAAAATGTTGACTGTTGGAACCCACCAGCCGTACTCTATGGGAGAGAGATACGGCAGTTTGCTTCCATAAAGATTAACAGCCTTGGAAACCCTATGAGGCAGTACTGCTCTGTTTTATAGGGTCTCTATTAGTCATAATTGACTCGATGGCAACAGGTTTGGTGGTGTTTTCTGGAAAACATTAATTCACGATTAACATTTTAAATCTTGACTTTAGTTTTCAAACTCATACATTAAGCTAATACCATGGTGTGCCTGCCCGAATTTATGACCTCTGCAAATTAAGCATTCTTTTTGTGAGTTTTCATTTTTGATGAGGGTGGTATTTGGGTCTATATACTCATTCAAAAGACTATTTTGAGTAGAAAACATTTATGAAATGACGACGTGTTTGATTATTCATTTCATGAACATACTGATATTTAATAACAATGCTGTGCAATCAGTTGTTTATCGTTCTTTAAACAAACATTCATTGAACACTTACTGGGAAATATGGTGAGTAAACAGTGCTAAGTAAATTCCAGTATAAAATATAACCTCTATATTGGTACTTCTAATTTAGCTATTTCTGTCCTGCACAGTGAGGAGAAAGAAGAAAATTAAACAAATTTAAATCATATATGTTTTATATGTATATATAAAACTGTATATAATTGTTATATAAATATAAATATATTATAACATAAAGAAAGGCCCTGCCATTGACTTAATATAAAAGTCTCTGTGAATATGGTTGAATCTTATAATTGGGATGTTTCCGTTGTGTTATTTTAAGGCCAAGAATATAGTCTAGTTAGTGTCAAAGTTAGGACATCATGATGTAGTGATTCTTAACCTGATCAAATCCAATGCCCTTTCCTGTGACATGCATTTTCTAATGTCTCTTTACTGTTCTGAAGTGAAATTCATGGTTAATATACCCTTCTAAGCTTATAATTTATGAATAAATCAATATAATTCCATAACTATATTAAGGGAGAAATTAAAGGAAGTAAATTCATAATATATATATATATTTCAATACTTAAATTTTCACATATAACTAGACTAGAAGACACAGGTACCACATCCAGCCTGCCACGTGTGTCATACTGGGATAATTACAGATGTTGCCTGTCTACTCGTGTGTCATATTGGCAGTGCAGATACTCAAATGGAGTAGCCATGAGTGATGTAATTTTCTGAAATGGTGAATACATCTTGTTCAAATTCTAAGTGAAGTGGAATATTATTTTCTCCTATATACTCGATAGTTAAATTTCTGAGATTCTCAGTGTTTATTAAAAGTAGGTGAAACCACTGTGTGTTTAGATGCAAAAGGAGTTAAGAGTCTAGGTTCAAGTAATTATAAACAGGTTTTTTACTGACATGAATGTCTGGCAGGATATTTGAAAACTGTGCAGAATGAGGGGCCATTCTCTTTGTTGGGCAGGGACTGTTTTTAGCATTGAACAACTTTTTAACATTCTCGGCTGGTGCCAATTAAATGTCAGTAGTGTCTCCTAATCATTGTGACAACCGGAAACACTTAATTTCCAAAAATACCTCTAGAGGGTGGTACAACCCTCATATATAGTCCACGGGCTGTAGAACAAAGAGCACAGGCCACAAGCAAGAGTTTCAATTTTGGATTTCATTCTAAGTTTCCCATATCGAATTTGTGATGTTGGGCTAATTAGTTTTCTTTCTGGAAAACTGAGATAATATCTCACACAGTTGTTATATAGGTAAAATAATATAGTAAATTTTAGGTACCTGACCTGTGCTTCCTGTGGGATAGGAGTGTGACTCTTTTATTCACTACTATTTACCACCACCAGTAGACACTTAATAAATGCTTACTCTTGTTGTTACTTAACTCCTATGATGTTATACTGTGTTCCCATATGAAAATTATGTTAGGCAGTGGTTGCCTGTAATAGACACTAGGGTTGTCCTTTGTGTCTTTTCTTTGTGTTTAGGAACTTGTGACTCTCAGCTGAGAATGCCAGCTCTTTGGGATTGAGGCTTTCAGTTTCCAAGAGAGTATTAAATTAGAGGTATGATAGTTTGCTTTCCATTTGAAATGGACCTGTGGCTTAAGGGTCTACCTCGATAAGAATATCAGTTTCCCCAAATCCTAGTATTTTTCTTATTTATGTTGTTTTCCTAATGTCAGGGTAATAGGAGGACTGTGATACCAGCCTCAGGGACTTTACTTGACTTGTAAATGATGATCTTTGTTACGCAGATTTTTTAAACATAACATCAGTAATTTCTTTCTCTCTTTCAGTTTTCTTTTTCCTTCTGTGATTTTGGCCAAGTGATGTTTATATATTGTATTTGCTCAGTAAATATTTGGTATTTTTGTCCTGTTACTTGACTTGTTTAACTTTCATCTCAGTCAGTTCAAACCATTTACTGATAGACTAAGATGGAACAGTTACTTCTCGCAATTTTAATGAGACCAATTAGTTTGAAAATGTTGGAAAGGACCCCTTTTAAATTCCCATCGTATTTATTTGACAGAGGAAGCATTTAATCAGTAAATGCTGGTCAACATCTTATAGTGCGATCAACCTTACAAGTATTCTTGAGGTTTTCTTGAAATAAATGATTATTAAAATTTTAACTCACATAAATATATGATGATTATTATGAACTGTAGTTTTTAAAGCAGTCACTTTGTTTTGATATTTCAAGTATGGAAAAGCTAATTTTTTTTAACTGCCTTCTATTTTCTTATATTCATTGAGGTCACCCTTGGGTCAGGCATTGCTGCTTTTGCAAATGTGCTTGTCCTTGACCATTAGTTACTCAGAGTTTAAGTTTGATTTTGAGCCAGCAAGTGCTGAAATCCTTAAAACTAAACAAACTTTAACATTCATCTTTTTTAACCAATTGTCTGCTTTAAATATTAAATCACTGCCACAAGATGATTAACTGTTATTAGTTACAGACCATATTAACAAAATCTAATTCTGGAGAATACTATAAGCTGAAAACCTGTATCTGTTTATAGTTCAGATTTTTTCAGATGATTTTAGATTGTCTTAAAAGGTGAAAGATTCTTTTACACAATTTTATGATTATTCTTAAATAATTAAGATAGATGATTGTGTTAGATAAGCATTCATTTCTTTTTGTAAATTAAAAAAAATTGATTCATTCTCTGGTAATTTTAATTATCCTTATATCAGAGAAACTTTTTATTCAGTTTCAGTGCCGAGAAGGTGAATTTTAAATTTGCATTTGGATATTATTTTTAATTTCACTTTATGAGTAAATAACATTATTTTGCTTTGTAAACTTAGGAACCATTTTTTAACTCCTACCATACAAGAAACGTGATATAGAGTATTGAGAGGATTAACATTTAGCCATAATACATAGTTGTATTCAATCTCATTTCTATTTCTTTGCAGCTAACTCCAAAGGTTTCCATACTCTTTAGACAACTTTTGTATATGCAGGAAAGATGGGACTTTCATGTTCTTTGGGTTGCTAATCAAGGTGTCAATTTCTGGAAAGGACTCTTTTTGCCCTTTGAGTCAGTTGTTGCAGGAAGGCAAATAGGCTGCTCTCAAGTGTTAGAGAACCTAATAAAACTAGGCACCTGTTAGCCCATGTTCAGAGAGCTTGTGCGCTTTTAGTTGTATCATTCTGATGAGAACTCCAGTTTTTGGTTTCCTTGCTTCTGTCTTTATTTATGTAACTTTGTTGTATTCTTCGGGCCATTGTTATTGACTGCTCTTTACTAACAGGATATAGCAAAATAAGTATCTTTTTCATGGGTCACATGAGAGTTTCTACATCACTAAAACATGTAGGTGTTCTATTAAAATGCGTCAGTTAACAAGATCAAACTGAATCACTAAATTTAGAGTTTTACCAGATCACTAATATTTTCACTTAATTAAGGGTAGCAGTCTTTTTCCCTCTGAGTAGAGATTCTGACTGTCATAACTATACTTTTTTGGGGGGGAGGGGTGATTTGCAGACCCAAGAATATGTTACTGCCTTTTATATAGCTCTAGATGTATAAATGTACTTTTGCATATGAAAAAAACTCCAAGTATTTACTTAAGAGAATGGAAAATAAAAACAAATTTTTAATTCAAGAGTTGGTGATGGTTTCTGCTCATATTTGTCTAATATGAACAGTGATTATAGTTTTTTAATTGATTTTTTTAATTTAAAAAATTGTTCTTATTGTATTTTAGATGAAGGTTTACAGAATAGTTTCTCATCAAATAGTACACAGATTGTTTTATGACATTGGTTAACAACCCTACGACATGTCAGCACTCCCCTTTCTTGACTTTGGGTTCCCTAATATCAGCTTTCCTGTCCCGTCCTGCCTTCTAGTCCTTGTCCTTGGACTATTGTGCCCCATTAGTCTCATTTTGTTTTATGGGCCCATCTAATCTTTGGCTGGATGGTGAACTTCGGGAGTGAATTCATTACTGAGCTAAAAGGCTATCTGGGAGCTATACTCTCGGGATTTCTCCAGTCTCTATCAGGTCGGTAAGTCTTGTCGTCTTTGTGAGTTAGAATTTTGTTATACATTTTTCTCCAGCTCTGTTTGGGACCCTCTTTTGTGATCCCTGTCAGAGAAGTCAGTGGTGGTAGCCGGGCACCATCTAGTTGTACTGGACTCAGTCTTGTGGAGGCCATGGTAGTTGTGATCCATTAGTCCTTTGGACTAATCTTTCCCTTGTGTCTTGTTTTCTTCATTCTCCCTTGCTCCCGAGTGGGTGAGAACAGTGGAGTATCCTAGATGGCTGCTCACAGGCTTTTAAGACCCCAGACGCTACTCACCAAGGTAGAATGTAGAACATTTTCTTTATAAAGTATGTATGCCAATTGAGCTAGATGTTCCCCGAGACCATGGTCCCCACAGCCCTCAGCCCAGCAATTCAGTCCCTCAGGGAGTTTGGATGTGTCTAAGGAGCTTCCATGACCTTTCCTTGTACAAGTTGTGCTGGCCTCCCCAGTATTTTGTACTGTCTTATTCTTCACCAAAGTTACCACTTATATATTATCTGTTGATTTTTTTTCCATCGCCACCCCTCCCCTCCTTGGTAGCCATCAAAGATTGTTTCTTTTTGTGTGTAAACCTTTTCATGAGTTTTTATAGTAGTGGTCTCATATAATATTTGTCCTTTTGTGATTGACTTATTTCACTTAGTGTAATGCCCTCCAGAGTCATCATTGTTCTTTATCATTGCATAATACTCCATTGTGTGTGTATGTACCATAGTTTGTTTATCCATTCATCTGTTAATAGGTATCTAGGTTGTTTACATCTTCTTGATATTGTGAACAGTGCTACAGTGAACATGGGTGTGCATATGTCTATCCGTGTGACAGCTCTTATTTCTCTAGAATATATTCCTAGGAGTGGGATTGCAGGATCATATGGTATTTCTATTTCTAGCTTTCTAAGGAAGCACCATATCATTTTCCAAAATGGTTGTATCATTTTGCATTCCCAGTAGCAGTGCATAAGAATTCCAGTCTCCCTGCAGCCTCTCCAACATTTGTTGTTTCCAGTTTTTTTGATTCATGCCAGTACATGATGATGGTATCTCACTGTGGTTTTGATTTGCATTTCTGTAATGGCTGTGGGGTCGCTGTGAGTCAGAATCGACTTGATGGCAGTGGTTTTGGTTTTCACTTATAAATGGCTAGTGATCGTGAGCATTTCCTCATGTGTCTGTCTGTTGGCCACTTGAATGTCTTTGGTGAAGTGTCTGTTCATTTTCGTTGCTCATTTTTCAATTGGATTATTTCTTTTTCTTGTTGTAGAGGTGTTGGAATTTCTTGTAGATTTTAGAGATTAGACCTTTGTCTGATTTGTAATGTCCAAAAATTTATTCCCGTTCTGTAGGTTCTCTATTTACTCTTTTGGTGAAGTCTTTTGATGAGCATAAGTGTTTAATTTTTAGAGGATCCTAGTTATCTAGCTTATCTTCTGGAGTTTGTGTGTTGTTGGTTATGGTTTGTATCCTGTCAGTGCTGTGTATTAGGGGCTCTGGCGTTGATCCTGTTTTTTCTTCCATGAACTTTATAGTTTTTGGCTTTATATTTAGGCCTTTGATCCATTTTGAATTAGTTTTTGTATATGGTGTGAGGTATGGTCCTGTTTCATTTTTTTTTGCAGATGGACATCCAGTTTTGCCAGCACCATTTGATAAAAAGACTGTTCCCCATTTGATGGACTTTGGGCCATCATCGAAGATCAGATGACCATAGATGGATGGATTTACATCTGGGTTCTCAGTTCTGTTCCATTGGTCAATGTATCTGTCATTGTACGAGTACCAGGCTGTTTTGAGTACCATAGCTGTATAGTAGGTTCTAAAGTCAGGTAATGCAAGTCCTCTTACTTTATTCTTGTTCCTCATAGTGCTTTACTTATCCAGGGCCTCTTCCCTTTCCATATAAAGTTAACGATTAAATTTTTTAAATCTCTTTAAAGAGTGTTGTTGGTATTTGGATTGGGATTGCATTGTATTTGTAAATTACTTTGGGTAGAATTGTCATTTTCACAATGTTGAGTCTACCTATCCATGAGCATGGTATGTTTTTCCATTTATGTAGATCCCTTTGGGTTTCATGCAGTAGTGTTGTGTAGTTTTCTTTGTATAGGTCTTTTACATCCTTGGTTAGATTTATTCCTAAGTATTTTATTTTTTTAGAGACTATGGTAAATGGTATTGTTTTCCTGATTTCCTTTTCATCGTTCTCTTTATGGTGTATAGGAATCCAACTGATTTTTGTATGTTTTTCTTGTATGCTGCTACTCTGCTGAATCTTTCTTTTAGTTCCAGTAGTTTTCTCATGGAGTCTTTAGGGTTTTCTATGTAGCGTATTGTATCATCCACAAATACGGACAGTTTAACTTCTTCATTACCAATTTGGATGCCCTTTATTTCTTTTTCTTGCCTTATTGCTCTAGCTAGGATTTCCAGCAGAATTTTAAATAGGAGTGGTGATAAAGGGTGTCCTTTTCTTGTTCTGTTCTCAAGGGGAATGTTCTCAGCCTGTGTCTGTTAAGAATATTTTTTAACTGTTGGTTTTGCATAGATGCCCTTTATTATGTTGAGAAATTTCCCTTCTATACCTATTTTATTGAGAGTTTTTATCAGGAATGGTTGTTGGACTTTGTCAAATGCCTTTTCTCTGTCAGTTAAGATGATCATGTGATTCTTTTCTTTCTTTTCATTTATGTGGTGGATTACGTTGATTGAATTTCTAATGTTGAACCATCTTTGCATATCTGGTATGAATCCTACCTGGTCATGGTGTATTATTTTTTTGATATGATGCTGAATTCTATTGGCTAAAATTTTGTTGAGAATTTTTGCATCTGTATTCATGAGAGATGTTGGTCTGTTATTTTCTTTTCTCGTGGCATCTCTGCCTGGTTGTGGTATCAGGGTTATGCTGTCTTCATAGAATGAATTTGGAAGTGTTGCTTCCTTTTCTGTGTTCTGAAATTGTTTGAGTAGTACTGGTATAAGCTCTTTTCTTAATGTTTTGTAGAATTCTCCAGTGAAGCCATCTGGGCCAGGTTTTTGTTTTTTGTTGTGAGTTTTTTTTTTTTATTTCCTTTTCCATCTCTTCTCATGTTATGGGTCTGTTCAGGTTTTCAGTATCACTTTGTGTTCGTTTGGGTAGGTAATTTGTTTCTAGAAATTTATCCATTTCCTTTAGGTTTTCAAATTTGTTGGATTATAGTTTTTCGTTATATTCTGTTATGATCTTTTTTATTTCAGTTGGGTCTGTTGTAATGTCCCCCATTTCATTTCTTATTTGGGTTATTTGTGTCCTCTCCTGTTTTTCTTTTGTCAGTTTGGCCAGTTGTTGTCAATTTTTTGATCCTTTCAAACATCCAACCTTTTGTTTTGTTGATTCTTTCTGTTGTTTTTCTATTCTCTATTTCATTTATTTCTGCTCTGATCTTTATTATTTCCTTTTTCTAGTGTGTGTGGGCTTTCTTTGCTATTCTCTGTCTATTTGTTCGAGTTGTGTAGTTAATGTTTTGATTTTGTCCCTTCTTTTTTGATGTGTGCATCTCTTGCTATAAATTGTCCTGTGAAGACTGCCGATGCTGTGGCCCTAAGGTTTTGATATGATGTGTTTCATTCTCGTTTGATTCTAGGAATTTTTTGATTCCATCTCTGCTTTCTTTTATTACCCAGTGATTTGTAAGCAGGGTGTTATTCAGTCTGCAAATAATTGATGTTTTTTCCTTGCTGTTCCTGTTGTTGATTTCTATCCTGGTGGCATGATCAGAGAAGATACTTTGTATTATTTAAGTGTTTTTGATTTTGTTGAGGGTTGCTCTGTGGTCTATGATGTGGTCTGTTCTGGAGAACGTTCCCTGTGCCTTGGAAAAGAATGTTTACTTTGCAGCTGTTGGGTGGAGTGTTCTATATATGTCTATGACGTCTAGTTGGCTGATTGTGCCCTTTTGTATCTTGGTTCAGTTTCTTTCTAGATGTTCTGTCCGTTACAGAGAGTGGCGTGTTGAAATCTCCTACTATTATTGTGGAACTGTCAGTTTCTCTTTTTGTGCTGTTAGCGTTTGTTTTATGTATTTTGGAGCCCAATCATTGTGTGTAGATGTTTATTATGGTTATGTCTTCATGATGGATCGTCCCTTTAATCGTGATATAGTAGCCTGCTTTGTCTTTTATGATGGATTTTATTTTAATGTCTATGCTACCTGAGATTAGTATTGCCACTCCTGCTCTTTTTGGTGGCTGTTTACTTGATATATTTTTTTCCATCCTTTGATTTTTAATAAATTTCCATCTTTGTTTCTAAGGTTTGTCTCTTGTAGACAGCATATTGATGGATCCTGTGTTTTTATCCATTCTGTCTCTGTCTGTCTATTTATGGGAGCATTTAGGCCACTTACATTCACTCTAATTATTGATAGGTGTGAGTTTATTGCTGTCATTTTGTAGTGCTGTTTTTTGTGGTGCTGACGTTGTCTTTGTTCCTTTTACTCTCCTATGCTGAATTCCTTTTGTTTGTGGAAATTTTGTTTTTGTAGATTTTGTTTTCACTGAGACGTTATGTTTTTCTTCTTTTATTTTGATGAGTAGGTTTGTTAACTTTCTTTGTGGTTACATTGAAATTTACCCTTTTCTTCCTAGATTTGAACCAGTCCGTTATTACTTGGTATTGCCTTGCCTTCCTCTCCATTAGAAGGTTCTATACCTACACCGTTTATTCCCTCTTTTGTTGTTCTGATGTTGTTGTCATCTACGTTTTAACCTCTCTGGTTCCCTGTTGTAATTCTTTTGGTTTTGTTTTATCCTTGAAAGTTAATTTCCTAGGTTGGTATCTGGCTGGTAATATCTTGTGTCCTAGATTCAGTCTGTGGTCTGATGTTGTTTCTTCTCAGACTGAAGGACTCCCTTTAATAATTCTTGTACATTTGGTTTGGTCTTTACATAGTCCCTTAATTTCTGTTTATCTGGAAATGTCCTAATTTCACCATCATATTTGAATGAGAGTTTTGCAGGATAGATTATTCTTGGCTAGAAAATTTTTTTCTTTCAAGGTTTTATATATGTCATCTCATTGCCTTCTTGCTTGCATGGTTTCTGCCAAAATAATCGGAGCTTAGTCTTATTGTTTCTCTTCTCTACGTGACTTCATTTTTCTTGAGCTGCTCTCAGGATTCTTTGTGTTTGCTTTTAGTGAGTGTGATTATGATATGTCTTAGTGATTTTCTTTTGGTGTTTGTCGTATATGGGGTTTTTGTGCTTCTTGGATGGTCAACTTTTCATCTTTTATAATATTCGGGAAGTTTTCTGTCAGCAGTTCTTCAATGATCCTCTTTGTGTTTTCTGTTTTCTCCCCATGTTTTGGAACTCCAATCACTTGAAAATTTGAACTTTTGATTGTATCCCACATAATTTTCAGGGTATTTTCATTTTTCTTTGTTCCTTTTTCTGATTTTTCTGCAAAACTCATTGTATCCATGTGTTTGTCTTCAGTTTTGCTGATCCTGTCTTCCATCACTTTAGACCTGTTCCTCAGCTCTTCTATGACACTGTCCATTCCTGAAATCTTGTTGTTTATCTTTTGGATTTCTAGGTGCTGTTTTTGTATGATTTCTAGTTGTTAATTTATTTTAGCATTTTGTTCCTGCATTATTTTCCTGAATTCTTCTATTTGTTTGGGTGTATTTTCCATGAATTTGTCTGCCTTTTCCATGAATTTGTCTATTTTTTCCTCATTTTTGTCTGGTTTTTGCTTCAGCTCTTGGATAACTCTGAATATTAGAGATTTGAGTTCCCTATCAGGTAGTTCTAGAGCCTTTTCTTCTACTGGAAAGTCATCTAGTGTTTTATTTTGGACACCTACTAGAACCATCCTGTCCAGTTTTTGTATGTTTTGGTATTGTCTGCTGTCTTCGGGACATTCAGTAGTTATTTTCTTTGTTTATTGATTGTAGATTTGTTTCATCCCACTTTTTTGTTTTATTTGGTTTTTTTCTGAGTAGGTGGGCTGTGCGTTCTTTGTGGTTTTCTCATCTGTGGACACGATACTGTTCACCCCTTTGTCCAATGTGCGGGTCAGTCACCCAGCTATAGTGCAGCAGGCAGGTCCAGCTGAAGAGGAGTTGCTATGATGGGTTGTTTGTGGCACGTAATAGGGCTGACAGGGCATGTTGGGAATCAGTGCAGGGCAGGTTCCGTAGGTGCTACCTGTGCTGTTCAGTGTTGTGAAGTTCAGTGCACGGTGCAGGTAGGCAGGAAGGAGGGGGATTTTTTGATGTGTGGAGCTAAGATTGGTATGGGAAAGAGGAGAGAGAGGAGAGAGAAACAGGAGCCAAAAACAAAAACAGTAACAAGCAAAGAGTGCTAAGGGAGCCTGTTGTTGGAGTGGAGAAATGAGAAATCGAGAAATGGAGAAAAACAAAATAGAAAAAGGGTAAAAAAAAAAAAAATTAGAAAAAAACAAAACCAAAAAAGAACAGCCCCCAAGTATCCCACCAGTGCGGTTGCGAAGACTGGGGAAGTTTCTCCCATGCTGCAAAGTACAGCCTTGCTAGAAGCAGTAAAGCTGTCACATAGCACCTGGTGTTCTGGAGACAGGAGGAGAACATAAGTATAGAGAGACGAGAAACTCAGAAATGAAAAAAGTCAGAAAGGAGAAAAGAAAAATAAAAGAAATTCTCCCAGGGATCCCACCGCACAGCTGTGCAGACTCAGGAAGTAGCTCCCAAACCACGTAGTACAGCTCAGCTAGAAGGGGTTCCAACCTGAGAAAAGAAAAAGAAAACAAACAAACAAAACAGAATAAATGAAAATGAACAAAGAAACCCTCAAGGATCCAACCAATGTGGCGGCGTGGGCCAGAAAGCAGTTCCAGAGTCGAGTGGTATTTCATGGTCTTTCAAGAAGAAGCACAGATGGCACACAGAGCCAGGTATTTGAGAGAAAGGTGGGGGAAGTTGTGAGAGGTATGAAAGAAACCAAAAGAAGCAGATAAAAGTAACACCAGCAACAAACAAATGGCACTCAGCGAGCCGGCCCATGCGGTTGGGTGGACTCCAAGTGGCACAGGGCTGAAGCAAGTGCCTCCTGGCCAAGGGACTGTGGCCGTTGGAAGCAGAGGAGGCTGAGTGGGGGTGAAAAAGGTTGGGGGGTGGGAAAGTGTATGTTGCTGATTACTGGTGGTTCTGTCTCCTGCTGGGAGCTCCATGAAGGTGCTTTCCTCTACTTCCTGTTCGCTGATGTCTTGACAGGAGTCCAAGATGGCGAATCTGTGCTGCGTTACCTAATAGGGGACCTCTGCACATATCTCTCCTCTCTCTCTGTTCTCTGTCAGTTTCTTTTTCTGTTCGGTGCTTAGCTGAGTTCTTTATCTCTTAATTGATGATTAGGGTTCCAGGATTGACTTTTTTCTCTGTTTGACTTAGTTGTTTGGGTCTTTGCTGTGGAGGGACGGTGTGGTGCTTCTTTCTATAGCGCCGTGTTTCCTGGAAGTCTTAATTGAATTTTTAGTATTAATTTTCTTTGATTTGTTTTTATTTTGAGATTGAGAGCACAAAAGCTCATTTAATTATTGTGTTGAGAAGTGTAAATAGAATCCACGAAGATTTGTGTATTTTTTTATTGGAGGTGGGAAGTATAAATATGTAAAAGGTTAGATATTGGAAGAGCCTTATTTTGGTTCCTTTTTCTGTTCTGTTTCATTATGTGCATTTTCAAAGAATTTGTAGAAATTGATATGGATTCAAGGAAAAGAAAGAATAGTAATTATTAGGATGGAAAAGAGGACACAGGGAAAACATAGGAATGATTCTTAATCATTTTTGCCTTTTAATTCTTTGAGGGTTCTCTCTAATATGTGCTATCCCCTGTACCCTATACTAAGTCACAAAAGTCATTAGAATGACCTGTAGCAATAATTTTTTATCAGAAAATTGTAAAATAGAATCAGAGTATGAATTACTTCCCTTTGGGAAACTAGTGCTAGACAGTATGAATTGGACATACTTTCATGCTAGTTCCCTAGACTACACAGATTATTTGGCTTGAGGCCCTCATCTTCCCTACCTATTTTGTTGATAAAGACATCCTCGGGCCTTGCTGAAAGCCATGCGTGATACACAGTAGCTGTACAGTAAATATATAATAAATTATTTAATGAGGGAGCTCTCAGGCAGGTAACTCCAGCCCAGAGTAGAACGTAGGTTTCAGATTTTATTGAGATTATTTGTGTCTATTTTGACAGTCCAAAGTGAAGCTTCAGAAGAGGGACTGTCTATAAAACATGGTCAGCAAGAGAAAGTGAAGATATATTGAAGTATGTGTTATTCTAATTAAAGATACTTGCTTAGAACAGTTATCCATCAAAGTTTTAACAGCTGTCACAGAGAGCCAAATATTAACAATATCAGTAATCATCAATTTAGAGGGTGGCGGTGGGAAAACTTGCCAGTTCATATTCTGTTTCTGTAGAGCAAGGGAAAAGGAGTACAAGTGGGCGTGTTTAATAGGTACATACCTAATTCTGTGTTCACTTGAAACTGTTCCTTTCATCTTCTTTTTCCTTTCCATACTCACCTGAACTTTCTTACCTCCATGACTGCAGATAACAGGGAGAAGAGATTTCTTAATGATCTTCTTAGAGCGTGTAGAGAGTATGAACAGTACTGTAGCTCTTACTAAAGGTGGTAATTTTCTATCTCTACAAAGAACAGAGGGAAAAAAAAGTAACAGTTATTGAGCGTTAACTGTTATCAGGCACAAAGCTTGGTGCTTTTTTCTTACACCTTTTAAAACGTGGAATAGTCCAATGAAGAAGCTATTATTTGCTCCATTTTTACATTGAGAAAACTGGCTTAAGGAAGTTATTAACCATCTCAAAGACACAACTAGTAAGTGTTAGGACTAGGAATTAAATGAGTATGTTCTGTCTCCAAAGCTTTCTAGTATTTCTTAGTGGTTCAAATCAATTATCTAAATTATTAGAAATGGTAGTAATAGAGAGTTAAGTATAAATATATAAGCATAAGCACAATAAAAACTGAGCTAGACTACCACGTACACCTGAAATCATACTTCTGTACCTCCCACCCCGAAAATTTTAGTTCCAAATAATCAGCTTGTGCTTTGATTCATCTTGACTGAGCTCTGATACAAAATTTTGCATTTATTTGCTTTGCAGCCTGCTTTATAGAGTTAGTGATTTATTGAATATCTTGGAAGCAAGACCTTGACAGGCAGTATTTTAAAGGTGAAATTGCTGTGTTCGGATTTTGTTAACCTGACATTTTGTGGTTTCGCCTCATAAAACTGGCAAAGGATCCCAGCGTGGAATGTTAATGGGGTAAAGTAATGAATGTAGGCTGGGTACAAGTAGCCAGACATGAGCAATCCTGTAGTTCATCCTCCATGATTCTTGGGGGAGGTTTTGGTAGACAGTAGCTTTACTAAAGATAAAAGCAGTAGGAAATACTTTTAACTCAGAAGCTGAGCATACTCTTTCTCAAATTTAGGCTTAGGACGTGAGAAAGTAATTAAAGTTAAGCCAGTGCAATCTCATGATAGTTTTGACTGTTTCAAACTGTTTAAGTAAATCATTATCGAGTACCTGTTTCCTCTAACTGAATATTAGCCTTTTTATGCTTTTCAGGTTTCAAGTAGTGCCTACTGTACTTGTATGTCTCATTCTGTCAATCAGATAAATAGCTTAATTTTAGTGTTAGTTGTGCAGATTTTATACCACAGGAACAAAGCCATATATGATGTTCTTTTTTCCATTTTATTTTAATACTGTGCTCTGCAGAGCCCAAAGGTTCCTTAGAGTTGGCATGGGCGTGGGGTTCAGTGCTCTCACTTCTAGATTCCACCAAAGCAGCTCTGGTGTTTTCTTGGATTTATTTCTTGGACTACTCTGTAAGATTTTGTTTGTTAAAAGGATTCTGCTTGTTAGAAGGTTAGAAAGACCTAGGTTTAGCTATGATTTAATTTAATGGTCATTGGTTTTAAAATATATTTTTGCAGTTTTTGTGATCATGTATTTCAAATGATAGAGCACAGGGTTATGAATTACAGTGAATTTTATGTTCTGAAGAAGATGAATGATCGTTTATAGATAAAGGGGAATTTTGAGAGTTGTGGCTTGTTACTATTATGTAGTCAGTTTTGTAGGACTATCTCCAGTAGCAGAGATTATAAATGGCTTTACAGATTATTGTTTTAATATTTTACTTTTCTTTTTCTTCTCATAGCTACCCTATAGGACAGTGTAGAACTGCCTCAAAGGGTTTCCAAGGCTGTAATCTTTTTTAAAAATTTTTTTTGTTTTATTTTGTTTTTTAGTTTTATTGTATTTTAGGTGAAAGTTTACAGAGCAAATTAGTTTTTCATTCCAAAAAAATTATACACAGATTGTTTTGTGATATTGGTTGTAATCCCTGCAATGTGTCAGCACTCTTTACCTTTCCTTTTCCACCCTGGGTTTCCTGTGTCCATTTATCCATCCTGTCCCTTCCTGCCTTCTCATATTTGCTTTTGGGCAGGTGTTGTCCATTTGGTCTCGTATACTTGATTGAACTAAGTAGCAGATTCATTGCGTGTGTTTGTTATTGTTTGTTTTATAGGCCTGTCTAATCTTTGGCTGAAGGGTGAACTTCGGGAGTGGCTTCAGTTCTGAATTAGGAGGGTGTCTGGGGGCCATAGTCTCGGGGGTTTCTCCATGTCTGTCAGACCAGTAAGTCTGGCCTTTTTTTGTGAATTTGAAATTTCTACATTCTTTTCCCTCTGTCTGGGACCTTCCATTGTGATCCCTGTCTGATATTTTACTTTTAGTGAAATCTTTCCTTTCTCCCTCCACTGGATAAATTATCTATTAGATAAAACCACTCTCATTTCCATTCAGGTCCTGAACATGTAAGCTGTACTGTTATTATCAGGTAACTAATGACATGTTTTAATCCACACGTTCCTTTACTACTTATCCATATAGTCAATAGGGCTTAATTTTCCTTTGAGAATATTTCTTAAATTTATCCCTTGCTTTTTATTCCTGCTTCCCCCACTTTAGATTCTCAGCATTAATCACAGAATTGTTTAGATAGTTGGAATGTTCTGTTGCTAATTTTCCCTTCTTCTTTCACTAATTATGTATAAATTGCCAAACTGACTTTATCACCTGAAACCCTTCGTGACTCCCTAGTGTCAGTCAGATGAATCCAAATATTTCAACCTTTGCAGCTGCTCGTATATTATCTAATCTAGTGAAATAAACCAGTTTAACTTTATGTTTCATTTGTTCTTCAGTATATTCCAGGCTAAAAGGTATTGACACTTTAGCCTGTCTGTTAAAGGTGTTGCAGGGTTAAGAGTTACTTAACCTCAAGTAGTCTGGGCTTTTTCCTTGGCCTCTCTGAGTAACCTGTAGAGTAGTTGAGCTACATTGGCCACACCTGAGGGTTTGTATTAATGAGTGGCAGCTGGTCTGGGAACACACCTGGTAATCAATAATGAGTGCGTGAGCTGGCTGATAAAAGCTAGAAACACTGAGGCTTGAAGAAGCTTCCTGAGGGAGAGGATCCTTGAAGGCTAGCTTCTGGGAGGAAAGGATGTGCTTGCCACTTCGGGGACCTTTCCAAGCCTCGCTGGAGTGCCTCTTCATGTTCCTGAGTTACTTCAGCGTTTTCTTCTTTACCTAATAAACCATGTAACTGCATAGTATAGTAACTATAGTCTGTGAGTTTTGTGTGACATTTCAGTGACTTGAACTCAGCAGAGAAAGAGAGTGCTGTGGGGAAGGGAGCTAGTTTCAGAGACAGTGGAGAAATTAGAGAGCAGAAATATGATTGATATCTGCCTCCTAAGAACCCGTTTTGTGTTGATTCTTATTCATGAAATCATTTGTTTAGGCATTTTGTAAAATTTATTACTGAGCTACTTAGCAGAGTAATTCTAATTTGTGTGTATGTATGGCTTAAGCTAAAATCATCTCAATTACAGTAAGTCCAGTATCTTAGGGGAGAGTTAGCATTTATTTCTGTTAACATTTTTTTCCATGATCAGGAAGACCTACTCAAGGGGTTTTAGTTAGTGTTTCTTTAAGAAGAGATAAGATCGTGTTTGATATGAACAGTTAGGCATATCAACTTTCAGGTATCAGCCAGTTTCCTGGTTAGGTCTTATATGAATAGCTATCAAGTCCTGCAGTGCCCTTTATTTTATCCCTCTGTATTTACTTTAAGAATCCCTGTGGTGCAGTGGTTATGAACTCAGCTGCTAACTGAAAGGTTAGGGGTTCAAACCTACCAGCCCTTCCATGGGAGAAAGATGTGGCAGTCTGCTTTAGTAAAGATTACAGCCTTGGAAACCCTATAAGCAGTACTACTCTGTTGTATAGGGGTGCTGTGAGTCAGAATCGACTCTATGCAATGCGTTACGGGTATTTACTTTCCAAAAATTTTAAACCATGTATTCCCTTTAAGGTCCTTACTATCTCAATGCAAATAATATTTTCTTCATTGAATTTTTGTCTCCATTAAGTTATTGTTCATCATAGAATATGAATTTTTTGAGGTCATTCCTCAGTGCTCCCATAGTTGTACATTTAAGATTAGTTTACTTGTTTATTTTTGCCGCTAGTTTATTGAACGCAAAAATGTATCTTAGTCATCATTTTTCCTTCTCAGTCTCTCTGTACTGAGTTCTCTCCTGTGCTGTGCATCTATGTCCCATTTTTGGGAGAACTGAGAAAATAGCCACCTAATTTTCTGTGCTCTGTAGTTCAGATGAAGAAGGCTGGTTAAAAAGGCTGCACAGTCCCCTGACACATACAGCACGTAACCAGTTGGCTTTGAGTTGTTTCTGACTCATGGTAACTTCATGTATATCAGATAGAGCTCTCCTCCATAGGATTTTCTGGGAGTAGGTCTCCAGGCCTTTCTTCCTGGGTACCTCTGGGTGGACTTGTACCTCCAAACTTTGGATTAGCAGCCTAGCGTGGTAACCATTTGCACTATCCACGGACTCCATACATCAGGTACTCAGAGTATATTGGATGAATAAACTTGCATTATCCACATTTTATGTTTGAAAGTATATCTTGTTTCCTAAATAACTTTAAAGCTTTTCGAGAACTAAGATGTCTTCTTTTAGTGTGCAAATTTTGCTATACCAAATTAGTTTATGAAAAATGGATCAGTCTGTGAAAGTAATATTGCGTGAAATGGAAATTGACAGCTTGACCTAAGATTATAGTTTTAGGAGTTGAAAAGGAACTTGAGAAATAAAAAAATTTCTAATATGGAATAAATTCTGATTAATGGACATCTCCAAAGTATAATAAAATGAAAACTGTATACACACAAATGCCTAAGGCATTTCTCTCTTTTAAGGCCAGAAGTCTATGATTACAAAGAGAGGAACAAATAGAATAAAACTAAGTTGCTTGTAGCCATGGGTTAAAATGATAAGATGGTTAAAAAGACTCAGTGGATGCACATTAGGAATTCATGTATTTTCAAAATGGTTGATTTGGCAGAAGTTTTTGGAGACTGATTTCATCATCAGCCAGATTTAAAACTACATGCCACAGTAATTAAAAAGTATTTTCCATGGACTTTCCCTCCCTTTATTTATAATTAAATTGCATGTGTCTATTAGTCTGTTACAAATATGTCATTTATGCACACTTAATTTATACCATATTTCATCAATCCTGAGATACATTTTTCCCCTAGATTGTAACATTTCTGAAATTAGACAGTATCTTAAAATAAATGGCCTCTTACTATTGCTGTTTCCTCATTTGAAGTCTAGTTCTAATGGAGGGAGTTTGTGTTTGCTCCTGTCAGTCATCTCATACATCGCCAACCTGAGGCCACTTTGAATTCAGTTAGTATTTGTTAGATGATTTTTAAATTTCCCTGATAGTGTGAATTTAGACTGCCATACTGTTTGAGTACTAGGTTGTAGTTTAAAGAGAGATTTTATTCCTACCCTTCACCAGTGCGAGGGTCAGTATACCAGTTTTCTGGCTATGTCTCAACCTAGAGTTTTATTTCTCTTTAAATCTTACACAAAGGTGTACCCCTTTGGTGTTCTGACTCTCTACACACATAAAATAATGGTGCCTCTCATGATTGATGGTGTCTTAGATGAAAAGAAATACAGCATTGTAATCAATTAATTGGATAAAGTAACAGTGGGAGATTGAGTCAGCCCAGTTCAATTTCAACTTTGGAGTTTTATCAATGCTTAAAATGTAAGTACTATTAATAGTGAATTTATTTGGGATTATCTTTCTAAGTGGAATTTTACTAATACAGGATAATATACTGTATTTTTACACAAATAATGTGTACCTTCTGCCCCATAAGGTATTTTTGTAAGTATGCTATGCTAATTTTTTTTTTTTTTTTTTTACAGCAACATGTTAAAAAAAAAGTCGGCATACTGGCACTTACAAAAATACCTCCAGGGGGAGGGTGCAGTTGGCAGACAAATGTAGATGTGCATTATCTTTGCATACAAATACTATGTATTAATTATATCCATAGTTGTAAAAAATACTTTCTGAGATGTTTGAAATAGCTTGTATTTTCCAGACTAGTTTTCCTTTAGCAGCTTTAATAATTTTTTTTACTAAGTCTTAATTTTTTAAAAAGAGATTTTATTCTTTAGAGTAATTTTAGGTTTACAGAAAAATTGTACAGAAAATACAGAGTTCCCATATACCCTTCTCCTTCCTGCACACTGTTTCTCCTATAAACATCTTGCATCCCTGTGGTATATTTGTTGCAGTTGATGACCCAATACTGATACGTTATTATTGAACCAAAGTCTGTAGTTTATAATAGGGTTCACTGCTTGTTTTGTACATTCCTATGGGTTTTGACAAATGCATAATGTCATGGATCTACCATCACAGTATCATAGAGAATAGTTTCACTGCCCTAAAAATGCCCTGTGCTTCACCTGTTCATCCCTCTTCTTCTTCCCTGAACCCCTGGCAACCACTGATCTTTTTTCATTGTTTCTGAGTTTTGCAGTTTCCAGAATGTCATATAGCTGCAATCCTACAGTATGTAACTTTTTTCTGACTGGCTTTTTTCACTTAGCAATGTACATTTAAGATTCCTTCATGCCTTTTTGTAGCTTGATGAGCTCATTCTTTTTTTTTATCACTGAATAATATTCCATTATATGGATATAACTGTTTATGCAGTCACCTATTGAAGGACATCTTGGTTGCTTTCCATTTTTTGGCAATTATGAATAAAGCTGCTATAGTCATTAATGTGCAGGTTTTTGTGTGGACATACATTTTCAGCTCATTTGGGTAAATACCTATGAAAAAGATTGCTGGGTCTTATGGTAAACCTATGTTGAGCTTTCTGAGAAACTGCCAGACTATCTTCTAAAGTAGTCATACCATTTTACACTTCGACCAGCAATGAATGAGAATTCCTGTTGTTGCGCATCCTCCCCAGCATTTGATGGTGTCACTGTTTTGGATTTCAGCCATTCTAATAGATGTGTGGATTCCCTGGGTGCTGTACATGGTTAGTGTGCTCAGCTACTAACTGAAAGGTTGGTGATTGAGTCCACCCAGAGGCACCTTTGAAGAAAGACTTGGCAGTCCACTTCCGATAAATAAGCTAATGAAAACACAATGGTCTGATCTTGTTTTGCATGGGGTCACCATGAGTCAGGGATTGACTCCATGGCAGATAACAACAATAGATGTGTAGGGATATCTCATTGTTTTAATTTGTAATTCTCTAATGACATATGATGTAGAGCATCTTTCGTATGCTTATTTGCCATCGGTATATTATCATGTATTGTGTGGTGTCTGTTCAAATCTTAATTTTTTAATTTTAACAAGTACAAGAAACTTCTGTTAATTTATATTCTGTGTATGCCAAATACAGACCAAAACATAACTTTTTTCTATCTATGGAATAAAAATCATTCAGTGTGATTGAGTCAACTTAAGTCGCATGCCTACCTTTGAACTCTACATAGTAATTGCCATGGAATGATGTGTTAATTGGCTGTAGTCCTGGTCCTTAACCAGTCAGTGGGGATAGGATTGCCACGACTAGCTTGTGTTCATCCCTAGAGTGGAGGTGGCACCAGCTTCTGGGATCCTTAATAAAATTAGATTCTATTCAGAAAGAAGAAGAGTGGCTGCTGGAGAGGAACCAACAAGATCCTAGAGGGCTTAATACTTATGTAAATCTTTAGTCTTACCCCCTTAAATTTCTTTGAAGAAATTGCCACCTTCTAAATACTATTAAAAACTCTTACTTAATATGGTTTTCATGTGTGTGTGTCTCCTGCTGTGGTGTTATACCAGTACTGAACCTTCCTACTTTGTTGATCGTAATATATGTGAGCTTCATATATTATGAATTAAGAGGGAGTCTGTATGAATGTTTTCATCATTGACAGATAGGTTTTACATATTCTCTAGTAGTAATAAAAGCCTGGAGAAATACACAAGAAAAAGTCAGGGCTATGAATATTTCAAACATCCTGTTAAAATGATAGAGTCATAATGAACTTTTTAGCTTGGTGGTTAGTTCCTTTCAATTGTGTTCATCTAAAATGAGAAGTTAGTAGGTTGATAGGCCTATTTTTAAAAATCAGAATTTCTGTATGAGATGTTTACTGCCATGGGATGGCTCTGTCGAAGGGTGGGGGATGAGAGTAGGGGTGGAGGGGAGATATGAGGAGATGTAAGTTTAGAGTTGCGTTAAAGTCTAACATCTGTAAGCATTGTGGAGGAGTGAAAACGGGAATGGACTTGGGGATTGTTAGACCTCATTTCTTTTCTTGGTTTTTAGCAGAGTATTGTATAATTTTGATATGATTCTTTTCTAGTCATCTCATTTTTAAAATTGGGGCAGTAGAATACACACATAACTTCTCAGATTTGCCCACTTATATCTCCCCAATAGAGGAAGAAAGTGAATTCCTACATCTGAGAATTCCAGGCTAAAGAAACTGGACACAAAAGCAGAATTTATTTGGCATCTCTTAGGTTAAAATTTTATGCAGATATGGCATTCTGCCCCACAGTGTATTCTGTTAGCTTTAACATAGCCTCCCCCTTATTATTAAGTTGTTCCTCTAGTAAGAACTGTCTTAGTTACCTAGTGCTGCTGTAACAAACACCATAAGTGGATGGCTTTAACAAAGAGAAATTTATTCTGTCACAGTCTAGAAGGCTAGAAGTCCGAATTCAGGGCACCAGCCCCAGGGAAAGGCTTTCCCTCTCTGTTGGCTCTGGGGGAAGGTCCTCGTCATCAATCTTCCCAGTTGAGGAGCTTCTCAGCGCAGGGACCCCGGGTCCAAAGGATGCGCTATTCTCTGGTTCTTGTTTTCTGATGGTATGAGGTCCCCCATCTCTCTGGTCACTTTTATATCTCAAAAGAAGTTGGCTGAAGACACAACCTAATCTTATAGATTGAGTCCTGCTTCGTTAACGTAACTGTGCCAAACTCACCCCATTAACATCACAGAGGTAGGATTTACAACACATAGAAAAATCATATCACATGACAGAATAGTGGACAATCACACAATACTGGAAATCATGGAATAGCCAAGTTGACAGATATTTTTGGGATACACAGTTCAGTCCATGACGAGACCTACCGTGCTTATTTCATTATTTTGAGAACAGGCAGTCACTGGATTATGAATAAGTTCTGTTCCTGAGTCTTTTAGTTGAATTTGTACGTTTAAGTCCAGAAAGTTAGGTACAGTTCGTATCTAACGTAGTAAAATGTTTGTCTTAGTAGATAGTATACAGTGTATCTTTCTATGCATAAAAACATTAAAGAAACACTTTCATATACTGTATAATTATGTTAATAGTATAATAATATAATAGTATATAATAGTAATATAATACTACAATAAGTAATTAGTATAATAAGAATGTTTTGATATGCATTGCAAAGTAGTGCCTGTTTGTTATTACAAACCATTGTATGTGCCTTGAATTTTTGATGTAATAGACTTTACAGCAGTTGGTTCTTAACTACGAGTTGTATGCAAGTCATATGTTTGTAACCCAGGACCACCTGTACTTTTTGGCTTTCCGTTGTAATGCATATGCCTAGGAATATCGTTACCCTTCTTTGAGAAGTCCAGTTCATGAAAGTTTCTATGGTTCCATTCAGTTTGGCTAGTCTTGGATTATTCTGCTTCTGAGGTCATCATTCTACAAGTTTTTATGTGAAATACATTGAGTGAAATTTTAATTCTCTTGACATTTTTTGAGAGGTCTGAACTCCTATATTTTACTTTTGTGTGTATTGTGCTGAACAAATCATTCATTGCAATAAATAATACTTAAAGCAGCTACTCTGTATTAGAATCAGTGCTGTTAGCAAGCATGTTTTTAAGTAAAATAAAGACTAGTAATTTTAGAAAAATTACATTTTTAGTGTACTCTGTAAGAACAGTGTGGTCTATATATTTTATGACAAGATCACCTTAGAGAATGCTGATCAGAATTTCATGTCTGCATTTTTATGACTTGACATGCAATATGTGTTTTTGATAGTACCAGAAAATCCATCTGCTTTAAGGGGAAAACACCTTGTTAGTTCCAGATTATAAATAAAATTGATCTTTTTGTAGTGTTACTGCCAGTTTTGTTTTTGAAGCAACTTATTTCTTTTGGGCCATCAGCTTGCACTGAATAACATTAAAATATAACCACTAAACATTCTCAGTGATCTTTTACCTCCCTTTTCTGTGCCATGACAATATCCCCCTAGGATTTCACTAAATACTGTGTTCTGATCTTGACCAATTGTAATAACACACTGCAAGACAGCACTTCTAACAGTAAATACAATAATTTCCTAACTTTCAATGATAGTGTTTAGCGTTCTTCTAGGGCAGGGTTTCTTAGTAGTGGCACTATTGACATCTTAGGCTACATAATTCTTTGTTGTGTGGAGCTGTCATTTGCATTGTAGGATATTTTGCAGTATTTTTGTCATTTACTCACTAGATGTTAGTACCACTCTCTCATTGGTGACAACTAAAAATGTCTTTGTTGTTAGGTGCTGTTTTAGGCTGGGTTCTCTAGAGAAGCAAAACCAGTAAAGTATAAATATATATATAGAGAGAGAGATTATATCAAGGAAACAGCTCATGTGATTGTAGAGACTAGAACGTCTCAAGTCCATGGATCAGGGTAGAGGCCTCTCAAGTCACAAAGCTGCAGAAGCTGGCAAGCCCAAGATTGGCAGGTCGGAGAGCAGGGCTCCCACTCACAGGCTGTGCAGATCGAAGAATCCCAGGTTCGGCAGATAAGCTGACAGCTCAAGTCCCAAGAACGGGAGATGAGATGACAGGAAGCAGCCGCAGGATCCAGAGAGAGCAGAAGGCCAGAACGTCTGCTTATATACAGATGCGGGCCACAGCTCCAAGGAGACTCCCTTTCATCTGATTGTGTACTCACAGTATAGTCAGTCATGGGAGTGATTACATTAAAACATGGAGAATCATGGCCCAGTCAAGTTGACACACAATCTTAACCATCACAGTCCACCCCTTGTCAACTTGGCACGTGTACACATCTCCTTAAACCATACATAATCTCTGAATAAAGACAATTAGAAAGTCATATTTGCACCTAACATGATACAACTAACACATATACAATCGAAAACGCACTAGCCCCGTTTACAGCTTATATTTTATAAGTGAAGGAAACAGAAATGTTTGATGCACACCTACAAAGTAGAAATACTCATAACAATTACAGTCCCCGTTTCTGCAACTGGTCATGTGGCCGTAACTGGTATTTAGAACTACCTTCTTCCACCACCCATTTTGTATTCCCTTTGCCCTCAGCAAGCACCTCGGTTGGTCGTGGTTCTTTCCCTGGTCGGGTGACCCAAACCTTCATTCCTGAAGGGTCTGTGTCATTAGTAATCATGTCAGAATTAGGTTGCTGTAGTTTTCCGTTGACTTCAATTACAGGGCATGGTAGTACTAAGAGACGCCCCAAGGAATCTCCTGTATTCCAGACATACTCTTGCTTACCTCCATTATGTAATACCAGTCTGATTTCCTGCTTGGTAATCAGGATCAGTCATACCAGCCGGTATGGTAACTCCCTTCTTTGCCTTTTGATCCAGAGGCATAAGGAGCCCAAAGTGGCCAGGTGGCATTCTTAACTTCCAGTTCAGTGGAATCAGTGATGTGTCTTCAGGTGGGAGCATTCCTCCCTTTAGAACTAAGACCTCTAGGCCTGCAGAGAAATAAGGTTGAGGGGACAGAAAGCAAAAACCCTGCAAGTGGGTCACTAGGGGTAATAGTGAGTGGTGCCACTCCCATTTCCACCCCTTGATTCCTGGACCCGTGAATCCTGGCTATGGGAGAAACAACACCATATATTGGATGCTGGTTTAAAGCATATACACTCTCGTGGAGAACATTGCCCAACCCTGCAAGGTATTGCCACCTAGCTGGCGCTGTAATTGTGTCTTTAGAAGGCCATTCCATCGTTCTTTCAAGCCAGCTGCTTCAGGATGTTGGGGAACATGGTAAGACCAGTGAATTCCATGAGCATGGGCCCACTGTCACACTTCGTTTGCTGTGAAGTGAGTCCCTTGATCTGAGGCAATGCTGTGTGGGATACCATGACGGTGGATAAGGCATTCTGTAAGTCCACGGATGGTAGTTTTGGCAGAAGCATTGCGTGCAGGGAAAGCAAATCCATATCCAGAGTAAGTGTCTATTCCAGTAAGGACAAAACGCTACCCTTTCCATGATGGAAGTGGTCCAACGTAATCAATTTGCCAACAGGTTGCTGGCTGATCACCTCGAGGGGTGGTGCTGTATCGGGGACTCAGTGTTGGCCTCTGCTGTTGGCAGATTAGGCACTCAGGAGAGGCTGTGGCCATGTCAGCCTTGGTGAGTAGAAGTCCATGCTGTTGGGCTCATGCATTACCTCCGTCCCTGCCACCATGTCCACTTTGTTCATGAGCCCATTGAGCGATGGCAGGAGTAGCTGGGGAAAGAGGATGACTGGTTTCCACAGAACACGTCATCCTATCCACTTGATTGTTAAAATCATTCTCTGCCAAGGTCACCCTTTGGTGAGCATTCACATGAGACACAAATATCTTCACTTCTTTAGCCCATTCGGAGAGGTCTATCCACATACCTCTTCCCCATAAATCCTTGTCTCCAATTTTCCAATCATGTTCCTTTCAAGTATCTGACCATCCAGCCAAACCATTGGCCACAGCCCATGAATCAGTATATAATCGCACATCTGGCCATTTCTCCTTCCAAGCAAGTTAACAAAGAGGTGCACTGCTCGAAGTTCTGCCCATTGAGAGGATTTCCCTTCACCACTGTCCTTCAGGGAGGTCCCAGAAAGGGGCTGTAGTGCTGCCGCAGTCCACTTTCGAGTGGCGCCTGCATATCGCGCAGAACCATCTGTAAAACAGGCACGAGTTTTCTCTTCCTCAGTCAACTGATCATAAGGAACTCCCCATGAGGCCATAGGTGCAGACTGGGAGATGGAAGGTAATGTGACAGGAGTGGAGACCATGGGCATTTGAGCCACTTCCTCATGTAACTTACTTGTGCCTTCGGGTCCTGCTCGGGCCCGATCTCGAATATACCACTTCCATTTAATGATGGAGTGCTGCTGTGCACGTCCAACTTTATGGTTCTGTGGGTCAGACAACAGCCAGTTCATGATGGGCAGCTCAGGCCTCATGGTGACTTGGTGTCCATGGTTAAGTGTTCAATCTCTACTACAGCCCAGTAACAAGCCAAAAGTTGTTTCTCAAAAGGAGAGTAGTTATCTGCAGAGGATGGCAAAGATTTGCTCCAAAATCCTAAGGGTCTGCTCTGTGATTCACCGGTAGGGGTGTGCCAAAGACTCCAAACAGCATCTCTATCTGCCACTGACACTTCAAGCACCATTGGATCAGATGAATCGTATGGTCCAAGTGGCAGTGCAGCTTGCTCAGCAGCCTGAACCTGTTGCAGAGCCTTCTCTTGTTCTGGTCCCCACTCAAAACGAGCAGCTTTTCGAGTCAATTGATAAATAGGCCAGAGTAGCATATCCACACGAGGAATATGTTGCCTCCAAAATCCAAAGAGGCCCACTAGGTGTTGTGCCTCCTTTTTAGTTGTGGGAGCAGCAAGATGCAATAACTTATCCTTCACTTTAGAAGAAATGTCTCGACATGCCCCACACCACTGGACCCCTAGAAATTTCACTGAAGTGGAAGGTGCTTGAATTTTTGTGGGATTAATCTCACACCCTCTACCATGCAAATGTTTTACCAATAAGTCCAGAGTCATTGACACTTCTTCCTTACTGGGTCCAATCAGCATAATGTCATCAATGTAATGGACCAGTGTGATGTCCTCTGGAAGGGAAAGGTGATCAAGGTCCCTGCGGACTAAATTATGACATAGGGCTGGAGAGTTAATATAGTTCTGAGGTAGGCAAGTGAAGGTGTATTGTTGGCCTTGCCAGCTGAAGGCAAACTGCTTCTGGTGGTCCTTTGAAACACATATGGAGAAAAAGGCATTCACCAGATCAATAGCTACGTACCGGGTACAGGAGAATGTATTAATTTGCTCAAGCAGTGAAATTACATCTGGAACAGCAGTTGCAATTGGAGTCACCACCTGGTTAAGTTTTCAGTAATCTACTGTCATTCTCCAAGATCCATCTGTTTTTTGCACAGGTCAGATAGGCAAGTTGAATGGCAGTGTGGTGGGAAATACCACCCCTGCATCCTTCAAGTCCTTGTTGGTGGCAGTAGTCTCTGCCATCCCTCCAGGAATACGGTATTGCTTTTGCTTTACTATTTTCCTAGGTAGGAGCAGTTCTAATGGCTTCCACTTGGCTTTTCCTACCATAATAGCCCTTACTCTATTTGTCAGGGATCCAGTGTGGGGGTTCTGCCAGTTGCTGAGTATTTCTATTCCAATTATGCATTCTGGAACTGGGGAAATCACTACAGGATGGATTTGGGGACCCACTGGACCTACTGTGAGACGGACATGAGCCAAGACTCCATTAATAACCTGACCTCCATAGACCCCACTCTGACTGGTGGGCCACCATGACGTTTTGGGTCTCTTTTAATTAGTGTCAGCTCAGAGCCAGTATCCAGTAATCCCTGAAAAGTCTGATATCCTTTTCCACAATGAACAGTCACTCTCATAAAAGGCCGTAGATCCGTTTGGGGAAGCCTGGGAGAAAGATTAACAGTAAAAATTTTTGGCAGTGTATTAGAGTCCTTCCTCAAGGGGACCCAGCCTCCCCTTCATTCAAGGGGTTGTGGGTCTTTAAACTCGCTCAAATCTGGGAATTGATTGAGGGACCGCGACTCTCTATTCTGGCGATTCGAGTTAAACTGCTGTTCACCTGACCTAGAATTCTTCAATTTGTATAGATCAAGTAGTTATTTAGTAGATTTCCTATCTGTTTCACTCCCAGGGACACCATGACTAAGTAGCCAATGCCATAAGTCCATACGAGTCAGACAATTCCGATTACTGCTTTGACTCCTCTGTCCATTAGTGTAACCACGCCCAGCTTGTCTTTGTCGATTGAGTGCAGCCACTTGGCTCCTACTACTACAGGGTCCAATCAGCCCCATTGTAGTTAAGTGTCTTAATTAGTTAGGGCAGTTCCCACTGTCAAATCTGACTTACATAAAATAGCAATCACAGCAGTCTTCAAGGATGTTGGAGCTCCCTTCACAAATTTGTTTCTCACAGTTGTGGTAAAAGGTGTGTCCTCTGGACACTCCATGTGTGGGTCTGTAGGTCTAACTTGATAAATCTCCTCTAGCATGCCAATTTACCTAAGCCTTTGTATATCTTCTTCTGCAGTATACCAAGGCAGGTCTGGTACTTCAAACTGATTTTGTGTCAGTCACCTTATAATCCATGCTTCAGCAACCCAGCCAAATAAACTATTAGATCCTTTCCTAACTTCTCTAGCTGAAACATTGAAGGAACAGTCTTTGCTTAGTGGACCCATATCAATAAACTCAGACTGATCCATCTTTATGTTCCTTGCACCATTATCCCACACCCTTAATAGCCATTCCCGCATATATTCCCCAGGTTTGTATTTGTACATAGTAGAAAACGCAAGTAGTTTTTTTGGAGCGTAGCGTACCTCCTCCTGGGTCACACATTGTACTTCACCTTTTGGGGCTCGCTGAGACTTAAGCGTAGATATATGTCTAGAAGCTAGAATTGGTAGGGTGGAATTGTTTTGAGAACATTCAGCTTTATCTTGTAAAGCATCTGCTTTAGGCAGTGCTCTAGGCAGTGACTCAGGCAAGTGCTCTTTAGAGGCAGCTGGGCTAGGGTTAATCTCCTCAGATGGGAGTGGAGGGGCTAATGGTTTTTCTGGGCAGGGTGGTTTAGCAGACAAGCATGAAGTAATCTCTTCTGATGGGACTGGTTCTGCTGGCAGGAGTGATTCAATGGAATTTACAGGCTCAGTGTCCCCGCCTTCCTGATTATCTGTCCATATGTCCCCATCCCAGGTCTCAGGATCCCATCTCTTCCCAATCAGTGCCCTTACTTTAACTTCAGACACCTCTCAAGGTTTGCAATTGAGCTGGCGTTGTAATTCAGCCACTCTTAAAATAAGACTCTGGGTTTTGGTTTTCAGCAATTTCGGCTCTGTTACTACAAGAAGTGAGGCTTTCTTTCAAAGCACATGTGGAAGCCTTGAGGTCATGTATGTGGCATTTGAGCCTTGACTCTGAAGCCCTGAGCGCATCTCTTTCCTTCATCAGTTTGTCTAGCGAAAGTAGGACAAACCAACCAGCTTCCTTATACTTCTCATTCTGACAAAGCTGTAGAAAGATAAAGGTGTTCACCCTGAGCCTCACCTTTCACTAATACCTGATCTACCAGTGGTGACATTTTGCGTATTTGTATTGTGACCTCGCTCCATGGACTAGCAGTGACCTCTTTACTGCTGGAAGCAGAGTCATCAATGTCTTTATGACTAACTAGAATTGAGAACCAATTTAGAAAACTCATCCTTACGATTTTGTTTCTCTAGACCCACTCCTGGTACCAAATGTCTTAGGCTGGGTTCTCTAGAGAAGCAAAACGAGTAAAGTGTATAAATGTATATATATAGAGAGATTTACATCAAGGAAGCAGCTCATGTGATTGTAGAAGCTAGAACGTCCCAAGTCCGTGGATCAGGGTAGAGGCCTCTCCCAAGTCACACAGCTGCAGAAGCTGGCAAGCCCATGATCAGCAGGTTGGAGAGCAGGGCTTCCGCTGTGCAGACCGACGAATCCCAGGATTGGTAGATAAGCTGACAGCTCAAGTCCCAAGAACAGGAGATGAGATGACAGGAAGCAGCTGCAGAATCCATAGAGAGCAAAAAGCTGGAACGTCTGCTTATATACAGATGCGGGCCACACCTCCAAGGAGACTCCCTTTCATCTGACTGGCTACACAGTATATTCAGTCATGGAAGTGGTTACATTAAAACACTGACAATCATGGCTCATCCAAGTTGACACACAATCGTAACCATCACAAGTGCCGATGAGTTGGTTCAGACTCATAGTGACCCCATACAACAGAATGAAACACTGCTTGGTCCTCTGCCATCGTCACAATCATTTCTGTGTTTGAGCCCATTGTTGTGTTCACTCTGTCAGTCCATCTCCTTGAGGGTCTTCCTCTTTTTTTACTGACCCTTTGCTTTACTAAGCATGATGTCTTTCTCCGCTGCTAGCTCTTCTTTCTTAATAATAGGGGATCCCTCTCTGCTTGCCTGTTTAATCTCTTATGTTTCAAAAAGGATTGACTCAAGATACAACCTAATCCTGTAGATTGTATCCTGCCTCATTAGCATAACTACCTCTAATCCTACCTCATTAACATCATAGAGGTTAGGATTTATAACACACAGGATTATTACATGAGATCACAAAGTAGAGGATAATTACATAATACTAAGAATCATGACCTGGCCAAGCTGACACATAATTTTATGACACACAGTTCAGTCCATAACATTCCACATTTTGGCCCCCAAAATTCATGTCCTTGCTACATGTAAAACACATAACATACCAGAAAGTCTTAAATCAACTCCAAGTTCCAGCTTGGGGCAAAATTCCTCTTCATCTGTGAAATCTGGAATACAAGTTATCTGCTTCCAAAGTATAATGGTAGAATAGGCACAAGGTAGACATTTCCATCAGAAATGGGAGAAATTGGAGGGAAAAAAGGAATAACGGACACTAAACAAGTCCAGTATCCAGCAGATGAATTTACATTTGCTCTCAAGGCTTGAATCCTGTTCTCTGAGACCATCTAAGCAGCGGCCCTACCGTCCAGACTCTGTGTGTTGGCCATGGTCTCTAGACTCTGGGTGACAGCCCCTTGGTCCTGGGCTTCAGCTCTGCCTTCCAGGCACTCTGGGACAGCAACTCTGCTCCCTTGGATTTGGATGACCTCATTTTCCTAGTTCATCTGAGTGATGACCTCAGCCCTGGCAGGCCCAGTTCTTCTTCCCCTTGGGCATGGCAGCCCTGCACCCTCAGCTTTGGGTAATGGCTGTGTCCTCAGTGCCCTGGCACTTGTGAACAGCAGCCCTCTGCTTTGGAACTGAGTGGTGAAGATCTGACACTTTGAAACATAGGAAGCTGTGGCCCTACCCTTTGAGACCCAGCAGCCTGTGGTTCCACCCTTTTGAGACCCCAGAGGTCGCTGCCCTACCCTTTGAGACTGAGGCATCTCTGCTTCTAATGTTCCTTGTCTCTTTAGCTTCTGCAGCAGAGTTCCTTAGCCTCTCGGCCCTTTGGCCCCTTGGGCCTCTTGGGCCAGCCTGGCCTCTGCCAGGCTTGGAGAAGTGTTCACAGTTCTTTAACTCTACGATTAAATGCCCAGAGGCACCCAGCTCTGCCAGGAAGCTTTGTCTTGAAGGCCATCAGCTCTCTTACTTCATGGGTTGGCAAGCCTAGCTAGCTCCACTGACAAGTGTCTGGAGGCACCCTACTCCGCCAGGAACCCTCCAGCCTGAAGGCACTCAGCTCTCTTGCTCCATGGGTCAGCTCCTGCTGCGTCTTGTGCTGGTCTCCTGGTTCTGCTCCGTCCGTTTCTCTGCTGCCACTTCTTGTCATTTGTGCTATCTCTGGTGTTACAACTTTCCTCACTTCCCCTTCTGAGCCCTCACCAGAATTGTCTTTGATGTCCATAATTCCACCAACAGCCTCTTGAAGGCAATCTCGGCTTTTAATGTTAGATACTTAAAACTTTCCAGCCTTTACCCATTCATGGTTTCAAAACTGCTTCCACATTTTAGGTATCTGTTAGAGCAGCACCTCACTCTCCTGGTACCAAATTTCTGTCTTACTTCATGCTGCTATAACAAATACCACAAGTGGATGGTTTTAACAAATTTGTTCTTTCACAGCCTGGGAGGCTAGAAGTTTGAATTCAGGGCACCAGCTTCAGAGGAAAACTTTCTCTCTCTCTGTCAGCTCTAGGGGAAGGTCTTGGCATCAATTTTTCTCTTGTTCTAGGAGTTTCTCAGCAGAAGGACCCTAGGTCTAAAGAGTGGGCTCCACTTTCGGCTCTTCTTTCTTGTTGGTAGGAGGTCCCTTTCTCTGCTTGCCTGTTCACTCTTTTATATCTCAGAAGGGATTGACTCAAGGTACAACCTAATCCTGTAGATTGCATCCTGCTTCATTAACATAATTGCCTCTAATCCTGCCTCATTAACGTCATAAAGGTTACGATTTATAACACATAATACTGAGAATCATGGCCTAGCCGAGTTGACACATAATTTTGGGTGACACAATTCAATCCATAACACTTAGTGATCTTGTGCTGTAGTTTTTTTCATTCTTATAATAGCCTTGATTTGGTCTCAAAGTTTTGCCAGCCTATAAAATGAATTGAAAAAATGTTCTTCTTTTAGTTTTCTGAAGGAGTTTGTAGAAGTTTGGAATGATCTCTTCTTTGAGTGTTTTGTAGAATTTTCTTCAGAACTATTTGGTCCCTTCCCTCCCTTCCTACCTTCTATCCTCTCTTTTTTCATACTTTCAATTTTTCCTTTCTTCCTTATTTTTTTGCTTTTTTAAAAAATTTAAATTAGTGTTTTAAATCCTGTGATAGCTTTAGGGTATTCAGATTTCTTGTTTCTTCCTGAGTTAGTTTTGTTAAGTCATATTTTTTCCAGGAGTGGCTAGTAAGTTTTGCCTTATTTGTGATGTTATTTCTAACTTGAATGATAGTTTATCTGGGTATCAAATTCTAGCTAGTTATTTTCTATTTTCATTTGAAAAGACTGTCAATCTAATTGCCACTCCTTTTTTGGTGATATGTTTATTTTCTTGCTTTTATGTCTTTTGTTTACAGTTAATTTATATAGTTTAACCTCAGTTTCATATGGTGTGGTTTTCATTTGTCTCATCATTCTAGAAATTTCTCAGCTGTTAGTCCTCAGATATTGCTCCTCCCTCTTCTCTCACTTCGTATCTCTTTCATATTTGTAATTTCTTGTTATCTTTGTTGCTTCTGAATGATTTCTTCTTGTATCTTTTTAGATTTACCAGTTCTTTCTTGTATAAACTGCTATTTCACCTATCTACTGTATTTATAATTTCAGTGAATATATGTTTTTAATTAATGGCAGCCACTTTCAGATCTCTAGTCTTTTTTTTTTTTTTTTTTTAATTGTGTTTTGGGTCTTAAATTTTCCAGTCCATCTTTTATGTCTTCAATTATACGTTATTATACTATAATCTATATTTAATATTGTTTTTATTTAAAGTTTTTGGAGGTCTGTTTCTGCTCTGGCTTTTCTTTTGATGCTAGATTACTTTGGCTCTCATATTTTTATAATTTTGAATTGTTAGCTTGTGTTTTACAATGCATTATCTAAAGAAGTATTGTGTGACCCGTGTTGAAGTATCTGTTTCAAGAGTTTTTATTTTTGTTTCTGTCAGGTGCCAGCTGTTACCAATCCAGTTCCTTTATATTTTAATGTCTTTTTGCTTTTTCTGATTATGCAGATAATGTAAATTTGATCCTTCAGTCCACTGGGCTTTTAAAAATTATGTCAGATTTTATTTTGCAGCCTGTTTCAGTAACATATGTTGAGGGCTTTTTATTATACATTTATTTTATAAGAATTCTCTTGTAATTCTGTTTGTTCTTTTCTTTTTTTTTAAACTAAGTACAATTAAGAAGAGTCAACTTTTATTCAGATAATGAAATAAAAAACTGCAAATTTTAGTTGAGGTTCCGTTTTTCCAAACCAAGAGTTGATCACTATCTTGAACATCGCCTTTATCATTCCTATGCGTATATTCATACTTTTCCCATGTATGAGTGGATGTTTCACTGAACAATACATACAGTGCTGTCCTGCATGATTTTAGCATTACATAAGGTATATTTTGGTAGATTATAAAAATAGCTAAAAATTTCTCTCCTCTCTAAGTTCATACCCTTGCAGTGTTGAATTGTAGATCCTCCCATATAAAGAGGTAGTCTATTTCTCTATCCTTTTTATTTGACTTAGACATGTTACTTGCTGTGGCCAAATGTACATTAGCCAATATGACATAAACCAAGGTTTGAAAAGCACGTAGACTTTAGCGCTTACTCTTCTGCGTTTGGAACCCTGAGGCTTATTACGTGAAAAGTCTGAGTCTGGAGTATGAGAAGCCATGTTGAGAAAACTAAGGTGCCCCAGCCTGTCCTAAAGCAAGCCTCCAGCTGACCAGCCAGTTGATTACAGATGTAAAAGTGAGCCTCTGCTGAGGTCAGTCAGGCTACTAGAAGGACCTCCTGGCTAGGGACCTACAGAATAATGAACTAAATAAATGATTGTTGTGGTAAGCCGCTTAGTTTTGGAGTGGTGTGTTACAAAGCAAAAGTTAGATGTTGTAGGTATCATGACATAATCTTTTTCCAACTCCATTTTCTTATTTAACTTTTGAGATACAGCTCAAAGCAATGTAACTGTAATACATTTATTTTCACTGCTTATATTATTTCATTGTATGAATACAACAGTGTTTTTGGTTTTCTCTTAGTAGTCATTTGGATTATTTCCAGTTTTTAATTAAAAATAATGCTGTAATGAGCATTTTTGACATATCTCTTTATACACTTATATAAGAGTTTCAATAATCTTTTAACTTTTTGATCTAATTTTTAAAAAACTTGATTTATTAGTTAGGAGGTGGTGTTCACGACATGATGTAACTTGCCCCTGGTTCATTTCAGCAAGTATGGACTGGTTGAACTAGTACTCTCCCCTTTGCCAGACTAGTGTCATTTTATTTTTTTATCTGCTGGCCTGACTCTTTTAAAACGCAAACCATAATATCTCTATGGTGCTTGCTGTAAGATTTCTCTGTTTGGTATAAAGATCAATTTTTATCACTTTATGTTTTTAAGTTTCTAACAAAATAAACTCTATTCCTAACTCATGTTTAGCACATCTAGATGAAATTGAATTGCTAAATAAAGCAACCTTAAAAATAAACTTTTTCAGATGACATGCAAAAGTTATTTGTTTTACCCTGCAATGCTAAATACCACGGACATAAATTAGGTGATGCTATTTCCCGGTGGAATCATTTAAAACAACTTTCTCTTCTCAAAGTCAGATAAGGTTGTTTTGATCATAGAAGTAGACTTGGCATTAACATCTTAAACTTTGCTTTAAACAATGTAAGAATGGTCATATTATCTTGTCTTCGTTGAATACTTAAGTACAATCATTATCATGTATTTGTTGTAGGAAGGAACCTCCTAACAAATGCCTTTATTTTTCACTTATTTATAGAATGTTTTGTTCTTAAGTATAAAATATTTTTCCCCATAATTTTAATGATAAACTATTAATATATAATTGTAATTTAATTTTTTGAAATGCACATGAAATTGAATTACTTTCATAACATGAAACATTTCTGCCAAATGCCCATCTTTGAACATTATTTTGAGAATTTTGCAACTTTCAGAAGGTTGCCAGTTTTTCATACTTCAACTAAATTATTTTCTGCCTCGTGGAAAGAAAAGTTTATTTTTAAGGGATATGAGACATTTTCATTTTTGAAAATAGCATTTTTTTTTCCTTTTACTAAGACTAACCAAAAAAAAAAAAAAAACCCGTTGGCCATCAAGTTGATTCTGACTCATAGTGACCCTGTGGACAGAGTAGAACTACCCCATAGAGTTTCCAAGGAGTTCCTGGTAGATTCGAACTGCTAACCTTTTGGTAGCAGCCAAACTCTTTTTAACCACTATGCCACCAGGGTTTCCATTACTAAGACTAGTAGTTACTTATTCAAAGTACAACTCCATATCTTCTGTGAATATACCTAACACAAAATCTGGAATCCATAATGGAAAAAAAGCATTTGCAGAGCTATATGTGTTATATTATTAGTTGTTGCCAGATAAAATACAGGATGCCCATTTAAATTTGAATTTCAGATAAACAACAAATTATATTTGGGACAAATTTTTTTAAAAATTTGTAATTCAGAGTTATCTGGGTATCCTGTATTTTTATTTGCTAAATCTGGAAATCCTAAATATGATTCAGTTTTTATAAAACTGTAATTGTAAATACATACTTTTGTATAATTCTAGAAAAAATGTGCAAGAATATACATGAGAATATTAACAGTTGTTATTTCTGCTGATAGAGGGGGAGTAGAAGATATTAATTCCTTCTTTATACTCCATGCATATACTGTCTTAATTTATTACAGCATGCTTTTTTTTTTTTTTTTTTTTTACATCTTTAGTCATTTATTTAACATATTTTTGTTGACATGGTAAAGGTACAGTGGATAGCAAACAAAACAAAAAACGCTGCCTGGTAATTACCCTCCTAACCAAAAAACCGCATCCCCTGCTGTCAAGTCGATTCTGACTCATTGCAACCCTAGAGTTCAGGGTAAAACTTCCCCACAGAGTTTCCAAGGTGTAATCTTTACAGGAGCAGATTGCCACAAATCTTCCTGTTGTGGAGCCATCAGGGCTCCTCTTAACCCTCTTAAAAAGAAAACCGTTGCCATCGAGTCGATTCCAACTCTTAGTGACTGTATGTCACAGAGTAGAACTGCCACATAAGATTTCCAAGGAGCGCCTGGTGGATTTGTACTGCCGACCTTTTGATTAGCAGTCAATCGCTTTAACTACTATGCCACCAGGGTTTCCCCTACCCTCTTAGAACTTATCAATTGGAGCCACAAGTAATCACACAGATGTAAAATTGCAGCTGCAGTAAAGTATCACAGAAGAATGATTTATAATTTTATGAGCTTATACAATAGGAGGATTTTGCTTTACTAGATCAGGGAAAGCTTTCTTGAAAAAGTAAAATTTGAATCTAGATGTGAAGGAGTTAGTGTAGTGTAGGAGTTAACTAGGTGAAGAGACTATGGAACAGCTTTTCAAACAAAATGGTGTATGAGAAGTAATGTGGTAAGTAGGAGGAGTTGAAAGAGGAGAGAGACCACCAAGGAGAGTAGTGCAAGATGAAACCAGATAGAAGGGTAGGTGCCACAGCATGCTGAGATATATATTCTGTGTAAGGAGTCATGTTTTCTAAAAGCAATGAGAAGCCATTGAAGGAGAGGGGATAGTGGTGTTGTTGACAGGGTCAATTGTGTGTTGCAAAGATCACTTTGGCTGTAGTGTGGAGAACTGGTTTGTTGGGTGGGTGTAGGAATAAGAGTAGATGCTGGTAGTCCAGTAGAGAGGTTATTGTCGTAGTTTCTATGAGATATAAACAGGAGTTTGATGTTAGTAGTGATGGATAAACCAAAAAAGAAAAAACCCATTGCTGTCGATTCGATTCGGACTCATAGCGACCCTATAGGAGAGAGCAGAACTACCCCATAAGGTTTCCAAGAAGTGGCTGGTGGATTCGAACTGCCGTCCTTTTGGTTAGCAGCCGTAGCACTTAACCACTATGCTACCAGGGCTCCCAAAACCAAGCCTGATGCCACTGAGTCAATTCCAACTCATAGCAACCCTATAGGACAGAGGAAAACTGCCCCATAGGGTTTCCAAGGAGTGGCTGTGAGATTCAAACTGCTGACCTTTTGGTTTGCAGCCAAGTTCTTAACCACTACACCACTAGGACTCCTAGTGATGGATAGATGTAGACAAATTTGAGGATTGTTTGGTGAAATTCTCAGAATTTAGTGATTGTTTTGATGTATGAAATATTAAGGATAACATCTTGGTTTCTGACTGCATAGTGGATACAATTAAAAATAATAAAACTATTAAAATTTAAAATAGTTTTAGAGAGATACAGGTTAGCTACTGAAGTGAAATCATTTGGAGAAGTTTTTCAAAATAAAATTCTATATGGTGGTAGGAGGTGAGAGTGTTAGGAGATTATAATATGAACCTCTTTTTAGTAATCAGTTACCTTGAAATTCATTATGGGTGTTTAGTACTGTTCATGTTCAAATAGATACAATTTTAATTTAGTTTTTTTAAATTATGAAAGTATTTCCATTTTCTTATAAAAAATGAACTATGAAATGGTAAATATAAAATAAAACACAGGAGTTCCATTCTCAGCTTTTCCCAGAGAGGCCTTCTATACCTCTAATAGTTTATTCTCTTGGAAAGAGTTTTGAATGGAAGCAGTTAATTTAAGATTTGTCAAGTAATCAATACCTAAATGTATTCATGCCCTTGTTTATCCTACTGGATACTATATGTATAACCTTTTATCATGTTTCTCTGTCTAAGGTTAATCAACCCCTTTTCACTTATCTATCTTTTCCTGTACATGTTCTGATCAGGTCGCTCACTCCTTGGCTTGAAAACCTTCAATGGGTCCCCATTGCCCACAATATTTAAGTTTAAATTTTAGTACGGCATCACCTCTTCATTATCACCCTCCTGATTACTTTACATTCATTCCTTTTCTCTTTCCTGAACAATGGGTTTGTGTGTGTGTGTGTGTGTGTGTGTGTCTGTGTGTGTGTGTGTCTCAATGCCTCAGTATCTTTGAACATTCTCACCTCACCCCTCTTTGTAGAATCTCTCTTTAGTTACGAAAATTCTCGTAGACCCTGATCAAATATTATCTCTGAGAACGTGGTACCCCCCTGGGGATACACTGTGATTTCATTTGTCAGATTTTTATCAAATAGCATTTTATTTATACCTCTATTGCATAATATTGTTTACTTTAATCACTTGTTTAAATATTCCCATTAAATGTGAGTTTTCCAGAAAACTAGCATATAATGGTTGTTTAGTAAAACTGTTATAAAAGTCCTGTTATCATGGAGGTGTTTTGCTACTTTCTGTGGATGATAGATAACCAGTGACTAAGTCATCAAATATCTTAAAATTCAGAAGGGAGAAGAGACATGTACATAACTTATTACATATTAGTGTGGTAGTATTATAAGGGATATAAATGGTCTTGGGAGTATGGAAGAGGATCACTTCCAACTAGGGGATCAGTTCATCTTCATGGAAGAGATCAGCTGATCTTAACCCCCTTTATAATGCTGTAACCCATCGTGCTTATGATAGATCAGATGGATTAGTTTTTCAGCCCTCTTCCTATGGAATCTTAGCATTTCCAAACATTTGTAGAGGAAAAGGCTACTAAAATGGTTCCACTCTCAATAGTTAAAATTTCTGATTTCAAAGTTAGACTAGTAGGTCATAGGTAGTCCTCCTGTTAAGCAAGTTCATTTTCAATAATTTCAAATTTATAGACCCTGGTCAGTTATACCCATGCTGGCGTTATTCATATTACTGGTAGCAGGCAGGCATTACACAAATGAAATGAACTCATCCAGTGTCCATCACCTTATTTTGAGCTTCAGTTTGTTTCTGCAGCCCTCTTATTTAGCACAGGGATCTCTTGGTTCATAAAAAACTCCATGCCATTTATTCTAAGTGATGAGAGTAACAACTAATAACGCTAAGTTTACAAAGATGAAAGAAAAACAAAACAATATATATACCACCTAGTTTCCAAGGAGCAGCTAGTGGATTCAGACTGCCAACCTTTTGGTCAGCAGCCAAGCTCTTAACCACTGTGCCACTAGGGCTCCTAGTCCCTAGAATAAAAACCAAAAAACCAAACCCGTTTCTTTCTAGTTGATTCTGACTCATAGCAACCCTGTAATCTAGAATACCCATTGCTGTTGAGTCGATTCTGACTCATAGCAATGCTATAGGACTGAGTATAACTGCCCTATAGAGTTTCCAAGGAGTGGCTGGTGGATTTGATCTGCCAACCTTTTTGGTAAGTAGCCAAGCTCTTAGCCAATGAGCCACCAGGGCTCCTAGCCTAGAATAACCCATTGCCATAGAGTTGATTCCGACTCACAGCGACACTATAGGACATGGTAAAACTGCCCAATTAGGGTTTCCAAGGAGCTGGTGGATTCGATCGGCCGACCTTTTGGTTAGCAGCCGAGCTCTTAACCACTGTGCCACCAGGGCTCCTAGCCTAGAACAGTGCTTTATAAATATTTGTTGAATGAATAAATGAATGAACCATTGCTCTAGGGTTAGGGGTGCTATGCAAGTAATATCAGTGTATCTGGTGTAGGTAATAATGTCCATAATTTTCAGAAATTTTGCTTGCTCAATACCATTTTTATTGTAATGATAAGAGGCCTAATAGTAACAGTGAAAAAGAATTTTCAAGTTGAAGTCTGAAAACTGGGTTTGATCTGGGTTTGAATCTCAACTGTTCCTGGTGTATAATATAAGTTAGGCTTTGTCATTATTCCTCTGTGACTCTTTCTTCTGTAAAGTAACATCTCATAGGATTGTTCTGAGATTTAAATGAAATAATATATTTGGAAGTTTTTCTTAAACCACTATACAAATTACTTTTAATATTATTGATTTAATACAATAAATTTTAGTAAATTAATTAATAAAAAGACCTTGACAGTTGTTTTTTAGAAGCACAGATTACTTTAGAACTTGGTTTTGTACATGCATGTATGCTTTTTTTTCCTGTAAGCTTTTAAATTCTTCCTTATTCCCTAAAAAGAAACCAAATACTGCAAGTGTTCTTACCTAATTTTTAATGATAAACTAATCTTAAAAGATGAGTCTAAGTTTTATATTATAATTTTACTATGTCTCCTATCTGGAGATGTAAGTTAAATATAGAATCTCTAGTTTTGCTGTTGAAAAAATATTTTTTTAACAGTTTTTTTGAGGTATAATTTACATACCACACAACTCACCTATTTTAAGTGTACAATTCAACTGTTTTTAGTAACTTTGCCAAGTTGTACAATCATCACCATCCAGCTTTAGAGTATTTTCACCTCCCCGGTAAGATGGGAAGCTAATTTTGAAGGAAGCCTAGAAGGAACTAGAAGGTATTCCTGGTAAGGTCAGGCCTTTGTGGTCCTGGGCAGTCCAAGGACAGGTGTGAAGGTTCTGAACTTCTAGGAGAAGGGCCCCAACAGGGAGATGAATCAGTTGCTATCTTAGGTATCTAGTACTGCTATAACAAAAATACCGTAAGTGGGTGGTTCAACAAACAGAAGTTTATTTTCTCACAGTCTAGTAGGCTAGAAGTCCAAATTCAGGGCGTCATCTCCTGGGGATGGCTTTCTCTCTCTGTCGGCTCTGGGGGAAGGTCCTTGTCATCAATCTTCCCTTGGTCTAGGAGTGTTTTAGCGCAGGAACCTCAGGTCCAAATGATGCTCTCTGCTCTGCACTGCTTTCTTGGTGGTATGAGGTCTCTGTGTCTTTCTGCTCGATTCTCTCTTTTGTATCTCAAAAGAGATTGGCTTAAAACACAGCCTAATCTTGCAGATTGAGTCCTGCCTCATTAGCATAACTGCCGCTAAACCCACCTCATTAACATCATAGAGATAGGATTTACAACACATAGGCAAATCACATCAGGTGACAAAATGGTGGACAATCATATAATACTAGGAATCTTGGCCTAGCCAAGGTGACATAAATTTTTGGGGGACACAATTCAATCCATAAGTTGCCTTTGAGTCAACTTTGGCTCATGTGACCTCACCTATGTCAGAATAGAACTGTGCTCCATAGGGTTTTCAATGGCTGATTTTTTTTTTCTTTTTTTTTTTATTGTACTTCAGGTGAAGGTTTACAGAACAAATAGTTTCTCATTAAACAGTAGTACACGTTGTTTTATGACGTTGGTTAACAACCCCACGACATGTCAACCCTCTCCCTTCTTGACCTTTTTTTTTTTGCTGAAAATATACATAGCCAAAGATACACCATTTCAAAAATTTCTGCATGCACAGTTCAGTGACATTGACTACGCTCTTCCGACTGTGCTGCTGTTCTCACTTTAGATGAAGGTTTACAGATCAAAATAGTTTATCATTAAACAGTTAGTACACATGTTGCCCTATGACAGTGGTTAACAACCTCACAACACATCAGCACGGTCCTTACTCAACCTTGGGTTACCTATCACCAGCTTTCCTGTCCCCTTCTGCCTTCTAGCCCTTGTTCCTGGACTGCTGTGCCTCATTAGTCCCATTTGGTTTTATGGGGCTGTCCACTCCCCGGCTGAACGGTGAACCTTGGAAGTGAGTTCACCATTGAGCTAAAAGGGTGTCTGGGGACCATACTCTCGGGGTTTCTTCAGTCTCCTTTAGGCCAGTAAATCTGGTCTTTTTTTGTGTGTGTTAGAATTTTGTTCTACATCCTTCTCCAGCTCTGTCCAGAACCCTCTATTGTGATCCCAGTCAGAGCCATCAGTGGTGGTAGCCGGGCACCATCTAGCTGTACTGGACTCAGTCTGGTGGAGGCCTTGGTAGCTGTGGTCCATTAGTCCTTTGCACTGATCTTTTCGTTGTATCCTGTTCTCTTCATTCTCCCTTGCTCCCGAAGGGATGAGACCAGTGGAGTATCTTAGATGGCCGCTCACAGGCTTTTAAGACCCCAGACGCTACTCACCAAGGTAGAATGTAGACCATTGTCTTTATAAACTGTGTTCTGCCAATTGAGCTAGATGTTCCCTGAGACCCTGGTCCCCACAGCCCTCCGCCCAGCAATTCAGTGCCTCAGGGAGTTTGGATGTGTCTATGGAGCTTCCATGACCGTTCCTTGTACAGGTTGTGCTGGTTTCCCCAGTACCACGTTCTGTCTCACCCTTCACCCAAGATACTACTTATCTATTGCCTATTTAGTATTTCCGTGCTGTTGAAAATTTTATGAATTCCAGACTGGTAGACTAATTTCTTCAATCTTCTCTCCATTAGTTCTTTCATTCCTGTATTACTTCCTTTCCTCTCTGTCACATCAGCCCATTTCCTTTTTATTGATTCTTCATATAATTTGAAATCTAGTTTTCTGAAATATTTATTATAGAAAATGTAATGCATTTGTTAGAAACATGGATGTATGTATTCATCTCCTGGCTTTGGGGACTATGGACAAGAAAAGCCCATTCATCTGTTCTAGTTTAACTTTTTTTCTACGCTCAGTCAAATTGATTAGTTCTTGAACACAGTTTGCACTTTGCTATGTTCACATTTTAGTATATTATTTGCCCTTCCTACCTCCTTCCCACATACTGAAACCTATGTTTCCATAAAGATTCAATTCACATCTATCTGCCTTTTCTCTAGTGACTTTCTCAACCTGCTGTTATCTGAGGCTTGCTTATTTTTAAATCTTATGTCAGGTGTTGTTTGTAATTAGTCATATTTTACCCTTTCAAATATCTTATTTTTTTGTTTTTAATCACTGGTAATTAATCATGTTTTACTTTTTCTAATAGCTTATTTAGTGGTCTTGAATTGTCATTATATTTTTCAAGTTAATAAGCCGTTATGCTGCTATCTACATTTTAAGGTCATTGAGGTCTCTTTCCATAGAGTCTTTCATAAGCATTTTTATTTATTTTATGTGCTTAATAAAAGTGTTTTGTTTTAATCCAAGTTAAGCAGCTGTTTATTTTACTCCAGAAGGAAATAGCTGTGTATTTTATAAGTGGCAGTGTTGTGAGAAGGTTAAGAGGGTGGACTCTGTAGCCACATTGTTTTGACTTGAATTCCATCTTCACCACTTAATAGTTGTAGAATCTCTCTGTGCCTCGGTTTCTTCATCTGTAATGGAGAAAATAATATCTTTTAGGGTTATCGTGTGGATTAAATGAAAAAATAGATGTAAAACATTTAGTACATTGCCTAGCACGTAGTTTTCACTCAGTAAATACGAGCTGTCTTTATCAGTATCATAAAATTGGTAAATACAAATCAATCTATTAATGACATAGTGAAAAGAGGCTTTGAAGTCACATAGATATTGCTGTTTTTTGTGACCTTGAGCAACTTTATTTACTTCTCTAAAACCCATTTTACTTTGGTAAAATGAGGATTATTTTGAGGATTAAATGTAATTACTGTATATACATCATTTAATATGTATAGTCAGTGCATGTATATCCCTCTAGGAACTCTGTCTCTTTATTCTGAATTGCTCTTGTTTCCTGGAGCCGATCACTGCCTTTCTGTCTTCTTTCTTTTCTTCCTTCCTTTTTGTCCATCCATTTATCCATCTGTCCATCCGTCCATTCATATGTCTGTCTTATGGACTGAAAGCAACATGAAGTTGACTTCAGCATTTGGTGTAGTGCCTTTAGAACTGAATTGTGAGGAAACCCTGACCTGCTTTCTAAGAGTCCCCTACATTCAGAAGATGAATAAATATCTAGAGCTGAGCAGAAGTATTAATTTGGAAAAGATTTTTGCAGTATCAATATGAATTTTGTAATATAGGATTATTTTATTATCACTTATACTAGGTGTCTGATAGAACAACACTCTTGATAAAGAAATCTTAACTTGTACATAATGGTTTATTCATTGAGTGTAAATTGATAATTTCATCTGACAACAGTATAAAGACAGTTGCTCATAGAGTTGCCTCCTTTACATGTAAAATATTATAACCATATGAGAGGAATGTTGATGCAAACCAAATGTTAATGCTAGAGAGGATTATAAATTTGTTTTTCTACAACACTCAGAGCTTTCCAGAATTGTTAGTTATTTTGTTTTTTTCTCTTAGCTCAAATAATGTTAGAGTTGGTATCCACCCTGTAGGTTGGAGAGTCTCACTTTAGGCTACATTTGAAGAATAGCAGCAGTAGTCTATCCAGCCAGTTATGAGAGGGTATTAGCACCACCTTGTGGTATCAGTTTTACTGTGCCATTTACTTGTAGTGCCCATTCCTTCCATTTGTATGTCTGTGTTATTATTACATAGATCTTGATGGAAAGGTAGATACAGAAGACTTCAATATGACAATTATATTTCTGAAGTGTATATAAATTTTGGTCATTGGACACTGTTTACTACTGAACATTTAATATTTCCAGGTTTTTTATTTCAGGTCTTGTATATTAGTGTAATAATTGATTCAGTGCTTCAAATTCTTAGGAATATATACCAAAATAGGTTTAAAAGTATAGGAATGGTATCTGAAACTACTCTAGTAGATATTACTTTGTTTTTGTCTAAATGATATAAGATTACTGTAAACTAAGTCCTTTAATATCTTAAAATTATTTTAGAAATTAGTGTTTAATTATGATATATTTGTTGAATTTAGTCTTGATTGCTATCATAGCATATAATATAGAAACTGATTTTAAAAATGTAGTTCTTTGTCAGTAACCTTAAAATAAAATTTTAAAATTTCTTGAAAGAATTATTTTCATGAAATAAGATTAATTTTAAAGCAATATTTTCATAAAAGTCAGAATATTAATTTTCTTCTAACATTTTATTTTATATTTTTATATTTTGAACCATTGATTTCTTAATGCTGTTCTATATTGTAATATTTAAAATTTTTTTTCAAATTTGGCTTGAAGGCAAAATATATCTGTTATATTCAGGATTGTGGGTTCAGTGTAATTAAAAAACATCAAAGTTAGTGAAGATGGATGAATATGAAGGGTTCCTGCAAGTAATGGTAGGTATCATAATGAAAGATATTTTATATTTTAGACAGTAAAGGAAATAATACTGGAGACACCAAGTCTTACATGTAATAATAAAAACTATAATTATTTTTTTAAAGAAATTTAAACAACAGTTTATTTTACTTTATTACCTAGCCTAGGAATTTTTGTTGATAACTTTCAGTAATAAAATTAAAGAAAAATTTAAGCATATACTTGAATAGAATTGCTTCTATTCAATACCTGGATTAACCACATAGCAGTTACGTAGTAAGCAGTGTCCTTATTCTAACATAAAAGTATGACCCTCTTGATTATGAATCAGTATACCACCAAACTATGCATTAGTATTGTTTTATTATGAAGGAAAACCAGTTTGTTTTTCTTTGAAAGCATTGTTGTAAATTTGAGGATATTATAACTAACAATATGCTAGCTTCTTAATATATGTAACTTTATGTTTTCTAATTATACTTTTTTCATGGTCTTATACCTACTCAAGCATGATCTACTGGTTAGAGAAAGGTAGTATAGGTAGTCCATTATTATGTAAGTTGGGAAATTGAGAGAAATATGGTACCACTAACAGCAGCAAGGGAATTTATAGTGGGAGCCAATTTTGATATGTGAGTTAAGTTCTTAGCCACTGTCTTAGTTATCTAGTACTGCTATCACAGAAATACATTTAAGTGGGTGACTTTAACGAACAGAAGTTTATTTTCTCGTAGTTTAGGAGGCTAGATGTCTGAATCAGGGCACAGGCTCTAGGAAGCCTTTCTCTGTCAGCTCTGGTGGAAAGTCTTGTCTCTTTTCAGCTTTTGTTCCCTTGTTTCTTGATGATATTCATATGTTATGGCATCTATTTTCCCCCATCTCTGCTTGCGTCTGTGCTTTATCTGGTCTTCTTTGTCTGAAAAGTGATTGGCTTTAGACACAGCCTATACTGATGTGGCCTCATTAACGTAACAAAGAAAAAACTCAGTTCCCAAATGGGATTATATCCACAGATATAAACCCATTGACTGTCCAGTTGATTCCGATTCATAGCGACCCCATAAGACGCAGTAGAACTGCCCCTTAGATTTCCAAGGAGTAGCTGTTGGATTCGAGTTGCGGACCTTTTGGTTAGCAGCCAGTCTCTTAACCACTGCACCACCAGGGCTCCATCCACAAGTATAGGGGTTAGTATTCCAACACATACTTCAGGAGGACACAATTCAATCAATAACAGCCACTTTCAAAAGGTTTTCTTGGGCAGATTATTCCTTCTTCTCAGGGATATTGGTTTTGATTTCTTTGAATAGAGTGTTATTGCATCATTATCCACATGACTGTGGAAAACCATTCCTTTTTTGAGGGGAGGTTGTTACTCCCAGTTCTTTTATTCCAGACAATAGTCTTTTTAAGTTTACAGGCTTTAGGGGCAACAATACTGGGATTGACTTAACTGTTTTGCTGCTTAACACCTATAGTAGGAGCCCTGGTGGTGTATTGGTTACAGAGCTTGGCTGCTAACTGGAAGGTTTGTGGTTGGAAACCACCAGCGGCTCTGCAGGAGAAAGATGTGGCAGTCTGCTTCCATAAAGATATACAGCCTTAGAAACCCTATGGGGCAGTTCTCTTCTGTCCTGTAGGGTCACTGTGAGTCAGAATTGACTCGATGGCAGTGGTGTTTTTTGAACTTTAGTAAACTTGAACAAGTTACCACCTCTCACAGACCCTTAGTTTCCTTATCTGTAAAAGATAATACATGGATAATACAAGATGATAATACCTGGTATAGGGTAATAAAAAACCAAAACAAACCCATTGCTCTTGAGTCGATTCCAACTCATAGTAATAAGCATTTAGTAAATAATAGCTATTGCCTAGTATTATCACCAGTAGGGTACTTCAGAGTGATCATACCAAACAAAGTCTTACTGGAAAATCTGCTAGACACTTAATTACATCATTAAGCAATCAATAGGCATTCAGTGCCTGTCAGTATGGAGGCTAGGGAGCCATACCTTTCATATATTATTTTATATCAGGGGTTGGCAAACATTTTATAAAAGAACAGGTAGTAAATATTTTAGGCTTTGTAGAGCCATATGGTCTCAAATGCAACTACTGAACTCTGCTGTTGTAGCACGAAGGCAGCCATAGACAGTATGCAAATTAATGATGGTTTCTGTGTTCCAGTACATGTACATATGTGTGTGTGTTTAAGATAACAGGAACTCCAAGTTAATAGATCATAAGTACTGAAACAAGAAATTCATTGAAACTTTATGGGAACACCTTGTGTTTGCTTTCTCTCTCATGTACATACATGGCATGCGCACATACACCTCTTGGAAGGTTGTTCTTTAGGATTGATTACCTTAGGCAGATAACATATATGTGTGTATGTGATTGTAAAGGCATTCTACAGTACAGGCATTTCTGCTATAATGCGTCGCGTGCATTCTTGAAAACTTCGCATTCAGCACATAAAATTAACAGAGCTTATGAGTAAAAGGAAGCCCTGGTGGCGTAGTGGTTAAGTGCTACGGCTGCTAACCAAAAGGTTGGCAGTTTGAATCTGCAAGGTGCTCCTTGGAAACCCTATGGGGCAGTTCTGTTCTGTCCTGCAGGGTCGCTATGAGTCGGAATTGACTCGACAGAAACAGGTTTGTTTTTTTTTTTTTTTTTTTTTTGGTTTTATGAGTAAAAAGGGTTAGAATCAGTTACTACTTGAAACATGCGGAACTTTATAACCAGAGGACTACAAAAACAATAACAATTTTAGTGAACATACCAGTACGGTTAAATCTCCTCTTATGTTTGTACTCAACATCATTTTCAGAATAGCATTAAATCTTGGGGTTGTTGATTTGTTTGAGTTGTAGATCCTGAGGACATTCACCTCTAATTAGAGATCAGTTTCATAAAAATTAAAAGGATGATGCAGTTTATAGCCTTTTTCATTAGTCCTTTTTTAAAAAAGCATAGGATAAATGTCATAACATCTTTTTCATCTGCACTCTCATCTTCTTCAGATATATTAACATGAAAAGTGTAGTGATTCTTGAAGCCCCTGAATCAGTCGCTACCTGCATGAAAAGAAAGCACTTTATGGGACTTTCTGCTTTTTCCTTTAGGTCATCATATTGCACGGGCTTTCTGTTCAGTTGTAAAAAAGGTAATATTTTCAAAATGTATTGATAAAAATTGCACCTGAATGAACACAACATAACACAATCTTCAGGTTATATATACTGACATCATTCTCTTCACCAATTGTAAATGAGCTAATTTACTTAAACATGAATTATAGTGTAATGGACTGTTAGGCTTTTAGCTAAAAATAGATAAATACTGATTTATACTTTATTCTAACTTCACAATAGGAAAAGGGCAATCCTTGGTTTTTCATTTTTATTATAACTAACAGTCATGGTCTACTGCACAGCATTAAGAAACCTTTGCCATCAAGTCAATTCCAACTCATAGCGAAGCTATAGTCTTTACAGAAGCAGACTACCACATCTTTCTCCCCTGGAGCGGCTAGTGTGTTGGAACCACTGACCTTTTGGTTAGCAGTTGATTGCTTAACTACTGCACCACCAGGGCTCCTTGCATAGCTTTAGAGGATGGAAAAAATTTCAACAGAGATGAAGTTAAAAAAGAAAAGGATATATTAGTTAAAATGGCTGCCAGTAAATTTTAAGAGGACATGAAAGAAATAATAAGACTTAGAACTTAAGGTCATGGGGAGAATAGGATATTTATTGAATTATATATGTTACAAAAAGCCGTTAGTAGATATTAGAGAGAACGTCTTTGAGAGGTAATATAGAAAAAAGGTTATAAGTGCAGGGCTTTGTAGTCAAACTTGGTTTTGAATTCTGTCATCTGAGCTTATTAGCTTTTATGATCTTGGACATGTTATTTCATTTTTCTAGAACTTAATATGAACATTTATGTAATGATTTTAATGTTTAACCCACTAGCTTGGGTTGTTAAAATTAATGAGATAACGCTTGAGAAGTGTTTATTTTTCATGCATTGAGCACTACTCTAATCAATAAATGCTGTTTTTATTTTGCGACCTGGAAGAAGATTGTAAGAACCACAACTCAATAACTTTTTTTTTTTTTAAGTGTGTGTATTTAAATATAACAGAATAACAGCAGAGAAATTTAAGGTGAGATCATTGTGTGCCAGGCAAGAACTCTTTGAGATCAGAAAAATAACACAGCCTTGTTGACTGGCCTCGTTGTAATTTCATGACAACTTTCGTTGGGCTCCTAGTGCTTTCTGGCAATCACCCTTTTATTTCTCTAGCCAGTTTATTCTCTACTCTCGTGTACCCTTGCTGCTCCAAAGTGTGGTCAGCAGAGCAGAATTTAGCATCATCTGGAAGTCTGTGAGAAATGCATAATCTCAGGCTGTACACCAGACCTATAGAATCACAATCTGAATTTTAATAAGATTCCCCATATGATTCTTATGCACATGAAGTATGAGAAGCACTAGACCACTACTTCTCACTTTATCCTCTCTACAAGCCCTCCTCCATTCCTAACTCTGAGCACCTTCAAACCCATTTCATAGGCAGTGACTTTTGCCTCATACTTCTCTAAAAAGATTAAAGCTGTAACAAGGAAGTGTTGCCACTCATATGGCCACATTTACTTACCTTTCAGTATCTATACCAGTAGTCTACCTTCTTAACTGTTAGTATAGATAAAATATATGAAATATCACTCTAGTAAGTCTCCACTCATTTCTCTTTCATTATCCATTTTCTCCTCTTTGCTGGATCATTTCCTCTAGCCTATAAACATGCTGTTATTTCTGCCATCTTAAAAAAATGAAACAAAACTTTCTTTGGATCCCACTTTGTCCTCACCAACTACCACTGCATTACTTTGCCCCCTTTGTGGTAAAACTCAAAAGAATTGTCTGTATCTACTGTCTCCAATTCTTCTCCTGTTCCTGAATTCACCTGAGTCTTTTGTTCCCACCAATCTATAGAAGCTGCTCTTGTCCTGGTTATGATTGACCTAAACATTATTATAATTAATTGACAGTCATTTCTCCTTATCTTATTTAACTTATCAGTAGTATTTGACAAAGTTGATCACTTTCTCTTCCTTGAAACACATCCTTCCATTTGCTTCTTGTACTTCATATTCTCTTGATTTTCCTTCAACTTGTCTTGATGCTCCTCATTCTCATTGGCTGGTTTCTCTTAATTTCTAAGACCTTTAAATGTTAGAATAGCAATGCTTGGTATTCCTTACTTTTCTTCTCCTAATCCCCATTCATCCCCTTGGTGATCTCATTCAGTTGCGCAATTCTAAATATGCCCACTGTTCTTGTATTTATATACGTAGGCCAGACCTCTCTCCTTGACTCCAATCTAATTTGCCATCTTGACACCTTGACTTGCATGTCTGATTGACATCTCAAACTTACCATGCCCATAACAAGCTTCTACGTTTTCCTCCCCAAACATGCGTCTCCTTCAGTCTTCTCTATCTCAGTAAAACTCCATTCTTCCAGTGACCTAAGCCATAAACCTTGAAGTCATCCCTGGCTTCTTTTTCTCATACTCCATATCCAATGTTTTGGAAAAACCTGTCTCTTGCTTCAAGATGTAATCAGAATCTGAACACATTACACCATTTCCTATCTTGGTCTGTGCTAGCGTCACCTGAATTAGTACAATTACAATATTCTTTGCTTCCATCTTTGCACCTTCAACTGTTCATTGTCAGTATTCCAGGTAAAGTGATGTCTTCTTAGATTGAATAGTTAATACTGTGACATATATTTCATCTATTTATTTTTCTTCAGGTATTTTAAAGAAAATTACATACATCATGACATTTTAACCGTAAATTCTTCAATATACAATTATTACCAAGAAAATGGCATTTCCCAATGCATAAATACCTTGCGTTATACACAATTAAAACTCTGTCATGTAACACGACAAATTCCCTAATACAACTTCTTGCCCACCCCATATTCAAATTTCTCCAGTTGTTCCTAAAGTGTCATTTACAGCCAGTTTGTTCAATCAGTATCCAGTCAAGGATTACCCACTGCATTTGGCTGTTATGTCTCCTAAGTCTCTCACACTCTTGACTTTCATTAATTTATTGAGGAGACAAGTCACTAGAATGTCATACAACTTCTGGATTTTAACTTTGTAGATTTGTATTATTTTTAACCTTATAATGTAATTTAACTTATACTCCTATCCCTTGTATTTCCTATAAACTGGAAGTTAGATTTAAAAGCTCTATTAGATTTAAGTTAAACTTTCTTGGTAAGAATACTTCAGTGGTGACACTATGTACTTAATATTGTATCACATCAAAAGGCACATATGTTTGGCTGTTGATGATGCTAAGATTGATTACTCATGTAAGGTGTTGACAACAGGTCCCTCCATTATAATGCTACTTTTTTTCTTTCTCTTTTTTGCCTTGAAATCTCCAAGTAATCTGTGGGTATGCTACTTGGACATCATACGAATATGCAATTCAGCATAAGTCTTTCACAAATGATATTAGCATCTATTGATCATCATTGCCTAAATCATTTTATAAAGAGGTTTGCCTTTCAATAAATTTTTGTCATTTTGTAAATGGAGTTAATGATGTCTAAGGAAAAAACAAAGATTGCTAAAGATATCAGAGCAGCCAAATTCACATTTTCTCTTTGTGTCTTATTTTGGATAGTTTCTATTGTTATATCTAGAAGTTCAGTAATATTTTCTTCTGCAATGTCTAATCTGCCATTAATGTACTTTTTATCTCATACATTGTAGTTTTATCTCTGGAAGTTTGATGTGTTTTTTTGAACATGTGTTTCAAATCTTTGCTTAACTCTTTGAATATATGGAATATAGTTACAATAAATGGTTTAATATCCTTGTCTGGTAATTCTAACATTTGTCTTGTTCTGTGTCTGTTTCAATTGATTTTTCCCTCTTATCATCATGGGTTGTTTTTCTCTGCTTCTTTGCATGCTCGATCAGTTTTTATTCAGTTCCAGACATTTTGTGAATTTTTGCTTGCTGGCTATTTTGTATTCTTAAAAACATTTTCCAGCCTTTTTTTTTTTCTTTTCTGAGATTCAGTTACTTGGAAACACTTTGTTTCTTTGGATCTTGCTTTTAAGATTTGTTAAGTGAGACCAGATCAGTGTTTCATCTAGGGTTAATTATTTTCTCCTATTGAATCAGACCCTTCTGGGTACTCTACCCAATACCCTATGAATTAAGATTTTTTTCCAGTATGGCTGGTAGGAACAGGTATTATTCCCTACTCTATGTTAGTGCCTGACACTATTACTTCTAATTGTTCATGTGTTTCTTTTCCTAATCTTAGGCTGTTTCCTCACATGCATAATTTTATCTGTTGAATCTGTTCTTCCCTCTGTTGAATACTTGAGGGAGACCCTGTGAAGATATACGGAGTTCTTTCTCCCTGCAGTTGTCTCCTCTTTGATTCTCTTTCTTGAGAACTCTAGCCACCCTGATCTGCCTGTACTCAGCTGTTTCCTCTATTCATGGAGTCTGCTGGGCTTCACTTGGGTTCCCTCTCTCTGTACCATATCCTGGAAGTTCTCTGAAGGCAGTAAGCTTGGACAGTAGTAGGGCTCACCTCATTTGTTTCTCTTGTCTCAGGGTACACAGCCTTTTGCCTGATTTCCAGTGTCTTACATTCCTTTATTTCATTTTTTTTCCCTCCAATTTTTTGGTTGTTTCACAGGGTAAGGTAAGCCCTAGTCCCTGTTGCTGCCTTGGACAGATAAGAAATACTTTCATCTTTAAAATAGAAAAAATGAGGACCGGAGTATCCTAAATTCAGATTAACCCCACTGAGATGCCTGTGAAGAATTCATCTCATCTTTCCACATACCATAATACCATCACCATCTTGGCAGTTAAACATTTGTTCTTTGGCCTTCTCCTGGCTGGGTTTGGCAGGCTCTGTGGGGGATAGGGGGAGAAAATGAATTGATTTACTTTGTCAGGGTTGTGGGCATTGATCATTATTCACCTGGGAGTGGAGAACTTTCTAAATTAAATGAAATTTGAATCTCTTCTATTATAACTACTGGCAAGAACTGGAAAGTTCTCAATAATGAATATCACATGTTTTAAAAGAAGTGGACCAAGGAGTACTTACTTCTTTTCAGTGATGTTGCATTTTCTCTTTATTTGTAATGGAAATATCACTTTCCAGGAATATCAAAAGACATTGAGAAAGAGCACTTTTTTTTTTTTTTTTTTTGAATTAAGGCGCTTTCAGTATTAGGAAAGATTAGAAAAGCTGTTCACCAGAGGGTCTTACCAACTCTAGCTTTGTTCAGAAACACAACATTTATGTAAGAGAATGTTCTTATTCTTAATAAATACACATGGACAAATTTAGGGGTAAGATATCTTCATCTTACTGTCAGATGGTTCAGTACAAGATTATACAGGCAGTCCCTGGATTATGAGTGAGTACTGTATTCTGTTAGCTTTAATATAAAACCAAAAACCAAACCAAACCCACTGCCGTTGAGTCAGTTCTGATTCATAGCAACCCCAAATGGTTTCCAAGGCTGTAAATCTCTACAGAAGCAGACTACCATGTCTTTCTCCCATGGAGCCACTGGTGGTTGTGAACCGCCGATCTTTCGGTTAGTAGTCTGTCACTTTAATGGTATTCTGTTAGCTTTAACATAGCCTCCCTCTAATTATTAAGTTGTTCCTCTGTTAAGACCTACCATGCTTATTTAGTTATTTTGAGTACAGGCAGTCACTGGATTACGAATGAGTTCCGTTCCTAAGTCTGTCTTTAAGTCAAATTTGTACATAAGTTGAAACAGTTAGGTACAGTTCATGTCTAGCATCAGTTAGTGAAATATTTGTCTTAGTATATAGTATACAGTGTACATTTGTATGCCTAAAAATATTAAAACACTAAAACATCTTTAACATAATAATACAATAATAATAATAATGTTTTGATGCACGTTGCAAAGTAGTGCGCATTTGTTATTATGAACCATTATATGTACCTCCAATTTTTGATGTAGTAGGCTTTATGGGTGTTGGTTTCATAACTACAGGTTGTATGTAAGTTGGATGTTCATAATCTGGAGACTGACTGTACACACACACACACAGAGACATGTATGTGTGTTTTTGTATGTTTCTATGCATATATACATACCTGTTGCCATCAAGTTGATTCTGACTCACAGCAACCTCATAGGATTTCCAAGCAGCAGCTGGTGGATTCAAACCTCTGACCTTTTGGTTAGCAGCCAAGCTCTTAACCACTGTGCTAGGAGGGCTCATACATACACACACACATATACAGATGCATGTGCATATATGCATGTGTATATAAATACGTGTGTGTATATATATTTGTGCATGTATGGAATCGACTGGATGGCAACTAGTTAAACCAAACTAAGTACCCATTACCGTTGAGTCAGTTCTGATCATGGCGACCCTATAGGACAGAGTAGAACTGCCCCACAGGTTTCCAAGGAGAGGCTGATGAATTCGAACTACCAACGTTTTAGTTAGCAGCCATAGCTCTTAACCACTACGCTTCCGGGTCCCCAGCAACTAGTCAGGTATGTATTTTAAAAAATAATTGAGTCCAAATTTACACAATTGGCAGATCTACTTGAAAGGTCTTTTGAAGTTCTGTATACTAACAACTTTGAAGTTTGAAATTATATTAAACTAAAAAATTATCAAAAAAAAGTCACAATATCACGGTTAGATACTTTACTGATTCCTAGGTGTGAGTGTGAAGTTTCTTTTGTTTTTGCCTGTTCAGCATCCATATCCTCCTTACCTGAATAACGACAATAAGCTACAGGATTAAGATGGGATTGCTTTCACAGAGTAGTTCTAGGGTGGAACAAGTGACCCATGCTTGGCAAATCATAATAGTTTATTATCTTTTTAGAAGGGATTAGTTCAGGGATGATCATATGAACCAAGCCAGCAAGGAGATTTAGTTCCGAGACTTAAGTTGAAATTTTTGCGAAAAAGATAAGCTACCATTTTGATTACGAATTGTTATTGTTGTTCGGTGCCTATTGCTATTTTACCTTATGGTTGTAATTTGGTTGCATAACTCTTCTTTACCTATATTCAATTATAACTCTAGCCCAGGAGTTAGAGTTATAACTGAAACAGGAGTTGACTGCTTCTGAATATCTTTACTTGGGTTTCCTATGCTGCTGTTGCGTGCCGATAAGTTGATTCCTACTCATAGCAACCCTGTGTGACAGAGTAGAACTACAGTATAATCTTTATGGGAGCAGATTGCCAGGTCTTTTCTCCCATGGAGCCACGGGTGGGTTTGAACTGCCAATCTTTCGGTTAGCAGCTGGGTGTTTAACTACTACACCACCATCCCAAATGCCTCGTTTCCCAAATTGATCTTTCTCTTCAAACTCATTTCTTATTTTAGTTCAGTTCATAGGCGATTATATCACTGACCTCAAACCATTCTTTCCTATATCTTATATTTTGTTAGTTACCAAATCTCATTTCTACTTCTCAAATAAAATATTTCCTGAAATCAAACCTCTACTCCTTTCAACCTAAGTTTTATTGTCTCTGGTTATGACTTTGAGGCTTTTGTCCTGAATGCTTTAAATTTTAAAAGTAGTGATACTGCATGGTTTTTTTTTTTTTCCAACCTCTAACCTGTAAATCCACAGTCATTGCCACATCAATTTTTATCTTACTGAAAAGTACGTCTGATGATGTTTTCCTTCAGCTTAAAAATCTTCAGTGGTATCTAATACCCTCAGAATGAAATAACTCTTTAAAATGGGCATTAATGATCTCTAGCCATAAGCTGTACATATCTTCAGTTCCAACCTTTTAAAAATACTTTAAATTATTAGTTTATTACTCCCCGTCTTCCCCACCCCCCTCTCTTGTCACCACCTCCACAAGATTACTTAACATCTTGAGAGGCTTTGAATTCTCAGGTTTTTTGTTTCTCTCGTTTTTGCCCCTTGAGTACCTAGCACAATAACTTGAACGTATTAGGTTCATAAATGGTAAAAAAGGATTATGCTGATTAAATTATATGTATGATTTAAAAATAAAAATAGATACATATTTACATGAGATAATTCAAGATTAATGATCACTGAAAGTTGTATAGATTCCTCATTAGTTTCTGTGATAGAATTAAGCTTTCAAAAACATCAAAATGGAAATGTTAATACAGTTGGTTCTTTTTAATGCCTTTTTTGCAGTTACTGATCTTTTTGTTAATCACAGTTATTTATTATACAAATCATAATTTCTAAATCAATAGTTTTCTATTTTATAAAATCACAGATAAGTTGATAGAATTTATGTAGAAATATTGAAGTCTGCATAATCCAATAGATACTTAAATTTATATATTTCTTGATTATTATATATATGAAAAGAAAGATAAGAAAAAAGGTCTAGAGTCCCTTAATCTTTAATACTTAAATGTTGTATAACTCTAAGAAAATTATTTAACTTCTGAAAACTTTATTATTTTTTCTCTCACCTGAGAAATGGGGCTAATAATCTCTATGTTAAAGACTTTTTGTAGAGATAAAATGAGATAATATATGTAAAATACCTGATATCCTGCTTTGCATAAAACAGGCATCAACAGACGTTCACTTTCTGACTCCAGGTCCATTTTTCATTTCATTGATACCTACAATAAAAATCTTTCATTTTTAAAAAAAAATTCTTTCCCATATAAAAATTTGCACATACATTGTTATGTGACTCTAATTGCTCTCCCCATACTGTGACAGCACACTCCTCCTTTCCACCCCTGAATCCCCATGTCCATTCAACCAGCTTCTAACACTCTTTGCTTTCCCATATCACCACCGGACAGAAGCTGCCCGTTTAATTGCTTGTATGTACTTGAGCTAAGAGGCATACTCTTCACGAGTATCACTTTATATCCCACAGTCCAGTCCAATCCCTGTCTGAAGAGTTGGCCTCGTAAATTGTTTTAGTTCTGGGCTGATAGAGAATCCAGAGGCCACTTTCCGGGGTACCCCCAGTCTCAGTCAGACCAGAAAGTCTGATCTTCTTACTAGAATTTGAGTTCTGCACCCCACCTTTCTCCTGCTCCTTCTGGGACTCTCTGTTGTGTTCCCTGTCAGGGCAATCATTGGTGGTACCTGGGCACCGTCCAGTTCTTCTGGTCTTAGGCTGATGAAGTCTCTGGTTTATGTGGCCGTTTCTGTGTCTTGGGCTACTGCTTTCCTTGTGTCTTTGGTGTTCTTCATTCTCCTTTATTCCAGGTGGTTGGGACTGATTGATGCATCTTAGATGGCTGCTTGCAAGCTTTTAAGACCCCAGACACCACTCACCAAAGTAGGATGCAGAACATTTTCTTAATAAGCTTTGTTATGCCAGTTGACCTAAATGTCCCCTGAAACCATGGTCTCCAGACTCCTACCCCTGCTACTCTGTCCCTCAAAATGTCTGATTGTATTCAGAAAACTTCTTAGCTTTGGTTTAGTCCAGTTGTACTGACTTTCTCTGTAGTGAGTGCTGTCCTTCCCTTCACTTAAGATAATTCTTATCTACTATGTAGTTAGTAAATAACCCTCACCCTCCCTCTCCACCCTCATAACCATCAAATAATGTTTTCTTCTGTGTTTAAACCTTTTCTTGAGTTCTTATAATAGTGGTCTTATATAGTATTTGTCCTTTTGTGACTGACTAAATTCACTCAGCATAATGACCTCTAGCTTCCTCCATGTTATAAGATGTTTCACCAGTTTATTCCATCCTTAATTTCTTCTATAACCCAGTAGTTTTTGAGCAAGGTGTTGTTCAGTTTACATGTGTTTGATTTTTTTCCTTGCTTTTTCTGTTGTTGATTTCTACTTTTTTGGTTTTATGGTCAGAAAAGATGCTTTGTAATATTTTGATGCTTTGGATTCTGTTAAGGTTTGCTTTATGGCCTAATACGTGTTCTATTCTGGAGAACGTTCCTTGTGAGTTGGAAGAGAAAGTATACTTGGTTGCTCTTGGATGGAGTGCTCTGCTTCTTTCAATAAGATCAAGTTGGTTGATTGTGGCATTTAGCTCTTCTGTGTCTTTGTTGAGCTTCTTTCTGGATGTTCTGTCCTTCACTGAAAGTGGTGTGTTGAAGTCTCCTACGACTATTGTGAAGATGTCTCTGTCTCTTTTCAGTACTGTTAGAGTTTGTTTTATGTAGTTTAGAGCCCTGTCGTTGGGTGCCAACAAATCTTCAACAATTCTTTCTGTATTTTTTGTTATCCCCCCGTTTTGGTTGTCCAGTCACTCATAGGGTATTCGTCTTGATAGAGTCCCACATAATTCTTAGGGTTTCTTCATTTTTTTATATCCTTTTATCTGATTTTTCCTCATATAAGTTGGTGTCAGGTGCTTTATCTTCAGTCTCACTAATTCTGACTTCTGTTGCCTCAATTCTGCTCCTATGACTTTCTATTGAGTTGTCTAATTCTGAAATTTTACTGTTAATCTTCTGGATTTCTGATTGCTGTCTCTCTATGGATTCTTGCAGCCTGTTAAATTTGTCATTATGCTCTTGTCTAATCTTTGTAATTTCCTCTGTTATGTGTTCTGCCTTTTGCTTAATTTCCTTCCTAATTTCTTGAAGAGTTCTGTATATTAATCTTCTGTATTCTTCCTCTGGTAATTCCAACAAATTTTCCTCCTTTGGAAAATGTCTAGATTCTTTATTTTGGGAGCTTGCTGTAGCCATCATGGATTGCTTCTTTATATGATTTGATATTGACTGTTGTCTCTGAGCCATCAATAAGTTATTATATTTATTTATGTTTGCTTACTGTGTCCTAGCTTCTTGTTTTGTTTCGATATGCCCAAATAGGCTGCTCGTATGAGCTAGTTTGATTATAGGCACCTTTGAAGCTCTAATATCCTGTCACCAGGTGGTTAGATCTTCTACTAGGTATGTGAGCTCAGGAGTCTGCCCACTCCTCCTGTATAGAGTCAGCCCAGGTGCCCAGGTAGATAACCACCAAGTGTGTGCTGTAGGCTCTCACTTACAGTCCTAGGCAGGCATGGGTGATTGGTGTAGGCACAGGCATCTGGCTGCAGCAGGGGGACACACTCTAAGCAAGGCAGAGGGCTGACGGCCACCCCTGAGTGTCCCGCAGGAAGGTGTGTCCCTGTTCCCTAGAGCGTGTAGGTGGGTGGGTTTTGCTGCCAGACTATGAGCACCTAATGCTGTTGGCTGTAAGGACTGGGAGGCATCTCTTATTCATGGGCCCCTCTTGCAGGTGGCTAGGTGGCGTGGGTGGAGCCACCAGTCCCCAGGCCCCTGATGTGGTTAGATGAAGACCCAGCTTAATAGGTAGAGCAGTGTCGAATGTCAAGAACCTACCACTTCACAGCTCAAACAGTTCAAGTTAGAGTTCCGGTATATACCCTGTTATGCTGCAATAATGAGGGCCTACGCTGTTGAGATGGGCCCACACAAGTCTATGCAGGGGGAAAGGCACTCAAAGTTGGTGGATTCCTTATGCTTGTGCTTTGGCAAAGGAGCTATGCCTACTCTGGGTTCCTGGCTTAGCGGAACTGTCAGTTTATTTTTTCCTCTGTTTGTTAATTTGTTCACTCTAACATGATTTCAAACTTTAGAGAGATGGTTGTGTAGTTTATAAAATGGTGTTTAAAATGAGAAGATGTTAGCTTGTCTTAGAATTTTCTGCGTTTGGAAATTTTGATGAGATTAAACTTACAGTTCTTTGGATAATTTTAAACCATATTACGTTTATTCATGAATTTATTTTCAGTTCCATAACAACAATTTTATTTGTTATGACCAGTACCATTCAGTTTTATATATTGTAAGTTTCTCGTTTCTGTTAGAAACCCCCCCAAAACAACGTTTTACTTTATCATCTGAGTTATTATGCAACGAAAGCCAAGTAGCGTCAACTTCGGCTTTTTATATAGTCGTATAAAGAACATGTGTCCACTTTGTAGTTTCTAACTTTACCTGATGTATCTATTTAAGAATTAAGGTTCTTACAGATCCTTTTTATTGTTTTTTCATAATTTCAGTTGGTAATATTTACCCTAAGTTAAAACAGTACAAGTTTACAAAAATGATATTTGAGTTTTATGCATATCATTATAGGATCTTATTCCATCAGTAAATGAAATAATTATATGATTTTTGTAGCTAAAATAAACATTATCCCTCACATGAAAATTCTGGAAGAAAATTAGTTCCCTAATACAAAGAATACTAAAATTTGTAAATAATGTGGATGATTATTGATAATCTGGGAAATTTTTTATTTTAGAACTATTTTAAACTTAATTTCTAACTTTGTTGTGATATTTTATTTTAATTAGAAATTTATATCATATGAAATTATATTTTATTACTAATTTCAGAGTAGAAAATCTTATAATACTGATAAGAGAAGATAATAATTATCTTTGTTGCCACAAATGTGGAATATTTTTATTTGGTCTTTTGATTTTGATGCATTATTGATTATTTTAAGTTTATATTTAAAAGTTTATGATTTCTGAAATCATTAAACCGCTGCTTATTCCTGTAACTCAGAAACGTGTAGTGTACTCACTTCTTTTGAAATATTGTCCAAAAAGAATTTGCTCTCCAGCTCATACATAAAAGTTTTGTTACCTGTTTTAATATAATAGGACTGCCTGCATAATCTTAACTACAATGTAGTGTCATTGATACAAGATTGTAATATGCTAGAGATGGTCAAGTTCTGCCACCCTCTTTAGATGTTTGTTTTTCTAACATAAAAAATGGTTCGTTGCTGGGTATCAGTTTTTTGTGTGTCTTTTTTATTATTTTAAAAAGATCAGTTCCCTTGAAGCTGTTTTTTAAGCTTGTAAAGTCATTAGGATTTTAATGCCATTTACAGAAAATATTACAGTTTTTACTTGTCTTTTTGATTTATAAATGTGTATATACATGTGTATATATACACACATACACATTACCATTAGATTCTTCGCTTTGTAATGAATTTCTTATTTTTTAGCTTGATCATTGGCAATATATATATTCCTTTATTGCACACCAAAAAAGCATGGGGAAGCTTTGTATTTTCAGTACGAAAGGTGGCCTAAGAGTTACACATGTATATTGTTGATAGGACATTTCTAAGGAAAGGCTAATGTGACTTCTGTGAAGATTTCCAAGCTTCTGTTTTGAAGGTAGGTTAGATATGTATCTGTAGATACCATGCTACAAACACTTAGCTTTTAAGAAAGAAAGAAAATTTTTTGTATGCAGCCAAGTATGCATTGGGATATAAAGACAGCCATCATCTCTTACTATGGAATACTAATACAGGGAATCAAAAGTGGGAATTTTTTTAATGTAATGTAAATTTACTATTTAGGTTCATATATTAATAGTCTAATTTTAGGGTAAAAAGTTAATTTTATGTAGCATTTAGTCAAGTTATTTTGATAATGTCTCCAGTAAATACTATGAAGCACTTAAGGCCAATGTGTTGACTTTCTGGACGTTTTTCATTTAGGAAATAACTTTCTGTTTGGGTTTCTAAGATGACAGTTTTATAACATATACACTGTGAGCTCCATTAACTGACATGTCCACATAAATGACTTTTTAGATCCTTGAACACCCTCCATTCTTTCTGTAAAAGATACTGCCCATTGCATGTTGAACTTGCTTGGCAGTTAAACTAGCATATACCTCAGTTCTCCTCTTAATCAGTTGTGTTTATTCCCAAAATGGTTTATACTTTTGCACTTGCAAGTGTAATTAAATAAGTATTATGTTAACTGGTGAAATGATTGTAAAATGTAGTTGAATGAGAATCTACTTGTGCTATAGTGTTATGAGGCGGTGTGGCAGTCCTGCTCTACAGAAGTATAAAACCTGACAAACTTATTGAAAGCAACCATTTCAAGCACTGGAAAATTACCAAGTTCAGGAAAGAACTTAAGAAGTGTTTATTTGTGAGAAACTGTTACTGCATCTGGTAACAACAATGAGGTTGTGACCTTCTTGTCTGGAAGCATTCCCATGCCCTCAACTCTGGAGGCAAAAACCTAGTGAGGTTTACCTGCTGAAGTTTGTAGACTTGTTTCAGGATGGTTGGCAGAGCAAGTAGAAATTTAACAGGGAGATTTTGGAAATGAGGTAATTGCAGAAGGACTGAGATAATAAACTCCCCACACATTCTTGGCTGCCTGATAAACTCTGCAAGCACTTAGGAGATCTCAGAAAGTTTAGCAAAATTTCAAATCCTGAAAGACTTGCAAAATTGCTGCATGTTTGATTCAATTTATCACCTCACACACAGCTTGGTGAAAACAGACCAGAGGTGTCTGAACGGGCTTAAGGTACCTGTGCTCAAATCAGTGAATAACAGCTAAGCCACATAGATGCAGAAGAGACCCCTAGGGAGCCAGGCTGAGAATAAAATAAGTGAACAAAATAAAACTCATTGCTGTCAAGTCAATTCTGACTCATAGTGACCCTGTACAACGAGCAGAACTGCCCCCATAGGGTTTCCAAGGAGCAGCTGGTGGATTTGAACTGCTCATCTTTTGGTTAGCATCCATAACTCTTAACCACTGTGCCACCAGGGCTCAAAACAAACCAACAAAAATAGTAATAGCAACAACAACCAAAATGGAGCAGAGATATGAACTGCTGTACACTTATGGAGAGAAAGATTTTGAAGTTTTAGTAGGGGCAAGTTAATTTCCTACCAATTTTGTTTTTTAAATATTACTCTTCAGAAGAACAAAACATAATCCCTGTTCCTGTAGCATATTATTTAAAATGTTTAGTTTTCAACAAAAAATTATTAGATGTGCAAAGAAATAGGAAAGTGTGACTCAGACTCATGGAAAAAAGCAGTCAATAGAAACTGACTTTGATTGGGCCCAACTATTGGATTTAGGAGACCTAAAAGCAACTATTACAACAATGTTCCAAAAATATAAAAAAATCTATTCAGAGAATTGAAGGAAAATATGATAATAATGGATGAATATGTAGACTGTTATAGAGAAATAGCTATTCTTTTTAAAGATGGAAAGTGTAGAGTAACTAAATTTTATTAAGTATCCTCAACAGAATATTTTAGATGAAAGAATCAGTGAAGTTAAATAGAGGTCATTACATTATTCATTTTGAAGAACATAAAGAAAAGAGGTTAAGCAAAATGCAGAAAATTTAGAATTTTGTAGGGCAATATCAAAATATGCTAGCATATGTGTAATTAGAATCCCAGAGAGGGAAGAAAGGGGCAGAAAAAATATTTGAAAAAAAAAAAAAAGGATGAAAACGTGCTTATAGTGAATGAAAAACATTTACACACAGTGAAAACATTTAGCAAACTCCAAGTCGTATAGATTACACAGATAAAACTACTGCTAGAGACAAACTTTTGAAAGCCAAAGATAAATCAGTAATCTTGGAAGTACCCAGAAAAAAATGACACATAACGTAGAGGGGAACAATAGTAGTAGTAACAGCTGACTTCACATCAAAGACAATTTTGATTAAAGATACTTGCAATGAGATTGCAAGTGATACAGAAGATTAAAAAACAATAAGAAATCCATATCCAGTGAAACTATCCTTCAAAAATAAACATGAATTAAGACATTTCCAGGTAGATAAAAATTGAGAGAATATGTTGCCAGCGGACACATGCTACAAGAAATGCTACAGGAGGTTATTCCTGTTGTTTTAGATACATGCAGAAAAGCAATTTTGTTTGTTTTAGACATGGTGATCTGAAGGTTCTTGTAGTACAAAAGTAGGTTTAATTTCTGGGGTGAAAAACTTGACTGGAGAAGGATGACTGATGGATTTGAAGGTACAGTCATGGACTTAGGAGTGCTAGAAATCTGTTCTATGGTTTGTGCCACTAGAGCTTAGGAGAAATAAATAATGTCAAGTATCATAAAATACTGCTTATCTGACCTTGACGTAAAAAGCATTCTTTTAATTTCCAAAATAAGATTTATTATTAATCTGAAATTGTAGTATAAGATAATTTTTTAATTAAACAAAAACATATACTCTCTTTCAGTTAATCTACTGAATATCAACCATGATTTTTAAAGCGTTTCCAACTTTTACTGGTATATGAAAATTTATAAACGATAATCGCCCCCTAGTATGGATGACTCTATAAAGTTTCTCATTTTAGTTCATTTTAAGAATTGCTTTCATCATCATCATCATCATCATCATCAAAACATTAGGCTTTCTTCTAGCATCTGTAAAAAGAAGTATATGCTTATGGTCCTTCACTCTGCGTGCTTAAAATTTAAGTCAAATGTGGAAAACTTCATATACTCAGCAAGATTAAAATGTTAAATATAAATTAAGAATTTAGAATAAAACTTGATTAGAGATTTCAGTATTTTCTTTGAATCGCTTAAACCTAACTAGGTATTGATTTATTTCGAGTTTTTGTACATCAGTTTGTATTTTATGTATCGTTAATTCAGAAGTTAATTCTATCATATTGTTTAGTGTTTTTATAGCATCCATAGGCTTACTGTATTTAATAGCTGCTAATAGAATTAAGATACATGTTGGAGTTTGGGGCCTGTTTATAAAGATGATACAGAAATAGTTAAAATTAATAAAATTTTCATAATATAGGACAAGAAAAAATACCTATCATTTAATAGTTGAATGGTGTTCCATTAAATACATTATCAAATTTGACTGTAGATATTGTAAGTTACATTTTTTTTATTAATTGTAAATAATACTACAAGTGAACTCTTTGTGCATATACCTTTGAAAGCATCTTCAAGTGTTTCTGTAGGATTCATGGAACTAAAATTGCTAGGTCGTCGAGTATATACATTTAAAATTTCAATAGGTAACTTCAAAATGACCTCCAAAAATACTGTACCAAATTACATTCCTTTCAGCAGAGCATAAGTGTACTTTATCTTCCACAGCCTTATCAATAATAGAATTTTATTCATGTAAGCTTTTTAAATGTATCCTTGAAAAATTATCTTAGTGTTTCACCTTGAATTTCTTTGGCCGTTAGTGATGTTGAACATTAGTGAAGGTCGTTTATATTCGTTTTGTGATTTAAAATTCATATTCTTTGCCCATTTTTCTGTTTGGTGGTATTTTTTTTTCCTTAGTAATTTTTTGGGAGCTGTTCATATGTCATGAATATATATATTTTTGTTGTCTTTTTAAAATGTTTTCCAATTTGACTTATCGCCTTTAATTTTTTTTACGTCTTTTATCATTCAGAAGTTCTAAACTTTTCATTGTCAGAGCTGTCTTAATTATCTTCATGGTTTTAGGGTTTTATGTCAAAAAGTCAGAGAACAAAACTTTGAAATGTCACGAAGTATTAATTACTGACTCTTAGGATTTAAGGTTACCATGTACTCTTCCTGGTGGGTTCTTTGCCAGTATCAAAATCAGACACACGAGTCAGACAGAAAGAGATAAAATATTAACATAATATCTGATAAAGCTGATTGAGGAATGACTTTTTTATCTGGAGGCACAAAATAAAAAAGAAAAACAATAACACAATCTTGAAGAAATCTTGATGAAGTCTAATTCTCTGATTTCTACGTGTCTGAACTTGGCTGGAGAAAAGCACACCACCAGACTGAGTTGTCTCACTTTGAATTCATGACTTAGGAACACACATGGATCCTTAAATGTTGCCAGGCAATAGATTGTGATACTATTTCACACATTCTGCCCTTTCCTAAAGCGTCCCACACTGCTTCTACCATCCTTGTTCTTAAACTGATATTTCCTCATTCATTGAGAAAAATGAAACTGAATCAGTCACCAAAATGGGCTCGGTAAGACACAGTATCATAGTTGGTCAGAGAATGGTAATACCAAGGGTGGTAGGAAGTCTTAATGGTGGAGGCTGACTTTATGCTGTATTTTTTAAATTCTGGTATTTCCATTTGGCTCTTTTGTCTATAGTTTCCATCTCTTCTGCTGAAATTTTCCTTCAGTTCATGTATGTCATCTACCTTTTCCACTACGTTTTTAGCACATTCATCAGAGTTGTTTTAAAGTCCCTGTTTGATAATCCCAGTGTTTGGGCTGCCTCTGAGACTGGTGCTATTGACTCATTTCTGTTTTAACAATGAATCATTTTTCCTGCTTTTTTTCTGTGTTTCGTAATTATTTATTGAATGTCAATGACTGTGTGTAAAAGGAATAGTAGATCCTGTGGGAAATAATGCTTATGCTTACAAAAGGGCACGCCTCTTCTTCTGTCATGGCATTAGTGTGGGGAGGTTGAATCTTTCTATTCTGTAGTTGAGCTAGGTCTGGTCTTTGCTTTATATATATTAAGTCCACTACAGGCTTCAAATTATTTTGAGGTGAGGGTCAGAACCTGTACTTTAGTAAGGTTTGTGATTTTCCCTCAGTTCTGCTGACTTATCCTCTGGCTTCAGCACCCTTGTTTAACTATTCCTTAGAGAGGAATCTCCCTTAGCTCCTTTTCCCTTTCCCCAGTGACAGATTGGTGGTCCAAGTAAGGCTCAGAGTGTCTGTGGGATTTCTTTCAGTTCTTCAGGATTTTACTAAGACTTAAGCAGGCTCCATAGGATCTTTCTCATCTCTTTAGCCCTACCCTTGTCATTCTCTTGAGCATTTGGTGGAGGCCTGTGGAAAAGAGATGGCAGATGGGTTTAGACTCCACTTGTGTTTCGAGTTCTCAGGGATTCTAAACTGTCATGCCATCCTCCAACTGGATCTTTAAAGTTCTAAAATATTTATTTAAAGTTCAGTTCTCTTCTTACCAACTTTCTTATTCTGCCCTGCACTACCAAGAATGAGACAGCTGTGTATCCCTTCTCTCCATTAAGGGACCTTTCACTTTTTATGATTTTTGTTCATTAGACTTTTTTGAGACCTAAGTGTTCTGATGAACGTTGTAAAGCTTTGACAGGTTACATGGCTTGGTCTTATTGTTAGGATGGGATAGAGTTCTCTTGTGATTTTTCTACCTCTTAGGAGGAGAGCTAATTGTTGATTAACCCAAACCAGACCAAACCGTTTGCTGTCAAGTTGATTCTGACTCACAGTGACCATATATGACAGAGTAGAACTGCCCCGTAAGATTTCCAAGGCTGTAATCTTTACAGAAGCAGATTGCCACATATTTCTCCCTTGGAGTGGCTGGTGGGTTCAAAGCGCTTAACTACTGTGCCACCAGGGCTCCTGCTAATTGTTAATTAAGTAACAGTTAAGTAAGTAATGATTGTTAATTGAGTAACATGAACTACCATACACACATACCTAAAAATCTTATGATTCATTTATACAAAATTTGACAGTTATTTGCATAAAGTTGCCAGTGGTTGGCAGCTCATTTCTGTTCTGTCATTTTTCAGCCTCTGATTACTGTCATGCCACATTGTTCCTCCCTGTTCTTCCTCATTACTTGGTTATTCTTTTTGAAGTATCGACTTTTCTCCTCTCTCCACTATTTAATGATATTTAAAGAAAGAAATTGAGATCTGTCATTTATTTCCTCTTTTTGTTGTTTCGTATTTTTCATTTCAAGGCATGTGGGTTCCTTGGGTTTTCCTTATAATATTTTAAAATTTCAGTCCCAATTATTTTGTTTGCTTAATTATTATGTTTTGTCAGAATTATTAAAATTAGTCTTAAAGTAATTGAGTAACAAGAACTGTACAAATGTAAATGGTTCCTTCTTTAGCTGTTTAATAGAAAAATGAGTTATAGCCACTTAAATTTAGATGTTGAATAATATGCATTTTTTGGTCTCATTCTTAGTTTCAAAATAAAATGCAGCAGTAATGACAGTCAAAAAAATATGTGTGTGATTGTAGGTAGATATATATGCATATATGTGTATAGGAAGGCATGTGTGGGTACATGCATGTGCATATATAGGTGTATCTGTAGGCATATGTATATATACATGTTTGTGTGTGCTGTTTATATATCCATATATGTAATAAAGCACGGAGACTTAGTAGACATATCCAAACAACTCGCAGGATTGGTTTACTGGGTTTAAAGGCTTAGGACCACAGTCTCACGGGATAACTTCGTCAATTGGCATAACATAGTTCATAAAGTTAATGTTCTACACCCTAGTTTGGTGAGTAGCTTCTGGGGTCTCAAAAGCTTGTGAGTGGCTATCTAAGATACAAATACTAGTTTCTGCTCATCTGGAGCAAAAGAGAATGAAAGAAATGAAAGAGACAAAGAAGAAACTAGTCCACAGGGCTAATAGCCCACACGAACCATGGCCTTTTATAACTTGAGACCAGAAGAGCTACATGGTGCCTGGCTATGACTACCAACCATTCTGACAGGGATACAATAGAAGGTCCCAGACGGAATGGGTGAAAAATGTAGAACAAAACTCAAATTCCTAAAAAAGGCCAGAACTACTGAACCCATAGAGACTAGAGGTACCCCCGAGACTATTGCACTAAGATACCTTTTGAATTTGGCACTGAAGCCTCTCCTGGAGGTCATCTTTCAGCCAAATAATAGATTGGCCTATGAAATAAACAGTATCACCCATGAGTAATGTGTTCCTTAAAAAATCAAGTATATAGGATCAAATGGTCAACATTTACCCAAAGGCTAGGAGTGGAAGGGAAGCTAGATCAATGGAAAAAGAACAAATAGACTGGAAATAATCAGAATACTGCTGACACATTGTGAAAATGGTAACCAATGTCACAGAACAATTTGTATAAAAATTGTTAAAAGGGAATCTAATTAGCCATGTGAACTTTTACCTAAAACACAATAAAATATTTTTAAAAAAGATAAAATGCAGGATACTTTTTCCCTTATGTAACTTGGTATTTTACAAGATAATCAATGTCATTGACTGTTGTATATGTTCTATAATTTACAAGATACATATATGTTTAATTTTAAAGCAGTACAACTTGATTCTGTAACCTTTTTTTTAGCCCTCATACTTCAACTTAGGGTGTAACTGAAAATGACAGTGGTGCCCTGGGTTGGTTAGCTAATTGTCGAAGTCTGAATGGAATGTGGATAAGTGAGCCATTTTGGCAGTGAGCAGAGAAGTAAAGCACACTTTTCTCTTTAGTTGTCTCCCAGGCTAAGATTAAACAGAATAATATGTTGCCAAATTTTAGTGATTTATGGACGATCTGCTTTGAGTCAAGTCAGTATCAAACTAATTGCCTCGACACTTGTATGTCAGAATATGTGTGTTACTTTTAAAGACTGTGTCTTGTAAATTGAGTACAGGATGAGAATATGCCTCTAAATTAGAGAACATTATATGAAATTATAATTTGAACAAAATTGATGTTAAATTAATCGACTGTTCTCTTTTATCACCTGTTTAACTTTCATAATTTTAAAATCCTGGTATAAGTAATGAAGACATTTTTTGTATAATGTAATCATATAGTTTATGTAGCATGTTGGTCAAATATTTTTTAAACTTGTTATTACTTATAATAAAAGACTTTCAAGATTGGTTTTCTGTGCTGAAGATACTATTTGTTTTCCTTTTCCTCTCCCTAAAATTCCAGTTACTCAAGGTTTGCTAATTACATATTGAGAAAGTTTTTGAAAATTCATTCAACATATATAGTTTTTGGGCACATCTGAAAAGATTTTCCAAGATAGGAGATGGCTGTAAATTTCGTAATTTACTTTTGTTTTTTCCATTTTGCATACTGTTTATTTGTAGACCACTTTGTTTATGTAGGAAGGAGCCTTGGTGGCACAGTGGTTAAAACACTCCGCCGCTAACTGAAAGGTCAGCAGGTTGAACCCACCAGCCACTCCATGGGAGGAAGCTGTGGCAGTTGGCTTCTGTAAAGATTACAGCCTTGGAAACCCTGTGGGACAATTCTTTGTCCTGTAGGGTCATTATGAGTCAGAATGGACTCAACGGCAGTGGGTTTGTTTATATAGGCACCCTGGTGACTTGGTTAAAGTGCGCAGCTGCTAACCCAAAGGTCAGCAGTTTGAACCCACCAGCTACTCCACTGGAGAAAGATGTGGCAGTCAGCTTCGATAAGATTGACAGCCTTGGAAACCCTTTGAGGCAGTTCTACTCTGTCCTACAGGGTCGCTATGAGTTGGAATCAACTGGACAGCGAAGTGTTTGATATGGTTTGGTTTTTTATGTAGTTCATTTTTTTGTATTTTTCATCATGATTAAAAAAAAAAAAAAAGGTTTGTATGTGGCCTATACTTGAGATGCATAATAGTAGAGAGAAGAAAACTTAAACGCTGATTTATTTTAAAACGGATTTAAATTTTTCTTTTATTATCTCTTAAATATAATATTTGGTACATACAGATGAATGTATTATCATGTGATTACCAGTGATTGTGAGGATTGTCAATTTATTTGCCATTCTTTTTTTGTAGTACCTTTCATTTTGGTTTCTTTTCTGATCTCCTTTGCTTCAGTGTTTTGGAGCTTTTTTGTTTAGCGTAGGTTTATTTTTAATTATTGAGCTTGAGATTCATTGAGATTCTTGGATTTGGACTTGAGGTTTGCTATCTCTTAACAATTCTATAAGTCTCAGCATTTATCTCTTTAGGAATATTGCCTCTTCCCATTCTCTGTATCTCCTTCTGTAATTCCAGCCAGGAGTATGTTAGATCTTCTTATTCAGTCCTCCATATATGTTAACCTCTTTGAATATTTTTCGTTTCCTGTTTCTATCTGTGCTGCATTCTAAATTATTTGTATTTCTTCCATTTCACCAGTCCTCTCTTCATCTGCATGTAATATGCTGTTCAACTTGTCCAATAAGTTTTTTATTTCAGCAATTACATTTATCATTTCTATAATTTCCATTTTCCTTAAAATGTTTATTTTTATTTATTTATTGTACTTTAGATGAAGGTTTACATAACAAATAGTTTCTCATTAAACAGTTAGTACACATATTGTTTTATGACAATGGTTAACTACCCCACAACATGTCAATACGGTCCCTTCTCAATGTTGGGTTCCCTATTACCAGCTTTCCTGTCCCCTTCTGCCCTCTAGTCCTTGTTCCTTAGTCTTGTTTTGTTTTATGGGGTTATCTGATCTCTGACTGAATGGTAAATCTCAAGAATGACTTCATTACTGAGCTAAAAGGGTGTTAGGGGCCATACTCTCGGGGTTTCTTCAGTTTCTATCAGACCAGTGAGTGTTCATTTTTTGTGAGTTAGAATTTTGTTCTCCATTTTTCTCCAGCTCTGTCTGGGGCCCTCTGTTGTGATCCCTGTCAGAGCAGTCAGTGGTGGTAGCCGGGCACCATCTAGTTGTACTGGACTAAGTCTGGTGGAGGCTGTGGTAGCTGTGGTCCATTAGTCCTTTGGACTAATCTTTCCCTTGTATCTTGTTTTCTTCATTCTCCCTTGCTCCCAAAGAGGTGAGACCAGTAGAGTGTCTTAGATGGCTGCTCACAGGCTTTTAAGACCCCAGATGCTACTCACCAAGGTAGAATGTAGAACATTTGTCTTTATAAACTGTGTTATGCCAGTTGAGCTAGATGTTCACCGAGACCGTAGTCCCAACAGCACTGCACCCAGCAGTTTAGCCCCTCAAGGAGTTTGGATGTGTCTGTGGAGTTTCCATGACATATCCTTGTACAAGCTGTGCTGGCTTCCCCAGTATTGTGTACTGTCTTACCCTTCAACAGAGTTATCACTTATCTATTGTCTATTTAGTATTTCCTCCCCACCCCTCCCATCTCTCGTAACCAACAAAGATTGTTTCTTTTTGTGTGTAAACCTTTTCATGAATTTTTACAGTAGAGGTCTCATAATATTTGGCCTTTTGTGATTGGCTTATTTCACTCAGCATAATGTCCTCAAGTTTGATCCATGTTATGAGATACTTCACATATTCATCATTGTTCTTTATCGTTGCATAATACTCCATTGTGTGTATGTACCATAGTTTATCCGTTCATCTGTTGATAGGCATCTAGGTTGTTTCCATCGTTTTGCTATTGTGAACAATGCTGCGGTGAACATGGGTGTGCATATGTCTATTTGTGTGACCGCTCTTATTTTTCTAGGATATATTCCTAGGAGTGGGATTGCTGGATCATATGGTATTTCTATTTCTAGCTTTCTAAGGAAGCACCATATCATTTTCCAAAATAGTTGTATCATTTTGTATTCCCACTAGCAGTGCCTAAGAGTTCTTATCTCCCCACAACCCCTCCAACATTTGTTATTTCCATTTTTTTTTATTTGTGCCAGTAATGCCAAGGTGAGATGGTATCTAATTGTGGTTTTAATTTGCATTTCTCTAATGGCTAGTGATCGCGAGCATTTCTTCATGTGTCTGTTGGCCACTTGAATGTCTTCTTTGGAGAAATGTCTGCTCATTTCCTTTGCTTATTTTTTAATTGGATTATTTGTCTTTTTGTTGGAGAGGTGTTGGATTTTCTTGTAGATTTTAGAGATTAGACCTTTGTGTGACTTGTAATGTCCAAAAATTTTTTCCCAGCCTTTAGGTTCTCTTTTTACTCTTTTGGTGAAGTCTCTTGATAAGTGTTTAACTTTTAGAAGATCCCATTTATCAAGCTTATCTTCAGGATGTTGTGTGTTGTTGGTTATGGTTTGTATCCTGTTAATGCCGTGTATTAGGGCCTGTAGCATTGATGCTGTTTTTCCTTCTATGAACTTCATAGTTTTTGGCTTTATATGTAGGTCTTTAATCTATTTTGAATTAGTGTTTGTATATGGTGTGAGGTATGGGTCCTGTTTCATTTTTTTGCAGATGGACATCCAGTTTTGACAGCACCATTTATTAAAAGGACTAATCCCCATTTGATGGACATTGGACCCTTGTCAAAGATCAGGTGACCGTAGGTGGATGGATTTACATCTGTGTTCTCAATTCTGTTCCACTGGTCAGTGTATCTGTCGTTGAACCAGTACCAGGCTGTTTTGACTACTGTAGCTGTATAGTAGGTTCTCACGTCAGGTAGAGCGAATCCTCCTACTTTGTTCTTCTTCCTCAATAGCGCTTTGCTTGTCCGAGGCTTCTTCCCATTCCATATAGTTAATGATTAATTTTTCCATCACTTTAAAGATTGGTATTTGGATTGGAATTGCATTGTATTTCTAAAATGCTTTGGGTAGAATTGTCATTTTCACAATGCTGAGACTCCTATCCATGAGCATGGTATGTTTTTCCATTTATGTAGATCCCTTTAGGTTTCTTGCAGTAGTGTTTTGTAGCTTTCTTTGTATAAGTCTTTTGCATCCCTGGTTAGATTTATTCCTAAGTATTTTATTATTTTAGGGGCTGTTACAAATGGTATTGTTTTCCTTATTTCCTTTTCATCGTTCTCTTTATTGGTGTATAGGAATCCAACTGATTTTTGTATGTTTTTCTTGTATCCTGCTATTCTGCTGAATCTTTTAATTAGTTCCCGTAGTTTTCTTGTGGAGTCTTTAGGGTTTTCTACATATAGTATCATGTCATCTGCAAACAGGGACAGTTTAACTTCTTCATTACCAATTTGGATACCATCTATTTCTTTTTCTTGCCTTATTGCTCTAGCTAGAACTTCCAGCAGAATTTTAAATAGGAGTGGTGATAAAGGGTGTCCTTTTCTTGTTCTGTTCTCAAGGGGAATGTTCTCAGCCTGTGTCTGTTAAGAATATTTTTTAACTGTTGGTTTTGCATAGATACCCTTTATTATGTTGAGAAATTTCCCTTCTATACCTATTTTATTGAGAGTTTTTATCAGGAATGGTTGTTGGACTTTGTCAAATGCCTTTTCTCTGTCAGTTAAGATGATCATGTGATTCTTTTCTTTCTTTTCATTTATGTGGTGGATTACGTTAATTGATTTTCTAATGTTGAACCATCCTTGCATACCTAGTATAAATCGTACTTTTTCCTGGTGTATTATTTTTCTGATATGATGTTGAATTCTATTGGAGAGAATTTTGCTGAGAATTTTTGCATCTGTATTCATGAGAGATATTGGTGTGTAATTTTCTTTTTTTGTGGCATCTTTGCCTGGTTTTGGTATCAGGGTTTTGCTGGCTTCATAGAAAGAATTTGGAAGTGTCGCTTCATTTTCTATATTCTGAAATAGCTTGGGAAGTACTGGTATAAGCTCTTCTCTGAATGTTTGGTAGAATTCTCCAGTGAAGCCCTCTGGGCCAGGGCTTTTGTGGGGGGAGTTTTTTAATTACCTCTTCAATCACTTGTTATGGGTCTGTTCAGATTTTCAACATCCCTTGTGTTAGTTTGGGTAGGTAGTGTGTTTTTCAAAATTTATCCATTTCCTGTAGCTTTTGAAATTTGTTGCAGTGTAGTTTTTCATAATATTCTGTGATAATCCTTTTTATTTCAGTTGGGTGGTCTGTTGTAATGTCCCCAATTTCATTACTTATTTGGGTTCTTTGCGTCCTTTCCTGTTTTTCTTTTGTCTGTCTGGCCAGTGGTTTGTCGATTTTGTTGATCCTTTCAAACAAGCAATTTTTAGTTTTGTTGATTCTTTCTATTGTTTTTCTATTCTCTATTTCAATTATTTCTGCTCTGATCTTTATTATTCCTTTTTTCTGGTGTCTGTTGGCTTTTTTTTTTGCTGTTCTCTTTCTGTTTGTTCGAGTTTTGTAGTTAATGTTTTGATTTTATCTCTCCTTTTTTTGTTGTATGCATCTATTACTATAAATTGTCTTCTAAGGACTGCCTTTGCTATGTACGAAAGATTTTGGTATGATGTGTTTTCATTCTCATTACCCAGTGGTTTGTAAGCAGGGTGTTATTCAGTTTCCATGTAATCAATTTTTTTTCCTTGTTCTTCCTGTTGTTAATTTCTATCTGGATGACATTGTGGTCAGAGAAGATACTTTGTATTATCTCAGTGTTTTGGATCTTGTTGAGGATTGCTCTGTGGCCTAAGATGTGCTCTGTTCTGGAGACATTGCATGTGCATTGGAAAAGAATGTGTGTTTTGCATCAGTCGGGTGTAGTGTTCTGTATATGTCTGTGAGGTTAAGTTGGGTGATTATGCCCTTTAGATCTTCCGTATTTTTGTTGAGTTTCTTTCTAGATGCTCTGTCCTTTATCGAGAGTGGTGTGTTGAAGTCTCCTACCATTATTGTGGAACTGTCAGTTTCTCTGTTCAGTGCTGTTAGAGAGTTTTATGTATTTTGGAGTATAAAATATGTTTAATCTCAATTTTTTTTTTTATTGTACTTCAGGTGAAGGCTTACAGAACAAATAGTTGCTCATGAAACAGTAGTACACATATTGTTTTATGACATTGGTTAACAACCCCACAACATGTCAACCCTCTCCCTTCTCAACCTTTTTACTTTGGTGAAAATATACATAGCCAAAGATACACCATTTCAAAAATTTATACATGCACAGTTCAGTGACATCGACTACGCTCTTCCAATTATGCTGCTATTCTCAATTTAGATGACGGCTTACAGAACAAAATAGTTTCTCATTTAACTGTTAGTACAAATGTTGCCCTATGACAATGGTGAACAACCTCACAACAGATGAACACTATCCTTACTCAACCTTGGATTCCCTATCACCATCTTTCCTGTCCCCTTCTGCCTTCTGGCCCTTGTACCTGGACTGCTGTGCCTTGTTAGTCCCATTTGGTTTTATGGGGCTGTCCACTCCCCGGTTGTATGGTGAACCTCGGAAATGAATTCACCACTGAGCTAAAAGGGTGTCTGGGGGCCATACTCTCGGGCTTTCTCCAGTCTCCTTTAAGCCAGTAAATCTGGTCTTTTTTTTTGTGAGTTAAAATTTTGTTCTACATCCTTCTCCAGCTCTGTCCAGAACCCTCTGTTGTGATCCTGGTCAGAGCAGTCAGTGGTGGTAGCCGGGCACCATCTAGTTGTACTGGAATCAGTCTGGTGGAAGCCTTAGTAGCTGTGGAGCATTAGTCCTTCGGACTAATCTTTTCCTTGTATCCTGTTCTCTTCATTCTCCCTTGCTCCCGAAGGGATGAGACCAGTGGAGTATCTTAGATGGCCGCTCACAGGCTTTTAAGACCCCAGACACTACTCACCAAGGTAGAATGTAGAACATTGTCTTTATAAACTGTGTTATGCCAGATGAGCTAGATGTTCTCCGAGACCATGGTCCCCACAGCCCTCTGCCCAGAAATTCAGTCCCTCATGGAGTTTGGATGTGTCTATGGAGCTTCCATGACCTTTCTTTGTATAAGTTGTGCTGGTTTCCCCTGTATTTTGTACTGTCTCACCCTTCACCCAAGATACCACTTATCTATTGCCTATTTAGTATTCCCCCCCACCCCTCCCATCCCTGGTCACCAACAAAGATTGTTACATTTTGTGTGTGAACGTTTTCATGGGTTTTTACAATAGAGGTCTCATACACCATTTGTCCTTTTGTGATTGACTTATTTCATTCAGCATAATGTCCTCCAGTTTCATCCACGTTATGAGATGCTTCCCAGATTCATCATTGTTCTTTCTCGTTGCATAATACTGCATTGTGTGTATGTACCATAGTTTGTTTATCCATTCATCTGTTGATGGGCATCTAGGTTGTTTCCATCGTTTTGCTATTGTGAACAATGCTGCCATGAACATAGGTGTGCATATGTCTTTTTGAGTGACGACCCTTACTTCTCTAGGATTTATTCCTAGGAGTGGGATTGCTGGATCGAATGGTATGTCTATTTCTAGCTTTCTGAGGAAGCGCCATATCGTTTTCCAAAATGGTTGTATCATTTTGCATTCCCACCAGCAGTGCATAAGAATTCCGATCTCCCCGCAGCCCCTCCAGCATTTGTTATTTCCAGTGTTTTTGATTCGTGCCAGTAATGCCGGGGTGACATGGTATCTAATTGTGGTTTTAATTTGCATTTCTCTAATGGCTAGTGATCATGAGCATTTCCTCATGTCTCTGTTGGCCATTTGAATGTCTTCTTTGGTGAAGTGTCTGTTCATTTCCTTTGCCCATTTTTTAATAGGATTATTTGTCTTTTTGTTGTAGAGGTGTTGGATTTTCTTGTAGATTATGGAGATTAGACCTTTGTCTGACTTGTACTGTCCAAAAATTTTTTCCAAGTTGGTAGGTTCTCTTTTTACTCCTTTCGTGAAGTCTTTTGAAGAGCATGGTTGTTTGATTTTTAGAAGATCCCAGTTGTCTAGCTTATCTGTTGGGGTTTGTGCATTGATGGTTATGGTTTGTATCCTGTTAATGCCATGTATTAAGGCCTGTAGTGCTGCTGCTATTTTTTCTTCTATGAACTTTATAGTTTTAGGCTTTATATTCCGGTGTTTGATTCATTTTGAAGCAGTTTTTGTATACGGTGTGAGGTATGGGTCCTGTTTCATTTTTTTGCAGATGGATATCCAGTTTTGCTAGTACCATTCGTTATAAAGACTGTTCTGTGACGGTTTGATGGACTTTGGGCCCTTGTCGAAGATCAGGTGACCGTAGGTGGATGGATTTGCATCTGGTTCTCAATTCTGTTCCATTGGTCAATGTATCTGTCGTTGTACCAGTACCAGGCTGGTTTGACTACAGTAGCTGTATAGTACGTTCTGAAGTCAGGTAGTGTGAGTCCTCCAACTTTATTCTTCTTCTGCAGTAGCGCTTTGCTTATTCGAGGCTTCTTCCCTTTCCATATAAAGTTAATGATCAGTTTTTCCATCTCTTTGAAGAATGTTGTGAGTATCTGGATTGGGATTGCATTGTATTTGTAAATTGCTTTGGGTAGAATTGTCATTTTCACAATGTTGAGTCTACCTATCCACGAGTATGGTATGTTTTTCCATTTATAAAGATCCCTTTGGGTTTCTTGCAGTAGTGTTTTGTAGTTTTCTTTGTATAGGTCTTTTACATCCCTGGTTAGATTTGTTCCTAAGTATTTTATCTTTTTAGGAGCTATTTTAAATGGTATTGTTTTCCTGATTTCCTTTTCATCGTTCTCCTTATTGGTGTATAGGAATCCAACTGATTTTTTATGTTTATCTTGTATCCTGCTACTCTGCTGAATCTTACTATTATTTCCAGTAGATTTCTCGAGGAGTCTTTAGGGTTTTCTATGTATAGTGTCATATCATCTGCAAACAGGGACAGTTTGACTTCTTCATTACCAATTTGGATGCCCTTTATTTCTTTTTCTTGCCTTATTGCTCTAGCTAGAACTTCCAGCACAATGTTAAATAGGAGTGGTGATAAAGGGTGTCCTTGTCTTGTTCCTGTTTTCAAGAGGAATGTTTTCAGCCTCTCTCCATGAAGAATGATGTTGGCCGTTGGTTTTGCATAGATGCCCTTTATTAGGTTGAGAAATTTCCCTTCTATACCTATTTTCTTGAGAGTTTTTATCAGGAATGGGTGTTGGACTTTTTCAAATGCCTTTTCTGCGTTAATTGGGATGCTCATGTGATTCTTTTCTTTCCTTTTATTTGTGTGGTGGATTACGTTGATTCATTTTCTAATGTTGAACCATGCTAGCATACCTGGTATGAATCTTATTGGTGGTGGTGTATTATTTTTTTGATATGATGCTGAAGTCTATTGGCTAGAATTTTGTTTAGAATTTTTGCATCTATATTCTTTAGAGATACTGTTCTGTAATTTTCTTTTTTTGTGATGTCTTTGCGTGGTTTTGGTATCAGCGTTATGCTGGCTTCATGGAATTGACTTGGAAGTGTTGCTTCCTTTTGTATGCTCTGAAATATCTTGAGTAGTACTGGTACAAGCTTTTCTGCAAATGTTTTGTAGAATTCTCCAGTGAAGCCATCTGGGCTAGGGCTTTTTTTGGTTGGGAGTTTTTTTAATTAACTTTTCAATCTGTTTTCTTGTTATGGGCCTGTTCAGATTTTCAACATCACTTTGTTGTAGTTTGAGTAGGAAGTGTGCTTCTAGAAATTTATCCATTTCCTCTAGGGTTTCAAATTTGTTGGAATAGAGTTTTTATAATATTCTGTTATAATCCTTTTTATTTCAGTTTGGTCTGTTGTAATTTCCCCCACTTCATTTCTTACTTGGGTTATCTGTGTCCTCCCCTGTTTTTCTTTTGTCAGTCTGGCCAGTGGTTTGTCGATTTTGTTGATTCTTTCAAAGAACCAATTTTTGGTTTTATTGATTCTTTCTATTGTTTTTCTGTTCTCTATTTCATTTATTTCTGCTCTGATCTTTACTATTTCCTTTCTTCTGGTGGCTGTGGGGTTTTTTGCTGTTCTCTTACTATTTGTTTGAGTTGTGTAGTTAATGTTTTGATTTTGTCCCTTTCTTCTTTTTTGATGTGTGCTTCTATTGCTATAAATTGTCCTCTGAGGACTGCCTTTGCTGTGTCCCGAAGGTTTTGGTATGATGTGTTTTCATTCTCATTTGATTCTAGGAATTTTTTGATTCCATCTCTGATTTCTTCTATTACCCAGTGATGTGTCAGCAGGGTATTATTCAGTTTCCACGTAATTGATTTTTTTCCGTGCTCTTTCTGTTGTTAATTTCTACTTTTATGGTATTGTGGTCAGAGAAGATGCTTTGAAATATCTCAGCGTTTTTGATCTTGTTGAGGATTGCTCTGTAGCCTGTGATGTGGTCTCTTCTGGAGAATGTTCCATGTGCATTGGAAAAGAATATGTACTTTGTGGCCGTTGGATGGCGTATTCTATATATGTCTATGAGGTCAAGTTGGCTGATTGTGCCCTTTAGGTCTTCTGCATCTTTTCTGAGTTTCTTCTTAGTTGTTCTGTCCTTTTCTGAGAGTGGTGTGTTGAAGTCTCCTACTGTTTTTGTGGAAGTGTCAATTTCTCTTTTCAGTGTTGTTAGAGTTTGTTTTATGGATTTTGGAGCCCTGTCATTGGGTGCGTAGACGTTTATTATGGTTATGTCTTCATGATGGATAGCCCTCTTAATCATTATATAGTGTCCTTCGTTGTCTTTTATGGTGGATTTTGTTTTAAAGCCTATTTTATCTGAGATTAGTATTGCCACTCCTGCTCTTTTTTGGTAGTTGTTAGCTTGATATATTTTTTTCCAACCTTTGACTTTTAATAAATTCACATCTTTGTTTCTAAGGTGTGTCTCCTGTAGACAGCATATTGATGGATCCTGTTTTCTTATCCATTCTGTCACTCTCCGTGTCTTCATGGGTGCATTGAGTCCATTTACATTCAGTGTAATTAGTGATAGATGTGAGCTTGTTGCTGTAATATTGTAGTGCTTTTTGTCGTGGTGCTGATGTTTTCTTTGTTCTTCTTTGTGTGCTGTGCTGAGTTACTTTTGTTTGTGGTTTTTTTTTGTTTTTCATTTCTTTTGTTTTTGTAGGTTTTGTTTTTGCTGAGACTTTATGTTTTTCCTCTTTATTTTTATGAGTAGGTTTGTTGACTTTCTTTGTGGTTACTGTGAATTTCACCGTTATCTTTCTCAGTTTGAAGCAGTCTACTATTACTTGGTATCTCCTTGCCTTCCTCTCCATTAGAAGGTTCTATACCTATGCCGTTTATTCCCTCTTTTATTGTTTTGATGTTGTTGTCGTTTACTGATTAACTGCTCGGATTCCCTGTTGTATTTCTTTTGGTTTTGGATAGCCCTTGAGAGTTCATTTCCTAGATTGGTATGTGGCTGGTATGATCCTGTGTCCTAGATTCTGCCTGTGAGCTGAAGTTGTATGTTCTCAGATCAAAGAACTCCCTTTAATAATTCTTGTAAGTTTGGTTTGGTTTTTACATATTCCCTTAATTTCTGTTTATCTGGAAATGACCTAATTTCACTGTCATATTTGAACGAGTTTTGCAGGATATATTATTCTTGGCTGGCAATTTTTTTCTTTCAAGATTTTATATATGTCATCCCATTGCCTTCTTTCCTGCATGGTTTGTGCCGAATAATCTGAGTTTAGTCTTATTGTTTCTCCTCTGTATGTGACTTCTTGTTTTTCACGAGCTGCTCTCAGGATTCTTTGTCTTTGGTTTTGGTGAGTGTGATTACGATATGCCTTGGTGATTTTCTTTTGGAGTCTATCCTATATGGGGTTCGTTGAGGTGCTTGGATGGCCAGCTTTTCATCTTTCATGATATTGTGGAAGTTTTCTGTTAGCAGTTCTTCAGTGATTCTCTCTGTGTTTTCTGTTTTCTCCCGCTGTTCTGGAACTCCAGTCAGTCGCAAATTTTTGCTTTTGATTGTATCCCATGTAACTGTCAGGGTCTCTTCATTTTTATTTATTCTTCTTCTGAGTTTTCCTGAAAGAGTTGTATCCAGGTGTTTGTCTTCAATTCCACTGATCCTGTATTCCACCATTTCAAATCTGCTTCTCAGCCGTTGTGTGACACCGTCCCATTTCTGAAATCTTGTTGTTTATCTTTTGGGTTTGTTGTTTTTGTATAATTGCTAGTTGTGAATTTATTTTGGCATTTTGTTCCTGCATTATTTTCCTGAACTCTTCCAATTTTTTGTCTATATTTTCCATGAAGTTGTCTATTTTTTCCTCAGTTTTATCAGCGTTTTGCTTCAGCGCTTGGAGAATTCTGAGTAGTAGAGATTTGAATTCCCTATCAGGTAGTTCTAGTGCCTTTTCTTCCACTGAAAAGTCATCTGGTGTTTTATTTTGAACGCGTACTGGAACCATCCTGTCCTGTTTTTGTAAATGTTTTGACATTGTCTGCTGTGTTCAGGGCATTCAGTAGTTATTTTTCTCATTTATTGATGGTAGATTTGTTTGTTTCGTCCCTTTTTTTTTTTTTTTTTAATTGCATATGTCTGAGCAGGCAGGCTGTGTGTTCTTTGTTGTTTGCTAGTCTGTGTGCACAATACTTTTCTCCTCCTCCAATTGGCAGGGTCAGTCACTCAGATATGGTACGGCAGGGCAGGTCTAGCTGAAGAGGAGTTACTGGGATAGGTTGTTTGTGACATTTACTACAGCCACCAGGGCAGGTCGGTAATCAGTGTAGGGCAGTTTCCTGTAATCGTGCCTTTGCTCCTTGGCGATGTGATGTTAAGCGCACAGTGCAGGTTGGCAGGATGTAGCGGGGAGATTGTTATGTGTGGAGCTAAGACGGATGTGGGAGAGAGGAGAGAGGAACAGGAGCCAAAAACATACAAACAGAAAAGAATCCTAGGGGAGCTTGCCGTTGGAGTGGAGATATGAGAGACTATGAAATGGAGAAAAACAAAAAGGGGAAGAGGAGGAAAAAAAAGAAAAGAAAAGAATGAATAAATAAAAATCGAAAGGCAAAAGAACAGCAAAGTTCCCAGGAATCCCACCGGTGCAGCTATGAGGTCTGGGGAAGTTGTTCTCAGGTGCTGCAATACAGCCTGGCTAGAGGGCGTAGAGGTATACAACGCCAGATGTTCAGGGAACAGAAAGAGAAGGACGATACACAGAGACAAGAAACTGAATAATGAAGAAAGACAAAAAGGGATGAAGAGGGAAAAGAAAACAAAACAAATTAAAAAAAAAAAAAAAAAGAACAAGAAAAGCCTCCCCAAAAGAAGAAAAAGAAAAAAGAAAAACCAATGAGAAAGGAAATGTTCTCAGGGATCCCTCTGCACATCTGTGCAAGCTGAGGGGGTAGGTTGTAAGCCACGTAGCACCGCCTGGCCACAATGGGCTCCCAGCTCAAGAAAAGGAAAAGAAAACAAACAATTCAAAAGAAACAAATGAACAAAAGCCCCAGGATCCCACCAGTGTGGCAGCCCAGACCGGGAAGCATTTCTACACTCAAACGGAGCTCCACAGCGCCTCAGGAAGAAACAAAGATGGCACACGGAGTCAGGTATTTTAGCAAAAGGAGGCAGAGGTGGTGAGAGGTAAGGAAGAAATCAAAAGAAGCGGAAAAAAAGCAACACCAGCAGCCAAGAAATGGCAGTCAGAGAGCCAGCTCGTGCAGGCTGGTGGAATACAAGCAGCCAGTGTTTCCCAGACAAGATACTGTGTCCACGGGAAGCAGAGGAGGCCGAGTATAGGTGAAGAAGGGTAGTGGGTGGGAAAGTGTATGTCAGAAATTACCGGAGCTCTGCAGCCCTTCAGGAAGAAGCAAAGATGGTGCACGGAGCCATGTATTTTACTGAAAGGAGCGGGAGGTAGTGAGAGGTAAGGAAGAAATCAAAAGATGTGGAAAAAAGCAACACAAGCAATCAACAAATGGCACTCAGAGAGCTGGCCCATTCGGGTGGGTGGAATCCAAGCAGCCGGTGCTTCCCGGACGAGAGATTGTCACCGTGGGCAGCAGAGGAGGCCAAGTGGGGGTGAAGAAGGGTGGGAGGTGGGAAAGCGAGTGGGGGTGAAGAAGGGTGGGAGGTGGGAAAACGTATATCGCAAATTACTGGTTGTTTTGTCTCCCGCTGGAAGCTCCATGAAGCTGCTTTCTTGTACGCCTTTTGCTGGTCTCCGATAGGAGCCGAAGATGGTGGATCTGTGCTGTGTTAGGTGATAGGTGACCTCTGCCTGAATCTCTCCTCGCTCTCCATTCTCTGTCAGTTTCCTCACTCCATTTGGTGCTTGTCTGAGTTCTTTATCTCTGTGTTCATTTGATGTTTTAGGATTTCAGGATTGTTGTTTTCTCTGTTCGGCTTAGTTTTTCGGATCTTTGCTGTGGAGGGACAGCATGGTGCTTCTGCCTAGAGCGCCATTTTGCCAGAAGTCTGTAATCTCACTTTCTTGTTGTTTGTTCATCTTTATGATTCCATAGGTTGCTTTTTAAAATTTTATATGCTGTTATTTTATATTCTGTATCCTAATATCTCCAGTGCTTAAATTACTAAATTTGTCATTTGTTGTTTTTTTTGACTCTCACTCAAACAGTGACTTGTCTTCCATGTTGCTGATTTTTGACTGTGGGAATTACTAGTGGATCTTAATTTGTGATTGTTACGTGACAACAAATTGAGCACTCTTTACGAAGAGAAAATATCTTTCTGCTTCTTACCAGTGGCAAAGTGTTCATCCTCAGTAAGAAGATGTATGGCCCATCTACCTTTCTTCTGTGCTTTTCCAGGTTTAAGGATTTCATGAACATTCTCCCTCAGGGCAACTACATTTTGTATCTTCTCTTTTCCAGAGGCAACTAGTTTTCAATCTTTTAAGTAATTATTTTGGTGCTTATGAACATATATTTAAATAACGTGGCTTTTTTTGCTCTTTGTTTATTTTAGGATTTTTTTATTTTTTATTTTTTAATAAGGAAAATCATAATTGACTCCTTTTCACCTTCCCCAGGCCCCATCACATATTCTTCTTAAATATCCATGCCCTCATTATGGTTATTTCATAAGTTTGAGTAATTGATTGATTCACAATTTACATTGCTTTGATTATATATAAGTACTATTCATAGCATAGTCATGTGTGCTATGATTGTTATCCTTTCCTTTTATGCTTGTTTCTCTGTATTTAGTCATTGTTTTGTTGTTTAGTTTTCCATGTACTTATATCTAAGTCACTGTTGCCATCCTGGGGATTCTTGTCACTGCTCTCCTACGTTGTACCCTTTGTTTACTGGATTCCGTGCTTCCTTTTTTGGCAATCCTTTTGTTTTGATTGAACACATTCTTTAGTAGTATTGTGAGAGAGAATTTTTTTGAGATTTTCAGTATGTGAAAATGATTTTATTCTCTCTACTTTTGATTAATAGTTTGTGTATGTAATTCAGTGTAGGTTGGGAATAATTTTCCGTCAGAATTTTGAAGGCTTTGTGCCATTTCTCTTTTGAGTTTTGGTATTATTCTTTAAAAGTCCAAAAAACCAAACCAAACGTGTTGCCTTCACATCTGTTTCGACTCATAGTGACCCTGTGGGACAGAGTAGAACTGCCCCATAGGGTTTCCAAGGAGCGGCTGGTGGTTTCGAACTGCCAGCGCTTAACCACTGGCGCCACCAAGGCTCCAAGTCATTGTAATTACTGTTCCTTTTAATGTAACTTCTTTTCTTCCATTTCTGGAAGCTTGTTCGTCCTCAGTGTTCTGAAATTTCAAAATAATGTCACTTCTTTGTAGCCTGTTTTCCTCCTCTGTACTGGATACCTCATGGACACTTTTAATGTAGAAACACATTTTCTTCAGTTATGGAAATTTGTCTTGAATACCCAACATAACTTATTTACATGGTTAGGTTTCAAAGACTAGGTTTATGTACAGATATCAGTGTTATGCCAAAACAGAGGATGACCATATAGGATCACAAAATGGAGGATGAGTGTATCATTACATAACTGCCAGACCACTGGGAATCATGGCCCAGGCAAACTGACACATAACCTTAACCACCACAGCCAGCATTGCTTTCACCTTACACCTCGGTGTTCGTTACTGCCACATGTACATCATTAATGTGCAAAATAATTGGATAGTAGATTTTTTACTATTGTTGTAAATGCAGAATGTTGGGTAACAAGATAGCTGATAAGTGAAAAGTAGGTGTTTTTCATTGTTGATTTTCTCTTCTTTGTTTTCTCTATTCTCCCCTTTAAAATTGCTATTATTTAGATAGGTGACTTCCTGGGCTGGTTTTCCAATATTATCTTGTATGTTTCTTGTTTACTATCTGTCTTTTTTTTTTTCTCTAAGTATATTTTTGAGAAAATTTATCAACTGTTTTCCAACCCTTTTATAGTTTTCAGATCTGTTTTCTTTTGAATTTGTAAGAGCTTTTTTTTTTGTTGTTGTTGTTGTTTCTTTTTTTTTTTTTTTTTTAAAGAACATCTTATTTTACTGTTCCATAGATGCTTGTTTTTTGCGGTCATTAGTCTTCTCTTCTCTGTGGTTTTCCCTCCAGCTTGATTTTTCTGTTTTTCATTTGTTTTGGCCTCTTTCTTTCACACTAGAAGATCTATGTGTAAACTTTATGTTTTACTTTTAGAGAAACTTTCCAAATTGTTTTCCAAACTGGTTGTACCATTTTACATTCCCACTAGCAATATTTGAGGCTTCCAATTTCTCCACATTCTCAGTAACAATTGTTATTTTCTCTTTTTTATTATTGTCATCCTAGCAGGTGTGAACTAGTATCAAGTTTGTTTTTTAACAAGAAATTATAACAATTTTAAAATCTTGTTTTTTAGGTGCTGTACTTCTTTGTAGTGTGCAAGGACTAGCGGTCAGTATTGACCCAATCTTATATACATGGTTCATCTATCAGCCTCAGAAACGAACCAGTAGACATGTGCAACAGGTGAGAGATTCTTATACCTTGTTCACTTAGTGGAATCAGTGTTCATCTCGGTTAATTGTCGTAATTATACGTATCTTATATTGATTCTTTTTCTAGATGTACCAGAGTTTCTCTGTCTCCTACGCAGTCTCCCCCCTCCCCAGGAAAAAAAATAAACAGAAAAAACTATTCCGACAATTCTGCTCCTTAATTTCTGTACAAGAAATTGCAGCCCAACCTCAAATTACTTGTGAAGCAGATAGAGTAGAGAGACTAGTCTAGGTAGTCCTAATTTTCCAGCCTACTTTCCTTCATAGTGCAGTGTCCGTAAATGTTAGCTTTGTTCTTTATTATCTCTACATTTTCTCTTTAACTTTAGGTTTATTTAACAAATATGCATTGAATGGCCAGTCCTGGAATATGGTGATGTTGGAGGGGGTTCTGATAAAAGTTTGAGATACATGTTTGTTTAAAAAGATAAGTATTACAAAGTAAGAAGTAGCTAACTGTAGTGTCTAGGATATTTAAATGTAGTTCTCTATGTCAGGATACTTAAATCTAATTCTGACAGATGGATTTTATTATTTCCAGTTTAAAGATGAAGAAGCTATTGCTTATTGAGATTTACTTACCTAAAGTCATTTACTTACACACAGGTAGTAAATGACTGAACTAAGAATGTTTGAAACCACGTTTATTCTAGATTGAATTACGTTTTCCCATTGACTTTATTTATAGTTTTTCTGTATTCTTATTTGGAATAGCTTTGTATCTTTTTCCTGAAGGAGCCCAAGGTATTTGGTAGAAAAAAATATGAAATTTTATAATTAATTAAGAATTTAAAAATTGACTAAAAAGTACTTAAGGCACATCTTTTATATGCAATTCTTGACTTTCTCCTAATTTCATTTGAAATTCCCTTCATCCTACTCCCTGTTTCACTCTTCCTCCCAACAAGTAGTTAACAGAATACTAGGCATTGTACTAGACACTGCAAGTGCAGAACTGAAAGTCATAAATTAGTTCTTCCTTTCAGTAGTGTGTGGTCCATTTGAGAATACTAAGGAATAGAATAAAGTAATTTTTAGTAATTTCTGTGTTTAGTAATTGCTATGTCCAGGATTATGTGAAAGCAAAATAGAGAATTAGTTCTTACATGTAGGAGAGGGTGTGAAAAGGACGAATTGACAATTGAGCTGAGCATTATAGGGCAAGCCAGGCAGGGAACGTTATTCTAGACTGAAATACATGAGCAGAGGCAAAGAAGATAACACAAACATGGGAAGAAAGGGATCATCACTGCTTCAAGACTGGAGTCAGTGTTCTTAAAGAGACTAGTAGTCAATTCATGAAAGATTTTATTTGTAATGCTAGGAGTTTTGAGACTTTATCCTGAAAGGTATGTGAAACTGATACAAACAGTTTGGATTTTAAGAAAGTTTTCTTTAGCTGAATGTAGAAGATGGATGATAGAGGAGCAATACTAAGGGCAGTGACCATTTGAGAAAAAATTTAGTTTTAAATTCCTGCTCAGCTATTTTATTAGTGATGTATTTATCTCCAGTATATCGTAGATATACCTGAAGGTCAAATAGAATGCCCATTCAGCCTAATTAAGTAAATTAAATTGTGGTAAAAATGTATATAAGAAAACATTTGCCAGTTTAACAGTTTTTGCATGTATAATTCAGTGATCACATTCATCATGTTGTACAACCATTACTACTATCCTTTCCCAAATTATTCCAGCACCAGTAACAGAAACTCTGTGCACACTAAGCAGTGACTCTCACCTCTCCACCTCCCTGCCACTGCTACTAAGCTTTGGTCTCTAATACATTTGCCTATTTTATGTAAGTGGGGTCATTCAATATTTGCCCTTTTGTAACTGACTTATTCCACTCAGTGTAATGTTTTCAAGATTCAGCCTTGTCATAGCATGTATCAAGTACTTCATTTTTCTTTATGGCTGAGTAATCCATTGTATGTATATACCACATTTTGTTTATCCATTCATCTGTTAATGGGCATTTAGATTGTTTCCACATTTTGGCTATTGTGAATAGTGCTGCAGTGAATACTGGTATAAGGAGTTTGATTTTTAATTTTTATTTTTGTTATATTGTCTTATAACTGTTCAGAAATTACATAATATTTTTTCTAACTTCATAAATAGTACAAGTTTTGTTTAAAAAGTAAACTATAGATACCCATAATCCTAACCATTCAAAGTTATAAATAATATATTGGAGTAAACATGTTCTTAGCTAAATCTTTGCTTTCCTTCAGCTTTAAGTATTTTCTTAGAATATATTTGTAGAATTATAATTAGCAACTCTAAACATATACTTAGCACATTTTAAGGCTTTTGTTATAGTGCCAGATTACTTCCAGAATTGGTGTACAATTTACATTTTCCTCAGCAATTTATAGCATTACTATTTTACTATGGTTTAGTAACACTCAAAAATGCACATTTAAAAACTGTCTCTAATGTAGTTTTTAGTCTTTAAAAAAATTATTATGAAAAGTTGAGTGACTAGTTAAATCCTATGTCCTCATCACTCAGCTTCAACAGTTATCAACTTATGATTAATGTTCACTTTGCAAATATGTTGGGTGAAAAATGCCAATATACAATATTGATGAGAAATGTAGAGAATGGATAAACTTACGTGCTGCTGTTGTGAGTGAAAACTAGTAAATTTGAAAATTAATAAAATTGAAATTGTGCATGCCCTGTGACCCCAAAATTCTACTTCTTGATATATGTCTGCTCTTATAGTGACATTGGTGTAAGCTCAAGGAGTCATGTACTAGACTGTGTATTGCAGCATTCATTGCAGTAGTGTAAAATTGGAAACAGCCTTAATGACTGTGTGTAAGGAAGTCAATAAAGCATGACATATTCACATGACATAATTCTCTATTACTAAAAATTATAAAAACAGTTCTTAATATAACAACAACAACAAAAAAAAAAAAAACCAAACCCATTGCCATCAAGTCGATTCCAACTCACAGTGACCCTATGGTCTTAATATGGAGGTGTCAAAATTATGTATTTAGTGAAAAAAGCAATTTCCAAAGGATATATGCAAGGATAGTATTTATATATGTTTTTTCCAGAACGACCCTTAAAATACTTATGTGTATGTGTATGTGTGTGTAAATATAGTTTTAAAAATCAATTTGAATGCCTAATTTAGTTTTAAATTCCTGCTCAGCTGTTTTATTAGTGATGTATTTATCTCCAGTATATCGTAGATATACCTGAAGGTCAAATAGAATGCCCATTCAGCCTAATTAAGTAAATTAAAACTAAGTATTTTAGGCATAAAAAGTCCATCAAAAAAAAATCCATAAAAACACAAATAATTGTTTGACATATGTATCTTAGGTGTTTTAGTAATAAACTGGAAAGTAACTGAAATAGATTCTCTTTAGATCCTAACAGTGCTGTTTTACTGTATTTTTGTTATAAACCAGTGTTTGTGCATTGTATGTTTAGTTTTCAAGATATATGCATTGTTTCAATTCGTAGAATTCTCAGTTTGACTACGTACTTAATATGAAATCAGGCATTCTACATTGTGATACTTCCACAACATATTTAATCTTTTCATTTTGTCATTTTCAGCTTTCTTGTCCTTTTACTCTACATAACTAGTAACGGTAAAATAATTTGCCTCTCTTCCTCTGTTTCAGAACTTGATATATTACATAGTTATATAATGTATATAGGTATCCATTAACAAACTTATTCATAATCTAAATAACATTAAGTAAGTGTTATAAGTTAGGTGAAGTTTAAAGTTGACTCTACAAAATTTTGGTTGTTGTGGTGTTGAAGATTACATTACAGTGCAGCCTGACCAACCACCGGATTCATCACCTGATACATCTGTATTACAGTTATCATCTGATGTTTCCCAGGTTACAATTTCCTTCTCAATTTGTGGCTAAAACGCGGCATTTTGGTGCTAGTTTTCCACCCAGTTCAACATTGATCTTTGATCCTGTAGCAAACTTTAAAAATAACTTTTTAAAAAAATTTTGCCAAAAATCTGACCAGATTGTATCGGGCATCATCAGCAGTAACATCAGACTGTATTTCAGTGAATAAAGATGAAACAGCCGTTTTATAGTCCAGCTCAGCACTCGTGCATTCAACCTAGGACCATAATGTTTTCCAGCTTTCTCTAACTGTAGATGTTTTTCAGTGGTTTCTAACTATGCTGTGGATATCATTTTGTCAAACAAAATGTAGAGATTTTCAGCAATTTCAAAAAAAAATTGGACTGTCCGGTTTGATGTGTATATAATCAGTTTAAAGAAATATATCCCTAATTTTATAAGGATAACTTCCTGTTTTCTAGGAATCATAATTTTCAAAATTAATTTTTGTTTTGATTTGCTGTTTCCATATTATCTCTATGTATTTTACTAACATTTATGTTAACTGGGTACTTCTAAGTGTTTTTGGTTTTTACCCAGAATTTGTAATTTAAAATTTAAGTTGATAGGTATCCGTGTGTGTCCGTGTCCATGTGTGTGTCCGTGTGTGTGTGTGTCCGTGTGTGTGTCCGTGTGTGTGTCCGTGTGTGTGTGTGTGTGTGTGTGTGTGTGTGTGTGTGTGTGTTGAGGGAGAGAGAGTGATAGACTGATTTTAAAATAATAAAGCCCCAGCTTCACTTTGTGAGGGGCTGTCCTCAGTGATGTTTAACCCTCACTGCTTAAGCAAACGTCACCATTCAGTTTTACATTTTGGTTCTTTCTAGCAGCCTGTGGTCGCTGTTATGCCAATTACCAGAAGGAAAGAGGATGAGGTGTCTGTTGGAAGTGCACCCTTGGCAAAGCAGCAGTCATATCAGGCCTCTGAATATGCCAGCAGCCCTATAAAAACAAAAACGATAACAGGTATGTGTTAAGAACTGGAAAGGGTCTGAGATGTTCTCTATCACTGAGTTCACAAGATAGCCTGCCACAATTTCATGGATGCTGGCAGAAGGCATTAGACTAAGAAATGGAGACAAAAGACTTTATTACCCAGAGTATTAGGATTTTCTTACTATAGTGTCCTGCACCCAGTTCCCACAATATGGCACAAAGAGGGACAACTGATGCCTACCTACACGGTTGGTTACTTTACAGGAAGGAAATCCTGAGCTTAGGGAGCTCAATTCTTCTATAATGGGCAGAAAGCATCCTTGCCCTTTTCTCTAGAGGGAGATACTATCTCTACCTTGTAAGCCTGTAAGAAAACCTATCCTTTGTTTAGATGGATTATGTTACCTCTGTCATCCAAGGCTGCTCACTATACCCTCTTGAAAAAATAGTTAGTGCCTCTGCTTGGCAAGACTTGCAGAAACACAGGAAACCCATGGAAAATTGTCTCCCAATCAGTCGTATGTTCTTCTTAAAGTGAATAAAGGAGCCATGGTGGCACAGTGATTAAAGTGCTTGGCTGCTAACCAAAAGGTCAGTGCTTCAAACCCACCAGCCCCTCCATGGGACAAAAGATGTGACAGTCTGCTTCTACAAAGATTACAACCCTAAAAACCCTGTTGGTCGCTGAGTCAGAATTGACTTGATTGACCGTGGGTTTGGTTTTGGTTTGGAATAATACATCTCAGTCCTCTTTTCTTCCCCTTCTCTTTCTCAGCTAGGTCATCTATACAAATATAAATAAAAATATTCTTCACTTAAATGATTTCTCTTACTGCCTTTTGTATACTTAAAAAACACTTTGTGAATTTATTTCAAAGCATGTTTTTTCTAATTTTTTTGATGATAGGCCACTTCCCTTCAGGTGATTTTATATCTTAGATGTTCAGCTCTATTTTCTTAAAATTCAGTTATTCACAGACATATTGATGAAGATTTTTACATTTTCAGTAAATCAAATACTACTTACTGAGTGTCTCTTTTGGGCAAGATTCTGTTCTAAGTGATATTGAGGGTAGAATATATATAAGACATGGCCGCTGCCCTTAAGGAATTTAAAATATGATAGGCTACACAAGGGAGTTCAAACTAAAGGTTATGGTTTAGAAGAAGAATTAGTATTATTCCCTTACCATATTTAACAACAACAAATATGGTAAAATAATTTTTGAGGCGTTTTATACATAACTATTATTATTCTGTGCTCTATTGTTTTCCATAAAATATGACATTATATTTATTGTATGCAATCATTAGAATTCCACCTGTTAATATTCACAAACCTTTTATTCTGTTGATATTCTTTGTTAATTGACAAAATGCCTAATGGTTTGTTTTTATAGCATAGATAATCTGTAATTTATGTTGTTTTATTTGTAAACAAATATTTCTTTTAGATACCACTCTAAATTTTTTCAGACTATATAGATCTCTTGAACTGGTAATTTACATAAAGATTTATAAAATATCACCTCTTAATAAAATAACTGTTCACTGAAATGTCAATTTATAAAAATAAACTTAACCCTGTATCCATTAATAAACCATATATTTGGACTTCCTGTCTTACCTTTTAGTCTAGTTCTTTAAATGACATCTGATAATTGATTTAAAATAATCTTAAGGAATATTATTAATGAGAAAATGCTTGTTATTTAAATGAAAATATATGGAACTATGTAAAGTATGATCATAGATGTGTATGTACATCGGAAGTTTTATATGTAAATTTGCAAACCAAAATGATATCAGTTGTTATCTGACAACTATTTTACTTTTAATACTTTTTCATATTTTCTCTAAAAATTGATACGAATTTTATAGTGAGGAAAATAAATACTAGAAGTTGAAAGTATATAATTTTTCATCATAAATCATTACTTTCTTTATAGGAAGACATACACAAACAGCAAATTGTTCTTAATTTCAAATTACACCTGTGAACTGTGGCTCTTTGCTTAGGAGTTGAAGAAAATAGCCTCATCTGTTTTTAGTGTTCCCCTGTCTTGGGAGCCCTCAAAGTAGATTCCCTATGGGTATTGTTGTAACAGATAAGGATATCAGTATTTTACCAAATATACTCTTACTAACTTTATAGTATACTTACTATGCTTTTTGCTTAAGCTGTTAACGGTTATCAAATTAATACCTGCGCTTACCCTGTTTTGGGACTGCTAGCGTTTATAGAAGGTGAAAAGCCTTGGATATAACATTTATTCTTTATGAGTTACATATCTTCCCTTCTAGATGCCCACAATTTGTACTTCTCAGAGCAACTTGGTGATGGTACGCTCTCCTTTCTTAAGAATGCTCTGTGCTAAACATTTTTAAACTTAGAATTAAATTTTGAAAGTTTCTGTTTTATTTTTAATTTTTTGAGTTGTTTGAATTTATACATTTAATTTATACCTATATCTAAATGTAATTATCACTGTTTAAATTACTGTTATATTGTATCCTAAGATGTAATGGATCTGGTCAGATATTTCTATTATTTTAAACTTTTTTTTTTTGCTTTCAGCCTTTTATCGCTGAGTTTGATTTTAGCTGTGGCTTTTTCATAAACGCCCTTTATCACGTTGAGGAATTTCCCTTCTTTTCCTAGTTTACTAAGTGTCTTTAATATGAAAGGAGCCCTGGTGGCGCAGTGGTGAAGAGCTTGGCTGCTAACCAAAAGGTCGGCAGTTTCAATCCACCAGTCACTCCTTGGAAACCCTATGGGGCAGTTTTACTTTGTCCAGTAGGGTCGTTATGAATCGGAATCAACTCGACTGCAAGGGGTCTGTTTGTTTGCTTGTTTTTTTGGTTATTATGAAATGGTATTAAATACTGTCAAATGCCTGCCTTTTCTGCATCAATTGAGATGATCAATCATGTGGTTCTTTTCCTTTGTTCTATTAATGTAGTGTATTCCATCAGTTGATTTTCTTATGTTGAATTACTTTTCATCCCTGCAATAAATCTCACTTGCTCAGGTGTATAATCCTTTTAATATACTGTTGAATTAGATTTGCTACTATTTTGTTGAGGATTTTTGTATCTGTATTCATAAGGGATATTGGTCTGTAGTTTTCTTATGATGTCCTTGTCTGGCTTTTGTATCAGAATCATGCTGACCTCTTAGAATGAGTTAGGAAGTGTTCCCTCCTCTTATATTTTTTGAAAGAGTTGGAGAAAGAGTGGTGTTGATTATTGTTTAAATGTTTGATATAATTCACCAGTGAAGCCAACTGGTCCTAGACTTTTCTTTGTTGGGAGATTTTTGACTACTTATTCAATCTCTTCCCTTGTTACAGGTGTGTTGAGATTTTTCTGTTTCTTCTTTAATTAATTTAGGTAGTTTGTGTGCTTTTAGAAATTTGTCCATTTGTTGACATACAATTGTTCATAGTAATCCTTTATTTTTCTGTGGTGTCAGTAGTAATATCCCCATTATAAGGAGAATATTATTGTTTAGTTATTTTTGTCTTCTTTTTTTCCCTTGTTAGTCAAGCTGAAGGTTTGTCAATTTTATTCGTCTTTTCAAAGAACCAAATTCTGGTTTTGCTGATTTTCTCCATTGTTTTTCTGAACATCTTTATTTTTAATTATATTTTACAGTGGAAAAATGATAATTTTATGCCTGAATTCTCATTAAAATAATTTTTTTAGTATTCTCAACCTGTGATCCAGTGTTGGTTTTAAATTCAATCCCAACAAGTTATGTAGTATTTTTTGCACATGAAGATCAAAGCCTGCTTATACGCTTGGTTTTGCGTTTTAATTATTCAGCAAGAATCAGCCCTCTTCCCCTTGCAGTCTCAATTAACCAATATTAAGTAGCTGGCTGCAGTGAGGAACATTTGCTTGATGACTGAGAATGTGTTGACAGCAGAGCAGCACTGATTCAGATATAGGCATGCAGGGCAATCCAAGCTAGAATAAAAGCGTGCTCCACATGGAGCTAATGTATTATCACAAAATTCTAGATAATCTCTTAGAGAACCTGTATATCTTTCAAAATAAGGAAGCTCCTAAAATTCATGATATCTGTGCACCCTATGTTTTGGAAATGTTATGAACTGTAATATGGAACTCCTGAGGCAAATGTCTGTAATGGAGATGAAAACGTTTAAAAAGAGGATACTCCAAAAACGTTCTCTCTTTAAAAAATACAAACCGTTTTTATCTTACATGCTTATATCTTATTTCTCAAGCCTACAGCAATTTAAGTATAGAGCTAAAATAATAGAAAAGTTCTAAAAATAGTTTTATTGTGTTAAAAATATATAAATATATTTAACAAAACATTTGCTAATTCAACGTTTTTTGCGTGTATAATTCAGTGATATTGTTTACATTTATCATATTGTGCAGCCATCACCACTATTTGTTTCCAAATTATTCCACCACAATTAACAGAAACTCAGTGCCCCAATATAAGGCTTTTTAATTAAAACTCCTTGAACATTACCAATATAGTAATACATAAAGATGGCATAATTAATTATGTAAATTTTAGTAGATAATGCCTTGAATTGAAAATATGAAACTTTAGCTTCTGACCATGATTAGGTAATACAGACTAAGCTTGTATTCCTTCTATAAACAGCTAAAAAACTGGATAAATTATATGAAACAAAAAAAAATTTCTAGATGTTGGACAGTAGCGGTACCAGACTATGATCCCTCATAGAAGGAAAACAAATGACATGAGTCCTAGGATTACCCTGGCATTCTGCTGGAGATGCATTCTGTACCACAGAGCAAGGAGGGTCGTCCCAAAGTGAGCTCAGCAGTCTTGTTGAATTTTGAAGACAGACCAGAGTTTAGGGAGGCAGAATGGCTAAAAAGTGTGGGACAAAATTCCATAGAGGAGAAAGCTGCAACAGAGTTCTCCTCGAATACTTGCTGAATAGTTAGATGTGCGTGCATGGGCTGAAACTCCACAAGGTTCGGCAAAGAATGACCAAGGATCATCTGAATGTTTTCCAGCGCTCAAACCAGGCTGGAAGGCATTCAGTTTCCCACTGTTCAGAGTTCTGAATTCTCATTGCCAGTTGGGACATTCAGTAGAGACCCCCAAAGGGCCATGCCTTAGTAGTGGGCCTAAACTATCCATAGTGTAAAGGCTACTCTAGACTCAGCTTAACAGAGCTTAAAAACAAGACTCTGAAGGAAACAGAACAGCAAGTAACTGCTGGAAAAATAAAGTTCAATGCTATTTAAAATGATAAAACAAAATCCAGACATGCAACAACTTAAAATCACAACGCCAAGCATTCAATCAGAAACTGCTAAAGATGCAAAGAAACAGAAAACTATGACCCGTAACCAGAAGGAAAATCAGCTAATAGGAATAGACCAAGAAGTAATACAGATGATAGAATTAGCAGGTACATTGAATTAAGGTACAATACCTTACAGATATTGTAATCATATTCAGGTATTTAAGGAAACATGAGCACATTGAGAGAAATGGAAGATATAAAAAAGAACCAAATCCAACTGTAGAGATAAAAATTACAGTATTTGAAATGTTTACTCACTGAGTAGAGTTAGTAGTAGTTTAGATAATGTTTTTTCTGTTTTGTTTTGGTTTGGTTTGGTTTTAGATACTGCAGAAGAAAAGATAAATATACTTGAGGACATAGCAATAGAAACTTGCCAAAATGAAGCTTAGAAGAAAAAAATTTTTACAAAGCCTTAGTGAACTGTGGAATGATATTAGAAAGTACTTGATGCCCAGAATTATTGAGTGTTAGGGCACACACACAAAAAAATGTTTGAAGAAATGATGGCCAAAAGCTTCCATATTTTGTGGAAAGTTAGAAACCCACAGAGCCAAAAAGCTCAGTAAACTCCAATTGGATAACCACAAAGAAAATCACATCAAAATATATTATCATAAAATTACTGGAAACAAGTGATAATGAGAATGTATTAAAAGGAGCCACAGGAAAAAGCCACTTTTTGTACAGAGGGATGAAGACCACAAACTTCTCATCAGACTCTAAGTAAGGCAGGTGGCAGTGGAACAACATCTTTAATGTGATGAAAGAAAGGGGGAAAAATACAACTTAAGAGTTTTTCCGGCTCCACATTGCCCATATATCCCATAAACTTGTTGTTTATTTGTATGTCTTTTCACTTCACATGAATGTTATCTGAATGTTCCTTGCACCTAACACCATATTGGGTATGTTGTATGTAACCCAGTAAATATTTAATGAATGAGTGATTTCAAAATCCATTCTAAAAAGTTTGATTGCAGAGTATGGATTCACATACTCTGACTTCTTCCATATTATAATTTCCTGCGTCTTAGCAGTTATAAACATAGATGAAAAAATCTTAAATGAAATACTATCAGCCCAAATCTTGCTATCCAAAGGAAAATAAATCATAACTAGTTCTATGAATTTTCCAGGAATTCAAGATAGATTTAATATTAAAAAAAAAGTTTGATTTAGCATATTATCATAAATAAAAGAAAATATATGATTGTCTCATTAGATACAGAAGTAGCATTTGGCAAAATTTAAAATTCTTACATGATTAAAAAAACAAAACAAAAAACTCTTAGCAACCTAGGAATAGAAGGGACTTTTCCTAAATGTGATAAAGGCAGTCTGTAAAACTTATAGTGTATGCCGTACTTAAAGATGAAACGTTAAAGCTTTCTCTCTGCGATCCAACATAAGACAATCAAGTCTCTTTTATTTAATAATATTAAATGTTGAACTAGAGCCCCTAGCCAGTACAATAACTTTTGAAACCTAAGTAAAAGAAGTAAGGATTAGAACTTAAATAGACAATATGATTGTATATATAGAAAATACTAAAGAATTTATCGGTATGTTATTTAACTTTTGTAAGTACATTTATCAGCATTGTTGTGTACTAGATAACCCCTTGCCGTCGAGTTTCCAACTCATAGAGACCCTGTAGGACAGGGTAGAACTGCCCCACAGAGTTTTCAAGGCTGTAAATCTTTCGGGAAGCAGATTGCCCCATCTTTCTCCTGCAGAGCATCTGGTGGGTTCTAACTGCTAACCTTTCAGCTAGCAGCCCAGCACTTGACCGTTGCGCCACCAGTACTCCTTTATTCTAGATAAATGTACAAAAACAATTGTTCTACATACTAGTAACAAACTATTTTAACGTATATATACGATTCATAATGATATAAAAGTATCCTTTGCCTGGCAATAAATCTAATAAAATATGTGTAAGACCTTGATGCAGAAAAAAAAAAACATAAAACATTACTAAGTAAGTGAAAGGATTTAACGTGTTCATGGATTAGAAGTTCAAATTCTTTCCCAAATTTGATCTATAAATTCAAAGCAATGCTAGTTAAATCTTAAGGTTTTTTTTTAATGGAACATATATGATTGTAAAATTTATGTGAAAGTGGAAAGAGCCAGAACAATCAAGATCATCATAATCAAGAACAAATTTGAAGACTTCTACATCAGATATCATGATTCATTATAAAATTTCTGTTATCAAGATGCTGTGAAATTTGTGCAAGGTTAGAAAAATAGTCCAATGAAACAGAATAGAGAACACGCTTAGAGATCTATCTATATGTGAACACTTGATTTATGGCACAGAATAGTAGTAAGGAAAAGATGTGTTTTCACGAATGGTATACATTTAGTTGGATAAAATAGAAAAAACAAAACAAAACTGTGACCCTTATTTCCAACTAAACACAAACATCTAGGAATATTATACATCTAAAAGTAAAAACGCTAAACAAATAATCTTTTAGAAGATAATGAAGAAAAAGATATTTTTGACCTAAGGACAATGAAGATTCTTAAAGGACACAAAAAACACTTAACTATAAAACAAAAAATCAATGTACTTGACTTCATTAAAATTAACATCTATTCATTCAAAGAGGCCAATTAAAGATTGGAAGGAAAAAGCATCAGTGTCAGGGAAGATACTTGTAAATGTATAACCTATGAAGTTCTCGTACGCAAAGTATATAAAGAATCCTACTGTCTTTGTTATCTAGTGCTACTATAACAGAAATACTGCAAGTGAGTAGCTTTAGCAAAGATAAATTTATTCTCACAGTCTAGAAGGCTGGAAGTCTGAATTCAAGGTGCCAGCTCTAGGAGAAGGCTTTCTCTGTCAGCTCTAGAGTAAGGTCCTTGTCATCAATCTTCCCATGGCCTAGGAGCCTCTCAGTGCAGGGACTCCGGGTCCAAAGACATGTGCTCCTGGCTCTACTCTCTTGGTGGTATTAGGTTCCCATGTCTCTCTGCTTGCTTCTCTCTTTATATCTCAAAAGAGATTGACTTAAGATACAATCTGATCTTGTAGATTAAGTCCTGCCTCATTAATATAACTGCCTCTAATCCTGCCTCATTAGGATCATAGAGGTAGGATTTATAACACATAAAGGAAAATCACATCAGATGACAAAATGGTGGACAGTCACACAATACTGGGAATCATGGCCTAGCCAAGTTGACACATATTTTTAGAGAACACAATTCAAGCCATGACACCTACAAAACAATAAGAGAGACAGCCCAGTACAAAAATGGACAAGAGACTTGAATGGACACTTCATAAAAGAGAATATCCAATTGATCGATAAAGTTAAAAGAGTGCTCACTGTTAGTAATCAGGGAAGTGCAGAATAAAACCACAATGACACAATGAAATACACATTTCCAAGGATGATTAAAATAAGTAGTATTGCTTGACAAGGATATGGAACAACTAAAACTATCCACATACCTTTGATGGGAAGGTAAATCAGTACTAACTCTTTAAAAATATTAATTTCAGTGTAATTGTGCACTAAGATTTGTGTATATGTATATTCAAATCAGCATTGTTTGTAATAACAAAAAACCGAGTAATGTGGTATAGCAATGCCCACCAACAGTAGAATGGATAGAAAAATTGAAGTATATTCATAGAATGTGGTCTTCCACAGCAATGAAAATTAAATGCAACAAATGTTTTGCAAAAGAAACCTCATCCAAAAGAAATACATATTGTTTTGGTTAGAAGAGAAGGGATAATGTTTAGGAGTATGCCCAAGATGGGTTTCTGGTATGATGATTGTGTTCTATTTCTTGTCATGTGTAGTGAGTATATAGACATTCACTTTTTGGTAATTCAGTAGTTTATGTTTTGTACATTTTCTTGTATATGTGCTAATCTTCAGTAATAGAACTAAAAATAAAAAACAGATTGGGAAGCAAATCACTCCCAAATCCAGTGGTTTATAACAACTAGCATTTACTTCCTACTCTTGCGTCTGTGGGTTGGCTGAGGCTTTTCTAGGCATGGCTGAGATTAGATGTCTCTGTGCTGGTTTATGGAGCCTTGGTGGTGCAGTGGTTAAGCGCTCGGCTGCTAACCAGAAGGTTGGCAGTTCGAATCCACTGGCTGCTCCTTGGAAACCCTATGGGGCAGTTCTAGTCTGAACTATAGGGTTGCTATGAGTTGAAGTCGACTCCATGGTAATGGGTTTTTTTTTTGGGGGGGGGTATGTGATAGATACATGATTTTTCATTTTACTCTTTTTCTTGTATGTAGATTTGGAATATTATAAAATTTTTAAAGAAGTGCTACTGTCTTTATAGTCTGAATCTCAGGTGGTTTGGATTTTTTTTTTTTTCTTTTAATCGGTGAAGTCTACAATATTATGGTATAGAGATAAGAGATAGAAAAAAAAATTTTTATCATTAAAAAGAGGGAGGCCAGTTTTGGATTATTATTCTATTAATAAAGGTATGAAACAGTAAGAGAAGTAACTGGAAACTTACCTGTGAATAAGGAAAAGGAAAGATTAAAAAACTTTATTATATTATATATGAAGAATAGAAAAGATGTGGACTTTCGGGGACATAATACAGAGGATAAAGTAACTTTAGGATTTGAGTTTGAATGATATATTGACAGAAGATGTTTGTGCGGGGAAATTAGTTTTTGTGATGTTAGTTTTGAGGTAGTGATAGGGCATTCAGATTGTACTCTTCAGTTGACTGAGGGAATTTATGGTGAGAGGTCGAAAGTAGAAGTGTAGATTTGGAGTCATCTGTACAAAAGTGATAAGTGATGTTATTAGAACTGATGACTTCTATAAGAGGAAAATGTAGATTGAAGAGCAGAGGTCAAATAGTAAATCTTGGAATGCATTCATTCTTACCAACTAAAAAGGAAAAAGAGAAAAGGGCTAGTAAAAGAGAAAGCTAGTGGATTAGAAAAGTTGTCAAAACAATGATAATGCTTTTTGAGATTATTGGTCTTAAACAGCTTTAAATTCTTTTTTTTCCAGACTGTAATTAAGGTGACTTACAATCTTTACTCAATAACACATTAGCTATAAGCTATTATTTTAGTGCTTGTATTTTCATAGAAGGAATGTCAGGTCACATTACATGAAACAGGAAAGTTTATTGTAAACATCTGGTGTTTAAATATTATTAGATCAGAAAAGTAGAAAGAATTTAATTCATTCATTCTTTCCAGAAATACTTAGTAAGCACTTACTGTGTTTCAGACAGTGTTCTGAGCATTTGAGATTTATTAGGGAAAAAAATCGACAAAAATCCTTTCACTTGGTTAGAGGAGGAGGAAGAAAGACAAATAACATAACCATAATAAATAAATTATATAGTGTGTTTGGAGGTGATAACTTATTTGGCAAAACAGTAGGGTAACTGGAATCTGGAGGGGATGGGGCAAGTTGCAATTTTTTAATTAGGAGAGTCTGAGTAGGTCTCACTGAAAGGTGATATTTGAGCATGTACTTGAAGCAGATGAGAGAGTGAGATGTATATATGTTCCTGCATAAATCACTTGGCTTTATATATATTTATAAATAAATTATCTAATCAAGCTCCCTCACTTTATAATTAAGGAAATTGAGTCAAAAAGAGTTCAAATAACTTATCCAAGGTTACAAAGATATTTAATGATACTTTTTTAAAGATAAAAATGCCAGAGTATTATAATTGCTCCATGAATATTAGTTTCCTTTTTTCTTTCCTTAATGTCAGAACACCACTGAAAATCATGTCTACAAAAATTCAGTCATCTACTATTTCTTCTCTAACACCTAGTATATAACCAGCCAACTTCACAGTGTCTTATTTTGCCAAAGTTATAGAGGAATTAGTCTAAATTTGCAGCCCAGTCCCAGAGGACTAAGATAGTAAAGAATTTTGCATCAGCATTATCGAGATGTACTCTGCTGGGAAACATCTAACCTCTGTGATGAGCATGGAAGGCTCTGCCTCTTTTTTACTGGATGTCACTTTTACTGATGCACAGTCAAGTTCCTGGATGACACTGAAAAGTGAAATACTATTGTTATATTTTCTCTTACCTGATAAGTCCTTAAATATATTCCAGAGTCATTGTTGCATCTACGAACAATAAAAAAAAAATTAAGATGTTTCAGGATTTTGTCAGGCACATGGAAAATCTATCTTATGTCTGTTTCACAAAGAAAATTAAATATGAAAAATTCTGAAATCTTCAAGATTGTTTATATTACAGATAATGAAAAGGTTTCAGACTTAATTTTTTTCAGAGTCTTTCTTTTGAGAAGGAACTTGTATTACTAGGTAGAATATTTCTAATTATACTGTATTTTCTAACCTCATTTTAAAACAGAGTATTTTTAAATTAATTAATAGTTTAATAATATAGCTATATTACTTAGGAATAAGTTGAATTTGGCTGAAAATATCAAAATCCTAAATATCAGTGATTTAAACCAGATAGAATTTTACTTGTCTCTCGTGTGTAAGTTTGGGTAAGCACCCCAAAGCTATTATGGCCCTCTAAGAAATCTGGAACTTTCTTGTTGTACTCAAGATGATGTCCATTCCCAAGCTTATCTCATGGCTCATGATAGCAGCTTCAGCAGTTTATCAAGTCTGCATTTCAGCTGGCAGAAAGGAGAGACAAGGAGAACTTCCCAGAAGTTGGACGCTCCATTTTTATATACTTCACCATATCTAACTGCAAAGGGATCTCAGAAATGTTGTCTGTTCTTTAAGGCTGTGTGCCTGATTAAACGTGTGGATTCTGTTAACTAAAAAAAAAGGGGGAGAATGGACGTTAGAGGTCATTTATTAGTGTCTGCCATAAAAACTTAGAGTGGCGTGTTTTTTATAACTGTGAAGTACTGTCACAGCTGACTTTTGGGAAAAAATACAAAATAGATATTCCTTTTAGTAGGAATATCAAAGGACAGAGCTGATAAAAAGTGATTTTGTATCTGATATGTGACTTAGATTCTTCAGGATAAGAAATGTAGTTTGGGGAGTCATCTGTATCTAGGTCGTAGTTCAGGCCACAGAGTAAATGGAATCTCTCAGGGAGACCATATACAGCAAATTGAGAAGAATCAAAATTAAATTCTGAGGAACTTTTTCATTAAAGTGTAAGGAGAAAGGAGCTAGTGGAGGAGACTGAGAAACATCATTCAGAGGAGTGGGCAACAAATCAACACGTTTATAGAAGAGCCATTGAAAAATAGTTCTCAAGAAGAGGATGGATAACTGGATAGTACGCTGTAGCATCATCAAGGACAATAAGACTACAGAACAGGCTATCAGTGTGAGGTCATTTGGCCAGAGCAGTTGTTAGGGAATGAATGGGAATTGAGGAAGTAGAGACAGCCTGTGTACAACACTCTAATCAAGAAATTTGATTTTAAACATGCTTGGATATGTATGTACCTTTGGAGGCCTAGTGGCGCAGTGGTTAAGAGCTTGGCTGCTAATTGAAAGGATGGCATTTCGAATCCACCAGCCACTCCTTGGAAACCCTGTGGGGCAGTTCTGCTCTATCCAGTAGGGTCACTATGAATCAAAATTGACTCGATGGCAATAGGTTTGTTTTTATTTTTTTTAATAGAGGATACAAGGCAGAATTGGAGATACAGCAAAGATTAGGGATAATTTATATAGGGAGATCCCAGCATGAAGCAGGATATAGGATATGATGCACAGATACTGGAGTTAACAGCCACCTCTTCCTCTGAGACAGGAGTAAGAAGATAACAATACGTACCATTGAAGGTCAATTTAGAATTCTTTTTTTTCCCACAAACAAGTATTTATGCAGAATAAGTATTGTGTTCGTTGTACAGTATTAGAGAATATAAGATCAGGAAGTGTATCGTTTCCTCAAGGCAAGCCCCATAATTTTCAGATATAGGGAATATTTTCCTTCTAAGAAACAAAATATAAAATTACTCTTTGTTTTCTGTTCCCCTCACATTGGTTTAATATGTTATTCAAAGTTTGAAATTCCCTTAAGTTAAAAAAAAAATTATTCTAGCCACAGGCAATATAACTCATAGGGTGGTTTTAAGTGGGAGAATTTCCAGTTTTAGCTAGTTAACAGTTGTTCCTGAAGACACTGATAGATTTTGAATTTCTAATTTTTGAATAGATTTTTCTAATTTTTAAAACCATGGATTATAAGTAAAATGGGTCACACCAACAAAGATATTCATCTGATAATGCTCAAGCCATCCTTATTTTGATTAACCTCGAATATTGAGTAGCTATGTTCCTAATTACATTGTGAAATTAGTATTAATATACTGGAAATACTAGTTTTTGTGGATTTATGTATATTAGAATTTGCTCACTTTAATCATCTAGTTTAGCTTAAAATTCCATTCCTTTGTGATTAGATATTTAATTTCATTGGAAAATATTAAACCATGAAGGATGGACATGAATATATAATATGCAAATGATTTTATTCTCTCAGGGATAGAATGTGGTTTAAAAAATATTTTACCCTGTTGGAATAGAAAAAGATTTAAAATAGAATGATATACATCTAAAGTAAAGCAACTTCAAAATATCATTTAGAAAGTAATCAGAGAACTTAATGAGAAAGTAGATTTATTAAATAGCTTTTTTCCCTTTTCCGTAATATAAGAAAAATTATTTTTCTCAACAAAAAATTTATGGAAAATGTATTAGCACTCACAGAGCTTAAAATAAAAATATTGTATCAGTTTTTTCTACACTGTTCTGGGCAATCAGGATAATTCTTAATTATGCACCATTTCTAAGCTTAGTTGCTTAAAGGATTTCACCAGGCACGAGATGATCATTTACTATATCAACCGTAGTCCAGATGGTTGCAGCCATCTTAATCATTGTGATTTTTTTTGTTGTAGTTTCTTAATTATTATAAACATGAAACATCCCTTGATCATCGATGATACTCTTTTATAGCTGTATCTATCAATTGCAATGCTCATTTGGCATTTATCACTTACAGAATTTCTTGTATCACTAGTGTTCATATGAGGACTCTTCAAGTAAATTGTCAGCTCATTAAAGGATGTAACTTACACTGTTTTTCTTGTGTCTCCAAGTGTATCCTGCACGGTGCCTTGTAGGTATAATTTGTTGATTAATCCCAAGAATGTTTTCAGTTTGTTAATCAAACTAGGTTCATTAGTTCTTACTTTTAAATGTTCTATTTATAGCGTGCACATGATGGTCTTTCTTTTTGGAAACTTTATTCTCTACAGTTAGAACCAGTAATTATTTTATATTTAATTTTTAAAAAATTCTTGTTTCCTTATCTCCCTGCTTGTTTTATATTTATTGAGGGCTGTTAAAACAGAAGATTTATTTTTGTATGATTACTTTTACTGAGTTCAAGTTTTTTGCATTTTTACTTTGAAAATAGAATATAAACCCCACTAAATTTTGTTAGAGGGAAGTTTTAGAAGATAAACTAATGTTGAGAAAGTACTTTTCTAATTCTTCATTTTATTGGAGTTCTTTTATGTTGATTACTGTTGTCACTGCCTCACTCCTTACCCTTTTTAAACACGCTAGCCACAGCCACGGTCAAAACAGTACAAAAAAAGGAGGAAAAAATATTTTAAAAACTCCCCCCAAAAGCTCATACTATTTCTCACTGTCCTTCAACACTGTTCAGGCTCATGTTTTGTGAAAAGTGTTACTAAATTCTAAGGAGAAATGAATGAAAACAAGTACAGAGAACATAAACCGTTTGCAAATAGTTAACCTTTAGAGTGGTAGTCTTAGAGTAGTGTTAGAGTAGTAGTCTAACTTTTTTCTTAGTGTATTCCTATCAATATAATCTTTTTAGCCAGCAGCCACAGTGTATCATTTATTGATTTATACATTAATTATAATTATATATTAATTTAATAATATAAAGCATACACTATAATTTAATTTTATTAACATTTAAACATTTTGTTTTACCTCAATAATATTTTAGTAATACAGCAATAATATTCCAATGGAGTAAAATTACTGTGTTTCATTATTTTTCAGAATACTGTTTAACACTAAATAGACAATAGGTAAGTGGTAACTTTGGTGAAGGGTAAGACAGTGCACAATACTGGGGAAGCCAGCACAGCTTGTCCAAGGCAAGGTCCTGGAAGCTCCATAGACACATCCAGACTCCCTGAGGGACTGAATTACTTGGCTGAGGGCTATGGGGACCTTGCTTTCAGAGAGCATCTAGCTCAATTGGCATAACATAGTTTATAAGGAAAATGGTCTACATTCTGCTTTGGTGAGTAGCATCTAGGGTCTTAAAAGCTTGTGAGCAGCCATTTGAGCTACTCCACTGTTGTCAGCCAATCTGGAGCAAAGGAGAATGAAGAAAACAAAGATACAAGGGAAAGATTTGGACTGATGGACCATAACTACTACAACCTCCACCAGACTGAGTCCAGCACAACTAGATGGTGCCCAGCTACCAGCACTGACTTCTCTGACAGGGATAACAATAGGGGATCCCGGACAGAACTGGAGAAAAATGTAGAACAAAATTCTAACTCAGAAAAAAAGACCACACTTACTGGCCTGACAGAGACTGGAGAAACCCAGAGAGTATGGCCCCTGGACACCCTTTTAGCTCAGTAATGAAGTCAGTCCTGAGGTTCACCCTTTAGCCAAAGATTAGACAGCCCCATAAAACAGAATGAGACTAAAGGAGCACGCCAGCCCAGGAGCAAGGACTAGAAGCCAGCAGGGGACAGGAAAGCTGATAATAGGGAACCCAAGGTCGAGAAGGGGGAGTGTTGACATGTTGTGGGGTTGGTAACCAGTGTCACAAAACTATATGTGTATTAATTGTTTAATGAGAAGCTAGTTTGTTCTGTAAACTTTCATCTAAAGTACAAAAAAAAATTAACACTTTCTTTGAATAATGTAAAGAGTCCTTAATATAGTATTTCAATAGTTGGTTTTAATGGCTGACATAATTGAAAAGCTACCTCACTGAGATACATAGTTCTGGATCAAGAGGGAAAAGTCATCGTTAACTGCACTCAGGATACTTATTTTTCAATCCCATTCAAATTTTGCAAGTTTTTGCTGACATTAGTTGAATAAATTTTCAACTTCCTTATATCAATAATGTATTTTTCCAAATTAATGGGAAGATATTGCGTTTTCTTTTAAATATATTAATATTATCTTTAATCACAGGATTAAGTTAGTTAAAAATAGATAAATAAAATTTGTAAATTTGCTTAACTGCACATATGTAAAATATAATACGCTACAGCTGATTGAATGCAAATGAAAGACAGAAGGGCCCCTGTCAATACCTTCTTGTTGTTTAATGCCCACTTTTAACGTACTGTTATCTGTCCTTCAGACATAGGGAAGTATCCCCATGTTAGTACGTGTACTGAATATTTATAAACTTTGTCTTTCTCATTTTTAGGTAAAAGTAAATATGAATAGATATTCTTGTATTTTCCCCCAACATCCCTATGGATTGTCTTCTAGTTTTGTGTACCGTAATTTGGATGACACTGTTATATAGGGATGGTTTTTTTCTCGATTTTGAGGTTACCTAGACAAAGCCCTTCATACAAGGCCTAGATATGAGAGTACCAAGGAACCAAGATAAACTGCGAAAAGTACTGGCCGCAGTAGTTTAAGAAATTTTGTGAGTGAATTGCAGAAGATCAGAGGAGTAAAAAATAAATAGTTTCTCTGAATCTGCAGTCTCAAGTGAGAGCATGACCAGTGAAAATGGTAATGGAAGGACCTACTGAGAGCCAGGTGAGCTAGGCAGTCAATGATGTTGAATCTTTTTTAAGAAGTAAGCCCGGGAAAAGAGGAGCCCCGTAATATGCTTAAAAGGATTTTGGGGAACTATGTAGGCTGTGCAATGACGTTACTAGGGCTGGGCAGGTACAACCACTGACATATTGCTTGGTTTTTCTCTTAATTGATAGGTGATACCTCTATTAGGGAATAAATATTTTTGTATTAGGAATGATTTGCTAATTGCAAGAAATAGCAACTGTATTCTAATAATTCTAAATATAAAAGGGGAGTATTTTTGACTCCCATAACTAAAATGGTAAAAAAAATGCATGGATGCATCTTTTCTTTAGAGTGACTTAGACTAGATAGAGACTTAACAACCAGAAGAATCAGAAGGACAATGTCACTTTTTGTTGGCTTGATTTCCTCTTATGTAACACAAATTTCTTGACGTGGCAGTGTACATGCCTGGGATGGGTACCTCTGAACTCATATCCTTACTTCCCTATGATCAAAGAGAAAGGGATTTTGTCTAGTGTCTGTTTAAAACATACCTGAGGAGGATTCTGCTTGGCCTGTCTTAGGTCATGTGCCCACACCTTGGGTACTCACCTTGGCCCCGATGGTTAGGTACTATGATTGGCCCAGTTTCAGCCCAGTTGGGTCATGTACCCACCCTGTGTTCAGTAGCATGTGTTTTGGTACCAAAAATAGTGGGAGTAGCAGAAACATGGCTCCTGGTGATAATTTTTGAGAGTTTGGTCCAGTTCGTGTCTTAATTTTTCTTTTTACAATTAATCATAACAGGTTTACAATACATCTGTTTTGGTACCAAAAATAGTGGGAGTAGCAGAAACATGGCTCCTGGTGATAATTTTTGAGAGTTTGGTCCAGTTCGTGTCTTAATTTTTCTTTTTACAATTAATCATAACAGGTTTAAAATACAAAATGCAAATTATATAACACTTGGACTAAATCAGATTCACAAATTTCTGTTTTGTTAGGAATAAGGCTAAAGGATTATGAAGATGTTGCACACATGAATTGAGGGGTAGGGGCTGTGAAGAGAAAGGCATGAGATGCGTAAGACAGAATGCAGATTTTACCACTAGGTTTTTGTTTGTTTTTAAACCTAAGGTTTATCCAGTTGAGGGAGAGGAATTTTGTTCTATACAGTTTTGAACAATACAGTTCTGCTTTGCAAAATTTATTAATTTTGCGACTGTATCTGTTTCATTATAGAGAATTTTTTTTGACAATTCATTAATTTGAGTTATCATAACATAATTTAAACTATAATGTCAATTAGTTTGAAATCTCTTAGAGAAAACATCGAGATGTTATAAGTACATTCCAAGTTTAACTAATACAGGGTTCTCTGGAAATAAGTGTGTTACTCTAGTTTTTACATGAACTGGCAAGAATTCAGCAAAAATTCAACCAAATTCTGTTTTGTATGCAGTCTTTTTTCTCTCCCCTTTTTAACAGTCAGAACAAGATTATAGTTTCCAGATGAAATTCTGAATGTCACATAGCGATGACATATATTTTCCTGGTTGGCGCAGCATGAGATGCAATTTTGCATGCCATGTCACGCTGACTTGCAGAATCCAAAAGCCATTATTTCCCAAGGGGCTTTCAAGTGTGATAGTATCGAATGTAGTTTGTATTTTGACGAAAAGTCTTAGGCAGTATTACAGTTTCTACGGCAAGCTTCTTAAAACTTTAAATATTATCTAAACTCCAGAAATTTAAACAACAGTATTACTATGTAAAAATCTCTTTCTCCTCAAGCTATTCAAATTCATCTTACCAAATAAAACTGCCAAAAATAATGGTCTGTGTAAAATATAGATCAAGAATTAGGAAGATATGATAGAAAAAGTAGTAGACAAGGGACAAAAAAACCTGGGTTTGTATTCTGTCCCCACCAACATGCCAAGCTAATCTCACACAGCCTCATTTTCTTCATTTATAAGTATATTCAACAATACCTCACAGTGTTGTTATAAGATTTAAAGATATGTGAAAGTTCTTTAAAATGATAAAATAGTTCAGCAGTTTATTGGTAAAGATCACATTTTTGATGTTACCATTTTTAAAGAAATGCTGTAGTCTTCAAACAAGGTAAAATTTATTTTGTCTATTTAGACCTTAACTTTACCATGTAATTTTGTTCTTTTCTTTTTCCTATTAGATCTTCAGTATCTGAAAGATGCCTTAAAATTCAGTATTTTCTCTCATGCCTGCGTAATAGCATTTATTTCACATTGATGATCTTTTTTTATATTAGTTTTACTGGCCTGCTTTTTTATATTGGTCCTCCCCCCCCTTTTTTTTTTTTTAAAAGTGTCTCATATTCAGTTGCCTAGACATTTCTGCTTAGGTGTCTTACAGTCTGTTTAAGCCTAACATGTCTCTTCTCCCTTTCTAAATTTTTACAACTACATACCTCTCCATCTACCACTGTCACCAGGTTTCTCAAGGCTGAAATCTAGGATTCATCCTTAGTCTCTCCCTTTCCTGGCCATTTTACTACCTCCAATTTGTATCTTGTTTCAGTCTATCTGTATGCTGCTACCCTAGTCAGAGCCACAACATTGCTTGCAAGAATAACGATAGGGTATCTTAACTAGTCTCACTGGTGTCATTTCCATGTTTTCTCACACTCTGATCTCAGTCACCCCTCTCCACTGTCCAGATAACAGCAAGCATCACCTTATTAAAAATCTAAGTTGGATCGTGTTACTCCCTGCTTAAGATGCATTAGTTACTTACTACACTTAAGATGAGATCCAAACTCCTTTCCATGGCCCAGAAAGTTTGACCTAGTCTAGCTTCTGTCAGGTTCTCCATTCCATCTTTTGTCTTTTTTCCTTACAGTGATCCCCTTTCATTTCTTCAGCCACACCTTGCTTTTTCTTTCCTGGGATCTTTTGCATATACTGTGTCTACTGTTCTTCTCATAGCTATGTGCTTTTCATTCTTCAGGTCTTAGTTTAAATGTTACGCTTTAAGTAAAGAAACTTTCCCTATTCAGTCTTTCTAAAATAGGCGACTGCCCCAGGATTCCCTACCCTCACACTTCCTTTGTGTCCTTCAAACACTTCTCAGTGCATTTTTCAGTTCTTATTTTTCTGTCTATTCATCTAGAACGTATGTCAGGAACCATATCTGACTTGTTCACTTTTTAGTCCCAGAATATAACAACTATGTCTGACATACAGCAGGTATGTAGTAAATAATTGCTCCAAGAATGAATAAAACCTTTTTCTTGTTATTTTTAGTTGTTGTTGTGTGCCATTGAGTTGATTCCAACTCACAGCAACCCTATATGACAGAGTAGAGCTGCCCTTAGGGTTTCCTAGGCTGAAATCTGTATGGGAGCAGATTTCCAAGTCTTTTCCCCTGTGGAGTGACTGGTGGGTTCAACTGCTGACCTTTCGGTGAGCAGTGGGGCTTAAAATCATATTCCGTAAACTTTTGTTGTTTTTCCTCCTTCACTTGTTTATCTGAATTGGAATCCTATAACTTTTCATATCTCTTCTCAGATTTTATCGTGATCATTTATCAAATATTCACGAGTAGTTAGCAACAGGACTTGTGGTCTGAGTTAAACTGGCACACATAGTCTTTCAGGGTATTTCTACTCATCAGAAATTTATGTATGTTTTCAAATGTTGAATTATAATAAGAATAGTCCAAGTACAACTCAGGATATGAAGTAAAATTTTATCTTTACTTCATTAATTAATAAGTACAACCTTGGGTTTCTGCAGTGTTCCTAACTCTGTGCTAAATTCTCTGGGAAATTGAAAGTACTATATGACATGGCTTCTGTTGTGATGAACTTTAGGTTCTAATGAAAGAAAGAAAAGTAATTATGTATAATTAGTAGGCTTTATAGAACTGAGCAAAATTTAGGGAAAAGAGTTATTACTACTGAAAACTTGGAAAAGTGTTCATTGAGGAGGTGGAACTTGAGGGTAGGTCTCAAATGGGTAGGATTTGGATTGCTCAGATGGGAGCATTTCACTTAAATGAAAATAGCAGGGAGAGGACATTGATGGGAGTGAAGATTCTTTAGTAAAAGTAGTGAAAAATAAAGGTGAATAGATTCAAAAAGGCAAGGAGGGCTTTGAAAGTCTGATAAAGATCTTTGGTTTTATCTAAAATGCTATTCATTCTTCAATAGTAGCTGTGTTGAGAGTAGTTTGTAGGGTAGAACTGAAGGAGAAGGACCCTTTGCAGAACTGTAACTAATCCTTCTTAAAGGTGATGAAGATTTTTGGAAGATTGGTAGCCAAAGAAAGGAGAAGAACAGATTTAGATTATTTATTAAATTAGAAGTAGGCTTTTTCTTTTGCAAGAGGTATATATAATTTATTTTTTACTTTATTTATTGTACTTTAAGTGAAATTTACAAAGCAAGAGGCGTATATAAATTTGTACTTCTTTCCAGAGACCCCAAAATCATTTTTAGGACCGTGAATGTTTAATAGCTTATTTTTCATAGGTATACATGAATGGTTGAGAACAGAGTGAGAGGTCATTATAAGATGATGCTTCTGTAATTATTGCTCTTTCCACATGTGATAAAATTATCTTTTACCCATCTGTCTCCCTCTTTAGAATGTAAGCTCCTCAAAGGCATGGCCCCAGTCTTACACATCTTTGTTTCCCCAGGACCTAACACAAGGAGTCACTCAGTAATGCTTATTGAATCAAACTAAGCAAATTTCCATAGCTCATAAGTCTTGGCAAAGGCTTGCATTTTCCTTTTTCTCATTTTCAAGTGTTTTCCAGGCCATACCAACAGGATGGAAGAATAGCAGTATAATAAGATTCACAAATCAGCATTTCTCTGCCTCTCTTCCTCCTGTCTTGATATTCTATAGATCATTCTGAGATCTCCCAAAGACTTGAGGCAGTGGGGGCTTGAGAGAGAGGGAGTGGGAACATGATTCCACTTCTACTATGTTCTTCAACCCAGTTTTCTTGTATCTTGTTCCATGTTGATGTTCCTTGCTGCCATAAGGCATTGTAGGGCAATGGTTAACAACGTAGCTCTGAAACCAGACTGATGTGTGGCATGGGCAACATATCCTCACTGATAAATAACTATGAACCATGTAGATAAATGGTAGAAGAATATTCCAAGCAGAGGAAACAGTTTCTTTACCTTTAAAATGGCACGATAATAACATTCAATTCATGTAATTTTTTCTGAGTATTAAACAGCATTGCTACTAGCAACAAAAACAGATTCTTACCGCTCATGCCCTTGGTCTGTCATAAATATGTTGCATGAATTTCCCCCTAAGTTTGAGTTTTGCTCATTATTACGATTTTTTTAAAATTATGTGTGTTCTGTGTTGGCTGATCCAGATCTTACTCATATGAGGCCCGTCTGTAGTCGCATCTCCTTGAAGAAGTCTTTTTAAAATGTTTGAAGTTATATCAGTGAATTCTTTCTTTAAATATCTTTTTCACTTTTGCTTAGTTCTATAGAGCTTACCAGTTATGTGCATGGGTTTTTGTTTTCTAATTAGAGCCTAACATTCATCAGAATAGAAGTCACATCTCACACAATTTCAGCCACCTCATAGCACTTTAGCACAATTTCAGGGACAGTACAGTTACTCTGAATGTTATTTACCAACTGCCTGTTTGATTATCACAGTCGGGAATTGGATTTAATCTGAAATAAAATTCATTTTAAAATTTTATTAACCAGTTATTGGTCAAGTTTGATTTAATGAGAATGTTGTTGTTCTTAGTTGCCATTAAGTTGATTCTGACTCATAGCAAACCCATGTGTGCAGAGTAGAACTGCTCCTTAGAGTTTTCAAGGCTGTGTGACCTTTTAGAAGCAGATTGCCAGACCTGTCCTTTGAGGTGTCTCTAGGTGGATTTGAACCACCAGCCTTTCAGCTAGTAGTCGAATGCTTAACCATTTGCGCCTGTCTTAAAATTTTATATAGTAAAATTAATTGATCATTTCCTGTCATTTTTCCCCATTCCATGATAATATATATATTTGTGTCTTCTTTTTTCAAAATAACCTTAGTTCATTAATGTCTTTATTTTTACTTCAGAAAAAATTAGAAACAACCTAAATGGCCAACGTTAAGAGAATGGTTACAGTCATTAAAATCTTGTCATAGTTTATTCTTTCTACAGATGTTTATTAGATGACAGTAAGCTCTATGAAAGAGGGATTTTTTAATTGTTGTTGGTTGTTTGTACTTCCATTTCCTAGTATCTAGAAGAGTACCTAGCACATGTTAGACACTCAGATGTTTTTGGAATGAATGAATGCCTCTTGTATTCCTGATAGTCATAGGTGCTAAAAATACAGAAAAACAAAAAATAAAAATGGCTCTGCCCATATGGTGCTTATATTCGAATTAGGGCAAACAGATAATAAACAGAAAACATATATAGTATGTCAAATATCAATTAATGCTATGGAGAAAAACAGTATAGTAGGAGATAGATAAGGAGTCTTAGGAGAGGGAAGAGGAAGGATAGTGTTTGGCTATTTTACCTAGGATGATCAGAAAAGTCCTCATTAAAGAGTAACCTGAAGGAAGTGAAGAAGTGAGCCGTATAGATAACTAAGAGAAGGCATAGCTGGGGCAAATAACTATGAGGTTACAGCATACTGGGTCCCTTCAAGGTACAGCAAGGGGGCCAGTATAGCTGGAGAAGAGACAGCAATAATAAGAGGAATGGAAGGGGAAATAAAAAAGACAGCTGGAGAGCCAGATCCTGTAGGGACTTATAAACCATTGTAAGGACTTTGAATAGTAAAAGTAAGCGAGATGGGATGCCATAGAAGAGTTTTGAATAGGGGAATGATATGATCTTTCTTGGCTATTTTAGCAGCATCACTCTTGCTACTGTGTTGAGAATAGACTGTATTGAGAAAAGCATAAAAGCAATAGACTGGTTACCATATGGGTGATGCCATAGTCTAAGTCTGCAGTCATGATGACTTGTACCAGGGTGGTGCCCTAGAGGACACAAGGTCAAATTCAGTATATATTTTGAGGTAGAGCCAACAAGGTGATGCCAGTCATCTGGATGTGTGGTATTAGAGAGGTGAATCGTTTGTTTTTTTTTTAATCTGAGCAATTGGAAAGGTAAGTTGGCTATTTACTGACACTTAAAAGACTGTAAGAGGAAAAGTTTGGGGACAGAGGGAGACTCAAGACTTCTGCTTTGGCCATGTTAAGTTTGAAATCCCTATTAAATATCCAAATGGAGATGTTGAGTAGGTAGTTGGATGAATAGTCTAGAGTTCAGGGAAAAGACCCAGGTTATCTCCTGGGGATTGTCACATTATAGATGTGTAATGGATTGAGTTCCCCCCCAAAATATGTGTCAACTTGGTTAGGCCATGATTCTCAGTATTGTGTGGTTGTCCTCTGTTTTATGCTTGTAATTTTCCTGTGTTATAAATCCTAATCTCTGTCTGTGGTTAATGAGGCAAGATTAGATTATATTGAAGACGGTTAGTGTGAGATTGTAACACCCTTACTAAGGTCACATCCCTGATCTGATGTAAAGGGAGTTTCCCTGGGGTGTGGCCTGCACTACTTTTATGTGACAAAAGATGAAAGAAAAGGGAAGCGAGAGAGAGTTGGGGACCTCATACCACCAAAAGCAGCACTGGGAGCAAAGCACATCCTTTGGACCCAGGGTTCCTGTGTGGAAAATCTCCTAGTCCAGGGGAAGATTGATGACAAGGACCTTCCTCCGGTGCTGACAGAGAGAGAAAGCCTTCCTCTGGAGCTGACACCCTGGATTTGGACTTGTCGCTTACTAGACTGTGAGAGAATAAATTTCTCTTTGTTAAAGCCATCCACTTGTGGTATTTCTGTTATAGCAGCATTAGATGACTAAGACAAGAGGGTACTTAAAGGCATGACATTGAGTGAGATAAAATCTAAGAAGAGAGTGTATAGGAGAGAAATGGTCCAAGGACTGAACCCTTAGACATCTCAATGTTTAGAGGTCTGGGAAATGAAGAACCAGCAAGAAAACTGAGAAGGAGCATCCAGTGAGGTAGGAGGGAAAGCAAGAAACATTGGTGTCCCAGAAGCAAGTGAAGAAAGTGATTCAAAAAGCTGAAAGTTATCAACTGTTTTAGATTCCTTTTATAGATCTTGTTACTAAAGTCAGTATTATCCAGTGGCTCTAAAAACAACCAAAAAACTTCAGTGACTTAACACAATAGCATTTATTTCTTGTTCAAGCAAAGTCCATTGTGGTGTTCATAATCTGGTGGCTCTCCTCCAAGCAGTGACTCAGGTGCCTTCCATTTAGTCACTTTGCTGATTCTTAGGTCCTCAGTATCCTCCACTGTATCCTCAGCATTGAACTAGCAGACGGACAGAGAAAAAGATAAGCATGGAAAGCATTAAAAAAAACCAAACCAAACCCATTGCTGTCAAGTTGATTCCGACTTATAGCAACCCTATAGGACAGAGTAGAACTGCCCTATAGCGTTTCCAAGGAGCAGCTGGTGGATTTGAACTGCTGACATTTTGGTTAACAGCTGTAGCACTTAACCACTGTGCCACCAGAGAAGGCAGACGTGCTCTTAGTTCTCTCAGTCTGAAAGTGACAGTTACTTCTGCACACGTTATTGGTGAGAATCATTCACATGAGCCTGCCTAGATGCTGTTGGGTATGTAATGTAGGGGAACAGGTGGATTGTTTCCTGGTCATTATTGTCTCTGACACAGATAGCGACAGTGAGTTAGGAGCTAAAATTTCAGTACTTGAAGAATGGAGGATGATGACTTCAGGATCGGATAGATTACTATATGAAATAAGAATGCAGTAGTGTATAGAAGAATGGGTGGTATAGTTGCATGGGTGAAATTCAGACTGAGGGTTTCTTTTTTAGGGAGGAGGGACAAAAATTGGACTAGAAGTGACAATGAGGATCTGGGAAGCCGTTTACCCCACTTCTAGGCCCAGTGCCATGCAGGGTATGGGAAAGAAACAGCAATCACTTAAAAGGATTCCATGGAAAGCAGTGTCCTCGGAGTTTGGTTACAACCAAAAGATGAAGAGAAAGTTCCAAGAAAAGCTTTAGGTAAGATATAGGAGATTTTGCTGATGATGTATAATGAGTTCTCAAGGGCAGAATGGAAAAGATCCAGCATTGTTGTGGAGTGAAAGATGGGATCAGGTGAGAGATGTACAGATCTGTTTGGTGATGACAGTCTGGGTGGTAAGGAATGTTCTTAGAATTTTGAGCTGATTTAAATGGAGGTAAAGTTTGTGAAGGGATTAACCCTGGGCTTTGTAAGGCAGAATTAGGTAATAAGACTGTGAGTACTGGAAGTTGGAGGGAGTGTGCTCTTTCTAGAATGAATACAACTCAGGTTGTATAGTGTTCCAATTTTGTAATATATGCATATGTATCAGCCACAATTCTCAGACCTTCTGTGTTCAGGTTTGTAAAATGTTACCTTCTTTATTTTTCTGTAGCAGTCACAGAACTAAATTTATCTTTGATTCTCCATTCTACTGGGTTAAAGAAGTAAAGTAACTCAGGGTCAGTGGAGGGTCTCCCCAGAGTTGTGTTTAATTTTTAAGAGTGTAATATTGAGAAAAGAATTTTCTTCTTGTTATCTGGGTTCTGTGGAATCATTTCCTCTCTAAGGCAATGAAAGTGGAATGTTGGAAGTACCTTAAGCAGTGAGAACCTCAGTTAATCAATTTCTCTTCTGGTGTATTCGCAGCATAGCTCCTAATTGCACTTTGTAAGTTTGTTCATATTCTCTTTGCCTGCAGTTCCTTCTTTATTTAAGAATTTCTTTTCAATCCACCTTCTGTTACTTCCTCTGTGAAGACTTCCCTGCCAATGCTTGATGGAAATAGTCTGTCTGTGCTCCCAGAATATTTTATAGTATAGCATTCATCATACTGTATGATAATCATAGCATTTAATTAAGTTTCTATCTCCCCTCTAGATAGTAAATTTTTGGGGGGCAGGGATTGTGTCATATTATTCAACCCTTACTACAGTGCCTTGGTACATAATAAATGGGCATTTAATAAAACTTTTGAGTTAATGATGAACAAAATTCCTTCCTACCTTTCTTGCCTTCCCCTCTTCCTTTTTTTCCTCCTTTCTCTTGCCAAAACAGAAATATGAATATTCAAATTCTAATAGCTGACTGATTAACCAAAGTTTTTTGATTCAGTTCTCTTACAACTGCAAGCTGATTAACGTAACTTTTGTTTCTGTTTGAACTCTTGTGAGTAACTATGAAGACCAGTGATTCAGAAAAGGACTTAACTGCAGAAGGTGAAAGGGTGTAAAGGGTGCTTGTGAAAGGTGAACATAAAATACTGACACCATCTCCACTGTCCCATATAAAAATCAGCTACATTATTTATAATCAAACTTTGAATAATTTGATCTTTTTATTGAACCTTAGTCCTAAGTGTAAAGAATGAAGACCAATGCCAGCCTGTGCAAGAGTTGTAGCCACTAGCAAAAAGATTGCCTCTTTCAACCTATACATTATTGACACTCCTTCCAGATCTCATGATGTTATCTGGGAGTGCTTTAGTTCATTTTCTACCCTGTACTGTTATTTTTTGTGGTAGTACTAGTGTTGGTTATGGGTGTATACATACTAAGAAAGTTTATGGAAGTTCGACCTTTTTTATTTTTTTTTTGGTTGGTTTGATTTTATGGAATTGAGGTCAGTGTGAAAGAATTTTAATGAGTCTTAGTGGATCAATGTGGTAGTCTATATATAACTCAAAGGATAGACTCTAGACTAGATATTCATGTCTTTGCTCCACTACTTAAAACGAAATGGTGTGAAGGATATCTCTCTGTCTCTCTTTTCATCTCCCTCTCTCTATCCATCTTTCTTTCCTTCTTTCCTCTCTCCTCTTTTCTTTATTTCCCTCATTTTCTTTCTTGACAGACAGCAGAATCTCTATTCCCACCCCTGTGGTTTTCCAGTGGTATTTAGGCAGTCTTTATCGTCTGAAAATTATGGATGAGAAAATTAAAACCTAAATAGCTGAAGTGATTCCAAGATCTCCTATCTTGAGTAGATGAAATAAAAAATGATACCTAGGTTTCTTGAGCCCCTGTTTATGCTTTAAGGAAACTTATTTAAATGTATTTATCCCACTGGTATTGAAATTTTGCCACTCAGGATTTTCTTTTTTTTAATCTTAAGGCCTTTCACATGTATATGTAAGCTCCATGATGACTGGGCCAGTGTCTGTTTTGTTCACCACAGAATTCGCAAGACCTTACGTAGGCCCTGAAATATATTAGGTGCTCTATAAACAGTTGTTGAGTGATTTTTTTTTTTTTTTTGCATATTGATATTGTGGGATAATTTAACTTTCTCTCTTTCACTTTCTACTTTTTCAGTTAATTATATTTTCTCATTTTTCTCCTATTAGCATATATTACTTCCCTAATGAAAATATTTTTAAAAATATACCCTGCATCAGCAAGAGAACACCTTAAGTCCATGAACAATTAACAGTTTATCCTAGTGTTTCCTGATAACTTTTTGAACAAGATAATGAAATGTGATATTTCATATCACGCTTGTATCAAGGTCTAGTTTCTCTTCTGAGTAATATACCATTCTTCTTTCAAATCCTGCCCAGAAACCTGGAAAGTATGTCCTTCGAGGTAGCCCGGTACTCATATGTCAGTCTCAAACCTTCTGGAAATTGGAATGAAAACAACTGTATAGCCCTGCTTGAGGTCCTTCTGATAGTAGTCCACTTGTCCCTTTCCCGAGCTTGCAGTGTTCCCTTCCTTATCTCTTGTTGTTGTTGTGTGCCATCAAGTCATTTCCAACTCATAGCGACCCTATAGGCCGAGTAAAACTGCACCATAGGGCTTCTTAGGCTGTAAGCCTTACAGAGCGGATTGCCAGGTCTTTTCTCCCAAGAAGCAGCTGGTGGGTTTGAACTGCTGACCTCTCAGTTAGCACCTGAGCGCTTAACCATTGGGCCATCAGGGCTCCTTTCTTTATCTCTTAGGGAGCCTCAGTTTCCCTTATGGGCTCATTTTGGTAGTCTTCTCTGTTTACCTCTTTATTTTTAGATTTTCTTTCTAGGCATTCAACTTTGGCTAAGAGAGCTGCCTCTTGGCACAATATTGTCTTTGCTATGAGCACAAAGCTGAACAGCTTGATTTTCCATGAAAATAAAGGAAATATAAAGCTTGGCAGGCACACTTCTTTCTCAGTGATTATTTAAAATTTCAAATAAACATGATACCATAGATCATAGGTATTAATGTATCTTATAAAAGGTATATGATTTTGACAAAAATGTCAAATAATATACTTTTAGGAAAAGATTTCAAGAAGGTACACAAATGATGTGCTCTCTGTATTAAAAAATACTGCTCAAATGATTGAATCAACCAATATTTATTAAATGAGGCGTTATGCTAGGTGCTACATGAAATAAAGGAAACATGATTGATTGGAATGAATACTGTGTTGGTATCAACACTATACTGAATGAAGTCCGTAAACATGTAATTGATGGTTAGAAGTCTTACATTTAAAGGAAAAATTACTATAGGAAAACGTTTGTTATTTCCTATTAGAAGTTATCGTTCCTTAATGAATAAATGTGAAACCTCACTTACTTTAGTGATAGTACTTCTCTCTTCAAGGATTTTACATATCAGATGATAAAAACCTGAAACAGAAAGGACTTAATTTTGGGAAGCACTTACTGTGAAAACTGAGTTATTGGAGATGAACAAATTTTTTTTTGACTCTTTGTTATCGTGAAGTAACCTTGGTATTGTGAGAATCTTGAGCTTCAAGACCATAAGCCATTTGGTATCATTTGTCAGTATTTGGTACCATTGGTTTATACATATTATAGAATACTTAGAGTTACTATTTAACCATTGACATCATTACCCAAACCCTCAAAATAAGAGCAGAAGTTTTTGACATACTGACATAATTGTTACCAGGTTCCAATTCAACCTTAAGAAGGAAAGGAATATTCTGATGTAAATCATTGATTGAATTGTAGCATGAAGAGAAAATTGTCGTTAAGTTCTGTGACCTGAAGTTTCTAGCTTTATGCGTTTTCAGACAATTTTATCAAACTTGGGTACGTTAATAAATATGTACATGAAGATTATTTCTCATTGGAAAAGTAAGAGTAGTAGATGGCAGAACTCAGATGTGTCTTCAAAACATTAACCAGTACCATTTATTGCTATGCCATACCACTGTGGTCTTCTACTCCTTTTGGAAAGACAAGCATTCAAATGTTTAATATTATACCATGAAGAATTATTATGTTTTACAGAATTATGTCAGCATTCTGTGGGTTTATAGAGGAAGGACGGAATCTAATTTTGAGAAACGAGTGACCATTTCTCAGAGGAAATGGCATTTTAGTTAGAACTGGAACAGTAGGTTGACTTTGATAGAAAAGGAGTGCAATTGTGTTTCAAATCTGGTAGCATTACCACACTTAAAATGAATAGTATTCCTGACATTAGATATGATAAGTATTATTAACTTATTTTTGCATATTAGGAAACTGACATTAGAAAGTTTACATTGCTTTCCCTAAATCATATGGCTTTTAAGTGGCACAGCTGAAACACTAACTCAGGTTGACTCCTGGTGTAGTAAGTTTTCCAAGACACTAAAATGAAGGAATACTATTGTACCAAGTTAGATGGAACATTGCTAAGCAATGATTGTTGATATTATTTTGAGCAATCAAATATGAGTCTCCAAATTACCTCATTTATTGCTGAAAACAAAAAATGTAGTAAACATGTTTGAAATCAGCTACTATCTTAAATATAGGTTGTATATAGCTTCCATGAAAATGAACAACTCTGCTGTTTTCTGTTTGTGGTACCATGAACCTTAGAGAGATGTGATGCATTTATTATATAATTGGTATAATATAAGTCCTTGCACAGGGTTCAATAACAGAAGAGGCAGCATAGCATGTTCTTATCGTTGGTAGGTGCCACCAAGTCACTTCTGACTGATAGTGATCCTGTGTACAAGAGAACGAAACACTGCCTGATCCTGTGCCATCCTTACAGTCATTGCTGTGTTTGAGCTCATTGTTGCAGCCACTGTGTCAATCCATGTTGAGGGTCTTCCTATTTTTCACTGACTCTTTACTAAGGACATCATCCTGGTCCCTCCTGATAACATGCCGAAAGTAAGCAAGAAAAAAATCTTAATATCCTTGCTTCCAAGGAACGTTCTGGTTGTACTTCTTTGAAGACAGATTTGTTTGTTGTTCTTGCAGTCCATGGTATATTCAATATTCTTGCCAACACCATGATTCAAATGCATCAATGCTTCTTTGATCATCCTTATTCGTTGTCCAGCTTTCGCATGCATGTGAGGCAATTGAAAATATCATGGCTTGGGTGAGGCGTACCTTAGTCCTCAAAGTGACATCTTTGCTTTTGAACACTCAAAAGCAGTCTTTTGCAGCACATTTGCCCAGTGTAATACATCGTTTGGTTTCTTGACTGCTGCTCCCATGGGCGTTGATTTTAGATCCAAGTAAAATGAAATCCTTGACAACTTCAATATTTTCTGTTTATTAGATATTGCTTATTGGTCCAGTTGTAAGGATTTGTTTATGTTGAGGTGTAATCTATACTGAAGGCTGTGTGTAGCCTTTGATCTTCATAAGTAAGTACTTCAAGTCCTCTTTGCTTTCAACAAGCAAGATTGTGTTATCTGCATATTGCGGGTTGTTAATGAGTCTTCCTCCAATCCTGATGCCCCGTTCTTCTTCATATAGTCCAGTTTCTGGGATTATTTGCTCAGTGTACAGATTGAATAAGTATGATGAAAGATGCAACCCTGATGCACACTTTTCCTGATTTTAAACCACACAGTATCCCCTCATTCGGTTTGAAGGACTGCATCTTGGTCTACGTACAGGTTCCTCTTGAGCAAAATTAAGTGTTCTGGCATTCTCATTCTTCATAATATTATCCATAATTTGTTATAATCCACACAGTGGAATGCCTTTGGATAGTCAGTGAAACAAAGGTAAACATCTTTCTGGTATTCTCTGCTTTTAGCCAGGATCCATCTGTCATCAGCAGTGACATCCCTCGTTCCACGTTGTCTTCTGAATCTGGCTTGAATTTCTGGCAGTTTCCTGTTGATGTACTGCTGCAGCCGTTTTTGAATTATCTTCAATAGAATTTTACTTACATGTGATATTGATGATATTGTTTGATAATTTCCACATTCTGTTGGATCAGCTTTGTTTTGAATGAGCACAGATATGGATGTTCTCCAGTCGGTTAGCCAGGTAGCTGTCTTCCAGATTTCTTGGCATAGATGAGTGGGCGCTTCCAGCGTTGTATCCGTTCGTTGAAATATCTCAATTTGTATTCTGTCAGTTTCTGGAGGCTTGTTTTTCGCCAATGCCTGCAGTGCAGCTTGGACTTCTTCTTTCAGTATACCATCAGTTCTTGATCATATGCTACCTTCTGAAATGGTTGAACATTGACCAATTCTTTTTGGTACAGTGACTGTATTCCTTCTGTCTTCTTTTGATGCTTCCTGCGTCATTCAATACTTTGCCTATAGAATCCTTCACAACTGCAACTCGAAGCTTGAATTTTTTCTTCAGTTCTTTCTGGTTGAGAAATGCCAAGCATGTTCTTTCCTTCTGGTTTTCTAACGCAGGTCTTTGGACATTTCATTATAGTACTTTACTTTGTCTTCTCAAGCCACCATTTGAAATCTTCTATTTAGCTATTTTACTTCATCATTTCTTCTAGTAGCTTTAGCTACTCTATGTTTAAGAGCAAGTTTCAGAGTCTCTTCTGACATCCATTTTGGTCTTTTCTTTCTTTCTTTTTAATGTCCTTTTGCTTTCTTCATGTCCTTTATGTCATCCTAAACTTGTCTGGTCTTCAGTCATTAGTGTTCATTTCATTGAACTTTTTCCTTAAGGTTGTCTCTAAAATCAGAAAGGATATACTGAAGGTCGTAGTTTGGCTTTTGTGGACTTGTTTTTAATTTTCTTCAGCTTCGACTTGAACTTGCATAGGAGCAATTGGTGGTCTGTTCCACAGTCAGCCACTGGTCTTGTTTTGACTGATGAGGACATTGAGTTTCTCCATCATCTTTTTCCACAGATGTAGTTGATTTGATTCCTGTGTATTCCATCTGGCAAGGTTCATGTGTATGGTCGCCATTTATGTTGTTGAAAAAAGGTATTTTGATGAAGAAGTTGTTGGTCTTGCAAAATTCTGTCGTGCAATCTCCAGCGTCATTTCTGTCACCAAAGGCTATTTTTCAACTACCAATCCTTCTTCATTTCCAACTTTCACATTGAAATTGCCAGTAATTATCAAAGAATAGACACTGGAGCCTGACTGCCTAGGTTCCTATCCCTGTTTTGCCATTTACCAGCTGGGTTACCTAGGATGTTACTTAACCTTTCTCTGCACAGTTTTCCCATCTGAAATGGTGGTAATAATAGTATGAATAATAGAGCATTCTTCATGGGATTATTGTAAGGCTTAAATGGGGTAATATTTGTAAAGCACTTGACAGTACTTGACACACAGTAGATGCTCTAAGGGTTTTGGCTGAATAAAATCTGAATGAAGATTGAGTTTTACAGAGTGCACCTCTTCTACCTGTACGGTATACCTAGTTATAAAAAATTCTTTTTTTTTCCTTTTACAAAATTGTCCTGTTCCCTGTTAGAAAATATGATGTAATGAAAATGTGATGTTTTGTAAGTGAATATATTCAAAATAATGTGCTTTTTATTCTTTTAATAGCCAGATTATGTTATTTGATGAAAAAAAAATTTAACCATTTTTCATAGCTATTTGTAAGTATTTTTAAGCAACATGTAGATCTTCAGGACCTCTTTTTTTTGTTGTTTTTTTTTTAAATTAGATCATTATGTTGGATACTACAAGATTCACAATAAATGTGAATATTTTTGTTATTAGTGACTGGGAATATTGTTTTACATGTATATAATGGTGCCAGAACTGCTTGATAATATTAACATTTATTAAATGGATTTATTTTCAAATTGTAATTATGGTGCTCATTGTAATTATGGTGCTTATATAACACTAATATTCTGTATTAAAATTTTTTAGAAATTGGACCATAAGTGACTTTGGTATTCATTATGTCAAAGAATTTGTTCAGCATTTTAAGCCAGGTATTTAAATTGGTAGAATTCTACAGTAAATTTAGTAACAATTTTATTCTCATAACTACTGAGGTACAAAAGAAAACTAATAAAGTCCAAAATCAGTACAAAGTAAACTAATGGGTTTTTAAAAATACAATAGGTAATTCCTTCTTGTAAAACATTTAATCCTACAATATTAAGGGTAAAGAGATAAATACTCCCCTTCTTTTACCCTTCATCATTTCAGTTTTACCCTTCCCAGATGTAACTACCTCTATCAGAGGGTTGCTTTTTATTCTTCTGTAACTTTTTAGTGTATGTGTAGACAAATACACACTTGAATTTATACACTGTTTTTAGAACATATTTGGATTATACTGTCATTGTATGCCTTCGAGTTGATTCTGACTCATAGTAACCCTGTAGGACAGAGTAGAACTGCCCCATAAAGTTTTCTTGGCTGTAATATTTTCAGAAGCAGACTGCCACATCCTTCTCCTGCAGAACAGCTGTGGGTTCAGACCACCAACCTTTCAGTTAGTAGCTGAGTGCTTAACCACTTACCCATCAGAGCTCCTTTGGCTTATACTACATATATTTTTCACTTCATAAGAAATCAAATATGTGCTTTTTGTCATAACTTTAACTGTACCTCATTTATAATGATTGAATTATACTATACATTGTAGATATTCCAAAATTAATTTGATCAACAAAGTTGATAACACATTTTCTTTCTCTCCTTCCCTTCTTCATTTGGATGTCTAACAGAATTCTCAGCTTGACATATACAAAACTCAATTGGCTTTTCCTCTCAAAACTTTTCTTCCTGCAGCTCTGTTCTTGCAGTTGCTCAGATCTGAAGCCTTGGAGTCATCCTTCTTCACATTTCTCTCTTAACTACGCTTCTACTCCATCAGTAAATCCTGTTGGCTACATCTTTGAAATGGATACAGAATGTACCACTTCTTACCAACTGCATGCTACCAGTGTCACCTCTTGCTTGGATTATAGCCATCGTGTCACAACTTGTCTTCTTGTTTCAACACTTGATCGGTATTGTTAAGTCCCTGTAGAGCAGCCAGAGAAATCCTTTCAAAACATGTGTCCAGTAATGTCATGACTGCTCAGAATCCCTTGTGATTTCTTAAAGTAAAAGTCAGTATCCTTGCTCTATATGACTTGATATGTATCTATAGGTCTGACCTCATATTTACTTGTCTTGGCCCTTATTCACTCTGCTATAGCCATCCTTGCTTCTATACTTGAAAATCTCGAGCGCACTCCTAACTCTCAGGACTTTTACACTGTTGTTCCAACTTCCTGGAATGCTTTGCCCCAGATATCTCCGTGGAGCTCTTAAAAACTGGCTTTCTCTAACAAATATTTTTGAGTTTTTATAATGCACAGTGGCCTAATCTATGGAATTGTAAGTATGGGAAAAAATGTCTATGCCCCATGCCTGTAAAGTATTTAAAATCTAGTATAAACGCAAATATATGAACCAAGATAGGAGGACAAGGCAGTTTTGAGCAGATACAGCAAATAGTCATTCTCATTGCTCAAATGAGTACATTGGTGATAATGGGTAGTGCCTGTTTTGGAGATCATCCTAGGATCATCAGATTGAATTTAGTAGAAATCTTGAAAAGCAAGATCAGATTTATTTTTTATACTACTTTAAAAGTACATAATGTTACATATAAATTGTTAGCATTAACTTATTATGTATTATATAAATACATATGCTTCTATTTAGATATGAGAGTTATATATTGCTATAAACTATTATTAAATTGTTTCAAATTATTCCTGAAATTTTATAGTATAAAAATTGTTGAAATTCACTCATTTCTTTATTTTGGATGAAGAAAAATTTTAATAACATTACCTAGAAACTGAATATCACATTTAATTTAACTAGGAAAGAGATCTGCCTTTTATGTAATGAGATACTTCTTATGAATACAATTAAAATCAGTTTTAAAATTTGAGAAATTCTGTGGCTAAGCTTTAGTTACTGGGAAAACTCACATATAGCAAGGCCCATTTCCTTTTAATTTTGGATGAATAAAGTGCTTTCGTAGTTGAACTCCCTTGTTTTTTTTACTTCAAAATTCAGAATTCTACAAGATAAAATTATCTAACATGGTATTTTATAATCTCATACCAATTATAGTTTTAAGCAAGGAAAGAAACAATCTTTAGATTACTTTCTATATATTTTCTTTGTAAGACTATGAGATATGTATCTGTTAAATAACTAGCTATTTTTATGCTTAGAATCCCGACCATTGTCCATTCCCGTGAAAGCCATGCGGAATATATCTGAAGGCTCTAGAAGTCCTGAAGAAAGAATGAAAGAATTTATCGGAATAGTATGGAATGCAGTAAAGAGTCTCACACTGCAGGTAAAATAAATTTAGAAATATTACAGCTTTAATTTCTCTGATACTTTTTCATTTTCAGCACCTTTAATATTGTAAGTTTTTCTAACAGTAAATACTCTTTGTACCAACTCATTTCTATAACTAGCTGAAGGTGATTGGTGTACTTTTCATAGTATAAGCAAAATTATCTTAAAAAAATAGTGTATGGTCTTCCTATTAAAATTGTATGAATATACAAATTATGAAATGTTTCTTGAATTTAAAAAGAATTAGTTCATTCTATTTTTGTTTTATCTAAGTATTATTTAAAAGATTTAAAATTTTCAATGTACACATCACATTCTTATCTCAGTATTAAGATAGAAACTGAGTTGAAATGAAAACAAAGGGTTATCTAGTTATTTTTCCTCCCTAATTCCAAATTAAATATGGAAATATTATTATTGTCTTCTCACTTATTTTCAATTTTTAGTGCACATAATTTGACATTACTGAGTAACCCTCCTTCCATGTTAAGTTTTACCTAATGAAAATAACAATTAGATCCTTATTAGATATTACTGTAATAATTGGATAAAAATAACAGTTGTAAATTTTAAGTTTTTCTGTAGAATTTTTTCTCTTTGAATAAAATATGAAAAATGATACTAGAGGCAATTTTATAGAATTTTTATATACCAGACAGTAAATATCTAAGTACTAGGGTCTTCCAGTTCTGCTTAAGATTTAGAAAGTCACAGAAGAAAGTTGCCCCCACTTTAAGAAGAACAAGCTAGATGGTCTACAACATTATAGTTATTTTAAGCCCACCAGAGAGCTGAGGTCCCAACTGACACTGCCATAACACCAGTATGCTAAAACCCAAATTGTGAGAAGCAGTAATTCCAAGGATAGATGGGATGTACAGCTGCTTTCAGCTTTGGCAGAGCACCAGGAGAAGGAAGCTCATAGACATGAGTAAGAAGAAAACAGATGAACTTTTAACACGTTTTTAAAGACTGAGTGTGAACTAGCATGAGAGTTTAGAATACTTACAACCCTAGATACAAGGAGGGAGGTGTCTGCACACATCCATCACTTATTTTCCATGGTCCTTCATCTAATATTTTCTATAAAGATTGGGGATGGAGCAGAAAAATTGAGGAAAAACCTCTCAGTGAATGTGCAGTATGTCCAGCGTGAAACACAACACCTCACAGGCACTTTGGTCGTTTCAATGAATTACAAGTGGAGGCCCTGTATCATTCAGAGAGGGGCAGGAGAGCTAGAGGGAACTCTGCTGATGTGCAGGATCGTGCAGCTTGTTGAATTCTGAGAGATGGACGGGATAAATGAGACAAGCCCTTTATACGCTCAGACCCCAGGCCCAGCTAAAATGAAGGTGCTCTTATCTTGCTCTTAAATGATTTGAAGCCTCTGGTGAAAAATGAATGTAATTAAAGCAACCACAAAGCCTAGAAACAGCTCAAATACAGACTAGATTGACTCGACACCCCTCTCTCCCAATAAAGATACTGATGGCCAGCCAGAAGAAGCAGCATGGCCTTTTTTGAACATAAATATTTCCTCATTATCTAGTGTTCTTTGCATATGTTGTATGGCATACAGTAAATCATTATAAGATGTATTAACAATCAAGAAAAGATAACTCATCAAGAGAGTAAATAGTCAGTATAATCAGACCCAGAGGTGACCTAGATTTTGAAATTATTTGACAGGGACTTTAAATAACTGTGTTAAAGGATGTAGTGGTAAAGGCGTACATCATGTATGAATAGAAGGGGAGTTTCAGCAGAAAGGTAGAAACTATAAAATAGAGCAAAGCAGAAATGCTATCTTAAAAAATACATCAGAATTCTTTTAGTGAGTTTGTCGGAAAATGAATGCAGCAGAGGATAAATCAGTGAACTTGATGACAAGTCAGTAGAATTATCCAAACTGAAATAAAAGATTTCAAAAAGAGTAAATAACAAGAGAGTCTGCTATCTGAGGAACAATTATCAAATACTCCTATGTATGTGTGTTGGAGTCCCAGAAGGAGAACAAGGCAGAAGAAATATTCGAAGTAATATTCAGGAATTTTTAAAAATTAATGTAAGACACAACATACAAATCCAAGAATCTCAGTAAACTCCAAGCAGAATAAATAAGAGAAGCACGCTGAGGTATTTCATAGTCAAACTACTGAAAACCAAAGATAAGAAAAGCGGATAGAGGCTGACATATTATATACAAGGTAGCAGTGGTAAGAAAAGACCTGACTTGTTATCAGTAACAGTAGAGGCCAGAAGACAATGGAATAATATCTTTTATTGCTGAAGGGGGAAGAACAATCTGTCCACACAGAATTCTATAATCAGCAGATCTGTGCATAAAAAATGAAGGTAAGATAAAGACAGAATTTTTCTCCATCTGATATTCAATAGGAAATATGTTCATAGAAGTTCTTTATGCTGAAAGGAAATGATAACAGAATCTTGGTTCTGTGGGAAGTGATGAAATATACCAGAAAGAATAAATATATTGGGATATATATGAATACTGAAGAAAAATATTAGCATTCAAAATTAAGCATCGATTTACAGCCTCTGTAGTCTCTTTTCTGAACATGTTGCCTAATAAAGTTAAGAAAAGAGTAGGTCCCAGGAACAAGGGAGAAAATGTGACTTGCCATTCTCTTGTTGCCTTAACTCTTAGGTTGCAGGAAGTGTGGCTTTTTAATAGACATCACCTATGTCTCACCAATCTCTCCACCTTGAGGGCTTTTAGTACATTTTCCTAATTTCTTGTGTTGACTCACCTTCCTTCTCCTCTAGAGCACAGTGGTGGCATCAGATAATAGAGATGAAACAAAGGAGTGCCAGAAACATTTGGTTCATTTACATTGTCTGCAGCTGAAGTTGGCAGAAAATACACAAAATCTGTTCTATCTAAATGTTGCTGAACATTTATATTCAATGTTAAGGTCCTTCATCTATAATAAAAGATTATCTCCTGATGATCTCTTTTGTTTACCGTTGAATACCTATATAAGTACTTCCCTAGAACCGTCTTCAAGGTAAAGCTAACTAGACCATGTATAGTTTTGTTCTGATGACTGTTATCTGTTTACTTAATTACTTGTAGCATTTCTCAATCTTTAAGCTAAGGAGAGACCTGTTATTTAAGGGAATGAGAATGATACATGGGCAATTCTGTCTTAGTTACATTCTCTCTATTTGGTCAAACTTTATTTGTATTCTTGGCTTACTGTAGTCTGCGGTCACAAGAAAAATCTCAGCATTCTCTTTCTTAATTTTTGGACTTCTTATTTCATATTTTATTTTTTTGTATTCTGTGTTTCTCCACAGTGCTTTGGTGAACTTCATGTGATCTCATTTCACTGACTTACTACATTCTATTTCAACTAAATCTCCAATAAAATAAGTTATTTTTTCTGATCAGTACTACTCTTGTAATACATCTTGTTACACACCATTCTAATAACCCTCTAGAAAGAGTAATTCTAAGTGTTTAGCATTCAGATATAAGGCAAATACTAAAATGATATAATAGTAAGCAGTTAAAAATGTGAGTTACTGCTTTAAAGCACGTTTCTATTAAAATGATTATATAAGTAATTGTGAGCTTATCTGATTGTAGTGCAATTTAAAATTCTAAATTATGATTTGACATACACAGTGTTCCATAGAAGAAGGGAATAATCCAGATATTGTCAGATCTCTCACTAGAACTTAACCTTAAATGTCAGGCTTTTCTCTGGCACTTTAAGTTAGCCGTATTCAGGAATTAGTGGTATTTTTATTTCACTAAATTAGTACTAAGAATTGAGGTAGAAAAGTCATATTTTTATTTGGCTATTTTCTTAGAGTTATTTAGTGTATAATAGATCTTCATGGAAAACATCTCTCTTGAATTTTGAAGTCCAACCTGATGTTACACAAAATTTCTCTCTTTTAATTCTCTTATCTACAGCTTTAACCTCTAAGCAGTGTACCTTTCTTCTTTTGCCTATAATCTTTCCACTCTGCTCTAGTGAAAGTGGTTTGCTACCAAAATCCTAGAAAATAAGCTTTTATAGCGTTCATTTCATTCAACATGTATTTACTGAACTTTAATATGGTGGGACTGTAGAAAAATTGTTGGAATTTTATGTGTCTTTTCAACATTAATTGCCTTTCCTCAGAAGTAGCCCTAGAGTTGATGAAGAAGGTGGTTGTATAATTTGAGGGATTTCTCTAAGGTGCTCCTTTGGCTTTCTGAAATTTCATATATCTTTTCTGTTAAATACTGTATTTTTTAAAAATCTTGTTAAAATGTAAGTATTTATCTAAGAGCCATAGCGTGTTAACCTTTTAACACCCTTGTATAAACTTGTTTATAATTTAAAACAGCCAGTTACCTAGTACCATAATACATTATGGAATGCTTTTTTCCCTTTAGTTTATTTTTTCCTTTCATTCATTCTCACATTCAGCACTTAATCTTTTATATATACCATGCTAGATGCTGAGGAGACAAAAGAACATAATGATTTTCTTTGTCTAGTGGAAAAAGTCAAAATGTCATGGTGTAAAGCATCTTGTGGGAAACTTCTCTTAGAGATATTCCTTAGAAAACTCTTATGATCCAGAAGGAGAAATAGGGATGTCAAGATAAATTGTCATTTACTTAAAGGATACCTAGACCATGCAATGCCTAGTTCATGATTGAATTTAGGTATTGTTCCCTAATGAGTATTTATTGATTTGTAGAGGAACTAAATAACACTGTTACATGGTATAGAATATAATAACTATCAAGCATATTTAGCTATTTGAAGTTTGCTGTGGTCCTAAATGTTTTTTCATGATGCTATAAGTGCTTGTATTAAAAGTAATCTCATTCCCTATTTATTCCACAAAGGAATGGAATAATCGGGTGCAATTACCCTTTATTTATATCATTTCAAGTGGTCATGTAACAAGGAATTTGAAAGATAGTATTAGGTTACATGATTGTTTGATAGCTGTAGGAAAATCTTCTAACTTAAGACCCCAAGTGTTATCAGAAATTTAATGATACTATGTCCTAACAAGTAGGCACACTAATGTTCTAGAATATAAGATACATTGGAAAACATTCTTCTCTAGCCAGGATGAAGTATCAGGGACCAGATTTATCCTGCCACCTGAAACAACAAAAAAATGGGAAAAATATATGAAACAACATTTGTAAAACACTGGACGACAGGCAAAGAAGGACATTGATCCCTGAGAGACTTAAGGTGAAATCAGCAAGACTTGGTGGCTAATAGAGGTGGGGAATGAGGGAAAGGAGGCAGTCTAAGTGGAAGTGGCCTTCCAGGTCCCAGTTTTGGTGTTTAGGTGATTAGTGATACCATTAACTGATAGAAGAAGCAGCTTTTCAGGGTTAAGGACAAATAGGGAGTTCGAATTTATATATGTATTTGAAATGCTTATGGAATGGCCTGGTATCTATTAGACAGTAGGATATTCATATCTGTAGCTAAAGATTCACAGTAAAGACAGTTTTTGGAGGCTTCTACAGATAGTTAATAAGCACCATCATGATAAATGGAGAAAATATTGAAGTTGTCAAGGATTTCGTTTTACTTGGATCCACAGTCAACATCCATGAAAGCAGCAGTAAAGAAATCAAACCATGCGTTGCACTGGGCAAATGTCTTGCAAAAAACCACTTTAAAGTGTTAAAAAAGCAAAGATGTCACTTTGAGGACTAAGGTGCACCTGACCTAAGCCATGGTGTTTTCCATCACCTCATATGCATGTGAAAGCTGGACAATGAATAAGGAAGATAGAAGAAGAACTGACGCCTTTGAATTGTGGTTTTGGTGAAGAATATCGAATATACCACGGACTGCCAAAAGAATGAACAAATCTGTCTTGGAAGAAGTACAGCCAGAATGCTCCTTAGAAGCGAGGATGATGAGAGTTTGTCTCACATATTTTGGACATTTTATCAGGAGGGACAAGTCCCTGGAGAAGGACATCATGCTTGGTAAAGTAGAGGGTCAGCAAAAAAGAAGAAAACACTCAAGAGATGGATTGACACAGTAGCTCTAGCAATGGGCTCAAGCATAGCAACAATCATGGGGATGGCATAGGACCAAGTAGTGTTTCATTCTGTTGTACATAGGGTTGCTATGAGTCAGAACCGACTCAGCAGCACCTAACAACAGCAACACAGATTGTGAGATGGAGTAGAAGGGGTTATTCAAAGGGAATATAATTTTTGAAGTAGTCAGTAGATGAGAAAATATCTTTGAAGGAAGCTTTGTTGTTAGGTGCTGTCAAGTTGATTCCAACTCATAGCAACCCACGTGACAAAGTAGAACTGCCCCACAGGGTTTTGTAGGCTGTAATCTGTACGGGAGCAGATTGCCAGGCCCCAGGTCTTGTCTCCTTTCAAGCGGCTGGTGGGTTGGAACCACCAACCTTTCTGTTAGCTGCCAAGTGCTGAACTGTTGTGCCACTAGAGCTCCGTGAAGGAAGCTGTAAGTGATCCAGAGATGTAGGAGGAGAAGTTACTGAATTCCTGGAAACCAAGGATGTATGGAATTTCAAGGAGCCAATAGTCAGCAGTATCAAATCCTGGGTGTTAACTATGCGCTTTACTTTCCTCATCTCTGTTAAGAAATCGTTAGATTAAATAATGTTTAAGATTCCTCTAATTTTAACATTCTTATGGTGTCCTTTTGGTTTTTTGCTTGTTTAATAATGATGCAGTGTTTTTATTAGCTTTATCACCAACAGTGAACTTAATATGTCATTTTGAATTAATTCTAAGTAGATAGTCATTTTATCATTTTGACTAAATAAGTTTATTTAGTATGAATTAACATAAAATTACAGGAGTACCAAGTGAAATATCTTTATGTAGGTTATCTTGAGTATGACCTAGTCACCTTGCTTGGTCCTGGCCCTGTATTAAGCATACTGTATATTTAGACATTTCCAGATGCTAATGTATTCTGGAAATTTTTAAAGATAAAATTAGATTATGATTAAATGATTAAAATCTAAGTCTTAGAATTCTGAGTTTTTTTTTTAAATCAGTGTCCATGTTCCAAAATGTTTTATGCACCAAAATATAAAACAGAAAACCTTGAAGTTGTCGTCAGATAAAACAGAACATCGTGAGTTAAAACCATCAAAGGATTATTCTTTTAGTGGAAGTTTGAGCAAGTAAATGTGTTTGGAACCAGAGTTTCTGGAAAGTTGATTTTGGAGCCAAAATTGGTATTTGCTAAGCCCATGTTCTTTTTTGCTTATGGTAGAAAGACTTACAGTGCATAAAGACATTAACAATATTTACTACAGCCTATTTGTTTTTCACTGGGAAATAGAGGCTTCTATGCTTGGTTGTAATGGACTAGTTTATACTACATATAGCCTTGAACAATTTCTTTTTTTTTTTAAGCAAGGTTGGCTTTGGGGCTCTATAGTGATAGATAAGTATAAACTCACTTGTTTTTGCAATTTTTGTCTATCTACTGAGCAGCAAAGAACCTATCTATTATACTTCAAAAAGCCACATTTTGATCCCAGAAGCATATAATTGGCAGTGCATGCAGTTGACAAAATAGAAATACTCTGGCCTTGAATTTGCTAGGAGAACATTGCCCTGGTTTTTACCAAACTCAGCTTTCTTGTCTTATGCATTGAAGTTCATGTTACTGTCCTATGGCATTTACTGGGTGTTTTTCCTAGTCCCTGAAGTCTTCTGAGTGGACAGTATGGTGTAATGGACTCTTTATTTTTCATACAGAGCATCCTGATGTCCTCCTTTTGCTAATATTGCTCTGTTATTCTTTTAGGGAACTGCTTCTCACATTCTGGTTTTGATGAGTCTCAGTCAGGGTGCCCCAAGCACCTTAAGCTAGGCAAGGTAGGCCCATAAAACTCCCTCGCAGGAATTCACATCTGGAGAATGACCAGTGATGCAGTAATCATATTGCTTGATATATGTGATGTCCAGTGAACTTCGTAGCTTATCTCCAGGATGAAATGGGAATAGACATCTCAGGACAGTAAAATTAACTGTCAATCACCTTCATTGTAAAAGTGAGTTTTTACATTTAATGCTTACAGATTTGGTACACAGGCTCACATTCTTATTTATAGATACTGAGGAAGTGACAGTCATTACGTGGTAGTTTGTTAGAAGGTGCAGGTTTCAAATACAAATCTAAGAATTTTTTTCATGTCTTCCCTTGACAAGTACTTATGGAAAAAGTGCGGAGATTGAGAACACTTGCTCCGGAAAGGAGGGCAACAAAGGTTCACTTTTGAGGTTTTTAACTTAAGACCCCAAATTAAGTATGTTTAGATTTCTACCAAATATGCAATACCCAAAAATATTTTTATAATGCACTGAAAGTTTATAAAATAGGAAAACTGATTTGAGTGATAGTTTGTATATTTGTAGTACAAAAGGAGTACTATTAATTTTGGTGGTCACTATGCCCATAGGGAGCTTAGACCATAAACAGCAGCATTTTTTAATAAAAGAACTGGGAACATCTTTTGTAAATCCATGAGGGCTAATAAATGAATCTGGCGTATTGTACATACACAATGCTTGTTATTGACTTCATTTATTGAGCAAACATTCAGGTGTCATTTACTGTGTTAAATCTTTGTATCGGTGCTATGGTTTTCCTTATTTTAGAGATGAAGAAACTGAACTCATGGAGAGATTAAATAACTTGTCTGAGGTCCCACAGCTGAATTTGAACCCACCTGGCTGCGGAGTCAGAGCCCTGGTGGCAATCGTTAAGAACTCAGCTGCTAACCAAAACGTCGGCAGTTCAAATCCACCAGCCCTTCCTTGGAAACCCTATGGGGACAGTTCTACTCTGTCCCATAGAGTCACTATAGGATCGCTATGAGTCGAAATCGACTTGACAGCAGTGGGTTTGGTTTTTTTGAGTTTGGCTGAGGAGTCAGTGTTATTAATCACCCTACTAGGCTGCCTCTTTGGAGTGCAATGATGAATGGCATGCATGAAACAGTTACTTTACTTAACATCAGCATCTGATGCCTGTAAAAATAACTATGTTCATTTATTTAATAATAATTTATTGAGAATCTAGTATTAGTCACTGTACTGTGTACTTACTGTAATCAAAATATGCAGTCTCTGACTTTATAAAGCTTACCTTCTAGTGATACTACAGTTAGAATATTAGTATTTTAAAACTCTGGTTTTAAGCTTCTCGAGGGCTTGGACTATGTCTTTTGTCTCTATATTTCTGACTTCCAGCTCAGTTCAGGTAGATATTAGAGAATGCATGAAGGAAAGAAAGGAAAAGTGAATAAATGAAAATCCAACCTGCAGTGTTTATTTTTGTTTTTTATTTGAAATTGTTTACTGAAGAATAAAATACATTCAAGTAGAGGACATTTAATTCTGTTGAAATTTTACTAAATATAATTATCGCTAAAGTTTCCAGTTTTAAGTCGAGAAATGTGTTATGTGGGAAGTGGGAAATAGGGTACAACATTTTAAGCATTTATATATAATGTATTTTATATGATAGTGAGTTAATTAACATTTTTAGATTAATGTATAAATACATCTATCTTAGTCCCTCCTTTTTAATTAAGTTGTGATCACAACTATATAAAAAAAATAACCAAACCTGTTGCCATTGAGTCAATTCCGACTCATAGCAACCCTATAGGTATAAAACCAAAAACCAAATCTGTTGCCCTGGACTCGATTCTGACTCGTGGTGACCCTATAGGACAGAGTAGAACTGCCCCATAGGGTTTCCAAGGAGGGGCTGGTGGATTTGAACTGCTGACTTTTTGGTTAGCAGCTGAGTTCTTGATCATAGTGATAGAGAGTATAAATTAGAAACATCTAAGTTTACCAAACTTGGATATGGAGGTGGAGAGACACAATGGCATGTATTTTTTCAAATGGTACATACATTTGGAACTTCAGATAAAATGTGTTACAATCACTTCGTTTATTAAAATAAGAATACCAGATTTTTACTTCATTGGTTTATCCTCAGTATATGATACTTAGATATGTAGCCTTTGACCTAATAAAGAATCTAAATAGAGGTGGTTCTACTTCAAGAATTTGTAATAATCCCTTCACTTGAACACATGAATATGTTCAATATTGGCAAAAGAACACGTTGCTACCAAAACTGAAATAAGATCCTTGAAACAGAAAGGATGTTGCCATGGAAAAATGAAGTAACACTCAGCGCAGCTGTGATGCATTAATGAATAGGATATTTTTTTAAAAAGATCATTTGTGTTTGGTGTGGCTCAGAGGGTCCCAACCAGATGGTTTCCATGAACATGATCTGACCCCCAGCTTGAGGACTTCTTACTGGCAGATTACTTCATTTTCTTTCCCTTGGATTGTCAGATCCTTACATTAATTGAAAATTTACTGCTGCAGATTTATATTCAGTTACATAAATCACTCAGCATTTTACATTAAAACCACTATTTTAGACATACAGTTTAACAGTTATTTTAGAAGTGTAAAAAGATCTATGTGATAGCTTTAATATATATAATAGTTGTAATATAATTTTGAGTAATTTGGATATATATATTTAAAAGAATCAAAACATATGTATATGTGTGTGTGTGTGTGTGTGTATATATATATATATATATATATATATATATGTTTTGATTCTTATCATTAAAGGAATCCCCACAACATGTATCACATTTTAAAAGTTTATCTTTTAGAGTTATTACATATCTCATGCTGACACACTGATGATTCTGTATGCATTGCTCCAGTTATTTAAATTTGGGGAAATAATTTATTTTTGTATTAGTGAAATTCTGAAAAATAGGATTTTGGAAATTTTGACATAATTTAAAATTATTTCTCACAACATATATGCATATATTTGTATATGGTTACATATTTAACTAATTACCTCATATTATTAAAATTATTTTTCAGCATAGCCTCAGTACCTACAGTAAGTGCTAATTATTAACTCACTACGTTGCCCTTATAACCATAATTAATAAAGGAGAGTATGATCTTAATGTGCAATTTTAAATTGAGTAATTAAACATCACTAATGAATTATGGTAAATATTTAAAACCTAAATGTAGTAGATCTATGACAATATAGACTTACTTCTACTTCAGAATAAATAAAATATTTACTATGATCTTAATCAACTACCTACACATATGTACCTTATTTTATCTTGCAGCTTAGATAATTTCTAGAAGTAATTCTAGATCTCTAGAAAATTAACTCATACTTCATAAAGCAATTCATTTATTTTTGTAAACTTTTACTTATATTTTTCTTCACTGAATTCATCAGCTTGTCTTTGTACAGAAATGTTTAAGCAAAGATGAATAATTTTGGTTTATTTATTATACTAGCAAACAAGGAATTCTAAGCCTGTTAATTTACATATCATTATGCTGTATGCAAAGTATCAACAGCAAGAGAAAGAATATTACCTTATGTTTAGTTATCTTTTATAAAATACAGTCTCTTTACTAATATAAATTCCTAGAATAGCCAAGCAATATCAAGTGTCTTAGTTATCTAGTGCTGCTATAACAAATACTATAATTGGGTGGCTTTAACAAACAGAAATTTATTTTCTCAACAGTTTAGGAGGTTAGAAGTCCGAATTCAGGGTTTCAGCTCTAGGGGAAGGCTTTTTCTCTCTTTCTGCTCTGGAGGAAGGTCCTTGTCTCTTCTAAGCTTCTGATTCTGGGCAGTCTTCATATGGCTTAGCATCTCTCTTCCACATCTCTGCTTGCCTAACCTGCTCCTTTTGTCTCTAGTAAGCAGGTTGACTGAAGACACACCCTACACTAATTCTGCCTCATTAACATAACAGAAGACTCATTCCCAAATGAGATGATAACCATAGGCATAGAGGTTAGGATTTACAACACATATTTTGGGGGGATACGGTTCCATCCATAACATCAAGCAAATACATTTTTTATCATTTCACATAACCTTTGTATGACAAATATTTTGCAAAAATTTTAAAGTCATATTTTGTATTTTTAAAGAAATAATTAAAGTGTATTAGTCTGTTGACCATTTGTTAACCAGGTAGAGAATATTAATTTTCTAACAGCCAACTAAGACTACTTGACTTTAATCTGTATTGCTTCTAAATTTAGAACTCATGAGTTCAGTTTTTGGTTTGGGCTTACTCAGTCTTATTTCAGCTGTCTTAAGGGCAGGGTAAAATTACTAGAAAATTTTTATGGTAAGCTAATAGGGTTGCTATCATTTGGAATTGACTCGACCGCAACGGGTTTGGTTTTTTGTTTGTTTGTTTTATGTAACTGTAATGCAGAAAGGGTCGAGTAAAATTTTTACATGAAGTCACAGTTTAGGTAATCTGAAAGGTGACAAAAGCAAGTAATAACTCTGATTTTGAAGTCTTCTGAATTTTCTTCATTACCATATATTTTTTAGATACAACAAATGTGATAGATATGTACATGTACTTGAATTGTTTTTGGTGTTAATTGCCCTTGAGTTGGCTCTGATGCATGGTGTCCTTACATACAACAGAACAAAATGTTGCCGGGTCCTGTGCTATCTTCACAATTGTTGTGTGCTAGCGTCTATTGTTGTGGTCACTGTGTATTTTGAGTGCCTTCTAACCTATGTGGCTCATCTTCAGCACTATATCAGATAGTAATCACTTGTGATCCATAGTATTTTCACTGGCTAATTTTCTGAAGTAGGTCATCAGGCCTTTTTTCCTAGTCTGTCTTAGTCTGCAAGCTCGACTGAAACCTGTCTACCACGAGTAAACTTGCTGATAGTTGAGGTACTGGTGGCATACCTTCCAGCATGATAGCAAATCCCGAGCCATCACTGTATGGCAAACTGACAAACAGGTGGTGCAATTTTTGTATACATGTATATAAAAAGAGAGGGAGTATGTGATATAAACATATTCTGCTTTAATGGTTGCCTGGTGATATAACCTGAACAATTTTTTCTTACGTTTTCATATGTAAAGTAAAAAAGGAAAAGCCAAAATAGGTATTTTGGTTTGTTTTCTTTTTTAAGATAGTAAGAGCAATAAAATGCTAGTAAATTCTAATGTCTTAGCTGGTGTTAACAAAATCTAAAAAACTGCAGAAGAGGGATGATTTTGCTCACCTTTTTCTGACAAACACGTTTTCTAACTCAGTCGTGTTTCTTGGAAAGAATGGTGGAAATACATATATTTTCATCTCTTGTCACTGTGCCCTTTTGATCAAGTTTATAGCAAGAAACAACACCTTTTCAAGTATTAGATTCTTGAGTAAAATTAAATCATAAGGATGTAAATATGGGACATTTTATTTTTTTAGCTTGCTTGTTTATTCTGGTGAGGATGTTAGGTGTTTGAGGGTGCTTTTTCTCTCCCAAATTTAGTCTGATCCAAATATTGTAATTCTGCTTTTGTTTTCTAGCTTGAAGTACAGTCGTGGTGTGTGTTCATTCCAAATGATAGCCTGCCTTCCCCAAGTACAATTGTATCTGGTGACATTCCTGGTACAGTGAGAAGTTGGTACCATGGACAAACCAGAATGCCGGGAACTCTGGTCCTTTGTTTGCCTCAGATAAAGATTATTAGTGCTGGTCATAAGTATATGGAACCTTTGCAGGAGATTCCATTTGTCATTCCACGACCCATCCTTGAAGAAGGTACATTTAAAAAATTATTCTTATGGTTATTATCTACTAATATTTTTAGTTTAATTTTTTTTAAATATGCTAGTGCAGATGTAAATCAGTCTTATTGAAAGATTTTCACATCCAAAGAAAGTGAACTGAGTGATGCCATTTATTTCAATCATATATTTATAAGTATATAAAAATGTATATTGTCTACAAAAGATCAGATGCAATGCAGTATAATTACTAAAACGCTGAATTGAAAAAGTTACCTCGGGAAAAAAGTTGGTTTTTGGTGTTTACATTAGACTGAACTGAGAATGATACATAGGTTGATCTTAATTTAAGACACTTGACTGTTTTAAATGAATATATTATTTACATCAAGCATAATTTATTCCTAGATTTTGTTGTTTAGTTTGAACCAAGTATGTAATTGTGTGATGATTGTAGCCATGTCTCTTTCTTCAGTAAGTACTTGATTTCTTTTACCGCAGTATTTTCAGGTGCAGATTTCTACCCTTTTGAACTTTTGACATATTCATCCCAAACAATATGTGAACTTGGAAAAGTTTTGAGTCACAAAGTAAATAATGTGGATCTGTACTTTAATAACAAGTCTCAATTTTTGACAGTACTAAACAGGTCAACACCTTGTTCACATTATTAAGATGTAAGTGTATGGCTCTGATATCATTCAGATTATTACACATACTGTTATGGAAAAGCAGATACAGTCTGTGTAAGTAAGGACTTTGATGTCGCTATCGCTCTTTCTTTGTACTGAAATTTAGTTTGATTTATCAGAAGTAAGCATGATTTTACTGTCAGAAATTAATGTTGATATTTAGTAATGTGAATACTATTATGATAAAATCATAAGAGTCCTATGATTTAGAAAGAATGTTTTTAGAATTCTTCTTGTATGATCTTTGTCTTGATGCAAGGATCCTTTCTTTAGCATATTGGACATATCCATCCTCTGGTATTCACTTTTGGTTGCAGGAAATTCTTCATTATTACAGCAGTTATTGTAAAATATATTAAGGATATGCTAGGCTCAAGGTGAGTTGAGTTGGGGAGTGCTCCTTCTTTTATTTTTTAAAATTTTTAGATGGTATAATTTTTGTAAGATTAAAATATTTATTCCTTGATTTTTTTTTGTTAAAACTCATTGAAATTTTTTATAACAGCCTTTTGAGATATAATTCATATATCATAAAATTCTTCCTTTTAAAGTATACGATTCAGTGATGTTTAGTATGATCACAGAATTGTGCACCCATCACCACTATCTAATTTTAGCACATTTTCATCACCCCAGAAAGAAATGCTGTTCCATTCAATCTTTTCCCATTTTCCCTCTCTCCTTAGACCCTGGCAACCGCTAATCAACTTTCTTCTTCTTTGAATTTACCTATTCTAGACATTCATATAAATGGAATTACATAATATGTGGTCTTTTGTGACTGACTTCTTTTACTTAGCATAATGTTTTCAGGACTGATTCACGTTGTAGCGTGTGTCAGTACATCATTCCTTTTATGGCTGAATAATATCCCATTGTGTGGATAAACCATCTGTCCATTCTTCAGTCAGTGGACATTTAGGTTGTTTCTACTCTTTAGCTATTACGAATAATGCTAGTATGAATGTTCATTTACTAGTTTTTGCATAGACCAATGTTTTCATTTCTCTTGGGTATACACAGACACACACACACACACACGCCTGGAAGTGGAATTGTTGGGTCGTATCGTAACTCTGTTTTTAAGCTTTTGAGGTGCTGCCAGACTGTTCCAAAATATTGTACTATTTTTTAATCACACATCAGTGTATGGGGGTTCCAATTTCTCCACATCTATATTACTGCATGTTATTGTCTGTTTTTTTTTTTTTTAATGATAGCCATCCTAGTGAGTGTGAAGTAGTATCTAATTGGGATTTTGATTTGCATTTCTCTAGTGACTGTGATGTTGAGCATCTTTTACACGTGCTCGTTGTCCGTTTGCATTACTTCTTTTTATATCTTCTATTCAACACCTTTGCCCACATTCAAATTGGGTGGGTTATTTGCCTTTTATTGTTGTGGTGTAAGACTTCTTTATGTGCACTGAATATCAGACGCTTATGAGATACGTGATTTAATATTTTCTTTTATTCTTTGAGTTGTCTTAAGTTTACACACACATACACACACAGGTTTGCTTTATTTCTGTCAGGTTGGGAGCATTACCAGTTCAGGACCACTTCAAACTAAATTCTTGATTGGAACTTGATAGTATGTAATTAATTAATTTACATTTTCAATTTTGTTTTTTCTTTATCTGTTTCACAGGTAGGTAAAAATTTCTTAAATTCCAGACCAAGAAATAAACAATTGATGTTGCGTTTTTTGTTTGTTTCATAGTCTTTGTTGTTGTTGTTGAGAATATACATAGCAAAACATAAAACAATTCAACAGTTTCTATATGTACATACAATTCAGTGACACTGATTACGATGTTTGAGTTGTGCAACTATTTGCACCCTCCTTTTTCTGAGTTGTTCCTCCTCCATTAACATAAACTCAGTGTCCCCTAAGGTTCCTATATAATCTTTCAAGTTGTTGTTGTCAGTTTGATCCCATATAGATAGTTCTTAAAAGAACATAATGCTACAAAGAGGAGAAGGCAAGAAGGGACAGGAAAATGGGACGAATGGAAATGAGGAACCTGGGGTAGAGAACGGGAGAGTGTTGACACATCATGGGGATTGCAACCAATGTCACAGAACAATTTGTTTATTATTGTTGAATGAGAAACTAATTGGCTCTGTAACCTTTTACCTAAAGCACAATAAAAAACAAAACAAAACATAATGCTCCCAGCAGACCTATTTTATTATTTAAGCTAAACTATTGTTTGGTTTTAAGAGGACTTCAGGGATATTTTTGGTTTAAGGTTTCAATGATGTCCTTTGTAAAATATTACCTAATCCCACTTTTTTGGGGGGGAGTGGTATATTGGAAATTATTCCCTTACTATTATTTTTTATCCTAGAAATTAATACTCTTTCCACAAAGTAAACTACAGTCCTAGAAATATTAACATGTATATTTAAGTTGTTAAATTCTATAGGAAATCAATCTGTTTACACTCCTCATGAATAATACACTGGTCTTAAAATACTTTTCATCCTCTCACCATCTCCAAATTAACATGTTAATATTGTCATATATTTAAATTCTCTTATTTTTTCAAACTTCCTAAAATATCATTATTATTTTATAAAATAATTGTTTAGATTTGGCTATATATATAACTAGGATAAAGTTAGAAAATTTTTAAAATAAAGGACCAGATAATATTTTCAGCTTTACTGGCCATATGGTTTATGTCATAACTACTCAACTTTGCTGTGTAATACAAAAGCAGCCATAGACAGTATGTCAGTGAACTGTATGACTGTGTTCCAATGAAACTTTATTTACAAAAACAGGTGGTGGGCCAAATTTGGTAATAGACAGTAATTTGCCAACCCCCGTACTAGAGCCTTCCTAGTCATTCCTTCCCACAGCGCAGTTCTTGTTTCTATTTCAGATAATTTTTCTTCTGCTTTAAGTACATCCTTTAGGATTTGTTTTTGTGATGATTTGCTGTTAGAAAACTGTGTCAGTTTTCTTTGAAAATGTCTGTATTTTACCCCCTTTTTGAAAGATATTTTTAAAAATTGAGTATACAATTCTTTGCTGAGAGTTACTTTCGTCCAGCTATTAAGGATACTATTTTGCTGACTTCTGTTTTTCATTATCCCCTTGAGAGATCCACTCACTATCAGTTTGTGGCTCCTTTGAAGATACTTTGTCTCTTCTCTCTGACCGCTTTGCTTCTCCAGTCTTTGTGTTTTATTTTTACTATTGGAGTCTTTTATGAATTCTGCAAGTTTCCTGGCATTGTCTCTTCAGATATTGCCTCTGCTTCATTCTCTCTCTGTATATTTTCTTTTACTTTCTTTTACTTTTCTTTACTTTTTTTACTCTGTTTTCCTTGTCTCTTCTCTGATTTTTTCTGTGAAAATATGTTTTTTCATGTTTTTTATCCTGGATAATCTCTTTACTTTAGTCTTCCAGTTTATTGATTCTCTTTTCAGTTGTGTCTAATATGCTGTTGAAATTTTTTTGTATAAACTTTTATACAAGTCTAATATATCATACAGAAGTGTACACAACTTCTAAGTGTACACCTTGGTATATTTTTGCAAAATAAACCTACCCATCTACCAGCACCTGAATCAAGATCAAGAATATTACCAGCTGACAAGGAGGTCGTTTATAGCCCCTTGCCAGTCAGAGGCAAACCTCTCTTGATATTTAAAAGTATAGACTAATTTTCCTGTTCTTGAACTTTATAATACTTTATTTATTGTATTTTATTTTTTATTTAGTATGATGTTCTTTTCCTTTTTTAAAGCTGCTTGCATTTTATTCATATTTCCAGGCCTTTATTTCTTGAAACATGAAACACTTTGTTATTGCCAAATTTCTTCTATTTCCTATTATGGTTAGTATTCTTTGTGTATTTTTTGTTTCTTTGTTGGTTTTCTTTCCTCTTGAGGGCCCCTTATTTTCCTGGAAATGTTCTTTATAGAAATTTTTTAAGGCTAGCCTGAAAGGTTTGCATTTCTCTCAGGTTGGGGGCATTACCATTTCAGGACCGCTTAAAACTGAATTCTTGGTTAGAGGTTTTTATGCCACTCAGATAATAAAAATTCAGGCTGCAGCCTCTTATGAAAGCTTTTGTTTCTCTGTTCATGATTCAGTTTTCTGGCAGAGTTTGTGAGAGGGTCATGCAGAGAGGGGAAGGGCAGGGCCGTTTATTTCTAGTTTATCCTGACATTAAGGTTGTAGCCATTTGTTTACTAGCATTATGTCCAATTAGTCTCTGTGTTGTGCACTGGCCCTGGGCTCTCTCTTCCTTCCATCAGGCTTGGTTGTGAACAAGGATATCAGTTTTACCAGCTTTGAAATGCCTTAAGGTGTTTGCTCAGCTTGCTTTTCTGAGTTCTGGCTTCCCCAGACCCTGGACTTAATAATCCCTATTTTTTTGGGAACTCATTAATGGATTTAAGAAGATATTGTTAATATGTGCGTGTGTACCTGCATACAAACATAAAAACTTGTATTTATAAATATTTTGTTATGTGTAAATATGTTATATATTCATATACTTTCAGAATTCCTAATTTTTACTTGTTTCTAGCAGAAGACACTAAATCCACCATTTTGCTGAAAACAGTATTCATTAGTAATGTTTTTAAAGATGTTGTGACAGTAATATGCCCCTTTTCCCTAATGGATTTTAGAAAATGGCTGATACATACTGCCCCATCATTTTATTTCTGTAGTACTCTTTTAAAATCCTTCTTATGTTATAGAACTCCTGCCAACTTCTACTGCTTTTGCTTTTTATATGATAAATTATTTTATTCTCATTTTGCTTTTCAAATACATTATGAATGACTTAAGAACTACAGAAGTCTCCATCTTTAAGGCATCAAATATTATTATATTCTGTGATTTTTTTCTAGGACTGAGTTACACAGCAACTTAGTTTATTTTGAACTTTAAAAAAAAGAAATCATATACCAGATGTAGAGGGGATAGAATTGTATAGAAACTTCCAAAGCCTATTTTTCATACTCCCTAGGAGAATATAGAGTGCCTATATAATCAACATTGAAATATAAAGTAGAAACAATTTTTTAACCATATGGTAACTCATTGGCCAAACCTACCCTGACGAAAGGAGATTATTTCAAGGGATTTAAACTTTCTTTAGGTATCAAAAAACTGTGGATATTGACTTCTTAGGAAGGACCAGAAATTTATTCTTTCCCTTTTTTCATTTTAAAAGGTATTAGTAAAAACATTTATGTGTAACCCTTTGATGCATACCTGTAAAGAGTTATTTATTCTCTACCTTTACACTTGTGCATAAAGAATCTGGAGTTCTGTTTATTCATTTGCCACTGTTTAACCAGTCTTTCTTGTTTCAGTGTCACACCTGCATTCTCCTTTTCAAATATACTTGAGTATTGGCAACCTCTCTAGGGACTGATGATATAAATCAGATTATATTTTTATAGCTTACCTCCCTCCTGTACCTCAGAATCACTTGCTATTTGTTTATGCATTTTCCATCTTTAAAACTTTTGTAGTATCTCTTATAATCATAGCAGAGAAAACCATGGAAAAAGCTACTTGTGTCAGTGGTAGAATTCTCCCTTCCGTCTGGGAGACCTAGGTTCGATTCCTGACCCATGCCATCTCAAGTGCAGCCACCACTCATCTGTCAGTTGAGGCTTGAGTATTGTTACGTTGCTTAACAGGCTTCAGTGGAACTTCTAGTCTAAGACAGTCTAGGAAGAAAGGCTTGGTGACCTACTTCTGAAAATCAGTTGGTGAAAACCCTATGGATCATAATAATCTGAACCTATTGTCACTGTGCGTTGGGGACTCACTCGATGGCAGCTAACAATAACACCGCATGATGGCAAATTCAGTGGGATCAGGATAGAACAAGGGAGAACACTAAAGTTTATGGAAGAGAAGTAAAGGAATAATCTATGAAGAGGAATAAAAGGTCAGATAGAGGAAAAACCATGAGACAGTAGTCTTATGAAAGAGAAGAGTTAGACTGTTTTAAATGCAGCAAGGATGCACGGTTAGATAAGGACTAAAAATGTTAAAGGGATTTGATGTTTTGGTCATTGGTTTTTCTTATCACAGTACCTTCACAGGAATGATGTTAATGAATGTCAAATGATAGTCACTTGAGGACTGAAGAGAAAATGAAGAACTGATACAATAAATCTGCATTTTTTTTTTTTAATCATTTGAGAAAGAAGAGAGAGAGAATGATTGTTGTGTGACGTCGAGTCGATTCTAACTCATAGAGACCCTATATGACAGAGCAGAACTGCCCTGTAGGATTTCCTAGGGTGTAAATCTTTAAGGGAGCAGATCACCAGGTTTTTTCTCCCATGAGTAGCTGGTGGGTTGGAAAAATCCTTTAGGTTAGCATTGAAAAGGACAGGAGAGAAAGCACGGTTGTTGTTGTCTGTCATTGAGTCAATTCTAACTTATAGAGACCCTATATGACAGACTAGAACTGTCCTAGCATGTAAATCTTCACAAAAGCAGACCACCAGGTTTTTTCTCCCACAGAGTGGCTGGTGGGTTCGAACTGCCGTCCTTTAGGTTAGCAGCCGAGTGCTTAACCATTGCACTACCAGGGTTCCTTGAGAGAGTGGTACCTAGATGTATAAATTACTTGATATTCTTTTGTTGTACGCAACAAAAACCAACTCAGAATAACTTAAGCAGAATTGGAATTCATTGGGAAAGAGTGGAGTTGCTAATGATATCAAGGTAAAGACTAAAGAACCATTCTTTGAACAGTTTTCAAATTCTGTGACACTACTCTGGAGCCCTGGTAGCACAGTGGTTAAGAGCTCAGCTGCTAACCAAAAGATCGGCAGTTTGAATCCACCAGCTGCTCCTTGGAAACCCTATAAGGCAGTTCTACTCTGTCCGATAAAGTCACTATGAGTCAGAATTGACTCGACGACAGTGGGATTTTGGTGACACTACTCTGGCTCAGGGTTTAAGCTCTCAGATGCTAACCGAAAGGCTGGTGGTTTGAACCTACCCAGCAGCTTTGAGGGAGAAAGAGGTGACAATCTGCTTCTATAAAGATTACAACCAAGAATATACTATGGGGCAGTTCTACTCTGTCACATTGGGTCACTATGAGTTGGAATTGACAGCAGCCAACAACAACTCTTTTGATTAGAACTTAATGACTCATTGTCTGTATAAAACTATAGAAAACAACTTTGACTTTTAGTTGAAATTTCTATATTAATACCACTGTTTGGCTCTGGTAGTTACAAAGACTATGTATTTAATTATAACTTCTGTTTGTTTGTTTTTTTTTAATTCTCGTAACTCCTGAGAAATTATTTTTCTTTCTCTTTTTCTTTGGCATTTCTTGGTTATTATTCTGGAGTTCTAAATTTCTGCTAAAATAATAATTCATTGAAACCAGTTATTTAGATTCACTATGGAATGAGCCTCAAAGAAAAAAGTTTCCTAGATAACTAAGGTTTTTGTACTTCATATCTTTTATTTTGATAGAAATGTTTTGGTATATTGTATATATTTCTCTGCCTTCTTAAGCGGGAAATCTGGTATGAAATTTAATCTTTTTAAAAAATTATCCAGGATTATCATTATGAGTGCAACTAGAATACAAGTAATAAAATGAGACCTTTTTACCCTTACCTTAAGGTTTTCTCAATATCCTGAGACATCTAAAAGAAACATACATTTGACTCCAGTAAGCCTTGAAATATAATGTGCATCTTTATAGATGAGGAAGTTATTTGGTCAGCAAACTTAGGTTATCTGTTTCTTTTCTTCTTTTTATTCCTAAAACTCCAGCATAGGCTGGCTGTCTTCAGTCATCTCTCCTTTCCATGTTGCTTGCTCCTCTAGCCTCTTTTCTGATTTCCTCTTACCTTCCCTCTCCTATATCTCGGTCTTACTCTTTGCTTTGTCAGTTATTGCAGTTACATTCATTATCTTGATCAGTACAAGAGCATCTTAGGATGTGAAAGAGATGATGTAAATATTTTTACATACTTTGCCCCACCCACATATCTATAGATGATATGTGGGATAATGGGTTGTGTATCTTGTCACTTTCCCACTGGGACTGCTAGATCATCACTCCTTCACCCTTTCCCACTTTGCTCCCAAGCACTGAATTAGAGTGGTTTCCCTTCCTTCACTGAGACACACTGATATTTTTAAGGGTTTCTCTACACTTTTTTGCTCTCTCCACTTCCCCTTCTTCCTGCCTTCATGACTACAGTATTAAGGAATTAATAGCTGTTTCCTGTTTGCTCTACATAATGCTACCTTGATACATGTACAGCTGTGCATCACTTAATGTCCATTGGAGCAGTGTCCAGCTATGTATACGTCTGTGGGCCGTGGTACCCAGGTGTCTGAGTGCCAGGACACCAGGCCCCAATTTTGAGGTTGGAGCACCACTTCTGCTGCGCGCCACCTAGTCCGCGGTGATGGAGGCCCAGGCCCAAACTCCCAACCTGGTACCCCTCGGCACACTCAATTTATTGAGTCTAGTCCCTGCGTTTTGTCCAGTGTGGTCCCACAGGGCATTGATGGAAAGGTATGCACCCCGGACATCCCAGCCCTGGCTCGGGCGCCCTTGTTCCCCTTGGCCCACACTGTCACCTCCCCGTGTGGTTCGCATGGGTAAGCTGCCCTTCCCTGCAGCTGGCTTAGCAGAGAGACTGAGACAGCCAGTTGGGACTCCTGCTGAGCGCTCACCTGAGGCATCTGCAACGGGAGCTGCCTAGGCTGCGCCCAGCAAGCACTCAACTGAGGTGTCCACTGTGGGAGCTGCCTGGGTTTCGAGCCATACAGCAACCCTCAGGCCAGTACGCCTAGGATCCTGCAGACACAGGTGTTTGCACAATGTCCAAATCACATAGTGTCCTGTTTCACAGAATGTATCATGGACATTAAACAACGCATACCTGTACAGTACCTATGAAAACTGGAGCCTGTGTAAGACAGAAACCAGTCAGAGATGCAAAACTCAAATGTTTTCCACTAATAGTGATAGAAAAGTAGTAAGACTGCATGCACCCTGTCAAAGGTGGAAAACTTGCTAGACCCAGAAAAACAAGGCAGTGTCATCAAATTCCAGCTCTCACAGGTTTCACTGTATTTATTTTTCTTTTCTTCCACCTGTATCCCTCTTCAGAACCCTGGTAGTGCAGTGGTCAATAGCTCAGCTGCTAACCAAGAGGTTGGCAGTTCAAATTTCCCAGCCACTCCTTGGAAACCCTATGGAGCAGTTCTACTCTGTCCTATAGCATCACTGAGTCGAGACGGACTCGATGACAACGGGTTTTTCTTTTTTTTCTGTAGTTTAAATGAAGTTTACATTTCAAGTTAGTTTCTCAGTCAAAAATTTACACACACATTACTGTGTGACCCCAGTTGCTCTCCCCATACTGTGACAGCACACTCCTCCTTTCCACCCCTGATTCCCCATGTCCATTCAACCAGCTTCTGACTCTCTCTGCTTTCCCATCTCACCTCCAGACAGAAGCTGCCCGTTTAGTCTCTTGTATCTACTTGAACTAAGAGGCACACTCCTCATGAGTATCACTTTATATCTCACAGTCCAGTCCAATCCCTGTCTGAAGAGTTGGCCTTGGAAATTGTTTTAGTTCTGGGCTGATAGAGAATCCAGGGGCCATGCTTTCCGGGGTTCCTCCAGTCTCAGACCATTAAGTCTGGTCTTCTGACTAGAATTTGAGTTCTGCACCCCACCTTTCTCCTGCTCCATCTGGGACTCTCTGTTGTGTTCCCTGTCAGGGAAGTCATTGGTGGTAGCCGGATACCATCTAGTTCTTCTGGTCTCAGGCTGATGAAGTCTCTGGTTTATGTGGCCCTTTCTGTGTCTTGGGCTACTACTTTCCTTGTGTCTTTGGTGTTCTTCATTCTCCTTTACTCCAGGTGGTTGGGACCAATTGATGCATCTTAGATGGCCGCTTGCAAGCTTTTAAGACTCCAGATGCCAGTCACCAAAGTAGGATGCAGAACATTTTCTTAATAAGCTTTGTTATGCCAGTTGACCTAGATGTCCCCTGAAATCATGGTCCCCAGACCCCTACCCCTGCTACTCTGTTTCTCAAAGTGTTTGATTGTATTCAGGAAACTTCTTAGCTTTGGTTTAGTCCAGTTGTGCTGACTTCCCCTATAGTGTGTGCTGTACTTTCCTTCACCTAAGATAATTCTTATCTACTATCTAGTTAGTAAATAACCCTCCCCCCCCTCCATAACTATCAAAGAATGTTTTCTTCTGTGTTTAAACCTTTTCTTGAGTTCTTGTAGTAGTGGTCTTATACAATATTTGTCTTTCTGTGACTAACTAAATTCACTCAGTGTAATAACCTCCAGGTTCCTCCTTGTTATGTTTCACGGCTTCATCATTGTTCTTTATTGTTGTGTAGTATTCCATTCTGTGGATATACCATAATTTGTTTATACATTTATCCGTTGATGGGCACGTAGGTTGTTTCCATGTTTTTGCTATTGTGAACAGTGCTGCAGTGAACATAGATGTGTGTGTATCTATTCGTGTGACAACTCTTATTTTCTAGGATATATTCCAAGGAGCAGGATAGCTGGATCATAAGGTACTTCTATTTCTAGCTTTTTAAGGAAGCGCCAGATTGATTTCCAAAGTGGTTCTACCATTTTTACATTCCCACCAACAATGTATAAGTGTTCTACTCTCTACACAACCTCTCCAACATTTATTATTTTGTGGGTTTTTTTTTTTTTTTTTTTGATTAATGCTAGACTTGTTGGGATGAGATGATATCTAATTGTAGTTTTGATCTGCATTTCTCTAACGGCTAATGATGGTGAGCATTTCTTCATGTGTCTGTTAGCCGCCTGAATATCCTCCTTGGCGAAGTGCCTGTTTATGTCCTTTACCCATTTTTTAATTGGGTTTTTTGTCTTTTTGTTGTTGAGGTTTTGCAGTATCTTGTAGATTTTGATCGGATTTGTCGTAGCCAAAAATTTTTTCCCAGTCTGTAGGTTGTCCTTTTACTCTTTTGATGAAGTCTTTTGATGAGCATAAGAGTTTGATTTTTAGGAGCTCCCAGTTATCTAGTCTCTCTTCTGGTGCTTGTTCACTGTTACTTATGGTTCGTATTGTGTTTATGTCATGTATTAGGGCTCCTAGCATTGTCCCTATTTTTTCTTCCACAATCTTTATTATTTTTGATTTTATATTTAAATCTTTCATCCATTTTGAGTTAGTTTTTGTGCATGGTATGAGGTATTGGTCTTGTTTCAGTTTTTTACAGATGCATATCCAGTTATGCTGGCACCATTTGTTAAAGAGACTGTAGAAGCAGAATCTTTAATGTGGTGAAAAAAATGTGAAAGTGTTCACTACAGATGATCTGGTAAGCAAGGTGAGCACAGTGCTTACCTTACCTATTGAATAGTCCACCCCTGGATGAAAGGGGCAGAAACCACGTCTGTGTTCACTGTTCTATTCCTGTCACCTAACACATTGCATGACATTGAATGAGAGCTCACTAAATATTTGTTGAATAAATGAGTCAATAACTTTTAATTCATTCAGTAAATAGTTTTTGGTTACAGTAAGGAGAAACAAATAAAAATTGAAAAGATCAACTTTTAATTTATCTTCAGGTTCATAAACAATTGGAAAAAGAAAAAAAAAAAAGTCCTGGTTATTGTGAAATGAAAAAAAGAACAGCATTACACAGATAATCAGTACAACGAACAAGAAGGGTTCCCATTATTGATTTGAAGCTTCTTCTATACTAAACTTGGACTTCTGAAGTTCAAAATGAGGGACTTTTTGTTGAAATGTGTCATCTGATTTCAATTGCCAGGAAAGGGAGAGATGATCTCTGATGTAGCCAGATTCAATCTGTGTAGGGTGTTTGGGTCAGAGTCAACATCTTGAGTTTCATTAGGGAGCACTTACAGCGAGGCTTGCAGATGTAATTTGCTACGTCCAGCTAACACCTCCAAGCAGATGGATTTCTATGCTGTGCCTAGAAGAAGTTTGTTTTTTCTTCTTTGAAAGAGTTGCCTGTGACTTTAATAAAATATTTTGACAGAAATGGAATATTGAGATCATTTATAAATTAAAACTTTGCTGTTGTTGGATTTAGTGAGTTTTAATTGAAACTAATATAAAAAATGTTCACCATTTATGAAAAACATGAGAGCTATTTTTCCATGTACTCCTGGTTCACCTTAGTGGTTTTTATGTATTGTTCCATTTTAAATTATTTTTATATCATAGTTTGATAATCACAGTTTCCAATTACCCTTATGGATAGTGATGCACTGTTGTAATGGTCTTCTTTCCAGTTTCACTCAGTGTCTGACTTTAATCCATACATGTAAACAGAGGAGGAAGTTCAGACAAGCATTTCAATTTGTTGTCATTGTTTTTAAATAAATCTTTTGGAAACTATCATGTATTTGTTACAAATAAAGTTAAGCTATTGACTTATCTAAATGTAGTTAATATAATTGCTATAGATATTATTCTCTTCTTTTCAGTAGCTCACATCTAGCCTGTTCTATCTATCATTTGTCTAACTCACCGCCACTGAGTTGGTTATGATGCATAGGGACCTGTAGGACAGAGTAGAACTGCCTCACAGGGTTTCCAAGCCTATAATTCTTTACAGAAGCAGACTGCCACGTCTTACTCCTGCAGAGTGGCTAGTGGGTTCGAACCACTGCCGTTTCAGTTAGCAGCCGAGCGCTTTAAAACTGTGCCACCAGGCCTCTTTTACATTGTCTTAAGACCTTAAAAATGCATTTTTTAAATGATTGTAAATGTAATATATTCTCATTACAGGAAATTTGGAAATCAAGGAACATGTACAGAAGAATATAAAAATCATTTTTGATGATAACCACTGTTAACATTTTGGGTTTTTATTTTTTCCAAACATTTGGTTTGTCAGCTTGTGTAATACATATAATATATATAAAGGTATATATTTATTATGTAGAAATAAACATGTTTATCATATAATATTAAGATAATAATGACTAACAATTTTCAGCCCTGTTTTTCTTTTTTTAATCATGAATATTTCATATAGATTTAATGTTTCAAATCAATTTTCACCTTGAAGTAAGAAGATTTCCTAAAATCTGCATTAATTCTTTCATATTGTTTAGTGAATGTGGACTTTCTTCCTTGTGTAAATCATCTGTTTTCAGGTTACAGGGAAGAGAGGGAATCAAGTTATCTTAGGAAATGGGGGTTCAGTGTAAGGATATGAGGGTCAACAGGGGAGCATCAGAAATGTCTTAGTGACCAGAGGGTGCTAGACAGGTAGAATGTAGATCAGGACATAGCAGCAGTATTTGGTGGCGTAGTGGTTAAGAGCTACGTCTGCTAACCAAAAGGTTGGCAGTTTGAACCCACCAGGCATGGTCCTTGGAAACTATGGGGCAATTCTACTCTGTCCTATAGGGTTGCTATGAGTCGGAATTGACTCAAGGCAATGGGTTTGGTTTGGTTTTGGCTTAATTTACTTAATAGTCATTTCTATACCTTCTTTGGAACCCTGGTGGCAAAATGGCTAAGAACTCAGCTGCTAACCAAAAGGTTGGCAGTTCAAACCTACCAGCCGCTCCACAAGAGAAAAGACCTGGCAGTCTCCTCCTGTAAAGATTTACAGCCTAGGGAACTCTATGGGGACGTTCTACTCTGTTATATAAGATCACTATGAGTCAGATTCGACTCGACAGCACACAACAGTACAACAAGTATCAAATCATTTCTCCACTTTTAATTGGGTTGTTTGTCTTGCTGTTGAATTTTAAGAGTTCTTTATGTATTCTAGATACTTGATTTACTAATCCTTTTTTCTGGACTATAGTTTGTCTTTTCATTTTCTTAATGCTAACTTTTAAAGTGTAGAAGTTTTTAAATTTGATGAAGTCTGATTTGTCATTATTTTTCTTTCATGAATCATGCTTTTGGTGTCACATCTAAGAACTCCTTTTCTGTCTCAAGGTCATATTTTCTTGTAGAACTTCTATAGTTTTTGTTCTTACATTTAGATCTATGATCCATTTTGAAGTAATTTTTGTGTATGATGTGAGGTATGGGTCTAAGTTCATTTCTTGCATATGAATATCCAGTTGTCCCAGTGCCATTTATTTAAAAGTTTGTTACCCCCCACCCCAATTGACTTGTTCTGGCACCTTTATTGAAAGTCAGTTGACCGTAAATGTTAAGTCTTCCCTACCCCCGCCGCCAAGACACTCAATTCTATCCCATTGATCTTTATGCCTTCCCTTGTACCTGTACCACACAGTCTTGAATACTGTGCCTTTATAGTGGAAATTGAATTTCTCCCAATGTACCAGCCTTCAGAGGAGGAGAAGAGGAGCCTGGTGCTGTATGCCAGCAATGTGAGGCATGTCATGGCAGAGGCCCTGGGCTTCTCCATCCCGGATTACACATTTGCCAGTTGCCCCTGGCAGAAGGACAGCTCCGTCTCCCCTCATACTTGCATTCTAAAATTTGCCAGGCTTGTGCAAGGCCTTGGGCTAAAGCCAGAAAAACTTGAAAAAGATCTGGATAAATACTCAGAAAGCACTAAGCTGAAGAAGGGCAAGAAGATTGACCTGTCAGAGTTCGCCGCCTCCTTGGAGGTCCCAGTTTCCGACACGCTGGACGGCATGTTCTCACTGACGAGAGCGGCGGTGGCAAGAGGGACCTGCGGGAATATGTGATCTCCTTGTCCGTCGTCTGTAGACCGTCCAAGACTCTGGACACCATCCAGCTGTCATTCAAGATGTACGCATTGCAGGAGGACAGCTACCCAACGAGGAAGACCTGTCCTGCATTCTGAAGATGGTCTTAGGTGTGGCAGGGCTTCCTGTGACGGACCTTTTCAGCACCATTGATGAAGATGAGAAGGGAACAATCTCCTTTGCTGACTTCACGAGGTTTGCAGACATGTACCCTGACTTTGCAGAAGAATAACTGTATACTGACCAGACACGGTTTGAAAGCTGCAAGCAGACTCCATCAGCACCAACCCTGATCGGCCACTGTACTGACTTCAGCCCAGAAAGCATTGACGAGGGCAGGTGGGGTGGTGGTGGTGGGGAGCCTCTCCATAGGAAACTGGACTAGGAAGGAAGGTTCCGAAGAGACGAGACCTCCCCAGATCTGTCGTCATGCCCTCTGCCACGCTGTGGCTCCCCATTTGCGGGTGAGGTCATCTGGTTTTCTCTCTCCCCACGTGCCCTACCTTTATTGCCTCCAGACCCGGGTTTTCAAAGACCTGGGGTGTGTAAGACGCCCTGGTAGCGCGGTGATTAAGCACTTGGCTGGTAACCGAAAGGTCAGCAGTTCGAACCCCCCAGCATCACCACGGGAGAAAGATGTGGCAGTCTGCTTCCATAAAGATTACAGCCTTGGAAACCCTATGCAGCAGGTCTACTCTGTCCTGCTGGGTGGCTATGAGTCAGAATCGACTCCACGGCAGTGGATTTTTTGTTTTTCTATAGTAAGTTTTAACATTGGGTTCTATATATTTTACAACTTTGTTCTTTTTTCAATTTTATTTTCACTATTCTAGGTATTCTGCCCTTCCATATAAATTTAGAATCAGCTTATCCATTTCTACAAAAAGAACCTGTGGAATTTTGATAGGAATGGCATTTAATTTATAGATCAATATGGGGACATTCGTTATCTTAATGATATTGAGTCTTTCAATGCATAAATGTGAAATGACCGTCTATTTATTTAAATCTTCTTGAATTTTTCTTAGCAATGTTTTGTAGTTTTCAGAGTACATGTTTTGTACTTCCTTTGTTAAATTCCTTCCTTTCTTTGCTATTTTGAATGGAATTATTTTCTTTCTTTTTTGTATTGTTCATTGCTAGTATATAAAAATACAATTTTTGTAAATTTTTCTTGTGTCTTGTGACCCTGCTGAACTTGTTTATTAGTTTTAGTTACTTTTATTGTGGATTCCTTAGTATTTTCTATATACTGGATTATGCCATCTGTGAATGCAGATAGTTTTACTTCTTTCTTTCCCGTCTGAATAACATTAATATTTATGTTGTGTTTTTACTTTATTACTTTGGCTGAAATTTCCAGTAAATTGCTAAATAGAACTAGTGAAAGAGGACAGCTTTGCCATGTTCCCAGTCGTAAGGGAAAAGGATTCAGTCTTTCATCATAATTATGATGTTAGCTATGAATTTTTCATAGATGCCCTAAAATGGATGTTCCATTTTATTCCTAGCTTGTTGAGAATTTTTACCATGGATTGGTTTGGGATTTTGTCAGCTGCCTTTTTAAGAATCTCTTGGGATGATCATGTAGTTTTTGTACTTTATGGTGCTAATTTGGTATATTACATTAATCTTACATAATTAATTGATTGATCAGTAAAGCCAATCCTGCATTTCTGGGATGAATTCCATTTGGTCATGGTGTGTCATCCTCATTATTTGGTGCTGAATACAGTTTGCTAATATTTAAGGATTTTTTGCATTTATATTCTTGAAGGACGTTAGTCTGTAGTTTTCTTGTAATTATTTGGTTTTCATATCAGAGTAAGGCTGACCTGATAGAATGAGTTGGGAAGTGTTTCCTGCTTTTTTATTTTCTGGAATAGTTTGTGAAGAATTAGTATTATTTCTTTAAGAATTTGGTATAATATACCAGTGAAGCCATGTGGAACTAGACCGCTAATTAATTATTCAGTTTCTTTACTTGTTATAGGTCTCTACAGATTTTCTATTCCTTCTTTTGTCAGTTTTGATAATTTGTGCCATTCTAGAAAGTTGTCCATTTGTTGTCGAATTTGTTGGCATAAAGTTGTTCATAATACTCCCTTTTAATCCTTTTTTAATTTCTGTAGGGTTAATAGTGATGTTCCTTCTTTTAGTCCTGATTTTGGCATTTTGTTGTTTCTCTACTTTGTTCTTGGTTAGTTTAGCTAAAGGATTATTAGTATTGCTGATATATTCATAGAGCTAACTTCCAGTTTTATTACTTTTTTTCTTTTTCTCCTTTCTATTTCATTGATTTCTGCCAGAATCTTTATTATTTCCTTTCTTCTGCTTGCTTTGTTTTTTTTCTTTTTTTCCTAAGTTTTTCTGGTTTCTTAAGGGGGGAGCTTAGGCTATTGATTTGAGAAATTTCTTTTTCCCTGATGTAGGCATTTAAAACTATACATTTTTCTCTAAACACTGATTTAGCTGCATCTCAGAAATTTTAATATATTTTCATTTTCACTTGTTCCAAAGTATTTTCTTGGTTTCCTTATGGTATCTTCTCTGGCCCATGGGTTATTTAGAAGTGTACTGTTTAATTTTCAAGAATTTGGGGGATTTGACCAAATTCTTTCTGTTGCTGATTTGTAACCATTATGGTGGAAGAACATGCTTTGTATTATTTTGATCTTTTTAAATTTATTTTAAATTTATTAAAAGTGTTTTCTGAAAAAAAAAGTTTTCTGGTCTACATATGGTCTGTTTGGGAAAATGTTCCATTTACACTTCATTATGTATTCTACAGTTGTGGTGTTTAATAGTCTATATATGTCAGTTAGCTCAAGTTGGTTGATAGTGTTCAACTCTTCTATAGCCCTACTGAGTTTCTGTTGAATTATTCTATCAGTTATTGAGAGTGGGGTATTGATATCTTCAAGTATTATTGTTTCATTGTCTGTTAAATTCTGTCAGTTGTTGCTTCATGCATTTTGAGGCTCTGTTCTTAGATGCATATGCATGTATAATTGTTATGTCTTCCTAAAGTATGAACCCTTTTTCCATTGTGAAGTATCCTCCTTTGTCTCTGTAATATATCTTGTCTTAAATCTATTTTATCTATTATAGCTACTCCAGTTCTCTTATGGTGATAGTTTGCATGGTGTATGTTCTCCATCCTTTTAGTTTCAGCCTAGGTGTGTTTTTGAATGAAAGCGTTTCTGTTTTAAACAACATTTTATTAGATTTTTGCTTTTTCAAGCAGTCTAATAATCTCTGATATTGAATGGGGTGTTTAGACTATTTATATTTAATGTAATATTGATATGTTTGAATCCAGTTGTTCATTTACTGTTTGTTTTCTGTGTCTCCTGTCTTTTTTATTCCTCTGTTCTTCTTTTGCTACCTTCTTTATTTTAAATTAATATTTTTAGTGTATCATTTTATTTTCTTTGTTGATTTTTTTACTATATTTTTTTAATGGTTGCTGTAGGGATTATGTTATGTATCTTCATTTGTCACACTCCACCTCAGATAAATACTAAGTTAATTCTGTTAGGTTTAAAAGTACATTTTAACCTACATGTAATCTCTCCCTGGAGAGAATGTTCTGGATTCTGACATTGGCATTGTTGACTGTTTCCCTCTTGAAATTCTCTCATGACTTCTGTGAAACCACTCTTTTAGTTTGTTTTCTGTAGTTCTGGGCCACTCCTTCTAAATGTTATTCCCCTAAATATAAATGTTCTTCATATCTACAGCTTCCCTGGGTATTCTCATATTAACTATTCTTTAGCTCTTTTTCAGTGATAGTTTACAAATCTTTTAACATCATCATATATCGGCTGCCTTTATTCCTTTCTTACATGTCTAGCTGTCTATTTGACATAGACTATCCACCATATGGCATTGATATTACTGATAGAATCTTATCTTACCGAGTAGTAAAACTCTTCAATGCCCAAAACTGCTTCATTTCTAAATCATAGGTAGTCTCTGCTAAAACAAGCAGTAGCATGTCTTTGAAATGGTTCACCTGAAGAAACCAGAGAAACCACACTCGAGGCACTGAGTTATGGAGAACCATGATCACCAGAGCTCAGGCTTCCTTTCATCCTGTCCTCTTCTGTAAGAAATTTCCAGCAAATAGAACTCATTAATTAAAACTTCCTCATTTAGAATTTGGAACAGTTTCTTGGACTAGTAATTTTAGCAGTGAATTCTTGAGTTTCTAGATGTGAAGAAATCTTTCACAAATGTGAAATCAATTATCTGTTGTTTTCATTATCATGATTATTTTATTCTGTATATGCAATGCATTTTGTATTTCCTGGTACAAAATAGTCCTTTGTTCCAAATGTAGAATTTTGGTCTCAAAGCAAATAGAATTATAGGTTGCTCATTTTCATTTTGCTCTCTTTTCGGTTTTTCCACTGTTCTCCTCTATCAGGAAAATTTATTAAACTTTATACCGTTTGTTAGTGCCTTGATATCTTGAAAATACCCATTACTTAAATTAATATTACTTAGAATTGAAGAACCCTTTATCTGAACTATCTTTAAATCCATTTAAGTGCCAACTTGTTGAGGAAACGTATCAGCAATTTTGGATCATTTATATGTGTAGAATTCAGTGTATCTTTTTCCAGAGTGTCACCTTCATTATAAGTAGTAAAATGATCTTTGTTAGAATAATTCGTATTTGAAATCAAAACCTGCCTGAGTCATACTGGGATCTGTTTATGGATTTCTCCTTCTAAGATTGCAGAACATACAAAAACAAAGTTAGAGAGAAGAAGTTACTTTTTTTGTTTTAGAAAAAGAATTAAACATTCAACATCTAGGGTTATGAGAAAAAAGAAAACTGATGAAAGTATTTCCAATATTCACCAATGTACTTTCCTCCTTTGCTATGTTGATACTTTTAAAGTGATTCACTTTGACCCCGAGTATATACAGTTTTTCCTATAGTATACTTTAGAAAGGGTAAGCTTAATTTCCTTTCCAGAATATTAATCCCTACTCAGTGTGATGCAGGGTCATAAATTAGATGTGTGTGATAAGATTCCTTGAAATTAATCAGTGTTTATTGACTCCAACATTGATAAAATTTTTAATGTATACATTACTGGAACATTTTCTCGTGTTGTCTAAACGAGTACTTTATCTTTTGATTCTAGTACTGTGCAAAATCAACAACATAAGGTACAATGTAAGGAAATCCACAGTAATTTTTTTCTGGAAATTTTACTCTGTTGCAAGGTATCATAGGCCAGTGGATTCCCCACCACTCTACCTCTCAGCTTTGACACATAGTCTCAGTCTTTGTTATTTTTTTATTTCTATCCAAGAGCATTCTGTCACATTCATTCTCTCTTTCACATTATTTGGTCTGAATTACAATGTTGGGCCACTATTTTCTTGAGAATTGTTTTAATTCTTTCCTCTTAATAATATAGAGAGATCACAGTTCACACACAAATGGAATTTTCAGTACCCCTGCTTTTTTTTTTTTTCTTGTTCTGTAGACATTTTGTGTGAACATTTCTGAAGTCTGGCAGCAATAAATAGTTTCTCCAAAATAAAAGACCTAGATTTTAGCCTTCAGACTTTTCCAGTTAAAATGAAAATATTCATCTTGAAGATCAGCCCAGATAGAAAGCTACACAGAGTTCTTTGAGTAGTATGTAGCTCTGACTTGTCATGGATGTTGGGGCATACTTTAGGGAGCACTAGAACATTATTCTGTCAAGTGTTATAAGTAGATAGAGCATTTTCATTTTTTTGTGTGTGTAAAAGAAGAACTGGTGCATTAATGATTCTTGTGCAGTTAATGATTTGTTGTATTTTGTGATTTCTTTTTCATAGTGAGTAATTGTGGGAATTTTTTATCATTGGGTGCTAACATTTATCTTTTAGGCAGAGTGTGCGTTTTAAGACAGACCATCTGCATGCTAAGTAAATGAACATAAAGTATTACCATAAAATGTTCTTTTTAAGACTTAGAGTATGATATATTGAATTTCAGTTTATTGGGTCTGATGCCAAAGAAGAAGTAGAAACATATATATCTGAGATACTACCAAAGTCATTTGAGATTTTTTGTTGTTTATCGAATTTAAATGCAGCACTTTTCATCCATCATAACCACCATTTAACATTTCTTTGATAAGATAAAGTTTGAAAAAATATATATAGCTCAATAATTGTTTTAAAATATGCAACCTGAAATCATACCAAAATATTTTAAGACAAATTTGGCAGAGCCTTTATTTTGTAAATAGCATGAAACTTTGTGTTGATTTAAAAAAATTTTAGAATTAGTTACAGATGATTTAAAGTTTGCCATTCTTTCTTGGGGGTAAAATATTTTAAGTCTTAAGACAGGCGGAGTACTACAGTGCTGACCACATATTATTATGCAGTCATTGTTTCCAGTCAAGTTATTGTGGACTACTATGCCACTAGATTTATTCTATTATTCAAGTCTCAATTTCAGAGTTTCTAATTTTATAATTTTATTACCTATTTTTGGTCAAGACATTTTGAGTGTTCAGACTTAACGAGAATCTCAGTGGCATACACTGAGTATCTCCACTCAGAATTCAAATGCATATTTAGATCATCTACTTGGTAATTCACTTAGTATTCTTTTTTTCAGTGAATCAAAGAGTGTGAAACTGTAAGTACAGTGTGATTATGGTTCTAACTCTGTGTGGACATACACACCACCCATGGGGGATGGGCTAGAAGGAAATACACAAAATGTTAATGGTGGTTGTCATTAAGAGTGGCAGGGTGGAAGTTAGATTAGGACTGGTTTTTATTTTCTTCTTTATGTGTTTTATTTTCCAAATTATCTGCAGTGAGACATCTATCACTTTTCTAATTATAACATAAATAAATGTTCTCAACTTGTTTTAAAATAACTGAGTTAAGAAAGATGTCTATACTGTACAGTCTGTACTTGGCAAGCACTAGTAGAATTGCAAAGTCAGAAATACAAGTGATATTAAAAACTGGTTAAAATGGCAATATTTTGTTACGTATAGTTTACCACAATCCAATTTTAAATGAAGTGATAGAAACGTATTTTGCTTCAAAGTTTTATCATGATAACCAATGTTTATAAATAGTCTAATAATGAAAGAATATTTTTAAAACTATTTTTGCAAAACAGTTTCACAGAGTATCTACAGCTACAATAAAAAACACAAATGATTTAATAAGTTAATCTCACAAAAGTTGATCAAAGAAAAAAAAAGCATAAAAGAAAGGAATTTTGCTTTTAACCCTGAAATTTTATGAGTGCTATTTTTTTTATCACATGTATTTTATTAAAAAATTTTTTTTATTATACATAAGAATTATCCAGAGAACATAGTGAAACGCATCCTGGCTCCTACCACCAGAAGTTCTGATTTAAGTAGATCTGAAGGAGTCTGTATTTAAATAAGATCTCAGGAATCTGTATTTAAATAAGCACCCCAGATGATTCTGATGCCACAGTAGATTGTTTATTCTTTATCTCTCTCATCCCACAACCAGACCTATGGTCATCTTCGGTCCATATGACAATTATTGCATTTTCCTAGTTTAATTGTTATCCATGATTTCCAAAGTGTAGTGCATTCAACCCCAGCAGTGTGTAGAACAAACCATTAGGGTGAGGGAAGAAGAAGTAAGAACTTCTGTGTATATTTTATCTCATTTAAAATTTTTTATTTGTGTATTGTTTATAACATAATGTATTGATACAATAGTATATTATAAGAAATACAAATGTAAACATTTAAAAAGATAAATTTAAGTATATGTAAATTGTTTCTTGGTCTTTGGGGTACTATATTTGCTTTTTTATGTTGCAGAATTAAATGTTTTACATTCCAAATATAAACAATAGACAATTTAGAATCAAGAAACAATTAACTGTATTTTTGTGTGTACTTCCCCACTTCCTTCCCACTCCTTCATCAGGTGATGCTTTTCCTTGGACCATCAGCTTACATCATTTCAGCATATATACCCTTCTTGGAAAACAAGTGACACTTTGCCTAGTGGAGCCTATGGGCTGTACCTCTACTCTGGCTGTCACGTCTCAAAAACTACTCGCTGCAGGACCTGATACGAGACATTCATTTGTTGTTTGTCTGCATGTTGACCTAGAGTCACTTGAGATAAAGTGCTCAAACCCCCAGGTTGGTACATTTGATTTATGAAAGGAAATTTTAAATAATTTGATTGAAGAACAATTGTTTTCCATTTCATTGAAGGGTTTCTCTTCTATGAAGTATCCTAAATTTTTTTAACTGGGCCGTCAAGATCTGGGTGGTTAGATTAAGAATTGCTTTGAAGCTCTCTCAAGTTTTGTAACTTAAACCCTTCTGAAAGTGTAATGGTGGCCGAATAAATGCACCTTTTGCTGATGGAATGAAATCAGTTACAGATGTAGTTTTTAAATGTTAAAGAAGCACCTTATTGTCAGACTGGAAGAGTCTGTTGAAGGGATCGAATGTTAATTTTCAGTCAAATTCTCACTCAGAACCTCTTTTGCTCAGCATAAAGGATTAAAAGAAAAAAAAAGGAGTGGCACAGTTTGCTATAAAAAACACTCTTTTTAAGGTTTTCAATTGTTACAGGTCAAGCTTGTTGTATTCTCTAGTTTTCCATTTTAATATGGATTCAGATCACCTGTGTTTGCACAAATTGTTGATTGCATACAATTTAATACTTATTTCTTTGACCTCAGGTAGACTTTTTATAGTTTCTTCATAGGTTGTTAATGTTGAATACTATTTCAGGTTAATATTTTTAAAACAATTCTTTTTAGAATATTGTTCGATCTGATAGGTCAGTATTGATAAAGTTATGTTTATCACAGTGCTAGTGTTTGGAAGCCATTTTTTAAAGTGTTTTATTAAATAATTATGTTATATCCGTATACTAGGTACTATCAGTACTAATAGTAATAGTGTGAATACTATTAATAGATACTATTTAACCATAAAAATGACTGAACTATAGATAAATGCAGCATCTTAGATAAATATAACAATCATTATGCAGAATAAAAGAAGTTAGGCAAAAAAGTTCTTACTGTATGATTCCATTTTATATAAAATTTTAGAAGAGGAAAACAGCTAATATATAGTGACAGAAAACAGATCAGTTGTTGCCTGGAGCCAGGGAGGGAGGGGGAATGAGCAAGTTGGAGAGGGGTGATAGATTACAAAGGGATATGAAGAAATTTTGGGGAATGATAAAGATGTTCATTTTATTCATAGTTTCTATTTAGTAGTAGCTCAATCCCTGTATGAAGTCCTATATGGTGGACAGCCTACTACTAATTGGAGCTTTCTTCCAGAGTCCTTATATCTTAGGGATTTATGAAAGCTTGCTAGAGACTTGGGAGGATAGTTTTACTCCACATATTCTGGTTATACATAGCCATCTCTGCTTTAAAAAAAAAAAAAAACTTTTGCCTTTATGATTTTAGCCTTGAGCTTCATTATTATTAGTCTTTAAATTTTTTTTTGTTTGACTCTGAGATAGTAGTGTTGTGATTCTTATGATATCTAATTAAATGTAATACTGTAGATCAAAACTAGAGCACTGGGTCGTCTTCTTTAGATACCCACATTGTTTGGGAGTAAGCTCAGCTTTTGTTGTTGTTCTTTAAATGTAAACCACTTCTAAGCAAAGTCATAGCACAGACAGAACCTGTGTTTGGTCTGCTGTTTCCTTCCTATGTCTTTTCTCTTCCTTTGGTCGTTTCCTCTATCACCTGGCTCCCCAGAAAAGCAAGGACTTTTTTTTTGAGAAATACACTAGGTCTGAATGAACCTCAGTAAATCAAGTTGTGCTGATGTTACCAGTGGCTGTAAACAAACTAGATAGCAAGGTAATTGGGAAGTTAAGTGAAATGTTTGTGAAAATACTATTTAAACTCTGAAATATTGTATGAATGTCATTTTGTTTAGACGGACTCTAATATATATAAAATGAGAACTTCTTCATAAATTGCTGTGAATATCCTTGGTGGAATCTTGGCTGCATTACTGAGGGGATATGAAGCCCTAAAATAAATATAGCACTTCAGAGAATCAATATTTATTCAAGGACTTGAGGAGAGTTTGTTGTTGTTAGGTGACATCTAGTTGGTTCCAACTCATAGCAGCCCTACTATGTACCATAGAACGAAATACTGCCTAATTCTGCACCATCCTCACAATCATTGTTGTGCTTGAGCCCACTGTTGTAGCCACTGTGTCAGTCCATCTCACTGAAGGGTCTTCCTCTCTTTTGCTGACCCTCTACTTTACCAAGCATGAAGTCCTTCTCTAGGGACTGGTCCCTCCTGATAACATGTCCAAAGTACATGAGACGAAGTCTCACAATCCTCACTTCTAAGAAACATTGTGGCGGTACTTCTTCCAAGACATATTTGTTCATTCTTCTGGCAGTCCATGGTATGTTCGATATTCTTTGCCAGCACTGTAATTCAAAGGCATCAATGCTTCGGTCTTCCTTGTTCATCATCCAGCTTTCACATACATATAAGGTGATCAAAAATACCATGGCTTGGGTCAGGCACTCCTTAGCCCTCAAAGTGGCGTCTTTGCTTTTTAACACTTTAAAGAAGTCTTTTGCAGCAGATTTAGTGAGAGGTTAATACTCTTAATATCCCTGTGTGCCAGATTCACCTGAATTTTAATGATAAAATTTGAGACTCCAAATAAACCTCTTTCTTGTGAGTGATTGCTTTAGCCTATGCATTCAGACTTCTGGATTCCGTCAAAATTCCAAAAGATGACTTATTTTTTTTCAGATGAATGCAGCAAGTATTTATTGAGTTCTACACATAAACCAGATACCAGGGAAACAAAGATGAATAAGACAATCACACAAAGGACACTCCTACACCCTACATAGTTCAACTGTTAAAAGCCAAAGATAAAGAACAAATCTTGAAAGTATCAAAAAAAAAAAAAAAACACATTACATACAGAGGAACAAAGATTTGATTAACAGTTTGCTGCTTACAGAACACTATGGAGGCCAGAAGAGCAACATCTTTAAATTACTGAAATTAAAATAAGAAAACTGATAACCCAGTATTCTATATCAAGCAGAAATAACTTTGAAGAATGAAGACTAAATTGACATTTTTAGATAAAAGAAAACTAAAAGAACCCTTCACCAGTAGAACTGAAACTACAAGAATTGCTAAAGAAATTTCTTCATGTCAAAGGCAATGATGCCATATGGTTGAACATTTTTTTTGAATGTGTAGTGGCCAGTGAATTTGCACTTTTATGAATTGACAATTTGTATCATTTACTGAATTTTTGAAATTGAATCAGTTTTTTTTTTCTTAGCAGTTTGTAAGAGCTTTTCTTATACTGTATACATACATACCTTGTATCTTGAATGTAGTTATTTACCTTGAAAATTATGGCATCTTTTGTCATATAAAATGTTTTAATTGTTCATAGTCAAATATATCTTTATTTCCCTTTTTTATTTTCTGGGTTTCCTGCCATGGGAAAAACAGTATCATGGGTCCCTAAAATACACAAACATATACATGCATATAAAACCAAAAAAATCCATTGCCTTTGAGTCAATTCCAACTCATACTGACCCTATAGGACAGGGTTGAAGTGCTCCATAGGGTTTCCAAGGTTTGGTTAGCAGCTAAGCTCTTAACCACTTTACCACCAGGGTTCCATGCTTATAGGATCTTAAAATTTATTTTACCATTTTAAGTTATTAATCCATCTAGAAGTTATTTTTATATGTGGTGTGAGAAACACGTGCATGGGTTAGTAATTCTTGTCCTTTCTGCAGTAGACTTCTTTCACAATCTGATAAAATGAACCCTTTCCCTAGGAAAATACATATACCCACTAAATTTCGCATGTACTATCAGAAGGTTTATGGGCTTCTGAATGTAGGCAGTGCATAATTTTCTTGGTTACATTTTATGGAAATCATTCCTACTTGAATAAGTTTCCTTTATTTATCTGTTAGATTGACATCAAAAGTACCAATCCTTGTACACTCTACTGAATTTGGTGCGTTATTGATCAGATAGAGAACCTCTCAAGTAGCGTATATTCTTTAATATTTAGTGTCCCTTGTATATAGGGCAGGTCCAGAACAAATTCATGGTCATATCGGAAATTGTTGTCTCTTTGTCAGCCCTATAGAAGACCTGAATTACTGTGTTAGCCTTAGAATCCCCATTGCCATTCAAAGGTCTTAGATGCTGTCTTTAACCTGGTTGAAAATTCAAGAACGTTTGTTCCTAGGAGTGATTTCCATCAACCCTTCCCTTCTTCTTAACTGTTTTACCAAAGTAGCCCAGTTCCCCCTAATGGCTTCAAGAAACCAGTCTCTCAGACCCTAATAATTGTGTTCATTCCAAAATTATATGAGCCTGCAGAATTTTCTCTTTAATATAATAAAACGTCAATTTTCCCTCACACAGTAAATCAGTATCTTTTGTCTGCTGTAGACATTCTCAGGAACATAACACTAGGTTTGGATTTTTTTTTTTTTTTTTACTTTAAGCTTATGTGTAAAAACTAGAGACAGAATGGGCTTTATGCTCTTTTCTTGTCCATTTATTCATGGTTTTTATTGCTATAAATTAAGTTATAAATTATAAATTATGTTGTTCAATTTACAGGAAGTAGAATTTGGCTTTACTGTATAAGAACACAAGCTTTGAATTCAAGCAAAACTGGATTTGTATCATTTTTCATTTCTCTGAGCTCTTCTTGTCTCAACTATTAAACTGGGGGAAATTACCTATCCTAAAGAGTAAAAACAAAAAACCAGTTGCTGTTGAGTTGATTCCAACTCATGGCAACCCTATGTGTGTCCGAATGGGGTTTTCAATGGTTGATTTTTTAGAAGTAGACCACCAGCCTTTCTGCTATCCGCCGAGTGGTTACCCATTTGCACCACCCAGGGACTCCATCCTACAGAGTAGTGGTGAAGTTTAAAACATAATGTATGAAAAGTACCTGACAAGGTGCCTGGAATATGGTAAATACTTTTTTCTTTTTTAAGTAGCCATTTTTATTTTTATCTTTTATACAAGATTAGCCTGGGTAATTGTAGTGCTTTATATGAAAACTTTTTTTTTTTGGCAAATCTTTCTCTTTTTTTTTTTAACATTTTTTTATTGTACTTTAGACGAAAGTTTATAGAACAAAAGTTTCTCATTAAACAGTCAGTACACATATTGTTTTATGACGTTGGTTAACAACTCCACGACATGTCAGCACTCTCCCTTCTCGACCTTGGAGGACCCTTTTTTGGTGAAAATATACCTAGCCAGAGTTACACCATTTCAGAAGTTTCTACATGTACAATTCAGTGACATTGATTACACTCTTCCAGTTGTGCTGCTATTCTCACTATCCTTTTCCAAATTATTCCATCACCATTATCTTCAACTCACTGCTCTGTAGGCTTTCCATCAACCCTTCTGAGTTGCTGTTGTCAGTTTGATCTCACATAGATAATTTTTTTTTTTTTTTTTTGGTACCTTAGATGAAGGTTTGCAGAACAAATAGTTTCTCATTAAACATTAGTACACATATTGCCCTATGACAATGGTTAACAACCCCACAACATGTCAATACTGTCTCTTCTCAACCCTGGGTTCCCTATCACCAGCTTTCCTGTCCCTTCCTGCCTTCTAGTCCTTGTCCCTGGACTGCTGTGCCTCATTAGTCCTGTTTTGCTTTATGAGGCTGTCCAATCCCCAGCTAAACAGTGAACTTCAAAAGTGACTTCATCACTGAGCTAAAAGGGTGTTTGGGGGCTATACTCTTGGGGTTTCTCCAGTCTGTCAGGCCAGTAAATCTGGTCTTTTTTTGTGTGTGTGAGTTAGAATTTTGTTCTACATCCTTTTCCAGCTATGTCCAGGACCCTCTGTTATGATCCAGGTCAGAGCAGTCGGTGGTAGCCGGGCACCATCCAGCTGTACTGGACTCAGTCTGGTGGAGGCCGTGGTAGCTGTGGTCCATTAGTCCTTTGGAAGAATCTTTTCCTTGTATCCTGTTCTCTTCATTCTCGCTTGCTCCCAAAGGGATGAGACCAGTGGAGTATCATAGATGGCTACTCACAGGCTTTTAAGACCCCAGATGCTACTCAGCAAGGTAGAATGTAGAACATTTTCTTTATGAACTGTGTTGTTTCAGTTGAGCTAGATGTTCCCTGAGGCCATGGTCCCCACAGCTCTCCGCCTAGCAATTCAGTCCCTCAGGGAGTTTGGAAGTGTCTGTGGAACTTCCATGACCTTTCCTTGTACAAGTTGTGCTGGCTTCCCCAGTATTGTGTACTGTCTTACCCTTCACCAAAGTTACCACTTATCTGTTGTCTATTTAGCCCTCTCACCCCTGTACCCCTCCCATCCCTCGTAACCAACAAAGATTGTTTCTTTTTGTGTGTAAACTTTTACATGAGTTTTTACAGTAGAGGTCTCATACAATATTTGTCCTTTTGTGATTGACTTATTTCACTCAGCATAGTGTCTTCCAGTTTCATCCATGTTATGAGATACTTCACAGATTCATCATTATTTATCTTTGCATAATACTCCATTGTGTGTATGTACCATAGTTTGTTTATCCATTCATCTGTTGATGGGCATCTAGGTTGTTTCCACCGTTTTGCTATTGTGAACAGTGCTTCAGTGAATATGGGTGTGCGTATGTCTAGTTATGTGACAGCTCTTATTTCTCTAGGATATATTCCTATGAGTGGGATTGCATTTTGTAGTGCTGTTGTTTTCTTTGTTCCTTTTATTCTCCTGTGCTAAGTTCCTTTTATTTGTGGATTTTTTTTTTTTTAATTTCTTTTGTTTTTGTAGGTTTGTTTTTACTGAGACTTTATGTTTTTCTTATTTTGATGAGTAGGTTTGTTAACTTTCTTTGTGGTTACTGTGAAATTTACCCTTATCTTCCTAGTTTTGAACCAGTCTATTATTAGTTGGTATTGCCTTGCCTTCCTCTCCATTAGAAGGTTCTATACCTACACCATTTATTCCTTCTTTTATTGTTCTGATGCTGTTGTCATTTACAGATTAACCTCTCTGGTTCCCTGTTGTAATTCTTTTGGTTTTGCATAGTCCTTAAGAGTTCATTTCCTGTGTCCTCTATTCAGCCTGTGGTCTGATATTGTTTGTTCTCAGATCGAAGGACTCGCTTTAATAAGTCTCGTAAGTTTGGTTTGGTTTTTACATAGTCCCTTAATTTCTGTTTATCTGGAAATGACCTAATTTCATCATCATATTTGAGCAAGAGTTTTGCAGGATATATTATTCTTGGCTGGCATTTTTTTTCTTTCAGATTTATGTATGTCATCCTATTGCCTTCTCGCCTGCATGGTTTCTGCCAAATAATCTGAGCTTAGTCTTATTATTTCTCCTCTCTATGTGACTTTTTGTTTTTCTCGAGCTGCTCTCAGGATTCTTTGTCTTTGGTTTTATCAAGTGTGATTATGATATGCCGTGGTGATTTTCTTTTGGAGTCTATCCTATATGGGGTTCGTAGAGCTTCTTGGATGGTCAGCTTTTCATCTTTCATGGTCTTAGGGAAGTTTTCTGTCAGCAGTTCTTCAGTGATCCTCTCTGTGTTTTCTGTTTTCTCCTCCTGTTCTGGAACTCTGATCACTTGCAGATTTTTGCTTTTGATTGTATCCCACATAATTCTTAGGGTTTCTTCATTTTTCTTCATTCTTTTTTCTGATTTTTCCTGAAACAGTGTTGTATCCAAGCGTTTGTCTTCAATTCTGCTGATCCTGTCTTCCATCGTTTCAAACCGGCTCCTCAGCCGTTCTATGACACTGTCCATTTCTGAAATCTTGTTGTTTGTCTTTTGGATTTCTAATTGTTGTTTTTGTATGATTTCTAGTTGTGAATTCATTTTAGCATTTGTTCCTGTGTTATTTTCTTGAATTCTTCCATTTTTTGGTCTGTATTTTCCATGAATTTGTCTGCATTTTCCATGAATTTGTCTATTTTTTCCTCATTTTTGTCTACCTTTTGCTTCAATGCTTAGATAATTCTGTATATTAGAGATTTGATTTCCCTTTTCTTCTACTGGAAGGTCATCTGGTGTTTTATTTTGGATGCCTACTGGAACCATACTGTCCTGTTTTTGTAAATGTTTTGATATTATTTGCTGTCTTCAGAGCATTCAGTGGTGAAATCTCATTCCTCGTTTGTTACCATTGACATTGCATATTCATAGTTTTTCTTCTTCCTGTACTTTTGTAATTACTGTTCTACCAATTCTGGCTCATAATACCCTTTGAAACAAACGCTGGCTCTTTAACTGGGTTGTTGTGTGCTGTTGAGTCAATTACAACTAATAGTTACCCTATATTACAGAGTAGAACTGGTTCGTTGGGTTTCCTAGGCTGTAGTCTTTACAGGAGCAGATCACCAGGTCTTTTCTCCAGTGGAGCCGCTGGTGGGGTTCAAACCACCAGCCTTGCGGTTAGCAGCCAAGTTCTTCACCATTGCGCCACCAGGGCTCCTTAGAAAAGGACATAGAAGAGTATAAAGCAACCCTGAGCTGGAGGAAATTACCTTTAGGGAGGGTAAAATCCAGTTGATGAAGAATAAAAAGAGGGGCATATTTAACTCTTTATTACCTCAGATCATTTCTTGATCATCTTCTGCACCTGGCTTTTTCTGATGCTGTTTTTGCGCTTAGAGTGACCTTTTGCACCCACCTATATCTTTTATGTCCTTCACGCTTTTCTGTATAATACAACTCCTTGAATATAATATAGGTCCTTTAGGCTTTTCTTAGTCTCTTGTCCAATTAAGTCTCTTTTCTGATTGACTGTAGATTTTTTAAAAATAAAAATATGTTTAAAGTTTATGTCAGTGTTTGTTTGGTACTTTAAATACACAATGTACTTGGTAACGTCCATACAATTATTTAATGGTAACAGTTAAAGGAAATCAGAAGGAGTGACAATAAAAGTAGTAGTATTTCTTTTAACTAAATAAACCTTATGCCATTAGAAGTATTTACAACCTGCTTTCTTTTGTTTACGCTTTCTTCATTTATTTTATTGTTGTTTAAGAAACAGCAGAATAATCTTTTTTAAATTTGGCTTATAACAAAATTATTTCTTTTTAGTAAGAAACTTATTCATAATTATAAAGGACAAAATAATTTGAACTAAATTTTTCCTATGAAGACTTTTATAAGACCTGTGGAGAAAGGTTGTTTTTAACAAAAAGAGCTATAACCTGAGATTGTGACTTCATCACACAAAAAGAAGGGGAAAACTGTACCCCAAGTACTGTTTTATATCAAATAAGGATTGACAGCAGTGTTTTTATGCATCTGTTCTGCCCACATAAGAAGGCAGCTTCATCATCTGGATGTGTCCTGGGGCTGAAACTTTTTATAAATATGAGAACTTCTTTTTTTTTTTTAATGGCAAGTAGAATATGGTGTCCAGCTGTGGATTTGCTTATAAATTGTGTTTGCATTTTTTTTCCCTGGGCTTGTTTTATACACTATATGGCAATACGTTGTCATACAAATTCCATGATTAATGCTTATTTATGAAATCTTGTGTAAATATCGTAGAACTTAGTCAAACAGTCTGCAAGTTAAACAGTATTTTCCCCCTCTGAATATTGGAATAACATATCCCAGGGGAATAGTAGGTTGGATAGTTTATATTCTTTATCTATAGGAAAGTCCCATGTGTAGCGTTTTCCTCTTACTATTCTATATTATGTCATTCTTTTTCAATTTACTTTGCTGTGCAAGAAATCCAGTCTCAGATGTGTTCATCAGAAAAGCAGAGATAATTTAGGTGTGGAAATCATTCTTAAGTAAGAAGAGTAATTATTTCATATTTTATTTTTTTTCCCCATACAAAAATTTATACATACATTGTTATGTGACCCTAATTGCTCTCCCTATGCTGTGACAGCATACTCCTCCTTTCCACCCCTGATTCCCCATGTCCATTCAACCAGCTCCTAACCCTCTCTACCTTCCCATCTCATCTCCGGACAGAAGCTGCCCATTTAGTCTCTTGTATCTACTTGAGCAAGGAGGTACACTCCTCACGAGTATCACTTTATATCCCATAGTCCAGTCCAATCCCTGTCTGAAGAGTTGGCCTTGGAAATTGTTTTAGTTCTGGACTGATAGAGAATCCAGGGGCCGTGCTTTCCAGGCTTCCTCCAGTCTCAGTCAGACCATTAAGTCTGGTCTTCTGACTAGAATTTGAGTTCTGCACCCCACCTTTCTCCTGCTCCATCTGGGACTCTCTGTTGTGTTCCCTGTCAGGGCGATCATTGGTGGTAGCTGGTCACCATCTAGTTCTTCTGGTCTCAGGCTGATGAAGTCTCTGGTTTATGTGGCCCTTTCTGTGTCTTGGGCTACTACTTTCCTGTGTCTTTGGTGTTCTTTATTCCCCTTTACTCCAGGTGGTTGGGACTAATTGATGCATCTTAGATGGCTGCTTGCAAGCTTTTAAGACCACAGACACCACTCACCAAAGTAAGATGCAGAACCTTTGCTTAATAAGCTTTGTTATGCCAGTTGACCTAGATGTCCCCTGAAAGCATGGTCCTCAGACCCCTGCCCCTGCTACTCTGTCTCTCAAAGTGTTTGATTGTATTCAGGAAGCTTCTTAGCTTTGGTTTAGTCCAGTTGTGCTGACTTCCCCTGTAGTGTATGTTGTCCTTCCCTTCACCTAAGATAATTCTTATGTACTGTCTAGTAAGTAATTAACACTCACCCTCCCTCCCCACCCTCCCCACCCTTATAACCATCAAAGAAGATTTTCTTTTGTGTTTAAACCTTTCTTGAATTATTATAGTAGTGGTCTTATACAATATTTGTCCTTCTCTGACTGACTAAATTCATTCAGTGTAATGACCTCCAGCTTTCTCCAAGTTATGTTTCACGGCTTCATTGTTGTTCTTTATCATTGCGTAGTATTCCATTGTGTGGATATACCATAATTTGTTTATCTGTTCATCTGTTGATGGGAATCTAGGTTGCTTCCATCTTTTTGCCATTGTGAACAGTGCTGCAATGAACATGGCTGGGCATATATCTATTTGTGTGGTGGCTCTTATTTCTCTAGGATACGTAGCAAGGAGCGGGATAGCTGGATCCTACGGTACTTCTATTTGTAGCTTTTTAAGGGAGCACCAAATAGATTTCCAAAGTGGTTGTACCATTGGGTAGAATTGACATTTTCACAATGTTGAGTCTACCTATCCATGAGCAAGGTATATTTTTCCACTTACACAGGTCTCTTTTGGTTTCTTGCAGTAGTGTCTTGTAGTTTTCATTGTATAGGTCTTTTATGTCTCTGGTTAGATTTATTTCTAAGTATTTTATCTTCTTGGGGGCTATTGTTAATGGTATTGATTTGGTGATTTCCTCCTCGAGGTTCTCTTTGTTGGTGTAAAGGAATCCAACTGATTTTTATATGTTCATCTTGTATCCTGAAACTTTGCTGAAATCTTCTATTAGTTCGAGTAGTTTTCTTGTGGATTCTTTGGGGTTTTCTGTGTATAAGATCATATCATCTGCAAACAGAGATACACTGACTTCTTCCCTACCAATTTGGTTGCCCTTTATTTCTTTTTCTAGCTTAATTGCTCTGGCTAGGACCTCCAGCACAGTGTTGAAGAAGAGTGGTGATAAAGGGCATCTTTGTCTGGTTCCCGTTCTCAAGGGGAATGCTTTCAAAGTCTCTCCGTTTAGGATGGTGTTGGCTGTTGGCTTGGTATAAATGCCCTTAATTATATTGAGGAATTTCCCTTCTATTTTGTTGAGAGTTTTTACCATGAATAGGTGTTGGACTTTGTCAAATGCCTTTTCTGCATCGATTGATAAGATCATGTGGTTCTTGTCTTTTGTTTAATTCATGGGATGGATTACATTGTTTTTCTAATGTTGTACCATGCCTGCATACCTGCTATAAATCCCACTTGATCATGATGAATTATTTTTTTGATATGTTGCTGAATTCTGTTGGATAGAATTTTGCTAAGGATTTTTGCATCAATGTTCATGAGGGATATTAGTCTGTAATTTTGTTTTTTTGTGGTGTCTTTACCTGGTTTTGGTATCTGGGTTATGCTGGTTTCATCGAATGAGTTTGGGAGTATTCTATCCTTCTCTATGCTCTGAAATACCTTTAGTAGTAGTGGTGTTAACTCTTCTATGAAAGTTTGGTAGAATTCTACAGTGAAGCCATCCGGGCCAGGGCTTTTTTTTTGTTGGGAGTTTTTTAATTACCTTTTCAATCTCCTCTTTTGTTAAGGGTTTATTTAGTTATTCTGCCTCTGTTTGTGTTAGTTTAGGTGGGTAGTGAGTTGCTAGAAATTTGTCTATTTCCTCTAGGTTTTCAAATTTATTAGAGTACAATTTTTCATAGTATTCTGTTATGATTCTTTTAAGTTCAGTTGGGTCTGTTGTGATATCACCCATCTCATTTCTTATACAGGTTATTTGCTTCCTCTCCTGTTTTTCTTTTGTCAATTTGGCCAGTGGTTTATCAATTTTGTTGATCTTTTCAAAGAACCAGATTTTGGTCTCGTTAACTCTTTCCAGTGTTTTTCTATTCTCTATTTCATTTAATTCTGCTCTAATTCTTATTATTTCCTTTCTTCTGGCACATGAGAGCTTATTTTGCTGCTCTCTTTCTGCTTGTTCCAGTTGTAGGGTTAATGTTTTGATTATGACCCTTTCTTCTTTTTGGATGTGTGGATTTATTGCTATAAACTGACCTCTGAGCACTGCTTTTGCTGTGTCCCAAAGGTACTGGCAGGATGTGTTTTCATTCTTGTTGGACTCTATGAATTTCTTTATTCCATCCTTAATTTCTTCTATAACTCAGTAGTTTTTGAGCAAGGTGTTTTTCAATTTCCTTGTGTTTGGTTTTTTTCCTTGCTTTTTCTGTTGTTGATTTCTACTTTTATGGCTTTATGGTCAGAAAAGATGCTTTGCAATAGTGCGACGTTTTGGATTTTGCTAAGGCTTGCTTTATGGCTTAATATGTGGTCTGTTCTGGAGAATGTTCCATGTGCTTTGGAAAAGAAAGTATACTTGGCTGCTGTTGGGTGGAGTGTTTGGTATATGTGTATGAGATCAAGTTGGTTGATTGTAGCATTTAGATCTTCTGTGTCTTTATTGAGCTTTCTGGATGTCTTCTGTCCTTCACTGAAGGTGGTGTGTTCAAGTGTCCTGCTATTATTTTGGAGCGGTCTGTCTCTCTTTTCAGTGCTGTTAGAGTTTATTTTGTGTATTTTGGAGCCTTTTCGTTGCGTGCGTAAATATTTATTGTGGTTATGTCCTCCTGGTGTATTGACCCTTTAATCATTATATAGTGTCCTTCCTTATCCTTTATGGTGGATTTTACTTTAAAGTCTATTTTGTCAGAGATTAATATTGCCACTCCTGCTCTTTTTTGAGTGTTGTTTGCTTGATTTTTTTTTCCCATCCTTTGAGTTTTAGTTTGTTTGTGTCTTTAAGTCTAAGGTGTGTCTCTTGTAGGCAGCATACAGACAGATTGTGATTTTTTATCTAATCTGCCACTCTCTGTCTCTGTTGGTGCATTTAATCCATTTACATTCAGCATAATTATTGATAGGTACGAGTTTAGTGCTGTCATTGTGATGTCTTTTTCTGTGTGTTGTTGACAGTTTCTTTGTTCCACTTAATTTTCTGTGCTGAGTCGTTTTTCTTTAAGTATTTTCTTTTCATCTTTTTCATTGTTGTTGATTTTGTGTTTGCTGAGTCTTTTATATTTTTCTAGTTTTTGATTTTGACTTGTAGGATTGTTAGTTTCCTTTGTGATAACTTTAATATTTACCCCTTTTTTTAAGTGTATACCAGTCTTTTATTTCTTTATATTGCCTTGACTTCCTCTCCATATGAAAAGTCTATGTCTACATTTTTTAAGTCCCTCTTTTTTGTTTTAATATTGTCATCTTTTACATATTGACATCTGTTTCCCTATTTTCAATATTTTAGCTTGGATTTACTTTCGTGATTTCCCTTTCTGGGTTGCTATCTCATTGCTCTATCCTGTGTTCTAGTATTGGGTTGTTACCTGATGTTACTGATTTTCTAACTGGGGGACTCCATTTAGTATTTCTTGTAATTTTGGTTTGGTTTTTGCAGGTTCCCTAAACTTCTGTTTATCTGGAAATGACCTAATTTTGCCATCATATTTGAGAGACAGTGTTGCTGGGTGTATAATTCTTGGCTGACAGTGTTTTTACCTTCAAGGCTTTATGTATGTCATCCCATTGCCTTCTTGCCTGAATGTTTTCTGCTGAGTAGTCCAAGCTTATTCTTATTGACTCTCCTTTGTAGATGACTTTTCGTTGATCCCTAGCCTCTCAATATTCTCTTTATCTTTGGTTTTGGCAAGTTTGATTATAATATGTCTTAGTGACTTTCTTTTGGGGTCTACTGTACGTGGGATTCAATGAGCATCTTGGATAGATATCTTCTTAGCTCTCACAATATCAGGGAAGTTTTCTGCCAACAAATCTTCAACAATTCTCTCTGTATTTTCTGTTATCCCTCCCTGTTCTGGTACTCCAATCACTCGTAGGTTATTCCTCTTGATAGAGTCCCACATAATTCTTAGGGTTTCTTCATTTTTTAAAATCCATTTATCTGATTTTTTCCTCAAGCAAGTTGGTGTCAGGTGCTTTATCTTCTATCTAACTAATTCTGACTTCCATTGCCTCAATTCTCCTCCTTTCAGTTTCTACTGAGTTGTCTAATTCTGAAATTTTACTGTTAATCTTCTGGATTTCTGATTGCTGTCTCTCTATGGTTCTTGCAGCCTGTTAAATTTGTCATTATGCTCTTCTCTAATGTTTTTAATTTCCTCTGTTGCACATTCTGCCCTTTGCTTAATTTCTTTCCTAGTTTCTTGAAGAGTTCTGTATATTAATCTTTTGCATTCTGCCTCTGATAAACTTCCAAGAAATTATCCTTCTCTGGAAAATTTCTAGATACTTTATTTTGGGAGCTTCCTGAAGCCATCCTAGATTGCTTCTTTATGTGATTTGATACTGACTGTTGTCTCCGAACCATCAATAAGTTATTATATTTATTTATTTTATGTTTGCTTATTGTATGCTAGTTTCTAGTTTTGTTTTGATATGCCCACATACACTGCTCGTATGAGCTAGTTTGATTATTGGCACCTTTGAAGCTCTAGTGTCCTGTCACCAGGTGGTTAGATCTGTTGCCAGGTATGTGAGCTCTGGAGTCTGCCCACTCCTCCTGTATGCATTCAGCTCAGGGACCCAGGTAGAGAGCCACCAAGTGTGTGGTGTAGGCTCTCACTTACAGTCCTAGACAGGCATCAGTGATTGGTGTAGGCACAGGCATCTGTCTGCAGCAGGGGGACACACTGTGAGCGAGGCAGGGGGCTGACAGCCACCCCCGAGTGTCAAGGAGGAAGGTGTGTCTCTGTTCTGTAGAGCGTGTAGGTGGGTGGGTCTTGCCGCCAAACTATGAGCACCTAACGTTGTTTGCTGAAAGGACTGGGGGGCACCTCTTATTCATGGGCCTCTATTGCAGGTGGCTAGGTGGCGTGGGTGGAGCCACCAGTCCTCAGGCCCCTGATGTGGGTAGGTGAAGACCCTGCTTAATGGGCAGAGCAATGTCAAATGTCAAGAACCTGCCTCTTCACAGCTGAAACAGTTGAAGTTAGACTTGTGCTATATACCCTGTTGTACTGTGGTAATGCGGCTTGCGCTGTTGAGATGGGCCCACACAAGTCTCTACAGTGGGAAGGACACTCAAAGTCCTGGATCCCGTATGCCTGTGCCGAGACAAAGGAGCTGTGCCTACCCTGGGTTCCTGGCTTAGGGGAGCCGGCAGTTTATTTTTTCCTGTGTTAATTTCTTCACTCTCCAAGGCAGAGAGAATGGCTCCAGGCATGTGACGGATCCTACTTGTGGTCCAGGGGATTTGGCAATTGCTGAAGCTGGTCTGGGACCCGGTGCACAGCAGGGAGTGGGGAGGTAAATGGGAGAGAGGTTTTTCCCTAAGGGGGAAGTTTTTTATCTGTGCGGTAGGCCGTACTCAATTACTTGTCTTTTGCCGATCCAGAGCTACTTCTCACTGGTTCTGGGTGACCGTGTAGACTCTCTGGCGCTGGGTCTCTCCTGGTGCGGATAATGCACCTCTCGAGCACCACTGCTTGCCTGCCTCACATGTCACCCCAGAGCTGATCAGGCCCAAAGGGCTCAGGCTTTTGCCTGGTGAGATCTGGCAACTCCTCGCTGCTTCCGAACCATCTCTCCCTCCGCCTGCCGCTCAGTATGGTTCCTCAACTCTGCCTTTGATTTTCAGGGCTCCCAGATTTGCATATATAATCGAATCACTTATTTTTTTCAGGTCTTTGTTGTAAGAGGGTCCACCAGTAGCGTCTGACTTTTCCACCATCTTGGCCCCCCCCTCCTATTTTATATTTTATTAAATAATTATATTTACCTTGATGCATTTGAATTCTGATTTTGATCCTATCCTTTGTTTAGGAGGTGTTTCTTTGTATTTGTTCTGTTATTCATGTATTAAAATAACTCTATTGTCCCGTAATAAGCTGTGTTTATATTAGCATAATTTTCCAACAGAAATGACAGATTACTTATAAAATATCACAGTGTAAGCATGTGACAAATTTCAAGTGTAAATAAATTCATTATATCTATTTCAAAGTTGATGTATGATAAAATGCTTTAAATTTTAAGTTTATTATATAAATTATTTTTCTCTGTATTTCTCATGAGAATCATAGTGTCCGTATAATATGATCAGTGTTGCTTGGTAGATTCTTATTTCCTTGAACTTGTTTTAATTTTCTCATATTTAGTATTGAGTAGCAGTTGGAAGACTTGCTTTCCCGTTTGTTTTTTTTTTTCTTTTTTCCTTCTGCTTAGGTCCAGCTTTTATATGAACTAACTGACAGCATGAATAAGTTCTGGAATAACATTCAGAAGAGGGGCAATCTCAGTCTATCTTCAGCCTATTCAGAGACCATCGTAGGGGCTGTCCCGAGCTCTCCGGTTAGAAGTAGTGTAGGCACAGCTCCTCCAGATACCAGCACATGCAGCCCATCTGCTGACATTGGAACTACCACTGAGGTAAGTGTTTCTGAAAAATTCTATTACCAAATGAAGGGTGATATGTAATACAAAGAGTTCCATTTGATGATTGAGAATGATGATGACCTCACCTCTGTGGAAGCTGACAGGCTCAGAAGGCTCATGAGGAGCTGTGGTAGCAGTGACTGTGTACTGTGGTTCTTTGTAGGTCCAAGTATTTTATCATTTTCAGTTGGTAGTGGCGTACTTCAGGATATTGGGAGCTCTATGAAATGATAAAAACTGAGACACAGTGAAGATATGTTTCTTCAGAAGTATAGAAACTTAGAAACTGAGTGTAGGAAAAAAATTCTGTTCCCCTTGCCTCTAAGCCTATGCTCCTGTTTTGAATCAGGGTATTATTGTTATCTTCTAGATTACTGGTTCCTAGCCTCGTCAGACCCAATACCCTCTCCTCATATTCCCCACACTCGGCATAAAAAGTTTTTTTTTCCATTCTTAATACTCTAACGTCAGTAGGCATGACAGTGCTCCTTTTATATGATAAATATTGTATATTGCCCTCTTCTATTATTCCTGAATGAAAATGAAAAATAGTTTAACCTACATATGCATATAATTTCAAGAATATATAATATTCTAAATACAACTTAAAGGATAAATAAAAGGAAAGTAATTGAAGGTACGATAATATGTATTTCGTTATGAATATGTTCAGATGTGACTACATTAAAAGACATAATGAAATAGTCAGATACATACAATCACTGTGAATGTGACAGCTGCAGATAAATTTGTTCAGGTCTGTGTTAAATACCACAAGCAGTATTGCTGTTGGCAAATTACAAAATGGAGGACTGTGGTCAAGTGGAGAAGATGTTAATTTCTTTTGTTTTGTTGTTGTTGTTGTTAGGTGCCTTCGAGTTGATTCTGACTCATAGCTGCCCTGTGTATAACAGAATGAAACTGCCTGGTCCTGCGCCATTCTCACAATCCTTGTTATGCTTGAGCCCATTAGTGTAGCCACTTGAGTCAATCCATCTCGTTGAGGGTCTTCCTCTTTTTCACTGACCCTCTACTTTACCAAGCATGATGTCCTTCTGCAGGGACTGATCCCTCCTGATAACATGTCCAAAGTAGGTGAGACGTATTCTCGCCATCCTTGCTTCTAAGGAGCATTCTGGTTGTACTTCTTCCTAGACAGATTTGTTCGTTCTTTTGGCAGTCCATGGTAGATTCAGTATTCTTCGCCAACACCACAGTTCAAAGGCATCAGTTCTTCTCTGGTCTTCCTTATTCATTTTCCAGCTTTCACATGCATATGAGGTGACTGAAAACATCATAGCTTGGGTCAGGCGCACCTTAGTCTTCAAGGTGACATCTTTGCCTTTGAGCGCTTTAAAGACATCTTTTGCAGCAGTTTTGCCCAGTGCAATATGGTATGTGATTTTTTAACTGCTGCTTCCATGGGCATTGAGTCTGCCCACTCCTCCTGTATGGATTCAGCTCAGGGACCCAGGTAGATAGCCACCAAGTGTGTGGTGTAGGCTCTCACTTACAGTCCTAGACATGCGTCGGTGATTGGTGTAGGCACAGGCATCTGGCTGCAGCAGGGGGACACACTCTGAGCAAGGCAGGGGACCGATGGCCATGCCCGAGTGTCCAGGAGGAAGGCATGTCCCTGTTTCCTAAAGTGCATAGGTGGGTGGGTTTTGCATTGATTAGGTATCCAAGTGAAATGAAATCCTTGACAACTTCAATATTTTGGATCACTAATCAATATTTTGTCTGTTTATCATCATGTTGCTTATTGATCCAGTTGTGAGGATTTTTGTTTTATTTCAAGGTGTGTCAAAGAGCTAACTGGCGTCTCTGTTAAAATTAAAGCAAAGAGTTCTATTCATGGAATAGAGTGATCTGGATCAGGTAGCACTTTGTGAAAATTCACAAAGGTACTCCACCAAAAGGAATTTTTTATAGAATTTAAGTACAGAAAATTCAGGAACTTACAAGGAAAAATTCTGATTGGTTGACATTTATAAAATCATGCTTTAACAAACACCAGACAATTATGAGATCCCTTAAGCATTGTTTTGTTAATCATAAAGTTTGAGTCAGTTAACATCTTGTTAATTTATTAATTTTTTGGGAGCTAGCCTGAGTGTATATCCTTCCTGGGAGCATGCTGTGAGAGGAAGGGAAGGGAGCTCACAGGCTTCTTGAAGTATTCCAGCTAGCTAACGTTTGAAAGTGAGCTCAGAATGAGCAGTAAACAACAAAAATGGAGTCTGGTCTACGTCTTTGGCGGAAGCTTCTTCTTATGGCAAGCATCTAGATTTTTGGGGCTCCTTCACAGGTATAATTCATACTGCACACTGTAGTCTTTGATTTTCATTAGTAGGTACTTCTGGTCATCTTCACTTTCAGAAAGCAAGAAAGATTGTGTCATCTGCATATAGCCTTGGAGTTGCGATATTGAAGGACTCTATGGGTAAAATATTTAATGACAGAGGAAGCATCAGAAGAAGATAGAAGTAATACACAGCGTCACTGTACCAAAAAGAATTGGTCGACCTTCAGCCGTAGCATATGATTAAGAAGGTAGCATATGATTAAGAACCAATGATATTGAAGGAAGAAGTCCAAGGTGCACTGAAAGCATTGACGAAAAACAAGGCTTCAGAAATAGACAATACCAATTGAGATGTTTCAACAAACAGGTATAATACTGGAAGTGCTCATTCATCTATGCCAAGAAATTTGGAAGACAGATAGATATCTGACAGACTGAATGGAAGAGATCCATATTCGTGCCCATTCCAAAGAAAAGTGATCCAATAGAATACGTAAATTATTGAACAATATCATTAATATCACACACAAGTAAAATTTTGCTGAAGATAAAAACAGCTGCAACAGTACATCGACAATAAACTATCAGATATTCAAGCTGGATTCCTAAAGAAGATGTGGAATGAAGGATATCATTGCTGATGCAGATGGATCGTGGCTGAAAGCAGAGAATACGAGAAGGATGTTTACTTGTATTTTATTGACTACACAAAAGCATTAGACTTTGTGGATCATAACAAGTTATGAGTAATATTGCAAAGAATGAAATTTCCAGAACCCTTAATTGTGCTCACGTGGAACCTGTCCATAGGCCAAGAGGCAGTCGTTTGAACAGAACAAGGGCATACTGTGTGGTTTAAAATCAGGAAAGGTGTGCGTCAGGGTTGTATCCTTTCAGTCTGCATGCCGAGCTAATAATCTGAGAAGCTGGACTATATGAAGAAGAATGCCACATCAGGATTGGTGGAAGACTCATTAACAGCCTGCGATATGCAGATGACACTTGAGTTGATAAATTGCCAGACAAGGTGAGTACAAGTGAAATTGATAAATAAGATTAAATCTTAGAGGCATGTCAGTGGCAGAAAGGAAGAGTGTTCCATTAAACAGTTGTTTGCTGAGTATCGTGTTATCAGGATGAACATGACTTCCTATTTTGAAAATGTTCTTTTGGGACACTGCAAGTCCAGGAAAATTAGGGCTCATATAGAATGATCGTATATGTTGGTCGCATATCTAGGGACCACCATTCACCAAAGTGTACTGTATGAATGGTGCAGTCTAGAATTGTGCTATGTACAATGTATTTGTTAGGACGTGGTGGCCCTGGTGGGAGATACAATAGAGATGAACATGCTCTGCAGTTAGGGAAGAGGGATAAATTAATTCATTCTTTGGGATCTGTGGATATTTTGCCAAGGAAGTATCATTTGAGATGGCTCTTTAAAAATCTATGAGACATAGATAACATGCCTTGATTCCACAGTGGTTAAGCGCTGGGCTGCTAACCAAGGGGTCGATGGTTCGCACCCACCAGCCACTGCGTGGGAGGAAGATGTGGCAGTCTGCTTTAGTAAAGATTTACAGCCTTGGAAACCCTATAGGGAAGTTCTTCTCTGATCGTTAAGGTCGCTGTGAATCGGAATTGACTTGACGGCAATAGGTTTTTTAACAATTTTGTTTTACTAGGTTTATAATAAATATGATAGACTAGATGAACGGTGTCGCTATTAGCCAAAATGAGGAAGTTAAGAGAGAGGTTAAGAAATGGATACATTTTGCTCAATGAAAAATAAATTTTTTTTAATAAAAATTAGTTCCTTACATGACTGTAATTAATTTGAAATTAGAATATTGATCATTATCTCTGATAGGTTTATAAAGTTAAAAAATGAAAATGGTCGTAGTTTTGTGCTAGCTGTGAATTTAACCTGATCTTTATGGCAAAATTCTAAAACTGAAAGCATCTTAATGCAAAGATTAATAAATTGATATTCAACGAAGAGCAAGTAAAACAGCTCACAGAATGCAACATTAGGCTAAAGGGGGTGGCAACTCAACTATTTTCAAAATGTACCCCCTTCTCTTGTTTACAATGTGTAGTCAAGAAAGGAAGAGGGGGATTACTAGTAGTCCAATATGGATTTGAATGCCACAATCACTTGGGAAGCTTGTTCCCTGAGAAGTATCTTAAAATCCTGATCAATATGGAGGCTTTGATACAGCTTTACCATACAACTTAGGAGGTGTTTATGTATGGTATATTTCATATTTAGTTTTCTCCTCTTGCACTTAAAATATTTATAGGGAGATCAAGGTTAACTATGTATGCGTATGAGTCTAAATTTACATCTTTGAGAATTAGCCAGGTAGTGATGACATCAGAAAACATAGTCATTGATTTCCCCTGTGTGTATGAATGCTTCATCTGTGAGTCAGCCTTTGATTGTTTAATTCATCCAGAAACCAAAATTTGTGCCCAGACTTGAATTTCTCATTTCCCTTGTTTATAGTGCTGCTAGAACTGTGCATAATGACCATTCTAATTTTCATTCTTTTCGTTTGGGTTTTTACATGGTAGATTGTGTTACTGTGATTCTTTGAAATCCCATTGTAAATATTTTTTGTAATTTTGATCAATTTACTTGTATATTTAAATGTGTTACCTGCTGGATAGAAATAAAACCTTGCTCTCTCATTGGAGACGTTACTGAATAAATGGGCCTAGGGAGGACTTCTACAATAGGGAGAGTATATAAGTACATTTCGTTTTAATTCATTTCCAAACCTTTATACTTTTTTGGACATGGGATTACTAAATTTTTTGGACATGGCATTAGTAAAAAGCTATAGCAGCTCTTTGCTACTGTTAGTAATCATTGTACCAATAATGTTTTGATTGTAGGACAATTGTCCATTAGCAACACTGTCATGTAAACAACAAAGTTATCTGTTTAGGGATTTAAATATACAGTATATGTGTTATGGCTAGTTATAGCAGTGCTTCCCAACCTTTTTCATGTCATTGCATATATAGAGAATTGTATTTGTGTGGCACACTGGCATAATCAAAAAAAGCTGTGAGGCTCTGGAGACTCCATTCACCTCAGACCCCACCAAAGGCTCTGTGGACCATCTCAGTATAATGGTGAGATAATGATGGCATCCTGTGGTGTCTTAGCACAGTAGTCAGGAAGCTCTGAGTTATAGTACTTCTTTGACAAATATATTCTGAATATTTTCATTGCCCCAGTAACAGAGTGTTGATGAGGTTAAAATGAAACTGTTTCTAGACAATCAGGTAAGAAAAGAAATAAAAGGAAGAAAAGAAGTTAATCTGTCTCTGTTTGCAGATGACATGATCTTGTATATAGAAAATACTAAGATTCCACTAAAAAACTACTAAAACTAATAACTTCAGCAGGGTTGTAGGATGCAAGATCAATATACGAAAATATACTGTATTTTATATGCTTGCAATGAACTATCCAAAAATGAAACTAAGAAAACAATGGTAGCATCAAAAAAAAAAAAAAAAAAAAACTAGGAATAAAAATAAGGAATTGCAATACTTATACACTGAAAACTAGAAGCCATTGTTAAAAGAAATTAAAGAAGACTTAAACAAATAGGAACATACCCTGTTTTCATTGATTGGAAGACTTACTATTGGCAAGATGGCAGTATTCCTCAGAATAGTCTTACAGAGTCAGTGCATTTCCTATCAGAATCTCAGTGGGCTTTTTTCAGAAATTGCCAAAGTGATTCTCAAATATATGTGGAAATTCAAAAGAGACAGAATAGCCAGAACAATTTTGAAAAGTACCAAGTTGGAGGACTCTCACATTTCCTAATTTCAAAACTTAACTTTAAAGCTGCAGTAAACAAAACCGTGTGGTACTGGCAGAAGGATAAACATACAAACCAATGAAATAGAATTGAGAGTCCAGAAATAAATCCATATATTTATGGTCAATTGATTTTTAAAAAAAAAAATTTAGTGTGGTAAGATATATATAACAAGACATTTGTCATTTTAATCATTTTTAAGTATAGAATTCAGTGACGTTAATTACATTCACCGTGTTGTGCAACTGTTACCACTCTTCATTTCCAAATATTTTTGTCATCTTTAACGGTCAGTAACCCTTAAGCAATAACTCCCCATTGCTTCTACTACCAGCCCCTGGTAACCTCTAGTAAACTTTTATCTTTATGTATTTATGTATTTTTCCTTTGTTTTCTGACTTATTTCATTCAGCATAATATTTTCAAGGTTCATCTTGTTAACATGATTCAGAATTTAATTTCTCTTTATGGCTTAATAATATTCCATTTTATGGATGTACCACATTTACGGTCAATTGATTTTGACAGGGGTGCCAAGACAGTTTAATGGGGGAAAACAGTAGTCATTTCAACAGTGGTGCTGGGGCAACTAGATATCCACAGGAATGGAGAGTAACTGTTAATGGGTTCCAGTTGCCATCGAGTCAATTCCATCATGCTTGTTTTACAGTCCTTTCAGATTTTTTTCTTAACTCCAATAGTTGGGGATGTTAATTCTTCTGTTAGTTGTATCTGCTGACTTACCCTGTTTCATGGTTTATTTTCTCATGTGGTTTGTAATTTTTTTGTGAGCTTATCTTCAAAAGTTTACTTTTTTTATGGGACTCTTACGAGCCGTCTTGGGTGTTGGTCCTTAAAGAGCAGTTTTACGTTTGCTTGTGCCAGAGCCCAAGAGATTTCATGGAATCTAGAACAGTTTTTAGATTCATTTATTGACAATGGCCTTACCGTGAAAAATAGTACATATATACATCTTACGCTAATCAGTAAAACAGACCTAGAGTTTTAGTTTTCTATGAATGCTTTTTTCATGCCCTATTCCACCTCTCCTCTGTCTTCCATGTGGAAAACTTCCGTGAGACTTATTCAGCCTGGTGAAGCCTAGTGTCTAGTGTCTCGTGTCTCTTTTGCTAAAGAAACATCTCTTTTTGGCTCCAAGCTTTATGAAGTCAGGCTCTGTGCTCCCCAGCTCAGGCTGTAGACCACATGTCCTGCCCCCAAATGAATGTTAAAATGTCAGTACCAACCTGATGTGTTATTTGATTTTGAGATTTTTAGATACCACCATGGACTCAGTTCCCACTCACTACTCTCTAGTTTAATGTTTCCTCTTTATTTCTGATACTTGGATATTTGCCTTTATTTCAGTTTTGGCTATTGTATTAGTCAGAGTTCAGACAGGAAAAGGATGGCACTCTCAAATTGGGCACTTTTAGGAGAGATTTTTGTAAAAAGACAGAAATGTTGACTAGGAAGGGAAGCCATAAGAGAAAGTGCAGTAACCTGGAGCTAGTAGCATTAGAGTGATATTACTAGCAATAGGCTTTAACAGTAGGAGGGAAAGGTTTTTCAGAACAGGAATAAATACCCTGACCTCATTCTCCGCTCTCTCCCCCATCTCCTGCCAGTGTTCTTCATTGGTGAACCCAACCAGAAGCCAGAGGACAAGGGAATTCATCGATATTTTCCATATAGGTTAGCCTCCCAGGCAGAGTCAGGGTGGGTGAAGAGTGGAGAATAGATCTAGTAGACCAAAGAGGACACATACAGTACCTATATATTAAAACTATTTCTTGTTGTATTTTACCTAGAATTTATATGTTTTTGTAGTGGAAATGGGAAATGTTCATTTCAGCTTAGTCTGCCATGTTGCTTGAAGTCTACGTATCTTTAAAATTTCTTTACCATCATTGAGTACTGAGAACTGGTCTTTTGTATTTTTGTTCTTCTCACTATGCTTTATAAGTAGTATATTTAGGTACTCAATATAATTAATTAATTTTTACTGAAATAGTTTTGTCCTGAAGAAATTATATGTGGCGTATATGACATATGCCTGACAAACCATTTCAAAACTAATGTAATACCAGAAATGCCGTTTCATTTTTTCAACCTGTTGGGTATGTTGATGAGTGAGTTATTTAGTATAAAAAACTAGTGGGGAGGGAAAAAGAAAATGAATCCAAGAATCTTTAAATGTACTTTATTCAGTAATGATTTTCTGACCCAGAGGAGCACATTTCTGTCATCATAATGTGATTTGTTCAGTTGTAGAATGGATGGTCTAGAATTATAGTAACACTTAATATTAGCTCTAAAAGTGGTCAAGCATATTTCAAAGTTTTGGCAAAGAAAGGGGGCACCAAAGCAAAAAAAGGGAAAATTAGAGTAGTGTGTTTAGTTTCCTTAGTAACCTTTCAAACAGAAAAATAGAAATGTTAGTAATTTATTTTCTCCAAGGTGTACTTTTTTTTTGCTCCTGGGGAATACTAGCTAAACTGTGTCTTCTACTTCCATTGGCTTCCTCTGACTTTGGCATAGTATTTTTGCAGAGCTTGACGAGTGAGCAAAGATCTTTCTCTTAATTCCATCAACTTATAACCGTATTATTGAAAGGAATTGTAGGGGAGATCAGTTAGACCAGTATCTTCATTTTATGTTTAGAAACTGAAGCACAATGTATCAGAGTTAGTGTTATACAAAGTAGGGTCTGGGCCAACTCATCATAGTGTGATTCTAAGTTGATGGCATCTATGGGAGGGACTTTGGAATCAGACAACTTGGGTTTTAATTTTATCTCCGCAATTTATAAGCACATTATTTAACCTCTATTAATACCCATTTCGGAGTGTTAGTACAAATATTAAATAAATGAATTTATGTATAGTTTGTCCATACACTCTGCCTTCCCTCCTGCACAATTATTGAACTCTTCCTGCTCCACCTTCCCCATGCACATGTTCACACATATGTGCACTGGATGTCTTTCCTTCTCATCTACTTAAAAACTTTGCTCCTACAATTGACCCCTCTCTGTCTTTTATCTTCAGTTTTTCTTTCTCTACTTGATCATTCTTATAAGGACACAAATATGCTTTAAAGAATCCTTCCTTAATCCCACGTACCCCTATACCTACTGCCTCATTTTTCCACCTCTCCTTTATAGCATTACTACTTGAAATAGTTGCTGTACACGTTTTCTCCGCTTCCTTACCTCTAGTTCTTGAACCCATTCAAATTAGGCTCCTCCTTCCTGTCATCACTGCTGAAGCAATAACTTGTTTGATTATTAATTACCTTCATGTTGCCAAATCCAGTGGTCCATTCTTAGCCCTCTTTTTTACTCAGTCTCTCAGCGGTATCTAATACAACTCATCTACTCATTCTTGGCATATTTTTTTGATTGACTTCCAATTCTCTCCTGTGTTACTGGCTGTGCTTCCGTATTTCATTTTGCTGGTTCGTTTTAATTCTTCCCAGCCTCTAAAAGTTGGTGTTTTCCAGAACTCTATTTTTATACCTCCTTTCTATAGGTTGAACCGTATGAAATTGCTGATACTCGACCATTTCATATGGCTTGACCTAATATATTTGTTCTCCCCTAGGTGATGTCATCCATTCCTTTGGTTTTATAAATATTTCTATGCTAATGACTTCCAAATTTATATCCTTCCTGCAGACATCTTTCCTGAGGTCCAAACTCCAAATAGGTAACCTATAGAATACCTGACATCTCTGATAGAAAGTCTAAAATACCTTACAAAACTGAATCTGTCCAAAAAAGAACTCTTAATCTTTACTCTTGTCCTTTCCCTGAACCTGTACCATCTCCAGTCTTCCCCATCTTTATTTCTGATACCTGGAGTTTTGCCTTTATTTCAAATTTGGCTATTCTATTAGTCAGAGTCCAGGCAGGAAAAAAAGATGGCACTGTCTAATTGAGTACCTTTAGGGGCATTTAATCAAACAACAAAGTTGTTGACTAGGAAGGGAAACCATAAGAGAAAATGTAGTAACTGGAGCTAGTAACATTGGGGTGCTGTTACTACCAATATGCTTAAACAGTAGGAGGGAAAGGTTTTCAGAACAGGAATAATACCCTGATCTCATCCTCCTCCCTCTCTCCTGTCTTCTGCCAGTGTTCTTCATTGCCTGATCCCAACCAGAATGTTCCATTTATTCATTCATTTATTTAGGCCAAAACCTAACTCATCTTTCGTATTAGTTTTTGTCAGTCTTTTTTTAATTTTAGCCACTCTGGTTGGGTATATAGGGGTATATCATAGATGTTTTTCTTTGCATTTCCCCGATTACTAAGGAGGCTAAACACCTTTTCCCACATGTTTGTTGTTCATTTAGAGATCTTCTATTGTGAAGTGTTTACATCTCTAGCCCTTTTTAAAAAATTTGGTTGCCTTTTTATTATTAATTTGGAAGAATTATTTATTTTGGATAAAAGCCCTTTCACACACTTATGTGTTACAGATGTCTTCTTCTAATCTGTGGTTTGCATTTTATTTGCTTAATGGTAACTTTTGGTAAGTAGAACTCTTAATTTCATTTTCATCAAAGTTAGTTTTTCCTTTATAGTTTATATTTTGTTGTAGTTTTTTTAGGATTTTATAATCTATTTAAGAATCTTTCCCTATATTAAGGTCATAAAATATTCTTTTACTTTATCTTCAAGAAAATTACAGTATTATTGTTTCCATTTAGATCTACAGTCCATCTAGAATTGATTTTTTAAGATTGTGTAAAGTTGTTAGGTGCCATCGAGTTAATTCTCAAGCAAACCCATGTGGCAGAGTAGAACTGCCCCATAGAGTTTCATAGGATGTAATCTTTATGGGAGCAGATTTCCAGATCTCTTCCTCTGCAGAGCCATTGAGTGAGTTTGAACTGCTTGTCTTTCTGTTAGCTGCTGAGCATTTAACTGTTGTTGCAAGACCTATATCTGCTCCTAAATTATGACAGAAGTAGCAGTTCAGAGCAGCAGGGAAAGTCTTTTTCAATAATAATACTGGGCCAACTGGCCATCTTTAGGAAAAAATTTAACGGTGCCTACTTTATATGGTATAGCTCTGAAGTGCTACCTTTGTCGTAATTTAAGAGCCTGTATAGGTCTATTTATGTTTTTGTGCCAGTATCACTTAATTAGCTCTTAATTACTGTAACTGTATCATTGTTCTTGATATTTGATTAACTAAGTCTGTCCATCATGTTCTTTTTCTTTCAGAGTAACTTGGCTATTCTTGGTGCCTTTCCTGTTTTATCTAAATTTACAAATCAGCATGCTAATGTCCATAAAATACTAAATTTTTATTGACATTACTTTGAATCTATAGATAAATTTAGGGTGAATTTACCTGTTTGTAATACTGAATCTTTTAGTCTATAATAGTGTATTTTTCTATTTATTTAAATCACTTTTACTTCTAGTGAAGTTTCTACTTTTCTTTGTAGAGGTCTTGTCCAATTTTTATTAGATTTATTCTGTGATTTTTTTTTTTAACTGAGAGTGTGATTCCTAATATTTTGTTTAAAATTTTTATATCTGTATTCATGAGTGATACTGGCGTTTAATTTTTCTTTCTGATAATATCCCTGTCATAATTGGGTGTCAAGGTTATACTCATATAAAATGAGGTAGAAGTGTTTCCTTTTATTGTATTCTCTGGAATAGTATGTGTAAGATTGGTTTTTGTTTTGTTTTGTTTTTTTTCCCTTAAATATTTGGAAAAATCAAAGAGGTTCTCTGGTTTGCTCCTTTCTAGCACCATCCTTTTTTTATTTGAACTATTATTGTATTTTTTCGCAAATAATGCACCAATGTAAAGAAAATGCCCAAACATATAATGTAATGCACATAGCGCACCTGGGAAGATAATACACGAGGGGGTTGAGTGGTTGTCCAAAAAAACGTGTAACACACATGTTATTTGTGTAGAAATATGATAGTTGTCACTGGAATTGGGTTGAAATTGATTTAGAAACAAGAGCAATTGCTTTAAGTTCCCTCTTTTCCTTATATTTCTGTGCTGTATTATTAATATTCTCATTTTAGCCAAGACTCTAAATTCTGCTATTCATGTATAAATCTTTACAATCACTATATATTATTCAATCACAATATATATATTCCCATGATAATCAATCCTAGTTGGTTGTTAGGTGCCATAACAATCTTAATTGTTAGGAACTTAGGATAATCCTTACTGAAAGAGCATTTCACTATAACACATACCTCATCAAAAGTGGGGAGGTTTTAATTTAGGAATTACTTGGGTACATAAGTTTTTAGTTGGTCTTAGAAGAGAGAGAGAATGAAATGGTAAAGAATTAACAGACAAGGATATTAATTTAAGTATTTTAAAGGGAAACACAGGCATTATATAATTATGTTCATTAAAATTTTTTTTTCACGCTATTGTGCTTAAATAGGACAGCCCATTGATAAAAGCTACCTTAAAAAGCACTAACGTTTTGATGGTTACGATTCATGACAAGTAAACAAACCAAATACACACACACACACAAATACATGCATTTTCATATACTTTTCTTACAGGATAAATTCATAATCTACAGGTTTCTCAGAAGATACTAATATAAAATGATATTTTGGACTTCGATTCTTAGTAGTTTCAGAAAAAGTGATCTAGAAAGGACAGTTACTATGGAATGGCTATATTATTTTGATGAAATGAAACACCTCTAACTCAGTTGTGATATTATGCAAACCATTTAGTGGTTTTTTTTTTTTTTTTAATATTATCTTTCTTGTATGTATGTGTGATATTTTTAATGCTATCCTTTTCAAAGCAGTGATTAAGGAATAATTATAAACCTTTAGAAAAAATCTAAAATGCTGAGTGAATTCATCAATATTGATTTACAGCTCTCCTTCAGGTAAAAATTGATTATTTTAATCTCCCAGTATTTAAAAGCTTAGTTCATGACAAAATTTGACTTGCACTGCTTATTGATCCAGGAATTAATACTGCTTTATTAACAGCTGAGTTCTTTAAAAAAAAAAAAAAAAATCCATCACAAACTGGTTCATTTCTTAATTCCAATAATTGTTTAAAATGCTTTGATTTTCAATTGAATAAAAAGTTAGTATTGGACTGAAAAGTTACTTAGCACAAACGATTATATAGTAAAACTGTTGGCAATTTTCCCATTGCATTCAAATACTGTTAACGTACTCTTCTAAGCAGTAACCTATCTCAGGTTGTTATTATGAACAACCCTTTAGATAGTATGTTTAGTTTGAACTTTTTCCTCAAATGCTATTTTAAGAATATTTCATAATTATTCTAAATCTCCTCCTGAAAATAGACTTATTTCATTTAATATTTACGTGAATTATGTATCAGGGGATCACTTTGAAATTTCGGTTTTGATTTTGTTTGTTTCTAACTAAAATTTTTCATTCAAAACAGTTCATTAAAAATTTTTAAATTTTTTTCTATTTAGAGTATTGTTTTTCTTGCTAAATTGAGTCAAATTTATTATTTTTAAATTCTTTCAATTATAGAGACCTTACTATGAGTGAATCTAGTTTTATAGAAACATACTCTAACAATTTTTTGTATTAAATAGAAAAAAGTATTTGTTTATGTGATCCTCGGTTGATTTATACTTTAAACTATGAGTAATTCTTTTCATGCTGACGTGTTGATATTGAGCACGGTCCTTGTAGGCAAATACAGCTCTAGCTTCCTGAATTTCAATCTGAGTGATGGTGGAGGGGGAGATATGAGTGAGAGACCTAAGTACTGAGCTTAAAAATAGTTAATAATTTTTCCCACCCTTGCAATGAAATAGTGAGAGCAAAGGTAATGGAGACCACAGCAGGCCACTTGTTACTGTTGACTTATAGTGCAAACAGTGGTGAAAGTGTTTAGCCCTTGGGGAAGTTTTGCGATTGAACAAAAATGCGGGAGTTATTTTGATAAGGGAGAGTAGTAACATGGCCAAAACTATGATCATCCCTGAGCTCTGAAGCAGGCCAAGAATGAGGGGCTCAAGTATTTGCTTTTCCTGATGAACAAAGATATATTCAGCTAGAAAAATAAACTCAGTATTTTGGTCAGTTTGCAACAAAATGGTGAAAGAAACTGTATATTTTAGGACTTGGCGTGAGGTGGTGTGGGAAAATAGTTCAGCATCTCTGCTTCTGGCTCTATTTCTGCTGTAGATTTGGAAACAGCAGAATATTAATGCATAAACTATATTGTCTTCAGGTTTAAATCTATAATTTTATGTCATAGTAAATCACAGGACACTATTGCTTTGCTGTACTTGATGCCCAAGTGTTTTAACAATAAACACTTGGCCTATTGTTTTGTAGAAATATTTCTCATTTGGTGTCTCCTTCTAGAGATTCAGGAAAATTGAATTTTCTTCTGATTGAAAGATAGCTTCAAGGTAGCTTCCTAAAGGAACTGCATATACCCTTATCTGTGGTAATGAGAGCAGGGTATTTGCTTTGGTTTTATATGGGATTTTTTTACTTACCTTTCCTGTTGTTAGGTGTCAAGCTAATGGCTCGTTCTGCTCTGAGAATTTATCCATAAAGAAAAACATACTGACCATGTTATGTTGTCTTCTTTTGAATTTTAAGGGATGTTTTGTTCTGGCTGTTGACTACTGGTCGTGAGTGCTTAGCATAGGAAAGTAACATGCTGTTAATCTCTTTACATACATGTTCTAATTTAATCTTAACAACAACTCTAAGAGATCAATAGCATTATAGTAACCATTCTGCAGAGGAGGAAAAAAATCAGTTGCCTAAAATCACTTCTGTAGTGTCAGTTATCCTTAACCTTATATCATACAGCCTGCCAAATTAAGTATATATAACTAATGTTTAAATGTATATACACACATCTTTTAAACAAATAAGCATTTTGTTGTGTGTTTGATTAGTTCCCAGAGTTTAGGTTCCCAAGTTTTCTTTGTAGGTGTTAAATGGACAGCAAAGTTCGGGCTTTTTAAAGCCCAAATACTTGGTAGCTAACCCTAAAAACAAACAACAAACAAACAAAAAAACAGAAAGTTTATCAGTGAGTGGTCACTGTCTCTGGCACCATCTCCTTCTCCTTTTGAGACTGGAGCTACACAACTCCAAACTAGGGTTTATTTTCTTCAGAGCCAGTAAGTTCCTGAAAAGACTAAAAACAAACAAACTTTTGACAGCAGATACGTTAGCTCCAAATTTAGAACCTTGTACGTATCCAGAGTTCAGTAGATACTGTTGAATTGAATAAGCTCACCCCCCCCCCAATACCTCTAGTTAAGAGATGTTTAGCCATATAAAACATTTAAAAATCTATTGTCAAATCTAGTAATTTTTGTAACATCTTCATATATTTAAATATACGAGGCATGGTGAATGTTTTGCTGATTTTAAAACTAACCTAACGACTTTGGTATGGTTACTCTAGATTCATGCATAAATACTCTATAGCAGGGGTGAAAAAAAAAATTTTCTGTAAAGGGCTAAATAGTAAATTTTTAAGCTTTGTGGGGTCATAGTATCTCTGTGGCAACTTCTCATGTCTGCTGAAAAGCAGCCATAAACAATATGTAAATGAATGGGTGTGACTATGATCTACTAAAACTTTATTTACAAAAACAGCTGGATTTGTCTGTTGGCTGTAGCTTACAGGCCCTGCTCTGTAAGGAAATACTCATTGCTATGATCCTAACTTGTTCTGGATCCTTACATACTTTTAGGGAAAATTGGAATGACATGCATGCACATTGTAGCTATAAAACCTGTTTGGTTAGTTTATGTTTATATTGATTAGCTTATGATGTGAGAAAGTTACAAGTAATAATTGCAGATTTTAAGTTATAATTTTTTTCCTAAATTATATTTACTTAAGTTACAAAGTGCTTTGTTCTTTTTTTCCTTACCCCAGGGAGATTCTGTACAAGCAGGTGATGACTCACCATTCTCAGATTCTGTCACCTTGGAACAAACCATAAGTAACATTGGTGGATCCAGTGGACGCGTTAGTCTGTGGATGCAGTGGGTGCTCCCCAAAATTACTATAAAGCTTTTTGCTCCCGATCCTGAAAATAAAGGCACAGGTACAGGACTACTTTTCTTCTCACTTGAGAAGATCCAATATTAAGCACTGTTTCTAGAGGAAATAGTAGATTTGGCTTTACTTGTTATTGTCATTTATAATTAAATAAACATTAGATCTAATTCAAGTGATAGCTACTAGAAAAACTGATATGTTGAATCTTGCCAGTATTTAGAGTTTATGTCTTTCTGTGCACATATTCTCTTTGACTTTGTGATATCTAAATTTTGTCTTGTTTTTATTAAAGTTCACTCCAAAGACCATGAGGTTAGTTTTCACAGATTATCATATTGATGCATTATATCAGTCACTACGTGTATTGCAGAGATCTCCACTGATATCAGAGTATTGCACTTCAGACATGCACTGGGATTTCTACTTTCTTGAAAAAGGTGTCCTAACTTTATTGTGAGAGCTGTATTGATGTTAATGTTCGCTTATTATTGTGGAAGCTTGTGTGGTTAGTGAACAGATCTCAATGCCCCCATAGATGCCCAGCATGTATATGTGAAAGTGAAATGTAAAAGAGAAAATGTTAATATTGATTGTGATAGTAATGTTTACTTATTCCAGAGGTCTGTATGGTTAGTGAACTAGAAGATCTCAGTGCTTCCGTAGATGTCCAGGATGTATATACCAAGGTGAAATGTAAAATAGAGAGCTTCAATGTTGATCACTACAGATGCAGGTAAATAATAAACAATGAATAAGGTAAAAGCTGTATTTTTCAACAAAGTCAGTATAAGAATTTTTTATTTTAATTTGGCTCACTATTAAAAAATAAAAACTATACTTTTTCCAAAAGATGGTTTTTAAGAAGATAAATTGGTTAGTTTTACTTAGCTTTCATTTATATACGGAATATTAAAAAGTTTTGTTGTATAAGGTGGTAAATATGTTCATAAATATCTGCATCGCAATATTAAATGAAATACACTGCTTTTTCTAATCATCTCACGCAGTTTATTATGTATGTTGTATTTTTGTTAAGATGCCAGGAACACAGTTTTAGCTGTATACTTCCCATTCATTCCCTATGTTAGTGCTAGTCATACACTGAAAATGGAGCTGCATCTCATGTCTCTTAGCACTTTGAAGACTCTTTTAATATCTGACAAATGATTACTATACATGTGGTGGGTGTTCCTAGAGCCATATCATTCCTTCCGTAATGAATTTCTATCAAAAGTATGAGTATATACAAGGATGATTTGTTTGTAATAATAAATAATGGTAGCAAAAATGTGAAGTTTTAGATATTTTCACAAACCCTGTAACAGTTTTGTTATTAATTTTCCCAAATAAAAATTTTAAAAAAAATTCTTGCTATATAATAGTACCTGGTGTTTAATTTAAAATATAATTCACATACCATAAAATTCACAAATGCTTTTTTTTTAAATTATTTTTTAAAAACCATAATATTTTTAATTTCACATTACTTTGGCTTAAAAATACACTTAAAATCCATTTCTTTCTCGATTCATTATATTTACCCATTCAGCAGTTATTTATTGAGTGCTTGCAGAAACACATATGTATTTCTGTGTACATATTACATGCACTAAAAAATCTTTTTTATTTAACAAGATTCTAATTCTTCATTAAAGACATTTCGGTTTTTATCTTTCATCACATATATCATATTGCTTATGTTAATAACTACCAAATCTGTCATAGCTGAAATATTATTTCATAATTGTGAAATACAAAATGTTTTGCTGGATTTATATTAAGGCCTGTTACAGTAGTATTATCTTACCAAACAAATGAGAAATTATTTTTGTTGTATTAACAGCAAATGATTAATTCGCTTTTAATAATGTATTGTTTAGCTCTTTAGTTGTTTTCTAATGGTATATATCTATATCAAAATAATCATTGCAAGTGATTTGTCAGTATAATATTGTAGTTGCAGTAATTTCTTGATGATGTGAATATTATAATCTATATTCTAGTTCACTGTTGATTTTGTGGTTAAATTTATATAATATTTTAAATAGTTAAGTTTATTTATTCATTCATTTAATCAAAATGTTTATTGAATGTCTATTATGTGCCAAGCCCTCTGCTAAGCACTGGGATATAGTGTTTAACAAAAATAGACTTAGATCCTGCCATCACAGACCTTATTGCTTAGTGAGGGAGGTAGAAATAAATAACTAACCAAATAAATGTACACTTTAGTGTTGGTACAAATGCTTCTGTGCAGAACTGCCATGGTGTGGTGCTAATGTAAATTGTTCTGTTGATTGCATTGTGAAATCCACGTTTAGTTCAGGATAGTGTTGTTTACATTGTAACTATTTGAAATAGTTATATATGCTCAATTTTTTAACTCAGAAAAATTGAAGAGAACAGATAAGGTGAATTTATGTTTTCCAGGCCAGGGGAAGGTTGGCAGTCAGGACATTTTGAAGGAGTATTTCTACAGTGCAAAGAAAAACCTGTGGTGAGACTCATTTAGTAATTATGATTTTTGAAAATATATGATAAAACTGTTTCTCTTTGTTCTTTCATGTAATAGGACTAATGGTTACAAGAATTAGAGCTCAGAGTAAATTCTTTTTGACCTATTCCTCCAAATTGCATTACATTTTAAACTATTTAAGTTGCTCATGTTTTGTAACCATCTTCCTGTTATAGAAATTAAGCAAATTTATCAAAAAAGCAAAGGTAGGATTGCTTTATTAATATACAGTACAATTAATGTACTATTTTGTTGACTTTTGGGAAGTGGTTCCCATTTCGTAACTGAGTTCATGCTGGATTTTTCTTTACCATAAGCTAAAAGTGGTGATTTGACACTAAAAACAATTCTTTTTTGTTTAGTCCCATTAACAATGCTTTTGCAGAAGATGGACCAGATGGAGGCCATACCCTACCAGGGGCTCAAACCTAAGCCTATGGAAAATTAAGCAGAATTAAAAACTATCCAGATTTTTTTGCTTATGGCTTTTATTGCTTTTGTCTTTTCAACCTTCCTTGCTCCTGTCTATCACCTCAAGCCTTGGGGAAGAGTGTTGGTCTTTGGGGCAATGTGGAGGTGTCTTCCTTTCCTGTACTGACAAGCTGAACAGACGCACTTTGTTGGTTCGACCCATCAGCAAGCAGGACCCTTTCAGTAATTGCTCTGGCTTCTTTCCTTCTGTAAGAAATCATTTTTAAATTATGCTACCAAACTTCCATTAACAAGAACCCAGAGAAGAAATTTGAACTATCCGTAGAGTCAACTCTTGGTTTTCTCATGCTGTGTCATCCACTTTGTAAATTAACTGTAATGTATTTTTAAATCATAGACCTATTTTCCACTATAATTTGTTCGTGGGTCACTTATGCATGCTGTTTGTCACTGTTTTTGTAAATATGAACTAATTTTACAATCAGCATAACAAAATCAAATTAGGACATTAAATATAATGTCTTTTTTATATTGTGCATTTATTGAACGATCAAGAGTTGACAGTACTGCTTTTATTTATTTTTTATGGTTCTTATTGAGATTGCTTTTTTAATTTTCTTCTATTATTATACCATTGCCTTCTCATAACTAATTCAAAGTACCTTATTTGGTGCCATCTTGAATCTGGACAAGTCTATACTTCTGTCATTAACTACCTAGGAGGTGAATGCTACGCTGTGTAAACCAGTGACTTACAAAAGCTTAGAACCTTGCTTATTCTGATTTTTTCTAATGGCACAACGTATCTGAATATGTTCCCAAGCTAATTTTTTTTTAAGTAATGCTCTTATAACCAATAGCAGTACATGTTACTTGTTTTACATTAAGAGGAAATTATCACATTGGTAATAACTCTTAAGAATTTATTAAATCATTTCAAACATTACTACATATTCTCTCAGCAGGTGTGAACTATTTATTTCTAGTTTTATAGATCAAAGGGTGTTTAAGACATATCTTTAGCATTATAAAAATTTACCAAAATATTTTTAAATGTTTGTGTTTCTAGATTTAATATTTAATATTTTGCCCAGCAAATGCTATTTTCTGATTTGGTTTTGAACTTTTTTGAGCATAGTCTGTCTTTAGTTCTGGAAAAAGATGTCTATAAAGTGTGGTTTTCATGTCAGTAAAAGTTCTATTTAGATTTATTTTCCTGTCTTTGAGTGTTCTTCAGTGTCCATAAGAAGCATTCTTATATAATTTTAACTTGTATTCATCAGAAAACTAAATTTTTTATTGCCACTTTTTAAAAATTTTCCTTAATTATTAATTTTTCTATAAATTTTTTTTATTATTAAATGCCTTATTAAAATTTCTTTATCTTTGTATTGTAACTTTTTATTTTAAATAGTACAAAATATTATTACTGTATGAAAAGGAGTGTTTATGTTATCTGAACTCCAGCTAGTATTCATTCCTTCTTTCATTTCTTATATTGTGGGAATTAGGGACATAACAGTTAAAAAAAAAAACAAAAACAAAAAACCTACATTCATGGAGTTTACATTTTAAGAGTGCTTACATTCAATATGTTTAAAAATATTTTCCATATCAAAGTATTCATATGTATAAACATCTTTCATACTATTCCCAGGATTCAAATGATGCCATTAGTTAACATATATTAATTATGAGTTGGATTATTTAGATTGGTAGTAGATTCTAACCCCTGCTCAAAGTCCAGTTTAGACATTCAGAGACAGTGTTGCTGTGCCCTTCCCACTGGGACTACAGCACAGCTACCCTTCTCCATCCACTGTTGCCTGCTCTCTAGCAACATGGTGACAAGACTGGGAGCGCTTGTTCTTGCTTTACTTTGTTTTCTTTTGTTTTGAGGGTAGAAAGCAAAAAGAAGGAGAAATCAGAGAGGAGAAGGTTGGGAATAGTAAAAAACACTCTCAGAGCAGACTATCACAGGAAAAATGAGTATATTGCACATTCCATTTAATGCCTACCATTCCACATTCATTATTTTTTTTAATGGGCAGACAGTTACTTTTTTTTTTTTTTTTAATTGTACTTCAGGTGAAGGTTTACAGAACAAATAGTTTCTCATTAAACAGTAGTACACATACTGTTTTATGACATTGGTTAACAACCCCACGACATGTCAGCACTCTCCCTTCTCGACTTTTTTTTTTGTGGTGAAAGTATACATAGCCAAAGATACACCATTTCAAAAATTTCTACATGCACAATTCAGTGACATCGACTATGCTCTTCCAATTGTGCTGCTATTCTCATTTTAGTTGAAGGTTTACAGAACAAAATAGTTTCTCATTAAACAGTTGGTACACATGTTGCCCTATGACAATGGTTAACAACCTCCAGTTAACTTTAAAAAAAAAAAAAAAACTTGTAGCAAAGAAATTTTATCTCACCTTCCTTCATTGTAAATTCCTGATTAAAAACAAAATTAGCAGTGATGACTAAATTACATACTTTTTCCTCTCATCATGTTCTTGGATGATAGGCAAAAATATGAAAGGAAGAAAATAGAGCCAAAAAGAAGTTTATTAGTAATGAGATAACATAGGCTCAGACATACTGCTGCTTTGCTACTTCACAATTTTTTTTTCGTGTTAATGTCAGTATGTTCCCTTCTCTTTCTTCTTCCCCAACTTAATTCCTCTCTTAACATCAATCTTTGGACCCTAATAGCTAAATAATAATAATAACCAGACCTGGGGAGAGAGGGATTGAGAAGCTAGAATATTACAACTCAACTCTAATTTTATGTTGAGTAATTAGCATAAAAGAATCTTACGTACATTAATTGGTTTCAAGAACTATCTGTCTTATGTGTTGAATACACAACTATAAACTTTTAAAAATATGCTGTTTTACTATAATTTCTTTATAGTGTCCAATTTAAATATGAAAGTTAATTGAACTAGTTTTGTCAGAAATATTGGTGTTATGATGTAGTTTTTATTCTCAGTCAAATGTTATGTGTATATTAATTTACAGTGTTACACTTGAGGAATATAAATCGTAAAAGAGTTGATAGGTTTGTAAACAATGTGATAGCCACTGAAAAGGCACAAGTTCTAAAAGACAAATGTTTTGTTTTTGTATCATGTTACCATTTCCAGCAAACATGCAGTAACTGGCTAGCTCAGTTATCAAAGCATGTATTGATGAGGCTCTTTCTTCATATAAATTAGCCTGATTATCAAAGGAAGGCTCTGTTCTTACAACTGTTAACTCCCTTCTACTTCAGGCAATCAATCGTCTTGCCTATTTGAATTGTTGATCACTAATAAAAATAACGTAAGTAAGATGGTTCACTTCAGTTTTCACCTAAATAAACGTATTTTTACAGTATATTAATACTCTTAATGTAAAATTACCAAGAATGAAAAGATAAAATCTAGAAGTGGTCAGTACCAAGTTCTTAACATTACACAAAAGAAAGAAATGATAGAAACAACCACAAAAAGTTGATTAAACTCTTCAAGTTCTAGAACTAGAATTCAGGATTCCTAACTTTAAGTTTAGTCAGGCTAACATTCTTAGAGGCTTTTGCCCCATATACAGAATTGATCAGTAATGTGCCATTAAGAAAAATAAGGTTACTAAGACACAAAAAATGTCAAAATACTAATTGAATTAATTTTCTGCTTTGAAATAGTTATTTCTTTTTTAAATTAAATGTGTATTGTGCTTTCCTTTTTCTGGGACAGACTACTGCAAAACTTTTAGATGGTTCTCATCAGCAGCATGGATTTCTCTCTCTGACATATACAAAAGCTGTAACAAAAAATGTGCGCCACAAGTTAACATCAAGAAACGAACGAAGAAGTTTTCATAAGTTATCAGAAGGTTTAACAGATGGTTCTCCTCATTTTCTTCATGAAATTCTTCTTTCAGCACAAGCCTTTGATATTGTCCTTTGTTTTCCTTTACTTAATGCCATTGCAAGCATGTTTCAAGCAAAACTACCAAGGACTCAAAAAGAGAAAAGAAAATCTCCTGGTCAGCCCATGAGGACTCATACACTGACTTCACGTAATTTACCTTTGATTTATATCAACACAAGTGTGATAAGAATTTTCGTTCCAAAAACAAAGGAATTACAGCCTACTGTTGGAGGTACTGTCTTCCAAATTTTTTGTTTGTTTGATTTTAAATAATTTTCTTCTAGAAACCTTAGTTTTCTGTTTTGTTTTTGTTTTTTTAAAACATGGGCGGCTGGTTTAGTTTTCAGTTTGGTGCATTTTAGAAAGAGTGACTATATTATGGTTGTTCTTTAGATCTCTAAGAGAGACGTCAAGAGTACTGGGTAGGTATCTCACTCCATTAGAAGACCCCATTCACATTAGTTGTTGGAGTAGGAAATAAGAGATTTGTTTTCTTCAGGATTTTTGCTATTAAAGGTTATACTTTTCTCTCATCTGTTTTAATAAACTCAAATGTTGAGTTTATATATACATAGGTGCAAAATTTAATTTTCAAAACAAAATGACCATAATTATGAGATATAGTGAAATCCCATGATTTTACTTTTTAACTGATGACTGAGGGTAGGAAAAATGATTAGTTAACTTGTTCCTGTGTCTTTTTCCAGGCTTCTCAGTACTCTCTGAAACTGTTCCAGGTTTTGAACTGAGTGAATTGATAATCCCATGTCTCCACACAAAGGACTGATTTTTTTTTTTTCTTTTGAGCTTCTATGCTATAAAAGAATAGAGAACTCGTAAGGATTTTGGGCGAGAGTATACCATAGTGGTTAAGGAGTTACACAGACCCATGTTCAAAGCCCGACTCTACCAGTTATGAAGTACAATACACAATTAAGTTTAACACACAGAGGTGTGTGTGTGTGTGTGTGTGCGCGCACGCGCGCGCTGGGGGCAGTTTAAGGTATAATTCTGCAGTTCAGATGCCTGTGTATTTCCTAAACAGGTCACCTTGAATAAAGAGCATGTGGGATGGAGGATATTGTTATACCCATCTTTGGACAAATATAATCTGCCACATTTCTCTATGGACTGTTAGGTTAATTTTAATATTTTGCTAAAGCTAACACTTTTATTTTGCTAAAGCTAACAGCTTTTCAGGTGTATTTTTTTGGTGACTTGCCTTGGTATATCTGGAGAATAAATGCCTAACAAAAGGATTGCTAGATCAAATGTTAAAAAATACAGTCAGATTGCTCTCACAAATGACTGCACCAATTCATAGTGTTTTCCTCACTTGCTCCCTAATACAGGTTTACCAAACTTTTTGATCTTTTATTAGTCTCACTGATGAAAAATGCACTGTTTTTCTAAGAAGTTACTCATCTTTTCCTTATCAGTTAATAAGAGTTCTTTGTATATTAAGCTTTTTGTCTGGCATATATGTTACATACATCTTTTCATTTTCAATTTTTATCCACTGCCATCTGTGTGTATATGTGTATGTACGTGTGTGTGTGTGTTTGTATTAAAAACTCTGAGGTATTATGAACTGCTGGAATATGTGCCTGTACTGAAATACAAATATAAAAATGCATGCCAAAAATGAAATGATGTTGTATTATGTTAGATTTTTGACACTTTCTGTCTCTCCATTACTGCTCTTAATTGAAGTGATTGTAATTTACCAATGCAAAGATTAGAGAAAAAAAATTTTTATTGAGGTAAAATTCACATAACATAAAAGCCTCCTTTTTAACCATTTTGAAGTATAGAGAATTTTTTTAAATGTATACTTTTATATGGAAGTTTGAATGCTTCCATTTAATGTATTCAAAAGCTATAATGTGACTAAGGAAAACATGATTGAAGCAGCCATTGCATTAGAAATAAATATGATTACTTAAATAACTAGTAATACAGTCAAAAGTGTAGTATTATTTTACTCTAGAAAGGCTTTAAAAAGGACGTTGCTTGAATAATATTTTCATCAGATTAATTAAATTAAAAATATATGTGTAAGCTTTGTCTTAATGAGTTTGATAGCACCACTAAATTTTGTAACGTGATAACCTCTCAGGAGAAACTTTAATTATAAAATCATCCCTGAGCAATCTGTACACCAGTCAGAAATGATTCATAAATGAAATGCAACTTTATTTCCCATTGTATAGCTAAAGTTCAGTAGGTTACTCATTGAACTGTCTCTCTTCAACTGAAAATATGGCCAAAACTAATTAAAATGTTTTGTTACTAGCTTTCTGTAGGTCCGTCACTATCATTCTGGCTTTATACAAGTATAGCATTATAAAGTGATAAGTTCAAGTACTTTTGAGGCTTTACATACATGTTCTCCAATACTGAACATCTTAAAGGAAGGTTGAAGACTCCAAAACACTGTTAATTCATCTTGGGTTTTAAGAAAACTTAGTTATAAGCAACAGAGTCTTACATTATTTTTTAATAGCATGAAAATTCTACTCTTTATTCAAGCTTTTGGTTACTGATGAATGCTCATGAGTTCAGAGTTGTTTTTAACCTTTTCACTTTCCATCGACCCATTTACATGCATGCATCTGCACACACACATCACAGTCTCTTGCCCCAAGAAAAGATAAAAATTTTCAGACATATTTCATGTTTTTGTTAAGTATAAAACATTTTAATACTTCATGTCTAAAGTGCAGTTGATGGTAAGAAAAATATATTTAACATTCTATTTATTTGCAGAAGTGATATTGAAAGTCTTATTTTCAACCTGAATATTATTTGCATTACACGCAGTGATTATCAAGATTCATCTACAGGTGTTTGCTTTCCAGCTTAAGCTCTTTATTTAAAATTAGAGGACTTTTTTTGTATTTAGTATGTCTTCTAGAGTGAGTAGTTCCTCATGAAGCTCAATTTTTAAAAATACAGTTAAAGCAAAGAAGGAAGATATTCATTTTCCTGTTGAAAATGCTTCTAGAGGGAACATTTCCTCATATGGTCAAGCTATTAAATGCAGGTGAAATAAACCAAAAAGGGGAAACTTGTTTCTTTCCAACTATAATGTAACTGAAAAAATGACTCAAGGCACTTTCTTGTATAAATACATATTTTTATTATTTTTCCTTATATTTCAAAGATACATTTTGATAAGCTGTATCCTTTCTTTAGTAAAATTAATTATTTTAAACTAGTTTGTGAATGATGCACATTATATGCTTGGGGTTTTTTGTTTTTTTTTTTAAAATATAACTTCATAGTATAGTGAGAACACTTTTGGCTCTAACAGAAACAGAATTCTGTTCTTGGATCTGGCTTTGTATGTAACACCAACTACGTCATTTTTCTTCCATATGTACCTCATTTACTGGAGTGTTTCTATTTCATTTCAGATTTTCATATGGTGGGTAGTATCTGTAGCCTGGAAGAACGGTTAGCAAGTACACTAATTGCACTTTTGTTCTATGGTCTATTCTCCAAGCTTACTATTTATTGATTTAATTGATACCTGCTGCTTAATCAGAGGCTTTGCCCACATGGAACTATTTGATAAGCTTGGCATAAAATGCAAGATCTATGAAATGTAAACAGTGTTCGTAGTCTGAGGACCTATAATCAAGCCAGACCTCTAGTCATTTGAAAACGTTACAGTTGCATGAGAAGCAATTTTCTATTTGATCTTCTTTGCTGTGGACATTTAAAAGTATTGTCTTTACTGTGGCATCCATATGCTAATATTTATTATAATAACTTATCTCTTTTTCCCTTTTTGCTGTCCTTTCTTTCTCTCTCTCTCCCCCCTCCTCCCTCCCTCCCTCCCTCTGTCTATTTTGCCTTCCCACGCTCCCTTTATGTGCATCTTGTTCTGGCTCCTTCTTTTCACTCACTGAATATCTTTCTTCTTAGTTTTTCGGACTTTCTTTTTTAGACTAATCTAAGTCAGATCATACCAAATGTACTGCTGAAGCAGCTGGAAATAATCTCCTAGCTTTTGCATTCTTTGGGCACTAGAGCTTGGGAAGTACAGCTTGTATGCCTTTGTAGGTGTGTTCTGTTCAGGATATTTCTAAGTCTTGCAGCCTAGTCCTTTACTCAGCTATTTATGGCAGACAATAGTTCCTTGAAAGAAATTATTAATTTTAATTTACATTTTCTTTAAAACCCAGAAATTTGTATATTTGTATATTGTTAAAGAATTTAATAGCTAATATAGCTGTTCTTAAGTTGGAAAACAGGGAGATAAAATTTAATATAAACTAATGGACCCAGCAGGAACCCCTATCCAATCCTAATAACTCTTGGAAAATATTTTTAATTAGCTGGTGAGTTATAGAAAAAGTACTGAGCTTCATAAGATGAGAATAGATGGTTAAATTTTGCCTTACTCTTATTAAGTCAGAATTGATGTATGTTTTTACCTTTTACTATTTTCTGAAATATTTTACCTTAGTTTTAGACTTCTTAGGAAGTAGAATTTTTACACAGATGTGATAACTATTTCTCAAATAATTTTACAGCAGACATTAGTGTCTAGAAAAACAACTTGAAATTTCCTCATGAAAAATTAGTCTCTTCTTTCTTCAACATTGCAGCCATCACATTTGTTTTGGGTTTTCTGACATTTCACGTCTTAAAGTGCTATACTGTGTGTGCTATATTTAATTATTGTTAATCATGTAAATTTAAATGGCTTTGAGAATTTGTTACTAATTTTTTTGATATCCTTTAATATATTTGTAGACACCAGTGGAGTGTCGAAAACTCAGGGCTGAAAATCACTAGGGAAAAACAAGATCCAGTTGTATAAGATTGTGAAATTAAATGAACATACCTTCAAAATACTATATATATGTATATATTATATGTATATACATATATATCATACATTTTAATGTTAGGGATGGGATTGTTTGGTTTTTTTTGCTACCATTTGAACAGAGAACTACTTAAATGGGATATAAAGGAAATGGAGAATTAAGAAAAGGATCCAATATTTTTTATTTTAAACAATTTTTTCTTCTGCTTTTCCTAATTTATTGGTCTTATGTTCATGTGTTTCTGCCCCGTTCCCTCAAAGAATTCTCCTTCTTATGCATGAAGTTACACACAGATCCAAAGTATACATTATAAATCTTTCTTTTGTTACAGTTAACCAGGCAGCAAAAGAAGACACCATGGTTTTAAAGATTGGCTCTGTTGCCATGGCTCCCCAGGCTGACAATCCTCTTGGCAGATCTGTCCTCAGGAAAGATATTTACCAGTAAGTTTATTTTCTTATGTTCAATCTTGCAGCAATTTCATCATGCAAAAAAGTACACTGATCAATAAAAGTTGCTTCGTGTAGCCTGTAGAAATACTTTTCATTCGGGACCTTTTGATATTTAAAACCAGGTTTTTCTGATTTTCTTCAGTTGTGGGTTTTTAAATTCATTCAGACAAATCAAGTATTTCTGTGAAGTGTTGATGAATAACAGAATGTAAATACCAAGTCACCATAAAACAGAAGTAGTACAGTTTGGAAAATTTTAATAGACTTTAAATTTGACCAAATCTCTAATCACTTAAGAAAATGAGGTCCTCTCTAGAACCACCACATCCTACTGTTGTCATGATGTATCAAAAGTGAACAAATTTTCTTAAGTGTAAGCTATTATTTGAAATGCAGGACTATCATATGGATCAAAGCTGTAAAGAAAAGCAAACTTCTAAGGAGAAATTTCACAGTAAACACTTTCTGTGAAAATGCTGTGCTCTGGATTTTGTCACTGACTATTTGCAAACCACACCAAGCGTATATGGACAACTAAACTGGTGAACATATGTAATCAACATGATAAAAATAATATATGATTCGTACTGAAGTTGGCACTGCTGCCAGACATAAAAGTACAGTTGCAAATAATACCAAGTGAGAAAAGTCACAGAAATACAGATGAGTAAGTGTCTTAATTGTTTCTGCTGGTCTGTTTTTCAAACGTTACAGTCTCACTCTTTTAAAAAGTAGATTCCTTCTGTCTTCCAATAGATGTTACTGCTAGGAAAGGATTCTGTTTTTTGTAATAGATTTATCATCTAGAAGGTGATAGTTATTTTTACTTTAAATGGATCTAAGAATTTTATTTTCTCAAGTTCCTCTGATACTGGAGGTGATTTTTTTTTTCTTTTGGATTTTTTTGGTAGCTTATAGTAGTCATCTCTTGAATGAGTTTTCGTTTAGCCAGTTTCTATAAAATTATAGATTGTCAGAGCTGAAGGACACCTTAGGAATTATGTAATCCAACATCCTTATTTTAAAGATTGTGAAACCGAGGATCTAGAAGAATAGTTGTCTCTAGTCAAATAATGGTAGAGCCAAGATTACAACTCAGGAACTTTTGACTCCCTTAGAATATAAGGCCAGGATTACAGTAGAACATAAATTCTGGGTGAAAACTCTTTCATTTTCTAACATTTGGACATTCTTTTAGGTATATTTATCTTTTTTCTTCCACTTCAGAAATAAGTGATCCTCAAAGAAGGTCATACTTCACTTTTGGTGGAAGAAATCTGTTTTATATTAAAAGATCCTATCATCATCAATAAAGTGAACCACTGAGTTACTGCCCCCCCCCCCCCCCCCCCCCCCACCTTATGGCACTTACACAAATTATCTCCTAACTTGCTTGGAACTCAGTTTGTGTTCTTTGAGAGGGCTCCTTGATGTTTTCTTTCTATCTCTCTGGCAGTTTCGTCAGTCTTTTTTACTGGTCTTCTTCCTAAATGGTTCCTTTAATATTAGTGCCCTTAAAGATTTTCCTTTTCTTCCTTTCTGTTCAACCCTCTTCCTGGGTAAGTCCATCTACTCTCTTGGCCTTAATGACCACCAGTGTTTCTAATCCTGTATCCTTTGTTTTGGCTTCTCTCCTGACTTCCACCCTCTTGTCCATTGCCTGCTGGACAGCTTTTCAGGTACTTGATCTCCCCTTCTTCTCTGCCACTGCCTCCAAAAAATACAATAAATAAATAAACAAACAGAGTTCCATTCCCTATTGAACGATGTAGCCTACTCCTTCGGCCACCGAGCCAAAACCTGGGGTTCTGGATTTGAGATCTATTATTATATCTATGTTGTATCTCTAACCTGTCACTTCTTATTTACCCTAAGGTAGTCTGGGGTCTTAGCATATCTCTCCCAGATTTCAGTAATGTCCTTCTAATAATACTTGGCTCACAGTAAACATTAAATAAATATTTCTGGAATCTCCCTACTTCTCCACATGTACCATCTTCCACCTCATTTCTCATGATGCCAGTAAGATCTTTCTGAAAGTTAAATCCATTTGTGTCACTCCCCAAATCCATCCTCTTGCTTGTGTAACCTTACTTATTTTTCAAAAAGCAGTTACTTACATATCCAATATGTTCCCATGATATTTTGTGCCTCCACTCCCCATTGAAATTATTTGTCTATTTTCTTATTTGACTATTAGTACCCTGAGGACTGGCACTGTTTTGTTATTGTAGTTGCTCAGTTTTGTTTTTAATCTCTGTAACCTCAGCTCCCAGTGCAGTCCCTATGACCGTTCTTCCTAGGTTTGCAATCTACTTACAGTTCCTCTGGGCCTCTATTTACTCATACTGAAAAGGAGGATAATAACCTAAGACCCTCCTTAGGCCTAGGTATAAACACAGGAAGTGTCCTCTGGGGTGGCTTGGAGCAATATGACTGATCACAAGAAACCAAGGCATAGGGCGCAGTGGTAGCAGATAGTGTTATAAGGGTGGGCTCTGGAGTCACACTTCTTTGATTCCCACCTTGCTCTGCCATTATGAGCTGTGTACCCTTAAGTAAATTATTTAACCTTTCTCCTTCAACTGCCATGTAAAATATGATTAATCATAGTGCCTACCTACTTCACAGAATTGTTATGACAAGTAAGTTAATTCTGTATGTCTGCCACATACTAAGTGCCAAATAAGTATTTGTTATTGTATTATTCTCTGATGTTTCAGGCATGTGTAATAACTTCGGGGTGCCTCTGTTCTGGATCTTGGATGGCAAACCAACCTAATAATTTTTCCTTAAAATCTCACATTCCAAAGTCATTTCTAAATAAGAAACTAACAAAAGGTATTCACATAGAAGTTCATAAACCATGTTTCAAGATCTCATTGAAATACTGTGTCATCAACATCAAAGGAGAAATGGCAGAACTAGAAACCACATGGGAATGAAGTGATCAGCGTAGGAGTGGGTCAGTTAGAACAAAAATATACACACAAAGCAGAAGACTCTGCTTACTAGGGCTGCTTTTATTTTCTGTGATTGTGTTAACCATAAAATTTCAATGGCCCAGACACAAAAGCCTACATATATTATAATTCCATATATATGAAATGTCCAGAATAGGCAAATTCATAGAGAAAGAAAATAGTAAGTGGTTAGCAGGGGCTGGAAGGAGGGGAGAAAGGAGAACGATTGCTAATGAGATGGGATTTTCTTGAGGGTGATAAAATATTCTGGAATTAGATAATGGTGATGATTGCATAACTTTGTGAATATACGAAAAACTACTGAATTGAACCCTGAGAAAGGTTCATATGGTATGTGAATTATATCACAATTTAAAAAATATCACAATGGAAAAGAATGCTAGGGATGCCTGAAATTTCAACTAGTTCTGTGATAACTTGATTATTTAACTACCAAATGAATCAGCATTTTCAGTTTCTAAAACCACTTTCTCCCCTCAGGAATCTAAGGACTTTAATTTGGGTAGCAATTTTCATTCTCATGTACTATAGGGTCACTATGAGTTGAAACTGACTCGATGGCAGTGGGTGGTTTGTTTTTATTTTTTTAATTTTTTTGAGTCTCCCAAACTGGCATCTTCTCTATCAATGTATTTTTCTTCATTCTGTAGCCATTCTGTTCCTCAAAGTGTGTCCCACAAAATACAAGTTTTATGAAATACTATAATACTAAATAGCTCAGATAAGCTTGGCAAATGCTTGGTTATACAAAGTTAAAATACTTTGTTACTACTTGGCTTCTCAGAGTTTAAGAGACTAAGGGGCACTGTGAATTCCAGAAAGGATGCTTTAGAGGGCCAACTTTTCAAACCTTATTTAAAGATAGATACATTTTAATGCAGGCTTTTCGAAAGACTTAATTTACTGAACAAAATTTGGAAATACTGTTTTAGCCGTTTTTTTGTCACTTGCTTATAGTATTTGTTTTGCATTGATTCATTGTCTCACTTTCTAAATAGATTATATGTTCCCTGGAGATCGTGGGCCTTATCCTTAATAGCTTTGTAACTTCATATTTTCCAAATATTCCTATAAGAAGTAAATAATTGCATAATTGCTAAAAACTACAGATTTTTTCATTCCAGTGTAAGATAGCAAAGAAGAAGCAATATTAGGCAATAAGTGGTAAGAACTAGATAAATGGTAGGGTAAGTTCCTTGAGAAGTTAAAGGAAGGACAGAGTGTTTCTAGTAGAGTGATGGGTACATTTCTTGGAGGATTTTGTGATTTGAGGAAATAATCAGGAAATAAAGAGAAAGGAATAGAACTCCAGAAAAGACAAAGAAAAAGCATTTGACAAAACCAACACTCTTTCATGAAAAACACTCAACAAAGTAAGAATAGACAGAAACTTCCTCAACCTAATAAAGGGCTTCTATGAAAATCCTACAGCTAACATCATACTTAATGATGAAGGTCTGAATGCTTTCCCTCTAAAATCAGGAACAAGACCAATATGTACGTTTTTACCACCTCTGTTCAACATTGTACTGTAGTTTCTAACTAGGGCATTTAAGTAAGAAAAAGAAATGAAAGGCAGTGAGATTGGAAAGGAAGAAGTAAAACTATCTCTATTTGCAGATAACATAATCTTATATATAAATAATCTGGAGGAATCCACTAAAAATTTATTAGAACTAATAAACAGGTTCATCAAGATTGTAGGATACAAGGTCAATATATAAAAATTATATTTCTATAATTTTGTAATGAGTAATCAAAATGAAATTAAGGAAACAATTCTATTTAAAATCACAACAAAAAGAAAAAATACTTAAATTTAACAAAAGAAGTTTAAAACTTATACTGTGAGAACTATAACACATTGAAAGAAAGAAGACTTAAATAAATGGAAAGAAATCTCTTTTTTAAGGATAGGAAGACTTAATATTGCTAATATGGCAATACCACTCAAACTGATCTACAAATTCAGTGCAGTCTCCCATCAAAATTCCAGCTGGCTTCTTTGCAAAAATTGGAAAGTTCACCCTAAAATTCATATGGAAAGTAAAGGGACCCGATAACCCAAACAGTCTTGAAAAATAAAAACAAAGTTGGAGGAACCACTTTCTAATTTCAAAACTTAGTACAAAGCAATAATAATTAAGACAGAATGGTACTAGTTAGAGGATAGACCTATAGGTTGATGGAATATGATTGAGAGTCCAGAAGTTAATCTTCACATTTATGGTCAATTGATTTTCGACAAGGGTGCCAAAAAATTCAAGGTGGAAATAATAGTTTTTCAGTAAATGATGCTGGAACTACTAGATACTTGCTTGAAGTTGGACCCTTGCCTCACACCATATCCAAAGATTAACTGAAAATGGTTCAGAGACCTAAACCCTTGCCTCACACCATATCCAAAGATTAACTAAAAATGGTTCAGAGACCTAACTGTAAGAGCTAAAACTATGAAACTTCTAGAAGAAAACAGCAGTAAATCTTTGTGACCTTGGATTAGGCAATGGTTTCTTAGATATGATACCAAAAGCCCAAGTGACAATAGAAAAAAAAATTGATAAATTGGGCTTTAGCAAAATTGTTGGCCTTTATGCTGCAAAGAACTTTATCAAGAAAGTGAAAAGGTGACCCACAAAAATGGGAGAAAATAGTTACAAATCATGTATCTGATAAGTGACTTGTGTCCAGAATATACAAAGAACTTATACAACTCAGTAATAAAAAGACAACTCAAATAAAACATGGACAAAAGAACTTGAATAGATATTATCTAGAGAAGATATAAAAATGACCAATATGCAGATATAAAGATGTTCAACAACATTATTCATTAGGGAAGTGAAAATCAGAGGCACAATAAGATAGCACTTCATACCCACTAGGATAACTATAATAAGGTCAACAATAACAAACGTTGGTGCAGATGTGGAGAAATTAAAACACTCATACATTGCTGGTAGGAATGTGAAATGATGCAGCCACTGGGGAAAACACAGTTCCTCAGAAAAATAAACAGAGATACCATATGACCAGCAGTCCCACTCCTAGGTATATACCCAAGAGAATTGAAAACATATGCCCACGCAAAAATGTGCACATGAGCACTCACAGTAGCACTGTTACAATAGCCAAAAAGTGGAAACAACCTGAAGGTCTATCACTGATGAATCGACAAACAAAATTCAGTATATCCCTACAATATAATATTTTCCTACCATAAAAAGGAACGAAGCATTGATATATACTATAACATGGATCAACTTGGAAACATGCTAAATGAAAGAAGCCAGATGCAAAGACGTATTCTAGGTTTTAATTGATGTGAAATGTCCAGAATGGACACATCCATAGAGACAGAAAGTGGATTAGTGTTTAATAGGGACTTGGGGTCGTAGGTAAGGGGTATGACTGCTAACGGGTATGGAATTTCTTTTTGGGGTGAAAAAAATGGAAGGGGGTAGTAGTGATGATCGCAGAATTCTGTGAATATGGTAAAACTCACTGAATTATACACTTCAAAAGGGTAACATTTTTGATATGTGAATTACATCTCAATAAAGGTGATACAAAAAAATAAATAAGAGAGTGATGTCACAAAGAGAAAAATTAAATTCCAGAGAGGAAAATGCTGTGTGTTCTTTTCAATTCTACAAATATTTGCCTTACCTGAGGATAAGCAGAGGGATTCTTTTGTGGAAAAGAGAAAAGGGGGGACATTTATCAGTCATGTGGGACATTTATCAGTCCTCCATAGTGCTTTTTCTGAGTGTGAGGTTGGTAGGGGGAGCTGGAAAGAAGAAATTAAATCTCCCAAAGTTTCACATTACTTAAAGGACAGTGTCACACTAGAGTTGTACTCTCCAGTGCAGAGGCCACTAGCTACATGTGGCTATTCTGCAGTTGAAGTGTGGTTACTCCAAATTGAGATGTTCTGTAAGTGTAAAATATACACTGGATTCAAAGACTCAGTAAGAAAACAAAGTAAGATATTTCATTAATAATCTTTATATTGATTATACTTACAATAGAAATATTAGGTTAAATTAAATGTTATTGCAATTAGTTTCCACTGTTTATTTCTACTTTTGTTTAATGTGACTACTAGCAAATTTTAATTTACAAAAGTAACACATTTGTGATCTGCGTTGTATTTCTACTGGACAGTGCAAAAGGTTGGTGGTTTAAATCCACTCAGAAGGCACCTCGGAATTAAGGCCTGGCAATCTGCTTCCAAAAGGGCACAGCCTTGAAAATCCTGTGAAGCAGTTCTGCTCTGCACACAAGGGGTTGCCAGGAATCGGAATCAACTTGATGCCAACTAACAGCGACGCACTTTAGGAAGGGGCCTGCAACCAACAGGACAAATCTTGAAAACATTTTGGAGCAGTTGTAGTTTGCACACATGGGGTTACCCTGAGTCGGAATTGACTTGATGGCTGCTGAAAAAAACAACACTGACTTTAGGCATCTAGGTATTGGGTTTAGCAAGACGAAGAAAAAATTCTGATCTTATGGAACTTACATTCTAAGGGGGGAGAGACAGTAACAAATTATTAAGTAAATTTTGTGGTATATTAGAATATAAGAAGTGCTATAGAGGCAGACAAACCAGTGAAGGAGTTAAGAAACGGGGAGTTGGGGATTAACAGCATGGCCTAGTCAGAAGAGGCCTCACTAAGACAGTGCAAATATCCTGAAGCAGGCATGTGCCTGGTGTGTGGAAGAATAACAGAAGAAGCCAGGGGTGGGTAGAGCAGTCTGTGCCAGGAGGAATATAGTAGGCTATAAGGTGAGAGACATGTGCAGGAGCTTTATAGGTAGGCCATAGTTAAGACTTCGGCTTTTCCTTTGAGTGAGGTGTGGTTGCTGAGGGGAAAAATCCACACATGCAGAATTTTGAAATAACACTTTTATTCTTTATTTAATATATGCCTGCAGAAAAAAAGTCACCAACAAGAACTGATGATACTCATTTGAAGAGAGGCAAAATACACATTTAAAAACAAAGGGAGTCACAGCTTAGAAGGACAAATGGGGAGATGATATTGATCTGTTAAAAAATCATATTAAGGATTATGTCTGCTATTTGACTTAATATGGTATATGTAATATGAATTTATTTTGGTTATTAAGGGGTTGATTTCCTCATGTGAGGTCTTTGAGAAATTTATGCCATTTCTCTGCATGCCTGCATTAATTCATTCATTTATTGAATATACAGTGATTCTTTCACTTATTCAATAAATATTTATTGAGTGCCTATGATGTACTAGATACCAATGGTAGATATGTATTTGTTTCTAACAACGTATGATACCTACCTTTATGGAACTCAAGACCTCAGCTACATCATTCTGCTGTTCTTGGGTGCCATCAAAGTTGATTCTGACTCATAGCAATCCCATGTGACAGGTAGAACTGCCCCATAGAGTTTTCTTGGCTGTAATCTTTATTAAAGCAAATCACCAGGTCTTTCTTCTGTGGAGCAACTGCATGGGTTCAAACTGTTAACTTTTTTATTAGCAGCTGATCACTTAACCATTGCACCACCACGGCTCGCTACATCATTCTAAGTCAGTAAAATTGCATTGTGATGGATTTGATGTCATATCATAATCTGTCGTGCTTTGTCTATCTAAAACACCCACCACAATGCCTGTTGTTTTTTGCCATAGAGTTGATTCCAACTCACAGCGACCCTATAGGACAGAGTAGAACTGTCCCATAGGGTTTTCTAGGCTGTAATCTTTACCAGAGCAGATTTGCCAGGTCTTTTTTCCTGTGGAGCAGCTGGTGAGTTCAAATCACTGACCTCTCAGGAGACGAGCACTTAACTGTTGCGCCACCAGGTCTCCTCCGCAATGCCTAGATTGATGAAATAGGCAAAACTAGAATCTTTACTCTTGCACCCTAACCTTTTTTTCATGGTTCCATTTTTATTTTAAGAAGTCAAATACAGTTGTCTTACAGCATTTGCTTATGCATCTTCTGAAAAGTTAGAGCAGGAGAGAATGATTCCTGAAGTCACCTCTAGATCTGCAGTTTTCACAGGAAGGAATAGAGAAAAGTGTTCCAGTCTGTTCAAATTTTTTTTCTTTTCTAAAAGTAGCAGAAGGAATAGGAATATTAGCATTAATTACTCATGAATATAGTTAGGTAAATGCATTACTTTTTCAGTACATTTTAGTTCTTTTTTTTTTCAAATTATCTTTGCATTTTGTTTTTAAAGTATATATTGATTGTTTATAATTTAGCTCAGCATTATTTAGTCTTCTAAATACTAAGAAAAGGTAAAATAATGAGATTTTTTCCAATAATTTATAAATTGTTAGAATAGTACTTTTTAAATAAAAAATCTGCCTTTAATTTATTAATAATCTGGCATAACTGAGATTTTAAAAAACTTTTTCCATAAGAGAATAATGCTATGTATTTTTTTAAATTTTAAATAATACTAAAGTGTTTGCAATAGAAAATACAATTTCTCTTGTCACAGGGCTAACTTTCCGTGCTTAACTACTTCCTTATACTCTCTGACCACTGTTAATAGTAGAGGCTGACACTCTTTTAGACTATTTTCTGTTTGTGTGTATGTGTGTGCCTGCATGCATGCGTTTTTGTGTGCCTTTCTTAAATAGTGGCATTAATTCTACATAGTGTTCTGCAGCTTGCTTTGGATTTAGCTCAATAATATATTGGGGGCAGGGGCGGATTATCCAATAAGCAAGATAAACACAGGCTTACTTGTGCCTACTTACTAATCTGTAGTGAACAATTTTACATTTTCACCACGTCAAAGATTCTGCTTCTAGGTGTGGCTGGCATTTGTCTCTTTTCCAACCCCACAGCACTCTCCAACAGAATCAAAGCCTCTTTTCAAATTGACAATCCCTGACAGGGGTAGATGACCCAGTAAGCAAGGTGAAAGAGCATGGGCTTTCTTGTGCTTCCTTACTAATCTGTAGTGAACAATTTCACATGGCTTTCACTTTGATGTGGCTTGACAAAACCATGTGAAATTGTTCACTACAGATTAGTAAATAAGCACAAGGAAGCCCATGCTTACCTTGTATATTGGATAATCTGCCTCTGATCGTGGGCATTCTTCAATGGCATCATGTTCAGGAGTACTTGCCTCTTTTTGGATTGTTTCAGATAGCATAGACTAAAGGACTATTTAAAGACAACATTTTTGTTTTGAATCAACAAAATACTCTCCACTATTAAAGAGCTCCATTAAAACTTAAAAATGTAACATACTAGATTTTGTATAATAAAACAATATCTTGTGTACATATCATGTGGAGTCCCTGGGTGATAAAAATGATTAAGCACTCGACTACTAGCTGAAAGGTTGGTGGTTTGAACCTACCCAGATTTATCTTGGAAGACTAGCCTGGTCGTCTGCTTCCAAAAGGTCACAGCCTTAAAAACCCTATGGAGCAGTTCTACTCTGCGTATGTGGGTTCACCATGAGTCGAAATTGACTTGGCAGCTAACAACATATCTGTTGTGTATTTTATAACATATTGTGACCAAGACTTCTGAGACTTTGAAAGGTTACTATACCTGATAAAATGTTAAAGGAAACCCAAGTCATTTCCTTCAGTGAAATACCTGCTAAAATGGTCATTGAGGAACAAATATATCAGCACCAATAGAAAATTGAAATTATTGTAGCTAAAGTGTTCCTTGTTACCCTTGTTAATTGCATAGGCCAAATGGTTCACAGTTCGACACCAGAGTGTAAATTAAGGAGACCTGGTGGCATGGTGGTTAAGAGCTATGCCTGCTAACCAAAAGGTTGGCAGTTTGAATCCACCAGCCGCTCCCTGGAAACCCTATAGGGCAGTTCTACTCTGTCCTGTAGGGTTGCTATGAGTCAGAATTGACTAGATGGCAACAGGTTTGGTTTTTGGTTTGGTGTGAATTAAAATATTGTAACCATTGTCATTATAAGGTACCACTTTGAAACATTAATAATATCATCCCCTGCTTAACACCTGTCATAGTGCTCAATTTTTTAACATGCCAGAATCACTGTCTTTTAACCCAGCATGTGTCTTCTTCCATGAGCTGACCTCAACCTAGTCTTCAAATCTTACCCTTGATTACTTTTTAATGTAAGAAACTTGTTCAAGTTAGATATTTTCATTCTCCCAGTGAGGTTTTAATATGCTCCTTTCAGTAGCCCTTGTTTGTGTATACATTTTCAACTTTCTTGGAACATAGCTTTCTTCTGTCTCAGCCTTTCAAAGAATTTTTGTTACGAAAATAATTACTTTAAATTGGTGGGTTGTGGATCCTTCAAACATTTTTCTCTTTGATGTATAACATTTTAAATTTAAAAAATTATTGAGAATCACATCCATCTTTCAGTATTTCACTTAAATCCTGCTCTCTTTATGAAACCTTCCGTAATGATTTTACTTAGAAATACTGTCCCCTTTCTTTGGCCTTCTGTAGTAGTGTTTGACCTGTCTTTGCACTATAATAATAATAGTAGTAGTGGTAATAGCTGACATCTGTCAAGTACTTTTTGTGCTAAGAATTCTGCTTAATGCTTTCAATGCATGGTTTCAGTTGATCCTGACAATAACCTTATGAGGCAAATTATTTTACATATGAGTAAACTGAGTCTAGAGACTTTAAATAATTTCTCCTGTGTCCCACATAAAATAGTAATAGAGCCGGGGCTGTCAGTTTTCTAGCGCCTGTGCTCTTTACTAGTACATCTTACTTCCTGTATCTAAATTTCTGCGAAGCCAGACCAGCTTTAGTTTAACTAATAGGTACCGGTGTATAATGTTAAGTTAGAAAGTTAATTTTTTTTAAGTTTCGCATTCAGATTTTATTAAAGTTGTATTATTGTTCATATGTTAGTTTTTTGTTGTTTGCTTTTTTTGTTTTTTCTAACAACATGTTGTTCACACCAACTAAATTGAAAAATCTGTTAGATGTCACTCTGGGCACATTTTCTTTGGGTTCCCTAAAATGTTCTGAGCTATTCTGAAATAGAAAATGTTATTGGATTGGAGCCATGGTTGATGGGGAAGCTCTTTTAACCTAGTATTCGAGTTCCTTGGCCCTTGTGGGTACTTGATCACAAAATCCATTTTCAGAGCATTTTCATCAGAATGTACTTAAAACTGCATTTGATCTGCAGAAAATAGCTCCCTACCTAAGGATTTTCATTGTCGTCAAGGTTTTTCTCACATTTCTCTGAGCTCTGAAGTGAGGCATGACCAGATATAAAATATTCATATAGACTTATCTGATGAATAAACTCAATATATTTTTGTGATGGTGTTTCATAAGAGGTATTTTTAAGTTATTATAAAATATAAATACTCTAAATATATTCCTTTTAATCTTAGTCAAATGTAGTAATTAGTTCTATCTCAAAGTTACGAAAGAAAAGGAAACAACAATTTTTTCTTCGTTACATTTCTCTCTTCCCAGAGTATTCTTAAATATCAGTATTTTTCTGTAAATTCTGTTGAAGAAAATATTGATTTTATTATTAAAAAAAACTAGGTACTATGTATTCACATGTATTTTTCATATATCAAAATTATATTGGAGCTGAATAAGTTTGTTATGAAGGTCTCTAGTAATTGGGGTATTTTCCCTCACTAATTCTGTGCTGTTGAGAAATGTTCTGTTTAAGCCACATATCTGAAAATTAGGTTTACAGAATTACGTATATAAATTTGGAAGACTTTTAAGATTACCCATTGACTCCCTGTGTCATTGCCCTCATATGTTAATCTAAAAAATTCCCCAAATCTTTTAATACCTACTCAATTTTTTAAAATATAACCTAATGATTGTAATGTAATATAATTTACTTCATACTTTTTTCCAAGATATTTTTTGTTGTCGTTGAAAGGAATTTCAAAATATTTAAGGCAAAAATTTTTTTGTAGTATTTTTAATTGGTAAGTTTCTTAACTTTACCTTGTACTTGAGAGAACTGTAGCTTCTTGGAATTGGGACTTTTGTGAACTGCATACAGCTTTTGGTTCAGACCGTAAATTTTGTGGGTCTTCTCATGTCTCTTTGGGGGTTTAATCTGTGACTAATGTATCCCATTGCTCTTTAAAAACTTTGTCAGTTGTTGAATTTTTGAACCATTTCGTCTTTGCAGACATTTGCTAATCCATCTTAGTGCATTCAGTACTTAATAGATTTGAATCTGATACTGAGTTTCAGTTTTTTTCATAGATAATTTTATTCTCTTAAAAAAGGTCTACAAAGCATTTAACAAAAACTCCATGGTGATTTTGGCAAACTTTTTAAAGACATCATTTATTTAAAGATGTCTTTTATAAATGAGACCTTTGACGGGTGTACCTTGTTATGTGGCAGTTTAACTTATGGAATTCTACCTTTAAAAAATTATAAATTTAGGGAAGCTAATTCACTTTTCACTCTTAGAACACTTGAATTAGTAGAATTTTTCCTGGATATATACAGAATTTGTTTTCTATTTTTTTCATGCCTAAGGACAACTTTTGCAAAAGTGTTTGCTGTTCGTTTCTCACTGTGACCCTGATATGACGCCACTAGTCACGGGAATAAGATCTTAGATGATGAGAACATTTAACTTCCATTACAAAAATTCACTTCATGACTAATATTTCAATACCATAAATGTTCAACACAAAAAAATGCACGTTTCCTAAATGGAAGTGTTACTGTCTTGTTAAACTTAGCAGAATTTTTTCAAACTACTATAAATATCTATTGATTTTTCAGTTGACTTTGATGTATAATTAATTTACTGAGATCTTTAAAAAATCACAGTTTATTGAATATCAGGAACCAAGTGTCTTATTCAAGGTTTTAAATAAATAGACCAGGATGAACTAGCAAGTGATCTAAGATAGAGACATTTTACTGATTTTCTGGTGCACAATTATTTCACACATTAAACTTTGAAAATATCTTCTTGTAATTTTTAACTTACACGTTCATTTCTCCTGTCATATGTATTCTCTGCAAACTTCATAATTGTCTTACCGACTCATCATAGGGTTCATGTTCCCTGTGAAGTAACATTAGATTGATATGACCAACATTAGATTGATATGAAATTCACGGTTGAGATTAATTTTTTATCTTGTTTTATGTTTATACTTCAACAGTGTACATAGACCCAGACAGCTGAGAACTGAAGCATATGACCAATAGAAATTAACTGAGGAGATTAACATCCTTTCATAGATAAGCTTAACATCATTAACAATTATGCATTTGTGTTTCAACATATTGTTTATTTAAAAACAGGAAAATTATTATTTTTCTCTGGAAATATTAATAATAGCCTTCATTTCTTATGAATATGCAGCTCAAGGTATAGCGTTTCTCATCTGTTAGTTTTCAGTTTCTCCTAAAACCTAGCTTATCATCTACTTTAAAACTGAACTCTACTTCCCAGATAGAGCATAAAAATTAAATTCTACAAAACTGTGTCCCTCCCCAACCTTTAATTTCTTCATAATTCTCTTTATATAATATAAAAAATTCTCAAAATAACCATTGTGTTGGTTTTTGCCAAAGTATGTTTCATACTAATCCTATAATGCTTAGAGTTGGTTTCAAGTAACCCCTTTTTAGCAAGTCAGAGAGATTGGGATACTAGGTATTCAGAATAACTTACCTAAAAGCTTTGTTTGAAAATCTTATTGGCAGACATTTGGTCCCTGTCATGTTCTTCAGTTGATCTAGTGTGAAGGCTTTGGATTTGCATTTGGCCCACACCAGAATAACTGGCTTCCTGTAGCTGGATGTTGGTTTCCGTGAATGTGTTTCTACTTGCTGCCAAAAGCTACCTTAATAACAGTGCTAAAAATGACTATAAGTTCTACTGTCATAAATTTTAGAATGTTTTATGAAATGTATTTAACCCTTTTTATTGCTATTTTTTTATGCTTTCCTCTAGAAATTCATATTGGAAAAAAGCTATAGAATACAAGCATATGTTTGAGTTCACATCATAAACAGTTTTTTATTATGAAATTGGACAGTACATTTTGTACTTCTTTCAGATATGTTTTGGTTAAACTAAATATACCAAACCAAACAAAAAGAAACTCATTACTGTTGAGTCGATTCTGACTCATAGTGACCCTATACGACAGAGTAGAACTGCCCTGTGTGGTTTCCCAGGTGCAGCTGGTGAATTCAAACTGCTGACCTTTTGGTTAACAGTCTGAGCTCTTAACCACTGTGCCACCAGGACTCCAAACTAAATATACTGGATATTTAATATCTCATTATATTTGTTCTTGATTGTGTACTTTCATTAAGTCACTGATGTTAATTATCATGTGAAATTATTATTTGGTAACCTGCAGACATAGAGACAAGTGCAAGGAAGCATAATGTACCTTAAAAATGCATTTTTAGGGCATCTGGAATATGATGGCAGTTCATCGTAACCACTAACATACAAGACTAAAAGAATTGTAAAGCATTGTGCTACTCTCCAAGTGTCTAATGTAAAGGAAGAATTACATTATTTATTCTGTACATAGTGTTCCTTAATTATCCTAAAAGGATTAAAAAGGACAAGTAAGTTACTAGGTAGGTAGACAGGCAGACAAATAAAAATAGTCTTTGGCCAGTTTCAAGGTAAGAAACTTACAAATTTGAGATGCAATTTTGACTTTCTAACTACAAATTGAGAAAGACATATTTTACCCTTAGTTGAATAGTGGCCATTTTCAGCCAAGCCTGTCTTATCCCCTCCTCCAATATAGAAGCTAATAGACAGCAAGGACCTATCCATTTATTTAATATTCATTTAATATACATGATCAGTAATAAATCACCTCAATGCATTGTATAAGAAGAGCACTTGCAAGCCACTAGAAAAATAAGGTCCTGCTGCCAAAAATATCATTGTAATTTTTTCATGAGAGCAAATAAATAATTATTTTCCAAAGCAGCAGTTTAAACAATAGCTATTAAATATACATACTTATCTTTATTCTATATTTTATTCTATATCTACTGATGTCACTGTCCTAAAATAAACTCTGTAGTTTTGCCTTTACTCGAAATCCTTTGTTTGGAGAACTTGCATCTTCTGTGGTGAAGACTGGTATTTCTTCAGTGTGAGACTTTTCTTGCCCATCATTTCTTTCATTGGGCTTATAAGCAAAAACCTGAGAAGTATTCCACACTGACAAAGGTAATAGAAAATACAAATATGATTGCAAAAATAGGTAAAAATTAAATCGGCACATAGCTATTTTTTTTTCTAGTTTGTACTTTATCATATGTTTTTATCATATATTAAGGGCACAGATCATATACAGCTCCATAAAATTTTACATATGTATGTAGTCATGTCGCTACCATCCAGCACCCAAGGAAGCTTCTTTATCCCCATGCCAGTACCTCTCCCTACAGAGATAACCACTGTTATGAGTTCTGTAACCATCAATGGGTTTTTACTTGGCTAAATGTTAAAAACGAGTTTTTAAGTTATGAAAACCTTTTTCCTCAACGTAATTTATTTATCATTTATAAATCTACTTGACATAGCTTTTGAGCCAATGTCAAATCATGCAGTTCAAAACATAAATGATTTTGATCAGAATTAAAGCACAATTTTTAACTCTGGTTGATCATAACTTAATATTATATATTATTCTGCTATGATATTTTCATTCTGAATCTCTGAATGCAACAGTAAGGAAAAGAAATCAAAACTCCATAGCATTTCATAATACATTCATGTAGATGAAGTCCTAGAATATATGTTAGAAACTGAGCATTTTGGCCAATTTCTATCAGTTTTATTTATTGCTACAGTTATTCAGTGAAAATTGTCATATACATATGTGTGTGGCATTTGTATGTTGTAGAGTACATAGCTTCTCTAAAGGAAATAATGCTTTGCATTCCAAGATTCCAGTATCCTTTAACTGAATTGACTGTCGTCCAGGTATGGGTTTGATAAACTGACACAACAGTGAAAAGAAATCCTGTCCCATGTCAGCTTATCAAACACACTGTGGACAGCATGTAGTTGACATTGAACACATTCTCAGTCATTTAAATTAGAACAGAAATCGCGAAGCTTATGTTCAGTGAGACACAACCTCAGTATTTCCAGGTGATTTTAAAGAACACCTGATAAAACTGAGGTATAGTACCACCAAACTTTATGAATTTTCCAAAAACTAGAAAAAAAATAACATGCAGAGATTAGAAAATTGCAATATCGTTTATTCAGTTTGGTGACTGAGCAGATACTGATGAAATACACAGAAAAGTGATCACTTCATATCCTGTCATGTTAAACATGTCAAATTATGCCATAAACATATTTATACTATGGAATAAAATCAAGTATGGTTTGATTTTTTTTATCCTAGTTTATATCACAACAGATATTGTGGAAAATATTATTCAATCTGGGAAAGTTATCTTTCGATTTGAATCTCTCAGGTTCTTTTTTTTCTCCTATTTTAATTATTTTGTTCGAAAATGTTCATCCTTGGAAATTTAGCAGACTTCATTTTGAATAGTGCATTAGAATCATTTGTACATTTTTCAAGTTAAAGTATGAGTATATTCAAAAGACACTTACTGATTTATTCTTAGTGCCACAAATATATTCAAGTGAAAAGCTAACTAAATAAGGTGATGTTGGTTAAAACATTTTTACTTACAATAATAGTATTTAACTTCAAATACATATATTTGTAATAAAGTTTTTAAATATATAACATTATTGGTGAATTTGCAATTTGAAAACAGATATTTTTCCAGGTTCATTTCCTATACATTTTTAAGCCTTTGAAGAAGAAATTATGCAGTTACAGTACCTCATCGGTAGAGTTCCATTTCTGTGCTGCAAATGGGAGTGTAGTGCAACAGTGCTGAGCAGAAGTTTCTCTCCTCATTTGGAAAAAATTGCACTAACCAAGAGCTTTTTCAACAAGGGACTACTTTTAAATATGTCTGTTCACCTCAAAGGATATGTAGAACATTTCCTGCCAGTAGGATTAGAGGAAGGAAGCACCGGGCCAAAATGTTTGATGTGTGATGTACTGTAATTCCTTTCATGTGTTTGGTGGCTTTTATATGATGATCAATGTTCTGCTACCAATTGTGACCCTGGTGTGGTCCAGGTCATTGAAATTTGACCTTCCTTAATGTATATGGTCATTAACTATATTATATCCTTATTATAATTAAGGATACTGTTTTTTTTAAATAACCACTTCTCATTTTCATTAAAGTATTTATTTTTCATAATTGGATAATCCTCCTCGTGACTCTGATTCTCATGAAACAGATGATTCAGTGTTAGAGACTGCCTGTACTAACATTACTATAGACAGATGCTGTTTAGGTTTCCTCACTTTATCTTGTAGACCTGATTTTTAAATTAACATTTTCTTTCTGTAGTCTCCCATGGGTCTATAAAGTTCAAGATGGAAACTAGCTTTATAGTGTAGATTTCCTGGTGTGTATCTCAACAGACAATAAGAATGGACAAAATCACTATCAGTATATCCCTTTAATGAAACAAAGTGTAAAAATTACACATTCTTTAACTATTAATCTAAGATCACATTCAAAAGAGATAAAGTGCTGAGCTGGTATGGGTTTAGACTCTTTTTAAAATACAGAGGAGCAACAGCGGGTGATTATGTACAGTGGCAAAGATTTGCTCACAATCTACATGCTCCACTGTAAAGGATTGGTTCTTTTAGTAATGGTACAGCCATGCAGTGAAATTCAAAGCAACTGTCACAAAGAATGTTATGTGTGCTTATTTATTAACATAAAATGATACTTAGGTATTTGTTAAGTAAATAAAATGGGTTTTAAAACTGCATGTTTTGTATGAACTCCTGTTCACATGTTTCTGTGTAAATGGAAAATAGCTGGATGCTTATACACTAAATTGTCAAAGACTGTTGCCTTGATTGTGGGCATATGCATAGTTGTTTTCTTTGTTTTTGTTTGTGAATATTTTCTAGGTTTTTTTTAACATTCACTTGAGTTATGTAATTGCAGTTTTAAAAATGGAAAGAAAATGGCAGTGTTATATCCATTATATCTTTATTACTTCAGGAACAGTTACAAATTTTTACAGTTGTTTTAAATCTATTTCTGAGTTTAGAATATGTGAAAACAGATCTTTTATTCTTTCAAATTCATCTTTCCTATGACTTCTATATTTGATTTTTGGATCTTTTTGAACTGTTTTTAGTGTGATGACGTTTGTTCGCCTATTAACCATTCAGCGCTTCACAGTAGTGGTTCTGAAGAAATATGTGCTGTCTTCTGGCGTGCATGTATGTGTGTGTGTGAGAGAGAAAGAATTTTTGTTCATTTATTGGAGGAATCAGTTTCATCTTTTTCCCTCTTATCAGTATTCATTTATTTTCACTATTTGTCTTTTGCCTTTTCTTTCAGTGCTGGTGCTGCATGTATCATTAATACATTGATTTAAATACAGGCAGGCACTAGCTGCCAAACAAGCTGTTTTCTATTATGCTGAAATAATAAGTTGGCTTTCTACCTTACATAGTAAATCACTTTCATTATGTCATTTATTGATTTATTCTAAAATATTTGTGTATGTGTACCATTTCCCAGCTATTTGCTATGTGTAGGGCTACACTGGAGATAAAAACATTCATAGTCTTTACCTTCATGAAACTTACAGTTTATTTATTTTTACCATTATACTTAAAGTGTATTAATTGCTTAATTTTTTTATATCATTTTCCCAAGTTAAGAAATATATGGCACACTTAAAATACAATGGAAGAGTTCACTTCCATTACATTTTTTTATATCCTTAGTGTACATGTAGGGTCACTGTGAGTCAGAATTGACTCGATGGCAACGGGTTTAATGTATTAAATATAGCATTTACTTTTATTTTATCTAATAAGATGTTTCACCAGTTTTGAAAGTTATCATTAGCATTGCTTGAATTATTTTTTAGGTCACGATATATGAAGTTAATATTTAAGATCCCAATAACATAACTATGTTCGTGGAAGCATAATAAAGTACAGTATAAAAAAATAAGTAACACTTTTCACTAATAACTTTTAAACAGTTAGTCATTTGGGCTTTAAAAAAAGTAGGTACAATTTTCTACACATTCTTTTGCATTATTTCGCAACATATAAAGCTGTAGATATGTAACATGCAAAACTAAAAAACACATTAATGTTGAATGAGAATTGAGTATATTTTAATATAAATATGATGTTACTAATACACACAAAATATGAATAGCAGATAGTTTGAATATTTGAAGAAGAAAGTATTGGCATATAATAAAAAGTAACAATTATACAATGATTAAATGCAGTACACAATTGTTAGAGAATTTGGTAGTGGAAAAGATGCCTAGAAATAATACTCTTATTGGAAGCTGCCACTCTTATTGGAAGTATATTCTGTTTCTTTTGGAACCCTAAAACAGAAAAGGACATCTTTATTTCCTTGTTGTTGTTGTTAAGTACCATCTGAGTTGGCTCCAACTCCTAGCGACCTTATATATAACAGAACAAAATGTTGCCTTGTCCTGCGCCATCCTCACAGTTGTTGCTATGTTTGATCCCATTATTTCAGCCACTGTGTCAATTTATATCATTGAGAATCTTTGTCTTTTTTGCTGATCCTGTCTTTTACCAAGCATGATATCCTTCTGCAGCAACTGGTCAGAAAACTTTATGCTGTTAGTGGAAAGAAAAAGATTTAAGATGCATCACTGGCTAAGTTGGGAGTTATTTTTGTAGCATCTCTTTAACATCTGATGCTATTTTACCTCATCATTTCTCAGTTCATAAGTTTTATTTTGAGTGCTTTTGCCTCAACACACATGGTAAGATGTGAAGAATATCCTCTTTTTTTTTATAAACCACTTTTGTGTCTCAGTTTTATTGGTAGAATAATTTCTAGTTCTTCCCTCACTTTTGATCATGTTATCTTCAGAGCTAAATTTTTGCATTTGAAGAACTTATTGCTAAAATTAAGTTTCATGTTATCTAAGTAATTTTCCTTTGCATTCTCTTTGATGATTGCATTTATTTTGTTTTTACATTTCTTTTGTAACCCAAATCTAAAAACTACATAATTATTCTCTAAATTTTTAGTGTGTTCTTGAGTTGTTATTTTGAATAACTACCTTCATCTTTTAAATATTTACTATTCTTTAGCATTTTTTTTTTCTATTACAGAATAATTTTCTTAAAATGTGTAGGGTCATAGTATGGAAGCAGAAATACTAAACGTTAAATATTTTTCATTGTCATTATTCTGTTTTTAAAAACTGCCAGGTATATATTGTTATATTGTTTATATGTTACCTCATTTCACCCTTTGCCTCATCTGTTTTAATTATAGCTTAGAAAATGTCCAGCGTAATGTATTCATAAACTGTATTGTACATCAGTATTACCTCTCTGGTTTTAAGATTTTAAAAGGATATTTTTCTTTTATATCAATAAAAGCTTATATAAAATTTTATTAGCAGAATAAACATTAAAGCTTAAATATTATAGTGAAATAGTCCATATTTTTGCAGAAGTCAACATTATGTGGCTAAAGTTTATTCCATGGTGCTTTACCAACTTTTAAAATATACTGCTAAAAATAAGCATATAACATTTATTATCTTCATGTTTTTATAATTCTTGCCATGTTAAGGCACTGTTACCCAAAGTAAATAAAATAATCTCCATAATGTGAAAATAAAGAATCTCTATAATCTGAAAGATAAAATGGGGATAAAGATGTTTATATTCTTGTGGGGATACAATCAAGAGCAAAAATTTGCATGTGATCGGAGTTCCAGAAGAGGAGAAAACCAGAAACACAAAGAGGGTCATTGATGATTTACTGATAGAAAACTTCCCTGATATCATAAAGATGAAAAGCTGACCATCCAAGAAGCTCAACAAATCCCATATAGGATAGATCCCCCAAAAGAAAATCACCAAGACATATCATAATCATGCTTGCCAAAACCAAAGACAAAGAATTCTGAGAGCAGCTCAAGAAAAATGAAAAGTCATATACAAGGTGGAAACGATAAGACTGAGCTCCAGTTACTCAGCAGAAACCATGTAAGCAAGAAGACAGTGGGTTAACGTATAAAACTTTAAAGAAAAAAATTGCAAACCAAGAACCTGAAAAACTCTTGCTTAAATATGATGGTCAAATTAAGACATTTCCAAATAAACAGAAATTAAGGAAATATGTGAAAAACAAACCAAATTTACAAGAGTCCTTTGGTTAGGGAACAAGCAGCATCAGACAACAACCTGAATCTAGGACACCGGACAGCATCAGCCAGACACCAGCCTAGGTAATGAACTCTCAAAGATAAAACAACGTGAAAAGATTTACAGTAGGGAACCAGAGACATCAATCTGTAAATGACAACAACGTCAGAACAGTAAGAGGGAACAAACAGTATAGGTATAGATCTTTCAATTGGAGAGGAAGTCAAGATGATACCAAGTAATGGAAGACTGGTTTAAACTTGGGAAGATAGGGGTAAATTTCAAGGTAACCACAAAGAAAGTTCACAAACTTACTCATCAGTATAAAGAAGAGAAACAAAGTCTCAGTAAACACAAAATCTACAAAGATGAAAGAAATGGAAAAAAAAACCACACAAACAATAAACTCATGCCTGTTGATGATCACACTGAATGTAAATGGCTTAAATGCACCCATAAGTAGACAGAGAGTGAGAGAATGGATTAAAAAAAAAAAAAAAAAGGACCCATCAATATGCTGTCTACAAGAGACACACTTAGAAACAAAGACATAAATATATTAAAAATCAAACTATGGAAAAAATATATCAAGCATACAGCAACAAAAAGAGCAGGAGTGGCAATACTAATCTCAGATAAAATAGACTAAACAAAACCCACCATAAAAGACAAGGACATTATATGATAATTAAAGGGACAATCCACTATGAGAACATAGCCATAAGAAATATCTATGCACCCAGTGACAGAGATCCAGAATACATAAAACAAACTCTAACAGCACTGAAAATAGAAATTAACAGTTCCACAATAATAGTAGGAGACCTCAACACACCACTCACAGTAAAGGACAGAACACCTAGACAGAAACTCAACAAAGATACAGAAGATCTAAAGGCCACAGTCAACCAACTTGACCTCATAGACACATAGAAGATGTCACCCAACAGCAGCAAAGTATGCATTCTTTTCCAACACACATGGAACATACTCCAGAATAGACCACATTTTCGACCACAAAGCAACCCTCAACAAAATCCAGAACACTGAGAATAATACAAAGCATCTTCTCTGATCACAATGCGATAAAAGTAGAAATTTATAACAGGAAGAGCAAGAAAGAAAAATCAAGTATATAGAAACTGAATAATACTTTAAAAACCACCTGGTAATAGAAGAAATCAAAGATGGAATCCAAAAATTCCTAGAGTCAAATGAGAATGAAAACATCATACTGAAACCTTTGAGACACAGCAAAGGCAGTGCTCAGATGTCAATTTATAGCAATAGATGCACACATCAAAAAAGAAGAAAGGGACAAACTCAAGGTGTTACTATACAGCTTGAACAAATAGAAAAGCAAAAGAAGTCCACAGCCACCAGAAGAAAGGAAGTAATAAAGATCAGAGCAGAAATAAATGAAATAAGCCCAAAACCAAACTTGTTGCCATCGAGTCGATTCCAACTTACAGTGACCCTATTGGTCAGAGTAGAACTGCCCCATAGGGTTTCCAAGGAGTGCCTGGTGGATTTGAACTGCCAAACTTTCAGTTAGCAGCCGAACTCTTAACCACTATGCCACCAGGGTTTCCTAGGGCATGTGTTTCTAGAAATTTGTCCGTTTCCTCTAGGTTTTCAAATTTTGTTGGAATATAGTATTTTATAGTACTGTGTTATGATCCTTTTTATTTCACTTGGGTCTGTTGTAATGTCTCCCATTTTATTTCTTATTTGGGTTATTTGCTTCCTCTTCTATTTTTCTTTTGTCAGTTTGGCCAATGGTTTGTCAATTTTGTTGATCCTTTCAAAGAACGAATTTTTGGTTTTGTTGATTCTTTCTAGTTTTTCTAGTCTATATTTCATTTATTGGTTCTTTGAAAGGATCCACAACATTTTTGGTTTGTGGATTCTTTCTATTGTTTTTCCAGTCTGTATTTCATTTACTGGTTCTTTGAAAGGATCCACAACATTTTTGGTTTATGGATTCTTTCTATTGTTTTTCCAGTCTGTATTTCATTTACTGGTTCTTTGAAAGGATCCACAACATTTTTGGTTTGTGGATTCTTTCTATTGTTTTTCTAGTCTGTATTTCATTTATTGGTTCTTTGAAAGGATCCACAACATTTTTGGTTTTGAGGATTCTTTCTATTGTTTTTCTGTTCTGTATTTCTATTCTTTATTTCTATTGTTTTTCTATTTCAGTAATAGAGAATAGAAAAACAATATAGAAAGAATCCACAAAATCAAAAATTAGTTCTCTGAAAGGATCAACAAAATTGACAAACCATTGGCCAAACTGACAAAAGAAAAACAAGAGAGGAAGCAAATAACCCAATAAGAAAGAAAATGGGGAACATTACAACAGAACCAAATGAAATACAAAGAATCATAACAGAGTACTATGAAATACTATACTCCAACAAATTTGAAAACCTGGAGGAAATGGACAAATTTCTAGAAACACACTGCCTACCTAAACTAACACAAACTGAGGTAGAAAATTCGAGCAGACAAGGGAAGAGATTGAAAAGGTAATTTAAAAACTCGCAACAACAACAAAAAAATAGTTCTTCCTGGCCCAGATGGCTTCACTGTAGAATTCTACCAAACATTTGGAGAAGAGCTTGTACCAGTACTGCTCAAACTATTTCAGAACATAGAAAAGGAATGAATACTTCCAAATTCATTTTATGAAGCCAGCATAACCCTGATACCAAAACCTGGCAAACACACCACAAAAAAAGAAAATAACAGACAAATATATGTTGTGAATATAGATGCAAAATTTTTCAACAAAATTCTAGCCAATAGAATGCAGTATCATAATAAAAAAAACACTCCGACCAAGTGGGATTCATACCAGGTATGCAAGGATGGTTCACCTTTAGAAAATCAATCAACGTAATCCACCACATTAATAAAAGAAAATAATCTCATGATCATCTCAATCGATGCAGAAAAGGCTTTCAACTAAAGTCCAATACCCATTCCTGATAAAAAAAGACTCTCAATAAGATAGAAATACAAGGGAAATTCCTCAGCATAATAAAGGGATCTGTACAAAACCAGCATTGCATTGGGCAAATCTACTGCAAAAGACCTCTTTAAAGAGTTAAAAAGCAAAGATGTCACCTTGAAGACTAAGGTGCGCCTGACCCAAGCCATGGTGTTCTCAGTCACCTAATATGCATACAAAAGCTGGACAAAGAATAAGGAAGACCGAAGAAGAATTGACACCTTTGAATTATGATGTTTACAAAGAATATTGAATATACCATGGACTGTCAAAAGAATGAACAAATCTGTCTTGGAAGAAGTACAGCCGGAATGCTCCTTAGAAGCAAGGATGGTGTGACTGCGTCTCACATACTTCAACATATTATAAGGAGGGATCAGTCCCTGGAGAAGGACATCATGCTTTGTAAAGTAAAGGGCCAGCAAAAAAGAGGAAGACCCTCGATGAGGTAGATTAACACAGTGACTGCAACAGTGAACTCAAGCATAACAATTATGAGTATGGCGCAGGACCAGTCAGTGTTTCATTCTGTTGTACATAGGGTCGCTGTGCATCGGAACTGACTCGACGGCACCTAACAACAACAATTTCTGAACACACAGATAAAATATTTGTAATTCTTATCTGTATTAATATATAATATTTTAAACTTAATTATTTCTCAAAATCCAAATAATGTTCAATCCTAGGTTTAAGGGTAGTAGAAATACCTCATCTTGTGGGCTTATGTTTCTATAGGAAAAAGTTTTAAGAAGATGAAAATTCTAACACCAAACCTTGGGAGATAGCTAGCACATCGCTTGACATTATGTACATTTATTATTGGCAGGGATACCCTCAGAACTCCTTGTCACAGCATTTCTGTTTAGAATCATAGAATGTCCTAATTCATATCCATGTAATTAATCACATTTTCATTATAAATATTATGTAAGGGAAGTTTCCTTAGAAGTCTCTTGGGCTATGATAGTCCAAAGGAAGCTCCATGGAGAAGTTGGAACTTGATGAAGCCTTGAAGGATATGTTGAATTTTAGCAAATATGGCTGGTAAATAGGAGGAAGAGGTCAAAGAATGGAAATAGAGATTTGAGCAGGCTTATCTCTGTATCAGATGATTGTTTATAGGGGCATAATAAGAGAGTCTTAGTGAAAAGTAATTGAGATCAGATTGTATAATCTTTTAATTCCTAGCTAAAGAATTTGTACTTTGTTCGATAGATAGATGGACAGTGGGGGGAGCTCAAAATCACACAGTAGCTTGTGCTCTTTACTACACTATAATTCCACTTGGCTTTTTAAATTGAAACAACTATATCAAAACAATGTAAAGAATAAGAAATGTTTTCTCTATACCCACCACCTACCTCTGTTCTGCAGTTTGTTTTTTTTAACTCTGCCTTATGCTTGAATATCATCATTTGGATATTATAATCTCATTCATAGATTTTTACTGCTGTATAGTACTCCATTGCATGAATATGCCAGATTATTTCTCATTCCTATTGATTGATTGACACTTAGCTTTTTAATTTTTCTCTATTATATGTAGTGTTAAAATGACTGTTCAAGAGTCTCCTTGTGCACATATATAATAGCTTCTCTATGGCAGTGATGTCTAATAGAACTTCTTGTACTAATAGATATGTTCTATACCTGTGCAGTCCAGTGGCTATTGAGCACTTAAGCTGTGACTAGTGTGACTAAGGAACTGGATTTTTAAAATTGTATTTAATTGTAATTAATTTAATTTTAAATAGTGGATATTGTATTGGACAGCAGGGCTCTAGGGTATTGTATCTAGGAATGGAATTGCTAGGTCATAGGTTATGCATGGACTATGCATAACTATTAGGTATCATCAAATTCATATCCAAAGTAGTTTTATCAGATTTACATTCCTAGTATCCGAGCATGAGAGGTGCCACTGCTCTACATTCTGACAAACGTTTAGTATTAACACTATTGAATTAGACACTACAAATTTAGGATTGCCTTAGGGTCGCTATGAGTCAGAATCGACTCAGTGGCAGCGGATTGGTTGGTTTTGTTAGTTAGGACTGGATGTGAGTGGAAGGCCTTTAGGAAAAAATATTTATTCTCTATAACTGAAGGATATAATGCCCTAGTATGATTAGATATGGATATATATGTACCCTCTCGTGTCATGATGAAAGGGCACTGTGCTACTACAGGAAAAGACACCAAATTTTCTAGTTAAATGTTAGACTCTGTGCTTGTTGCTGACTAAAAATTCTTTATTGGTACCTTTCCTTTGAGAAACGATCTTTACTCTGATTATTTTGCAACTTAAGATATTCATATTTTTAACATTGTATATTAAGAAACTTCTGAAATAGCTGGTACATGTTTTAAAACTACCATTTTCTTTACAAATAATCAGAGTTGCTTAATGATTATTTGATTATTATATGAATTTGAGAATCTTAACTCTTGGTCCCTATTCTTCTTGGCCAACCTTGTAATATTTGTGGGTCTGAAACAACTGTATACATTATAAACTGCATAAAATAATGTGGAAACTTTTTTAAAGGGATTAACTTATTACATACCAAATCTAAAGGTTTTCACTCCCTAAATTTCTTCTTTTAAATCCTCTATTGTTAGGTTCTTTCAGTGCCATCGAGTCAGTGCCAACTCATAGCAGCCCTGTGTACAACAGAACAAAACACTGCCCAGTCCTGTACCATCCTCACAGTCGTTCTGTGCTTGAGCCCATTGTTGCAGCCACTGTCAGTCCAACTCATTGAGGGTCTTCCTCTCTTTTGCTGACCCTCTACTACACCAAGCATGATGTCCTTCCCAGGGACTAGAGGCTTGGAAATACTGTCTTTATTAGCTTTAAAATCTCTTATTTTTCACCCAACTATATATCCCATGTTTTTGTTGTGTGCCGTTGAGTTAATTTCTACTCGTAACAACCTTATAGGACAGAGTAGAGCTGCCCCATAGGGTTTCCTAGGCTAGTGGTGCAGTGGTTAAGCACTCGGGCTGTTAACCTGAAGGTTGGTGGTTCAAACCTGCCCAGTGGTTCTGTGGGAGAAAAGACCTAGTAATCTGCTCCTGTAAAGATGACAGCCTTGGAAACCTTACGGAGCAACTCTGTCCTATAGGGTTGCTATAGTCAGAATCGACTTAACAGCGCAAAACAACAGTCCTTAGGGGAGCAGATCACCAGCCTTTTTTCTCCTGCAGAATGGCTGGTGAATTTGAACCACTGACCTTTTTGGTTACCAGCCGATGATTTAACCACTGCACCACCAGGGCTCCGTACATATCACATATATATATGTTTTATTTGGGGGGGAAAAAAAAACAAAAAAACAGCTCTCATATTATTATGATAGAAATGAGAAAAGAGGTGGACTAAATTTGTAGTTAAAAGGCATGATTTCCACTGTGGACCCTGTCATTTCCCAGCCTCCTTATATAAAACATCATCATTGGTAAAATGGACTGTATCTGTCTCAGCCTGTGGGTGGTAATTTACCTGAGATAATATTGGAAGCTGATTGCAAAACATTAAATAGTATGCAAATATAAAGTAATACTATTAATATTATCATTTGTGTGTATATATTTTGCATTATAAAGTATGTTACAGTTAGTAACATTGAAATAATATTGAATGAAAGAATGTAATTCAAGAGAAAAAGGTTTAAATGATAGGATTAGAGGCATATTAAGCAAATGAATTTGGTAAGAGATAAAGGGAGATATCTATGTTAAAATTTTTATTAATGATTTCCCAAGCAGTTTGGAATTAAGACTAATTTACATATAGTCCAACTAATTCAGCAGGAATTTTTAGAGTTTTTTTTCCTGATTATAGAAGTTATTTAAAAATTTTAAAAGCCTTCCTTTCCATTTAATAATGTGCTATAAACATTTCTCTGTCATTAAGTATTTTTAAAACCTTAATTTTAATGACTCAGCAATGAATTTAGATACATTATTATTGCCAACCACTTTAGCTGAGATTTTGAATAAAAGGCAGCCAGTTCTTAATACTGACTTTGATGACAGGCTGTAAGAGGAAGTCTACTATGAAGACATAATTTTGTGAGTAGATGATTGATTAGTAGAGCTAGAAGAGAGTGTTACAAATGCTAGGAGAATTACATAGGAATTTTCAAATAGGATACTCAGATCGGATTTAGGAATAAAATGGGGCTCCTGTTACCTACCAAAACCAGTTTTTTTAACAAATGAAATTTTAAATTTTGAGTGAAGATATGAAGAAAATATCTAATGAGAAAAGATGTTCATATAGCTGGAATAAAGTCTGGGTGATTCATGGGTTATATAATAGAAGTTGACTTGCAGGAAAATCCTAAAATAAGAGTATTGCCAAAGATGTTGTACAGACCTTATAAGCAAGTAGGAGGTGTGACTATCTCTAATAAGTACTCTTTATAAGTTTGATCTGTTTATTTTATTACCACCTTTAGAAAACCTAAAGAATGCAAGTTTTGCTAAATTTATAGTTAGCCTTTCAAAGTCACGTATGTGGGAACTGCAATAAACTTCACTGTTAATAAGACCATTCTGGACTCTGATATATATGAAGCTAACTTTTATGCCAAGTACTTGCACATTTTAGAAATCCACAAGGATTTTATGTGAACACACCTGTAATACATTATAACATTCTCCAAAAAATCTCTGCTCTCACATTGTCAATGAATTATGTATTATTTGACAATTGAAGCTACTCAAATAAAGTGCACTCATTCTAAAATTTAATGTTTGAATATTAATACTAATGAAGAACAGTGTTAAGAACTGTACTGTTAGCATAATAGGGAAGAGATTGCTTAATCTTGTGAAGCTTTATAGTATGTGTGTGGTATAAATTATGCTACTTAAAAATTAAAAGGCTAGAATCACCTTTGACAGTGCTTCTGATAATTCTTTTTCTTTCTCATAAACTAGCCTAACTTCCTCAGGTGTTCTTTTTTATTTTTTAAATAACTTATATGAAGTGTTGTCAAGTCTTGTTTTTTACATCCTGTACTTATACAGTTGATTATTTGAACCTGCATGTAGAATTTTTAATTTGTTCCTGTTAAATTTCATCTTTTTAGTTTTGATTGATTGTGTCAGTATTTTGAGATACTATATACTCTTGATTCTCTTCATTCACTGTATTAGCTGTATTTCCCAACTTTGTCATCTGAAAATTTGATGAGACTGATTTATTTGAATTCATTAAAATTAATGATAAGAAGTATCAAATTGAACCAAAGGCTCTGGCATGTCACTAGAGGGCCGACTCCACATAAATATATTTGGATCTGGTATTAAATCAGCTCTAAATCCATTTTACCATCTTTTTGTCAAGTTCATATTTCTCTATTAACAAAAGTATCTTAACTTAGTCATATACATTTTTTATAATATCAAGTTCCATAATGTTGATGCTTTTTCTCATTTGTTATCCTAATAATAAAACAAAAAAAAGGAAATAGGTCTAGTTTGGCTTCATTTGTTCTTAATTAACTCGTATTAACTCCTCATGTATACATCACTTTCTATTCTATATGTTCAAAAACTTTGATAAAGAATCAATTTTGCTGAAGGTCATCAGTCAGTTTTTTACTAAATTGAAATAGCATTTCCATTTCTCTATTTTCTAGTACCTCTCCTCTGTAATTTCTCTGAGATCACACATAGGTTCTTTGTTCACATCAACAAGCTTTTCAAATGCAGTACATGTTCAGTTAGTGCATTTCTTTAGAACATAATTTTAATGAGGTGAGAGTTGTTTTGTACAGTTTAGTGTACTTTTCAAGTGGGGCAGTTCACTCTGTCCTATGGGGTCGCTATGAATCAGAATCAACTCAAAGGCAATGGGTTTTAGCTTTTTGTTTATACATTGTATATAGCTTCTTAAATCATCTTATAAATATACCCCAGTTATAACTTGAGCAACTGATGATTTATCAGCTCAAGTTTGTGACTGTTAGCTGGCAGGGGGGTGGGAGGGGGTTGGGGGAGTGGAATACACTTCCAAGCTCATGTTCCCTAAAGATAGATTGTGAAAATCTGGTTTCTTATTTGCCTAGCCAGTGAGAATATTTTGAGAATCTTCAAACAAACAAATACATATTTTATATTCTAATGAAGCTGTCTATAATTTGATTATTAAAAAGAAACAAACAAAAACAAACTTGTCGTCGATTCTGTTTCGACTCATAGCGACCCTATAAGACAGAGTAGACCTGCCCCCTAGGGTTTCCAAGGAGCAGCTGGTGGATTGGAAATGCTGACCTCTTAGTTAGCAGCCTGAGCTCTTAACCACTGTGCCACGAGGCTCCATCAAAAAGAAAACGGTCGATAAATACTGTTGAGATTAAGGAGCTTAAAGGAGATTAAGGAGGGACAGTTGAGGGGGTGTGGTGCCACACAAACTAATGGAGGAAAGTTTTAAGAATGAGTAAGCCATAATGATCATGATTTTAATAGCTCCTAACATATACTAATCAGTTACTGCTTTGCACAAATTAACTCATTTAACCCTCTAATAACTTCACTTTTCAGATAAGGAAAATGAAACACTGAAAGTTTAATTTGCCCAGAGGCACCCAGTGGTAGGTGGTAGAGCTAAACTTAGAGATCCAGGCACACTAAATGTGCAGTCTGTGCTCTTTCCCACCCTACTATACTGCCATTTTGAATTGTCATATTTCCCAGAATAATCAGGTGATTTAATGACTGAAAATCATCCATTGGATCTGGTAATTAGAAAAATCAGCTGGGGATCTTTGCCGGGATAATTTCAGAGGATAGGTAAGGCTAATGTCTGATTGTTCTTTGTTAGAGGAGAAAATGAATTGTGAGGCAGTGGAAATACTAACAGAAATACAAATTTATGGCTAAAGGAGAATGTGAGAGAAAGGATGATAGCTAGAGGAGAATACAGGATTTTAGGGAGTGAGCCTGTTTCTCTCTTACAAGGATGATAACGTAAACATGATTTTAGTATGAAGGCTAGAGATACAAAAGAGAAAAAGAACAAGTGATTGAGAAAAGTCCCCAAGGGGACTGTAAAGTAAAGAATCTTAACTATTTAACTCTCATGGATCAGAGGCCTACTGTGTGCCAAGTCCTGTGCTAAGTAAGTAGTATGTACATGGAGGTGAAAAAAAGAGGCACTGACCCAGCCTTCAAGGATAGAGTGAATTAACACACATCTTAGCCTTGAAGAAGAGAGGAGATGCCACTTCTAAATACTATGTGAAAAGAGGCAGGGCAAATATTAATTTCTCTGTTTTATAAATGACATAGCCTTTGATTTGTTGATCCTTTTCCCTGGTCAGTTGAGTTCAGATAGCAGAGATATGATCTTTCAAGTCAAAGAAGTGAGATGCTGTCAGTGTCAGAGTGTGGTTTTCAGAATTAATAGGGATGCTAGTTGAGATAAAAAAGAAAAAAGGGAGTGAGCATATTCTTCTGCCCTAGCCCAGACTTGCTGAATCAGAATCTCTACAGGTGGAAACTTACACTTTAAACAAGCTTCAGGTGATTCTTCTGCACTCTGAAGGTGAGAGTCTTTGCTCTAAGTCATTGGTCATGGAACTCATTGGTCTCAGCTGATTGTCAACCATTATATCTTCTACCCTTTTAACTCTCAGAATTACTATTACTTATGGAGACTTGATGCCAAATATATAGACATTTAATTTAATCAGGGCATATACATTTTACTTCTTTTTATGTTCCTATTTTCTGGCTTGTTTAACATTCTATAGATCTCAATTGAGCTGTAAGTGAATGGATTTTACTCCTTTACAGTGAGTTCCTAAGATGTGCCTGTTCAGCAGTGAGCAGTAAATGGTTCAACATGAGCTGTTTCTTATGTAAACATACAAAAGGCCTGACCCAGACTAAATCAATTTAAAAAGGAAAACATTAAAGCTATGTTTCCTGTTATATACTTAAAGTCTTCTTTGGTTCCTTATGATTACATTATTGACCAACTATTGCAGACTTTAGTTTATCCTCCTACACCACCTGCTGAACGGTTCAAATAGTTTGGAAGAAGAGTTTCGGAAGGGCAAAGCAATTACAATTATAACTCCTACATTTTAGCCAATAAAGCAGCTTTTTGTGTTAAGGGTAGGAAGTTATAGGCATCTTGACTCACCCCCTTTCCTGATTTGAATTGCTAAAAGGTTTTAAAGGCTGCAATAAGGAAGGGGAGTGCAAAGTTTTCAGAACTTTTAGGAGTATGTGAATCTGAGATAAAAATTTGGTTCCTATTTATAATATCAAACATTTCTAGGAAAAAAAATCTAATTAGGAAATGAAACAATTATATAAGGCTTTTCTTATTGTAACATATTTACATTAAAATTTTTAAACAAATGTTGTTAATATTAGGCATTCTGGTCTTCACTGAAGTCATAAAATTATTTTCCTATAATTAGTTCCTAAGTAAAGTATCATTCCATTAGAATTTTTTGCTCTAATGATTTTCTAATGGTTTCTTGTGTTGTGGAAACTTAGTGCTTTAAATCAAAGCTCTTTTGAATAAAATATACTTTGGTTTTTGGTATTGCCATCAGATAGTTTTTCACACCTACCTGTCTGCGTATTTTTAAGTTATAAAGTTATTTGCTTATGGAAAATTGCATTTTTAAAAGTTGTAAAATGATTTCCAACCTCTAGGGCAAAAATCAAAAGAAATTATTTTTTCATTTTAATGTCTATAACCATGTATGTATTTTACACCTTGAAAGTCTACTATACTATGAGACATGAAGTACATCTTTCGGAAGACATCTTGCTTTAATAGTGCTTAATAGAAGTTAATGTATGTTGCTTGGACTACATTTTGAATATGTTTTTTTAATTTAGTATTAAAAGCAAAGCAGAGTGCTTTGAATATTCTCTATTGTATTATCTGGATTCAGTTTTAACAACCTGTGATATGCAGATGACACAACCTTGCTTGTTGAAAGTGAAGAGGACTTAAAGCACTTACTGATGAAGACTAAAGACTACAGCCTTCAATATGGATTGTACCTCAACATAAAACAAAAATCCTCACAACTGGGCCAATAAGCAAGATCATAATAAATGGAGAAAAAATTGAAGTTGTCAAGGATTTCATTTTACATGGAGCCACAATCAATGCCTATGGAAGCAGCAGTCAGGAAATCAAACAACACATTGTGCTAAGCAAATCTACTGCAAAAGACCTGTTTCAAGTGTTAATAAGCAAAGATGTCATTTTAAGGACTAAGGTGCGCCTGACCAAAGCCATAATGTTTTCAGTCACCTCATATGCAGTGAAAGCTGGACACTGAATACGGAAGACCGAAGAAGAATTGATACCTTTGGATTATGGTGTTGGCAAAGAATATTGAATATGCCATGGACTATCAGAAGAACAAACAAATCTGTCTTGAAAGAAGTACAGCCAGAATGCTCCTTAGAAGCGAGGAGGGTGAGACTTTTGTCTCACATACTTTGGACATGTTATCAGGAGGGACCAGTCCCTGGATAAGGGACATCATGCTTGGTAGAGGGTCAGCAAAAAAATGGAAGACCCTTAATGAGGTGAATTGACACAGTGGCTGCAGCAGTGGGCTCAAGCATAGCAACAATTATGAGGATGGTGCACAACCAGGCAGTGTTTCATTCTGTTGTACATAGGGTCGCTATGAGTCAGAACTGACTCAAAGGCACCTAAAAACAACAACAGTTTTAAGTATATATAAAAGAAGAGATCTCTGAGTGGTGCAGTTTGCTCTTGACTATTAACCAAAAAGTTGGTAGTTCAAATCCACTCAGCATCCCTGTGGAGAAAAGGCCTGGCGATCTGTAAAGATTATAGTCAAGAAAACCCTTTGAAGTGCAGTTCTACTCTGAAATAAGTGGAGTCGCCATGAGTTGGAATTGACTTGACAGCAGTGGGTTTGGTCGTTGTTTTTAAATGTATAAAAAAAATAAGAGCATATCTTACTTACAATTTTAAAGAATAAAGATTAGACAATATATCAAGTTGAGAGAAAAACCTGAAATAATTTTGAGAATATAAAGTAGGTCAGTGCATCACTGGTATATTTTTCTACTTTAAAGAATTGAAAATAGATCATGGGGGTCATGTGATAAGAAAGAAAAAGAATTTTCTCATTTAAGTTTGAAAAAAAAAATGCCCTGTATTTATTTAATCAGAATAATCAAAGCGAAGTTATAAATTCTGCAAATATTAGCTAATCTTAAAAATATATTTAACCTTTATATTAACCAAACCTAATAAATCAAATGGCCTGCCTTTATAATGTCTAATATAAATTTAAATTGTCTACTTGGGAAACTGTCCACAGAGGAAATTCATTACTTTTTCCTGGGTTTGATATCTCTGGAGGTTAAGATATTATTTAAGAAAGTGGTGTTTTTTAAAGATTCAAGTATATTTGAATTGATCTAAATTTTCCATGATAAACTTTTTCTTGGGTGAGAAGGAAAGGAGTTTATTGTATACTGCCAGCATTAGAATGTTTTCAGATTGATGAAACAGGTTAAATTAGAAAGTGTGAGTAGAATTCGTTGAGTTTTGATTAATTAAATTGAGGGCGAGTGGTGTTCCCTATTTGCTCAGCTTTTGTTTTTTTAAGAATCATAATGTGTGCCTCTGCTAACCAAAAGGTCAGCAGTTTGAATCCATCAGCCACAACTTGGCAGCGCTATAGGGCAGTTTTACTCTGTCCTGTAGGAAGCCTGTGAGTTGGAATCAACTCGACAGCAGTAGGTTTGGTTTGATTTTTAATGTGTGCATTATCCAGCCGAGTCTCTCTTCCCCTTGCTTTCTTGCCATTTCACTTCTACTTAACATTTTATACAGAGACTGAGGAGAGAATCAAAGTAGGATGGTTGTTTTCCTAATATTTATTGAAGTTTATGTGATGTAACAAGTTCTGTGCCAGGCCCTTTATATATTATCTCTCTTAATTTTCATAATTAGGACAGAAACCTAGATCTTTCCCTTGACCGCTGTAATACTACATAATATTTGTATTTGGCAGAAGATAAAATGCTAGTTTGCAAGGCAAGCTCAACCTATGAACCACACCCCTTTGCCCCCAAAAGCTGGGCCTAGTACAGGTCTCTGACACATTGGTGAAGAAGGGCCTGCCTTTGGCTTGAAGCCTCACTAGCCTTATGGCTTTACTCCCCCACCCCCCATGCCGCTCTCCAGTAAATATCTGTGAAATGAGTAAATGCAAGTTAGCTCATTGGAGGTAAGGCTATTTAAGACAGGAGGATATGATTTTGACAGTTCTGACTACGGCTGGGAATAGGGAAGAACTTTGTCATTTTTGTTCATTTTTTACATTACCACCATTTTTACAGTATCAGAATATAGTTTTAAAATAAAGTTCTGTCATTTCCATATAGAAAAAGCACTATAAAAGGACAGTTTGATGCTCTTGTCAGTGGAAGAAATAGGACAACCTTTATATGAATCCTTGGTGAAAAGGGTAAGTGATGTCTTTTAGCGATGGTGAAGACTAGGGAGAGTTTTTTCCCCACTGTAAATTGTAGAATCTTTCTCTCTAAATCTTCCTAATATCCTCTTATAATCTATTTAGTCTCTGTGGCATCATAGTTATATATCTTTTTAATTGCAAATACAGTTTATTTAGCCTTCTATTTTTATTGGCCTGGAATGCTGGTGGCTTGTCTATTTTTGGCTTTACTGATCTTCTCTTTTTTTAATTTCCTTAATTTTGCTTTGATTTCCTTCCTTTTTTTTTTTTTTTTTTAGTTTTTTCTGCCTTTGTATGTTTAGCTCATTAATTTTGATTCTGCTAAAATGAGCATTTTAGACAATATCCCTCTAAGGGTCACTTTAACTGCATCCCACAATCTTTAATGCGTAACTGTTTATTTCTTAATTTTTGTTAAGATCTCTTGATCAGTAACAAGTTTAGAAATTTGTTTTTCAATTTCCAAACATAGGCAGTTTTGGAGGTTCTCCTTTTTAATAAAATATGTAACTTAATTGTCTTGTACTCTCAGGATGCGGTCTATATGATACTAATGCACTGAAATATGTTGAAGCTAGCTTTACGGCCTAACAGGTGGTCAGTTTTCATAAAATGTTCCATGTGTGCTTGAGAAGAGTATATATTCTCCAGTGTTTGGATTCTGTGTCTGTAAGTGTTCATTTCATCAAAGTTATTAAATCAAATTTCTTTGTTCTTTTTTTATTTTTTTAACTCTGCTTAGCCTATTACTGAGGGAGATGAGTTCAAATTTTCCAGCAGGAATTATAGATTTGTCAGTTTTTCCTTGTAGAACTGTCAGTTTTTCTTTCATATGTTTTGAGGTTAACTTATTATTACAAATAAGTTTATTGAATTATCTTCACTTCTATGTGAATTGAATCTTTTATATTGAGGTAGTAACTATTTCTAATAATGCTTTTTGCCGTAAAGTCTATGCTGTCTAATGTCAGTACACCTACTTCAGCTTTCTATTGGCTAGTATTTGCATGGTGTATTTTTATGAATGCTGTACTTTTTTTCATTTTTTTTAACCCTTAAGTTTTGGGTATATCACATAAAAACAATATAACTGGGAATTGTTAAATCCAATCTCACAAGTTTTATCTTTTATCTGGAGAGTTGAAGCCATTTATATTTACTCTGATTATTGTTAGGTTTGGATTTATTTGTATCTTCTTCGTAAGTGTTTTCTATTTGTCTGGGTTTTTTTTTTTTTTTTTCCCTTCCTTTCTCACGTTCTACTTTTTACCCTGTTTATTTGAAAGTTATGTGTTCCATGTCTGTTATCTTAGTGGCTACCCTACCTGTTTTAACATGTGTACTTAACAGAGTGAAGTTAATCAATATCTTGACCTTCCTCCCCAACAATACAAGGACCTTAGAACACTTTACTTATGATTACCTGATCCCCTAATCTATATGTTATTATTGCCCAGTTTCTGAGTTTTAGCCTTTCCTCTCACGATTTTGGTTTTTTATTATTGATTTTTTAAAAAGATAATGATTGTTTAGATCTACCCATATATTTACCAATTTCTTCCAGTCGCTGTGAGTCAGAATCAACTCCACGGCAACGGGTTTGTTTGTTTGTTTCTGCGGGGGGCGGGGGGGGGGGTGGGCGGTACGGGATTCTTGGCCTGCCTAGATCTGAGGATTGGCATTTTCCAAACAATTGTGAAGTAATTCTCAGATATTGTCTCTTCAGATAGTGCCTCCTTTCTGTTCTCTATACTCTCTCTCTTGAACTCCAATTAAGCATGTATTAGACTTTCTTCCTCTTTCCTCCATGTATCTCAACCCTCTTTCATCTATAATATTTCCTTGTCCCTTTGGATTATAGTCTGGATTTGTTGGCTCTTTCTTTCAGCTCACTAATCTCTTCAGCTGGATTTACTCTCTTAAAGTTGAGTTTTAAATTTAATTTTTGTTTTTTAGTTTTAGTTCTACCTGGTTCCTATTAAAATCTACTTGTTCCAGCTCATATTTTGGAGATGCTTTTTTAAATTTTTTAACAATTATTTTATACTACATGTCTGTTGATCCAGTATCTAATGTCTTCGAGGATCTGTTTCTTCTGCCCAATAATTCTGCTGTGTCTTACTGAAGGTGCTTTATATCTTTGTGTGAACTGTGAATTATTTCTGAGCCTCTTATTTCACTTAGAACCTAATCTGTGGATATTCTTTGAGGTCTTGGTTGAAACTGAGTCCATCCCACGAGAATCTGCTTTTGCCTGCCTTCTGGCAGCATTATCTACCTTGGGCAAACATTTCCAGATTGAGATTTTTCATGTAGAATTTGAGACTCAAACCCATAAGTGCTGGCTTATAATTGCAAAGTTTTGGAGGTTTCTTTCATGTTTCTTTTTCTTCTTTTTTTTTTTTTTTTTTTTACTTCTCCACCCATTGCTAAGGTCAAGACAGGTAAGTTACCTTATCCCTTTCTGCATGCATGTTAAGAGGGCTGTTTTTAATTATTCCAACACCAAAAGCTCCCTAAGAGGGTTGTTGTAAATTCACCCTTCCTCTGCTAGTGTAGCTTTTGGTGACCCCAGCTATGTGCACTGGGTCTCCTATTAGATTCCTCTCCCAAGCTTTATCCCCTCCTGTGCATACAGTAATCAGGGCAGAAGATCAGTGTCTACAGGATTCAGGAATCATGGCAGAAGATCAGTGTCAGCAGGATTCAGCAGAAACCCTGAGGGTGAAAGTTGGCTTTTGCAGGTGCTTATTTGGCAGGGTTTCTGGTTTCATTTTGTTTGGGAGGCTTTGCAGCTTCTGTTTTTCGGTGTAAGCTCTGGGATATGTTTAAAAAGATATAAATTATTTCAAGCAGTTTAGTTGTTTTGGTTAGTAGGTTCATTCATGGTTTCTAATATGCTGTGTTTTGGAAACAGGTGACCTTGGAAATGTTAAAGACCATTTATCTTTGTAAATTTCATTATTAGAGAAGTGGATTTTGTTTTGTCTTGGCGCCTGAGCATCTTTGATTAGTCAGTGATTAGGTGTGCTATTCATTCAGAACCACATAGAATAATGTAATTCAGGAATGGTCACAAAATTTATAATGCACCTGTATCAATAATTTAATTTTTAATCACAAATTATATATTATCTCTATAACATTACCAATATTAAAATAACTAAAGCACAGAGAAGCTAAGAAATTTATCCAAGCTCATGATCATTGGAAAGTCTGAGACCAAAACTCACATGAATCTAGTGCTTATCCTATTTTCTACAACTGACTTTATAAATAAGCAACTGGATTTGAATGGTTTTGCAAATAACTTTTAAGTTGAATTTATACAACCAAATGTTATAAATTACTTTGAACTTTCAAATCAAGTTTTTGTTGTTGTGTGCCATCAAGTCAATTCCGATTCCTAGTGACCCTATATGACAGAGTAGAACTGCCCCTTATGGTTTCCTAGACCGTAATCTTTATGGGAGCAGATCTCCAGGTCTTTTCTCCCACAGAGCAAGCAGCTGGTGGGTGCAAACTGCCGGCCTTTCAGTTAGCAGCTGAGCGCTAACCTTCGCACAACCAGGGCTCCCTCAAATCAAGTTACAGTGTCAAATATATAATTTCAAACCAAACAAAAAGAGAAATATGAAATCAGAAGTATCTGGCTATTGATCAGTATACAAACTATTTTCATATAAGGAAGAAGAATCTGGGAAATCTAACTTTCCACAGATGGATGATAGGAGGAATATAGCTCAGTTTAAGGCCAAGACAAAACTTCGGGGATTTCAAGCCTAAATGAAAAACTCTGATGAAAGTCAGTGTTTCTGTGGTTGTAATTTTGTAATTATACAGTTCTCTGTGTGCCAAGGGAAATAGAAAGACTGATGTTAATGCTGGACTAGGTTGGTTGGTCTGTCTTTTTAATAACATAGCACTGATTATATTTCCAAATATACTTTTTCTTCCTTCAAAGTGATTCTTAAAGTATTTTAGATCACCTTAAGTATATATTTAGACAATTTATCTAAGATGTAGGGAGCACTGATATAAAATAAGTAAATGTAACTTTTGTTTGGGGAGTAATAATCTCAGGAAACAAGCTAGACCATCAACTGTCAGAGATATTTCCTGAATGTCAGAATTTATGCGGACCTGGGGCAAATGTTTTCTCTTTAAAGACTGTGTGTTCTTATTGTTGGGGACAGAAAGGTTCTCTACTTGAGATTTGTAAAGATGTGTATCATTTTAAACACATGGCCTGATTGCTTGATAGGACAGGTAGTTTCTAACTTTAAGAAATCTGTGGTATATTGAGGAAGACTGACAAGTCATTGTCATATATTCTTATATTTAAAAGTATATAGATGCCCTAAGAACACAGATATGGGAGAGGTTTAGAAAGAGGGTGGTCAGGAGGCTTCATAGAAAAAGTGACATATTAGGTGGGCCTTGAGGAATTAGCAGAATAACACCAATATTCAGGTAAGACAAGAGCATTCTAGGTAGAGCGAATCTCAAAAAATGTTACTCCCTCCCAACCTTACCCCCATCCATTCCTTTTCTCTTTACCCTTCTTTAGTGTAAATTGAAAGAGTTCATGGCCTATTTCATGGGTCCTGTTTCTAAAACTTTTATGAGAGATTTTAGTATTTACTTCTTTTTAATTTAGCTTTAAGCTACAGATAACTTTATTCATTTGTTTTAGAGTGACGCCAGTGAGATTTCAGAGTCATATCTTCCAACACTTTATGCACCAGTAAACCTCACTTGTGTTTCCAAATCAGTAAACCTTAGTCTTCTCAATAGTCTTCTTAATAACTTAGGCCTTCGTTTATCTTTAAAAAAAAAAAAAGACAAGGGGTAGGGAAATGAAATAGATTAACAAATCTCCATCACCTTTTCTAAAAAGAAATGAAACGAAGTTCTGAGGAAGGTCAGCCATTAGCATTGGAAAGAAGACTGGGTTTTGAGTCAGAAAATCTGGATTTAAGTTGCAATTTTGTCACATACCAACTTTGTCTAAACCTTTCAACTTCTCTAAATTATTTTCTCTTTGATAAAAATAGAGACAATTATAGAACGTCATAGCACCTCAGGGATTCAAATCATGTATGTGAAAGTACTTAGAAAAAACAGTACACTGCCAGGAATAATATAAGAAGTTATTATAGAGAAGATTACTCTGAATGATAGCTTTCAAATGCCTTTTCAAGACAAAATATCTGGTAAGTTTCTAATACCTGTCTCACAGAAGTAATTAGCCTAGTATATTAATCAGTAGGGTAATCCAAAGTAAACTGATAATGACACTGTATTAGTGAACAAAATAAACAGAGAGAGGATGTTTATTGTATTTGTTTACTCTTTTTTCACTGCCTTTACAGGAGAGCCTTGAATTTAGGAATTCTACGAGACCCAGGATCAGAAATTGAAGATAGACAATACCAAATAGACCTGCAGTCCATCAATATTGGTACTGCGCAATGGGATCAGCTAAAACCAGAGAAGGAAAGTGGCACAGGAGGGGTGCTAACAGAGAGTGAAAGAAATTCTCAAAATCCAGCCCTTGAGTGGAATATGGCCAGCAGGTAGGAAATGATTGAGAAAATTTCTACACTTTCTAAAATTTCATTGCCAAAAGAGTAGTTGGTGATACAATCATTAGCGTGTCTGACCTAAGTGTTTTGCTATTGCTCTGCCTTTCATTACAAACATAAAGTAAGATTTTATAATTTTAGCTGATGATTTCACTTGGAAACCTGCTAGTGCTACCACTGTTACACCGTAATTGTTTTAAATTTGAGATTGTGTCAGCATTTCCTTAATAAACTTTTTTTGAAAAGCTTGCCATTTGATGAAAAGATCCATTTCAGGCTAAAGGGTACATCTCCATTTTTACCTGAAGTACATTGTGTTCATGGTCAGTTGGATTTTTTTTTTTTTTAAATCTCTTCTTTCTGTTTAGCATAATAAGGGGGGAAAGTAACAAATACTATTTGGAGTTATGTTTAAGTCAGCAGAGGGGGAAAAGCAAGAGTTTCTAGCTCTGGGCTGCTTTTCATCTACCTTAACTAAAAGCAGCTATATTCACAGAGAACATTTTTAAAGGAATTAGTACTGAATGTGAACTGTAAGATTTGTAGAGAGCCACTGCCAGCTTACCACAGCTATTCATGGTTCCCATCAGACAGACAGAATTGTCTGAAAGATGAAGGTCCAAACCAAATCCAAACCCATTGCCATTGAGTCTATTCTGACTCATACAGACCCTATAGGACAGAGTAGAACTGCCTCAGAGGGTTTCCAAGGCTCTAAATCTTGACAGAAGCAGACTGCCACATCTTTCTCTCATGGAGCGGCTGGTGGGTTCAAACCATCGACTTTCTGGTTAGCAGCTGAGGTCTTAAAGATGAAGATACTAGGCATTAAAGATACTTTTATATTGTGAAACTGGAGGTCTTTATGATTTTAAGAAAGTGTTAATTACTTTTCATCTGTGTTTCTATTTATAAGGTAGAATTAGTAACATCTGTTACTTATAACACAACATTGTGGTATATTGATTGGATTTTTTTAAAACATGGTGTGCAGACTCTGTTGTATGCCTTTTGCAATGCTGATTGCTCTGGTTCTCCCTTTACCACCAACATTATATTTGTCGATGTCTTGGCAATAATGGATTATATACTAATGTCACTTGACCTAATTTATTTAACTTAATTTTTTCAATAACCCTATAAGGTAAGAACTATTATTTTCCCTGTTTATACTTGAGGAAACTGAGGTATAAACAAGATAAATAACTTGACTGAGAACAAATACTAAGTGGTAGTCTGGGTAGTCTATACTCCTTAACATGGCTTATAAAGTTCTTCTTCAGATACCCATATTCTTTTATAACTTTATCTTGTTCTTCTTGTATAGAGTTTCTTCCAAGCCTCCTGAAAAGATGATACGCTCACTTGCCTATAGGCCTTTGTATGGGATCTTCTCCTTGCCTGGAACTCTCTTAACCCACCTTTTCCCTCGTCTCTTAACATCTATTAAGTCTCAGAGTAGAGGTCAAGTAAGCCTTCCCTGAGTCCCCACAAGACCAGGTTAGGTGTTCCTATCATATCACTTAGCATATTATATTCTGATTGTCTGTATACTTGTCTGGGTCCTGAAGACATGATCATGACCATCCTGTTCTTTAATTTATCCCTAGCACATAGTACTGTCATATTATAAAATGTATTATTGTAGCTCTCCGTTGAGAAGTGATTGGATGTGGACTGCCCCTGAGGAAGGATGTAACTTCACGTAAAGAGCTCTCTTCAGCCAGACAAGAGAAATTTCAGGAGAGAAATGCAGCTGTTGAGCCATCAGCAGGCAGTACCCCTGGCATCTGGGGGAATGAGTGTTTCAGTCCTGAAGAGATGCTGCAGTATCCACTCTACCAGACCTCACATGATATCAGGCAGCATCAAGTTCCCTCATTACTACTCTTCTTCACTTCATTCAGTTTCAGATTTAGGAAGTGCCAACTTACAATACTAATAGGTCATCATTTCTTAAAAATCACGAATGCTATCATCAACAAAAGAGACAGGCCTTATTTTCCTAGGAAACTTTATGGCCATCTAGACTTAACTCAGCTACATCCCTCCTGTTCATTTTCTAATTCATTTAACAAAGACTTTTGAATGCCCAGTCTAAGTCAGGGAATGTCTTTTACACTGGAGAAACAAAATGGAATAGTTTCAAATATGAGCCTAACCTTTAAGGAGTGCAACATCCAATTGAAGAGATATACTAATTAATTACTATTAAGTGCAGTGTGGAAACTGTTATGATAGGCACAGATATAGGATATTACACAGAAGAGCCACATCAGAATCAGGATAAACACATTCCATGCCCATAAGGAGATCTTGGGCTAGTAGATGTGGCAGACACACAAACAAAACAATTCATGCAACAGCTAACGTATGTACAAGGTAAAGAAGTTCAACAGAGAAAAAAATGGTGAATTCACTCTACAGGTGAGAGTGCAGGGAAGGTTTCACAGAGGACATGACTTCTGAGTTTGTTTCCACACAAGGGCGGGAGAGAGTAGAGGGTGTGTTCTCAGCTGAGGAAGCAGCAGATCCAAAGTCTAGAAGTATGAAACTGTGACACGTTCTATTGGCTTCTGAATACCGAGCACATAGTATCGTGCTTGGCACATACTAGGTGTTTAATAAAGGTTTGGGTGAGTGAATGAAAGAGTGAATTATCAAATGATTAAGTAGAGCTAACAAGCCAAGTGATTGAATGTGTTTCTGAGATACTGGTTCAAATGAATACAAAGTTTTACATGTGATGTAGCATACCTCAGTTGGTTAATCTTGACAGAAGTATAAACAGAACCTTAATATAATTCTGTTTATGTTTTTGAATAGGTATTATAGATAAAGTTTAAAAGATACAGATACACAATGATTTGCTTTCTTCCCTGACCAGTATTAAATGGGAACCTTTATAATGGTTTTCATTCATTCGCTGTCCCCTTGGGTATATCCCTCAAATTTTATCTTTAATCATGATATATTTTTATGTGTGTGTTGGGGAGGAAGGTAGCAGGGCAGTTAAACATAGAGAATCATCACATTTTAAAACTTGTATATCTTCCACTTCCAAAAGCTTAATTTTTCAGCTGAAAAAATACATTAGTCAGGGTTCATTCAGGGCAGCAGAATGACTATGAGTATTACAGAAAAAGGGATTTATTTTAGAAATAAGACCTTATCCAGTTGTAGAAAAAGCTGGACAAGTAAGGATCTGAAAGAGGGAGTTGGGAGATCAGGGAAAAAAGCCACTAATTAACCCTCTTGAAGCACTTGACCTGGTTAAAAATACTGTGGAGCTTGCAAGGGAAACTGGGAAGCCAGGCAGGACCAACTGCTGGTGTGGGACCACTAAAGAGGCTGGTGGAGAAGTCTGTGGGAGGCTGTTGCCTCTGCATCTGGGGTGGGCCTGGGGCTGCTGTTAGTCAGCAGGGCCAACAGTCAGGGAAAATGGCTGGTCACAGTGCAGGGACAGTGAGGACAAGCTGGAAACTGCTAGCACTTCTGCATCAGTGTTTTCGCTGCCGTTACACCACAATGACTTTCAGAGAGTATTGGCTGTTCCTCTTCCACCTTCTAAATCTCATACACAGTTCTCCTTTGGCAAACTCTAGACTTCGAACCGTTCTTAGCAAGTTGTCACAGAGCAAAATCAGTATAGGAAACTAAGTTGAAGAAGTTCCTTGGCTTGTCCAGTGTCACTTAGCAACACCTAAGTCTAGAACCCTGGTTTCCTTCCTCTTAGTTTCCTACTACTCAGTGCTCTGTCCTCTTACACTTAACTGAAGTTCATTGTTAGCTAGCTGCATTTCTTTTTCTCCTAGCAATCATTTTTGATACATCTTGGCTTATTTAATAATCTGAGGAACTGAAGTGCTGAGAACAAAAATAACCTATCCTGATGTTTGTCATGTGCAGGTTCACCCCTAGCGTGTACAATCCAAATCACTGTTGCTGTTTCACATAGTGATCAGTGCTTTAGAGGTGGTGGTAGTGGCAGAGAGTTTATCTTGTGATTTCCTGACAGTGCTGCTAAGCCTTAATTCTCCAAGTTAATAATGATATAATTTTTCTTGTTTATAATGCTTAAAGATATAATTTGAATAGGCTTTGGAAAAACATACTTGACAAATAAATAATTTCAGTTTTTATCACAGTACTATTATTTGTTCCTATCACTGACTGTGTTTGGTTTCCTTGGATAATGTGTCTTTCAAACTTGAAATATTTAAATATTTTAATACACATGTACCAAATTATGTATATTACTCTGTAGAGGTTTTTTTTTTTCCTACACATAGGATTTTTTTTTCAGTTGTTATTACTGTTTACTTGTTGCTTGTTGTCGTGGCCATCGAGTCAATTTTGAGTCATAACGACCCTATGTGACAGAGTAGAACTGCCACTTCAGGTTTCCTAGGCAATAATCTTTATGGAAGCAAATTGCCAGGTCTTTTTTCCCTTGGAGCGAGTGGTAGATTCAAACCACCCCCCTTTCAGTTAGCAGTTAAGCACTTAAGCATTGTGCCACCAGGGCTCCTTTCTGATACATTCAAATTCAGTCATATACTTCACAGGACTGACAATACTGAATATGTAGAAGTGTTTTCATTAAGGTCCCTGAAACGTCTATTATTGACCTGACTTCTGAGAGATTGTTATTATTCCATGTGTCTTTAGCTTTTATTGTCGTTTTTAGAAATGAAATATTAATCAAATATTCACACTTCACAGCCCTTGCACATTTTGATTTGTGATTAATCAAACATGAGAATTGTCCAGAACTGCATCGGAAATTGTAAATAGGAGTGTGGAAGGAAAGCAGTTTCAATAATTGACTTTTCAGCCTAAAAGTCATCACTTTTGTCTTATTAATTTGAGAAGTTATGGTAATGACTATGCAAAATGATGGTTTGGAAGTTAGTCTGGTTCTCATACCTCATAGATTAATGCCTATAATGACCTAAACCTCTTTGTGTGATTTTATAATTTCCTTAAGTCCGGTAATGGCTTTACATAGGGGAAGAGAATGTAAATTTTCCTCCTGCTTAAAGTACCTGAGAGCTAGGTGTGAAAAGTAAAGGGATCCTGATGCAGTAGGAAGAAGCAGCAAGTTTCCCTTCCCAGCAGCTAGCAAGCATCTTCTTCCTACATGTTGGCTGAGGGTGTCCTGTAGCAACCTGAAAAAGTGGCACAGACATAAAAGGACAAAGATCCTGTCTGCCCAGTCTTAGTCTTCTTTGTATCTTAGCATAGTTACTGACAGACAGTAGGTACTCAAAAAATCAGAAAATGTTTCAATTGAATATAATCATCATAGTTGTTGTTAGGTGCAGTTGAGTTGGTACAACTCATAGTGACCCTGCGTACAACAGAGTGAAACGCTGCCCAGTCCTGTGCCATCCTCACAGTCGTCGTTATGCTTGAGCCCATTGTTGCAGCCACTGTGTCAATCCGTCTCATTGAGGATCTTCTTTTTCGCTGACCCTGTACTTTACCAAGAATGATGTCCTTCTCCAGGGACTGGTCCCTCCTGACAACATGTCCAAAGTATGTTAAGACATAGTCTCACCATTCTTCCTTCTACGGAGCATTCTGGTTGTACTACTTCCAAGACAGATTTGTTTGTTCTTTTGGCAGTCCATGGTGTATTCAATATTCTTTGCCAACACCACAATTCGAAAGCATCAGATCTTCTTCGGTCTTCTTTATTCATTGTCCAGCTTTCGCATGCATATGATGCGATTGAAAAGACCATGGCTTGGGTCAGGCACACCTTAGTCTTCAAGGTGACATCTTTGCTTTTCAACACTTTAAAGAGGTCTTTTGCAGCAGATTTGCCCAATGCAATGTGACTTTTGGTTTCCTGACTACTGCTTCCATGGGTGTTGATTGTGGATCCAAGTAAAATGAAATCCTTGACAACTTCAATCTTTTCTCTGTTTATCATGATGTTGCTTATTGGTCCAGTTGTGAGGATTTTTGTTTTCTTTATGTTGAAGTGTAGTCCATACTGAAGGCTATGGTCTTTGATCTTCACCAGTAAGTGCTTCAAGTCCTCTTCACTTTCAGCAAGAAAGGTTGTGTCATGTGCATTGTTTATGAGTCTTCCTTCAATCCTGATGCCCCCTTCTTCTTCATATAGTCCAGCTTCTCGAATTATTTGCTCAGCATACAGACTGAATAGGTATGGTGAAAGGATGCAACCCTGACAGACACCTTTCCTGAATTTAAGCCATGCAGTATCCCCTTATTCTGTCCAAACAACTGCCTCTTGATCTGTGTACAGGTTCCTCATGAGCACAATTAAGTGTTCTGAAATTCCCATTCTTTGCAGTGTTATCCATAATTTGTTACGACCCACACAATCGAATGCCTTTGCATAGTCAATAAAGCACAAGTAAAGTTCTTTCTGGTATTCTCTACTTTCAGCCAGGATCCATCTGATATCAGCAGTGATATCCCTGGTTCCATGTCCTCTTCTGAATCCGGCCTGAATTTCTGGCTGTTCCCTGTGGACATCCTGCTGCAGCCACTTTTCAATGATCTTCAGCAAAATTTTACTTGTGTGTGATATTAATGATATTGTTGGATAACTTCCACATTCGGTTGGATCACCTTTCTTGAGAATAGGCATAAATATGGATCTCTTACAGTTGGTTGGCCAGGTAGCCGTCTTCTAAACTTCTTGGCATAGATGAGTGAGCACTTCCAGCGCTGCATCTGTTTGTTGAAACATCTCAATTGATAACCAGTCAATTCCTGGAGCCTTGTTTTTCACCAATGCCTTGAGTGCAGCTTGGATTTCTTCCTTCAGTACCTTCGGTTCCTGATCATATGCTGCCTCTTGAAATGGTTGAATGTCGACCAATTCTTTTTGGTATAATGACTCTATGTATTCCTTCCATCTTCTTTTGATGTTTCCTGCATTGTTTAATATTTTCTCCATAGAATCCATCACTATTGCAACTCAAGGCTTAAATGTTTTCTTCTGTCGTTTCAGCTTGAGGAATGCCAAGCGTGTTCTTCCATTTTGGTTTTCTATCTCCAGCTCTTTACACACGTCATTATAATACTTTACTTTGTCTTCTTGAGCCGCCCTTTGAAATCTTCTGTTCAGTTCTTTTACTTCATCATTTCTTCCTTTTACTTTAGCTACTCGATGTTCAAGAGCAAGTTTCAGAGTCTCTTCTGACATCCGTTTTGGTCTTTTGTTTCTTTCCTGTCTTTTTAATGACCTCTTTCTTCATGTATGGTCTCCTTGATGTCATTCCACAACTCATCTGGTCTTCAGTCATTAGTGTTTAACGTGTCAAATCTATTCTTGAGATGGTCTCCAAATTCAGGTGGGATGTACTCAAGGTCGTACTTTGGCTCTGATGGACTTGTTCTAATTTTCTTCAGTTTCTACTTGAAACTTGCATATGAGCAGTTGATGGTCTGTTCTGCAGTCAACCCCTGGCCTTGTTCTGACTGATGATATTGAGCTTTTCCATTGTCTCTTTCCACAGATATAGTCGATTTGATTCCTGTGTATTCCATCTGGTGAGGTCCATGTGTATCGTTGCCATTTATGTTGGTGAAAAAAGGTGTTTGCAATGAAGAAGTCTTGCAAAATCTATCATGCGAATCTCCAGTATCATTTCTATCACCAAGGCCATATTTTCCAACTACTGATCCTTCTTCTTTGTTTCCAACTTTCGCATTCCAGTCACCAGTAATTATCAGTGCCTACTGATTGCATGTTCGATCAATTTCACACTGAAGAAGTTGGTAAAAATCTTCAATTTCTTCATCTTTGGCCTTAGTGGTTGGTGTGTGAATTTGAATAATAGTCATATTAACTGGTCTTCCTTGTAGGCGTATGGATATTATCCTATCACTGACAGCAACGTACTTCAGTTGTCATTCCCAGCATAGTAGACCATATGGTCGTCCGATTCAAAATAGCCAATACCAGTCCATTTCAGCTCACTTATGCTTAGGATGTCAATGTTTATGCATTCCATTTCATTTTTGACGATTTCCAATTTTCCTAGATTCATACTTCATACATTCCACGTTCCAATTGTTGATGTATGCAGCTGTTTCTTCTTATTTTAAGTTGTCCCGCATCAGCAAATGAAGGTCCCGATAGCTTGACTCCATCCACATCATTAAGGTCAACTCTAATTTGAGGAAGCAGCTCTTCCCCAGTTGTCTTTTGAGTGCCCTCCAACCTGGGGAGCTCATCTTCCAGCACTATATCAGACAATGTTCTGCTGCTATTCATAAAGTTTTCACTGGCTAATTCTTTTCAGAAGTAGACTGCTGGGTCCTTCGTCCTAGTTTGTCTTAGTCTCGAAGCATAGCTGAAACCTGTCTGCCATGGATGACCCTGCTGGTATCTGAGTACTGGTGGCATAGCTTCCAGCATCACAGCAACACGCAAGCCCCCACAGTACGACAAACTGACAGACACGTGGGGAAAAAGCATACGTAGAACATATAAATTTTATACATTATCCCATATAATACTGTGAATAATCTGCCTGCTATATCAATACATGGTATTAAAGCTTTAAAATGAAATAAAATAAAATCTCCTAATCCTCTGTCCCTTGGTGGATTCCTATTTATATCCTCAATATATAGTTTGTAATGTTCTCTTCTCTGAGAAACTCAACAGTCGCCCAGTTTCTCCCTCCTCCATGAAGTTTATTTTGGAGTTTCTTCCTAGAAAAAGGACTATTAAGTAAAATTAGATGCAGGAGTTCTAGATCATAGATATAAATAACTGGAAACTGTGGCCAGAGCTATTATCTCAATGAACATTTCAGTAAAATTGATTGCCAATATTTCAATATAGATATGCTCATAAAACTGTCCATTTGAGGTTATAATAAATGTAACACTCATGATTTCCATCACAAATATATTAACTGTTAGTTTTTTTAGTTGTTGTTTTTAGTTTGTTTGTTTGTTTTAGGGGGAAGAGTCTTTTTTTTTTTTTTTTTGAGTAAAGAATTAGAAGATTTTAACACTACTTAATTTTACCAAATTAAAATTTTACTGACATTTTATTTAAATGTACCTTAAAAAATCATCCTCATGTCAAGTTGCAGTTCTTGTAGCACTGGTCTTCCATAGCTCTCCTCATATCCCACATGCTAGCTGTAGTAAGGTAGATAATCTTTCCTCTAGTAGTTTTAATATCTTTTCTTCATCTTGGATGATCACCTGTTTCACCAAGATATATCTAATTGTGGATTTATTGTGTTTATCTAACTCATGTCTGTCATAATATACATTTGTCTTTTCAAATTAATAACTTGTTTTAGTTCAGTGCCTTGAGGTAAAAGGTTAAGTTTCCTGATGAGTGTTACCACACCTCACTATACTTTTCTTATCATTATACTTATCCCATTTTATGATTATTTTGTTTACTTCTCTCTTCCTGCTAAAGTAAGCTACGTGAGAACCAATACTACATATCCAGTTTTGCCATTGTATTCCTAGCACCTAACAGAGGGCCCACCCAGCACCATAGTTGGCACTCAGTCCATGTTGCTTAGATTTCAGAGAATGATAAGAGCTATGAAAATAATATGAGTATACAATATGATCAGAGTAACTGGGAGAATTCCTTAGATTGAGGCTCAGGAAGGGCCTCTTCTAACACCTGAATGACAAGAATGAACTATCCATGCAAAGACCCATGGAGTGTTTCTGGCAAGAATGTTGTAGACAAAGCCAAGACCCTGAAGTGGGACTGAGCTTAGCATGACTGAGGATCATGCCTGACTAGAAGGAGAGAAGTATTAGAAGGTATTATGAGGAGGGAAGGGCTAAATCATGAATGGTCTTATAGGTCAAGGGAAGTTTGGATTTTATTTTAGCAATTGAGGATCATGCCTGACTGGAAGGAGATAAGTATTAGAAGATATTATGGGAAGGGAAGGGCTAAATCGTGAATGGTCTTTGTAGGTCAAGGTAAATTAGGATTTTATTTTAATTGTATTAGAAAGTCATCGGATAGTGTTCCTCTTAAAGATTGGCCTAAATGAATTTAAATCCATAGCTAAATATTTGATTTTTAAAATGAGTATATTTAAATTATATGTCTTTACAACTCTCATTAATGTAGAAAATGAGGAATCTGAGGAATAGGTATGTTGCCATTGTTGTTGGTTGCCACTGAGTCAATTCCAACTCATGGCCAACTTCATGTGTGCAGAGTAGAATTGTTCTATAGGTTTTTCAGGACTGTGATCTTTTGGAAGCAGATCGCCAGGCCTGTCTTCCAGTGTGCCTCTGGGTGGGTTTGAACCACTAACGTTTCGTTTAGAAGTCAAGTGTTTAACCATTTGCACCCCCCAGGGACTCCTTAGGAATAGGAATAGTTAATCAAATTATAATGAATCATTTTCGAAATAGCAGCTTGTTTAAAATAAATGTTTGTGAATATTATTGTTTTTCATATTCAGGAATAACCACTTGAAGGGATCATCTCAGTTGATTATCACAAGTTTTAACTATCTTCTGGAATTAAAGCTTAGCTGTAATACCATACTGACAGAGTCTTCATGTTACATAATAATCTTCCTGCATACACACAGACCATGTAACATTTCTGATCTTATCTTTTTGTTGGAATATTTTACAAATCTTGGTACCGTTTTTCTTCTTCTGGTCTTTCATAATATGCAAATTTTGAAGCATGGCTATCGAACAGCTTTAATATTTCCCACAAAATTTATGGCAGGACAGACGAAACTTAGTGTGAATATACTGAGTCCAAGAACAACAATCACAGCTTTCCCATGAGTAGGTGACATACATCTGTATCTTCTTGCTTGTAACAATTTCAGAGAAATATTCTTTACCTTATTTACAATCTACTCCTTCCAAAGCTTAACAGAATAGCTATTAACACATTATTTTCCTGTTATTAGATTAGAGCCTTATGATTGTCAGTGTTTTGTTATCTTCAAACTGGATTTAGTAAATTTCTGTGGGCATAATCCTCTGTACTGCAACCTCTTGAATTATCCTCAGCAAAATTTTACTTGCATGTGATATTAATGATATTATTTAGTAATTTCCACATTCTGTTGGATCACCTTTCTTTGGAATGGGCACAAATATGGATGTCTACCAGTCAGTTGGCCACTTAGCTGTCTTCCAAATTTCTTGGCATAGACAAGTGAGCACCTCCAGCGCTGCATCCATTTGTTGGTATTCCGTTGATATTTCGTCAATTCCTGGAGCCTTATTTTTCACCAGTGCCTTCAATGCAGTTTGTACTTTTTCCTTCAATACCATCAGTTCTTGATCATATGGTACCTCCTGAAATGACTGAATGTCGACCAGTTCTTTTTGATACACTGACTGTGAATTCCTTTTGTCTTCTTTTGATGCTTCCTGCATCGTTCAATATTTTTCTGCATAGAATCCTTCAAAATTGCAACTCTAGGCTTGAATTTTTTCTTCAGTTCTTTTAGTTTGAGAAATGCCAAGCGTAGTCTTTCCTTTTGTTTTTTAACTCCAGTTCTTTGAACATTTCATTATAATACTTTGTGTCCTCAAGCTACCCTTTAAAATCTTCTGTTCAGCTTTTATACTTCATTATTTCTTCCATTCACTTTAGCTACTCTTTGTTGAAGAACAAGTTTCAGAGTCTCTTCTCACATCCATTTTAGTGTTTTCTTTCTTTCCTGTCTTTTTAATGACCTTTTGCTTTCTTCATGTATGATGTCCTTGATGTCATTCCACAGCTTGTCTGGCCTTCAGTCATTAATATTCAATGGTACTGAATAATAGATACAAATAATTGAACAATTTCTTTGTCTCTGTTTCACCAGGATATGTCTAATTGTGGACTTTTTGTATTTGTGCTCCCTGAATCTGTGGGTTCATGTATTTCATCAATTCTTAGAAATTCTCACTCATTTTGAGCCCTTTTGATTGATTGTATTATCTCATTTTTGAGTGGTATATAAATATACCAGTTTGGCCCCTTCATGTCTCTTGGTTTTTCTTTTTTAAATTTTCCATATTTAAACTTACTTGAATACATTCCTGGAATTTTCTCAAATCTATATTCTGATGTACTAATTCTCTCTTAAACTGTATCTAAAATTCTGTTTATCTTGTCTATTATGTATTTAAATTTACTAACTACTTTTTTATTTCTAGAAGTTCTGTTTGGTTGTTTATCAAATCTGCTTTGCTTTTTTCTGTTAGTGTCCGTTTTCCCATGTTTTTTATTCCATCGTGTAAAACCAAAAAAACCAAACCCACCGATATTAAGTCAGTTTAGACTCATAGTGATCCTATAGGACAGAGTAGAACTGCCCCATAGGGTTTCCAGCTCTGTAAATCTTTACGAAAGCACTCTGCCACGTGTTTCTCCCATGGAGCGACTGGTGGCTTCGAACCTTTCGGTTAGCAGCCAGGTGCTTTAACCATTGTGCCACCAGGGCTTATATTCTACCCTATATGTCAGTAATAATTTTAAACATTCATTATTGTTCATATGTGGTAATTCTGTTATCAAAATTTCTTGATATTGGGTTCTAATTATCCTTGTGCTAATAATGAATTTATACCCTCAAGATAACAATTTGTAATGTTTTCTTCTTTGCAAAACTTTCAGTAATCCCCTAGTCTCTCCCTCCTCCATGAAGTTTATTTTGGAGTTTTTCCTTGGAAAAATGTCTATTAAGTTAGAATTAGATGCAGCAGTTCCAGATTGTAGCTTTAAAAAACCGGCAGCTATGACCAGAGCTATTATTCCAGTGAACATCTCAGTAATATTGACTCGTAATATTTCAGTATAGGTATGCTCGTAAAAATTGTCCTTTCGAGGTTATAATAAATGTAAATAAATTTGTAAAACATATATATATATAGTATATCAAATAATCTGTGATTTTTGTTTTCAGTGGGCTTTGAGAGAATGCTGTTTTATTCTGGTTTGAGGGCATATTTTTCTGGAAGGGTTTTGTATCTGCTTCTGCCAGATGCCCCAGGGTTATCAAAGGCCTGATGCTACTTTTATGTAAATAACTCAGAATGGGGATTCCTGGACCTCGCATACAATATAAATTAAAGCCCTTTTCCCACAACCCTCATGAGGAATTTCTCATATTTTTAATTTTCTGAGGAGATCTCTGTTTTTTTTCAACAAGTCCTGATGCCAAAATAGACAAACTTCCTTGTTCTTCCCTGTTTCTGATGGGCAGATGTTTTTCTGACCCTTCAAGGGCCCCAGTTTTACTTAGACAGCTCATTTCAAAATCCTTGCCTATTAGAGATCTAAAGATTAGCCTGTTAACTCAGTATGGCATTAAAAATCTAATCCCCTTGTTTATTTAGAGTGGCTAAGAACCTCCGTCGTTAAAAACATCATTAATACTTCGGGATTTAGTTCTCTCTTGGGTATTTTTACCCTAGACTATTGTCTATTAAAGTATTGCAGTAATTTAGTTCTTGTAGTTGTTTCCTCAGGAATTTAAAACTTTTTTTTCTTTTGAATTCATCCTTGAAAATATTTGAATACACAAAAAGGTTTTAATGATACTTTTATATGTTTATTATTACCTCAAATATGTACCAGAAATAACACAAAGAAAAATTAGCAATATGCCCAGAAAAACTATAGTTTTATAGAACTTTTGACTTAGTTAAATTCTGTTTTGATTTCTGAGGTCATAAGACTTTTATATGTTGTGTTACTGATTTAATTTGTCACATAGTGAAAAAAATGTATGATATAGATAAGTACTTTTTTTTCCATTAGTATTTTAGTTAATATTTGCTTCTATTTAGTTTCCTGACATCTTTTCCATTTTAAGATATTTTTAATACCTCATATGTTTTAGCACTCCCTTATGAGAGCACATTATATGTTGCATGTTTCTCACATTTGGTCATTTTTATGGAATTTAAGCTATAATTATGATGCCTCTAAGGATCTCAGTTCTTCTTCTATATTCACAGATTTTTAATACTTCTTCCTGTTACCCTCTACTCACCAGATCTCTTAATTCTTTAAAATTGACTTTCTTGAAATCTAATACTTACGTGTCACAGAACCCGATGATCCAGTTTGCTTTTTTGGCAGACACTGTATAAAGCTCTGCCCATTGCAAAGTTCAACAAAAGATACCAGCATTCTCTAGACTACTCTAATAGAGAAGGCTGCAGAAAGACTTGAGTTTTATTTAGGCGTTTTCATGCGATAACTTACGCCAACTCTCTGATTTCAACTCTGTCTTTGTATACTGTAAGGGAATAATAGGGACATATTTATAAGGAATATTAAATTAATGGTTCCAAAGTACCTTTGAAGTATTGCTTGCTGGTAAAATATAAAATTGTATTTTATAAATGAAAACTAAGAATATGGATAGTGAACTTAAAGATCTTTACCAGCACAAGCTCTGGTTTCTCAATAATTTTTTCACTTTCATCTTCTACCATGTATGCAGTACTTCCTTTGAATTTCTTAAAAATTTTGAACATAGAGTAGAAATATTCTGCTAAATAATTGATCAAAGGTAAGACTGTGTGACAATTTAAAGTAGGGGCTGAAAGCTGCCCTGTTGTCAGCTTGCCCTCCGTGTCCAATTTTGTGAGCTTTGTTCCCACTGAGTAGCCTTAGCCCAGTCCCTAATCCTCATTTCCTCTTAGGAAATAGCGTCTAGGAATAGTCCGTACTTCACATACAGCGTTGTTGGGAGAAAGCATTCAATATCAAACTCACAAAAGCAATTTCACAGACTGTAAAGGCAATAATAATTCATGAAGCCATCAAAATTGTTACTCATTTAAAGTAGTGGTTCTTAGGGTTTTAACAAACAGGTCAAAGATTAAGAGGATATGCTTATAAACCTAATGAGAATGGAATGATGGCAGTTGTCTAATAGAGTGTTAGAAGTATTAAAGATAGGAAATTAAGAAATGTCACAAAAATGGTAAGATTATTTTTAGTAGCAAAAGAAATTATGAACTACTTGCAAGAACAAAAGGAATTAAAAATAGAAAAGTAATTTGTGAAGCGGTCCTGGGGTGAAGCTAATATAGGTCATTTATATCTGTACCACCTAGTGTTTTGTTTGTTACTATCTTTTATATATCTTATGGAATTGAAGGTAAGAAACTGACTAAAATGTATATAAAATAGTCACTCCCAGAATAAAAATGTGTTTTTTTCATGCATGTTTCCAGTACAACGATTTGTACAAATTTAATGAGAATTATCCTTGAAGAAATGAAAGGGTTAATAATTTTTTACTTTATCTTTTAGCATAAGGAGGCATCAAGAAAGGAGAGCAATTTTGACTCCAATTTTGACAGATTTTTCTGTCCGAATAATTGGAGCACCTGCCATCGTTTTCAACAAAATAATTTCTCCAGAAAATTTACATACTGAGGTTAGTACATAATTTAAATCTTAAATCAGTCTAAGTAATGAGCAGCACCTCTTTGTATGTTATGGTTCTCACAGTTTCACCTCACGAGATTTCAGATTAGCTCGTGAATAGCAGTACTGTAGCTAATATTTATTGATTACTTTCTAGGTATCAGGTACTGTCAGTTATTGCTTTCCATGTAATAACCCATTTAATCCTGATAATATTCCAATCAGTAGCTACTGCTGCCATCCCATTTTATAGATGAGAAAAGGAGACATAGAGAGGCTAGCCAACTTGTCCAAATTTTCACATGTATGAATCCAAATGGCCTGGCTCCAGACCCTGCACTTTTAACCTCTACAACTTCTTTCTGATGAAAACAACAATAATGCTAACATAAAACAGCATTCTTACATGAATGACTTACATAGAGAAATCGTCATGGATTACCTTATTTAGTCGTCACTCCATCCTTATGAGATTGATAATATTAGTATCCATATTTTATAGATAAGGACGCTGAGGTTAAAAGAGGTTAAATAAGGATGCCCTTTATCACCACTCCTATTTAACATTGTGCTGGAAGTTCTAGCTAGAGCAGTAAGGCAAGAAAAAGAAATAAAGGGCATCCAAATTGGTAATGAAGAAGTTAAATTGTCCCTGTTTGCAGATGATAGGATACTATACATGGAAAACCCTAAAGACTCCACGAGAAATCTACTGGAACTAATAGAAAGATTCAGCAGAGTAGCAGGATACAAGATAAACAGTCAAAAATCAGTTGGATTCCTATACACCAATAAGGAGAACAATGAAAAGGAAATCAGGAAAACAATACCATTTTCAATAGCCCCTAAAAAGATAAAATACTTAGGAATAAATCTGACCAAGGATGTGAAAGACCTATACAAAGAAAACTATAAAACACTACTGCAAGAAACCCAAAGGGATCTACATAAATGGAAAAACATACCATGCTCATGGATAGGCAGACTCAACATTGTGAAAATGTCAATTCTACCCAAAGCAATTTACAAATACAATGCAATCCCGATCCAAATACCAACAACATTCTTCAAAGAGATGGAAAAACTAATCATTAACTTTATATGGAAAGGGGAGAAGCCCCGAATAAGTAAAGCACTATTGAAGAAGAAGAATAAAGTTGGAGGACTCACACTACCTGACTTCAGAACCTACTATACGGCTACAGTAGTTAAAACAGCCTGGTACTGGTACAACGACAGATACATTGACCAATGGAACAGAATTGAGAACCCAGATGTAAATCCATCCACCTACGGTCACCTGATCTTCGACAAGGGCCCAAAGTCCATCAAACGGGGAAAAGACAGTCTTTTCAACACATGGTGCTGGCAAAACTGGATATCCATTTGCAAAAAAATGAAACAGGACCCATACCTTACACCGTATACAAAAACTACTTCCAAATGGATCAAAGACCTGCATAGAAAGCCTAAAACTATAAAGTTCATAGAAGAAAAAATAGGACCAACAGTTCAGGCCTTACTACATGGCGTTAACAGGATACAAACCATAACCATCAACGCACAAAACCCAACAGATAAGCTAGATAACTGGGATCTTCTAAAAATCAAACACCTATGCTCTTCAAAAGACTTCACCAAAAGAGTAAAAAGAGAAACTACAGACCAGGAAAAAATTTTTGGACAGTACAAGTCAGACAAAAGTCTAATCTCCATAATCTACAAGAAAATCCAATACTACTACAACAAAAAGACAAATAATCCTATTAAAAAGTGGGCAAAAGAAATGAACAGACACTTCACCAAAGAAGACATTCAAATGGCCAACAGACACATGAGGAAATGCTCGCGATCACTAGCCATTAGAGAAATGCAAATGAAAACCACAATGAGATACCATCTCACCCCAGCATTACTGGCACGAATCAAAAACACTGGCAATAACAAATGTTGGAGGGGCTGCGGGGAGATCGGAACACTTATGCACTGCTGGTGGGAATGCAAAATGATACAACCATTTTGGAAAATGATATGGCGCTTCCTCAGAAAGCTAGAAACAGACATACCATTCGATCCAGCAATCCCACTCCTAGGAATATATCCTAGAGAAATAAGAGTCATCACTCGAATAGATATATGCACACCTATGTTCATGGCAGCATTGTTCACAATAGCAAAACGATGGAAACAACCTAGATGCCCATCAACAGATGAATGGATAAACAAACTATGGGACATACATACAGTGGAGTACTATGCAACGAGAAAGAACAGCAATGAATCTGTGAACCATCTCATAACATGGATGAAACTGGAGGACATTATACTGAGTGAAATAAGTCAATCACAAAAGGACAAATATTGTATGAGACCTCTATTGTAAAAACCCATGAAAACGTTCACACACAAAATATAACAATCTTTGTTGGTTACCAGGGATGGGAGGGGTGGGCGGGAAATACTAAATAGGCAATAGATAAGTGGTATCTTGGGTGAAGGGTGAGACAGTACACAATACAGGGGAACCTAGCACAACCTGTACAAGGAAAGGTCATGGAAGCCCCATAGACACATCCAAACTCCCTGAGGGACTGAATTGCTGGGCGGAGGGCTCTGGGGACCACGGTCTCGGGGAACATCTAGCTCAATTGTCATGACACATCTTCTAAAGACAATGCTCTACATTCTACTTTGGTGAGTAGTGTTTGGGGTCTTAAAAGCCTGTGAGCGGCCATCTAAGATACTCCACTGGTCTCATCCCTTCGGGAGCAAGGGAGAATGAAGAGAACAGGATACAAGGAAAAGATTAGTCCAAAGGACTAATTGTCCACAGCTACCAAGGCCTCCACCAGACTGAGTCCAGTACAGCTAGATGGTGCCCGGCTACCACCACTGACTGCTCTGACCAGGATCACAACAGAGGGTTCTGGACAGAGCTGGAGAAGGATGTAGAGCATAATTCTAACTCACAAAAAAAAGACCAGATTTACTGGCCTAAAGGAGACTGGAGAAACCTCGAGAGTATGACCCCCAGACACCCTTTTAGCTCAGTGGTGAAGCTACCTCCGAGGTTCACTGTTCAGCCTGGGAGTGGACAGCCCTGTAAAACCAAATGAGACTAACGAGGTACAGGAGTCCAGTGACAAGGGCCAGAAGGCAGAAGGGGACAAGGAAGCTGGTGATAAGGAACACAAGGTTGAGTAAGGATATTGTTGATGTGTTGTGAGATTGTTAACCATTGTCATAGGGCAACATTTGTAGTAACTGTTAAATGAGAAACTATTTTGTTCTGTAAGCCTTCATCTAAAGTGAGAATAGCAGCACAATTGAAAGAGCGTAGTTGATGTCACTGAACTGTGCTTGCAGAAATTTTTGAAATGGTGTATCTTTGGCTATGTATATTTTCACCAAAAAAAAAAAAAAAGGTCAAGAAGGGAGAGGGTTGACATGTTGTGGGGTTGTTAACCAATGTCATAAAACAATATGTGTACTACTGTTTCATGAGAAACTATTTGTTCTGTAAGCCTTCACCTGAAGTACAATAAAATATTAAAGGAAAAAAAAAAAAGAGGTTAAATAACTTGATGAATGTCACATAGCCAGTAACTGGTGGATGCAAGTTTCAAGGCAGATCACTATGGTATACTGCCTTCATTCCTCACTAAAGTAGATAACATAATAATAATGTGGTCTCGTATAACTTAAAAAATATTCTTCATGGAAATTTATGTTATGCTAAACACATCATAAACTTTTTCATTATTCACAGATTTACAGGCTGTTGTTATGAAAAGTTCAGAAAAACTAGATCTCTATTAAATATATTAATCCACACAGATAGTGTATTATCTCAGGTTTATAATAGCCTTAGGAAAGTTAGGTTAGGCTACTGTTGTTGTTATCGGGTGCCACTGAGTCAGTTCCAACTCATAGTGACCCCATGTAACAGAGTAGAACTGCCCCATAGGGTTTTCTTGCCTGTGGTCTTTAGTGGAGCATATCACCAGGTCTTTCTCCCAGTGAGCTGTTAAACAAACACACAAAATAAGCCCAGTGCTTTTGAGTCAATTCCAAGTCATAGCAGCCGTATAGGACAGAGTAGAACTGCTCCACAGGGTTTCCAAGGAGCCGCTGGTGGATTCGGACTGCCGACCTTTTGTTTAGCAGCCAAGCTCTTAACCACTGTGTCACCAGGGTTGCAGAGGATCCATTAGGTGGGTACAAACCCTTGGACCTTTGGGTTAGCAGCTGAGCACTTAACTATTGCATCACTAGGGCTCTTTAGTAAATCTACTAGTATCTTAAAATTACTTAGTAACACAGTTGGTTTAGAACACATTTTCTAACTTCTTGTTTAAGTACCCTTTTCTTGATACTAGTGCTGCTATGAAAATATGAATTAAGTGTGATTCAAATTACTCTTAAGTAGAGTTATTTCTATTTCCTATGTATATTTGGGTCACAACAATGAAGTATCGTAATCACTTTAAATTATTAATGCTTTTCTTCCCCTGAAAATACTTTTTATTTGGATTCCCAAATACTTATAAAATTCAGAAACAAAAGTAAAAATATATCAAAGTGCTTAATAAAATACCATCCCTTCTTAATGATTTCATCTTCTCTTTAAAGACATTATTATAAAACTCCCCATTCCCAGGTGAAAGAAGCATGAAGCTGGAGATCAGTTCAACTTGTCATCTTAAGCCATTCATTTAAATTCTTAGTGTGTCAATTTCCTTGTACACACCTTAGTGCCTCAGTTGCCCTCCAGATTGTTATAAGGAACAAATTGATCAAAAGAGATAATAATTATATGAGGCATCTGAAAAAACTAATAGATATTATGTTATTTTTATGATATTTGACGGCTGCTAATTCTGCCAATTGCTTTCATGCTATTTAATCTACTAATATAGGATTAATCATTTGGTAGCTTTTACAGGAGGTATGCCACTGATAGAACTAAGATATTTTTAGTAGAAATTTTCTCTGCCTTGGGAAATATTTCAATGACAATTTCATTAAAAACTGAAACAAAACTTCTGAATCAGTGTACTTTTTATTCCTTTTAATCATTTCTTGAGGAGTAAAATAAGAATTCTAATTATAATGAGTAAATACAGGAAACTCAATGCAGGGAAAAGTTATTTAACCAAAAATGGATAATCATTTCAGACATGCTGTTTTTTATGGCTCTGTTAAAAGCTGCCCTGAACTGTCTAGCTTGTATTTTGGCTAGTCATAGTCTCCTTAAATCCATTTCCTTGCATGACACTAATAAGGAGAAGGTCTGTTGGACGTTTTGAATCATTTGAACATTGTCCACATGCACTTCATGACAAGAGGCAGAACTTCTGCTTATTAAGTGAAGCTTCTGGATTGTTTTTCATTTCTGTTTTCCTGCTCTGAATGGTTTTCCAATGATGAATGTTCGAGTGATTCAGTTATGAAGAAAATAACCAATTAAGTAATGAACATCTACCTAATTCTGCCAAGATTTTAACAAATTGAAGAAGAAGCAAAATTAATTAGTCTAGGTCTCTCTGACTTCAGCACTGTAATTTGTTATAAATCATTTGAAGTCTTTTCCTTTGGGGAATACTCATACCATAGCACTTGATTGTAATTGCCTGTCTGCAGTTGCCTGTTTACATCTGCCTGTCCAACCTCAAGAGCAGGTTGTCTCTCAAGGCAAACTTTATTCTCTGTGATATTCCTAACACTCTAGTGTATTTCCCCATACTTAGGAAATGCTCAGTAGGTATTTGTTAGTTTGAATGAATGAACATCATTACTTACATATTGAAACAGTGGTAGTAGTTTGAGGTATGAAAAAGCCAAATGGATATCAAAAGGTAGAATTTTCTTATTGTTAATTTGTTGTCCTGTAACTAATAAAAGGCCTGGAACATAGTAGGCCATCATAAATATTTATTAAATTAATCCATTAAACTATGTCAAGTGAGTGTGTTCACCATATCTGCTATTCTTTTTAACATATGAACTTGAGTCCCAGGAAACTTTATCAAGTAGTAAAGGTCCAATAACCAAGAATGATAAATTATCATGTAATGGCTATCATGTTTCTTTATCTTTATTCATCCTTTTTTTCCTTCAGGAGGTATTAGTGTGTGGCCATTCCTTGGAAGTGAATATAACCACAAACCTGGACTTCTTCCTAAGTGTGGCTCAGGTTCAACTCTTACATCAGTTAATAGTAGCAAACGTGACTGGACTGGAACCATCAAACAAGGCCACAGAGGTAACTGTTACCTGATTTTGATTAGGCTAGCTGCATTTGTTTCAACTTTACATTCACAGTAAGAAAACTGTAATTAAACTAAATGATTTCTGATAATTATTCTGTATTTAACTTTATTCAAAACATGGTCATAAATCATTTTGGATTAATGGTCTTTGTTTTTGAAATTTGTTTGGTCTCTGTTCTAGTTATTTACCTTGTGCCTTTGGAAAATTTCTGTGACCTGGCCTCAGAAAAAGTTATGTTAAAGACATGATTTTATTACCTGCTAAAATTTCTAAAGTATAATGTAAGAAACCTGGTATAACTTTCACTTACTCAAATACATTACGGGGGTAGGGCCTCTTTTGGAAGTGAACTTTGAAAGAGTACTATGGGAATTTCTTCAATAAATAACTTGTAAAGCTTTTGTTTCCCATGCTCAGTGAAGAATGGACACAATCATAGAAGTTGAAGGCCTGCCTAGAATTTTAATTTTGATCCAGAGTTCATTGGAAGCTCATTGGAAGCCTGCATTGTAACCACAAACCATGTCAGTGTGAAACAGACAAAGCTGCTTGTTAGATGCTTCTCAGGATACAGTTTTTTTGCTGTTTTATTTTTTCATTCCTATAATCATATCTGTACTTAGAGCAAATCTTTTATAAAAACCGAGCTGAAGAAATCATTTATATATGAAAACAATGTTGCTTTTACTTTTGTCATGAGTCACGCAGAAGGCTCTAGGTTCTGTTTATTAAGAAGGTAGAGATAGCCAAAAGGTAGAGACAACTCAAGTGTCCATTAACAGATGAATGGATAAACAGAATGGGATATATAAATACAATGGGATATTACTCATCCATAAATACAAATGAAATGCTAGTACATGCTACAACATAGAACATAGAACCTTGAGAACAGTATGTTGAGTGAAATAAGTCAAAAGGACAATTGTATGATCCCACATTTGAAATATCTAGAATAGGGAAATGCATAGAGACAGAAGTTTATTAGTGGTTATCAGGGAAATGCTTTCTGATTTCATTTATTCATTATTGTCTTAAACAGAACCATAGAGATACATATTTTTCAAAATGACTATTCTATTTAGGCAATCCATAAGAATATAATTATATGACATGAAAATAAGCAAAGTAAAAAGTATTCTTCTGTGATATTATTGATGAAATCCATGAACCGGGTTGGTTTGGAAAGAGTATTTTGCATTCCTATATTATTTGTAGAAGGAATCCTGGTGGTGCAATGGTTAAGCACTTGGCTGCTAACTGAAAGGTCAGCAGTTTGAGCCCGCCAGCTGATCATTAGGAGAAAAAGGCCTGCTGTTCTGCTCCGGTAAAGATTACAGCCTAGGAAACCCTATGGGGAAGTTCTGCTCGGTCCTATAGGGTCCGTATGCATCGGAATTGACTCAACAGCATGCAACGCGATATTATTTGTGCCAATTTTATGAATTTCTCATATCAAGGAACTGTAACTCACAGATTACTGATTTTCTTAGGAGTTCATACAACCGAGCAGGTTAGTTATTAACTATTCACCTACATACTTCTGAGGCATAGTAGTAGGATCTGATTTGACTAAGTTAGGTGGTACTTAGAGTTCAATTAAATAACCCATTACCTGGATGTTGAGTCATTCCTTAGCGTTCCAGAAGCTAGTTGGGCTTTATTTTTTAAAATATGTGTGGCCCTTTGTTCCTTCTTGGAGGTATTAAAAGTACAGACTATAATGAGGGAGAACAGTTTGGCCCTAGTCTCAACCCTGACTGTCATGAGATTGAGGTGGTCCACTGAGGGAGAACTTACTGCTGATTTATGTCCTGTTGAAAAAGTAAGGGAATCTTGATGGCCTGAAATGTAGCCTGATCTAACACCTTGTAACTTCAGTGTCTCACCTTTGTTCTATCCTTAAAATACTTCTATCTCGAAATTTAGACTTTATAGTTTATAAAATATAATAGGCTATATCTTTCTTTATGTCTAGTGATAATAGTATCTGGGTATGCTGGAACTGAGCAGAGTTCCCCCAGAATTTGGGAGGGGGGAAAATTATGGGTCAAAGATGACTTCTAAACAGATGGCTAGGCTCACATTAGCAATGGCTTGTATGGCTTCTTTGATACTAAGTTTTCTGTACTTGGACCAGAAACTTGGTGGGGTAGATCTGTGAAAACTTCACTTTTTAAAAAGATCTTCGTGTACTGGAAGAATATGATTCCATTCATAAATTATTAGCAGAACTCACATCTGATAGTCTAAGAATATAAAGACAGTTTAGCTACATAGAATGCTCTGCTTATATTAAGTCAGAAAGTATCGTTGAAAGGTTGGTTAATTACGTTTAAAACAACTACACTAAAATTTTTTTTTAATTCTTTTTGAGAATCAAAATTATAGGAAAACTGAATCTGACTGAGTTGTTCGGGAAGTGAAATAAGGGATACATGTTAGTGAAAAATGTAAGACCTAACATTACTAACAACTGCTACTTAATGAGAATAATGGATTAAGAATGGAACTCCAGAGGGACCTTGTGAATTAGAAACCAGTAAATGTCATATCTGTTCTAGGCCAACCATCTGACACCATATTGATGCCAGTGATTATATAACATGTTTCAATAGGAGGACAGTGTATATATGTAATATACAACTGTTTTTTGAGGGTCTTAGTATATTCAGACAGCGTTTGGCAGTGTTTCATTTGAAATAGTAAGAAAGTTATTCAAGAATGTGATGGGGAATTTTGTTTAGTAGCAGAAACATCTACACTATTAAAAAAGGGGAGGAAAAATAGACGTATCTTTGGAAATAGAAGTAAAAACAGTGAGACAATCTAATATAAATTTTAATTATATGGACCACTAATGCATAATGAAACTTTGATGTTCACAGATAAAAGGGAAGCACTTCTGGATATAAAATGAGCAGCCGTTGATTTAGGCAAATTGCCTCCCGTGTTGAACAAAACATTTCCAGTGTGTTTACTCTGAAAAATGCACTCTAAGTGGGACAAGTCCACTGGATTTAAGTAGCCTATATTTGGGCTCTGATTTCCACTGTCCTGTTCGAGTTTGGTGACTGCCATGATTGCCAGCTCCCAGAATATTCAGTTTGAGGTGGAAGTCAACCTCCTAGATACCATCATAGTGAAAGCCACATGTGCAATTCTAAATTTTCTCCTAACATAGAGTGTTACTAGTCAGCCTTGATTTCCTTCCCAGTGTTTAACAGGGCCTTGGTGATTGACACAATAGTTTTATCCTTTTGAACATTGCTTACCTTCTTACAAGTGAGTCTTGGTCCCATAAAGGCCTAAGAATATAAGCGTGGTTACTAGTAATATAATCATGACATTTATGCGATAGAATTAACAAGGGAGGTTGTGTAGTTACACATGCCAGTGAATTTTAGGAAGCGTTTGCAAAAGAATATGAATAAATAATTAACGAGTTTTAATTTGTGCAAGTGTATTTAGAGAGTAATGATGCAGGCCATTTTTATATAAGAAAAGGAAACTAAAAATCATTGCAAATTTTCTTTAAAGCTATCAGTATGCAGGACATTATAGGGAGGAATTAAACAAGAAAACAAAAAGTCTTACCTTTATATCATTTCATTGCAGTTGCAGTCACACACACGCAAAAAGACACACCATAAAGAAAGATAATTTGTATAGAATTTTAAAGTATTCAAGTTAGAAATGAAAGCTTAGAAATCCTGTAATATTATAAAAAGTATAGATAAAATAATAAAACTAGCCCATTAACTTGAAATGGTTAGATTATTTTTTATAATATCATTTTATTTTTATCAAAGTTATACAATGAAATAGTGCTAAAAGGAATATATGAAACAATGTTTCCCTACCTGTTCCTGTTCCCCTAGTGGCACAAAGGTTAAGCATTCAGCTGCTAATCAGAAGGTTGGTAGTTCATACCTAGCCAGCAGCTCTGTAGTGGAAACACCTGGTGATCTGCTTCTGTAAAGATTACAGCCAAGAAAACCCCTTGGGGCAGTTTTACTCTGTCACATGGGGTCGCTATGAGTTAGAATCTACTCGACAGCACCCAACAAGAATAGTCAGCCACCTTCAACTCTATGACCTGTTTCTTCTGGTATTTATCTCCATATTTCTGAATAGCATGATTGGACTACTATCTCTTGATTCACTCATTCTAGTAATACCTATTGACATGTTATTTATGGTAGATGAGGACTCCATCTCTTGCACTTCCCTTCCACTCCTCCATGTTTCCAATATTCTTAATCGTATTTGTTGTGTAAGTCAATATGAATTGTTTTCATTATATAAAGACTAAGTAAATATTGTTGATTGCTTAGTGAAGTAATATAGTGTGATTACATTTCCTTGGGGTTTTTTTTTTTTTTTTCCTGTTTCCTGAAGTTAATGTTGTTGTTAGTTGCTGTCAAGTTGATTCCGACTCATGGCGACCCCATGTGTGCAGAGCAGAACTGCTTCACAGGGTTTTTAAGGTGGTGGCCTTTCAGAAGTGGATCCCCAGGCCTGTCTTCTGACACTCCTCTGGATGGGTTCCAACTTCCAGTTTTTCAGCTAGTAGTCAAGCGCTTAACCATTTGCATCACCCAGTAACTCCCTTATTACTGTTTTAACTTGGAAATAATCTACTTTTGATTTGTGCTTTATTTTAGAAATGAAATTTTTTTTTTCTTTTAGAAGGTGAGAAATGCTGCAAAGCGTACTTGATCAAACAAATGATTGCTAGGAATAATTGGAAATAGAAACCTAAGGGTTAAGAAGAGGGAAAGGGACTTTAAGTGGGTGGTGGTGTAGTAGCAAGTACTTTATGAAGTGGAACTTAGGCAAAATGAGGGAAATAGAATCAAAGTACATTCTGTGAACATATATGGGTGGGGGAGGATTTGAAAGCAGGAACTGAGACTGGTATGAGGAAGGATGTTGATATTCTGATGTATTTCCATGCTTTCTATCTTGAGGGAGGCATGGATGGAACAAGCCAGATCAGAGGTTATATATTTTTAAAAGGAGATGGGAATTTTGGTCAGTGTGCATATGGTGGCTTCCTACTGGTGTTTCTATACTGAGTATTTGTTTCACTTCAGAAGCACTTGATAGACTACTTGTAACGAGGCAGTAAACACAGGTACCAATAAAATATGGAGTCAAGCAGTGACTTAAATGGACACATGGGGCTATGAGGGAATACCTTGAATTTCTTGAAATCCAGACCTGAAAAAGAAATTAAGCATTTTACTTCCTATCCTCTCCAAGGGAAGGACTTCACAGGGACAGTGAACTCTCACACCTGTCAGTATTTTAGTTAGGTCTTGAAAATGTTGAAGACAGCATAATTTTCTGCTGAAAAAACAAACATGTAGCCATTAGAAATGCTATGAAGATTTTTTTTTTTAATGATGTGGGTAAATGGTCCTGATGTAATGTTAATTTTTCAGCCATGTGGATGTGTGGCCCTTATGGATTTCCTGACTAGAAATCTGTGAATTAGTTAAGTTTTCCTAAGGCTCTATTAAACTGTCTCCCCTAGCCTTATTCAGCAAGTATTTATTAAGGGCTTACTATTATTACCAGATGTAGGAGACCTGGTTATGTAGTGATTAAGTGTTTGGCTGCTAACCAAAAGGTCGGCCATTCAAATCCACCAGCCACTCCTTGGAAACCCAATGAGGCAATTCTGCTCTGTCCTATAGGGTCACTATGAGTTGGAATCGACTTGATGGCTATGGGTTTTGGGTGTTACCAGATATACTGGCTACAGACTGAGTGAGATATATAAAATAAATATAGTGTGATCCCTGACCTCTAGGATTTTATAATCTGGGTGAGAAGTAAAGCATAGACAAGTGAAAAGGCAACTAAGAACTGAAGACAGTATATGAAAATGTGTTAAATATACCATATGGAAAATTACTGCTATAAGAATTCAAAAAAGAAAAAGCCTTTAGGCCAGGTGGTCAGAAGTGAAAAGGCAGGGAAGAGTGACCTATTGATTTACTAAATAAATATTAAACCCTTCCTATGTCAAATACTATTAAAGATACTATGTTGACAGCATTAAATAAAAAAAGACAGTGTTACTACTCTCATGTTCTACTGCTCATATATTTAGTGGGCAAGAGAGATTATAATAAATAAATAATTGGAGCTAAATCAAATATATATATGTATATATATGACTGCTGATATAAACAAAGATTGCATAGCTTTAAGTTTTCTAGAACTGATTTAAACTTCCTTACAAACCTAAACCGCACTGAGGTTGGGGACGTTGGCCCCTAGAGATGAGACGTGGTTAGGGTATAGGAATTTAATTTCCCACTGATAAAATACAATTTAGGCATAGAGTAACAGTGTGAACAAAGACACGTAGGTTTGTAAACATTAGGACTCTTTGGCAGAATAATGAAAAATCTGTTTTTCCATAATGGAGGAATTGTGTAGAGAAATAATGAAAGATATACTAAGAAATGTGTTTTCTATCTTGGCAGTTAGGAATCAAAAGTTAAAGACTTGAATAGATGGGATGACATAGTGAAAGTGGTATTTTAGGGAAATTTTTGATATGTCCAACCTCTTTTTGCAAAGGATTTGAAGTGGCATTCAAAAAAGTACACATTTATCACAAGAAAAGAAAATTACAGCCCAATATCTCTTAAGAAGATGGACACAAAAATCCTCAACAAAATACTAGGAAACCAAATCTAGCAATATATAAAAAGAATATACACCATAACTAAAGTGGGATTGGCAACCCTGGTGGTTAAGAGCTGTGGCTGCTAACCAAAAGACCAGCAGTTTGAATCCACCAAGCGCTCCTTGGAAACCCTATGAGGCAGTTCTGCTCTGTCCTGTAGGATCGCTATGAGTCTGAATCCACTTGACAGCAACGGGTTTGGTTTTATTTTTTTCGGTAACGTGAGATTTACCCAGGAGTGCAAGATTGTTTAACATCTGAAAATAAATTAATCTAAAACATCTTATCGATAGAACAAAAAGCAAATGCCGTATAATCATCCCAATAAATGCAGAGGAAGTATGTAAAACATCATATCAATAAAATAAAAACCCAAAACCATATGATCATCTCAATAAAGACTATTGCCTTTGTACCTTGTGTTGGGCTTAAAGTCGTTATTAATTAGCTAGGTCAACAGTCAAGAACAAGAGTGGGATATGAAGTAGGGGAGAGTAAGAACATGTTGGAACTTAAGATGAACTGGAAGCTTCAAGGCCAAACTGGAACTCAAGTCAGGCTCTCCTTTTATTCATCCTTGGTGATGTGAGTGACCTGCAAGAAAAGCAGGTACTTTTGTCATGAAGCTTCATCTGTCCCTAATCCAGGTTTCAGAGAAGAAGGATACTCAGCAGACTGGAGGAGCTGTAGGCTTAGATCCCACTCCTCACCAATAAGATGAACCAGTAGGCAAGCAACAAGTGCATAAGTTGCAACAGTGTCTGCTGACTTTCAGACTATAAAAATGGCTATTTCTTTCCTTCCACCTTCCACATTTTTTACAGATTTTTTATGTAGCCAATTGCAACCCACACCAACACAGGGAAGGAAATTCTGGGAAACATAGTTCTAGCTTAATGAAGTTGGCATAGTCCAAAGCCAACACATGTTGGTAGTGGAATATAAAACCTCTCTAGGTTTCTGCCAAAGAGAAGAGAAGATGTGATAAGTAGCATAATTTTTACTATTAAAGAGGGAAAAACACACCATTTCCTCAGGAGAGGAAAGACTTTCCAGGTACTAAACTAAGAACTATGAGACACTTTGTAGGGAATAGTTAGCGAGCTGGTGGACAATATACTCAAAAACAGTTTCACAGCAAATGGAGAAGCAGTATTTATAAGGCTGTTCCTTATAGCAGTCACCTTCAAAAATTGAAAGCAGGACAATAAATCTGCTTTCGTGAGGGCAGTTCTGCAAGGACCGAGAGGATATGATCCAAGTATTTAGCAGGTCAAACTTCATCCAGGAATAACCCTTATGAAGAAATGAGATAGTATATTCCTTAGTCTGGTTGTTTTCAAACATTATAGCCATGGAATCTTTTCTTCAAACCAAATCTCACAGGTAATAATAGGGCTGCTCTGATTAAACTGGACCGTAATCTTCACCTTTGTAGTTTACTGCTACAGTGTCATTTAGGGAAACTCTGCAAAATCCTGAGGGTGAAGTAGATCAGAGTTTGAAAAGCACTGCCGTAAAGTATCTTATCTGAAAAGAATTTCTGTTTTATGTTTGTTTGTTTTATAACAGGTACTGGTATGTTTCGGGTTACATAAGTCTCTAACTAGAGCCTAGAATTCTAGTATATGGTACTGCTGATTAAAAACAGATCCATAAGCTTAGGACACCAGATAGACAAATAGGTTAAGTCTGTTATGAAAGACTTGAAGTCCATTATGAAAATAAGGGTTCTAACCAACGTTTCACTCAGGGGCTGTGTGAGCTGCATGTCACAGATACCCAAAATAAAAGTTTATTTCTTTCTCATATAACAGTCCTTATGTCAGTAGTTAAGACTGGTATTGTGGCTCTGCTTTCTAAGGTCATCCAGAGACCCAGTCTGCTTTTATCCTGTTACTTTATTATCTCTAGGTATTTATCTGGCTTAGTCCAAGATGGCTTATCATGTCTGTTTTCTAATTAGCAGGTTAAAGGAAATGGGAAATGGGAGTACACACCTCCCTATATGGACAAACCCTGAAGTTGCATACATCAGTTGGTCTCATATTCTTTTGGCCAGAACTTAGTCAAGTGATCACATCTAGCTACAGGGAGACTGAGAAATGTAGTCTTTCTCCTGCACAGCCATATGCCCTGCTAAAAATTATTTTACTGTGAGAGAACAGGAGAATGGATGTTGGAGTACAACTAGCAGTCTTTGCCATGTAGACCTAAGGGTTACCTCACAGGCAAAGCCAGGATATTCCTCAGAAAGTAGCTTTGGCTTTTCCTCAGTACTTTGAATGTATCCTTAATTAGAGCCTAAAGTTCTATACCAGGTAATGTGCCAGAAATAATGTTAGCTTCCAGATTGTTCAGCGCCGTTATAAGGACAAATATTATCTTTGTCCAGTGTTTCTAACCCCCTTCGTCTGATAATAGAACTTCTCTTTTTTTGGGTGAAGTCCTGGATAGTGCATATGTTTAACACTCTTTGCCACTTTCACGCTTGCCTACTAACCAAAAGGTTGGAGGTTTGAGTCTACCCAGAAGAACCTCAGAAGAAAAAGGCCAATGTTCTGCTTCAAAAAATAAATCAGACGTTGAAAACCCTATGAAGCTCATTTCTACTCTAACATACATGGGTTTGCCATGATTCAGAATCAACTTGTTACCAAGTGATTTGTTTTTTTTCCTTTTTTCCATTTTCTTTTCCATCTGGTTTTGATGGGGCTTCCCATAACAGGATAGGCATGTGATAGAGTCCTAGCCAAACATTGCACCCTATCTGCCTAATGCAGTTATTGGTCCAGATATTGACAATAGGACTCAGGCAAGGGTAGAGTATTTCATATGAAGACATTGAGTAGAATAAACTCTTTCTTGTAGATCATTAAGTTAAAATGTTGTAATACTGGAGCTTTCTTTGGTCATGCCCCACTCTTCTCCTTCATCACTATCACATGAAGAAAACCTGTGTACGTTAAAAAAGAAAAGGAGGTGAATTTACAGAAATAAGAAAAGCAGAGATAGTCCTGATGATATCGTTTGAATCCCTAACACCAGTTCTACTGTGAACTAGTGTTTAAGGAGATTAGGTTGGATTTCTGTCACTTACCATCAAGAGTCTTGACCAGTACATCTGTTGACTATTTTAGAAGGATTAATCTAGAAGCCAAGTACAGCAGTTACTGAAGGGAATAAAGACTTGGGTTTTTCAAAGACCATTTGTGAGATTGTGACAAACACTGTGAGATACCTGCACAATATCCATTTTCCCTTCTTTGTTACTAATCAAAAAACCAAACCCATTGCCATAGAGTCAATTCCAACTCATGGCGACCCTATAGGACAGGGTAGAACTGCCCCATAGCGTTTCGAAGGCTGTAAATCTTTACGGGAGCAGACTGCCAAATCTTTCTCCTGCGTTTGTTACGAATAGTACCCCTATTGTGTCTATGTCACTAAATTACTAGATTTCCCAAACTCCCCAACAGATAAACAGCTATGTGATGCAGTTTTGGTCAATGAGACAAAGAAGTCTTTTAGGGATTTCTGGGAAGCTCTTCGCTTTGTTCCTTCTCCTTCTTGCTTGGAATAATGACAGTTGGAAGTAGGCTGACCACTTGTGACCACATGATGACAAACATGAAGACAAAAGCCACACACAAAAGATGACCAACTGAATAGATAAAATGACCTTGAGATATCAGAGACATCATGGAGCTACTGCAGCAGCCCTGGACTTTAGATCATATGAGAAGTTAACATAAATGGTTGTCACTAGTGCTTGACTTTCTGTTACATGAGGCCAGACACAATCCTCACCAATACAGAGACTGTTAAAATATTCTAAAAATGATAAAGCCCTGGCAAAGTTTTGAGCACACAAAGAATTTGATGTCGAGTAAATGCTTGCTGTATGAATTAATATATAAAACAAAAAAAACCCCGTTGCCGTCGAATCGATTCCAACTCTTAGCGACCCTATAGGACAGAGTAGAACTGCCCCATAGAGTTTCCAAGGAGTGTCTGGTGGATTCGAACTGCCGACCTTTTGGTTAGCAGCTGTAGCACTTAACCACTACACCACCAGGGTTTCCTTAATTCATAGGAATTCACGTTTCTGTTTGTAGAAATAGATGTGTTCAACATACACTTTAAAGGAAGAATTGGAAGAAACTGATGATTAATTATATGTTTGATGGAGACAGGTTGGGTTCATGTTGTGAAGGGCCTTGAATACTAGGCTGAAACGTTTTTCTTAAATGTAGGCGATAGAGAGGAATTGAAGTTTGTTGAGCAAGAGAATGACTTAAACAGGTGTGCTTTGAAGCTCTAATACATTCTATGCCAAGCCTTTCAGTTGTCCTCACACATTAATAGTAGCGTATAGCTATCTGTAGGTATTTGGTATTCAAATATGAATATCATAGCTACATTTTCACCTATTGTAATATAAAGGAGGACCTATTACCATATTATTTAATTTTCGGTAAGGATTTGGAATGTCTGTGGCAAGTAGTTTCCATTGTTTACAGAGCTACATTTCTTCTTTTTTTTTTTTTAAACAATGAACACACTTTTAAAATTGACTACATAGAAGGGTGAGAGGGTTGAGATTGCCCTGGGTTATGTTCATTTAGCTACAGTAATTATTCTGTTATTCCTGAATAGCAAGTAATCATCTTATTAAACCTACTTACTAAGGTAGTGTATGTAAGAAGTAACACATGCTCATTTTCAAATCAGTGTTTTAGAGTAAATAAAACTTTTATAGCAAAATAAAAACCATATTTTTAGGAGCAAAGAGTAGAACCACATCATTGGGTATCTGAAGGTGGGGGTTCTTTGATCCACATACTGCATATCCTGAAGAAGAAAGAAGACAACTTATAACACTAATTGAGGATTCCTTCCTTTGCCTTCTCTTCCTCCTCCCACTTAACCGCTTGGTTTTAGGCACTTCCTTAGCTCTCCCTTCCCTTTAATCCCCAGTACTTGACTCACTGAGTAACCTGTCCAGTGCATGCCTGCAGCCTGTTCTTATAATCTCTACATTAGCTAAAAATTGTGTTTTTTAAGGAAAATCTCATTTGCAAAATATATATTTCAGCCATCATAAAATATACAGTACTTATTCCATAATTCTTCGATATTTCTAAAGTAATGGATACTTCCTCCAAAGTAAGATTTCTATTTCCCTGGAGTTTTTGCTATTATTTATTATATTTGGCTTCTCTACAGCTATCTAAACAATAAAGAACTATATAAAGCACTGTATTCAACTGTCTGTGAACCATGATAAAGTTACATTAAAAAAAAAAAGTTACAGTCAAGCTGATCAGAGCAGGTAAAACCTGCTTTACTCCAGCTTTACTTCAGTGAACCCTTGTCCTCTCAAGGCTAGTATCTCCCCTCAGCCCTCCCCCATCTGCTCCTCTATAGTCTATGTTTCTTCCCTATCCTTGCTAACTGAAAAGTCTGCTTTCTGACCCTGCATCCTATGTCTTCAGTAATTGCTCCCTTTTAACTTTATTTTCCCTCTTAACTTCCAATGCTGCCTTTTAACATTGTGTTCCTCATGACCTATAACAGTCTTTGTATATAGGAAGGAAAGTCCTGAGAAAATAGGATCTAACTAATTCATTATTATCCCTTGTGAGTAAAGATATGATAAATGAGCTGTCTGTTCAAAATAACTGAGGGTCCATCTGACAAGAGTTCTTTTCTATCAAGGAAACTTCTAGTTAACTATTACATAAAAGAGTCAACTTTTAAGAAATAGTAACATCAGAGCCATGGGAATGTATATAATCCTCATCTAAGATTTCATACATTTTAAAATTGCTTATTTCTAAAGTTTTGGCTCTTTTTCAAAGGTTTTCTGCAGCAAATGACTAAAAATCTTTTCATAAGAGTATAGAGGCATTTAAAATAAACACCAAGGATTCAACCCAATAATGTTCCTTCTAAGCTTTTTAAGACTCCTAGACTTCAGCAAATATGTCATAGATGCCCTCTTATCTCTTTCTAAAAATTGGCCCATTCAGTAGCGCACCTTTGAAGACACAAAAGTGCAGGGGAGATGGAAATATTCTATATCTTGATTGTGGTGATGGTTACACAGCTGTGGACATTTTTCAAAACTCATCAACTGTACATTTAAAAAGAGTAGCTTTTATTATATACAAATTGTACCTCGGTAAATGTGACTTTAAAAACATGTTGGCCCGCTCAGTAACGTAGTTTAGAAGATGGGAAAGTTCACTGACAACAGTGATTTCCATTAAAGTCAGAGTGTCTATTACTGAGGAAATGACCCAGCATCTATAACACCAGCTAACACTTATTAGGTGCTCACTGTGTGCCAGATAATGGTCTAAGTGCATTGTATAGTTTAACTTCTTTAATCCTCACAAGAGCTCTCTGAGTTTGAGACTGTGTTTCAGATTTTACAGATAAGAAAACTGAGTCATCTAAAAACGGAATGTCAAGAATGTTCCATAAGTTGCCCAAGGTTGCGTAACTAGTAAGTAGCCAAGCTAGGATAGTTCCCCCACCCCACCTTTGAGGATGCATGGGTTTTTCTAGAAAAGCATTAGAGATAGTTCAGTGACCTAACTCTTTACGCATGCTAGTGTTTACAGGGAGAGTTAAGCAAAAAGTAGCTTACATAAGACCTTAATAGTTGTATTATAGAATTTGCTTCTTACTATATTGCAGTGGAAACCCTGGTGGCATAGTAGTTAAGAGCTACGTCTGCTAACCAAAGGTCTGGAGTTCAAATCCACCAGGTGCTCCTTGGAAACCCTATAGGGCAGTTCTACCCTGTCCTGTAGGGCCGCTGTCAGTCGGAATTAACTCGATGGCAACAGGTTTGGTTTTGGTTTGTATATTGCAGTGGTAAGCCTCTAAAGGATATAAAAGAAGAACTTGACATGATCAGATTTTCATTTGCAATAGTGATAGGTGGATTAGGCAGGGAGACCACTGGAAACTCTTGGAGTAATCCAGATAAGAAATAGTGAGAACCTGAACTGAAACGCTGATTTAGGGAAAGAGAGGAGGAAAACCAGTAATAGGCCAACTCTGCATTTGCCTGAGAGAAGATATCTCAGCACATGTATTAAAGGAAAGATAGATCTCTTGGTTATTCCTTCCATAGCTATTCTAAATTGGATAACAAAGGACAGTGATTCTTCTGTTACACATCCAGTGTAGCACCATTGTTCCTGAATTGGAAGGCCACAGATTGGTGTCTCCCTGTACTTTGCCTCTCTTCTCAAACTCTTGACCAGCTCAGTATTTCCTTTATGCCCCTAAATAAAAGTCTTGGACTACACTGATGTCCTTTTAAAGATTCAAGAGAGGTTTTTATTTGTTTATTGGTTTTATTTTTAAATATGGAAAAGACAAGCATGTTTAAATGTCAATGGGAAAGATTCCATTGAAAGAGAAGTTCAAATATATTGGAATGAGAAGGAAATACTTATAGTGTAACATTCCTAAAATAGTGAGAGAGTAGTATCTTAAAGGCAGAGAGGTTGGCCTTAGAGTAAAGGACACCTCTTCTAATGAAACAAGAGAAGAAAGAGAGGATGGTGACAGATGTAAGTAGATTCATGGGTTTGATCATAGGGAGGTGCAGAGGTGCCCATTTGATGATTTTTACTCTGAGATAGGACATAAGGTCATCTATTAAGGAATGGTAAGTAGGACTTGGAGATTTGAGACAGAGGTTGAGGAACCTGCTTATTCTATTTAGACTTTAAGTTTTTACCTAGGAAATATACATCAGAATCTACAAAGAAACATTCACATAGTAGTAGAATATAAAGATGTCTAAAAATTAAGATCAGAGAAATCAAACTTCAGCATAACTTCATGCCACAGGGCCTGAACCTCAGATTTGGCTCTAAGCTTCCTGTCAGCCAAAGGAAAAGGAGGTCCAGATACTAATAAACTGCTGAAAGGTTTTACTGACTATTTTCAGTATATAGATTTTTAAAATATTTCTTTATTTTAGAATAGCCTTAGATTTACAGAAAAGTTATGAAGCTACTATAGAGAGTTCCCATATATTCTGTACCCAGTTTCCGCTGTTATTAATATCTTACATTACTATGTTAACATTTGTCACAACTAATAAGCCAGTATACGTACATTCTTACTATTATTCTATACTTTATTCAGATTTCCTCCATTTTTACTAAAGACATTTTAGTAATGTTCTTTTACTTCCATCATCCTGTCCAGGATACTGGATACATTAGTCATTATGTCGCCTTAGGCTCCTGTTCTAGACTGTGACAGTTTCTCAGACTTCCCTTGTTTTTGAAGACCTTGACAGTTTTGAGGAGTACTGCTCAGGTATTTTGTAGAATGTCCTTTAACTTGGATTTATCTGGTGTTGAGCGGGGAGTATACCTACAGAAATAACTTGGAATTCTTCACACCATTTGTCTATTCTCCATTTAGGATGTGTATTATAAATAGAATATTTCCTTAAAAGATGTGTCTTTGATTTGACTCTCAGTTTTAAAATTGAGTAGTATGAATTGCAAATGTAGTTGAATCTTTATGTGCCAAGCATTTCTAAGTCTCTTAGAGCTTTACTGTCTTCATCTGCAAAATGAGAGATTTGAACTGTTATTTGATGTTCACCTCCCCTACTAGTCTTGAGTAAAAGCTTCCATTGTTGGTTTTTATGACCTAGGGGAAAGCCCAAGACTGATCTCCAGTGATAGTCCAGGCTGGGTACCCAGGAAATAAATGCCTGTTTGTTGACTTGAGGTGCATTAGAGTAAACAGGTGATTAAGAAAAAGTAACACTCACAGCAAGGCAGTTTCTAATTTATTCATCATCTTTTCATAGCTAATGAGAAGTATCAACTTCTTTCTCAAGTTTCTTTCTAGAGGCAACCCAAATACATCTTCTCTACTGTTCTGAAATTCAAGCCATTTGGAAAGAAATGAGTTTAAACTCTCTATTTAATCTGAAAAAAAAAAAGTTGCTGTTAAGTCACTTCTTACTGATGGCAACTGTATGTGTTTCAGAATGGAACTGTGCTCCATACGGTTTTCAGTGGCTGTGATCTTTTGGAATTAGATTGCCAGAGCCTTCTTCCAGGGTGTCTCTGGGTGGATTACAACCGCCAGCCTTTAGGTTAGTAGCCGAGCACTTAACCATTAGCACCACCCAGGGACTCCTGTTTAATCTGTGTTGTTGTTAGGTGCCATCAAGTCAGTTCTGATTCCTAGTGACCCTGTGTGAAACAACAAAACACTGCCTGGTCCTGCGCCATCCTCACAGTCATTGCTGTGTTGAGCCCAGTGTTGCAGCCACTGTGTCATTCCTTCCTTTTTTTTGCTCACCCTCTGCTTATACCAAGTATGATGTCCTTCTCCAGAGACATCATAGACAATTCTAATTCTGGATCTAATCATTTCATAAATGTATCTTCTTCTAAGGTGATTTTCTCTCAATATTTTAATAGAGATTTTCTACATCATAAATTTTAGTTCTCCTAAAACATTTTCTGAAGTTAACTTCCCATCTTTCAGTTCTTTTTCGGGCTTATCTCTTGTCCTAGAGCCATAGTCACTTGAATTATGAAGTTCTTGAAAAGGTCTTCCAGGGCCGTGAGGGGTCTGTGGACCATACTTTGAGAACTGCTGCTGCAGGACACTAAAGTTTCTGTTCTTATTTCTCTTTCTTAAAACATATTTCCCAGAAATGTTAAGATTAATGAAAAGTCATTTGTCATTCTCAGTAGAAGCAAATATATTCCTGTTATTTGGGAATATACTGGTTTTTTGTTTTGTTTAATCTTATTTCTCCTCCTTGAACTACTTTAAGTAGTTCCATAAACTAAAAAATTCAGGAAATATACAATTGTGACCCTCATTTTAAAATGAGAAGACATTGGATAATTCTATTTTCTTGTTTAACATTAAATGATTAATTTGCTGTACATCTTAAGCAAGATCCTAATCTTTCTGATTCTTGAGTTCCACTGCCTTAGCTTTTATAGGTTGCTAGAAAATCTGTGTGAAATATCATGATGCCTTATAAAAAGTTGAAAATGTAGGCTTAATTTGTCTGTCACATTTAATAATCTTCAAAAAATCTCCTTCTAGGCTTTAAATAAGGTTATAGAGAAACTCTTAGATTGAGGAAATTGAATATGAATTATGCTGATATTCTTACATTTTTGAGCAAAATTCCCTGAAGCAGTGTTCTATGGGAAATTATTCATTTAAACAGCTTAAAGAAATATTTTAAGGATGAGATTATAAAACTCTTATATAAGGATTAGTTATAAAACTTATTGCTCAAATCTGTGTAATACCTTTGAAATAAGTTGGATGAATTAATATATAAAATATGCAAACAAACTATATACATAAAGTATGTTGTTGTTGTTAGGTGCTGTTGAGTTGATTCCAACTCATAGCAATGCTATGTACAACAGAACAAAACGTTGCTCGGTCCTGCACCATCCTCACAGTCATTGTTATGTTTGAACCCATTGTTGCAGCCATTGTGTCAGTCCATCTCTTTGAGGGTCTTGTTCAAAAGATAGTACATAAGATATAATACAAGTCAAATAAAATAATTTATGTATCGATAGTTTATTAGCTAGTTGAAATCTGATTCCTTTTTGTTGCTGGTTTATATGTTATGTCGTTGCTTTGGCAGAAATGATAACTGTTGAGAAAGTTTTAAAATGCATATTTATATATCTTAAAATTCTTAAGAATCACATGTTGTCAGTAGTGTGATAAGGATGATGATGGCGATGATGATACTAGGCTTCTTACCATGTGCCAAGTACTATACCATGTTATTGCATGCATTACTTTTTTTAACTCTCAAGTAGCTATGTAAAGAAGATACTAGTATCACAAAAAACAGACAAAAAACTCCAAAGCTTTGTATGTGGTAATCACTGATATGTATTTATCTGTCATAGAAGTAATTTCACTACCCTAAATCTGCATTATTATCATTGTAGAATTTATTACTTATACATATATGTGTACTGGATTTTCTCCACCTTTAAGCAGTCTTCTGTTTCAGAGCACGAATTATTTTGAGGTAGATGTTTTATTTTTTGTTTTCTATATTAGTTTCTTAGCACAGTCTAACTTTATATTTTAATGCTAATTAAATGGACTAGAAAGCCTCTTAACTTTTCTATAAATTTGAAACTTTTTTTCAGAAATAATTTTCTCATTGAATTTTTTCTATAAAAAATATAGATGGAGGATAGCATATGATGTCTAAGAATTTTAGGACTCTGTGTCTAAGGACTCAAAATGATGATGATGACAACAATCATTCTGTCCTTTCTTATTAATAACTAAGTATGAAAACCAAAACAAAACCCGTTGCCATCGAGTCAATTCCAACTCATAGCAACCCTATAGGACAGAGTAGAGCTGCCCAGTAGGGTTTCATAGAGCCACTGGTGGATTAGTTAGCAACCGAGCCCTCAAACACTTCCCCACCAGGGCTCCTAACTAAGTATAGTAAATACTATATGGACATTATCTTAGTCCTCTCCGTACCTCCATAAAATATAAGGACTATACTTTTTCCCGTTTTACGAAAAAAGAAATTAAGAAATAAAGAGATTATTTTCACAAGATCATATAATAGGTATGCAGTGAAGCCACAGTCCCAACCCAGATTATATCCTTTTATTGTCTAATGTACTTGCTTCCTTTGTCATTAGGCTAGCAATCTAGATTCTTGATTCTGGCTTTACTGCTTACTAATTGTGTCCTTGGGCAAGTTTCTTAACTTCTTTGAACTTTTCCTCATCTATAAAATGGGAATAAGAGTAGCAATTCTTAACTTTTTGAGAGTCAGTGGTCTCTGTGGGGCTCGTTGTGAAGAAAAATGAGAAAGCAAAGTGCTCAGCACAATTCTTGGCATACAGAAATACTCAGTAAATGGTAATAGCTATGGCTATGATAATAATGAAATAGTCTCTCTTATCTAGCGCCTCATTTCTAGCCATGTGGCTCTTACTACTATGCAGCAATAGTGAATATCCTCCTAACTAACTCTCTGCCTTCAATGTCACTTTAAGCCATTCCAATATGTACAGCAGCCAGAGTAATTATCCTAGAGTTTTTGAGGTCATATCACTCCTAGTTCAGAAACCTTCAATGCTTTCCCTTTGCATACTCAACTAAATAAGAACTCAGCCTAATACTGAAGGCACCAACTTATCTTTTTCTTTCCAAACCTAGTAATTTGGGGTGGAGATTGGATTGTTTGGAAAGGTTTTAGATTATCCTTCACTGCCAGCATTAAGAGGTTGGGGCCATGGATGCTCAGAGTCCTTCAGTGAATTTGACAGTCCAATACAAGAATTGTCTCACCCAAAGGTGAGCTAGTCAAATTGTTTCACCTCCTACTCCCTAAACATCCTCCCTGTTTTCCTACCATCATTCCTTTATTTCTGCTATTTATTTGAATAGTTCTGCCTCCTCTCCTAAATCTGTAGCTGTTGTCATCTTATCTAGCCTTCAAGGCTAAACTTAAATATCCCTTTTTGTATTCCCTAATCCTTCCAGTTTCCATCTGTATGTCAGGCAGTAAATAGGATGATTCTTTATACTAGATGCTTTGTGTATTTTGTTGTATGGAATTGTTAGTAGGCTGGAGCATCAGGGAAAGGAAGAAAATGTTTTCATGCCTTCATATAGTTTTTTGGTAAAGTATCATAGATACTCAAAGCACCTCAGGACCTGAATGATAGGTTTTATAAATACAAAGTTAGATAGATACAGTTTATTTTAACTTGCTGGCATGTTGTCAAAAAAGCATATACTCTGAACAAACCATTTTTTTATCTTAGAAAAAAGACCCAAGAAAATATTGGCTTTGTCATTATGTATATAGGAGCCTCTTAGTACTTACTTAATTTCTACTCCTCCTCAATTATATAAACAAGATGAAATTAAATGACAAATTCAAGGGAGTACATAAACTTACACTTAAAGATTACTTACAGTCTGTGTAGGCTAATGTGATTTCACTAGAGAAAAACTCCATGAAAAATCTTTTATCATATTTTAAAATTATTATTCTTTTAAAAGTGTTTCAGTATGAAACGGAAGTCTCATGGGCTGGGATGATTTTAACCTGAGTGTTTTATGGGCATTTGGACTTGATCCAGATCATTTTGAAATAGATCTGTATTACTTGATTATTTAAAACAGAACTTTATGCGTTCATTATTTGGTTTAAGTATACATTTATTTTGTTTCATACTGAAGTGATAATCTAGAAAAAAATCAGATGCCTTCACCAAGTTTTCATGTTAAAATTTTGCTCACTAAAATGGGTATCAGGAAGTTTTTCCACGTTTTTGAAATTCGCCTTTGTTTTAATATAATAATTAGTCATTTATATTATCAGTCCACTTCTAAATAAGATAATACGGTGCAAAAAGCACAGAATTAGAGTCAGAAAATCTGGGATCAAATCCTAGCACTATTATTTATCAACTTTGCAAGGTAGGAAAACTGTTTAATTTTCTCTGAGCTCATTACCTCATCTCTTAATTTGGAATGTTGTCGTTGTTAGGTGCCATCAAGTTGGTTCCTACCCATAGCAACCCTGTGTACAACAGAACGAAACACTGCCCGGTCCTGTGCCATCCTCATGCTCTTTGTTATGCTTAAGCCCATTGTTGCAGCCAGTGTGTCAGTTCATCTCGTTGAGGGTCTTCCCCCTTTTTGCTGACCCACTACTTTACCAAGCATGATGTCCTTCTCCAGGGACTGATCCCTCCTGATAACATGTCCAAAGTACTTGAGACGAAGTCTCAGCATCCTCGCTTCCAAAGAGCATTCTGGCTGTACTTCTTCCAAGACAGATTTGTTTGTTCTTTTGGCAGTCCATGGTATATTCGATATTCTTAGCCAACACCGTAATTCAAAGACATCTTCAGTGTTCCTTATTCACTGCTCAGCTTTTGCATGCATGTGAGGTGATTGAAAACAGTATGGCTTGGGTCAAGCACACCTTAGACTTCAATCTGACATCTTTGCTTTTTAACACTTTAAAGAGTTCTTTTGCAGCAGATTTGCCCAATGCAATGTGTCTTTTGATTTCTTGACTGCTGCTTCCATGGGCATTGATTGTAGATCCAAGTAAAATGAAATCCTTGACAACATCAGTCTTTTCTCCATTTATCATGACGTTGTTTATTGGTCCAGTTGTGAGGATTTTTGTTTTCTTTATATTGAGGTGTAATATGCATACTGAAGGCTATGGTCTTTGATCTTCATCGATAAGTGCTTCAAGTCCTCTTCACTTTCAGCCAGCAAGGTTGTGTCATCTGCGTTAACGCAGGTTGTTAATGAGTCTTCCTCCAATCCTGATGCCCTGTTCTTCTTCACATAGTCCAGCTTCTTGGATTATTTGCTCAGCATAGACATTGAATAAGTATAGTGAAAGGATACAGCCTTGACGCACACCTTTCCTCACTTTAAACCACGCAGTATCTCCTTGTTCTGTTCAAACGACTACCTCTTGATCTATATACAGGTTCCTCATGAGGACAAGTAAGTGTTTGGGAATTCCCATTCTTCGCAGTGTTATCTATAATTTGTTATGATCCACACAGTTGAATGCCATTGCATAGTTGTCAGTAAAACACAGGTAAACATCTTTCTGGTATTCTCTGCTTTCAGCCAGGATCCATCTGGCATCAGCAGTGATATCCCTTGTTCCTTGTCCTCTTCTGAATCCAGTTTAAATTTCTGGCAGTTCCCTGTCGATGCACTGCTGCAACCGTTGAATGATCTTCAGCAAATGTTACTTGCATGTAATATTAATGATGTTTTTTGATAATTTCCTCATTCCATCGGATCACCTTTCTTTGGAATAGGCGTAAATATGGATCTCTTCCAGTCAGTTGGCCAGGTAGCTGTCTTCCAAATTTCTTGACGTAGACGAATGAGCACTTCCAGCTGTCCATCCCTTTGTTGAAACATCTCAATTGATATTCTGTCAATTCCTGGAGCCTTGTTTTTTTCCAGTGTCTGCAGTGCAGCTTGGACTTCCTTCTGGACCTCCTGAAATGATTGAACATGGACCATTTCTTTTTGGTACAGGGAATCTGTGTATTCTTTCCATCTTCTTTTGATGCTTCTGTATTTTGCCCATACAATCTTTCACTATTGCAACTTGAGGCTTGAATTTTTTCTTCAGTTCTTTCAGCTTGAGAAATGCCAAGTGTATTCTTCCCTTTTGGTTTTCTAACTCCAGGTCTTTGCACATGTCATTATAACACTTTGTTTTCTTGAGTTGCCCTTTGAAGTCTTCTGTTCAGCTCTTTTACTTCATCATTTCTTCTGTTGGCTTTAGCTACTTGATGTTGAAGAGCAAGTTTTCAGAGTGTCTTCTCACATCCACTTTGGTCTTTTCTTTCTTTCCTCTTTTTAATGTCGTCTTAACTTTCTTCAGGCATGGTATCCTTGACGTCATTCTACAACTTGTCTGGTCTTTGGTTTTTAATCAGACGCTTAAGCTTGGCACATAGTGGACAATCCCCAAAAATTGTAGTGGTCATCACTGCTGGAATTAGCCACCCTGCACTAATTAACAAGTGTTTAAAACAGTGTTTATTCCATTGCTAAGGAAAACTAAATACTTAAATATGTGTTTGCAATTTATAATTGATAACTTTCTGAAAATATCCCTTGGATTTCTTCCATAAATCTAAACTAAACTGAATACTGATATTCTGTATAAGTCTGAACTAGGAATCAGAGAAATTGCTCTAAATATTGGCTTTGTCTCTAACAGCAGAATCTTGATCAAGTCAATTACCTCTTTGGGCCTTAGTTGCCTCCTGTGTAAAATGGTAGGGACTAAGGCAGAGGAGGTTGTGATGAGTGGATTTTAAAACTCCTTTCATTTCTAGAATTCAGTGAATATTTTTGGAATGTTATCATTCTCATGATTCCTTCTAAAGTCTAACTTCATTTCAATTTTCTTATTATATTTTTTATGCTAAAATGTAAGTATATTAAAAAAAAAAAATCTGTTGCCATCGAGTCGATTCTGACTCCCAGCAACCCTACAGGACAAAGTAGAACTGCCCCATAGAGTTTCCAGGAAGCAGCTAGTGGATTCAAACTGCCAGTCTTTTGGTTAGCGGCCGTAGCTCTTAACCACTGTGCCGCCAGGGCTCCAAATATATGTATATTATATATAAATACATATACATATATATATTACATACCTGTGTTTTCTAAACTTGGTTGAGGATAATAATCACTTTGGGTGCTCATTGAAAGTGTTTAAAAATCTCTCTAGAGATTCTGATTCAGTAAGTCTGGAAAGGGGCCCAGGAATTAGTAGTTTAATGAATGTTCCACATGATTCTTATCATCAACCAAGTTTAATACTGCTATGTTCTTTTACTGTATTTTATCTAAAAGTTAATTTGCTCTTTTCTACTCTCTTTTGGGTGAAAGAGGAGTCTATGTCCCAGGATGTCAAAATCTAGTCTGTGGACACTTACTACTCAACAAATATTTATTGTACATTTACAGTGCCAGATAATAAAGGAATGTACTAGCAAGTTGGAGAATTAGAGAAATAACAGGACAATGAGTAATAGAAGTATGAAAAAAGAGCTGAGTATCAAAGAGAAAGAAGTGATCAGTTCCACCTATAGGAGTGGAGGAAAGGCTTAAGAGGAGGTAACATTGAAGTGGGCTTTGAAAAATAAGTAGGTATTTCCCCCAGCAGACAATGTGGGGAAAGGTGTTACAAGTAGGGGGAACCATGTGAACAAGAAAGTGTATGAGTGTCAGATATAGCTGGACAACAGTGAGCAACAGAGTCATACCTCAGATAACATGGTTGATGGGGCAGGAGAGATGCTGGAGGGAAGGTTGCCTTCAGAGTGGGAAGAGCCATTAGTATCATGCTGAAAAGGTTGGACTTCATTCTGAGGACAGTGTGGTGGAAGGGCTGAAGAAACACACAAGAATGTTTTTGAAAGTTCACTCTGCCCAGGTGTAAAGGGTGCATTTGAGGAGTGACTGTAAGCAGGATAAACCCAATTAAAAGGCATCAGTAGTGCTTCAATGGTAGAATTCTCGCCTTCCATGTGGAGGACCCAGATTGGAGTCTCAGCCAATGCACCTTATGCATAGCTACCACCAGTCTGTCACTGGAGGCTTGCATGTTGCTATGATGCTGAACAGGTTTCAGTGGAGCTTCCAAACTAAGAGAAGGAAGGCCTAGTGATCTGCTTCTGAAAATCAGCCAATGAAAGCCCTATGGATCACAACAGTCTGATACACAACCAATTGTTATGCTAATGGAATAGGATTGGGCAGCATTTCGTTCAGTTGTGCATGGGGTCACCATGAGTCAGGGCTGACTTGATGGCACCTAACAACAATAACAACAACAGCCTCTACTAGGAAGCAGTACTAGTTGTAGAAGGCCCAAGCACTGGAGTCAGACTGCTTTGCCTTGAATTCATGTTCTGTTACTCACTAGCAAAGTACCTTTAACCTATTTCTATCTAAATTTTCTCACCTGGAAACCAAGAAATAATTCTACTACTCACCTCCTGGAGTTATTGTCAGGATAAAATTAGATAATGCATTTAAAGTACTTGAAATGGTTCCCATGGTATGTGCCTGGTAAATTTTAACTGCTGTTGTTATTATTGTCTGTTATGTTTTCAAGACTGTAAGGACTATGACTAGACTAGAGGTAGTAAGAAAAGAGGAGTAAAAATAAAATGAAACAGATTTTCAAGAACTTGATGATAGCTTCAATATATGAGAGTTGATAGAAAGAGACAAATCAAGAAAGATTACCAGGTGTTTTTGTTTTTTGTTTGAACAATTGAATACTATTTAGCATGTCTTAAATCATTCACTGTTCAAAAAATGATACTTCACAAACAAAACATGGAAGCTCATGAGTTCAGTGCTGCATATAATCACAGCTGTACCATCTATCACAATCTGTTGTAGAGAAAATCTCATTAGCCTAATTTATTAAAACCACCCTGAGAGTTAGTTATTGTTATTCTTAAACTCTTAGAATTTTAGAACTGTAAGAGCCCTTAGAGACTGTTTAATTTAATGCTCTGTTTACAGATGAAGAAATTGACACTCAGAGAGATTACAAATTATTATAGCTACTGTGTGAAAGATGCAGGACCAGAGTCTAGCTCTTCTGACTCCAAGAAACACTCTTCTGTAACCCACAAACTTAACATTAGAGGAAAACCAGGAATCCTGTATGTAAATAAATAGACAACAAACAAACAGTATTTATAGAGTTCATACAACTATAAACATCCCTAAGGACCCTGATAAATAAATGAGTGAAAGATATGTAAAAGCAAGAGAAAATTAAAAATAGATAATAAATATGTGAAAAAATATTCACCCTAACTAGTAATCAAACAAATGTAAATTAAAACAAAATGATGCATCTTGTTTTTTCAAAATACTAGCAAACATTTTCATAAATTATTATTGATAGATATATAGTAGGATGGGCACTCTCGTATCTTACTGATGAGATTTGATCAATTGGTACAAACCTTTTAGAAAGTATTTTGGCACTATGTACCAAGAGCAGTAAAAATGCTCATAGTTTTTGCCTACTAATTTTACTTTTAGGAAACTATCCTAAACAATAATTAAAAATATAGAAACAGTGCTTATGTAGAAAGTTATTTTTATGAAGTATATTATTTAAATATAAGTGTATATATAGTAAATGCTCAAATGCATTGTATAAAATAGATTTACTAAATAATTTGTGTGTGTGTGTGTATGTAATATATACATACATATATAATGTAAATTTATTCAACAAATCCTTATAGGGACTAAAACATAAAATCCGTACCCTCGAGCAACCCATTAAAATAAAGGTTTACAATGAGACTTGGAAAGATATTTTATTCTTCTGAATAAATAATAAATTTCAATTTTGAAAATTTGGGCAATTTTAAAAATGAAATAATAACCTATAATTTTACCTCTGAGGATAATTATTAGAATATTTTCATGTATTTCCTTCCAGCCTTGTCTCTCTGACTTTTCATGTATCTGTTTATATATCCATCCATCCATCTGCCATTCATCACAGGTAAAAAGTGAGCCGGTGTGATTTTATTTGCATCTAGCTATTGAATCAGTTAACTGAAGGCTAGAACTTTTCTTAATAAGGAAAATTTGGATAATCAGGGAAAACAAAATAGTATGCAAGTTCTTAAAGAATTTGTATTCCCAAAAAGTAAAGATGTCTTATTTTCAGTCACTGTTTGCTAAGACAAAAGCTACAGATAGTTGATGAAATGAAGGAAACATAATATCTTTATTTTGACCAATATTTGGCTTTGCAGTGTATGAAAACATTATGTAGGTAGAGTGAAACTATAAAGAATCTTGAGAATGAATTCTAGTTATTGAATGGTAAGTTTCTATTATACTTCCTAAGGAGTCCTCAGAGAAATAAAACTGGAAAAAGTAATAGTGCTGTGGCTTCTTCGTTAAAGAGGTCTGGTATTACTGAAACCTCTCATTCATGGTATCCTTTTGCATCCTGAAAACTAAGTTAGCTTTAAAGTAAAAATTTCCACTTATACTGGTGTTGCATAACAGATGCTCCATAAATAATACCTTTTCTTTACCTAGGACAGAACCGTGTTGTGCTGTGTTTTGTAATACTTAGTTTTTCCTTGGACGTCTTGGTTCAAGTTCCTTCTTAGTACATGTACCACTTAGTTAAAAGAAAAAGTGAGGGGCTTCTTTTTCTATCTGTGATAGCATAAACGGGACCTGATTTACTTTCCTACCTTAAACAACTAAAAGCCTAGACAAAATACTATTGGAAAACAGTTTTGAAGCAATGGACAACAGGAAGTTCAGGGCGGTGATCTCTAAGAGAAGGGAGTTAAAAGAGATGAGCCCTGCAATTGCCCTGGCTTACTGCCTGGAGTTTCCAAGTCACAGCACCGGGAGAAGAAGGGACCCAAACAGAGCCTAAGATTCTCCCTAAGTAGAAGAGACAGAGTTGAGACTGCACCATTGTCAAATGCTTAAAACTAATGATAAGAGAAAATCTTAAAAGTAGCCATAAAGAGAAAAGAAAGACACAAAGATAAGAACGACAGCAAAATTTTTGTTGAAAAATGTAACCCAGAAGACAGTGGAGCATCATCTTTAGAGTACTGAAAAACAAAACAAAACAAAAAGTCAACCTACTATTCTATACCCAGACAAATATCTTTTAAAAAGTAAGGGAGAAGTAAAGAATTTTTTCAGACTTAAAAAGGCTGAAAGAATCCATCGCCAGCAGACGTGCACTCCAAGAAATGTTAAGGGAAGCTCTTTAGGCAAATGGAAAATGATACTAGATAGCATTCTGGCTCTACAGAAAAGAATGAAAGGTATTGGGAATGGTAACTATGTGGGTAACTTTAAACAACTTTCTGCCTCTCACTTTTAAGATCTCTTTTAAGGATAATTGACTGAGGCTAAAATAATCACAATATATTTGAGAGTTCATAACATACGTTGAAGTAAAACAACAACAATAGTAGTAAAGCTGAGAAAGGAAAAATGGAAGTATACTGTTGTAAGGTTCTTAGACTATATGCAAAGGTATATTACTTGAAGGTAGATTATGATGAGTTCAATGTTTAAAAATAATTCGAACACAGATGCACATACACACACATATAGACAGCATTTGAAAACTCACGATTTGACAATGCAGATGAGTAAGTAAATTTGAGAGTTAAGAACTGGTTCTCTTCCATATCTCAAAAATAATTCCTTACATATTTGCTTGATCTTTCTAAAGCCTAAAAATGAAGGTTGATGCTATGAGACATCTGCAAGTAGTATTGTTTTGAAGTGGTAAAATCTAGATTTTTTTTTTTTTTTAAACACAAAGCTTGCTTTGGATAAAGAATTGGGCATAACTTATAAGAAACAAGGGGACACTATGAGCCTATACTCAGACATCCATCACGTTGAAGATTTATAAACAACTTTTCTACTCTCATTTCTGCTAGACTTTGTTGTTTTAAGAAGTCAGAGTGAATAAATAGCGCCAGTCCCAGCTCAGGCAAAATTTTTAAGTGGAAGAAATGTCCATTCCTTCTTCACTCCCCCTTTTGTTGGTTACCAAGCTCATGCCCAGCCCCGGCAGCTGACCCATGACCTATTCCCACAAAAATGTACCAGCCTTGGTAAACTTCACTTCGCTTTCCAATGTAATTTTTAAAAAAATCAAAAATAAATAACTTTATATCTCCATGGAGAACTGCACTTTGCTGCATCAGCACATGCCTCAATCAGCTGGGAAAGATAAGAGGATAAAATGGCAAATGATCTCCTTCTTCCTCCATGTGATCTTTTGGCTACTTTCTTAGTGTGTTTCTTCTATAATAGTGACTGGTGAAAAGCCCTCATACCAGTAAGTAGTGGCTAACATTTTCTTAGTAGTAATTCCTCATGTTTGTATTTCACAAATACTCTTTCAGTATTGTTCCTTTGAGCATTCCCATAGGATTTTCAGGTTTGGAAACTGAATACCAGAAAGATGAAATGACAAGGGTAATCACGATAGAATCTGAACTAGAACCCAGGTCTGCTGACTCCTAGTTAATTGCATTCTCAAAAGAAAAAGGGAAAGTGTTGGGACTGGATGACAGAGTAGTTGTCTGCATGTGTGGAGCTGCTGGTAAGCTCATCTGGACTTTTTAAAGCCTGACTATAATTCATTTCTTTATAATTTTTGATGGAAATATAAAGACTGTTCTTCAAGGGAGGGCCTAGAAATTCTGTCCATGACCAATCTCAGGGAGCTGCTGCTGCTAACCCCAGCCCTGTGAATGAAGTTCCATAGAACACCTACTATTCAGTGCAGCATCTTCAACTCAGTGGACCCTTTTTTTGGCTCCAGGACTATAATCCTTTAACTGTCTTCTATTTTAGCTATTTATTTTTTATTTAAAGTATTATTTTTTGGATTGCTTTTTGCTATCAGCTATAATGTTACAAACAACAGAAAACTCAGATTATTGTACAGTAAGGAAATATATTATCTCTCATAACTTGAAGTCCAGAAGTAGGGTAGACTTCAGCGTTATCTCACTCTAATATAGCTTTTTCTCGTGACTCTTCTCTGCTATGCTCTCCTTGATATGCTGGCTTCATTCGTAGACTGAGTTCCTCATGGTAGCAGGGTGGCTAATAGTTCCTGGCTACGTATCTGCACGTCCTGATCTGCAGAGTTGTTTTTCAAAGCTATCTTACAGGAATGAGGAATCTTCTTCCCCAGAAGCCCTGGGAAAGTCTCTTCTCATGAATTATTAGACCACACTGAGTCTCATGCCCATTCCTGAACCAATCCCTATGATTAAGGCAGTTCTATATCTGATTGGCTTAAGCCTGAATTTCTGAACCAGTCACAGGAAAAGGAGATTACTCTTAGACCTGTACCCACCTCTGGATGTGGAGGTGGGATTAGCTTTCCCTGAGACACGTAGACTGGTGGGAGTATTGTGAAAAAATTAGATTTCTCCTAGGATGGAGGAAAGCAGAATGAATGATGGACAAGTAACTAGTGTCTGATTCAATTGTTTTGCTTTTTCCTCTTCTGCTTTTTAGAATCAGTGTGGAATATTAAAGAGTCTGTGTTTTGGTGTGAGACAAGCTTCAGAGATCTGCTCTGGCACTTCACTAAGTTCTTTAACTCTTCTAGGCCTTGGTTTCTCTTTAGTAATTTTGTAAGGATTAAAAATAATATAGGTAAGGGACTTAGCATAGTAAGCACTCAATAAATATTGGTTGTTATTAATGTTTTGCTGATTTTTTAAATCTTAAACATTAAGTGAAATGAAAGTGCCTTTCTCTCCTGCGGAAGCTCAAGCCAATCCGAGATCAATAGCATTATTAAAATGAGTTAACGAGAAAGTGTTCATTATAGAATCTAGGTGGCATGTATATAGATGCTTACTATAAAATTCTTGCAAATTTTTGTGCTTGAAAATGTTCATAATGACATGTTAAAAAAAAAATGAGTTTACAAGAATGGTAGTGTTGCAATAAAAACCATGGAGGGTGACTCAAAAAGAACTAGAATCCAAAATTCCTCTTCTGAAGATAGCAGCAAGTTTAACCCAGTTTAGCTGGAATAATACTGTCCCCTTATGCCTCAAGCATTTCATTTCCTTATGCGGAAATACATGGTCTAAAATTCTGGGATTTTTAGCTTGAACTTTCTTGGCATTGACCATTTTGTGTAAGCAGTTTGTGGCACAAAAGGGAAATGAAGTGTATATGAGATCCCATCCAGAGATTTCTGGAGTTAGCCACTCAAAGGTAAAGAGGTGAGGGGGGACGTTGTACACAGAAGGGGAACTGGGAAAGTGACCTTTATTAAGTCCCTATTACTACGTGCTAGGAGCCCTGGTGGCGCAGTGGTTAAGAGCTTGGCTGCTAGCCAAAAGCCCAGCAGTTCGAATTTACCAACTGCTCCTTAGAATCCCTGTGAGGCAGTTCTACTGTGTCCTGTAGGGTTGCTATGAGTCGGAATCGACTCAAAGGCAACGGTTTGGGTGTTTTTTTTTTTTTACTTGATTATGTGCCAGAGGCTCTGTGATTACAAGGATAAATAAAATATCTTCCTGATCTTGAGAGAGCTCACACCTTAGATTCGAAGACACCCATCAACAAGTTACTATGGTGCATGATAAAAAGTACCATAATAAAATCATGTGTCTGTGGACATAGTGTAGAAAGAAATACTAGAGGTTTCCCATAGGTCTTCTAGACTTTTTTAGTTGAGATTATTTCCCACAGAGTTTTGTTGTCTGTCTGTTTGTGAACATGGGTGCCTTTTCTGCTGCAAACTCACTAGTATTTGACAAGAAACCTAGAGTCCACCTCCAAAAATTGGGTACATGCCTCCTTGTGTCATCAAAAGCCCCAGCCTCTCTGCATATGAGAAAGGTCAGCTGCATACTTTCTTCCATAAATAAGAATGAAGGGCCATCATGGGCTGGCCAGCATTCTTAACAAAATAGACAGTAATCGCACCAAGACCTTGACATTAATCCCACTCTCCTCTCTTTTCCCTCTCCTGCCATAGATCATCGTTCTCATCTCCCACAGGTTATCTCTTAAAAATCAGCTCTGTCTGACCCCAGCACTTTGGAATGGGTCCAGTTGACTCTTTCAGTAACATATAACATGGCCCACTCTTCGTTGCTGTTTCTGCTTTACTATATTACCTCCTACTACTTTGCCAGGATTTTTTTTTTTTTTTTTTGTCTTTTCATTTTAGTGAATGTTTTGTTGCAGAATTCATTACAGTGGAATCTGACCTATGTATGATAAGTCATTTTTATAACCATTGTCTAGGCAGCCCTTGAAAGGGCATAGGGCCAAAGGACTGAAGAAGTCCCAAGAAAGGTTCTGAGAAGTCTGTCATAAGTTTGTTAAGCGAGGACTCCTAACTACATTCAATCTTTTTTGTAACAAAGTGGGATGCATGAGTAAGTGAATGCATAAGAACAATAGGAAAGTGGAATGTAAATTTTTTGCAAGCTGTAAACAATAATATTAATAGCTGCTAACTTTGGTGTAGCTCTTTCCAATCCATGACATTTTCTCGCTTACATCATTTCATTTAATCTCACACCATCCCTATAAAGTAGATGTTTTCTACAATTCTATTTTGTCATTGATGGAAGTCAGAAAGATTAAGGTCCTATCACAGGTTAGTGGAAGAGCCAAGGTTTGACCTCCAACTGTTTTGACTCTAATTTCAGAACTGTTTCACCTTGCCCAAATTATTCTTGAGTCTAGAGGGCAAGAGGCTATATGCACATTTATTTTTGGTAAGTGAAAGGCAAGCACAAACTTTTCTTAACTAGAATTTCCAGGTAGGGCAATGAGAGAAGTGGTAGCCTTTAGTGGAAAAAAGCAGTTTTATATGAAGTCTCCAATACAATTCTGGCTTCTTCTTGTTGTTAGCTGCTGTCAAGTCGGCCCCCAACTTATGGTCACCATATGCACAGTGGAACAAAATGCTGTCCACTCCTACATCACCCCATGATAAGTTGCAGATCGGACTGTTGTGATCATAAGATTTTCTTTGGCTGATTTTCAGAAGTAGATTTCCAGGCCCTTCTTCCTAGTCCATCTTAGTTTGGAAGCTCCGCTGAAACCTGTTCAGCATCATAGCAACACGCAGGCCTCTACTGACAGATGGGTGGTGGCTGCACTTGAGGTGCATTGGCTGGAATCGAATCCAGGTCTCTTGCATGGAGGCAGGAATTCTGCCACTGAACCACCAGTGCCCTCATAATTCTAGCTGAAATGCCTAAAAACTAAAAGACCACAGACGGTTTTCTTTTAATCTACAAATCATTTTATGCCGAGGAGAATGAACTAGGATCAGTGTGAGAAGTATGACATTTCACTGTATGAGGTTAACATGTCCAAAATGGAACTCTTGGTCCATCCCTCCCTTTATCCAGTTGCTAAGGCCAAAATTCATGAAGTCATACTCACCTCCTATCTCTTACACATCACATCCAGTCTGTCAGGAAATCCTGTTGGCACTACCTTAAAAGTATATCAAGAATTTGACTCCTTACCACCTTCACTGCTTTCTCCCTGGTCCAAGCCACCATCATCTCTCACCTAGATTACTAAAGAAGTCTTTAACTCATCTCCCTATTTACATTGTATTCTCCCTACCTCCTATTCTCAACACAGCAGCCATAGTGAACCTTTTAAAACCTAAGTCAAATGATTCTTTTGTCCTCTCAAAAGCTTTTTTCAGCAGCTTCTGTTTCTTTTAGAGAAACCCAAAGTCTTTACAGTGATGGCATGTAAGGCCCTACAAGGTCTGGCCTCTCCATTTCCTCCCTGACCTCCTCTCTTACTACCCTCCCCACCACTTACTCCACCCCAGCCACACTGGCCTCTTTACTGTTCTTTGACCATGCCTGGCATGATTCCTGCCACCAAGCCTTCACAGGGGTTCTCTCCCAGCTGTTCCTCAAGCCTTTACTCAAATGTCTCCTTCTTAATGAGGCCTACCATGACCATCCTATTTAAAATTGCAACCCTTCTCCATAACTCCCAATCTCCTTTACCCTGCTCTTGTTTTTCACATACCGCTTATGATTTACTAACATACTGTGGGATTTACTTCTTAAATTTGTTTATTATTTCTCCCCACCTTCTCAGAATATTAGCTCCACAGGGGCAGGATTTTTGTTTTTGCCTTTTGGGTGTGTTGTAGTTGTTATTCACTGATATATCCCTGATATCTAAAATTGCTAGTTACATAGTAGGATCTCAATACCTATTTGCTGAATGAATAAATGGTGGATGTATTTAATGAATGCCTCCAAACAGAGGGTTTACTGGTTTTGTTTGTTTTTTGGGTTTTTGTTTGTTTGTTTTTTGAGGATGTACTATTAGGCTTTCTCTGACCACAATTGACCAATATAAGCCCTATGTGATAAAACTATAGTTAGAGATGGTAGAGGTGGTAGATATCAATAGTACTGAATAGAGTTAGTCCATTTACAGAACTCTTCAAGTAAAGACTAATGGTCTTTATGTTTAAAGGGAAAGGAAAATGTGTAATAAAATTGTTTCTGGCTTCCTAATTCTTATATAGCTCTTGGCATGATATGGTTCTCTGAAATATGTAAGTAAATCAGATATTTTAAATTCATTCAACAAGTGCATTTCATTATACCTGTTATATGCCAGGAACTATGTAACTAATTTCAGATTGAAGCTTCCAGCAACTACGAAGACGATGCTTTGGAATATCTGTATTTCAGGTATAAAAATGGAGGTTTCACTGGCTTATTAGGTTAGCTTGCCAGCATTGCTTGTACGCATTCCCTTGACTTTTTGAAAATCAAATATTCTTCACATGCAGAGATAATGCAACTTACCTATCATCAGTAGGACACGGCCTTGAACTTTAAATTGTTCTTTTGCAATAAAACGTGAATAGTGGCTTACATTTGCAAGAGTTTTAGCCAGAGTTAAGGATGTAGGTTATGTCTATGGAATAGATTTTTTCTTGTGTGAAGCTATCGTAACTGACCCAATAAGGGCTTAAACTCAGAACATTGACCATATTAGTGCTGTGATCTAATCGAATGAACTAACTTGCCTAGACAATTCATTATGTGGGTGCACGAAATGCAGACATTGGAAAAGGTCACTATTGGGTTATGTCTGTCAGTTGATGGCCAGTACAGATTTGATTCTGGCAGTGTTTGGCTAATGCTGTGGCCAGCACCATTTCCCTTTTCATGTAGTAAGCACTTTTTCGCCTATAAAACAGTCCATTCCTTAGAACGGAAACAAACAGCATTAGATCTTTGTAACTTAGGTAGTTTTAGCACTGGATTGTTTAGTTTGTAAAAATATTTGATTTAGACTGAGCTTGTGGCCTGATGATGTTTAGAAGAGTGCCAAAGTGTAACTCATAGAAGATGCCAGTAGTAACCATAGTTGGAATAGGTGAGTAATGATGGCATCATTTTCCTAGTAGATGTAACCAGGCCTGAAAATCCATCACTGTCATTTGTAAAATATGTTCCTAAGAATAAGGTCAGCTGCTATTCTATGAACTACGTTAAGAATCACAATAAAATATCTGCCAATACCTTGAGTCACTGTCCTACTGTCTTTACATTAAGAAAGCTGTATTTCATCATTATGTTTTATTGCCAGAAACAGCAACAATTGTTTTTTTCCCAATTTTTAATCAGTATATTTTTTCCAATGAAAACCTTGGAGATAGCAGGTTTTTCATTATGATTTAACTTTGATATCAAGCAAATTGTTGTTAACAACAAAGTTCTTATAAAGTATTTTAAAACTTTAGTTCCTAAAATATCCTCTCTTAAATAAATTCTAAAGACCAATAAATATAGCATAAAAAGTAAAGTGTTGTGAATGACATGGAATAATCAGGCCAATACAACAGATCAAATTTCTAGACTAACAAAGCACACACAAAATGTTTTAGAGTTTGAGTGAAGAACATCAAGATGTGTTTAATTCTCCTCAATTAGTGCAGCGTACTTACAGAAGTGTTCAGTGTACAATTTCTTGACTCCTCTTACAAGTGAAGTGTTAGGAAAAGTATCTTAAGTAGATGGAAGCATAGGAACATCCCCAGCTATTTGGAGAATATAGCCCTAGGTGAGAGCAGGGAAAGGACAGGCAGAATGGAAAGTGAATTAGTGGTATGATAGATCTGGGTACACTGACTGTGATAGGGAAGACAGGTTGCAGAAGAGAGTAATGGTATCCCTGGTTTTTCTTAAGCCCTTACATCTGGAACCTCCCCTTCACCCCGTTGTAGTCGAGTCGATTCCCATTCATGGCAACCCTATGGGACGGAGTAGAACTTCCCCATAGAGTTTCCAAGGCTGTAATCTCTATGGAAGCAGACTACCACATATTTCTACCGTGGAGTGACTGGTGGGTTTGAACTGCCGACCTTTCAGTTAGCAGCTGAGAGCTTGCCCACTGCGCTCCCTTCGAAAGGGTGACATTATACTGGGGCATGTAGTCTTTAATGTGGAAGAAATTGTACACATGCACAGTTGGAGAACACAGTACTGTGCCCAGACACATGGGGAAGTTAGTAACTTCTGAATACAGGCTATTTTACCCACAGCAGTTCTTGGGAATATGACTCTATCAGCTCAACCACAGTTTACACTATTGTTTAAAATAAAATGACAGAGACACCAATAAAGACTAACCCTTTTACTTTGTTTGTCTCTTAGTTGGCAAGCCTTCCCCAGAAACTGTTTCCTTTCCAACATTCTGACTACAAATGTGTCTCACTGATCTGATGTTTGTATTGTCCTTATTCTACTTTTTTTTTACTTTATTCTTTACATGATGCTATGACTGCAGAAAACAACACAAACCGAAGGGCCTGGAAGAAAGCTGGGTAGAACCTGCAGGGAATCTACAAATATCTTAGACCAAAACTTTTGGTTGGAAGACAATATATCATCTAAGCATGAAAATTTTGAGAATAAAAGTAGGCATTACTAATAAGTCAGGACAATAGGTATGAACCAGGATTGTCTCATGCTATCCCAGACATTTGATGGGTAGAAAGCTGCTGTTGAGTCATTCCAAATTCTTCTCTTTCTCCAGGGCCTCTATAAAATATCAAGACAGGGTAGAAAAACAATAGAGAAAATCAGTAGAACCAAAAGTGACTTCTTTGAAAAGATCAGCAAAATTGACAAACCATTAGCTAGATGAACCAAGAAAATGAGAGAGAAGACTCAAATTACTAAAATCAGGAATGAAAGAGGGGGAGAATAATACCAGCCTTACAAAAATAGAAAGGATTATAAGGAAATGCTGTCAACAACTATGTTACAACAAATTTGATAACTTAGGTGAAAGGGCAAATTCTTAGGAGGACAAACTACTGAAACTGACTCAGTGAGAAATAGAAACTCTGAATAGACATATAACAAGTACAGAAATTAAATTAGTTAAAAAAAACTACCCACAAGTAAAAGCCCAGACTCAGACTCAGATGGCTTTAATGGTGAATTCTGCCAATATTTAAAGAAAAATTAATACCTGTTAATACCTATTCTTCACAAATTCTTCCAAAAGACCGAAGAGGACGGAACACTTCCCAACTCATTCTGGGAGGCTAGTATTACCCCGATACCAACACCAGCTAAAGATAGTAAAAACACAAAAAAAACTATAGATCAGTATCCATTGTGAATGTATATGCAAAAATCCTCAACAAAGTACTAGCAAACTGAATATGGCAACATATAAAAATGATTATATACCAAAACAAAATGGAATTTATCTGAGAAATGGCAGCATGAGTTTAACTTCCAAAAATCAATTAATGTAATACACCATATCAATAGAATAAAGGACAAAAACCACATGATCTCATTAGACACAGAAAAAGCATTTGACACTATTCAGCACCTCTTCATGATAAAACTACTCAAACTAGGAATAGAAGAGAATTTCTTCAACCTGACATAAGGACATCTATGAAAACGAACAGCTAACACCATACTTGATGAAAGACTGAATGCTTTGCCCCTAAGATCGGGAACAAGACAATGATGTCCACTCTCACCACTTCTGTTCAACATTGGAGGTTCTGGCCAGGGCATTTAGGCAACAAAAAGAAAGAAATGGCATTCAGATTGGAAAGGAAGAAATAAAACCATGTTATTTGCAGATGACACGATCTTATATATACGAAACTTAAGGAATCCACTAAAAAAAACTATTAGAACTAATAAATGAGTTCAGCAAGGTTACAAGATACAAGATCAATATACAGAAATCCTTTATATTTCTATACATTTGCAGTGAACAATCCAAAAATGAAATTAAAGAAATAATTCCATTTACAGTAACATAAAAAAGAATAAAATACTTAGAAATAAATTTAACAAAATAAGTGGAAAACTAATTCTCTGAAAACTACAAAACATTGTTGAAAGATATTAAAGAAGACCTAAATAAGTGGGAAGACACCCCATGTTCATGGATCAGAAGACAATATTGTTAAGATGGCAGTACTCCCCAACTGAAAACTTACTAGAAAGCTACAATAATCAAGAATTGTGTAACTTGGCATGAGGATAGACACATAGATCATTGGAATAGAATTGAGAGTCCAGAAGTAACCCCTCATATTTTCACTCCATTGATTTTCAACAGGAGCACAGGACAATTAAATGGGGGAAAGAATAGTCTTTTCTACAACTGGTCCTAGGATCATTGGATATCTACATGTAAAAGAATGAAGTTGAACTCCTTCCTCACACCATATACAAAAGTTAATTCAAAATGGGTCCCAGACCTACATGTAAGTGCTAAAACCATAAAACTCTTAGAAGAAACCATGGGCATAAATCTTCATGATCTTGGATTAGACAATTTTTAGAAAATACTTGACATCAAAAGCATAAGCAACCAAAGAAAAAATAAATATGATCTCATCAAAATTAAAAATTTCTCTACTTGAGAGGACACTATCAAGAAAGTAAAAAGACAAACCCATGGAATGATAGGAGAAAATATTTGTAAATAATATCTAACAAGGGTCTGGTATCTAGAATATGTAATGAATCCTTACATCTCAATAATAAGAAGACAAATAACCCAGTTTACACATGGGCAAAGGATATGAATAAACATTTTGCCAAAGCAGAAATAAAAACGGCCAATAAGCACATGAAAAAATACTCAGCATCATTAGCAATCAAGGAAATGCAAATCAGCATCACCACTAAGATGGCTATGGTCATAAAGACAGATAATAAGAAGTGTTGTTGAGGATGTGGAGAAATCAGAACCTTTATACATTGTTAGTAAGAATGCAAAATGGTGCCGCTGCTTTGGAAAACAGTCTGGCAGTTCCTCAAAGATTAAATATAGAGTTACTATAGTATATGACCCAGCAATTACAAGTCTAGAAATATACCAAGAGAAATGAAAGCCTATATCCACACAAAAACTTGTACACAAATGTTCATAGAAACATTATTCATAACAGCTAAAGAGTGGAAGCAACCCAAATGTTCATCAACCAACGAATGGATAAATAAACTGTGGCATAGATATACAACGGAATATTTTTCAGCCACAAAAAAGAACCTTGAAAACATTAGGTAAAATAAAAGAAGCTAGTCTCAAAAGACCACATATTGTATGATTCCATTTGTATGAAATGTCTAGTATAAACTATAGAGACAGAAAGTAGATTATTGATTGTCTGGGGGGAGGATGAAGGACCCTGGCGGCAAAGTGGTTAAGCACTGGGTTGCTAACCGAAAGGTTGATTGGAACCTACTGCCATTCCAGGAGAGAAAAGACCTGGAGACCTGCTCCCATAAAGATTACAGCCTAGGAAACCCTATGGGACAGTTCTACTCTGTCCTTAGGGTTGCTGTAAGTCAGAATCAACTGGATGACAATGGGTTTGGTTTGGGTTTGGGTTTTTTGGAGGGGAATGGGGTGCAGGTAGTAAAGGAGAGTGACCGATGATGGGTATTCGATGACAAAAATGTTCTAAAATCAATTGTGGTAATGTTTGTGTAATTCTGTGACGATACTAAAAACCATTGATTTGTACACTTTAAATAGAGGAATTGTATGGTATGTGAATTATGATCTCAATAAAACCTGTCATTTAAGAAATATATCAGGGGGGCAGTTGGCCTATAGCGTGGATTCTGCTGCTCTCAAATCACATGCACTCACATGCACAACACAGCCCCTAGTGGCAACTTTGCTCTTGTCTGTTTTACATATCGTGTGCCTTCACCTTCCATATCTAACCCTTCCCCCACATAAGATTTTCTTTGAAGAAAGAGAGAAAGAGTACTGTCTTAGTCATCCAGTGCTGGTATAGCAGAAATACCACAAGTGGATGGTTTTAACAAAGAGAAGTTTATTTCCTTACAGTAAAGTAGGCTGAAAGTCCAAATTCAGGGTGTCAGCTCCAGGGGAAGGCTTTCTCTCTCTCAGCCTTCTCATCAGTGTTCCCCCAGACTAGGGGCTCCTGGGCGCAGGGACCCTGGTCCAAAGGATGCACTCTGCTCCTGGCACTGCTTTCTTGATGGTATGAGGTCCCCCTGTCTCTCTGCTTACTTCTGTCTTTTATATCTCAAGACATTGCCTCAGGATACAGTCCAGTCTTGTAGACTGAGTCCTGCCTTACTAACACAACTGCCACCCATCCTCCCTCATTAACATCATAGAGGCAGGATTTACAACATACAGGAAAACCACACAATACCAGGAATCATGGCCAGGCCAAATTGATAACACACATTTTTGGGGGGACATAATTCAATCCATTACAAGTACTGTAGCTAAAAAAGTAGTTTGAACGTCTCTGGAAACAATGAGCTCCAGAACCTCCAGCCCTAACAAACTATGATTCCAATGCATTGAACTGAGAATTTGAGTTTGGCCTAGATTATCCCATTTAAAGTCCCTGTCAACAAAAGGAAAGCTGTGAACAAAGGCCGTTTCTTCCCACATAGCTACACACAGGTGTGACTTAGTGGAAAGTGTGGAACTCAGCCAGGTCTTCAGCTTCCTAGTGCAGTGCTCTATCTCCAAGCTCTGCTTCCTGTTCTTGAAGACAATGATATGCTAAAATAGAGACATCTGGTCCCAGGACCTTGCAAATGGATTTTTCCTTTCAGCATTTTAAAATGCGTTCATATATTGATGAAGGCTTTCTCTGGGAAGCCATCTGTCTGAAATTTGCAGTAATTTAAAAAAAAAAAAAAAACTCCCTAGCTCCCTTAGATATTACTTCACTCATTGACTCCTCTCTCTTCTTGCTCCCTTTTTCTTTTTCATTTATTCATGGTTTCATGTATGCACGCATTCACAAAGCATATATTTATGGAGCATCCACTGTGTGCCCAGCACTAGGGATGTAACCATGAACAAGATTAATCAGTCCCTGCAATTATGGACTTACCGTCTAGTTAAACCTAAAAACCTGTTGCTGCTGAGTTGATTCTGACTCATAGCAACCCCATAGGACAGATTAGAACTGCTGCATAGGGTTTTCAAGGAGCAGCTGGTAGATTTGAGCTGCCGAGCTTTTGGTTAGCAGCCAAATGCTCAACTACTGCACCAGCAGGGTTCCTATCATCTAGTAGGGAGACATATTAACAGCAACAACAACAAAAAATTTAAAAAATTGCAAATTGTGGTAAGAATTATAGAAGAAACAAATAAGGTCTGAGAGAGGGACTGTGTAGATTATGATTTAAAAATCAGCTCTGGAGTCAAAGTTGTTGTTAGTTGCCGTGGAATCAGTTTCAACTCATGATGGCCCCTTTTGCAGCATAGACACAGAAAAGGCTGTGACCCTTCAGAAGCAGATTTCCATGCCTGTCTTCCAAGGTGCCAGTGGGTTGGTTCAAACTACCAACCCTTCAGCTAGTAGTTGAGCACTTAACCTTCTGCATCACCCAGGGACCTTGGAACTATACTAGTATAGTTACTATATTATAATAGTAACTATATGGAGTATTAAATGAGCTGATATGTGTGGTGCACATAGAAAAGTGTTTGACAGATATTAAATATCCAGTAAGTGATTACTACATTGGTATTGTTGCTTTAGAGAATATCGGGGATCATCTAGTTAGGTTATCATCGTTGCCATCTTTATCACCATCAGTGTCAACCACAAGTTCTTATCTAGTACTTGTTTTGTGCACAGGATTTTCAAAAATAGATGTGACATGTTCCTGAACTTAAGAAGCCTGTGGCTAGATTGAGTATAAGGACTTCAAAAAATAGCAATAGAAGATAGCATATGCTAAGTGCCAGATAAGTGATAGAGATTGTGTGTGCTGTATAGGACTCTGGGGGAGAGGGAAGTTACTGTGGGCTCAAATAAGGCTAAGGCTTCACAGCAGAAATGAACTCTTAAGAAGGAGGACATTCCGTGCTGAGAAGACAGCATGAATAAAGGTATGGATGCAGGAATGTGAATGTGAAGTTCCAGAATGGAGAATTTAGAGTCGTGAGGGGTGGGATAGAGAAGAAGTTGCAGAATGTAGGTTAAATTACTCAGTAGGCAGTGGTCTGCCATGACTAGATTCAGATCTCTCTCATTCATCTCCTGAGGCCCACCACTTTGTATATTGCTTTGTAGATCCCCATTAATTGTCATCTAGCCAATTCCTTTCAAACTGGAGGTGCTACCTGCAGTCTCTCTCTTCTCTAATTTCTTACTCCCCGCTGCACATTTTTATCGCATTGATTTTTCTCAAGCATCATTTTGATGGTATATTTTTTGCTTAGAACCTTCTTGTATCTTCCGATTGCCTAGTGCAATGTTTCTCAAACATTAGCATGCATAAGAATTAATGGGAAGTTTGTTACAAGTTCTGATGGCCAGTAGTATCACCTTCAGTTAAGCTGCTTCTGACCTGGGAAATGAGAATCTTTTTTTTTTTTTTTTTTCCAGGTGCCCTAGGTGATTCAGATTCAGGTGGGCAGAAAGACCTCCTTTGGGGAAGATTGGCATAAAAACTAAGAATTCAAGATTCTTAACCTGCCAGCAAAGGCTCTGTATAATCTGGCTTTATTTTGCCTTCCCAACCTCATAGTCCAGTGTTTCCATGAACGCTCCATTTGTTTGAGTCTGATAGGACATTTTCTTCTTCATACATTTACCTTTGCTCTTTTTTGTCTTTTGTCTTTTTTTGGTTTACATGGTTCTGTCAACCTCAAGTGTTCTTACTGCCATTTCCACCTATGCTTATATGCCAAGTCCAAATCCTGGCATCTTTAGGTCCTTATTCAAATATCTCCTGAAAATGTACTTAATAAATGGGCATGACTCTAACCTAGAAGTAGGCTCTAAGTTCAACTGATTCTTACACCTATTTGTCCACCCAGGAACCTAAACAAGTACCTTGCAAATGACTCAGTTCATTTCTTCCTTCCTTAATTCATGCATTAAGTAAAAATTTATTGACTGCCTGTTCTAGGTACTGATGATACTACAGAGAACAAAACACTAAAGAAAAAAAAAACACTCTGTTTTCATGAGCCTGACATTCTAGTGGGGCAAATGTTTATAAGTAAATGTTGACAGTGTTTTGACAAGAGTAATATGGCAGCACCATATGGATAGATTAGGAAAGGGAGAGATGAGTGAAAGAAACTAATCAAGGAACTCTTGCAGTTGGCTAGTATAGGGAGGGGAGGGCCAGTGAGAATTTAAAAAAAAGAAAAGGGTAATTAGTAAAATGAAGGAATTACCAGCAATATTTGATGGGGACTAGGCGGGTATATTTAATATTTGAAACTTCCAAGAGGGCAAAAATTTAAAATAAAAAAAATAAAAAAAAGTAAAGGTGGAGAGGTGGCATATTTGGGAAAAGACTTTTTTTTAAATGTTAACGGTGATGCGGTTTTAAATGTGTTGTTTGTGATATTGATAATGGCACCTCCAAGTAGAAATGCTCAGTAGCCAGTTACGAATATGAAGGTCTTATAAGAGCGCAGCTCACTCTCCTTTTCCCCTTTTCCAAGTTAAATCAAAAATATTCTATCAATCCCAGGGCAAAAATGTCCTCCCAAGAAATATTCTACTCCTCATTGACTTCATTTTCTGAGCACTGTGGCATGATTCACCAGTGACTCCCAAGTCTTGGCCCATTTCTCTGTTCCCCAAGTGTTAGCCCAGAATGAGGACTAAGCCCAGCCCCAGAACACCATTTCTGTTGCTTTCAGAGCCTGGAAATTATCTTCATTCTTGTAGTTGCTCAGGCCAAAGAACGTTAAATCGTTTTTTTACTTCTGTCTTTGTCTCACGATACCCAGTATCCAATCCATTAGCAACTACTTAGTATGTGTGATATATATATAAAATTCTGCTTATTATCTGACTTCCCCACTAGAATGTAAACTTCACAAGACACTTTGTTTCTGCTGTGTCCCAGTCAGTGCCTACAACACAGTAAATGCTTAATAAGAATTTGTTGAATGAATGAATTTGAAATAAAATTTCATTTTAACATTTAGCTAGTAATTTGACATTGGCCCTGTCTTCAAGAAGCTCCAGAAACATTTTATCCCAATAAAACGATTATAACTAAAGTCCAGACATTAACCATACTAAAGTGAATGTTACCTGAAAATAATATTTAAAAAAAGTAGAAACTGTTTATTCCTTAACTGGTTTAGAGAGATGTCGGTAAGTTTTGAAGGCTAAGAGCATTCATCTTTAATGGTACTAATTTGTTAATATTATTGTGATCGCCCAAAATTTAGCATTAACAAAGATTCTCTGATAGTAACAGCAGCTAGTAATCATACTAGCTGTAATGAAAATTTATTTTTTAATTCATAGTTATTTGAGAAAGACTTCTCAGCAGTTTCGAGACCTGATTACTACTTTAATGTCTGTAGGGTGATGTTTAATATTTGGGAGAAGAAAATTTCCATCTTCTTTTTAACTTTTAAACTTTAATCCAAGCAGTCCCATAGGACTGGAAATATCCAAGCTTAAGGTATAGGCTGGATTTCTTAGAACAGCTAGAATTATTTGGGACATATCAGCAAATGAAAATTTACTGATGGAGTGGGGCTAGCTGCTATTGTTAAGAATATTTGCCTGATTTAGAGAACACTTCAAGTTTTGAAGGATTGAAGGAAGAAAATATGATCAAAGCAACTTGTGTGGGAAGTCATTTTGGCTTAGTGATGATTTTTATGAGGTAGCAGAGAAGAACAAAATTCTTCTAGTGGAAAAGAAGAATCACCTGCAGGGCATGAACAAATATTTTCCTCTAACATCTTGACCATTTAGCGTTTCAGGTCTGTTGGATTATAACTTTTTAAGGTATTGATAACTTGTGACACAGAGAAAGGATCAATATATGTGGCTCCTGAAGTTAAAGGGTGGCTAATAAAAGTTTGCAGCTGACCCTCTATTCTGTAATATCTTAATGGATTAAAAAAAAAATAAGGTGCATAGTAGAGAATACTGAGATTCAGATTTACTTTGAAGACAATCTACAGTTAACTGAACCAGTTTTGTTTAGGTTTAGTAAAGAGAATATATAATAATGAAAAGCAGTTCAATATGTTTGTTAAATAACTAAATTCTGTTAGACAATAAAACCCAGCTACTGGATAAAGTTAATTATGGATATACTTGAACCATTTTCATCATTTTTCAACTTGTACTGAATATTGGGGAAAATTTCATTTTAAAAGCATGTGCTTTCTTGCTTAATTTCCATAAGCCCTACGTAGTTTCTTTGAAGGAGTGTGTGTGGTAAAATAATCAGATAAGGATTTGTAAAGATTTTTGTCCATGGAAATATTTCCGAGTTCAACTCTAGTTTTCTTATCAGAAAATTCAGTTCATAGTTGCAAGGGGAGGCCCATTGAAATAGTTAAGCACATTCTACTTCTGCATTACCGCACAAACTAAATGCAAGCTTTTCTGTGATTCTTAAGAGAATGCATAGGCTCGGTAAACTTTCATCTGCTTCAGGATCAGGGCTGATTCAGTCTTACGGGAAGTTTATGAGAATGGCTGATGTGATACAGTTGTTTCCAATAAAATAAGAGTAGCTCTAAGGAGCCAATCTAAGTCAGTCTCTGAGTAAACTTCTATGAGAAACAGACTCCAACTCAGACACAATTGTAAACCCTCATATAATGAGGACTTGCAGCTGATTTAATCCTATTGAAAATCTTTAAGCAGCCATGGGACAAAGTAGTTTCCACATTGACATCAGTGGAATGAATTTAGGATTTCATCATCATGAAGCGTAGTTACCTTGTATACACAGTAGCCACTTTTTAAGAATTAACATCGTGACCATTTTAAAGCAGGTTGTTGTTTCTGATGTAGAGACATCTGTTTTGGTTAAGGTCCAAGTTCCCGGAATGTGTCAAGTTTTATTTTTTAAAAAGTGAATTCATTACGAAAAGCAAACAAGTCAAAATTAAACTCTGAAGCTAGTATAAATCAATTAGATCTAGTCTCCTTGAACAAAAATGACCAACCTATTTCAATTTTACATGTGAGAGACGTAGAGAAAGGGTGAGAGTGAATGAGAACTTGTTTCTGAGTTAAGACTGTGCGAAATTTTGCCTGGAACTAATTTTTTTTCATGAACTTAGAAGCACTTGCAAATAAGGTTATGCTGTGAAATCATATATGTATAAAGGGCGATTGAAAAACATAAGTCTGAAGGTCAACATTGCAGATAAAAATCTCAGTAGGATTTGAGCTTACGTGTATGTGTAGGTCAGTGTATACCTTTCTGGGTTTTTTTGGTTTGTCATATTGAAATAGGCATTGATTCTAATATAGGTATTATAGTGAGTTTAGCACTAGTCCTGGTCCTTTTTTGTGATTTACAACTTAAACTAGAACAACAGACCAAACATGGACTGCAGTAAAATACAACCTTAACTGAACTATCTCCATGCTGCTTTTATTGCAGTTAGCACTGGTCTTTAAATGTGAATATTTATACTGATACTTAGCCGGCAGTAGTGGCCTCATACTGTTACTTCAAAGAGCCGGAAAAGTAACTTCATGAAAGGGAAAACTTGAAACTATAGTACTCTTTACCATTCTATCTGTTAAGCAGTGATGGGGATTGTTAGTTCTGCTGTTTTGCATAATTACTGCAGTATTGTGAAAAGTTTTTTTTTTTTTTTGCCATCCAACCGGGAACAATTATATTATGTAGGATCTTGTATAACATTTGGTTTAGAGAAATAAAATAAAAAGCCCTTGTTTTCTAGCACTCTGTATCTGTAGTACCCAAGTGCATACAGTATTGTTCAAGTTTCTTTTTTTAAATCAAAAGTAAAAGTGATTGGAGACACTGAAGGAGATATTTCATAGTGAAGTCAGTTTAGTCTTTACAATGCTTTTTTATTTAAGTTAATGTGCTAAGATAAATTTCACCCAGCACATCACTGGGTTGAGATGGTAGTTCATCTAAAAATGATAAAAGTTTATGAAGTATAATAGTGACATCACAGGAAATTTGAGGCTTAAAACATTTTGTTGTTGTTGTTTCCTTGATTAAATTAATTTACAAGATTGGAATAGACTATTTCTGATTGTTACAAAACTGTTCTCCTTATGCAAAGTTTCCAGGGTAAACTATCATTGTGTTAAAGGCATACAACAGCCTCTCCCAGCAACACAAATCCACCCCATCCCAAAGCAAGGAACTTCTAACAGATACAGATAGAAGTGTTTGCAAATGTCTAGACAATAAGACACATAATTTTTTCAAGTTATATAAGTTCTCCTTTGTAATTCCAGTGTGTGAAACCATTAAAATACTATAACCAATATTTGATTTCGTAAGAAAGACAAGATGTTTACTTCTTTGAAAATGCAACCACATTTTAGCAAGGGCAATAAAATTAGGATTAATGTCACAGTGATATACGGATGTGATTGTCACTTTGATTTTGTGGTTTCACACTTTTTTGTAATTTGTATGATATGAAAAATGACCTCATGATTGGCAAAAGATATTTTGATCAAAGTTAAAGTATGACTGTTATATGTTAGAAATATTATTTCAGAGTTGCTGCTATATAACCATAATTATGATAAGAAGGTGAAAAAGATGTGGATATGCTTATGTTTGGTGTACAGTTAAGTTTTTCTTAAAAAGACAAAGAAATTAAAGGAAATAATGTTATGGAATAGATGCTGAATTGCCTTTCTTGTCAGCCATTAAAACAAAAAGTATGTGTTTTAGTCCTTGTTAGTTCTCAAGAGGTTGATTTTCACATATTTTTCTTTAAAAATTAAATGTCCATTTATTTGCAATATTTTTATTAATGAGGCTGACTTTTGAATATGCTCATAAAATGTTGATAGGACTGAATAAGAAGTTTCAATCAAGCTTGCCTTTCCCCATCCCAAAAGTGCTACTTAAGAACATCTAATTAGTTTCATTTGAAATTATTTTAATGCATTCTTTGGTATTGTCCCCTTCCACAAGTGTGGTTTTAACCACTCCTCCCTTAATGCTATGGCTCTTAGTCTCTTATCAGACTCCAGGTGCGCTAATAAACTTACCTTTCCCCATACAGGAAATCCTGGTGGTATAGTGGTTAAGAGCTATGGCTGCTAACCAAAAGGTTGGCAGTTCAAATCCACCAGGCGCTCCTTGGAAACCCTATGGGGCAGCTCAACTCTGTCCTCCTGTAGGGTCACTGTGAGTCAAAATCGACTTGATGGCAACGGGTTTTTGTATCCCCATACATTAAAAGGAGGAATTAGCTGCAGTTCCCTAGCTACTAGTACAGCTTTCAGCACCTTTTCCAGGGTGGCTAGTATCTGTACCATATATAGCTGTGAAAGGATGGGAAGATGCACTGAAATGATCTAAGAAGTAAACTATCAACTTGACATGTTTGCGTAGCTATTGAAAACCTTCTCATATTGAAACCCATTGATAGTGAAGCTGTAGAGTTCCTCTGATTTAAGTACCATCTGGTTGTGCTCAAGGCTTTAAAGCTGTTATCTCTGCATAAAATTTCAGAGTCCTATACTTTTTTCTTCACCAAACTATCCATTTTTAAGCCACAAATATTTTTCCAGCTCTTTCAGATTTTATCTGAAAGTATATTTTAACAGTATTTAAATAGTTCTTAAACAATAACAATTTATCTTGATAGATGGCATGCTGTGTTTTGGTTTTTTTTTATTTTATTTTAATTAGCCATTGTGGAACCAAATGCCCTTTTGTTTTAGTCCTTTGAATATTGTTTAATTATAGTTATCATGCCAGATATCTTAAAGGTTATTTTACCAATACAGTTTCATTTAACATAAGCCATATGGAATCAATAGCCCAGTTTCCTAAAGTGAATGCTTGGAAAATCTTACATTCATATGTTAAGAGTACACATCCTTTCCTCATTAGTTGGAAAGTACAGGGATTTTGGCACAGGTTCTGTGTGGAAGCATTGTGCAGCTTTTATATGGATTTTGTTTTTAGCCTTTGATGACACTGTTTAGAATAGGAAGTATCTAATAAGTAAAGCATTTTGTCTCAAGTGCTGCCAGTGTGTTTAATATATGCCTGGAGGTCTGAAACATTATCTTCTTCACTATAGTAATATGCATTTAATTCTCTGAAAGCAGAAGGTCGAACTTTGAAAAGGGACGCAAAGTACATTTTCAAACAGAATAATTCAAAACATATGGAATAGGGGACCAGAGTAATGTACAGTTGGTTTTTATGGTTTAATCATGATCATGTTAATGCACACCAGTAGCTAATTAAAGAAAACTTTTATTGTTCATTTTAAATGAGTTAGGTAAAGAGTGGGAGAGCTGATGTAACAGCACTGCCCAGAGATACATGCTTCTGCTGCCCTCACAGCAAGCTGATATTGCTATTTTTGACAACTTAAACTATTAGTCTTCTCGGACAATAATAAAGCAAAAGTTATTTTCAGAGTTATTACATTGTGCACTTTTTTTTCTCCACAAAGGAGTGGTAAATTGGTACCCAGGTTTACGGTCTAGCACACATAACTAATTGTAAAACTTTCTCAATAGCAGGCCAAATACTCTTAAGTATGTAGGTAATTCTGCAGCGGACTTATGACAAACCAGTGGATTTTTAAATATGTCTCATAAATCATCGCCTGATTTATTTCAGTTTTACAAATAGTTTGGAAATGTAGAAAAATGGAAGTAATCTTGACTTTTAACCCAGTTCTAAGTATTTACTCTTCTAGTACTGGAAAGTTGTACTTTTTTTGTTCACTGAGAGTCAGAGTCTTTCCTTTCTGGGTCATTGGTTCAAATTCCATTTGGCTCAGTAGTGACTAGAATTAGTTACCATCTGACTTCTGTTCAGTAACCCGTGTGACCTGAGCTGATAGCTGCCATCGTGCCCCAGCTGGTTATTTATATCTCAAGATCACACCACTTGACATTCGCGAGCGTCTAATGTGCCAATCTCAACACGTAATAAGGCTGGACATGAAATTTCTTTATCTGTCTCTATGGTGGTTTGCTCTTCCGTGTTAACACATATAGGGAACACTTAATTCATTTTAAAGAAGGAGAGACTAGATTTTAAATATACCTGTAAATTAGAAGAAGAAAATATATAATACTCTCTGCATAGAAAGTATAGTGTCATGTAGTTAATTGTGGTTGTCTTTCCTGATTGAGAGAATGAAACTATTATATAAAGCTTGAGTTCTTGATTTGAGTTTGCCATGAGGCTCAAAGGATTTTTTAAGTTTTCCTGCATACAGATATTTAGCTAGGAATGCCTCAAGGTGTGGGCAGTAAATCCTGTACTACTTACAAACCTGACTTTATTACTTTTTCACATGTTACTTGAGAACTCCTAGTTGGTAGTGGATTTGGAGGTATATTTGAAATTTTTATTGATAAAAATTTGCTTAATTATTTTTACTTTACTAAATGTTTTGTTAAATTTGTGCATTCATTCAGTCAGCACACAGTATATTAAGCTTTGTCATGTGACAAGCAGTATAGTATTCTGGGAATACTAGCATGGTACTCCTCCTCATAGCCAACTAGCTGTCAGACCTTGGACTTATTGATTAATCTCTTTAAGCCTCAGTTTCCTCAGCTGTATGATCAGGATAACAGTACCCCCTCACAGGGTTGGAATACCTAAGAAATGGGAACAACGAATCCAACTGAAAGTCTTGGAGTTGTGCTGCCTAGGTGATCATGACTGTTACTGCCACCAAGATGTTCTTTGTTCTGTACACATAGACAGTCATTGGATGGGAAATTTTGAGAATAGCCTTTAGTGCATAAAGGAAAAATCTACCTTCAAGGGCTTTGATTACTTATGCTTTACTTGATCACTTACCTTTACCCCATTTCAAGCATCTTTTTGAATGGCATAGATTTAGTTTACTTTTCTTTGTCCTTCACAATTTAGAACTGCTGACTTTTCCCTCCCTTTCATACTCTACAAAAACCTATAAATCAGTTTTAGAGTAACAAGAGTAACAACATAGTGTAAACTATGCCTAACTAAAATATAATTTCAACCAACAGTAATCATTATTTAGAAAGATTTCATGGTACTACTTGGAATGTCATGATAAAGAGTACTAATACAATTCTTTAAAGAAGCGTATCTGTTTATCTGTAACTTGGTATTACTGCAAAGAAAGTCTGGCATTGAAAAGTCTATTTTGATGGTAGAAATGCATATTTGATGCTTTTTTTGTCAAGTATTTCCTTGCCATTTTAAGGTGAAAAAAAAATTTTTTTTTTTTGAGTGGACACTTACTTTGTTTTTTTATGTTTAGCCTGTTACAAGTTACCCAAGACAGATTTTTTTAATTCTCTTTTTAGCAACATGTTTATATAGCATTGTTTATATAATAACACTTGCAACGTAACCAGTTTGAAATATTTTATTTTTCCCTATAGATCTCTAAACAAGAACAGAAAAAAATGGATACATTTGATGGAGGCATGGCTGAAACCTCATCTCGGTACAGTGGTGCCCAGGATAGTGGAATTGGCAGCGACAGTGTTAAAATCAGAATTGTGCAAATAGAGCAGCACAGTGGTACCAGTCAACATCGCATTGCCCGTCCCTCACGCCAGTCATCAATTGTAAAAAATCTAAATTTTATTCCCTTTGACATATTTATTACTGCCAGTAGAATCTCACTAATGACATATTCCTGTATAGTCTTACCCAAATCTAAGTCACAGGAACAGAAGGATAATGAAAAAACAAACAAGAGTTCATTAAATCTCCTGGAAGTTGATTCAGAAGATGTTTCTAAGCCCAACCAGACGTGTATTTCCACAGTGACAGCAGAAGATCTCTTAAGCAGTAGCATTTCATTCCCATCAGGGAAAAAAGTAGGAGTTCTCTCTCTTGAAAGTCTTCATGCATCCACAAGGTCATCTGCTAGACAGGCACTTGGTGTAACTATCGTTCGGCAGCCTGGACGAAGAGGAACTGGAGACTTACAACTCGAACCTTTTCTGTATTTTATTGTGTCTCAGCCTTCCTTACTGCTGAGTTGCCACCACAGAAAGCAGCGAGTGGAAGTATCCATTTTTGATGCTGTGCTTAAAGGGGTAGCTTCTGATTACAAATGTACAGGTAAGAGCTTTCAAACAACTAGACCACTACTTAATGTTTTCTTCTCAAAGTTTCAAGATTAATTAAACAGAAAACAGTTGGCAGAGCAGACAAGTCACCTTTCCTTTACAGAATATGTGAAGTTCATGTCCCATGCCGCATCATGCTTAATATATGTTTGAAAAGTATCGAGATTTAGCCTTAACCATTCTTACTGTACCTCAGAAGATTCTTTTTTTTTTTTCAAGAGATCCTGAAGGAAGGACTCTTTCTTGGCTATATAGGTGCTTAACAATTCTAGTGATTGAGAAGCGTAGCTTTTTTTTTTTTCTTTTTTTTTTTAAGGGCCTATGTATATGCTTTCCCTGTTAATGCAGCTGTTCATATTTATTAAAAAAAAAAAAACTCTTAGAAGATGTTTTGGTATTGTTTTTGATCTTATCATCTTCCTATAACAACATAATATTAAGTGTAATTGAGAAGGTTTATTAATAAAGTAAGATAATTTAAAGATTTTTATACATCTACAACGGACACATTTATTAGTGGTCTTAGCCAACTGGCTCTTGCTGCCCCATCCATACTTTCCTTATAACCAGCATCCTTTATTACAGTAATTACATGGAACTTCTGAAGCATGTTGCCTGTTGATACTAGGAAAGTGAGCGGGGATTCAGATTTAGAACTTACTGGCTCCTAAGTAACAAGGGCCAATGGAAAGGAAGGACAAACAAGGTATGAAGGAGGCGCCTTTTCACTGAGTTAATTTAGAATTGGATAGTTGGCGGGAAAGGTTGGAGAGGGTAGCTGGGTCATTGAAGACTCTGATTTCAAAGAGGGCCCTAGGAAGCCCAGTTATAATTCAGATATTTTATTGATGGCAGATGTTCCTACCTGTAGTAGATGGAAACTAGCAGGGAGGCATTTAGAGAATTAGTCTAATCTGGAAGTCAGGCTGGTATACACTTGGCATTAAGGAGAGGCATTTTACATATCAGGAAGGTAGAGAGGAAGTGGCAGGTGTAGGGATCAGCATTCAGCCCAAGGGAAGGAGGATCAAAGGAGCCCTAGGCCCTTGCTGAGGTTTAGTGCAAGTCCACTGCTTTAGAAAGGGATAACTGACCAGTTGCTAAGGAGGAATAACCTAGACTTATTCCTAGACTGCCTGACTGGCTCATACTGACTCACAAGAGCCAGCTATTAAATTTTCAGGAACTTTTGCAAGGCAGTTATTAAAATTGAAATCAGTCATGGTGGGTATATTTGCACCTCAGAAATTAAAATTAATCTTTTTTCTATATAAGGTAATTTAAGCGGTATCCAGTCAGTAGCACTTTTAACTTATACGTCCATCTCAATGATTGCTCCATTTCAGCATTTTAGACACGCCTGAGGTTATTATGGAGTTACTGAGTTTTCTTTTTTGATTGTAAAAAAAATTCTAGCACAATGTGACTTGGAATTTTTTATTTTTTTCTTTGCAAGTCATAAACTGTTACTGTTTTTGTTAGGTGCCATCGAATCGGTTCTAACTTACAGCAGCTCTGTGTACGACAAAATGAAGCACTGCCCGGTCCTGCACCATCCTCACAGTCGTTGCTATGTTTGAGTCCATTGTTGCAACCAGTATATCAATCCATCTTGTTGAAGGTCTTCCCCTTTTTTGGTGCCCCTCTACTTTACCAAGAATGATGTCCTTCTCCAGGGACTGGTCCCTCCTGATAATATGTCCAAAGTATGTGAGACGAAGTCTTGCTATCCTGGCTTCTAAGGAGCATTCTGGCTGTGCTTCTTCTAAGACAGATTTGTTTGTTCTTCTGGTAGCCCCTGATATATTCAGTATTCTTCTTTGGTCTTCCTTATTCATTTTCCAGCTTTCACATGCATATGAGGCAATTAAAAATACCATGCCTTGGGTCAGGTGCACCTTAGTCCGCAAGGTGATGTCTTTGCTTTTCAACACTTTAAAAAGAGGTCTTCTGCAGCACATTTGCCCAGTGCAGTACATTGTTTGGTTTCTTGACTGCTGCTTCCCTGGGCATTGATTGTGGCTCCAAGTAAAATGAAATCCTTGACAACTGCGATCTTTTTTCCATTTAACATGATGTTGCTTATTTTTCCAGTTGTGAGGATTTTAGTTTTCTTTTTGTTAAGGTATAATCCGTACTGAAGACTGTAGTCTTTGATCTTCATCAGTAAGTGCTTCAACTTCTCTTCATTTTCAGCAAGCAAGGTAGTGTCATCTGCATAACACAGGTTATTAATGAGTCTTCCTCCAACCCTAATGCTGCATTCTTCTTCATATAGTCCAGCTATGTGAACCATTATCACATGTGTTCATGATGCTTTATATGGAAATCATACAGAACACAAACAAAGGATTTTGTTTCACTCTTTAAAAAGACTTATTGTATTAAAGGGTAATTTTTCAAAAAAGGTAAAATCATAATTCTAATATAAATATAAAATGAACATGTCTCAAAGATTTTACTTAGCTCATTAGTTAATGAGGGGACTAGTGAGAATGTTGTAAAAGAACCCATGCATAGGAGACCTCTAAGGCCATGGCTGTCTCAGACATTTTGATACTATGATTCATTAGAGCCCTAAAAATAATAAGAGCCACTTGATTATTAACCTCATTTATTATTAAAGCATGGCTCTGGGTGATTCTAGAAGGATTGAAATATTTTTGCCATTACAGTGTGAAGATTTGGTTTTATTTGACATATTCAGGAGATTGTAACAAAGAGCTGAAAGCAAATACAAAAATCCTCTGAATGTTGTTGGAATATGGGTGTAATATCTCAAGGTGGCTGCTTTAAATTAGTCAACATGGTTTTAAAATCATTCTTACTCTACTGTTTTGTGTAATTAGTTTGGTTTATTATTATACAGTGAAACTTTTATTCCTATTGTGCTTTCATTTCCACATTCAGACAGTCTTTGGGAATAATTATGCATTCATTCAGTTTGAATATCGGCTCTTTATCAGACGCATACAAGATGCTGAGGAACCAGTATAAATAAAATCCAGTTTCTGCTTTCAGATACTTCTCTTCATTTAATAATCATACTTATGATTAATGATGAAAGTTTAGAACAATGTAAAGATTAATGGCATGTAGGGCTGTGAAATCAATGAATTTAGTAAGAAGATGTAATTTTTAAATCAGAAGAAGCAGTTTAAAAAAGCTAGTATTAGTTATAGGGATAGTTTAAGAAATACTGCTTGGATACAGAGGAAAGAAATAGGACTATCCTTTAAATTTATTATTATTTGTTATTGGTATCAGCTCTAGCTGTAATTAAGAATAGTTTTTAGTATTCTGTTTTAGTTTATCTATTGGCCTTTTGGCTGTTTTTTTTTTTTTTTTTTCCTTTTAATCTTTTTTAGTGGTTGCTCTGTGGTTTCCAATATACATGCCTATACTTCCACAATCTACTTATAGGTAATATGTCATCACATCAAAGAAAATATAAAAGCCTTGCAACCATATAGGCATCTTTACTTTCCCCCATTTATAATTGTCATATATATTACATCTACATAAATTTGAAAACGAGCCCTGGTGGTGCAATGGTTAAGCTGTCAGCTGCTAACTGAAAAGTTAGCAGTTTGAACCCACCCGGTGGCTCCACTGGAGAAAGACCTGGCGATCTGCTTCTGTAAAGTTTACGGCCACGAAAACTCCATGGGATAGTTCTACTCTGTCACGTGGAATTGCTGTGAGTCGAAATCAACTTGATGGCACCTAACAGTAACAAAAATACATTGAAAACCCTACTAGAAAAGATTTTAATCTTTATTTTTAATAAGCTGATATATTTTAAAGAACTGAAAAGGGAAAAACTAGTCTTTTGTACTTACTCAGGTATTTATCATGTCCAGCACCCTTCGTTCATTCCTGAACTTCCAAAGTTTCCCAGTGGTATCATTTCCCATCAACCTTAAGAGCTTCCTTTATCATTTCTAAAAAGCGGATCTGCTGGCAGTGAATTCTCTTCATTTTCCTTCATCTAAGAATGTCTTTTTTTTTTTTTCCTGAAAGATATTTTTTGCTGGATATAGAATTTCTGGGATGACATTTCTTTCAGCACTTTAAAGATGTTGTTCCAATGTTTTCTGTCCTCTGTGGTCTCTGATGAGAAATCCATGGTCATTCCAATTACTGTTTCCCTTTATATAATGTGTTGTTCTTCTCTAGCTGCTTTTAAGATTTTTTTTCTTCATCTTTGGTTTTCTGTAGGTTGATTTTGGTGTGTCTGGGCATGGTTTCTTTGAATTTATCCCATTTGAGGTTCTTTGAAATTCTTGACTGTGTAAATTTATGTTTGATTATTTGTTTTTACTAAACTTATGGACTTTTATGTTTTTGGCCTTTTTTTCCTGCACCAATCTCTTTATCCTCTCCTTCTAGGCTTCCAGCATTAAACATTTTAGATGTTGTCCCACACATCCATGAACTCTGTTTATTATTTTTTAATATTTTTTCTCTCTTTTGTTGAGGTTGGATGATTTCTATCGAATTTTTCAGTCCTAAAATTTCTGTTTTGTTCTTCTTTGTAGTTTCTGCTTCACTGCTGAGAACCTCTATATTTTCATGCATTTCAAGTGTGTTTACCTTTATGTCATGAAATGTAGTTATATCAGCTGCTTAAAGTCTTAAATGCCTATGTTACTGCTGCTATAACGTGTGTGCCTGCACGGGCACACATGCACACCTATACACACGCACGCACCCACACATACACACAAGGGTGCCCTCGGGGCAAAGCCAGGAGAAAAAAACAAGGAAATTCCCATACTCTTGGAACCACAGGGGTCTCATTGCCCAGACAAGTTTCTCTTGAAGTTTTGGCTGTGCCCTTGCCATTACTGTGCACCATGACTAGGGTTCACGCTCAAGTCAAAGAGAAAAGAGGGAAAACAACCCCCCCTCCAAAAAAATGGAAACTCACCACTATATGGGACATATCTGCGAGTTTGACTGCCATCCCCAGTCCACATTGTTCTTGTTATACTTTTCAGAGTCCTCAATAGTTGCTTTTTGTGTTTTATTTATCAAGTGTTGTTAATCGTAATTAGCATGGGAGTTAGGCTTCAGTGAGCTTATTCCAGCTTGGCTGGCACCAGGAATCCTGTAATTTTAAAAAATATTCTAGTTGTTAGATGGAACTTGGTTTGCTGAACAATTTAATACAGTGTTTCCTCCAAAAGTGATGCCTTATATCTTTACATCTATGAGCACAGATCAGTTAAATATATTGTAATGAATCATTACTGCTCCCTGAGAGTTATCAGCATTAACTTGGTTCTGCTTTGTCACCACTCAGCAAAGAACATGCCCATGTACTCAAAGGGGGGCAGTGGTGTTCTTTCTATGTGTTCTTAGGGCTTTCCCTTTATATATTATAAGATCAAATTAAAATAGGAAATGCTGTGAAACTTTTTGCATTTGTCAACCTGTCCCTCCCAGCACATGTAACTTTATATATATATGTATATATGTGTGTGTGTGTGTGAATAATTTTAAATATATATGCATATTACATGAACCAAACTCATTGCCATCGAGTTGATTCTGACTCACAGTGACCCTGCAGGATAGAGTAGAACTGCCCCATAGGGTTTCCAAGGAGCAGCTGGTGGATTCGAACTGCCAACCTTTTGGTTAGCAGCCAAGCTCTTAACTACTGTGCCACCAGGGCTATATATATATATATAAGATGTACGTGTGTGTGTGTGTGTCCCAGAAGAGATGATAAATGGAATCTGTATCTATACCTACATCTGTTTTAGAAATCTGGAATAAAATTAAAATGATATGAATTGCTTATAATTTTAAAGGTATTATTCATAAAGTATAATCCCCAGTCTGCATAATTTAGTGATCCTAAACTATGCCAGTTATATCTATAAGTGTATGTATAGCTCTGTTTTACTCTGCATAGTTTAAAATCAGGCAGATTATTTACATACTAAATTATCAACTTGATCTTTTATTTCCATTAGTCTTATTAATCTTCCTCAAATGATTGTCCATCTAGTCCAAGTAGATAATGCATCATTGAGTTAACAAGTTTCTTTTTTTAAAATATTAAAATAATGTGGGAATGGGCTTTTCCATGCCCTTCCCACCTGGAGCAACCTCTACCAGAAATGAGGTCTTCTGCCAACACCTTTACTTGTTGCAGCAGTATTATTGGCAATTCTCATTTAAATCAAGATGTATGTAGTTGTTTTTAACATAATCTTATTAGTTATGTTTGTAAATATTTTAAAATTGGTATTTGTTTTGTTTAAGGTAATGGAATCCAGATTTGAAATTGCCTCATATCTTGACTGTTCAGCTAAAGGCAGACTCAAAAAGTCATTTTTCTTCTTCTTTATTTGAGCTTTTTGTTTGTTTTTGAAGAAATGTCTGTGCCATCTGGTCAATTGTGAAGGAGTTGAACCATTCTGAGAGAATTTAACTAACCCCCACACTGCTTCAGTACACATTTAGTCCAGTATTTTATTACTCACTAATGTGTCCTAGGAACTAACAAAGAAGCTAATTTGAAAACAATTGCTTCTGCTGTCTTACAGCTTCTCTACCTTATTATAATTTTTCAAGTATCAGCTATACTAAAATGAAGACATTAAAGCTGATTAGAACTTACACCGGGGGAAAAACAACACATTTCTGAGTAGCACAGAAACATCCAAGATACGATGTTTCTAGGATGGAATACTTTCTGCACTGTAAAGTTTTATATATGTTACAGATACGACTTAAGGTCTGATTAAGAGACAAATATGAAATGTAAGAGTTCAAGATCTAGCTAGTCAGTCTTAAGTTCTAATTCCAGCTCTGCTTCTTACAGCCAAGTGACCTTGGGCAAGTTACTTAACCTTTCTAAGCCTCAGTTTCCATATCTATAATTTAGGCATAATACTAGTAGTGACTTCCTAGTGTTGCTGTGAGGATTAAACAATGTATGAAAAGTTCTTAGCAGTGTGTGGCCCAGGCTCAATGAATGTTAATAATATCGCTGTTGTTGCTTTTATCATTATTCGTGGTATCTTTAAGTCAGTTCAAAAATAGTGGATGCAATTGGCAGAAAAAAGATCATATCATTTCAGTGCAATTATATAGCTATTGTGCAGTTTGAAAAATTTCAGTTACGGTAATTGCCTTGTTTCCCCTTTCATGAATAGGACTGCAGAAAATGTACCAAAGACATTTGAGTAAAGCAATAGTTGGAAAATCATAAACTGGCTTCTTACACCTCATAAATCTTATCTTGATTTCGTTTAGCTATTGTGACTTTAAGAAAAGGGTTGAATTACATGTCTCTTCAGAATTAAAGGTTCTGCTAATATCCCTGGAAAGGCTTAGAATTAACCTATGACTTGAATGTCATAATGATCACAACTTGAACATTTATATGAAAATATAGCTTCTGAGAACATTTCTTGATGGACAATAATATGAAATGAAATTATTACTATTATTATTGACAGGAATCAGCAAATAAGTAGGTCTCTTATATGAGATGTACTCCAGTGTATCACACAGGGAGAATTGTGGTGAGAAGGTTAAATAAAAATTGACTCAACCAGTAGGGGAAATTAATGTTGGATGGAGAAAGGTATCGGAACGGAAATCAGAAAGCTTGACTTTTAGTCTTGGCTGTAATGCCAAAGCTCCCTGATGAAAACAACTAAATTTCTCTGTGCTTTAGTTTCCTTATCTCTAAAATGGATATAATAATATCTGGTCTTTGTCGTTTAATGGTTTGATCTGAGCTCAAATGAGATAGTACTTATGAAATGCCTTAGAAATATGAAGCAACTGTAAATTGGGACTTTGATAGTTATTAGCGGCTGAAGGGAAAACTTAATAGACCTCCTTGTTAGACATGAGGGAAACATTAGTGTCATAGCCTTTGTGACACTCATTTTAAATAACATTAACTTAAAAGGATTGAAAAGATGGGAGGGAATAGTTTCAGGTACTGGACTGGCTTTCAGTGTTAGCGACCCCAGGCTTGGCTCAAAGCAGAGAAAAGGTTTGGCGTTGGGATTAAGTTGATCTTCCTTAGATATATGACTACATGTTTTTGTTTTGTTTTTCTGGACATTACCCTGTATTTACTTGCACAGAATTTTAATCAAAGGCTGTCCTGTAAAATACCTGAATCCTATGTTAGAATTTAATACGAAAACAACCAAATGGAAAAGAGAACAGAACAGCACAGCTTTACAGTCTCACTCTACACCTCTTTATAATAGGTATTTAGCTTTGAAAGAAACAGATTTTTATGGCATTATCAAAAAAAAGTTACCATGGAGTCGATTCCAACTCAGGGCAACAATCCCATGTGTTTCCAGAGTAGAACTGTGTTCATAGGGTTTTCAATGGCTGTGATCTTTCAGAAGTAGACCACTAGGACTTTCTTCAGAGGTGCCTCTGAGTGGGCTCTGTCTGCCAACTTTTGGTTAGTAGCTGAACACTTAACCATTTGCACCACCAGGAATCATCTTAGGGCGTTAGGCATTTTAAATTCAGAGTTCTTTATTCATATTGCAAAATATATCAAAAACTTTTGGTTCTATGATGGGTAACACTTAGAAGTACCCAGTGTAAAAGTAATTATTGTTGTCATTAGCTGCTGTCAAGTTGGCCCCCAATTCATGGTGACCCCAGCACAACATAAGGAAATGCTACTCAATTGTGCACCATCCGCATGATCAGTTGTAGATCAAATTGTTGTGATCCATAGGGTTTTCATTGGCTAATTTTCAGAAGTAGATCACCAGGCTTTTCTCCCTAATCCCTCTTAGTCTAGAAGCTTTGCTGAAACCTGTTCTGCATCATAGCAACACACAAGCCTCCACTGACGGGTGTGCTTGTACATGAGGTACATCGGTCAGGAATCAAACCCAGGTCTCCTGCGTGCAAGGTGAGAATTGTACCACTGAACCAGCAGTGCCCCCTGTAAAAGTAAATAGATTCCATTAAATATTCAGTGTTAAGTCAGTCTTAAAATGAGGAAATTACCATCCCTGAAATGTGTGGAAATATATGTTCTCTTTAGGACCTTAGTAAAAACTCAACTTAGTTACGAAAAAGAAATACCCTGCTACGCAGTGGAACAAAGTAGAATAATAAGGAAGTTTACAAAATCTGTAACAGTCAGCTGTTCTGTGTGAGCTCGGAAAACAAAATTTTTGATAAGTAGAAGATTGCAAAGAAAATAATTGAATTGCATTTCAAAATTTCAGGTTGGCTGCATTGAATAATGTTATATTTTTAATTCGAATGGTAAGGAAAAAAATATACTGAACTCTATGAATGTTTGCTAAGGGTTAAAAAAATAGATAGTAGGCAGTACTACAAAAGACTACTTTTATAAGATTCAGTGGAAGTCCTCCTAAGCAGTTAAGATTTTTGTGAAGAAGAGCAAATTAATATACAAGCACAAACAAGAATACAATCCTGATCAAGCTTTAGGAAAGACAGTTCCTTGATATGTTTGGGAACTGTGTTGAGGCTTTCTGAATCTTCTCTTTGCGTGTTCCTTGTGAAATGACATAATGAAATATTTTCTTTTAGAGGCAGGTCAGCCCAGAAGAAAAACAAATATTATAACTTTGTCGATACCAGTGCCTTAGAAATTAGTTCTACCTCACTTGGAGCAAGATTTATGGCTATGAACACTTTGTCATTTATTCTCATTCATTTCCCATCCTATGATATCCCTCACAAGATAGGACTTCCTCCTGTTTCTTAGGGACAGCAGCATAAATGTGTTCAATCTCAACAGGAGCTTTATTCTTTCTGAGAACTTTCTGTACTCAAATAGGTGTTCGTTATGTATGGAAAAGAAAATTAACGAAGTCTGAAGGAGCTTCCAATATGAAACAGTTATTCCTGTTTGTCAATCAGCTGATATTATATCCACAGGCTCCTTCAATCCTAGTTTATCTGGTGCTTTCCCACGTATATTGACCCTCAGGAATGTGTAATGTGAATCCCATTTTCTAGACCTGATGATGGAATTAAGAAAAGTTAAATTGTAGACGGTGCAGGAAGTCTAGAAGTCATGTCCCTCATCATCCAGCCTTTAGAACAGAAGTAACTTAATGGTGACTTGTGAGCTTGAGCTATGTCTCTGCAATTCTGATATACTTTTCTGCTATTACTGCTGCTTCATCTAACCACAATGACTGACTGCAGGCATGTCCATAGTAGAGATTTTAGCCACAAATGGGAAGGGACCCACAGCTCTGTCATAGCAGTCAGTATTCATCGACCATGTAACCTATGTTTTCCTGGATGTTCCTAAATTCAGTTATTATACTGTCTCAGCCCTGTAAATACAGCTGCACTTTTTAAACTACTTGTCCTAATATTCTGTTGAGAAATAGTCACTGAAAGTTTGGCTTCTTTGGATAGATTTCCTCCTTTTACAGTTTCCTAAATTCCTGATCTCTTTTCTGCTTCCTACCACTACCAGTTTGTTTTAGCTTCTGTTAAGGCATCTCCCCATGTAATTGCCTTGGGGCACACTCCTAGGCTGGGTGCCAAATGGCCTGGCCCTCTCACCAAGAGAGAGGCACCTGCAGGAAACCCATCTCACCTACCTGGAAAACTTTAATTCACATTATCAAAATTTGCTGTTTTCCCAGTTTATACCTTGATGAGGACAGGACATCAAATAGCCTTTAATTTAAAGTGCTCTTTCCTTTCGCCTTTATTTTAATATTTGTAAATGCTTGGTAAACAGTCCTATTTTGTTTTCAGCTCTGAAAAACTTACAGTTCCATATATCAGAATATTCTTGGGATCATCATGAAGATAGCCCTTCTCCAATAATTCATTCCAGAAGTTAAGACAGTCTATAGGAAACATTATTAAACAGAGCTTAACATTTTCAAAATCTTCACAAGACTGATGCTGTCTCTAGTATTGAGGGAAGAAAATGTAATTATTTGTGCTTTGAAGAAACTCATAATTCCAAATGCAGTAATATTATTATGGAATAAATTTAATAGTGTTCTGTAGTTACACACTAACTAAACATTTGTGTGTTTTTCTTATACATATAGAAGTATAATTTCCCTTTGTCACTTTATTTTTTTCTTCTTTGGATATTACAAAAATAATACATAATTCCATTCTCATTAGTGAAAGCATCAAGTATTATCAAAGTATATAGAGTAAAACAAATCTTTTCCCCACTAAGGCTACTACTCCACTCCTAACCATTAATAGTTTGATGTGTATCACTCCAGTACTTCTTAAAAAAAAAAAAAATGTATTCGTATGTATGTGTATATGTTTGTGTATGTATGTATATGGAAGGTTTTTTACATAATTGGATTTACTAAACCTAGCGTCCCTATTTCTTTGTTTTATTCCTATAAATTCCTATAATAATAAATTTTGAAGCTCTTCTGTATCAATAGATTCATACCATTCTTTTTATCACCAGTATAGTATTCCATGCAGTATTCATAGTATAGTTATAATTTTTTTAACCAGTTCTCTACAGATGGATATTTAGTTTTATTTTTCCATATTTTTATTATTTTAAAGATGCTTCAGTCAACTTTTTCGGACATTTATCTTTGTATTCTTGTCTGAGTATTTCTTTAAGATAGAGTCCTACAGATGACCCTTCTGATTGCAGGGCAATGGCTATGTATTAATTTTGAGAGACACTCATTACCAACCCTTGCCCCAGCCCCATAGAAAAATGCTGTATTTTTATACTGTCCTTCACAATGCATGGGAGGGTCCATTTCTCCTCCTTCAACCCCACACAAGATAATATCAATCTTTTTTATTTATACTAATTCAATTAATTTAAAATGTTCTTGTTTTAATGTTTATTTTTCTGGTTAATAGTGAGGCTGAACAGATTATCCCTATTTTGCATAAAGCAGTAATCTCTAGAAGGATTAAGCAGCCGTAGGTAAAAAACTATAGGAAGATATATAATTGTCTAGGGATGAATCCATAAAATAAAAGTTAATAGATTTTTGACCACGTATATAAAGTAATATATATATGCAAAAAACATCATACTATATAGTTAAAAGACAACTAATACACTGAAAGGAAACATTTGCTACTTATGGCATGTAAAACATTAATTACCCGAAACATATAAAGAGCTCCTACAAATCAGTAAGAAAAAGAGCCCAATAGAAAAATGAGCAAATAAAAAATACTTTATGGAAGACAAAACCTAAATGGCCAATAAATGAAAGGATGTTTAACCTGCACTTTTTCTTTCCTTTTTTTTTTTTTTTTTTTTTACTATTAACAATATAAAATGACTGTCTTAACTATGTCAGTACGTATATTATTCATTTAAACGTTTGTATGGATTACCGTTGTTTACAAGAATCTATTTAAACATTAATCTGTAGAAATTCTGTTTTTGTTTTGGTTTGCTGTGATAAACAATTCTACAGTGAATTAATGTATGTGTGTATTTGTCTTTACACCCTTATCTGACTATTTCTTTGTAATAAATTACTAGAACTTAATTTACTGGGTCAAATGATAATATCCACTGAAAATCTGTTGTGTATTATCTAATTACCCTCCTGAAAAGCCATCCAATTATGGATGAAAGTGGATCTTCCTCACGAACCATCAACACAGACATTATCAGTTTTTAGTCTTTGCTGATCTAATAAGTGAAAAATTCTGCCTTGTTTTAAAAGATTTATTTCTTTGATCTTTGCTAACATTTGTATTCTTTAATGTTTATATGCCATTTGTTTTTCTTCATTTATTAATGGTTCATATCATTTACAAATTTTTCTCTTGGTATCTATATTGATTGTATGAAGTCTTTATTACTGATATCCCTTTTATGTCACTGTCACATATGTTGCAATTTTTTTTCTTTTTAATTATTTGACTTTGAACTCTATTCATGGTTCCCTTTCACAGATATGTTTTATATGGTCAAATATGTCAGGCTTTGATGTTTTCTAGCTTCGGCGTGTTATTGTTGTTAATGTACTAATATATAGTATAATAGTTACTGTAGTTACATTTCCTCAGTATACATTACCCAGCTCTATGGAATCCTTATTTTTAGCTCCCAGAAAAGCATAAAAAATGAATTGTATTTTTTGCAATGCCACAATGAAAATAATCTTTCCAACCCCATACAAGTTTGAATATGCAACTCATAGGAGTTATAGAACTTGTTTTATTATCATCCTTTGTTTTACTTGCCATTTTTTTACACATCATATTAATATTTCTGCATCAGTTTAATTCATCTCTGTTCATTATTTGGTTAGTTACTTGTATTACTTAATCTGTGTTTTCTCTGTTAGATCATTGTTCTCTCTCTAGATTGTATTCTCTTTAAGATGAAGAACTAGGCTTCTTCATATAGGTGTAGCGTACTACCACTTACTCAGTAGGTGCTTCTTGATGATGTCTACATAGATGAGACTCTAGAAATGGACACTTTCAGGTCCTGATACATAGCTCCTACAAACTGATTATAGATCCTACCAGCAATAGACTTTCGTCATCCTTTCACTAGACTTGACTCTTATATTTAAGAGAGAATAGTATTGTGTTAATATGAAATGGATCTACTGTGCATATATTCTCACTGCATTAAATTGATCATATAAAAAGAGAAGAATGCGCTAGCTTAGTGTTTGATCTTTACCGCATAGATCTAACGTTACAATCAATTGCTTTCAGTATTTTCTTGGAAATCACATAAAGGTTCAAATGTGCCAGATTTCATAAAGATCACATGATAAGGTCAAGAAATACAAATTCCAAGGCAGAATTTCTATGCCCAGTTCACATATGACAGTAATACTGTATAACCATATGTTGAATATAATACACTGTATGTAAATGCTATTCTTGAAAGCAGTCCAATCAATAAAACCTAAAATAAGTAACACTTTAATAATACATTTCATATCAACTGAAAATGGAATAGATGGATACTGTGGCAAGAACATCCCTATAAAATTGACATTCAGAGGCCATTAAAAAATAGAGAAAAACAATCTTGAAACTAAAGAAAAACTGGATATTTAGAAGTTTTAACAAGCCTACCCTATTGTATGCCAAGATACAGCAGTCGTTTTTATTTAAAGAGCTATTTCAATAAAAACCATGAATTGCCAGGCCTTAAAAAGCAAATTCAGTTTGCCATCACCAAGAGCCAAGATACATATTTTTATATACACAGTCTTAAGCAGGAAAAGGTAAACAATTGCACAGTATTAAAAAGAAAAAAGTCACAACAGAAAAAAATTCAAGTTTTATTTATAATTGTGACTATTAAAAAATTGACCAATTTTTATCATTAAAGAAGGCCATGGGGAAAGCTGGAGCCCTGTGGCGCAGTGGTTAAGAGCTCGGCTGCTAACCAAAAGGTCGGCGGTTCAGTTCCACCAGCTGCTCCTTGGAAACCCTGTGGGTCATATAGGGTCACTATGAACCAGAACTGACTCGACAGCAACGGGTTTAGTTTTGTTTTTTGTTTTTTTTTAAATGGGGAAACCTACTGAAGTTAGCTTCAAAAGCCTAGCAGTAAAAAGTGATTGTAATGTCAGTCAAACTCTAAAACCGATCAAATAACTAAGTACTGTAGTACTAATGCACTGCATCTTTCAACATGTATATGCCTTTAAAAAAAAAAAATCTGAAAAGATTGCCCTGTTTTCTTTAATTTGTTTGCAACATCACATTAAAAAAATTTTTTAAATCCAGCTATTCAACTGTTAACAACGCACAGAGTGTGGAAACTTTGCCTTCACTTAAAGATTACATAAGATTCAAAATATCTTTTCCACTTTGACTGTTTTCTGAAAAATTATTTCTTCATCCCACCTTGTACAGAGATAGCTTATCTTTCAGCATACAAGTCCTTGTGTGCTGTATGTGTACAAACAAATGAATCAATGAGGATTACATGCAATTATTTAACCATTGTTTTCTCTCATTTATTAGTTTGAACTCGTGCAGCAACATGAGATATCTGTGATTTAATTATTTTCCATTTCGATTTTGTTACTTCAGATCCTGGGAAGACGCTGCCAGAAGCCCTTGACTACTGCACTGTTTGGCTGCAAACAGTACCTGGAGAAATAGACAGCAAAAGTGGCATTCCACCTTCCCTTGTAACACTGCAAATTAAAGACTTTCTTAATGGACCAGGTAAGCAAGTCATAAATGAAGTGTGTACATATTTTATGTGAGTATATTATTAAACTGTAATCTTGATTTTTTTTTTTTTTTTTTTTGCCTAAAATGAATGGTTTGTTTTCCATCCTGTTTTCAGACTGTCCATTCTAGAGATCAAAAAGCAAATATAAATATACATTAAAAATCAGCTTTAATCTTAAAAAAATTAATTATCAAATAAAGAATAGTTGACAAGAAACCAAAGACGCAAGACTGTATTGTCTTAGTCATCTAGTGCTGCTGTAACAGAAATACTAACAAGTGGATGGATTTAGCAAAGAGTTTATTCTCTCACAGTCCAGTAGGCTACAAGTCCAAATTCAGGGTGTCAGCTCCAGGGGAATGCTTTCTTCATCGGCTCTGGAAGAAGGTCCGTGTCATCAGTCTTCCTTTGGTCTAGGAGCTTCTCTGCTCAGGAACGTCAGGTCCAAAGGACGTGCTCTGCTCCCGGTACTGCTTTCTTGGTGGTATGAGGTTCCTGTGTGTCTCTGCTCGCTTCTCTCTCTTGTATCTCAAAAGAGATTGCATTAAGACACTATCTAGTCTTGTCAAACTCATCAGTATAACCTCATCACAGTGATAGAATTTACAACACATAAGAAGATCACATACAATCTCATCATAGTGATAAGAGTTTACAGCACATAAGGAAATCACATCAGATTACACAATCAATACAACACTGGGAATCATGACCCAGCCAAGCTGACAGATATTTTTGGGGGACATAACTCAATCCATGACATATATTTCAGTCTTTTCTATTAATTAACTTTGTGATCCTAGGCAGTTCATCTAATCTCCTGTGCCTCAGTTTCCTCACCTATACAGTGAAGAAAATGGAATGGATAAATGAGTGGATGGATAAGATACTTGATACACATAAGTAAGAGTGTATGTACATAGATTAGATAGATAAATATGCTTATTTCAAATGCTTTGCAAAGTGCTTGAGACATGTTGTTGTTGTTGTTGTTAGGTGCCATTGAGTCAGTTCTAACTTATAGGAAGCCTATGTACAACAGAACGAAACACTGCCCAGACCTGCACCATCCTCAACAATAGTTGCTATGTTTGAGCCCATTGTTGCAGCCACTGTGTCAGTCCATCTCATTAAGAGTCTTCCTCTTTCTTGCTGACCCTATATTTTACCAAGCATGATGTCCTTCTCCAGGGACTGGTCCCTCCTGATAACATGTCCAAAGTATGTGAGATGAAGTGTCACCATCCTGGCTTCTAAGGTGCATTCTGGGTGTACTTCTTCCAAGACAGATTTGTTGGTTCTTCTGGTAGCCCATAGTATATTCAGTATTCTTTGCCAATACCATAATGCAGTCATCCGTTCTTTGGTCTTCCTTGTTCATTGTTAAGGTTTCAAATGCGTATGAGGCAATTGAAAATACCATGGCTTGGGTCAGGTGAACGTTAATCCTCAAAGTGACATCTTTGCTTTTTAACACTTCAAAGAGGTCTCTTGCAGCAGATTTGCCCAGTGCAATCAGTCATTTGATTTCTTGACTGCTGCTTCCATGGGCGTTGATTGTGGATCCAAGTAAAATGAAATCCTTGACAACTTCAGTATTTTCTCTGTGTATCATGATGTTGCTTATTGGCCCAGTGGTGAAGATTTTAGTTTTCTTTATGTTGAGGTGTAATCCATATTGAAGGTTGTAGTGTTTTGTATTCATCAGTAAGTGCTTCACGTCCTCTTTGCATTCTGTAAGCAAGGTTGTGTCATCTGCATATCTTAGGTTGTTAAAGAGTATTCCTCGAATCCTGATGCTGCATTCACGCATATAAAACTGAAAAAAAAAAGAAGCAGTACACACATGTTGTTAAGTGCCGTCAAGTTGGTGACCCTGTATACAACAGTATACACATGTTGTTAGGTGCTGTTGAGTTGGTGACCCTGTGTACAACATGAGATACAGATATCAAAATACATTGCATGATTATTATGTCACAGGCACTAAGTGGCTTTACACACACGTATACCCAAGGAGTAGGCACCATAATTATCCCTTTTTTATGATATGAACACTAAGATTTAGAAAGGTGAAATAACTCGCTCAAGGTCATAATTATAAGGGAGCCATTCTTTATGACTCCGAAGACCTAGATCTTAACTTCTGCACTAAATAATTTTACCATAACTAAAGATTTTTCCTCTCCTCTCCTGTTCCTTCTCCTACTCCTTCTTTTTCCTGCTCTTTTTCTTCTTCTTCCTTCTCATGTTCCTCCTCCTCTTCTCTCTTTTTCTTTTATTTTCCTCTCACCCCAGTGAGGTCTTAGCTATTTATTTAACAGAAAGTACTACATTTCAGTTTTCCTTTTGTTATTTTATACTTAAAGTGCTTCAGAACATATTAGTCATCAAAGAAATGTTAGTTTCTTCATTAAGAACGTGAAACAATGATATGACACTATTTTTAGGTCTCTAGCAATATTCTGCAAGCATGAATTTTGTTGAGTGGCAAATGTCCACATACTTCGCATGTTGAGTATGTGTGTCATAGCATGCCGATTCACTTTCTGTCTACGACTACAGGTGGCAAAGGCCAGTCATGATGTCTGGTATAAACACAGCCTTAAACCACCTACACTGCTCCTTTCACTCGGGCCCAGTTCTTCTTAAAGCATGTTTCTCAATGTCCATGATAGAAGTCTGAAGAACTATTTCTAATCATGATAAATATCTAGACATGGTTTTAAAGACTCAAAGGAAAGCAAGAAGCTGATGATGAAGGATAAGGAAGTCATTAAATTTGGAGAGAAGAGATGAGGTAATGGATGGATTGAAAGGAATGTGTGTCCTGCTGTTTGGTTAGTGAGCATGAAGCACCGTATTTCAATGAATCCAAGCTGCCATCAACTGTAGGTTAAAAAAAACAAACAAACATTGTTTTATGTACCACTAAGAAAAAAATCTGCATTTAAACTATGATACGATACTTTCTTACTATATCCATAGCGGGATGCATCCTGATTTCCAGGGTTGTTCACATATGGCTAAATGGACAGGCTAGAATAGATGATTAGGGTAAACGCACAGTCTTTCACTCACTTTGGCTAGAAAATTCTGTCATAGTTTACATTTGAATTAATTAAGTGTGTTTGTAAAAAGGATTGGATGTGCAAGTCAATAGTAAATTGTGTACCGTGTTTCAAAAGCAAACAAATAAATGGAATTTTAGGAGAAATGCCCATGAATCAGTGAAAAATTATGTATTTATAATTCTAACACTTAAAGTGACCCTGTAGTAGAAATGTGATTTTTAAAAAATAGTTGTTTATTTAGTTTAAATAGTCGTTATTTCTAATTTTGTGTCCATGCAATAATAATGGTGATCTGTTTGGAGACTTAAACTTTTAAGTAAATGAATTGAAATAGTTGCTTTACAGCAGTGCTTCTCAAACTTGAGTCTGTGTTTCAAGCACATCTGGAGAACTTGTTTAAATGCAAATGGTGAAGTGGATGCTGTTGGTCTGAGAACTATACTTTTTGAGCAAGGTTTTATATAACTATTATGTTTCAAATATGTATGATTTTTTTAAGAGCATGAGTTACAGAACAAACTGCAGATACTTTTTGGGTATGGAAGAGAGGAATGATACAAAGAAGTACCTCGTCGGGGAGGGCACCATTGGCAAACTGACACAGAAGGCACGTTAGTTGCATAAAAATACAGTAGTTTTTAAAATGATGATTTTATTATGAAAAATAAAAAATAATATCCCATGAATGGTTAAAGTTCTTTAAGTCTAAAAATTTTAGCCAAGAGTACTTCTGTTTCATAAATTATTTGAGGGAAGATTAGTGTCTTAGTTTTCTATTGCTACTATAACAGAAATACCACAAGTGGATGGCTTTAACAAACAGAAATTTATTGTCTCACAGTTTAGGAGGCTAGAAGTATGAATTCAGGGCCCAGTTCCAAAGGAAGGCTTTCTCTCTCTGTTAACTCTGGGGAAGGTCCTTGTCATCAATCTTCCCCTGGTCTAGGATCTTCTCAGCGCAGCAACCCCAGGTCCAAAGGATGCACTCCACTCTTGGCTCTTCTTGCTTAGTGGCAGTTAGGTCCCTCTCCTGTCTCCTTAGGTCTGTCTTTTATATCTCAAAAGAGATTGACTCAAGATACAGTGTAATCCTGTAGATTGTGTCCTGCTTCGTTAACATAACTACCTCTAATCCTGCCTCATTAACAACATAGAGGAAAATTACGTCAGATCGCACAATGGAGGACAGCCACATAGTACTGGGAATCATGGCCTAGCCAAGTTGACACATATCTTTTGGGGACACAGTTCAATCCATAGCAGTTTGTTTGAATGATATATCAGCTTTGTGTAATTCCCACTAAAACACTAACCTAACAGTTTTGAAATGTTGCAGCATTTACTATCTTAGACAAAAATTTTCTTACTATAAATAATTCGTCATTTTAAGTAGATAGGTAGGAGTCCCTGGGCGGCACGGATAGTTAAGTACTTGACTACTAATAAAAAGGTTGGTAGCAGTTTGAACCCACCCAGAGGCATCTTGGAAGACAGGCCTGGTGATCTGCTTCTGAAAGGTCATCGCCTTGAAAACCCTATGGAGCCATTCTACTCTGCACATGTTGGGTCGCCATCGTTGACATCAACTCCACAGCAACTAACGACCATGACTGTGTGTTACAAAATGTAGTTTCTAATTGTAAAGTCGATAACTAGATGTTATTTATAATTATATTCTCTCACCACACAGCAAGCCAGATTGTCACTCTGTATTAACTTAGATAGCAAAAAGCTATAGCAAGTAGCAAAACTACTAATTAAATGGAGTAACAGGACACATTAAACCATTTCTTGCCATATGAATGTATATTTTATAGATCTGGGAATCTCAAGAAAATTGTATTTTTTCCACATTTTAGGTAATGGGATACTAAGGGTAGTATCATTTATGCTGAGAGTGGGAAACAAGCTTCAGCTGTATAGTGCTCCCCAATATCATTCTCTTCCCTTGAAAAATAAAAGGAAAAAGCTTTTTTTAGTATTACAATTAAAGCTTCTAATTTTTCTGCAGTATTAACCTTAAAAATCTTTTGGCTGCCATTAGTTTTTTTACTCTATATGCACATCTATTTAAGTTTGTTTTCAAATAACATAATATGCTACGTCTTTAAAGTATCATACTTCCATTTATCTTTTCTTGCTCTGAATAAAGATTACGGTAGTATTAAGACTTATAACCCTGAAAGGTGGAGGAAATGCTGAGTATAACTACCTAACCTTAAATTTTCTTCAAAAAGGTGTGAACTTAACAGCTTTTGAATTCAGCCTTTTGGGTTTATTTTTCAGGGATTATTTAATCTAAACAAATGTCACAAATGCTGCTTTTTAGTATTTGTTTTTAGAAGAATAATTCAAAATTCATGAGTATTCCCTTATTTCCTCTGTTCACTTAATAGTACTTTACAGCAAATGGCAGGTCCCAACTTCTACATCAAAAAACCTCTTCAAAGCTCTCCCAACCCCCACCTTTTTTCCTTCAGAGGCAACAATTGTACCCATTAGCAAGGTCAGTGGCTTGGAGAAACCTGGAAAACAGCAGCTACCAGAAACCCACTAGAATAATATCTCCAGCAGGTGATAGATTAGTTGGAACAAATTGGAACCATTGCAGTTCAGCAATCCTGGTTTCTTTCAAGCTGTTTTTAAAATGTCGTCATTTTAATACACAATCTAAGCCCTACGGAACAGTCCACAGCAGGTTAATTTGAATCATATGATGTGTCACTGCCCTCAGCTGGCATGAGCTCCATTCCATGTGTGAAGCCATAATAAATCCATTCCCAACCGAGGAAAATTCCCCGTGAGAAGGTGAACTAATCCAGGCCTCACACTGGCATGCTAGCCCTACATAATTGAAAGCAGGGCCACCTGTTCCTAACACAGTTAGCCTGTAGAGAAAAGACTACCATTAGATTAGATATTTCTTATATTGAAAAATCTTTCATACTTTTTGCAAATTCAAATTCAGCTGTGAGCTGTTTGGTATGATATCATAGAGAACGTAGGAATGTGTCCACTTGATTCCAGTTTAAAAGTTTTGTTAACCATAGGATTTCTTAACTTTGAAATGAGAAATTTTTTTTTTTTTTTTTTAATTTAATGAGAGCTGACACGTGAGAAGAAGAACTAGTAAGAGTGCAGATTTTTCTAATTAACTCAGGATCATTTGGAAAAACGTTTGAGCTCCTTGGTAGTTTTTTCATCATTCTTTTGCAGACAAATTTTTGAACCACTGTTGCTAGCCATGAAATGACATTTAAATGATGACAAAGAAAAAAATGTGCCAAACTGGATAAACATTCCCAAGTCATTTATGTTTTATTATAAATGAATAATCAGCTTGCCAGATTCATCATAGAATTTAAGTTACATAGCCCTGGTGGCACAGTGGGGTTAAGCATTCAGCTGCTAACCAAAATGTCAGCTATTGAATCCACCAGCCGCTCCTTGGAAACCCTATGCGGCAGTTCTACTCTGTCTTGTAGGGTTGCTGCTTATGAATCGGAATCAGCTCCACAGCAGTGGGTTTGGTTTTTGGTTTGGTTATATCAAACATAAAATTATGAATGCAGTTTCACATTTTTCTTTTAGTTTCATATACATGGTATCTATATTGAAACACCTAGCCACTGATGTCTTTTTCTCTTAATAAAATCACTTCTTTAGTCTCTCCCTATTTAGCTTGTTCATTAATTTGTCTCTGTGCTTTCCAGCTTTTCTGATTTCATTCTAGCTTTAGACTTGTTTCATCTCTGGCTTTACTTGATTTTTGTTTTAAAAATGTATTTGACTTTTAATTGGTGGTAATCCTGTTTTGTGTGTGTGTGTGTGTGTTTTTTCCTTTTTTTTTAATTGTACTTCAGGTGAAGGCTTACAGAACAAATAGTTTCTCATGAAACAGTAGTACACATATTATTTTATGACATTGGTTAACAACCCCACAACATGTCAACCCTCTAAATTCTCAACCTTTTTTTTTTTTTGGTGAAAATACACATAGCCAAAAATACACCATTTCAAAAATTTCTACACGCACAGTTCAGTGACATTGACTGCGCTCTTCCAATTGTACTGCTATTCTCACTTAAGATGAAGGCTTACGGAACAAAATAGTTTCTCATTTAACAGTTACTACACATGTTGCCCTATCACAATGGTTAACAATCTCACAACACATCAGCAATATCCTTACTCAACCTTGTGTTCCCTATCACCAGCTTCCTTGTCCCCTTCTGCCTTCTGGCCCTTGTCACTGGACTCCTGTACCTCATTAGTCCCATGTGGTTTTACGGGGCTGTCCACTCCCAGGCTGAATGGTGAACCTCAGAGATAACTTCACCACTGAGCTAAAAGGGTGTCTGGGAGCCATACTCTCGGGGTTTCTCCAGTCTCCTTTAGGCCAGTAAATCTGGTCTTTTTTGTGTGTGTGTGAGTTAGAATTATGTTCTACATCCTTCTCCAACTCTGTCCAGAACCCTCTGCTGTGATCCTGGTCAGAGCAGTCAGTGGTGGTAGCCGGGCACCATCTAGCTGTACTAGACTCAGTCCGGTGGAGGCCTTGGTAGCTGTGGACCATTAGTCCTTTGGACTAATCTTTTCCTTGTGTCCTGTTCTCTTCATTCTCCCTTGCTCCCGAAGGGATGAGACCAGTGGAGTATCTTAGATGGCCGCTTACAGGCTTTTAAGACCCCAGACACTACTCACCAGGGTAGAATGTAGAACATTGTCATTATAAACTGTGTGATGCCAGTTGAGCTAGATGTTCCCCAAGACCATGGTCCCCAGAGCCCTCCGCCCAGCAATTCAGTCCCTCAGGGAGTTTGGATGTGTCTGTGGGGCTTCCATGACCTTTTCTTGTACAAGTTGTGCTAGTTTCCCCTGTGTTGTGTACTGTCTCACCCTTCACCCAAGATACCACTTATCTATTGCCTGTTTAGTATTTCCCCCCCACCCTTCCCATTCCTGGTAACCAACAAAGATTGTTACATTTTGTGTGTGAACTTTTTCATGGGTTTTTACAATAGAGATCTCGCACAACATTTGTCCTTTTGTGATTGACTTATTTCACTCAGCATAATGTCCTCTAGTTTCATCCATGTTATGAGATGGTTCACAGATTCATTGTTGTTCTTTCTCGTTGCATAGTACTCCATTGTGTGTATGTACCATAGTTTGTTTATCCATTCATCTGTTGATGGGCATCTAGGTTGTTTCCATCGTTTTGCTATTGTGAACAATGCTGCCATGAACATAGGTGTGCATATGTGTATTCGAGTGACGACTCTTATTTCTCTAGGATATATTCCTAGGAGTGGGATTGCTGGATCGAATGGTATGTCTGTTTCTAGCTTTCTGAGGAAGCGCCATATCATTTTCCAAAATGGTTGTATCATTTTGCATTCCCACCAGCAGTGCATAAGAGTTCCGATCTCCCTGCACCCCGTCCAACATTTGTTATTTCCAGTGTTTTTGATTCGTGCCAGTAATGCCGGGGTGAGATGGTATCTCATTGTGGTTTTAATTTGCATTTCTCTAATGGCTAGTGATCATGAGCATTTCATCATGTGTCTGTTGGCCATTTGAATGTCTTCTTTGGTGAAGTGTCTGTTCATTTCCTTTGCCGATTTTTTAATAGGGTTATTTGTCTTTTTGTTGTAGAGGTGTTGGATTTTCTTGTAGATTAGGTGGTAATCCTGTTTTAAATACTGTTCTATGCATCTATTATGCTTTATGGATTAGCTTACTGTTTTATAGATTGCAATAATTTTAATTTCTACTTTAGAAAAAACCTAAACATCCTTGTCTGTCTCATTTCCACAACCTCTTTTATTTTGAATGAAAATTGTACTTAATGTAAAATATTACTTTAAAAGACTTCTTAGATAAAGTAATACATCATTTAAACGTGTTGTTTATTTGAATGCAGAAAGAATTTTAAAGGTGTTTTTATGTGTTTTTTAAATATCTTTACTCTTCTTGGTGACGTCTGCTTTTATGTTCTGTTAGTACTGACTATATTACTCAGTGGCATTAATTCAGATTTAGCTTAAAGGTGTCTGATTATTCAGAGGGAATAAGATACTTGAAAAAGATGACTCAAATGTCATCCCTTGTCAAGAAGTGACATTTTCTGGAGTAGAAAATGTGGGGAAAATAATATGATTTTTAAATTCAAGAAGATTTAAAGCTGAAGAAAACATTTTAGGAAGTGAATTTAAATAATCAATTATTTCTTAACATTGTCCTGATAGTTAACCCATTGCTCCTTTTTCTCTTTCTAAAAATAAGGCTAAGACTCAGATCCTAATCAGCCTTGTCTCTATCTAAATTCACTTTTATAGCCATACTAGCAGGCTATCTTCTACATTTAAGAAATGTAAACTAGTTAATATAACTGTAAAAACCTTGACTTTTATATTTCCTGAGTTTTATGGGTTTCAATTTGCAGCATCAGCATTACATTATCATAGTTTATTTTCCCCATAATTTGTCAAAATGAGACATTAAAAACTTGATGGAGAGAAGTGAAATATTTACTAGGTATAGGGAGGAAAAATCCACAGACTATGGTAATGGAGTAGAGAGTATGAGGGGTAAGGGAGAAGGAGATTTAAGCATGACTTAATGGGTTTCTGACTGGTCTAACCAGATGGAAGGTAATCATAATTGCTGAGATACTTGAAGTGGACCACATTGTTTTATTATTATTAGTATTTTATTTGTTAGGGTAGAAAGATCATATGCTGAGTTTTTGGAAATTATACATAAATATCTGGAACTCACAGGAGAGAGACCAGGACTAGTGATATAGGATTGGATGTTTTGGAGTCTTTGGGATATAGATGTTATTTAATGCCATAGGCATGATGAGATTACTTAGAGAGGAAGTAGAGATGCAATAGAGAAAAGAGCCTAAGACTAAGAAGTCCAATAGATATTTAATGACCAGTAGGAGAAGGAGGAGCTGGAAAGGAAACTGAGGCCTAAGAGAAAAATGTGGATAGTGTAATGTCAAAGAAGCCAAGGCAAGAGTGCTTCAAAAAGGAAGACGTAATCAACAATGTCAAATAGTGCTTCAGGGTCCAGTAAGATGAGAAATGGGAAGATATCTAATGTATTTATAGACACAAGTGTTTCTCCCCTACCCCCAGTTGGATTGACCTGGGTGTACTCTAGTCTAGAACGCCTTGACAGATGAGCAGGAGTAAAGAAATGGGAGCAGAGAGTATAAATAACTCTTCTAAGAAGTTTGACTGTGAAGATGAAGGGTAAGGATAGTATATTTAATACCATGGAACTTTTGAGATCAGAGTTATTGGTTTTCTTTTATGATGAAAGAGACTTGAGTTTTCTCATGTTTAAATGTCAGTAAGAAGGATCCAGTTGAGAGAAGAGTTGGATAAACTAAAGAGAGAAAAGATAAGGGTGGGTTCCTGAGAAAGAGGGAAGGGATGGAATCCAATGTACGTGTGGAAGGACAAGTTTTAGGTCAGAGGAGCAACAGCTTCTTTATTTTGCATAATAATTAAGGAAGGGAAGGAAAAATGTGGCAAATGAAGGTAGTTTTTCAGTTTAGCAGCAAGAAATCGAGAGAAATTTAATGGCTTTAACTTTGTCCATGAAGCTAGAAGCAAGATTACCTGCTAAAGTTGAAGAGGGATGGGAGAAGTTTGATGATTTGGAGGCAGATGGAAGAGGTCTGAAATCATCTTCCAGTATGACTTCTTCCTCATATACCATACTCATTCTCATTTCTATGCCTTTTAAAAATTTTTTTATTTCAGACATGTGAAACTAGATTGAATAGTAATAATGAACCTCTTGCTTAAAACAGCTGTCATCTCATGGCCATTATTGTTTCTTGTATACTCCTGTGTACTTTCCCCACCACCTGTATTATTTTGGAGAACATCCCATGAATTATAGTATTTTACATGTAACTTTACAATCTGTATCTCTAAAAGATAAGGACTTCTTAAAACATAACTGCAATACTATTATCAAACCTAAAAAAAAATTGTTCAGTATCATCACATACCCAGTCAGTGTTCAAATTTTCAATTATCTTATAAATGTCATAATGTATGTAGTTGTGTGGGTGCTTGTGTATGTATATATTTAAGTTTGTTTGTATCAAGATCCAGATAAGGTCTGCTCATTGCTATTGTTTGATGTATCTTTCACATTTCTTTTAATCAATAGATTTTCTCCTCCATCTTTTTTGCCATCTCTTGCAATTTATATATTGAAGAAACCAGATGATTTATCTTGTAGAGTTTACCAGAGTTTGGATTTTGGCTGTTCCCCTGTCCCTCTATATTCACTATATATAAGTTAGTAGTTGGCTTCATCCAATTAAGGTTTACTTGTTTTTGTTTTTTAGCAAGACTGTTTTGTAAGAGGTATTGTGTTCTATGAGGAGTCATTCAATGTCTGAAGATCTGCTTTTTTGTGTTGCTAGCAGCCATTGACTCAATGCCTAGATTCACTGGAGGCTGCGAAATGATAGTATTCTAATTCTAGTGTTCCTTTTTTGTGTATTAGTGGCAATATTTCTATAAAGAGAAACTTTCCCTCATCTGCTGTTTGGTTACTTAGTGGTATTCATCCAAGAAAGGCAGGATAAAAGCATGATTATTTGCCATTTTTTATCCATTTTCAAAAATGGATTGATTCTCTAGCATCTTCCAGTAGTGGCCAATTAGCTGTAGTTGTTTGGTATTATTCTAAATTCATTATTTTTAATGATACTCACATTGTATCATTGTTGGTACGGGGAACCTCTGTAAATTGGTTTCTCTTGTTTTTAATCTTGCCGTTCCCCAGGCTGTAATCCTCCCTCCCTTTTCCTTTGCCCACCCAAATTCTGTGCTGCCTTTGGGTACAGTGTAAGTCCCATTTCCTTCAGTCTCTTCTCTTTCATTTCAGTAAACATTGGTCTGTCACTCAGACCTTCTATATGCAGCTTGGTAATGCCATTTTCACTAAATTTCAAGACATTTGGCTGCGTCTAAATCTCATCCAGTGTCCTCAAAGATGAGTATATGCCACCATTGAGAATACTCCCCACCAAAAAGAAAAAAGAGGGGCTAGGGCATAGGCACCAAAAAAGCTGCCAGATTAGTGGAGCGGTGCAATGTGTTTAGCTTCCTATGGTGACTGCTTAGAGAGGTGCTTATTTAGATGAATTCAGTTGAATACATTCATTTTAGAAAATCAGTATAATCATCCTATAATTAGACTTTTTATGTTGGGATTTGGGGGGGCAGTGGAGTCAAAAAAGGTCAATACTTGACCATAAGAATATGTGTGCAAGTAATTTTGCTAGTAGTGATGATGCCCAGATCACAGTGATAAGCACCATGAACTGCACAGACCCATGTCAGAGACATATGTCAGTCACCATTTGTGAGCCTCCTCACCAGCACATATACCAAAAACCTACTGCCTTTGAGTCGATTCTGACTCATAGTGACCCTATAGGACAGAGTAGAACTGCCCGCACAGGGTTTCTCGGGAGCATCTGGTGGATTTGAACCGGCAACCTTTTGGTTGGCAGCCGAACTCTTAACCACTGCACCACGAGGGCTCTGCATGTATACCAGGAGCAGCATATACCCAGTTCCACTTTGTTTACCACCATTAATTGAAACACCCATGTCTGCCACCACTGAGGTCTTCACACGTCACACCTTAAATGAAGACACATTGATCTCACTGTCAGGGGCAGCTCCCCAGCTTTTCTAGCTTTTGTACCTATGAATGCTCAGTTCCAATGTCCACTTACATTATGAATACCTTTACTTGGCCACTGTAACAAAAATCTGAATTTGAATTGCTGAGTAAGGGGGAAAAAATGTACTATGGCCTAGTAATAAAATCTTTTTTGTCTGAGTTATAATAATTGATAAAAAAAATCAAGCTTGATTACAGATGTTAGTTCTGTGTTTTGTGTTTACCTCATTAAGGTGGGGAGTGTATGCACTGACTGTTCCTAGCAAGCCTTGCTTGTCTGAAAACGTTTTTGTCTCTTACAAATAAAATTCCAAAGGAAGAAACACTTAACAAAGAAATTTTCTTTCATAGATGTTATGATTTGGTTATAACAAGCCATATTGAATCCATTGGATTTTTGGTAATAGATTTCAAAATACATCATAAATGTAAGTAGTATGATGACTAATGGGTCAAGTAAAGTTGGAACATTTTAAATGAGAAAATAGCTGGAACAGTTTTCAGGAAACTTTTCCAGTTGATTTTTGGTCCCCCACAAGGTGTGCATTAACATAAACTTAGGGGAATCACCTCTGGGTCTTGAATTCCCTTTCTGATTTCATTATTACAGTATGATTCTTTTCCTTTTGCTGTTAAGTCATCTCCTAGGGTGATGGGAGCATAAAATAAGTGTAATTTATTTGTATTTGTCTAATCTCCTTTTAACTCAATAGTCATTCCATCATTCTGTTTCCTGGTAGCTGTTCCAAAAGTTTTGAAGGGTAATTAGAATCTAATAATTGACAGGCGTGAGTTTACTTGGTAACTTAAAGAGACAGAGTGTGTTCTGGGGATGCTGAGAAATGAGATCTGGCAGAAAAATAGATGACTCAGCTGGGAGATTCTCTATTACTGCGTATTCCTGAAATTTAAACTGTGAAAATAATCCATTTACTAAAGTTCGGTGAGGATTATAAAAAAATTCTAAACTCTTCAACACAAAGTCTGATAATAATTAGAATAAAACCTACATTAACAATCTATGCCTGGGTTTTTATCCAGTTATATTTCCAGTTCTTGTAAAACATTATTATATATAGCTCTCATGGTGTCTTTGTTGAGTAAAACTCTAGTCCATTTCTTTAATGTTTTCATCTTTACAATGAAGTTAATGTTTTTCATCATTTTTTTAGTATTAAAAAAAGACCCAAATAAGTGGATTGCTCAATTTTTATTTTTATTTTTTAATGTTTAAAAATGCCAAACTTTTTTGTTGCATAATTTTTCTCTTTTGTAAAAATAATCTTCCGGTCATTATGGGACTGTGAAAATACTTGCAATGAAGGCGTTAATTTTCTACGAAAAAGAAGTGCCTGACTAGTTCAAGGATGTGAAGGTTTAGATATACTGGGTAATAAAAATAACAATACAAATATGTTAAATTGTCGGATATGACAATGATTTCATGATTATAGTTGAAAGTTTCACACGTTGATGACATACCTTATATAACAGTGAAGGCTGCTATTTCATTTGTGGTACATTACATTTTGGTATTTGTTTACTGTCTCTTGGTGGACCTGTTGCTTTTGAAGAAAATATATAGTATTACAGAATAGCCTCATTTCAGCTCTGCTTTTCCAGCTCTTGGTCTGTAATACTCATAGTACTCCTCACCTTGCTCAAATGGGTCTACTTCAGCCCCTCTGTTTACACAGAGAAGTAGACGTGTTTTACATGGCCCACTGGAAGACACCAAGCACAGATAGATGTTGTACTGTATGAAACATACAAAAAAAATTTGAAAGGTGAATTATTTAAATGTTTTGAATATTAGTTTCTTATTAAAATTTAACATAACTGTCTTACGCTACACATAGCTCTAGCAGATTTTCTTAGTAGATTTGTGAACTTTCTAAAAACTTCCATCAACTGCTGCTCAGTGACTGAAATAGGTTTTGTAAACCTAGCCTTGAGATCATCCTAAGAATGAGGTTTTGATACATACATAACAGTTTTGAAAAAACCCCACCGGAAAGAGTCTAATGGAGATAGATTTAGTGATCAAAGTGTCCAAGTAAGTAGCCCTCCTCTATGATCCACTGATCTAAGAAGGGGTCATTCAGAAATTATCACCATAAAGAGAAATTTATTGTTCAAAAGTTACAAAGCAAAATAAATGTAAAAGAATTTAAATTAAAAGTTTAAATAGTTAAACTTTCAAATGTTGTTTTTGTAATTTTGTAGCGTTTGTACTTTTTAAGTTATTAACATTTAAGACCATACTAAGACTTTTGGGACAAACTGTATATAAGGGAGAGAGAGCCAAGATATTGCTTCAGATGTTCTTGTTGCTGATATTTATGAGTCCTGGTTTATTATTATATAAGAGCTAGTGGTCTAATAGGGATTCCTGATTCTCACAAGATAGAACAAGACAGACAACTGTAATTAATTATGCATTTTCCGTCTCAGTTTTGAGTTGTTGTCTTGTTCTGAATAAATATTGTGAGCTGTGCATTTTTGTTGCTTTGGGACATGGACCTTTCTTCTCTCCTAATTTCAGATTATTAAAAGATGTTATATTTGGTAGTGAGAACCTGGGGAGCACAAATGTTAAGCGTTCAGCTACTAACCAAACGATTAGTAAAATAAAGTCAATAATGTAATTCAAATAGATTCAGAGTTGAAATTCACCAATATGGTTTGATTTTTAGTACACATTTCTTTTTCTTAGTTATCAGAATTTAAGCTCTACTGGTAAAGGAACTCTCTTTTTAAATTTATTTAGTAATATGAACAAAGTCATTGAAAGAATAAATTCTCTCTCATGATTAAACTACTTTTGGATCTTGCAAAATTGATTTGTGCTTTTGAGTTTTACTGACCCAACTGACTCTAGTCCAGTGTTAAATTAAAGCCCCTAATTTTCATGTGTCACCACCTTCGGTATTAGTAAAATCAGGGATGGTCCTATGGCTTCCTTAACATGTAGCAGTAGTATTCCATCTTTCTCACCCTCTGCAGAAGAGTCATCCTGATCTCACCATTAAAAGTTTCAGCATAAATGTTCCACTACCTTGTTGGAGGAGTCAGGGAGAGTGGAAAGTAAACCTGAAAAGGTGACCTGGTACAGAGTTGGTTAACATTTACGCCTTAACTAGGCATATAAGAGCCATGGGCATGTTCAAGCCTTTTGAAAAGCACACATGAGGGTTAAAAATAATGAAATAGAGTAGGGGAAAACTGTCCTCTTAGCCATATGGCAAAGTCATTGAAATAAGTTCTTTTTGAATTTTTAAGTTCAATATACAGTAAAATTTATCTTTTTTTGTTATTAGTGTTACAGTTCTGTGAATTTTAACATTATGTATAGATTCTTGTCACTGCTGCCACAGTCGGGATATAGACCAGTTCCGTCATCCGAAAAAGCTCCCTCATGGTACTCCTTTACAGTCACACCTTTCTCCCAACCCTTACAATGACTGTTCTCCATTACCTTAGGACTTTTTTTTCCTTTTGAGAATGTCATGTAAATGAAATCATACAGCATGTAACCTTTTGATACTGGCTTCTTTCACTCATATACACCTACTCCTTGCTTACTATCTTGTTATCCCACATTTAACATTTATGACAACCTTGAAAAAATTCTTATCTGGGCCCCAAGTGGGCCTGCTGGGGCACCGTCCACGGGCCACCCCAAATGATAACTGGATTGGGCCACTCGAGGGATGACAGCTACAGGATGCCTTCTCGCATTGGTCTGCTACGTCCTGGCCCAGCTACAGATGGTGCAGGTGAAGGTGGGACGACACAAGGTTGGAGGCTGGGCGAGGACCCGAAGGTGCCGAGGGGGTTGGTGGGGGGAGAGGTAAGGGAGATGCATGGGACTGCAGGGCCGGGATGGACAGAGGACAAGCAGGATCCCTGCCCAGGGCAAACGGTGGGCAGAGGACGAGTGGGGTCCCTGCCTGGGGTGGGTAGTGGGAGGTGGTGAGAGTGGGTGGGCAAGGAACACCCAACTAGCATGACCCCCAGTCCCCCGTGGGCTTTGAGATGCTGGAGCAGGCGTGGTGGCGAAGTGGGGTCTGCCACACCACGTGCATCCTGAGATGCACTCAGGGCACCTAGTGAGCAGTAAGCAACTGGGGGGCACTGGCACAGAAGACAGGCACGGCCCCAACTTGTGCGTAATACCAATTTCACATAATGACCTGGTCTTTGGAACCTAACCATGTCAATAAGTGAAGAGTGGGTATAGTCTTTGAGATTCACCCGTGTTGTAACGTGTATCAATAGTCCATTGCTTTTTATTGCTGAGTAGTAGTCCATTATACTGAATTGTTTGACATTTCATCCATTGAACATCATCTAGATTATTTCCAATTTTGGTGATTATGAATAGAACTGCTTTAAATTTTCCTCTATAGGTTGTTGTGTGAACATACATTTTCATTCCTCTAGGGTTAATACCTGGGATTACTGAGTCATATATTCAATGTATGTTTATAAGAAATTGCTAAAATATTTTCCAGAATGGCTATACCATTTGCATTCCTACTGGCAGTGTATGAGCATTCCAGTAGCTGTGTATCCTTAAAGGGTAATCCAGTTTATAATCCAGTTTCTTGTGGTCTGAGGCCCTTGCTTCCTCACTAGTTGTTGGCCAGGGGTTGCCCTCAGCTCTCAGAGGCCACCTGTTCATTCTCATATGACCCCACATCCTCAAAGCATCAATGACATATAGAGCTCTTCTCACGCCTTGAATCTGACTTCCTCTTAGGCCTTCTTCATCTGCCTTTAAAGGGCTCATATAGTAAGATCAGACCCACCAGATAATCTCCGTATCTTAAATTCAGCTGATCTGGGACTTTAATTTTAAAATTGCAAAATTGATTCACAGCATAGCAGTACCTAGATTAGATTAGATTTTGAATAACCAAGGGGTGGGAATCTTAGGAGTAGTGGCGCATCATTAGATTTCTGCCTACCACAGAACCAGGTTAGAATGTTCTGGGTGCACCAACATGAAGTAACCAATCACGTACTTCAAGTCCCCCCCACCAAAGAAGAAACCTGTTGTCGCAGGTCGATTCCAATTGAAGTCCCAGATCAGCTGAATTTAAATTTGAGGCCTGATGCTAAGTATTAGGAGTCCCTGTGTGGGGCAAACTTAAACACTGGACTACTAGCTGAAAGATTGACAGTTCAAACCTACCCAGAGCCACCTTGGAAGACAGGCGGCTATCTGTTTCTAAAAGATCACAGCCTTAAAAATCCAGTGGAGCATTCTGCTTTGTCACGAGTCAGAATCAACTTGGCAGCACCTAACTATAGCAGCTAAGTATTAAGGATAACAAGATGTTGATGACTCAGGCACTGGACTCAAGGATCTTGACCAGTGGGAGATATAATCCCATAAAAAGAGAATATAGTGTATGAAACCTTGACCAGCGACACTTGGGCTAGCCTTGTGGATCAGCTTCTTTGAGAAAATGCTGAGCAGTGTCCTGAAGATTAAAAGTTAACCAGGCAAATTAGAGAAATGCAAATTAAAACCACAATGAGATACCATCTCACCCCGGCATTACTGGCACGAATCAAAAACACTGGAAATAACAAATGTTGGAGGGGCTGCGGGGAGACGGGAACTCTTATACACTGCTGGTGGGAATGCAAAATGATACAGCCATTTTGGAAAATGATATGGCGTTTCCTCAGAAAGCTAGAAATAGACGTACCATTCGATCCAGCAATCCCACTCCTAGGAATATATCCTAGAGAAATGAGTCATCACTCGAATAGACATATGCACACCTATGTTCATGGCAGCATTATTCACAATAGCAAAACGATGGAAACAACCTCGATGTCCATCAACAGACGAATGGATACACAAACTATGGTACATACACACAATGGAGTACTATGCAACGAGAAAGAACAGTGAATCGGTGAACCATCTCATAACATGGATGAAACTGGAGGACATCATGCTGAGTGAAATAAGTCAATCACAAAAGGACAAATATTGTATGAGACCTCTATTGTAAAAACCCATGAAAAAATTCACATGCAAAATGTAACAATCCTTGTTGGTTACCAGGGATGGGAGGGGGGAGGGATACTAAATAGGTAATAGGTAAGTGGTAACTTGGGTGAGAGATGAGATAGTACATAGTACAGGGGAAACTAACACAACCTGCACAAGGAAAGGTCATGGAGGCCCTATAGACACATCCAAACCCCCCGAGGGACTGAGTTGTTGGATGGAGGGCTCTGGGAACCATGATCTCGGGGAACATCTAGCTCAATTGGCATGACACTACTTATAAAGATAATGCTCTACATTCTACCTTGGTGAGTAGTGTCTGGGGTCTTAAAAGCCTATGAGCGGCCATCTAAGATACTCCACTGATCTCATCCCTTCGGGAACAAGGGAGAACGAAGAGAACAGGATACAAGGAAAAGATCAGTCCGAAGGACTAATGGTCCACAGCTACCAAGGCCTCCACGGGACTGAGCCCAGTACAGCTGGATGGTGCCCGGCTACCACCAATGACTCCTCTGACCAGGATCACAACAGAGGGTTCTGGGCAGAGCTGGAGTAGGATGTAGAGCATAATTTTAACTCCCAAAAAAAAAAAAAAAAAAATAAGAAGACCAGATATACTGGCCTAAAGAATACTAGAGAAACCTCGAGAGTGTGGCCCCCAGACACCCTTTCAGCTCAGAGGGGAAGTTACCTTCAAGGTTCGATGTTAAGCCTGGGAATGGACACCCCAGTAAAACTAAATGGGACTAACGATGTACAGGAGTCCGGTGACAATGGCCAGAAGGCAGAGGGAGAGTAGGAAACTGATGATAAGGAACACAAATTGAATAAGGACACTGTCGATGTATTGTGAGATTGTTGACCACTGCTATAGGGCAACATTTGTAGTAACTATTAAATGGGAGGCTGTTTTGTCCTGTAAGCCTTCATCTTGGGCGAGAATGGCAGCACAATTGGAAGAGCATAGTCAATATCACTTAAATGTGTAAGTAAAAAGTTTTGAAATGGTGTTTAAATAAAATAAAAATAAATAAATAAATAAATAAACAAATGAGACTAAAGAGGTACAATAGTCCACTGACAAGGTCCAGAAGACAGAAGGGGACAAGGAAGCCCCCTGGTGATAGGGAACACAAGGTGGAGTAAGGATATTCTTGATGTGCTGTGAGATTGTTAACCATTGTCATAGGGCAACATGTGTAGTAACTGTTAAATGAAAAACTATTTTGTTCTGTAAGCCTTCATCTTAAGTGAGAATAACAGCACAGTTGGAAGAGCGTAGTCAATGTCACTGAACTGTGAATGTAGAAAATTTTGAAACGGTGTATCTTTGGCCATCTGTAATTTTCATCAAAAAAAAAGGTTGAGAATTTAGAGGCTTAATACGTTGTGGGGTTGTTAACCAATGTCAAAAAAAACAACATGTGTACTACTATTTCATGAGAAACTATTTGCTCTGTAAGCTTTCACCTGAAGTACAATAAAATATATATTTAAAAAAAAAAAAAAAGTTAACCAGGCAAATAAAAGTTGTATTAGACAAAGGGAACAACATGAACAAAGGCCTAGTGGTGTGACATAACATGGGTTGGGGGCAGTGAGCTCTGTTAAACTCTTTGATGTTTCTGGAGCTTTAAAGTGTGAAATGGGCAATGGCTAGAGATGAGGAAAGGCAAGGATTCTTTGTTTTGTTTTATTTCCATTCTTGGTCTTTTGCCTGATAGATAAGGAGGAGCCAATAAAGAGTTATAAGCAGGAGTGAGCCAATCAGGTTGGAATTTGAAGGAAATCATTGGTGAATTGCTCTGTGTAGACAGAATTACAAGGAATCTGTCTAGACAGAGAAACTATTTAGGAGATTTTACAATAGCTGGAGAAGACCAAAGGCATGAAGGGAAAAAATGGGAGTAGCTAGACTATAGAGAGAAGAGGATGGATTCAAGTGATACTTGGGGGGTGAATTTTGCAGAACTTAACGATTGCGTGGATTGGGACCAGGGGCAGAGGGAATAAAATGAGTCAGAATGTCAGATTTCTGACTTCACCTGCTTGGTGGAATTAGAGGGCCATTGACTGAGACAGGAATATAGCAGGAAAAGATGCAGGGATTCTTCTGGTTTGCAGCAGATCACGAAGGGGAAACAACATTTTCTGTGTATGCTTGATAAGAGAATGTGGTGGGAGGCTACTTCAGTCAGTCGGTTGAACAAACATTTATTAATACCAGTATTTGTGATAAGAATTGCGGAAGCATAGTGGAAGTCCTTTTTCCTTGGAAGAAAGAATGCCAGTCTCAAGTAGCAAACTGGAAAGACTATTTCATTTTGGAGTGAGAAGGCAGAGGTATAAATAGATGGCCATGATGTTCATATGTGGCCTTGCTGTAGCAGGAGCAGACAGTCACATGCCTGCCAGTAATGTGCATAGAAGTAGTCCAGGAAAAATGTTCTGCTAGTAACTACATGGGAAAGAATATTTAGGTAATGAGTGAAAAGTATATAACATTCTGGCATCTTAAAGAGTTTACAGTGAAGGTCTTGGGATAGTTAAATAGGAGCTTGACAGGGAAGTAACAGCTTATGTTTAGTAAAAACACTTCAATAATTTTCTTATCTTTTTCAATTCTGTAGCAGACATCAATTTGGATATATCAAGGCCTTTGAAAGCGAACCTGAGTTTTACTAAACTGGATCAGATAAACCATTTTTTAAAGAAGATAAAAAATGCTCACAGCTTTGCACACAACAAAGAGACTTCAGCCCTGTCAGACACCATGCTGAATAAGGATGAACTTCTAGCCACCAGATGTTACCGTGGGAAGATGTCTAAGCATGAAGTTCATGGTGATGGAGTACAGAAGATTCCAGTTCAAGAAAACATGTGGAGAGCTGTTTCTGGCTTTCAAAAAATTTCTGTCCATACTACTCAGATTGTGGTCTCCATGGAAACTGTCCCCCATCCTAGTAAACCATGCCTGTTGGCTTCTTTATCAACCCTCAGTGGAAGCCTTAGTGTCAAAGCAGCACAAAAACTACCTGGTAAGTTATTTTTTAGATAATTTTATAGCAAATTCTTTGAGCCTAGGTATTTTAACTGTTTCTATCCACATCTTGAAGATGTTCCTTCAGATGTCTTTAAAGCTGTTCATTCCTAAATTTCCTTTTACCTAAAATATCTGTAGTGGAACAATAAAGTATCAAGTTTTGTGAGCCATTGGAGCAGTGGCTCTCCAAGTGTGGTCTCAGAACCAACAGCATCAGCATCTTCTGGGAACTTGTCAGAAATGCAAATTCTCAGACCCCCACCCCAGACCCACTGAATCAGAAATTCTGGGCATGAAGCCCAGCAATCTGTGTTTCAACAAGCCCTGCAGGTGATTCTGATGTGCTACATTAAGTCAGTGGCAACAATATATTTAAAAAAGAAAAACTGTTGTGGTGGCAGATATGCTACATGAAGTGTAATAGAAGCCAGGGTTCACTTTGCAAGGATATATCATTGACGATTATCAGGCAGCAGCACCTGGCAAGGAAAGGCTCCAGCCCCAGAGCTCATGCTTCTGTGCCTAGCCTCGCAGAGAGGCATAACCCTGCAGACTGAATGTCATTGATGGGTGAGAGGTGAGAAATTAACTCACAGTGACATCTCTACATTTTCCTCTTCTGTTTCTATGACTTAAGTGGTGTGCTTTTTCACACTGAATTAAAGAGGGTAGGCAGAAGGAATGTGAGGAGGGGAAGTGTAAAGGCAAGGCACAGGTGGGAAATAACAGTTTTCAATCACAAAACTGCTACTGTAAAAGTTCAGGGCACAATGCCAGAAATTTTACTCTGAAAGTAAAAGTAGCAAAAGGGAAACATTTTTTCCACTTTAATACGCAGGAAAGAATTGAGGAGAGGGAGTAGTGCAGGAGGTAAAGCAAATCCTTATACTCTATGCAACTTAGTTGCTTATCAAAAAGTAAGTGGCAGCTGTAGACTAACATTAACTTAGTTCCCCTATAGCCAGTTTGGGCACAGCAGTTTAAGACATAAAGAAAAGGGTTTGTAGTTGAGAAGTGTGAATTTTAGTCCAAAAAATTAGGTGATTTATTTCCTTCTCATCAGAAATATTTGTGACCAAGCCAGCTAAAAGCACTGTATTTTTTTTTATTGTCTTAAAGTTAGAAATGAATGTAAAGTTCATGGGACATGAAAGAATATGAAACACTGGAGGCTACAATTGCTGATTTATCCACAAATAAATTGCAACCTAGACCACACTGGGCCCGTCCCCATGCCTTTTCAGATGTATCGTAATCAGAGCAGGGAAAGGTTGGGACTCAGTGGGGTGAGAGAATTTAAACGTACTGTACTCAGAATTCTAGGTATTTTTACTTTTTCATCTTCATTTCTCTTTTTATTCATTTGCTACTCATGTTTTATCCACTTTTAATGGTGTCTGTCTTGGTAAATGTCCCTACAGTATAATTAAAACCCTTCTCTCACTGAGCCGTACAAGTTAGTAGACTCATTCTGCAAAAACATATTCCTTTTATAATTATGTTTTTATATCTAGTTAAACACAGACATAGAAACTACAACTTTTACTAAGATACACTTTATTCAACACTCATGTGTAGTGTCTAGCAAATGTTCTAGAATAGTTGTATCAACACATCAAATCAAAACGGAAGTTAGCCTTTTATAAAAGGAAGAATTTTATAATGAAACCATCATGAACACAAATCTATTTTTGTCTACATTTCTATCTTATGTACTGGCTCAAACATATTAAGAAGATAATTAAAGTCAGCAAAATAATAAATTATTTAAATTCTTATTAACTGATTATAAGATTGTATTATTTCTATTTAATGCTGAAAGCTGATTTCTAGGAAAATTGTAATTGAGAAATTACCATATGTTTTTCAAAATATAATTTTTTAGCTATACAAAACATTATAAAGTAAAATATAATTTAAGCTTTAAACAGTAAGTTAATTGTATAGTTAAGTATCTTAAAAACTCATTACTTTGGATATAATATGTGCAAAATACACATTCAGGTGTATTTTTTTGATAAGTGGTAAAATATATCTCCCATCCTACCCCCCAAAAAAATCCTACCGGTAGTCATATTTCTTTTTGTATTTTTCAAGTGACATTGTTCAGTATTTAACCAAAATCTTTTATAGTATATCTTTGAGCTCAACAGAGTAAATGTCAGAGTTTTATAGTTTGAATCTAATGCAGAAATACTTCACTGTGTCTTTGATTTTACAGTTTATATAACTATTGTGACCATCTGCAGCAGCTGCACTTTTCAAATTATTTGCTGAACCAAATTGAGCACAGTGACAAATGTAGTCATCTCAGATGTACTATTAAACAGAGAAAGAAAAAGGAGCATTGCCTTAGTACAGTACAGCCATCTGCTGTACAGATGTTATTGTATAGAGTGACTTAAGATAAAATAATTGTAGAAAATTTTCATTAAAACCTCAACAATTTGCACTTGTTTATGCGAATCTGCATAACTCCCCAATGAGACAACACACTTGGGGTTTCTTTGGTTCTCACTCACTTTCTCTTTGATCCTTTTTGATGTGCTGACTTTAATAAACACAGTCAAAAACACTGCAAAAACATCATGGAAAAAACTACAAAGGAACAATTATAGCAGCAGAAACTACTCTAATCCCTAACTTACGCAAGCTATTTTTAGTGAAATATTTTTTTTACACTCTTTATGTGACAGTGTTATATAAACAGGGTAAAACAGTCCTTTCCAGATGAGTTTTAATTTGGGAGCTAAAACAGATTTGTGATGCTAGAGGAAACTTATGTACTAAGTAATATTTAGAGAAATACAATTGGGAATGTGTTGTAGGCATGTTTCCTCAGTTGTGAAAAGTACAAAAAATTTTGAGTTTGTCTAATTTTATTTTTTATCACTTAAATTGGCACAAGCTTGTGGGAGGTGTATGGGAAAGGAGAATAATAAAAGAATGAAAGAGGAAAGTTAATTTTCTTCCCAAGACATTGTCAATAAATTTAAACAATCTAAATGCTTCCATATTTATTTACTAATTTTTGAAACTTAATATTTACAAATTATTCACTGAAGTGGTGGTTAGAGGAATTTGTTTTCATCAAAATGAAATGGTTAAATATTTTTCACTTTACCAAAAAAAAAAAAAAAAAAAAAAAAAACCACTAGTTCTTCTTAGCCTCCTATATTGTTCTGCTACCTTAAACTATGATAGTTTCAACAGACTTGGGTTTTTTTTGTTTTGTTTTGTTTTTAAGTTCCACTCTGCAGATGCTAGTGTAACACTGACTTACCATAACCCAACTCGTACTTCTGCTAGAATACTCATGTTCTCCCACGTATCTTTGGTAAAATATCCCTAAAGTTCTGATTTTAGTAGACGTAATGCTTGTATTTCTAAAGCTGATGTATAATATTACAGAAAATCTTATGATTGTATTATCAGTAACAGAATGAATATCATTGAGAAATTATATCTTATTTTATGAAATAGTTTAAGGTAGGTAATATTTCTTTTCCTATCCATTAAATCCAACCCCATTCTATAGTATGTTCTTTTTAAAAACTACTCTCTTCCCCCTATACCATGCATGCACACATCTTTTTTCCGTTTGAAGTATGTTGTTTTGGAGAACCCGTAAGCACGTAGCTATAAATTCTGAGCTGGTAGTGTAGCACTTTCTACAGGTAGGGTGGGAGTGAGCTGCAGACTTCAGCACCCCTTGTCAGAGTGAATTATGGCTCTATTAGGGCGGCACTTCTTAGATTTCGGCAAACAAGGGTACACAATTCAGAGCTGTGAAATAGCTGTACTTTAGGCTGCGTTGCTCTTTCACGGAAGTGTTTTAGTTTGGCAGCCTCCATGTAGGTAAGGAAAGGAAAATAGGATATGAACGAGTTAGGTGGCACAAAAGGTTTGGGGAAAAGCCTAAGTGAGGCCATCTTAGCAGGCATTTTAGAACTGGGAGAATGTTGGAAACAACCTCTGTCCATAGGGACTTAGGGAACTTTGTATTCAGCCAGAAAGTAGTGAGTTAAACTCCTTCTAGTCAAAGGGCTGTGGTTTAAATAACTTTCACTACCCCAGCCTCTGTCATCCAGATGTACTTATCTTTGTATATAAACAAAACAAAACAAAATTAAAAAGTGGCGAATAAGAAAGCATAGCCACATTATTTTTCATGTATACAAATGTCTATTCTCATGTTCACCAAATTCAGGACCATTAAAATGTAAAGAACCTAAAGTTCCTTTTCATGTATTGAAAAATGAAGCCAGATCATTAATTGACGCAAAGTGGAACTCAAGCTTTTCATTTTGTAGTTAACTGCATCTCCTGAGGAAACTCTCTTTAAGGCATTGTCATAGCCTTTTGATGTTGCAGAGATGCAGGTTAGCCTAAGGGGAAATAAAACATTAAATTAGATATGATTACTAAAATAATATGTAGCCATACTGTTTACAACACCCTAAAGACTTTTGTTACTTTTAAAAAGAAATAGCATCTCTTTCTGATGCCTGAACTGTAGGAAATGAATTCTTTGACAGTAAAAGCTGGAGGAGAAACTTAACTTTTAAGCAGCCACTGAGGATTGAAGTGGAAGTATAGTTTGTAGACAGCTATACGAATCGCTAACAAACCTTAATGAATATTGGGTGTGGGCATCAGGGTCCTGTCATTTTTGACACTGTGTCCCAAGTAGCTTAAACCCAACACTCAAGGAAAGGTGGAGACCTCATTTAGTCTGTAACATCTGGGATTTTATTTGTCATTTTGGCATACCCTGCAAGCGCAAAAGAAAGAGTAAAAGGGATTACCTTGACAATGAAATGAGTTACTGAATCTTGTGATAATGAAAAGCAGAAGAATTCTAATGCCTTTCTGTAGTCCCTGAAGTAGAGGTGCGTTTATAGTCTTACAGAAGTAAAATGTAGGCAGGCAGAACAGATGGCCTGGAGTCCGTGAAACCTGACACCCCCTCATCCCAGGACTGAGTACTTCTATTAATTCTGGTCATATTCCTTCCTCTTACTTTACAACAAGGTTCAAAATTGCTACTAATAAACTGGCATGCTTTTACCCTTAAATTACCTGTGGATTACTGATTTTTTTGTAATAAGGTGACATTTTCCTGTATATACTGCTGAACTCTTGAGGCAAAAAAAGTAGAATTGTTAGTTGCGCTAAAGTAAATTGTGACTCATGGTGAACCATATGTAGAATAGGAAGTTCTAAAATTTGATGGGTGATAAGTAGAACAACTAAAATTCTCTTAGTATTTTTTCAAAGTAATGCCCCGTATTACTTCTCCAGTATTGTGGGAAATGCTGTTTATTATAAAAACATAAATGTGTGAGATACTGTAATTCTCTTGCCCTCCTCTTCTTAGAAATTGTATACAGTGGAGACAGAGTCCCAACATGTAAGTTTTATTCACCTTACTGTAATTGTTATATGATTACATAGAAATTTGGACAACAATAAACAATACCACTACCTTAGAAATTATGCTTTTCATGTCCTTAAAAAAGAAAAATAATTAATTAAGACTATTTGATGTTTAAAAAGCAAATACACTAATAGATGTCTGTTGTCCAGAAATGTTTATACAGTAATTTATTCTTTTGTTTAACCAAATTACATTAATGCGTTCTTCTACATCTTTTATTTGGGATGTTTAAAATTTTCTGTTATAAAGGGTTTATGCGTTTCTTAAAATGCCTGTTAAGTGACTATTCTTCATGTAAATTTTTTTCATTTTAGAGCTCTGTGATTACTATAGCCGTTTTGAATCCCAGTGGGAATAGGATACGTAGGATAGTAACTTAACAAATATAAAAGATAACCACTGGATTAAATTCCTAATGTATTAATTTTAAGACTGCATGAAAAATAAAGATTATCTAATGAGCAACAAACTTAGGATATCAGCGTGATCTCATGTGCTGTGGGAGAGTGAACATGATGTACCTGCCCAGCCTTTCGTAGAGGGAGATGAGCTCATTTCAGAGAGATAACCATCTCTGGCTTTTTCTTCTGATTCATCACTGACCTGAACTCCATTTGAACCTTGTTAGACAAAAAAAACAAGCAGAATTCCTGGCCCAAACAATAAAATATAATTAAGCCCTTTTGAAATGACGTGTAAAAGAACATTGCTGTACCCCCACTTATAACCACTACTACCACCACAACCAATAAAGTTAAATCAAGCACTGCCTGTAATCGATTAAAATAATAAATGTTTCTGGATTTCAGTGTTTGAAGTACTTGAAGAAAACAGGCTCCCAGCAGCCCAGGTAGCTGAATGCAGGAGAGACATTTATTAATGACGGGTTCAAGGATTTGACCTGTTTAAGATTATTACTTTCTGTTTACTGTGTGTTACACATTTCTTGTATTTTTACACAGCCCACGCGTCCACATGCAATAAAGAAAAGCTTTTTTTTTCCAACAAAAGAATTGTTAATTGTGTAAATATGGTTCTCCTGGGGAGTATGAAGTCGTCATAAGACTCTGTTCCCTTCTAACGAGAAATCCACTATAGTTATTATAGTTGCCCAAGTAAATTCACCTTCAAATCTTATCTCTAGCTAAATTGGTCTATTTCTTCCTATTGTTTTTGGTTATCACATTCCATATTTAATCTAGACTGTTTGCTAGGAAACTGTTGACCTCAGGTTATGTATTTTATAATTGTGTCTCATTGTCCTATGTACTATAGAAAAAAAAATTAATGTGTTTTATTTCTTCTACTTTTAACAAGGTGTGGTAAAGTACTATTTCTCTAGATTTAGATACTGTTGGAAGAAGATAGAACAACTGATAAAAAATTCATATATACACAAATTAAAACAGACTGTTCCTTGGACAGAAGAAAAAGAGCCTTTGAGACAACAAAAGTACTATCAATTAACATGAAGATTTATCATGGAAACTTTGCAGAATGTTACTGGAGAAGGTTTCCAGCCCGAGTAACTAAGTACTAGAGACCTCTTTCTTAGTAGCTTCTCCTCTGTATCCTAATGATATTACCCTATGAGTTAGTATTAGGTGAAATGGACAAGTATTGTTCTAGTCCCCAACACTGAGAATGTGGAAAGAGAATGTTAGAAATCAGTCTCTATCACCAACTGCACTGAATATGTGACAGCATCTCATTTTGCCTGTCATCACAACAAATTGTCCTCTTGTCTAATATTCACTGGGGATGGATGTTTGGTAGGAAACTTTCAGGCAAAGCAACACTGTCAGTGAAGAGCAACTGAAGATACATCTTAGATGTTGTTTTGCTCCCTGGCTACGCCCCTGGACCTGTTGTCCGTGTTGGCATGACATACTGAGGCCGTGCAAGAGAGGTAGAGACAGGAAAAAGCATTTACTCACAGTCCTGTTACCAACTGGAAAAAAATGAAATTTTTTTTTTTTAATATTTTATTGTACATCGGGTGAAGGCTTACAGAACAAACAGTTTCTCATGTAACGGTAGTACACATGCAAAATGAAATTTTTAAGAGCTGACTAATAGTGGTAGTTTTTATAAAACAATATGATGTTGGAAGGAGCAACAGAAAGAGACTGAATTCCAGCCCTGCCGCTCACTGGCAGTTGATTGTAGTAAAAGCTACTCCACACCTCATCTCCAGAGTGAGGGCAAACATGCCTACTTCACAGTACTCTTGAGAGGTTTTGGTAAAATAATGTATGCAGAGTACCTTACACGTTGCTTGGCACAAATTAAATGCTCAATAAATATTGATCAATTTATATCTTCTTTCCCTTCCCTCTCTCAACCATACCTGCTTGAACACTAAGGTCATAGATGGTTACATTTTAGAGCTGAAAACCATCTTAAAGGTCATCCTTTTATTTATCAAGAAAGCTTTTTATCGTTTTCTTCAGTGAAACTCATGGTTCAAACGATTTAGGATTAGATAGCTAGCATGACTTTACTGGCTTCATGCAGTTGTAACCAAAATTAAAAACTTTTTAGTACACCTCCGCATCTGTCTCAGATAAATTCATGATTTCTTTTAGGGTCTTTGATACACTAAAAAATACCTCATAAGCCACCATTACTATGTGGGACCTCCTAAGTGTCAAGGAACCCTAGGTTAAGGCCCACTGAGCTAGTCTTAACTCATTGAGGAAAGATTAAGTGATTTGCCTAGGGATATTCTGAGATAGAGTAGGGAGTATAACACATGTCTCCTGGCTTCTGGCCTTTCCATTATACCAGTCTTTAAAACATCCAGATTATGTAGATAAGACCAGTTTCTAAGTCATTGCAGAAAATTACTTAGCAAGTCATTTTGCTTTCAACATTTCAACAGTTATGTTTTGTTCCATATATTAATTTTGTTCTGTGTTTTATTTTACTATGTTAATAGGTACATTGTATAGACTTTATTACAAAATCGAATGTAACAGCGTAGAACCTGATCACCTTACATATCTTGATGAAGGAAGAAAAAGCTAGTTCCTTTCCGGGTGAGAACACCTAAGTGCCAGTCTTATGTGCTTCAGTATAATTACTTGAAGGAGGTAGAAATAGAAAGCATTTGTTTTCAGTGACTGGTCTTCTCTTTATGGATTATGCTTATACAAATTTTTTTCTTCTTCACTTTTGAGGCATAGTGATACTTCACTGTTATGCAAATCAGCTTCAGCTTCTGGATGTATCTAACACATGCTTGCTGATTTTCTAGTAGCCTTAGATTACTTCCAGCTGGGTAAAAAAGTACCTGGATATGCTTTGCTAACATATTTCATCATAGTGTACTCTTTCTAATGATGTACAGAAGCTTGATTTAGATTGCATTTTGCTCAGTCAGCATGTTGAGAATACGGACCTTACTACAGGCCTAGTAGAGACTAATGATGTAGGGCTGGCAGCATTTTGTAAACATTCTCCAAAACAAGTGGTTTGCATTTACTGGTCTTCTAAAGGAGTACTTTAAAGGTCACAAAACTATTTGTTCCTTGAACTAAGTTTTTACACTCAATGAAAAGTATGTCAGTGTGCAAACAAAGCAAGATTATTTCTGTTTATCACACCAATCATTTCTGAAATTCTCAATGTTGCTACGCCTCATTTAGTTTAATTAAATGCCACCCATTAGTTTGTTAAAACTGAAGTAAAAAATACAAGCACAGATTTTTGAAAGAGGCCAGTGGAAAGACCAGGCAGAAAAGCATTGTGTTGAATGGAAGGAGGTAGAGCGAAGAGGTTATGTGCTCGGTCAAAATGACCTGATCGCACATTGCTAAATGCAATGTGGAATCCTGGATTGAATCCTGGAACAGAAAAAGTACGTTAGGAAAGAAACTGGTGGGATTCAAATAAGGCCTATAAATTAGGTAATTATATTTTGTCAATGTTAATTTTCTGCTTTTGATAGTTGTAGTATAGTTATGTATGTTGCTAACATTAAGGGAAGCTGGGTAAAGCATATCAGCTATTCTGAACATCTACAATTATTTCCAAATAGAAAGTTTTAAAAAATGACCTGACCAGTAATTAGATAAGTAACCTTAATAATATCCATGCTTTTAAAGTTTCAGTGATAATTATAAATCTTTGCAGCATATTTCTTCATTTTTTTTCTTTCCTTCCTTTCTCCCTTATTTTTGGAAATTCAGAAAAATAGATTATAGAAAATGTGAAGAATAACACATAAAATGCCTGTGCACTCACCAGCTAGAACAAATGTAAATATTTTGTCATATTTACTATACAAAGAGAGGTGTAAAACTTTGCGAAGTTATTCAGCCTTTTTCAATGCTTCTTTTCCAAAGAAGTTAGCCTTTTGTAATTTTTACTTGGGCATTTTGTCCGACAGTGCATTAGTCCACTGGAAGAAGAAGAATACATGCCTTAACTCACTTTCTGTTCCAATTTATACCTGATTTTGCATGTATAAGTACTTGGTGTACTAATTCATCGGGATTCCAGTTTACATGAGTATTCTCTGTGGCCCTGAGCTTATGTGTGTGGTGATACATAATATATTGATTATATTAATATACATGTAATATAATGAAAATAATATATCATTCAAGGAAGATATTAATATGTTGCCTGATGGAAAAAACAAAAAGTAGAGGATCATGTCCTATAGACCAGCCTCTCACAGAGAGAAAGAAAGGGGAAAGGAGAAATACTTCCCCTGTCATGAGTCCCAGGAATTATTTCCATATTTTGTGGCAAAAGTATGAAGTTTGGTTTACCATTTATAAATGACTTTTTATGAAATCCATCACCACTCTTTATTATTAAATGATCACCACAATCTCTTATTACTAGTCACTTAACACAAAGATTAAAACCACTTGAACTAACATGTTTTTCTATTATTATGTTGCAGGTTTTGTGTTTTTTTTTTTTTCCCCCAAATGTAGCAGGAAGTATTCGAAAGAAAGCTAAAACACTGTTTTAAACTTAAAAGCTCATACTTTTGAGTGAACTTTTCTGTAGTACCGCAAATAACTGGACCCCCTCCTTGAAGAGCAAAGACCCAGCAGATTGGTATATAAATGCAGATTATTTACTTTATCTTTGTATACCCATGGCCTTAGTTTATGGTAGGTAACCAGTAAATGTTGGTGGAATAGTGAATGCATACATGCATAAATATCAAGTTGGAGATGATCCAGGATATCCGTATTCCTTATAGACAGCTGAAAGCATGGGAGTAGTAATTGTTTAAGAAGTTAGGTTATGGATAACCTGTCATAGGATAGAAATTATCCTTACAGCCATGAGATTACAAAAGTTTGCTGAAAAAAGATTGGGAAGAGAATAGGAGACTGAGGACCACCTTTAGAAGTCCCGTTACATAGTTAGAAGGCGTATAACAGTTGGGACTCTTTGGGTTGCAAGTGGCGGCAAATCCAACATAAACTGGTTTAAACAGTCTCATGGGCATGAAAAGCTCAGGGCTAGTGCTTTCCTTAGGCATGGCGGAAGTCATTAGGTTTCTTCTGTATTACCCAGTTTCACAGTTTCAGCCTCAACCTGCACATGGTGGCTGCCAGCTACTCCAGCACCTTCATTTTCTTAATTTCAAGACTAGACAGCAACAGGATCATTTTCCCAAAAGTGTTATTGTATGTTATTGATTTGTATTGGCTCTCATGCCCATCCCTAACCCAAATCAAACTCCAAAGAGTATCTAAACATGAAAATCTATAAATTGTGACGAGTTCCCAGCCCTGCTAGGCTACCTTCTGGAAAGTCAGTTACTGGAATATAACCATAGCTGAGGCAGTGCCTGCCTCAATTGCAAGATCCCTGTATCTCAGGCACATTGTGATCCCTGTCGGAGCACTCGGTGGTGGTAGCTGGGCACCATCTAGTTGTTCTGGACTCAGTCTGGTGGAGGCTGTGGTAGTTGGGATCCATCAGTCCTTTGGAGTAATCTTTCCCTTGTGTCTGGTTTTCTTTAGTCTCCTTTGCTCCAGACAGGGTGGGACCAGTAGACATATCATAGATGGTCACTCACAAGCTTTTAAGACCCCAGACGCTACTCACCAAAGTAGGATTGAGAACATTTTCTGTATCAAGTATGTTATGCCAGTTGAGCTAGATGTCCCCTGAGACTATGGTCTCCAACCCTCAGCCCAGTAACTCTGACCTTCAGGGAGTTTGGTTGTGTCTATAAAACTCTTATTACTTTGCCTTGGTCATGTTGTGCTGACTTCTCTAGTATTGTGTACTGTCTTACTCCTCACCAAAGTTATCACGTATCTATTGTCTAGTTAAGTGTTTTTCCCTTCTCACCCCTCCTCCCCTGTAACCATCAAAGATTGTTTCTTTCTGTGTGTAAACCTTTTCGTGAGTTTTTATAATAGTGGTCTCATACAATAGTTGGCCTTTTATGATTGACTTATTTCACTCAGCATAATGCCCTCCATATTCATCTGTGTTGTGAGATGTTTCGCAGATTCAGCGTTGTCTTTTATCACTGCATAGTATTCCATTGTGTGTATGTACCATAGTTCGTTTATCCATTCATCTATTGATGGGCGCTTAGGTTGTTTCCATCTTTTTGCTAGTGCGAATAATGCTGCAGTGAACATGGGTATGCATATGTCTGCTCTTGTGATGGCTCTTACTTCTCTAGGATATATTCCTAGGAGTGGGATTGCTGGATCATATGGTTTTTCTATTTCTAGCTTTTTAAGGAAGCACCATATTGTTTTCCAAAATGGTTGTAACATTTTGCATTCCCACCAGCAGTACGTAAGAGTTCCAGTCTCCCTGTAGCCTCTCCAACATTTGTTATTTTCTTTTTTGATTCTTGACAGTAATGTCGGGGTACGATGGTATCTCATTGTAATTTTGATTTGCATTTTCTAGGGGCTAGTGATTGTGAGCATTTCCTCACATATCTGTTAGCCACCTGAATGTCTTCTTTGGTGAAATGTCTGTTAATATCCTTTGCCCATTTTTTAATTGGATTACTTGTCTTTTTGTTCTAGAGGTATTGGATCTTCCTACTGATTTTAGAGATTAGACCTTTGTCGATGTGTCACAGCCAAAAATTGTTTCCCAGTCAGTAGGTTCTCTTTTTACTCTTTTGGTGATGAGCTTAAATGTTTAATTTTTAGATGATTCCATTTATCTAGCTTATCTTTTGGTGTTTGTATATTGTTAGTTATGGTTTGTATCCTGTTTATGCCGTGTGTTAGAGCCCCTAGCTTGACCCTGGAACCCTGGTGGTGCAGTGGTTAAGAGCTTGGTTACCAAAAGGTCAACAGTTTGAATCCACCAGCTGCTCCTTGGAAACCCTATGGGGCATTTCTGCTCTGTCCTTTAGGGTCGCTATGAGTCAGAATTGAATCGACAGCGACAGGGAGCGTTGACCCTAATTTTTGTTCCATGATCTTTATAGTTTTTGGTTTTATATTTTGGTCTTTTATCTATTTTGAGTTAGTTTTTCTGTATGGTGTGAGGTATGGGTCCTGTTTTATTTTCTTACAGATGGACATCCAGTTTTGCCAGCAGTATTTGTTAAAAAAAAAACAAACAAACTGTCTTTTCCCCGTTTAATGGACTTTGAGTCTTTGTCAAATATCAGGGGTCTGTAGGTGGATGGGTTTACATCTGGGTTCTCAATTTTGTTCCGTTGATCAGTGTGTTGTTGTACCAGTACCAGGCTGTTTTGACTACCATAGTTGTATAGTAGGTTCTTAGATCAGGTAGTGCGAGGCCTCCTTTGTTCTTCTTCTTCAATAATACTTTACTTATCTGGGGCCCTTTCCTTTCCGTATAACATTAACGATTAGTTTTTCCATCTCATTAAAGAATGCTGTTGATATTTGGATTGGGATTGCATTGTATTTGTAGATCGCTTTTAGTAGCAAAGGACACTTTCACAATATTGAGTCTCCCTATCTATGAGCATGGCATGTTTTTCCATTTCTATAGGTCTCTTTTGGTTTCTTGCAGTAGTGTTTTGTAATTTTCTTCGTATAGGTCTTTTACATCCCAGGTTAAGTTTATTCCTAAGTATTTTATTTTTTCAGGAGCTATTATAAATGGTACTGCTTTCCTAATTTCCTTTTTGTAGTTATCTTTATTTTTGTATAGAAATCCAACTGATTTTTGTATGTTTATCTTGGGTCCTGCTACTCTGCTGAATCATTCTATTAGTTCCGGTAGTTTTCTTGTGGAGTCTTTAGAGTTCTTTATGTATGGTATCATATCATCCACAAATAGGGATAGTTTAACTTCTTCCTTACCAATTTGGATGCCCTTTATTTCTTTTTCTTGCCTTATTGCTCTTGCTAGGAATTCCAGCACGATGTGAAATAGGACTGATGATAAAGGGCATCCTTGGCTTGTTCCCATTCTCAGGGGGAGTGTTTTCAGCCTCTCTCCATTGAGAATGATGTTGGCTGTTGGTTTTATATAAAAAACCAAAAACCAAACCCGTTGCCATTGAGTTGATTCTGACTCACAGTGACTCTGTAGGATAGAGTAGAACTGCCCCATAGGGTTTCCAAGGAGCGCCTGGTGGAGTCAAACTGCTGACCTTTTGGTTAGCAGCCATAGCTCTTAACCACTACACAACCAGGGTTTTGTATAGATAGATGCCCTTTATTATACTGAGGAATTTCCCTTCTATTCCTATTTAATTGAAAGTTTTTATCAGGAATGGGTGTTAGACTTTATTGAATGCATTTTCTGCATTGGTTGAGATGGTCATATGATTCATTTGTTTCATTTATGTGGTGGAATACGTTGATTGATTTTCTAATGTTTAACCATCCTTGCATATCTAGTATGAATCCCACTTGGTTGTGGTGTATTATTTTTTTCAAATGATGCTGAATTCTATTGGCAAGAATTTTGTTGAGAATTTTTGCACCTATATTCATGAAAGATGTTCGTCTGTAATTTTCCTTTTTTGTGGTGCCTTTGCCTGGTTTTGGTATCAGGGTTATGTTGGATTCATAGAATGAATTCAGAAATATCACTTCCTTTCTGTGTTCTGAAGTAGTTTGAGTAGTACTGGTGTGAGCTCTCCTCTGAATGATTTGCTAGAATTCTCCAGTGAAGCCATATGGGCCACGGCTTTTCTTTTGTTGAGAGCTTTTTTAATACCTTTTCAATCTCTTCTCATTACAGGTCTGTTCAGATTTTCTACCTCATTTTGTGTTTGTTTAGGTAGGTAGTGTGTTTCTAGAATTTGTCCATTTCCTCTAGGTTTTCAAATTTGTTACAGTTTTTCATAGCACTCTGTTATCATCCTTTTTATTTCATTTTGATCTGTTGTAATATCCCCCAGTTCATTTCTTTACTTGGGTTATTTGCTTCTTCTGTTTTTCTTTTGTCAGTTTGGCCAGTGGTTTATTGATTTTGTTGATCCTTTCAAAGAAGCAACTTTTGGTTTTATTGATTCTTTCTATTGTTTTTGTATTTCTATTTCATTTATGTCTCCTCTGATCTTTATTTTTTCCTTTCTTCTGATGGTTTCTTCTGATGGTTTTGGACTTCTTTTGCTATTCTCTTTCTATTTGTTCTAGTTGTAAAGCTAACGTTTTGATTTTATCCCTTCTTTTATGATGCGTGCATCTATTGCTATAAATTGTCCTCTGAGCACTGCCTTTGCTGTGCCTCAAAGGTTTTGATATGAAGTATTTTCATTCTCAGTTGATTCTAGGAATTTTTTTATTCCATCTTTGGTTTTTCTTCTATTACCCGGTAGTTTTTGAGCAAGGTGTCAATTTAGTTTCCATGTTTTTCTTTTTCTTTTTTTCCTTGCTGTTCCTGTTATGAATTTCTACTTTTGTGTCTTTGTGATCAGAGAAGATGCTTTGTATTATCTCAGTGTTTTGGATTTTGTTGAGGGTTGCTTCGTGGCCTAAGATGTGGTCTGTTCTGGAGAACGTTCCATGTGCTTTGGGAAAAGAAACTGCCATTGGGTGGAGTGTTCTATATATGTCTATGAGGTCAAGTTGATTGATTGTGGCCTTTAGATCTTCTGTATCTTTGTTGAGTTTCTTTCCAGATGTTCTGTCCTTTACTGACAGTGGTGTGTTGAAGTCTTCTGCTATTTTTGTGGAACTGTCTGTTTCTCTTCTCAATGCTGTTAGACTTTATGTATTTTGGAGCCCTGTTGTTGGGTGTGTAGATATTTTTTATGGTTATGTCATAAGGGTGGATTGTCCTGTTAATTATTATTTAATGTCCTTGCTTGTCTTTATGGTGGATTTTGCCTTAAAGTCTATTTTATCTGAGATTAGTATTACCATTCCTGCTCTTTTTCGTTGCTATTTGCATGATATGTTTTTTCTGTCCTTTGATTTTTAGTATATTTATGTCTTTGTTTCTAAGGCTTGTCCTTTGTAGACAGCATATTGATGGGTCCTGTTTTTTAATCCATTCTGTCACCCTCTGTCTCTTTACAGATGCATTTAAGCCACTTTTGTTCAGTGTGGTTATCGATAGGTGTGAGTTTATTGCTGTCACTTTGTAGTGCTTTTCTTTTTCTTTTTTCTTTGTGGTGCTAACATTTTATTTGTTCCTCTTTCTCTCCTGTGCTGAGTTCCTTTTGTTTGTGGAATTTTTCATTTCTTTCATTTTTGTAGATTTTGTGTCTACTGAGGCTTTATGTTTTTCTTCTTGATTTTAGTGAGTAGATTTGTTAACTTTTTTGTGGATACGTTGAAATTTGCCCCTGTCTTTCTAAGTTTGAACCAGTCTTTTATTACTTGGTATTGCCTTGACTTCCTTTCCATTTCTATACCTACACTGTGTGTTCCCCCTTTCATTGTTCTGATGTTGTTGTCATTTACAGATTGTCATCTCTGGTTCCCTGTTGTAAATCTTTTAGTTTTGTTTTATCCGTGATAGTTCATTACCTAGGATGGTATCTGGCTGACGCTGTCCTGTGTCCTAGATTCAGGTTGTTATCTAATGTTGTTGGTTCTTTAGCCTAAGGACTCCCTTTAATAATGCTTGTAAGTTTGGTTTTTACATGTGAAAGCTGTGCCTCATTAGCTGGCAGGGAACCTCTACTCCGTAACTCTCCTCATTTTCTGTCCTCTATCAGTTTCTTCTTCCATTCGGTGCTTGATACTAGTTCTTTATCCCTTCATTTGATGCTTAGGGTTCCAGGATTGACATTTGTATCTGTTTTACTTATTTTTTGAGGTCTTTGCTGCAGAGGGACAGCATGGTGCTTCTGTTTGTAGCACCTCCTACGACTGATTTTGTAATTCTCTTCTCAACCCAGTCAATAAATGCTTCAAATTGCATAGCTTTTAAGGATTAGAAAGACCCTTCTATCAACCCTATTTAAGTTCTTCTTTGAGAAGGGATAGACACTCTCTGAATAATGAACATAAGTATAACGCACATTTTGTCATTCCAGTATAATTTTTTCAGCCAAACCTCAGAAAGTAATTTAGACAGTCAGTATCAGTATTTTGAAGTAGATCGGGTATAGTAGAAATATCTAGTAAGGTCCAAAATCTGTATGTATTATGTTATTTCTAAAAAAGTAAGATTTTTATCATGTCTACAAATATCCTTGTAGAAATGAAAGCTGCTGTAGAATGAGAAAGGTAGTCTCATTCATCTGTGGGCTTCACACAAAATGTTGTTAAGCCTATTCTTAAAGAGACTTCTGGTATAAATATCAGCTCTTTCTTTTACTAGTCTTTTCAGTTTTAATTACCTTTTTTCCATAAAGTTCTTTATGTGTGTCTTAGGTCTTCTGATTTACTTTTAGATTAGGATGGATAGAAACAAACACATCAGAATGAATATTTGGCACGTTTTTCTTACTGTCAATGAAAGAGGTTACAAATAAAGAAAGGAAGAAGGCTAAGTTCACCTCTTATCTTTGATTGGAAACAGAGGTATCGATATGAATTCATGATTTTTTGTATATTTACTAATGAATAGATTCAGAAATATAGGTGTTTATTCATGCATGGGTTAATATGCATATATATACTTTTTAGTCCTGTCTGCAGAGAGGGCCTAGAAGCAGTGACACTCCAGTAACAATGAGCACAGCAACCACCCAGATTTTGGTTTCTAGATACCATTCTTCAACCACAGAAACCAAGGCTTCTTGAAGAAATGGTTGATGTCAAAGAAGGAATGGGAAAAATACAAAGTGAGCCTGACATATCTGTGAATCAGAAAGTAAGGAAGTTCTTAGAAAAATGAGAGGAAGTATATCAAAAGGACACAGGAACCAGATTGAAGGGACTCCCAATGGCCAGACCTGGTTCAATTTAAGCAACAAAGTCAATAACGATGATATTGTTGTTGTCAGTTGCCGTTGAGTCGTTTTAACTCATGGCAACCCCATAGTATTGGATTATAACCCATAAAATAAATATCCATGCGCTCATATGAATGTAAATAAGTAATTAAATACGTAAGTGGGGCAGAAGGGACAGCTCTTTTTTACAGTAGAATATCAATTAATAAGTGCATAAGAATAAGAAATAGGAAATCACCCTTATGCACAGACCACAGTAATAATTGTTGCAGGTAAGAACCGTTGATGGATGCTAATGTTAGTGGGTGAAGTTTGCTGAGAAAGAATATTTGCGTAATCTCCAAGCATCTTCCCACAAAATACGTATTGATTACAAAGGGGAAAATAGTAACTTTACCTTGGAGAAAACTGGAAGACACCATATCAGCCATGTGATCAAAGTTAATATTACCAGTAATAAGACATATCAGTATCATGGATTCTGATATGCCCTTCTCAGAGTATTACTTCTGTGGTATTCTTGCCAAAAATATATAATCTCATTCTAATAAGAAAATATCAGACAAACTCAAAATGAGAGACTTTCTACCAAATAAATGGCCTGAATTCTTCAAAAATGTCAAGGTTATAAAGACAAAGAAAGCTGCAGAATCTATCACAGATTTAAGGAGACTGACACACGATGCCTGAATTCAATGGAGGATCCTGGATTGGATCCTGAACCAGAAAAAGGACATTAGTGGACGTCTTAGTTAAGTAGTGCTGCTATAATAGAAGTACCACAAGTTGATGGCTTCAGCAAACAAGTTTATTCTCTCACAGTATGAAATGTGTGTATTTGAGATTAAAGGGTGATACAAGCCTGATATTCCATTAATGCTCATTTTCTGCATGATTGCACTGAATTAGGCCTATACTTTTAAAACCCCATTATGACAAATTTCTGAATACTGAACTGATGTGTTTCTTTTAGCATATGTTTACTGTTGAGAGGTCTTAAATATTTCAGGAAAAGTAATGCAATTAAGTTATGAAATTATTATTTGTGTTAAAAACTCCATTATAAAGATGATGTTTTATTTGTGGGTGGGGTTGTGGTGTGTGTGTGTGTGTTGCCCATTTCTATTTTTTTATTTTCTGGGGTTTTTTTTTTTTTTTCCTTTAGTCTGAGCGAAATGTATCTTTTAATCCAGAAAACTGTAAATTAGATGTAAGGCTCAATGCCACAATATATCTAATGAGAAAATTTAAGACATTGATTTCCACCATGATAATTTTTAACAAACAATTCAGCCCTAAGGCTTTTGTGGGTGTAATGCATTCTGTGGAGGATTAGAAGTTGTGCATCTTATTTCTGCAGTAGGAACATACAACATACATGAAGTTTTCAAATCTCCACAAAATTGAAAATTCAGTGTAGATACTGTACTCTGAAACGTGTATACTGTGGGCCTAAGGTGTTTTTTAATCTTTCATCTTTTTTGAGGATCAAATATCATTAGGAAAATAAGCCATGGGCATTACAAACGTGACCTGGTGAAATTCAATATTCACAGTGACAATTTAGAATATGAGCTCCTTGGAGGGAAAATTAACCCACCACTCTAACTTTGCATCTAAATATCTTAAAGTGTGCCATTGGTTTTATGAAAAGGTTTTGATCTACACTGCTACTTCAAGTTCAAAAGAAAACCTACGTTGTAAAGTGTATTCCTTTTCTGGGTATATTTACTTTGAACTAAAGCATATAGTTTTTCTCATAAATCTAACCTGCCACTATCTGTTTTTAAGACTTTGTAAACTTCAAGTGGTTATGATGTGTGAAGTTTGGATTAAACTAAATTTTTTTAGAAAACACATGTTATATATTTTGATTGTTTTGAATTTTAACATGGACCAGTCAAAAACTTGAGTGTCTAGCAAAGTAATATACTGTACTCTGTTACTGTAAGAAAGAAATCACAGAAAATTACCCTTTCCCATCCTGTTAATGACAAATGAAGCAGCTGTTCTTATTCTTAATGTAGATGTTTGAAAAACTTGCACAATTTAATGAAAACGTCCCTACTCATAAAATTTAAAATGCTCACACATGGAAAAAGTTGTAATGTTTTGGCATATATTACTTTGTTAGGAATGCGAATGAGGTTTACCTGCTTCATAACTAGAATTATATATAAACAGCGTGAAACTGTGGTGGAAAGCCAACTAAAAAAGAAGACTCTAACAAAGGATGAATTAACACTCTTTAAAAAAAAAAAAGTTGTTTTCCAAACATGTTTGTGTGTGTGTGCGCACCCACGAGTGTGATTTAGGTGAAAGTTTACAGAGCAAATTAGTTTATCATTCAGTAATTTATACACGAATTGCTTTGTGACATTGGTTGCAATCCCCACCCAAACATACCTTTTTCAACAGGAAAGAATTATATAACTCTATTTATTTATTTATTTATTTTAGGTTTAATTCTTGGGTCATCATTTCTACTCAGCATAGATGATCTCCTCCTTAAAACAAGCCTCAAAGAAAGAAGTCGGGTTCTAATAGGACCATGTTGTGCAACTGCCAGTCTGGAAGCTAAGTGGTGTAAACACAGCGGCAATCCAGGCCCAGAACAGTCCATACCAAAAATATCTATTGATTTAAGAGGAGGACTGCTACAGGTCTGTGAGTGAATGGCCATTTTTTCCCCCTAAGTTTTTAACTTGGCTTTTATTAATGTTTTTTAACTGTTTGGCTAAATTTTAAATCTCGGTATGGTGAGAAAGGGTACTTATTGTCAGATTGCTATCTTATTAAACTTTTTTTCTAACTGCTTTATTGAGATATAATTCACACACCATACAATTCATCTATTTACACTATACAATTCACTGGCTTTTTAGTATATTCACAGAGTTGCGTAACCATCATCATAATTTTAGAACATTTCATCACTCTCCCACCCCAAAAAAATCCCATACCTATTAGCAGTTGCTCCCATTGCCACCGCCACCACCACCCTACCTAGCCCTAGGCCCTACCTTCTGTCTCTACAGACTTGTCTATTGTGGACATTTCATGTAAATGGAATCATGCCATATGTGGTCTTTGTGACTGGCTTCTTTCACTTAGCGTAGTATTTTCAAGGATCACCTACATTGTGGCAAGTATTAGTAGTGTATTCCCTTTTTATGGCCAAATACTATTTCATTGTATTGCTATATCACATTGTACTTATCTATCCATTAGTTGATGGACATTTGGGTTATTTCTGATTTTTGGCTATTATGAATAATATTGCTATGAAGATTTGTGTACAAGTTTTTATGTGGACATATGTTTTCATTTCTCTCAGTTATATAACTAGGAGTAGAATTGTTGAGTCATTAAACATTTTTAAATGTGTAGACTTCTTTAATTACAAAATTGTAAGCCTGTTGCCAAGCACAGTGTCATTGGCAATATGTAAGAACCATTTCCTAGTAGCTGGTTTCTTAGATATTATGATGTCTAATTACTTACACTTGACATCTAAGTCACATTGCAACCTCTTATGCATTCGTTTTATAGCCAAGTAAAGGAAGTGTGAGGGTATCTGACTTACTTCATAACTTTCTCCTTGGATAGATTTTAATCTAATGTTTACATCATTCAGTGTCACCTAAACTTGACACAAATCCAAAAGCTTGAGAGATTCACAATGAAAGAAAACTGAAATGGCTAATTTATTAATAATGGAGGTATATTAAACATAAATTTCTTGTTTTCATCTAAAAGTTGTATTGCCTCAGCTTCAAACTAGTTTTCTTAATCATCCACAGCTAGATTTAGGGGAGCATCCTAATACCTTACTGTTTTGTGTTGCTTTGGAGATCTTCAGCACCTATCAGAAATCTTCACATATTTAGCAATAAGCATGTGGTTATGTAAAAAATTTGTAAGTTCAAGCTGGATTCAGAAGAGGAAGTAGAACAAGGGATATCATTGCTGATGTCAGATGGATCCTGGCTGAAAGCAGAAAATACCAGAAAGATGTTTGCCTGTGTTTTTTTGGCTATACATAGGCGTTCCACTGCGTGGATCATAACAAATTATGGATAACATTGTGACGAATGGGAATTCAAGAACACTTAATTGTGCTCGTGAGGAACCTGTACATAGATCAGGAGGCTGACATTCAAACAGAACAAGGGGATACTCCATGGTTTAAAGTCAGGAAAGGTGTATGTCAGGATTGTGTCCTTTCACCATACCTATTCAATCTGTATTCTGAGCAAATAATCCAAGAAGCTGGACTGTATGAAGAAGAAAGGGGTATCAGGATTGGAGGAAGACTCATTAACACCCTACGATATGCAGATGACACAACCTTGCTTGCTGAAAGTGAAGAGGACCTGAAGTGCTTACTGATGAAGATCAAAGACTACAGCCTTAGTATGAATTACACCTCAACATAAAGAAAACAGAAATCCTCACAACTATACTAATAAGCAACATTGTAATAAACAGAGGAAACATTGAAGTTGTAAAGGATTTCATTTCACTTGGATCCACAGTCAGTACCCATAGAGGCAGCAGTCAGGAAATCAAGCAATGCATTGCACTGGGCAAATCTGCTGCAGAAGACCTCTTTTAAGTGTTAAAAAGTAAAGACGTCACCTTGAAGACTAAGGTGCACCTGACCGAAGGCATAATGTTTTCGGTCACCTCGTATGCATGTGAAAGCTGGACAGTGAATACGGAAGACCAAAGAAGAATCGATGTCGTTGAATTGTGGTGTTAGTGAAGAATATTGAATGTACCATGGACTGCCAAAAGAGCGAACAAATCTGTCTTGGAAGACGTACAGCCAGAATGCTCCTTAGAGGCAAGGATGGCAAGACTTCATCTCACATACTGTGGACACATTATCAGGTGGGACCAGTCCCTGGAGAAGGACATCGTGCTTGGTAAAGTAGAGGATCAGTAAAAAAGAGGAAGACTCTCAATCAAATGAATTGACACAGTGGCTGCAACAGTGGGCTCAAGCATAGGATTGTGAGGATGGTGCAGGACAGGCAGTGTTTCATTACGTTGTACATAGGGTTGCTATGAGTTGGAACTGACTGGACAGCACCTAATGACAACAGCAACAACATGTGGTTTTGTATTGCTTCATCGAGAATACTAATTGTATTACCTTTTTCCAAGGGAGCAAAGTAACATTAAAAACAACAATAAGAACAAAAATGCAGTATATCAACCCTACATTCTGAAGTCACTGTCTCTCGACAGTGTAAAGGCTAGAATACAGTGTTCTACTCCCCAGCTCGACTTTTCACCTATCTTTATTTTTCAACATCCAATAAAAATAAGATTGATGAGAACAAAAGTAGACTTAGTGTCATATCTCTTACTTTCATTTCTGAGATGCCTTAATTCCAGAGAGCCGGACCTAAGCCTAGGATTTAAAACTTACCCAAAGGGTAGAGGGCTATTCTTTTCTACTTCTGTATATTTTTTTGTCTTTTCAGTGTTACCTGATTCTTGTAGAATTAATAGTTGTATTGCTTTTATCCAGTATATTTAGAGAAATTTAACATTATAAAATCTTTAATTCTCCTGCATAAATTGTTAGTCATGCTTCTGCTATAGATTAATAGTCTTCATATCCAGAAAAAGGAAACTTTATCTTCTCCATTGGAGGAAAAAACCAAGTCCTTTTGTTCTGAAACCCTACTACTGTAGCTCCTATACAGTTGATTCTCAAGGGCTGTGGTACGTTCTCACTAAACACAGAATTTTGGAGCCCTCTAAGTTCAGGTTCATTGAGCATATTCCCTCTCTTTTACTTTGAAAAGTAGAAGTGCAAAAAATTAAGATGTGTTTATTTATTCTCATAACAAAAGGTAGGAAGCTGTTCCACAAGGTTTTTATTAACATTTTGTCCTAGAGGATCTTCTTTGCCTTCTCTCAGACTGTAATCGGTATTCTTTTCCCTCTTCGCTAATTCAAGAGAAGTTAATTCATAAGCATTACTTCACATCAACATGCTTTCATGATTAACTCAGCATTTAAAATTGAATGTTATGTGCACAAGATATGATGTAATTGATTTTCTTATTCTTACATATTTATTCAAGTAATAGGATTTCATCCTATAGGTCAGTTACTTCTTAGAAATTATAAACAGTTTAGTTATTGTCAGTTATTAAATTGAGCATAATTGCAATCTTGTGTTAATTCAGATATGATTGTACCTAATTATCCTCATGAAATGTTTGTATTTAAAAAGCATTAACATTTTTCATGTGATTTTAAAGGTCTTCTGGGGTCAAGAACATTTTAATTGTTTAGTTCTCCTACACGAATTATTTAATGGATACCTTAATAAGAAGGGAAATTTTGAAGTGCAAGTTTCCGAACGAGTGCCTCAAATGCCATCTCCTATGGAAAAGAATCAGAACTTTAAAAGTGAACAAAGTTCAGATGATCTACGGACAGGCTTGTTTCAGTATATACAAGATGCTGGTAAGTAGCAACAGCTTCAGTTTAAGTATGTGTGTGTGTTTAATGTGCATTGACTAAACGGTAACACATCTGTATCACTTGAAAAGTATGTTGTTAATACTTGCAGTTCAAAACAGTACATTACCATTCAGCCTTTATTAAGGGAAAATTCTTGATTTCTTTATGTCTCAAACCATATAAAAATGATCGACTAGCTTCTTTATATTCTTCTCTTTTATCCACATAATGTCTTCTTGATTTGATAAACCAGTATGTTCCCCTTTAAAAGCATACAGTTAATTATACTTCCATTTGACAGAACCTTTGAAACTTCCTGGTGTCTATGAAGTCTTATTTAACAATGAAACTGAAGATAGTCCAGGGATGATGTTATGGAGATACCCAGAACCTAGAGTGCTCACCCTTGTACGAATAACTCCTGTGCCCTTCAACACCACAGAGGATCCAGATATTAGCACAGCAGACCTTGGTGACGTGCTACAGGTATGTAATGACTATTCATTTTAAAATTAAAACATTGTGGGAAAGTGTGCTAATAGAAAAAATGTTTGGAGCATATCTATTTCTTCCATCAACAATCCACAGAAATACACACACACATATATAATAGAAATTTTTAAATATAGGAATAATGTAATTAAGGTTCATGATACATGGCAATTTCAAGAGTTCTCAGCTCTACTCTTAGGACTGTTGAGGATAGGTTACATGGTCTCTAACTATGACAGGACAAGCAGGTGTCATTCATTCACCATACATTTACTGAGTGCTTGCCATGTGCTCAAGGAGTGTTGGTGCCACAGTGGTTAAAGCACTTGTCTGCTAACCAAAAGGTCAGCAGTTCGAACCCACAGCTGCCCCACAGGAGAAAGATGTGGCAGTCTGATTCCTTAAAGATTACAGCCTTGGAAACCCTATGGGGCAGTTCTACTCTGTCCTGTTGGGTCACTATGAGTCGAAAGTGACTCAGTGGTAATGTGTTTGGTTTTGGACATGTGCTCACACTCTTCACAGCTTCTAGAACTGCTCTAGGAAATGAAATATGCCCACGTAAGGCCACAATTGGATGACTGTAGTTTGGTTTCATTTCCAGATCTAAAAATGGTCTTGGGGCTTGTGGTAGGCTGATAGGAAAACTATCTAACCAGTGATCATATTTCCTGTGATTTTGTGAAAGTTTGTTGCTCATCAGTTCCCTGAGTTAAACATGTCATTGTGGATATCACTATGTTATTATTCTACTTATTAATATTCTACTGATCTCAATTTGTCCTAAAATCTTTCTCCTTTTGTCTTCTGACCTATTACTAGATGGCATAACCATCCGCTAAAAACCTAGGAGTCATCCCTGATTGCTCTCTTTCCCTAACTCAGTTCTACTTCTAAAGTATGTCCCTATTCCATCTACTTCTCTCTGTCTCTGCTAGTACAACTTGAATCCAGGCTACCATCATCTGTTCTTTACTATAGTAGCCTCCTAATTGTTCTCTGTACTCCATTCTTGACTTCCTAATGCATTCTCCAGACAGTGGTTAAAGTGATCTTTTAAAAATGTAGGTCGATCACATCACTCCCCTAACTTAAAACCCTCTGGTGGCTTCATCTAATACTTAGAATAAAATTCAAATTATCTTGCTATGGTCTACAAGCACCTATGATCTGGCACATCCCCACCTCTCTAACTTGATCGCATATCAGTCTCCCCCTTCTTACTGTGCTGCAGCCATGCTAGCCTCTTTTTTATCCATGAAGCTACCACCTACAGGTGGTCAGTTGTATTAAATAGAGCACCCAAGGTATTAAGTGAATTCACTAGTGATGTGTCCTCCTTCTCTTTCTCTTCCATCACCTTTGAACATCCCTGCTTCTTCCCACCCCCACATCTTTGTCAGTCAAGTACCAGCTCACATCTTCTCACTAACCCACCCCCTCATTCTGCATTGCCATACCTTACCTTGTTTTACTTTATTCATAGCTCTTATTGCTATTCAGAATTGTCTTGTGCACTTATTTGTTTATTTGCTTATGGTCTTTCTTTACCGTTAGAAAACATGCTCCTTGTATGTCTTAATCACACTTGTATCTCCAGCTTCTGAAGATATAACAGGAGGTTATACACAGAAACACTCACCAGTGTATTCTAAATTTATTTATTGTTAGACAGACGACGTGATTCATCTATACACAAGTTGGAGTAGTGGTACAAATCAGAGGAGTCCATAGATAAACACATTAACGTATTCATTGCTGGCGAGTTGATTCCGACTCACAGTGACCGTATAAGACAGAGTAGAACTGTCCCATAGGGTTTCCAATTCAAACTGCCGACCTTTTGGTTAGCAGACAAACGCTTAACCAGTGCGCCACCAAGGCCCCACATATTAACACAGGTATTATTATATTCTCAATTTTTATTTAAATTCCTGGTTATATTATTTTTTTATACCAACTTTATAGAGATAGAATTTACACACAACAAACTGCCGTTTAAAGTAGACAGTTTGGTGTATTTTTTTTAAACATTATGTTTTAGGTGAAAGTTTACACAGCAAATTAATTCCCCATTCAACAGTGCATATACAAATTGTTCCATGACATTGGTTGCTATCCTTGCAAGGTGTCAGACTCTCCACTTTTCTACCCTGCCTTCCCCGTGTCTATCAGTCCAGTTTCCCTGCCCCTCCTTGCCTTCTCATCTTTGTTTTTGGGCAGATGTTGCCCATTTTGTCTCCTGTAGTTAATTGTTCTAAGGAGCACATTCCTCACAGGCGTTATTGTTTATTTTATAGGCCAATCTATTATTTGGCTGAAAGGTGACCTCAAGGAGTGGCTTCAGTTCCAAGTTAAAAAGGTGTCCTAGGGCGATAGCCTCGAGGGTTCCTCCAGTCTATATAAGTCCAATAAGTCTGTTTTTTTTTATGAATTTGAGTTTTGTTCCACATTTTAGTCCCATTCTAATTGGGACATTCTATTGTGTCCGTGGTCAGAGGCTGTGGTTCATGTGGTTAAGTAGTCCTGTAGACTAATTGTTTTCTTGAGTCTTTGGTTTCCTTCATTTTCCTTTGCTCCAAATGGAAAGAGACCAATAGTTGTATCTTAAATAGCCGCTCACAAGCTTTTAAGACCCCAGGCGTTAGTCAACAAACTAGGATGTAGAACATCATCTTTATGAACTGTGTTATGTCAGTTGACCTAGACGTCCCCCTGAGACTATGATACTGAGCCTTCAAAGCCAGTAACTCAGTCTCAGAGGTGTTTGGATATGTCTAAGAAGTTTCTATAACTGTGTCCCCATATGCTCTATTATGCAGTACATACAAATATGTATATACAAATGTCCATAGCTATACCTACATATACGCACACACATGCATTCCCATACACCCTCCCACGTCTATATAGCATACATATCTACTTATGTAACCACTCCCAGAGCCTGGTTATGATATATTGAGTTCATCTTCTGAGTTGCTATCAATGAAATGTGTCATCATTTTATCAAGTGAACGAACTAGAGTCTGCAGAACAATCCAAGTTGTCAAGATGTCAGCAGTCTCTACTTCGATTCTTAAATTTGTTTCTCCTCCTATCAAGGTCATATTCATGATTATTTGCCAGTATTCTTGAGTTATTTTTGCCAATGAAATAGGAAATATCTGTGAATTCTACTGCCTTATTAGACTTCCCTAAATCAAAATGTATCACTCATATGTCAAAAGTTTCAGCATCCTGTAAAGGCTTCTTTTCGACTGATTTTGGGTTCAGATTTGTAGCTAAATCTTAATACATTTATTAACACAAGTCCGATAACTAATTATTAATGGTATTATTGTGTCAATCATGTTAAATAGGGCATCCAAGGTAGTAGGTACATTCACTAGTGACATATTTTTCATCTTCTCACTGCCATTGGAGAGGCCTTCTCACTGCCGTTAGTGGTTAAGAGTACAAACTAGAGCCAGAATGCTTGGAATCAAATTCTGGCTCTGCTACTTGCAAACTATGTAACCTTAGACAAGTAACTTAGTCTCTCAGCCTTGGATTTTTTTGTGTTGTTTTGTTTCGCTTTTTTTTTTCCCCCCATCAGTAAAATGAAGGTAATAATATTATGTGATGATTATAAGAGTTAATATTTGTAAAACACATAGAGCAGTGCCTGGCCATAGCAAGTGCCATGTAAGTGTTACTACTACCATTACTACTACAACATTGTCTGAACTCATTTCATCAGATATACAGGCTAAACCAGAGAGGTCTGATGACTCTACAGACCAGATGGAATGGTTCAGGATCTGGAACAGTTCCAGGGACCCAGGCAGTGGACTTGGCATGCAAGCAAAGCACTGCATGAAGGGAGCCTGCCAGGTTTCAGCAAGCAGCGGATTGGCGTCAGGGAGGTCCAGCCGTGTTTCCTATCTTGTTGGAGAGATAAGGAACTGAGATGCAGGCAGAGTTCAAAGACAAGGATCCTGGCCTAGGAAGCAAGACAGGGTTGCAGCTACCAGAAGCTGAAAGGGAGCGCTTGATCCAAGTGTCACAGGCTGGTATGGGGAATGGTGAGTAGGCCAGTTTGACTAGAGTGTAGATCGTATGTAAGGGAGTGGCTGGTGGATTTGAACTGCCAGCCTTTTGGTTAGCAGCCAAGCTCTTAACCGCTGTGCCACCAGGGCTCTGCCTTATGCATACTAAGCTCTTTATAAATTAATTTCCTTCACTCTCCTCCTCCCTCACATGCAAATGCCTAGATCACTAAAAGAGTGTCCTACATGGAATTCTAGCCTTAATCTCTTCTTCCAACCCTGTCCTTCTAAGTTCTTTTTCTTTCCCCCATCTGTCTTCTTGTCTTACTATCTCGAGCTCTTTTCTCCACTCGCTTTTTGTTTTTTTCCTGCTGTTTAAAATGCAACAAATTACATTCAACTCAGGTAGAAGATTTTGAACAGAAAAGGTAAGAATCTATATCAGGTTATTTAAACAAAACACATGCCATGAGAGCCTATCCATTTGGCAAGGGTGGTCTACAAAGGTGGCTTTGAGTTCTCACCAATGCAGGAAGGAAAATAACAATGAGTTATATCAGTGATTTGTAAACTTTTTTTTTTTTTTAAGTCGTAAAAACCATATGTAGTATACAGTAGATAAAAGTGGAACTGCTATTGTTGAAGCAGATCATGGGGCACTTGAAGTCATCATGGATCTTCCCCTGTCCCCAGAGCCTCCTTGTATTTTTTTTTTTTGGTTTATTGTTGTAGTTTAAATGAAGTTTACATTTCAAGTTAGTCTCCCATACAAAAATTTATACGTACATTGTTATGTGACCCTAATTGTTTTCCCCATACTGTTACAGCACACTCCTTCTTTCCGTCCTTGTACTCTTGGGGCTTTGCAGAGCATGCAGTTTGAAAACATCTAGGTTATTGAACTCAGAATCCACTAGAGAAAAACAAATCAGCTGCTTAAGATGCACAAAGTGTTCTTGGCATTGAGGCCAGAGAGACATTTCTCCTGCAGGTCCTTGAGAAGCAGACTGTGAGCTGTGCCCTTTAATTCCACACCTGTAACCAAATACACTGTAGGCTCACTGTAGGTGGTGCACTGTACCCATCTCTTTTTTTTTCCTCTCAACTATATCAATAATGACTTTATTTTTTTTTTTTTTTGGTCTTTTTTTTTTTTCCTTTTTTTAATTTATTATTGTACTTTAGGTGAAGGTTTATGGAAGAAACTAGCTTCTCATTAAACAATTAGTACACATATTGTCTTGTGACATTGGTTACCAACCCCACAACATGTCAACAGTCTCCCTTCTTGACCTTGGGTTCCCTATTACCAGCGTTCCTGTCCCCTCTTGCCTTCTAGTCCCTGCCCCTGGGCTGTTGTGTGCCCCTTTAGTCTCGTTTTGTTTGATGAGCCTGTCTAATCTTTGGCTGAAGGGTGAACCTCAGGAGTGACTTCATTACTGAGCTAAAAGGGTATCCGAGGGCCATACTCTCAGAGCCCCTCTAAGTTCTTAAAGGAACAGGTAGATTGTATCACTTGCCTGACAAAAACCTCCAGTGACTCTGTCACCTGTTAGACTGACCCAAGGGCCTTGCATAACCTGCCCTCACCCCCAGCTTTGCCTTTTAATCCCTTACACATGATCTACACTCTAGTCAAACTGGCCTACTCAGAATTCCCCATACCAACCTGTGACATCCCATTTCCATACCACTCCCTCTTTTTTGAATCCCTCTCTTCTCTACTTGCTGAAATACTGCCCACAATTCCAGAGCAGCTAAAATGCCATTTATACCATGAAGCCTTTCCTGGACGCCATTCCAGACGTGATACCACCCTCTTCTCAAGTCCTAAGGCACTTTGCGGCACCACTTTTACACTATTTCTTACTTTATTCCTCACATTTTAACTATGTGTCCATATCTTGTCTTGCTGCTAGATTGTAAGTTTACAAAGGAAGAGATCATATCTAATTTGTCATTATGTCCCTTACATTATCCAGTGCAGTGGGGATGTTCAGTAAACATATCAAATGGATGAATGAATGCATGAATGTCCATGTTCCTATTTTATAGTGTTCAAAAGTAATATATTACCTTTCGTTCTTTTATGGGGCTAATGAATGAGTTTTGGTTTTAAAAACTGACCAATGTCAGGATGCATTGTATTATGCTTCAGTGGTATCATCTACCATCAACACAGTTTAATGTCATTATGTTACACAGGCTAATGGTGAGATCATTGAATACTCTGCCAAGGCAACTGCCCCCTAGACAGAGGCTAGTTCTTAAATACAAAGATAAATTAATTTCTTTGGCTTTAGTCCTAAAAACAGCAGTAAACTTGGATGATTTTTTTCTTCAGGACCATTTAGTTCATAAGAAAACTTAGGAGTTCAGTTATACAGTAAAACCTGTGAAAGCCAGAACCTGTGTAAAGTTGAAACCTGTCAGAGGAGGAAAATTCAAATATTTTTCACTAAAATGAGCGATAGAAAAGTGGTAAGACTGCACCCTGTCAAAGGCAGAAACTTGCAAGACTCAGAAAAAAAAGGCAGCTCTGTCAAGTTCCAGCTCTCTCAGGTTTCACTGTAGTACGGAACCCTAAACTTGCCTGTTTATATTCTATCATACTTCATGATTGTTAATAGAGATTTATAAGCAAACTCCCCCATGTTATTATGTGGAATTTATTTTGCAAGTGTAATGAAAAATATAGAAAACATGTAATAATATTAAGTCAAGCTAACCATAGATTCTGAATAAAAACCCTGAAATTAATACAGTTTATAATTTTATCAATCTGTTAAATTTTAAATAAAATCAAGATCTGTAAGGTAGAGTAATGCCACTAACCTAGAAGGAATGGCATGCAGTTTAAATGAGCTTAAATAAATATCTGGCACTGTGTCTGGCACATACTAGGTTTTCTTCTTTCTTCTTCATCCTGCTGTGTACTCTGCTTATTGAGGATTCCATGTTGGAAATACTCATGTTCCCAGATTATAATTTTTTAATCCATTCTTTGTAGTAAAATTGGTTATGGATATTTTAAATCTTACATATATCTGTCAAGAACTTGTTCTTGTTCCCTCAATACTGTATTCTTCCTGTTTCCATATTTATTTTCCTGTATGTGTTACAGTGAATTTTTAGACATATTCATTTAGTATGTGACAATGAACCAAACTAAATATCATCTTTCCCCAAGGATCTTAGTGTATATGTGTGAGCATTACAATTCAAGACAAAAAACTGAACTGGTTGGGGTCCTGAAGTAATTTAAACAGATGGGAAGCAAAGTTAAAGACGTAAAATAGAGGATGCTTTTGCCTTTGATAACATACTATATGGAATAAAGGAAAGACCTAAGAGCCAAAATCAGGAATTTTTTTGATGCAAGAAACAACTAGGGTATATTAAGATTCCTGATTTAAAGTCAGAGAAAAAGGAAATAAATTGTTTAAGTAATTTAGGGGGAAATTAGCACAGTTTCACAAAGAAGACATTAGATAGAGTAGATTCAGATCTCTTCTGCAGAAAACGTGAGTATAATTAACAAATGAGGAGGTAAATATATCCATCATTTTTGTTTCCATTTTATACCAATTCTCATCAACAAATAATTGTTGAATATTTGCTCAGTGTAGGGTACTACAATGTATAGACAGTGGAGATATAAAGAGATAAAAGATCTGTTTCTACCCCCATCTAGTTTATAATCTAGTTGGAAAGAGCATAATTTCATATGGAAACTCATAAGATAGAATATCTGGATATATACTAAGATAGGCCTGTACAATTATATGAGGAATCTTGTAATTTGGTGAGTTCTGACCTCTGAAGGATGAATTAAATTAATTGGTAAGAAAAGAATAAATTTGTTATTAAAGCTGCATGATTTCATAACACTTTCTTGGTTAAAAGGGCATTTTCAGCTTCAGAATTTTTTGCTAAATTTTTATATGAAAAATCATGATTAGAGTCTTTAAAAGATATCTTTGCAAGGATAACAGGAAGGGAAAGGACAAAGGCAAGCTGTGTCATTTGTTTATTTCTGGTGGAGACGGAGAATAGTGAGCCAAAGAAATCAGTTCACTTGTGCCCAATTCACTTGTGTTTATCCAGTTCAAAAATCAGGGAAATAAGTTTTTAAAGTAACACTAATATCATTATAAAAATCAAAGTGAAACCACATTGGAAAAATAATGAACAAAAAAATTGTATACTTGGATTTATCCTGTTTTTGTTCCAGTGTGCATTTATAATCATTTTTGTGTTTTGCACCCTGTATTTGTAGGTGCTTTACATATATAACTTCAATAAATCTCATTTTATCCTGCGAAGTGGGCATCATCCCCATTGTACAAGTAGGGAAACTAAGGCAAAGGGAAGTTAATTAACTGGCTTTGAATAATAAAGCTTGTAAGTGGAGGAGTCAAAATTTCATCTCAAGTTTTTCTGACTCTAAAACCTATGTTCTTTCCCCATGTGTGAAAAAAAAATTATTATTGTAGGTGATACATGAGGGTGATAGTGACCTACCTCTTTAAGAAAATGCAAAGGAAGAAAATTATTCTTTTACTTTAAACTATTAAATCATGAAATAATCAGACCAAAGATATGCAAAGTAACTTCAGATAAATAAAGACATGCAAGATGGATCGGGTATTAAGATATCTAAAGAAAGAATGTTTCCTTCCAAAGGAGGGCTGGTCAGCCCTGTAAGCCTACAAGGCACCAGAGGCATATGTTGGCAGAGGCCTTCCTGGCACCATCCAAAGAAATGGTGCGCAAGTGTCTGGTTCACCTGGTAGCTAAATCCTCTTGGTGGAGATGAATGTAGCAGCTGTCATCTCTGTGCCTAATGTTCAAATCATTTAACCAATGAAGCAGCCTTCTAATAGTTTGGCTCCCAGTGTAGTCTGTCTACAGAGTATCTACACTGGTCAGGCCAGCTTGGCAGTTATACGTCTCATGGTAAATTAATAACTTCACATCTGGTTTATATATCAGTCTCTAGTGAATGTTGTTAGCATGAGTCAGCATTCCTAAGTCTAGTCAGTGCTAGGACACCACTGAAATTTTCAGAGACTGCAAGACCAACGGCCAAATTTTGAATCATGGTGAATCCATCAAGCTAAATGCCCTCTGTGGCTACCTGCCTGCCCAGCAGGTTGACCTTTCCCAGATCACATCTCTACTATGCCATGTGTCACAAGCTTTTCCAAACAAACCTCTGTTCTTCTTAGCTTGAAGAGTTATGAGGAGTAGGAATAATGTATCTATAGCACCTAACATAGTGCCTCACATAGTTAAGACTCAATAAATTACTGTTACAGACACTTAATAAATGGTAGCTGCTATTATTATTTTTTTTATCCTATCAATTTATCTACTAAAGAACCTGGATTATACTGTTAGACCAAGAAAGTTGTTATCTGGGAAGGACGTTTTTGTGTTTATAGTCTGTTAATGTCATAATAATTGTGAAGAATGCTGGCTCTGCATGTGATAAATGGAGTGCTCACACTGACTGAGAATGGCTGCTGGAAGAGACACCACCTTTCCCATAGCTACAGGATCAGCTGCCTGCATGGCAGTATGTCAGCTAAATTCTCTAGGCTGCAGGCAGCAGAAACCCCACTGAAGCAAGCTTAAGCAAAAAATGGAGACTTTATTATCAACATACAGTGAGGAGTCCTAGAGGCCAAGGGCAAAATGCAGCTGGTCCTCTGGAAGGAAGATAGGAACCCAAGTAGTATTCCCTCACTTTTCTCTGCTTCTTTCCCCATATTTGTTTTCTTCCTCTTTTTCAGTAGACTAGCTTTTTTTAGCCCCTGCTTCCCAGGCAACCTGACAGTCTCTCTACAGCTCCCAGGGTCACAGTTAAAAGTCCCGTCTCCATTCCAATTCCACATTCTGGATTCACCTAGTTTGGTATCACGTGCTCTTTGTCCAGTCAGCTATGATCATAGGGTCAGGTCATGTTTTACCAACATAGCTGTGAATTGAGGGTCATTGTGAACTTTTCAGATGTCACATCTCTCTCACTGGTCTTGCTTTCCACTCCAGCTAGACTGGCTGAAGTCATGGTCAGTACTGACCTCACACTGTCAGCTGCTTCTTTCCAATCTGACTGACTGGAAAGTCTGCACTGTGTATTCTGCTCTTCTTGGAGGGAGGCCTTTTGTGTATAGTCTGTGGTTTTGGAAGAAGAGGAATCACCATTTGCACAGGGACTCTAGAAAGACTGCCTCACCAAAAAAAAAAAAAAAAATACTCCTTTTTGCTATGGTTTTTCCCGCTTTCCCCTTTGCATATATTTGACAGAACTGTTTCTCTGTGCACATCAAAGGCTGTTTGCATCTGGAGAAAAACCCAACACCACTTTTTAAATCGTCTTGTTTTCCTCCCCTACCATCCTCCCAAAATGTAGGTTAGGCAAGGTCCTATTCTTACAGACACATATGAGACAGTTTCTTGTCGCCAATATGCTTGAAATCAGTGTATTTCTTGGTCACTGCCCCCTTTTTAATATGAGGAATATGTAGAACCTTGTCAGCTTCATAGATTCTGTAAGTACTCTGCAGGTTCTAATGATGTATAAGAGCTTCACTTCTACAGTAATTTTCTGTTTTTGAAATTGAGTTTACGATGTGGTATTTAATGTTTGTAGCTTAGTGATGAGTTCATTGTGTCTAGTTTTCTAATAACATTTTATCTACATATTTATCCACAGACTGAACTAAAACTTCATTAAACCTTACAGTTGTGTGAATCCTTTTCTTTTTCATAATTACATGAAAAAAAGTTCCAAGTCAGACAGTAATACTGCATATTACCCAATAAATTAAAAACTAGACTTTTGCTACTTTAAACTTGACTTTACAAGCTTCTTGTAATTCTAAAGCACATGGACTTGATAGGCAAAAGTTACGATATTAGCACATTGTGACACTACAGAAAGAGAATCCTTCTGAGAGTTATTTGCAATCTAATAGGATTTGCCTCTTCCATGCACAGCTTAAAAAGAATAAAAGGAAGTGTTCTTGGGTGTTTCTTTTCAGCTGTGTTGGGCGGTTTACTTATAGCTGCACATATGTTCCCAGAATCCTGAGCCTTTTTATTTTATAAGTACCTCCTGCCCACTGGCAGCTGTACTGATGTGCCCCAGAAGGCTTTGCTCCTGTCCATCATCTTTAGGAATGTTGCTCAAAACCAGATATGAGAATCATTGTTGTTGAAATGCAGAAAATAAAAGGAAAAAAAAAAAAAGGTCTTGGGGGCCTTGGTGAAGTAAGAGGCAGAGCCAAACTCTTAGGAAATAAAGGAAAGGAAAAAGTCCCCACAGTGCTTTGTGAAGTTCTGTGTACCCAGTGGACACAGCAGTAAATGTGTTTAAATGATGGGTAACAGCGCTGGATCTACTATTAAGTGTTTTGCATCCAGAAGCCATTGCCTCCTTTTTTGGACAATAAGAGAAAATCTAAAATAGAGTATTCCCTGAATATACTTTTAATCATACTGTCTTCAGAGTGTTTTAAAAGTATTTAAACAAAAAGATCTAGGAATATATTGAAAAAGCTCTGCTTCATAATTTTGAGGTTAACTCAGTGATACAAATAAAAGAACCTGGGCTAGGTGCTGTGAAAGATACAAAGGTGGGTAAGGAAGAACCTGTGAAGTTCCACAGCAAACATCAGAGAATGTGCCTTTTATACAAGAAAGAGTTTGCATCTTACTGGGGATATCAGGAAAAGGCTTCATGGAAGAAATGGCAGTTGAGGGGATCCATGCAGGATGAGTAGGATTTCAGCAAAAAAAGTGATGGGAAAGGGTATATGAAAAAAAGTCAATACAAGCAAAAGTTCAGAATCGACTAAGAGAAGGCAGAACATATGAGGAATGGCAAATAATCTGGTCTGACTAGCAGGTTATACAAGTACGGGATTAGTGGAAGACTAACAAGCTGCAGACATGGCTTATTAGTCTGTGGTCATTACATGGAGGGAAAAGGGAAGATAACACATTTAATGAGTACCTAGTGTATACCAGGATCAAGCTCCTCATTTTTTATGTCATATCTATCCTTGCTATGACCCTGTATAGTAGGTACTAGTATCTCCACTTTAGAGCTAAGGTAGCTCAATTTCTGAGAAGTTAGATAATTTTCCCAAGGTCACACAGCAAGTAAGGGGGGAAAAGCAGATTCAAACCTAGGTTTATATTAATTCTTTAATCTTTCTTCTATGTTGTACTTTTAGAGTATGGAGTTTATATTTCATTAGATAGGCATTGGAGAACCATTGGTAGTCTAAGACGTTAGGTAAATTAATCTAGTAGCCTGGTAGAGAGTGGAATGGAGTAAGAAGAGACCAGAAATGAGAAGACTGTTGGGGCTGTGATGGTCTCTTAGAGGAGATGACAAAGGCTGCAATCCAGATGGTAGCAAGGGGGATAGAGAGAAAGAAAGAAATGCAGGGGACATTGTGGAGAAAAAATCTATAGCTCTTGACAACTAATATGGTAATTTACTGGAAAGGAGCAAGAGAAGTCAAAGAAAAGACTGCTGGATTTAAGTTCAGTGGGAAATATAGTAATATATTACACATATTAATATAATACTATAGTAATACCATTTACAGAATGTTGGAAATAAGGAGTGCCTGCTATATCAGGCACTTTACACAGATTATGCCTAATCCTGAAATCAACTCTACAGAATTGAACGTGGTCATCCCTTATTACAAATAAGAAAGCTCAGGATCTGAGACGTTCAGTGTTTTGTCATGGGCCTCCCTGAAAAGGGCTTGAATGCACATGTGTTTTAACGTACAACTTCAGGAAGTTTACAGATCCCTGTAAGCCATGTATGAATCTTTGGTCAAGAATCCCAACAACACAATAAACATCACTGGCACCACCGAGGTCTCAGGATTAGGTTCAGATATGAGAAACCAAAAATACAAATAACAATAGCTTAAACAAAACAAAAGTTTATTTCCCTCTCACTCATAAGAACAGTCTGAAGCTGGGCAGTCTAGAACTCTAAGGTGACTCTACAAAGTTGTGAGAGCCCAAGCATTTTCCATCTTGCTGCTGTATTGTTCCCGGCAACTTGGTTTTCCTCCATGGTCGAAGATAGCTGCACAAGCTTCAAACATCTTGTCCCCATTTGTCTTAGGCTGGGTTCTCTATAGGAGCAAAACTGGGAAGTATGTATATGGAGCCCTGGTGGCACAGTGGTTAAGAGCTATGGCTACCAACCAAAAGATTGACAGTTCAGATCCACCAGCTGCTGCTTGGAAGCCCTGTGGGGCAGTTCTACTCTGTCCTATAGGGTCACCATAAGTCAGAATCAAATTGACAGCAATGAGTAACAGTTTATATATATATATATGAGAGAGAGGGAGATTTATTTTAAGGAAATGGCTCATGTAGTGGTGTAGGCTGGCAAGTGCCAAATCCGCCAGTGAGATGTCAGGCTGGAGGCTTCTAGGAATTGGCATACACAGATGTGGAGGCGGACAACTCCCAGATTCGTGGGTCAGACGGCAGGCTGGAGGCTTCTCCTGACTCACGTCGCTGCAGGGGCTGACAAACCCAAAACTGGCAGATCAGACGGCAGGCTGCTGGCTTACATCCCAAGAACTGGAGGTCAGAGGATGATGAGTCAGATGCAGGATCCAAAGACAGCGAGCTTTGCCAGAACATCTGTATATATTGGATGCAGGCCACACCCCCAACGCAACTCCCCTTTCAACTGATTGACTGCTCACCTCAGATCACAAAATGGAGAATGATTATATAATATCTGTCAAACCACTGAGAATCGTGGCCTACCCAAGCTGACGCATAACCTTAACCGTCATACCATTCCAGCTATAGGAAGAGGAAAGGACCAAAAAAGAGCACACCTCCTCACTGTAAGGATATTTCTTAGAAACCACACCCGACACTGCTCTACTGCCTGCATTCCAGAGTCCAGGAATGAGTCACATAGCCACACCTGGGCAGCTGTTTAAAAATTAGGGACTCATTTGCTAAAGAAGAAGGGACGAAGAAATATCAGGAGACCCCAGCAGTCCCGGTTAGCATCACAGCTGTAACTGCTGAGAAACTATGTCCACAGTCTTTGCTATGGTTGCCAGCCCTGTGCCCTGCTTGTGCTGCCTACCTACTTATGAAATCCATCACTTAATCGATGGTACAGTAAGAATACTAGTTTTCCAGTTCATTAATGAAAGCTCTGCTGAGGCAGAATTTGTAGACGACACTTAGGGAACGAAGGAGATTTTTTAAATAAAAAAATAATAAGTAGTTTGAAATGCTAGCATTCTTTGCCCTACAAAAAAGTAGGAGGTGGGGAAGGAATCTGTCAATAAGATGTGCTTTTAACATAAATGGAAAACATTTGCAAACTGGAAGAACACTGAGGTCATTTTTGTCCCATCACTTTATTTGGTGGTAGAAATTTTATTAGCCTATTGCTCTTTTCGTATTAAATATTCTCACATTAATAGGGGTAAAGGGGAGCATTTCTTTCTGGAAATGAAGAACTTTGCTTAGCGATCAGAATGTGTTTGATGTTTATTGCTCAGTATTAAAAGTGTTTGGGATATAACAATATGAAAGGATACTAAATTTGAATCAATGGCCCGTGAGCATTTTTTTATTAATTATTCTCCCCAAATACCAGTATTTGCCTCCTATGGGATTCGCATTAAAAGCCATTATTCATAAAGTATAGATTATTTTGTGAAGGCTACGTTGTGAAGAAAGCAGTAAATAGAGAAGAGGGAAGTACAGAGAGGCAATAGAGCCCAGTTGTTAAGAGCATAGATTCTTAATCGAAACTCTCTGGGTTCAATTCCAGGGTCTGCAGCGTGACCTCAGGCAATTTACTTCGGTTCCCTCATCTGTAAATTAAGGATAATAACTCATACCTCATTTGACTTGATGTAAAGAGTAAATGGATTGCTGGATGTAAAAAGCATTTAAAATGTAGTTAAAAACCAAACCGATCGCTGCCAAGTTGATTCCAACTCATAGAGACTGTATAAGACAGAGTAGAACGGTCTTCCAAGGCTGTAAATCTTTATGGAAGCAGACTGCCACATCTTTCTCCCCAAGGTTGGCTGGTGGGTTTGAACCACCTACCTTTCATTTAGCAGCCGAGCACTTTAACCACTGTACCACCAGGGCACCTTAGAACACAGTACTGTATAAATGTTAGGAATTACAATGTCCCCTAAATGGCTTATAATGTGCCATATCTCCAGGTGCCAGTTTGCCTCTTGTTCAGCCCTTGATTCTGAGTGTTGGAGGGAAACTGGGTTTTGATTGCAAACTACAAATTCCTTATCCCTTTGCCCATTCTTTTCATAAAGTGATTGGTCTGAAAAATTCATTTTTATCATATATTTTCAAGCATGTATATCTTCCAATTTTTTATTCAACTCCTAGTTAAAAAGAAAAATGTTAAGCTTGAGAACTTTACATATTTTATAGCAACATCTTCAAATGCTACATCAAAGTTAGGGATCTTGGTTCTCTTACACTGTTAGCACTTTTTAAAACAGCTTTATTGTGATAGTCACATATTATACAATTCACCCATTTAAAGCATACAGTTCAATGCTTTTTAGTATATTCACAGAGTTGTGCAACCATCACCTCAATCCGTTTTAGAACATTTTTATCATCTCAAAAAGAAACCCAGTACCATTTAGCTATCACCCACCAGCCACCCTTCCCAACCCATCCCCCAGCAACTACTAAGTCTACTTTCTGCCCTATTTGCCTATTCTGGACAGTCATAGAAATGGAATCATATAATAATGTGGTCTTTGGTGACTGGCTTCTTTTACTTAGCATAATGTTTTCAAGGTTCATCCATACTATATCATGGATCAGTATTTCATTCTTTTTTGTTGCTAAATATTTCATTGTATGGATATACCACAAATTTTATTTATCCATTCATCAGTTGATGGACATTTGGATGTTAGCTCTTTTGGAATCATGTGTTTCATTTTGTCTCTGTTCTGTCCTTCAGATTTGAGGGACAGGACTAAAAGGTGATGGCAATGATTAATAATATTTACAATGTGCTCTTATGTATGTTACCTCAAAGCATTTACAACCTTAAGTTTTTGTGAAACAAATATGTAGGCAACCACCAGCCAGCATAGTAGAGTAAATGTCTTATAATAGAAGTGCAGAGGAGGAATGTAATATAGTAAGAGATGATCTTAGAAAAGTAGGATTAAAGCCAGATAGTGGAGTGTTTTAAATGTTATATTGAGACATTTGAGCTTTATTCTGTAAGCGTTTTATTCTGTGAGAGTAAATTGAGGGTGATTATTCGTTGAGCTGAGCAATGACTATGGCCAATTACAGAGCAAAGAATGAATGAAGGAGACTGTAGATAAGATGTGTGGAGACCTATTCAGACCACATTGCAATTACTCAGCTAAGCAACAATAAGAATGACAGTTGGATTGGGAAGAAGGAAATGAATGTAAGAGAGAGAGATATCTAGAGATAAAATAAACAGCTTCAATGCTGGATGTGGTCTGGCCTAGGTGAATGGATGGATGGAACACCATTACTGGGGATTAGGAATGTCGGAAGAAAATTGGAACAGACAGGGGTATGGAGATAATAAGTTATGCATTGAACACTTAGGTTTTGGAGGAATAATCATGATGAAATGCCTACCACAAATTTGGAAATGTGGACTAACAATTCAGAGAAGGGTCCACATTATTTAAGAAACGGTTTGGGGAGTCATTCTCATAGAAGTAAAAACTGAAGCCATGAAAGTAAAATAGAGAGAAATCATAAAGAGAGTCAAGGAGTTCAAAGCTAAGAGAACTGAGAATAGAACCATGAGGAATCTCACTACATCCAGGAAATAAATAATAGATTAGGAATTATAGCGAACCAAATAGTGTCCTTCCAAAATTCATTTCTACCCGAAACCTCAGAATATGACCTAATTTGGAAATAGGGACTTTGCAGATGTAATTAAGATGAGGTCATACTGGATTAAATCCAATGACTGGTGTCCTTATAAGAAGAGGAGTAGACACACAGAGACACACAGGGAAGAAGGCCCTGTGAAGATGGAGGCACAGATTGGAGTGATGCAGCTACAAGTGAAGGAATACCAAGGGTTGCAGGAGCTCCCAGAAGGTAGGAACAGGCAAGGAAGTTTCCTTCCCTCGAGCCTTCAGAGGGAGCATGGCCCTACCAACATTTTTATTTTAGACTTCTAGCCCCCAGAACCGTGGGAGAATAAATTTCTGTTGTTTTAAGCCATGAAGTTCCTGGTAATTTGTTATGTCTGCCCTAGGAAACTAATATAGGAATCAGCAAAGGAGTGGTCAGAGAGGAATGTCTAGGAGAGTTACAGTATTAAAGAGGCTCAGGCATAGTAAAAATTTCAGAAAGCTTGGGGAGATCAGTAGCATCATATTTACAAGCAGACAGAATGCATCATAGACTGGGAAAAAAAGAGCTCTGAATTTGAAGACTTTGAGGTTACTGTTGACTTGGAGAGAGCAGTTTTAGTCTCTAGTGTGTCATGGTGAGGCATTTCCTTACAGTTGCCCATCTCCCTTTTTTATTCTGTGCTCAGGTCACGTTGGGCTTGTTTACTTGTTTGACATCTTCAGTAGACTAAAAATTCCATGAAGATAACGGTCCTGTCCCTTGTTCACCAGTGTTTCCCTGTTTTCTAGAGACTGAAACATAGTAGGTCTTTATGGAAGGGATTAAAGGATGGAGTGAAGAAGAATTAGAAAGGAAGTTAGGAATTTAGTTTGCACTTGAATTCTACTTGGAGGGGACATGGAGGGGGCTGTTGGTAGGAGGTTTTGTAAGTAAAGAGTTGAATAATAAGAATCACTCCCATAGAGATAGGAGAAATTAGGAGCAAGAAGTTAGTTAAAAAAAAAAAAGAAAAATCATTAGATGACAAGGTCTAAATGAGGGTTTGGGCTATATCTGTATGATGTTGTATAGTAGCCAACAAACTTTGACAAGTGGTAGTATACTAAAGGCAAAAAACAACCCTGGAAAAAGACCCTAAGGTTTTATGACTGGAAGAGATAATATTTTGTTTTGTTATGTTTTGTTTTTCCCATTTATTGTTTTCCTATTAAGTGTCAGCTGTTGTGCTCAGAGCTTTTCGTAATTATCTCACTTAATTCTCACAACACTACAAAAACTGTTAATTTTTCACATTTTACATATGAGGAAACTAAGGCTCAGAGAGGTTAAATGACTTTCCCAAGGTCGTACCACTAGTAATAAATAGCAAAGCTAGGATTTTACTTCAGGCATTCTAATTCCAGAACTTGCATTCTTAACTACAGGGATGGATATATACATATGGATTGATGAATAAAATCTATGTCATATTGAATTTGAGATGCTTGGTGGTATACTATTGAAGATATCCTGCCTGAAACACACTTTCATGATCAGTGTTTCTTAACTTTTGCCAGTTCATGAGTAGCAGCCTTCCTCAAGTACAAAGTTTTTTATGAAATCACCTCTTGTTTTCCATCCAAATTCTATATTCAACTCTATAAGGCATATTTATTAGTTTTACTATTATAAAAATAGTGTTCTGATTTCTATCTCATTATGTGCACTATTAGTGAGAGAGATCCTCTTGCATTTTGTAAAATTAATCTAAAACGAAAGCATGTACCAGAGAGTTTCTCATTTCTATCTTGCTGTCACAATATTTTGAAAACCTAGACTTACATAAATAAGTAACTACAGATGGCAACCATTTTTTTCACTGCTTGTTCAGCCACAAAGTGGTGAATCACTGAGTAGAGATACTCAGTATGCTGCCAAAGGAGCCAAATACTATGTTGTTGTTAGGCTACTATTGGAAGGAATTTTGATAAGTGTGTTTTCTTGCTAAGAATTCTCATGTATCGTATATTGGACTGGTATGGTCACTTATCCAACATAATTCAGGAGATAGCCTCTTGTAACTGTCTCAAGGAAATACTCATCAAAGGTCATTTTCAGTGAAGAGATGATTGATGCAGTTGTGCTTTATTTTTGTGAGTCTCACTGCATATAAGCTGAACCAGGATTCTCAAAGGACTCGTTATCACTAAAACCAGCTCTCTTAACACAGCTCTCAAACATTATTTTACTGCAGTGATCTTGAAATATACATAAATTACATTCACAGTTTTATCTTACATTTGTTGATTGAAAAATATTTATCCTTGGAGAAATATTTGCTACATAAGGCAACTTAGAATGGTTCTTTAAAAACAAATGATTTAATTAATCTTACCCATACTTTTGCCCTTTATCATGACATTTTTTTTTTCCTCCATGAGGAAAAGTCAGTTCAACCCCGAATTCCAAACACTGGCCAACATCATGTTCTCTAGCTAAATCACGGTGTATCTGTATTATACAGCAATATTTCATAGTTGCTTTCTATTTCATTAAAAATTTATCCAAAAAGTTGAGTATTCAAATTACTGAAATTTTTTATCTTTTTTAAAACACTTTTGAACACATTAAGAAAATTCAGAGTTAAAGCTTTAACATAAGCTATTCTTGCTGATTGTTGTAGTGCATTTTAGTAGATTCAGAATGAAAAATGTTCTCGGAGAATCAACTTTCTAACAGTTTACCCTGTTGTAGATTTGACTTCATCAGTACTCACAACTCTACATTTTTTCCAGGCAATAAATACCTTGCTCTCTTTAAAATGTACATACCGTGTTGAAAATGTTCATCAGGTTTTTTTATCATCAAGTATACTACGTGCATTTATAAATACCATCGTTATTACTATAGTCAACATGTTGTTAGCTGCCATAAAGTTGGCCCCTGACTCATGACAGCCCTATGCACAACAGAAGGAAATGCTGTGGTCCTGAGTTATCCCCTTGATTGGTTGGGTATTGCACCATTAACAATCCATAGGGTTTTCATTATCTGATTTTCAGAAGCAGATTGCCAAGCCTTTCTTCCTAGTTTGTCTTAATCTGGAAGCTACACTGAAAGCTGTTCAGCATCATGGCAACACACAACCCACCACTGAGGTTGGTGGCTGCGCATGAGGTGCTTTCGTCGGGAGTTGAACCTGGGTCTCCTGCATGGAAGGCAAGAATTCTACCACAGAACCACCAATATCCCTATAGTCAACAGCATCTGTAGCATTTTTATCACTATCAGTAAAGCAATGTTAATGTCATAAGCTAGGTACTTCCTTTGCCCCATTTCTGGACTATTGAAGCTCAGCAAATAATTTATTTCAGTGTTAAATATCCCTTTAATGGACTAAAAATTTAAGGTATAAGGAGTTCATTTTATAGAAAGACATGATTTCCACCAAATTACATTTTTTTATAAAATGAAAAGCTTTATTACAAAGCATTTTCTGATAGTAAGGCATGCTAAGCACTCCAGTGTTGATGAGAGAAATCTTGAAATCTTCTCTGCAAGTCTTTAAACATCATTTGTCTTCATGGTTTGGAGTTAGTCTTGTCCAGAACAGCAAGTTGATGTCTATATATGACCTCCCAAAGTCCTTTCCAGTCCTGTGATTCTCAAACTAATGAATTCAAACAGAAAAGGATTATTGGGCCAGAACTGGGAGTATCTTCAGAGCCAGAATGTAGGAAAAGTTACAAAATACAGATGTCTGTCAGGGATGAGATCCAAAGGGAGAAACACGCCAGAAGTTAGAAATAGATATGTTATTGTACCACAGAAAAAGAAAAAAAGGTTTTGAATTTGGCTTTTAGCCAGAAGAATTTTCTTCAAATACTCAGATCAAACTATTAAGCCATAATATCCAGTTGAGATACAATGAAGTCCTGTGGTTGAGGATATATAGTTGCAAAAAATCGTATTTCAGTACATTCAAGGGAATGCAGACCTGCTCTCAGTTCTTCAGACCTGTGCCAGATGTCTCTTTTAAAGAATCTATAATTCTGTATTTTTCATTCAGGAGTAAAAACATTCTGATGCTGTTTGGAGTAGTCAGTTTTTACATAACCAGAATTATAAATGAAAATCGAAACCCTTAAAGGATTTTATAATTATGTAAGATATGAAAGAAATGCTTATACTTTTTATCCTAAAAGTGAGCCATTATTTTATTTATTTATTTATTTTGAGAAAAAGTCTCCAAAATGAATGTCAGTAATTTCAGTTATTTACTGGATTTTTAAGAATTGGTTATATTAGGCAAAATTTGTTCTTTGTGGTCTTTATCAAGACTGATGTGTTCTAAGAATACTTTTTTTCCCTTGGGCAGCAAGGTCAGGGAAAGAGGATCAGAGTGGGGAACACCCAAGAAGGTGCCTGATCATTCTCTATTAATGTCAGAACTAGTCTATGGGCTCTACTGATTTGGAGGTGTTTTTGACCCCTGTCCATTCTATTTGTTAGTTTTCTATTGTACATTTTTATTTTTTTCCTTTCCATGAGTCTTAAAAATTTGCCACCTAAAGTCTGTGCTTTGCCCCAAAACAGCAGATTAGGTGTCTGTGACTTTTATTCTAGCCTATAATCTGTTGTAAATTTAACTAAAACTCATCTTTTCCACATTACATTCTTTCTACATGATGATTTGTTTAGTAGGACATAGGTCACCACCAAATAATGGTGGTCAGTACAGCCGGAAATTCGATCTGCAACATCATGAAGAAAGAGCCAGTTATTCCAGCCCAGAAAATCTGCTTCTCTGTAGATTTTCTAAGAAATGATTTTGCAAGACTTAGACAATTATAGGTATTGATGAGAGCCTTCTTTGTTCCCTTAGCTACCTGAAACCTAAAAATAAATGAACAGAGCTGTGGTATGATATTTTCCATTGGAATGTAAACAGACATTTTTTCTAACACTTTGTGTTAATGGTAAATCAGGGAAAGATAAAGTTAAGAGTGATTGGCACTAAACTACTGTAAATTGTTATTTAAAGCAAATTTGACGTGACAGACAATAGGAGAAGAATCATGATCAGTGTCAAAGACATTCATGTTCTCTTGTAATGGCATATATCTTATATTTCTGGCTACTTCCCTTTTCTTTTGCATTGTACTTTGGGGCTACAATGTTGAGATGATTATTTAAGAATATCTCTTGGGAAACTATACAGTTTATTCATGTTTGCTTTATCATATTTCAGAAACAAATACCTTGAATTTTTGTTGTTGTTGTTATAAACAAAATTTCTTGCATATGTAATGGGAAAATTTAATGTTTCTTGATTTTTTAAGTTTATATTCAAATATATCTTATACATTTTTAAACAGATACTTCACAATGGTTTGTGCCAGTTTGTCAGTTTTTGTCAATTCAACTTATGTATGCTCGAAATGTGACAGTTCACATTTAGTTTAATGGCATATATTTTGTATTCATTCGTGATATAATCTTTCCAAGGTAAAGAAAGCCTTAAGTATAACCCTGAAAATACCAAGCATGTCTAATATATGTGTGAAATTACGTTATTTCGTATGTTCATTTCTTGATCCTTCTTCCAGGAGGCCTTCCCTGATATCCTTTATCTCCACTCAGACTAGGAAAGTTGCTGCTCTTTAGAACAGCCATATTAACCTGCTGTTATTTGTATTACTGATTCCCTTCTTGGCTTTGGGCTTCTTGAAGACAGTGTTTGTATGCTATTTATCAGTGATATCCAATACCTAACATAGTGCTTAGTAGGTACTGAGTGTGATTGAGTGAAAGCTTAAAATGAAATAGAATAAGGTTAGCTTAGTGCATTGAAACTGTCTCCTGAAAGTAATTATCAAAGGAAACCCCTGTCTGTATATTTATTGTAGTCTGGATTTCTTCTCAATTATTGAGGGTTCCCTTATCTGTACTATAGTTCTCTTTCTTATCATCAAGGATTGTTAAAAGGCTATTATCAGTGATTACTGTATTTTTTTTTTTTAGTTTTAAAAATAATCATATAACAAATTATTGCAGTGTAAGTATTTGGTGTATGAGTACTTGCTTATTTGTCAGATTGCATATATTTAAACCTTACCACAATCGGGTAACTAAAGTTCTATTCTCCAGAATACACCACATCTTAGGCCACAGAGCAATCCTCAACAAGATCCAAAATGTTGAGATAATTCAAAGTATCTTCTCTGACCACAATGCCATCAAGGTAGAAATTAACAATAGAAAGAGCAAGGAAAAAATTCAATTACGTGGAAACTGAATAAGACCCTGCTGACACATCACTGGGTAATAGAAGAAATAAGAGATGGAATCAAAAAACTCCTAGATTCAAATGAGAATGAAAACACATCATACCAAAACCTTTGGGAGACAGCAAAGGCAGTCCTAAGAGGACAATTTATAGCAATAGATGCACATATCAAAAAAGAAGAAAGGGAAGAAATCAAAACATTAACTACAGAACTCAAACAAATAGAAAGAGAACAGCAAAAAGAGCCCACGATCACCGGAAGAAAGGAAATAGTAAAGATCAGAGCAGAAATCAATAAAATAGAGAACAGAAAAACAATAGAAAGAATCAACGAAAAAACCAGAAGTTGGTCCTTTGAAAGAATCAACAAAATCGATAAACCACTGGCCAGACTGACAAAAGAAAACCAGGAGAGGACACAAATAACCCAAATAAGAAATGAAATGGGGGACATTACAACAGACCCAACTGAAATAAAAAGGATTATCACAGAATATTATGAAAAACTATACTCCAACAAATTTGAAAACCTAGAGGAAATGGATAAATTTCTAGAAACACACGGCCTACCCAAACTACAACAAAGTGATGTTGAAAATCTGAACAGACCCATAACAAGAGAAGAGATTGAAAAAGTAATTAAAAAACTCCCAACCAAAAAAAGCCCCGGCCCAGATGGCTTCACTGGAGAATTCTACAAAACATTTACAGAAGAGCTTGTACCAGTACTACTCAAGCTATTTCACAGCACAGAAAAGGAAGCAACACCTCCAAATTCATTCTATGAAGCCAGCATAATACTGATACCAAAACCAGGCAAAGACATCACAAAAAAAGAAAATTACAGACCAATATCTCTCATGAATATAGATGCAAAAATTCTTAACAAAATTCTATCCAGTAGAATTCAGCATCATATCAAAAAAATAATACACCACGACCAAGTAGGATTCATACCAGGTATGCAAGGATGGTTCAACATTAAAAAATCAGTCAACTTAATCCACCACATAAATAAAAGGAAAGGAAAGAATCACATGATCATCTCAGCTGATGCAGAAAAGGCATTTGACAAAGTCCAACACGCATTCCTGATAAAAACTCTCAGTAAAATAGGTATAGAAGCGAAATTTCTCAACATAATAAAGCGCATCTATGCAAAACCAACAGCCAATATCATTCTTAATGGAGAGAGGCTGAAAACATTCCCCTTGAAAACAGGAACAAGACAAGGATGCCCTTTATCACCACTCCTATTTAACATTGTGCTGGAAGTTCTAGCTAGAGCAATAAGGCAAGAAAAAGAAATAAAGGGCATCCAAATTGGTAATGAAGAAGTTAAACTGTCCCTGTTTGCAGATGATATGATACTATACATAGAAAACCCTAAAGACTCCGTGAGAAATCTACTGGAAAGATTCAGCAGAGTAGCAGGATAGACATTCAAAAATCAGTTGGATTCCTATACACCAACAATGAGAACAATGAAAAGGAAATCAGGAAAACAATACCATTTTCAATAGCCCCTAAAAAGATAAAATACTTAGGAATAAATCTGACCAGGGTTGTAGAAGACCTATACAAAGAAAACTACAAAACACTACTGCATGAAACCCAAAGGGATCTACATAAATGGAAAAACATACCATGCTCATGGATAGGCAGACTCAACATTGTGAAAATGACAATTCTACCCAAAGCAATTTACAAATACAACGCAATCCCAATCCAGATACAACATTCTTCAAAGAGATGGAAAAACTGATCATTAACTTTATATGGAAAGGGAAGAAGCCCCGAATAAGTAAAGCACTACTGAAGAAGAAGAATAAAGTTGGAGGACTCACACTACCTGACTTCAGAACCTGCTATACAGCTACAGTAGTCAAAACAGCCTGGTACTGGTACAACGACAGATGCATTGACCAATGGAACAGAATTGAGAACCCAGATGTAAATCCATCCACCTACGGTCACCTGATCTTCGACAAGGGCCCAAAGCCCATCAAAGGGGGAAAAGACAGTCTTTTTAACAAATGGTGCTGGCAAAACTGGATATCCGTCTGTGAAAAAATGAAACAGGACCCATACCTCATGCCGTATACAAAAACTACTTCAAAATGGATCAAAGACCTGAATATAAAGCCTAAAACTATAAAGTCCATAGAAGAAAAAATAGGACGAACACTACAGGCCTTAATACACGGCATTAACAGAATACATACCATAGTCATCAACACACAAACCCCAATAGATAAGCTAGATAACTGGGATCTTCTAAAAATCAAACACCTATGCTCTTCAAAAGACTTCCCCAAAAGAGTAAAAAGAGAAACTACAGACTGGGAAAAAATTTTGGACACAACAAGTCAGACAAAGGTCTAATCTCCATAATCTACAAGAAAATCCAACACCTCTACAACAAAAAGACAATCCTATTAAAAAATAAGTAAAGGAAATGAACAGACACTTCACCAAAGAAGACATTCAGATGGCCAACAGACACATGAGGAAATGCTCGTGATCAATAGCCATTAGAGAAATGCAAATTAAAACCACAATGAGATACCATCTCACCCCGGCATTACTGGCACGAATCAAAAACACTGGAAATAACAAATGTTGGAGGGGCTGCGGGGAGATCGGAACTCTTATGCACTGCTGGTGGGAATGCAAAATGATACAACCATTTTGGAAAATGATATGGCGCTTCCTCAGAAAGCTAGAAACAGACATACCATTCGATCCAGCAATCCCACTCCTAGGAATATATCCTAGAGAAATAAGAGTCGTCACTCGAATAGACATATGCACACCTATGTTCATGGCAGCGTTGTTCACAATAGCAAAACAATGGAAACAACCTAGATGCCCATCAACAGATGAATGGATAAACCAACTATGGTACATACACACAATGGAGTACTACGCAACGAGAAAGAACAACAATGAATCTGTGAAGCATCTCATAACATGGACGAAACTGGAGGACATTATGCTGAGTGAAATAAGTCAATCACAAAAGGACAAATATTGTATGAGACCTCTATCGTAAAAACCCATGAAAAAGTTCGCACACAAAATGTAACAATCTTTGTTGGTTACCAGGGATGGGAGGGGTGGGGGGGAAATACTAAATAGGCAATAGATAAGTGGTATCTTGGGTGAAGGGTGAGACAGTACACAATACAGGGGAAACTAGCACAACTTGTACAAGGAAAGGTCATGGAAGCCCCATAGACACATCCAGACTCCCTGAGGGACTGAATTGCTGGGTGGAGAGCTGTGGGGACCATGGTCTTGGGGAACATCTAGCTCAGCTGGCATAGCACAGTTTATAAAGACAGTGTTCTACATTCAACCTTGGTGAGTAGTGTCTGGGGTCTTAAAAGCCTGTAAGCGGCCATTTAAGATACTCCACAGGTCTCATCCCTTCGGGAGCAAGGGAGAATGAAGAGAACACGGTACAAGGAAAAGATTAGTCTGAAGGACTAATGGTCCGCAGCTACCAAGGCCTCCACCGGACTGAGTCTAGTACAGCTAGATGGTGCCTGGCTACCACCACTGACTGCTGTGACCAGCATCACAACCGAGGGTTCTGGACAGAGCTGGAGAAGGATGTAGAACATAATTCTAACTCACAAAAAAAGAGACCAGATTTACTGGCCTAAAGAGACTGGAGAAACCCCGAGAGTATGACCCCCAGACGCCCCTTTAGCTCAATGGTAAATATGTCTCCAAGGTTCACCGTTTAGCCTGGGAGTGGACGGCCCCATAAAACCAAATGAGACTAACGAGGTACAGTAGTCCAGTGACAAGGGCCAGAAGGCAGAAGGGGACAAGGAAGCTAGTGATAGGGAACCCAAGGTTGAGTAAGGATATTGCTGATGTGTTGTGAGATTGTTAACCATCGTCATAGAGCAACATTTGTAGTAACTGTTAAATGACAAACTATTTTGTTCTGTAAGCCTTCATCTTAAGTGAGAATAACAGCACAATTGGAAGAGCATAGTCAATGTCACTGAACTGTGCATGTAGAAATTTTTGAAATGGTGTGTCTTTGGCTATGTGTATTTTCACCAAAAAAAAAAAAGGTTGAGATGTTAGAGGGTTGACATGTTGTGGGTTTGTTAACCAATGTCATAAAACAACATGTGTACTACTGTTTCATGAGAAACTATTTGTTCTGTGAGCCTTCACCTGAAGTACAATATATATATATATATATATAAGAAAATAAAAATCACTCACAATCTCTTTAGCCAGAAAAAAAAATAATAATAATCATATAGAACATTATTGCAGTGTAAGTATTTGGTGTATGAGCATTTGCTTATTTGTCAGATTGCGTATATTTAAACCTTACCACAATCAGGTAACTAAAGTGTAAGAGTCAAAATGATAAAATGAAGGAGATTCTTGGTTCTAGAATCCAAGCATCCTAAATTCAAATCTCAGCTCTATAACTTAAATTGTCAGTGAGACCCTTGAAAAGTTGTTTAATCCTTTTTAGCTTTATTTTCCTCATCTGTAAAGTAGATGTACTCTTACTAACTTATGGATTTACTATTAAGATGGAATAAAATAGTATTATGTAAATCTTGGCACATGGTAGGTACTTTAAAATTTTAGCATTCTTCCTAAAATATAAACTTGGAAAAGCAAATCCTGTATTTCTTTATCATTTTAGAGTTGAAAACAGCTAGAAGAATCATATCCCAACCTCCTAATTATTTTATGGATAAGGAAACTGAGGCTCAGATTGGTTAAGTGACTTTAAATCAATGTCACAAAACTAGTTAGCAACTCAATTTAGATTAGAATGAAGCTCTCCCTAAGTCCCAATTAGTATTCTTTCTACTACAAGTACATCTGATTGTGTTTGATATGAGTAAAATACCTGAACAGTTGAAGATGAGAATAGAACATAGCATGAGTTTAGGTTTATGGTCTCATTAAAAGAGACCGTGAAATAGTAATGTTTACCCTGCTCTAAGTTAGTTTTGACTCAGAAATTCTTAAGATATTTTTATTATTTCTCTTTAAGGAAAAATATTATCTTGAAGGATTTCATATTACACACCTGTATTTGCTTGAAACCTGGTAGCTTGATAAATTGATTAGATAACTGGGTCATATGTTAAGTTTTTTAAAAACCAACCCAAACACGATCCTAATAAAAGAATGTTACATATTTCCTTTTAAAGGCTAAAAAGTATTTCTCAGGGCTCTTAAATTACCATATCCTGATACCAAGGGAAAATAAAATCTGGACTTAGAGTCTTGTTTGTACTTAGAGGGTTTTCCGGACAGGAAGGCAGTCTTGATGCAATGCATTAAGCCACAATACCAGTGGGGCATTACAGGTGAAAAATCTGCAGCTGTACCCCTTCACCACAATGTATTACAACTGTATGCTGGAATATTTCCTGTACAGAAATAGGGTTCGGTTAACTTTGTTTCCCAAGAGTAGATCACATTAAAATGTTATAAAATCATGATTTCCTGCGTTTGAATACTTGTGGTTTCTCAACTGGTTCCAATATTATAAGGTTGTTTTTTTCTTTCTCTATAACGTCTGTTAGTTGAAGATGTATAGAAGCTTTGCTTTTCCTTCTTCAACATTAACTAAAAAGAAGATACATATAAAAAGAAATAATAAAGGTATAAATTAAAGCATTTGAGAGTAAAACTTATTTGTACATTGTCGTTATTAAATAGTAGACTTATACATTGAAGTAGAAATACAAATAAACAAATGTCAGTATCAGAATACATTTTACTTGTTGTTGTGCCATTGAGTCAATTCTGACTCATAGCAACCCTATATTAACTATTGAAAAGTATCTCAATCCAATTTGTATTTGTTCTGTGTAATGAATATGTTTCTTCTGTTACAATTATAAATAACCGATTATAAGAAGTGTTCTTTGTGTTTTAAAGGACATTTAGGCCCAATCAAAATGGTAAATAGAAACCTCTTATGTATTGTACATAAGCTGTTTTTTAGCTTATTAGGTTTTAATGTTTATATAGTTATCCATTCATCTGTATTTCTACATTTACACTGTCTCTTTCAGTCACCAATCAATATACTATTTCATACTCAGACCTCAGTTTCTATTTTGAAGAAACTATCCAGTGCCCTGGTGGTGCAGTGGTTAGGCGCTACGGCTGATAACCAAAAGGTCAGCAGTTCAAATCCACCAGCCAGTCCTTGGAAACCCTATGAGGCAGTTCTACTCTGTCCTGTAGGATGGCTATGAGTCAGAATTGACATGACGGCAACAGGTTTGCTTTTTTTGGTTTTATCCACATATAATTTGTATGATGACAAGCTGTTTCTAAAATTCATGTGTAAATGCAAGGGACCCAGAGTAGCCAAGCAATTTTGAAAAGGAAAAATAAGGTTAGAAGACTCATACTTTCCCAATTGAAAACTTACTGCAAAGCTACAGTAATCAAGAACTATGTAACTGGCATAAGAGTAGACATATAAATCAATGGAATAGAACTGATAGTCCAGAAATAAACCTTCACACGTACATTCAATTTATTTGCAGCAGGATTGCAAAGACAATTAAATGTGGGAAAGAATAATCTTGTCAACAAATGGTCCTGGGACTATTTTACTATCCACATGTAAAAGAATGAAGTTAGAACCTACCATATATAAAAGTTAACTCATAATATAAGAGCTAAACTATAAAACTCTTAGAAGAACTATAGGTGTAAATCTTCATGACCTTTGATTAGGCAGTGGATTTTTAGGTATGACATCACAAGCATAGACAGCTAAAGGAAAAAAAAAAATAGATATATTGGATTTCATCAAAATTAAAATTGTCTGTGGCTCAAAAAACACCATCAAGAAAGTGAAAAAAGAACTCATGGAATAATGGAAGAAGATATTTACGAATGTATTTCATATCCAGGATGTATAAAGAACTCTTACAACTCAACAATAAAAATACAAATAACCCAATTAAAAAATATGCACAGGATATGCATAGACATTTCTCCAAAGAATTATAAAAATGGTAGCAATGACATGAGAAAATACTCAGAATTATTAGTCATCAGGAAAATGCAAATCAAAAACACAGTGTGATATCATTTCATACGCACTAGAATGACCAGAATTAAAAAAAAAAAAAAAAATCCAGGAAATACTATGTGTTGATAAGGATGAGAAATCGGAACCCTCATACTTGTAGTAGGAATGTAAATGATACAGACTTTTTTAAAAATAGAAAACAATGAGGTATATTATCCCTACCCAATTTTAAAATACGCTAAAGCTATAGTAATGAAACCAATATATTCAAAATACAGATTACTGAAACAAAATAGATATCCCAGAAATAGACCCTATTATAGATAATTATCCAATATATGGTAAGGGAGAGAAAATAACGGAGAAAGGGAATATTATTTAATAAGTTGTGTTCTGATAACTGATTGAATATAGGGGAAGTAGTCAGTTTAGAACACACTGTGTATCAAAATCATATCAAAGTTGTATGGAATTAGCCATTTTTTAAAGCCACATCTTAGAAAACTAATTGACTGTCACATCAAAGTTTAAGAGTATTCACAATAGAAGAAATCATTAAGCAATAAAAGGTTATACTACATTAAAATTTTAATTCTATTTGTAAACACAGAAATATGCACATACAAAATGCCTAAAAGGAGAATTGCATATTAACAAATCTGTGAGTGGAATTAAAATAGTGTCAGGAGTATTAGGATTGTATTCTATAAAGCCAATAGATTATTCTTGCTTAGAGACATAAATGAAAAATCACAACACAGATGATGTTTGAAAAACAAAACAAAACAATTATACTGTATTTTTTCTCACCAAGGAGGCCCTGTTCAGAGATGAGGTTGGGAATGGAGAGTGGGGAAAAACATGCTTCCTGAATTGGTGTGGTAAGCTGAAAAATTCCCCCACCCCCACAAAGATATCCATGTCCTAATCCCTGGAATATGTGAATATTTTACTTTTCCCAGTAAAAGGGGCTTTGCAGTCATGATTAAATTAAGGATTTTGAGATTGAGAGATTATCCTGAATTTTCCAGATGGCCCCAATGTTATAACAAGCATCTTTACCAGAGGGAAACAGGAGGATCAGAGTCAGTAGTAGGAGTTGTGACAACAGAAGCAAGAGGTTGGAGTGATGTGAGGAAGAGGCCATAAGCCAACGACTGCAGGTGGCCTCTAGAAGCTGACAAAGAAAAGGAAACAAATTCTCCCCTGAGGCCTGCAGAAGGAATGTAGTCCTGCCAACACCTTAATTTTAGACTTCTGATCTCCAGAACTGTAAGAGAATAAATTTGTATTGTTTTAAGCCACTAAGTTTGTAATAGTTTATTACAGCAACAACAGGCAACTACTATCATTGAGATGTAGGCAATTTCTTCTGAAGTAAGAGAGGCTTGCTCTCTAAGGGAGCACCTGCTATTTGAGACACCTACTCATAATGCATCTCAAAGATCAAAGAGCCTTCGTTTTTCCCAAAATTTTATTTGACTAAAATATTAAGGGATGCTGCTCTGGAAATAATACTGTTCATATTAGACTCTGTTTATGCCTTTGTCTCGGACCCTAGTGTATGTCTAAACCTATTTGAGGTTTTTGGAAACTGGATGTAGAAAACAGCTGATTATGACTTAGCCTTATCTTTTGTATTTTCACTTTGCTTTTTCCTTAGGCTACTTGTAAGACATAGGGAGGAGGTGTATCTCTTATTGAAGTTTGAGGAATGCTTTTCCTTTTCTGCCAATCTACTGGAATTGTCTGCTTTCAGCTAGAGCAGAGTTTTTCAAACCATGTGTTATGCACAATATTGGGTCATGAGATTAGTGTTGTGGGTTGCAATCAGCATTTCAAAAAATAGAACAGAATAGAAAATATCAGTGGACATTGCATATAGTAAGGGTATTATTTTAGAAACTTGCTTCTTTTACACATGTATGTGTGCACTGGGTCTAACTTAGCATCTTTGTTAGAAAATTTAAAAGTCATTGATCTAGAGACATGGAAAAATATTTGTTCTTAGATTCTAATTGCTGGTGTAATACAATTAAAAGCTCTCTTAACCAGCCCTCACTTAATGTTCTCACCAGGTTAACGAATTCCATTCCCTCTGTAAAACATTCTGACTGGTGACCCCAGCACAGTTAATGCTCATATAGACTGTTAAAAAAGCCCTCAATTTCTGTTCCTACCAGTTGCTTGTGCTTAGCAAGAGTCAGTTATTTTTACTTCCAATCTGTTTATGACAATTGCACTTGTTATAATTAGGTAATTTAATTAAGTATTACAAAATCCAATGAAATGTGAGGATAAGAAGAAATTGCTGTTTCTAATAAAAACTTAGTTGAATACAGGGCTTCAACCTGGTTCTTCCCAGTTCAGTCATAGCTGAGGAAGTGAAACTGGAACAGACCCAAATTTTTAGAGTTTGGATGAACCAGAATGGTAACCAGATGGGAAAAATTATGGGTCGAAGCATTGCTAGAAAGTTAATCTTCCTCTTAGAAAACAAGGGCAGCTTTTGCTTTACATAGCAACCAAATCTCTTACCCATCAGATTTTGAGTAGAGTCAGAAACAGTGGTGCCCTGCTTAAAGATGGCAGCCAATCACCCTGCTTTGAATGTGTGTTGCTCCCCACAGTCCTGCCAATAATCTGACCTCATGCATTAGGCTCCTGAAAGGCCTCACTACACCTCCTCCGAGTCTCCCATTCCAGGGCTTTGACCTGTAATTTTTCCTGTTCTGGTTACCATTCTGGATCACCCAAATAGTAAAAATTCAGTTCTGTTTCAGTTTTGTTTTGTCGGCCGTAACTGAACTGGTTCAAACTGGTTGGAAGCCCTGGTCGAATGCTTAGGAAAAACTCAATAATAAGGATTTACTAAAAAAGAAAAATGCTACCAAATTAAATAACTATAAATGACTGGGAGAAATGGTAAAGATTAAAAAGTATTCTACATTCAGATTGCTTCCTAAGCATCCACTTTAAAGAAAATGGAACTGGAAATTGTATGAGACTGTGGGGGTTACATTAACTTTACTCAAAGAATTTAGTCTTTGTACTTGGTTCTTGAGAGATAACTTCTAGAACCTTGGAATTTCCTCAGAGATTGAAGTGTCTTTGATGAGACCTCCAGACCACACCTGAGGTATGCTAATGAGGTGACTCAGGTAGGTGCTGGCTGGGGAAGAAAGACCACCTGGTTATATCAGCTGACCTCAGGGGAGGTGGGCTGATTCAATCAATCATGACTATGTAGTGGGGCCTTATAAAGGCTCTGGTCTTCCTGGTTGCTGAAAGACGTGCATGCATTTGGGAGGGTAGCAGCTCAGTGTTGGGAATCATACGAGACCTCGCCTTATGTATCTCTTCATTTGCATCCTTTTTGCTGTAATAAAACTGTAATCGTAAGTATAGCACTTTCCATGAGTTCTTTGAGTCTAACCCAAGGGAGTAGTGACAGCCAGCAGGTCAGATGTGAGGGGGCCTGTGAACCTCTGAGCTTACGGTTGGTATCCTGAGTGGGTAGAGGGAACCCCGGAATTTGTAGCCAGCAAGTCAGAAGTGAGGGTGTCATAGGGACCTCCAAGCTTGCAGCTGGCATCTGAGGCAGCTAAGGTGTCTGAGGTCTTGGGCTGACTTGGCAGGCTGGTGGACTGTGTCCCTTAACTTGTGAGATCTGACCTTCTCGGGGTGATTCGGGACACAGGAAGAAGTGCAGCTGGTGTCAGAACAGAAGGGGAACAGAAATGAATTGATTGGCTGTCTCCCTACAGTTCATTGTCAGAAAAGTAGGATTTGATTTTTCCACACAGATATATTATGGGGTCTGTTTTTCTTTTTTGAATCCAATGGTCATTAGTTTAAAGAGCATAGAATTTGTAACCAAAAGACATGCTACTTCCTAAATGTATAGTCTTGAGCTGGTTACCAAACTTCTTTGACATGCAGTTTAACTTATCTGTACAATGGGAATAATATTTTCTTTGCTGAGACAATGTATATGAAAGATCTTTGTAAATTGTAAGGGGTTATTCAAAGGGTAGGTTTTTCTTCTAACACAGCTGCCAACACTGTTCCTATTACTGCTGTTACCGAAAACATAGATATTGTTGGAGAAGCAGCTGTTCTTCACTCTGCTGTAACCACCTGTTGACTTGGCGGCCAGGGAAATTTGGAAATGAGGTGGTAGGCGTGATTAAGATAGTACCCCTTGCTATAGCCAGGCTTTGATAACTGAGCACTGAGTGGAGGCTCTGGCTTTGTACTCGTAACAAGCCACACACAGTCAGCTACACTCCCTCTCTTTTGTCATTATATATATATATTTTAAAAAGGACAATGGAAGCAGACTGAGTGGATATATCAGTTGCTAGATCTTCCCTCTCTACCTGCTAACTCCTTATTGTGCACAAATATACATGGAAGACACTTGCTTTCTGTTCTTTGCCTAGTCTGTGTAGTGGGAATGAGTAGGCAAAGAGGCAACAGCCCAGCTTCAGCGGCCCCTACACGAAGAAATCAGAATGATTTATCCATTAGTACAGATGGGCAGTTGCAATCCTGCTAATAGTCTTGGCAGTACTGTTAAGTAATAAAACAAATTAAGTGCCAAAATATTCTTTGTACCAAAAATATTTTTAAATGGCCAACACACATGCAAATCTTCCCAAATTAGCCATCAAATTGAAACAAATTGTGGAATAACATTTTAATGCAAAAATAGATGTGCTCTTACCAACTGGCAGATATACAACTTAAAATATATTCATATGCAAAGACCACATATGCTTAGAGTACAGTTTATTATGTATGGCTGGCTAATTTTTAGGTCCTGTCAAAAATTGGATAGGAAAACAAAATGTAATAAAAATATATATAATCTTGACAGTCATTTGAAGTGTACCATGTGTTACATGTGGAATGTTTTCCAGTGAAACCAATTTACTTGTTCCCACTTCCCATGACTCAGTACTAGATAGTCAGGCGTTCTAAACTATTTTTTGGCAACCAAACTTTCTTGGAATAGTCATCTTTCCTTCAAGTTATTCAGTGCAGGCATTAATAATAAATCCTCGGTTATAGATACATAACTAAAGACCATTCATATCATTTCTTACAAACATAAAAGCACGTAATAAAGTGATTTTAAATAGATCACACAAAATAGAGCCCAGAATTATTCCTTGAGAATAATTAATTGCTACCATATGAAGCTGTAAGTACAATATGACCATGCTAGATTTTTAGTTTAGTTATGTCACTACCAACAGAGAGATTAGCTGGACAATGCCAACTTCTAACTGAAAAACAAAGAAAGACTAGTGCGCTAATGTAAACTTTGTTAAAAGTCGGTGTCATGGCAAAATAATTTGAAGGAAGGACCCAGTATATAAAACAAGACTGTTAAAGAAGTTTGGAGCCCTGGTGTTGCAGTGATTAAGAGCTTGCCTGTTAACCAAAAGGTCAGCAGTTCACATCCACCAGCTGCTCCTTGGAAACTGTATGGGGCAGTTTTACTCTGTCCTATAGGGTCACTATGAGTCAGAATCGACTCAACAGCAACATGTGTGTGTTTTTGTTTTTGTTAAAGAAGATAAAATCGTTGTCTTTACTCAGTAATTCATAAAACATTTATTAAAATATTATATACAATGTATCAGACTCTTGGCTATGAATTTATTGGAGACATGGCTCATGTTCTTTAAGAATACAGATTAGAGAATATATTTTACGCCAGCCAGGCCTCAGGGAGTACCAATCGTCTACTTTTAGAACCATGACCTTTGTCCCTACTTTTAGAACCATGACCTTTGCCCCTACTCCTCCTAAATCAGGGATTAATTCCAGCACATGCTTCACTTGTTTCTTTTCCAGTCACTATCCAAACTATGACTTACCCTCTCCTGTCTAGATACTGCTTTGTATCACTTTCCCCTACCACCTAAGCCCTCCATTGAGCTCTCTAGAACACCTGCTCTATGATTAGTGAGCGCCTCTGAACCTCAACTTCTTTAAACATTTCCTTTACCCCATCACTTTAAGTGAAATCTGCTGTCCCCTGGAGACTAATCACCCTTCATCTCTTTGAAGTGGAGACTGTGCATTCTCTCACATCCCCTTTACCTGAGGGTGAGGAGATGGGTTTTCTCATTGCTCACCAGTACCACTTGCAGGCCGTTGCTCCTCTACTCTCTTATAAAACCTCCCTGTTTCTTTGAGGCTCATTCTATCCAACTATACCACCCTCACCCTTCGTTGTTGTTGCCATCTATTAGCATTTCAGTCACTTTTCCCTCATTCTTTGAGGGAATGAGATCTTTGGCCCATGGCTTTGAGTCTGTCTTCACTGGCATCAACATCCATGTGAATGACTCAGCCAAAACCCTAGCTTGACCTCCTCGCTCTAGTGATCTCTTTCACTTCAGCTAACTACTCACTCCCATAGACATGCCCTTGACCTTGTTATCATTCAGAATTGCTCTACCTCTTTAATCAATCATTCCAGCATCCTTATCTCTCACCTCTCTAGCCTGCTTACTCAACAACCTCCACTACAGTCATTCTATATAGTCAAACTATATATAAACCACTAGTTTTCTGATTTCTCCCTATCAGTCAGCTCACTTTGTTTTCACATCCCCTCTTAACTAGCCTAGAGTCTTGGTTCATTATTTAAAACACCCTCTTGCAAATAAATACCATAAACTTTGTTGCTCTGTGTCCTTGCATTGCACTCTCCTGACAAAAATCTAATGCTGGGTAAGTCTAAAACTAAACATCAACACAGTTAATTTCCTCTACCACTCTCCAGAATAGCCAACTTTTTACTCAGCATTTCCACTTGGATGGCTGATTGGTGCCTCCAACTCAGCTGGTCTAAAAGTGAACTCATGATCTCCCCTCCTCTACTCCACACATACCACAAAGCTACTCCCAAGAGAGACAAATCAATCTTACCCATACCAGTAAATGACGTTAGCATCCAGATAGTTTCTCACACCAGAAACTGGGAGTCATCCTTGATCTATGTCTCACTTCTCGCATCTAAATCATCAAGTCTTGTTAATTTTTACACTCCAAGAGTCTCGCACCAACTGTACCCTAAGCTATCAACATTTCTAGCCTGGACTACTGCAGTAGCCTCCTAATTGGTATTATTGCATCCACTCTTCCTCCTTTTTAATCCGTTCTCCACACAGTATCCAAAATCATTTAAAAACATAAGTTTGACAGTGTCACTTCTTTGCTTTTTAAAATCCTTCGAAGATACCACATTAAGATAAAGGCAAAGTCTATAATAACCTATACCTACTTAGCTTATGGAAAAAATGAGCAAACGTTTTACTTTGGGGGTTAGGCAGCATACCTTTGCAAATGTAAAGATAGTCACTCTGGAAGAAATGAAAATTTAGTTGATCAGCAGATGTACAGAAGCCCCAGGGATCATATGCCCCTACAAAGTAAAAGGGTAAGAAAGAAAAAAAAAAAAACCCATTGCCAATGAGTCAATTCCAACTCACAGTGAACCTATTGGACAGAATAGAACTGCCCCATAGGGTTTCCAAGGAGCAGCTGGTGGATTCAAACTGGCAGCTTTTTAGTTACTGTGCCACCAGGGCTCCAAGCCAAAGGGTAAATGCTCGTAAGTACTACTAACTGCATATCATCCTTTGGAAACTTGATTTCCCGTTCAAGTCTTTCCCTGGTTTCTAATTTTATAATCTGTTAATGTCTATTATGAAAATGTCTATTAATCTATGAATTCATTGGAAAAGTAAATTGGGGCCAGAAAATCTTACTTAATTTTTTTCTTTTTTTATTAGAAAAAAATAATGTATGTTCATTATAGAATATAAAGATAAGCAAATAATGAATGAATGAATATACAAGCAAAAAAAGATAAAGACCAAAATTCTTAATTTGCCCCCAAAATGTTACAGTATAGGTTTTATGATTCTCATTTCACAAATGAGGGAACCGAAGCTCAGAATCATTAAATAGTTGCCCAAGGTCACAGAGCAATGATTTAAGTGACAGGGCTTGGATATTATCCTAAATAAATGTGACACCGAGATTTTTGGGGGGGATGGAGAAATAACATAAAGATTATATGTTTTTTTCTTTTATAAATTACTATATTTCAATAGACAATTGAATAAAATTGCCTTTAAAATACTAATTATACTTTGGTTTGAATTACCAGATTTTGTTCTGAAGTTTTGAAAACAAATACATTCTTATAAGGGAAAAAGAATATGTCTTTTTTTTAACAAATGCATTTACAGGCACAGAGTTTAAAATTTTTTCAATAGAGGTTTCATTTGGAATGAATTTATTAATGCCTCTTTATTAACTGAAGAGCCCTGGTGGCACAGTGGTTAAGAACTTGGCTGCTAACCAAAAGGTTAGCAGTTCGAAACCACCAGCTGCTTCTTGGAAACCCTATGGGATAGTTCTGTCCTGTAGGGTCACTGTGAGTCAGAATCGACTTGATGCAATGAGTTCAGTGGGTTTTTTTTTTTGTTTTCTTTTGTTTTTTTAAATTAACTAAAGGAGCCCTGGCAGTGCAGTGCACTCATTCACTAACCAAAGGGTTGATCCTTCAAGCCTACCAGCTGCTCCACAGGAAAAAGATGTGGCAGTATCCTTCCATAAAGATTACAGCCTAGAAAATCCTACAGGTCAGTTCTACTCTTATCACATGGGTCACTATGAGTCAAAAAAAAAAAAAACAAAAACCAGACAGCAACTAAGAACAACAACAAATCCTATAGGTTGAGTGGGGAGGGGAAGGTCACACAGTAACTGGCACCTAAAGGAACAGCAGAGGAAAAAACAGCTGAAGCCCAGCTCACCTCACTAGCACTCTTCATATGGTGATGCTTGACTGCTAACCGGAAGGTCAACATTTCGAACCCACCAGCCACTCCTCAGGAGAAGAACATGGCAGTCTGCTTCCATAAAGATTACAGCCAAGGAAACCCTACGGGTCAGTTCAAGTCTGTCCTGTAGGATCACTATGAGTCGGAATCGACTCCACAGCAATGGGTTATTAACTAAGAAAAATAGAATGTGTAAAGGAAAGATGTGGCAGTCTGCTTCCGTAAAGATTACAGCCTTGGAAACCCTACGGGACAGTTCTGTTCTGTCCTGTGGGGTTGCTATAGGTCAGAATCAACTTCACAGCAACAAGTTTGGTTTGTTTTTTTGGTTTTATAAAGGAAAATCCTGACAAACACATAACTGACATATTTTGGGATGTATTTCTATAGTGGTTTACTTTCTGTTGTTTTCTGAATTTTCAGAATATCCTGGAATGTTCCAATTGAAATATGTAACCACAAGCCAGCCTCACACAAAGTTGTGAACTAAATAAAGTTTTTCTTTGGCTCCCCTCCAAATGTCTTCTTGAATTCCCACAATTTCTCCTTCCCTTAGCCCCAGTGTTGGCCCAGTCTACTTTTATTGCCCTTAAACTATCTAATAGCTTCCCACAGTGCCTTGTATGATGGACCTGTTCAACACTTTACTTGTGCACTGAAACTTCTTTTTGTTGTTGTGTGCTGTCAAGTCAATTAAGGTACTACTGTTTTCCAATGTGACTGCTAATTTTCATTAGCTATTATATATTTTAATACAGAGCTTCTGGAGATAGTATCAGAAACACTTTTTTTTTTCCACTTTATTTTTCTATGTAACCTCTCCACCAAGAAGACTTTATTGAACTTTATGTTCTATTGTTTGTATACTTTTGTGTTGTTGTTGGTTGCCATCAAGTCAATTCCTATTCATGGTGACCCCATGTGTTACTAGAACTACTAGAACTACTCCTTAGGGTTTTCTGGGGTGTAAATTTTTTTTTAAAACATTTTGTTTTGCTTTAGGTGAAAGTTTACAGAGCAGATTAGTTTCGCATTCAGTAATTTATACACAAATTGTTTTGACGTTGATTGTAATCCCCACAATGTGTCAGCACTCTCCCCATTTCTGTTCATCTGGTATTGCTGCCCCTTCCTGTCTTCTCATCTTTGCTTTTGGGCTCAAATACTTGATTGAACTAAGAAGCATATTCCTCGTGTGTGTCATTGTTTGTTTTATAGACCTGTCTAATCTTTGGCTGAAAGGTGGACTTCAGGAGTGGCTTCAGTTCTGAGTTAACAGGGCATCTAGGGGCTGTAGTTTCGGGTGGCTGAAAGGTAGACTTCAGGAGTTCTTCCAGTCTCTGTCAGACCAGTAAGTCTGGTCTTTTTTGTGAGTTTGAATTTTGTTCTACGTTTTTCTCACACTCTGTCCAGGACCCTCTATTGTGATCCTGGTCAGAGCAGTCAGTGGTGGTAGCTGAGCACCATCTAGTTCTTCTGGTCTCAGGCTAGTGGAGGCTGTGGTTCATATGGTCCATTAGTCCTTTGGACTAATTGCTTCCTTGTGTCTTTGGTTTTCTTCATTCTCCTTTGCTTCAGATGGCATGAGACCAATTAAGGTACTACTGTTTTCCAGGGTGACTGCTAATTTTCATTAGCTATTATATATTTTAATATAGAGCTTCTGGAGATAATATCAGAAACACTTTTTTTTTTCCCACCTTATTTTTCTATGTAACCTCCCCACCAAGAAGACTTTATTGAACTTTATGTTCTACTGTTTGTATACTTTTGTGTTGTTGTTAGTTGCCATCAAGTCAATTCCTATTCATGGTGACCCCATGTGTTACTAGAACTACTCCTTAGGGTTTTCTTGGGTGTAAATTTTGTTGTATCTTAGATGGCTGCTTGAAAGCATTTAAGATCTCAGACACTACTCACCAAAGTAGAATGTAGAATATTTTCTTTATGAGCTATGTTATGCCAGTTGACCTACATGTCCCCCGAGACCATGGTCCCTAGACCTCAGCCCTAGCAACTTGGTCCTGTGAGGTGTTTGGTTGTGTCAAAGAAGCTTCTATGACTGTGCCCCCTGTGTGCTCTGTTATATATATGAATATGTATACTGCACATACAAATATGTATGTAAAAATAACACAGCCAAACCTGTATGTGTTCATGGGTGTATTCCTGTACTCCCTCGTACTCCCATTCAGCATACATATTTACCTATGTATCTGCTTATAAAATTATTGTTTGTTTTTACTGTTGTTTTAGGGTTGTATATGTTATAGTCTATTTACTGTGATTGCTTTTTTTTTTTTTTTTTTGGTGCTCCTTTCAGTGTTTGCCTTGATCAAGTTCTGCTGACTTCTCCTGTATTGTATATTGCCTTTCCCTTCACCAAACTTAACACATGTCTGCTGTCTAGTTAGTGATTTAATTTCCATCCTCCCTTCCCCCTATACCCAGTAACTGTCAAACATTGTTTCTTTCTGTGTGTAAACCTTTTCTTGACTTTTTATAATAGTAGTCTCTTACATTTGTCCTTTTGTGATTGACTTATTTTGCTCAGCATGATGTACTGCAGATTCATCCATGTTGTGAGACGTTTGATGGATTCTGCATCTTTATTGTTGTGTAGTATTTCATTGTGTGTATTTACCATAGTTTGTTTATCCATTCGTCTGTCGATGGGTGCTTAGGTTGTTCCCATCTTTTTGCTATTATAAATAATGCTGCATTGAACATGGGTATGCATATGTCTATTTCTGGGATGGTTCTTATTTCTCTAGGATATATGCCTAAGAGTGGGATTGCTGAATGGTATGGTATTTCTATTTGTAACTTTTTAAGGAAGTACCATATCATTTTCCATAGTGGTTGTACCATTTTACATTCCCACCAGCAGTTGATGAGAGTTCCAGTCTCCCCACAACCTTGCCATCATTTTTTGTTTTTTTTAAATCAGTGCCATTCTTCCAGGGGTGAAATGAGATCACATCATAGTTTGGATTTGCATCTCTCTAACATGGCTAATGATCACGAGCATCTTTTCATGTATTTGTTGGCTGCCTGAATGTCTTCTTTGGTGAAGTGTCTGTTCATGTCCTTTGCCCATTTTTTGATTGGATTGGTTATCTTTCTGTTGTTGAGTTGTTGGAGTTTTCTATATATTTTAGAGATTAAACCTTTATCAGATATGTCATTGCCAAAGATTTTTTTCCCAGTCTGTAGGTTCTCTTTTTACTCTCTTGGTAGTCTTTTGATGAGCATAAGTGTTTAATTTTTAGGAGGTCTCAGTTATCTAGTTTATCTTCTGGAGTTTGTGCATTTTTAGTTATGCTAGTATTCTATTTATGCTGTAGATTAGGGCTCCTAGCATTGTCCCTATGTTTTCTTTTATGCTCTTTATAGTTTTAGGTTTTACATTTAGGTCTTTGATCCATTTTGAGTTGGTTTTTATGTATGGATCCTGTTTCATTTTTATGCAAATGGATATCCTGTTTGGGCAGCCCCATTTGTTGAAGAGACTATCTCTTCCCCATTTAATGGATTTCAACCCTTTGTCAAAGATCAGCTGTCCATAGCTGGATGGATTTACTTGAGAGTTCTCAATTCTTTTCCATTGATCCATGTGTCTGTCATTGTAGCAGTACCAGGCTGGTTTGACTACTGTGGCTATATAGTAGGTTCTGAGATTGGGAAATGTGAGGCCTCCTACTTTGTTCTTCTTTTTCAATAATGCTTTACTTATCTGGCAGTTCTTTCCTTTCATATAAAGTCGTCGATTAGTTTTTCCATCTCATTAAAGAGTGTTGTTGAAATTTGTATCGGGATTGCAATGTACCTATAGGTCGCTTTGGGTAGTATGACATTTTCACAATGTTAAGTCTTCCTAATCCCTAAGCATGGTACGTTTTTCCATTTATGAATATCTCTTTTGGTTTCTTAGAGTAGTGCTTTATAGTTTCTTTGTATAAGTCTTTTACATCCCTAGTTAGATTTACTCCTAAGTATTTTATATTTTGGGGGGTTATTGTAAATGGTATTGTTTTCCAAATTTCCTTTTCAGAGTTCTCTTTGTTAACGTAGAGAAATCCTACTGATTTTTGTATGTTGATCTTGGCCATAATCTTATAGAAGCAGATTGCCAGGCCTTTTTTTTTCCACGGTACTCCTGGGTGCATTCAAACTGCCAACCTTTAGGGTAGCAGTCAATTGCAAACTATTTGCACCACCTAGGGACGTTATACCTTTGTATTCCCATTGCCGTCAAGTCGATGCTGACTCATAGCAACCCTGTAGGACAGAGTAGAACTACCCCATAAGGTTTCTAAGAAGCAGCTGGTGGATTCGAACTGCTACCTTTTGGTCAGTAGCTGAGCTCTTAACCACTGCGGCATCAGGGCTCCATACCTTTGTATAGGTATATTAAATACGGTTTTTCTAAACTAACTTGCCCTCTTCCAAGGAGATTCTCATATATCCTCCTAGGAATTTATATCCCACTTCCCACATTTCATCCACCCCTGATTATGAGTGTCTTGAGCCAAAGGGCTGGCTGACTCACCATTGTGAAATCTATTACACTAGCTGTTAAGAGGGAAGTTAAGTAATAAGATATTCCTTTATCTCTCAAGTCATATCCTACCTGGAGAGCTGTATTTTAATAGGTGTGCAGCAGAAAACCCTATTAAACTATGATTTCAATTTTCCTCAATATCCTGATTTAAGATTTGTTTTTTTTCCCCCACAAGTCCAGCCCATTGTTGAGAAATATAACAAGCAGGACTCTTAATCACAACCTACCTGATTCTTGTAACGGTGCCCAAGCTTTAGAAGTGTTTTTTGATATAAGAAGGTTAAAAAAATAATGATGGCTAACATTTCTTAAGCTCTTACTACATACTATTAAATAATATGCTCTTTCTCATTTTATCCTCATAACAATATGATGATAGTTCTGTAATTATCTTCTTTTTATGGATATGAGAACTAATGTTAGAGAGCTTAATTTGCCAAGAGCTCATAGCTACTGGAGCTAGGATTTGAATCCCATTAGTTCTGACTGCAGAGTTCTTGCTTACATCTTCTGTACTTCTTTGTGGAGAATCTTCAATGTGCCAGAGATAGGCTTAATCACCCAGTGTGTGTATATGCATTCATTCATTTGTGAATTATTCATTCAGCAGCTCTTTTTGAACATTCACTATATACACCATAACAGGTGCTGTGACAATCCAAAGCCTTAACCAAATGGAAATCATTCCCTTGAGGAATGTGTCTACCAGGGAAGATGTCATGTATGGAAATAACTATAATATGAGGTATATGGTGATAAAGAGTCGTGAAACTGATTCTCATTTTTAAAAATACCGTTGGGTTCAGAAAAGGGAGAGAATTTTTCCATCTGGGGAGGTGAAAAAGCTCATTGAAAGATGATATTTGATTTGGGCTTTGATTGATGGGAAAGATTTAGACATGAGACAGTAAGACAGTAGGGAGTATAGGGCTATTTCAAGCTGAAAGAGAATACAGGAACAAAGACCCAAAGAAGGGAAAATTAGAGAAAATTGTGCCATAGAAAGCAAGAAAAGAGAGAACTTCAAGAGAAGATAGCTAAAAATGGAATGTCAATATCATGGATTATGTTTATTGTCCTTATCACTAAACAGAACATATGTGTCTCTTTCATCACACCATTACCCTCTTACGGATATCTATTTTGTTCTCACTTCTTCCCACTAGCATCTCTCCATACATATGCATGTTCAAGTCACTGTTTAAAGAAAAGAAAAAAGCTACTTAGTTATAAACCCACTGCTGTCTAGTTGATTCTGACTCATAGTGACCCTACAGGACAGAGTAGAACTGCCCCATAGAGTTTCCCAGGAGTGGCTGGTGGATTCGAACTGCCAGCCTTTTGGTTAGCAGCCCAGTGCTGAACCACTGCACCACTTAGTTACAGGTGGAGGTAAAATTCCGTCCTATTGAAAGATTAAAATCTTATTTAGGAAAGAAAGGTAAAGAGGATTCTATTCACCCAGGAAGCTTTTATTGAGATCTCATTATGTCCCAAACACTGTGTTACGTGCTAAGAAAGTTTTTAAAAATAATTCGCCATTTCTGCCCTCAAGAAACTCGGATACTACTAAAGGACAAACGTGTAAATAAGGCATTGTATGGAGTAATGAGTTCTATAATAGCGGAGTATGTAGTTACACAGGTGATACAGAGAGGCTGTGATCAGCTCTGAGGATGGTAGGGAATGGATGGCAGAAGAAGAGACACATCTGAGTCCGGTTTTTGTTTTTTTATTTTTAAACAAATTGAATCAGCCCACTATTACTATTTTAGAACTCATTTTTTAATTTAACAATATGCCTTGAATGTGTTGTGTTAGTATATATAGATTTTCTGCATTCATTTTAATGATTGTATAGTAACCCACTTTATAGATGTGCATGTTATATTTAACCAGTTTCCTACTGATAAATATTTGAGTTGTTTGTAGTTACTGATACACACGGTACTGAAAGAAACGTGTGCGTATGCATGCATTTCATAGATATTACCAAACTGTCCTTCAAAAATATATATACACATATATACATACACACACACACACACTCACTCGCATTGGAATCTCTGTAAATAAATTCTTAGAAATGGACTTCCTTTGTAGGTCCAAGGATATATACATTTATTGTTCTGCAAAAATACTGTGTAGGAATGCCTTTTTCCACACCTGTTCAGGAATTGGAACTGTCTTTTTAAACTTTGCCAAATTAATAAAATATTACATTATTGCTTTAATTTGCATTTTATCTTTATTATAAAGTTGAGTATCTTTTCATGTTTACTAGCCGTTTATATTTCTTCTGTGATCTAATTGCTGTCAGGATCTGGTATTTTACCCTAATTCAGCCTAGTAAGTTATCTTGTTAGCATTTCCTGGATTTGGCAGAAGACTTAAGACTCCTGAGTCAGAAACAAAGGAACATGTTACGCATGGCACAGCAAGCAGTGTGAGCATCTTGTTGCCTTGGTTCCTCTTGTCCCCGAGTCCAACGGGGATGATGCAGAGGAGCAGGCCCCAGGTCGATGCCATGCATAAAGTAGATGGGTGTCACAGGTGACAAACACGGAACTTGATGGATCCACCTTTTTTATAGCAAGTCTACTTTTTGTCTTGGAGAGAGACATTACAGCATCCAAGGTCTCGCATCCTTGGCATACCCAGCAAGAACATGCAGGGAAGCTTAGGGACTGCCCACCCCAACAACTGCCTTTTCTTATTTTTCTATAGGCTTATCAGTTTCTCTTTGATTTGTAAGAGCTCTCTGGATTCAGAGCAATTACTCTTTGATTTGTCATCGAATGTTCCACCACCACCACCAGTTGCTGTCAAGTCGATTCTGACTCATGGCAACCCCATGTGTGTCAGAGGTGAACTGTGCTCCATAGGGTTTTCAATGGCTAATTTTTCAGTATATCACCAGACCTTTCTTCTGAGGTACCTGTAGGTATATTTGAACCACCAACCTTTCAGTTCGTAGCTGAGCACCTTAAACTTTTGCACCACCCAGGGACTCTCATTGAAGGTTACCTGTGTCTTATCCTAGTTAGCTTTTTTAAAATTTGTTTTTATCAGTTGTGGGTTTTTTCCCCCCTTACATGGGTTTCATGCCATCCATAGAAAAGGCTGTCCTATTATAAGATGATAAAAATATTAACTGCTATTTTATTCTTTTATGCTTTCAATTTTTTGCCTTTAACTTTTTGATCCGTTGGAATTTACTTTCATATAATAAATAAAGATCCACTTTTGGTTTTACCAAATGGCTAGCCAGTTCTTGCAACCTCATTTTTCTATCTTTTCCTTGTTTGTTTGAAATGGCACCTTCATTACATACTAAATTTTCATCTATACTTGCTCTTTTTCTAGGCTTTTCTATTTTCTTATCTGTATGTATGCTACTACTCCAACCTTACTCTTTTAATTACTGTAACTTTATAATACATTTAACATCCATTAAAACTTGTTCCCTCTTATTTCTTTTCTACTTAAGAAAATTTCTTGGCTGTTCTCACATTTTTTTTTTTTTAATTTTTTTCCCATACAAAAATTTATAATGCGTTGTTATGTGACTCTAATTGCTCTCCCCATACTGTGACAGCACACTCCTCCTTTCCACCCGATTCCCCATGTCCATTCAACCAGCTCCTAACCCTTTCTGCCTTCCCATCTCCCCTCCAGACAGAAGCTTTCCATTTAGTCTCTTGTATCTACTTGAGCTAAGAGGCACACTCCTCATGAGTATCACTTTATGTCCCACAGTCCAGTCCAATCCGTCTGGAGAGTTGGCCTCGGAAATTGTTTTAGTTTCGGGCTGATAGAGAATCCAGGGGCCATGCTTTCCAGGGTTCCTCCAGTCTCAGACCATTAAGTCTGGTCTTCTGACTAGAATTTGAGTTCTGCACCCCACCTTTCTCCTGCTCCATCCGGGACTCTCTGTTGTGTTCCCCGTCAGGGAAGTCATTGGTGGTAGCCGGACACCATCTAGTTCTTCTGGTCTCAGGCTGATGAAGTTTCTGGTTTATGTGGCCCTTTCTGTCTACTTTCCTTGTGTCTTTGGTGTTCTTCATTCTCTTTGCTCCAGGTGGTTGGGACCAATTGATGCATCTTAGATGGCCGCTTGCAAGCTTTTAAGACCCCAGATGCCACTCACCACAGTAGGAGAACATTTTCTTATTAAGCTTTGTTATGCCAGTTGACCTAGATGTCCCCTGAAATCATAGTCCCCAGACCTCTACCCCTGCTACTCTGTGTCTCAAAGTGTTTGATTGTATTCAGGAAACTTCTTAGCTTTGGTGTAGTCCAGTTGTGCTGACTTCCCCTGTAGTGTGTGCTGTCCTTCCCTTCACCTAAGATAATTCTTATCTACTATCTAGTTAGTAAATAACCCTCATCCTCCCTCCCCACCCTCGTAACCATCAAAGAATGTTTTCTTCTGTGTTTAAACCTTTTCTTGAGTTTTTATAATAGTGGTCTTATACAATATTTGTCCTTTTGTGACTGACTAAATTCACTCAGCATAATGACCTCCAGCTTCCTCCATGTTATAAGATGTTTCATAGCTTCATCATTATTCTTTATCATTGGGTAATATTCCATTGTGTGGATATACCATAATTTGTTTATCCATTCATCCATTGATGGCCACTTAGGTTGTTGCTATCTCTTGCTATTGTGAACAGTGCTACAGTGTACATGGGTGTGCATATATCTATTCGTGTGATGGCTCTTATTTCTCTAAGATATATTCCAAGGAGTGAGATAGCTGGATCCTATGGTACTTCTATTTCTAGCTTTCTAAGGAAGTGCCAAATCAATTTACAACGTGGTTGTATCATTTTACATTCCCACCAACAGTGTATAAGTGTTCCAGTCTTTCCACGACCTCTCCAGCATTTATTATTTTGTGTTTTTTGGATTAATGCTAGCCTCGTTGGGGTGAGATGATATCTCATTGTAGTTTTGATCTGCATTTCTCTAATGGCTAATGATCGAGTTCTCACATATTATTCTTGAATCAATCTTTTAAAATAAAGTAAATTAAGAAGAGAAATTCTAAACTACTCTCTTTTATAACATTATCCCCTTTTAAAAGTCTTATTAATATTAAAACTTTTATGGTGGTTTAACTTGCATTTCAACAAATATAGAAACATAGTTTGTATTTGCAGTTTCTAAAATCTTGTTTATTTTAACCTAGGTTCCTTGTAGTTTGGAATACTGGGATGAACTTCAGAAAGTTTTTGTTGCATTTCGAGAATTCAGTCTGTCTGAAAGCAAAGTTTGTGAACTGCAGTTGCCAGATATCAATCTTGTGAATGACCAGAAGAAACTAGTGTCCTCGGATCTTTGGAGAATTGTCTTGAACAGCAGTCAAAATGGAGCTGATGACCAAAGGTAACTCAGTGAAAAATAAAATAATGGTGTTACACTAGGAAACACTGTCAAGTCATCTTTGCTTATCTGGTATCCCTTCATTTAGCTGCATCTCAGCTATCTAGTAGCTGCATCTGTCTGAACTACAGATGAGGACCAGGAAGATAAAAACTGATTTTTCAAAATTATGCATTGTATTCATAACACAGCCCTGTAGGCCATCACTAAAAACATGTTTCTTAAATATAAGCAGAAAAAATGTATAAAAACCTAAAAAAAAAAAAATTAAGTCATCTTGAACCAAAAAATATAGCGAGAAGGAGCCCTATACACCTCAGTAGACTTTTTATAAAACATTTTATTTTGGTAAAAATATCTATATAACAAAACATTTGCCAATTCAACCTTTTTTGCATATACAGTTCAGTAGCATTGATTACATTCATCATGATGTACAACTATCACCACTATCCATTTCCAAATTATTCCACTACTATTAACAGAAACTCCGTGCCCCCTAAGCAATGGCTTCCCCTTTCTTCTTTCTTCCCACCCCTGGTAACCACTAATAAACTTTGTCTGTATACATTTGCCTATTCTAGACATTTCATATAAGTGATATCATTACAATATTTGTCCTTTTGTGACTGACTTATTTCACTCATCATAATGTTTTCAAGGTTCATCCATGTTGTAGCCTGTATCAGAACTTCATTTCTCTTTGTAGCAGTAACATGCCATTGTGTGTATATACCACGTTTTGTTTATCCATTCATCTGTTGATGGGCATTTAGGTTGTTTCTACCTTTTGGCTATTGTGAATAGTGCTACAGTGAACATTGGTGTACAGATTTCTGTTTGTGCTGCTAGTTTCGGGTATATGCCTAGAATTGGGATTGCTAGGTTATATGGAGTTCTGAGTTTAACTTTTTGAGGAACTGCCAAACTTTTCCACAATAGATGTACTGTTCTACAATCCCACCATTAGTGGATGAGAGTTACAATTTTGTCAACACTTGTTATTTTCTATTTTTTATATCTTACCCATTCTATTGGGAGTGAAGTGGTATCTTATTGTGGTTTTGATTTGCATCTCCCTTACGATGTTGAGCATCTTTTCATGTACTTGTTAGACATTTGTGTATCTTCTTGGGTGAAATCTCTATTCAAGTCCTTCACCCATTTTTTATTGGGTTGTTTGTCTTTTTGTCATTAAGTTGTAAGAGTTCTTTGTATATTCTGGATATTAGACCCTTATCAGATATATGGTTCCCCGAAATTTTCTCCCAATCTCTAGGTTGTCTCTTTGCTTTGTTGGTAACTCTGTCATTACTCTTAATGACACAGTAATTGATATGTATAATGAGGCATTAAAAGAAAGATTAAATGAATTGTTTCCTAAAAAGGTAAATTTTGGAAATATTTTCCATCTTAAATGGTTTACAAACTTTAGAAGACAAACTTGCAGATATTAGGAAAACGTTGTTGTTAAATGCCATCAAGTGAATTTCAACTCGTGACGACCCCATGTGTTACAGAGTAGAACTACTCCATAGGGTTTTCTTGGCTGTGATCTTCATGAAGCAGATCGCCAGGCCTTTTCTCTGGAGGTACCACTAGGAGGGTTTGAACTGCCAACCTTAGGTTAGCAGTCAAGCACAAACTGTTGCACCACCTAGAGACCTTTAGGAAAACGTGGCTAACCAAAATAACTTATACCCAAAGGATATCAGATAGCCAATGTTTTATTCAGTTAAAGAGTCCATTTGGACGTAATGAATCACTAGGGCTGTAGACTTCATGTATTCTGAATCATGTAACAAGACCTTCCTATTCTGCACCTCCTAAAGGAGATCAGGTTAGTTACAGCAGAGACAGCCAGATTGTCCCCATTTTCAGTGTTTGCCTGCTTATCCACTGACTTATGGTGGAGAAAAATGTCTTCAACAACTTGTTCTTCAGCCCTTCTTTTAGTTTATACATCCCTGTTTAGGCCTTTTGGCTCATGACCCCAAAAACACAAGAAAAAGAGACTAAACCACAATCAGTAGAAGAATTTACTTGGGTCATATAATATTATGCATACCGTAGGCTGTGCTCATCTTTTTGTCTATCCTTGTTGATGTGCCGTACCTTCCGATTCTGCTAATGGGCTTTAAATTTTATTTCTTTTATATATTTCCTCCTTTATTTCTCACAAACAATATTCTGATAACAGAGAGAAAAAGCATGCACCATTGCAGTACCCTTCAGATGAACTGTTCTCTATGTTGCCTTTATTTTTGCCCATATGTATGCATGCTTTTACAGGGTTATAATCATAGCACATGATTTTGTGTTTTGATTCCTACTTTATATTAATAGTTGCGAATGGTTTTGCGTTAGAAGTATTTTAACTGACAATAATATGTGTTCATTGAAGAACATTGGAAAATAAAATAACACGCACCCATAATCATACCATGCTGAGATAACTCCCATTAATAGTTTGACCTGTAGTCTCAGTCTTTTTCATTGAATACTTTTATGGTTGATAATAATGTTTATATTTTGTATATTCTATATCTAGGTCACTTGGGCTCTTTAAAAATAATTACCCTCCCTGGTATATTACCTAGTAATATATAGTTAGTGAAAAATATTGGGGGTGGGGGACTGGCTTGATTTTACTGTGCATAATAGAATGAATAGAACATCTACCCTGTGAGGAGTTAGCAGATAGTTAGAGTGCCTTTTCTGACCAAGTATAGTTACCTGGTTAGAAACAAGGAAAAATCAGAATATTAGAGCTATAGATAATTATATCAATTTTTTTAAATTTGAGTTTCATTTATAGTATCAAGTTAAACAAATAGTATCAAGGTAAAAAACTGTTCCGTAGGGTTTCCAAAGCTGAAGTCTTTACAAAAGCAGACTGCCGCATCTTTCTTCCACAGAGCCACTGGTGGGTTCAAACTGCCGACCTTTCAGTTAGCCACCAAACACTTAACCAGTTCGTCACCAGGGCTCCTTAAAAGAAGCATTTTAGACACAATTAATTCCTGTGATTGGAAACATTCTTAACAATTTCTTTTTTGGTAAGCTTAGCACAATAGAAATGTGCAGTCTTTGGGGATGGAAATCTCTGCAGACAGTCAAAATCAGTCAATTTTTCACCAAAGCTTTTGACATTGTAATCACAGAGCTCATTTTGTCCTCACCTGGGGTTTTTCAACCTATCTAATATTCACAATTGATCTCTCTTTAAATTTTTAAGATTAATCATTTTCAGGTAGAAATTAATACTAATGAAATGAAGTTAGAAGAATTGGTTTAAAAGTCAGCATAATAAGACATTATTAAGATATTTTTCAAAAGGGACAATACGTTTACATCTAATTTCTAGAAAGAGAACATCAATGCTTTGATAAATGTGTCAACATTTCATGCAGAAAGAAAAATTCTTATACAATGTCAATTCTATTATATTCTGCCACATGAGAAATCCAGATCTGGACATAAACCTAGCACTTCTATGATTAAAGATTGTCTTATTATAAATAATAGTCTGAGTCATTTGAAAAGGATATCCATCAAGGATGTTGGCCATTACTCAAAGAAGGGTCATAAAAATAAGTCCTATAAAGCTTAATCTTATTTAAAAAGAGAGTATCTTGCCCACAATTGGCATAAAGTTGCAACAGTGTAGGGCAACTAGTATCATTGTATGTATGTGAATAGCAGCAGTATTTCATTGAGACTTTCAAGTTAGAAAACCTGAGTTTAAGTCCTGGCTCTATCACCAACTGGCTATGTGGCCTTGAGAAAGACATTTAGCCTCTGTAAGATCAGTGCTTCAGTCTTAAAGCATGGGTAATAATACCTATGTCCCAGAGCTGTGAAGAATAACTGAAAAAATATACATATTAAAGCACTTAAGTAATTGTAAAACCCAGCGTAACCAGAAACTATTAATTTTTTTGACATGGTTCTGGCCCACACTTGAATGTTACTTCCTGATTAAATTACCGACCTGCAAAGGCAGTGTGTGTGTTTATGAAGGCAGTAATGTAGAATAACAAAGGAGAAGGTTTTAAAACAGTGTCAATAGAGCTGCCATGCAAGAAAAAAAAAAGTGTTTTATAATCTATCGATCCTGACTGGTACAGATAAGACTAGAAAAATAAAACATAATGCATCATCTTATATCATCATCAAAACTAGTATTTTTAGAAGTGGCAGACAGTAATTTATGATCAGAAAGAAGTTATTAGAAGGCTAGTAAAATACTTTGTTTCTTTGGTTTCCTATTTTAATAGTTTTTCATACATTGTGGAGGGCTGCATGAGTACCGTTTTTGAGCAGCTGCTGCCCACTAACTGTAACCAATGAGCTAGATGAGCACACCGGGCTTGGTGATGGTGCCTAAGGATAATTAACAATTAAGGACCTACATCAAACTGAGAAATTCAATAAACAGAGTAAACCTCAGTAGCAAATCTTAATGATTTAGACTTCAGGATCAAAAGTATGTCATCAAGTTAAAATTGTTGCAAATCTGGTAGTTTCCAGTACTTAGAAAATAAAGTGGTACTGTCACAGATTGATGAATGAGATGGCATTCCTCTTCAATTTGTCATTCCCGGCATAGCAGACCATATGATTGATTGAAAATGGCCAGTACCAGTCCATTTCAGCTCACTGGTGCCTAGGATATCAATCTTCATGCGGTTCATTTCATTTCTGACAACTTTCAATTTTCCTAGATTCATACTTCATACATTCCGTGTTCTGATTTTTAATGGATGCTTGCAGCTGTTTCTTCTCATTTTGAGTTGTACCACCTCAGTAAATGAAATTCGCGAAAGCTTTACTCCATCCACGTCATTAAGGTCGACTGTACTTTGAGGAGGCAACTCTTCCCAGTCATATTTTGAGTGCCTTCCAACCAGAGGGGCTCATCTTCTGGCACTATACCAGACAGTGTTCTGCTGCTATTCCTAAGTTTTTCACTGGCCAGTTTTTTCGGAAGTAGACCACTAGGTCCTTCTTACTAGTCTGTCTTAGGCAGGAAGCTCCAGTGAAACCATGGGTGACCCTGTTGGTATTTGAAATACCGGTGGCAATAGCTTCCGGTATTTCAAGCAACACGCAAGCCACCATGGTATGAAAAACTGACAGATGTGTGGGACTGAGAATAATAACAATGCTGTCAGTAATGTAATACCCATACACCTACAAGGAAGACCAGTTAATATGACTATTATTAAAATTTACAGACCAACCACTAATGCCAAAAATGAGAACACTGAAGATTTTTCTCACTTCTGCAGTCTGAAATTAACCAAACCTGCAGTCAAGATGCACTGATAGTTACTGGTGATTGGAACACAAAAGTTGGAAATGAAGACGGATTGGTAGTTGGAAAATATGGCCTTGGTGATAGAAATGACGCTGGAGATCACATGATAGAATTTTGCAAGACCAATGACTTATTCATTGGAAATACCTTTTTTCAACAACATAAACAGAGACTATACACAAGGACCTCACCAGATAGACTCCACAGGAATCAAATCGACTGTATCTGAGGAAGGAGATGATGGAGAAGCTCAATATCATCAGTCAGAACAAGGCCAGGGGCCAACTGCAGAGCAGACTATCAGTTGCTCAAATGAAAGTTAAGTTGAAGATGAAGAAAATTAGACCAAGTCCACAAGAGCCAAAATATGACTTTCAGTATATCCCACCTGAATTTAGAGACCGTCTTAAGAACAGACTTGACTCACTGAATACTAATGATGGAACACTGGACAAGTTATAGAGTGACATCAAGAACATCATACATGAAGAAAGCAAAAGGTCATTAAAAAGACAGGAAAGAGATTAAAGACCAAAATGAATGTCAGGAGAGACTCTGAAACTTGCTCTTGAATGTAGAGTAGCTAAAGCGAACAGAAGAAATGATAAAGTAAACGAGCTAAACAGAAGATTTCAAAGGGCGGCTGAAGAAGACAAAGTCAGGTATTATAATGAGATGTGCAGATACCTGGAGTTAGAAAACAAAAAGAGAAGAACACTTTCGGCATTTCTCAAGCTGAAAGAACTGAAGAAATATCAATCCTCGAGTTGCAATATTGAAGGATTCTGCGGGGAAAATATTGAATGACACAGGAAGCATCAAAAGAAGATGGAAGGAATACAAAGAGTCACTGTCTGAAAAAGCATTGGTCGACATTCAACCATTTCAGGAGGTAGCATATAATCAGGAACTGATGGTACTGAAGGAAGAAGCCCAAGCTGCACAGAAAGCATTGGTGAAAAACAGGCCTCCAGGAATTGACAGAATACCAATTGAGATATTTCAACAAACAGATGCAACCCTGGAGGTGCTCACTCATCTATGTCCAGAAATTTGGAAGACAGCTTCCTGGCCAACAGACTGGAAGAGATGCATATTTGTGCCCATTTCAAAGAAAGGTGATCCAACAGAATGCGGGAATTATCAAACAATATCATCAATATCAAACACAAGTAAAATTTTGCTGAAGATCATTCAAAAGCGGTTGCAGCAGTACATCAACAGGGAGTGGCCAGAAATTCAAGCCGGATTCAGAAGAGGCGTGGAACAAAGGATATACCATTGCTGTTGTCAGATGGATTTTGGCTGAGAGCAGAGCATACCAGAAAGATGTTTACTGTGTTTTACTGACTGCACTGAAATTCAACTGTGTGGATCATAACAAATTATGGATAACATTGCGAAGAATGAGAATTCCAGAACACTTCATTGTGCTCATGAAGAGCCTGTACGTAAACCAAGAGGCAGTTGTTTGAATAAAACAAGGGGATACTGCATGGTTTAAAATCAGGAAAGGTGTGCATCAGGGTTATATCCTTTCACCAAAATTATTCGATCTGTATGCTGAGCAAATAACTGGAGAAGTTGGACTATATGAAGAATGCAGCATCAAGATTGGAGGAAGAGTCATTAACAACCCATGATATGCAGATGACACAACCTTACTTACTGAAAGTGAGGAGGACTTGAAGCACTTACTGATGAAGATCAAAGACTACAGCCTTCAGTACGGATTGCACCTCAACATAAAACAAAAATCCTCACAACTGGACAACAAGCAACATCATGATAAATGGAGAAAATATTGACGTTTTCAAGGATTTCATTTAACTTGGATCCACAATCAACGCCCATGGAAGCAGCAGTCAAGAAATCGAATGACGTATTACACTGGGCAAATCTGCTGCAAAAGACCTCTTTAAAGTGTTAAAAAGCAAAGATGTCACTTTGGGGACTAAGGTACTCCTGACGCAAGCCATGGTATTTTCGGTTGCCTTATGTGCAGATTCCTTACAAGGAATTTGTATCCCCACCCTGAAAACACTTATTCATGGGAGAACGCATCCAGGAAAAAAAAGAGGCTTAAGGGTGTGTGGCTGTGTCCTCAAGTGATGAAAACTGAAACTCTTGTGAGTTTTTTGGAATTCTTTCATCTTTGAATTCACTGGGAAAAAAAACTTTTTTTCTCATACATTCCCCCAAGATCCTGTAAAAAGAAGTCTGTTCACTCATATTTAGTAACCTTTGAGACAATGATCTACAGCTTCTTTTTTTCTTTTTGGCATGGAGAGAAGCTGCTTTTCATTTCCCAAAGCCTTGATTCTTGGCATTTATAGACAGTGGAGACATCAGAGAACAAGTGCTGATGATTAAGTCCCTGAATAATTTTGTCTCTCACTACCGGTTGAACTCTCTCCTACCACGAGGTGACTGTGGCCTCCAGATATTGTTCTCTTCCATTTTCTACTTGGATCTGTACTTTTAGATGCACCTAGACTTGTTGGGTAACATTTTCTTACTCCTTTGAATTTCATAAGCCATTCAGACATAAATCTTGACATTTGGAACTGCTTTGCCTCTTAGGTTTCTAGTCACGTGATAATATAATTCAGGATGTATAGAGAATATTCTTTTATTAGTTGCTAGTGCTAAACCTGAGTTCTTGCCTTCTCTCTCCTAGTGGAAGGAATACTTGTATTTTTTTTCCAAATTGTCCTTGAGGCCTTTTGCTATTTCCTTTTGGTTGATAATTGAAATCTGTATAAGAATCTTTCCAGAAAGCTGGTCTTTTGCCAAGTAGTCTTTCTCCTCATACATGTTCCCCAAAGTACTCAGTCTTCCTCAGGTTTCATCTAAAGTTCTAGGCCAAAGGTGCTAACTAGATCTCTGTGTCATATTGCTTATTCTCTGAACCTTGAGAACCTCTCAACCTTTTTGTTTGTTTGCTTTTTGTTGTGGTAGTGGTGGTTTTTAAGTCAGATTTAAAGGAGCTCTTTACCTGAGGGCCCTTTACGTCTGTTTTTCAAAGCACCGATTGCAACCCATTAGCGGGTCATGAAAACAATTTAGCAAGTAGCAACCAATTTTTTTTTAATAAAATAAAATAGAAATATCCAAGTATAACATGTTTTCAGGAAACCTTTTTTTGTTTTTCGGTTTTGTATATGTATACTCCACCACTTGTCTGTCAGTTTGTTGTACTGTGGTGGCTTGTGTGTTGCTGTGGTGCTGGAAGCTACGCCACCAGAATTTCAAATACGAGCAGGGTCACCCATGGTGGACAGATTTCAGCAGACCTTGCAGACTAAGACAGACTGGGAAGAAAGACCTGGGAATCTACTTCTAAAAGAAACTGACGAGTAAAAGCCTTATGAATAGCAGCAGAACACTGTCTGATATAGTGCCGGAGGATGAGCCCCTCATGGAAGGCACTCAAAACACGACTGGGGAAGAGCTGCCTCCTTAGACAAAGTCAACCTGAATGATGTGGATGAGATAAAATTTTCAGGACTTTCATTTGCTGATATGGCATGAATCAAAATGAGAAGAAACAGCAGTAAACATCCATTAATAATTGGAACATGAAATGTCTGGAGTATGAATCTAGGAAAATTGGAAGTCACCAAAAGTGAAATGTAATGCTTGAAGATAGACATCCTAGGCATTAAGTGAGCTGAAGTGGACTAGTATCGGTCATTTTGAATTGGACAGTCATGGTCTGCTGTGCTGGGAATGACAAATTGAAGAAGAATGGCATCATGTTCATTGTCAAAAAGAACATTTCAAGATCAATCCTAAAGTACAGTGCTGTCAGTGATAGGATAATAGCCATACACATACAAGGAAGACCAGTTAATATGACTATTATTCAAATTTACACACCAATCACTAATGCCAAAGATGAAGAAATTGAAGATTTTTAGATTTTTACCAACTTCTGCAGTCTGAAATTGATCAAGCATGCAATCAAGATGGTGATTGGAATGCAAAAGTTGGAAACCAAGAAGAAGGATCAGTAGTTGGAAAATACAATCTTGATGATAGAAACGACACAGGAGTTTCCGTGATAGAATTCTGCAAGACCAACAACTTACTCATTACAGGCACCTTTTTTCAACAACATAAATGGTGACTATACTTGTAGACCTCACTGGATAAAATCCACATGAATCAGATTGGATACATCTGTGGAAAGAGATGATGGAGAACTTCAGTATCAAGCCAGAACAAGGCCAGGGGCTGACTGTGGAACAGGCCATTAGTTGCTCATATGCAAGTTCAAGTTGAAGCTGAAGGCAATTAAAACAAGCCTACAGTAGTTGAAGTACGACCTTGAGTATATTCCACCTGAATTCAGAGACCATCTCAGGAATAGATTTGACACATTGAACACTAATAACCGAAGACCAGATGAGTTGTGGGATGGTATCAAGGACATCATACATGAAGAAGGCAAAAGGTCATTAAAAAGACAGGAAAGAAAGACAAGACCAAAATGGATGTCAGAAGAGATTCTGAAACTTGCTCTTGAATGTACAGGAGTTAAAGGGAATGGAAGAAACAATGAAGTAAAAGAGCTGAACAGGAGATTTCAAAGGGAAGCTCGAGAAGACAAAGTATTATGATGAAATACGCAAAGACCTGTAATTAGAAAACCAAAAGGGAAGAACATGCTCAGAATTTCTCAAGCTGAAAGAACTAAAGAAAACATTCAAGCCTCAAGTTGCAATACTGAAGGATTCTATGGGCAAATTTTTCAGATTTTTATGAATAGCAGTGGAACAGTCTGATACCGTGCTGGAAGATGAGCCCCTCAGATTGGAAGGATGAGATGGTTGACACAGTGGCTGCAACAACGGGCTCAAGCATAGCAACCATTGTGAGGATGGCACAGGACCGAGCAGTGTTTTGGTCTCTCGTACACGGAGTCTCTGTGAGTCGGAACCAACATGGGCAAAATATTGAACCAACACAGAAAGCATCAAGAGAAGATGAAAGGAATACACAGAGTCACTGTGTACCTACGTCATGGTATTTTCAATCACTTCATATACATGTGAAAGCTGGACAATGAATAAAGAAGACTGAAGAAGAATTGATGCCTTTGAATTATGATGTTGGTGAAGAATATACCATGGTCTTCCAGAAGAACAAACAAATCTGTCTTGGAAGAAGTACAGTCAGAATGCTTCTGAGAAGGGAGGATGACAAGACTTCGTCTTACGTATTTTGAACATGTTATCAGGAGGGACCAGTCCCTGGACAAGGACATCATGCTTGGTAAAGTAGAGGCTCACTGATAAAGAGGAAGATCCTCAACAAGGTGGATTGACACAGTGGCTGCAACAATGGGCTCAAACATAGCAATGTTGTGAGGATGGTACAGGACCGGGCAGTGTTTCATTCTGTTGTACACAGGGTCGCTATGAGTTGGCACCAACTTGACAGCACTTAACAACGTGTATATACTGCTTTTTTTTTTTTCATTCAGTTTTGTACGTGTACACTGTGAATACTGGGTGTATTTCTCATTTTGGGTTAGGGTTAAACAGCTTGAAAAACAGTGACTAAGATATAGAGAGTAGAACATACGTGCAGCAGGCACACACATCCTCCTATGCCTCTCTCATCCAAACAGCACTCTGCCGGGGTGGACAGAGCAGTGTTATTGCAGTAGGCAGGAGAGTTTATGGGAACTAATTGGAGAAGCAGTATCATGTTGAGGTGAATGCCAGTGAGATATTGTGAGATTCCTCTTGAGGAGCTAAAGGTAATTATCTATAATTAATGTTTACTATGTAACCAATGACATACCCTGTTTTGTCAGCAAGAAGAAAAAAAAAAGAGCACGTGCAGAACGTGCTTTTTAGTTCAGTCAAATATACGAGACCAAATGGGTAGCTCCTGTCCAAAAGCAGGATGAGAAGGCAGAAAGGGACAGGAACTGGACAGATGGACCTAGGGAACCCAGGGTGGAAAGGGGGAGCATGCTGTCACATTGTGGGGATTGCAACCAATGTTACAAAACAATATGTGTATGAATTTTTGAACAAGAAATTAACTTGAGCTGTAAACTTTCACCTAAAGCACAATTTAAAAAAGAGGTGAGGGGGAAGATAAAGGGATGTATTTTTTTCTATTACTGCATGCTAGACATGTGCTAAGGAGTTTGTATGCAGAAGCTCATTAATACTCAAAAGTAGGACTGATTACTATCCTCATTTTCCAGATAAGAAAACTGAGATTTAGCCAGAGTAAGTAATTTGCCCAAGATTATTTTAAGTGTCATGGTTTGAATTATGTCCCCCAAAAAATGTGTGTATCAATTTCGCTAGGCCATGATTCCTGGTACTGTGTGATTTTCCTGTATGTTGTAAATCCTGCCTCTATGATGTTAATGAGGGAGGATGGATGGCAGTTGTGTTAGTAAGGCAGGACCTGAGCTACAAGACTGGACTGTGTCCTGAGGCAATCCCTTGAGATATAAAAGACAGAAGTGAGCAGTGAGACAGGGGGACCTCATACCATCAAGAAAGCAGTGGCAGGAACAGAGCGTGTCCTTTGGACCGGGGTCCCTGCGCCGAGAAGCTGCTAGTCCGGGGGAACACTGATGAGAAGGCCAAGAGAGAGAGAAAGCCTTCCCCTGGAGCTGACGCCCTGAATTTGGACTTTTAGCCTACTTTACTGTAAGGAAATAAATTTCTCTTTGTTAAAGCCATCCACTTGTGGTATTTCTGTTGTAGCAGCACTGGATGACTAAGACAATAAGTGATAGCAGTGTGAGCATTTTAATCTAGGCTCTCTCACCCCAGGCATTCTCTGGTTAATCTCTGTATTATATATATTATGCCATCTTAACCAACCAGTCAATGTTAAGTTCAGTTTCGATGCATGGTGACCCCATGTGTGTCAGAGTAGAACTGTGCTCCATAGGGTTTTCAGTGACTGATTTTTGGAAAATAGATCGCCAGGCCTTTCTTTCGAGGTACCTCTGTGGTCTTGAACTTCCAGCCTCCTGGTTAGCAGCAGAGCGATAACTGTTTGTACTACCTAGGGACTCCATCTGTCTTAGAAAACCTTTATTACTACAGGGGTCCCAGAGAGAAGCTCTGGGCTTCATCAGTCAAGTCAGATCATTCCTGTTACCTGCAGTGGTATAAGAGTTCACCCTAGTATGGCATTCAGGGATGAATCTACATCTAATGCCCTGGCTCCTGCAGTGCCATTTAGATTGGTTCAGAGTATCAGTGTGGATCTAGACTGACTAAAACACTCCTTGTTTAAAGAATTGATAACCTTTTTACAGGTCACCCATGATAGTTGATAAAATTAAGATATAGATATGTGAAACTCCTGCCATACTTTCCACTATTATCTATTTTCCACTGTTACCCACCCTAATTTCATAGATTCTAAAAATTTGGGTTTGCATCTGAATTTATGAACATTTAAACTAACTATTGAATCTTGAGTTCTATTTATTACTATTTGAGAGGCCATGACTATCTAAGCACCATTCCTCAGCATGTTAAAAGCAGGCGGCGCCAGAGAATTCTTTGAACACTGTCATTGGCCATGAATTTGACCTGTTTTGACAGTCTTTTGGGAAAAGCTGAAGTGTTAAAGTATAAAGGTTTTGAGTTTGTTTCGTTTGTTTTTAACTTTCTATTTCTGCCTATCATACATCTCATAAATTATGTTTTTCATTTTAATAATCTGGATCAGATCACAGTCTATTTTTGGATCTAATTAAGGAAGTTAATATAAATGTAGCTGCCGTAACTGTCTCTAGTAGAATCACCACTCTCACATTTATGACTTTTTAGCCCTGGTTTAGTTGTACATAGGGTCGCTATAAATTGTAAATGACTTGACAGCACCTAACAACAACAACAACTCTAGTATACTTAGATCTTTTTAATCCTTGTGTAGAATATAAACATGTATATGCTATTTTTATAGTATATAATAATGATTGAATTAAGAGTTAGAAAAACTATAATTTTACTGATTCACAATATAATAAAAAATGTTTCCAGATTATATATGTATTAATTCTGTGTTTAAGAAATGTTTAGTTTGGATACAACTCGAATTTTTAAATAAAAGTTTAAGTTTTTGAAATAGATTATCCTAGTAAGCATTTTAGTCAGAATTTCAAGTTTAAAAGAGTGTTGCTGACCACTTGAATGTGATTTTATGATTTAGAAATTATATACTAAAAATATCTCTTTCTAGCCATATACTGTGGCAAATACTTATGATGTTTTGGCAACCTTTCTATCGGTTATGTATCTACTACTCTAAAGAGACAGCAAAATAAATCTTGTAGATCTCAGGGTATCAAAAATTGTAGTTGGCAAAAAAAATGCTTCAGATAAACACCTCAAATTCTGCACTCACTCTTTTAAAACTTACAGAACTCTCCCCTGAATTTTTAATAATATTTTGGCTAACACTGTATTTCTGACAACTTCTCAAAGTAGTATGATGGAAAAGAGTTCAAATGTGTAAAACCATGTACAACGAATGTATTTTGCTCATTCTGACAAATACAAGTTTTAATTTTACCTTGCCAATGAAATATTTTATTTATACAAATTCCTAGAAATTTAATTGGATTAGCATGTCCATTTGTTTATGTTTTAATTTAATAAGGCCCTTAGTTGCATTTAGTCTGTAACCTAGTGTCTCAGAGTTTGTGTTTTCTTGTTTGTGATGGAGATTTACATTACAGTAAATGCCACTGCATAACTGCACTGTAAACTTCTTGAGGTTGAACATGCCTTAAATTTGTTGAGATACTCCTAGCTGTCATTTTCACCAGTCTTTTTTACAGCCTCTTTCAAAATCCAGCTGACGATTCACACCTCTGAGAATCTCATGATTGACCTCATGCCATTCTGAGTTCCTCTTGTGTTTCCACTGTGACAGCACCTCTGACTTTCCTGTTCATGAGTGATTGTTCTGTCTTACAGTGTTCCTAAATGTCTACATATTGTGTATCACCAGTTAAGGCTATGAGTTCTTTGAAAATCAAGGACTTATTTCTGGAGTTTCTCCTGTCATACATCTCCCTAGGATACTGCACATCATATTTGTTCTCTAGGCTCCTCATGGATTTGGAAGCCAGGCTACCATAGCTACAGAGAGAATTTCATATTTGGTGAGGGGCAAGGAACTTCACTGAGGAGGGAAAGGGTAACATTTGTTCAGTGGTCTACAATTAACAGAATGCACCTTTCCCTTCCGATGCCCAGTTCTCATGCTTCTACTAGCACTAATACAATCTAAGTGGATATTCAGTAAAGAGCATTGCCTGACTCATGTGGGAGTATGGGGATGGACGATCTGGAGAAGTGGAAAAAAAAAAAGTGAAACATTTCTAGTATTGGGTTTTTTGAGCAGCAGAGTCATACTGTGAATTTTGTTGGTCTTAAACTAATGTGAAAACAAGTTGTGTGAAATGAGAATAGAAGAAATTGGGTTGGAGGTGGGCCAGCATAGCCTGGGAGTTGAAGAATCTTTTGAAAGTTTTCCACCAACAATTTATAAGGAATAATCAACGTGACCTTAATTTCTAAAAACAACTAGATTATTTAAGTAAATAGAGAAGATTTGATGATAACATATTAACTATAGGATTTAGGGTGCTAGTTTTAAAAACACTTATAAAAAGACATTTTGCTTATATGATATTGGAAGATTTAAGTTATTGAACTTCTTTTATTACTTATTTTCCATAGCTCTGCAAGTGAATCTGGCTCTCAAAGCACTTGTGACCCACTTGTAACTCCAACAGCCCTGGCTGCCTGTACTAGAGTCGACTCCTGCTTTACTCCATGGTTTGTCCCATCTCTTGGCATTTCCTTCCAGTTTGCTCACCTGGAGTTCCATCTTTGTCATCACCTTGATCAACTAGGCACAGGTACTCTTTACTTTAGTATCAAAATAATATCCTCTTAATAGTTGTTGTTTGTCTTGCGTGTTTTCATCAGTTTTTACCCAGATAATTCATTTTCAGGAATTATAACAGTTTGGAAGGGTTTTCATTCTGTGTATTACAGGATTAATGATGTTTCAAAGTGCTGTGATTGTTTATCACTTCCTCCACCCAAAACTCCTTCCCCACTGACTACCATCTCTGTAGTGGTGGAAATTTTTAGAGGTGGCATTTGTTTTCCATGAACAATGAGTGCTGACAAAGTTATTTGAAGTTGACTTGGTACAGGTGTACCTTCACTTTTGAACCAGCTTATGGACCTATCATGTAAGTGTTCAATGGTATTGAACTGACGTATTTGAAATGTACAAAGTCTTTGCAGCCTCCTACTGAGAATTTTCAAGGAATTTTTAAAAATTGCAGGTTTTACATTATTCCAACTATGATCTTTTTGAAAGAAATACATCTTTTTTCGTTCAATTTCCTGACCATTACAGTAGAAGTAAATAGATTCCAAAAGTACTTCATATTACCTGATTTCAAAAGCATGGATGCCTTCTGTAAAAGATGGGCAAATTCCCAAATAATTTAAAGAACTAGCATTTTTACAAGTTTGAAAGGAAGATTAACTTTTCCCACACACCAAAAGTAACCTTTTATAAATTTTGCTAATGTTAATTGAGTCATTATTGCTAAAACATTATATTTTGTACCAAACCTTTTGGAGTTAATACATTTTGCTTCCAGGTATTAGATTCTCAACCTACACGTAATGGAAAAAGGAAAAATATCAGATTAAAACCAAATACAGCTGCTGTTAAGCATCTTGCCTTTTCAGCAAAAATGGAGTTTAACTGCTTTTTTCTAACTCTTTGAGACATGTTTTTGTTTTTGAGATTTGGTTGGTAGATACAGGGCAGAGCAATAAAACTCTTCTTAGATATTTACCTTCTCTTCATGTTATTTGTCATCTTTTTATAACAAAATTTTTGTCTGTGAGTGTGAATGTAACCTTGGGACAACATATATTTAAGAGACCTCCTAATTGAGCAAAACAGTCTTGTTTGCAAATATCAAATGGTAATTCAGAGATTGTAATATCTTCAAGAGGATGTTTGAACTTATTAAACACCAAATGCTGAATTCAATAACAAAAAAGTGAATAATTTGAATGTCGTCTCACTCTTTTTTGTCCATTAAGTATTAGCTCATCTTAATTGCTGTTTTTCTTGTTTGTTTTCTCAATAGCTTCACCGAAATACCTACAGCCTTTCATTTCTGATAAAAATGTGCCATCAGAACTAGAATACATGATCATTTCCTTCAGAGAACCACATATGTACCTTCGACAGTGGACTGATGGTTCTGTCTGTCGGGAGATCCAGTTCTCAGCTCAAGCTGACTGTAAACTTCTAGAGTGCAGAAATGTTACAATGCAAAGCGTGGTGAAACCCTTCAGCATCTTTGGACAAATTTCAGTTTTCAGTGATGCAGTAGAAAAGCTGCTTGACTGTACCATGGTGGTTGACTCTATATTTGTAAACTTTGGACAACATGTAGTTCATTCTCTAAGCACTGCGATACAAGCTTGGCAACAGGTAAGTGCATTCCAGAACAGTTTGCAGTTTGGCCATGTATGATCTTTTATTAGGTACTGTATGTTATTACTTCTAATAATAAGTTAACCGCAAACAAAAATGTGAGAGAATGAAGAATTTGATGGGCACCATAATATTTGGAGCCTTCTCTGTTTTGGCAAAATGATTCATGTTGTTTTTTAAAACTTTAGAGAATATGGGTTCTCTACACATGCATGGGAGATCATGCCCACATTTTTGTGACTAATGTACCACATCTGTGTGGAAAGTAACATATTCCCAGAAATGTTTTCAACGTATTGTGGCTTTAGCTTGCCAGAGCTTCAGCTTAGCTATGTATCGAATTGTCTAAGCATCCATTGCAGAGATGAAGAACCTGTACATGTCTTTCTGATATTAGCATTCCATCTTTTCAGACATAACAAGCAACAACAAAAAACAGATAAAATATGTGAACATAATACAGTCTTAATCTTTCCTTCTATTATCATTATGCCCTTTTGATTCACTAAAAGGCATTGGATAACAGAATTTTTGGATCAATTAAAAAGACACTTGATTGCTTTAATAATTTTTCACTTTCATCTCTTATCAGAAATTGGCTGTACCAAAAAGACCCCACCCAATGCCATCGAGTCGATTCCGACTCATAGCGACCCTATAGGGGGATGAAGTGTAAGTCTATGCTGAATGCCATGTTTGAAATGAGGAACCTGCCTGATTCCACTAGCCTGAAAATAATTTTGCAGAATGTTGTGGACAATTATTATGTTCAGCAATTTAAGAACAAATCACTTCTGCTTCCATTACTGATTTTCAGTGTAATATTGTATTTCCATTAAGTTTCCGTTATTATTTAAGTTACATGCACTTGTGTGGAGCTGGCTTCCCAAGAGAAATCGTCCTTCATCTCGCTCTGATCTCTTGTGGGACATGGGGGTGAGGGATGTGCAGGAACTTTAATTTCTTGACTTAAGAATTTTTACAGGAGTAAACTAGTTTCTTTATATGCATGAAGACCTGTATAAGACTAAGGAATTAATTACTTAACATGGCACTGCAATAGCAAAGGGAAAGAAGATAACACATCTGTTTTATATTTTAAAATTCTTTTTTAAGGGCATTCCATGGTTTTCTTGTAGCAAAGGACATGCGTAAAATAAGAGCTAGTGTGATCTAAATCTTTACAGCTGGTTCAAATAGCAATGTGAAAAAACCCTCCATGGCTCCAATTTCTGTTTTTTGTCATATTTTGAACAATCCACTTAATAAAAAACAAGCCCAGAAAATATAAAAGAGTCATTGATAGAGCATTTAAACCCAGTATATTTTTGTCTTAGTATCAGAACCATTAAAAGAGGACTCATGTGTAGCAACTTCTGCAAAATGGCCTTCAGAAATATTAGTTTTCTCCCAGGGTAAAAATATTCTCTTAGACACAGCTATACATATAAATAAAATATGGTGCATAAATATTTAAATGTTTTAAACCACATCAGAGTGTGAATGACTGACTGGCTAACACAATGCCTTGAAGGAATATTCTGAGTTTTTTAAAAATGGAATTGTATATTTGATTAAGTAGAGCCATATGTCACATAGCATATTGCTGACAGGTACAGTCTATGAATAGTTGGTTCTGATTTATACAGGGATTTGGCAATGTTAACATGAGCCACAAGAGGATATACTTCTGTAATTGTTGCTGTAATTTTCTTGTTTCCTCCCATGTCAAGGGTACTTGCCACCAAGTTTTAATGTGGTAGGCATCTAACCCTGTGTATTCTAAAGTAAATACAAAAATGCCCTACTTTCAAATTATAGGACATTTGACATTGAAATGGGCTTATAGAGGGTTATTCAGTTCATTGTTTCTAACATGTTCTGAATGTGGTTTATCCTTTTTAGAGGGGAAGTTTAGTTTCCCAAGCTTGGCTTTTATTGTGTGTGTGGTGCTCATATACAGTGTAATTGTTGCCAATAAGACGAATTTAATAAGCAGGAAAAGTTATTTGAGTTCTCCACATAGTTTTATCAGATTCATATCTGAGAAAAGTCATTTTTGCCCAGTATGGATGGACCAGACAGTTGAAGCACGAAACGATTTGGCCTTCCACGTTTAGGTCACGAGTTCAGGATTAACAGAAGCCTTCATCGGTGTCTGATTTCTCTAGACACAGATTTTTTTTCTCTTTTGTAAGATGAATGTTTTGTGAAACCATATTAAGGACCCAAAATGCCACTTGCAATTTGCTTTATATTTCTATGTCACATTCCCAGATTTGAACAAACTAGCATTTAAAGGAGATCATTTTTAATCAAGGTTACGCTCATGTTTCCTATCTTACACTAAAACAATATCCCTGCTTAATTGCAGATGACTGTATGGTCATTGTGAGTTGGAATCGACTTAATGGCTGTGGGTTTGGTTTTGGTACATATCTTAGATATAAATAAGCCATTTTTTAATTACAAATCTGACTGAGCATTCTGTGTTTCAGTCTATATGATGTCACATAAAACGCATATAAACTTTTTATAATATTCCAGAATTTAAAGCATTCCAAGAAATGCTTAAACTTATTGTAATTATAATGAACTCCACAGATGAAGAAGTAGTTGAGAAACAGTTCCCTGAGGACTTTGAGTGTTCTTTAGAAAAATGTAAACAACCCCCTGTGTTCTTTAATTTACATTTTTTCCTAAAGCTTCGTCATTTATTAAAGGTCAGTTTTTAGAGATGAGGAAAGTAATAGGATTTTTTTTTTCTGCTCAAGCCCCATCTGGTGACTTAACCTCTGTGTTAACAGCAGATTGATCCCAATTCATTATGAAACTGAATTTCAGTCTCAGGACATCTAACTAAGTAGAAGTTTGTAATCATATCCTTTTCTTCATGTTTGTGCTCTTGGACTTAAAGGAGAGAAAAATGTTTACAATATACAATTATTACAATTACAATATATAATAATATGTTCATTATATAAGGTTAAATGGAAAAATCCTATCATACAAAATGAATTAAACACTATGATTCCTGTCTGATTAAAGGTTTAAAAATAAGTATATAAGATACAATTGGACAGTATCAAGTGGGAACAGGCAGGAAACTCAGAAGCGAAAAGAACTGCTGGAAGAAAATTCACCAAAATATTAATAGCCATTATCTCTGACTAGTAATATTAGAGGTATTTTTTTAAAATCTTTCTGGTCTAGAGGGGCGGGGCCAAGATGGCGGAGTAGTCAGACACTTTGAGTGCACCCTCTTACAACAAAGACCTGAAAAAACAAGTGATTCGATTACATACAGCAATTTGGGAGCCCTGAACATCAAAGGGAGAGTTGAGAAACCCAACCGAGTGGCAGGGGTAGGGAAAGATGGTTCAGAAGCAGCAAGGAGCTGCCAGAAGTGACCTGGTGAGAGCCTGAGCCCTTCAGAACTGATCAACTTGGGGATCCAGAAGTGTGTTTTCCACACCAGGCAAAACCCAGCACCAGAGAGTCTACACAGCCACCCAGAACCAGTGAGAAGTAGTTCTCGAACTGGCCAAAGGTAAGTAATTGCTTACAGCCTACCGCGCAGATCAGAAACACCCCCCTTAGGGAAAAACCTCTCTCCTGTTACCTCCCCACTCCCTGCTCTGCACTGTATCCTGGACAGGCTTTAGCAATTGCCGAGTCCCCTGGGCCAGAAGTAGGATATGTCATAAGCCTGGAGCCATTTTCCCTGCCTTGGAGAGTGAACAAATTAACAAAAAGGGGAAAAAATAAAGTGCTGGCTCCCCTGAGCCAGGAACCCAGGGTAAGCACAGCTCCTTTGCCTAGGTACAGGCATAAGGGACCCACAGACTTTGAGTGCCTCTCCCCCTGGAGAGACTTACTTATGTGGGCCCACTTCAACAGCATAGACCATCATTACCGCAGTGCAACAGGGTATATATTGAAACTCTAACTTCAGCTGTTTCAGCTGTGAAGGGACAGGTTTGTGACATTTGACACTGCTCTGCCCATTAAGCAGAGTCTTAACCTACCCACATCAGGGGCCTGAGGACTGGTGGCTCCACCCACGCCACATAGCCACCTGTAAGAGGTGCCCCCTAGTCCTTACAGCCAACAACATCTGGTGGTCATAGTCAAGCTGCAAAACCCACCCACCTACGCGTTCTAGGGAACAGGGACATGCCTTCCTCCTGGACACTTGGGGGTGGTTGTCAGCCCCCTGCCTTGCTGAGAGTATGTCCCCCTGCTGCAGCCAGGTGCCTGTGCCTACACCAATCACCCATGCCTGTCTAGGACTGTAATTGAGAGCCTACACCACACACTTGGTGGCTATCTACCTGGGCACCTCTGCTGAATCCATACAGGAGGAGTAGGTGGACTCCTGAGCTCACATACTTAGTAACAGATCTGACCATCTGCTGACGGGACATTAGAGTTTCCAAGGTGCCAATAATCAAACTAGCTCATACAAGCAGCCTATTTGGGTATATCAAAACAAAACAAGAGGCTAGGACACAGTAAGCAAACATAAAATAAATAAATATAATAACTTATTGATGGCTCGGAGACAACAGTCAATATCAAATCTCATAAGAGGCAATGGCAATCTGATGGCTTCAGATATCAAATATCATATCTCATGATGGCAATCCATGATGGCTTCAGCAAGCTCCCAAAATAAAGGATCTAGAAATTTCCCAGAGGAGGAAAATATCTTGGAATTACCAAAGGCAGAGTACAAATGATTAATGTACAGAACTCTTCAAGAAATAAGGAAGGAAATGAAGCAAAATGCAGAACATGCAATAGAGGAAATTAAAAAGATTAGAGAAGAGCATAATGACAAATTTAACAGGCTGCAAGAAACCATACAGAGATAGCAATCAGAAATCCAGAAGATTAACAATAAAATTTAAGAATTAGACAATTCAATAGAAAGTCACAGGAGCAGGCTTGAGGCAGTGGAAGTCAGAATTAGATTGAAGATAAAGCACTTGACACCAACGTATTTGAGGAAAAATCAGATAAAGGATTAAAAAAAAATGCAGAAACCCTAAGAATTATGTGGGACTCTATCAAGGTAATAACCTACGAGTGATTGGAGTACCAGAACAGGGGAGGATAACAGAAAATACAGAGAGCATTGTTGAAGATCTGTTGGCAGAAAACTTCCCTGATACCGTGAAAGATGACAAGATATCTATCCAAGATGCTCATCAAAACCCACATAAGGTAGATCCCAAAAGAAAGTCACCAAGACATATTATAATCAAACTTGCCAAAACTAAATATAACAGAGAATTTTAAGAGCAGCTAGGGATAAACGAAAAGTCATCTACAAAGAAGAATCAATACGAATAAGCTTGGACTACTCAGCAGAAATCATGCCGGCAAGAAGGCAATTAGATGACATATATAAAGCCTTGAGGGAAAAAAAACTGCCAGCCAAGAATTATATATCTAGCAAAACTGTCTCTCAAATATGATGGTGAAATTAGGGCATTTCCAGAAAAACAGAAGTTTAGGGAATTTGCAAAAACCAAACCAACATTACAAGAAACACTAAAGGGAGTCCTCCGGTTAGAAAATCAATAACATCAGATAACAACCCAAGACTAGAGCACAGGACAAAGCAACCAGATATCAACCCAGATATGGAAGTCAGAAAAGTAAGTTAAAGCTAAAACACTGAAAATAGGGAGCATGTCAATATGTAAAAGATGACAATATTAAAACAAAAAAGAGGGACTTAAAATATGTAGGCAAAGATTTTTCATATGGAGAGGAAGTCAAGGCGATATAAAGAAATAAAAGACTGGTATAAACTTAGAAAAACGGGTAAATATTAAGGTAATGACAAAGGAAACTAACTATCCTACAAGTCAAAATAAAAAACTAGAAAAATATAAAGACTCGGCAAACACAAAATCAACAACAGTGAAAAAGATGAAAAGAAAACACATAAAGAAAACCGACTCAGCACAGAAAATTAACTGAAACATAGAAACTGTCAACAACACACAAGAAAAGACATCAAAATGACAGCATTGAACTTATACCTATCAATAATTACGCTGAATGTAAATGGATTAAATGCACCAATAAAGAGACAGAGAGTGGCAGATTGGATGAAAAAACACAATCCATCTAGATGCTGCCTACAAGAGACACACCTTAGACTTAAAGACACAAACAAACTAAAACTCAAAGGATGGAAAAAAATATATCAAGCAAAAAACACTCAAAAAAGAGCAGAAGTGGCAATATTAATCTCTGACAAAAGAGACTTGGATGTACAATCCACCACAAAGGATAAGGAAGGACACTATATAATGATTAAAGGGTCAATACACCCGGAGGACATAACTATAGTAAATATTTACACACCCAATGACAGGGCTCCAAAATACATAAACTCTAACAGCACTGAAAAGAAAGAAAGACAGCTCCACAATAGTAGTAGGAAACTTCAACGCATCACTTTCAGTGAAGGGCAGACCATCCAGAAAGAAGCTCAACAAAAACATGGAAGAGCTAAGTGATACAATCAACCAGCTTGATTTCATAGACATATACTAAGCACTCCACCCAACAGCAGCCAAGTCTACTTTCTTTTCCAAAGCATATGAAACATTCTCCAGAATAGGCCACGTATTAGGCCATAAACCAAGTCTTAGCAAAATCCAAAGCATCAAAATATTACAAAGCATCGTTTCTGACCATAAAGCCATAAAAGTAGAAGTCAACGATAGAAAAAGCAAGGAAAAAAGGTCACACACATGGAAACTGAACAACACCTTGCTCAAAAACCACTGCTTATAGAAGAAATTACGGATGCAATAAAAAAATTCATAGAATCAAACGAGAATGAAAACACATGCTACCAGAACCTTTGAGACACAATAAAAGGAGTGCTCAGAGGTCAGTTTATAGCAGTAGATGCACGCATTCAAGAAGAAGAAAGGGCCATAATCAAAACATTAATCCTACAACTGGAACAAGTAGAAAGAGAGCAGCAAAAGAAGCCCTCAGGCACCAGAAAAAAGGAAATAATAAGAATTAGAGCAGAAGTAAATGAAATTGAGAATAGAAAAACAATTGAAAGAGTTAACAAGAGCAAATGCTTGTTCTTTGAAAAGATCAAGAAAACTGATAAACCATTGACCAAACTGACAAAAGAAAAACAAGAGAGGAAGTAGACAACCCATATAAGAAATGAGATGGGTGATATCACAACAGACCCAACTGAAATTGAAAGAATCATAACAGAATACTATGAAAAACTGTACTGTAACAAATTTGAAAACCTAGAGGAAATGGACAAATTGCTAGAAACTCACTACCTACCTAAACTAACACAAATAGAGGTAGAACAACTAAATAAACCCATAACAAAGAAAAGATTGAAAAGGTAATTTGAAAACTCCCAACAAAAAAAAGCCCTGACCCGGACAGTTTCACTGGAGAGTTCTACCAAACTTTCAGAGAAGAGTTAACACCACTTCTACTAAAGGTATTTCAGAGCGTAGAAAAGGATGGAATACTCCCAAACTCATTCTATGAAGCCAGCATAACCCTGATACCAAAACCAGGTAAAGACACCACAAAAAAACAAAATTACAGACCAATATCCCTCATGAATATTGACACAAAAATCCTCAACAATATTCTAGCCAATAGAATTCAGCAACATATCAAAAAAATAATTCACCATGATCAAGTGGGATTTATACCAGTTATGCAGGGATAGTTCAACATTCAAGAAACAATCAATGTAATCACATAAATAAAAGACAAGAACCACATGATCTTATCAATCGATGAAGAAAAGGCATTTGACAAAGTCCAACACCCATTCATGATAAAAACTGTCAACAAAATAGGAATAGAAAAGAAATTCTTCAATATAATTATGGGCATTTATACAAAGCCAATGGCCAACATCATCCTGAATGGAGAGACTTTGAAACCATTCCCCTTGAGAACGGGAACCAGACAAGGATGCCCTTTATCACCACTCTTATTTGACATTGTGCTGGAGGTCCTAGCCAGAACAATCAGGCTGGAAAAAGAAACGGCAAACACAGAAAACCCCAAAGAATTCACAAGAAAACTACTGGAACTAATAGAGGATTTCAGCAAAGTTTCAGGATACAAGATAAACATATAAAAATCAGTTGGATTCCTTTACACCAACAAAGAGAACTTCCAAGAGGAAATCGACAAATCAATACCATTTACAGTAGCCCTCAAGAAGATAAAATACTTAGGGATAAATCTAACCAGAGACGTAAAAAATGTATACAAAGAAAACTACAAGACGCTACTGCAAGAAACCAAAAGAGACTTGCATGAATGGAAAAACAAACCTCACTCATGGATAGGAGGACTCAACATTGTGAAAATGTCAGTTCTACCCAAAGTGATCTACAGATACAATGAGATCCCAATCCAGATACCAACAGCATTTTTTAAAGAGATGGAGAAACAAATCACCAGCTTCATATGGAAAGGGAAGAGGCCCCGGATAAGGAAAGCATTACTCAACTCAACAAGAAGAACAAAGTGGGACGCCTCACACTACCTGATTTTAGCCTATTATACCGCCACGGTAGTCAAAATAGCCTGCTACTGGTACAACAACAGATACACAGACCAATGGAACAGAATTGAGAATCCAGAAGTAAATTCATAGACCTGTGAGCAGCTGATATTTGACAAAGGCCCAAAGTCCGTTAATTGGGGAAAAGACAGTCTCTTTAACAAATGGTCCTGGCATAACTGGATATGCATCTGCAAAAAACGGAAACAAGACTCATACCTCACACCATGCACAAAAACTAACTCAAAATGGATCCAAAGACTTAAATATGAAATCGAAAACAATAAAGATCATGGAGGAAAAAATAGGGACAACATTAAGAGCCCTAATACATGGCATAAACAGAATACAAATCATAAGTAATAATGCACAAGCACCAGAAGAGAGACTAGATAAATGGGAGCTCCTAAAAATCAAACACTTATGCTCATCAAAAGACTTCACCAAAAGAGTAAAAAAACAACCTACAGACTGGGAAAAAATTTTTGGCTACGACAAATCCGATCAGCGTCTCATCTCTGAAACCTGCAGGATACTGCACAACTTCAACAACAAAAAGACAAATAACCCAATTAGAAAATGGGCAAAGGGTATGAACAGGCAATTTGCCAAAGAGGATATTCAGGTGGCTAACAGACACATGAAAAAATGCTCACGATCATTAGCCATTAGAGAAATGCGATCAAAACTACAATGAGATATCATCTCACCCCAACAAGGCTAGCATTAATCCAAGAAACACAAAATAATAAATGCTGGAGAGGTTGTGGAGAGACTGAAACACTTATACAGTGTTGGTGGGAATGTAAAACGGTACAACCACTTTGGAAATAGATTTGGTGCTTCCTTAAAAAGCTAGAAATAAAAGCACCATACGATCCAGCAATCCTGCTCCTTGGAATATATCCTAGAGAAATAAGAGCCGTCACAACGAATAGATATATACACACTCATGTTCACTGCAGCACTGTTCACAATAGCAAAAAGATGGAAACAACCTACGTGCCCATCAATGGACGAATGGATAAACAAATTATGGTATATCCGCACAATAGAATACTACACAACAGTGAAGAACAACGATGAAGCTGTGAAACATAACATGGAAGAAGCTGGAGGTCAGTTTGCTGGGTGAATTTAGTCAGTCATAGAAGGATGAATATTGTGTAAGACCTATATTATAAGAACTCAAGGAAAGGTTTAAACACAGAAGAAAACATTCTTTGATAGTTACGAGGGTGGGGAGGGAGGGAGAGGGTTATTTACTAACTAGATAGTAGATAAGAATTATCTTAGGTGAAGGGAAGGATAGCACACACTTCAGGGGAAGTCAGCACAAGTGGACTAAACCAAAGCTAAGAAGTTTCCTGAATATGGTCAAACACTTTGAGGGACACAGTAGCAGGGGTAGGGATCTGAGGATGATGCTTTCAGGGGACATCTAGGTCAGTTGGCATAACAAAGCTTATTTAGAAAATGTTCTGCATCCTAGTTTGGTGAGTGGCATCTGGGATCTTAAAAGCTTGCAAGCGGCCACCTAAGATGCATCAGTTGGTCCCAACCACCTGGAGTAAAGGAGAATGAAGAACACCAAAGACACAAAGTATTAGCCCAAGAGACAGGAAGGGCCACATAAACCAGAGACTTCAGCAGCCTGAGACCAGAAGAACTAGATGGTGCCCGGCTACCATCAGTGACACCACCCTGATAGGGAACACATCAGGGGGTCCCTGATGGAGCAGGAGAAAGGTGGGGTGCAGAACTCAAATTCTTGTAAGAGGACCAGACTTAATGGTCTGACTGAGACTGGAGGAACCCCAAAAAGCATGGCCCCTGGATTCCTTATCAGCTCAGAACTAAAACAAATTCTGAGGCCAACTCTTGAGACAGGGATTGGACTGGACTGTGAGACATAAAGTGATACTTGTGAGGAGTGTGCCCGTTAGTGCAAGTAGATACAAGAGACTAAACGGGCAGCTTCTGTCCCGAGATGAGATGGGAAGGCAGAGAGGGTTAGGAGCTGATTGAATGGACATGGGGAATCAGGTGGAAGGGAGAAGTGTGCTGTCACAGTATGGGGAGAGCAATTAGACTCACATAACAATGTATGTATAAAGTTTTTTATGGAAAAAAATCTTAAAAATTTATTCTCTAATTTTCTACAGGAAACATATATATTACATTTATAATTTTAAAAATTAAATTTATTCAATAGCAAGATGTACCAGGAATCATTTCTAGGCATTGGAGATAAAAGTTATAAATGAGGACAGACATCGTTCCTGCCCTTATGCAGCATAGAATCTAAAGACCCATAATCATACAGATTAATTAGTTCATTAAAGTAATATGCTCTGAAGGCAAAATATAGAGTATTACGTGAACGTAAAATAGGATCACCTAACCTGATCTCGGAGGATCTCAGAAGGCTATGCTGAGGAAGTGACCTTAATACAAGAACCTGAAAGCTGAGTAGAGTTAGTCAAGCAAAGAGGTGGAGAGAGAGATGTCCAGACAGAGGAAAAGCACTGAGGCAAGAAGGAGTTTGACAAGCTGGATAAATTTAAAGGAGGCCAGTGTCATGTTGGAGCTACTGAGAAAGGCTAGTAGAGCTTGACTGTAATGAGCAAATGAAGAGTGACTCAAGATGTGAATGGAGATGTAGGCAGAATCCAGGTCAGGCAGGACATCTAAAACCCCACGGCAGTAAGTTTTTAAATTATAGTTAATGATCAAAAGTCACAGTGGAGTTTTTCAATGAATAAGGAAGACTGAAGAAGAATTGACGCCTTTGAATTGTGATGTTGGTGAAGAATATCGAATATACCATGGACTGCCAGACGAATGAACAACTCTGTCTTGGAAGAAGTACAACCAGAATGCTCCTTAGAAGCAAGGATGGTGAGACTGTGTCTCACATCTTTTGGACATGTTATCAGGCGGGATCAGTCCCTGGAGAAGGACATCATGCTTGGTAAAGTAGAGGGTCAGCAAAAAAGAGGAAGACCTTCAACCATAGAGATTGAGGCTGCACCAGTGGGCTCAAGCATAGCAGTGATTGTGAGGATGGTGCAGGACTCAGCAGTTTTCAGTCTGTTGTACATGGGGTCGCTATGAGTTGGAACCAATTAGATGACACCTAAAAACAACAACAACAACAACAGATAATTGTTGTTATAATTGCTTTGGAATCCTTGGGCAGTGCAAACACTTAATGTTTTTGGCTGCTAACCAAAAGATTGGAGGTTGAAGTCCACCCGGAGGTGCTTCAGAAGAAAGACCTGGAGATCTACTCCAAAAAATCAGCCATTGGAAACCCTATGGAGCATCGTTCTCTGACACACATGGGATTGCCATGAGTTGGAATCAACTCAGCGGTAACTGGTTTAGTTTTGGTTACAATTGCTTTGGTCTCACTTAGCCAGAGCCTGTTGGTGAGTAATGTGGCTGACAAGCAATGTTCAGCTCTGTGAGAATAGAAAGGTTCAGTGAGAATAGATGGTTATAAAGAGATGACTTAGAAGTCCTCAAGGGCCTTTGGAGGACTGGGGTCTATTAGGGCCTCTTCACTGCAGCCATAGGGCACTACATAGCCACTCTTGGGGGCCTTCTGAATGAATAAGGGGTAGATTCTGTTTCCCAAGATAATTCTGTTCCAGATTCAGTTCTAGGCCTTGTCTTGTCCAGACTGGATACTAGGTACATTGATTCATGGACCTCCTTGGCTTCAGGCCTCATAATCACTCAATCACTATGCTCCTGAGTAATAAAATGGCAAATGATGGTGTATGACATTTTGACAGTATTTAGATCCATACCTAGGAAACAGAGACCAGCTGGACAAAGCATCAGTTATATATTATCTCCCATTGTCTGCAAATTGATCAGCTAATTAGGAGCTTTTTTTTTCTTATATTCTCAAGTCAATCACTTCTCTATTTTTTAGTTACTAAAAGTATGTGTATTGTTTTTTAAGGCATAACCTAACCAGAGTGATAAAAGTAAACACACACATACTCTATCAATATTTTGATATAACAGCAACCAATGGAGTTAACGTTAAGTTGAGAAAGGCAGTATCAACTCACGTAGGTTTTACTAATTCCCTGAGCATTCGCTGATTAATGGAGGACATTTTCTGACTAATGACTATTAGCTGAAACAGATACTGACAACTGTTTTTCAACTAACATTATTTCTCTTGAAAAATGCAGCTTGGCTTACACTGACTCTAGAGTTGATCTGTTTTGTGTGTTCAGCCTCTTAACAATAGAGGGAAAGTTATGGCTTAATAACATCTCTCCCTGAAGAGATTTACACATACACACACACACACACACACAAACACACACACACACACTCTCTCTCTCTCTCCCCCCCACCCCCTCCCCCCCTCTCTCTTTCCCGCCCTCCCCCTTAAGGGATCTGGGGATGTATTACCTAAATGATCCTTACTTTCTGTAGGGTACAAGCTGTGGCTTTGATAATTGGTCTTGATTGTTGAGTTTAGAAGGCCAGGAACATGGTAATTCTAGCCTCCAGTACTCTGCTGAAAAACGTGCAGTCTACCCAGTACAGCATTCTTTGTAGCATGTTAGTTCACTTTAAAAAATGTTAAAAGTTTAAGGGATCTCATTGTTCTTTTACTCTTCTGTGTATATGATTTATTTGTATTTTTTTGTATATGATTTATTTTGCACGAGTATAAATCAAAACACATTCTTGGAACATTTAAGATCTCTTGAAGGTATTTTTTGTGCTTATCCTGGAAGTATAGAAGAATACTTTGTATACCAGAGCTAATGACAACAGATCTTTTAGTGTTTCTGTGTTGTAACAATCGCCACTGGGGAGACAGCTGCCAAACATCTTGCAGTTAATCTGATGCACTCTGGCTTTTGTATTCTTTTTCTTTCAGAACAAATGCCCTGAGGTAGAGGAGCTGGTCTTCAGCCATTTTGTGATCTGTAATGACACACAGGAGACACTGCGGTTTGGCCAGGTGGATACTGATGAAAATATTCTGCTGGCGAGTCTCCATAGTCACCAGTACAGCTGGCGTTCTCACAAATCCCCACAGGTATTTGAGAAACAGCCTTTACAAATGCAGCAATTGTTAAGGTTATGGGTTCATTTATTTTGCATTTGTGTGCTTGTGTCCAGTTATTTTCTTTTTTAATTCTCCCAAGGAACCACACAGCGTAGCTACATCTGACGGAAACTCAGAAAGGATTAGAGACTAGAGAACTGTGCACCTATGCTTCTCTTGGAACGGGACATTTTCCTGTTTAGCAAGCATGGGTGCTGTTGGGTCATGTGTAGTGATTTAGAGATTACACTCTAGAGCCAAAGTACGTAGGCCTGAGCTTCAGTTTTCTCATATGTAAAATGAGGATAATGATGGTACCTATTTATTAGGGTTGTGAGGACTAAAAGAGTCAATGTGTAAAAGGCATTGCTTGATGTACTGTCAGCATTAAGTGTTGGGTATTATTATTCATTCATTCAGATTTTTACTGCGTACGTGCTCTGTGCCAGGCACATGCTACGTGCTGGCATTCAAAGACAGGTAAGTCGCAGTCCTTGCCCTGCAAGAGCTCACGATCAGTGACCAAGTGAGCACAATGGCAAAATATGCCCAAGGGAGCACTGAGAAAAGACAAACCAAAGGATGTCTGTTTTGCAAGTAGTATAATTCCATTTTCCTGTCACTTTAGATGGGAATAATTAGGAGGATGTGCCCTGCAGGGATAATATGAGAATGAATTAAATACAAAGATGTGGTCTTAAATGAGTAAAAGAAATCCTAGGAAGTACTCTTAAGAATAATGTACTTCTAAAACTGGATAATAAGGAAACTACTGTCTGCTTGTGATTAAAAGAAAGTCATTAGATTAGAGAACAAGTTTTCCCATCTGGTCTATAGACCAGCTTCAGAATATGTTATGCCCCCAGGCTCCATCTTGGTTTTTTTTTTTTTTTCCAGTAGCTAAGTTCTGATTTCTTACTTGCTTTTTCATCAGATTGCCATGCTGTTGGTATAAAATTTGGAAAAACAGCTGCAGTGCAATACTTATTTAATTGAAATTAATCTGACACGACAGTTAAACTACGTAAATCCTTTTTAATAAAAGTTTATACGAAGATTTCTCACATAACGTGATATTGCACTCACATTTTTAGCGTGAATCACATGCCCTTAGTTTCTAAGTTTCCTCTTGAGAAATTTCCATGTTAGAGAGTTTTTAAGTTGTTTGCCCCTTATAACACACTTAAAGGCCATTTTTGTTGTTTGTCTTAAAATTAAGTTTCTTTTTGTTATTTTTTCTTATTGATTTAAAAGTAAGAACATAGAGATATATAGACCACCCCGCCGCAAAAAAAAACACAAACCCTCTAATCTCAACCACCCAGATACAACCCATGTTAACACTTAGTATATAGCCTTTTAGACCTTCTAAAAATTTCCATGGTAGTTGCATTCTCAGCAGTGACATATTAGTGGCAGAAAAGGAGCCTCTGAAAAGCGGGAGTAATGGGTAATTGTACACTGTACCTTGTAGACACTGTACCCATTCACACACAGCAAGCTGCAGGGCCTAGCCAACAGAAAACAAAGCAAAGGAAGCTTAATCCCCTCACAGTCATTTTCAGATGCATAGACTAACATGACCCTTAAGATTCCCCAGGTACTAGAGGCAGCGTGGGATGAGGACCGTAAGAACAGCTGGCTCATGCGTGCGGGGGAACAGTAATCCTGATGCTTTGGACATAGTGGTCTCTAGGTGGGAAGGAGATAAACAGGGGAGAGAAATGGACTTCTGCCACCACCACACCTTTCATGTTTATGCTCTTGCACTTTTTTAAAGCCTTTTTGTATTTGTTGCTCGTTTTATTTCCATGACATCTCTGTGTGGTTTGTATTATTTGTTATGCATATTTATAGATAAGGAGAAGAGTAGGGATGCTAAGTTGCACAGTGGTAAAGTTGGGACTACATCCCATATCTTTTGATGCTCAATGTGGTGTTATTTCCATAACATTGTCTCACTCAGCTAGGTTTTGGCAGCATGATTTTTCTATTAGAGTAGCCAAGCTGTGAGGTTTTAAGGGAAGGGCTGAGAAATCACTGGCATGCTGTTCCACATCTAAAGCTAGAATAATATAGGATTCTTAGTCCAAGTGTGAACCCTGGCAAAGCCTCATCTGTATTACCAAAAACAGTAAGAACTTTTTAATGACAAAGTGAAATCCTCAGACAGGTATCTGTTAAACTTTTTTTTTTTTTTTAAATTTTTAATCATATCCTCTGAGTGCAAATTTGAAAATGAGCTACAGTCATTATAATCTTCTTTAGGCTGAATCTTAGATCAAATTTGTAGAGAATAGTCTGTCTACTACACCTACAGATGCAGAAGGAAGTGTGTTTTAAGACCCTCTGACGCCAGAGGTCTTAATGGTCCCAGAGGGTCTTCATGGAATTCCTTACATCCACAATTGCAAATTCTCCTGTGTCCTAATGAGAGGTTACATCTGAGGATCAGAAAAACTAGCCACTTAGTTTCAAACTGCACCTGGAGGTAGTCATAGCCACACAACTGAGCAAAATGTTCCTTTCTCCAGGCTCCAAGCCATATCCTGAGTTGCCCAGCAGGCTTGGTTTTAGGAACATTTGTGTCTGCATGTTTATGCTACCTTGGGTGTTAGTCAATTCATAGTCTCAGGGAGGATTTCTAAAGTTCATAGAACTTTACTAAACAATGTAGCTTATATTGCAGCAATCAAGAAGGTAGCAATGACACCTGGAAAGGTTTCAAAGAGGTCAAGATATCTTAGAACCACACAGGAGGTTGCTAGCAACATTAAGTCCCAAGAGGATGGGAAGAAACATGGACACAACCAATTCCAGAAATCAAAAGCTGAAAAAAACCTTTTAGAATTGAAAAGTTATAAACTCTCCTTATAGTTTCTAACACATGCTCTGAGGCAGAATCGCTTGAAATGCTGGATATCCCACAATAAATTCTTGCCTAAACAAACAAGGGAAGAGCAAAACTATTTCCTAGGGAATCATTGAACATATTCAGCTGCGCAGAGTCATGTATGCCACCACAAAGAGCCCAAATACCCCAATTCAGTAGACTCCAGATCAGGTTGGATGAGAACAATAACCAGTAAGAGATTGATTTTCAAAGAAGTGCTTCACATTATGCATAGTTAAATCTAGGGACTGGCAGTATAAGTTTATGAAATCTTTCCCCAGAATATGGGCGGCATGTGCATCAGAGAGTCAAGAAAAGCTTTGTTTAATTTACTCAAACGAGATACAATGACCCCTCCGTCAACTAGCAGGGTCTGTGTATAGGCTGTTCGAGTTAACTTCCCTTTCTGGTTAATAGACAGTAGGGTAGATTAATGAAACTGGAATAGAATTGCCTCCACCTTGTGGATAAGGATTTACCCTGCTTTTACCCTCCAACATGTACAATTTTAGATTATGTGTATTTTTTCAGAATTGCAGAATTTTTCTAGCTACCAGTGACTTAATTTTAGTGGCCAAACAATTAAGTGTGGTTTAATTAGGCTCTCGACCGAGTTACAGAAAATAATTAAATACTTCTCCAAAATGGATATAATAGAAAGTATCATAAGCTAATGAAAAATGGCAGATTTTTAAAATGCAAAATGTAACAAGATAAGAATTATTTTGGAAGAGGAATAGAGCATCTTGGGAACATTCATTAAAGTTATCAGATTTAGTGATGAAAATATAAATCTTGCATTGCTCTAAGGCAGGGATCAGCAAACTTTTTTTTATAAAGGGCCAGATAATAAATATTTTAGGTTTTCAGGCCCTTACAGTCTCTGTTGCAGCTACTCAGCGCTACCGTATAGCACAAAAGCATCTATAGGTGATACGTAAATGAATGAGCATGGCCGTGTTCCAATAAAACTTTATTTATGGACAGTAAAAATGTGAATTTCTTATAATTTTCACGTGTCACAAAACACTCTTCTTCTTTTTTTTTCAACCATTTAAAAGTATAGGCAGCATGCCGTATTTGACCCATGTGCCATAGTTTATCAAACCTTGCTATTAAGATCTGTCAGTTGGAACTTCTGATTTTTTTTTTTTTTTTAATCAAAAATTTGATTTTAAATCGTTTTCTCTCTGACCTAAATGTTATTTTCTGTCACTTGAAAGCTTGGTAAACCGTTTCAGAAATTATTGAGAAATAACAGATAAGAGGTTAAATCTAACTCATAGAATTAACTTGTATTCACTAAATAAAAGGAAAATATTTTTATCGTACTTGTTCTTGGCCTAATCAGTGTATAGACAAAGTTTTCCAGTTTGCTTTTTGGATATAAAAATATTTTAAAGTGAGATCTGATCATTTTTCCCCTAGTCTAAATGGAAAGTAACAGGTTTTGAGTATCTGCCCATCTTATGGTTATTCCAGCCAGTTGCCAATTGCGTTAGACTGTACTTCTTATTTAGTTACCACTCTTTCCAAATTCATTTATATGATGCATGTGTACAAATATATCTAGAGAAAGAGCTCATTCCCTGTTACCACAGCCATAATTTTAAAAATTGTAAAGCCAACTTAGGGAGGCAAGGAGTCCTGGTGTTGCAGTGGTTAAGAGCTCAGATGCTAACCAAAAAAGTCAGCAGTTCAAATCCACCAGCTGCTCCTTGGAAATTCTATGGGGCAGTTCTACGCTGTCCTGTAGGGTCGCTGTGAGTCGGAATTGACTCAACGGCAACGGGTTTGATTTTTTAGGGAGGCAAGGAAGTACTCTGTGTTGGCCAAACTGTTCGAACTGATAAATTGTTCCAGTGTTCTTCTATGTTAGTATATGGCACATTGCTTGCAAATTAAAGTTTGTTTAGAAAGGGCAAGTAAATAGACACTCTCACACACTGAAGGTGCAAATGGAATTGGTACTGCCTTTCTAGAAAACAATTTGGTAAGAAGTATCAAAGCTATTCAAATGATCATAGCCTTTAATCCAGTAAATCTCCTACTAGTAATCTACCCTCAGGAAATAATCCAAATTAAAACAAAGATTTATACACAAAAATGTTCATCATAATTTTATTTGTAATAGCAAAAGAGTAAAAACACCAAAATTTTTACTTTAAGGAAATAGTTAAGCAAAATCTGGTATAAGATGAGCTATAACAGAACCTTTAAAATGTTACCTTGAAAGGGGAAGTGAAAAGCAAAATATAAAATTCTGTATGTATAATATCATTTTAACAATGTAACAACAAATGCATAGAAGAAAGACTGGAAGAAGATATGTCCAAATGTTAGCAGTGGTTGCCTCTGAGTGGTGGGGTAAGGTGATATTTTTCTGCTTTTTTACATTTTTAAATACTTTCTAGCTTTTTTTATTAAATAAGGGGCAGGGATTACTAAAGTAGAGAGAAGTTAAGTAAAAAAAGCCCAAAATTCATTTTTTAAATCAACGTTAAAAGGAATTTCAAATGCTAACTGGAACTGTAATGGTTTATCAAGAATGGTTATTTATCTTCATTACTTCTTACATTGCAGTATGTTTTTCTCGGTTATTCCCTTAGTTGGTGTTTTGCCCCCCACCTCCAATCTGTCTTGCAGACTTCAGCTAGAGTACTTTTCCTAAATAATTCTTTGATCCACTATACTTTCCTGTCCAACAGCCTTCAAAGCCTCCCCATCACTAAATAATATCCAAATTCTCTGGCATCTAAGGCCTGACTCAGTCTACTCACAAACCCTCCATTATTTATTTTAATAAAGCCCTGCCATTTTTTTTCTCTAGCTTATGTATGTATTCTCCCTCCGTTCCATTTATTTTTAATGAGTAAAATAAAATATGTACACTCTTCTAAGGAGTTTATTGTCTAATGAGGAAGCCAGAGAAGTAAACAAATTATTATAGACATGGCCAGTATCTGTCAGGATATTATTGCAGTAGTTCAAGATGGGGAGAAATGATGGGTGATTTAATTAAACCATTAGCCATAGGGAAGAAAAGCGAGAGAATCAGGAAGTAAAATCACTAGCGTCTGGATATGGACAAGGTCTTAATGGGAACTCAAAATATTTCCAAACCTGACATGAGGATGGGAATCTGTCAAGGCTTCCTGGCAAAATGAGTATTTCTGTTGAATTTTAACATGTAAATAAGAGTTAGGCCAATAAAGTGAGGGAGGGTGTTCCAGATAAAGGGATCAACATGTGTTAAAGCCACAGAGGCATGAAACAATGTGGCATGGTTGAGGAACTTGACTAATTTGGCTACAGCATAGAGTACATGTGTGGAGCTGTAAGAGAGTAAGATAGGTGAAGGCCAGGAGTGCCCTTGTATCCTGTGCTCAGCACTTTTAATGCTATGTTGAGGCAGTGGTATCACAAAAGATAATCTCTGTACCTGGAGAGGTCAAATATGGCTTTCCATAGGGCCTGATTTTAAAGGATGAGTAAAAGTTGGCTCAGTGGACAGTAATGGAAGTACACACCAGGCAGAAGCAAGGAGATACATATAAACAGTATGTCATGTTAAAGGGAATTCAGGTTTTGTTTGGTGTAACTGAAGAAATGCGGAAGCAGTGGTATGCTGGTAAATTGGCTCTTAGGGTGGTTGTTGGAGGGGGAAACCCTGTTTTCATGGTGTAAATACTCTCGTGATAGCAGATTTCAAGCTACCAATAGTTTAACAACCAGATTGCAAATTCCTAAATATTTAACAGCCTGTCCTCACAAACCAGTATGAGCTGGCTCCAGCTCCACCACTCATTGTTTAGAGAGGTTATACCTTAGTCGGGAATTTCAGGAGTGCTCTGACCAGCTGGTTCTAGCTCAGAATCTCTGATGAGGTTGTAGTCAGGACATCACTGGAGCTGCAGTCATCTGAAGGCTTAACTGGTATGGAGGATTCCCTTCCAAAATCTCTCACTCACATGACTGTTGGCAGGAGGCCTCAGATGCTTCCTACAAGAATCTCTCCATATAATTGCTTGAGTATTCTCATGACAGTAGCTGGCTTCTCCCATGGCAAGTGATCCAGTGTCTCTATGACCTAGCCTCAGAAGTCATTCACTGTCATTTCTGCAATATCCCAATGGTTACACTGATCATCCCTATTCACTGTGGGAGGGGACTACACAAAGCTGCAAATAATAGGAGGCAAGGATCATTGAGAGCCCTGGTGGCACAGTGGTTAAGAGCTACAGCTGCTATCTAAGATGCATCAATTGGTCTCAACCACCTGGAGTAAAGGAGAATGAAGAACACCAAAGACACAAGGACAGTATTAGCCCAAGAGACAGAAAGGGCCGTATAAACCAGAGACTTCATCAGCCTAAGACCAGAAGAGCTAGATGGTGCCCGGCTACCATCAGTGACCACCCTGACAGGGAACACAACAGAGAGTCCCTGATGGAGTAAGAGAAAGGTGGGTGCAGAACTCAAATTCTAGTAAAAAGACCAGATTTAATGGTCTGACTGACACTGGAGGAACCCCAGAAACCATGGCCCCCGTATTCTCTATCAGCCCAGAACTAAAACAACTTCCAAGGCCAACTCTTCAGACAAAGATTGGACTAGACTGTGGGACAGAAAATAATACTTGTGAAGGGTGTGCTTCTTAGCTCAAGTAGCTACATGAGACTAAACGGGCATCTTCTGTCCGGAGGTGAGATGAGAAGGCAGAGAGGGTTAGGAGGTGGTTAAATGGACATGGGAAATCAGAGGTGGAAAGGAGGAGTGTGCTGTCACAGTATAGTGAGAGCAGTTAGGGTCACATGACAATGATGTATAAATTTTTGTATAAGAAACTAACTTAAAATGTAAACTTTCACTTAAACTACAACAATAAACGAAAGTTTTATCGGCAAACAAAAAAAGAGCTGCAGCTGCTAACCTAAAGGTCAGCAGTTCAAATCCACCAACCACTCTATAGAAACCCTATGGGGCAGTTCTGCTCTGTTGTATAGGGTTGCTATGAGTCAGAATCGACTCGACGGCAGCGGGTTTTGGTTTAAGGATCACTGAGGCTGTCTTGGAGATGAGCTCCCATAAAGACCAATAATAGAATCTAGGAGTTGGACTGAGGAATGGGATCCAGTGAAGGAAATTAAGAGTTATGAGAAAAACCAAAGCATAAAGGAAAACCAGGACATAAAGGTGTCCTAAAGGCAAAGAGAATCTCTAGAGGGATAGAATTATCAGTGTTGCTAGATGCCACAGGGAGTTTAAGTGAGACAAGAACTGAAAAAAATCCATTGGATTTGGCAATTGAAGGGTCATTGATGGTCAAGGAAAGCACTTTCAGTGGAAAGATAGAGATTGAAGCGATTGCTGTGGGTTGAGAAATGATTGGGAGGTGAGGAAATACGATGGGCATGATTTTTTTTTTTTTTTGATCTTGCCATCCTCGCTTCTAAGGAACATTCTGGCTGTGCTTCTTCCAAGACAGATTTGTTCATTCTTCTGGCAGTTCGCGGTATATTCAGTGTTCTTTGCTGACACCATAATTCAAAGGCATCAGTTCTTCGGTCTTCCTTATTCATTGTCGAGCTTTCGCACATGTATGAGGCGACTGAAAATACTATGGCTTGGATCAGGTGTACCGTAGTCCTTAAAGTGACATCTTTGCTTTCTAGCACTTGAAGAGGTCTTTTGCAGTAGATTTGTCCAATGCAATATGTCATTTGATTTCTTGACTATTGCTTCCATGGGCACTGATTGTGGATCCAAGTAAAATCAAATCCTTAACAACTTTAATATTTTCTCCGTTTATCATGATGTTGCTTATTGGTCCAGTTGTGAGGATTTTTGTTTTCTTCATGTTCAGGTGTAATCCAGACTGAAGGCTGTAGTCTTTGATCTTCATCAGTAAGGGCTTCAAGTCCTCTTAGCTTTCAGCAGGCAAGGTTGTGTCATCTGCATATAACAGATTGTTAATGAGTTTTCCTCCAACCTGATGCTGTGTTCTTCATGTAAGAACATAAGTTCAGCTTCTTGGATTATCTGCACCTTTGGCCTCCCTTTAATGAAAATTATAAAATGGGAGAATACTACAGGAGAGGATTAGAAGTATAATTCAAATGGGACCAACTTTTAGGCTTACATGCACATCTACCTCCTCATACTTTAACGTTTTGTGTTTATCCACTGAAAAAATTCTTGTTTATTATGAGCTAAAAATGCATAGTATAATTGCTTTTTATTATAGATTTAAAGTAGCCTTCATTACAGACTAAATTTGTTATATTTTGTCTCTTTCTAATCCTGAAAATAGTTTCCCAGAAATCTACAATATCAGCCATATTGGTGTGTAGGGCACAGCTGTCTGCAACTAGTTCTGTTTGGGGAAGAAGGATTTTATGCCTTTGCTCCCCAGTGGCAGTAACAGGCTTCTTTTTATTGTTGCTGACATTAAGATAGCTAAAATAAACAGTGAGGTAAACATTTCTTGGGACCATCTGGCAAGGATTTTAATCCAAAATATTCTGTAAACTCTCCATTTGAGTACCCGGGACCTACTGTCCAGTGGCCATCAACTGCATTTTTATTTCAGTTTTAAGCAGTGATCGAAACAGCAAAAAGCAGACTGTAGACTCAGTGCCTTCCCTTTTCTCTCAAAATATTTTTAGTTTTATCAGGGCTTCCAGGAAACTTGCATCTCTGAGGGAGCTTACAGTGCCTTATGAAGTCACCAGTAGAAGTAAATGGGGCCCAAACAGTTCAGTCATTAAGTATGTAGCTCGTGGATGGAGCGTATTTGGAATTTCTTCACTTTCTGTTGGGAAATACATATACTTAAATAAGAGTCTGAAGTTTGGGATTCAGTTTTCTTTTCCTGTACATATCAAGGTTTCTCTGTAGTAATGGTTTGCAGTATGACTTAGTTAAGACTTTTAAAGTCTTTCACAAGAAATGGCAAAGATAGGATTGTGATAGGGCACTTTATGCAGTCCCAGAGCCAATTTCTGGAGTTTTCTACAAGCCTGTGTAAAAGGGAATGACTGGGGATTATTTCAGCTGTGAAGCACCCAGAAGGATAAATGTTGGTGCTCCTAATGGTCTCTCTGTCCCTCCCCTGGCAATAAACTTTAGAAATTGAAATATAGGTTTGGAGAAAATTGTACTGAAGATTCCTTAAGCTTTTTACAAGACACTTAAAGGCTTTTCACAAGCCAGTGCTCGGCAAATGTGAATGCTTGATGTCTAAACATAAAGGCCCTTGACCAAACTAATTTTAAATGTGAATTTTAATACAGAGTGGTTGGAGAAAGGGAATGCAGCTGGACCATTAAAGCATGGTATTTTGCCATTTTTAAGTAATGGGAAATACTGATTAAGAATGTTATAAAGACCTCAGCGTACATAATGTGATTGTCTTTAATCACAGTCTGTGTAACAAAAGCATTAACTGTATTAAAGACAATGGCATACCTATTATACTGTGGCACTTTTTAATTATTTCCATCCTGAACAGAATATTGAAGAGTTTATTGTCTAAAGGTCAGAATAATGCCCAGGACATGGCCAAGCCCAATGAGTGTCAGATGCATGGAATGAATGTTGGATGACTTCATAGTTATGAAATTATTTCATTTCTCATGATAATTCCTAACTTGCCAAGTTAGTGAATTTTAAGAACTCTGAGAGCAGATTTTAAGATAAATGTGAAATAATCCATACTTTTGGAGTCAGGGACTTCCCTTCAGGCATTAGTTCATATTTGACTTGCTTGACTTACACTTGGGGATAAAATGAGTTAGGACAAGGTCTTAGATACCACATTCTTTTACTGGGAAAGAAAACCAACTTGCACAACTTTGGCTGGCTCATGTTTCTTGTTATACAGGCACTAAGAAGCAGCGGTTGCCATGAAATACTTTATTTAACCTTTACAAAAATGTTTTTTTAGTATGGCAAGGCAGTTTAGTTAAATGAAAATAAATAACTCTAAAATTTTTGGATTTCTTTTACATCCATCTGTTGACTTTTTTTTTTTTTCCCTAATTAAAAATTAGGGACAATGATTATAATTATCTAAATTGCCATGATGAAAATAAATTAAAGATCGCATGAGACCACTTGATCTTTTCTTAGGGCACATATTGGTTATGTCTTCTAGTTTACATTAAACTAAATTTTACTGAAGGATAAATATTACATTTGAGAATAGTTTAAAAGAAAGTCTTTATTCAGACTTTGGGTAGGTTTCCTTATAGTTCATATTTGTATCTAGTCTAAATAATTTTCAAGGAGATAAACATTACATGAAAATTTGACTCACGAACTGTATTTATCCAAATATGAATGACTATCAAACCAAACCACAGCTTTACCATTTTATCTTATTGGACTCTATTTATCAGTTCACCTAAATTATTCTTTATTATTTCCACCCAACATACTGTTATCTCTTCTACCGAAGAGCTGGATCCAACCCGGAGTATGCCTACTATTGACTGTTATTCTGTCAAGAGAGAATGTCTACATAGTACCAAAATCTCTTGGCTCTTAGTACAACTCAGTTAAGCAATTAGAGATTTTTTTGTTTAAAAATAAAATGTGAATTATTTCATGTATTATATACAGACCATCCTCTTCTGTACACACATAGACACATATATATCAAAGTTCCTTAAATTTTCACGTTTCAACTCGTGGTGGTATTAAAGGTAAGTGGTATCAAAAACTTTCACAATTCTGGATATAAAGCAGCTATTAGTACCACATCTTATGTTTTTTTAGTCACTATAGGGAGGCCTACACTCTTTGGAAACATCAGAACAATAGCTGTGTATAATGTTGAAATGACATCTTCAAAACAAGCTTATATATCATTTCACACGTTTTTACTGTGTAAATTTATATCTGATTTTATAATTGAACCACTGAGCCACCAGGGCTCCATTTTTTTTTTGTTGTTGTTGTTTGGTTTGTATGTTCCCAAAAAAAGTTATGCATAAATTTTAAAAATAAAAATGTGTTTGTAATGTGCAAGGCAACTTACCTATTAAATCTTTTTGCAAAAATTTTTATGGAGTAAATTATTTTTCTTTAGATACTCAATTTTTTAGCAAAGAATAGCCATTAGGCATCCTACTGTTTTATAAATAATGTATTAATCAAAAGTGCCACTATTATTCAGCCTTCACTTGCTTCTTTTTTAACTTATTTTCTCTGAGTATAAATTGAACAGAGACGAATGTCTAAACAGTAAAAAACCATAAATTCAAGAATTTATTTATGAATTAAGAGTTTTGTTCATGCTTTATTTATGAAAAATAAGTATTTTTTACTTTAAAAGATTCTATGACTTGGGTATTGATATGTTGGAACATTTAGTAAGCCTTAATGTTTGCTTAGAAATGTGCAACACTTGACATCCTAACATACTCAAGGAAATTCAAATGATTTATCATTATTCAAATGATTGTCGTTTGAGTATATGACTCAATACACTGTTTAAAAGCTATGAAGACTAAGAGATGAGTAACATTATTGCGAACAGCCAAACGGCTTTGTTCTTGTTCGTTACTTTATTTCATTGTCTTTCATGTTTCAATCCCTGGTGTCCATTGGTGATCGATGCACGGAGAGGAAGCGGCAGTTAAAATGGCAGTTACTGACCTAAGAGTTCACTGCCTCTTCACTTTTCCTTTCTGTACCACTCTTGAGCATGTACTTGCCCGACCCCTCCCCTTTCCACATTCCCAAGAATACTACACCCATGCCTCTGAACCTCCCCAGAGCAATATCTGACCTCCTAAAACAATGATTTTTAGTCTAGTGTGATTTTCTCTTTCCAGGATCAAAATACAGTGGTTCTATTTAGGTTATAGTCAAAACTATTAGAGGAAAATAAGCTGATGAGTTCATAATGTGAAGTTAATTTTCCAAGGAGTGTGACAAGTTACTTGCACAAATGGTTTGAAGCCATAGCTTGCTAGTTTTATGACTTGTCTTTGCTTATAATGCGATCAGTATGTTTTGTAGACATTAATTTTTTACGGGAAGAACCACTCCATCTGTGATTGTCACATGTCACGTTAGGCTGTCACCTGCTTTTGTTTATTCAGAAGTAAGTAACCATACCATAATCTTTTATTCTTCTTCAGCATGTCTTTTTTTATGTTATTTCTTGGGTAAGTTAAATATGTCCTCTGGCCAAACTTCCAACTTCCCCAAGCTGAACACCTACAACATTTTTTTTTTCTTATTCTCTCATATAATTTCCCTTCTTGAATTTTTTGTTTCTCCATTATATTGAGAGCATTTTCAGGGCAAGTAATGTGTCTCTTTCCTCTCTATATCCACCATGTGTACTACAGTTAGTTGGCTAATGTTGTTGTTGTTAGGTGCTGTCAAGACGATTCCAAATCATAGCAACCCTGTGCACCACAGAACAAAACACTTGCCTGTTCCTGCACCAGGTTCACAATTGTTATGCTTGAGCCCATTGTTGCAGCCACTGTGTCAGTCCATCTTGTTGAGGGTCTCCCTCTTTTTCGCTGACCCTGTACTTTACCAAGCATGATATCCTCCAGGGACTGATCCCCCCGACAACATGTCCAAAGTATGTAAGACATAGTCATCTTGCCATCCTCCCTTCCAAGGAGCATTCTGGTTGTACTTCTTCCAAGACAGATTTGTTCATTCTTTTGGCAGTCCGTGGTATATTCAGTATTCTTCACCAACACCACAATTCAAAGGCGTCAATTCTTCTATGTCTTCCTTATTCATTGTCCAGCTTCTGCATGAGTACGATGCAGTTGAGAATACCATGGCTTGGGTCAGATGCACTTTAGTCTTCAAGGTGACAGCTTTGCTTTTCAACACTTTAAAGAGGTCTTTTGCAGCAGATTTGCCCAGTGAAGTGTGTGTTTTGATTTCCTGACTGCTGCTTCTACGGGTGTTAATTGTGGATCTAAGTTAAATGAAATCCTTGACAACTTCAGTCTTTTCTCCATTTATCATGATGTTGCTTATTGGTCCAGTTTTGAGGATTTTTGTTTCCTTTATGTTGAGCTGTAATCCATACTGAAGGCTGTGGTCTTTACCTTCACTAGTAAGTGCTTCAAGTCCTCTTCACTTTCAGCAAGCAAGGTTGTGTCATCTGCATATGGCAGGTTGTTAATGAGGCTTTCTCCAATCCTGATACCCCTTTCTTCTTCATATGGTCCAGTTTCTCGGATTATTTGCTCAGCATACAGATTGAGTAGGTATGGTGAAAGGATGCAGCCCTGACACACACCTTTCCTGACTTTAAACCACACAGTATCCCCTTGTTCTGCCTGAACAACTGCCTCTTGATCTGTGTACAGTTTCCTCATGAGCACAATTAAGTGCTCTGGAATTCCCATTCTTTGCAATGTTATCCATAATTTGTTATGAGCCACACAATTGAATGCTTTTGCATAGTCAGTAAAACACAGGTAAACATCTTTCTGGTATTCTCTGCTTTAAGCCAGGATCCATCTGACATCAGCGGTGATATCCCTCATTCCACGTCCTCTTCTGAATCCAGCCTGAATTTCTGGCCGTTCCCTGTCAACATACTGCTGCAGCTGCATTTGAATGATCTTCAGCAAAATTTTACTTGTGTGTGATATTAATGATATTGTTCAATAATTTCCACATTCAGTTGGATCACCTTTCTTGGGAATAGGAATAAATATGGATCTCGTCTAGTCGGTTGGCCATGTAGCTGTCTTCCAAATTTCTTGGCATAGACGAGTGAGCACTTCCAGCGCTTCATCCGTTTATTGAAATATCTCAGCTGATATTCCGTCAGTTCGTGGAGCCTTGTTTTTCACCAGTACCTTTAGTGCAGCTTGGACTTCTTCCTTCAGTATCATCGGTTCCTGATCATACGCTACTGCCACGTGTCTGTCAGTTTGTCGTACTGTGGGGCCATGCATGTTGCTGTGGTGCTGGAAGCTATGCCACTGGTATTCAGATACCAGCAGGGTCACCCATGGCCGATAGATTTCAGCTGAGCTTCCAGACTAAGACAGACTAGGACAAAGGACCTGGCAGTCTACTTCTGATAAGAATTAGCCGGTGAAAACCTTATGAATAGCAGTTGGCTAATAGTAAATATTTAATAGCTATAGATCGTAAGCATATTTGCTAAATTGAAAAGAAGTAAGGAAATTATTGCCCTCAGGAAAAAAAAAATCACATAATCACATTAAAGTTTATGCGTGCTCATAAATTAAACTTCGATCGCATTAAAGTTCTTGCTCTAAGAATCGTGAATATGTAATATAGCAAGTCAGACCCTATGCTAGGAGCTATGGAGGATTCAGAAATGAAGTGAGGATCATGTCACCCTCTTAGCAAAGTGCCAAGAGTGCAAATAGAAAAGCTGTGACTTGACTAGGACGTATGGGGAGACTTCACACAGGAGGCTAACTTTGAGTTTTTAAAATAGAAGTGTATAACTTCTTAGTTGAAATGCAGGCTCTGTATGCTTTGTATTAGACAGTTCTCACTTTAATAACATTAATTTTATCTGATTTCAAAATAATACATATTTATAATATAGAATTTGGAAATTACATAAAGGCACGCAAAAAACAGACAAAAGGGAAACTTAAAACACGTAATTCCACAATCCCGAGATAACTTCTGTTAGTGTTTTCTTTCGTTCTAAACTTTTTCTTCCTTAGGAATAGGTGTATATACATTTCTTTGCTTGTTTTACAAAAATACTATACATACTTTTTTGTAATGTATTTTTTTTTTTCAGTTAATCTGTTGTCAATGTAGATATTGTTAACATTTTTCCATGTTGTGATTTTTCAGTGGCTTGAGAGGACTCTACAGTATTTGATTTAGATACTCTAGAGTAAACACACCTCAGTTCAAATCTTCTACTTTCCCCTCCTCAGCATTGTGGCCCTCAGCAAGTCAACTCCTCTGTACCCTAGTTTGATTTTTCATCTGTAAAATGGAACAAACAATATCTACCTTATAAGATTGTTGTATGAAATAAAGCAGTATATAAATCACTTAGCCAGTGCTTAGCATATAAACCAAACCAGTTGCTGTCAAGCTGATTCTGACTAATGGCAACCCCATATATTGCAGAGTAGAACCGTGCTCCGTAGGGTTTTCAAGGCCTTTCTTTCAACGTACCTCTTGGGTGGGTTTGAACCACGAACCTTTCAGTTAATAGTTGAGCACTTAACCATTTGCAATACCAGAGACTCCTTGACTTATATTAAATGTCTAATAAAATGACAGCTTTTGTCATTTTTACTGTATTTTATTTGACCAATTTCCTAGTATTGTCAAACTTTCCTTGTTAAGACAGTGCTGAATAAACATACATCTGGGTAAATCTATGCGCACATCTAGAATTATTTAGGATAAATTCTTATGTAGAATTGATGAATCTGTGAGTATCTGAAACTTAAGATTTTTGATGCAAAGATTACCCTGCAGCTCTAATTTTTGTTTTAATCAACATTTTGAGTGTGCCAGGTTTCCCTCTTCTGTAAAAGGGTGTTTTATGCTGATTACACAGTATATGTTGCCTTCATTGAATTAGGTCTATCTTAAGGGAAAACCTACAAGAGCCCCTATTTTGTGGAAGAGTAAACTACCTAACACTTGTATGATGACCATAAAGCCTTTTTTATATCAGCCCCTGAAAGATTGATTTGGAAAGACTTTCAGAATTCAGCTTTCTTTCTCCTTCTTCTACCACAATAAACTGCATCAGAGTCCAAGTTTTCCACTGGAAATAATTCACTTCTATTGATTTCTATTTTACCATTCTGTTAGGTATGAGATTGTGTCTGTAAGTGTGAAAGGATGTGTAAGATTATAATGGCTCCGGTATTAAATCATGGTGATACCAATCGTTAGCTATTATCCAGAAATCTTTCAACTTGGATTTTAGCATTATTTCAGATACTCTGAACATCCTGAATTCAACTGAATCCACTCTTGAAAAAGCAGTAATGAACAAAATATTTCATTTTATTTTTTATGCTAAGTTAGTGGTGTGTATCGTCAGTTCCACTTACACTCATGCATTCAAAACAAGTGTTTTAACTTTCATCTGTTTAATTTGCCTTCCAGATAATATTATTTTGGAAAGACAAGAGTTTTAGGTTTTGTTTTTTGTTTTTGTTTTTAATTTTCACTCATGCTCACCTATTATATCAGTTTAGGTCTACTTGATGCTTTAATATCAGTATCGCAGTATCTGAATTATAGATCTGACTGATTGATTTCCACTTTAATATTATTATCCATGTAAAACAAATCTGTATTGAAAGGCCATTCAAAATATGAGTCTTCTATAAATATTTCAATTTGATATTCATTTTATGGTACTATTTTATGCACAAATATCACCACTAAATTTTTTTAATATGTGCTTTGGGTTACTTTTCCTTTCATTAATATTTATTTATTCAATAAATATTTATTGAATGCCTACTGTGTGATACACCCATTGCTGTCAAATCAATTCTGACTCATAGTGACTCTATAGGATGACTAGAACTGCTCCATAGGGTTTCCAAGGAGCAGCTGGTAGGTTAGAACTGCTGACCTTTTGGTTAGCAGCTGAACTCTTAACCACTGCACCACCAGGGCTCTACTATATGCTGGAATCTTCATATATAATGGTAAGATTTTAGAAGTTTAAAAAAATATATGGCTTAAGTTTTAACATTTTTTATATGTGAATTCAATGGTTTATTTCATTTGGATTGCATATTGATTGTTTAGGTTTTCTGTTTCTTTTTACAACGTTACATATTACTATAGGGTAAATTAGTATAAAAAAATTTTTAGAGACACAAATGAGTCTGAAGACAAATTTTTAATTTTTGCTGATAGAATTAGAAATAATCTTGAGAACAGTTTTAAAATGAATAATAAAGCACCTAATTTTATAGAAATGTATCTGGTCCCTTCATCATTTATACTTTAAGATGTAATTTAAAATATTTAGCCATCCTCTTTCTCTTCCTTGATGTACCCTGTTTTCCTAGATTCCATCTTATTTTTCTTTCCTCCTTAATCTGTCGATTCAGGAATTCTCTCTTGGGACATGACTATGGGTGGTCCTCAGAGATGATCTCAAACCCCCTTCTCAGTAATTCAGTTTTATTTTGTATTGAAAAAATCAATTGAAAGCTGTATGTGAGGTGTTCAGTGGAAAGACTACAAATTTAGTCTGGTTTCCAGCACAGCACCGGGGAGGTCTCCTGAAGGGGAAAAAAAAAAAATGTAGCACCTTAGGACCTTGCAACAAGCGTGGCCGCTCTACAGCCTGCCGTAGAGACTAGTATTGCTCTTTTTTTCCCAAGTACAAATGGTTTATTTGGAAAGTAATTTCGGGAAAGATAGTTAGAGAGATGGAGGAAGAAAAGCAAAATAGTGAAGGTATGCATTATCAGTCAAGTACCACTATGAGCAACTGGAGCTTATCCATGCTGGAAAATTCTGGAAACCAGTGGAGATCACATGAATCTGAGTTATCCTGTCATAACCTGGAGTATTTAATGTGTATGTCTGCCCCTAGAGACTGTTAATTCCCTGGCATTTCCAGACCACCATGTACACAGGCACAGGACTTCCAGCAAGGTGGCTGGCATGTATGGACATGTGGATGGGACACCAAAAGCAATTGCCTCAGCTAGAAACTGAGCAGCACTATTAATTTTTTTTTATTGTGCTTTAAGTGAAAAGTTTATAGTTCAGGTTAGTCTCTCATACAAAAATTTATGCATGCATTGTTATGTGACCCTAGTTGCTCTCCCTATACTGTGATGGCATACTCCTTCTTTCCACCCTGGATTTGCTGTGTCCATTCAACCAGCTCCTGACCCTCCCTGCCTTCTCATCTTGCCTCCGGACAGGAGCTGCCCATTTAGTCTCATGTATCTATCTTCACGAGTATCATTTTATGTCCCATAGTCCAGTCTGATCTTTGCCTGAAGAGTTGACCTTGGGGATAGTTTTAGTTTTGGGCTAACACAGAGTCTGGGGGCCATGTCTTCTGGGGTCCCTGCAGTCTCATTCAAACCATTAAGTCTGGTCTTTTTACTAGAATTTGAGTTCTGCACCCCACTTTTCTCCTGCTCCATCAGGGACTCTGTTTTGTTCCTTGTCAGGGCAGTCATTGGTAGTAGCCGGACACCATCTAGTTCTTCTGGTCTCAGGCTGATGAAGTCTCTGGTTTATGTGGCCCTTTGTGTCTCTTGGGCTAATACTTTCCTTGTGTCTTTGGTGTTCATTTTCCTTTACTCCATGTCGGTTGGGACCAATTGATGCATCTTAGACAGCCTCTGTCTAGCTTTTAAGTCCCCAGATGCCACTCACCAAAGTGGGATGCTGTCTTAGTCATCTAGTGCTGCTATAACAGAAATACCACAAGTGGATGGCCTTAACAAAGAAAGGTTTATTTGTTCACAGTCCAGTAGGCTACAAGTCCAAATTCAGGGTATCATCTCCAAGAGAACGCTTTCTCTGTTGGCTCTGGAGGACGGTCCGTGTCGTCAATCTTCCCGTGGTCTGGGAGCTTCTCTGCACAGGAAGCTCAGGTCCAAAGGATGCACTCTGCTCCTGGCACTGCTTTCTTGGTGGTATGAGGTTTCCATGTGTCTCTGCTCACTTCTCTCTTTTATATCTCAAAAGAAATTGCTTAAGACACTATCCAGTCTTGCAGATCTCATCCTCATCAGTATAACCTCATCATAGTGATAGAGTTTACAACACATACAGAAATCACATCAGATTACAAAATGGTACACAGTTATACAGTACTAGGACTCATGACCCAGCCAAGTTGACAGATATTTTTGAAGGACACAATTCAATCCATGACAGATTTAGAACATTTTCTTAATAAACTTTGTTATACCACTTGACTTAGATGTCCCCTGAAACCATTGTCTCCAGACCCCCCGCCTCTGCTACTCTGTCGCTCGAAGTGTTTGGTTGTATTCAGAAAACTTTTTAGCTTTGATTTAGTCCAGTTGTGCTAACTTCCCCTGTCGAGTGTGTTGTCCTTTCGTTTACCTAATTCTTGCCTACTGTCTAGTTAGTGAATACCCCCCTCTCCCTTCCCACCGTCGTAACCATCAAAGAATGTTTTTTCTGTTTAAACGTTTTCTTGAGTTCTTATAATAGTGATCTTATACAAATATTTTTTCTTTTGCAACTGACTAAATTCACTCAGCATAATGCCTTCCAGATTCCTCCATGTTACAAGATGTGTCACAGATTCATCGTTGTTCTTTATCGTTGAGTAGTATTCCATTTTGTGAATATACCATAATTTGTTTATCTATTCGTCCCTTGATGAGCGCCTAGGTTGTTCCCATCTTTTTGCTATCGTGAACAGTGCTGCAGTGTGCATATATCTATTCGTGTGACAGCTCTTATTTCTCTAGGATATATTCCAAGGAGCAGGATTGCTTGTTCGTATGTACTTCTATTTCTACCTTTTTAAGAAAGAGCCAAATCAATTTCAAAAGTGATTGTACCATTTTACATTCCCAACAACAGATTATAAGTGTTTCAGTTTCTCTACAACCTTTCCGACTTTTATTATTTTGTGTTTTTTGGATTAATGCTAGCCTTGTTGGGGTGAGATGGTATCTCATTGTTTTGATTTGTGTTTATCTAATGGCTCAGGATCATGAGCATTTCCTCATGTGTCTTAGCTGCCTGAATGTCTTCTTTAGCAAAGTGCCTGTTCATATCCTTTTACTATTTTTTAATTGGGTTGTCTTTTTGTTGTTGAGGTTTTGCAGTATCTTGTAGATTTTAGAGATTAGACGCTGATCGGATTTGTCATAGCCAAAATTTTTTTCCCAGTCTGTAGGTTGTCTTTTTACTCTTTTGGTAAAGTCTTTTGATGAGCATAAGTGTATGATTTTTAGAAGCTCCCAGTTATCTAGTTCCGCTTCTGGTATTTGTGCATTGTTACTTATGGTTTCTGTTCTGTTTATGCCATGTATTAGGGCTCCTAGTGTTGTCCCTATTTTTTCTTCCATGATCTTTATCGTTTTAGATTTTATATTTAGGTCTCTGATCCATTTTAAGTTAGTTTTTGTGCATGGTGTGAGTTATGGGTCTTGTTTTATTTTTTTGCAGATGGATATCCAGTTATGCCAGGACCATTTGTTAAAGAGACTGTCTTTTCCCCAATTAACAGACTTTGGGCCTTTGTCAAATATCAGCTGCTCATAGGTTTATGAATTTACATCTGGATTCTCAATTCTGTTCCATTGGTCTGTGTATCTATTGTTGTACCAGTAGCAGGCTATTTTGACTACCGTGGCGGTATAATAGGTTCTAAAATCAGGTAGTGTGAGGCCTCCCACTTTGTTCTTCTTGTTGAGTAATGCTGTACTTATCCAGGGCCTCTTCCCTTTCCATATGAAGCTGGTGATTTGTTTCTCCATCTCTTTAAAAAATGCTGTTGGTATTTGGATCGGGATTACACTGTATCTGTAGATCACTTTGGGTAGAATTGATGTTTTCACAATGTTGAGTCTTCCTATCCATGAGCGAGGTTTGTTTTTCCATTTATGCAAGTCTCTTTTGGTTTCTTGCAGTAGCATCTTGTAGTTTTCTTTGTATACGTCTTTTACGTGTCTGGTTAGATTTATTCCTAAGTATTTTATCTTCTTGGGGGCTACTGTAAATGGTATTGATTTGTCAATTTCCTTTTGGAAGTTCTCTTTGTTGGTGTAAAGGAATCCAACTGATTTTTATATGTTTATCTTGTATCCTGAAACTTAGCTGAAGTCTTCTATCAGTTCTAGTAGTTTTCTTGTGGATTCTTTGGAGGTTTTCTGTGTATAAGATGATATCATCTGCAAATAGAGATACTTTGACTTCTTCCCTACCAGTTTGGATGCCTTTATTTCTTTTTCTAGCCTGATTGTTCTAGCTAGGACCTCCAGCACAATGTCGAATAAGGGTGGTGATAAAGGGCATCCTTGTCTGGTTCCTGTTCTAAAGGGGAATACTTTCAGAATCATCAGCCAGGATGATGTTGGCTGTTGGGTTTGTATAAATGCCCTTAATTATGTTGAGGAATTTCCTTTCTATTCCTATTTTGATGACAGTTTTTATCATGAATGGGTGTTGGTCTTTGTCATATGCCTTTTCTTCATCGATTGATAAGATCATGTGGTTCTTGTCTTTTGTTTTATTTATGTGATGTATTACATTGATTGTTTTTCTAATATTGAACCATCCCTGCATACCTGGTATAAAGCCCACTTGATCAGGGTGAATTATTTTTTTGATATGTTGCTGAATTCTATTGGCTAGAATATTGTTGAGGATTTTTGCATCAATGTTCATGAGGGATATTGGTCTGTAATTTTGTTTTTTTGTGGTGTCTTTACCTGGTTTTGGTATCAGGGTTATGCTGGCTTCATAGAATGAGTTTGGGAGTATTCCATCCTTTTCTATGCTCTGAAATACCTTTAGTAGAAGTGGTGTTAACTCTTCTCTGAAAGTTTGGTAGAATTCTCCAGTGAAACTGTCAGGCCAGGGCTTGTTTGTTGGGAGTTTTTAAATTACCTTTTCAATCTCTTCTTTGTTATGGGTTTATTTAGTTGTTCTACCTCTATTTGTGTTAGTTTAGGTAGGTAGTGAGTTTCTAGCAATTTGTCCATTTCCTCTAGATTTTCAAATTTATTTGAGTACAATTTTTCATAGTATTCTGTTATGATTCTTTTAATTTCAGTTGGGTCTGTTGTGATATCACCCATCTCATTTCTTATACGGGTTATGTGCTTCCTCTCCTGGTTTTCTTATGTCAGTTTGGCCAATGGTTTATCGATTTTGTTGCTCTTTTCAAAGAACCAGCATTTGGTCTTGTTAACTCTTTCAATTGTTTTTCTATTTTTGATTTCATTTAATTCTGCTCTAATTCCTTATTATTTCCTTTCTCCTTGCGCCCGAGGGCTTCTTTTGCTGCTCTCTTTCCACTTGTTCGAGTTGTAGGGTTAACGTTTTGATTTTGGCCCTTTCTTCTTTTTGAACGTGTACATTTACTGCTATAAACTGACCTCTGAGCATTGTTTTTGCTGTGTCCCAAAGGTTCTGATAGAATGTGTTTTCATTCTCGTTTGATTCTATGAATTTCTTTATTCCATCCTTAATTTCTTCTATATCCCAGTAGTTTTTGAGCAAGGTGTTGTTCAGTTTCCATGTGTTTGATTTTTTTTTTTTTTCCCTGCTTTTTCTGTTACTGATTTCTGCTTTTATGGCTTTATAGTAAGAAAAGATGCTTTGTAATATTTTGATGCTTTGGATTGTGTTAAGGCTTGATTTATGGCCTAATATGTCGTCTGTTCTGGAGAATGTTCCATGTGCATTGGAAAAGAAAGTATACTTGGCTTCTGTTGGGTGGAGTGTTTGGTATATGTTCATTAGATCTAGTTGGTTGATTGTAGCATTTAGATCTTCTGTGTGTTTATTGAGCTTCTTTTTGCATGTGTTGTGTCCTTCACTGAAAGTGGTATGTTGAAGTCTCCTACTATTATTATGGAGCTGTCTATCTTTCTTTTCAGTGCTGTTATAGTTTGTTTTATGTATTTTAGAGCCATGTCTTTGGGTGCATAAATATTTATTGTGGTTATGTCCTCCTGGCGTATTGACCATTGTAATCATTGTATAGTGTCCTTCCTTATCCTTTGTGGTGGATTTTACTTTAAAGTCTCTTTTGTCAGAGTTTAATATTGTCACTCTTACTTTTTTTTTAGTGTTGTTTGCTTGATATATTTCTTTCCATCCTTTGAGTTTTCGTTTGTTTGTGTCTTTAAGTCTAAGGTGTGTCTCTTGTTGGCAGCATACAGACAGATTGTGTTTTTAATCCCTTCTGCCACTCTCTGTCTCTTTACTGGTGCGTTTAGTCCATTTACATTCAACTTAATTATTGATCAGTATGAGTTTAGTGCTGTCATTTTGATGTCTTTTTTTGTGTGTTGTTGACAGTTTCTTTGTTCCACTTAATATTCTGTCCTGAGTCATTTTTCTTTATGTATTTTCCTTTCATCTTTTTCATTGTTGTTGATTTTGTATTTACTGAGTCTTTATGTTTTTCTTATTTTTTATTTTGATGTGTAGGACTGTTACTTTCCTTTGTGGTTACCTTAATATTTATCCCTGTTTTTCTGAGTTTCAACCAGTCTTTTATTTCTTTATATTGCCTTGACTTCCTCTCCGTCTGAATAATCTGTGACTGTATGTTTTAGTCTGTCTTTTTTGTTTTAATGTTGTCATCTTTTATGTATTTACATCCCTGTTTCCCTATTTTCAGTGTTTTAGCTTTGATTTATTTTTGTGACTTCCCATCTGGTCGATATCCGGTTGCTCTGTCATGTGTTCTAGTCGTGGGTTGTTATCTGAAGTTATTGATTTTCAAACCAGAGGACTCCCTTTAGTATTTTTTGTAATTTTGGTTTGGTTTTTGCAAATTCCCTAAACTTCTGTTTTTCTGGAAATGCCCTAACTTCACCATCATATTTGAGAGACAGTTTTGCTGGATATGTAATTCTTGGCTGGCAGTTTTTTTCCTTCAGGGCTTTATATATGTCATCCCATTGCCTTCTTGCCTGCATGGTTTCTGCTGAGTAGTCCGAGTTTATTCTTATTGACGCTCCTTTATAGATGACTTAGGTTTATCCCTAGCCACTCTTAAAATTCTCTGTTTATGTTTGGTTTTGGCAAGTTTGATTATAATACGTCTTGGTAACTTTCTTTTCAGATTTACCTTATGTGGGGTTCAATGAACATCTTGGATAGATATCTTGTCATCTTTCATGATATCAGGGATGTTTTCTGCCAACAAATCTTCAACAATTCTCTCTGTATTTCCTGTTATCCCTGCCTGTTCTGATATTCCAATCACTTGTAGGTTATTCCTCTTGATAGAGTCCCACATAATTCTTAGGGTTTCTTCATTTTTTTAAATTCTTTTATCTGATTTTTCCTCAAATAAGTTGGTACAAGTGTTTTAATCTTCAATCTCACTAATTCTGACTTCTGTTGCCTTAGTTCTCTTATGACTTTCTATTGAGTTGTCTAAATCTGAAATTTTTTTGTCAGTCTTCTGGATTTTGATTCCTGTCTCTCTATGGATTATTGCATCTTATTAGATTTGTCATTATGCTCTTGAATAACCTTCTTCAGATCCTCTGTTGCTTTGTCTGTGTGTTCCTTGGCTTGTTTTGTATTTTGCCTGATCTCCTTCCTGATCTTTTGAAGAGTTCTGTATATATTAATCTTTTGTATTCTACATCAGGTAATTCCAAGAAACTCTTTTCCTCCAGAAGATTTCTCAGTTCTTTATTTTGGGAGCTTTCTGAAGCCATCATGGTCTGCCTCTTTATGTGATTTGATATTGACTGCCGTCTTTGAGCCATCAATAAGTTATTGTATTTATTTATGTTTGCTTACTGTGTCCTAGCTTCTTGTTTTGTTTTGTTTTGATATGCCCAAATAGGCTGCTCATGTGAGCTTGTTTGATTATTGGCACCTTTGTAGCTCTAATGTCCTGTCACCAGGTCGTTAGATCTGTTACTAGGTATGTGAGCCCAGGAGTCTGTTTACTTTTCTTGTATGAATTCAGCTCAGATATCTAGGTGGTCGGTCACCAAGTGTGTGGTGCAAGCTCTCACCTACAATCATAGATAGGCATGGATGATTGGTGTAGGCACAGGTATCTTGCTGCAGTAGCAGGTCACACATTGAACAAGTCAGGGGGCCGACAGCTGCCCCTGAGTTCCTGTGAGGAAAGCGTGTCCCTGTTCCGTAGAGCACAAAGGCGGGTGGAGTTTTCTAGCTGGACTATGAGCACCCATTGCTGTTGGCTGTAAGGACTAGGCGGTACCATTTATTCCTGAACCCCTGTGAGAGGTGGCTAGGTGGTGTAGGTGGATCCATCAGTCCTCAGGCCACTGTTGTGGGTAGGTGAAGACCCTGCTTAACGGACAGAGCAGTGTCAAATGTCACAAACCTGCCACTTCACCATGTAGCAGAAACAGTTGAAGTTAGACTTCAGGTATATACCTTGTTGTACTGCGGTAGTGAGGGCCTATGCTATTGAAATGGGCCCACACAGGTCTTTGCAGGGGTGATAGGAATTCAAAGTCCATGGACCTCTTATACCTGTGGCTAGGCAAAGGAGCTGGCCTACCCTGAGTTCCTGGCTTAGGGGACCTGGCAGATTATTTTTTCCCTATTTGTTCATTTGTTCCCTCTCCAAGGACGGGAGAATGGCTCCAGGCACATGACGGGTCCTGCTTCTGGCCCAGGGGACTCAGCAGTCACTGAAGCCAGTGCAGAGCAGGGAGTGGCAGGTAAATGGGAGAGAGGTTTTTCCCCAAACTGTAGGTCAGACGCAAGTGCTTATCTTTTGCGGACTGAGCTCCGCTTTTCACTGGTTCTGGATGCACAAGTAGAGTCTGTGCCACTGGGTCTCCCAATGTGAAAAACGCCTCCCGAGTGCCACTACTTGCCTCACTGTGCACATGAGCTGATCCGGTCTGAAGTGCGCAGGCTCCTGCAGGGTCAGGTCTGGCAACTCCTCGCTGCTTCCAAACCGTCTCTCCCTCCCCCTGCCACTCAGTCCGATTCCTCAACTTTCCCTTTGATATTCAGGGCTCCTAAATTGTCATATATAATCAATTCACTTGTTTTTTCGGGTGTTTGTTGTAAGAGGGACCACAGGAAGTGTCTGGCTACTCCGCTGTCTTGGCCCCGCCTCTAATAAACATTTTTAAATAATTCATAATCAAACAGTAGTTGAATTTTTTTTATTATACTTTGGATGAAGGTTTACAGAATAAATAGTTTCTCATTAAACAGTACACATGTTGTTTTATGACAATGGTTAACAACCCCACGACATGCCAACACTGGCCCTTCTCGACCTTTGGTTCCCTATTACCAGCTTTCCTGTCCCGTCCTGCCTTCTAGTCCTTGTCCCTGGACTGTTGTGCCCGATTAGTCTGGTTTTGTTTTATGCGGCTTTCTAATCTTTGGCTGAAGTGTGAACTTCTGGAGTGACTTCATTACTGAAGTAAAATGGTGTCCAGGGGCCATACTCTCAGGATTTCTCCTGTCTCTGTCAGACCCATAAGTCTGATCTTTTTTTATTTAACAGTAAATGAATTTTGTGCTTTCAAAATTTAGCTGACAACTAATGGTTCTTTTCTAGTTGAAATAGAGGACTTATGTGGGGTTGACACTGGGATTCTTAATGCCTGATGAGTTTTAAAGACCATTTCTTTTCCTAAAATATAGTTTTTAGCTATGCATTTCCTTTAAAAAATTGTTAACATAAGAAACAATTATTTAGAAACACAGTGGTGTGATATTTCTTTGAGGTTTCTGTGAACTAGATTAATGCAGACTTTATGGGTTCATTAGCAGCTATTTTACTGAACTTTAGCATCCTAACGTGGTGTAGCTTGCCTGTATAAGCTGAAAGCAAATGGGTAAGTAGAATATGTTGCTTGCAGAAAGAGCTGGGGTACAGTTAACCTGGGATTAATACACCTCGATACTTCAGTTTAAAAAATTATGAAAACATCTCAGTTATATACTCAAAATAGGGAATGAGAGTTATATTGAAAGATGCATAACTCACACTTTATTGATTAGTATTTCTTTAGTTTCAGTTCCCATTGAAAAGTTCAAACAAGTGTGGTTCCTATTTGACTTTTTCCCCCAGTGGGAAATATTAGACACTAGCTAAGTCTGCCAAAGACAATGAAAAGCCTAGATTGAAAAGATAATTGAGGAAATGAGTTGGTAACGGAAACCCTTAATAGGAAAGAGGTGAAAGAAAATTTCCAAATCCATAAGAGCATAAAAATACTTTGGGATCTGGGCATGCGGGTTAGTTTTGTCCTGGTAAAAATGTTGTTGTTGTTAGGTGCTGTCAAGTCGGTTCCTACTCACAGTGACCCTATTTTTATAAAACAGAACGAAACACTGCCCAGTCCTGCACTATCCTCACAGTCATTGCTGTGTGTGAGCCCATCGTTGCAGCCACTGTGTCAGTCCATCTCATTGAGGGTCTTCCTCTATTTTACCAAGCATGATGTCCTTCTCCACAGACCTGTAAAAATATGTATAATGAAACATTTGCCAGCTCAACAATTTTTAGACATGCAGTATTGCGTTCATCATGTTTTGCAACAATAACCACTCTCCTTTTCCAGATTATCTCTTCACCTAAACAATGATTCCTTCCCACCCCTGGTAATCAATAATAAACTTTAGTCTCTGTGTATTTGCCTGTTCCATATAAGTGGGATCATACAATATTTGTCTTATGACTGACTTATTTCAAACTCGGTTTAATGTGTTCAGGGTTCATCCATGTTGTACCTTGTATCAGGATTTCGTTTCTCTTTATGGCTGGATAATATTCCACTGTATGTATATACCACATTTTGTTTATCCATTCTTCTAGTAATGGACATTTAAGTTGTTTCCACCTTTGGACTATTGTAAATATTCCTGCAGTGAGCACTGATGTACAATTTTGTTTGTGTTTCTGCTTTCAGTTCTTTGAATACATATATCTAGGATTGAGATTGCTGGGTCATATGGAAGATCGATGTTTAAATTTTTGAGGAACCACCAAACTGTTTTCCACAGTGGCTGTGCCATTTTGCATTCCCACTAACAATGGATGAAAGTTCCAGTTTCTCCACATCCTCACCAACACCTGTTGTTTTCCATTTTTTTGTTTTTTGGTTTGTTTTATCTTAGCCATTGTAGTAGGGGTAAAATGATACCTCATTGTGGTTTTCATATGCATCTTCCTAGTGGCTAATGACACTGAGCATCTTTTCATGTGCTCTTTGGCCATTGATATATCTTCTTTGGTGAAATATCTATTCAAGTCCTTCACTTTTTTGTGTGTATGTGCGTTAAGTGAAAGTGTACAATTCAAGTTAGTTTCTCAGTTTCTCATACAAAAACTTATACACATATTGTTACATGAATCTAATTCCTCTCCCTATATTGTGACAGCACACTCCTTCTTTCCACCCCAGGTTTCCCATGTCCATTCAACCAGCTCCTGACCCTCTCTGCCTTCTCATCTTGCCTCCAGACAGGAGCTGCCCGTTTAGTCTCATGTATCTACTTGAGCTAAGAAGCGCACTCTTCATGAGTATCATTTTATGTCCCATAGTTGAGTCTAATCTTTGTCTGAAGAGTTGACCTCAGGAATGGTTTTAGTTTTGGGCTAACAGTGTCCAGGGGCCATGTCTTCTGGGGTCCCTGCAGTCTCAGTCAAACCAATAAGTCTGGTCTTTTTTCTTGACTTTGAGTTTTGCACCCCACTTTTCTTCTGCTCCTTCAGGGACTCTCTGTTGTGTTCCCTGTCAGGGCGGTCATTGGTGGTAGCCGGGCACCATCTAGTTCTTCTGGTCTCAGGCTGATGCAGTCTCTGGTTTATGTGGCCCTTTCTGTCTCTCAGGCTAATATTTTCCTTGTGTCTTTGGTGTTCTTCGTTCTCCTTTACTCCAGGTTGCTTTTTTTTTTTTAGATAAATTTTGGGTTTTTTTGTCCTTGAGAATATACACAGTAAAACATACATCAAATTCAACAGTTTCTACATGTACAGTTCAGTGATAATGACTATATCTTCAAGTTGGGCAACCATTGTCGCTGTCTTTTCCTGAGTTGTTCTTCCCCCATTAACATAAACTTACTGCCCACTAAGGTTCCTATCTAATTTTCCAAGATGCTGTTGTCAACTTGATCCCATATAGATGGGTCTTTAAAAAAGTGTAACGCTCAGGACATTATTTACTAGTTAAGGAAAACTATGGTTTTGTTTTAAGAAGACTTCAGGGAATATTTTTAGCTTAAGGTTTAACAGTTATCTCAGGGCAATAGTTTTAGGGGTTCATCTAGCTTCCATGGTTCCAGAAAGTCTGGATTCCATGAGAATTTTAAATTAGGGTCTGTATTTTCCCCCTTTTGATCAGGATTTTTCTGTGGAATCTTTGATCTAAATGTTCAGTAATGGTAGCCAGACACCATGCAGTTCTTATAGTCTCATGGCAAAGGCAGTAGTAGTTCATGCAGAAAATTAGCCACACATCCAGGAAATGGATATGTGTCCTTTGCCTATTTTTGATTGGGTTGTTTGTCTTTTTCTTGATAAGTTCTAAGAGTTCTTTATATATTCTGGATATCAGATATATGGTTCCCCAAAATTTTCTCCCAATCTGTAGGTTGTCTCTTCACTTTGTTGATAAAGGTTTTTGATACTCAAAAGTTTTTAATTTTGATGTAGTTCAGTTTATCTGTTTGGTCTTTTGCTTCTTGTGCTTTTGTTGTCATATCTAAGAATTGTTAAAAACTAGGTCTCAGAGCTTGACCCCTCTGTTTTCTTCTAACAGTTTTAGATCTCACATTTAGGTCCTTGATTCATTTTGAATTAATTTTCATATATAGCTTGAAATATTGTTCTAGCTTCATTCTTTGCATGTGGGAATCCAGTTTTCCCAGGCACCATTTATTAAGAGTTTCTTCTTTCCCCATTTAATTTATTTAGCATAGTTATTGAAAATCAGTTGACCATAGATCTATGGGTTTGTTTCTGAACTGTCAATCCTGTTCTACTGGTCTGCCATTATACCAATGCCAGACTGTTTCGATTACTGTAGCTTTATAATATGTTTTGAAATCTGGACGTGTGAGTCTTCTTCCTACTTTGTTCTTTTTTTTTTTTTTTCCTTGATAGTATTTTATTGAGTTTTTGTTTATCTGGAAATGCCCTAATTTCACCATCATATTTGAGAGACAGTTTTGCTGGATATGTAATTCTTGGCTGGCAGTTGTTTTCCTTCAAGGCTTTATATATGTCATCCCATTGCCTTCTTGCCTGCGTGGTTTCTGCTGAGTAGTCAGAGCTTATTCTAATTGACTGTCTTTTGTAGATGACTTTTCTTTTATCCCTAGCCACTCTTAAAATTCTCTCTTTATCTTTGGTTTTGGTAAGTTTGATTATAATATGTCTTGGTGACTTTCTTTTGGATCTACATTATGTGGGGTTTGGTGAGCATCTTGGATAGATATCTTCTCATCTTTCATGATCAGGGAAGTTTTCTGTCAACAAATCTTCAACAATTTTCTCGGTATTTTCTGTTATCCCCTGCTTCTGGTACTCCAGTCACTCGTAGGTTATTTCCCTTAATAGTGTCCCACATGACTTTTAGGGTTTCCTCATTCTTTTTAATTCTTTTATCTAATTTTTCCTCAAATAAGTTGGCATCTAGTGCTTTATCTTCAGTGTCACTAATTCTAACTTCTACTGCCTCAATTCTGCTCCTGTGACTTTCTATTCAGTTGCTAATTCTGAAATTTTATTGTTAATCTTCTGGATTTCTGATTGCTGTCTCTCTGTGGATTCTTGCAGCCTATTAAATTTGTCATTATGTTTTTGAACAACTTTTTTGAGTTCTGCTACTACTTTGTCTGTATGTTCTCTGGAAGTTTCTGCATTTTGTAGAATTTCCTTTCTAATTTCTAGAAGAGTTCTGTGTATCAATCTTTTGTATTCTGCCTCTGGTAATTCCAAGAAATTCTCTTCCTCCAGAGAATTTATTGATTCTTTATTTTGGGAGCTTGCTGAAGCCATCGTGGACTGCCTCTTTATGTGATTTGATACTGACTGTTATCTCCGAGCCATTGATAAGTTATTATAATTTTATTTTATATTTGTTTAGTGAGTCCTAGCTTCTTTTTTTGTTTTATTTTGTTTTGATATGCCCCAATAGGCTGCTCGTGTGCGCTAGTTTGTTTATTGGCATCTTTGAAGCTCTAACGTCCTGTCACCAGGTAGTTAGTTCTGTAACTAAGTACGTGCACACAGGAGTCCGTTACATTTTCCTATATGGGTTCAGCTCAGGTGTCCAGGTAGTCGGTCACCAAGTGTGTGGTGCAGGCTCTCACCTACAGTCCTAGAGAGGCGTGGGTGATTGGTGCAGGCAGTGGACTCTGGCTGTGGTAGGGGATCACGTGCTGAGCCAGGCAGGGAGCTGATGGCTGCCCCTGAGAGTCTGAAAGGAAAGCGTGTCCCTATTCCCTAGGGCAAGTAGGTAGGTGAGTTTTACAGCTGGACTATGAGCACCTCACTTTGTTGGCTGTAAAGACTCAAGGGCACCACTTTTTCTTGGACTCCTGTAGCAGGTGACTAGATGGTTTAGGTGATGTCACCAGTCCTCAAGCCCCTGCTGTGGATCAGTAAAAGTGTCTACTAAAGGGACAGGGCTGTTTCGAGGGTCACAGATCTGCCACTTCACAGCTGAAACAGTTGAAGTTAAACTTCAGGTATTTGCCCTTTAGTACTGTGGTAGTGATGGCTAACGCTGTTGAGATGGGTCCCCACAAGTCTATACAGGGGTGTAAGGCACTTAAAGTCTGAAGACCCCTTATGCCTGTGCCTAGCAAAGGAGCTGTGGTGACCCTGAGTTCCTGGTTTAGGGGAGCCAGTAGCTTATTTGTTCCCTCTCCAAGGCCAGGAGAATGGGTCAGGGTGCCTTTTGGGATCTACTTCCAGCCCAGCAGACTCCCGGTGCAGAGTGTGGAGGGAGGAGGTAAAAGGGAGAGAGGTTTTTCCCAAATGGGCTTCTTTTTTTTTTTTAAATCCTCATGAAATGCCGCACGCATTTACTTACCTTTAGCCACTTGGGAGCTGCTTTTCACTGGTTTGGAGTGTCTAAGCAGAATCTCTGCTGCAGAGTCTCTCTCGATGTGGAAACTGCTTTCTGAGTGCACACACAGCTGTTTGCCTTCTTCACTGTGGTCCCGGAGTGGCTGAAGAGTTGCCATCCTGCTGCCACTGCTCTGGTGCTGCTGGCTTCTTCTGAACCGTCTCCGTCTTCCCCCGCCACTCGTCTGATTCCTCAACTTTGCCTTGTTCAGGGCTCCTAGATATTCATATATAATCACTTTGTTGTAAGGGGGATATAGGAAGCGTCTGACTGCACCGACATTTTGGGTCCGCCTCCACTTTATTGAGTTTTTGGTGAAAGTTTATACAACAAGTTCGGTTCCCATTTGTCTTAGGCTAGGTTCTCTAGAGAAGCAAAACCAGTAAAGTGTATAAGTATATAGAGAGAGAAAGAGAGATTTTTATCAAGGAAATGGCTTATGCAGTTGTGGAAGCTGGAATGTCCCAAGTCCGTGGGTCAGCCTGGAGGCTTCTCCTAATTTATGTAGCTGCAGAGGCTGGCGAACCCAAGATCAGTAGGTCAGAGAGCAGGGCTCTTGCTCACAGGCTAGGAAGACTGACGAATCCCAAGATTGGCAGGCAAGACCACAGGTAAGCTGCTAGCTCAAGTCCCAAGAACTGGAGGTCAGATGTAGAGGAGCCAACTGCAGGATCCAAAGTAAGCAAAAGCCCATGAGCCTTGCCAGAACGTCCACTCATATTCAGTGGTGGCTACATGCTCAGAGAAACTCTCTTTCAACTGATTGGCTGCTCACAGCAGATCCCATCATGGAAATGATCATATTATATCATATCTCATCATAGAAGTGATTTCAATATCATACAACTACCAATCTACTGAGAATCACAGCCCAGTCACGTTGACACACAACCTTAACCATCACACCATTTGACAATTTCCGCACAGATTATTCAGTGACTCTAGTTATATTAGTCACAATGTGTCAGTATTGTCTTTAATTGTGTTCTATTTGTTCTATTTTCAGTATTCTTGTTTTCCTTCCACCTTATCGTCTCATCTTTTGTTTTGAGTGATTGCTTACCTTTTAGTCTCATTCAGATGGTTTTTAAGTAAAGTGCCAATCTTGCGGATAATATCCTTTATTTTGTGTGCCACTCTGGTATTTGGCTAAAAGGTGGTCTCAGGATAGGCTTCATTCTAGGTTTAAGGAGTTTCTCAGGGCGATAGTCTCAGGGAGTCTTCAGATCTCTACTGTCCTAGTTTTTCTGAAATTTTTTTTTTTTTTTTTAATTTGAGTTCTGCTGCACATTTTTCTCCCATTTTATCTGGGACCATCTATTGTGACCCCTGTCAGAATGGTCAGTTGTTGTAGCCAGGCAACATCTAGTTCTTCTGGTCTCAGGATGGGTGAGGTTGTGGCTTGTGTAGACTTGTTCCTTCTCTGAGCTTTTGGTTACCTTCTTAGTGTTTTGTTCCTGGTTAGTAGAGACCCACAGTTGTGTCTTAAATGGCAGCTCAAAAGCTTTCAAGACCCCAGATGCTACTCACTTCACTAGGATATAAATCATGATTAACTAAGTTATGCCAATTGACTGAGTTGTCCCATGAGACTATGGTCCTAAGCTTTCAAACACAGAAAACCAATCTTGGAAGGTGTTTGGTTATGTCTAAGGAGTATCCATACTTGGCTCCTCAGTGAATATATGTGCCTGCACCCACATATTTGTATTTACACATACTTATAGTTACTTCTATCTGTTCTAATCTATGTACACACCTGTACCTACTTGTATGCCAGTATGCCTATACCCATCCATATGTATTCAGACGCTTGTTTTTACTTTGGTTGTGCTGTGCTCACTACATCCACATTCAGTGCCACATTTCCCATCACCAAAAATAACCCATGTCTACAATCTAAGGCGTACTCCCACCCACCCCCCCCGTCCTCACAACCGCCAATGAACATCAGTCTCTCTGTATGTAACTATTCTTGTCTTCTTATAAAAGAAGGATCATACAATATTTGTGCTTTTATGCTTGACTTATTTCACTTAGCTTTATGCCCTCCAGGTCCATCCATGTTATGTTTCACAGACTCATCATTGTTCTTATGGTTGCATAGTGTTATGGATTGAACTGTGTCCTCCCAGAAAAATGTATCAACTTGGCTAGGCCATGATTCCCAGTATTGTTTGGTTGTCTTCCATTTTGTGATCTGATGTGATTTTCCTATGTATTGTGAATCCTACCTCTATGACATTAATGAGGCAGGATTAGAGACAGTTGTGTTAATGGGGCAGCACTCAATCTACAGGATTAGGTTGTATGTTGAGTCAGTCTCTTTTGAGACCTCATTACCACCAAGCAAGAAGAGCCAGGAGTGCACATATCTTTTGAACCTGGAGACCCTGCTCTAAGAAGCTCCTAGACCAGGGGAAGGTTGATGAAAAGGACCTTCACCCAGAGCCAACAGAGAGTAGGACTGCTGGATCGTAGGGTAGTTCTATTTCTAGTTTTTTGAGAAAGCACCTTTCATGGATTGAATTGTGTCCCCTAAAAATATGTTTATCAATTTGGCTGGGCCATGATTCCCAGTACTGTGTGACTGTCCACCATTTTGTCATCAGATGTGATTTTCCTGTGTGTTGTAAATCCTGCCTCTATGATGTTAATGGGCGGGGGGTGGGGTGGGGGCAACAGTTGTGTTGATGAGGCAGAACTCAATCTACGGGATTGGATTTTGTCTTGAGCCAATTTCTTTTGGGATATAAAAGAGAGAGGCAAATGGAGATCCAGGGAGTCCTCATACCACCAAGAAGACAGTGCCAAGAGCAGAGCATGTCCGTTGGACCCAGGATTCCTGTGCAGAGAAGCTCCTAGCCCAGGGAAAGATTGATGAGAAGGACCTTCCTCCAGAGCTGACAGAGAGAGAAAGCCTTCCCCTGGAGCTGACACAGTGAATTTGGACTTCTAGCATACTTTACTGTGAGGAAAGTAAATTTCTGTTTGTTAAAGCTATCTACTTGTGGTATTTCTGTTCAGCAGCACTAGATAACTAAGACAGCGCCTTACTGTTTTCCATAGTGGTTGTGTCATTTTACAGTCCCACCAGCAATGGATAAGAGCTCCAGTCTCGCCACATCCTCACCAATATTTATTGTTACCTGTTTTTTTTTTTTTTTTTTATGTGTGCCGTTTTAGCCAAGGTAAAATGGTATCTCATTGTAGTTTTGATTTGCATCTTTCTGGTGGCTAATGATCGTGGACATCATTTCATGTGTTTTGTTGGCTGCTTGAATATCTTCTTTGGTGAAGATTCCGTTCATGTCCTTTGCCCATTTTGTGATTGTGTTGTTTGTCTTTTTGTTGTTGAGTTGTTGCATTTTTCTGTAGATTTTAGAGATTAGATCCTTATCAGATACATCATTTCCGAAGATTTTTTTCCCAGTCTGTAAGTTGTCTATTCATTCTTTTAATAAAGTCTTTTGATGAGCATAAGTTTTTAATTTTTATGAGGTCACATTTATCTATTTTGTTTTCTTCTGTTCGTGCATTTGTTATGTTCATTACCCTATTTTTACAAAAGATTAGGTCCCGTAGCTTTCTCCCTATGTTTTGTTCAGGAATTTTATGGTTTTAGGTTTAATGTTGTAAGTCTTTGATCCATTTAGAGTTAGTTTTTGTGTATGGTATGAGGTATGGGTCCTGTTTCATTTTTCTGCAAGTGAATATCCAGTTTAACCAGCACCATTTATTAAAGAGAGTGTTTCTGCCCCACTGAATGGACTTTGACCTCTTGTTGAAAATTAGTTGTCCATAGACGGCTGGGTTTAATTCTGAGTTCTCAGTTCTATTCAACTGGTCTATGTGTCTGTCATTGAACCAGTAAATACCAGGCTGTTTTGTTTACAGTGGCTGTGTAGTATGTTTTGCTGTCAGGGAGTGCAAGGCCTCCTCCTTTGTTTTTTTCTTCAATATTGCTTTGGTTGTTTGGGATCTCTTTCCTTTCTATACGAAGTTGGTTGTTAGTTTTTCCATTTCAATAAAGAATAATATTGTAATTTGTATCAGGATTGCATTGTATCTGTAGATTGCTTTAGGTAGAATTGACATTTTCACTATATTAATTCTTCCAGTCCATGAACACAGGATATCTTTCTATTTTTGTAGTAATATTTTATAATTTTCATTGTATGGGTCTTTTATGTCCCTGGTTAGGTTAATTCCTAGGTAATTTATTGATTTGGGGGCCATTGTAAATGGTATTGTTTTCTTGATTTCTTTTTCAGAGTAGTCTTTGTTAGTGTATAGGAACCCAACTGATTTTTGTGTGTTGATCTTCTACCTAGCAATTTTCCTAAATTCTTCTATTAGTTCCAGCAGTTTTCTTGTAGAATCTTTGGGGTCTTCTATGTATAGAACCATGTCATCTGCAAACAGAGATAGTTTTACTTCTTCCTTTCTGGTGTGAATACCTGTCGTTTCTCTTTCTTGTCTTATTGCTCTGGCTAGGACTTCCAGTACAATGTTGACTAAGAGTGGTAATAATGGGCATCCTTGTCTCATTCTCATTCTCAAAGGGAAGGCTGTCAGCCTTTCTCTGCTGAGTATTATGTTGGCTATTGGTTTTGCATATATGCTCTTATTTATGTTGAGAAATTTCCCTTCTATTCCTATTTTGCTAAGAGTTTTTATCTGGAAAGGGTGTTGAATTTTATCAAATGCCTTTTCTCTGTCAATTGATATGATCATATGGTTCTTATTCTTTGTTTTTATTATGTGGTATATTACATTGATTGATTTTCCCAATGTTGAACCACCCATATAATCCTAGTATGAGTCCCACTTTATCATGATATTTGATTTTTTCTTTTAATATGTTGCTGAAGTCTGTTGGCTAGAATTTTGTTTAAATATTTTTCATCTATGTTCATAGGGGGTATTGGTCTGCAATTTTGTTTTTTTTTTGTGATGTCTTTGCATGATTTAGGTATCAGGGTTATGCTGGCTTCATAGAAAGAGTTTCGTAGTGTTCCTTCCTCTTCTATATTTTTGAAGAGATTGAGTAGGATTGGTGACAACTCTTCTCTGTATGTTTGGTAGAATTCTCCAGTGTAACTGTCAGGTCCTGGGCATTTTGTTGTTGTTGTTGTTGGAAGTTTTTTGATGACATCTTCAGTCTCTTCTTTTGTTTGTAATGGGTCTGTTGAAACTTTCTACCTCTGTTTGTGTTAGTTTGGATAGGTTGTGTATTTCTAGGAATTTATCCATTTCTTCTAGGTTTTTCAGATTTTTTTCGAGTACAGTTTTTCATAGTTATCAGTTGTGATCTTCTTTATGTCTGTTGGATTGGTTGTAATGTTACCAATTTCATTTCTTAATTTGGTTATTTGCCTCTTCTGATTTTTTTCTTTTGTCAGCCTAGCCAGTGGTTTGTCTATTTTATTGATCCTTTCAAAGAATCAGCTTCTAGTTTTATTGATTCTATTGTTTTTCTATTTTCTATTTCATTTATTTCTACCTTGATCTTTATTATTTCCTTTTTCTGGTAGTTTTTGGCTTCTTTTACTCTCCTTTTCTATTTGTTCAAGTTCTTGATTTAAGTTAATGATTTTGGTTCTTTCTTCCTTTTTAATGTAGGCATTTATTCCTATGAGTTTCCCTCTGAATACTGCTTTTGCTGTGTCCCAAAGGTTTTGATTTGTTGTGTTTTCATTTTCATTTGATTCTAGAAATTTTTTAATTTCACTTTTGATTTCTTCTATAACCCAATGGTGTTTTTAGTAGTGTATTTTTTAGTTTCCATGTATTTTTTCCCCCTTATTTTTCCTATTGTTGATTTCCAGCTTCATACCATTATGGTCAGAGAAGATGCTTTGTATATTTCAATGTTTTTAAATTTGTTTTGACTTGTTTTATGTCCCAGCATATGGTCCATTCTGGAAAATGATCCACATGTGCTGGAGGAGAATGTATATTGTTCTGATGCTGGGTGGAGTGTTCTCTCTATGTCCATTAGGTCCATTTTGCTTATGGTTTTATTTAAATTCTCAGTGTCCTTAGTGATCTTCTTTTTAGATGATCTCTCTGTAATTGAAAGTGATGTGCTGAACTCCCCTACTTTTATTATGGAGTTGTCTGCTTCTCCTTTCATATTAGTCAGTATTTGTTTCATGTATTTTGGAGCATTGCTATTAGGTACATACATATTTATAATTGTCACGTCTTCTTGCTGGATTATTATCTCACCTTATGAATGAGGAGACTGGGGCTCAGAGAAGTTAAGCAACCTGCCCACAGTTGCTCAGCTGGTATGTGGCAGAACTGGACTTGAACCCACATCAGACCCCAAAATATGTGTGCATAACCATAATATTCTACCCATTTCTAGTCCTGGACCCATCCCCCAAGGTACCCCATGCAGATATTCCTGAGGAGAATGAGGACTGGCAAACTCTTATTCATTCTTCAAAACCCAACTCACTCATCACCTCTTCTGTGAAGCCTTTTCTTCCACCCACGTCAGGATCTTAGGAGGCAGTGAAGGCAAGTGTAAGTAAGTCTCAGCACAGTGCCCAGCCCAGCACACCATCAGTCCTTGTGAATAACGAAGAGCACCATTCAGGAAATCTCACTTTGGCTGCCTTGATTCAGCCCAAGATACAGAGGCTTGGTGAATACTGTGGAGGATGGAAATGGAGCTTTCAGTGGAATTGGGCTTTGTTCTGTGAGGGTGTCAATTGTGGCTGTGGACAGCCGAAAAGCCGAGGCTGTCCCCTGGGAAGACTGGATTCCTTTCCTTCTGAGAGGTGATGGGAGATGGGCTTCATCTGCCTGGGAACTGTGCTTCCGCATCCTATCATGGAGAGCACCTTGGCAACCACCATGCCAGGGTTCTTCCTCACAGCAACCTCATGATGAGGTACTCATTTTGTGCCCATTTTGCAGATGGAAAAACTGACTCAACCAATTAAGCAGCTTGCCCAAGGTCATGGAGCTGGTGAGTGGAAGGGAAAGGATTTAAACCAACCCCAGCGCCTACCATCTCACTATCAACCATAGCCGTGGAGGGTGGCCTTCCTTCTTTGGGATACAACCCCTGAGGAAGAGGCAAGCTGACATTTCCCAGTCTTCGTCTCCCTCCTGACTCGTGAAAATGCTTTTCCTCTCTACATCTTTCTCAAATGGCTGAAGTTTGGCATGGATGTCGAATCTAAGCAGCAAGAGGCTTTTGGAGAAGAAGCTTAGTTGAGGCTGTTTCTGAGGTGATGTCTGTGAGAGGCGAAGCTCCCCACACAGAGAACTTGTGAGGGGCTATCAGAACATGCCGCGTTTTCTTCTCAGCTGGTTCTGGGCAGCTGATGCTGGGAGGACCAAGAACTTGTGGGTCCCTGAGGCGCTAACCTCCCTGGACCTCCTTGGACCTCATACTGCCAAGAAAGCAGTGCTGGGAGCAGAGTGGATCCTTTGGACCTGAGGTTCCTGCACTGAGATGCTCCCAGACCAAGGGAAGACTGATGACAAGGACCTTCCTCCAATGCCAACAGAGAGAGAGAGCCTTCCCCTGGAGCCAGTGCCCTGAATTCAGACTTGTAGCCTACTGGACTATGAGAGAATAAATTTCTCTTTGTTAAAGCCATCCACTTGTGGTATTTCTATCATAGCAGCACTAGATGACTAAGACAATTGTTATGTAATGTCCTTCTTTATCTCTTGTAATAGATTTTGATTTAAAGTCTGTTTTATCTGATATCAGTATGGCTACCCCTGCCCATTTTTTTTACTGGATGCATGGAATGGTTTTCTCTATCCTTTCATTTTCAGTCTGTTTGGGGCGTTATGTCTATAGATTGCTTTGCATAGTATTAATGTCTTAACAATATTAAGTCTTCCAGTCCATGAACACTGAATGTCCTTCCATTTATTTAGGTCTTTTTCCATTTCTTTTAGTAATGATTTATAGTTTTTAGTGTACAAGTCTTTCACCTTCCTGGTTAAATTTATTCCTAGATATTTTATTCTTTTTAATGCTATTGTAAATGCAGTTGTTGCCTTAATTTCCTTTTCAGAATGCCTATTGCCAACGTGTAGAAACCCAACTGACTTCTATGTGTTGGGAAAGTCATCTTTTGGTAACCCCATTACTTTGTACTCCCCCATATTTCTGGCCCACGTTACCTTTCATCCTGACTATTACAAATGTCTTCCTGCCTCCGCATTTCACTGTTACTTTTCTGTCAACACATTGCTCACCTATACCGAAGCCTCAATGGCTACCCACTAATTCCTGAGTAAAGTGCAAATTCCTTACATTTAGTACATCAGTGCTGGCCACAGTTTAGATCTACCTGTCTGACCTTATCCCCCAATCCTTCTTTCATGTTCCTTTTCTCCAGCCAGTCAAGACTATTAACTTTGCCCCATACGTGCCATCTACTTTTACATGTCACCTTGTTCTTTTTGCCAGGAAAGGAACTCTTTATCTTTGCCAGTTGAAATCCTACCCAAACTCTGAGACCCAAATTGTTCATGAAGGTTTCCTGATCACAATAGCTTGGAACAGACCCTCCTTTTTCTGGACTCCTGTAACAGTTTGTACTTCTCCCAAGGCCTCTTTTGCATGTCTTATTTTCCCTACAGATCATAGCTCGTTACGAGGCAGAGAACACATTTCTTCCTACTTATTTCCTCCATAGTGCCTGACGTATTGTCTTCCTTATAGTACTGAGTAATGATAATATATTGAATGAATATAGAATAAGATAGTCTAACACAAGTTTCATACTTTTTATGCCTGATTTTTTTTATTGTACTTTAGATGAAGGTTTACAGAGCAAATTAGTTTCTCATTAAACAATTAATACACATATTGTTTTTTTGACATTGGTTGCCGACCCCACAACATGTCAACACTCTCCCCTTCTTGACCTCGGGTTCCCCATTACCAGCTTTCCTGTCCCCTCCTGCCTTCTCATCCTTGCCCCTGGGCTGGTGCACCCATTTAGTCTTGTTTTGTTTTATGTGCATGTCTAATCTTCGCTGATGGGTGAACCTCAGAAGTAACTTCAGTACTAAATTAAAAGGGTGTCCAGGGGCCCATACTCTTGGGGTTTCTCCAGCCTCTGTCAGACCAGTAAGTCTTGTCTTTTTTAGTGAGTTAGAATTTTGTTCTACATTTTTCTCCAGCTCTGTTTGGGACCCTCTATTGTGATCCCTGTCAGAGCAGTCAGTGATGGTAGCCAGGCACCATCTAGTTGTGCTGGACTCAGTCTTGGTGGATTATGCCTGATTTTTATAGTTCCTTCTGTATCAAAGTAAAAATAGTTGTATGCTATTTGTTATGAAATGGAGACTTTTCAGTACAGGTAGTCTCTGACTTACAACACATTCTAGTTATGACAAATCACACTTAATGACAATCTGGGTTTTTTTGTTTGTTTGTTTCTTTGTTTTTGTACATCTCATTATTAGTAATATGTACTACGTACAATGTCAAAATGTACCTGTAAGTTTATAGGTAATGTTTCCAACCCCCAAAGACAAATAAAGAACAGATTTATAAAGATACTGATAATAAAAGGCAATAATAATGAAAAAAAATGAGTATTTGACTTAACATCAGAACTGACTTACAACAGAGTTGTTGGAACACAGCCCCATCATACGTTAGGGACTACCTGTATACGCAGCAGTGAAATTTAGTGAACAGAGCCTCTCATCGTTGCTTGATATCCATGGGTATCTAAGCATTGCTATTTCAGTGCCCAAACCTAGTGCCATAGGTCCACAGTCATTGGTGATGACAGCATGGGAGGGAGGACTAGAGCGCTCTTGGGGCTCCTGAATTCCTTTTGTAAATTAATTCTTTTCCTAATAAATTATATACATCTAATTGCCAAGAATTGCCAAGAAATCCAGCCAGAATGCTCCTTAGAAGCAAGGATGGTGAGACTTCTTCATCGCACATACTTTGGACATGTTATCAGGAGGGACCAGTCCCTGGGAAGGACATCATGCTTGGTGGAGGGTCATCAAAAAGAGGAAGACTGTCAACGAGATCGATTGACACAGTGACTGCAACAGTGGGCGCAGACATAGCAACGATTGTGAGGATGGTGCAGGACAGGGCAGTGTTTCATTCTGTTGTACATAGGGTCTTTATGAGTCAGACACTGACTCGACAGCACCTAACAACAATAACGATTGCCGGTAATATTTATAGATACTTTTTAACAGTAGACCAAACATTACAAATATTCAACTGACAATGCATATGTTGAGAAGTGTTATTAATATTTTCCCCCACTTAGCATTTCTGTGTGAACTAAATCCAAATGTGTCTGAATTTTCATAATTCAAAGAAAATATCTTTGCCATCATTCTGGGAACAAATAGCTGCCAAGCAAAACCTGACAGCATATTCCTTGGTGGCATTCACTCATTAAAAACTGTGTACACAGAGTGGGCAGCTATCTAAAAGTGAGCTCATATGCAAATGTGAACACTCTTCAAATAAACCTACATTGTCTATATTAAATCTTTCTTCGGAGTCCATGAAATTTTCAAGAAAAATATAGCTGAGCTTGATCTTAAGTACCTTGCCTCATTATTTTTTTGTCATTTCCAGCTACCAGTCTCTCCAAAGAAAACAGCTTTTCTTGTTTCTTTAGTTTTGCGTGTGCCCTGTGCTTTATTTCCAATTGATGCTATTAAAAAAAACTGAAATAGTTCCAAGTACCACTATTGTTTTTCTTTTTTTTTTCTCCTACAACTAATATTTAAACATCAAAGATACTCTGGTGCTTTTATGTTATAGAGTGTATATAAGACCATATTTTCCCTAAAGGTATTTGCTGTCCAGGATTTTTTTTTTTTTTTAACTGTTAGTCTTCTTTTTTAGAAGTCATATGAATGTTACCCTTTTGATTTCATAGGATCGCTGGTGGTTGTGTAAAGAAGAACTGTAATAGGGCCAGGTTAAAAGCAGGAAGATTACTTAGGAAAGTCTTAAAAATATTTTATTTAAGTATTTTAAAACAAAAAAACCTACCTTAATCAGCCGCCAAAAATCTCATTGTGATAACTGGTAATCTTGGAAAATTTTATAACTTAAATACTTTTGTAGGGCCCTTCCTCATGCTAATGGAGTCCCTGCATGGTACTAACAGTTAACGGCTGCTAACTGAAGGGTTGGAGGTTTGAGACCACCCAGAGGCTCCTTGGAAGAAAGGCCTGGCATCTATTTTAGAAAAATCAGCCATTGAAAATCCTGTGGAGCATAGTTCTACCCTGATGCCCATGGGGTCACTATAAGTCAGAATCAACTTAATAGCAACTGATACCTACTGCTAAAACTAGAAGATCCTTAATGTATTTATTTTAAGGGTCTCTATGCATTAGAATCGACTCGATGGCAATTGTTTTATAGAATTGTGTATAGTTCTTATAGAATGTTTTCAAAGTTTTATTCACTCTGTTAATTGGAAAAGTGTTTCATGAGATTAGCCTTTGGGTAGCTCTTTGAAAAAGTATGTATCTTGTGAAGGAAATTTTGTGTCTTATAACTATTTTTCTTAAAATACCAGTTTTGCTTCCTTATAATTACTAATCATATAGAACATTGTTTATTTTAAATATGTATTTTAAAGGAGCAATAATTATGTTTTGTTTAGAATACCTGTTTATTTAAACCAATTTTCTTAGCCGCAGTTGGTGAGTAGGAGTAGAAAAGTGAGTATTTGAATGACCAGAAAGAAATCCAAATATAACCAAAAGTGATGACACTATATAAATATATAAAAATGTGAATCAGGAGACTTAACTGGTAAAACTTAACAATGAATGCATACCAAAAAAAAAAAAAAAATGTTAAGTACAAAGACATTTTCTTTTATATTCAAAAAGTTGGAGGTATTTCTAATTTAATACATGTGATCTCATAAAAAGAGTATATTAAATGAACTACATCATCAAATTGGCATTTTGTTCTTTATCAAAAGAAAATATAAGGAATGGCAAGTTAGGGTAAAAAATAATGCCACAAGCCAAATTTATCTTTAATTACTGTCTAGCCATAAAAAGGAATGAATTATCAGCCAAGACCAAGATTCTGTGATCTCACATTTCAACCTTCCTGTCCTCCAGATGAATGAAATGGTCTTTTCTCAAATGTTCAACAGGCCTTTTACCATTTGATAGAACAATTATTTTTAAGAAGGTTCAAAACGTGATCTGGAAAACCACAATGAGTCTATGTGGCATATTTGCTATTCTTAGCCTGGTTGAATAAGCTGGAAGTGGATGAATAATGCAGGTTAGAGAGAAAACAGATGCTAAATATTACAAATAGGAACATATTCCAGCAATGAGACTTTCATTTTAGAACTAGACTTTTCTTGGCACTTTTGGCATTATGACGATTATTGTTTTTCTCTCCAGCTGTTACACATCTGTATTGAAGGTTGGGGCAATTGGCGTTGGTCAGAGCCCTTCAGTGTGGACCATGCCGGGACTTTTATTAGAACAATTCAATACAAGGGTCGAACCGCTTCACTTATCATCAAGGTTCAGCAACTCAGCGGAGTGCAAAAACAGGTAAGTTTCCTTGTGTTCCCAACCCAGGCGACTCCTGATTTGATGTACTGCAGTGGAAACTTAGAGAAATGAGAATAATTCATAATCATGTAAAACACAGTGGTTATGGCTGGTTATGCCTATAGAACCACAAACGTGAGCACATAATAAGTGCTTATTGATGATCCTGATGAGGATCATGGCGTCCAACCCCTTGTCCCACATCTTTTACAAGAGCTGCTAACGAGCAGTAAAATTTACTGATTTTCATTTCACCTCTTCTCCCTGTCACCACCTACCTTCTGGTGGAGGTGCTAATGAGCTGTGAAACAGACAAAAGGCCTTTATAGAGAAGAAAAAGAAGCAAAGGACAGTGGGGACTCTGGACAACCCCACAGTGGATAAACAAGAGCTGGTTCTCAGACATGTAAGAATAATCTGCATGGAAGTGTTGCAGTACTTTCCCATGACAGAGTGGACCTGTGTGTCCAGCAAGCTTTGTCTCTCCTAGGAGTTAATATTAACTGCAGTAAAAATTCACTGCAGTCTAGCTCTTGGCATATAAAACCTCAGCTCTCAGCACATATTTTTACCTATTTAAAAAACTTCCTTTTGGCTATTTTTGAAGTTCTAAGACTGCAAAGGGGGAAAAAAGTATCTGACACTTTTTTTGTGTTAAGATGTGAAAATGTGGTTTTTAAAGATGTTTTCCAAACGTGGAGCATATGACAAGAGTAGAAAGAAAAAAAGGAAGTATTAAAATCTGAAAACTGGCTTCACTGCACACATAATAACTGGATTTGTCATACGAGTTTTTAACATATACATCTGCATCTGGATTGTAACAGTCTGTCCAGCGCTTATGTGAACTGAGGACAGGATAGAAACAGCACTCAGTTCCTGGAAAAGGGAGCTTGCTTTATCAAGCAGCAGGGGCTATGCCATTGCTGTATGCCAGGAGTAAGCAGGAAGCAACTGTTGAGGTGAGCAGTAGGACCCATGTAATTCTTGGTCTGCATCTAACCAGGGAGCTAGACTTCATGTTCTCATTATGGTGGGCAACAGAAGTGAAAAGAAAGATACAACAGAAGAGTCCCAGAAAAGAACCATGTGAGGGTTTTCCTAATAAACTGATCATCCCTCAGGGTATTTATAGATTGCCTACAGTGGAACAAGACCCCTTGCTAACTGAAAGATTGGCAGTTTGAGTCCACCCAGAGGCTCCTCAGAAGAAAGGCCCAGCAAGCTAATGCTGAAAAATCAGCCACTGAAAACTCGAAGGAGCACAGTTCTTCTCTGACGCACATGGGGTCATCATGAGTCAGAATCAACTTGATGGCAATTGATTTTGATTTACAGTGAAACAGGGTAAAATGGAAGATACCGAGTATGTGGTGTAATCTCTGGTCTTCAATTGGAAATTTATATAACCAAATAATGCATACAACTGACATTAAGTGTGAAAGGATTATAGAGATTTTACACAGAACATACGACTTGAGCTGGGCTTTGGAAAATGTGTCGAATTTGAATTAAGAGTGAGCATTCCAAGTAGGAAGTAAAATATAAACAAAGACACAAATATGGGAAGAGTGAGTCTTATTGAAGGATTCACGAGGGGACCAGCCTAGCTCGAATGAGCTCTGAGCTAGCGGGTCAAAAAGGATGAAAACATCACTGACTCCCATTTGCCCTCAGAACTCTCTAACATAGATATGCTCTTAATAAATATCCACCAAATAAATACATCCCAGTTTTGATACTGTTACCAGTGGTGTTAAAAGAATGTCCTATCTATCTTCCCAGTCACTAGCATGCATGCCTGAGAAATGGTCCTTTGGCATCTGTTTGAGTACTTCAGATGATGAGAGGCTCACTCATTCACAGGGCAGCCTTTCCATTGTGGGTTGCTTCCAGCTATCATGAAGTTTTTTTCCATTCAGCCAGCTTTTACCATTCCCCAGAAGTTGCGAGACATACACAAGTATGCAACAACTTGTGAGGACTCCACAGGTCAACTTCTCCTGTATGACAGCTCTTCAGACACATGACGAGAGCTAGCATGTTTCCCCTTAGTTTCCTTCTCTCTAGGCCAGTGGTTCTCAAACATTAGTGTGCATCAGAATCCCCTTGAGGGCTTGTTAAAACACAGATTGCTGGGTCCCACCGCTGGATTCAGTAGATCTAGGGTGGCCTGAGAATTTACATTTCTGAGAAGTTTCTAACAAGTTCCCAGGTGATGCTGATGCTGCTGACCCAGCAGCCACACTGACTACCATAGCTCTAGTCTAAAATTTCCCAGTTCCTTCAACCCTTTTGCACGTGGTTGCTAGAACATTTACTAATTAGCGGAATGACAGGTCCCTCTCTGGAGAAATGGTTTAATGATATCATGGGTAGTTAAGATCTCAGGCAACCTGAGTCCACATCATAGCTGTACTCACTTGCTAGTTGTGTGTAGGTAACTTCAGCAAGTTACTTAACCTCTTTGTGAATCAATTTCTCCATCTGTGAGATAAGGATAGTAATAGTGTCCTCCTTACAAGGTTAATGTGAGGATTAAATGAATTTGTATAAGTGCTTACAAGGAGCCTTGGTGGCACAGTGGTTAAGCCCTTGGCTGCTAACCAAAAGGTCAGCAGTTTGAACCCACCAGCTGCTCTAGAGGAGAAAGACGTGGCAGTCTGCTTCAGTAAAGATTTAAGCCTTGGAAACCCTATAGGGCAGTTCTACTCAGTCCTGTAGGGTCGCTATGAGTCAGAATTGACTCTACTGCAAAAGGTTTTTTAAAGTGCTTCCAGCAGTGTCTGGCCCACTGAAATATCCCAGTAAAATTTAGTTACTATTATAATGAAATATTCCCAGGCATGAGTAACACTAGTTGGACTATTTTTGTAGTACTACAATACTGCCTCATTCTTGGATGGATATGTATTATCAAGGAATGATACTAAATTTCAGGGGTAAGTTAATATATGCTAATATTCTAGAGCAAATATTACATATTGAAGCAGTATACTAGAAGTCAAAAAGTTGGCCATATAAAAATACATTTTGTTGTAATTCTTACAAAGTTTTGCCTGTCTTTTATTATTATTATTATTATTATTATAAAAGGTTTCCTAACCCTAGCACTTACTACCTATACAACTTCAGGCAAACTTTTTAACCTTTCTGTCCCTCGTATTCTTCTTGTAAAGGAAACCAAACCCACTGCCATTGAGTCTATTACGACTCATAGTGACCCTATAGGACAGAGTAGAACTGCCTTATAGGATTTCCTAGGTTGCAATCTTAACGGGAACAGCTGCTAGTGGGTTCAAAGCACCTACTTGGAAACACTAATCTTTTTTTCTTTTAACAATAATCTTTTAAATAGCTTCTGCTGATTTTCTGAGTATTTCAAATTATTAACATTTTTTCAAACTCTTAATGTACAGAGAACAGTTCGTATCAGGACCAACAAAAATAAAATTCCATACATTGGAAGTTTAAGGAATCTCTTTAGTCATCCTCTTCATAAATGTCAGAATACAGATTTTAAGGCATCTGGTGCCAAATCACATTTCATGATTTTTCCAAGTGTTATTTGTCATAAACATTCTTTTTAAAGAAGAAGAAGAAGGTAAACTCTAGCCAAACAGGAAAGGACTATTTGGAGAGCTTGAATGAAGCATGAGCAGCCTTCACATTTCATTTTCCTTTGAAAGGAAGTGTCATCTTCTACAGGAACTTGGACAGCCCATTTTATATTCCCACCATCATGGAAGGCACATACACATACATGTATTTTGAGTTTTAACATTTCTCGTCATTGGTCAGTCAAGTACAGTTGAGCTGTATGTGAGAGCCATTAAAAAACTTAGCAGAGTAGTGGGCTGTGGGACACAGAGACAGCCATTGATTTAGCCTAAGTGAAGCGAATGGAAAATGGTTTATACTGAACCAAGAGAATATTGAAAGGTTCAGCAGACCACCATGCCAACTTCAGACCAATTTATGTATGTATCAAAGTTATGGAAAATCCAGTTTCTGGTCAGTAGTTTTCATCCTCTCCTCTCTCACACACAAAAGCAAAAATCTAAAGTGTCTTTTCAGTTGGATTTGTTATCAGGGTAAATTAACCAGCTTTCAGCTGAGCTCTAGTTAAAGTACGTTAGAGACATGGGATTTGCTCTGCTCAATTCTGTCATGATGTTAGGAAGAAAGATAGGAACCAAGCTTCCAAAAGAGCTTCATGGATTCCCACCTCCCTCACATCTTGGCTTCTTTCCTTCTACTCACCCACCCCCCACCCCCACCCTGGAAATTTGCAATAAATCACAGCTGCTTAATTACCAAGCCCCACTTGGGGGAGGTTGAGTGTATGCAGGTCCCTGATGTACCTTAACCACAGTTAACATGTCCCTGAATACTGGAGAATTGGCTAAAGTTTATTGTAATAGTAATCCTTGGTTATCTGTATTTTGCCTTTCATGTACCCCTCTCATTTCTCCAATTAAATGAAAACTGACCACATATAAAATTTTTCAGTAACTTCCCATTATTCTTATACAGGGTAATATATACGTTGTACATTATACAACTAGTTACTCGTGTATATATGTTTGTTTCCATGTTTTCCATCCCTTCAATGAGGAAACATTTACTGCTCTAAAAACTTAAATGTATATATGTATGTATATGTATCTTTATATGTACACTTTTCATCATGGTTAAGATATCATCTTCCAGTACATCTGGTGCTCTGGAGTTATTCTTTAATATCACTATTCTTGGCACTGATCTAATAAGAGTTCTGAAACCTGCTAAGTAAAATCATATGTAGAAACATTCAATACGCATCTTTGTGGCTTTGAGGAAAAATGGGAATTAGTGTGAAACCTAGAAATGTGTATTAAAGAGAAACCCTACATTTAAAAAAATTAAGTGGCTGTCTTCAACTGATAAATTAATCTTGAAATTCTAACCATAATTTTCAAAATAAAGGCATTGTAAATTTTGCCACTTTGAAGGCAGACATGCCTCTCACTAAACCCTTCATTGGAAGAGCCGTGAAATATCACCACTGCGATGAGTGGCCATTTTGGATTTTTCTTCATTTGAGTAGCCTTCCCTCCCTGGCTACTTTTAAGGGTTTTCTTTTTATCAAATTTGAATGCTGGTTTAACAAGCTTTTTAGTTGTAAGTGAAACTATAAAAACCTACCAAGAGGGTCTTTGTCTTTAAACAAAGTGAGTCCCAGATGGCTGCAGAGATTCTGTGATTTCTGTGAGAAACAGCAGAATTCTCTTCTGAATCTCATGATGTCCAAAGGTTCTGGAGCAAGAGCAGTGTGCATCCATTGCCAGGCCTGGGCACACCAAGAATAAGAAGAATTAAGTACTGCTTCAGTATTTTTACTTACAAATGTGTTTTTCAAGTTAGGGTGTGCTATAGCGTCTTAAGACTCATCATGAGTGTCTAATAACCCCTAGCATATGTTAAAGAAAAGTTTGCTAATTAGGACTCACTATTCCATTATGTTTGTTATTATGAATGTATTGTTTTAAAAGATTATAATGACTAGAGTATCTAGGAGAAGATATTAACAGTTAAGCACAGTTTTACAAATATACGCCTTCTAAAGAAACTTCAAAAGAATATACAACAGATAGTTGGAAAATAAATGTTTAAGAAAATGCTAAGCCTCACTGTTCAAATAATGCAAGTTAAAACAACAATAATGTTTAATTTTTGATCTTTCAGTCTAACAGATTTATTTTGGGTAAATAATAATTCATTTATAAATAGTTATTCATATTTGTATAAAGAACTACAGTTCATTAAAAATGACAGTGACATCAACAACAAGAAAATAAATTTAAGAAAAAATTTTTAAATGATGGTGACAAAGTGCTCTTAATGACATAGGAAAATATTTGTTGTATCAATTAGGTTGCTTTCAGCTTAAAGTTATAAAATATAATTTTAAATCCTCATAGCAAGTTAATGAGGCAGATACTATTATTCCTATTTTACATTTATTATCTCATGTAACGAAAAGAGGGAAGGCAGGCAGGTTGAGAGTTGGTTAATTAAGCCGCTCAGTGCTGTATCTGCTTCTCTGCCATCCTCTTTGATTTGCTTTCCTGGTCTCAAGATAGTTGTAGAAGTTTTACATCTCTCCTAACATCTTCTGTGAGAGAAAAGGGAAGAGGGTTTTCTCTTCTCAGATTGTCTCTCTTATTATCAGTGAGTAAAATCTTTCTCAAAGCTTTTAACAGTCCTCCCTTTTCGTATTATTGTCCAGAACAGAGTCCCATGTCCACCCCTAAGCCAATCATTGGCAAAAGGAGAATGAGATTTCCATGAGTAGCTTGTACCAACTATGATACAGCCGTAAGAGCTGAGTGTGGTGTACACCTTCCCTGAGTACTTTGCTACCTTTTGATACCTAAACCAAATTGGGATTTTTAACAGCAGGGGAAAAAAAGGAGGAATCAGCTGTTGGGAAGGAAACCAACGGTGACTGCCACATTTATATTATGATGGGAAATCTCATTCACTTTTTTATAGTTTCTAAGCTTTCTTCAGTGAGTAGGTATTAATTTTATGAGAGGCCGACTATCAGGGTGTTTATCAACACAGACTCTGAGCCAGACTATCAGGCAAGTTATTCAATATCTCTGTGTGTTTTCTGTTTAATAAGAAAGGGAATCATAGTAACACTACTTCATAAGACTACTTCTAGAATAAAAGAGTTAATTTGTGAAAATGCTTAGAATTGTATGTATACTATATATGTTAGTTACTGTTATCATTTTATAATCTGGAAAAATGTTATAAATGAGGAAATACAATATGCAAAAGCCCCATTTTCCCCAGTCATGGTCGGTATTCACATTAAGGAAGGATTTTGCTGCCTAAAAGTATTCACTGAATAAGAATAAAATTGCATCATCTTTTTAGTTTAATACAATTTAAGAAACGTTTCTTAATACCTGCTATGAACTGTACTCTTAACTGGATGCAAAATTAGATTTAATGGACAGTTGGATTCCATGGGTTTAGTGGACAGTTCTGTGTTTTCTTGTATTATTGTTTTAAGATGCATATTCCTACAATGCAGGCCAAACCTGAATAAAATCAGACATACTTAGGTAAAAACCTATCTAAGTTAAAGATTATGTTATCCTTTACCCAGAGTTCTCTTACTAGGGTAAGAATGCAGTAAATCCTTGGGAGTCAGTTTCAAGGAACAGATTTGATCACAGTTGCCCTCCTTTTCCAGAACTACAGGCCTTCTTCCATCCCACCCTTTTTTGACTGATGCATGATATTAATTGACTGCCTCCTGGTCAGTCACTTTTCTTCTGTCTTCGGCAAAACTACTTTCTCCTGATTCACATCCAGACTCCTTGACCCCTTCTTTTCCAGCCCGTTCTCTGGCTTCTTGCCCTTAGTCTGCCCCTAAAGTATCCATCAACTGCTGGATTTGAGCCTCTGCTCTTTTCCAGCTAAATTATCTTCTCTCTAGTGCACTGTCATGGATTAAATTGTGTCCCCCAAAAATATGTATCAACTTTGTTAGGCCATGATTCACAATATTGTGTGGTTGTCCTCTATTTTGTGATTGATATAATTTTCTTAGGTGTTGTAAATCCTAATCTCTGCCTGTGGTTAATGAGGCAAAATTAGATTATGTTAAAGAGGATTAGGGTGGGATATAACACCCTTTCGCAGATCACATCCCTGATCCAATGTAAAGGGAGTTTCCCTGGGGTATAGCCTGTACCACCTTTTATCTTACAAGAGATAAAAGAAAAGGGAATCTAGCAGAGAGGGAGGGAGACCTCATACCAACAAGAAGGCAGCACTGGGAGCAGAGTGCATCCTTTGGACCCAGGGTTCCTGCACGGAGAAGCTCCTAGACAAGGGGAAGATTGATGACAAAGACCTTCCTCCAGAGCCGACAGAGAGAGAAAGCCTTCTCCTGGGGTTGGCACCCTGAATTTGGACTTCTAGCCTCATAGACTGTGAGAGAATAAATTTCTCTTTGTTAAAGCTATCCACTTGTGGTAGTTCTGCTATAGCAGCACTAAATAAGACATACACGTTGTTTCACCAGTCTTTATCTCCAACTCCACCTTCTCCCTTAAACACCTGACCTGTATTTCTACCTGGGCACTGGACTCTTCCTATTTGTCTGTCTTTTGAGTACTGCAAATTCAACATGACCAAAGCAAAGTTCATTCTCTCCTTCCAAATCTCTTTTTCTTCTTATATTCTCTAATTAAGCAAATGACTTCATTTTCTTTCCATTAACATCATAATTTACTCTGTCTGAACTATTACAAATTTCCAGTTAATAAAATCTGAATTAATTAAGCCTTTATTTATATATTTATTGTCTTTTAGATTATCATCTTTGGAAGACAGATCATCTGTAGTTACTTGTCTGAAAGCATAGAACTAAAAGTTGTTCAGCATTACATTGGTCAAGATGGACAAGCTGTGGTTCGAGAACATTTTGACTGCCTCGCAGCCAAAGAGAAATTGCCTTCATACATACTAGAGAACAATGAACTGACAGAGCTGTGTGTGAAAGCCAAAGGAGATGAAGACTGGTCAAGAGATGTGTGCCTGGAATCCAAGGCCCCCGAGTATAGCAGTGTCATTCAGGTATCAGAAGTAGTACAATCTAGAATAGAGATACTTTAAAATTAAATGTTTCTCAATGTGTTCTTTACTCTGTACAGCCCTTAATTTATTAAAAGCGATACATGCAAGAGTGAAATGTAAAAAGGCTTTGAATAGCACTTCTCAAACCATTTCCTCCCCATCCCACACCAACACGTTTGCAGCAGTTTCACTAGTTCTTACAGCAAGACTCTCCCCCTGTTAGATGGAGGTAAGTAATATCTTGAAAAAGACTCTGATGCACCAGGGTTGGAGGATGGGGTGGGGACAGGGGTTGGTGTCCTTCCCACTTGAGAAGCTCTGTGGTCTGTTCCTTTTTTATCTCTTTCTCAGTCTCTACCACCATCACTTTCATTCCTATAAAGGACACATCCTCTCTTTCATTCTCCCACTCAGTCATCCATCAATCTCTCCTCATACAAACTTCTGTCTTTATGGAAAGAATTGGCCCCATTATCTCAGTGCACATTCAGTTTATGCCATAATGACGTCTGTTTTTGCTTAGTTCTCTCTTTTTTTTTTAAATGGCTTTTTTTCTGTAACTTTAAACTCTTTTTTTAATCCTCCAAACTGATATATCTGTGCCTTATTTTGATTAAATGGTAAACTGTTTAGTACTGAATCGGACCTTTTCCTGTCTCCTGTGCAGGTGCCATCTTCAAACAGCTCCATTATTTATGTCTGGTGCACGGTTTTGACTTTAGAACCCAACTCTCAAGTGCAGCAGCGAATGGTGGGTGCTTTCCCAATCCTAAAATATGGTATATGACTCTGACCTTTCCTGTTCTGAAATAAATTGTCAGAGTGACCCAGAGAAGAGATTTATTACAAGTTTGTTTCAGCATCAAACAGCTGGAATACTGCAGCAAAGCAAATATGAAAGTTGTTCTGTTCTTTTATTTTTATAGATTGTGTTCAGCCCTCTTTTTATCATGAGGAGTCATCTTCCAGACCCCATTATCATACATTTGGAGAAAAGGAGTCTGGGATTGAGCGAAACACAAATTATTCCAGGAAAAGGGCAGGAGAAACCACTGCAAAACATAGAACCTGACCTTGTACATCACCTAACATTTCAAGCAAGGTACTGGAAAAATGCCTACGTTTTCCTAAGAGAAATTCAGTAGAAAAATAACCTCATACTATTGCGTTGGGGGAAATGGAGCGTGTTTGTTCGTTTTGGTATGATTTCTTATTTTATGAGAATGTTATTTTAAAATCGCCTTGTCTAGTGTTCTGTTGGAGCCCTGGTGGTGCAATGGTTAAATGCTCAGCTGCTAACCAAAAGGTCAGCAGTTTAAGCCCATCAGCAGCTCCATGGGAGAAAAGACCTGCTGTTCTGTTCCTATAAAGATTTACAGCGTAGAAAACCCTATGGGGCAGTTGTACGCTGTCATATAGGGTCGCAATGAGTCTGAATCGACTTGATAGCATACAATGTAACACAGTCTTCTCTTAGTAGGTGTCCCTGGGTGACACAGATGGTTAAGTGCCTGACTACTAGCCAAAAAGTTGGTGTTTTGAACCCACCCAGAGGCGCCTCAGAAGACCAGCTTTGTGATCTGCTTCTGAAAGGTAAAGCCTTGAAAACTCTACGGAGCAGTTCTACTCTGCACTCATGGGGTCACCATGAGTGGGAATTTACTTGACTGCAACCAACAATGACCCGTTAAAAAACCCATTGCTGTCGAGTTGATTCTTACTTATAGTTACCCTATAGGACAGAGTAGAATTGCTCCCACAGGGTTTCCAAGGCTTTAATCTTTACAGAAATAGACTACACATCTCCCGCAGAGCAGCTGGTTAATTGGAACCACCGACTTTTTGGTTAGCAGCTGAGTGCCACCAGGGCTCCTTGACAACAACAGTATTCTCTTATTCTCTTCTATAGTTTTAGATGAAATTCAGCCACTCTCAATAAGCTTAGAAATAACCAAGAGAGAACACAGAGAAAATTTAATTGACACTTAATTTCTGTAGTGGAAGAAGAGATGAATAGGGATCTCACCCAAGGATCAGAGGAGGAAGAAGAAGAAAAGCCAGAGCCCGGATTATCTAGAAACTTTAATCTGAATAACCAAAGATTGGCTTTATCCCACCAAAAATAATTGGTCTGTAATATATTGTTGTTAGAGTTTTTTCAATAGATTGGAGACCACTTTAGAAATCTGATATTTATTCTTGCTTTTTTTCCCCCATTTCATAGAGAAGAAGATGATCCTTCAGATTGCGCTGTTCCCTTCTCAACATCCCTCATTAAGCAAATAGCCACTAAGATACACCCTGAAGGCACAGTTAATCAGATCCTCACAGAATTCTATGGGCCAGAAAAATCCCTTCAACTCACATGGCCCTATAATAAGAAGGATTCTGACAGGTAATGTTCTCCAGCAGTCTTTTTAATAACATTTCTCAACGTTAAGAAATAAATGACCATTCATAAAAGGTTAGATACCATGAAAGGTTTAAAAAAAAAAAGTTATTTGTATGTCTGACCTTTTATTATCTAGTAAGTGTATTTTATAGATTTCTTTATTCATAATCTAGAACATAATTACATGAAAAGTTGCTTCCTCTAGGATGCAAATTTAGCATTGGATGACTCTGGTGTAAAGAGGTATCATACAGGAGCATTGCGTGTCTGGAATCTGTAAGCATATTTCATGAATACTGAAATCATCATATTTCATTGAGTCTCTTGCATGTGGTATTTGTAACAGGAATGAACAGCTGAGTCAGTGGGATAGCCCAATGCGAGTAAAGCTGTCAGTCTGGAAGCCATATGTTAAAACCTTGTTGATAGAACTTCTACCCTGGGCTCTGCTTATCAATCAGTCCAAGTGGGACCTCTGGCTGTTTGAAGGAGAGAAAATTGTTCTACAGGTTCCTGCAGGCAAAATTATTATTCCTCCTAACTTTCAGGTACTGTAACTTTTTCACCTAATATGAATTCTTTTCTCTCAACAACCAGCTTTTATTCTGAGGTCACATTTATGTTTTTAACAGAACAAATTGCTTGTGGAGAACTCGTCTCTTAAAATGCATACATAAGGGGTGTGGAATGTTCGTGGATATTCAAAGTCATTTCTGCTGTCTTTGTTTTCCCATCAGCAGTATTCGTGCTTGAGTTATCATTAAATTTGATAACTTGTACTAGTTACTTTCTCATTTCCATTGTGTACAAGATATTTGACATACATGAGGATTGATCTACCCAAGATATGTCAGAGATATAGAGTCATATTGTGTATTAGCCCAGCCTGTAGATGTTCTTTGTGGTTCTCACACAGATTCTCTGAGATCCGCAAGATGGATAGGAGTTGAGGATTTCTGAGCAGCCATTTTTTTGTTAGGGCTCTCTTTTCTTTATAAGTTCACTTGGATAGCCATGATCACAGATGTCTATCCAGTTGTTGATAATGACAAAGTGGAATCATTCCTGACACAAGGAGAAAAACCTAATTGTAAAAGAAAATTTCACAGGAAGACTTTAAATTCTATCACAAGAGACCTTTCTTTATAAGGCTAGACCATTTCAAGAAGATACTTAAGTCTATAAGAAAACAGAGTAAAAGGAACTCCCTAATAAAATGTTTTGTTTTCCTGATAGGGAAAAGTTTCAGAGTTGTTGGTTTTGGGTGTTTTGTTTTGTTTTTTAGCTCCAGTCTATAAACATCATCTTTATTAACTTGCTCTTTTTTTTCAAGTAATCAGATGATGTTACCTATAGAATTGGAATGTTGACCTTCATGGACCTAATGTTACATATTATTCTCTTGTCAAATGAGATGAAATCGTTCGTTTTTAAGCCTTGGAATTTATAGGATAATAGGATAGTCACAGTTTGAGGGTGTTTTTTCCCCCTTCCATAACGTGAAGTCCATTGTGAATCAAAAAAGACATTGGGAACCAAAATAAAATGTATGTTGCCATTCCCCCCCACCAAAAAAAAAGAAAGAAAGAAAAACTACAAAGGGATTTGGTTGCCTTAGCAGACCTATTATATAATATAAAAAAAAATCCCTGAAGATTGAGGTAAAAAAATTCAAAGTTAAGAAAAATACTTTATAATTGAGGCATTCTTTTTCCAGGAAGCTTTTCAAATTGGAATATACTGGGCAAATACAAACACTGTGCACAAGTCAGTAGCAATTAAACTGGTCCATAACCTGACATCTCCAAAATGGAAAGATGGAGGTAATGGTGAAGTTGTGACATTGGATGAAGAAGGGTTTGTTGATGCTGAAATAAGACTTGGTGCTTTCCCAGGACATCAGAAGGTAGGATCAAAGTCTGTGTTACTCAAGGGCAAATAGCATGCCATCCCCTTAACCTATCTGAAAAGAGTCTACCCTTTTCTTTTTTGATCCTTTTTGATATTACTTGTTCTAAACAATTTATAATAGTGAAATACTTGATTTCTTAACTTCTCAGACCTCTCCATTTCACAGTAGGTTTTTTTTTCCCTTTACCAGTGATAAAAGCTGTGTCACATAATTTATCCAGTAACTGCTCTATTTCAGAACACTCAACAGTCACTTGATTTATAGTTATGTGGGGGGAAATGAACTCATTCCAAAATATCCACAATTGTACTTGGCCTCCTTTTTTTTTTAGAGCAGGAAGTAGTGTTGCTAACATTCTGAGCATGAGTGAAAGGACAAGGCAACAGCAGCAAAGGTTATGTTCCTGGAAGGGGCCTCCTGAGCAAAAGACTATGACTCTATACTGATTTTCTCATAGAACCAATGTTATAAGAGAGAGTTGTGTTCTTGAATGGGGGACTGGTACCCATCTTTTTAGAGGTATGAATACAAAACCATACTTAATCGGTTATTTAGCTAAATATGAATGGCATGTGCTGTTCAGTATAAATCTTTTCTAAAGTCTCTGAGAACCAATTAAGCTGAATAATATAGTAACTAATCCCATTAGGTTGTATGTATGAAAGTACAGTATCATAGTGTACCATGTAGAATTCTTATTGCTGTACTTATAATATCTTCATTATTTTAGCTGTCCCAAATCAGAAAAAGAAGGAATACTTAATTAGAATAGTAGAATTTAGAATGACCTTTCTCTGGGAAGGAGTTAGATTTTGATGAGCATCTTTGAAGAGCCTTTTAAGAATGTTTAGGGTCATTTGATAGTTTTTTAAAAAATAAATTTCCCAGATACAAAGAAGTTGGTTTTTCCTCAGTATTCAAGATTGGTATCCATTTCCTCAAAGTTGTCTGGGCAACACATGTTTAGGCTCTGCTGGCCAAAGTACTGTAACATGGGTGTAAATGGCAAAGAGCTGTAAGTGTGAATCACCTAAACTTGAACAGTTATAAGTTGAGAACTACCATCAAAACCCTGGAAAAAACATTATAATACACAGTCTCTAACACTTAATACCTCCAGCACCTCACCAGGTGGCTACAGCAAGGGCTGAATAAATGTTTATGAATGAATGAATGGACTGCTGGGAACTATATCAACATCTCATCATTCTTTACTAGTGATTCTCAAGCCTTTTCGTCTTGGGGCCCCTTTATACTCTTAATAGTTATTGAGGACCCCCAGAGACCTTTTATTTCTGTGGGTTATGTCTATTGGTAGTTACCAAATTAGAAATTAAAGGACAAATTTTTAAAACAAAGAATGCACAAGTACACGTTCCACTTGCCATCAGAGTGATGACATCATCACATGCCCTGTAGCCTCTGGAAAGCTCCACTGTACATGCATGAGAGAAATAGAGTGAAAAAGGCAAATAGTATCTTAATATTGTAAAAATAGTTTTGATCTTGGGACCTGCTGAAAAGGTCTCAGAGACCCTCCCAAGGGTTCCACGGACCACACTTTTTGAGATCTGCTTTCCTATAGCAATTCCCACATTGATTAATAATTACAGGTTACTAGAATCTGTCACTTAAATATTCGTACCCAAATTCCATTCTTTATTTACCATTCAGTTTAAGGTATGAGTCTTCTTAAGAGAGTGGGGAAACAAGAATTTTCTTTCATTTAAAGTAGTTCTACCAATTGTTTATTTGAAAGCATAGTATACATGCAATAGAGAGATCAGGACAATGAGGACTGAGAATGTCGTTTTAATTAAGGGATTAGGCCATTGCTTTGGAGGAATGGTGAGGATGGGAGATAGATTGCAAGGGGCCAATGAGTAACAATTTGAGGGTTTGGGGGATATTTGGCTTGGAAAGAAAGTTTGAGGGAGATGATGAAGTTAGATTTTTTTTGTTGGGTTTTATTTTTGTTTTTCATTAAAAGAAAAAGAAAAGGAGAATAGTTAGTCACCAACTCAAAACCATGGATGTTAGGCAAAGTTGGCCTTGCTTCTTGCCATAACAATTCCTGCCAGCAGACAAGAAGAAGGGAAGCCCTCATGAAACTTACACAAGGTTGGAATGGAAATAGCAGATGTTACTGAGATGTAATATGAATTTATGCAACGGATAGCTTTCCAACAAGTAATTATTGTTGTGTGCTGTCCAGTCGATTCTGACTCATAGCGACCCCACGTGACGGAGTAAAACTGCCCCATAGGTTTTTCTAGGCTGTAATCTTAATGAGAGCGGATCACCAGGTCTTTCTCTCCTGGAGCCACTTAGTGGGTTCAAACTGCCATCCTTTCAGTTAGCAGCCAAGCACTGAACCATTGTACCACTAGGGCTTCATCTTTTCAAGGCAAGAGGATGCATTGCTCTCAAGATGGCAGCTTCTTTTCTTCTAAGGTAAGCATCAGTACAATTAATCCAAATAGTACTGACTTCGCATTTACTGTCAGCCACGGTGCATCAGAAACAGAATTGTCTAAAATTGTTTTGAATTTGTGTTCTCTTAGGTTCTGTCCTTTGAATCATTTTCTTCTTTCAAAGAAGAAAGTGTTTCCAAATTTCAGGGCAGCAGTCTTGTTGCAGAAAAAGAATCGATTAGCAATATGACATGGTGGAAAGCATATGAGTTTAGGTGTCAAAGAATCTGTATTCAAATCCTGACATTACCGCTTACTAGATGGGTATCCTTAGGCAAATAACATATTCTCTGAGCACCAGTTCCTCATATGAAGTGGGAGGGTAATAAGATGATACATGTACTGGTTAAGAGCAGGACCCAGAGCCAGACTGCATGAGTTTTGACCCCAGCTAGCTCCTCATTAGCTTGTGACTTTGGGCAAGTTACTTAACCCCTTTTTGCCTCATAATTCTCTTCTGTAAAATGGGGACAGTATTAGCAACTCTGTGTGGGTGTCGTGAGGATTCAGAGTGTGAATATGTATGAAGTACATAAAACAAGTGGAGCACAAATATATGAGAGTCAACCTGTTGTTACAGTTCTCTTCTTCGTTATTAGAGTTCTCAGAACTCTCCTTGGCATGTAATAGACATTCAGTGAGATAGAGGCTATTACAAGCATGAGGAGGAGGAAGAATGCTGGATTTAATTCTTTATCTTGAGAAAGATGAGTGGTGTCTGTTTATATGTAAGTGCTTTCTGAGTATTTTGTGAGGTAATTGGTGAAATGACTTGAAAACAAGTCTCTTATCTATCACTACACAACCGAACCAAACTCCTTACCATCGAGTCAATTCTGACTCACGGCGACCCCATGTGTTACAGAGTAGAACTGCTCCATAAGATTTTCTTGTCTGTAATCTTTATGGAAGCAGAACACCAGGCCTTTCTTCTGTGGCACTGCTAGGTGGCTTCGAGTCGCCAACCTTTAGGTTAGTCGAGTGTAAACCATTTGCACCATGCCACCCGGACACCTCTGTCACTACACAAGAACAGCAAAATTAACTGGTTTGCTGAAGTACTCTGTTGTAGAGCTAATACTGGCCCCTTACAGATTTTTCTTAATGGATCACCTATAAGTATGATGACCATTTAATTTTTGTCCAGCCAGTACATTTTTGAGACTGAAAGAGGACTCATAAGTAATTACTGTAGAACAAAAGGTCAAATTGGGATTGTCCTGGGAAAACTGATGGGTAAAGTAATATTTTAAAAATAAGAAATTTTCTTATGCCTTATAATATTTTAAAAGTTACTCTTTTCCTCAATTATCTTGCAGTTATGTCAGTTCTGCATTTTCTCCATGGTCCGGCAAGGTATGCAAATTATTCAGATTGAGGACAAGACTACAATAATCAATAATACACCATATCAGATATTTTATAAACCACAGTTAGCCCTCTCCAATCCTCATTCTGGAAAGGAGGTAAGGAGTTTATAACATGATTATTGTCTAACTTTGATAAGTTAACAGTAAATAGAATGAATAATTTTTAACCTAGAACAGATAAAAAGCTAACACTGAATGTAGGTAAAGAGAAACCCGTTTGTTTTTGCTTTAATTAAACACATGGATGCCATGGTCAGTGCTTCCCAGGTAAATAATGAGCAGAAATCCTACAGAGCAGCAGATCCTGACACACTGACTGCTGGATTCATCTGCCTGTGCCACATATTGGCAGGGGCTGCAGCACAGTCCTCTGGCATGCTCACTACAGCCCACACCAGTGGGGATGTCGGCCTGAGGACTAGCTACAAGTCTCATGTGAAAGAACATCTGCCTCTCAGGCTGCAGTGCCAGGAGTAGTTGTGTGGGCAGAAGGCTGAGGCCCGAACTGAGCCATGGGTCTGGAAACACTAAAGCTCTGTGTCTGTGTGGGGAATTAACATGAAGATGTACCAGCTCATTTATATTAACATCTCAGTGATAGAATATGTGGAAAATAAAGAATGTTCAGAGGGATTTTCGATTCAGCTCTTTGTACAATTAAAATGAACAGGCAAGCTTTTAAAAAGACCAAAGAGAGAACTTCCTAAAGTTGTATGCTATTGATTTATGCTATTGAAACTGTCGTGTAGGAAAGTATTATCTTTCTTTACCTTTGAATGTGCTTCTTATTATCACTTAAGTTCAGCTCCTAAAAATTATATTAAAACAATCAAATAGGATGAAAGCCTTACACTTTTAAGCTTACAGTGCATTACGGAATTTACAAAAATGTCAGAACAAAGGAATTTCGTCTTGGTTCATTGAAGTATTGGTAAAATAAATAGGTGACCAGAAGTACCCAGTTGATTGTCCACTTGGGAAATAGAGTCAACAATATCTAAGTAGTAGGTGAAGAACTTGACAAGAAGAGAATCATCATATATCTTAACAATTCTTTTCTGCTTCTCCCCGCCGTAGAATGCACCAGGGCTTCCTGAGACAGAGTTGGGACTTTGCACACCAACTTTTCCTCATCTTTAAAATGGTCCTAATTATGCATTCCTTGAAAATTTTTTATGAGGATTAAATGGGCTAGTATAAGTGAAAAGGGTAGGTACTCAGTAAATGATAGCAGCCAGCAGCAACCACAGTGTTAGTTTCACAAAGAACTACTGATTTGCTTCAGCTTCCCAGGAGAAGGGGAAGGCCCAGGTTCTTCCCTGCAGCTAAGGATTGTCCTCCTTTTTAGCCCCTGCTTCAGGCAGCGGTGGGAATTTTGTAAAGATATGATAATACCTATCTTCCAAAGGAGACTGTGTGGAATAGTGGGGAAAACACCAAAGGGGGAAGCAGGACTCCTGACTCTGGCCCGGCTTTGCCACTTCCACTTACTGGCTTTGTGGCCTTGGGCACGTAAGTCATCAGCTCTCTGGAAAGCAGTTTCCTCAGCTGTGAAAGAGGAGGTTCAAATAAATTATCTCTAAAGGTCCCTTCTAAGTCTAATAATCCTGAGACTCTAATGTGTCAGAAACCCTGTGGAATTCCATCTGAGGATTGGATCAGTTTCTCTTTCCTCAGGATGAGCCTTAAACATTAGTCTTCTGAGCTCCCATTCAGATCTCTTCTTTCCAAGTCCCCCAGGGTGCCATGCCATTCAGTGGGACAGCACCTATCTGAAAAGACTCCCTCTCCAGCATGTGGCATTTCTACCCCAGTAGCATTCATACTTCTACAGTATTTGGAGTGACAGTGAGAACTTTGTGTCACCTTTTGAATCACCTCAGCTCCATCATGGTTCATTAAGCCCAGGAAAGCAAACCCTGCTCTCACTGCTTGTACTTGTCTTGTTGCTGCTTCCTCATGGGAACAGATTTCTAATCTTCCCATTCCCTGACCTGGCCAAACGTGATTATAGTTTCTTAGAAGCTGTCCTTTAAAAACTTAACTCTGCCATATTACTGTAGTAATGTGCTCTTTCTGCATTGTCTTTTCTTTTTTCAGTATTTTCACATTCCAGACAGTGCTACTTTTAACATCTGCCTGGGTGGAGAGCAGCCTGCTGTGAAATCCAACTCCCTCCCTTGCTGGGACTTAATGCCTGACATCAGTCAGTCAGTGCTGGATTCATCCCTGCTTCAGAAACAGATCTTGCTGAGCTTTTCTCCTAATGTAGGTGCCGACAGCTCACAGTGCTGGAGCCTGCCAGCTATAGTTAGACAAGAGTTTCCCAGACAAAGTGTGGCAGTGCCCTTCAGGAGTAGTAGGGAGAACAGCTTCTGCACCAGGTATTTGACATATGTGTGTGAATGACCGTCTTTGCTTGTCAGTATCACTGTTGATCAAGATGCCAGGAGAGACAGGAGGATAGTGGCAGTAGTCATCAAATGTGAAACTAGGTTTTTCTTTTCTTTTAATGGCTCCTAGACATTTTACACAATTGGTCAAATGTTGTGATCCCAGTATGCTGCTTATGAGATTTTCCCTTACGAGGTTTATACTAAGGGGGAAGTGACAGTGATTGTGCCACAGAATAGCAGCAATACATTGGAAAGGAAAAAGATCGCCTTCTTTTATGACTTCTTAGTGTCTGTAAAATGATGAGAAATAAGGGTTAAAATATGAGAAAGGCAAGGTGGAAAACCTTTTTCTTTTCCCATGCTTTACTTTTACTTCAAACTGGGGCTTTTCTCAGAAGTCATTACAGAGATAACTTATATAAACTCAAGTCACAGAAGACTGTTCTGTGGTTGTTACTGCTCGCAGCGTACTCCAATTTCCCATTGCCACTTATGCAAATAACAACTATAGAATCAAGCCAGAGACATGTAATGGTTTGTTCAGACTGGACTGTTATTTTGGTGCTTATTTTGCATGCAGTAAGTTCTTTCTGCAGCTGTCAGGAATAACTTGTGTATGGTATATGTATATGTAACAACTATACAAGAAAACATTACGACCTTATGAGAGGTACTTATTCTCATGATTATGAATTTATAGACTTTATTTAAGATTTTAGCCATCCTAACTTTTTTCATGTATACAGAGATTTTTAATAGTAATACTTTAAACTGTAACAGCCTAACTCAGTTTATCCATAATGGTAACGTCCTGTTCCCTACACACATCTCTCCTTTCACAACACTTACAAACATTATGTTTTCATGATTTCACAAAAATTTTTCATTCCAAACCCTATGGAGGTGTGGCTATCTTTATATTTTGGTTGGAGATGCTGTGTGGCGAGTTTAAGGAAGTATTTCTGAAAGTGAGGTAGACTATGTCTATAAGCAAAATTTATTTTTAAAACTAGAAAACTGACTTTGAAACAAAACTTGACTTGAGTGTAAAATTCTAAGAATTAGAAGACTTGTGATTTATTAGTATCATTTAACCTTACCTATAAATATTAAATTAGATATTAGATTGAAAGTACGATATGCTAGTCCTGGCTTCCAGCTTTCTTGGCTATCAAAAAGAAATTCTCTGAAGTTTAGCTTGCCCAGCTCTTTCAAAATTAGGCTTGGAAAAGAACTTTGGTGGTAATCTAAGGACTGTACTATGAAAGTGAATGCACTTCCTACTGCCCCTTTTCTCCCTCCTCCCCCCACCCAACAGTGCACATTTGATGGTGTTATTACTGTGGTTTCCCTAAATGCTAGTGACAGTTCACGTTGGCATTCCAGACAAGGACTCATACCTGCTCACACTGACTAGCAAATAGACGGCCATCTGGGAAATTCTTTAGTGCATTGTTGACCCATTAGTCACTGTAAACTAAGGGCCGTATTTGGCAAGTGTCTGATTTCTTTGACAAATTTGGGCAATCAGTCTGTGTAATTTAAACCAGAGAGGATTTTGTTTTTTCTGCTTTGATACAAAATATTGGTTAGTAGTCTATAGGTCTAAATTGGAAAATTTCTCTAACGTAGAGAGCAGCCTATACCCACACAGCAGTTTTTCTAGCTCTAAATAATACAGCTTTCTTCCTAATAGTAAAAGTAGAGCTCCTTAAAGTATGACGAGCTTGTGAAACTTGACAACAAGTATTATGAGCCTGTCTACCTTTGGCATTAAAAAGAGAAAGCACCCAAATTCTCTAGTAGTCCTTCTAAATGCAGGTCAGCTCTTCCTTTGCAAAAATGTACTGAGCACTTTTGAGGAAGAAGGTACCCTATCTGAAGAGTCGAAGGCATATCTGTCTAGAGAAAAAAAGAGCAGGGGGAAGGTTAGCAGAAGCATAGCTGCAGTTCTGTCTGGGTGGTAGAAGTTATATATTTTTTTCTTTGAAATACTTTTTTGCATTTTAAAAATACTTTATGGTAAATATGTGTTACTATTATCAGAAAAAAATAGTAAGCTTATAATTAGTGTACGGCAGTTAATATATGAGAGGATGACCTACTTTCAATGGAAAACATTTCATCTGAGTTATAAAAGAGAAGGTGTTGTGGTGTTCTGATATTGCAAATTCAAATAAACATGTACCAAGAGAGAAAGCATTCATTATTTCTAAACCAGTTCTGTCATTTGATTCTATTCTAGGGCGATAGCACTGACATATCAAGAACACTTTGGAGTGACTTATTTAACCCTCTCAGAAGACCCTAGTCCTCGAATAATTTTCCATAACAGATGTCCAGTAACAATGCTTGTAAAGGAAAATATCAAAGGTATTTTTATAGCATTAAATTTAAATTACAAAACCTATATTCTTTCTGGAAGTTTTTAATTTAGTAGTTATCTGTGATTCTGTTATGAATGTTTACATAAAAATATTAACCATCCCTCCTTGAGAAGTTTCTCTTACCACATTATGTTTAATATCCATATGTGTCTTCAAGACTAAATCTTCATATGCCTTTTTTTTTTTTAATTTCAGATATTCCAAAGTTTGAGGTTTATTGCAGAAAAATTCCTTCTGAGTGCTCAATTCATCATGAGCTATACCATCAGATTTCCAGTTATCCGGACTGCAAAACCAAAGACTTACTTCCTAGTCTTCTTTTGAGAGTAGAGTTACTAGAAGAAGTAGCAACTGAATGGAGCGATGCCATCGACATCAACCATGAGGGAATGCAGGTAAAATGAGCCACATCTGTCCCTGACAAGGCCCAAAAAAAAAAAAAGTCACTTTTCTAAGATTTTGCTGGTTGTCTATTTTTAAACATAGTTTTTAAAATGCTAAACTTTTTTTCTCTGTATGAGGGTTTTTGTGTAAATTAGGTTGTAAATTCTCAAATACAAGTATGTATCTCCAAAGTGCACTATACAGCTGTTTACTGAAGAGGAGCATTTGGTGAAAGCAAGCCCATATTGTATCTAATCCAAAGTGAAAAAAATGAAATGAAATAGTTGTATTTCTTTATATAGAAGTTAATCCAACCATCCAGAGTTTAGCAAACACCATAATGCCAACTCTATATTAATTCCCTCTTTTGAAAGTTTACTAATTTTTAAGTATACATTAGAATTGTACGGTAGTATGTAAAGCTTGGCATATGAAACTACTGTTTTAAAAACTCTAACAGATAAAATGTTCTGATTTGTTTCTATCTTAATCTGGACATTGATGGTGTTATTTTTGTGAAAATGGCACATATTGCTACCATTTCCTTTGTGCTATATATTTTTTTTTTTTTTAAATTGTACTTCAGGTGAAGGCTTACAGAACAAATAGTTTCTCATGGAACAGTAGTACACATATTGTTTTATGACATTGGTTAACAAACCCACAACATGTCAACCTTCTAACTTCTCAACCTTTTTATTTTTTGTGAAAATACACATAGCCAAAGATACACCATTTCAAAAATTTCTACAAGCACAATCCAGTGACATTGACTACGCTCTTCCAATTGTGCTGCTATTCTCACTTAAGATGAAGGCTTACAGAACAAAATAGTTTCTCATTTAACAGCTACTACACATGTTACCCTATGACAATGGTTAACAATCTCACAATACATCAACAATATCCTTGCTCAACCTTGGGTTCCCTATCACCAGCTTCCTTGTCCCCTTCTGCCTTCTGGCCTTTGTCACTGGACTGCTGTACCTCATTAGTCCCATTTCGTTTTACGGGACTGTCCACTCCCAGGCTGAACGGTGAACCTCGGAGATAACTTCACCACTGAGCTAAAAGGGTGTCTGGGGGCCATACTCTCGGGGTTTCTCCAGTCTCCTTTAGGCCAGTAAATCTGGTCTTTTTTGTGTGAGTTAGAATTATGTTCTACATCCTTCTCCAGCTCTGTCCAGAACCCTCTGTTGTGATCCTGGTCAGAGCACTCAGTGGTGGTAGCCAGCCACCATCTAGCTGTACTGGACTCAGTCCAGTAGAGGCCTTGGTAGCTGTGGACCATTAGTCCTTCAGACTAATCTTTTCCTTGTATCCTGTTCTCTTCATTCTCCCTTCCTCCCAAAGGGATGAGACCAGTGGAGTATCTTAGATGGCCACTTACAGGCTTGTAAGACCCCAAACACTACTCACCAAGGTTGAATGTAGAACATTGTCTTTATAAACTGTGTTAAGCCAGTTGAGCTAGATGTTCCCCAAGACTATGGTCCCCACAGCCCTCCGCTCAGCAGTTCAGTCCCTCAGGGAGTTTAGATGTGTCTGTGGGGCTTCCATGACCTTTCCTTGTACAAGTTGTGCTAGTTTCCCCTGTATTGTGTACTGTCTCACCCTTCACCCAAGATACCACTTATCTATTTAGTATCTCCTCCCCACCCCTCCCATCCCTGGTAACCAACAAAGATTGTTACATTTTATGTGTGAACTTTTTCATGGGTTTTTACAATAGAGGTCTCATACAATATTTGTCCTTTTGTAATTGACTTATTTCACTCAGCATAATGTCCTCCAGTTTCATCCATATTATGAGATGCTTCACAGATTCATCATTGTTCTTTCTCGTTGCATAGTATTCCATTGTGTGTATGTACCATAGTTTGTTTATCCGTTCATCTGGTGATGGGCATCTAGGTTGTTTCCATCGTTTTGCTACTGTGAACAATGCTGCCATGAACATAGGTGTGCATATGTCTATTCGAGTGACGACTCTTATTTCTCTAGGATATATTCCTAGGAGCGGGATTGCTGGATTTAATGGTATGTCTGTTTCTAGCTTTCTGAGGAAGCACCATATCATTTTCCAGAATGGTGGTATCATTTTGCATTCCCACCAGCAGTGCTTAAGAGTTCCGATCTCCCCGCAGCCCCTCCAACATTTGTTATTTCCAGTGTTTTTGATTCGTGCCAGTAATGCCAGGGTGAGATGGTATCTCATTGTGGTTTTAATTTGCGTTTCTCTAATGGCTAGTGATCATGAGCATTTCCTCATGTGTCTGTTGGCCATTTGAATGTCTTCTTTGGTTAAGTGTCTGTTCATTTCCTTTGCCCATTTTTTAATAGGATTATTTGTCTTTTTGTTGTAGAGGTGTTGGATTTTCTTGTAGATTATGGAGATTAGACTTCTGTCCGACTTGTACTGTCCAAAATTTTTTCCCAGTCTGTAGGTTCTCTTTTGACTCTTTTGGTGAAGTCTTTTGAAGAGCATAGGTGTTTGATTTTTAGAAGATCCCAGTTATCTAGCTTATTTTTTGGGGTTTGTGCGTTGATGGTTATGGTTTGTATCCTGTTAATGCCGTGTATTAAGGCTTGAAGTGTTGGTCCTATTTTTTCTTCTATGAACTTTATAGTTTTAGGCTTTATATTCAGGTCTTTGATCCATTTGGAAGTAGTTTTTGTATACGGTGTGAGGTATGGGTCCTGTTTCATTTTTTTGCAGATGGACATCCAGTTTTGCCAGCACCATTTGTTAAAAAGACTGTCTTTTCCCCATTTGATGGACTTTGGGCCCTTCTTGAAGATCAGGTGACCATAGGTGGATGGATTTACATTTGGGTTCTTAATTCTGTTCCGTTGGTCAATGTATCTGTCGTTGTACCTGTACCAGGCTGTTTCGACTACTGTAGCCGTATAGTAGGTTCTGAAGTCAGGTAGTGTGAGTCCTCCAACTTTATTGTTCTTCTTCAGTAGTGCTTTACTTATTCGGGGCTTCTTCCCTTTCCATATAAATTTAATGATTAGTTTTTCCATCTCTTTGAAGAATGTTGTTGGTATTTGGATCGGGGTTGCATTATATTTGTAAATTGCTTTGGGTAGAATTGTCATTTTCACAATGTTGAGTCTGCCTATCCATGAGCATGGTATGTTTTTCCATTTATGTAGATCCCTTTGGGTTTCATGCAGAAGTGTTTTGTAGTTTTCTTTGTATAGGTCTTCTACATCCCTGGTCAGATTTATTTCTAAGTAGTTTATCTTTTTAGGGGCTATTGAAAATGGTATTGTTTTCCTGATTTCCTTTTCATCGTTCTCCTTATTGGTGTATAGGAATCCAACTGATTTTTGTATGTTTATCTTGTATCCTGCTACTCTCCTGAATCTTTCTATTAGTTCCAGTAGATATCTCATGGAGTCTTTAGGGTTTTCTATGTATAGTATCATATCATCTGCAAACAGGGAGAGTTTAACTTCTTTATAACCAATTTGGATGCCCTTTATTTCTTTTTCTTGCCTTATTGCTCTAGCTAGAACTTCCAGCATAATGTTAAATAGGAGTGGTGATAAAGGGCATCCTTGTCTTGTTCCTGTTTTCAAGGGGAATGTTTTCAGCCTCTCTCCATTAAGAATGATGTTGGCCGTTGGTTTTGCATAGATGCCCTTTATTATGTTGAGAAATTTCACTTCTATACCTATTTTACTGAGAGTTTTTATCAGGAATGGGTGTTGGACTTTGTCGGGTGCCTTTCTGCGTCAGGTGGGATGATCATGTGATTCTTTTCTTTCCTTTTGTTTATGTGGTGGATTACGTTGATTGATTTTCTCATGTTGAACCATCCTTGCATACCTGGTATGAATCCTACTTGGTCGTGGTGTATCATTTTTTTGATATGGTGCTGAATTCTATTGGCTAGAATTGTGTTAAGAATTTTTGCATCTATATTTATGAGCGATATTTGTCTGTAATTTTCTTTTGTTGTGACGTCTTTGCCTGGTTTTGGTATCAGCGTTACGCTGGCTTCATGCAATGAATTTGGAAGTGTTGCTTCCTTTTGTATGCTCTGAAATAGCTTGAGTAGTACTGGTACAAGCTCTTCTGTAAATGTTTTGTAGAATTCTCCAGTGAAGCCGTCTGGGCTAGGGCTTTTTTTCGTTGGGAGTTTTTTTATTACCTTTTCAATCTCTTCTCTTGTTATGGTCTTTTCAGATTTTCAACATCACTTTGTTGTAGTTTGGGTAGGCTGTGTGTTTCTAGAAATTTATCCATTTCCTCTAGGTTTTCAAATTTCTTGGAGTATAGTTTTTCATAATATTCTGTTATAATCCTTTTTATTTCAGTTGGGTCTGTTGTAATGTCCCCCATTTCATTTCTTATTTGGGTTATTTGTGTCCTCTCCTGGTTTTCTTTTGTCAGTATGGCCAGTGGTTTGTCGATTTTGTTGATTCTTTCAAAGAACCAACTTTTGGTTTTGTTGATTCTTTCTATTGTTTTTCTGTTCTCTATTTCATTTATTTTTACTCTGATCTTTACTATTTCTTTTCTTCTGGTGGTTGTGGGCTTTTTTTGCTGTTCTCTTTCTATTTGTTTGAGTTGTGTAGTTAATGTTTTGATTTTTTCCCTTCTTTTTTGATATGTGCATCTATTGCTATAAATTGTCATCTGAGGACTGCCTTTGCTGTGTCCCAAAGGTTTTGGTATGATGTGTTTTCATTCTCATTTGATTCTAGGAATTTTTTTATTTCATCTCTGATTTCTTCTATTACCCAGTGATGTGTAAGCAGGGTATTACTGAGTTTCCATGTAATTGATTGTTTTCCTTGCTTTTTCTATTGTTAATTTCTACCTTGATGGCATTGTGGTCAGAGAAGGTACTTTGAATTCTCTCAACGTTTTGGATCTTGTTGAGGATTGCTCTGTGGCCTAAGATGTGGTCTATCCTGGAGAATGTTCCGTGTGCATTGGAAAAGAATGTGTACTTTGCAGCGGTTGGATGGAGTGTTCTATATATGTCTATGAGGTCAAGTTGGCTGATTGTGCCCTTTAGGTCTTCTGCATCTTTACTGAGTTTCTTCTTAGTTGTTCTATCCTTTACTGAGATTGGTGTGTTGAAGTCTCCTACATTATTGTGGAACTGTCAATTTCTCTTTTCAGTGTTGTTAGAGTTTGTTTTATGTATTTTGGAGCCCTGTCATTGGGTGTGTAGATGTTTATTATGGTTATGTCTTCATGATGGATCATCCCCTTAATCATTATATAGTGTCCTTCTTTGTCTTTTATGGTAGATTTTGTTTTAAAGTCTATTTTATCTGAGATTAGAATTGCCACTCCTGCTCTTTTTTGGTAGTTGTTAGCTTGATATATTTTTTTCCAACCTTTGGCTTTTAATAAATTCAGATCTTTGTTTCTAAGGTGTGTCTCTTGTAGACAGCATAGTGATGGATCCTGTTTTCTTATCCATTCTGTTGCTCTCTGTCTCTTATGGATGCATTGAGTCCATTTACATTCAGTGTAATTATTGATAGATGTAAGTTTGTTGCTGTCATTTTGTAGTGCTTTTTTTTGTGGTGCTGAAGTTTTCTTTGTTCTTCTTACTCTCTTGTGCTTAGTTACTTTTGTTTGTGGATTTTTTTTTTCATTTCTTTCGTTTTTATAGGTTTTGTTTTTGCTGAGACTTTATGTTTTTCCTCTTTTTTTTTTTTAATGACTACGTTTGTTAACTTTCTTTGTGGTTACCATGAATTTTACCCTTATCTTTCTAAGTTTGAAGCAGTCTGCCATTACTTGGTATTGCCTTGCCTTCCTCTCCGTTAGAAGGTTCTATACCAATGCCGTTTATTCCCTCTTGTAATGTTTTCATGTTGTTGTCATTTACTGATTAACTGCTCTGATTCCCTGTTGTATTTCTTTTGGTTTTGGATAGTCCTCGAGAGTTCATTTCCTAGATTGGTATCTGGCTGGTACGATCCTGCATCCTAGATTCTGCCTGTGAGCTGAAGTTGTTTGTCCTCAGATCAGAGAACTCCCTTTAATAATTCTTGTAAGTTTGGTTTGACGTTTAGATATTCCCTTAATTTCTGTTTATCTGGAAATGACCTTAATTTCACCATCAAATTTGAACTAGAGTTTTGCAGGATATATTATTTTTGGATGGCAATTTTTTTGTTTCAGGATTTTATAGCTGTCATCCCATGGCCTTCTTGCCTGCATGGTTTCTGCCAGATAATCTGAGCTTAGTCTTATTGTTTCTTCTCTGTATGTGACGACCTGTTTTTCATGAGCTGCTCTCAGGATTCTTTGTTTCTCTTTGGTTTTGGCGAGTTTGATTCTGATATGCCTTGGTGATTTTCTTTTGGGGTCTCTCCTATATGGGGTTCATTGAGCTTCTTGGTTGGCCAGCTTTTCATCTTTCATGATATTGGGGAAGTTTTCTGTCAGCAGTTCCTCAGTGATCTTCTCTGTGTTCTCTGTTTTCTCCCCGTGTTCTGGAATTCCAATCACTCGCAAATTTTTGCTTTTGATTGTGTCCCACATAACTCTCAGGGTCTCTTCAATTTTCTTTGTTCTGTTTTCTGAGTTTTCCTGAAACAGAGTTGTATCCAAGTGTTTGTCTTCAGTTCCACTGATCCTGTCTTCCACGGTTTCAAATCTGCTTCTCAGCCCTTCTATGACACCATCCATTTCTGAAATCTTGTTGTTTATCTTTTGGATTTCTAATTGTTGTCTTTGTATAATATCTAGTTGTGAATTTATTTTGGCATTTTGTTCCTGCATTATTTTCCTGAATTCTTCCAATTTTATGTCTGTATTTTCCATGAATTTGTCTACTTTTTCCTCATGTTTGTCAGCTTTTTGCCTCAGCTTTTGGAGAATTCTGAGTATTAGAGATTTGAATTCCCTATCAGGTAATTCTAGTGCATTTTCTTCCACTGGAAAGTCATCTGGTGTTTTATTTTGGATGCCTACTGGAACCATCCTGTCCTGTTTTCATAAATGTTTTGGTATTGTCTGCTGTCTTCAGGGCATTCAGTAGTTATTTTTCTCGTTTACTGATTGTAGATTTGTTTGTTTCATCCCTTTTTTTTTAAAAATTTGACTGTGTCTCAGCAGGCAGACTGTGTGTTCTTTGTTGTTTGCTCGTCTGTGGGCACAGTACTTTTTGCCTCCTTCTCCAGTTGGCAGGGTCAGTCACTCAGATATTGTACAGCAGGGCAGGTCTAGCTGAAGAGGAGTCACTGGGACGGGTTGTCTGTGGCACTCACTACAGCCACCAGGGCGGGTTGGTAATCAGTGCAGGGGAGGTTCCAGTAGGCTGTGCCTGTGCTGCTTGGTGGTGTGATGTTAAGCGCACGGTGCAGGTAGGCAGGATGTAGCGGGGAGATTGTTACGTGTGGAGCTAAGATGGATATGGGAGAGAGGAGAGAGGAACAGGAGCCAAAACCATACAAACAAACAAAAAAGAATGCTAGGGCAGCTTGCCACTGGAGTGGAGAGATGAGAGACTATGAAATGGATAAAAACAGAAAGGGGAAGAGGAAGAAAAGAAAAGAAAAGACGGAATAAATAAAAATTGGCAAGGTTAAATAACTGCAAATTTCCCAGTGATCCCACTGGTGCAGCTGTGCAGTCTGGGGAAGTTGCTCTCAGGTGTTGCAGTACAGCCTGGCTAGAAGGCGTAGAGGTATACAACGCCATGTATTCAGGGAACAGAAAGAGAAGGAAGATACAGAGAGACAAGAAACTGAGTAATGAAGAAGGGAAAAAGGGAAAAAGAGGGAAAAGAAAACAAAACAAATTAAAAAAAAAAAAGAACAAGAAAAGCCCCCCAAAATACAGGAAAAAAAAACAAAACAAAAGAAGAAATGCGCTCAGGGATCCCTCTGCACGTCTGTGCAAGCCGAGGGGGTGGTCTCCTTGCCACGCAGCACTGCCTGGCCAGAAAGGGTTCCCAACTCAAGAAAAGGAAAAGAAAACAAACAAAGAAAAGCCCCGGGATCCCACCAGCGCGGCAGCCCAGACCGGGAAGCAGCTCCACACTCAAACGGAGCTCCACAGCTCCTCAGGAAGAAGCAAAGATGGAGCCAGGTATTTGAGCAAAAGGAGGGGGAGGTGGTGAGAGGAAAGGAAGAAATCAAAAGAAGCAGAAAAAAAGCAACACCAGCAGCCAACAAATGGCACTCAGAGGGCCAGCTAGTGAGGGCTGGTGGAATCCAAGCAGCCGGTGTTTTCTTGGACAAGAGACTGTGTCCGCGGGAAGCAGAGGGGGCCGAAGGGTAGGGAGTGGGGAAGCATATATCACAAATTACCAGAGCTCTGAAGCCCCTCAAGAAGAAGCAAAGATGGCACACGGAGCCAGGTATTTGAGCGAAAGGAGGGGGAGGTGGTGAGAGGTAAGGAAGAAATCAAAAGAAGCAGGAAAAAGCAACACTAGCAACCAGCGAATGGCACTCAGAGAGCCAGCCCATTTGGGTGTGTGGAATCCAAGCAGCCAGTGTTTCCTGGATAAGAGACTGTGGTCACGGGAAGCAGAGGAGGCCGAGTGGGGGTGAAGAAGGGTGGGGGGTGGGAAAGCGTATATCGCAAATTACCGGTTGTTTTGTCTCCCACTGGAAGCTTCGTGAAGCTGCTTTCTCATACCCCCTGTTGGCTGGTCTCCGATAGGAGTCCAAAATCGTGGATCCACGCCACATTAGCTGGTAGGTCTACATGAATCTCTCCTCGTTCTCCATTCTCTGTCAGTTTTCTCACTCCATTTGGTGCTTGGCTGAGTTCTTTATCTCTTCTTTTGATGTTTTAGGGTTTCAGGATTGTTGTTTTCTCTGTTCGGCTTAGTTTTTCGGATCTTTGCTATGGAGGGACAGCATGGTGCTTCTGCCTAGAGTGCCATTTTGCCGGAAGTTCTGTGCTGTATTTTTTAAAAGTTCCTTCACATGTATTAGTTCATTTCATCTCCGTAAGCTTGTGAAGTAGGTCGTGTTGTAATGGTTATAAAAGCTATATCCCATTTATAAATATATTTAATTTATAGTAATAAGAATGGTTATTGTATAATAACTATTTACTCTATGCCAGGCATGGTGCTAAGTGCTTTACATTTCGTCATTCTTATCTCACCTTTACAACACCTGTGCAAGGTAGGGACCATCATCTCTATGTTACAGAAGTAAAAACTAAACCCTCCAAAAGTCACTTGGCCTAATCCCCACATCTTAACAAGAGAAGGGCCTGGGATTGTATCCAGATCTGCCTGACCCCAAAACGTGCCCTGAACCATTATGCGAGCGTGATACTTCCTTATGTAGAATTCCTTAACTCCACTCTTTCCCAGTCCTCCTGACACATTTTTTCTCATCACTGAAGATTTAGTTCAAGCCACTGGGAAGCCTCCCCTGCCCCCTCTGTACCCTCTGCACCCTTTGCATCCTCAGATAACATTTGTAATATTTAATTTCACTTATTTCTTTAAATTATTCCCATCAGGTCAAGATTCCTGGGGGTCAGATAACCTGCCTTGTTCATCTCTAGCTTATAGCAGAGTGTAGCAGAGTGCCTGTCAGTACAGCAAGATCTTAATAAATCTCAAACGAATAAATGAGTGACTGAGTGAATGAGAGTATGAGGTCAGCCAGAAGGATCATGTGAGGAGGAAACAAGGGTCCCAGGCAAAAACATTGGGGAACTTCACTGGTAAGAGTAGAGCGGCATAAGGGACTGAGAAGGAATAAGCAGTGTGGTAGGAGAGCCTGGGCAGGAAGAGAAAGCTGAAGGTGTGTAGAATGGTGGGAAGAGGTCCAGCAAGATAACAACTGGGAACTGCAACTTCAGAGTGAATGGAAGTGAGGGAGTGGAGGAACAAGTGAGAATTGTTCTTTCAAGAGGTTTGGCTATGAAGAAAATGAGATCAGTGAGAAGGAGAGGAGCGTAGCCAGTCAAGCAGAAGTGGAAAATATGAGTGGGATGAGAAATTGCCTGGGAAAGTCAGGTCCAAGGTACAGATAGGGTAATGAGACATAAACACAGGGGCCACCTTCTCTTCTCTGACAGTGGAAAAAAGGTGAGGATAGATGCAGGTGTAGACAGAGATATTTGGGGGAAGGAGCCAGGAAGTTGAGAGAATTGACACTTAATGGCCTGAAGTTTATTTGTGAATTGTGGAGTTAATCATCTGCTAAGAGAGAGAGAGAAAGGGGTAGGAGTCTGGGGAATTCCGTAGCTGTGGAAACAGGTGAAGGATCTGGCCCAGGTGGAAGAATGGCCGAGCAGCCCAGGGGGCCACGCTTGCTTTGGAGACCTGCATTTGTAGTGGCCCCAAACTACACGGATGTGATTTCCATTAGCAGTGAAAGTCTGTTGAGTCTTTGCAGCTTCAGGAGATGTTACCAGTCTCATTGATTTACAAAATAAATACTGCAAGCTCCTCATGGGCCCCTGAACTCTCCTGCATCAGGTTGAAGATTTTTCAAAATCTTCCTTATATAGGTCTAGGGAATTCTTTGCAATAGGCATTCTATCTGCCAAACCTTATAATGGGAATTCCCATTCACTCTAAATTTCCTCCAACTGTTGTTGTCATGGGTACTTCAAAGGTAAGAGGAGGTGGTCTTTCTAGCATCCTTACCATTCGTGGTCGGAAGGCCCAGCAAAGTCTCATGTTCCCATTAATCTTTCAAGAGCTGTGGGCCATATGTTCTGCAGATCGTGGCTTTCTTCCTCTCTGGAGGAAGATTTGTTTCAGACCCTCACCGACATCTCCACAGTAATACACCAGGGCATATAAATCACTGGGGAATGAAAGGGGCTGTGTCCTCTGATGAAAGGAAGCAGCCCTTATGTAGGAGTAAGTTTGTCTTCCAGGAACCTTCCCTCAGCACTTGATCTGGAGGACATGATCTGAATTTCAAAGCTTCCCTAAACAAGCAAAATTAAAACACCATAAAATCCCCCATCATGCTGCATGGGAGAAAAACTCGTTTAGCTTTTGTCAGTCATAGATGTGCCCCCTTTCTCAGTTTTGAAAGTAGAATAGCGTTATATAATTTTGAAATGGAATAAGAGAGAGAATTTTATAATCACACAAAGAAGTATTTTTTTTTGGACCAAGGAAGAACCTAATATCATGTAGGCCACAGAATTCTGATTATGAATTCCTTGTGGGTTTTCTGGGGTTGTGTCCTAAGATAGAGCCTTTAATCAGTGCAAAAATTTTGCTAAGGTAATCAAGGCAATAATTTTTATATTTATTTTACTGATGAGAAATTAAGGTTTAAAGAATGATCAACTAGGTGGTTTGTAACTAAGAAGAATCAGGCTGGATTCTGGATCTGACAATATCTGACCCTGTTCTGTTTCTCCTACACCAGCCTGAGGTCACTGAACCATTACCTGTCTGTCCTGTAGAGTTCTATCCTGACCACAATTCTGCTACCTGAAAGTACATAAAAGCACAGATTAGAAAAGATTTTCTGATTTCCCCATTTACCTAGTTCAAGGGTCCCTTCCATGTCATCTAGACTCAAATGACTTCCAATGCCATAGTCATGGCTTTTTCCAGCTGTGACAGTAAGAAAGTTTCTTCTTCCATCAAGGTGAAAATTATCCATCTGTAACATCCATTCCTTCAACCTTTTGCTCTCTGGGGCATCACAGATTATGTACTTCCCTTCCGTATGGCAATAGTACAATTATTTGAAGGAAGCTTCAACATCTTCTCGAAGTGTTCTCTTATCAAGGCCAAACATTTCTGGTTCCTTGAATCATTCCTTCAGTAAATGTGATTTCCAGACCCATCACCACAGTTAGCCTCGTCTGAACACTCTATTGTGTTATGTTCCCTCTTAAAAATCTGGCAGCTGGAATTACACATAGTATTCCAAATGTGGTCTAACCAGCCATTAACCTCCCTATGCTTCCATTAGTAAAGTTGAAGACTGGTTTAGCTTTTTATTAATGAGTTCAGACTGTTAGTTATTACTGAACTGTGGTCAACCACATCCCCCAGTCTTTATCAAACAACTTACTGTACAGTTGACTTATTGAACCCAATGACAGAACTTTACGTTTATCCCCCAATAAATTAAAGCTTGTTGCTATTGGCCTAGTCCAGCTTGTTGAAATCACTTTTAAAAAAAATTGTGATTCTGTCATCTAACATATTAAGTATCCCTGTTAGCTTTGTGTCATGTATAGATGTGGTAAGCATGCATCCTACATTTCCATCCAAGTCATTAGTAAAAATGTTGAACAGGATAATAAGGTCTACATGCTGTAATGAATCACTGGACATTTCCCTAATGCTTGGGTTCAATCAGACCCTAATACAACAAACTGTACATCTAGCCCACATTCTTAAATAAGAAAATGCATCTTAAAGCACTTTTTAAACTATATGAGATTTTTCTTATCTTGTCTGTGACAATATCATGAGATAGTTTGTTAAGTGTCTTGATGAACAAAGACTCAAATGTGTAATCAGTCCATTTTGTGCAGATCAGACAGGTAACTCTGAGCACCGGTGCTTAAAGCAGCATGTAGTCATTTTCAGAGCTATTCCTGGCTTCCATCCAGAAATTTTTACATGGGAAAAAAATTGTCAGTCCAAGTGAGTATCTGATTTATAAAATGTGTAGAGCAGATATTTTGATTTCTTGCTTACTTCACTCCTCTTCCCCCACATCCATATAAGGGCCAGAACAGATATCAGCAACTTGGCATCCACTTGTGAGTGTCTGCCAAGTGCCCTGGTCTGGAGTTTCCTATGTGTTTACCAGTTTGTTCTGGCTGAGTCACAACTGCTTCCCAAGATACTTGGGAGTAGGGATTTCCCTAAAATGCTTTTTAGTAAGTATACAGAGGAAAGAATTACATCCAGTATATCTGCTGTTTCCTTTTCATCCCTATCCAACCTTTTCTACCTTGATCATCTTAGAAATTCATCTCCCTTCTTTTCCTTTCTGGGAGATCTAATTCATCTCATAGATTTGGCTACCATCTGTCACCCAGTCATTCCCAGAAGACTCTGGCCCCTGTCTCTCCCCAGCTCCCGGTCTGTGTTTCCAGCTACCCACCAGACAAGTCTATCTGAATGAGCTACAGGCACCTCAAACCCAACATGTCTGAAACTAGAGTGATCGTTTCCCATTCCCCAAACCAGCTTCTCCTAGATTCTCTGCTTCATTTAATGTCATCATTATTTTCCCAATATGAAAACCTTCAGTGATATTGATATAAATTTATATTGAATGCCTATTTTATGTCAGGCACTCTAAAAATATTATCATCAGTCTCTATCACATCCCTGAAAGGTAGATGCTGTGTGAAGCTCAGAGAGGTCAACTTGCATAGGGCAAGTGGATCTGGAATTTGCACCCAGGACTGTCTGGCTTCCAAGCCTATCTTCTTCCTACTGCACATGTTGCAGTTCCTTTTTCTGTCTTACCCACACTTCCAATAAGTCACCAGGTGTTATCAGAAATACCTGAGAAACGTCTTTGCAATCTGCCCTTCTCTCTGTCACCGGGTCCTACTTCAGGCTGTTGTTCATCATCCCTCTCTCAGATTTTAGCAATCGCCCCTTAAAGGGTCTGTCTGTTGCGAGCCTCTCCACCTTCCAGCCTTGTCTACAGCTACCACCAAATACTAAAATGCAAAGTACATACCAGGGAAAGCTATCCATCCACTGACTACTACCTGAGACCAGGCAAGCTACATCTTACTCCCTTACTCTGTAGGTTAGGGTTCATCCTTTAGTACACGTGGAAACACTACCTCCCTTCAAAGACTAGTTACTAAATTCTTCTATAGCATGGTTTTCCTTCTTAAGATATCCTTTTAAAAACTATTTGATCTGGATATAAGTAGTAAATTTTAAATTTGTTCCTTCCCAAAAAAAGAGAGTAAAATTTTATATGAGAACTGGTTTTTAGCCAGAAGTCAACAGAACAAAGAAAATGCCTATAGATTATTTTCAGATCAATTTAGACATATCAGCTCCCAACACATGTTAATAAGTATTATACTGTCTTTAACTTGAAGATTCAAAAATAGAGAAGAAGATTATCACTTTTAGGAGTACATAGCAGAATTCCTCTGAGGAGAGAAGATTGTCTTAAGCAAAACATTGGAATGGACCATTTTGGCTGTGGAAAGATAGCCAGAATGGGCTAGCAGTGAGAAAAGATATGGCTAAACTGTTGTCCATAAGAAAGAAAGTGATATTTTGAGGTGGGGGCAAAATTAGTTTGGTAGAAAAAAGAGGGCTGAGGGACAGGGAGGAGGCCCAACAAGATACAATGGGAACTGGTGCCCAATTGAAGAGGGAATCAGTGAAAATTTGGAGAGGGGGCAGTTTAAGGACTTTTAATAATGCGGATGCCTATTATTTAAGTTTAACTTAGCTGCAGTGCTGGGATACTTTATAACTCCCTCTTGATTATCCCTGGATCTTCACTTATACTAGAAAAAAAGCAGCAAAAGAAAGAAAAGAGAGAGATGTTCAAGAATGCTATCCATTATTGTCATATGTCATCTTGTGAGTTATTAACTTCGTAAAGTTAATATAAATTTTTTAGCATATTGTTTGTTGGATATAAATATAATAAACATTTCAATAAAGATAACTGGATACATAGAAAAATACAAATTGTATTGAAGCGTTTCTTATTTGTAATGTAGTAAAAGATAATGTACTAAGTGGAAGGCAGGGCTTGGGCCTGGGATAATATTCTTATACCAAAAAGATGTAAGATAAAGTCTTACTGATCAAAGTGCTCTAATAGAGATACAAATAGCAAAACACAGAGTATCCCCCTAATATGTTTTGAGGTTACAGCAGCATGTCTCTAATTATATATTGCCTGTGGCCTTCCAGACATCCCACAACTACCGCTGGTATGTGAAGAAAGTAAAAAATAACTAAAAGACAGTGTTGATGAGGTCAAGCTATGTTATTCTGCAATAGCAAACAACTAAAACAAAAAACAAAAAAACTTTCCTTTGATTCTTAGTCATTTAATTCATTCTTTTTCAAACACACAAAACAAACAAATCTCCTCCCCAAGGGTATAACCAGTCACCACATCCCACTTGAAATCCAGTACTCTAGAGTGATGCTCACTTGGTCTGGATATGACTTTGTGTGTGTGTGTGTGTGTGTGTTTTCAGTGAAATTTTACAGTGCAAATTAATTTTTCATTCAAAAACTTATACACAAATTGTTTTGTGACGTTGGTTGTAATCCCCTCAATGTGTTAACACTCTCCCCCTTTGCCTTCACACCCCAGTTTCCCTGTATCCATTTGCCCAGGTTTCCTGTCCCTTCCTGCCTTCTCATCTTTGCTTTTGGACAGGTGTTGCTCATTTGGTTTCGTATACTTGATTGAACTAAGAAGCACATTCCTCACGTGTGTTATGTTTTATAGGTCTGTCTAATCTTTGGCTGAAAGGTGGACTTTGGGAGCGGCTTCAGTTGTGAGTTAGTTAACAGGATGTCCAGGGGCCACAGTCTCAGGTTCCTCTAGGCTCTGTCAGGCTATTAAGTCTGGTCATTCTTTGTGAATTAGAATTTTCTACATTTTTCTCTCATTCTGTCTGGAACCATCTATTGTGATCCCTGTCAGAGCCATCGGTGGTGGTAGCCAGGCACCATCTAGTTCTTCTGGGCTCAGGCTGGTGGAGGCTGTGGTTCATGTGATCCATTAGTCCTTTGGACTAAGATTTTCCTTGTGTCTTTGGTTTTCTTCATTATCCTTTGCTCTGAACATGCTGGGACCGATAGATGTATTTTTGATGGCTGCTCGCAAGCTTTTAAGATCCTAGATGCTACTCACCAAAGTAGGAAGTAGAACATTTTGTTTGTGAACTACGTTATGCCAGTTGACCTAGATGTCCCCTGAGACCATGATCCCCAGCCCTCAGCCCAGTAGCTTGGTCCCACAAGATATCTGGATGTGTCTAAGGAGCTTCTATGGCTTTACCTTGATCAAGTTATGCTGACTTCCCCTATATTGCGTGTCGTCTTTCCCTTCCTCAAAGTTAACACTTGTCTACGATCTAGTTAGTGATTTCCCATCCCCACTGGATGTAACTCTTTTTGATCTCGAGACCTCTTGTCAGCTCCTCTCCTGCTGCCCTTATACAGGACAGGATGACAGTGATAAACCTTCCAATTTGGAAAGGAAAAGATTGAGAGACATACAGCAGCCTCCCATCCACAGAAGCTCTGGCATTTTTCTGGGCACATATTGCGGGGTCTGTGCTCTGGACGTAAGGAATGCTCTTACAACCCTGTTTCTGCTCATAGAGGAGCTCTCTCAGCATTGTTCTTTGGGTCCCTGGTTCACCTTCTGGGAGATTCTTGACCACATGTGAAGTTGTATTGAGTCTCAAGTAATCACCTCTTCTAGTCTAGGTTCATAAGTTTACTGGGCAGTAGTAATTTCTCAAAAACTCTGTACTCTTCTTATCAGTTTGATTCCACATAATTTCATGTGCCAGTAACCACATCCATGGTCCTTTTTAAGTCACCTTAACAATTAAGAAGTTTTAACAGTGAGCGTGATGCCTATACTCAGTCCTAAGGCTTAATATTAATCTATGTTTGTGTTCAAAGGCTTTCTAAATTTTATCTTTTACTGTTTGGGGTTAAAAGCATTTGGCATTTCCAACTTTGCAAGGCCTCGAAGTTTTGGAATCTAATTTGTTTCATTTTTGTTTGCAAACCGGCCAATTCTTTCCTGAGCTGATCTCCTCTTCATAATGCATTGCTAGACACAGCCAACAGCAGCTAACACACACTGTTAATGTTTTATTTTCAAACCTCATCTTCTAGAGCTACAAATTTATGAGGTTCACGATCTACCTCCGAAGTAATCTCAGGCAGCAGTTTTACTAAATATTTTGCCACTGCATGACACAGATCCCCATTTTAGCAGCTTTTGATATCAATTTCTACTGCCTGGCCATTAAGCCAGTGCCTCATATTTTAGGTTTTTTGTAATAACTAGTTTGTATTATCAGTATCTATATTGTTGCTATAGGCTAGGTTATGCTGCCTGCCATAGACCTAGGGTATTTTTCTTGCTCATGGTATGTGTCCAGTGTTTGCCATCGAGAGGCTCTTTTCTTTCTCTATGGTCACTCAAGGACTCAGATTGATGGAGGCTCCACCATCTTGCATCTGTACCATCATAACAAACCACCCCAAAGCCTAGTAGCTTAAAACATGAATGATGTACTACTTCTCACAATTCTGATGGCTGGTTGCATGATTTTTCTGCAGGGTTAACCTGGGTTCACTCATGTGGCTGGAGGGTTGGCTGAGGGGTGGGTTTAGCTGGGAAGTCTGGGCATCTCTCTTGAAAGCTTGAGAAGGGACTACACAAGGGCATAGATACTGAGACATATGCTTCAAGAGGAACATTAGTGTAACAATCTACTACAACTATTTAGAAGAGCAGTCAACAAACTTTCTAAGATCTAGACAGTAAATATTTTAGGCTTTGCAGGCCGTACAGTCTCTGTCTCAACTACTCAGTTCTGCCGTTAGAGACAATACATAAAAAATGAGTGTAGCTATGTTCCAATAAAACTTTATGTGCAATAATGGGCACCAGACCAGCTTTGGCCCACCATTGATCTAGAACACAGCACCTTTTTTCAGTCTCTGAAGCAAGCAAGGAAGACTGGCTCTGTTATGCTCTGACTCAGAAGTCGTTATTGTTAGTTGCCAGCAAGTCGGCTCCGACTAAATGATGATCCCATGTATAACAAAAAATGTTGCCTGGTCCTGTGCCATCTTCACAATTGTTTGTATGTTTAAGTCCGTTCTTGTGGCTATTGTGTCAGTCCGTTTCACTAAGGGTTTCCCTTGTTTTCTTTACCAGACATGACGCCCTTTTCTAGCAATTGGTCTTTCCTGATGATGCATCCAAAGTAAGCAAGTTGAAATCTTGCCATCCTCACTTCTAAGGAACATTCTGACTGCATTTCTTCTAAAATTGATTTGTTCATTCTTTTGGCAGTCTACCATATAATCAGTGTTTCTCATCAACATTACAGTTTGAATGTATCAATTCTTCAGTCTTCCTTTTTCACTATCCAACTTTTGCGTGCCTATGAGGTGACTGAAAAGACCATGGCTTGGATCAAACACACCTGAATCATCAAAACAACATCTTTACTTTTTAAAACTTTACAAGAGGTCTTTTACACCAGATTTGCCCAAGGCAGTAGTTGTTGAATTTCTTGACTGCTGCTTCCATTGATGACTTAGAAGTTGTTGTTGTTGTTGTTGTAGCGACCCTGTAAGACAGAGTAGAAGTAATACATGTCAGTTCTGCTTTCAGCCCATTGGACAAAATTAGTCACATGGCCATACCTAATTGCAAGGGGATAGTGAGTGTAATTCTGCCCTGTGCCTGGAAGGAAAGGAGAACTAGAAATGGGTGTATGCCAGAAGTCTGTACTACAGGAGCCAAATTTAAATGATGTCCGTTCAGATCGTCAGCCTTGATCCTTATTGAGTGCGGGCACTGGTTTTAAGTACTGTGCAAAACAGACACAAAACCACTGCCGTTGTGGAGTTTACATGGAGCCCATGATGGTTAATTAATCAAGAGAGGGAAGCAGTTTATACACCACAACCCTGGAAATGTATTTGTTTACTGACTTGATTTTGATAAGCTGGGTTATGAACAATTAGAGGGTGTGATTATATCTTTTCTGTGCCTAATACAGTGACTGACTCTTTGTAGCTGCTCTTTAAGTGTTTTTCGGATAATTAATTGAATGACTAAATGATTGAGCCATAGAACAAAACAATTTTACTTTAAACTTCTGGGGGAGCTGCATTTAGGTGCCTAATTTCTCTGGCATTTAGGTCTCTACTCCTTACAGCTGCCACTGTTCAGGTGGTTTGGAGACCTGAGGAGCCTGTCTCTCTCTGTGTGAAAAGAGATGGGTATAGGCTCCAAGAATTAAAGTCTGTGTTTCTTCCACCCTCAGTGATGAAAGGGACTCCCAACAAAAATTTCTCTTCAGAGTCCAGGTTTTTTGGCCAAAAGTACCTGAAAGGTTTAGGTTAATTTGCTTGTTTTCAAAAGTCCCTTCAACGGTTAGCAGAAACCATCAGTTTCTCTTATCTTTATTGTTTTAGAGAGCATAAGTATCCTTATTTCATAATGCCTGAAGACTACTCTGAGAATGAGCAGAACAATAAATATTTCTGTATTCTTCCCTCTTTGGAAGAGTAGTAGTTCCGGTTTTTAGCACTCTTTGCTAAAAACCTGGGTTGTATACTGAAGTTATAGACAGTCATTGAGAGAAGAGAGTATAGATGGGAACATACAACCTTAAAAAGCTTTGTGTGTAATGAATAAATAATTCCCTATCTATCAGCCTAATAAAAAAGCAATGTGACCCACTTTACCAAAAGCATGACTTTGATAAATCTGAGTGTTTCTCAATACCAGTCTTGTTTTAGGTTGGTGAACTAAGCCAATTTTTAAGTTGGCTACATTCCAAATTTTATCATAGTCAAGTTCAATTCTGATCTTGGGACAAATAGGGAAAATTCAGGATGGAGAGTATTTTGAAAAAGATATTTTTGCAGAACTGTCTATGGAGAATTCAAATACAACTAATTCTGCCTCTGCCCTCAAGAAATTTATAATCTAGTGACTGACTCAGGTATATGAACTGTAATACAAACAATAAAATTTGTGTTCAAATAGAAATACGATAAAAATGGTTTTGCTATACAGGAGTAGGTATCAAGATGAAGAAGGAAATAGAAAAATTAGGGAACAGTTTCATGAGCTCTATATGCAAAGGTACATAGGATTTTGAAAGGACTTGTATGGGGAAAAGGGGATTCTAGGCAGATAAAGACCTGAGCTAGTACAATATCATAGCATGAAAAAGAAGGCACCAGTGGAGATGTGGGGCAGAGCCGGAAGAGCTGATGACTGCCAGGCTGCAGGGAGAAAAGGGAGGAGGTAGCCATGACATCCAGGTGCCCTAGATGCTAAAGATGGTCAGGATCTCTGAAGCAGGAGCCACTTCACAAGAAAGGAGCCCAGTGATACTGAAGTTGCTTCTAAACTTGGGTCTGTGACTCTCTTCTGTGATTCTGTGTATACTCTGATACCTCTTCATTTAGTCAAAATTAGAATACATTCAGTACATGTCAAGCAAGCAACTACTTTTATTCCTTCTACCAGAAAATTTCTTTCTTCTATTTGCTGTCCTAACAAGAGGCAGTCATTCGAACAGAATAAGGGAATACTGTGTAGTTTAATATTAGGAAAGGTGTGTGTCAGGGTTGTATCCTTTCACCATACTTATTCAGTCTGTATGCTGAGCAAATAATCTGAGAAGCTGGACTATATGAAGAAGAACGGGACATCAGGATTGGAAGAAGATTCATCAACAGCCTACAATATGCAGATGACACAACCTTGCCTGCTGAAAGTGAAGAGGACATGAAGCACTTATTGATGAAGATTAAAGACTACAGCCTTCAGTATGTATTACATCTTAACATAAAGAAAACAAAAATCCTCACAACTGGACCAATAAGCAACAACATGATAAATGGAGAAAATATTGAAGTTGTCAAGAATTTCATTTTACGTGGATCCACAGTCAACGCCCATGGAAGCAGCAGTCAAGAAATCAAACAATGTATTGCATTGGGCAAATCTTCTGCAAAAGACCTCTTTAAAGTGTTAAAAAGCAAAGATGTCACTTTGAGGACTAAGGTGCACCTGACCCAAGCCATGGTGTTTTCAGTTGCCTCATATGCATGCAAAAGCTGGACAACGAATAAGGAAGACCGAAGAAGAATTGATGCCTTTGAATTATGATGTTGGTGAAGAATATTGAATATACCATGGACTGCCAGAAGAACGAACAAATCTGTCTTGGAGAAATACAGCCAGAATGCTGCTTAGAAGCAAGGATGACAAGACTTCATCTCATGTACCTTGGACATGTTATCAGGAGGGACCAGTCCCTGGAGGACATCGTCTTAGTTATCTAGTGCTGCTATAACAGAAATACCGCAAGTGAGTGGCTTTAACAAAGAGAAATTTATTCTCTCACAGTCTAGGAGGCTAGAAGTCTGAATTCAGGCTTCCAGAAGTCCAAATTCAGGGTGTCAGCTAGAGGGGAAGGTTTTCTCTCTCTGTCAGCTCTGGGGGAAGGCCCTTGCCATCAATTGTCCCCAGTCTAAGAGCTTCTCAGCACAGGGACCCCAGGTTCAAAGGACATACTATTGTTTCTTGGTGGTATGAGATCCCCCTGTCTCTCTGCTCGCTTCTCTCTTTTATGTCTCAATAGAAATGACTTAAGACACAACTGATCTTGTAGATTGAGTCCTGCCTCATTAACATCGTAGAGGTAGGATTTACAACACATAGGATAATCACATCAGATCATAAAATGGTGGACAACTACACAATCCTGGGAATCATGGCCTAGCCAAGTTGACACACATTTTTGGGGGATACAGTTCAATCCATGACAGACATTGTGCTTGGTAAAGTAGAGGGTCAGCAAAAAAGAGGAAGACCCTCAATGAGATGGACTGATACAAATAGCTGCAACACTGGGCTTAAACACAGAAACGATTGTGAGGCTGGCGCAGGACCTGGCAATGTTTCGTTCTGTTGTACATAGGGTCGCTATAAGTCGGAACCGACTTGATGACACCTAAACAGCAAAAACAACAATAATAAAGGGGCCAGACTTGGGCTGCAGTGATATTGCAAATCCTCAGAATTGACTTTCCCAAGCTAAGGAAGTTTTTGTCCCTACCCTCAGGTAATCCTGACTGTGAACATGATATCCTTTTTTTTTTAATTTTTTAATTTTTTTTAGTTTTTCCCATACAAAAATTTATACATACATTGTTATGTGACTCTAATTGCTCTCCTCATACTGTGACAGCACACTCCTCCTTTCCACCCCTGATTCCCCATGTCCATTCAACCAGCTCCTAACCCTCTCTGACTTCCCATCTCACCTCTGGACAGAAGCTGCCCCTAACCTTCTCTGACTTCCCATCTCACCTTCGGACAGAAACTGCCCCTAACCCTCTCTGACTTCCCATCTCACGTCCGGACAGAGGCTGCCCAGTTAGTCTCTTGTATCTACTTGAGCTAAGAGGCACACTCCTCACAAGTATCACTTTATGTCCCAGAGTCCAGTCCAATCCCTGTCTGAAGAGTTGGCCTCGGAAATTGTTTTTGTTCTGGGCTGATAGAGAATCCAGGGGCATGCTTTCTGGGTTTCCTCCAGTCTCAGACCATTAAGTCTGGTCTTACTAGAATTTGAGTTCTGCACCCCACCTTTCTCCTGCTCCATCCAGGACTCACTGTTGTGTTCTGTCAGGGCAGTCACTGGTGGTAGCCAGGCATCATCTAGTTCTGGTCTCAGGCTGATGAAGTCTCTGGTTTATGTGGCCCTTTCTGTCTCTTGGGCCACTACTTTCCTTGTGTCTTTGGTGTTCTTCATTCCCCTTTACTCCAGGTGGTTGGAACCAATTGATGCGTCTTAGATGGCCGCTTGCAAACTTTTAAGACCCCAGACTCCACTCACCAAAGTAGGATGCAGAACATTATCTTAATAAGCTTTGTTATGCCAATTGACCTAGATGTCCTCTGAAAGCATTGTCTGCAGATCCCTACCCCTGCTACTCTGTCCCTCAAAGTGTTTGACTATATTCAGGAAACTTCTTAGCTTTGGTTTAGTCCAGTGGTGAGTGAGTGTTGTCCTTCCCTTCACTTAAGATAATTCTCATCTACTGTCTGTCTAGTTAGTAATTAACCCTCACCCTCCCTCCCCACCCTTGTAACCATCAAAGAATGTTTTCTTCTGTGTTTAAACCTTTTATTGAGTTCTTATAATAGTGGTTTTATATAATACTTGTCCTTCTGTGACTGACTAAATTCACTTAGCATAATGACTTCCAGCTTCCTCCATGTTATGTTTGATGGCTTCATTGTTGTTCTTTATTATTGTGTAGTATTCCATTGTGTGGATATACCATAATTTGTTTATCCATTCATCCGTTGATGGGCAGCTTGGTTGTTTCCATCTTTTTGCTATTGTGAACAGTGCTGCAGTGAACATGAGTGTGCATATATCTATTTGTGTGATGGCTCTTATTTCTCTAGGATATATTCCAAGGAGTGAGATAGCTGGATCCTATGGTACTTCTATTTCTAGCTTTCTAAGGAGGCACCAAATCGATTTCCAAAGTGTTTGTACCATTTTGCATTCCCACCAACAGTGTATAAGTGTTCCAGTCTCTCCGCAACCTCTCCAGCATTTATTATTTTGTGTTTTTTGGATTAATGCTAGCCTTATTGGGGTGAGACGATATCTCATTGTAGTTTTGATCTGCATTTCTCTAATGGCTAATGATCATGGGCATTTCTTCATTTGTCTGTTAGCTTCCTGAATATCTTCTTTTTTGCCCATTTTTTAATTGGGTTATTTGTCTTTTTGTTGTTGAGGTTTTGCAGTATCTTTTAGGTTTTAGAGATTAGATGCTGATCGGATTTGTTGTAGCCAAAATTTTTTTCCCAGTCTGTAGGTTGTCTTTTTACTCTTTTGGTGAAGTCTTTTGATGAGCATAAGTGTATGATTTTTAGAAGCTCCCAGTTATCTAGTTCCGCTTCTGGTATTTGTGCATTGTTACTTACGGTTTCTGTTCTGTTTATGCCATGTATTAGGGCTCCTAGTGTTGTCCCTATTTTTTCTTCTGTCATCTTTATCATTTTAGATTTTATATTTAGGTCTCTGATCCATTTTGAGTTAGTTTTTGTTCATAGTGTGAGGTATGGGTCTTGTTTCAGTTTTTTGCAGGTGGATATCCAGTTATGCCTGCACAATTTTTTAAAGAAACTGTCTTTTCCCCAGTTAAAGGACTTTGGGCCTTTGTCAAATATCAGCTGCTCATAGGTGGGTGAATTTATGTCTGGAGTCTCATTTCTGTTCCATTGGTCTATGTATCTGTTGTAGTACCAGTAGCAGGCTGTTTTGACTACCATGGTGGTATAATAGGTTCTAAAATCAGGTAGTGTGAGGCCTCCCACTTTGTTCTTCTTCTTGAGTAATGTTTTGCTTATTCTGGACCTCTTCCCTTTGCATATGAAGTTGGTGATTTGTTTCTCCATCTTATTAAAAAAACACCAGTGGAACTTGGATCGGGATTGCATTGTATCTGTAGATCCCTTTGGGTAGAATTGACATTTTTGTAATGTTGAGTCTGCCTATCCATGAGCAAGGTATGTTTATCCACTTACGTGAGTCTCTTTTGGTTCCTTGCAGTAGTGTCTTATAGTTTTCATCATATAGCTCTTTTACGTCTCTGGTTAGATTTATTCCTAAGTATTTTATCTTCTTGGGGGCCATTATAAATGGTATTGATTTGGTGATTTCCTCTTCGAGGTTCTCTTTGTTGGTGTAAAGGAATCCGACTGATTTTTGTATGTTTGTCCTGTATCCTGAAACTTTGCTGAAATCTTTTAGTTCCAGTAGTTTTCCTGTGGATTCTTTAGGATTTTCTTTGTATAAGATCATATCATCTGCAAATAGAGATACTTCGACTTCTTCCCTACCAATTTGGATGCCCTTTATTTCTTTTCCTAGCCTGATTGCTCTGACTGGGACCTCCAGCACAATGTTGAATAAGAGTGGTGATAAAGGGCATCCTTGTCTAGTTCCCATTCTCAAGGGGAATGCTTTCAAAGTCTCTCCATTTAGAATGATGTTGGCTGTTGGCTGTTGGCTTTGTATAAATGCCCTTAATTATATTAAGGAATTTCCTTTCTAGTCCTGTTTTGTTGAGACTTTTTATCATGAATGGGTGTTGGACTTTGTCATATGCCTTTTCTGCATCGATTGATAAGATCATGTGGTTCTTGTCTTTTGTTTTATTTATGTGATGGATTACATTGATTGTATTTCTAATATTGAACCATCCCTGCATACCTGTTATAAATCCCACTTGATCATGATGAATTATTTTTTGAAATTTTGCTGAATTCTATTGGCTAGAATTTTGTTGAGGATTTTTATGTCAATGTTCATGAGGGATATTGGTTTATGATTCTTTTTGTGGTGTCTTTACCTGGTTTTGGTATCAGGGTTATGCTGGCTTCATAGAATGAGTTTGGGAGTATTCCATCCTTTTCTATGCTCTGAAATACCTTTAGTAGTAGTGGTGTTAACTCTCCTCTGAAAGTTTGGTAGAATTCTCCAGTGAAGCCATCTGGGCCAGGTCTTTTTTTTTTTGTTGGGAATTTTTTAATTACCTTTTCAATCTCTTCTTTCGTTATGGGTTTTTTTAGTTGTTCAACCTCTGTTTGTGTTAGTTTAGATTCTAGAAATTTGTCTGTTTCCTCTAGGTATTCAAATTTGTTAAGTTTCTAATTTGTGAGAGTACGATTTTTATAGTATTATGTTATGATTAATTTCAGTTGGGTCTGTTGTGATATCACACATCTCATTTCTTATACTGCTTCCTCTCCTGTTTTTCTTTTATCAGTTTGGCCAGTGGTTTGTCAGTTGTATTGATTTTTTCAAAGAACCAGCTTTTGGTCTTGTTAACTCTTTCAGTTGCTTTTCTAATCTCAATTTCATTTAATTCTGCTCTTATTTCCTTTCTTCTGGCATCTGAGGGCTTTCTTTCTACTTGATCCAGTTGTAGGGTTAATGTTTTGATTATGGCCCTTTCTTCTTTTTGGAGGTGTGTATTTATTGCTATAAACTGACCTCTGAGCACTGCTTTTGGTGTCTCAAAGGTTCTGGTAGGATGTGTTTTCATTCTCATTTGATTCTATGAATTTCTTTATTCCATCCTTAATTTCTTCTATAACCCAGTAGTTTTTAAGCAAGGTATTGTTCAGTTTCCATGTGTGTGATTTTTTTTCCTTGCTTTTTCTGTCGTTGATTTCTACTTACATGGCTTTATGACCAGAAAAGATGCTTTATAATATTTCGTTGCTTTGGATTTTGTTAAGGTATGCTTTATGGCCTAATATGTCATTTGTTCTGGAGAATGTTCTGTGTGCACTGGAAAAGAAAGTAGACTTGGCTGCTGTTGGGTGGAGTGTTCCATATATGTCTATGGGATCAAGTTGGTTGATTGTAGCATTTAGCTCTTTCTTGTCTTTGTTGAGCTTCTTTCTGGATGTTCTGTCCTTCACCAAAAGTGGTGTGTTGAAGTCTCCTACTAGTATTGTGGAGCTGTCTCTCTCTGTTTTCAGTGCTGTTAGAGTTTATTCTATGTATTTTGGAGGGAGCCCTGTCGTTGAGTGCATAAGTATTTATTGTGGTTATGTCCTCCTGGTGTATTGACCCTTTAATCATCAAGTAGTATCCTTCCGTATCCTTTATGGTGGATTTTACTTTAAAGTCTCTTTTGTCAGAGATTAATATTGCCACTTCAGCTCTTTTTTGAGTGTTGTTTGCTTGATATTTTTTTCCCATACTTTGAGTTTTAGTTTGTTTGTGTCTTTAAGTCTAAGGTGTGTCTCTTGTAGGCAACATATAGATGGATCGTGTTTTTTTTTTTTTTTTTTATCCAATCTGCCATTCTCTGTCTCTTTATTGGTACATTTAGTCCATTTACTTTCAGCATAATTATTGATAGGTATGAGTTTAGTGCTGTCATTTTGATGTCTTTTTGTGTGTGTTGTTGACAGTTTCTTTGTTCCAGTTAATTTTCTGTGCTGAGTCGTTTTTCTTTATGTGTTTTCTTTTCATCTTTTTCACTGTTGTTGATTTTGTGTTTGCTGAGTCTTATATTTTTCTAGTTTTTTATTTTGACTTGTAAGATTGTTAGTTTCCTTTGTGGTTACCTTAATATTTACCCCTCTTTTTCTAAGTTTATACCAGTCTTTTATTTCTTTATATTGCCTTGACTTCCTCTCCCTATGAAAAATCTATGTCTACATTTTTTAAGTCCCTCTTTTTTGTTTTAATGTTGTCATCTTTTACATATTGACATCTGTTTCTCTGTTTTCAGTGTTTTAGCTTTAATTTACTTTTGTGACTTCCCTATCTGGGTTGATATCTAGTTGCCCTGTCATGTGTTCTAGTCTTGGGTTCTTATCTGATGTTACTGATTTTCTAACCAGAGGAATCCCTTTAGTATTTCTTGAAATTTTGGTTTGGTTTTTGCAAATTCCCTAATCTTCTGTTTATCTGGAAATGCCCTAATTTCACCATCCTATTTGAGAGGCAGTGTCGCTGGATATACAATTCTTGGCTGGCAGTTGTTTTCCTTCAAGACTTTATATATGTCATCCCATTGCCTTCTTGCCTGCATGGTTTCTGCTGAGTAGTCCGAGCTTATTCTTATTGACTCTCCTTTGTAGATGACTTTTCATTTATCCCTAGCCGCTCTTAAAATTCTGTCTTTATCTTTGGTTTTGGCAAGTTTGATTATAATATGTCTTGGTGACTTCCTTTGGGGATCTACCTTATGTGTGGTTCGATGAGCATCTTGGATAGATGTCTTGTCATCTTTCACGATATCAGGGAAGTTTTCTGCCAACAAATCTTCAACAATTCTCTCTGTATTTTCTGTTATTCCCCTGTTCTGGTACTCCAGTCACTCGTAGGTTATTCCTCTTGATAGAGTCCCACATAATTCTTAGGGTTTCTTCATTTTTAAATCCTTTAATCTGATTTTCTCTCAAATAAATTGGTGTCAAGTGCTTTATCTTCAGTCTCACTAATTCTGACTTCCATTGCCTCAATTCTGCTCCTATGACTTTCTATTGAGTTGTTTAATTCCTATATTTTATTCTGAATTTCTGCTTGCTCTGTCTCTATGGATTCTTGTAGCCTGTTAAATTTGTCATTATGCTCTTCTCTAATCTTTTTAATTTCCTCTATTGCATGTCTGTAGTTTGATTAATTTCCTTCCTAATTTCTTGAAGAGTTCTGTATATTAATTTTTTGTATTCTGCATCTGGTAATTCCAAGAAATTTTCCTTCTCTGGAAAATTTCTAGATTCTTTATTTTGGGAGCTTGCTGAAGCCATCGTGGATTACCTCTTTATGTGATTTGATATTGACTTTTGTCTCTGAGCCATCAGTAAGTTTTTATATTTATTTATTTTATGTTTGCTTCCTGTGTTCCAGCTTCTTGTTTTGTTTTGATATGCCCAAATAGGCTGCTTGTATGAGCTAGTTTGATTATTGGCACCTTGGATACTCTAATGTCCTGTCACCAGGTGGTTAGATCTTTTACCAGGTATGTGAGCTCAAGAGTCCATCCACTCCTGTATGGATTCAGCTCAGTTGCCCAGGTAGATAGCCACCAAGTATGTGGTCTAGGCTCTCACTTACAGTCCTAGACAGGCACGGGTGATTGGTTTAGGGACAGACATCTGGCTGCAGCAGGGAGACACACTCTGAGCAACGCAGAGGGCTGATGGCCATGCCCGAGTGTCCAGGAGGAAGGCATGTCCCTGTTTCCTAAAGCGCATAGGTGGGTGGGTTTTGCATCCAGACTATGAGCACCTAATGCCGTTGGCTTTAAGGACTGGGGCTCACCTCTTATTCATGGGCCCCTATCACAGGTGGCTAGGTGGCATGGATGGAGTCACCAGTCCTCAGGTCCCTGATGTGGGTAGCTGAAGACCCTGCTTAATGGGCAGAGCAGTGTCAGATGTCAAGAACCTGCCACTTCACAGCTGAAACAGTTGAAGTTAGACTTCAGGTATAATACCCTGTTCATATGGGCCCACACAGTCTATTTAGGGGGAAAGGCACTCAAAATCTATGGATCCCTTATGCCTGTGCCTAGGCAAAAGAGCTGTGCCTACCCTGGGTTCCTGGCTTAGGGGAGCCGGCAGTTTATTTTTCCCCATTTGTTAATTTGTTCACTCTCCAAGGCAGGGAGAATGGCTCTGGGTGTGTGACAGATTCTACTTGCGGCCCAGGGGACTCAGCAATTGCTGAAGCGGGTCCGGGACCCAGTGCAGAGCAGGGAGTGGGGAGGTAAATGGGAGAGAGGTTTTTCCCTAAGGAGGGTTTTTTTGATCCGCGCTGTAAGCCATACGCAAGTGCTTATCTTTCACCAGTGAGGGCTGCTTCTTGCTGGTTCCACGTGACTGAGTAGACTCTCTGCGGCTGGATCTCTCCCGGTGCAGAATACGCCTCCTGAACACAGCTGCTTGCCTGCCTCACTGCTCACCCACGAGCTGCTCAGGCCTGAAGGGCTCAGGCTGTCGCTGGGTCAGGCCTGGAAACTCCTTGGTGCTTCTGAACCAGCTCACCCTCCCCCGCCACTCAGTCCAGTTCCTCAACTCTGCCTTTGATGTTCAGGGCTCCCAGATTGCCATATATAATCGAATCACTTGTTTCTTCAGGGCTTTGTTGTAAGAGGGTCCACCGAAAGCATCTGACTATTCCGCCATCTTGGCTCCGCCTCTGAACATGATGTTCTTGAAGTTGTTTTTCAAATAGTTTTGTTTTAAAATACTTACCCTTTTAAGCATCATTGGTATTTAATGTTGAAAGGACATCTGTTCTGCTGGCCTGGCACCTGGCTTCCTGAGATGGAACTTTTCTTAGGTCTTAGTCCACCTTCTCATGGTAGAAAATTAATTTTGACTCCAAGCAAATTAACGTATCCAACATTCTTGTTACAAGTTATGTAAGTGTCATTGTGGGGATTAATGAATTATCTTGTTGGTAGGTTTTCAGATGTGTTTTTGATATCTCTGGCACAGAAGGACACCCCCATGGTAGGAAGTCAATGCTCAAGGGCCTGAAACTTGTTTGCATATTATATTTCAAGTCCTAAGTTTTAGGGGTTGTTTTTTGTTTTTCCCATAGGGATTCATATGCTGACATAAAGCTGGTGCATGGGTGGGCTCCAGCCCTTACAGAGTTATTTGCCAGTTCCTAAAAGCAGAGAATGAAGACACTCATGCCCCGTCATCCATCATTTTTTTTTTTTTTCTCTCTCTCTGTGAACCTTACAGCTGGATATTGAAAAATCTGGATTTGATTTTTTGGGTTTTTTTTTCTTTCTTATTTCAGGTCAGCTTGAATAGCTTGTACACATGGATATAAAGAACTAAAACCAGGAAGTGTTTGTGGTATTGAATCAGAATTTGAGACATTTGAAGTCGCCATTTCAGTAGTATTTGTTATTTCCTTTTAATCAGATTTTGAATATTCTTTTTGTAGGTTTTGTTCCTAACCGGTTTTGGCTATGTATATGTGGATATTGTCCATCAGTGTGGCACAGTCTTCATAACGCTGACCCCAGAAGGAAAAGCAGGACCTATTTTAACCAATACCAACAGGTAGGTTGAATTATTTTTCCAATAGCAGTGTAGTAAGCTTTCCTGTGATAAAATTATAAACCTATTATTTAGCATTCTTTGTTATCCCTACAGTGAGCTCTTGTGGCACAGTGGTTAAAGCACTCAGTTGTTCACCAGAAGGTCAATGGTTGAAACCCACCAGCTGCTCCGTGGGAGAAAGATGTAGCAGTCTGCTTCTGTACAGATTTACAGCCTTGCAAACCCTATAGGGCAGTTTTACTCTGTTCTGTAGGGTCACTGTGAGTCAGAATCAACTCGACAGCAATGGATTTGGTTTCTGAAAACCAAAAAAAAAAAAAAAAACCCATATATGTATTAATGCTTTGGGCCAATTACTGTGTAATCCATAAGTAAAACTATAGTAATTGGCATTGAATCATACCCACAATAGGTAGCAATGTAACACCTTCTTAGGTACTCCTCCCAGTTCTTCTGTAAGAAGTCCAACAAAACTGATTTACAGACTAAGACAGATATCTTGTAATTATATTATTATAATCACAAGCATGAAATGCAAGTTAGTATTTCTGTATCCACACAACAACATTGACTTCGTAATTAGAGCTACATCAAAAATAAATACATTTCTTAGAGTCACATTTTTTCCCCTTTGACCTGAGTGTTGGCATCAGGTTTTAAAAACATAAACCAGACAAAAAGTTAATATCCTTATGTGCTTAATTTAAAAGAGCTCATACAATTTAATAGGAAGAATATCCCCCTCCTTCAAAAAGAAATGAGGCAAAAGACAGGAACAGAAAATTCTAGAAAAATGAAATACAAGTAATGAAAGACATGCAAATTTAAATAAGATATTATTTACTTACTAAATTAACAGTGTTTTTCCATCTTATGCAGTCCTGGTGGAAGTATAAATTGGTACCATTTTCTGGAAAGCCCTTTAATAATATGTATTAAGAGCTTTAAAATCTCTTTACCTTGGAAATTCTACTTTTAAAACTAGATGCTAAGGAAATAACTACAGAAATAGACAGATATACGCAGAGAGATGTTCATCACAATGTTCATATCATGGCAAAATAGTCAAAGTACAAATGCCTGTCAGTATGGGAATGGATAAATGGAAATTTAAAAAAGTCTGACAGAATTTTTAATGAATAGAAAAATGCATATGATAATAATCTAAAATAACACAAAGTATATAATTAAATATACAAGTATGATTGTAGCTGTATGTCATATATACATATATATACACACACATGCATACATAGATGCTCTCACACATACAGAAAACAGTCCTAGAAAAAAAGATTGGAAGGATAAGAAACAATCAAAATTGTTAATAGATATGGGAATGTAAGTGATTATTTTCAGTATTTTCATTTTCTACAATAAGCATTTATTTTATAATCATAAAAGTAATTTAAATTAAAGTATATTAATACCATTTTGAGAAGAAAAGTTACATAATCTGCCTTAAATTTTTAGACGATCATTTGGCTACCTTGTTGAAGTAGACTGTAGAGAAACAAAGGTGGAAGCAAGGAGGTTAGTTAGGAGACTATTAATAGTTATTCAGACTAGAGATGCAGTGTTATCAGTGGAAGTGGTAAGAAACAACCGGATTCTGGATATATTTTTAAGGTAAAGCAATAGTATTTCCTGGCACATTGGAAAAGGGTTGAAAATAGAAGCATCAAAGGATGACTCCAAAATTTTTGGTCTGAGCAACTGGAAGGATGTGCTGTCAGCTGAGATGGGAAAGACTATATGTAGGTTTAGGGTTACGATCAAAAGTTTGGTTATAGACATAAGCTTAGATGTCTTTTAGACATCTAAGTGAATATGTGCATAGGCAGGTAGATATTCAAGTCTGAAGTTCAAGGGTCAATTCTGAGTTAAATATGTAACTTTGGAAGTCATCAACATATAGTTGATATTTCAAAGCATGAGACTGAATAAGATCTCCAAGGGGGTAGAGTGAGTGGAGAGAGGAAAGAGAAGAGGACTAAGGGCACCTTAGCTTTAGGAGGTCTGGGAGGAGAGGAGGGATTAGTCTAGGGGGCTGAAGATGAGTGACCAGAGAGGTAGAAGAAATGAAAGAACAGTGTCCTGGAAGCCATATAAAGAAAGTGTTTCCAAGAGGAGGGGGTTATCAATAATGTCAAATGCTACTGATAGGTAAGTGAAACTTGGAAAATCTGTCATTTGATTTAGCCACATGGAAGTCATCGGTGACCTTGACAATAGTTGTTTTGGTAGACGGGTGAGGGCAAAAGCTTGCTTGGAGCAAGTTTAGGAGAGAATAGAAGTTGAAGAATAGGAGACAATATGTAGAGAAAATGCTTTGGAGTTTTTACGTAGAGGATCAGAAAACTGAGTTCTAGCTAGAGGAAGAATTGGAGTTACAAGAGGAATTTTTTAACATAGGTTAACACCATGTTTATTACTGCGAGTAATGATCCAGTAAACAAGGAAAAAAAGGTGATGTAGGAGCAGTGTGAATTGCTGGAGTGATGCCCTGAGTCAGTAAGAGTAGAGTGACTTAGTGCACTATAGAGGGGCTCGCCTGACACAGGAGCACAGGCAGTTCCTCTGCTCTAGAAATGGTGCCAAGAGCAGAGCACAGGCGCTTGGATGCTGTCTCTGGGCAGTTGTGGTGGGAGTTCATGGTAAGTTTTCTTCTGTTTGCTTCACTTTTTCAATTTAAGGAGCTTAGTTACTTTATGATGCCTTTCTGCCTTGCCATCATCATGATAGAGAATTAGTGCACGACAACTAGAGGGATTTCGGAGTAAAAATCTGGAGTTGATAAGGGAAACACAGAAACATGACAAAAACTTATAATAGTCCCATTGGGAATATTTCCCAATACTATTGGAGTGTAACTGGCTCTGCCCAGACACAATGTACTGAAAGTTAAGTTCTTATTTGTTTCTTATGAGAATCTGATGTCCCACCAGGAGGTGTTTAATAAGGTACTGTCATTTAAAAAAGGAAGGAAAAGCAGGAGAATAATAATGTTCTTTTCCCTTTCTTTTCTAGAACTATGGAGAAGATTGTTACTTTTAAAATGTTCATCACTCAGTTGAGCCTGGCAGTGTTTGATGACCTCACCCATCACAAAGCTTCGTCTGAACTTCTCAGACTGACACTGGACAATATTTTTCTCCAAATGGTCCCAGTGGCTGGTCACCTCCCCATGGAAGAGACCCCAGCAACACTCTTTCATCTTTACTGTATGGAGGTCTACTGTGGGGATTTGCAGTTGGATAACCAGCTTTACAACAAGTCCAATTTCCACTTTGCTGTCTTGGTCTGCCAGGGAGAAAAAACAGAACCTACTCAGTGTTCCAAAATGCAGAGTCTCCTCATATCCAGCAGAGATTTGGAAGAATATAAGGAAAATTGTTTTATCAAACTTTGTATCACCTTAACTGAGGGCAAGAGCTTCTTATTTGATATTAATGAGTTCAGTTTTGAATTGAAACCTGCCAGGTTGTATGTGGAAGATACATTTGTGTACTACGTCAAAACTTTGTTTGACACCTACCTTCCTAACAGCACACTGGCTAGTCACCCGAAGGTCCTTCTCTCAGGTGGTAAACAAGCATTGCCCGTGCAGGTCAGGCAGCATGCCAGGGCCTTGGTGAATCCTGTGAAGTTACGGAAGCTGGTGATACAGCCCGTGAATCTCCTTGTCAGTATTCACGCCTCCCTCAAGCTGTACATAGCCTCCGACCACACTCCTCTCTCCTTCTCGGTGTTTGAAAGAGGACCAATCTTCACCACGGCCAGGCAGCTCATCCATGCCCTTGCAATGCACTATGCTGCTGGGGCTCTCTTCAGAGCAGGTGAGGACAATAGGTGGAGGGCCCGTGACCTTACCCTGAATCTGGTGAGCGAGAGCCTGGGCAGAAGTGAGGTACTTTGGGTAGTGCCCTAACTGCTTCATGACACTAGAGAAGCAACATGGTGAGAAGTGAAGAACACAGCCTTTGCAGTTAGAACTGCATTTAAATCTAGATTCTGCCACTGCTAGCTGTAAGGCCTTGGGCAAGTTATTGAACCTGAGTCTCAGTTTCTTCTATTACATGGATTTTGGGGTTTTTGAGAGGATAAGATAAAAGTATGTCAAGTACCTTGCATTTTGCTTGGCACTTAATAAACAGTCAATAGTAGCTATTATACTAGCAGATTTGTAACTTAGAATTTTAATTCAACTTAGCAAATCCTTTTTGGTACCTTCCAGGTACAAAACCCCATATTAGCACACTAGTGCAGCCAAGAAGACTAGCCCAGGCTCTCAGCCTTTAGGCCTAAAAGAAACCAAATTCTAGGTTGTCAGTTTTTTATTACAGCCCGTGGATAACTGAGGTGAGAAATTCAGGAGATTGTACGTGCTACTAAGATGCAGAAAGGAGACATATCGCAAAGAGGAGGCTGCTGGTGGTCTCACCCTTTCCACAGACCTAAGCCCAAAATGAAAGAGCAGCCTTGCTCCTTCCTGGCTCACTGCCTTCTGGTGCCAGGCAAACAGCCTTCTGCAAACTGAGGGCCAGGAGGCAAGGTTTCTCTTTTCAGTCTGGCCAGAAGAGTCTACAGGTGTGGGTTGAATAGGAGTACAAAATGTTGTGTAGGGAGTACTGTGGGCTAAAATCGAGTGTTGGGACTGTGCGGTGTCAGCATACGTAGGTAGTCAGCATCAAAGCATACATTCCTGACCCAGGTTCACTGTGAAGCACTTGCTGTGTGATAATCTGGCTCCTCATGTTCCAAAGAATTCAAGTGAAGAACACCATCCCAAGTTGGCTTTGTTAGCCCTTTCCGGTAAAGAGTGTGTCAGTCTTACTTTCTGAAAGCCACAAAGCAGAGGACCTTGTTCTGCCTTCTTTGTAACATTGTGTTTGGTGGATGCAGTCCCATATAAAATTAATATTGTGACAGTAAATAGCCCATGTTACTGCCATCTTGTAAAGATTAGATTTTTCTCCATAATGAAAATTCGTAGAGTTAATAGGTCTGTCCAGAACTCTCAAATTGAAAATGACAAGATTGGGCGAGGGCCCTGCTGGACTTGTTTTGATAGCTTGCACAACAATGAAGAAAGCGTTTCCCTCTTGCTAAGAAATCATTTAAAAATAAGCAGTTAACATTTTAGACTTAATAGACAGGTGTATTTATAAACAGTTCTAGAAACTTACCCTTCCAGGCAGTTTTGCTTTTAACATGAGGAGCAAGAATTAGGTTACCGAGCTCTGATGTGAGTCCTTGGAAGGAATACGCCTCCCACTGGTCACCACATGAATGCCGAGGTGTGGGGGCACCCATCTGTATAATGAGCTGGCAGAGAAACTCCAGCTTGTGGCACCAAGTAACTGTGTCCCTGCAGCCTGCGTGCTAAAAATGATCTCTCTCTGTTTTATGTTTTTAATGAACTTTCACAAGAACATTCTGTTTGGATTTTTTTGTAATTCGCCTAAAAATCCTCTGAGCTGTTGTCCCAACCTCATTATATACTGAGACAAGAAATCCAAATATAGAGGGCCAAGTTTGTATAGCCTGTTGAGAACTCTGTCACTAAAAATGTGTGAACAGTCTGAAGAGATCTGGAGGAGGCAGCAATGAGACGGGCCATAGCGAGCAGGGAGGGCCCCCAGCAATTGGGTGAGAGCTGGATGGCAAGGCTGGGTGCTTTCTACTCACACCGCATGCCCACTGCACTGACCTGGATGGGTCCAGCGTAGAGTGGTCTTTGCTTGGCAACAGTTACCATCTGTTCTTGACCTATATGTGGAATCTTTGGAGAGAAGGGCTTTCAGATGTTTCTAGACCAACCTTCTCCTCCAGGCGGAACATTACAACAAACCATTCCAGGCTAGAGGGAATCTGTTCCAAGGAGGAATATTCCACCACCTCCCACAGGCACCTTCTTCCACCCATACCTTTCCAGTCCCATTGACTGAGCATCTCTGTCACAGGACTGTCCCCCAAGGACCTGCCTGTGAGGGAGGGATGGCTCCCACATGGGTCCTGTCCCCACTGCCTCCCCAGAAAAGGCTCTCAGCTACAGCCAGGAAGGTCACTGGTTTCCCAGAGGTGGGAATTGCCTTTCGGAATCCTCCTCTCCGTGGCCCTTGGCCCTTGCCTGCACCTCCAGTCCTCTGGGCCTGTAGCCCCAGGTCCCCACCCTAGGGAGGAAGAAGGGAAGCCTCTGGTGGATGCTGCATCGCAGCCATGTTCCCACGAGGTAGCAGATACAGCAGTCAGGCCACTGAGCAGGCCAGCTCCCAGAAAGCCAGACCTTAACTAGAAAATGAGACCCGAAGCTGCCCTCTTGGGATGTTCACAAGAACACCCCCCTCTCCCTAACCTAATCAATATGTCCCTGTCACCGATGTTTACACAACTGAAGCTGGGGTGCAGGGGAGACATTTGTCTGACCGTAGCTCTGCTTCAAAGGGAAGCATTCAGTTAGGTAGGATTGGGAAAGATTAAAAATAACTCCTCCATCCTTGTCAGAAGTTTGCATCCCCTTTGCAACACCCCATCTAGCATATGGCCTCCTCCCCCAGACCAGGCATCTCCTCCTCATCCTGGTCCTCTGCCGCCCTGGCTAGTTTTCAGAGATAACTCTCACAGCAGCAGAAACTTGCAGAGCAAGGAACCACTCTCCTCAGGCTGGTAGGAGCCAGCATCCCCCTGCACACGGAGCCCTGTTAGCAGGAATACAGGAGGCTCAGCAAGGAAGTCATATTAAAGCTATTTGTGAGGCCGCCAGAAGGATCACTTTGATTTATAAAGTATGAAAGCTTGCCATTTACGAATTCAAAGTGAATGAGTTATTTCCCATATTTTGCTCCAAAGAAGCTTATTACATTCTCAATTCTAGTGTGAAAAATGAATTGCAGAGAAAATGGGTCACTTTTTCGCAAATGTTGAAAGTGCTGCGTTTAAGGTTTCAGTAACCCTTCCCCTTTGGGCCATTGCAGGCTGGGTGGTTGGATCTTTGGAAATCCTCGGCAGCCCAGCGAGTTTGGTGAGAAGCATAGGGAACGGGATCGCGGACTTCTTCAGGCTTCCGTATGAGGGGCTGACCCGCGGCCCAGGGGCATTTGTAAGTGGAGTTTCCAGAGGGACGACATCTTTTGTAAAGCACATCTCCAAAGGTAGCTTTTTTGGTTCCTTGTAATAATGCCTAATATTATTCCTTCCAGGATTTTTTTTTTTTTTTTTTTTTAATGTGTTGAAGTTTTAAATGCATTCAGATTGCTTCTAGCTTTGTTGGCTTGTTAACTTGCAGTGAAATGTTGGATTTGTAACAAAGCTCATATATAAGGTCTTATGTTTTAAACAGATCACTACTTGCCTGTAGTGTGTGAAAATATTTCAGAAACTTCAGAATTTTAAACCTCCCATTGGGAAAACAAGGATTGACTCAACTGTTACTCCATGTGATAAATACAGAAATATTAAAGGTGTTCAAGACTTCTGCTAAACATCAGAAATCCTACACTGTGTTGCCTCATCATATTTTTTTTTTTTTAATGTAGATACAGTTGTCATAACTTTTGTAAGGATATGGATACATTTTGACATGGAAGCAGATTTGGAGGTAAAGCCGCCAGCTTTCCTCTAGCTTGACACGTAAACAGTGCCATCTTGTGGCCCGGATGGGTATTCAGGAACAGAGGCCAGTTGCTCAGGGCTGCAGCCAAAGAACCAGGTTTCCCAAAAGAAGGAGAACATGTTTGTTTTATCCGTGTGTTTGCAGATGATATTTTGGTCAGGCTAGCAGTGACTCAGGAACTGACGAGTTGGCAGTGGCCCATCTGAGCACCTAGGGCCCCTTTTCTTCTCAGCAGGAGGCAAGGAAAACAGGGCAAAGGGCCTTCCCCCCATAAAAGGCATTTTGCTGTAGACAATGCTGCAGCTCTGTTATGCATGGGCAGGTTATAGAAGTCTCTAGAAGGCCTCAAAAGAAGATTTGAGCTTGAAATATGAGAATCCAGGTCCGTAAACTCCATGGACAGACAATGAAAAGGACCAGCCCCTGAATCATCCCGGAGGCCTGGGAGCAGATGAGTCACTGTGGATTTCTCCACGCTCTTGAAGCTTGAATCTTTGTGGTTCTGTTGTTTTTATTGAAAAATAAGACAACCAGCACCTGCTAAATTGACCTTAACTTCAGAAATAATTTTAGCTTACTGACTCACTGTTTTTTACACTTGTTCTCCCCTCTTAGCGAAGTGTTGGTTTGTTGGTGTCCGTGTGTGCTGGTGTCCGTGTGTGCACACATGCATGGTTTGTTTTTTTTAAATTCTTTTCAGATCACTGGTAAAGATGCAGCTGCAAAAATGACATCTGCCATTTTCTTCTTGAAATTAGATGTCTAATAACAGATGAGCTAGTTTGTTAGCTTTAGGACGTGTCTGTGGATGCCTTTCAAATTTGTTCACTGAGATACATGTCGACTTGCTAGAGGGAATTATAACTTTTTTGAGCAAGATGCTGAAATAGCCTTTCTTAGGAAAACCAAGCAGAATCATCACTTTGAAGTGATTTCCTCCCTTTATTGCCCTTGTTTTTCTCAGTTAACAGCCTGAATATCAGAATTGCATGTATTTTCTGTGGCACAATAATTATTTCCTCAGAATGTCAAATGATACGGTTTAGTGTCTCTCTTTATTATGACTGAAGTAATAAGGAAGGAAATTTTTTTATTCCTAAAGTGGAAACATTTCTTTACAATTTGTCTAAAATTCAGCAACGTAACCTCTATGATTAGAGTAGGCAAGTTTTCAACCTTCAAAGCTGGGCCTCAGTGAGGACTTCAGAACTGTTTTGTCCAAGCTGTGACAATTAAATGATAGTGAATGATAATTTTATCTGAAACTCTGGGCTTTTTCTGTCAGCAGAGCTTCTTACCTCACCACTTTGAAGAGTGCCATCACCTTCACAAGTGTTCATCAGCACCCCATTTTATTAAGGTGATTGCTTGAAATCGCCCAAGAGGGAACAACCATTGCTCAGCACCCGGACATGTCCACGAAGGACAGCAGTGCTCTCAGCTGCCCCTTCTCCTCTCCCCACCAACAACAGCGCTCTAGGGGCCACACCTCTGGGATCCACCTTGTGACCAGAAGGCCATCCCATGTGCTCTTGTGCCCTCAGGTACCCTCACATCCATCACCAACCTGGCCACGAGCTTGGCCCGGAACATGGACCGACTCTCACTGGATGAGGAGCACTACAACCGGCAAGAGGAGTGGCGGCGGCAGCTCCCTGAGAGCGTGGGTGAGGGGCTCCGACAAGGCCTGTCCCGGCTGGGCATCAGCCTTCTAGGTAAGGGGCCGCCGGGGACACGGTGCTTACGTTCATCTGCACTTGGGCTCTGCAGACAGACTTGTCAACTTCCCTTTCTCCCTGGGAATGGTTGTGAAGTTTACATCCTTTTAGCAGACAAAGCTGAGGCTCAGAAAGGATAAGGCACTCACTCTGGTGCCTACTAATAAGGCCCTCATTTACCCCATCGTTTCCCAGCCCCACCCTGTGACTTCGGAAATGCACGTGCTCTGCCTTCCTTTGCCTCTGGTAGGAACATATCTCTGGCCTCAGTGTGGTTCTCCAAAGGAAAGAATAACTCCATAATAGGCCCATAAGTGTGGCGGTGTCCACAAAAGGACAGCGGGCATACAGCTGTTAGCTTTTTAAAGTAATAGGCAGCCCTTCTGAAGCCCTCGCTCCTTCACTACCACAGATATTGAGATGCTTGCTTTTGTTTGAGAAGCACTTGAGCAACGTGCAAATGTCATGTAAACTTCAGTGAAAAGCCTGCCTTTTCCTTTTATATGTTTTTTAAGTGTGCTGGATCCGCCTGACTCAGAGTAATTATTGTTTGTCAAGCGGCCAGATAGTATAGTTAGAGGTGGAAATTGCTATGGATATTTCAAAATATTACAAATGTTTGAAAATAAGTTGCTTTGGGAAAATATATAAAAAGGACTCTTCGGAGCTGAAATTTCACAGAGCTAGATTTTCAAGGGTATTTTTTGTATATTTGTTTGCAAAGGAATTTAAAACTGTATTGCTTGGCAACCTGCCTGGGAGCATCTGAAGGAGTGTGCAGCTTGCAGAGATCAAAGTGGCCAAAAGCAGCTCAGAGCAAAGGTTAGACAAGATGAGCTTGAAAGGACTTGTCTCTCCAATGTTCAGTTCTCTACACAGCTCCTCAACTTGCAACCGCAGCCCAGCTGAGGCTCTGGGAGGAAGTAGTAAAATGTTACAAGTTCAGGTTAAGTTACTGGAAATTATTTAAGTAAGAACATTCAGAGGGGGTGGGGGGCACTGTCATTTGATAATGCCTGGAAACAGGAAGCTAATGACGTGGGGTGAAAATCCTGGGTGAAGGAGCAGTCTCCTTGCTTGACTCAGTCACCCCGAAGGTAACAGTGGCTGCTTTGAGGAGGGCAGTGTGTGTGTTGGGTGTATCACAGTCCTTAGGAGCCGGCAGCCCACATTCCACTGCCCAAGTCCTTTCTTTGTGACCTTGAACAAGTTCTGCTCTGAGCCTCAGTTTCCCATTTGTTACATGGGGCTGACAATACCAGTATTAGAAATAAGGATGGTCGTGTGCAAGGCATTGAGTCAGTGTTTGGTAAACAGCACCATTGTTCTATCATGGTAGCAAAAGAACTGTAAGAGTTACCTGGCTTCAAAGAGTGTCCCAGGAAAGACATTTGAACATTTTTAGTGTAGTTCTGGTTCGATGGATTAAGTTGTTGTAACCAGAGGAAGTGACAATGAGGTTATTTTGGGGGCCTCAAGGTCATCGTTTTGGGTTTTTGAGACCTTGTGTGCCAAGTAAGAGTTGTAGGCTTAAGTGCCCTCTGCTCTGACGTGAAGAGTTTCTTCCCTCCATCGAACTCTTCTTGGAGCTTACAGGTGAACAGAAAGGGAAGAGCCGGGCTGGATGGTGATGGCTGTCTCCACCCCTGACTCCATCTAGACTGGAGGTCATATTCTCTCCCACGCACAGCAGCCCACACCCACTACACAGTTTGTACTGTATAGACTTGTGCCTGGTGGTAGAAATCAGTTAGGTGAGGAGCCACAAATCTGTCGTTACGATTGTAGCCCTTTGGTCATGACTCCTATTGACCAGGATGGAAAACTATAAAGCTTTCATCTTTGCTGTAGTCATTGTGTCTTGTGCATCCTCACCCACGCAGGGGAGTCATTTGGTCTGCCCATGGAAACTGCGGTGGGCTCTTGGGGTCTTTCACATCTCTGGTAACTTATGAAAACCTGTGAGTTCTAGGTGTGAAGTAAATCCTTCTCCTGTGTATACTGATTGGACCTGCAAATACTGGGCCCTGACCCAGAGCCCAGGGAACTCCATTCCTAATGTAGGACATACTCTCAGCAGCTTTCCCACACCTGGACTTCTCAGAGATTTTAGTTCACAGTGGTCATCTCAAGCGTGGCCCAAACCAGCCTCCTTTTCTCTAAAGGAGGAGAACATGTTCATTTTATCCATGTGTTTGCCGATAATGACTGGGAGTTCAGGAGCCTATCTGTATTCCACATAATCTCTGGGTTATCTCAAAACTTCTGGTCCTAGAACTACCTGATGTGTGGCAGGAAGAAGAGGAGAGTAGGACCAACTGAATACCCTCACCTTGAAAATTATAGCTTTGTCACCGTTTAATCCACCCCCAGAAATAGTGTTTAAAATTGCCGTGTGCAATTAAATGCCTAACTGATGTTAGAGCTATTATCGTACAGTAGTTTGAAACCCATAGAAATTCCAGTTGTTAAATTTCTTCCTTTACGAGCTAGAAACATTAAGGGCTCAGGTGATAAAAATACGTTAAAGAATAGTTTACCATTGGCAAAGCACTTCCATATCTGCCATTTTCATTTGATCTTCACACCAGCGGGCATGGATGAGGGTGGGTCACTTGCCTAGGTCAGACCTCCAGCAGATGAGCAAGCAAGGACTAGAACCTTGGCCTGTCCATCATGTCGCCCACCCTAGAGGGCCCCAGGCCTGGAAACAGGATGTGGGGAGACTGGACGATTTTAATTTCCAAGGTAGAAAAAACACATTTCCCCCAAATGTTTATGGGTTTGATGGCCCTTCTTGTCTCCGCTTCACCGTCAGAGGACGCTGTGGAGTGTCACGAGGCACTTGAAAATCAAAGGAAGTCCTTACTTGCCATGCCCAACCACGCCACCGCAGGTCAGTGAAGGAAAGTGTCGGCTGGCAGAGAGATGCTGCCAAGGCTTCTGGATGGGCTCCACAAGTTTTCCAAAAGCAATGGCTTTTGGAAAAATTCTGTTTAGCCTGCAGAACTGGCACTAACCTTGCCCGCATTTACCAAATTTGTTCCTCAAACACCCACACTATGTCCTGGAGCCAGAGCTAAGGGACGATACGCAGTTCTGTGTCATAGTTAACACTCCACGTTCACTCCCAAACATGCCACCTTCTCGTGAAAACCAAAGGCAGAATGCCACAAACTGCTTTTCTGACCTGCTCTTATTTTGGGCCTCCATCTGATTTATGAAGCTTTACTAGCTTTTCCAGAAGCCATGCCTCTCTGTATCTTCAAGCCACTCTTAGGTATGCCATTTAGAATCCCAGCAACATCAGCCTCTACCAGGTGAATCAGGAAGATTTCCCTTAGAGTGATTGAAGAGTTGTACATAGCAGGAGATAGTACAGCCCCTCTGCTGCCACCATCTGCCATGAGCAGACTCTTTTACAGTTATTAGGAAATCTAGGAATAACAGAGACAGACCTTAGTGCTTCCTTCTCAGTTTGCTAGTCTTTCCTAGTCAAAACGATAGCCTGGAGCTGGAATGCCTAATACACTCTGTGGGTCTCCTTTGTCCCTGGAATAGTGAGCTGTAGCTCTGTGTCCCAGCTTAGGCCTGTGCTTCTGCTACTGTGACAAAGAAGTGCCCAAAATAAAACCACAGCATTATGCAGAGGCTTACAAAGTATGGGAAGTGCAGCACCAAAACAGACACATGAGCAAGGACTTTCATAGACCAAAGACCAAGTGTTTGCTGCCTGAGGCTGGGGAGCAGGTCACAGGAAAGGTGAAGGAGGGCCCTTTTATTTCTCTTGCTTCACAGAAAAACCCCTTCTCCTACAATTAAAGGGTACAAAAGGAAACACCTCCCCCATTTCTACGTTTCCCAGAGTCCAGTGAAAACCCATCCTGAGGCCCCCTCTTCCGTCCTTGCCCTTGTTTCATCACATCACAGCCGCCTCCATGTGGCTGCCCACCCTGTGGGCCTGATGCCAAGAGACAAGTTTGGGGATCAGTTTCCACTACTTAAAGCCTTAGAGCAGAGTTTGCGAATATGACAGTAAATAATTTACCAGTTGCAGGATTTAGCTGGATTATACTCAGTAAGAGAACCTTGTAAAGTCCTAAGAGAAGCAGCCTCTCTCAGGGCAGGGTTGAAGAGACCATGAAGCCACGGCTGGTCTGTCATGGCTTCTGTGGTCTCCAGATCATTAGCACAAAGAGGGAGAGAGCTGCACCTGGCAAGCAGTGAGGTGTTGGTGTGTGTGATGAGGCCACTTTCCCCCTTGAGGGCCCAGTGCTGAGCTGAGGGTACATGATCCGGCAGCTCCTCAAATTCACAGAATCTAATACCTTGTCACAGGTTCAGGCTTTCCACCTTTCTCACTGCCCAAATAGTTTACCTGTCAAAGCCACAGTAACTAGAGCCTTCACTGTGGCCAGTGGCTGGAGAGAGCAGAAGATCAAAAGGGACTCTCACTGTGGATACCTGTTTGCATTTAAGCAGACAGACATTCGAGCTCTTTTCAGGTAATCTAGTCAAGGCCATGTTCCTTCTACAGGTTAAGCCTAGCACATTAAGGAGAAATGGGAGATTCCAAATGAAGTAACCCCCACCCCAAACTCATTTTTAAGGAGTCTTGGTGGCACAGTGGTTAAGCTCTCAGCTGCTAACCAAAAGGTCAGCGTTCGAACTCACCAGCTGCTCCGCAGGAGAAAGATGTGGCAGTCTGCTTCCATAAAGATTTACGGCCTTGGAGACCCTATGGGGCAGTTCTACTCTGTCCTACAGGAACGCTGTGAGTTGGAATCAACTTGATGGCAGTGAGTTTGGTTTTTAGTTTTGGAACTCATTTTCAGTAGTCTTATGGAAAGTTGCATTTGAGCAAAGACATTTCAATCATAAATACAAGTAATTAATTTATTGCTAAATTTGTAATTATTTACTCCAGCTGTTTTCTCACTCTGAAGCATTTCTTCCTTGAAAGAAATCAGATAATGAAATCACAAAAACTATGATTTGATACTGCTCATTTTGAACTATCTGCTATGAAAAGATTTGAAGAATCCGGTTCCTGCCTACCATACACTGATGGTGCCTCCCCGCTACCCCCCGTGGTGGGTTTCGTTGATACTCCCCAGCCGCTCTGACCCCTGATCTCATAGCTGGAGACCAGAGCATCCGATTCCTCAGACCCTGACCAAGTGAGGCGGGTTCCCACCCTGAGTTGCCAGAACTGGGTGTCAGGAGCCGAGATGTTGATCCCTCAGCCCTTGATAGCCATCTCATTTCTTTAGAAGATATGGAACAAACTGGTTCAGGCTGGGAAACAGACCTGTCACCTCAGGTCATTATTAATCGGCCCATGAGTAAACTTAGATGACTGTCAAAACCTAGAGGAATGGAATCTGCAGAGGAGAGCATTCCCTTTACAACTGGCCTGAAGGAACTGGCCTTTTGTTTTACAGGGATTTTGTTCAATGGAATATTGCTTGAAATTAGCAGGTCACTAACTAAGACCTGGAAATTTCAGTTTACCCAAGAGATTTTGAATTAGTGGCATTTAGAGTAATGGGGTTTGACATATACTAAAATTTCTACTAGGGGGACTATGCATTTTCATTAATCCTAGCAAGTTTGGTTTAAACCAGAATTCCATCAAGAATTGTAATGAAATTTCCCCTCTTACTGCATTAGAAGGGGGAGCCCTGGTGGCGCAGTGGTTAAGCACTTATCTACTAACCAAAAGGTCAGCTGTGCGTTAAGAAGTTCCCTGAATACAACCAAACACTTCGAGGGACAGAGTAGCAGGGGCGGGGGTCTGGGGACCATGCTTCCGGGACATCTAGGTCAATTGGCATATCAAAGTTTACTAAGAAAATGTTCTGCATCCTGCTTTGGTGAGTGGTGTCTGGGGTCTTAAAAGCTAGTGAGCGGCCATCTAAGATGCATCAATTGTTCCCAACTCACCTGGAGTAAAGGAAAATGAAGAACACCAAAGTCACAAGGAAAGTATTAGCCCTAGAGAGGGAAAGGGCCACATAAACCAGAGACTCCATCAGCCTGAGACCAGAAGAACTAGATGGTGCCCAGCTACTGCCAGTGACTGCCCTGACAGGGAACACAACAGAGAGTCCCTGATAGAGCATGAGAAAAGTGGGGTGCAGAATTCAAATTCTAGTAAAAAGACGAGACTTAATGGTCTGACTGAGACTGGAGGATCCCTAGAAAGCATGGCCCCTAAACTGTCAACTCAGAACTAAAACCATTCCTGAGGCCAACTCTTCAAAGATTAGACTGGACTATGGGACATAAAATAATACTTGTGAAGAGTGTGCTTCTTAGCTCAAGTAGAGACTAAATGGGCAGCTCCTGTCCAGAGGTGAGATGAGAAGGCAGAGAGAGTCAGGAGCTGGAATAGACACGGGATATCAGGGGTGGAAAGGAGGAGTGTGCTGTCACGGTATAGGGAGAGGAATTAGGGTCACATAACAAAGTATGTGTAAATTTTTGCATGAGAGACTAACTTGAATTATAAAATTTCACTTAAACAATTTAAAAAAAAAAAGTTCAGCTGTTAGAACCCACCAGCCACTCCTCAGGAGAAAGATGTGGCAGCCTGCTTCCATGAAGATTTATGGCCTTGGAAACCTATAAGGCAGTTCTACTCTGTCTTTCCTGTCGGGTCACTTTGAGTCGGAATCTACTCAACTGCAACAGGTATAGGCTTGGAGGACCCTCACTCCATCCTTTACTAGATCTCATCATTGACTCCTCAGGTCAGAGGATCACTTGTAATCACCTTCATGTTCAGTCTATGGTTTCATATACTGCCTCACAGTAAACCTGTGAGAGCAGGGTTTTTGGAGCTGTTCTAAAGTGCGGAGTAAGTGGCCAAACCTCAGTTGAAGCGAGAGAGGGAAGTTTTTCAAAGATTGGCAGATCTTTTCTGCAATCTTATAAACAGGATAAGTGACTGGCTTGGTGGTTAAGAGCATAGGCTATGACTCAGACTCCTTAGATCCAAATCCTTGCTCTTCCACTTACCACTGTGTGACCTTGGGAGAAACTCCTTAGTTTGTGCCTTCGTGTCCTTATTTAGAAAAGATGATAGAAACAGTGTATAGCTCCTAGGATTATAACGAGTATTAAATGATCTCATAGATGAAGCTCTTAATATAGTCCCTGGCACACAGTAAACACTCAAAATGTTACCTATAATAATTACCATACCACTAATTATCTTATTAAAAAGTGGGAACACAGTAAGGGGTTGGCCCCTTCCAGTTTTTGTCTTCCTGCTGATTCTGTGAAGTTGATTAGGAGTCTGAGCAGCCCCTTTCCTAAGGAATTGTGAGCTTCCTCCCTAAACTGTGTTGCCTGACTTGTGGAGGAAGGCATGTGGTTAACACTTCAGAAGAGTCTGATATGTTAAATACCGAACTAAACTTCAGAGCCTGATTGTGGTGGCCAAACCCAGTCTGAGCATTGTTTTGATGACAATAATAAATGTCTAAACAGAGCCCTCAATGTGCTTGGATAATCAATAAAGAATTTTATATCATGAGGGTGGGGTTTCATTTTCAGGCCAAATAAAACTGTGTTCCAGATTGAAGGTTTTCATTTAATGAGGATTTTAAATCCTTAATGGGGGCTTTTGTTGTTTCAGGAGCAATTGCTGGTATAGTCGATCAGCCAATGCAGAACTTCCAGAAAACATCAGAGACTCAGGCTTCAGCAGGACACAAGGCCAAGGGTGTTATCTCGGGTGTGGGGAAAGGAATCATGGGGGTGTTCACAAAGCCCATTGGAGGAGCTGCTGAGCTCGTGTCACAGACTGGCTATGGTAAGCTGGTGGGAAATGGGTCAGGGCAACTCAGACACAGCTGACTACTTTGTCTTGTATTCTTACACCGAAGGGTTCCCTAAGATAAACTAGCCCTTCACATGGTAGAGGAGTGAAAAATAAGATAAACACTGGCTATCTTTCTCACCTTCTTATGCTTCTTTACACAAAGAATAGAATTATAATAAAATAATTGTGGAACCTGGAAATCCATTAGTAATTTCAGTATATGTATGTTACAGAATCTTTTTATAGTACATTTAATTAAATAGACTTTGATGAAAAGTAATCAGTTATAGGTTGATTGTAGTATGGAGAATATTTTGCAGCAGAGAAAGGGACTGTTTTTCCAATGAGAAATTGGAAGGCAAGGTAAGTTATAAGGCAGGAAGATCCCTTTATAGTGTGGGTGTATATATATGTGCGTGCACACACACATGCTGACGGTTCTTGGCGTTCCTGGGCTTATAGCTGCATCACTCCAGTCTCTGCCTGTGTCGTCACGTAGCCTTCTTACAAGGACACCAGTCATTGGATTTAGGTCCTACCCTAATCCATCTGACCTCATCTTAACTAATTACATCTACAAAAACCCTATTTCCAAATAAAGTCACATTCCTGAGGTTCCATGTGAACATGAATTTGGGGAGGAACACCATTCAGCCCAGTACAGCTGCTTTTCTCACCTGCAGACTCCATCCTGCTCCTTGTGGCCACACCAAATCTTCTGGCCAATGGAAGCGGTGGCACATGACCTGCAACTAAAACCCTTTGACCAAGCAGACAGCCATGGAGAACTTGGGCTGTGGTAGTACTTACACTTGGGGGCTGCCCAGGGGACTGTCCTATGCGTGCAGTGCACACCTGAGTAATGGGGTGTGTGAGAGAAAGCATCTCCTCCCATGCTTTTCTGCATTCTTGGCAGAGCACATTTAAGTAACTTTTAACAAGCATGTGACTGTAATTGTTAGACCATTTTGCCTAAAATTGGCTGCACTGCTTTGGTCATGAAGCAGGCAGTCTAGCTACTATCACAACCTACAGGAGGGTTCTCCAGTTGTCAGGCCCATGAGCACTGTGCCATCTGCAGCTGGCTGTAAAGTCTGCAGGATGATCTCCCTGCAGCATCCTGCCCCTCGGCAGATCTGACAAGAGGCAGCCAGATTAGGGCATGAAAACGGTGTCTGAGAGGGAGGGAGCCAGAGACGAATGCTCACTTCAGGCAACCATCCAGAAAGGATCCTTTAGGAGACCACACAGACATGCACACGTGTTCCTCTTTGCTCTTCTGCTCCCCACCTCCCTCTTTATTTCTGCCTCTCTCCTATGAGTGACATTTTCACTCACAGGGAAACTGAGAATAAAAACTGCAGCTTGTAAGTGGGAAAAGCTGAACTCTTCGTTTATCAATTACTTACACATTAATAAAAAGTGCTCCTTTTGATAAAGACTCCAGTGAGGTAAACTCATAGTTCACAAATCCTTTTTGTTTTGAAAGTGCCATTTTCCCTCCCCATGTTTCCCAGGGCTGAGGACTCTCCCTTATGTAAGAGCATCTTAAAACAGAGCCTCACACGGCCTTTTTGGTTTCCATCATTCTTGTAAAACTTTATTACCGCGCTGAAGATTTTACAAACCACTAACTTTTAGTCTAATGACTGTGCCTCATTTATAAACATTTACAAGCCCTCAGAAAGCACATGCATTGTACCATCTTTGGTTCTGGAGAGTCTCTTTGAGGCCTATGTGGCTGCTCCTGGGTGCCCTCATTTGATACTGGCACCAGGGAGAGCATGTAATAAACCAGAGGCCCCAAGAGTGCTCATAAATATATATGGATTCGTGTTTAACAGCTGGATTAAGTCACTTAACATGTAAATACTGTATCTAGGCAAACTGTGTGCCTTTGTGTGTACCTATGTGTGTGTTGTGTTTTTATTATTGTTTGACTAGTCATAGCAGAGATGGGGAAGTATTTTAGTATGAGACAGGGAAGTTTAACAATTTTGACTTTTTTTACAGATAAATTATAAATGATGTGTAAAGTACTGCTCTGGACTAATTACTCTCAGGAACATTCTGCTTCCTCTAACTGCTAGTCTATTCTTGGACTATAGCAATATTCATATTTTAGTTTGTAGCTAAATGTAAGATCACTGGGGTTAAGAGCATTGTAATGTTTAATGATTATCTACACACTTGCTTCCAAAGATGTGACATTATTTTGGATCTGTAACATTTTATGGATGGTTCTAAGCAGATGACATCACTGTAGCATGAAACTGTTTTCCAGAAAACAACTAGTAAAACTCCCTTACTTCTGTTACCACAGGTATTTTACACGGAGCTGGACTTTCTCAGCTTCCCAAACAGCGCTATCAGCCAAGCGATCTACATGCTGATGAGGCCCCAAATAGCCATGTCAAATACGTCTGGTAAAATTATTTAGACATTTGCTCAATTTTACATCCACATTGTGTATTAATAGGTCCTGGCTTGCTCTCAAGCTAATGGGCCATGCTTCCAGGGGAGCCTAGGAGGAACAGCCATTTTTTGCATCTCAGGCAGCACAAGGGCATCAAAGAGAGCCGAAGAGGCTGCTGTTCCCAGATCTGGGGCTGCTGGAGAACTCTGCCCCATCTTTACCATCAGGTGCACACTGGAGAGAGCCTATGAGCACGCCCGAGATTCTCTACAGAACCACTGTTCTAATTTGTTGTCATCAAGGTGGCTCTGACTCACAGCAGTCTTATGTGTAACAGGACATAAATGTTGCCGGTTCCAGCAGCAGTGTTCTAATTAGGGGTGACATTTCTAATGAGAAGAAAGGGGGCTAACCTGAGCAGAGGAAAGTCTCTGACCCTAGGAGGAGCAGGTTGTGTTGACCAGAATCTGTCTTGAGAATTAAAGGGAAAACTATATTTCAAGTTAAAATTAATAATCAGATTGATGAGGGCCCTTTGCCCTTGGGAACTGTGTGTGGGGTAGCCCCAGTCCTTAGGACAAACTGTCTAAGTATTGTTAAGTGACCCATCCTTTCGAAGCTGGCCTCATTTACCACTTTTCTCCTTTGAAACAGGAAAATGCTCCAGTCTCTGGGCAGACCAGAAGTCCACATGGCTCTGGATGTGGTTCTGGTGAGGGGCTCAGGCCAGGAACACGAAGGGTGCTTGCTGCTGACGTCAGAAGTGCTCTTCGTGGTGAGCGTCAGTGAGGATACACAGCAGCAGGCCTTCCCCATCACAGAGATCGACTGTACACAAGACAGCAAGCAGAAGAACCTGCTCGTCGTGCAGCTCAAGCAGCCAAGAGTGGCCTGTGATGTGGAGGTACATTTCGGAAAAGAGTGGCCAGGGCTAGCTGCCAGTGAGATCAAGCCATGGGCTGATCATTGTTACCCAGGGCATTTATGAGCCCGCAGAGACCAGGAGAGCTGCAAGGCAGAGGAAGGTGTCGGAGGCAAGAGACCACTGCAAAGGGTGTTGGGAAGCCCCCACCCAGTGTGCATCTGAGCCTTTCACAGGAGAGCCCAGCAGTAGGCCAGGTGGACTTCACAGCCTGAGGCTTAGCCACCATGTGATCTGATTGTGCTGGGCTACTGGGGTGGGCAGGATGATGGTGTTCTAAAATGAGATTGGACAGGGAGGTCCAGGATAGACTGGGGCAGCAATTCCAGGCAATTACTCCCCAAAGCAGGTCTCCAGTGTCTGAACTCTATAAAGCAGGTCCCCTGTTGAAACAGGCTGGGAGTGGCTGCAACAGGTCTGTGGTTACAGCAGAGGGCTGCTGAAGAATGAGGGGTATCATGAAGTGAAACAAGGCATGGGCAGCAGGCCAGACGTTTACAAGCTCACAAACCATAGGGGTTTAACTCCCTCCCTCAATCCCAACTTCCAACCCTCGAACTTCAGGGTCAAAATCTTTTGACTAGGTATGTCTCTCATCCACTACACTGTATTCTGTGTGGCTCAGTGCTCCATTTCCTGTGGGAAAAGTTACCACAGGGTACGTCCTGGGGATGCTGCTTAGGCTCCTGGGGCAGTCCCCTGGTCCCACAGCTCAAGATGTGCTGGCTGCTAGTTCCTGGCCAAACATAAGCTGATGTAAAATGGGTATTCAGGTGCACATGTTAAGATGCTCAGATATAAGCAGTGACCAGAGGGGCCCCGATTTCCTGCAGTCCAGCCTGGGGTGAGCAGGTTTACCCACTGAGAAGTTGCTCTCTGCCCCAACCTCACAGCTGATTGCCTGATCCACAGGGCCCCGAGAACTGACCTATGAAACAGACATCTTTTTCTACAGAACACATAGGGGAGGGGGTATCAATGGCAAGCTGGAGCCTGCTGGTCCTAAGTGAGGATTGAATGACCCCAGCAAAGGACAGCAAACTTGCTTCTATCAAGTTCTGCCTAATTCCTTCTTTATTTTCTTCCTGGTGTGGGAGCCTTGTCTCCCTCACACCAGTGTTTGGGTAAAATTATCTGAGAAGATGGAAGGTAGCCAACCACAACAACTCTGAGATTTCTCTAGTTTCTTGGATCATAATCAGTCAGGCTTTAAGCCGAGGCTTGGCATCAGGACTACATTGCTGCTTCGAGTTGATGACTTTCTGGGAATAAACAGAGGTCAGATGTCCAGGCCGACTTTATTAGATCTGCCAAAATCTTCTGATCCAGTTGACAATAAAGCAGCCGTGCTCTGGCTACAGGATTTGGCAGGGGATAGTATCATTATCTTCAAGTCCTGAGTCCTTAACGAGAAACCTCCAAGGCTCTAAGGAATATCTGTGACCATCATTATTCCTTAGCTGTTTGGGAAATGTTTCAGATCTTAAAACTATTGGGACTAGAGATTCATCTTTTGCTGTTAAACTGTCTCTCCTGTCTACAATCGTGATCCTTCTCTCTTTTGCTTGTTTGAGGGTGCTATGGGGAATTATCACAGCTGGAGACCAGACCCCAGTTTCTCTGGTGGTTACTCAGATGATAGCTGGAGTCACCACCCCTAGAAGTCGCCAAGACTGAAACTGTGGACTCACTATGACTTAAAGAGTCAGAAGCACTGAAGCTCTGGACACCATGCTTGACACTGGTTTCCACGGTGCCTAGGGATAAAACTGCATTGGGATTAAGCAGCAGATAAAAGATGACTGAGAGCAGGAATACTGCAAGGCAGTGTGCTAAGCACTGAGCTTCCACACAGCACTGGACAGAACAGAGTGGCTGTCCAGTGTCACAGCCTCCAACATCTCCACCCACCCAGAAAACTCAAGCTGCAGAACAAAAGGCTCATTTTTTTCCTGCTTGAGACAGTAAACCCTTAAGAGTGATGTAATCAGTGTATTTTAAAAATAGGACTTGGCGGAAGGGCATGTTTCACAAGCGGCACTTCTCAGTGGCTTTTCCTCAGTTGCAGTTCTTGTGTTGGTGCAATCCAGAGAGAAGTCTTGGCTAAGAAGCCTACCTGCTGTCGTCCAGTGAAAACTAAGAGCAGTATTTTAAGATCTTTATATAAAATGGCTTTTCTGGTTATTGCTTTTGCCTTTGATGCTAGGGAACATAGCTTCTTTGAATTTTGGAAGGAATTAATTTGTAGATGACATCATTCAGTATATTCAAATATTGCAAGATTCAGTTTTGTTTTGTTTTGTTTCCCTTTAATCAGCATTTGCTTTTCTTGGTCAAATGCAGCCATTTTTAGGGTAATAGTTACTTAACATGCCTGGCACATTACTGAAATCCCTTATGAAAGGTTCAAAATGAGTCAGGAAGGTCAGTTTATTCCTTGGCCAGGTTCCTTTCACAACACAGGTTTTCCTGTGCTGCTGTTCAGGAGGAACAATTAAGACTTTTTGTGTATTCAAAGCTTTCCAACTGAATCCTGACCCCATCAAATGATATCATCAGAGCTCTGGCTTTCTGCTGGTGGTGCACAGCTGTCAGTGACTCTTCGGATGCTTTTCTTTCCCGAGCTTAAAATATGAGATCTGAACTCTTAACGGCTGCCCTGCTTATTTCTATGGCAGTCCCCTTTACCATCTCTTACCATCTCATTGGTTTTCTGCAGGCTTAGCCACTTTTGGTTGCATTGTTTCGATGCCTTACACAGACACAGAAATTCTTTACATTACTACTACTTTAAAAAGCCCTCATTAAAATGCTTATAATTCTTCAGAGTGGTCTTGCTAACACTCAGTAGGTAAAAAAACACTGAAAAACCAGTGGCTACCCCAGATTCTCACAGATCAGCGGCTGACACTGGAAACGTCCCACTCCACCTGATGTACACTAGATAGATGATAGGTGCAGAATATCAGGGTGGAAAGAATTTAGCTCCAGCTGCCTTTTGAAGGGTGCTTTCTCAGAAACTCTTGCTTCAGAACTATCTCAGTTCTCCTATTCGAGTTCCACTGAAGATGAGCCACTCTTTTATGAACCATAAATGTACTTTGCATCCTCCCTGAACATAAAAATTTCCCCTTGCTCTGCCCAGTTTTTCTATTTTCCCTGGCTTTAAATTCTAGTAGTTATAAAAACAGAAAATGTTACAGTTCAAGATGTATTTATTTTTTAAGGCTCTGTCCAAAGCCACTGGTTTGAAAGAGTTGTTGTTCTCCACTTTTTTGGTCAGACTCAAGAGGTTCTAACTGAAGAGGTTCAGGGAAGACAGGCTAACAGAGCTTTGATTTCATGGTGTTGAGTTTAATAATTAGACATAAGCAGAGAGGAAAGACATTTTTCTCCTATGTTCGTGCGTTAGCTGGCAAAGAACAATGACAGATGTTTTAATAGTTAATGAGAAAAATGGTAAATTGTCAACTTCAACCATGGTACTTTTTATGTAACACCAAGTACTTATTCAAAGGAAATTGTCCTATAGCCTTATGCAGAGCTTTTGTTCAACTGTAAAAATTGCAGTGTTATCATTGCCACATCTCAGGGGGAGAAGGGAAGTACTGTCCAAAAGGCAATAATATACAAATGCATCAAGGCAAAAGAAAAGAAATAATGAAATCTTTATTTTTGAATCCCAGGTGGATGGAGTCCGAGAGAGACTGTCAGAGCAACAGTACAACAGACTTGTGGACTACATCACAAAGACGTCTTGTCACCTGGCCCCTAGCTGCTCTTCCGCACAAACACCATGCCCTGTGGTACCTGTGGAGCCTCTCCCCTCCACTCTTAAAGCATACCACTACTTAGTGGATCCATACTTTGCTCAGGTCTTCATTAGTAAATTTACTATGGTAAAAAATAAAGCCCTGAGGAAAGGGTTCCCTTGAGTCCCCTCTGAGGTGTTCCTCTTCTAAAATTAATTCAGATTCTTACCTTTACCCTAAAAATACTTCAAAATGGAGTGAAAAAATGTCATTCCTTTTACATTTGGGGACAATGATGTCATCATATACACAAAATGCATTCTTTTTTGCACTATAATGCTGTTGACTAAAATTTTCACTATAAATTATCAGGACATTAACTCTGCTCTAATGCAAAATCGGTCAGGGCTTAGAATGGAAGAGCTAAAATTCAAAGGTCATTCCCAGTTGCATCTGTTTTGGGGCAGAGAAACCATCTCTCTGCCCAGTACCCCTGCCTGCAAAGGTGTTGGATTCTTAAGTTCTTAGGACACTATTGTTTTACTTGTTAAATTTGTTACTTAACTGCTGATGCTGTTCATTTAGTGAAAGCTGTTACGTACCCTCTAAAGTCTGCATTTTCCAAAGTTTACAAAACAAAAACACTGATGACTGTCCGTGTGCAGTCTGGAAAAAATAATACTCTGTTTTACTAGGCAAGGCAAGCTTAGAGTGAATCTTTTGTAACTACCAATGAAAAGAGCACCAGAGTGCTCAAGTGAGTTTCTTCAGCTCCATAAATAACACACACTCCCAGAAGTCCCTGTGGAGGGGGGTTAGCCATCATGCACTTGAGGGAGTTAGTAACCCTAGGGTTCACAGTGACGACAGTCCATCCACATGGCTTTGTTCAAGACACTAGGTTACCAGACATCTTAAATATTCAATAACTATAGTCTAATTACATCCAAACTTGGTCCTTGGTCCTGCAAGTTAGCCTCTCACAATTGTAGGTGACAAGAAAATGTTACTTAACACGCCCACTTCACTAGTCTGACTTAAGTCTCACATGTTGCTGGGCTTAAGAAGTCAGTTTCTGGAAAGCAAGAATGTTACGGACAGTTTGGGCTGAATATGAGAAGTGGTTCATTCATTTGTTGTGTAATAGTCACTTAGGAAAGTGACAGTTTTGTCAATCTCAAGAGTAGTAACTTTTTAAGAATGTAAATATGTATTAATTCTTGTATCTTTTACGGTAGTTTTGCAACCTGCTTCTAAGAATTGTTATATAAAATAATTTAAAATAAAAGGTTATCCCTGAATTACTGACTGCACATAAATGTCTAGTCTTACCAGGAACTTTTACCATGCAATTGTTCACTAATACCTGGGTTTAGTACAGTTCATTCACATCACTAAGACTCAAGAATTCTGCAGATAATGTAAAAAAATACAGTTTCTGGTATCTTGGTGAAGTGACAATTAGTGATTAAACTAGCTTTGGCTAAAATAAAACAACCTTTAAAGCTCTCTGTAGTTTATCACTTTGATCACAACAAAAACATAATGAAGGTGAAAAAGGTCCTAAGACTTCCTCAGAGAAAAGTTATACTATACTCTGCCAGCCATTAGCAAACTCAATTCCAGGTAAGTAGCTAAAAGGACTGCTTTTCTGGATTAGATACATATCCCGAATTTCATACGTACACTGTTAGCTCTTCAGCAAAGCAACACCAAGTCTTAAATTTCAATTAACTACTTCATCTGCCTAGTGTTAGCAGGGCTACCAAAGAATGGCAATGAAGACCAAAGGACAGATTTTACTGGAAGGGTCATCTGTGTCCCTTCTTCTTACACAAGGCTCAGGGCCCACAGTATAGTCGTCATGTAGACCTCTTAAATCCATGGCTCAGAACCAAGTAATCACACCTAGTAGTACCTGAGTGAAAAGGACAAAATGCCAGGGCGCTCAAAGATGTACTGTAACAATGAAATTTTTAAATCTCTGAAATCAAATTCTCTTCATAAAGGTACATACACACAGTTAAAATCCCTAACCAGTTCTAATGCTTTTAAATGCCCTGAGTTATCAGTAATGGTAATTAATTGAGTAAAGACTTATACTGTCCAAAGTATCGTTTATTTACCAACGAGAAATTATTCCTTAGCCCACATAGTCATGGTTCAGGAACACAGGTCAGTGACAACTTTCATGGAACTCAATCCAAAGAAATTCTGTGGAGAGAAGCACAATGGCTAACTTAGTGACAAACATTCTCTCAATACCTTTACTATCTCTGAGATCACCTGCAGTCTATTCCTACCCAGTGGACCCCAAACATGAATCATTCACCCTCAGCCCCAGCTCAGGCTGCTGGACTTCAGGCTCATTCTCCTCTAACTTCTTGATCACTCCAATCAGCCTCCTCTCTGCTTTGGGCACACCACACCTTACTCTCATTTCCCTGCTTTCATTTAACAAATTCTGCTTTTTCATCACCTCTCAAGTCCACCCTCCTCCATTCCCTCTCATACCCTAGACTGTTCCCAACATTAGTCAAAAAAAGAAGCCCATCTGTTTCAAACAGTATGTCTGTTCCTGTCTCCAAATCAATTTTTTTTTAGTCTGCTTTTAAATAATCAAATTCTTATGAATAAAAAAAAAGTAACTAACATAAAGTCAGCCTCCAAACATCTTTTGATTGTGAAATGCACACCCACCATAGAAAATTTAAAAATTTCAAAGTTACATGAAAACAGCGGTGTTATGATTCCAAATACAATCTTTAAAATATTTTCTTGGGTTCCCTTCAGTCTTTTTTCTGTACAATTTTTTATATAACATAGATCACTATAAAGGGTCTATAAAACACGGTATTCTGAATTTTCTATTATGTCAAAATTTATTAATGTTACTTTGTGATCATTTCTCATGGGCATAACAGTCCATGGTATGAAAAAAATCATAATTTCCTCTTTTCCAACCACTGAAAATAAACATTTCTATTTTTCTCTATTATAAATAACACATGTATGCATCTATCTGCATTTCAGATATTTCCTTAAGATAACCAACTAGAAATGGAATGCTGTGGAATCAAATCTTTTATTAGGCAAAACTCAGTCAAAATTACTCTGGAATCTCTTAAAAAACTGATCTAAGTCCAGGCAGCAGGTCTCCTTCTGACCCTAGGTGTCGGGAAAATAAGTGAATTAGGTTGAAATGCTAACATCTGCCTGAAAAAATAGCAGATCCATATTCCCATGTTGTATCAAACTCACTTACAGGGCTGAGTGGTAGACAGAATCTTTATTCAAATTGTTCTTTCATTTTTGGTTGATCTTGTCTAAAGTTAAATACCTGCACAATACGATTCCAAAGTATGAATAGTTTCATAAGGTACTTGACACATGCTTTCAAATAAATTTGATGAATTCCTTTTCATCAGCACAAGTCAGTCCTTTTCAAAGCACAGTACATTCTGAAAGTGTGATTTTCCTAATGTCAGCCTAGCAGTTAGTAACAGCATAATTTGAAAAAAGATTCTGAACATAAAAAAGTACAAATAAAATAATATTACCTTTACATTCCAAAATCATTTTGCACTCTGAAAGATACCAGCTTTCCTCATCTCCTCAAAATCCTTCATGGAATCATAATTTCTATAAAAATCTGCATATGCCTTCTTTCTTGGTTCAGCTACTGCAAACTAAAAAGTAACAGTTAGGATTTTTTTTTTCAATTATTAGAAATTTAATACTTAAAAAAAAGGTTAACTCCTAGTATGTTTGAGTTCACCTTTAATTTGAACCCTATACTTTTAAGACAAGGAGTGGAGGAGGTAACACAGATGCAAGGAAAGAAGAGAAAGCAGCTGTAGAGAAACTACACAAGAGGGGCCTCCTTGCCCAGGGGCAGATTATGCCTTTCACTGAGCAGTGCATGTCTGTTGGGGGTGGGGGGAGGCATGGCAAGGCCAACCGGCAAGAGCCAGAGAAAGACACCCAAAAGGCTAAAGGTGCTGCCAGGGGGAAGACTGCAAGGTTCCTTCCAGCAAAGCTTAAAGAGCCTGATACCAAAACATGCTAAAATATATTGGTTCGATTTAAGCCACAAAATGAATTTCAAAGGATTCTGAGTAACCATCTGCCTCTAAAAGGCACAGAACAGTTTCTATCTGGCAAGAACAGTTCTGGATGATTTACACTTCATAATTTAAGCCCGAAGAGTAGGCACTGACCTGTTTTTACAAATGAGGAAATGGATTCAAAGTTTAAGTGATTTGATCAAGATCCATAAAGAAGCATTAGATGGCAGATGACCAGACTAGGATTCAAACCCAGGTCTGCCATATGGCAGTTTTTATTCTCCAAAATACACTGCATAGTGGATTTTAATGTGTGGTTTATAATCCAAATTCAAATGCCATAATGCATATATATACACCAGTAAAAATTCAAGTGCCACCTACATCAGTGAAGGTACTGCTGAAATACACGGAACTATACTACCTGACGGAGTAACACAGTAAGAAGCCCCTTCCCTGGTCAGACTTACTGTTCTACCTTCTATTCGAATTCCCAACTTCTTCTAGTAACAGACAAAGGGGCAGGAGCCCCAGTGCCATACTCTGGACTGAGGTCTGCTGGGGTCCATCACCACACAAGACAACTATTAACATTTTGTTAGAACACAACATATTTTTCATTTGAAAAACACAGAACACCAAGGCAGAGAAAGTAATAGGCTTAGTAAGTGAACCTAAGAAATAAAAGCAAAGTGATTTTATAACCCCACATAAATTATTTTGTTGTCTGTTTCACTTTAAATGGAAGGGAGATTTTTTAAATCTGAAAAATCCACTTTGGCAAGAAAGGTATATAAGTTATAAACTTAGGGCCACCAGATCATGAGTAACTTGAAGCCATAAAATACCTGAAGCCTTATAAGGATAAACCACTACCTGAAGATTTACAACAACCCTAATTCATATGATAATTAAGGACTTCTTGTGGCACAAATGGTTAAGTGCTCAACTACAGCCAAAAGGTTGATGGTTTTAACCCACACAGAGGCGCCTCAAAAGACAGGCCTGGCAATCTGCTTCCAAAATGTCACAGCCTTGAATACCCTATGGAGCAGTTCTACTCCGCACACATGGGGTTGCCATGAGTGGGAATCGACTCAATAGCAACTAACAACAGTAACCAGTGAACCTGAGTGTGGTGCCGTAGATCGCTTATGTGTGGCATTTCTACCCATGGTCTTGTAACTTCCACCCAAGTGGTTGGGTAATTGTGGCCCACCTAGGGGATTGGTTATTTTGCCATCCTGCTAGGCTTGAGGTGAGCAATTCCAGAGTCAGGAAAGAGAAGAGCCCACCGCCACCAAGGAAGAACAGTCAGGAGCCAGCATGTCTTCTGGACCTGGGGCCCCTGTGCTGAGAAGCTCCTGGAAGCAGGAGTCCGAAAGAGTGAGTGAACTGTAACCCTGAAGACTGTGATAAGTGGTGGCAGGAGAGATCCAGCAGCAGGAGACGGCAAGATGGGCTTCCTGGCCCATGGTGAAAGAAAGTCGAGTGCCTCTGAGCAGAGGCCTAGGACTAGGGAGAGGTGTGCCTGCGAGGCTGGCTGGGAACTTTCCTTCCAATCAAATCCAAACAGCTAACTAAACAAAATCACTCTGACTCACTTACCAAGCATTTTTTGATTCTCCATCATAAACAGACTGACCGTTTGTCTGGCAAGGTACCACCCTCCTAGTCTAACAGAAGAGACAAACTCGGATGCAATATTATGTGCTCAATGCTATAAAGCAGTCTGGTACAAAGTGCCTGAGAACCCAAGAGTGCAACCAACCCATCTGGGGAATGGGCTAGTCTCCACAGAGAAAACGTGAACAGGCCTTGAGAATGAACTAGAATTTGCCAGACACTGAGGTGGAAAATAATCCTGGTAGGGAAAACTGCATGTGCATAAGAATGGACGAAAAGTAGAACTGGGTAATAGTGAGTAGTTCTGAACGACTGGAAAGTTGGGTGTATTGGGAATGATGGAGAAATGACACTGGCAAGGTGGAGAAGGCATATCAGATTAGAAACAAAACTAGTTTGAGCACTGGTATCTTTCGGAAATCACTCATAACTCACTGGTAGGCCATGAAACCAATTTAGTGGGCTGCAGCCAGCACTTAAAAAAAGAGAAAAAAAAGTTTGTTATATGTACATATATACTTATAAACTCTCTAAAACCAGAAAACCAAACTCACTGCCATCAAGTCAACTTGGACTCACAGTGACCCTATATGACAGAGTAGAACTGCTTCATAGGGTTTCCAAGGCTGCAATCTTTAAAGAAGATTGCCACATCTTTCTCCCACAGAGCAGCTGGTGGGCTTGAACCACCGACCTTTCAGTTAGCAGACCTTTTGGTGAGCAGCCGAGCTCTTAACCACTGTGCCACCAGGGCTCTTTATAAACTCTCTAGACACAGTCATATGTACATGTTAACTAAATCACAATACAAAATGTTATATTTTACTGCAGCTCAAAAGTTTGAAAGCCACTGCACACTGGGGAGACCAAGGATATGAATAGATCTATAGTAGGGATATCAGTTAGAAGTGGCAAGAATCCACACAAGAAGTCATAAAGGCTTGAACAAGGACAGTGACAATGAGGATGGAATCAAGAAATGAGTTGATCCTATTTTTCTCTCCTCACCTCCACTACACTTACTCATCCACCCATTCCTTCATTCCACAAACATTTATTTCATGCCCACTTGGCCCTGGGTGGTGCAGTTAAGTGTTCAACTACTAGCTGAAAGGCTGGCAGTTCAAACTCACCCCAGAGGGACCTCAGAAGACAGGCCTGAGGCTCTGCTTCCGAAAGGTCACAGCCTTGAAAACCCTATGGAGCAGCTCTACTCTGCACACAAGGGGTCGCCATGAGTCGGAATCGACCCGACAGCAACTAACATGTGCCAAGCAGCAGGAACCTCAAGGCCTCACACCAAGCAAAGGGTTTACTCTTTGTGCTTGTCTCTTCAAAGGGTCCTAAAGCATGGGCCCAGTTTGGTGCTTTTGCTCAGAATGTTCCCCCTCCTCTTTGCTCTCCAACTTCTCCCTAACTTTCAAGGCTCAAATCCCACCTCCTTTACCAAAGAGCTATGACTCACACCGATCTTCCTTCTGCCCAAAAATGCCCCCTCCCAAATGTGTTTTTCATTTTTATTTTGCAATATTCTGTAACTTTGTCACCTCCCCAACTCCACTGCAAGTTCTTTAAGGACAGACATTTAGTCATATAACTTTTGTATCCTCCAAAGCACCTGGAACTTTTTAGTACCTAACACTGTACTGAATTTTAGACACTGCCTCTTATTCAACAGATCCTTTCAAGCACCTATTTGTATATCCAGTACTAAGTTAAGACAATGGAGTGCCACAATGAACAAGAAAGACATGGCACCTGCTGTAATGAGGCTCACCATCTAGTAAAAAAATACAAATACTAAACAAAAAGTTTCTAAGTATGTAGTTACAGAAGCAAAGCTCTGAATTCTCTCATGGGCCACTGCAATGACATGGTCATAAACATGTATTATCATAAACATTTTTACAGAAAAGTTGCAATATAATATGCACCCTTTGATAAGAACAAAGGGCACAATATCAAAATACACAGACGGCACAACAGTAAAATGTAATTCTGTGACAACAATTCAAGGTGCCACATAGAACTACTGACTTCCGCAACCGTCCACTTACTTAGCTTCCTATAAAGATGGAGGAAGAGCTATCTGGGGGAATTATGAGGTACCTTCCTGTGAGAAACTCTTTTAATTCTCCTGGAATCCAGATTTCTGGCTTTCATGAAGTTTGGGGGTAACCCACCCAAGGCCATTGCCCTTAGTTGTCCTTTGAACCTTGAAGAAAATGGTCTTCTAAAAAGTCACCTTTAAGTCAAACAATCGTCCAGACAAACTAGTAAAAATCGGTTTGCCTTAGGCTGTGGGCTCTTTTGAAGAATTATGTAGGTGTAGCCAGTTTCCAGAGCCCTGGTAAAAACAGTGGTTAAGAGCTCAGCTGCTAACCAAAAGGTCAGCAATTTGAATCCACCAGCCGCTCCCTGAAAACGCTATGGGGCAGTTCTACTGTGTCCCATAGGATCACTATAAGTTGGAACCACCTTGATGGCAAGAAGTGAGGCAGTTTCCAGGAACAGAAACTCCAAGGTCAGACTAGAAGCTGTGTTTTAGGGTAAACTGTTGTAACAGGCAGTCCCTGGGTTCCGAATGAGATCCATTCCTAAAGTGTACCTTTAAATCAAATTTCTAGGTAAGTCAGAACAGGTGCACATGGTTCTTATTTAGCCTTACTTTAGTGCAAGAAAAGGCTCTAAGCCTTTTCAATGATTTAAAGCTGCATGTGCAGCAAAGTGAAGGTGATTATAATGAAGAATTTGTTGCTGTGTAGGGGTTAGTTCAATCATTCCAAAGTGAGGGCAAATTTACTTAACATTAAAGGGCAAGTTCAGCTGTCCATAAGTCTGATGTTTGTAACCCAGGGACCTTCTGTATATAAACACTGCTCTGGCCCTGTTTCCATGGCAATGCTGAAAGATACAGTTTAAGAATTTTGGAAGTTTTTCATCCTGGGAACATTTTTGACTTCCTAATTGAAATGTTACCCTGATTTGCAAATTGTAAATTAAATAAAGGTCTGTCAACTTCTACTACTGGCTTAATATTTTTGTTTTAATACCTGTCACAGTGACAGGAGGGGAAGAGGGAGAGAACATGTTAAAAAAGGAGTTTCTTTAAAAGACTCTGAACTACTTATAAAAATAAATTTTAAAATAAAAAACACACATACTTTATGACCTTAAGCACAAAATAAAAAACATACACACATACCTTATAGAAAGTTGCAACCCCCAGGGACATAATGAACGCTCCAATAATATGAAATCGCAGTCGCTTGGCCAGAAGGCCTCGCATCTGAGGTTTTGCCAAAACACTGGAAGACATGGTGGTTCTTCTCCCTGATAGGTAAAATAATAATAAAAGAAAATCCTTAGGACAGTAAAATAAGGAATTCTTATGCATAATACATTTTAGTATCTGAGAGGCACAAGCAGTGGACTGACGACTCCTACAAAACTGAGGGCATTTAATGGCTTCATCGGTTCCATCTTTTTTTCTCTCATATACTAAACAATTATTACCCAAAGTATCTGAGATAACAGGGGCACAACACTAGTGAGCAAAAACTACAAACAAGAATCAATCCCAACCACAAAAATGACAAGTGATGTTTCCATACTGGTAATTCTAAGCGCAAACGCTTACTACCAACTCATTAAATCTTCAAGACAACTATGTGAAGTAGTTACTGTTAATATCCCCATTTTACTGATGAAAAAGGGGGGCACACGTGGCTTACGTAACGTTTCCAAAGTCACTTTTCCAAGGTCACACTGTAAGAGCTCTGATGGGAACCCAGGCAACTCGGCCTCGAAATCCCAAGCTCGTAACCGCTACACTGCAGCAAGGCCTCAAGCCCGGGTGCTGAAGGGCGCCGCGCGGGCCGCTCCCTGCAGACCTCCCTCCCCTACGATGACCCTCCCCAACCTTTCTAACTCCAGTTACAAACGCCACCACAGCGAAGACCAACACCGCTTTACCTACGCTGTCTCTTACGCCTCGTGACCTGCTAAGGAAGAAACTACCACCCCTTTTTACGGGTGAAAACACTGGGGTCAGAAGGTTAAGTGACCTAGCCAAGGTCACACTGACTCGGAAAGACGAAGCCCGGATCCGGACGCCGCCCTCCTCAGGCCGCGGGAGGCGCGCGCAAGGGTCTCCACGGGCGAGGTCCACGGCACCCCGACGGACACAGGCGGAATCACCACTCAACCTCAAGAAAAGCAGACGGCTGGGGCGGGGGAGGCGGCAGTTCTCGGAATCAGAACGTAGAGGAAACGCTAAAGCTAGCAGAACTCACCACAACACCAACGTCCTTCTGGACTGATGGAGAACAGGGCGGGTCATCAGCAAAGCGCAGGCGCAAAAAAAGGGGGGGGGGAGGACGCGGAGACGGTGGCCGAAGAAGTTCAAAAGACCTTTGACGCAGTCACCCGCGGCTTACAGGTGGAGTTCCCTTGACTCTCCTTTGTGTCGCTTGGAGAAAAAACTTGACTTCCTGAGCCGATTTCCTTACTAAATCGGAGATATTAATAGTACTTATACACCAAGTGCTTATGAAGTTATTAGGATATTCTAAGATATTTAGTATGTAATTTTTTTTTTTTAAATGTATGCTACAAATTATCCTGGGTGCAGGATTTCCAGAACTGTCTGCACAAAGCAATACTTGACACTATAACTACCTTTGCGCTTGTAACCGTTTAGTTTGGGTAAAGAGCAAATAAGAGCCAGCTGCAGACCTCTAGCACATAGCAGGTACTCAATCCAGGAGCTTAGAGCCCCGCAATTAATACTAATTCCGTAAGATGGGAGCTACCACAGAAATGTGGCCCAGCTACTGCAGAAGCAACTACCTGCCTGGCAGAGCAGAGGAAATTTTGATGGAAGAGAGGATATTTGTGTGCGGTTTTGAATAAAGGGTATATATTTTAAAACACTGAAGGCAGGCAATGTGGAGTTCATGGAAAGTGATGTACAAGGGTAAGGCTCCTATGCCTTAGAAGTGCTGGGCTTGATTTTTTTTTGACATAACCAGGATTTTCACAGCATTATTTAAGTCAACTCAGTAAGACTGTGGAAGAGCCACTGAGGGACACAAAAGATGCAAGATTTAACATATATTGATTGAGCACCTGCTATGTACCAGGCTCTGTGACACAGTGAGATCGATCCATTGTGGGTTCAAGAAGGTGCATTCTCGTCAGGGATTCTTTGTCCTCAACTTGCTAGCAGGCACTAGGGGAGTGATGCCTTTCAGCCACACAGAAAAGTGCTAATTGAGAGCCAGAAGGAGGGCCTCCAAGAATGCGTTTTGACCTCAGCAGCATGTTTTTTCGGGCTTCTTATTAAGGGTTTGTTGTTGTTGTTAGGTGCCGTCAAGTCGATTCTGACGCATAGCAACCCTATGTACAACACAATGAAATACTGCCCAGTCCTGCGCCATCCTTACAATCATTGCTATGTTTGAGCCCACTGTTGCAACCATAGTGTCACTTCATCTCCTTGAGGGTCTTCCTCTTTTTCCCTGACCTTCTGCTTCATCCAAGCATAATGTCCTTCTCCAGGGACTTAAAAAAAAACAAAAAACAAACTCATTGCCATCAAGATAGTTCTGATTTATGTCAAAAGTACTTGAAACGGAAGTCTCGCCATCTTTGCTTCTAAGGAGCATTCTGGCTGTACTTCCTCCAAGACAGGTTTGTTTTTCTTGCAGTCCATGGTTGTCTTAGTCATCTAGAGCTGCTATAACATAAATACCACAAGTGGATGGTTTTAACAAAGAGAAGTTTATTTCCTCCCAGTTAAAGTAGGCTAAAAGTCCAAATTCAGGGTGTTAGCTCCAGGGAAAGGCTTATCTCTCTCTCAGCCTTCTCATCAGTGTTCCCCCGGACTAGGAGCTTCTCGGCGCAGGGACCCTGGTCCAAAGGACACGCTCTGCTCCTGGCACTGCTTTCTTGATGATATGAGGTCCCCCTGTCTCTCTGCTCACTTCTGTCTTTTATATCTCAAGAGATTGCCTCAGGACACAATCCAGTCTTGTAGATCCAGTCTTGCCTTACTAACACAACTGCCACCTAACCTCCCTCATTAACATCATAGAGGCAGGATTTACAACAAATAGGAAAATCACACAGTACCAGGAATCATGGCCTAGCCAAACTGATACACACATTTTTTAGGGGGCCATAATTCAAACCATGACAATGGTATATTCAATATTCTTCGCCAGCACTGTAATTCAAAGGCATCACTTCTTCGGTCTTCCTTATTCACTGTCCAGCTTTCGAATGCATATAAGGTGATTGAAAACACCACAGCTTGGGTCAGGTGCACCTTAGTCCTCAAAGTGATACCTTTGCTTTTGAACACTTTAAAGAGGTCTTTTGCAGCAGATTTGCCCAATGCAATTTTCAGAAGAAGATTGCTAGCCTTTCTTCCTAATCTGTCTTAGTCTGGAAGCTCCACTGAATCCTGTCCATCATGGGTGACCCCTGCTGGTATTTGAAATACCTGTGGCATAACTTCCAGCATCATGTTGTTGTTGTTAGGTGCCTTCGAGTCAGTTCCAACTCATAGTGATCCCACGTGCAACAGAACGAAACACTGCCTGGTCCTGCACCATCCTCACAATCATTGTTACGCTTGAGTCCGTTGTTGCAGCCTCTAGCATCATAGCAACATATAAATCACCACAGTACAACAAACTGGCAGATGAGTGGTGGGGGCTGGTAAAATGATGCTCTGGTTTCTTCTCAATGACTCAGTGACTTTGTTGTTGACTAAGCACATGTGGTAAGTGATCATCTGATAATGACCTGCTGCTCTGAGAGACCATGTTCACAGTTGCAGGTGATTTCGAGGCTTGTTGCCTCTGCATCCTCCCAGCAAGGCAGTCTCTACTGGAGAGATCTCTCCATCACTGATGCTGTCTGGTGTGAAATGGTTTTAGGAGGAAACTGGTTGAGTGTTCTAAGCCTGACAACTGCAGCACTGTCCCATGTCCAAAGGGAGGTCACTGCAGTTTATGCCAAACAATGGGGGCGGTCCGGGAGAAATCTAGCTCTTTTCTCAAAGGTGGTCCCACACTTCATGCTAAGTAATAAAGACATGGTGAAAGTTCCAAATAAATTCTTAAGTCAGCTGTACTGTGAAGGAGAATCTACATTTAAAATCTTATGTGTTAGAATGGTGCTGTTCAATAAAAATATCATGCTAGCCACATGAGTAATTTTAAATTTTCTAGTAGCCACATTAAAAAAGTAAAAAGAAACAAGTGAGTTAATTTTCATATTAAATTAACCCAATATAGCCAAAATATTATCATTTCAACATGTAATCAATAAAAATAATTATTTATGAGATGTTTTATATTCTTTTTTCACACTAAGTCTTGATTGAGAGAGTACCTTGAGACTCTAGCTCCATTCCAGGCCCAGGATAAGCTTTTTATAAGAACAAAATGAAAGTGTGCAGTCCAGCCCTTAGAGGTTAGAGGCACCCCTGGGCCCAGCCCTGACCTCCAGAGATGCTGTTCAGGACCCTGAGTTTTATCATAGAATCCGCCTGTTGCACCAGTGTTCTGCAGATGCTTGCCAAAAGGAACTCTGGAGGTTCAAGCCCCCTCAGGTGTAGAATGTCTTAGTTATCTAGTGCTGCTATAACAAAAATATGACAAGTAGATGGCTTTAACAAACAAATTTATTCTCTCACAGTTAAGGAGGCTAGAGTGTGAATTTAGGTGTTGGCTCTAAGGGAAGGCTTTCTCCATCAGCTTGGAGGAAGGTCCTTCTCTCTTCTGAGATTTTGCTCCTGGACAATCTTCACGTGGCTTGGCATCTATCTTACCCCATCTGTCCTTGCTGGTGTGCTTGTTCAATCTCTTTTATATCTCAAAACGTAACACAACAAAGACAACCCATTCCCAAATGGGATTATAACCACAGGCATAGAGGTTAGGATTTACAACACATATTTTTGGGGGACACAATTCAATCCATAACAGTGCCCAAGGTTTCAGCTCCCCAGACTTCTTAGGCTGAAGGGAAACTTTATTCTTAGGGACCCTGGACCCCTCTAAAGGTTGTCTGTTGATCAGGGGCAATGTTTTCTGGCCACTCCAAGTGCTGAGTTGTGGCCTCACTACAGTTCTTAAGCCCTGAACATAATCACATATGTGTTTTCATTCTGTCCTCTCAACAATCCCATGAGATGAGCCGGGATTCCTGTTTTTTAGATAAAGAGACTGAGTGTCACAGAGTTAGAAAATGGAGACCTGGGACTAGAATCTAGAATACACACACACACACACACACACACACACACACACACACACACACACACACACTGTGGAGAGCACCTCCAGAGAAACACATCCACCTCAGTGGACATCACTCATTAATACCTATGATGATTCATTGAGCACTTACTGTGTACTCTGTGTTGTTGTCCCTAATTGGCAAGAGAATAGTTCCAAGCAGCCATTGAGGGCATTCCCCAAGTCAGCAGCTTTTTCTAACCTTCTGTTTCTCTTTAGTTGGGTAGCTATATCCTCCTAGGTCCTACTTAGAGCACCTAAGAGGTTATTCACTCAGACTAATAGTGGTGAGGTCTCTGCAAAAACTAAGTACCAAATATTGGCACTCCTCTGGCTATGTCAGAGCCAGCTGTAATTAAAAACAATTTTCCCAGAACCAGGTTGACATCAATCACAGAGGCTGTAAACAGAGATGCCCTGGCCTGATGAAAGACTTTATGAAATGAAGTTGTTAAATGAAAGAGTCACGTTAAACTCAGCTGCATTAAGAATACAGACAGAGCAAAAACATCAAAGTTTACTAGATGGAAAAAAAATAAAGGAGAGGGAAAAACACCACATTTTTAACTTCTAAGAGATACAACAAAGCCAAAAGACATAAATTATTATCTAAGAAAGGACACTTGATAATGACTTTTTAATTGATTTGAAACAGAGGATCTCTTAGTAGTTACTTTGGTATCCCACTTTGAACTTGCACTTATTTTAATTTATGGACGTGATGAACTAATTGAATCCAATAAACATGGATATCTTTAGCTTCCAGATGCTCCTCTGGGCAGACAGTCATTGTGTGCTGGCAACACACAGCAGTCAGAGGATGATGGCACAGTCACCTCAACACTACGCCACGTGTTTAACATCTAGAGTACCAAACAAACCTTTGAAACAGCCGTCTCACCAGTTACTACCCGAAAAATGGGTAGATCTGGCCCTTTTTGTATACCACCCCTGACTCATTCCTGGGCTCTCACCTTTATCTTTAGACTTCTCTGGGTTACAAAAAGGCTGAACTGAAAATGTACTTAATATTCAAATTATAGCATATAAAAGATGAACAAACCTATATATAATGCTTTAAATTTCATTTTAAATAATAAGCTAAGCCAAATCCTCTCAAAATAGTCCAAAAAGTGTTAACTGAGTGCCTACTACGTTCCTTGACCTGTGCCAGCCGTTATGGGACATGCTAAGGAACTGTAAAATCCAGCCCCTGTTCTCAAGTACTGGTAATTTCTTTAAGGAAAGAGGCATGAAATCCAACTCAAGAGACTAGAGCTCAGGACCAGAATGAGGTGGAAATAGTTAACACAGAAGAAGGTTCAGAAGATAAGAGATCAGTGTGAGATTCATTTATTCATTCAACAAATATTTACCAAACATTACTGCATGCCAAGCACTGTTCTACACACTAGAGACATGGTGTGAAGAAGACAAAGTTCTTGGTCTCATGGAGTTTACATTCTCACATGAGACACAGATAGCACACAGGTAAACAAATACATGCTATAACTTCTGATGGTTGTAAATAAAATGAAGCAGAGAGGGGATAGGGCTACCCTGTTCGGTGGGGACCAGAAAAGTCCTCTCCAAGGAGGTGGCCTATGAGCAGCTTCCCTATTGATACGAGCAAGTGTGAGCCCTGTGGAGATTTGGGAGAAGAGTGTTCCACACAAAGGGAACAGCAAGTGAAGTCAGATGAGGTTGTTCCAGAAACAGTGAAAAGGCTCATGGGACTGGAGCTGAGTAAGCATGAGAGAGACAGGTCAGACTCGGCCCAGAAGACTTCACTAGGGAAGGAAGATTTGAAATGGGAATGATTTGTCAGACTGAACAGATGGAGAGGGCATCCCAGATGATCAGTTACGTTTCCACCACCTGGTGGCATGAAAGTGTGCAAAAAAATTTGGATTGAATTTGAGAAAAGAGAACTACAGAGGACAGTGGTGGTTCAGTGGTAGAATTCCACCTTCCATGCGGGAGACCAAGGTTTGATTCCTGGCCAATGCACCTCACACACAGCCACCACCCGTCTGTCAGTGGAGGCTTGTGTGCTGGTATAATGCTTAATAAGTTTCAATAGAACTTCCAGACTAAGATGGACTACAAAAAAAGGCCTGGTGATCTATTTCCCAAAATTCAATGAAAATGGATCACAACTGTCTGAGGTCTGATCCCTAACTGATCATGGGCATGGTGCAGGTCGGAGGAGTGTCTTGTTTCATTATGAATGAGGTCACCCTGAGTCAGGGGCCATCTTGATGGCAGCTAATGACAACAAAAGAGAATTAGAGAGTGGCATCTCCTCCATGACCGTAGGACTTATGTTTGAGGACTCAGATTAACACTCCCTACAAAGCAATCTATCATTTTACCGCCTTATGGACTCTTTTGGGCTTTAATTACTTGTTAATTTTTTTAAACCTTTTTTAAAAATTAGTGATGGTAAAGGGAACAAACTGTGAGTGAGCAATCCTGTGTTCTCACCACCACTGTTAGCAGAGGTCTTGCTTCTTTGAACAACTTTAAAATCCCTTTGAAAGCCTCTAAATCCAACTACAGATTTACAGGAATTATAAGGGACAGGGTAACATGCTAAAGAACACCATGGAGCTGCAATCAGCATAATCCAGACTATGGGAAACTCTACAGGACAATCTGGTTTCTTAAAAAAAAAAGAAAGAAAAGGGAGTGAGTGATAAATGGAGTAAAAATCTATGGATTAAAAGGAACTTCAGGAACATGTCAACCAACCACAAGTGTGTGGAACTTACTTGGATCTTGATTCAAACAAACAATCTGTAGAAAGGAACTCCCATGTACGCATGATCCAGTTTTAACAGTGACCAGTGGTAGGTCATCTCTACCAGGGCCTGGTAAATCATGGGGCATGGGCCAAGTCCAGCCCACAGCCTGATTTTGTAAAGACAGTTGTAAAAGAAGTCACATTCATTTGTTTATATATTGTCTATGTCTGCTTTCACACTACAACAGCAGAGTTGACTAGTAGTGACAGAGACTTCTAATTTATTGAGGTGAAATTCACATAACATAAATTAACCATTTTACAGTGAAAATTCAGTGACATTTAATACACAAAAATATTGTGCAACCACAAACTGTATCTTATTTCAAAGCATTCCCATCACTACAAAATAAAACCCTATACTTGTTAAGCAGTTTCTCTCATTTCTCACTCCCCCTAGCTCCTGGCAACCATCAATCCACATTCTATCTCTGTGGATTTACTTACTCTGGATATATATATTTTTTTTTTTTCTACTTCTCCATCCTTCTTTTTTTCTTATCCCCCTTAATTTTATTGTGCCTTAGGTGAAAGTTTACAGCACAAATTAGTTTCTGATTCAAAAATTTATACACAAATTGTTTTGTGACATTGGTTACAATCCCCTCAGTGTGTCAGCACTCTCCCCCTTTCTATCCCGAGTTCCTCATGTCCATTCGTCCAGTTTTCCTGTCCCTTCCTGCCTTCTCATCTTTCCTTTTGGGCAGGTGTTGTCCACTTGGTCTTATATAATTAATTGAACCAAGAAGCACATTCCTCACTTGTGTTATTGTTTGTTTTATAGGCCTGTCTAATCTCTGCCTGAAAGATGGACTTTGGGGGTGGCTTCAGTTCCAAGTTAGTGGGGTGTCCAAGGGCCATAGTCTCGGGGGTTCCTCCAGTCTCTGTCAGACCAGTAAGTCTGGTCTTCTTTTTTTTTTTTTTTTTGTGAATTTGAATTATGTTCTACGCTTTTCTCCCACTCTGTCTGGGACCCTCTAGTGATCCCTGTCAGAGAGGTTGGTCACGGTAGCCAGGCACCATGTAGTTCTTCTGGGCTCAGACTGGTGGAGGCTGTGGTTCAAGTGGTCCTTTAGTTCTTCAGACTAATATTTTCCTTGTGTCTTTGGTTTTCTTCATTCTCCTTTGCTCTGGACAGGATGGGACCAATAGGTGTACCTTAGATGGCCATTCACAAGCTTTTAAGACCCCTGATGCTACTCACCAAAGTAGGATGTAGAACATTTTCCTTACCAACTATGTTATGCCAACTGACCCAGATGTCCCCCAAGGCCATGGTCCCCAGCCCTCAGCCCCAGTAACTGGGTCCCTCACGTTTGGATGTGTCTAAGAAGCTTCTTCGACTTTGCCTTGCTCAAGTTCTGCTGACTTCCCCTATATCGTGTGTTGTCTTTCCCTTCACCAAAGTTAACTGTTGTTTACTATCTAGTTAGTGATTTTCCTTCCTCACCCCTCCCCTCCCTTGCAACCATCAAAGATTGTTATTTTCTGTGTGTAAACCTTGAGTTTTTATAATAGGGGTCTCACACAATGTTTGTCCTTTTGTGATTGACTTATTTCACTTAGCATAATGCCCTCCAGATTCATCCATGTTGTGAGATGTTTCATGGATTCATCATTGTTCTTTTCTGCTGCATAATATTCCATGGTGTGTATGTACCATAATTTTTTATCCATTCATCTGCTGATGAGCACTTAGGTTGTTTCCATCTTTTTGCTATTGTGAATAATGCTGCAACGAACATGGGTTTGCATATGTCTATTTGTGGAATGGCTCTTACTTCTCTAGGATGTATTCCTAGGAGTGGGGTTGCTGGATCATATGGTTTATTTCTATCTCTAGTTTTTTAAGGAAGTGCTATATCATTTTCCATAGTGGTTGTACCATATTACATTCCCACCAGCAGTGCATAAGAGTTCCAATCTCCCCACAACCTCTCCAACATTTTGTTATTTTCTGTTTTTTTGATTAGTTCCAGTAATGTTGGGGTGAGATAGTATCTCACTGTAGTTTCGATTTGCATATCTTTGATGGCTAATGATCACGAGCATTTCCTCATGTGTCTGTTAAAAAAAACAAAAAAACAAAAAAACACCTGTTGCCATTGAGTTGATTCCAACTCATGGCAACTCTATAGGACAGAGGAGAACTGCCCCACAGGGTTTCCAAAGAGTGGCTGGTAGATTCAAACTGCCTACCTTTTGGTTAGCAGCCTGAGCTCTTAACCACTGCGCCACCAGGGCTCTTACGTGTCTGTTAGCCACCTGAACATCATCTTTGGTGACATGTCTGTCCATATATTTTGCCCATTTCTAATTGGATTTTTTGTCTTTTTGTTGTAGAGATGTTGGATTTTCCTACAGATTTTAGAAATCAGACCATTGTTGGATATGTTATAGCCAAAAACTTTTTCCCAATCTGTAGGTTCCTTTTTCACTCTTTTGGTGAAGTCTTTTGATGAGCATATTTAATTTTTTAGGAGCTCCTAGTTATCTAGTTTATCTTCTGGTGTTTATGCATTGTTAGTTATGGTTTGTATTGTATTTATGCCATGTATTATGGCCCCTAGCATCAACCTATTTTTTTGATATTTCATATAAATGGAATCATACAATATATGGCCTTTTGTGCCTGTCTTCTTTCATTCAGAATGTTTGTGTGTGGATGTGCGTGTGTTTCTTTAAATTCTTTTTAAATTGTACTTTAGATGAAAGTTTACAGAACCAGCTTCTCATTAAACAATTTAATACACATATTGTTTTTTGACATTGGCTACCAACCCCACGACGTGTCAACACTCTCCCCTTCTCGACCTTAGGTTCCCCATTACCAGCTTTCCTGTCCCCTCCTGCCTTCTAGTCCTCGCCCTTGGGTTGGTGTGCCCTTTAGTCTTGTTTTATGTGCCTGTCTAATCTTTGGCTGAAGGGTGAACCTCAGGAGTAACTTCATTACTAAATTAAAGGGTGTCTGGGGACCATACTTTCAGGGTTTCTCCAGTCTCTGTCAGGCCAGTAAGACTGGTCTTTTTTGTATTATTATCGTACTTTAGATGAAGGTTTACAGAACAAACTAGCTTCTCACTAAACAGTGTCATGGATTAAATTGTGTCCCCCAAAAAATATGTGTATCAATTTGGCTAGGCCATGATTCCCAGTGTTGTGTGGTTGTCCTCTTTGTGATTGTAATTTTACGTTAAAGAGGATTAGGGTGGGATTCTAACACCACCCTTACCCAGGTCAAATCCCTGATCCAAAGTAAAGGGAGTTTCCCTGTGGTGTGGCTTGCACCACCTTTTATCTCTCGAGAGATAAAAGGAAAGGGAAGCAAGCAGAGAGTGGGGGACCTCATACCACCAAGAAAGAAGCACTGGGAGCAGAGCATGCCCTTTGGACCTGAGGTTCCTGCGCAGAGAAGCTGACGAGGACCTTCCTCCAGAGCCGACAGAGAGTCTTCCCCTGGAGCTGACGCCCTGAATTTGGACTTCTAGCCTACTTTACTATAAGAAAATAAACTTCTCTTTGTTAAAACCATCCACTTGTGGTATTTCTGTTAGAGCAGTGCTAGATGACTAAGACAGTTGGTACACATATTGTTTTATGACATTGGTTAACAACCCCAAGACATGTCAACACTTTCCCTTCTCAACCTTGCGTTCCTTATTACCAGCTTTCCTATCCCCTCGTGCCTTCTTGCCCCTGGGCTGGTGTCCCCTTTTAGTCTCGTTTTTTTTTTGTTTGTTTGTTTGTTTTAAATTTTTTTTATTGTACTTTAGATGAAGGTTCACAGAACAAATAGTTTCTCATTAAACAGTACACATATTGTTTTATGACATTGGTTAACAACCCTATGACATGTCAACGCTCTCCCTTCTTGATCTTGGGTTCCCTATTACCAGCTTTCTTATCCCCTCCTGCCTTCTAGTCCTTGTCTGTGGACTGTTGTGTCCCATTAGTCTCGTTTTGTTTTATGGGGCTGTCTAATCTTTGGCTGAAGTGTGAACCTCGGGAGTGACTTCATTACTGAGCTAAAAGGGTGTCCGGGGGCCATACTCTCAGGGTTTCTCCAGTCTCTGTCAGGCCAGCAAGTCTGGTCTTTTTTTGTGAGTTAGAATTTTGTTCTACATTTTTCTCCAGTTCTGTCTGGGACCCTCTGTTGTGATCCCTGTCAGAGCAGTCAGTGGTGGTAGCTGGACACCATCTAGCTGTACTGGACTCAGTCTTGTGGAGGCCGTGGTAGTTGTGGCCCATTAGTCCTTTGGACTAATCTTTCCCTTGTATCTTGTTTTCCTCATTCTCCCTTGCTCCCGAAGTGGTGAGACCAGTGGAGTATCTTAGATGGCTGCGCACAGGCTTTTAAGACCCCAGACGCCACTCACCAAGGTAGAATGTAGAACATTGTCTTTATAAACTGTGTTATGCCAGTTGAGCTAGGTGTTCCCTGAGACCATGGTCCCCACAGCCCTACGCCCAGCAATTCGGTCCCTCAGGGAGTTTGGATGTGTCTAAGGAGCTTCCATGACCTTTCCTTGTACAAGTTGTGCTGGCTTCCCCAGTATTGTGTACTGTCTTACCCTTCACCAAAGTTACCACTTATCTATTGTCTATTTAGTATTCCTCCCTCCACCCCCACCATCCCTCATAAACTTCAAAGATTGTTTCTTTTTGTGTGTAAATCTTTTCATGAGCTTTTACAGTAGTGGTAATACTTGTCCTTTTGTGATTGAATTATTTCACTCAGAATAATGTCCTCCAGATTCATCCGTGTTATGAGATGCTTTGAAGATTCATCAGTATTCTTTATCGTTGCATAATACTCCATTGTGTTTATGTTCCATAGTTTGTTTAGCTGTTCATCTATTGATGGGCATTTAGGTTGCTTCCATCTTTTTGCTAATGTGGACAATGCTGCAGTGAACATGGACGTGCATATGTCTATTTGTGTGACGGCTCTTACTTCTCTAGGATATATTCATAGGAGTGGGATTGCTGGATCATATGGTATTTCTATTTCTAGCTTTCTAAGGAAGTGCCATATCGTTTTCCAGAATGGTTGTATCATTTTGCATTCCTACCAGCAGTGCATAAGAGTTCCAATCTCCCCACAGCCTCTCCAACATTTGCTATTTCCTGATTTTTTGATTAGCGCCAGTAATGCCGGGGTGAGATGGTATCTCATTGTAGTTTTGATTTGCATTTCTCTAATGGCTAGTGATGGAGAGCATTTCCTCATGAGTTTGTTGGCCGCTTGAATGTCTTCTTTGGTGAAGAAGACGTTTTTTAATTGGATTATTTGTCTTTTTGTTGTAGAGGTGTTGGATTTCCTTGTAGATTTTAGAGATTAGACCTTTTCTGACTTGTAATGTCCAAAAGTTTTTTCCCAGTCTGTAGGTTCTCTTTTTACTCTTTTGGGGAAGTCTTTTGATGAGCATGTTTCATTGTTAGAAGAGCCCAGTTATCTAGCTTATCTTCTGGAGTTTGTGTGTTGTTGGTTATGGTTTGTATCCTGTTAATGCCATGTATTAGGACCTCTAGTGTTGATCCTATTTTTTCTTCCATGAACTTTATAGTTTTTGGCTTTATATTTAGGTCTTTGATCCATTTTGAATTATTTTTTTGTGTATAGTGTGAGGTATGGGTCTTGTTACATTTTTGTGCAGATGAACATCCAGTTTTGCCAGCACCGTTTGTTAAAAAGACTGTTCCCCATTTGACCGATTTGGGGCCCTTGTTGAAGATCAGGTAACTGGTGGATGGATTTACATCTGGGTTATCGATTCTGTTCCATTGGTCAATGTATCTGTCATTGTACCAGTACCAGGCTGTTTTGACTACCATAGCTGTATAGTAGGTTCTGAGGTCAGGTAGTGTGAGTCCTCCTACTTTATTCTTCTTCTTCAATAGTGCTTTACTTATCTGGGGCTTCTTCTGTTTCCATATAAAGTTAATGATTAGTTTTCCATCTCTTTAAAGAATGTTGTTGGTATTTGGATAGGGATTGCATTGTATTTGTAAATTGCTTTGGGTAGAATTCACACGTTCACAATGTTGAGTCTACCTATCCATGAGCATGGTATGTTTTTCCATTTACGTAGATCTCTTTTGGTTTCTTGCCGTGGTGTTTTGTAGTTTTCTTTGTATAGGTCTTTTACATCCCTGGTTAGATTTATTCCTAAGTATTTTATTTTTTAGGGGCTATTATAAATGGTATTGTTTTCCTGATTTCCTTTTCATCATTCTCTTTATTGGTGTATAGGAATCTGTCTTAGTCATCTAGTGCTGCTATAACAGAAATACCACAAATGGATAGCTTTAACAAAGAGAAATTTATTTCTTCACAGTGAAGTAGGCTAAAAGTCCAAATTCAGGGCATCAGCTCCAGGAGAAGTCTTTCTCTCTCTGTCAGCCTTCTCATCAATGTTCTCCCAGACTAGGAGCTTCTCTGTGCAGGGACCCCAGGTCCAAAGGACATGCTGTGCTCCTGCCACTACTTTCTTGGTGGTATGAGGTTCCCCCATCTCTCTGCTCATGTCTTTTATATTTTAAGAGATTGCCTCAGGACACAATCCAATCTTGTAGATTGAGTCCTGCCTTACTAACACAACTGCCACCCATCCTCCCTCATTAACATCATTGAGGCAGGATTTACAACATATAAGAAAATCACACAATACCAGGAATCATGGCCCAGTCAAATCAACACACAAATTTTGGGGGGGACATAATTCAATCCCCGTCAGAATCCAACTGATTTTTGTATGTTTATCTTGTATCCAGCCGCTCTGATGAATCTATTAGTTCCAGTAGTTTTCTCGTGGTGTCTTTTGGGTTTTCTATGTATAGTATTGTATCATCCACAAATAGGACAGTTTAACATCTTCACTTCATTACCAGTTTGGATGTCCTTTGTTTCTTTTTCTTGCCTTATTGCTCTAGCTAGGACTTCCGCAGGAGTGGTGATAAAGGGCATCCTTGTCTTGGTCCTGTTCTCAAGGGGAATATTTTCAGCCTCTCTTTATTAAGAATGACGTTGGCTGTTGGTTTTGTATAGATGTCCTTAATTATATTGAGAAATTTCCCTTCTATACCTATTTTATTGAGCATTTTTAACAGGAATGTGTATTGGACTTTGTCGAATGCCTTTTCTGCATCAGTTGAGATGATCATATGATTCTTTTATTTCCTTTTATTTATGTGGTAGATTATGTTGATTTTCTAATGCTGAACCATCCTTGCATACCTAGTATGAATCCTACTTGGTCATGGTGTATTATTTTTTTTTGACATGATGCTGAATTCTATTGGCTAGAATTTTGTTGAGAATTTTTGCATCTACATTCATGAAAGATATTGGTCTGTGATTTTTTTGGTGGCGTCTTTGCCTGGTTTTGGTATCAGAGTTATGCTGGCTTCACAGAATGAATTTGAAGTGTCACTTCCTTTTCTATGTTCTGAAATAGCTTGAGTAGTACTGGTATAAGCTCTTCTCTGAATGTTTGGTAGAACTCTCCAGTGAAGCCATCTGGGCCAAGGCTTTTTTTGGTTAGGATTTTTTTTTATTACCGTTTCAATCTCTTCTTTTGTTACGGGTTTGTTCAGATTTTCAACATCACTTTGTGTTAGTCTGGGTAGGTGGTGTGTTTCTAGAAATTTATCCATTTCCTCTAGGTTTTCAAATTTGTTGGAGTATAGTTTTTCATAATACTCTGTTATGATCCTTTTTATTTCAGTCGAGTCTGTTGTAATGTGCCCCATTTCATTTCTTATTTGGATTATTTGTGTCCTCTCCTGTTTTTCTTTTGTCAGTCAGGTCAGTGGTTTGTCGATTTTGTTGATCCTTTCAAAGAACCAACTTTTGGTTTTGTTGATTCTTTCTATTGTTTTTCTATTCTCTATTTCATTTATTTCTGCTCTGATCTTTATTATTTCCTTTCTTCTGGTGGCTTTCAGCTTTTTTTTTTTCTCTTATCTTTCTATTTGTTTGAGTTCTGTAGTTAATGTTTTGATTTTGTCCCTTTCTTCTTTTTTGATGTGTGCATTTATTGCTATAAATTGTCCTCTGAGGACTGCCTTTGCTGTGTCCCAAAGATTTTGGTATGACGTGTTTTCATTTTCATTTGATTCTAGGAATTTTTTGATTCCATCTCTGATTTCTTCTATTACCCAGTGGTTTTTAAGCAGGGTGTTATCAGTTTCCATGTAATTGATTTTTTTTCCTTGCTCTTCCTGTTGTTAATCTCTACCTTGATGGTGTTGTGGTCATAGAATATACTTTGTATTATCTCAGTGTTTTGGGTTTTGTTGAGGGTTGCTCTGTGGCTTAAGATGTGGTCTATTCTGTAGAATATTCCATGCATGTTGGAGAAGAATGTGTACTACGCAGCTGTTGGGTGGAGTGTTCTATATATGTCTATGAGGTCTAGTTGGCTGTTTGTGCCCTTTAGGTCTTCTGTATCTTTGTTGAGTTTCTTTCTAGATGTTCTGTCCTCTTCTGAAAGCGGTGTGTTGAAGTCTCCTACTATTATTGTGGAACTGTCAATTTCTCTTTTCAGTGCTCTTAGAGTTTGTTTTACGTATTTGGGAGCCCTGTCATTGTGTGCATAGATGTTTACTCTGGTTATGTCTTCATGATGGATCATACCTTTAATCACTATATAGTGTCCTTTTATGGTGGATTTTCTTTTAAAGTCTATTTTATCTGAGATTAGTATTGCCACTCCTGCTCTTTTTTGATAGCTGTTTGCTTGATATGCTTTTTTCCATCCTTTGTTTTTTAATTAACTTACATCTTTGTTTCTAGGGTGTGTCTCTTGTAGAGAGCATATTGATGGATCCCGGTTATTTTTATCCATTCCGTCACTCTCTGTCTCTTTATGGGTGCATTTAGGCCATTTACATTCAGTGTAATCATTGATAGATGTGAGTTTGTTGCTGTCATTTTGTATTGCTTTTTTTTTGTGGTGCTGACATTTTCTTTGTTCCTCTTACTCTCCTGTGCTGAATTCCTTTTTGCGTGTGTGTGCTTTTTTTTTTTTTTTTTCATTTTTTTTTTTTTGTAGATTTACTAAGACTTGTTTCCTTCTTTGATGAGTATGTTTGTTAATGTTCTTTGTGGTTACCTTGAAATTTACCCTTATCTTCCTAGGTTTGAACGAGTCTATTATTACTTGATATTGCCTTGCCTTCCTCTCCATTAGAAGGTCTATACCTACCCCATTTATTCCCTGTTTTATTGTTCTGATGTTGTTGTCATTTACAGATTAACCTCTCTGATTCCCTGGTGTAATTCTTTTGGTTTTGGATAGTCCTTGAGAGTTCATTTCCTAGGTTGGTATCTGGCTGGTATGATCCTGCATCCTAGATTCAGGCTGTGGTCTAATGTTGTTTGTTCTCAAACCGAAGGACTCCCTTTAATAATTCTTGTTAAGTTTGGTTTGGTTTTTACATAGTCCCTTAATTTCTGTTTATCTGGAAATATCCTAATTTCACCATCATATTTGAATGAGAGTTTTGCAGGATATATTATTCTTGGCTGGCAATTTTTTTCTTTCAAGGTTTTATATATGTCATCCCATGCGTTCTTGCCTGCATGGTTTCTGCCGAATAATCTGAGCTTAGTCTTATTGTTTCTCCTTTGTATGTGACTTTTTGTTTTTCTTGAGCTGCTCTCAGGATTCTTTGTGTTTTGTTTTAGCAAGTGTGATTATGATATGCCTTGGTGATTTTATTTTGGGGTCTATCCTATATGGGGTTCGTTGCACTTCTTGAATGGTCAGCTTTTCATCTTTCATGACATTGGGGAAGTTTTCTGTCAGCAGTTCTTCAATGATCCTCTCTTTGTGTTTTTTGTTTTCTCCCCCTGTTCTGGAACTCCAATCACTCATAAATTTTTGCTTTTGATTGTATCCCACATAATTCTCAGGGTTTCTTCATTTTTCTTTGCTCTTTTTTCTGATTTTTCCTCAGAGTTGTATGCAGGTGTTTATCTTCAATTTCGCTGATCCTTTCTTCCATCGTTTCAAATCTGTTACTCAGCCCTTTTACAACACTGTCCGTTTCTGAAATCTTGTTGTTTATCTTTTGGATTTCTAATTGTTGTTTTTGTATCATTTCTAGTTGCTAATTTATTTTGGCATTTTGTTCCTGTATTATTTTCCTGAATTCTTCCATTTTTTTGGTCTTTATTTTATAGCTCTGAATATTAGAAATTTGAATTCCCTATCAGGTAGTTCTCGTGCCTTTTCTTCTACTGAAAATCATCTGGTGTTTTATTTTGGATGCTTACTGGAACCATCCTGTCTTGTTTTTTTTATATTGTCTGCTGTCTTTGGGACACACAGTAGTTATTTTCCTCATTTATTGATTGTAGATTTGTTTGCTTTGTCTTGCTTTTTTATTTGGTTATGTCTGAGAAGGTGGGCTGTGCATTCTTTGTTGTTTGCTCATCTGTGGGAATGATACTTTTCACCTCCTTGTCCAATGGGCAGGTTCAGTTGCTCAGCTATGGTGCAGCAGGGCAGGTCCAGCTGAAGGGGAGTTGCTAGGATGGGTTGTTTGTGGCATGTACTAAGTCTGACCTTTTTTTGTGAGTTAGAATTTTGTTCTACATTTTTCTCCAGCTCTGTCTGGGACCCTCTATTGTGATTCCTGTCAGAGCAGTCAGTGGCCATAGCCAGGCACCATCTAGTTGCGCTGCACTCAGTCTGGTGCATTCAGAATATTTTTGAGGATCATCTAAGTTGAAGCATGTTATCAACACTCCAGTCCTTTTTATCCATTTATCCTTTTATGGACATTTGCCTTATTTCCACCATTTTGCTATTGTGAATAGTGCTGCTGTGAACCTATTTGTACATGTATTTGTTTTCAATTCTTTTGAGTATATACCTAAGATTGAAGTTGCTGGGTCATATGGTAATTCTATGTTGAACTTTTTGATGAACCACCGTCATATTTTTACACAAATAATGTGCACCTTCTGTTTGTCAACTGTGCCCTCCGCCTACGAGGTATTTTCATAAGCACCACTATGCCGTTTTTTTTTAACATGTTGCTGTAGAAAAATTAGCATAGCGTGCTTATGTAGAAGTCTCACATACAAAGGTATGGTAAACTGTTTTTCACAGAAGCTGCACCATTTTACATTCCCACCAGCAATGTACGAGGCTTCCAATTTTTCCACATCCTTGCTAACCCGTTATTTCCCATTATTTTGATTATGGCCATCCTAGTGTGTATGACATGCCATCTCATTGCGGTTTTGATTTGCATTTCTCTAACGATTAACAATGTTGAGCATCTTTTCATATGTTTGTTGGTCATTTGTGTATCTCCTTTGGAGAAATATTTATTCAAGTCCTTTGCACATTTTTTAATTAGATTTTTTTATCTTTTTGTTTTTGAGTTGTAAGGGTTCTTTATATATTCTGGGTACTTATCTTAGTTATCTAGTGCTGCTATAACAGAAATACCACAAGTGGCTGGCTTTAACAAACAAATTTATTCTCTCACAGTCTAGTAGGTTAGAAGTCTGAATTAGGGTGCCAGGTCCAGGGGAAGGCTTTCTCTCTCTGTTGGCTCTGGGGGAAGGTCCTTGTCATCAATCTTTCCCGATCAAGGAGCTTCTCAACACAGGGACCCTGGGTCCAAAGGATGTACTATTCTTCTAGCTTGTTTCTTGGTGTTATGAGGTCCCTGTGTGTCTTAGTCGTCTAGTGCTGCTATAACAGAAATACCATAAGTGGATGGCTTTAACAAACAGAAATTTATTCTCTCACAGTCTAGTAGGCTACAAGTCCAAATTCAGGGCATCAGCTGCAGGGAAAGGCCTTCTCTGTCAGCTCCAGAGGAAGGTCTTGGTCATCAGTCTTCCCTTGGTCTGGGAGTGTTTCAGTGCAGGAACCTCAGGCCCAAAGGACGCGCTCTGCTCCCAGCACTGCTTTCATGGTGGTATGAGGTTCCCGTGTGTCTCTGCTCGCTTCTCTTTTATATCTCAAAAGAGATTGGCTTAAGACACTGTCTAATCTTGTAGACCTCATCAGTATAACTGCCGCTAATCTATCTTATTACATCATAGTGATAGAATTTATAACACATAAGGAAATCACATCAGATTACAAAATGGTACACAATCATACAATACTGGGAATAATGATATTTTTGGGGACACAACTCAATCCATGACACCGTCTCTCAGCTTGCTTCTTTTATTTCTCAAAAGAGACTGACTCAAGACACAGCCTAATCTTGTAGACTGAGTCCTGCCTTATTAACATCATAAAGGCAGGATTTACAACACATAGGAAAATCACGTCAGATGACAAAGTGGTGGACAATCACACAATACTGGGATCATGGACTAGCCGAGTTGACCAACATTTTTGGGGGACACAATTCAGTCTATAACATTCCAATCTTTGCCCCCCCCCAAATTCATGTCCTTGCCACATGTAAAACACATTCACCCCATCATATCATAGCAAAAGTCTTAATTCAACTCCATCTCCAAAATCCAAAAATTCCTTTTCATCTGTGAAATCTAGAATACAAGTTACCTGCTTCCAAAGTACCATGGTAGAACAAGCATAAGCTAGACATTTCCATTACAAATGGGAGAAATTGGAGGGAAAGAAGGGATAACAGGCACCAAGCAAGTCGGTGGAACACATTACATTAGCTCTCAAGGCTGGAAATAATCCTGTCTTCTCTGAGACCATTTAAGCAATGGTCCTGCCCTCCAGACTCTGGGTGTTGGCCACACTCTCCAGATTCTGAGTGGAGGTCCCTTGGTCCTGGGCTTCAGCTCCGCCTTTCAGGCCCACTGGAACGGCAACTCTGCTCCCTCAGCTTTGGGCAGCCCTATTTCCCTAGTCCATCTGAGTGGCAACTCTACCCCCTCAGCCCTGGCAGGCCCTATTCTTCTGTCCTTTGGGCATGGCAGCCCCTTCCCCCTCAGTTTTGGGCAGCTGATCTGGCCCTATCATGCTAGCATTCGTGAATGGAAGCCCCAGAGGCCATGGCTCCACCCTTTGAGACCCCAGAGGCCATGGCCCTACTCTTTGAGACTGAGGCAGCTCTGCTTCCTGTGTTCCTTGTCTCTTTAGCTTCTGCTTCCTGGTTCCTTGGCCTCTTAGTCCCTGGGCCTCACCTCTCGCATCTGCCCTGCTGGGGCAAGTGTTCCAAAGCTCTTTAGCTCCACAATTAATGCCTGGAGGCACCCCACTCTGCTAGTAAACTTCCACTGGAAGGCACTCCATTGCTTTGTGGGTTGGCAAGCCTCGCTCCACCAATAAGTGCCTGGAGGCACTTCACTCTGCAAGGAAGCCTCCTGTGCAAAGGCAATCAGCTCTCTTGATCCACGGGTTGGCTCCAGCACTGTCTCATGCTGGTCTCCTGGTTCTGCTGCTGCTTCTTGCCGTCTGTGCTGTCTCCAGTGTAACAGCTCTCCTCATTTCCTTCTGAGTCCTCACCAGAATTGTCTTTGATGTCCACAATTCCAGCAACAGTCTCTTCAAGACAATCTAGGCTTTTACAATTAGGCACTTTAAAAGTCTTCCAGCCTCTATCCATTCACAGATGCAAAACTGCTTCCACATTTTAGGTATCTGTTAGAGCAGTACCCCACTCTTCAGGTACCAAATTCTGTCTTAGTCATCTAGTGCTGCTATAACAGATATACCACAAGCAGATGGCTTTAACAAAAAGAGATTTATTCTCTCACAGTCTAGTAGGCTAGAAGTCTGAATTCAGGGCACCAGCTCAGGAGAAGGCTTTCCCTCTTTGTTGGCTCTGGGGTAAGGTCCTTGTCATCAATCTTCCCCAGTCGAGGAGCTTCTCAGCGCAGGGACCCTGGGTCAAAAGGATGTGCTATTCTCTTGGCTCTTGTTTCTTGGTGGTATGAGGTCCTCATATTTCTGCTTGCTTCTCTTTTTATTTCTCAAAAGAGACTGACTCAGAACACAACCTAAACTTGTAGACTGAGTTCTGCCTCATTAACATAACTGCCTCTAATCCTACTCATTAACATCATAGAGATAGGATTTACAACACACAGGAAAATCACATCAGACGACAAAATAGTGGACAGTCACATAATACTGGAAATTATGGACTAGCCAAGTTGACACACATTTTGGGGGGACACAATTCAATCGATAACAGTACTAGACTCTTAAAAGATACATGATTTTCAAATATTTTCTCCCATGCTGTTGTCTGTTGAAGTGACTTCAAACTCACAGTAGGCAAATAGTCTTAAAAGCCACAGCTTTTGATTTGTGTGAACTTTTTAAGAAATGAAAACACTTTTGAGAATCAACATCTAAGTCGACCAGGAAACAAGAGTATAAAGGGGAGTAGATTACAAGCAACAGGTGCCTCTGGGTGGACTTGAACCTCCAACTTTTCAGTTAGCAACCAAGTGTGTTAACCATCTGCACCAACCAGGGGCTCCTCAACTTATCAGCATATTAAAAAAAAAAAAAACCCAAACCCACTGCCGTCGAGTCCATTCCAACTCATAGTGAGTCTATAGGACAGAGTAGAACGGTCTCATGGGGTTTCCCAGGCTGTAATCTTTAAGGGGCAGCCCTGGTGGCGTAGTGGTTAAGAGCTTGGCTGCTAACCAAAAGGTCAGCAGTTTGAATCCACCAGCTGCTCCTTGGAAACCCTATGGGGCAGTTCTATGCTGTCCTATAGGGTTGCTATGAGTCAGGATGGACTCGATGGCACCTAACAACAATCTTTAAGGTTGCAGATCACCAGGTCTTTTCTCCCATCAAGCAGCTGGTGGGTTCAAACCATCGACCTTTCAGTTAGCAGCTAAGGGCTTAACCATTTAGCCACCAGGGTTTCCTGTAAGAACCTTAAACCCGTTGTCTTCAAGTCAATTCCAACTCATAGCAACCCTATAGACTGAGTAGAACTGCCCCATAGGGTTTCCAAGGCTGTAATCTTTACAGAAGCAAACTGTCACGTCTTTCTCCTGAGGCTTAGCCAATGTGTTTGAACTGCCAACCTTTCAGTTAGCAGCCAAGTGCTTAACCACTGCACCACCAGGGTTCCTTTGTAAGAACCTTGTCGTTTTTAGGTGCTGTTGAGTTGGTTCAGACTCATAGTGACCCTATGTACAACAGAACAAAACACTACCTGGTCCTGTACCATCTTCACAATCGTTATTATGCTCGAGCCTATTATTGCAGCCACTGTGTCAATCCATCTCATTGAGGGTCTTCTTTTTTGCTGACTCTCTACTTTACCACGCATGATGTTGTTCTCCAGGGACTGAATCCTCCTGATAATATATCCAAAGTATGTGAGACATAGTCTCACTATCCTTGCTTCTTTTTTTTCTTTTTATTGTACTTTAGATGAAGGTTTACAGACAGTTTCTCATTAAACAGTACACATATTGTTTTATGACAATGGTTAACAACTCCACGACACGTCAGCACTGTCCCTTCTCAACTTTGAGTTCCCTATTACCAGCTTTCCTATCCCCTCCTGCCTTCTAGTCCTTGTCTGTGGACTGTTGTGCCCCATTAGTCTCATTTTGTTTTATGGGGCCATCTAATCTTTGGCTGAAGTGTGAATCTAGGGAGTGACTTCATTACTGAGCTAAAAGGGTGTCCGAGAGCCATACTCTCGGGGTTTCTCTAGTCTCTGTCAGGCCAGCAAGTCTGGTCTTTTTTTGTGAGTTAGAATTTTTTTCTACATTTTTCTCCAGTTCTGTCCGGGCCCCTCTGTTGTGATCCCTGTCACAGCAGTCAGTGGTGGTAGCTGGGCACCATCTAGTTGTACTGGACTCAGTCTTGTGGAGGCCGTGGTAGTTGTGGTCCATTAATCCTTTGGATTAATCTTTCCCTTGTATCTGTTTTCTTCATTCTCCCTTGCTCCCGAAGTGGTGAGACCAGTGGAGTATCTTAGACAGCTGCTCACAGGCTTTTAAGACCACAGATACTACTTACCAAGGTAGAATCTAGAACATTTTCTTTATAAACTGTGTTATGCCAATTGAGCTAGATGTTCCCTGAGTCCTCACCATCCTTGCTTCAAAGGAGCATTCTTGTTTTACTTCTTCCAAGACAGATTCATTTGGTCTTTTGGCAGTCCACGGTAAGAACATTACAAATACATAATTCCATTTACCCCTTCCTAACTTTTGTGCTATTGTTAGTCTTTTACTTCTACATGTATTATAAACTCCACCAAACTTAATTATATTTAAGCAGTCAATAATCTTTCATTTTTTAAAACTGTTGTCTAATTATCTAGTGCTGCTATTACAGAAATATCACGAGTAGCTTTAAAGAACAGAAATTTATTTTCTGTTAGTTCTTAAGGCCGAAAGTCCAAACCAACATCTCAGCCAGTCAGTTCTGTCTGATCTCTCTCCTAGTTTTTAGTGTCTGCTGGCAATTCTTGGTGTTCCTTTGCTTATAGGTAGGTAGTAACATGGCATCTGTCTTCCCTTTGTGTGTGTCTCTATGTATGTTCTGCTCTTTTTGATAATTTAAAAGTGATTAGGTTTAAGACCCATCCTACTCTAGTATGACCTCATTAACATAATGAAAGAAAAGCCCTGTTTTATATTATAAATTATATCTTCACTAGCTAATCCTGGATCCCCAGGTTCTTGGAAGTATGGTGGAATCACATTAATCAGAATGTCTCAGGGGTCACATAAAGCTTTCAAATACATGAGGATTTGGATAATAAGGTAATCTGGCAAGTAGAGCTTTGAACTTGGCAGTGTAGCTACATCTACAGCACAGATTCACAAAACATCCTTTCCATCTCCCTCGGTTTATAGAGAGCCAACTAACATGGCCAAGTCAGTCCTCTAAACAAAAGTGTTATGTTCCAGTCTCAATTAATTTTGTTTCAAGAGTGGTTTGTCTTTCCTCTTCACCAGTTAACTAGGCTCGGAGAAATCCAAGAATCTAAAACTTAACCATAATCTCAGGATCTACAAAGCACAGTGCTTATCAAACCACCCAGCTTTTTTCTGAACAGGTTTTAAAGCTGTTGAAAGGTTCGGCCCCAGACACTGCTCAAAAAAACACTGAAGTGTACCAACATCATCATAAAACAGCATGCTGACAAAATGAACCAAAAATATATTACATGTTCTTGATCTGTTAATAGCTTGGTAGGCAAATAAACAGAAGTAATTTAAGTTTATTTAATTCCTTTTAATATTTGATTGATGCACCACATTACTGATGATAACTTAATGGGAAGTTGGTAAGAGACACAGCTTCTTCAAACATAAAGCCCCAAATCTGAGCTTGGTTGCCTGCATTGGGTTCCCAGATGGGCCAAAGTACTGAAATTTGTCCCTTACAATTAGTATTGCTTGACATATTCCTAAGGGATTTACAAAGCCCATGGAATTGTCTACTTTTTAAAGCTGGACGGCTGTTGGCTTAAACATTACTTGAGACATTTAAGGAAATCACAGAATGGCCTGTTTTTACTTTATTGTTTTGCTTGAAAAAAATCTAACTAGGAAAAAGTAGATTTCATATACCTCTTGCATTGAAAGGTTTGAGCTTCATGATTAATAGTATTGGCAACAGATAATAGTTTAAACAGTTCTCCTTAAATGCATTTTGATTAAATGCATTTAGAGTTCCACTTCAGATATATTTTTTCATGTTCAATATGGTGCTAGATGTGGTAGGAAAACAGCATATATTTTTCCAAGCAGGAGGCATGAGATTGCTAAAATCCTTAGCCTCCACAACAGTATTAATTAGCATGTTTCACCAACCAAGGCTGTAAGATTCGTACATGAAATTCTAGAAGGGGCATCAAGCTAGAACAGGATATGGAAGCCAAATGGAAAACATAAACCAATAAAAGAAAAAAGCTAAACTAGCTAGAAGTCTAAGCTTAGTCTTTGAAGTCAGTTCAAGTCCTGCACGCTTTAATTCTGCTGTAATCTTAAAAATGGTGGGTACGAACAAAAACTCAGAAAGAGCTTTTGTAACTTTTGGATCAACTGCACATGAATTAGTTTGTTGATGACTGTAATGACTATATGGTGGTCTTCGCTGAATTACCTCTGAATTAAAATCATCCTTCTCCTTCAGCTGAAATGTAATAATGAAGACTTATCAACAAGGATAGCTATCCTTCAAACACATACACACACATACATACTTAAAAAAGTTTTTCCACAGTCTGTTACATTTTGTTGATATATTGCATTATTTGTCTTAACAGCAGTAATGCATAAGCTCTTGCACGCTAGAACATTCTTACTGTATGACAATGTGTTTGTTCCTTGTTTGTCCTGTCGTTTCATTTCACATTCTAGTTAATGAGATTGCTTTTCTGTGTGCAAGAATAGTTTTCTGAGAAGAGATAATTCTCTTGATTTGAAAAAAATATATATTTTTGGCAGGAAGGGAACTTCAAATACATATGGCATAAAAGGGCCGTACCCACAATAGTCTTAATGGACACAAAATTCTTCAATTAAAATTATAAATCCATTAAGTGCATTCTTCTTTTCTGCCAGCAAGCCTTAAAAATGAATAGTACACAAAATGAAAAATGCCACACTGATTTTTTTGTAGCAATCCACTTAAAATCCTTACATGGTATAAGTGCTACCATTATGTTATAAAGTGTTTTTCATATGAATCAAGTTAATTATTTTTTTTTAAGAAATTTAAACTGTTTCTCTTTTCGTGATAAATGGAAAAGTCTAGTAAATACAGATTACGTTAATTTAAAAAGAAGGACACGTAAGAGGTTAAAACAGATTATGATTGAAAATATCATAATCTCAGTACTAAAACAAAAAACCAAATCAGTGACTGTCAAATTGATTCCAACTCGTGGTGACTGCATGTGTTTCAGAGTAGAACTGTTCTCCATGCGGTTTTCATGGTTGTGGTCTTTTGGAAGCAAATCATCACGCCTTGCTTCCAAGGCACCTCTGGGTGGGTTCAAACAGCCAGCTTTTTGGTTAGTAGCCACTTGCTTAACCATTTAGTACACTTAGGATGAAAATCATGTGGATCGCCTTATATTTCTTATATCTGTGCATAACTAACAAGTAAGGGAATCTAACTAAGAACTATATAGGAATAGGATATGCCATCTAGTCTGTGCAGAGTAATGCAACGGCAGCACTGTTGTTTTTAGACAATAGAAAATAGCCCACAAGGGTAAGAAGAAATAGCTGTTGTCCATTGCCATGATTTTCTGGTAGACAATTATAAAATTTTCAGCCTCATCAAATTATTGAGTGTCTAATAAGCAGGGCATCGAACTGGTTTGAACCAGTTCAGTCATGACCAACAAAGCAAAACCAGAACAGACCCAAATTTTTACAATTTGGGTGATCCAGAACAATAACCAGAAGGGGAAAAATTATGGGTCAAAGCCATGGAACGAGAGACCTGGAAGATGTGTAGTAAGCTCTTTCAGGAGGCTAATGAGTGAGACTGAATTACTGGCAGGACTGTGGAGAGTTGACACACATTCAAACCGGCCTCGTCAGCCGCCATCTTTGATCAGGGCACCACTGTTTCCGACTTTGCTCAAAATCCACAGCCAAGAAATTTGGTTGCTATGCAACGTGTACACTGCCCTTGTTTTCTAAGAGGGAGATTAGGTTTCTAACAGGGCTTCCATCTGTAATTTTTCCTGTTACGGTTATTGTTCTGGTTGACTCAAATTTTAAAAATTTGGAACTGTTCTGGTTTCACTTCCTCGGCCATGACTGAACTGGGAAAAACCCGTTTGAAGCCCTCCTAATAAGTGCTAAGGATACATATAAAACATGTAAACAAAAAGTGCAAGAACTGATAAATACTATAGCAGATGTGGAACCTTGGCGTCGCAGTGGTTAAGAGATATTGCTGCTAACCAAAAGGTCAGCAGTTCGAATCCATCAGCTGCTCCTTGAAAACCCTACGAGGCAGTTCTACTCCGTCCTATAGGGTCATTATGAGTCGGAATCAACTTGATGGCAACTGGTATAGTAGAGATGAGCCCTGCTGTCACAGTGGTTAAAGCACTTGGCTGCTGTCTTAGTCATCTAGCACTGCTGTAACAGAAATACCACAAGTGGATGGCTTTAACAAAGAGAAGTTTATTTCCTCACAGTAAAGTAAGCTAAAAGTCCAAGTTCAGGGCATCAGCTCCAAGGGAAGACTTTCTCTCTCTGTTGGCCTTCTCATCAATCTTCTCCTGGACTAGGAGCTTCTCTGCACAGGAACCCCAGGTCCAAAGGACATGCTCTGCTCCTGGCACAGCTTTCTTGGTAGTATGAGGTCCCCTGTCTCTGCTCGCTTCTCTTTCATCTCTTGAGAGGTAAGCCTGGAGAGGGCCACACCCCAGGGAAACTCCTTTTACGTTGGATCAGCGATGGGACCTGGGTAAGGGTGTTACAATCCCACCCTAATCCTCTTTAACATAAAATTACAATCACAAAATGGAGGACAATCACACAATACTGGGAATCATGGCCTAACCAAGTTGACACATATTTTTGGAGGACACAATTTAATCCATGACAGCTGCTAACTGAAAGGTCAGCAGTTTGAACCCACCAGCCACTCCACGGAAAAAGATGTGGCAGTCTGCTTCCATAAGATTTACAGCCTTGGAAACCCTATGGGGCAGTTCTACCCTGTCCTATAGGGTCACTATGAGTTGGAATTGACTCGATGGCAGTGGTTTCTTTTTTTTTTAATAGCAGAGATAAGAGTCTCTGTGTGGTGAAAACAGTTAATGTGCTCAACTGCTCACCGAAAGGTTGGTGGTTCTAGTACACGCAGAGGTGCCTTAAAAGGCCTGGTGATCTGCTTTTGAAAAATCAGCCATTGAAAACTCTATGGAGCACATTTCTACTCTGACACATACGTGGTTGCCATGAGTCAGAATCAACTCAAAGGCAATTGTTATAGCAGAGATGTGTGCAAAGTATGAAGGCAAGACAAAATGGAAAACAATCAAATTAACTGGGCAAGGAAAGGCTCAGGGAAAGTTTAAGGTGAGAATGTTTGAACTGGGCCTTTGAAAACGGATAGGGATTCGGCAGGTGGGACAGGGAAGGGATTCCCAGGCCGATGGAACAGATATGAAACTGCCATGACTCATTTGTGAACCGTAATTTGTTATATATACTACAGTAGTTCTCCAAGTGTGGTCTATAGATACCTATTAGTCTCTGTGACTTTTTTAAAGGATCCACGAGGTCAAAACTATTTTCCTAATAATACTGGTCAAAAACCAGTTGCTGTCAAGCTGACTCCGACTCATCCCGACCCCAAGTGTATCCATAGGGTTTCCAATGGCAGCGTTTTTGAAAGTAGATCACTAGGCCTTTCTTCTGAGTGCTTTTGGGTGAGCTCAAACTGCCAGCCCTCCCAGGGACTCTATATAACCTCACAGAATCACATAAAATTAGAGCTAAAAAAAGAAAAAAAAAAAAAGGTACAGGCATACATTCCTTCTACATAAGTAAACTGAGACTCAAAGAGTTAAATAAATGGCCCAGTGTCAGAAAGGCAGTAACAGACCCTGGACTAGAACAAAATTCTACTGAATCATTGGATCTATACCAACAGACATTTTTTGAAGCAGAAAGGCAAGGTAATTTTTAAACGAGTATACAGGTTTTTAGCTGGGCAGAAAAAGAGCTTGGAAGTAATCTCTTTTGTCCTCACAATAAGAAGAAGCTGAAAATCTGACAAATAGCTCTTAGATCCTTCAGAGAATTGAGGCTACAGAGCTAACTGCTGCCCTGAATGCTGGATAGTCAGACAGACAGACAGACAAATACAGGAGCGAGATCCCTGCCACCACCATGCCTCAGCCAAGCCAGTGTCTGTAGGAATACTTAAAGGGTAATTGGCTAACTGCTAGAGGCTGAGCATGAACTAGTTTGAGAGAGAAAGCTCTAGAAGCCCAGCCTTGCAGACCCCACACTTTCATTAGTTTCACTTCCAGGGATGCCACCAGGTTTTCACTGTGAAGCTCTGAGAAAAACCCCCATGTGCTTCCCACAGGCAGAGGAGAAAAGTAACCATTGTGAAATGGTGCTCAGTTCTCTTTGACAATGGACTGCCCTCAAGGGAAACTGCTTTACCAGAGTCTAGCCAACGTGGGTTTTATTAGAGCCTAACCGTGCCCAACTGACTTGGAGGAGGTGAAATACCCAGCTCTAGCCCCATTAAGGCAGAGCCCTTGTGGCACAGTAGCTAAGAGCTCAGCTGCTAACCAAGAAGGTTGGCAGTTGGAATCTAGCAGCTGCTCCTTGAAAACCCTATGGGGCAGTTCTACTCTGTCCTATAGGGTCACTATGAGTCAGAACTGACTTGAGGGCAACGGGTTTTTTTTTAAATTTTTTAGCCTCACTTAAAGGAGCCCTGGTGGTGCAGTGGTTCAGCAGCTTGGCTGCTTACTGAAAGGTCAGCAGTTGGAACCCACCAGCTGCTCTGCGGGAGAAAGATGTGGCAGTCTGCTTTCCTAAAGATTACAGCCTAGGAAACTCTATTGGGCAGTTCTGCTCTATCCTATAGGGTCGTTATGAGTCAGAATCGACTCTCCATTTAGCTTCCACGTAGGGGAGGAGGTTTGCTAGGTTCCAACCCCTTTCTAGCTTTCGATCTGGAGAAAGAATAATATCCTACTCCAGGCCTTCTAGTTTCACCTAAAAGGTGGGAGAAAAAAACTTAGAAACATTTGTGATGGTCACAACCCAACCCAGGGCAACAGCCCACTAAAAGACTGAGATCTGATCATAGGACGGTTTACCACCCTCCACCCTCCAACACACCTCACCACTACATCAACCTCAACAGAACTTTACAACTGAATGAACCCTGGTTCCTTTTACCCAAGACATCATTTCAGGCTTTCAACAAAATATTACAAGGCACACTAAAAAGCAAAGAACATAGTCTGCAGAGACAGGACAAACATCAGAACCAGACTCAGATACGGCAGAGAAGGTAGAAATATCAGACTTGGAATTTAAAATAATTATGGTAATATGGAAGCTCTGGTGGCATAGTGGTTAAGAGTTACGGCTGTTAACCAAAAGGCTGGCAGTTTGAATCCACCAGGCGCTCCTTGGAAACCCTATGGGGCGGTTCTACTCTGTCCAATAGGGTCCCTAGGAGTCAGAATCGACTCGACAGCAACAGGGTTTTTTTTTTTTTTTTTGATGGTAATATGCTCTTATGGGTTGAATCGTGTCCCTGAAAAAGATTAAGTGGACGTCCTAACCCCTGCACCAGCAAACGTGACCTTGTTTGGGGAAATAGGGTTTTGCTTTGCAGATGTTATCAGTTAAATGAATGAAGTCACACTGGAGTTGTTGTTGTGGTAGTGTGCTGTCTTGTTGATTCTGACTCATGGTGATCCTATAGGGTTTCCTAGGCTGAAATTTTTATGGGAGAAAATTGTCAGGTCTTTTCTCCTGCAGAGCCACTGGTGGGCTCAAACCACCAACCTTTTGGTTAGTAGCAGGGCATTTAACCATTGCACCACCAGGGATCCTTCATACTGCAGTGGGGGGTGGTGGACCTAATTCTAATCCTTTCTGATTGGCCTCTTATAAAAGAGGACAGAGTCACACACTCACAGGAAAGACAGATACTATGTGACAAGGGAGGCAGATGCAGCTCTAAGCAGCAAAGGAATACCAAGGCTTGCTGGCAGTCGCCATAAGCTAGGATAGAGGCATAGAATAGTTCCTCTCTTAAAGTGCCCATATGAATCCACATAGGCAAGACCCTGATTTGGATAGTAACCTCCAGAACTGTAAGAAAATTAATTTATGTTCTTTGTTATGGCAGCCCTAGGAACCTAAGACATGCTAAAGGCTTTAATGGAAAAAATGGAGAACATGCAAGAACAGATGGGTAATCTAAGAAATTGAAACCCTAAGAAATACTCAAAAGGAAATGAAAGAAATAAAAAACACCATAACAAACATGAAGAATGCCTTTGATAGGCTCATTAGTAGTTTGGACACAGCAGAGGAAAGAATCGGTGAGCTTGAAGATATGTCAGTAGAAACTTCCTAAACTGAAAAGCAAAGATTTAAAAAACAAAAAAAAAAGACTAAATAAAACAGAACTGAATATCCAAGAACTGTGGGACAATTACAAAACCTTAAGACTATACAACACAAAGTGTGAACCCTAATGTGAACTACGGACTTTAGTTAATAATAATATATCAATATTGGTTCATCAGTTGTAATAAATGTACTACAGGCATGTAAGATGTTAATAGGACAAACAATGTGCAGGTGGGAGGGGGTAAATGGGAACTCTGTACTTTCTGCATAATTTTTCTGTAAGCCTGAAAGTGTTTTGAAAATAAAGTCTATTAAAAAAACAGTATACCAATTTAAAAAGGAAAACACATTTATTTGCAGGTGAGGTAATGATTTTCAATAACTTGACATAACAAAGATGCACATTTAAGAAATTTAACTTATGTCTTTAATACTAAAACTGCTTCTTAAAAAATTATCTACACAAAACTGAATCTGACCCAACTGGTCAAATTACTTTTAGATTACTTCATTATTGTATTTACTTCAAAATACACTATTCACCTAAAACAATAATGAAAGCAAATGATGTATGAGTTCAATTTTCCTATGTTTTGAAGGGTGTAAATTTACACAGCATATGAGTAAATGGTGTGATTTTAAAACCTAGAACTCTTCCAGAATTCAACTGTTCTTTTCTTTAAGGGAACTCATAAAATCAAGAAACACATCAGATGCAAAACTATAGCACAACTGAAATTTATTTATTCATTTTTACACACTCAAGTCAGATTTAAGGGCATTTTAAAGATTACCTAAAATACAGCATATGTTATATTAAATGTTAAGTAAGGAGAATTTTTTTAAAGTTTTTTTTAATTCAATAAACATCAGCTGAGTATCTCCTTTAATGTTTCCAAAGATGTTGTAAAAGGAAAGAGATGATTCAAGTGAATGTATTATAGATAATCACCAAAACAAATGAGTCACCATCAATTAGGAGGTCCTGTTGGTAGTGTCAGGAAACCCTGGTGTCCAGTAGTGGTGGGCAGTTTCAATCCACAAGGCGCTCCTTGGAAACCCTATGGGGAAGTTCTACTCTGTCCTATAGGGTCACTATGAGTCAGAATTGACTCGATGTCAACCAGTTTGTTTGTTTGTTTTTGGTAGTGTTATGAGGCGAACAGATGTAATATATATACATATTAATGACATGCTAGAAAACTAGAACTTAAAGATTCCATTGTGATCAGACATTTCAAAAAATAACATATAAAAATGTTCTAAAATCTACAACAGTGGTTTTCAAATACGGGTGATCTGACAATGTCTGGAGATATTTTGCGTTGTCATAACTGGAGAAGTGCTACTGGCAAGTGGTGGGTAGAGGCCAGGGATGCTGCTCAGCATCCTACAATGCACAGCACAGCCCTCCGTAACACACGTCAACAGTGCCGAGGTTGAGAAAGCTGGGTCTAGAGGGATTTAAGCAGCATTCGTTTTTGCATAAGTCTTCTCTGACAGTCATGATGACACATATGTGTATTTTCATAGATATGCAAACTAATGTGGATAGAACAAAGATTATACACTTCACATAAAATTACCACATTAGTATGTATTTATAATTACAAAAATTACTAATAGCATATTTTAGTGAATAGCATTATATTGCACTTTCTTAGATATGCAGATTTTACCTTCCTGTGATTTTACAGTAGTGATGTTACCTTCATTTGTTCAACAAATATTTATTGAACATCTACTTTCTAGGTTCTGTGTAAGTAGTGGAGCACTGGTAGTGCAGTATTTAAAAGCTCAGCTGCTAACCAAAAGGTCAGCAGTTCGAATCCACCAGCTGCTCCTTGGAAACCCTATGGGACAGTTCTACTCTGTGCTTTCGGGTCGCTATGAGTCAGAATTGACTTGATAGCAACAGGTTTGGTTTTAGTATGTAAGATGCTGGAATGCAAAGTTAAATAACAGCTTTTAGTAGGGGAGAGAGATGTAAAAAAAATTACAATCACTGTGATTAGTGCTATTACAGAGTTGTGAACAAGCTATAGAGGTAGAAGAAAAAAAAAAAAAACCAACAAAAGTCGATTTCGACTCACAGCAACACCACAGGACAGAGTAGAACTCCCTCATAGGGTTTCCAAGGAGCAGCTGGTAGATTCAAACTGCCAACCTTTTAGTTAGCACCTGGAGCTCTTAACCACTGTGCCACCAGGGCTCCAGTGGTAGAAAAGGGAGTGATGATTTCTGTAGCTGTTTGGGGCAGACTAGGGTACCAGAAGCATATCAAACATGGCTTTTCAATAGGGACAAATGTCTGATCTGAATGTTTATATCAAAAAACAGGTCGGCCTTATACATATGTCATGCTATATAAGGAACTTTTACCGATTACAGGCTTACCAATAAAAAAAAAAAAAAAAGATTGGATTTAGGCAACATAATATCATAATAAAGTTTGCATTTTAGAAAAACGGCTCTGAGGACAGTTGGGAGGTGGCCAGACAGTATTAAGGGAAACTAATTAGGACCCTGATCCGAGGTGATGAGGATCTGGAATAACGCAGACATCCAATCGTGGGGGTAGGGAGGAGGAGATCCACTGGGGAAATGTTAGGAAGAATCCATAGAACCCCCTCAGAAGACACTTCCTGGGTACACTAATGTAAGGAAATGGCCACCAGTTGCAAAAATTGGGACTAGCCTATGCTGGGGGATGCTTTGTGCAGAAAATAAAAGTGAACAAGCAGATAGTGGTTGTTGTTAGTTGCCTTTGTGAGTCAATTTCTACTCATGCTGACCCTATGTGTGCAGAGTAGAACTGCTCCATAATGGTTTTCAAGGCTGTGATCTTTTGGAAACAGATCGCCAGTTCTGTCTTCCCAGCCACCTCTGGGTGGGTTCGAATTGCCAGTCTTTCAGCTAGTAGTCAAGTGCGTAACTGCACCATCCAGGGACTCCTCGAACAAGTAGGTATTATAATATAAAAGTTAATACCAATTTAAAATATACACAATAAAAACTAGTTAATAAGTTATCTATTTTCTTAGTTTTATTCTAGAATAGAATGGACTACAGAATACGCTTAAATACTTTTAAAGTGTCAGACCTCAGGGCCATTATAGAGGATGCAGGAACAGGGAGAGCAGGGGGGACTACAGGGTTCCAGTGTTTTTTGCTTTTTTTTTTTTAAAAAGGGTCCACAAACCACTGCTTTGGAAGAAGATAGTCTCTGGGGTATGTCTCCTGATATTGGAATTATGTTTCCTCCTTTAATAGCGCTGAGGCACTATTAAAGTGTCTCTCTGGAGAATTAGGAGTGGCAGTTTCTACTCTGAACATACTTTCTGGGATTGTATGAGAGTGGAGGTCCAATTCTTTCAGTCAGATTACAGAGTTAAGCCAGGTCATAGTCCTCAGAGCTCCTAAGTCATGAGGTCCACAGATGGTAAAGATTCATCCTCCCAGATCACTTCCTACACATTCCCCTGTCCTTCCAGAATACAGTAGAGGAGGCTTCTCTCTGCCACAAGTATAGCTCCAGTTAATAAGGAAGCTTTCATTTTTTGAAGCTCTTTTCTTGCTGCCCTAACAGTTTCTCTCAAAGGGTGGTTCACAAAACACCTGCAGCAGAATCACCTGGGGTGTCTGTCAAAGAGGGAGATTCCTGGGCCCTGCCCGAGAAATACTGGCTCAGACTCTCAGGGAATGGGCCTAAGAACCTCCATTGCTAGCAAATGTCACATGTGAGTCTTATGCACACTAAAGTGTGAGAACTGCTTTAATACTTAGATTCTTTAGAATTGGGGATGGGATGGGGCTCTTCCCATTATGTCTTGGGTCTATTTATTGCTAGGAAAATTAGTCCCCCAATGATCTGATGAATACATCTGCTAACCAAACACAGTAAGTGCTCAGGGAATATCTGCTTAATGATTACTTGAGGAATATGACATTATATTTTCTTAAGGATTGTGATAAGCAAAACATTTGGTTTCTTCTCACCTAGATAGTAGTAGTTTTATTCTAAATAAGTTTTTAAAATTTTATAGTCTTGTATATCATGCGTCTAGAACAGTTTTAATTTTAAAACTACGGGAGTAAAACAAACCAAACTTCATTTAGATGGTAAGCTTGCTCTAATGCAGACCAAATCACTTGAGCTTCTTAGTCAGTTAAATTTGCCTTAAAGAATTCCTGTTAAAAAAAAAAGGGGGGGGGAGGGGAGATGAAAACGTAAACAGCTACAGAAAATGTAAATCCAAAACAACTTACATGGAGTTGCTGAGGATCAAAAACGTTAACAAATGTGCCAGCAAACCGTAAATGCTGGGGGTGCTATGAGGTTGTTCTAAGGAGTGGGGAACTTGCAGATGGGTTCAGTGGCTAGGGTAAAGCAGAAGACAAAAAAGGGAAGCAGGCTAAGAACATTAAGGCCTGCTCATAGAATCCTCCCAAGAACCAGAGAACTAAGGATTCTGAGAAACCAAAATGTTAAGGTGCAAGACAAAAGAGAAAGCGGACTTTTACTGGACTCTTCAAGTATTGTTGTCACTGAATTACAATTATTCCACATTTATACTACTATCCTACTTTGTAAAGGCACTATTAAACTCTGAAGTCAGAACCCAATCAAAATTGTATAATCACATCAGTATCTGTATACGGTAGTAGTCACTGGCTTAATTTTCAGTTCTTTCTTTTATTTTCATTTCCTTCTTATATTCTCAACTTGGAAAGGCTGAGCTTGGGAAAACTGAACTACAGCCCATTTTTCCATACATGTTCTTTGTGGGAGGGAAGACTAGATAAGGAGTAAATAGAAACAATAAATGATCATTCTTTAGAGGCCTTACTTCTCAGGAGACTGTGCCATTCAGAAGGGAGGCAAGGTTTTTGTTAGTATATGTGTGCATGTGTGCGTGTGTGTGTGTGTGTGTGTGTGTGTGTGTGTGTGTGTGCACGTTAGAGGGGCATGGGTGGGACTGTCCAACCCAGCTGCAGGGTATAAACACTCACATGAGTCCTCTCACTCTGGAAATGGGAAGAAATATTACAAAAGTGTACATTTTAGTCTTTCCTCCTCTGTAGAGGAGAAAGAACAAGAGACAGAAAGACAGGGACAGAGACACACACCCACTGAAATTCTCCTAATGTAGGGGTCAGAGCAGTTGCGGGGAGAGTCAGTCCTCATCCTTTCCTACCCACTAAATCTGGATGATCGGGTAAGAGGCAGAGCTCCAAAAATAAAAAAGAACTGAAATATACTATCACCAGAAACTCACTCTGGGTGGTGTGGGAAGGCATGGCTTTTTTCAAAGACATACTTGAAGTATTAGATTTAAAATTTGTAAGAGATGGTGTGCCTGCATAAAAATAAGAGAAATAAGGAAAACAGTAAATTAAATACTGGTAAAGTTTTCTAAAATTAACCTGTGATAGAAGATAACAAAGTAACCCTATAAGCAAAAAGCAAAAATTACCTGTAAACTTTTTTTCCAGCTCTTCTTGAATTTTAAGAAGAATTCTCTCTTGTTCTAAGGCTTCTATGTATTTTGAGTAGCACCAGGTGGGCTACAAAAACAATTTTCAAAGTTAATTTTGGAAATTTTTGTCCCATAAAAGACATGGAAGGTTAGATAGATGGCTTCTATCAGCCCCTTCATTTAAACTTTCTATTGAAGTATAACATACATAAAGAAAAGTGCACATATCACAAATGTAAACTTAGATGAATTTTCACAAACTGAACTTAACCATTTAATCTTTTAACTGGGTACTCCAAATTATTATTGATCTACCTTTCTCAATTTAAATATTTATGATGAAGTACAAGCACTTTTTCTATAGTCCTGATGTAAATTTTTTAATTCCCTGGCCCCTGGTTGTAGGGAGGGGATGTGAGGATGATGATGTATTATTTCTCAGTGAATTCATGTCACAAAAGCTTTGTGGCTATCTTGACAACTATTATGTCACTTTCATATATTCAATTTGATTATTAATTTAGGTGCTTGGGAAAGGTCCAAGTTTGGGGGGATAGTTTTGCATCTGGGTTGATTACATCTCTTCACTGTGCAAAATCTTTCTGAAACAAATGCATATATGGAGTATCCATACTTGTAAAATGGCAGTATATTATTATTTTACAAATTGCTAGAGTAATTCAACACCCATACCTTAAATAATAATAATAATTTCTATTTATAAAATGCCTTTGGTTTCCAAAAGTTTTTAGTTTCTCAGAACAATCCTGAGATATATAAAGAAGAATATCATCATCATCATCATTTCTTTCTCTCTCCTTTTTTAACAGATGAGGAAACAGGCTCCAATGAGATTAAGTGATTTCTTCAGCCTTCAAGGCAATACTTACTTATAAGTAACAGAGTAAAAATTATAAGCCTGGTATTTCTAGTTCTAGATGTCTCCCTTTATTTTTACACTGTGTTTCTGAAATTAAATGTTAGCCATTTACTAGTGAATGTACTTCCAGATAGTTATCATAAGGCCACATATTTTTAGATACATCTGTTTCAATGCACAGTTCCACAATATTGGATATTTGTCTTGTCTAAATAATAGTTTCATAGTCTGTCTTATCTAGGTATCTGAACTTATTTGACATTCCTACATACCAAAAAAGATTGTTTCTTGAGTTAGTATTATCCTAAGTGCAAACAACTTCAATATAAGTTATCAAAAATGGACATAAACTGAGACTTATGAAATTTCACAGAAGTTACATTAATGTGCTAGTTATAAATGTAAACATAAAAGCTGTAAATGTATTAGTTGATGGTCACATACTGACAAATTTTATGACCACTTCAAAGAAATAAGAAGTTGAGACTAAGCATTTGGCATTCTTCTTATTTTCTCTTTTCCAAAAAGATAGTCATTTCAACTTCTAAAACTTAAAACTTCTTCAAGTGTAGCAAGAAATCATTTTCTTTGATATTGTGCAGAATCAGCTGAAATTTTAATGTTCTCTGAAGACTCAATGAAATTGTTCTCTTTTTTCCAGTCTCTCCTAGTATTATAATTTTAGCCTCATTTTAAAACAAACACACCTCTACTACTGTAAAATGACTGAGTTGCTGTCTACCATCCAGTGCTCTCTAGAGGAAGTGATATCTGTTATATCTTTCCTGCTTACCTGTCGGCCATATGCTTGCAAGCCTAAAAGTGATTCACTGATCAAAGCAGCTGTTTTGGAGACAGTCCCTGAAATACCTCCATATTGTTTGCCTCCATCCTGTCATTAAATTAAATTATTCCACAAAAGGGATAATGAAATATTAATATAGACTTATAATAAAGGAATCATAACCTCATATAATATTTTGTAAGCCCCACACCTGAGGTCTCAACAAGTCAATACCAATAATGTGATATAGTCTACTATTATGATCTTTCATTTTCTTTTCTATTAATATATTAAAAATAATAAATTCTGAAGTAGAATGTAAAAATCACCCCCAAATTCTCACATCCAAGGAAAACCACTATAAATATTCTCATGAGCATCCATCCAGACTTCTCATTAGGGAAAATGAATATTCTACCATATTAGTCTTCCTTACTTTCCATTTTCCATGTTAAAAAATGCCCTGTGTGAAACCTGTAGTTACTAGTAAGTGATACCAATATGTTCACTGAATACAATAAAAGAGCATTCAAAAGTAGTGTTCTTTTTTTTCCTTCAGGATTATTCATCCTACAAAATGGTTGCTTTTCAATTGTCAATATTTGTACCTAACCCTGTTAGTAGTTACCAGCTGGACATGAACAATGAGATCAATTAAGGACATTTGTATTTCCATAATCAAAGTACTATGTAAATAATATAAGCACTTATCTTGGATTTTCTGGGGAAGTTGCAGTTTAAGATTCTACTCTCATCACATCACCTATGTCCCAAATTTTGTTCCAGACAATATATTTACTATATAGCTAAGCAATGAGAAAATAGTTGAAACCACACCTAGAAAGTTGTGGCATTCTTCCTCAGAGCTTGGGGTAGAGTAAGAGATTTTCTTTATATTCTCCTCACTTTTATATTCATTTATTCAATAAATATCTATTGAGAACCATTTGCCACATTTTTACTTTTTAAGATTAACTCAGATTTACATTTTCTATGAAGTCCCTCCCTTCTCCCCCTAGAAAAATTAATTATTCCTTTTCTGTGATCTCAAAGTTTTTTGTTTATATCACTTGCAGTTAAATGTCTCCGTATCTATCTACCCTTAAATATATGTAAATTATATTCAGATTCCTAGCACCTAGCATAGGAACTATATGTAGTGAAGGCTCCATAAGTCCGGTGAAAGAAAGAAGAAAAGGTTTAGGATGGTAAGCTCTGTTGAGAGGTTACTGAAACCATGTTAGTAAAAAGTGCAGCAAACTCATGTGAGGTGGATTTTTTTTTTTTTTAAATCAGCTGTGCCTAGTGAAGTTATTCACAGGCCACAGATGGAATCAGAGAAGAACTCCAAGTAGACATGAAGTAAACAACAGTCATTTTTCCCCCTAAATCAATCCTTCAAATATCTCTAGAAAGAGCCTTCCTGACTCTACAAATTCAGATCACATTTTCACAGCTCATTTGGATATGGACTAGCCTCAAGGGGCTGGAGAAGGCAGATATGAGGATTTTCATTTAATAAACTCTGTTCCTTGTCTGATTACATTTTTATATTAGCCTAGATGTATAGTTGGTTTGAGGGGAAAATCAGATTTGGTAATATTAAATTATTTATCATCTAAACTATTGGAAGGGAAATAATTGTGGAAAAAAATTTTAAGTGAATAAGCCAAAAATAATTTATATTTAAATCTAATAATGTGTTTAATTACTTTATGAATATGAATATGTTTAAATACATCAACAAAATATATGAATCCACATTGTGAAAAATTGACTTGAGAAGCAAGCTTTTGCAGACACCTTTATTTTCCAGCTCCTATGTCCTCTTTGATTCCTATTCTACACTGGAAATACCCTCAATCTCCAGATGATACAAACTATTAACCAAAGATAAGCTCTGAAAATCTGATCTATTTAGTCTGTAGCATCATTCATGTAAAAAAAGTCATTAAATATTAAACACATACAAAAATGTCTATAGCACATAATATATAAATAACACCACCACCAAACCTTAAGAAATAAAACATTACCGATATCTTCGATGTACCTTTGTGTGACTCCCCAATCCCATTCTTTATCTCCAGCCCACCCACAAGGATAACCACTATACTGAATTTTGTGTGTTTATCGTTCCTTTTACAGTTTACCACATTCACGTGTACTCGTATATGGTCAGATGATGTTTGATAAAGGTGCCAAGTCAATAGAGTGAGGATGGTCTTTTTAATGATACTGAAACAACTGGATATCCATATGCAAAAAACATGAATTTAGACCCTTATGTCACATCATATACAAAAATTAAGTTAAAATGGATCATCGACTTAAATGTAAGAGCTAAAACTATAGAGCTCTAGAGAAAACCTGTCACTTTGGATTAGGCAAAGATAGTTTAGATAGCACTTAAACAACGCAAACCATAAAAGAAAAAAAATATTAAATTGCACAATGCCAAAGTAACTTTTGATCTTCAAAACACACTATTAAGAAGATAAAATATCAAGCCACAACCTGGGAGAAATTATTTGCAAAATACGTTTCTGATAAATCACATGTTTCCAGAATATGTAAAGGATATTAAAAGTCAAAAACAAGAACATAAACAACCTGGTTAAAAAAAAATCAGGCAAAAGATTTGAGCAAACACTTCACTAAAGAAGACATAAGAATGGCAAATAAGCATGTAAAAAGATGCTTAACATTATTAGTCATTAGGGAAATGCAAACTAAAAAACAACAAAATACAACAATACCAAATGCCAAGGATGTGGAGAAACTTCAACTCTCATACATTGCTGGTGTAAAGGCAAAAAAGCCAGTAATGAATTCTGAGAAAATCTTTAGAATGTTTGTAACAAACAAAGGAATTAGCAACCAGATTTCATAAATAACTTCTAGGAATGAATAATAAAAAAGGCAAATACCTCTCACCCCAAAATGGGCAAAGAAACTCAACAGTCAACTACCACAACAGGGAATTCAAATAGTAAACACGCGAAAGTTGTTCCACCTTGCTAAAAACTGGAAAAATGCAAAATAAGTGCATTAGCACAATGAAACATTATTCGTCATCATCAGACGGGCAAAAATTTCAAAGTCTGAACGTACAAAATAGGGACCAGCAAACGAGGAAAAGTAGTATTCTCTTACTGTTTGTAAGAATGTAAACTGATGCATTTACAGGGAGAACAAAATGGTAGCACCTAGTAAAACTGAAACTGCACATATCCTATTACCCGGTAATTCCAATTTTTTTCATACATGTGAATATGCAGAAATTTACAAAAATGTTGTCTGCAGTGCTGTTTGTAAAGATGGAAATTAGAAAACAAATATCTGACTAGGAAAATTACTAAATAACAATAGTATATTCATTCACATGATGGAATAGTATGTAGCAATTAAATTGAATGAAGTAGATCTATGTATTTCTCATTTTGCATCATGCCACATAAGCAAATAAAGGTCCCAATGGCTTTACTCCATCTATGTCTTAAAGGTAGACCCTAATTTGAGGAGGCAGCTCTTCCTCAGTTGTATTTTCATGCTTTCCAACCTGAAGGGCTCATCTTCTGGCACCGTATCAATGTTCCACTGCTATTCAAAGGTTTTCATTGGCCAATTTTTTAACAGAAGTAGACTGCCAGGTCCTTATTCCTAGTCTGTCATAGTCTGGAAGCTACACTGAATCCTGTCCATCATGGATGACCCTGTTGGCATTTGAAATACCGGCGGCAAGGCTTCCAGCATCACAGCAACACGTAAGCCACCACAGTACGATAAACTAACAAATGCGTGGTGGGACAACTCAAAATGAGAAGAAACAGTTGCAAACATCCATTAATAATGGAAATGTGGAATGTACGAAGCATGAGTCTAAGAAAATTGGAAGTCATCAAAAATGAAATGGAACACATAAAGATCGATATCCTAGGCATTAGTGAGCTGAAATGGACTGGTGTTGGCCATTTTGAATCAGACAATCATATGGTTTACTATGCTGGAAATGACAAATTAAAGAGGAATGGCATCACATTCATCGTCAAAAAGAATATTTCAAGATCTGTCCTGAAGCCCAACACTGTCAGTGATAATATCCACATGCCCACAAGGAAGACCAGTTAACACAACTATTATTCAAATTTATATACCAACTACTAATGCTAAAGATGAAGAAATTGAATATTTTTACCAACTTCTGCAGTCTGAAATAGATCAAACATTCAATCAAGATGCACTGATAATTACTGGTGACTGGAATGTCAAAGTCAGAAACAAAGAAGACGGATCTGTAGTTGGAAAATATGGCCTTGGTGATAGAAACGATGCCAGAGAATGCATGATAGAATTTTGCAAGACAAATGACTTCTTCATTGTAAATACCTTTTTCCAACAACATAAATGGTGACTATACACTTGGACCTCACCAGATGGAAAACACAGGAATCAAATTGACTCCATCTGTGGAAAGAGACGATGGAAAAGCTCAATATCATCAGTCAGAACAAGGCCAGGGACTGACCTTGGAACAGACCATCAATTAGCTCGTATGCAAGTTTAAGTTGAAGCTGAAGAACATTAAAACAAGTCCACGAAAACCAAAATACGACCTTGAGTATATCCCACCTGAATTCCAAGACCATCTCACTGAACACCAGTGACCAAAGACCAGATGAGTCGTGGGATGACATCAAGGACATCATACATAAAGAAAAGCAAAAGGTCATTAAAAAGACAGAAAAGAAAGAAAAGACCAAAATGGATGTCAGAAGAGACTTTGAAACTTGCTCTTGAAAACACAGCAGCTAAAGCAAATGGAAGAAATGATGAAGTAAAAGAGATGTACAGAAGATTTCAAAGGGTGGCTAAAGAAGACAAAGTAAAGCATTATAATGAAATTGCAAAGACCTGGAGTTAGAAAACCAAAAAGGAAGAACATCCCTGGCATTTCTCAAGCTGAAAGAAATGAAGAAAAAATTCAAGCCTCAAGTTGCAATTTTGAAGGATTCTATGGGCAAAATATTGAATGACGCAGGAAGCATCAAAAGAAGATAGAAGGAATGCAGAGTCACTGTACCAAAAAGAACTGGTTGACATTCAGTCGTTTCAGGAGGTAGCATATGATCAAGAACCAATGGTACTGAAGGAAGAATTCCAAGCTGCACTGAAGGCACGGGCAAAAAAAGAAGGCTCCAGAAATTGACAGAATACCAACTGTAATGTTTCAACAAATAGATGCAGCACTGGAAGTGCCCACTTGTCTATGCCAAGAAATTCGGAAGACAGCTACCTGGCCAACCAACTGGAAGAGATCCATTTGCCCACTCCAAAGAAAGATGACCCAACAGAATGAGGAAATTATCGAACAATATCATTAATATCACATGCAAGTAAAATTTTGCCAAAGATAATTCAAAAACAGTTGCAGCAGTACATAAACAGGGAACTGCTAGACATTCAAGGCAGATTCAGAACAGGATGTGGAACCAGGGCAGGGGTATCATTGCTGATATTAGACGGATCTTGGTTAAAAGCAGAGAATACCCAGAAAGATATTTACCTCTGTTTTATTGACTATGCAAAGGCATTTGACTGTGTGGATCATAACGAATTATAGATAACGTTGCGAAGAATGGGAATTTCAGAACACTTAATTGTGTTCATGCAGAACCTGTATGTAGACCTAGAGGCAGTTGTTCAGACAGAACAAGGGGATACTGCATGGTTTAAAATCAGGAAAGGTGTGTGTCAGGGTTGTATCCTTTCACCATACTTATGCACTCTGTATGCTGAGCAAATAATCTGAGAAGCTACACTATATGAAGAGGAATGAGGCATCAGGATTGGAGGAAGACTCATTAACAAATTGCGATAGACAGATGACACAACCTTACTTGCTGAAAGCGAAGAGGACTTGAAGCACTTATTGATGAAGATCAAAGACTACAACCTTCAGTATGGATTACAGCTCAACATAAAGGAAACAAAAATCCTCACAACTGGACCAATAAGCGACATCATGATAAACGGAAAAAATACTGAAGTTGTCAAGGATTTCATTTTACTTGAATCCACAATCAACCCCCATGGAAGCAGCAGTCAAGAAATTAGACAACGTATTGCATTGGCCATATCTGCTGCAAAAGACCTGTTTAAAGTGTTGAAAAGCAAAGATATTCCTTTGAGGACTAAGGTGTGCCTGACCCAGGCCATGATATTTTCAATTGCCTCATACACATGCAAAAGCTGGACAATGAATAAGGAATATTGAAGAACTGATGCCTCTGAATTGTGGTGTTGGCGAAGAATACTGAATATACCATGGACTGCCAAAAGAACGAACAGGTCTGTCTTGGAAGAAGTACAGCCAGAGTGCTCCTTGGAAGCAAGAATGATGAAATTTTGTCTCACATACATTGGACAAATGTTATCAGGAGGGACCAGCCCCTGGGAAAGGACATCATGCTTGGTAGAGGATCAGCAAAAAAGAGGAAGACCCTCAAGGAGATGGACTGACACCGTGGCTGCAACAACGGGCTCAAACACAGCAACGATTGTGAGGACGGCACAGGACCACGCAGTGTTTCATTCCGTTGTACGTAGGGTTGCTATGTGTCGGAACTGACTCGACAGCACCTAACAACAACAACAGATTTAAGTATATCAGTGTGGGTTGAATTAAAAAACATATTGTTGAATATAAAAAGACATATAAAGACATATTTAACAAATGCTACTATTTATGTAAGTTGAATGTTTATTCATTGTATGTAAGTCCTGTAATGTTTATAAACGCATGTACTATATAAAAAACTATTTTTAAAAAGTGCTAGAAGAATGTATCCCAAACTTAATGGTTTCCCTTGGAGAAAGCAGAGAGTAATAGGACTCAGGCCAGGGATTAAAAGAGATTTTACTCAATTTCCAGCATTTTATTTCTTAAGGGGGAAAAAGAAAACAAATGAGGCAAAATGTTAACAGTGTTTATTTTGACCTGTGTAAATATGAGTGTTCCATATACTACTTTTGTATTTTTTGGTATCTTTAATTTTCTTTTAAAAAACAGAATATTCATAATCTTATAAATAAAATGAAATATATTTCTGGAGAGAAATTACTCAATTCAAATCAAACAAACAAATATAAAGAGATAGATGAATGGACAGACAAATGGACAGACTAACAGACAAATAGGCAGGCTGGCCAATTCATGACTCATGTTTACACAGTGGCTGCAACAATGGGCTCAAGCATAACAACGATCACGAGGATGGCGCAGGACCTGGCTGTATTTCGTTCTGCTGTACACAGCGTCTCTGAGTCGGAACTGTCTAGACAGCACCTAACAACAACAACATTTACAACTTTCACAGTCAATGTATCATTCTGTAATTTTAATATTGAAAATACCACCTCTCAGTACATAATATTTATTCATTCATTTACTCCCTCATTTATTCAATGAACAATGATTAACAACTAAGCATGTACTACGTGCTGGACACCAGTGTAGGTGCTTATGAGAAACAGATGAGTAGGACAGATTCTGTCCTTGAGGATCTCAGTCCAGTGAGAACGACAGATGCCGAACATTAATCACAAGACAACATAAAGCGCGTTCTAAGAGGTAGGATTACTACTGCTGTAAAGGCACACAAAAGGGAGCTGCTCACACTGCCTAGGGGAGTCAAGGAAGACTTCACAGAAAAGAGATGGCTTTTGAAATGAATTCTGGAGGAATTCAAAAACAAGTCTGAAACCTCTGACTTGAAGGCTCAAAAACCACTAAAATCTGTATTCTATAACTCTTCTCCGTATTTACCCCAGCCCAGGTTCTTTTACAAATTCACATATATCACATACCTTTTGAAAGTCTGATTAAACCCAAAATGAGTCTTGTCTCACCTTTATAAATTTTTCATCTTCCACGACTGCAAATTTCTTTTTCTTATATTCTTGTCTTCTCTCTAAAACACTCATAATTTTTTCATCAGTTAAGTTCTTCCTAAACTCACAAAACTGAGGCCAAAATTTAAACAGAACCCCAAAAATTGTCATCTGTATAAAAACAAAGTATGTCTCAGATTACAATTTTATACAAATGTACCAATTTAAACTCTAGTTCACCATAATAATGGATTAACTATTCTGTCTTTAATATACAGCATGTTTCCTCCAACTTATTGTCTCCAGACATCTTGGTATAGTTTAGCTCAGCACATGCTTATCATCAATGTTTTTTATTACCAATGAGAAGTCTTTCTTTAAAACACACACACACACACACACACACACACACACACACACACACACTAAAAAGTCACTTTATTCTTTGTTTCCCTAACCAATTGATTGTATTAATAAAGAATCCATTAGGTCTTTTTAAATAAGAAATTTATGTTTTCTTTTAAAACATACTAGCTGATCTGCCACACACTCTGCTGTTTCATGCAAGTATTCCAAATATTCAATTCATCAAGGGGAAACTCTACCCCCACCCCTTTTTCTTTCTTTTAGAGAAAGGAAATACCATTTTGCCTCTGGAAAAGCTCTTAAACAAAGCTGCAGATCTAAGAATAAATCTTGAGTAACTTTTAAATGATATAATCTCTCTTTTATGTGAGAGCAAGAAAAGTAACATTTAAAAAGCAGAATGGTACCCTGGACAAATGCTTTCTATGAGGACACTCTATATTAAGTGATTAATTGTGATATTTATAGAGATAAGAATCCTTGCTCAAATTCCCATGCAAAGTTTCTCCATTAGTTCCACAGGCATACTTCCAAGAAGGTAGGACTTGCCACATCAGATCAACAAGTTGAATATCTTACTGCTAGGAATGGCCTTTACCTAACGCCCTAGAGAAAAACGAGCCATTCCATTAGACTCCAAGTCAACTCATGGGGGAAAATAAGAATTTTTTAAAATAAATGCTGCAGTAATAAACAGATCCCTGAATTGGCAGATTTCATCATCCCTCATTTCAGTACACGAATGTTATTAGTAATTCTAAAATTACTTATTCCTTTTAAAATATAGCTTTATCAATGAATTCTATAGCTTCTTGGAGCTATGAAGTTTAAAAGCTAGAGATATTTTATTTGATGAAATGCAGGCCTAAATTTTTTTTCATTTATATTGATCTCCCATTCTTTTAATTAAGTAAAATGCCCTGTTCCAGTGTTAAGAGATCATGATAACTTTTACTACGAACTTCTTAACCTTAAATACTCCTCCTTCTCTATATACCAAATGACTCTATTTCTTTGTTCTCCCAAATCTGAATCATCCCTGAAATATTACCATCTAGAAATCCTTCTAGTAAAAGCCACTCAATTAGGACACAGTTTTTCAACGAAAGACATAAAACTGCTCTATTCCTAAAAAGTACAATTGAGATTTTAGGTTAATAATATACGTTTTGTTCATGAAAACTACCCATACCTCCGGAACCTTAAAAAATAACCAAGTTGTGAATAACAAAGTGTTTAAATAAATATAGAGCTACTTTGCACACTGCCAGCAGATGACCAATGGTTTTAATATGAGTAAAAAGAGCTGGTCAAAATTTGTATAGTAAGTTGCATAGTACATTTTACCCTGTAGGGTAAAACCTTTCAAGCTGTTGGGAGGGAGAGTGATGGTCAAGGTGGAGCTACACTGACAACAATGCTGAAAGAGGCAGGGGTTTTCTATTCATTATTCAGTCCTTCCACTCCACTTTGCCCTCATTTCCAATCTGATCTTACTCCTTCCTGTCATCATAGATCTCTTCTTACATCACTCATTCCTGTGTTCAAAAATATCTACTGATGCCTACTCTGTGTCAGGCATTAGGCCACAAAGGTAACTCCGAAACACTTCCTGTCCTCAAAGAGCTTACAATCTAATAGAATAGTCAGACATGAGAGCAGTCACTTCCCATTTAGAGTGATTAAGTGTTATGACAGGGACAAATACAGGATATTATAGAAGCACAAGGGAGAGAGGATAATACTACAAAAAGTTCAGGAGGGAAGAGAGTAAGGTCTATTTACAGAAGTACAAATATTTCAGTAAGGCTGCATATAGATGGCAGGGGGTAGTAAAATAGACGGTTATAGTGATATGTAGGAATACAGACTTCATTCTGAGAGCAACGGGAAGAAATCAAAATATTTTAATCAAGGAAGTGACATGATCAGATACACATATTGAAAAATATTACTCTGTATGCAGCAGAGTGAATGTTTTGGAGAGAGCTTCGAAACAGGGTTTGGGGAATGAGTGTGAGAAACGTTGCCAATCTGAACTGTGGTAATACTGTAAAGTTGGGGGAAGTGGACAGAATAACAGATAACAAGGAGAAAAATGGATAAGTTTTTGAGATTGATTAGATATGGGGATAAGGAAATGAAAGAAAAGGAAGACACGGAGATGGCAGCCAAATCTCCAGCTTGTACACCTGGGTAGGAGGTGATGTCATTCTCTAAGATAGGAAACACAGGAGGAATAACAGATTTGGTGGGGCGAGGCCCCTAAATAAAGATTCTCTTATTCTCAGATGCTCCAAAGTCCATATTTAAGTTATGTCTAGCACTCAGGTTTAGGAAATCTGGAAGAAGTCATAGGCTAGAGGACTCCAATAAAGCTCATTGACTGCAATCCCTGGAGAGTGTGCCAGAATGAACCAATGCACAAATCAGTGCTGGAGTGGCTCCAGACATTCGCAGTCAGACTCAAGGTCTTTAATATATATGAACAAGCTCTGGCCTGGTTATCAGGATGACTAGGCTAGGCTATGGGACTAGGCTAGGCTACAATTCTGGTACCGTGGTTTCTCTGTTTCTTTCTAGAACACCCTCAACCATTCTACTCTATTTTTGCCTATTTTAATATATAATTTGGACGGTGAGTCCACTTTCAGTCCCTTAGAGGACTTAGAACACAGCTGGCTCCCAAATGAACGTTAAGGAATAATGGCCTTTTTCCATGCTCAAGGGCAATCATACTCTAAATCTGTTTCATATCACTTAATTCATGACATGGCCTTCCCTACTACTCCTATTATAATTTATTTTTCTTAATCATTTTTTAGGAACAACATCACTACAAGGCTTTTCCAAACTCAAATAAATTATGTTCTCCAAGTCACTGTTTTCTATTATTTATCTTAAAAAGAAGTAACTTGAGCGGGTTAACAGGCATGCTTTCCTTTCATGAGCTTGTGTGCTTTTTGTTGGTCCAGTACTTAAAATCTCCTCTCACTTATTTTATGAGCTATGTGAATATTTCAGTCTTTAAAAATACACAGATCTTGGGGACACACATATTTTACATATTTTTGTGTTAGCAGACATTTTAAAAGGAGTTATGAATGGTGAAAAAGGAAGGAAGAATTACGTGGCGTTTTTTAAGTTCGAAACAAAAATGATTAACTACGGAAAGTCAAAGTACAGTATTTAAATAATGTTATTTACTATACCTTATAATCACCAAAATAGTCACTTGTTTCTTATACTTTGGTGGCATACGTGAAAAAAATTTAATAGAATAAACCCCAGAATCAGGAGGACTGGAACCTTGCCAAATATGAATAATTCAAAAGGTTTAAAAGAATATCTAGATTGTCAATCTATTTAAAAATATTTTAAGGCACGTCCCCTTATCTCATACCTGTGCCTCTCTAAATACATATGGTCCTAACTCCTTCCTGTGCTCAATAATCTTCTGGGCTTGCTCAATTGGAATGTCAATTTGTAAAGACGGTGGAATATTGGAATTAATAAAGCAGTTGATTATAGTTGTGATCTTCTTCTGGATGATGGCCCCATCACAATGAGAATGGCACAAGTCCTGAATAAAGAGGGAGAAAAGATAGAATGATACATGACTGACGCATCACTTAGAGCACTTTATAGAACTGGGTCAATATGTGTTTTAATAAATGTATACATTTCAACCTTAAGTCAAGAAGGTACTGGGGATATGTACCCTCATGAGGGTAAAACACCGTGAGGAAAAGAGTACCCCATTTTTCCGCTCATTCCCTCCTCTGTGCTTGGGTTTGAGAAACCTAAAACTTTGATACATATACCTTACATAAATACAGGTTTTGTTTAATTCTGATTCCTTCTTTTCCCAGGCAAAGGAACAGCTTTAGTATCTACTTTGACTAATTTAATAAATATATATTGAGCATCTTCAATATGTCAGACACTGAGCTAAGCCCCAAAACACAGTTCTTGCCCTTTAAAGTCTCTAGTGGAGGAGCAAGTGTGAAAATATGTTATCCTAATTTGGGATAATTAACAAGTGATATGATCCTGGGACAGCACTAAGAAGAGGTACCTAGCTCAGCTTAGAGGTGAACAGAAGAGCTTTCCCAGCCAGAACTGCTTCCACCAACAGGGGATTTAGGCTTACAGGTTAGCAGCATAAGCAAGAATGGTGGTGACAGGTGTCTCATGCATCTCTGAGTATCTGTATTGTTCCAGTTACCCCATCACATTATCCTCTTTATATCCAAAGACCTTAAAAATAGTGATTATACATTAAAAGGACCCAGTTTTTATGTCACAGATGTAGCACTATCATTTTTTAAAATAAAGAGGTAGCTTAGCTTGCATTATGGCATTTCCCTGTCAGAGACATTGTTCTCTTAAGTCACTAGAGAAAGCAAACACATTAGAAAGTTTCTAACTCTAGGTCAGAAATGAGTCAATATCTATTTAGTAACCACTGTATTCTAGATATTGTAATAGTGGCCTTATAGGTGCTATAAAAGAAAGAAATATTCTAGTGGCTGTCATACAGAACTTCATATACAGTTTGGCATAAGTTACATGTGAAAAAGTGTTTGATATAAATGTTACATTGTGACTGTTCCAAATAAAAGTTAGCATTTTTTTTACTCAATTTAACGTCACCTCCTCAGAAAATTCCTGCTTATACCATGTATGTTTGGTATGTTACCAAAATGCTTCTTTTTTTTTTTTTTTTTACCTTTGCTAGTGGGATTATCATATGTAATTATCTGGTGGGTCTGGTTTATTATGGAATATAAGGCTAGTGAAACAAAATAAAGTCTGTGAAGTTATACAGTTTTACTTTTGAGAGTGAAGGGACAGAATTTAGACAGAATCACAACTCATTTTTTTTGTCTTTCTAATTGTTCTGCCCTATTGTGGCTATTAGCCTAGCTAATACGTATTACCAAGGCCTCAGTTTAAACATACTTTCCTCTAGTAAGCTTTCTGTGATTTTCTTAGTCCAGAAGAGATGTCCATCTTAAGTACTTCCCTAGTGTCTTGTACGTTCTCCATCATTGCACTAATCACACTCATTATAACTGCCTTTTGTATCACTTGTCTGTTTCTCCTATGAGACTGTAAGCTCTAAGAGCAACATCTGTCTTGATCATGGTTATATCCTCAGAATTTAGCCTAGCCTAGCAGGTGCTCAATAAATATCTGTTGAATGAATATACCATTCCATTCTTTTTTCTATGCCCCACCCCACAAAACACACACATTTTAAATAAAATCATACTGTTTTCTACTAGCTGAGTTTTTAAAAATCAATGAGTATCTTTTACTATCTATTACTCTCCTACAGCATAATTTGTAATGGCTAGAGTGCTTTGGAATTGACTCGACAGCAATGGGTTTTCTTGGTTTACAGGGTATTCTGTTGTACAGATGTATCATAATTTAGTAACCAATGTCCTATTGTTAAACACCTGGGTTCTTTCTAGTTTCTCACAGTTCAGAAAAATGCTTAATTAGGAGCATTGTAGCTATCTCTTTGCAGATTATCATAATCATTACTGGGAGGCAGTATAGTTTAATGGTCAAGGGCATGGACTTTAGATATAGAATGTGCTGGTTTAAATTCCAGCTCTACCACTTAATTAGCAGTGTGATGTTGAGTTTCTTAACTTTTCTGCACCTTAGCTTCTTCATCTGTCAAACAATGAGAATAACAGTCCTAACCTTGTGACTGCTGATAATAATTATGAATAATAAATTAGTTACTACATGAAAAGCAATAGAACAATATCTGGTAGACAGTAAATACTCAATAAGAGTTAGCATACAAGTGTTAGTTAAGATGGAACACATGCCAACTGGCAAGCTCCATCCAGACCCAATTCAAGTATCACCACTTCTTGTGAGACCTCCTGGCCTACTGCCCTCCCGTCTTCATTCTCTCCTCTGTGCTAAAACTATACCTAGTTACAACATGGATCACTGTTTCATAACATTTGTTTTCATGTCTGTTTCCTTCCTTGAGGGAAGTCAATGTGCTGTATTCACCTTTTTATTCCTATAATTTAGCATAACGCCTGGCACATTAGATAATAAATGCTTATTGAATAAACAAATTAATTTACTCCAGTAGCATGATTTTTAAAAGCTACCTAGCATTATGTGTCCTTCGTGCTATACTAGAGAAAAGATATTAAAATGAAGACCAAGGGCCGCTGCGAAGGTGAAACAGTCACAAAACCAAGGAGTGACTTTGTATGAGTCTATACTCCTTTTTAACACCTATTTTACAAAGTTTACCTCATTTCTTCTACTGATCTAGCTACCAAACAGGAGGCTTCTCCTAGCAGGATTAGACTTACTCCTATTCATATTAGCTTAAAGATGGTTCGGCCTGCCCATAATCAATAATTGCATATATATATATATATATATATATATATATATATATATATATATATAGGCAAATATATTAAATGTATTTAATGAGATAGAATAGGTTGCCTTGCAAGGAAATGAGACTACTACGCCCAGAAGTATGTCGGCAGGGAATGGATAGCTACTCTCAGGAATTTCTAGACAACATTCCTGCATTCAAGTCTAGATGACATAAACTAGGAAGTTCCTTCCTCCTTGTCAATGCAGAGATTCTATATATAATTACACTAAACACTTAAATCTGAAAACAAATTGCCTTTGCACCTAACCACTTATTCTTTTACTTAGTTATTTTGTTAAGAATCTGGCCATTCTTTCTAACAGAAAAGACTTTCTCATCTCTGTTGCTTGACTTATCTATAATACACTATCTTTGGTTACTATTGCTGTAAATATGGTTGGGAGGAATTCTTGTAAAGAAATCTTGATTAAAGTACCAAATATGGATATCTTCAGGAAAAAATGTGTATAGTACATTTATAGATGAGTGATATGCAGAAACAGTTAAAGCTCTTTTGAGAAAGGTTCTGATCAGATTATAATATATGAGACTACCTTGAAAACCTAACACTATCATTTCAGGGCTCACTCTTACTCTTCACTGTAAAATAATAGATATATCTAGGCACAAAACAATAAATACCTCAATATATATTGGTATGAAAATGATAGCAAAATTGGGATATCTTATACAAATCTTGTCCATAAAGTTACAGGTAAGAATCTGACGTCCAATAACACAAGTGAGGAACCTGCTTAGTTCAATCAAGTATATGAGACCAAATGGGCAACACCTGCCCAAAAGTAAAGACAAGAAGGCAGGAAGGGACAGGAAAACTGGACGAATGGACACAGGGAACCCGGGGTATAAAGAGAAAGGGGAAGAGTGCTTACACATTGCAGGGATTACAACCAATATCACAAAACAATTCGTATATAAATTTTTTTAATTTATCAACTTTTTTTTTTTTTATTGTACTTCAGGTGAAGGCTTACAGAACAAATAGTTTCTCATGAAACAGTAGTACACATATTGTTTTATGACATTGGTTAACAACCCCACAACATGTCAACCCTCTAATTTCTCAACCTTTTTTTTTTTTTGGTGAAAATACACATAGCCAAAGATATACCATTTCAAAAATTTCTACATGCACAGTTCAGTGACATTGACTACGCTCTTCCAGTTGTGCCATTATTCTCACTTAAGATGAAGGCTTACAAAACAAAATAGTTTCTCATTTAACAGTTACTACAAATGTTGCCCTGTGACAATGGTTAACAATCTCACAACACATCAACAATATCCTTATTCAACCTTGGGTTCCCTACCACCAGCTTCCTTGTCCCCTTCTGCCTTCTGGCCCTTGTCACTGGACTCCTGTACCTCGTTAGTCTCATTTGGTTTTATGGGGGTGTCCACTTCCAGGCTGAACGGTGAACCTCGGAGATAACTTTACCACTGAGCTAAAAGGGTGTCTGGGGGCCATACTCTCGGGGTTTCTCCAGTCTCTGTCAGGCCAGTAAATCTGGTCTTTTTTTGGTGAGTCGTGTATAAATTTTTGAATGAGAAACTAATCTGTGCTGTAAACTTTCACTTAAAGCACAATTTAAAAAAAAATCTGATGTTAATGCATTTCCTCCTTGAAAAGAGGGGATTTTATCCAGTTCCCAATACAATACCTTATATTTTTGTACTTCCTGCCAAAAGAGTACCCCATTTTCCAATAAATCTCCTTTTAGAGCCACAAAACGCTGAAATTGTCTTGCAGTAACTGGGTTCAATAATGCTTTACGGAAAGCAATGATTTCACAAGATGACGATATCCATTTACTCTCAACAGGCTGTCCAAAACAGAGAATAGAAAATTAGCTGTGATCTAAAAACAATAATAAAGTCATTAGTTAGGTTGAAAACTGCCATCTTCCAGCTCCTTTAATTTTGACTGTTGAAATTTATGGCACTGATACAATAGAATTTGGTAACTTATTTCCCCGTCTCCTCTATATTTTTAAGGCATCATTTTTTAAGAGGTGGAGGAAAAAAGAAATGACTAGATGTGATTTAGAACATATGATTACATTGTTCAAGAATGTTAGCAGTCATTACAGTTTGGGATTGTGGCAAAAAAGCTAGTTTTTAGGGCATAGTGTGAATTCTGTGCCTAAACAGAACAAAGTAATCATAAAGTTATGATTGTAAATTCTTATATTACTGCACATACTATATGTGTTGTCAGGTGCCATCAAGTCAATTCCAACTCATAGCAACCTTATTTACAACAGAATGAAACACTGCCCGGTCCTGTGCCATCCTCACAATTTTTGCTATATTTGAGCTCATTGTTGCAGCCACTGTGTCAATCTATCTTGACAGGGGTCTTCCTCTTTTTCACTGACCCTCTACTTTACCAAGCATGATGTCCTTCTCCAGGGACTGGTTCCTCCTGATAACATGTCCAAAATATATGAGATGAAGTCTCGCCATCCTCACTTCCAAGGAAAACTCTGGCTGTACTTCCTCCAAGAGGACTTGTTCTGTTCTTCTGGCAGTCCACAGTATAGTCAATATCCTTTCCCAACACCGTAATTCAAAGGCATCAGCTCTTCAGTCTTCCTTACTTACTGTCTAGTTTTTGCACGCATACAAGGCAACTGAGAATATCATGGCTTGGGTCAGGCGCACCTTAGTCTTCAAACTGACATCTTTGCTTTTCAACATTTTAAAGAGGTCTTTCGCAGCAGATTTGCCCAATACATCGTTTGATTTCTTGACTGCTGTTTCCATGGGTGTTGACTGTGGATCTAAGTAAAATGAAATCCCTGACAACTTCAATCTTTTCTTCATTTATCATGATGTTGCTTACTGGTCCGGTTGTGAGGATTTTTGTTTTCTTTATGTTGAGGTATAATCCATACTGAAGGCTGTGTTCTTTGATCTTCATCAGTAAGTGCTTTAAATCCTTTTCACTTTCAACAAGAAATGTTGTGTCATCTGCATATCACAGGTTGTTGATAAGTCTTCCTCCAATCCTGATGCCACGTTCTTCTTCATACAGTCCAGCTTCTCAGGTTATTTGTTCAGCATACAGACTGAATAAGTACGATGAAAGGATACAACCCCGACGCTCACCCTTCCTGATTTTAAACCGTGCAGTATTTCCTTGTTCTGTTCAAACGACTGCCTCTTGGGCTATGTACAGTTTCCCCATTAGCACAATTAAGGGTTCTGGAATTCCCATTTTTTGCAATGTTATCCATAATTTGTTATGATCCTTACAGTCAAATGCCTTTGCATAGTCAATAAAACACAGGTAAACAGCTTTCTGGTATTTTCTGCTTTCAGCCAAGATCCATCTAATATCAGCAATGATATCCCTCATTCCATGTCCTCTTCTGAATCTGGTTTGAATTTCCTACAATTCCCTGTTAATGTACTGCTGCAACAGTTTTTGAATTGTCTTCAGCAAAATTTTACTTGTGTGTGATATTAATGATATTGTTCAATAATTTCCACATTCTGTTGGATCATCTTTCTTTGGAATGGGCACCAACACGGATCTCTTCCAGTTGGCTGGCCAGGTAGTTGTCTTCCAAATTTCTTGGCATAGACAAGTGAGCACCTCCAGTGCTGCATCCATTTGTTGAAATGTTTCAATTGATACTCCGTCAATTCCTGGAGCCTTGTTTTTCACCAGTGCCTTCAGTGTGGCTTGGACTTCTTCCTTCAATATCATCAGTTCTTGATCATATGCTACCTCCTGAAATGGTTGAATGTCAACCAATCCGTCAACCAACATATAATACATGTTATATATTAATATTTAATTCTCCTACCTTTTATAAAGTAAAAGAGGTTGAACATTTGGGACAATTTTCAATTTTTTTTAGAAAAAATTACCAATTTATCCTATAATCTAAATAGAAAATTTAGTGTAGAGTGTCACTATAATTCTGTCCTGGAAAGATCAAGTCATAGGTGAGACAAACATATTATTTAGTGGTAAATCAGCATTAATAATCAGTAATATTGAAAACAATAAACAATAATTTATATTAATAAATTAGCTTTAATAGTAAACTTCCTCTGGCTAGGAATTCATGTAACATAACAAAAAAGCCAGAAGTATTCATGTTGTTTTAGTTAAAGGTATTTTTAACTACACTTATTTTATACCTTCACAATTTTAAAATATGATTAATGTCTACTTTTTTTTTTATTTTGACCATTTAAAATCACATACTCATCCTTCTTTAGTTTCTCAAAATTCAAAAACATATGAAATAGATTTTATTGAATTTACTAAGTAGATACTTTTTAACTGAGTAAACTTTACTGAATTTCCCCAAAGCCAATTTTAGCCTATCATGCAAAGCTGTTTTAGCCTATCATGCAAGAAAGTATCATTATAAAGGCAACATTTTAAATGAATTTAGAGATTATAGTAAGATACATCAAAATACATAATAAATATTCATTAATGACAACACATAAAGTAAGTTCCTATAAACAAATCACAAGCGGCCATCAACACAAGTGTTTAAGAGAGCTACGTAAAAAGTGCTAAGGGGACACAAAGGAAAACAAACAAAAAATAACCTGTTGCCATCGAGTAGATTTCGACTCCTAGTGACCCTATAGGACAGAGTAGAACTGCCCTATAAGGTTTCCAAGGCTGTCATTTTTACAGAAGCAGACTGCCACATCTTTATCCTGAGGAGTAGCTGGTAGGTTCAAATTGCTGACCTTTTGGTTGGCAGCCAAGTGCCTAACCACGGTGTCATCAGGGCTCCTTAAGCAGACACAAAGGAAGGAGTAACTAATTCAGCCTGGAGGAGTAAAAGCTTTCCAGAGAAGGGCCCTGAAAAATGACATCTGAGTTGGAAACTGGAAAGTGAAGGCAACTCCAGGCAGTTGAGATGATTGGTGGGGCCCTTCACCAAGATAAAGTGAGTAGATGTCTCTCACTGTTTTAGTGAGGCACAAGTCATGTTCTCTGGACAAAAAGTTAAGACCCTCACCATATGGTCCATATTAAAATTACAGCCCTATAAATAGGAACAACTAAGTACTAGGCTGGGATGTTTATTTAAAACTCACTCAGCAAATAATGTTTTAAGACCTGCTTCTTAAGACACCAAAACTCAGTAATTTAACCAAAACCTATAATTTAATTAAATAGAAAATATAAATATATAATGCACAGTACTATAAAATATAAGCTCACTCAACTTACCTCAGTGTTTCAATAAAAAATATAGCAAAAGAAGATAAACATTAAAAAGTTTATTTCCTTTCAAAAGGAAAATACAGAAAAAGAGCATCCTAACAGACACATTCCCCTAACGTTCGAGTAAATTTTTATCTTTATTTATTAGTTTGAAGGGGTCACCTGGATCTAGTTTGATATCTATTGAGACCTGCAGAAGGATAAATACACATAAACTTATAGGTTGAAAAAGAAGTCTGTGTTTATCATGCTTGTTAAGAAGCAAAATAGGCAATTTCCAGTATAATATCATGTTATAGTGGTTTTAATTCTCACCAAAATGATAGTTCTTAATTTTTTTTTTATATATTTTATTGTACTTCAGGTGAAGGCTTACAGAACAAATAGTTTCTCATGAAACAGTAGTACACATGTTGTTTTATGACATTGGTTAACAACCCCACAACATATTAACCCTCTAAATTCTCAACCTTTTTTTTTTTTTGGTGAAAATACACATAGCCAAAGATACACCATTTCAAAAATTTCTACATACACAGTTCAGTGACATTGAGTATGCTCTTCCAATTGTGCTGTTTATTCTCACTTAAGATGAAGGCTTACAGAACAAAATAGTTTCTCATTTAACAGTTGCTACAAATGTTGCCCTATGACAATGGTTAACAATCTCACAACACATCAACAATATCCTTACTCAACTTTCAGTTCCCTATTACCAGCTTCCTTGTCCCCTTCTGCCTTCTGGCTCTTGTCACTGGACTCCTGTACCTCGTTAGTCTCATTTGGTTTTACGGGGCTGTCCACTCCCAGGCTAAACCATGAACCTCGGAGGTAACTTCACCACTGAGCTAAAAGGGTGTCGGGGGGCCATACTCTTGAGGTTTCTCCAGTCTCCTTTAGGCCAGTAAATCTGGTCTTTTTTTTGTGAGTTAGAATTATGCTCTACATCCTTCTCCAGCTCTGTCCAGAGCCCTCTGTTGTGATCCTGGTCAGAGCAGTCAGTGGTGGTTAGCCGGGCACCATCTAGCTGTACTGGACTCAGTCCAGTGGAGGCCTTGGTAGCTGTGGACAATTAGTCCTTTGGACTAATCTTTTCCTTGTATCCTGTTCTCTTCATTCTCCCTTGCTCCCGAAGGGATGAGACCAGTGGAATATCTTAGATGGCCGCTCACAGGCTTTTAAGAGCCCAGACACTACTCACCAAGGTAGAACGTAGAGCATTGTCTTTATAAGCTGTGTCATGCCAATTGAGCTAGATGTTCCCCGAGACCATGGTTCCCACAGCGCTACACCCAGCAATTCAGTCCCTCAGAGAGTTTGGATGTGTCTATGGGGCTTCCATGACCTTTCCTTGTACAGGTTGTGCTAGTTTCCCCTGTATTGTGTACTGTCTCACCCTTCACCCAAGATACCACTTATCTATTGCCTATTTAGTATTCCCCCCCACCCCTCCCATCCCTGGTAACCAACAAAGATTGTTACAATTTGTGTGTGAAGATAGTTCTTAATTTTTTGAAAACTAAACTGGAAATCTAAATAAAGAGGATAGCGTAAGATGATTTAACCAGCTGATTCTGCTGCATATTTTGCATTCTTTTTGTGTAACCCACTCTCAATAATGAATAAACTACCATATGCTGGAATGAACAGCTTGTCTCATTAAATCCATCAAAAACACTGTAATGAAAAATACATCTTTAAAGGCCAGTCACATGCGTCTAAGGTTGAGTAGGTCAAGAAACTCTTTAAAAACAGGACTCTGGTAAAGTCACACTTTTCCCCAAATTCCCATCAGCCAATTAAGAACAGTTTCTAGAGACGTCGGAAGCCAGTTTCTGGCTTACACAGCAGTGTTGACAATGGTGTTTGAACAAGAAGGGAAAGGAAAAATAAAACTTTGACAGAGTGAAACTTATAAGAGGAAGAATATAACAAATAACAACTTGCCTTCCAGACTCCGATTTTCCTTTCATGTTTCTGTAGTAAGAGCTCTTCAGCTATATCTTTCATCTGTACCTAAAAGCAAAACCAATTATTTTATCCCAGTTACTCAGGATGTCTAGAGTTTTGAGATCATTTACTAATTTAATAGCTAAGAAAATGAGGTAAAGGACTCAGCTTGGATAAGGAATAGCGCAGTTCAGGAAAAAGAGAATCAGACTTAGAAATGAAAGCCCTGTGGTCATGCCCTTGGTCAAGTCACTCAAATTCTCTGGACACAGTTTCCTCATCTGTAAAATGGAGAAAATGCCTAATTGTAGTGTCCCAAATGTAGATAATAGTTTCACTCTGGGTCACATGAAAACTGAAGCTGAAGAGACAGTTATGACTTCTCTATTTTTGTTCCTTTTTTATGGGTGGGGGGAGGGGCATATAATTCCACAATTTATTTTAGAAGAATACAAAAGTTATTCACCATAGGAAGAATACAATAGATATTTCTTGGAGCTACCATCTATTCACCATATTTTCCCTTTCTTGGGAGCAGCTCCTGCCGAGTCCATACTATGTGACTCTACCTCCCTGTGCACAGCAGACAGATCCAGGACTTGCCCTAGAGAGTCATGGACTAGAATCACTGGGGCTGAGTCTTTTGATGACTGTAGTCTGGAGAAAAGATCTGAGAAGTCTTCTTGCTGGGTTCCCAAGTCTGCCATGGCCCCAACTCTTCCTAAAGCTTGGGTATCAACTCTTCTGTCTGTGAGATGTCCCAGCATCATTTTATAATAAATTCTCCTGCTCCCTTTTGTCTTGTCTCAAGGTTGCCAGAATCAATTTATGTTGCTGGCAACCCAAAGAATACTCAGTCAGGAAATGATTGCAAGTTACTGTGGTAAACATAGTGAGAAAATGTGGTAAATAATATTAGTAAGCCAAATATCCTTCTATTTGGCTATGGATAGTGAAATGAAGAAACGGAATGAGGAAATGTGAATTATCCCAAAGCTTATTTAAAGGAACTTTTGGCCTTAAAAAAAGTCAACTCCACTTCTCCATACTATAAATTCTATGTTCCCAGCTGTACTGTGTTTTCCATAACTTAAGTTTCTCAGAAGACTAAGACTAAAGATATTGCCAGATACACAGGCCTCAAGTGTTTGACAAATTAAATACAGAGGACAGCTTTTTTAGGTGCTTCTTGAACAATACTAACATGTAGCTTTGCATACTGAAGTCCAAAATTACATGTTCTCTGCCCCTTGTGTTATCTTTGTAAAGAACAGATTTGTCTCTTTTTAGGTGTGATGATATTTTAAATTATCAAAATAATACATGATTCTCATAAAATAAAAAAATAAAAAAACTAGCAAAAAAACCCATGTACAAAGTAAAAATCCCCAAATACACTTACCAAACCCGCTCCCAGGGGGCAGGTCCTTTTAGATCTTTTCCATGCATAAACATAGATAGATAGACAGACAGATAGACTGACCGACTGGGACAGAAGACAGACATAGAGATACAGGCACATAAAATGCAATCATTATCCATATAATTGTTACTCATCTTGATTGTTTCAATCAACAAAAAGTATCTTTTGTATCAGTACATGTGAAAATCTAATTTTTATAATTTAATCTCTTTTTATATGGAAATATAGTTTTTCATCATATGAAATTATCATAATTCATTCAACTACTCCCCCACATGATTTACAATGAATGTCCTTGTATATCTTTGCCCATTTGTGTGAGGACTTAGTAAAAATAATATTAATAACAACAATATTAATAGGTAACATTTGAATGTTTACTGTGTGTCAAGCACCATGATAAGAAACTAAACATACATCATTTTCATTTTCACAATAACCTTATGAAGCAGTTACTATTATAAGTCCCATTTTTCAAATGAAGAAACTGAGATTACAAAACTTTATGCCGTACAATTAACACGTAGCAGTGTTAAGATCAGAATTTGGGAAGTCTGAATCCATGCTCTTAACCACTATGCCGCAGAAGTGCAATAGCTAGGTCAACAGATATGCACAATGGATGTTTTGATAGGAACTGCCAATTTCTATCCAAAGACTATACTAATGCGTATACCTTTATCTTTTGACGTGCTGCAAACTGTTCACTTGCAAGGAACATTGGCAACCACACATTTTCTAGCCTATTTAGGACATGCTTCTGAATTTCAAGTAGAACAGGTGCATCAAGTTGCTCATGGAGAATCTTTCCCCAGCCACCACTTAGGTGCATTATCTAAGAAGGTAAAAATGAAACAGAAACTACAAACTTCTGCTTTGGTAAAGAAATACAAATACTCATAATTCATTCATTGACCCCAAAACTATTTACTGAACACCTGACAGGTGACACAGTTTTTGAATTCTGATAGTCCCTGGCTATATTATGCACAATAATGACAGTCAACTTCCCTAACATCAGGGCATTGTGATTTATGTGGTGGTGGTTTTAGATGTGTGAATATGCTTACTGATGACATACTGAAAAGACAATGGGAGTGGATTACCACAAGCAATGGCATTTGTGCTCCATGGCCTCAGTACCATCAGCTGTAAAATGAGTGCATTAGTCTACATGTTTTCTAAGTTCTCGTCTAGGTCTGATATTCTAGGAATCTATGATTCTAGTTAAACTGGACCATTTGAGAAAGCATATTCTTTTCAGAATGAGGAAAAGGAAGCATTGATTAGTTAAGAAACAAAATTGACTCAGATATTATAAATATGCATATTATCAACACTTGTTGAGATGGAGTTGGAGGAATGATGGTAGTGATAGAAATATAGGACTGTTCCAGCTTCTTCTAAGAAGAAAATAAAGGCAGCAGGAGCAGAGAAAGGTCATGTGGTAGAGATAATAGTCACTGCCTTGCACAGGTAGCATCTTTTATAAAACAATTTTTTTGTGGCCCAAATCTTCCTTCTACATCATTACTGACTTCAACAAGCTACTAATGCCTATTTCCCACCATAAATCGTTCTATTTTCTACCCTCTTCTGTGTATATACCACTCGAAATTCTTGGAGTGCTCACAGAAACAACCTCCTTCTTCTTAGGCCTCTTTTGATTAATAATACTAATCAAATACTACTACTAATAATATTACTTTTGAATAAAAACAAGAGAAATATCTTATTAGCCCTCTTTGATTAACAGTATTAGTCAAATAACATTAATAATAATATTGTTTTTGTATAAAAAGAAAAAACAGTACCTTGCCTTTAGTTATGGCTACATAACTAAAATTAGGACTACTATGATGTATCTAAAACTTTATGTGATAAAGGAATCCTTAAGTGAAAATAAATAAAAATAAAAGTAAAGACAAAGATGAGGAAGAAAGGTTCTTGGGAAAACTCTTCTGTAGTGAGCAAACCATTTGCTATGGTAGCAATGGCTAACTTTTTTTACTGAATTTTAAATTCTCATCATGTTGTACTATGGAAGGTTCACACAGTAGCATCAGATACCATGAAACCTCACGCAATGGAGCACAAGCCAAACAGAAAACAAATGCTTTCCATGTGTTTATTTCATACTTGTGCTTATTGGGATATCCAACCACTTTTGTTAATAGGTTCCAGATTTGTATCTCACGGAACTAAGGGCAAGGCATTTTGGTCAAGGTTGTTTAATTTTAGAATTTCTCCTCCCTCTGACTCCCAAAGACTTTTACTTATTCCTCCCTACCCCACCAAAAAATCTAGTTTTTTTTCATTTGGCACATTCTACTTGTGAAGATCTCTGAATTTTTCTATAATTTATTGAACTTAGAATTAATCTGAAATTTGTATTTTACAAATGTATGCATTAGGATATGCATCCTTTCAAACTACCAAAATAAAAAAATCATAAGCTATACATTTGATCTTTAAAGTAGTAAAGCAGCATTAACAAACTTCAAATTAAATAAATAATAATACTTAATTCTTCATATTCTAAAGCATAAAAATTCAGCCATACTTTATGAGATAAAAGTGTTACATGAGTACTCAAACCCACTGCTGGATGCTAATCTGACATTTATAGTCTTTAGGTTATTGGCAAAAATAAATAACTTATTTTCTTATTTCAATACCATATTGATACCTTGTCCTGTTGATATAAAGAAGCTGGACTGTTGGGTCCAAAGAAATATTTTTTATTTAGGTATTTGTTTTTTATATATATAGATTTTGCCTCTCTTTGATTTCGATCTCTAAAAAGTATCCTTCGGAACTGTTCAATATCTGTCCAGCACATAAGGTCCATGCTAAAATAAAAACAAAAACAAAGTACAGTCCTTCTTATCTAATTCTGTTGAACACCAAACAACTTGTTGTTTTGACAGAATTCATAAGGTGGTTGTCTTGACTAGTTAGCACAACTGATTAGATCACTAATGAATACAATATTGTGCCTCTGATCCCTTTCTAGACAGGTTAGCTTGATTCAATTATACCCTTACTCCTGGATAAATATTACGAATGATGACAATGAGTACTGGGATCAGAAAAAAATCTATTATCAACATTAGAAGGGTTTCAGAGTTCTCCCATTAATGATAGGCTAATATTGTCTATTTCAAACATGGGAAAATTTCCACATACAGCATATCTATTTGCCAACATGCTAAACTGAGAATAACCCTTATCACAAAAAAAAGAAATTCTGTATACATATAGAATTATCATAGTGAAATCTGGCTCTCAGTTGTCTAACCAGTTTCTGTTAACTTGGGAGAAAAATAGGAAAAAAGTATGATCAATATTTCAGTTAATATTAGATAAACATGTTATAAGGTTCTAAGATTCTGTGTAAAACTTCAATGTATCTTTTATGTATTCATTAATAAAAACTGCTAAATAGTACAGTAATTTCAATAGTGTATAACTGTGTTACTGAAATATAGAAGAGACACTTCCAGAAATAGTCATTAAAGTACCTGTCTAGAGAAATGCAAAAGAAACAGTAGAAAAGGGAATAAGGGAAAGAATAAAGGATATTGATGTTTTAAGTCAGGCAATGCTAAAAGTAGCAACCAATATTGTTTAACCACCTAATATAACATTTTGAAGGTTGCTGCAAACAAAATGCACTTCCCAGAAAAAAGTTATTCATTCAGATTTCAGATAATTACACTCATCAGTTTTTACTGACTTGAATAAAATTTAGCACTGAATCACTATTACAATATGTTGAACAAAGACCAGTAGTGTAGAAAAATTATATTTTAAGAGAAAAATACATTTAAAAATGGTTGTTACCTTGAAGAATGTGCCTCAAGAAATTGACGGAAATGTTCAAACTCCAATTTGTTGTTAAGCAGATCATTAAAATTAAAATGCTTATATTCTGCAGGAACATTATTCCAATATTCTGTTTGTTTAGAGACTTTAGGGAGTAGTAAAATACCAGTGCCGATTTCAGAAGTGGTGTCCTAGTGAGACAATACTTTTCATAAAAACCTCTTAAATGCAACAAAATTTTTCCCATTTTTTAAAATAAAGAAACTGAAATAAAAATTAATTATTAGGTCAAGGCCATTCAAGAACTAGGTAAAGAATCTAAGTGGCTCAGGTTCTAACTAATAACAAATTCTGTTCCTTTCTATCCCATTCCCTTCTTTCCACGAACATTTAGCAAGCATCTATTATATACAAAGCACTTGTTTACAAAATACTAACTTTATTATTTTTTTAGTACAAAAGAAATGTTTTTTAGTAAAAAAAAAAAAAAAGAAAGATAATCAAAATCACACACAATACTACCACTCAGAGATAACCACCATTAACATTTTAGTATATATCCTTCTAGTCTTTTTTATATACATACATGCACTTTATTAAAAATAAAGATAGGATTATACGTGTATGTATGGTTCTGCAACCTGCTTCTTTCCCTTAACAATTTACCATGAATATAAAATATTCTTCTATCTATAGCATAATTTTAAAGGCTATAGGGTAATATAAAATACTTTTTTAATTGTGCGTTCTTCAAAAGTCACCTCCCTCACATAAAAGCTAAATTTTGGTATTTTTAAAATTTTTGGTATTTATTTTAAGACGTGTTTCACTGACAGTTTACAAGCCTAAAGGACAAAGTGTTAAAGAGGTTTATTCTTTGAAAGGCCCTTCCTTATATAATTACTTATGTCATTAATTCTTTTATTTTTTTAAAAGCCTCAGACCATGAGATAAACTACCAATTTTTTAAAAATCAATTTTTTTAAGTAGAAAGATTTTAAAGAGTGTTATAAATTTTAGTTCATAAAATTTATAATAAACCTTTATAATATGCTACCTTTATGAATTTTTATGTACCTTTTCTAAGATATTAATTGTGTTTCAAATAGAGAACTTCTGTGTTAAAGCAACTATTATAAAAGTTATATTATAAAAGATTACTGTTTTTGTGAAACTTATTATAAAAGAATAAAAATTTAAGTACAAATAAGAAAGTAAAAAATCATCTGAAACCTCATCACTATTTTTAACATTTGGTGACCATCTTCCCAGATACTTCTCTTTGCATATATGTGTATATACAGAAATACATACATAATTTTACATAAATAGGATCATAGCATACTAATGTTTTTGTTCTCTACAGTTTTAGATAACAATGTCTTGGACATTTTCCATGTCAATAAATACAAATCTGAACTGTCATATTTTTCATATAGATGCACACATTTCATTTTATGGATCTACCATGGCTTAATTCACCACTCCAAAAGTTGCAAATTTAGAAATGAAAATAACATTTTAATATCCTAGTCAATCCTAAGATCTTTTTACTGCCTTTCTCAATTACTTTCCTTTTTCTTTTTTTCCTTTACTCTTTTTGCCTATTGCTGTCACACAGACAGCTCCTTTTCTGTTTGGAAAATGCTACTTAACTCTTGTGACCTGACAACAAAGGAAGAACTGCTGCCATTCAGAAAACCACCAAAAACATTAAAAGGGATATGCTATGGCTGGAAGGCTCAAGTTTCTGGTCCTAAGGCAAATGAGTGGCTTGGCTCCCTGTGCTACCTCACTGGCTTTGTTTTTCTAGCTCTGGTAAAGATGTTAATAAACCATGACACCTGTGAAACACAGCAGGCCGAGCAAAGGAACAACAGAAAAATAAGAATGTCTATCCCACTACTTTATCAGTACACAATCTCCTCCCCTACTATATAAAGTGGTAACTGTCTCCAGGATAAAAAGTTTTTCTAAGTAGGGAGGTGTCTTACCCCAGCCTTCTTGGAAAATGTCTCTTTGTGTAAAGCCTGAAGCTTTCTGAAGTATGTGGAGTCCAGCTGTCGAGTTTCTTCCACCAGCTCCACCTAATAACAGTAATGCTTGTAACATCAATAGAATGTACATTATGAAAAAGTGAGGAACAGAATGCACAACTTGCCAATAACAGTGGGCTAAAAGACAAATACACTTGCCAATACAGCAAATTATTTTGGACGCAAAAGCAGGAATACCAACATGGTTAAAAATATTAACTTCAACAAGTCAGACTTTGAATGCATGCAATAAAAAAATACATACATTTCTATGTAATGATACAGTGCCACCAAAGATCACTTCTCTTTTCTGGATACCCCATGCGAACTAACAGATACAGTACAACAGGTTGGTCACATTTCCAGTTTCTATTCGTGATAACAGGAAAATAGTCGTGAAGGAAATTCATAGAAGAACAAGAAAAGACAAGACCAGGCCCCTATGAGTCTATGAGCAAACACTGTATTGCTTTATTGCTGCAGCAATAGAGGAGTCAATCATCAAATTAAACCTCATATCAGGTCTCAGCCTTCAGACTGTTTAAACAGTCAGGAAAACACGTATTTTGCAATATTTCGCTAACACAGAGTAAAACCAGTTTGGCTGAACAGCTGCCTGAGAACTTTCTTTATTTAATAGCTAGCTTTGGCAGTCTGCTTGGCTATCTCATTTGGGAAACAGTCAGTCGGGTCTTTAAAGAAGTCCTCGCAGCTGAATTTTAGGAAGTTGGTAGAACTAAGAAAGTGGCTTATTATTCCTCTTATCATTAAAAAAGGAAATAACCCATGCATTTTATAAGAATCTTTTTGGTTTAGGGAAGTTAGTTAAAATTCCAAATCTTCTTCTTACTTTTAATCATCTCAGGACCATTTTTCTCTGTACCATAAACTATATTTAAAATAATAGCTGGAAAGATTTTTTTTTTAATTTCACATGATACTCCAATTTTCCTAGTATAATATATGCAGTTTTGTAGTAGAAAGGATGTAATATTAACTTTTCAGGAGAAGGGAATCCAGGAATGAAATTTTGATCTTTGAATGTGAGATATTTCAGCCACAATCCAATAAGATAAACTCTATGCGAGGTGTTTTGGTATTAATTTTATCTTAATTACCTAACCTATTCTTTCTGGTGGAAGACATGATTATCTAAGAAGTCTCTGAGTAGATACGAACAAACAATAGCAATCCAAAGACAGCAGAGTTCCACCTGAAATGACATCATGTGCAGGGTGCATGCATTCACTTAATATAAAAAATGCCCATGAATGGTTTTAATTTGTGATTCAAAATAAATATTTAAAGAAATTTCCTCCACCCATCAATAAGAATAATGAAAATATTCAAGCACTGAGGCTTAAAATGATCTCTTTCAGAATGAAAAAAGATGTGTTGAAACTTTTATCCAATCAAGCACTCTGATCTGACAAACATCTGGGGGTGCTTTAAAATAGCAGCACTGAAGTCAGAAGATCTGCTTTTTCACAATACATATGAAACGTTTATATTTTCCATGAGTGTAATATTTACTGTAACTCATCCAACATAAGATGAAATGGGATTTTTCCATTAATCAAAATTAAGGCCACTGCTGAAATATGGCAAGAAGGGACAAAGCCAGTATATTATCATGGCATATTTTGCTGGTTTACAGGAAACCAAAACTCAGACTTCTCTCCTCTGACATATTTGTAAAGAAAACTAAAAATGACATAGAATTAAATCTTTTGTTAGGCTTCAATAGGGAAACTGGCAAGAAATAAAGTCAATAAACACTTTCCCTGCCCAAATTTTGAGCCTGACCAAGTCTTGATTCTGAATCTCTGGCCTATATAAGACCCTTTTCAGTTTTTCTCTTGTGAGACAACAATGCCACTAATCATCAATTTTGTAGTAAACCTGGATAGTTCACACCAGTTTTATCAGTGCTACAATACCTTTCTGTAAGCAATTTGGTCTGTTTTTACCATCTTTGCCCAGGGCTCAAGGAGGAGGAGAAGGATATATTCTTCAGCTGTGTCAAAAAGGTCTTCAAATGGTGGCTGTATTTTCATATAAATTTCTTTTTTCTTTTCCTGTTGGAGTCCGATGTCAAGAGTGGCAGAAGGAGCAATGTATGTGGCAAAAAGATACTAAAAAGGAATGGAGAGAAACGAGAGGGTGTTGGGAGGAACAATAATGGTTAGTAGATTCCTCAGCAAAGGCGTTAAAAAGAAAAAGAAAAAAGTAAGAGAAAGCAAACAAACTCAAGTAATTTTTTCTTGAAAAGATGTGCAAAACTGTTTGAGACAAAGCAATGCATTTATTCAAAAGTCTTGGTTTTTCCCTTCTCTTCCTATTTTTTCTCCTGTAGCCTGTGGATCTTGCACAAGCGTATGTGATTTTTGATTGTGATGTTTCAATTTTTCTCAAGTTACAAGAATTCTGAAGGATGTACTATGTATTATTATGATTGATTTGAGGTTATATGCTTCCTTTTTCCTATATATTCACAACATTTCTAACACATTTGTGCTACTTTCCAAATTGGTCTGAAATGCCCTCTGGAAATAAGAGGCAAGAATGCACTAGGGCTGGAAAGCTGGCTATTAGTATTCTAGTCTAGAGACCCAACAGACTACCTGCCATACCCAGATGAGTTGAAGAGAGTTCTTAAGACTGCTAATAATTATCCCTTTCTGCTATAAAATGTCTCCATCTGTTATCCAATGCTATGGAAGAGATATAGGAATAGAATAAGTGTGAATGGGAAGATATACACAGAGCTTCCTGGACAAACCTACCATAACCTGCCACAAACCTGCTCTATTCTACTCATTTGTCTTACCTCTCAATAATGGCTATTTCAATCTGTGAAGCAATTTAATACCATTTTATTCTTCAAATGTTTCATGCTGAATATGTCATGCCATTATTATGATTTAATAATAAAAACCAGATTGAAATGTATTAGGAACCTCTAATCGATTGCATTTTATTTCATATACTTAGACTTTGGACCTAATAATCTCCAGACTCAAGCTAGGCTCTCTCTCTCTATACATATACATATCTTCAAATATATCAATTATTTGGTATAAAATAATAGTCTAAGGTAAAATGATATTTTACAAGTTTTAAAGTGTCCACATTAATACCATAAACATTTACTGAGTATCCACTACATGTCAGACACTTGGCTAAGTGCTAGGTATACAAAGATTAGTGAATAAGACCCAATAGCTATCCTGGAGAAGCCCACTGGTGGTAACATGGAGATGAAAATCAATGGTTACAATTTAATATGGTAAGTGCTACAACAGACATATGCATTGCAAATAGATCTTCAATGATTGCCTGTATATTCTTTTCCAGCTTATCTCCCATTAACTACCCTTTATTTCAAACTTTATTCTAAAATATCAACTGTTCTATAACTGCCCTGAACCTTGCTGTTTTGCCATTCCATACTGTTGCACATATTATTCCTTTAATCTTGGATATTCACCCTACCCCAAGCACCTCGTCTACTTGGTAAACTCTGGTTTATTCTTTAAAAACAAATACAGATTTTACCTTTAGGAAGCCTTCACTCACACCCTTCTCCGAACATCATACTTTTCTACGGCTACATTTGTCAACACTACAATGCAATCATACATTTATGTATGCTTCACTTCTGGACTGAGGTCCTTGAGGGCAAAGACTGTATCTATTCATCTGTGGATTTCCTACTCCTAAAACTGTTCTTGGCAGACAGTAGATGCACCATAAGCATTTACTGAATTGTAATGAATATACAGAAAAGGCATGTTTAGCTTGGAGTGGGGAAGGAAAGGGTTCTAGAAACTCTTCCAAGAGAAAATAATCCTCAAGCTAAATTTTTAAAGGTGAGATGGAGTCAATCAGACATGAGAAGGCGATTGATCAAAAAGATGATACAGGCAGAAGGAAAGCATGGGCCAAGGCATGGGGGCCTAAGGGGGCGTTGTCCCTATGGAGAAACTCTAGGCTCAAAGTAGATAACCCTGGCTATAGTAAAGAGTTTCTGTATGGAGGTTGCAAAGGGAGGCAAGGGCCAGAGCAGGCTATGATCTTTTATGCTTTGCTAAGGAATTTGAGTTTTGACATAAAGATACACTGGGTAATCTCTGAAAGGCTTTAGCTGAAGAGTGATTATCATGGGATACAAATTTTAGAAACAAATCAAATAAATGGCATGAGAGGGAAAAAGTCTGAGTAGACAATACTTGGAAGCAGTTTGGAAGTTATTTCAAGTGCCGTATAAGAAATTATATGCCACCTTCATTTCTTGCTTAGTTTTTACAATGGCTTCCTAACTGGTCTTCCCAGCTTCTTCTTTGCCTCTTTACAGTCTATTCTTATCATGGCAAACAGCCAAATCCTTCTCTCATCACTCCTCTGCTTGAATTCTCCAGTGACTTCCCGTCTTACACAGAGTAAAAGCCAAAGCCCTTATCACTACCTATGGACAAAGTTTTTGGAAATTTCACAGTGCTGAGGAGACAAGGACTAGAATTCAAGACCTGCCAGAGGGGAAGCCCATGTAAACACCCTAGGCTCTCAAAACACCCTAAGAGCAAGGGTGGATAAGGGGTAGATTACTCCAGTCTTGAGTATTCAGAGTGCCAAAATATAATTCAATACACAGCAAAAAAAACCCTCTAAAATGAAGACAAAATAAGAATGCCATAAATCAAACAAAAACAGCAAATTCATCACCAGCATCATAAACTAAATGAAATACTAAATGATAGTCCCCGATGTAAAGAAAATGACTCCTAGACGAAAGCAGGGAGGAACAGAGAATAACAAAGTATAAATGTGTAGGTAAATATCAATGGGTATTGAATGTAAAATATAATACTACAATAGTAGGAAATAGCAAAAGAGACTGAGAAAAAGATGTCAGAGAGATAGGAGGTAAACCAAGGCAGAGTAATGTTGCAGAAGCCAAAGGAGAAGTGAGTTAAAAAACAGAGACAGTAATAAACAGTGGTTTATAAGAACACACAAACGGGGAGGGGTGGCCAAGATGGCAGAGTGGTCAGACGCTTCTGGTGGACCCTCTTACAACACAGACCCAAAAAAACAAGTGATTCGATTATATACGGCCATCTGGGAGCCCTGAACATCAAAGGCAGACTTGAGGAACTGGACTGAGTGGCAGGGGGAGGGAGAGATGGTTCAGAAGCAGGCAGGAGTTGCCAGACATGACCCTGTGAGAGCCGGAGCACTTCAGGCCTGATTGGCTCGGGGGTGAGCAGTGAGGCAGGCAAGCAGCAGTGCACGGGAGGTGCATTTTCCACAGTAGGAGACACCCAACACCAGAGAGTTTACTTGGACACTCAGAACCAGTGAGAAGCAGCCCTCATCAGTGAAAGATAAGTACAAGCATACGGCTTACCACGTGGATCAAAAACACGCCCCTTAGGGAAAAACCTCTCTCCCATTTACGTCCCGCTCCCTGCTCTGCACTGGGTCCCAGACCAGCTTCAGCAACTGCTGAGTCCCCTGGGCTGCAAGTAGGATGTGTTACATGCCCAGAGCCATTTTCCCTGCCTTGGAGAGTGAACAAATTAACAAACAGAGGAAAAAATGAACCGCCAGCTCCCCTAAGCCAGGAACCCAGGGTAGGCACAGCTCCTTTGCCTAGGCACAGGCATAAGGGATCTACGGACTTTGAGTGCCTTTCCCCCTGCAGAGACTTGTGTGGGCCCATCTCAACAGCACAGGCCCTCATTACTGCAGTACAACAGGATATATACTGGAACTCTAACTTCAACTGTTTCAGCTGTAAAGTGGCAGGTTCCTGACATTTGACACTGCTCTGCCCATTAAGCAGGGTCTTCACCTACCCACATCAGGCGCCTGAGGACTGGAGGCTCCACCCATGCTACCTAGCCAACTGCGATAGGGGCCCATGAGTAAGAGGTGCCCCCAGTCCTTACAGCCAACAGCATTAGGTGTTCACAGGCCGGCTGCAAAACCCACCCACCTACGTGCTCTAGGGAACAGGGACACACCTTCCTCCTTGACACTCGGGGGTGGCCATCAGTTCCCTGCCTTGCTCAGAGTGTGTCCCCCTGCTGCAGCCAGATGCCTGTGCCTATACCAATCACCTATGCCTGTCTAGGACTCTAAGTGAGAGCCTACACCACACACTTGGTGGCTATCTACCTGGGCACCTGAGCTAAATCTGTACAGGAGGAGTGGGCAAACCCCTGAGTTCACATACCTAGTAACAGATCTAACCATCTGGTGACAAGACATCAGAGCTTCAAAGGTGCCAATAATCAAACTAGCTCATATAAGCAGCCTATTTAGGCATATCAAAACAAAACAAGAAGCTAGGACACAGTAAGCAAACATAAAATAAATAAATATAATAACTTACTGATGGCTTGGAGACAACAGTCAATATCAAATCACATAAAGAGGGAATTCATGATGGCTTCAGCAAGCTCCCAAAATAAAGAATCTAGAAATTATCCAGAGGAGGAAAATTTCTGGGAATTACCAGAGGCAGAATACAAAAGATTAATATACATAACTCTTCAAGAAATTATGAAGGAGAAGCGACAGTGTTGACATGTCACATGATTGTTGACCATTGTCATAGGGCAATATGTATACTAACTGTTTAATGAGAGAAACTATTTGTTCTACAAACCTTCACCTAAGGTACAAAAAAAAAAAAAAAAAAGAATTATCTATGTGAGATCAAATTGACAACAGCAGCTCAAAAGGTTTGGTGGGAAGCCTAGGGGGCAGTGAGTTGAAGATAATGGTGATGGAATAATTTGGAAAAGGATAGTGAGAATAGCAGCACAACTGGAAGAATGTAACCAATGTAACTGAATTGTACATGTAAAAACTTTTCAAATGGTGTAAATTTGGCTATGTATAATTTCACCAAAGAAAAGGTCCTCCAAGGTCAAGAAGGGAGAGTGCTGACATGTCGTGGGGTTGTTAACCAATGTCATAAAACAGTAAGTGTACTGACTATTTAATGAGAAACTATTTGTTCTGTAAACCATCATCTACAATAAAAAAAAAAAGAAAGAAATTAGGAAGGAAATTAAGCAAAATGCAGAACACGAAACAGAGGAAATTAAAAAGGTTAGAGAAGAGCATAATGAAAAATTTAACAGGCTGCAAGAATCCACAGAGAGACAGCAATCAGAAATCCAGATGATTAACAATAAAATTTCAGAATTAGACAACTCAATAGAAAGTTATAGGAGCAGAACTGAGGCAATGGAAGTCAGAATTAGTGAGATTGAAGATAAAGCACTTGATTCTTATTTGAGGAAAAATCAGATAAAGGATTTAAAAAATGAAGAAACCCTAAGAACTATGTGGGACACTATCAAGAGGAATAACCTACGAGTGATTGGAGTACCAAAACGGGAGGAATAACAGAAAATACAGACAGAATTGTTGAAGATTTGTTGGCAGAAAACTTCCCTGATATCGTGAAAGATGACAAGATATCTATCCAAGATGCTCATCGAACCCCACATAAGGTAGATCCCCAAAGGAAGTCACAAAGACATATTATAATCAAACTTGCCAAAACCAAAGATAAAGAGAACATTTTAAGAGCGGCTAGGGATAAACGAAAAGTCATCTACAAAAGACAGGCAATAAGAATAACCTCTGACTACTCAGCAGAAACCATGTACGCAAGACGGCAATGGGATGACATATATAAAGCCTTGAAGGAAAAAAATTGCCAGCCAAGAATTCTATATCCAGCAACACTGCCTCTCAAACATGACGGTGAAATTAGGGCATTCACAGATAAACAGAAGTTGAGAGAATTTGCAAAAACCAAACCAAAATTACAAGAAATACTAAAGGGAGCCCTCTGATTAGAAAATCAGTAACATCAGATAGCAACCCAAGACTAGAATAACAGGACAGAGCAACCAGATATCAACCCAGATAGGGAAGTCACAGAAGTAAATCAAAGTTAAAACACTGAAAATAGGGAAAACATGTCAATATGTAAAAGATGACAACATTAAAACAAAAAAGAGGGACTTAAAAAATGTAGACATATATTTTTCATCTGGAGAGGAAGTTGAGGCGATATAAAGAAATAAAAGACTGGTATAAACTTAGAAAAGAGAGTAAATATTAAGATAACCACAAAGGAAACTAAGAATCCTACAAGTCACGGTAAAAAATGGAAACTATAAAGACTCAAAAAACACAAAATCAACAACAGTGAAAAAGATGAAAAGAAAATACATAAAGAAAAACGACTCAGCACAGAAAATTAAGTGGAACAAAGAAACTGTCAACAACACACAAAAAAAGACATCAAAATAACAGCTCTAAACTTCTACCTATCAATAACCACACTGAATGTAAACAGACTAAATGCACCAATAAAGAGACAGAGAGGGGCAGACTGTATTAAAAAAAACACCATCTGTCTATATGCTGCCTACAAGAGACACACCTTAGACTTAAAGACACAAACAAACTAAAACTCAAAGGATGGAAAAAAAAAAATCAAGCCAACAACACTCAAAAAAGAGCAGGAGTGGCAATATTAATCTCTGACAGAATAGACTTTAAAGCAAAATCCACAACACAGGATAAGGAAGGACACTATATAATGATTAAAGTGTCAATACACCAGGAGGACATAACTATAATAAATATTTACGCACCTAATGACAAGGCTCCAAAATACATAAACTCTAACAGCACTGAAAAGAGAGATTGACAGCTCCACAATAGTAGTAGGAGACTTCAACCCACCACTTTCAGTGAAGGACAGAATATCCAGGAAGAAGCTCAACAAAGACAAGGAAGAGCTAAATGCTACAATCAACCAGCTTGATCTCATAGACATATATGGAACACTCCACCCAAAAGCAGCCAAGTATACCTTCTTTTCCAACACACATAGAACATTCTCCACAACAGACCACATATTGGGCCATAAAGCAAGCCTTAACAAAATCCAAAGCATCGAAATATTACAAAGCATCTTTTCTGACCATAAAGACATTAAAGTAGAAATCAACAACAGAAAAAGCAAGGAAAAAAGATCAAACACATGGAAACTGAACAACACTTGCTAAAAAACTACTAGGATATAGAAGAAATTAAGGATAGAATAAAGAAATACATAATATCAAACGAGAATGAAAACACATCCTACCAGAACCTTTGGGACACTGCAAAAGCAGTGCTCAGGGGTCAGTTTATAGCAATAAATGAACACATCCAAAATGAAGAAAGGGTCATAATCAAAACATTAACCCTACAACTGGAACAAGTAGAAAGAGAGCAGCAAAAGAAGCCCTCAGGCACCAGAAGAAAGGAAATAATAAAAATTAGAGCAGAATTAAATGAAATCAAGAATAGAAAAACAACTGAAAGACTTAACAAGACCAAAAGCTGGTTTTTAGAAAAGATCAACAAAATTTATGAACCATTGGCCAAACCGACAAAAGAAAAACAGGAGAAGAACCAGACAACCCATATAGGAAATGAGACGGGTGATACCACAACAGACCAAAGTGAAATTAAAAGAATCATAACAGAATACTATGAAAAATTGTACTCTAACAAATTTGAAAACCTAGAGGAAACAGACAAATTTCTAGAAACTCACTACCTACCTAAACTAACACAAACAGAGGTAGAACAACTAAATAAACCCAAAACAAAAGAAGAGATTGAAAAGGTAATTAAAAAACTCCCAACAAAAAAAAGCCCTGTTGCGGATGGCTTCACTGGAGAATTCTACCAAACTTTTAGAAAAGAGTTAACATCATTACTACTAAAGGCATTTCAAAGCATAGAAAAGGAAGGAATACTCCCAAACTCATTCTATGAAGCCAGCATAACCCAGATACCAAAACCAGGTAAAGACACCACAAAAAATGAAAATTACAGGCCAATATACCTCATGAACACTGATGTAAAAATCCTCAACAAAATTCTAGTCAATAGAATTCAGCAACATATCAAAAAAATAATTCACCATGATCAAGTAGGATTTATACCAGGTATGCATGAATAGTTCAACATTAGAAAAACAATCAGTGTAATCCATCACATAAATAAAACAAAAGACAAGAACCACATGATCTTATCCATCGATGCAGAAAAGGCATTTGACAAAGTCTAACATCCATTCATGATAAAAATTCTCAACAAAATAGGAATAGAAGGGAAATTCCTGGATATAATTAAGGACATTTATACAAAGCCAACGGCCAACATCATCTTAAAGGGAGAGACTTTTAAAGCACTTCCCTTGAGAACAGGAACCAGACAAGGATGCCCTTTATCACCACTCTTATTCAACATTGTGCTAGAGGTCCTAGCCAGAGCAATTAGGCTAGAAAAAGAAATAAAGGGCACCCAAATTGGTAGGGAAAAAGTCAAAGTATCTCTATTTGCAGATTATATAATCTTATACACAGAAAACCCCAAAGAATCCACAAGAAGACTACTGGAACTAATAGAAGATTTCAGCAAAGTTTCAGGATACAAGATAAACATACAAAAATCAGTTGGATTCCTTTACACCAACAAAGAGAACCTCAAGGAGGAAATCACCAAATCAATACCATTTACAATAGTCCCCAAGAAGATAAAATACTTAGGAATAAATCTAACCAGAGATATAAAAGATCTATACAATGAAAACTACAAGACACTACTGCAAGAAACAGAAAGAGACCTGCATAAGTGGAAAAACATACCTTGCTCTTGGATAGGTAGACTCAGCATTGTGAAAATGTCAATTCTACCCAAAGCGATCTACAGATACAATACAATCCTGATCCAAATTCCACCAGCATTTTTTAATGGGATGGAGAAACAAATTACCAACTTCATATGGAAAGGAAAGAGGCCTCGAATAAGTAAAACATTACTCAAGAAGAAGAACAGAGTAGGAGGCCTATTATACCACCACGGTAGTCAAAATAGCCTGGTACTGGTACAACAACAGATACGTAAACCAATGGAACAGAATTGAGAATCCAGACATAAATTCATCCACCTATGAGCAGCTGATATTTGACAAAGGCCCAAACTCTGTTAACTGGGGAAAAGACAGTCTCTTTAACAAATGGTGCAGGCATAACTGAATATCCATTCGCACAAAACTGAAACAAGACCCATACCTCACACCATGCACAAAAACTAACTCAAAATGGATCAAAGACTTAACTATAAAATCGAAAACGATAAAGATCATGGAAGAAAAAATAGGGACAACACTAGGAGCCCTAATACATAGCATAAACACAATACGAACCATAAGTAACAATGCACAAGCACCAGAATAGAGACTAGATATCTGGGAGCCCCTAAAAATCAAACACTTAAGCTTATTAAAAGACTTCACCAAAAGAGTAAAACAACAACCTACAGACTGGGAAAAATTTTTTTTCTAAGACAAATCCGATCAGCGTCTAATCTCGAAAATCTACAAGACACTGCAAAACCTCAACAACAAAAAGACAAATAACCCAATTAAAAAATGGGCAAAGGATATGAACAGGCACTTCGCCAAATAAGATATTCAGGCAGCTAACAGACACATGATGAAACGCTCACGATCACTAGCCATTAGAGAAATGCAGATCAAAACTACAATGAGATATCATCTCACCCCAACAAGGCTAGCATTAATCCAAAAAACACAAAATAATAAATGCTGGAGAGGTTGTGGAGAGACTGGAACACTTATACACTGTTAGTGGGAATGTAAAATGGTACATCCACTTTGGAAATCAATTTGGTGCTTCCTTAAAAAGCTAGAAATAGAAGTACCATACGATTGAGCAATCCTGCTCCTTGGAATATATCCTAGGGAAATAAGAGCCATCACACAAACAGATAAACGCACACTCAAGTTCACTGCAGCACTGTTCACAATAGTAAAAATATGGAAACAACCTAGGTGCCCATTAATGGATGAATGGATAAACAAATTATGGTATATCCACACAACAGAATACTACACAATGATAAAGAACAATGATGAAGCCGTGAAACATAACATGGAGAAAGCTGGAGGTCATTTTGCTGAGTGAATTTAGTAAGTAACAGAAGGACAAATATTGTATAAGACCACTATTATAAGAACTCAAGAAAAGGTTTAAACACAGAAGAAAACATTCTTTGATGGTTACAAGGGTGGGGAGGGAGGGTGAGGTTTACTTACTAACTAGACAGCAGTTAAGAATTATCTTAGGTGAAGGGAAGGACAGCACACACTACAGGGGAAGTCAGCACAACTGGACTAAACCAAAGCTAAGAAAGTTCCTGAATACAATCAAACACTTTGAGGGACAGAGTAGCAGGGGTAGGGTTGGGGACCATGCTTTCAGGGGACATCTAGGTCAACTGGCATAAAAAAGCTTAAGAAAATGTTCTGCATCCTACTTTGGTGAGTGGCGTCTGGGGTCTTAAAAGCTTGCAAGCAGCCATCTAAGATGCATCAATTGGTCCCAACTACCTCGAGTAAAGGAGAATGCAGAACACCAAAGATATAAGGAAAGTATTAGCCCAGAGACAGAAAAGCCCACATAAACCAGAGACTTCATCAGCCTGAGACCAGAAGTACTAGACGGTGCCCGGCTACCGCCAATGACTGCCCTGACAGGGAACACAACAGAGAGTCCCGGATGGAGCAGTCGAAAGGTGGAGTGCAGAACTCAAATTCTAGTAAGATGACCAGACTTAATGGTCTGACGGAGACTGGAGGAACCCTGGAAAGCATGGCCCCTGGATTCTCTATCAGCCCAGAACTAAAACAATTTCTCAGGCTAGCTCTTCAGACAGGGATTGGACTGGACTGTGGGACATAAAGCGATACTCGTGAGGAGTGTGCCTCTTAGCTCAAGTAGATACAAGAGACTAAATGGGTAGCTTCTGTCCAGAGGTGAGATGGGAAGGCAGAGAGGATTAGGAGCTGGATGAATGGACATGAGGAATCAGGGGTGGAAAGGAGGAGTGTGCTGTCACAGTATGCAGAGAGCAATTAGAGTCACAAAACAATGTATGTATAAATTTTTGTATGGGGGAAAAAAAGAAGTCCCTACCTTGAGACTTTTTGTTATGTGAAATAATAAACTTGCTTTATTGTTTAAAAAAAAAAAAAAAGAAGAAGAAGAAGAAGAACAAACAAACTAGAAGAGGAAAGTAGGGTGAAGTTAAAGTTACAGAAGAATTGCAGGTGCTGGTTAAAGTACAATTAAGATGATCTACCATGAAGTCCATGATAGGTAAAAAAGGAAATGAGGTCAGAACTGAGATGGCAGTACAATAATATGCAGGGTAGAGTATCAGAGAACTAGAGGTCCAAATGAGGGATAAGGGTATGTAGAGTAGTTAAAAGGGAGTACTATAAAGTGCAGCACTTAATAGGCACTCAATAAATATTTGCTGAAAAGATGAATTAATGACAAACGGAAATTGTGATGTGAAAGGGTAATTTCAGAGTTCATGAACTGAAAGGTGCAGTACTTCCAAATTATGGTGGATTCCAACAAACGGCCATGTCCACACTTAACTGAGGAAAAATGGAGATAAGTCACTGAAGCAGGCTAAGTTAAGAAACAGTGTAGCATATATGTTATGAGGGTCATAGTATAGGTGTTGAAAAGCTTCAAGATGATAAAAGAGAACAGGTGGAAATTTCTTAAGTCATGTATTGAAAATTTCTAGGAAGATATAAAATACTACTTTAAAAGTCTTTAGATAACATTAATGAGGCTTAGGTAAGGGCAAATTAGCAAATGGGGTAGACTTTAAAATTTATAAGTTGTTAAAAGATGAGAATCTTAAATAGCAGCAGAGAACAACTTTCCTTCTCGATCGTTGTGAAATGTGGGAGAAGTACCATATTTAAGAGCCACTCTGAATTGTTTTATTTAGTTAAGGCAATCAGAAATTTCTGTAACTCTGAACACTGGAAACTTTCTTCCTTAAAACATGGGCACATAGTCTGCTCGGCAGAAGAGTCCCAGGTGAATCACACTGCTATCAAATGATTATATACTATATAAATTAAAATGTGCCTCACAAATGTAAATATACATATATATATGCACATATATATGGCAAATTTTTCAAACCATGGGAGTTATTTAGAAGAATAGCTTGTAAATCTAACTAATTAGTAAATCTAACAAGCTAAAATTGTATCAGATTCAAATCTATTAAAGATTTTCTAAGTTAGAAGTTTAAAAAAATGTACTGATTAAAATAATAGATCACTTATGTAAATTAAGAAACTTAAGATGAAAAATATCAAATTAACAAAACTGTTTACCCATAACAAGTGAGGAGATTGATTGGTGATCAAAAACCTCCCAACAAAAAAAGTCTGGATGAGACGGATTCACAGGGGAATTATACCAAACATTTAGAGAAGAGTTGATACCAATACTGTTTAAACTCTTCCAAAAGATACAGAAGGAAGGAAATAATCCCTAATTCATTCTGTGAAGCAAACATAACCCTAATACCCAAACCAGACAAAGATAACACAAGAAAAGAAAACTACAGGCCAATATCTCTTATGAATATAGATGCAAAAATCCTCAATAAAATACTGGCAAACAGAATTCAATGGCATATTAAAAGAGTCATACACCATGACCAAGTGGGATTTATTCCAGCGATGCAAGGATGGTTCAACGTTAGAAAATCAATCAACATAATACACATCAATAGAACAAAGTAGAAGAACCACGTGATCATCTCCATTTATGCAGAAAAAGCATTTGATAAAATCTAACACCTTTTCTTGATTAAAACCCTAAAGAAGACTGGAACAGAAGGGAAATTCCTCAGTATGATTCAGGGTATATATGAAAAGCCAACAGCCAACATTATAGTTAATGGAGAAAGACTGAGAGCTTTTCCCTGGGAAATCAGGAATAAGACAAGGGTGCCTGCTCTCACCACTTCAACTCAATGTTGTATTAGGAATTCCTAGCCAGAGCAGTAAGACAAGAAAAAGAAATAAAAGGTATCCAGATTGGAAAAGAAGAAGTAAAATTATCTCTATTTACGGATGATTATGATTCTATATATAGAAAATCCCAAAGAGTCCAGAAGAAAACTTCTTGAGCTAATAGGGGAAAGTTGCATGGTAGAAGGTCAACAAACAAAAATCAGGTGGGTTTCTATGCACCAGCAATGAAAAATCTGAAAGGGAAATTAGGGAAACAATTCCATTTATACTAGCATCTAAGAGAATAAAATACCTAGGAATAAATCTAACCAGGGATGTAAGGACTGATACAATGAAAACTATAAAACACTGCTGAAAGAGATTAAAGGAGACTTAAATAAATGGAAAGATGCTCCATGTTCACAGACTGGAAGACAGTATTGTTAAAATGTCAGTACTACCCAAAGTGATCTATAGATTTAACACAATCCCAATCAAAATTCCAACAGCTTTCTTACAGGAATAGAAAAACCAATCCTCAACTTTATATGGAATGGCAAGAGGCCTGAAATAGCTAAAATAATGTTGAAAGAGAAGAACAAAGCTGAAGGACTCATACTTTCTGATTTTAAAACATACTATACAGTAATACTCTTTTGATACTACAGTAATCAAAACAGCCTGGTACTGGTATAACAATAGACACACAGACCAATGGAATAGAATTGAGAGTTCAGAAATAAATGCACACATCTATGGTCAACTGATTTTTGACAAGGGTGCTAAGTCCATATGATGGGGAAAGAAGAGTCTCTTCAATAAATAGTTCTAGGGAAATTGCATTTCCACATGCAGAAAAATAGAACAGGATCCATGCCTCACACCATACACAAAAACAAATTCAAAATGGATTAAGGACCTAAATGTGCAAACTAAAACCACAAAATTCTTAGAAGAACAAGCAGGGGCAATGCTGTCAGGCCTAGCTTTCAACAATGGATTTCATCTACTATAATAACAAAAGCACAAACAAAAAAAGACAAAATAAATAAATGGGACTGCATACAAATTAAAAACTTTTGTTCATCAAAAGATTTTACAAAAAAAGTGAAAAGACAAGCTGCCAACTGGGAGACTATCTTTGGAAACCACAGATCTGATAAGAATCTAATAATGAAAATATATATAAAACTTCAACAACTTAACCACAAAAGGACAAATAATCCAATCACAAAATGGGCAAAGGACTTGAATAGACATTTCAACAAAGAGGACATTCAAATGGCTACCAAACACATGAGAATATGCTCAGTGTTATTAGCCATCAGAAAAATGCAAATCAAAACCACAATGAGATATCACTTCACTCCCACTAGGGTGGTAAGATTAAAAGCAAACAAAAAACAGAAAATAACAAATGTTGGAGAGGATGTGGGGAAATTGGAACCCTTATCCATTGCTGGAGCCCTGGTGGTGCAGTGGTTAAGAGCTCGGCTGCAAACCTAAAGGTCAGCAGTTCAAATCCACCAGCTGCTCCTTGGAAATCCTATGGGGCAGTTCTACTCTGTCCTATAGGGTTGCTATGAGTCGGAATCAACTCGCTGGCAATGGGTTTGGTTTGGTTGGGATCCACTGCTGGTGGAAATGCAACATGGTACAGATGGCATGGAAAACAGTGTGGCAGTTTTTCAAAAAACTAAAAATAGAACTACCATATGACCCAGCAATTCCACTCCTAGGTATATACCCAAAAGACTTTATAGAGACTTGGATCCCAATGTTCACTGAAGCACTACTTACAATAGCCAAAAGGTGTGAATAATTTAAATGCTTATCAACAGATGAATGGATAAACAAAATGTGGTACATACACACAGTGAAATACTACTTGGCCAGGAGGAGAAATGAAGTCTTGATACATGCTACTGTATGGATGGAGCTTGAAGACACTAGGCTGAGTAAAATAAGCCGATCAGAAAAGAACAAAAATTGTATGACCTCACATATATAAAAAGACAAGAAAAGGCAAATGTATAGAGACCAAAGTTTATTAGTGGTTACCAGGGGCAGGAGGGAGAGGGAAAAGGGGGGCGAACCATGATGGAAAAACTGTATTGATTAAGGGTAGGGTTGCACAGTCAATTAGTGTAATTGCTATCAATAAGTTGTACACCTGTAAAAAACTGAATTGGCAATGTTGTGTGATGTATTTACAATGACAAAAAAGGACAGTAGCTGCTGAGGCTGCTTATGTTCTGCCAAACACCTCATGGGATCTGGTTTCTTGGTTTGGAGGTACAGGGTCACGGTTTCACGGGACATCCCAGTTAACTAGCCTAGTAACGTGTTTAGTGCTTCTGTTCTACCTCCTAGTTCGTTGTGTAGTGCCTGGGGTCTTAAAAGCTTGAAAGCGGCCATCCAAGGCACAACAATTGGTCTCTATTCAACTGGAGCAACAGAGGAAGAAGGAGAGTCAGGAATAGGAGGATATGGAATGTATAGCTAACTGCCTCCATGAACAACTGCCTCCTTTGCCATGAGACCAGAAGGACTGGATGGTGCCCAGCTACCGTTACTGAACATTTTGATCACAGATTCCATAGAAGAATCCTGATCAAAAGCGGGGAAATAAAGAATAGAATTTCAAATTCTCAGGGACTGTAGACTTTCTGGAGCCATGGAAGGTGGATGAACCCCTGAAATTATTGCCCTGAGATAATCTTTCAACCCTAAACCAAAAATATCCCCTGAAGATTGGATAGCCCCAGAAAACAAAACAGGACTAATGAGGCACAGCAGTCCAGCAACAAGGACAAGAAGGCAGGAAGGGACAGGAAAGCTGGTGGTAGAGAACCCAAGGTTGAGAAGGGAGAGTGTTGACATGTTGTGGGGCTGTTAACCATTGTCATAGGGCAATATGTGTACTAACTGTTTAATGAGAAACTATTTGTTCTGTAAACCTTCATCTAAGGTACAAAAAAAAAGAATTATCTATGTGAGATCAAATTGACAACAGCAGCTCAAAACGTTTGATGGAAGCCTAGGGGCAGTGAGTTGAAGATAATGGTGATGGAATAATTTGGAAAAGGATAGTGAGCACAGCAGCACAACTGGAAGAATGTAATCAATGTCACTGAATTGTACATGTAAAAACTTGAAATGGTGTAAATTTGGCTATGTATATTTTCACAAAAAAAAAAAAGGTTCTCCAAGGTCGAGAAGGGAGAGTGTTGACATGTCGTAGGGTTGTTAACCAATGCCATAAAACAATATGTGTACTGACTGTTTAATGAGAAACTATTTGTTCTGTAAACCTTCATCTAGTGTACAATAAAAAATAAAAATAAAAATTCCCTGAAGTTATCTTAAAACCAAGCAGTAACCACCAATGACTGCCCTGACAGGGAACACAACAGAGAGTCCCTGATGGAGCAGGAGAAAGGTGGGGTGCAGAACTAAAATTCTACTAAAAAGACCAGACTTAATGGTCTGACTGAGACTGGAGGAACCCCGGAAAGCAGGGTCCCAGACTCTCTGTCAGCCCAGAACTAAAACAATTTCCGAGGCCAACTCTTCAGACAAAGATTGGACTGGACTGTGGGACATAAAATGATACTCGTGAAGAGTATGTTTCTTAGCTCAAGTAGATACATGAGACCAAACGGGCAGCTTCTGTCCAGATGTGAGATGAGAAGGCAGAGAGGGTTAGGAGCTGGCTGAATGGGCATGGGAAATTAAGAGTAGAAAGGAGGAGTGTGCTGTCACAGTATAGGGAGAGCAATTAGGGTCACATAACAATGTATGTATAAAGTGTTGTGTAAGAGACTAACTTGAAATGTAAACTTTCAGTTAAACTACAACAATAAACAAAATAAAAAAAAAGAATACTAAACAAACAAACAAACAAAAAAAAAAAAAAACAACCAAGCAGTAGTTTAGCATAACTAGTAAAAAACATCTGCCTTGAACATTATGTTTTTTTAAGAACTATCTATATGGGATCAAATTGACAACAACAATTCCAAAGATTAGACAGGAACCTTCAGGGGCAGTGCATTTATGTTAATGGGGGAGGAACAACTCAGGAAAGGAGGGTGACAATTGCTGCACAGCTCGAAGAATGTAATCAATGTCACTATATTGTACGTGTAGAAACTGTTGAATTGGTGTATGTTTTGCTGTGCATATTCTCAACAACAAAAAAATAAATAAAATTTAGGAGAAAAATCTGAATGCTTTCTGAAATAAAAACAAAACAAAAAATATTTAACTTCTCTAGAATTTGCTCCAATAATTGCAAATTTACCTCCAAAAGAAAGCAAATTCAACTCCCCAAATCACAAAAATTAATAATCTATAGGCAAGTTAAATTTGGGCAGGAATATCATCTAACAGCAAAATAAAGCAACTGCTTTGTCATGGGGTCAGCTATATTCAAGTCTGTAGTCAAAAAAGATCTATGTTCAATTATCAGCCCCCACTATGATAACCAGCATAATCCTTAAGAGCAATGCACTCCCCCACCTCCGATTCTTTACCAGTCTTAGAAAATCACAGAACTGAACTGTAGAAAGAGCTTGAGAGTTCATCCTTCCCATGTGCATATTATACACATTAATTGTCTCCCTTGGAGGCTAAGTCTCTACTCTTCCCCACCTCTTCAGGGTGGTAAGGACAAAGGTAGTTAACCGGGGAAGGAGAAGAAAATTGAATTCAGTTGTCAATCCTTTATTATACCACACAGTAAATTTATAGTACACCCAACTGAATTATGTCATTAAATCTGAAAATATGTTTCTAGTATGTGTTTCTAATAATCCAGGGCAATCTATAAGTGGATAGCTGAGAACTGAATATACATAATAAGCACAAGGGATTGTAACCACATATGAAACAAAATTAAAAAGCTAAAAAAAAGACCCTTTAAAAATCTTAAACTCTTTATAAAGATGTTGAAAATCATTTTTAAGTTGATGTAAATTTGAATATGGTATATAAAGATTATGATACATGATAGCTAAGCAATATAGACTAATTATGGGTTAGAAACATTGTTTAAATATTTTGGTTCCTTTGCTTTTTATTGGCCACCCAGTTCTTCCTTTCTGGCCTCGGAGGAAATAACAATGTCGCCAATGTTAGAGAAGAAAAATGCTCCCTTCATATCTCAGTCAGTTACTCTGATTCACATTAAAGCAGAGATTCACTTACCCACAGCTGGGGCTGAGAGGATTCCAATTCAAACATTAACCTATAATGCTTTAACAGCACGGTAGAAAAGATTTTGAGTAGTGATACAAGCACTGCCCGTATGTGATCAGACTGACTGGCACTGCTCACAACACAGCTCTAAACCCTATCTCTCCTGGAGACACTCAAAGGTTACGTAATCAGGAAATGCCCTGCACTTCTCTACACCTGTGCCTGTGACTCACTTTCTTGGCCTCTGCATCCGGTAGGGAAAAAAAGCAACGCCTCCTCTCAAAACATCTTTTACACGTGTTGAAATTCTGGGAGTTAACTTTCTTGCTTAACTAAAGTTCCAAGACTATACGACAGTTAACAAGACTAAAACAAAAAAATTAAAAAAAAAAAAAAACACAACAACAAACAAACAAACCCGTTGCCTTGGAGTTGATTCCAACTCACAGCAACCCCATAGGACAGAGTAGAACCGCTCCACAGGGTTTCCAAGAAGCGGCTGGTTGGCAGCTGTAGCACACTGTAGCTCTTAACCACTGTACCACCAGGGCTCCTAACAAGACTAGCAAGAGAAAAAGATGTAGGATGAATATACTAGAGGCAGGAGGAAGAATTGACTTGGAAAGCAGAAAGGAGAATGGGGAAACAAATTGGGAGAAGGACCAGAAAAGAAGGACACAGTATTTACATAAACATTTTATTTTCTAAAGGCTGTCAACAATGCAGAACAATATTTAATTTACATTATTTTAGAATACACATTAGCTTGTTGTGGTTATAGAGAATGCAACAACAAAAATGTTGCCATGTTTGCCTCTTCAAGCATATCTTGGATGCCTCATTAATTAGAGAAAATATCCTGTACACAATAGCTGAATTGTATACAAAGGACATGACTGAAACAAATTAAAATATGACATTTCCCATTGCAATTTATATTTTTTCCAATTCTAAGATATTTTTCAAGATTTCAGCATTGCTACTTAATCACTTTCTTTTCAAAATCATTTTGATAGTGAATGTTAATGAGCATATTCTTGGATGGAATGGATCCCAATCTCCTTTCAAATATATCACAATGCATTCCAGGCTTAGTTTTCCCACATTATACTCATTCTTATATACCCTGGAATATATTAATGTTTTCTTATTGCATCATTATGCCTAGATAAACATACCTGAGAGATGAGAAACGTGGTTTTATTGAATTTATTCTTGTTTTTTAACAGTGTCAAAAGCAGAAATATAATGAAATTATTTTTCACAACTGTCTGTGCTATTTAGATTTCTGTTTTACCAAAGAGTAAATGATGACAGCTGTCGGGTTAGATTCCAATTATCATGCTGTAAAAGCACCCAGCAAACCTATTCTCGCTGTGCCAAAGGTGAGCACAGTCTTTGAGATGGCATCTTTTCCATAAGTAGGGGCCATTTGATGATCTGCAGCTTGACACTCATCTGTGTTCCAATGAAAACAAGAACAATTTCTGTGTAGCCTTAAAAGACAAATTCAAGAAAAATACCAAATGTTGTAGCACATGTGTTGATTTGTTATGTTACATTTCAGCTGTTGGTTATGTTAATAGAACAGTTTCACATACTTCATTTTGATGTATTTATTTTAATGATCTTGCGTATGTATCTTTATGTGATTGCCTGGTAACACTGATTGCATAATGTTCTGCTGTCACCACCAGGCCAGGACTGGAAGTAAGAAAGAGAAATGTAAAACTCTGGAAATGTATGATTTAAAATGAGTCCCTCAGTACAACAGGGACAAGATGTATCAAAGCCTGTATGCTATGAAATATTAATACTAGATTATATGACATCTCATAGAGCCTAACATCAGGTTAACTAAAACTGAGGACATTTTTTAAAAAGCAGGTGTTCAATATAACTAATTTATTAAAGTATTCCAGAGATTAGGAGAAAACATCATGCATCAGCATCTGGTGTCATTAGTTAAGTCCATTTTTCTTAGAACTATTACTCAACTACAATGGTAAAAGAGAGAATTCTAATAGTGTAACTAGTAGGTCACCAGAAGGCATTTTAGTACATATCTTTCATTCCTCTAGCAATTGTCCAAGATGCCCAGAGTTAATCACAAAGTATAGGGTATATAAAGCTGTCTGCTGTTGCGATTTCCTTCTATTTATCTGCCAGATGGACCGACTGGGTGGTATCAACAAAGATCTAGCCAGCTCCCTGGGAAGAAAAAACATCCCGTAAAACCCATGACGCTATTTTATACACTCAAAAAGACTCTCTAAAGACAAAAGAAGAAAAACCTTTTTGCTAGTGAGAGACACAAAGCTTTTTCAAAAGCTTCTCTTTTCAGTTCAAAGTAAACTGTACAGGATCTAGCCATTCTAAAGTGATTCTTTGGTAGACAAAAGTAAAGGATTCATAAGCAGTCTCTACAGGGTGGGAGAAAAATTGGAAGGTGGAGGGTCAGGGTGTCTAGCTGTAACATTAAAGAAACTTAGAATGAAGAGAATCAGAGTGATACTTCTCTTGTCATTATCTCTATCCCTCCATTATAAGCACTGGTATGCTACAGTCAGCTCACACCAGCTTGCAAGAACCAATTCAAGAATTTTCAGAAATTTTGTGGGCCAGTTAAACTCAGCCATTATCGAAAATTAAATTATATAGTCTTTAAACCAAACAATAGCTTAAGAGTGTCTGCCTTGAGCATTGTGCTCTTTTATTTTTTTTAATTGTACTTTAGATGAAGGTTTATAGAGCAAACTAGCTTCTCATTAAACAATTAATACACAAATTGTTTTGTGACATTGGCTGCCAACCCCATGACATGTTAACACTCTCCCCTTCTTGACCTTGGGTTCCTCATTACCAGCTTTCCTGTCCCCTCCTGCCTTCTAGTCTTTGCCCCTGGGCTGGTGTGCCCATTTAGTCTCCTTTTGTTTTATGGGCCTGTCTAATCTTTGGGTGAAGGGTGAACCTTCAGAAGTAACTTCATTACTCAGCTAAAAGGGTGTCGGGGACCATACTCTTGGAGTTTCTCCAGTCTCTCTCAGACCAGTAAGTCTGGTCTTTTTTTTTTTTTTTTTTTTGTGAGTTAGAATTTTGTTCTATATTTTTTTCCAGCTCTGTCTGGGACCCTCCATTGTGATACCTGTCAGAGCAGTTGGTGGTAGTAGCCAAGTACCTAGTTTTGCTGGACTCAGTCTAGTGGAGGCTGTGGTAGTTGTGGTCCACTAGTTCTTTGGACTAATCTTTCCCTTGTGTCTTTGGTTTTCTTCATTCTCCCTTGCTCCAGACAGGGTGAGACCAGTTGAGTATTTTAGATGGTTGCTTACAAGCTTTTAAGACCCCAGATGCTACTCACCAAAGTAGAATGTAGCACATTTTCTTTATATACTATGTTAGAGCATTGTGCTCTTTTAAAGAACTATCTATATGGGATCAAATTGACAACAGCAACTTGAAAGGTTAGACAGGAAGCTTGGGGGCAGTGAGTTTATGTTTTTTGGGGGGAGGAACAAGTCAGAAAAGAAGGGTGAGAATGGTTGCACAACTTGAAGAATGTAATCAGTGTCACTGAATTATACATGTAGAAATTGTTGAATTCGTGCATGTTTTGCTGTGTACATTTTCAACAAGAACAAAAAATAAATCATCAAAAAATTAATTACATAAGCTTACAATTCAATAAATTAAAGAGAAAGGTAATGAATACTCAAAACTCATCAATTCCTAATTACTTAACGACCTTTTACTATTATCCGTGCTCTTGAGGTTACTTACTTTTCTCATTTCTATATGGTAAAAATGCTATACAATGGTGTGTTACTGCACATCTCTTCCCAACTCTACATTCAGTGAGGTCATGTTGGTAGTGTGAAATCATCCACAGTGTGAATATTTACACCCAGAAATCAGTAAATGCTACAAATCAAGGCTGTGTCCTCTCCTTCAGAGCATTTATCATCACACAACTGATTATAGACAAACATACTTCTCTTTCCCTATCATGATCACTAAAGAAAGAGAAATAAAGTAAGAAAAAAGGCAACTGGCACCAGCTAGTTCAAGTATTTCCTGGAGGCAAAGCCACAAATCAGAATATACCAACTCACATAAGTACGTCAATTTATACTATGTTCACTTAGACACTCCACTTAACTGATATCTATTTTTTAAAATATGAATAAAGTAAAATTCCTTTCAATAGTTAAGTCAGAGTAGAGCTGTAGTATGAGAGGAGAACAAATAAGCTTTTCTTTAAAATTGTTTTATTTATGTTCTGAATAGTCTTTATTTAGAAAAGAGCAAAGCAAAGCTTCAATTGTTAAATTGAACTTCCAGTCTGATAAGTAAAGCAGAAGAGGTAAGAGTTTGGTGGGGAAAAATTTTGTTAACTTGTCCTCATGAGAAAGTACAAGGAGCAGCTATGAATAAGAAGCATTAAGGCATTATTAGAAACAAAATTGGTATTCATGGATCTTGATTCAGTGTCTGGGCCCCAAAGAGACCAAAATCACTTCACAGATATTCATAAACACAACAGAACAGATGTCCACTAAACTGTACAAAAACAAAACATACTGCTGTACTTGAAAGCAAATAGCAAGTAACATAGGGTCTTCTCACCTGAGCTCAATAACTCTGTATTTGGAATTTATATAAAACAATGAGATGAAATTGTGCTCTAAAGAGCTAAAGGCAAAAAAAAAAAAAAAAAAAGAGTCCCTAGAGAGGCTTATAAAATGAATATAAATACTCTGATACAGGATACTTTCAGAAATCACAAAATATTTACTTCAGCAAAAAAAAGAAGTCTGTTTTCATAACCATTCACAGCTCTAGTGGGCACAGAACATTATTATCTGAGTTCATGTGAAGCAGAAAAAGAAAATAACAAGCAGATTCAACAATCCAACTTTTTTTTCCTACAAAGGAGGAAAATATGATGATTTTTAATGACCTCTCGTATCCCACTAGGAGCTCAAAAGCATTACTGAGGAGCTATGCCGAGAGGGAATAAATTACAGATGGAGCTTTCCACAAATGGATTTTCATGTGAAGGACCTTGGGTTTTTCAATTAGGAGTCTTAAAGATAGGATCTAGGGATTGCAACATCCTGATACTGAGAGGCAAAATACTGAAGAGGACCAACACAAGTTGGAGTTGCACAAAAAAGATAATGTGATGACAACCTAATTTAGAATTTCTGGCAATATCTCAGATCCTACTAAGGAGAACTAAATGCAAAAGAGAACCTAAGAAAATACCAACAGGATAAAAGAATAAAACAAACTTGAATCATTTTGGACAGAATGAGAAATCACAAGGGGAAAACAGAATATGTGAAGCAAAGCCAAAAACAAAACACAAACTCAAAGGACAAAATAGATTGAGCTTTTAAGACTGACTTGGACCACTGCTTTAAGTATTTTAAGAAAACTCTATTAAGCACATGATGGGATAAAACAGACAAGAACACACACACACACACACACACACACACACACACACACACACACACACAAGGGTTACTACTGAGCAGTCGGAGGTAACCTAAGGAACAAACAAGGATTTGATTTTATCAATTTTTAATTAGTTTTTAAAACACCCTTAAACTGACAAAATCAAGATATGTATTTAAACTACAATGGAATCATTTAACCTCTGAATAATAATTTCTTGAAAATCAGTGAACAAAGAATAATTCAATGAGCAAAGCATGACAACATTAACATTCTTTTCTTTCAGAAAACCCTGTCTCACAGGGATGCTGATCCATATGCTAACAAGAGTTTTTTTTTTTTTCCAATTTTTGTGAATTTTTGTTTTTATTGGGGCTTAAAAGATGGGTTGGGAAATGTCACTAAGGGTATACCCCCCACGAATTGCCCATTCTAATCTTCCTGGGGTGGCTTTTTTGTTTGTTTGTTTTTACATGAAACCGGAGCATCAGGGGTTAGTTTACAATGCAAAAATCAACTGTCAAGCAGGTTGGATGTTTATGTTAACCAGCAGATCACACTGAAGAGCAAGCTTAAGTGTAGCTGGTTGCTTGGAGTTAGTAAGGGAAATTAAAAGAATGATTCCAATGAGTGTTCTCTCCATCAGGATCTACGTAGCTGGCCAGATGCTCCCAGGAGCAGACAACTCGGGTTAGTGCTTCGAGGCACGGTCAAGGTCTCCTTTGCAACACACCCTTTTCTATGCTGCCACTGCTCACCAGTGCCTCTTGTTGGCTGGAATATTCTTTCTTTAGCTGTATTGGTACCTTCATTGAGGCCCAGGTGGCGCACTGGTTAAGAGCTAAGCTGCTAACCAAAAGGTCAACGGTTTGAATTCACTGTCCATTCCTTGGAAACCCTATGGGGCAGTTCTACTCTGTCGTATAAGGTAGGACGAGTCAGAATTGACTCAACAGCAATGGGTTTGGCTTTTTTTTTTTTGCTTTGGTACCTTCGTTGAAAGTCTTGCGAGCCTTTGAAACCATTCTGTCTCTAGATAGCTGCTCACATCTGCTCTGAGTTATTACACACTGATATCATTAAAAAGCAACCTTATTTTCAGGTTCCTTGGGTGGAGTAGGAGGGGACGGCGGAGGGTGGGGAGGGACGCCTCACTGTTGCTCCATGGGAATTTTTAAATGACTCGTTACTAAGAAAAAACTTAGGCTAAAAACACAGTATGTCTGGAAGGCCAGAATGTTGATAATTGTTGAAGCTGGGTGATGGTACTTGGGGCTCATTAAACTTTTAACTGAAGAATAAAAATTTTAAAAAAAACACCTGGCTGGCAGACATACATCCATATAATCAATGGTAATCCATTGATAAGAATGTAAATATTGCAATGAGTTCACTGATTCATTCAATAAATATCAGATCACCTTCTATATGCCAGCTCCAGTTCTGAACATACGAGGTGAACAAAGCAGACTGTCTTCATGAAGTATAGTCTAGTAGAGAAAAATATTAAGGGGTAAAACTTGACATTTAAAGTTCTTAGAGATATTTTAAGGTATTAAATTGAAAAATTAAACAAGGTGATAAATATTCCTTTTTCTAGAGATAATTAATAATAAGAAGCCAACAACTTAGAAGTAAGAGTATAGGATCTGGAGTCTGAATGTTGCTGTTGCTGGGTGCCATCAAGTAATGGGTTTTCAACTGAATACAATCTCACATGACATAGTACAACTGTCCCATAGGGTTTCCTAAGCTGCAATTTTTTTTACATCTTTGAAAAATTATACTGTGGTACGTAGTTATGAGAAACGTTATTCAGGGAACAGACAATGCTGGGTGGCCACAAATCTGCATGCCCACTGTAATAATTCTTAGGTCTCCAGAGTCCAACAGCTTATAGGTTGAAAAAACAATGGAATGGTTAGATGATTCTTCAGGTCTATTTCTGCTTTAACTTTCCATAAATCTGTAATTCTAAAATTCAGATTCTTTGGTGACTTTTTTTTTTTAAATTGTACTTTAGATGAAGGTTTACAGAGCAAATTAGTTTCTCATCAAACAATTAATACACATATTGTTTTGTGACACTGGCTGCCAACCCTGTGACGTGTCAACACTCTCCCCTTCTCAACCTTGGGTTCCCCACTTCCATTTGTCCAGCTTTTCTGTTCCCTCCTGCCTTTCGTCCTTGTCTAAGCTGTAATCTTAACAGAAGCAGATCGCCAGATCTTTTTCCGGTGGAGCCTGTGGGTGGGTCTGAACCACCAACCTTTTTTGGTGAGCAGCCCAGCGCTTAACCTTTGTGCCCCCAGGGCTCCTTGGAGTCCGAATACTTGATTCGAATTCCAAGTTCATCAATTGCTAAATAGATAACCTTAGGAAAGTTATTAACTTCTCTAAGTCTCAGTTTCCAATCTATAAAATGGGGAGTGTACTAATATCTAACCTCTTAGGGTTGTAGAGAATTAAATAAAATGATCCCTGTAAAGTGATTATTCACACTGCCGACCTTTTGGTTAGCAGCCAAGCTCCTAACCACTATGCCACCAGGGCTCCTACCAGATAATATTAAATAAATGTCAGATACAATAATAGTTATGTGTTAGAGAAGTTCAGGTGATAACCCTTCTGGAAACAAGAGGATTAAAAGATCTTTGGAGATACTTTTTCGTTCTGTGATTCTATGATACTCCACATCTTAAGACTGATTGTGGTGGCTGGTATAAATATCAGGAATCAGGGACATGCGTGCATAACTGTAAGCCAGAAAGCTGGCTGCTATGATTGCTCTTCCTTAATCCATTTGACTAGCAAGCACAACAAAATGGGATGCAAGACAAGAACCCTGCTGATTCTGTGCTTGGTGATTCATAGCGCTTAGGAATACAAGCCTGACTGCTACTTGGGACACCATCTCTCTGGTAACAAAAACAAACAGTGTAACAAAGCCTGAATAATAATTGCCCAGCACTCAAGAAACAGCCTAATTATGAAAACACTAAATTTTACCACAGAACTATAAAGAGGTACATGATTTTCCACATTTAATCACAACCCTAACCTCACCCTTCACCCATGCCCATTCATGTTTTAGGAAACACAGCTTGATTCTTAATGCTGCTGCTGTATAAAGAAATAATGAGCTCTGTTAGTGCACCTGAAAATACACCATCAGCCTACAGAAGGAGCACTTAGCTCATAGAACTTTAATTAAAATGTCAGGACCACCCTGAACTGTTTAATTGCTCTAAATGCCAAGTAAGGAGAGCACCCAAACAACTAAGGTAATGGATGACAGTAAGCAAAGAAAAAACTAAGCTGATTATCAGAAAAAATCTTCAATACTGCCCGTCTCTTATGCCATAAAAAGTTTTTCAAAGGAATTTATGGTAATACCCTTGGTTTTCGTTACCTAAAGTTAGCTCAGACATCATTAGAAAACATAGTCAGGACAATGCAGATTTTATGGGGTAAAGGCTACGTGGTCTCTTCTGGTGTTTTTTTCTCAAATTTGCTAGGGTTCTCTGGGAAAGTGGGCAAAAGAAGAGCACATTCTAAAGCCTTGATAGAAAGAGCTCTTTGATGGCAGCACCTGTGTGTGCTTTGCTCACCAATGTGTTCCCAGCACCTATCAGAGCCTACCATATGGTCGATGTTTCATAAATGTTTGTGGAGATATCAGTGAAAGTTTCTAGGATAGGGGAAAATATGCTTGTAATTGCTGCTGCTATCCAGTTTATACTGCTTTCCTGTTTCTACAGTACTGAAAACAGGAGCTGGAGGAGAGGGGCCAAATGCCGTGCATTGACATATCTGTGGACCCCTTCAGACAGAGCAATACTGCCCAACCTGATACGAACATCACTTGGATCCACACTGCATCTAATATCACCTAACAGGAAACTGAAGTGATTTGGGACCCTGAGGATGAGAAGGGTAGGACCCAGTTAGCTTATATAAATTATGAGTACAGGCTCCTGGGCACTGATTTTAGCACTTAAGCAATGTTTCAGTGCAGCAGTGTACACATTAAAACAAGGGTGATATATTAAAAATAGTCTGACTAGATTTATAAAAGTTAAAATTTGAAGCGATTTTCTGTTCTACAAAAAATTATTCCTATTATAAATGGCTCCATAATAGAGTACCTTTAGATGGAAAACTGCCCCTTCTGCTTTTAATATCTAACTTTTTAGAAATGCATTTCTCTTGCAAAGCTAAGTGCAACTGTAAGCAAGTGGTCAAATCTGGAAAATTTAATACTAGCAATTTAGATGTTATGTTTAAGTAATCTTGGAAAGATTTATTTACTTGTTGAGACCAAAATAAAGAGTTACTTTTAATTATAGCTAAGGATATAAAATTTACCATACTTAGAAAATTATTTAAAGCACTTGGCTGCTAGCCAAAAGGTAGGCAGTTTGAACCCACCAGCCACTCCATGGGAGAAAGACGTGGCAGTCTGCTTCCATAAAGATTACTGCCTTGGAAACCCTATGAGGCAGTTCTCTCTGTACTACAGGGTTGCTATGAGTCAGAATTTACATGATGGCAACAGGTTTGGATTTTTTTATTTTAGAAAAGGATTACAACTATTCTCAAAATATTCTAAACTATGAGCAGACAGTGTCATAATCATTATATCACTGAATGTATGCAAATACCAGGGACAGCAGAAGAAAAAACTCTCTAATAGGTTTACTCTACTTCACCATCCCAATCTTTTACCATTCTAATGGGTCATAATGGGAAAAGAAGGCTTCCTAGGAGAAAACATGTTGTAGTTCATATATTATACAATTTGCAAAACCATTACCTAAATAGATGTGGTTAAAACCATGCTAATGTGAAACTACTTTTTTTTTTCCATATAAATGTGTTAAGCTTTCTACAAAAAACTCCAAATGGTAAATTGATTTTAAAAACTTATTGTGAAAAGAAAGAGCACTGTATTTTCATTTGGATTCCCCATTCTATGAAGGTAGAAACTCTGCTTTGTCTTCTGCTGTATCCCCAGCACCAAGATCAGTGTTTGCCACACAGTGGTAGTCAATAAATAACAGCTAAAAGAATACATTAATGAATTCTACATTACTATTAATCACAACTTAACGGCTTCCTAAAAACATCAATGCACAAAATAGGTCTGATGTCATTTATTCACTCAGCTTTTGTGTTTCCTTTCTCTCATGAAATTTTGAAAACGTAAGAGTAAACCAGTAAGTATACGGACCCCAGGTAGGCAGTAGCAGTCACTTGCACTGACCTATCTGCTACAGGTAGAATCAACCAGGGTCTATTACAAAAGCATTAGGCCAGAGCATTTCAAGCTGTCAAATTACTGAGTAGAGATGTCAGGAGTGGGACTTCCAAATGTCAACATTTCATCTAGCTATGGTTGAAGACACTGAAAAGATTTGAGATCTAGTCTGAAGAAGTTAATATAAATAAAACAGGACAACTAGCATTTTTTTCTTTGAAGAGCGGCCACCCAAAAGAGAGAGATTAATTTTGTGCTGCTTCACATGGGAAGAATAAGACCAATGGACGGCAGCTTCTGGCTAAAAAATGAGATAAAAGGAAATAGTTCATTTATAAAAAACCAAACCAAACTCACTGCCATCAAGTTGATTCCGACTCATAGCGACCCTCTAGGACAGAGTAGAACTGCTCCATAGGGTTTCCAAGGAGCGACTAGTGGATTCAAACTGCTGATCTTTTGCTTAGCAGCCAAACTCTTGAGTACTTATGCTACGTACTTCTTCATATAGTCCAGCTTAGTCTTAGATTATTTCCTCAGCATACAGACTGAATAAGTATGGTGAAACGATATGACCCTGACACACCTTTCCTAATTTTAAACCATGCAGTATCCCTTTGTTCTTTTCGAATGACTGCCTCTTGGTCTATGTACAGGTTCCACATGAGCACAATGAAGTGCTCTGGAATTCCCATTCTTCACAATGTTATCCATAATTGGTTATGACCCACACAAGTGAATGCCTTTGCATAGCCAACAAAACACAGGTAAACATCTTTCTGGTATTCTCTGCTTTCAGCCAAGATCCATCTGACATCAGCAATGATATCCCTCATTCCTCATCCTCTTCTGATCTGGGCTTGAATTTCTAGCAGTTCCCTGTCGATGTACTGCTGCAACAGTTTTTGAATTATCTTCAGCAAAATTTTACTTGCGTGATATTAATGATACTGTTCAATAATTTCCACCTTCTGTTGGATCACCTTTCTTTGAAATGAATACAAATATGGACCTCTTCCAGTAGGTTGCCAGGCAGCTGTCTTCCAAATTTCTTGTCATAGACAAGTGAGCACCTCCAGTGCTGCATCTGTTTGTTGAAACACCTCAACTGGTATTCTGTCAATTCCTGGAGCCTTGTTCTTGTTCTTCACCAATGTCTTCAGTGCAGCTTGGACTTCTTCCTCAACACCATCAGTTCTTGATCATATGCCACCTCCTGAAATGGTTGAACACTGAACCAATTCTTTTTGTTACAGTGACTCTGTATATTCCTTCCATCTTCTTTTGATGCTCCCTACATCATTCAATATTTTGCCCATAGAATCCTTCAAAATTGCAATTTGAGACTTGATTTTTTTCTTCAGTTCTTTCAGCTTGAGAAATGCCAAGTGTGTCCTTTCCTTTTGGTTTTTTAACTCCAGGTCTTTGCACATTTTATTATAATATTTTACTGTGTCTTCTCAAGCTGCCCTTTGAAATCTTCTGTTCAGCTCTTTTACTTCATTTCTTCCATTTGCTTTAGCTACTCTACATTTGAGAGCAAGTATAAAGATCAGGGGAGAAAAAACAGACAACGCTAGGGGCCCTAATATATGGCATAACTAGAGTACCAAACATAACTAAAAATGTACACACAGCACAAGATGAACTAGACAATGGGACCTTCTAAAAATTAAACACTTACGCTCAACAAAAAGACTTCTCCAAAACAGAACCTACAGCCCATCAACAGATAAATGGATAAACAAATTTTGGTACATACACACAATGGAATACTATGCAACCATAAAGGACAATGATGAATCCGCAAAACATCTCACAACATGGCTGAATCTGGAGGGCATTATGTTGAGTGAAATTAGTCAGTCACAAAAGGATAAATATTGTATAAGACCACTATTATAAGAACTCAAGAAAAGGTTTAAACACAGAAGAAAACATTCTTTGATCATTAAGAGTAGGGATGGGAGGGAGAGGAGAATTCACTAATAGATAGTAGACAAGAATCACCTTAGGTGAAGGGAAAGACAATGAACAATACAGGGGAAGCCAGCACAACTGGACTCAAGCAAAAGCTAAGAAGTTTCCTGAACACAATCAAACACTTAGAGGGACAGAGTAGCTGGGGCTGGGGTCTGGGAACCATGGTTTTAGGCGACAGCTAGGTCAACTGGCATAGCAAAGTTTATTAAGAAAATGTTCTGCATCCCACTTCGGTGAGTGGTATCTGGGGTCTTAAAAGCTAGCAAGCAGCCATCTAAGGGCATCAATTTGTCCCAACCCACCTGGAGCAAAGAAGAATGAAGAACACCAAAGACACAAGGAAAATATTAGCCCAAGAGACAAAAGGGCCACATAAACCAGAGACTCCATCAGCCTGAGACCAGAAGAACTAGATGGTGCCCAGCTACCACCAATAACCACCCTGACAGGGAACACAACAGAAAGTCCCTGATGGAGTGGGAGAAAAGCATGGAGCAGAACTCAAATTCATATAAAAAGACCAGACTTAATGGTCTGACTGAGACTGGAGAAACCCCCAAAGCCATGGCCCCCGGATGCTCTGTTAACCCCGAACTAAAACCATTCCCAAAGCCCACTCTTCAGACAAAGATTAGACTGGACTATAAACCATAAAATAATACTCACGAAGAGTGTGCTTCTTAGTTCAAGCAGATACAAGAGACCAAATCGGCAGCTCCTGTCCGAAGGTAGGATGAAAAGGCAGGAAGGGACAGGAACTGGTTGAATGGACACAAGAAACCTGGGGTGGAAAGGGGGAGTGTGCTGTCACATTATAGGGACTGCAACTAATGTCACATAACAATACGTGTATAAATTTTTGTATGAGAAATTAACTTGAGCTGTAAACTTTTGCCTGAAGGACAATTTAAAAAAAAAGAGAGAGAGAGAAAGAGAAGCTACAGATTGTGAAAAAAGTTTTGGCTATGACATATCCAATAAGGGACTAATCTCTAAAATTTACGGAAAACTTAAACATCTCAACAATAAAGACAAACAATCCAATTAAAAAATGGGCAAAGATATGAACAGACACTTCACCAAAGAAGACATGTCTAACAAACATATGAAGAAATGCTTGCAATCACAGCTGTTAGAGAGACGCAAATCAAAACTACAATGAGATATCATCTCACCTTGACATTAATGGCACTAATCAAAAAAACAAAATAACAAATGTTGGCAAGGTTGTGTGGGGATTGGATCTCTTATACACTGCTGGTGGGAATGTAATATGGTACAACCATTTTGGAAAATGATGTGGTGCTTCCTCAAAGAGCTCAAAACAGAAATGCCATATGATCCAGCAATTCCACTGCTAGGAATATATCCTAAAGAAGTAAGAGCCATTACACAAACAGACATGTGCACACCCATGTTCACTGCAGCATTATTCACAATAGCATAAATATGTAAACAACCTAAATGCCCATTAACAGATGAATGGATTAACAAACTGTGGTACATACGTACAACAGAATACTACACAACAATAAAGAATAATGATGAATCCATGAAACATCTCAAAACATGGATGAATTTGGAGTACATTATGATGAGTGAAATAACTCAATCCCAAATATTGTATGAGGGCACTACTATAAAGTAACAAGAGGTTTACACACACAAAAAAAAATTCTCTGATGGTTCCAGGGACAGGAGGGGGAGGGAGGTAAAATTGCCAATTATATAGAAGACATGAGTTAATACTGGTGAAGGGAAAGGCAATACATAATATGGGAGAAATCAGTACAACATGAGCAAGGTAAGAGAGGATACTGAGAGGAACGCAAGAATAAAGGGCAACTACGGTAACTACTATAGCTTAGACAATCCTGCAGCAGTAGTATTAACAAACAATAATTTATGAATGGGCAAGTAGATAAATATGCCAAAAGGTGTGGGAGAATGTAAGGGAACACACCCACTGGCAAATATAGGTTTGGTGGTGGATATTTCTACATACATGACTGTAGGTGCAGCTCATATAGTGAACACAAGCGGTATAGTCAGGGAAATCTCTTAGACATAACCAAACACAAGATGAAGTTTCTAGGCTAGCAGACAAAGGACCACAGACTTAGGGGGCATCTACGTCAACTGGCACAACACAGTACATAAAGACAATGTTCTGCATCCTACTTTGGTGAGCAGCATCAGGGGTCTTAAAAGCTTGCAAGCTGCCATCTAAGACACAACTATTGGTCTCTTCCCATCCGGAGCAAGGCAGAATGAAGGAGGTCAAAGATTAAAGGGAGCAATTAGTACAAAGGCCTAATGGACCACATGAACCACAGCCTACATGATCCCGAGACCAGAAGAAATAGATGGTGCCTGGCTACCATTAGTAGCTGCTCTGACTGGGATCACAACAGAGGGTCCTGGACAGCGTGGGAGAAAACTGTAGAACAAAAAATCAAATTCATAAAAAAGACCAGGCTTGCTGGTCTGACAAAGACTGGAGGAACCCCTGAGACTATGGTCCTAAGACACACTTCTGATCTGGAAAGGAAGCCATTCCCAGAGATAACCTGCCAGCCAAACAACAGAGAAGCAGATAAGATCAACAGTAACACCTGAGAGAAACAGTACTCTTTAGAACAATCAACTATACAAGGTCAAAAGGGCATTATCTACCCCAAAGCAAAGATGAGAAGGTACGAAGGGGCAGAAAATCAGGATGAAAGAAAATGGGGAAACCAGGGTGGAAATGGGGAGGGTGCCAACACATTGTAGGGAATGAAACCAAGGTCATGAAACACTTTATGTACAAACTATTGAATGGGAAGCTAATTTGCTCTGTGAACTTTCACCTGAAGCACAATTAAAAAAAAAAAAAAAGAAAGACAACGTCTCCAGACATTGCCAAGTGTCTCCTGGGGAGATGGGGCAAAATTGCCCCCGGTTGAGAACCACTGAGTTGGTAGGAAATGGGTTCAGTTTTAGGCACATTGAGTTTGAGGTACCTGTGAGACATTTGAGGGGAGATGTCAGATAAGCATTTGGGTTTAGAATTTGGAGTTCAAGACAATGGTGTGGACTGGTGACTCAGATTTAGGAATTATGAGCACATAACTGACATGTGTAACATCGTGGCCTAAAATATAAGTACAATACATGTTTACCACATCATAACTTCTCAAACTCCTCTCTTCAATGAAATGCTCCCAGCTGCCTTCCATCCTTGTTAACTTTTATGTTAGGCAACATAGGCAAAAAAAAGGAAAGAGAGTAATCAAATAACCCATAAAATAAACAATAACACCCAAGAGGAGCATGCTCCTTAGAACCATCAATTATAAGAGATCAAAAGGGCAATATTTGCCCAAAAGCAAAACTGAGAAGGCAGGAAGGGATAAAAAAAAATCAGGATGAAAGGAAATGGGGAACCCAGGATGGAAATGGGGAGAATGCTGACACTATGTGGGGAATGAAGCTGAGGCCATGAAACACTTTATGTACAAACCATCGAATAGGAATCTATTTTGCTCTGTAAACTTTCACCTAATGCATAATTAAAAACATAGAATATGTATCAGTATAACCAAACCAAAACCCATTGCCATCAAGTTTATTCCAACTCATAGAGACCCTATAGGACAGAGTAGAACTGTCCCATAGGTTTTCCAAGGCTGTAATCTTTACGGAAGCAGACTGCCACATCTTTCTCCCGCAGAGTGGCTGGTGGGTTCTAACTGCCTACCTTTCAGTTAGCAGCCGAGTGCTTTAACAACTGTGCCATCAGGGCTTCTTATGTATCAGTATATACATGTATATAGCATTTACTATTTTTAAAAAAAGTCAATGTGTATGCTGTGGGCATGAAGGAGAGTGGTAAATTCTAAATGCATAGTTGTTGTTGGGAAACAATTTGTCTGAAAGATTTCTACAAAGATGGAAGAAGATACAAAAACTCAGGTCTGCTTCATTTTACTGTACTGCTCTATCACCAAAGCAAGTACGTAATATCAAAAAAGCTGTAGGACTATCTGTGGCAGCAATCTAGACTCCAAATCTGAATATTGATACATGGTTCCCTTGGCCACCTGTTGCTAGGGTCAAAGACTTTATCTCTGCAGTATGGTGTTGATTCTCTTTGTCCTTGTCTAGACCATTTCAGTTGGTTTCTACTGAGCACTATTCTGTCTTGAAACCATGCAGTGAAATCTTCAGGGCAAACGGAAGATTGTAGCTCAAACTCTTGGACTACAGTTGGTCATGATAAATCACTGTTACTGACCCCATATCCTTTATCCAGTCTGCCTATTTCTACGTTTCATGGGGCAAAGCTTTGTTGTTGTTGTTAGTTTTTTCTGTCTTTTCTGTCAGTCTCAGTCTCCTAGCATACAGCTTGGCAGATTATGGAAACAATGTAAAATCAAGTTCCCAGTAATTTTAACACAGTGCCAGCTGATTATATTCTGCCATTGGCATTATCAATATAAAGATCTACACTATAAATGTACCCTTGAAGAAAGCCATACAGTACTTCTATTATAAAGAAATGAATGGCATTTCATTGTGTGAAATAAATCTATAGGATTATAGTACTAGAGGCAATTCCAGTACCTGGAGTCACAGAGATCCTGGATCATTAAAACCTAAATTAGACAACTGCTCCTCTAACAGAAAAATAAAATAACCATAGAAGCAAAAAGCAAACAAGTCAAATGAATCATATGGATTTGAGCTTTTATCTCAAAAAAAAAAAAAGCAAATATCTCCCTTTTCCACCCTCATTTGACTCCCCAAAAAACAATGTAGGCCCCAAAACTTATAGGCCTAGATAATTCTGAAACAGAATAATTCATCTCAGAATAACCAAAAATGGACTGTATTCTGTTTTACAGCCATTTATAGCTGGTTGAACAACACCATTAGTAAGAATTAATAAATTTCCCAAACTCAAAATTTTCTTATACAAATTCATAGAAATATCGTGATTATTAACAAAAGGAGCACTTAACTGAACAGCTGAGATTTCTGAAGAAGTACTCTTTGTAGTAGTGAAAACATAATAAAAATAAAGCATGATATTTTAGCAGACAGGGGCAACAGGTTAGGGAGGAGAAGTAGCAAATTACAGGTAAAGGATTAACAAGCAGAACATCCCAACTGTGTGGTCTCAGAGACAAATTAGAGACATAATTTCAGGATTTCATGGAGCCAGATCTGGGCTATGTAGGAGCTGAAGCCCTTATTCTCATATTAAAAAGTACAAAGCTTTGTCAGCTGATTTACAAAGCATAATTATTAATGCCAGAATTAGAGTGGTGGAAGTAATAACAAACATCCAGCAGTACCCTCTGACGTCCTGAATAAGATTTATAATATAATAAATAAAATGACAAAGCTAGTCTTCTCAGCATTGTTCAGAGGCAGGTTCTCTGGAACGGGGTTATTTAAGATTATAAGAACCACTTAAATGGTCAACAGACACAGAAGTTATTAGGAGTTTTTGAGGCTTCAAGACCTCTCTCTATAAAAGATCAGAAGAACAAAAAACTGAAAAGATAAGTCTGCTTGAGTCATAATTCTGTTCCCTTTTTTCCCCTCTAACCCGGCCAAAAAAAGAGGCTACTCTCTGCCTCCCTTTACAGAGAATCCTCTGTTCTTCCTTGTCTATTTTTTTTTTTTCCTTCCTCTTCTATTTTGCTTCAGGGTGGTCTTAAAACGTTCTTTACTGAGTATCTGTCTTAAATGGCGTGTAGCACAGAAGCCCAGGAGATTACGTGGCCTATTACCACACAGAATCAGTCAACATCCTTTCCTGGCTTTTAGACAGGTCAATAGCCGAAGTATATCCAACAGCTGACTTCTGCAGGAAGCTCAGAGAGCATCATTGGTCAATGCCCCTGTTCACAATCACTTTAGTGATTCATTGCAAGTCCTCTCCTAGGGTTCTCTTTGCAATCGCTCACAATCAAACCAAAAACATATAAATTAGAAAAAAGATAGGACGTCCTTTGTTGGGGAGAACAAGTAGTTGGCAGCAAAGAGAAAATAAAACAAACCAAATAAAACAGATAAAATGAGAATCCACAAAGCAGATTATGAAACAATATTCTGCTGACATTTAAATAAAGTAAACCCATAGCAACATTTAACTGCTGCCTTTCTGCCTGCACTCCCAGGTTTCTCTTGTTTGGGGTGGGACAGAACTTTTCATTTCTCTGTGTACTTAGAACTTCACACTAAATCAACATTATTTACTACTTACTTGGGCTTGCTTGCATACTTTAAAAGGCTGAAGTGTTTCTTGGTAGAAAAGCTGATGATAAGCCTGTAGGTCAAACCAAAAGTACACACTGTTCTTCCACAACTGCAGATGGAAAAAGTACATAAATTATTATCACCCAATTATTAAAGATCTACAAAGCTCTGATTTCAAATATGAATAATTATTTAGCTCCTTGGTGTTACCATAAATCAGGTTCAATTTAAAATGGTTTTAATATTCTGTCACAAACAGGTAATAATACAAAATATTTATTTGTATTGCCTCTAGAACATTATTTTTATGTTTGCCTCTCACATAATTGGTTATTAAAATAGTAAGTGCTCTATTTAACAGTTTAAGAGTAACCACATATTTCTGACATGAAACCAAAATCTGAAGGTATTTTGATATAGATGGGCAAATGTGCATCATACCATAACCAAACACTGCAATGATAACTGAACTAGTTAAATACTTCCCATTTGAGCAAAATGAAAACTATGCTTGTGATTTTAAAACACAAAACAAAAAAAACTGGAAATAGGTTTGCAACTATCCAATGTAATTAGTAATTGTTCAAATTATTAAAAATTAAAAGATAGAAATCAACTCTGAATTTAAAATATAGTAATTAAGAACTTAGTGCATTGAAATAAAGTTATATGAAAATATTGTTAGTAATGTAAGTCAATTCTTATCTATCTGTATTTTAATTTTCTTTGTAATTTTATTAAATAAACCAAAGACAATTATAATGGATAGGTTTAAATTTTTACTATATACTAAGTGACTATGACATTTCTTACCAGAGGCGATGAGAATTTTAACATGAAAAATAATTAAGTACTGAGAACATTTCAACCTCTCTTATTTTCCACTGAAGTAAAATTATAAAATTAGATTTTAATTTTAAAATAATTATTTTCTACCTTGTTCCCTGAACGCTCACAAAATTTTGTAAAGAAGAATCCAGCTCTATTTTCTACGTACAAAGACTGCAACAAATTTTCCATGTCAAATCCTCCCAAGGCACTAACATCTGACGCGGTTTTCACCTAGATAACAAAAGAGAAGTCCATTACCTACTCAGATACATTGTAATTTTTTTTATGGAATTGGACAACAACAGTTTCATAAATTCTGCCAGGCTGTCATTTCCCCACTGGACTATTTTCTTTTCTTTTTGTACCATATATGTAATTAATGCTGTATGTTTGCATCTGACTGTCATATAAGAATCATTTATGGAGTCAACTACAGCTTGGCTCCATAAACCAATCTGACTTCAAACTTAATGTTGAAGTGACTCCCCAACCTCAATTATTTTCATGTTTCAGGCACAATGATACCATTTTAAGAGTTCTCCAAATCTCTGTTGGTGGCCTCTTTCCTACATATTTACTGTTTTTAGCCTTGAGGTGCTGCTATTATAGTTCCAAGAGGATTATAAAAAGAACTATCTTCAAGGCCTCTCAGTGCTGCTCATTAACTTTCCTTAGGTAGCCCCTCTTTGGACAGTCTCAACCGACAAGGTCATGGCCTGTAGAGTGTAAATGGTAGTATAAGTTCTCATAAAATTTTGCTGTTTAGGGGCTTTTCTGCCAACAATGCTGGCAACTCTAATACCATTCTTGAAAAACAGAATTGCTGGCTCTTTCTTCGAGCCCAAGAGAGACTTCAGAATACCCTTCAGAAAGGGTATCTGCTATTAACATGAACTCTTTACTATCTGTTTTGTGAAACTCAGACAACTTCTTTATAATCTTAAGATAACCGTGGCATGGATAATTCAGGGTCTAAGCAAAGTTCTTGCTTTCTCTGTCACAGTCTCTTTCTTTCTGCCTCTCTCTCCTGCTAAACAAATTTTGAGTTGAAAATTTAATGTTTTTATGATGTTTAACTGGCAGCATTGCAAAAAAAAACCAAAAAAACAAAAACAAAAAAAGCATGGATTTAGTAAAAAAAAGAAAACACAAAACAAAAAAAACATTAACTGAGAGAAAAGGAGAGTTGTGTGCTTAGAATAAAATGAATAGTTATACAAAGTTATACCTAAGTGCTCAGACTGTATCTGGGTTGAGGTTTCTACCTAAAGTATAATCCTTTGGGAATGTGAAATTTTTATCTAGAATGGGTGCATTAAATCCACCTTACGAGGGTAGCCATGCTCTGGAAATGCCCCATCTTTTAAAAATTCTAAACTTCTAAAACATAACATCAAATTGTTAAAAATTTAATAAAAAAAAAAAGCCAGAGGGTCTTATTTTGTGTCTGAAGTGTCATCATACCAAAATCAGAACGGTTGTTTCTGAAAACAGTAATCAATAGAGCGTATAAGAATATGGTACCACAAAAGGAAACATGTGGAAATTTCTGCATAAAAATCCTTTCTCAAGGAAAAAATAAATTTTGTTCCTTAGTAAAGAAAAAAAAATTACAGTAAATCAAGAAAAATTCTCTAAAATCAGAAGACAATTAGTTAAATGAGGAATCAGGTTAGCCAGTGTTCAAAATACGTACGTTAGCTTCTTCTGTGTAAGTATATTTTCTTTCCAGCTGGGGTTTCAGACATTCAGAAATATCAGTAAAAGATGTTAAATGAATAATTTTGCTGCTTGACATGCACCTTGACCTAAATTAGAGATGAGAATCAATGGATCAACAAATATATTTTGAGCAACTTTGGTATACATGGAGCCCTAGTGGCACAGCAGTTAAGAGCTCAGGCTGCTAACCAAAAGGTCAGCAGTTCAAATCTACCAGCTGCTCCTTGGAAACTCTATTGGGTAGTTCTACTCTGGACTATAGGGTTGCTATGAGTCAGAATTGACTCACTGGCAACAGGCTTAGGCTTGGAATACATGGCATCAAATCTTTGGTATGCTTCTGAGCACGGTGAGATAATTAGAGAAAAAAAAAAAAGTTGAAGAATCAGTTCCAGGCCTCAAGAAGGCAGATGAGAAAACGTGGCACACTTATACTGAAAGACAACTAGCTGAATGAGTTCCAGAGAGCATATTACAGATACCAATTACTGGAACAGATAAATACTATGAGAATGTAGGAATGAGAAGTCCCTTCAAGCTTTATGAGTAATTAAAGAAATGAGATTGTTCCTGACCCTGAAAAAATGACTAGATTTATTCTGTATAAATAACTATCTATGGGGGAGAAAGTGGTTCTTTAGATGGGAAAAACAGGAATGACTAAGATAGGTAGAGAAAGCCTTGTTTAAAAGACAGTAAGTTAGGCAATTTCCTTAGGGCAAGAAGAAACTAACAGGTGTATACTCTATACTACATATGAGTCCCTGAGTGGTGCAAATGATTAAGCGCTCGACTACTAGCCGAAAGGTTGGTGGTTTGAACTTACCCAGAGGTGCTTCCAAAGACAGGTGCGAAAGTCTGCTTCTGAAAGGTCACAGTCTTGAAAACCCTATGGAGTAGTTTTACTCTGCACACATGGGGTCACCATGAGTTGGAATCGACTTGACCACAACTAACAACAACATATGTTGTTGTTGTTAGGTGCCATCGAGTCAGCTCTGACTCACAGCAATCCTATGTACAACAGAACAACACACTGCCTGGTCCTCTGCCATCCTCACAATAATTGTTATGCTTGAGCCCATTGTTGCAGCCACTATGTCAACCCATCTCATTCAGGGTCTTCCTTTTTTGCTGACCCTCTACTTTACCAAGCATGATGTCCTCCAGGGACTGATCCCTCTTGATAATGTCCAAAGTACGTGAGAAGTAGTCTCACCATCCTTGCTTCTAAAGAGCATTCTGGATGTACTTCTTCCAAGACAGATTTCTTTGTTCTTCAGGCAGTCCATGGTATATTCAATATTCTTCAACAACACCACAATTCAAAGGCGTTAATTCTTCTTTGGTCTTCCTTATTCACTGTCCGGCTTTCACATGCATATGAGACGACTGAAAACACCATGGCTTGGGTCAGGCACACCTTAGTCTTCAAGATGACATCTTTTCTTTTCAACCCTTTAAAGAGGTCTTTTGCAGCAGATTTGCCCAAAACAATGCATCGTTTGATTTCTTGACTGCTGCTTCCATGAGTGTTGATTGTGGATCCAAGTAAAACGAAATCCTTGACAACTTCAATCTTTTCTCCATTTATCATGATGTTGTTTATTGGTCCAATTGTGAGGATTTTTGTACATAGCAAACACTGTGCTAAAAATAATTCGTATTATCATATTTAATCCTCACACTATTCAGATCATAGGGATCTGAATAAGATAGCTTGGGGTAAAATAATGGAAAACTTTGGTGTTAGACTAATGATTTTGGACGTTATCTTTTTATATTTTTGTATTCAGTTCCTTTCCCGTGTCTCACTGCAATTATTCTAAACCTTCTTTTCAAGCTCCCTATAACACGCTTGATCTACCTTGCCAATCCACTTCTAGCCCAATTGTCTTAGGCTGGGTTCTCTAGAGAAGCAAAACCAGTAAAGTGTATAAGTATATATATACAGAGAGATTTGTATCAAGGAAACCGCTCACGCAATTGTAGAGGCTAGAATGTCCCAAGTCTGTGGATCAGGGTAGAGGCCTCTCCCAAGTCACAATGCCGCAGAAGCTGGCAAGCCCAAGATCGGGGGTCAGAGAACAGGACTTCCACTCACAGGCTGTGCAGATCGACGAATCCCAAGTTCGGCAGATAAGCTGACAGCTCAAGTACAAAGAACTGGAGATGAGACGACAGGAGGCAGCCGCAGGATCCAGAGAGAGCAAAAAGCCACAACATCTGCTTATATTCAGATGCGGGCCACACCCCTAAGGAGACTCCCCTTCATCTGACTGGCTGCTCACAGTATATTCAATCATGGGAGTGATCACATTAAAACACTGAGAATCCCGGCCCAGCCAAGCTGACACACAATCTTAACCAACACAGTCTACCCCTTGTCAACCTGGCACACGTACACATCTCCTTAAACCATACATAATCTCTGAATAAAAACAATTAGAAAGTCATACTCGTGCCTAACATGATATAGCTAATACACGTACAATCGAAAACTCACTAGCCCTGTTTACAGCTTATATTTTATAAGGAAACAAAAATATTTGATGCACACATACAAAGAAGAAATACTCATAACAATTACAATCCCTGTTTCTGCAACTGGTCACATGGCTGTAACTGGTATTTATAACTACCTTCTTCCACCACCCATTCTGTATTCCCTTTGGCCTCAGCAAGCGCCTCGGCTGGTCGTGGTTCTTCGCCTAGTAGGGTGACCCAAACCTTCATTCCTGAAGGGTCTGGGTCATTAGTAGTCATGTCGGAATTAGGCTGCTGTAGTTTTCCATCGACTTTAATCACAGGGCATAGCACTACTAAGAGATGCCCTAAGGAATCTCCTGCATTCCAGACATACTCTTCTTTACCTCCATTATGTAATATCAATCCGATTTCCTCTTGGTAATCAGGATCAATCACACCAGCCAGTATGGTAACTCCCTTCTTTGCCTTTTGATCCAGAGGCATAAGGAGCCCAAAGTGGCCAGGTGGCATTCTTAACTTCCAGTTCAATGGAATCAGCGCTGTGTCTCCAGGTGGGAGCATTCCTCCCTTTGGAACTAAGACCTCTAGGCCTGCAGAGCATAAGGTCGAGGGGACAGGAAGCAAAAATCTTGCAAGTGGGTCACTAGGGGTAATAGTAAGTGGTGTCACTCCCATTTCCACCCCTTGATTCCTGGACCCGTGAATCCTGGTTATGGGAGAAACAGCACCATATATTGGGCGCTGGTTTAAAGCATATGCAGCCTCCTGGATAACATTGCCCCAACCCTGCAAGGTACTGCCACCTAGCTGGTGCCGTAACTGTGTCCTTAGAAGGTCATTCCATTGTTCTATCAAGCCAGCTGCTTCAGGATGATGAGGAACATGGTAAGACAAGTGAATTCCATGAGCATGGGCCCACTGCCGCACTTCATTTGCTGTGAAGTGAGTCCCTTGATCTGAGGCAATGCTGTGTGGGATACCATGACGGTGGATAAGGCATTCTGTAAGTCCACGGGTAGTAGTTTTGGCAGAAGCATTGCATGCAGGGAAGGCAAACCCATATCCAGAGTAAGTGTCTATTCCAGTAAGGACAAACACTACCCTTTCCATGATGGAACTGGTCCAATGTAATCAATTTGCCACCAGGCTGCTGGCTGATCACCTCAAGGGATAGTGCCATATTGGGGACTCAGTGTTGGTCTCTGCTGCTGGCAGATTAGGCACTCAGCAGTGGCTGTGGCCAAGTCAGCCTTGGTGAGTGGAAGTCCATGCTGCTGGGCCCATGTATAACCTCCATCCCTGCCACCATGGCCACTTTGTTAGTAAGCCCATTATGCAATGACAGGGGTAGCTGGGGAAAGATGATGACTGGTTTCCACAGAACGTGTCATCCTATCCACTTGATTGTTAAAATCCTCCTCGGCTGAGGTCACCCTTTGGTGAGCATTCACACGTGTCACAAACATCTTCACTTCTTTGGCCCATTCGGAGAGGTCTATCTACATACCTCTTCCCCATAAATCCCTGTCTCCAGTTTTCCAATCATGTTCCTTCCAAGTCCCTGACCATCCAGCCAAACCACTGGCCACAGCCCATGAATCAGTATATAATTGCACATCTGGCCATTTCTCCTTCCAAGCAAAGTGAACAACCAGGTGCACTGCTCAAAGTTCTGCCCGTTGAGAGGATTTCCCTTCACCACTGTCCTTCAGGGAGCTCTCAGAAAAGGGCTGTAGTGCTGACGCAGTCCACTTTTGAGTGGCGCCTGCATATCGCGCAGAACCGTCTGTAAACCAGGCACAAATTTTCTCTTCTTCAGTCAACTGATCATAAGGAACTCCCCATGAGGTCATAGATGCAGACTGGGAGACGGAAGGTAATGTGACAGGAGTGGAGACCATGGGCATTTGGGCCACTTTCTCATGTAACTTACTTGTGCCTTCGGGTCCTGCTCCGGCCCAATCTCGAATATACCATTTCCATTTAATGATGGAGTGCTGCTGTGCAAGCCCAACTTTATGGTTCTGTGGGTCAGACTACACCCAGTTCATGATAGGCAGCTCAGGTCTCGTGGTGACGTGGTGTCCCATGGTTAAGCATTCAGTCTCTACTAAGGCCCAGTAACAAGCCAAAAGTTGTTTCTCAAAAGGAGTAGTTATCTGCAGACGATTGCACAGCTTTACTCCAAAATCCTTAGGGTCTGTGCTGATTCACTGATAGGGGCCTGCCAAAGACTCCAAACAGCATCTCTATCTGCCACTGATACTTCAAGCACCATTGGATCAGCTGGATCATATGGTCCAAGTGGCAGAGCAGCTTGCACAGCAGCCTGAACCTGTTGCAGAGCCTTCTCTTGTTCTGGTCCCCACTCAAAACTACCAACTTTTCGAGTCACTTGATAAACAGGCAGGAGTAGCACACCCAAATGAGGAATATGTTGCCTCCAAAATCCAAAGAGGCCCACTAGGTGTCATGCCCCTTTTTAGTTGTGGGAGCAGCAAGATGCAATAACTTATCCTTCACTTTAGAAGCAATGTCTCAACATGCCCCACACCACTGGACCCCTAGAAATTTCACGCAAGTGGAAGGTGCCTGAATTTTTGTGGAATTAATCTCCCACCCTCTAGCACACAAATGTTTTACCAATAAGTCCAGAGTCAGTGACACTTCTTCCTTACTAGGTCCAATCAGCATAATGTCATCAATGTAATGGACCAGTGTGACGACGTCTTGTGGAAGGGAAAGGTGATCAAGGTCCCTGCGGACTAAATTATGACATAGGGCTGAAGAGTTAACGTAGCCCTGAGGTAGGCAAGGGAAGGTGTATTGTTGGCCTTGCCAGCTGAAGGCAAACTGCTTCTGGTGGTCCTTTGAAACACGTATGGAGAAAAAGGCATTAGCCAGATTAACAGCTGCATACCAGGTACCAGGAGATGTATTAATTTGCTCAAGCAGTGAAACTACATCTGGAACAGTAGCTGCAGTTGAGTCACCACCTGGTTAAGTTTTCGATAATCTACTGTCATTCTCCAAGACCCATCTGTTTTTTACACAGGCCAAATAGGCGAGTTGAATGGGGATGTGGTGGGAGTCACCACCCCTGCATCCTTCAAGTCCTTGACGGTGGCAGTAATCTCTGCAATCCCTCCAGGAATGTGGTATTGCTTTTGGTTTACTATTTTCCTACGTAGGGGCAGTTCTAATGGCTTCCACTTGGCTTTTCCTACCATAATAGCCCTTACTCTGTTTGTCAGGGATCCAGTGTGGGGTTCTGCCAGTTGCTGAGCATATCTAGTCCAATTATGCATTCTGGAACTTGGGAAATCACTACAGGATGGGTTCAGGGACCCACTGGACCTACTGTGACACGGACATGAGCCAAGACTCCATTAATAACCTGACCTCCATAGGCCCCCACTCTGACTGGTGGGCCACAGTGATGTTTTGGGTCTCCTGGAATTAGTGTCAGCTCAGAACCAGTATCCAGTAATCCCCGAAAAGTCTGATTATTTCCTTTTTCCCAATGAACAGTCACTCTCGTAAAAGGCCTTAGATCCCTTTGGGGAAGGCTGGGAGAAAGATTAACAGTAAAAATTTTTGGCAGTGAACTGGAGTCCTTCCTCAAGGGGACCCAGCCTCCCCTTCATTCAAGGGGTTGTGGGTCTTTAAACTCGCTCAAATCTGGGGATTGATTGAGGGACCGTGACTCTATTCTGGCGATTCGAGTTAGAGTGCTGTTCACCTGACCTAGAATTCATCCATTTGTATAGATTAAATAAATATTTAGTAGATTTCCTATCTATTTCACTCCTAGGAACGCCATGACTAAGTAGCCAAGGCCATAAGTTCATACAAGTCAGACTATTCTGATTACTGCTTTGACTCCTCTGTCCATTACTGTAACCATGCCCACCTTGTCTTTGTCGATTGAGTGCAGCCACTTGGCCCCTACTACCACAGGGTCCAATCAGCCCCATTGTAGTTAGGTGTCTTAATTCAGTTAGGGCAGTTCCCACTGTCAAATCTGACTTACATAAGATGGCAAGCACAGCAGTCTTCGAGGATACTGGAGCTCCCTTCACAAATTTGTTCCTCACAGTTGTGGTAAAAGGTGTGTCCTCTGGACACTCCATGTGTGAGTCTGTGGGTCTAACTTGATAAATCTCCTCTAGCATGCCAATTTCCCTAAGCCTTAGGATACCTTCTTCTATAGTATACCAAGGCAGGTCTGGTACTTCAACTCGATTTAGTGTCGGCCCCATTGTAATCTATGCTTCAGCAACCCAACCAAATAAACTATTAGATCCTTTCCTAACTTCTCTAGCTGAAACATTGAATGAACAATCTGGGCTTAGTGGACCCATATCAATAAGCTCAGACTGATCCATTTTTATGTTCCTTGCACCATTATCCCACACCCTTAATAGCCATTCCCGCACATATTCCCCACGTTTCTGTTTGCACATATTAGAAAAGTCAAGTAGTTCTTTTGGAGTGCAGCATACCTCCTCCTGGGTCACACTTTGTACTTCACCTTTTGGGGATCGCTGGGACTTAAGCTTAATTATAGGTCTAGAAGCTAGAATCAGTAGTATGGAATTGTTTTGAGAACATTCAGCATTATCTCATAAAGCATCTATCTCAGGCGATGTTCCAGGCAATGACTCAAGCAAGTGCTCTTTAGAGACAGCTGGGCTAGGGCTAATCTCATTAGACGAGTGTGGAGGGGCTAATGGTTTTTATGGGGAGGGTGGTTTAGCAGACAAACATGAACAATCTCTTTAGATGGGACTGGTTCTGCTGGCAGGAGTGATTCAACGGAATTTACAGGCTCAGTGTCCCCAGCTTCCCGATTATCTGCCCATATGTCCCCATCCCAAGTCTCAGGATCCCATCTCTTCCCAAGCAATGCCCTTACCTTAACTTTAGACACCTCTGGAGGTTTGCAATTGAGTTCACGTTGTAATTAGCCACTCTTACAATAAGATTCTGGGTTTGGTTTTCAGCAATTTCAGCTCTCTTACTACAGGAAATAAGGCTTTCTTTCAAAGCACAAGTGGAAGCCTTGAGGTCATGTATGCAGCACTTGAGCCTTGACTCTGAAGCCCTGAGCGCATCTCTTTCCTTCACCAGTTTGTCTAGCAAAAGTAGGACAAACCAACCAGCTTCCTTATACTTCTCATTCTCACACAGCTGTAGAAAGATATCACACATGTGTTCACCCTGAGCCTCGCCTTTCTTCAATACCTGATCTACCGGTGGTGATATTTTGCTTATTTGTATCACCACCTTGCTCCATAGACTAGCAGTGACCTCTTTACTGCTGGAAGCAGAGTCATCAACATCTTTAAGACTAACCAGACTTGAGAACCAATTTAGAAAACTCATCCTTACAGTTTTGTTTCTCTAGAACCACTCCTGGTACCAAATGTCTTAGGCTGGGTTCTCTAGAGAAGCAAAAGCAGTAAAGTATATAAATATATACATAGAGAGATTTATATCAAGGAAACAGCTCACTCAATTGTAGAGGCTAGAACGTCCCATTTCTGCAGATCAGGGTAGAGGCCTCTCCCAAGTCACACAGCTGCAGAAGTTAGCAAGCCCAAGATCAGCAGGTCGGAGAGCAGGGCTTCCGCTCACAGGCTGTGCAGATCAATGAATCCCAAGTTCGGCAGATAAGCTGACAGCTCAAGTCCAAGAACTGGAGATGAGATAACAGGAGGCAGCCGCAGGATCCAGAGAGAGCAAAAAGCCAGAAAGTCTGCTTATATTCAGATGCGGGCCACACCCCCAAGGAGACTCCCTTTCATCTGATTGGTACTCACACTATATTCAATCATGGGAGTGATCACATTAAAATACTGAGAATCATGGCCCAGGCAAGCTGACACACAATCTTAACCATCACAGCAATCTACCAGCAGATTAATTTGCAGTTTCTCCTCACATAAAATTTAGGTACATGCTTCAGTTTCCAGTCTACCATGGAGCAGACAATGTTGATTGGTTGGCTAACCCAACACCCATTCCAATGACATACTCTTGTACCTAGCACCACTGTGATTCTGGAAAAGCTAAATATTTACTTTCAATACTCGCTTGTATGGAAGGATAGTTATGCAACACGGTGTGGCTAATGAGACAAAAAAGGAAGTCTGCTGGGAACTTCTAAGAAAGCTTTCTTTCGTGACAAAGGGGAGATGATTAATGGAAATTGGCCATTCCCCTTCTGTCTTGAAATCCAGACTCCTGGAGCCACAACATCACTGACTATGAGGGAATGGCCATAAGCATCACAAAGATTCTGACTCTAATACTTCTGATCAACTGAACCAATACTGGCAGTTGCCTACCCTCAGATTTCTTGTTACGTAAGAAAAATAAACCCGATTTGTTAGTTAGGTTGTCTGTTACTTACACCTGAAAACATTAATAAATGTTCTACCAACAAACATCCACCTACACTCATCCTTACTTTTTTTCATCTTGTCTCTTGTTTCATCTCCTGTCCAAGGTTAATTTCTTTCTCTTGGCTCTTGGGCCCTTCTATCTAGCCTCCTTTGAAAATGTCCTTCTTTCTCTCTCTTGTATCTTCAACTTCTCCCTTTCCACTGGATCCTACCCTAAGCATATCAATGGGCTCAAGTTTCCTCCACTTTAAAAATATCCTTCCCAACGAAAACTAAAATACAACGTGCTAAAATGTATAGGATACAGCTAAAGCAGCGTTTAGGAGACATTTAGAGCTGTAAACACCTATATAAGAAAAGGAAAAGCTCTTAATTCAGTAACCTAAACTTCCATCTTAAGAAATTAGAAAAAGAACAAATGAAACCTAAAGCTAGTGGAAGGAAATGATAAGGATCGGAGCAGAAATAAATGAAATACCCAAGAGACAGAATGGGCCACATAAACCAGAGACATCATCAGCCTGAGACCAGAAGAACTAGATGGTACCTGGCTACCACCAATCAACATCCTGATAGGGAACACAACAGAGGGTCCCTGATGGAGCAATAGAACGAAGGGATGCAGAACTCAAATTCTAGTAAGAAGACCAGACTTAATGGTCTGACTAAGACTGGAGGCGCCCCAGAAAGCATGGCCCCTGATCTCTCCATCACCCCAGAACTAAAACAATTTCCAAGGCCAACTCTTCAGACAGGGATTGGACTGGACTGTGGGACATAAAGTGATACTCGTGAAGAATGTGCCTCTTAGACAAGTAGATATGAGACCAAAGGCGTGGCTTCTGTCCAGAGGTTAGAGGGGAAGGCAGAGAGAGTAAGGAGCTGGTTGAATGTTCATGGGGAACCAGGGGCGGAGGGGAGGAGCATGCTGTCACAGAATGGGGTGAGCAGTTGGGGTCTCATAACAATGTATGTTAAAAAAAAAAAATTCTGTATGGGAGACTAACTTGAAATGTAAACTTCATTTAATTACATCAATTAAAAAAAAAGAAAAAAAAAAGATTTCCTCTTTGACTAACTGCAGTCGCAATAAATAATGCATTACAGATTAAGAAAAAAAAAGAAGTAAATGAAATAGAAACAGAACAACAGAGAAAATTAATGAAACCAAATGTTGGTTCTTTGGAAAGATCAACAAAATTGACAAACCTTTAGCTAAACTGACCAAGAAAAAGAGAAAGAAGGCTAAAAAAAACCTAAACCCATTGCCGTTGAGTCGATTTCGACTCATCCTACTGAACAGGACAGAGTAGGACTGCCCCATAGGGTTTCCAAGGAGCAGCTGGTGGATTCGAACTGGCAACCGTTGGTTAGCAGCCAAGCTCTTAACTACTGTGCCATCAAGACTCCAGAAAGAAGACTAAAACTACTTAAGTTAGGGATAAAAGAGACATATTGCCAACCCTAAAGATATTAAAAGGATTATAAAAAATACTGTGAACAGCTGTATGCCAAAAAAGGATATAATTTAGATGAAATAAACAAATTCCTAGAAAGACACAAATTACCAAAACTGACTCAAAAAGAAGCAGAGAAGCTGAATAGACCTATAACAAGAAAAGAGATTGAGTAATTAAAAAAACTTCCCACAAAGAAAGCTCTGGATCCAGATGGCTTCATTGGTGAATTCTACCAAATATTTAAAAGAAGAATTAATACCAGTACTTCCCAAAATCTTCAAAAAAAAAAAAAGAAGAAGAAGATGAGGATACAAAATAAACATATAAAAATCAATTGTATTTTTATATGCTAGTAATGAATAATCCAAAAATGAAATTAAGAAAACATTTCCATTCACAACAGCATCAAAAAGAATAAAATACTTAGGAATAACTTTCATAAAAATACTTTCCCCTAACCTCAGTGACTTTTAACTATTATTCCAGCTCACTGCAAATCTTCATATCCATTTTTTAAAAGAGTAGTCTATGGAGTACTACTCGGCAATAAAAAGGAACAAATTACCTCAAGAGAACTATGCAGAATGAAAAAAAAGGCCAATCTCAAATGGTTGCATACTACACAGTTCCATTAATACAGCATTCTTGAAATGACAAAATTATAGAGCTGGAGAACAAATAAGTGGTTGACAAGGGTTAGGCAAGGGGAAAGGGTAGTTGTGGCTATAAAATGGTAGCATGAGAGATCCTTATGATGAAACTCTTCTGTATCTTAACTGGTGGTAGTCACATGAAAGTACACTTGTGATAAAACTGCATAGAACTAAACACACACACACATACACACACACACAGATATGAGTTCATGTAAAACCAGTGAAATCTGAATAAGGTAGGATGGACTATATAAATGTCAATTTCTCAGTTGTGATACTATACTATAATTATGCAAGGTATTACCATTGGGGGATACTAGATGAAGGGTACATGAAGTCTCTGTATTATTTCTTACAATTACATGTGAATCTACAATTACCTCAAAACAAAAAGCTAAAAGAGCAGTCTATACTAATTAGTTCCTCTTCACCATCAATGTATTCTTTCAGCTACTGTCATCTGGCTTCTGACTCTTGAAATTTGTCTTTATAACCTTATCAATAACCTAGTCGTTGACAAATATAAAGAACACTTATAACCACTATCTTGACTACTTTGCAGCATTAAATATTCTCTCGAAATTCTCTTTTCCTTTGGCTTTCATGACAGCACTCTTTCCTATATATACATCTCCAATCTCTCAGATTATTCCTTCTTAGCTTTCTTTTCTGGCTCCTTATTCTCTCCCTTTATTGTAAATCCTAATATTTACTTCTTACTCAATACTACTCATTTTATACTACTCTTTCTCTCTCAAGATCATTTAATCCCTGCCCACAGCTTCAACTACTCCCTAAAGTATAATGCTTCCAAATATTTTTCTTCATAGCTGATCTTTCTCTGGGCTCCAGACTTGTATTTTAGCTGTTTTTGACATGTATATTCCAGTGTAGGTTTTTCTGCAATTTTTTTTCATTGAGATATAATTCATATAACATAAAATTCATGTTGGCAAGGATGTGGAGAAATTGGAACCCAACGTAGTTTTATTTCATCCCTCCTAGATCCCTCAATAGGCTCTATATTCATTAATTCAACAAATATTAATTAAACACAGAAACTGTACTAAACACTAGAGCATTCACCTCGGCAGTGCCCCAAACTGCTTCCTCCATTATCTACCTCCTCCATCTTTGTTTTTCCTCCTTCTAAGGAAGTAATATAAAAATAGTTCTTAAACATTAAAAAAAAGTTCTACTTGATCGAAATTGTAAAATACCATTTTAAAAACCTATCTGACTAGCAAAGGTAAAGCTTGAACATATACTACTGTATTGGCAATAATGTGATAAACAGGCACTCTCATGCATACTGACAGAGTATAAATTGATACAACTTCTACAAAAGACAATTTGGCAATATCTGGAAAAATTTTAAAAGCACACGGACTTTGACCCAGAAATTTTGCTTTTTAGGAATTTATCCTTTTGTTATTGTTGTTAGTTGCCATCGAGTTGACTCCGACTCATGACCTTACATATAATAAAGAAAACATTGCCGGATCCTGCACTATCTTCATGACCGTTAATGTGTTTGAGTCCATTGTTTCAGCCACTGGGTCAATCCATCTCAGTAAGCTCCTTCCTCATCCTCACCCACCCTCCACTTTACCAACCATGATGTCCTTTTCTCACAATTGGTCTTTCCTGATGATGTGTCCAAAGTAAGCAAGCTGAAGTTTCATCATCCTCGCTTCCAAGGAGCATCTGGTTGTATTTCTTCTAAGACTGATTTGTTCGTTCTCTTGGCAGTTCATGTTATATTCAAATTCTTTGCCAACACTGCAATTCAAATGCATCAATTCTTCTTCTGTCTTCTTTTTTCACTGTCCATCTTTCACATTCATATAACCAAAAAAAAAGAAAAAACCAAACCCGTTGCTGTTGAATCAATTCCAACTCCTAGCAACCCTATAGGACAGAGTAGAACTATCCCCATAGGGTTTCCAAGGAGTGGGTGGTGGATTCAAACTGCCAACCTTTTGATTAGCAGCCAAGCACTTAACCACTCCACCACCAGGGCTCCATAAGGCAATTGAAAAGACCTTGGCTTGGTTCAGGCACACCTCAGCCATCAAAGTGACATCTTTGCTTTTTAAAACTTTAAAGGGGTCTTTTGAAGACCTGCCTGATATAACATGTAGTTTAATTTCTTGATGGTTGCTTCCGTGGATATTAATTGTTGGTCTAAGTAGAATAAAATCACCGATACTTCAATTTTTCTCCATTTATCATGATGTTTATTGGTCCAGTTGTGAAGATTTTCATTTTCTTCACATGCAGGTGTAATCCACACTAAAGACTGTGTAGTGTTTGACCTTCATTACTAAGTGCTTCCAGTTGTCTTTATTTTGAGCAAGCAAGGTTGTGTCATCTGTTTCTACAGACACAGTAACATATGTGAAATATATCATGCATACAAGAATATCCATTGCAATGTTGTTTGTAATAAAAAAAAGTTAGGAATAATTCCCATGTCCATCAATAGAGAATAAATACAAAGTTTGGTATAAAATGAAAGATAACTAGATGTAAGAGGAGACAAGGCAGTAAGAACAAGAATCAATAGAAAAAATAAATTATGGTATATTTACCAAAGAGTAAATTACAAAAAAAAAAAAAAAAATTGTTGAGTCAATTCTGACTCATAGTGACCCTATATGACAGAGTAGAACTGCCCCCACAGGTATACAGAATAATATTCAAAAACCTTACTGTGGTCTACACAGACCATGGACTCATCTACTCTGAGACCAGAAGTACTAGGTGGTGCCCAGTTTTCACTACTGATCATGCTGATCATGGCCACAATAGATGAATACTGACAGAATGGGAGAAAATTTTGGAACAGAACTCAAATTCTTAAAAAGTCCAGAATTACTGGACCATTTGAGACTAGAGGACTCCCCAAGACTATTGTCCAGATACTCTTTACATCTTGAGCAGAAACTATCTCCTGAGGTCCCCTGTTAAGCTATATAACAGATTGTCTTACAAAATAAAGACTATCACCCACGAGTACCACACTTCTTTAAAAAATTATCTATATGAAACCAAAAGGTCAATATTTACTTTTTTTAAAAAACGAGAAGGTAAAGGGGCAGGGAAATAAGATTACTGGAAATGGAACATCCAAAACAAAAATGAGAATGTTCACACACCGTGAAGAATGTAACCAATGTCACTGAACAATGTGTGCAGAAATTGTTGAATGGGAGCCTAATCTGTTGTGTAAACTTTCACCGAAAACATAATAAAATCTTAAGAGGGGAAAAAAAACCCTTACCATGACAAATAAGAAATTTCATAATATGAACCCCGTTTATCTTTTCAGCCTATCTCTTGCCTTTTCCCTGCAATACCCCATACTTTAGCCATATCAAACAATATATACTTTTCAAAACTCAATTTTTCTCTTGCCTCATGCCTACGTATCTTTTCATTTGTTTTATCACCTGAAAAATGAGGATAATGCCTTCTTAATGAGGATGGAGTAAGAATTAACCAATATAATGCAAGCAAATTGTCCACCTTATAAAAGCTCAATTACTGCTACTTTCGGAAATGGCAGACAGAGTAATTTGGACCAAATATCCCATTGAGAACAACCAGATAAACTTAAAAAAATATTTTTAATCTGCTTGAAGACATCTGAGTGCTAATAATGTACTCAAGAATTATTAGGTCAAAATCCAGGGGACAAAATTTCACAGAGGTGACTGCAGCATTTGAAGCTGCTTTCTGGGTGTTTGCTGATATTGAAGAGCATCTAATAAACTGTGAAGCATGTTTAGAGAGTCAATGGCCCTGGTAAATTTCCCAAACTTTCAGTTAGGGCCCCAAAGGGATGTACACTAGTATTAAAGGCATACTGGAAGTAAACAAATCTTTGAAAACACTATAGCATAACTTTGAGTCATTTAGCTGGCACACAAAAAGCCCTGGAAGTGGATTAATATTATTCTAGATTACTAGTGCTTGAGTTGTCTAGCAAAACCAGCGGGGGGAAAATACCTTCTGGAAAAAGATAACGTCAACCTAAACCTCAAATAAATACTACAAACAATGATTCGAATGTAAGATCTCACATAAAACAAAGAAAATCAGACATAAGAGCAGACAGACAACAAGAACAAAAACAGAACAATGGAAAGAATCATAGGAGCTCCAGATATAAAAAATATCAGACACAGACTTTAAACAACTATAATCAAGGTGATAAAATAAAAGACTGAGAATTTTAGCAGAGAACTGGACACTATAAAATATGACATAACAAATCTGAAAATGAATCAAAAAGAAATTCTAGAAAAGAAAAAAATGCAACAACTGAAATTGCGAATTAAATGGAGAAAATTAACAGTAGATGAGATATAGTTGAAGAGAGAAACAGTGAACTGAAGATAAATCAAATGAAAATACCCAGAATAAAGCATGAAGAGACAAATGACAGAATACAGAAGACAGGGTATTAGAGGATAAATTGAGAAGGTCTAACATACATTTAATTGGAGACTGAGAATGAGAGAAGAGAAAAATTGGGGTAGAAACAATATTAGAAGAGATAACAGCTGAGAATTTCCAAAACCAATGAAACACATCAAAGCCACAGATGTAATAACCTCAAATGGATTAATAAAATGAAACCCACATCTAAATATATCAGAGTAAAACTACAAAAAATGAAATGCAAAGATACTTTTAAAGTAGCTACAGAAAAAGACATATTATCTTCAAAAGAAAAACGATTAGCCTGACAGGTAGTATCTCAACCATTACAATGAAAGCTAGAACAGAATGATACATTCGAAGTGACAAAAAAAAGTTACCAATCTTTAATTATATACCCTGAAAAAAACATCATTTAAGAATGAACTCAAATACAATATGGATGAACTCTGAAAACATTATGCTAAGTGAAAGAAGCCAGACACAAAAGGCCACATATTGTATGATTATGTTTATGAAATATCCAGAATATACAAATGTATAGAAACAGAAAGTAGATTAGCGGTTGCTAGAGGCTGAGAAATAGGGAGTGATTGCTAATGGGTATGAAGTTTCTTTTTTGGAGTGATGAAAATATCCTAGAATTAGATAACAGAGAAGGTTGCACAACTTTGTGAATATACTAAAAAGTACTGAACTGTACACTTTAAAATAGTTAAAATGGTGAATCTTATGTTACATGAATTTTTTTCTCAGTAAAAAAAGAATGAAGGTGAGCTGATAAGCTATTAAACAAAGAACTATTCAAAAGGAGACCCACACCAAAGTTAATAGCAAAGGATATTCTTCAGGCTGAAGGAAAATAATCCCAGTTGAAATAAAGAACTATGAAAAGGGTAAATATGTGGGCAAATCTAAATGAATAAAATAATACACTGTATTAAACAATGACAATATTCTTGAGTCTTTTGAGTTCTCAAGTTTGAGAAACATTGAATAGAACCAAATAAGAAATGGAGGGGTATCTTCTTAGAGAAGTTTTTTTTATTGTAGAGCTCAAAGATTCTACAGTCTTTGAGGTTGGAAATCAGAGGCTACAGATGACAGGTACCATTTCTTTTAAAAGTACTACTCTGGAGGTCTAACCTAATTTAAAGCATGCATAGGAAACATAAGCCTCTAATACAAATCACTGAAATATAAGAACTCACATTAAAAAAAAATCAACTTTTACTTTTCCATTTCTATTTAATTTTTAAATTCTTTAAAAAGCTTACCATTGTAGAAAAGCACTTGGCATACAAAAGGCTGCACCTACCCTTTCTCAGTCACATGATCCTTAGAAAAACCTGGATACAAAGGCTCACTCTTACAAGGTTTTTGAATTGCTGTTTTCACTCTAGGCGATTTCTTGGGAAATTTAGGAGGTTGTAATGAACTGGATTCCTCTTTCTAAAAAGTAGTGAGATAAATAACAAAATGAAAAAAAAAAAAAAAGGGATACAGAATAAAGCATAACTCTGTATATGTACCACAAATGTGTTTTGATCACTAGATGATGCTTACCCCTAATCTACCACCAACCATATTTCCCACTAGAATAAATTTTTTCTCCTTTCCCAAGTCCCACTTATGCAACCAGAAAATAGAAATACAACAGCTATTTAGACTATAAGAAAAGAAAGATCAAAGTCTTGTGTATTCTTACTTCCACCATTCTGAATGAAGACTCTCTCCTGGAGGAAAAACTAGGCAAAAACTTTTCTTTGTTCCATAACTGAATGGATTTTAGAGCTACTGGGTGTGCGGGATGGCAGAGTAGGCAGGGTGGGAAGAGGAAGAAAAAATTCCCTTGGTCCATAAGAAGGGACCTATATCTTAACAGCAATCTTTCCTTTCATTTTTGGACATATTATTTTCATGATTATTGTTCACATTCTTAAAAGTTATTTATAAGCAGTGGCGCCAACATGGTGTTATAGACAGAAGCACCATGCCGACCCTCTGCAGCAAAAACCTGAAAAATTAAGTAAAACAGATATAAACATCCTGGAACCCTAAGGATCAAATGAAGGGATAAAGAACTAGATCAAGCACTGAATGGAAGAAGAGACTGACAGAGAACAGAGAATGAGGAGAGCTACAGAGTGGAGGTCCCCTGTCAACTAATGTGGTACGGATTTACCATCTTGGAGCACAGCCATCAAAGACCACGGACAGGGAGAACAGGAAGACAACTTCACAGAGCTCCCAACAGGAGACAGAGCCCCCAGTAACCAGAGATACACATTTTCCTACCACTCACCTTTCTGCTCTTTATACCACCTCTGCCAGTTTCCAATGGGCCACAGTTGCTCAGCTGGAGAGATACCAGCTCACTGCCACCCTGGGTCCTCCCCGACCCCAAGAGCTGATTCCCTCAGCGCCATTTTTTTTGGTTGTTTCTTCTGTTTCTCTCCCATCGTTCCTTTCCTTTCTCCTGCCCATGTAGCCCAGTGTACTGACACTGACCTTTCTCAACAGGTCGTGCTCCACTGCTTGGCTACAGAGCCACCAGCACATAGCCTCCTCAGGTCTGCCCCCAATGGCCAGCTCCATCAGTGCCATATTTTTTATTTTTTTATTTTTCTTTATCTTTCCCTTTCTCTCTTTTCCTTTTCTCTCCCACCTAGGCCCTGTACCACCTTCACCTCTTCCTGACGGGCTGTGCTGCATTGCCTGGCAAGAGAGACACCATCTTGCCGCTACCCCGGTTCCACCTCACCCTCAATGGCCAGTTCCCTCAGCACCATATTTTGTTTGTTCTTCTTCTTTCTCTTCCTTTCTTTCCTTTCTCTCACCCACCTAGCCCCGTGAGGTGCCCATACCGCTTCTCAATGGGCCATGGTGCACTGCTTGACTAGAAAGCCACCATCACATGGCCTCCCCAGTTCTTCCCTGTCCACACTGGCCAGCTCCTTCAGCACCATATTTTTAATCTTTCTTTATCTTTCCTTGTCTTCCTTGTCCTTCTCTCTCTCACCAGGCTCTGCACTGCCTCCACTCCTTCCTGACAGGTCATGCCATGCCACCTGGTGAAAGAAACACCAGCTTGACCCTTGTTTCACCCCACCCCTAACGGCTGGTACCTCAGCACCATATTTATTTTTTTGGTTTGTTTGTTTCTTCTCTTTCTCTCCCTTCCTTCTTTTCCTTTCTCCCGCCCACCTAGTCCTGTGCACTGCCTACGCTCCTTCTTGACAGACCATGCCATACCGCTTAGCTAGAGAGTCACAGGCACACACCACTCCTGGGTCTGAGCTGACCCCACCCAACCACCATATTACTTTTTCTTAATTTTTTTGCTTCTGTTTCTCTCTCCCACTTAGCTCTGCACATCACATCCTCTCCCTTCCTTCCTGCCAGTCTGCACTGCATGCCAAGCCCTGTGCCCCTCAGCGACACTGCATGGATCTCAACAACCCCAGGCTCAGCGCCATGCCACCCCCCCCCCCCCCCACCAACCTCGCCCCACCAAGCACTGTGCCCTCGAGCAGGACTGACGGGGACTTCTGGATCCCTGGACCCTGCCCCACTGTGCTGCCGCTCGACCCACCCTGCAAGCCCCAGAACAATAACCTGAATCTAGGACACAGGACAGCATCAGCCAGTAATGAACTGTCAAGGATAAAACAAAACTAAAAGATTTACAACAGGGAAGCAGGAAGGTCAATCTGTAAATGACGACAACATCAGAACAATAAAAGAGGGAATAAATGGTGTAGGTATAGAACTTTCAAATGGAGAGGAAGATAAGGCGATATCAAGTAATAAAAGACTGGTTTAAACTTAGGAAGATGGGGTAAATTTCAGGCTAATCACAAAGGTTAACAAACCTACTCATCAAAATGAAGAAGAAAAAATAAAGTCTCAGTAAACACAAAATCTACCAAAACTAAAGAAACAAAAAAAACCCACAAACAAAAGAAATTCAGCACAGAAGAGTAAGAGGAACAAAGAAAGCGTCAGCACCACGAAAAAAAAAAAAAATACAAAATGACAGCAATAAACTCATACATACTGATAATCACACTGAACATAAATGCCTTAAATGTACCCACAAAGAGACAGAGTGACAGAACGGATTTAAAAATAAAAGGACCATCTATATGCTATCTACAAGAGACACACCTCAGAAACAAAGACATAAATGTATTAAAAATCAAAGGATGGAGAAAAATATATATTGGACAAACAGCAACCAAAAAAGAGCAGAAGTGGCAATACTAATCTCAGATAAAATAGACTTTAAAATAAAAGACAATATAATGTCTATATAATGACTAAAGGGACAATCCACCATGAAGAGGTAACAATAATAAATATCTACCCACCCAATGATGGGTCTCCAAAATACATAAAACAAACTATAACAGCACTAAAAAAAGAAATTAACAGTTCCAAAATAATACTAGATGTCATGGATTGAATTATGTCCCCCCAAAAAAGCATGTATCAATTTGGCTGGGCCATGATTCCCAGTATTGTGTGGTTGTCCTCCATTTTGTGATTGTAATTTTATGTTAAACAGGATTAGGGTGGGACTGTAACACCCTTACTAAGGTCACATCCCTGATACAATGTAAAGGGAGTTTCCCCGGGTGTGGCCTGTACCACCTTTTATCTACAAGAGATCAAACGACAGGGAAGCAAGCAGAGAATTGGGAACCTCATAACAGCAAGAAACCAGCAGCTGGGAGCAGAGCACATCCTTTGGACCCAGGGCTCCTGTACAGAGAAGCTCCTATTCCAGGGGAAGATTGATGACAAGGACCTTCCTCCAGAGCCCACAGAGAAAGCCTTCCTCTGGAGTTGATGCCTTAAATTTGGACTTCTACCTACAAGGCTGTGAGAAAATAAATTTCTCTTTGTTAAAGTCATCCACTTGCGGTATTTCTGTTATAGCAGTACTAGATGACTAAGACAGAATTTGGTACCAGGAGTGGGGTGCTACTCTAACAGATACCTAAAACCCGGAAGTGGTTTTGAAACTGTGAATGGATAGAAGATGAGCTGCAGCAGAGAACTGGCAGCAGCAGAAAAGTGGCAGTGGCAGAGAACCAACAGCAGCAGAACCAGGAGACCAGTGCGAGGTGGTGCTGGAGCCAACTCACAGAGCGAGACAGCTGAGTGTCTGTGCGCAGGAGGCTTCCTGGCGGAGTTGGGTTCCTCCGTGAACTTATCGGTGGAGTTACAGAGCTTTGGAACACTTGCCTCAGCAGGGCAAATGAGGGTGTGAGGCCCCAGGAGCCAAGAGGCCAAGAAACCAGGAAGCAGAAGTTGAAGACACAAGGAACACAGGAAGCTAAGCTGCTTCAGTCTCAAAAGGTATGACTAGGACCTCTAGGGTTTCAAAGGGTGGAGCCATGGCCTCTGGTGTTTCTAAGGGCAGAGTCGCCACTCAGATGAACTAGGAGAATGGTGTGCCTAAAGCCGAGGGAGCAGAATTGCTGTCCCAGTGGGCCTGGAAGGTGAAGCTGAAGCCCAGGGCCAAGAGGCCTCCACTCAGAATCCAGAGAGTGTGGCCAATACCTAGAGTCCAGAGGGCAGGGCTATTGTGTAAATTATCTCAGAGGACAGAGAATTATTTTCAAAACCTTGAGGGCTAATGTAATGTATTCTGCTGACTAGCTTAATGCTTGTTATGCCTTCCTTCCCTCCAATTTCTCCCATTTGTAATGGAAATGTCTAGCTTCTGCCTGCTTGTTCTACCATTGTACTTTGGAAGCAGATAACTTGTATTCTAGATTTCACAGACGAAGAGGAACTTGAATTTTGGACTTGGAGTTGATTTAAGACTTTTGCTATGTTTTACATGTAGCAAGGACATGAATTTGGGGGGGCCAAAGGGTGGAATGTCATGGATTGAAATGTATCCTCCCAAAATATCTATCAACTTGTCTAGGTCATGATTCCCAGTATTGTATGATTGTCTACCATTTTATCATCTGATGTGACTTCCCTATGTGTTATAAATGCTATCACTATGATGCAATAAAATGGATTAGCAGCAGTTATATTGATGAGGTCTACAAGATCAGGTAGTGTCTTAAGCCAATCTCTTTTGAGACATAAAAAAGAGAAGCGAGCAGAGAGACATGGGGACCTTATACCACCAAGAAAGCAGCACTGGGAGCACAGTGAGTCCTTTGGACCTGGGGTCCCTGCACCTGAGAAGCTCCTTGACTGGGGAAGAGTGAGGACAAGGACCTTTCTCCAGAGTCGACAGAGAGATAAAGCCTTCCCTTGGAGCTGATGCCCTGAATTTGGACTTCTAGCCTACTAGACTGTGAAAAAATAAATTTCTCTTTGTTAAAGTCATCCACTTGTGGTATTTCTATTTAGCAGCACTAGATGACTTAGACACAGAGTAAAATTTATTTTACTATAAATATAGTTTACTATAAATTTAATAATATACATCCTACCTGGATCTCAGACATCTGTGGAATGCAAGATTTAGGTCTTAATGGCAAAAGGGTTGCCATTTGTGGAAAAGGGTCAATATCCTTCCTTGGTTTCTCTTGACGGAGGTGCCAGAATTTCAGTTCAGCACTAGCATATTTTGTTGAGCCTGAATGAGTAACACAGAATCTTGGTGCCCTGTTTAGTGAAAAACAAATTAAGATTAAAGTAGACAATAAGCCTCAAAAATCAAAAGCCTACAAAATGTATAACAGTTGTGCTTATACTTATCAGTCTGTCTATACCCATTTTCTAATTTTTTCTACTTATTTTTTGCTGCCTAGCCTTAAAAAATATTTTTCTATGCCATGTAAACTGCCTGCAGTTCCATTCACTCATATAAAAAGGCAATACACATTAAAAACATATCATAAAGGAATGTACAAATTATTATCTACTTGATAAGAACAAGAAACCTACGTATCTATCACTGAAGATATTTTTTAAATTACCTAAGTTTCCAGTAAAATGAGCATAAACTGCACCTATGATCATTTTAGAACAGCTTACTATTTATCTATAACACCAAGATAAAAACTGGTAGTTCACATTTTTAAATATATAAACATTTTTCATAACGCTTAAGTATACTTCTAAAGTGGGTTATTATTCATATTCTCTATTTTCAAGCCTTAAATCTGAAGGTAAGAATTAATTTTACAACAACTGCTATAAATGAAAGACCTACATTACTACCAGAAACTTAGGAAAAGGAATGTTTGGCACAATACCAAGGCCACACTTAATTGGGTGGATATTCTGGCCTTCAGTCTGTGGGCTCTATATTGGACATAGGGTTAACTCCAGCTGTCAGGCCCTGTTACTAATTGCTGCTTGGGCCAGGCTTTTCCTCTGACATTACAGCCCAAAGTCTGATTCCTACTCCATATCTTACAAGCCCTGATAGAAAATTGCCTCACTTTAAAATAGGAAGAAGACAGATATCCGCTTGATGTGAACAAAGGCTGGGAGTGGAAGAGAATCCAAAGCCCATAATTAATTTAGGGTACCAAACAATTCTATCACCACAAAAAAACTCTTCCATAATACCCTTTCGTCACTACACCCTCCCTCTACCCCCAACTCCTGGCAACCATTGATCTGTTCTCTGCAGGGCTTCGAACCAATTCATTCTGGTTCAAACCCCTGCTGAGAACTTCCATTTCTAACAAGTTCCAGAACAAATTAGTTGTGCTCGTGAGGAACCTGTACATAGACCAAAAGGCAGTCGTTTGAACTGAGTGTGGGGATACCGCATGGTTTAAAGTCAGGAAAGGTGTGCATTAGGGTTGTATCCTTTCACCATACTTATTCAATCTGTATATTGAGCAAATAGTCCGAGAAGCTGGACTATATGAAGAACGTGGCATCAAGATTGGAGGAAGACTCGTTAACAACCTGTGATATGCAGATGACACAACCTTGTTTGCTGAAAGTGAAGAGGACGTGTAGCACTTACCGATAAAGATCAAAGACTACAGCCTTCAGTATGGATTACACCTCAACACAAAGAAAAATCCTCATAACTGGACCAATAAGCAACATCATGATAATCAGAAAAAAGACTGAAGTTGTCAAGGATTTCATTTTACTTGAATCCACAATCAACGCCCATGGAAGCAGCAGTCAAGAAATCAAACAACGTACTACATTGGGCAAACATGCTGCAAAAGACCCCTTTAAAGTGTTGAAAGGTAAAGATGACATTTTGAGGACTAAGGTGTGCCTGACCCTTAAAAAGTTAGAAATAGGAATACCACATGATCCAGAATTGACGCCTTTGAATTATAGTGTTGGCAAAGAATACTGAATACAGCATGGACTGGCAGAAGAGTGAACAAATCTGTCTTGGAAGAAGTACAGCCAGAATGCTCTTTAAAAGCAAGGATGGCTAGACTTTGTCTCACGTACTTTGGACATGTTATCAAGAAAGACCAGTCCCTTGAGAACATCATACGCGGTAAAGCAGAGGGTCAGTGAAAAAGAGGAAGACCCTCAACGAGATGGACTGACACAGTGGCTGCAACAATGGACTCAAGCATAACAATGACTATGAGGATGCCACATGACTGGGCAGTGTTTCATTCTGTTGTACATAGATAGGGTGGCTACAAGTCCGAACCGATTCCATGGCACCTAGCACGTTCCTGGCTGACAATTTGCATTTCCATCAAGTTCGTAGAAAGTTATACATAAGAATCACTTGGGAATCTTGTTAAAAATGTAGATTTCTCAATTTCAACATGGCACTATAGACAGAAGCACCATGCTGTACCTCTACAACAAAGACCGAAAAAACTAAGTAAAACAGATACAAATGTCAATCCTGGAACCCTAAGTGTCAAATGAAAGGATAAAGAACTCAACCAAGCACCAAATGGGATAAGTAACGGACAGAGAACAGAGAATGAGGCGAGCTATGGCGTGTAGGTCCCCTACCAGCTAACGTAGCATGGATTTGCCACTTTTGATCCCTCAGTCACCAAGAACAGTGGACAGGGAGTATAGGAAGGCAATTTCAAGGAGCTCCAAGCAGGAGACAGAGCACCCGGTAACCAGGGGTACACACTCTCCCATCCCCCGTCTTTCTTCTCTTTGCACGGCCTCTGCTGCTTTCTGGTAGTCTGAGGTCCCTTGGCTGGGGAGACGCTGACTCCTTGTCATTTGGATTCATCCTGCCCCCACTGGCAAGCTCCTTCAGTGCCATTTTGTTGTTGTAGCTGCTTTTTTGGCTTCTTTTTGTTTCTTCTCTCTCTCACGTCCTTTGTTTTCTCCCAAACACCTGGTACAGTGTATATTCTCTGCTCCTTCTTGATGGGCTGTGCTGTGCCACTCGGCTGGGGAGCTGCTTCACTGGTCCAGACCACCACACTGGTGGGCTCCCTCAAGGCATTGTTTTTTTCTTTTCTTGGTTCCTTGTCTCTCTCTATTTCCTTCCTTTGCTTTCTCCCAACCATCTGTCGTAGTGTGCCATCTCTGCTCCTCCTTGATGGGCTCTGCCATGCCGCCTGGCTGGGAAGCTGCTTCCCTGGTCTGTGCCGCCACATTGGTGGACTCCCTCAGGGCATTTTTCTCCGTTGATTTCTTGTCTCTCTCTACCTTCCTTCTCTTCCTTTCAACCACCTGACCGTGTGTGCTGTCTCCACCACTTGTTGATGGTCTGTGCCACACCACTCAGCTGGGGAGCCACCAGCACACGACTTCCCCAGTCCATGGCACGACACTAGTGGGCTCCTTGGAGCATTTTTTTCCCTTGGTTTCCCAACTCTCTCTACACTCCTTCCTCTCTTTTCTCCTGACAGTCTGGTCACATGTGCCATCTCCATCACCTTTTGATGGGCCGATCGTTCACCTAGGGAGCCGCTTGCACATGGCTTCCCCAGTCTGCACCACCACACTGGTGGGTTCCCTTGGGGATTTTTTCTTTTCTTCTATGTTTCTTGTCTCTCTCTACCTTTCTTTCGACCACCTGACCATGTGTGCTTTTTTTTGTTTGTTTCTTATCTCTCTCTCCCTTCCCTCCTTTTCTTTTTCTCACCCACCTAACCACGTCTGGGGTCTCTGCCCCTTGACAGGCTGTGCAACACAGCCTGGTGAGAAAGCCACCAGCACACAGCTTCCCTGGGTGGCGCCTCTCCAATGGCAGGCTCCCTCAGTACCTTTTCTTTTTTGGCTTCTGTTTCTCTCTATGCTTTCTCTTCTTTCCTGCAATCACTTAGCTCCACACATCACATCTTCCCCCTTCCCTCCTGCCTTTTTGCACTGCATGCTGAGCACTGCACCCCTAAGCAACACTGATGCGGACAACCAGACCCTACCCTGCACTGTCCCCGGGCCCTGACATGTTGGTCCCAATACATGCTGCAAATGACCCATTCCCACTCTTACCCCTCTGCTGGATATGCCTTGCTACACCATAGTTGAGCAACAGGCACTGACCACTGGGACAAGGTGGTGAGAAGTATCGTGCCCACAGACAAACAAACAACAAAGAACACCCAGCCTGCCTACCTATAAATAACAAAATCAAACAAAAAAGGATGAAACAAATCTACAAACAATAAACAAAGAAAATAATTCATTAATATCCTGAAGACAGTAGACAATATCAAAATATGTTTAAAAAAAAAAAAAAAGGACAGGATGGCTCCAGAAAGCATCCAAAATAAACTACCAGATGACCTTCCAGTAGAAGAAAAGGCACTGCAGCCACCTGATAGAGAATTCAAAACTCTTTAATACTCAGGGTTCTTCAAAAGATGAAGAAAAAAGCAGACAAAGATAAGGAAAAAAATGACAGAATCATGGAAATTACAGACTAAAAAACGAAAGCATTCAGGAAATAATACAGGAAAAAAATCTAAAAACAAACAAACAACTAGAAATCATACGAAACCAGCAATTAGAAATCTAAAAAATGAACAACAATATTTCAGAGATGGACAGTGCCATAAAAGGTTTTAGGAATAAATTTCAAACAAAAGAAGATAAGATCAGTGAAACTAAGAGAAATCCTTGGCCACCATTTTGAGGAAAAACCAGAGAAAAGAATGAAGAAAAATGAAGAAACCCTGAGAACGATGTGAGATACAATCAAATACAAAAAACTGCGAATGATCAGAGTTCCAGAATAAGGGGAGAAAACAGAAAACACAGAGAGGACCACTGAAAAATTGCTGACAGAAAACTTCCATAATATGAAAGATAAAGACCTGACCATTCAAGAAGCTCAACAAATCCATACAGGACAGACCTCAAAAGAAAATGACCAAGACATACCATAATCACACTCACCAAAATGAAAGACAAAGAAAGAATCCTGACAGCAGCTAGAGAAAAATGAAGTCACATACAGAGGAGAAACAATAAGACTAAGCTCTGAACATGGCAAGACAGGCAGAAGCACCACGCTGTCTCTCCACAGCAAAGATCTGAAAAACTAAGACAAACACAGAAAACTGCAATCCTGAAACCCTAAGCATTAAATGAAGAGCTAAAGAACTCAGCCAAGCACTGAATGGAATAAGAAACTGACAGAGAAGAGAGAGCCAGGAGAGATACATGCAGAGGTCACCTATCAGCTAACGAAGCACGGACCCGCCATCTTGGACTCTTCTAGGAGACTGGTGAACGGGGGTATGAGAAAGTAGCTTCACAGAGCTTCCAACAGGAGACAGAACAAGTAGAAACCAGTGATATATCCTTTCACACCCTCCACCCTTCTTCACCCCCACTTGGTCTGCTCTGTTTCCTGCAGCCAGTCTCTTGGCCAGGAAGAACCACCTTCAACCCAGTGTCACTTGGATTCTACCCGCCCACACTGGCCGGCTCCCTAACTGCCATTTGTCGACTGCTGGTGTTGCTTTTCTCTGCTTCTTTATATTTCTTACCTCTCACCACATCCCCCTCCTTTCTCTCAAATATCTGACTCCGTGCACCATCGTTGCTTCTTCCTGAAAAAGGCTGTGAAATGCCACTCGAATGTAAAACTGCTTCCCAGCCTGTGCTGCCACACTGGTGGGATCCCAGGGCTTTTTTTTTCATTTGTTTTGAACTATTTGTCTGGTTGTTTTCTTTTTCTTTTCTCAAATTCGGAGCCTGATCTAGCTGGGCAGTACTGTGTGGCTTGGGACCTCCCACTTCAGTTTGCATAGAAGTGCAGAGAGATACTCGAGAGCATTTCTTCTTCCTTGTTTTTTTTTAGGGGAGGTTTTTCTTTTTTTTTCTGTTTTTCTTTGGGGGTCTTTCTTTCTTTTCTTTTTTTTAAATTTGTTTCTCTTGTTTTCTTTTCCCTCTTTTTCCCTTTTTGTCTTTCTTTATTACTCAGTTTCTTGTATCTCTATACTTTCCTTCTCTTCCTGTCCCCTGAATATCTGAATACACAACTCAAACAAATAGAAAGAGAACAGCAAAAAAAAGTTCACACAGGGAAAAGGACGAGAAGACAGAAGGTGACAGGAAAGCTGGTGATAGGGAAACCAAGGTTGAGTAAGGACAGTGTTGACATGTAGTGGGGTTCTTAACCACTGTCACAGGGCAATATGTGTACTACCTGTTTAATCAGAAACTATTTTGTTTTGTAAACCTTCATCTAAAGTGAGAATACAGGCACAAATGGAAGCATGTAATCGATGTCACTGACTTGTACATGGAGAAATTTGTGAAATGCTCTATCTTTGGATATGTTTATTTTCACCATAGGAAAAAAAAAAGTTCTCTAAGGCCAAGAAGGGAGCATGTTGACATGTTGTGGGGTTGTTAACCAATGTCATAAAACAATATGTATACTGACTGTTTAATGAGAAAACATTTGTTCTGTAAACCTTCACCTAAAGTACAATAAAAAAATTTTTTAAAAAAGCCCACAGCCACCAGAAGAAAGGAAATAATAAAGAACAGAGCAAAAATAAATGAAATACAGAACAGAAAAATAGAAAGAATCAACAAAACCAAAAGTTGGTTCTTTGAAAGAATCAACAAAATTGAGAAACCACTTGCAAGAATGATGAAAGAAAAACAGGAGAGGATGCAAATAACCCAAATAAGAAATAAAATGGGGGCATATTACAACAGACCCAACTGAAATAGAAAGGATCATAACAGAGTTTTACGAAAAACTATACTCCAACAAATTTAAAAACCTAGAGGAAATGGATAAATTTCTAGAAACACACTACCTACCCAAACTACAACAAAGTGATGTTGAAAATCTGAACAGACTCATAACAAGAGAAGAGATTGAAAAGGTAATAAAAAACAATCCCAACAACAACAAAAAAAAAGCCCTGGCCCAGATGGCTTCACTGGAGAATTCTACAGAACATTCAGAGAAGAGCTTGTACCAGTACTACAAAATCTATTTCAGAACATAGAAAAGGAAGCAACACTTCCGAATTCATTCCATGAAGCCAGCATAACCCCAATACCAAAACCACGCAGAGTTGCCACAAAAAAAGAAAATTACATACCAGTATCTCTCATGAATATAGATGCAAAAATTCTCAACAAAATTCTAGCCAACAGAACTCAGCATCATATCAAAAAAATAATTCACCACAACCAAGCAGGATTCATACCAGGTATGCAAGGATGGTTCAACATTAGAACATCAGTCAACATAACCTACCACATAAATAAAACGAAAGAAAAGAATGACATGATCATCTCAACTGACACAGAAAAGTCATTCAACAAACACCAACACCCATTCCTGATAAAAACTCTCAGTAAAATACGTATAGAAGGAAAATTTCTCAACATAATAAAGGGCATCTATGCAAAACCAACAGCCAACATCATTCTTAATGGAGAGAGGCTGAAAACATTCCCCTTGAAAACAGGAACAAGACAAGGATGCCCTTTATCACCACTCCCATTTAACACTGTTCTGAAGTTCTAGTTAGAGCAATACGGCAAGAAAAAGAAATAAAGGGCATCCAAACTGGTAATTGTCTTAGTCATCTAGTGCTGCTCCAACAGAAATACCACAAGTGGATAGCTTTAATAAAGAGAAGTTTATTTCTTCACAATCCAGTAGGCTACAAGTCCAAATTCAGGGTGTCAACTCCAGGGGAACGCTTTCTCTGTCGGCTCTGCAGGAAGGTCAGTGTCATCACTCTTCCCTTGGTCTGGGAGCTTCTCTCCACAGGAACCTCAGGTCCAAAGGATGCACTCTGCTCCTGGCACTGCTTTCTTGGTGGTATGAAGTTCCCACGTGTCTCTGCTCACTTCTCTCTTTTATATCTCAAAAGAGATTGCATTAAGACACCAACCTCATCAGTATAACCTCATCACCATGACAGAATTTACAACACATAAGGAGATCACATATAATTTCATCATAGTGATAAGAGTTTACAACACTTAAGAAAATCACATCAGATAACACAATCATACAATACTGGGAATCATGACCCAGCGAAGCTGACACATATTTTGGGGGGACACAACTCAATCCATGACAGTAATGAAAAAGTTAACTGTCCCTGTTTGCGGATGATATGATACTATACACAGAGAAGCCTAAAGAGTCCATGAGAAAAATACTGGAACTAATAGAAAGATTCAGGAGAGTAGCAGGACACAAGATAAACACAGAAAAGTCTGTTGGATTCCTATACACCAATAAGGAGAATGCTGAAAAGGACATCAGGAAAATAATACCATTTATAATAACTCCTAAAAAAATAAAATACTTAGGAACAAATCTAACCAGGGACGTAAAAGACCTACACAAAGAAAACTACAAAACACTGCTGCAAGAAACCCAAAGGGATCTACATAAATGGAAAAACATACCATGCTCATAGACAGGTAAACTCAACATTGTGAAAATGACAATTCTACCCAAAGGAATTTACAAATACAATACAATCCCAATCCAAATACCAACAACACTCTTTAAAGGGATGGAAAAACTAATCATTAACTTTATATGGGAAGGGAAGAAGCCCCGGATAAGTAAAGCAGTACTGAAGAAGAATAAATACGAGGACTGACACTACCTGACCTCAGAACCTACTATAAAGCTATGGTAGTCAAAACAGCCTGGTACTGGTACAATAACAGACACATTGATCAATGGAATACAGTTGAGAACCCGGATGTAAATCCAACCACCTACGGTCACCTGATCTTCAACAAGGGCACAAAGTCCATCAAATGGGGAAAACACAGTCTTTTTAACAAATGGCAAAACTGGATTTCCATCTGCAAAAAAATGAAACAAGACCCATACCTCACACCATATACAAAAACTAATTCAAAGTGGATCAAAGAGACTTCCAGGCAACATGCCCTCTAGACAGAAGCACCACACCGTCCCTCCACAGCAAAGATCTGAAAAACTAAGCCAAACAGAGAAAACAGCAATCCCGAAACCCTAAGCATTAAATGAAGAGATAAAGAACTCAGCCAAGCACCAAATGGAGAAACTGACAGAGAACAGACAGCAAAGAGAGATTTATGCAGAGGTCTTGTTAGCTAATGCAGCACAGATCAGCCATCTTGGACTCCTATCAGAGATCAGTGAACAAGGGGTACAGGAAGCAGATTCACGGAGCTTCCAGCAGGAGACAGAACAACTGATAACCAGCAACATATGCTTTCCCACACTCCCTCACCCCGACTTGGTCTCCTGATTCCCGTGGCCACATTCTCTTGGCTGGGAAACACTGGCTGCTTGGATTCCAATCGCCCGCACCAGCTGACTCCCTGAGTGCCACATGTTGGCTGCTGGTGTTGCTTTTTTCCGCTTCTTTTGATTTATTCCTTACCTCTCACCGCCTCCCCCTCCTTTCTCTTAAATACCTGGCTCTATGCGCCATCTTTGCTTCTTCCTGAAAGGCTGTGAAACTCTGCTCGACTCTGAAACTGCTTCCCGGCCTATGCAGCCATGGTGGTGAGATCCCAGGGCTGTTTGTTTGTTTGTTTTGAATTTTTGTTTGTTTTTCTTTTCTTTTCTCAAATTGGGAGCGCATTCTAGCTGCGCAGTAATGCGCAACTGGGGACCTACCCCCTCAGTTTGTGCAGACACACAGAGGGATCTCTGAGGGCATTTCTTTTTCTGTGTTTTTTTGAGTTTTTCTTGTTTTTTTCCTTTCAAATTCATTTTGTTTTCTTTTCCCTCTTTTTCCCTTTTTCTTTCTTCATTACTCAGTTTCATGTCTCTCTATACCTTCCTTCTCTTTCTGTCCCCTAAATACCTGGCGCTGAGTAACACCTCTATGCCTTCTAGTCTGGCTATAATTCAACACCTGGGAGCAACTTCCCCAGATCTCGTAGCCACACCGGTGGGATCCCTGGGAGCTTTGCTTTTCTTCTTTCTAATTTTTATTTATTTTTTCTCTTTCCTTTTCTTATTTTCTTTTTCTTCTCCTTTTTGTTTTTCTACATTTCAGAGTCTCTCATCTCTCCACTCCAACAGCAAGCTTGCCTAGCATTCTTTTTTGTTTGTTTGTATGTTTTTGGCTCCTGTTCCTCTCTTCTCTCTCCCATATCCATCTTAGCTCCACACATCACAATCTCCCCCATCCATTCTGCCTACCTGCACCATGCACTTAACATCACACGACCAAGAAGCACAAGCACGGACTATCGGAACATGCCCTGCACTGATTACAGGCCCACCCTGGTGGCCGCAGTACATGCCACAAACAACCCATCCCAGCAACTCCTCTTCAGCTAGACCTGCCCTGCTGTACCATATCTGAGTGACTGACCCTGTCAACTGGAGAAGGAAGTGAAAAGTATTGTGCCCACAGACAAGCAAACAACAAAGAACACAAAGCCTGCCTACTCAGACATAGCCAAATAAAACAAAAAAACTGGATGAAACAAACAAATCTACAATCAATAAACAAGAAAAATAACTACTGAATGCCCCCAAAGGCAGCAGACAATATCAAACCATTTATGAAAACAAGACAGCATGGTTCCAGTAGGCGTCCAAAATAAAACACCAGGTGACTCTCCAGTAGCAGAAAAGGCACTAGAACTACCTGATAGAGAATTCAAATCTCTGAATACTCAGAATTATCTAAGAGTTGAAGCAAAAAGCAGACAAAAATCAGGAAAAAACAGACAAATTCATGGAAAATACAGACAAAAAAGTGGAAGAATTCAGGAAGATATTGCAGGAACAAAATGCCAAAATAAATTCACAACTAGAAATCACACAAAAACAACAATTAGAAATCAAAAAGATAAACAACAAGATTTCAGAAACGGACAGTGTCATAGAAAGGCTGAGAAGCAGATTTGAAATGGTGGAAGACAGGATCAGCAAAATTGAAGACAAACACATGGATACAACTCTGTTTGAGGAAAACTCAGAAGAATAAAGAAAAATGAAGAGACCCTGAGAATCATGTGGGATACAATCAAAAGCAAAAATTTGCGAGTGATCACAGTTCCAGAACAGGCAGAGAAAACAGAAAACACAGAGCTCATTGAAGAATTGCTGGCAGAAAACTTCACCAAAATCATGAAAGATGAAAAGCTGCCCATCCAAGAAGCTCAATGAACTCCATATAGGATAGACTCCAAAAGAAAATCACCAAGGCATATCATAATCACACTCACAAAAACCAAAGACAAAGAATCCTGAGAGCAGCTCAAGAAAAAAGCTCACATACAGAGGAGAAACAATAAGACTAAGCTCTGATTATTTGGTAGGAACCATGCAGGCAGGAAGCAATGGGATGAAATATACAAAACCTAGAAAGAAAAAAATTGCCAGCCAAGAATAATATATCCTGCAAAACTCTCATTCAAATATGTTGGTGAAATTAGGACATTTCCAGATAAACAGAAATTAAAAGAATGTGTAAAAACCAAACCAAACTTACAAGAATTATTAAAGGGAGTCCTTTGATCTGAGAACAAATAACTTCAGCTCACAGGCTGAATCTAGGACTAGGATCGTACCAGGCAGATTTCCAATCTAGGAAATCAACTCTCAAGGACTATCCAAAATCAAAAGAAATACAACAGGGAATCAGAACAGGGAATCAGAGCAGTTAATCTGTAAATGGCAACAACATCAGAACAATAAAAGAGGGAATAAACAGTGCAGGTATAGAACCTTCTAATGGAGAGAAGGCAAGGCGATACCAAGTAATAATACACCGCTTCGAATTTAGAAAGATAAGGGTAAATCTCACGGTAACCACAAAGAAAGTTAACAAACCTACTCATAAAAATAAAGAGGAAAAACATAAAGTCTCAGTAAAACCAAAACCTACAAAAACAAAAGAAATGAAAACAAGATCCACAAACAAAAGGAATTCAGCACAGGAGAGTAGGAGGAACAAAGAAAATGTCCACACCACAAAAAAAAGCACTACAAAATGACAACAATAAACTCACATCTATTAATAATTACATTGAATGTAAATGGCCTCAATGCACCCATAAACAGACGGAGAGTGACAGAATGGGGGAAAAAAAAAAGGATCCATCAATACGCTGTCTACAAGAGACACACCTTAGAAACAAAGATGTAAATTCATTAAAAACAAAACATTGGAAAAACATATATCAAGAAAACATTTACCAAAACAGAACAGGAATGGCAATACAAATCTCAGATAAAACAGACTTTAAAACAAAATCCACCATAAAAGACAAAGAAGGACACTATATAATGATTAAGAGGAGGATACATCATGAAGAAATAACCATAATAAACATCTACACACCCAATGACAGGGCTCCAAAATACATAAAACAAACTCTAACAGCACTGAAAAGAGAAATTGACAGTTCCACTATAATAGTAGGAGACTTCAACCCACGACTCTCAGTAAAAGACAGAACATCTAAAAAGAAACTCAGCAAAGATACAGAAGCCCTAAAGGGCACAATCAGCCAACTTGACCTCACTGACATATATAGAACAATCCATCCAACAGCTGCAAAGTACGCATTCTTTTCCAATGAACATGGAATGTTCTCTGGAATAGACAACATCTTAGGCCACAGAGCAATCCTCAACAAGATCCAAAACGTTGAGATGATACAAAGTGTCTTCTCTGACCACATTGCCATCAAGGTAGAAATTAACAACAGAAAGAGCAAGGAAAAAAAATCAATTACATGGAAACTGAATAACACCCTGCTTACAAACCACTGGGTAATACAAGAAATCAGAGATGGAATCAAAAAATTCCTAGACTCAAACGAGAATGAAAACATATCATACCAAAACCTTTGGGACACAGCAAAGGCAGTCCTCAGAGGACTATTTATACCAATAGATGCACACATCAAAAAAGAAGAACGGGACAAAATCAAAACATTAACTACACAATTCAAACAAACAGGAAAAGAAGAGCAAAAAAAGCCCACAGCCATCAAAAGAAAGGAAAAAATAAAGATCAGAGCAGAAATAAATGAAATAGAGAATAGAAAAACAACAGAAAGAATCAACAAAATTGAGAAACCACTTGCCAGAATGATAAAAGAAAAACAGGAGATGATGCAAATAACCCAAATAAGAAATTAAACGGGGCACATTACAACAGACCTAACTGAAATAAAAAGAACTATAACAGAGTTTTATAAAAAACTATACTCCAAGAAATTTGAAAACCTAGAGGAAATGGGTAAATTTCTAGAAACACACTACCTACCCAAACTACAACAAAGTGATGCTGAAAATCTGAACAGATTCATAACAAGAGAAGAGACTGAAAAGGTAATAATAAAAAAAAAAATCCCAAGAAAAAAAAAGCCCTGGCCCAGATGACTTCACTGGAGAATTCTACAAAACTTTCAGAGAAGCGCTTGTACCAGTATTACTCAAACTATTTCAAAACATAGAAAAGGAAGCGACCCTTCCAAATTCATTCTATGAAGCCAGCATAACCCCGAGACCAAAACCACGCAGAGTTGCCACAAAAAAAGAAAATTACACACCAGTATCTCTCATGAATATAGATGCAAAAATTCTCAACAAAATTCTAGCCAATAGAATTCAGCATCATATCAAAAAAATAATACACCATGGCCAAGTAGGATTCATGCCAGGTATGCAAGGATGGTTCAACATTAGAACATCAATCAACATAACCTACCACATAAATAAAAGGAAAGAAAAGAATCACATGATCATCTCAACTAACACAACAAAGGTATTTGACGGAGTCCAACACCCAATCCTGATAAAAACTCTCAGTAAAATAGGTATAGAAGGGAAATTTCTAAACATAATAAAGGGCATCTATGCAAAACCAACAGCCAACATCATTCTTAATGGAGAGAGGCTGAAAACATTCCCCTTGAGAACAGAAACAAGACAAGAATGCCCTTTATCACCACTCCTATTTAACATTGTACTGGGAGTTCTAGGTAGAGCAATAAGCCAAGAGAAAGAAATAAAGGGCATCCAAATTGGTAATGAAGAAGCTAAACTGTCCCTGTTTGCGGATGGTGTGATACTATACATAGAAAAGCCTAAAGATTCCATGAGAAAAATACTGGAACTAATAGAAAGATTCAGGAGAGTAGCAGGATACAAGATAAACATACAAAAGTCTGTTGGATTCCTATACACCATTAAGGAGAATGCTGAAAAAGACATCAGGAAAACAATACCATTTATAATAACTCCTAAAAAAATAAAATACTTAGGAATAAATCTAACCAAGGATGTAAAAGACCTATACAAAGAAAACTACAAAACACTACTGCAAGAAACCCAAATGGATCTACATAAATGGAAAAACATACCATGCTCACTGATAGGTAGACTCAACATTGTGAAAATGACAATTCTACCAAAAGCGATTTACAAATACAATGCAATCCCAATCCAAATACCAACAACATTCTTCAAAGACATGGAAAAACTATTAAGTAACTTTATATGGAAAGGGAAGAAGCCTCGAATAAGCACAGCACTACTGAAGAAGAATAAAGTAGGAGGACTCACACTACCTGACCTCAGAATCCACTATATAGCTACATTAGTCAAAACAGCCTGGTACTGGTACAGTGACAGATATACTGACCAATGGAACAGAACTGAGAATGCAGATGTAAATCCATCCACCTATGGTCACCCGATCTTTGACAATGGCCCAAAGTCCATCAAATGGGGAAAAGACAGTCTTTTTAACAAAAGGTGCTGGCAAAACTGGATTTCCATCTGCAAAAAAATGAAACAGGACCCATACCTCACACCATATACAAAAACTAATTCAAAATGGATCAAAGACCTAAAAATAAAGCCCAAAACTATAAAGTTCAGAGAAGAAAAAACAGGATCAACACTACAGGCCCTAATACACAGCGTTAACAGGGTAGAAAGCATAACCAGCAACACACAAATTCCAGAAGATAAGCTAGATAACTGGGATCTTCTAAAAATCAAACACCTATGCTCTTCAAAAGACTTCACCAAAAGAGTAAAAAGAGAACCTATAGACTGGGGGAAAAAAATCTTTGGACATTACGAAACAGACAAAGATCTAATCTCCATAATCTATAAGAAAATCTAACATCTTACAACAAAAACACAAATAATCCTATTAAAAAATGGGCAAAGGAAATGAACAGACACTTCACCAAAGAAGACATTCAAATGGCCAACAAACTAATGAGGAAATGCTCTCCATCACTAGCCATTAGAGAAATGCAACTTAAAACCACGAGATATCATCTCACCCTGGCATTACTGGTGTGAATCAAAAACACTGGAAATAACAAATGTTGGAGAGCCTGTGGGGAAATCGGAACTCTTATACACTGCTGGTGGGAATGCATAATGATAGAACCGTTTGCAAAATGATATGGTGCTTCCTTAGAAAGCTAGAAATAGAAATACCATATGATCCAGCAATCCCACTCCTAGGTATATATCCTAGAGAAATAAGAGCCGTTACATGAATAGACATATGCACACCCTTGTTCATGTCAACATTGTTCACAATAGCAAAAAGATGGAAACAACCTAGATGCCCATCAACAGATGAACGGATAAACAAACTATGGTACATACACACAGTGGAGTATTATGCAAGGATAAAGAATAATGATGAATCTGTGAAGCATCTCATAACATGGATGAAACTGGAGGACATTACACTGAGTGAAATAAGTCAATCACAAAAAGACAAATATTGTATGAGACCTCTATTGTAAAAACTCATGAAAAAGTTTACACACCAAAAATAACAATATTGTTGTTTATGAGGAATGGGAGGGGTGGGGGGGAATACTAAATAGACAATAGATAAGTGGTAACTTTGGTGAAGGGTAAGACAGTACACAATACTTGGGAAGCCAGCACAACTTGTACAAAAAAAGGTCATGGAAGCTCCAAAGACACACCCAAACTCCCTGAGGGACTGAACTGCTGGATGGAGGGCTGTGGGGACCATGGTCTCAGGGAACATCTAGCTCAATTGGCATAACACAGTTTATAAAGACATTGTTCTACATTCTACCTTGGTGAGTAGCATTCTGGGGTCTTAAAAGTCTGTGACCAGCCATCTAAGATACTCCACTGGTACCAACCCTACAGGAGCAAGGGAGAAAGAAGAGAACAGGACACAAGGAAAAGATTAGTCCAAAGGACTAATGGACCACAGCCACCAAGGCCTCCACCAGGCTGAGTCCAGTACAGCTAGATGGTGCCTGGTTACCATCACTGACTGCTCCGACCAGGATCACGACAGAGGTTTCTGGACAGAGCTGGAGGATGTAGGACAAAAATTATAACATAAAAAGAAGACCAGATTTACTGGCCTGACAGAGACTGGAGAAACTCGAGAGTATGGCCCCCAAACACCCTTTTAGCTCAGTGGTGAAGTCACTTCCGAGGTTCACTGTTCAGCTGGGGAGTGGACAGCCCCATAAAACAAAACAGGACTAATGAGGCACAGCAGTCCAGGGACAAGGACTAGAAGGCAGGAGGGGACAGGAAAGCTGGTGATAGGGAACCCAAGGTTGAGAAGAGACAGTGTTGACATGTCATGGGGTTGTTAACCACTGTCATAGGGCAATATGTGTACTAACTTTTTAATGAGAAACTATTTTGTTCTGTAAACCTTCAGCTAAAGCACAAAAAAAAAAGAGAATTGTCTATGTGAGATCAAATTGATGACAACAACTCAAAAGCTTTGATGGGAAGCCTAGGGCGCAGTGAGTTGAAGATAACGGTGATGGAATAATTTGGAAAAGGACAGTGAGTATAGCAGCACAACTGGAAGAATGTAATCAATGTCACTGAATTGTACATGTAGAAATTTTTGAAATGGTGTGTCTTTGGCTATATGTATTTTCACCAAAAGAGAAAAAAGGTCCTCCAAGATCGTGAAGGGAAAGTGTTGACATGCTGTGGGGCTGTTAACCAATGTCATAAAATAATATGCATACTGACTGTTTAATGAGAAACTATTTGTTCTGTAAACCTTCACCTAAAGTACAATTAAAAAAAGAAACTTAAAAAAAAAAAAAAAAAAGACTAAGCTCTCATTACTTGGCAGAAACTATGTAGGCAAGAACGTAATGACATGACAAATATAAAACATTGAAAGAGAAATACTGCCAACCAATTATAACATATCCTGCAAAACCCTTACTCAAATATAATGGCAAAATTATGCCATTTCCAGATAAACCAATTAAGAGAATGTGTGAAAATCAAACCAAACTTTCAAGAATTATTAAAGGAAGTCCTTTGGTTAGAGAACCAACAACATCAGACAACAGTCTGAATCTAGGACACAAGACCACATCAGCCAGATACCAACCTAGGTAGTGAACTCTCAAGAATAAAACAAAACTAAAAGATTTACAACAGGGAACCAGAGACATCAATCTATAAATGACAACAATGTTAGAACAATAAAAGAGAGAATAAATGGTATAGGTATAGACCTTTAAAATGGAGAGGAAATCAAAGTAATAGCAAGTAATAAAAGACTGGTTTAAACTTAGGAATATAGGGGTAAATTTCAAGGTAACCACAAAGAATGTTAACAAACCTACTCATTCAAATAAAAACATAAAGTCTAAGTGAACACAAAATCGAAAAAAACAAAAGAAATGAAAAAAATCCACAAACAAAAGGAATTCAGCACGGAAGAGTAAAAGAAACAAAGAAAATGTCAGCACCACCAAAAAAAGCATTACAAAATTACAGCAAAAAACTCACCCCTATAGATAATCACACTGAACATAAATGGCTTAAATTCACCCATAAAGAGACAGAGAGTGACAGGTGGAAGAAAAAAAGGGACTAATCAATATGCTGTCTACAAGATACAACTTAGAAACAAAGACATAAATGTATTAAAAAATCAAAGGATGGAAAAAAATGTATCAAGCAGACAGCTATCACAAAAGAGCAAGAGTGGCAATACTAACCTCAGATAAAATAGACTTTAAAACATAATCCACCATAAAAGATAATATAATGTCTATATAATGATTAAAGGGACAATTAACCCTGAAGACATAACCAGAATAAATATCTATGCAACCGATGAGAGGACTCCAAAATACATAAAACAAATTCTAGCAGCACTGAAAACAGAAATTGATAGTCCCACAGTAATAGTAGGAGATTTCAACACACCACTCCCAGTAAAGGACAGAATATCTAGAAAGAAACTCAACAAAGATACAGATGATCTAAAGGCCACAATCAACCAACTTTACCTCACAGACATATATAGAACATTGCACCCAACAGCAGCAAAGCACACATTCTTATCCAACACACATGGAACATTTTCCAGAAAAGCCTACATCTTAGACTACAAAGCAACCCTGAACAAAGTCCAAGACACTGAGAAAATACAGAGTATCTTCTCTGATCACCACGCCATAAAAGTAGAATTAATAACAGAAAGAGCAAGGAAAAAAATCATATATGTGGAAACTGAATAGCACCCTGCTTAAAAATGACTGAGTAATAAAAGAAGTCAAGGATTGAATAAGACAATTCCTAGAATCAAATAAGAATGAAAACACTTTCCACCAAAACCTCTGGGACACAGCAAAGACAGTGCTTAGAGCTCAATTTATAGCAATAGATGCACACATCAAAAAAGAAGAAAGCAGGACCATGCTTTCAGGGGACATCTAAGTCAATTGGCATAACAAAGTTCATTAAGAAAATGTTCTGCATCCTACTTTGGTGAGTGGCGTCTGGGGTCTTAAAAGCTAGTGCGCGACCATCTAAGATGCATCAGTTGGTCCCAACCACCTGGAGTAAAGGAGAACGAAGAACACCAAAAACACAAGGAAAGTATTAGCCCAAGAGACAGAAAGGGCCATATAAACCAGACACTTCATCAGCCTGAGACCAGAAGAACTAGATGGTGCCTGGATACCACCAATGACCGCCCTGACAGGGAACACAAGAGTCCCTGATGGAGCAGGAGAAAAGTAGGGTGCAGAACTCAAATTCTAAGAAAAAGACCAGACTTGATAGTCTGACTGAGACTGGAGGCATCCCAGAAAGCATGGCCCCTGGACTCTCTGTCAACCCAGCACTAAAACCATTCCCGAGGCCAACTCTTCAGACAAAGATTAGACTGGGCTATAGGACATAAACAGATACTTGTGAAGAGTATGCTTCTTAGCTCAAGTAGATACAAGAGACTAAATGGGCAGCTCCTGTCCAGAGGTGAGATGGGAAGGTGGAGAGGGTCAGGAGCTGGTTGAACGGACATGGGAAATCAGGGGTGGAAAGGAGGAGTGTGCTGTCACAGTATAAGGAGAATAATTAGGGTCACATAACAATGTGCGTATAAATTTTTGTATGAGAAACTAACTTGAATTGTAAACTTTCACTTAACGTACAACAATTAAAGAAAAAGAAAGACAAAATCAAAACATTAGCTAAACGACTCGAACAAATAGAAGGAGAACAGCAAAAAAAAAAAAAAAAAAAAAAAAAAAGGCCCATAGCAACAAGAAGAAAGGAAATAATAAAGAACAGAGCATAAATAAATGAAATAGAGAATAGAAAAATAACAGAAAGAATTAACAAAACCAAAAGTTGGTTCTCTGAAAGGATCAACAAACCACTGGTCAAATCGACAAAAGAAAAACAGGAGAGGACGCAAATAACCCAAATAAGAAATGAAATGGGGGAACATTACAACAGATCCAACTGAAATAAAAAGGATCATAACAGAGTACTATAGAAAAGTATAGTCCACCAAATTTGAAAACCTAGACCAAATGGACAAATTTCCAGAAACGCACTACCCACCTAAACTAACAAAAGCTGAACTTGAAAATATGAACAGGCCATAATAAGAGACTGAAAGGGTAATATAAAAAAACTCCCAACAACAACAAAAAAAGCCCTGGCCCAGATGGCATCACTGGAGAATTCTACCAAACATTCAGAGAAGAGCTTTTACCAGTACTACTCAAACTATTTCAGAGCACAGAAAAGAAAGGAATACTACTAAATTCATTCTATAAAGCCATAATAACCCTAACACCAAAACCAGGCAAAGACACCACAAAAAAAGAAAATTAGAGACCAATATCTCCCATGAATATAGATGCAAAAATTCTCAACAAAATTCTAGCCAATAAAATTCAACATCATATCAAAAAAATAATATACCACAACCAAGTGGGATTCATACCAGGTATGCAAGGATGGTTCACCATTAGAAAAATCATTCAACGTAATCCACCACATAAATAAAATGAAAGAATTACATGATTATCTCAATTGACACAAAAAAGGCATTCGAGAAAGTCCGACACCCATTCCTAACGAATACTCTCAATAAAATAGGTATAGAAGGGAAATTCCTCAACATAATAAGGGGCATCTATACAACACCAACAGTCAACATCATTCTCAAAGGAGAGAGGCTGAAAATACGAGAATGGGAACAAGACAAGGATGTCCTTTATCATCACTCATATTTAGCATTGTGCTGAAAGTCCTAGTTAGAGCAATGAGGCAAGAAAAAGAAACAAAGGGCATCCAAACTGGTAATGAAGAAGTTAAACTGTCCCTGTTTGCGGATGATATGATACTATAAATAGAAAACCCAAAAGACTCCACAAGAAATCTACCTGAACTAATAGAAAGATTCAGTAGAGTAGCAGGACACAAGATAAAACACAAAAATCAGTTGGACTACTATATACCAATAAAGAGAACTACAAAAAGGAAAAGAGAAAAACAATGCCATTTAAAATAGCCCCTAAAAAAAAATAAAATACTTAGGAATAAATTTTACCAGGGATGTAAAACATCTATACAAAGAAAACTACAAAACACTACTGCAAGCAAACAAAAGAGCTACATAAATGGAAAAACATACCATGCTCATGGATAGGTAGACTCAACATTGTGAAAATAACAATTCTACCCAAAGTAATCCACAAATACAATGCAATCCCAATCCAAATACAACAGCATTATTTAAATAGATGGAAAAACTAATCATTAATATCATACGGAAAGGGAAGAGGCTTCAGATAAGCAAAGCACTACTGAAGAAAAAGAAAAAGTAGGAGAACTCCCAGTACCTGACCTCAGAAACTACTATACAGCTACAGTAGTCAGAACAGCCTGGTAATGGTACAGTGACAGACACATTAACCAATGGAAAAGAACTGAGAACCCAGATATAAATCCAGACCTCTTTAAAGTGTTAAAAAGCAAAGATGTCACCTTGAAGACTAAGGTGTGCCTGACTCAAGCCACAGTGGTTTCAATCACCTCATATGCATGCGAAAGCTGGACAACGAATAAGGAAGACAGAAGAAGAACTGATGCCTTTGAATTGTGGTATTGCTGAAGAATACTGAATATACTAAGGACTGCAAAAAAAATGAACAAGTCTGTCTTGGAAGAAGGGCAGCCAGAATGCTCTTATAAGTAAGGATGGTGAGGCTACATCTCACATACTTTGGACATATTATCAGGAGGGATCAGTTCCTGGAGAAGGACATCATGCTTGGTAAAGGAGAGGGTCACCGAAAAAGAAGACCCTCAACGAGATGGATTGACACAGTAGCTGCAACAATGGGCTCAAATATAACAACGACTCTAAGGATAGGGCAGGACTGGACAGTGTTTCTTTCTGCTGGTCGCTATGAGTTGGAACTGACTCGATGGCACCTGTCATGGATTGAACTGTGTCTCCCAAAAATATGTGTCAACTTGGCTGGGTCATGATTCCCAATATTGTGTAACTGTGTACCATTTTGTAATCTGATGTGATTTCTTTATGTGTTGTAAATTCAATCACTATGATCTAATAAGATGGATTAGCAGCTGTTATACTGATGGGGAACACAAGTTTGGATAGTGTCTTAAGCCAGTCTCTTGTGAGATATAAAACAAGAGATGCGAGCAGAGACACACGGGAACCTCATACTACCAAGAAAGCAGTGCCGGGAGCAGAGCGCATCCTTTAGACCTGAGGTTCCTGCGCTGAGATGCTCCCAGACCAAAGGAAGACTGATGCATCACAAGGACCTTCCTCTAGAGCTGACAGAGACAGAAAGACTTCTCCTGGAGCTGATGGCCTGAATTTGGACTTGTAGCCTACTGGACTGTGAGAGAATAAATTTCTCTTTGTTAAAAACATCCATTTGTGGCATTTCTGTTACAGCAGCACTAGATGACTAATACAGCACCTAATAACAACAACAACACTGTCATTTGATTCTGACAAAGGTCAAAAGTCCATTAAGTGGGGGAAAAGACAGTCTTTTTAGCAAATGGTGCTAGCAAAACTGGATGTCCATCTGCAAAAAAATGAAACAGGACCCATACCCCACACCATACACAAAAACTAATTCAAAAGGGATCAAAGACCTAAATATAAAACCAAAACCCATAAAAATCAGGAAGAAAAACCAGGGTCAACACTAGAGGCCCTAACACATGGCATTAACAGGATACAAACCATAATTAACAATACACAAACATCAGAAGATAAGCTAGATAACTGGGATCTTCTAAAAATTAAACACTTACACTCATCAAAAAACTTCACCAAAAGAGTACAAACAGAACCTACAGACTGGGAAAAAATGTTTGGCTATTACAAATCAGACAAGGGTCTAATCTCTAAAATCTACAGGAAATTTCAACACCTCTACAACAAAAAGACAAATAATCCAATTAAAAAATGGGCAAAGGAAATGAACAGACACTTCACCAAAGAAGACATTCAAGCAGCCAACAGAAACAAGGAAATGCTTGTGATCACTAGGCATTAGAGAAATGTAAATGAAAACCACAATGAGATACCATCTCACCCCGGCATTACTGGCATGGATCAAAAAAACAGAAAATAACAAATGTTGGAGAGGCTGCGGGGAGACTGGAACTCCTACGCACTGCTGGTGGGAATGCAAAATGGTACAACCATTTTGGAAAATAATATGGTGCCAGAAATAAAAATACCATGTGATTCAACAATCCCACTCCTAGGAATACATCCTAGAGAAACAAGAGCCGTCACACAAATAGACGTATGCACAACCATGTTCATTGCAGCATTACTCACAATAGCAAAAAAATGGAAACAACCTATGTGCCCATCAGCAGATGAACCGATAAACAAACTATGGTACATACACACAATGGAATACTAAGCGACAATAAAGAACAATGATGAATCTGCAAAACATCTCACAACATGGATGAATCTAGAGGGTAGTATGCTGAGTGAAATAAGTTAATCACCAAAGGACAAATATTGCATGACACCACTACTATAAAAACTCATGAACAGGTTTACATACAAAAAGAAACAATCTTTGACAGTTACGAGGGAGGGGAGGGGTAGGGAAGGAAAATCACTAAATAAACAAGGGGTAAGTGGTAAGTTTGGTGAAGGGTAAGATAGTACACAATATTGGGGAAGCCAGCACAACTTCACCAAGGTAAGGTGATGGAAGCTCCATAGACAAATCCAGACTCCCTGAGGGACCGAATTACTGGGCTGAGGGCTGGGGACCAATTGGCATAACATAGTTTATAAAGAAAATGTTCTATATCTTACTTTGGTGAGTAGCGTGTGGAGTCTTAAAAGATTGTGAGCGGCCATCTAATATACTCCACTGGTCTCACCCCATCTGGAGCAAGAGAGAATGAAGAAAACCAAAGACACAAGGGAAAAATTAGTCCGAAGGACTGACTAATGGATCATCACTACCACAGCCTCCAACAGACTGAGTACAGCACAACCAGATGGTGACTGGCTACCATCACTGACTGCTCTGACAGGGATCACAATAGAGGGTCCCAGACGGAGCTGGAGAAAAATGTAGAATACAATTCTAACTCACAAAAAAAAGACCAGACTTATGGTCTGACACAGACTGGAGAAACCCTGAGAGTACGGTCCCTGTACACCCTTTTAACTCAGTACTGAAGTCCCTCCTGAGGTTCACCCTTCAGCCAAAGATTAGATAGGGCCATAAAACAAAAGGAGACTAAATGCGCACACGAGCCCAAGGGCAGGGATGAGAAGGCAGGAGGGACAAGAAAGCTGGTAATGGGGAACCCAAGGTCAAGAAGGGGAGAGTGTTTACATGTCATGGGGTTGGCAACCAACGTCACAAAACAATATGTGTATTGATTGTTTAATGAGAAACTAATTTGCTCTGTAAACCTTCATCTAAAATACAATTAAAAAGAATTTTTTTATGTAGATTCTGATTCAGAATATCTAGGGTAGAAACGCAAATTCTCAGCAGGGGTTCAAATTGGAAAGAACCAGTTTGAAGCTCTGGCTCTCTGCCACTATAGTTTTGTCTTTTTGAGGGTGGGGTGACAAAAGGGTTATACAAAACCGTTTTTTGAGGTGATAGAATGGTTTTGTATCCTGATTATCATGCTGGTTATATGAATCTATACATGTGTTAAAATTCAATTTTACTGTATGTTAAATTAAAACTTTTTTAAATTTTTCAAAAATCTAAAAATATGTAATGTAAAACATAAAAAAGGAGAGAAGAGGAAGGATAGCCATTTCATCAAATAATGCTGAGCAACTGGATATCCACAGGCGAAAAAGAAACTGAATCTCAATCTGAGCCTCATACAAATATTAACTTTATACAAATATCACCTTATACAAATATTAGCTCTAAATAGACCATGGACTCACAGAAGGAGAAATAGATAATCTGAATAGGTCTGTATCTATTAAAGAAATTGAAGCAGCAATTAATAACTTTCCAAAACAAAAAGCACCAGTCTACCAAACATTTAAATAAGAAATGTTATCAATTCTCTACAACCTCTTCCAGACAACAGAAGTAGAGGGAACACTACTTAACTCATTCTACGAGGGCATATTACTCTATCACCAAAATGAGACAAAGGCATTACTAGGAAGGAAAATCACAGACCAGTTATCTCTCATGAGCATAGATGCAAAAATCCTCAATGAAATATTAGCAAATTGAATCCACAAGGCATAAAAAGAATTATACACCACGACTAAGTGGGATTTATTCTAGGCATGCAAGGCAGGTTCAATATCAATTAATGTACCTACAGACTGGGAAAAAAATGTTGGCTACAATATATCCAACAATGGTCTAATTTCTAAAATATATAAAATATCCCAACACCTCAACAACAAAAAGACAAACGATCCAGTTAAAAAATAGGCAAAGGATATGAACAGACACTTCAACAAAGAAAGCATTCAGGTGAGAAACAGACACATGAGTAAATGCTTGGGATCATTAGCCATTAAAGAAATGCAAAGCAAAACTACAACGAGATACCATCTCACCCCAACATTACTAGCACTAACCAAAAAATATACAATAACATATGTTGGGGGGGTTGGAATTCTTATGCACTGCTGGTGGGAATGTAAAATGGTACAGCCACTATGAAAAATGATATGGCACCTCCTCAAAAAGCTAGAAATAGAAATACCACACAATCCAGCAATCCCACTTCTAGGAATAGATCCTAGAGAAGTAACAGCCATCACACAAATAGACATGCACACCCATGTTCATTCCAGAATTATTCACAATAGCAAAAAGATGGGAACAACGTAAGTCCCCATCAACAGATGAAAACATAAATTATGGTACATACGCACAATGGAATAATATACAACAATAAAGAACAATGATGAATCCACAAAACATTTCACAACATGGACGAATCTGGAAGGCATTATGCTGAGTGAAATAAGTCAATCACGGAAAGACAAATATTGTATGAGACCACTATTGTAAAAACTCAAGAAACGGCTTCACACAGAGAAAACAATGTTTTATGGTTACGAGGGAGTGGAGGGGTGAGGAAGGGTAATCACTATCTAGATAGTAGACAAGTGTTAACTCTGATGAAAGGAAAGACAACACACAATATAGGGAAAGTCGGTGCAACTTGACCAAGGTAAAGTCATAGGACCTTCCTAGACACATCCAAACACCTTGTGGGCTGGGGAACATAGTCTCGAGGGACATCTAGGTCAACTGGCATAACACAGTTCATAAAGAAAATGTTCTACATCCTACTTTGGTGAGTAGCGTCTAGGGTCTTAAAGCTTGTGAGCAGCCATCTAAGATACATCTATTGGTCCCATCCTGTCCAGAGCAAAGGAGAATGAAAAAAACCCAAGACACAAGGAAAATATTAGGCCAAAGGACTAATATGAACCACAGCTTCCACTAGCCCTAGGCCAGAAGAACTAGATGGTGCCTGGCTACCATCACAGAATGCTCTGACAGGGATCACAATGGAGGGTCCTGGACAGAGCAAATGAAAAACGTAGAACAAAGTTCAAATTCCCAAAAATGACCAGACTTACTGGTCAGACTGATACTGAAGAAACCTCCGAGACTATGGCGACTGGACATCCTGCTAACTCAGAACTGAAGCCACTCCTACAAGCTGCATTTCAGCCAAAGATTAGACAGGCCTATAAAACAAACAATAACACAAGTGAGGAATATGCTTCTTAGTTCAATTAAGTATATGAGACCAAATGGGCAACACTGCCGAAAAGCAAAGACAAGAAGGCAGGAAGGGATGGGAAAACCGGATGAATGGACATGGGGAACCCTGGGTGGAAAGTGGGAGAGTGCTGACACATTGCAGGAATTACAAACAATGTCACAAAACAATTCGTGTAAAAATTTTTGAATGACAAACTAATTTGCACTGTACATTTTAACCTAAAGCACAATAAAATTTTTAAAAAATCAATTAATGTAATTCATCACAAGAACAGGTTAAAGAATAAAAATTATAGGATCGTATCAATAGATGCAGAAAAAACATTTAACAAACTCCAACACCCATTCATGATAAAAACTCTCAGCAAGCTAGGAATAAAGGGGAACTTTGACCTTGATAAAGAATATCTAAAAAAATAATAATAATAATCTCTGTGAGATCAAATAGAAAACAGCAACTCAAAAGGTTAAATGGCATAATATAATGGTGGTGGAATAATTTTGAAAAAGATGGCAAGAATGGTGGTACAAGTTGAAGAATGTAAGCAACATCACTGAATTGCACATGTAGAAATTGTTGAAATGGTATCTCTTCAGCTGTGTATACTTTCACCAAACTAAAGGTTTTTGTTTTTTGTTTTTTTTTTAAAATCTACTGGTAACATCATACTTAATGGTGAAAAACTAGAAGCCTTCCCTCTACAATCAGGAACAAGACAAGGATGTCCTCTTTCACCACTCCTATTCAACATCATACTGGGAGTCCTAGCTAAATGCATTTAAACAAGAAAAAGAAATAAATGTTATAATGATTTGGAAGGAAGAAAGCATCTTTGTTCACAGAAGATATGATTGTCTATAAAGAAAAGCCCAAATGAAAAAACACCTGGAACTAATAAGCAATGATGGCAAGGCTCCAGGATACTAGGTTAACATACAAAAGAAAATTGTTGCTGTTGTTGTTAGGTGCCATCAAGTCGGTTCTGACTCATAGTGACCCTACGCACCACAGAACAAAACACTACCCGCTCCTGCACCATGCTCACAGTCGTTGTTATGCTTGAGCCCACTGTTACAGCCACTGTGCCAATCCATCTCATTGAGGGTCTTCCTCTTTTTCCCCGACCTTCTACTTTACCAGGGACTGATCCCTCCTGACAACATGTCCAAAGTATGTAAGACATAGTCTCGCCATCCTTCCTTCTAAGGAGCTGCCTTAGGCTGGGTTCTCTAGAGAAGCACAACCAGTAAAGTGTATAAATATATATGTATATATAGAGAGAGTATATCAAGGAAACCGCTCACGCGATTGTAGAGGCTAGAACGTCCCACATCCGTGGATCAGGGTAGAGGCCTCTCCCAAGTCACACAGCCGCAGAAGCTGGCAAGCCCAAGATCGGCAGGTCGGAGAGCAGGGCTCCTGCTTACAGGCTGTGCAGATTGACGAATTCCAGGTTCAGCAGATAAGCTGACAGCTCAAGTCCCAAGAACGGGAGATGAGATGACAGGAAGCAGCCACAGGATCCAGAGAGAGCAAAAAGCCAGAACATCTGCTTATATTCAGATGCGGGCCACACCCCCAAGGAGACTCCCTTTCATCTGATTGGCTACTCACAGTATATTCAATCATGGGAGTGATTACATTAAAACACTGAGAATCACGGCCCAGCCAAGTTGACACTCAATGTTAACCATCACAGCAGCATTCTGGCTATACTTCTTCCAAGACAGATTTGTTTGTTCTTTTGGCAGTATGTAGTATATTCAATACTCTTCGCCAACACCGCAATTCAAAAGCGTCAGTTCTTCAATCTTCCTCATTTTTTGTCCAGCTTTCACATGCATATGACGCAACTGAAAATACCATGGCTTGGGGCAGGCGCACATTAGTTTTCAAGGTGACATCTTTGCTTTTCAACACTTTAAAGAGGTCTTTTGCAGCAGATTTGCCCAATGCAATGCATCTTTTGATTTTTTTATTGCTACTTCCAATGTTCATGGATAGGAAGAATATTATCAGTATGTCATATACCCAACATGATATGTAGATTCAATACAATCCCAATCAAAATCCCAGTAAGTTATTTTGTGGATATTGACAAAATGATCCTAAATTTTATATGGGAAGGCAAAAGACTCAGAATATCCAACACAATACTGAAGAAGAACAAAGTCAGAGGACTGACACCACAGACTTCAAGACTTACTGGAAAGCTACGGCGACCACAACAATGTGGTATTGGTGAAGAAACAAACAGATCAATGGAATAGAATACAGAGCCCAGAAATAAAAAAATAAAAAAAAGAAACCTGTTGCCGTCGAGTCGATTCTGACCCATAGCGACACTAGAGGACACAGTAGAACTGCCTCACAGGGTTTCCAAGGAGCAGATGGTGGATCCAAACTGATGACCTTTTTGGTTAGCAGCCACAGCACACCATAGCTCTTAACCACTGCACCACCAGGGCTCTGACCCCAGAAATAGACCCACACAAATAGTTAACTGATCTTTGACAAAGGAGCAAAGGCAATTCAAAGTAGGATCATCTTTTCAACAAATGGTTCTAGAATAACAGTACATCACATGCAAAAAATAATAATAATCTAGACACAGACCTCACAACTTCTACAAAATTAACTCAGAATGGATCACCGACCTAAATGTTAAACTAAAAAAACTATACGACTCACAGAAGACAACACAGGAGAACATTTAGGTGATTTTGTGTTTGACATTAAGTTTTTAAATACAATACCAAAACCATGACCTACAAAAGAAAAACTTTTTAAGTTGGACTTCATTAAAATTAAAAATTTCTGCTCTGTGAAAGACACTTTTAAGAAAATTAAATGAGAAGCTACAGACTGGGAGAAAAAGTCTTCAAAACACATATCTGATAAAGGACTTATATCCAAGAAATACAAAGAACTCTTAAAACTCAAAAATAAGAAAACAAAAAATCCACTTCAAAAATGGACAAAATATCTGAAAATACATCTAACAAGGAAGATACAGAGATGGCAAGTAAGCATATGAAAAGATGCTCTATATGTTACATCATTAGAGAATTTCAAATTAAAATAACAATGAGATACTACTACACACCTATCAGAATGGTTAAAATACAAAACACTGACATCAAATGCTGAAGAGGATACGGAGCAACAGAAACTCTCATTTATCGCTGGTGAGAATTCAAACTGGTACAGCCACTTTGAAACAGTCAAGCAGTTTTTTATAAAGCTAAACACAGGTTTACCATATTGTCCCAGCAATCTTGCTCCTAGTATTTAACAAATGAGTTGAAAAATTAAGTCCATGTAAAAACTTGTACATGAATGCTCATAGCAGCTTTATTCATAACTGCTAAAAATTAGAAGAAACAAAGATGTCCTTCAATAAATGAATGGATAAACTGTGGTACATCCATACAATGGAATATTATTCATCAATAAAAAGAAATAAGCTAACAAGCTACAAGTAGACATGGAGGAACCTTAAATGCATATTGCTAAGTGAAAGAAGCCAATCTGAGAAAGCTAGATATTGTATGATTCCAACTATATGACATTCTGGAAAAAGCACAACTATACAGACAGTGTATGGTTTATGCCTCAACATAAAATCCTCACAACTAGACCAACAAGCAACATCATGATAAACAGAGGAAAGACTGAAGTTGTCAAGGATTTCATTTTACTTGAACCCACAATCAATGCCCATGGAAGCTACAGTCAAGAAATCAAATGACATAGTGCGTTGGGTAAATCTGCTGCAAAAGACCTTTTTAAAGTGTTAAAAAGCAAAGATGTCACTTTGAGGACTAAGGTGCACCTGACCCAAGCCACGGTATTTTCAATCGCCTCATATGTATGCGAAAGCTGGACAATGAATAAGAAGTGGTATCTCTGAATTACAGTATTGGCAAAGAATATTGAGTATACCATGGACTGCCAGAAGAATGAACAAATCTGTTTCGGAAGAAGTACAGCCAGAGCATGTACTTGCTTACAGTGAGTCCCTTGAGTTCCAGGTAAAATACCACCTCTTCTCTGTGCTCTGTACATTCACCACATTTTATTTTACTTTCACACGTATACTCCTCCCACTTGACTATGATCACCTTGACTGTTTTATCTCTGTATCCTTAGCATAGCACTAGGCCTATAGTTAGCGCTCAAAAATGTTTATTGAGAGGATAAACATGTAACTGGCTACATGTATACATACACACACACACCAGTTTGAGGGGGTACAGTCTATAAAAAGGTTAGCTGTAGGATGTGCTCACAAAATTAAAAGGAAACTTAAATACTCTCTAGCCTTATTACGGATCTCAAGTTACCCAAACATGCAAATTAGCTAAAGCCTAAGTATTTTGGGGACGGTCAAAGATACAATAATCCGGTTATTTTAAATTTCCATAAATTATACATCCACAAAACAAAAAAGTATAACTCTTAACTAGCCTAAGAAAAGTGAAAGTAAATAACTTCGATTCATGTTATTTTGTCTTACCAATACAGAAGCAAGGGTTTTAAAACCTCAGACTGAATACTTTTTAAATGTTCTTCATTCCACTGAGATCCATCTAGCAGTTTAAGTTTTGATAAGATTTCTAGAGAAAGGTAACAATCTCCACTGCTCACCAGATAGCATTTTTTCATCTTCTCAAGATGTCTAAAATAAAACATACATGTACAGACACACACGTAGTGATAAACATTCAACTAACCAAATGTTATCATTTCTAAAATGTTTCATGCAAGTAATGAACTATCTTAAAACCAACACTCAAATTACAGGGGTACTGAACATTCTGAAGAGATGAAAATATTTCTCATAGTTACAGGAATGGGAAAAGTAACTGTGGTAGACTGAATAACATCCTCACAAAGATGTCCACATCCTAATCCCAAGAACCTGTGAATACATTACCTACATGGCAAAAGAGACTTTGCAGATGTGATTAAATTAAGGATTTTGAGATGGGGAGATTATCCTGGATTTTTCAGGAGAGCCTAATGTAATCATAAGAGTCCTTCTAAGAGGGAGGCAGGAAGGTCAGATTTATAGAGAGAATAGAACAGGAGCAGAGGTCAGAGAAGAGGGAAAATGCTACACTGCTAACTTCGAAGATGAACGAAGGGGCCACAAGCCAAGGAATGTAGATGGCCTCCAAAAGCTGAAAAAGGCAAAGAAATGGATTCTCCCCTAGTGCCTCCAAAAGGAACACAACCCTTTATAACCATTTTGGACTTCTGATTTGTAAGAAAATAAATTTGTGTTGCTTTAAGCCAAGTCTGTGGTAATTTGTTACAGTAGCAATAGGAACTAATACAGTTGATCGTGAAGAACCTAAGCAGGTTGCTTGCATTCACTTTCTCTGATATGTCTTGAAAAGTGGTAATGGCCTTCCACCCCATGATCAATAATATTATGCTTCATAATCAACTGTTTGATGGCCTACGCTCTTCTAATGCTATACAGCAATGAGCTCTATGTTCTGAATGTCATTAAAATAACTGCATTGTTTTGTTCTACATCACTGGAATGTTATAAAATCAAAATAGAATTAACTTGAAAGCAGTTTTAGAATTTATGGGAAGAAACATTATGCAAAACTAAATAATTGCTACTATTAGTATCTGAAAGCTATGAAACCAGGAAACTAGTGAAATGAATACTTATTATCATAATAAAATATATTTTATTATTATTCATTCCTCCAAAAGTATTCATTACATTGGTTTGTAGATTAACTTATTTCAGGCTTTCCTCCTGTGCTAAAGTAACCCAGAATAATAACATGTATTTTGTTTTAAAAATTATTAAAAATAAAAATACCTTTGATGTCTTTCAGAGTTTTTAAGAACTTTTAACCTCTCAATATCCATCCACAGCCACCAATATCTCTCTCCTAATGTACCTTTTATAAATTTCTTAAATCTTTCAAATTCTTTTCTATTGCCAATGTCATAAGTTCTGTGGGAAATACACCAGTCAGCCCTGCTCTCTGATCCAGTGCTTTCATTCTTTGAACTTAAACTTGCTAGTTCTAAGTTCTCTTCTGACTTTTCCTTTGTGGTTTCAACTGCTTCACCTATAAAAGCATTCTTCTTAGGGATAGGCTCAAGAAAGTTTTCGAACACCACTTGTGCTACATTGGTGAAGTTTACATAATATGAGCTTTCTCTAAGTGGCTCTCCAATAATTTGCTGAATTGCTGCTCTCAAAATAAAGGTTACATAAGATCTTAAAAATTCTTCCCATGTTGGAAAATGCACTGTCAGGTTTTTGTCAACATCCTCTTGCTTTTCAAGGTATACTCTCAGAAGAGCTTGAGAAGGAGTATCATGTAGGGCTACAAATCCTTCGTCTTCAGAAATTAATTCAGTGGTTTTAGATGGGTGCTTTTTTGTCCTGGGGTGAACTCCATCATCAAAGATAAAATTTTCTGTATTAAATCATAAAAAGCCATTAGATTTGACAGAGTACAAAACTTTTTTTAAAAATTAAATAGATGCTATAGTTTATTATTTTAGCCAATTCCAATGGGTAGTGACTGCATGCAACAATGTCTTAAGAAGGATTCTGGAGCCATATTTGGGACCAGCAGGGAAAAAACTGACAACAGGGATGAGCCTTGTCTTCCCTGAAAATGGACAATCACGGCAAATTAGCCAAATATTTGACATCTCTGATACAGAAAATATTAAAAAAGACATTGTGATTGTTATTGGGTGCCGTTGAGTAGACTTCGACTCATAGCAACCCCAAGTGACAGAGCAGAACTGCCCCATATGGTTTTCTAGGCTGTAATCTTCACAAGAGTAATCACCAGGTCTTTCTCCTGCAGAGCTGCTGGGAGGTTTCAAACCACCAACCTTTCAGTTAGCAGCCAAGAGCTTAACTGCTGTACCACCAGGGCTTTTAACATTATACACTTTTAAAATGTAATATTTCAGGTTGATATAGAATATCAATACATAAATGCCAAGTCCATTAAAGAATTAGAATATATACACTAAGAAATTGTATATAATTTTTAATATTTCATGTTATATGATAAAGGAAAATTAGCTACCATAGAACAACAGATCAGAACTGGAGTCAATAACAGCAATTTTTAAAAATTCACTATCTTATCAGAAAGATTCCATTTCTTACAACCTATCATTAGAGTGACAAAATAGCACAAAGCACTTAAGAGGACATATAAATTCGAATGGATTTCTACACTTTTTCTAAAGGCATTTAGCAATTATTCCCTTTCAGAAATCATTGAAACATCTGATGTCAGTTCTTCATTTGACATGGCAAATCTACCCCCAGTTGAAATGCCATGGATCAGGAAACTCAGTTGTTATTTGTCCCACCCTAGAGACCATATTCTCAGTTACTAGATTATAATCTCTATGAATTTGACATGTTTCATTACAATTTTACTGAAAATATGTATACCCAATTTCCTCAATATTGAGAGATTAGACTTTTGTAAACTATGAAAAAACACTAGGCATACACTCAATCCCACAGAACTGAAGGGAGGATACAGGTGAGAGCAGGGCTGGTATTACTGCTTACTACCCTCCTGCAACCCTTTCTCTTCACGTTTACTATCTTTACTTTCCAATGTTCTGCTTCCCTATTTTGGGGAAAACAGCAAGGAACCTATGAATCCGGCTATTTTCAATTAGGGGAGTTATTTGTATCTTCATCTAGGTTTAGGTTCAGTTCTAGAGAATCCAGATTATTTTCCCCCACGGTTATCAATGGCTTACACTTTTTCCAAGGGGTTAGTTCAGAACTGCTAGTGACTTGCAGACTTCCTCTCCTGAATGACATCTAGATTTTTGTCTCTAGCAATATCATATGTTAATGATCTCCACTTTGGCAGGTTCCTTGTACTTTTATGAAAATTTTGTATTATCCACCAAAAGCCCCCCACAGTAGAGCTTTTCAAGGTAAAAAAGTCTGAAGTATTTACTTTTAAGAAGTAAATTACTTACTTTTAAGAAGAGATAAATATTGTCCCGACTTTATTTCAAAAGCTCAACAATAAAATTTGTAAATGTCATAGGAAATGAAGACAAGACAAACATTTATTGGCTGCCTCTTAAGTGCCAGGCACTTGGTGACATTTTCTATGTATTCAGCATGTAACACTATTCCAATCTTACAGATAAAAAAAAGTAAGGCTCTGAGAACATTATCAAAAGTATCAGAGTTGAGTTTTAAACCCATGCTCTTTGCATTATACCAATTTGCCTCTCAAAAAAACAGAAGGAAGTAGAATGGGGGATCACTTTTTCTCCCGAACCATTAAGCATTACTAGAAGATTAGAACAAGAAAGAAACTAAAGAGGAGTTCTGAAGTCATTACTGTCCTTTTCTGCTTACCAGAAACAGATGAAATAACTGGTGATTTAATTTCGTTGTTGAAAACACAACAGGGTAATGAGAAGGTTGATACTGTTTGCTGACTCTGTTTTGCTAATGTAAACCAATCTTTTGTTTGAGTATAGGAGGCCTAAGAAGAAAAGAGCACATTTGTTTACATAAGAGTAACAGTATTCCTCCAATTACAAACCTGGAAAAATCATTATAAGAATATTAAATCCGAACAGTACGGTATGTAAAGGAAAAATTATCCCTTGCCAAAGTTTTCTGGTGGTTATACCAATTTTAGGGGGCAGCGGTGATTCAGTGGTAGAATTCTCCCCTTCCATGCGGAAGACCCGGTTCTATTCCCAGCCAATGCACTTCATACATAGCCACCATCCATCAGTCAGTGAAGGCTTGCATGTTGCTGTGATGCTGAAAAGGTTTCAGTAGAGCTTCCAGACTAACATAGACTGGAGAGAAAGGCCTGGCAATCTACTTCCAAAAATCAGCCAGGGAAAACCCTATGGATCACAATGGTCTGATGCACAAGTGATTGTGGGGATGCTGCAGGACCAGGCAGTGTTTTGTGTTGTTGTGAACTGGGTTCCCGCGAGTCAGGGGCCAAATCCATGGTAGCTAACAACATAGCAATTTTACACTTTCTGTATGAGAACTCTAATTGCAAAACTTGGTATCATCCATCATTTTAATTTTAGCCATTCTAGTGAGTATGTAGTGGTATCTCATTTGGTTTCAATTTCCATCTGTATGATGACTGACGAAGTTGAGCATCTTTCCCTGTATTTCTTGGCTACTTGAATAGCTTCATTGTGAAATGCCTGTGCAAGTTTTTGTTCACTTTTCTACTGAGTTATCTTTTTCTTGTTGTCTTATAGATCTTTATAATCTGGATATGAGTCATCTGCCAGATGTACGTGTTACAAAAATCTTCCCCCAATCTGTGTCTTGTCTTTTCACTCTCTAAACTGTGTCTCTTGATGGATATAAACTCTTAATTTTAATATAGCCTAATTTATCAACATTTTCCCCATCATTAGTGCTTTTTTAATAAATCTTTGCATACCTCAACCAACATCATAAGAATCCACGTTGCTCAAGAGAAGCAGAAAAGACAGTGTCCAATGTTACTGTCATTGTCATTTTTCCAACTAACTGAGTCAGTTGGCTGGCACTTAGTTTAAGGAACAATGACAGAAAAGGCAGAGCTCAAGTGGAAGAGATAGTGTTCCCAGACTCTTATGCAGAATTAAGACAGCAAGTCAAGCCACACCATGAGACCAAAAGCAAGGCAGAGAGAAACGAAAAGCGCTGTCTGTGTAATTATTGCCTCTCTCAGAAGTGAGGTTTCACAGGTGGATAAAAACTTCCAAAGACACTAATTTGCTTTTGTTGTCTCTTTTCCTTCCTTTAAAACCAATTAATTTAACATATTAATTATATGTTCATTCAATATATATTTACTGAGTGATATTCTAAGGAGCATCCTAAACACTGAGAGAACTCCAAAATAATAAGGAACTGTCAAGGAGTTAAGAAAGACCAGTGTCCTTGCTATTTCAACTGTATAAAAAGAATGAAGGAGTAGAGGTGAAGACACAAAGAAGTAGTCAGTTAGACATAAAAGCAGTTAATTATACTTCTAAGAGATGGGCCAATTATTTGTACTTAGATAGTATAATTGAGACCTTAAAGAAATAGCACCAACTGTCATAAATATTAATTCCCATATATTGTTGTGATTTAAATAATTTAAGGGCTCAAAGAACTTTGAATCCTCAAACACAAAGATGTAGAAAAAAGATAATATATAAACAGACATTATTTAATATATGTAGTTAATCAAGAGAACAAAAATGAATTTTTCATCTCAGAAAACACTAAGTAAACTAGCTTAGATTATACTCCCTTACTTATATTTGATTAAATTCACATTAAGTGCATAATCAGAACTTATTCCCCTAGACTGATTCTTCCCATCTCATGTTTATTGGCCTCTATTATTAGGACATATTTTTATGACATTTCTGACAGCTCTATAACATATAAGAGAAAAAAAACCTTACAAATAAGCATAAGAAGAAAGAAAAAACGTGCCTTTGACACATAATTAAGGATTATTCTGTGGAAATAATGGAACTAGCATAATTCTAAATGATTTGGCCAATTACTACTGAAATCAGTGCAAAATTACAAAATTAGATAGGAGCTAAAGCTGAAAAAAATATTCAAGTAAGATAGGATAAGTCTATTCATTTCAACAGAGATGGCAAATGGGTTTCCTCTTATGTGACACCTTTGATCGATTGGAAGTGCGTGCCCAGACTGCTGTGTTGAAAAGACTTTGGAGGCAAGCTCTAGCTCACCAGGAAAACTGCCATGGTTAATTAGGAATGTCTGTCATGGATGGAGAGTAAGACAGGAGCAGCACATGGGCCACATATTTACTATTCCTCATTTTGAGTAAGACCTCATCATCCACTGTACAGAACGGTGCATCAGAAGTATGTTCCCAGAGATAACATCCTATAATTAGAGGCCAAAGATCAAACAACAGTTTTCACTACACAAGACTCTTCAAAAGGACATTTATTCTAGGTTAAATCTTTTCACATACCACACATGTCTCCAATCCTGGAGGACAAATTTATCTTAGAATAACAGTTAAACAGTAATGCATTTTACTACTGAGGAATAGCATAGACAACAGGTAAAAGAAGACTCAATTTATCATCTTTTAAGAATAAAAGTAATAAAAACCCATTGCTGTCAAGTCGATTCCAACTCATGGTGACCCCATGTGTTACAGAGTAGAAATACTCCATATGTTTTTCTTGGCTGCAATCTTTCACTGTAGCAGATTACCAGGCCTTTCTTCTGCAGCACTGCTGGGTGTGATTGAACCATCAGCCTTAGGTTAGTAGCCAAGTGCAAACCATCTGTGCCACCCAGGGACCTTATAAAAGTAATAGAATCCAAATAATAAAAATTTTGGAATGAGCAATGAAACCATGGATATAATTCAAGTTACCCTTGCTTCCTAGGTTGCACTGAACATGTTCTTCAATCTTGTTTTTATTCCTCTGTACGCATGAGAATAACATTTCTAACTACATTTCAGGTGAATGAGTGCAGAGTAAATGAGTCAATAATCCACAAGAATTATTGCTAAAACTGCTTTAATGGTATTTGAAATCACTTTTCCTATTCAAGTAGTACAAATGAAATTCAAGTGCCTAAAATGAGACATTTCACTGAAGTACCAAGTCACGCACACATGCACACACGCACACAAACACACAAACTCATGCTTTTACCTCGCCAAGAGAAATGTAGAACTTTTTCATAATTATTAGATTTTCTTCTTCATCTGTAGGAGGTGGTAAACTGGGTGGTTTTTGCTGGACCCAGGGATAAAAATCTGTATCTAGCATGATACTCATGCCTGATCTGCTCCATCTTACTTGTGAGACCAATCTGGCTAACCTGCATTTTAGAAATCATACAAACTTGAAATATGTTTCAAACATGGTAGAATTTAGAAAGAAAAAAAATCACTATAATTTTATTTTATGTATTCAAGTCAAACTCCCCTCTCAACTCTGTTGGCTCTGCTAAAACTAGTGGCTTATTCATAGAACATTAATGAATAATTACTCTTTTATTTTATTTTGATTTTTAAAACGATAATTAAATTTTGGTAAAATTTCAGAATGTTTAGTATGTACGCTTTTAAAGTCAGGAAACATAAAGGAAAAACTTGGCCCTCCACAATGACATTTGATCTTTTCCATGATTATTTTTAACATCTTGCACATAAATACCACTATTACCAATAGATAAAATGATCAAAGAAGTATAACTGAAGTACACTTAGGTACTGTTTCTGTGAAATCTCTTTGGAAAAGTTAAGTGATTTTTACCTGTGTTCTATCATTCTTATTCTATAGCAGGTAGGATTCAAATGCTGATGAGTTAAAAGGTATACAATTATACTGAGAAAGTACAGGAAAATGATTTTAGGTGGAAAAAAGTAACGGCCATTTTTAAAAATATGTACATTGGTAGGACTACAATACCTGTATTCAAAGTAGCAATCACTTTCCAGAAATGCTGGAAGTCTTTCCTTTTTGATCCACTTAATACCTTGTACACGACTAAGACACTGTTAGAGGAAAATGAAAAAGAAAAAGAGAGTGTCAAATAAAATCTTCTTTCAGGACAATTAAGACCTAATTACAAGAGCGATAATGAACTCTAGCTATCATTAGAAGACCTACTCCTACCTTCTATTGGCACGAGAGTGAGCAATAACCCTGAGTCACAAATTTGAGGCCGCTTCTTGCCTTGTGGTACCTCTTTAATTCTCTCAACAACCCTGCATCAACCATTATTATCTCCATTTTACAGACGAGCAAATTGAATCCAGAAAAGATAAATAACTTATTGAAGCAGGAGAAATGGAAAAAAAGTCAGTCAGTCTTAGTATTTTTACAGCCATAAAACGGGTTTAAAAAAAAAAAAAAATCACAACCAGAGAAGGAACTAGCCAGCAAATCTTGGTTAATACCACTATGATCACTGCAGGCCCCTTGTTCCTCTAAGTTTTAAAATTTTTGTTAAATATTTAACATTATCAGGCATTATCCTGGGGATACCCAAAGTTACCATGAAAGAAGTTTACAAGTGATATGCAATTACAGTAGTACTGCAAGTGCCATACATACAGACTTCTGTGGGAGCCCACGTGGGCGCTAAAACCAGAGAAGGTTTCCCACAGAAAATGCCATGCTTTGACCTGAAGCATGATTAGCTAGGTTGAGGAAGGAAGCAGGAGAGGAAAACTAAAATAAGTTTAGTATAACTAGATCACAGGATGTGATTTGAGGGACGAAGCAGGGAAGATTGGAAAAGTAGGTAGAGTCCTGATTATGAATTTTACTAGATTTTATCTTGAAGTTGTGAGGGCAATACAAAATTGAGTTTATTATAGATGCTGTGTATCCTACAACATTTACTCACTATTGATTCCGTTTTTTTCTTATATTCATTTTTCCCAGAACTCTAAAGAATGCCAATACCTTGGACACTAAACAAATGCTACTAATAAATAAAACTAATAAAGTGTATATCTTAGCAAGGCTTAATGTGTCTGCATTTATGTGGCTTCTTTTTTTTATTTGACTATATACTAGTTATTTGACATAGTACTAGTTGTACTATGACATTAGCATCAGAGTCAACACACAGACCATTACTAACTCCAGTGAGGAAACCGAATGCTCACATAGTAGTGGTGCAACATCTGATAAGTTGATGTTCATGAGGGTGGACATGTGTGCCAAGTCATGTGGCACAAACTCATTAGGCTCCCCAGGGTTGGAAAACTGAGTGCACAATGACTTCCTCCTGCTCAGCAAAACACATCCACTTGCCATCATCAAACACTATCTTCTGGGTAATTAAAGACCAGAAGAAACTGTGGAAACAGCAAGTACCTAAACAGTAGCATCGTGTTGATTATCTCATTGTTTATCAGTAAGACCTGAAGGACATTTGGATCTTGTAGTGAGAAACACTCCACATATGGTACACACTGACAATCATGCAGGACTCTTGAGTTCTCATTAGCAATGATACCAAACTACATACAAAGATCAATATAAACCCTTGAGGAATTCTACAAGATTGCCAGACTACTCAGTTCATATAAAACCAATTTGCCTAATATTTACCTAATGAACAATTCACCTATAATCCATTGTCTTTTGAGTTTGTTGCATGTATTTGCCCTAAAAATGAAATAAAAAAATTAAAAAATAAAGTAAAATCAGAAATTGAAGAAAAGTCTTTAGTGTGAGCGTTTGGTAGATGGGCTCCATTTTGGCACACAGGCCAAGGTCAAGTAGTTTTTTTTCATATGAGCCAATTCATGAAAAATGACAATGTTTTAGTATTGTCTCTTTTTGTTGATATATATTTTCAAATAAGAAAAGTCCATGCCTTAAACTTATTTGTGCTTTGTTATTTCTTTATCACTGAATGGTGTCTTTGGTGGATTGTTTTAGAATATTTGGAGGAGTGGGTAGTGGCTATAATACAAGAAATGTAAACCCTTCAAGAAATTGTTAAATAAGGCACCCCCTTAAACTTTTTTATGTTGTTTTTCCTTGATTGATTTTGTAAGCAATTATGTTGTAAATACGGCTTATTTCATGGTGCCTCAGTATTATATTCTATAAAATATATAGATTGCATCTCATTGCAAATGAGACAAATGTCTTAAACACAAAGGCTGAATTTGTCATCCACCTTACTTGGAAACAAGACTTTTATAAGTCTTTTTTTTCTTTTTTGGCAAGTGCCACAAAATGAATTTAAATTTCATTTAGAAAGTGTTCTTTCTCAGTTGATGGAGACCCAATCACCTCTTCCCTTGTGGAACTACATTCCCACACCATAAGGTCAGGCAGCACTGCTGAAGCAGTGGCCCTCTCTGACCTTTCTCTACATCATGATCTTTTACTTTTAGTTCCCTGCTCATTCTGTTTCCCAATTAAGAATTTTGAGAAAATAATCTAATTGATAAAGCTCACGGCAGCCATGCTACTGGTCACTAAGCAGAGCTTCCCTGGAGGGTAGGTGCCAACAGACTACAAGAGTTCATTCAGAATGGGCTGGGAGAAAGAAGATATCCTGAACAACCTCCCTAGCATTAACGGAATCATATATCAACTCCTGTTGCCATCTCTGAATTGGGCCCAAAGTGCCAAGATATCCCATCAGGCAGTTTAGGCCTAACCCCTGATAGAGGTGGCAAACATGACAGTCACAAAGACCTATTGGGTACAGCTGTGAGATATGTTCTGCTGCTTAGTTGAATTTTGCCGAATGTCTTTTGGCATTTATTGACATTAATTATGGCATATGGATTCTCTACTTTCTTCTCTTAATAGAGTGTATTATATTAAAATATTTCCTACTATTGAACCCTCCTTGCCTTCCTGAATTACATTTGGTTTTGACATATCTTTCTTTTAACATATTCCTGGATCCTATTTAATAATATTTTATTACAATTTAAAACCAGTATGTAAGTGAAATTATAGTTTTTGGATGTTGTAATTCTTGGATTTTTCAGTTTTATATCAATCATAAAAAAACTAGAATGTTTTCTTTCTCTTGCTTGATCTGAAAGTCAATTTTATCCTACTTAAACTATTCCTTTAAATATAGTGTTTCCTCTCCAAGTTCACTATGGGCAGGGGCCATATCTTATTTACTAATATATCCTTAATGTCTAACACAGTATCTACAACATAGCAGGTGCAAAATAAATTACTTGTTGATTAAATAAATTAATTAAAAATACATGATATAAAGCTTTATGAGTTTAGTTCAGTGCAATTTAGTTAATACTTTCAAATTCCTACTAAGTGGCTGTGTGCTGAGTGTTGGTAGTTCATTGGTGAACAACACAGACACTAATCTCCTGCCCTCAAAATGCTTACAAATCCCAGAGCAATAACCTAAGTTTCTAGATTTCAGTGAATACACTTTCTATAACTTCTTTTCATCTACCTCTTGCCTTATACAGGCAACTAAAGATTATTAACTTTGAGGCAAGGTAAGTATTAGACTTGCAGTTACTCTTGATTTTCTATCAAATTACATCCAATAAACAAATCAAGTGATTGCTTTTTTTGTCGACAAAATAAAAATTTCCAGTAATATGTACTAATGACAATGACTATGATATAGGTCATTATCATTTTACCAAAAGAAAAACAGCCCCCTTAATCTTATATATTAAAACATCCAAAAATGGAAACATTCCTAAAGTTTTGACCTAATCCTTTTGCTAAAATAATGATGGAAGTTAACAGCAAAGATAGAAATATATTTGATTTAACAACAGAAGAAGTGAGGAACTTTCAGGCTGGAAGAAAGCTATGTCTTTAGTGTCTTATTTTAGTATAATTCTATCAGGCATTTTAAGTCAATGGAAAATATTATTAATAATTGATGTTTAATAATAGTAATAATTAATAATAATAATTTGATCCACATAACAAATGCAAGTAGTAGTAGGGAAGGTATCATCTGGCACATGATTAAAATAAAATTAATCAAGGTGATTTGTTCAAGTACACAGAGCTAGTAAGTTGAAGAGCCAATATTAGAAACCAGATCTCCTGACCTCATGCTAAGGAGACAAGATCCAGAAGGTGAGAGCAGAATTTAAGGTCTAGGAGGTCAGAACCACACAACATAACTTGAGGGTAAGAAATCTCAATTCCCAACTGCACAACATAATTGGTTTAAAACCCAAACGAAATAAATTCACTGTATACCCACATTTTCTAGAATGCAACTGAACTATAAAGGGATACACGTGTTCATGCTGTCCAAAATTAACCTGATATTCTAACTATTCAAAGCGTATGAAGTAAGTCTTTTCATACTGATAAACATCAACAGAACTGCTAGTCTATATTAGCCATTAGCTCTGAACATATGCTATAGCATCTAACAAATGCTATGTGTAAGTATAATAAAATTTAATTAACATAGTTACACTTCAGAAAGGAAAGCCCAAGGAAACTCATGTTAATGTCAACAAACGCTTTATTTATCTAGCAAATGTAAACTCAAATATATTCTCTTACCATAATATTGTAGTTGATATTAATGGTCTCATCCTCCAAGGAGGCATTCACTTGAGCAGGTTTAACCTCATTCTTTCCCTTCCTTATGACATCATAGATGGGATTTCGAGGTTGTTGGTTTTGTAGAACTTTTTTCAGTTGTTTTTCCAGAAGCTGTGGAGCATTGTTAACTACTTCAAAAACTCCATAATCAGCATTAAATCTAATTGCCTCTGAGAAGGTCTGTAAAATCAATGTGTGAAAATATTCTTAAAATTTAAAAAAATTAAAAACTCACTGTCACTAAGAAGCCTTGATACTTACATATGTGCATGTACGGACACATAAGATTTTAGGTTCTTAATCACTCCCTCTTCCCTTTTAAAGGCTTCAAAATCCCTTGGTGGTACAGTGGCTAAGAGCTTGGCTGCTAACCAAAAAGGTTGGCAGTTGGAATCTACCAGTTGCTCCTTGGAAACCCTCTGGGGCAGTTCTGCTCTGTCCTATAGGGTCGCTATGAGTTGGAATTGACTCGACGGCAATAGGTTTGGTTTTTTGGTTTTTTAGAGGTAAGGGGACCAATGAATCTTTCCTTCCCAACGTACTTCTCCCATGAAGGAGTTCCTCAAGGAGCCATGAAAACTAAGACTCCTTTACCCAAAAAGAGAAAATTAAGTTCAATGTATTCTTCATTTAAGATTATTTCAACACCATTCCTCTCAGTGTGACAAAAAAAAGAGTGAAAGAGAATAACATTCTGAGCTTTTCTCAGTAATTACTAAATGCTGACAACTTTCACTTAAAGCCAGTTAATGTATAAGAGCATGATGTAGCAGAAAGAGAACGAAGTCAGGAGATCTGTGTTTGAATGCCAACTTGCCAAAAAGTAGCTCTGTGACTTTGGGTAAGTCACTGAACATCTTTGGGGCTTCTACCTCCATTATGGCGAATAAACTGTTATGAAGATGGATGGGCTATATCTTTTCCTATTTTGGCCTCCAACTCTAGAAGCAAGTTCTTCTTTCAGAATATGAATTTATTTTAGGGTACGTGTAGTTAACTGCCTACCAAAAAAAAAACCAAGCTCACTGCCGTTGAGTTCATTCTGACTCATAGCAACCCTATAGAACAGAGTAGAACTGCTCCATAGAGTTTCCAAGGCTGCCACATCTTTCTCCCACAGAGTGGCTGGTGGGTTTGAACCACTGACCTTTCAGTTAGCATCTGAGTGTTCCAACCACTGCACCACCAGGGTGGCAAACTGCCTACATGTAGATTAATTTAAATGTTTAGCCAGATGGTAGAAGACACTGAATTCTTCTCCTTGGATCAGTAAAAGTGCCCTAATTCTTTCAAGTGTTACCAAGGAATTGCTATATATACTACGGTAATAATTTAATAAATGGCAGGATGTCATTTTAAAATTGGAGCTAGAAATTATATATCTATATATATATTTCATGTCAGATGATATTAGATCTCAAGTGTGATAGTCTCCCCTTCTAAGGAATTTAAAGTGTACAGACAACAGAGTTCAAGATGAATGTCAGTTCATAGTCCAAAAGGCCTCAGGGATAGGATCTCCCCTCAAAATGACAAGCCTAGTGCAATGAATAAGCAGCAAAAATTAGTAGCAAATTGTGTGTAACTATATATATATGTGTATAATAAATATATTTCATTGGTTGCCCACTGCATCTGTCTTTCAAACATGGGATTCCAACAGTCACCACTTATCTAAATGTCATAAAATATTTTCCCTGAATCACAGTATCACTAGACTAAACAGTAGTGATAAATGGATCTGCTGATAACAGAGACCAGATTCATCTGGTTGGGGAAAAGAACTGAATTAAACTTGGTATGGAATGGACATCAAATATTAACCAGGATGGGGAGAATGGAGTAATATAATGTAAAAGACCATCTGGAAATGATTCCTGTCCAGCTCTGAGTACCCATGGAACAAGAGAACAAGCTTCACCTTTATTTACTGTTTTTTGTTCTTTTTGCTGCCTCCTACCCTCAAACCTGGTAGCCAGAAGGACACAAAGTTGTGATAATCCAAAGCAAAGAATGCCAATTAGTTAGCACTATGGACTAATAAAATTTTTCCTGCTAATGAAGTAAAAAATGCTCATGTTAAAAATTTTTGAGGGACTATCACACTATGAGATAGTCCCTCTAAAATTTGTTACCCTCAGTAACAAATCTTAAGCCAGTTGCCATTGAGTCGATTTTGACTTGTGGTGACCCCATATGTATCAGAGTAGAACTGTGCTCCAAAGTGTTTTCAGTGGCTGATTTTTCAGAAGTAGATCACCAGGACTTTCTTCCAAAGTGCCTCTGGGTGGATTCAAACCTGTAACTTTTTAGTTAGCAGCCAAGTGCATTAATGGTTTGCACCATTCAGGGACTCCATAAAGTGCTAGATCAGGGCTATAAGCAGTCAGTGTGGTCCCAAAGATAGCACATTTCTCCTTCTTTACTATATTTCCTCACATATGCTAAAACTAGCATGTATTGGCCACTCACTCTATGCCAGGCACTGTGCTAAGTAATAACCCTATGAAGTTAGTGGAGCTGGGATTCAAATCCAAGGGACTCTGATACCAAAGCCTGTGTTCTTAGTCATTCTGGTTTTACTAGTAAAGGCACAGCAGCATAAAGCAACATGGTATATGTGGGTAACTATAAGCAGTTCAATGCAGTTGTAATAGAACATTTAAGGAACAGGGGGAAAGACTCGAGGTAGGTGAGGTAGATACGACCAAATCATGGAAGGCTTTGCATGCTATTTTAAGAAGTATTGGCTTTATCTTGATCCTCTGGGAAACTGGGAGGCATAGGAAATCCTAAGTATGGAGTACCACAGTCATATTCGTTTTTTAGGAAGACTCTCCTGGTTGCAGTACGGAGGATGCACTCTTTGCTGCTGGTGAGGTAGACTGCTCACACACCACAAACACAGCAATCGCCACACTATGGGGAGGCTGTCACTTAGCTCAGACCTAATGTCATCATAGCCAGGTTTAATGAGGTAATTATTAACTCTCTGGATTCCCCATCATGCATAGAGGCCAGGGCAGGTTTAGGGCAGGTAGTTAGCAACTACTTTGATTTTTCAACTTACAAAGTGAAACTGCAGCTAAGAAACGTTCAATGATTCCTTCATGGTTTTACATCAAGTCCCCTAATGTGGTTACTACAGAACTCGGGGTCTATGACTACCAAACTGCTTGAAAACTAGTTACAGCCAGGCTACAGCATGTGGTAGATGCTGCAGATCAGCTCACTCAGGATCTTCTGAAATGCAGAGGCTGAAAACTAAAAGCTACATTTCTCCCACTCCTTTGTAGCTATGGTTCCATATGTAATTTAAGTTCTGCTTCTCATATGCACTTGAAAAAAAAACTTGAATTCTGAATCAAGTTAAGTGGAAAAAGTGGTAGAAAAGCTGAAGGATGTAAGTACATGAAAGTCAGAAGAGGAGCTAGTCTAAAAGAAGTACTTTACAAAAGAAGCACAGAGAGAAAGAATAAAAGGGAAATTAAAATTGGGTTTGTGATAAAATGACACAATATGTTCCTATTTATAAAAGAAGAAATGTAAATGTATAATATGCTAAAACATTTATAATTACTTAAATTTAGGAATTTCTCTCTGTGGAATTAATTAAAATGGGATGAAGTCTTTGCCAAGGGCAAATAGGCATTTTCCTATTTAAAAAAATGTGAGTTAGAGTAAATCTCCAAAGGTCCTTAGTAGCACTGTGATTCTAAGGTTATAAAAGTGGCAGCCAACAGATTCAAAGCTTCTCCCAGTTCATTTCAAAAACAACAAAAGTTTTGAATGCTCAAGTGCTAATTACTGCCCTAAGCACAGAGGAAACAAAGATGAATAAAACACTGTTTCTGCCCCTGGAGGCATAAGTACATGATCATTCATTATTTTTCTATGATGAAAAGAAATACTGAATACCGAAAATACAAAATACTAAATACATTAAAATTAGTGTAACATGCAAGGGCTAAAGGGGAATCTGTCCACAAATACAACAGTACTAATACCAGACCGTTATGTCTAGTCTAGTTATCATACTTTAAAGGGAATTTGGCTAAATTACAAGTTATCCAGAGAAAGATAAGCAGAATGATCAAACGGAAGAAATGTTGGGTAATTTACTTTGCCTGAGATTTATCAGTAAAAGATGGTTCTAACTAGACAATCCCAAGGTGCCTCCCTTGTTTGATACTCCATCATTCCATGACGGAAAAGAAAGTCCACTCTCTAATAAGATCACCCCATTCCACTGTTCTTTGTTAATTAATTCATTTATTCAGTAAATATTTATTGAATCCTTCTTAACTGAGATATCCTAATGAACACCATATTGCTATACTGACTGAGCCAATCCAGAGCATCCCCTACCAAGCAAGCCCTAACTGAAATGAATGAGACATAGATCCTGCCATCAGAGTGCATATTACCTAACAGAGTAAGAAAGATAAGCAAATACATTTGGACAATAAAAACAGATCCTACATAAGGAATGGACGCTAAAGTCAGCACGTAAGAGTCATAGTTAGTCAAAATTATCCCTTAAAAAATGGTGTATCTTTGGCTATGTATATTTTCACCAAAAAAAAAAAAAAAAAAAAAAAGGTTGAGAAGGGAGAGGGTTGACACTTTGTGGGGTTGTTAACCAATGTCATAAAACAATATGTGTACTACTGTTTAATGAGAAACTATTTGTTCTGTAAACCTTCACCTGAAGTACAATAAAAAAAGCAGGAAAAAAATTATCCCTTAAAATCCTTGAAAGCACCCATAAAGTACAACGCTATCCTGTCTCTCAAGAAGTTGGTAAGAGTTTTCCTCCGGCACTGAAATGAGTAATTGATACTTCAGTTAAGGATCAGATAATGTGGTGGGCTTGTGTTAAAAGCTCATGCTGCACACACAAAAAAAGTATCTTTACAACTTAAAATCATCAGTATAATGAGAAGACTACACTATAAGAGGTAGGATGAGACTGACTGAGAGAAGGGCAGATTCTCATCTTCCATCCCAAACCCACTCCAGGGCACACATACCTAGAGCGGTATGTGACAGATAAAATGATTCTCACTCTTGAAATCACCCTTGCTCTCTCTGCCAGCGCTGATAATTCAATTTGTGTAGTAATGCACATGAGGTAGTCCCCGACTTACAATGGGGCTCCATTCCAATGACTGTCTTTAAGTTGGTTCTGACGTTAAGTCGAATACCTCATTCTTTTTTTTTCAGTTTTCATTATTGTTGCCTTTTATTATCAGTATCTTTATAAACCAGCAGCATTTCCTCCAAGCAGCAGCGTGATTCTGTCTTTACATGCCTTAAAACCAGTCATGGATTTTGCCCCTTTATGAATATAGGTCCACGCTGGCATCTTTTTCCAAAACAAGCCTGTTTCATCCACACTGAAAATCTGCTCTGGTAGATATTCTTCATCTTGTATTATCTCGTCCAGCTCATCCTTGACTTCTACTGCAGCTTCAACTTCAGCACTTCCTGTTTCTCCACTTATACGCATATTATGTAAGCCAAATCTATGTTTGAAGCTATGAAACCAGCCCTTGCTGGCATTAAAGTACTCAAGGTAGTCTTCTTGCTGTTCCTTCAGGTTTCCAAAAAGGTTGCATGCTTTCACTGGAATCATCAGTAAACTCGTAAGAATCCTCTTCTGAATTTGGTCTTCTATCCAAATCATCAACAGCTTCTCCATCTCGTGGATTGGCCCTTACCTCTTATTTGTTAAAATTGTCAATTTTATGCCAATTGCTCCTTTAACTGCTTCCAAAATCATATTCTTATCATTATGTGATTGTCGAAATGATTAAATAAATGAGACAGTCCTTCCTCATGTGATGTTTTGCTGCCTTTCTTTCCATTACTATAGGCTTTAATGATCTTCATCTTTACATCCATGTCTAGAGCCTTCCTCACCTTCTTTTTTGGATTAAAACTTTTGGTGGCATGACTTCCTTTGCTAGACATACTGTTGAAGGTATATGCAGTGCAGGTGTTAAAGTCAGAGAAACCTGAACAACTTGTCTTCAGACTAACAACTGATGCTCCTTATGGTACGAAACACTGAATAAGATCATGCTATAAGCCTGGTCTACAATGAAGCTGGTGTCAGTGTCATAACAATGAAGTCAGAGTTGTAATGGCTGTTGGACACGTGCACAGCTCAACTGTCATATGTCGTTATAGTTGAACATGGGCCAACTTTCCACCCGTTAGGATTACTAACACTGACACCAACTTCTTTATAGACCAGGACATAGCCTGCTATACGTCAGTGTTTTGAACAGTAAATCATAAAATTGAACATCTTCGAGTGAACATCTGAGAATAATAACATCAGCAAATTATACGCTGCCAACAATGTATATAGTATAAATTCCTAACAATAAGATGTGCCAAAAAAATGGACAGTCCCAACGGTGGTTTGTCATAACCCGAATACATAAGTCAGGGACTACCTGTGTATTGTAACTCCAATTTAACTCATAATAAGTACAAGAGGTATGTACAAAGTAGAGTAATGGCATGGAAGGATTCATTAACTATCTTCAGGGAATTAAGTAAGATGTATGGAGGAAGTGGGATGCTAGAGTTAGGTCTTGAAGAATGAGCAAGCATTCATCAGGTAGACAAGCATTCATCAGGTACACAAAGGAGAGAAGGGAATTCAGCAAAAGAAACAGCAATTGAATCAAGATACAGCAGCACAAATCAATAGGGCACCAGTGTGACACTGCTGAAGCTGACTATTTGAGGAGTGAAAAGCAAGAGATTAGCCTGGAGAAAAAGGTTGAGGAATCATTCATCAAGGATCTTCTATCATATGCTATAAATCTCAATTTATTCTCTAGTATCAGTTCTCAGGGCATGGTCCCTGGACTAGCGCATCAGCATCACCCAGTAACCTGTCAGAAATGCAATCCCCATGCCCCTCCCTATGAGCCCTGCTGGTGCAGGGGTTAAAGCAATTGCTGCTAACCAAAAGGTCAGTGGTTTGAACCCACTAGCCCCTCCAGGGGAGAAAGATGTGGCAGTCTACTTCCATAAAGATTTACAGATTTACAGCCTTGGAAACCCTATGGTCGACAGCAGTGGGTTTGTTTCTTTTCTTTTTTTTGGTTCCCTAGAAACAGAAACCCAGGGGGTGGGGCCCAGCAATCAGGATTTAACAAGCCCTCAGGTGATTCTGATGAATGCTCAAGTTTGAGAATCACTGCTCTAGGATGATGGGGAGCCTCTGAAGAGTTTTTAGCTGGGGAGAGGCAGAATCCAGGTTAAGACAAACTTCAAAACCAACATTCTTTCCGTTACTTCGTGCTGACTTTCAAGTGTAGTCACATATGTGGTGGTGTCGGCCATCTATGTTCTATACACAGGAGAAAGAACCGTGGTCTTTCATTATTACCTAAATTCCTGTCTGATTATAAAGAATCTCTCTCATATATCAAGTCCTTTTTTTTCCTTCCATTTCCAAGCTTATCTACAAAGCTCCTAAAGTTAGTTTAGTACATGACAATAAAAGACAGATGGGGTGAGGGAGATAGAAATGAGTGATGTAGGAAGTCCTTCCCCCAGAAAGCTGAGTAGGCTGATTTAAAGAATGCTCAGCTTTAATCACATGACAGGAAAAAATCTTCAGTTTGAGCCTCAAACCCAATCCTCCACAAACTGTTAGAGACTGCTCTTTCCCCTTCTTAATTTTCTTATTTCAAGGGTATCATTTTCCAAATGTTCTAAAACGAATTGACCTGGAGGTGGTGAAAGCTAACTTTGTAGTACCAGTCATCCATGTGCGAAAAATATTTTCACAGAAAAAGCAAGTGCATGAAAATATTTTTACCACAATAAATTGCTGGTTCCACATTTCTTTAAAAAGGGGAGGAAAAAAAACCCTGTGAATAATTAGTGATGTGCTTAAACTGCCAGCCTAGCACCACTGAAACTTACCGGGTGCCAAATTATTTAGCTGAACAGTATTTAAATTAAAAACTAATGACTAGGTTAATTTAATACATGTTCATCTCTGCTCCAACTCTGTCTCTACTAATTGAGCTCCAAAACAATATTTTAAACATGCATCCTAGTCAGTGAATGAAAAACATCTGACTACTTGAATATAACAAGTCAGTTACCAGTAACAACTTCTTTTAATCTAAGTTTTATTGTCATTTTAGATGTCATAAACTATTTACTGGACATATTCACCAATGGGATGGAAGAAATAATGCACCATACAAAATGCATAGAAAATATCCTTAGTAAAATGAGTTACGTTAAGTACTGTGACTGCTTTATGTTTGAGCTACAAGGCTTATCAAAACACGCACAGTGTTTATACAAACACTGAACTCAGCAGGACTACCTAGAGCTCTAGCAACACCTTTTAAAATCAATCTCCAAGTACTGAATTTTAGCAGGATGACCCAAGCCCTTCTTCCTACTCATTCCCCAAATCTATACTCTCTCTCTCTCTCTTACTCAACAATCCACCTAGCATATAACTCCTTCACAAAGCTGTAAGAAATTATAATAGTTTACAGATTTAAAAAAAAAAAAAGTGTGGAGAATCAGTCCAAAAAAAGAAGTTATGGTAAAATTCCAAAGGCACATAGCTAAGCATGGTCTGGCAAACACATGACATACCTATCTTTGCAAAGAGGGTATAGAACAGGCCACCCCTTCAGCTTCTGCAAACCATAAATGTCACAAACATTCTGAACCACCCACAGAGGACCAACCTAAATCTGTATGTGGGCTCATCTACTCAATCCCACAACAATCACTGAGCATAAAACACACAAAACAAAACCAAAAGGAAAAAAAAATGTTTTCACACTATAGCACAGAAAAAAACTTAATAAGCAAACACTTGTCCATAAAGAATTGACAGCAAAAAAAACCTCCCAGACACCAAATGAAAACAATATCTGAATGTGAACTTGGCAAAAGAACAAACAGAACGAAGTTATGAAAGCTAGGATTTGGAAAGTGCCATAATCATTTATAATAGCAGCAACTGTCCTGGATTCCCCTCATCAAAAAACAACATGGAGGCAGGCTACCAGCCATCAATTTTTGGATCTTAAAGTATGTCCCAGGGGAGGTGATGTAATGGAAAGAAATGGTGTAACAGCCACAAAGCATTATTCCTAGGCCCATTTCTGCTACAATTCAGTTATGGGACCTTGGACATGTTACTACAGATGCGGAAGTCTCAGAAATCTAGATGACCTAAGGGCCCTTTTAGATCAAGAATATGATGATTCTATATCTACACTCTCATTGTTGTTTTTGATGGAGGGTAAGAGTGGGAGAGGAGGGAAGGTGGAAGAAAAGAGGATTAGAAGTTTTGTTTATTTCAAGAATGTTACATGAAGATGTAGAAATAAAAACGGAATCATCCTCAAGAAGCTTTGAGAGATACAGGAGAAAAAGACTTATCCTTGCCCCCAGGAAATTTACAATGTAGTCCTGAAATAAAATAAACAGAAAAGAAGAAATCAATCAAATTTTCTTTAGTTGGAAAAGTCCAATCTCCCACAAAATGCATATATTCCCTCTACAACATCCCCAGAAGATAGTTTCCTAACCTCTACCTGAATACCTCCAATCACAGGGAGTTGACTCCTTTACAAGATGCACATTCTATTGTTAGAAAACAAACTTTAAATTTCTTTCTTCTACCGAGTGAAAATTAGTTTCCTTTATAAACTCTGGCCCAGGTTATGCCCTCTAGTTTAACAGAATGTTAACCCCTTTTCTTAGTTGTCTAGTGCTGCTATAACAGAAATATCACAAATGGATGGCTTTAACAAACAGAAATTTATTTTTTCACAGTTTAGGAGGCTAGGAGTTCCAATTCAGAGTGCAGGCTCAAGGACAAGGCTTTCTCTGTCGGCTCTGAGGGAAGTCCTTGTGTTTTTGAGCTTCTGCTCCTGGGCAATCTTCCTGTGGCTTGGCATCTCTCTTTCCCCATCTCTGCTTCCACTCGTTTGTTTAATCCCTTTTATATCTCAAAAGGGATTGACTCAAAATACACCCTACACTAATCTTGCCTCATTAATATAACAAAGACAATCCATTCCCAAACTGGATTATAACCACAAGCATAAAGGTCAGGATTTACAAAACATATTTTTGGGGAACATAATTCAATCCATTAACACCCATCTTCCTCAAGTAGATCTTCAAATATTTGAAAACAGCTACTCCATTCTACCACTATCACCTATTCTCAAGCCAGGTTAAACACTCACAATTCTTTCAACCATTCTTCATCTGACATGGTTTTCAGAGCACTCACTGGCACAGCCTCCCTGAGTCTGGTTTGGCAGAGCAACATTTAACATATGTCACCAAGAATGGAACACAATATTCCAAATGTGGTCTGACAATTCAATTCGATTAAAATATATATATTTATAGAGTGCCTTCTATGCGCCAGATTAATATTTTTCTTGATCTTGACTATACATTAATGCACCCAAAGAACACCTTAGCTTTGTTTTAGCCCATTTCTGCCTCTCAAGATAATAATGAGACCAGATTCTGTAATCCAAATGATCAGTTTATTCCTCTCAGCTTTGTGTCTACTAGTATTCTAAGACAATTAAAGACTTTAGAGATATGTGGACCTGGATTGGCATTGTCACTTTCTGAGTGGCCTTATGGTAGAAAACACTGGTTCTCTTCCAACTTTTCATCCAAGTCTCCAATAAAAATAATAAAAAAGTCAAAGTCAATGACAGATTTGTGTGGCACAGATTACCCTGTAAATTGACACCACCAACCAATTCAGTTAAAGAGTGATTGCTCATTATGTTTTAGGAATGGAACTTGAGATGGTCTAGTTAAGGAAGGAGAAGGAAATAGAAGCACTAACTCTGTGCCAGTCACTTAATATACATTAATTCATTTCATGACAATCTTGTAAGATAGTTGCTATCTTGTTTACACAGAAAAGAAAATGGAAGGATTAAGTAAGTAATTTTTCTAAGATCACACAGGTAACGAGTGGAGGCGTTCTGACTTCAGCTGCAGGAAGAATAGACGTGGTTAAGGTGGGCCAGGGAGATAGTGAAGAGTGTGCAGGGTGGCACAAGTAGTATAAAGTTAGAGATAAAGCTAGAAAGGTTAGGTTGAGGCCAAACTGCAAAGGGACTTGAATTCCATACTAAGAAATGTGAACTTCAATCTGTAGGCTATTAAGAGTCAACCCTTACTGGTTATGGTTAGTGATCAGTTCAAATACTTGAAAACTAATTTCACAAATAATCATAAGGGCTTTGGAGATAAATAAAGCAACAAAAGTGGAGTGTGTGTTGGGGTATTATCTTAGATAGGGCTGTTAGGGAAGGCTTTCTGAACAGAAGTGATCTAAGTCAGGAAGAAAGTCATACAAGTATTTCAGGGTGGAAGGCCGTGAGCATACCTGGCATATTCATGTTTGAGAAATATGAAGAAGGCCAGTTTGGCTGGAAAAGACATAATAAAGGAAAGAATAGGAGGAAATGAAGATAAAGAGGTAGACAAAAACCCAATGACATATGACTTCGGATTTTATTCTTAAATACAGATTTTATTCTTAGTGTAATGAGAAAGACATGATTCAATTTATTATTATACTTTACTGAAATCATAATATTTATTTATATTTATGATTCCTCCTAAAATACCAGTTCATAACTATCAAAAAAAAAATGAGATTAGTTTGGCATATTTATTCTCAGAAAACCCATTCTGGCTTCTAATTCTTAGCTAAGCCTTCATAAACCAAATATAACTAATCTGTTCCAGAATTTTGTCAGGCATATGATTTGAGAATCCATCATTCCTTTTCCTCCCTGCCCCCAAAGTCTTTCTGAAAGTCTGTGGCAACATCTGCCCTTCTCCAGTCTTGTGACATTTCACAAGAGTGAAGAATGGCTAATTAATAGGTAGACTGTGTAGTACTAAATGGAGATGCAAAAGCAGCTGAAAGAAAAGAGGAGGTAAAAGCAGAAAGATTTGGAGAGACAGAAAGAGTGAAGAGGCAGCCCAGGTGGGCCCTGGGGGATACATGAAACTGCAGACGTCTGCTGGGGAGGGATGAAAAATATGGCTACATAGACAGAATTCAACAGAAATCACATACTGTCATTTCACCTAAAGCCTGGCAGAAAACCACAAAAATGATAACACTTATTCTGACTGGATGGCAGGATTATTGCTGAATTTTTCTCATTTTTTTGGTGTATTTTCTATACTATGGTTATAGTCTATGATTTAAAATAAATTTTTAAAAAAAGGAAGTTAGGCAGGGGAATTTATTTTCTTGAGCAAGTAAAGTCAAGATAATTACAAATCTTGAGATATTAAAATTTAAATCTTAAGAAACTGAAATAAGACCCAATTTAGAGATTTTTTTTTTTTTTTATTTCACAAAAATATGTTTGGAATGAAGAATGGAGATGCAGTGCCCAAAGGAAAAACTGCATAATCTGAAAGAGCAAACTTCTGACAATTTTACGATGTTGCTGGGTTTTTCATGATATACAGTGAAACCTGTGAGAGCCCAAACTCAATAGGACTGCCTTGTTTTTCCAGGTCTTGCAAGTTTTCCACCTTTGACAGTCTTACCACTTTTCTATCACTTTCTAATAGTGGAAAATTTTTTAGTTTTCCTTCTCTGACACATTTCCGTCTTACACAGTTTCCAGCTTTCTCAGGTTTTACTGTAGAACTGGATGACAAAAGTTGAAGAGTCAGATCAAACAAGAACACCCTTAGTATCCTATAAATGTCACTCAGGCCTATTTCCAGAAAGGAATATGGTGACTTGGTGTCTCAAACTAACCCCCATGATGGTCCCAGAGACCTAGCATTGCCAAATGGAGGGGGGAATACAAACTTCCTCCAGGTAAAAAAAAAAAAATCACAAAGCAAGCATACATACATATATAGGTACATACATACAAAATCTAATCTAGGAAAGAAAGTACTAAAAAAGTACTTTTCCTTCAAAAGACATTTTCAGAAGTTAGGCTTTAAGAGAATTCACATTTAATGGTCTGCTCCCTTTAAAATCACTTGTGACTTTTTCAGTCACAAAAGGACAAATACTGTATGATCTCACTTAAATGAAATAAGCAAATATATGAAAAGCAAAGATTATTAGTGGGTTGGGGGGAGGTAAGTTTCTGCTAATAGGACACTGAGTTTATGTAAATGGTTGTGGAATAATTTGGAAAAGAAAAGTGATAATGGTTGAACAACATGAAGGACATAATGAGTGTAACTGAATTATACATGTAGAAATTGTTGAATTGGCAAATGTTTTGTTGTATATATTTTCATCATAATAAAAAAATTTTAAATAAATAAAATCACTCAAAACCTTTTCTTATCCAATTTTTTTAACTTCCATTTTTGATTAACTTGATTTTCATACAATGATACAAGTTTTTCTATGAGCCTGTTTCATTTTTCCCAAATCCCTCAATACTTACTTCATCAGCTACTGCTAAGACTGAAAATCTATTACTTGACATCTACCATAATTGCCTAGAGGCAAAAAATTTAGTTTTTTTGATTTTTTTTCACATTTTGTCTGTATAAACTCTGTCTAAAACCTAACATGATACCAAGTTCAACTGTATCAAATTTTGTACAGAATGCTTTTTTGATATTAGAAAAATTCCTGCTTTTGTCAATAAGAATAATTTCAAATTCAAGCCCAAGGATAACTCTATAAAAAGATACAAACTTGACCTAAATGCTTTAAGTAGCATTTTTAAAAAATATTATCTCTTATAAATTTGCCTCATAAGATAATCAGTCTGGTGATTGAAATATCTTGCTTTGATAATATATTTAACAGAACATAATAATACACTCACTGAAAGGCTTAGGAATTCATTAAAATAGTCCACGAGAAAATTATCTGTTGCCAAAGAATCTTCCTGCAAAAACATAAAAACACAGTATTATGTTTATGCTAATATGTTTTAAAACATGCTTATATTATTCTCTAATTCTATTATAAATTGGTTATAATGTAGAACTTCAAATCTTTTTTGGCCAGTCAACAGTGAAACCTCAGGAAGGAAGAAATAAGAAAGAATGGTGCGTACTCTTAAAAGACTTTGCTACTATACTTGAGTGAAAAATTTACTCTCTGTCCCTCAAAATGAGATACAATTTTAGTAATCTGGGGCCTGCTTAACTTTTGCATGAAGAAACTTTGAAAATGCATGTGTTCTAAGAATAAAGATTGTATACATTTTTTCCATGGCTATCTCATCCACCAACATAGCCACTTTTAAAATTGGCAAAATTGAAAAGGCACTACCAGGAACAAAATCTCTCTTCCAAATCATAAAACACTTAATTTTGTTAGTAACTGTTTCCATTGTGTCAAATGTACATTATGGCATACTCTGTTGTATAGTACATGTGTTTATTTTGTTATTCATAATCATATCTCAATTTTACAAATCACACATGAAGGTTGAAAATATGACACAATGCTATTATTTCCATATAGCTGGTTACTTTCTTACACTGGCCAATTTTTTAAAATGTTGTTGAAGTATAAAGAAGGTACGACAGTATATTAACGGCTACTTTGGGAAATAGATGTTTGGGGTAATTTAAGTAATTGCAGTGTCATAACAAAGTTATAAACAATCACTTACAAGGATTTATATAAATGAATTTACTAAATACCTGAACTGATTAAAACAACAATAACTAAGGATTTAATAAATCTACTACCTTAATGGAGTCCTGGTGGCACACTGGTTACGAGCTCAGCTGCTAACCAAAAGGTCAGCAGTTCGAATCCACCACCCACTTCTTGGGGCAGTTCTCCTCTGTCCTAGAGGGTTGCTATGAGTTGGAATAGACTCGGTGGCAGTGGGTTTGGTTTTCTGGTTTTACTACCTTTATAGTGGTGTCTTAGTAATGCTATATTCTCAAACAAAGTCGTGATTGGCAGAAGTCTAATAAAACAAAACAAGGCAGAAAACATTGCAGGGGAAACTACAAGGCTAATAACATGTCATTTTACTTTTCAAAGTCACTTCATTCTTCTGGACTTCAATGAACTACCTAGATTTTGCTAACTCTTAGGAGAAATCAACTGAATTCAATAAGTATTTTTAGTATCTCCTAATTAGAAATCATTATGCTACAGTAAGAGTGACAAAATTTTGCAGTACCGGGCCACACAATCAAAAATCCACAGATGGTAAAGGTAAGAATATTTGGAATTAGTAACAGTAATGGAGTACAGTTTCCTGTTAGCTTTTCTAAAATACGTATTTTTTAAGGAGGTGGAGCCAACGTGGCACTACAGATAGAAGCACCACACCATCCCTCCACAGCAAAGACCTGAAAAGCTAAGTAAAACAGAGACAAATGTTAACCCTGCAACCCTAGGCATCAAATGAAGAGATAAAGAACTCAGTGAAGCACCGAATGGAATAGCAAACTGACAGAGAACAGAGCGCGAGGGCAGATACCAGTAGAAGTCCGCTATCAGCTAACGCAGCCCAAATTCACCATCTTGGACTCCTGTCAGAGATCAGTGGACAGGGAGTGCAGGCAAGCAGCTTCACTGAGTTCCCAGGAGGAGACAGAGCACCCAGTAACTAGTGATACATGCCTTCCTATCCCCTACTCTTCTTCCCCCAACTCGGCTTCCGTTGATTCCCACCAGCTGCTGTCTCTTGGCTGGGAGGCACCAGTTCTGGCTCTGTTCCTCTTGGATTCACCCCACCCACACTGGCTGGCTCTCTCAAGTGCCATTTTTTTGTTGCTGGTGTTGCTTTTTTCTGCTTCTTTTGGTTTCTTCCCTGCCTCTCACCTCCTCCCCTTCCTTTCTCTCAAACACCTGGCTCCATGTGCCATCTTTGCTTCTTCTTGAAAGGCTGTGAAGAGCTGCTCAGTTGGGGAACTGCTTCCCCGGTCTGCACCGCCATGCTGGTGGGATCCCCAGGGCCCTTTTTTGTTTTGTTTTGTTCTGTTTGTTTGTTTTCTTTTTCTTTTTGTGGTTAAGGAGCCCCTTCTAGCCAGGTTGAACTGCGCGGCTTGGGAGCCACTTCCCCGGCCTGCACAGCTGCATGGGTGGGATCCCCGCAGACATTTCCTTTTTCCTTTTTGACTTTCTTCATTTCTCAGTTTCTCGTTTCTCTGTACTAACTTTCTTTTCCTGTCTCCTGAATACCTGGCACTGTGTGACATCTCTACCCCTTCTAGCCAGGCTGTACTGCAGCCAGGTAGCCACTTCCCCAGTCTGCAGAGTCGCACCAGTGGGATCCTTGGGGGCTTTTCTTTTCTTTTTTCCAAATGTTTATTTATTTATTTTTTCTCTTTTTCTTTTTGTTTTTCCCCATTTCTCAGTTTCTCGTCTCTCCACTCCAACAGCAATCTCCTTAAGCAATCTTTTTGTTTGTTTATTTTTTGGCTCCTGTTTCTCCTCCTCTCTGTCGTCTTTCCCATACACATCTTAGCTCCACACATCACAACATCCTCTCTCTTTCCTGCCTACCTGCACTGTGCGCTGAACATCACACCCTCGAGCAGCACAGATACAGCATACCAGAACCTGTCCTACGCTGACTCCCAGCCTGTCCTGTCGGCCCTAGTATGTGGCACAAACAACACATCCCAGCCCCTCCCATTCAGCTGGACCTTCCCTGCAGCACCATAGCTGAGTGACTGGTGCTGCCCATTGGACAAGGAGGTGAAAAGTATCGTGTCGACAGACGAGCAAACAACAAAGGATGCCCAGCCTGCCTGCTCAGACATAAACAAATAAAACAAAAATAGGACAAAACAAACAAATCTACAATCAATAAACGAAGAAAATACTGACTGTCCCGAAGACAGCAGCAGACAGTATCAAAACATACAAAAAAAACAGGACAGGATGGTCCCGTAGGCATCCAAAATAAAACACTACATGACTTTCCAGTAGAAGAAAAGGCACTAGAACTATCTAATAGGAAATTCAAATCCCTAATATTCAGAGATATCCAAGAGTTGAAGCAAAAAGCAGACAAAAATGAGGGAAAAAACGAAATTCATGGAAAAGGTGGACAAATTCATGGAAAATACAGACAAAAAAATGGAAGCATTCAGAAAAATAATACAGGAACAAACAGCAAAAATAAATTTACAACTATAAATCATACAAAAACAACAATTAGAAATCCAAAAGATAAATAAGAAGATTTCATAAATAGACAGTGTCATAGAAGAGCTGAGGAGCAGGTTTGAAACAATGGAAGACAGGATCAGCGAAATTGAAGACAAACACTTGGATACAAATTTGTTTGAGGAAAACTCAGAAAAAAGAACAAAGAAAAATGAAGAAACCCTGATAATTATGTGGGATACAGTCCAAACCAAAAATTTTCGAGTGATCAGAGTTCAAAAACATGGGGAGAAAACGGAAACACAGAGAGGATCATTGAAGAATTGCTGACAGAAAACTTCACTAATATCATAAAAGAGGAAAAGCTGACCATCCAAGAAGCTCAATGAACACCATATAGGATAGACCCCAAAATAAAATCACTAAGGCATATATAATCACACTTGCTAAAACCAAAGACAAACAAAGAATCCTGAGAGCAGCTCAAGGAAAACAAAAATCACATACAGAGGGGAAACAATAAAATTAAGCTCTGATTACCTGGCAGAAACCACACAGGCAAGAAGGCAATGGGATGACATATATAAACCCTTGAAAGAAAAAACTGCCAACCAAGAATAACACATCTTGCAAAACTGTCATTTAAATATGGTGTTGAAATTAGGACATTTCTAAATAAACAGAAATTAAAGGAATATGTAAAAACCAAACTGTCATGGATTGAACTGTGTCCCCCAAAAATATGTGTCAACTTGGCAAGGTCATGATTCCCAGTATTGTATGATCATCTACCATTTTGTCATCTGATGTGATTTCCCTATGTGTTGTATATCCTATCACTATGATGTAATAATATGGATTACTGGCAGTTATATTGATGAGACCTACAAGATTAGATAGTGTCTTAAGTCAATCTCGTTTGAGATATAAAAGAAAGAAGTGAACAGAGAGACAGGGAAACTCATCATCAATAAAGCAGCACCAGGAGCAGAGCGCGTCCTTTGGACCTGGGGTTCCAGTGTGGAGAAGCACCTCGTCCAGGGGAAGACTGATGACAAGGACCTACATCCAGTGCTGACAGAAAAAGCCTTCCCCTGGAGCTGATGGCCTGAATTTGGACATGTAGCCTACTAGACTGTGAGAGAATAAATTTATCTTTGTTAAAACCATCCACTTGTGGTATTTCTGTTATAGCAGCACTAGATGACTAAGACACAAACCAAACTTAGAAGAATTATTAAAGGGAGTCTTTTGGTTTGAGAACAAACATCAGAACACAGCCTGAATCTAGGACATAAGATCATACCAGCCAGATACGAACCTAGGAAATGAACTCTCAAGGACTATCCAAAACCAAAAGGATTACAACAGGGAACCAGAGAGATTAATCTGTAAATGACAACAATGTCAGAACAATAAAAGAGGGAACAAATGGTATAGGTACAGAACTTTCTAATAGAGAGGAAGGCAAGGCAACACCAAGTAATAATAGACTGGTCCAAACCTAGGGAGATAAGGGAAATTTCAAAGTAACCACAAAGAAAGTTAACAAACCTACTCACCAAAATAAAGAAGAAAAACATAAAGGGCCACTAAAAACAAAATCTACAAAAACAAAATGAAAAAAAATCCATAAACAAAAGGAATTCAGCACAGGAAAGTAAAAGGAACAAAAAAAACGACAGTACCACCAAAAAAAAAAAAAAAAAAAAAAAAAAAAACCTACAAAATGACAGCAATAAAGTCACACGTATCAATAACTACACTGAACATAAATGGCCTAAATGTACCCATAAAGAGACAGAGAGTGACAGAATGATAAAACAAAACAAAACAAAAAAAAAAAAACCAGGATCCATCAATATGTTGTCTATAAGAGACACAACTTAGAAATAAAGACGTAAAATTATTAAAAATCAAAGGATAGAAAAAAATATATCAAGCAAGCAGCTACCAAAAAAGAGCAGGAGTGGCAATACCAATCTCAGATAAAATAGACTTTAAAACAAAATCCACCATAAAAGACAAAAAAGAGCATTATATCATGATTAATGGGATGAGCTATCATGAAGGCATAACCATAATGAACAGCTACACACCGAATGACAGGGCTCCAAAATACATAAAACAAACTCTAACAGCACTGAAAAGAGAAACTGACAGTTCCACAATAATAGTAGGAGACTTCAACACATTGCTTCCACTAAAGGAGAGAACATCTAGAAAGAAACTCAACAAAGATACAGAAGATCTAAAGGCTACAATCAGCCAACTTGAACTGATAGACATATATAGAACTCTCCCCCTCCAACAGCTGTGAAGTACACATTCTTTTCCAATGCACATGGAACATTCTTCAGAATAGACCACATCTTAAGCCACAGACCAACCCTCAACAAAATCCAAAACATTGAGATAATAGAAAGTAAATTCTCTGACCACAACACCATCAAGTAGAAATTAACAAAAGGAAAATCAAGGGAAAAAAATCAATTACATGGAAACTGAATAACACCCTACCTAAAAGCCCCTGGGTAATAGAAGAAATCATAAATGGAATCAAAAAATTCCTAGAATCAATGAGAATGAAAACACATCATACCAAAACCTTTGGGACACAGCAAAGGCAGTGCTCAGAGGACAATTTATAGCAATAGATGAACACACCAAAAAATAAGAAAGGGACAAAATCAAAAACATTAGCTACAAAACTCAAACAAATAAAGAGAGAACAGCAAAAAAAAGAAAAAAAGCCCACAGCCACCAGAAGAAAGGAAATGATAAACATCAGAGCAGAAATAAATGAAATAGAGAATAGAAAAACAATAGAAAGAATCAACAAAACCAAAAGTTGGTTCTTTGAAAGGATCAACAAAAGTGACAAACCCTGGCCAAACAGGAGAGGATGCAAATAACCCAAATAAATTAAATGGGGGACATTACAACAGACCCAACTGAAATAAAAAGGATCATAACAGAGTATTATAAAAAACTATACTCCAACAAATTTGAAAACCTAGAGGAAATGGACAAATTTCTAGAAACACACTACCTACCTAAACTAACACAAAATGATGTTGCAAATCTGAACAGACCTACAACAAGAGAAGAGATTGAAAAGGTAATTAAAAAACTCCCAAAAGAAAAAAAAAGCCCTGGCCCAGATGACTTCACGGGAGAATTCTACCAAACATTCAGAGAAGAGCTTTCACCAGTAATACTCAAACTATTGCAGAACATAGAAAAGGAAGTGACACTTCCGAATTCATTCTATGAAGCCAGCATAATCCTGATACCAAAACCAGGCAAAGCCACCACAAAAAAAGAAAATTACAGACCAATATCTCTCATGAATATAGATGCAACAATTCTCAACAAAATTCTAGCCAACAGAATTCAGCATCATATCAAAAAAATAATACACCATGACCAATTAGGATTCATACCAGGTATGCGAGGAAGGTTCAACATTAGAAAATCAAGCAATGTAATCCACCACATAAATAAAAGGACAGAAAAGAATCACATGATCATCTCTATTAACACAGAAAAGGCATTTGACAAAGACCGACAACCATTCCTGATAAAAACTCTCAATAAATTAGGCACTGAAGGGAAATTTCTCAACAAAATAAAAGGTATCTATGCAAATCAACAGCCATCATCATTCTTAATAGAGAGAGGTGGAAAACATTCCCCATGAGAACAGAAACAAGACAAGGATGCCCTTTGTCACCATCCCTATTTAACATCGTGCTGAAAGTCCTAGTTAGAGCAATAAAGCAAGAAAAAGAAATAAACAGCATCCAAATTGGTAATGAAGAAGTTAAACTGTCCCTGTTTGCAGACGATATGATACTATACATAGAAAACCCTAAAGACTCCACGAGAAAACTACTGAACTAATAGATTCAGCAGAGTAAGCTAAACATACAAAAAGCAGTTGGATTCCTATACACCAATAAAGAAAACGATGAAAAGGAAATCAGGAAAACAATACCATTTATAATAGCCCCTAAAAAAATAAAATACTTAGGAATAAATCTAACCAGGGATGTAAAAGACCTATACAAAGAAAACTACAAAACACTACTGCAAGAAACCAAAAGAGATCTACATAAATGGAAAAACATACCATGCTCATGGCTAGGCAGACTCAACATTGTGAAAATGACAATTCTACCCAAAGCAATTTACAAATACAATGCAATTCTGATCCAAATACCAACAACATTCTTTAAAGAGACAGAAAAACTAATAATTAACTTTATGTGGAAAGGGAAGAAGCCCCAGATAAGTAAAGCACTACCAAAGAAGAAGAATAAAGTAGGACGACTCCCACTACCTGACCTCAGAACCTACTATACAGCTACGGTGATAGTCAAAACAGCCTGGTACTGGTCTAACAACAGACACATTGACCAATGGAACAGAATTGAAAACTCAGATGTAAATCCCTCCACCTATGGTCACCTGATCTTCAACAAGGCCCAAAGTCCATCAAATGAGGAAAAGACAGTCTTTTCAATAAATGGTGCTGACAAAACTGGATGTTCATCTGCAAAAAAAATGAAACAGGACCCATACCTCACACCATACAAAAAACTAATTCAAAATGGATCAAAGACCTAAATATAAAGCCCAAAACTATGAAGTTCATGGAAGGAAAAATAGGATCAATGCTAGAGACCCTAATACATTGCATTAACAGGGTACAAACCATAACTAACAACACACAAACTCCAGAAGATAAGCTAGATAACTGGGATCTTCTAAAAATTAAACACTTATGCTTATCAAAAGACTTCATCAAAGGAGTAAAAAGAACCTATAAACTGAGAAAAAAATTGGCTATCGCAAATCAGACAAAGGTCTAATGTCTAAAATCTACAGGAAAATCCAACACCGCTACAATAAAGAGACAGATAATCCAATTAAAAAATGGGCAAAGGAAATGAACACTTCACCAAAGAAGACAATAAAGCAGCTAACAGACACAAGAGGAAATGCTCACAATCACTAGCCATCACAGAAATGCAAATCAAAACCACAATGAGATACCAGCTCATCCCGGCATTACTGGCACTAATCAAAAAAACAGGAAATAAAAAATGTTGGAGAGGTTACGGGGAGATCGGAACTCTTATGCACTGCTGGTGGGAATGCAAAATGATACAACCATTCTGGAAAACAATATGGTGCTTCCTTAGAAAGCTAGAAATAGAAATACTATATTATCCAGCAATCCCACTCCTAGGAGTATATCCTAGAGAAATAAGTCTTCACATAAATAGACATGTGCACACCCATGTTCACTGCAGTAATGTTCACAACAGCAAAAAGATGGAAACAACCTAGATGCCCATCAACAGATGAATGGATAAACAAACTATGGTACATACACACAGTATGTATTATGCAACAATAAAGAACACTAATGAATCTTCAAAGCATCTCATAACACGGATGAATCTGGAGGGGATTACGCTGAGTGAAATAAGTCAATCACAAAAGGATAATTATTGTATGAGACCACTATTGTAAAAATTCTTGAAAAGGTTTACATACAAAAAGAATCTTTGATGGTTACGAGGGAGTGGAGAGGTGGGGAGGGAAAAACACTAAATAGACAATAGATAAGTGGTATCTTTGGTGAAGAGTAAGACAGTACACAATACCAGGAAAGTCAGAACAACTTGTACAAGGCAAGGTCATGGAAGCTCCATAGACACATCCAAACTCCCTGAGGGACCAAACTGCTGGCCTGAGGGCTGTGGGGTCCATGGTCTCGGGGAGCATCTAGCTCAACTGGCATAACATAGTTTATAAAGAAAATGTTCTACATTCTACTTTGGTGAGTAGCGTCTGGGGTCTTAAAAGCCTGTGAGCAGCTATCTAAGATATTCCACTGGTCTCACCCCTTCAGGAACAAGGGAGAATGAAGAAAACTAAAGATACAAGGGAAAGATTAGTCCAAAGGACTAATGGACCACAACTACCATGGCCTCCACCAGACTGAGTCTGGTACAACTAGGTGGTGCCTGGCTACCACCACTGACTGCTCTGACAGGGATCACAATAGCAGGTCCAGGACAGAGCTGGAGAAAAATGTAGAACAAAATTCTAACTCACAAAAAAAAACCCAGACTCACTGACCTGACAGAGACTGGAGAAATCCCCAGAGTATGGCCTCCAGACATCTTTTAGCTCAGTAACGAAGTCACTCCCGAGGTTCACCCTTCAGCCAAAGATCAGACAGGTCCATACCAGCCCAGGGGCAAGGACTAGAAGGCAGGAGGGGACAGGAAAGCTGGTAATAGGGAACTCAAGGTTGAGAAGGGAAAGTGTTGACATGTCGTAGGGTTGTTAACCAATGTCATAAAACAATGTGTGTACTATTTAATGAGAAGCTAGTTTGTTCTATAAACCTCCAGCTAAAGTACAAAAAATAAAATATGTAATTTTAAAATTTTTCAGCCATAATAGAGAATGTGGATTTCATACAGCAAGGTGATCTAAATACTGCCTAGAATTCGGTCAGCCGCATTGCCAGAAATTTCTAGATAATCCTAGGATTCAGATATTTTCATTTCCAGATGCATTTCCTTTCCAGAGGCATTTCCAGATGCCTCACACTTCTAAGAGATGCCACCTCAGTGTTTTCAAACTATCTGTGTTGAAGTACCTATTTTGTTTTGTTTTCCTAATCCATTTCATACAAATAACTTTTTAAAATACAATAAAAATGAATTAATATACACAATACAAGCCCAATTTATTATTATATTCAATAAATAAATATACTGTCAAATTGCTATAAAATTTCTAAACATTTCCTCTCAGTTTGAACTCATCTCGTCATTGATAAGAAATAGTTCTCAAACTGGCCCCCATCCCAGACACCCCCTTGAGTAGCACTACTCTAGCTCCTTGTGCGCAGTTTGCTTTCAGCTTCCTCAGGTCCACCTGAAATCAAACCACACTGATAGCGCATTTACTTGATATTCAGTCACATACTCAGGTTTGCACTTAAAGACAACACATAGAAACTTTGTTTAAAGAAAGTCATTTTAATAACTTTTTATTTTTAAAAAATGTTTTATTTAAACATTATTTAAATATATCAAAATCTGTGTTTCTCTTCTGAAACTGCATCTTAATTTCTACCAATATTAAACATCTGAGATCAGGAGAGCTCTGCGATGGGAAGTGTAAACTTCAAATGCCATCTGCTCAACCCTCTTGTCTCACTTGAGTGGGAATGGAAGTTGGGAATTAGAAGTCTAAACTAATAAGCATATTTCCCCCCTGCAATTTCTTGCTTGATGTATTCATATATCTTGTCACACTGGTAAGAAAATACAGTCTTATGAACCAACGAGGATCTGATAAACTGGTGCTCTCAAAACCCTTTAATTAAAAAAGAAAAAATTTTTTTTAAGGCCCTGATCTGAAGCTGCATTAAAATGAACTAAGTCTCCATACTTCCAAATAACCAATAAACTGGTGATGCTTAAGTGCACAATCAAGAAGAAAATTGAGTTACAATCAATTCTTCCATTACATCATTCAATGAACTTGACTACAAAATTTGCAACACAAATTCTCTTACTGAATGATGCAATGGAAGGTAGGAACGCTTCTTTAGAACTGACTACACTCTTGAAACCTGTCTTCATGTCTTACAGGTATGCCATCTGTGAAAGTGAAGTCAGCTTTTCCATTTTTAGTCCAAACTTCTCAAATTTCTTATGAGAAGAGGCCTAAGCAAAATAGTTTGCGTGTGCTTGCTAATTATGGTAGGTAGGATTTTTGCTTAAAAAAGAAATTATTTTGCTGCATCTTTTAGTCAGATGAACTGCAACTGCTTCATAACTCTAAAAGGTGCAAGATATTCAAGGAAGGCCTTATAAACAAGGAAGAAAAACTATGCTAAAACAGATAAAAAACCATAGTGCAAGAAAGAATATAATACATGCCGTATGAGAAGCACAATATAAACTGTTTCCCAAAGGCAGGAAATATACTATCTAGTAGGAGGAAATCAGAAGAGACTCAAATGGAGAAAATAGCATTTCAGATGCATTCAGATTACACAATCTGGTCTCATTACTATCTTGAGAGGCTGAAATGGGCTAAAACAAACAAAGCTAAGGTGTTCTTAGGGTGCATTAATAGAAGTACAGAGAGAAATGCATGACCAAAGAGACAGATGCGGAAAGTAAAACGTAATAAAGGTGATCACAGTTAGTTAATGGCAGAAATTTTTTAAAAAATTCAAGTTTCCAACTCCCATTCAAGCAATTCACATATTAAACCCAAACAAAGCCTTTCATCTAATTTCCAATGCAGAATACTAAACTGGCACACTTCAGATTGGGAACACCATTAGCAATGCTACCTAGATCAGAAGCTAGGATACACCACACAGTAATTGCCAGGGTACGAATGTCGGATTTACGGACAACTAGTCAAATTTAACCAAAACCAAAAACACCACACCTGTTGCTGTCGAGTCGATTCTGACTCATAGCGACCCTATAGGACAGAGTAGAACTGTCACATACAGTTTCCAAGGAGCAGCTGGTGGATTCAAACTGCCGACCTTTTTGTTGGCAGCCTAGCTCTTAACCACTGTGCCACCATGGCTCCTTAATGTTATGTCAAATTTCCCTCACTTTGAAACAACTGAACCAATCCCTACTCACAACACATTCTTCATCACAATTACCTTCAGTTGCTGCACATGCAGCTTTTAAATCACTGAAAAGGCTTCCAGCCTTTTCCTGGCAATAAACCCATTGCCGTCAAGTCGATTCTGACTCATAGCCACCCTACAGGACAGAGTAGAACTGCCCCATAGGGTTTCCAAGGCTGTAATCTTTATGAAAGCAGACTGCCACATCTTTCTCCCAAAGAGCAGCTAGTGGGTTTGAACTGCTGACCTCTTGGTTAGCAGCCGAGCTCCTTAACCACTTCACCACCAGGGATCTTCTTGCACTAAAAAAATTTAAAAAAAAAAACATGTTGCCATTGAGTTGATTCCAGCTCATAGCAACCCTTCAGGACAGGGCAGAAGTGCCTCATAGGGTTTCCAGGGAGCAGCTGGTGGATTCGAACTGCCTACCCTTTGGTTAGCATCCGAACTCTTAACCAGTATACCACCAGGGTTTTCTCTTGCACTAAAGTCAGGCTAAATGAGACCATATGCACCTGTTCTGACTTACCTACAAATCTGACTTAAAGACACACTTAGGAACAGATCTCATTCGTAACCCGGGGACTGCCTGTATTCCTGAAATTACACCTATCAGGATAGACCTCTTTCTGCTTTCTCTTCCTAAGCTATGTATAAATTCTTGCTTTCCTCCTTTTTAAACAAGGTAATCACTAGACCAGAGATTCCCCACCAGGTATGCAGTGGCACTTAGTAGTATGCTGCTAGTGGAATTCAGTGGACCAAGAGTCAGTGGACCTCTTCAGCCCTCAAGGCAAGCTGACACAGCCTGGGGTGGCTGCAGCTCCAAGGATGGTGATCTCTGGTTGTGATCAATCTTGTTTAGGACTCCTGAGATCCAACTCCTTCCTCTGGAGACAGTGATTTATGAGCTACTTCCCACACCCACCACTTCTCTGAAAGGTGCTAAGCATGGCCAAGGAGTTGCTCAAGTCCCTGGACATGGATTTATTAGCTAGCTGCAGAGCATGCCACCAGCCCAAGAAGCTGCCAGGGGAGTCTCTGTTTAAGACGTGCAAGAAACACAGTACACAGCCCGCAGTGCTGCCAGCTTGGAGGAAGGGAAGAAGGGAGATCCTGGAAGGCACAGCTACAGATGGTGACCCTAATTCTTTGTCTTCATATATATCTGACACTTCTGTTGGCAACTGATGACTGATGGGTCCTTTAGTGGTATCTAAGCTAGACACAAGGTGACTGCTCCCAAAATGCATGAATTTTGCAATACAAAGCTTCATTATTTTTGAAATATTTGATATGAATGATAAATCCATTTGTATTATCCCAAGAGATTTTAACATTTGTCATGAAAAAAGGGAAGAACTGTTAAATCTTAAAATTTAATTTCAACTCTTGCAATTTAGAAGGGTTTTAAAGGATGGCTTAATGGATGAATGGACACAGGAAACCAAGGGTGGAAAAGGGGAAGAGTGCTGACACATTTTGGGGACTGCAACCAATGTTACAAAACAATTCCTGTATAAACTTCTGAATGAGAAACTAATTTGCACTGCAAACTTTCACTTAAAGCACAATAAAATTAAAATAAATTTAAAAAAAAGAATAGTTTAAAAAATTGTATCACTTATTGGGTGAACAGTTTCGCACCAATGAAGATGACTCAAGAATATTAAGCGATCACCATTAAAAAGTCTTGATTAGGAATTGCACATACTCATTTCAAGCATAAAACCTGATATTAAAAAGTTATATAACCAAAAAGAAAAAGTTCTGAACACATCAGAATCATGCAACAACATGGATGAATCTCAAAAACATTCTGAGGAAAAGAAGCCTTCCACAAAAGAGAATCAACTGTATGGTTCCATTTATGTGAAGCTCAAAAATGGGCAAAACTAATCTATGGCAAAACTATTAGGACAGTGGTTGTTTTGGGGAACAGGGGCAAGGATCAACTGCGAAGGGACTGGAAGGATGTTTCTAGGGTGATGGAAATATTGTATATACCTATAGGGGGTTGGATTACACAGTTTATGCATTTGTCAAAAGTCATCAAATGGTACACTTAAGATTTGTGCATTTACTGTGCATAAATTTTACATCAACAAAAGAACCATAAACAATATTGAAAGCTAATTATTGATATTCATGCTCAAGTGTTTACTGATGCAGTATATAGATATCTGCAACTTATTATGAAATGCATGAAAAAACAAGGAAGAAAGATCAAGTTTCTCTCTACCCTATGGATAGCCTTCTTTGCCTTCTATGTACTAAATGACATACCTCAAATCATTATTATTGCCTCTAGAATAAATTCGAGGAGCCCTGGTGGCACAGTGGTTTAAGCACTTACTTGCTAACCGAACCCACCAGCTGCTCCGCAGGAGAAAAATGTGGCAGTATGCTTCCATGAAGATGACAGCCTTGGAAATCCTCTGGAGCAGTTCTATTCTGGCCTATTGGGTCAATATGAGTCAAAATCGACTTGAGGCAACAGGTTTAGAATAAATTCCTGGTTATTTAGTTATCTTCTGCCCATTACCCTGGGATCCTATCCACTAAGGGTCAGACCCTTGGGAACTCTAGTTCACTCTCCTGTCTGTAACATGCCATATCTCATCCCTTCTGCCCCTACTTGCCCTATGCATCAGTCTTTCAAGCCACATCTCAATTAATGAATAGGCCCACACTCCCTCAAGCCCAATCATTTTCAACCACAAAAAGGGTTTATGATGAATGTGATTTTGTTCCTGCGCAGCCACGTATCATACGACCACACTCCAGTCACGGCAAATTTCTTATAGTTCTTCTATACCTTACACGTGCTGATTATTCTGCCTAGAAAAATATTTTCTCCCTTGATTCACCTATCCATCAGTTTTCCTCTCCAAAGTTTAGATAAGTGGTCATCTGGATTATAATGACCCTTATAACTTCATACTGGAGCCCTGGTGGCGTAGCGGTTAAGAGATTGGCTGCTAACCAAAAGGTCGGCAGTTCGAACCTACCAGCTACTTCTTGGAAACCCTATGGGGCAGTTCTACTCTGTCCTATAGGGTCGCTATAAGTCGGAATCGACTCAACGGCAATGTTACCCATACAATAATCGTCTGTTTACATGTCTCACCTACTAGATTGTGAACTCCTAGAGGAAAAGGTTTCTTTTTTTTTCCCCACAATGTCCACAGATAGTACATACTTTCAGTATTTTTGTTAAATACTTGAGTAATTACGCTGGAATTTGAAAAGACTGGTCTTCTAATAAAACAACATTAATAAAATAAAAAGGAAAGAGATTATCAAGAGAGGAAAACATCAGAAAAAGAGAATGTAAGGTAAAACAAGTTCCATAAAGTGGCTTGCTGACAAGAGATTTTGCTTAGATCAAGGGCAATTTGGAAATTTAAGAGCTGAAAGCCCATTTATTAGATTTCCACTGTTTCACACAGTTATACTTTCTTATGAATGAAATCTCTGAAGGAGAAGGTAAGAATGACTCATTCAAACAAACAGCAAAAGTACGGACTCTCCTCCTTTTATTTCCAAGAATTAACATCACACATTACAATCAATATCCACCCAGCAGTACTCTTCCATTGGCTTTCTGTTCTTACTCTCCCTCCTGGCAAAAACACCCAAGGGCCTTGGGAAGGTAAAGGAAACTCTGGATTCCCTTTTATCTAATCATGCTCTCTAACTATACCTATTAGGCTTCAATCAATCCAATGGAGCCAAATAGCCTAAGGCTTGCTCTCTATATAAAGGTCTTTACAACCTGATATTCCAATTAAAAACAGAAAGCATCTCATACCCTTTAACGCTCTTTCTCCAAATCTACATCTTGTTGTTAGGTGCCGACTCAAAGGTACTGACTCAAAGCAACCCTATGGGACAGAGCAGAACTGCCTCCATAAGGTTTCCAAGGAGCAGCTGGTGGATTTAAACTGTTGACTTTCTGGTTAGCAGCTGAGTTCTTAACCACTACACCACCAGGACTCTTATAACCTATACCTTACCTACAGGTAAAAAGAGGGTATGGCAGGCTTCTCTAAGTCCTAAAGCACTTTTGCTTCAAACTTTATAATTAACACTTAAATATAAATTGCTCCTCTTCTTATTGTTCCATATTAAGGGTCATATGTCAATCAGAAGGTATACTACTTCTGGGAATAGTGACTGACATTGTGTGTCCTCAACAGTGCAAAATCCAGTAATAAATGCAAGCAGTTACTTAATGATATACTTTTTGACTAACTTATTGATGGACCCTCTAACGCAGTTTCTGTAGTTTCAAAAAACATCAGAGAATTTGATTATCACCCAGAGTATAAGACTCTCTACAGGGATGAAAGAATTTCAACTAGTCTAACACTTTCCAAAGGACCCGAGGGATCCATCTCAGTTTCCGAATGACCTATTTGCAACACTTCTGGCACATAGTTCTGCATCCTCTTAAGGTAAGGAGAACAAGGGCGAAGTAGGAGTGGTACCCACCTCTACCTGATCCTGCCCTCCACCATTTCATTATAAAGCCAGCTAGAGTGTCAACCTGACTGTACTCCCACAGTTCATCCAACCAATTTAGGCACAGCCTACTATATTTACAATTTGAAAAAATAAACATCAAGAAGTCATTAAAGGCCAGATAACTAAACAGTCTTGTTCATGAGAATTGGAATTAGGGATCTTTTATATATTATATTAGAATAATGAAAATATCCTCATACTTGGCAAATGGTCTGTGTTTAGTGTAATTTCATCCAACCCATACAGAACAATATGTATCTGAACAGACTAAAGATTAGTTAAAAATGAATATCACTATTAAAATGTAAAATACAGTAAGTACTGCTTGAAACTAAAACAAATGTTGGACTTACTGACAACTAGTTGAATTTAACCAAAACCAAAAAAACCAAACCTGTTGCCATCAAGTCAATTCTGACTCATAACGACCCTGCAGGACAAAGTAAAACTACCTTATAGGGTTTACAAGGTTTCAGTCTTTACAGAAGTAGACTGCCACATCTGAGAGCTGGTGAATTCAAACCACTAATCTTTCAGTTAGCAGCAGAGTGCTTAACCACTGCGTCACCAGGGCTCCTTCTTGAAACTAAACCCAAAACCAAACCCATTGATGTCAAGTCGATTCCAACTCATAGTGACCCTATAAAGTCCCTCTTAATTTGATGGTAAAATTAAAACGGTGTTATCTTTTTTTTTTTTTAACGGAATCTTCTTTTAAAGTTAATGAAACTGTGGGATTTATATATGAGAAAACTTTCAACAAAACAGATCATTATATGTACAACAAATTTTTAATCTACAAAGATTTCTTTTTGAAGCATAACACACCTACTTGCACAGTTTCAAACAAACTATTTTCAAGGCACATAATAAAAAGATGTGTTTATTAGATTTAAGAGTTAGGTACTTAAATCTTTAATATTAATTCATTTTCTATTTAAACGTTGATAAAAAATTTAAAAGTCACTCTCACTTTAAACTTTTCTCAATGTGTACCTAATACATAATCAAATCCCAGTATATCATAAAAAATAGTCTGAACTCTAGTCTTTTTGCTATGGTAGATTTATATTTTGGTTTTTGTGGGAAAAAAAATACATATATATATATATATATATATATATATATATATATATATATATATATATATATGTATACACACATACCCGAAAGCAATGAGAGAGACTAAGATTGAGAGAAGTAGTGAAGAGAAGCATTCACTTTATCTATATCATTTGAATTACTTACAAGAATGTATTCATACATTGTTTCTATAATTAAAAATAAATACACCACTCCAAGGGAAGTAATGGGAGAGCTAAATATATCAATTTTTTAAAATATATTTTCCCTAAGAGAATGATCAAGGATCAATCAAATACAACATCTATAAAGACATTAAAGTAGAAAAATACCAGAAGACAGGTGGTTAAGACATGTGGAAAGTATACCAAATGAAGTTTTACCCAAAAAAGAGTGAAGCAAATTACAGTAATTATTATTTATGAAAATACCTATCAATTAATATTTATTAATCGTCTAACAACATATTCTGGGAATTGTGCTACACACTATGAGAAATATTAAGGTGTACTAGAAATTTAAGACATAGTATCAGCATTGCAGGAGCTCACAATTTTGTTAAAATTACAAAATTTACACACACAGAGTGAAAACATATACAAGGCAATGTGTCCCTGACAAATGAATGATTAATCTAAATTAGTTATTCCATTTTTTGAGAATGAAAATTTCATTTAAGGTTAAAATATTTTGCAGAGATGCACAATAGCATTGTAGTTTCAGATCCAATGATTGAGAAGTACAAAATGAGAAAAGTTACTATGAATATACACACATCTTAAATTTAGTATATGACTCTGCTACCAACGACAGAAAATCAAAATAATATGATTAAAATAGAACAGAAGTTTATTTCTCTCCTGTAATCATAAGTAGTCTACAGCTGGTATTCAGGGTTTCGAACCAGTTTCAACCAGTTCAGTCATGGCCGACAAAACAAAATTGGAGAAGACTCTGAATTTTTACAATTTGGATGATTTGAAACAATAACCAGAAGAGGAACAATTACGGGTCAAAACCCTGGAATGGGAGACGTGGAAGAGGTGTACTGAGCTCTTTGAGGAGCCTGATGCATGAGACTGGATTATTGGCAGGGCTGTGGAGAGCGACATACATTCAAAGCAGCACAGTCAGCCACCATCTTTGAGCAGGGCACCGCTGTTTCCAACTCTGCTCACCACCTGAAGGGCAAGAGATTTGGTTGCTGTGCAATGTATACGCTGCTCTTGTTTTCTAAGAGAGAGATTAGGTTTCTAGCAGGGCTTGACTGAACCGGGAAGAACTGGTTCGAAGCTCTGCTGGTATTGTAGCTTCCCAAGTATCAGGATCCCAGGGCCTTTTGATCTTGTTACTCCACTATCCTCAAGATGCAGCTTCCACCTCATGATCCAAGATGACTGCTTCAGCTCCAGCCATCACATCCTCATTCCAGCCAGCAGGAAAAATGAAAGAGGGCACATTCTCTCTCTCACATTCTGTCTCTTTACACATACGAGTGTTAGTGTCAGAATGACAAAGGTTCTAACTGTGGCTCAGCCAACTCCTAGCTTTGTGACCCAGGGGTTAGTTACTAAACCCCTGTAAATGTCAACTTTCCGGAAGAAGGACACAAAACTTATGTTTATATCCTATTGGCCAGAATACAGCCACAAGATCACATTTAGCTTCAAGGGGAGCTAGAAAATGTAGTCTTTATTCTGGATTGTACTGTGTCTAGTATCTATTATGGAAAAGGAGAATGGATTTTTGGGGAACTAGAGGTCTCTGCCACACACTTTTCCTAGTTTACTAGTGAGAACAATACACTTTTGAAAAACAGGTAAATACATGTGCAGCGCTTGGTGAACATATGAATTCGAGGATCCGGTCATAAATTGGTCTTGACTGAAAGCTGCACAGAGCTCAAAGGCAGTCTGGATGATTTTAGGTTGGAAAGGTTTCATGGAGGAGATGAGCTGGGCTTTGAAAAATGTGCAAGATTGTGAAACAGATGAGGAAGGGCAACTGAAACAAAAGTCTGACAGCAAAGGCAAGGAGGCAGGGGAGCAGTTTGGCTGGAGCAGAAGGCATGTGGAAGTACTTTATAAACCAAGAACAATGAGTGTTGTCCATATCACATAGAAAAGTATTGGGAGGGGAGGTTAAAGAAGACTGAAAAGTTATAGAAAAGGTTCTGAATGCTAATGTGAGGCTTTTGACATTCTGCCTCCACAAGTTACTAGATGTGTGGCCTCAGGCCAAATTAGTTAACCTCCGTGAACTTAGATTTCTTCATCTGTGAAATGTCGATAATAATACCCACCTGATAGGGTTGTTTTGAGGTTAAATACTAGCATGTAGACAGCATTCAATAAATAGTAGCTATTAGTAAAAGCTCTGAGTAGTCGAGTAACACGGCCCATGACCAACATGGTAAGTTTTTAAAGAAAAGATAACAGTAATCTGATAGCCAGGGTAAGAGCGATAAGAAAAGGGAATATTTAAAGGTAAATAGAACAAAGCAATAGCAAATAATTCAGTACAGTTGAAGCACAGAAGTTTGCATTTTAGGCTTTAGGCAAAGATAAATTGGAGTTGGCGGAGAGAATATTGGAGGCAGTGATATCAGTTAGGACTACTGCCAAAGTCCAGGCCCAAGGATGAGGGCTTGAAACAAGACAGTAGCTGTGCGGATGGAGAAAAAGATCTGGCTATGAGAGGAACTTGGTAAATGATTGCAGGTGGAGGTTGAAGAAAAGGGAAGAAAGGCTCTGGCTTAGGTAACTAAATGGCCAGTGGCACCATTAACCAAAATAAGAAAAAGAGCAGGATAAACAGAAGTAGGGAGAAAAGATAAGCTCAGTTTCGACTGCTGAAGTGATCCAGGACATCCAGATGATGAAAATGTCTAATAACCCAGGTATCTGGCCTGGAGGTGTAGATTTCGAAGCCCCATGAAATATGGGTAGCTGAAGTCATAGAGGAACTCAGCCAGGGAAAGCCTATAGAAGAGAATCCTAAAAAAGGTCAACAATTTCATGACATAGTACAATCCAGAATAAAGACTACATTTTCTAGCCTCCCTTGAAGCTAAATGTGATCTTGTGGCTGTATTCTGGCCAATAGGATGTAAACATAATAAAGTCTGCAAACTAGTCAGAGTTCCCAGATGGTAACAAAGGCCCGAAGAGGTTAGCCCACAGCTCACAAATGAAATGGAATGTTGCACAGTGCTCTTTAGAGAGCTCACACCTGAATGGTTATGGGAAAAGGATTAGCTGGCTCCAGAAATGCTCACCTCCTAGAGAAATGAAGGAAAGCCTGGCTGCATAGTGGTTAAGAGCTACGGCTGCTAACCAAAAGGCTGGCAGTTCAAATCCACCAGGCACTCCCTGGAAACCATATGGGGCAGTTCTACCCTGTCCTACAGGGCCGCTGAGTTGGAACTGACTTGACAGCAATGGGTTTGGTTTGTTTTTTTTTTTAGTGGAATGAACAGTTCAGGGAGGCCTGGAGTGGCTTAAATTTAACACCAAACAGAGCTCTGCCAACAAAGCCAGAGAATGGATGGGGTTTCTGACATGATCTGTGTGCCTGGGTCTTGGTCTCTCTGAGAGCCAAAGGTCTGGAAGGGTGAAAATGGAAGCTGCTAGAAAATGCAGCCATAGCCCTATCTTCTCTCATAGTCCCTGCTAGACTGAACTTCTTGGGACTTATCTTCAGCACTTAGCACTGCACTATGAATGTACAAGACACTCATGTTTGTTGAATAAAAAGTTAAAAGCAAAGTAAGATAATTAGCCAACAAAAGAAATAAGTGCTGGAGGGGATAAGCAAATACTATAAAGAAGTGGGTAAAGCTCTTGAAATCAGACTCAGAACTTAGTAGGAATTAGGATTTGCTACTCCTGTCTAACCTTGGTCAAGTTCTTTAAATGTACAACAGGAATTACAATAGAACCCATCCTAAAGATAGTACTCACTTAAATGAGAGTGTATATAATGTACCTGGTGAAGCACTTATTAATACTTTACTTTTCAAGGTGTCTGAACTAAGAACAACATTTAATACATTTTAAAAGGAATTATAACTATAAATTGACCACTCATTACTAATCAACGCCATCTACTAATGTTTACTGCAACCAGGAACTGCACAACCACATCACAATAAAACCATGGAGATAAAACTTATCTCTCATGGAGTCATAAAAGGAATTTAGAGAAGTCATAATGAAGGAATTTATGTGGGAAAAAAACGTCAATGATAAATATCATTCCTCATAGAAGTTAACTGGTCCCTTCTTAAAAATTTATCTGTTAAGGAATGTAAAAAGGTCTTGTACTCAGTTATCACTATTATTACTAAACCAAAATTTCTACTAATATTCATTTGCCAAAAAGAAAGAGGAAATAAAACACACGGCTTTCTTCTGTAATCTAATATGTGCTATATTTTTAAAAAGTCAAGGAAAAGAATAAGTAGCCCACATAAATTATACTTACAAATCCTTCTTCTGTAATAGTTGGTGGCTCTGAAACAAAATAAAATATTACATTATCTCTCTCAAATCTGATTTCCTTTTTAAAGTAAATTAAATAATTTGAGACAGCACCTAACTCTGCTTTATTCACGGGCAAGCACAGTAAATTTTCAGCCCTCTGTTCGTTCTCTGCACATGGATTGAATTTTAAGTTGGAATTCAAGATGGAAGTGGGGAAGAAAGCCCTCTGGAATCCAGTTTGGTCATTAATTCACTGACCCTGGAGTTAACAGATGGAAGCCTCCATTATTCCTGATGCAAAATGAAAAATTAAGTAAGATAAAATAACAAGTGCAAATTAGGCAATGTAAATGAGACGGACTGAGGGTAAAGTGGGACACCAGCTTTTCGAATATCTGGAAGAGGAGGCGTCTAAGCAAAAAAAATTAAAACTTGGAGGCGAGTGCGTGGGCGGCCACACCGCGGCCAACGGTGATGCCGCGAGGGCCGCGGCCTTCGTCCTGGCCGGCGAGAGCTGCGCCCTGCGGCCGCAGCCTGAAGCCCTGACCGGACGACCTACCGGCGGTGAGCCGCTTCCCGCGCATGCTGCCGCCGTTTCCCGCGCCGGGCGCCCGCGCGGCCCGTCAGGGGCACATCCTCCGGCCCAGCGCGTCACGGCCCGTCTATCCCGCAGCGGACGCGCCCCGCCGGCCTCCGGGCTGCGCCTGCTTGTGTAGCCCCCTCCTCGCGCGAGTTGCTAGGGAGCTGAGACAATGCGGGCGCGGAACAAGCGGGAGGCCTCAGGCCTGGGCGCGGCGCCGGAGGCGGCGCGGTGACGTGCGTTTCGGGCCCCTGGACGGAGGAGGGAACGCCTGGGACCGCCCCGAGCCCTTTCTTCCCGGGGCAGAGGTGGGTGCGTGCCCAAACCTCCGGCGAGACCACCGCAAGAGGGGACTTGGAGACACGCGTAGCCCCTAAGGGCCGAAATGGCCGGGGCCCGTTTCTGTGGTGACCGTGGCCCAGGCCTCTATTTTATCAATAAGATCCCGCCTGCACCATCCAAAGAAATGTGATGTTCCCGACTAAGGTCAGCTAGAAAGTGGGCGCGGGAGAGGAACCCATACGGGCTAGTCCTGATAAGGCAAAAAGGGAAGAGTCTGTCTCAGGAGTTTTCTTGAAACAGAAGGAGGACGTTCAACACATAGCTCTTGATCTCACTCACAGTTGTGTGAAATGCCTTTATGAAAAATTAAATATTTTGTGATCCCACTTATATGAAATATCTAAAATCGGCAAATGCATAGAGACAAAAGTTTATTAGTGGTTAGCAGGGGAAGAGAGAATTGAGTCATTGCTTAAGGGATACTGAGTTTCTGTTTGGATTGCTGACAAACTTGAAAATAGCTAATGGGCTTAGCAAGGGTAGAGCGCCCAGGGGCAATCTCTAAATTGGGCCTACTCTCCCTCCCCCGGTTTCAGGATGAATAGATGTGGCCACGTGTCAGCAGAAACTCCTTCCCCCGTCTTGTCCAGCTGCCTCAATCAGGTGCCTTTCATATTTGTGGCACCTCAGAATGTCGTTCTGTGCTTCATCTGGTACCCGCTTGGACTTTTGCCCTAAGGGCGAGTGTCCTCCTCTGCCCCCAGCCCCCCTGCCTGTGATAGATAATGGTGACGGTTGCACAACACGGTGAATGTAATTATGTCACTGAATTATACACTTCAAAATGGTTAAAATGGCAAATTTTTTGTTACAGGCATAACTCAGAGATATTGCTGGTTCAGTTCCAGACCACCTCAATAAAGTGAATACCGTGATAAAGCGAGTCACATGAATTTTTTGGTTCCCCAGTACGTGTGGTTAAGAGCTTTGCTGCTACTTGGAAACCCTATGGGGCAGTTCTACTCTGTCCTATAGGGTCACTGTGAGTCGAAATTGACTCGACGGCAACTGGTTTTGGTTTTTTGCTAGTCTGTTGAGTGTGCAATAGCATTCTATCTAAAATATATATATATACATACCTAAATTAAAAAATACTTTATTGCTAAAAAAATGCTAACGATCACCTGAATCTTCATTGAGTTATAATCTTTTTACTGGTGGAGGGTCTTGCCTCAGTGTTGATGGCTGCTGATTGATCAGGGTGGTAAGGTTGGGATGGCTGTGGCAATTTCTTAAAGTAAGTCAACAAAGAAGTTTGCTGCATCAATTGACTTCCTTTTACGAAAAGATTTCTCTATAGCATGCAATGTTGTTTGATGGCATTTTACCTACAGTAGAACTTCTTTCAAAACTGGAGTCAGTCTTCTCAAATCCTGCCACTGCTTTATCAACCAAGTTTATGTAATATTCTAAATCCTTTGTTGTCACTTCAGTAATGTTCACAGCATCTTCACCAGGAGTAGATTCCTTTTCAAGAAACCACTTTCTTTGCTCATCCATAAGAAGCAACTCCTCATCCGTTAAAGTTTTATTGTGAGATTGCAGCAATTCAGTCACATTTTCATGCTCCACTTCTAATTCTAATTCTAGTTCTCTTGCTGTTTCTGCCACATCTGCAGTTACTTCCTCCATTTAAGTCTTGAACCCCTCAAAGTCATCCATGAGTGCTGGAATCAGCTTCTTTCAAACTCCTGTTAATGTTAATATTTTGACCTCCTCCCATGAGTCATGAATGTTGTTAATGGCATCTAGAATAGCGAATCCTTTCCAGAAGGTTTTCAGTTTACTTTGCCCATATCCACCAAAGAGGAATCACTATCTATGGCACCTACAGCCTTATGAAATGTATTTCTTAAATAATATGACTTGAAAGTCAAAATTACTCCTTGATCCATGGGCTGCAGAATGGATGTTGTGTTGGCAGGCATGAAAATGGCATTAATCTCCTTGTACATCTCCATTAGAGTTCTTGGGTGACCAGGTGCATTGTCAATGAGCAGTAATATTTTGAAAGGAATCTTTTTTTCTGAGCAGTAGGTCTCAACAGTGGGCTTATAATACTCAGTAAACCATGTTGTAAACAGATGTGCTGTCATCCACACTTTGTTGTTCCATTTTTAGAGCACAGCCAGAGTAGATTTAGCATAATTCTTAAGGGCTCTAGGATTTTCAGAATGGTAAATGACCTTTGGCTTCAGCTTAAAGTCACCAGCTAGCTGCATTAGCCTCTAACAAGAGAGTCAGCCTGTTCTTTGAAGCTTTGAATTCAGGCATTGACTTCTCTCTAGCTCTGAAAGTCCTAGAGGGCATCTTCTTCCGATATAAGACTGTTTCCTCTATATTGAAAATCTGTTGTTTAGTGTAACCACCTTCATCAATTATCTCAGCTAGATCTTCTGGATAATGTGCCACAGCTTTTTCACTGGCACTTGCTGCTTCACCTTGCACTTTTATGTTATGGAGATGGCTTCTTTCCTTAAACCTCATGAACTAACCTCTGCTAGTTTCAAACTTTTCTTCTGTAGCTTCCTCACCTCTCAGCCTTCATAAAATTGAAGCGAGTTAGGGCCTTGCTTTGGATTAGGTTTTGGCTTAAGGGAATGCTGTGGCTGGTTTGATCTTCTATCCAGACAACTAAAACTTTCTCCATATCAGCATTAAGGCTGTTTTGCTTTCATATCATTCGCACGTTCACTGGAATAGCACTTTTAAATTTCCTTCAAGAACTTCTCCTTTTACATTCACAGCTTGGCTAACTATTTGGCACAAGAGGCCTAGCTTTCAGCCTACCTGGGCTTTCAACATGCTTCCTCACTAAGCTTAATCATTTCTAGCTTTTGATTTAAAGTGAGAGATGTGTGACACTTCCTTTCATTTGAACACTTAGAGGCCATTGTAGGGCTATTAACTGACCTAATTTCAATATTGTCGAGTCTCAGGGAATAGGGAGGCCTGAGGCCAGGGAGAGAGACGGGGAACAGCTGGCCAGTGGAGCAGTCAGAACACACACAACATTTATTGATTAAGTTCACTGTCTTATATGGGAGCAGTTCATGGTGCCCCAAAACAATTACAATAGTAACATCAAAGATCACTATAACAGATATAATAATAATGAAAAAGTTTGAAATATTGCAAGAATTCCCTAGATGTGACACAGAGACATGAAGTGAGCACATGCTGTTGGAAAAATGGCATTGATAGACTTGCTCAATGCAGGGTTGCCACAAACCTTCAGTTTGTAAAAAGTGCAATATCTGTGAAGCTCAATAAAGCAAAGCACAATAAAATGAAGTATGCCTGTATATTTCACCACAATTATTTTTTTTTAAATTAAATATTCATGTGCTTCAGGAACCAGATCTTCCCCGCAGTGCTCTAATTGGTTAGGACTGTTGCATTTTCAAGATATTTAGCTTTGAAAATTACCCAAGGAGGCTGTTGAAGACAAGACAAGAAAACTGAGGATGCCCCTAATGTGTGTGTGTTCAGGAAAAAGTTATGATTGAAGAGTTTAAGTACAAAAGTGAAATTTAAAAAAAAATTCTTAAGAGAAAAAAATTAACATTTTTAGAAAAGATGTGGGTAACTAAATTCTGAGCACAGACCTCTCTCCTGAGCCTAAGAACCCTAAATTCAATTGCTTTCAACCCAGTGACACGGCTTTTCCTTGGAGGCTTCCAATTCAAAATTTGTCTAATACAAAACTCACATCTACTCAATCCCTTATCTTCAAATTTCATCTTCCTACATAAATCCGTTGTTCAGTAAATGGTACCAAGTGACTCAAGCCCTAAACACTACCCCACCCCAACTCATTCAGTCAAGCATTGTGTTGTTGCTGTTGTTGGGTGCCATCGAGTTGAGTCCAACTCGTAGTGACCCAATGTGGGGACTCCATGGGACAGAGTAGAAGTGTCCCATAGAGTTTTCTTGCCTATAATCTTTACTGAAGCAGATCTCCTGGTCTTTCTCCCACAGAGCCACTGGATGTGTTTGAACCACCAACCTTTTTTGTTAGCAGCCAAACACTTAACCATTGTGCCACCAGGGCTCCTTCAGTCAAGCACTAGGTGCTGACAATTTACCTTCTAAAGTATTTCTGATTCTGTAATCTTCTCTCCACTCTCACTAGTAATCAAAACCTTAATATAGGCTTCCATCTGGACTGTTGTAAAAACTTTGTAACTTGTCTTTCTTCCAGTCTTTGTTTGCGGTAGAGTTCCCCTTAAATCCATTCTCCATGCTGAAAATGAAATCCATCTAAATGCAAATCTGACCTACTTAAAACCTTCAGTGGCTCCATGTTTGCCTCCTACAGTGTGGGGGACACTCCAAGGCCAGCCAAGGGCCTGCAGGTATGTAAATGCTTTAAACAAGCAAAGACTAAGACAATGGGTGCTTGTATTGCAAGGAAGCATAACACCTGCTAGTTACATTTATTGCCTTTCGGTATTATGCAGGCAAAAAACAAAATAGAACTTTGAAAACAAAAATCACCACCTTGGCCAAATAAAATCAATCAGACGGCCAAAGGAAGTCAAGGGAGCACAGTAGAAAAGGAGAACAGAGAGGTAAGAGGAGGTGTGGGAGAACAGGTCACGAAGGGCTTTGTAGGCCTTTCATTCCGAGTGAAGTGGGAACCATAGGAGAGTTCTGAATGGAGACATATCATGATTTTACTTTTATTTTAAAAGGATCAGTCTGGGTACTATATAGAGAATGAATGGTAGATGGACAAGAATAGAAGCAGGCAAGAGCTGACAGTGGCTGTCATCAAGGTGGTAGCAATAGGAGTTTGAGAAGGACTTAGATTCTGCAAATATTATAAAGGCAGAGCCAAGAGGATTTTCTGACAAATCTGATGAGGGATGAAACAAAAAAAGTAGTTGAGAATGACTACAAGGTTTTTGGCCTGAGCAACCAGAAGGAGTTGCCATCAATGGAGATGGGGACGGCTATGAGTGGAGCATATTGTGGGAGAGTTTAAGAAGTCTATTGGTCATCGAAGTGAAGATGTTGAGTTTGCAGTTGATATAGGTGCCTGGAATTTGGGAGATACAAACTTGAGAGTCAGCATATAAATGGAATTTTCAGGTGTTTGCTAGTGCTGTTTCTGCAGACAGGGAAACCCTTCTCGCCTTTCTTGACCAGCCTAAATTTTCTCACTCTTCAAGGCTCAGTTGTGTGTCATCTCCTCCAGAATACCTTCCCATGAACTCCCTCTTGCTCCTGCATACTTTGTGCAAATCCTATTTTAAAACCATATTAATATTAAAATCATCTGTACAGGGAGGTATACCCTCTACTCCTGTGCTACCCACCCAAACTATAAACTTCTGGGGGTTGGAGGAGCTATGTCTTATTAAACGCCCCAGCACCCACTCCAGTGCCTACCACTCAGTAGATATTTGTTGAAATAAACTTCTGGAGGTCATCTCCGTTGCAATCCTTCTGTACCGTGTGCCCTGCTCACCGATAAGGTTTGCTAATCTCTGTTTTAGATAGCTATAGTGATAAGTCAGTAATTTGTTTTAACATTAATAGCAGCTAACACTTATTGCACATTTACTATGGGAATCTGACAATAATCCTAAGTGATTGGTATTATTATTCTTAATTTACAATTTAGGAAACTGAGACTTAGACACATTAGGTAATTTGGCTAACCTCCAATTTAAGACCTTGAAAGTGAAGCTAGAACTTCACCAAGGTCTGTTTGATTCCAAAGCCTTTGCTCTTTAACCACTATGCCTTTCTCTCTGAAAAATAATCTCACAAGATTTTAAAATATCATCAGAACCACCAAATGCCTAGGTTATAAACTGTTCTAATGTTTTGATCATTTATTTTTTTGTAACAGCTTTATTGAGATATAATTCACATCATACAATTCACCTATTTAAAGTGTACAATTCAACGATTTTAGTATATTCACATAGCTGTGTAGCCATCACCACAATAAATTTTAGAATATTTTCATCATCTCAAAAAGAAACCCTTTGTCTATACCCCACCACCACCCCCTCATCCATCCCAGCCCTAAGCAATCACTAATCTACTTTTTGTCTTTATATATTTACCTATACTGGACCTGGTCTTTTGTGACTGGCTTCTTTAACTTAGCATAATGTTTTCAAAGTTCATCCATGTTGTGGCATGTTATCAGTACTTCATTTCTTTTTATGGCTGAATAATATTTCATTGTATGGATATACCACATTTTGTTTATCTATTCATCAGCTGATGGACATTTGGGTTGTTTCCACCTTCTATGAGTAATGCTGCTATGAACATGCAAGTACATGTTTTTGTGTGAATATGTTTTCGTTTATCTTGGGTAAATACCTAGGATTGGAATTACCAGATCAAATGGTGAGTGTATATTTAACTTTTTGAGGAACTGCCAAACTTTTTACAGAGTAGCTGCACCATTTTACATTCCCACCAGCAGTGTATGAGGTTTCCAATTTCTCCACATCTTTGCCAACACTTGTTATTATCTGACTCTTTGATTATGGCCATCCTGGTGGCTATGAAGTGGTATCTCATTGTGGTTTTCTTTTTTTTTTTTAATATAATTTTATTTATTTTGTTGTTGAGAATATACACAGCAAAACATACACAATTCAACAGTTTCTACATTACCCTTTAGTGATATTAATTAGATTTCTCATTGTGGTTTTTATTTGTGTTTCCTGATGATTAATTTTATTTACTTTTTATATTTTATATAAAATTTTATATTATCTCTGCCCCCAAAAATGATAAATCCTAGCCAGTTTTTCCAAAAAGGTCTTTTTTTCTGCCGCTAGTCCATATCATTGTGGAAAACCAAGGCACTTCAAAACCAAAGACCTGTGATGGGAAATATATTTACATAAATGGAATTACGCTTCCATTTATTCTCTTAAACTTCTCAACAGATAGTCAGCAAATTTGATGGGTGTGTTTGGCATGGGCTTACTTAAATATAGACTTTACAATATACCTGAAATTCATTTTGGGGAACCCTGAAGAACATCTCAGGCAGTCTTCCCTTAAGCAGGTAAAACTGTGATATAAGGAGAAGTCAGTATAACCATGGAATAGGACAGAAGTGACATTATGTTAAGCCACTGTGATAGAGAAAAATGATCAGTGGTTTCAACTATGAGCCCCAAACCAAATGTCACAAGAGTTGGCCTTCTGAATTGCGAGGATTAATTTGCATTAGGGCTACTCTACATAATCTGCTCAGAATGAGGAACTGCAAGGATTTATTTATGACTCTGCCAAGTACTGCTGGAGAGATTGGCTAGTATGTGTATATGTATATATCTCCTTGACAATCAAGGGTATATTTTCAGGCGTCCTACCTGTTTAATGATTTAAAGAAAAATACCAGGAGAGGCGGGGCCAAGATGGCAGAGTAGTCGGAAGCTTCCGGAGGACACTCTTACAACAAAGACCCCAAAAAACACGTGATTTGATTATATATGGCAATCTGGGAGCCCTGAACATCAAAGACAGAGTTGAGGAACTGGTCTGAGTGGCAGGGGGAGAGAGAGACAGTTCGGAAGCAGCAAGGAGTTGCCAGACCTGGCCTGGCGAGAGCCTGAGCCCCTCAGGCCTGATCAGCTCGGGGTGACCAGTGAAGCCGGCAAGCAGCCGTGCTCAGGAGACACGTTTTCCCCACCAGGAGGGATCCAGCACCAGAGACTCTACACAGCCACCTAGAACGAGCAAGAAGCAGCCCTCCATAAAATATAAGTACTTGCATACAGCCTACCGCACGGATCAAAAACACTCCCCTTAGGGAAAAACCTCTCTCCCATTTACCTCCCCGCTCCCTGTTCTGCACTGGGTCCTGGACAGGCTTCAGCAATTGCCAGAGTCCCCTGGGCCGGAAGTAGGATCTGTCACACACCCAGAGCCATTCTCCCTGCCTTGGAGAGTGAACAAATTAACAAACAGGAAAAAATAAACTGCCAGTTCCCGTAAGCCAGGAACCCAGGATAGGCACAGCTCCTTTGCCTAGGCACAGGCATAAGGGATCCATGGACTTGAGTGCCTTTCCCCCCTCATAGACTTGTGTGGGCCATCTCAACAGTGTAGACCCTCATTACCGCAGTACAACAGGGTATATACCGGAACTCTAACTTCAACTGTTTCAGCTGTGAAGTGGCAGGTTCTTGACATTTGACACTGCTCTGCCCATTAAGCAGGGTCTTCACCTACCCACATCAGGGGCCTGAGGACTGGTGGCTCCACCCACGCCACCTAGCCACCTGAGAGTGGCCCATGAATAAGAGGTGCCCCACAATCCTTACAGACAACAGCATTAGATGCTCATAGTCCAGTTGCAAAACCCACCCACCTATGCGCTCTAGGGAACAGGGACATGCTTTCTTCCTGGACACTTGGGGGTGGCCGTCAGGTCCCTGCCTTGCTCAGAGTGTGTCCCCGGGCTGCAGTCAGATACCTGTGCCTATACCAATCACCCATGGCTGTCTAGGACTGTAGACGAGAGCCTACACCACACACTTGGTGGCTATCTACCTGGGCACCTGAGCTGAATAACACAGGAGGAGTAGGCGGAATCCTGAGCTCACATACCTAGTAACAGATCTAACCACCCGGTGACACGACATTAGAGCTTCAAAGCTGCCAATAATCAAACTAGCTCATACAAGCAGCCTATTTGGGCATATCAAAACAAAACAAGAAGCAAGGACACAGTAAACAAACATAAAATAAATAAATACAGTAACTTTTTGATGGCTCAGAGACAACAGTCAATATCAAATCACAGAAAGAGGCAATCCATGATGGCTTCAGCAAGCTCCCAAAATAAAGAATCTAGAAATTTTCCAGACGAGGAAAATTTCTTAGAATTACCGGATGCAGAATACAAAAGATTAATATACAGAAATCTTCAAGAAATTAGGGAGGAAATTAAGCAAAGGGCAGAACACTCATTAGAGGAAATTAAAAAGATTAGAGAAGCGCATAATGACAAATTTAACAGGCTGCAAGAATCCATAGAGAGACAGCAATCAGAAATCCAGAAGATTAACAATAAAATGTCAGAATTAGACAATTCAATAGAAAGTCATAGGAGCGAATTTGAGGCAATGGAAGTCAGAGTTAGTGAGATTGAAGATAAAGCACTTGACACCAACTTATTTGAGGAAAAATCAGATAAAGGATTTTAAAAAAATGCAGAAACCCTAAGAACTATGTGGGACTCTATCAAGAGGAATAACCTATGAGTGACTGGAGTACCAAAATGGAGGGGACAACAGAAAATACAGAGAGAATTGCTGAAGATTTGTTGGCGGAAAACTTTCCTGGTATCATGAAAGATGACAAGATATCTATCCAAGATGCTCATCGAACCCCACATAAGGTAGATCCCAAAAGAAAGTCACCAAGACATAATCAAACTTGCCAAAACCAAAGATGAAGAATTTTAAGAGTGGCCAGGGATAAACGAAAAGGAGAGTCAATAAGAATAAGCTCAGACTACTCAGCAGAAACCATGCAGGCAAGAAGGCAATGGGATGACATATATAAAGCCTTGAAGGAAAAAAACTGCCAGCCAAGTATTCTATATCCAGCAAAACTGTCTCTCAAATATGATGGTGAAATTAGGGCATTTCCAGATAAACAGAAGTTTAGGGAATTTTCAAAAACCAAACCAAAATTAGAAGACATACTAAAAGGAGTCCTCTGGTTAGAAAATCAGTAACATCAGATAACCCAAGACTAGAACACAAGACACAGCAACCAGATATCAACCCAGATAGGGAGTCAAAAAAGTACATAAAAACTAAAACACTGAAAATAGAGAAACAGATACCAATATGTAAAAGATGACAACATTAAAACAAAAAACAGGGACTTAAAAAATGTAGACCTAGATTTTTCATATGGAGAGGAAGTCACGGTGATATGGTTACCACAAAGGAAACTAACAATCCTGCAAGTCAAAATGAAAAACTAGAAAAATATAAAGACTCAGCAAACACAAGATCAACAGTGAAAAAGATGAAAAGAAAATACATAAAGAAAAACGACTCAGCACAGAAAATTAAGTGGAACAAAGAAACTCTCAACAACACACAAAAAAAGACATCAAAATGACAGCACTAAACTCATACCTATCAATAATTACGCTGAATGTAACTGGACTAAATGCACCAATAAAGAGACAGAGAGTGGCAGATTGGATTAAAAACAACACAATCCTTCTATATGCTGCCTACAAGAGACACACCTTAGACTTAAAGACACAAACTAAAACTCAGAAAGGATGGAAAAAAATATATCAAGCAAACAACACTCAAAAAAGAGCAGGAGTGGCAATATGAGTCTCTGACAAAATAGACTTTAAAGTAAAATCCACCACAAGGGATAAGGAAGGACATTATATAATGATTAAATGGTCAATACACCATGAGGACATAACCACAATAAATATCTACACACCCAATGACAGGGCTCCAAAATACATAAAACAAACTCTAACAGCAGTGAAAAGAGAGAGAGACCAGTCCACAATAATAGTAGGAGACTTCAACACACCACTGTCAGTGAAGGACAGAACACATCCAGAAAGAAGCTCAGTAAACACACAGAAGATCTAAATGCTACAGTAACCAACTTGATCTCATGGACATATACCAAACACTCCACCCAGCAGCAGCCAAGTATACTTTCTTTTCCAATGCACATGGAACATTCTCCAGAACAGGCCACAGATTAGGTCATAAAGCCAGCCTTAACAAAATCCAAAGCATCGAAATATTACAAAGCATCTTTTCTGACCATGATGCCATAAAAGTAGAAATCAACAACAGAAAAAGCAAGAAAAAAAAAAAAAATCAAACACATGGAAACTAAACAACACCTTGCTCAAAAACTGCTGGTTATCGGAGAAATTAAGGATGGAATAAAGAAATTCATAGAATCAAATGAGAATGAAAACATATCCTAGCAGAACGTTTGGGACACAGCAAAAGCAGTGCTCGGAGGTCAGTTTATAGCAATAAATGCACACATCCAAGACCAAGAAAGGCTCATAATCAAAGCATTAACCCTACAGCTGGAACAAATAGAAAGAGAGCAGCAAAAGAAGCCCACAAGTGCCAGAAGGAAGGAAATAATAAGAATTAGAGCAGAATTAAATGAAATCGAGAATAGAAAAACAATTGAAGGAGTTAACAAGTCCAAAAGCTGGTTCTTGGAGAAGATCAACAAAATTGATAAACCATTGGCCAAACTGACAAAAGAAAAACTGGAGAGGAAGCAGATAACCCGTATAAGAAATGAGATGGGTGATATCACAACAGACCCAACTGAGATTAAAAGAATCATAACAGAATACTATGAAAAATTGTACTCTGACAAATTGGAAAACCTAGAGGAAATGGAAGAATTTCTAGAAACTCACTAGCTACCTAAATTAACACAAACAGAGGTAGAACAACTAAATGAACCCATAACAAAAGAAGAGACTGAGAAGGTTATTAAAAAACTGCCAACAAAAAAAAGCCCTGGCCCAGATGGCTTCACTGGAGAATTCTACCAAACTTCCAGAGAAGAGATAACACCACTTCTACTAAAGGTATTTCAGAGCATAGAAAAGGATGGAATACTTCCAAACTCATTCTGTGAAGCCAGCATAATCCTGATACCAAAACCAAGTAAAGACACCACAAAAAAAGAAAATTACAGACCACTATCCCTCATGAACATTGACGCAAAAATCCTCAACAAAATTTTAGCCAATAGAATTCAGCAACATATCAAAAACATAATTTACCATGACCAAGTGGGATTTATATCAGGTATGCAGGGATGGTTCCACATTAGAAAAACAATCAATGTAATCCGTCACATAAATAAAACAAAAGACAAGAACCACATGATCTTATCCATCGATGCAGAAAAGGCATTTGACAAAGTCCAACACCCATTCCTGATAAAAACTCTCAACAAAATAGGAATAGAAGGGAAATTCCTCAATATAATTAAGGGCATTTATACAAAGCGAACAGCCAACATCATCCTAAACAGAGAGACTTTGAAAGCATTCCCCCTGAGAACAGGAACCAGACAGGGATGCCCTTTATCACCACTCTTACTCAACATTCTGCTGGAGGTTCTAGTCAGAGCAGTTAGGCTAGAAAAAGAAATAAAGGGCTTCCAAATTGCTAGGGAAGAAGTCAAAGTATCTCTATTTGCAGATGATATGATCTTATACACAGAAAACCCCAAAGAATCCACAAGAAAACTACTGGAGGTAATAGAAGATTTCAGCAAAGTTTCAGGATACAAAGATAAACATACGAAAATCAGTTGGATTCCTTTATACCAACAAAGAGAACCTCGAAGAGGAAATCACCAAATCAATACCATTTACAATAGCCCCCAAGAAAATAAAATACTTAGGAATAAATCTAACCGGAGATGTAGAAGATCTTTACAGAGAAAACTACAAGACACTCCTGCAAGAAACTAAAAGAGACCTGCATAAGTGGAAAAATATACCTTGCTCATGAATAGGTAGACTCAACATTGTGAAAATGTCAGTTCTACCCAAAGAAATCTATAGATACAATGCAATCACGATCCAAATTCCACCAGCATTTTTTAATAAGATGGAGAAACAAATCACCAACTTCATACGGAAAGGGAAGGGGCCCGAATAAGTAAAGCATTATTCAAGAAGAAGAACGAAGTGGGAGGTCTCACACTACCTGATTTTAGAACCTATTATACTGCCACGATAGTCAAAACAGCCTGGTACTGGCACAACAACAGATACATAAACCAATGGAACAGAATTGAGAATCCAGACATAAATTCATCCACCTATGAGCAGCTGATATTTGACAAAGGCCCAAAGTCCTTTAACTGGGGAAAAGACAGTCTCTTTAACAAATGTTGCTGGCATAACTGGACATCCATCTGCAAAAAACTGAAACAAGACCCATACCTCACACCATGCATAAAAACTAACTCAAAATGGATCAAAGACTTAAATATAAAATTGAAAATGATAAAGATCGTGGAAGAAAAAATAGGGACAATGCTAGGAGCCCTAATACATGGCATAAACACAATACAAACCATAAGTAACAATGTACAAACACCAGAAGAGAGATTAGATAACTTGGAGCTCCTAAAAATCAAACACGCATGCTCATCAAAAGACTTCACCAAAAGAGTCAAAAGACAGCCTACAAACTGGGAAAAAATTTTTGGGTATGACAAATTCAATCAGCATCTAATCTCGAAAATCTACAAGATACTGCAAAACCTCAACAACAGAAATACAGATAACCCAATTAAAAAAATAGGCAAAGGATATGAACAGGCACTTTGCCAAAGAAGATGTTCAGGTGGCTAACAGATATATGAAGAAATGCTCACGATCATTAGCCATTAGAGAAATGCAGATCAAAACTACCATGAGATATCATCTCACCCCAACAAGGCTAGCATTAATCCAAAAAACACAAAACAAATGCTGGAGAGGTTGTGGAGAGACTGAAAACTTATATACTGTTGTTGGGAATGTAAAATGGTACAACCACTTTGGAAATCAATTTGGCGCTTCCTTAAAAAGCTAGAAATAGAAGTACCATATGATCCAGCTATCCCGCTCCTTGGAATATATCCTAGAGAAATAGGCTGTCACACAAATTGATACACGCACACCCATGTTCATTGCAGCACTGTTCACAATAGCAAAAAGGTGGAAACATCTTAGGTGCCCATCAACAGATGAATGGATAAACAAATTATGGTGTATCCACACAATGGAATACTACACAATGATAAAGAATGATGAAGCTGTGAAACATAACATGGAGGAAGCTGGAGGTCATTATGCTGAGTGAATTTAATCAGTCACAGAAGGACAAATATTGTATAAGACCAGAATCATAAGAACTCAAGGAAAGGTTTAAACACAGAAGAAAACATTCTTTGATGGTTACAAGGGTGGGGAGGGAGGGAGAGGGTTATTCACTAACTAGATAGTAAATAAGAAGTATCTTAGGTGAAGGGAAGGACAGCACTCACTACAGGGGAAGTCAGCACAACTGGACTAAACCAAAGCTAAGAAGTTTCCTGAATATGATCAAACACTTTGAGGGACAGAGTGGCAGGGGTAGGGGTCTGGGGACCATGCTTTCAGGGGACATCTAAGCCAACTGGCATAACAAAGCTTATTAAGAAAACGTTCTGCATCCTACTTTGGTGTGTGGCGTCTGGCGTCTTAAAAGCTTGCAAGCAGCCATCTAAGATGCATCAATTGGTCCCAACCACCAGGAGTAAAGGAGAATGAAGAACAAACAGCAAAGACACAAGGAAAGTAGTAGCCCAAGAAACACAAAGGGCCACATAAACCAGAGACTTCAGCCTGAGACCAGAAGAACTAGATGGTGCCCGGCCACCAATGACCACCCTGACAGAGAACACAACAAGAGTCCTGGATGGAGCAGGAGAAAGTTGGGGTGCAGAACTCAAATTCTAGTAATAAGACCAAATGGTCTGACTGAGACTGGAGGAAACCCAGAAAGCATGGCCTCTGGATTCTCTATCAGTCCAGAACTAAAACAATTTCTGAGGCCAACTTTTCAGACAGGGATTGGACTGAACTATGGGACATAAAGTGATACTTGTGAGGAGTGCGCCTCTTAGCTCAAGGAGATAAAAGAGACTAAACAGGCAGCTTTTGTCCGGAGGTGAGATGTGAAGGCAGAGAGGGTTAGGAGCTGGTTGAATGGACATAGGGAATCAGGGGTGGAAAGAAGGAGTGTGCTTTCACAGTATGGGGACAGCAATTAGAGTCACATAACAATGTATGTATAACTTTTTGTATGGGAAAAAATTACAAGATTAAAAAAAAAAAAAAGAATAGTACCAGTCCTTCCTTGAGGTTGGTGTGGTAGGGTCCAACTTATGCCTTGTTCTAAACCTGAGTATGAACAGGAATAGCACCAAAGGCTGAAATTCATATTAATTATTGTTATTTTAACTTTTGAGGGTAATGGGGTATTTGGGGAATATTTCACATGGCTGGGTGTTAGAATATACAAAATGGACGATGGCCAGACCATATATGAAATAGAAATCGACCCACAACCTCTGCAGCAACCAACCCAGGAAACCAAACCACAACCTCTGCAGCAGTAGGCCCAGAATGACCAGGACTTGGTCAATAATTTACAGCTTCCCCAACTTTTGCCCCACTTTCAACTCAGGAGCAACCAGAGAAAGGTAAATCTGTTCCCCTAGCCAATCACACAGGATGCTCTACTTCTCGTTCACCTGCCACAGCTTCCCCAGCCAACCACCACCAATCAGGGCACACTTGAAGCCTTCCCTTTTTTCACCATACAGCTTTCCCACTCCCCTGCCTGCCTTTTAGTCTCTGCCAAACCAAGTGATGGTACTGACTCCCTTGTTATAGCAAGCTCTGAATAAAGGGTCTGTTTGTTCTCATTTGGGTTGCCCTCATCTATTTTTTTATGGCTAAAGTATATTTCTAATTTTTACACATAAATGAATTGGAATGACAGGACGGTACTGTAGAATGTTTTCCCTAGGAGCTGGATGGCAACTCAACATCTAATGATGGATGATACCATCCCCTACTCCAATCCCTAAAGTAACTTCAGGTGTGGCAGGGAAATCAGAAACACGGGTTATAAAAATTATATATTTTTTTCCATTCTCTTTTTCATAATTATTGATTATCTTTCCTTTTTTAAAAATTATGTATCTTACCTATATTGGATAACAATTATGCATATCCATATCACATTTAACTGGGAAACAGCTTTTTTTTTTTCTCATTCTTAACAGTTCATAATTTTTTGAAGAAGGAACATAATTAGTTTAATACATGCATTAGGCAATTTCTTAACTTATCCAAGATAACTACCATCTGGACCTGCTGGTTTAGATTTAGTCTAATTATCAACATATTCCATTACATTACTTTGTTTCTTGCACAAACTGATGAGATAATTCAATTTTTAACCCTGGCCTAGTTAAAGTTTTAAAAATATAATATTGCTCTAGGATGTTGTAATTTTTCAAGTAAAAAATTTTCACTTTTCTTTTTCTCTTCTCCTTCTCTTCATTTTCTTTCTTCTCCTTTTTTATGAATTTAAGCTCTAAGGTATTTTTTGACCTGTTTTCTCTTTCGTATAGGCCCAGCACCTAGAACAAAGCCTGGCATGATTCATTAAATGCCCAATAAATGTGTTAAATGAATAAACCATATTTAACAAAGAAATAAATATTGTATTATTAAAATTTATGAAAGAACATTGGAATGGTCAAAATAAAAGATCTCTTAGTTTCTAATCCCCAAATCAGGTATCAGTGTTCAACAACAACAACAAAAAAATCCCAATTGCTTGAATTTCTCATCTTACCTGAATCCAAACCAACAGCAAGTGGTTTTCTAAAAAAACAGGGAATGTAATTCCCAAAGCTTTGCTGCTGGGGTGGGGGAGAGCTATTCAGGCCAATATGAGCAGGCAGAGAGCACAAGACTAAATATTTTGAGTCAAACAGCAACCATTTTAAATCCAGCTGGGGGGTGCAAACGGTTTGTTCTTGGTTACTAACCATAAGGATGGCAGTTTGAATCCACCCAGCAGTGCTGCAGAAGAAAGTCCTGGTGATCTACTTCCATAAGATTATAGCCATTAAAAACCCTACGGAGTGCAGTTCTCCTCTGAAACCTGTGGGGTCACCACGAGTCAGAATTGATTCAATGGCAACAAGTTTAAGGTCTCTGGGTGGCACAAATAATTTGTGTTCAACTACTAACCTAAAGGCAGTTTGGACCCACTCAGGTGCTGTGAAAGAAAATCCTGGTGATCTGCTTCTGTAAAGATTACTGCCAAGAAAACCCAATGGAGCAGTTCTTCTCTGTAACACATGGGGTCACCAAGAGTTGGTATTGACGCAATGGCAACAAGTTTTTGGGACAAACACATTTTTAAGCCCCTCTAAGACTTATCTGAAAAAAATGCAGGCAATAATGGTATTATTCTTACAGAACTGCTCTTAATATAATGAGATAATGTCTATAAGGCACATAGTTCACTGCCTGGCCAAATCAAAAATTTGCCACCAACAATAAAGATAAATAAATGTTCTAAATTGGAGTCGCTGTCTCAGGATTCCACAGTCCTTTTAGTCTACATTGCTGTGTCTCTGATTATAGTAGCGGACAGTAGAGAGAGGTTAAGAAAGCATAGCCTCTGCTCGTGGGATATTTACACTTCATTCAGGGTTACAGAAACTACTCCTCAAACAATCCAACAGCATTTACAAAGTAACTTGAAAATGAGTGCAAATTATAATCTGTATCAGTACTTAAGGAGGGAGGCACCAGTGTATAGTTCCCCAGCAACAGAGAATAAGAACAAAAGAGGTCTTTCATGTCAGCAACCTAACATCTCCTCCTAGTTTTTAATAATAACACAGAATTGTTTGAATTAGAAGCTCCTCCTTTTTGGTCCTGGGTGGCACGAATAGTTTGTGTTGGACTACTAACCTAAAGGTTGGCAGTTTAAATCCATCCAGCGGTGCTGTGGAAGAAAGCTTTGGTGATCCGCTTCCATAAAGACTGTAGGCAAGAAAACCCTATGGAGCAGTTCTACTCTGTAACACATGGGGTCGCCATGAGTTGGAATCGACTCAACGGCAATGGGTTTTGTTTTTTCTGTTTGTTCTCGCAGCACCCTTAGCTAAACACTGAACTTATGTTCAGTGCTTAGGCACTAGATTAAGTGCTGGGAAAACAGAGACACAGGGCAGAGGAATTCAATGTCTAATGAAGAAAACATAAAAGTTCTGATGAATGTTGTGATAACAAGGATACAAAGGAGTTCTGGATATGCTGAGGAGGAGAGTGATACAACCAGCCTGGGCAAAAGGGGAGGGGGACAAGCAGCCCAGGTGACCTCTCAGAGTTTTAGAAGACAAAAAGACAAGTAGGAGGGAGCCTCATGAGGAAGGCAGAAGATGATAATTTGAGCATTCACAAGGGCCAGGAGGGATTGGGAAATGGAACCTAGTGCAAAACTCCAAGTAGTTGGACAGTTGGAGCAAACAAAGGGAGGATGAAGGGGGTGGTGAGAGCCAAGGCTGGAGAAGTGGGCAGTGTCCATCGTGAAGAACTCAGTATGCCATGCTAAGAAATATGAATTTTATCCTGAAAAGGGATGATCTATTAAAAGATTTTAAGCTACTCATATTTATGTTTTAGTAAAATCACCCATATTGTAATTTACTGGTTCTTAATCCCTGACTTTATTATTTTTGTTACTATAATTAATTATAAATTATGCAGTTAATGTAATATTAATGCAATGTATTAGAAATTGACCCAATTAAACAAAATAGACTATGAAACAGTTATTACTAAGAAGCCATACAGCTTATTTTTAAAGGAAAAATGTATATAGATTCATGGCTGTAATTGTGGGTACAGTATTCAGTTAGTATTAACCTTAATTTTACCAATATCAAATTTGCCAAATACATCAACTCTTAAAACAAACATTTAAGATTATTCAGCTTTTTTTCAGGTGATACCCAAGCTCCAAGCCATTAGTACTCACCAAAAGGTAGGAAAGACATTCAAGAAATAAAACTACACTTTTTTCTTTTGATTTAAGTTCTATGTCTTGAACACATATTCCCCTCTTTTGAATACCAACACATAAAAATGTAAATATCTTTGCCATTCTAGCAAATAGAAATTTAAATGCCGTATTATTGGCTTTCTGCATGTAGTTATATGCCATTTAATCACAAAGTGATGCATATTTCACCTCTAAAGGCCAAAATCCTTTCTTTGCCCCTAAACACCTATTTTGCACACACATACACACACACATATTAATTCTCGTTCATCCATGTTAAAAAGAAAGAAAAGTATAGATATTTTAAAATTAATATTTGGTTATAAAATATAAACACCCAATATTCTGCCCCCCCGCACACACAATACAAATATACCATTTCTGATCTAGACTATGTCCACATCTAGTATAGGCCTTCCAAAGTTCAGTTTATTAAAATCCTGAACCAACCTGCCACACTGCTATAGTCAGATACAGCTAAATACAGCTACTAAGTAGACTAATTAACCCGTTGCCGTTGAGTAGATTCCGGCTTCTAGCGACCCTACAGGACAAAGTAGAACCGCACCATAGGGTTTCCAAGGTTTCTGTAATCTTTACAGAAGCAGACTGCTACATCTTTTCTCCTGTGGAGCAGCTGATGGGTCTGAACCACTGACCTTTGAGTTAGCAGCCAAGCACTTAACCACTGTGTCACGAAAAACCAAAAACCAAACCGTTGCCATCAAGTCAATTCTGACTCATAGTGACCTTACAGGAAAGAGTAGAACTGCCCCCATAGGGTTTCCAAGGAGAGGCTGTGGATTCCATCTGCCGACCTTTTGTTTAGCAGCCATGCTCTTAACCACTGTGCCACCAAGGCTCCTTAAATAGAGTAACTACTAGATTTCATATGTTCCTCTGGACACCTAAATGTTCTACGAACACATTTAAATTAAACAGAGTTTCACCTCTCTCAAAAGCAAATAACTGTATTTGAAGTTACCTGTGATATTGGCTAAAAAAAAAAAAGAAAATTGAGATTTGGATAAAATCGATCATATCATGCCTGACACTCAATCATTAATTCAACGACTCAATACTTGCTGCATCTTCTACCATCCACAAGATACTAGGCTAAGGGAAACAGAGAGGCGGGTAAGAACAGTTCCTGGCCTTAAGGAACTTGCCAATGGTGGAAGAGATGTAAAGAATTTAATATAAGCAAGACATGGCAGAAGTACCATAAGAAGGGTACAAATAGACACTAGATTTTTAAAAGGTAAAAATCCATTTTGTTGGAGAGATCAGAAAATGATTCATGGAAACAAACTAAAAATTAGTTGGATTTAATATGGCAAGCGAGGGAAGAAGTGGGAGAAAGCACAGGGGAAGTTTAGAAAACAGCAAGGAGCCTAGTTTAGCCAGAACAAAGTGTTCGGAGTAGAATGAATGGTGGGAGAGGTTGCTAGAAAGTTAGGACCACCTAACAGAGATCCTAAATTCTGCTGCACTTTTAATAGGAAGTAACATGATTGGAGCCACATTTTAGTACAAATAACCAGGAAATGGACATTCAGGACAGATTCAAGTAAGGAGAAATGAGAAGCAAAAAGACCTGTTGGGAGGCAATTACAGTAATCAGGCAAGATGTAATTAGGGTCTGAACCAAGCACTACCTTTCTGCAGCAATGTGAATGCCAGAGGGAAATACTGGTAGCACACTACCACCATTCATAACCAGCACTCACCTGCCAGGTTTCTGCTGCTCCTTCAGTCCCCTGGCCCCACAGTCCGTGAAGAGGGAGCCAGGAGTGCAGAGCCATTGGGCAAGATAACACAGATGGCCAAAGCAGCACACCAGGGGCCGCCAAGAAGGTGTTCAGTTAGAAAAGTCACCCCGGAAAACAGAACACTCTTGCAAGCCAGCTAAAATATTTTAAGTACCAACTCTGAGTAATAATTATTACCTAAATTTATTCTATAAACACTTTAAAAATTAAGTCCAGGAACATTTCCACTATTTGGCTATGTGACAGCACATCAACGTCAAACATGTAAAAGCTCAATTTACTCTTTTTAAGCATAGCCAAAATCATCATAAATGGGTCTTTGGTGCCCCCTTGTGGACTGTTTAGTGAGACCTTTGAAAAATTTACCCTCCACACAACAATAATGGGCATTTTCATCTTTTAAAACATTTAAAGTATTTTTCTATATATGCTATAATGTTTTTAAGAGAAATAATTTAAAATAAAGCATTCCATAATAAGACTTTATTAAGTCTTTAAATGGTTAGAATAAATTAAAAGATCCATATTTGTACCCATAGAAATGCTAGTATAGAATTATCAGATAGCTCTTAAAGTGTTATTTCTCTTCACATTATTTGCCACAAGTTCCTGGACTTTTTTTTTCCAAATAGGAGGTCTGAAGTAGGAAACACCTGTCCTTTCTGGAGTTAAGTATAAGTCAAAGAGAAACAATTCCTGCCCATTACCTAGCAAGGTTGTCAAGGGGGCAGACCATAGGGAAGAAAGAGCGAGAAGTTCTTATCCTAAATTAGTAAAAGGTAAAGCATTTATTGGTTTTCTCCAAATAAGATTCCAGATTCCTATACACATGACAATTTCATGTGTAAAGTGGTGAAAGAAATGGTTATCTTTCCTTTTCCGTTTTTGTGTAATCAAATTAAAATTCACAAGCTATTGGGAAATACGAGCATTTAAAATTATATAGAATAGACAATATTGCATTTCTTTTTTTTAAATTATTACAGAACTGGAGCTGTGATTTTTAAGATCTAAAAAGTCATTTCTGGAATGGTAATTAGGTCAGGCAGAAGTCAAGAGTACAAAACAGCAACAATGCTCATGTGACAGAGAAGATGTGATTTGATCTGAGCCACAGAAAGACAAGCCAAAGACAAGTAATTTGGATTAAATAAATAAAGAGAACCAAGAGTGGGAATAAGTTTCCTAAAAAAGAAACATCTCTGATAGAAGAAAAAAGTTAAACTTCAAGTGAACAACATTAATAAATTGATTCCAATGTGGAAGATGTCTCAGGAATTTAAATAGACACTAAGAACTAAAATTGTTTAGAATCAAGTAAATCAGAAAAATATGATGCAAAACTTAGGGACTGTGACCTTTATTAAATACAACTAACCTTTTACTCATATTTAGCCTCCAAAATTTCTTTGTGGAATTAAACTTGGTGCTGTCGAGTTGGTTCCAACTCACAGCAACCCTGCAGAACAGAGTAGAACTGCCTCATAGTGTTTCCGAGATTCAAACTGCCTACCTTTTGGTTAGCAGCCATAGCTTGCCGTAGCTGTTAATGACTGCACCATCAGGGCTCCCTGTGGAATTAGGAAGGCTATAAATTTAACATTTAGTAAGAAAAATTTGATAGCTAGTTAAGGGACAAGTTAAAATTTTAGGCAGGTTTTTCAAAATATATCTATATAAATTCACACTTAAATTGTTTTATTAAGATAGTGTACAGGAAGACCTACATTTTAAATCTGTGTGTATAGTATTTACACAGATATATATACACATCACTTACTTAAACACAAATAAAAAATTATTAAACTATTTTCAAACTTTCCCCTGGTTTTAGTAATTTGTTCAACAATAGAACTTATCTCTTCCTTGCTGCTGTCCTATAAATGGAACATGCAACTTCAAATCATTTTCAGAAAGAGGTACATTATAAATGACTTCAGTACATTTTCTTATTAAAAAATAAACTATCCCTCCCAATCAGCCCAAATTTGTCAAAATATTAATACCCAGGCTATATTAAATAAATGAAATCTCTAACTATAGGTCTGGAGTTTTACAAAATACTTATTTGAAACGTGACTTTTAGGAGCTTATAAACTAAGGCTTCCATTGTGAATAACCACATACTTCCCTTAATATACTTTTTACGTCTTCTTAGTTATCAACATTAAGTAAATTTTATTTAACCAGAAGTCTACCCAAATGTGTCACTCATTAAATTAAGACAAAGATTGAAATTACAGAGTAAATTCAATAGAACTTCTGAAAACTGAATTTTATTTATATCTCATTTGAGTCAAGTAATTTCCCAAATTTATAAACTCAGTGGTCTCAAATTCAAATTTTAAAATATTATTTGGAAAACTATTTTTAAAAAATGATTGAGAAACATTTCAACACACAGTGGTGAAATGTACACATTTAAAATGTTACATGAAAACAGTAAAATACATACGACAACATTGAAAATCCTTTATTCAAAAAAACTAAGTTAGTAAAATGGCTTAAAATGACAGTAAAATAAAAATTTTCCAAAACTCATCACTTTAAAGAAAACATACAATGACATAGATTATAATATATACAAAACAGGAAATAAATCATCATCTGTCATTAATGGGAAGGTTTGCATGTTTTCAAAATACTCATAATTTTACGTCAGACGAATAAAACATTGCATAAGGGGAGTGCTTCTTTATATTTAAAGTTTCTTTAGAGGCGTTTTAAATTCCGCTTACTCTGGGCACTTCCTGGAAGAGTATCTTTTCTATTCCTTGGCTTTGCTGCTCCTCTACTACATTCTTCAGACCCATGATAAGCACACAAACATAACACACAAAAGTCAAAACCACAGGTTGTACGGCTACACAGTCCCCTTTTCTTATATGGCTGGTACTTAGCAGGGGATTGGCACCTTGGGCAAGGTTTTAATGCTTCATCGATAAAAAGTGTTTTGGCAACCTGCAGTAAAAGCATATGCACTAAATCTTCCAGTTTCATATAGAGAATCACTTTATTTCAAATTCTGTAAATACTTACTTATAATAAAGTGTGAGAAATACCCACCTTAACATATTCTTCCTGCTTACTACTTAGGGGAGTAACAGAAGAGCTTGCTATAGGTGTCAAAACTTCTCCCCAAGGAGATAATGTTGGAACTTGTTCTTTCTGAGAACCTGGTGTCCTAGCCTGTGCTTGCACAGATCTTAAAGCTGATCGATTTAAAAGGTTGAGCCGAGTTGCAGCATCCTCAACATTTAATATAGCCCCCTGTGGTAAAAGATGAGGGGTACAATATCAAAAAAGTTCCAGGATAGCTTTCTGATACACATGGACTTACATATTTAGAAGTGGTTTCACCCTGTTACAACTATCTCCCTAACCATTACTTTTTTGGAAAAAAAAAATTTTTTTTTCTCACCTAATACTTTGAAGTCAAAGAAGTATAAAAAGAAACAAATAAGAACAATAAATGCTAGCTTCAAGTTTGCATGATTGGTCATGTTTCCATTTAATTTAAGCCACATGTTGGCCAACTTTTTCAAAAAGGGCCAGATAGTAAATATTTTAGGTATTCTGGGCCATATAGTCACAGTTACTCAACCCTGCTGTTGTAGCAAAAACAGCCATATACACATAAATGAAAGAGCAGGTCTGTGTTCTAATAAAACTTTATTTTAAAACACAGGCAATGTACTGTATTTGGCCTACAAACTTGTTATCAAACCCTTGTTTTAAGTTAAGGTTTAAAAAGAGGTAAATCTTTTTAAAGTTTGCTATGGGATATCATGGAATTCTTTGAAGGTTTCTTACCTTACATGTCATAAAAACAATAGGCTTGGTTTGACCATAAATCCCAACTTCTTTGGCTGGTCTTTGCAAATACCTGGTACTGATTCATTTTTATAGTTAAGTTTTAAACAGCTTTGATATCTTAAAAGGAGAAAAAACAATCTCTCTCATTGGAACTAGATTCCCAAATTACTCAAATATTCAGTCAAGAAATATTTTCAACAAGCTATCCTTACAAGCCTTCTATTTTTTTGCTAAGGATTGTAATGGGAAAAAACAGTACAATTTTTTTTTTTTAACAAATTGGCATTCTTAATCAATTAACAAAGTCAAATATACTACAGGTGGATTTCCTCATCTGTCCAACTATAATTGTGCTTCCTCCCCCTTGATAGTTTGCCTTTGCCATAACTGACTGCTAACTGTGGGAGAGCTAAAACATGAGAAATTATAGTTGATAAGTATAGGAAATGAGGTTAGCTGGTCCCGAAAAAGTATGTGGTTAACAGTTTAAAACTATATGTGCGAGTGTGATGGATACATATTGGTTTTCAAAAATTAGAACAAATACAGATGAACCCATTTAACTTATTCAAGGACTCAATATACCTCTTTAAAATTACATGTGTATGAAATGATTTTCAGCCTAGGCCACAAAGCACACGACACAACAGCACACTGAAAGGAAAATGGCCACTGGATTTCAGTGCAGTTGGTAAATATGGTGATTGTGCATGCACCAAAAAAAAATGAACAAAGATATGTTGTTGAAGCAAATTTTAGCCACAGAAGAAACATTCATTCATTCAACAAATATTTATAAACATCTAATATGTGCCAGGTAAATAAAAGTCTAATTGCTGTCCTCACATTGCTTAAAAACATGTTCTACTATTTCTGAACAATAAGAGGCAAAGCAGTCAACAAAAGTACATGTTCACTAGTGCCAAAATTTTTCAAAACATAGGCATCATCACAGAACCACAAAATACTGAAATGTGAAAGTAGAGTTACCCTGTAATTGTTCATTTCCATGAGTATAAGAAAACAGTGAAGAATACAGTAAATTAAGAAATCCAATGGATAGGGCATGGTATTTCAATTCTAATACCACATTCTCATTGTTCCAAAGCAAACAGATAAAAATGAAATCCTATTACACATACCTGATTTATGCCTTCTAATTTTCACAAATAAGGCACTTTCGGTGACACTATACAAGGATGAGGAAAACCATCAAACAACTTTGTTTCGTAATTTTTTTGTTTTGATTAACGATGCATTAGAACAGTTCAGTATAAAGCAATCAGTCCATTTCAGAATAGGAGGGTAGAGAGCACCAGGAAGGATGTCTTTGAGGAAAAGAAAGAACTGATAGAATACTTGATTTGTTTGGACTTACGGGGATGAATCAGGGATCTGTATAGAGAAACATTAAACAGAAAGAAAAAACTGGACAATTATCAACTCTGGGGAAAAAAAGTTATACAAGAAAGTATAATCCTAATGTACTACATCATAAATCTGTGAAAAACAATCTCAACCCAAGCTTAATGATGTCAGCACCTAATTCTGATTTAGCACCAAATAGTGTATAATTACATTCTTGAGACAAGAGAAAGGGAAAAAGGAATTCAGAGAGGAAGTAGGTAGGTCATGGTAGTGGTAGTGACAGGTTAGAGAACTAACCTAATCCTTCTATAGAAAAAATATCAAGAAATAGCAGTATAAGTCTGTGATTTAGACACATGCAGGTAAATACCAGAAAAAACAACTAGAGGTGAAAATGATTGCCTTGATGGAGCAAGAATTTAGAGCAAGAAGGGATGAGGCAGGAGAGTGGTGGGTTTCATTGTGAGGGTCCAGTGCAATTTGACTTTTTAAACGATTATTTGTATTGCTCTGAAAATAATTAAAACTAAAAGCAAACAATTTTTTAAAAATTCAAATAAGGAAAAAAGTATTATCCTTTAAGAAACCAAAAAAAAAAAAAAAAAGGTGGCCAGAATGTGAGAATACAATATTTTATCTAGAATAATCGGAGAGGTTACCAACACAACCAAACGTCCCTTCCTTATAAGAGGTAAGGAGTATATGGAGCTAAGAGTTTAAAATGAATAGGTGCTTGCTTAAAAGAAAATGGTTTTGTAAGTTTGTCCCTAGCATGTAGGGCAGCACTGAAAAACATGTTCAGAAGGCCAGTGAACATCCTCACTATCCTAAGCCCCCATAGCCAGCGGCTGCAGCAGTAAGTAGGCAGGAGCTGAGAATAGTTCTAAGGTAACACCACAGGTGAGAAGGTACAATTTTTCTTCAAAGTAGAAAGGAAGGACAAAATTTTAGTAAACAACAGTCCCTAATAGTTCATTGTAGTGAGAACCCACCAGTCTATACCTAGGTGTTCATATTTGTTTATGCCATGCTCCTCTTAATTATTGTATTTAGTCAAATTAGAAATTTATTTATAGTATGTTGTTATATACTTTTTACTAAAACGAGAATAAAAGAGTTCAGTCTCAGAGTTTCTTTTGGTACCAACGCCTAAGAAAGGTCGAAATGTTGAATCTACAATCAAATATAGGTGCCATAGCTCATCAGATGCCTGCTACACAAAGCTGCGTCCTTAGGAAAAATAACCGTAATCAGCTTCTACAGGACTTTTATTGTAACTTCAAAGCTGGACCTCAAATCTCTGATGAAGTACAAGTTTATGATGATTCACAAGTACAATCTGTCCACACTCACCTCCAGGCATCATATATACTATTTCCTCTTCTGAAACACTCTACTCTGTCCTCTTCACCTGGCTAATTCCAAATGCGTTATTCAGGTCTCAGCTTAGATTGCACTTTTTTCTCAGAAGGCAACTCTTCATTCCCAAGTATCAGTGAAACACCCCTTTTTAAGTGTTCCTGTAGAACCCTGGGCACAGCTGCATTGTAATTACCCGTTTGCTTGTTTTCACCCATGATTCTATGAGCTCCAAGAGAGCAGGGACCACCATGTCAGAAACATTCACCATTGTAATCTTGGCAATTAGCACAGTTACTGGCCACATAATATCCACTCAAAAGCCTGGGGAAAAATGCTGTAAGCATATCTACTTATGAATAGGATCCAGCTTATCACTGGTATTCAAATGCTGCTAGACATGTTAGACATATGCACATACGCTTAAAGAGCAATAAAATCCCAACAAGATGTTCTTGATACTAGGTAGCCTACTCCACTAATGGACTGAAAATGGAATTTTGGAAAAGTAAAGAGTTTATGAGTGAATGCTTGCTTATTGGAAAAGGTAAAAAAGATAAGCAGGAACACCAAATCAGGTTGTTCTGCAATATTGGATTATAAGTATTAATACAAAACCATTTTAGAAAAGTAGTATACACATTACCTCAGAATCTGTTTTCAATTGTGTGACATAAAATTTTCTCCTCCGATTTGCTTTTTTGTCTTGAATAACAATTTCACGCCAATTTCTGCTTACTCTCCAAACACTAAAACAAAAAGATCAGTCCTTATATTGCATGTATTCTACAAAATTAACATGTTTTGTGCATGGTAATTAATAAGAAAAATTTGTTTTAAAGATTTAGGAAAGTACATTTAAACCTAAATTTACATTTAAAATATGACTTGGCCAATATTGTTTTATATTTTGATTCACCGTATGAAACAATTCCCATTAAAATATTAAAAATAAGCAGGCATTATGTTGATAGGTGACTATCTTAGAAATGGTTAAGGGAAAAACAGTTTCATATAAAGCCAATATGTGTCCAAGGGAGACTGCTTAAGAGAATTTAACTTCAAATGTGGCACTGAGTTTAAAAATTTGGAACATGATATGCTGCAAATGATTATCATTTGTAGTGCAAGAAGTTTTATCAATTTCTCCTATTATTGTATTTTTAAAATCTCTGTCATTTCGATTACATAGAACAATTAATCCTTCACTGGAAGTATTAGGTGTCACATAATAAATATTATTATGGGCGGCACCAAAATTTTTCTATTTTTTTAAGCCAGCATTTATGAGAATGAAACAACTAAAGAAAAACACAACTTAGGTCCAGTGATTACTTATTTATAAGTAACATTGATTATATTAATTATTAAAGAAAAAGTGACTCTTCAACTACCCCATCTGTTAATGTGGTCTTTTTTATTACTCTAACTTAACAAATCACTCAAAGGGAATAAGAAAGTCAGGAGAAGTTTTGGGGAAAAAGTCACTTTTTGTGGAAGGTCCCAGGTAATGACTGAGTTGTCGACACTACTATTCTTCCACCTCCATAACTGTTTCAGTTGCCATTGCCTATCTCTAATCAATAAATGTGCCTTATAATCAAACAGAAGGAGAGGAACAGGCAGAATGTCACCCACTGATGGGGAAGAAATGACTTATATAATTGGGTGTTTGCCACAGCTCATTTCAACTGTCATTTCTCACCTTATCAAGAATAAGCACTGCTGACATTATACATACATTATGCAGTACAAATACTATAAATTTGGAGGGATCAGCAGGAAAGATAATTACTGAAATATGACTGAGTATCAATTGCTCACACAAGGGGGCACACAAAAGCGTCATCTAACTTTTTATTTTTAACTGGTCTGTATCCAAGTACTCCAGCATATAAAAATAACATTTCTATATCTTAGCCATTTTCTTAATTTTTAAACAAATAATTTATCTCCTTTGAACATTTTTAGAAAGCACATAGAGATGGTGCACTAATCTGTTTATTAATCCAGCATGGTGTACACCCAACACATTCCACATCAAGTCCACTCTGAAAGGCCTCAAAACTGAAGGGACTTTCGGCAGGTCACTTCACTTCTCTTGGGCTGTTTCCTCATCTGCAAAATATGCCATTGGACTAGATACCTCAGAATACTTTTAGCTATGAAATTCTACAGTTTTCTTCTATAGCCTACAATTAATTTATGGAGGTGAAGAAGTATGTTAACAACAGAAGTCGTGGCCATAAATATAGCAAGGACTTTACGAACCACTCTTGACATAACACCTGTCAAGAAAGAGATTCACTAACTCTCCTGCATGTTCTTCTCCAATCATCACCTTGCAGAAATCCGGTTCCACATGGTTTCCCTCCTTCCCAGTCATGGCATTCCTAAGGGTCTTGTTTTCTGATAGTCCTGCAACTCCTCAAAATCACCACTATGACCACAGTCTCATTTTAATCTTTGCAACCCAAGTTCCCACCTACAATACTCCTCAATGTCTGACTTAGTTTCTCTTTATGTATCAGCACACAATACTCTGAAATTTCTTTAAACATCAAATTCTTCAGTTTCTAATTTCTTGAAATTCCCCTAATTAATTAACTTCCATTTCTGTGCTACCAATGAAAGAATTCATATTTCCTTGGTCTCTCAAAAGACCAAACTCTTAAATGAAAATTAATCCTTGTCCTTGGATTCTAGAATTTAGATTAAATAACTCCATGGTATCCTCTGTAGGCCGCCATTTCTCAGTAACCATAATGCTTTACATTACTTATTACTGACCAAGTGTCATAATTTCAATATGAGTTGCAATCTGACAATAGAATGTGAACAATTAAATACATTGTTAAGCGACTTCCATGGAACACGGCTTACCATCATGAAAATTTAAAGTTCAATTTTTAGGAACTCTCTTTCCAAGTGATCATAATGATGATATGAGTTTTAACTATTCAAAAAAAGACTATATTGTTGCTTCTAAATCAGATTTTTAAATAGAAGGAACTATATCAGCAAGCTCTAGTTCACCTAAGCTGCCTTTGAAAACCGTAGGACAACCAAGGATTGAAAAAACAAAACAACTCATAGAAAAACTTCCTACTTCCTAGAAAAACTTTCCAACTTAAAAAAAATGATAAAAGGAAGTTTTACTTCATAAGCACATTTTATTTCTTACCTGCATAGGCTTTCTGCAGTCAAGGACTCTAAAACCATAGCAAGAATATGCTTTAAGTGTCTGTATTTTAATTCTGTTAAGATATCCAGTTTTTCTATACCCATTTTCTTGCCGATCAGTCCTGCAAGCACACACTGCAATACAGCTATTTTCTCCCCATCCCTTTCATCTAGGAATTCATGTGCATCGTTTTGCTGGAATCTTTTCCTTTTGCTGTTCATGATGAGCTCATGTACTAATTGCAGAGCTGGGGTATTTGATAAATTCTTAAAGCTTAAAATCAAGTCCCCACTCTTACTATCGCAGCTCAGCTGACTCTCTGAGATGTATGAAGCAGCTGCTGATTTGGTTTCAGAGTTAGAGTGGTTGATCTGCTTTTCTTCTTCTGTCTCTGATTGTGAGCCTTGTTCCTGAAGGGTGGACAGCCTTCTCGACCTTCCAAGACGCCTTGACCTTCTTATGGTGTCCCCTACTTTGAGAATTCCCTTATGTTTCTGAAGCAGTTCTTGAAAAGAACCCTCCTGGTCAGAGAGGGAATCTTCTGATTTATCCAAGCTAAGTGAATTAAAACCACTGTCTTCAGGTGTTGAAGCATTGCCTCTCACTTCAGTTGAAGGAGAAAGTGTTTTACTTGCATTAAATTTAATGTTTGCAACAAGACTACTTATTGGAGTCACAAATATGTCTTCATCTGTTCCACAAGTTGTTCCACTAACAGAGCCCAGAAGTTCAGGATATGTATTCTCATCATTAACACTTAAACTGCTATCACTGAAGTCATGTGTCATAGAGTCTTTAAAACTATTGCCCTGAATTGGAGATATACATTCAACTTCAAATAGGCTACAGTCACCTTTGGAATCATCTATTGTGGAAGTCTTCTGTTGTGAAAAATTAAGTCTCAATTTTTGACTGCTGGAAGTAGCTTCTTCTGTTTTTAAAGTGCTGGTAACTAAAGGACTAAAATTATTTTGCCTTGGGAACCCTGAAGCACTGCTTGGAATAGTTTTTTCTACATTGAGAACTTGGCTTACACTACTTTCTAGAGAACTATTTTGTGATTCAGATTCCCCCTGTAGAAGAGCAAAAGATAGATTCAACTTCCTGCGCGGTAAAAATTTTTTTCCACTGACTTTAGGAGTTTCACAAAGTTCTGGGGTTTTCTCCTTCTCCTTCCAAGGGAAGATAAATCTCTTTTTTTGAGTGGGAGACTCTAAAGGATGTGTTAAGCCCAGACTTGAAGTTTCAGGGTGTTCATGGATTAATGTTGAGCCTCCTTCTTTCTTTCCAAAAAATTCTTTATCTGCATTATCAAATCTGCAAGATTTTAATAACTCATTATAGCCACTATCTTGAAGTGAAGATGTGGGACAAAAGTCTCTGAAGCTGGAGTACTTCAAATTCACAGTGGGAGAGTCCACCTCATTTCCTGCTCCAGTGCTAGCTTGAATTGAGTGCCTTTCCATCTTCAAAATCTGTTTCTACAAAGTGAAAACAAGTTTTAGTCTTCCTTTGGAAGGAGTAAGCAGGCAGGCTACACCAAAATACATTATTTGTAATAGGTCTACAGATAATAGAAAATTTTACTCCACAATATACTGATGCGTATACTACTTAAAACAATGTCATGGCATCATAAAAACTAAAAGATCAAAGAAGAAACTACTCTACAGGACTAACAGCCCACACGAACTATGTCCTCATCTATCCTGAGACCAGGAGAACTAGATGGTGCCCCACTATCACTACCAACCATTCTGACCAGGGACACAATAGATGGTCCTAGAATGGGAGGAAAATGTAGAACAAAATTCAAATTCTTTTAAAAGGCCAGACTTACTGGACCAGTAGAGACTAGAGGAACCCCCGAGACTGTCACCCTGGGATACCCTTTAAATTTGGATCTGAAACCAATCCCAAAGGTCACCTTTCAGCTAAATAACAGATTGGTTCATAAAATAAACAGTATTACCAGTGAATACTGAGCTCTTTGAAAGAATCATCTATATGAGACCCAACCAACAGTCAACAAGTACCCTAAAGGAAAGATTAGAAGGTAAGGGGGAGGGGCAGGGAAATTAGATTAATGGAATGGAACAACTAGAGTGGAAATAAGGAGAATGTTGACACATTGTCAAAAATGTAATCAATGTCACTTAACAATATGTATAGAAATTGCTAAATGGGAACCTAATGTGATGTGTAAATGTTCACCAAAAACACAGTAATTTTTTCAAAAGCTACATGCCACTTTTTAAACTGTGTCGAATAAAAAGTGCTGCCACTCTAACTGCAATTAGGATGAGCAATTCCAAGATAATTCTGCTCATACTTGTAGCATAGGCCTGAATTCTGAAATTCATACCTTTACAAAGGCTCTTTGACTCATTGATAAATTACTAACATATTCTTGAGTCATCCAAAATGAACCCTTGCACCATTGATACAGGGTCATTTCAAACTAGGCATGTTATAACCATTCATGTCTCATTAATTATTTTGAGACACAAGGTCCGGTTGCAGCCTTGAGTTCACAGATAATAGGCAACTACCTGTGGGCAACACACCCTTTATGATATTATTGAAATTTCAAATAAAGAATTCAAAAATTACTTAAAGAAGAAATGTTACTCAGTAATAATGTGAGAGTAAGGAATGATGCTAAGGAAATACTTTATTCCTTCTTTTTAATAATTCTCGTTAAATCTTAAAGGAAGCTAAGATGAGAAACTTGTTATATTTTCTGATATTTCTCCAGATTATTCAGAGTACACCAAAAAAGTTGTTATTCTTTCAAAGTTTTCTCCAGGCCAAACACTTCATGATTTTTTTATACTCAAAGATCCTGGGAAAATATACTTTAGTTGACAGTTCTGGGAAAATAATTTATTTATCCCTAAGTTACATCAATTAAGTACATGAGCAAATCTCTCTCTTTTTTTAAAACAAATTGCTACTGTAATTGTAAAACAAAATTAATTCTTTATGGCATGATCATTAGAAGATCATTTTTACTGGGCAACGTATCTAAGTCAGTGTTTTTCAATCCTTTAAACCTATACATCTTTTTAATAAATCCCACACATGCCCCCTTCTTATCTACACCTAGACTTTGAGAATCACTGCTATCTTATGCACATCCTTAAGTGCCAAGATTATTCAACTTTGCTTTCTATAATTTGTATTATAAAATTATAAATGCATATATAAAATTTTAAAACAATGTTTGTTTTCAGAATATTAAATTAAATGTGTGTTCAAATTACACCTCTACCTGTGAATTGCTTTCTCCATCTGTGAGACTCATTCTATCAAATAACAGTTTTCACTCAAGTAATTTGGGAAAACTAGGGTAAACAGCCCTTTTAAAAAGTTTTTAAAGATTTAACTATTCTGCTGCTTGACCACTAGGTGTCTAACCTTACTAGAATTTGGGAAACTGAAGAGGCAAATCATTATCTACAAAGCTGTAGGGGTGTAGATACTGCCTACCTGGAAAACCATAGGTCACCAGAGCCTAGGCTTGTTACAAACATAGAAAAACTTTCTAATTTCTTCTGTTCGTCTACACATTTGAAGGTAGCTTCAACGTGCTTTTGTCATCACTTTCTTTTTTCTACTACCCCTTCAATCTTCCTCAAAATGTTATTTTAAAATTACTCATGCTCTGGAATGCATGCTGACTTAATTTTGCTGATTCAGCGTTCACTGATGGATCAAACATGCTATTCATTTTTTTTTTAAACCAAGCCCCTGATAAAGGATTCAGAACACTTATCTCTACAGTGCTCTTAAAAAAAAAAAAAGTACTTATTAGAGATTGAAAGACTTATTATTTAACTGTATTAAAACCAAATTTCCTTAATTGGTTAAAGTGGAAAATCTTACCATCAGTAAATGTTGAGCTCTTAGATGTCAAAGTTAGGTAGGCGTCCAAACAAGAAAATCTCTCATCCTTCTTTTAAAATTCATGCCAAAGTAATAACCACTTAAAGAGAAAAACTTTCGTTTGAACGATTAATTGAAACGTGCAGCAGCGGCACGTGGAGTGCTAAAATGTGAAGGGTACATAAAGTACATGCATGCTTCACAGATTATTTCTAACACTTGAAAAGGCCTAAATCATTGTGAATTTCCTTCAGCCTTCAGACAACAGTAATTTTAATATCCTTGTTTCCTCCGGCTAGTCCTGAAAATGAATAAGCTTCCCAAACTTGGATTTCTGACCATACAGTATGAGCTGCAGCGCTGTCATTTACTGTCCCGAGGTGTTATCTGTGGGGTGAGGCGGCTAACGGTCTCACCGGGGCGTCAATTGCTCGTCCCCTTCCGGACCTTCCCCAGACCAGGTTGGAGCGGGGCTCAGCCGCGGAGAGGCAAAGGATGGGACAGAATCACCTGAAACAGAGGGAGATAAGAAGTGAACGGCTTCAGGGCGACTCTCTAGCCCCCAGCACCTGAAAAACAAAGTGGGGCGCGGAGCCGGGGGACGCCCAGAGGCACACTAGGGGGCACCCATCTGGGGTCCCCCGCTCCTCCCCACCTGGAGATTGGCAGCGCCCAGTGAGGCGCTGAGGCGGAGGGGAGGGAGAGAGCCGCAGCAGCTGCTGGCTGTGCTAGGGAGGAGCCAAGGACTCGCCCCTAGGAATGCGGGCTGTGGCAACCCACACGCCAGGTTCGCGTGGAGCCGCCGCGTCTCCCTCCTACGGTTTGAACTGCCCGCCCTGAGCAACCGCTACGCGCCGCCCCGCCCGCGCCGCCCCTTCTTCCTGCTCCGCGGCGCCCCTGCCGTCCGCCCCGCGACCCGCAGACTCCAGCCCTCGCCTTTGCGAGAGGGGGTTTCTTTCTCTCTCTCTCTCTCCGCCTCAGCACATACGCCTACAACCTAAGCACAGCTCAAAACCAAACCTAAACTGTTGCCGTCCAGTCGGGGGCTTCCTAATTTGAAAGGCTCTTCCTCCTTCCGCTTCGCCTAAACCGCAAACTTTGGGATGTCTGTTTAGAAAGGCAAGTGTGTCCTACAGTGGGATATCATTAAAAATAATTTAGAAGAATATTCATTTGAAAATGTTTCCTGAGATACTAAGTGTAAAAATATGGTTACAAAACCAAATAACTCCTTTTAAATTAAAATTATGGCTATACACAGGATAATGTTTGAAAGGTTTGAATAACGCAGTTACAGCATCTAATTAAATCTTAAAGGAAGCTAAGATGAGAAATTTGTTATATTTTCTGATATTTCTCCAGATTATTCAGAGTACATACACACACAAAAAAATGTCATTCTTTCCACGTTTTCTCCAGGCCAAACACTTCATGGTTTTTTTTCTATTCAAAGATCCTGGGAAAATATACTTTAGTTGACAGTGCTGGGAAAATTATTTATCCCTAAATATCGGGGCAGGATTATCTTTGTTCTTCAGTCTTGTCTTTTTATCTATATTTTCTCATCTTTCTACAATGAACATATATTGATTTTGTATTAAGGGAAAAGTTACTAATAAAAATGAAGTGAAATGTGTTCACTGTTTACAAATATAAAATTTGGGGCATGTCAAACACCCAAATACCCTCATGCCAAATAGTTGAAAAAATATTTTTTAAAAAAACACCTAATTTTCATTCAAGTATTTATTGGGCTGGTATCTCAGTGGTTAAAAGCTCGGCTGCTTGAATCCACCAGCCTCTCCCTGGAAACCCTATGGGGCTGTTCTACTCTGTCCGGGAGGGTCGCCATGCGTTGGAATCCACTCCATCGCAAGAGGTTTGGTTTTTTGGTTTGGTTATTACATGCCAGGCACTACTCTAAGAACCAGAGATCTATCAGTAATTAACACAGGTAAGTGACTTTGGTTGAAGTGTTGTCTAGTCATATTTAAATTTGGACTCTGGTGTTCTGTATTATGGAGTCCCTGGGTTAAGAGCTCCCTGCTAACCAAAAGGCTGGAGGTTTGAGTCCATCCAGAGGCACCTGGAAAGAAGGGCCTGGCAATCTACTTCTGGAAAATCAGCCATTGAAAACCTGTGGAGTACAGCTCTACTCTGATACACATGGGGTTGCCATTGGTCAGAGTCGACTAGAAGGCAACTGGTTTTTAATGTGTCAAGTACTGGTTAAAAAAAACAAACCCATTGCCTTTGAGTGGATTCTGGGTTAGGTACTGTGAACACAAAGATGAGGAAGGCACATTTACTGCTCTAAAGAGGCTCATTGGTAGTAGTGCTATAATAGAGGTATAGCAGTGGCATAAAGGAAGGAGGGACCAACTATCCCTACTTGGGAAGAGAGGGCAGAGCTAACTTCAGGTAGACAATAGGGAATTCCAAACTTAAAAAAAATATGTGCAAGAGCAGGACACTTAAACACATTAGGAAGACTGTAAATAATTTGTTATAGCTAGAAAGTAAGGCTTGTTTTAAGAAGCGGCAAGAACAATTTTTGAGAAGGGGAAGAGGCCAAGTCATGGAGGGTTTTAGATGTATGCTAAAAGTCTAAATCTTATCCTCTGGGCAATTCAGAGCATTTTGAGCATTTCTAAATGGCATCAGAATGGAGGACAGAATGACGAAAGATTAGGGTGGCTGCAAGGAAACCAGTTAGAAGGCTACTATGTTAACTCTGAAAGATAGTGGTGGTGGAGAAAAACCAGGATTGACATATTCAGTAGACAAAATTAACTACATGGGGCAGAAGATGAGAGGGTGAAGACTACCAGTCTGAGAGAAAATAAGATAAATCCAGTGTGGGGTTGGTAAATTTGAGATACCTGTGGGACTTAAGGTAAGTAGTTGAAGGCATGCAGTTGGTGAATTACACATTCTTCAAGACTTAGCATCTCTCTGAAGCCCCCTCCCCTCCGTACGTATTCCCAGGTAGTCAGTGCCCTCCCTAGCTCTTCAAACCTCTATTACAGCCTACAGCCATTCCCCATCTGACCTCAGCATTTGCACCCCTCCTTGGCTGTGTTTTTCTCCATGTAATTTATCACCTTTTAAATTACCGTATTATTTACTTATTTGTTTTAATGTCTGCTTCCCACCTTCATCCTTGCCAATGTAAGCAGAGCAGGGAATTTAGCCTGTGATTAAATAAAATCCACACAAACACACACGCTATTTAAACATTGTCGTTTTCATCTTTCTACAGTTAATTTATTTTTCTATAGATATTTTATTACTGTTAAGGAGTGAAAGAAACATATAACTCCCTTCTATCTTTCAAGGAAGAATCATTTTCATTCCCCTCCTCCTCCAAAAAAAAAAAAAAAAAAAAGGAAAAAGACTACATGTAGCTTGCCCTGAGTTTTACTTATATAATCCAGATTTAAACCACTGAGCTACATTTTCACATTCTTTATGCATCACATTATTTGCTTGTTTGCTTCCTTTCCTTGGGTTGAGTATTATCTCATCATTGACCTCAGAATTCTAAAACCCACTTGCTTTCCAAAAGATCTAGTGCCTCTTTTAGGGTTCATCCAGTAAAACATAATGGAAGACTTTTGCAATCACCATGATATTCGAGCTATGCAGCTATATACTTAAGTGAAGATCAATGAAAAACCTGATTTACAAATTCAACACAATCCCAGTTAAAATCCCAGAAAATTATTTTGTGGGTATACACAAACTGACTCTAAAGTTTATATGGAAAGGCAAGAGATCCAGAATAGCCAACACAATTATGAAGGAAAAAAAAAAAAAAAGAGGGAGGACTGACAATACCCTACTGACACTACCCCACTTCAAGATTTACCATATTTGTGAAAGAATAGACAAATAGATCAATGGAACAGAATAGAGAGCCAGGAATAGACCCACACAAATATAGTCAACTGATCTTTGATAAACACACATCTGGTAATGGATTTGTAATTAAAATATACAAAGCCCTCTTTAAAAACTTCCCCATGGTTTGGGATGCTGTGGGACTCGTTGACAAGGTTTTTAACTTCTCTGAGCCTAGCTCTAGTTCTTTATCTATAAAATAGAAATAAATAATGATGATTTTCATGTTTATGTGTATGTGAGAATTTGAGACTACAGTTTTATTATTGTACTTTAAGTGAAAGTTTACAATTCTAGTCTCTCATACAAAAATGTATATGTACGTTGTTATGTGACCCTAATCGTTCTCCCTATACTGTGACAGCACACTCCTCCTTTCCACCTGATTTCCCACATCCATTCAACCAGCTTCTGACCCTCTCCGCCTTCTCATCTCACCTCCAGACAGAAGATGCCCACTTAGTCTCATGTATCTACTTGAGCTAAGAAGCGCAGTCTTCACGAGTATCCTTTTATGTCCCATAGTCCAGTCTAATCTTTGTCTGAAGAGTTGGCCTCGGGAATTGTTTTAGTTCTAGGTTGACAGTGAGTCCAGGGGCCGTGCTTTCTGGGGTTCCTCCAGAGAGACTACATATAAATTTGAATCACAGTAGAGTTCCTGGGAGGTGCAACCTTTCAGTGCTCGGCTGCTAAATGAAAGGTTGGAGGTTTGAGTCCATCCAAAGGCACCTATGAAGAAAGATGTGGCGATCTACTTCTGAGAGTCACCGTGAGTCAGAATCGCCTTGATGATCTAGCAGAGGAGAAAAAGGGTGGAAAAGCCGAAACAAAACAGTGCAAAGGAGAGGAGGCAGCTACCCCACTGCCCTAAAACACAAATTAAACATGCAAGATTTGAAAAATATAATCTGGAAAGTGTTTTTCTACTTGAAGTGGTGGAGTGCCAATTCCTTTTATGTTCGTCCGAGTAATGGCTAGCTAGCCTAGGATTCCACGGATCTTGTCATCTCGGTTTCTCTTCTAACCCTCTAAAAAACCCTTGCCGTGGAGTGTAGGGCAGAGCAGAACTGGCCCCTAGGGTTTCCAAGTAACAGCTGGGTGGATTCTAACGGCTGATCTTTCCTTAGCAGCCAAGCTCTTAACTACTGCGGCTGCCAGGGATATCTCCTGAAAAAGTTATCATTTTCAAATGACTTCATCAGTCAGAAAAACAAACTTTCGATTTGCAAACGAAACTAGCTGAGGGTGGGGTAGGGGGCGAAGGGGTAGGGCAGAACAGACACTTAACTCCGCAGAGTCTAATGTACAAAAATCCTGGCTTTACTACCTAATCCCAGTCCTGGTTGCTCAGCCACGCCCTGGACGGAAAGGGCGTATACACCACCTCTCGCGTCACGGCCAAGCGCCGGAAGTTGACAACGACTCAGCAAGGAACTGGTGGCTGTTTTGCAGTGCGGAGTTGGCTCTTCTTACTTGGTAGGTAGGCAAATGAAGAATTAGAGTTTGGGAGTGGATATTTAGGTCAAAACCGGGAACATACTGGCGACTAAAAAGGTGCGGGTGTCGAGATAGGGTTGAGAGAGGCTGGGGTCAGTCCTTTGCTTAGCTGTTTGGGGGAGCTCTGGTGGCGCAGTGGTTAAGAGCTCGGCTGCTAACCAAAGGTCGGCAGTTCAAATCCACCAGCCGCTCCTTGGAATCCCTATGGAGCAGTTCTTCTCTGTCCTGTGGGGTCGCTATGAGTTGGAATTGACTCCACGGCTGTTGGGGAGTTACTTCATTTTCCTTCCTTTGTCTTTGGTCAGCATGTTCCCCTGTTGAAGTATATAATTTTTTGGCCGTATATTACTAAGCTTTGGAAAAACAGAACTTCTATTTGAGTTAAATGAGAACGCGAGCTTTGAAGGCAGACCTGAATTCCTCTGCTTCTTACTAGCTAAGTAACCCTTGGCAAACTTCTCTAAGCCTTGGTTTCTTTATCTGTAAAATAGGAGTGATATCCCCTAGGACTCTTGTGAATAATATAATGAAATGATATGCATAAGGTATTTATTATTATATCCCATTTGGAGTAATGCTCAATACATTTTTTTCGTCCTTTAGACCTACCTTTAGTGTTGGAAAAAAAGTACAGATGAAGGATTGGGACCATTTTAGATTTTCTTGAGAAAAATGGGGCCTGGATGGATTTGTGAGACGCCTATTTGAGATATTCAGTATATGAGTCTGTGATTTCAGGAGCTAACAATGGACATCCAGAAGGACGTGCAACCCCCAAAACAGCAGCCAATGATATATATCTGCGGAGGTAAGAGTAGCACTTACATAAAATGAGAGTATTTTAACTCTTTTGAAAGTGATTATCGTTTGCATAAATGAGTCACTGATCTTTAAGGTTATATAGTAAAACACTATTGCAGCTATACAAAAATCTCATTAAGATTTCATTTTCTCTACTGGAAAAAAGTGTATTGCCCACAAGTCTTTTCTGTCCCCCTTCATATATTTGGTAATATTAAAATACCCTTGAGATTTAGTATATTTTCGTGCTTTGGGTAAAAAATATAATTAAGATAACGTGCTTGTCTGTAGTGTTTTCTTTTTTTGACATTGAATAAATATGTTTTCTTTTCCAGAATGTCACACAGAAAATGAAATAAAATCCAGGGATCCAATCAGATGCAGAGAATGTGGATACAGAATAATGTACAAGAAAAGGACTAAAAGATGTATCCTTTTAACTATGCTTTCTAAGTATGAAGTAGGAGGAAATGAAGACTAATGCTTGGGTTGATAATCAAAGACTACTTTCTGGTAAATATGGTAGTAACTTTTAGAAGAACACTTAAAAAAAAAAAAAAACATAATTAGTATTTCCATGGACCAATATCCCAGTGTATAGGCTGTAAGTAGTCAAGTACTAGTTGATTTTGGTTCTCGTAAGTTTATTTTTCAGGGGTTCTGTATTACATTCTTGATCTTGAAATTATGGACAAAACCAGATTATACAAGGAGAAATAACAAGTATTGTTTATACTACCTAATGGAAGAAGTACAGCCTACAAATTAGCCCAAAGACTGAGGCTAAATTGTTATGTGGTAACTAATAATTTTTTAGAAATCAACAAGTTATCACATTTAGCAATGCTTCAGTGTTTTTTGATGCATCAGCCTTTTGTATCATGGAAGAAGGACTAATTAAAATTGAAATTTTTTTTAGTTTATCGTGAATTTTCATAGTAAATAGTTAATTCTATTCTTTTGTGCATTTCAAATTAAATATAACAAACTATTACAATGAGAACGTGACTTGGAAGTTTCATATAATTTTTAAATACTTTTTTTGTCCTTAACTCAGTTAAATAGTGGTGGTTTTTGATGCTCGATGAAACGTGAATTCAGAGGAATATCTTCACTTATGTTTGGATTCACCATTAATGTTTCACGTTGTTGTATAGCTTTTGGAATAGCATACTTTATGAATCCCACTATATACATATGATTTCATTTTACTTAGTTTGTAAAACCATACTGTATTTCGGTGTTTGTTAATACCTTGTGCAAATAAATTATTTTTCGTTCAATTGTATGACATAAAATTTAATTTTATTGTACATTAAATCTGACACATAGTGAAGGTTAAAACTGCTTCCACAGACTTTTAATCAAAACCTAGAATTATCTAGAACCTTGTTAAAAACGCAGGTTTCTGGAGTGGATTCGACCTGCTGACCTTTTCGTTAGCAGCCAAGCTCTTAACCACTGCGCCACCAGGGTTCCTCTTTTGACTGGTGCTCTATAAATGTAAAAATCAGAAATCAGAAATTTGAGCTTAAAATTAGCACATAACTTTCTCCTAATAAATTGCTTACCCATGACTGTGGACCCACTGATTAGAAAAACCACTGAATGAGCGTGGTTCAGATTTAGTCTTACTACTTACTAACTCATTATCTGGGCAGTTCTCATTATTTTTTCTAATTTCTGTTTCATTGTCAAAGCAGAGGAAGTATGATGGTCAATATGTGGAGTTAACAGTCCTTTGAGACAACTTCAGAGATTGAAATTATGAAAAATTCAAATATAGCAGATTAAATCAGAAATGAACAGCCCTAAGGAAGAATAAAATAGAGATGGCTGAGGAGATAACAAGTTACCTCCTTGTCACATACATACATACACGCACATGCCTGCCCTTCGTAGAATAAGTTTTACGTTGAAAATTAGTCAAAGAGGAGTGGTTTTGAGCAGAGGGCTGAAGGATCCACCCAGCCACAGGAAAACAAGGGGAAGGAGCATTCCTGAAATAGAGGAAACAATGTAAGGGCTCTAGGGTAGAACATGAGCTTGTCTTGTTACCACTTCAGGATGAAGCCCATGTGACTGGAACCTCATGAAGGGAGAGTTGGAGGAGATGAGGTTGCAGAGGTAGGCAGGGGTCCGCTCACTTAAGGCCTCATGGTAGGAAGCCACTGGGGGGAGTAAGCAGGAGAATTGGTTTAAGATTTAAAAATCACTCGGTTGATAGGTGAGAATGGACTGTGTAGGGACAGAAGTGGCAGCAGGGAAACCAGTTAGGATTACTTCTGATCCTTTGTATGTGAGCCATTTTCTCTCTGGAAACCTTGAGAATTTTGTCGGTGTTCTAAATTTTTACAGTATGTGCCTTGGTGTGCATCTGTTTTCTTCCATTGCTTTGGTCACTTGGTGGCACTTGCAGTGTGGAAACTCGAAGGCCTTCAATTCTGGGAAATTTTCTTGAAATAATTTCCTACTCTCAGTTTTCTCTTTTTAGAATTTTTTTTTTTTTTTTAGTAGATTAAATGTTAGACTTCTTTGACCTTTTTTTTTTTATTCGTCTTTTCTTGTTTTCCATCTTTTTCCCTGTACTCTGTGAGAGATGTCTTCAGCTTTATCTTCTAATCCTTCTATTGGGCTTTTTGTTTCTGGTATAGTACTTTTAATTTCCATGAGCTTAGTTATTTTTCTTTGTTCCCTCTTTTATATACACACACAGAAACATTTCTGTTCTTGTTTCTTGGGTGCAGTATCTTTTATTTCTATGAAGACAATAGTGATAATTTTCATCTGCCTACGTAATCTGTTTTCTTCGAATTGCTTTTTATCCTGCTTGTTTATTCAGCGTAAGTATATACATAATTATAACCAAAATAAAACATTAAGCATTAGTGAAAAAAGAATTGCAGTGCATGTGGAATTACAACCATTCCCCGAGATACTTAAAAGTGTTTCTTCCTATGCTGGAAGTAAAATCGTGACATTTCAGTAGGCTGAGTGTTTTCAATTTAGGACATAGTTTTAAAGAAAGTTCGCTGGCCGGAATGAGGTGTGAAGTGACTTTGAAGGGCTGGTGAGCGTGATGCTGTTCCCCATCATGAAGAATTTATTAAGGTAACCTGAGGATTATTCTAGAGTTTGAATCCATTCTCTGACACTGACAATGGAAATGACAATATAAATATATTTTGAGCATTAGAGTTTTTACTATCACCAGCACCTGCTGATAGACTATTATGTCTTTGATATAAATACAAAAGGGAGAAGTCTATTTATTGAGCCCCTACTATGTGCCAGGCACTAGGTTCTTTGCATTCATCATCTGTTTTAACTAGTGTGAAATTATAAAACTGGAGTACACTTCCTCACAAATGATCTCTACTGTTTTATTCATCTGAATTGCCTTATGTCTCATTCACCTTTATATCCCAGCACCTAGTACAGTGCCTGACTCATAATCAGCAATCAGAAAATGTTGACTGCGTGAAAAGGAAGAGGAAAATAGAAGAGTATGAAAGTTATTTTGTTTAAAGGGAGGGGGGAACGTGCATCTAGGTTGCAATGTAGACTATGAAATGTTAATTATGTTTCTATAGCTAAGTAGGAGTGAATATCAATTTACCTGTCAGATACTACAACAGTCAGGATAACAAAACAGTAACAGCGTCTTAACTCAATCTGAAATGTATCAAAGGGGAGGGAGGGGAGCTCTCACACTTCCACTCTTGTTAACATGCTGAAGAGTCAGTTCCATCTCAGTGACTCTTTATGATAGAGTAGAACTGCCCCACAGGGTTTCCTAGGCCGTAATCTTTATGGAAGCAGATCACCAGGTCTTTTCTCCCTCTGAGTGGCTGGTGGGTTCCAACCACAGACCTTTCAGTTAGCAGTCCAGCACTTAACCACTGCGCCACCAGGACTCCGTACTCTTCTTACTTCCCCTCAAATGGTCCTCTGACCCAGCGAAGATGAAGGAAGTGAAGCTGGGACTTGTAAGGCCAATCAGCGGGACGGCAGCACGGGGGCTAGCCAATCACTCCGCAGAGGGGCCTAGTACCCGCCCCCTGGCTGTTCAGCGGGTCATCTTGGGGTCCCGGGGCGGGGCGACCCGTGTTTCCCTCAGCCCCTGCAACTCCTTTAGTAAAGTGCGTAGCGGCTGTGTCCACCTCACCGCGCGGGGTCTGAAAACCAGGTGAATGCTTGTGTATGCTTGCTAAACAGGAGTGAATTACATCTCCCCATCGCAGTCCCTCCTTCCCGGAGTGGGGGTGTGGGGAGGGCCGGCGGATAGAAAGGGGGGAGAGGAGCGCGTCTTGGGATGGACATTCCTGGTCTGGGGAAACACACTAGGGTTCTTCCAGGCCGCCGGGATCGGAGGCGGATGTTGGGACGGGGGTCGCTGGGGCGGGGTCGCCACACTGGGATTCCCAGGAACTGCTGGCGGCGGTAAATCCTGGTTTGTAGAGCCAGGGGGTGGCAAGCGATTTCAGAAGAAGGGCTTTAAGGTGCCTCGTGACCGTTGCGGGTTGTCTGTAGAGCTTCGGCATCGGGGCCAGGCCCTGAACCCGCCGCTGTCAAGGGCTGTGCTGTACATAGAAACCGTTGCTACGGCTAAAGGATGCTATTTCCGTTCGGTCTCCGGCTGCAGGGGGCGCTCGGCCCTCTGGATGCTGGAAAGAACGTGCCTTGGTGGGAGATGCCCAGGTTTCTGTGAAACTAGTGAATTCATAGCAGTTTGCACTAGAGGTATTATTGATAAACTGATTAGGAAATGTGGGAAATGGATGTGGGTCAGGATGATGGAGTAGAAATTAAATCCAGCTACATACATAATATGGAAGATTTACCTAATCAGAGAGAAAAACTGCAAATAGATGTGAAAGGATTTTAAAGAGGGCATATAAATTGTATAATTTGCTGTTTGGAACCTGAGAATTAACATTTGTAATCTTGAGAATGTATGTCCCACCAAAGAAAAAAAAAAGAAAAAAAAAAGGGACGGGTGAGGTGGGAATTTTCGAACAATTCTCAGAGAAATGTTAAAACAGTTTTCAGAATGAAATTCATTAGATTATGTCTTAAGAGGTGGCTCTAGCCTGTCAGATTTTTTTTATTGTAACTACGTTTTATTTAAATCACAAAATAGCAAGGTTGCAAGATACCTTAAATTCTATGTAATCCATTTTAATCCCACTAGATGCTTAAGTCTCTCCCATCAAAGATCCTCCAGCCTCTTTGGACAAATTCCCCAAAGGCAACCCATTCCATTCTGGGCAGCACCAATAATTAAAAAGTTCATCTTGCGTTCCTGAAACTTCCATCCTTAATGCTATCCTTGTGATAAGAGACATTCATCATGGTGGGCCCTGCAGGTGTGGTGTCGTGTGAAAGCCACAATCTAATTTCTCAGCTGGGTTTCATCCTAAAGTTGAACTGTCATCTATATTCTATACCCAAGTCAAAGCCAGCAGATATATGGAGGAGAAGCTGACAGAGCATCCTATTTTTCTGCAGAGGTCTGATACTTGAACAGACTCTGAGAGGGCAGTCTTGCTGAAGGAAAACCTCCTAGCGAAGTAGACTGTCATGGTTTGAGTTATGTACCCCAAAAAATGTGTGTATCAGTTTGGCTAGGCCATGATTCCTGGTACTGTGTGATTTTCCTGTATGTTGTAAATCCTGCCTCTATGATGTTAATGAGGGAGGATGGGTGGCAGTTGTGTTAGTAAGGCAAGACTGGATCTACAAGACTGATTGTATCCTGAGGCAATCTCTTGAGATATAAAAGACAGAAGTGAGCAGAGAGACAGGGGGACCTCATACCATCAAGAAAGCAGTGCCAGAAGCAGAGCGCGTCCTTTGGACTGGGGTCCCTGCGCCGAGAAGCTCCTAGTCCGGGGGAACACTGATGAGAAGGCGGACAGAGAGAGAAAGACTTCCCCTGGAGCTGATGCCCTGAATTTGGACTTTCAGCCTACTTTGACTGTGAGGAAATAAACTTCTCTTCATTGAAACCATCCATTTGTGGTATTTCTGTTATGGCGGCACTAGATAACTAAGACATAGACCCACTGCTACTCTTTCTTCTTTGTTTTTAAAACCACAATCCAATATGGCTTAGAAACCTGAAAAACCAAACCTGTTTCTGTCGAGTTGATTCCAACTCACAGCGACTCTATAGGACAGAGTAGAACTACCTCAGAGGATTTCCAAAGAGCTGCTGGTGGATTTGAACTGCCAACCTTTTGGTTAGCAGCCAAACTCTTAACCACTATGCAACCAGGGTTTCCATATGGTTTAGTGAGTGGTTTATAAAAAACTTTGACAGTGACCCAGAGTAAGAAATATATTTTAATGTGCATCCACAGGCATTTATACACACATGTACATATAACTTCTGTTTACATAGGTAAGAACACTTTTTACAAAACAGTATTTACTTTAATGTTACGTGCCAGGCAATGTGATATTTTTTTATTCTATTCTATCTAACGTCAGTTTGTCATACTGTAGTTGCTTGCGTGTTGCTGTGATACTGGAAGCTTTGCCACCAGTATTTCAGTATTTCAAATACCAGCAGGGTCACCCTTGGTGGACAGTTTTCAGCAGAGCTTCCAGACTAAGACAGGCTAGAAAGAAGGACCTGGCAGTCTACTTGTGAAAACATTGGCCAGTGAAAACCTTATGAACAGCAGCAGAACATTGTCTGATATAGTGCTGAAAGATGAGCCCCTCAGGTTGAAAGGCACTCAAAATGCGACTAGGGAAGAGCTGCCTCCTCAAAGTAGATTTAAAAAACGAAAACAAAAAACCCTTGCTGTCAAGCTGATTCCAACTCATGGCAACCTTATAGGACAGAGTAGAACTGCCCCATAGGGTTTCTAAGGAGCAGCTGGTGGATTTGAACTGCCGACCTCTTGGTTAGCAGCCAAATGCTTAACCACTGTGCCACCAGGGCACCCTTCAAAGTAGAGTCGACCTTAATGACGTGGATGGAGTCAAGCTTTGGGGACCTTTATTTGCTAATGTAGCATGACTCAAAATGAGAAGAAACAGCTGCAAGCATCCATTAATACTTGGAATGTACGAAGTATGAATCTAGCAAAATTGGAAGTGGTCAAAAATGAAATGGAACACATAGCCATTGATATCCTAGGCATTACTGGACTGAAATGGACTGGTATTGGCCATTTCAAATCAGACAACCATGCGGTCTACTATGCCGGGAATGACAAATTGAAGAGGAATGGTGTCACGTTCATCATCAAAAAGAATATTTCAAAATCTATCTTGAAGTACAATGCTATCATTGATAGGGTAGTATCCATACGCCTATAAGGAAGACCGGTTAATATGACTATTCTCAAATTTATGCACCAAACACTAATGCCAAAGATGAGGAAATTGAAGATTTTTACCAACTTCTGCAGTCTGAAATTGCTCAAACATGCAATCAAGATGCATTGATAATCTCTGGTGATTGGAAAGTTGGAAACGAAGAAGGATTGGTAGTTGGAAAACATGACCTGGGTGATAGAAATGATGACACAGATCACATGATAGATTTTTGCAAGACTAAAGACCTCTTCATTGCAAATACCTTTTTTCAGGCAACAGAAACGGCGACTGTACACGTAGACCTCACCAGATGGAAGACACAGGAATCAAATCGACTATGTCTGTGGAAAGAGACAATGGAAAGGCCCAATATCATCAATCAGAATAAGGCCAGGGGCTGACTGTGGAACAGATCATCAGTTGCTCATATGCAAGTTCAAGTTGAAGCTGAAGAAAATTAAAACAAGTCCACAAGAGCCAAAATATGACCTTGAGTATATCCCACCTGAATTTGGAGACCGTATCAAGAGTAGATTTGATGCATTAAACACTAATGACTGGAGACTAGACTGTTGTGGGAAGACATCAAGGACATCATACATGAAAAACACAAAAGGTCATTAAAAAGACAGAAAGAAAGAAAGACAAGACCAAAATGGATGTCAGAAGAGACTCTGAAACTTGCTCTTGAACGTAGAGTAGCTAAAGCGAATGGTAGAAATGATGAAGTAAAACAGCTGAACAGATTTCAAAGGGCAACTCGAGAAGACGAAGTAAAGTATTATAATGAAATATGCAAAGACCTGGAGATAGAAAACCAACAGGGAAGAATACACTTTGCATTTATCAAGCTGAAAGAACTGAAGAAAAAATTCAAGCCTCAAGTTGCAATTTTGAAGAATTCTACGGGTAAAATATTGAATGACGCAGGAAGCATCAGAAGCAGATGGAAGGAATACACAGAGTCCCTGCACCAAAAAGAATTGGTCGACATTCAGCCATTTCAGGAGGTAGAATATGATCAAGAACCAATGGTACTGAAGGAAGAAGTCCAAGCTGCACTGAAGGCATTGGCGAAAAACAAGGCTCCAATGAGAAAAGTGGGGTGCAGAACTCAAATTCTAGTAAAAAGATGAGACTTAATGGTCTGACTGAGACTAGAGGATCTCCAGAAAGCATGGTCCCTGGACTGTCTGTCAACCCAGAACTAAAACCATTCCCGAGGCCACCTTTTCAGACAAAGATTAGACCGACTATGGGACATAAAATGATACTCGTGTAGCTCAAGAAGATACATGAGACTAAATGGGTAGTTCCTGTCCAGAGGTGAGATGAGAAGGCAGAGAAGGTCAGGAGCTGGTTGAATGGACACAGGAAATCAGGGGTGGAAAGGAGGAGTGTGCTATCACAGTATAGGGAGAGCAATTCGGGTCACATAACTATGTATGTATACATTTTTGTATGAGAGACTAACTTGAATTGTAAACTTCCACTTAAAGTACAACAATAAAAAAAAACAAAAAACAAAAAATGAGGCTCCAGGAATTGATGGAATACCAGTTAAGATGTTTCATGAAACAGATGCAGTGCTAGAAGTGCTCAGTCATCTATGCCAAGAAATTTGGAAGACAGCTGCCTGGCTAATCAACTGGAAGAGATCCATATTTGTGCACATTCCAAAGACAGGTGATCCAACAGAATGTGGAAATTATCGAACAATATCATTACTATCACATGCAAGTAAAATTTTGCTGAAGATCCTTCAAAAGTGGTTGCAGCAGTACACTGACAGGGAATTGCCAGAAATTCAAGCCGGATTCAGAAGAGGGTGTGGAACAAGGGGTATCATTGTTGATGTCAGATGGATCATGGCTGAAAGCAGAGAATACCAGAAAGATGTTTATCTGTGTTTTATTGACTATGCAAAGGCATTCAGCTGTGTGGATCATAACAAATTATGGATAACATTGTGAAGAATGGGAATTCCAGAACTTAGTTGTGCTTGTGTGGAACCTGTACATAGACCACGAGGCAGTCGTTTGAACAGAACAAGGGGATACTGCATGGTTTAAAATCAAGAAAGGTGTGCGTCAGGATTGTATCCTTTCACCATACTTATTCAATCTGTATGCTGAGCAAATAATCCAAGCATCTGGACTATATGAAGAAGAATGTGGCATCAGGATTGGTGGAAGACTCATCAACAACCTGCAATATGCAGATGACACAACCTTGCTTGCTGAAAGCAAAGAAGACTTGAAGCACTTACTGATAAAGATAAAAGACTACAGCCTTCGGTATGGAGTACACCTCAACGTAAAGAAAACACAAATCCTCACAACTCGACCTATAAGCAACATCATGATAAATGGAAAAAAGATTGATGTTGTCAATGATTTCATTTTACTTGGATCCACAATCGTCGTTCACGGAAGCAGCAGTCAGTAAATCAAATGACGTATTGCACTGGGCAAATCTGCTGCAAAAGACCTGTTTAAAGTGTTAAAAAGCAAAGGTGTCACTTTGAAGACTAAGGTGCGCCTGACTCAAGCCATGATATTTTCAGCCACCTCATATGCATGTGAAAGCTGGACAATGAATAAGGAAGACCGAAGAAGAATTGACACCTTTGAATTACAGTATTGGCAAAGAATAGTGAACATACCACAGACTACCAAAAGAATGAACAAATCTGTCTTGGAAGAAGTACAACCAGAATGCTTCTTAAAAGTAGGGATGGTGCAAAAAAATACAGGCACCGAAAAAAAAAAGTAGGGATGGCGAGACTTAATCTCATGTACTTTGGACATGTTATCAGGAGCGATCAGTCCCTGGAGAAGGACATCATGCTTGGTGAAGTAGAAGGTCAGCAAAAAAGAGGAAGACCGTCAACAAGATGGATTGACACAGTGGCTGCAACAGTGGACTCAAGCATAACAACGATTGTGAGGATGGCGCAGGACCGGGCAGTGTTTCGTTCTGTTGTACGTAGGGTTGCCATGAGTCGGAACCAACTCGACAGCACCTAACAACAACAACATTCTATCTCATTTTAAAAGAATGCCGATTTCAGATCACTAAACTGATTTCATGGGTTGGTACCGCAGTTTGGAAAGCACTGGTTCAGTGGTTAAGTAAGTGAGATCTGTAGTTAGCCTACTGAGATTCAAATCCTTAGTTCACTACTAAGTAGCGATATAGCCTTGAACAGTTTACTTACTGGAAACTTCAACTTCCTCATATGTAAAATGTGGGTAATTATTACCTTTCATGGGAGAAATTTGAAAATTAAGTGAGATAATGCATATATGGTACTTAGTATTTAGCTTCATAAATGTTAACTGTTTTTATCATTATCATTCTCTACTTAAAATAATATCTACCTGATACAGTACTTGAAGGATTAAATGAAGTAATATATGTAAAGTGCTTAGAATGGTGCCCTGCACACATTAAGAACTATGTAAGTATTTCTTACTGTTATATTGTAATTATCATCATTAGCAGCAGGATCACTATGGTGAAGCTGTCCAAGGTCTTCTTATTCCCAATTTAGTTCAATTCAGCAAGCATTTATGAAGGGGTATGAAGAGTCCCTGGGTGGCACAAACGATTAAGCACGTGGCTACAAACCAAAAGGTTGGCAGTAAGAACCGACCCAGAGTCATCTTGGAAGAAAGGCCTGGTGATCTGCTTCTGAAAGCTTACAGCCATGAAAACCCTATGGAACACAGTTCTACTCTCCAAACACATGGGGTCGCCAAGAGTCAGAATTGACTCCACAGCAACAAGTTTGGTTTTGGTATGAGACACTACTTATGCTAGTCCTGAATGTATGAAAATGGATAAAAGTAGGGTCTCTCAAAATCTAGAGGGGAACACAGAGAAATAAATATAATTAAAATATGTGCTATGTAAGAGGTATGTACAAGTGTGTAGAACACAGATCTGGGAGCTGTTCGTTGATGGGAATGAGTGAGAGGGAATGTAAGGAGGCAAAGAATGGGAAGAGAGTGATGTTAGGGAAAGTTAAAAGGATGCTACTTGTGTTTGTTCTGAATCACAAAGGGTGTCTGGGAGTTTAATAAACAGCCAAGGTGGAAGAAGGAGCCCTGGTGGCACAGGGGTTAAGCACTCAGCTGCTAACCGAAAGGTCAGTGGTTCGAACTCACCAGCCGCTCTGAGGGAGAAAAATAAGGCAGTCTGCTTGCATAAAGATCACAGCTCGAAAACACTGTGGGGCAGTTCTGCTCTGTCCTATAGGGTCACTGTGAGTCTGAATTGGCTCAACAGCAACCGGTTCATGGTGGAAGAAAATCATTCAAAATCAACGTTAAAAGATATCTTAAAAAAGCAGTTGAGCACTAAAACCTGCTTTGCCATTGTATTCCAGCTTTGTGTGAGTGAAGATTGGGTGAGATAAGCCATACATGGCACATAGAAATTTAGCTGCAGAAGTGTTAACTGTTGTTATCAGGGAGAAAGAGTTTAAAATGAGTACCTTCTTCTTCCCTGGAAAAAAGCTCTCCATCTCTTTTTCTGTAGAACTGAAAAATAGATATTACAGAAATACCTAGATGCTTACTACTGTCCAAACTGAGTATTACTATATAGTTAACCGTTGGCCTGTACTGTTGAATATTTCAGCCATGACTGCCAAAGATTGTCCATCATTGTGGGGCTTTGGAACAACAAAAACATTTAAAATTCCTGTTGAACATTTGGATTTCAAATATATTGAAAAATGTTCAGATGTTAAACACTTGGAAAAAATTTTTTGTGTGCTCAGGTAAGCATTTAAAAATTGTTTGATGTTTCAGTAATAGTCTGTTGATTTTAATTATATTGTTTCTGCTTTCTAAAAATTAAAAGTTATAGTAAAAATATTGGAGACAATTTTTAAACATTAAGGCTTTTCGTTGGTCTTGTCCGTGTTAGGTTTCAAAACAGTGGTTTTGCTCCTGTGGTTAGGTTTTTTTTTTCCTCTGATTAACATAAATATTTTAATACCATCCTTAGTATTCAATTAATTTCTGTACTTTATTTTGCCTGCAGAGTTTCAAGAAAATAACTGAATAATGCAGAGAAACAAGTGCATATGCTAATTGATTTTTAAGGGCTGACTTTGCAATATTGGATTTTTTTTTACATAGTGCAAATATATACAACAAAAGATTCACCAATTCAACAGTTTCTGCATGCGCAATTCAATAACATTGTTTACACTCTTCATGTTGCACAACCCTCATCCTTATCTTTTTTCTAATTATTCTACCACCATTGATGTGAACCCAGCGTCCCCCAGGAAAAATTCCTTCTATGTTTAGCTTTGAGGGTTCTGACTAGGTCTACTTCCAGCATTAACAATTAGTATACCAAAAAACCCGTTGCCACTGAGTCAATTCCAACTCATGGCAACCCTATAGGACAGAGTAGAACTGCCCCATAGGGTTTCCAAGGAGTGGCTGGTGGATTCAAACTGCCAACCTTTTGGTTAGCAGCCATAGCTCATAACCACTGTGCCACCAGGGCCCCAGCAATTAGTATACAAGAGGGTATTTTTCTTGCTTCTTCCCTATTTTTTCAGAAAAATGTAAAGTAGCTGTGCAAGTGGCTGTTGGGAGGTAAGGCTACCTCACCAGTTCTTTGGCACTCTCCATACCGTCCGCCAGCGTAGGTGGCTGACTCACAGCAGGCTGATCAGAAGGAGGATGGTGGGGATGCCTGAAGGTGGCATCAGAAGGCAAGGAATCCAGATCTTCTCAGGGTGACAGCCTGATTGTCAAACTGTAATGTGCATCAAATGTTCTTGTTAAAAATGCAAAATTGAGGGCCACATTCCCAGAAATTCTGCTTCAGTAAATCTGATGTGGGTCCCAGGAACCTGTGTTTTTAACAAGTGCAGGGGTTGGGGAGCTGATTGTTATACAGGTGGTCAGAGGAACCCACTTTAAGAAACACTGCCCCTTGGAGTACCAACCTGTGACACCTGTTCTGGATTTCTTGGGAAGTTTTCATTTGGAGGGCAGAGTTCTATTGCAGAAGGCAGTTAAGAGCATGAATACTCCTTCCCATGGCATCGGTGGTTCAGTATTCCCAATGCTCTGCTGTGGTTCTCGCCTCATTCTTCTGACTCCCTTCCTTCAGTATCCCTGTGTTCTTCTTTTCTTTTTCTCTTTCATCGCCTTCTACCCTCTTTTCTCCCTAAACATCCCTGCTTGTCCCCAGCCAGAGTTGATGTAATAACCTCAGCATTTCTTAAATGGAAGATGAAAAATCATATCACTGTTTTCCCTTTTGTTTTTCTCAGCAGTGTAAGAATATTTTCATTCATATTTAGTCAAGGTTTAATAGAGAACATGAGAAGTTTGTGGGATGAAAGAGTTTGAAAACCACTGTTATAATGTTTCAGGTGCCCTGGTGGCACAGTGGTTAAGTGCTTGGCTGCTAACTGAAGGGTTGGTGGTTCAAACCCACCAGCTGCTCCTTGGGAGAAAGATGTGGCAGTCTGTTTCCAGAAAGTTTACAGCTGTGGAAACCCTGTGGGGTAGTTCTACTCTGTCCTGTAGGGTCTCTATGAGTCAAAATCAACTCTACGGCAGTAGGTTTTTGTTATAATGTTGATGCCAAGAAATTCTATGATTAACCTAATTAAATTATATTGTGTTGAGTTGGAATTATTTTTTAATATTTAATTTGAAAATGGATTTATTTCTATTTTTCTAAAAAAATTAAGAGTAAACAGAACTACAAGAGAAGGGGAAAAGATTGCTTTTCCTTAAAAACAAATAAAAAACCAATGTCTCAGTTTAGGAAGAAACTATTCCTTGAGTGGTTAAGTTTAGAGGCTTTTTTGTTTAATCAGTGTCTGCTTCATTTATTCCTGTTCCTTTGAAAAAAGAAATTGAATTACAAACAAATTCCTCACTGGAAAGAAGTCCAAATTCTCACTCTCTCTTTGTCTCCAATATTGCATTTCCACTTATAAGTTTAAAATTACCTTATGCATAAAAGTGATCATATGTGTGTTAAAGAGGAGAGAAAATGTTATTTATTCAACTTTTTAAGTGTGTGACGGTAATTGGTTTCTTTTTTTTTTTTCTTCATTGTATCACTTCATCGATTAACAGATAAAAGTAGAGGTTGAGCTAGTTGGGGAGGGTGGGTGGGAAGCCAGCAGAGCAGTCCAGCATTTGGCCTTGTGCAAAGACAGCCCTTGAGATCTCCCAAGAGCCCCTCGGCTCCATGGAACTCAACTAGTAAACAGTCGGCCTAGACGATCTCCAGATATGGCTGTAACTCTCTAAAATTCTGATTTTTTTTTTTTTAAGGTCTGGTGAGGAAGGATATTACCCTGAACTTACAGAATTTTGTGAAAAGCGCCTTAAAAGCTTAGCTCCTCAAAGTAGAGCTTTGAGGAAAGATAAGCCTGCAGCAACAGCATCCAGTTTTACAGCAGAAGAATGGGAAAAAATTGATGGTGATATAAAGGTAATGCCAATATTTGATAAATATTGTAGTGACATTGTATATGCATGTACTTCACTTATTGAAATCCTAGGCTTCTTGTCTGTCAATAAAAGGCTTTTAGTGGTAATTAAACCTGTTGCCATCGAGTCAGTTTTGACTCATAGCGACCTTATAGGACAGAACAGAAGAGCCCCATATGGTTTCCAAAACTGTAAATCTTTACGGAAGCAGACTGCCACATCTTTCTCCCACAGAGTGGCTAGTGGGTTCGAACCATCGACCTTTCAGTTAGCAGCCGAGTGCTTAACCATGGCTCTGCCTGGACTCTCTTTTGTGGTAATTATTTAGGTAGTATTGGTTGCTTTTTGCACCCAGGAAAATATTGTGAATGCCTCTGTGTGTGTGTGTGTGTGTGTGTGTTTTAAATGACTAAATAATATTCCATCCTATGAAAAATCATAATTTAATTTAAAAAAAGAACTTGTTGCTGTCGAGTCGCTGCTGACTCATAGCAACCCTATAGGACAGAGTAGAACTGCCACATAGAGTTTCCAAGGAGCGGCTAGTGGATTCGAACTGCCAACATTTTGGTTAGCAGGCAAGCTCTTAAGCACGGTGCCACAAGGGCTCCAAATAGCCCTCTATGAATAGTGTTTGTTCACAATTTTTTTTGCACCACCCTAGTTATTTCCTCAGAATAGGTTGTTAGAATTCAAATTACTTAATCAAAGGGTTTGAATATTTTTTGAAATTTTCAAATAGGGCTTGAAACCTATTTCCATGTTCTCCAGAAAAGTTGTACCTTTGTACTCTCCCTCCAGCAGGACCTGTAATGACGACCCTCTTTCACTCCTGATGTTGGTCATTTTTATTCTGTGTCTTAATTTCCTGATCAGTCTGGCTAGAGGTTTATCAGTTCTATTGATCTTTTCAAAGAATCAGCTTTCATTTTCATCAGTTTTCTCTATTGCTTTCCTGTTTTCTATTTCACTTCTGCTCTTCTTTTTTTTTTGATTTCCTGACTTCTGCTTACTTTGAATTTAATTTGCTCATCTTTTTGGGGGGTTTTAGGATGGAAGCATATAAATTGATTTGGGACCTTTCTAATATAATCAGTTAACACTTTAAATTTCCCTCTAAGCACTACTTTAGTTGTATCTCACAAATTTGGTATGTTGTGCTTTCATTTACATTTAGTTAAAATATTTTCTAATTTTTCTTGTGATTTCTTTTTTTGGGTTATTTAAAAATATTAAATATCCAAAGGTTTGGGGATTTTTCAGATATCTTTTTATTATTGATTTCTAGTTTAATTCCATTGTCAGAGAAGATACTTTGTATCATTTCAGTTGTTTTAAATTTATTGAGACTTGTTTCATGGCCCAGTAAGTTCTTTACCTTCATGATTGTTCTGTATCCACTTGAAAATAATGTGCATTCTGCTTTTGTTGGGTAGAGTATTTTTTTATACTGACTCTGGAAAAACAGGTTTTTTGCTTCACCTTATTTTATCCAGCATATTTTTCTGGGAGTGATTAATACATTTCAAAACAATTTTGAAGTATATGTATTCTCTAACTCAGAAAGCTAAATTTTTAAGACTTTCAGCTTTCTCATTTTACCGTTTCATTGACTGGAGTTTGAAAATCTGGTAATTCATTAATTAACAAGTCAAAAATAACACTTTACAGCAGCTGGGTGACTCAAATGCTTAAGCACTGGCTGAAAGGTTGGTGGTTCAGTCGTGCCCAGAGGTGCCTTGGAGGAAAGGCCTGGCAATCTGCTTCTGAAAGGTCACACATTGAAAACCCTATGGAACAGTTCTGCTCTGCACAGAAGGGGTGACCATGAGTCAGAATGGACTCCACAGCAACTAACAACAACAACAGTTTAGGAATGGACTAATTCAACAACAAAAAACACTTTGTATCCAGAGTTCTTTGGTCTTGTTTTTAAGGTATAAAAGCCTAGGTTTAGTTGCAGAGCCTGCTTTTTCCCGCATTTTGTGTCCTTTCTGTTTGGCACATCTTGAGTTAGTTCCCTCCTCACTTCCCTTCTTTTCACACTTTCTTTGCAACTTCTTCCTCATTCCCCATTCTCTCTTACTCCCTTTCTCTTCTAAAATTTTGCCTTTTCCTTTTTACCTTTCTTCCCTTGTTTTTCTTTTTCTCTTTATGCCCCCTTTCATCCTCTCTGCATCCTGTATGGATAGGACAGATAATACAGTTATTGCTATATTTCAGTGCCAGTGTAATGATATCTGATAAATATTAGACCTTTGATATATATTTGCTGAGTAAATAGTAGAATTTCACAGATAATAAAGAGATCTCTTTTATTTACAGCATCCACTCAATTTTTCCTGGCACCTGTGATAATTCAGTTCAACAAAAGTTATTGAAAACCTATTGCGTGCCAGACATTGTGCCAGGTTCTTGAATCACAAATATGAGATTCAGACATAGGCCCCACTCTCAGGGAGCTTACAGTACATTGAGAGAGACCAACAATAAACAGATTTAAAATATTTATGGTCATGCGTACAGGAGGAGCACTTTTAGCCCAGCCAGGAGGTTCAGGGAACGCCTGTTGTAAGACATGATAAATAAGATCTAGTAAAATAAATGAAAATAGGAAGAACATTCTAGACAGAATGGGATGATCAAATTGTGGTCTAAAATATTGACCCAGAGGAAATTATGATGATGTACAGTCCTTTCTCATGCCTGATTAATTATTTCAAACTGTATATTTTCCTTTTTCTCCCTTGTTCTTAGAGTTGGATATCAGAAATTAAAAAAGAAGAAAATAAAATATACTTCCCTGAAACTGAAACATTTCCAGCCATGGAAAACAATTTGCCTCCAGTTCGTAGTTCAAGCAGCTGTCTTCCTGTTGGCAAGGTAGGCCTTGTTAGGGGTGGATGTGGGTGATAGGGAAAGAAGGTGGTGGTTATTTTTTTAGAGCGCTCTCAGTGTAATCAGAGTAACCAAATTGTGATACCCTCCAGGAGTTAGGATTGTTTTCAGCTGGCCATGTGCAGTCACCTTCTTGACTAGAGTATATATCTCATGGCTTGGAGATCAAAATGAAATAGCTTTTTCCTTTGAAGACTTGCATCTTGGGTTTACTGCCTTTCCTCATTTTTTCTTTTCCTGTCCTGTTTCTTTTACTCTGACCATGGTATTACAGAACCTAGTCCGTGTCTCCTAGGCATTTAGGGTCTCTGGGCTTTCACTTGGTTCTCTCATTCTATTCCCTCTGCCCTATTTTTTTCTTTTATTCCTCTTATTTCTGCTAGGATAGGTACCTAATTCTCTTCCTTCTGGATGGACTCATTCTTGTTATTCTCTTCTCTTCTTTGAATCCTCAATTTTATTTTTAAAAACCCACAGCCCTTCATGACTCTGCTGTCTGATAATTTACCTTCTTGATCTTTTCCCTCCCCGTTAGGAATTATTCAGGTAACTGAGGCTCACGGTAATATGGTAAGGATGCCACTATCTGTAATCAATAAAGTCATATTTATTGAACACCCACTATGTGCTGAGTCTGTGCCCTGGAGATAGAACAATGAATAAGACTTGGTTTCTCCCCTCAAGGGGTTAATGGGGTAGACAGACGAATAGTACAACAGTTCTCAGAGTATGGTCTGTGAGTCTCTAGATCCCCAAGAACCTGTTCAGAAAGTCAAAGCTATTTTAATAATAATAATACTTTGCCTTTTTCACTGTGTTGACATTTGCACTGAGGGTGCAAAAGCAATAGTGGGCAAAACTGCACAAATCCAGGCATTGGCACTACTAGTAGTCATTGTTTTCTCCACTGCTACACGCTCACAGTAAAAAAAAAAAAAAAAAATCCAGTTTCACTTAAGAATGTCATTGATGAAACAGTAAAATTTATTCATTTTATTCAAACTTGAACCTCAAAAACACACCTTTTTAATATTCTGTGTGACAAAATGGGAAGTTTGCAGAAACCATGATACTGCATAGTGGTAGGAAGCTTTTTTCCTAGAACACTGTTTTTACTAGAGTGACTGACAGACAAACTGGTTATTCAGACGTGGGTTTTTGGCAGACATTTTCTCGAAAATGATTATTGTGGGTCTGTCACATTAATGTGGAAACCCTCGTGGCATAGTGGTTAAGAGCTGCAGCTGCTAACCAAAAGGTCAGCAGTTCGGATCCACCAGGTGCTCCTTGGAAACCCTATGTGGCGGTTCTATTCTGTCCTATAGGGTCACTGTGAGTAGAAATCAACTCAATGGCAATGGGATTTTTTTTGTTTTGTTTTGTTTTTTGGTCACTTCAGGGAAAACAATTGACAGTATTTGTTGCCATTGATAAAATCTGACCTTTCAAGTGCAAATTAGGGTATTTGATATTCGTATGTGACTCTCAAATACCTGTTTGTACAAAAAAATCCCTTTTAAGGAGGATACTTAGGACTTTTTTATGAGCCCTATAGGGATATTGGAGTCATCGTGGCGCAGCGGTTAAGCATTTGGCTACTAACCAAAAGGTCGGCAGTTCAGATCCACCAAGCTGCTCCTTGGAAACCCTATGGGGCAGTTCTACTCTTGTCTTTCTTACAAGGTCACTATGAGTCAAAATCAATTTGATGGCAATGCTTTTTTTTTTTTTTTTTTTTTTGGTAGGGATATTAACAAATGTGATTATTTATTGTGCTTTAGATGAAGATTTACAGAGCAAATTGGTTTCTCATTAGACAACTAATACACATGTTTTGTGACATTGGTTGCCAGCCCCGGGACATGTCAACACTGTCCCCTTCTCGACCTTGGGTTCCCCATTTCCAGCTTTCCTGTTCCCTCCTGTCTTCTTGTCCTTGTCCCTGGGCTGGTGTGCCCATTTAGTCTCATTTTGCTTTATGGTCCTGTCTAATGTTTGCCCGAAGGGTGAACCTCAGGAGTGACTTCAGTACTGAGTTAAAAGGGTGTCCAGGGGCCATACTGTTGGGAAAAAGTGATTATTTTTTAATATCATGTAATGAAATGTGTCAACATTTGGAAGATCTGGATAACGCAGAATGACCAATTCTTGATTTTACAAAATTGTACATATGTAAAAGACCCATTCAAATATGAAATAGACTGATGGGTTTTAATGTACAAAAAATTTATTGATATGGTTTCAGATTCTACATTTCTACATTATAACTAATCTTTAAGAAACTACCACTTGTTGAGTTTAGATACAGTTTCAAAGGAGAATATCTGTAATTAGCCAAAAAAGCTAATAAAATACTCCCCACTTTTCAACCACGTATCTGTGTGAGGCTGGATTTTTCTCATATGCTTCATCAAAAGAACATGGCACAACAGATAGAATGCCGAAGAAGATGTGAGAACCCAGCTGTCTTCTGTTAAACCACACGTTTAAAAAAATTTGCATCTAAACTCCCTGAGGGACTGAATTACTGGGCTGAGGGCTGGGGACCATGGTCTTGGGGGATATCTAGCTCAATTGGCATAACATAGTTTATAAAGAAAGTGTTCTACATCCTACTTTGGTGTGTAGTGTCTAGGGTCTTAAAAACTTGTGAGTGGCCATCTAAGGTACTCCACTGGTCCCGCCCATCTGGAGCAAGGGAGAATGAAGAAAACAAAAGACACAAGGGAAAGATTAGTCCAAAGGACTAATGCACCACAACTACCACAGCCTCCACCAGACTGAGTCCAGCACAAGCAGATGGTGCCTGGCTACCACCACCAACTCCTCTGACAGGGATCATAATAGAGGGTCCTGGAAAGAGCTGGAGAAAAATGTAGAACAAAATTCAAACTCACAAAAAAAGACCAGACTTAACTTGTCTAACAGAGACTGGAGAAACCCCAAGAGTATGGCCCCCGAATACCCTTTTAACTCAATATTGAAGTCACTCCTGAGGTTCACCTTTCAGCCAAAGATTAGACAGGTCCATACAACAAACTGAGACTGTCTTAGTCATCTAGTGTTGCCATAACAGAAATACCACAAGTGGATGGCTTTAACAAAGTGAAATTTATTTTCTCACAGTCTAGTGGGCTAGAAGTCCAAATTCAGGGTGTCAGCTCCAGGGGAAGGATTTCTCTGTCGACTCTGGAGGAAGGACCTTGTCATCAATCTCCTCCTTGAGTAGGAGCTTTTCTGCACAGGAACCCTGGGTCCAAAGGACGCACTCTGCGCCTAGCGCTGCTTTCTTGGTTGTATGAGGTCCTCAACTCTCTGCTTGCTTCCCTTTCCTTTAATCTCTTGTAAGATAAAAGGTGGTGCAGGCCACACCATAGGGAAACTCCCTTTACATTGGATCAGAGATGTGACCTGAGCAAGGGTATTACATCCCATCCTAATCCTCTTTAACCACAGGCAGAGATTATGATTTCTAACATATATGAAAATCACAAAATGGAGGACACATACAATACTGGGAATCATGGCCTAACCAAGTTGACACATATTTTGAGGGGATACAGTTCAATCCATGACAGAGACTAAATGGGCAAACCAACCCAGGGGCAAGGACAAGAAGGCAGGGGGGACAGTAAAGCTGATAACGGGGAACCCAAGGTTGAGAGGGGAGAGTGTTGGCATGTTGTGGGGTTGACAACCAATGTCACAAAACAATATGTGGGTTAATTGTCCAATGAGAAACTAATTTGCTTTGTAAATCTTCATCTAAAGCACAATAAAAAAATAGTAAAAAAAATTTGCAAAATGTAGAACAATGCCATTCTATTTTTTCTAAATATAGTTATTTTCATAAAAATATGTTATTTATGCTAACATGCAATGGGCTTATCACTGTTATTTTTAAATTAATTAATCAATAAATAATTGAACACTTTCTCAGTTTTGATTTCTAATGCTGTACATATCATAGATACAATCTACCTAAACAAAAGCTCATTGGCATCCTCAATCATTTTCAAGAGTGTAAAAAGATCCTGATACCAAAAAGTTTGATTCCCACTATGTAGTATGTCATGGATTATAATAGAATAAATATAAAATACTATGGGAATATGTAGAAGCGGTGCCTGTCCCAATCTTTTGGAGTCAGAGTACTGCCTTCTTTTATAATATAAAATATAACATCACACATTATATTTAATCCCATGCAGCTGGTTCCATGTCTTGAGTCTCTTATTGAGCCACATTCATTTTCTGATCCTTTAAGGAAGACTTTTTTTTTTTTTCATCATAGACAGGTATTTGAGGGCCACATGTGAATGTTAAGTACCCATGGTTTCTAATTAGTGCCGTTTTTAAACTATGCTACCTAACAACAACAACAAACACCACCTTAGTGTTGAGAACATTGTCTTTATGAGCAGGAAAATAAGTTCAAGCACCTGATGATATTTACTGAGCCTGTAAGGACTGCATGATACTACATGCAGTTAATAGTTCCTAGTATGCTACTTTATCTCTTAGCAACCACAAATCTAATAGTGAAGACTTATAATGGCGTACAAAATCAGTACCTACTTTATTTTATTGTTATAAGTACTGCCATATTTCCCTTTCTTCAGACTATATAGATACTTCTGTAAAATTAACATTCCTTAGTCTTTAGTACTTATCTAGCATAAAATTTTACTTGCTCTGGGAGATTAACTACTTGTGAGAATAATGGCTACTGTTGCTGTCCAGCACATCTTTCCTCCTATTCCCTTCTGTTGCAGAACCTGCTCCTCATTCTCAGCAGCAGGCATGTGACTTAATTCGGGCCACTTATTAGCACTTAATCGCTGGAGCCCTGGTTTAGAGCTTAGCTGCTAACCAAAAGGTCAGCAGTTCGAATCCGCCAAGCCGCTCCTTGGAAACCCTATGGGGTAGTTCTATTGTGTCCTATAAGGTTGCTATAAGTTGGAATCGACTCAACGGCAAGGAGTTTGGTTTTTTGGTTTAGTGCTTGGTCAGGGATGGGCACATGACCTAAACTAGCCAATCAGAGGCCTTTCCTGGGATTTCTCTTTTTTCCTCTCTGATGGGAGGCCTGTGAAGGTATAATTCCAGAACTACTTATGGCCATGATTCCTATTACAGTGAAACTTGTGAGAGCGGCATCTCAATGGGACTGCCTTGTTTTTCTGGATCTCAAAAGTTTTCCATCTTTGACAGGGTACAGTGTTACCACTTTTCTGTCACACTCTATTAGTGGAAAATATTTGAGTTTTCTTCTCTGACAGATTTCTGCCTTACACAGTTTCTGGCTTTTGCAGGTTTTACTGAACATAGAGAAAGCCATAGGGAAAAATAAAATCAGTAGGCAGAGAGAAGCAGAATCTTAAGGACAGGGGAGAGAGAAGGAGAGTCTGGGAGAGGAGGAAAGGTAGGGACAAAGGCCATGAGTCCCCTTATCCAGCAGTACCCCTGCCTTTTCATCGGTGTCTACATGAACCAATAATGTATTCTTTTTTAATAGAATTAGTCCTAGTTAGGTGTCTGCCATTGCAAACAAAACAGCTCTAATACAGCAAAGTGGTTATTCTTTTTTCTGTTATTTCTTAATGTCTAGGTTTTAAAAGAATGAATGATAGTTTAATACCTTTTTAATGTGATAAGAAAATCAGTAATAATCACACATTTCACACATGTGAGCTATTTTATTTTATATGTCTTAAATAATAAATTAGTAAAAATCCTCTTTATGTACATGAAGGCATGTAGATTTTTCTCAGAATTAACCGCAAATTTTAAATCCTTTCTTTTACTTGTTGTACATTATTATGTTAATAACTATAATACTGGAGTTGTTATAACTTCAAAGGGATCTGGTTTTCTTACCCATTCAATTTTGTATATCTTAATCTAATGCTTTGCACTGCATTTATATGAACTGTCAATCTTAGAATGTATCTCATAAAATATGACTTTTTTTCTTTCAGGAAAAGTATTCTAAAAGTAAACCAGCTAAAAAGAAAATTCCAAGGGATTATGCAGAATGGGATAAGTATGTTTTATATTTCTTTATATAAAATTTGTCACTGAAAATTTTTCTACCATAAATTACTGTAATAACTTCTTAATTATTATAAAACTGAATACGTCAAGGATACTTACTATTTCAGTAGAATACTAAAAATATCTAAGCACATGATTTTTGTATTAAAGAAAAAGCTACTGCATCCTTTTGTTTATAAGAACAACCAAAAATACATAACATAGTTCTTATACCCATCTAAAATAAAAAAGAATAAAACATTAAAAACAGAAATTGATCACAATTATAAATACAAAATTCTGAACAGTATAGATCTCATTAATTTTTTTTTTAATTTTTTTGTTTGTTGAGAATATACATAGCAGAGCATACACGAATTCAGCAATTTCTACATGTACAATTTAGTGACACTGATTACATTCTTTGAGTTGTGCAACTATCCTCATCCTCCTTTTTCATATTATTCCTCCCTGTCTTAGTTATCTAGTGCTGCTGTAACAGAAATACCACAAGTAAATGGCTTTAACAAGTAGAAATTTATTCTCTCACAGTTTGGGAGGCTAGAATTCTGATTTCAGGGCTCCAGCTCCAGGGGAAGGCTTTCTCTCTATCAGTTCTGGGGGAAGGTCCTTGTCATCAATCTTCCCTTGGTCTAGGAGCTTCTCAGTGTAAGGAAGCGCTCCACTCCTGGCTCTTCTTTCCTGGTCGTAGGAGGTGCCTATCTCTCTGCTTGCTTCTCTCTCCTTTTATCTCTTGTAAGATAAAAGGTAATATACAGGCCATACCACAGGGAAACTCCCCTTAGATCAGGGCTGTGACCTGAGTAAGGGTATTGCATCCCACCCTAATCCTCTTTAACATGCCTAATCTTGCATCATTAACCACAGGCAGAGATTAGGATTTCCAACACATAGGAAAATTACATCAGATCACAAAATGGAGGACAACTACCCAATACTGGGAATCATGGCCTAGCCAAGTAGACAGATATTTTGGGGGGACACAATTCAATCCATGACACTTCTCCATTAACATAAACTAACTGTCCCCTAAGTTTCCTGTCTTTCATGTTGCTGTTGTCAGTTTGATCCCATATAGATAGTTCTTAAAAGAGCACAATGCTCAAGGCAGACATTCTTTACTAATTAAGCTAAACTATTGTTTGGTTTAAAGAAGACTTCAAGGGATATTTTTGGTTTAAGGTTTAACACATATCTCAGGGCAATATTTTCGGGGGTTCATCCAGCCTCTGTGGCTCAAGAAAGTCTAGATTCCATGAGAATTAAAACTTTTCTTCTTCATTTTCTCCCTTTTGATCAGTATTCTTCTATAGAACCTTTGTAGATCTGATTAATTTGTAAGTCCTCACTTACATTGCATGTTTTCTGAAAGAAAATATGAATGACTTGTAATACAAACCTATTATGCATTTTTTGAATATATGTTCAAAGGCACAGGGATATAAATATAAGAATATAAATAATAAATTGTATTTTCTTGTTTGTATTATACTTTCTTCAGTTTTTATTATTCTTTCATTTAAGATTTGATGTGGAAAAGGAATGCTCAAAAATTGATGAAGATTACAAAGAAAACACTGTAATAAACAAGTCACATTTATCTAAAATCGAGACAAGAATAGACACAGCAGGTAATTTGGGAGGGGAGACAGTAACGAAAGCTGTCGACCTAGCAGACAACCTCCTTAACTGTTGCAGAATTTTATTAAAAATTTATAGATTTTTCCCTGGAGTTAACCACCACTAACAAATTCAGTTCTATCTTTTAAATACTTAATTTTGTAACATAATAATTGCAATACTTGAATTTAGTAAAGTTGCAAAATATAAGCCTGTTTTTCTTAGCATAATTCATTTTTCATTCCTTTTTAATTTTTTTTCTTCCAACCCCTCAATTTTTTTCTTTGCCTCAAAACAAAAAGATGGAGCAGTTTATTTGTTTTCATTTGAAGCTCATAAATGAATAGCATCTTCAAATTAAAACAAACCAATCATAAAAAATCTACACCCTCAAAAATTGTAAATGATTTTAAAAAAAGAAAAGAAATATCTTTAAACTTAGGAATAAACCCTTTGTTTTATTTTACAATTTTCTGTTTCTATGGTTAAAATAAGCATTCTTTTTTTTTTTTTTTCCCTTTAACCACACACAAGTCTTTTGGTGCCATAATGTTTTTTTTTTTAAATAATTTATTTTATTTTTATTGTTGTTGAGAATATACACAGCAGAACATATACCAATTCAACAATTTCTACATGTACAATTCAGTGACACTGATTACAGTCTTCTAATTGTGCAACCATTCTCACCTTCCTTTTCTGAGTTGTTCCTCCTCCATTAACATAAATTCACTGCCCCCTAAGGTTCGTATCTAATCTTTCCAGTTGCTGTTGTCAGTTTGATCCCATATAGATAGATCTTAACAGAGCAGAATGCTCAAGGCAGACATTCTTTACTAGTTAAGCTAAATTATTGTTTAGTTTAAAGAATTATTCAGGGGATATTTTTGCTTTAAAGTTTAATGCTTATCTCAGGGCAATAGTCTCAGGAGTATAACAGAAGCACTGAACATGTTATTAGGCCATTTAGCTGGGATGTCCCATGAAACTATGACCCTAAACCTCCAAACCAAGAAACCAAATCCCATGAGGTGTTTGGTTGTACATAAACAGCATCAGCAGCTACTCTTTTTTTTGTTGTTGTTGTCAATGTATCTATCACACAACTTTGTCAATTCAAAGTTTTTAAAATAAGCATTCTTGAATTTAAATTTTTAAAAATTATATTAAATTATAGTTTCACATGTAACAGATACATTTATTTCTAGGTCTAACTGATAGGGAAAAGGATTTTCTTGCTACTCGTGAAAAGGAAAAAGGAAATGAAGCTTTCAACTCAAGGGATTATGAAGAAGCTGTGAAGTATTATACTAGGTGAGCTGATTTTTGTTGTGGTTTAAACTTGCCATTTTAAAAATGATAATGGTTAAATTTAATTGTTGAATTGGTATGTCAGTAATCTATGCCAGAATCATTCAAGAAATTGTACTTGTGAGTTGTCATAAATTCACTTATGTTTGTCTTGTTTTTTCAATACTTTTCTTAAACGTCCATCCTCCTACCCCACCCCCACTTTTGACAGATGGCTTAACTTTCCTACTTTTCAGAGAAAATAGAAGCTATCAGAAAGGAACTTGATAGAAAGTTCATACAGCATACACATTGTCATCAAGCTGATTCTGACTCATAGTGACCCTGTACGACGGAGTAGAACTGCCCCATAGGGTTTCCAAGGCTGTAATCTTTACTGAAGCAGACTACCACATCTTTCTCCTGTGGAGTGGCTGGTGGGTTCAAACCAGGGACCTTCTGGTTAGCAGCCGAGCACTTACCCACTGCACCACCAGGGTTCCTTTCATTTAGCACAGAGGTCAAGAAATTGGCTTCTGGAGTCAGAGTGCCTGGATCTAATCCCAGTACTTGTAGATCTCCCACCCACCACAGGGCCTTTGCACATGTTATGCCTTCTGTCTCGAATGCTCTTCCCTCTTCTCATTATTTTAATTCTCATTTATATTTCAGGTCACAGCCCATGGCTCACTTCCTCAGGGAAGTCTTTCCTGACCTCCCAGGCACTAGGTTAAATCTCAGCTCCACCCCAACTCCCCAGTTTATACACAATTATAACAGTCTTACTTCTCCTTTGTATCACTTATAAGAAGGATGACTTAAGGGGCAACATGGCGCTATGGACAGAAGCACCACACTGTCCCTCCACAGCAAAGATCTGAAAAACTAAGCCAAACAGAGAAAATGTCAATCCTGAAACCCTAAGCATCAAATGAAGAGATAAAGAACTCAGCCAAGCACCGAATGGCATAAGAAACTGACAGAGAACAGAGAATGAGGAGAGATACATGCAGAGCTCCCATCAGCTAATGCAGCACAGACCTACCATCTTGGACTCCTGTTGGAGATCGGTGAACAGAGGGTACAGGAAAACAGCTTCACAGAGCCTCCAGCAGGAGACAGAACAACCGGTAACCAGCAATATATGCTTTCCCACCCCCCACCCTTCTTTACCCCCACTTGGCCTCTTCTGTATCCTGCAGCCACAGTCTCTTAGCTGGCAAGCACAAGATTCACCCCAGTGATGCTTGGATTCCACCCGCCTGCACTGGCAGGCTCCCTGAGTGCCATTTGTTGGCCGCTGGTGTTGCTTTTTTCCACTTCTTTTGATTTCTCCCATACCTCTCACCACCTCCCTCTCCCTTGTCTCAAATACCTGGCTCCGTGCGCCATCTTGCTTCTTCCTGAGAGGCTGTGAAGCGCCGCTCAAGTGTGGGACTGCTTCCTGGCCCATGCTGCCGTGCTGGTGGGATGCTGGGGCTTTTTTTGTTTGTTTTGAATTGTTTCTTTGTTTGTTTTCTTTTTCTTTTTCTTTTCTTGAATTGGGAGCCCACTCTAGCTGGGCAGTACTGTGCAGCTTGGTACGTACACCCTTAGTTTGCGCAGAAGTGCAGAAGGATCCCTGAGGACAATTCTTTTCTCTTGGTTTTTTTTTTTTTTTTTTTTCTGTTTTTTGAGGGGTTTATTGTTCTTTTTTTTTTATTTGTTTGTTTTGTTTCCTTCTCTCTCTTTTCCCCTTTTTGTCTTTCTTCATTACTCAATTTCTTGTCTTTCTGTACTTTCCTTCTCTTCCTGTTTCCTGAATACCTGGTGCTGAGTGACACCTCTACCCCTTTTGCCAGGCTGTACTTCATGGCCTGGGAGCAACTTCCCCACCTCACACCTGCACCGGTAGGATCCGTGGGGGCTTTGCTTTTGGTTTTTCTTTTTATTTATTCATTTTTTCCTTTTCTTATTCTCCTTTTTGTTTTTCTCCGTTTGTCAGTCTCTCATCTCTCCACTCCAATGGCAAGCTCCCTTAGCACTCTTTTTTGTTTCTTTGTAAGTTTTTGGCTGCTGTTCCTCTCTCTTCTTTCCTCTTTTACATACCCATCGTAGCTCCACACATCACAATTTACCCCCTCCATCCTGCCTACCTGCGCCGTGCGCTGAACATCACACCCCTAAGCAGCACAGGCACGGCCTACCAGAACCTGCCCTGCATTGATTACCGGCCTGCCCTGTTGTCCCTAGTACGTGCCACAAACAACCCATTCCAGCAACTAGTCTTCAGCTAGACCTGCCCTGCTGTACCATATCTGAGTGACTGACCTTGCCAATTGCAGAAGTAGGTGAGAAGTATTGTGCCCACAGATGAGCAAGCAACAAAGAACACACAGCCCACCTGCTCAGACATAACCAAATAAAACAAAAAAGCAAGACAAAACAAACAAATCTACAATCAATAAATGAGGAAAATAACTACCGAATGCCCCAAAGACAGCAGACAATATCGAAACATTTACAAAGACAGGACAGGATGGTTCCAGTAGGTATCCAAAATAAAACACCAGATGACTTTCCAGTAGGAGAAGAGTCACTAGAAATACCTGATAGGGAATTCAAATCTCTAATATTCAGAGCCATCCAAGAGTTGAAGGAAAAAACAGACAAAAATGAGGAAAAAATGGACAAATTCTTGGAAAAGGCAGACAAAGTCATGGAAAATACAGACAAAAAAATGGAAGAATTCAGGAAAATAATGCAGGAACAAAATGCCAAAATAAATTCACAGCTAGAAATCATACAAAAACAACAATTAGATATCCGAAAGATAAACAACAAGATTTCAGAAATGGACAGTGTCATAGAAAGTTTGAGGAGCAGGTTTGAAATGGCAGAAGACAGGATCAGCGAAATTGAAGACAAACACTTGGATACAACTCTGTTTGAGGAAAAATCAGGAAAAAGAACAAAGAAAAGTGAAGAGACCCTGAGAATTATGTGGGATACAATCAAAAGCAAAAATTTGCAAGTGATTGGAGTTCCAGAACGGGGAGAAAACAAAAAACACAGAGAGGATCATTGAAGAACTATTGACAGAAAACTTCCCCAATATCATGAAAGATGAAAAGCTGGCCATCCAAGAAGCTCAATGAACCCCATATAGGATAGACCCCAAAAGAAAATCACCAAGGCATATCATAATCACACTTGCCAAAACCAAAGACAGACAAAGAATCCTGAGAGTAGCTCAAGAAAAACAAAAAGCCACATACAGAGGAAAAACAATAAGACGAAGATCAGATTATTTGGCAGAAACCATGCAGGCAAGAAGGCAATGGGATGACATATATAAAACCTTGAAAGAAAAAAATTGCCAGCCAAGAATAACATATCCTGCAAAACTCTCATTCAAATACGATGGTGAAATTAGGACATTTCCAGATAAACAGAAATTAAGGGACTATGTAAAAACTAAACCAAACTTACAAGAATTAAAGGGAGTCCTTCGATCTGAGAACAAACACCATCAGCTCACAGGCTGAATCTAGGATGCAGGATCATACCAGCCAGATACCAGTCTAGGAAATGAACTCTCAAGGACTATCCAAAACCAAAAGAAATATGACAGGGAATCAGAGCAGTTAATCTGTAAATGACAACAACATCAGAACAATAAAAGAGAAAGTAAATGGTGTAGGTATAGAGCCTTCTAATGGAGAGGAAAGCAAGGTGATACCAAGTAATAATAAACTGCTTCAAACTTAGAAAGATAAGGGTAAATTTCACGGTAACCACAAAGAAAGTTACCAAACCTACTCAATAAAAATGAAGAGGAAAAACATAAAGTCTCAGTAAAAACAAAACCTACAAAAACAAAAGAATGAAAAAAAAATCCACAAACAAAAGGAATTCAGCACAGGAGAGTAAGAAGAACAAAGAAAACATATGAATCTGTGAAGCATCTCATACATTGGATGAAACTGGAGGACATTACACTAAGTGAAATAAGTCGATCACAAAAGGACAAATATTGTATGAGACCTCTATTGTAAAAGCTCATGGAAAAGTTTACACACAAAAAATAACAATCTTTGCTGGTTACGAGGGATGGGGGGGTGGGGGTAATACTAAATAGGCAATAGATAAGTGGTGTCATTGGTGAAGGGTGAGATAGAACACAATACTGGGGAAACCAGCACAACTTGTACAAGAAAAGGTCATGGAAGCTCCATAGACACATTGAAACTCCCCGAGGGACTAAATTTCTGGGTGGAGGGCTGTGGGGACCATGGTCTTGGGGAACGTCTAGCTCAATTGGCATAACACAGTTTATAAAGATAATGTTCTATGTTCTACCTTGGTGAGTAGCGTCTGGGTCTTAAAAGCCTGTGAGCAGCCATCTAAGATACTCCATTGGTCTCACCCCTTCAGGAGCAAGGGAGAATGAAGAGAACAGGATACAAAGAAAAGATTAGTCCAAAGGACTAATGGACCACAGCTACCAAGGCCTCCACCAGACTGAGTCCAGTACAGCTAGATGGTGCCCGGCTACCACCACTGACTGCTCTGACTGGGATCACAGCAGAGGGTTCTGGACAGAGCTGGAGAAGGATGTAGAACAAAATTCTAACTCACAAAAAAGACCAGACTTACTGGCCTGACAGAGACTGGAGAAACCCTGAGAGTATGGCCCCTAGACACCCTTTTAGCTCAGTAATGAAGTCACCTCTGAGGTTCACCATTCAGCCAAAGAGTAGACAGCCCCATAAAGCAAAACGAGACTAATGGCGCACAACAGTCCAGGGACAAGGACTAGAAGGCAGGAGGGGACAGGAAAGCTGGTAATAGGGAACCCAAGGGTTAGAAGGGACAATGTTGACATGTAGTGGGGTTGTTAACCATTGTCATAAAACAATATGTGTACTAACTGTTTAATGAGAAACTATTTTGTTCTGTAAACCTTCATCTAAAGTATAATACAAAAATAAAAAAGAAAAAGAAGGATGATTTAAATTTGTATGATTTGATGTCAACTGGACTTTAAGCTCTGTGAGGGCAGAGCCCAACTGTCAGTTTTTTATACCATTTTATCCCCAGTGCCCAGCCAAGTACCTGGTTCATAGTAGATGTTCAATAAATATTTGTTGTATGAACTTTAGAAGCTCTTATACTCTATGAAAAGTAGACTAAAATAGTGTTACAGACAAACTGTGCTTAGGGAATCACTAGTGTTACCTTAGAACTAAACTCTGTAAAATCTTCCTTCAACCCTCAGAATGAAGATGGTTGGTTTTATTTTGTTTTTTGATGTTGTTTGTGTCTTTGGAGAAGTTTGTCTCAGATTGTTTAAGTGAACACACAAGGTAAAGAGGATATTTGATGGATCATTCACTCAGTGCAGCCTCCCCGTTCAGGCAAGTTGACGTCAGACCTGTTCAGCTCTAATACGGTTCTTTCTCTTCTTGTGGATCTCCACCAGTGGAGAATCTCTCTAGTGATTGTCTTGTATATTAGGGAAGCACAACTTTTATGTTCTACTCATGAGGACTGTTATCGTTGGTGAATTAAAGCAGCAGAGCATGTTGGCTAAGGGAACCCAGACTGCTACTTTCTGACTTTGGGCAGATTCTTCAACTCTCTTGCCTCAGTTTTTTCACTGTGATGAGGATATGATAGTGCCTACATCAGGAGCCCTGGTAGTGTAATAGTTAAGTGCTTGGCTGCTAACCAAGAAGTTGGTGGTTCAAACTTACCCAGTGGCTCTACAGGAGAAAGATCTGGTGATCTGCTTCTATAAAGATTGCAGCCTAGAAAACCCTATGGGGCAGTTCTATTCTGTCAGGCCTGTGTACTCGGTATAAGATACTCTTATTATTATTCATATGTGTTTTCCATATCTGGTCTGTATCCATCCATGCAATTTCTGTATATTCATCTTCAATGATCTTAGTAGGTTTATGCTCACCTACTAACTAAAGGCTGGCAGTTTGAACCCACCAGTGGTACTGCAGAAGAAAGACCTGGTTATCTGCTTCTGTGAAGATTACCAGCAAGAAAACCCTATGGAGCAGTTCTACTCTATAACACATGGGGTCACCAAGAGCCAGAATCATCTTGACGGCGGTAGTTTGGTTTTGGTTTGGTAACGATCTTGGTAAATTTATGCTTTTCGTGACTTTTCCATTTTCATCTTCTATTTCTCTTCTGGATTTAGTAAATTCAGTGCCTCAATACCCTTTCCTATATATGGGTATATATTATTTCACAGTATTCCAAATTAAATTCTTGGCAAACAGCCCAGTAGATGCTAAGTTTTTCTTTCATTAATTCTTTTCCATTCATGCTTCTACTCCAGTAAAATTTGCTGTCTTAAAGTCCATATTCCTCATCCCATTGACTGCTGGCCCTGTTTCCTTCAATTAAATTACTATATGATTTTTTTTTAGAGTTACATCTACTTTTTAGATTACAAACTGACTTGTGTCTATTAACACAATAACAGCTTAATAAAGTTGTGGTTGATCCATTTTTCTTGTATTAGGAAACTGTCCCTAAGAAGTCAAAAAAATGTGTTTGAGATTAAGTAAACCAGTGTTTAGGAGATCTGTAGGTATTTACTAGGAACCCTGGTGGCATAGTGGTTAAGTGCTCAGCTGCTAACCGAAAGGTTGGTAGTTTGAACACAACCAGTCGCTCCGAGGGAGAAAAGACCTGGCCATCTGCTCCTGTAATCTTTATTACTGCCTAGGAAACCCTATGGGGCAGTTCTGCTCTGTCATACAGGGTCACCTTGAGTCGGAATCAACTCGATAGCACACAGCAACAACATGGGTATTTAAATTCTCACGTTGCCATTAAAGCTTGAGTCAACTTTAAACCTCTTAACTGGGTATTTAAGCATCTATGTAAATATTGCCTTTATGTGTATTTTGTGTAGAGTTGCATTTTATTATTTTTGATGACATAGGCTATAATTGTTTCATTTACAACTTTAGCTGAGTTTTTCTATTTTCTTACGTGTACCTTCAGTCTGCTTGGTACTAATAAGTGTTTCTTTTATAGGAGCATATCAGTGCTTCCAACTGTAGCTGCATATAACAATCGAGCTCAAGCAGAAATCAAATTAAAGAATTGGAATAGTGCTTTTCAGGATTGTGAAAAGGTCTTGGAGTTGGAACCTGGAAACTTAAAGGGTAAAAAAAAATTCATAGAATATTCTAAAATTTACAGTAGGATCCATTAAAGACCATTTTAAGGCACTCATTACATTTATGTTAAAAATATTTAAAATAAACTCAGATTTGTTCTTGTGAGTAACCACCGTTATAAAATTGCTTTTAATTTTACGTTCTATTTGGGATGTAAGCCCCTGATTATTTGTATTGAAGTAGCTAATAATCCCAGAAGAGTACATAAAATATATATGTTAAGAAATAGCTCAAGCTTGATTCAAACTCTGTCATTTAATCTAAAAAAAAATTACATTTTAATATGGACATTTTCTGATACTATACTGTTTCTGATGAAATAAAAAGCCCATACTGGAGCTCTAGAACTTCCTACCATCTACTTTGTGGACATTTCTACCTAGATGTCCACAGACATTTTAAATTAAATGTGTCCCAAACTGACTACATCCTTCCGCCAAAACCTGCAGTCTGTCTTGTGTTTCCCACCTCAGTGACTAATTCCACTTCGCCATGGCCCAACCTGAAGTATGTAAGTCAGACTTGGTTCTCTTCCTTTTCTGTTATCAAGAAGGACTCATTCCAAGAGGGAGTGACACGAATTATAATAGACACAATAAACATCTGTGAACTCCATATAAATATAAATACTGATTTTTTTCACATGGAATGTACCCCTTTGTGCTTGCAAACATAGGTAGGCATAAGCTATAGATGTGCTGAGGAGAACCTGGTGCATCAATTCCACCATCGTTGTCATGTTTTGCCCTCACTAAAGTCCTCTTGTGCCTGTATTTTGTGCCAGCTGGTCTTCATCACAGAGTACTGGTGGGCTTCCAGCTTTAATCAGGCGCCTGGTGAAGGTTTTGCGTTCTTCTCATGGGCCCACACCACCTCTGTGCCAGACCCTTTGCCAAGAGCTTTATGTGTATTAACTTCATTAATTTTCACAACTACCTGAGAGGTACAGATACTATTATTAGCACACTGATTTTACAAAGGAAGTAACTGAGGTGCAGAGAGATTATGCGACTCATCCAAGATCACAGAGCTAGCGAATGGCAGAGCCAGGACTCAAAACCGCATGACAGACTCCAGAGCCCACATTCAACCACTGTGCTACTCTTCTACCACTAGGATGGCCTTATGTTTTAATTTTTCCTTGTTTGAGTAATTTCTTAAACACCAGAATCTTTACTACTGAAGAACAAATTTGGAAAGGCCAAACTAGCAATGAGCATGGCCATAAAGCACTAAGAAATTTTATGTTTGCTTAAGTAAATAAATAACATCCTCTTCAAAACTTTATTTTTCATTAAAAAAATAATTGTGTTAAACACAATGTGGTAGGTTGGATTCAATCCTAGAACAGAAAAAAGGACCTTAGTGGAAAAACTGGTGAAATCTGAATAAAGTCTATACTTGATAGTATTGTACCTATGATAATTTCTTAATTTTGGCAATGGTTATATAAGACATTAGCATTAGGGGAAGCAGCTGAAGGTATATGGGAACATTCTGTAATATCTTTGTAACTTTCCTGTGAATCTAAAATTATTCCAAAATAAAAGTTTAAAAAAAGATAATTTTTATATCAATATTTCTTCATAAAAATTCCCTTTCCAAAATCTGAATAGCAATAGCTAAACTGTACTTAAAACACAGTGCCACAATTTTGATTAAATTTATGACAAAATGACTTATGCTTTCGATTTTCATGGCTTGTTCTAAGACTAAAATAAAATTGGTCAAATTTATAATTAAGTTTTAAAATGGCATATTAAAATATATCAGGTATAAATTCTCACTTTTCAGAATTACCAAGCCTGATTATCTTCAAAATAATGACTTACTATACAGAGTTCGTTTATTACATGATAATTGATAATGATGGAACTAGAAAGCAGGGCTTTAAACTCGTTCATTTTGGTTAGTACCCCTGCTGAGAATTTGCTTTTCCACTGCAGATATACTGAATCAGAATCTACAATTTAAGAAGATCCTTGGAGGTTTCTTATGTATAATACATTTCAAGAATCACTGCTGTACCACTGCTTCTCAGACTGGTACCTAACCAGCAGTATTAGCATTTCCTGGAAATTCTCAGCAGGGGTTGGAAGTGGAATGAACCAGTCTGAAGCCCTGCTAGAAAGGCATTCATCTTTAGTGTTAAATAACTATCAAATTATACATTGAAACCTATGCAAAAAACTGATGCAAATTATCAAATTACTCAATTTCTGAACCTAGCTAACTTAATGATTAGAATTCTCTCACAGTTACCTGTGCAAAATAACTCCTAATTATTTTAGAGATTGCTATACAGATTTTGTTAATGAGCCCATATTCTGAGATAGATGCTAGTGATCAATATACTAAATAAAGGATTTTCTAAAGTTTTCGTAAAGTGGTAAAATAATAAAATAATGCCAGTGATGACTATAAGAAGGAAAACATTGTTGTTCAGTGAAAAGCTTCCCAATATTGCAGCATAATGGGGTGCCTTTGAAGGATTACAAATGTATTAAGCTGTGGAGTTTCTCAGCCCTTGGGGCAGCTGGCAGGGCCAGGAGCTGCCAGAGGAGGAGTTGTTAGAGGGGATGGTTGCTGACGTAGCCTCTTCTATTTGCTTCAGTATCATTTTCTCTATCTACAACAATATGAAAATGGGTGTAGCTAAGCCTTTGTATAATAACATCCTAAACGTCTCCCTGCTACTTATAGTCTTCCACTTGCAAAATAAAATGTCTTAGTCATCTAGTGCTGCTATAACAGAAATACCACAAGTGGATGGCTTTAACAAAGAGAAATCTATTTCCTCACAGTAAAGTAGGCTAAAAGTCCAAATTCAGGGCATCGCTCCAGGGGAAGGCTTTCTCTCTCTGTTGGTCTTCTCATCAATCTTCCCCCAGACTAGGGGCTTCTGCACGTAGGGGCCCTGGGTCCAAAGGACGCACTCTGCTCCTGGCACTGCTTTCTTGGTGTTATGAGGTCCCCAACTCTCTGCTTGCTTCCCTTTCCTTTTTATCTCTTGTGAGATAAAAGGTGGTGCAGGCCATACCCCAGGGAAACTCCCTTTACATTGGATCAGGGATGTGACCTTAGTAAGGGTGTTACAATCCCACCCTAATCCTCTTTAACATAAATTTACAATCACAAAATGGAGGACAACCACACAATACTGGGAATCATGGCCCAGCCAAACTGATGCACACATTTTTTGGGGGACACAATTCAATCCATGACATAAGTTATAACTATAATGCTGTATCTTAAAAAGGATAACTTTTATTTTGTTTAATTTTCAGCTCTTCTGCGCCGTGCCACTACATATAAACATCAAAACAAGCTACAGGAAGCTGTAGAAGATTTGAGTAAAGTACTGGATGTTGAACCTGATAATAATTTGGCTAAGGTAAGTACAGAAAGTGATTTCTTATTTAATTCTATAGTCAGCTATTTCCGTATTTATGTTGAAATGATACAATAATCACTGATTTCAATCTTGCTGAATAAATTATATTGAGGATTAGGTTACAGCTTTAAAAAGTAGGTATAGCCCAGACACCCTAAAATGTTAACATTTATTTGAAGTGGAAGAAAACAGGCTCTTAAAAAAATTGTCCAGAACTGTAAACATATATGTCCAAAGGACAAATATTTAATTTTCCCCTTCCCAGTAATCAATTGTAGGCATTGCTGTTCTCTGAGCTAATCTTGATTTATTATGCAGAATGGTACAGAAGCTAAGATTAGGCAGGAGCTCCATGGCCATAGAAGAGTGTTTCTCTCTGTAACACTGACTTGCATGGTAAGCATAGCATTGTTGGCAGCCCTTATTACTGACTGAGCAGACTCACTCACGTAAGTATATAGGGGGTTATGTGTTAAGATCTAAATTGTAGAGATAAGGGTCAAGAACTGTGAAGGGTCTGAGATTTTACCCTACTTGCAAATTAACTAGCTAGCCTGGTAGAAGATATGAGACTCCTCGGTTAGAGACAAAAGACCTTATTACACATAGCAGAGCAAGCAAATAAGCTTCATGCTTGTGTCAGTTCCCCTTGCCACCTAATCTCATGAAGGTGACAAACAGTGGCCCAGGGGGATGCTGCATATTCAGTGGGTTTGTGTCAGAGGTGAGGAACCCCAAGTTTAGGGAAACCCCATCTTTTTAATGGGCTACAAGCAAACCTATCCAAACTCTGCTCTAGAGAAAGACATTATCTTTATTATAGTGGAGAAGAACAAAACTGCCCTCTCCTCTGAAGGGTGATACTATCTCTATTTTCCAAAGTTGTTTTCTGTACAAACATCCTTGAAAAGATAATCCAGGACGAAGACTGTCTGTGTCTCTGCTCACAATGTGGTCATAAATATGAGAGACCTGTGGAGAATAGTCTTCCAACAATTAGTAGTCACTAAGTTTCCACAAATACCTACTGGGTTATTTCTCTCTCTCTCCCTCTCCCTCCCCCTTTCTCCTTCCGCACTCCCATTTTTTCTCTCTCCCCTCCCTCTTCCTCTTTCCCCTCCTCCCCCCTTTCTCTCTCACAACAGCTAAAGTCCCTAGAATATCAGCTACATTTGTTGAATCAGCATTTCAGTGATTTAGGCTTAGGAACACATCTTTTCCTTATAGTTATTTCCTTTTAATAATGGTTGTTTTTTTTTAATTAAAAATTAATGTAACAATATTCTAAAAGAAACATTTTAAAACAAGGAAAATTACCTTTAATTTTACTACCCAACACAATGTCTTGTTTACATATTGACTTTCAGGCCTTGCCCGCATGCATGATTCTTGTGCCGTATACAAATATACATATACAAAGATTAATTCAAAATGGATCATATACCTAAATATAAAACTTGTAGAAGAAAACTTTGGAGAAAATCTTTATTATTTTTTTTATTGTTGTAATTAAATGACGTTTACATTTCAAGTTAGTCTCCCATACAGAATTTTTTTTTTTTTTTACATACATTGTTATGAGACCCCAACTGCTCACCCCATTCTGCGACAGCACACTCTTCCCCTCCGCCCGATTCCCCATGAACATTCAACTAGCTCCTAACTCTCTCTGCCTTCCCATCTCACCTCTGGACAGAAGCTGCCCCTTTGGTCTCTTGTATCTACTTGTCTAAGAGGCACATTCTTCACAAGTATCACTTTATGTCCCACAGTCCAGTCCAATCCCTGTCTGAAGAGCTGGCCTCGGAAATTGTTTTAGTTCTGGGGTGATGGAGAGACCAGGGGCCATGCTTTCCGGGGCACCTCCAGTCTTAGTCAGACCATTAAGTCTGGTCTTCTTACTAGAATTTGAGTTCTGCATCCCATCGTTCTATTGCTCCATCAGGGACTCTCTGTTGTGTTCCCTGTCAGGACGTTCATTGATGGTAGCCGGGCACCATCTAGTTCTTATGGTCTCAGGCTGATGAAGTCTCTGGTTTATGTGGCCCATTCTGTCTCTTGGGCCAATACTTTCCTTGTGTCTTTGGTGTTCTTCATTCTCCTTTACTCCAAGTGGTTGGGACCAATTGATGCATCTTAGATGGCTGCTTGCAAGCTTTTAAGACCCCAGACGCCACACTTCAAAGTAGGATGCAGAACATTTTCTTAATAAGCTTTGTTATGCCAATTGACAAAGGTGTCCCCTGAAAGCATGGTCCCCAGACCCAGCATCCCTGCTACTCTGTCTCTCAAAGTATTTGATTATATTGAGGCAACTTCTTAGCTTTGGTTTAGTCCAGTTGTGCTGGCTTCCCCTTGTAGTGTGTGCTGTCCTTCCTTTCACCTAAGATGATTCTTATCTACTATCTAGTTAGTGAATAACCCTTACCCTCCTTCCCCACCCCTGTAACCATCAAAGAATGTTGGAGAAAATCTTTATGACCATGGGCAAATATTTCTTAGCTAGAATACCAAAAACACAATAGAAAAGAAAAAAATTAATATATTGGACTTCATCCAAATTAAAAACTTCTTGACTAATGACACGCTACAGACTGGGAGAAAATATTTGCAAATCATATATCCAACAAAGGAATTGTATCAAGAAAATATAAAGAACTTTCAAAGCTTGATAATAAGAAAACAAACAACTAAATAAAAAATAAGCAAATTATTTGATCAGACACTTCACCAAAGAAGATACGTAGATGGCAGACAAGCACATGAAAAGATGCTCAGCATGATTATTTATTGGGAAATATATTAAAACCACAATGTAAGACTGACCATATCAAGTGTTGACGAGGATGTGGAGAAAATGAAACTCTCATGCTATAGTTTGGAATATAAAATAATTCAATTGCTTTGGAAAACAGTCTGACAGCTTCTTAAAGAGTTAAACATAAACCAATACACCTACCTTATGATCCAGCTATTCCACTCCTAGGTATTTACTGAAGAAAAATGCAAGCATATGGCCATACAAATACTTGTATATGAATGTTCATAGCAGCTTTATTTGTAATTGCCAAAAATTGAAAGCAGACTAAATGTCCTTCAACAGGTGAATGGATAAACAAATTTTGTTGTATCCATACAGTCGAATGCTACCAACAATAAAAAGAATGAACTGTTGATACGTACAACAGTATGGATGAATTTAAAAGTAATTATGCTAAGTGAAAGAAGCCGACAAAATAGAGCACATTCAACATGATTTCATTTATATGAAACACTGGAAAATGCAAACTAATCTATCATGACAGAAAGAGTAGTGGTTGCCTAGGGGTGGGGGGCTAGCAGGAGAATCAGAGGGAGGTATTAGAAAGAGATATACAGAAACTTTGGGGGATGATACATATTTTCATTATCTTGATTGTGGCAATGGTTTCATAGGTATATACATATGTCAAAAGTCTATCAACTTGTACTCTTTAAATACATGCTGTTTATATCTTTATACCTCAATAAAGCCATTAAAGAATGTAGACGGATAAGGAAAATGTTTATATATTTTTTTTCCATTCTAGTTAGCATAAAATATTTAAGAACATTCAAAATTACACTTAAAAAAGTATGTATAGCATGATTTCATTTGTATAAAACTATACATCTCTGTGTGTACCTCTACACAGAAACGGATCAGGAAAGATAATCATGAAAATGTCAATAGTGTTAGCTGAATGGCCAGATTTTTTAAAATTAATAGATTTGACTTTTTAGAGCAATTTTAAATTTGTAGAAAATTTTAGCAGAAAGTACAGAGAGTTACTATGTCCTTCCCAGCCCCACACAGAGTTTTCCTATTATTAACATTTTGCATTTGTGTGGTACATTTTTTATGATTAATGAACCAATATTGACTTATTATTATCTAAAGTCCATAGTTTACATTAGGTTTCCCTCTTTGTGTTGTACAGTTCTGTGGGTGTTGACAAATACATAAGGTTATGTGTCCACCATTACAATATCATACAGGTTAGTTTCACTGCTGTAAACATCCTGCGTTCTACCTATTTTTCCCTCCCCTCACCTCGCCCTTAAGCCCCTAGCAAACACTATCTTCTTACTGTCCTTATACTTTTACCTTTTCCAGAATGTCATATAGTTGAGATCATACAGTATGCAGCCTTTTCAGACTGGCTTCTTTCATTTAGCAATATGCATTTAAGGTTGCTCCACGTTTTTTCATGGCTCAATAGCTCATTTCTTTTTATCATTAATAGTAGTTCCTTAGATGAATGTACCATAGTTTGTTCTCTATTCATCTATTGAAGGACACCTTGTTGCTTCCAGTTTTTGGCAATGATGAATAAAGCTGCTATAAACATTCATGTGCAGGTGATTGTGTGGACATAAGTTTTCAACTACCTTGGATAACTACTAGGGAGTGCAATTACTGGATTATACAGTAAGATTTTGTTTGGCTTTGTGAGAAACTGCCACACTGTCTTCCAAAGTGGCTGTCCATTTTGTATTTCCATCAGCAGTGAATGAGAGTTCCTGTTGTTCCACATATTGCTAGTATTTAGTGTTGTAAATGTTTTGCATTTTAGCCATTCTAATATGTGTGTAGTAGTATTTCATTGTTATTTTAATTTACAATTTTCTAGTGACATAGGATATTGATCATCTTTTCATCTGCTTACTTGCCATCTGTATATCTTCTTTTATGAGATATCTGTTCAGATCTTTTGCCCATTTTTGAATCGGGTTGTTTGTTTTCTTGTTGTTGAGTTTTAAGAGTTCTTTGTATATTTTGGATACAAATTCTTTATCAGATGTGTATTTTGCAAATATTTTATTGCAGTTTGCGGCTTGTCTTTTCATTTTCTTTCTTTTTTTTAAATATATAATTTTATTTATTTTGTTGTTGTTGTTGAGAATATACACAGCAAAATGCACACCAATTCAACAGTTTCTACATGTACCAATTAGGGACATTGATTACTTCCTTCAAGTTGTGTAATCATTCTCTCCATCCTTTTTTTTTTTTTTTTAATTGTACTTTAGATGAAGGTTTACAGAGCAAATTAGTTTCTCATTAAAAAATTAATACACATATTGTTTTGTGACATTGGTTACCAATCCCATGACATATCAACACTCTCCCCCTCTCAACCTTGGGTTCCCCATTACCAGCTTTCCTGTCCCCTCCTGCCTTCTTATCCCTGCCCCTGAGCTGGTATGCTCATTTAGTCTCATTTTGTTTTATAGGCCTGTATAATCTTTGTCTGAAGGGTGAACCTCAGGAGGGACTTCAGTACTGAGTTAAAAGGGTGTCCAGGGGCCATACTCTTGGGGTTTCTCCAGTGTCTGTCCGACCGTTAAGTCTGGTCTTTTTTTTGTGAGTTAGAATTTTGTTCTACATTTTTCTCCATCTCTGTCTGGTACCCTCTGTTGTGATGCCAGTCAGAGCAGTCAGTAGTGGTAGTTGGGTACCATCTAGTTCTTCTGGTCTTGGGGTCATGTAGGCTGTGGTTCATGTGGTCCATTAGTCCTTTGGACTAATTGCTCCCTTGAGTCTTTGGTTTTCTTCACTCTCCTTTGCTCCAGACGGGAAGAGACCAATAGTTGTATCTTAGAAGGCTTTTCACAAGCTTTTAAGACCCCAGATGCTACTCACTGAAGTAGGATGCAGAACTTTGTCTTTATGAACTATGTTGTGCCAAGTGATGTAGATGTCTGTGAGTCTATGGTCCTTTGCCTTCAAGCCTAGGAACTTTGTCCTGCAAGGTATTATGTCAAAGAAGTTGCCCTGACTGTGGCCCTTGTGTGTTCTGTTGTCTGTATTAAGATATAAGCAGCAACCACAGTAACATATGTAGAAATAGCCACACCAAACCTATATCTGCAGGTGAATATGCTCCTTTACACCTCCTACACCTCTTGGCATACCTATGTACCTATGTATCCATCTGTAAATGAGTGTTTGTTAATACTACTGTAGCAGGATTATCTATGCTATAGTAATTACCATTGCTGCCATTTGTTCTTTTATTCCTCTCAGTGTCCTCCCATGCCTTCATCATGTTTTGCTGACTTGCCCCATATTGTGTATTTTCTTTACCTTCACCAGTATTAACACGTGTTTTCTATCTATTTGGCAATTTTCCCTCCTTTCCCGTAACCATCCCTGGTAACCATCAAATAATTTTTTTCTGTGTGTAAAACTTTTCTTGTTTCGTTATAATAGCAGTCTCATACAGGATCTGTCTTTTTGTGATTGACTAACTTCACTCAGCATAATTGTCCTCCAAATTCATCCATGTTGTGAGATGTTTCGAGAATTCATCATTATTCTTTATCGTTGTGTAGTATTTCACTGTGTGTATGTAACACAGTTTGTTAATTCATTCATCTGTTGATGGGCACTTAGGTTGTTTCCATCGTTTTGCTGTTGTGAATAATGCTGCAATGAACATGGGTATGCATATGTCTACTCGTGACATGACTCATTTCTTTAGGGTATATACCAAGGAGTGGGATTGCTGGGTCATATGGTATTTCTATTTCTAGCTTTTTAAGGAAGTGCCATACTGTTTTCCTTAGTGGTTGTACCATTTAGCATTCCCACCAGCAGTGTATGAGAGTTCCAGTCTCCTCACAACCTCGCCAACATTTGTTATTTTCTGTTGTTTTGATTAATGCCAGTAATGTTGAGGTGAGATGGTATCGCCTCATAGTTTTGATTTGCATCTCTCTAATGGCTAGTTATCATGAGCATTTCTTCATGTGTTTGTTAGCCATCTGAATGTCTTCTTTGGTGAAATGTCTGTTCATATCAGTGCATTTTTTAATTGGATTGTTTGTCTTATGTTGCTGAGGTGTTGAAGTTTTCTATAAATCTTAGAGATTAGACACTTGTTGGATATGTCATAGCCAAATTTTTTTTCCCAGTCTGTAGGTTCTCTTTTTACTCTTTTGGAGAGGTTTTTTGATAAGCATAAGTGTTTAATTTTTAGGAGGTCCTATTGTCTAGTTCATCTTCTGTGGTTTGTGCATTTTTAGTTGTTTTTTTTTTGTTTTAATGAAGAGAAGTTTATTTCCTCACAGTGAAAGTAGGCTAAAAGTCCAATTTCAGGGTGTCAGCTCCAGGAGAAGGCTTTCTCTCTCGTCTGCCTTCTCATCAGTGTTCCCCCGGACTAGGAGCTTCTCGGCGCAGGGACCCCGGCCCAAAGGACACGCTCTGCTCCTGGCACTGCTTTCTTGATGCTATGAGGTCCCCCTGTCTCACTGCTCACTTCTGTCTTTTATATCTCAAGAGATTGCCTCAGGACACAATCCAGTCTTGTAGATCCAGTCTTGCCTTACTAACACAATTGCCACCTATCCTCCCTCATTAACATCATAGAGGCAGGATTTACAACATATAGGAAAATCACACAGTACCAGGAATCATGGCCTAGCCAAACTGATACACACATTTTTGGGGGGACATAATTCAAACCATGACATTCCACCCTTTGGCCCCCCAAAAAATCACATCCTTGAAACATGGAAAACATATTCACCCCATCATATCATAGCAAAAGTCTTAACTCCAAGTCCAAAATCCAAAAATTCCTCCTCATCTGTGAAATCTAGAATACAAGTTATCTGCTTCCAAAGGGACAATGGCAGAACAGGCACAAGGTAGACATTTCCATTACAAATGGGAGAAACTAGAGGAAAAGAAGTGATAACAGGCACCAAACAAGTCAGCAGAACACATTACATTAGCCCTCAAGGCTTTGAAAATAATCTTCTGTTCTCTGAGACAATTTACACAATAGCCCTACCCTCCAGACTCTAGGTATTGGCCACAGTCTCTGGATTTTGAGTGGAGGCCCCTTGGTCCTGGGCTTCAGCTCCACCTTCCAGGCCCACTGGGACTGCAACTCTGCTCCCTTGGCTTTAGATGCACCATTCTCCTAGCCCATGGGAGTGACAACTCCACCCTTAGAAACACCAGAGGCCATGGCTCCACCCTTTGAAACCCTTGAGATCATGGCCATACCTTTTGAGGCTGAAGCAACTCGGCTTCTTGTGTCCCTTGTCTCTTCAGCTTCTGCTTCCTATGGCCTCTCGGGCCTCAAGCCCGCATCTGCCCTGCTGGGGCAAGTGTTCCAAAGCTCAGTAGCTCCACCGGTAAGTGCCTGGAGGCACCCGACTCTGCCAGGAAGCCTCCTGCACACAGGCATTCAGCTCTCTTGCTCCAGTGGGTCAGCTCCAGCGCCGTCTTTCACCCGTCTCCTGGTTCTGCTGCTGTTGGTTCTCTGCTGCTGCTGCTTCTCTGCTGTTGTAGGTTCTCTGCTGCTGCTGGTTCTCTGTCACTGCCGCATGTCTATCCATTCACAGTTTTAAAACCGCTTCCACATTTTAGGTATCTGTTAGAGCAGCACCCCACTCTCTCGGGACCAGATTCTGTCTTAGTTTTCTAGTGCTGCTATAACAGAAATACCACAAGTGGATGGTTTTAATGAAGAGAAGTTTATTTCCTCACAGTCAAAGTAGGCTAAAAGTCCAATTTCAGGGTGTCAGCTCCAGGGGAAGGCTTTTCCTCTCTGTCAGCCTTCTCTTTGGTGTTCCCCCGAACTAGGAGCTTCTCAGTGCAGGGACCCCTGTCCAAAGGATGCGCTCTGCTCCCAGCGCTGCTTTCTTGATGGTATGAGGTCCCCATAGTTATGTTTGATAGTCTATTTATGCCATATATTAGGGCTCCTAGTGTTGTTCCTATTTTTTATTTTACGATCTTTATAGTTTTAGATTTTATATTTAGGTCTTTGATCCATTTTGAGTTAGTTTTTGTGTATGGTGTGAGGTATGGTCCTGTTTCATTTTTTTTACAAATGGACGTCCAGTTCTGCCAGCACCATTTGTTAAAGAAACTGTCTTTTCCACATTTAATGGATTTTGGCCCTTTGTCAAAGATCAGCTGACCATAGGTGGTTAGATTTACGTCTGTGTTCTCGATTCTGTTCCACTGGTCTATGTGTCTGTCATTGTACCAGTAGCACGTTGTTCTGACAACCATGGCTATATAGTAGGTTCTGAGATCAGGTAGTGCGAAGCTTCCTCCTTTGTTCTTCTTCTTCAATAATGCTTTACTTATCCAGGGCCTCTTTCCCTTCCATATAAAGTTGGTGATTAGCTTTTCCATCTCACTAAAGAATGCTGTTGGAATTTGGATCAGGATTGCATTATATCTGTAGATTACTTTGGGTAGTATTGATATTTTCACAATGTTGAGTCTTCCTATCCATGAACATGGTATGTTCTTCCATTTATGTAGTTCTCTTTTGTTTCTTGTAGTAGTGTCTTATAGTTTTCTTTGTATAGGTCTTTTACATCCCTGGTTAGATTTATTCCTAAGTATTTTGCCTTTTGGGGGGCTATTTAAATGGTATTGTTTTCCTAATTTCCTTTTTGAAGCTCTCTTTGTTGGTGTCTAGGAATCCAACTGATTTTTGTATGTTGATCTGGTATTCTGCTACGTTGCTGAATTCTTTTGTATTAGTTTCAGTAGCTTTCTTGTGGAATATTTGGGATGTTTTATGTATAGGATCATGTCATCTGCATTTTACTTTTTCCTTACCAATTTGGATGCCCTTTATTTCTTTTTCTTGCCTTATTGCTCTAGCTAGGACTTCCAGCACAATATTGTATAAGAGTGGTGATAAAGGGCATCCTTGTCAGGTTTCTATTCTCAAGGGGAATGCTTTCAGTTTCTCTCCATTGAGAATAATACTGGCTGTTGATTTTATATAAACGCCTTCTACTATGTTGAGGAATTTCCCTTCCATACCTATTTTATTGAGAGTTTTTATCAGGAATTGGTGTTGAACTGTATCAAATGCTTTTTCTGCATTGATTGAGATGATAATGTGATTCTTTTGTTCTATTTATGTGGTGAACTACATTGATTGATTTTCCAATGTTGAAACATCCTTGCATACCCAGTATGAATCCCACTTGGTTGTAATGTATTATTTTATTTCATATGCTGTTGAATTCTATTAGCTAGAATTTTGTTGAGAATTTTCGTGTCTGTATTCATGAGGGATATTGGTCTGTTATTTTCTTTTTTTTGTAGTGTGTTTGCCTGGCTCTGATATCAGAGTTATACTGGCTTTGTAGAATGAATCTGGGAGTATTTCTTCCTTTTGTATAGTTTGAATAGTATTTGTGTGAGCTTTTCTCTGAATGTTTTGTAGAATTCTCCTGTGAATCTGTCTGGGCAAGGGCTTTCGTTCGGAGTTTTTTTTTTTTTTTAATTTCCTCTTCAATCTCTTCTTTTGTTATGGGTCTGTTCAGCTTTTCTACCACTGGTTTGTGTAGGTAGTACGTTTCTAGAAATTTTCCATTTCCTGTAGGTTTTCAAATTTGTTGCAGTAGAATTTTTCATAGTATTCTATTTTGATCCTTTTTATTTCAGTTGGTTCTGTTGTAATATCACCCATCTCATTTCTTATTCGGGTTATTTGCTTCCTCTCCTGCTTTTCTTTTGTCAGTTTGGCCAATGGGATGTCAATTTTGTTGATCCTTTCAAAGAACCAACTTCTGGTCTTATTGATTCTTTTATTGTTTTTTCAGCTATTTCATATATTTCTGCTCTAATCTATATCATTTCCTTTCTTATGGTGACTGTGGGCTTCTTTTGCTGCTCTCTTGCTTTTGTCCAAGTTGTAGGGTTAATGTTTTGATTTTGTTTCTTCTTTTTTGATGTGTGCATTTATTGCTATAAATTGACCTCTGAGCACTGCTTTTGCTGTATTCCAAAGGTTTTGGTGAGATGTGTTTTCATTCTTATTTGATTCTAGGTAATTTTTTGTTCCATCTGAAGACTCTCCTTTCTCTATTGAATTGCCTTTTTTTTTTGTCAAAGATCACTTGACTATATGTCTGTGAGTCTATTTCTGGATTCTATTCTGTTCCTTTGATCTATTTTTATATTCTTTTGCTAATACCTGGAGCCTTGATGTTACAGTGGTTAAAGTGCTCAGCTGCTAACCACGAGGTTAGTAGTTTGAACCCACCAGCTGCTCCACGGGAGAAAGATGTGGCAGCCTGCTTCCATAAAGTTTTACAGCCTTGGAAACCCTACGGGGCAGTTGTACTCTGTCATATAGGGTTGCTATGAGTTGGCAACAACTTGATGGGCACCGGTTTGGTTTTGGATTTTGCTAATACCACACTGTTTTTATTACTGTAGCTTTAGAGTAAGTCTTAAAGTCAGGTAGTGTTGGTCTTTAACTTTGTTCTTCTTCCTTTTTTATACTTGTTATGCTTTAATTTTTTTTACAGTGGACATATATAATTATAATTGGACAGCAATGAAGTTGTTTTCAAGCTGAAAATAAAAATAAGATCACAATTAAAAGCCTTCTTTTTAGTAATCTTTATTCACTTTTTAATATTTTTATATTCTTGCCTAAAGGAAGTTATTTTTTTATTAAAGGAAAACATTTTCTTTAATATGGTGGTAATTATGTTACAGAAAATCTTGTCAGAGGTTGAACGAGATCTGAAAAATGCTGAACCTGCATCTAAGACTCAAAGCAAAGGAAAAAGGATGGTTATTCAGGAGGTAGAAAACTCCGAAGATGAAGATGGAAAAGACAGTGGAAGAAAACATGAAGAAGGCAGTGGAGATAAGAGTAAAACATCTTTTCTATTCTGGTTATGCCCAAAACTACCTTTTTGTATGATGAGCTAGCTCAATTTTTCTATTTGTACAGAAATTCTTAGTTTACCAAACTTTTTCTAGCTTTACTTGTAAATCCACTGGGAATTTTGGCTCATCTTTTTCTTAATACAGCTTCCTTTGGAACATACCCCAACCCCATTTTTCTTCTTAACCTGGCACCTCTTCCTAGTGCTCACTTTAATTTCTGATTATCACCTTTAAATATAAATGGCTGTGTCTTTGTGACAGCAATCATTTGCAAGTTAACCTTAAATATCTCTCTTAGATGATTGTTTTGTATATATCTACTTAGTTACAAACAAACTGCCTTAAAAGGGGTTATAGGTAGCACCACTTACATGCCTAAAATTAATGTCTTGTTGGAAAATTGCAATTTGTGCTTCTCAAAAAATTTTTTAAATATGCAGAAGAAATAAGTATAACTTCACTTTTGAAGTAATACTTAAAAAAAAGAATCTAGACTAGATAAAGGTTCTTCTTTGTAATATAAAGCAATGATAGATCTGTCAGCTCTGAGGGGAAATTTATGCCTACTTGCTTGGCCAGAAGGAAGAAAACCTTTTTCCTCCTCTTGAAAGTCCTGGAACAACCAGGAGAAAAAATATCAATTTTGAAAATCTTTCAAAAGTAAAAGTCAGCTTATAGTTAATTTGATAGAATATTTGCATTTGAGAGAGAAATATAAAATACTCAATTCACTCAACTTTAAAGATAAAGAGAAAAAAGCACAAGGTTTTATTTTTTATATAATGTAAAATATTCAGATTAAAATGTGAACAGTTAAGATAGGATAAAGACAAAAGGAAAGAAAAAGACGGAGAGGTAGAGAAAAAGGAGGAGACAGAGAGCACTAGTGTGCATCAGTGTGAGAGAGAGCAGGGAAAGGAAGAGAGGGCATCAAAAGGATGAAAAAGGGAGACTTTAAGGTAAGGAGTTTTTCAGCCAGAATTTAAATAAGTTCTGGCAGCAAATATTCTTTCTTGCGGTTTATATTCAGATTAAGATAGTTAACCAAGTATCTTAGAGTCAGAGGAAATAATTTTAAATCTTACCTGGAAAAAGATGAAGTATGTTGTTGCTGTTAGGTGCCATCAAGTTGGTTCTGACTCAAAGTGACCCTATGTTCACAGAATGAAACACTGCCCGATGCTTTGCCATCATCACAGTCCTTGTTATGCTTGAGTCTATTATTGTTGCAGCCAGTGTCCGTCCATCTCATTTAGGGTCTTCCTCTTATGGGCTGCCCCTCTACTTTACTAAGCATGATGTCCTTCTCTAGGGACTGGTCCTTCCTGATAACATGTCCAAAGCGCTTGAGACAAAGTCTCGCCATCCCTACTTTTAAGGAGCATTCTGGCTGTACTTCTTCCAAGACAGATTTGGTTATTCTCCTGGCAGTCCATGGTATATTCAATATTCTTCTCCAACACCATAATTCAGAGGCATCGATTCTTTTTAGGTCTTCCTTATTCAGCTTCTGCGTGCATATGAGGTGACTGAAAAAACCGTGACTTGGGTCAGGCGCACCTTAGTCTTCAAGGTGACATCTTTGCTTTTCAAAACTTTAAAGAGGTCTTTTTCAGCAGATTTGCCCAATGCAATGCTTTTTTTTGATTTCTTGACTGCTGCTTCCATGGGTGTTGATTGTGGATTCAAGTAAAATGAAATCCATGACAACTTCAGTCTTTTCCCCATTTATCATAATGTTGCTTATTGGTCCAGTTGTTGCTTATTGTTTTCTTTATGTTGAGGTATAATCCATACTGAAGGCTGTAATCTTTGATCTTCATCAGTAAGTGCTTCAAGTCTTCACTTTCAGCAAGCAAGGTTGTGTCATCTGCATATCGCAGGTTGTTAATGAGTCTTCCTCCAATCCTGATGCCCCATTCTTCTTCATATAGTCCAGCTTCTCAAATTATTTGCTCAGCATACAGTTTGAATAAGTATACAGTAAAATTGACTCTTTTTTTGGTGTACAGTTCAAACACATTTATAATTTCATGTAACCACCACCCAATCAGGATACAGAATCATTCCATCACCCCAAAAAACTCCTTCTTGCTGCCTCTTTTAGCCAGATCCTTTCCTTACCCCAACCCCTGGCAACCACTGATCTGTTCTTTGTTCCTATAGTTTTGCCTTCTCCAGAATGCCATGTGTTAACAATTAGAGAGTATGCAACTTTTGGAGACTAGCTTCCTTCATACAGCCTGATGTCTTTGAGATTCTTTCATGTATCAATATTGCATTCCTTTTTATTGCTCAGTAGTATTCCATTGTATGGATGTAGCACAGTTTGTTTATCCATTTACCTGTTTAAGAACATTTGGGTTGTTTCCAGTATTTGGCAAATTTGAGTAGAGCTGCTGTAAGCATTCATGTGCAAGTTTTTGTGTCAACATGTTTTATTTCCCTAAGGTAACACTCAATAGTGGGATTGCTGGGTCACATGGCAAGTGTATGTTTAACTTGATCAGAAATTCTCAAACTCTTTTCCAGAGTGACTGTACCATTTTGCATTCCTGCTAGCAACGTAGAGAGTTCTAGTTGCTTTACATCCATGTCAGCAGTTGATATTGTCAGTTTTTGTGTATGCATGTGTGTTTATTTAGCCATTCTAATAGGTATATAGTGGTTTTTTCATTGTGGTTGTAATTTACATTTTCCAATGGTTAATGATTATGAACATCTTTTCATGTGTTTATTTGCCATCTCTACAATGTTTTTGATGACGTATCTGCTCAAATCTTATGCCTATTTTTTTTTAATTGGGTTGTTGTTGCTTACTGGTGAGTTTTAAGAGTTCTTTATATATTCTCAATACAAGCCCTTTGTTAGATATGGGATTTGAAAATATTTTCTTCCAATGTGTGGCTTGTTTTTTCATTCATTTTTTTGTCTTTTGCAGAGAAAAGGCTTTTATTGTGATGGAGCCCAAATTTTTTATTGTCTTTTCCCTTGCAGGATATTGATATTTTCTCAGTTCCTCATATGTCGTGTAATTTTGGATTGTATTTTGGCCATTTTGAAAATTATGTTATGTGACTTTGGGTCTTGTTTAAATTCTATGGAGAATGTTGATTTTTTTTTTTTAAAGCAGGCAATCGGTATGGTTAGGTTCAGTAATAATTTCCTACTCCTTGACTTTTATGAACTGTGGTTCCAATGTCAGTTCAGTTTTTAAAGACTTTGCAGTGCTCTTCGATCTGTCCTGCTTGTGCACCACCTAGCGACCAGTCTAGGCCATGGTCTCCCCCTGTAATTTAGTTCTCAAAGTCTTTAGTATGCCATTTATGGACAGATATATGCAGGTAGATCACCTTGAGGGTAAGCCTGGGAGCTCCCTCCTTTGCAATCTTCTCAACACTTTTTGGTTCCCAGAGTTTTTTCTTCCTTTTCCTCTGGCCAGAAAGCAATGCCTTTACTTTCTCCATTCTATTGTGCACTTCCAGCAACTAGGTCTGCCTCCAGAGCCAAGCGGAAAGAGAACAAAGAGAGAAAAAAGAGGAGACCCCCCAATGTTCTTGGGACCACAGTTCCTCTAGCCAGAGAGAGGAGTTCCCTTCCTTCAGAGTTTTAGGTGCCTACTTGGCTGCCACTGCAACTGCTGCAGGATTGCCTAGGTAGGGAACAAAACATTCTCTCTGTCCCACAGGGGTCTGCTTTCTCTGTTTTGGACAAATAATAGATGACTTCTCTTGACACTCTTTCTATCTGCACCTGATATACAGTTCCAGGTTTTGGGCTGCTTTTGCATTCTGGGTAGGAGATTCCAGAGAAAAGAAAACAGGAAACTCACCACTAGTTTTGTAGTATTTTAATTTCTGGTCTCTTTCCCCAATCTGCCTAGTACCATTTGCTTTCTAATGTCCTCATATAGCTGTCCCCATAAATTATGTCCCAGATTTTTAGTTATATTCAGTAGGAGAGACAGGGTGGAGTGCCATCTCACTACTTTTTTTTTTTTTTTTAACCTTAGCACATTTGAAGAACTATGGAAGTACTTTACATAGATTATTTTGTTTAATCCTCAGGGAAACTATACCTATCCACATTTTTATAAATTAGGTAATGGAGACCTAGAAGACTTCAGTTATTTGCCACATTTGCTCAAGTTATAAGTTGCATGGATGGACTATGGCCATCTGTGTGACTCCAAATTCTCTCTCTTAAGAGTGGGTACCAATTAAGACAGTGTAGGTGCTATAAAATCCAGGCTGAACATCACTAGGCTATACTCTCAAAGCAATAGATATATTTTGGCGTTTATTTACTTTTGCACTTGACTGATGTTGTACCAAGAACTCTTAACAGGGACTAAACCTATGCTGAGGAGCAAGTGAGTTAATTAAAGGCTAGTGTGATCAGTTTTGAAATTAAAAGACCCTCCTCTAAAACAGAGATACTCCTCTAAAATAGAGATTAAGCAAACAGGAAAGGACTAGTCATTTAAAAAATTAGTAATGCTACTTCTATGATTAGAAATCTGAGTCAGGATTGTCGTAGTCTAATATCATTTACCCATTGGTGTTGAGTTGATTCCAACTCATAGCAACTCTATAGGACAGAATAGAACTGCCCCATAGGGTTTCCGAGGAGCATCTGGTGGATTTGAACTGTATACCTTTTGGTTAGCAGCCAAGCTCTTAACCACTGCACCACCAAGGCTCCTAATATCATTTAACAGACTGATAAAAATGTTTCTGTCTCAGTTAGGTGGCTATCCCTAAGGTGAGTTCCATAGAGAAGTAGTATTCCCATTTAGATCTCCAAGCAGCCAGAGCTTTAACTGAACCATTTCTGATCCTGTCACTTTGTTGTCAGTGTTAGCTGCTGTCGAGTTGGTCACTTAGACTCCCAAAATATTTTGTAGTTAGGGAATATATAAAATATATAAGATTCAGAAAACAAATAGGGAGAATATAAATGTTAAGACCAGTAATTTCCCTTTTATCAGGAAAGCAAATGAAGACAGGGTGGAATCAATAGCTGGAAACTCAGAATCTGTGATTTTAAGATTAACTGAAATCCGTTTAACTAGCTTATACTTACTTCCACCAAGTTACGTTGTTATGAAATGTGTAAAAAGAGGTCCTGGAGCTGTGGACTCCTGAGAAGAACCCTAAGTTATTTTTGGGAGAATAATGTTAAAGCACAGAGAGAGGTTATCAAGTTGGAATCCTTGCATTTGGTTCTCCATTCCACCACATTCCAACAAAGAATTCTTAGTCATTATGGGGTATGTTTCAGGGAGCCCTGAGGACCCTGGAAAAGTGTAGCAATTAGTGTTTTGTAACTTCAGCTGATATGCTGCCCCTCTGCCAGCTCCACTTGGGTTGGCCAGGCCCAGTACATCCAGACTAAGGTATAATATAACCAATGGATTTAATATAATGACTGACAATTACTGAGCACCTACTGTGTGTCAAGTACTGAGATAATTGATAGGCTTTCTTCATCTGTCCTTCTAAGGACTAGTATTAAGAAATGTCTGCATATTTGCCAGGATGATTAGATCTGGAGTTTGAGTTGATACTTTCTCTTGGAAGCTCCCCATCTATTTGTGTTTCCTCTCCGAGTAGCGATCACTTAGAAGTGACGTTCATCGTACAAGTGTAGCCATCAGAGCTTTTGGTATGTATTCCATCTATCTCCTTACAGAGTTTGTAAGAATCAGAGGGAACCATGGTTTCAGGGGACATCTAGGTCAATTGGTATAACAAAGTTTATTAGGAAAATATTCTGCATCCCACTTTGGTGAGTGGTGTCTGGGGTCTTAAAAGCTAGCGAGCGGCCATCTAAGATGCATCAATTGGTCCCAACCCACCTGGAGTAAAATAGAATGAAGAACACAACAGACACAAGGAAAATAAATATTAGTCCAAGAGACAAAACCAGAGACTCCATCAGCCTGAGACCAGAAGAACTAGATGGTGCCTTGCTACCACCAATGACCGCCCTGACAGGGAACACAACAGAGAGTCTGTAACAGAGCAGGAGAAAAATGGGGTGCAGAACTCAAATCCTAGTAAAAAGACCAGACTTAATGGTTTGACTGAGACTGGAGGGACCCCAGAAGACATGGCCCCTGGAGTCTCTGTTGGCCCAGTGCTGAAACCATTCCTGAGGTCAACTCTTCAGACAAAGATTAGACTGGACTATGGGACTTAAAGTGATACTTATGAGGAGTGTGCTTCTTAGCTCAAGTAGATACATGAGACTAAATGGGCAGCTCCTGTCCGGAGGCGAGATGAGCAGGCAGAGAGGGTCAGGAGCTGGTTGAATGGGCACGGGAGATCCGGGGTGGAAAGGAAGAGTATGCTGTCACAGTATAGGGAGAGCAACTAGGGTCACACAGCAATGTACGTATAAATTTTTGTATGAGAGACTGACTTCAATTGTAAACTTAAAGGACAATTAAAAACAAAAAAAATAATCAGAGGGAAATAAGCATCTAGTCTTCCTTATAGTGCTATCACTTATTTCTTTACTTAGAAATTAAATATAAGAAAATTAAAGTCATCCACAGACAGAATTAAATATAGATAAATATTTATATTGTCCTAGAATTGGCAAGTTTGGGGATGGAAGGGGGGCAGTTTCTAAAAGTTAAAACAATAGACAAAATCATGAAGAAAGGAGAGATTGAGCCAACATGGTACTATAGACAGAAGCACCATGCTGTCCCTCTGTAGCAAAGACCTGAAAAATTAAGTAAAACAGTTACAGATGTCAATCCTGAAACCCTGAGCATGAAATGAAGGGATAAAGAACTCAATCAAGCACCAAATGAAAGAAGAAACTGACAAAGGACAGAGAATGAGGAGAGCTATGGAGCGGAGGTCTGTCAGCTAACATGGCATGGATTCACCATCTTGGACCATAGCCACAAGGACGCCAGACAGGGAGGATGGGAAGGCAATGTCATGGAGTGCCCAGCAAGAGATAGAGCACCTGGTAACTAAGGATACATGCTTTTACACTCCCCACCTTTCTGACCTATACGCTGCCTCTACCGCTTTCCAGTGGGCCACGGTTGCTGAGCTGGAGAGACACTGGCTCACTGCTGCCTTGGGTCCATCAGCACATGGCCTCCCCAGTTCTGTGCCACCCCACTGGACAGCTTCCTCAGCACTATTTTTTTTTTGCTTTTGTTTTTGTTTGTTTCTTCTCTCTCTCTCCCTTCCTTCTTTTCCTTTCTCTTGCCCACCTAACCGCATGCACCATCCCCACCCCTTCTCGACAGGCCGTGCCACACTGCTCAGCTAGAGAGCCACCAGCACATGGCCTCTCCAGCTCCACGCCCACCAGCTGGCTGCCTTAGTGCCATATTTTATTTGTTTGTTTTTTTGTTTCTTCCCTGTCTCTCCCTTCCTTCTTTTCCTTTCTCCCTCTCACCTAGCCTCATAAGCCATCTTCGCCCTTCTTGACAGGTCATGCCATACTGCTTGACTACAGAGCCACAAGCACACAGCCTCTTTGGGTCTGCACTGCCCCCACTGGCTGGCTCCCTCAGTGCCATTTTTGTTTGTTTATTTTGTTCCTCTCTCTCTCTCTTCCTTCTTTCCTTTCCTTTCTCCCACCCATCTAGCCCTGTGCATCGCCCCTGCCCCTTCTCAACAGGCCTTGCTGCAGTGTTCAGCTAGAGAGCCACTGGCATGCAGCCTTCCCTGGTTGGTGCCACCCCCACAGGCTGAATCCCTCAGTGCATATTTTTAATTTTTCTTTCTCCCTTTTCGTTCTCCCTCCTACCGAGTCCCTATACTGCCTTCACCCCTTCCTGATGAGTGGTGCCACGCTGCCTGGTGAGACACCCTGGTTCCACCCCAGCACCAATGCTGTTTCCTTCAACACCATATTTTTGTTTCCTCTTTATCTTTCCTTTATTTCCTTTCTCCCACCCATCTAGCCCTGTGTGCCGCCCCTGCCCCTTCTTGACAAGCTGAGATGCACTGCTCTGCTAGAGAGTCACTAGCACATGGCCTCCCCGGGTCTGTCTCACCTCCACCCGCCAATTTACACCATGCCACCATTTTATTTAGTTTTTTTCCTTCTGTTTCTCTCTCCCACTTAGCTCCGCACATCATATACTCTCCCTTCCCTATCTGCACCATGCACCGAGAGCCAAATCCCTGAGCAGCAACAGTGCAGACCCCTGGACCTCACTCTGCACTGCCCTTTGGCCCTGCCCTGCCGGCCCCAGTTCGTGCCACAAGTGGCCCATCCATCTCTCACTCCTGGACCTGCCCTGCTGTACCATAGTTGAGCAACTAGCCCAGCCTACCTGGACAAGGTAGTGAGAAGTATTGTGCCCACAGACGAGCAAGCAACAAAAACCACCTAGCCCACCTACCCAGACATAACCAAAAAAAAAAAAAAAAAGATGAAACAAAAACCTACAATCAATAAATGAAGAAAATAATTCCTGAATGTCCTGGAGAGAGCAGAAAATATCAAAACATATTTAAAAATAACAGGACAGGATGGCTCCAATAAGTGACCAAAGTAAAACACCAAATGACCTTCTGGTAGAAGAAAAGGCACTGGAACTATCTGATAGGAAATCAAAAGTCTAATATTCAGGGATGTCCAAGAGATTAGGAAAGAGATGAAGGAAAACACAGACAAAATTAAGAAAAAAAATAGACAAAATCATGGAAAGTACAGACAAAATCAGGGAAAACACAGACAAAGCAATGGAAGAATAGAAGACCAAAACAAAACAAAACAATTAAAAATCATACAGAAACAGCAATTAGAAATCCAAAAGATGAACAACAAGATTTCAGAAATGGACAATGCAATAGAAGGTTTTAGGAGCAAATTTGAAACAATGGATGACAGGATCAGTGAAATTGAATACAAATCCTTAGATACCATATTGTTTGAGGAAAATCACAGAAAAGAATGAAGAAAACCTGAAAACTGTGTGGGATAAAATCAAGAGAAAAAATTGCATGTGATTGGAGTTCCAGAACAGAGGAGAAAAATGGAAAACACAGAGAGGATCATTGAAGATTTGCTGACAGAGAGCTTCCTTAATATGAAAGATGAAAGGCTGACCAAGAAGCTCAACAAACCCCATATAGGATAGACCCCAAAAGAAAATCACCAAGACATATCATAATCATACTCACCAAAACCAAAGACAGAGAAAGAATCCTTAGAGCAGCTTGAGAGAAACAAAAAGTCACATACAAAGGGGAGACAATAAAACTAAGCTCTTATTACTTAGCAGAAACCATGCAGGAAAGACGGCAATGGGATGACACATATAAAACCTTGAAAGACAAAAATTGCCAACCAAGAATAATATATCCTGCAAAATACTTGCTCAAATATAATGGCAAAATTAGGGCATTTCCAGATAAACAGAAATTAAGGGAATCTGTAAAAACCAAACCAAATTTACAAAATTATTAAAGGGAGTCCTTCGGTTAGAGAACAAACAACATGAGACAGCAACCTGAATCTAGGACACAGGACAGCATCAGCCAGATACCAACCTAGGTAATGAACTCTCAAGGGTAAAACAAAACTAAAAGACCTACAACAGGGAACCAGAGGCGTCAATCTGTAAATGACAACAACATCAGAACAATAAAAGAGAGACTAAACGGTGCAGGTATAGAACTTTAAAATGGGGAGGAGGTCATTGTGATATCAAGTAATAAAAGACAGGTTCAAACTTAGGAAGATAAGAGTAAATTTCAAGGTAACCACAAAGAAAGTTAAAAAACCTACTCATCAAAAGAAAAAAAGAAAAACATAAAGTCTCGGTAAAAACAAAATCTACAAAAACAAAAGAAATGAAAAGAAAGTTCACAAACAAAAGGAATTCAGCACAGGAAAGTAAGAGGAACAAAGAAAACATCAGCACCACCAAAAAAAAAAAAAAAAGTATACAAAATGAAAGCAACTCACACCTGTCAGTAGTTACACTGAATGTAGATGGCTTAAGAGCTCTGATAAAGAGACAGAGAGTGACAGAATGGATTAAAAAAACAGGACCCATCAATATGCTGTCTACAAGAGACACACCTTAGAAACAAAGATATAAATATATTAAAAAATCAAAGGATGGAAAAAAATATATCACGCAAACAGCTACCAAAAAAGAGCAGGAGTGGCAATACTGATCTCAGATAAAATAGACTTTAAAACAAAATCCACCATAAAACAAGGAAGGACATTATATAATGATTAAAGGCATAATCCATCATGAGGACATAACCATAATATTGCACCTAATGACAGGCTTCCAAAATACATAGAACAAACTCCAACAGCACTGAAAAGAGAAATTGATAGTTCCACAATAGTAGTAGGAGACTTCAACACACCACTGTCCATAAAGGACAGAACATCTAGAAAGAAACTCAACAAAGATATAGAAGATCTAAAGGCCACAATCAACCAACTTGATCTCATAGACATATAGAACACTCCACCCAACAGCAACAAAATATACATTCTTTTCCAATGCACATGGAACGTTCTCCAGAATAGACCACTTTTTAGGCCACAAAGCAACCCTCAACAAAATCCAAAACATTGAAATAATACAAATCATCTTCTCTGATCACAAACTGTAAAAGTAGAAATCAATGACAGGAAGAGCAAGGAAAAAAAATTAAATACATGGAAACTGAACAACACCTTGCTTAAAAACCACTGGGAAATAGAAGAAATCAAAGATGGAATTAAAAAATTCCTAAAATCAAATGAGAATGAAAACACATAGTACCAAAACCTTTGGGACACAGCAAAGGCAGTTCTCAGAGGACAATTTATAGCAGTAAATCCACACATCAAAAAAGAAGAAAGGGATAAAATCAAAACATTAGCTGTACAACTCAAACAAATAGAGAACAGCAAAAGAAGCCCACAGCCACCAGAAGAAAGGAAATAATAAAGGTCAGAGCAGAAGTAAATGAAATAGAGAATAGAAAAACAATAGAATCAACAAAACCAAAAGCTGGTTCTTTGAAAGGATCAACAAAATCAACAAACCATTGGTGATATTGACAAACACAGGAGAGGAAGCAAATAACCCAAATAAGAAATGAAATGGGAGACATTACAACAGACCCAACTGAAATAAAAAGCATCATAACAGAGTACTATGAAAAAGTGTACTGCAACAATTGAAAACCTAGAGGAAACGGACAAATTTCTAGAAACACACTACATACCTTAACTAACACAAACTGAAGTGGAAAATCTGAACAGATCCATAATAACAGGAGAGATTGAAAAGGTAATAAACTCCCAACAAAAAATAAGTGCTGGCCCAGATGGCTTCACTGGAGAATTCTACCAAACATTCAGAAAAGAGCTCACACCAGTACTACTCAAACTATTTCAGAGTATAGTAAAGGAAGGGATACTTTCAAATTCATTCTGTGAAACCAGCTTAACCCTGATACCAAAACCAGGCAAAGACACCACAAATAAAGAAAAATACAGACCAATATCTCTCATGAATATACATGCAAAAATTCTCAACAAAATTCTAGCCAATAGAATTCAGCATCTATAAAAAAAATAATATACCACGACCAAGTGGAATTCATGCCAGGTATGCAAGGATGGTTCAACATTAGAAAACCAATCAACGTAATCCACCACATAAATAACACAAAAGAAAAGAATCATATGATCGTCTCAATTGACACAGAAAAGGCATTCAATAAAGTCCAACACTGATCCTGATAAAAACTCTCAATAAAATAGGAATAGAAGGGAAATTCCTCAACATAATAAAGATCCTTTATAGAACAGCAACAGCCAACATCATTCTTAATGGAGAGAGCCTGAAAACATCCCCCCTGAGAACAGGAACAAAGCAAGGATGCCCTTTATCACCACTCCTATTTAACATTGTGCTAGAAATCCTAGCTAGAGTAATAAGGCAAGAAAAAGAAATAAAGGGCATCCAAATTAGTAAGGAAGAAGTAAAACTATCTCTAGTCACATATGATATACTATACACAGAGAACCCAAAAGACTCCACAAGAAAACTACTGAAACTAATAGAAAGATTCAGCAGAGTAGCAGTATACAAGATCAACATACAAAAATCAGTTGGATTCCTATGCACCAACAAAGAGAACTTTGAAAAGGAAGTCAGGAAAGAAATACCATTTATAATAGCCCTTAAAAAACTAAAATACTTAGGAATAAATCTAACCATGAAAGTAAAAGACCTATACAAAGAAAAGTACAAAACACTACTGTGAGAAACCAAGAGACCTACGTAAATGGAAATACATACCATGCCGATGAATAGGAAGACTCAACACTGTGAAAATGTCAATCTACAGATATAATGCAATCCTGATCCAAATACCAACAGCATTCTTCAGTGAGATGGAAAAACTAATCACCAACTTTACATGGAAAGGAAAGAGGTCCCAGATAAGGAGAGCATTATTGAAGAAAAAGAACAAAGTAGGAGGCCTCACACTACCTAATCTCAGAACCTACTATACAGGCATGGTAGTCAAAACATCCTGGTACTGGTACAACAGCAGGCACATAGACCAATAGAACAGAATCAAGAACCCAGATGTAAATCTACCCACCTATGGTTAGCTGATCTTTGACAAAGGGCCAGAGTCCATTAAATGGGGAAAAGACAGTCTTTCTAACAAATGGTGCTGGCAAAATGGTGCTGGATGTCCATCTGTAAAAAAATAAAACAGGACCCATACTTCACACCATACACAAAAACTAATTCAAAATGGATCGAAAACCTAAATATAAAACCAAAACTATAAAGATCATGGGAAAAAAAATAAGGGCAATACTAGGGGCCCTAATACATGGCATAAATACAATATAAACCATAACTAACAATGCACAAACACCAGAAGAGAAACTAGATCACTGGGAGCTCCTAAAAACTAAACACTTACGCTCATAAAAAAGACTTTACCAAAAAAGTAAAAGCAACCTATAGACTGGGAAAAATTTTTTGGCTACGACATATCTCACAAGGGTCTAATCTCTAAAATCTATAGGAAAATCCAACACCTCTATAGCAGAAAGACAAATACAATGCAATACCGATCTTTGGGGTTTGAGTAAATTTTTGTGTATTGTATTAGATAAGGGTCCACCTTCATTCTTTTGCATGTGGCTATCAAGTTTTCCGAACAGCATTTGTTGAAAAGACTATTCTTTTTGCCACTGAATTGTCCTTGCACCCTCATCAAAAATCAGTTGCCCGTAAATGCAAAGGTTTACTTCTAGACTCAATTGTATTGCATTGATCTATTTCTCTATCCTTATTCCAGACCACACTGTCTTGATTACTATAACTTTGTAGTATGTTTTAAAATTGGGAGTGACTCTTCCAACTTTGTTCTTCTTTTTTAAGATTGTTTTGGCTATGCTGGGTCCCTTGCATTTCCATATGAATTTTAGGATCAGTTTGTCAATTTCTGCAAAAAGCCAACTGGGATTATGTTGCGTCTGTAGCTTTCCAATCCAAGTAAACATTCTTATATACTTCTGGTGGGTAAGTAAATTGGCACAGCCTTTTAGGAAAGTGATCCTGCAATAATTGAGTAGTTTACGCTAAAAAATGCTCTTAATGTTTACCTAAGTAATTTGATTTCTAAGGATTTATCCCATAAAATAAAGATATATGATAAATTTGTGTTTATATGATAAAAACATATTTTGGGAGGACACAATTCAGTCCATAACAGTTGGTGATCCAAATTAGATGTTTCATAGAGCCAATTCTACTGTATAGAAAACTGTATTAATTAGTGTTTTCATACTCAATGCGTGCATTAAGATATTCATCCACTGATTTTCATTTAGATAATTAGGCTGTTCTATTCCCTCTTTGTGCTTCAAATCCTTGCTTTACCAGTCGTGAAACACAATGGAAAAATATATCCATTAGAAACGAGATTAGAATTTGTTAAAAGAGAAAAGTCTTGTAGTCTCTGTAGTTAAATACCTTTTAACAGTGCAGTGACATGGTTAATTGCTTTCTTTTAAAAATTAAGTTATTCATCAGTGGGATATTTATACGTAATTTTCATATTTAAAAACAGTAGATGCAATAATCAGTTATTAAAGCCATGGTTAATACCTGAAATCTCTTGATCAAGATCAAAGGAATTTTTAAGGTTGAATAAGGCATTGAAGTGGAAAATTTACTATGTGTTTTTTAAGGTTCACTTTAAGCTTAAAAATTAGGTGCCTATTTTATGTGGACTTCTTTGCTACGTTCATTTTTAAATGACTTAAAAATCACTTCGACATTACTTTTCTTTCAAATGATCCCCTTCTCCCAGCCCTTTACAATAAGGAAAGCTTACCATAATATCTTGGGCACAATTATTGTACTCATCAAGTTTTAGTGACTTTCTTTTTCTTTCCGTTTTCTATTTATTCATTCATTCATAACTTGTAAGTGGTTGGAAAGAAAAGTACATATGAGATTTTAAGTCTGAAAGTTTTGTTAGATCTACCTTGATATGTATGATTTGATGAAGAGGTAGAACCTTAGGGAATGATTTTGAAATGCAGGTTTTCACGCCACAACCTGTTCAGCATTTAAATAATTAAATACAGGGTCGGCTTCAGTCCGCAGCCCAAGAACTGTGTCCTTGGGAACCCAGGGGACTCCGGAGCACACCGACTCCGCAGGGAAACACTCTCAGCGGACGTCCGCCCAGGAGGTCCCCAGGAGGCCGGGGAAACCGCAGGGCTCCGCCCGAGGGGGCGGTGCCCAGCCCGGCTTCCCCCGCGAAACTGCCCTTGTGAGTTGCGGAGCCGCGCCTCTGCGCTCTGCACCCCCGCGGCTTCCGCGGTAGTTTTTCCTGATGATGCAAACACTCATTTCCCGCATCTACTTCCCCACAGAAGCCGCGGAGCCGGCGGGAGCTGGGCGCGCTGGCGAGCCGCATGCCATGGGCAACATCCAGAAGAAGTTCAAGGGCAGAGGCGAGGACAGCAAGCGGCCGGAGAGGGGCGCGCCGCGGCGGGGGCTGGCGCGGGCATCGGGCCCGGGCGCGAACAAGCAGGGCCGGGCGCTGGCCCTGGCTGTGGCGGCGGCGGGCGGCGCCGATGGGCGCCCGGGCGGCGGGCGGGACGCCGGGGATCTTGCCGCAGCCGACGCGTCCCCCGGACCCGGCGCGCCGCTCGCCCCTGCCGGCCTCAAGAGCCAGGGCAACGAGCTGTTTAAAAACGGGCGGTTCACGGAGGCGGCCCTCAAGTACTCGGCGGCGATAGCGCAGCTGGAGCGTGCAGGTGAGCTGCGCCTTGCGGTTTTCTGAGACCCCCGGGCTGCGGTTCACGCGATCTCAGAGCTACCGCAGGAGAGGCGCAGGCCGCCTCCTGAGTGACAGGGACTTGCATCTGTAAATTCCTTCCCGCGACTAAGGGCTGTGAGTGACCTGACCGATTGTGAGCCATACATTGGAATGCGTAGCATGTGCCCGGGCGAAGCACGTTTGCACCTGTCCCTTACGAGCTTTCCTTCTCTGTGGCAATTGCGGGGATAGAGCCAGCTCCTGGGAGTGCTGCATTGTCAGCAGTCTGTGGGACTGCAGTGCCATCGGAGACCTCAGTCGTCTTATAATTCTGGAGAACTGTGATTTTGCTAATGGATTTTAACTGTATTTAATTAAATTGATTTTAGGAAGTGAAAGTGCAGATGATCTAAGTATCTTATATTCAAATAGAGCAGCATGTTACCTAAAAGAAGGAAACTGCAGTGGCTGCGTTCAAGATTGTAACAGGTAAACTGCACGTTTTCTGGTTTGTCAAGAAACTGTTATAATTTCAATATGATGAATGCAGTATTTAATATCCTCAATTTTCTGCACAAGGGTCTAATTTCTTCTACAGTTCTAAGTCATCTTAATTGATGAATACATGTAATCATAGACTCTCCCTTCACATATGTGAAGACAGTTATAAAAGGATTGTGCTTTTTTTTTTTCTCATTTTCACTGCTACCACCCTAACTCATGCTGTTTTCACATCACTCCTACACTGCTGGAAAAGCCTTCTAACTAGTGTTTTTGCCTCTTGAATCCACTATGGCATCAGAATAACTTTTCCTAAAGCGTTACATTACTCATGCTGTTTTCAAACAGTCATTCAGTATTGTCTTCCAGAGAATCATAAGTATCACCACAGTGGCCCCCAAACAAGCTTTCTGCTTCCGTTTGGTCCACTGCACCGGTTCCTTACACTCACCCACCCCAGACTCTGAGCCTTTGCCCATGTTGTCCTGCTTTCTGGAGTGGCCTCTGCACATCTTTGCTTTTGCATTCTCTTCTCAGCTGCCACCTCCTGTCTGCCTCCCTGGCCTCCCCAGCTAGAGCAGTGTCCCAGTCTTTTGCACATCTGTAATGCCTGCACTGTCACTCTGTCATATGTATAGGTACTGTGTCATCCAGTGCGCTGGATTTTAACTTGTTGAGGTCAGAAATCATGTCTTTTGCAGCTTTATACTCCTCAAAGCACAGTACCCACCTGTGGTACACAATAAGTTACATACTGGGATGGATGAGTATGTTTACATGAATAAAAGTATTGTTTTACTGTAAAGCAATAAGTCAGGAATCGTTTGGCAAGAAGCAAGTAGTAGTGCATCTGAAAATAAGTCATATTCTGGTTTGACTGACAAAAGTTCTGGTTTAGTCTGATTGTGTGGTATAATTGTTAATATCACCCCCTTTCACTCTCAGAAGTCCTAGTTTGGACAGTAAATTCTGTGGACACTCTGTTTATAAGGTGAACAATTTACTATTTTTTTATTGGCAGTTTCAATTTATTGATATGGGTGAAAGCTTGCTAGCATCTGTGTGTGTGGTATAAAATGGCCTTGGATGTTTGCCAGTTTTACATATTCAAATTAAAAATGAACAATATTTATATTCACTTTGGACTGATCTTCGACGTCATCCGTTGTTGTGCTGGCTCGTACCAGCTAATTACATTTTCAGGATTTTTCGAGCCATTTGATGTCAAGTTGGTAGCTTTAAGTAGGCAATAGTGGGAGTACTAATACCATGAAAATTGACAGACACCACAAGCCTGGGCTTGTTTTCTTTTTTCTTTCCCTGAAGAGCCAGTTTTTCAAGATTTACCCCTGCCCATAAATAACCAACAAGACTCTGGATTTGCAGGACACCAGGCAGTTTGTGATTTGCAGCCAAGAACCTTTTAGCTCAACTGTCTGTTTCTAATGTATTACCCTAGAGTTTTGTCTTACATCTTTCTACAGTGAGCGAACTCTTTAGTTAAAACTTGGGGCCCTTCAGGTTTGGGCTGCTATAGAAGAGTGGGCTCACTTGGCCCTTAAAGAGAACTTTTAAGGAGCATACATTTGCTAGCTAAAATTCCTTACGTTTCAGTTTAGATCCAGGAGGGAGTCCAAAATGGGCCCTAGCCATGATGTCCATGGAGCCTGGAATAGAGGCTTGCCCTGGGGGAGAGTGGGAGAGGGTCTGCAGGGGAGATTTAGGTGAAATGTCCTTAGATAAGAACTGTGTTCTGGGCCAAGGAATCTAGCTCTGCTGGTCAATGCTGGCCTCCAGAGAGACCAACCTACTTAGATGTGTTCTTCAACACCTGGCATGTGCGTCCCAGCATAAGGGGCATGGAGCTGATGCCAGTAAGGGATGATTTTACTCCAGAGCAGTGGTTCTCAAAAACTTGTTTTAATGCCAGAGAAGCCATGGTGTGCTTTGGAGAACATGTTGAAAATTATATGTATTCAAACCTGCATGAACTAAGAATAATTAGCAGAAATGACTATTTTCTGTATCTATATATCTTCTACTTATTGAGATATGACTGTATCTTCATCTCAAAAAGATTGCAGACATTTTAAAGGAAGCTTATTTTTTAGTTTTTTAGTTAATTCTATTTGCTCCTTGAGGAGTTGTTTTGTTTTCCACGAGCCCTTATTACCAGACAAGTGGTAGCAGGAGTCAAACATCTAAAAGGAAGAACTCATGGAGGCAAAACTTAAAAAGTAAGGGGGAGAGGAACCTTACTTATTAAAGTAACGTTTTATGTAATTTGGGGGAAATTACTGTGTGATTTTTTAAAAATGTGTAAGCTCCTGGGACCCACTGTTAGGCATATCGGTGTTTCCTGGAGGCATGTTTGGAGAATTAGTGTTCAGAGTGTGGAGTGTGTAGAGGGTGTTCTTGGAAGATGCTCAAGCCTCCGGGCCCTGCCCGCCTCCTCACCAGAGCATCTCCATGTTTCTATTTTAAGCTTCCAGGTGAAACATGAAAAGGGGTTGTGATGCCTAAGCATAAGTATGAAAACCATTATTCTAGAAGTTACTTTCTTATCAGCTAAAAAATACTTGCTTTTCGCATTCTGTTGGAGCACCTTTTTAGGTCATTGAAACTACACCAGAATTTTTTCAGTGACTTTCCACTAACAGTATTTGGAGAGACTTTAACTGTATGTTGCCTAGTATTTGTCGGCTTTTGCTTCTCTTTGCTACTCTCTGCCATGCATGAAGTTGTTGTCGCTAGTTGCCATCGAACCGATTCTGACTCATGGCGACTTGAAATTAGAAGACCTTTTAAAGTCTTAGCCATGTTAACTTGAATAGACCGCCCACTCTGTAAACTCTGGATTAAAAATTCTCTGTGTTTGTGTTTATGAATAAGACACTCGTTTTCCTTAATGGAGTTTCCATTCATAAGTTCATATTCATTTTCAGGATTATGGTTAAAGAAGAAACGTACATTTTCTAGGCTGGAAGGTGCTAAAAATATATCATCTTACTCAATTTTAGATTCCAAGTCTGGCTCAGGTCCATCTTGATTGGATAAATGGCACCTTGGGTGTTGGAAGTCAGCTGTGAAATAGAGGTAGTCAGGTGGTTGTGAGAGGGACATGGCTTTCACATCTCTGTTAATGTAGTAATATCCCCTGAATGTTGTCCTTAGGTGTCGTCGAGTCAGTTTTTGACTCATAGAGACCCCATATGACAGAGTAGAATGTACGGTTTTCTAGGCTATAATTATGGAAGCAGATTGCCAGGTCTTTCTTCTTTGGAGCCACTGGGTGGATTCAAACTGGCAGCCTTTCAGTTAGCAGCCAAGCGGTTAACCATTGTGCTACCAGGGCTTCTCCCCTAAACGTTAAGCTAAATTTAAGGCAGTGGTACAGATGATACGTCCTGATACTCAGGGATCTATTTTTTAATGATTAAATATTTTTACTTGATTTTAATTTTACTTTCTAAAATAACTTTTACTGATTACAGAAGTAACACATACTCATTATAGAGAAGTTTTAAAATCTAGTGCAGCACAGAGAAGATAATTAAAGCCACTCAGAGCCAAATTTGTTCTTTTTCAGAGAAATGATGCTAATTAGGTTTATCAACATTTCTAGAATAACGTCCACAGTACTGAGTTGACACGCACACCCACATGTGCAATTGAGTATCTGTGTAGGGTTGCTATGAGTTGGAATCGAACGACAGCAACAGGTTAACTAGTATGATACAAAGAGTTGTCAATGAGTCAGAGTGGCAAATAACTCGCACTTCCTTCATTTGCAGTGCTATATATGTGTTTGTGCTAGAATGAGTGTAGGCTCTGAAGGTTAGAGGCTCTGAAGTTTCATTCAGCAGGCTTGTTGAGTGCCGCTCACAGCTCGGGTGTTGATCTGGTCGCTGGGATTATAGTGGTGCTCAGGACAGACTAGCCTTCATGAAGCTTTAATTCAAAAGAACTGACGTGGGCAGATTGCTCCGTGTGTCTGTCAGTTTCCTCACCTGCAAAGGGAACGTATTAATGTTTACCTGGCGAGTTTGTTGTGAGATTAGAGGAGAAGGTTTGCAGTGACTAGCCTAAGCAGACACTTCATCATGTCTTCCTTCTTGCCAAATCATTGCAGAATAGACAGCAGATTGCTAAAATCGTTGAAAAAACAAGTTAAGCAAAGCAGCACTTGCTCACGTGTTCCCTGAAGCAAGTTAAATATTTGTCATATAAATTACCTGTTGCATGCCAAACCAAGCCAAACCCATTGCCATCGAGTCAATTCTGACCCATAGCAACTCTGTAGGCCAGAGTAGAACTGCTCCATAAGGCTTATAAGGGGTGGATTCAAACTGCTGACCTTTTGATTAGCAGCCAGACTCTTAACCACTGTGCCACCAGAGCTCCACCTGTAACATAAGAGTTAATAAAGAGCCAACGTGCCATCCCCAATGCAGACAGTGTGGTGTGGATATTGGCTAGTAGGTTATATAGAAAGTATGTGCTTCATAGGATCTCTGATGAGGTACTCTTTACAGCTTCAGAGAATTTTGTTAAAACCAAGAGTACAATGGTTTCTTTCATAAATACAGTCTTTTGATTGTATGCTTTATTTCAGAATATAACGAAGTACATTAAGTATTGAAGTAACTTTAAACAACTGCTTCAAACAAAACCAAAGAACATAACCTTGAACTACATCTTCAGTGTTATTGGAAACACTTCATAGACTAAAAAATGCAAGGTGAAAATCCATGACTTATAAGAAATCATTGTATGTTTAGTTCCTTTCTTCCCTCTAGTCTATATTTGAAGCCCTTTTTCAGCAAGTAAATCATAATAAACTTTATTAAATTATAGAGAGATGATTTTTAAAAATTAATTCATGTTTTTGTGGTTCTGTGCTAAGGTACCTTATTAAATACATAGGTTCAAGCAAGAATTTTCTTCTTACTCCATCAATAACAAGCATCTGTTGAATGTCTACTCTGTGCCTGGTACTGTGCTGGGCTCTTTTAGGGCATAGAGGAGTATGAGAGGCACACTGCCGCCACTAGGGAGCTTATGTCTCAGTGGGGAAGGAGGAATCTCCAGAGAGTTTTCGTACTGCTTTGCCCATCTGGTATGTACTAGCTACCCAAGATAAACTATCAGAGATGTACATATTTGAGAGTCCCTCGGTGGCGCAAATGGTTAAGCGCTGGCTACTAACCGAAAGATTGGCAGTTCAGACCCACCCAGAGGCACCTCAGAAAACAGACCTAGCAATCTGCTTCTGAAAGGTCACAGGCTTAAAAACCCTATGGAGCGGTTCTACTCTGCACATGTGTGGTCACTATGAGTTGGAATCGACTCCACAGAAACTAAATAACTACAATACTGCAGTATATGTTCAGTTAAGTACACACTAGGAGTAATTTGCAGAATAAATAATTTCTGATATCTTTGTCTTCTTTAGGGCTCTGGAACTTCATCCATTCTCAATGAAACCTCTTCTGCGACGAGCAATGGCCTATGAAACATTAGAGCAGTATCAGAAAGCTTATGTGGATTATAAAACAGTGTTGCAAATAGACTGTGGAATCCAGATAGCAAATGACAGTGTTAACAGGTAATCTCACCTGAGGCAGCTACTGAAAGGCTGCCTGTTTTATACGGGAGTTCGATTGTTTTCTCCCTCTCCTTCGAGAAAGATGTCTAAGTGTAGACATGTTGTCAGTTCTGTATTTTACATGAATGATTGCTTTCTTTTCACTCCATTAAAACCAAGTGGTTCGGTCTCTGTAACTTAATGTTTAACTCTCCCTTAATGCATTTTGAGTTGTTCTCTCACTGCTTTATATTGTTTGCTCTCTGGTCCATTTATTACGTTCAGTGAATATTCTTTTTCTTCTTCTTTTTTTTTAATAATGCTGGTGCATAAAATGTACATATTTAATTTTAGTATTTGTAAATACCTGTGGGGTTAGGAAGGTGTTTTCATTGATGTCATAAATCACTATTAATTATGGGATTAGATCCAAAGATGTAGTGAAAATTGCCATTTTGAATTTTCTGCTCCTACAGGCTTTACAGATGTTCATTGGCGCCACATCTGTCAGTGGAAGCATATCTGTTGTTTCTCCTCAGGAGAACGGATGTCTTCATGAGCCTGCTAGATATTTGTGTTATATGCCTTTGTAAATAGACACTCATCTAGGATGAGTATTAATTTTTAATGGTGAAATAACAAGGAATTTGGATCTAATTTATATAATGACCTGTTTACCCCTTGAGTGAGAATGGGGAAGGTAAGAATTTCCAGACTTCATAACTTGCTTTCAGGTGAGATTCGGGAAGTACTAGTTGGATAACATTTCTAGTTATGTATAGTACTGTCATCCGTTTTGCCCAGAGCATAGCCTCAAGTATTTATTTATGTGCTACACTGTGCTAGTACTGGTCCAGTGTACCATGTTCCACTTGCCCAAAAAAGACAAAAGGAAAAAAATGACATGGTCTTCTTCTTTAAGCTAACTCAAGTCTAGCATGGGGGGTAACTTAACATAAGACAGATTTTCCCCAGCTGTGAGATGTTAGACAGTGAGGGTGGAGGGGGTTCACAGAGAGATCAGGCCACCTTTTTCTATAACCTATCATCACCAAAGGTGGGATATTGACATTTCAGTTTAAGAAACTGTAGGCAAGGTCTGTATGTTATATTTTGTGTTGTTTGTAAAGTCTTCATGGAGAGAGAGCATTTAAGATGGTCTTTTGAAGGGCACTGATAGAACGTGAGGAGACCTTGAGCAAAATTGTAGAAAATGAGAATTTTGGCATATTTTGGATGAATCATGTTTTAAATCATGCCTTGCCTCTTCAAGTGGTCCCAGTCTGTTTTGGAGAAAACAGAGCCGACAGCCATTCCGTGGAGTGTTCACTTTGTGGTCATATGGAACCTGTGTAGTCCCAGTCTCACCAGAAGAAAGGGATATATATTGGTTGTATGTGGCAGCAGGGACTAGACCAAACCTCAGACATTCACAGCTTCCTTGATTTCTAGCTTGTGAAATGAGACAATCTCACCTGGTAGCTCTCCAAGCTATTTGCCCTGCTGCACAGCCTTGTCACTGCATGTGATCTGCTCCTTCCTCACATGTGCCTCTGTTTTGCATCATATGTGTCTGTGTTTCACCCTAAACAGAAACTCAGTACGCCTTAAGCAGTAACTCCCTAAATCCCTCCCTATAGCCCTGGGTAACCACTAATCTACTTTTGTCTCTACGTATTTACCCATTCTAGATGTTTCATATAAGTTAAGATCATACAATATTGTCCTTTTGTGTCTGACTTATTTCACTTAGCATAATGTTTTCAAGGTCCACCCATCTCATAACATGTATCAGAACTTCATTTCTCCTTATAGCTGAGTAATATTCCATTGTATGTAATACCACATTTTGTTTATCCACTCATCTGTTGATGGACACTTAGGTTGTTTCTACCTTTTGGCTGTTGTGGATAGTGCTGCAGTGAACACTGGTATACAAGTATCTGTTTGAGTCCTGGTACTCAAGTCTCTTGGGTTCATACCTAGGAGTGGAATTGCTGGTTGATATGGTAATTCTGTGTTTAACTTTTAGAGGAACTGCCAAAGTGTTTTCCGTAGAAACCCCACCATTTTGCATTCCTACCAGCAGTCAGTGAGGGTTCTAATTTCTCTACATCCTACATTTGTTATTTTCTGTTTTTCTGATCATAACCATCCTAGGGGTGTGAAGTAGTATCTCATTGTGGTGTTTTTTTTTTTTTTTTTAAAGATTCTATCAGTTTTCTTTTTTTTTAATTGTACTTCAGGTGAAGGTTTACAGAACAAATAGTTTCTCATTGAACAGTAGTACACATATTGTTTTATGACATTGGTTAACAACCCCACGACATGTAAACCCTCTCCCTTCTTGACCTTTTTTTTTTGGTGAAAATATACATAGCAAAAGATACACCATTTCAAAAATTTCTACGTGCACAGTTACATTGAGGTTTTGATTTACATTTACTTAACGGCAAATGAGGATCCCTGGTGGCGCAGTGGTTAAGCGTTTGGCTGCTAACCAAAAGGGAGTTCAAAGCTACCAGCCACTCCTTGGAAACCCTATGGGGCAATTCTGTTCTGTCCTATAGGGTCACTATGAATGGAAATCAACTCAGTGGCAACAGGTAATGGCTAATGATGTTGATCATCTTTTCACGTGCTTATTGGTCATTTGCGTATCTTCTGTGGAGAAATGTGTATTCAAGTCCTTTGTCCATTTTTTAACTGGCTTGTTAGTCTTTTTGTTGTTGAGTCGTAGGACTTCTTTACATATTTGGGATGTTAAACCCTTATCGGTTATATGGTTTCTAAATATTTTTTCCCATTCTTTAGGTTGTCTTTTCATTTTTTTGATAATGTCCTTTGATGTACAAAAGTTTTTAATTTTGATGCAGTCCAATTTATCTTTTGTTGCTCACATTTTTGGTGTCATATCTAAGAATCCATTGCCAAAAACAAGGTCCTGAAGCTTTACCCCTGTGTTTTCTTCTAAGAAACGATAAGAATTATGATTTTAGTTCTTATATTTAAGTCTTCGATCCATTTTAAGTAAATTTCAGTATATGGTGTGAGGTATGTGTTATGTGGTCATGTATGGTATCTCTCTCTCTTTTTAAAATTCTTTTTCTATTGATTGATAGCCCTTCAAGGAATTATGTCTTACCAAACATCTTTGTAGCTCCAGTACCTCATAAGGTAGAGATCCTCAATAAAAATGTGTTCTTCAACACAGAAGTTTAGTCCCCTCCTATAATTAGGGGCTTTGCTTTTAATTTTCCCCATTCTCTGCCTGGTAGTTCCCAGGATATTTGGGTAAAGTAGGATCTTCACACACAGAGTTAAGGGTTCTCATGAAATAAAGTGGGAAGACACCTGAAACATCTGACATAAAAGGACCTAATATAAGGGTATTTTAGGAAATATAGTTTAGTGGTGATAGGCTGGATGGCTTGAAGGGAGAAATATTGTGACTAAGAGACCATGATTATTCACATCTGAAATTTCTATTTTTGTGTGTTACTCAAGCTGGCTCTTTTAGACAAATTGACTTTTAAGACTCAGTCATTTTTTAATTGAATGGTTCTTGTTGGTATATCATTTAATAAGAAGATGAGGCTTATTCCAGTTTTGCCATATATACTTTTATATAAAATACCCATTTTTAAAAGTTCACTATTCCTTTTTGTGACTCTCATATTTATACTTGCTTTTCCATCTATTCTAGTTCATTGTGGAAAATTGAACAGCAGCAACTTATTATTTTATTTAAACATCTGTGCTTATTTGTGTCTATCTTCCATTAACCATATTCCTTTCTTCCTCTCCAGGAATCTTATATGTTAAATACCCCTGCACATACTTATTTACTCCCTGGCAACACATCATCTCTTTTCAACTGCTTCTTCCTTCCTCTCTGCTGGTAATCAAGTTTTGCTTGTAAATTCTTTTTCTAAAGCTTCTTTTTCTTCTACAGCTGTGGATGGTTATCCATTAATTTTCAGATTTATCTTTTTACACTAAAGTAGGTGAAATTTGGTTGTCATAACCCAAGATCAGATACTGGAATTTCACTTTAAGAAACTGTAGGGAAAGTAAGTATATTATATTAGTCTATATATAAATATAAAAATTTCTCCCACAGAGAGTATAGGAAACTCTTAAGGTAACTTACTTCAGTGCCTTCTACTAATTACCAGTGAACCTTCTCAATCTTGGGAAGCTCTTTTTTTTTTTTTAACCAGATTCATCCCAAAGACGTAATTCAATTTTGTTTTTAAGTCTAAGTGTGACATTTTATGTTTAAAATAATGAGAAAGTTATAATCAGTGATGTTACTGTGAATCATATGATGGCCATTAGTAAATGTCATTAATACAGGAGTCCCTTGTAGTAGACTCCAATATCCCACTCTCTTATCTTTTTTTATATGAAAACAGAATAGGTGGATTATTTTATAGATGAAGGAATACAAGGTAAGACTGTCTCAACCACCTGTAAATGTTTTAACAAAAAGCAGTGTGCCACGTGACAGCTGACCCTCCTCAGTTATAGCAGGTAGTTTTGTGCTTTTGTTTTTAACCACTTTAGGGTACAGTTTGGACATAGAAATTCTAAAAGTACTTCTGATTATTCTCAGGAGTAATACATTATTAATACATTATTAATATTGAGAGGACATTTCTCCTAGGCTTCCTAAATTTTAGTTTTATATTTCACTTTTTAAAAAGTTAAGATTTTTATTATATGTACATTAAATTTTTTTTAACAAATTAGAAATATCTTATTTTTTTCTTTTAACTAAAAAATGGTCTAAAGTTACATAGTTTGCATCAACTCCTACAAGTTCTTTAAAGCCATTTTAATTTATGTGGACAGAAAATTGTTCAAGATTGTGTATTCTACAAGGAAATACACATTTGCATAGCATTTTTAAATCTTATCTTGGTATGACCTTCGGTGATACAAAAAGCAAACTACGTGATCAATAGTAAAAACTCATTTTGTTTTTAGAATAACAAGACTTTTAATGGATCTGGATGGACCAAACTGGCGGGAGAAGCTGTCACCCATCCCGTCTGTGCCCACTTCTTTGCAATTGCGAGCTTGGCGTCCTGCAGCAGAGACAACCTCAGCCCAAGCGGGAGATTCCGGCAGCCATCAGCAACCAGGCATCCCAGGTGTGGAAGCCTACGCTCATTTCTTCTGAAGGTTATCTTGAGCTGTGTGTGTGTATTTTCACAGTAAAGCAAGGGGATTAGAGCAGGAAGTCTGGCATCAGAACTTGGTTGAACTCCCAGTTCGCCCTCTTTTAGTACGTAGTCTTAAGAAGTTGCTTCACATCTCCAGTGTCCTAATGTATATGACGGAGAAAATATTAATAGCAATCTCATGGGGTTATTGTCAGGAATAAATGGAGGTAAGCATGTGAAATACTTGGCACATTTGCTGACTTTGTAAACCCCATACTGGTTGCTGTCATGTCAGCTGAACAACTCACGGCAGTCCTGTGCGTGTCATAGTGGAACTGTGCTTCATAGGGTTTTCATTGGCTGAGTTTTTGGAAGTAGATCACCAGGCCTTTCTTTGAGGCACCTCTGGATGGACTCTAACTGCCAACCTAAGTTAGCAGTATTATTAATAATAAGAGAGAGAGGTATCATATAGCCAGCTATGTGGCAAGGCTAAAGTATCATATTTTTACTCAAAATAACACGTGCCTTCTACATTTGTTTGCCAATTGTGCCTTCCCCCCGCAAGGTATTTTTGTAAGCATGCTATGCTAACAGCAGCATGTAAAAACAAATAGACATAGAGGTGCTTACAAAAATAACTCTTGGCGGGAGGGACAGTGCTGTTGGCAAAGTAACGTAGAAGGTGAGCGTTGTTTGCATAAAATACAGTAATATGATTGATGTGTTTAAAATAATAATAAAAGATACCACATCATAACTATATCGCAGGTACCTCTTGCCTTATGGAGTCCTGGTGGCACAGTGGTTAAGAGCTCAGTTGCTAACCAAAAGGTTGGCAATTTGAATCCACCAGCTGCTCCTTGGAAACCTTACAGGGCAGTTCTACTCTGCCCTGTAGGGTCACTATGAGTCAGAATTGACTCCATGGCAACTGGTTTGGTGTTGTTTTTTTTTTTTTCTCCTGCCTTACAGCATAGCTGTTAACTTATTGTTAACTTGTCTGTATTCCCATAGTGCCTACCTTATTACTTTACACATACTGTTTAAGAAATGTTACTTATGTTTTCTGAGCTTTAAAGCCAGTTGAGGCCTCATTTCTCTTGCCTGCTTAGGAAGTACAGGTGCATCCCAGGTTGGGCTGCATTTGGAAGAGCCCTTGAGATGCGTGAGCCATGCTCTCTGCATGGCTGGTATTAGACCCTCCTCCTCTTCATTGCTTAGAAAAAGGAGGCAGGGAACATCTGCCAATGCTTTTAGACAATTCAGCACTCCTAGGAAAATCATGGAGATCTCTAGTTTTCTAGTCCATTATTAAATAATGAGGCTTGGCGCGAAGTATTTGCTCAGTAAAGAGTAGCTATTTATTATTAACAAAATGCACTTATTATCTATACTGTAGAAATGTGATAGAAAAAATCATAAGCACAAGTATAATCAGCTCTTTCTGAAATTTTCTGTTGATATTTGTTTACTAGTTATTACTCAGAATGAATACCAGCAGTTTAAAAATATTAGAGGAAGGAAAGTTTGAGCAAAGTTTTATAGCAAATTGGGGGAAAAATCCTCTGATACTCTATTTTAGAGTTTATTATACTAGGACATTTTATGAGAAGTGTTATTTGACAACCATTGTGTGAGATCTTTTGAAATAATTAAAACATTAGGCAGTAATCTTCTGTGATTTGAAATAAAATATGAAGAATTAACTGAGTAATATTTCATATAATTTTGTGCAGAGGGAGAAAGAAGATTATCATTTACATTCCAAGTTTATACTACTGTAAATTTAGTACATCTATTAGAAGATTTCTTAGATTGTAGAACTTAAAGGTTTATTTTCGATTTTAAAGTTAATGGATTTTTATTATGTTTCAAGTTACTCCATAGGGTAAAGTTATTGCATAGATTTAAAACTTTAAATTTTAATTCTTCATGTTATGTGTGTTAGAAAACTTTAGTTGCACGTAACAGAAGATCTGTTGGCTTAAACTGTAAGGCAAGATACTGGCTCATGTAACTGGAAGGGGAGCGGGCTTTAAAGTCAGACCTGGCTCATCAGGGTTCAGGCTCTGGCCAGAAACAATGGAACCATAGCAGTTCTAGACTTCACAGCTACGCATATCAATGTCAAAGAGAGAAAGACACCATTGCTTTTGGTTGCATTAATTTAAGAATGAGGAAATAATGTTGCCCAAAGCCCTAGCTTTTTTTATCCTGTTATTCTGTTGCCTGAATTAGGTCATGTGCTCACTCCTGAGCCAGTCCTTTTGATGAATAATTGCCATGTGCTGATTGGCTTAGGCCTGGGTTCCTGATCTGAGGCATCAGTTTCTCCTGAACACCTACATGGGAAGAGGAACATGGATTCTGAGCAGAAAGCCAGCCAGGCTCACTGTAAAGTAACAGGAATACTCTGTAAAATCTGGAAGTGAACAGTTGGAACTCTTAGTTGCAGATAACAGAAAACTCAACTTTCAATGGCTTAAGCAAATAAGGGCATTTATTGGCACTTATTGTGGAAGAGTCCAGAGGTAGAATAGCTGCAGTCCTGGCTGGATTCCCAGCCCAGAGCCTTTTCTAGCCTGTGTTACTGCCTCCAGAATCCCAGTAGAGAAAGAAGCCATGCTTAGTCTGGCTAAAATGATAGAAGTTACTTGTATTTTATTTGTAAATTGAAAATAATAGTGTCATAATTGTATAATCATTTTTACTTATAGCCCATTTATATTTTTAACTTACATAAAATGTTTTGACTTTAGCTCGCATGGTGTTATAGGTCAGGTCAATTTGCAGTAAAGGATTTGCTTACAGATGTAGGTAAGATTCTGTGGAAGTGCTTATATGAAAACTCTCTTGCTTTCTTTTTTTCTTTGGTCCCTATAGATGAAAAAATGCTTAGAACCCTTAAAGAAGAAGGAAATCAATGTGTAAAGGACAAAAATTATAAAGCTGCCCTTAGTAAATACAGTGAATGCTTAAAGATTAACAACAAGGAATGTGCCATATATACCAACAGGCAAGTTCTTTATAATTTGATGCATTTCTTATGTTAATAGTTTTTATTTTAAAAAACAGAAATACTAATTGTCAAAGTTTGCTTTTCATGGTGCTGGGAATTTATATAGCAAATAGTCCTGAATAAGTGTTTTTCAAAGAGGTAGGGCCATAGGAATTCTGAAGAGATTGAAAAATGAGGTGAGGGAGGGACTGGAGGTCTGATGTACTCTGTGTGTTACCAGATTCCTGCAAGCTACTGCTGCTACTTTGCCTGGTCCTGCTGTGATTTGGCATTTCAAGTATTTTGGCATTTCTCTGTATTTTGTTTGCATTTGCAGCTAGCTGGGCTGGGGCATTGCCCAGTGTAGTGGGAGGAGGAATCAGTTGTCTTTCAAAGGAGTGTCTTGGGGAGCAATGCTTTTTTTCTTCTGAAGTACAGAGGGAAGGGACCAGCATCTTTTATAGTGCAATGGGAATGGGCAGATTGTTCAAGAATGCTTCTCAGGTGCCATCTTTACCACATATGGTAAAAGATGCCTATTTAGAATATGGTGATTGTGAGTTTTTAGAGAGTGGATTGATAAGAGTATGGGGTAACAAGGAGGAATAAGGGATAAGTTCCTAAAGGAACTCACAACATGAGTTTTCCTAGAAATTTCAGATAAATTCTTTTTAACTCAAGCTCTTACCACTTTGTTTTTGTTCATGTCCTCCTCCATTGGCAATCTTTTTGCCAAAAACTTTTGTTGTCACTAAATCCAACAGATATTTTTTTGCTCCTCCTGCTCCTGGTGGTACAGTGGTTAAGCGCTCAGCTGCTAACAGAATGGTTGGCAGTTTGAACCCACCAGTCGCTCAGTGGGAGAAAGATGTGGCAGTCTGCTTCTGTAAAGATTTACAGCCTTGGAAACCCTATAGAGCAGTTCTACTCTGTCCTGTAGGGTCACTGTGAGTTAGAACCGACTCGACGGCAGTGGGTTTGGTTTTTTGGTTTGGCTCCTGTTTAACCTGTGCAGCAGTGGGCATTATTAGCTGCCTGGTTTTCCTGAAGCCCCCACTGTGCTGCGTGCAGTGGCAGACTGCTCCGTTTGCAGGCTTTTCTTTCCCTGGTATTCGCGGGCTTCTGAAGGTCTAGGTTCTTTTCTTGCTCTGCATACTCTCTAGGCCGTTTCATCCTCTCCCAAATCTCACTTATCTTCTCTCCTCAAGGCCTGTACTCTCCCCTGCCTTCTGCACTCACTACTGGTTATCATCCCCAACTGATAACTATTTCTCCCTGACCTCCCTTTTCCACTCAGTCAGCAAACCGTGATGGTCCTACTTTCTAAATACCTCTTCAGCGTGACCCTTCCCACCTTCACCATCTCTCCGCTGCCCTGGGCCACTATTGTCTCTTCCTAATGCCTCCAACATCCTCCACAATGGCCCTGAACACTCTTGTTCTCTCTGGTCTCATTCTCCAAATTGCAGCTCAGTTGATCTTTCTGAAACATGGCAAACATGTCAGTCCTTATTTAGAAACCCTTCAGTAGATCTCTATGAAGCTCAGCCTCCTAGCCATGATTTACAAGGCCTTCACAATCTGGCCTGCCCACACTTCCAGCCTCAACCCTGCACTCGGTCCATAGAACTTTTCTCAGCTCATCAAGAGTACCATGATCTCTCCTGCTGTAGGCCTTTGCTCAGGCTGTCCCCTTGGTCTCCACTCTCCGTCTCACCATCTTAATCCCCTCAACCCAGCGCCATTACATTGGACACTTCTCACTTCATACTTTAGGTTTCAACTTAAATGTCACTTCTTCCAGGAAGGCTTCCATAACTACTTGGTCCCCCACCTTGGCCCCACCAGATCCGATTAGGTGGTCAGCTCTTTGCTCCTAGAACACCCTGTACAGATTTTGTTGTGTTTGCTTGTTTTAATTGTTTGCACCACTATACTGCCTCCCCTTTGATGGCTAGGGGTATATTTTATATGCAGTTGTATCCCCAGTGCCATGATTTCATGTATTGCAAGAAAGTGCTATAATTGGAGTAAAATACTAAGTTTCAATTGGAACTGCTCTGGTATAGAAACAGACATTGAGTTATTCTTTTCTGATTATTAGCTGTCTAAATACGCTATGTTTGCCTTTCATAATCCTAAGTTCCATTGCATTATGCCAGAGCTCTCTGTTACTTGAAGCTATGCCAGTTTGAAGAGGCAAAGCAGGACTGTGATGAGGTGCTTCAGATAGATGATGGGAACGTGAAAGCTTACTATAGACGCGCTCTGGCTCATAAAGGACTCAAGGTGAGGAGATCTTCATCTTAATGTATAAGTTTCAGCTCTGAACAAATCAGGTATTTTTCATGAACATAGATCCTGGGGGTCATGAAATGGGGGGAATGAGCTTATCCTGGGATTTAATCCTAGTTCTGTACTAACCAGTCCTAAAACCCTGGAAATAGGCCTCAGATTTTAGCCTAACTGTAATGTGGTTCCTTCTAGCTCAAAAATAGGATTTATTTTCTAATTGTATAAGTAATAGATCCACTTTACAGGACAGAAAATTCAGTTACTGAAGGTCACCAGAAATGTGACTAGGTTCGTCCAGCAAGGATTGGAGGTACAAGTTGGAGGGGGCATCAGAATGGAAGATGGACCACCCAGTGGAAGTTGGTAGAGAGAAATGAGAGATTTGGAAGCTCGTGGTGAGCTGGACCTCAAGCAGGCTGCTGGCCAGTGTAAGCCTGTAGAGTGGCATTCTTCTCTAAGAAAACCACAGCATTAGTTTAGAAGAAAGAGAATATTTATAATTACACTTTTCTTTATGCTGATTCTTCCACATGAAAATCCTGATGAACGAATGTTCACCTGTGTAGAAAATAATACCCCAAGGAAATACCAGAAACAATGGGAAATAGCATTTCCTCAAATGGTATCTTTAAAATAACACTTTTATTAAGGCCTAATACAGTGAAATTCACACACTGTAAGTATGCAAATTGTTGACTTTTGATAAATATAAATTCCTATGTAGCTACCCCTCTAATCAAGATAAAGAACATTTCCATGCCTCCAGAAAATTCCCTGTACCCCTTGCAATCAGTCTGTCTCCCTTCACCCCCATCCCAGGCAATCAGTGGTATAATTTCTATCACTGTAGATTAGTTTTGTCTCTTCTTGATGTTAACATAAATATAATTGTATAGAATATACTCTTTGACCTCTTTTGCTCAGTATAACATCTGAGATTACCCATATTATGTGTCAGGAAGTTGTTCCTTTTATTGTGGAGTTGAATGAATATATCACAATTTGTTTGAACATTGACTGGTGGATCGCATTTGGATTGTTTCCAGTTTGAGGCTGTTATAAGTGAAGCTGCTATGACCTTTGTGTGCATGTGTTTTTATGGACTTGTTAACAAACTGCACAGCTGGAGCACAGGTGTGGGTGGGGCTGGGGAGGAGAGTCTTGTCATGAGGGGCATGGCCTTGATCCTGAAGGTGGTGGGAGCCCCTGAAGGGTGGTAAATAGTGTCGTGATGGATTGGATTTGGGGGCAGCTTGGAAGGTGGACCATAGGGGGATCCAGCATGCAGTAGGGAGAAAAGTGAGAGGCCACTAAGGCGAGAAATAGATACCTAAAGGAGGATACTGATAGAGGGAAGAGAGAAGGGAAGGGATTAATTCATTTGTCCCTTCAGGGACAAACTTGTTTGAAGGTAGAGTTGATAGGACATAATGAGCAGTAGAGTGTGTATCGCGGAAGGAAAGTCAGGGCTACCACCCAAATTTCTGGCTGGAGTGGCCGATAATGGAGGGTATGCAAGAGGAGGTACAGGTTTGAGGGGTGAAGGGGATAGTTCAGCTTTGAATTCCATCCTGTCACTGATAGGGAAATATCTAAAAGTATATTCTACCGTAAAGCTAGGTTTTGTTGGAGGGAACAGTCATGTATTTGCATGACATATCAAGTGGGGACAGTCTGTATGCATGGAGTAATCATGCTATTCCAGACCAGAGATCCACTCAGGCTCTGTGGAGAGAAGATCAATGCCCACGCATCTTGACAGGACACAAATGCCATCAAACAGTCCCCGTGTGATAGAGTCATATGACTGCACTGCATTTACAGTGCCCATGTGGCCTTGTTGTTAGGTGCCGTTAAGTTTGTTCTGACTCATAGCAACCCAGTGTACAACAGAACGAAGCAGTGTCTGGTCTTGCGCCATCCTCACAATTGTTGCTGTGTTTGAGCCCATTATTTCAGCCACTGTGTCAGTCCATCTCATTGAGGGTCTTCCTCTTTTTCACTGACCCTCTACCAAGCATGAAGTCCTTCTCCAGGGATTGTTCCCTCCTGATAACATGTCCAAAGTAAGTGAGATGAGATCTCATCATCCTCCCTTCTAAGGAGCATGCTAGCTGTAGTACTTCCAAGACAGACTTGTTCATTCTTCTGACAGTCCACGGTACATTGAGTATTCATTGCCAACACCATAATTCAAATGCATCAATTCTTCTTTGGTCTTCCTTATTCATTGTTCAGGTTTCATATACATATAAGGTGATTGAAAGTACCATGGCTTGGGTCAAGTGTACCTTAGTCCTCAAGGTGACATCTTTGCTTTTCAACACTTTAAAGAGGTCTTTTGCAGCAGATTTGGCCAGTGCAATATATTGTTTGATATCTTGATGGCTGCTTCCATGGGTGTTGATTGTGGAGCCAAGTAAAATGAAATCCTTGACAATGTCAATCTTTTCTTCTTTATCATGATCTTGCTTATTGGTCCAGTTGTGAGGATTTTTGTTTTCTTTATGTTGAGGTGTAATCCATCCATCTTCATCAATAAGTGCTTCAAGTCCTCTTCGGTTTCAATGAGCAAGGTTGTGTCATCTGCGTATTGCAGGTTATTAATTAGTCTTCCTCCAATCCTAATGCTGCATTCTTCTTAATACATTCTGGCTTCTTGGATTATTTGCTTAGCATACAGATTGAATAAGTATGGTGAAAGGATACAACCCTGATACACACCTTTCCTGATTTTAAACCATGCAGTATCCCCTTGTTCTGTTTGAATGACTGCCTCTTGGTCTATGTACAGGCACATGGGCATAATGAGTGTTCTGGAATTCATATTCTTTGCAATGTTATCCATAGTTTGTTATAACCCACACAGTCGAATGCCTTTGCATAGTCAGCAAAACACTGGTAAACATCTTTCTGGTGTTCTCTGCTTTCAGCCAGGATCCATCTGACGTCAGCAATTGTATCCTTCATTCCATGTCCTCTTCTGAGTCCAGCTTGAATTCTGGCAGCTCCTTGTCGATGTACCGCTGCAACTGCTTTTAGATGATCTTCAGCAAAATTTTACTTGCGTACAATATTAATGATATTGTTCAGTAATTTTTGCATTCCTTTCTTTGAAATGGGCACAAATACGGATCTCTTCCAGTCAGTTGTCCAGGTAGCTGTCTTCCAAAATCTTGGCATAGACAAGTGAGCGCTTCCAGCATTGCATCCATTTGTTGAAACATCTCAATTGGTATTCTGTCAATTCTTGGAGCCTTGTTTTTTGCCAGTGCCTTCAGTGGAGCGTAAACTTTTTTCTTCAGTACCATCGGTTCTTGATCATGTGCTACCTCCTGAAATGGTTGAACATCAGCCAATTCTTTTTGGTACAGTGACTGTGTATTCCTTCCATCTTCTTTTGATGCTTCCTGTGTTGTTCAGTATTTTGCCCATAGAATCCTTCAAAATTGCAACTCAGGGCTTGAATATTTTCTTCAGTTCCTTCAGCTTGAGAAATGCTGAGCATGTTCTTCCCTTTCGGTTTTCTAACTCCAGGTCTTTGCCCATTTCATTGTAACATTTTACTTTGTCTTCCCAAGCCGCCCTTTGAAATCTTCTGTTTATCTCTTTTACTTCATCATTTCTTCCATTCACTTTAGCTACTCTGTGTTCAAAAGCAAGTTTCAGAGTCTCTTCTAACATCCATTTTGGTCTTTTCTTTCTTTCCTGTCTTTTTAATGGCCTTTTACTTTCTTCATGTATGATGTCATCCCATAATTCATCTACCCTGTGGTTATTAGTGTTCAGTGGGTCAAATCTGTTCTTGAGATGGTCTCTAAATTCAGGCTGGATATATTCAAGTTTCTGCTTTGACTCTCACAGACTTGACTCAATCCACATCATTAAGGTCAACTCTACTTTGAGGAGGCAGCTCTTCCTCAGTTGTCTTTTGAGTGCCTTCCAACCTGAGGGGCTCATCTTCCAGCACTAGATCAAACAATGTTTAGCTGCTATTCATAAGATTTTCACTGGCTAAATCTTTTCAGAAGTAGACTGTTGGGTCCTTCTTCTGAGTTTGTCTTAGTCTGGAAGCTTAGCTGAAACCTGTCCTTCATGGGTGACCCTGCTGGTAGTTGAATACTGGTGGCATAGCTTCCAGCATCATGGCAACACGCAAGCCACCACACTATGACAAACAGACAGTGGTGGCATGTGACCTTACCCCCTTCTTATGTGTTAGTAATGTACATATTTATAAATTTTATGTAAAGACTTCTAGTTGGTGTGTGGCACCAAGAATACTTTTTTAAAAGGAGGTTTCTTTGGAATTCACTCTGAACTGCTTTTGAGCTTAATGAATTTGGGTAAATGAGGCATAGATCTGCATGTCTCATGAGTTTAGAATAAGCCCAAACTCCTGGCTGCCTGTCTCTTTGAACCTGTTTACCTAATTAAAAGTCAAAGGCTGTCCCTAATGAAAGACTGGAATTTTATACTTCCTTGGAATGAAGTCTAGAAATTGTATTATGATGCAGAAAGATAATTCCAAATTTGAGTAATCCTGTCCCACTAGATTATGAGTCTGGTAGCTTGTTTTTCTGGTCTGACTTCTTATGGCTTGATTTACATGTTTGAGTTATGTGCCAAGTGAATTTAATTTCAAGATCTTCAAAGGCTACCACTGTTTTTAAAATGCATCAGAATTCACACCTTGGTCAGTCCCTCAAGAGTGAACATGATGCGGAAGTGGCACAGGGGCTTGTAGGTGACCTGCTGTAGCTCTCGGGAACATTCTGCTTTCTCAGGTTTTTTTGTTTTTCTTAGCTGCCTTTAATGTTTTATTTTGCCAGTTTTGAAAAATAGGGGCTTTCCTTAATGTACAGCTGTTCTCCACAAGAAAAGACAACTGAGCATTTGCCTTTATTTATAATATATGTCTTTTATCGAGTGCCACTTATGTGTTCTCCCACATGTCTGTCAGCTTGTCATACTGTGGAGGCTTGGGTGTTGCTGTGATGCTGGAAGCTATGCCACCGGTATTCAGATATCAGCAGGGTCACCCATGCAGACAGGTTTCAGCTGAGCTTCCAGACTAAGACAGACTAGGAAGAAGGACCCAGTGTTCTACTTCTGAAAAGAATTAGCAAGTGAAAACCTTATGAATAGCAACTGGACCAATAAGCAACATCATGATAAATGGAGAAAAGATTGAAGTTGTCAAGGATTTCGTTTTACTTGGATCCACAGTCAGTACCCATGGAAGCAGCAGTTAAGAAATCAAACGACACATTGCTTTGGTCAAATATGCTGCAAAGACCTCTTTAAAGTGCTAAAAAGCAAAGTTGTCAACTTGAGGACTAAGGTGCACCAGACCCAAGCCACGGTATCTTCAGTTGCATCATATGCATGCAAAAGCTGGACAGTGAATAAGGAAGACCGAAGAAGAATTGACACCTTTGAATTATGGTGTTGACAAAGAATATTGAATATACCACGGGCTGCCAAAAGAATAAACAAATCTGTCTTGGAAGAAGTGCGGCCAGAATGCTCCTTAGAAGCAGGGATGGCAAGACTTCATCTTACATACTTTGGACATGTTATAAGGAGGGATCAGTCCCTGGAGAAAGACATCATGCTTTGTAGAGGGTCATTGAAAAAGAGGAAGACCCTCAACAAGATGAATTGACACAGTGGTTGCAACAGTGGACTCAAGCATAATGTCTTAGGCTGGGTTCTCTAGAGAAGCAAAAGCAGTAAAGTGTATGAATATATATAGAGAGAGACTTATATGAAAGAAACAGCTCACACGATCATAGAGATTGGAACATCCCAAGTCCATGGATTAGGATAGAGGCTTCTCCCAGTTCATGTAGCTGCAGGGGTGGCAAACCGAAGACCAGTAGGCTGGAAAGCAGGACTGCGCTCGTAGGCTGTGAAGATCGAGGAGTCCCAGGATCGGCAGATAAGCTGCTAGCTCAAGTCCCAAGAACCAGAGATCAGACAAACAGGAGGCAGCGACAGGATCCAGACTGAGCAAAAAGCTAGAACGTCAGCTTATATTCAGATGCAGGTCACACCTCTAAGGAAACTCCCTTTCAACTGATTGGCTACTCGCAGCAGATTCAGTCATGGGAGTGATCACATGCAAACACTGAAAATCATGGCCTAGCCAAGTTGACACACAATCTTAACCATCAGACATATAACAACAATTGTGAGGATGGCATAGTACTGGACAATGTTTCTTTCTTTTGTACATAGGGTCACTGTGAGTCGGCACTGACTGAACAGCACCTAACAACAATTATGTGCTTGGTGTTGGGAGCACAGAGGTGAATAAGACATGGTGCCTGCCTTAAGGAACTTGGTCAATTGGGGATGCTGCAAGACAAAAAAATAACAAAAAGTAGTATTTTATAATTGTTGCTGTTAAAGTTTAAGCACATCTGTTGATAGTAAATGCAGTCACAGATGTCTGTGATTGCACTATTTTTTTTAAAGGCCTAATGAGGCTGTTAGCAACTTTTAATGTTCTCCTTTTTGCCAGATCTACACATTTCTCTATGTAGAAGCTCTGCTCTTCCTTGGCCTCTGCATGACCCGTTTCTCTTCAGGTCTTGGTGTCTCTGACAACTGTGTCAAAAGGAGATTCCTTCCCCCTCGTTAGTATCCATCTCAGTCTTTGGTTTTCTTAATTAAACTAATGTCAGTCTGTACTTGATCTATTCATTTGTTTACTTGTCATTTTATTGTCTCCCCCACCCCCCACCCACCCATAGATACGAGCTGCCATGAGGACAGAGACCATGTCTGTCTTTTTTGCCATGTAACTCCCAGCTCCAAGGAGCCCTGGTGGCACAGTAGTTAAACGCTCAGCTGCTAACCAAAAGGTCGGCTGTTTGAACCTACCAGCCTCTCTGCAGGAGAAAAATGTGGCAGTCTGCTTCCGTAAAGATTACGACTTTGGAAACCCTACGAGGAGGTTCTACCCTGTCCTATAGGTTTGCTATGAGTCGGAATCGACTCAATGGCAGTGGGTTTGGTTTTGATTTCATTCCCAGCTGCTAGCACACGGCCGTGTTGAGTGAATATTTGTTAACTGAATGAACCCGACCACTCTCTGATGTCTGACAGGCTGGACTACCTCCTCTTACCCTGCCTCCTTGCTTGATGCTGTCTCCACCCTTCCTGCTTCCCTCCGTTCTTCACACTTGGCTCTGTTTTAACACTTTCAAACTGTATTACCAGTTTTCTTCTGTCTCTCCAGCCAGGCAGATTGCTCTGTAGCAGGGACTTCTACTGAATAAATGAAGAAATCGGATCTTCTCTTTTGGTGTCAGACCTCCGTTCCCAAGGCTGTAGCTCACAAATCTCTACTTTCAGACTTCTTACTTGAGTGCCACACTATTTTCATCCACCTTCTGGTCATCACTACCTTGGTCATCCTGAAGATAACTGCTCTGTGCCTCAGTTTCCTTTTATATGGGGTTAATAAAAGTTTATAGGGTTATTGTGAGCATAAAATAATAGTACTTATAAAATGTTTAGAATAGTAAAGGTTAGCTGTTATTACTTCCTCAGCTTAGCCTACTGCCCCACTCCCTTGCCTTTCATATATGGTTCTCTGCTTAGAACACTTAAGTCATAAATGCAATGCCATTTTTTACTAGCGGGTTCCAGCTGTGCCATGGTGACACAGTGGTATGTGGAGATTTGTTACTAATAGAACATAATGAACTATAGTTTGTAAATAATTTACCTTTTTTATAAGTTAGAAAGTTTATCCCTTTAAACATGTTACTGCTTACTCTCGTGTGTTGCTGGGATTGGGGGGAAAGGGTGTGGAGTTACAGCTGGTTCCTCAGGAATGTCACATAACTACTAGCTTAGCTTAATCTGTGGTGCAGCCTCCCATGCAGGATGTTATCGATGTCAGGAATACTTGGAGAGGTTACACATCATTAGGATTCTTTGCTTTCTCACCAAATTATTTTTGGCTTAATCAAAATGTGAGTCTAGTCTGTAGTTCTAACGTGAGACCTATTATAGTGAACTGTGCTTTTGTGGCATTTGTCTGCCATCAGATTCAGTAGCCATGTCTTGTTGATCTTAGACTCCCCATCTTTCTCCTAGCCTCTCTAGTGCCTTGTCTGACGCTTTAATGGAAGCATAAATGTTGACTTTATCCTATTTTGACTTTGGAGGGTTTTATGGGAAAAGAGTATTATAGTAATAACATTCATGACTCTATAAAGGTTTAAAACCACTTGTATGTAATTATTCATTTACTTCTTGGAACAGCCTTGTGACAGCTAGAATAGGAAGCTTTTATTATCCTTATTTTAAAGAAAACAAGTTGAGAAAGTTTAAGTAGAATCTTGGTTAAGTTTCACCGCTAGTAAGTGCTAATATGAACATATTCATTCTTTCACTTATTCATTCAGCAAACAGTTAACAAGTGCCTACCATGTGTGAGGGACCATGAAGGCTGTGGCGATACGGAATTGAACTCGAGTCTTGTAGCCCCAGATTCTGTGTTTTTTCTTCTAGAGTGGATGTTCACTGAGTTATGGACTATCATGTTTTGGTTCCACACTCACTCCCTAGGCCTGCGTTTATAATAGTGGTGATAATGGCGACCTACTGCACACGCTCTGCTTGGCTTAGCTCACCTCTCACTCACGGGGGTAATCTGTGCCATTTCTCATTTTATTTATGATAATTGCTTTCTCTGTCTTTCTACTTTTTCAGAATTACCAGAAAAGTTTAAATGATCTCAGTAAAGTTCTCCTATTAGACCCAAGTATTGTTGAGGCAAAGATGGAACTGGAAGAGGTAGCCAGATTCCTTAATATTAAGGATAATATAGCATCATTCAACAAAGAAAAGGAGAGAAGGAAAATTGAGATTCAAGAGGTATTTGTATTTGATTACTTTTGAAAGTGCTCTTTTGGGAATCTTATAAGGTCATATTCCTATGAGTTCTACAAAAGCTTTCTAACTTTGTGTTTTTATTCTAATGATCAATGAAAAAGTTTTAACCAGTTATAAAGATAGAACTCTCCTTTGCAGTGATAGTCGGCCAATGCATTTCTCACCTCACGCCCATGGATAGTTCTGGGAGTTTCCACATTACTGAAGTTCCTCCTGTCTGTGCCTGCCCTCCCCTCCCCACCCATCATCTTAGCTGTGACTTGTATTGCAGTCCAGATTGATCTGAAAGCCTGTGACCATGAGCTTTGCTTCAGTGTAGACCTGGAGAATCTGGTCTGTTTCAGTGGCCTTATAAGTCATACCCCATGGACATTTTCCAGATTGACTCAGGCATTTTTACCATTCTGAAACAACACTGGACTTGCCAGAGATTGTGGTTTATCTCAGAAATGAACCTAACTATGTGATTTCAGATAACTCAAATGGCTTGTGCTGTAGCTTTTTACTTTGCCATCACTGAAGAATGCCAGTTAATGAATACATGAACATTCATGAATGCCAGTATCATCCCATTTATAGTTTGACATTTCCACTAAGAATATGAGACTAATATGTGAAGAGAAACTAGGAACTTTAAAAATTTTTTTCTGTCTAATGAGGGAAGGAAAACTGCTTTAAGAGAACTGAAAAGTATAAGCTCACTTCTCTGTTAAATATAAGGAAATAAGTAAATGTAAAATGTATCATGAAAAGAGAGAAAGTTGTATAGGTCTTTTTTATTTTATACAATAGCTTTATTCATAGAAAATTATGAAAGTAAAATTTTATTGTCGTATTTTTAATATCCAAATTTTTTTTTAGACTTTAAAGAAGAATACATTTCTGAATAGGATTCTTATATGATACCCTAAAACTTAACTAAAAATTATAGATTTTATAGTTTATTACAAATTACGTATTTTTCAATTAGAACTTGACTAAAATACGATATATCTTGTGTTTTAAATTCCCACTGTGATGACTGTAATGTATGATGTGGGCGGTGAGTGTTGCTCAGCGTTACAGTGTAAAGCTTTTCCTCATGAAGGTGAATGAAGGCAGTGGAGAGACGACTGGAGAGACAACTGAGAGGACCTCAGCCGAGGTCTCCATTGACAGCCTTCCTTCTGAAAAGGGACGTGGAAGCAGTGGGCCACCAGAACTCTGTGAAAAACTACAGATCTGCAAGCCTAATAATGCCTATGAATTTGGTCAAGTTATAAATGCTATAAATACTAGGAAAGATAAAGACGCTTGTGCAGAGCTTTTAGCCATCACTGAACCGAAAGACTTGCCAATGTTGTTGAGTAACAAACTTGAAGGGGACACGTTCCTCCTCCTCATTCAGGCTCTGAAAAATAAGCTTATTGATAAAGATCCCTCACTGGTGTATCAGCATCTTTTATATCTGAGTAAAGCAGAAAGGTTTAAGGTAAGTGGCAAAATATTTTATTAATAGGGATTGAATAATTTTTTTTAGGATTGCTGTAACTTTAAAATGTTATTTATTTATGCTGATGTAACTTTTCTCCTTTTTTAGATGATGTTGACACTAATTAGCAAGGGCCAAAAGGAGCAAATTGAACAGCTATTTGATGACCTTTTAAACACATCAACCAACCAGTTTCCTTTAGAAGATTTACAGGCCCTCAAAAGGCAGTATGAGCTTTAAATCAAGATTGCTGTTAGATTTCTTCCAGGCATGCACTTGTTCTAGTGATGCTGATGAGGTGGTGTTGTAATAGAATTGCATGGATAAAGCCCAACTTAGAAAAGATCCCTTGGTCTGGACTATAAAGTAAAGTATTTTACTTATTTTTATACACAGAACGTGTATATTCTCTAATCTACTTTCTATTAGTTGTAAATATTTTCTTATGTACCAGAGAGCTAACATCTTTATATTTAATAATAAGTATATTTGGAACTTGTTCAAAATGCATTTTAAGTTATAGTACACATTTTCTTTTAATAACTCATTAAAAATTTGAGTTAAATTGCATTTCTTTGAGCTATGAAGGAGTCCCCTTCAGTTTGATAGAAATGTATTTGAAGTTAATTTTTAAAAGTGAAAGTCATTAACAATGATTATTACATTACCTTTATTTCCTGTTAAGATCTATAAATAAATCCCATTTTATAGTGCTTGTGGATTACAGTTAAGATGAAATCCCAACTTAAGTCTATACTGTGATATGATTATTAAATAGTGTTTATTAATTTAGAGTTATAAGAGGAACTTAATCTTTTCTAATATGGGAACATTGCCTTATAATTTAAGACCAAAATTTGCCAAAAATTTCTGATATTTTTTATTAGATTTTTAAAAGTTAGTTTTCCTTTTTATATTGCCCATATAAGTAATAACAGAGCAACTACTATATAAAAGCAAACTAAGCCTGTATTTCTATTTGAATTGTTCCCCCATTTTCCCCAAACATTTAAATGTATCCCCATCCTGTTTTTGTTTTCTGCTTTAAACATGACCATATTTATTCCCTTACTATAAAAGAGAAGGTGAAGAATTCTTATCACAATGAAGCTCCTCCTGATTGTTACCTGGGTCCGAGTAAAGGTGTTCTTGTAATAAAGCATTCAGGTCTCTATCAGTATACTGTCATTTATTCCCTTTTTCTGGAGAATTTTCTTAGTAAAGATGAAAGATAAATATCACATTATTTCCATATTATTATTTTATAAACTATATAAAAAATCATCTTGGGTAAGTGGTAGCTTTCAAACTGTGTGCCATTTTTTTCTTTCTTTTGTTCATTCATGAAAATCTACTGTAATAGGTACTTAACTCCACCCTGAAAACAAACAAATACAACAGGTTTTCCCTTTTTATTGTTGTTAGGTGCCATTGAGTCAGTTCCGACTCATAGTGACCCTATGTACAACAGAATGAAACACTGCCCAGTCCTGCCCTTTTTAATACTATTAAATTTTTATAAAAGTAAATGATGGATTGTGTTAAAATTGTATCGTGTATATGGAGTTTACTTATGGAAATGGGACCCTTCTTTTCCTCTACATAGCAACTGGAGATTTAGGGTAACTTTATAGTAAAGACATAATAAAAAGGACACCTTTTCTGTTGACATTTACATACCCAGCACCTAGCACAGTGCCTAACACAGTCATATCAGTATTTAAAAACTGGTATTTTTTTGTCTTTAGTTTGTGCCAGGCACTGTGCATAAAGCTTATCCCACATTATCTGATTTAACCTCATAACAGTTCTGTTAACAGATGAGGAAAGCATAGCACAGAGAAGGTTGTGTAGATTAACAGGGTTCACAAAAGTGATAGGTCCCGGATTCAAACCTGGGCAGTCCTGTCTTTTGAGCTCATAAACACTGTGCTATGTAATGGAAATTATTTATTAAATATATGATGGAATAATGAGTAAAGTGCCTGGCCTTTAAGAGTCACAGCTTAGTGGAGGCAAGGGATATGTAAATGACCATTTTTGTAAACTAACAGAGGTACTTAGAGTGATGACACGGAGCAAGAGTGCTGAATCCTGTGTGAGAGCGGGTGGGGGAAGGTTTCAAGGAGGAAGTAATACACCAGCCTGAGTGTGTCATATGGATGAGAGACACAGACATGCCAGGCAGAGGGAGCAGAGCTGCAAAGGCATCAAGGTGCTCAACAGCTTGAACGGAAGTTGTGAAACAACTTGGCATGTGCAGGGAACTTTAAGTTTAATATTAGTGGAGCATAAGGTTTGTGTGAAGGCAATAATACTTGGATAGAATAGAGACCTGTATGGTGCATGTAAGATGGCAGGAAATCTCAGAGTTTTAAATATACAAGTAGTTTTCTTTGTGGGTCAGGCATTACTACTCTTACCCAAAACCTGGTTTTCTTCCCCTTCTGGGCATACACAAGACTGTACTTCTCAGCCTCTTTGTGATTAGTTGCATCATGTGACCAGTTCTGGCAGTGGGTATGGGTAGATGTGACGTGTCACTTCCTGGGCCAAAGTATACAAGAGCTGGCACGGAGCCTTCCAGCTGACGTTCTCCTTGCTACAGTGATCAAGAAGGGCATACGTGCCAGATGGGGCAGTTACAAGATGGTGATGCCTCCTAGCTTGGTTTGAAGCACAGTCCCACCATACTGCACTGGACACATGGCAGGAATAAGACATAAACTTTGTATTAAGCCACTGAGATTTGGGTTGTTTGTAACCACAGCAAAACTTAGCCTCTACTAACACACTGTGGTTTCTTGTTTTAATTCTGTGCTGGTCGTAGAGCCCGTTTACTTTGAGATTCATTTGGACTTTATATTTTGGAGGAAGGCTAAAAACTCTAACGTACATACTTGTATTGAATTAATTTCCTTCATATGATGCAAGTTCTTAGGCTCTCAATTAATGATTGAATCATCCCTTCTGTAACTTTCCCAGGATGGTTATTTCTGAGATTTTAGAAAAACCCTTGATACTTCTGTGAAATACTTTTTCCCTCTATTGGGCTTTGTAGTTATTCCTTAAACCATCTGACTTCAGATTTCTCTTCCTGTATTTACCAGTAAACTTTCATCACTTTCTACTCCATCTGGTTTGTCCTTTCTGTTTTGCTTGTTTGTGCTCTGTACCTTTCATACTGCTCTCCCTTCCCATTGTTGTCCTTAGTTCCTGTCCGTCCTTCAAGGCTCAGCTTGAATGTCATCTCCAACAGCCTGAACTAAGTGCCCCTTAGTAGTAGTATTGTTATTATCGTGTCTCTTACTGCATAGAAATTATATTTTTAGGTCTGTCTTCTCTACTAGGTCAAATTTTTAAAAATAATACCCTGGAAGTTGGTTTGTAACTCATTTCACCCCAGCGGTAACAACTGCAGAGGCCAGACAATAACTGATGGTCCATAGTTAGAAGTTGTGGAATCCTAGATTCAAGTTCTATACACAGGGGCTCTCATATTGTCCATGAACCAGAATAGTAATAATAGTCTCATATACAGCTTAGAAAGACTGAACCCCTCACAGGCTCGTTTCCATATCACTCCTCTCTTCAGCTCTGAGATCTTTCCTAAGCTCCAGTCCTGGAGAACCAACGTTCAATAGTTCCTCTTCACATGGATGTCTCACAGACACTTCACATGTAATAATAGCTCCAACCGAACTCTTTGTTCCCCTGAATTCAACCTTTACTTATTTTTTATCTTGATGAAAGGAACCACCATTCACAAGCTGGCCTAAGCCAGAAACCTGGGCTTCATCCTAGACTTTCCTTACTCTCTCAAACCACACAAATAATATTTCATCCAACCAAACTGTTTAATTACCCAAATGCGGCACATTCACCCAAGATTCACTGCTTGTGCACAGGCTGCTCCAAATGCTGGTCTCTTCCCCTCCCCCCAAAAAGACATAAAGCAACTCTTACTCATCCTTCAAAACCCAGTTCAAACATCACTTCTTCTCAGAGGCTATTTCTCACTTGCCTTAGCTAGTTAAATGACCTTTCCTTGTATTCTTGTAGTGCCATGTGCATCACGTGCACTGTCATAGCACTTACACATTGTTTGGTATTTTTGCATTTGTGACAGAAAAGATCTGATTCAATCGTTCCCCTGTATTGCTCACAAAATGCCTGGCACAGTAGAGACTCAGTACATCTTCACTGAATGAATGAGAAGCATTACTAACTTTATCATCTTATTCTTGGGTACACACATATTAAAGTATTCCACTTGAATGTCAGCACTTGTTATATTAACTACTATAAATCATGCATCTGGAAGTTAGAAAAGTCTCAAGTATAGTAATTTTATACAGAGTGAAGGTTATTTATCATCAAAGCTTAACTCATGCCTCAAAGACCTTATAAGCAAAGTTTCAAGACAACAAGTGAAAGACAAAATATTAGAAAAGGAAGGAAAAAAAGCAAAGGCTCTTAAAACTATACATGAGAATTATTTACTAGGTGTATAAACCCTGAGCAAATTACAATTGTTCTAGGCATAACTGCTGTATTCGTAAAATGATATCTGGGCTGACATTTCATGTTTGTTATAAAGATCACATGAAAATGCCTTCTAAGGGATATACGGTGTAAGAGACTATTACTGGTTCATGGACAAATGAAAGCCCCACTGTGTATAGAACTTGAATCTAGAGTTCCACATCTCATAACTTTTTGTTGTGTGCCATCAATTCCAACTCACAGTGACTCTATATGACAGAGTGCAACTGCCCCATAGGGTTTCCTGGGCTGTAATCTTAACAGGAGCAGATTGCCAGGTCTTTTCTCCCACAAAGCTGCTGGTGGGTGATCAGCTGAGTGCTTAACCATCTTGCCACCAGGGCTCCTTTGTCTTGTAACTATGGACCGTCATTGTCTGGCTTCTGCCGTCGTTATTACATGTTCCCATGGTCCATTACCTGGGTCTCCGTTAGTCTTGTGACGTTACCGGAAATCACCTTCCCTGACTTTTTGGCCAATTCTTTTCCCCTCCTTTTCTCTCCCAGAGAGTATTCTTCCTTCTCTTTTCTAATGCTCCCCCTTCATCTGTGCTCTTGATCCCATCTCCTCTTCTCCAGGACCCACCTCCAAGAAAAATGCCTTCTCTTTTGCATCTGCAATAATCTGCAATTACACTGCCTTCTTCGTCTCAACCTACAAACCTATTCAACTCTTCCACCTAAAGTCCCTCTTTCAACCTCAAGCTTCTATCCTTTCTTAGAGTCATGTTTCAAAAATAACTTCCTTTGTCCATTTTCCCCACCTCCTATTTATTCGTTTTTTTAAAGGAAATTTGGCTTTGGTCTCCCATCACTAAACTGGTCTCAACAACCATGTTCAAATCCAGCAGCCTCTTCTCATAGAATTGGGTTACATTATAGCCTGAAGAGATTTTTTTAGAGATCATCTTATCTAAATCTAATACCTTTATATTCAAGCCTAAATGAGAACACAGCTGAGGATATTGTGTATTTTGAAATACAGAGAAACTGTGACTGTATTGGTTTCCCCCTTTTGCTATCTAAGATTTGTGAGCAATGGAGGTGAAATTTGGAAAGTGAAGAGGCAGAGCCTTCAGGGCAGGTACAATATTGAGTCCAAACAGGCCATTGTATTTCTGAACTGCTCAGAATGCACCATAATCTTCTCTAGACAAACTCGGTGAGTATTTCTTTCATTAAGCAAGATCTTAAAGTGCAAAGGAATTTAAAAATTGACACTGTAAAGTGATGAATATGTTGAAAATTAGATGTCTGTCAGGAAAGCTTCAAAGACATGGTGATGTTGGTTTAACCTTTTCATTTCCTCTTCTTAAGGGAAAACTCCCTTCATCCTACCAACCTGTGGTGCCTCGAAATAGTGTACTCACTCTTTTCTAGAGATCTTCTCAGGAGGAAGCAGACAGGGTTGATTCTATGCTGTGTGCAAAGAGATTAATTAGGAGTTACAGTAGAACATTACATTAAAATTATTTCAAATGTATTTTTTTTTCTCTCTCAAATATTTACTTCTAATTAATCAAAGCTGTCAGAAATACAGTTAGCACAAAAGGGGTATGCTGAGACAAGAAAGAAGAGAGTAAAGGAGCTATAATCTACTGTACTTCTATCTTATTACTATATTAGTATATGCAGGAAAAGAACTGAGCGTTAGAAGAGTATTAAACATAGCACAGTGAATTTCCTTTTGATAAAAGGGAAGTTTGGATATTATTACACAATCTAGTATTATGTACTATTCTGACTCATTATGGCAAGTTAATTGTGTCTAAAGTCCAGATAATAATCAACAAGTATTTGGTATGTTGCAAATTTGTTTTTATGACTCATAAGGGAAGACATATCAAGTTTCAGGGTATTCTTGACATTTCCAGTCAACTTAGGGAAACGATATTTGTGTGAGTATCAGTCCTACCTTCACTCTTGGGAATCCATATGGCTAAGAAACTTACAGGTACTTAACTGAAATGTGTCTAAAATGACTGGCTTACCTGAAATTTTGACTTGAGACACCACTCCATCTCCTCCATCACTGTGTGCACAAACCTCTAAAACATACTCTCCATCCCTGGGGATTGGGACTTCTACCAAGTGTCTATGAGTTGAATACAGCTTTCCATCATGTTGGCCATCAGGTCTATAAAGTACCTTATATCCTGTCACTGTTGATTCATTTGATAGTGCAACGACATGATCCCAGGTGATTATGTAGCGTGAACCAGACCTTATTGAACTGATGAGTCTTGGAGGCTGGCTAGGAGGTGCTTTCTTGGTGAAGGTTTCAATCACATCACTGGGTGGACCACACCCTGTACTGTTGCAGGCCCTGACCTCCACAAAGTACTGGGTGTCTGGCACCAGGTTCTCTAGCCTGGCTGAGTACTCTTGGCTGGTGACTTGAACTCTGTGTGCAGCTGCTTCTTTGTCATGGGCAGCCCAGTACCGAATCTGATAGCCTTCCACTACTTGTTCTACAACATGCTTCCAATGAACAGGTATCTCAGAAGATTATAAGACTTTTACGCCTACTTCTGTACGGGCTTCACTGGGAGCAACTTGTGCTGAACTAATGACTGCTGTAAGGCTGTATGGTCCATCACCTTTGTTGTTGAAGGCCTTAACTTTCACTTGAAATGCAGTGGACGGGCGCATGGTCTCATCTTTATGGACACATCGACCAATATCTGGATTAGTAACTAACTTTTTTCCATTCTTCCCCATCAAATGGCTTAAATGCCACTATGTAACCAAAATTGTTGCCATAATGGTGTTCTCTTGACAAAGGCGCCCGTGTTATGGTCAGTTCTCTATTGGTTCCTCCTCCCCCTCCTACATCCGAAGGAGCCATATTAGGTATAGAATTCGAGTTCTGCAGCCCATCCTTCTGCTGCTCCATCAGGGAGTCTCTGTTGTGTTCCCTGTCAGGACATTCATTGGTGGTAGCTGGGGACCATCTAGTTCTTCTGGTCTCAGGCTGATGAAACCTCTGGTTTATGTGGCCCTTTCTGTCTCTTGGGCTAATACTTCCCTTGTGTCTTTGGTGTTCTTTGTTTTCCTTTACTCCAGGTGGTTGGGACCAATTGATGCATCTTAGATGGCCGCTTGTAAGCTTTTAAGACCCCAGATGCCACTCACCAAAGTAGGATGCAGACCATTTTCTTAATAAGCTTTGTTATGCCAGTTGACATAGATGTCCCCTGAAAGCATGGTCCCCAGACCCCTACCCCTGCTACTCTGTTTCTTGAAGTATTTGATTGTATTCAGGAAACTTCCTAGCTTTAGTTTAGTCCAGTTGTGCTGACTTCCCCTGTAGTGTTTGCTGTCCTTCCCTTTGCCTAAGATAGTTCTTACCTACTATCTAGTTAGTGACTAACCCTCACCCTCCCTCCCCACCCCCATAACCATCAAAGAATGTTTTCTTCCGTGTTTAAACCTTTTCTTGAGTTCTTATAATAGTGGTTTTATACAGTATTTGTCCTCCTGTGACCGACTAAATTCAGTCAGCATAATACGTTCCAGCTTCCACCATGTTATATATTTCACAGCTTCATCGTTGTTCTTTATCATTGTGTAATATTCCATTGTGTGGTGTGATGGTTAAGATTGTGTGTCAACTTGGCTGGGCCATGATTCTCTGTGTTTTAATGTAATCACTCCCATGATTGAATATACTGTGAGTAGCCAATCAGATGAAAGGGAGTCTCCTTGGGGGTGTGGCCTGCATCTGTATATAAGCAGACGTTCTGGCTTTTTGCTCTCTCTGGATCCTGCAGCTGCTTCCTGTTGTCTCATCTCCTGTTCTTGGGACTTGAGCTGTCAGCTTATCTGCCAAACCTGGGATTCGTCGATCTGCACAGCCTGTGCATGGGAGCCCTGCTCTCCGACCTGCTGATCTTGGGCTTGCCAGCTTCTGCAGCTGTGTGACTTGGGAGAGGCCTCTACCCTGATCCACGGACTTGGGACGTTCTAGCCTCTACAATCATGTGGGCTGTTTCCTTGATATAATCTCTCTCTATATATATATTTATACACTTTACTGGTTTTGCTTCTCTAGAGAACCCAGCCTAAGACTTGTGGATATACCATAATTTGTCTATCCATTCGCCCATTGATGGGCACCTAGGTTGTTTCCATCTTTTTGCTATTGTGAACAGTGCTGCAATGAACATGGGTGTGCATATATCTATTCGTGTGACGGTTCTTATTTCTCTAGGATATATTCCAAGGACTGGGATACCTAGATTGTATGGTACTTCTATTTCTAGCTTTTAAAGGAAGTGCCAAATCAATTCATAAAGTGGTTTTACCATTTTACATTCCCACCAACATTGTATAAGTGTTCCAGTCTCTCCACAACCTCTCCAGCATTTATTATTTTGTGTTTTGGGGATTAAGGCTAAGCTTGTGGGGGTGAGATGATATCTCATTGTAGTTTTGATCTGCATTTCTCTAATGGCTACTGATCGTGAGCATTTCTTCATGTGTTGGTTAGCCGCCTGAATATCTTCTTTTTTGCCCATTTTTAAATTGGGTTATTTGTCTTTCTGTTGTTGAGGTTTTGCAGTATCTTGTAGATTTTAGAGATTAGACACTGATCGGATTTGTTGTAGCCAAAAATTTTTTCCCAGTCTGTAGGTTGTCTTTTGACTCTGTTGGGGAAGTCTTTTGATGAGCATAAGTGTTTGATTTTTAGGAGTTCCTATTTATCTAGTATCTCTTCTGGTGCTTGTGCATTGTTACTGATGATTCGTATTGCGTTTATGCCTCAAATGGATTTTCTTATAATTGTTTTACTAATACATTATGGGTTTCGCTTTCTAGGAACAGGCAGGAGCAAAGGATGTTCCTTTGGAATTTGTTTTACTTTCCTATTAGCTTATAGACACTACTCAGACCAAAAACACCCCTAGAAAACAATGTGGAAGTCACAGAATTCTGCCTTTCTGAGTTCTCTATACAGGGATATCTAAGTGTTAGCAGAGATCTCCTGTCTCAGGAATACAATGAATTCCATCAAAGTTTACAGGTTTTGATGGCTTTTGCTAAAAATCATGTAAAAGAGATGGTTGAAGGTTAATTGATGGTAGAAGAATCAGTGGAAAACAAGCAAGGGACAGAGTATGAAACTCACACAACTGTCTCCTTTCCTTTTCTCTAGGAAACTGCTTAAGAGCATCAGATAAACCTGGAATCAAATCCTAGCTCTATTTATGAGCTGTATGACCTTGCAGACTTTAGGTTCCTCATCTGCAAAATGGGTATACCTTCCTACCATTCAGGGTTGTTGTATTATGCAGTTTGTATAAAATGCCTGGTGGTACTTAATAAGATGTAGCAACTCCTTATCTTTCCTTCCATTTGTATAATTGCTTTCTTCCCATAATTACATTTATCTCATCTGTGTTATTACAAAAGATTAAGAAAGCTCCTTTAAATACTATAGACACCTTCATATTTATCTACTGGTTAAGAGATACACATTAAGACGTCTCCAGTAGGAATAGTATAGCCAGAGGAGTGGCTGGCCTTGAATCGCTGGTGCCATCTCCTGGGAGTTGGTCATGTTGCAGTAGCCAAGAGATGATTCCACAGATTGTGCCAACATGCAAATGGGTGAACATTCAGAGTCTGGCTTAGGCTGGTCGGTGCTTAGTAAACGTTTGTTGAATGAATGAAACTAAAGGATACTGCCCTAAAAGGTCCTCTGGTTTCCAAAGTTTAAAGAAATTCCTGTTATTGAGAATGACACTTTAAATATTTCTCAAAGACTGGTACTTGGAATAGTTGCATCAGAATCCCCGGGAATCTTAGAGTCCAGGGGATTGGGAATCTGACTTTAAAAGTACATCTTCTAAGATTCTTTATGTTGGAATATGTGGCCCACGAGTCTAGAAGCTGAGTGTGCAGTAACTAATATCTGAATTGCATATGCATTTTAAGTGAACTAAAATATTTATTACCCTCTGAATAAAGTACTGTGGAGGATAAATAAAAAAGATAGATAGTTCCTACTTTTAATGAGCTTATGCTTAACTTGGAATAAACAGGCAATAAAACCAAGTTAAAGGGGAAAAAAGCATCAATTAAATGTACAAGTGTCAAAGGGTCAAGTAGAGTTAATCAAGAAGGTTTTTCAGGAAGACTGTAAATCTAACCCAGGTTTTGAAATAGACACGGGTCAATGAGAAGGAAGAGCTCAGTACAACTGAATTACTGTACTGTAGAAGAGCCATCTTGCTGGTAAGTAAATGAGGTTTTCTTTCAGAATGGAAAGCTTATCTCTGCCAGAAGTTACATAAAGTGAATGACACAGCCTTTTCCTTCAAGAAATGTATCTCCTTATCCCTAATCTGAGCACAGTGCCTGGGACATTATAAGCCCTCAATCAATGTTTTTTTAAGAAGATGGAACAAGCCTCTGGTACACTGATCTGAAAATGCACCTTTAGTTCAACACGGTAATCATACTGTTACTAGCTTAAAAAGAAACAGCTTGTTAGTAAGTTTTCTTTCTTAGTGTCCATTTTATTTACAGAAAATGAACAAAACCAGAACTATAAACTACTAGAGTTAGTGTTTCCTGAATAACATTTAGAATACTAGTTCCATTTGATGGTCCACAAAGAAAGAGTTCCATGACCGAGTAAGTTTGGAGAACATGGTACACTGTACTTTTTAGTAGATTCCCAATGGATATTAGTGTACTGCTGAACAAAAAAAAATACCCCGCAGTGAAGAATCCTATTTAACTTTGATAGTGGTTCCCAAACTTAATCAAGTAACTTTTTTGACTAATACCTATTAACATCCCAAAGAACACAAAGAGTATGTTTTGTGAAACATGGATTTGAGTGAAGACAGTTAAAAATTGTGATTACCAACAAAATCTGAACAAATGGAAAGATATACCATGTTTAGCGATGGGAAGACAATGTGATAAAAATATGTACATTTAATACATTTCCAGTTAACATCTCAAGGGGGCTTTTTGAAATTATATAAAGTAATTTTAAAGTTTGGAGGAAGGAAAAATAAACTTCCAGGAATAACTAAGAGAAGCACAGAAAAGAAGAGTAGTGAGGGGGTGGAAAATACCTTACCAGATATCAGAACATAATATAAAGCCACAGTAATAAAATGGAATTGGTACATAAGTAAATAAATTGATCTGTGAAACAGAATAGAGAATGTAGAGTCTAGAATCTAGAAATGGATTCCAGTATAAAGGTGGTACTCAAATCAGTGGGAAGAGGATAAACTGTGTAACAAATGATGCCATCACAAATGGCATTTCCTCCAGGAGAAAATAAAATTGGACCTCTACATTACTAAATGCTAAGATAAATTCAAGATGATTAAAGTAAACGTAAAAAATTGTGAGCAAGAAAATATAAGGAGACTACAAGTACACTTTAGGAGCTGGGAAGACCTTGATTATGACTAGAAAGAACAAAAGTATTAAAGTAAGACCCATTTAACTATATAGTTTTCATATGGCAAAACACACACACAAAGATTATATAGGAACTCTCTGAACAATCTTTGCAATTTTTCTGTAAATCCCCCCAAAAAAGTTTATTTAAGAATAAAATAAAATGCACACTAAGGAAAAAATAAATAGAAAATAGTCAAATAATAGATTTGGAGAAAATATAAAGAAGTCAAAGTGTTAATAGCTATAATATACAATACAAAGATCACTTTCAAACTGACAAGGAAAACAACCCAAAAAGAAAATGGCCAAGTATGTAGGGCAATTTAGAGAACAGAAGATTGAAGTGGCCCCCCAAAACACACAAAAAGATGGTTAAGCTCACTAGTAGTCAAGAAAATGTAAAATCAGGTAACAGAGAGGTATTACTTTATAGTTAACAGTCTTGCAAAAATTATGAAGAGCTCTAATACCTATTATTGGTGGAATTCAGGGAAAGGAGTACTCATGTATTGTTAGTGGAACTGCAAATGTGACAGCCTTTTTATTGAAAGGCAATCTGGCAACCTCATTAAAATTAAAAATACATATACTTTTCAACCTAGCAATCAGATTTCCATGCATCTATGTTCCATAATTAAAACTACCAGAAAATAAGAATTTGTGTATGAGGATGTTTCTTGTGCTGTTTTATAGTGACCAAAAGCAAAAAAACAAAAAACCCTGACACAAAGACAAGTAAATGCCAATCAATATGAAAATGTTTGAATAAATTACAGCACATCTACATCATAAAATTTTTATTCAGCCATTGATTAGAATGATCACGACGATGGTGCAGGACAGGGCTGTGTTTCTTTCTGTTGTATATAAGGTCACTATGGGTTGGATCCAAACTGATGGCACTTAACAACAACAATAGCAACATTCATTAGAAAGAATCAGAGCTATGCCTGTTGATCTGGACAGATTTCCACAAGCTATTATTGAAAAATAAAATAATGAATGACAGAAAATATATATGTATATACATTATGTGTGACTGTGCACACGAAGTAAGCTATGGCATTATATATACTTGGTCACTTGCATTGGTTATGAGGAAAGAGGGGCAGAGAAGAAGAAGGTGGAGCAAAGCAAAAAGCAAAGAAAGGAAAAATGGGGATGTGGATGTAACAAATTTTGTGCACATTTTATTTAAACTTTTGATAGTAATTGCTTCTAAACTTCAGTTCACATGTTACCTTTAAGGCAACAATGATTTCTTCCTTTATTTAGCTGAAAGTATTACATTTTCTTTAAACAAACAAAAACACCCAAAACAACATAAAAAGCAAAATTAAAATATCCTGGCTATTCCACCCTTGAAAACTTACATTCTAATGGCTGTCATATAGCTTAGAATATTTATAAATTAACAGATTTGGTATAAAACCTTGCTAAAAGTGATTGGTTTTTCAGCCACTAAATTATTTCAAAAGGAGCCCTATTGGTGCAGTGGGTTAAGTGCTCATCTAGCAAAAGGTTGGCAGTTTGAACCCACCAGCTGCTTCATGGGAGAAAGATGTGCAGTCTATTTCTGTAAAGATTACAGCCTAGAAAAATCCTATAGGACAGTTCTACTCTGTCCTATAGGGTAGCTATGAGTTAGAATCAACTTGAAGGCAGTGGGGGCCGGAGGTGGGGTGGGGGGATGTTATTTCAAACGACTTATTTTCCAGTCACCAACTCTGAAGTCTAAAGTCCATAAATATTCTCATTCCTTTTGCTCAGTTATGTTTCTGTCCCATGATAGCAAGCTTATCCTCGATTCCCTCTTCATATATAAAGTATTTAAGTACACACTTATAGGAAAAATAAAAGGAAAGACAAGTTCTCTGTCCTCAAGAAGCCTATAGTTTCTTTCCAAGAATTAAGAATTTGGAGGCTTCTGGTACACGTCGTGCAGTGTAATATTTAAGTCATACCTCCTTTTGCAAATTGTAGCAGAAATGGGCCCGCCGATGCTGTTAGGCAAAAGGCTGGAAAGAGAAAGAAAAAACTTTTTTAACAGCAGGACTGTGTTGTCACCTGACAGCCAGTAAAGCCTATATACATTCTAGGATTAGTAAACTCTTATAAAGGAAAGAGCTTTATTCAGGCCAGGCAGCCTCAACAGCAGTTTCTACCAAACATTCAAGGAAAACATAATTCCAGTCTTGCACACCCTGATAATTGAAGTTTATCCCAGGACGTTAGTTTAACGTTTGAAAAATCAGATTCACCACACTAACACATTAAAGGAAAGATCATATGATAGACGCCCCCCAAAAAGCAGCCAATAAAATTCAACATATTTTCCAAGGTAAAAATAATCAGCAAACTAGGAGTTAGAAAGCAGTTTCCTAAACTTGACAAACAGTATCTACAAATATACCTGCAGGAAGTATCATAATGAATGGTACAACTTTGAAAGTTTTCCCTTTGAAATTAACAAATCAACAATAACCACTGCTATTTAGCACTCTACACTGTAAGTCTTAGCCAGTACATTTGGACAAGAAAAAGAAATGGTGTAAAGATCAAAGAGGAAAAAACAAAATAATTTGAATTCCAGCACTGCTACTTACCAGCTATGCAACCCCGGGCAAATAACACTTCTGTGCCTCAGTTTCCTCATTTGTAAAACGGGGATAATAAAAGTACCTCCTCCACAAGGTTGTTCTGAGTAAACGAGTTAATATTTTAGAAGTGCTTAGAAAGTGATACTGTAAAGTACTGTAAAAGTGTTTGTTAAATAAATAAAAATAAATTATTCACAGATGATTATCAACATAGAAACCCTAAAGAATCTAGAGATAAACTATTGCAGTTAAAAAGAAAAATTCCTCAGATAGAAAAATCAATTATATTTCTATACACCATTAGCAACAAACAGAAAATGACTTTTAAAAGCTATAATGGCATAAAAAATACTGAATACCTGGGAATAAATTGAACAAAACATGCAGAAGACCTCTATAAGGATAATTACAGTCAATGCAATTCCCATCAAAACTGGTGGAAGTCAACTAGGTTATTCTAAAATGTCTATGGAAAATGTAAAGTGCCAAGAATAGCCAAGATATTCTTAAAGAAAAACAAGACTGCATATTTGTTCTACTAGATACTAAACTCAAATCCTAAAATTGATGTCTAAATTGTCCATTAACTAACTTTGGAGATCTCTTTCTGAAATGCTTATCTACCAGATAGGTCTCCATGGTTCCTCCCTCGCTTCCTTTAGATCTTTGCACAAATATCATCTAATCAGAGAACTTTCCTGTTTGCCCTGTATGAAATAGCACTACTTCCCAACACTCCCAGTCACTATCTCCCCTGCACTTTTTATAGCAGTCATCATCTGACATTATTTTATAGCTATGTATATACACATTCATTACTTTTGTCTCTCTCCCCGCAACTAGAATATAAACTCCTTGAAGCCAGAATCTCTGGTTTATTTGGTACTCTGCTGTATCCCCAGCACCTAGAAAAGTGACTTTGACTTTGTTGAATGAATAAACTGACAGAAATCATAAAAGTTCTGGTTAGCATATGAAGTATACGGATTCAATTTGAACTAAAAGAATTGCCAACTTCCTTTCACTATTCATCTATTAAACAATGGCTACCAAAAGAATATATGTTGCCAGAGTAGACTCCCCTAAAATAGTCTTTTAAGAACTTTTTACTAGGGAGGCGGGGCCAAGATGGCAGAGTAGTCAGACGCTTCCGGTAGTCCCTCTTACAACAGAGACCCACCAAAACAAGTGGATCGATTATATATGACCATCTAGGAGCCCTGAACATCAAAGGCAATGTTGAGGAATTGGACTGAGTGGCAGGGGGAGAGAGAGATGGTTTGGGAGCAGGGAGGAGTTTCCAGACCCAACCTGGTAGGAGCCAGAGCCCTTCAGGCCAGATCAGCCAGTGTGTGCAGTGAGGCAAGCAGTGGTGCTCAGGGGGCATTTTTCACATTGGGAGAGACCCAGTGGCAGAGAGTCTGTTCCGGCACTCAGAATCAGTGAGAAGCAGCGCTCAATTGGTGAAAAGATAAGTACTTGCGTCTGGCCTACCATGTGGATCAAAACCACCCCCCTTTGGGAAAAACCTCTCTCCCATTTACCTCCCTGCTCCCTGCTCTGCACCAGGTCCAGGATGCCTTCAGCGACTGCTAAGTCCCCTGGGCCGGAAGTAGGACCTGTCACACGCCCTGAGCCATTCTCCTGGCCTTGGAGAGGGAACAAATAAACAAACAAGGGGAAAAAATAATCTGCCAGCTCCCCTAAACCAGGAAATCAGGGCAGGCACAGGCATAAGGAGTCCACGGACTTTGAGTGGCTTTTTTTTGTGTGGGCCCATTTCAACAGTGTAGGCCCTCATTACACAGTACAACAGGGTATATACCTGAAGTCTAACTTCCTGTTTCAGCTGTGAAGTGGCAGGTTTGTGACATCTGACACTGCTCTGCCCATTAAACAGGATTTTCACCTACCCACATCAGGGGCCTGAGGACTGGTGGCTCCACCCATGCCACCAAGCCACCTGTGACAGGGGTCCAAGAATAAGTAGTATCCCCCACTCCTTAAAGCCAACAGCACTGGGTGCTCAGAGTCCGGCTGCAAAACCCACCCATGCACTCTAGGGAACAGGGACATGCCTTCCTCCTGGACACTCGGGGACGGCCATCAGCCCCCTGCCTTGATCAGAGCGTGTCCCCCTGCTGCAGCCAGATGCCTGTACCTACACCAAACACCCATACCTGTCTAGGACTGTAGGTGAGAGCCTGCACCACACTTGGTGGCTATCTACCTGGGCACCTGAGCTGAATCCATAAAGGAGGAGTGAGAGGACTTCTGAGCTGACATACCTAGTAACAGATCTAATCACCTGGTAATAGGACATTAGAGCTTCAAAGGTGCAAATAATCAAACTAGCTCACAGAAGCAGCCTATTTGGGCACACCAAAACAAAACAAGAGGTTAGGACACAGTAAGCAAACATAAAATATATGGAACAACTTATTGATGGCTCGGAGACAACAGTCAATATCAGATCACATAGAGAGGCAGACCATGATGCCTTCAGCAAGCTCCCAAATAGAGAATCTAGAAATTTTCTGGAGAAGACAATTTCTTGGAATTACTGGAGGCAGAATACAAAAGATTAATATACAGAACTCTTCAAGAGATCAGGAAGGAGATGAGACAAAATGCAGATGAAGCTAAGGAACACACAGACAAAGCAACAGAGGATCTTTAGAAGGTTATTCAAGAACATAATGGCAAATTTAATAGGCTGCAAGAATCCATAGAGAGAGATAGCAATCAGAAACCCAGAAGATTAACAATAAAATTTCAGAATTAGACAACTCAATAAAAAGTCACAGGAGCAGAATTGAGGCAATAGAAGTCAGAATTAGTGAGACTGAAGATAAAGCACTTGACACCAACTTATTTGAGGAAAATTTAGATACAAGAATTTAAAAAATGAAGAAACTCTAAGAATTATGTGGGACTCTATCAAGAAGAATAACCTACGAGTGATTGGGGTACCAGAACAGGGAGGGATAACAGAAAATAGAATTGTTGAAGATTTGTTGGCAGAAAACTTCCCTGATATCATGAAAGATGACAAGATATCTATCTAAGATGCTCATCGAACCCTGCATAAGGTAGATTCCCAAAAGAAAGTCACCAAGACATATTATAATCAAACTTGCCAAAACCAAAGATAAAGAGAGAATTTTAAGAGCAGCTAGGGATAAACAAAAAGTCATCTACAAAGGAGAGTCAATAAGAATAAGCTTGGACTACTCAGCAGAAACCATGCAGGCAAGAAGGCAATGGGATGACATATATACAGCCTTGAAGGAAAAAAATTGCCAGCCAAGAATTATATATCCAGCAAAACTGTCTCTCAAATATGATGGCAAAATTAGGGCATTTCCAGAAAAAAAGTAGTTTAGGGAATCTGCAAAAACCAATCCAAAATTCCAAGAAATACCAAAGGGAGTCCTCTGGTTAGAAAATCAATAACATCAGATAACAAGCCAAGACTAGAACCCAGGACAGAGCAACCAGATATCAACCCAGATAGGGAAATCACAAAAATAAATCAAAGCTAAAACACTGAAAATAGGGAAACAGATGTCAATATGTAAAAGATGACAACATTAAAACAAAAAAGAGGGACTAAGAAACGTAGACACACATTTTTCATATGGAGAGGAAGTCAAGGCAATATAAAGCAATAAAAGACTAGTTTAAACTTAGAAAAATGGGGTAAATATTAAGGTAACCACAAAGGAAACTAACAATCCTACACATCAAAATAAACAACAAGAAAAATATAAAGACTTGGCAAATACAAAATCAACAACAATGAAAATACATAAAGGAAACCGACTCAGCGCAGAAAATTAAGTGGAACAAAGAAACCGTGAACACACAAAAAAGACATCAAAATGATAGCATTAAACTCATACCTATCAATAATTACGCTGAATGTAAATGGACTAAATGGACTAATAAACACACAGAGAGTGGCAGAATGGATTTAAAAAAACATGATCCATCTATATGCTGCCTACAAGAGATACACCTTAGACTTAAAGACACAAACTAAAACTCAAAGGATGGAAAAAAAAAAAAAAATCAAGCAAACAACACTCAAAAAAGAGAAGGAGTGGCAATATGAATCTCTGACAAAATAGACTTTAAACTAAAATCTACCACAAAGGATAAGGAAGGACACTATATAATGATTAAAGGATCAATACACCAGGAGGACATAACTATAATAAATATTTACGCACCCAATGACAGGGCTCCAAAATACATAAAACAAACTCTAACAGCACTGAAAAGAGATAGACAGCTCCACAATAATAGTAGGAGACTTCAACACATCACTTTCGGTGAAGGACAGAACACCCAGAAAGAAGCTCAATAAAGACACAGAAGATCTAAATGCTGCAATCAACCAACTTGATTTCATAGACATATACCAAACACTGCATCCAACAGCAGCCAAGTATACTTTCTTTTCCACTGCACATGGAACATTCTCCAGAATAGACCACATATTAGTCCATAAAGCAAGCCCTAACCGAATCTAAAGCATCAAAATATTACAAAGCATCTTTTCTGACCATGAAGCCATAAAAGTAGAAATCAGTAACAGAAAAAGCAAGGAAACAAAATCAAACACATGGAAACTGAACAACACTTTGCTCAAAAACTACTGGGTTAGAGAAGAAAGTAACGATGAAATAAAGAAATTCACAGAATCCAACGAGAACAAAAACACAATCTACCAGAACCTTTGGGACACAGCAAAAGCAGTGCTCAGAGGTCAATTTATAGCAATAAATACACACATCCAAAAAGAAAGGCCAAAATTAAAACATTAACCCTACAACTGGAATAAGTAGAAAGAGAGCAGCAAAAGAAGCCTTTGGGCACTAGAAGAAAGGAAATAATAAGAATTAGAGCAGAATTAAATGAAATAGAGAACAGAAAAACAATTGAAAGAGTTAACAAGACCAAAAGCTGATTCTCTGAAAAGATCCACAAAGTCAATAAACCACTAGCCAAACTGACCAAAGAAAAACAGGAGAGGAGGCAAAGAATCCATATAAGAAACGAGATGGGTGATATCACAATAGACCCAACTGAATTTAAAAGAATCATAACAGAATACTATGAAAAACTGTACTCAAACAAATTTGAAAACCTAGAGGAAATGGACAAATTGCTAGAAACTCACTACCTACCTGAACTAACACAAACAGAGGTAGAACAACTAAATAAACCCATAACAAAAGAAGAGATTGAAAAGGTAATTTATAAACTCCCAACCGAAAAAAAGCCCTGGACCAGATGGCTTTGCTATAGAATTCTACCAAACTTTCAGAGAAGAGTTAACACCACTACTACTAAAGGTATTTCAGAGCACAGGAAAGGATGGAATACTCCCAAACTCATTCTATGAAGACACCATAACCCTGATACCAAAACCAGGTAAAGACATCACAAAAAAAGAAAATTACAGACCAGTATCCCTCATGAACGTTGACGCAAAAATCCTCAACAAAATTCCAGCCAAGAGAATTCAGCAACATATCAAAAAAATAATTCACCGTGATCACATGGGATTTATACCAGGTATGCAGGGATGGTTCAACATTAGAAAAGCAATCAATGTAATTCATCACATTAATAAAACAAAAGAACCCCATGATCTTATCAATGCAGAAAAGGCATTTGATGAAGTCGAACACCCATTCATGATAAAAACTCTCAACAAAATAGGAACAGAAGGGAGATTTCTCAACATAATTAAGGGCATTTATACAAAGCCAACAACCAGCATCATCCTAAATGGAGAGACTTTGAAAGCATTCCCCTTGAGAACAGGAACCAGACAAGGATACCCTTTATCACCACTCTTATTCAACACTGTGCTGGAGGTCCTAGCCAGAGCAATGAAGCTAGAAAAAGAAATAAAGGGCATCCAAATTGGTAGGGAATAAGTCAAAGTATCTCTATTTGCAGATGATATGATCTTATACACAGAAAACCCCAAAGAATCCACAAGAAAACTACTGGAATTAATAGAAGATTTTAGCAAAGTATCAGGATACAAGATGAACATACAAAAATCAGTTGGATTCCTCTACACTAACAGAGAACCTTGAAGAGGAAATCACCAAATCAGTATCATTTACAATAGCCCCCAAGAAGATAAAATACTCAAGAATAAATCTAACCAAAGACGTAAAGACGTATACAAAAAAAACTACAAGACACTACTGCAAGAAACTAAAAGAGACCTGCGTAAGTGGAGAAACATACCTTGCTCATGGATAGGAAGGCTCAACACTGTGAAAATGTCAATTCTACCCAAATTGATCTACAGATACAATGGAATCCCAATCCAAATCCCAACGGCATTTTAAAAAATTTATTTTTTCCATCCAAAAATTTATACATACATTGTTTGTGTGACTCTAATTGCTTTCCTCATACTGTGACAGCACACTCCTCCTTTCCACCTGATTCCCCATGTCCATTCAACCAGCTCCTAACCCTCTGCCTTCCCATCTCATCTCTGGACAGAAGCTACATGTTTAGTCTCTCATATCTACTTGAGCTAAGAGGCACACTCCTCACAAGTATAACCTTATGTCCCACAGTCCAGTCTAATCCCTGTCTGAAGAGTTGGCCAATAGCATTTTTTAATGAGATGGAGAAACATTATCACCAACTTCATATGGAAAGGGAAGAGGCCCCGAATAAATAACACACTACTCTAGAAAAGCAAAGTGGGAGGCCTCACACTACCTGCTTTCAGAGCCTACTATACTGCTACGGTAGTCAAAACAGCCTGGTACTGGTACAACAAGAGATACATAGACCAATGGAACAGAATTGAGAATCCAGACATAAATTCATCCACTTATGAGCAGCTGATATTTGGTAAGGGTCCAAAGTCCGTTAATTGGGGAAAAGACAGTCTCTGTAACAAATAGTGCTGGCATAACTGGATATCCATCTGCGAAAAACTAAAACAAGAGCCATAGCTCACACCATGCACAAAAACTAACTCAAAATTTATCAAAGACCTAATATAAAATCCAAAACGATAAAGATCATAGAAGAAAAAATAGAAACAACACTAGGAGCCCTAATACATGGCATAATCACAATAAGAACCATAAGTAACAATGCACAAACACCAGAAGAGAAACTAGATAACTGGGAGCTCCTAAAAATCAAACACATATGCTCATCAAAAGACTTCATCAAAAGAGTAAAAAGACAACCTACAGACGGGGAAAAAAAATTTTGGCTACGACAAATCTGATCAGCATCTAATCTCTAAAATCTACAAGATACTGCAAAACCACAACAACAGAAAGACAAATAACCCAATTAAAAACTGGGCAAAGGATATGAACAGGCACTTTACCAAAGAGGACATTCAGGCGGCTAACAGACACATGAGGAAATACTCACGATTATTACTCATTAGAGAAATGCAAATCAAAACTATGAGGTACCATCTCACCCCAACAAAGCTAGCATTAATCCAAAAAACACAAAATAGTAAATACTGGAGAGGTTGTGGAGACTGGAACACTTATATACTGTTGGTGGGAATGTAAAATGGTACAACCACTTTGGAGATCGATTTGGCACTTCCTTAAAAAGCTAGAAGTACCATAGGATCCAGCAATCCCACTCCTTGGAATATATCCTAGAGAAATAAGAGCCGTCACACGAGTAGACATATACACACCTATGTTCACTGCAGCACTTGTTCATGATAGCAAAAAGATGGAAACCTAGGTGCCCATCAATAGATGAACGGGTAAATTACAGTACAGTCACACAATGGAATACTACGCAACAATAAAGAACAACGATGAAGCCGTGAAACATCTTATAACATGAAGGAAGCTGGAGGTGATTATGCTGAGTGAATTTAGTCAGTCACAGAAGGACAAATATTGTATAAGACCACTATTATAAGAACTCATGAAAAGGTTTAAACACAGAAGAAAATATTCTTTGATGGTTACGAGGGTGGGGAGGGAGGGAGACTGTTATTCACTAACTGGATAGTAGACAAGAATTCTCTTAGGTGAAGGGAAGGACAGCACACACTAAAGGGGAAGTCAGCACAACTGGACTAAACCAAAGCTAAGAAGTTTCCTGAATACAACTAAACTCTTTGAGGGACAGAGTAGCAGGGGCACAGGTCTGGGGACCATGCTTTCAGGGGACATCTATGTCAACTGGCGTAACAAAGCTTATTAAGAAAATGTTCTGCATCCTACTTTGGTGAGTGGCATCTGGGGTCTTAAAAGTTTGCAAGCGGCCATCTAAGATGCAGCAATTGGTCCCAACTCACCTGGAGTAAAGGAGAATGAAGAACACGAAAGGCACAAGGCAAGTATTAGCCCAAGACACAGAAAGGGCCACATAAACCAGAGACTGCATCAACCTGAGGCCAGAGGTAGATGGTGCCCGGCTACTACTGATGACCGCCCTGACAGGGAACACAAGCGAGAGTCCCTAAATGGAGGAGAAAAGTGGGGTGCAGAACTCAATCTCTAGTAAAAGACCAAACTTAATGGTCTGAGACCAGAGGAACCCCAGAAAACATGGCCCCCGGACTCTGTCAACCCAGAACTAAACAATTCTTGAGGCCAACTCTTCAAAGATTAGACCGGACTATGGACATAAAATGCTATTTGTGAAGAATCTGCTTCTTAGCTCAAGTAGATACATGAGACTAAATGGGCAGCTCCTGTCCGGAGGTGAGATGAAAAGGCGGAAAGGGTCAGGAGCTGGTTGAATGAACACGGGAAATCAGGGGTGGAAAGGAGGAGTGTGCTGTCACAGTAAAGCGAGACAGCTAGGGTCACATAACAATGTATGTATAAATTTTTGCATGAGAGACTAACTTAAGTTGTAAACTTTCACTTAAAGTACAATAAAATAAAATTTTTTTAAAAAAGAACTTATTTTCTGTTAGGATGAGGATTTATAATACTGATCTCTTTTTACTATTTAATGACAGATTTATTAAGTTAAATTCAACCCATTCACTTAAAAATGAAATTACGTTGATTAAATAAAGCAGCTTCTTTTGGGGGGAAAGGCAAGAATTAGACATAAAGAAAGGATAATTTTAACATTTCCTTTTTAAGTTTGTTGAGAAGTTCAGCAAATGTTTCTCTCTCGGCTAAGAGACTAGAAGGCAAAATCATCTAATGGCTTGCAATACTGAGAGACCTGCTGCTAACCAAAAGGTCCACAGTTCAAATCCACTAGCCACTCCTTAGAAATCCTATGGGGTGGTTCTACTTTTATCCTATTGGGTCGCTATGAGTTGGTACTGACTTGATGGCAACAGGTTTGTTTTGGTACCACATGACAAATGAATATTCCTGTTCTTATAAAAACGTCTATGCACAAAAGAAAAGACAATGATACATTAGTATTTACATTTATTTTCATGTATGCAATTTACACACTCACTATTAAACACAACTGGAATGCAAACACATATACAGATGTCATAACAAGCATTATCAAATAAAATAACTGGCACTAGTGTTATAAGCATATTAATGGACCTGGTGAGGAAAAGTGACGGAAGAAGACTGCAGCCCATGGCATTTTTGTTTTTACCAAAGAAAACACTCAGTAGCACCGTAACGGCAATACTTAAAAGAAACACGTAAAATAGAACATTTTAACTGCTATCATTGAAGTTATCCTGCTTTATTTGAGTAAATTTTACAGGAACTTAACAGTACAGGCAGTATTTTGGCCAACTTCTGCTTATGTCAGTTGAACATCTTCCATAAACAAATGCAAAAGGAAATAAAGCCAACCATACGTGGACCCCTCCTTTTGTACTTGTACAAGCTCTGCACCACGCTTTGACTTCACATTTCGAAAAGATATGTGTTTAAAAACTGAGGTTATGTAAAGTTATTCACTAAAGCTCATTATATCTTTGGTAGGCTAATACTTTTTCAGCATTATTATTAATCACGTTCATGTTTCTCTATTTCCTGTACTTTTCTACATAATCCAAGGTGGCTAGAGAGGACATTATGGAAAACAATACAGCAAAGTCCTCAAACGACTAGGCCCTTAAAACCCAGTCTATTACAAAGGCACCAAGAAATCAATGGGGTGCAAACTTCCCCTCAATGAAAGATGACTTTTTTTTTTAATACTTATAAACTACTGGAATTTTATTTTGCAGTTTTATATATCTTATTTGTTGCTGTCAGTATACTTAACTACCTACCATTACACTTTTCTTCTAAGATGGCATCAACAATATACAAGATATATAGAGTACCAGGTATTTCTATTTCAAAGTTGTGCAAAAACTGCCACAATCTTGCTCAAAGTGTCTAAGTATCCAAATGGTAGCAAATGGGCTGCATTAAGCTTTATATATCCACATTGTATATCAAGAAAAAAATGAAATTTATGCCCAGTTATGAATAAAAATGTTACAAAGAAAATAATATACTGAGAGTAACCTGCAAGGTTCTTTTAAACAGTATACTTTAGTGGTTTCAATACAATGTCACTAACCACTTATCCCTAAGCATCAAGTTTTCTTTATAAGAATGTTGTAGAATTGCATTAGTATTTTATATTGATTATAAATTAAGCCAAATTTCTATCTAAGTACACAAGTATGCGCTTCAACCCATGTTTTGTGACCAACACACAAAACATCCTTTGCTCTTAAGATTTATTGTCCTTCTAATAATGCACTTTTAAAGCCTTCATTTCAGTTTGGTAACTAAGATTCACATGAAACACCTTGCTTTGCTGAACACAGAAAATGCACCTGCATTATGATTATGAAACCTGGCTCTTGCCGGTAACTAGAAACTTAGTCACGTGTAGTTCAACCAGTTCCAAACAAGGCTGTTCAGTGGTACTTATTATGCAGCATTTATTGGCCTAAATTTCAGTCTGAATTGCAACTTTCAACTCCATTGTCTGATTTGAATGATTGTTATTTGTTTCTTTTAGTGCATCACTAAAATATAAATCAACATTGGGAATTATTCCATTGTTACCATGTTCTTCAGCAATATGATGCAACTGTGGAACTTCTGAACATGAAGCAGTTTTGGTAAGCACAGAAATGCTACACTGATGTGGGGAATTTTCCAGACGGTCATTTTCTACCTCAGGAAGAATGCTAACAGTAGCAAAGCGGGCATGATAATCACTGGAACCATGACTACAAGAAGTTTTCATGCTTTCTAGGTCAGAACAACTAAATTCAGAGAAATGACTTGAGTGGGAATCGGCTACAGACGGCATACTGTCACTGAGGGACGGAGCCTCAAATTCACTTGAGTTCGTGCTTTGTTGTTCCAACAACTGTGCATCCATGTCTTCTCTGGTTTCATTTATCTTCATATTGCCCTTTTTCCTCAATTTACCACTTTTTGATTTTTTTCCTGCTGTTGCTTCTTTGGACCACTTGGTGGCACTGGATTTACCTTCAGGCAAACCACTAGATGCACCACCAGTATGACTTCGGGCGGCACTGCCATCGTCCACACTACTGCTTCCACTATTGTGCCTGAATTTGGATGGCTTTGATTCAATATCTACTTGCACCTCCATACTGTTGCCTTCTCTGAAACGTAAGGGTAACAAATATAAATATAATTTGACTTTTTAATTTTTATTCAGTTGACAATAAAGGCGGATGGAGTCTTGTGTGAAAAATTAAAAAGACTATATAAAAGCTTTCAGAACAAATTAATGCATAATACATTCCACTAAAAATAAAAACAAAAAACCCAACCTACTTGAATAAAAGGACTTTACTTCCATTTTTTAAAAAAATAGTATAGCTTATTCCAGGTACTTTCTTTTTAGAACAGCTTTATTGAGATATAATTTATATACCATAAAATTCACCCTTAAAAAATGTGCAGTTCAGTAGTTCTTTAGTATATCCACAGTCGTGCAACTGTCACTCCTATCGAGCTCCAGAACATTTTCATCACCCCAAAAAGGAACCCCCATGTCCATTACAGTCACTACCCATTTTACTCCTCCCAGCCCATGCAGCCACTAATCTACTTTTTGTCTCTATTTATTTGCCTATTCTGGATATTTCATATAAATGGAATTATACAATCTGTGGTATTTTTTGACTGGTTTCTTTCATTTAACATAATGTTTTCAAGGTTCACCCATGATGTTATAATGCTTTAATTTTTTTTTTTTTTTTGGAGGTGGGGGAAGGCTGGTTTCTTCTTCTAAAACGAACTTCTCTACTAAATAAAAGCTCTGCCATTACTGGAAAATATTTGTATATACTCTATAATCATTAATATATAAAATACTTCATCTCAACATTTAAAATCATTAAAAAGTAAGCACTGCCAGCTCTGATAATCTTTTAACACAATTTCTCACTATTTTCTTTTCCCAGAGAACTTAATAGTTGGTATCCATTATTCACTGGTAATTTTACCTAACAACATGGTTAAGTCTTTTTAAATTACTAGAACAGATTCTCATGATTATATAGCAATTCTTTCCTTACTTGTCCAATGGGATGTAGGAATTCAGAATAGATCCAGCCATTGCTTTGGTGCTGGCATTGTCACTAACTGTTCCCAAGCTGACTGTGCCAGATTCTCCACTTAGACTGTACTGTTCTTTCTGCACATCTGCTTGTACTTCCAACCTTAAAGAGGGGCAGATCAGATAAAAACTGAGATTATATGTAATATCAGCACTATATATGTAACATGTATCTTTAAATAATCCTGTTAAGAACCCTCATAATGAGAAGCTATTTTAAGAACAATAATAAACATTATTTCTTTAAGGTCTCCACTTACATTTGTTTTTATTTTTTTTATTGTACTTCAGGTGAAGGCTTACAGAACAAATAGTTTCTCATGAAACAGAAGTACACATGTTGTTTTATGACACTGGTTAACAACCCCACAACATATCAACCCTCTAACTTCTCAACGTTTTTTTTTTTTTGGTGAAAATACACATAGCCAAAGATACACCATTTCAAAAATTTCTACATGCACAGTTCAGTGACATTGACTACGCTCTTCGAATTGTGCTGTTATTCTCACTTAAGATGAAGGCTTACAGAACAAAACAGTTTCTCATTTAACAGCTACTACTGTCTACGGCCATACCACCCTGAACGCGCCCGTCTCGTCTGATCTTCTAAGCTAAGCAGGGTCGGGCCTGGTTAGTACTTGGATGGGAGTCCACTTACATTTGATTATTCAAATTCTACTACAACATACTGAACAGTACCAGCCATCCAAACAGAATGGGAAAAATAAGGTATCTGCAAAGTAAAGTAGTAGCAAAATAACACACACAAAGAACAAAAATAAGCTCCATTACTCTTACTCTCAATGTGGCATTTTGCATGCCATGTGTCAATGCAAAACATAAAATCAGAGTACATCGTCAACCATGATACATGACTCAGTGTGACTCAAAAATCCTGGGCGTATACCTTAAAAATGGTTCTACAGATAACATTTGACACTTTAGATAAGAGATAATAATAACACCACTATAACTTAGGAAAAGAATTTGTGTTTAAATACAAACTACCTAAAAATAAGGTAAACATGACTAATTTATATTTTTATTCATACACTCGCAATATAAAAATTAAAAACAATCAAATCAATAAGAGGTACAGAATAGTGAACTGAAGAGGAAACAAAGGAAGACAAAATGTGCCAATTTCTCCTACTCATCTATATATGGCTGCTGGTAAAAGGCTTGGTGAGAATGAAATAACCATTAGTATTTAAAAGGACCCATGCAGACTATCCTGGCCATGGTTTATGCACTGCCAGATGCCCTGACTCAAATCTGTTCTCCCCTGGCTTCAGTGAACATCTCACCTCCTAACATCCAGCTGTTGCCACCCCTAGAGGTAAGGTCTAGGCTTAAGCACTCCCTTAACTGTGTCCAACAAAGCAGCTCCAGCTCTAATAATAAAAAATCTGACAAATGGCAGTGAAAAAAACTGGCCAAATGTTACGCCTTTGACTTAGTTTTTATCGCATCCTGGGTATACTGTGACAGAAAATACAAAAACAGTAAAAATCTTACTCACTATCCACCGTTAAAATCTCATTTTTTAACATTACCGTTTTCAGCCCTAACACGGTAAGGTTATATGTAATCATCATGATTTGTGTTCTAAATTCTCCTCATCTAATTCTTAATTTCTAGTTAACATAAGGTAAAAATCAAAACAAAACACACTGTTGTTTCTTACCTGTTAAAACAGTTAACCATGGCACTTCCTGACAGACTCCCTGTTATACTAGCTCCAGCTAGTGCCATGGTGCTAGCCGTTTCACTCAAGTTGTCTCGAATGGCTCCTATTCGATCCATGTGGCTCCCACTTGCACTCAAACTGCCAGTCAGACCACCAACACTTCCCTCTCCTATGCTAGGATTGTGTCTCGCTTCTGCTACTGAAGTTGTGTCTAAATGAAAATATTTCAAAGAAATTAAATAAATATGATTATTAATATCCCCTGTCTTGGATAGAACATATTATTATGAAGTACAAAACATACACAGAATAGAAAAGATTCTGGAGTCAAGGTAAGAGTAAAGGGAAATATCTTAGCAAGCAGAGCTGGATCAGGGAGAAGCCCTCAATTCTAAATGGTCACTAATTTTTCAAACAATCCAGAAGATTAAACCTGGTTATTGAAGAATTTAGCTAACTCTGGAGGAAAACTATATTTCAGTTTTCAAAATCAGTGTCATTTAAAGAGGATATTATTCTCTGGGTCAATAAGAGTGGGCCAAAGTTGATTTCTAGATATATCTCACAGTCCCAATTGTCTAGAAGCTATTACAAGATCTAATAACACTATATTCTAATCTTATGGTACTTTTCACATGCTTTGTATTGAAAGATTCATTTATTAACTCCAATATTTGAGTTCTACTATATATACCTAACACTGATGTAAGCACTGCAGATACAGTGAACCAAAAAAACAAATACCTTGTCCTAAAGAAGCTTACATTCTAGTTGGGGAGGAAGGAAATGGGACAGGAGACCAATAAATAAAATCATATAGTGATAAATGCTATAAATAAAAATAAAACAGAGTAAAGGGGAGTGAGAATAATGAGAATGTGTGTGAACATGCCTGTATGCCATTTTATACAGCGTGATCAGAGAAGAACTCTCTGATAAGGTAAACTTGAGCAGAGACTCAAAGGAAGTGAAGGAGAAAGTCATGAAATTATTTGGGGGAAGAGCGTTCCAGGCAGAGGGTATGACAAGTTTAAAAGCCTAGAAGGGGGACAGTGCTTGGCATGCTCAAAAACACCAAGGTGGGGTGGTATAAAAAAGGAGAGTGGCAAGAGATCAGTTCAGAGACGTAGCCAGGAACCAAGATCATGTGGGGCCTTACAGGCTATAACAAGGACTTTGGATTTTTTCCCCAGTACAGTCAGAAGCCATTGGGGGAGTTTTGAGCATAGGAAAGACATGATCGGACTTAAATATTTCAGAGGTGCCACTATAGCTACACTGTGGAAAAGATTTTCAGTGAGCAGAAGCGGGGATGGATTATCCGCTTACTTATTAATCTGTAGTGAATGATACTACATTGGTTTCACCAGCCCTGGTGGCATAATGGTTAAGAGCCATGGCTGCTAACCACAAGGTCAGCAGTTCAAATTCACCAGCAGTTCGAATTCCTTGGAAATCCTACGGGGCAGGTCTACTCTGTCCTATAGGGTTGTTATGAGTCGGAATCAACTTGATGACAGTGGGTTTGGTTTTTTTTTGGTCACTACACCACATCAAAGTGAAACCCATATGAAATTGCTCACTACAGGTTAGTAACTAAACACAAGTAAGCCCGTGTTTACTTCACTTACTGGGTCATCTGCTCCTGTCAGGGACTGTAAATTTGAAGAGACTTTGATTCTATAGGAAGGTGCTGTGGGGTTGGGAGAGGGACAGAGGCCAACCATACTTAGAAGCAAAATCTTTAATGTGTGAAAAAACGTGAAATTGTTAACTACAGATTAGTAAGGAAGCACAAATAAGCCCGTGCTTACCTTATTAGATAATCTGCGCCTGAGCAGAAGCTGAGAAAGTGAAAAACGCAGTTAGGAGGCCATTACAATAGTCCAAGCAACAAGCTAGAAGCCTGGACTAGTGGATTTAGAGAGAAAAATGGTTGGATTGTGGCTAAATATTGAAGGAAGAGTAAACAGAACTTGCTGATAGATCAGATGCAGGTTATGAGGAGAAAAAGGGAGTCATCAATAAACGAAGGTATTTGGCTCAAGCAATAGGAAGAATGGAGAAGCTACTTACTGAGATAAGGACGACTGAGGGAAGAACAAGTTTGAGAGGGAAGAGTCTGGTTGCAGACAAGTTAAGCATGAAATTCTTTTTACACATCTAAGTGCATATGAAAGAGGAGAGTTGCATATACAAGTCTAAAGTTCAGGGGAGAGTTCTGGCTTAGATATAAATTTGGGAGAGGTCAGTCTATATCCTGTTTAATAGATGAGATCACCTAGGATGATTTAGGTAAGTGTAGATAAAGAAGAAAAGAAGTCTGAGAACTGAGCCCTGGGAAACTCCAACATTCAGAGGTTAGGAAAGGAAAATGAACCAGCAAAGACTGAGAAGGAATGACCATTGAGATATGCTGAGATGAGTAGTGGTTTCCAAAACACAAGTGAAGAAAATGTTTCAAGAGGGAGGGTATGGTCTACACCATGTCAAATGCTAATGCTACATTAAGATGAAGGCTAAGAATTGACCACTTTATTTGGTAACATGAAGGTCACTGGTGACTTTGTTTTGGTGAAGTGGTAGAGATGACATCCTGCAGTGATAGAGACCAAAATCTGACTGAAGTGAGTTCAAAAGAGAATGGGAGGTAGGAAGGTAGACATTTATCTTTGTATATCTGCCTGATGTTTCTTTTATTATTTCTTATATAACAGGAATTGCTAGACTGTAGAATATTTTTTTAAGTTTATTTATTTACACTCCACTGGCAGTCTATGAAAGCCTGCTTTCTTACAGTCTCTTCAATAAAATATTTTCATTATTCTTAACTTCTGCCAGTTAGTGCTCTAATTCAATTTCTTTGAATAACATTGGGTTGAAGATATTTTGTATTTATTGGCCATCTGTAGTTCTCTTTTATGAACCACATGCTTCTCTGTATCCTTTTATTACTGATTTGCAATGTTTTAAGGGAAGAGGATGGTGCAGGACCGGTCAGCGTTTCATTCTGTTGTACATAGGCTGCTATGAGTCAGAACTGACTCAACGGCCCCTAACAACAACAACAAGCCAAATTTAAGATGAAAAATCTACAATTTCTAAGACAATATATGCACAATGGAAGTTGCTATTGTTGTTGGCTGCCATCGAGTCAATTCTGACTTGTTAGGTACCCAGAAATATTTCACCTTCTTTGATCCATACACCCCTTTCCTCAACAGTTCATTTCACTGATCTACTTCTAAATGAACACTATTAGGTCTAACAAGAGGAGAGCAATGGAATTTCTGACTTGCATATTATCTACAGCTTCCCCACGCCACCTGAGACTATTAACTACATTTTCTTTCTTTGCTTAAAGGACTCACCTACAGCTGTATTAGTTCCACCAACATTTATATCATTTTCATCATCAAATTCAATCCTGACTCCTTTTCCATTTCCTGCTGAGACTCCACAACCTCCACTTCGACAGAGAGAAATTGGAACAACGCCATAGACGTACGCTAACATAATAGGGACACCAATACCTAAAGAGAAATTCAGTTAGCCATAAACCAAAACATAAATCACAGAAACATGAGATTTAGAAAGTCTTTTCAAGAGAACATGTACAAGGGGGAAGTGCTGGGGTTATGAAGATTTGGCAAAACAGCTGCCAAAAATGGATTTACCCAGCTGTTAAGGGGCACAAGCAAATTCAAGGCTCCCAGTCTTTCAGGTGAGACACCCAAGGGAAAAAATAAGATAAAGAGACATGAACTTTACTCTTTTTAAGCGACAGAGCTCTGAACTATACTGCGGCAGGGGTAGAGGGAAAATCAGCTACTAACAATTTACCAACTACCCTGAGGCTAGGCTCTTGAGTCTACAATACTTCTAAGCAATACAGTTACTGAATGAGAGGCTTTCTGAAGGCTCTGCTTAAATTGTCCTTAAATTAAAAATTAAAGTAACCCTCTCATCAACAGTAAGATAATGCCTTGTTTTTAAAATCCTTTCACAAAATTTTACCGTTATAAGATGTGAGATGATTAATATTTTTAAAGCATTTTCTTACCTACAGTTACTGCAGCTACTACTGGAGATACGATTACAGACAAGGTTACGCCACCTGCTATGGCCAAATTCCTTTTGTGCTTTGAAACATCCTTGCCTTCATATCGATTGTGAATCTTGAATTAAAAATAAAAATGGGGAAGAGGGATTAAAGAGAAAATACATATTTGAGTTTGATGAAACAGACCTTATATTTGCTAGAAGTTTGTGATTTCTTACATAATTTTATAGTTGAGTGTCCTAATTCAAGGTAATCCTTTTATTGTTCTTAAACCGTATTTTCACAATTTACTCCTTATTAATAATTTACTTGCATAAGACTACTGATTTAACAGATATTACTCTGTTTACTTTTCACTGACCTTAAAAAGCAGTTCTAATCAGTGATTACTAAGTAAAATCACTTTTATTTCAGATGCCTTTTTATAAAGAAAAATAGTATTGAACAACTCAGGATGCTGGCTCTCATTTATAGCTCACAGTAGGGGGTAGAGAGAGAAAATAACAGCTGCCAGAGAACAGGTATTAGATCTGCACAGCATCTTTGTATAGTACAGGTATTAATAAATATATTTTAATATCACCATGAAAGTGACCTGTGAAATACAGTGAAACCTGTGACATCTGGAACTCAATGGGACTGCCTTGTTTTTCTGCGTATTCCAAGTTTTTTGCCTTTGGCAGGGTGTAGTCTTACCACTTTTCTATCACTCTTTATTAGTGAAAAATATTTGAGTTTTCCTTCTCTGACAGGTTTCCGCCTTACACAGGTTCCAGTTTTCAGAGATTTTACTGTATTATATGAACTTTAGGAAATAGTTTAGTATCTATTCTCATGGTTTACAAGGACTAAAGCTAATAAAGCACATTTTCTGCTTCAAAGGTGTACAGGTAAAATAAAATATTTGACTTATTAACAACATTACAGGTGAGGCTTAATCAAATAATCTATTATTTTGTGGTTATTTTAAGGACTGTAAAATACAATGAACCTTGTGGGATATACCACACAGTGAAAAAACTGGGGTGGGAAGGCAGGCGAAGCAAGCATGGGAACAAGGAACATATATTTCCTAGTCAGAATTCTGTTTCCTAGCAATGACTATATATTCCCAGGGAACAGCCCATGCATTTCCTTAAATAACCCATGCAGGCAGAAACGGCATACCTTCCAAGGTACCTTTCCTTATCCTTCAGTACTGCAGCTAATTTCTGTCCCTCCCTAGTCCTATTCCTAGGAAACTCAACACTGAAGCAGAGAGAAGACAAGGCTATACAATGATGAGGTAGACTTGCAAAGTCAGGATGCTAGGAGAAAGGAGTCTTCCAGAAAATTTTGCATCCTTAAGTACCAACGTTCAATAACAGTAACTACATTATCCCACTATTTCTGGTTTAACTTAATTTTTTCAGTTTTATTATTTTGCCACAATTTCTATTTTTTATTGTAAATGAAGACTCAGCTTTCAGACATTTTATCAACTTAATAGGTTTTCCTGGGCTTGTTTTGAGGCCTAAACACCACTGAAAACATTGTTTCAATGGAAACCAATTTACTGACTTGCAATACTTGGGGTGCATGTTTGGAAAAAGGAGATTAGAAATTACACTTAAAACTTGAGCAATGAAGTAAATAATCTTTCTTCTATAATCATTTATGGGTATGTACAATACACTGGTGTCTCTCTTCTACTTCTATGTCTAAGTAACTGAATTAATAGTTCTGTTTTCAACAAAACCTTGCTTGGGATAACTACATGAAAAATTACTATAATCAGTTACTATGTTCGGGACTTTAAAAAGTTTGTTTAGTTACTTAAAACTCTCTGAAATTAATATTTAGCTTATAAATTTTTATGTCTGTCTTCAGGACCAAGGCTAATTTAAAAAAAACTATGTATTGTTATTTTTCTTATAGAAGTTACATATGTTGAATATTAAAAAAAAATTTGGCAGTTATATGCAAGTGGATTGGTCTTATCCTGAGTGAAGTCCCAAAATCAGAACAAGAATTGAAGGAAACAAAGGGAAGCAGGTTTTGACTGCATTTTCTAACAATCAGAGCCATCTGACAATAGAATGGGTGGTCTCATGAGTTGGTGGTTTACCCATAATGCTCAAATGGCTAGACTGAAATTTATTAGGGATCTTATATAAAGAATTTGTGCATCTGGATTAAAAAATCTGAATCCAGCTCTGCTTCTTTCTGTGTAACCAAAAATAAATTACATAAACTTTTCTAAGCCTCAATATTCTAACACACAAACTAGAGGTTAAAATATCTATCTTGAAAGGTTGTTGTGAGGTTAAAGTTAGTCAAAGTACATAAAACACCTACTACACAATGATGACTCAACAATCGTTCTTTTTTATTCCTATCCTATCCTTTATTCAGCTCAGGTAGGTTGAACCCCAAAACAAACCCACTATCGTTGAGTCAGTTCTGACTCAATAGTGACCCTATAAGCAGAGTAGAACTGCCCCATAGGGTTTCCAAGGAGTGGCTGGTGGATTTGAACTGCTGACCTTTTGGTTAGCAGCCGAGCTCTTAACCACTGTGCCACCAGGGCTCCAGGTATAAAGTTGGGATTAAATAACTTCTAAAGTCACTTCTAAATTCTGAGATTCTATTAATTTAGACATCAGCAGATTTGTTAGCCACTTCATATGTTATCTCATTAATCTTTCAAAAAATGATTTGTTTAGCTAATTAATTATAATTCATTAATTACAGGTCAGTGGTACACATTAATAGTTATTGGTGTACTTTCACAAACATGCTGGAATCTGTAAAACAACATACTAATAGCAGTAATCTCAGAAAAAAAAAGCTTTGAACTTAAGTCAGAAACAATTAAGGAGCTAGCTAATTATTCTCTGCCTGAGGGCATGTGTTATTTAGCTATCAGCTTTAGTTATAAACACCTGACTTTATAAGGATATGCCCATGAGAAAAATGTCAGGTATGTATCCGCCAATACTTAGTACTCAAAGTTGGTCTATAATGCAAATGTACTAAGGTTTTCAGATTCAGATCATTTTAAAGCAAGTCTATTTTTTATGTATACATATGAGCTTACCAAACACTGGAAATTTATTATTCTATGAAAAAACGGTAACTGTTTTATACTGAAGAAACTAAAAACGACCTTTGTCTTAAAAAACAAATGCACAAACAAAAACCAAACCAAATCAAAATAAGTCACTGAACCTAAAGGGATGGACCTAAAGATTGAGAATAAGATGATGAACCAACAAGGAATTACACACTTTACCTTACGGCCCACATATACTGGAATGCCAATAATCATTGCAGGGATAGCAATGCCAGCTATTAAAGCAATTCCTACAGGAGCACCAACAAGTGTTCCCAGCTGCCACAATATTTTCTTCTTTCGGCTCCAAGGCTTCTTCCCCCAAAAAGTACATCCTGATGGACTAACGGGAAAAAAATATTACGTAAAGTAACTGTGGAAAAACATCAACAACAAACACAATGCATTAAAGCAATGACTATAAAAGAAGACTTCTCATACTAAGTGAGATTTTTTTTTTCTCTTTAAATTCTTAGATAATTAAAAGTCCCCCCTCCCCCAAATTAAGGTAAGGACCACCATAAATTATATTAAAAGGATAATGATAGCTGGGATTCAGGTTAAAAATTTATCCCTAGTCTTCCACTACTCTTAAAATTTTAAGTTAGTTTTTAAAGAGTAGATTAATGCAAACCTGTTTTAGGCATACACTTATCTAGTCCCCCCTGCCCCATAAACTCACTTAGTGGCCTGAATGAGGAATTACATATCTGAGAAAATTAAATGGAACTATTTATTACCTACCACAGGATATTAAGTTCTGGCTTTATCGTTTAACGAAAGAAAGAAAATCTCTATTTCTTATTTTTGACTAGTTAATCCCAAATGACTGGCATGATAATTTGGTTCTTTTTAAATCTATGTAACTAGAATAACACCCAAGTTTTATAAATCCCAAGTTTAAAAAAAGCTTAGGATAATACTTTTTCTAAAAAAAGTCCTTTTGCCTTATAATATAAAATTATATTTAGATATAAATAGCTCCTTCTATAAACTTACCTTAAATAATGTAAATCTGAGATTTCTTTCATACACAACCAACAAAATTCACAACCACAGACAGCACATGTCATGTGATTACAGCTTCCGTCATTCATCTTTATAATATAAGCAGCACATCGTGGGCATGGCTTTATATCATCAGCTATTAGGAAAACAAAGAAACCTATTTAGCATGTAAAATACCGAAAAGTAACAATTTCTAGTAGACTGATATAAATTGTATTGCCAAAAAAACAAACAAAAAAACCCTAACATGTATAGATCATTACCTGATAGCTTTAATCTGCTATTTGTAGTATAAAAAGCATTTTGTCTTCCCTTCTAAGAAAGGGAACATATTTCACATTAAATTTTCAATTTGTAAACATTTTTCAAACACAGGAGCAGAACAATGAAAACAAAGAATAACAAAAGAATAAAAAAACGGAGAAACAAGGTCAGCCCTAAGCAGATTGTAACAAGGTTTTTGTCCCTACCCCATAGCTGTTTTCTATTAGTGGCATTTCATGTTCTAGAACTTTTCTGTTTCTACTTAATTAAAATGTAGACATTCTACATAGTATTTCTTCAGTGAATGAACACTAGTGGGAAGCGACAATCTGATATTAATTTAAGGCACTAGAGACAAAGCACTATGAGTTCATTTCTCTCTTCTAAGCAACATCAACTACACTCACTGTAAAAATAATACAGTTATCTTTAGAAAAGTAGTTTTCCCTCCTGTATCTCAGTTCATACAATAAACAGACGGGCCTTGCAAAGAATTAATACACAGAAAAAAAGAGAGGAAGACGTTAAGGAAGAGTTGTATGGTTATAAACACTATAGACACTATAAAACAGTTTCAAAATTAATGTAATTATTGTTAGTTATCCTCATGACTGTTTTGTCCTTTTTATTCAAGTGTTCAAATGCTGCTGGTGTACGCTCCTTGTCTATGGCTACAATGGCCAAAGGTATCAAGTCAAAATTAAGTGGTACAGAACTTTAGAATCACTGACACAGAGTAAGAGTTATTTCAAATTATACAACTATTTTGAACTTTGGCATCTACTTAAATAGTAGCTTGTAATTATTTTTCTTACTATTACCCAGCTTTGTTTTCTAACTACACATAGACAGTCAGAAAAAAAAAAAAAAAAGTTTATAGAGCTACTAAAGAATTAAAGTATTTGTTCCAACTTCTTACATTATAAGCATTAAGCGATGTTCTATTCTCCTTTCTACAAGTTTTATGGTCAAATTTTACCTGTCTGCTTTATCAGTGAATTCACATTTCCTTAGTGCTTCTTTGAGGGCCAAAGCTGTTTTTTAACTTAAGAACTGGTCAATGCTCACAATTAGTGTTTTAATGATTCAAGCAATTTTGAGCAAACTGATAACTCTATGCAGCCAGACCAAGACAAATGATAATTACTAGAATATAAAAATTAAAAATATCCATAAGTCATGACTTAAATAGTCCAAAGAACATAAAGTCTGCATTAAAAAAACTTAACACTGGGACATGAACGAAAAAAAAGCTGGCTTTCATACTTGATATAACATCTAACACATCAAATTAAGGAAATAATAATATAATTTGCTTAAGCAGAATACTGATTGATAAACTTCCTCATTCCAGTATATACTGAAGTAATAGATACCTCAACTAGAGGTAGAAGTATAGACATTTAGGCTTTGGTTCTAATGCATGAAATCTTCAGAACAAACTGAAAGGTGACATTCCCATTTAGTTTTATGGTTCTGGAAACACAAAATAGCCTTTCAAAATGCTAAGATTACATGTTAGAGAATTAATACCATGAGCAATGTGTTTTTGCTATATCTCTTTATGTATCTACACCTACATATTTTCATTCTCTGTATAGATAATTAAGGCTATTTTGTCTACTGTCTCTTTCCTTAAACCAGCAATTGGGGGAAAAAAAATCACTGTATACCTATGATATACTTCTCACAAAATATTCTCAAAATGTGTAAATGCTAAATTATATTGTTTTACTGATTAGACTGTCAATTGATCTCCCATTCCCCAAGAATCAAATAATTCATAGCTCCTTGATACTGGGGGGAAAAAAAAAAGTTTCCTATCTTCTTTAAAGTGTTTGGTAAAGCTTTTGTCTTTTTTGATTACTATATTTCTGTTTACTGTTATAATATGGGCATTGTCATATTAAGAAAAAAACAACAGATACAAAACACTGTTCTCAAAATTTGTTTTAAATGTTCTCCCCTCCTCCCTGCTAAGCACACTATCTATAAGGACTTACAACAAAATGTTAACAGTGGCAGTGGAAGGGGATTATAGATGCGGATGAGGAATCCATTAAATATTACATTTTTATAAAAGGAGAAAAATATAGTAACAAAAAACAAAAAATATGTGCTTCCTTTAAAATGTAACTCAAACTACATAAACCCCTTAGTAGCTATAGGAAAGAAGTCTCACTTAGATGCAAGACTGCCACAGTTTATTTGGAATAACATAAAGTAATAAAAATCATTTTAGATGGTAGATCCATTTTCCTTTTTCCATAAGCCAGTGAGAAACCAAGTTTAAATTTTTAATTTTTTATAGATTATATCAAAAGAAATTATCACAGTTATTTGTTCTGACAGCTTTGATTTGTGAAGCACTGTGGTTACACATTCGGCTGCTAGCCAAAAGGTCGGTAGTTCGAATACACCAGCTGCTCCCTGGAAACCTTATGGGGCAGTTCTACTATGCCCTATAGGGTGGCTATGGGTCAGAATTGACTCGAGGGCAACAGGTTATGGGTAAGTAAAAACGCATGTACAGTTATCCCTCGGTATCTGCTGGGGATTGGTTCCAGAATCCCCTGCAGATACCAAAATCCAAGGATGCTCAAGTCCTTCAAATAAAATGGGGCAGTATTTGCATATAACCTACACACATCCTCATGTATACTTTAAATCATCTCTGGATTACTTATAATACCTAATACTATGTAAACAGTTGTTGTACAGTACTGCAGAGAGACTGAGGATCTGTGAAATGGTGGGAGGCTACAGCAGGGTGTACCTACACATCATTTCATCCGTGTGGATTCAGCATCCTGCTTGGCACGTGGCAAATTCAAGTTTTGCTTTTTTTGGAACTTTCTTTTTCCTAATATTTTTGATCCACAGTTGGTTGAATCCGTGGTTGCAGAACCCCCAGATACGAAGGGCTGACTGTACTTTAAATTTAGATTTTAAATTTTAAATCTTATCTTGAGATAAGATTTTGTAAACAAACATGGAACAAATTCCAAATGAAGTTTATTTTTTTTAAATAATCAACTTGGGAAGCTATATTTATTCCAACAATGCTGGTTTTGGTTCAAATCATTTGGAAAGTTTTTCTTTCAGAATCATCTTCAAAGCTACTTTATATAAAAAAATCACTCTCATGATCGTATTAGTCACAGGTTAGTCTGGATCTACGCCAAATCAGTGACTCAACCTAGTATGATACTTTAGTTGTTAGACTTAGTTAGCTCCAAAGAAATTTTCAATCATTTCCAAAAATCAAATTGACATTAAAAGGATAATTTAAGAGAATGTATGAGGATCTAAAGGTTATGAACAATAAGGCATTCCACAGTAGCACTGCTGAAATAAAGATAAAACCTCCCATGGTAATTGCTTTGAAGAAGACCAATATTTATTTGGAAGACTAAATCATGATTTTTTTTTTAAATAACATTTTACTGTCTTTTTGGTGAAAGTTTATACAGCAAATTAGATTCCTGTTTAACCATTTTTATACAAATTGTTCCGTGACATTGGTTACAATTTTCACAATGCGTCAGCATTCTCATTATTTCCATTCTGTTTGTTCTATTTCCGCTGATCTAGCTTCCCTTTCCCTCCTTGCCTTCTCATCTTTGTTTTTGATTAAGTGTTGACCGTTTGGTTTCATAGTTGATTGTTTAAGAGAGCAAATTACTCATGGGTGATACTGTTTATTTTATAAGCCAATCTATTACTTGGCTGAAAAGTGACCTCTAGGAGTAGCTTTAGTGCCAACCTCAAAGGGTATCTTAGGGAGATAGTCTTGGGGGTTCCTCTAGTATCTATCTGTCCAGTAGGACTGGCCTTTTTTAGGAATCTGAATTTTGTTCTACCTTTTTCTCCCATTCTATCCGGGACCTTCTATCGCATCCCTGGTCAGAACAGTTGGTTATGGTAGCCAGGGGTCACCATGTAGTTCTTCTGGTCTCACGTTAGAAAAGGTTGTGGTTCATGCAGGCTATTAGTCTGTGGACTAGTTTCTTCTTTGAGCCCTTGGTTTCCTTCCTTCTCTTTTGCTCCAGATGACTAGAGACCAACAGTTATATCTTAGATGGTTGCTCAAAATCATGATGTTTATGTAAGAAATGATAACAAAAGCCATCTCTCTTGTCGTTCTCTAAAATGAAGACCCAGGCATACTAAAATCTCTGTCAGGAGACTCTAGTTTCCTACCTCACGGAGATCACTTAGTATGAGTCAGGAAATGTTTTAGCCCTACGGAAATAAGTATTACTAGTATCTTCATTTTACAGATGAGGCAAGTAACTTGCTCAAGGTAACAGAGAATAAGTAGAGAAGTTGAGATTTGAGTCCAGGCAGTCTAACTCCAGAATCTATTCTCTTACTCAATATATGTTTGTGTGTCCTATGACTAATAAATACCCACCCCCTACACCTGAGAGAGGAGCGATATCTTTCCAAGTGAACTACCCAATGGCTACTACTGCTGACTCCTCAGGGGACAGTTTAAGTATAGTCAAGTCCGCTGTGAACTGCTTTGAGACTCATAACCTACAAATTATTACTAATACCTTTGGGTTCCACCCAAAATCTTGGAGACAGAAAACAGAAATACGCCAGTAACCAAACAAGCATAAAAATCCATGGACATTATATAAAATATGAAATGTTGAAATTTCCATGTTAAATTTTAATAAGACCATTTTTCTAGCAGAACTAAGCAAAAGATTATTTCAATATACTGCTGGAGCAATGTAAATTATTTTCTTAATAAATTTCTGTATTTTCCAAGTTTTGCCCTTCACAATCAGAAAAACTAATTTTTCTAAAAAGGATTAAAATTTCAATAAGCAATCAGACGTCTGTGAACATCAAATATTAAGTTTTAAAATTTTATTCAAGGAACTTTAAGATGTTCATAAAAAATAAATTAAAACTCTTGGGATGAGATGCATACTTTCTTAATTTACAGGTCGCCCCATAACTTTTAAGTTCATGGCCAAAGACACCTTAACGTTCTTAGTGTCTTCTCTGCTAAGATATAGGCAGTCCCTGGGTTTAAGAATGTGGACTTACAGATAAGTCCCACATGCCCTTTAATGTTATGTAAATTTGCCCTCACTTTGAAATGACCGAACCAATCTCTACTCATAACAAATTCTTCATCACAATCACCTTCACTTGCTGCACGAGCAGCTTTTAAAATTATTGAGAAGGCTTCGAGTATTTTCTTGCACTAAAGTAAGACTTAATAAGAACTGTATACACCTGCTCCAACTTACCTACAAACTTGACATAAAGATACAGTTAGGAATGGATCTTGGCTCGTAACCCAGGGACTGACTGTATAATTTTGTACCCTTGATCCTGGGATTGGATGAAACTTCAGCAAGTAAGAAATGCATTTCACAAAACATGTAAAAGAAAAGCATTCTAAGAATAAATACTGCTTTAACTCTGTAATTTTGTGATACTTATACAATTAAAAATAATCTAAAGGTGATATTTCAAAATTAATATTTTATTAAAAATATTTGCTAAACTTTGTCTAAAACACCTTTATAAACAAATTTCAAACCATTTTTGGCTACTAGTTATATAAATCATCATGACACTCCTTTGCTTTTTTTTTCTGACAGTAATATCTTTTCAATCTCAACACCACTTTCTTCCACAGAAAAAAATGAGTGCTTCTGGGACAGAAATGGTAACACATAAAACACTTCTGAAAACTGAAGGGAGGATACGAGATAACAGCAGCTAAACACTAAATATATTTTATTAAAAGAACTAGTGTTCTGTATGTGTCAAATATTTTATCAGTGAAAGTTAGACATAAATACCTGCTGCTCCAGATTCCTGGCTATAACTAATGGACGAAGATCGTATAGTTCTCAAACGTAAACTCTGGGCTCTCTCTTGTCGGGCAGCATCACAGGTCTGGTTAGGATGCCAAATCTGTTTACAGTGGTAGCAAAACTCTGTTCCACAGCCTTCTCGCCCACAAGTTAATTTTGGACAGCTAGCACATCCAAATGCTATCACAGCATATCTTGAAAGAGCAAGAAAAAAGACTGAAAATGTGATGTAAAACAAGAGATATTAACTAGAAAAATTATCCAACTAAAATGTTATTACTGTAACATATTTTACATTTATGCATTAGCAAACAGTCTATCTCACCAATATAAAAAATGGGAGGAAAAATGAATTTCACAAATGAAGACAAATAGCCAAGAAACATTTTAAAAGTTTGACTTTTTGTTTTTAACTTAATATTTACAAGGGAAAAATTACATTCAAATCTGGTGGAATATGGTGAAATGAACACTTTTGGCAATATATACTGGTACCACATTTTTTTTAAACTATTTGGCAATATATATCAAGTGACCCAAATAATTCCACTTCTAGGAGCCCATCACAAAGGATATCCAAATACACAGTAAAATGCCTAAGTTATCACAACAAAGAAAATGATTTCAGAAATGGATACATCCATTTAGTAGATTATATAGTTCTGATATTTTGAAAGAAATTTTAGGACACAAGAGAATACTCATGATATGCTAAACATAAAAAGCAGGACACCAAACTATATATAGCTCAATCCCAATTTTATACAAATTATATTGAATTAGTATTATATGCACACAGAAAAGACTGGAAGAAATTTATGAAAAATCTTAACAGTGGTTTTCCTGGTATTAAGGCTTTAATTTTCTTCTTCATTTATTTATACATTTCTGATTTTCCACAATTAATTACTTTTATAACTAGAAAGATTAAAAAAAAAAAAAACCTATTAAAAAATAATGACAACTACGGATTGGCTATACATGTTAGTTAATGACATACTGTGCCAATTCACAAACTTGGTGATTACCTGACATTTAAGCATCAATTCTCACATTATTGTTTCTAAGATGTATGGTGAAAGTGGTCTTTTGTGCCAATCTCTACCAAAAAGTGTACAAACTGGGATTTCTCAGTCAGGAAGTTTGTTTGTTTTTCTGTCAGATAAAAGATTGAAAGTACTAGATTCATTACCAGCCCTAATACCTATTCTCTGAGTTAATTTTTTGGCACTTTAAGAATTTCTGACTTAAAATAATTCTGGGCACTCTCGGGCATTTACCTCAGAGAAATGAAAATTTATGCTCACACAAAAGCCTGTATGTGAACGTTCATAGCAGCTTTATTTGCAATAGTCAAAAACTGGAAACAGTTTGAATGTCCTTCAACAAGTGCATGGTTAAACAAACTATGGAACATATATATCATTAAATACTACTCAGCAACTTGGATGAATATTCAGGGAATTATGCTGAGTAAAAACAAAGTCATTTTCAAAAAGTTACATATGTGATTGCATTTATATAAAATTTCTGAAATGACAAAATTTTAGAAATGGAAAACACATTAGTGGTTGCCAGAGGTTAGCAATGAGGGCAGGGAGGAGGGATAGGAAGGTATGGTTATAAAAGAGTAACAAGAGGGATCTGTGGTGATGGAACCATTTAGTACCTTGACTTCTTGACTGTGGTGGTGAATACTTAAACCTACACATATGGTAATATTTACAGAACTAAACACACACAGGTATGTACACATACATACACAAAAATGAGTACAAGTAAAACTAGGGAAATTTGAGTAACACTGGTAGATCGTATTAATTAATGTCAACATCCTAGTTGTGATGTACTTTAGCTTCATAAAATGGTACTATTGGGGGGAACTTTAACTCTCTGTATTATTTCTTACAACTGTCATGTGAACCTACAATTATCTCAATAAAATTTTCAATTAAAAACTTTTCTAGGATTTTCTAGATTTCTTTGAAAACAGCAACAAACAAGTGTTAATCTATGTATAAAAGGCTTTTGTAAATATCAAATATTTCCTCTTGCCTGGAATTTTAGGGGAGTTTTCATTACTCTTGTTACTGGCAATAAAATCTAAATAATAACTTTAACTGAGACTTAATTAAATTTCAAGATAATCTATAAAATTATGCAAGATTTTAAGAGTCGGAGAGTTCTTTCATTTTTGGACCTGTTGCTCCCTTAGTAGCTTACCCTTAAAACTTACATCTTGAACTCCATTTTATTCCTGATAGATCAATTCTCTAATTACCACTGTCTGTCATAGGTATGAGAAGCCCTGGTAATGCAGTAGTTAAGTGCTTGGCTGCTAACCTAAAGGTCAGTGGTTCAAACCCACCAGCCGCTCTGAGGGAGAAATACGTGGCAATCTGCTTCTGTAAAGACTACAGTCTTGGAAACCCTATGAGGCAGTTCTAGTCTGTCTTATAGGGTCACTGTTGGGTCAGAATCGACTTGATGGCAACAGGCTTGGGCATCACAGGTATACCAGACCCTTGTGGCCTCATGAATTGTTAAGTGCTTGGCTGCTAACAGAAAGGTCAGCATCGGTAGTTTGAACCCACCTGTGGCTCCACAGGAGAAAAGACCTGGTAATCTGCTCCTATAAAGATTACAGCCTAGAGCAGTCATCTTACTAAGATACAACTATTGGTTTCTTCCCAACTGGAGCAAAGGAGAATGAAGAAAACCAAAGACTCAAGGGAGCAATTAGTCCAAAGGACTAATGGACCACATGAACCACAGCCTACACAACCCCAGGACCAGAAGAACTAGATGGTTCCCAGCTACCACTATTGACCGCTCTGACTGGGATCACAACAGAGGGTCCCAGACAGAGTGGGAGAAAAATGTAGAAAAAAATGAAATTCACAAAAAAGACCAGACTTACTGGTCTGACAGTAAGGACTGTCAAGAGGAACCCCCGAGACTATGGCCCGAAGATACCCTTCTAACCTGGAACTGAAACCATTCCTGAAGACCACCTTCCAGCCAAACAATACACAGCCCATAAAACAAACAATAACACCTGAGAGGAATGTGCTCCTTAGAACAATCAATTATACAAGATCAAAAGGTCAATATTTGTCCAAAAGCAAAGATGAGAAGGCAGAAAGGGGCAGAAAATCAGGACAAAAGGAAACGGAACCCAGGGCAGAAATGGGGAGAACGATGACACATTGTAGGAATGAAACCAAGGCCATGAAATACGTTGTGTACAAACTATTGAATGGGCATTTAATTTGCTTTGTAAATTTTCACCTAATGCACAAAAAAACAAAAAAATTACAGCCCAGGAAACCCTATGGGGCAGTTCTACTCTCTTATACAGGGTTGCTACCAGTCAGAACTCACTCAACAGCACACAACACAACAAATCATAGGTATACTGCCGTAACAGTGGACTCAAATACACCAACGATCATGAAGATTGTATCTGCTGTGGTTGCCACTGAGTTATATATACCATTCTAACAAGTTATAATCCAAAGTACAAGCTAAAATAGTCTCTGTTTCAAATACTAATTTCAGTGAATAGGAAAAGGCACTTTCCTCTAGGTCTCTTCTCTAGCCTACCTTTTTCTGCAGGAAGAAAGGAGGAAATGGGAGGCAAGATGGAAGAAATTGCTGTATACAGGAGACAATGCCAAAGCCAACCATCTTTTGAAGTTAGTCACAAGTTACAAAAGCAGAAGTAAAAAAAACAAATTTGTTTCGTTTTGCCCTTGAGTAGCTTACAGACATTAAATAATTAATTACATTCTATTATAATAAATGCTCCTGTATATTCAAAGCTCCCTGCAAAATCAGAAGAACTCACATGAGATGATAGGGATAGTGTGTGCTGGTAGTAGGGTAGCCTTAGCAACAGAAACAGGTACAAACTAGGCCTCCTAGGCAGAAGGTAATCAGATATTTTTATCAAAGACAGGGTGTACACTTCTCCTCCTATGTGCCCCTCATCCCAATTCTTCTCCTCAGTTATGGACGGATTTTTCTCATAAACCTGTGAGGACTGGCATACTCTACAAGCAGTCTAGCTAGCCTCACCCTAGTTAAATCAAAGCACTGAAGTCTGACCTCCTACGCCTCTTCCATTCTATTCTATTGCTCCACTTCCCTTTCTTCCTTCTTAACCCATTGTCGTTGAACGGGTTCTCACTCATAGCGACCCTAGAGGACAGAGCAGAACTGCTCTATAGGGTTTCCAGGCAGTGCCTGGTGGATTTGAACTGCTGACCTTTCGGTTAGCAGCCATAGCTCTTAACCACTATGCCACCATGGTTTCTTCCTTCTTAAAAAGGGGTTTTTCATGGTATGTCCTTTAAACAATCCTAATCCGCCCTGGCCCTCAGAAGAATATTAAGTCATAAACTCTGAGGCATCTCCAATGGAAACCAGGTCAAGTAGTGCTTTTTATCTACTCTGAGGAAGAGGTAGTATTTCTCAAGGTGTAATCTACATGTTTAAGTAAAATTAATGTCATACTGATAAATGATAAATACCACATTCAAAAAGAAAAATTCATGATTTCACATACAGACATTTCTGGAAAAATGCCTTTCAAGTGTGTTGTAAATTAAAGGGGTTAAATAAATACTACCTACATGCCTATGGTCCTGGTACTGTTACTAAGCATTTCTGTGAGTGACAGCCAAATAGTCAGCTATTTAACAATATTCCTCATGGCAGATTAAAACAATAAATAAATTTAAATTTTAAAATGTCCCTCTGTGGGGGCTGGGGACCATGGTCTCAGGGAAATCTAGCTCAAAAGGCATAAATAGTTTATAAAGAAAATGTTCTACATTCTACTTTGGTGAATAGCGTTCTGGGGTGTTAAAAGCTTGTGAGCGGCCATCTAAGATACTCCACTGGTCTCACCCTGTCTGGAACAAGGGAGGATGAAGAAAACAAAAGACACAAGGGAAAGATGAGTCCAAAGGACTAACGGACCACAAGTACCACAGCCTCCACTAGACTGAGTCCAGCACAACTAGATGGTACCCGGCTACCAACACTGACTGCTGACAGGGATCACAATAGAGGGTCACAGACACAGCTGGAGAAAAATGTAGGACAAAATTCTAATTCACACACGAAAAAAAAGACCAGACTTACTGGTCTGACAGAGACTGGAGAAACCCCGAGAGTATGGCCCCTGGACACCCTTTTAATTCAGTACTGAAGTCACTCCTGAGGTTCACCCTTCAGTCAAAGCTTAGACAGGCCTATAAAACAAAAAGAGACTAAATGGTCACACCAGCCCAGGGGAAAGGATGAGAAGGCAGGATGGGACAGGAAAGCTGTTAATGTGGAACGCAAGGTCGAGAAGGGGAGAGTGCTGACATACCGTGGGGCTGGCAACCACTGTCAGAAAACAATATGTGTACTGTTTAATGAGAAACTAATTTGCTCTGTAAACCTTCGACTAAAGCACAATAAAAATTAAAAAAAAAAAAAAAAAAAAAAAAAAAAAAAAAGTCCCTCTGTGGCTCCGAAGGTTTTAATAACTTCCAAGAGGGCTGGGAATTTTGTCTTTTGTTCATTATTATATCTCCAACACTTGATACATAGGTGCATTAAATAAGTGCCTGATTTAAAAAATTAAAAAAAACTTACTTCAGAAATGGAGATGAGAATTATAAAGTGCTTATTGTGTACTGGAAATTATGCTAGGAACATTAAAAATCTATCTCTAAAACAACAGAGTACTAGTTACCAGAACGATCTTTGCAGTGTTATCTGTTAAAGTGTTTAGTACTCTGTAAAGCATGTAACAAACTCTCTAAAGGTAAGTGTTTAAACACTTGTAACTTAATCATGGGAACATTAAAAATGTATTTTAATCATTATATAGTAACAATTATGCTAGAAACATTAAAGATCTATGTCACTTAATCCCGATTCAAAACCAAGTCTGTGCATGTTCATGCTAAGTAAAATTGTAACCTTTAACAAGGGCTCATGTAGTATTCTGTTTTCAAAGTATACATACAAATTTTATGTTATTGGGTGACGTTTTCTACATATCACAACCATACAACTTATAATGTCAATGAGTATATAAAATATACTGTTAACCTAGAGAGGATAAATCAACTACAAATGAAAATACATAGATAATAAAAGCAATGTGACATGCTTTTTCTGATCTTTGTAGGTTACACAACCACCAAAACCAAAAATTAATTTATGAACAAATTAATTAAGGACAATTTCTTTGTTAAACTTATATAACAATTAAGTAGCTGTTTTCATAACAAAAGAATCTTTTAAGGAAAAGTGTTTCTATTATTTTATATTTTACTTAACATTTAAGGTATCATCTTCAAAACATTTAGGATACTAAGCCACTGTTTTTAAAGATACGCACACACTGATTCCTTCTTTTTATTGGAAATATAGTACTATTTTTTCATAATTTTTCCTAGCTAGCCAATGCTCTCTTGTTTTATCATTCAAGGCCTAATCTTTTTTTTTTTTTTTTTTTAATTGTGCTTTAGGTGAAAGTTAATAGCTCAAGTTAATTTTTTCATTCAAAAATTTATACACATATTATTTTGTGACACTGGCTGTAATCCCCACAATATGACAGCACACTCTCCCTTTCCACCCTAGGTTCTGTGTCCATTCGACCAGTTCCTGTCCCTTTCTGCCTTCTCATCCTGTTTTTGGGAAGGAGCTACTCATCTGGTCTCATATTGACTGAACTAAGAAGCACGTTTCTCACGTGTATTATTTTTTGTTTTATAGTCCTGTCTAATCTTTGTCTGAAAAGTGGCCTTCGGGAATGGTTTCAGTTCTGGGTTAACAGAGCATCCAGGGACCACAGTTTCAGAGGTTCCTCCAGTCTCTGTCAGACCATTACATCTGGTCTTTTTAATGTGAATTTGAATTCTGTTCTACATTTTTCTCCTGCTCTGTTTGGGACTCTCTATTGTGTTCCCTGTCAAGGCGGTCATTGGTGGTAGCCAGGCACCATCTAGTTATTCTGGTCTTAGGATGGGGGAATCTCTGGCTCATTTGGTCCTTTAGTCCTTTGGGCTAGTATCTCCCTCGTGTATGTGGTTTTCCTCATTCTCCTTTGCTCTGAGTGGGATGGGACCAATAGATTTAAGCCATTTTTTGTAACAAAGTCTCATGAGAAAAAATGTGCAAAAACATCCCAAATGAGTTTCTGAAAAATTTTAAAATTTTACTGAGAAATATGTCATACATACAAAATAATTTATAAAGAATAAAATGAATACCCATATATCTACAACACAAGAACACTATCAGTTGGGTGATCATATAATTCATAGCCTGAATTAAAACACTTGAGAAAGAAAGGTACTGCTAATAAAAATTACACCAGTACAATAAGCAAAAACCAAAACTACCTTGGGCAAACCAGAACCTATGGTTACCTTACATATCAGTGGCTTCAGAAGCCCTTTGATGGTCCCTTGGAGTTCACATCCTCTCCTTCTCCTCTCAAGAGGAAACCACTAAACCAAATGTATTTATACATTCTACTGTTAATGGGCATTTGTTGTTTTTTTTAATGTTGGGAAAATGGTATTTGTTACTCAACAACTTGAGCAAACTGAAGTATTATATAAGTTCTAGATCTTGAGGCCAGTAAATGCTTATATATATATCAATATGATCATATCATAGTATGGCACATGTTAAGATCCCTTTTGAAAGGGTCATTTAAGTTTATGACCACAAAAACTTTCTACAAAAAAAAAAAAAAAAAAAAAATCCCGATCATTTCATCTGTTATACCAAAATAAAAATTCTCCAAATGGATGAAGAAAATCGATTTTGCACACAACTAGATCCTGTACTCAACCATCATACCCTTTTCTTCTGAAAATGCTTTCAAATAAATATGTAATGCAGAGAATATATAATAATGAATAAGATAGGATTCTTGCCTTAACTAACATGGCATGAACTCAATGTATGTTTGTCTACTGAATAAATAAATTCCCTGGCATGTTAAGATTTTTCTTTTGAGCAACAGTCAGCAAATTCTTATTTCATCCACAAACAAAAAAATTTAATTCAAGAAAAAAACAATATTTTCTTACCCACAGTCTGGAGCTGGACACCACCTACAATCTGGATCTGCAACAAGCCACCGTCTAAGCATAAATTCTTCATATTTTTCCATCAAGATATCATCACTTAATATCAAGCGAATATCATGCGGATTAAACCGTTCAGTACATTCTGGGCAACTGATATTAACTCTGCTTTCGGAGATTTCTATCCTTAGATATTGTCGTAAGCAATCCACACAAGATCTATGATGACAAGTCATTATCTCAGGAAATCTGTCTTTAGAATGCCGCAAAAGGCACAAAGGGCACTCTATAAAGTCTCCAATTTGTTTGCTGATGGAAGTTAATCCATTGTCAGAGGAGGTATTTGTAGAGAAAATGGAGTTCTTATCAGTACACATTTCAGAATGTATACTTTCAATACTCGCAATTCCATCCACCCCGCCATTTAGCTCCCTTGATTTACGCTTGTTATCCTTTTTCCTCCGAAACAGAGAGCCTATTGAAATTCTTCTTTTTTTGGGTGCCTTTTTGACTGAAGGCAAGCTCACAGATGAAGCAGAAGACTGAAGGTCTCGATCTGAACCCATTTGCCGATGTAAACTCATGTCTAAAATGCTCATTAGAATTAAGTCAGGGCCAGTGTTTACACACAGCCCTTCATTATATTTAAAGATAAAACCTGTTTCTTGTTCTTGCATTCAGATGATGTCATGATGTAAGAAAATCATACTTGGTTTCTTCAGAGAATTCTTGAAAAAGTTCGACTTATAGGAGGCTGTTATCATAGATGTCCTGGGAGGGAAAAAAAAAAAAACCATGACCACTTAATTGTATTCTTAGTTTGCATGTTTTCAAAAACTTATAAACTCACAATGAAATTTCAAACAAGTACTTTAACAATTACTTTTCTTTTTTTAAAAAAGCTAATTTTTTAAGCAGTCTACAAAAGAGTATAAAACCAATGCTGAAATAGCAACTAGGACATGTGTATTTTGACCTGACCATTATTAAAATCTTCCGCAAAACATCTGATCATCACAAAATGCCTGATCATTATCACTGTGACTTCAATGATTCCTGTCTCTTTTGAAAAATTGACAAGCTAATTATAAAATGTACATGCAAATATAAAAGGCTAAGAATGACCCGCATTATCTTGAGGAAGAATAAAGTGGGGGTGGGAGAGCATATTACACTGCCAGATATAATGACTTATTATAAAGTTACAGTAATTTAGGCAGTGCGGTAAGTCACAAGAAGGGATACAAAGACCAATGAAATGAAGAATCCAAAAACAAGACCCACATATATATATGGACAATTGATTTATGGCAAACATAGCATTGCTGAGCACTAAGGAAAAAACGGCCGTTAAAAAAAAAAAAAAAGTACCAGTTCTACTCGTTATCCATCTGAGAAAAACAAAAAGAACCTGACGTATAGCTCACGGATGCATAAAAATCAATTCAAGCATTTCATAGATATAAACGTGAAAAGTGAAACCATAAAGCTTCTAGAAGACAATGGAAGAGAATATTTCAATGAAAAGATTTCTTAAAGCACTAACCATAAAAGACTGATAAATAGGATTACAATAAAATCAAGAAACAGTATTAAGAGAGAAGACATTTGTCACATATAAATAATAAGACTAGTATCCAGAATATGTAAAGAACACTTACAAATAAGTAAGAAAAAGCAGATAATCCAATGGAAAAATGGAAGAAAGACTTGAATAGGCATTTTACAATAGGATGTGAAAAAGTGTTCAACATCATTAGTCAACAGAGAAATACACATTAAAGCTGCACTGAGGGACCACTACATCTGCAGCAGGATGGCTAAAAGTAAAAGGTTGACATTTTCAGTATTGACAAAGATATGGGGGAACAGGAACTCTCTTATACTGCCAGCGTAAGTATAAAACAGCACAATTACTTTGGAAAACTGACAGAACTACCAAATTTGAACATATAGTTATACTATTACTCAGCAATTTGACTCCTAGAAATGAGTACAAAAGAGAAATGAATGCAAGCATGCATCAAAAGACATACATAAGGATGTTCACAGAAGTATTAATTTTAATAGTCAGAATACTGGAAACAATCTACATTTCCATCAACAGTAGCATGGATAAATTGTGGTATATTCAACTTCAGTATACAACAACAAAAAAAACACTGCCACACACAAAACACAGATTAATCTCATCCAGAATACATACTGCATGATCCCATTCATATAAAGTTCAAAAACAGGAAGAACTAATCTATGATATTAAAAGTGAGGACTGTGGCTACCTCTTGGGAGGCGGCACAGAAGGGAACTTTTATAGTGGTTACAAAGGTATGTTCACTTTGTGATAAATCACCGACCTACAAACTCATGGTTCATGTGCTTTTCTGGATGACTGTCATATCACAATTAAAAGGTTATGAAAAAAAAATGTTTCCTGAGCTGATATCCATGCATATCCTTGACAAAGTAACATAACTGGTTTCCCAAGACAAAGAAAATCTAGAAAACCTTACACTCAGGGAAACTTCAGTCATGCCCTTCAGTTAATATTTTTCCATTATTTGCAGTATAGTCCCTTAATTCAAAGAAAAATACAGAGTGTAAAGGTAGGTTTTACAAAAATTATCAGCATATTTTCTTTATGTGTTTTTATTTTCTTTTACATCTCCAATGCTTTCAGTTCTGCAGGGATCAACATATGTATCACAGAATAGAATTAAAAAGGGAATCTATCTTGGACCTTGTCCTTAGACTTCATCACTTAAAATATTAAACCAGTGGTACCTTAATCAGTATCACCTGGGGAGTTTTTCAAATTACACATGTCTGGAAGTTCAACAGTCATACAATTTATTATCCAAATGAGAACCTTGTAACAGTGAGTGGGGATGCTATTAATCCTTATACTGAGACAACAGGTGCAAACTGGAGCATACGATCATCAAAGGAAAATTAAAAAGTTTGAATACTAAAAATTTAATATTCCTATATGGTTTAAAAAAAAAAAAGGACCCCTGGTAGCACTGTGGTTAAAGTGCTCAGCTGCTAACTGAAAGATCAGCAGTTCAAACCCACCAGTTGCTCCACAGGAGAAAGGTGAGGCAGTTCTACTGTCCTATGGGGTCTCTATGAGTCGAAACTGACTTGATGGCAATGGGTTTACATAGTAAAAAAAAAAAATACTATAAATAAGGTAAAAAGGTAGAATAAATTAGGAAAATGTATGTAATAAAGAACACATTTCCTTAATATAAACCTGCTTTTACACATTAATAAGAAAAAGATGTACAACCTAACAGCAAAACAAAGATACAAAAAGGCTGCTTGGAGAAAAGGAATTATAAAAATTAGGAAGACAGTAGGCAATATTCGACAACAATCATAACTAAAGTTATTAAAATTCAGATATCAGATACCATCTTTATGCATATGACATTACTGACAAAAGCTGTAAAGTGTTGGGGAGCATGTGTAGTGAAAGAAGCATTCTCTCACACATACACACTTTAAAAAAAAAAAACCACACCTGTTGCTGTCGAGTTGATTCCGACTCATAGTCCAACTCATAGTGACCCTATACAACAGAGGAGAACGGCCCCATGTGGTTTCCAAGAAGCGGCTAGTGGATTCAAACTGCCAACCTTTTGGTTAGCAGCCGAGCTTTTTTTACCACTGTGCCACCAGGGCTTCTATGTACAGTTGGAAGGTGTGCAAATCAGCATAATTTTTGGGAAGCAATGTGACATTATCTATCAAACTTCAAAATTTTCTTTGATCCAGAAATCTAAATCTAAGAGTTCATCCCTCAGGAGATACAGGCCAAAAGTATGCAAAGACATACTGTACGAGGAAATTCACTGCAGCATAGCTGACAGAAACAAAAAAACTAAAAACAACAAAACAAAAATCACAAAACCCAGAAATAACTAACATGTCCAACAGGGAACTGGTAAAAATAAATGGACCACAATTTATATGTAATGATATGGAAAGACCCCTATAATGTAATACTGAGTGAACAAAGATAATTACAAAATAGTATGTATAGTATGAACCCACACAGACTTGCATATGCATACACAATTTCTGGAAGAATACATATGAAAACATTAACAATGGTGTTACATTGTCCCAAGACTTTCTACAAATTTGGTGAAAACTGACTCAGCTATTTTCAAAATTCAGTAACAGATACAGAAATTTAAGAAGTCTCTCTTACCATCACTGTAAGAATTGAACATACCAATGATCCTGAAGATGGCACAGGGCTGGGCAATGTTTAGTTCTGTTGTACATGGCTGACTTGATGGCTATTAACAACAACAATCATCTCTATACCACAGATTGTTAAGGGAGGGAACCTCACTATAATCCTTTAACCTGACAACGACTATAAAGTGAAATTTTTCGTTATTTTTTAATAAAACTTTTATTTTTAGTACCTAAAGTTATGAAAATGTAGGAGCCTTATTTTGTGGGCCAAGCCTATAGGATTTTGTGCTGTGTTTTTTGTTTTTAAATTTGATTTATTTATTTTTTGGTGGTGAAAATATACACCGAAAAAACGCACCATTTCAACAATTTCAACAAGTACAATTTAGTGACATTGATTATATTCTTCAAGTTGTGTAACCATTCTTGCTATCCAAATAACATTACGAAACAGACTATAAAAACTGACTTATTAAACTTTTCTTTACATAGCCTGCTAACAAAGTAAATTAATAGAAACAACAAATGTCTGGAAAAGAGTAAAAATGCTTAAATATAGCAGCTAATGCGTGGATAGACGTCAGAAAAATCTATGAAATCTCTAAAATTATATGTACTAAATTGTGAAGACATGTATACTCTTGGAATAGGATATATCCAGGCTTTTAAAATTCTCCAAAGAGTCTAAAGCATAACAAGAGGTTAACTGCTACTGCTGAGAGGTCAGAATTTAACTTGTCAGTAAAATTTAACATCAATTTCTGTAAATTTTTTCTGCTTTCACTAATTTATACTATTAGTATGATATTCATATCTACACTTAGTTTAGTTAGAACATACTTCTATTTCATTAAGATTAGAAGTTGTGGCTCTTTCCACAAAAGTTAAGTTTTTGGGAAGGTTAAAGAACAACTATCATCCCTAAGCAAATGTCTCAGATTCATAATGCGAAAATAAAGATGAGGTGTACACGTGGCCTAATGTAATCCATCACACTTACTGAAAATACATTATAGAAAAAAAAAAGTGCTAATCAATATTGTATAGCCAATGGGCAGTTGATTATAAGTACGTATATAAAACCCGCTGCTGTCGAGCAGATCCCGACTCACAGAGGCCCTACAGGACAGAGCAGAACTGCTCCACAGGGTTTCCACAGAGCAGCAGGTGGATTTGAACGGCTGATCTTTAAGTTAACAGCTGAGCTCTTAACCACCGTCCCACCAGGGCTCCAAATATATACACATATAAACCAAAAAAACCCCTACTGTGGAGCCAATTCCAACTCATAGCAACCCTTTAGGACAGAGAAGAACTGCCCCACAGGGTTTCCAAGGAGTGGCTGGTGGATTTGAACTGCTAACCTTTTGGTTTGCAGCCAAGCTCTTAACCACTGTGCCACCAGGGCTCCAAATACGTATATAAAGATACAAAAAAAAAAAACAAAACAAAACACAAAAACCCACTGTCACTGAGTTGATTCCAACCTACAGTGACCCTACAGGACAGAGGAGAACTGCCCCATAGGGTTTCCAAGAATGTAAACCTTTACAGAAGCAGATTGCCACACCTTTCTCCCGTGGAATGGCTGGTGGGTTCGAACTGTCGATATTTCAGTTAGCAGCCGAGTGTTTAGCCACTGTGCCACCAGGGCTCCTTATATATATTACAGTGCTGTTATGTCATCTTTACTTAAAATGCGAATTCCCACTAAAAAATACTTTTTTTCTTTAAATTTTGTTTTGTTGTTGTTGTTGAGAATATACACAGCAAAATATACAGCAATTCAACAGTCTCTACAGGTACAATTTAGTGACAATGATTACATTCTTTGAGTTGTGCAACTGCAGTGCAATAGTTTTTGTGTGGCCTTTCTCACCAGGGTCATGTATCTCCCCCACCAGGTGACTGGGTGGGACTGTGCAGATAGGGTAACTGTGGCCCACCAAGGGGACTGGTCAGTTTTACCACCCTGCTGGGCTTGAAATGAGATATCCCAGAGAAAGGAAAGAGAGGATCCTACCATCATCAAGGAAGAACAGCCAGGGGCAGAGAGCACGTCCTTTGGACCCGTGATCACTGCACTGAGAAGCTCCCGGACCCAGGAGACACAGAAAGAGCTGTAACACTGAAGACAGTGAGACCTGGCGAGGTGGACCTCCCAGCCCATGAATACAGAAAACTGAGCGCCTCTGGGCAGAGGCCAAGGGCCAGGTAGAGGCGTGCCTGTGAGCATGGCTGGGAAGAGGCTGTCCTGATGGAAGAACTGTACCCTGAGTGCTCCTGAACGTGAATTGTTAACTGTTATTTCCCTAATAAAACCCATAATCGTCGAGTATTGACTGAGTTCTGTGTTGTTACTGCAATGAATTATCCAACCCAGTAGAGGGTGCTGTAGGAGGGACGGTTGGTGTCAGAGTTGGTAAAGATGGAGGAGAGAGGACACATGTCTGACCTTTGCCTCATAGGAATCAGCCTTGGCTGTTGATCTTGATTCTTCTTTCCCCCTTGTGAAGTTAGAGAAGTCAGACACTGCCCCCATAATGTTTTTACAGCACCATTTGCATACTCCTTTTCTGAGTTGTTACTTCCTCATTAACATAAATTCACTGTCCCAAAAGGTTCCCATCCAATCTTTAGAGGTGTTGTCAATTTGATCCCATATAGACAGTTCTTAAAAGAGCATAATGCTCAAGGAGAACTTTTTTACTAGTTAAGCTAAACTACTGTTCAGTTTTAAGATGACTTCAGGGGATATTTTTGATTTAAGGTTCAAAGATCATGTCAGGGCAATACTTTCAGGGGGTTCATTCACTAGCCATGGCTCCAGAAATGCTTGGAGTCAATAAGAATTCGAAATTCTGCCCTACATTTCCCCTCTTTTGATCAGGATTCTTCTATGGAATCTCTGATCAAAATGTTCAGTAATGGTAGCTGGGCACCATCTAGTTCTTCTGGTCTCATGGCAAAGGAGGCAGTAGCTCATGGAGGCAATTAGCCACACATTCCATATCCTCCTCCTATTCCTTACTCTCTTTCTTCTGTTGTTTCGATGAATACAGACCAATTGTTGTGCTTTGGATGGCCGCTTGCAAGCTTTTAAGACCCCAAGCACTATGCAATGAACTAGGAGGTAGAACAGAAGTAAAAAGTATTCTTAACTAACTTCATCATTCCTTGTAAGGTCTAAAACGTAAGACACAAGAGATAAAATATTTGATGTCCAATGAGAAAGAGCCAGCAATGGTGCTAGAAATACAATCTAAATGTCTTTCAATTGTTTTAATGTCTCCTCAGAAACGTGCGCATATTATATGCGGATCTAAGGAAATCTGGGTTCTATGCATCTCTACCAGGTGGTTTTGTAGTTTTAGTTCAGTAACAACCTCTATCATCTGTACAATAGGAAAAACAGTACTGTGGCAAAAATGATGTTATACTTACCCGTCTCATTTTCCGCCTGAGCACACAAAACCAAAAAAAAAAAAAAAAAAAAAACCCAAAAATACAAACCTGCTGCGGTCAAACTGATTTTAACTCATGGAGACCCTTTAGGACACAGCAGAACTGCCCTGTAGGGTTTCCAAGGAGTGGCTGGTGAATTCGAACTGCTGGCCTTTTGGTTAACAGCCAAGTTCTTAATCACTGCACCACCAGAGCTCCCTGAGCACACAAGACTATATTTGCCATCCCCCTTGCAGCTAGGTGGTGTCATGTGACTAGTACTGGTCAAAGCAATCTGGCTGCAATGATGAATGCCACTTCCAGGACTGGCCCCTAAGTTATTCCAAGAGCCTTCAAGCTTGCTCTTTCTTTACTCAGTGGCTTGCTGATTTGGTGATTCCGTGGCAAGCAGGGCCTACAGGACAGCATAATCACAAGATGGGAACTTGGATATCTGAGTCATCCACATGGTTTTCTGTGAGAATGTGAAAAACTTCCATTGTGTTCTGTCATGAGATTTTGGGGTTGTCTGTTTCAGACACAGTAACTTATCTAATCCATCTTAAAGCTGGGAAGTAAAATGAGGTAATAAAATTTAGAGTAGCTTGGGGGATGGTTTAAAAGGCTATACAAACATGAAGTAGTAGTTGTTGTTAGGTGCCGTCAAGTCGGTTCCAACTCATAGTGACCCTATGTATAACAGAATGAAACACTGCCCGGTCCTGCACCATCCTCACAATTGTTGTTAATGCTTGAGCTCATCGTTGCAGCCACTGTGTCAATCCATTGTGTTAAGGGTCTTCCTCTTTTCTGCTGGCCCTCTACTCTACCAAGCATGATGTGCTTCTCTAGGGACTGATCCCTCCTGATAACATGTCCAAAGTATGTGAGATGCAGCTCTCGCCATCCTTGTTTCTAAGGAGCATTCTGGTTGTACTTCTTCTAAGACAGATTTGTTCGTTCTTTTGGCAGTCCATGGTATGTTCAATATTCTTTGCCAACATCACAATTCAAAGGCATCAGTTCTTCTTCGGTCTTCCTTATTCATCCTCCAGCTTTCACAAGCATACGAGGGGACTGAAAACATCATGGCTTGGGTCAGGCGCACCTTAGTCTTTAAGATGACATCTTTACTTTTCAACACTTTAAAGAGGTCTTTTGCAGCAGATTTGCCCAATGCAATGCGTCTTTTGACTACCTGACTGCTGCTTCCATGGGTGTTGATTGGGGATCCAAGTAAAATGAAATCCTTGACAACTTCAAACTCTTCTCTATTTGACGTGATGTTGCTTATTGGTCCATTTGTGAGGATTTCTGTTTTCTTTATGGTGAGGTGTAATCCATACTGAAGGCTGTGGTCTTTGATCTTCATCAGTGAGTGCTTCAAGCCCTCTTCATTTTCAGCAAGCAAGGTTGTGTCATTTGCATATTGCAGGTTGTTAATGTGTCTTCCTCCAATCTTGATGCCCCCTTCTTCGTATAGTCCAGCTTCTCGGATTATTTGCTCACCATACAGATTGAGTAAGTATGGTGAAAGGATACAACCCTGACGCACACCTTTCCTGACTTTAAACCACTCAGTATCCCCTTGTTCTGTTCAAATGATTGTCTCTTGATCTATGTACAGGTTCCTGATGAGCACAATCAAGTGTTCTGGAATTCCCATTCTTCGCAATGTTATCCATAATTTGTTATGATCCACGGTCGAATGCCTTTGCATAGTCAATAAAACACAGGTAAACATCTTTCTGGTATTCTCTACTTTCACCAGGGTCCATCTGACATCAGCAACGATATCCCCGGTTCCACGTCCTCTTCTGAATTTCTGGCAATTCCCTGTGGACATAATGCTGCAGTTGCTTTTGAAGAATTGGTTGACATTCAATCATTTCAGGAGGTAGCATATGATCAGGAACCAATGGTACTGGAGGAAGAAGTCCAAGCTGCACTGAAGGCACTGGCAAAAAAACAAGGTTCCAGGAACTGACGGAATACCAATTGAGCTGCTTCAACAAACGGAGGCAACACTGGAAGTCCTCACTCATCTGTGCCAAGAAATTTGGAAGACAGCTACTGGTCAACTGACTGCAAGAGATCTATATTTATGCCCATTCATAAGAAAGGTGATCCAACCAAATGCGGAAATTATCAAAGTAGTGAAAAGAGTATATTTTATTGAGTAAAGCATGGACTTTGAAGTCAGAAAGTCTTGGGTTCAAGTTAGGCCTCTGGCACTTACTAGCTGTTAAATTAGTAAGACTTCATGTTTTCAACTGCAAAATAGAAATAATAATGGTACCCACAGTCCACAGGAGTCTTGAGGATTAAATAACATATATAAAGAATCCAGAGAGCGTCTGACACACGTCAATCATTTAATGATTAACATTTAATCATTAGCTATGTTGTTGCATGCTGTCAATTCTGACTGGCAGTAACTCTAAATGACAGAGTAGAACTGCCCCCCAGAGTTTCCTAGGCTGTAATCTTTATGGAACAGATCTCCAGGTCTTTTTTGCAGTGGAGCAGCCGGTGGGTTTGAATTGCTGACCTTTGGGTTAGCAGCCAAGTGTATAACCATTGTGCAACCAGGCTCTTCATTAGGTATAACTATCATAAATATCTTAAAAGACGACACAATGCACTAAACCATTTACTGAATAAAATTGTTTGAAGGATTATCACACTTAAAGTTAGAAATAAAATTAAACAAATGACTGGCTCTAAAACGGCTTTTGTAATGTAAGCAGAATAGTTGGCCACTTAGAATGTTTGGAATACATCCTTATAATACATGAATTTCTCTGGTAAATACATAAGGTTTTTAAATTTTCTTAGTTTATATAGCTATAAACCTACCTCAACTGGTCTCTTTAATATTAAAAATAAAATAACTTCAACTTACTTATAAGTGGTGTTGAAATAATTTCAACTTACTTATAAATGGTGTTGAAATAATTTCAACTTACTTATAAATGGTGTAGGGATTAGCCACTAGGCAAGCTGTATTAGTGTAGACAAGTATCAGTTTCCCACGAGTTTTTTGAAAAACAATGCTTACCAAGAATCAAATATAAATTCTGTATACTATCTTGAGCTCCATCCTTAAGACAGTTTTATGACCTTCCAGAAACAAAAAGTTCAGAAGAAGCTATTCCCCTATGCCACACAGCCTTCCGAAAGACACAATTCTTAAACAGATTCAAAACACATACCTGTCACATTTGTGTATGTAGTATTTAAATCTATTCTTGACTGGGAGGTAGAATGGAAGGTGCTTTGTGGTTTTAATAATACTTATTACAAATAATATTCATTACTCAATCCATTCCAAAAAGTACCCTGCTGCAGAAGGAAAAAGCATTATTCATTCCACTTTCCCAATAAAAAAAGATTTAAAACATTTTGTGTAGCTCATTCTGGGCCCTCTTTGAAAAGAAAGGCAAACAACATACCAGTAGGGAAATGGTAGGGAAAGCATAGAGCAAAACATCGGTTATGAAAGGGTACCCAGAGACATACAAAAAGTTTTAAAATAGGTTTAAAAAAGATATTTAGCTGTCAAAATTTTTATCAACTGGTTAAAATACATATTGCTATAGATCAAAAGAAGGGAAACACTGAACTAGTCTGAGATCTTAGCTAAGTCTTCACTTTTTAAAATTTCAATTTCCTTACTTGAAAACCGAGGTAATTAGACCAGATAATTGCTAAAATCCCTTAGAGTTCTAAAAAATTATGATTCTAATATACAAATATACAGTCAGTTTTACTACTCAGAAAAGCCTTAAGGAAGATCACTCTTACTGGTCTAACAGAGACTGGAGAAACCCTGAGTATGGCCTCTGGACTCCCTTTCAACTAAGTACAGAAGTCACTCCTGAGGTTCACCCTTCAGCCACAGATTAGACAGGTCCATAAAACAAAATGAGACTAAATGGGCACACCAACCCGAGGGCAAGGACGAGAAGGAGTGAGGGGACATGAAAGCTAGTAACGGGGAACACAAGGTTGAGAAGGGGAGAGTGTTGACATGTCGTGGGGGTAGCAGCCAATGTTACAAAATAATATATGAATTACTTGTTTAATGAGAAACTAATTTGCTCTGTAAACCCTCATCTAAAGTACAATAAAAAAGAAAAAGAAAAAGAAGACTTAAATGCTAAAAGAGAGTAAGCTTTTTGGGGATAAACGTATAATTTTTGTTTTTGTTCTTTTTAAGATCTCTCAATTCTCTCAAGTGTTGTATACTGTCTTAGTAAAAACCAGTGGAGGGAATATAATCTTTAAAAATTGGACTTTACTGAGTTTCACAATTAATCTGAATAATACTTCTAGTAGTCCAAATAGCTGAAGTAAGTGTTTGGGTTGATTTTGCCCTAACCCCTTTTTCTGGAAGTTTTTTCTTTTTTAAAATATATAAATAATCAGTAATAGCAGCATCCCACTTCTCCAATTTTAGAAGCTCATTTGCCTCTTTCTCCTAAAGAAAATTATGGGCAGTGGGAGGGGAACCTCTGATTAGTTAAATCATTGTGTGTATGTTTAATTTATGGTATACACAGATGAGGAGGTAGAGTACAGGCTGGAAGAAGTGTTTGATAGAGGTCCTAGGAGCTATTTTCAAAATCCTCTTCAAATTACAGCTTAATTCTCAGAAGGAACAATAACATCTCTTGGGACAACAGGCAGAATAAACAAAAATGTGTCTATTTTCCTTTGGATATGTAGCATTCATATTAGTTCCTCCCTAAACACGTCCCCTCAAAAGAAGATTGAAACTCAAACACAAAGAATGTATTTATTAATTTTATAAGGGAAGAAAATAAGTAAGGGAGTATTTTCTAAAGAAATCGAGTAAGAATTACACTTGAGGTAAACAACCATAAAGGTTTACTGTTATAGTTTTCTCATTGAGAATTCAAGTGAAATTATATGCATTAGATATTCAGTCACAGAATTCTGGGAAGCATCAACTTAAGGACCAATTCGAAAAAGCAACAATTAAGAGACAACGTGGATCTTTTGAACAAGTCATGAAGTGTTATGGATTGAATTGTGTCCTCCAAAAAATGTGTGTCAACTTGACTCGGCCACGATTCCCAGTATTGCGTGGTTGTCTTCCATTTTGTAATCTGATGTAATTATCCTATGTGTTGTAAATCCTAACCTCTATGATATTATTAAGGCAGGATTATAGGCAGTTATGTTAATGAGGCAGGACAAAATCTACAGGATTAGGTTTTATCTTGAGTCAATCTCTTTTGAGATATAAAAGAGAGAAGCGAGCAGAGAGGAGAGGGACCTCCTACCACCAAGAAAGAAGCTCTGGAAGCGGAGTGCATCCTTTGGACCCAGGATCCCTGCACTGAGAAACTCCTAGACCCAGGGAAGGATTGATGCCAGACATTCCCCCAGAGCCAACACAGAGAGAAAGCCTTCCCCTGGAGGTGGTGCCCTTAATTTGGACTTCCAGCCTCCTACACTAAGAGAATAAATTTCTGTTTGTTAAACCCACCCACTTGCGATATTTATGTTACAGCAGCACTAGATAACTAAGACCAAAAGAGTCAAAAGGCTATAAACTATGAAGCTAATGAAAAAAGAAGACAGAAGAATTGATGCATTTGAATTGTGGTAATGGTAAAGAATATTAAATATACCATGGACGACCAGAACAAAAATCAGTCATAGAAGAAATACAACTGGAATGCTTCTTAGAAGCAAGGACGGCCAGACTCTATCCCAAGCTAGGCCAGTCTTTCTCCCATAACTTCAATTTTGAACTGAGTGACATTAGTGAGTTTTAATGTTTTATCTGGGGACGTACAAACAAAAAGAAAATCAATTTGAAGAAAATGAGGGATGAAGCAGAAATGGAGAAAGAACTAAAGACAAGAGGCAAACAAAATCAGATATGCCAAGACAAAAGCTCCTGTGTAAGAGAGAACCAGGCAGTGAGTGTGTGAGAGTCAGATGTACAAGATGAGAGGGCAGAGAGATTGAAGTAGGAAGACTTACAGGTTGTTTCTGCTAGCAAATCCTTAATTGCCTCCTGTATACACCACATGTACCCTCTTCACCTTCCAAGTTTTTAAGAGCCTTTTGTACAAGGGCTGCTTTTATATGCTACATTACCTGATCTTGCATCACCTTCATGATTGTCAGTTATGTTTGAGTCTACTGTTGCAGTTATTTTGTCAATCCACCTCACTAGAGTTTCCCTCATATTCTTTGACCTCTACTTTACCAAACATGGTGTCCTTTTCTGGTGATATGTCTAAAATAAGTGAGTCAAAATCTTGCCATCCTTGCTTCTAAGAAACACTCTGGTTGTACTTCTTCTAAAATTGATTTATTCATTTCGTTGGCAGGCCAAGGTATGTTCAGTATTCTTTGCCAACATCACAGTTTGAACGGATCAATTCTTCTGTCCTCATTTTTCACTATCCAACTTTTGCGTGCATATGAGGCAATTGAAAAGCCTACCGTGTGGGTCAAATGCACCTTAGTCATCAAAGTGACAACTTTAAAGAGGTCTTTTGCAGCAGATATGCCCAATGCAATATATCATTAGATTTCCTGACTGCTGCGTCCATGGATGCTGACTAAATCATTGACAACTTCAATTTCTTCTCCATTTATCATGATATTATTTATTGGTCCAGTTGTGAGGATTTTAGTTTTCTACACCTTCAGATGTAATCCATACTGAAGGTCTTTGACCTTCATCAGTACGTACATCAAGCTGTCTTCATTTTCAGCAAGCAAGGTTGTAACATTTGCATATCATGGATTGTTAATGAGTCTTCCTCCAATTCTGATGCCATGTTCTTCTTCATACAGTCCAGTTTCTTGGATAATTTGTTGAGCATACAGATTGAGTAAGTATGGTGAAAGAAAACAACCCTGCTGAATGCCTTTTCCAATTCTGAATCAGGCAGTATCCTTTGTTCTATATGAACCACTGCCTTTTGATCCTTTTACAGACTCTGCATAAGCACCATTAAGTGTTCTGAAATTCCCATTCTTCGAAGTGTTATCCATAATTTGTTATGACCCACACATTCAAATGCCTTCATGTACAGAATCACACAGTATGCATTTTTTTTGTGTGTGTCTGGTTTCTTTCACTCAACATCAGACTTGTGAGATTTATCCAGATTGTTGAACACAGCTGTAGTTTGTTCATTTTCACTGCTAAATAATTTCCCATTGTATGAATATACCACAATTTATTTATTCATTCCACTACTAATGGGCACTTGGGTAGTTTCCAGTTTTAGGCTGCTATGAACATTCTAGAACAAGTCTTTTGGTGACCACATATATGTATTTCTGTTTGATATATACTTAGAAATGGAATTGCTGGGTCATAGGGTATATTCAGCTTTAGTAGATACTGCTAAAACAGCTTTCTAAAATTGATGGACTGATCTACAATCCTACTATCAGTTTGAAAGTTCCATATACTCCAGTTATTTACTGTTTTCATTGCTGTGAGTTTCCTGAAGGTAAGTTCTTTCTTATTCAACCCTGTATTCTATTTCTGGCACTTAGTACAGACTGACATTGTAGGCAGGTCAACAGTATTTTGCTGAAAGAAGTTAAAAGGGTACTTTACACAGACAATTATTTTGTTTACTAAAGCCATGTTTCTCACTGGTTATCGTTCAGTTTAGCTCAGGTTCTCAGGATATTTTAATCAGGGGTCAGATTAATGTGTTCTTGTATAATTAAACCTATTTTTTGTAACTTTTTATTTGTATATAATTTCTGATTTACAGAAAGTTGCAAAAATTGTACAAGGAACTCCGTATGTCCTTTTATCCTATACTTGCTTTATCATTCCCGACTCCTTCTCTCTCCTTCCCTCCCCTCTTATTTTTTATTTTTAATCACTTAAGGGTAAGTTGAGACATCATATCCATTACTACTGAACATTTCCTAAGAACATTCTCTTATATAACCACAGAACTATCAAAATCAGGGCATTTCAAATTGATATAATACTATTACCTAATGCATAGTCCATATTTTAAATTTTGTCAATTGTCCCAGTAATGTCCTTTATAGCTTTTCCCCCCAGTGCAGGATACAATCCACAATCAATCATTACATTTAGTTGGCATATCTCTTTAGATTCCTTCAGTCTAGAACAGTTCCTTAACCTCTGTCTTACTTAACCTTGACATTTTTGAAGAACACAGACCATTTGTTTTATAGAATATTCCTCGATTTGGGTATGCTCGATGTTTTCTCATGATTAGATCCAATTATGCTTTTTTGGCAGGAATTCCACAGAAGTGATGCTGTGTCCTCCTCAGTGCATATTAGGAGACACATGATGTTGGTTTGTCCCAATATTAATGATATTTTTAATCACCGTTAAGGTGGTTGTGGTGTGATGAGTTACTTAGTATGGTCTTTCTCGCTATGGTCTTGTAACTCCCACCCAGATGATTGGGCAGAGCTGTGCAAATAAGATAACTGTGGCCCACCAAGGGGACTGGTCAGTTTTGCCCTAAAAGAAAGCCAATTCCAGAGCAGAAAGAAGAGCCCACCACCATCAAGGAAAGAGAGACTGGCAGGAGAGACCTGCAGAAGATGGCGCAGTGGGCTTTGTGGCCCACAGAGCAAGAAAGTTGAGTGCCTATGGGCAAAGACTGAGGGCCAGGGAGAAGCCTACACTTGACCCACGAATTTGGGACTTGCCAGCCTCCACAACTGCGTGAGCCATTTCCCTTATACGGTTTGCAAGTTCTGTGAGACACTGCAGTGAATTAGGGAACTCAAGGACAGGAGGGAGAGTACTGAGGGGAGAGGAAGTAGTTGATGTCAGAGATGATAAATTAGTAACAGCAGCTTGGAAAAGCTGGTCATCTGGGACATCTTTAACCTCCACCTCAGAAACCAGCTTTATGCTGACCCTTATAAAAGAAATTATTTGTTTAGAGGTATCTGCCAGGTCCCTCCCCTGTAAAGTTACTATTTCTCCTTTGTAATTAATACATAGAAGCTTTGAGATTATGTAAATATTCTATTCCTCGTTAAACTTTAATCTAGTAGTGCTGTTCCAACCTTAAAAATCCCTGATTTGGCCCATAGAGGCCACCTCTGGCTGGCTCCTGAGTCATTCTGATATATTCTCATCACTCTTTCAGTGCTTCCTTACTTTTTGGCATAACAAGATGTTCGAGGCTCATCGTGTTCTTTCCCTGCCTCAGCTTGGAATCAACCTTCTCTCCAAAGAGTCTTGATTCGTTTTAGTAGAGAATAGTATTTAGAAACAAAGATCGAGATGCTGAGTGTGCTCACTGCTTCTAGGCACTCTCAGCAGACAGAACTAATAAGTTATATATAAACACACATTCACACTCTATATTTTTAATTGAAACAGAAACTGTACCAGCCTCATTTTAATCAAATTTCACCTCAAATTTTTAACTAGTACTAAGAAATAAGAAGCATCTCAGGTGTAAGTTCCTTGGGGGAACTTAAATCTGAGAACTTAAAATATACTAAAACCAAGGAAATAAGAGTTATTTTATACACAACTCTACTTTTGTTTTAGAGGGCTTCAAAAAATACTTTCTTTGAAGGGTTTTGCCACTTAAAGCAAAAAATCAAAGAACTCAGTGGACTAGATGATTTCCAAGGTGCCATCTAAGTCTAGAACATCCATGATTCCATAATTCTACTTGAATAAAAACATTCTTTGAAGTTTTATAGAGGCTAGCGTGTTGTGATCTACCTCTGGCTCATTTTCTTGCTTACATTCTCAGAATTTCATAAAAAAGGCCAATCCTTAACTACTAAAAAAGTTGGCTCTAACACCAGCATTTTTATGATTATTTCTTTCCATAAATATCATCAGTTTCAGAGGTGAGTGTAAATGAGACAATTTAACAAGGCAAGTATTTGAGAACCTTGAGATCCTTACTGAAGAAATTATCATCTCTCACTTGGAAACTGAAGGTATTATTGTCTCCTGTAGTCTCTATGCTTCTGATGGAATACCTTGGCATTGCATACAGAACAAAAATTTTAAAAGACCCTGCTTATGAACTGCTTATTCTCTTCTTTTATCTTATTCTTCAAGTCTAGTCAGTCACCAAATTGTCTATTGTCTCTGAAATTGCTTCTCCATTTTCCTGTGAACTATCCTGAAATTTATCTAATATAATGTTTCCAAAGTAAAAACTAGCCATGTGTGATATTGAGAAGTTACAAGAAAAAAGTTCTACAGTCAAGCATATATGATAAATATGATATACAAAACTAAACAAATTAAGACTTCTAAAAGCCTTTAATGCACCATGTGTGCTGAATATCCAGGTAGGTAGTAGGTGTTTTCCAACCACCTTTATTTGGCTGTGGAACCTATCCTTTTAATGAAACCAGTCTTTTAATCTAGCCCTTACATTTTATAAGTGAGAAAACTAAAGTATAGAACTGCTCAGTCCAATACATCGCCACTAGCAACATGTGACTATTTAGCTTTAAATTAATTAAAATTAAATTCCTCGGTTGCACTAGTCACATTTCAAATGCTCTATAGCATATGTGCAGCCCTGGTGGCACTGTGGTTAACAGCTATGGCTGCTAACCAAAAGGCTGGCAGTTCAAATCCACCAGCCGCTCCTTGGAAAACCCAGGGTCAGTTCTAGTCTGTCCTATAGTGTCGCTATGAGTTGGAACTGAGTCTGCTTATCTAAATTCTATTACTCTTTCAAAACCCAATTTTTATATCTCCACAAATCATTCTAGGCCAGAAATTATAAACACTACTAAAAATTGCTCCTTAGCTTTATATTTTGTAGTTAGGTGCTGTCTAGTTGATTCCGACTCACAGCAAGCCCACGTGACAGAGCAGAACTGTCCCCATAGGGTTTTCCTGGCTGTAATCTTTATGGAAGCAGATTGCCAGGTCTTTCTCCTGAGGAACTGCTGAGTGGGTCTGAACCACCAACTTTTCAGTTAGCAGCGAAGTGCTTAACTGTTTGCTCCACAAGGGCTCCTTGTAACTTCATATAGATGTACATAATTTTCTAAATATTTTAATGTGACTCTTTGCTATAAAGTGGGATACTGCAAAGGCCTTAAGGCAAGAATGTGCCTGATATGTTCATAGAATATGGGTGAAGGAAAATGAACAAGGTGAAGAATAGATGAGATAGGTCAGAATGTAATGGGGTCAGGTTGTGTGGGCTTTTTATAGGCCACTATAAGGACTCTGGAATCCCTGGGTGGTACAGTCAATGCACTCAGCTGCTAACCAAAAGGCTGGGGGTTCAAGTCCACCCAAAGGCACTTGGGAAGAAGGGTCTGGTGATCTACTTCAGAAAAATCAGCCATTGAAAACCCTACGGAGCACAGCTCTACTCTGAAACACATGAGGTCGCCATGAGTTGGGATTCAGTCTATAGCAAATAGTACTGGTATAAGGATTTTGGCTTTTATTCTAAGTCAGATGGAGAAATATTTGAGGCTTCTAAATAGACAGTGTAGACTCCAAGTACAGTTTAAAAGGATCATTCTGGCTATTGTGTCGAGGCCAGATTGCAGGGGTGAAAAGGGGTAGTGAGAAGAATAGTTTAAAAGCTACCACAATAATCTAGGCAAGAGACGATGATGGTTCGTGGCGGTAGCAGTGCAGTTGATGAGAATATATTTTGATGCAAATGCTCTGAAGGTAGGGCTGATAGGCAGATGCAAGAGGATTTTGGCCTGATTAACCAGAAGGCTGAAACTGTTATCAAATGAAATGGGGAAGGCTGTGAAAAGGACAAGTTTTTGAGAAACGCTAAGGCCAGGAGTTCATTTCATACGTTTAAGTTTGAGATGTCCTTTGTATCTAGGTGGAACTGTATATCCAAATACCTGTTTGATAAGGCTGGAGTTCACAGAAAAAAGTCTGGCCTAGAATTATAAATTTGGGACTTGTTGGTATATGGATGCTGTATAAAATCATGATCATGGATGAAATCACCAATGAAGCAAATGCAGAAGAGTAAGTGTAAGGACTGAGCCCTGTGGCATTCTAACATTAAGACGTAGAAGAGAAGAGGAAGATGCAGTAAAGAAATGGGAGGTGTATCTTTAAGGATGCAAAAACCTATTAGTCTATCCTCATCAGTATTTTACTCCCTCCCTCCCTGCAATGTAAGCTACACCTTAAAAAGTCCAGAACAAAGAAGGGCAAGTTGGGAGAGAGAGGGGAGAAAAGACAAGAGAAAAAAACAGAATGTCTTATAGGATACAATCTATTTCTTAGGCCTATTCAAACAGGAGGGTGTTACCTCTGATATTTCTAAGAAAAAGTAGATATTGTAGTATTAGAATTCTAAAGGAAGAACTGTCTAGTCCATGATAGTCACAATGCATGATATAAAACAAAGATAAGCACAGATCTTTGGTTTACTGAAGGCTTTGTAAGTTTCCTGTGGTTGCCATAACAAATTACCACAAACGGAGTGGCTTTAAGTAACAGAAACGTATTATTCTCTCACAGTTTGGGAGGCTAGATGTACTCTGGGGGCACTAGGGAAGAAGTGCTGTTTGCCTCCTCCAGCTCCTGGTGGCTGTAGACATTCATGGGCTTGTGGCCTCATCGATTCAATCTCTTCCTCTGTGGTCATTTTACCTCCTCTTCTGTCTGTAATCTCCCTCTACTGTTCTCTTAAGGACATTTGTCATTAGATTTACAGCTCACCCAAATCATCCAAGATGATCTCCTTACCTCAAGATTCTTAACTTAATTACATCTGCAAAGACTCTTTTTCCAAATAAGGTAACAGTCACAGGGTCTGGGGATTAGGACATGAACACACATCATTTTGGAAGCTACCATTCAACCACTACAATATGGTTTCAGACATTTTTGCTAAGGACATCAGTGTGCTGTGTTTATGCAAAATACCAAAGGACACTTAATGTTCATCTATAATAAAGTAAGTCCCTCTCCCTTTTTTATTTTTTTGATTAAAGGGAATAAGGTGACATCTATTTGATTTGGCTATTATAACGAGAAGTGTCTCAGATGCTTACCAGATAACCACTGCCACCCTTGGTTCAGATAGAAGAATTATAGTCATTGTGCTATGCATCATATACTCTGAGATGACAGGCTTTTCTAAATGGTTATTTTACCTTCTCTACTTACCTACTCACATGTACTAATTCCCACTCCCTCTTTCTAAGGACCTTATTTCATGATTTTAAGGATTTCTATGTAAGAAGCCCCGGTTATTCATACAAAAACTGAAGGTTATAGTTCAGGCAGTATTTAAATAGACCAAGGGTTTAAAATTTGGTGCTTAAACCACCCTCGTCAACTCTCCTGATTCTGTATGTTACAAGAGCACCTTGTATTGACTTATTCATTGTAACCAATTCCAACGTGGAAGGTAACACGACACTCCACAAGCAGGAGTCTCACATGGACTTCTTCCTTTTGTTTTTATACTGAGCCTTGTTAGGACAAGTTGCTAATAATGAAAAGTTCTCTTTTTGACAGTCTTGTCTGAGTAGTTGAGCATTTCAAAGAAATAATTTATCCTAATCCCCAATGAAACAGATGATAGCACATTCTTAGATTAGATTATGTCATTTTATAGACAAGGAAAGACAGTGAGACACAATGTCATTTTTGAGGAGTTGTAAAACTGAGCAAGTCAGGTTTCCTAACTTTCAATTCAACTCAGTAATTCTAGTTTAATGGCATATGCACTTCTGTACTTGGCCTTAAAAGACACGTCAATCAGAAAAAGTCTATCAAAAAGACAAAGAAAACAATTTTTGTGGAAAGGAATATGAAATTTCTAGAAGCTATCATATGTCATACAAAATATCCCTAGAGCTAAGCTGTCCCCTTGAAATGTGGACTGAATTATATTGAGCTCTAAATGTAAAATATACACTTAGACTTGGTATGCATAAAAGAATATCGAATCACTCATTAATGCATGTTGAAATGATAATATTTTGGATATGTTAGATTAAATAAGATATTAAAATTAATTCCACCTGTTTCTTTTTACTTTTTAAATGTAACTACTAGAAAATCTTAAATTATATATGTGGTTTACATTATATTTCTATTGGACAGTATTGCTGTAGAGAAAGTTATGATATAGATACCTTACATATTATAGGTAACTTACTCAGTTAACAAATACTCATTCAGCACCTATTATTGTCAGGTTCTATGCTAAGTGCTAATACCTTAAGAGTAAACAAAGAGAATAGTCCCTGCCATCACACAGCTTATGTTATCTCCTATACTTCTATTACACACTTCAATTATCTCATTTCAGATAACACATAAAAATAATTTAATTTAGAACAAAAACACTACCATTTTTTTGGGCAAATGCCAATACAGGTAGTCCCTGACTTATGACGTATTCGAGTTACAATGGACTGCACTTACAACCATCTTGTTTTATTTTTTGTACATCTTATCATTAGTAATATGTACTACATACAATGTTGCAGTGTGTAATTTGCTGATGTTATCATTCTCAAATGTTCCCTACAGATTCTCAAAGATTGGATTTATAAACATACTGATAATAAAAGTCAATAATGATGAAAATTAAAAAAAAAAAAAAGAGAGGTGTTTGACTTACGTCAGAACAACTTAACGATGGAGTCATTGGAATGGAACCCCATTGTAAGTTGGGGACTACCTGTACCTGACTTAGAAATCACAAAATACAAATCACCAGCAGATTCATACTAATGGTAGTCTACTTCTGTGATATATTATTATGCTATATGTTTACCTTGAAGCCTAATACTGTAACATTCCCAATAGCTTCTTTGGTTTCTTATTCCTTACCTCCTTATGGCCCACCTCTACCACAGTCTCTCTTCAGCTGGCAACCTGCCTACTATTCACATTACAACAGGGTTATTTATACTCTCAGGGGTCTCTAGAGGTGAGAGGTTGAAAATGTTAAGTGTCCATAATCTTAAGAGGCTAACTCCAGTTTTTTTTGGACCCAAGACTTAATTTTGAAGTTTCTTTTGGGCTTAAATAAACTAGGGTGATTTCCAAGCAGTATTTTGCTTCATAACTCAATGCACAAACTATTTAAGAACTAAAACAACTCTTATTAGTTTGTGCTACTGAGGCTTCCAAATAACAAAATTCTTCCCACATAGGACTTTTAAAACAAATTAACAAATAGTAATTCTCTAGTGAATGATTTTTTAAATAAAATACTAAGCAACATGAATAGGAAAAGATATATAAGGCTGTTAAGGCTAAAGGCATAGCTTTCAAGAAAATGTGACAAATTAAAAAAACAATTCTTCAGCTCTTACTGACAACTACAAAGAGAGCAATACGAGCAAAAACTATTTTATCAAAAGGTGCTAATTTTTCACACTTTAATACAGAAAATGTCACTGACATATGATAGCTATCAAGAAACAAGTGAAATATCCAAGTTTCAAGCATTCAAAATGATTTCACTATCTTTTTTGGTTGAAGCCTATGACCATCTGAAATACAGATGTGTTTAGCAAAGGAATATGATCCCTCAAGTCTTTAGCTGTGCAGGTGTCGTTATGCACAGGTGTTGTTTCCATGTTATGCATCTTCTGTCAGCTAACAACTGACATCCTATGACTTAAGAAAAAAAAAATGGCCAAAGAAAATTTAAACTTAGCTTGTGAGTGGAGAAGAAAATAGCCAAAGTATAGAAAATGTAGCTATTCTTCATAAGTAATCAGATTAACATTTTGAAATAGGAGTCAAACCAAAGCCTTTAAGCTAAAGTACTTCATATATGATCATGGATCCTTTCAGACAATCATTAAACTACTACTGTGCTATGATGTTCTGGTTTGCTAAATACTATGCAACGGGCAATCAAACATAAATTTAAAAATGCAACTTTACTTTGGCTTTCAGCCCAAGACAGACTAATTTTTCTCTTGGCCCCAAATGATAAAAGAGTTTAGTCTGTAGGAAACTAGCCTGCATTTGACAACCAGTTGTCACTTGTTAGTAGCATCAGAAAAACAAATAAGCATTCTTTTAAGAATTCCTATATAGCCTTTGTAGAGAAGAAATATAAATAGGCAATTCAGATGAAAATGCAACAAAATTTACCTCCAGCTTACTCTGTGCCCAACACTTGACTAGGGACTTCTTACATGTTATCACATGTACTTTGTCTTTTTTCTCCCTCTTGGAAAAATCTCAATCCTCGGGGCCCTCCAGCTAAAAAAAGTGGGGAGAGGGAGGGAAAGACATGATTAGAAACCAAAGAAATTCTGAGATAAATTTAAAGTGTTTAGGATACAAACGAGAACCTGCCAAGATATACAAAAAGAGTCTTTCAAATGTTAAAAAAAAGTTTGCCTTAATTATCCATATTTAATTCCACAGAGCAATCCAACAAATAGTGTCTTTCAGTTTGATCCCTTGAAGTGACCCCAAGTGTCTTACATCCACAACTGCAAAAATATTACTTTATAACTTCACCTATGTTCAATTTTTGAGAACCACATTTAATATCCACTAAGATGCTGAAGTACCATCTTTCATCTTAGGTAGAAAATAATATGGTTTTATTTAGTCAAGTAAAAAGGCATGAAAAATTCCACAACTCTAAACTTTAAAAAATAAACTTCGACACTGGTTCGATGGCAATAACATGGACAGTTCTTCATATAAGCTCTAATGGTCAAATGAGACCTCCCCCAAATGAGACAACAATATTTCAATTAGCTACTATTTGGAGACTAAGAATTGGGTTGTGCTTCAGTTCTCAAAAATAACGTTGCAGTTTTAAAAGTTAATCTTACTGGTGTCTTTCTGTAAGCCAGAAATACTGAAAAAACACAGCAATTATTACTTACCAAATGAAATTTTTTTTCCTTAGAAAGACACCTTGTTACAATATTAAAACTCTCCATCGACACATGAAATTTCAGCTTCAGTTATATTGTATACAGTAATAAAAGAGAGAACATTAAGAAGCTGAACATTAAATTACCAAATAAAAAGGTCTTTTTGCAGGGGGAGGGCAGGATTTGGTTTATTAACACCCAACACTTAATTCTAGATCCTTACCGTGCAACTGCATATAGTAAGGGAGGAACATTTGAAAATAAGAATCAACATAACATCACTGCCATTTTCTAAATAAAGAGGTCTTTAATTTTTAATTCAATTCAGACTGTTGGTTTAAGAGAAGCACGAACAGGCATATACGGTAACGGCTTGAATTATAAACAGAAAGTGGTAAGATGTGCTGTAAGAAAGAGATCACTGCTTAATGGCAAAACTGAAAAAAACTTAGGAATACCGTCAGACTCATATACCCAAAAGGGACAAGGAATCTAGGTTAAACAATGAAACAACAGCCGTGTTCTTACAAAAAAGTAGAATGGAAAACAAAGATCACAAACATTTAAGGCAGGGAAAACGGCTGCTTTATGCCTCCACTGTTTACCAACATTTAAAACGAGCATTTCCAGCCAACAACTAGGTTGGAAATTTCAGTGCCATTTAAACGCTATCCTTTCCAACGTCAACCTAACAACATTTTCAGTAGTAAATGTTAACGAGAATAAAGCATTGTTCCTATATTTCTACCTTCAAGGACCATGGAAAAAATTAAGCGCTTTCTTTCTCCCATATATAGCCTTAACCACTCTCTCCCCTCTTTTATTTACTGCCCTTGTCGTCGGGCTAATTAACCCTAAACTTCTTTTTCTTCCCATTAATGGAAATGGGAAGAAAGAGCAACGAGAGGGGAATCCAAATGAAAAACAGGAAAGTAGTTGCATTACTTGCTGGGTGAGGGTTCGAAACACCCTAAATTAGCATTAGAAGCAAAGTTCCGGAAGATCCTTATTAACATATACTTTACCCCAATGCTGCACCATTTTGCGGCGTTATTATTATATTCTTTGTTTGTTTTTGAAGGGGGTGGTAGTTCTCATGGACGAACCTTCCCCGGTGCATGCCTCCCTTTCCCTAGGGCCCCAGGAAGCAGAGGGTGGGGGGCGAGGGCCGGGGCTCCGAATTTGCAGCGAGGCCCCAAAATCGGTCGCGTTAGAGCCGATTTCACCCACCAGGAATGCGCTCCGCCCCCGCCGCCTCCCCTCCTCGGCCGCCCTTAGGTTTCGCCTGCTACGATGGCCCCAGAAGTGCTGGGGCGGGGGGGGGGGGGGGGGGCGCCTCACCCGTCACCCTACGGCCGAGCCGGCCGCCGGCTCCACAGACTTCCCAGGCCAGAAGAGGGTTCGGGGCGGATCCCACACTCCGCCTCGCCCAACCGGGCGTCCGCTCTGGGGCCAGGCGGGGGACCTGGAACCAGCTCGAGGCCTGACCCCCGGCCCCAACCCCGGGGAAGGGGCGCCTTTCTCACCGAATCCATTTCTGTCCCGGGGAGGGGCGCGAGGGCGGCGGCCGGGCCAGAGGACCTCAGGTCGGAAACAGGAGCCGCCCCTGCCCTCCCGATCCCGGGCGTAACCTCCTCCGGTGCCCACCCGTACCTTCAACTCCACAGACCGACGGTGGGCGCCGGGTTGCGGGTGATCAGGCCCATCTCCTAGCAGCGGCAGCAGAAGCTGAAGGAAGTTCAGGGGAGGGTCCCTCAGGCCCGCAGAGGCTCCTCTCAGCTGGGGCGGGGGGAACGGAGAGGAGGGGTTCGGACAGCCACTTTCCCGAACTCCTCCGCAGTTCTAGCTCGACCGCTTCTCTTGGGAACCAGCCCCGCAACTGCCATTCTCCCCCTTCCTCAGCCCCCGCTTTCTCCGCCTCCCCCTCCCACTCCTTCTTCCCGCCCCCGCCCCGCCCCACTCAGGCGCACAGCCCGCGAGCCTTGCGTCATAGCGTCACGCCCACCGGGCCTGCCGCGGGCGGTCCTGGGACGTGGTAGTTTCCTCATGCACGTCCTCCCTGCCACCTCCCGCGAACGACTGGGGCAGCTCGGAACGCGTCCTTGATGCCTGACCTCAGCGCGGGGTGGTTAGCGGCGCTTGCTCCTACTCTTGCCTGCAGCACTTGCTCCTACTCTTGCCTGCAGCACTCCGCCTCGAGCGGGCCGGGCTATGGGGGTGGTGTCTCCCCACCCACGTCTCCTCCAGGGACAGGTGGGGGTGGCTGGAGCTGCGCCCGAGGTGAAGATGCCGGTCGTTGGGACCCTGGCTCTTGACGTTTAGCACAGCATTATTCATTCCTTTAATGGTCTCACAGTTCACCTGCTTGATTGGCAGCCCCAGGAAGTGCAGTGCCGGGATGTTGGCACCAAATTCCTGCCACTCTCCGCGAGGAAATGTCTTTCACGCGAGAGTGGCGGCGCCCTTTGGAGCAGTGTCCTGCACGTCTTGCAACTGGCGCTCCTAGCTCTTTTAGTTTAATAGACCTCAGTCTTTCGCAGGGACACTTAGCCACAGTAACACCCTATGCGAGGGTTCAGAGAATATCTCCCAGTCATTTCTTTTTCAATTTTAAAATATATTTCAAAAAGCCTGTTTGTTCGAATTCATGCTTTCAACCCTTAACTGATGTCTAATACATTCTGAATTACTTCTTTAATACAGTTTTGTTACATTCCCTTACATCCTTGGAGCCAGTCATACCCTTTGAAGTTTTAATCTACGCATGCCTTGGTATAAATTCTTGGTTGAATGAATAAATTCAGTCCAGGCCTGATCCATTCCCTTCTAGTTTATTTCCCCTCAAGATTTAGAGTCACTCTTCCTTGGAATGCTGAGAAACGGAACGTGATAGGTGCTGGACAGAATGTCCATTTGCCATCTGTTACTTAACTAAATATATCGCCCTTTCAATCCTTGTTGTAGTGTGTCTGATTTAAATTAGAAGTGAACCAAGCAGCCATGGTCTTTCACACTGTACTTGGTATCTTTGGTAACCCAGTAAATGTTTGCCAGTTGAAGAACTAAGCAAGCTAGGCAGTTTAGGTCTAAGTTATCTTCAACCGTGAATCTTAAAGGAAGTAATAATGGATACGTTTATTTCCATTTACAGGAAGATTTTAAGCTGTTATATGTACATGTTTAAATGCTGCTTGAAAGCTGCCAGCAATTTAATCTTGGGGATACTTCAAGTCTAACAGTAGTACAAAAATAGTAAGTTAAATGGATTTATGAAATAGTACTCATACATAATCCTTTTTGGAAATATATCAACGTGTTAAACAACATTTGAGGACAGACTTGGAAGGAGGTTTTGAGTAGAGAGGGTGAGTCATGCTGTGTAGAATGGGAATAGGCTTGTACTCTATACAATCGTCATATGTTCCCGGGATGACTTTTCCTGTGTTCCTTGTCTTCCTGAAAATTAGAGGAATTTCCTGCTCTTCACTAGGGCAACATAAATCTATCAAGGAACAAATACCTGTTGAACATCTCTCCTCAAATTTTTGCAGGCACCTCAAATTCAGCCTGTCCAAAACAAGAGTTTATTATTTTTTCCTCAAACTTGTCTCTTTCATTCACCCAGGCCCAAGCCAGGATTCTAGGATTCTGCCTAGGCACCCTCCTTTCTGTTGCTTCCGATTGCTAATTAACCACCAAGTTCTGTTTATTATAGCTATTTAAATAGCTCTCCACTCAGGCCTCTCTTCGGATCCCTTCTTCTGACTTTAAGGCATTGTTTTCACTCTGTGTTGCACATTAGAATCCCCTCAGGAGCTTTCAAAAATCCTGATGTTCAGGCTGCACCCACCAATTAAATCAATCTCCGAGGGTGGCAGACAGGCCTTAGAACATTTTAAAACACCACAGGTGATTCCAATGTGCAGCCAAAGTTAAAAACCACTGCTCAGGCTGTCTCATTTCTCACCAGAGCACTGCAAAAGTGTAATAATTGGCCCCAGTGCCTTACTTTTTGGCAGCCTTTTCCCTTATTTTCCTACTGTCTTCTAATTCATTCAACATCAGTTCAGTAAATAATTATTGAGTGCCTCCTATATGTGGGGTGCTGTTGTTATAGGCACTGGAGATACAGCAATGAAGACAGCCCAGGCATCCGCTCTCATAGGGCTTACATTCTAGCTGGGATGGGGAACAGAAAAGGGGGAAAAAAAGAAGAAGAAGTAAAGAAGAAGTAAGGAAAGAAATTTACTAGACTAATATAATAGAGAGGAGCCCTGGTGGTGCAGTGGTTAAAGCGCTCGGCTGGTAACCAAAAGGTCGGCCGTTGGAACCCACCAGCCTCTCTGCAGGAGAAAGATGTGGCAATCTGTTTCCGTAAAAATTTACAGCCTTGGAAATCTTATGGGGGCAGTTCTACTCTGTCTTACAGGGTCTGTATGAGTCGGAATCGACTCGACAGCAGTGGGTGGGTTTGGTAGAAACCAGGGAGGTTGTGACTTTACTTTGGTCTCTCAAACTAAAGTTAACTCTTGATATTTGAACTGGATTCTGCAGGACAAGAAAAAAAGCAGACAAGAGAAGGCTTGGGGAAGGCAAAGGGAACAGCAAGTGTAGAGACCCTAGCAGGAAAAACTTGTCAAACTCAAGGCAGCTAGAGGCTGTGCTGAAGCATAGTGAGCAAGAGAGAGGGAAGTATGACATGGGATCAGAGAGGTAGGAGTGGGTCAGGTCTTTTAGGTCATATAAGAAGAATTCTAAATGGTTGGTATGATTTGTGATGGGACACCACAGAAGATTTTTAAGCCAAGGCATGACACCTGATTTGTCTTTGCAAAAGGCTTGCTCTGGCTGTGGACATCAGATTGTGGCAGAGCCGGAGTGGAAGCAGGGAGACATTTAGAAGCCTATTGCAAAAATTCAGGAAAGAAATCATGGTTCTTTGGACCAAGGTGGAAGATATGGAGACGGAAGTGAATGGTTTCGGCATTTGTGTTCGAGGTAGAATTGATAGGACTTGCTGATGAATTAAAAGCAGAAAAAGAGAGAAAGAGAAAGTTACAATGATAGATATCCTTTATTGAGTACTTACTATATGCCAGGCACTGTTTGAAGTATTTTACAAGTATTGAGGCATTTAATTCTAACAACAGTCCCAAAAGGTAGATGCTGTTATTATCAGGATCTGAGGCCCTAGAAGCTAAATAATTTGCCCAAAGTTACACAGCTCGTAAATTGCAACACTGGGATTTGGACTACCCAGCCTGGCTCCAGAGTTTATACTCTTCTCCTAGCCCAACCTCTTTATTGGTGTCACCCACCCCCCTCCAAAAAAAAAAAAAAAAACAACCAAATCCATTGTGGTAGAGTTGATCCAACTCATGGCAACACTAGGTGTTTCACAGTAGAAATGTGCATAGTGTTTTCAACAGCTGTGACGTTTCAGAAGTAGACACTCATGATGACCCCGTGTGCTTCAGAGTAGAACTGGGCATAGGGTTTTCAATGGCTATGTCCTTTTGGGAGTAGATCGCCAGGCCTTTCTTCTCAGGCACCTCTGGGTAGATTTGAATGGCCAATGTTTTGGTTAGTAGTCAACCACTTAAACTTCTGTGCCACCTAGGGACTTGTATTAGTGTCATAAGCAAGTGAAAATTTCGTCAGCCACATTAAGCTACTTGTACCGCAAGTCCTCCCTTCTTTTTCCCTCTCTCTCCTCTTTCTCTTGCTTTTCCTCTTCCTCCTCCTTCCTCTGTCTCTCTCTCTCATGCACACACACATCTGACTTTCTTTGTACATGCTATCTTCTCTGCCTGGAATGCCTCTCACCTTTCCTTCTCAGCCTGGCTCATTTTATCACCCTTCCTTGGTCTTTATGGGCGAAGTCAAGCCCATCCTCTCTGGCCCTACAGCAACCCTGTGCTTACCTCTATAGTTTTCTGTACAAAGTACTGCATTATTATCTGTAGTTCTTTCCCACTAAACTTTTTTTTTTTGCATTTTGATATATTTATTTTGCTATGAAACATAAATTGACCTCAATAAAGCTGAAAATAAATAAATTTTGCCTTAAAGGAAAAAAAAAAGATGAATTGGAGCTATATTGTAAATGTATAATAGTTTTCTTATCTCGAGTTGTTAAGTTGCTCTGCTATCGTGGGCATTTCCTGCTGTCATTAAACATCTTTTTAGTGGCTGCGTGGTGTTCTACCACATAGACACACCAGAAGTTAGTTACCCACTTCCTGGTGATTGGCTATTTTAAGTAAGGCTTCTGTGAATAGCCTTATGGGCACCCTTGATTGCTTCTTTCTTTTTTTTAATTTTTATTTATTTATTTATTTATTATTGTTGTAGTTTAACTGAAGTTTACATTCCAAGCTAGTCTCCCATACAAAGATTTACACATACATTGTTATGTGACCCTAATTGCTCTACCTTTGCTGTGACAGCACACTCCTCCCTCCCACCCCTGATTCCCCACGTCCATTCAATCAGCTCCTGACCCTCTCTGCCTTACTATCTCACCTCCGGACAGAAGCTGCATGTTTAGTTTCTTGTATCTACTTGAGCTAAGAGGCACACTCCTCACAAGTATCACTTTATGTCCCACAGTCTAGTCCAATCCCTGTCTGAAGAGTTGGCCTCGGAAACTGTTTTAGTTCTGGGCTGATAGAGAATCCAGAGGCCATGTTTTCTGAGTTTCCTCCAGTCTCAGTCAGATCATTAAGTCTGGTCTTCTTACTAGAATTTGAGTTCTGCACCACTCCTTTCTCCTGCTCCATCCAGGACTCTCTGTTGTGTTCCCTGTCAGGGCAATCATTGGTGGTAGCCAGGCACCATCTAGTTCTTCTGGTCTCAGGCTGATGCAGTTTCTGGTTTATGTGGCCCTTTCTATCTCTTGGGCTACTACTGTCCTTGTGTCTTTGGTGTTCTTCATTCTCCTTTACTCCAGGTGGTTGGGATCAATTGATGCATCTTAGATGGCTGCTTGCAAGCTTTTAAGACCCCAGACGCCACTCACCAAAGTAGGATGCAGAACATTTTCTTAATAAGCTTTGTTATGCCAATTGACCTAGATGTACCCTGAAAGCATGGTCCTCAGATCCCTACCCCTGCTACTCTGTTCCTCAAAGTGTTTGATTGTATTCGGGAACCTTCTTAGCTTTGGTTTAGACCAGTTGTGCTGACTTCCCCTGTCGTGTGTGCTGTCTTTCCCTTCACCTAAGACAATACTTGTCAACTATCTAGTTAGTGAATAACCCTCACACTCCCTCCCCACCCTTGTAACCATCAAAGAATGTTGTCTTCTGTGTTTAAACCTATTCTTGAGTTCTTATAATAGTGATCTTATACAATATTTGTCCTTCTGTGACTGACTAAATTCACTCAGCATAATGTCCTCCAGAGTCCTCCATGTTATGTTTCACGACTTCATTGATGTTCTTTATCATTGCGTAGTATTCCTTTGTGTGGATATACCATGATTTGTTTATTCCTTCATCCGTTGATGGACACCTAGGTTGTTTCCATCTTTTTGCTGTTGTGAACAGTGCTGCAATGAACATGGGCATGCATATATCTATTCGTGTGACGGCTCTTATTTCTCTAGGATATATTCCAGGGAGTGGGATACCTGGATCGTATGGTACTTCTATTTCTAGCTTTCTAAGGAAGCGCCAAATCGATTTCCAAAGTGGTTGTACCATTTTGCATTCCCACCAACAATGTGCTTAGGGGAGCTGGCAGTTTATTTTTTCCCCTGTTTGTTAATCTGTTCCCTCTCTAAGGCTGGGAAAATGGCTTTGGGCATGTGACGGATCCTACTTCGGGCCCAGGGGACTCGATGATTGCTGAAGCTTGTCTGGGACCCTTGCAGAGCAGGGAGCGGGGAGGTAAATGTGAGAGAGATTTTTCCCTAAGGGGAGTGTTTTTGATCTGGTCGGTAGGCCGTTTGCAAGTACTTATCTTTTGCCGATCCAGGGATGCTTCTCACTGGTTCTGGGTAGCCAAGTAGACTCTCTGCAGCTGGGTCTCTCCCGGTGTGGAATATTCCTCTCGAGCACTGCTGCTTGTCTGCCTCACCACTCACCCATGAGCTTATCAGGCCTGAAGGGCTCAGACTCTTGCTGGGTCAGGTCTGGCAACTCCTTGCTTTTTCTGAACTGTCTCTCCCTCCCCCGCTACTCAGGCCAGTTCCTCAACCTTGCCTTAGACGTTCAGGGCTCCCAGATTGTGATATATAATTGATTCACTTGTTTTTTTGAGTCTTTGTTGTAAGATGGTCCACTGGAAGCGTCTGACTACCCCACTAGCTTGGCCCCGCCTGTTCGCATTAAACCTTTAAGGCAGGAAACGTAATGCCTGGCATGTAGGAGAGACAGGAAGGAAGGAAGCAGAGAAGCCTAGCTATGCGCGCATGGGATTCTTTCCCTAGGCACTGGGAGACACAAATAAGGTAAAGCATCATGCCTGCTCTCAGGAAGCCTGTAAACTCGGTAGGGAGACAGACACATAGAAAAATCACTCTAATAAAAGCCAGAAGTGTGATATAAACAACATGTTATAGGACAGGATGCCATTAATTCTGCCTAAGGACACTTGGCCATAAGATTGTTTCACTGGAAGAAAAAAGCACACCAGGAATAGGTGCTTGAGGCTTCATTCTCTACAGTCATTCAGTAAGGACTAGGGGAGGCAGCCTTGGAGCCTCATCCAGGAAGACTTGGGAGATTCTCTGTTGGCACAGTTGATTCACTGGAATGTGCTACTTTCTGACCTTTCACCTATCCTGTCCTTATGTGAATAAATGTACTGATTTCCAAGTTGGTTCAATTCCCTTTCTGGCAGGGTCATACAGTTCCCCCCTCTTTGTCATCTGAGAGACTTCAGAGTATAGATTCTAGCTGTGTGAGCTTGGAAAGGTTATCAAACCTCTATGACCCACAGTGTCAGAACCAGCATGTAAGGCTGAACAAGAGTAGAAGCAGGGAGACAGTTAGAAGAAGCCTATTGCAAAAATCCGGGAAAGGTCAGGAAGGTTGTGCCCTGCATTGCTATAGGTGTTGCCACAAACAGACCACAATGTGAACAGTGTTCTGTTGATGTGCACTACAATAGCCCTGATCAATGTGCTCAGCCATAACATGGGGGTAATAACAGTATGTATCCCACTGGGTTGTTCTGAAGATTAAATGAGTGAATGTAGTTACAGCCCTTAGGGCTTGGCACATGCTAAATTGTCAGTAAATGTTAGCTGCTATTACCAGATAAAGGGATGCTGGCTAAAGTGGAAGTTATTCCAACTAGGGTGTTTTAGATGTGGTCATCTGTGTCTGTGCTGTGTGGTTCTCTTAATTGTAAGGACTACATAGGGACTCTGAGGAGGAAAGTCCTTTGTCTCTTCCAAACTGAGGACCTAGGTCTCTCGATGGGAAAGCCCTTCGGGTGGCTGAAAGCTGAGCTTCTCTGACCATCCACCTATCCTGTCCCCTTCCCTCTCCCCCAGGGGAGAACTGGCACCATATTACTAACCTTGGCTGGCCCAAGATACTCTTTATTCTGGAAAGGTTAGACTCCTTGAAGAGCTATTTAAGTGGCCTTTAGGGTGGTATTCCTCAATGTGTAGACTAGAGCTATCTTTACTAGAATCACCTGGATTGCTTGTTAAAATAGATTCCTGGGTTCCGTCTCAGACTAACAAAATCATTATCTGTGGGGTTTGGGTCCTAGAATCTAGTTTTGAACAAGCTCTGCAGATAATTCATACTACACTAATGTTTGAGAACCACGACTTAAGGACTTCAGCCATTATGATAATATTCCAACTTCAAGCAGTTTTCTTCTACTAGATCTCTCATTTGATCTTTCACAGAGTGCTAGGGGGAGGGTTCTTTCCTCTTTATGGGACCCATTCCATGACCCATAACCTTATTAATTCCTCCTCCCACCATTCTCTGGAAGTGACATCTCCCCTAACCATTCCTTGATGGAGACTGGATCCTCAGGTCATGGTTACCCACTGTTTAGTCTTTCTTCATTACCTTCCCCGTTTGGCTGACTTCCCAGCAAGTCCACCCCCTTTCTGGTGACCTAGGCCAGAAACCCTTATAACCAGAACCGGTTATGTTTGCTCCATTTTGGACAGGACGAGTTTGTCTCACTAGGTTCACAGTGGTGGGTTGCACTGGGAGCAGGAGATCAGTGGGTGATGAGCAATGACTTAGAGTGACCATATGTCCCAGTTTGCTCAGGACAGTCCTGGCTTATGCCTTGTTGTATGGCCTTGTCAATAGTGCCCCTTTTCACTATCACTGGGTCCTGGTGTAGACAAATTTTATGGTCATCCTGGTGATGAGCAGCATTTCAAGGTCAACTGTTGCAATGTTTCAGTCCCTGGATTGTGCCTAGACCACCCCCTTCCTGCCCTCCCAAACCGCAATCTCCTGCCATGGCTTCTTCCTCCTCTTAGTTTTCCTTAATGAATTCACTTTGGTATAGTACTTTGGGCCTACATTAAGGGATTTATAAGAAAGCTCCATGAAATTTGTTATATTTACTCTCTCTGACAACATCTGAAAAGTATTTTTCTTCAGTTTTAACACCTGCTATGGTTGTGTTTCCCTTGTTTATTATCTCCTTTTGTTTTTGTCTTCCGGATACCTAATTGAGGAACTGAGAGTATTTCCCTTGACTATAAGAAAGCTTAGGGCCATATAAGTGGCTACCTTCCGGCCAGAGTATAAGATTTAACAGGATGCTCTTTATGTACTTAACCCACTCCTTGCTTAAATTTGCTGTTTTCATTTCTTAACGAATTTCAAATTAAAGTTTTCTGCGTGTATATAAGGTATGTCCAAACCCATCTTTTATCCTTTTTTAAAATATCAAAACCCATTGGTGTAATAAGGCAGGTTTAAAAAGTGTGTATGCGCACAAGCCCATAAACAAACTGGTACTGATTGCTAGTTATAGAACTAAAAGGGATTATATTTAAGTGTATACAAAGATGATTTTCTCACTTACAAAGTATCTTAACAAATTAATAGCACTTTAATGCTGGCTTTTGCATTCTTCAACTACATTATTAGTAAGAAGATTCTAAACAAAAGCAAACAAACAAGAGATTAGATTAATTTTCAACCTGACATATTTTTAGACATGAGCCAGAACTGTTATGCCAAATAACATAAGAATACCCATTACCGGAATTGAATAGCCTGATTAGATAACATTCAGGGTGTTTCCTCCCCAGTGAAACCCCATGCTGCTGGAGATGAAGAAAGGAGAGGAACAGGGGTGGTTGGGGGGATGAGATTTGGGAATGTACAGTCCAGATGATAATGATGACCCACGAGGAGGAGTCTTTTGGCGGAAGCATGGAGCTTGTAACAATCTCCAAGGAACTGTTCCTCCAGCCGCCTTTGAAAATAATGTAGGGTCAGGAAACCCTAACTCTGTGGGTTGCAGCTAACATAAAGCTCCATAAGGAAATTCACCTTAAGTTACTGAGGAATATATTTACAGTTAGTTTATTTTGGAAGATACACTGAATTCACATGACTCAAAGCTAGATGTTCTATTGATAGTTGACCCAGTTATTTTATGTATAAACTGGGCTTCTGGTTACACATACTTTCAAAAAAATGTTAGCCTAAAATTGTTGAGACCTTGCTATGTAGTGATTCCTACCCTTTTCCAGCATGAATATACCTATTTTTAATCTTTCTTAGTATGGAACATTTTTTAAATACAAAAACTTTCAGAGAATAAGGTAACAAACCCATGTAGTCCGTGAAAGAACAAACATTAACATTTTCTTACATTTGTACTCTTTTTTAAAGCAAAAGAAATAAAATATTACAAACAGAGTAGAAGCCTACTTTAAATGTTTCCTCAGCCCCATTCCCTTCCTCCCCAAAGGTAACTGGATCACATTTTTATACTTTCACTGCGTAAGTGCATATCCACACACAACATATTCTATTGTTTTATGTTTTTTTAAATTTTTTATTGTACTTCAGGTGAAGGCTTACAGAACAAATAGTTCCTCATGAAACAGTAGCACACACATTGTTTTACGACACTGGTTAACAACCACACAGCATGTTAACCCTCTCCCTTCTCAACCTTTTTTTTTTTTTTTTTTGTGAAAATATACATAGCCAAAGACATACCATTTCAAAAATTTCTACATGCACAGTTCAGTGACATTGACTACGCTCTTCCAATTGTGCTGCTATTCTTGCTTTAGATGAAGGCTTACAGAACAAAATAGTTTTTCATTTAACAGTTAGTACACATGTTGCCCTGTGACAATGGTTAACAACCTCACAACACTTCAACACTATCCTTACTCAACCTTGGGTTCCCTATCACCAGCTTTCCTGTCCCCTTCTGCCTTCTGGCCCTTGTCCCTGGACTGCTGTGCCTCATTAGTCTCATTTGGTTTTATGGGGCTGTCCACTCCCCGGCTGAATGATGAACCTCGGAAATGACTTCACCACTGAGCTAAAAGGGTGCCTGGGGGCCATACTCTCAGGGTTTCTCCAGTCTCCTTTAGGCCAGTAAATCTGGTCTTTTTTTTTGTGAGTTAGAATTTTGTTCTACGTCCTTCTCCAGCTCTGTCCAGAACCCTCTGTTGTGATCCTGGTCAGAACAGTCAGTGGTAGTAGCCAGGCACCATCTAGCTGTACTGGACTCAGTCTGGTGGAAGCCTTGGTAGCAGTGGTCCGTTAGTCCTTCGGACTAATCTTTTCCTTGTATCTCGTTCTCTTCATTCTCCCTTGTTCCCGAAGGGGTGAGACCAGTGGAGTATCTTAGATGGCCGCTCACAGGCTTTTAAGACCCCAGACACTACTCTCCAAGGTAGAATGTAGAACATTGTCTTTATAAACTGTGTTATGCCAATTGAGCTAGATGTTCCCCAAGACCATGGTCCTCACAGCCCTCCGCCCAGCAATTCAGTCGCTCAGGGAGTTTGGATGTGCCTATGGAGCTTCCATGACCTTTCCTTGTACAAGTTGTGCTGGTTTCCCCTGTATTGTGTACTGTCTCACCCTTCACCCAAGATACCACTTATCTATTGCCTATTTAGTATTTCCCCCCACCCCTCCCATCCCTGGTAACCAACAAAGATTGTTACATTTTGTGTGTGAAATTTTTCATGGGTTTTTACAATAAAGGTCTCATACAATATTTGTCCTTTTGTGATTGACTTATTTCACTCAGCATAATGTCCTCCAGTTTCATCCATGTTATGAGATGCTTCCCAGATTCATCATTGTTCTTTCTCGTTGCATAGTACTCCATTCTGTGTATGTACCATAGTTTGTTCATCCATTCATCTGTTGATGGGCATCTAGGTTGTTTCCATTGTTTTGCTACTGTGAACAATGCTGCCATGAACATAGGTGTGCATATGTCTACTCGAGTGACGACTCTTATTTCTCTAGGATATATTCCTAGGAGTGGGATTGCTGGATCGAATGGTATGTCTATTTCTAGCTTTCTAAGGAAGCGCCATATCATTTTCCAAAATGGTTGTATCATCCTGCATTCCCACCAGCAGTGCGTAAGAGTTCCGATCTCCCCGCAGCCCCTCCAACATTTGTTATTTCCAGAGTTTTTGATTCGTGCCAGTAATGCCAGGGTGAGATGGTATCTCATTGTGATTTTAATTTGCATTTCTCTAATGGCTAGTGATCGCGAGCATTTCCTCATGTGCCTGTTGGCCATTTGAATGTCTTCTTTGGTGAAGTGTCTGTTCATTTCCTTTGCCCATTTTTTAACAGGATTATTTGTCTTTTTGTTGCAGAGGTGTTGGATTTTCTTATAGATTATGGAGATTAGACCTTTGTCTGACTTGTACTGTCCCAAAATTTTTTCCCAGTCTGTAGGTTCTCTTTTTACTCTTTTGGTGAAGTCTTTTGAAGAGCATAGGTGTTTGATTTTTAGAAGATCCCAGTTATCTAGCTTATCTTTTGGGGTTTGTGCATTGATTATGGTTTGTATCCTGTTAATGCCGTGTATTAAGGCCTGTAATGTTGGTCCTATTTTTTCTTCTATGAACTTTATAGTTTTAGGCTTTATATTCAGGTCTTTGATCCACTTTGAAGTAGTTTTTGTATACGGCGTGAGGTATGGGTCCTGTTTCATTTTTTTGCAGATGCCTGTTTCATTTTTTGCCAGCACCATTTGTTAAAAAGACTGTCTTTTCCCCATTTGATGGACTTTGGGCCCTTGTCAAAGATCAGGTGACCGTAGGTGGATGGATTTACATCTGGGTTCTCAATTCTGTTCCATTGGTCAATGTATTTGTCATTGTACCAGTACCAGGCTGTTTTGACTACTGTAGCTGTATAGTAGGTTCTGAAGTCAGGTAGTGTGAGTCCTCCCACTTTATTCTTCTTCTTCAGTAGTGCTTTACTTATTCGGGGCTTCTTCCCTTTCCATATACAGTTAATGATTAGTTTTTCCATCTCTTTGAAGAATGTTGTCCGTCTTTGGATCGGTATTGCGTTGTATTTGTAAATTGCTTTAGGTAGAATTGTCATTTTCACAATGTTGAGTCTACCTATCTATGAGCATGGTCTGTTTTTCCATTTATGCAGATCCCTTTGGGTTTCTTGCAGTAGTGTTTTGTAGTTTTCTTTGTATAGGTCTTTTACATCCCTGGTTAGATTTGTTCCTAAGTATTTTATCTTTTTAGGGGCTATTGAAAATGGTATTATTTTCCTGATTTCCTTTTCATTGTTCTCCTTATTGGTGTATAGGAATCCAACTGATTTTTGAATGTTTATCTTGTATCCCGTTAGTCTGCTGAATCTTTCTATTAGTTCCAGTAGATTTCTCGTGGAGTCTTTAGGGTTTTCTATGTATAGTATCATATCATCTGCAAACAGGGACAGTTGAACTTCTTCATTATCAATTTGGATGCCCTTTATTTCTTTTTCTTGCCTTATTGCTATAGCTAGAACTTCCAGCATAATGTTAAATAGGAGTGGTGATAAAGGGCATCCTTGTCTTGTTCCTGTTTTCAAGGGGAATGTTTTCAGCCTCTCTCTATTAAGAATGATGTTGGCCATTGGTTTTGCATAGATGTCCTTTATTATGTTGAGAAATTTCCCTTCTATACCTATTTTATTGAGAGTTTTTATCAGGAATGAGTGCTGGACTTTGTCAAATGCCTTTTCTGCGTCAATTGGGATGATCACGTGATTCTTTTCTTTCCTTTTATTTATGTGGTGGATTACGTTGATTGATTTTCTAATGTTGAACCATCCTTGCATGCCTGGTATGAATCCTACTTGGTCGTGGTGTATTATTTTTTTGAGATGATGCTGAATTCTATTGGCTAGAATTTTGTTGAGAATTTTTGGATCTATATTCATGAGAGATATTGGTCTGTGATTTTCTTTTTTGTGACGTCTTTGCCTGGTTTTGGTATCAGCGTTATGCTGGCTTCATAGAATGAATTTGGAAGTGTTGTTTCCTTTTCTATGCTCTGAAATAGCTTGAGTAGTACTGATACGAGCTCTTCTGTAAATGTTTTGTAGAATTCTCCAGTGAAGCCATCTTGGCCAGGGCTTTTTGTTTTATGTTTTAAACATAATTTTTACTGAACAAACTTTTAATTAAATTAAATTGTACTGAATGTATCATTCTACGGACTTCCTTTTTTTTTTTTTTTTTAACTCAACATTGTTTTCAAAATCTACCCATGTTGATACATGGAAATCGAGTTCATTCATTTTAACAGCCATATAATAGTCCATTGTATGAATACATTACAATTCACTTGTACATTCCTTTGTTGAAGCATGAACAATATGCAATAAGCATTCTTATAGAGGTCTCTCTGTGCACTTGTGCACGTTTAGGAGAGTTTCTCTAGGGTATGTACTTAGAAGCAGAATTACTCTTTAAAATCTTTTTACAAGTTAAAAAATACTATAACCTCTCTTGCGGCTCGCTCTGCTCTGATGTTAATATTCATTGGATGAAAAAAATACTTGCGTGCATTTGGATTCTCAGAGCCCTTCCAGTGAAAGTCCTAAAATTATTAATACGGGGAGGTGAATACCAATACATCAAGATTCTCTTAGGCTTCTTTCCTCATCTTTAAAATGAGGATAATACAAGTACCTCTTTTATAAAGTTTCTGTGAGGATTAAATAAAATAATAAATGTAAAGTATTTAGCACAGTACCTGGCACTTAGTAATAGCTCAATAAACATTAGCTATTATAAATAGCATCACTTTAAGATGGGTGGATATTGTATTCATTGGCTTTCATTTGAAGATAATATACCACAGAAAGATAGAATTTTGAGGAAAAAAGAAAACACCGAATTTGAGTCCTCCGTATAATATCACATTTGGAAGTTTTATCTTTATATTTTCATTGTCTTTTCAAATTGTGTTCTCCTTTAATATTTTGGGCAGAATCTCAGCACTGAAACAGTGAGGCGCTACATGGCATTTAAGCAGGGAAAAAACAGCGAGGAAAGGTAACTCAGCACAAACTAACCCCCTCTGTAGCAGGACAGCCTGTTTTTGCAGGATAGCTATCTCTCTTTCTCCTTCTCTGCCATCCATTCTGTTCAGTGGAATTGTTACTTTAGCTCTGTGTGTGCTAGCCAGGAAACTGCATCAGCAATTACCAAAAACAATTCGGCTTCCAGCATGGTTCTGATGAAAAAAAATCCAGCTACCTTTGCCAGGGGAATCCTGTCAGAAATGTTTTAGGGGAAGACATACGTAAACAGCTGTTTCCTAGTAAATGTGGTTAGAACCCAAAATGGCTCATTGAAAGTCAATATGAAAAAAAAGAAAGGCAAGAGAGGACATAATGTCTTGAATGCATCAACTGATATATTTAGGGCCAGAGGTGAGAACTTAGGACCCTAAGTTAAGTTGTTGAAATTCATACTTGGGAGTTTTCAAAAAACATTGCAAGGTTGGAGCTAAATATACTGTGCCAAGTCAACAACATTCCTATCAATGATCAAAGAGAACAAGGTTTTAAAATAGTTGGATAACAAAGCCAGGGAGAAAATTATCTGAAGTTTCAGGGCCAGAGATTGTAATTAATTTCAAATTGTTTCTAGGAGTTTTATAACTTGTGATAAAAGCAAAACTTTGTATATGGACAAGGACATGAAGACAAAATTGAATAACTACTAAAGTGCTGTGATTTTTATCTGGCTTTGTTCAGACAAAAATTCCTACACAATAAAGTTCCAACTATATTTTTCTAAATTTTATTTATTTGTCATTGTTGTTGACAATACACACAGCAAAACATACACCAATTCAACAGTTTCTACATGTACAATCAAGTGATATTGATTATATTCTTCGAGTTATGCAACCATTCTCACTCTCTTTTCTGAGTTTTTCCTCCCCCATTAACATAAACTCACTACTTCCTGAAGTTCCCATCTAATCTTTCAAGTTGTTGTTGTCAGCTTAGCATATAGATAGTTCTTAAAAGAGCCTAATACTTAAGGCAGACCGTTTTTTACTGGCTAAGCTAACTATTGTTTGGTTTTAAGAAGACTTCAGGGGATATTTTTGGTTTAAAGTTTAAAGATTATCTCAGGGCAATTGTTTCAGAGGTTCATCTACCCTCCATGGCTCCAGAAAGTCTAAAGTCCATGAGAATCTGAAGTTCTGTTCTGCATTTTCCACCTTTTGATCAGGTATAATTTATTTTTTTTACAAGGAAGAGAAGAGTGCTTAATGTAGATTTTGTCCAATATTAGTTCCATACATCACATGGGCTTTTAAAATTATCTTCACTGTGTTTCAGTGTTGAATAGGAGAGGAATAATTTCCTAGCAAGCATTTTGGAATTTAGAAACAATATTTGTAACAATCTATTTTCAGAAGTACAAACCTGCAACACATTAAATTCAAGGATTTGGATGACTAAAGTAGATGATCTATCACAAAGAGATATTTCTTTTGTTTCCACTTTAACATTTTACTAATTTACAGGCCCAACAGGAAAGGAGTGTGGAAATTTTGTCTTCCTTTAAAATGAGCAATGGATTCCCTTAAAACATTACATATTGGAGACTTAGGAAATCTGAAAGAGAGTGTAAGTTCCTTCTATTCCCATCACCCTCCAATCCCCACTCCCATCTTACCCCAGTCTATCACTGAGTTCCTGATTTTTTGTAATTCAGGCTTCTAATGTACCTTTGAATTTATTCTTCACAAGTAAAGAATTTTTAACTTGAGAAAACTGAGTATATGAGCATATGCATTTGCAAACTAAACAACATGAAAAAAATGAAAACAAATAAACAGAACCTTATAATAAGACATTTCAACAGGAGATGATAAGGAAAATCAATCCAAAGGATTCATTTTTATAGAAAATTCTAGATGGGGAAATGTGTTTGTTACTTAAGGCAGAGACTATAAAAGGCTGAGAGGTCTCAACAGAGGGTTTGATTTTTGGGTCTTCTGAAGAGGTAAACACACATTAAGTTCAGAAAATTAATCTGGACCTGCCTACATGGTGCCTGCTAATTTACCCCTGTGTTTGACCTGGCCAGGCCCATGACCTCTGACTCCGGTCAGACGGTGTCATCTCTGAATGTCATCTCTCCCTTCAGTAACTGACATCTGGACAAGATCTCTCAACTTTATCTCCACCCAGGGATTTGCTTTTGCTTCTCTGCCCTCAAGAACCTCAGCGTGCCCCCTGGGTCCTCAAGCCCACCCTGTCGACTGGCCGTTTATTTACCAGATTTTGACCCCACCCCATAGCATAGAAGATAGAACACAACTAACAGATTTTTTAGTTACTGTTATCAACTCCAATATTGTAAAAAATATCTAGTAATGTGTAGGGATGGGTTATATATTTGTGTGTATGTATGTATTATACACACACAAATTCAGATACATGTTTACGTTTATACATACATAAAAATCTGTTCTAAGACTGTCTTAACACAATCTAAGAATCTAACTCAAATTTTTATTCTAAGTTCTGGGAGTACATGGACTGTGTCTGATTTGTTTTCTGTTGTAGCCCAGTTTGTTAATTAAATGAATAAGAAAGAAAGAAGGAAATTCAAGATATGATTGACATATTTCATAATTTTAATAGACAAAACACATGTCAATCATGTCCTTAGCTAATTTCCTTCCTTCTCTCTTTCCTTTTTAAATGTATTTAGTTAACAAACTAGACTACAACAGAAAACAAATCAGAGTTCATGTACTCACAGAACTTACTGTAAAAATCTGAGTTAGGGGCTTAGCCTGTTAGAAAGGTGTATGCTATACTGGTGTTTTTAAGGGGCTTTTTGTCTAAAGCTCTCAGAAGTACTTCAAATCTCATGACTGCTAATCTCTTTGCTGCTTTCAGCTTGTCCCTACCCTTGGCCCCATTGTTAGGATGGCCTCCATTGCCCTTGCAGATATCCTAGATTCTCTTCCCCTTTTCCACTCCATTCTGCTGGTCATGCCAATTCCCATTAGTCTCCTTTTCTGTTCTTGCTTCTGAACTTCAGAGAAATGCTGATTCAATTCACTTTAGATGCGTGCCACCTAACCTCAGATTAGCAACACCATTATTCATCTCTTGTTGATTCCAGAGCCCAGTTCTTAACATAGCTATTCCCAGCATTTTCCACTTTTCTAAGTCCCTAATGCCCACACTCTTTCACTCATTTTATTGTACAAATATTGAGCATTAACAATATTCCATGCACTGTGCCAGGCAGTAGGCATTACAGTAGAGGATAAAATAGATCCAGTCCCTACCCTAATAGATCCAGTCCCTACCCTAATAGATATTCCACCTAGTGAGGTGATCCTCTTTCCTGCTTTACTAAGACCACCTAGGCCTTTGGGGATGCATCCACCCCCTTATCTTCCTTTTCTCCATTTCATCTCTCTGCCTGCTCTTCAAGTCTCCCTACCTTCCCTGCTTTCTCAGGGAAGTGCCAACCTTCCTTATTTCCTTCCTATGAGCCCTTGAATTCGTTCCCTTCTTCCTTCTTCCAACGTCTTCCTCCTTATGGTTCTCGATATTTTCCATTCTGAAATAAGTAATATGCATCTTAAACCCTTGAAACAGTCTCGCTAAACACAAAGCTGTATTTTGACTGTCTCTCTGATGAAAGAAGTACTGAGTACATTTTTTAGTATTTCAAAATCAGAATTGGTAGAGGTTCTTTGAATTGATATCTTATGTATTTTCCTTTCGGAATTTGTGTTCTGTCCCAAAATAATCAGCATAGAGCCAGTGGATTCACATCCTTTGATCCAGTCTAAACATTCTGATGAACCGTTCCTCAGTAGATATTCAGCATTACTTCTTTTTAAATGATTATTTGGATTGCCTTCCAAGTACTTTCTATTTTGCTATGAAAAAGTCCCAGACATCTACATTTGATTTTTTCAGTTGTTAATCTTAGTGTGGCCAACAAATACAAAGAAAAATTATTTTCATTTTCTGGTCCAATAATTTTGGTAAGGAAAAGAGTTTCCGATAGCTAGGTATTCTTATAAAATTCCTTGGTAGATTTAGCAATTACTTCCTTTACTCCAGGAACTGTATTATTTCCTGGAAAGATGTCTATAGGTGCTGTCATCCCTCACTTTATAGTGTCATAACCTGGAAAATCCTGAGTGGACTGTCCCTCTATTCCAGTATCTGATTTTACAGGAAGAGGTTCTTAAAAATATCCCCTTAGGAAAACATCTGGTTCCTCTTTTTAAAATAACACGAAGAGGCCATTACACAGAACAAGTTTGGAAAGATGATGAGAGCATCATTGATGATCTTGCTTCACCGTCATTCTCCAAGCCAGTATATCTAACTCAGGGACTCAGAAGATGTGAGCAAGAAGCATAAATATATCATCTCGTTATTGCTATTGACATAATCTGAAAGTGAGTTACTGTAGAGATCTGTGAGAAATTTAAGACATAGATCCTGTACAAACAGACCCTTCAAATGCTTGAGGAATGAGTCCTACACCATAGTGAAAGTCTGAGGCTTCAGTCCTTTTTTAAGAGTGTCTGCCTTCGCTCTTGTGGTGCAGTGGTTCAGCACTCAGTTGCTTACCAAAAAGTCGGCAGTTTGGACCCACCAGCTGCTTCTGTGAAGATTACAGTCTTGGAAACCCTATAGGGGCAGTTCTACTCTGTCCTATAGGGTCACTGTGAGTTGGAACTGACTCTAAGGCAGCAGGTTTTTTTTTTTTGCTTTCTCTCTGGAGTCCCTGAATGGTGTAAATGGTTAATGCACTTGGCTGGTAACCAAAAGGTTGGCAGTTCGAGTCCACCTAGAGGTGCCTCAGAAGAAAGGCCTGGCAATCTCAGTCACTGAAAACACTACGGAGCACAGTTCTACTTGGACACACATGAGGTGGCCATGAATCAGAGTCGACTGGATAGCAATTGTATTTTGCTTTTGTTCTTTTTGCATTTATTCTTGAATGCATGCATTACAAGAGGTGGGATGACAGGGCAGTAGATACCAATGCCTGGCACATTGTATCTCACTTTCTTTGGGTCAGGAAAGAGGCTCCACTTTTGATACCACTTTCTACCACCCTCAGTGTCTCATTTTCACATTCTCTTTAATTATTATAACTGACAGTTTCCCAGAGGCTCAGGGTATCTTTTGACCCTTTGGTGGGGAAGCAGGCTCAAGCTGACAGAAGGGTGGTGTTGGGACTGAGAGAACAGTGGAGACTAACTGAAGCAAAGGAAGTAACCCTTATCTGTGAGAGTCAGCAGTCAAAATTATCAAGTCCAAGGGACAAGGTGAAGTTTAGTTCATTTTGGGGAGCATCTATATGCAAAGGGTCTAGTCTAAGGGACTTGGGGCAGTGTGGAAGAGAGGGTTTCCAGCTATTACCATCTTAAGACATCAATTGGGTGCCCAAGTCTTAGATCAGGGAGACCCTTCCAAATGTTTGGGTCAGGTTTATGGCCCCGTGAACAATGTTGGTGGGGCAGGGGTGGGGGTGTTGTCACAGGGAATCAGAATCCCCAGATGGCACAGCTAGAGTACTAAGGGTTTCTGTCCTAAAAGGATATGGGGTGGATCTAGGAATCTGAGACTTGGCTCCAAGGCTCATCAGAGAGTTTGGCTATATGGTGATGGTTAGTTAGAACTCTGACAACTCTGTTCTAAAGCATGGGCCAGATGTGACTAACTTTAAATCCTTTTAGAGCTATCCTGGCTAATACCCTCTAACTGGCCATAGGAGAGGGGTAGAACAGCTTACAGCGACCAAAGTGTATATTACTCAGAACAGTTGGCACAAAGCTAAAGTGGGGGCAAAGGTTAACAGTGACCAATCTGAAACCATTAGAGGTCACAGGTCAAAGCTGATACACACACACTACAGGCTAGGAAGGTTGCCCACTTATTAGAGGAGCAACATGTGACCAAGGCATTACCAAAGAATAGAAACCAGATCATTCTTGAATTAGGCATGACATTTGGTCAGTGCATAAGCCAAAAGACCAGTTGGGTTAATAGAATGCTGAAGGATTCCTCCTTTTGCATCAAGGTCTTCAGGCATTATACCACCTGACTACAAAGGGTCACATTTTGGCAGGGCAAGTCACATGATGGAGTCTGAAAGAAACCACCAGAAGAGATATTTTTTAAAAAATTAGGAAGTTTAATTCTTTTGGCTCAAAAAATACCACTTGCATAATTACAAAAAGGCCTCACTTGGCAGCCATTTGTGAGAAGAAAGACCTAGGGATTTTTGTTGGTCACAAGCTCAAAATGAGTGAATTGTGATTCAGCATTGCTAAAAAGCCAATGAAATCTTAAGTGGCATTAACAAAGTATAATGTCCAGATAAAGAAGGTGATGGTCCCATGCACTCAGCAGTAGTCAGGCCTCTTCTGGAGGATTATGTTTAAGCACGCTGTTTTAAGAGAGACGCATATAAACCAGCATGGATCCAGGGAAAGACAAGTGGACTAAAGAAAATCTGGAATTATGTCATCTGGTATGTCTTCAAAAGAACTGTGCTTGGCTCAAAGAAAAAGGACTGGGGCAGGAATGTAAGCGTCTTCCAACACTTAAAGGATCATCTGGTGAATGGAGTATCTTATGATTTGTTAATCTAAAAGGCAAACTAAGAACTAGATTTTAGCTCAATAAAATCAGAAATTTTATGAATCAGATCTATATGACAGTTCAATTAAACACTTACCAAATCATGAACTATCCATTACGAACGTGTTCAAGTAGCATTTGAATGGCCCTGCAAGTGATCCTAATTTGTATGTATGTGTGTGTTTGCATGTGTGTTGGGGTGGGGGAGTTGCACAGAAGAGATGAAAGAGTTGGATTAGATGGCTGCCAAAGGTTCTTCCTAGCTCTAAGCATTCACATATATTCTCTATCACCAGCATTTGGAGCTGAACACCATCCCTTCCTCTTTCTTTTAAAGCTTGCTCCCACTATCTCGCTTACCTTCTCTAGCAGCTTACATTTCTCCCTCTAAAGGTTCTTTCCCATTTTTATTGTTAAAGAATGGAACCATCTTCATTTGATCATTTCATTGTTGCTTACAGTAGACTGCTACTACTGTTTTTACCTGTTCAGCACCCTTGTTTTTGAAAACAGCATGTTGATTTCTTTGGGGAACTACCTTTCCTTCTCTCTTGGTTCATATGATGAGAGTAGTGTTAACTCGCCTTTTGGGGTAGGCATATGACCCTTGCCTGGCCTACTAGTGCTTGGCACAGTGATTAGTTTAGGGATGAGCATGTGATCCAAGTTGTCCAATAAGAGTTAATTCACAGATTTTTACTGAAACTATTAGGAACTGCTGGATAACTTATTGGTAGCTATAAGGCTGCTGTTGCCAGAGGCCTATATGTGGAAAGAGTGTACAAGAGAATGAAGCCAACACAGAAAAGTGGAAAGGGTAGGGAAGGAGTGGAGTGGAGAGAGAGGAAGAATATCCTGATGATAATGTCGAGTCTCTGGACTTCCCAGTTACAGAAATTAATACATTCCCTCTTTGATTTAGATCTCAGTCTCTTGAAGCCAAGGTTGTTGTTGTTGTTGCCTTTGAGTTGATTCCAACTCACGACAACCCCATGTGTGCAGAGTAGAACTGCTCTGTAGGGTTTTCAAGGCTGCGACCCTTCAGCTGCAGATCGCCAGGCCTGCCTTCTGAGGCACCTCTGGGTGGGTTCAAAGGGCTAACCTTTCAGCTAGTAGTCGAGTACTTAACCACGTACGCAATACATTTCTCTTTCTGTCTCTCTAACTTCTCTCATTCATTTCACTGCCTGACTCCTTTACCTGACTTCTAAGGCTTGCCACAACTTGGTCCTTGCCCAGCTCTCCAGCTTCATCTCTATCCATAACTCTCTTGAGACTATTCCTGTAGACACACATCATTAGTACAAACTGGGCAGACTAGGTCACTGCTGTGAGCTAGTCGCTCTAAGTCTGACTTCCTTGCAACATTTTTGCAAAGAATCATCTTTTCTCTGCCAAATGCTTTTATCTCTGAGTATTCCTTTCGCATTAATCTGTCCATTTCTATCTGTGGCTCCTCCAATTTTCTGTTATTTAGGTTAGAATCCTGGTAGTCATTGATTTAAGACATAATTATTAAACACCTCCCATATGGACTAGGTGCTGGATATTCAGTGGGGAAGACAACATCCATAGCTCTTACCATCTTGGGCTTATAGCCCAGGGTAGAACACCGACTGATGCAGCTTTATCCAAAATCACAGAAGAGAATCCAAGTAGCTGCCCTTTCAAACCTTGTTTTTATATAATGTAGAAAAGCCATCCTGCTACTCTTACAGTAACATTTTCCCTTTGTGACTCCTTCAAGATGTTGTTGTTAGGTATCATTGACTCAATTCTGACTTATAGAAACCCCATGTGACGGAGAAGAACTGCCATATAGGGTTTCCTAGGCTGTAATCTTTATGGAAGGAGATCATCAGGTCTTTCTCCTGCAGAGCCACTGGGTAAGTTCAAAGTGCCAACCTCTCAGTTAGCAGATGCGCTTAACCATTGTGCCACCAGGGCTCCATCCTTTCAAGATAAGACATCTTATTTAGGATAGATAAAAACAGATATATGGTGCAAAATTCAAAATGAATCAAAGGGTAGAGTGAAAAGTCCCTTGGCAACTACTATTATCAGTTTCTTATGTATTGATTCAAAGCAATTCTGTGCACATAAAAGCAAATGTGTATGTGTGTGTATGTGTATACATATAGCCTCTTGCCTACTCCCTTTATACAGTGGTAGCCTTTGCACTTGCTTTACACACAACAGTATATCTTGGATATAACAATAGGTACTATATCAGTACCTACAAAGCCAACCTGTTCTTTTTAATGGCTGCATAATAGTCAATTGTAAAGATATACCATAAATTACTTAAATAATCTATTGGTATATATTAGGTCATTTCCAATATTGTGCTCCTACCAACAAGTTTGCAATGAATATCTGGGTTACGTATTATTTCACACATATTTTGAATTATCCGTAGTATAAATTCCTAGAAGTGGAATTACTGGGCCAAAGGATATACCTGTTTTCCATATTGATAGCTGTTGTCCAATTATCCTCCAAAGTGATCATATAAATTAAGTCTTATCAACAACGTACGGGTGCCTGTTTTCCAATGTCCTGTTTAACAAAACACATTATTAAACTTCTTTGGTCTTTGCCAATTTTTTAGGTAAAAAATGCAATCTCATTTTACTTCTACCTTGTTTTTTTTATTGTGAGGTTGAACATCCTTTCATATGTTTAAAATCTACTTGTATTTCCTTTTCTAGAACTGTTTTTCATGTTCTTTGCTCATTTTTATATTAGGTTGTTGGCCTTCTATCGATTGGTTTAAGCTCTTTATATATTATGAAAATTAGCCTCTTTTCTAGATTGCTATTTAACCTTTTATTTTTGTTTATGGCTTCTCTTTTTGCTTTGTTTTGTTTATGTTTTCCAAGAACATGGCGGCTTTGAACTTGATCTCTTTTTATCCTCAATGAATTGCTAAGTCTTAAAAATGTGTTCCTTCTTACTATTTCTATGATGGGAAAAGAAAATGAAAAGTAAGCCATAAATAAGGAAATACAAGTGGATAGTAAGCACATAAAAAGTTTAACATTACAAATAATCAAAGAAATACAAATTAGATTTCAATTTTTACTCTATCAAATTGGCAAAAATAAGTAGAAACCAGCATTGCTGTACTCTGTTGGCAAGGCTGCAAATTGGTTCATTACTCTGGGAAAGCAATTTCTCAAGAAACAGCAAGAATTTAAAATTTTTTGTTTGTATTCAGTAATGGCAGTTCTAGCAATCTATCTTATGGATATAATTATCAAGTTAGACGAAGATTAGTACAGAGATGTTTTTCTGCACAGCTCTGTGTTAGCAGGGAGAACATTGGAAACAATTTGAAAGCTGTTGTCCCACAAGTAAATCACAGTGCATCCATACCAAAGAATGTTCTGTAGCTACAAAAACAATGTTTAAAGCTATCAATGACATGAGAAAATGCTCATACTATTATATTAAATAAAAGACAGGATACAAAATTGATTATATACAGTGAGACCACAACTATATAAAAATATATTAAAAATGAAAGATGTGTCAAAATCTTTACAATGGTTATATGTGTTTAGAGAGGTTATGTATGATATTTTTCTGCTTTCTACTTTTCTATGCTTTCTCAAATTTCATAATGTGCATGTATGATATAGTCTGAAAAAATTAAATATAAAAATAAAATACAAAAGGGATGTAATCCTGTTTCTAGAATTCACCCTTTTTCTTTCTCTGTTTCTGTTGGGATTATTGTAACAATTTATTATTCAGTCTTTCTGCCTCTGGTCTCCTCCAATATTCTGCTAGATTGTTGGAAAACATCTACCTTTATACAAGACCCTAGCAACCATGACCCCACAAACTACCAGTTGCCGTTGAGCTGATTCTGACTTATGGTGACTCCATGTGTGTCAGAGTAGAACTGTGCTCCATAGAGTTTTCAATGACTGGTTTTTTGGAAGTAGATCATCAGGCCTTTCTTCCAAGGCACCTCTGGGTAGACTGAAACCTCCAACCTTTTGGTTAGCTGCTGAGCATGTTAATGATTTGTACTACCCAGAGATTCCCCAAGACCCCACAATGGTTTACTAGTCCCTATTGCATGATGTTTAAATTACTGAGTCTAGTATACCATTCCTCTATAATTTGGCCCTATGCTACTCAAGTTATCCAAGTTTATTTCCTACTACACCCCAACAAACATCCTCCGTCCCAGAGTCGTCTTATCGCAGTTTGTACCGCACATGCCCTTTGCTACTCCCTTTGACTTTGTTCATTTTGTTCCCTGTGCGTGTAACACCCTTCCTCATGCCCCCTTGTGTCCAAATCTCACTATTCCTTCAGGAAGTTCCTTCTTGTCTCAGCCTTGGCTGAACTCCTAGAGCATGTCCTTTTAATCACGGCCACAATGTAAGTAATGCTCCATGGTTCTGCCACTGTTTCTTATGTGCTGCTTTTGACTCCCTAACTGTTTTGCAAGCTCTGTGAAGGCAAGCAACACTAATCAGTTTCTGCCCAGTGGCTGAGCAAGGTCTTCTAAACTCCTGACAAGACAGCTGTGATAAGTATGTTCTTGGACAATGTTGTCTTCTCCCCTTCCCTCTGCTCTTGCCTGGTAGCCTCTCATCTGAAGGCCCTGCTCAGTGGCAGAAGCAAAGTAGATAAAGCCCTAGAACTGCAGGGTTCTCAACCCTAGTTGCACATTGTAAGCACCTATGGGAGCTTTGAAAAATACTGCTGCTTGCCCTCTCTCTTCCCTGTACCACCCCCGAGGGTTGGAATTTACTTGGCCTAAGGTAGGGCTGGAGTTAGTATGTTTTCTAAAGTTCCCTAGATGATTCTAATGTTTTCACTAACCTAGGCCTACTCCTTAAAGCCTCGGTTCTTTTGGTGTCCACCCATTCCAGTACTTTCCTGTCTTGTGTCCAAGCAGGAAGTCATCCTTGAACTGGCCAGAGACTCCAAAGAGACTGTCTTTAGATAAGTCTTTTGGCATCAACTGTAGCCTTTGTTGTTGTTCAAAGGTGTTTATTTTCAAATTGACAACTGTCTGCTTTGGAGCCTGCTCTGAAGATTGCCTTGTTACGTGTTGCCGTTCAGTCTAGGCACCAAGAGTAGTTAATGGATAAGACAGACCAGCACTAGGGTTGAAATAAGTGTAGGTCACCAGAAAAAACCCTATTGTTGCACATTAAAGCAATCCAATTGGAGCAGTTTGTTTCATATGGAAATATAATACATAATTTATGTCATAATTATAAAAATTATACTAACGTGCTATTAGTACATATTGTTGTTGTTAGGTGCCATTGAGTTGGTTCCGACTCATAGCGACCCTATGTGACAGAGTAGAACTGCCTCATAGGGTTTTCTAAGCTGAAATCTTTATGGGAGCAGATTGCGAGGTCAGTTCTCCTACAGAGCTGCCGGTGGGTTTGAACTGCCAACCCTTCGGTCTGCAGCCAAATGCTACCTTATTAGTACATAGTTCCTTTATTTATGTAATAATAACAGCAGCAGCAATAATAATAATGATTAACAATTTTTAGCACTTACTATGTGCCAGGCATCTGTTCTCAATGTTTTATTTGGATTGTCTCATTTGACCTGACAACCCTGTGAGATAGGCACTATTAGTATCCTCATTTTATAGATGAGGAAACTGAGGCACTGAATTACTAAAGAATTTGCCAGCTGGTAAGTGGCAAAGCCAGGATTATAAAACTTTTAGAGCTTTTGTTCTTAACAACTTTCTAGGACTAATTCCTATTTCAAATGACAATGAGATCTTCATTTTAATACCCAAGGTTTCCCAAATAACTGAGTAAACATTAAATACCTCCCATTATTTTTACTTTTATAATTTTCAGAGGCAATTATTCCAAATTATACTATAGCGAAACCTGTGAGCACTGGAATTTGATGGGACTGCCTTGTTTTTCCGGGTCTTGCAAATTTTCTGCCTTTGACAGGGTACAGTCTTACTGCTTTTCTATTGCTCCCTAGTAGTGAAAAATATTTGAGTTTTCTTTCTCTGATAGATTTCTGCCTTACAAAGATTCTGGCTTCCACACGTTTTATTGTATATACATTGCTGCTCCTTTGAATAAAGGACACTAAACACAATTTAACCTTTTCTTAAAGACTCAATGTTAGCATCATAGACATTAATTATATTTGATCAGATGGAGCCTGATTCTCTCAGGCTTTTTAAGGTTTATAGAATTAGGTGGTTCTTATTACTGTACTGGACAATTACGATGACTGCCTTTCTCTCAGCCAGCCCCTTCTGGAAGGTAACTGCCCTGCCCATAGTCCCTGCCCTGGAGTCAGCCTAGGCACCTGTGCTTGGTTCCACGTGGGCCCTGCAGCTCCTCAGCTACAGCCGATTGAACAGGTGTGCACACTTGACCTAAAGCAGCCATACTCTGGGCTGGCCAGGAGTCTACAATCTGCACAAGTGGGAAAAGTTTAGCTAGAAATGGGCAAAATGGTCCAGGTTCTCTCCTTTGAGGAATTTGAATTGGGAGTTACTGGCAAGCCGTGGGAACTAAAAGGATAAACCGAGACAGGTCACAGGGTAGAATAAGCAAAAGCTATGAGGAAACAGATATTATGATAAAAAGAGCTGTGAGGTAGAAAAGGGATAAAGAGCAGGGGTCTCAGACTCAAATACCTTCAGCAGTCAGGCGGACAATGTGAATGAGGGAAGACAGCCGTGCTAAGGTAATGGAGCATGGTAAAGACGCAGGGGCTGGCAAGTCCGTGCCCTGCCCAAAGGCTTTGGAATTCTAAACAACGTGAAGGCACTGTGCCTGCGAAACCAAATAGGTCTGCAGGTCATAGGCTGCCAGTCTGCGAATTCCAAAGAGAAGATGAGGAAGTCAGAGGCAAGCAGAAAAACCAAAAGACACACTGACAAGTGCAGACGGAGGGTGAGCTGAATCACAGAAGTAATTGCTCATTGAGGTGCAGATGCATAAACTCCTGATGCTGAAGTCCTGGGGTAACCTTGGATTCATGATGGCAAATGAGGTCTGGCTCCACTACAGCTTCCGCTCTTTCAGAGGCTTGGTGATTTGGCCTTTCGTGGGTTCCCATGAGGCCCTGTGGGGCTGAGATCCTTGTTTTCTTCATTCCTTATAATAATTCCTTCCCCTGATACTAGATGTAACTTGAGCTGTTCCTCGGAACCAAAAGAGCCTAACAAAAACACTCTAAAGGGCTCCGGATTGCTCCTCTTATTTTTTCTTGGGAATTGTTGTGTTCCTATTTATAGTTATTTGGTCTCCTCCTTTCCTGCTAGGCTGTCAACTGTCCTTTTTTATTGCTGTAGTGTGCTTGCTTGTACCAGCCATTCTCTTATTTCATAAGGCTACTTGTCAACCTGGAAACTAGATCTGGAAGCTTGATGGAATTTAAAACAATTCAAAGTAAATAGGTGATGAAAGAAAGGTGAAATTTTATGGTATGTCAGTTGTTTCTCAATAAAGCTGTTATAAAAAAAGTAAATGTGCAATGAAAGTCTGTTAGTGTCATGGGAGCTTTCTCATATAGTATTTTGGAAATACGATTTGTTCCGATCTTTTTTTGTTTACTGTTTTTTTTTTTTTTTTTTTGGTTGGCTCTAGCTCAATCAGTGAATGTCTTACCAAGGGGTTTCCTTGATTCTGAGGAACAAAAACACACTGGATGTTCTCCTGGTCTCACTTGTCTTTTTTTCACATCTGCTGCATTCTTCTCTCTGCAGACTAGTTATTCTGCAGCTCTGCAATGTTTTTGATTTCTTTTCCTTCCAAACACTGGCTGGCACCTGGTCTTGGGCTGGCACCTGGCTGTGGGCTGCCATGCTGCCGGTTCTGGCAGTGACTCTTCATGACCTTGCATCCTCAATGCCAACAACACTCAGTTCAGCCTGCATGTTTCTGAGAATATGACTGACCCAGTTTGAGCCAGTGTCTGCCCCTGGTCAAACTAGCTGGCCAGAGAGCAGGGCAGGTGTCCTGCTGCTTAAAAAATACCCAGTCAGCTGGTAGGCTTGCTGAGGAGATTTGGTCAGGGAGGAAATAATTGTCATAACTTAAAATCCTGCTACTGATAAACAAATTGTTTATTGGTGGTATTATCTATGACCAACTGGAGCTGGATTGTCTAGTCTGGTCAATAGCCATTACCTTGGCTTTCATTCATGTAAAAATACAAAAAATATTGAAGGCTATTATTCCCTTCAATCCATTCCCAACATTTCCCAGGACCCTATTACTCAATTATCTTTGGTTCCTGTGCAGCCAAAACATATTGCAGAATTAATTTTTATAACATAGGTACAAGTTGTTCTTGATGTTTCAGTGACAAACCACTTCACCCTCCACATTGCATCTATATAGGAATGCTTTCCTGAAAAAAGTAGTAAAAAATGTAGGGGTGATTTGACAATTTGTTTAAAATTACTACTTTCTATCATGTTTCCTTCCCTTTATAGAATTATGAAATAATTACAAGTCAACCATAGGTGGAAGGGTTTATTATTAGTTTTTCAAATGATACCAAGTGTTGGAGGAAACATTTCTCCCAGGCCAAGACAAGAAAAATCCTCTTTTGAAAACAGTATAATACAAATTAAATGTTTCTCCATTAAATCTTTTTCTTTAAAAAAAAATTTATTGTTGTAAAAATACATGTACACAACATTTGCCAATTCAACATTTTTCAGGTGTACAATTCAGTGATATCAATTACATTAATCATGTTGTACCACCATCACCCGTAATTATTGCCTAATTTCCCAACACGATAAACAAAACCTCACTACTTCCTAAACAATGACTGCCCCTATTTCTCCATTTTTAGACTACCATTTGTATTTTACTATTAAATATACCATAGACTGCCAGAAGAACGAACAAGTCTGTCTTGGAAGAAGTACAACCAGAATGCTCTTTGGAAGTGAGGATGGCGAGACTTCATATCATGTGCTTTGGAAGTGTGATCAGCAGGGACCAGTCCCTGGAGAAGGACACCATGCCTGGTAGAGTGTCAGTGAAAAAGAGGAAGATCCTCAACGAGATGGATTGACACAAGGGCTGCAACAATGGGCTTAAGCATAACAACAATTGTGAGGATGGCACAGGACAGGGCAGTGTTTCGTTCTGTTGTACAGAGGGTTGCTGTGAATCAGACCAGATTAGACGGCACCTGACAACAACAAGCAGTTTCCAAAACGTTTTCTCACACATTCGTTAGTCTAATACTCAAAATAATAATCTGAGGTTGGTAGTATCATTCTGTAGCTAGGAAACATGCTCAAAGAGTTTGTGTGACTGATCCAAGATCAGTGCTATGTGCAACAGATCAAAACTAAAGTCATCTTACTCAAAATCTTATGGGTTTTACATGGTACTTTTCACTCTTTTAATTTTAGTTCTAAGATTATGTGCGTGTGCATCAGTGCCACATCTAAGTGTGTCATAATCTGTAAATTCTCATTATAAACTCATCAGTATAATCTCATTTTGTTTTCTGACTCTAAGGCCCATTACTTTATGACATAACAAAACTACTGCCTAACCATTTATGATAAATCAAGAGTCTTGACCCTGTCCCTCAAGGTTGAAATCACATACACTATTTTAGTTCAGTATGTCCCTTTATAACCCTTTCTAATTTTGTCATGAATGTAACTTTAATTATTGAGATTAAAATAACTTTTAATTTAAATCTCTAATGAAAGCATTTCAGAAAGAATTACTCTCAATGCTATCTAAAAACAAATAAATAAAAAAACCCCAAACCTGTTGCTTCCAGTTGATTCCAACTCATAGCGTCTCTATTGGACAGAGTAGAACTGCCCCATAGGGTTTCCAAGGAGCAGCTAATAGATTCAAACTACCAACCTTTTGGTTAGCAGCTGAGCTCTTAACCACTGCTACCAGAGCTCCAATGCTATCTACAAAAAGAAAATTAGTCCTCTTAGTGAGATTGTGATTGTGTGGTTGTGGTGGTTAGGTAGGATGTTAGCCTACTTAGAAGAAATGGTTTTTAAGGAGATAAATGCATTTGCTATTCAAATGTAAATAGATCCTTCTAACTACCCAAAGTGTTATCCTATCACTAAAGCAGGCAACTAGGGCTTCTACTTAGAAACTCCTCTGTAGTAGTTCAAGTTACTAAATGTAATCGAAAGTAATATGATTTCAGGAACAAGACAAGGATGCCCTTTATCACCACTCCTGTTTAACATTGTGCTGGAAGTCCTAGCTAGACCAATAAGACAAGAAAAAGAAATAAAGGGCATCCAAATTGGTAATGAAGAAGTTAAACTGTCCCTGTTTGCAGATGATATGATACTATACATAGAAAACCCTAAAGACTCCTCGAGAAATCTACTGGAACTAATAGAAAGATTCAGCAGAGTAGCAGGATACGAGATAAACATACAAAAATCAGTTGGATTCCTATACACCAATAAAGAGAACAATGAAAAGGAAATCAGGAAAACAATACCATTTATAACAGCCCCTAAAAAAATAAACTACTTAGGAATAAATCTAACCAGGGATGTAACAGACCTATACAAAGGAAACTAGAAAACGCTACTGCAAGAAACCCGAAGGGATCTACCTAAATGGAAAAACATACCATACTCATGGATAGGTAGACTCAACATTGTGAAAATGGCAATTCTACCCAAAGCAATTTACAAATACGATGCAATCCCAATCCAAATACCAGCAACGTTCTTTAAAGAGATGGAAAAACTAATCATTAACTTTATATGGAAAGGGAAGAAGCCCTGGATAAGTAAAGCACTATTGAAGAAGAATAATAAAGTAGGAGGACGTGCACTACCTGACCTTAGAACCTACTATACAGCTACTGTAGTCAAAACAGCCTGGTACTCGTACAATGACAGATACATTGACCAATGGGACAGAATTTAGAATCCAGATGTAAATCCATCCACCTACGGTCACCTGATCTTCAACAAGGGCCCAAAGTCCATCAAATGGGGAAAAGACGGTCTTTTTAACAAATGGTGCTGACAAAACTGGATGTCCATCTGCAAAAAAATGGAACAGGACCCATACCTCACACTATATACAGAAACTAATTCAAAATGGATCAACGACCTAAATATAAAGCCCAAAACTGTAAAGTTCATAGAAGAAAAAATAGGATCAATGCTAGAGGCCATAATACATGGCGTTAACAGGATACAAACCATAACCAACAAGATAAGCTAGATAACTAGGGTCTTCTAAAAATTAAACACTTATGCTCATCAGAAGAATTTACCAAAAGAGTAAAAAGAGAACCTACAGACTGGGAAAAAATTTTTGGAAATTGCAAGTCAGACAAAGGTCTAATCTCTAAAATCTACAAGAAAATCTAACACCTCTACAACAATGAGACAAACAATCCAATTTAAAAATGGGCAAAGGAAATAAACAGACACATCACCAAAGAAGACATTCAAGCGGCCAATAGACACTTGAGGAAATGCTCCCGATCACTAGCCATTAGAGAAATGCAAATCAAAACCACAATGACACATCATCTCACCCTGACATTACTGGCATGAATCAAAAGAACCTGGAAGTAACAAATGTTGGAGAGGCTGTAGGGAGATTGGAACTCTTATGTACTGCTGATGGGAGCGCAAAATGATACAACCATTTTGGAAAATGATATGGCACTTCCTTAGAAAGTTAGAAATAGAAATACCATACTATCCAGCAATCCCACTCCTAGGAATATATCCTAGAGAAAGAAGAGCCATTACACAAATAGACATAGGCACACCCATGTTCATTGCAGCTTTGTTCACAACAGCAAAAAGATGGAAACAACCTAGATGCCCATCAGCAGACGAATGGATAAACACACTATGGTACATACACACAATGGAGTATTATGCATTGATAAAGAACAATGATGAATCTTCGAAGCATCTCATAACATGGATGAAACTTGAGGACATTATGCTGAGTGAAATAAGTTGATCACAAAAGGACAAATATTGTATGAGACCTCTACTTAAAAACTCATGAAAAGGTTTACACACAAAAAGAAACAATCTTTTATGGTTACGAGGGATGGGAGGGGTGGGGAAGGGAACACTAAATAGACAATAGATGAGTGGTAACTTTGGTGAAGAGCAAGACAGTACACAATACTGGGGAAACCAACACAACTTGTACGAGGAAAGGTCATGGAAACTCCAAACTCCCTGAGGGACTGAATTGCTGGGTGGAGGGCTGTGGGGACCATGGTCTCCGGGAACATCTAGCTCAATTGGTGTAACATAGTTTATAAAGAAAATGTTCTACATTCTACCGTGGTGAGTAGTGTCTGGGGTCTTAAAAGCCTTTGAGCAGCCATCTAAGATACTCCGCTGGTCTCACCCCTTCGGGAGCAAGGGAGAATGAAGAAAACAAGACACAAGGAAAAAGATTAGTCCAAAGGACTAACGGACCACAACTACCACGGCCTCCACCAGACTGAGTCCAGAACAACTAGATGGTGTCTGGCTATCACCACTGACTTCTCTGACAGGGATCACAACAGAGGGTCCTGGATAGAGCTGGAGAAAAATGTAGAACAAAATTCTAACTCACAAAAAAAGACCAGATTTACTGGCCTGACAGAAACTGGAGAAACCCCAAGAGTATGGCCCCCGGACACCCTTTTAACTCAGTAATGATGTCACTCCCGAGATTCACGCTTCAGCCAAAGATTAGACAGCCCCACAAAACAAAATGAGACTAAGGGGGCACAACAGCCCAGGGACAAGGACTAGAAAACAGGAGGGGACAGGAAAGCTGGTAATGGGGAACCCAAGGTCGAGAAGGGAAAGTGTTGACGTGTCATGGGGTTGTTAACCAGTGTCATAAAACAATATGTGTACTAAACTGTTTAATGAGAAACTATTTGTTCTGTAAACCTTCATCTAAAGTACAATAAAAATAAAAAATTTAAAAAAATAGAAAGTAATATGATTTGACTTTTTAAGTGGTCTCTAGTTCAGATTTTTCATGAATTTAGATTTATTTTTCTCTCTAATAAATGCAAAGCGTTCAAGATTTTGCTGTGTTTATTATTTATAAAGGGCAGACATTAGATTGGAATTTAGGCCTTTTAAACTTTGTTAATATTCCATTTGATAACACCTGTGCTAAGCGGAAGCGTTCTATTAGTTCTTATGGCCTAGAGAGTATGAGCAACAAGTAACCCACATCTAGTAAAATACCAAGAAACAGAGAGGACACCCACCTACACGTGAGTTATCTTTGTTTCTAATTCTTACTTCTTTATGTTGACTGCATTCCGAATACTTTCAGGCATTTAGGATCACTTTGGGAAGAAAAGCTATCTAGACATTTAGCCAACATTTTAGGGTAAAGGAAAGACAAGTGCAACTGATGAGAAGGGCTAGGGAGGGGAGAGCTGCGGTTTGGCACAGAGAGGAAAAGTCAGAGATAAATGTAAGAGGAGTGGCAGCATTAGATTTCTGTTAAGAGTAAGAGGATTAAGGTGGGTATTAGGAAGAAATGAAAAAAGTTATTTAAATAAGACCCCAGGATTAGAGAACTTTGAACGTAAAGATATGTGGAAAGCCCCCTTTTCATATACAAATTTGTGAAAATGTAAATTAAAATCAATATATGAAAATTCAGTAATAGATTTCTTTGTTATAAGGAAGGATTTATTCTGGAGTGTTTGTGTGTGTGTGTGTGTGTGTGTGTGTATGAATGTACAGGAGTCCCTGGGTGGTCTGGGTAGTGTAAACAGTTAATGCTCTTGGCTGCTAACTGAAAGGTTGGAGGTTTGAGTCCACCCAGAGGTGTCTTGGAAGAAAGGCCTGGCGATCTGCTTCTGCAAAATCAATCAGCCACTGAAAATTCTATGGAGCACGGTTCTGCTCTGACACACATGGGATCACTATGAGCCAGAGTCAATCTGATGGCGACTGGTTTGGTTTCTGGTGTATATATGATTACACCTTATTTTTTAGACCCAATGTTTGACAATATGGTTCTAACATTTTATTCATATTCTCAATTTTATGTTTTTCCATCACAACTGAAAAAAAAACCAACGAGTTTAATTCTAATAAGCATCTGAGAAGGCTGAAGATTCACTCATTTCTGATTTACAAGTATATTAAGTGAATGAGATAAACGATTCTTATTACTGGTCTAGTACTTTTATATTTTACACTCTTTTAGTAAGGACAAAATGCAATAAAGTATTCAAATAATTGCCCAAATACTAGGAGGCAGAGAAAGATGGTAATATATCTGAAACTGACTTGTTACCTACCAGCCTGTCCCCTTGCCCTAAATAGTCATTTGTTAGCTAAAACACAGTTAAGGGGCATCATTTAATATAATACATAGCAATGCGCACTAATGTACATGGAAGGCTTAATGCAGACATTATTTTTGTTCAGGAATATTTGTAATGGATTTGGACGCATATTAATAAGAAAAAAAAGTCAAAAGGAAGATATTTAAAAAGTAAAGGGAAAAGACAGTAGAAATCTAGCTATGCGGAAAAGGCAAACATTAACAAAGCTTCAAAGGAGGATTTTGCGCATCTTCATTATAGTGTTCAGGCTAAGTTCCTTGGACTCAGGAAGTGACCCTTACCATACCCCTGAGTGACCCCAGGCAAGTTATTTCACTTCAGTGGCCTTCATTTTCCACACTTGCCAAACAGGGAAATTATTTCTAACTGAGTTGATGTAAAGATGCATAGGAAAAACACATAAAATACTAGCACAGTGACTTACGCACAGTACCAAAAAACCATGTTGCTGTCCAGTCGATTCCGACTCATAGTGATCCTGTAGAACAGAGTAGAACCGCCCCACAGAGTTTCCAAGGAGCAGCTGGTGGATTCGAACTGTTACCCTTTTGGCCAGCAGCCAGCCTCTTAACCACTGCACCACCAGGGCCCCTGACACATGGTAGGTACTTCGTAAATGGTAGTGATTTTTTATTGTATGGATTTTCTGAGGATTAATGACTTCTGATTATCCTAGCCTGCTATCATTGTTAGCATGGTTTGCAGATAGACTGTTCTAACTGGCATTAGGGGGGAAAAGTAAAACCAACAGCATCAGCCTGACTCCATGGGTCAGGTCTCCAAAGGCTGGTTTTGGGATAGTATTTTGAAAGACATTTGATATTTGATAATATTTTCAGGACACTCTCCCTTTATCATTTTCTGAAATGGTTCTTGCATTCATCTTCTTCCCCTTCCTACTGCCATTGCCCTTGTTTATACTCATCATCTTTGGTCATAACCGTGGCAAAATCCTAACTAATCTCTGTCTCTGATCTCTTTCTTCTATGCATTTCCTTTAGTACAAGCCTTTTAAAACTGAGTTCGTATTAGTTCCTTGCCTCTTAAAGATATGCAGTGGCTCCCCACTGTACAGAATAAAGTCTATTCTTGTAGTTGTTTTGTGGTAAAATATATGTAATACAAAGTTTGCCATTTTAACCATTTTTAATTTTGTACAATTCAATGACATTAATTATATTTACCATGTTGTGCAGCCATCACCACTGATAAAGTATTTGCATCCAGAATATATAATGAACTTTCACAACTCAAGAATAGGAAAACAAGCAACCCAGTTTTTAAAATGAGCAAAGATTTGAATAGACACTTCACCAAAGAAGAGGTAAAAATGGCAAATAAGAACATGAAAAGATGCTCTACATAATTAGCAGACTGCAAATGAAATGGAAAATGTGAATTGAAACCACAATGAGAAATCACTACATACTTATTAGAATGAGTAAAAAATTTTACACTGACAATATTAAGTGCTGACGAAGATGTGCAACAACAGGAACATTCATGCTTTGCTAGAATGCAAAATGGTATGGCCACTTGGGAAAAATCTGGCAGTTTCGAAAGAAGTTAAAGTTACAACTAGCAACCTCACTCCTAAGGATTTATGTAAGAGAAACGAAAACATGTGTTCACACAAAGACCTGTATGCAAATATTTACAGCTTCTTTCTTTTTCTACCTGCCCCAAAGTGGAAGCAACTCAAATATTCATCAACTGGAAAATGTATAGACAAATTGTGATACATCCATACAATGGGTTACTACTCACCAGTAAAAGAAATGAAATTACTAGTACATATAACATGGATGAATCTCGAAAACAGTATACTAAATGAAGGAAGCCAGACACAAAATGCGCCCATTTGATTCCATTCTACTTAAAACTTTCTTTCCTCTTTGGAGGCACCACTCTTTCCTGGCTTTTGACTTTTTGCACACTTCTTCACTATCTACTCTTCTTATTTTTAGTTACCCAGTAATTTTCAGTGTCTCTCAGGGCTCCTCTGATCCTTAGCATTTCTCTCTTCTTATACCATATTCTTCCTAGGAGGCCATGCATGCTTTCTCAAAGATTCAACTACTATGGACCTCTAATTATCATGTTTGTATTATAGGCAGCAGGAGGAGGAGGAAGGGAGAAGAACTCTTCCCTCAACCCTATTTTTAAGGAGACTTCTCAAGGACTCCCACAGAACACTTCTAGAATTTAGTCACAAAGCCACAGCTGGACTGGAATATGTAGTCCCTTATTTCAGGTGGTAATGTATCCAGTTAAAAAAGTGAGATTCTGGTGATGGCACAGTGGATTTGGAAAAAAAATCGCAATTTTGCAACTATCATGGTAAAGAATCATCAAAGAATGCTAAATCTAGGGAGGAAAGTTTAATGAAGAGCAAAACATTTACATGGTCTTAAAGTGTTTCCCCACAGATTGCTTATTTGGTTGCAAGAAGGAAAATAATTAACTATACAGAGAGCACTCAGACCGGGTGATCAAGACTAACTAACCAAAGAGGAGCAGACGGACATCATATGGCCTCCAGATGTCATACCCTGAGAAGGACATGACATCACTTACGTGGTATTCCAGCTGGAAATGCGTAACCTGAATCTAATCATGAGAAAACAGCAGACAAGCCAAAATTAAGGAACAGCCTATAAAATAACTGGCCTGTACTCTTCAAAAAGGTCAGTGTCATACAAGATAAATAAAAGCTGATGAATTGGCCCAGATTAGAGGAGACTAAAGAGAAATAACAACTAAGTGCAATATATGATTCTGGACTGGATCATGTACTGGAAGAAAACAAAATGCTGTAATGGACATTACTGGGACTTTCAACTCAATTGGTAGAGATATTTCAAAGAGAGGATGAATAGGACCTGACAACTAAGTGTTAACTAAACCACTGTTTTAGTTCAGGCTCTCAGCATTTCTCCCCTCAGTCTATTTCAAGAACCTTCCAAGTTATGTCTCAAAGTCGTTCCCTTTCCCCTCTAATCTGTCCTCCATACTGTCACCAGAGTGATTTTTCTGAAGCACAAATCTGATCATGTCATACTCAGAAAACATTTGTGGCTTGCTATTGCCTATGAGAGAAAGCTGACACTCCCTAATCTGACACACCAGATCCTTCTCCATGCGGCTCCAGAGTTCCTTACTGGTCGTTTCCCTCTTGCATTACATTTCAGATGATTCCAGTATTGACTGGTCCCTCCACCCTCAGTAGTCATGGAGAAGGGTGACATAATGAGGACAAGGTTGGAATAAGTCAGCAAGACAGGTAGCTTTTTTAAAGCTTTTACCTAGTTTGAAATATAGGCTGGACCATCATGTGAAATGACTCCATTAAATTTTTTTAAAGGAAATTTTTTTAGGGGAATAAATAAGTGACTACTGTTTGTGCCAACTGAAAGGAAAGGGCAAATGAAGATGGGCTTGTTGGCTTACTTCTATCCTAAAATTTCCTATGTGGTAGATGTAGCCAGCTAGGGATCTCATTACCTTAGTCAGAATTATTCTATCAACAGCCCTTTTTCTCCGTCACAGCTGGTGCTGAGAGCCATATGTCATAAAACTCCCTCTACCCCCAAAGTTTAGAACACTTGCTGAATAAAAAATAAATCACTGTTGTTTAACCAAGTGACCCATGGGGTTTCTAAGAGAATTTTTCCTTTATATTTTATGGTTATGTTGTGAAAACTCATGATTTTCCTTACCCATGAGGCTTTTCTTCCATTTCCCATCTGCTTACTCTCCATAATTTTGCCAAAAATGTTATTCCATCATTCTGTTCAGTAAATAAACAGTGCTTACCTCACTTGCTCTCAGGAACAAGAAAGTCTCACAGGAATTGCATTTAGTGATGAATTTATACAATTCATTTGCCCTGGACTTACGAAATAAGATTACCATCAATCAAATATTTGTCTAGAATTCAAGACAGCAGATGCAGCTATTACATGTTAACGTCTACTGCATAGATCCATAGGTTTGCCCAAACTTACATTTATTTTATTGTGGTGAAAATATATATAAAATGTATTTGCCATTTTGACCATTTTTACATGTGCAATTTAGTGACATTAATTACGTTCACCATGTTGTGCAATCATCACCACTCAGTTTCCAGTTTTTTCATCACCCTAAACAGAAATTCAGTACCCCTTAAACAATACTTCCCCATTTCCCTCCCAAACTGCCCCTAGTAACCACTAATAAACTTTGGTCTCTATGCATTTGCCAATTCTGGATATTTCATATAAGTGGAATAATACAGTATTTGTCCTTTTGTGTCTGATTTATTTTACTCTGCATAATGTTTTCAAGATTCATCCATGTCATGAAATGGATGGAGGACTTCATTTCTCTATGGCTGAATAATATCCCACTGTATGAGTGTATCACATTTTATTTATCCATTCATCTATTTATGGACCCTTGGGTTGTTTCCACATTTTGTCTACCGTGAATAGTAATGCTGCAGTGATCTTTGGTGTACATGTATCTGTTTGAGTCACTGCTTTCAATTCTTTTGGGTATATACCTACCAAACTCACATGTTAATGCATCAGGCTTAACTGTTGTCAACATTCTCTTAAAAGTCAAGGCTAAATTAATATAATGAACAGCAAGAGGACTGTAAGCATAATTTGAGGGTAGAATTGTGAATTGTCAGTGAAGATTATTTGTTCTGCATCAAGTATTCCATCAATTCAAGTGGAATTCTAATTTGTAACCAAACACTGTACTGATTTCCATATAGCAGAGATGGTCTATTCAGCTCCTCACAGCTCTGTATTTCAGAGGGATGCTGTTATTTTATACTTAATTGGTGTACCAGCAGTCACTGGGTTATGAATATATGACTGACATATGACCTGTAGTTATTAACCAACCCCATAAAGCCTATTATATTAAAAATTAGAGGTACCTACAATGGTTCATAATAACAAAGGGGCGCTACTTTGTGATACTCATCAAAACATTATTACTGTATTACGTTAAAGATGTTTTAGTGTATCTGGAAGTGTTTCTTTAATGTTTTTTATGGATAGAAAGGTACACTATATGCTAACATTGCTTCCAGGACCCCCTCAAAGATACCAAAATCTGAGGATGCTCAAGTCCCTTACATAAAATGGCATAGTATTTGCATACAACCTATGCAGATCCTCCCATGTACTTTGAATCATCTCTAGATTGGTTATAATGCCTAATACAAAGTAAATACTTTGTAAATAGTTGTGATACGGTATTGTTTAGGGAATAATGACAAGGAGAAAAAGTCTGTACATGTTCAGTACAGATGCAACCATCATAGGCCTAACTACATTGTACATGTCAGACACTGTGGTGTAGGATGTTCAGACAATGAGTGCTGGAGACTGAGGATGTGTGAAATGGGGGGAGGCTACAGCAGGGTATACCTACACATCACTTTTTTTTCCCAGAATATTTTTGATCCACGGTTGGTTGAATCCACGGATGCAGAACCTGCCAATACAGAGGGCCGACTGTACACTAAGACAAACATTTGACTAACTGATATTAGATACGAACCATATCTAACTGTTCCGACTTATACACAAACTCGACTTAAAGACAGATTTAGAAACAGAACTTGTTAGTAATCTGGGAACAAGTTTATACTTGATATGTCTCTATTTCTACTTTTCTCTGGGAATTACAAAAGTCACTTACCTTATACTCTGGGGCTAAGTGAAGTAATATATTATTTGTGACAACAGTAATTTCTAAGCTACGGATCCATTTAATATAAGTGATTATAATTGGACTCTAAGATTTACAGTTAGATTCCAGGAAAGTGACAAAGAAAATCTGAGTTGCCAACTCGCCTCCCAGAGAGTGCTACTGGTTCATCAATGTCTGTGTTTTGAGAATTTGCCAAAATTCTTATGTGTTAGATACTCCCACGTACAATAAATTAGTGATCGTTGTTGTAATGGGGCATATAATATCTGCTCTATTCACCTCACAGGCTTGTAAGAATCTTATGACATAATTCACAGGAAAAAGTATAAAATGTTATTCTAATGTTAGGTATTACTATTAAAAAATACATTTACTAAATTGCAGAGATGATCAGAGAACCATAAATCTTGGGAAATCGTCTAATATTATTTTATGATAATAAGTAGACATATGTTCTGTTCACAAACCAGGAAGAGTAATTGCAAAGCCCTGGTGGTCTCATTATTCACTGCCAGAGTAAAACCAACCAAGCTTGGAAATCTGCCTGGAGGTGAGCCGTCTAGGGCCTGAACTTTTAACTACCTGAACCACTCCATCCTCCTTTGCTTTATTTAAGATATCTAAAACCAAATCCATTGCCATTGAGTAAATTCCAACTCACAGCAACCCTATAGGGCACGGTAGACCTGCCCCATAGGGTTTCCAAGGAGCAGCTGGTAGATTCAAACTGCCGACCCTTTGGTTAGCGGCCTGAGCTCTTAACCACTGTGCCACCAGGGCTCCTTAAAATATCTAACCCACTGCTGTTGAGTCGATTTGAACTGCCAACCTTTTGGTTAGCAGGTGTAGCTCTTAACCACTACACCACCAGGGTTTCCATTAAAAAATATCTAGGAGAGTATATTTCACTAAGTCCTTATTTTATCCATACCAAGAATTAGAATCAACATTGCAACAGACTCAGCTTTGGGGAGGGAGGGGCGGGAGGGGCTCTCTGTCCAGTATAGCTATATTAGTTGCTTTAGGCTGGCATCCATTCTGATTGATCAGAGCCTGTGTTAAACAACTTTATGAGGTAAGTGCTATTACAATTACCACCCCTATTTTAAAATTATACAATTGGGAGTTTGAATAACACACCCAAGTTCACACAGCTGATAAGTGCTAGAGCCAGTATTTGAACTCAGTCTGTCTGCAGACTCCGCTCTTAACCATGATGTCATTGACCAATAGCTGAGCGCACAGGCCTGTGGAAAAGACTTATATTCAGAATGTGTGGGGGAATCAGAGGGGTGGAAGGTGCTACAAAACGGAAGATGGCAGAACTCCAAAGGCAGCTGTGTCTGTCCTACCCCTGGAGAAGACCTGGATGGACTATCTGTAACTGAATATTATGCATTAAAGGAGCATTAGAGCTGGACAGGACCTTGAGAGTATAGACTGATGTCTTCATTTACTGATGAAGAAAATGGAGTAGGAGCAGGGACGGATTACCCAGTAAGCAACAGGTACACACGGGTTTACTTGTGTTTATTTACTAATCTGTAGTGCACAGTTTCACCTGTAGTGCACTACAGATTAGTTGTAATCTTTGTTATGGTGAAACTCACGTGAAATTGCGCTCTAACAGATTAGCAAGCAAACACAATTAAGCCTGTGCGTACCTTGCTTACTGTAGGCCCATGTGTAACTTGCTTACTGGTTAATCCGCCCCTGAGTAGGAGAGAGTTTGTGTGAGCTGCATAGGGTTGAACCGCTCATTCATTCATTTAGTCAGGTAGGATAAAATAAAATTATGACATAGCAAAAATACTATAAAAGAGATATGAGCAAAATGTGTGAGAGCTCAGACTTTCCCTGGGGGAGTCCTTAAAGGCTTCCTAAAGGAGGTGGAATTTGACTTGATTCTTGAAAGGTGAGTAGGAGTTTGCCAGATGGAGAATGGAATGAAGATCATTCCAGGCAGTCCCTCTGGTTTGTGGCCGAGTGCAAACTAAAATCCCTGTATCCTGAGTCAGTCCAGCACTCATCTCCCTCATATTGTCAAGGAAACAAATCCCGGAGGGCCTTGGGCAAGTGTCCTCGGCAGGGACACTCCAGATCACTGGAGAACGTATGTCAGGAAAAATATGCACAATTGATGGTAGACATGAAAATTTTAAATCATTTTTACTGTTCTAGTATAAAAACCAAAAAATCAAACTCATTGCTGTTGAGTTCATTTCAACTTATGATATCCCCATTCACGATGTGAACAGGTTTTGTTTTGTTTTTTAAGTTGGTTAACAGTGCCTTGAGTACACATGTGTTAATGACGTAAAGGGCACCCGGCCAAAGGGGCAAATTGAGACTGAGCCTTGTCTCCTGGCAAAAGGGATTTTGACCACCTGCAGGAAATGAAGCCTTTTCCTAATTCACACATAGGTGCCAAATGGGCTAGCTACAGTCCTTTTTATTACTCAAACCCAGATTTGGTCTTCTGTAGGAACTTAGAAAAACTTAGAAATTCAATTCCAGTTCAACTTTGGATTTTTTAGAAAAAGAAGGATTGTTACCCAGGGCTAGTTCTTGTTACAGATTGAATTGTGTCCCCCCAAAAGATATGTTGAAGTCCTTACCCTTGTACCTGTGAATGTGACCCTGTTTGGAAATAAAATCTTTGAAGATGTCATCAGTTACGTTAATGTGAGGTCATCCTGGAGTAGGGTGGGTCCTAATTTCTGACTGGCATCCTTATGAAGGAGGAGAAGAGGCACAGAGACAGGCGAGACAGGAAGGACTGACATGTGATGACAGCGGCAGATGTAGCTGTAAGCCCAGGAACACCAGGATTTCTGGGACCACCAGAAGCTAGAAGAGAGGCATGAAATAGTTTCTCTCTCAGAGCCCTCAGACAGAATCAACATGGCCAACACCCTGATCTCAGACTCCCAACTTCCAGAACTGTGATACAATAAATTTCTATTCTTATAAGCTATCCAATTTGGGGTACTTTTTACAGCAGCCCTAGGAAATGAATAGTTATTTTCCCAGTTACACCATTAGATTAGCTTTGACCCCATGGTAGGGCCAGGAGTTGAACCCAGACAGTCTGACTCGAGAGCCTTTGTTCGTAACCACCAAGGCATGTTGACTCCCACGGTGCAAAAAGAGAGCTGCTTCCATAGTCTAAATATACAAGTGTAGTCACATAATAGCATTGGTGACTGGAAGTTACTGTGCTTGCAGTCCTGCCACCCCACCACCCCTGTAAAGAATCCTTCTTCCCTGGCTTGCACACTTGTTTGTTGACAGCATCCAGCCTATTCCTCCTCTTCTGTTCTTTTCTCCCTGCATCACTGGTCATTGGTCTGGGAAGCTGCTTGAAGGGGCCTCACGATTGCCACGGACAATGGTGTCTTTCCTCAGAGAGTTATAATAAATGTTGTTGTTGGGTGCCATCAGGTTGATTCCAACTCATAGCAACTCCATGTAACAGAGTATAACTGCTCCATAGGGTTTTCTAGGCTGTAATCTTTATGAAAGAAGATTGCTAGGCCTTTCTCCCACAGAGCTCCTGGGTAGGTTTGAACCACCAACCTTTTGGTTAGTAGCTGGTCTCTTAACCATTGCACCACCAGGGCTATTAAATAGCTAATATTTACATAGCGCTTACTATGTTCTAGGCACTGTTCTAAGGGCTTTGCATATCTAATTCATTTAATCCTTTAAACAGCTCTGTGATGTAAATAGTATATTATCCCTCCATTTTATGGATGAGAAACTGCTGTACAGAAAGGCGAAGTAACTAGACCAAGGTCAAGTAGCAGGTAAATGATGAAGCTAGTGTGGCTTCAGAGTCCATGGTCTTAAGCATGCTGCCATACTGCTAATGTTCCAAGACATGCTCCCAATGCTTTCAGGAGTTGAGATGAAAGAATGGTGCTGGGTTCCTTGCAGGAGTGATAAGAAAGTCCTGCTCCTGCCTTGGGGCTCCACTTGGTCTTCTGAACTCCAGAGGACCATCTGTGCTCAGGTTCTTTCACAGCCTTTTGTGAGAACAGCTCCTTGGTTTTATTGAATAAATGCTTTCTAAAGAATATTCATGCCTCCACAAGAACAAGTAGCAGTTTACCTGCACTTACAGATCAGTTTCCTACATAGAAAAATTGAACACAAAAGTAATAAAGTCTGTAATAATGCAGCCGTCTAACAAATAGAAATTATTTTCTATTCATTTCTTCATTTTTTTCCTAATCAGTATTGATCAAGCACCTACTCTGGGCTCTGGGGATCCAGCAATGAGTCAAGTATTTCATATCCTTGCTCTCATGAAGCCTGTATTATTAAACAGAGCAGTTTAGTTCCTTGGAGTCATGCCTCAACCAAGAAGAGGGTCTATGCTCTACATATGAATAATTAAATGGTTCCAAGGTCAGCTTCATGGGTCTGCAAATTGTGCAGTTCCACAGGACCCCATGCTTAGACAGGCCTGCATTTGGTTTAGTTTTCTGCTATCACCATTTTGAAATTATGAATAATTTATTAACAAAGGCACCATGTTTCCATTTTTCAATGGGTCTTGAAAATTATGTAGCTAGTTTTGAATAGATATTTAAGTCTCCATGCTTGTAAGACTGAAAACTGCTTGCTGTCTTGAAATGGCTATTTTTCCAACCATATTTCAGAGATCTCTGGGCCAAGTTTCCATCAGGAATCAAACTCAAGTTCCCTAGATGATGGCCATACGGTTGCTTCCTTCTTCCCCATCTCACTCCTGGGACCACCGTGTTTTTGCTGTGCATCAATCAATTGGTTCCTGTAACTCCAACAGCAAAAATTAATTGAAAACACAAACTTGCCACGCTTAGTGACTAATAATAAAATAAGGCTAAGTTCAAGGAAGAACACCTCACACCAAACCATTGGCTTAACCGTTTTTGCATTTTACATTAGAGATCCATTTGCTCTTTATTTCTCTTTTCTCTTGTGAGCAGGTAGATACTGACAGTAGTGGGGAATTTGGAGGCTGTTTGTGCCTTAGATACCACATGGGGCTGACGGGATGCGGCAGAATACCTGTGACCCTACTTTTGGCCAGACTGTGATGTAGGCAACTGGACTCCAGATTTTTCTACGACCTTTGTACCCTCCTCGGTGTCCATAACCTATTTGCTTTCTTCCCTTTCTCAAAACTTGCTCTCTGGAAAGCATTAGATCAACTAATTTTTATCAAAAAGCAGATGACTGATAAGGCTTAATGTGTTGCCTCTTCTTGTGATATTTGAATTTTAGCATGGTACAAAACCCATTTGATTATGCCCAAGGATGATGAGTTGATAGAATTCCAGGCCAAAGTCAGTAGAGGCTAGAGGCTGTGTAGCAGGGAGGGAAAGGAAGGAGGAGAGAGGATAGGGGAGGGGAAGAGAAATCTTTCCACTGCTCCTGCCTCTTATTCTGACGTGGTCTTTTAAGAAGTGGAATAAAATGTAATTGCCTTGTGCTTTTGAAGGTGGCTATACCCGGTAGAAAAGGTAAACTGAAAACTGGGTTGTAAACTTCAAAGCCCAAAGAAATAAGTAAATGTTTCAAATGGTAACTGGGGCATACACATCTTTGTGAGTTAGTATGGAAGGGAAATCATCCCGTCAGTGCCCTAGTTACCACTCTTTGTGACTGTGCTGATTCACCCTGTTCTGATGTGGAGACAAGTCAATCTACGGGCCTTTCTTTTTCCCTGATTGTTCATCTTCCCTTCCTATGAGCCCCTTTCATTTCTGGCTGATAAATTACGTCTCATTGTTATTGTTGGTCTTTCAGCAGATATTCCTGCAATTTTTAATAAAGAAAAACTAGCACAAGGGTGTTGACAACACTGGATCTACATTCTAAGAGTATACATCATAAAGACTCAGGCATCTTAGTTCATTTAGGAGAGTCAACTTGCTGGAGAGAGCCCCTGAGCAAATGAAGTAGATTATGGTGACTTTTTTTTTTTTTTTTTTGGCGGTGATTTTGTTGTGTGAGTTAGGCAAAGTGCAACTGTAATGAGAGACTCCTAAAAGAGGAGGTAAACATTGTGGGGCTGAATTTGCCATTGAGCTTGGGAAAATCCTCTGGGGAAACAGAGGAAGCATCTGGAAGGAGGGAAGGGGGAAGGAGATAATCAAGTCTGGGAATTGATTTTGGGGCCAAACTACCTGCCTTAAGAGAAGTGAGGCAGGAGGTGCGGGACCAAATAATGTGACTGTGAGAAGGAGCCTCACCCTATTCAGCCAGTGTTGTAAGATGTGGCCTAGACTTCCCAAGAAAAATCATATGCCATCCTGATGGATAAGTGTCAGGGATGGGGTGTCAGGGATAAGGGGCATAGGGATTACTTCATCATCTATTGGACACATTATTTACTAAGAAAAGGAGGCTAAAAGTGGTATGATTCACCTTTTAAAGCTGTAAAAGAGATGTGGATGTTAAACTATCTATCACATCAAAAGAGAGGCACAAAATGACCATACCAACACATAATGTACTCTTTGGTGGCATCCTAGGTCTCATTTTAAGGGATGAGCAGGAGGCTGACCTGAGAGGACCTACAGACATGTTTCTTCTCACTAGGGCAGAAGGAAGTGGTTTGATAGCAATGGTGACAACTGGAAGGTGCTCCAGCAATGCAGCAGAGAAAATGATCAAGTTGTGCAAGGTAGAAGAAGAAGAAACATTTCACGGGGGTCAGTATGTTCTCTAGGCAGGGTTACTGGAAGTAGGGTGGGTAGAGTAGGGCATGAATTATCAGGGAAAGTACCTAGACGTTTAGGGGTAGAGCGGACCCTGTGTTTGAGACCTGGAAGTCTAGAGCCTTGCTTTGAGACAGGATCCAATTTGGATTGGACAGAAGTTTACAAAGTTGGAAAAACTGTGCCATTAATGTTTTTTGGTAAACCATATCATCCCCAGTGTGTTGATCTGAGAAACATCTATTCCATAGTCTTTTACTATTGAGATTACTATTATATAATCTTCTTACTATCAAATGAGAATAATAAACTCAAAGTTTCCTCCCACGACAGTCTATAAAAAAGTTTAGCAGAGGACTTCCAGCAACATGGCGCTCTAGGCAGAAGCACCACGTTGTCCCTCCACCGTAAACATCCAAAAAACTAAGCCAAACAGAGAAAACAGCAATCCTGAAACCCTAAACATCAAATGAAGAGAAAAAGAATTCAGCCAAGCACCAAATGGAATAAGAAACTGACAGAGAACAGAGAGCGAGGCAATATACATGGAGAAGTCCCCTACCAGCTAATGCAGCACGGATCCGCCATCTTGGACTCCTATCAGAGACCAGCAGATAGGGGGCATGAGAAAGCAGCTTCACAGAGCTTCCAGCAGGAGACAGAACAACCATTTCTTGTCTCTCTATACCTTCCTTCTCTTCCTGTCCCCCAGATACCTGGAACTGAATACCTCTATGCCTCCTAGCCAGGCTGTACTTCAACACCTGGGAACAACTTCCCCAGACCTTGTAGCCACACCGGTGGGATCTCTGGGAGCTTTGCTATTCTTTTCTCTTTCTAATTTTTATTTATTTATTCTTTTCTTTTCTTCTTCTTCCCCTTTTTGTTTTTCTCCATTTCATAGTCTCTCAACTCTCCACTCCAACGGCAAGCTCCCCTAGCACTCTTTTCGTTTGTTTGTAAGTTTTTGGCTCCTGTTCCTCTCTCCTCTCTCCCATACTCATCTTAGCTCCACACATCACAATCTCCCCCCTCCATCCCACCTACCTGCACCGTGCGCTTAACATCATACCACCAAGAAGCACTGGCATGGCCTACTGGAACCTGCCCTGCACTGATTACCAACTCGCCCTGGTGGCTGTAGTAAGTGCCACAAACAACCCATCCCAGCAACTCCTCTTCAGCTAGGCCTGCCCTGCTGTACCATATCTGAGTGACTGACCCTGCCAATTGGAGAAGAAGGTGAAAAGTATCATGCCCACAGACGAGCAAACAACAAAGAACACACAGCCCGCCTGCTCAGACATAGCCAAATTAAAAAAAAAAAAAAAAAAAGGATGAAACAAACAAATCTACACTCAATAAATGAGAAAAATAACTACTGAATGCCCCGAAGACAGCAGACCATATCAAAACATTTACAAAACCAGGACAGGATGGCTCCAGTAGGCATCCAAAATAAAACACCAGATGACTTTCCAGTAGAAGAAAAGGCACTAGAACTACCTGATAGGGAACAAAAATCTCTAATACTCAGAATTATCCAAGAGTTGAAGCAAAAAGCAGACAAAAATGAGGAAAAAATGGACAAATTCATGGAAAAGGCAGACAAATTCATGGAAAATACAGACAAAAAAATGGAAGAATTCAGGAAAATAATGCAGGAACAAAATGCTAAAATAAATTCACAACTAGAAATTATAAAAAAACAACAATTAGAAATCCGAAGGATAAACAGTAAGATTTCAGAAATGGACAGTGTCATAGAAGGGCTGAGGAGCAGATTTGAAATGATGGAAGACAGGATCAGCGGAATTGAAGACAAACACTTGGATACAACTCTGTTTGAGGAAAAATCAGAACAAAGAACAAAGAAAAATGAAGAGACCTTGAGAATTATGTGGGATACAATCAAAAGCAAAAATCTTCGAGTGATTGGAGTTCCAGAACAGGGGGAGAAAACAGAAGACACAGAGAGGATCATTGAAGAACTGCTGACAGAAAACTTCCCCAATATCATGAAAGATGAAAATCTGACCATCCAAGAAGCTCAACGAACCCCATATAGGATAGACCCCAAAAGAAAATCACCAAAGCATATCATAATCACACTCTCTAAAACCAAAGACAAACAAAGAATCCTGAGAGCAGCTCAAGAAAAACAAAAAGGCACATACAGAGGAGAAACAATAAGACTAAACTCGGATTATTCGGCAGATACCATGCAGGCAAGAAGGCAATGGAATGATATATATAAAACCTTTAAAGAAAAAAATTGCCAGCCAAGAATAATATATCCTGCAAAACTCTCGTTCAAATATGATGGTGAAATTAGGTCATTTCCAGATAAACAGAAATTAAGGGACTATGTAAAAACCAAACCAAACTGACAAGACTTATTAAAGGAGGTCCTTCGATCTGAGAACAAACAATATCAGACCACAGGCTGACTACAGGACACAGGTTTATACTAGCCAGATACCAACCTAGGAAATGAATGCTTAAGGACTATGCAAAACCAAAAGAATTACAGAAGGGAACCAGAGAGGTTAATCTGTAAATGACAACAGCATCAGAACAATAAAACAGGGAATAAATGATGTAGGCATAGAACCTTCTAATGGAGAGGAAGTCAAGCGATACCAAGTAATAATAGACTGGTTCAAATCTAGGAAAATAAGAGTAAATTTCAAAGTAACCACAAAAAAAGTTAACAAACCTACTCATCAAAATAAAGAAGAAAAACATAAAGTCTCAGTAAAAACAAAACCCACAAAAACAAAAGAAATGAAAAAAAAAATCCACAAACAAAAGGAACTCAGCACAGGAGAGTAAGAGGAACAAAACTGGAGGACATTATGCTGAGTGAAATAAGTCAATCACAAAAGGACAAATATTGTACGAGACCTCTACTGTATAACTCATGTAAAAGTCTGCACACAAAAAGAAACAATCTTTGTTGGTTACAAGTGATGGGAAGCGTGGGGGGGGGGAACTAAATAGGTAAGTGGTAACTTCAGTGAAGGGTAAGACAGTACACCTTACTGGGGAAACCAGCACAACTTGTACAAGGAAAGGTCATGGAAGCTCCATAGACACTTCCAAATTCCCTGTGGGACTGAATTGCTGGGCGGAGGGCTGTGGGGACCATGGTCTCGGGGAACATCTAGCTCAATTGGCATAACATAGTTTATAAAGACAATGTTCTACATTCTACCTTGGTGAGTAGCATCTGGGGTCTTAAAAGCCTTTGAGCAGCCATCTAAGATACTCCACTGGTCTCACCCCTTTGGAAGCAAGGGAGAATGAAGAGAACAAGACACAAGGAAAAGATTAGTCCAAAGGACTAATGGACCACAGCTACCACGGCCTCCACCAGACTGAGTCCAGAACAACTAGATGGTGCCTGGCTATCACCACTGACTGCTCTGACAGGGATCACAACAGAGGGTCCTGGATAGAGCTGGAGAAAAATGTAGAACAAAATTCTAACTCACAAAAAAAGACCAGATTTACTGGCCTGACAGAAACTGGAGAAACCCCAAGAGTATGGCCCCAGGACACCCTTTTAGCTCTGTGGTGAAGCCCCTCCCGAAGTTCACCGTTCAGCAGGGGATTGGACAGCCTCATAAAACAAAACAGGACTAAAGAGGCACAGCAGTCCAGGGACAAGGACTAGAAGGCAGGAGGGGACAGGAAAGCTGGTGATAGAGAATCCAAGGTTAAGAAGGGACGGTGTTGACATGTCATGGGGTTGTTAACCATTGTCATTGGGCAATATGTGTACTAACTGTTTAATGAGAAACCATTTGTTCTGCAAACCTTCATCTAAGATACAAAAAAAAAGAATTATCTATGTGATATCAAATAGACAATAGCAACTCAAAAGATTTGATGGAAAGCCTAGGGGACAGTGTGTTGAAGATAATGGTGATGGAATAATTTGGAAAAAAAAGGATAGTGAGAATAGCAGCACGACTGGAAGAATGTAACTGAAGTCACTGAATTGCACATGTAGAAACTTTTGAAATGGTGTAACTTTGGCTATGTATATTTTCACCAAAAAATAGGTTCTCAAGGTCAAGAAGGGAGAGTGTTGACATGTCATGGGGTTGTTAACCAATGTCATAAAACAATATGTGTACTGACTGTTTAATGAGAAACTTTTTTTCTGTAAACCTTCATCTAAAGCACAATAAAAAAAAATTTTTTTTAAAAGTCTAGCAGAAATTTGTTACTTAGAAAAACTCATCATAAAGTTAAAAGCTATTGTGTGATTAAACCACAAATCAAAAGTTTTTCAAAACTTGCAGTCCCCTCTTCTGTCAATAAGGAAAGCAGTACGGACGCAAGATAGATGCAGAACTATTATCATAGCTCTCCATGAAGTAATTAGGATTTGGACAAGGTATTGCAAAAGAAGAGCTGCCAGAACTGGATAATTGACTACATATGGGGGATAAGGAAGAGAGAAAGCAGAAAGAAGAGTCAGCTTGGGGGAGAAATAGTAAGTTTTATTTTAGACATGACACAGTCAAGCTGTTGGTAAGCTGTACATATGGGACTGTCCAGCAGGCCTGAAGCTACGAACGCCAGTCATCTGCTTACAAATTGGTCACTTGAAGTCACAAGGGTAGATGCGTCTATGAGGGGAGAGAGAGAAGCAAAAGGGGAAGATGGGGGTCAGAATGCTGGAGAATGCCACATTTAGGGGCTGGAAGGAGGACGAAATGTAGATAAAAAGTATTGAGAAATTGGGGCTGAGAAGTGAGAGAAAAATTGCTGTCCCAGACGTGGAGAAAGAAAAATGATTGATAGCATCAGGTGACCAGTACTCAGGCAAGGAAAACAAGCCCTTGGCCTTGGCAAATTGAGTCACAGATGACCTTTAAGAGTCAGCATCATTAGATTTCTGAGAATGGAAGTCAGATTGTAGAGGGCTGAGGCCTGAGTGAATCCAGAGAAAGTCAGTGATGGCTTTCTTTAAAATTCTAGTGCCAAAAGGCAAAGTTTAAGGGTCTAAGTCATCAACGTGGAATTTGGTTTAGAAAGGTGCTGTGAGGCTTTCTGAAAGGCTTTCTGAAAGTGAACCAGAGAAGGATGTGTCAATATTTTTTGTAGGCTTTGTAATTTTCAGAGCACTTTCTTATACAGTCCCATTTTTATCTTCACAAGAAGCCTCTGAAACAGAAAGGGCAAGTGTTCCAGCATTTGCATCTTACAGATATTGGAGCCCTGGTGTCACAGTTGTTAAAAGCTATAGCTGTTAACCAAAAGGTCAGCAGTTAAGAGCTACCAACCTTTCTTTGGAAACACTATGGGACAGTTCTACTCCGTCCTATAGGGTTGCTATGAGTCGGAATCTACTCGACAGCAAAGGGTTTAATGGAGATGAGGATATTAAACCTCCAAGAGGATGCGGCTTGCCCAGGATATCACAACTGATTCGTGACAGCACTGGGACTCAAATTCTGTGTCCTCGTTCACTGTATTCTGAGGTCTGATTTCAACTCACAATTAATGAGCAGTCTTTCAGGCAAAGCACTAGGATGCGGGGCCTGAGCATTCCTGTTTTTGGCTAAAGTTGATTGGAATGTGTGGTTACTTCTTGGGGATACATATTCCATGTTTATTTTGGTGAGGAGGATGGGGGAGTGAGGAGAGGATGGGTCAAAAGTCAACCTTGTTAGTGTGGCTCAGAAATGTGAGACAAAATACATTCACTTTCTCTTACCATGTAGTGTACCTAGAATAGCAACAGCAGCCTCTCGGGAGGTCGACAAAAATCGAGACCCCATGCACAACGGAATGAAATGCTGCCAGTCCTGTGTCATCCCCATAATTAGTTGGGGATTGGTATGTTGTAATCCATAGGATTTCTATTAGCTGATTTTCATTTTTGGAAGTAGAATTCCAGGCCTTTCTTCCTAGCCTGTCTTAGTTTGGAAGCTCCACTGAAACCTGTTCAGCGTCATAGAAACAAGCACGCCTCCACTGAGGGACAAGCGGCGGCTGTGCATGAGGTCTATTGGCCGAGAGTTCAACAACTTAGGTCTCCCACATGGAAGGTGAGAATTCTACCACTAAACCACCAATATTCCCTAACAAGAATTTACTGAGTACCAATTTCATGCCCAAGAGTCCAGAGGTACTTGAAGATACAGAGGTCAGATAAATCCTCATCTTGCAACAGGACAGAGAGCAAAACAGAGAGTTACCATATACATATACACAATCATAATTGCACTGTGGCCTAGAGAAAACAAATAGTCATTTAGAGGTGGTTTTGGCAGTGTCTGGCACATAGTTTTTGTTTTAAATGAGTGGATGTTGGTTGAATAATATTATCAAATGAATGAATGAAAGACAGCTAATAAAAATTTTCTGGAATTAAGTGAGTTCAGTGGAGAGTTAAGGAAGAAAAGGCATAGAATGTATATGTGTGTATTGTTGTGGGAGGTGGAGTTAGTAGAAAGAGGATGATTTCTCTCTGGGCAGCTTGGATCAAGACTCAGAGAAGGTGGAGTGTAGAACAGATGCAGAACTTCAGCAGAGCGGCGGCTTGGTGGAAATGAAGCCTGGGGGTGGGGTAAGTGAGACATGGAAGAGAGCAATGAAGAAGATCAATAATTAGCTAGCTGCCACACTTCCTTCTTTTCCACATCCCTGAGAGCATTTCACTGCTACACATCTCGTTCAGGGCTAAAATGGTGACTACTGTTTGCAAGCGGGATTCTGACTCAGGCACACCTCCAAGCCAACTAGCTGGCTCTTCTAATGCAGTTCTTAGTCTACTTCCCTGTCCTAGTATCCCACGAAAACCTTGCCACAGGATGAGAGCAATGAGAATAGGTCCTTTTATGTAGGAAAAAATTTAAACATCACTGTCATTTTTTCTGAGCAGATAATGATACTCTGTGCAGCTAGTAAGACACAAAACATTAGGTTTTGAATGTTATTTAAGCAGAATCCCTTTATTATAAAGCGTCACCTTTATTATAACATCACCTTTATTATAAAGCATGAAATGTTACCACCTTATCCTTGAGTGTCCTGTTTAATAGACATTTATTGCCTTTTATTTTGTGAAGACAAAAAAAAATATTGCTATTGAAATCTTCCATAATCTTCATATATACTGCATTTTCCCCACCAGATTAACATAATAGAAATAGTAACAAAACAAAAAGGTGTATTTTTATATGATATAGGAATTCAAATGTCAATTACACATCGGTGTGGATGGTTAGATATTTATATTTCATCTTGATGTCAAATCACCTAGTTTATACTACTCAAGGAAATGTTTAATAGGATATGTAACATCTGGTCTTCTCTGGTGCATTGTTTTTCTTATTGATAAAATTTTAGAAGGGCATACAACTGGTTAACAATTGTCTTATGAACATTATTATTAAACAAAGTCCATACTGTATTCAAATGTCCTTAGTTTTTGCCTGATGTCCTTTTTCTGTCGCACGATTCTATCTAGGACATCACACTGCATTTAGTCATTACGTCTCATCAGACTCCTCTTGGCTGTAACAGTTTCTCAGACTTTCCTTGTTTTTCATGACCTTGACAGTTTGAGGAGTAGTGGTTGGGAGGATTTCTTTTAACTTTCCCCTTTCACTCTTTCTGACATGTAATTTGTGGCAACAGGCCACTTCTGCTGTTCACAGTCTGTACATAAACTTACAAACAAAGTCACCCAAATGGGAATTGTGGAACCCCTGAACTGGGAGAGCCAGGGGCCAAAACAAATGCTAAACAAACCAGAAGGTAGACAGTGTTGCAAATGTGTTACTATTCTGTTTGCTTTTACCGCTTTACTTTTTGCTTTTCTGCTTTTTCTTTTTTATCATCTTTTATCATTAGCCAGTGTCCTTGAAGGGCAGGAAATGAGATTTTTCAGCTTTTCACAGCAGTCTGTGAACCCTGTTTAGATTTAATGTCTCCTCTATATCAAGTGCATACTAGGGAAAAAACAAACAACAAACAAACCAAAGCCAAGTGGGACTTGATTTTGGCAAATACTTGTACTATTGTCTTTGTTTTAAAGAGAAGAAATGCTTTGCTAGGTTTCTTCTCGTATTTTAACAATCCCCATGCCCGGGCCTAGAAATTTTGCTATGCAGTCCATAGGCACCGAGGATGAAATCAAACCTTCTCTTGTATTGCCATCACTGGGGTTTCTCTATCAATAAAATAAGATTAATGCTAATCAAGTGAATGTATAGGCTTTTTTTTTTAGTGTTCTCGTCCCCTTCCTCCTTCCCCCGCCCCCAAGGACTTTCTTTGTTGACTATTATCATCTTTCAACATAAAAGCTTTCATGCTGAAATTGCTGCTTCTATCTTTTTAAGGGAGTCCCTGGGTGGTGCAAACAATTAACGCACTCAATTGCTAACCCAGAAGTTGGAGGTTCGAGTTCACCCAGAGGTATCTTGCAAGAAAGGCCTGTTGATTTACTTCCAAAAACTAAGCCATTGAAAAGTCTATGTTTGTTCTACTCCGTGGCAACTGGTTGGTTATCTTTTTAAGGGATTCAGTGACTTCTTTTAGGTAGCTCTAACTGCTTAGCTTCATTTGCTCAGGCAGCCAAATTTTCCCAGGAGTTTTGAATTCATCTTTGTCAACTGGTCAGCACTTCCTAAATTAATACCACGGATTTTCAACAACAGACTGCTTGATTGATTGTTTTCTCTACTGGTGTTATTACCTCTTGTTGCCATTGTGCCAAAACCGTTATGCTTTCCTGAAGAAGAGATGATTCGATTGTGTCAACTGCAGTGAAAGCAGGAGAATTTACAAATTTCAGTTAAATCTTTCCTTTCCTGGCCTTTTTATGCATTTGCTTGTTTGGAACAAATTTATTTATGACTTTGCTTGTCTTTCTCACTGCCTCCCACTTTCTCTTCTTTCCCTCTCACTTTCCTCCCCCTCCTCGTCTGATTCCGCCTTCTCCTTTCTCCTTCCTCCGTGCTCAGCTAACGTGTGATTAAGTCAAATAAGTGCGAAGAATGATGCGCACACGTAAACTTCCCAGGGAGTATCTGCAGTTTGTTAAGCCAAAAGAATTTCTGACCTGACACTATATTTGGCAACAGGGCAAGGCAGTGGGAAAGGGGGGCGGGGGTCTGGTTGGGCATTTCTGAGTCAGGAATCTTCTACTGTTATTTACTTATGCCAGGAATTGGGAACTTTTCTGTAAAGGGCCAAAATATTTTAGGCTTTGTGGACAGTATGGTCTCTGTCACAACTATTCAACTCTGCCTTTGTAGTGGGAAAGCAGCCATAGACAGTACATAAATGAATGAGCATGGCTGTGTTCCAATAAGACTTTCTTTACGGACACTGAAATTTGAATGTCATATAATTTTCCCATGTCACAAATAGTATTTTTGTTTTGATTTTTTTTTTTTTTTTTAGCATTAAAAAAGTTAAAAACCGTTCTTCATTGTGGGCCATACAAAAACAGGGTGAGAGCTGAATTTGGCCTGCAGGTTCTAACTGGCCAACCTCTGGCTTATACCAAGAGTTCAAGGTTCCTTCCACCAACCAGCCAACAGACAGAGAGCAAACAAACCAGGCAGCCGGGTTAAAGGAGGTCAGGGAGGGTGCTCAGTGGAGGACTGTGCCACTCATGAGGGGAAGGGGTAAGGATGGAAAGAGTGCTCCAAGCAGAGGGGGCCTTGGGTTTGAAGGGACAGAGCTGTGTCTGACATCTTGTGCCTGCTAAAGCTAGCGAAGAGGGTCAGCAGGGGCTGCTGATGCAGTAACATCAGCACCCCACAGGAATCCTCACAGCAAAAATAGCTACCCCTTATAAAGTACTCACTATGGGCTAGCCAGGAGGAACGGCCTGGTGATCTACTTCTGAAAATCAGCGAGTAAAAACTCTATGGATCACAATAGTCCAATCTACAACCAATCACAGGGATGGCACAGGAGCAGGCAACATTTCCTTCCACTGTTCGTGGGGTTGCCATGAGCTGGAGGCAGACTCGATGACAGCTAACAACAATAACAACGTGCTAGTCAGAGTCCCTGGATGGTGCGATGTTAATGTACTTGGCTGCTAACCAAAAGGTTGGAGGTTCAAGTCTACCCAGAAGCACCTCGGAAGAAAGGCCTGGCAATCTACTTCTGAAAATTCAGTCATTGAAAACCAGGGGGTCACTGTCAGTTGGAGTTGACTTGATGGCAACTGATTAGTTATGTGCTGGCCACTCTCCTTAAAATTTCTGATTTACACTTCACTCTCCTATGCCATGGATGTGATTGTCCCTCTATAAGAGATACAGAGCTGAGGCACAGAGCTATTGAACAACTTGCCAGAGTCACACAGCTGGTAAGTGACAGAGCCAGGGTTAGAACGCTGGCCTGCCTGACCCCACAGCCTCCTTCCTTCCCCCACTCCATGCTGTCTCTTCAAGGAACGATCGCAGAAACGGAAGGCAGTTTCTGTCTCCAGACCTCATCATGCCAGAGCCACCCAAAAGCAAGACTGACCTAACTAAATAAGAGACAGTTTTCAAAATTTGGCCTTCAAATGCCAGCGCTTGTGAGGATCAGCAAACCCTCCGAGCTGCTGACTTCTTCCATCTTGCCATTTTTGGGAGGAGGCAAAGAGATATAACGGCAAAGAGCACGAGAGCTTGACTCCTGGCTCAGTTGCTTATGACCTGTGTGACCTTGTGTGATTCTGAAACCCTGTTTCTTCATCAGAAAAATGGGGAATAAGAGTAACTGCCCAGCAGGGTTGTGAGAATTAAACGAGATGACATATACAAGTCACCACAATAGTGCTTATCACAAAGTAGGTACTCAATTGATGCTGATAGCCTTTAAGCAGTCATGTATTTGCTCATTCATTCTATAAGCATTTATTGAGCAGCTACTATGCACCAGGCGCCATGCAAACACTGGAACAAACAGGTAAGTTAGACGTAGTTCCTGCCTCCAAGGAGCTTACATTCTAGTAGAGGAACAAACACGTAAGCAAATAAGCTTGACCAAGTGTCATGCGAATATGTGGGAGGCAGATTGAGAGCTTGGAGGCAGAGGTGGTTCAGTGGTAGAATTCTTGCCATCCATGTGGGGGACCTGGGTTCAATTCCTCATGTAACTCATGCACAGCCACCACCCATCTGTCATTGGAGGTTTTTGTGTTGCTATGATGCAAAGATATTTGACTGTGTGGATCATAACAAATTATGGATAACATTGTGAAGAGTGGGAATTCCAGGACATTTAACTGTGCTCGTGAGGAACTTGTACATAGATCAAGAGGTAGTTGTTCAAACAAAACAAGGGGATACTGCGTGGTTTAAAATTAGGAAAGGTGTGCATCAGGGTTGTATCCTTTCACCATACTTATTCAACCTGTATGCTAAGCAAATAATCTGAGAAGCTGGACTATATGAAGAAAAAAGTGACATCAGGATTGGAGGAAGACTCATTAACAACCTGTGTTATGCAGGTGACACAACCTTGCTTGCTGAAAGTGAAGAGGACTTGAAGCACTTACTGATGAAGATCAAAGACTATAGCTTTCAGTATGGATTACACCTTAACATAAAGAAAACAAAAATCCTCACAACTGGACCAATAAGCAACGCCATGATAAATGGAGAAAAGACTGAAGTTGTCAAGGACTTCATTTTACTTGGATCGGCAATCAACATTCATGGAAGCAGCAGTCAAGAAATCACATGACACATAGTATTGGGCAAATCTGCTGCAAAAGACGTCTTTAAAGTGTTAAAAAGCCAAGATGTCACTTTAAGGACTAAGATGTGCCTGACCCACGCCATGGTGTTTTCAGTTGCCTCATATGCTTGTGAAAGCTGGACAATGACTAAGGAAGACCGAAGAAGAATTGACACCTTTGAATTATGGTGTTGGCAAAGAATATTGAATATACTATGGACTGCCAAAAGAACAAACAAATCTGTCTTGGAGGAAGTATAGCCAGAACATTCTTTAGAAGCAAGGATGGTGAGATTCACATACTTTGGACATGTTATCAGGAAGGATCAGTTCCTGGAGAAGGACATTATGTTTGGTAAAGTCGAGGGTCAGCGAAAAAGAGGAAGACCCTCAATGTGATGGACTGACAGTGTCTGCAACAATGGGCTCAAGCATAACAATGATTGTGAGGATGGTGCAGGACCAGGCAGCATTTTGTTCTATTGTACATGGAATCAATATGAGTTGGGGGCCAACTTGACAGCAACTAACAAAAACAGCAAAGAATGAGGGCACAAAGGAAGGAGTGGACATTTCTAAGTGGATGAGTAAAGGGGGGCAGAAAAGGCTTCAGAGAGGAGGTGACAGTGTTTATAACTCAGGCTGATCCTACACAATTCCTATGGCTGATCATTCACCAACATAAATCTTGTTTCCTGGAAAAGATCTCAAAAAAACGAAACAAACAAACAAACAAAAAAACAAAAAGAACTTTTCCTAAAGGCATATGCAAATTTCTGAAAGCAAAACAGGAAACCAAATTATAGGCAAGGGAAAAACAGCCCTTCCTTCTCAAGTCTATTGTGCTTGTCGGCAGGATGTTGACCAGAGAGAGAAGCCTGACCGAGAGTCATTTGTTAATCATGAGTTTCTTTAAAAAGAAGCTGATATCATTTTTCACATTCTCTGTGGCCTTGGGAAACACCTCCTACAAAAATAGGAATATCCAAAACAGATTTGGGGAGAAATGATTCCTTCTGGGTCTAAACTGTCCATATGTGACACTGGCGTACTGCCTTTGAGTTTGCACAGAGTTCTTATATACAGCACTTTACAACTCGAGGGGGCTGGGAGCCGGCTGCCTGGTTTGAGTTCTGGCTCCACCATTTACTGGTTGTGTGACCTTGTGGTTACCGGGAAAGATAAATGAGGTAATGCATATAAAGTGATTACTGTGGCACCTGGCCCAATAAATGTCAGCATTCTTATTAATTTTATTTCCCTTAGAATTAATCTATTACAGCCTATGAGGCTGAGCACAGTCTGCAGCCTCTTCTTGCTCCACCTTCCCCATCTGGTTCTGCACTCCCCGTCACTCTGCCCTTCTCTTGGTTCAACATGCCACCTCCTTCCTCACCTTACATTTTTTACTGTTATTCCCTTACCACCTTCTCACTTCATCTTGCTAAGTTCTACTCATTCTCTGCATCTCAGCTCAAACTTTACTTGTTCAAAGTAGCCTTCCTTGACCTCAGTCTAGGTTATATGCTTTGGTGGATGCACCCATAAATCCAGGCACTTTTCCACTGTGACACCATCGCTCTTGTAATTACTTGTTCACACCCCATTTCTTACTAGAATATAAGCGAAGGGACCATATCTATCTCATTATCTGCTGTCTCCTAGCATCTAGCCTGGTGTCTGGTGCATAATGACATTCTTCAAATAACTACTGATGGAAAGGTTAAAAGCCAGTTGCTGTGGAGTTGATTCCTATCCATGGAGAACCCATGTGTATCAGAGCAGATCTGTGCTCCATAGGGTTTTCAATGGCTGATTTTTCGGAAGTAGATCAATAGGCCTTTCTTCTGAGGTGCCTTGGACTCGAACCTCTAACCTTTTATTTAGCAGCCTAGGGTGTTAACTGCACCACCTAACTGAGAGGTAGGCGGCAGATGTTATCATCCCTATTTCACAAAGAAACCAAGGACCCAGAGAGTTTAAGTTACAGACTCAGGAGCACACAGTCAAGAATCTCAAGGACCAGGACATGAACTTTAGCCTTCTGACTTGAAACACAGTGGTACTTTTAGGAAAGAGCCTCAAAGTCTTTCTTTTGAGTGCCTGGACACTCATTTGCTCTACCTATCCCATTGCTGTCAAGTCGATACCGACTCATGGCAACCCTATAGGATAGAGTAGAACTGCCCCATAGGGTTTCCAAGGAGGATTCGAACAACTGACCTTTTAGTTAGCAACCAAGCCTTTAACCACTGTGCCACTAGGGCTCCATTCTACCTATAAACATGCATAAATGAGGAAGACAAGCTACATCTCCACAGGAGTATTGGGAGAGCTGGACTTTTCTTCAGGTTAAAACTCCCACTTCTCAGTCCAAGACAGGGTCTTTTCTCACCCTTCCATTCTTACTGCTAACACAAAACCAGTTGCCGTGGAGTTGATTCCAGCTCACGGTGATCCCATCAGAATAAAACTATGCTCCATGGAGTTTTCAAGGGCTGATTTTTCAGAAGTAGATCACTAAGTCTATCTTCCGAGGTGTTTCTGGGTGAACTCAAACATTCAATCTTTTTGGTTAGTAGTCAAGCACATTAAACATTTTCACTGCCCTGGCACTGCCTATTAACCCAAGGCCCAAGGATTTCTCTTGTTTACATCTCCTTCCCAGGGTTCTAGCAACCCTTCACTCAAAGCCCCTCTCCCAGTCTAGGCTGACTTTCAGAGCAGTATAGAAGCTCTGCACTCACCCCTCAGTCCCACTCAATGCTGTTTCTGTGGCAAGCGTACAATTACCTTTTTGTTTTTAAGGGCTTTTACTACTTGATAGGGAAGAAAGCCCTGGAGATCTACTTCCTAACATCAGCCAGTGAAAACCCTATGGACCACAATGGTCCAATTAGCAACTGATTATGGGGATGCACAGGATTAGGCAGTGTTTAGTTCCATTGTGCATAGAGTCATTATGAGTGGGAGGCCTACTATACGGCAGATAACAACAACTGCTTGGTGGAAATAGATAAGAGTCCCATACAAAAAAAAAAAAAAAAAAAAAAAACGACAAACCAACAGGGAGGTACCAAAACTTTAAGAAATCTCAAACTGTGGTAGTAATTGTCTCTGACTTTCACGCTTTCTTGTCAATTTTTGTATAATAAGACTATCCTGAATCCCCTTCAGCCTTTATCTTAGTTACCTAGTGCTGCTATAGCAGAAATAGCACAAGTGGATGGCTTTAACAAACAGAAATTTATTCTCTCACAGTTTAGAAGGCTAGAAGTTCAAATTCAGGGAGCCAGCTCCCAGGGAAGCCTTTCTGTCTCTGTTGGTTCTGGGGGAAGGTCCTTGTCATCAATCTTCCCCTGGTCAAGTTGCTTCTCAGTGTGGTGACCCCGGGTCCAAAGGATGCGCTCTGCTCTTGGCTCTTCTTTCTTGGTGGTAAGAGGTCCCTCTCTTTTCTGCTGGATTCTCTCTTTTATATATCAAAAGCAATTGACTCAAGATACAACCTAATTCTGTAGATTGAGTCCTGCCTCATTAACATAACTCTGAGTCTTGCCCCATTAACATCATAGAGGTTAGGATTTACAATGCATAAGATAATCACATCATATCACAAAATGGTGGACAACCACAAAATACTGGGAATCATGGCCTAGCCAAGCTGACACACATTTTGGGGGGACAGAATTCAATCCATAACAGCCTTTTAGTGATTTACCACCAGTCTCAGCTAGACCTACCTCCCTTCTGTGGGCAAAACAACACAACATGGAGGCTCAAGTCAGATGGTCACTTGGGCTGAGTCACATCTTACTTGCTTGTTAACTTCTAAGGTCAATCCATGGAGAAAAATTGCATTTGGAAATTCCCTAAATCTTTAGGAGACCTTAAGGGATTAAGATACAAATTAAATTCTTTTGTCTTAACCAAACTCGTATAGTTGGCTTTGGCTACAGTATGGGGTGTGGAGAAGGAAATGTGTATATAATATAGCAACCCCACTATGCCTGTTTTGATTTCCAAATTATGGTATTATGTTATCTAAAGACTTTTTTTTTTGCTGCAGATACCATGGGCCAATTTCTAGCCTCATACTACACCTTGAAAGTAACTAATTATTTAAAATTTGTTGTTGGTCCTGATTTTTATTAAATGCCTCTCACTCTCCATACTTCTCCTTCTTCATTCTTATCAATTAAGCATTTAATTGTGAGAGATTTGTGAGCAAAACAAACTGCTCGTAGCTGCTTTAATTAATTAATATTCAATTTATTAAAGCCGAACTTCTAAAAATTTACTTTTGTTAAGTTTTTAAGCTTAACCTGTAAGTCTAGCTATTTTATTTATACATATAGTGATTTTTTATATAAAAAATGAGAACAATTGCTTTCCCTTGTTTGATTACTGTTCAATTAACTTATACACTTAAAAACATTAATTTTCCTCAAACAATTGGCCACCTTTACACATGTAATTAATTTCCTTAAAAATTTCAACTACCTTTACAAAGTTAATACATATGAGTTTCTGAAACACATGCCTAATGGGACTTACTTACAAACCTAGCATGTGATATCTTTCCACATCTCAAACAATTCTTATAAATCTAATAAAAATAACTTATACATGTGGTAAATTAAGTTCTGTGAAACATCCAAGCACTATTTACAAACATATTTATTTATTTTATAACTTTCAAATTAAAATGACAAAGCCAGTATCAATTTAGAGTCTCAGAAAAAAGTCACCAGGCTGATATGTCAGATGCTCTTACGTATTTCAAACTTCTTAAATAACGAACACAAACTGATCATCACAATGGTTACAGAACTCACTGTTAAAACTTAACACAAAGTCGTAATACTATGAATGGATTGGCTTCACCATCTACATACTTTTTATACACCTTCTCCAGGGAAGCAAAGTCACTTTATTCAGCCAAAGAGAGCAGGAGGCATTTCAGGCAGGCTGGAGTTATTTAGAGCTGCAATACAGATTATCAGTTAGATTTGTAAGACTGGGAATTCATCTGGAATGATCCTGTCTGAGCAAGTTGTTAACATACTGAGCTCCTTTTCATAGGTGGATTTGTTCTATTTATTGTGTCACCAGAAAAGAGTAAACCAGGCTCCCCAGAGTATCTTTCAAATCTCACCGTTAACCTATTTTTATCATAGCCTCTAGGCATTTTTCACTTTTTAACACATGATTTGGGTAGAAAGAATGCTGAAGTGCCCCCTGGGTTGTAGCCTATCTTTTTCCCAAGTGATTAGAGTTCATGGAATTTTCCATCCCTCTTCAGGTTGTAAAGCTCTCTGTATCTTTTACTTTGTTATCTGTTTCATTGCGGTAGAGACTGGAGTGTCTTCACCAAACCTATATCCTCTTTTTCCTGGGCAGAGAGCTGGACGTTATTTCCCAGCTTCCCTTGCAGTTAGGTGTGGCCATGTGACTGAGTTTTGCCAAGTGAAATATGCGTAGCCCAGCCTAGCCTATAAAACCTCCCCAGGCTCTATCCTCCATGATCTTTCCTCTTCTGCAGGCTTGATGCAGAGCAGAGGGTAATCTTGGAAGCTGCATATTGAAGATGGTAGAGCCATGAGTTGAAAGGAATCTGGGTTGGAGGAGAGCTAATTGCTGATCAGCATCACTCATTTAGGACTTGGCCTGAGTGAAAAATAAACCATAATCATGATGTTAAAACAATTATGTATTTTAGCAATAGTTTGTTATCTTCATTAAAACGCCCATTAACTTCTGTTTATTGTCATTATATAATAAAAATCCCTAAAGTATAATCAACTATGGCAGGATTGGTGACGTTGTTGTTGTTGCTGTGTGCTATCAGATTGATTCTGACTCATAGAGATCCTATATGACAAAGTAGAACTACCCCATTAGAAGGTTTCCTAGTAGGTTTGCCATAAGGTTTCCTAGGCTGTAGTCTTTACAGGAGTAGATTGCCAGGTCTTTTCTCCTGCAGAGCCACTGGTGGGCTTGAACCACTGAACTTTTGGTTAGTAGCTAAGTGCTTAAACATTGGGCCATTAGGATTGGAGATAGCAATAAATAAAAATTTTGAAAATTCATACAATGTTAGTTAACACTGACGTCCCTGGGTGGTGCGAATGACTAATCTGCTTGGCTGCTAACCAAATGGCTGAACATTCAAGTCCACCCAGGAGTATCTCAGAAGAAAGGCCTGTTGATCCACTTTTGAAAAATCAGCCACTGAAAACCCTAGAGAGCACGGTTCTATTCTGACACTTGTGGGCTTGCCGTGAGTCGGAATCAGCTAGATGGCAGCTGGTTTTGGTTTGCATATCTTGAGTCAATGCTAGGAAGAAATCAAGAGGAGGTGGAGAGTGTATTACTGGCCAGAGTTAGTCTTGGCTGTGACATGAAAATCTGTACTAATCAACTCCCCTAACAGGAACTTTTCTAATAGGAACTAGTGCTGTGAGACTTGGGCATCTTTTTAGATAAATGAACCAAGCAAAACAACCAACCAAAACGACAATAACAAAAACTAAACAAAACCAACAGCTTATTGACAATTAAATTAGCTGTAATATTTGCAAGGTAAAAATAAACCTATTTACTCAGGTACAAATATTCTTGATTCTACGATCAGATAGAAATTTCCCCCAAGGATCCTAGTACACAGGAAACTACATGACACAATGGACAATATCCTTAACAGCATTTTTGTAACAGACAAAACAATATGTCAACTACTCAGATTCTCCTCTATGGAGCACTGGCACGTGTTCAAGGGATTAATTTTAAAATTATTAAAAGTATAGACTTCTTTAAATGTGGTTTAAAAACCTTAAAAAGATATAGTACAATAATGCAGTCAATAATAAGCCTCCATATAGCTTTCTACTCTGGTTATTTCACACTCTGGTTTTGGCATTAAGGGTTGATAAAGGTTATACGTTTCTAGAAGAATTGTCTTCATGCACAAACAGGCCTAAAATCAGACACCTTTGTACTTACAGACACAGTCATAGTTTCCCTTCCTCGTTCTCCCACACTAACTAGTTCTGCCATGTGTGGGTTGCAACTACCCCAGGAAACACTTTTTTTCTAAATTGTTTTCTAGAAGCAACATACATTAGATTCTGAAAATGAAACTGCTCACGAACATATTTCTTTCAAAATAGATTTTGTCAGTCTCTTCCCCTAAAATTTCAAACTTAAATGTCTATTAAATTTCCATGAAAAGAACCTACAGAGACAATAAAAAACAGACTTTAGATGGTGCAAAAATATAAAGGAGAGAGAAAAAGAGGGACATGGTAAATATTTAGGCAGAAATATTAGAGTGAATATTAGTAAAACAGAGGATGGGTATGTGTTATGGATTGAACTGTGTCCCCCAAAAATGTGTGTCAACTTGGCTAGACCATAAGTCCCAGTATTGTGTGACTGTCCACCATTTTGTCATCTGATGTGATTTTCCTATGTGTTGTAAATCCTACCTCTATGATGTTAATGAGGCAGTTACGTTAATGAGGCAGAACTCAATCTACAAGATTAGGTTGTATTTTTTAAGATATAAAAGAGAGGGGCAAGCAGAGAGACAGGGGGACCTCATATCACCAAGAAACAAGAGCCAGGAGAATAGCACATCTTTTGGACCCGGAGTCCCTGCACTGAGAAGCTCCTAGTCCGGCAGAAGATTGATGACAAGGACATTCCCTCAGAGCTGACAGAGACAGAAAGCCTTCCCCTAGAGCCGGCACCCTGAATTTAGACTTCTAGCCTCCTAAACTGTGAGAGAATAAATTTCTCTTTGTTAAAGCCATCTACTTGTATTTCTGTTATAGCAGCAGTAGATAACTAAGACAGTATGTAATAAAGTTCTTTCCATAAATTATCTGTATCAATTATCAGTGTATTCAAGTAACAAAAATCTGACTAATAGTGACTTAAACAAATAGAGGTTCATATTTCTCAAACAATGTGAAGGCTGGAAGAAGGCAGTTAATGGTGTTGCTTCATCAGCTCAGTGATGTGATGTCAGGGCTAGCAGTTCTACAATTTTCTTGGCCTTTTCCTTATCATGGAGCCCTGATGGTACAGTGGTTAAGAGTTTGCCTGCTAACCAAAAGGCTGGCAGTTCAAATCCAACAACCACTCCTTGGGAACCCTGTGGGGCAGTTCTACTCTGTCCTATAGGGTCACTATGAGTCAGAATCAACTTGATGGCAATGGGTTTGGTTGTTTTTTGGTTTCCTTATCATAGCAAGATGACTGCCTCAAGAAAGTGACTATAGCTGTAAGCATCACAGCATATTCAAGACAGGAAGAAGAGGAGAAGGGGATCACAGTGGCACAGGCACAGGCACAGAAGGCACATTTGCATCTTTTATCAGAAAAGCAAAACTTTTCTACATGCAACAGTATCCCATAGTCTTTCCTAGCTGCAAGGGAGGCTGGAAAAGTGAGCATTTAAAAATTGGAGATAGGCAGAGACTTCCGGGCAACATGGCACAATAGGCAGAAGAACCAAGTCACCCCTCTACAGCAAAGATCCAAAAAACTAAGCCAAACAGACAAAACGGCAATCCTGAAACCCTAAGCATCAAATGAAGAGATAAAGAACACAGCCAAGCACCGAATGGAATGAGAAACTGTCACAGAACAGAGAGTGAGGAGAGATACAAGCAGTGGTCCCTTATCAGCTAACGCAGCACAGATCCACCATCTTGTACTTTTAGCAGAGATCAGCGAACAGGGGGTACAAGAAAGCAGCATCACAGAGCTTCCAGTAGGAGACAGAACAACCAGTAATCAGCGATATACACTTTCCCACCCCCTACACTTCTTCACCCCCACTTGGCCTCCTCTGCTTCCTGCAGCCACAGTCTCTTGACCGGGAAGAACCGGCTTAACTCCAGTGTCTCTTGGATTCCACCCACCCACACTGGCCGGCTCCCTAAGTGCCGTTTGTTGGCTGCTGGTGTTGCTTTTTTCTGCTTCTGTAGATTTCTTCCTTACCTCTCACCACCTCCCCCTCCTTTCTCTCAAATACCTGGCTCCATGTTCCATCTTTGCTTCTTCCTGAAAGGCTGTGAAATGCTGCTTGAATATGAAATGGCTTCCCTGCCCATGCTGCCACGCTGGTGGGATCGTGGAACTTTTTGTTTGTTTTGAATTGTCTGTTTTCCTTTTCTTTTCTTGAATTGGGAGCCGTAGCTGGGCAGTATTGTGCGGCATGGGACCTACCTCCTCAGTTTATGCAGATGCGCAGAGGGATCCCTGAGAGCATTTCTTTTTTCTTGTTTTTTTTCTCTGTTTTTTGGGGGGGTTTCTTGTTCTTCATCTTTATTCGTTTGTTTTGTATTCTTTTCTCTTTTTGTCTTTCTTCATTACTCAGTTTCTCGTTTCTCTACATTTGCCTTCTCTTCCTGTCCCCTGAATACCTGGAACTGAGTGACACCTCTACCCCTTCTAGCCAGGCTGTACTTAATGGCTTGGGAGCAACTTCCCCAGACCTCACAACCACACCGGTGGGATCAATGGGAGCTTTTCTTTTTTCTTTCTAATTTTTATTTATTTATTCTTTTCTTTTCTTTTTTCTTCTTCTCTGTTTTGTTTTTCTCCATTTCATAACCTCTCATCTCTCCACTCCAATAGCAGGCTCCCTTAGCACTCTTTCTTGTTTGTATGTTTTTGGCTCCTGTTCCTCTCTCTCTCCCATACCAATCTTAGCTCCACACATCACAATCTCTCCCCCCCATCCCACCTACCTGCACCGTGCACTGAATATCATACCACCAAAGAGCCAAGGCATGGCTTACCAAACCTACCCTGCACAGATTACCGACCTGCCATGGTGGCTGTAGTAAGTGCCACAAACAATCCACCCCAGCAGCTCCTCTTCAGCTAGACCTGACCTGCTGTACCATATCTGAGTGACTGACCCTGCCAACTAGAGAACGAGGCGAAAAGCATTGTGCCCACAGATGAGCAAACAATAAAGAACACACAGCCCACCTGCTCAGACATAGCCAAATAAAACAAAAAAGCAGGATGAAACAAACAAATCTACAATCAATAAATGAGGAAATAACTACCAAATGCCCCAAAGACAGCAGACAATATCAAAACATGTACAAAAACAGGACAGGATGGTTCCAGTAGGCGTCCAAAATAAAACACCAGATGACTTTCCAGTAGAAGAAAAGGCACTAGAACTACCTGATAGGGAACAAAAATCTCTTATTATCAGAGCTATCCAAGAGTTGAAACAAAAAGCAGACAAAGATGAGGAAAAAATAGACAAATTCATGGAAAAGGCAGACAAATTCATGGAAAATATAGACAAAAAAATGGAAGAATTCAGGAAAATAATGCAGGAACAAAATGACAAAATAAATTCACAACTAGAAATCATACAAAAACAACAATGAGAAATCCAAAAGATAAACAGCAAGATTTCAGAAATGGACAGTGTCATAGAAGGGCTGAGGAGCAGGTTTGAAATGGGGGAAGACAGGATCAGTGAAATTGAAGACAAACACTTGGATACAACTCTGAGGAAAAATCAGAAAAAAGAATGAAGAAAAGTGAAGAGACCCTGAGAATTATGTGGGATACAATCAAAAGCAAAAATCTGCGAGTGATGGGAGTTCCAGAACAGAGCGAGAAAACAGAAAACACAGAGAGGATCATTGAAGAACTGCTGACAGAAAACTTCCCCAATATCATGAAAGATGAAAAGCTGGCCATCCAAGAGCTCAACGAACCCCATATAGGATAGATCACAAAAGAAAATCACCAAGGCATATCATAATCACACTCTCCAAAACCAAAGACAAACAAAAAATCCTGAGAGCAGCTCAAGAAAAACAAAAAGTCACATACAAAGGAGAAACAATAAGACAAAGCCCAGATTATTCGGCAGAAACCATTCAGGCAAGAAGGCAATGGGATGACTTATATAAAACCTAGAAAGAAAAAAAATTCCAGCCAAGAATAATATATCCTGCAAAACTCTCATTCAAATATGATGGTGAAATTAGGACATTTCCAGATAAACAGAAATTAAGGACTATGTACAAACCAAACCAAACTTACAAGAATTATTAAAAGGAGTCCTTCGATCTGCGAACAAACAACATCAGCTCCCAGGTTGAATCTAGGATGCAGGATTGTACCAGCCAGATACCAATCTAGGAAATGAACTCTCAAGGACTACACAAAACCAAAAGAAATACAGCAGGGAATCAGAGGGGTTAATCTGTAATTGACCACCACATCAGAACAATAAAAGAGGGAATAAATGGTGTACGTATAGAACCTTCTAATGGAGAGGAAGGCAAGGTGATACCAAGTAATAATACACTGCTTCAAACTTAGAAAGATAATGGTAAATTTCACTGTAACCACAAAGAAAGTTAACAAACATACTCATAAAAATAAAGAGGAAAAACAGAAAGTCTCAGTAAAAATGAAACCTACAAAAACAAAAGACATGAAAAAAAAATCCACAACAAAGGGAATTCAGCACAGAAGAGTAAGAAAAACAAAGAAAACATCAGCACCACAAAAAAAAAAGCACTACAAAATGACAGCAATAAGCTCACACCTATCAATAATTACATTCAATGTAAGTGGCCTAAATGAACCCATAAAGAGACAGAAAGTGACAGAATGGATAAAAAAACAGGATCCATCAATATGGTGTCTACAAAAGACACACCTTAGAAACAAAGATGTAAATTTTAAAAAATCAAAGTTTGGAAAAAAATATATCAAGTAAACAACTACCAAAAAAGAGCAGGAGTGGCAATACTAATTTTGGATAAAATAGACTTTAAAACAAAATCCACCATAAAAGACAAAGAAGGACACTATATAATGATTAAGGGGATGATCCGTCATGAAGACATAATCATAATGAACACCTATGCACCCAATGACAGGGCTCTAAAATACATAAAATAAACTCTAACAGCACTGAAAAGAGAAATTGACTGTTCCACAGTAATAGTGGGGGGATTTCAACATACTACTCTTGGTAAGGAAAGAACATCTAAAAAGAAACTCAACAAAGATACGGAAGACCTAAAGGCCACAATCAGCCAACTTGACTTCATAGACATATATAGAACACTCCACCCTACAGCTGTAAACTACACATTCTTTTCGAATTCACATGGAACATCCTCCAGAATAGACCACATCTTAGGCCACAGAGCAATCCTCAACAAGATCCAAAACTTTGAGATAATACAAAGTATCTTCTCTAACCACAATGCCATCAAGATAGAAATTCACAACAGAAAGAGCAAGGAAGAAAAAAATCAATTACATGGAAACTGAATAGCACCCTGCTTACAAACCACTGGGTAATAGAAGAAATCAGAGATGGAATAAAAAAATTCCTAGAATCAAATGAGAATGAAAACACACCATACAAAACTTCTGGGACACAGAAAGGCAGTCCTCAGAGGACAATTTATAGCAATAGATGCACACATCAAAAAAGAAGAAAGGGGAAAATCAAAAATAACTACACAACTCAAACAAATAGAAAGAGAACAGCAAAAAAAAAGCCCACAGCCACCAGAAGAAAGGAAATAATAAAGATCAGAGCAGAAATAAATGAAACAGAGAATAGAAAAAACAATAGAAAGAATGAACAAAACCAAAAGCTGGTTCTTTGAAAGAATCAAGAAAATCAACAAACCACTGGCCAGACTGACAAAAGAAAAACAGGAGAGGATGCAAATAACCCAAATAAGAAATTAAACGGGGGACATTACAACAGACCCAACTGAAATAAAAAGGATCATAACAGAGTATTATGAAAAGCTATACTCCAACAAATTTGAAAACCTAGAAGAAATGGATAAATTTCTAGAAACACAGTACCCGTCCAGACTATCACAAAGTGATGTTGAAAATCTGAACAGACCCATAATAAGAGAAGAGATGGAAAAAGTAATAAAAAAAAAAACTCCCAACAGAAAAAAGCTCTGGCCCTGATGGCTTCACTGGAGAATTCTACCAAACATTCAGAGAAGAGCTTGTACCAGTACTACTCAAACTATTTCAGAACATAGAAAAGGAAGCAACACTTCCAAATTCAGTCTATGAAGCTAGCATAACCTTGATACCAAAACAAGGCAAAGATGCCACAAAAAAGAAAATTACAGACCAATATCTCTCATGAATATAGATGCAAAAATTCTCAACAAACTTCTAGCCAATAGAATTCAGCATCATCTCAAAAAAATAATACACCACGACCAAGTAGGATTCATACCAGGCATGCAAGGATGGTTCAACATTAGAAAATCAATCAACGTAATCCACCACATAAATAAAAGGAAAGAAAAGAATCATGTGATCATCCCAATTGACGCAGAAAAGGCATTTGACAAAGTCCAGCACTCATTCCTGATAAAAACTCTCAATAAAATAGGTATAGAAGGGAAATTGCTCAACATAATAAAGGGCATCTATGCAAAACCAACAGGCAACATCATTCTTAATGGAGAGAGGCTGAAAACATTCCCCTTGAGAACAGGAACAAGACAAAGATGCCCTTTATCACCACTCCTATTTAACATTGTGCTGGAAGTCCTAGCTAGAGCAATAAGGCAAGAAAAAGAAATAAAGGGCATCCAAATTGGTAATGAAAAAGTTGAACTGTCCCTGTTTGCGGATGATATGATACTATACATAGAAAACCCTGAAGACTCCACGAGAAATCTACTGGAACTAATAGAAAGATTCAGCAGAGTAGCAGGATACAAGATAAACATACAAAATTCAGTTGTATTCCCATACACCAATAAGGAGAACAATGAAAAGGAAATCAGGAAAACATGACCATCTAAAATAGCCCCTAAAAAGATAAAATACTTAGGAACAAATCTAACCAGGGATGTAAAAGACGTATACAAAGAAAACTGCAAAACACTACTGCAAGAAACCCAAAGGGATATACATAAATGGAAAAACATACCATGCTCATGGATGGGTAGACTCAACATTGTGAAAATGACAATTCTACCCAAAGCAATTTACAAATACAATGCAATCTCAATCCAAATACCAATAACATTCTTTAAACAGATGGAAAAACTAATAATTTACTTTATATGGAAAGGGAAGAAAGCCCGGATAAGTAAAGCACCACTGAAGAAGAATAATAAAGTAGGAGGACTTGCACTACCTGACCTCAGAACCTACTATACAGCTACGGTAGTCAAAACAGCATGGTACTGGTACAACAACAGATACACTGACCAATGGAACAGAATTGAGAACTCAAATGTAAATCCATCCACCTATGGTCACCTGATCTTTGACAAGGGCCCAAAGTCTATCAAATGGGGAAAAGACAGTATTTTTAAAAAATGGTGCTGGCAGAACTTGATGTCCGTCTGCAAAAATATGAAACAGGAACCATGCCTCACACCATATCCTAAAACTAATTCAAAATGGATCAAAGACCTAAATATAAAGCCAAAAACTATAAAGTTCATAGAAGAAAAAATAGGATCAATGCTAGAGGCCCTAATACACGGCATTGACAGGATACAAACCATAACCAACAAACACAAACTCCAGAAGATACACTAGATAAATAGGATCTTTTAAAAATCAAATACCTATGCTCTTCAAAAGACTTCACCAAAAGAGTAAAAAGAAAACCTACAGACTGGGAAAAAATTTTTGGACAGTACAAGTCAGACAAAGGTCTAATCTCTATAATCTACAAGAAAATCCAACACCTCTACAACAAAAAGACAAATAATCCTATTAAAAAATGGTCAAAGGGAATGAACAGACACTTCACCAAAGAAGACATTCAAATGGCCAACAGACACATGAGGAAATGCTCGCGATCACTAGCCATTGGAGAAATGCAAATTAAAACCACAATGAGATACCATCTCACCCCAGCATTACTGGCATGAATCAAAAACACTGGAAATAGTAAATGTTAGCGAGGCTGTGGGGAGATTGGAACTCTTATGCACTGCTGGTGGGAATGCATAGTGATACAACCATTTTGGAAAATGATATGGCACTTCCTTAGAAACCTAGAAATAGAAATACCATATGATCCAGCAATCCTACTCCTAGGAATATATCCTAGAGAAATAAGAGCCATCACATGAATAGACATATGCACACCCATGTTCATTGCAGCATTGTTCACAGTAGTAAAAAGATGGAATCAACCTAGATGCCCATCAACAGATGAATGGATAAACAAACTATGGTACATACACACAATGGAATATTATGCAACAATAAAGAACACTGATGAATCGTCAAAGCATCTCATAACATGTATGAATCTGGACGGGATTATGCTGAGTGAAATAAATCAATCACAAAAGGACGAATATTATATGAGACCTCTACTGTAAAAACTCATGAAAAAGTTTACACACAAAAAGTAACAATCTTTGTTCGCTACAAGAGATGGGAGGGGTGGGGGGGGGGAATACTAAATAGAAAATAGATAAGTAGTAACTTTGGTGAAGGGTAGGACAGTACACAGTACTGGGGAAGCCAGCACAACTTGTACAAGGAAAGGCCATGGAAGCTCCACAGACATATCCAAACTCCCTGAGGGGCTGAATTTCTGGGTGAAGGGCTGTGGAGACCATGGTCTCGGGGAACATCTGGCTCAATTGGCATAACACAGTTTATAAAGACAATGTTCTACATTCTACCTTGGTGAGTAGCATCTGGGGTCTTAAAAGCCTGTGAGCAGCCATCTAAAATACTCCACTGGTCTCACCCCTTCGGGAGTAAGAGAGAATGAAGAGAACAGGATACAAGGAAAAGATTAGTCCAAAGGACTATGGAACATAGCTACCAAGCCCTCCACCAGACTGAGTCCAGTAAAGCTAGAATGGTGCCCGGCTATCACCACTGACTGCTCTGACCGGGATCACAGTGGAGGGTCCTGGACAGAGCTGGAGAAGGATGAACAAAATTCTAACACACACAAAAAGACCAGATTTACTGGTCTGACAGAGACTGGAGAAACCCCCAGAGTACGGCCCCAGGACACCCTTTTAGCTCAATGGTGAATCACTCCCGAGGTTCACCGTTCAGTTGTGGATTGTACAGCCACATAAAACAAAATGGGATAATGGGGCGCAGCAGTCCAGGGACAAGGACTAGAAGGCAGGAGGGGACAGGAGAGCTGGTGATAGGGAACCCCAGGTTGAGAAAGGACAGGGTTGACAGGTCGTGGGGTTGTTAACCATTGTCATGAGGCAATATGTGTACTAACTGTTTCATGAGAAACTATTTTGTTCTGTAAACCTTCATCTAAAGTACACACAAAAAAGAATTATCTATGTGAGATCAAATTGCCAACAGCAACTCAAAAGGTTTGATGGGAAGCCTAGGGGACAGTGAGTTGAAGACAATGGTGATGGAATAATTTGGAAAAGGACAGTGAGAAGCAGCACTAACTGGAAGAATGTAATTGATGTCACTGAATTGTACATGTAGAAATATTTGGCTATGTATATTTCCACCAAAAAAAAAAAAGGTCCTCCAAGGTCAAGAAGGGAGAGTGTTGACATGTCGTGGGGTTGTTAACCAATGTCATAAAACAATATGTGTGCTACCTGTTTAATAAGAAACTGTTCTGTAAACTTTCACCTAAAGTACAATAAAAAAAAATTAAAAAAAAACAAAAACACTGGAGATAGACAAAGTAAAATGGGAAGGGCTGGTGTGATAGCCAAACAACAGTGTGTGCCACAAGAGTGGATGGCTTTAATACTTTTGCCTTGTTGATCTCATCACAACAAATTCTTGAAGCCAAATAATGCTGCTCAGTGTGCTTTCCACAGTTCATGTTCACACATGATACTGATATATGAGTTGTGATTACCCTTTGTCATGGACTGAATTGTGTCCCCCAAAAATATGTGTATCATTTGGCTAGGCCATGATTCCCAGTATTGTGTGATTGTCGATCATTTTGTCATCTAATGTGATTTTCTTATGTGTTATAAATCCTATCTCTGTGGTGGTAATGAGACGGGATTAATGGTAGTTATGCTAATGAGGCAGGACTCAATCTACAAGATTAGATTGTGTCTTAAGCCAATCTGTTTTGAGACATTAAAGAGAGAATTGAGCAGGGAGACATGGGGACTTCATACCACCAAGCAACAAGAGCTAGAAGAATAGCGCATCCTTTGGACCCGGGGTCCCTGCTCTGAGAAGCTCCTAGTCCAGGGGAAGATTGATGACAAGAACCTTCTTCCAGAGCCAACAGAGAGAGAAAGGCTTCCTCAGGAGCTGGCACCCTGCATTTGGACTTCCAGCCTACTAGACTGTGAGAGAATAAACTTCTGTTTGTTGAAGCCATCCACTTGCAGTATTTCTGTTGTAACAGCGCTAGATAACCAAGACACCCTTCAACTCAGTTCTTTTGTTCACTATCTCAAACATTCAAATACCCACAATTAAATCCTACCTAAGCTGTCCAAGAAAACACCAAAGTATCCATGAACTTGGATGAGAAAAAAACTCCTAGTTTTCGATCATGTAATTTATTACGATGGAAGAACCCTAAAAATCAGCCAGCAAAGGAACTTCTAGAAAGTGACAAATACAAAAAAGAAAGTCCCACAATTCAAAAATTTTGGATAACCAAACTAACATGTTAAAAAAGGTTTGAACTTAAAAAAAAAATGAAGCTATTTTCTGCTTTATGCTATGATAGATAATAAGTGTATCTAGAATGGATCCAGTAGGACCACTGCTTTCCCAGTTATAGAAACTTCACAGTTTGGGAGATGTTTATAATTAAAGGAAAGCACAGCAAGTGCCTGCCAAAAAGGAGCAATGGCGGCCTATCCCTGCCACACCCCACCCCCCAAGCTCTAAAACATAGCAGCAAATTATATTTAGCTGCAGTTTAAACAGGTCTGGTTTAACTCTGATTCCAAGCTGCATCTGCAGCAGAGTATGCTACAAAGTAAACTGGGCTTGAGAAGAGTGGGTTTGGTACATCTTGGGTTACATTCAGTTACAATTAGCAGATTGTCTAGCAGAATTTTTCCTCTGTGATATCTTATTATATTTAAGCAAAGGAATTCATTACAGAGCTGCCAATTGCCCAGTTGCACCTCTGACTTACATTACTACTAAAGACCTGGCAAGGTGGTCACAGTATCCTGAAAAGCATGCCCCCTGTTATGAAGCCTCTCAAGCTGAACAGAGGGAAGAGAGTGTGTTTGGAGAGGGAGAAAATTAGGTCCGCATGGCAAGTTGTGTACAATGAAATTGCTTCCTAGAAGAGAGCTGCCCAAGAAAAATTCTTAAGAATTTAGATTCTTAAGAGGGAAAGACTTAATTATCTCTTAGTCTGGAATCCGCTGTAAAAAGCCCACATATGCAGTCATAAAAAGGAATGAACTACATGCTACAACATGTACTTGAAAACATCATCTAAGTGAAAGAAACCAAGCATGAGAAGCCACATACTGTGTAATTCCATTTTTATGAAATATCCAGAATAGGCAAATCCATAGAGACAGAAAGTGGGTTAGCGGTTGCCAAGGGATGGGGAAAGTGGGGAATGGAGACTAACTGCTAATAGGTACGAGATTTCTTTATGCGGTAATGTAAATGGTTTGGAATTAGATAGTGGTGATGATTGCACGTTGTTGTTGTTGTTTTTAGGTGCTGACGAGTTGGTTCAGACTCATAGCAGCCCTATGTACAACAGAATGAAATCCACTTCCTGGTCCTGTGCCATCCTCACAATTATTGTTATGCTTGAGCCCATTGTTGCTGCCACTGTGTCAGTCCATCTCATTGAGAGTCTTCCTCTTTTTTGCTGACCCTCGACTTTACCAAGGATGATGTCCTTCTCCAGGGACTGATCCCTCCTGATAACATGTCCAAAGTATGTGAGATGTAGTCTTGCCATCCCTGCTTCTAAGGAGCATTCTAGCTGTACTTCCTCCAAGACAGATTTGTTTGTTCTTTTGGCAGTCCATGGTATATTCAGTATTCTTGGCCAACACCACAACTCAAAGGTATCAATTCTTCTTCGGTCTTCCTTATTCGTTGTCCAGCTTTCGCATGCATATGAGGCTACTGAAAACACCATGGCTTGGGTCAGGCGCACCTTAATCCTGAAGGTGACATCTTTGCTTTTTAACACCTTAAAGAGGTCTTTTGCAGCAGATTTGCCCAATGCAATGCATTGATAATTGCGTTGCATAGTGAATATTCTAAAAACCACTGAACTATACATTTTAAAATGGCGAATTTTAAATTATATGAATTATATATTAAAAAATTATTGAAATAAAAGAAGCCCACATGGGGAGGGGACAATAAAAAAATACATAATAAATATACTAATGCACAAACAAGATAGATTAGCACATATTTAGTGAGACTGAATAGTGCAATAGAAGAAGTGATGGATGGGAACCTAATAATTTGGCAAGACACTTAATGTCTCTGTTTTCTTTTCTGTAAAATAAGGCATATGTGTGGGTTAGAGAAACCCTATTTTCCAACCACTTTTTGTATTCTATGATTCCAGTATTTCCTTTTAGCGCTCCACCCAACCCCAATGCCCTGCCAGCTAGACTCACCCTTGCCTTCATTGTGCTGAAATCCACGGAAACAAAGTGGCGAAGCAGGAGGTGGGCACAATAGGAGGTAGGTGGAGCCTCTGAGCAATGTTCTGCATTGGAATTTGCACTCCTTTCAGTGTTCCTGGAGTGAAAATTTGGTCCTTACCCAGGCAAGATTCAAGACACTGTTGCTCATCATTAGCCATCAAAGAGATGCAAATCAAAACCACAATGAGATATCATTTCACCTCCACTAGGATGACTAAGATTAAAAAAAAAAGAACAGAAAATAACAAATGTTGGTGAGGATGTGGGAAATTGGAACACTTATTACCCATTGCTGGTGGAATTGCAAAATGGCACAGCCATTGTGGAGAACAGTGTGGTGGTGCCTCAAAAACCTAAAAATAGAACTATCACACCCATTGCCAAGAGTCGATTCTGACACAGAGCAACCCTATAGGACAGAGCAGAACTGCCCCATAGGTTTACCAAGGAGCAGCTGGTGAATTTGAACTGCTGACCTTTTGGTTAGCAGCCGAGCTCTTAACTACTGTGCCACCAGGGCTCGTCGAACTACCATATGACCCAACAATTCCACTGCTAAGTATATAGCCAAAGGACTTGAAACCCGCACTGCAAACAGACATATGTACACCAGTGTTCATTGCAACATTATTTACAATAACCAAAAGGTGGAAACAACCTAAATGCCCATCAACAGAAGAATGGATAAACAAAATGTGGTACATACATACAATGGACTATTACTCAGCCAGAAACAGAAATGAAGTCTTGATACATCTACAATATGGATGGAGCTTGGAGACATTATGCTGAGTAAAATAAGTTAGTCACAAAATGACAAATATTGTATGGCCTCACTTATATAAAAAGACAAGAAGAGGCAAATGTATAGAGACCAAAGTTTATAAGTGGTTACCAGGAGTGGGAGGAAGGGAGAAATGGGAGGTTATTGCTTATGGAGCACTGAGTTTTGGTTTAGGGTGATGGAAAAATTGCGTTGATTAAGGGTAAGAGTTGCATAGCCGATAAATGGAATTGATATCAATATGTTGTACTCTATAAAAAGTTGAATTGGCAAAATTTGTGTGATAGATATATTAACGACAACAACAACAACAACAACAAAAAGCAGCTGCTGTGGCTGCTAATGTGCAGCCAAATACCTCATGGGATTTAGTTTCTTGATTTGGAGGTTTAGGGTCATGGTTTCATGGAACATCTCAGTTAATAAGCTAATGCCATGTTTAGTGCTTTTGTTCTGCTTCCTAATTTGTTGCATAGTGCCTGGGGTCTTAAAAGCTTGCAAGTGGCCATTCAAGGTACAACATTGGTCTTTATTCATCTGCAGCAACAGAGGAAGGAGAGTCAGGAATAGGAGGAGGAAATGGAATTTGTGGCTAATTGCCTCCAGGAACAATTGCCTCCTTTGCCATGAAACCGGAAGAACTGGATGGTGTCCGGCTACCATTCCTTACTGAATGTTTTGATCAAAGATTCTATAGAAGACTCCTGATCTAAATGGGGAACATGCAGAACAGAAGTTCAAATTCTCATGGAATCCAGATTTCTGGAGCCATTGAGGCTGGATGAACCCCTCAATCTATTGCCCTGAGATAATATTTAAAGCTTAAGCCAAAACTATCCCCTGAAGTCTTCTTTAAACCAAACAATGTTAGGTGCCAAAGAGTTGGTTCCGACTCATAGTGACCCTATGTACAACAGAGTGAAACACTGCCTGGTCCTGCACCATCCTGCTATGTTTGAGCCCATTGTTGCAGCCACTGTGTCAATCCGTCTTATTGAAGGCCTTCCTGTTTTTCGCTGACTGTCTATTTTACCAAGCATGATGTCCTTCTCCAGGTACTAGTCTCTCTGGATAAACATGTCCAAAGTATGTGAGATGAAGGCTTGCCATCCTTGCTTCTAATGAGTATTCTGGCTGTACTTCTTCCAAGACAGATTTGTTCGTTCTTCTGGCAGTCCATGGTGTGTTCAATATTCTTTGTCAACACCATAATTCAAAAGCATCAATTATTTGGTCTTTCATATTTGTTGTCCAATTTTCACATGCATATGAGGTGATTGAAAACACCATGGCTTGGGTCAGGCACACCTTGGTTTTTAAAGTGACATCTTTACTTTTTAACACTTTAAAGAGGTCTTTTGCAGCAGATTTGCCTAATGCAATATGTCGCTTGATTTCTTGACTGCTGGGTATTGATTGTTGATCTAAGTAAAGTGAAATCCTTGACAACTTCAATCTTTTCTCCATTTATCGTGATGTTGCTTATTGGTCCAGTTGTGAGGACTTTTGTTTTCTTCATGTTGAGGTGTACTCCATATTGAAGGCTGTGGTCTTTGGTCTTCATCAGTAAATGCTTCAAGTCCTCTTCATTTTCAGCAAGCAAAGTTGTGTCATCTGTATATCGCAGGTTGTTAATGAGTCTTCCTCCAATCCTGATGTCAGGTTCTTCTTCTTATAGTCCAGCTTCTTGAATTATCTGCTCAGCATACAGATTGAATAAGTATGGTGAAAGGATACAACCTGGATACACACCTTTCTTAACCTTAAACCACACAGTATCCCCTTGTTCTGTTTGAAAGACTGCTTCTTGGTCTAAGTACAGGTTCCTCATTAGCACAATTAAGTGTTCTGGAATTCCCCTTCTTTGCAATTTTATTGATAATTTGTTATGATTCACACATTCGAATGCCTTTGCATAGTCAATAAAACACAGGTAAACATCTTTCTGGTATTCTCCGCTTTCAGCCAAGATCCATCTGACATCAGTAATGATATCCCTCATTCCGTGCCCCCTTCTGAATCCAGCCTGAACTTCTGGCAGTTACCTGTTGATGTACTGCTGCAATCGTTTTTGAATTATCTTCAGCAAAATTTTACGTGCACGTGATATTAATGATATCGTTCAATAATTTCCGGGTTCTGTTGGATCACCTTTCTTTGGAATGGGTACAAATATGGATCTCTTCTAGTTAGTTTAGCTAAACGATAGTTTAGCTTAATTAGTAAAGAATGTCTGCCTTGAGGATTGTGCCTTTTTAAGAACCATCTATTCGAGGGAAACCCTGGTGGCATAGTGGTTAAGAGCTCAGCTGCTAACCAAAAGGTCTGCAGTTCAAATCAACCAGGCACTCCTTGGAAACTCTATCAGGCAGTTCTACTCTGTCCTATAGGGTCACTATGAGTCACAGTTGACTCAACGGCAATGGGGTTTATTTATCTGAGATCAAATTGACAACAGCAACTCAAAAGATTAGATAAGAACCTTAGGGGGCAGTGAGATTATGTTAATGGGGGAGGAACAATTCAGAAAAGGAGGGTGAGAATGGTTGCACAACTGGAAGAATGTAATCAATGTCACTGAATAGTATGTATAGAAATTGTTGAATTGATGTATATTCTGCTGTGTATATTCTCAACAACAACAAATAAAATAAATTACTAAAAAAAAAAAAAAAAGACACTGTTGCTTCCTAAGGGCATACCCATTGTGCTGGTTGCTGTCAAGTGGATTCTGACTCAGAGTGACCCTATAGGACAGAGTAGAACTGCCCCATGGAGTTTCCAAGGAGCAGCTGGTGGATTAGAGCTACTGACCTTTTGGTTAGCTGCTGAGCTGTTAATCACTGTGCCACCAGGGCAAACAGCCTTTAATAACTGTTGGGTAAGTGCTATATTATTTAGTATAGAGATAAAAAGAAATATGTCAGAGTTTGCAAAGGGGAAAGTTGGTTGACATTGTTGCTCATAATCTCAAATTTATTTGGGTAAACTACCTACAAATGTTTTAGTTTTAGCTTTATCTTATGAGTGGGTCTAAAGAGTTTTTAGTTGTAAGTGGAAAAATAAGAAATGTCCCCCCCGCCAAAAAAAAAGGAGAAACACAAGTTAATTTTTCACTTCTAGATTATATGTGTTTGTGCTTGTTTCTGTTTTATTTTGCAATTTTATCCAAGCACTCAAGCAGGTATTTCATTAGTGATCCCCACAGGGGTGCTAAGTAATAAAAGCCATGGAGACAGGAATTCTAGCCTGAGAGTCTGGAGAGCTGGGCTTTAGATCTGCCTCTGACATGGACTATAGGTTTTAAAAAATTCATCTAACTATTTTGTGATTCATTTGCACATACGTTGGAAAAATTTACCTTTCAGAGGCCTTTGCAAATACAAGAGAACACACCTGAAAGAAGTGCTCAAAGAAAAATATGCTTACTATTCCATTTCGTATGATTTTCAAGATCCTTCAAACCTCCTCAAAAATATTCAAGGCTTCCCACTCCCTACAGAAAAAAGCCCCCAATCCTTGGGATGGCATTCAAGACCATCAAGAGAAAGACTCCACTAGCCAACAAGGTATCTTTGTGCAAATTAGAAAAGATGTCCCCTCCTCTGGGTGGTTGTAACACAGTGAAGGGATGGTGAGCTGATGGAGGGCTGAGTTTCTTCCTCACCAACCCACTTTGTGCCATGGACAACAGCCTACACAGCTGGATGTGGTTAAGATCTGCCTCCAAAACCTCTTTTTGTTTTGTCTCCTGCTGTGTCCTATTACTCACTCTTCCCTGTACTTGCTAGGACTTTCCTACCTCTGGGACTTTCCTCACACATGCTACATCCTCCTCGTTCTCTATCAAACTCCTTATTCTTCGAGGCTCACCTCATCCTTCTCTCTGAAGCCTGATCATTCCCACAGTCCCCCGCTGCCCTAATCATCTTCTAGTCAGAGTTCCCCCAGCATGCTATTTATCCCGCTGTTTTAAAAAATGTTACCGTGATAAAATATATACAACATTTGCCATTTTAACCATTTTTAAGTGCACAATTCAGTGACATTAATTACATTCACCATGATGTGCAGCCATCACCACTATCCATTTTCAAATGTTGTTCATCACCCTAAACAGAAATTCAGTATAAGCAATTCAGTAGAAGCAATAACTGTCTATTTTCTCTTCCTCCCAGTCCCTGGTAACCACTAGTAAACTTTCACCTCTACGTATTTGCTATCCCTCTTTTTAAATTGGCATGCTGTGGCTAGTATTATAGGCTGATCTTTGCACATATTTCTTTCTTTCTCATCAGATTATAAAGTCAGTCGTTTCAGTATTTACATTTAATTCATATCTCTAACCCCTACAAGACCTAATACAGGGCCAGCTCATGGTAGATGCTCCGTATCCATTGGTTGACTGGAAATGAAGGGATGAGTTGTTATCTCAAGCTTAAGTGAGGAGACCCACATGAAACACAGAAGAAAATCTCAGAGAGCTTCTCTCCCAATCCTTCTAGGCAGGTGACATCAGCCTCTTTTTGCTGAGATTGCAGACAATGGTTCCAGCAAGGTGTAGCTCTAACATGCCAGGTGTGACTATAAAATAAAAATGCTGACTTTTCTCTAAGAGCGATTGTAAAAGAGAATCTCCAAAATGTTGCCATTGGCAGTGTTGATGGAATGGTGTAACAATTATGCAAATGCTCCCTGGCACTTTAAGAGAAAGAAATGTCATGTTCTTTTCATTTAGAAAACTATTGTATAAGAGGCAGTTCCCAATTCTACCTGTACATCAGAATTACCTGGAGCACTTGTTAAAAATACAGATTTCCCAGCCCCATCTACAGAGATTCTCAATCAGTACGGTGATGGTTAATCTTGTGTGTCAACTTGGCTAGGCTATTGGCTAGAGGTTTGGCAGACACTGGACTGGGTACTCTTCCATAATGTAGTATAATGTAATTACGTTCCATGATGTGATCTGATGTGATCAGCCAATCAGCTGAAAGGGGCGTTTCCTTGGGGGTGTGGCCTACCTCTAGTATGTAGGTGGATATTCTGGCAAAACTCATGCTCTCTTGACCCTGAATTCTTTTCATCGCCTGACTTTTGGTTTTTGGTACGTAAGCCTGCAGAAGTCTCCAGCCTGCTACCTGAACCATGGATTTGGAACTTGGAGCCCTGCAATTGTGTGAGCCATTTCCTTGAAGTAAATCTCTCTAGATATATTTATATATATGCTTCACTGGTTTTGCTTGTCTAGAGAACCAAGACTAAGACAAATAGCTTTGGGGAAGGGCCCAAGAACCTATTTTTAATAACCACAAGATGGTTCTCATGCAGCCATGCAGGTCTCTCTGAGAATCACTGGGGCAAAGCAAGGAGCATGGGTAGTTGTGTGCCTATAAATATGCCCATTTGTTTAAAAGAACTTGCTATTTAGGAGAAGACAGGAAGACAATTTTTGTGAAGAGAAGAACCCTTTGTAACATGAATAATTAACCAATCAGTTCTATGCATCCAAATATGCACACACTGGATTTGCTTCAATTAGGTGTAAAAATGGCATGTCGAGAGATGTCTGATATCCTCTAACTTCACAACTGGGAAGGAGAATTAAGAGCAACAGCCCAAGGCTGATTCCTATGAGGTGGAGGTCAGACACACCTCCTCTCTCTGCTGTCTTTACCAATTCTGACACCAACTGTCTCTCCCACGGCACTCTCTACTTCTCTGCTGAGCTCAATAATTTATTGCAGTGGCCATGCAGGAACTCACAGACAATACTCACGGTTATGGAGTTTATTAAGGAAGGAACATGTTACAATTCAGGTTCAGGAATGCTCAGGATACAATTCTTTGATCAGGATAGCCTCTTCTCAGCCATGCCCGCAGGCATGCCTGTCTCTGTCTTCTTGGCCACTTCCCTTCTCAGGTAGGTGTTACAAAGCTCTTTTAGCTCTGCTGATAAGAGCCCAGAAGCACCCCACTCCACCAGTAGGTCTTGGGCTGAAGGCGCTGGGCTCTAGCTCCATAGGCTGGCAAACCTAGCCCCACCAATTGCCTGGAGGCACCCTACTCTTCCAGCAAGCCTCCTGCCCAAAGGCACTTAACTTTCTTGCTCGATGGGCTGGGTCATCTCCTGCCACACTCCTGGTTCTCCCGTCGCCATTTCTCTACCCATGTTTCTCTCCGTCATTGGTGTTACAGCTCTCTCTCTCAGTCTCCTGGTTACAGGAGCTTCTCAGTGCAGGGATCCTGGGTCCAAAGGATGTGCTCCACTCCTGGCTCCTCTTTCTTGGTGGTGGTAAGATCCTCTCTTCCTGCCTCTGGGATGGATGATTTTAGGCTTAGCAGGATGGCAAAATTGACCAATCGCCTTGGTGGGCCACAATTACCTTATTCGCACAGTCCCATGCAAGTGATTTACAAGACTATGGAGAGAGAGGCCACACAAAAGTGATCCATCGCACCACAAAGGGTATGGGTATAAAGAACCTAGGAGCATTTCTACAGCAGTGTGTGACCTTTCTGCCCATTCGTTATTTTCATCCTGATTGAACACTAGTTTGGGTGTGTTACAGTAACGCTTTAGTTAGCTTTCTTGGTTAGGTCACAGGGACCTATGAGGTCAAGATTGCAGGCTTATCCCCGGATGCACCAGTGAGCTGTGTTGCTGCTGTGACCCTGCCCAGGCCAGGTGCCCTAAAGAGACCAAGACCTTGCAAGCCTGTCTCTGATGGTGGTGTCATATGTCCTGTCTGCTGGGTCTTCTAGGTATTACCTCTCTGGGCTCCAAATATTATCCCCTCCCCCCACTTCTCCTCTAAGCAAGAGGACGCTAGAGAAGCTTCCGAAGGACTTTGTCAACTTTTGGCAGGTGAAAAAGATAAATGCCTTTTATCCTTTCATATTTATTACATGTAAGGTATGTTATATATAAATATATCTATATATTTATCCTGGATAAATGCCAGGACTGGAATACTTCTTACGAACGCACACTTTAAATCATTGTGCTACTTCAACATTGTTGCATGTTGGTTGTTTTTTCTAATGAGTGTTTTCCTGTTGCTTTTTCTCCCCTCATCCTCTGCTTGACCCAGGAAGCTGAGCAAGGCAGCCAGGAGGAAGGCCTGCTTCCTGCTTTGCGTGCTCTTGGTGAGGAAAGCCCTATCTGAAGTTCCTGACTGCTTTCAGACTCCCCAACAAGAGCCTGTGTGAGAACCGCTGTCTGGTACTTGAGCTAGCAGATGCTTCACCAGTTCAAGAAAGAAGGCTGCCCCAGTCCTGTCACCTTGTTGAAAGGCAGCTATACGCTTGCCAGCCCTTTCTGTCTGGTGAAGGAGGGAAGGAAGGGAGGAAGGAGTAACTGTTCTCTTCCCTTCTAACTGCATCAAAACTCATGACGCTCAGAGTCTCCCAAAGCCCAGAGTGACTCCATTTCAGGTGTCAAGCACACTGATCTAATGCTTTCCGTTAATTACAAATGAGTACACATGATGATAGAGAGAAGAAGAATTTTTTAATCAATAAGTTTGATTAGAAATGTGATAGTCTAGGCTATAATGCAAGTGTTTATAAAATAACAGCTAAAGTGAGTTGGGGGGCACCAAGAGTGTTTGACATAATGCTGAAGCAGACAGACACACCTGGCTCTGACATCGTTTAGTTGGGCCACTTAATTCAAGTATACCTGAGCAATTTTCTTAACCTTTCTGAGCCTCAATGCTTTATCCGTGAAATAGAAATATTACCTGCCTTCTAAACTTGTTTTAAAGATTAAATAAAACTCTATACAAAAGCACCTAATGTAATATCTGGCACAGTTTAGGTACTCAGTAAATAATTCACACACAGTACTAAGGGCTTAGCACTTTACACCTGATTTATATAATCTCACCAGAATTTATGTCTATTTTACAGATAAGGAAACTAAGACACAAAGAGGTAAAAGAATCTCGCCCAAGGTTACACAGCCTTAAGTAGCATAGTCAGGATTTGAACCCATGCCATCTCGTCCCAGACATTATGCTCTTAACCATTTATGTTAATGCGCCTCTAGTTTATGTTTTCTTTCTAACCTTCACCCCTGCTCATGTGACTACAAAATGCGAATTTTCAGGCCCTTTCTGGACACAGAAGGTGGAAGCCTGGCCTTTCTCTCCCATTATGTATAAACCCAATGATATGTCTTACTGACTTTGGGTGTCTTGTCAAGAGCAGGGGCACTGAGGACTAGTGGTTATTCTGGTTGGAGTATATCTGGTTAGGTCAGATGGCCAAGGTCAAGATGATGTGTACCTTCTGTAAACTCACTTGTTCCTGCTCTGCCCCTCCCCTCCTTCCCCTCTACCCTCTTTCAGGCAGCTGTCTTGAGAAAGCATATCTCTCAGTAGTAAAACATATGGGATTGGAGTGTATGGCTGAGTCCATTCAAACTCATCACCAATATGGACAAAGAATACCATTATTACAGTAAAAAATGAGCGTCCCTTCCCTGGCCCCCCACCCCCCTACAAAGACAGGTTTCAGAAAAATCTGCTCTACCCATATTCTCTTCTTGTTTCTCTGTTGTTATTTTCCTATGCCTGCTCCTCTATCATAATTTTTGTTTAGGGGATTTGGCAACTGTTTCTATGATTTATGAAATGCTGAGGAAAAAATCTCACACTTATTCCAACGTTGCTTAATAACTGTTAAAATCAAGTTGAACTAAAACAGGAAAAGGTTGAGAAGAAGAAAAAGCAATAATCCCAGCAAATCAAAGACAGCATGTATGGGCTTCCCTGCCTCTTTTTCTAAAACCAGAATATCTGCTGAAAAAGTTCCTCCTTCAACAAATGTCATTATAGCAAACTATCCTAATACAGAAATCTACTCTAGGGGGCTGAAACAAGGCATGCCAAAATTTGGCAAAGCTAAATTTTTGTCAGGCAACTATAAACTTCTAAAATTTTATTGCAAAAATAATCCGCCAGCCTGAAATCTGATGGTAGAAAATAATAGCAAACATACAGTCATCATAATAACTGGTTAAGTCTACTCATTTTGAGTGCTGCATAGAAAAGAAAGTGATGCTTATGGGAAATTTTGATTAATGTCATTTTGATTCTGATAAAGTTCTTTTGCTAGCTGCTGAAGTTATTAAAATTTAAACTTAACCTTTAAGCCTTTGGCTTTGAAAACAAAAAATTTTTTATTCCTATTTAAACTCCTGTGAGGACATTTTAAAAACAACAATTTTCAATCATTGCTTTTTTTGAAGGCTTTTAACTCAGGAAGTCTTGGTTTTCTAGGCTGTGCGTTTGCTACCATTTGCCCTAATCCACTGTTGGCACCCTAAGTCCTATTGAGGTTTGGTTTATCTCTTCTCTGTCATAATGGAACTGGATTTCCTAAGTGCCAAATCTATCTTCTCTGCAATGCCCTAATGGATATTATTGGGAATAACTCCATTGCTTTAAAAAGATTTAAAAAGTATTTCCTCTGCAGAATCCAGCAGAACTCTTAATGATCATTCTCCAAATTGGTTCTAGTTTGTTGGTCAATAAGTATGAAGTGAGTGGTGGCTTATTCAGAGCAGCATAGGGCCCAATGGAAGTAAGAACAGAAGGTAGAGTAGCATCCGATTTAAATTTTTTAAATTCCTTGATGTGTCGTTGATCTCATACCAAATATAAATTGCCAAAAATTCTTCTAGGAATGGAAGATAAAAGAAGACAGCTTCACTTTTAAGGCACATTTGTGGAGTTTTCAAAGGACTTCTTTCCAGTAAATTATTAAATAGGCTTCTCTCACAGAAGGATTCTCGTGAAGGATTCAAACGTGATTTTGAGCTAGGCCTGAACAGTTGTAACACTTGAGTTCACAAACTTACCTCTTAATTTCTAGTGTTTCCTTTCCTCTCTTTTGTCCTTAGAGTTGGAGCTCTAAAACTATCCTCTCTCTGTCTGTGATCCTAAGCCCTGATGACACGGCCTGGTGGGGTCTGGGGGAGACTGAGGGAGGAGCAGTGATTGGAAAGAAGGACCAAGACAAAATAGGTACTAAGTGGCCCACAGGTGAGCCCTGGTGGCAAAATAGTTAAGCACTAGGCTGCTAATTGAAAGATTGGAGGTTCGAACCCACCCACAGGCTCTGCGGGAGAAAAACCTGGCTATCTGCTCCTGCAAAGATTACAACCTAGGAAACCCTATGGGGCAGTTCTACTCTGTCACATGGGGTCATTGTGAGCGGAAATTTACTCTACATTGCCTAACAAGAACAAAGTGCTCCACAGGCATGTCCTGAATTCAACTCTTCTTTTTGTGAAGCACCATTGAGAGTGAGATTTACTTAGATCGTGGATGAAACTTGGTATCTCCCCTGCTTTTAGTAGGTGAAAAAAATTCTTCTAAGCAAGGCCTGAGAGATTGCCTATGAATAAAATATACTTGCTTTAGTACATAAAGTTGATGGTGTGTAATTTAGCTGCCTTTTAAGACTTCCTGGTTCTTGGCGTTACTCTGGAATGTTCAAAACTATTATGTCAGGAAAAAAGTCTTTGGCGATAGTTAAATAAAGGTTCAGCCCCATTTTAGACATTGCTAGTTGTGTGAGCTGGGCAAGTTTCTTTCTTTCTTTTTATTTTTTATTGAGGTAAAAATATATATAACACAACATTTCCCAATTCAACATTTTACATGTATAAATTCAGTGACATTGATTACATTAATCATGTTAGGTAACTGTCACTGGCATACATTGCCAAATTTTCCATCACCATCAACACATACTCAGTGCTTCTTAAACAGTGACTCTCCCTTTCCCCCTCTTCCTGCCCCTGGTTGTTGTTACTGTTGGGTGCCTGCGAGTCTATTCAGACTCTTAGCAACTCTATATGACAGAGTAGAACTGCCCCATAGGGTTTTCTTAGATGCAATCTTTACCAAAGCAGATCACCAGGTCTTTCTTCCATGGAGTTGCACCCAGAGGTGCTTTGGAAGACAGGCCTGGCGATCTGCTTCCAAAAGGTCACAACCTTGAAAATGCTATGGAGCAGTTCTACTCTGCACACATGGGATCTCCATCAGTCATAATCACTGGAAGGCAACTAACAACAACATACTCTCTTAGTTATAGTCTACGCTTACTGTATTTTTACACAAATAATGCATGCCTTCTACATTTGTTTGCCAATCTCGTCCCCTCCCACTGGCATTTTTGTATGCACGGTATGGTAATTGTTTTTTTTTTACAGCAACATGTTAAAAAACAAAAAAATTGGCATAGCAACTGCTTACAAAAATACCTGGGTGGGGGCACGTTTGGCAAACAAAGGTAGAAGGCATACATTATTTGTGTAAAAATACGGTATATCTATCAAAGTACTCTGCATGTTGTATTCTTATTATTTGTTCACGTTTCGCCCCAAAAGCCTCTTATTTATCTTCAGAAAATCAGCATCTAGGCATAATATCAGACTTCTTTGGACAATTTGTACAAATACATTTTTCCCTTGAGTTAAAGAGAACCAGGCTGGAGAACAAAATCATGCAACCCCATTCCTGTCCCACTAATGCACTGATAAAGAAAGGCATTCAAAGTCCTGCCTAGACAATTGGAAAAGAAGTCTCCCAAGCCCGGTTTTCCAGAGCAATAGTCCTGGATGTTCCCTGCTCCCACCCTACCAAGGGATGCTCTGTGTGGCAACTTTTTGCATTGGCTCAGTGGAAGAAAAGGAATATACCAAAATGTCATCCTTTGACAATATGTATGTCTTACAATCAATTAAAAATAAGCATTTATAGAAGTAAAATTTGAAAATATTAAGTTATTGATTTGGACTCCCATCATTTTCTGCCGATTCCGTCTCAACTGGTGGAGGCATTCGAGCACTTGAAAATTTTGCAAACGTTTCCTCAGTTGTTTCCATAAGTGAAGTGAAGTAGGAGGTAGGTAGAGTTTTCTGAATAACTGGAAAATGGAGGCTAAGAAACTCTTCTTGGAAATACAGGAAACAGTTTAGATTCGGGAGCCTGAGCTCTCCAGAGAGCAAACTCTACGCTGGTAATGGCATTACAGCCACATCGCACTTCACACATGCTCATAATCTTTCCTTTTTTCCTATTACAAGAGCAATATCTGTTTGTTGTAGGATTGTTGGAAAATATGGAAGAATAAGGAAGAAAATAAAAATCATCCAGATTTTCGCCATCCTGGGAAAGACATTATTATCAATTGGGGAATTTCCTCCTAGTCTCTGCATATATATTATAACAAAATACGGATCATACTGTAGACACAGCCCTGTAGCCAGTCTACACAACATTTACAGGATGCTGCTCTGGGCAACTAAAGTGCATCTCCAGTAGACATAATACAGATGTGCTATGGGCACTAACTCAGCCCTCAGAAGGTTGGACAAAGGGAAGGGAAGGCTTAAGTGTCCAATCAGGGACTTTAATTGCAGTCTAAACAAGAGCTTTCCTGGGTGACTTCGCAGCTATGGTGTAACTCAAACTCCCTAAAAAGCATGTCAAGCTGCTGCCAGAAAGGACAAAAGCTGACCCGACAAACCACAGAGAACGCCAGGGAATACCGAATGACAAACATTTTAGCTAATACTAATCCATCGGAAAATCAAGTTCTGTTTTGCCAGATGTGCAAATAAAGGCTACAAATGCTCTTCTGGGACCCAGATTTAGGCTTTCAGCACGGAGAGCTATGTTGAGAAAAATTAAACGTTATGTGGTTTGGAACTTGTTGCTATAAAACGCACTATGTTGACAATGGTTTCTCCCCACAGAAGTAAATCTGTACAAAGAAGTGACTGGACTAGTTTATTAAGTACATAGAGCTGGAAGCCAGAAACTCAAATCAGGCCTCTCAGGCTGACTTATTATGCAGTCCTCACCTAGTGATTTCTCAATCTCCTTTCCAGAAAAACTGCAAGGGTTGACAAAGTGATCAGTTGTGGGTGGCTTGGCTTTGGGAGGCTAAAGCTTTGGGGGAATAGTCTCTTATTGCATGAGCTCCTCAAGGCAATTTCCAGATGGTATGTGGTTTTGCATTAACACAAGATCTTGACAGATGAAGTTCATGGCTGAGCATTATGGAGGTGGTTTTGGCCAAGGCATAAGTCATAAGACTATTAAGGTTCAGCTTAGCAATGCTCAGCTGTCTGAAGTCTTATCTTATCAGTGTTATCTCAGGGAGGGCTTGAATAAACAAAAAGGCCTTTGCAGCACTGGCCAAAAGCAGTTTCTATAAGCAAGGAGAGGAATTATCTGCAGTCCTGCCATCTCCTCAGACACTTGTCAGTGGAGGCCTGCAATTCTCCCTTCCCAAAGAGTGCTCGAAGCAAAGTCTACAAGTGAGCAAAGAAAAGCATCTGCTCTGTGCCAGAGTTTCAGTCTGTTACAGATGATGGAAAATGTGCTTGAGGTTTGAAGTTGGGGAAATATTTTTTTTCACTCAGCTCCCATTATAACCACATCTGTTATCAGTAGGATAGCCTGTGTTAATATTGATAGGCACAACTTTCTTAAGCCTGGAGTTCTCCATGATGTTTTGGCTGAGAGCACTAAACAAAGATGGCTGAGAAGAGCCAGTTCTCTCTGCCTGGTGATCATGCCCTTTGGATTCTTCTGGAAGGCCTGAATTTAGGCCTAAGTTATTTTATATTGTCTCCATTTTAGGAACCTAGTCTAAAAATGAATCAGAATAAAGAGCTGCTCTGTCTTTGTGCCTGCCTTCTCAGACATGCTACCAAGATCGATCAGTTCAAAATGTCCCACTTTATGTTCTTACTCCCCAGATAGGCTTAAATTTTCTTTGATATTTCCTCAACTAGTATGTATTCTGTAGCCAAATGGTTTGCAATAATAGGATTATCCAGTGTTGGAGCTGGAAATGGCTTCAGGGATCACGTAGACCAGTAGCTCTCAGACTTTGTTTTCTGGAGGAGGTAACTCTGGGTAACCAGAGAGGGGACCATGGAAGCAATCAAGAATGTACCTCTCAATACACACACACACACACACACACACACACACACACACACACACACACACACACACACACACCCCAGGACACCTCCACTTAACTCCATCTTATATATTGAGCTTCCAAGAAATACTTCATTTAAACAAAGGGCGATATAGCTAAACCAGGGCTTCAAACCGTTTCATTCCAAATTTGCATTTCTAACAAGTTCTCAGGCAATGCTAATGCTGCTGCTTAGGGACCAGTTCTGAGAACCACTAGCAGAGCAGTGGTTCTCAAAATTTATCATACAGAAGAATCACCCGAGGATCTTGTTAAAATGTAGATTCTGATTCAGTATATCTGGGGATAGAAATACAAATTCTCAGTAGGAGTTCAAACCAGAACAAACTGGTTCGAAGCCCTGGGCTAAATAAAGTTTGAAACCTCCTCCTAGTTTTACTGGTTAAGAAATAAAATTCCATGGAGGTTAACTGATCTTTCTAAGGTGCTTGGTTACTTTGTAATAAAACCAAGACTAGAATCCAAGTGTTCTCACTAGCTTTCATTCATTCACAAACTTTCCGTGTCCCAGCTATTGCACTGATAAGGTTGGCGGTAACTGCAAGATTGGAGATGAACCCACCTAGCAGCTCTGAAGGAGAAAGATCTGGTGATGTGCTCCCATAAATATTACAGCCTAGAAAACACTTTGGGGCAGTTATACTCTGTCACATGCAGTCATTATGAAGTGAAATCAACTTGACGGCACCTAACAACAACAAAACACTCATTTAACAAATTTAATAAACCTCACCTATCTGAAAAGAAATTTTTCCCTTTAATCTAAGCATCAGATTACATACTAACTTATCTCTCACTGACTTAAAGGACTTTCCTCATTAAATACCACATTTCTTTGGATTGCATAGAGAAATTTGTGGTAAAGTCATAGTACCATTTAAAATATGGGGAATTTATTAACAGTTGAAAATTGCTCTCATGGCTGTAATCTTTATGGAAGCGGATCACCAGGTCTTTCTCCCATGGAGCCACTGGGTGGATTGAAACTGGCAATCTTTCTGTTAGCAGCTGAGTGCTTAACCGTAGTACCAGCAAGTCTCCTTAGAGATAAATATATGTATGTATGTGTGTCTATATATATATAATTGTTGTTATGAGGTGCCCATCAAGTCGGTTCTGGCTCATAGCGACCCCAGCACACCAGAACAAAGCACTGCCTAGACCTGCACCATCCTTACGATCATTGTTATACTTGAACTCATCGTTGCAGCCACTGTGTCAATCCATCTCATTGAGGATCTTCCTCTCTTTCAATGACCCTCTACTTTACCAAGCATGATGTCATTCTCCAGGGACCGGTCCCTTCTGATAACATGTCCAAACTACTTGAGACAAAGTCTTGCCATCCTCTCTTCTAAGGAGCAAACTGGTTGTACTTCTTCCGAGACAGATTTGTTTGTTCGTCTGGTAGTCTATGATATATTCAGTATTCTTCATCAATACTATAATTCAAAGTCATCAGTTCTTCTTCAGTCTTCCTTATTCGTTGTCCAGCTTTCGTATGCATATGAGGTAATTGAAAATATCATGGCTTGGGTCAGGTGCACCTTAGTCCTCAAAGTGATATCTTTGCTTTTGAACACTTTAAAGAGGTATTTTTTAGCAGATTTGTCCAGTGCAATAGGTTGTTTGATTTCTTGACTGCTGGTTCCTTGGGCGTTGATTATGGATCCAAGTAAAATGAAATCCTTGAAAACTTCAATATTTTCTCTGTTTATCATGATGTTGTTTATTGGTCCAGTTGTGAAGATTTTTGTTTTCTTTATGCTGAGGTGTAATCTATAAAATTTTTTTTTAAAAAAGGCCATTATTCTTTATACCTTAACCAAATCACCCATGAGCAACCCAACCCATAGTGAAGAACACATCCAACCTGTTGCTTTTAAATTCTGATGCAAGTTCTTGAGATTAAAGCGTTGGCCATAATTTAAAAAAAAAGAAAGAAAGAAAAAGAAAATTGCTTTCATTTTTAAAGCATCTTTGTAGTTTACATTAGTTGGGTCATAGCTGGCATACATCCAACTATTTAATATCACTTGGTATTAAGTTTCTTTTAATTAAGACAGCATTTAAAAAATGAACCGTTTTTCTGATCTTTTTTTGCTTTTTTGTGTTTGTACTTTGTAATAGTCCTGTTTCATGAATAGTCAGGATATGCTGTGTACAGCTCTATCTTTACACTAACCACATTATTTTACAACTATCTACAAGTCTGTTTCTCCTAGCAGAATACGGGCTGCTTGAGGGCAGTGACACTGTCTTATTCATCTCTACATCCGCAGAACTGCTCTTAATAGGGTCGCTATGAGTCGGAACTGACTCAACGGCATCTCACAACAACAAGGAAACTATAAGCAGACCTGGTGGCCCAGTGGTTAATGGCTGCTAACCAAAAGGTCGGTGGTTTGAACCTACCAGCCGCTTCACAGGAGAAAGATGTGGCAGTCTGCTTCAGTAAAGATTATAGCCCTGGAAACCCTGTGGGACTGTTCTAGCCTGTCCTACAGGGTCACTGAGTCAGAATCAACTCCACGGCAATGGGTTTGGTTTTTTTGAAGGAAACTATGATGCATGCATAAAAAACCCATTTATGATGGATATTTTCAAGCACAGAGGCAGACAGAGTAATGAACCCCCATACCCAAACCCAACTTCAACAATTATCAACATTTTACCACTCATCTATCTCCCCTTTACCTTTTTAAAACTATGTTACATTAACATGACAGAATAATAAACAGTATTGAAAACTACTGATACGTGAAGGATGACCAAATATGACAATGTTTGTATGAAATAACATTTAATTGTTCTTGTTAGGTGCCATCTAATTGGTTTCTACTCATAGCAACCCTATATACAACAGAACAAAACGCTACCCCTCAAATAATAAGTAGACATTGGTCATAACTATATAAAATGATATATTTAACAAAGATTGGGAAAAGAACCGTGGGATATTATGAACTGTTCAAGATTTAATGCTTATTTACTTCAAGTTTGGTATCTTTGCTCAAAGTCTTATTTGTAAATCTCACTTGTGAAAACATTCCAATGTTTCACTCTCATTATAACATAAAACATTCTATAATTGCCAATGGCTCTAAGATTTTGATTTGCCTCTAGTAGCTATTCTCTCCTTTCTCACTAATCTACCACAAATTGCTGTCAAGTTAGTTCCCACTCATAGTGGCCCCATGTGTGTCAGAGTAGAACTGTGCTCCATAGGGTTTTCAATGGCTGTGATCTTCTGGAAATAGATCACTAGGCCTTTCTTCCAGGTGCCTCTGGGTGGATTCCATCCACCAAGTTTTTGGTTAATATCTGCGCGCTTAACCGTTATGCCACCTGGGGACTCCTTTCTTACTTATGTTGTGGTGGTGTGCCATCAATTTCAACTCATCGTGACCCTATATGACAGATGTAGAACTGCCCCATAGGGTTTTCTAGGCTGTAATCTCTACGGGAGATTTCCAGGTCTTTTCTGCCTCAGAGCTGGTGGTGGGTTTGAATCGCAGACCTTTCGGTTATCAGCTGAATGCTTAACCATTGCACCACCAGGGCTTCTTCTTCTTACTAGTAAACTGGTTTCCGTGGAGTCGATTCTGACTCATAGCAAACCTACAGGACAGAGTAGAACTGCTCCATAGGGTTTCCAAGGAGCGGTTGATGGATTCAAACTGCCGACCTTTTGGTTAGCAGCCAAGCTCTTAACCACTGTGCCCCAATTTTCAGCTGGGCAAACACCACTTGCAATAAAGACTACTTTTCCCTGCCTTCTTTGCTGATAGATCTGCACATGTGATTAAGTTCTAGCCAATTCGATGTATGTAAAAGTGTCATTTATAAAACCAAGAAGATGTCCTTAAAGGGCAGAAGCATGATGCTTGCCCCTTCCTCCTTCCTGTTGGCTTTAATGCAGATATGATGGCTGGAGCTCAAGCAGCCATCTTGGACATGAGGTAGAATATGCTGAGAATGGAAGAGTGGTAAGGAGCATGTGTCCCTGATAACTTTATGAAGATACTGCATCAGCTCCGGACCTCCTTCCCTCTAGACTTCTTCTACATAAAAGATAAATAAGCATCTATCTTATTTCTTAGGACATTAGTCTTAACTTTTTTTTTTTTAATTTAAAGAAAATGATACTAATAGTTCATTTCCTCATTAGTTCTACTCATAGAACAGCCATCTAAGATACATCTACTGGTCCCATCCTGGATGGAGCAAAGGAGAATCAAGAAAACTAAAGACACAAGGGAAAGATTAGTCCAAAGGACTAATGGACCACAACTACCAACACCTCCACCAGGCTGAGTCCAGAACAACTAGGTGGTGCCTGGCTACCACCACTGACTGCTCTGACAGGGATCACAATAGAGGATCCTGGACAGAGCTGGAGAAAAATGTAGAACAAAAATCAAATTCACAAAAAAAAAAAAAAAAAAAAAAAGACCAGACTTGCTGGTCTGACAGAGACTGGAGAAACCCCAAGAGTATGGCCCTGGACACCCTTTCAACTCAGTACTGAGTCACTCCTGAGTTTCACCCTTCAACCAAAGATTAGACAGATCTATTGGGCAAACAATAACAGACCCGAGGAATGTGCTTCATAGTTCAATCATGTATACTAGGCTAAATGGGCACACCAGCTCAAAAGCAAAGATGAGAAGGTAGGTAGGGACAGGAAAACTGGACGAATGGAAACAGAGAAGGCTGGGTGGAGAAGCGGAGAGTGCTGACACATCGAGGGGCTGGCAACCAATGTCACAAAACAATCTGTGTATTAATTGTTTAACGAGAAACTAATTTTCTCTGTAAACTTTCACCTAAGGCACAATAAAAAATTTAATTAAAAAAAATAGGCACATTGGGAAACAGCTAAGAAATGGGTAGAGGGACTAGAGAAGGTGAAGTTGCACAGCTCTAGGCAGTAGTTGATGACAGTGGTTTGGTGGCATATTCTGGGCTATTTGAAAGAGGGGAGGCCTGTCTTCCACACCACCCTTCATTCCATCTTTCTAGGCTTTTTAAGCTGCTGGAGAAGCCGAAGAGAGCTGCCCAGTCCTTACTGCCCAGTCCTTACTCTAATTTGATATGAGTAGAAAATATTTATCTTTGACCTTCCCAGAATCCATTACTTCTTCTTCTAGCAACAGCTCTTTGGTCGACCTATACCCCTGTCTCCATCCATGTCCTCTGGGTGGGATGTGCCAACTCGAGGGGGAGGAACTGCCTCCAGTCTAAGCCAATCATTGTATCTCACTTACCTGGCCACAAAGATGGATTTAGTGGTGGACACATGACCTAAACTGATCCAATTGGAGTGAATCTTAAGAGTTCTGTGGGAGCCTTTGAACAGGGAAGTTTTCTCTTTTTACCAACTCAAAATTTTAGGAATATGAGGCTGGAAAATTGCTGTTGTTGTGCTACCACAAGGATAGAATCATACCTGAGAATGTAGCCAACCCAGTGGACTGCTGACCTAGATGGTGGAGAATGAGAAAATTATGTTCTTAATGACATCATTTAGGTCCCAGTATCAGGCTGTGTCAAAGCCAGTCCAGCCTCTAGACTTCTCAGTTATCTAAGTCAATCATTTCCAGTTTGTTGTTTATAACTAGTGCTGCCAGATAAAATACAGGACTCCCAGTTAAATTTAAATTTCAGATAAACAACAGACAAATTTTTAGCATAAGCATGTTGCAAATACTGCATGGAACATACTTTTACTAAAAAACTATTCATTGTTTATCTGAAATTCAAATTTAACTGGATGTCCTGTATTTTTACTTGCTAAATCTAACAACTCTACTTGTAACCCTGTGAATCTTCACTAATAAAATGTATTCGTGGTGAATGGTAAAATACAGTGTTCATGAGAGGATCTGAAACTTCTGTTGTTTGATGGATGGGAGATAGGAGAACTTGGCTAGGCCTAGATGTTACAGAACAACAAAGCCGGATGATGTTGCTATCATCATTGTTTCCAAAACAGGGTGTCGCACCCAGGTGTTAAAGGTGTTGACAGTGGGTGGGTGGGTGACAAGAATACAGGGGTATGAGCTAAGTTGAGGATTAGCAACTATGGAAAAGCCCAGACATAGACATAAACCAACCAAACTCGCTGTCATGGAATCGATTCTGACTCATAGGGACTCTATAGGACAGAGTAGAACTGCCCCATGGGGTGCCCAAGGCTGCAATCTCTATGGAAGCAGACTGCCACATCTTTCTTCTGCAGAGTGGCTGGTGGGTTCCAGCTGCCAACCTTTTGGTTAGCAGCTGAGTGCTTTAACCACCGTGTGACCAGGGATCCTGACATAGACATACACGGGAATAAAGAGATCAAGGTGAATGAAATACAGTTGAGACACATCAAAAACACATCCTATTTACTTTGTATTGAACGTGCAAGGAAGAGAGAAGTAACAATTGGAATAATGTGGGTGATAACTTAGCCTGGCATAAGGAGGGTGGCCCTGAAGGAATTTAGGGGGAGGCATGAGTCTCATGGTCCCTCAGCTGACCTCTCACAGTGTGGGCTGTGTGTAATTCAAGGATAATTGTTTTAACAGGGATGATAGTAAAATGTGTACCAGCCAATTGGCTTTCTTTGAGCGATCTCCCCACAACCACTGACTTCAGCACTTAACCTCTGCATGACAAGCAACACCACTTCAGAAAGTGAGAAACGAGGCAAACACACAGGGCCCAGGCATCTACCTATATTAGCTGTCAGAGAGCACAGAAGGTCAGTTGTCAAGTGCAGGGTGCCCCATATTCAAAAGCCTGGACCAGCAGATGCTTGTCCGCAGTGGTGTGCTGACCCCACCTTCCCTTCCCTGTCACAGCCCTGTGTCACCTGTGTCGCTCTCTAAGAGGTGTTCCTGGGTGTCCAGAGATCCCCCCCTCCTCGACTTTGCTTGATGGCTCGTGCTTTCAGGAATACCAGCCCCAAACCTGATTCCGAAGTTTCACCTTCTCTCCAGGGCCTAACCCTACAAGAGCCAAAAGCCACCATCGGGTTGGATAAACTCTCATTACAGTTGTGGATTTCCCAAACCCAAAAGATTTTCAAACCCTCAGTGTCATGTTGGATGGAAACAAATCAATCTCACTCATCAAAAATAAACTGAGACCTGAAAAGAAAAAAATAAAGAAAGAAAGAAAGAAATTTATTTGTGCCCAAAGCACACCCGTTGAATAGCTATCTAGTTGCCGGCTCACCCTTAAATGGCAGAGGGTTGTAAACAATGAACTGCAACGAGGACGCATTGAAATGTGATTGAAATGTGGCCAGCTTGACGTTGAGGCTCACAGAGCAGCAATGATTGTATCACCAACACAAATGTGGGTGCTGAGGGGCAGTAAGGCGACCATTCACCAAGCTGTGTTTCAGTGAGATATGTATGTACACACTGAAAAAGACTGGAACACATAGTTTGAATTGTAAAATAATAAAACAAAAGCATTTATTTTTATATATTTGCTATGTAACCTGAATATCGTCAGACCTCACTAACCTGACGTGACTAAGACGCCGCACTGACATTAGAATTTGAACATGACCAGGCTTGAGAAAGGATGGGTGTCTGGGAGGAGGGGAGGGCCCTGGCTACACCGAATCAGTCTTCCGAGGATATACTACTGCAGGCACATTGTTGTTGCGTGCCATGGATTCGGACTTAGAACTACCCCATATGACAGAGTAGAGCTGCTCCATAGGGTTTCCTAGGCTGTACTGTTTACTGGAGCAGATTGCCAGGTCTTTTCTCCTGCGGAGCCTCTCCTGGGCTCGTACTGCAGACGTTTTAGTTAGTAGCCGAGCTCTTAACCATTGCACAACCCAGACTCCTTAAACTAAAAAACCCTAACCCGTTGCCGTTGAGTAGATTCTGACTCCGAGCGACCCTACAGGACAGAGTAGAACTGTCCCATAGAGTTTCCAAGCAGCGCCAGTAGATTCGGACTGCTGACCTTTTGGTTAGCAGCTGTAGCTCTTAACTACTATGCCACCAAGGTTTCCTCCGGACTCCTTAGTGAATACTAATACCAGAGCATGCTAAAGTACTAGTACCTAGCAAGGGCTTATGTAAGAAGGGCCCAACAGGATTACTATGAGATGCTGATGTTACTGTGTCAGCAGCTGTGGCTTCCATCTCCTCTAGCTTTAACAGGTACAAGACATTATTCCTGGAGCACCTTCTTCACCTGGGTTAATTCTACTCCTACTCCAACCTACTCAGTTCAGGCAGCCTGCATTTTAGGTGTGCATCAGAGGATGGTGTGTACGGGGGGTGGGGGGAGTAGTGTGTGTGTGCATGGGCTTCCTGAGTAATCAAGGAGCAGAGGATGATGTCTAACCCACAAATGTCCACTACCACTGCCCCCTGACCCACCACTGCAACTCCACACATCAACAACCTGTGAAAAACTCTTTGTTGTTGTTAGTTGCCGTTGAGTCGTCTCTGACTCATGGCAACCCTATGTATAACAGAACGAAATGGTGCCCATTCCTGTGCCATCTTCATGACTGTTGGTATTTTTGCATCTTCCAGCATTATATCTGTTGAGATCATAGGATTTTCATAGACTAATTCTGAAAGTAGATTGCCATGCCTTTCTGGTATGTCTCAATCTGGAAGCATCGCTGATACCTGCCCCCATGGGTACCCCTGCTGGTATTTGAATTACTGGTGGCATAGCTTCCAACATCATAGCAACATGCAAGCCACCATAGTATGACAACTGACAGACAGGTGATGGAAAATTCTTTTGGGCTAACAAACTGCCCTTATTTAGAGTGTAAATATTTCCGGAGAGGGTTAAGTCTACAAGACCATTCTTCATACCGTTGTCTTCTTTGCCTTCATCACACCTTAGCTGAGGACAGAGGAGGGAGACAGGAAGTGGTAGAACTAAAGAAAGAAGAAGAGGAAGAGGAGGAGGAGGAAGGGGAAGAGGCAGTGAATAAAGGAAAGAAAGAGGACAAGGTGGGGGAGGTACTATGCTCCAAGAGGAGTTAGAGCGACTTCTCTTTCAAGAGATTGTCTTTACCTTGCACCTCTTGTTCTATTTAGAATGAGTTTCTGGCAAAATTCCTACTCTCAGGGCCTCTGCCCAGATGACAAAATATATGAAAATAATGTTCTTTGCTCTCTGATGTGAGGTTTAGTCCAAGCTTTTGTCATCAGCTCTGGTTTTAGTTTCCAGCCCACGGTTGTTTCCTCCCCCAGCCCAATCTCTCAAGCTCCCTTTTTCCCTCTGCAGCCTCTATCTCCAAGACAACATAATCCCTTCTGAAACTTTCCAGACACAGCCCACAAGGGTTTGGGACCCAGACTTTGTTCTTCCCCAGTCCCATTGCTCTTCTCTCCTTGTAGTGAATCCTGGGTCTAGTAACTTTTGAGAGCACACAACTCAAGATCATGGTCAAGGAGACTCTGTGTTCTTCAACCCAATACCTTCTTTCCTCTTTGGAACCACATGTCAACTGTCTCATCTTTCTATTCTGTGAGATCCTCCCTCAAAAAAGAATCCCCTTGACAAACGCAATAATGAGCATGGTAGACTTTCCATATATGTCAAAGCAGAGAGGAGGAGAGACTATAGGTCATACGACTCCAGACTAAATGACCTGAAATCCACACTGTTCTCCTAAGTCCCTTCTCGGAGCCCTGGTGTTGCAGTGGTTAAGTTCTAGGCTGCTAACCAGAAGGTCTTTGGTTCAAACCCACCAGCCACTCCATGGGAGAAAGATGTGACAGTCTGCTTTTGTAAAGATTTACAGCCTTGGAAACTATATGGTGCAGTTCTACTCTGTCCTACAGAGTCACTATGAGTCAGAATCGACTTGATGGCAGTGGGTTTTTTGGGTGAAGTCCCTTCTCAGTGCTTCCCCGCCCTATCCCCAATGCCTCTCCCACCCCAAAACATGCTAAGTAGTTCCATTTTGTCCCAGCTCCCACTTTTAAATGGATCACTCACTCTCATGGCAATACTGTGGAAGACAAAAGTCCTGCCAGTTATATTTTAGATGCATCAGAGTGGTTGTTTTAAAGCATAGTTTCTGGACCCAGATTGCCTGGAATCAAACCTAGCTCAAGTGCTTAACTAGCTGTGTGAACTTGGGCAGCTTACGTAATCCCTCTGTGCCTCTGTTTCCTCATCTGTAAAATGAGGATAATAGTAAAAACCTCATAGCATTGTTATTGATCCTCATAGCATGAGGATCAAAAGGGATAATATGTAAAACCAAACAGGGCCTGGCACATCATAAGTGCCTTACATGGTAACATGTTAGCTGCTAAATCAGCCCCCCACTCATAGCAACCCCACACACAACTGAACGAAATGATGCTTGGAACTTCGCCATCCCTATAACGTATTGGGGATAGTACTGTTGTGATCCATAGGGTTTTCAAAGGCTGAATTAGATTGCCAAGTCTTTCTTCTAGTCCATCTTAGTCTGGAAGCTCTGCTGAAACCTGTTCAGTGTCATAGCAACACGCAAGCCACTGCTGATAGATAGGCACAGGTGGTGGCTGCACATGAGGTGCAGTGGCTGGGAATCGAACCCAGGTCTCCCACATGGAAGGTGAGAATTCCACCACTGAACCACTGTTCCATACACGGTAACATAGCTCTAACTTTAAGGATTTACTCTTCTTTGGAGATAGCTTCTCAACCTCCTTTGATTTATTGAGCACACCCTTTGGGATCTAACGCCCACCCCAAATATATTCTTTTCTTTTTAAGGATGGTCAGTGCTCTAAACCAGAGGATTTATGGTGAATGAAATACACTTTGTCACACTGTCTTTAAGCCAAACTCTACTCTTACTTGTTTATTTATTTAGGCTTAGATAAATTCCTCCTTTTAACAACTTGGTTTTTAGCTTACTGACTTCAAGAAGGTTAACATACTTCTTTTGGACTGCCCCAAAGCCCTTCACTATACATTAAATCATACTGCTTCATTGTTTCCATACCACTTCTCCATGTCTTTTCAGTACAAACTCCAATTCAGTCTTTGCATCCTAGGCCTTGTTCTGGGCTCTCATTACCTTGTCTCCTATCAAATGATTATGGCATCAGCATATCACAAAAGCACATTTACAATACAAAAAGAATCTACAGGAAAATAGGGGTAATACAACCCACAATAAATTGTGAAGCAGAAATTTTCTAAAAATAGGTATGCCTCGAAGCACAGCTTTAGTTGTAGGATTTCATAAGGCTCTTATGTTCCCATGGAAACCAACGTACATGCAAAGCCTATAAACATATATTAAGAGAGACTGAGTGGAAAGCACATTGCACTGAGAGTAAGAAGAGCCAGGTCTAGCCCCAACTCTGCAGCTGATCAGCTGGGTGGTCTGGTGAAGCTCACATAGACTGTCAGGGCCAGTGTTTCAACTCCATCAATGTTTCTTAAAAGTTTGTGTCTCAAGTCACCTGCATCAAAATCAATGGGTATGCTTTTGTACAATGCATGTTCTTGGACCCCTTCCAGGTCTATTAAATCAGAATTGCTGGGTATGAGAACCAGGAATTATACTTTTAACAAGATACGCAGTTGATTCTTTTTTTTAATTTTTTTTATTGTACTTTAGATGAAGGTTTACAGAACAAATAGTTTCTCATTAAACAGTCAGTACACATATTGTTTTATGACATTGGTTAACAACCCCACGACACGTCAACACTCTCCCTTCTCGACCTTGGAGGACTTTTTTTTGGTGAAAATATACATAGCCAAAGTTACACCATTTCAAAAGTTTCTACATGTACAATTCAGTGACATCGATTACATTCTTCCAGTTGTGCTGCTATTCTCACTAACCTTTTCCAAATTATTCCATCACCATTATCTTCAACTCATTGCCCCCTAGGCTTCGCATCAAACCTTCTAAGTTGCTGTTGTCAATTCAATCCCACATAGATAATTCTTTTTTTTTTTGTACCTCAGATGAAGGTTTGCAGAACAAATAGTTTCTCATTAAACAGTTAGTACACATATTGCCCAATGACAACGGTTAACAACCTCACAACATGTCAACACTGTCTCTTCTCAACCTTGGGTACTTTATCACCAGCTTTCCTGTCCCCTACTGCCTTCTAGTCCTTGCCTCTGGACTGCTGTGCGTCATTAGTCCCATTTTGTTTTATGAGGCTGTCCAGTTCCTGGCGGAACAGTGAACTTCAGGAGTGACCTCACCACTGAGCTAAAAGGGTGTCTGGGGGCCATACTCTCGGGGTTTCTCCAGTCTGTTAGGCCAGTAAATCTGGTTTGTTTTTTTTTTTTTTTTTTTTTTTTTTTTGTGAGTTAGAATTTTGTTCTACACCCTTTTCCAACTCTGTCCAGGACCCTCTGTTGTGATCCCGGTCAGAGCAGTCACTGGTGGTAGCTGGGCACCATCTAGCTTTACTGGACTCAGTCTGGTGGAGGCCTTGGTAGCTGTGGTCCATTAGTCCTTTGGACTAATCTTTTCCTTGTATCTTGTTCTCTTCATTCTCACTTGCTCCTGAAGGGGTGAGACCAGTGGAGTATCTTAGATGGCCGCTCACAGGCTTTTAAGACCCCAGACTCTACTCACCAAGGTAGAATGTAGAACATTGTCTTTATAAACTGTGTTATGCCAATTGAGCTAGATGTTCCCTGATATCATGGTCCCCACAGCCCTCTGCCCAGCAATTCAGTCCCCCAGGGAGTTTGGAAGTGTCTATGGAGCTTCCATGACCTTTCCTTATAAAAGTTGTGCTGGCTTCCCCAGTATTGTCTACTGTCTTACCCTTCACCAAAGGTATCAGTTATCTAGTGTCTATTTATTTCCCCCCCACCTCTCCCATCCCTTGTAACCAACAAAGATTGTTACTTTTTGTGTGTAAACTTTTACATGAGTTTTTACAGTAGAGGTCTCATACAATATTTGTCCTTTTGTGATTGACTTATTTCACTCAGCGTAATGTCCTCCAGTTTCATCCATGTTATGAGATGCTTCACAGATTCATCACTGTTCTTTATCTTTGCATAATACTCCATTGTGTATATGTACCATAGTTTGTTTAGCCATTCCTCTGTTGATGGGCATCTATATTGTTTTCCATCTTTTTGCTATTGTGAACAGTGCTGCAACGAATATGGGTGTGCATATGTCTGTTCATGTGATGGCTCTTATTTCTCTAGGATATATTCCTAGAAGTGAGATTGCATTTTGTAGTGCTTTTTTTTTGTGGTGCTGACATTTTCTTTGTTTCTCTTACTCTCCTGTGCTGAGTTCCTTCTGTTTGTGGAATTTTTTTTCATTTCTTTTGTTTTTGTAGGTTTTGTTTTTACTGAGACTTTATAATTTTCTTCTTTATTTTGATGAGTGGGTTTGTTACTTTCTTTGTGATTATTGTGAAATTTACCCTTATCTTCCTAGATTTGAACCAGTCTATTATTGCTTGGTATTGCCTTACCTTCCTCTCCATTAGAAGGTTCTGTACCTACACTGTTTATTCCCTCTTTTATTGTTCTGACATTGTTGTCATTTACAGATTAACCTCTCTGGTTCCCTGTTGTAATTCTTTTGGTTTTGCATAGTCCTTTAGAGTTCATTTCCTAGGTTGGTATCTGGCTAGTACAATCTTGTGTCCTATATTGAGCCTATGGTCTGATGTTGTTTGTTCTCAGATTGAACGACTCCCTTTAATGAGTCTTGTAAGTTTGGTTTGGTTTTTACATAGTCCCTTAATTTCTGTTTATCTGAAAATGATCTAATTTCAGCATCATATCTGAATGAGAGTTTTGCAGGATATATTATTCTTGGCTGGCAATTTTTTTCTTTCGAGGTTTTGTATGTGTCATCCCATTGCCTTCTTGCCTGCATGGTTTCTGCCAAATAATCCGAGCTTAGTCTTATTGTTTCTCCTCTGTATGTGCCTTTTTGTTTTTCTTGAGCTGCTCTCAGGATTCTTTGTTTGTCTTTGGTTTTAGAGAGTGTGATTATGATATGCCTTGGTGATTTTATTTTGGGGTCTATCCTATATAGGGTTCGTTGAGCTTCTTGGATGGTCAGCTTCTCATCTTTCATGATATTGGGGAAGTTTTCTGTCAGCAATTCTTCAATGATCCTCTCTGTGTTTTCTGGTTTCTCCCCCTGTTCTGGAACTCCAATCACTCGAAGATTTTTGCTTTTGATTGTATCCCACATAATTCTCAGGATCTCTTCATTTTTCTTTGTTCTTTTTTCTGATTTTTCCTCAAACAGAGTTGTATCCAAGTGTTTGTCTTCAATTCCGCTGATCCTGTCTTCCGCCGTTTCAAACCTGCTCCTCAGCCCTTCTATGATACTGTCCATTTCTGAAATCTTGTTGTTTATCTTTTGGGTTTCTAGTTGTTGTTTTTGTATGATTTCTAGTTGTGAATTTATTTTAGCATTTTGTTCCTGTATTATTTTCTTGAATTCTTTCATTTTTGTCTGTATTTTCCATGAATTTACCTGCCTTTTCCATTAAGTTGCCTATTTTTTCCTGATTTTTGTCTGCTTTTTGCTTCAACTCTTGGATAATTCTGAATATTAGAGATTTAAATGCCCTATCAGATAGTTCTAGTGCCTTTTCTTCTGCTGGAAGGTCACGTGGTGTTTTATTTTGGATGCCTAGTGAAACCATCCTGTCCTGTTTTTGTAAATGTTTTGATATTGTCTGCTGTCTTTGGGACATTAAGTGGTTATTTTCCTCATTTATTGATTGTAGATTTGTTTGTTTTGTCCTGCTTTTTTGTTTTATTTGGTTATGTCTGAGCAGGCAGTCTGTGCGTTCTTTGTTGTTTGCTCATCTGCGGGCATGATACTTTTCACGTCCTTCTCCAATGGGCAGGGTCAGTCACTCAGCTATGGCACAGAAGGTCAGGCCCAGCTGAAGGGGGGTCGTTGGGTGGGTTGTTTGTGGCACGTACACAGGGCTGACAGTGTGGACTGGTAATCAGTGCAGGGCAGGTTCCAGCAGGCTGTGCCTGTGCTGCTTGGTGGTGTGATGTTCAGTGCACGGTGCGGGTAGACAGAAAGGAGGGGGTAGGTTGTGATGTGTGGAGCTAAGATGGGTATGCGAAAGATGAAAGAGAGGAGAGAGGAACAGGAGCCAAAAACATACACACAAACAAAAAAGAGTGCTAAGGGAGCTTGTTATTGGAGTGGAGAGATGAGAGACTGAGAAATAGGAAAAAACAAAAATAAGAAAAAGAAAAAGGGTAAAAGAAAAAAATAAACTGAGAGACTGGAAATGAAGAAAGACAAAAAGGGAATAAGAGAGAGAAGAAAACAAAATACAGAAACAAAAAAAGCCCAAAAACAAAACCAAGAAAAAAGAAATGCCCCCATGACGTCCCTGTGTGTCTGTACAGAGTAAGGGAGTAGCTTCCAAGCCGCGCGGTACTGCCTGGCTAGAAGGGGCTCCCAAGCCAAGAAAAGGAAAAGAAAACAAACAAACAAATCAAAACAGAACAAATCAGAGCAAACAAACAAACAAAAAAACCCTGGGGATCCCACCAATGTGGCGGCACGGGTCAGGAAGCAGTTTCACAGTCGAGTGGTGTTTTGCAGCCTTTCAGGAAGAAGCAAAGATGGTGCACAGAGCCAGGTATTTGAGAGAAAGGAGGAGGAGGTGGTGAGAAGTAAGGGAGAAATCTAAAGAAGCAGAAAAAACCAACACCAGCAGCCAACAAAAGGCACTCAGGGAGCCAGCCAGTACGGGTGGGTGGAATCAAAGTGACACCAGGGTGAAGCTGGTGCTTCCCAGCCAAGAGACCGTGGCTGGAGGAAGCATAGGAGGCTAAGTGGGGGTGAAGAAGGGTAGGGGGTGGGAAACCTATATCACTGGTTACCTGTTGTTCTGTCTCCTTCTGGAAGCTCCATGAAGCTGCTTTCTCGGACCCCCAACTCGCTGATCTCCAATAGGAGTCCAGGATGGCGGATCTGTGCTGCAGTAGCTGATAGGGGACCTCTGCATGTATCTCTCCTCACTCTCTGTTCTCGGTCAGTTTCTTATTCTATTCGTGCTTGGCTGAGGTCTTTATCTCTCCATTTGATGCTTAGGGTTTCAGGATTGACATGTGACTCTGACTTGGTTTTTCTGATCTTTGCTGCGGAGGGACAGCGTGGTGCTTCTGACTATAGTGTCATGTTGCCTGGAAGTTCCCAGCTGATTCTTAAGCACGCTGAAATCTGAGGATCACAAGGCTCCATGCTCCCCTCCCTAGCATGTTATAAACCAGTCGCTGTTGAGTCAATTCCAATTCATGGCAATTCCAAGTGTGTCAGAATAGAACTGTGCCCCATAGGGCTTTCAGTGGCCGATTTTTTGGAAGTAGATCTCCAGGCCTTTTTTCTGAGGTACGTCTGGGTTGCGTTTGAACTGCCAACATTTTGCTATAGTTCCTGGTTATTCATACAGGTCAGCATTTGATTGTTTTGGATCAAAAGAATCATTGCAAAAATCCCTGAGCAAAAATCAGGCGGTGATGGTAGCACAACATGGTGAATGTAATTAACGTCACTGAATTATACCCTTAAAAATGGTAAACCTTTTGTTATATATATATTTATTACACACACACACACAAAAACCAGAATATGTTTTTCAGAATGTTCTTTCACGCATCTCTAAAGCTATGAAATGACCTATTGCTCATCCCTCAACCTCACAGCTAACTGGCAACTGATCAACATTAAGGGTTAAATTAATTAACACAGCTGGCCAGTCAGATGAAAATGGAACAAGAATGAATAAAATTAAAACTAAAAAAAAAAAGAATCCTCTCTCGTTTAACAGATATTTACCCAGCACTTTCTACTTATCAGGTATTATTCTTGGGATGTTGTTGTTGAGTGCCATCAAGTCAATTTTCAACTCATAACAACTCCATGTGACAGAGCATAACTGCCCATAGGGTTTTCTAGGCTGTAGTCTTTATGGGAGCAGGTTGCCTGGTCTTTCTCCATTGGAGCACCTGGGTGGGTTTGAACCACCAACAGTTGGGTTAGCAGCTAAGCTCTTAATTATTGTGCCACCAAGGCACCTTATTCTTGGATACATCAGTCAAAAAAGACACAAATGCCTGCCCTCATGAAGCTTACATTCTAGAGTATGTGAGCACAGATAATACATAAACTATTAATACACATTAAAAATAGGTGACTTACATAGCATGTTAGACGGTGATAAGTGCATGGGGGAAAAATAGACAAGGTAGGAAGATCAGGATGGAGGGCTGTTAAAATGTCTCCTAAACTATATGCACCACAAAACTCATATATTTATCACAACAGCCTGACAGGTGGGCCAAACTCCATCAAGTGGACCTCAGGGAATATAGTAGATGGTGTTGGTGCCTGGCCCAGATCTCCATTAAGGGATGCTATACCCACCCTCAGCTGTTGTGCCCCCTTCAAGTCAATGACTCAGTGACGAATTGATGGCCCCTTACCTCTACTTTTTGGTGTAATTTGTGCTCCCTGAGCTCTCCTAGGGTCAGGCTGGGGAAAACTTTCATCTGAGGCCATGCCTTTGCTAGTTTTTCCCCTGCTCTATCCTACTTCCCTCACTTCCCTCATCTTGGGAATGTTCTTGTGTTGTTACGTGCTACTGAGTCAATTCCAACTCACAGTGACCCCATATGACAGAACAGAACTGCTCCACAAGTTTTCCTAGGCTGTAATCTTTATGAGAGCAGATAGCCAGGTCTTTCTCCCTCAGAGCTGCTAGCAGGTTCGAACCACCAACCTTTTGGTTAGCAGCCAAGCACTTAACTATTGTGCCACCAAGACTCCTCTGTCCTGGGAATGCTCCCCAATAAATCACTAGCACAAAAATTCCTGTCTCAAGTGCTGCTTCTAGGAAACAACCCCTAAGATGGGGTCCCAAGCAATAGCATAGGACAGTTACTTCTTTGGGTTCTACAGATCAGGAGGAATAAGGTTTATTGTGACTCACTCTCCCCTAAATCTTCATTGTTCCATTTCATCCTCAATTTCTATTTAATGTTCAGTGTCTTGTGGGTGCCTGACATTACCCCACAAAGGAAAGCAGGTGAGGCACACTGAGATGCATTGTCTGGTGTCTTGCCCTCTGTTTTCTTCATTCCTTTACTCCTTCAGCACAGACATTTCCTGAATGTCTACAATGTGGCAGAACAGTGCTGGGCTTGGAGATGAAGTACAAGAATAAGGTCCTCAGCATCAGACCCTAAGACACTCTTAACTTTCTGTCAAACTCTGTTAATATCTAACACTTGAAAATGACCAAACTTTTTGTGCAATCAGCTGATGTAAAGATAATCAATAGATCAAAGATTCTATAGAAGAAGCAAAGATTCTATAGAAGAATCCTGATCTAAAGGGGGAAAATGCAGCACAGAAATTGTCAAATGCGCATGGGATCCAGACTTTCTGGAGCCATTGGGGCTGGATGAACCCCTGAAACTACTGCCCTGAGATAATAGTTAAACCTTAAACCAAAAATATCACCTGAAGTCTTCTTTTAACCAAACAATAGTTTAGCTTAATAAGTAAAGAATATCTACCTTGAGAACTGTGCTCTTTTAAAGAACTATCAATATGGGATCAAACTGACAACAGCAACTTGAAAGGCTAGATAGGAAGCTTAGAGGGCAGTGAGATTATGTTACTGGGAGAGGAACAATTTGGAAAAGGAGGGTGAGAATGGTTGCACAACTCAAAGAATGTATCAATGTCACTGAATAGTACATGTAGAAATGGTTGAATTGATGCATGTTCTGCTGTGTATATTTTCAGCAACAACAAAATAAATCATTTTAAAAAAAGATATTGTTCGTGTAACTTTCTCATCAACAATGTTTTTCTAAAAAGTCAACTATGACGCATCTCAAATAAATGAACATTTCCATCTTGACTGCCCCTTGTGAAGGAAACAGAGAAAGGAAGGCATAGGCACAAGATCTTAGGGTGAGAAACATGTTCTAATGTAACATGATACAACCATGTGCACCCCAACTTTTTTATTTATGAAGGAAAAGCCCTACTTTTCCTTAGTATGCCCTACTTTTCAGGTTAACCACATCAGAGACTGATTTTTTTTTTTTCTCATGGTGCTGAGGGATGCTAAAGCAGACATTCTTCACAGTCTTGACAACACAGACATTCTCAAAATACTTGCAAGATTAAAAAAATGCTTGGGAGGTTTTTCACTTAAATAAATTTTATAATATAACTTTTCTTTGCTCCTATCATTTGGGAGGGCTGGGAAAAATTAAAGGGGGCCCATCTATGGGAGTTTGCCAAGGGTCTTAGTGGTTAAAGTGGGCCTCCTGCTGGCCCAGAGAGTGGGGAATAAGCCCCCAGAAAGAGGGTGGGAGTGAGGGTGAGATCTTGAACTGGCAGAGCTCCTCCAGAGGGAGGGCTGAGCCCCTCACTCTGGTGCAGTCGGAGGTTCCATGAATGCTTTACCAACAAGGTTTCCCACAGGCAAAAGAGGATTAACAGTTCTGCATAAAAAAAGGGCTTAGGTCATTGCACCCTCATGTTTTACCTAGCTGGGGAGAGGAGGAACTGGTAGAACTTGAAGGAAAAGAGTGACGATGACTCACTACTGAACTGTCACGCTTTCAGAAAGCTCCCACAGTCGGGAAGAGCTGCTGTGTTACTCACCCGTCACTTTCTCCCTGTGTCTACTCACAGACCCACAAAAGAAAGTGCCTGAGCCTTCATAGCTCATCTCTTTCACCTCCTTCCCCACCTTCCTTCCCTTGGAACCAAGAGGGGGGCCTAGAGCAGTCCTTCTCAACTAGTGATTGCAGAAGAATCACCAGGAATCTTGTTAAAATGCCCATTTTGATTCAGTAGCTCTAGGCTGGGGCCCAAGAGTCTGCATTTCTAATAAGCTCCCAGATGATTTTAACGCTAATGTGGGGGAACTGCGCTTAGATAGCAATTGAGCCAGCCCTCAACTCATGGCAACCCCATGCACGACGGAACGAAATATTGCCCAGTCCTGCATCATCCCCCTGATAGTTGGGTATTAGACTGATGTGATCCATAGGGTTTTCACTGGCTAATTTTCGGAAGTAAACTGCCGGCCTTTCTTCCTAGTCAGTCTTAGTCTGGAAGCTCTGCTGAAACCTGTTCAGCATCATAGCAACACAGAAGCCTTCACTGACAGAGGAGTGGTGACTGTGCATGAGATGCACTGACCTGAAATTGAACCCAGGTCTCCTACATGGAAGGTGAGAATTCTACCACTGAACCACCAATGCCTCATAGCAATAACACCATGCTGAGGGGAGAAAAGTTGGCTGATGTGGCCTTTATATTGATAAAGGTGGTTTTTCCTGATGACAGCAAATCTCCAATCTTACCCCTGGAAATGAATCCAAGGATTGAATGATGCTATTAATGTCTTTTATTGCTAACTCTCTTTATCCATCACACGGTAAGGCAATAACTAATGCTCTCACTAGCATTGCTTCTTGCTCCCTGTGACTAAGCCCAGGGAAGGCCCCATGTAAAGAACATTCATAAGACACAAAAGCAGGAAAATGAAATCTCACATTCACCAGGCCATTTCTGCCCCATCCCTCCACCTCCAGCTGCTTTATCTTTGCTGTTGTTAGGTGCCCTTGAGTCAGTTCTGACTCATAGTGACCATATGTACAGCAGAATGAAACACTGCCCAGTCCTTTGCCATCCTCATAATCGTTGCTATATTTTAGCCCATTGTTGCAGCCACCATGTCAATACATCTAGTTGAGGGTCTTCCTCTTTTTCACTGACCCTCTACTTTACAAAGCATGATGTCTTTCTCCAGGTACGGGTCCCACCTGATAACATGTCCAAAGTACATGAGACAAAGTCTCACCATCCTCGTTCCAAGGAGCACTCTGGTACACTTCTTCCAAGACAAATTTGTTCATTCTTCTGGCAGTCCATGGTATATTCAATATGCTTTGCCAACATCGTAATTCAAATGCATCAATTCTTCTTGGTCTTCCTCATTCATTGTCCAGCTTTCGCATGCATAGGAGGCAATTGAAAATACCATGGCTTGGGTCAGATGCACCGTAGTCCTCAAGGTGACATCTTTGCTTTTTAATACTTTAAAAAGATCTTTTTCAGCAGATTTGCCCAACGCAATATGTCGTTTGATTTCTTGACTGCTACTTCTATGGGTGTTGATTGTGGATCCAAGTAAAATGAAATCCTTGACAACTTCAATATTTTCTCCATTTATCATGATGTTGCTTATTGGGCCAGTTGTGAGGATTTTTGTTTTCTTTATGTTGAGGTGTAATCCATACTGATATTGTAGTGTTTGATCTTCATCAGTAAGTGCTTCAAGTTCTCTTTACTTTCAGCAAGAAAGGTTGTGTCATCTGCATGTCATTGGTTGTTAATGACTCTTCCTCCAATCCTGTTGCTGAGTTCTTCATATAGTCCAGCTTCTCGGATTATCTGCTCAGCACACAGATTGAATAAGTATGGTGAAAGGATACAACCCTGACACACAACTTTCCTGTTTTTAAACCATGCAGTATCCTGTTGTTCTGTCTGAACAACTGCCTCTTGGTCTATGTACAGGTTCCACATGAGCACAGTGAAGTGCTCTGGAATTCCCATTCTTCACAATGTTATCCATAATTGGTTATGACCCACACAAGTGAATGCCTTTGCATAGCCAACAAAACACAGGTAAACATCTTTCTGGCATTCTCTGCTTTCAGCTAAGATCCATCTGACATCAGCAATATCCCTTGTTCCACATCCTATTCTGAATCCAGCTTGAGTTTCTGGAAGTTCCCTGTTGATGTACTGCAGCAAACATTTTTGAATTATCTTCAACATAATTTTATTTGGATGTGATATTAATAATATTATTCAATAATTTCCCCATTCCACTGGATCACCTTTCTTTGGAATGGAACATATATGGATCTCTTCCAGTCAGTTGGCCAGGTAGCTGTCTTCCAAATTTCTTGGCATAGACCAGTGAGTGCTTCCAGCGTTTCATCAGTTTGTTGAAACATCTCAGTTGGTATTCCATCAATTCCTGGACCCTTGTTTTTTGCCAATGCCTTCAGTGCAGCTTGGACTTCTTCCTTCAGTACCATCAGTTTTTGATTATATGCTATGTCCTGAAATGGTTGAAGGTCAACCAATTCTTTTTGGTACAGTGACTGTGTATTCCTTCCATCTTCTTTTGTTGCTTCCTGTGCTTTTCAATTTTTTGCCCATAGAATCCTTCAATATTGCAACTCAAGGCCTGAATTTTTTCTTTGGTTCTTTCAGCTTGAGAAGTGTCAAGCATGTTCTTCCCTTTTGGTTTTCTAACTCCAGATGTTTGCACATTTCATTATAATACTTTGTCTTCTTGAGCTGCACTTTGAAATCCTCTGTTCAGCTCTTTTACTTCATCATTTCTTCCATTCACTTTAGCTGCTTGACTTTCAAGAGCAAATTTCAGAGTCTCTTCTGACATCCATTTTGGTCTTTTCTTTCTTTCCTGTCTTTTTAATCACCTTTTTCTTTCTTCATTTATGATGTCCTAAATCCCACAACTTGTCTGGTCTTTGGTCCTTAGTGTTCAGTGTATCAAATCTATTCTTGAGATGGTCTCTAAATTAAGGTGGGGTATACTCAAGGTCGTGTTTTGGCTCTTATGGACTTGTCCTAATTTTCTTCATCTTCAACTCGAATTTGCATATGAGCAATTGATGTTCTGCAGTCAGCCCCTGGTCTTGTTCTGACTGATGATATTGAGCTTCTCCATCGACTCTTTCCACAGATGTAGTCAATTTGATTCCTGTTTATTCTATTTGGCAAGACAATGTGTATATTTGCTGTTTATGTTGTTGAAAAAAAGGTATTTGCAATAAATAAGTTGTTGGTTTTGCAAAATTCTATCATGCAATCTCGGGCATTCTTTCTGTCACCACGGCCATATTTTCCATGTACTGATCCTTCTTTGTTTCCAACTTTTGCATTCCAATCATCAGTAATTATCAAAGCATCTTGATTGCATGTTTGACCGATTTCAGACTGCAGAAGTTGGTAAAAATCTTTAATTTTCTCATCTTTGGCATTAGTGGTTGGTGAGTAAATTTGAATAATAGTCGTATTAACTGGTTTTTCTTATAGGCGTATGGATGTTATCTTATCACTGACAGCGTTGTACTTCAGGATAGATCTTGAAGTATTCTTTCTGACAATGAATGCTACGCCATTCCTCTTCAAGTTGTCATTCCCGGCATAGTAGACCATATGATTGTCTGATTCAAAACAGCCAGTTCTAGTCCATTTCAGCTCATTAATGCCTAGGATATTGATCTTCAAGAGTTCCATTTCATTTTTGAACCCTGAGGGTCCAGGGTTTAAGTCCCTGTTCAGGCATCAAACATATCTACCGCTCATCTGTCAGTTTGTTGTACTATGGTGACTTGCGTGTTGCTGTTATGCTGGAAGCTATGCCATCGGTATTTCAAATACCAGCAGGGTCACCCATGGTGAACAGGTTTCAGCAGAGCTTCCAGACTAAGTCAGGCTGGGAAGAAGGACCTGGCGATCTACTTCTGAAAAAATTGGCCAGTGAAAACCTTATGGATAGCAGTGGAACATTGTCTGATATAGTGCCAGAAGATGTGCCCCTCAGGTTGAGAGACACTCAAAATAAAACTAGGGAAGAGCTGCCTCCTCCGAGTAGAGTTGACCTTAATGACATGGATGGAGTAAAGCTTTCTGTACCTTCATTTGCTGATGTGGCACGACTCAAAATGAGAAGAAACAGCTGCAAATATCCATTAATAATTGAAATGTGGAATGTACGAAGTATGAATCAAGGAAAACCAGAAGTTGTCAAAAATGAAATGGAATGCTGCAGCGGTTTAGTCAGGCAGTGTTCTCTCTGCTGCACTGCATCAAAGAGGGGAATTCTAGATGGACCCCCCTCCTCCTCCTTGGTGGAGTGTGCTTTTCATGAAACAGCCACTCCAGATGAAAGAGCCATTTGCTTCTAAATTACATCAGCTGCTATTTCTTTGTTGCTCTCCTAGCAGGCGCTGCCCTAACATTGCCGTGAAGAGCTCCTGGTCTGCACTTTTTCCTGTTTTCTAAGCTTTGCTCATTTTTCACAGCTCTTGAACTCTGTCTCTGCATTCCAGCCTACCAGAGTGGGAGATGGGGAGCGGAGGATGGGGTAGGGGTGGAGGATGCTAATTAGGCCAGGCTAAGAGCAGCCTTGGCAAGAAGCCACAGGAAGAGAGGCCTTGTTGGGTGGAGCTGGCACTTGGGCTAGAGAGGGACAATGATTCAGAGGCCACAGGAGAACCAGGGTAAGGTGCAGTCTGAGTAGCAGCGAATATCTTGCTTGAGTCACTGATGGATATTCATCGTGTTATTTAGAAGTAAGGCTGGAGCCGTCATGATTCCTATATAGGGAATGACAGGTGAATACAGGCGTGAAAGCTGTCAAGTCAGAAAAGGCACGCCTGTCAGCTTCGTCTCCCGGGTTTTGTGATCTTTGATAGTGCCAAAGAGGATGCAGCAGTATGCAGACTGCTGTTCAGAAGCATTCTAGCAGTAAGTGAATCAAAGAGTGCCTTCCTGGGTGGGAAGGGGAGTAGGAAAGTGGCTTCAGGAAGGGGTAATGATGTTCTCTCCCTCTTGGAGACCACCTCAGCTCATCAACAGGGCCCTTGAGACTGTTCACTCTGGAGTTGACTTGTATAAGACAGGGCTGAGTTGACAGGTCCTGGGAGAAGCTGGGATTAACACAGTTTTTCCACCTGGTCTCTCTTGGGCATTTTAAGGGGTACAGGTTTGGATAAGGGTCTGTGCTGGGAAAAGGGCCCTTGAAGTAGTTGAGGGAGTGAATACATTTATAAAGCTTAGATCAGCATCCAGCACACTGTAAACCAAAAAACCAAACCCATTGCCATCAAGTTGATTCCAGCTCACAGCAACCCTATAGGGCTCAAACCGCCAACCTTTCAGTTAGCAGCTGAGTGCTTAACCACTGTGACTCCAGGACTCCTTAGCACATCATAAGCCCTACATAAATAGTAGCTATTATTATTAGGCAATCCGATTCCCTCTGGAGATGCCCCAAAACTCAACTGAAATTAAACGGCATCACACAGACAACCATCCTTTCCGAGGTTCCTTAAATCAGAGTCTCCCCCATGCTGTCGTGACCACTGTGATGTTTGTTGCAAGGAGATCTTTACTGATGGAAGAATAAACATTTTCCATTGATATATGTCTTTAAAAAATTAAATTAGAATGGATTTAAAGTTGCTCTCTAAATAGTAAAGAAAACTAGTTAGTTACAGCTGACTCTCTGGGAATTACATGTAATTATCCAGCTATGGTTTACCAGCTATGGTGTAGTATAGTGTAGTGGTTATCTGCACAAACACTGAAGCCATGCTCTCTGGGTTTTACTCCTGGCTCTGTTAGCTGTGTGATTTTGGGCGGCTCATTTTGCTTCCTTTACCTCAGTTTCCTCATATGTGGAATGGGGAATGATAAGAATACCTTGGTGGTAAAATTCTCGCCTTCCACGTGGAAGATCCAGGTTGGGTTTCCCACCAATACACCTCATAAGCATCAGTACCATTTGCCTGTCAGTGGAGGCTTGCATGCTGCTATGATGCTAAACAGGTTTCAGTGGAGCTTCCAGACTAAGACGAGGAAGAAAGGCCTGGTGATCTACTTCTAAAATCAGCCAACAAAAACCCTATGGGTTCACAATGGTTCTCTCTGCAGCCATTCAGGGGGATAGCCCAGGACAGGTGGTGTTTCATTCCGTTGTGCATGGAGTCACCATGAGTCAGGGGCCAACTCTACGGCAGCTAACAACAACAACAAGAGTACCTGCCTCAAGGGGTTGCTGTGAAAATTAAATGTGTTCATGTGTGTAAAGCACTTAGCATAGTGCCTGGCACATAGCTAGTGCTACTGGTGTCAGTTCTTGCGAGGGGTTGGGTGTCATTTGTCATATGTCTACCAGTGGAAAGAAGATCAGGAACTACTACACTAGATTGTTTACCAGTCATTCCACCAGTAAGTTGGTCTGTACTTATCCAAGGGTTTCTTGTTTGAAAACTGTGTTTCGCTTATGAAAAACTAATGCTGTATATCCAGGCTTTCAAAGCTAATAATCTGGGGATTAAGTGAATACCAAAGGCTTATCTGCTCATTTTACAAAGATTCAGTATAGATGTCCTTTCCAAATCTAGCTCCTCTAGTGAATTTTAAATGTAATTCAATTAAAATGTTGACTTCATGGAATGTTCAGGAATACCCCCAGCATTTGTCCTGTGTATTCGGTATGAACCACATTTCGGTGTAACCAAACAGCCCGAGTGGATGAAGGAAAACTCTTCTACATTGAAAATTTTCGGTGAATTACAGAGGAACTGACAAAATTAGAAAATCACCGGTTTTCAACCTCTAATGAAAAATGGAAACAGGTAATGGTCATCAATGGAAGATAAAACCATACAGTCAGAGGCTGATGAGGAATTTTAGAGCAGGGATCAGGCTATCACCACCAGAAAACCACCGGTCAATTTCTGCATCACTAAAAATGCAACCAGATGTTATGTACTTCTAGATGTGATGTAAAATGAAGTAAACGGTATCACCTATGATGTGTGCTTGCAAAATAAATTTTTTATGAACATTAATCTAATCAATCTGTTAATTCTAACTTCTAGTCTATAGAAAATATAGAGGATAAGAGGCGAATGTTAAATGACACCATGATAAAAGAATCACTGAAAGCTACAGTGTGGAACCTCCTAAAGAAACTGACTAGGTTTCTTCAATAAGCCAACTACTTGAAAAAAAATGCAGAAAGAAACGTTCTACATTAAAGGGGATTTAAAGAAGACAAGCTGTAACAATGAAATACAGTGAATGGAACATTTAGATCCTGATTTGAGCAAACAACTGTAAAAAGACAGTTTTTAGACAATTGAGAAAACTTAAGTGTGGCCTGAGCATTAGATGCTATCAAGGAATTATTGTTAATTTTAGTCAGTGGGATAATAGTATTACAGTTATAGAGGAAAATATTTTGTTTTTGGAGATTCATGTTGAAGGTTTTAGGAAAGAAATAACACTATGTCTGGAATTCTGTTTAAAATATTTCAGCAACAAATAAACCCACAACAACGAAAAAAGTGGGATGGGGAATAAATGAAACAAATATGGCAAAATGTGTTGCTTGTTGAAGCTGGTGATTGGTACATGAGGATTTTTTTTGTATTTTTTACTTTTGAGGTAAAATTCTCATTAAAAAATTTAAAAATAAAAGCAAAAATAATCATTATCAAAACAAAAATTAAAATAAAACGGCAACATTCAATCCTCTTGCACTCCCCCTCCCCTCCCCTCATTTTTCTTCATAGCATTTACCACCATCTGATGTGTTGAGCCCCAGTAGTATAGTTGTTAAGAGCTCAGCCTGCTAACCAAAAGGTCGGCAGTTTGAATCCACCAGTCTCTCCTTGGAAACCCTATGGGGCGGTTCTATTCTGTCCTATAGGGTCGCTACGAGTCGGAATTGACTCGAAGGCAATGGGTTTTGGGTAATACATTGAAGTTGTCAGGGATTTCATTTTACTTGGATCCACAATCAACCCCCATGGAAGCAGCAGTCCAGAAATCAGATGACATATTTCATTGGGAAAATCTGCTGCAAAAGCCCCCTTTAAAGTGTTAAAAAGCAAAGGTGTCACTTTGAGGACTAAGGTGCACCTGACCCAAACCATGGCATTTTCAATTGCCTCATATGTATGCAAAAGCTGGACAATAAACAAGGAAGACGGAAGAAGAACTGAAGCCTTTGAACTGGAGAAACTCTGAGAGTATGGCCCCAGACACCCTTTTAACTCAGTACTAAAGTCACTACCGAGGTTAATCCTTCAGCCAAAGACTACTAAAAAAAAACCCCAAACCCGCTGCTGTTGAGTTGATTCCAACTTACAGTGACTTTATAGGACAGAGCAGAACTGTCCCATGTGGTTTCCAAGGAGCAGCTGGTGGATTTAAACTGCTGACCTTTGGGTTAGCAGCCAGGCTTTTAACCGCTGTACCACCAGGGCTCCTCAGCCAAAGATTAGACAGGCCTATAAAATAAATAGTAATACATGCAATTCAACCACGTATACAAGACGAAATGGTCACACCAACCCAGGGACAAGGACGAGAAGGCAGGAGGAGACAGGAAAGCTGGATGAATGGAAACGGGGAACCCAAGGTTGAGAAGGGGAGAGTGTTGATGCATCCTGGGGTTGGCAACCAATGTCACAAAACAATACACGTATTGTTTACTGAGAAACTAATTTGCTCCGAAAATTTTCACTCAATGAACGATAAAAAATAATAATTAAAAAAAATTGATGTCTTTGAATTATGGTGTCGGCAAAGAATATTGAATATACCATGGACTGCCAGAAGAAAGAACAAATCTGTCTTGGAAGAAATACAGCCAAGCGCTCCTTAGAAGCAAGGATGGCAAGACTTCGTCTCATGTACTTTGGGTATGTAATCAGGAGGGACCAGTCCCTGGAAAAGGACATCATGCTTGGTAAAGTGCAGGGTCAGTGAAAAAGAAGATGACCCTGAACAAGATGGGTTGACACAGTAGCTGCAACAGGGGGCTTAAGCACAACAACGATTCTGAAGACGGTACAGGACTGGGGTAGTGTTTCGTTCTGTTGTACGTAGGGCTTCTGTGAGTCAGAACTGACTCCACAGCACTTAACGACAACAATAAAATTGCATTATATATTTATCTGTGTCCTTATAGTTAGTCTTCCCCCACTATAATGTACATTAGAGCAGGAAATTTTGTCGATTTTGGTAACTGCTGAAACCCCAACACGTGTAACAGGTATACATATACAGTGTGTGGATAGATACTCCTTTAGTGGGAAGAAGCGGCGTCACTGAAGGTGTGAACAGCAATTACAGCCTCAGCATGCCTGTCCTCTAGGTGTAGGGGCTGGAAAGCCTACTGTAAATTATAAGTGAATGGGATGAAGCTGCCAAGGTCAGACTAAAAGACCCCTGTGCCTGCAGTTAAAAAAATCAGTGAGGGTACATCAGCTAGTTCATGCTTCTCAGAAGCTCAAACTGGCATTCAATGACACAATAAGAATTTCTAAGATCTATGAGCGGAAAAACCAATAATAAACAGTACTTGGTGATGAAAGAGTTGGGGGCCACTCGATGGTTCAGTCAACAGTATTTTTGAGCATCTGCTTTGTGACAGGTGTTCTTTTCTGAGTACTGAAGTCTCTGCAGCAAACAAACCAGACACGTGCCTGATATTCCAGAGTTTACATTCTAATGGGAAGAGACAGAAAATAAACAAATGTCAGATATGTCTGGTGGGGAAAGTGGGGAAAGTGCTAGAAAGAAAAATAAGGCTGAGTAAGGGGAGAGAGGAGTCTGTGGGTGGTACAAACGGTTAAGCACCTGATATTAACCGAGAGGTTGGCGGTTCTGAAAGGTCACAACCATTGAAAACCCTACGGAGCTCTGCTCTACTCTGACACACGTGGGGTCACCATGAGTCAGAATTGACTGGACAGTAATTTTGGTTTTAACAGAAGAGAGAGTGACTAGAGGAGTATTATTTTTGATAGAGTTGTCATGGAGGGCCTCCGAAAACATAATGTTTGAGCAGAGACCTGAGGGAAGCGAGGGATGGCACCACATGGGCAACTAGAGTGTTCCAGACAGATAGAAGCACAGGTGCAAAACTGTGAGATAGGAATGTGCTTGGCAGAATCTGTGTAGCAGGTGTAGAGTAAGGGGAGAATGGTAGGTGACAAGGTCAGAGAAGCAGCATAGGGGATATTTTACCTCGGAATATCCTGAATGAGTATCACCAGGCATGGCACACCTGCTTCCTCTGTTTCAAATGTTTTCTTGAAAGCATTCACCAGTCAGGTAGGATAAGGGAGACAATGGGACCACCTACTCTCTCCTCACAGGCTTTTTGACAACTCTCTCTCTCTTGAGCCCTAGTTATCAATGTGAACCACCATTTTATATCTCTGGCTTGCCAGGCATAAACTGGCTTTTCTGAAGTGAAATGGGAACCATTTGTCTGCCTTTAGCGAGGCCCAGGCAGTCTCTCTCTGCAGTGCCTGGCACGGGGCCAATTGTGTTGTTAGCGAGTGGTATGTGAGCCGTATAATAAGGTAAAGATGCAAGTGGGAGAAGAAAAGGAAGGATCCAACATGGAAGGACACAGGGAGGGGAGAAAACTCCAGGACAAAAAGGCATGTGGAAGTGTAGACTGACAAAGACAGTGGAACAGTATCCCTGCCCCTCAAACAATGTTTGCTTGGGCCTCTTGAAGATGATTGCTTTTATTTCTCCCCTATCATCTCCCATTAATTTTCCTGATATTAAAAGAAAAGAAAAGACTACTGGAGCCAACCAGGTTGTCTAATAAACACAGCGGGTGCACTGTGTTCCTTCCCCGGGATGCCGGTGCGTGTGTAATGTGTCGGATTTGAAACGGGCATTATGGAGCCAGCAATGCCAGTGCACACACCCCCTGTGCAGCAGAACATCTGATTAAATACAATGGGGATTATGTCGTGTTCTTGCTGCCTGCTCTTTGTTGACACAAACTATTCTTTGATGTAAAAACGAAACTATCAGAATTAACAGTTCCTTGATGGAAGGGGCCATGTTTTATTCATTTCTATCTGATGTGTAATCTAAACTATCCCCAAATTTCCCAGCCTTCTGTGATCTCATTTGCTTTTAACGCCCAAATTTAATAGCTTGAATTCTTGCTCTGCCTGATTGCAGGAAGCCAGTCCCCTCCAGATATTTCTGAAGGTGGTTGGCAAGTGTTTGCATGCCCTGGGTGTTGTCACTTGCCACTCCCAATGGCACCTTCTACTTCTCTATCCACTTGCTCCTACCCTCTTTCTGCTTTACTTCAGCCCAAGCAGGGACCCAGCATTCTTATTTACTCCTTCTTCACCTCCAAAACCAGCTAGTGTGTGGAGGCAGGGGTGAAAGTCAAACTATTTAACAACTGCAGTGGCCTGGAGTGGAGTCAATGGGAGATGCAAATGGTGAACGAGCTCAGCTGCTAACCAAAAGTTTGGAGGTTGGAGTCCACCCACAGGCACCTTGGAAGAAAGGCCTGGCAATCTACTTCTGAAAAATCAGCCACTGAAAACCCTAAGGAGCATAATTTTACTCTGACACATGTCGGGTCACCGTGAGTCAGAACTGACTCAATGGTAACTGGTTTAACTGGTGGCCTGGTGTAATGACCTTTTCTAAAGGATCCCTGCTGTCAGAAAAAAACCTTTAGGTTCTGGGTCATTGGAAAGTTATGGAACCTTGGGAGTGGGGCTGGGGCAGTCAAAGTAATGGTGGTGGGGATGGCGGAGGAAGCCTCAGAGCAGAAGCTATTTATCAATCAACATGAAATATTTTAATATTTTAGCACCCAGTACAGTACAGGAGGGACCAATCCCTGGAGGACATCAGGTTTGGTTTCATGCACCTGAACCGGGTACCAAACCCAAAACCAAACCTGTTGCTGTTGAGTCAATTCTGACTCATAGCGACCCTATAGGACAGCGTAGAACTGCCCCATAGGATTTCCAAAAGATGACTGGTGGATTCAAACTGCTGACTTTTGGGTTAGCAGCCATAGCTCTTAACCACTGCACCACCAGGGCTCCGAACCAGGTACAGCTGTTCCAAATAAGTTCACACTGAAATAACCCAGTATTGAAGGTTTGCAATCACGTTTCCAGAAGCATGCGGTCATCTGGCCATTTTGTTAGCCCACAGACTCAATGTTGCCTGTAGCAACACGTGTTTAGAGTTAGACTGGTAGGACTGTAACATGGGAGATGACGGATTTTAGAGAATTTTAAAGGTGAAAAACCGTTCTGTCCTCTAGCAGTTCATGTGCCTGTCACATCTCTGGCAGTCTGAGATGACATTTTAATGACAAGGTTCATGTGTGTGGCTCTGACAAAACACTCCAGTGCCTGTTGGGTGATATGTGGCTACCGCCGCTGTTACTCACAGACTGCTGCTGTGCGGAGCTCCACTTCTCTGTCTTGTATGCTCTTTAGAAGAGACATCTCTGGAAGGAAGGGGGGCCAGCCCATTCCCAACAGTCACGTGCCTGGCTGGGCCAGCTGCTCTGTCTCCACTCTTCTTTAGCCATACCCTTGAATAGTTTGTTTAAATTACCTGCCAGAGGAAAGTATCACCTGAGTGGTTAATTTTAGAAAAAAACCAATCAGTAAAACTCACACAGTTGGATGAGCTGGGTTCTTATTTCAGTTCCCTCGCTTATTTGGCTAAGTCACTTCACCTCTCTGAGCCACAGTTTTCTTATCTGTAAAATGGGAACAATAATGATACAAATCTCATAGGGCTATGCTAACAGTTAAATGACATATTGATGCTTAGTTCAGAAATAAATGGACCCCTCGTCTGGAAATGAACGATGGTCACTATTGTTTGAATAGTTTTGGAGATCCAATGAGGTCATAGCTGTGGAAGTGCTCTGTCCTTTGTAAAGAATCTTCACCAGCATCACCGTCATTACCATTCATCATCAAGGATCTTCTGTACACAATTAAAACCCTTCTTCAACTTAACACAGTGCTGAGTACACAGAGGACATTTAATTCGTATTACTTGATGACGATGCAGTTTGCTATAGTGAAGGACCTGAAACTATTTTCAGAAGCCTTATGGTCTAGTCGCAGATCCCCACTAAATTGTTGTGTGGCCCCAGAGGAGTGAATTAAACTCTCCAAACCTTACTTGCCCACCTATAAAATGGAGAAGTTGTACCCCAAAATTTTCACAGTGTTCAAAAGTTTTACAATCCCACGTAAACTGAAGACAAGAACTGGAACTGTGGGTATAGGTTTCTGTGAAGTGGGAGATTACAGGGATTAGTGGGAGATTCGGATTCATCCCTGGGCTTTCCTGTTGTCCCTATCTGCATCCTCCCCCTAGCCAATTTCTTTCCCACATTGGGCCAGTATGATCTTCTGAAATGAAAACTTGATTATGTCACTCAGCTGCTTAACATCTGTCAGTGACTTTTCACTGCCTTCAGAATAAAATCTAAACTCTATAGCACGGTTTACTAAGGGCAGTTTGTAACTGTGAAAAATTGAAAACAACGTGCATGTCACCCAATAAGGAAACAGGTAAAACTCAAACTATAATATCTCAATAGATAGACTATTACACTGCAAGTTAAAATAATGTTTGTGAAGACTAAGTAATAACACGGAAAAGTACTTATAATGAAATGACAAGTAAATAAACGCAAGGCAAAAAGCATTTTACATACAGTACAACTATAACTATACCAAATAAAATAGCTCACTTTAAATACTGAATAAAAAATTCAAAGTGTGAATAGTGGTTAATTTGAGCAATATTTCCCCTTCTTAAACTCTACTATATTTTGCAATTTTTTCTTTGGTGAGAGCATATTCTTTTTAAAAAATAATTTTCATTATCTTTTTCTTATTACAAAAGTAAGGCATGTCTTTTGTAGAAACTTCAGAAAATCCAACTAAGAAAAAGAATAAAAAGTACTTGTATTCTCCACCTCTCAGAAATAACCACTGTTACATCCTCTTGTCTATTCTAATATTCTCATTTCTATGTGTGTGTGTATAAAACATTATAAAAATTCTGGTACTCAGACTGAGAAACTCAGGTGAATAGCACCCTTTATAGATTCTCTCTCGATGAGGCTTATATCTACCTGGTGTTACATTTTTTACGTAAGGGTTACTCCAATTTTCTACCGTGGGAAGACAGACCCCTTTTCTACCTCCAGGATTCACATGGTGGGAAAACGCTTCTGGGTCCCAGGAAGGGAAAAGTGTTGTCTGTTTGAGAAGTTTAGTGGCCTCCTTATTCTCATTTTACTCTTAATGCTCAGAATCTAACCTTAGAACTCTCAATACAACATAACAACAAAGGCATTGGTCAAGGATATGTCATCATATTTAACTAAAATCTTTAAGATTGTAAAAACTCCTGACCACTTTCAGGAGCCCCATTTCTTAGGGTACCCGACTAAATGACATCCCGCTGTTTCTACGGCTGGAGGAAATGAAAAGTGAATGTAGGATGAGCCGTCTTTCTGGGTCGATCTATATGGTCCACAGCTGGGTAACTGGGGACACGAATCAAGAGTGGCAAGTACACTCATTTGTGCCCCACAAAGATACTTTCATCAAAATTGGAACCTACTAAGTAGACTTTATTGAAACTCAGCCCCCTTAGCAAGCTCAGTCCTACCGGGAACCAAGTTGTGGGGCTTGCCCAACCAAACCGCAAAATACATGTATTCATTCAACAACCGCATGAACGATGACTCTATACTAGATGTGCCAGGTGCCTGGGATGCAGTGGCTGCCAAAACAACAAAATCCCTCTGGTGGAGAAAATGCCCCCTTCTCTCAAAAAATAAAAAATAAACTAGGAGAAGTCAAGTCTGTGGTGAGCAGCATAAGGGTTTTCCAGCCAGAGGCGATGGCATTTGCGAAGATGGGGAGGAGTGGGTGTGTTCAAGGAACTGAAATAAGACCAGGGTGGTTTCAGAGCGATGAGTGGAAGTGGTGCAGGGTGACGTGGAACTCACTGGGATTGAAGGTCGTAATGAGGAGAGTGGATTTCATTCTCAGGGTAGTGGAGAGCTGTCAGGGGTTTGAGCAGAAGAGATATGAAGTTGGACTTTGGCAACTTTAGCCTCCCTTTCACTCCTGTCCAAGGTGTCTACTTCCCTGTACCTACCTCACCCCTCACCATATTCTCAGCCCTACTTCTCAGATCCCTCAATTTCCAAGGCATTCCCGGGATTTTGCACCATAATGATAGTCAAAGCCTTCTTGACAAGGGCTGACAATCTGACTACAGAATTGTAGGCATTAGCTGGCAGGTGAAGGAGAACTGGTGGAACATTCATTAGTCGCGATTGTTTTCCTGGCTCTGATCACATAAGAGCCCTGGTGGCACAGTGGTTAAGCACTTGGCTACTAATTAAAAGGTTGGTGGTTTGAACCCATTAGCCTCTCCTTGCTAGAAAAGACCTGGTGATCTGCTCCTGTAAAGATTACAGCCAAAGAAACCCTGTGGGGGCAATTCTACTCTGTCCTATTGGGACTCAATGGCAACAGGTTTTTTGGGTTTTTTTTCATTCTGATCACATACCTTGCTAACGGTCAGGCTGGCCTCAGAGGAAGTTGAGCACACACCTGGTGCCTGTTCTCCTGACGGTGGGACCAGAGTGCCACCCCCATATAGCAGGCAGAATCAGAATCCTAGAATTAGAATCAATAGAAGGGATCCTTTAATTCCACTACCCTCCACCATCTGCCACCTATCACCCAGGCTCTCCTGGAGGGCACCCTAAAGTTATTTCCTTCACTTTTGTCAGATTTGAATAATTAGTATCTTATCATGTTTTTCGTCTTTTGACCACCTTCTGAGAGGGACTAGCGAGTGAGAAAAGAGACAGCAGGAACTCTGGGTCCAGGTCATCCACAAATTAGACACCTAATCTTGGGTGTCGTCAAGAGTGGTCTGTGTTCCTAGTTTATAAAGAAAATGTTCTACATCCTACTTCAGTGAGTAGCATCTGGGGTCTTAAAAGCTTTTGAGCGGTCATCTAAGATACTCCACTGGTCTCACCCCTTCGGGAGCAAGGGGGGAACGAAGAAAATCAAAGACACAAGGGAAAGATTAGACCAGAGGACTAATGGACCACACCTACCAAGGCCTCCACCAGACTGAGTCCAGTACAACTAGTTGGTGCCTGGCTACCACCACTAACTGCTCTGACCGGGATCACAACAGAGGGTCCTGGACAGAGCTGGAGAAAAATGTAGAACAAAATTCTAACTCACAAAAAAAGACCAGACTTGCTGGCCTGACAGAGACTGGAGAAACCCCGAGAGTATGGCCCCCAGACACCCTTTTAGCTCAGTGGTGAACTCACTCCCGAGGTTCACCCTTCAGCCAAAGATCAGACAGCCCCATAAAACAAAACGAGACTAATGGGGCACACCAGTCCAGGGACAAGGACTAGAAGGCAGGAGGGGTCAGGAAAGCTGGTAATAGGGAACCCAAGGTTGAGAAGGGACAGTGTCGACATGTTGTGGGGTTGTTAACCATTGTCATAAAACAATATGTGTACTAACTGTTTAAAGAGAATCTATTTGTTCTGTAAAACTTCATCTAAAGTATAATAATAATAAAAAAAAAAGAGTGGTCTGTGTTCCATTTTCATAAAAAATAAACCTAAACCTTGAATGACTGAGCTGAAATTCATTGCATTAGCTCTCTCTCAGTCTTACACAAGGATTTCTTTTTTCCCTACTATATCTTCAAGTCTCCAAATCTCTGAAATCTTATCTTGCAGCTGCTGTAATATATCTTTTGAATTATGGACATTTTAATACAATAAAGCAACCACCTTTTATCTGAAGACAGTGTTAAATATTATCAGGTAGATGTCAAACTATACCCCAAGAAATTTCTTCTCTCTCTCACACACACACCTACCTTATTCCCCTTCAAAACATCCGCCTGGAGTTGACACTGTGGGAGGCCTAAGTCACCTGTGTTCCACTGTCAGCTCTGGCTGCCCCGTTTCCTGCCCGAGCTTACTCAAGGCTAGACAGGTGATGTTCCATTTGCTCTGTAAAAAGTTAAATGTCACCCTCTGATGTTTGTGTGCTTTGAAGTTTCCTGGCCATGGTATGTGGGGAAACCTACCTGTTCCCTCAGACTCCTCCTCACCCCCTGCTCCGTGTGTAAACAGGCCCTACTTATGATTGCTCATTTCTTCCCTCACACCCTTTCAGTGGTCGGGCTTTGGTTGTCTTACTAACAAAAATAGCAACAACCCTTACCCAGGATTTACTATAAATCACTTCTAAGCGTATTTGGATATATGAATTCATTCGGTCCTCACAACAACCATTTGAGGTGAATACCACCATTAACACTATTTTATGAATAAGGAAACCCAGGCTCTGAGAGGTTAAGTAACTTGCCCAAGGCCACCCAGCTATGAAGAGGCAGAGTCCATGTTCTTATTCACTGGTGATCTTACTTCTCTGTCTTTTGTTTTCTTCTTTTCCACTTACCTTCTATTCAACTGAATTCAACGAACATTTATTACTCTGCATCAGGCACTTGGGAGTCAGAAATGAAAAAAGCTCTTGCCCTGAAGAGCCCACAGTATAGTTGAGGCAGACAAAATAAACTAGAACGGGCTGGGTGGGGAAGAAGAGGCCTAGATAAGGGGCTGTGGGAAGGATTTTGGAGGGCAAGTCTGAGCCTCCCATGCCTTATCTGTAACCTTAAAGTGGGTGTTTGTGAAAGCGCTCTTAAAATACTGTATTTTGTTTGCTTCTTCGTCTCCTCCAGTTTTGGAAATTGCGATTTTCTTTCTTCTTTGCCCCAAGAGAGCAGTGTTTTTTGAGCTTAGCTGTGCGTTAAAATCACCTGTTGTGGCAACAGCTGGCCGGTTTTCTTCCTAGCTATGCAGTTGACCCATTTCTCAGTCCCCCTTGTACTCAGGGATGGCATGTGCCTGAGTCTGGCAACAGAGTGGAGGTGGAAGTGATGCCTTGCCCATAAAACCTCCCTCCCTCCACTTCCCCCTCTCAGAGTAGAACTGTGCTCCACAGGGCTTTCAATGGCTGAAGTACGTCTCCCGGCTTTTCTCCTTCTTTTTTAGCTTTATTTTTATTTATTTATTTAGATTTTATTTATTTAAACTTTAAAAGGTTTACAGAGAAATTAGTTTCTCATGAAGCAATTAATACACATATTGTTTTGTGACTTTGGTCGCCAACCCTACCTCATGTCAACACTCTCCCCCTTTCAATCTTGGGTTCCCCATTACCAGCTTTCCTGTCCCCTCCTGCCTTCTTGTCCCTGCCCGTGAGCTGGTGTGCCCATTTAGTCTAGTATACATGGTTGAGCTATGTGTATTATTGTTTGTTTTATGGGCCTTTCGGTGGTGGTAGCTGGGCACCACCTAGTTGTTCTGGACTCGGTCTGGTGGAGGTTGTGGTACTTGTGGTCCATTAGTCCTTTGGTCTAATCTTTTCCTTGTGTCTTTGATTTTCTTCATTCCCCCTTGCTCCAGGTGGGGTGGGACCAGTGGAGTATCTTAGATGACCGCTCACAAGCTTTTAAGACCCCAGACACTACTCACCAAAGTAGGATAGGATGTAGAATATTTTCTTTATAAATTATGTTATGCCAGTTGAGCTAGATGTTCCCAGAGACCATGATCTCCACAGCCCTCAGCCCAGTAATTTGGTCCCTCAGGGAGTTTGGATGTGTCTATGAAGGTTCCATGACCTCACCTTGGTCAAGTTGTGCTGGTTTCTCCAGAATTGTGTTCTGTTTTACCCTTCACCAAAGTTATCCAGGTCTTTTTTCTGAGGCACTTCTGGGTGGTCTCGAACCCTCAACCTTTCGGTTCATAGAATGTCTAGCTGTTTGCCCCATCCAGGGACTCCTTCAATCCAGAGTGTGATGCATAATTCCACTCCCCTTCCCTTTGCTCATTACACTAACCCTAACTGAAATGTGGCCAATTTGAACAAAGCCCTAGACCTGAAGATTCTCTCTCTTTTTCTCCAAGCAGTTCATGGTGTCCTGTTACCATGGCAACCAGATTCTTGGATGGAGCTGGATCCCTGGAGGTAAGGAAATGCAGGTTAGTGAAAGAAGTGGTTCCTTCAGACAGCCTCCATGCTTGCCTAGATTCTCACCTGCCTCCCTCCCCTTATTCCCCATTAAGCCCCTCAGGGGCCTACAAGAAATATTTAAGATCCTCCCTAAAAATTGGGGGGGACTACAAAGGAGAAAAGAAAACTGCAAAATTGAAACGAATGATTCAGTTTAACGCCTACAAAGATAACTAACTTCATTAATAGCTAAGTTTGGAATTCATAAAAATTCCATTGTGCTTGGAAACAATAAGTTTTGCTTTTCTGACTTTGCAATCGTTTTCTAGTTTTCTCCATGATTGTTGAAAAATCATAGCCAATCATAAATTGAATATATTCCTTGTAAGCAAATCAGTTCCAAAACAGAATTATACCAATCATATGATATGTTTACAGCCAAAATGATAAACATCGGTTCAAATTGACCAAATATTTCATACATTTAAGCCATGAACGCTTTTTAAAATGTTTGATGTGATGTGGGGTGGAGCCTTCAAAAGAAGAGTCCTTTAAAGCACTTAAAATGACATGCCTTCACCAACCTTAGAAAGCTCAGGGTAGGCAAGAACATAGCTGGGGTACAAGAGATAAAGGGTGGGCCTGGTGCGAGGGGGCCCCTCAGGCCTGAGGTGGGAAGCCCGGCCGGAGAAAGAGCATTCTTGAAAGAAATGGCAGCTTTACCCAGCCAGCCTATCTTAGGAACAATGCCTGTTTGAATGCGTCCAATAGATTCCAGATGCCCTGAACTGGAAACAAGCCACGATAAGCCAGCTTCGCATTTTTCCTTTGCTACAGGAGACCAGGAGGCGTTTATTTCCAAAAGGTGGGGAGGGAGGAGGGGCCGAAAGCTCCAGTGTTATTTTTCCCCGTTGACGTTTCCCCCCCCCCACCCGAGCACGCGTTCCATATCATTTAGTGCTCGCGCAGCTCATTTTGAGTCGGAGACACGGCAATTCACATCTGTTTCCTTACCGAAATCCTGAACAGGAGGGAGAATCAGCAGCTGTCTCCCCCACATCAGCACCGGTGCAGGGAGAGCTCTGTGGTTCTGAGATAAACGGGCTGCAGGAGTTAACCAGGGGCCGCCTCAGTCGTTTGTCTTGGCGGCTCTTGGTAATACAAGGTCATCGCGAGGAGGAGCGCCTAGGTTCTCTGGAGCTTGATGGGACACCCTTAAGTCTCAGGTCCTCGGTGTTCTCATCTGATAATGAGGATAGTAATCCCTGCCACTTTTTCCTATCAGAGAAACTGTGAGCTAGAACGGGATGATACATATGAAATCCTTAAAAGGTTTAAAGCTTTGCTACACGAAGTGTGACCCTCAGCTTAGCAGACTCAGCATTACCAAGGGCTTGTTAGAAATGCAGGATCTCAGGCCTGCCCCAGACCTACTAAATGAGAATCTGTATTTTAACAAGACTCCAGACGATTCATACGCAAATTAAAGTTTGAGAAGCACTGATTTTAAAAACTCTGCAAATTATGCCTTGTAAATTATTACCAAGAAGCCCTGGTGGAATATTGGTTAAGTTTGAGGCTGCTAACTCAAAGGTCGGAGATTCTGAACCCATCCAGTGGCTCTGCTGGATAAAGACCTGAAGATCTGCTTCTGTAAAGATTAGCCCGTTGCTGCTGAGTAGATTCCAACTCACAGTGACCCTACAGGACAGAGTAGAACTGCCCCATGGGGTTTCCAAGGCTGTGAATCTTTATGGAAGCAGACTGCTTCATCTTTCTCCTGAGGAAGTGGGTTCGGCTGGTGGGTTTGAACTGCCAACCTTTTGGTTAACAGCCCGGCGCTCAACCACTGCGCCACCAGGGCTCCTTCCAAAAAAATTATAACATTGGAAACCCTGTGGGGCAGTTCTACTCCGTCATGTGGGGTCACTATGAGTCAGAACTGACTTGAAGGCACCCAGCAACAAGGTATTACCAGGTAATGATTTGTTGAATGTCTGTCTTCTCTGTTCGTTATGTGAGGTTACGCCCCAACCTGGCTTGCTCCCCACTGTACCCCACTCAGGGACAGATTACCCAGTAAGCAAGGTATGCACAAGCTTAATTGTGCTTACTTACTATCTGTAGTGAAGACGCTTCAATGAGGTGAAACCCATGTGAAATTGTTCACTACAGATTAGAAAGTAAGCACAATTAAGCCCATGCACACCATGTTTACTGGTTAATCAATCCCTGAGTCCCACTTCTTAGCCCTTTGCATGGCATACAGCAAATTTGTGGACAAAAAAACACCCTTAATTTGTTGAATTAATTAATAAGCTTTATATCCTGTGTGACTGGCCCCAGAGGGTGATGAGAATAGAAAGGATACTAAACTTCAGCCCTATGAGAACTGCCAATGCCCCTGTCAGATGGTATGCTGCATTTGACATCTGTTACAAGTCTACCTAGAAGGATCCCTGGTGGTGCAACTGTTAGGCGCTCAGCTGCTAACCAAAAGTTTGGCGGTTTGAACTCACCCAGCGGCTCTGCAGGAGAAAGACCTGTCGATCTGTGTCTGTAAAGATTACAGGCAAGAAAACCCCATAGGACAGTTTTACTCTGTCATGTGGGGTCGCTAGGAGTCAGAATCCACTCGATAGCACAACACAATGCTTAGTGCAGTGGTTTTAAACTTGAGCGTGCATCAAGATCGCCAGGAGGTCTTGTTCAAACACAGATTGCTGGGCCCTCCCTCAGAGTTTCTGATTAAGTCTGAAGTAGAATTTACATTTCTAACAAGTTCCAGGTGACACTGATGCTGCTGGTCCAGGGACCCCACCTTGATAAATGGCCTAGTACATTGATGATGCATGAATACCAGGGCTCCGAACCAGTTCATTTCAGTTCAAACCCCTGCTGAGAATTTGCATTTCTAACAAGTTCTCTAATGCTGCTGGTTAGGGACCAATTCTGAGAACCACTAGTGTTGTTATCGTTAGGTGCTGTGGAGTTAGTTCCAACTTATAGCGAGGCTATGTACAACAAAATGAAAAACTACCTGATCCTACGCCATCCTCACAATCACTGATATGTTTGAGCCCATTGTTGCAGCCACTGTGTTAATCCATCTCTTCAACAGTCTTCCTCTTTTCGGCTGACCCTCTACTTTACCAAGCATGATGTCCTTCTCCAGGGACCGGTCCCTGCTGATAACATGTCCAAAGTATGTGAGACCGAGTCTCGCCATCCTCACTTCTAAGGACTATCTATCTGGCTGTACTTCTTCCAAGACAGATTTGTTCATTCTTTTGGCAGGCCATGGTATATTCTTCACCGACACCATAATTCAAAGGCATCAACTCTTAACTAGTAGAGCAGTGGTTCTTAAATTTATTATTCATAAGAATTACCTGGGAGCCTTGTTAAACTGTAGATTCTGATTCAGTGTATCTGGGGTGGAAATGCGTATCCTCAGCAGGGGTTCGAACTGGCTTGTTGAATACATGTCTTATCTCTCTTATTGTTGTTAGGTGCTGTTGACATTGTACATAGCGACCCTTTGTACAACAGAATGAAACACTGCCTGGTCCTGCACCATCCTTACAATCCTTGTTATGCTTGAGCCCATTGTTGCAGCCACTGTGTCAATCCAACTCCTTGAGGGTCTTCCTCTTTTTCGCTGACCCTCTACCAAGCATGATGTCCTTCTCCAGGGACTGATCCCTCCTGATAACATGTCCAAAGTACATGAGATGAAATCTCGTCATCCTTGCTTCTAAGGAGCATTCTGGTTCTACTTCTTCCAAGACAGATTCATTAGTCCTTTTGGCAGTACATGGTATATTCAATATTCTTCACCAACACCACAATTTAGAGGTGTCAGTTCTTCTTTGGGTCTTCCTTATTCATCGTCCAGCTTTCACATGCATAAGAGGCAATTGAAAACACTATGGCTTGGGTCAGGCACACCTTAGTTTCCAAGGTGACATCTTTGCTTTACAACGCTTTTAAAGAGGTCTTTTGCAGCAGATTTGCCCAATGCAATGTGTCTTTTGATTTCTTAACTGCTGCTTCCATGGGTATTGATTGTGGATCTAAGTAAAATGAAATCCTTGACAACTTCAATCTTTTCTCCATTTATTATGATGTTGCTTATTGGTCCAGTTGTGAGGATTTTTATTTTCTTTATGTTGAGGTGTAATCCATACTGAAGGCTATGGTCTTGGATCTTCATCAGTAAGTGCTTCAAGTTTTCTTCACTTTCAGCAAGCAAGGTTGTGTCATCTGCATATCCCAGGTTGTTGATGAGTCTTCCTCTGATTCTGATGCCCCATTCTTCTTCATATAGTCCAGCTTCTCGGATTATTTATTAAGTTTCCAATTTTCAGCATACAGATTGAATAGGTATGCTGAAAGGATACAACCCTGATGCACACCTGACTTTAAATCACGCAGTATCCCCTTGTTCTGTTTGAACGACTGCCTCTTGATCTATGTACGGGTTCCTTGTGAGCACAATTAAGTGTTCTGAAATTCCCATTCCTTGCAATGTTATCCATAATTTATTATGATCCACATAGTCAAATGCCTCTGTATCGTCAATAAAATACAGGTAAACATCTTTCTGATATTCTCTGCTTTCAGTTCTCTGTCAACGTACTGCTGCAGCCGCTTTTGAATGATTTTCAGCAAAATTTTACTTGCATGTGATATTAATGATATTGTTCGATAATTTCCACATTCAGTTGGATCACCTTTCTTGGGAATAGGCATAAATATGAATCTCTTCCAGTTGGTTGGCCAGGTAGCTGTCTTCCAAATTTCTTGGCATAGACGAGTGGGCACTTCCAGTACTGCATCTGTTTGTTGAAACATCTCAATTGGTATTCCGTCAATTCCTGGGTCCTTGTTTTTTGCCAATGCCTTCAGTGCAGCTTGGACTTTTTCCTCCAGTACCATCGGTTCCTGATCATATACTACCTCCTGAAATTGTTGAATGTCGACCAATTCTTTTTGGTATAGTCACTCTGTGTATTCCTTCCATCTTCTTTTGATACTTCCTGTGTTGTTTAATATTTTCCCCGTAGAATCCTTCAGTATTGCAACTTGAGGCTTGAATTTTTTCTTCAGTTCTTTCAGCTTGATAAATGCTGATCATGTTCTTCCCTTTTCCTTTTTAACTCCAGGTCTTTGCACATGTCATTTTAATACTTTGTCTTCTCAAGCAGCCTTTTACTTCATCATTTCTTCCTCTTGCTTTAGCTATTTGACGTTCAAGAGCAAGTTTCAGTCTCTTCTGACATCCATTTTGATCTTTACTTTCTTTCCTGTCTTTTTAATGACCTCTTTCTTTCTTCATGTATGATGTCCTTGAAGTCATTCCACAACTCGTCTAGTCTTTGGTTGTTAGTGTTCAAAGCGTCATATCTATTCTTGAGATGGTGTCTACTCTAAATTCAGGTGGGATATAGTCAAGGTCGTACTTTGGCTCTCAGGGACTTGTTCTAATTTTCTTCAGCTTCATCTTGAACTTGCCTATGAGCAATTGATGATCTGGTCCACAGTTGGCCCCTACGTTGTTCTGACTGATGATATTGAGCTTTTCCATTGTCTTTTTCCACAGAAGTAGTAAATTTGATCCCTGTGCATTCCATCTGGTGAGGCCCATGTGTATAGTTACCGTTTATGTTGGTGAAGAAAGGTATTTGCAATGAAGAAGTCATTAGTCTTGCAAAATTTCTATCATGCGATCTCTGGCATCATTTCTATCACCAAGGCCATATTTTCCAACTACCAGTCCTTCTTTGTTTCCAACTTTCACATTCCAATCACCAGTAATTAATCAATGCATCCTGATTGCATGTTTGATCAATTTCAGACTGCAGAAGTTGGTAAAAGTCTTCAATTTCTTCATCTTTGGCCTTGGTGGTTGTTGGGTAAATTTGAATAATAATTGTATTAACTGGTCTTCCTTGTAGGCGTATGGATATTATCCTATCACTGACAGCGTTGTACATCAGGATAGATCTTGAAATGTTCTTTTTGACGATGAATGCGACACCATTCCTCTTCAATTTGTCATTCCCAGCATATTAGACCGTATGATCGTCTGATTCAAAATGGCCCATATCAGTCCATTTCAGCTCACTAATGCCTAGGTTATTGATGTTTGTGTGTTCCATTTCACTTTTGACAATTTCTAATTTTCCGAGATTGATACTTCGTACATTCCACATTCCTATTATTAATGGATATTTGCAGCTGTTTCTTCTCATTTTGAGTCATGCCATATCAGCAAATGAAGGTCTCGAAAGCTTGACTCCATCCACGTCATTAAGGTCAACTCTACTTTGAGGAGGCAGCTCTTCCCCAGTCATATTTGAATGCCTTCCAACCTGAGGGGCTCATCTTCTGGTGGTGTATCAGACAATGTTCTGCTGCTATTCATAAGGTTTTCACTGGCTAATTCTTTTCAGAAGTAGACCTCCGGGTCGTTCTTCTTAGTCTGTCTTAGTCTGGAAGCTCAGCTGAAACCTGTCCACCATGGGTGACCCTGCTGGTATTTGAATACCGGTGACATAGCTTCCAGAATTACAGCAACAAGCAAACCCCCACAGTATGACTAACTGACAGATATGTGGGGGTATCTCCCTTATTAATCTCCCTATTTTCAGGTCGGCTGTTTAGCAACCTTAATTCCATTTACAACCTTAATTCCTTTTTGCCATGTAACTTAACATATCACAGGTTCCAGGGATTAAGGCATGGACATCTTGTGGGGAGGGCTGCTATTCTACCTATCACATTAAGCATTACTATTTTCCTCCATTTTGGAGATGAGAACATTTAGGTTGAATGAGATCAAAGAATTTTCCAAAGGCCACACAACTAGAAGTGGCTGTCTTAGTCCGTGTTTCCCAAAAAGCAGAACCTAAAACAAAAGCTTAAAGGCAAGTCCTTTACTGGCAAGTGTGATCCAGCAAGTGAGAGACATGGGGGGCAAAGTAGGGAAGGAGGGAAAGTTATAGTTGGCCATCGCCTGAGGATAGACCATGGGCCAGAAAGGGGGAAACTTCCAGGTGGCACGTTGCTTCCAGGTTCTAGGTTGCACATGCTGAACATGAAGCAGGTTCCCACTCTCCCCCACTGTGGTCTCTGAAGGCACAGGTGAGGTGCTGTCAGGTTGCCTATGTGAAGTTTGTTTGCCCTACTTGGGACTGGAGACCAGCCTCACAGAAGAGGCTGGAATAAGAGCTAGGTAAGGCTGAGAGACTCTCAAGGGAGGCATAAGGGTGGCATATCAGATTCAAGTATCTCTCTCTGACCCTGGTCTGACTCTAGAGGGCATGTATTAACCTGGCCACCACAGCAACATGCCCACCTGCAGTAATGTAAATTTCATTCCTCTTTTATTATACACACTAAGCTCCCTGAGAGGGCCTGGCTTGGACTCTGACATCACTCTTGGCACTCGGGAGAATGACTTCTCTTAGGCTGCTCATTCAGACATGTGCAAGGGAGGGAGCAGTGTAGGAAGGTGGGGGATCTTTCCCTGAGTCTCATCACTCCAACCCTGGGGGTGGATGGGTGGGTGGTGTTGAGCCCCCTGTGTCTAGCACAGTGTCTGGCACATAAATGGCCCTCAATAAATTTTTGTGGAATGAAGGTAATTAAGTCTGATCAGGTGTGACTGAAGCAAGAGGAAAGAACAAGGACTGAGCTGATTTTCTTGGTCCTTTGGAGAAAAACAGCATCAAGAGAGTAAGAAATGGAACTTGGCTCTTCCTTTCCCACCTCACTCTCAGATGCTGAAATGCCTATTTTTGGTGAATGTAAATCATAGCTGTGGCCAGTGTCTTCAGTCCAAGGCCACAAATGCATGAGCTGAGCAAAGGTTACGGTCACAAGAGTTTATTTTTGAAGTAACCACGCCTGACCTTCAGGCTCAGAGGAGTGCAGAATCAGACTTTCCTGGTCAGGGCCACCCTGGTTTGGACAGCTCTCCTCAGCAGAGAAAAGCCACAAGTTCCAAAATGGAAGAGGCCCTCAGCCTTCCTTCACTGCCGCTGCTAAGGAATATCACCCCCTCCCATCTGTCGCCTGCGCTAGCTGACCGTTTTCTGGAGTGCTTGACACCTACCAATCACAAGCTGTTGCAGTTGGCTTGGAGCTCTAGTTTCTCCAATTAAATGGCAAATGTGAGCATGCTATGCAGCCCCCAGGGCACGGCTGCAAGGGCAGAATGCTCTCACACGAAGGCTCCTTCCAGCCCCTTGGTCTTCCCTGAGGAGGGGCAGGAAAGCACTCTTCTGAACTGTTGCATTTCCCTCACCCCCACCCCACATCAATTGAGCCACAAATAAGCAGCAATCAACTGTCCATTGGTACAACAAAGATTGCCAGGGATTGAGATTCTCCTTTGTCTCAGAGGTCTCCTTGACTCCCAGTTAAGAACACGTTACTCAAAGGCTCAGTCAAGATTTGAGGAAAAATTGTATTAACTTGGTGGGACTCGAGGTAACTTATTTTTTTTTCACAAATTGTACTTCTTATTTAGTCTTTACGCCAATAAAGAATGACTCTGATACCCTCAAAAAAGTAAATAAGTAAAAGCACTTGTTACCCATTTGTAGCTGGGTTTCTTTGGGAATCTGTGTCCTCACCCTGCACCCACCATGAGAACTGCCACGCTTGTTTTCTAACTGAAAACATTAACCAGAAACTTCACACATTTGATTCTGAAAACATCAAGGAGCAATGCTGATTTTTACTGAAAACTTCTAAGGGAGAAAAGGAGTAGGTTACATACCATGTCACACAGCACAAACTTAAACATGTCTTTCTTTCTTCCCCTAAGTTTCGTACCTGATGGTGCCTGCTCTGTCTTTCCCTCCTCATTTCTGTCTTCCCTGTAGTTCTCCTCCTCTCTCTTTTCAAACACAGGCTCTCCTTCCAACCACCCCCTTCTCTTTCTAGCCTCTTCCCCTATGCAAGATTTCTTCATCCTGGGTATCTTACTCAGCTTCTCTTATATAATTTGGCTTTCTCTTTGCTTCTCTGATTGTCCTCTCTCTCACCTCACATATCTCAATAGCTGAGCTCACTGAGCAAATAAGATGTCCTTCCTTCCTAGGAAGCATCTAATACTGGTTTCCCCATCAGAAGCTTTAGAAAAAAATCTTTGGTGCATATAAACACCACATCTTTTGTTGGCATATATGGCACCGGAGAGTTCTTGGCTGGTCTCATTCATTCCTCCCACTTTGCTGTGAGAGCTAGAGAATGGGTGGTAGAGAAGAGACTGGAGACAATCAGGACTGAATTTCCAATCCCTTAAAAAGATCAAAGACTTTAGAGAATCTACTATGGACTCACCCCTGTGGAGATGCAGGAGACCTGGTTGCTGCCCTCAATACCCATTACCCCCATTGCCATCGAGTCGATTCCGACTCATAGCGACCCTAGAGGACAGAGTAGAACTGCCCCATAGGGTTTCCAAGAAGCGGCTGGTGGATTTAAACTGCCAACCTTTTGGTTAGCAGCCAAACTCTTAACCACTTGCCACCAGGGTTCTGCTGCCCTCAAAGAGCTTATAATTTGATTGGGATGTTTATGAGACCTGGGGCTTCACTGGAGGGGGACTGGCATACACCTAATGTCTCCAGGGCATGGGAACTTGGCTGAGGTCCAGCAGGCACCAAAGATGGGTGGCTAATTCAGGGGATCAGGCACAGCAGTGAGGATCCAAGTAGGTAGGCAGGCAGGCAGCAGGGGTATGATTCAAGGAGTTTAGCTCATGCCTGGCAGGACCGCAGGCATTTGGTGGGTTTGGAACAGGGCTTTGAACCGGTTCATTCTGGTTCAACCCCCTGCTGAGGATTTGCATTTCCACCCCGGATATACTGAATCAGAATCTACATTTCAACAAAATCCCCGGGTGATTCTTACATATAATAAATGTTGAGAACCATTGCTCTGCTAGTGATTCTCAGAACTGGGTCCTAACCAGCAGAATTAGCATCACCTGGGAACTTGTTAGAAATGCAAATTCTCAGCAGGGGTTCAAACCTAAATGAACCAGTTCCAAGCCCTGTGAAGGGGTTCTTTCACTATTCTCTCCTAGCCCTCCTTCAGGTGGTAAGTGGTTAAAGGCAGGCTCTGGGGGAATCAGAGCCTCAGTTCTCTTTCATGTTTATTGAGTGTTGGGGACTCTGTTGGGAGATCCAATGATGAATAAAGCATAGTTCTTGCATCCAGGAGCTGGTGGTGAGTGGGAAGATGAACACAAAATAAATGAATGTTACACAAGCTGGGAAAGAGCTTGGGTGGAAGAAGGCACAGTGTTCCCTGGGGGCACAGAGAAGCTGGCCTTGAGGGACCAGGGGTGGCTTGAAGGCTGTGCAAGGGTGAGCCAGGTAAAGAAAGGTGGGAACAAAAGCCTTGGCAAAAGGAACAGCAAAGGCAGGTGACAGACATCACAGTGCTATTAGGCGTGGAAGGGGGAGAATTGGAGCTAGAGGGTGAGGTGGGCCATCACGGACAACCTCATCTGAAAGCACAGTTTGGAACCTCTGAGATTCTGGTCCTCAAGTCCACAGGGAGCCAGCATTGGATCATTGAAGGATGTTCAATAAGTCCACTAGGTGGAATGACTTGTTTTCTCTAATTGCTTGCAATTTCACCCCAAAGGCACCATGCTTGGTCAGTAATTCACTAAACCCAACTGAGGCCTGTGTATGCTTGGAAATAGCATGTAACCCTCCAAAGAAGGGTCTGGAAGAGCTTGGTGTGGTGTTAGGCTCCACAAAGCTGACTGAGATCCAGAAACAGGCCTCAAACCGTGTATGCAAGTTATTACAGAAGTGAGTCAGTGTGGTTGGCATCCAGAAGTTATGGCTGAGATGGTACATATGTACCTAAGAATCATTCATTCATTCACACTATGTGCCAAGCAGTGTCCTAGCTGCTGAGGACACCATGGGAACACAATCACGTAGAGGTTATGGTTTATGGGTGGGGGGGGGTGATGATGGAAGGGAAACAGACATGTAACAATGGTTAAATTTACAACGATATAATTGTCAACAGTGTTCCAGAGAGGTAGGGCATTTAACAGGAGAACATAGTCAAGTCTGGTGTGGGGGAGGGCTCAGGAAAGCTGAACTGGGAACTGATATTTAAGCTGAGTCAGGCAAAGGGGAAGAAGGATATGGGGAAAGGGAAAGTATTCTAGACAGAAGGAAGTACCAGTACCAAGTCACTGAGGTTAGAAGGAAGATGACATGTTCTGGGAAACTGAAAGAAGGCAAGTGTGGGCTAGAGAGAGTAAGCAAGGAAGATGGGGGGTATGAGACTGCAGGAGCAGATCATGGGGCACAAGGGTACAGGTCTGGGACAGCTCACAGTGGGCTGGGACTACCAGTGCCTCTGAGTGGAGTGGAATCTTTGGTATTAAACATGATAATAATACTAATATTAACCACCTCTTATAAAGCACTTTTGATGCACTACGTGCTTTATATGCCGCATGTTAGTCAATCCTCACAACCCCCCTAAGAGATTAGTACAGTTATCTCTCCATTTTACAGATGAGGAAAACAAGGGTTAGAGAAATTACTTAATGTGTCTGAGGCCATGCAGCCAACAAGTGAAGGAACTCAAACTTGATCCAAGGCCTGTCTGATTCCAAAGCCCTCGTTCTGAAAACTTTACCCTGGTGTCTTTTGGCTTCAGTGACTCTTGCCCAGAAGAGCTAAGGAGGCTTTCTCCAATGCTTTAGCTCCACCGAGCCCTGAGAAGGGTAGGGAGGAGGAAGTTGGATGCGGGACAGGGCACTGGTGGCTCTGGCAATGGTAGTGGTGGCTGTTGTTGGGGAGCACTCAGTGGTGGTGGAGGTGGTGGGGATGCACGGAGCTTGTTCATATGTATGAATCATTCATAAGTTGAGCATTAGTCAGAGACTAGCTGTACTGTTACAGAAGTAGTGGGCTGGGTGTATGCTCAACCTGAAGCTTCGAGGCTGGATTTTTTCTCTCATGGTGACATTGTGAACTAAGGAAGTCAAGTCAACTTTATGGGGTTATTTTAAGTGGAATAACACCTCCCTTTCCCCCAAAGGCTTGTAGGTGGCTTTGAGGGTTGTGGAAGAAAGGTACAATTCAGGGAATTTATGAAGTCCTTGACTATATATGCCCAAAGCCAGGATGCCTCACTAGCAGAAGAAACCTGGTACTCCATTTTGCAGACAGCTCATACAATCACTGTGCACTTCCTGGAGAAGACCTGAAATTAGCTGGGGAAGGAATCATCACAAACACAACTCAGGGATGTCCTGGGAGGTTTTTATGCCTGTGATTGAGAAATAACTTGAGCACAGTAGAGTTTAAAAAAAACTAAAACTGGCTTTGGTGAGGTAGATAGCAAAATGACAAAAACAAGAACTATGCAGAATTTAGAAGAAGCAAAATAACTGTCCCTCTTGGGTCTAACCCTCCAGACTTAAACATGAAGGCATTTGGCTCTGGTAGTCTCTTCCCCCAGGGCTTCAAACCGGTTTGTTCCAGTTTAAACCCCTGCTGAGAATTTGCATGTCTAACAAGTTCCCAGGAGATGCTAATGCTGCTGACTAGGGACCAATTCTGACAACCACTAGTAAATCAGTGGTTCTCAAAATTTATTATACTTAAGAATCACCTAGGGAAAATATTAGTTCAAAGAACTGACTAATGGACCACCACATGAACCACAGCCTCCGCCAGCCTGAGCCCAGAAGAACTAGATGGTGTCTGGCTAGTACCACCAACGGCTCTGATAGGGATCACAATAAAGGGTCTTGGACAGAGCTGGAGAAAAATGTAAAACAAAATTTCAAATTCACAAGAAAGACTATAGACTTACTTGTCTGACAGAGACTGGAGGAACCCCTGAGACTATGGCCCCTGGACACCCTGCTAACTCAGAACTGAAGCCGCTCCTGAAGTTCACCTTTTGGTCAAAGATTAGACAGGCCTATAAAGCAAACAATAACACCTGTGAAGAAAGTGCTTCTTAGATCAATCAAGTATATGAGACCAAATGGGCAACACCTGCCTGATGAGAAGGCAGGAAGGAATAGGAAAACTGGATGAATGGACACGGGGGACCCAGAGTGGAAAGGGGGAGAGTACTGACACATTGCAGGGACTGCAACCAATGTCATGAAACAATTTAGTGTATAAATTTTTGAATGAGAAACTAATTTTCTCTGTAAACTTTTGCCTAAAGCATGATTAAAAAAGAATCACCTGGGGATCTTGTTCAAATGTAGATTCTGCTTCAGTATACCTTAGGTGGAAATGCAAATTCTCAGCAGGGGTTCAAACTAGAATGAACTGGGTTGAAGCCTTGCTGTTCCCCTTAAATTTTCAGGGTGTCTGAACATGTGTGTGGAATGCTTTCTACTTCTGGTCAACCCTAATATTAGTAGTCCAGGTATAACTACTGTTCACACATTAAGAGGTGGGACAGTCATGGAATGTTTGACCTTGAAAAACCAGTTGCCATCAAGTTGATTTCGACTCAGAGTGACCCCATATGTATCCGGTAGAACTGTGCTCCATAGTGTTTTCTTTCTTTCTTTTTTTATTGTGCTTTAGATGAAGGTTTACAGAGCAAATTAGTTCCTCATTAAACAATTAATACACTTATTGTTTTGTGACATTGGTTGCCAACCCTGCAACACGTCAACATTCTCCCCTTCTCAACCCTCGGCTCCCTATTTCCATTAGTCCAGCTTTCCTGTCCCCTCCTGCCTTCTTGTCCTGCCTCTGGGCTGGAGTGCTCATGTAGTCTAGTATACATAGTTGAGCTACATTTATTATTGTTTGTTTTATGGACCTGTCTAATCTTTGTCCCTAGTGTTTCCAAAGGCTGATTTTTCAGAAGATTTTTCAGCTGATTTTTAAATGATTAAATTTTTAATCATTTAATTTTTAAATGATTAAAGATCCCAGGCCTTTCTCCGAGGTACCTCTGGGGACTCGAACTTCCAACATTTTAGTTAGCAGCCGGGTGCATTATTATTTGCAGTACCCAGGGAGTTGACCTGGAGGGGACATCCATTTATCTGTGCAATCAAAAACTTCCAAGAACACATTAGTACCAGGCATTTCTTTAGGCCCAGTTACATGTTATCTCTAATGGTCCTTGGGCTAGTCCAGCCCTGATAGTTAAGGAAGTCATCTTTCTCAAGGTCCACAATGATTAGCAGCCGTTTCTGTGGCTAGCAAAGTTGAGATCTCCTTAATTCTTGTAGGCGTCAGCAGTTTAGCAAGGTCTGCGTATAGAATGTTGTAAAGGGAACCTCTAAGCATGCAAGACGCTTTGCACTAGCTTATGTAGCTGGGGTCTCAGCTTGAGGAGCAATAAGAAAAGGCTCAGGCTTTCCTAAGTCAAATCCACTTCCTGGCCATGTGACCTTGGGCAAGTCTTTAACCACTCTTTGGGCTTCAATTTCCCTACCTAAAATAGAAACAATTAGACCTTCCTCACTGGGTTGTTGTGGGGATTAAATGAAACCATAAGCAACATGACTGAGGTTTTAGTTATCTTATACCTAAAACCAAAAACCCAAACTCACTGTTGTTGAGTCGATTCCTACTCATAGCTACCCTATAAGGTTTCCAAGGTTGTAAATCTCTACGGAAACAGACTGCCACATCTTTCTCCTGCAGAGCTGCTAGTGGTTTTGAACCAGTGACCTTTTGGTTAGCAGTCAATCGCTTTAACTTCTGCGCCACCAGGGATCCTTGTCTTATATATAATTCTATTATATATAATTTTTGGCACATTGCAATGTGTCCAAAGCATATAGGTATGTAAGCATCAGCATCATCAGATTTTTTTTTTTTTTTTTAAATTAAAAAAAAGGAAGAAAGATTAGTACGTCTTAAGCTCTTACTCCTGTGCCTGGCACACAGCAGCATAATCCTTAATGATTAATAATAAGGAGGACTCCCCCTAGGATCCAGACTTGTCCAAGCGAGTCTGCAGAACTGGAGGAGCTAGCCTGCTATGGCTATATTTGTATGAGGGTCTGAGGCTGCTCCTAGGAAAGAATTTGTGCTAAGAGAATTGAAGTTCCTAAGTTTGATCAAGGGCAGTAGGTCAAAGCTGGAGGAGATAGGTTGATTCCAAGCACAGCCCCACCCCTCCTCACCCCATCCCTGCTCTGGCCTCTCTGTCCTAACCCCTTGCCTGAGCTCTATAGAGAGGAAGTAACAAAACAAGCTGTCATCGAGTCAGTTCCGACTCATGACGACCCCTGTGTGTCAGAGCAGAACTGTGCTCCATAGGGTTTACAATGGCTGATTTTTCAGAAGTACATCGCCAGGCTTTTCTTCTGAAACATGTCTGGGTGCACTTGAAACTCCAACCTTTTGGTTAGCAGCTGAGCGTGTTGATCGTTTCTACCACCTAGGGACCCCAAGGAGAGGGAGTAACAAAACTAAAAAGCCATTTCCTAAAACCTCTACTAGACTTTGAGATTATTAGGCAGTCCCTGCTTGTAACCTTTTAATCTAGTGTACAGGAGAGGGTCAAAGGAGACTTCCCCTTCCCAAGCCCCAGGAGGTATCTACTGAAGCCTGGAGAACTGAGCACCATGAACTGAGAGAACGTCTTGGTGGTGTCTGATGCAGTGACCTGCAAGACCGATTTGACTGTCGGTAGAGCACGTATGTGTATAGTGTGGGGTGTGCGTGTGTGTGTGTGATGACAGATGAAGAATGAGGGTTTCCTGGCTTCCTGGAGAATTATTCAGAAACAGCTTAAGAGAACTCCCACAATATAACAACTCCCTGCCTCAAGGAGTGCTACATTTAAAATCTATCCTTCGGGTATGGCAGAGAGAGCAGGGCCCCTAATTTTGCACCCTTCACTTCTGTATTTGTTTAGAAGGCTCTGCCACAGGGTTAGGCTTTAAAGTCCTGGGGAAGACTCTTAATTTTTAGGTCAAGTCAATACAAATAGTCTCTTACTAAACAGAAATAACCCAACAAGCCAATGCCACTGGCAGAGTTGCAACGTGGGAGGTATACATGCAAATGTGGACACCTGAATTCAGTATTCCTCATTTGGGCTCAACAGAAAAACAGCTATTCAAGAACAAAATGGTGACCCTGTTTTCTTAATGTTTGGCCCTGAGAGTCAAATGGTCTGTGGTCTCCTAATTTTAAATTTTGTTTCCTTTTATTTTAAGTAGAAGAGTCTTCTTAGCAAGAGAGCACTGTGTACCTTCCAAGGTTGGAAACAGTAGGTTTTCAGAGCTGAGTGGAAATACTGTGTTGACAGCCTCTTTGCCTGCTTACAGCAGCAGGGTTGTTTACTTGGGCTGAAGCACAACTTTGAGGAGGCAGAGAATCATGGTCCCATCATCAGGTTGCCTAGCAACTGGTTTACACCATGCCTCAGAGTTTCAAAATGGGCTGGACCGCAAATACCCATTTTGGGGGATTTCCAGATGACAGTCTTGCTCTCATTCTGTCATACTGTTCCTGAAATCTGAGTCACAAAGCAAGATTGATTGTTCAGTATCCCTCAAACACTCTTCTTGGAAAAGTTAAAAAGAATGTTTTTCCTTGAATACTATTCTTCAGATACTATAGAGAGTTGGTCACTCTAGATAATTAAAAATATCTCATTGTAGTTTACTTTAGCCTTATTATGACAAGCCAGCTTAATATTCAGTAAAATATCTACATGTGTACAGTGATCATTCTACCACCAAAGGGAATGTATTTTTAAAATATACTTTGTTGTCAGGAATATTATTACCAGGGCAGGAAATCGTAGATAGGCATAAAGATATAGTCTACCACAACAGAGTTGGGCATGATACAAAAAAAAACTATTAAATTTATTCATTTATTAAATAGACACATACTAGGCTGTGTAGATGGCATAGTTAATAACACATTTGCCACTTGGCCTCCTAGATAGGTAGATAGAAAGATAGCTGCCATCAGGTCGGCTTGACTCATGGTAACCTTACGTACAACAGAATGATACATTGCCCAGCCCTGTGTCATCCTCACAATTGCCAGCGTGTTCAAGTCCATTGTTACAGCTATCGTGCTAGTCCATCTCACCGTCACCCTTGCTGGCCCTCTACTTCACCGAACGTGATGTCCTCCTCTAGTGATTGATCCCTTCCGATGATGTGTCCAAAGCAAGTGAGTTAGACACTGTTCTGTTGTTATCCCTAAGGCTTTCACTGGCTAATTTTTAGAAGTAAACTGCCGTTGTTGCAGCCACTGTGAAATCCATCTCTTCCTAGTCTGTATTAGTCTGTAAGCTCTGCTGAAACCTGTCCACCATGGGTGACCCTGCTGGTATCTGAAATACTGGTGATGTAGCTTTCAGCATCACAGCAACATGCAAGCCACCATAGTAGGACAAACTGACAGATGGGTCATGACCTAGTCTGGTGTAAAGGCAATAATGAGGTAGCCCAAATGTTCTTGGGGAAAATATAATGATTGTTTGGGAGTCACGGTGTGTAGAGGGAGAAGTTAAGGTAAGGGACAAAGGGTCTGGGGATAACAATATGCTTGAGGAGAGGGGTCCTCCATGCTGGAGGGTGAAGTTGGGCTATGTAGTAAACCCCTCAATTACTCCTGAAAACAGAGCTCAGCTGCACCCTACCCCTTTCCACTACCAAGAGAAGCTGGTATAGAATGGTATTTTTGTTGTGTACAAGTGTGGAGCTATGTGTCTTTGTGGGAAAATTGTTGTTGACATTGACCCTGCTTTGCATTATTTACGATTTTAAAAAGCAGTATTGATTTTATTATAAAGGGAATATTTGTCCTCAGAGGATTTGTTGATTAATGTTTGTTGCACTTAAAGTCTCAGTGTAGCCACTACTGACTTTGGTCACTTAATCCTTCTATCGAATGTTTTTATTAGCTTCTGTGCATCATGTATTCAAGAACTCAGCAGTAAGTGGATTTATGTTCAAATCAGGCTGAGGGCTTGGGTTAGAAATTATGTGTAGTTCCCTGTTTCAGTCTTTAGAAACTCCTTGTGGTTAAATTCAAGGTTAGTAGGTTAATATCAATTTACTCCAGTTTGGGTCTTTAAGTAGAATATATACCAAATAGATTACTGATGTTAAAATATTGCCTCTATTGCCTCTTTAAGGGCATAAACGAAATCTTTTCTATGTACTTTTTCCCCAACTTTCTTTTTATAGTAATTTTGACCAAATCAGATATAGGTGTTGTTGAATGCATATGTATTTGTGATGATAATGACATATTCATTACTAGTAATTGCAGAACTATGGCTAACACTAACTAGTTAATTCAAACAATTTGCTGGGTATTTCTAACATTTTGGGGGAAGTCAGTAGTTCATGTTTATCTGACATGTTCAGAACATTCAGTTCAAAAATTATTTTAGATCATAGCTGCTCATTTTGTTTCCTGTTAAGATTAGCTGGCTATGAGGCAGGGCCAGGACGGCAGAGTAGTCAGACGCTTCCAGTGGACTCTCTTACAACAAAGACCTGAAAAAACAAGTGATTTTATTATATATGGCAGTCTGGGGGCCCTGAACATCAAAGGCAGAGTTGAGAAACTGGACTGAGGGGAGGGAGAGACGGTTTGGAAGCAGCAAGGAGTTGCCAGAACTGACCTGGCAAGAGCCTGAGCCCTTCAGGCCTGAGCAGCTCGGGGATGAGTGGTGAGGCAGGCAAGTGGCAGTGCTCGGGAAGCGTGTTTTTCACACTGGGAGAGACCCAGCTGCTGAGAGTCTACACAGCCACCCGGAACCAGTGAGAAGCAGCCCTAAACTGTGAAAGATAAGTAATCGTGTACGGTCTACCACAGGGATCAAAAACAACCCCCTTAGGGAAAAACCTTTCTCCAATTTACCTCCCGCTCCCTGCTCTATACTGGGTCCTGGACTGGCTTCAGCAATTGCCAAGTCCCCTGGGCCGGAGGTAGGATCTGTCACATGCCCAGAGCCGGTCTCCCTGCCTTGGAGAGTGAACAAATTAACAAACAGGAAAAAATAAACTGCTGGCGCCCCTAGCCAGGAACCCAGGGTAGGCACAGCTCCTTTGCCTAGGCACAGGCATAAGGGATCCATGGATTTTGAGTGCCTTTCCCCCTGCATAGACTTGTGTGGGTCCATCTCAACAGCATAGACCCTCATTACAGCAGTACAACAGGGTATATACCAGAAGTCTAACTTCAATTGTTTCAGCTGTGAAGTAGCAGGTTCATGATATTTGACACTGCTCTGCCCATTAAGCAGGGTCTTCACCTACCCACATCAGGGGCCTGAGGACTGGTGGCTCCACCCATGCCACCTAGCCACCTTAGATAGGGGCCATGAACAAGAGGTGCCCCCCAGTCCTTACAGCCAACAGCATTAGGTGCTGATAGTCTGGCTGCAAAACTCACCCACCTACACGCTCTAGGGAACAGGGATAAACCTTCTTCCTGGACACTTGGGGGCAGCCATCAGCCCCCTGCCTTGCTCAGAGTGTGACCCCCTGCTGCAGCCAGATGCCTGTGCCTACACCAATCACCCATGCCTGTCTAGGACTGTAAGTGAGACCCTACACCACACACTTGGTGGCTATTTACTTGGGCACCTAAGCCAAATCCATACAGTAGGAGTGGGCGGACTCCTCAGCTCACATACCTACTAACAGATCTAACAACCTGGTGACAGTACATTAGAGCTTCAAAGGTGCCAATAATCAAATGAGCTCATACGATCAGCCTGTTTGGGCATATCAAAACAAAACAAGAAGCAAGGACACAGTAAGCAAACATAAAATAAATAAATATAAAAACTTATTGATGGCTCAGAGACAAAAGTCAATATCAAATCACATAAAGAGGCAATCTATGATGGCTTCAGCAAGCTCCCAAAATAAAGAATCTACAAATTTTCCAGAGGAGGAAAATTTCTGGGAATTACCAGAGGCAGAATACAAAAGATTAATATACAGAATTCTTCAAGAAATTAGGAAGGAAATTAAGCAAAACACAGAACACACAATAGAGGAAATCAAAAGATTAGAGAAGAGCATAATGAAAAATTTAACAGGCTGCAAGAATCCATAGAGAGACAGCAATCAGAAATGCAGAAGGTTAAAAATAAAGTTTCAGAATTAGACAACTCAATAGAAAGTCATAGGAGCAGAATTGAGGCAATGGAAGTCAGAATTAGTGAGATTGAAGATAAAGCACTTGACACCAACTTATTTGAGGAAAAACCAGATAAAAGGATTTAAAAAAATGAAGAAACCCTAAGAATATGTGGGACTCTATCAAGAGGAATAATCTACCAGTGATTGGAGTACCGGGGGTTGGGGGGCGGGGATAACAGAAAATACAGAGAGAACTGTTGAAGATTTATTAGCAGAAAACTTCCCTGATATCGTGAACGATGACAAGATATCTATCCAAGATGCTCATCGAACCCCACATAAGGTAGATCCCAAAAGAAATTTACCAAGACATATTATAATCACACTTGACAAAACCACAGATAAACAAAGAAATTTTAAGGGTAGCTACAGATAAACGAAAAGTCATCTACAAAGGAGAGTCAATAAGAATAAGCTCAGACAACTCAGCACAAACCATGCAGGCAAGAAGGAAATGGGATGACATATATAAAGCCTTGAAGGAAAAAAAATGCCAGCCAAGAATTCTATATCCAGCAAAAGTGTCTCTCAAATATGATGGTGAAATTAGGGCATTTCCAGATAAACAGAAGTTTAGGAATTTGCAAAAACAAAACCAAAATTACAAGAAATACTAAAGGGTGTCCTCTGGTTAGAAAATCAGTAACATCAGATAACCCAAGAATAGAACACAGGACAGAGCAACCAGATATCAACCCAGATAGGGGAGTCACAGAAGTAAATCAAAGCTAAATCACTGAAAATAGGGAAACAGATGTCAATATGTAAAAGATGACAACATTAAAACAAAAAAAGAGGGACTTAAAAAATGCAGACATAGATTTTTCATATGGAGAGGAAGTCAAGGCGATATAAAGAAATAAAAGATTGGTATAAACTTAGAAAAATAGGGATAAATATTAAGGTAACCACAAAGGAAACTAACAATGCTACAAGTCAAAATAAAAAACTAGAAAAATATAAAGACTCAGCAAACACAAAATCAACAAAAAATGAAAAAGATGAAAAGAAAATATATAAAGAAAAACGACTCAGCACAGAAAATTAAGTGGAACAAAGAGACTGTGAACAACACACAAAAAAAGACATCAAAATGACAGCACTAAACTCATACCTATCAATAATTACACTGAATGTAAATGGACTAAATGAACCAATAAAGAGACAGAGAATGGCAGATTGAATAAAAAAACATGATCCATCTATATGCTGCCTACAAGAGATACATCTTAGATTTAAGGACACAAACAAACTAAAACTCAAAGGATGGAAAAAAACATATCAAGCAAACAACACTCAAAAAAGAGCAGGAGTGGCAATATTAATCTCTGACAAAATAGACTTTAAAGTAAATTCCACCACAAAGGATAAGGAAAGACATTATATAATGATTAAAGGATCAATACACCAGGAGGACATAACTGTAATAAATATTTACGCACCCGATGACAGGGCTCCAAAATGCATGAAACAAACTCTAACGGCACTGAAAAGAGAGACAGTTCCACAATAGTAGTAGGAGACTTCAACACACCACTTTTGGTGAAGGACAGAACATCCAGAAAGAAGCTCAACAAAGACACAGAAGAGGTAAATGCTACAATCAACCAACTTGATCTCATAGACATATACTGAACACTCCACCCAAAAGCAGCGAAGTATACTTTCTTTTCCAACACACATGGAACATTCTCCAGAATAGACTACATATTAATCCATAAAGCAAGCCTTAACAAAATCCAAAGCATCAAAATATTACAAAGCATCTTTTCTGACCATAAAGCCATAAAAGTAGAAATCAACAACTGAAAAAGCAAGGAAAAAAAATCCAGTACGTGGAAACTGAACAACACCTTGCTCAAGAGCTACTGGGTTATAGAAGAAATTAAGGATAGAATAAAGAAATTCATAGAATCAAACAAGAATGAAAACACATCCTACCAGAAACTTTGGGACACAGCAAAAGCAGTGCTCAGAGGTCAGTTTATAGCAATAACTGCACACATCCAAAAAGAAGAAAGGGCCATAATCAAAACATTAACCCTATGTCTTAGTACTCTAACAGGAGTACCACAAGTGGATGGTTTTAACAAAGAGAAAGTAGGCTACAAGTCCAAATTCAGGGCATCAGCTCCAGGAGAACGTCCACTCTGGAAGAAAGTCCATGTCTTCAGTCTTCCTTTGGTCTGGGAGCATCTCTGCGCAGGAACCTCAGTTCCAAAGGACACACTCTGCTCCCAGCACTGCTTTCTTGGTGGTATGAGGTTCCTATGTGTCTCTGCTCTCTTCTTTCTTTTAGATCTCAAAAGAGATTGCATTAAGACACTAATCTTGTCAACCTCATCAGTATAACCTGATCACAGTGATAGAATTTACAACACATGAGGAGATTATATATAATCTCATCATAGTGGTAGAGTTTACAACACATAAGGAAATCACATCAGATAACACAATCATGCAATACTGGGAATCATGACCTAGCCAAGTTGCTACACACATTTTTTTGGGGGACACAGTTCAATCCATGACACCCTACAAGTCGAATAAGTAGAAAGAGAGAAGCAAAAGAAGCCCTCAGTCACCAGAAGAAAGGAAATAATAAGAATTAGAGCAGAATTAAATGAAATAGAGAATAGAAAAACAATTGAAAGAGTTAACAAGACCAAAAGCTGGTTCTTCGAAAAGATCAACAAAACTGATAAACCACTGGCCAAACTGACAAATGAAAAACAGGAGAGGAAGCAGATAACCCGTATAAGAAATGAGATGGGTGATATCACAGCAGACCCAACTGAAATTAAAAGAATCATAACAGAATACTATGAAAAACTGTACTCTAACAAATATGAAAAACCAAGAGGAAATGGACAAATTTCTAGAAACTCAGTATCTACCTAAACTAACACAATCAGAGGTAGAACAACTAAATAAACCCATAACCACAGAAAAGATTGAAAAGGTAATTAAAAAACTCCCAACAAAAAAAAAGCCCTGGCCCGGACAGTTTCACTGGGGAATTCTACCAAACTTTCAGAGAAGAGTTAACACCACTACTACTACAGGTATTTCAGAGCATAGAAAAGGATAGAATAGTCCCAAACTCATTCTATGAAGCCAGCATAACCCTGATACCAAAACCAGGTAAAGACACCACAAAAAAGGAAAATTACAGACCAATATCCCTCATGAACATTGACGCAAAAATCCTCAACAAAATTCTAGCCAATAGAATTCAGCAACATATCGAAAAAAGAATTCACCATGATCAAGTGGGATTTATATCAGGTTTGCAGGACTGGTTCAGCATTAGAAAAATAATCAGTGTAATCCATCACATAAATAAAACAAAAGAACCACATGATCTTAACAATCAATGCAGAAAAGGCATTTGACAAAGTCCAACACCAATTCATGATAGAAACTCTCAACAAAAAGGAACAGAAGGGAAATTCCTCATTATAATTAAGGGCATTTATATAAAGCCAACAGCCAACACCATCCTAAATGGAGAGACTTTGAAAGCATTCCCCTTGAGAACAGGAACCAGACAAGGATGCCCTTTATCACCACTCTTTTTCAACACTGTGCTGGAGGTCCTAGCCAGAGCAATTAGGCTATAAATAGAAATAAAGGGCATCCAAATTAGTAGGGAAGAAGTCAAAGTATCTCTATTTGCAGATGATATGATCTTATACACAGAAAACCCCAAAGAATCCACAAGAAAACTACTGGAACTAATAGAAGATTTCAGCAAAGTTTTAGGATACAAGATGAACATACAAAAATCAGTTGGATTACTTTACACCAACAAAGAGAACCTTGAAGAGGAAATCACCAAATCAATACCATTTACAATAGCCCCCAAGAAGATAAAATACTTAGGAATAAATCTAACCAGAGACATAAAAGACCTATACAATGAAAACTACAAGACACTACTGCAGGAAACCAAAAGAGACCTGCATAAGTGGAAAAACATACCTTACTCATGGATAGGAAGACTCAACATTGTGAAAATGTCAATTCTACCCAAAACCATCTACAGATACAATGCAATCCCGATCCAAATTCCTACAGCATTTTTTAATGAGATGGAGAAACAAATCACCCACTTCATATGGAAAGGGAAGAGGCCCCGAATAAGTAAAGCATTACTCAAGAAGAAGAACAAAGTGGGAGGCCTCACACTACCTGATTTTAGAGCCTATTATACCACCATGGTAGTCAAAACAGCCTGGTACTGGTACAACAACAGATACGTAGACCAATGGAAGAGAATTGAGAATCCAGACATAAATTCATCCACCTATGAGCAGCTGATATTTGACAAAGGCCCAAAGTCCATTAACTGGGGAAAAGACAGTCTCTTTAACAAACGATGCTGGCATAACTGGATATCCATATGCATAAAACTGAAACAAGACCCATACCTCACACCATGCACAAAAACTAACTCAAAATGGATCAAAGACTTAAATATAAAATCAAAAGCAATAAAGATCGTGGAAGAAAAAATAGGGACAACTCTAGGACCTAATATATGGCATAAACACAATAAGAACTGTAAGTAACAATGCATAAGCACCAGAAGAGAGACTAGATAACTGGGAGCTCCTAAAAATCAAACACTTAATGCTCATCAAAAGACTTCACCAAAAGAGTAAAAAGACAACCTACAGACTGGGAAAAAATTGTTGGCTATGACAAATCTGATCAGCGTCTAATCTCTAAAATCTACAAGATACTGCAAAACCTCAACAACAAAAAGACAACCCAATTAAAAAGTGGGCAAAGGATATGAACATGCGCTTCATCAAAGAAGATATTCAGGTGGCTAACAGACACATGAAGAAATGCTCACGATCATTAGCCATTAGAGAAATGCAGACCAGAACTACAATGAGATACCATCTCACCCCAACAAGGCTAGTATTAATCAAAAAAATACAAAATAAAAATTACTGGAGAGGTTGTGGAGAGACTGGAACAGTTATACACTCTTGGTGGGAATGTAAAATGGTACAACCACTTTGGAAAATGATTTGGCCCTTCCTTAAAAACCTAGAAATAGAAGTACCATACGATCCAGCTATCCTGCTCCTTAGAATATATGCTAGAGAAATAAGAGCCAACACACGAATAAATATATGCACACCCATGTTCACTGCAGCACTGTTCATAATAGCAAAAAGATGGAAACAACCTAGGTGCCCATCAACGGACGAATGGATAAACAAATTAGGGTTTATCCACACGATGGAATACTACGCAATGATAAAGAACAACGATGAAGCCCTGAAACATCTTATAACATGGAGGAAGCTGGAGGTCATTACGCTGAGTGAATTTAGACAGTCACAGAAGGACAAATATTGTATAAGACCACTGTTATAAGAACTCAAGAAAACATTCTTTGATGGTTACGAGGGTGGGGAGGGAGGGGGAGGGTTATTTACTAACTAGAGAGTAGATAAGAATTATCTTAGGTGAAGGGAAGGACAGCACACACTACAGGGGAAGTCAGCACAAATGGACTAAACCAAAGCTAAGAAGGTTCCTGAATACAATCAAACACTTTGAGGGACAGAGTAGCAGGGGTAGGGGTCTGGGGATCATGCTTTCAGGGGACATCTTGATCAATTGGTGTAACAAAGCTTATTAAGAAAATGTTCTGCATCCTACTTTGGTGAGTGGCATCTGGGGTCTTAAAAGCTTGCAAGTGGCCATCTAAGATGCATCAATTAGTCCCAACCACCTGGAGTAAGGGAGAATGAAGAACAGCAAAGACACAAGGAAAGTATTAGCCCAAGAGACAGAAAGGGCCACATAAACTAGAGACTTCATCAGCCTGAGACCAGAAGAACTAGATGGTGCCCGGCTACCACCAATGACCACCCTGACAGGCAACACAACAAAGAGTCCTGGATGGAACAGGAGAGAGGTGGGGTACAGATCTCAAATTCGAGTAAGAAGACCAGACTTAATGGTCTGACTAAGACTGGAGGAACCCCGGAAACCATGGCCCCTGTATTCTCTATCAGCCCAGAACTAAAACAATTTCCGAGGCCAACTCTTCAGACAGGGATTGGACTGGACTGTGAGACATAAAGTGATACTCTTGAGGAGTGTACGTCTTAGCTCAAGTAGATATAAGAGACTAAACGGGCAGCTTCTGTCCAGAGGTGAATGGGAAGGCAGAGAGGGTTAGGAGTTGGTTGAATGGACATGGGGAACCAGTGGTAGAAAGGAGGAGTGTGCTGTCACAGTATGGGGAGAGCAATTACAGTCACATAACAATGTACACAGAAATTTTTGTATGGGAAAAAATTTTAAAAAAAGATTAGCTGGCTGTTATCTTGGTAGGATGGGGTAGCTGGGCAGAGAGAAACAAATAGGTAAAATAGATATGTTAAAAGTGGCACCGTTGGATCATTGACAAAGTTTTTTGAATAAATTACAACAAATAGGAATCTTGAGACAGGCCAGAAAAATGAAGGCGTTAGACCAGGTAATCTTGATAAGTCCAGCCTATCAATAAAATTATATGATTCAATATTTAAAGTAGGAGAACATAAACGTAGATGTTTCTTATCTACTCAGTTTAGCTCTTGTTCCTGTCTTTATGTAAGGTTCAAATTTCATAGTACAAAGTGTGTTCTTGAGATCTAGAGTTTTCTCCAGAATGGATAATCATCACTTATTTTCTAATATAATGCCAAGAACATCAATAAAGTTTAATTATTCATTGCTTTTCTTTTTCTTTAGCTTAATCTTAAAAACCGTAAATAAGGAAGACCGAAGAAGAACTGATGCCTTTGAATTGTGGTGCAGGCGAAGAATGTTGAATATACCATGGACTGCCAAAAGAATGAGCAAATGTGTCTTGGAAGAAGTGCAACAAGAATGCTCCTTAGTAGCAAGGATGGCGAGACTACATCTCACATACTTTGGACATGTTATCAGGAAGATCAGTCCCTGGAGAAGGACATCATGTTTGGTGAAGTAGAGGGTCAGAGAAAAAGAGAAAGACCCTCAACAAGATGGATTGACACAGCGGCTGCAACGAAGGGCTCAAGCATAACAACGATTGTGAGGATGGTGTGGGACCAGGCAGTGTTTCATTCTGTTGTACATAAGGTCGCTGTGAGTCAAAACTGACTCGACAGCACCTAACAACAACAATCTTAAAAATGCTTTTCAATTATGAACGTGTTTGTCACCGTGAAATGGTATATATCATATTCTTCCTTTAAAATTTGAATCACCCAAGGTGTTCATTCTCTCCCAAAAATATTTCACCTTATTCTGTTCAATGTATATGTGCTAAGTTTTAGTAATTATTTTTATTAATTTGCTGGAAATAGAAATAGTTGAAGAACTCTGAAAGTTGGGCCTCTTTGGAGTTAGATTTGGGTTCAAATTCTAACTCTATACTTAATAGTTGTGTAACCTCGAGCAAGCAGCTCTAGTGGTGCAACAGTTAAGTGCTTGGCCGCCAACCAAAAGGTTGGTGGTTCAAACCCACCCAGCAGCTCTGCTGGAGAAAGAACCGGTGATCCATTTCTGCAAAGATTACAGCCAAGGAAGCCCTATGAGACTGTTCTACTCTGTCACATGGGGCCACTATGAGTCGGATCGACTGAACAGCACTCAACAACAAAACCTTGAGCAAGTTACTTAACCTCGTAAAGCCTTCATCCTATGATCTCTAAAATGAGAATGATGGTACCTACTTTTTAGGATTGTTTTTAAGGATTAAATTCAAATTGAGTATTTAGCACTATTCCCCAAACCTAATAAGCCTTTAGGAAATGTTAGCTATTATTTCAATTATCATCATCAGTACTACTGACTAAAGAAAAGTACATTTCTAAATTACATTTAGTGTAAGATAAAACCCTTTCTGAAAGCTACTGTGTTTGGTCTGTTTCTATCATTTTCTTGCATGGAAAAAAAAAAAAAAGTAAACTGCATGTTCTGTTCTGTTCTCTGGCCCTAAACTGCTGTCTGTGGATTTGGCTAGGCCGAGTTATGCCTTAGATGGAATACAGACACAAAGATCATGTGGCGGCTGTAACCAACATGCCCCAGAGCGTAATATTAACAGCTTAATGGCTGAGCATTTGTTATTTCAATACTCATGGTCTGGAGTAAGCCAGGCAGAGGAGAATCAGAGACTGCGTTCGTATTTAAACATTGCTTTGTTAGAATGGTTTCTGTTTTTCTCCAAGCAGAGCTAAAGATGTTGTTTATTCATTTAGGGAACAAAAATCATTAAACACTATAGATTTTATTTTCCTTAACCAGGTGGAATCATGATTTCATTGGAATTGGAGATACTAATGTCCACACGAATTGCTGATTGCAATGCCTCTGAACTCCAGGTGACTCTTCTTTCTTCTCTGTGATTTTCACTCTTTTATTCCTTCCTTCTTCCAAGCGCTTCCTTGCTGACTACTCATCTGTCCTTTGTGCTACTTTCCTTCTGGCAGACCAGTGTAGGGCCAGTGGGGGCATAAGGAAGATGCTGAAAGCCATAGAATCCAGGCCACCTGAATCACTTGGTCCTCCTTTCATTCAGCCTAGGCAGTTTCTGTAGCCCTACTGGATCCCTGAGGAGTCCCTGGATGGTTCAAACAACTAAGCACTTGTCTACTAGCCCAAAGTTTGGTGGTTCAAACCCACCCAGAGGTGCCTTGGAAGATAAGCCTGGCAATATGCTTCTGAAAGGTCACAGCCTTGAAAAATCCTATGGAGCAGTTCTACTCTGCACCCATGGGTCACCATGAATTGGAGGGGACTTGACGGCAACTAACAACGACAACTGAAGCCCTGAATGCTCCCTCACTGATGTCTGTTATTATTGGAGGGAAAAGAGAAACCTAAACCATTAAAATAACTATCCCAGAATGTTTAGAAAGCTCGCTCTCCCTAAGTCAGACCAAGGTACGCGTTTGTTAATTGCAGGTAGTAAGGGGTAGCCTTTAGTCTGAATCTCTGTGACACAAGGTCATGCCAAAGCAGGGTCCACACCTTAGAATGAGCATCTCCTTAAATTTTCTTCTCTAGGTGCCTTCTTGCCTCATTTTAGTCCTGGTCCTGCTACTAGTACCCACTGCTGTTGTTGTTGTTGGGTGCCCTCGAGTTGACTTCAACTTACAGAGGCTCCATGTGACAGAGTAGAACTACCCCCTAGGGTTTTCTAGGCTGTAATCTTTATGGGAGCAGATGACCAGGTCTTTCTCCTGTGGAGCTCCTGGGTAGGTTCAAACCACCAACTTTTCAGTTAGCAGTTGAGCGCTTAACCATTGTGCCACCAGGGCTCCTACTACTCACTATTGGCAGTATCTAACAGGGAGCCAGCTGGTAAAGGAGAAATGTGGTTTGCAGAGTCTCAGCACTAGCCTCACAAAACAGAGTATAGAAGGGGGGGTTAGAGCTGAGAAACAACAGCTTAATAGCCGGTACAGTCACATACACCCTGTCACTTAGTTTAAACGTCACGATACCCTGAGAGGTAGAGCAGGCATTACTGTCTCCATTTATTCAGTTTAGTGACTTACTGAGGTCTTGGGAGTAGAGCTGGGGCTGACTCCAAGTCTTCACTTCACCTCAGATCACACCAAAGAGACAGCTTACTCACTCAGTTGATCTACAGCCTGGCTTGATCCCCTCTCTTTGTCAAGAGCATTGTTAGACATGCCACACTTTCACCAAAGCCAGCCTGCACAGACGGCCTTAGTCAACATCTGGCTATATTTTCTCTCATGTCCCTCAAGAACAATTTCATATGCAGGCAACTTTTATTATTACTGGATAGCTGAGGGCTGCCCGGAATGTTCCATGCACTGTGTTTTCCAGAGAATGGATTAGCAGGAAGCCCTTTCTCTCTGTCAACAAGAGTCACCTGAATCTCTCAGGCATGACGGTTGCTCTGACCTGTGTTTCCTGTTATGTCTTGCATCCAGAAAAGGAGGTGCAAAGAGTATAGGTCAGAGGCACAAGTCTCAAGTACAGATTTTTCCAGCAGAGAAGGAGCAAGTCTGGAAATTGAGCCTAGTGTCCAGTGACTGTGACTTTGCTTTGTAGAAGAAGCTTGGCCTGATGGAAGCTGTAAATTAAAAACCATAAAAGGTGACCTTGGACCTGGTAGGTGATTATACATTGATCTTACACTTTGTGCCCAAACCTCTTACGTCTTGGCCTGCTTCTTTTCAGCTTACACAACCAGGCACATTTCTGAGTACTTTGGAGGTTGGCCGGGGCAACAGTGTTGGGGAAAGAAAATCAAGGCATTTTGTGCTGAGCCTTCCAATCTGTGTGCCAGCGTTCTGAAGCAACTGTTGGAGAAGCCAAATTTAGATGGCAGGCAATCTGTGGGGCTTGGAATTCCCCTAGAGGTTTCCATAGAGACTCCCTTGAGAGAGTGGCTCCCCCAGCCCCAGGCTTGGAAGGAGCAGGAAGAGCTTGTGTTTATGAGGGAAGAGGGTCTAGAGATGGCTGGGTTAGAGCTGGGGATAGCGAACCCACTGCCTGCCTTGCTGGGGATGGACCTTGGTAAGAAAAGCTGTTACTTAAAACTCTGCTGACTTGGGTTTCAAACCAAAAATCAACCCCTTGCCACTGAGTCAATTCCAACTCATAGCGACCCTATAGGGCAGAGTAGAATTGCCACATCTTTCTCCCGTGGAGTGGCTAGCGGGTTGGAACCACCGATCTTTTGGTTAGCAGCTGAGTGCTTAACCACTTCACCACCAGGGCTCCTATCTCTTGGGTTTACAGAGATATAAATGGAGATGGACAATTGTACCTTTACAGTTGCAAATTCTAATCTACCTTGTTACTCATAAAAGTAATACAGTACATCTTCCTTTATCATGATGTGTTTGTAAGTGATATCTAAAAGCTTACTTGCTCTTTGAGTTTCCTGAAGATGCTACGCATGCTACTTTCACCCAAGGATTCGTTTTAGGAATACCACACTGTACTGTAATTTGAGATTATATCATTGCATAGTAGCTGTCTCAAAATCTGAAACATGAATATAATAAAGAATTATTTGCAGAAGTGTAAAAAAAAAAAAAAACTCTACTGAAAAGAATTTCTGCCTTGACGATAGGGGAGAACTTTACATTTCCTTTATATAGCACAAGATTAAGATCATGGGCTCTAGAGTCAGCCTAGGTTCAAATCCCAACTCAACCACTTCACAAATGTGCCCTTGGGCAAGTTTCTTAACCTCTTTATGCCTCGCTCCCTCATCTTTGAATGAAGATTGTAATATTACTTTCCTCATAGGGTTAGGATAAAGATTAGTCGAGATAATGCACATAGCACACTTAATTGTTATTGGTGCTTAGCAAGTACCTGATAAATGTTAGCTATTATCAGTATTTTGTTTGATTTGTTAAAGTAATGTAGTACTTTGGAAATAAAGGAAAACTATTTCATGGCAAATATTTAAAAAGAAAACAAATTAGAATACAAGGAGGAGGAGGAGAAGTAGAAGAAATAGAAAATAAGAGTAGGACCAGGAGGAGGAGAAAAATAGCTATCAATTTCATCTTAAAGAAATCTCTCCTCAAGCCTCTTGACTTGCTCCTATATGCACTGGTTGCTCCATACCTGATGCACAGTTGCTGTCTTGGATTCTCCTTTCCCTTTCGTAGTGGGGATTTCATTTGTCTGTCTTGTTATGGATTGAATTGTGTCCCCCAAAAATATGTGTTGAAATCCTAACCCCCATGCCTATAAATATGATGCTATTTGGGGAAAAAAAGAAAAAAGAAACCAGAATGTCTGCCTTGAGCATTGTGCTCTTTTAAAGAACTATCTGTATGGGATCAAACTGACAGCAGCAACTCGAGAGTTTAGATAGGACGTGTAGAGGGCAGTGAATTTATGTTAATAGTGGAAGAACGATTTGGAAAAGGTGAATGAGAATGGTTGCACGACTTGAAGGATGTAATCAATGTCACTGAATTGTACATGGAGAAATTTTGAATTGGTGTATGTTCTGCTGTGTATATTTTCAACAACAACAAAAAATAATAAAACGAATTATTCTTTTAAAAGTGTGCTGAAGATGAGCATTTCTGTGGTATCCTATCTCTAGACATTTTGTAAGCCTCCTTGGGAAAGCCTTGAGGATTGTGAGAGAGTGAGGGGCCTGCTCCGGAAGTGTGATTCCCCAGTGCTTCAGTCAGCTCCAATCACAATCTCGGGGCTGCTGGGGTCTAGGCCAGAGGAGACCAAGAAGTTTGAAAGTGGAGGGCAGGTCTGCTGGTAGGTCCTTATTCAGACCCTGACTTAGTCTAGCTCTTAGTATCTATCTGTCTGCTGCTTGGCTGCAGTCCCAGGCACAGACCCTGCAGATCCACCCTGATATGAGGGGCAGTGTACACCAGCCACCCTGATCCACCTGGAGTGGGAATGAAAACTGGGTGGGGATCACCAGTGGGACTTGAACCTTATGCCAACTACACTGTTGTAACTCTTGGACTGGAGACAGGCATACTGTTGTCAGTCTACTTGCACAGACACCCTTTTTGCCTATTCATACATTCGTTTATTCAAGTAGAGCTTTGAGACCTACTATGTGTCAGATTAGGTGTCAAGCCCTGGGAACACAAAGGTGCACAGGGCAAAGTTACAGCTGAACCTGTGATAGGAAGAATAAACAACTTTAAGTGATTACTGTCCAGCGTGGTAAGTGCTATGATGGGAGTCTAGTCAGAATACGATAGGATGCACTGGGGTGGAGAGGAGATCAGGAAAGCCTTCCTGGAGGAAGTAACAGCTAAGTTGAGACCTTGGGCCTGGTTTAAACCTTGGACACCCACTTTGGTCTGTCTGTGCAGCCTACGTTTTGGCCAGTGTCCTTCTGCCCGGTCTGGCTTCCCACATGTTCCACTCAACCTCTTCCCTTTGGTTGCTTTGTCCTGACTCCCATTCTCGCCTACCCCCATACCAAGTCTCTTTTATTTCTGAACCTTTCTTGAGTGTTTACTCTGTGCCAAGCACTGAGCTAGGAGCTTTACAAAGATTACCTCATAATAAACCTATGAGATAATAGGGCAGACTCTGGAGCCAGACTTCCTGGGTTCAAATCCAAGCTTTGTGACTGCAAGCCACACATCTTGGGCAAGTTAGTAAACCTCTCTGTGCCTCTGTTTCCATAACTGTACAATGAGGTTAATGATAGTACACACTTTATAGTGTTGATGTGAGGATTAACGGAGTTAGTATATATGAAGTGCCCAGAACAACTTCTGGGATATACTAAGAGCTACGTAAGTGTCTATGGATGTTGCTGTAGCCTCCATTTTATAGATGAGTAAATTGAGGTTCAGAGAAGTTAAGCAGTTTGTCCAGCGTCACACAGCTGGTAACTGTCAGTGCCAGGATTTGGACTCACATTTTCTGACTTCATGTCCAGAGTGCCTTTTCCATGGAACCAACGCTATCTCTGTTCTACAGCTGCCTCTGACACCGACTCAGCTTCCAGTGTTCCACCTGTCCCTATGTCCGAGGTCGTGACCTTCTGCTATGCTATATTCTACCATGCTCCACTGACCTGCTTCAGCAGCTGAGCCTGGTAGGACCTACCATAGCCCACAAATGGGCAAGAGTTTGGGCCCCCAACACCACTCTCCACCTGAGCCCCGCCCACTCAGATGGCTGTGCTTGTACAGAAAAGGGGCTAGGTCGCCTGGAGAAGGCTGTGCAGAGAGCAGGAGGCATCAAGAAGACAACTGAGGAAGCTGGGATGCTAAAATTAGAAGGGGGGGGGGTGTCACAGTGGAGGAAGGGAGCGGAGCCACAGGAGAGCAAACAGGTGGAGATGAGGCTGTCGGTAAAGCACTGCTTCAAGTAAAGGCAAAAGTGCTTCTTGGAGGCTTTTTAATGTAACTGTTTATAACACAGACTGGGGCACTGAGTGCTAATTTCAGCTGGAAATTCCTACAGTTGTTCTAGAAGTTCTTCTAGCAACTCACTAGGTCTGTGTGAGTCTACCCTGCAGTCCTTTTGGCTGTTTGGTAGGAAAAGTGGCCACATGAAGCTCAGCTTGACCACAGGGGTAGGTACACCCCTGGTGAGAAATTGGGAATTGGCATCTCCAAGCTCTGTGTTTTCTCTGTGACCTTGGGAGAGACGCCCATCTTCTCAGAGTCTGTTTCCTCATGGCGAAACTAAGGGGGAATTTTGCAGTCTACCTCCAAAGGATATTTTAAAGGATAGTTGTAAACCATTTTCCAAGTACAAAAGGAGTGCTGGCATTTCAGAAAATCTACAAGTCAGAAGTTTTCAAATTCACTATTATTTCCATTTAAGGACATTTTTCTAGAGAGGGGCCAGGTTAGCCCCAGTGTATTAATCAACTCCTGAAGAACCAAACATCAAAGTTATTTATTTATTCACGTTTTGTTTGAGACATTTCAGCCCATTATCCTGGAACTGGACCACTGAGCTGACGCTAAGAAATGAGAAACAGCTGACTAAATAAACAGTTCCACATGGAAAAGAAGCAGGAAACGCCTTTCCAAAACTAGTAATATTAACAAACTTCCAAGGGACATAATCCATAGTTAATGCCAATTTGTGGGGTAAAAAGACACAAAAGATTTGGAATTTGAAATATGACTCTGAGAACAGCCTAGTTTTTTGTGCTCAGAATCTGTCCATCTTTTTTTTTTAGGCCCCCTTCTCTCCTGCCAGCTTCGTCTTCTCCAATTCTTTCTGTAAATGCCTTTAGTCTGCAGATTTAGATCCTGGGATTCAACACTTCTTGTCTGAGCCCCCAGAATGGCCAGTCAACAGGAGCTTATTTAAAAACCCCAGTAAATCACTTGAACGGGCATAACTGGTTCCACCTAAACCTACAGGAAGAATGGCCCTGCTCTCAGAAACCAGATCTCTGGCAAGGCTGCCCTTGGGGTCAGATTCAGTGACGTTGGACTGCATGCTAGACTACCAGGGCAGATCCAATCTAAGTGCCTAGGTCAAGATTCAGCAGGTCACAGAGGCCGGGGGTAATGGGCTTAATCTCTAGGATTTACTCTTTAGAAGAATTATCTAGTCTAAATCTCTGGAGCATCCCATTTCTAATGAAGCCTGTACAGTGCCTAAATTTAGAATGTCATTTGCCAGCATTTGCCAGGTGATCATACCACTCTCCATCATTTCTCTCAAGGGTGCTTATAACAGAGATGGTTAGTCGACCCCCGAAGAGTCACAGTCTCCTTCCATAGTATAGAGTTGATGTTGGAACATTTCCTAGGCCCCTTCTCCCTCACACACTCTTCCCCCAACTTCACCACTCCGATTATTTCTTCCAATGGAGTATGAGCCTAAGTGATGTATGTCACTTCCTGGCTAAAGTGATTAATTATCCACTGTGCCTTTCCTCACTCTCTTTCCCACCTGGTATCACTAAGGGGCAGGAGCCTGGAGCCTGGAGTCACTGTGTGAAGAAGCAGCCCAGGAAAACTGCCTGACTAGGAATGTCTCTTTAGATTTTATGTGAGCAAGAAATAAACTTTTGTGCTAAGCTCTTGCTATATTGGGGTTGTTTGTTGCAACAGTTAGCTTATGTTGACTAAGATAGCACCTGTGCAGCATTTCCTAAGCAGTGTGTCTTGTGATAAGTGGGATTTTCTCCAGTTCCTATCTTTCTCTGTGCAGAGAGCACCAGCTCTGCCCACATGCCCTGTGGCCTTGTCTCAGTCTCCATGTCTCTTTCTCTATCCTCTCAAGTGGAGCCTCCCATTGTGAGGAGGCAGTAGAGCTTGGGTAGAAGTTAAGAGCATGATTTCTGAATCAATCAGACCGCCCAAGTTCAAATCCCAACTCTACTTACTTACATGAGAGGCCTTGAGCAAATGGTTGAGGAAATGGTTTAACTTCTCAGAGCTTTAAAATCTCCTTATGCAATGGATGACTATTACCTCATAGAGTTGTTATAAAATAAGTGGGAAATTTTGTGTAAAATTCCTGGCATGTAATCAATACTTAATAAATATTAGTATTATTATCATTATTATTTATTGAGCCTATTTCAGTATAACACATACTGCAACCAATTGGCGTCATTGTTACTCTTCCCTCTCCTCCTCCTGTCTCTTCACACCAATAACTCCCACCAATCACTCACAACAATTTTCTTTTATAGGTATTTGCATTCCTTCTACCTCTGCCCCACAGATGCCACCTCATCTTCTATTCTTTAGCGGAGGTGAGGTGCTAAAACGGATTTAGCAGTATTTCGCAAAACGTGAAAGTAGGTGGACCCAAAGGAAGTAGGCCCACATGTATGTTGAATGAATGTTTACCTACTTCGGTAGATACTCGCTCTGTTCAAGAACTTCTGTCCTAACATGTGAGCACTGCCTTCCTCCCTACCTGCTAGGAGATTCCATATTGCTAGGCTTGCTGTCAGGAGCTTTTTTTTTTAAAATTATTTAAATATTTATTTTATTTTTGATGAAAATATACACAGCAGAACATACACTTATTCCAGAATTTCTACACATGCAGTCCAGTAACATTGGTTACATTCTTCCCATTGTGTCACCATTCTCACTATCTACCTATATTGCTTCAGGAGCTTTTATAAGGCAGAATCAGAAGAAAAGTGAAAGGGGCAGAAAGAGAAGAAGTACCCAGACTACTAATGGAAAGGGATTCCCCCAGGGTTTTGGAGGAAAGAGAAGATGAGGAGCAGTGGGGTAAAAGGGAAGCAGATGGAAGAGAAAAGAACTGTGAGTGTATTGTGTAGACATATATCCCATTATGATGTTCAAGAAGCACAAATAAAGAACTTCTGCTATTCTGAATTGCTTTTGGTGACTGGACTGTCTTTCTTGTATCATGGCCTCGCTCTGAGACCAGGCCGAGTGTGCCACAGCTTCAATAAGGTCATGATACATTTTTGTATAGATTGCCATTAGTCTTGGGTTGTTGTTGCGTGCTGTCGAGTAGGTTCCGACTCATAGTGACCCTATGTGCAACAGAACAAAACACTGCCCGGTCCTGGGCCATCCTCATGATCATTTATATCATTAAGCCCATTTTTCCAGCCACGGTGTCAATCAATCTCCTTGAGGGTCTTCTTCGTTTTCACGGACCCTCCACTTTACCAAGCATGATGTCCTTCTGTAGGGACTGGTCCCTTCTGATAACATATCCTAAGTTTGTGAGACGAAGTCTCATCATCCTCTCGTCTAAGGAGCACTCTGGCTGTACTTCTTCCTAGACAGATTTGTTCATTCTTTTGGCAGTCCATGGTATATTCAATATTCTTTTCCAACACCATAATTCAAAAGCATCAGTTCTTCTTTGGTCTTCTTTATTCATTGTCCAGCTTTTGCATGAATATGAGGCAATTGAAAACACCATGGCTTGGGTAAAGTGCATCTTAGTCCTTGCTTTTCAACACTTTGGAGATCTTTTGCAGATTTGCCCAAGGCAATGCATCATTTGATTTTCTGACTGCTGCTTCCGTGGGTGTTGATTGTGGATTCAAGTAAAATGAAAACCTTCACAACTTCTGTCTTGTCTCCATTTATTATGATTTTGCTTATTGATCCAGTTTGAGGATTTTTGTCTTCTTTATGCGGAGGTGTAATTCATACTGAAGGCTGTAGTCTTTGATCTTCATCAGCAAGTGCTTCAAGTTCTCTTCACTTTTAGTAAGCAAGGTTGTGTCATCTGCATATTGCAGGTTGGTAATGAGTCTTCCTCCAATCCTGATGCCACTTTCTTCTTCATATAGTCCAGCTTCTCGGATTATTTGCTCAGCATACAGATTGAATAAGTATGGTGAAAGAATACAACCCTGACACACACCTTTCCTGACTTTAAGCCGTGTAGTATCCCCTTGTTCTGTTCGAACGACTGCCTCTTGATCTATATACAGGTTCCTCATGAGCACAATTAAGTGTTCTAGTATTCTCATTCTTCACAATATTATCCATAATTTGTTATGATCCACACAGTTGAATGCCTTTGCATAGTCAATAAAACACAAGTAACCATTTTTCTGGTATTCTCTGCTTTCAGCTAAGATCTGTCTGACATCAGTAATGATATCCCTTGTTCCCCGTCCTCTTCTGAATCCAGCTTGAATTTCTGGCAGTTCCCTGTTGATGTACTACTGCAACCGCTTTTGAATGATCTTCAGCAAAATTTTACTTGTGTGTGATATTAATTATATTGTTTGATAATTTCCACATTCTGTTGGATCACCTTTCATAAATATGGATCTCTTCCAGTGGGATGGCCAGGTAGCTGTTCTTCCAAATTTCTTGGCATAGAAGAGTGAGCACTTCCAGTGCTGCATCATTTGTTGAATCATCTCAATTGACATTCTGTCGATTCCTGGAGACTTGTTTTTCACCAATGTCTTCACTGCAGCTTGGACTTCTTCTTTCAGTACCATCAGTTCCTGATCATATGCTACCTCTTGAAATGGCTGAATGTTGACCAATTCTTTCTGGTACAGTGACTCTGTGTATTCCTTCCACCCTCTTTTGATGCTTCCTGCGTAGTTCAGTATTTTGCCCATAGAATCCTTCAATATTGCAACTCAAGGCTTGAATCTTTTCTTCAGTTCTTTCAACTTGAGAAATGCTGAGCATGCTCTTCCCTTTTGGTTTTCTAACTCCAGGTCTTTGCACATGTCATTATACTTCACTTTGTCTTCTCGAGCCACCCTTTGAAATCTTCTGTTCAGCTCTTTTACTTCATCATTTCTTCCTTTTGCTTTAGCTACTTGACGTTCAAGAGCAAGTTTCAGAGTCTCTTCTGGCATCCATTTTGGTCTGTTTTTTCTTTCCTGTCTTTTTAATGATCTCTTACTTTCTTCACGTGTGATGTCCTTGCACAATTCATCTGGTCTTTCTTCATTAGTGTCCAACGGATCAAGTCTATTCTTGAGATGAATAGATTCATCTGTTTTCTAAATTCAGGTTTGATATACTCAAGTTCATACTTTGGCTCCGTGGGCTTGTTCCAGTTTTCTTCAGCTTCAACTTGAACTTGCATATGAGCAATTGTTGGTCTGTTCTGCGGTTGTCCCCTGGCCTTGTTCTGATTGATGATATTGAGCTTTCCCACCGTCTCTTCCCACTGATATAGCCAATTTGATTCCTGTGTATTCTACCCAGCAAAGTCCACATGTATAGTCACCGTTTATGTAGTCAAAAGAAGATATTTGCAATGAAAGTCATCGGTCTTGCAAAATTCTATCGTGCAATCTCTGACATCATTTCTTTCACCAAGGCCATATTTTCCATCTACTGATCCTTCTTCTTTGTTTCCAACGTTTGCATTCTAGTCACCAGTAATTATCAATGCATCTTCATTGCATGTTTGATCAATTTCAGACTGCAGAAATTGGTAAAAATCTTCAATTTCTTCATCTTTGGCCTTAGTAGTTGGTAAGTAAATTTGAATAATCATCATATTAACTGGTCTTCCTTGTAGGCGTATGGATATTATCCTATCACTGACAGGGTTGTACTTCACGATAGATCTTGAAATGTTCTTTTCGATGATGAATGCAATGCCATTCCTCTTCAAGTTGTCATTCCGAGGATAGTATACCATATGATCGTCTAATTCAAAATGACCAATACCAGTCCATTTCAGCTCACTAATACCTAGGATATAGATGTTTATGCATTCCATTTCATTTTTTATGATTTCCAATTTTCCTAGATTCATACTTTGTACATTCCATGTTCCTATTATTAATGGATGTTTGCAGCTATTTCTTCTCATTTTGAGTTGTGCGACATCAGCAAATGAAGGTCCCGAAAGCTTCACTCCAGCCATGTCATTAAGGTTGACTCTACTTTGAGGAGGCAGCTCTTCCCCAGTCGTCTTTTGAGTGCCTTCCAACCTGAGGGGCTCATCTTCTGGTGCAGTATTAGACAATGTTCTGCTGCTATTCATAAGATTTTCACGGGATAACTCTTTTCAGAAGTAGACCACCAGGTCCTTCTTCCTAGTCTGTCTTAGTCTGGAAGCTCTGCTGAAACCTGTCCACAATGGGTGACCCTGCTGCTATTTGAATACTGGTGGCATAGCTTCCAGCATCACAGCAACAAGCAAGGCCCTACCGTAAAACAAACTGACAGATGCATGGGGGTATTAGTCTTATAAACAGAATAAAAAGCTTATTTGAAAAATTAAATGAAAACATGCAGCATTTGTTCAGTGGAATGACCCGATCAAGGATACATCTGGGGCAATGGCGAGAAAGGCTGGCAGATCCCCAAGATAAGGCGGCAGCCCAGTGCTTTCTTCTTCACCCTCTAAATATTGAATGAGCAAAAGAGAGTGCAGGCGGCATGAAGACAGATGCTCCTGAGTCCAGTGAGTCTCGGAGCATTCACTTCCTAATGTAATGAATAAACCATTGCTGTCAAGTTGGAACTGACTCGATGGCAATGGGTTTGGGTTTTGATCATCTGAACATCTCGGCTATTGGCTTCAGAGCCTTGACTGTAGGTCCCATTTCAGGTTCTGACTGGCATCCAGATTAGTACATAGCCTACAGGGTTCCCTTCTGACTGAAACTTTCTTCATGGCCTGTTTGCAAGTGACTCCTCAATGACAACCCTTCCTCTGGAATTCCCACAGGGTTGCAGAACCTTGGCCCCGGAAGGGCTTGAAAGATCATATAGTTCAACTCTCTTGGTTTAGAAGGGAGCTAACTTGAAATCCCTTGGATTCTCCTCTAACACACACTTTGCTCAATTGAGATGCAAAGGGGGTAACATTTCGCTGGGTGTGAGGAATGAAAGAGAAGCCTGCTCACTGTGGCCTCGGGTACTGAATAGTGCACTAAGCTTTCTCTCTCCGTGGGTGACAAAGCCCACCACGCCATTTCCTGCTGCCAGGTCTCTCCTGCTGGTCTCTCCTTCCTTGGTAGTGAGCTCTTCCTCTCTGCTCTGGGACTGGCTCTCTTATAAGGCAAAACTGACCAATCCCCTTGGTAGGCCGCAATTACCCTATCACACAGCCTCCTGGGTGGGAGTTATAAGAATATGGCTAGAAAGGCCACACACAAGCAATCAATCAGTAATCAATTGTACTGCAGCCATGCTAAAGCCTTTACACACGTTACCTCATTTATCCTTATAAGGACCTCAAAGGATGTAAGTCATATAACAATCTCCATTTGACAGATGAAGAAAGTGAGGCATAGTGAGATTAAATTACTTGACAGTGGATAGTGGAGCCAAGATTCCAACCCCAGTCCAGCTGACATCAGAGCCTGCTGCCCTAATCACCACTGAGTGCTCCACCTCTGGTAAACCAGAGGGTTTCTGGAGCTTCTCTAGTGTCTCTGTACAGGAGAAAATACTCAAAAATTATTGTCATCCTCAAATATTGAGTCCCACTCTGAGTATCACAGAACCTTCTAGAGGCCCTGTGGGAGATGCAATGAAAATTTCTATAACCCCAAGAACAGTAACTGTTTCTAAGTGATTATTCTCTAATCTTATACCCTGGCATGCCCAATCCACGACAAATGCAACTGTGTTAAGACCGAGGATCTCTAGAAAATCTTCTGTATGCCCATTCAACAGGATGCAAAGGCTTAATTTCCCATCTTATCTTTTAGGTCAAATATTCTATGTCTTTAACCTTACTTCAAGCACACTGGATCTACGTTTGGAATTTCTTTGATGGGAAAGTTGCTTTGAATTGACAAGTGATCTCAGTGATAAAAGTTTAACAGCAAAATTATTCGCCTTACTTGCCTGCAGGAAAATCTTTGTTACTGGTTACTCTAGCTATTTCAGATTTATCTTCAGTTCACTTAAGAAATTTTGCCTGACCCTGAGGGTATGGCCCCTGGACACCCTTTTAACTCAGTACTGAAGTCACTCCGGAGGTTCGCCCTTCAGCCAAAGAGTAGACAGGCCTAGAAAACAAACAGTAACACACGTAGTTCAACCATGTGTATGAAACTAAATGGGAACATCACCCCAGGGGCAAGGACGAGAAGGCAGGAAGGGACAGGAAAGCTGGACGAATGGAAATGTGGAATCTGAGGTGGGGAAGGGGGGAGTGTTGACACATGGTGGGGTTGGCCACCAATGTCACAAAACAATATGTGCATTATTATTTTTTTTTAATTAGAAACTAATTTGCTCTGTAAACTTTCACCTAAAGCACAAGAAAAAAAATTTTCTTTTGGAAAAAAATATTTTTTTGGGAAAAAAAAGAAAGACAGTTTGCCCGAGTATAAGCATTTAAACATTGGTGGGAAGTGAAATAGGATGGGGATGAGGTAGATTCTTCCCTCTGTTTCCCAAGCCCTTCACCTCTTATCCATCAGAGAAAGAATAAATTTTATAGACTATTTAAAAGATAGCAGATAGACTCTCAGTCAGCGAGCTCTTTTATAATAAGCTATAAATAATTGATTTTCAGATGCTTCAAACATAATATTGAGACTTGTTGTCCTTGTTCTGAGGCCCAGGTGTAAATTGGGCTTTGTTGAGATAAAGTCAGCTGGTAGAGGCTCCTATCTGGAAGTCTCTTATCTTTCCTTCCTTTTTTTTTCACAAGAATGATAGTTAAGGATATTTCCCTTCTTAGAACAATACACTGAGAGTATCCCCCAGAAGTGATGCAAAGGTTGGCCTGAGCTGATTCTATATTGAAACTTTGACCTGGTCACATGCATTTCTTATTGTGTTTTATCCTGCTACCCAAAGTCAAACCTAAAAATACAAACCTGAGGTCATAGCCAACACTGGGGTAAAAAAACAAAACAAAACAAAAAAAACCATTTCCACTGCTTTGCCAGAACAGGAAGTCAGCCCCAAATAGAGGACATTAATGCTTAAGTTTGGCAGAAGAGCCAAGAAAAAGTAACTCAGCACAGCTAAGCCAGTTTTTTCGAGGGTGGAGTGTTCACCTCCCACACCCAGAAGGGGGTTGCTAAGCAGAGTTATCTCATTAAATACTCAGCAGTGGACATGAGCCAAAAGTTTCCTAGGAAGGGGCCTTCTTACTATCCTGGGCTCACCTAGGAAACCAGATCTTAACAAAGCCTCTGATTACTTTGCCATGTCCATGTTGGAAATCGGCTAAGCATGATGGGCAAGTCCTTCTTGCTCATATGATTCCTTCTTTTGGCTTCTTCTCTACTTCTTTGAAACCTGGGACCCTCTCCAGACCTTCCTTATAAGGGTGGGGCCTTCAATTTGGTTTCCTTTTGATTTCTCCCAGTCCCTAGTCCAGGAGCTCAACTAAGAATTTTATAAACACTTTCTGATGCTAAGGATATGCGTCTCACAATCTAGACATCTGGACATAATGTTAAGCAAACAGTAACCACCACAAAAACCAGTTGGATCTGTTTGTGGTTGCTTCAGCCCTAAGTAGTTCCGTTTTTTGAAGTTCTGGCGTGATACCTGTGGGAAGCAGCTTTTGACCCCATCAAGCTGTTGGTTCAATGAGTCAAAGCAATTCCTGAATCATTTTTTTTTTTTTCTCAGACCTGTAATATGAAACTGGATGGCCCAGCCCTAATTGTGTGTGGCTCAGCCTTCTTACTCCAGTGCTAAATCTACTTTTTCGTCGGCTAGATTGTCAACAAAAACAATCTGCTCAAGATCAAGATATGATTCCCCTCATTAGCTTAGGGATCCAGGGGGACTCAGGAGTGAGCTTTAAGAATTCTATATCTACATGGCCTTACCTTCCAACTTCTCTTGAAAAGCTTCTTACCCATCATATATGCCTCCATTTACCTCAAATATACGATAGAGATGGTGTAGTAGTTGATTCACCAGGATTCTTGAACCAAAGCTTCTGTATGTTGCTCTTATATCACCCACAATCCTATCATTGTCAATATTAGCAATTGTTGTTTTTAGTTGCCGTCTGGTTGGCTATGACTCATGGCAACCTTATGCGTAACAGAATGAAACGTTGCCTGGTCCTGTGCCACCTTCATGACCCTTGGTATATTGGAGTCCATTGTTGTGGCTATTGTGTCAATTCATCTCATTGCTGGTTTCCCTTGGTTTTGCTGACCCTTAACTTTACCAAACATGATATCCTTTTCTAGCGATTGGTCTTTCCAGATGACGTGTCCAAAGTAAGCAAGCCAAATTCCCGTCATGCTTGCTTCTAAGCAACATTCTGGTTGTATTTCTTCTAAGACAGATTTGTTTATTCTTCTGGCAAAGCGTGGTATATTCAACGTTCTTCACCAACACCACAATTTGAATGCATCAATTCTTCTGTCTTTCTTTTTCATTGTCCAGCTTTCACATGCATATAACAACAAAAGCTAATTTTTATCGATCACTTGCTATATAGTCAAGGAATTATTAATCCTTTTACATGTATGCGGTCATCTAGTCCTCTTAACAACCCTGTGAGGCAGGTATTTCTGTTATCCCAGATTCATAGACTTGTCGGCTTAAGCATCATCCACTGTCCTGGAAAGAAGCTGTCTGAGCTTCCAAGAGGACCAGTGCCTTGAGTCCCAGAATGTCCACCACCAGCACCGAGATGCCTGAGAGTGGGAATGGCAGAAGTGGCCTAGGGGACTTCATGGGGGGGAGTGGTCAGTCCTCTCCCATCCTGAGATATGCATGCTTTTCGAGGGTTGACCAGACTCCCCAGCCTGGTTTCCACCCTTAACAATCCAGCAGAAACTCACAGAAGCCCTCCTACCCAGCCTACCTCAACCACCCAGCAAAAGAAATGTACATAGTAAGCAGCCTGAGTTTGCTGCCAGCAAGAGTGAGGAGCAGAACGTCTGCTGCAGCAAGGTCTCAGGTTACCAAGACCTATTTCTCTTTGCACCTCCATTCTGCAGGACATTTTACTGGCTTATACATTTTAACATAAATAATTAAAACTAAGCTAGTTTGTCAGAAATAAACAACCACATGTGGCTTGTGATACAATATAGCCTGGAGTGTGTGTGTGTCATAAACCTTGGCAATTTATAAATCCACATTCCAGGGGTCCCATTCCCCTGTTGGCATAAATTGAAACTGCAGTACCCTGAGCTTCACACTCTTTAACCAAAGAGCCACCTGGACCTACAGGAAACCTGGCACTGCCAGTGTGCCTGAGGGCAGCTGTGGTTGTAAACCCAGGTGTCTAGGTTAATGTTTGCATCTGTTTATATCTTTCCTGAAAGGTGGGTGGAATTTGCCTAATGATTGTGTTTCCTCGAAAAGTTAATCAGTGTCTAAATGAATGAGCCAGTCAGTCACAGATCACCACAGAGGTGCTGTGAAGTTGGACTCTGAACACTTACACCCAAGGGCCATGTCCTTGGAGTCAGAGGGACTGGAAAGTTGCAGTGAGCAGTGGGTGCAGCCACAGGAATGCTCAGCAGTGGGTGTGGCCACAGGAATGCTGGGGCTCTGTTGTTGGTTGCCTGTTGTACACCATGTGCAAAGCCTCAGAGTACAAATATAAGGGATACACCTCCAGGACCCAAAGTGACCTGGTCTATGCAATACGCCTCACTCCAGCCCTACTTTCTTCAGGCCCCTTTGTCACCTTGAACAGGGTCCCCTCTGCCCACTTCATCAGGGCTTTCCATCCTGGAGTTGTTAGCCTGCTGAAGGGGCTCATTGCTGCAAACGTATACTGAGTATGTGCCTTGCACCAGGCCTTAGAGATACTGAGTGGAAGAAGGTGAACGTGATCCCAGCCCTCAAGCTGCTAATAGTTAAGAGAGGATAGACAAACAAAAAAGCAATCACGGTCCAGTGTGCCACATGTTACAATAGGGACAAGGGGGCTGTAGGAGCTCAAATGAGCCTCCAGGAATACCGCCTTGGGGAGCGGGGAGGTCTCTCAGAGGAGGAAAATAAAGTCTGAGCAGAAACCCCAAGGGCAGATGGGGGTTTGCCAGGCTGATGGGTTTGGTAGGCTGAATAATGGCCCCCAATCCTAATCTTGAATTTGCAAATGGTACTTTATTTGGCAAAATGAACTTTTCAGGTGTGATTAAATTAAGAATCTTAAAATGGGGAGATTATCCTGGAATAAGGAGCCCTGGTGGTGCAGTGGTTAAGTGCTCAGCTGCTAACTGAAAGGTCAGCAGCTCACATCCATCAGCCATTCGTGGGAGAAAAAGGTGACTGTCTGTTTCTGTAAAGATTGCAGCCTTGGAAACCCTATGGGGCAGTTCTGCTCTGCCCTATAGGGTGGCCATGGGTCGGAATCAACTTGAAAACGATGGGTTTGTTTTTTTTTTTTGTTTGTTTATCCTGGATTATCCAGACGAGTCCTAAAAGTAATCACAAGTGTCCTTATAAGAAGGAGAAAGGGAGATTTGACTACAGCAGAGGAAAAGGTGATGTGATGATAGAAATAGAGATTGGAGTGGTGTGCTTTGAAGTTAGAAAAAGGGGCCACAAACCATGGAATGCAGATGGCCTGTAGAAGCTGAAAAAGGTGAAGAGATGGATTCTCCCTTCAGAGCCTCTAGAAGGATCAGCCCTGCCAACACTTTGACGTTAGCCCAGTGAAACTAATTTTAAATTTCTGACCTCTAGAACTATAAGAGAATAAATGTGTTTTGTTTCAAGCTGATAATTGTGTGGTAATTTGTTACAGCAGTCACAGGAGATGAATATAATGGAGGTGGGAAAGGGAGTGGTGGGGTGAGAGTTCAGGCTGAAGAGGTATGTAAGACCAAGATCCTGACCCTACATACCAAGTCATTGAATTGAGGTTTCTTCTGAGGGCACTAGGGAGCCTTAAAAGCATTTTGAGTAGGAAAGAGATATGATCAAATGGTGATTGAGGAAGATTCCTCTGCTAGTGTGGTGGAGCCCAATTGAGGGAGGGGAAAGTGGCACAAGGCCAACAGCAGCGGGACCTGTGTAGTGAAGCTGTAGGCAACGCTTAGATGCTGGGTCTGTGGCACTAGCAGCTCCCATGGGATTTCCAAACTCACGTCTGGAGTTCAAAGGACACAGGTCAACTCTGTTTCATTCAATAGACACTAAGTCATTCTTGTACAGGAAAGTCATTTGCCTACAAACAACACTATGTTGGGTTTGAATTTTTTAGAATATAAAGTAAGTCTGTGCACGTGTATTTTTCCAGTTATATCTTAGTAAAAATTTTATCGTGGTAAAACATATATAACAAAAAATTTGCCATTTTAACCATTTTTAAGTGCACATTTCAGTGAGATTCACTGAATTGTGCAACCATCACCACTCTTCATTTCCAAAAGTTTTTCATCACCGCAAACAGAAAGAAACTCAGTACCCCTTAAGCAATAACTCCTCGTTCCCTTCTCCCCTCAGCCTCTGGTAACTGCTAATAAATTTTTGTCTGTATGCATTTGCCTATTCTAGATATTCTTGTAAGTGGGATCTTACAATATTTGTCCTTTTGTGTTAGGCTTATTTCACTTAGCATGTGTTTTCAACATTCATCCGTGTTATAGCGTGGGTCAGAACTTCATTTTGCTTTATGACCGTATACTATTCCATTGTATGTATGTACCACATTTGATCAATTCATCTATTGACGAAGGCTTGAGTTGTTTCCCCTTTTGACTATTGTGGCTAGTGCTGCAATAAACATTGGTGTACAAGTGTCTGCTTGAGTCCCTGCTTTCAAATCTTTTGGATATATACGTAGGAGTGGAATTGTTGGGTCATATGGTAGGTGGCACAAACAGTTTGTGCTCAACTGCTAACCTAAAGATTGGCAGTTCGAACCCAGCCAGTGGTACCACAGAAGAAAAGGCCTGGTAATCTGCTTATGTTAATATTACTATCAAGAAAGCCTTATGAAGCAGTTCTGCTCTGTCACACGTGGGGTCACCGTGAGTCACAATCGACTTGACAGCAACTAACAAACAGTAACAATGGTAAATCTATGTTTAACTTCCTGAAGAATCCAACTACATGTTGTGCAATTGTAAGGGGAAACCTAAATAACTTGGGAGAACAACTAGGTGTGGGACTGGTGGTCTGGGGCTTGGGGTCTAGGAATTGTGTTTCCGTATTTTTAGTGATTGGGTTAAAATATGCGTATTTTATTATGTTTTAGGTGAAAGTTTACACAGCAAATTAGGTTCCCACTTAAGAAATTTTATATAAATTGTTCCATGACATTGATTATAGTTTTCACAATTTGTCAGCATTCTCATTATTTCCATTCTCTTTGACCTGTTTTAGTGATTATATTTAGATATGAACCTGTTACTGCAGAAGCTTTCTGGTCTCAGGACTCTTTACTCAGGGGCTGTCCTGGATTGAATTGTTTTCCCCCCAAAATATCTGTCAACTTGGCTAGGCCATGATTCCTAGTATTGTGTGATTGTCCAACATTTTGTCACCTGATGTAATTTTCTTATGTGTTGTAAATCCTATCTCTATTATATTAACGAGGTGGGATTAGTGGCAGTTATGTTAACGAGACAGGACTCAATCTACAGGATTGGGTTGTGTCTTGAGCCAATCTCTTTTGAGATATAAAAGAGAGAAGAGAGCAGAGAGACAGTGGGACCTCATACCACCAAGAAAGCAGCACCAGGAGCACAGCGCATCCTTTGGACCTGGGGTTCCTGCGCGAAGAAGCTCCTAGACCAAGGGAAGATTGATGACAAAGACCTTCCTCCAGAGCTAAAAGAGAAAGAAAGCCTTCCCCTGGAGCTGGCACCCTGAATTTGGACCTCTAGCCTACTAGAGTGTAAGAGAATAGATTTCTATCTATTAAACCCATCCACTTGTGGTATTTCTGTTAGAGCAGCACTAGATAACTAAGACAGGTGCCAAGTACTGAGCTTAATCCAGGGTTTCTAATATCCTTCTAAATGCTCCTAGACAGAAGAAGGGCTGCACAACTAAATGTCGATAGGGGTAGGTCAAAATATAGAGAGTGGTGGGACCTGAGATTCACTGGAGGGTGTATACCCTGCCTAAATGTATTTGAATCCAAATGTTTAAAAAACAAATTCAATTCTCATTATTCATGGAAAATTGCTGTGAACACTGAATTATCAAATACTGAGCCATTGATCCTAGGGGAAATAGAGGGTTAGGTTCCTGTGAGTCTCTAGTCACAACATTTTTGTCAACTGACCAATACATAACCTTGCTGCATGTGTGTTTCTGTTTTAAAACACCTTATTTAATATATATTGATTCATTAACATTGAACGCATGCCAACGGCACTGTAACTCATGGCCTGAACAAAGCTTATTTAACACGTGTTTTCTCTGTAAAGCACGTCACAGCCTTCTCGTGCTTAGGAACACTAGACAGTACTTTAGCACTACAGTTGGGGAACAGTTTAAAGAGTGAAATCACCAATAAAAAGCATAAAAATGTGAAAACCATTGCGCTATATAGACCACGAAAAGAACACTTGTTTACAGTGTAAGAGCCGAAACAAGAAGGCAGCGCATCGTCTTATTCCACCTGAACTGGGAATATGCACGTCGGGTGACTCAAATTTTTTGCTGCTGTGCGCATGTCCGTCAGTGACAGCGACAGCACGGCAACTATTGATTTTCAGGTTAAAAATAAACTTTAGCAAGTAGGTGGGCAAATTTGCAAACACAGAATCCACGAATAATGAGGATCGACTGAACCTTTGAGGATCCCATTCAACCTTCAGACCCACAGTTGCAGCCTTGGTGAAGCCAGCCTTCACTCACAGTCTGGCTAGGAGGCAAGTATTTTTAAAAACGAAACCCACCTCTGTGGCTTTTTTTAAAGTTGATTTTTCGCATGGAGGACAGTTGGGAAGAGAAAAGCTGTGGCGGCTGCTAGGATCTGCCTGAACAATACCAGGTCCCACTTCCTGCCACCTGCGGCTGCACCAGACAAGTGTTACGTAAAGTTTAAGGGAAATCATTTTATAATAAACTAAACCACTTAGAAGAAGTCATTGGTTCAGAATATCAGCCTGAGGTTGGGGGTATGTGACCAAGGAGAAAAACATTTGGCTTTTTCCCATATGCAATGGTAATGTAGTCCTTCAAACATAAATAAAAGACAGGACGGCTTCAAAAGAGGATGCTTGAATTTAACAAGCTGTCCAAGGGTCCTTCCCGCCCAGTCAATGGAATTTATAATAAGCTTTTTCAGGCAAGCTCACTTCACTGAGGAAATAAGAATGATGGATGGCAAGGAAAACAGATGATGAGTAAAATAGCAAAGAACAAGAGGCCTAGAACCACGGTTTCTGGCTTCCATTGGTTGTTTTAGCTCTTCAGTCTGCCTGTCTATAATAACTTTGCCCAAACCCTGTGCACCAACAAATTTATTGAGATAAGAACTTAGATGATATCTATAAATCCCAGAACAACTGGCTTATATATCATATGCCATGAACAGGCACTCTTCCGAGCTCTTTACATATTAATTTATTTAAACCTCACAGTAAATCTAGATGAGGTGCTTTGGGATTATCCCTATTTTCAAAGGTGAGAAAACTGAGGTAGAGTGAGGACAAGTGTTTTGCATAGAGTCACATTGAGTCAGAGCAGAGATTTGAACCCAGGAAGTTTGGCTGCAGAGTCCAGGATCTTAATTGCTACTGCATTATGTTGCCTTGATGGAAAAAGAAAATCCAACTGAGAGCCCAGTAACTGTCTCTAAAGGTCTTAAAAGTAATAGAGATGGAGTTTTGCTTTCCAGAAATGGTGTAATAGTTCAAGTGAACTAGCCCTCACACACATGACAGTTATGAACTCTGGACAAAATACAAAAAAAAAAAAAAACAGCTATGTGAAGCCACTGGGGCATGACAAAAGCAGGCAGAAACTGGAGGGAGTTGACACAGGGAAAAGAAAATGGTCATGGGTGAGTCCCCCCTCCTTTTTTAAAATGGCACCTAACAACAGACCCCAGTCACATATTCAGGGCAACTAGAATTGGAAACATGAGGGGAGAAACCCTGGGAAGGTTAGAAACAAAGAAAAGGAATCTCAAATTCTGTGTGTAAACTCAGCCCAAATATTTGACTGGCTTCTAAATTACACGTGTATGGAACAAATTACGCACAGCCATGCTAAGATTAAAAGTATCAGAGAATTCAGCTGCTGCTCACTGGACAGGAGCTAGAGTTTGAAATTTTAGTTCAGCCAAGTTAGCTCTCTGCTACAACAACAGCGACAACAATAAAATCAACACTTCTTGGAAAACAGTTTGGCAATTCCTCAAAAAGCTAAATGTAGAATTACTATATGACCCAGCAATCCCACTCCTAGGCATGCACCAAAAAGAATTGAAAACAAGCATTCAAACAAATGCCTGGACAAGAATATTCATAGCAGTACTATCAGCAAAAGTCAGAAGGTTGAAACAGCCCATCCACAGATGAAAGGATAAACCAATTGTGGTATATACATACAATAGAATATTATTGCACTGTAAAAAGAAATGAAGTACTAATACGTGCTACAGTGTGGATGAACCTCAGAAACATCACACTGAGTGAAAGAAGCCAGAAACAAAAGGTCACGTATTGTATGATTCCATGTATATGAATCAAGAAAATACCATGGAGAGCCTTGAAAGGATATGGATGTTCCTGCTCACCTCTTAGAAGTCCTAATTCAGTAATCTGGGATGGAACATGAGAATCACCTTTAAAAGCTCACAGGTGATCCCTGACGACCATCCTTATTTGGGAACCATTGGTCTAAGACGCCATAGAGCCTTTTCTATTTGCTTTTATCTGCAAGAAGTACTGTGAAAAATACTATGTACAAGCAAAAGTAATTAATATTTTTCATTTTTGCTAATCTCTGCTGCCTGTTCACCTTGCATTTTGGGAACAGATTTACCCTGAACAATTAGTCAACTAATTTCAGGTTCACATTATGCCAGGTGTAATGCAGTTTGCCAAAAGTGAGCCCTCTTCATTTACTTGCTCAAAGGAGTAGTGGTGATGCTCCTCTCAGGTGATGATAGGACTTCTGGGTGATGCTAAAGAGACTGTTTCAGAAGTTGCATAAGAAGGGCCTCCATGTGTCAGACCTCACGCCTAGAGAGATTGGCTTATTAGGGAGGTCAGGTCGTCTCCATACTGCTCCTATGCCAGGTCAAGCTAACTCCTACCTCTGTGCAGCTTCCCTGGCCTGGGGACCTTCCCCACCTCTCCTCTGCCTATCCCAGTCCTCCATACTCTTCAAGGACTCCCTTTCCATTAAGCCATCCCTGACTTCCCCAACTCCCACTGAACATAATCTTACTGAATTGATAACCTTCATAATTCCTGTTCTAGAATTTTCCTTTTTTTCTAATAGTAATGGTTATTCTTTAATGTTCATACTTTCTATTCCAATACAAGATGTGGAAAGTATGATAAGCATTTGTCATTTGCTTTGGCTGCCCTGCATCTGAACCCTCTTCCTATATTTGGGGGAATTCCCTATCTCAGAAATGAATGCTCTCCTCCAACTAAAAGATGGGAACTTTCAGACACTCCCTTTTCCAGCCTCTCCTGCAGCTAGGATGTGGGCATGTAACCCAGAACTCCTGCCCTTGACTTAGAATTGAAAGCTAATGATGAAAAGAAACAGAGGTCATGGAGAATCCTCTCAAGTGTTCAGTAGCAGGAGCAGTGGCTCAGGCTACAGTGTGCAGCATCCAATGGTGTGGGTGGTGTAAGCTCTAGCATCCTGTGCTTGGCAGTGGTGAAAGTGGTGTCCTCACCAGCTTGTTCCTATGGGTTACTCAGTGGTAGTTCCTGCTCTCTAGCCTCTCATGATTTCTGCCCATTTTCGCAACCTGGTTCCTCAGCCTCCCGGCTATGCTTTTACTAAATTTATTTTCTTCTCAGATCAGCTTTTTTGTCTCTGTTGCTTGCAACTAAGTACCCTGACTAAGACAAGTAGATTTAAACTAGATAAGCATACAAGATACTGAAAATTTTAAGATTTAGGATTCAAGGTAAGACCTGGAATTTATCCTTCAAGAATTTTCCTAGCCATTTAGGCAAGTGTGCTTACTTTTGAGATGGCCTGTGTTGTTCTCTCTTTCATGAGGGCTTATCTTAGCTTTCCATCCAGATCGTAAACTCCTTGAGGTCAGGGGCTATTTTGTACACCTCTTGTATCCCAGCAGAGAGACTAGCCTGTAGTGAATGCTTAGTAAATACTTGCCATTGATTGAGACACTGATAAAGGTGATTTGCTTTCTACAAGCGTGAACAATCCTCAATTCATTTCTGTGTGTGTGTTACCGGTATTTTTTAGCTGCAGGAAGAATCCATTCCTTTTTCGCTAGGCCTGTTATTGTTGTCTAAGGGCTCATTTAAACTTTCTCTGATTTTCTTTTTGTCTTTGGTTTACAAGTAAAATCATATCCAGAAGGGCTTAAGTTTTCTCCAGGCCATATTCAGATCTCACCCATCATGGCTGGTGGGCTCTGTTTCTGTATATCTCAAGATTCTGTCTGCCCTTTCAGGCTAGAAGAATCCAGACCCTGCAGGAGGCTGGATAATGCAGAAGTTTTGAGAAGTAGGGTCAATCCATTTCTAGCAAATCTCTTGGTTAGACATACCCACTCACTTTGAGTAAGTGAGAAAGGCCAGCCAATCACTGGTTCTCACACCCAAGGGCCAGTAGTGGTCAGAAGCTGCACAGGATCCCACCAAGCAGGCCAACAGGGCATTGCCAAATGTTTGTTGATTGAGACTTGATCATGACCTTTGATATGGAACAGCCTCTCCTATTGCACTCACGGGAGCCAGGGCTCCTCTGAGAGTTTACCAGCCCTCCAGGAAGATTACACACCAAAGACTAACAATACAGCTCTTATCCCAGAGAACAAAAACTGAAACTACGCACAGAAGGTCTAGTCTGGTTAAGCCCTTGTCGAGGCACTTAAGGTCAACTTCATTCAGTTACCAATATTGACTCGCTCTTAGAATTCTCACCTGTACTAACATTTGCCTTTCCTGAGTCATGCCAATAGTGTCTCTGCCCAGCCGAATATCTGTGAATTGTGAACATGAACAAAACAGCTTCTTCTTCCGTCAGAAACAGCCTAAGGAGCGATGAGGCTAGGTATTAACTAAAGCTTCAGTTTCCTCTCCCTTGCTCCTTGCAGATGTGGCCTGGACCTGTGATCTTATCAATCAATCTACCATCAGGAATAGATTGAGTATTTACTATATGCCAGTGGGTGGGCCCAAAGAAATGGAAGAGACTGGTCTTTGCCCTCAAGGACAACAAATATCCATAATATGCCCACTTAGGCAAAATAAAACTAATTGCACTCAAGTGGACTCTGACTCATGGCGACCCCAACTCACAGTATCCCTGTGTATGTCAGAGTAGAACTGTGCTCCATAGAGTTTTCAATGGCTAATTTTTTTAGAAGTAGATCACAAAGTCTTTCTTCTGAGGTACCTCTGGGTGGACTCAAACCTCCAATCTTTCATTAACAGACAAGCACATTAACCATTTGCACCACTAAAAGACTCCAGGACAAAGCACCAAAACCTGAATGAATCTTGACCTGGAGTTATAAGGTGGCTCCAATAGTCTCTGCTACTGAGGCAGGAGGCCCAGGAACCCAGCATATGTTGCAAGGTCCTTGGGGTGGAAAGGCCAAGGTGACATCATCCTGGGCCAAACACCTGATCACAGCTAAGCAGTTGAGACAGTGCTTGATAAATATGCAGATTCTCAAGATCCACCTTCAGAGGCTGTTGTTCAATAGGTCAGGGAGGAGACTAAGAATCTGCATTTTAACAAGTGCCATTGGTGATTCTGATGCAGGTGGTCCAAAAACCACACCTGAAGGAGTACTGCCTTAACCTTCACTTCTAGAGGCAACTGGGGTAAAAATTTTACCTAAACCCCAATTCTGCACCACAAAATAAAGGAAATAATACTCTTTTTTGACCACGGTTACTAGTGAGTGAATTCAGCTGATGTTTCCATACAACACTACAAGGACAAACTGTACTCCTACCCCTTACTGGTTAAGGGCTTCTATTAACTAATGAGGAGAGATGGTTTATTTGCATCCAGCACTATGAAGCACCTTAGTGAGCTTTAGCTCCCTTTGAATTCCAGTAGTTTCATGCTGCAGAAAGTCTAGAGTTTTTGCCCCAGTAGAAGACTCTGCTTCAGACCTACTCACTCGGGTCTGTTAATACTTACTCTAAGCCAATAGTCCTGAACAAGATAGAACTCAGGATGTTCACTGCGGGATAAGCAGAGGAGGCTCCACGGAAGAGCTGGACCATGAACAAGGACAAAATAAGGCAAAAAGGTACAGATCAGGAATTCCAGGCTGGGAAAATAGCAGGAAGGAAGGTTTAGAGGTGGTAATGACCCTCATTGCCGGTGCAGACTCCAGCGTCAGGCAGGCTGGTGGGGAAAGGAGGAGGATTGCAAAAGGAGGTTTTGGGCTAGAAGAACTAACCCCACTGTAAGTTGGCTGATGGAGGTAGGGGCCAGGGAGAAGGAAGACAGTGCCTAGAGTGTCCAGGAATGAGTCCAGCCACTGATACCCATGAGGCTCCAATCTAGGGGGGCAGTGGGGGAGGCAAGTAGAAGCAGGAGGTTCTCACAGGGAATTTGGAACAGAGGTCCAAGCAGTGGCTAGGAGACTGTCAAGGTGGAGAGGAGAGGCCTGAACCTGGGGAACACTAACAGTGAGGACAATTAGGAAGAGAAAAGGGAACTTAAGGAGACAAAAAACGGGGGAGTCTCTCACTATATATCAGATGACTATTCTCAGTTGGACAAATTCCCATGGACCACTAGGTCGTTTCTGAGATGTCTTTCTCTATGCCCCTCCCCATCTCCAAACCCAAGGCACACATTATTCCATGGGTCGCTCAACAAATGTCCAATGTTCTCCTAAATCAGCTTAGCTTCTCTTGTTCCTTTCACAGACGGGAGGGATCAGTCTTAGCTGGAGCAAGAGGTGGAGCTTAAAGGACTCTGTGTCAAGGGCCACAACCTCACGTCTGGCCCTATTTCCCATTAACAATGTCATTACTGCAAATATGTCTGAATGGGATCCAAATAACCTATCCAAAGATTTATATCGCAAGACTGATATTGAGCTTGAACCTCTGAAATGTATTTATGCTCAAGGAAGATGTTTGCTAATGTTTGGTTTTTATTTCCCTTGGAGCTGGTATACATCAGTGAGGCCTGGGGATAATGAATAACAGCATGGACATTACATGTTAAAACAAAGAAAACAAAAACTCAAAGAACGCTAACGCAGACAAGTGCTAGGATATGGCGTGTGTTACTAAGACAACAATGATTACTCCTTGGTCAACAGATTCTATGATCTGCTCCTTAGAAGCAGTAGGTGGCTGTATCTTGAATGTATTAGTTTCAGAGTTATAAAATTCTCAATACTTCACATTACAAGGGTGACAAATGGGGCGAGTAGGAAGGTAAGGTAGGTGGTGTTGGGAAGAAGAAGAATAGGACTAATGGCAGAGGTTGTTGGCTTTCCACCAAAATCCATTCTCCCCTTCTTGCTGGGTAAGAGTTAGGCAGTATTTCCCAGTCTTTCTTGCAGTTAGGGTTGGCTGTGGATCGAATTCCAGTTAATTAAATGTGACTGTCTTTGGAGACAGGAGTGTGCCTTCTCCATGTTCTCTTTCTCCTTCAACTGGCTCAGTGCAGAAAATGGCAGGCCCTTGGGGATGACGGAGCACCTATTAGAAGTAGCCTGGGTCACTGACTCACCATGCAGAGTAGCACCACCTGCTGACCTGGAACATCCAGTCTGGAATGTTATGTGACCTAGAAATTCACTTCTATTGTATTTGAGTATATTTTTGGGTCTATCTTTTTACAGTGGTTTAGCTGGTTTATCCTAACTAATTAGTTGCTTTTAAGTTGATTCCGACTCATGACAACCCCATGTGTGTCAGAGTAGAACTGTGCTCCATAGGATTTTCAATGACTTAGTTTTTGGAAGTAGATTGCCAGGCCTTTCTTACAAGGCAAAACAAGGCCAATTCAGCATGCTCACCACAGGAATTCTAGAATAGGAGGGAGGTCCACAGAAATTTTGCTTTTCACAAGAGCTTACAGCTAGGGCCTCTGGGAGACATGGTGAAGAGGACACCTGAAACTGACATCAGAATTAGGATCCCTGAACAAAGCAGAAAGAGGTGGGCTGTCCCTTTTGTGAGGTGGGAGGAGTGTCTCAGTGAGCATACCTGGGAAAAGAGGAGAAAAGACTTTGACTATGATGCATCATTCTAAACGCTCTCTGGAGACGTGGGTCAGCTTCTTCAGTGTAAGGAACCAGAAGTTAATCAAACCAAACAACCACAACAGGCTTCCTTTGAGGAGCTTGGTAAGAATGGTCAGCCCTAAGGGGGGCTGTCAGCACAGTATCAGGGGCTTCTCTTTTAAAGAGGTGGAAGAAGCTGGGGCACTGCTGAGGGTGTTCTCTCTACGCACTACTGCGTGGAAAGAGCTTCAGTGGTATTTGAGGCCTCAGCCAGGCCCCAAGGCTCAGTGTGTAAAGGACACTGACAGCAACAGCAACAGGCTCATCTACGACCTTGTGAGAAAGGCACAAGACATGGGAGCTTGAAATCCCAAGGACTCGTCCCTGAGAATGAACTCACATCTTTGATCATCTTCTCCAAGACTCTGTGACCTGGAGAAGTAAACTGTTGTTGTTAGGTGTCATCGAGTCAGTTCTCATTCATAGTGACCCTATGTACAACAGAATGAAACACTGTCTGATCCTACACCGTTCTCACAATCATTGCTATTTGGGAGCCCATTGTTGCAGCCACTGTGTCAGTCCATCTCATTGAGGGTCTTCCTTTTTTTCACTGACCCTCTACTTTATCAAGCATGATGTCCTTTTCCAGGGACTGGTCCCTCCTGATAACATGTCCAAAGTAAGTGAGATGAGATCTCATCATCCTCCCTTCTAAGGAGCATGCTAGCTGTAGTACTTCCAAGACAGATTTGTTTGTTCTTCTGGCAGTCCATGGTATATGCATATTGTTTGCCAACACCATAATTCAAAGGCATCAATTATTCTTCGGCCTTCCTTATTCATTGTCCTGCTTTCACATGCATATGAGGTGATTGAAAATACCATGGCTTGGGTCCGGCACACCTTAGTCCTCAAAGTGACATCTTTGTTTTTTAACACTTTAAAGAGGTCTTTTGCAGCATATTTGCCCAAAGCAATACTTAATTTGATTTCTTGACTGCTACTTCCATGGGCATTTATTGTGGATCCAAGTAAAATGAAATCTTTGACAACTTTGATCTTTTTTCCACTTATCATGATGTTGCTTATTGTCCAGTTGTGAGGATTTTTGTTTTCTTTATGTTGGGGTATAATTCATACTGAAGGCTGTAGTCTTTGATCTTCGTCAGTAAGAGCTTCAAGTCTCCTTCACTTTTGACAAGCAAGGTTATGTCATCTGCATAAAGCAGGTTGTTAATGAGTCTTCCTCTAATCCTGATGCCACATTCTTCTCCATATAGTCCAGTTTCTTGGATTATTTGCTCAGCATACAGATTGAATAAGTATGGTGAAAGGATACAACCCTGATGCACATCTTTTCTGATTTTAATCCACACAGTATCCCCTTGTTCTGTTCGAATGACTGCCTTTTGATCTATGTACAGGTTCCACATGAGCACGATTAAGTGTTCTGGAATTCCCATTCTTCACAATATTATCCGTAATTTGTTATGCTCCACACAGTCAAATGTGTTTGCATAGTCAATAAAACACAGGTAAACATCCTTCTGGTATTCTCAGCTTTCAGCCAAGATCCATCTGACATCAGCAATGATACCCCTTGTTCCACAGCCTCTTCTGAAACCAGCTTGAACTTCTGGCAGTTCTCTATTGATGTACTGCTACAACTGCTTTTGAATTATCTTCAGCAAAATTTTACTTGTGTTGATATTAATAATACTGTACAACAATTTCTGCATTCTGTTGGATCACCTTTCTTTGGAATGGGCATAAATACAGACCTCTTCCAGTCAGTTGGCTAGGTAGCTGTCTTCCAAATTTCTTGGCATAGATAAGCAAGCACCTCTAGTGTTCCATTCGTTTGTTGAAACATCTCAGTTGGTATTCCATCAATTCCTGGACCTTGTTTTTTTGCCAATGCCTTCACTGCAACTCAGACTTCTTCCTTTAGTACCATTGGTTCTTGATCATATGCTACCTCCTGAAATGACTGAATGGTTATCAATTCTTTTTGGTACAGTGACTCCGTGTATTCCTTCTATCTTCTTTTGATGCTTCCTGTGTCATTCAATATTTTGCCCATAGAATCCTTCAATATTGCAACTCAAGACCTGAATTTTTTCTTCAGTTTTGTCAGCTTGAGTAATGCTAAACGTATTCTTCCCTTTTGGTTTTCTAACTTCAGCTGTTGGCATATTTCATTATAATACTTTGTCTTCTCCAGCTGCCCTTTGAAATCTTTTGTTCAGCTCTTTTACTTCATCATTTTTTCAGTTTGCTTTAGCCACTTGTTCAAGAGCAAGTTTCAGAGTCTCTTCTGACATCCATTTTGGTGTATTCTTTCTTTCCCGTCTTTTTAATGACTTTTTGCTTTCTTCATGTATGATGTCCTTGATGTCATCCCACAACTCGTCTGGTCTTTGGTCATTAGTATTCAATGCATCAAATCTATTCTTGAGATGGTCTCTAAACATTTAAATAAGTGTTAAATCAGTATGTTAATGACATTCCAAGAATGCTCAGACTAAGAATCAGTGGAAAGACTTTCTTAGTGGAGGAAGAAAGCAAGATACTTTTCTCCAAAACGTTCCTTCAATAAGTATTTACTTAAAAATCCATTGCTGTCGAGTGGGTTCCAACTCATAGGGACACTGTAGGACAGAGTAGAACTGCCCCATAGAATTTTCAAGGAGTGGCTGGTGGATTCGAACTGCTGACCTTTTGGTTAACAGCTGAGCTCTTAATCACTGCACCACCAAGGGCATTACAAAGATAAATAAGGCCTGCCTCTTGCCCTGTTAAAATAATAAAAAATGAGTGTGATTTCCAAATTAGAAGTATGTATGTCAAGGAGAGAAAGGAATAATTCCATAAGAAAGACAGCATTCAGGGAAGAGAAAGAAATGAAATATATTAAAATTCAAGAATCTAATAATGTGTGTATAATGAGTTCAATTATATTCCAGAATTATTCTAAAATTTTACTTTCAAATTTTATTGACATTCTAAACTACTTAGCTTGATATAAATGAGATCTTTGTGTAGTCTCAGCAGGAACTAGAAGAAATGGTTTTTAAAAACTCCTAGAATTACAGTTTGCATAGAATCTGGCCTGAGGTGGGGGTGGGGAGTCAGTTAGATAGGGCAGAAAGGCTGAGCTGGAAGGGATGGGAGAAAGGGGAACCTAGACTGCTAGAGCTTTGTACTTAGGAGGTCTCTTGCTCTTACTGGAAGAGTTGCAAATTCCCAAAACAACCTAAGCACCCATATTAAGACACAAATCTTCCAAAGTAAAATGGAAGTTTAAAATGTTGTTTGCTGATGTTATTCAGTCCTCCACCCTCTACTTTCAGCCACCTCCCCCAAGTCTAAATCTAAGGAACCCTGGTGTCACAATGGTTAAGCACTCAGTTACTAACTGAAAGGTTTGTGGTTGGAACCCACCAGCCACTGCACTCAGCAACTCCGTGGAATGCAGGTGCATAGCCACCAAGGACGTGGTGGGAAGTCAGACCCAGAATTCTAACCTGCTGTGAAAAGCCAGGCAGGTTTGTGTTCTCAAGCTCTGGTCCTGGATTCCTTGGTCCCATGGCCCTTTCCTCCTCAGGCAGGAGACCAGTGAAAGAAAGCAGAGCTCCGAAAGGAGGGTGGAAGTTGTGGTGGGGAAGCTTACAGTCTCAGGGGACAGCTGATGTGGGCTGGAGTCCCAGGTCTCCACTTATACATCTGTGAAATGGGGGTAATAATAGTACTTACTTCGTGGAGCTCTGGAGGGGATAAATGAGATGTTTATCATAGGCATTGAGTGCAAGGCCTGGCACGTTGGCAGTCAAGTTGATTCTGACTCACAGTGACCCTATAAGACAAAGTAGAACCGCCCTATAGGGTTTCCAAGGCTGTAACTCTTTCCAGAAGCAGACTGCTACATCTGTCTCCAGCAGAGCAGCTGGTAGTTTTGAACTGCTGACCTTTTGATTAGCAGCCGAACACTTAACCACTGAACCACCAGGGCTCCTTAATAAACATTACCACCTATTACTGTTATATTATTGTTATCATAACCCCTTCCTAATGGGTGTTTGGCAAGGAATAAATCCAAGGGCAGGATATGTATAAATGCTTGATAGAGTTGTTTTTGGTTGCCGTTGAGTTAATCCTGACTCATGGTGACCCCAGTGTGTTACAGAGTAGAACTGCTCCATTGGGTTTTCTTGGCTATAATCTAAACAGAAGCAGGTTGCACCACCTAGGAGCATAGTTTACAGATGAGAAAAGGCAGCTTTATGACCACAGTGTTACGTTTTATTGTGTACAGTCATGACATAGCAGAGGAAAGGTGCACATACTCCAGACATCCATGGATGGATTCGTCATTAATGGGTTTCATTTACAGAGGCTGCAGCTCTTTAAAAAAAAAAAAAAAATCTGCTTAAACAAACAATTACCAGAAAATTGCACTTGAGTTTGCCTTCTGTTAACTAGCTTTGATGGGGCAGCCATCACTAGGTCATTTTTCTAGAGCTGCTGTCCTTTCTCCTTCCCTGGCCGGCTTCCCCTGCTGTCTCTAGTGGGAGTGCCTGTTATCGATGACAGCAGAGGACTTCAGAGATGAGCAGTCCTGCTGGGTCTGCAGGAAAGAGATGGCTGCTTTTAATCCTCCACAACAGGGGCCCAGCAGGCTGGCGCAGCCCAGGCAGGAGGATCACAGGCCTCCCTGGGTGACCGGCTGTCCTAGCCTTTAGAGATGTGGGCACTACCAGGCTCTCCTTGAGGGCAGAGATGACCTGGAGTCTCTGGGCAGCTGGGTCTGGTGCCCTTGCTATTTCTGGCTTTGCATGTTGGGGTGCAGGAAACAGAACTGGGGATGCCTGAGCTTAAACTCCTGGTATGGAGGTAGATCGGGACGCCCTCTTTAAAAACCAGTCCAAGGAGAGAATAACACAAGGGAAAGTGATCCTGGCCCCTGTCCAATAGTATGTGCATGGTAAACATTCCGGAATGTTCCCTCTAGACAATGCAAGGGGTCCCGATATGTGATATGTTAACTCTACGTTAGCTTCACATGTACTGTAAATATATACTCTAAGACTGGGCCATTAGGTATTTGGCTTTTAGGATGATTTGCAAAGAGTGCCCCACCCATAGGTAACAGGATGTACTATGGTTCCTACTAGGCAGGTAAGTCCCATCCCCAGCACTTTTGTGACTTCCTGGTGAGAAAAGGGAGTTAAGAAGGGAAACCAGGCCTTAGCTACCCTGGGGGAGAAGAAGGGCCAGGACTGTCTGTTTAGAGCTGACACCACCACCTTCCCTGAAAGTCCCTCCATCGGGGCTGTACTAGGAATGTATGATATGAGTTACACATAAAAATAGCAAAAATGGTAGCTAATGCTTAGTGGTGTTTACAGTGTGCCAGGTGCCACAATAACCTCTGAAGTAGAATTAGCAGAGGTGACATTTAGCAGGTATGCCCTGGTACTGGCTGACATCCACTCTAATAGGCTGGTGCCAAACTGGTTGTTAAATGTTTTTAATATCAGCCTGGGTTATTAGCATTGGTCCCCATTTTACAGGTTAGGAAACTGAGGTAGAGAGAAGTTAATAGACTTGCCTGAGATTATACAGGTTGTGTGTAGCAGAGTCTGGGTTCAAAGCCAGGCTGTCTGGCTCCAGACCTTCCCACTTAGTCTGTGCATCCCCAGGGTCCTGAACTTAACCCTGGGAGCCAGGGAGCACAATTCTGGCATAGACAACAGGACCGGAGAGCCGAATGACATGCTCCAGTCACCTGGGTAGGCTCTAAAGAAAATACCTGGGCAAGTGTGCTATCTTCCTTGTACAAAAACAAGCCTCCCCCATCCGCTATACTCCTGCAGCTGTTATCAGCACATTTAACCAATGGGGAAGCCAAGGCTTGGGGTGGTAAGTCACTTGCCCAAGGTCTCGTGCTAGAGGGGAATTTCAACCCAGGTGTCCCAATGCCTAGCCCAGGGCATGCTCATTACTCTGTGTGTCTCTCTGAGATACAAGCCTGGAGCCTGGAAACTAGGGTGTGGGTGCTCTCCCAGCCTTCCAGATGGGCCCTATTCTGAGCATTAGAGTAACGTATGTTGTGTGACTGGAGACTGTTTTGCTAATGTGTTTAGGGCTGGGATCCAAACATTTCTTGAAGCACTCTGGAAGCAATGGCCTGAGGGAGTGTGAGTAGGGGTGGGATGTACAGGGCAGCCCTCCACCAAGGAAGGTGACTGTGGAGTCATTTACACTGTACACCTGTGCATCACATCCCAGGACTGTACCCTGGGCTTTTCATCATCTCTGTGTGAGAAGAAAGCAGCTGCTGATTCAGAGTGTAGGAAACGGAATCAGGTCTGAAACTTCCTGTTTGTCTGGTGTCTGCAAAGATATCTGTGCTATGCAAATACCCTCAGTCCCCAAAAATGCAGGCATACACACACTCATACCCTCTGCTTGGCCCTGTGCAATGGGTCTTCTCCGTACCCAGCAAATTGGAAAAATGATTCCATTAACATGTAGCCAGGGCACTGGGGAAAGCTGCCGTAGGAATTTATGATAATTTAAATAGCAGCTTTTGTGTTTCTTTGAAGAGCTTAGCAGATGGTCCCTTCCATTAAGTCTTTGCTCTGGTTCCTGGCCCTAGGGTGGTTTCTGCCTGACAGAGCCTGGGAGTAAGAAACACCACATAAGGAAAGTACATGTGTGAGGAGATCTCATCCAGGCCTTGACCCTACTCCATGCCCAGGAACTCCATTTCCTCAGGGCTCAGTTTTTTTCCTTACTGGGCTCTCTGAATGTGCTGCACCCCACATCTAAGACAAAAGTGAGTCAGGATAATGGCAGACGTTGACTGTTTTCTGTTGATTCATCGTGCCCTTTTTGCAGGCCTTTCTTTCCATCAGAGTAAGTTCAGATTTGAGCCCCAAACTGCAGTTTGCAGAGCTTGTGTAAGGTTCTGGAAAACAACGATCTCTGCACAGGCCTGAGGTCTAGCCATGCCATTGGCTTCTGGCCACCTCTGTGCTGGGGAGCTTTTGAAAAAACCTAAATGTAAGTTTTGGTTTTAATAGGTGAAAGTGAAAACAACATGTGACTTCTAGAAAATTCTCATAGATTCAAAAAGATTGTTCTTTAATGAGTTAAGTAGCACCCTTCACACGGCTGAATGCTTTTCTCATATTCAGAGTTGTCTAATTAGCAGAAATGGATGTAAATTGCTGCAAGAGAGAATTTGGTTGGCCATAAATTTAAAAAAAAAATTATTTTATATTGCACTCTTTAGTTTCTTTTTGCCCCCACTCAGTAGCCCTCATCTGGGCAGTGGGAGGGCGGCCTTTGCTCTCCTCATTTAGAAAGTAATGAAGCTGAGGGTCCCGCAGGGAAGTCCATGGATGGCTTAGCACAGAACTCTCGGCTTCCTGTCCAGTGCTCACCCCATCATAAAATGCAGGGGCCCAGTAGAAAGAATGTGGGCTGGGAGAGGGGCAACCCAAGTGAAAATCTTGACTCTGCTATTTCCTAGCTCTGTGACCTTGAGCAAATTACTTAAACTTGCTAAGCCTCTACTTCTTCACTTGTAGAATGGAGTCATCATGGGGATGAAAGGAGACATATTGAAAAAAATGCATGGTTCAGGACCTGCCACCTAAGACAGGACCAATAACTAGGATGTGCCATGATTGACAACATGCAGTTGAGATGTTCACCACACTTTCTAACAGAGCCTCAATCGCTGCAATGGATCACATGGGAACTGAAAAATCTTCTCCCTGGAAGACTATAGAGCGCTAAGAGCGTTCCTAGAATCTGTCTGGAGGCAGACTGCTCTTACTTTAGGGACATCTGTGGGTAGTTCCTGGGTGGTGCAAATGGTTAACATGTTCAGCTGCTAACGGAAAGATTGGAGGTTCGGGTCCACCAAGAGGAACCTTGGAAGAAAGGCCTGGTGATCTACTTCCAAAAAATTAGCCAGTGAAGACTCTATGGAGCACAGTTTTACTCTCACACACCCGGAGTCACAATGAGTCAGAGTCTACTTGACAGCAGCCGGCAACGAGGATAAGGGTGGGGTGAACAGTGAAACTTTGTGAGAAAGATTCTCTCCACCTCTTTTAGGCAACTGAGAGTGGCACAGCCTCAATTCCTATACCTACTTGTGAACTGGGTCATTTCAGGCTCTGAGGAAATGAGGGGTCTGCCTTGTACTTCTCCTGTCCCTCAGATTCATGACAAGCTCATAAAAAATGGAAACAAGTGCCCTAATGCATAGCCCATGTGAAGCAACTAAAGATGGAGATTCAGCCTATTTAGCCACTGAGCATTTATTGAGTACCTACTGAATGCCTGGAGCCATGTTAGGTGTCATGGAGATATGTCAAATTGGAATAATGGCTTACATTTGTAGAGTCCCTACTGTGTGCCAGGCATCGGGTTGGATGCTTTGTAAAAGTTTTATTTAACCCTTCCAGGTCCTCTCAGGCAGGCACTAATATCTTCATGTATCAATGAGGCTCAGAGAAGTTAAGTTCCTTGCCCAAGTCCACACAGGGACCACTTTGTTCATGAGCCCATTGGACAATGACAAGAGTGACTGGGGAAAGAGGCTGACTGGTATCCACAGATAGGGTCATCCTATCCACTTACATGGGACACAAATATCTTCACTTTTTTTGCCCATTTGGAGAGGTCTATCCACATACCTCTTCCTCAGACCTGCTTGTCACCAATTTTCTAATCATGTTCCTTCTAAGTCCCTGACCATCCAGCCAAACCACATTCCATCTCCTGCAAAGCCTGTGCTGGTGCCTGGTAACCACCACTGTATAGGTATGTAACATGGACTTTCCAGGCCATAGGGATGTAGGAAGTCCAGAAAATGAAACCCAGATGCTGAAGAGCTTAGAGGAGAGGCACAGGCAAAGAAGGAGAAGGAGCCAGGGAAGGCTTCATGGAGGAGGTAGGAGTAGGGAGGAGCAATTGGATGGGAATAGAAGCTTAGCTGGGGAATAGGGAAAGCAGGGGCAGGAAAGAAAATGGAAAAATTGAGAATATGGTAAGCCTTGAGGAGATTGGACTTGGTTTTGTGGCACATGGGATTGGTAGAGGGTGTGTTTTTGTCCTCGTGGGCTTGGGGACAGAAGTCCCTGGGTGGTATAAACAGTTAAGTGCTGGACTACTAACCAAAAACTTAGCAGTTCAAACCCACCCAGAAGTGCCTCAGAAGAAAGACCTGGCAATCTGCTTCTGAAAGGTTACAGCCATGAAAATCCTATGGAGCACACTTCTACTATGAAACACGTGGGGTCACCATGAGTAAGAATTGACTTGAGACAACTGTGTGTGTGTGTGTGTGTGTGTGTGTGTGTGTGTGTGTGTTTTGGAGTGAGGGTTGAGGACAGAGCCCTTGCTTGAGGACAGAGCCCAGGCTTCTGTTCTGATTGGCCAGTGCCCATGATGTACCGGTTGTTAATCATTTGCATTTCACCCCTGTGGACAGTGGCATAGGCAGCAGGTCTTTGTCAGCTGAGCAGTGGGAGGTTGGTTTGGAGCAGGGGTTGCTGAGAATGAGAGAGGCAGTGGGGACAGGGAAGAGCTGTCAGCATCTGCTCCCCTTCTGCCCCCCAAGGACTTGGGGTGAGGATCTGTCAGCTAGAGAAGTGAGGGCCAGAAAAGGCTTGGACAAAGTGTGGCGCGGAGGTGGGGATGGGCAAATCCTCCCCCCTGCATGGAGCTCAGCATTGCTCAGGCTCCCCAAGGACTGGCTGCCTCAGAGCTTCTCAAAGCTCAACCTCACACAGCCACAGGCCTTCCTTGATGGGCACTGTCCACAGCACTAGGACTGAGACTCCTGACAGCAAGCAACTTCAAGGACTGCAGATGTTACCACATGGGGCAGAACAGAAGAGTGAAAGCACATCCAAAGTGAAACTCTTAACTTCCCCACATCTGTTCTTCCTCTGGTCTTCCCCAGCTCCAGTGGCTCAGTCCAGACTTCTAGGTATCAGATTGGCTCATCTCCCACATTCCTCCCACTTGGCACAATACAAAGGCCTGTGGGATCCACCTCCAGGGCTCCAGACTACCCACTTATTTCTATCATCTTGTCCAGTCTTCTTATCCAAGCCACCCTTTGCTCTGCCTCAGCCACTGCCATGGCCTCCTAACCTGTCCCCGTTCTGCCGCCTCCACACTTGGCTCTTTGCAAGCCATTCTTCCCATAAAAGCCGAAGGAGTGCTTCTAAAACATAAATCACCTGTTTACTTGCTCCCTCAGCTTCCCATTGAACCAAGAGGCAAAAATGAGCTCCTTACCATGACCCCAGGGACCTTCACTGATTGCCCTACTCATTTTCTTACTCATTCATTCATTCACTCATCCATTCATTTATTCAACAGGCTTTAATTGAAGGCCAGTCACACATCAGGCACTGTTTTAGGCCTAGCACAGCACAGCAGTAACAAAACTGACCAAAACCCCTGATCTCTTGAAGTTAGGTTGTAGTGGAGGGCAGGGGAAGCAGTCATTAAATCAATATATAAGACTTGAGATGGCGGGGATAAAACTATGAAGAAAATAGAGCAAGGAAGTGGAATGGGAGGAAAGGGGTTGGGGGTGCCATCAAGGAAGGTGTCATTGAGAAAGTGACATTTGCACAAAGACCGGAAGGAAGTGAGTCATGGGGATATCTGGAGGAAAATGGTTCCCTGCAGAAAGAACAGCGATTGTACCTTTGAGGTGGGGACATACATGGCTTGAGGTAGTACTATTATTTTTTAGTATTTTATTTATTTTTGGTGACAATATACACAATTGTGAAATTCATTAACAATTTCTACATGTACAGTTCAATGACATCGGTTACATACTTCCCATTGTGTCACGTTCTCATTATATCTACCCATATTTTTTTTTATCATTAATTTAGACTCTGCTCCTTAAAGTTCTCTTCTGTGCTTTGGATTTACTGTTGTCAGTTTAAACTTATATAATTTTTTATAAGGGTGCGATGCTTAAGGCAAACATTCTTTATTAATTGGACTAAACTGTTGTTTAGTTTAACACTGGCTTCATGGGATAGTTTCAACTCAGAGTTTAAAGATTATTGCCAGGCATTACATGTGGGGGTTCCTCCAGTCTCAGTGGATTCAGTAATCCTGGCTTGGGATATTTTTAAGGACTACCCTATCTCCCGTTACTATCAGTACTTCCACAATTTATAATTTATTAGATGATCGTGTGTTTTCCCCAATAGGCTGCCAGCTTCACACAATCAGTGACTGTGTTACTCTCGTGGATGACCATATCTTTCATATCTAGCACAGGGCCTAGCATCTGAAGGCGCTAATAAATGTGTTAGATGAGTCAATAAGCACAAGTGAAGCATCCATTTGGGGGCCTCCGGAAAATGACTGGGGGCACTCTGAAGGGAGTGAAGCTCTGTTTGAGCCTGTGGTTATGTGTGTGTGTGTGGAGGGGGAGGGGGTAAGTCAGTGTAAATTGGGCATAAATATGATCCTACTGTATATTCAAGGGCAGGGTCCCTGGTGGTACGGTGGTTAAGAGCTCAGCTGTTAACCAAAAGTTTGCTAGTTGGAACCCACCAACTGCTCTGCTAGAGAAAGACCTAGTGATCTGCTACCCTAAAGATTAAAGCCTTGGGACCAGAAGAACTGGACAGTGCCCGGCTACCTCAATGACTGCCCTGACAGGGAACACAACAGAGAGTCCCTGATGGAGAGGGGAAGGGTGGGATGCAGAACTCAAATTCTAGTAAAAAGACCAGACTTAATGGTCTGACTGAGACTGGAGGAACCCCAGAAAGCATGGCCCCTGGACTCTCTGTCAACCCAGAACTAAAACAATTCCTGAGTCAAAGATTGGACTGGACTGTGGGACATAAAATGATACTCGTTAAGAGTGTGCTTCTTAGCTCAAGTAGATACATGAGACTAAATGGGCAGCCTCTGTCCAGAGGTGAGATGAGAAGGCAGAGAAGGTTAGGAGCTGGTTGAATGGACATGGGAAATCAGGGGTGGAAAGGAGGAATGTGCTGTCACACTATAGGGTGAGCAATTAGGGTCACATAACAAAGTATGTATAAATTTTTGTATGAGAGACTAACTTGAATTGTAAACTTTCACTTAAACTACAACAACAATTTAAAAAAAAAAAAAATAGTAAAGTCTTGGAAACCCTACGGGGCAGTTCTACTCTCTCCCATAGGGTCACTACGAGTCAGAGCCCTGGTGGCGCACTGGGTAAGAGCCTGGCTGCTAACCAAAACGTTGGCAGTTGAAATCTGCCTGTTGCTCCTTGGAAACCCTGTGGAGCAGTTCTACTCTGTCTTTTAGGGTTACCATGAGTTGGAATCGACTTGATGGCAATAGGGTTTTTTTTTTTTTTTTTAATAGGGTCACTATAAGTTGGAATCAATTCTCTGGCAACTTTTTTTTTTAATGGGTATATACAAGGAGCCCTGGTGTCACAACGGTTAAGCACTCAGCTGCTAACCAAATGGTTGGTAGTTAGAACCCACCAGCTGCTCCGTGGGAGAAAGACTTGGCAATATTCTCCCATAAAGATTACAGCCTAGAAAACCCTATGGGGAAGTTCTAATCTGTCACATGGGATCGCTATGAGTCAAAAATCGAGTTGATGGCACCCAACAACAATTGAACATACAGGAGTCCCTGGATGGCTCAAACGGCTAAGCGCTTGACTATGAGCTAAAACGTTGGTGGTTCAAAACCATCCAGAGGAGCCTTGGAAGACAGTTCTGGCGATCGGCTTCCAAAAGGTCAAAGTCTTGAAAACCCTGTAGAGCAGTTCTACTCTGCACACAAGGGGTCACCATGAGCCAGAATTGACTCCTGGGAACTGACAACGACCGTATCTACAGGCTGCTGATTGGTTCGAACCCACCAAGCCACTCTGAGAGAAAGATGTGGCAATCTGCTTCCATAAAGATTACAGCCTTAGAAACCCTATGGGACAGTTCTACTCTGTATTCTGTCCTATAGGGTCACTATGAGTCGGAATTGACTTGACAGCAAAATGAGTTTTTATGGGATGTTTAGGATACCCAGATGTTGTTTGTGAAATAAAACGGAAGGCATGCTACCTTCTCACTAGCTCTGACTGCTTTAAGTAGTTCTCTTCCCACTGTCCAACCTCCCTAAGGGTTAAGCAGCTTGGCTGCTAACGGAAAGGTCAGCAGTTCTAACCCACCAGCCACTCGGTAGGAGAAAAGACTAACAATCTGCTTTGGTAAAGATTACAGCCTAAGAAACTAGGGCTTCAGACCAGTTTGAAGTGGTTCAGTTATGGCTGACGGAAACAAGGGCAGCTATGTATTGCATAGTAACCAAACCTTTTGGGCATTGGCTTTTGACCAGAGTAGGAAATAGGCTACTCTGTTCAAAGATGGCAGCAGGCCAACTGTGCCAATTTGAATGTGTCGATCTCCACAGTCCAGTGGCTTCATCCAGTGGGTTGGTGTCACCCAGTGAGGTAACTCATGGTGTCACTGTCCCACACCTGGGGTGGGAGAGGGCAGCCATTGAACCACCCCCCTCCCCTCGTGGGAGTGGATCCTGGCCCTGCCCCACCCCCCACCTCAGGGCCCAGCGCCACATCAGCTCTGCCTCTCCTGGCCCCGCCTCCTGCGGTTTCCCGCAGCTGCTCCCCCCTACCATTGACCAAGGCAGAGACCTTCTTCTCTGTACAGTGGTCGGCTCTGCAGCTACCCTGACTGGTGGGAGGGGAGCAGTGATGAGATACCACATGGGGTGACACCAACCGTAGTGACACCACGGCTTGGCGGCCCCTCCCGCAATGACGCCCTTCCGCCCGCCGCCACCTTGGATCCTGGGGTCATATTGGTGTCACTCCCTCTGACAGTGTCAGGGATATGGTCTGCACTCCCTGCACCCTCCTAGTGATGCCATTGCCACAGTCCTGCCAATAATTCAATCTCTGGCATCAGGAAATTTTCAGGAACCTGATGTGGGAGATTGGATTATTGACAGTACTGTGGAGGGCAACACACATTCAAAGCGGTGCTGTTGGCCGCCATCTTTGAGTAAGGCACCGCTGCCTGCTTCCTACTGGAGTCAAAAGCCCATGTGCAAGAGATCTGGTTGCTGTGCAGTGCATACACTGCCAGTTCTGTTGGCCATGACCGAACCACTCTGAACCAGTTGGAAGCCCTGCCTTGTTCCTCTCAGCCGGGACTAAACCATTTAGAACCAGTTCTAAGCCCTGTAGGAAACCCTGTGGGGTAGTTCTACCCTGTTCTATAGGGTCGCTATGAGTCGGAATCAACTCAGCAGTACAACAAGGAAGGGGGGGGGGGGGAACCTTCTAATAGAACAAATCGACAGAGAAGTCTCGTTTCTTGTTCTAACAGCTCTCCCACCTATGGCCACAGGGGCAGTTCTGACTTGTATGTTAATATCACTACTGCTCTCCCAGCCAGTGAGATGGAAAACCTGAGAAGCAAATTCTACCTTATAAGAATTCTTGCAGACACTGGAGGCAGGTTGGTTCTTTTTACTGTGAAGCCAACTTTCGTTGCAGGAATGTTAAATACTGATAAGAAAATAAAATCTCCACCCTCCAGGGCCTGGAATTTCCCCATTTCTGAGCCTTCCTGTCTGAGATAAAGTCTGCCAGTTGCCTATACACAATTTCCCCTTCTGCCTTAGCAAAAATACCTAACTGGGGAGGGAGGCAGCAACACACCCAGATGAAAAACGATATTTCCCAATTTTCTTGTAACTAACCCGTTGCCGTCGAGTCGATTCCAACTCATAGCAACCCTATAGGACAGAGTAGAACTGCCCCACAGGGTTTCCAAGGAGTGGCTGGTGCTTTCAAACTGCTGACCTTTTGGTTAGCAGCTGAGCTCTTAACTACTGCACCACCAGGGTTCGTCTTCTAATTAGGGACAGTGGATGAGGTATAAATCCAAGTTGTTGGATGGGATTTCTAAAAGCTGCTTAAAGGAGCTGGGAGATGTTCTGTCAACCTCACCCAGCATTTTTCCTTTCCTGTCCCTGGAACACTAATGTAATGGTTAGAGCTCCAGCAGCCCTGTTGGACCATGAAGCAACCTTGAAAAAGGAAGCCACAAACTAGAATGTTGACTCACAAACTTTAATGTTGAGAAAGAAAAAAACAGTCCCTGACATTCAGAAACTGGTGTGACACTTTCAGCTAGAACTTAGTCTCCTTAGAAGCTGGCCTGGTTGTTCTCCTGTTGAACACAAACCATCTCACAGAACACCAACATCAGACAGGGTCATTATGTGGTAGTAACAAAGAGTTAAAACAAGCCACTTCATAGTTATGTCTAAGCACAGACAAAAACAACCATAAAATACTAAACACTCCCCTCTCATGGCTCATATGCGACTGCTGCTTCTCTACGGGTTACAACTGTAGCCTTGATCCGGTCTCCTGTCTCTATAAACCCCTTGTTGTGGAGTCAATTTCGACTCGTAGCGACCCTATAGGACAGAGTAGAACTGCCCCATAGAGTTTCCAAGGAGCGCCTGGTGGATTCGAACTGACAACATTTTGGTTAGCAGCCGTAGCTCTTAACCACTAGATACCTGGTCATAGAATTGTTCTGGCTTCCTGACAGCTCCCAATCCAGAGCAAACGTTCTTTGGATCCTCCTCAAATTCACCTAACCAAAGGCAAATCCTGTTAAGTCCCTTCAAATACCCTCTTTTGTGACATCCCATGGTTCCTCACGGTGTGGAGTCTCCCTTGCTGCAATGAGTAGTAAACCCAACTCATTCAATCACAGGTATAGTCACACTGGTTTTCAGCTGTAGGGTATTGATGGTATGCATGCAAATAAATCACCTGGGGATTTGTTAAAATGCAGACTGTGGTTCAGTAGGGAGTAGGGAATATTCTGTGTTTCTAGCACCTCCCAACTGCCAATGCTGCTGTCTACAGGCCACACTTTGAGTAGAAAGGTAGTAAAGGATGGTGGATTTGATACTGAAGTGCTTGAGTTCGATCACTAGGGCCACCATATGAACCCTGGACTGTTTCCAGAAAGTAAGCCTGCATTTCATTTAAGCCACTGCTGTTTGTGTTGTCTGTTACTAGCAACCCAAGCCAATACTGACAGAAGCATATTACACAGGCATGTGATTCCAGCTGCAGGAGCTATTGATGGGGCCTTGTGATGGCCAGGTATGGCCAAGTATGCATAGGCCTCAGTTGCATTTAATGAATTATTGACCAAGCATGATGCCTTTGGTGTGAAATTGTGAGCAATCAGAGAAAACAAGTCATTCCACCTAGCGGACTGATTGAACATCCTTCAATGGTCCAGTGCTGGCTCCCTGTGGACTTGAGGAGCAGAGTCTCAGAGGTTCCAAACAGTGCTTTCAGATGAGATTGTCCATGACGGCCTACCTCACCCTCTAGCTCCAATTCTCCCCCTTCAACACCTAATAGCACTGTGATGTCTGTCACCTCCCTGCCTTTGCCTTTGCTGTTCCTTTTGCCAAGGCTGCTGTTCCCACCTTTCTTCACCTGGCTCACTCTTGTGCAGCCTTCGAGCCTCAGTTCTGTTGCCTCTGCTCCCAGGGTGCCTCCCCTGGTCCCTCAAGGCAGCTTCTCTGTGCCCCCAGGGAACCCTGTGCCTTCCTCCACCTAAGCTCTTTCCCAGCTGGTGTAGCACTCGTTTATTTTGTGTTCATCTTCCCGCTCATCACCAGCTCCTAGATGCAAGAACTATGCTTTATTCATCATTGGATCCCCCGACATAGCCCCCGACACTCAAAAAACGTGAAAGAGAACTGAGGCTCTGATTCTCCCAGAGCCTGCCCTTAACCGCTTACCACTTGAACGAGGGCTAGGAGAGACTAGTGAAACCCTTCATTAAGGTTTTCCCTATTTAGGTTATGTGAACCTAGGGGTTCCCAGGGGCTTTAGGTGGGAAGCTGTAGGTCATATATGCCCCTTGGAAACTTGGTCCCCAGGAAGAATGTAGGTTTCTGAAAAACCACTGGCACATGAGAGCAGGTTAGTAAATGACTATCCATCTGAAAGTTAGGATTTGTCTATATCTGGGCTTCTCACATTTGAATATGCTTAGAAACACCTGAAGAGTAAAAAATTTGGCTCCCAGGTGATTCCTATACACTAAGACCCACAGCATTGGTGTCACTTGGGAGCTGGTTAGAAATGTAAACTCTTGGAACACACCCTATCGCTCCTAAATCAGATTCTCTGTGGGTGGGACTCAGACGTCAGTATAGAAGCTCTGGGTAATAAAAGCCAGGTTGCCTAAACCCACTGCCATCATGTCAGTTCCGACCCATAGTGACCCCATAGGTTTTCCAAGGCTGTAAATCTGTACAGAAACAGACTGCCCCATCTTTCCCGGTCGGAGCTGCTGATGGTTTTGAACTGTCAACCTTTCAGTTAGTTAGCAGTTGATCGTTTTAACCACGGCACCACCAGGGTTCCTTGGAAACAATAAAAGAATGGTTAATTGTGGTAACAGCTACTCACTCACTAACAAGTGCTGGTTGTTAAAGTGCCAGACATTGTTCTAGGTGATTTACTTACATTCTCCCCATTCTTACAACACTCTACACCCACCAAGGGAAGCTGTTGAAATCAGGAACTTTGAAAACCATAGAAAGAGAGAAGTGTTAATGACAGTGCCTAAATAATAATAATAGTAGTAGTAATAGTATACATTCTGTTTGTACTAAAGGTATAACTACGTAAACATGTACAGGGAAACATTTAAGAAAATAAGCTAAAATGCTCATAGTACCTGGATTATGACTAATTTCCCCCTTCTCTAATTTAAAAATAAAATATTTTATACTATTTATGTAATAGAAAAATGCATGTATTCAATTTTAAAAAGATGTGCCTGTTTTATACTTTAGGAGATAAAAGGGGCTGTGGGTTGGGATTCAGAAGCCTTGTGACACCTCAAAAAAATGAGAGGTTTGCCTCTCAAACAGTATATGGGGGAAAGGGTCTGGTATATGAGGTGATAATGCCAACAGGGTATTTGTTGAAACAATTTTGGTGCAAGAGACAAACACCAAACTCAAACTGGCCAGAGCCAAAATAAATAAGAAAGAGAGAAAGAGAGAGAGAGAGAAGGAGGGAAGGAGAGAGAGGGGGAGGAAGGAAGGAAGGAACAAAGGAAACAAAGGAGGGAAGAAGGAAGGAAGAAATCCACTTGGTTCCTGTAACTGAAAAACCAGCTGGATCCAGGAGCTCCCATGGTGCTCTCTGGCCTATGTCCTTTCTTAGCTTTCCTTTCCTCAGCGTGGGCTTTATCAACTTCATTCTCAGGCAGGCTCTGACCTAAACTCAAGCCCACCAGCTTCTGCCAAAGTTGACTCTGACTGGCCCAGCTTTGGTTATGTGTCCATCTCTGTGGCCAGAGAGATTTATTGCTTTGATGGACCAGGCCTGGCATGGATCCCCTCCCCTACCAGAAGCACATGAACAGAGAGGGAACATGAGGTGCTTCCCCAAAGGAAATCGAAGTGCCATTGTCAGAAGAAGGGGATGCTGGGCAGAAAAAAAATGACTATCTGCTTCAATCAATCAGGCTATTGATGCTTGGCTGACTCATCCCTAGATCTGCCCCTGACAATTTTCAAACTTGGGCTGAGAGTTTGAAAAAGACCTAGGGTGACTTCAAGCTTCCAAAGAGACAAGCTGCCATTGGCAGGCGTTGGGGAGGGGGGCTTTTATTCACCAAGGTTAACACTGTGTACACTGTTCTCCAGAGGAAGTGGGAATTTCCACATGGTCAGATCCTTCCCTGCGCGATGAATTACTATCTCGATGGGAAACCCGTGGGCAGGTGGTTGAGACAAGAAAGGTATTCTCTGAATGAGAGGGAATTTACTACCTTCCGTTCAATGGTGACACAGTTTTTCTGGTGTCAGGGGTAGGGTGTGTATTGATTCATACAAATATATATATATCTATGCAGACACCATACTGCTAGCCTCTGCAAGATACATGCCTGGAGATCATTTCTGCCGCCCAGGATATGCCACCTTTGTCACAACCTCTCTCTCTACCACCCCCAAGCCCTGAAGAAGCCAGGAGCGTAGGCTGGGAGTTCCCCAGCTTGGAAGCCAGATGAGAGATCTCAGAGTGGTAGGGATGGGGGAGGGTGGGGTAGAACTGTGGGTGGTGAGCTGGCTGGTAGTGGCCAGAGTCCCTTCCAGGACCTGTCCTGGGCCTCTCTCTCCTGGGCCGTCTCTTCTACCATTGAGTTTCTAACCTGGGTCCTCAAGGGCATTAAGGTCTCATCCCCATGCCTGGGTGTGCTCAGACTTGCCTCTCCCCTGATCCCCCAGTCAGGCCTCAGAGCCTATGATGTTATCCTTGGAGTTCCATCCTCCCAATGTGAGGACAAAGAAACACAGGACCAACTGTTCTGGACTCTGAGTTGGAGCCAAGGAACTCCATCTACTGCTACCTTCCCCTTGAACTCTCCCCCAAGGACCATCAGCCCTCACAGCCCCTCCAGAGGGCTACAGCTGCCCCAGCTCCCCATGACAGATATCTGGCTCTTTCCTACCCAAGGGACAATACAGGCTCTTGCAGCCCTGGAATTCCCCATGCTGCACTGAGCTCTGCTACTCCAGCTCCTGTGAGCAGAGTTGCTGAGGAGGTACAGGGGGTGAGGGCTGGGGAGAAAGCATCCCTTTCCATCAGGTACCACAGGGTTCTGCCTAATGGCCAACCCTGATGCTTAGCTCCACAGAGTTCTTAGCCAGGGTGGGCCCATCTAGAAATCTCTACCCCTACCTCAACATGTCCTCTGACTTCCAACAGGGCCTAAGGAAACGGAATCATGCATAAAAGTGAATTTTAAAAAGACATGAGCAAAAAAAAAAAGACATGAACAAAGTCCTGGTGGAAACTGTTAACAGTGAAAAAAATTTTCAAACTTGCTGAAGAAACCAAAGAGAGTCATAATATTTTGCTCTTTGTTGGATCATTTCCATCAGCATACACATATCCTGTTATTTTTTCAATCTTAAAAACCAAAAATTTTTATAAGTAAATGATGGAATTAATTAATAAATGAAGAAGGGACAATTCTTACAGAATTAAAAATAATACATGTATATACTCCCCCCTCCAGGAGGTGGAGGTGAACCTCCCTGCCCTTGAGGATGGGCTGGATTTAGTGACTCAAAGGGTAGAGTATGCAAAGGGAAAAATAGTAACTTTATTGGAGAGATTCCTGGAAGACACCATCTTTACCAACTGATGAAGGTTAACATCACCAGTGATAAGTCATGTTGATACCAAGTACTCCCTGATATGAAGTAGGAAGGGCACTTTCCCTCTGTGGTATTCTTCCCCTAGATCCATAACCCCAGTCTATTATAAGAAAACATCCGATAAACCCAAAATGAGGGTCATTTTACAATATACCTGACCAATACTCTTCAAAACTATCAAGGTCATGAACAACAATGAAAAACTGAGAAATGGCCAAAGATCAGAAATGACTAAGGATACAGGATGACTAAACGCAATGTGGTATTCTGCACTGGATTCTGGAACAGAAGAAGGACATTAGTGAGAAAATTGGTGAAATCTGATTAGAGTTTATAGTTTGGCTAATAGCACTACTCCAACATAAATTTCTTAGTTTTGACAGATATACCAAGGCTATGTAAGATAATAACATTAGGGGAAGCTGGGTGAAGAGTATATGGCAACTTTCTGTACTGTCTTTGCAACTTTTCTATGAATCTAAAATTATTTCAAAATAAAAGATCTAGTCAAAAAAAAATCCTCTAGAATTAAAAGACTGACAACATAAAGGGTTGGTAAGTCTGTGGAGCAACTGGAATTCTCATACATTCCAGTGAGAATGTAAAACTGTACAGTCATTTTGAAAAACAGTCTGGAAGTTTCTTATAAAATTAAACATACATACAACCCAGCAATTCTGCTCTTAGATATCTGCCAAGAGAAATGAAATTTATGTGCACACAAAGACTTGTATATTAATGTTCATAGCATCTGTCACTGATTGAATTGTGTCCCCCAAAAATATCTATCAGCTTGGCTAGGCCATGATTCCCAGTATTGTATGATTGTCTACCATTTTATCATCTGATGTGATTTCCCTATGTGTTGTAAATGCTATCACTATGATGTAATAAGATGGATTAGCGGCAGTTATATTGATGAGGTCTACAAAATTATATAGTGTCTAAAGCCAATCTCTGTTGAGATATAAAAGAGGGAAGTGAGCAGAGAGACATGGGGACCTCATACTACCAAGAAAGCACTGCCGGGAGCAAAGCATGTCCTTTGGACCTGAGGTTCCTGTGCTGAGATGCTTCCAGACCAAGGGAAGACTGATGACAAGGACCTTCCTCCAGAGCTGACAGAGAAGAGAAAGCCTTCCCCTGGAGCTGATACCCTGAATTTGGACTTGTAGTCTACTGGACTGTGAGAGAATAAATTTCTCTTTGTTAAAGCCATCCACTTGTGGTGTTTCTGTTATAGCAGCACTGGATGACTAAGACAGCATCTTTATTTACAGTAGCTAAAAACTGGAAACAATCAGTGTCCAACAACAAGTGAATGAATAATCAAATTGTGGTATATCCACACAATGGAATATTACTCAACAATATAAAAGAACTACTAATACATATAACAGCATGGATGGATTTCAAAAAGATGCTGAGCAAAAGAAACCAAATACAAGGGTACATACTCTATGATTCAATTGGTATGAAATTCTAGCAAAGGCAAAACTAATCTCAGTGACAAAAGCTGATCAGTGGTTGCCTGGGTCTGGGCATTGGGGTTTTGGTGGGGATTGACTATAAAAAGGCAGACGGGAAATTTTTGGAGTGATGTGTTACATATTGTGGTGGTGGTTGCATAATTATATACATTTGCCAAAACTCATTGAACTATTTCTTAAAATGTATATAAATTATGCCTCAACAGAGCTGACTTTTTAAAAAGCTTTCTCTTGATCCCACTCACCCTGCTGCTATCCCCTGCAAGACCCTTGAGGAGTTGGCTATACTCTCTGTCTCCAATTCTACCCTATGTATTCTCTCTTAAACCCATACCAGTCAGGCATTTGCTCCTATCATTCCATGAAACTCTCATGAAGATTGCAGTGGCCTCCATGTTGCTAAATCCAATGATCAGTTCTAATTTCTCAGTTGCATCTTATTTGACCTGATAGGAGCATTCCATACAGTGGATCACTCCTCCCTCCTGGAAGCATTTTCTTCCCTTGAATTCTAGGACACAGCACTCTCTTGGCTTTCTTTCTAGCTCTGATTACTCCTTCTGAGTCTCCTTTGCTGGTTCTTCCTTATCTTCCCAACCTCTTAATGTTGAAGTGCCTCAGAGCAGTTAAGCGGAAAGGTTGGCAGTTGGAACCCACCTACAGGTGTCTGGGAAGACAGGCCTGACATATGCTTCTGAAAGATCACAGCCTTGAAAACCCTATGGAGCAGTTCTACTCTACACATGTGGGGATGCCATGAGTCAGAACTGACTCAACAGTAACCAACAACAACAAATTAACTTCATAGAGTCCCAGGGCTTTAAATTCCATCTATACACTGACAACTCCAAAATTTATATCTCTAGCCCAGACCTCGCTCTAAAATTCCAAACTGTTAATTCCAACTCCCTACATGACGTTTCCATTTGGATGTTTAATAGACAAAAGCTCCTTCAGGATTTGACTAATTTAGTTGATGGAGGTTAAAAAGAAAAAAAAAAAGCTTTGACTTTGTTTTTATGTATATCATCTTATGACGCTTTGCCTGAGGGGCTGAAAACTCTCACAAAGAACACACATTATCTCCTCCATTCGTTCAGGAGACATTTATTGAACTCCTACCATGTGCCAGGAACTAGGTTAGAAGTGGGGGATTTGGAGGAAAGCAAGGGGCAGCTCCTGCCCTTTGAAAGCTCCCACCATAACCCTGCATACTGGGCCATGGGAGCCCAAGGGTGGGCCCTGACAATGCCTGGGGTCAGTCTAGGGGCACGCTTCAAAGAGGAGCAAGTGACACTGAGCTCAGACTTGTATGAAGGCTGCTAGTGGCCTACAGAGTATTCCAGAAGGGGGACCTGCATGGACAAGGCACAGAGGTTGGTGGAGCACTGACTGCTCTGGGAGAGGCTGGCCAAGGGGAGGGAGCTTTGTGTTTTCAGAATTAAATGCAAGGGGCCCACTTGAGACCAGCTAGGACAGAAAAGGCCTTAAATAACAAATTATGTCAGTTAAAAATTTTCTAGAAGAATGGTGTCAACCACAAAACATTGTTAAAGTTTAAGTGCAATGTTTTAGGCTTCCTCCTAATCTTTCTGCTTGCAGTTGTCTTTCAGATGAACCAATTAAAACTAGAATCCTGGGCATGCGCAGTAAGAGACCAGGTTGATTGCCAGATGGCCAAATCCCCTAAGTATTGCCTAGGAACCAAAAGACCCATGCCAAGGAACCAAAATCACCGACATACATCATGAGCAGTGACCGAGCCCATTTCAGAAGTGAAAAGTCCATCAGCCACTTCTGTGCTAAATGCTAGCCTGACCCCTTTTTGAATATGTATGAAATTAACGAATATGTATACCTTCTCTTTTCCCCTGCAGTACAAAATTTCCTCCAGCCCTTTGTTCAGGAAGACAGTGCTTTGAGAGTGATCCCGTCTCCTTACTTGCTGCGAGTAATAAACTATGCCTTGCTTTTAATCCATTTGACCCTTATTCTTAATGAGAGTACAAGCGGTGAACCCATTGCGTTCGGTAACACGCTGACGCTGGGGACTCATTTGGGGATGGAAATAAGAGGCTGTGGGAGAGTTTCAGGAAAGACCAGCTTTGAGAATCTGAGGAACACTGTGGGGCGGTGACTTCCTGGAGTCCAGGCTTATTGGGAAAAGGTGCCCCGACAATGCTGGGAGTCAGAGGGAGAACAAGGAAAAAGGAGAGGGTGATCTAATGGAATCTGGCAGCAGGAAGACCCAAAGATGAAAGGAGTGGCTGGGTGAGGACGGCTTTCTCCTATCTTCCAAAATTCTCTTATTATTATTATTTCATTTATTTTTGGTAAAAACATACACAACAAATCATACACCACTTTAACAATTTCTACATGTATAATTCAGTGACATTGGTTACATTCTTCGAGTTGTGCCACCTTTCTGGACAACCTTTTCCAAACTATTTCACCGTCAACACAAATTCACCACCCCTCTAAACTTGTCGTCTATCCTTTGGAGTTGCCGTTGTCAATTTGATCACATATAGATAATTCTCTAAAAGAGTATAATGCTTAATGCAGACATTCTTTTCTAATTAGGCTAAACTAATTATTTGGTTCACAGATGACTTCAGGGGATAGTTTCGGTTCAAGGTTTAAAGATTTCCTCAAGGTATAGTTTGGTGGGGGGATCCAGAAAGTGTAGATTCCATGAGAATTTGACATTCTGTTCTGCATTTCCCCATTTTCCAGAATTCTTAGTATAATGTTTTTGATTAATAATTTTTTTTAAACGTATGTATGTATGGAGGGGTGGGGATGCAACATCCCTTGAAACTTTGCCCCCTGGATCTAAGGAAGCTCTCTGCCTTGATCTTTCCTGGCAGTGGCAGTGCTCATTCCTTCCTAGCTCAGGGCTGAAGGTCTGGATTGGCAATCACACTCTTTAAGTTTCTTGTGAAAAACAGAATAGAATTCTACCCTCTGTTTCCTTCCTCTTTCTCAAGGTAGTGATTGATTATAGGAAAAAAAAAAAAAAAAAGGATTAAAAAAAGCAAAAAAGATTCACAATAGAGTGGAAGGCTAGAAAGTGAGTAAGAAGTTAAAAAAGTAAAGCAAAATGTTATTTTTTTTTCTTTTTTTATCTTTAAGATATATCGTCTTTATTTCAACCTAGAGCACAGGACATTGACTATTAATAATCTCTATCCAAGATCAATGTTATAAAGCAAACATATTGAAAAATATAAAGTTTCAGTACATCTTTTTTTTTATTGTGCTTTAGACGAAGGTTTATAGAGCAAATTAGTTTCTCATTAAACAATTAATACACATATTGTTTTGTGACATTGGTTGCCAACCCTGCCATGTGTCAACACTCTCCCCTTCTCGACCTTGGGTTCCGCATTTTCCATTCGTCCAGCTTTCCTGACCCCTCCTGCCTTTGAAACCAGACCAATGGGTCCGTGCCCAGCATATAAAAAGCCAATCTCTCAGACGCTGGTTTTCGGAGGAAGAGTTTATTTTGCAGGCTAGCAAGCAGGAACTCAGAGGTATCGACCTCAGATTGAGTTCCTTCATTTGAGTGAGAAATCACATTTTATACTTATACATATTCATATAGAGGTGGAGGAAGGCGGTGGGCAGGATCTGAAAGTTTTAACTATTGATAGTTTCTATTGATTATTTATTACGAGGTGGGGCTAAGACTTGGCCGGGAAGTGGCTGACGGACTCTTCGCTTTTGAAATGGGCTCGGCTACTGTCGATGACATATATCCAGTGATTTTGTTTCCTTGACATGAGTCTTTCGGTTCCTTGACATGAGTTCGCTTGTGTTACTGAGCATGCGTGGAGGCCCGGGGTCACGGGTCGGTCATCTTTGTCTGTGCTGCGCATGTCTGACCAGTCTGAGTCGATTAGATCCGGACCGTCCAGTGTGCTCCAGAGGGTCTGCAAAACAACTTAAAGGAAGTGAGTGATGGGTGGGGGAGGTGACTAGACATGGTGTGATAACCCATGGGGTACTAATTAATTAGGTGTCTTCAGCCTCTAGGGTACCCTAACACCTTCTCGTCCTTGCCCCTGGGCTGGTGTGCTCATTTAGTCTCATATACATGGTCGAGCTACATGTATTATTGTTTGTTTTATGGGATTGTCTGATCTTTGGCTGAAAGGTGAACCTCAGGAGTGACCTTACTACTGAGTTAAAAGGGTGTCCGGGGGGGCCATACTGTCAGGGTTTCTCCAGTCTCTGTCAGACCAGTAAGTCTTTTTTGGGGAGTTAGAATTTTGTTCTACATTTTTCTCCAGCTCTGTCCAGGAGAGAAGCCTCTATTGTGATCCCTGTCAGAGCAGTCGGTGGTGGTAGCGAGGCACCATCTAGTTGTGCTAGACTCAGTCTGGTGGAGGCTGTGGTAGTTGTGGTCCATTAGTCCAAAATGTTATTTTTAATTTGCTTAAAGAGCAACTCAGAAATGCAAGTCAAGCAATCACAAGAGGGAAGTGGGACACCATGAGCCCAGTGATCCAGGGAAGAGTGGAGCCCAGGCAGGAGGCAAGTTGAATGAGAACCAGAAAAAACACATCTCAGTTATCACCCGTGGGCTGTGGGGAAGTCTCCTTAGGAAGTGCCAGAACCACTCATGTCTCCATCTGCTCTGGCAGCTGAGCTGCTGGGGTGAGGGTTAGGGAATGAAGGGGCTCAGGCCTCTCAGGTTGCCTGTGAATTTGCTTTCATCAGCTGCAAACAAGTATTTATGGCTTCTTGGAATTTTCCGAATGAAGTAACTTTTCTTTCCCCAGACCACTTTCTTCACAACTGAAACAGGATCCCCACAGTACATGGAGACAAACAAAACAGCATGACATCACCGCCTGGGGAGCTGGCATTTAAGACACCGGTGCAGCCTTTTGTTCCAGATCAAATGGCTGTGATTTGCCTAGGGAGGTCACAGTCTGCACTGGCAGAGGAGGGGATGGTTCTGGGAGGCTGGGCCAGGTTCTCTGAGCTCCATGTTGAGGACCTGGGAGATGAGGAAGGTAGCGGGTGCCTGCAGGGCAGACTGGTCAGGAGAACAAGCAGCGGCAGGTCTCTCTGCTTCCTCTTAAACACTCCTGACACAAGTCATGACGATGAAAGCCCCATCTGGGCTGGAAAGAAGGTGCAGACTGACAACTGCGCCCCTCCTTCTCTAGGCCTCTGGGGCTCAGGTGACAGCAGTGAGGTGCAGAGAGCACTGACCTGGAGGTTAGACAGCCCAGTTTGCACTTTTGTTTTGCTGCCTTGCAAAGTTTCCCAGCCTCAGTTTCCTTCTCTTTAAAAGTGAGGAGGTCAAAATCCCAGTTCTGCTACTCTACAGAAAGCTCCAGGAAGAGCTGAAGCCACTGAAGATCCTCAATGGTCAGTGCCTGAGGGCCTAACCAGTTACTACAGAAGTTGTCCTGTCTTTCTGCAAATAAATGCCTGCACAAACAGTTAAGTGCTTGACTACTAGCTGAAAGGTTGGCAGTTCAAACTCACCCAGAGGCATCTTGGAAGACAGGTCTCTCTGAAAGCTCACATCCTTGAAAACCCTACGGAGCAGTTCTAGATAACTAACAACAACAATGTAGAGTGGGGCTGTTACAGTTCTTGGTAGTCCTTGACCTAAAGGGGAACCGAAAAAAAAAAAACACCAAACCCGTTGCCATCGAGTTGATTCCGACTCATAGCGACCCTATAGGACAGAGTAGAACTGCCCTATTGGGTTTCCAAGGAGCGGCTGGTGGATTTGAACTGCTGACCTTTATGGTTAGCAGCCTATCTCTTAACCACTGCGCTACCAGGGCTCCCCTAAAGGTGAAGTTGTCATATAAATCATGCTAATTATTGAGTGTTACTATGCTCCAGGCCCTGCACTGAGCATTTTACACAATTGAGCTTTTAAGTAATTTAACAGTTGCTGTCTGACTCATGGCGACCCCATGTGTGTCACAGTAGAACTGTGCTCCATAGGATTTTCAATGGCTGATTTTTCAGAAGTAGATCAGTAGGCTTTTCTTCTAAGGTGCCTCTGGGCAATTCCAACCTCCGACCTTTTGGTTAGCAGCCAAACAAGTTAACCCTTTGCACCACCCAGGGACAATGTCTGAGTAATTGGGGATTCTTTAAGGACAATAAAGAATTTTTCAATTAGCAGGAGAAAGGGGGCTCAACCACATAATTGGAATTGGAATAAATTCTAATAAGAATGAAATTCTTGATTTAATAGAAACTGTATTCTGAGTAGGGTCAGGTGTTTGGTTTGTACAAAGGGCACCGTAATTTTTGGGGTAGGAAACTCCAGGTCCCTTCTAATTATAGCATTCTGTGAGTCGGGCAGGGAACAAAGTGACTGCTTATCTTCTGATTCTTTCTCTCTTCCAGCTGCAGCTAGGGCAGGACAGACTTTAGAAAGGTGTTCGTTGTTGTTAGGTGCCTTCAAGTTGATTTCAACTCATAACAACCCCGTGTGACACAGTAGAACTGCCCAATAGGGTTTTCTAGGCTGTAATCTTCCTACTCCGCCATCTTGGTCCCACAAGGCTGTCATCTTTATGAGAGCAGATCGCCAGGTCTTTTCTCCCGTGGGGCTGCTGGGTGGGTTCAAACTGCCAAACTTTTGGTTAGCGGCCAAGCACTTAACTGTTCCACCACCAGAGCTCCTTAGAAAGAAGTAGGATTTGTCAAAGAGGAGACACACAGGGCAGAGTCCCTTGCATTGTCAACTGGGGCTGCTACTTTCCAGAATGGGAATTCTAGAATGGAGGCCCAACAATGGCTGAAGTTTTGTTGACAGAGGTTGTAGTGTATTCTCACTTGTTGTCACCAACACATATTTTTTGAAGATAATAAGAAGTAAGTGCATGCCCTATGAGACTCAGGAGTCCCTAGGTAGTGCAAACTGTTAACTTGCTCGGCTGCTGACAGAAAGGTTGGAAGTTCGAGTTCACCCAGAGGCACCTCAGAAGAAAGCCCTGGAGATCTACTTGCAGAAACTCAGCCATCAAAAACCTTACAGAGCACAGTTCTACTCTGACACACATGAGATTACCATGGGTCAGAACTGACTCGATGGCAATTGTTTTTTTATAAGACTCAAGAAGATTATTTCTAAGCATCAAATAATTTAAGCTTTCTGAACCTCTGTCTTCATCTATAAAACAGATAATACCCACGTCACAGCCTTATCATAATTAATAAAAATAATAACTAGATTACTTGAGTGCTGTGTTTGCACCCCATGCTAAGTGCATTGAAATGCTTTATTTCACTTAATTATGAATGAAAATAGTGGATTTCTAAGCTCAGCCATTAAAACATTTTTGTAATTAGACTTGTGATTAGGAAAGATGATGTCACCACAACTGTGGAAGTCTTACAACATCAAAAAACTCATAGATAGAAAAATCATGAGAGAACAGTTTTATGCTTCCTAAAAAAAAAAAAAAAACCCAGAAAATATAAGCTTCCGTAATGCTCATTTACTGTTATCTTCAATAGCTCTATCAGAGGAGTCCCTTTTCAAGGAATGTAATAAATGTGGTTATCAATATCCAAGTATCTTCTCATGGCACTTGTGATGGTTAAGGTTGTGTATCAACTTGGCTGGGCGATAATTCTCAGTGGTTTGCAGTTATGTAATGATGTAATCAACTCTATGAGGAGATCTGCTGTGAGCAGCCAATCAGTTGAAAGGGAGTTACCTTGGGGGTGTAGCCTGCCTCCAGTATATAAATGGATGTTCCAGCAAGGCTCTTGCTCTGGATCCTACATTGGGCTCCTCCTCATCTGACCTCCAGTTCTTGGGACACGAGCAAGCATATTACCTACTGATCTTGAGATTCGTCAGCCTCCGTAGCCTGTGAGCCAGTGGCCTGCCATCTGCCCTACCACTCTTGAGTTCATCAGCCCCTGCAGCTATGTGAGTCAGGAGAAGCCTCTAGCCTCATGCCTGGCCCATGGACTTGGGACTTGCCAGCCTCTGCAACTGTGTGAGCCATTTCCTTGAGATAAATCTCTCTCTCTCTCTAAAACCAAAACATACTGCTGTTAAGTCAGTTCTGACTCATAGCAATGTTACAGGACAGAGTAGAACTGCCCCATAGGGTTTCCAAGGAACAGCTGGTGGATTTGAACTACTGATTTTTTGGTTAGCAGCCAAGCTCTTAACCACTGTGCCACCAGGGCTCCATCTCTCTCTCTCTCTCTCTCTCTCTCTCTCTCTCTCTCTCTCTCTCTCTCTCTCTCTCTCTCTCTCTCTCTCTCTCTCTCTCTCTCTCTCTCTCTCTCTCTCTCTCTCTCTCTCTCTCTCTCTCTCTCTCTCTCTCTCTCTCTCTCTCTGTATATATATATATATGTACACACACACAGACTTTACTGGTTTTGCTTCTCTAGAGAACCCAGCATAAGACAGAACTCAATGGAATTCATCTCCTTGAGTCTTACAGGGCATGCATTTGACATTATAAAACTTCATAATTGTTTAAAAAGATATATTTCCCTGCGAAAGGTTAACGTGATTGGCCAGTTCAGAGGTTATGATCATTTTCTTTCTTCCTATCACTGGTGAAGTCTCTTGACAGACAGGCTCATTCATCAAGGAAGGGCTGCCAGAATTAATGAGAGGATGCCTGGAAGGTTCTGTGGGCTTTTATAAGGCTGTTGCTATGAAAAATCATGGAAAGAAGTTGTAATTAATAAAGCAGTTTTTATTAATTGCTTTATCAGTTATGACTTCTGTCCATGACTGCCACATCTTTCTCCCATGGAGTGGTTAGTGGGTTCAAACTGCTGACCTTTTGATTAGCAGACAAGCACTGTAGCAACTGCACGACCAGGGCTCCAAAGCTCCCTTAGCAATTCAGAAATTATGTGATAGCATATAGATTACAAAAAAGCAAAGCCGTTGCCATCAAGTGGATCTGGACTCATAGCAACTCTATAGTGCAGAGTAGAACTGCCCCATAGGGTTTCCAAGGAGTGGCTGGTGGATTCGAACTGTCGACCTCTTGGTTAGCAGCCAAGCTCTTTAATCACTGCACCACCAGGGCTCAGTTGAGCATAAAAAGCTATAATTCAGTCAATAAAACACACAATTCTGCCTGGAGAAGAAAGGTAACATGTATTAGTCCCTATAAAGTACCAGGTACTATCAGATGTGATGTCGCAGTACCAAACCAAACCAGTTGCCATCGAGTTGATTCCGGCACATAGTGACGCTATAGGACAGAGTAGAACTGCCCCATAGCGTTTCCAAGGAGCAGGTAGTAGATTTGAACTGCCAACCTTTTGGTTAGCAGCCTGACCTCTTAATCACTGTGACAACAGGTCTCCTGGTGTCGCAGCAGGGGAGCACAATTGTGTAATGGTTAAGTGTAAAGTTAGTTCGACAGAGTTAGTTCAACAGAATCAGGTTTGAAAACTGACTCTACTCCACGACCTTAGGAAATGTACTTAATCTTTAAGCCTCATTTTCTTTATCTGTAAAAGGGGGATAATAACAGTACCAACCTTTGTAGGGCTGTTGTGATAATTAAATGAAAGAAAGCATTTTAATGTAGTTAGCATGGTGGCTGGCACACACACATGCTCACACACAGCAATCAAGTAAGCTAGTTATTATTTTTACTAATTATAATAAGTCTGAGAGGTGGGTATTATTTGTTTTATAGATGAAGATAGAGGTTCAGAAAGCGTAATTTATTTGACCAATGCTAGTTCATTTTAAGTAAAGCTGGGATCTGCCAGCTCCAAGCCTACATGTTTTCCAGCATAACCAGAGCCTTCATTGTCTGAGCCAAAATTAGAACTAAACTGATATAACAAATACATGTGAATTGCTCAATAAGGTGAAATATAGAACTGATATCTGATTAAATGGGCACCCCCCCCCCCAAATCTGGAATGTGCTACTAAAATAAAGGTGAATTACCTAAGCCTAAGCTTATAGAAAGGAGCCCCTGATAGGACAGTGGTTAAGCGCTTGGCTGCTAAATGAAAGGTTAGCAATGTGAACCCACCAGCCACTCTGCAGGAGAAAGATATGGCAGTCTATTTCCATGAAGATTACAACCTTAGAAATCCTGTGGGGCAGTTCTACTCTGTCCAATAGGATTGATATGAGTCAGAATCGACTTGATGGCAATGGGGAAGCTTATAGAGGAAATATGCGAAAGTATTTTTTGGGCTCCGGTAACATTTGGGGGTCTCTACAACTTACTTTCTCCTAAACTTGAATCACGGTCTAAAAGAACAGTCTGTGCTGATGGAATTGTACTAACTAGGACTGTCCAAAATAAGTTACATTTTTGCCAGCTTTCTGTGCAAGTGACCTAGAAACTATTTCAAAACCTATTTTTGTTTCTTAGGGACTGAAATTTCAGTGAAATATAGTCCGGCCAACTATGTCCCAAAGTCTTCAAATTTAGAAATTAATTCCCAAAGAGATATTAACTTTTACTGTGGCAGAGAATAACCTTTTCATAGCCCAATTACAGGAAGAAATAACTAACTGTGCAATGCCACACTTCTAAATACTTGCAATTTATAGTATCAAGATGCAAGAGAATTAGGCTAGCAATTCTTCTTGAACCTCCAAAAAGGAATTTGGTGTAATGGGCACATACAAACACATAAGCACTCTGTAGAGCTAACATTGTATACTAAAAAAAAAAACAAAGCACATAAAATTTTACATTATTATACAGAGAGAAAAAAGAGACAACTGAAATTTGCTAAAATATATCTATTTTAATATATGTGCACACATTAATTTGTAATGACTCTAGCAAATAAATCATTTATCCTTTTTTAAATATCAGAAGATTTACTATTGCATATGTCAAGTTGGAATTTTTCTAGGTCAGAAATTATTACTGGATTGATCCTTAAACTAATTTGAACATGAAAAAAAAACCTAGATTAAAAACAGCAACAAAACAATCATAAATCTTTATTGAAAAAAAGTGGAGAGAAGTATCTTTTGAGTATCCCTAAACGAGCTGATTCTTATTTTTTTAATTGTGCTTTAGGTGAAGGTTTACAGAGCAAATTAATTTCTCATTAAACAATTAATACACATATTGTTTTGTGACATTGGTTGCCAACACCATGACATGTCAACACTCTCCCCTTCTCAACCTTGGGTTCTCTGTTACCAGCTTTCCTCTCCCCTCCTGCCTTCTCGGCCTTGCCTCTGAGCTGGTGTGCCAGTTTAGTCTAGTTTTGTTTTATGGGCCTGTCTGATCTTTGGCTGAAGGGTGAACTGCAGGAGTGACTTCATTACTGAGCTAAAAGGGTGTCCAGAGGTCATACTCTTGGGGTTTCTCCAGTCTCTGTCAGACTAGTAAGTCTGGTCTTTTTTGTGAGTTAGAATTTTGTTCTACATTTTTCTCCAGCCCTATCCAGGACCCTCTGTTGTGATCCCTGTCAGAGCAGTCAGTGGTGGTAGCCAGGCACCATCTAATTGTACTGGACTCAGTCTGGTGGAAGCGGTGGTAGTTGTGGTCCATTAGTCCTTTGGAATAATCTTTCCCTTGTATCTTGTTTTCTTCATTCTCCCTTGCTCCCGAAGGGGTGAGACCAGTGGAGTATCTTAGATGGCCGTTCACAAGCTTTTAAGACCCCAGACGCTACCCATCAAGGTAGAATGTAGAACATTTTCTTTATAAACTATGTTATGCCAATTGAGCTAGATAGATGTCCTCCAAGACCATGGTCCCCAGCCCTCAGCCTAGTAATTCAGTCCCTCAGGGAATTTGGATGTGTCTATGAAGCTGCTATGACCTTGCCTTGGTCAAGTTGTGCTGACTTCCCCAGTATTGTGTACTGTTTTACCCTTCACCAAAGCTACCACTTATTTATTGTCTAGTTAGTGTTTTCCCTCCTCACCCCTCCCCTCCCTAGTAACCATCAAAGATTGTTTCTTTCTGTGTAAACCTTTTCATGAGTTTTTATAATAGTGGTCTCATACAATATTTGTCCTTTAGTGATTGATTTATTTCACTCAGCACAGTGCCCTCCAGATTAATCCATGTTGTGAGATGTTTCACAGATTCATCACTGTTCTTTATTGTTGCATGGTATTCCATTGTGTGTACATACCATAGTTCATCCATTCATCTATTGATGGGCACTTAGGTTGTTTCCATCTTTTTGCTATTGTGAATAATGCTGCAACGAACATGGGTTTGCATGTCTATTCATGTGATGGCTTTCATTTCTCTACGATATGTTCCTAGGAGTGGGATTGCGATCGTTTGGTATTTCTATTTCTAGCTTTTTAAGGAAACACCATATCATTTTCCAAAATGGTTGTGCCATTTTACATTCCCACCAGCAGTACATAAGAGTTCCAATCTCCCCGCAGCCTCTCCAACATTTGTTATTTTCTGTTTTTTTGATCCATGCCAGTAATCTTGGAGTGAGATAGTATCTCATTGTGGTTTTGATTTGCATTTCTCTAATGGCTAATGATTGTGAGCATTTCCTCATGTGTCTGTTAGCTGCCTGAATGTCTTCTTTGGTGAAATGGCTGTTCATATTTTTTGCCCATTTTTAAATTGGATTATTGGTCTTTTTGTGTAGAGGTACTGGATTTTCTTATAGATTTTAGAAAATAAGTTGATTCTTTTTTTTTTTTTTAATTTTAGATGGTTTACAGAACAAATAGTTTCTCATTAAACAGTTAGTACATATATTGCTTTATGACATTGGTCAACAACCCCATGACATGTCAACACTCTCCCTTCTTGACCTCGGTTCCCTACCTGCCCCTTCCCGCCTTCCAGTCTTTGTCCCTGGGCTGTTGTGCCCCATCAGTCTCATTTTGTTTTATGGCCCTGTCCAATCTGTGGCTGAAGAGTGAACCTCAGGAGTGACTTCATTACTGAGCTAAAAGGGTGTCCAGATGCCATACTCTTGGGGTTTCTCCAGTCTCTGTCAGACTAGTAAGTCTGGTCTTTTTTGTGAGTTAGAATTTTGTTCTAGATTTTTCTCCAGCTCTATCCAGGACCCTCTGTTGTGATCCCTGTCAGAGCAGTCAGTGGTGGTAGCCAGGCACCATCTAGTTGTACTGGACTCAGTCTGGTGGAAGTGGTGATATTTGTGGTCCATTAGTCCTTTGGAATAATCTTTCCCTTGTATCTTGTTTTCTTCATTCTCCCTTGCTCCTGAAGGGGTGAGACCAGTGGAGTATCTTAGATGGCTGCTCACAGGCTTTTAAGACCCCAGATGCTACTCACCAAGGTAAGATGTAGAACATTTTCTTTATAAACTAAGTTATGCCAGTTGAGCTAGATGTTCCCAGAGACCATGGTCCCCACAGCCCTCAGCCCAGCAATTTGGTCCCTCAGGGAGTTTGGATGTGTCTATGGAGCTTCCGTGACCTTGCCTTGTACAAGTTGGTCTGGCTTCCCCAGTATTGTGTACTGTCTTACCCTTCACCAAAGTTACCACTTATCTATTGACTATTTAGTGTTCCCCTCCCACCCCGCTCCTTTGTAACCATCAAAGATTTTCTTTTTTTGTGTAAACCTTTTCATGAGATTTTACAGCAGACATTTCATACAATATTTGTCCTTTTGTGATTGACTTATTTCACTCAGCATAATGCCCTCCAGAGTCATCCAAGCAGACAGAATGAGAGTGTTGTGGAGCAAAACAGCAGAGTCTAGTTAAAATTAAAAGTAAAGAGCTTTTATTGAGAGGCAGGGAAATTTGCAAATTGGGAATAACAAGTTCCAGAGGGTTCTGAACTGATTGATCCAAGTAGAAGACAGTTCAGAGTGTTTTCATAAGAAAATACAAGGAACTTCAGTTAAAATTCAGTGATCGGTTGACATTTAGGTAATGGGTGAGGGTATATCTGATTGGTAGATTACATATGTTACTAAAATTGTTTTTTAAAAGTTACAAAGTAATCATTAAATTGGGTACATTTGGCCTTGAAACAATCTGAGTGCCTCCTTGCATGACTGCAGGGAGGACATACATAATTCTAAAGTTTATCTTGAGTAAGCTCTGTTCTGAGAATTGTTTTGGTTCTGGTTTTCTGAGCAGGGTCTATTCTTAAGCAAGCAATAACCCTTAAGCAAACAAATCACATTCTTCTCTAAAATTGTTCACCAAGTAATTTTCTCAGGGTATGGTGGAGAGTTACAGAAACGACAAGCTGCAATCTTGATGTAGAAGTCACTTTTAATTTAAAATGTAGTTTTGGCCTCAGACCTTAGCATAGCCACCATCTCATGTCAGGAGCCCTAAGTGAATTTGGGATACTCTTACTTAATCCCCCCGCATTGATCATGAATCTCATCAAAGAGATTCCTTGATCACATCTTAATTCTTCTGCCTTGCTGGGCTAGGAGTCTGATCTTCAGGGTGAGTTGGTTTTCAGATTTTCTGATCACCCATAAAGGAGTAACTCGTATTCGGAAAGGTCTTTTCTTGTTCACTGGCAGTCTGTCTCTACAGACATTTAAGTTGTACTGGATCAATGACATAATTCATAGAGAACATAAGATGTATGTAGAGTAATTGCTCAGCAGAAATGCAACTATTTGTGGTTGTAAGAAGCAAAACTTCCTTCTCATGGGTCTTAATAAAGAGGAACTGTACCAACAGCAACCTCGGTAACTTTCCTTAGAATAGATGCAATGGCTAGTCCTTGGGGCTAGTCTTTAACACAATTTTCACTTTAGGATGATGGCATCACAACTGAGCAGAGGTAGGCATCACAGCACGATGGTTAGGAGAGGAAACTCCAGTGCCAGGCTGCCTGGTTTCAAATCCCAGTTGTGCCACTTACTACCTGTGTGACCTTGGGGAAGTCATTCAAGCCTGCCTCAAGTGCCTTTGTTTTCCTAAGTGGGGATAACAGTAGTATTTGGGAAGATTAAATGAGTTAGTAAGCACTATGTATCTAGTATCACCACCTACAACTGAAAAGTTCAGGAAAAGCAATTGGGGTGGGCACTGACAAAATACAGTCCAGGTATCTATCTCTACATGATCTGACTTGATGCCAAGGAAGACTTTTAGAATAGCGCTGTTCAAGAGAACTTTTGCAAAAGTGGAAATATTCTATATCTGCACTGACCGATACTATAGCCAAATGTGGCTACTGAGCACTAGAAATGTGGCTAGTGAGAATGAAGATCTGAATTTTTAATTTAAGTGCCTCATGGCTACTGAATTGGACAGCACAGATACAGAAAAATTTCCACCACTGTAGAAAGTACAATTGAACAGTATTGATCTAAAACCTCCTCCAAGTAGTTCTCTCTAAATATTGCTATCAGCTAAATATTTGATGACTATTGGGTGACAAAGAACTCCAGATAGTATTCCCTGACATCTAACTGGAGTGAGGCCAAATTTGTTGTCAAATGAATGTGGAATCCCACATCTAAGGCCGGAGATGCCCAGTTGTGATGTGAAAAGTTCAAGGATGAACAACTAAACAGAATGCCAGCCTATCTGAACTTTGAGGCAAGGCTTCAAACTGATTTGTTCCAGTTTGAAACCCTGCTGACAATTTGCATTTCTAACAAGTTCCCAGGTGAAGCATGCTAATGCTGCTCGTTAGGGAGCAATTCTGAGAACCACTGGTAGAGCCATATCAAAACCAAACCCACTGCTGTCAAGTTGATTTTGACTCATAGCAACCCTAAAGGACAGAGTAGAACTGCCCTGTCAGGTTTCCAAGGCTGTAAATCTTTACAGAAGCAGACTGCCACATCTTTCTCCCACACTAATAGAGCAGTGGTTATCAAAATTTATTATACATAACACTAACTGGCGATCTTGTTAAAATGTAGATTCTGATTCAGTATATCTAGAGGTAGAAATGAAAATTCTCAGCAGGGGTTCGAACCGGAAAGAACTGGTTCGAAGCCCTGCTATGAGGGAACTCAAGACAGTATGCACGGCAAGGCCAAGGCCCTCCCTGGAAAATGTCTTGAATCCACTTCAGAGCACAAAGGCTTTGTCTCAAAGTTCTACTTCATCTAGCACAGCTGCAGTAGTTTCAGCCTCAACAACTTCCAAGGGTAGCTTCACCAGATGCTGGCTACTGTTCTACGAATTTTGAGAAATGTTACTCCCTGGTGTACCCTCCAAAACAAACTATTTGGAAAAGGTACAACAGAGTGATTAAGAAAAATAAGCTGTATTATGGGCCCCAGATAAAAGGAAGCAACGTTTGCTGAAATCCATAAAGTGCCGTATGTAACATAAAGGTAAATTAAAAGAAAAGTTATTGTTAGGTGCTGTTGAGCTGATTTCGACTCATAGCGACCCTATGTGACAGAGTAGAACCGCCCCACAGGATTTTGTTGGCTGTAATCTTTACAGAAGCAGATTGCCAGGTCTTTCTCCCATGGAGCTTCTGGGTCGGTTCAAACTGCCAACCTTTTGGTTAAGCAGCCAAACACTTAACCATTGTGCCACCAGGGCTCCTTTAAAGAAAAAGTAACTTACAATAAAATATGTATTTCAGTATTTAAATGTTCAGGCACTACTAGCAGATGCAGTTAAGTCATCAGATGCTTGTACCTATACATAATTATGTTGGTGACTCAATAACCATTGGCAGCACTGCTATCAGTGATTTTTTCTTGTCAACTCATGGTCAAGTTCTGAACAAAACAAAGTACAATCTTTCCTCAATTTATCTGGTGATTATATTCTTGGAAATTTCAGGGTACATTAAAGCTGTACAAAAAATTTTTGCTTTTAATGTAAAATGGAATTGGCTTTGGACTCAGATTATTTGAACAGTTTTTTTCCCCACATGAGTCTCTAACAGAATACTGAAAAATTATGTGGGATACAGAACAATTCTCTATTGTGCTTGACCATCCCACGTACTGCTGGACATAACACATCCATAGCCCTTGCCCACTAACTGCCAGCAAGCAGTACCTACAAACATCGTGACAACCAAACTTGTAAAAAGTCCCCATGAGGTAGTACTACCCTTCATTGAAAACCACTGGTCCAAGCCAATCATATTAATTGTACCAAATCCACCTCCAGCCAATGACTGGTTCATCAGTCCAGGTCTAAGTCAACCAGTGCATGGCAACGGCTGGTTTGGAAATAGGGTACATGATCTAGTATCAGCCAACAAAACATAGAGGAATTTCCCAGGGGCTTTGCAGGAAAGTTTCCTAGGAAAGAGCTACAGGAAAGACAGCCTCTTCTTCCCTACATGGTTATATACGGATGTGAGGCCTGAAAACGCTAGACTCACTTCAGAACCAGCTGGACAATGAGATCAACAGAAGAGGACAGAGCCAACAGTAGCACAGTAAACTGAGCTAGAAACTTTGTATTCAGTCACCCTCCAGGTCCACCCTACTTCTGAACTTCATTACCTTAACCAATAGGTTTCCTTATGTTAGCACCTCTGATTTTGGATTTTTAAAAATTTCCTTGTTGTTTAGAATATACACACTAGAACATACACCAATTCAACAATTTCTACATGTACAATTCAGTGACATTGATTACATTCTTTGAGTTGTGCGACCATTCTAACCCTCCTTTTCTGAATTGTTCCTCCCCCATTAACATAAACTAACTGCACCCTAAGTTTCTTATCTAATTTTTTGAGTTGCTATTGTCAATTTGAATCCATATAGATAGTTCTTAAAGAGCACGATGCTCAAAGCAGACATTCTTTACTAATTAAGTTAAACTACTGTTTGATTTAAAGAAGACTTTAGGAGATATTTTTGGTTTAAGGTTGGTTTAGGTTTAAAGACTATTTCAGGACAATACTTTTGGGCATTCATCCAGCCTCAATAGCTCCAGAAAGTCAAAATACCATGAGAATTTGAAATTCTCTTACACATTTCCCCCTTTCGATCAGGATTACTCTATAGAATCTTTGATCAAAACATTCAGTAATGGTAGTTGGGTGGATTTTGGTTTCTTGTAGCTGAAAGCACTCTGATATATAAACAATTTCACAAAGTCAAAGACAGGCCTGGTTAAAAACAAAAACAAAGTAACAACAACAAAAAAGAATATTGTTCCTGGTGGCCATCTATACCAAGTGGTATAAATAAACCTGTGGTAGGCTGCGCTGGTTGAAGCCTTGCCTGTTCTTTATGGAAAGGAGCTGAGACTCCTTATGTGCAGTCTGAGACTGTACAGTTCCTTCTGTCAAATGGCAGGCATGTTTTGGAAGAAGAATGATTGGCAAAGTTCACACATGCAGTTTTGTTGGAGGAAACATGAAAGTTAAAAGGCAATTCATAGAATGGGAGAAAATTGTGGACCAGAACTCAAATTCTTAAAAAGTCCAGACTTAATGAACTGGTTGAAACTAGAGGACTCCCTGAGACTACTGAGATACTCTTTCAACCTTAAACTGAAATTATCCTTTGAGGTCACCTTTTAGCTAAGTAACAGACTGGCTCACAAAACAAAGAATATCACCCAAGAGTAATGAGCTCCTTTTAAAAAAATCATCTATATGAGACCAAATGGTCTAAAATCACTCTAAAGATGAGAAGATAAGAGTGCAGGGAAACTAGAGTACTGGAAATAGAAAAACTAGAACAGAATGAATGAGAAGGATGACACATTGTGAAAAATGTAACCACTATCACTGAATAATTAGACTAAGTCCATGCTTTCATGAAGCTTATAATTAGAGACAGATGAGAAAAAAAGAAAAAAGAAAGCCATTAAACCACATGTTTACAGAGGAACAGGTCAAGAAATGCAAAATAAATGTAATAAAACTGAGTAGGTAAGTGATGAGGAAATAAAAGGCAGAGAAGCAGGCAGTCAGACGTGGTTAACCATGGGAGGTTTTCCAAAAATGCCAGTTTGAGCTTGACTTTTGAAGATTACCAGCACTGGAGGGGATGCAGAAAAATGGTGGAGGAGGAAAAGATAAGTACATAGACATGGAAGTGGAACATTTAGTAACGTGTGGCTGTGACGAGAGCAGGGAGACCATACATAAACATGGTTCCATTGCTAGATCCAGGACAGACAGTGGGGCAGGAGAAAGCAAAGTTGTCACTGGTGATAGAACCTCAGTCTGGAATCCCTGCTCCACTATTGCCTAGCTATTTGACTGTGGACAAGCTACTTAACCCTCCCTTTGTCAGTTTCCTTATCTATTAAGATGAGGAAATGTAGTACTTGAGGGTGAGACATGGGAGGGGCTGTAAAGATGCAATCAGTATGACTTGCATAAATAACTAGAAGATGCCTAATCATGGTAGCTACTATCACTCTTAAATCCACAAAAAATTCATCCAAATTAGTTTCAAAGCATTTATAAGGCAAACATACATGAAGCTTATCAAATAAAGCTGAGAATGGGCCAAAGTTCAGGGACATGGGGGAAGGAGAGAAGCTTAACTAAAGTTTGGTTAACAAAATATTTTGTTCCTGACAGATCAGTGGGGACAAGCAACTCATTTATGAGGCAAGGAATAGGAATCTGGAGGGTCTGTGCCTGGCCTTGTCACAGGTAAACAAAGGACACCCATGAGTCTTATCTAAGTCATATGGGAAGGGTGGTTATTTGCAGTAAGAGGTTTTCTAATATCACAGGGTTCAGGTAAAATTCATCATTAACAAATTCGATATACTGTTACATCAGGTTTGAAAAGAGGCTTGTTGGTTTTTAAACAGCCAATTACAATCCATTATAAAATTCCTAAATTAAAAGAAAACAATAATGCACTATATTGTGATTAAGGGATTTAGAAACACATTTATTGGTGATATTACTAAATGCAGAGAATACAATACAAAGAAATCAGCACTTAAAAAAAATTACTCTTAAAACTTTAAAAAATGCAAATATATTTACATATATTGACCAACTTTGCACATCTGTTTAGATTTACAATTATTAAGCTAATTCCAAAGCCTTCATTCTGAATATACTTCAAATTTGAGTTGCTCTGGTGTTTTCCCTTCTAATGCCAGCTGTTTCTGCAGTATCTACACCAACCATAATTTATTTTGTTTGTATTTAACCTAAAAGCAAGACTCCCGGAGCTGGTCCTAAAGCAGCCAGTTAATCGAGAATTTTAAAGGACCTCTTTAAGAGGATAAAGCCACATAAAAGAAAAAGCCTCAATACTAGGTACGTAAAAAGAAAAAATATCAAAAAGAAAAAAAAATCATAGAAACAGCAATTCTGTAACTATAATTTCTAATTCTAACAATTCTAATTCTAGCAGTATTTTTAATGCCTTTGTTCTAAAAAATAAAATTATCAGTTTTTTCACTATAATTTTGACTTCACCCAATGAATCATTATCAAGCCTTCACATTCTTTTTTTTAATAACATGAGAATGTGATTTATACACTGCAGAATTATTAACAAAAGAGGCCTTAGAACATATTGCTGAACGTGGCAACATAAGTTTGGGGGCCAGATCTCAATTTACATAATTCATAAAGAGATTACGATTCCCAGTACAATACTGTTCAGCACTGTTAACTCAGAAATACCCCATCACTTCCTGCTATCAGAGATTTACTGACATGCATGTATTGTTATGAAAATTCTAACAGGGCCTCTGAACGGGACTGCCCATACAATCAGATAATTATGAACTATGATACAATTGTGACAACACAGCTAACTTACAGAACTAATTTTTTCACTAAAATAATAGCATTACAGAATTACAGTAACAGTTAAGTACTAGAATTATTTTCCACTGCTAACTATTGAGTAGAAAAAGGGTTTTCTGACTGTATTTTTTGTGAATAAGATACCTTTGAAATAAAATACTAGGAGAAGTTGAAAAGTGAACAAAAAATGAACTCTTCAAGTTTACTTTTCACAGATATAAACAAAAGGTGAAGCAATTTACATAAAATCAAAATGGTCTTTACAACAAATAAATATAAGATTAAATCAATCATTTTGGAAGAAAATAGGCTCACTTTCAAAAGTTCTGTTTGATTTGTAACTAGATTTCAAAATATTAAAATAAACCAAACAGACTCTAACAACACTAATTTGCTGTACAGGGTTTGAAAAAAGTGTTTCAAGTTTTAAGCTGAAATGAATGTTTCACTTTTGCCCCATCCTCAGAGAAAGTAATAAAGAAAAGGGGATCTTGAAAAAATTAAATACACATAAGCAAACACATACCAACAAAAACAAGCCATATAAAAACACCTTTTTCTTTTTGAACACTTCAATTTAATTGGTCTTATATTAGGGTAAGGTTTCTATAGCAAGGGATTCCTAACATCATCCTTTATTTTTCATCTCTAGTAATATTTTTCATCTCTAGTAATTTCTATGTTTTTATCAAAGCTTTCCTAAGAAGTCAGGCTGAGTCAGAGGTAGCTTTAGAATGAAGTGTATTTGACTACAGTGTGTAGTTAGTTCAAACGTACACATCATTATTCTAAAAGGATGACCCACCAAATTCACTGCCATCAAGTCCATTCTGACTCATAGAGACCCAATAGGACAGGGTAGAAATGCCCCATAGGGTTTCCAAGGCTATAAATCTTTATGGAAGCAGACTGCCACATCTGTCTTCCATGGAGTGGCTGATGGGTTAGAACTGCCGACCTTTTGGTTGGCAGCTTAACATTTTAACCACTGCACCACCAGGGCTCCTAAAAGGATGACAAGTAAAAATGCAACAACAACAAAAAAAGTGCAGCTTTCACTGCCTTGCACTAAGAGAAGAATTCTGAGAAACTGAGAACAAATATTAGAAGCCAAGAAATGAGCATTTGACTCCTTTTCTCCCATGAGCTTCTTTAATGCACCAGTTCAGGCTGGTTTTCCACGAAGGGTAGCACCCCACTCACGTAGTAGGCAATGCCAAGGGACAGCAACGCAATGACAAAGATCAAGAGCAACACCCGCCAGAAGCCCAGATCCTCTACAAACTCCTGCCATGTGGTTCGGAAGCTGGAGAGGACTCCTTCACCTTGCTGAAGGTTGGGATTGAGGAGCGAATGGCTTTCCATGGCACTGGGGAAGGAGGAAAGAGGAAAAAGGGGCATGAAACAACACACTGCACCCATTTCAAAAGCATGAAACAACTATACAACTAACACCAGAAGGGAAATGACGTACATGGATGCTCTCACACACGTACTGATTTAAAGATTTGCATGAATCAGGACAGTCTAGCTTAGATTGTAAATGCTGTACCATAATGACTATGTTCCTTGGTTTAGTATCTAGCAGAGTCAATGTTAACCATCCTCTTCTAATAAAGCGGTCCCAAGCAGAAATCTTGAAACATGTCAAATGAGTTGCTTCCATCAGATACTAAACCAAAATATGTTTTGGTTATTTTAAATTTAGAAGAATTCAAAATGAAGATTTGAGACAAATCATGTCAATGGAAGTAAGCAAAGACAGTAAATCTTAAAATCACTTTTATATAGTATTTGAATCTTAAAGTTAAAAAGGAACTTTTTATTAATTCAGTATAATAATCTGACCAATGAAGGAATTCCTTCTTTAACTATAATCTTCTACTAATGGAAGCTCACTTCTTAGTCTGCTGAATGTCCAGACTGGTCTAGTCATTCACAATTTTTCCTTAAGTTTTCTTCCACTGGTTTTAGTTCCATCTTGTACAATACAGAATAAGTTTAATTTCTCTTCTGCATAAGGATTGAGTCAAGTTGAAAAAAAAGGCAGTACAAACTAGCATGAAAACATGGATTCTGGTTTTCAGAACTGTATCAATGAGAAATATGACCACCACAAACAGAAAATAGTACATTTGACTTTGGTATTTGGAAGGCCATACTGTGATGAAGTGAAAGCTCTGGGGATTAGCACCAACAGTTATCTCGTAACTTGCAGGCCCAGTAACAGGGTATCATTTAGACTAAAGCCACGATGACCATAATTCTTATGTATCAACTATGTGTTGCTTATTCAAGGCCATTACTATCCTTCCTAAACCCCTTCTCTTCATATTCTTCCAACCATCTGGGCACAGAAGAATCAAAACAGCAATGTCTTAGAGTCCAGTTAACCATGAACTGTGAGTACATGCAAAATTGGTGGTTTTTTAACCTTCTTGGTACTGCTAACCAGAGATCCTTCAGCCTTTCCTACTCATGGGAAGCTCACCTTCTTTTTTTTTTTTAATACATTTTTTTTTTTTATTGTACTTTAGATGAAGATTTACAGAACAAACAGTTTCTCATTAAACAATTAGTACACATATTGTTTTATGACAATGGTTAACAACCCCACGACACGTCAACACTGTCCCTTCTCAACCTTGGGTTCCCTATTACCAGCTTTCCAGTCCCCTCCTGCCTTCCAGTCCTTGTCCCCGGACTGTTGTGCCCCATTAGTCTCATTTTGTTTTATGGGGCTGTCCAATCTTTGGCTGAAGGGTGAACCCCGGGAGTGACTTCATTACTGAGCTAAAAGGGTGTCTGGGGGCCTTACTCTCGGGGTTTCTCCAGTCTCTGTCAGGCCAGTAAGTCTGGTCTTTTTTTATGAGTTAGAATTTTGTTTTACATTGTTCTCCAGCTCTGTCTGGGACCCTCTGCTGTGATCCCAGTCAGGGGAAGCTCACTTTCTAATGGGCCAGTCTGTTTGATATCCACACTCTTTTTATAGTAAAAGATGTTTACTCCCTGAATAAAAGAAGACATTTTCAGTGGGAATCTACAACAACACACAAATCTAAGAAAACTTAAGTTCAAAAGTAAGATTAGAACTTTGAGAAGCCCTAAATAAGTAAAATCATAAAGAAATGAAGTTTAGGACAGGTTTATTTTGGCCTATGTGAAATTTATTGACTATGTCCGAGCTGACATTCCCTCATACTCAAAGATGTTAGGTATAAAATGAGAATTAAGTTGAACATTCTCTAGAAGCTCATGAAGGTCTGCAAATCAGGATTTTCTATGGAGACTTCATTCAGAATTAGGTTTTCCAATGAAATGTTTTCTATGTCCACGGAAAACCCGACTCTAGCACATAATGGTGTGTGTATTTTTTTTTTTACATGTGTCATCTACACTGTCTTTATCATCCCATACCTACAAAAAGGAAACTAAATTAAACTTAGGATAATATATGGGAGTGGGGAAATATTTTTCATCAACTTGATTTAGTAACATTATGTCTCGGCTATTAAAATCTGAGGTCCCTAGGTGATGCAAACAGTTTGTGCTCAACTACTAACCTAAGGGTGGTGATTCGAACTCACTCAGAAGTACTATCGAAGAAAGGCCTAGTGATCTGCTTCCGTTAAGATTACAGCCAAGTAAACCCTATGGAGCAGTTCTCTGTAAGACATGGGATCGCCATGAGTCAGAAGTGGTAGCAATGGGTTTTGGTTTAGCAGGTGCTGGCTAATTTGGCCAGGGGAATCTCAGATACTAAAACCTTAAAGGAAATGGAAAATACTGTAGTATACATTCCAAAACCTTGTTTTACCTTCTGCTTAGGAAAGGTTTATTATCACACAGCTATGCCGTAATGCCACGTGCCAGTCAATCCCTTTAAGCTTTTTTTCATTTTTTAAAAATTGAGATACAATTCATATATCATAAAATTCAGCCTCTTAAAGTGTACAGTTCTGTGGTTTTCAGTATTCACAAAGCTGTACAACAATCACTACTATCCAATTCCAGAACATTTATCACCTCCGATAAGAAACTCCATAACCATTAGGAGTCACCCCCATTCCATACTCCTCCTAGCTCCTGGCAACCACTAATCTACTTTATGTCTCTATGGATTTACCTATTCTGGACATATCATATAAATGGAATTATGTAATTTGTGGCCCTTTTGTGACTGACTTCTTTCACTCAGCATAATGTTTTCAAGGTTCATCCATGTTGTAGCATGTATCAGTACCTCATTCCCTTTTATGGCTAAACAATATTCTCCTGTATGTATGGACCACATTTTGTTTATCCATCCATCAGCTGATGGACTTTTACATTGTTTCTACTTTTTGTGTGAATACTTGTTTTCAATTCTCTTAGGCATATACCTAGGAATGGCATTGTTAGATCAAATGATAACTTTATGTTTATCTTTTTGAGTAACGCCAAACTGTTTTTCAAAGTAGCTGTGCCATTTTACATTCCACCTGCAACGTATGAAGGTTCCTATTTCTCTATATTCTTGCCAACACTTGTTATTATGTTGTATCTTTTTTTATTATAGCCATCCTCATAGGTGTGAGGTGGTATTCCATTATGGTTTTAATTTGCATTTCCCTAGTGACTAAGGATGTTGCTTTTTGAAAATTTAAGTTTCAACTAACTGCATTTCTACCATGACACTGAGGGCCAGGAGTAAGGTACAAAACCCAGTGTCATGGTTTGAATTATGTCCCCCCAAAAATGTGTGTATCAGTTTGGCTGGGCCATGACTCCTGGTACTGTGTGATTTCCCTATGTGTTGTAAATCCTGCCTCTATGATGTTAATGAGGGAGGATGGATGGCAGTTGTGTTAGTAAGGCAGGACCTGATCTACAAGACTGGATTGTGTCCTGAGGCAATCTCTTGAGATATAAAGGACAGAAGTAAGCAGTGAGACCGGGGGACCTCACACCATCAAGAAAGCAGTGCCAGGGGAGCAGAGCGTGTCCTTTGGACTGGGGTTCCTGTGCAGAGAAGCTCCTAGTCTGGGGGAACACCGGAGAGAAGAAGGCCGACAGAGAGGAAAAAACCTTCCCCTGGAGCTGACGCCCTGAATTTGGACTTTTAGCCTACTTTGACTGTGAGAAAATAAACTTCTCTTCGTTAAAACCATCTACTTGTGGTATTTCTATTATGGTAGCACTAGATGACTAAGACACCCAGGAAGTATTAATATTAATAATTCATTCTTGGGGGAAGAACTGGCTTTATACAATGCTGTAAATAGTACAAACTCTCATACTGAAGTCAAAGAGCAGGTATGTGAAAGCAGAAGTAGTAAATATTTCATCCTGAGCTACATAACTGACTAGTCAATTCTTAGTTAATAAATAATCACAAATGAGACAAAATAAAAGTTAAAAGTCCATTTCTGATAAAGAGGTGTCAAGGAACTGGCTATTAAGAAAATAAAGATTCTAAAAGTACGCCAACAAAAAACACATTCTTGGAGAGTTTTCATGATGAAAATGAATTTCAAGTTATTTTGGAGGAACATAATCTTTAACAAATAATATAGGTAACACAATGTTACTAAAGTGCACGTGGCATTCTGTTGATCCTGAGTATATAGGTAAGAGAAAAGGGGCCTGCAAATGCATCTTCAAATTAGAATTTGGAAGGACTATGTGGGCCTTTTGTTTTTGTTTATCTTACTACAAGTGCTACATCTACCCTGAAAGAATGTGAATGTCAGCAGACCAAAGGTACATGGGATTAGTGTTGCCAAACCCTTTCCCATTTGGCCATCGTGGCTGTCCAGTCGGTAGCCCTGAACTTTCAGGAGAAGGGCATTGCTCCCTGCCGCCCGCCCTCCTGAGAGTCCTCTCTCACTGTGATCCTAAACCAGTTTTAAGAAAGAAATATTAGATAAGATTCTCCAGAAAGCTCTAAATAAACACTTCAAGCTCTACATGATTGATGGAAGAGGACACAAATTTCACAGAATTAACTGCATCCCACAGGTTAACAGGTATAAAGTAAGTGAGGCGTGTTTCAATTACATGCACAGGAAAGGGATTATTCTGCACTATTATACAGCTTTGATTTCTTGCTCTATTTGGTCTACTTGTCAGCTTTCGGTGACAAATCATGAGGACCACTCACTCTTCTAGAAGAAAAGTTCTTTAATTTCTTTTACACAGTAATATGCACTCTGAAAGTATCTACATAAAATAGATCTAAGCTTGAGAATGGACTAATGGTCCCCAAAGAACACACCAGTCAGCACATAAAGAAGAAGAAAAGCAATCATAGGTACAAAGAATCAATTGAAGGGTAAGCTATGAAAAACAGAGATGTTTTCATTTAGAACTCACAGAAACAGTGATTCCAACAATGATCTACTAAACCAAACCCACTGCCATCAAGTTGATTCTGACTCATAACAATGATCCATGTGATCCTAAATCCAAGTCCTGGTCAATCAGCTACCGGGTCAGTTGTTGATACGGGCCCTTATTTGTTCTATCCATATTCCACTGAAAATTTTGGGAAGAGATTGTAGTAGGCTCAACATCCCTCTCTCCTCACTTGTATGATCTGGAAGACTAAAGCTCCATGGAGGTCAACCAAACTACATGCTAGTGCAAGTAAGTGTGGCCTTCTGATACCTGTGGAGCCAGTGAGGCAAGGCGGCAAGATAGTTTGCTACCTTCAGAGCTTTCTGAACTGTGTTTGCAACTACTTCTCAACTGAGAAATGTAGAGACCTGGTCAGTCACCAGAACTTAGCTTTAACTACTTTTAAGAGCCCAAATTTCATTTGTTCCCACCTCATATGAAAGCTGCTTTCACATTACTGAATTGTATGTGTGTTTCTCCCCTTTAAATCCTGTCTTATTTTCCCTCCTTCTGTTATATTTTTTTGTTAGCACACCATCTCTCTACTCTTAAAAACTACCTTTTTGGTCTTTTCTAATACTGTCCAAGTTCTTGGCCTTCCGTATCTTTCACCTTCCTTTTTTGAAATTACGTTCTTTTTGTGACCTGTGCTTTTTGTGTACTTAAAATTCTCAAACTTCTGTTTCCTCCCCTCATGCTCAGCTCTTAATGACCTCCTCTCCTTGTATTGTCAATATAGCAAGCTTCCTTGCACACTACGTGCATGTGGCACTTAGCACTTTCTGTTAATAGTTTCTCAAATGTAACTTGTAGCCATAAGAACATATAAAGTTCAAAGAAAGCATCAATGCTCTGCACTTGACAGCAAATGAATAATAAACCTCACAAAGTCACCACAAATGAGCCACATACTGAAAAAGTGACTTGCTCTATAAATTATCTCTCAAGTACCTTTCACTCTCAGCCGTCTGCATGGTCTCCAGTTTCGAGTGGGTTCCTCTGTTAAATCCTTTTACCTCCTGTTCTTCCAAAGATTCCAGCAATCGGATGACATCTTTATTCACTCCTCTGCGCTTTGCCAGAACTAAGGGTGTAGCACCTTGATGATTGCTATAAAAGTTCATAAAAATAGCAGTTGTTAGTACCCATTTATGAAGAGCTCAGGGAGCAAGGAATGGTCTCGACTAACTCAGAATTAAATCCTAGAGCAAAGCCAGTGGTCAAGCCAGAACCTGAATTTGAATTAGTCTATTTATATTTTTTTTCCTTCTGGGAAAAAGGGGATATACAGGCAGAAGAGTGGATAAGTCATAGTAAATTAAAAAAAAAAAAAATAGAGCATCTTCACAGAAATTTATTGAAAAGTCAAATCTTAGACTCATTCATATCTGACATTTACATTTTGTGGGAAGAAGTGTACATTTAAAAAAAAAAAAGTAAGAATTTGAAGGGGGAAAAAAAAAAAAGATAGCTAGATAAGCTGCTTTGGTTCACTCAGCTATTTATTTTATTTCCAACATTTCTCTCGAAGGAAAAGAGAGAATACTTAAATTCTTTTTAAGAGATGGGTTTCTTTTCTTTTTTTAAAAGAACTTCTCAAACCTCCCAAATCTTCAGAGTTATAAATGGGAGGTAGCAGGAAGAGCTTGAAAAAAGTCTCAACCAAATGATCCTATATCAGAGTGATGTGCAAAGCCAGTATCTGGCTTAGAAGTTGCATATAATTCACTATTTATTTAGCAGTATGAACCCTACAAGCTACTCAGACAGGCCAACACAAACACCAACAATAGGAAAGAACCCAAATCAGAATGAATCCTACAGTCAATGCCCACCACATTTTGTCCTGTAGTAATAGAACCATTATCATATTATGCAGATTCAGGTACATTAGAGCACCTATAAAATTAGGGCAATATATAAACATAATTTAAAGGTCAAGCTCGGTTTTAAAGGTATATTGACATCTTTCTCACTCTACCGACAGGGTATCATTAAGGCAAACAAAAAACATGACTTCCTTAAATTCTTTAGTACAGAAAGGACTCTGAGGCCCAGAGAGACTACGAAGCTAGCATGGAATATGACAGACACACAAGCTTTGGAGTCAGGCGAAACTAGGTTTAAATTCCAGCTGTCACTTACAAGCTGTGTGACCTCTATCAAGTCATTTACCCTTTTTATCTCAGCTATCTCATCTGTAAAATGAAGAGAACAGTTTCTGCAAGAGCTAGTACTCTGAGGATTAAATGAGCTAACATAAGGAAACACAGTGCCTAGCCCTTAAGATTTTCAACTGATGTTAGTTCCTGATGTCTTTTTCTCACACTACATAATTAATCAGTAGCAGAAACAGGTCACTATTTTCATAGAAAAAATATATTGCTTCAGCATAAATCTACAGTCAGCCCTTGTTCCCTCAACTCCTCTAACAGGATTACAATGTCCTCAATGCACTGCAGAACTTTTCATTATAATTGATCAATGAGGAAACAAAATCAATAGACTCTGAGATCAGATCATTGGTTAGGAGACTAATTGGAAGAAACGACTAGACTTTAAAAACACAGAGAACTTACCAAATATCAATTTTGAGTCCATTGGAAACTAAGAATTGAATAGTATCCACATGGCCACAAAGATGAAGGGCCGTGTTTCCTTGATATTCTGTGGCCAGAAGATCAGCACCAAACTTATGCAGCAACTGGCAGATGTCTACATTCCCTCGGGCTGCTGCCAGGTGAAGGCCTGTTCTGCCCCTGCTGTCACGAATATTTGGGTCAAAGCCACTTTCCAAAAGTCGCTTGGAATAGTTAAAGTCTCCATCGATACAGGCTTGTAGCAAGGGTACGTTAGTCTGAGAAGAATCATTTACAAAAACGTAGGACATTATTCTGATTTGATGTGGTTGATGGGATACACCTGTAATGATATATGAGCCAGGTGAGATTCTGTGAAGCCAAACTAAATCCAGACAATGAAATCACTTAGAAAAGCACTATTTCTCATCCTTCTTGGCCTCCTGCCTCTAATAAATTACCTTATCAAGCAAACAACAACAACAACAAAGTTATCAAGTTTTATTTTCCATTAAAAATGTTATTTTATTTTCTTTGTATCTGCTGCATCAAAATCGCCACTAAATCACTACAAAGCCCTATTTTGCTTTTCACGATGTAAAAAGATTGAGAGACTTTTAAAGGTGAGCAAGATACAATTGTTGAGATTTAAGTTTACTGCATTGCCAGAAGACATCTATAGATAACTTAATCCTTAAACTTGACAGAACTGCCTTTTATATATAAATGCCACTGCTGATATGTTTCTGTGGTACGGCCGGTTAGCGTGTTTGGCTATTAACCAAAAGGCTGATGGTTCGAGCCCACCCAGGGATGATGATATGCTTTACTGGAAACCCTGATGGTGTAGTGGTTAAGAGCTACAGCTGCTAACCAAAAGGTTGGCAGTTCAAATCCACCAGGCGCTTCTTGGAAACTCTATAGAGCAGTTCTGTTCTGTCCTATAGGGTCACTATGAGTTGGAATCGACTCAATGGCAATGGGTTTGGTTTTTGGTTTACTGCTGATAGATATTTTATTTAATAAAGGAATTCTTTTCCATATATTTGTTTCTATATATATTTGAGATAATCTATATGGCAAATAGAACTATCTGACCAAAAGTGAAGCATGAAAAAGACTGATCAAATAACTGAATTTGCACTCACTGAGGACCTGCTAGGACACTATGTTTATAGTACAAACTTCAAGTTTAATGTAAAGAGAAAAGCTAAGGAAAGGAACAAAGTAAATTTAAAAGGAGGAAATATCATGAAATCAATTCAGACTGTCCCTCTTTTTACCGTATTGATCCTACTCTGCTCTGTTCTGTGGTTATCTTGTCTGAAGACTGAGAGATGAGGAAAAACAGATCTGTGAGGGAATACACAAAGGTATTTGGAACAAAGGTAGCAATCCCAACTGTGTCCACTCTACTATTTTGTCTGACTAAGCCAGCTCCATAAGTTTGCCCATGCCTCTCTCACTGATACTTCCCTGCCCCACTGGTATGCTTAGAACTCTTTTGCTCTATCTAGCTACACTGGCCTAAGTGCAAACAACTAGTGCTCTCTCTCTTCCCCTTGGTTCATTTAAGAAAGACTTAAATCTTGTCAAAAGACAAATATTATATGAGGCCACTACTATAAAAACTTATGAAAAGGTTAATACACACAAAAAATATCTTTGATGGTTACTAGGGAGGGCAGGGCTGGGATGGAAAAACACTAAATAGACAATAGATAAGTGGTAACTTTGGTGAAGGGTAAGACAGTACACAATATTGGGGAAGCCAGCACAACTTGACCAAGGCAAGGTCATGGAAGCTCCATAGACACATCCAAACTCCCTGAGGGACCAAATTACTGGGTTGAGGGCTGGGGACCACAGTCTCGGGGAACATCTAGCTCAACTGGCATACGTAGTTTGTAAAGAAAATGTTCTACATCCTACTTTGGTGAGTACCGTCTGAGGTCTTAAAAGCTTGTGAGTGGCCATCTAAGATACTCCACTGGTCTCACTCTGTCTGGAGCAAGGAGGATGAAGAAAACCAAAGACACAGTGGAAAGATTAGTCCAAAGGACTAATGGACCACAATTACCACAGCCTCCACCAGACTGAGTCCAGCACAACCAGATGGTGCCCGGCTACCACCACCAACTGCTCTGACACGGATCACAATAGAGGGTCCTGAACAGAGCTGGAGAAAAATGTAGAACAAAATTCTAACTTGCAAAAAAAAAAAAAAAGACCAGGCTTACTGGTCTGACAAAGATTGGAGAAACTCTGAGTATGGCACCCAGGGACCCTTATAGATCAGTACTGAAATGATTCCTGAAGTTTACCCTTCAGCCATAGACAGGCCCATAAAACAAAACAAGACTAAATGGGCACACCAACCCAGGGGCAAGGACAAGAAGGCAGGAGGGGACAGGAAGGTTGGTAATGGGAAACCCAAGGTTGAGAAGGGGAGGGTATTGACATGTCGTGGGGTTCGCAACTAATATCACAAAACAATACGTGTATTAACTGTTTAATGAGAAACTAGTTTGCACTGTAACCCTTCATCTAAAGTACAATAAAAAAAATTAAAAAAAAAAAAAAAAAAGACGTTCAGTAATGGTAGCAGGACGCCATCCAGGTCAAAATTAAAAACTTTTGCTCTGCAAAAGACCCTGTTAAAAGTATGAAAAGTCAAGCTACATACTGGTAGAAAATATTTTAAAAATTAAAATAAATAAAGCCTGTCAAAAGGAACTTCACTGGGAAATTAAAGAGAAAACAAACCAAAACAAGAAAATACAAAGGCAGAGATTAATGTTTTTACAGCAGGGCTTCCAGTTCGTTCCAGTTCACATTCCTGCTGATAATCTGCATTTCCACTCTAGATATACTGATTCAGAATCTATATTTTAGCAAGATCCCCAGGTGATTCTTAAGTATAATAAATTTTGAGAACCACTGCTCCACTAGTGGTTCTCAGAATTGATGCCTAACCAGCAGCATTAGCATAGCCTGGGAACTTGTTAGAAACCCCTGGTTTACAGACATAGATTTCTTACTCTAAGGTTACAAAAGCTTAGTTACAGATGGGCTTGGCTTGAACAGTTAATCAGGCAAAGTTCTTTCCGGAACACTGGTGGGACTGGATGCTAGACCTATCCACTCTTGTGCCTAATCTCAAGGGGATTCAAGGAAGTACGGCTGCTGAGTTTGGTGAGATTCTTGGCCCCTAGTCCTTTCAGCCTGGTTTTCCAACAGTGCCAGTGTCCTAGTCCTAGGTGTCCTTACACTAGAGCTCTACAGCTACCCTGAATCCCACAGGTTCTCTGTGGAAAGGGGAAACAACATATATTGAGGCTCTATTCTGAGCTAAGCACCACAAAAGGCAGGATGGATTAACCAGCAAGCAAGGTAAGCACAGGTTTACTTGTGTTTACTTACTAATCTGTAGTGAACAATTTCACATAGGTTCACTACAGATTAGTAAATAAACACAAGCCCATGTGTACCTTGCTTATTGGGTAATCCATCCCTGATAGGGGATTTTAATGAGTTTTATTTAATCTTCCTAACAACCTCATGGAGCCCTGGTAATGCAGTGGTTAAGAGCTACAGCTGCTAAACAAAAGGTCAGCAGTTTGAATCCACCAGCCACTCCTTGGAAACCCTAGGGGGCAGTTTTTCTCTGTCCTATAGGGTCACTGTGAGTTGGAACTGACTCAGCGGCAATGGGTTCTGGCTTTTTAACAACTTCATGGTAACGCTTACTATACCTGAATTTCAAAAAGGAGCCACTGAAGGATTTTAAGTCAAGGAAATGGCATGGTCTGATTAGTCTTTCAGAAAGATTACTTGCATGGCAATAGTGTAGTTAGATTGGTGGGAGTCAAGACAAGAGACAAGGTGATTAATCAGTAGGTCATTATAGTAATCAAGGCAAGAAATGATGAGAGTCTGATCTAAGGAAGTAGCAGAGAGAACGGGACAAACTGGAAAGGGATAGAGAAGGTAGAATTAGCACAAGTTGACTGCCTATTAGAAATGCAGGGTGAGAAGAAACTGCTAAGGATGATTCTAAATAAGGAAAATTTTGCTTATGGTTAAGAACTGCAGAGATCAAGATAAAATAAATTTTAGATTATGGCACTATACAATGATTTTTAAAGGAATTTACCCAATGAGAACAAATTATTCAATAAAGTAGTAAAGAATTCATTTTTGAGAGTGATTTCCTTATTTTCCCCTACAGTTTTCATTGGATTGGATCATAAACAGACAAACCTATCACAAACCTTTTTTTAAAACGAAAATGCCAAATATCAAGTGTTTTTCAAGAGGTAACGTGTTTTGATTAAATTCTGTAAGAAGAGATAATGAAAAACAATCTAGCTGGTGTTTTTGGTTCAAACACAGTAAAAATTCTTGTGGTTTGCAGACTGGGATTCTTCTGAATCTTGGCTCAGTAAAAAGACATGCCTTTCTTGGCTTTTTTTTTTTTTTTTTTTTTTTTTTGTGAGAATAAGTGTAGTGTATTTTGAATTTCTTTGTGTCCTTGAGAAACTGCTAACTTTACCCCCAAATTTAATAAGCCCAAGGGAAACTGCCCTAAACCATGGCCACAGTTCATTCAATGTTTCATGTATTGCGAAGAAGTTCACAGTAGAAAATACTCACTAAGCCGTAAGAAGATAAGGTCTTTCTTTCAGCGATCACTCAGCAGTTTCTCTGAATTCTTAAGATGGTTCAACAAAATATCCAGAAATGTGCAAGCAAGGATCTACAGTAAATAGAAAATTCAGTTATAAGAAGGGTGTGGTGTGAAAAAGGATAGTGTGAACTGTAAATATTCTCCAGATAATCAACTTTTGAGGCTAGTAAAGTAACTGACATGAGTAATAAAGTAGTAAGAAGAGAACAGAAGGGGCTTAATAAGAAGTTCTTCTGTTGCCCACACACAAGAAAGCACGGGCAGAAAGATAAAAGAAATCATGTGCCATCAGTAGAGAACAAACTGGGCTTGAAATTCATTCTAAGTCATTGTTTGGAATTCAGAATGCATATTTTCACTTTATAAATGGTGGCTAAATCCCATATTAACCCACAAAACCATTTTTAGAAATACAATACTATTTGCAATTAAAAAAAAAAAAAGGTAAAAACAGCCAATACTTACACACTAAAATCTGCAAAAGCCAGAACCTGTATAAGGCAGAAACCTGCCAGAGAAGGAAAACTCAAATATTTTCCACTAAAATGAGCGACAGAAAAGTGGTCAGACTGCATTCCATCAAAGGCAGAAAACTTGCGAGACCCGGAAAAATAAGGCAGTTCTATTGAGTTCCGGCTCTCACAGGTTTCACTGTATTTCAACCAAACAGAATACATTTAAGAAAAAAGTATTTCTAGTCATCTATCTTGAATGCTGGTACTTAAATCTCCTCCTGAGGTTGTGCCTTCCTTTCTTTTCCAGCATGAAAGAAAAACTGGCCCAAATCGACTTGCAGTCTACACTCCTGACCCTCCTGCAGACCTGCAGTGGGGCCCCATCTTCACGTTTTCACTGGGTCTACTCTTGTCCCACCTCTGTGCACTGAGAAAGAGCAGTACTCTGTCTTGCAGTGAACTCTTCTGAGGAATCACAGAAGTAGGGTCAAAGGGCAGGCAGTACAAACCACAAATAAAGCAATGTTATTAAAGAAGCATTTACTGTGTGCCAAAAATGTGCCAGGTACCATGCTAACAGTGGGATATAAAGTCTAAACACCAAATTGATGGGTCAGGTGGAAATTTATGTTAACCTTTTACTGGTCATCCATGCTCACTGTTGTCAAAATCTCTTTAAATAAATTTATATAAGGAAATAATTAATGGTATTTTATGAAACTTCATTTACAATATGTAAGTCAAAGGTCACATCGTGAAAGTATCAGTGCTAGGTTGGAACTGATGGCCATGGCTGATGAACTATGTGTGAGAACAAGTCCTGCAACAGAATTAAGAAGTATCACGATGAGCTACCCAGATAATAATACACAAAACATCTACTCTCCTAAATTGCTTCATAGTTTTCTACAGTTCCATAATAGCAATTTAGACACACTTCATATCACTGAACTACTTAATTCGATTTCCTTGAATAAATATTCTGAGTTGACCCAAAGCCTAGTACTATTCCTCTCTTGTCCTGACCACTGAAGCTGAGTCTTCAAGACTAACGCCTTTCTCTAATAGATGATTTGCCTTCAATTTTCAATGTTAAAATGGAGCAAGGGAGTGATTCTGAAGGTAGTAGGGTTTACATTACGAGAAGGACAAGTTTTCCTTTTCATTTGGAGACAGAATTATAGATTATATGTTACTCCCTAAAATTAACCTTAACATTCCCTCAAATCCACAACAAAGACAATACTGCTGCTATTTTTGTTTGATATGACACATCCCATAAGAAAATATACTTGATCAAAGTACAGATCTATTTATGTGATTTCATACATATGATACAAATTCATTATACCTCATTACTAGAAATCTGCCAAGGAAACTCCCAAGATCCCCAGTTAGACCCAAATCACTAGAAATCCATCAATAGCTTTCCCAAGAAGTTAAAGTAAATAGAAATCAGAAAGCATATTAACTATCTGTCAAAGGAATGAAGAGACCTGAAGATTTTTAACTAAACTTTTTATTTTGAAATAATTATAGATTCACATGCAATTGCAAGAACTAATACAGAGACAGCCTGTGTACCCTATTCCCAGTTCCCCCCAATGGCAACATCTTGTAAAACTACAGTATCACTACCAGGATGCTGACATGGTCAACATACAGAGCATTTCCATCACCACAAGGATTCCTCATGTTGTCCTTTGATAGTCACGCCCATTTCCCTCTTGCCCCAACCCCTCCTTAATCCTGACCACCACTAATGTGTTTTCCATTTCCATAATTCTGTCATTTCAAGAATGTTATATAAATGGATTCATACAGTATGTAGTTGGTTTTTTTCACTCAGCGTAGTTCTCCAGACATTCATCACATTGTTGTGTATATCAATAATTTGTTCTCTTTTACTGCTGAGTAGTGTACTCCATGAGATGGATGTAACACAGCTGGTTTAACTATTCATTCACTGAAGGACATCTGGTTGTTTTCAGTTTTTGGCCATTATGAATAAAGCTGCTATAAGCATTTGTGTACAGGTTGTAAATGAATCTGTCTTCATTTCTCTGGGATAAATGTCCAGGAGTGTAATTGCTAGGTATAAATAGAGGTCTAAAGATTTTGACTAAGAGAGTCTCTTGGGTCCTAAGGTGCCCCAGGCAAAAAAGAAAAGAATGTAAGGTGTCTCTCGTGTCATTTGTATGGGTATTTCAGGCAACAGGAGAGTAAGAGGTTATTACAGAAGACTTTGTAGGACCAAGTGTTTAGAAAGAGACAGGTGGATGCCCATTTATAAAAGGGAATATTTAATAAGAACCATTTCACAAGTACAGTTAGAGGCATTAATGTGTGAGTGTCAACAGTGAACTAGGATCTTTCAAGATTCAAAGAGGGTCAAGTGTGTTCCCCTGTGAATGGATGTGAAAGCTAAGTATACTGAAGGCTGGTTTTAGAGGCGGGAGAGATGTAACATAGTCTGACTCTCCGGAGGGGGGCTACTCTTCGGAGTGATCAATACTCTAGAAAGGCAGTTCTTCTGTCAGACACCTTTAAAAGAGTTAGGCTATTCCATCCTCAATGTACCTGGAAGTGGACTGTTTGGGTTCAAACCCCAACTCAACTACTTTACTAACTATATGACTTAAACAAGTTGCTTAATCTCTGTGTTTAATTTTTTTCATCTCTTAAACAGAACCTACCTCTCAGGACTGTTATGAGGATAAACTAATCTATGTAAAGTGCATAAAACAAAGTCAAGCACATATTACCAAAAACCAAAACCAAACCCACTGCCGTCAAGTTGATTCCAACTCATAGCGACCCTATAGGACAGAGTAGAAGCACCTCAGTGGGTTTCCAAGGCTGTAATCTTTATGGAAGCAGACTGCCATCTCTCTTTCCCTCAGACTGGCTGGTAGGTTTGAACAGCAGACCTTTTGGTTAGCAGCCGAACACTTCAACTGCTGAGCCACCAGGACTCCAGACACCTATTAACAACTCAAAAAATATTAGTTATCACTCTCCCCAGGCTAGGCACAGCTGGGGACACAAATGAGTCCTCTGCTGAAGCAAGTTTGTGGAGAACACTGATCCCCTGGTAAGCGTAGTTTCTAGCAACAGGGTGACCTCTAGTGGGGATTAAAGACCTCCAGGAAAGAACAGGAGAATAGGTTTCTGGCAAAGGACAAACCTGGTCAATAGTACCAAGCATCAGAGAGCATCTGGTTGCCCATCAGGGCTCTGGTTCATAAGGAATGTGTCCACTGACTGGTGCAGTGGCAGATTCTCTGGTGTTATTAAAAGCAGGACTCTGGGGGTCAGGTCTTAGAGGTCTGGGCAGCCTAGCATTTATAGCTCCTAACTCCATCCTCTGTGGCGCTGCCCTAGAGATTCTTCATGCGATGAGAAGTCCTTTGGAATAAGGCAGTCACCTGTATCTCAGCAATAAGAGTTCCAAACACCAAACAGCACTTGTCTCAACCCAAATAACAAAACAACTTAAGGTGATTTTGGTGGAAGTTTGTGAGTTACTAAACTGATGTAAAGTTCTAATATTCTCGCCTTTTTTTTTAGTATTTCAACTTTGGATCCACAGTTTTATGCCAATCTATGAAACTTTAAGATAGTATTCTTGATTAAAGATAGACAGAATATGTTCTATTTTAATACATACTTATTATACCATAACTTTAAATTGGTCTTCCATATCCAGTATCACCAACCACACATAATGTATTGATTTTTCATTCTGAAAGGGTACAGGGAAAGCCAACAGTAAGTGGTTTAAATTCTTGGTTTAAATGGACTGACTACATTATGCCTACATAGCAACTCTGATCAGAGGTCAAAGCAAAATTCAAGGAAAAATGGGCTGGAGAGACATTTTATTAGATTTTATTGCCTACATTTTCTAATGTCATAAAGCTGAGAAAATGAGTGCTATACAATAAATGGAACTCAAGAATCTGGATTCTCTATATTTCACTTGGTATTCTTATCCTTTAAAAGGATATGCTTTTAAAAGGATGATTTGTTTCAAAATTTAAAATAACCTCAAGGAACCATAAAATAAGAACATCCAATGAAGTCATTAAATCCTAACTCCTAATATTTTAGAATTTCTATTCTTAAAACCTAAGTTCTGCACAGATCCACAGATACTGGGCAAGAAAGCAAGCTATGTCTAAAAGAAATCTAGCTGGGAGCAAGTAAGAATTTTAACAATTTAAAATCCTTCCAAAAACACTGATAATGTATTTCTTCAGTCTGCTTATCTTCAGCAGCTATATTTCTCTGAAGGGTGGTGTCATGGATTGAATTGTGTCCCCCAAAAATATCTGTCAACTTGGCTAGGGCATGATTCCCAGTATTGTATGATTGTCTACCATTTTGTAATCTGATGTAGTTTCTCTATGTGTTGTATATTCTATCACTATGATGCAGTAAGATGGATTAGTGGCAGTTATACTGATGAGGTCTACAAGATTAGATAGTCTCTTAAACCAATCTGTTGAGATTTAAGAGAGAGAAGAGAGACATGGGAACCTCAAACTACCAAGAAAGCAGTGCCAGGAGCAGAGCACATCCTTTGGACCTGTGGTTCCTGTGCAGAGAAGCTCCCAGACCAAGGGAAGATTGATGACACGGATCTTCCTCCAGAGCCAACAGAGAAAGTGTTCCGCTAGATCTGATGCCCAGAATTTGGACTTGTATCCTACTAGACAATGAAAGAATAAATTTCTCTTTGTTAAAGCCACCTACCTGTGGTATTTCTGTTACAGCAGCACTAGATAACTAAGACAGGTGGTCGTAATAATTTCTAGGGCTCAGAGGTTAATGAGTCTAAAGTTACACTGCTCTAAGTGCCAGAGCTGGCTTCACATTTAGTCCATAATATTTCCATTGTGCTGTGTGGCCTCTATACAGTTACCAAGACAATCAGGAAAAAATGGTTTATTAAAAGCTTTGCTGATCTTTCACAACTGTTTTCTAAAATTCCTGCCAGAACATGTCTCTAGGAGCCAAGAAGTGGGTCTCATTTGTCTGTAAATCCTAGCAGATCATACAGTGCCCAGGTCACACTGATGTTTCATAAAGTTTAAACACTGGAGAAATCCAGTAATTCTTTGCTGAATGTATGCTCAGTTAACTGTCAGAGGATTTTAAAGTAATGTTTTTTCTTAATATTAGTTTATCCAATTTTTAGAAAATAAAAGTTACCTATAATCCTACCAACTAGAAATAACTATTATTAATATTTTGGTGCTATGGTCCTCTAGCTTTTTTTCCCTATGTGAATATGCATATTTAATTCATATTATACATGTTAATGTTAAGCTTTTTTCACTTACTATATTGTCAACAGGTCCTTGGGTGATGCAAACTGTTTGCACTCTACTGCTAATCCAAAGGCTGATGGTTCGAACCACCCAGCGGCACCATGGAAGAAAGGCCTGGTGATCAGCTTCCATAAAGGTTTCAGTCAAGAAAACCCTATGGAGCAGTTCTACTCCATTAACACATGGGGTCACCATGAGTCGAAACTGACGGCAATGGTTTTGGGTTTTTTTATATTGTGAACATCTTTTCATGTCATGAATCTAAAACAATTTGTAATGGCTGCAGAGTAGTCTAGTGTATGTATATACCATAATTTTCTTATCAAATTCCTTATCACATTAAAAAAGAATCTATCCTGTATTTTTCCTATTGCTACACTGATTTAGCTGAGCAAATAATCTGAGAAGCTGGACTATATGAAGAAGAAAGGGCATCAGGATTAGAGGACTCATTAACAACCTGCGATATGCAGATGACACAATCTTGCTTGCTGAAAGTGAAGAGGACTTGAAGCACTTACTGATGAAGATCAAAGACTACAGCCTTCAGTATGGATTACACCTCAACATAAAGAAAACAAAAATCCTTACAACTGGACCGATAAGGAACATCATGATAAACAGGGAAAAGATTGAAGTTATCAAGGATTTCATTTCACTTGGATCCATAATCAACACCCACAGAAGCAGCAGTCAGGAAATCAAAAGACACATTGCACTGGGCAAACCCGCTGCAAAAGACCTCCCTAAAGTGTTGAAAAGCAAAGATGTCACCTTGAAGACTAAGGTGTGCCTGACCCAAGCCATGGTATTTTTAATCGTATCATATGCATGCAAAAGTTGGACAATGAATAAGGAAGACTGAAGAACTGACGCTTTGAATTGTGGTGATGGTGAAGAATACTGAATATACATACCATGGACTGGCAAAAGAATGAACAAATCTGTCTTGGAAGAAGTACAAACAGAATGCTTCTTAGAAGGGAGGATGGCGAGACTACATCTTACATACTTTGGACATGTTGCCAGGAGGGATCAGTCCCCTGGAGAAGGACATCATGCTTGGTAAAGTACAGGGTCAGTGAAAAAGAGGAAGACCCTCAATGAGATGGATTGACACAGTGGCTGCAACAATGGGCTCAAGTATAACAACGCTTGTGAGCATGGCGCAGGACCGGGCAGTGTTTCATTCTGTAGTGCATAGGGTCGCTATGAGTCAGAACCAACTTGACGGCGACTAACACCACCACCACACTGATGGAAGTTCATTGACATTTTAAGCCAATCAAAATGTGATCTAAGAAAATTTTAAAATAATTATCTTTTTGACCAAGATTTGACTATGATAATTGATTCTGAGACAATGTATTTATAAGATGTGGCACAGATGAAACTGACTGTGTAATGTATGGCTACAGAACCAGTCCCATTTCTTTACAGGTGAATAATTTTACTGGGAGAGCAATCTTGATGCAATGCTTTGCTCACTATAGAACTTCCAAGGTTCTGGTTTACAGTTTGTTAAACTAAGCTGGATATAAGACCTTGTTTACCTGTTTTTTTGGATGATGTATTAGAAGGGCCTGGGAAGTATATTCTCACCATCATACAGTAAGGATTCCAATTTTTAAGCTTTGAGGTATCTATTCTAAATGAAGACCAATTATTATGTGAATGTTCACTTTAAGTTCTTAAAAAAGGAAAGGGGTGGCTCCCCTTGTAAAACCACAGTAGTGAGAAAATAAGAAGAGGAATTGAGAATATCATCCTTTCAGGATATTCCAGTACTATGAAAATCATATGAGAAGGAAGTTTATAAATAGAAACTTCTGAATTTTACTTCCAAGGCTCAAAAATAATTGAGAAGTTCAAAAAGAGTAATTTTTACATAGCTCTGGATCTGCCATGAATGGACACATTTTTACTTTATATCTAAGTTTGTGGTGAATTCATGTTAGTCTAATGTGGCTATGTCTAAACTTTAACTTTGTGATTTCTTCAATATCAAGTTACCAGTTACTCCATAATTAAAACTTCATTAATGCTGTTAAGGTGAGATTAATTTGAAATGTGTGAATTACAGAATGATACTTGAAGAAAGGCCAATTTATTATGCTGAAGTTCATACAATAACTACAACTAGGCTAATCAGGTATGACTTAGTATAGGTTCTTAAGGAACTAAGCTTAATTAAAAAGGGAAAAAAGATTGATTTTTATGTCTGTTATTACTATGCAAACAAACGCCTTAGCAACATCTGACGATACACAATAATATTTAATATGTATTAAATTATACTCCAGATATTGTTCTGTTTTTTACCGATAGCAACTGATTTAATACTCATAAAAACCCTATGGCAAGTACTATCGTTAACCTCATTTTACAAATGAAAAAACAGTCACTAAGTTTGTTTTCGTAAGTTTTTTTTATATCTAATTAATTAGTTTAACAAACCTTTTCATCATATAGATTATATAAAGGGAAACTTTAGTCCAGCCCATATATCTGAATTAACGCCTTACAGTCATCTCAGGGTGACCTTTTTAAACTGCAGGAAAATAACAAATACCTGGAAATGTTTCCTGCTTTCCAGGAAACATCAGTCTGCACACAAATTCTGAATTAACTCCTTTTTTAAATGTGCTTTTCAACTGTTTTTTATTATAGTGATATACATACAACAAAACATAACATTTCATCAAATTCTACATGTACACTTCAGCGACACTGAATTAACTCGTTACAATCATACAAAGTAAACTTTTTAAAGTATGGGGAAACAGCAATGAAATATCTGGAAATGTTTTCTACTTTATAGGAAATGATTAAGTTCCTGGACTTAATATTCTCAAGTATTTCTTACTGGTTGAGATAGCTAGAAAACACTTCCTTAAATTTTTCTTTCTCTATCAGGAAATCAAAAGTCATGAAATAAGGATTTCTGATGTTTCCCATAATACTTATGTAACACTTACATTACTTAACTATGATTTGTTTGCATTTTAAAATTTTAGTTACAGTTCAACTTTTAGAAAAGATATTGGCTTAAAGTAAATTAATATTTCACAAAGGGACTACTGGTTATCCTAGATTTAAAAAAAATTCTAATTAACGTTCAGTATTTTCCAAAATTTTTAGTGTGTAATTTTACCATGCTTAGCAAGAGACTTCCTCCCGTAGGAAGTTTCCAATTATTTTATAATTATATAATAAAGCTATTAATTAATCACTGGGTAGTCAATCTAAAAAGTCATTAATGTGCACGTATTACTTTTGTAATAAAGTTATTTGATTTAAAAAAATCAGTTTCCTTCAGCTACAGCAGCACTTTAGTTGTACGGCTTAATGGTGCCACCTTGTGGCCTACCTGGGTTTCAAGTTCAACTTTAGCATCTAGTACAGGTAGAAAGGAGCCCTGGTGGCGTGATGGTTAAGAGTTGGGCTGCTAACCAAAAGGTCGAGAGTTCAAATCTACCAGCTACTCCTTGGAAACCCTATGGGACAGTTCTACTCTGTCCTACTGGGTCACTATGAGTTGGAACCGACTTGATGGCACATAATAACAACAGCAAGTATAAAGCAAGAGGAATTCTTCTGAAGTTTGCTTCATTTCACAGTTATTCGTCGTCATAATTCTCACAAACTGTTAATTTGTGAAAATTCAGAGTTGGAATGAATTTCCATTTTCCTTTTCCTATTTTCTTTAAGCTTACTAATAAGCAAATTAATAGCATACATAGGGTTCTGGGCCTACTCAGAAATCTAAACCTCATCAAACCCACCTTTGCTGCTGTTATTAGGTGCCGTCGAGTCAATTTTCAACTCATAGTGACCTCATGTTACAGGGTAGAACCATCACATAGGGTTTTCTACGCTGTAATCTTTACAGGAGCAGACTCTCAGGTCTTTCTCCCCCAGAGCTGCTGGGTGGGTTTGAACGGTCAGCCTTTCAGGTAGCAGCCAAATGCTTAACCACTACGCCACCAGGGCTCCAAACCCACCCTGGCAGCCTTCATTTATATAGGATTAAAGTGCTACTTAAATGGTATAATTTTTTCATTTCATCAGTATTATTTCAAAATACAGACACTACAGTTTTTGTAAAATATTCCTATTCTCTAAATAGTCAACACAATTTAAACCAGACTTTCCCTCAAACAGTTTGAAGGTGTAAGATTAAGTGCAATCTTGGGAGAAATCTACTTCCACGACATTTTTAGAGCTGGAAGGGCCATCCAGGATCATCTAATTGAATTTCCTTATTTCATACAAAAGAATATTGAGAAGCAGAAAAGCTGTAACTTTACATGTTAGAGTAAGACGGTGCTTCTTACTACCCCTCGCCCCCAACCTGAGGTTCTAGCCCTATCTGTGAATCATGATAGAAATGTAAGGTACATCATTTTCAACATAATAGTTTATTTTTCATAATTCTATTATAATCTGCCCTCTTCCACACTCTAAATTATGTGACAGACAGATGCCAGCATGTACTGCAATCCTTCATGCAAAACATCATTCTCATGACATAGGGTGGACAAGGCTCTACAACTGCAGGAGAAAATGTAGAGTTCTTTGAGGAGTGGTTTGACTGCACACGACACTATGCAAACCACTCTAGCCTAGAGCCACCATGATGTTTACATTTATGGCCCAGGTATGTACTTAAAACTCAGGAACTCCACAGATACCCTTATTGGACCCACATCCTACTCCATTCACTCCAAACTCTTCTAAGAGGGACCCTGATAAATAAGGATAGGCAGTGAAAAAACACTGGAGAGAGGGCTAAGAAGCCAACCTAGCCAAAGGGACTCAAAAAATGGCATGTTTAAAATACAGACACAAAAGGACTGGGAAATGGTAGAATGACTTACCCTACAGGGGTAATGATAAAATTTAGGGATCAGACCTTTGGTAAGAATGGAGTAGAGAATCATATATAAGAGAGTTGCAGAGTAGCTGAGGTTTTAAAGGGGGCCTTTGGTTCCTTTCTTGCTGTCCCTCTTTTGGACTAGGATTAAGCTATTTTGAGGAGGCATCTTTTGATACCCAGAGAAAAGAAAGTAGAGAGTAATCTGCTGTTTTTTTCCCCAGGTGTTTAAGTCCAGTTTATTGTGATAAAAATAAGAATTACAGGCAGAAGTTGTGTGTTTTGGCTGGAGCTTTCCTTATGCCGCCACTTAGGAATCTTAAGATCTGGAGCAAGAGGTTGGAAATGCCAATATTCTAAAGCAGAGCTGAGCTGGCAGTCCCGATAGCTTCTTTAGTAGAATAATAATTCCAAGGGAAAGGGCAATAAATTACACCAGTTCTCTTTCTGATTGAGACCTAGCCCATACACAACCTCTCCTATTAAAACGCAGATCCCTGAGTTGGCTCAGTTTGTATCTGTGTAGTCAGAGAGTTCTGGGGAATCTTTCAGAAATAGGAATGGGGACTGCAAATCCCTACGTCTGTTTCCCATGTAACTCTTTTTTCAGATTGCCCAGAGACCTACCAGGCCATTGTGACCAATATGGGATAGAGTGGTCAGTGACTAAGGGCCTCAAGTTTTTTTTTTTTTAAATTATGGTAAGTATATTGTAACAAAATATTTGCCATTTCAACATTTTTTACACGTACATTCAGTGACATTAATCATATTCATCTTGTTCATCCATCACCACTGTCTGTTTCCATATTTTTCCATCACCCTTAACAGAAGCTCAGTGGCCCCTAAGCAATGAGTCTCCTTCTCCCCCTCCCCTCCTCTCCCCCGCCCTTGTGACCACTAATAAATAAACATAGGTTTCTATACACTTGTCCACTGTAGACATTTCATCTAAGTGAGATCACACAGTATCTGTCCTTTTGTGACTAACTGATTTCACTCAGCATGATGTTTCTAAGATTCATTCATCCTGCAGCATGTATCAGGACTTCATTTCTCTTTATGGCCTGGTCTCAAGTTTTAATAGCTAGAGGACTCTTCCAGATCTGCTGTTTTTCAGGAAATGCCTTTTCAATAAACTGATACTTTTTTTAACACTGTCAATTAAAATTACTTCTTAGTTTTAGTAAATACAAACCTTATTTTCCTTACTTTGGAGCTCTCAAAACTATTTTAATATTTTGTCATTTTGCTTAATGATAAATCCTAAGGAGACTGGGAACAATATGCTAAATATTTTCATTCAAATTTTTTTTTCTGTATGACCTATAGATAGGGGCATAACATACTATAAAACTGTTAGGCTTTCTTTTTGAAAAGTTTAAACAACTGCTACTTTGAATTTTTGTCCATGTACTCAAGAGAATCACACTCTTAAACAAAGATAATTATGACAGGAAAATTGTTCTTTAAATGCTATCAAAAGATAATGACTTCCATGTAGAACAAAACTCAAATTCCTAAAAAAGGCCAAGCTTATTGGACCAACAGAAACCAGAAGAACCTCCGAGACTATCGCCATAAGAGACCCTTTGAACTTGGAACTGAAGCCACTCCAGAGGTCACCTTTCATCCAAACAATAGACTGGCTTATAAAATACTGTGCACCCTTAAATAATCAACTATATGAGACCAAAGAGTCAACATTTACCCTATGGCAAAGATGAAAAGGTAAAAAGGGCCAGGGAAGCAGAAATAGAACAAACAGAATGGAAATAATGAGAATGCTGACACACTGTAAAAAATGTAAACAATGTCAGGGAACAATTTGTGTAAATATTGTAAAATGAGAACTTAACTTGCTGTGTAAACTTTCACCTAAAAGACAATAAAATAGTATTTTAAAAAATAATAATAATGACTTCCTAGTCTTCAGAGGAAGGAGCCCTGGAGGTGCAATACTTAAGTGACTGGCTGCTACCCAAAAGACTGGCAGTTTGAACCCACCAGTGGCTCTGTGAAAGAAAACATCTAGTGATCTGCTCCTATAAAGATTACAGCCCAGAAAACCCTATGGAGAAGTTCTACTCTGTCATATAGGGTTGCTATGAATCAGAATTAATTCAGGGGCACACAACAAGTCCTCAAATAACAGATGGAAAAATAAGTTTCTTGTATTTAAATAAATGAAACAGATTATGCTCTCAGAATTCAAACTTTGGGTTTAGGAAAATAACTTATGATATGAAATGTTTAGCATCTTAAACCGTGGAGAAGTATAAAAACAAATTAAAGGTAAATTTTTAAGTTCAAGGTAACCTTTAATTTACCACTGATATTTTAGCATGTCCTCCCCAGTGATACTAATCCAAATAAACATAAAACATTTTTATCCAAATATACTATTTTTCATACCACTTCCCTCCTATGGTCCCAGACCTAAGTTTAGTTTTTAATTATATTTTATTGGAGGGTTTCATGTGTGTAACTTAGTACTTAAAAAAAAAAACATTAATCCAAGAGTTCCTCATACTTCTCAGCGTCAAAGACCTTCATCTCACTTCACTTCAATAGCCCTCACTTGGACTTTGTCTATTTGGAACTTAGTTCCACTGCTCAGATCTTAACCGGCAGCTCGCCTTCTGACAACTACCTCCTTCAGGATCTTCCACTTTTTCCACTCCCTCACACTTCTTGAAATGGCTCTCATTCACATCTTTCAACCTCTCCTTTAGTCCTATTTTAGCTTCACTGGTTTCTCTATTCTCTTTAGCCAGCTCTGTTTCCTTCTAAGGCTTAAGGCAAATCACTCCCACTTTCACCAGGGGAAAATGCCTTCTCTATCCAGGGGACAAAGGAGCCCCTGGTGGTGCAATGGCTAAGCGCTTGGCTGCTAACCAAAAGGTTGGCTGCTTGACTCACCTAGTGGCTCCATGGGAGAAAGACCCGGTGACCTGCTCCTGTAAAGCTAACAGCCTAGAAAACCCTATGGGGCAGTTCTACTTTGTCACACGGGGTCGCTATGAGTCGAAATCAACTTCACAGCACCCAACAACAACATCCAGGGTACCAGGACTTACAGAAGCAAGGGCAATGAGCATGAGGATAAGGCCAGAGGAGAGGGCTTGAGAGGACTCATAACTGGAGGGAAAAAAAAAAAAATCAGCATAACAGTCAACAGGCAAAAAGCCAAAAGGTGGGGAAAGGATAGAGAAGCTAGATTTAAATGAAGCAGCAGTGTCATTTGAGTGCTGGAAAAAACTGACTGATATTAGGACTAAAAATGCCACCAAAGTTAAAATGCCTCGATAAACTGTTTCAACAATATCACACTCTTGGAATTTTTTTTTTAAATTAAACATTATTAAATCATAATGTAAAAAGAGAAAATATATTTTCTACACACAATTCAATTCTCTATATAACTGCTAGTTTAAAAAGTAAAATACAGCAGAGTATCTCATCTCATTAAGGCCCAGTGTTGAAAATCTGTTGCCATGGAGTCGATTCCGACTCATAGCAACTCAACAGGACAGAATAGAATTGCCCTACAGGGTTTCCAAGAAGCGGCTGGTGGATTTGAACTGCCGATCCTTTGGTCAGCAGCTGAGCTCTCAACCACTGTGCCACGAGGGCTCTAATGTGGAAAAGGTAGCTTAGTAAACCATTTGTGTTCCTGCATTTGTTTCTGACTAGTTTCGTATCATCCCTAAGTAACAAAAAATGTGCACATGTCTTTTAACTGACTGCATTCTGAAATTTATTAAAAGTATTGATTATTGGACAGCTTATTGAAAACATATAAATCTGTATTTGATTTCTTTGGTATATGTATGTTTAGGGCCACATGACTGGAGGACAAGAAAATTACATTTTTTGGTAAAAACGTGCATAGATCTACTCTTTACATATGTTCATACCAAACTGTACCGAACATGTTTTGGTTTTACTATTTTTTTTTCCTCTAATAATGTACTGGTAAATCAGAAGTTAAATTTAGTTTCTAAACACTGGCTGACCAAAGAAGAATTGATGCATTTGAATTATGGTGTTGGCAAAGAATACTCAATGTACCGTGGACTGTCAGAAGAATGAACAAGTCTGTCTTGGAAGAAGTACAGCCAGAATGCTCCTTAGAAGCGAGGATGGTGAGACTTTGTCTCACTTACTTTAGACATGCTATAAGGAGGGACATCATGCTTGGTAGAGGGTCAGCAAAAAAGAGGAAGACCCTCAATGAGGTGGACTGACATAGTGGCTGCAACAATGGGCTCAAACATAGCAATGACTATGAGAACTGCACAAGACGGGGCAATATTTCCTTCTGTTGTACGTAGGGCCGCTGAGTTGGAACCAACTCGACTGTACCTAACAACAACCACCACCAAATCCTGGCTTGGAAGAAGTGCTAACAACCCTAGTGAACAAACAGAAGCTGACTAACATTAAGAAAAGAACAAGCATCTATTTAATTTGGAAATTAGCTTGTTCCTTTAAATGTCACTGATTTTATCTTTAAAGTTTAAGTCAGTTAATCATTCTTATGTCCGTTTATTGGTCTGGAGATCAGGATATTATCACAAAGATACAGCCATAAATTAATGCCTAATAATATTGAAAAATGATTTTAAATAGGTAAATATTACTGTTAAAAGTATTTTATAAACACAACAATACAGTCCTTTATGGAATGTCTACACACAATTCAATCCTCTATTTTTCTTATAAGTCTTTGGTAGTGGTACTGATGTGACAAATTCAATTATTACAATGACAGTCTCAAAAGTTCTTTCATTTTAAAGGATGAATAACAAAAGAAAGTCAACACGGAGTCGACTAAAAAATTCTGCATCATAAGAGATGCATTAGCTCTACATGGAGAAAATCATACCAATGAAAATTATTTATGATAAGAGATAGAAAAAAAATCCAGAAAAACACTGTGCTCTCAGAAATATATAAAAAATTAAGAATTCAAAGTGAGGAAAAATATAGTATTAGAGGCAGATTGGGAAAAGAAAAGACTAAGTTAAATAAAAACATAACCAATTTAAACTCCTAATTGTAAGCAGCAAGAAGCAGAACAATATTACAGAAAATAAATCAGGGATCAAAGGGCCTAACTTAAGAAGCTATGCAGAAGAAAAAAGTTAAAAAGGATGTGTGAGATGATAGTTATGAAAACCAGAGAACAGATGAAACCCGTGAAAAATACCCACAGAACAAAACAAAACGCAAAAACTTAAGAAAACACTTTCTTCAGTAGGAAAAAAAAAAAAGATTTCAATATGTAGACCGATAAACTTATCATATCATGTTGCAGGTAACATTAATGGATAAAAATAAAAGTAGATATAACTCTAAGCTTTAAAATATTTTACTTAAACATTTTAAATCTTTACAATACAAGAGGTGTTGCATTTCCTATGGAAAATGTACACAACAGGACTATATAAAGAGCTAAGATCCACAGTCAAGATTGTGTAAATCTGATATATATATCTTGATAATTTTATAGATTTGGGCATTAGTTTGCTGAGGGCAGAAACAAGAACCAAAACTCATGTCTTCAGATAAAAACTGCACTCTTTTTTGTACATTTACTATCTTACAATACCATACTGCCTTATTTAACCTATATGTTACTTGCAGTGAAGGATTAATTTTAAGATTTTATAAGTAAACAATAAACAAGTATAGTTTTATTTTGTTCCTTATGAATTAATTCTTCTAATAAGAATGATGTATACCATAATTGTCAGTTCTTACTACTACTGAGATGTTGTTGCTGTTAGGTGCTGTCAAGTTAGTTCCGACTCATAGCGACCCTGTCCACAACAGAATGAAACACTGCCTGGTCCTGTGCCATCCTCACAATCATTGCTATGCTTGAGTCCATTGTTGCAGCCACTGTGTGAATCCATCTCATTGAGGGTCTTCCTCTTTTTTGCTGACCCTCTACTTAACCAAGCATGATGTCCTTCCTTTAGGGACTGGTCCCTCCTGATAACATGTCCAAAGTACACGAGACAAAGTCTTGCCATCCTTGCTTCTAAGGAACACTCTGGTGGTACTTCTTCCACGGTAGATTGGTTTGTTATTCTGGCAGTCCACGGTATATTCAATATTCTTCGCCAACACTGTAATTCAAATGCATCAGTTCTTCAGTCCTCCTTATTCACTGTTCAGCTTTCTCATGCATATGAGCCAACTGAACATGCCATCACTTGGGTCAGCTGCACCGTAGTCCTCAAAGTCACATCTTTGCTTTTGAACACTTTAAAGAGGTATTTTGCAGCAGATCTGCCCAATGCAATACGTCCATTTGATTTCTTGACTGCTGCATCCATGGGCACTGATTGTGGATCCAAGTTAAATGAAATCCTTAATGTCAACCTTTTCTCCATTTATTACGTTAAACTTATTGATCCAGTTGTGAGGATTTTTATGTTGAGGTGTAATCCATACTGAAGACTACAGTCTTTGATCTTCATCAGTAAGTGCTTCAAATCCTCTTCACTTTCAGCAAGCAAGGCTGTGTCAGCCTGCATATCACAGGTTGTTAATGAGTCTTCCCCCAATCCTGATGCCCCACTCTTCTTCATATAGTCCAACTTCTTGGATTATCTGCTCAGCATAGAGACTGAATAACTATGGTGAAAGGATAAAACCCTGACACACACCTTTCCTGTTTTTAAACCATGCAGTATCCCCTTGCTCTGTCTGAACCAATACCTCTTTAAGTGTTATTGAATTCCTATTCTTCACAATGTTATCCATAATTTGCTATGATCCACACAGTCAAATGCCTTTGTATAGTCAATAAAACACAGGTAAATATCTTTCTGGTATTCTCTGCTTTCAGCCAAGATCCATCTGACATTAGCAATGACATCCCTCTTCCATGCTGTCCTCTTCTGAATCCAGCTTGAATTTCTGGCAGTTACCTGTCAATGTACTGCTGCAACCATTTTTTAATTATATTCTGCAACGTTTTACTTGAGTGTGATATTAATGATACTGTTCAATAATTTCAGTATTTAGTTGGATCACCTTTCTTTGGAATGGACATGTACATGGATCTCTTCCAGTCAGTTGGCCAGCCAGCTGTCTTCCATATTTCTTGGCATAGATGAGTGAGCACTTCCAGCATTGCATCCATTTGCTAAAACATCTCAATGGGTATTCCGTCAGTTCTTGGAACCTTGTTTTTCACCAATGCCTTCAGTGCAGCAAGGACTTCTTCCTTCAATACCATCAACTCTTGATCATATGCTATCTCCTGAAATGGCTGAACACAGACCAATTCTTTTTGGTACCAACTCTGTGTATTCCTTCTGTCTTTTTTTTGATGTTTCCTGCATTGTTCAATATCTTGCCCATAGAATCCTTCAGTGTTGCAACTTGAGGCTTGAATTTTTTCTTCAGTTCCTTCAGCTTGAGAAATCCTCTGATCTTACCTTTTGGTTTTCCAACTCCAGGTCTTTTCACATTTCATTATAACATTTTGCCTTCTTGAGATGCCCTATGAAATCTTCAGTTTTACTAAGATTGCAAACTTAAATCCTCGTCTCAATTTCTGCATGATGTGTACGTGTGTTGTTTTCAAATGTACAGCTCGTAACATTTCAAAGTTAATTTTTTAACCCAGGGTAAAGAACAAAGATGTGACAAAAGAACGTGCTCCACCCAGGCATTTGTATGGGTCCTGAAATGTATTATGTAAAAACGGATAAGCAATAATGTATATTCGTTTTGAGAGTTAATGATCTCTACCAGCCACTGATCTGATAAAAGAATCCAAGTCCAGTTGCTAAACAGCTGAAGGTGGAAATAAATTTACAGCTACCATTCTCTAAAGGGTTGTCCATACGTGCAGTCTCTAATTCCTCTCCTCCTATTTTCTCTTGAAACCACATTAATCAGGTTTTCTCCCCCACTGCTCTCCTGAAAAAGTTCCTGGGTGGTGCACAAGATTTGCACCGGACTACTAACCTAAACGTTGGAGGTTCAAACCAACCCAGTAGCGCCACGCAAGAAAGGCCTGGCGATCTGTTTCCATAAAGATTATAGCCAAGAACACCCTGTGGAGCAGGTCTACTCTATAACACATAGGGTCACTGTGAGTCGGGGGCTGCCTCAAAGGCAACGAGTTTTTACCCTCCTGAAAGAGCTCTTGCAACGTTACCAGTATGACCTCTGGGTTGCTAAATCCAGTGGTCATTTCACAGCCCTCGTCTTACTTGTCAAGTTAGCAGGTGAAACAGTTGTGATCACTTCCTCCTTGAAACTCTCTTCACTGGGCTTGCAGCACTCCACACTCACATCTTTTTCCTTTTACCTTCAAAAAGGCTTCTTCTCCTTAGTCTCCTTGGGTGGAATTTCTTAATCTCCCTAATCTCTGAACATGCAAAGCCCCAGGGTTCAGTCTTCATTTCTCAGCTAGATCTCATCCAGTCTCATGACTTTAAAGTATGATCTATTTGCCAATGACTCCAAACTTCTATTTCCAGTCCGAGCCTTTGAACTCCAGCCTCACATAACCTCACTTGAACAGGCACCTCAAGGTGACATGTTTAAAACCCAACTACTGATTCCTGCTCCACCTCTCTCCCTCTCTCTCTCCACCCTCAGTCTTCCCTGTATCAGTAAACGGCAACTCCATCAAAACGTACCTAGAATATGACTGCTTCTTACCACATCTATTGCTACTACCTGGTCAAAGTCACCAACAGCTTTCACTTGGATTGCTGCACCAACCTCCTATTGGCCTCCCTGCTTCCACCCTTGTCCCCTACAGGCAATTCTCAACACAACAGCCAGAATAATCCTTTAAGAACGTTAAGTTGGATCACATCACTCCTCTGCTCAAAACTCTCTAATGACCTCTCTCCTGATTCAGAGTAAAAGCCAAAGTCTTGGCCAGGACCCATTACCTCTTTGACCTCATTCCTCCCTCACTCACTCTGCTCAGACTCACTGGCCTCCTTGCTGGTCCTCCAACAAGACTGATGGGCTTCTACCTCAGCTTCTGCACTTGCCTTTCTCTCTGCCTGGTATGGTCTTCCCCTATTTGGCTGCCTGGCTGTCCCACACCCCTTCAGGGTTTGCTCAGGAGTCTTTTCCATGACAACTTTCCTTATTTTAAAACTGCATCCACTTCTTCCCTACTGCTCTCTCTTCCTTCCCTATTTTTCTTCTTAGTGATTGTTACCACATGACCAACTATATTTTAACTTAACTTTCAAAGAATTACTTTGTTTACTGTCCCCACCCCCACTCTCCTCCAGTGGAATGTTATTTCCAGGAGAGCAAGAATTTTGTTTCGTTCACTCTTATATTCCTAGTGCTTAGAACAGTGCCTGACCACGGAAGACGCTCAATATATATATCTATTATATGAATGCAGAATATGTAGCCTTAAATCCTGATGAGGCAAAGAGATCCTGAACACTGGCTAACCTAACATCTTTCTACAATAGGAAATACTACTTCTGTTCTGACAGTGATAGGAACTGAAAATTCTTCAATATGTTCCATAGTAACTAAATGTGCGCTAAACAACATACCAAAGAGCTCTTCATCCTCAGTACTTCACAGTCTCTCTCCAATGCCTTTCTTACATTCTGTAAACTATTAACTTACTGTCATCAAACAATCTTTCATTTCCCTTCAGCATTGCTGTCATAATATTACAAAGGCAAAGTGACGTCAGTAAAAACGGTACCGACATACAAATGAAGAAAAGTATTGAAGCTCATTAACAACCAAATAAACTCATCTCTACTTCAAATCAAATTTTATTCTAGCAGGGAGGGGCCTGGAGCCCTGGTGGCAGTGGTTAAGAGCTCGGCTGCTAACAAAAAGGCTGGCAGTTCGAATCCACCAGGCACTCTTTGGAAACTCTATGGGGCAGTTCTACTCTGTACTATAGGGTTGCTATGAGCCGGAATCGACTCAGCGGCAACGGGTTTGGTTTTTGGACGACACCTATTTGTTGCTGCGTGTGCCGACTTATAGCGACTCTATAGGACAGAAGAGAGCACTGTGCTGGAATATATGAAGATAAAACAATCTGCTTCTTAGCACTGTCTGTTAATTATGAGTGGAAGTGTGGGCTGATCCGAGCCCCACCTGAAAGGTGTAAAAATTCTTTTAACACGGCTCATTCTGGACAGTTCACTCACATCTCAGCTGCTTGTTTACGCCTTGACTGCGGTTCCTTATAATCTGCCCTGTACTGTCGGAGCTAAACCTGCCACAGCACACATTTCACGGGGCCTAACAAGGAGACATCCAGTAGGGAGCTTCTCCTTGACCTCACGATTAACCGCGAGGGCGCCCGACCCGACCCAGGTCTCCCCGGCGCGGCCGGCAAATCCAGGCTGGCACCCTCTACGAACAACCACAGTTTTTACCCTCAAACGCAAGCAAAAACCCGTGCAGGCCTTTCCCGGCTCTACGAGCGGCACAGCCCCGCGAGAAGGCCACTTCGGGCACCGCCCGGATGGTGCAGGGAACCCTGGTGCCGTCGCCCCTCAGGCCCCAGGCCAGGACTTTGCGGTCCTTCAGGGCCAGCAGCGGAGATGTCAGTGGCTTCTGCCCGGGGGCCGCCCGCGGGCCTCAGCCCAGGTACCTTCAACTCGCCCAAGAAGCGCCGGCAGCAGCGGCAGGAACGGAACCTTCCCAGGGGCAACAGCGGCGGGCGGAAGGGAGGAGCAGGCCACCGAGGCCTGCGGAGCCCCGGCTGGGCCAGAGCGGCCTCGCGCTGCAACGCTCGGCGCGCCCCCTGGAGGCAGGCAGGTCGCACGGCGGCTCGCTCTGTTCTGGGTCTAAGACTGGGGCTGAGCCGACTCTGAATTGCAAGACTGTGGGAACTGAAGAGTGGGAAAGTACTAAAGCAGTGGCTTCGGGAGAGGAGAAAGACCTGGAGGAGGTTTCTCACGTCGGAATCGGAGAGCATTTTTTACTTTCCACGTCCATTTCTAAAAATACATCTCACCCCTCAGCTAAATGAAGGCTTCAAAGGCAAGTCCAGTTTTATTAAGTGCTGTAGGGTCGCTAGGAGCCCTGTAGGCACAGTGGTTAAGAATCCGGCTGCTAACCAAAAGGTTGGCAGTTCGAATCCACCAGCTGCTCCTTGGAAGCCCTATGGTTTCTGCTATGAGTGGGAATCAAATTCCATGGCAACAGGTTTGGTTTGGGTTGTTGTTAGATGCCTTCCAATGGATTTTGACTCATAGTGACCTCATGTGACAGAACAGAACTGCCCCATAGGGTTTTCTAAGCTGTAATCTTTATGGGAGCAGATTGCCAGATGTTTATCCCATGGAGCCACTAAGCGCGTTTGAGCTCCAACCTTATGGTTAAGCAGTGGAGCACTTAACCATCTGTGCCACCAAAATCCAAAAACCAAAAACCGTTGCTGTCGAGTTAATTCAGACTCATGGAAACCTTACAGACAGAGTAAAACTCCATAGGGTTTCCAAGTCATAAGGACCCTTATGACTGCATTGGGCTCACCTGGATAATCCAGGATAATCTCCACATCTCAAGACCATTAATTTAATTACATCTGCAGACTCCCTTTTACCATGTAAATTAACATAGTCATATGTTCTAAAGATTAGGGCATGAACATTTTTGAGGACAGTGCTATTGGCAGTGTATAGAGGCCAGAGATCTGCTAAACATCCTAGAATGTGCAGGACAGCCCCTCACCACAAAGAATGATCTGGCCCAGAATGTCAATAGTTCTGTGGCTGAGAAGCCCTAGGCTAGAGTGTTGACAGCAGAAATGGATATTGTGATTAGTGAACATATTTGAGATGTATTTTGTAAGCAGAGTCATCAAGATTTGGTAATAGGTTGGATGTATGGAGTAACAGACAGTTCAGGTTTGGCTTGGGTTTCTGACTTGATCACATTACTGGATGATGGTGGTTTGCTGGAGTAGAAGTGACTGGAAGAGCAGATTTAGGCAGGAGGATGCAAAGTTCGGTTTGGGGCACTTTACGTCAAGCACTCAGAGGGCAGGTGGCCGACAGATAAACAGTTGGGAGTTGACATTTGAAGCCACAAAGTGGATGAATTTTCCCAGGGAAACTATTTTGAGAAGAGTTGTTGTTAGGTGCTGTTGAGTCGATTTTCAATTCAGTAGAATTGCTCCGCAGGATATTCTAGGCTATAATCTTTATGGGAGAAGATCGCCAGGTCTTTCTCCCACAGAGCCACTGGGTAGGTTCCAACCACCAATCTTTTGGTTAGCAGCAGAGTGCTTAACCTTTCCACCGCCAGGGCGCCTTTGTGAGAAGAGCATCCAGGACGGTTTTAGGGGAGCTCAGTATTTAAAGAACAGGCAGGGTTTCACTTCTACTTATAAATCTTCTCACTATATTGCTAACAGATGATTTTCTTCTTTGAACATACTTGTTGTTATGGATTAAATTGTGTCCCTACAAAAGATATATTAAAGTCCTAACCCTTGGTACCTGTGAAGATGACATTGTTTGGAAATAGGGTCTTTGAAGATGTTATCAGTTAACACAAGGTCCTACTGGATTAGGGTGAGTTCTAATTCAGTCTGAGTGGTGTCCTTATAAAGGATGAGAAGAGACACAGAGAGACACACAGAGGGAAGACGGCTATGTAAGTATGGAGTTATACTGCAGCTGCAAGCCAGTGAACGTCTGGGGCTACCAGAAGTTGAAGAGAAAAGAAATGATCTTTCCCTACAGCCTTCAGAGAGAACATTGTCCTGTTGTTGTTAGGTGCCATCGAGTCGGTTTTGACTTATAGTGATCCTATGTACAATAGAACAAAACACTGCCTGGTCCTGCGTCATCCTCAAGATCGTTGTTATGCTTGAGCCTGTTGTTGCAGCCACTGTGTCAATCCATCTCATCAAAGGTCTTCCTCTTTTTCACTCACCCTCTACCAAGCATAATGTCCTTCTTCAGGGACTGGTTCCTTCTGATAACATGTCCAAAGTACGTGAGACGAAGTCTCGCCATCCTCGCTTCTAAGGAGCATTCTGGCTGTACTTCTTCCAAGACAAATTTATTCGTTCTTTTGGCAGTCCATGGCATATCCAATATTCTTTGCCAACATCATGATTCAAAGGCATCAATTCTTCTTTGGTCTTCTTATTCATTGTCCAGCTTTCGCATGCATACGAAGCGATTGAAAATACTATGGCTTGGGTCAGGCGCACCTTAGTCCTCAAAGTCACATCTTTGCTTATGAACACTTTGAAGAGGTCTTTTGCAGCAGATTTGCCCAGTGCAATGTGTCTTTTGATTTCTTGACTGCTAGTTCCATGGGCATTGATTGTGGATTCAAGTAAAATGAAATCCTTGACAACTTCAATCTTTTCTCCATTTATTATAATGTTACTTATTGGTCCAGTTTTGAGGATTTTTGTTTTCTTTATATTGAGGTGCAATCCATATAGAAGGCTGTAGTCTTTGATCTTTACCAGTAAGTGCTTCAAGTCCTCTTCACTTTCAGCAAAGAAGGTTGTGTCATCTGCATATCACAGGTTGTTAATGATTCTTCCTGCAATCCTGATGCAGCATTCTTCTTCATATAGTCCAGCTTCTTGGATGCTCAGCATACAGATTGAATAAATATGGTGAAAGGATACAACCCTGACACACACCCTTCCTGACTTTAAACCACACAGTATCCCCTTGTTCTGTTTGAACAACTGCCTCTTATTCTATGTACAGGCTCCACATGAGCACAATTAAGTGTTCTGGAATTCCCATTTTTCACAGTGTTACCATAATTTGTTATGATCCACATAATCGAATGCCTTTGCATAGTCAATAAAACATAAACATCTTTCTGGTATTCTCTGCTTTCAGCCAACATCTATCTGGCATCAGCAATATTCCTCATTCTACTTCCTCTTCTGAATCTGGCTTGAACTTCTGGCTGTTTCCTGTTGATGTATTGCAGCAAATGCTTTTGAATAATCGTCAGGAAAATTTTACTTGTGTGTGATATCAATGATATTGTTCAATAATTTCTGTATTGTGTTGGATTACGTTTCTTTGGAATGGGCACAAATATGGATTGCTTCCAGTCGGTTGGCCAGGAGGCTGTCTTCCAAATTTCTTGACATAGACGAGTGAGCACCTCTAGTGTTGCATGTGTTTGTTGAAACATCTCAATTGGTATTCCGTCAATTCCTGGAGCTTTGTTTTTCACCATTCCCTTCAGCGCAGCTTGGAATGCTGTTGGATTTGCTTTGTTTTGGCAACTTGATTAGAGGCTTCTCAGTGGCAGAGTTATGCATTATAACTCTGTAGTTTTAAAAACTTTTAAAGCAAAATTCTTTATGAGAAAAATAAGTTATTAATTTTTTTAAAAGTAAACATTTATTGTTGAGTACAATATAGAGTAGAATTTTAGGAAGGGAAGAAGGAAAAATCTAAATGTCCTTAAAGGTAGCAAGAGCAAATATTCACTCATTCATTCAGGAAAATTCACATCATTCTAGACACTGGGAAAGCAAAACAGACAAAAAATCGCTGCCCTCCTGGAGCTTACATTCCAGTGAGAGAGAGAGACAAATGAATAAAACATAGTTTGTCAGATAATAGTAAGAGCTGTGGAGAGACTAAAGAGGGGGAGAAGGGTAGGGAGTGCTGGGTGGGAGTTTGTATGAGTGCTCAAGCCCCTAATTTAGGGGTTGCCTCATTGCCCACTGAGTTGGAAATGACTTGATAGCAATGGGTTTTTTTTCATTGCCCACAGAACTGTGATCTAGCAACCACCCTGGTGTAACCAGTTATCTCTGTAGAAGAAAGAGGTGGTAGGAATGGGGAGGTCTTTAAAAACTACACCGTACCTAGAAAGTAAGGGGAATTTCTTCTTGTTTTTAAGCTTGTTAGGGATTAAATTATGTTCCCCAAAAATACATGTTGAAGTCCTAACTCCTGTACCTGTGAATGTGACCTTGTTCGGAAATATGGTCTTTGAAGACATTATCAGTTAACATGAGGTCATACTGAGTGGTGTCCTTATAAATAGGAGAAGAGACACAGAGAAACACATGGAAGGAAAGCTGCCATGTGAGGATGGAGTTATGCTGCAGCTGCAAGCCAAGGAACACCTGGGGCTACCAGGAGGTGGGAGAGATACAAGGGATCTTCCCCTAAAGCCTCCAGAGACAGCATGGGCCAAGCACCACGTTGATTTGGACTTCTAGTCTCCAGAACTGTAAGACAACAAATTTCTGTTTTTATAAGTCACCCAGTTTGTGGTATTTTGTAACCATAGCCCTAGTGGTGGTGCAAACGGTTAAGCCCTTGGCTGCTAACTGAAAGGTTGGCGGTTCAAACCCAACCAGCGGCTTCGTGGGAGAAGGAACTGGCAATCTGCTTCTGCAAAGATTACAGCCAAGAAAACCCTATGGGGCAGTTCTACTCTGTCAGATGGGGTCACTATGAGTCGAATCAACTTGAAGGCTCTTAACAATTCATGTTCCAGAAGTAGGCTTAGTTTTCCTGTAGTACCAAAGATGGCCACTAGGGGGAGAAATGTTCCTGAAAAGTGTTGCTTCCACAGGTCATCTGTAGATCCCATTAGGCTAGCATGAATCAGGTGTTTTTTAACACTGCTGGAATCGACTCAACAGCAATGGTTGTTGGGTTTTTTGGCTTTTTTTTTTTTTTTATGAAATGATGGGCTCAGTCAGGAAGCAGAACTACCGTGAGAGTTATGGGATAAGGGGTTTATTGTAGGAATTCACCTTCGATAATTGTGGGAGGAGCCCAGGGTGTGAAGGTTTGAAAACGGGTATTTGAAGATCAGATAACAAGTCACAAACTTGGGGAATATAAAATGGTGCAGCTACTGTGGAAAGCAGTTTGCCATTTCCTGAAAAAGTTAAACATAGAGTTAACCATATGGCCCAGCAATTCCACTCCTGAGTGTACACCCAAAAGCCTTGACAGCGGGGATTCAAACAGATACTTGTACACCAGTGTTCGCTGCAGCGCTATTCACAGTAGCTAAAAGGTGGAAACAACCCAAGTGTCCATCAAGAGATGAACGAGAAACAACTCTTAACAATGACTTAAAACGAATTGTTAAAGCAATAACTCTGCCGATCTTCCAGCTCAGAAGGTACATTAAAAAATAAATACAGTTGTGGTTGTGGTTGCTTTTTAATCATGCAGCAGGATTTTTTAAAAAAAGTTTCAGGAAGGGGATTTGCAATTGGCTGTAAGGATTTAGGATTTCTGTACAGTAAAATCACAGCCTATGATCTCCTTCGCAGCCTACATTCATTGTGAACTCCCAGAGTACATGGCAACTCTATTTTAATTTTGCAAAAAAGAAAAAGAGGAGATGATATAGGAAAAAAGGGATATGACACAATCAAAGAAGCCATAGTTAACTGCAAAAGAGTAACTAATACTTACAGTATATAACTGATATAAATCCAGTTACTGATAAGAATCTTGGATTTAACGGCTGCGTTACATAGTCAGTCAATACATGAAATAAATCCTGTTAACAAACTTCCTGTTTTCTTCCTAAAAGTTAGCAGCCGAGCACTTAACTGTTGAGCCACCAGGGCTCAATTATACAAGTGGAGAGGAGCGGAATTGCTTTCCTATTGTGCATTAGTAGGTGGGCTTGTTGGGTGTGTACCTCTGGAAAGTGCGATGCTCCACCAGCAGTATCTAGGAAGTAGCTCTACAGCTATTTGATCTTTGAATAGAACTTGTCTCCAGGTGATTGACTTTTGCAACATATATGAGTTTTTTAATAATGCCATTTCACTTGTTATACTCATCGTTTCTCTTCTGCTGAAAGTCAAATTATGGATTGCCCTTGATTGGGAGCCAGGTCAGTAGATTTACATCATTTCTTCCTCTGCACACCAGTCCCCACTACAAGGAGAGCTCCCCAGAAATTCTGCCAGGATCAGTTTCCAATGAGAATAAGAGCATACTCATGCACAGCAAAGCAAACTCCCACTTAACCAGCTCCAGCCTGCTGCTCTGAACACTCCACCCAAAGACAACTGCGGCACCACAGAACCAATTAAAGAATGTGGTCATGTGGGCAGATGGAAAACTCATTAGGAAGTACAGCCAAGTCTGTGTTCCCACATTTCTGGGAAAAAAACCACATGCAGTGAAGGAGTAGTGCAAAATCACTAGGGTCAGCACCTTTAAATCAACTAAATATTTAATTTCTTCTAAGACGTTACATAAGTAAAGCCTATATGGTGAGCTAAAGACTTTGCCCTACAGAAAAGTCCACGTGCTAGACCCCAACCCCAAGCCCATTATAACATCATGTACTTTCTATAGCTCTGAATTTCTTATCTGGAAAACTGTTATACAAATTATTAACTTCTTAAGAATACAACAAATATTAGAAAGCAACTTAGAAACAAAGAACAATATTATACCTCATAAAGTAGGGAAAAGTACGATGATAAGGCTTAAAAGCCATTTTATAAGGATTATTGGTTAGCATGGTGCAAACAGTTAACACACTTGGCTGCTGACTGAAAGGTTAGAGGTTCAAGTCTACCCAGAGCACCTCAGAAAAAAGGACTGGCCATCTATTTTCAAAAAATCAGCCATTGAAAACCCTGTAGAGCACAGTTCTGCTTGGACACACATGGGGTCTCCATGAGTTGGAACTGACTTCACAGGAACTGGAAATACTTTTTCTAAGTTAGTTCAGCACTGCTTATTTTTGTGTGACAAGAGCCAGCAAAATGTACCAACCCCTTTTTCTTGACTTTTTTTCCTTAGATCACTGATGACAGGAACGAGACCAGCCTTGTAAAGGAGAGAGGTACTTTACCCTCTAGCTACCATAACCCTGAGTCCACCCGGCCACTCCCTCAACCTGCCTGGTGAACCATGTACACATACCGCAGGAGAAGGGAGACCTAAATATCATCTGGGAAAGTAGGGTTACCTCCATTTCCAAGTTCTCTTTTGTGGTTTACTTTTGTATTTTAATACTGCTTGGGCCACTGTTTTCCTCTGAAGGCTGGGAAACTATTTGGTTTTCCATAAATTACGATCACTTAGCTTTTCTCAAATTTACTTTGAGGGTGAACTTAAGGTAATTAAAAAAATTTTTTTTCTTAAAGTAATTTTTAACTGAAATGTTTAACATAAAATTTGTTTCTCAGTTGGCCACGTGGGGATATGAGCAAGTGGTAAGCTCTCCATGGACTGACATAGAGTGAGCTCCAGCTTTGGTGAGCTGATCAACTCTTCAAAGTCAGTACATGCTTCCCTGCATAAGACCCAGAAGGGCTCAGGCAGTGGGGGCCTAACTACTATCTAATCAGCTCTGCCCCTTTTTCTTCTTATTTTTGTTAACCATCACCAGTCTGTCAGTTTGTTGTCATACTGTGATGGCTTGCATGTTGCTGTGATGCTGGAAGCTATGCCATTGGTATTTCAAATACCAGCAGACCTGGTGATGCTTCTGATAATTAAGCAAAGAAAACCCTATGGAAAACAACGGAATATTATGTGATACAGTGTTGGAAGATAACCCCCCTGGGTTGGAGGTCTCTAAAAATACACGTTGGCTGCGACAATAGACTTGAGCATATCAACGATCCTGAAAATGGAACAGGACTGGGCAGTGTTTTGTTCTGTTGTACGTGGGGTCACCATGAGCAGGAGCCAACTCAACAGCAACTAACAACAATTTTTGCTAAATATTCAAACTCGAGTGTGTTTCCCTATGGGCAGATTGCTTATGCTAGTTATTTTAGAAGTATGAACAGCAGGAGAAACACATATGCGTATCTAGAAGTGGAGGGCAGTGGTGCTGGTGAATGTAGGTGTATCAGGAGAAAATTTAGCTGATGGCAGCATTTTGCAGGTACATGAGGAAACTGTAGGCTAAAGTGTATGCAGGTAATTTCCAAAACCATGCCACACCTCTTATGAGTTACTTTAAGGATATCAACTTTGGCCTACCTTTATAAAGGAGATATGTCAGCTGATGTCTTCTCCAGTGCTGGGATGGCTGTACTGTCAGGAGGGTCTTGGCAGAGCAGCACCACTGGCAGAATGAAGTCATCACCCCCAGGAATGACAGGGTCCCATCTGCCATCTTGTCCCACGGCTTGCAGCAGGGAGGGCCACTCTGGCAGGTGGATTGACTTTTTATCCCCATAATCAAGTATTTTTATCCAGAAATGACTCAGCCTCCCAAACTTCTTCTAAATAAGGATAGGCCCAGTAATCCCCGAAGGGGCTAATTTAACAGCCCCTTCTTCTAACCGCTAAGGAATATGTCATTTTACAATGTAAACTTTGAATTTTGTTTTCTATTAATCCAATTCCTTTATTCTTCACAGTATATACTATGGAATGTACTTAAAAAAATTATTGTAGTGAAAATATACATAACAAAACATATGCCATCACAACAATTTCTACATGTGCAATTCAGTAACATTGATTACATTTTTCAAGTTGTGCACACATTTTCACTATCCTTTTCCAAATCTGGAATGTACTTTTATCCACCATTTTTCTTCTCATGTTCAGATATTGGTGATAAACCCCTCTTACCTCTTTAGCCTCATCTCCTATTGCTTCTTTACCCTAAAACTTTGCTAGCACAGAGCAGGTTTGCTCAAAGTTTCCCAAACACCACATTCATTCTCCCATCTGTGCCTCTCCTTCCATTTTTTCTAGTGCGTCCCCCACCTCTGCCCCATCTGGCTCTACTCTTTCTTCAAAGCCCCTCTTCCTGTGATTGCTCCCCCAACTTCCTTTGACACACATGTCCACACTACATATTTGACACTTACTACACTTACTACTGTATGTAGACCAAGAAGCAGTCATTGAAACAGAACAAGGGGATATTGCATGATTTAAAGTCAGGAAAGGTGTGTGTCAGGGTTATATCCTTTCACCATATTTATTTAATCTGTATGCTGAGCAAATAATCCGAGAAGCTGGACTAAATGAAGAAGAACGGGGCATCAGGATTGGAGGAAGACTCACTAATGTGTGTTACGCAGATGACACAACCTTGGTTGCTGGAAGTGAAGAGGACTTGAAGCACTTACTAATGAAGATCAAAGACCACAACCTTCAGTACGGGTTACACCTGAACATGAAGAAAACCAAAATTCTCACAACTGGACCAATAAGCGACATCTTGATAAATGGAGAAAAGATTGAAGTTGTCAAGGATTTCATTTTACTTGGATCCATAGTCAACACTCATGGAAGCAGCAGTCAAGAAATCAAAAGACACATTGCTTTGGGCAGATCTGCTGCAAAAGGCCTCTTTAAAGTGTTGAAAACCGAAGATGTCACCTTGAAGACTAAGGTGTGCCTGACCCAAGCCAAGATGTTTTCAATTGCCTCATATGCATGCGAAAATTGGATGATGAATAAGGAAGACCAAAGAAGAACTGACGCCTTTGAATTGTGGTGTTGGCGAAGAATATTGAATATACCATGGACTACCAAAAGGATGAACAAATCTGTCTTGGAAGAATGCTCCTTAGAAGCAAGGATGGCGAGACTACGTCTCACATACTTGGAACATGTCATCAGGAGGGCTCATTCCCTGGAGAAGCACATCATGCTTGGTAAAGTAGAGGTTCAGCAAAGAAGAGGAAGAACCTCAATGAGATGGATTGACACAGTGGCTGCAACAAGGGGCTCAAGGATAGCAACAATTGTAAAGATGGCATAGGACTGGGCAGTGTTTTGTTCTGTTGTGCATAGGGTCGCTATGAGTTGGAACCGACTCAACTGTACCTAACAACAATAACTACATATGTTTTCTAAGGAGCCCTGGTGGTGCAATTGTTAAAGTGCTCACTGCTAACCTAAAGGTCAGCAGTTTGAACCCACTAGCGGCTTTGTGGAAGAAAAGACCTGGCGATCTGCTCCCATAAAGATTACCTTTGAGTCAATTCTGACTCATACAGACCCAACAGGATGGAGTAGAATGACCCATAGAGTTCCCAAGGCTGTAAATCTTTACAGAAGCAGACTGCCACATCTTTCTCCCACGGAGCAGCTGGTGGATTCAGCTGGTGGGTTCAAACCACTGACCTTTCAGTCAGCAGCCGTGCACTTAACCATTGCACCACCAGGGCTCCTTCCATAAAGATTACAGCCTAGGAAACCCTATGGGGCAGTTCTACTCTGTCACATGGGGTTGCTATGAGTTGAAAATCAACACATGTTGTTTGGGATTACTCAGTCTTATGAAGCTGAAACGTGAAATTGACAACATTCAACCTTTTTTTTTGGTACTTAAAGAACAGAAATTTATTTTCTCACAGTTCTAGAGGCCAAATCAGGGTCTCAGCCATGTCAATCCTTCTGTGAGCCTCTATCCTAGTTTCTGGTGTCTTCTGGCAATCCTTGGCATTCCTTGGTGTTCCTTGGCATCTGTTTTCCCCCTGTGTGTGTCTCTGTGTCTAGTCTGCTCTTTTTTTTTTTCCTTATTGGACTTTAGATGAAGGTTTACAGAACAAACTATCTTCTCATTAAACAGTCAGTACACATATTGTTTTATGACATTGGTTAACAACCCTATGACATGTTAATACTCTCCCTTCTCCACCTCGGGTTCCCTATTAACAGCCTTCCTGCCTTCTCGTCCTTGCCCCTGGGCTGCTGTGCCCCTTTAGTCTTGTTTTGTCCTATAGGTCAGTCTAATCTTTGGCCAAAAGGTGAATCTCAGGAGTGACTTCATTACTGAGCTAAAAGGGTGTCTACGGGCCATACTCTCAGGGTTTCTCCAGTCTCTGTTGGGCCAGTAAGTCTAGTCTTTTCCTGAGTTAGAATTTTGTTCTACATTTTTCTCCAGTTCTGTCTGGGACCCTCTGTTGCGATCCCTGTCAGAGCAGTCAGTGGTGAAAGCTGAGCACCATCTAGTTGTACTGGACTCAGTCTGGTGGAGGCCATGGTAGTTGTGGTCTGTTAGTCATTTGGACTAATCTTTCCCTTGGGTCTTTAGTTTTCTTCATTTTCCCTTGCTCCTAAAGGGGTAAGACCAGTGGAGTATCTTAGATGGCCACTCAAAAGCTTTTAAGATCCCAGATGCACCGCAGCTACCAAGGCCTCCACCAGACTGAGTCAAGTAGAGCTAAATGGTGCCTGGCTACCACCATTGACTGCTCTGACTGGGATCACAGTAGAGGGTTCTAGACAGAGCTGGAGAAGGATGTAGAACAAAATTCTAACTCACAAAAAAAAAGGACCAGATTTACTGGCCTAAAGGAGACAGGAGAAACCCCGAGAATATGGCCCCCAGACACCCTTTTAGCTCAGTGGTGAAGTCACTTCCAAGGTTCACCGTTCAGCCGGGGAGTGGACAGCCCCATAAAACCAAATGGGACTAATGAGGCACAGCAGTCCAGGGACAAGGACTAGAAGGCAGAAGGGGGCAGGAAAGCTGGTGATAGGGAACCGAAGGTTGAGTAAGGATAGTGTTGATGTTTTGTGAGGTTGTTAACCATTGTCATAGAGCAACATGTGTACTAACTGTTTAATGGCAAACTATTTTGTTCTGTAAACCTTCATCTAAAGTGAGAATAACAGCACAATTGGAGGAGCATAGTCGATGTCACTGAACTGTGCATGTAGAAATTTTTGAAATGGTGTATCCTTGGCTATGTATATTTTCACCAAAAAAAAAAAAAAAAAAAAAGGTCGAGAAAGGAGAGGGTTGACATGTCGTGGGGTTGTTAACCAATGTCATAAAACAATATGTGTACTACTGTTTCATGAGAAACTATTTGTTCTGTAAATCTTCACCTGAAGTACAATAAAAAAAAAAAAAAAAGATCTCAGATGCTACTCACCAAAGTAGAATGTAGAACATTTTCTTTATAAACTATGTTATGGCAATTGAGCTAGATGTTCACTGAGACCATGGTCCTCACAGCCCTCAGCCCAGTAATTCAGTCCCTCAAGGAGTTTGGATTTGTCCATGGAGCTTCCATGACCTTAACCTGAACAAGCTGTGCTGGCTTCTGCAGTATTGTGTACTGTCTTACCCTTCACCAAAGTTACCACTTATCTATTGTCTATTTAGTGTTCCCCCACCCCCAAACCTCCCCTCCCTCATAACCATCAAAGATTGTTTCTTTTTTTGTGTAAACCTATTCATGAGTTTTTATAGTAGTGGTCTCATACAATGTTTGTCCTTTTGTTATTGACTTATTTCACTCAGCATAATGCCCTCCAGATTCATCCATGTTGTGAGATGCTTCGCAGAGTCATCATTGTTCTTTATTGTTGCCTAGTACTCCATTGTGTGTATGTACCATAGTTTGTTTATCCATTCATCTGTTGATGGGCATCTAGGTTGTTTCCATCTTTTTGCTATTGTGGAACATGGGTGTGCATATGTCTATTCGTGTAATGGCTCTTATTTCTCTAGAATATATTCCTAGGAGTGAGATTGCTGGATCAAATGGTATTTCTATTTCTAGCTTTCTAAGAAAGGGCCATATTGTTTTCCAAAATGGTTGTGCCATTTTGCATTCCCACCAGCAGTGCATAAGAGTTCCTATCTCCCCACAGCCTCTCCAACATTTGTTATTTTCTGTTTTTTTAATTCATGCCAGTAATGCCGGGGTGAGATGGTATCTCACTGTGGTTTTGATTTACATTTCTCTAATGGCTAGTGACCAGGAGCATTTCCTCATGTATCTGTTAGTCGCTTGAATGTCTTCTTTGGTGAAGTATCTGTTCATTTCCTTTGCCCATTTTTTAATTGGATTATTTGTCTTTTTGTTGTAGAGGTGTTGGATTTTCCTGTAGATTTTATAGATTAGACATTTGTCAGATTTGTAATAGCCAAAAATTTTTTCCTGGTCTGTATGTTGTCGTTTTACTCTTTTGGTGAACTCTTTTGATGAGCATAAATGTTTAATTTTTAGAAGAGCCCAGTTATCTAGCTTATCTTCTGGAGTCTGTATGTTGTTAGTTATGGTTTGTATCCTGTTAATGCCGTGTATTAGGGTCTCTAGCATTGATCCTATTTTATCTTCTATGATCTTTATAGTTTTTTGTTTTATATTTAGGTCTTTGATCCATTTTGAATTAGTTTTCATGTACAATGTAAGGTATGGGTCCTGTTTCATTTTTTTGCTGATGGACATCCAGTTTTGCCAGCAACATTTGTTAAAAAGACTGTCTTTTCCCCCATTTGATGGACTTTGGGCCCTTGTCGAAGATCACATGACCATAGGTGGATGGATTTACATCTGGGTTCTCGATTCTGATCCATTGGTCAATGTATCTGTTATTGTACCAATACTAGGCTGTTTTGACTACCATAGCTGTATAGTAGGTTCTGAGGTCAGGTAGTGTGAGTCCTCCTGCTTTATTCTTCTTCTCCAAGAATGCTTTACTTATCTGAGGCCTCTTCCCTTTCCATATAAAGTTAATGATTGTTTTTTTTCCATCTCTTTAAAGAATGTTGTTGGTATTTGGGTTGGGATTGCATTGTATTTATAGACTGTTTTGGGTAGAATTGTCATTTTCACAATGTTGAGTCTACCTATCCATGAGCATGGTATGTTTTTCCATTTATATAGATCTCTTTTGGTTTTTTGCAGTAGTGTTTTGTAGTTTTCTATGTATCGGTCTTTTACATCCTTGGTTAGATTTATTCCTAAGTATTTTATTTTTTTAGAGTGTATGATAAATGGTATTGTTTTCCTGATTTCCTTTTCATCGTTCTCTTTATTGGTGTATAGGAATCCAACTGATTTTTGTATGTTTATCTTGTATCCTGCTACTCTGCTGAATATTTCTATTAGTTCCAATAGTTTTCTCTTGAGTTTTCTATGTATAGTATCATATTATCTGCAAATAGGGACAGTTTTACTTCTTCATTACCAATTTGGATGCCTTTATTTATTTATTTTTCTTGCCTTATTGCTCTAGCTAGGACTTCCAGCACAATGTTAAATAGGAGTAGTGATAAAGGATATCCTTGCCTTGTTCCTGTTCTCAAGGGGACTGTTTTCAGCCACTCTCCATTAAGAATGATGTTGGCTGTTGGTTTTGCATAGATGCCCTTTATTATGTTGAGGAATTTCCCTTCTATACCTATTTTATTGAGAGTTTTTATCAGGAATGGGTGTTGGACTTTGTCAAATGCGTTTTCTGCATCAATTGGGATGATCATGTGATTCTTTTATTTATATGGTGGATTACGTTGATTGATTTTCTAATGTTGAACCATCCTTTACACCTGATATGAATCCTACTTGGTTGTGGTGTATTATTTTTTTGATATGATGCTGAATTCTATTGGCTAGAATTTTGTTTAGAATTTTTGCATCTATATTCATGAGAGATATTCGTCTGTAATTTTCTTTTTTTGTGGTATCTTTGCCTGGTTTTGGTATCAGGGCTATGCTGGCTTCATAGAATGAATTTGGAAGTGTCCCTTTGTTTCCTATGTTCTGAAATAGCTTGAGTAGTACTGGTGTAAGCTCTTCTCTGAATGTTTGGTAGAGTTCTACAGTGAACCCATCTGGGCCAGGGCTTTTTTTGTTGGAAGTTTTTTTTTATTACCTTTTCAGTCTCTTCTCTTGTTATGAGTCTGTTCAGATTTTCAACATCAGTTTGTGATAGTTTGGGTAGGTAGTGTGTTTCTAGAGATTTTTCCATTTCCTCTGGATTTTCAAATTTGTCAGAGTATAGTTTTTCATAATACTCTGTTATGATCCTTTTTATTTCAGTTGGGTCTGTTGTAATGTTCCTCATTTCATTTATTTGGGTTATTTGCGTCCTCTCCTGTTTTTATTTTGTCAGTTTGATTAGTGGTTTGTCAATTTTGTTGATCCTTTCAAAGAACCAACTTTTGGTTTTGTTGATTCTTTCTACTGTTTTTCTATTCTCTATTTCATTTATTTCTGCTCCGATCTTTATTATTTCCTTTCTTCTGGTGGCTGTGGACTTCTTTTGCTGTTCTCTTTCTATTTGTTCGAGTTGTGTAGCTAATGTTTTGATTTTGTCCCTTTCTTCTTTTTTGATGTGTGCATCTATTGCTATAAATTGACCTCTGAGTACTGCCTTTGCTGTGTCCCCAAGGTTTTGGTATGATGTGTTTTCATTCTTATTTGATTCTAGGAATTTTTTTATTCTATATTTGATTTCTTCTATTACCCAGTGGTTTTTAAGCAGGGTGTTATTTAGTTTCTATGTAATTGAGTCTTTTTTTTTTCCTTGCTCTTCTTGTTGTTAATTTCTACTTTGATGGTTTTGTGATCAGAGAAGATATTTTGTATTAACTCAATGTTTTGGATTTTGTTGAGGGTTTGTTTGTGGCCTAAGATATGATCTATTCTGGAGAGCATTCAATGTGCTTTGGAAAAGAACGTGTACTTTGCAGCTGTTTGGTTGGAGTGTTCTGTGTATGTCTGTGAGTTCAAGTTGACTGATTGTGGCCTTTAGATCTTCTGTATCTTTGTTGAGTTTCTTTTTAGGTGCTCTGTCCTTTACCAAGAGTGGTGTGTTGAACTCTCCTACTGTTATTGTGGAACTGTCAATTTCTCTTTTCAGTGCTGTTAAAGTTTGTTTTATGTATTTTGGAGCCCTGTCATTAGATGCATAGGTATTTATTATGGTTATATCTTCATGATGGATCATCCCTTTAATCATGATATAGTAACCTTCTTTGTCTTTTATGGTGGATTTTGTTTTAAAGTCTATTTTATTTGAGATTAGTATTGTCATTCCTGCTCTTTTTTGGTGGCTGTTTGCTTGATATATATTTGTCCATCCTTTGATTTTTAATAAGTTTATGTCTCTGTTTCTGAGGTGTACCGCTTGTAGACAGCATATTGATGGTTCCTTTTTTTTTTTTATCCATTCTGTCACTCTCTGTCTCTTTATGGGTGCATTTTAGGCCATTTACATTCAGTGTAATTATTGATAGGTGTGACTTTATTGTTGTCATTTGGTAGTGCTTTTTTTTATGGTGCTGGTGATTTCTTTGTTCCTCTGACTCTCCTGTGCTGAGTTCTTTTTGTTTGTGGATTTTTTTTTCATTTCTTTTGTTTTTGTAGATTTTTTTTTTACTGAGACTTTGTGTTTTTCTTCTTTATTTTGATGAGGAGGTTTGTTAACTTTCGTTGTGGTTACCTTGAAATTTACCCCTATCTTCCTAGGTTTGAACCAGTCTATTATTACTTGGTATCACCTTGCCTTCCTCTCTATTAGAAAGTTCCATACCTACACTGTTTATTCCCTCTTTTGTTATGACATTGTTGTCATTTGCAGATTAACCTCTCTGGTTCCCTGTTGTAAACCTTTTGGTTTTGAATAGTCCTTGGGAGTTCATTTCCTAGGTTGGTATCTGGGTGGTGCGATCTTGCATCCTAGATTCAGGCTGTCCTCTGATGTTTGTTCTAAGACTGAAGGACTCCCTTTAATAATTCTTGTAAGTTTGGTTTTGTTTTTACATAGTCCCTTAATTTCTGTTTATCTGGAAATGTCCTAATTTCACAATCATTATTTGAATGAGAGTTTGCATGATTTATTATTCTTGGTTGGCAATTTTTTTCTTTCAAGGTTTTATATATATCATCCCATTGCCTTCTTGCCTGTGTGGGTTCTGCCAAGTAATCAGAGCTTAGTCTTACTGTTTCCCCTTTGTATGTGACTTTTTGTTTTTCTCAAGCTGCTCTCTGGATTCTTTCTTTGTCTTTGGTTTTAGCGAGCGTGATTATGATATGCCTTGGTGATTTTCTTTTGGGGTCTATCCTATAAGGGGTTCGTTGAGCTTCTTGGATGGTCAACTTTTCATCTTTCATGATCTTAGGGAAGTTTTATGTCAGCAATTCTTCACTCACAAATTTTTGCTTTTGATTGTATCCCACGTAATTCTCAGAGTTTATTCATTTTTCTTTGTTCTTTTTTTCTGATTTTTCCTCAAAGTTTTATTTAAGTGTTTGTCTTCAATTTCGCTGATCTTGTCTTCCATTGTTTCAAACCTGCTCCTCAGCCCTTCTATGATGCTGTCCATTTCTGAAATCTTGTTGTTTATCTTTTGGATTTCTAATTGTTGTTTTTTTTTTTTTTTTTTTTAATGAAGAGAAGTTTATTTCCTCATAATCAAAGTAGGCTAAAAGTCCAAGTTCGGGGCATCAGCTCCAGGGGAAAGCTTTTTCTCTCTGTCAGCCTTCTTCTCTTCTGTGTTCCCCTGAACTAGGAGCTTCTCTGTGCAGGGACCCTGGTCCAAAGGATGCACTCTGCTCCCAGCACTGCTTTCTTGATGGTATGAGGTCCCCCTGTCTCACTGCTCACTTCTGTCTTTTATATCTCAAGAGATTGCCTCAGGACACAATCCAGTCTTGTAGATCAGGTCCTGCCTTACTAACACAACTTCCACCCATCCTCCCTCATTAACATCATAGAGGCAGGTTTACCACATACAGGAAAATCACACAGTACCAGGAATCATGGCCTAGTCAAATTGTGATACACACATTTTTGGGGGGACATAATTCAAACCATGACATTCCACCCTTTGGCCCCCAAAAAATCACATCCTTGCAACATGGAAAACATTTTCACCCCATCATATCATAGCAAAAGTCTTAACTCCAAGTCTAAAATCCAAAAATTCCTCTTCATCTGTGAAATCTAGAATACAACTTATCTGCTTCCAAAGGTACAATGGCAGAACAGGCACAAGCTAGACATTTCCATTACAAATGTGAGAAACTAGAGGAAAAGAAGTGATAACAGGCACCAAGCAAGTCAGCAGAACACATTACATTAGCTCTCCAGGCTTTGAAAATAATCCTCTGTTCTCTGAGACAATTTACACAATGGCCCTGCCCTCCAGACTCTAGGTATTGGCCACAGTCTCTGGATTTTGAGTGGAGGCCCCTCAGCCCTGGGCTTCAGCTCCACCTTCCAGGCCCACTGGGACTGCAACTCTGCTCCCTTGGCTTTAGATGCACCATTCTCCTAGTCCGTTGGAGTGACAACTCCACCCTTAGAAACACCAGAGGCCATGGCTCCATCCTTTGAAACCCCTGAGGTCATGGCCATACCTTTTGAGGTTGAAGCAGCTTGGCTTCTTGTGTCCCTTGTCTCTTCAGCTTCTGCTTCCTATGGCCTCTTGGCCCTTGGGCCTCACACCTGCATCTGCCCTGCTGGGGCAAGTGTTCCTAGGCTCAGTAGCTCCACTGATAAGTGCCCAGAGGCACCCCACTCTGCCAGGTAGCCTCCTGCTCACAGGCATTCAGCTCTCTCGCTCTGTGGGTCAGCTCCAGTGCTATCTTTCACCGGTCTCCTGGTTCTGCTGCTGTTGGTTCTCTGCTGCTGCAGCTTCTCTGCTGTGGTTGGTCCTCTGTCACTGCTGCACGTCTATCCATTCACAGTTTTAAAACTGCTTCCACATTTTAGGTATCTGTTAGAGCAGCTCCCCACTCTCTCGGTATCAAATTCTGTCTTAGTCATCTAGTGCTGCTACAACAGAAATACCACAAGTGGATGGTTTTAATGAAGAGAAGTTTATTTCCTCATAGTCAAAGTAGGCTAAAAGTCCAAATTCAGGGCATCAGCTCCAGGGGAAGCCTTTCTCTCTCCGTCGGCCTTGTCTTCAGTGTTTCCCCGGACTAGGAGCTTCTCTGCACAGGGACCCCAGTCCAAAGAACACGCTCTGCTCCTGGCACTGCTTTCTTGATGGTATGAGGTCCCCCTCTAATTGTTGTTTTTGTATGATTTCTAATTGTGAATTGATTTTGGCATTTTGTTCCTGTATTACTTTCCTGAATTATTCCATTTTTTTGGTCTGTATTTTCCATGAATTTGTCTGCCTTTTTGATGAGTTTGTCTATTTTTTCCCTCCTTTTTGTCTGCTTTTTGCTTCAACTCTTGGATCGCTCTGAATATTAGAGATTTGAATTCTCGATCAGGTAGTTCTAGTGCCTTTTCTTCTACTGGAAAGTCATCTGGTGTTTTATTTTGGAGGTGTACTGGAACCATCCTGTCCTATTTTTATTTTTTATGTTTTGACATTGTCTGCTGTCTTCAGGACATTCAGTAGTTACTTTTTTCATTTATTAATTGTAGATTTGTTTGTTTCATCCTGCTTTTTGTTTTATTTGGTTATGTCTGAGCAGGCAGGCTGTGCATTCTTTGTTGATTGCTCATCTGTGGACACGATATTTTTCACCTCCTTGTCCAGTGGGCAGGGCCAGTTGCTCAGTTATGGTGCAGCAGGGCAGGTACAGCTGAAGGGGAGGGGCTGGGATGGGTTTCTTGTGTACTGGGGCCAACAAGGTGAGCCAGGAATCAGTGCAGGGTAGGTTCTGGTAGGCTGTGCCTATGCTGCTCAGAAGTATGATATTCAGCATATGCTGCAGATAGGCAGGAGGGAGGTAGAGGGGGAGATTGTGATGTGTGGAGCTAGGCTGGTTATAGGGAAGAAGAGAGACGAGAAACAGGAGCCAAAAAAAAAAAAAAATAAGTGCTGAGGGAGCCTGCCATTGAAGTAGAGAGATGAGAAACCAAGAAATGAAGAAAAATAAAAAATAAATAAACAAAATTAAAAAAAAAAAAAATATATCCCTAGGGATCCCACTGACCTAGTTCTGCAGACCAGGAGAACAGCTCCCAAGCTGGGCTGTACAGCCTGGCTAGAAGGGGTGATGATACACAGCACCATGTATTCAAGAGACAGTAAAAGAAGGTAAGTAGAAAGAGATGAGAAACTGAGAAATGAAGAAGAATAAAAAGGAAATAATGAGAAAACAAAAACAAAAAGCCCACAGGGATCCCACCAATATGGCGGCACAGATTGGAGAAGCAGTTCCCCAGCTGAGCAGCACTTCACAACCTGTCAAGAAGAAGCAAAGATGGCACACGGGAGTCAGGTGTTCAAGAGAAAGGAGGGAGAGGAGGTGAGAGGCAGGGAAGAAACCAAAAGAGGCCAAAAAAAGCAACACCAGCAACAAAGAAATGGCACTGAAGAAGCCAGCCAGTGTGGGCGGGGTGAATCCTCGCAGCATGGAGCCAGCACCTCCTGTGCTGCAGTCACGGCCTGCTGGGAAGCAGCAAATCAGCCCGCTGGGAAGCCTCAGATTGGCTGGCTGAGAAGCAGTGGATTGACTAGCTGGGAAGCCGCAGATTGGCCTGCCCGGCAGCTGCGAAGGCTGAGCAGGGGGAGGTAGGGTGAGGGGTGGGAAAACATGTATTGCTGGTTACTGGGTGCCTTGTCTCCTGCTGGGAGCTCCGTGAATCTGCTTTCCCATACTCCCTGTCTGCCCATCTCCAACAGGAGTCCAAGATGGTGGATGTGTGCTGCGTTAGCTGATAGGGGACCTCCGCTTGTAACTCTCCTTGCTCTCTGTTCTCTGTCAGTTTCTTATTCCATTCAGTGCTTGGTTGAATTCTTTATCTCTTCATTTGACGCTTAGGGTTCCAGGATTGACGTTTGTCTCTGTTTTACTTAGTTTTTCGGGTCTTTTCTGTGGAGAGACAGTGTGGTTCTTCTGTCTATAGCACCATGTGCTCCGCCCATTCAACCATTTTTCACCTACAAAAACTTCAGTTTCATATGAGTCAACCTAATATATGGGTCTTCTCACTTGAAATACAAATTTTCTTTTAATTCTTAGTGTCTACAATAGCCCCTTGCACTGTGTAGGTGTTCAATATTAAAAAATAAATAAAGACCCTGACTATTCTTAAATTGGCAAAACACTAGATAAACTGCCATTTCAATCTGAAAATGCAATGTTAATCCATGAATACACTCACCGTGGATGATTTGGGATGTTTGTGATTCCCCTCTGCAAAAAATATTCTAATACAGCCTAAAATATAAATATCAAACTTTAAGGCAATGGAAGTTATGGGTAGATTGATTGACAAACTATTAAAGGGCTTTAATAGATTCTACATTTCAGAAAGATTATTCACATAATTTTCATCAGTAAATTCTATACACACTAGAATGTATTTCATATTTATTATATAATTAGTTACACAATCCAGTTAGAAAAGAACATTATAATATTGCACTTTATACAACTATATAGATTCCACCATCCTTTTCCCTTATTGTGGTCTTAATTCTAAACATAATTACGTTAATAACCATGAGATTACTGAAACTCATAAGTCTGAGTTAAAGAAAATTCTAGTGAGAAAGTGCATATTTTTAAAGCCAAGAGACTTGTAAGTTATCTGATATCAAATGTTGCTTTCCAAAAAAAAAATTAAAAAAAAAAAACTCAAAACAATCAAAATAGCATGATGATTATTGAACAGAGTTTATTATTCTAAGGACAGAATGCAACTACGACTCTGGAGAAACAGTACTGGACAGCCTGCTCCTTTGAGTACATCCATATTGGTAGGCTCAGAATTATTTACAGAAACAAATTAGCATTTCTTCTCCTTGCTGTGATTCTTGGATAGATCTGTGAAGTCCAGATTTCTTTTTCAATGATTCCATTTCTTAGAAGGAGCCCTATTTTTCTCCACTGATAAGTCATGTCTTTAGAACATGACTTAATCCCAAATAAACAGGCTCACAAGACTATACGGGACAAATGTCCTACCTAATGTGTCCTATTATAATGCCACCAAATGCCTTCACAGTACAATTATTAACAGTTGCAGTATTTAAAACTCTAAGCAGTCATTAAGTTTCCTTATCTCCATGCTAGAGTACATCCAAGATGTAAACATTCTAGACTCACTGCATTTATGTTTCATAATGAGTCTTTCATTCATGTAATATCAGAATGAAACCAGGTAAACATTTATTTTAGGGAAAAAATTGAATGAACTTCATATTACTTGATATGGGTTTGCCATTTCATTAAAAATAAACTGTATAACTTTTCCTACATAGAACTTTATCTATGTTGCAGGAGCCTTGATAAATAAAATTTAGTGCCAAAAAATCTTAGTGGCTGAAACATGGGAGGGAGTCAAATTTCTTTAATTGGTAGAAAGTAAGGAAGCCCACCTTCAACCCCCAAGCCCTTAACAGTCTTGAGATAGCCTTAGAGGACATTTTAAAAAGTGAGACTTTCTCTTCAAAGATCTTCTTCCTTTATGGTCCCAAAGATACAGTCATCTTCAGCTACCTTAATGGAAATCTTGCTTTTTCTTAGTAGAAAATTAGAATAGTTTTTCCACTGCAAAGTAAACACAGAGAGGTCAGAATGTAAATGAGAGGAAATAATTTCCGTAACGACAATAATAAAGAAAATTTAGGAAGTTAAAACAATATTAAAAGGGCAGAAGAAAGGTTATATTTGTTTAAATGGTTATTTTAAGTGGTTTTATCCAACAGAAGCTTTATTTTGGGGTAGTTGTGCATCTGTTGGAGTCCTTGGGTGATGCAATAGGTTAACACACTCATGTGCTAACTGAAAAACTGGAAATTCAATTCTGCTCATAGGCACCTTGGAAGAAAAGCCTGGTGATCTACTTCCAAAAAATCAGCCATTGAAAACCCTATGGAACACAGTTCTGCTTTGACACACAGGGAGTGGCCATGAGTTGTAATTGATTCAGTGGCAACTGGTACTTCTGTTAGGGCTGAGGAGCGCACCACCTGCTGGTATGATGAGATAGATGTGTTCGGAGCATCTTTCCAGGCCCTGGGATGCCATCCAGGTAATACTGGAACTCTGCCTGTCTTGTCTCTTTCCTCTCTCTTAAAGCTGTGTGACATTCAATTTTTAATTTCACCCAAAATTTTTAGTGCACCTCCACAGAAAAACCACACGTTTAAAAGCATATTCTTATTCCAAAACATATGAAGAGGTTAGGGTTGCCGTAAACTTTCAGTGAGTAAACAGTTGGCCTTCAGCATTTACATAAGTTCCAAAGACAGGGCCAGGAGAGTAGGCTTCAGCCCTGGTAGGGGAAAAAAAATGTGGGTCATCTCAATGGCTAAAAAAATTTTTTTTTCTACAAGGGATTTTTCTTAATAGAGGCCCATGGCAGAGTGGTTAAAGGAATGGACTCTGGAGCCAGACTGCCTGGGTTCACATCCTGGCTTGGCCATTTATAAGCTACGTGGCCTTGGGCAAGTTACTTAAACTTTCTGTTTTTCAGTTTCTTCAGCTATAACCCAAAATCAAACCCATTGCTGTCGAGTCAATTCCGACTCATAGCTACCCTATAGGACAGAGTAGAACTACCCCGTAGAGTTTCCAAGGCTGTAAATCTTTACAAAAGCAGACTGCCACATCTTTCTCCCTTGGAGCGGCGGGTGGGTTTGAACTGTCGACCTTTCATTTAGGAGCCAAGCGTCACCAGGGCTCCTTTCTTCAGCTATAAATCAAGGATAATAATAGTCTTTGGTTTGTTATGAGGAGTAAATGAGTTATACATGAAAAGTACCTATAACAGTGCCTGGCTCAGGGTAAGGTTTGCTAAACAAATAAATTGGAATTCAATATAGTTGGACACCAGGCCCACTTCTGAAATGCCAGTCTTGTTCAAACCATGAGGTAGGCTTCCCTGTTTCAGAGCTGCTGCTCACCCAAGTGGGTAGCTGAATTAGCATCCGTGTTGACCTCAGTTGTGTTGCCTGTTGCTCTAGGACAGTGGTTCTCAAACTTGAGCAGGCTCAGACTCACCTGGAAGGCTTGCTGAACACAGATTGCTGGGCCCCACCCCCAGAGTTTCTGTTCCAGTGGGTTTGGGGTGGGGCCTGAGAATTTGCATTTCTAATAGTTCTAATTGGAGCCCCGATGGCTTAGTGGTTAAGAGCTCAGTTGGCAGCTCCTTGGAAACCCTATGGGTCAGGTCTACTCTGTCCTATAGGGTTGCTAAGAGTTGGAACCGGCCCGATGGCACCTAACAATAACAACAACAATAGATCCCAAGAATCGATGCCTTTGAATTACGATGTTGGTGAAGAATATTGAATATACCACGGAGTGACAGAAAAACGAACAAATATGTCTTGGAAGAAGTACAGCCAGAATGCTCCCTAGAGGAGAGAATGGAGAGACTTTGTCTTACATACTTTGGACATGTTATCAGGAAGGACCAGTCCCTGGAGGACATCATGCTTGGTAAAGTACAGGGTCAGCAAAAAAGAGGAAGACCCTCAACGAGATGAACTGACATAGTGGCTGCAACAATGGGCTCAGACATAACGACTGTGAGGATGGTGCAGGACTGGACACTGTTTTGTTCTGTTGTACGTAGAATGGCTATGAGTGGGAACCGACTCGATGGCACCTAACAACAACAACAAATAAGTTCCCAGAGGAGGCTGACGCTGCTGGTTTAGGAGCCACACTTTTAGAACCACTATTCCTAGGATAATGGTTCCAATCCTTGCTGCACATAGAACCATGTGGGGAACTTTAAAAAATTCCATTGTCCAGTCACCCCAGACCAATTACAAGAGAATCTCTGAGGTGGGATCCGATCATCATTACCTTTTAGAGCTTCCCAGGTGACTCTAAAGTGCAGCCAAAGTTGAGAACCATAGCTCTGTGTTGTCAGTGTGCTGCTGAAATGTGTACATGTTTAAAGATGGAGTGATTACCACCTATACTTTACAGATGAAGAAACTGACGCTTGGTGCAGTGTTTCTCAGTGAGGTGCTCCTTAGAAATGTGGATTTTCAAAGCCCCAACCCCAGAGCTACTGAATCAGTCTTTTTATTAAAATCCAGGTATCTGCATTTTAATAAGCACCTCAGGAGTCCCTTCCATACTTTTAGGTTTCTGATCTTCCTGGAGACACACAGCCCATAAACTGTGGAGTTTCTGTCTTGTCTCTGACCTAGCCAGCCAGAAATGCTGTACTTATGAAACAGAGAAAGCTCTGCATTTAATGTTTTTTTCTGAGCTTGTTCACTAAAGACATATTTACTAAGGACCTTAAGTACACACCAGACCCTGTGATGGGAGCTGGGTCAGTGATAAAATCTATTCAAATGCTACTTAGAGGGTCACCTGTATTTTGTTCACCTACACTAGGATTTGAACTTAGAAAAGACAGATTAGAAAAAGCGGTTAAGGACACTGCTCTGGAGTCAAGACTGCCTGTGCTCTTCGGACGGTGATTACTGTGCAAACTTGGGCAAGTCACTTAATCTCTCTGTGTCCCAGTTTCCTCAACTTATTTACAGGTTGTTTACAGCAACTCAAGATAACCAGTTGCTGTTGAGTCAACTCCAACTCATGGTGACCCCATGTGTGTGAGAGTAAAACTGCTCCACAGGGTTTTCAATGGCTGATTCTTTGCAGGTAGATCACCAGGCCTTGCTTCCAAGGTGCCTCTGGGAGGACTCGAACTTCCAACCTTTCAGTTAGCAGCCCAGCCAGTTAACTGTTTGCACTATTCAGGGATAAATGAGCTAATTTAATAAGTTAATGAGTTAAAGGAGGATAAATGAGTTAGTTCAATATAAAAGTTAGTTCAATATAGAACAGTGCCTGGCACATAGTAAGTGCCCAATAATGTTTTCACATGGGTTCAGTGCAGCTGGTTTTTTTTTTTTTTTTTGGCAACTAGTATTTGACAACTGGAAACTAATGTTTTCTGTTATAATTTTTACTTTTATAGTTATCTGCACAGCAAACCTAAATGCTCAAAAAAAGGATTTTATAAACTTAAAAGTTGTTTTATGCAGAGTATACTGCTGAAAATCCATAAAACTAAAACATACAAACTGGAAAGAGGATTTTTCCAAAAAAATGAATGGGATGTGGAAGAAAATCACGAAAGGATTCGAGCTCTTCTTGGAAATTTTCTACACAAAAATTCAGGAAAGCGTTTCTCCTATCCCTACTGGATGCAACAATAAAAATAATATACTTCTGTGATGGCCCTCCAATTGGCCCAACCCACATGGAGGAGCTTCTGAGAAACAGAATTCTGGCATTTTCTTGGAAGTAGAATGGCTTTGGTTACTTAGAGGGGAAAAAAGACAGATTCATCAAAGTACAACTGCCCTATAGGGTCTCCAAGGCTGTAAATCTTTATGGAAGCAGACTGCCATGTCTTTCTCCTGAGGAGTGGCTGGTGGGTTCGAACAGCAGCTGAGCGCTTTAACTACTGCACCACCAGGACTCCTTCATCAAAATTACAACTCTTCAATTACATAATTTTACTCACAGACCTGACTTTGTTGAATGTGATTTCTTTTACTTTTGCCTTGTTCCGGAACTTCAATCTGCTAAACAGATTAGTAAAATGTCAGCCAGGAGAAGCAAGCACACAAATAATCTGTTTAACTAGCACATTTCCCCTTCCCCTCTTAATGGTCTTGAAGGCTGCCAGTCAGTGGGGCACCTGCATGTCATCTGCCACTCCCCCTTAATTTGCAAGTATCCAAATGTTCCAAAAATCGAGTCTCCAAAAGTTAAGTGAAGCTTAATATTTAATATTGGTTGTTGCCTATGGATTTTGTGATTCAGCACAGCTTTAAAAAGGACTTTGCACGAAATTAAATGTACTTACAAATCCTGAAATAATCCACAGAGCTTCAATCCATATGCTGAATCAAAGCTAAATGGGGCTTCGATTAATCAAAGGGCACCATTAATCAAATGAATCAAACTGAAGTTCAAGACACTTGAATATACCTCATATACAAAAGGTAAACCTAGTAGCACAGCCAGGGTCCCAGCAGGAAAGAGATGGTGCACTCATAAGGGATAATTGAGGAGATTTTTTTAAAAAGAACTATTTAACTATTTAATGGAGGTGTGGGCAGGGTTAAGGGGAACCAAAGAAGGGATGTTGGAGCTCCCAGGGACTAGTAACAAGGGGGTAAAGGAACATAAGAGGAGTTCTTACACCTCTAGGCCTGAAAGAGTCCCTGGGTGATGCAAATGATTAATGTACTCTGCTGCTAACCCAAAGGTTGGCAGTTAGAGTCCACTCAGAGATGCCCTGGAAGAAAGGTCTGGCAATCTACTTATGAAATATCAAGCCATTGAAAACCTTATGGAGCACGGTTCTACTCTAACACACATTGGGTTGTCATGAGTCAGAGTCAACTCGACAGGCAACTGTCCCCTTCCCCACACAGGCCTGATGCGGTAGAGGGAGGAGCTATTATTGGATCCTGAAAGAGTAGCTACAGCTATATGGAGAGGCTGCCTGCCAGGAGCTATGGCCCTCAGTAGAAGGACCTGCCAACCACAGAGGCCCAGCAGGGATGGAGTTGGAGAAATAAATACCCTAGTCTTGCCTTTCTCCCACCCTTCAATCTCCTACTGGGTTTCCCATTGGATGAACCCAATCAGAGGCCAGAAAGCAAAGCTGTGGTACACAAAGGCCAGCCTCCTGGGGCACAGAGCAGGGTGGAACAGAGTCAAGATGGATCTGGACAGGCAGACGAAGACTGTCTGGCACACTTAGTAAATGTGACCTAACCAAGGCTTGGGGGAAAGAGTTCTTAGATTTTTCTTACTAAAAAAGAAAAGGGTTATACTATTAAACAACTATGTTTAATATAATATAATGTGCATATATCAAACACGGGATAGAGCTTATCACTCTATAACTGTAAATTCTCTTTATAACTGCCTTTCTCGTCTAACAAATAAGCTCCTTGACACTGAATCCTCAGTTCCTAGCCTTTGCATAATAAATATACCCTACTACCCGTTGCTGTCAAATCAATTCTTTTTTTTTTAATTGAGTTTTTGGTGACATTTTACACAGCAATTCAGGTTCCCATTTGACATGTTCCACACAAATTGTTCATTGACATTAGTTACATTTATCACAATTTGTCAGCATTCTCTTTAATTGTGTCTATATCCATCCATATGTGCTCAAACACTCATTTTTACTTTGGTTGTGCTGTGCTCACTACATCCACATTCACTGTCACTTTTCCCATAACCACAGATAACAAGTCTCTAAGGTCTACAGCATACTTTCCCCTTTCCCCTCTCCCTGGTGACCACCAATGAATATTGGTCTCTCTAAATTTATCTGTTTTTGTCTTCTTATAAAAGAGGGATCATACAATATTTGTCCATGTATGCTTGACTTTTCGTTGAGTTGATTCCGACTCATAGTGACCCTGTAAGTCAGAGTAGAACTGGCCCATAGAGTTTCCAAGGCTGTAAATCTTTATGGAAGCAGATTGTCACATCTTTCTCCGGAAGAGGAACTGGTGAGTTCAAACCACTGATCTTTGAGCCGAGCGCTCAACCAAGGCTCCTTGAATAATAAATATAGGCATTCATAAATGTTAGAAGGAAGGGGTAAATTAATGAAGTAATTATTATTGCTTATTATTCATGAGGAAATATAGACTGGACATTTCAAAATAAGTGGGATAAATAATAAAATGGTACTACAAAAGAGCAATTGATTCTTGACTATAGTTAATTTTGTTATAAAATACATTGCTTTAAGGACCAATGCACAGAACTTCCTTTAGGTTAGTATTCTTAATGGAAATCCATTCATATATGTAAAGCTATCTCAATAACTTGTTTAAAAGATTAGTTATTCAGTCTCAGCTAATGAGAAATTAATGCTCCAATGTCTCAGGTGTTTTGCTATTATTTTTTTTTACAATATTACATTATAATTTGTAAGACACTTCTTTTGTCTTATTTTGTTTTCTGTTATATGTATGCAGCCAGACCTAATCCTAACTAATATATTTATTTTCAAATAAAATAATCCTTATAATTCTTCTCTAAATTAAAAATAGCAAATATTAATAGAATTGATTTAGGTTTTTGTATATGAGTATTTAGGCTTTTATGTAGGATTGTAAATTTCAGAACGCTACACTTGATTTTTGTCTTCCTTCTGTTTTGTGGCTAATATTGCCTTTAAGAATTTAACATGATTTTTGTTGTGTTGTGTGTTTACATTTTTCTTTTATGGATTGGTTTGACTTCAAATTTTAATGATCTCTTCATAAATGGTTCAAGTCTTCCCTTTGAAAGCATTGCCTTAAGCTAGCTGAGCTGGTTAAGTTAACACTATATTTCTTTCCTTCTTCATTCTTATTAAGATAAAACCAGTACTATGTAATCTGCTTCTAGGGGTCATCCACTTTATTTATGAGACTTGTTTTGTTACCATTTCCTCAATTTCTCTCCACTCCCCTCACCCCGGATTCTTCATATTTGTAAAAATCTTGGAATCAGAGCCTGCCTTGTAAAACAGACTTCTGTGTCATAGTCCATACACACCTTCTATAAGTGATATGTGTTAGTTCAGGCTTTGTTTGTTTACCTAAAAACCGCCAAGTGATGCTGCTGCACATTTATATTGTTCCTTTAAGCGCCACAAAATGCCATGGTCTAGTCAACTGTAGTTTGTGTGGTGGCCCAGAACCCAGTATGAGTTCAAACAGCTGATTACCAGTCTGTTCTCTTCCAAGCACCCATTCTATCTAGGGATTTGTAGATGAAATTGCAGATTGAAATGTGGACTATCCCTATAACATCAAAAAACACTGAAAGTCTGATTTTCAAGAGGAAGGGTCTTAACTTTTCTTTCCAAGAACCAAAATAAGGAAATAAAATTTGTGGAAATAAAAATTTGTGAGTATTTGGATAAAGTAATGCAAGCATTGACTAATATGTTGATTTTGCCATCAGCCACAGGGATAAATTATAGATTTTAACTTGTGTGCTGATCTGAGGAGTGTATTTAGTGTGGTTGTTTTTCTTGAAAACTTTAAATAGATCACCACACTCTCCACTCTGTTGAGAAAACTCTTTACTATTCATTGTACAAGTATTTCGTGCCTCAATAGCTTACATGTTATTCATCCACATGGGAGAGTACTTCTGCCTTTTAATGAGGCTCCTTCAGTTAATTACTTTTCTTCTCTCTTTATACTTCTTATTCTTTTAAATACATAGTGATCAGAACCTAAGCGGGGGTCCATCCTACATAAGAAGTTGGATTTTTATTGCTCTTTTAAAACGAGCCTCCTTGACTCCTTTATTCCTTTGATTTGCTACTCTCTAGTACATTTTGAGGAGTCCTACTGGTGCAGTGGTTAAGAGCTTGGCTGCTAATCAAAAGCGTGGCAGTTAGAATCCACTAGCCACTCCTTGGAAACCCTATGGGGCAGTTCTACTCTGTCCTATAGGGTCACTATGAGTCGGAATCGACTCCACGGCAACAGGTTTCGTTTTGGGGTTTGGTAGTACATTTTGAACTGTTCAAACAGCAAGAGGCAGTGAACTTCATTTTCCCTGCAAAAAAAAAAATCTTCCATTCCAAAAGACAAAAAAGTATAAGAAGTAACTATTCTCTTAGAAAAAAGCTGTAGAGCCAAGTACAACAGATCAGTGTGAAACTAAAGATGTCATCTAACTAAATTTAAATTAATACTTTAGGAAGAGTTTCCAAATGTTTTATGTTGTACTTTAAAAAATATTTTTTAAAGACCAGTGTAATATTTTGCAAAAGAATTATGTTTACAGATGTCAAGCAGGCATTTGCATTTGTAATCATTTTTTAAAAATCAAGCCATACTATTTTATTTGGAACATGCTTATACCATGATGATAAGGCAAATAGAAGAGGAAATCTCAGTAAATGTTTTATAGATGACCATTGCTCATTTCAATGAATTACTAGAACTTTACTGAATAGATGTAGACCAGAAAAGCAAAGTTTAATTTTACATTAAGAAAAAATTACAGCCTTGAAAATTTTTTTCACTTGATTGGTTTCCCCAACTGCCAATGGCATTTTAATTTGGCACAATGGAAATATCAAGAGGTTATGGGTTCTTTCTAGAGGCAAAACTCAGAGCTTATTTAAGACCATCCCTGCTACGTTAAAGACCTCCTTGATTCTGCCTTTATGATGTAGTTTTTATGGTAAATCAGAAAGCCTCTATTTGGAGGAAAGTAGAAATAAAAGGACACACAGTACAGGGTTAAAGTTCTCAGCATTCCAAAGATGACTTCTTTTTGGAAAAATGGCTTGAATTCTAAAGATAGGCTTCCTTCCGCCATGCCCTTTGGACACATGGAGCTCCTCACCAATCCCCAGAGGAAAGATCAGCTCACTTGGGTGCCCTTTGGATTCCTCCCTCGAGGACCAGATTTGCTGGCCCAGGGAATTGGTCAGTGTAATTTGGTCTCCAAATGTCAGCTGATAGTGGGAACTTCCAAGTGAAAAACATACACAGATAGGAGCACTTACCATTTCTGGATTCTCTGCAGCTAGCTTTACCATCTTTTCTGAGATCATCTTTTTCAAGCAGCTACTCAGCAAAAAAGCCTAAGAAATCCAGAAACAAACAGCCCTCTCAACTGAAGATATTGTCATTCTCTTCCTTCCCTCCTCCCACCACAAAGCAGATTTTGAGCTCTGCCCTCCAACACTATGCTTTCAAGAATTTAGATTTCTTCTGTAATTTCCAGAAATTTGCGTAAGATGCAATTAGCAGGTAACCATACATTTTCTCAATTACATAGGTAGATTTACAGAAAATTTTTAAAAACACATATGAAAAATGATCAGGATTTTAGTACTAATCATTTTCCCTCTTAAGACTTCCCCTTCCCACCCATTTTCTCTATTATTTATAAGCAGAAGATCACATTACATAAGTAACAAATAACAAAAACTGCTTATTATTGTAATCAACTAAACTGATAACAATCTTATATTTAATTGTATACATAATTATTGAGAGACCTATTGTTAGGCATAAATAGTAATCTGTCTGTTTGAAAGAATGTATTAGTACCTTACTGCTTTTATTGAACTAAAAAAAAAAAACATTTTTTTCTTCACTTATTTTTCCAGTATTTTCAGTCACTCCCTTTTAAGACTGATGGCTGTCCCTGATATCACCTGTGGTTTAATTATCGTTATTATTTTTACAACACACACAGTTACACAGAACAAAAGCTGGGGCTTCCTTGTTCTAAGATCTCCACCCCTATGTATCAAATTTAAGGTTCCCTATGATTTTCCCATTTCTCCATTCCCATTAATCCTTTTCCTCCCTTTTCTTGCTCTCAGTTCTTGGGTGGCTGTTTTCTCTTCCTGCCCTACTGAGGTTTGAGACCACTGAAGGTCAAGGCTTGAAGCTATAGGACTAAAGGTTGTGTGTTCAGGGATGGTCTCTGTGCTGGGGGGAAATAGAGAGGAAGGGAAGGAGGAGAGAGAGAGAAAACCCAGGCTGGCGTGGTAGCCAAAGGGGTGGGGCATAAAAAGCAGAATTACAGGGAGAGTAGGAAGCTCACAAGTAACATCTCAAAGTTGCGCAGGGCTGTAGAGCATGATAGCAATTAATTTTATTTAAGGGAAGGGAAAGGAGGGAAGAGAGAAGGAGGGGACTGCCACCAATAAAGAAAAGAGTAACAGATGCAGGGTTTATATGCAATGGTGAAATTTGACATCCTCCTAGTTTTGCTAAGAATTAGTCCTGTTTATCCATGCATACATGTAAAGTACACAAAACCAGTGTATGAAATAGTTAAACATCAAATCCTAAACTGAGAGACTGAAGAACCCCTGTATCTATTGCCTAGAAACAACTTTTAAGCCTTGAACCAAAACTGTCCCACGAAGTCATCTTTAAATTAAACAACAGTTTAGCTCATTTAATAAAAATGTCCACCTTGAGCATTGTGCTCTTTTGAAGAATTGCCTATATGAGAGTAAATGGACCATAGTAACTCTAAAACACAGATGAGAACTTTAATGGGTGGAGAGTCTAAGTTAACAGTGGTGAAACAATGTGGGTGGAGACAGGGAGAATGGTGACACCATGTGAAGTATGTAACCATTGTCAATGAGCTGTACATGTAAATGTTGTTGAATGGGTGTATTTTTTTTCTGTATTTTCAGCAACAAAAAAATTTAACTATCACCCTCCCCCAAAAAACAAACAAACAAAACCCCCTAAGCTGATGCAGTTAAGAAGGATGTTTAATAGTGCTCCACAAGATGTGATTCTATATTCCTGTACAATGTACTAAATATGTAGGCTAAGGCTCTGCTATAAAGCAGGTAAAGATTATTAAATATAAAGGGACTAAGCTTTTGTTTAAAGAGCCTAAAAAAGATTTGGGCCCAAGCCTTCATTTATATTTGCAGGGCACACAAGCCACATTTCTGCCTTTTGCAGAAGTAGCCCTTGGGTGCACATCAATAAACCCATACTCCAGAGGAAATAAGACCTTACAAGGAACCCTTTAAAAGAATGTTTATTGCACCTCTCCATACTGGCTTAAACTCATTTGCTACTGACTAGATTAAAAGACCACAATAAAATTTAACTACTGCACTTAGCATTCTGGGGAGGTGGTTTCATTGCCAAAATCCCAACATCTCTCCAAAGGGAAAAAAAAAAATAAAAACAAACGCACTGCCGTCAAGTCAATTCCGACTCATAGCAACCCTATAGGATAGAGTAGAACTGCCCTATAGGGTTTCCAAGGCTGTAAATCTTTATGGAAACAGACTTCCACATCTTTCTCCTGAGGAGCAGCTGGTGGGTTCAAACCACCAACCTTCTGGTTAGCACCACCAGGGCTCCTTTTACATCTCTCCAAGTAACCACAAAAATTGCCTCAGCAAACCATCCTACCACTTCCCTAAGGGTGTTTCATACTTAAGGTGATCCTGAGGACCTATTTCTTTAACCTAGGATTTTGGTTTAGTATTTTGTGCTTTTCAGAGAACCTTGATATCTGTTATCTCATGACCACAAATATACTAGACGTGGAGAGTTGAAAGGGGCTTTGGGTCCCTAAAACCAGAATATTCCTTGGAATTTTGTGTGGGGACTCAAATTGAATATAATGTTGATGCAAAGATTACTTCAATGTTTTGATTCTGCTTTAGAACATTTGTAGGTTTGATTCCAATTTGAAATAATTTCAGTTAGTTGAATAAGAATAATTTTTCAGTGGGATTGGATATTTAGCAAATTAATTTTTTTTAAAGGATTCTTATCCCAACTTTAATTACAAGTCTGTGGCAGACACTGATAGTTAGCTACCCAATAGCCTTGCCCTCTTCTTCCTCGCTAACCAAACCAAACCAAACCCATTGCCATCTAGTCGATTCTGACTCATAGCAACCCTATAGGACAGAGTAGAACTGCCTCATAGGGATTCCAAGGAGCAGCTGGTGGATTCAAACAGCCAACCTTTTTGGTTAGCTGCTGTAGCTCGCCATAGCTGTTAACCACTGTGCCACCAGGCCTCCTCCTTGCTAAAAGAACCCTGATTTTATTTGAGATGACAAAGTGCCAAGCCCCAGTCAATGGATTGTGCTTATTCTAAGCTGATCATAAGGCCTGTTCCTCTTTGCTAGATCCTTGATTCCCAGACTCCCTTGCAACTGGGAGTGGTCATGTGACCTAGTTCTGGCCAATGAGACATAACAGAAAGTCTCCTAAGAGGCCTGTGGGAGAAAGCTTTTTGTTTTCCAGATAAAAGGGATAGCTTTTATCTGCTTGGAAAGGCCAAGAGAATGATAGAGATGCCAATCATCTACCTCCAGTGTTCCTATTAAACGAGATAATAGAAATCTAAACCAGGGGTCAGCAAAACACAGCCTGTGAACCAAATCCAGCCTACCACCTATTTTTGTAACTGAAGTTTTTTTGGAACACAGCTATATCCATTTGTTTATGTATTGCCCATGGCTGCTTTTGTGCTACAGTCAGAGTTGAATAGTTGCCATAGAGACAATATGGCCCACGAAACCTAAAATATGTACCATTTGGCTTGGTTTAAATCATAGTTAGTTGGGTCATCTGTTATTGGTAACTACATAAATTCCTTTCTAACTGATATGAAGGTCATGGTGACTAGTAAAATAAAAAAACAAACAAAATAAAGGGTATTAAGGCCAAAAAGATTGTGCATAGCACACTCTAGTATTCTGCTCTGGTTGGATTGAGGTAATGTGCTTTGTCCACCCTAGCAAGCAAGAGAGTATTTCAGCACAGAAGTTTTTCATGCTCTGCCCTGAGAACTCACCTGTCTGGTGTAAATAACAAACCACTGCCAGCGACTGTCCTCACTGTACTGAAATCTGAGCTCTAAGTGCTGGTTGAGAGTTTGCTGGGGCCCATCCATATCCAGTAGAGTCCCCTACAGAGGAAAAGATCCTATTAGACAGTGTCATGGATTGAATTGTGTTCCCCCAAAAATGTGTTAACTTAGTTAGGCCATGATTCCCAGTATTGTGTGGTTGTCCTCCATTTTGTGATTGTAATTTTATGTTAAAGAGGATTAGGGTGGGATTGTAACACTCTTACTAAGGTCACATCCCTGATACAACATAAAGGGAGTTTCCCTGGAGTGGGGCCGGCACCACCTTTTATCTTACAGGAGGCAAAAGGAAAGGGAAGCAAGCAGAGAGTGGGGACCTCATACTACCAAGAAAGCAATGCTGGGAGCAAAGCACGTCCTTTGGACCTGAGGTTCCTGCTCTGAGATGCTCCCAGACCAAGGAAGACTGATGACAAGGACCTTCCTCCAGAGCCGACAGACAGAGAAAGCCTTCCCCTGGAGGTGATGCCCTGAATTTGGACTTGTAGCCTACTGGACGGTAAGAGAATAAATATCTCTTCGTTAAAGCATCCACTTGTGGTATTTTTGTTAGAGCAGCACTAGATGACTAAGACAGACATTCAATAGAAATTTAAGTGCCTATTATGTCCTGAAGGAGCCCTGGTGAAGCAGTGGTTAACCACTCAGCTGCTAACCTAAAGGTTGGCAGTTTGAAGCCACCAGCCGCTGCCCGGGAGAAAAGACCTGGTGATCTGCATAAAGATTACAGTCCAGGAAACCCTATGGGGCAGTTCAACTCTGTCACGTGGGGTCACTATGAGGCAAAGTTGACTCAACGGCACACAACAACATTATGTCCTGGGCAAGATATCATAACAAATGACATGTCCTGGTTCCTAAGGAACTACTAGTATATTGAGGAATCATGAAATAAATCACCACAATTTGATATGATAAATCTTATAAAGAAAGCAAACACAGGTCTATAGAAGCAAATAGAATAGGCATGTATCCCAGACTGGGAGGGTAAAGGATGGCTTCCTGGAGGGAGGGGTGTCTGAGCAGAAGTAGAGGCTCTCTAAGTTTGCTGTGGTGGCTTTGGCCTTTTTTGGTGGGGTTGGGGGAGAGTACAGATGATTCCTGATAGAAGAGAAAGCAAGTGCAAATGCACTGAGGCATGAAGGAGCCTGGCCTACTGGGGACACTGCAAAGGATCGAGTGTGGCTACTGCACAGGCTCCAAGGCATGGGATGTGGTGGGAGAAGGGGCTTAAAGAGGTAGGGTATTAAAACACAATTCCGTGTCCAAGAAGATGGAGCAGATGTTTGTTTCCTTATTCCTCACACTAAGTACAACTAAAAACCCTGGACATTATATATAAAACAAATATAAGCCTCTGAATCCATAATTATCTCAAAATAAAACACTTAATTAAAAATTAAAAATAATTAACTATTTAAATAAAAAATAATTATAAGGTTGTATGAGGTTTATAATACGCATAGAGTTAAAGTATGGCAAAAATATCATAAAGGACAGAAAAGGGAAATAGAAGTATATACGGTTGTAAAGTTTTTATACTGTTCGTGAGGTGGTTTAATATTTGAGAGGAGACTATAATAAGCTAAAGATGTATATTGGAAACTCTAAAGTAACCATTAAAAAAAGTAAATAAAAGAGGTATGGCTAACAAACCAATAGTGCAAATGAATGGAATCATAAAAAATACCCAGTTAATCAAAAGAAGGCAGGAAAAGAGGAAAGAAAGGAACAAAGAACAGATGGGACAAATTGAAAACAAATAGCAAGATGGTAGATTGAAACCCAAACATATATATAGTTAATTAAATATAAATATTAAATACTCCAATTAAAAAGTAAAAATGTCAAATTTGATTACAAAAAAAATAAGGACCCAACTATATGTTGTTCTCAAGATCCTCATTTAAAAACATAAAAATACAGAGAGGTTAAAATTAAAATGAAAGAAAAAGATATACCATGCAAATACTAATCAAAAGAAAGTTGGAGTGGCTATATTAATTTCAGGCAATGTAGATTTCAAGATAAGAAATATTACCAGGAATAAAGAGAGACATTATGTAATAATGGAGTCAATTCACCAAGAAGATATAATAATCTGAAGTATGTATGCACCTAATAACAGCATTTCAAAATATATGAAGCAAAAATTGAAAAAAACTGGAAAAAGAAATAGACAGATCCACAATTATATTTGGGGATTTTCATACTTCTCTCAGTAACTGATAGAACAAGTAGGAAATATATAAAGACATAGAAGACTTGTACAATACTATCAACCACTTGACCTAACTGACATTTATACACTATTCCACCCAATAGCAGAAGAATACATATTTAAGTGCACATGGAATATTGATCAAGACTGACCATATTCCTGGCCATATTCCATAAATTTAAAAGAACTGAAATTATACAAGTATGTCCTCTGATCCCCAAGGGGGACAGAGGCAGGGAGAAGGCTGTTAGATTCAGCCAGGCAGAGAATCCTGAGACCACCAAAGTTGTGAAGATGGAGAGAAGGAGCATCATTAAGGAATAGCAAGGCAGTAAAATGGATACAATGAGGCCCTGGTGGTACAGTGGTTAAGCACACAGCTGCTAACTGGAAGGTCAGTGGTTTGAACCCACCAGCCGCTCCATGGGAGAAAGATGTGGCAGTCTGATTCTGTAAGGATTTACAGCCTTGGAAACTCTATTGGCAGTTCTACTCTGTCCTATAGGGTTGCTATGAGTTGGAATTGACTGAACGACAACGAGTGTAGAATGGATAGGTCTCCACCAGCAATTAAAAGTATAGAATACGAGAGAGAGAAAAGTTAGAAACCATTTCAAGGCTTCTGGTTCAGGCAACTGGGGGTGGTGGTGGAGATTATCACTGAGCAAGATGAGGAATGCTGGAAGAAGAACTCCAGTATGGCGATGAGAAAAAAAAGGTGAGTCTGGTTTGGGGAAAGGTTGAGTTTGAGATCTGTGAGACATGTGGTGAAGATGTCCAGAAGGCAATAGGAAATACTGGACCCTTTGAGAGAGATCTGGGTGATGGATTTGAGACTATGCAGAGGAAAGATGGTAGATATGGAAGCCCAGGAAACACCAACAGAAAGAGAAGCAGCCCATAAAAACGGGAGGAAGGAAAGGAAGTTTTGAAAAGAAATTTCTTTTAGATATTTAGATTTTTAATTTTTTAATATTACAGACCATGCTAAGATAAACATCCATGTTTGTCTTGGTTATCTAGTGCTGTTATAACAGAAATGCCACAAGTGGATGGCTTCAACAAAGAGAAGCTTATTTCCTCACAGCAAAGTAGGCTAAAAGTCCAAATTCAGGGCGTCAGCTCCAGGGGAAGGCTTTCTCTCTCTGTCAGCCTCTCATCAATCTTTCCCTGGACTTGGAGCTTCTCTGTGTTGGGACCCCGGGGACGCGCTCCACTCCTGGCACGGCTTTCTTGGTGGTATGAGGTCCCCCTGTCTCTCTGCCAGCTTCTCTCTTTTATATCTAAAGAGATAAACTCAAGACACAATCCAATCTTGCAGATTGAGTCCTGCCTCACTAATACAACTGCTGCTCATCCTCCCTCATTAACATCATAGAGGCAGGATTTACAACACATAGGAAAACCACACAATACGGGAATCCTGGCCCAGCCAAATTGATACACACATTTTTGGGGGGACATAATTCAATCCATGGCAATGTTCATAAATCTTTACAAATATCCACAATGATTTTCTTAGCATAAACTTCCAGAGATAGACTTGTTAGATTAGAAGGTAAACACGTTTTTTTGTGTGTGTGTCATTTAAACCCTTTAGTGTAGAATTAAGTAATATTAATTACCATGTTGTGCTACCATTACCACTATCCATTTCCAGAAGTTTTACATCACCCCAAACAGAAACTCAGTACACATTAAGAAATAACTCCCATTCCCTCCCTGCCCCTAGCCCTTTGTAACCACTAATAAAATTTTGTCTCTATGCATTCATTTGTTTATCCTGGGTACTTCATCTAAATGGAGAATTTTTAAATCATGGGTGGAGGCTTCCTCAGTAAGGCAAAGTGCCAAGATACTCACAAGGAAAGTGACCTGCCAGCACTTGACCCTGTTCATCTGGAAAATGACATCCTGGGTCTGGTCATCAGGCAGGGTTATGTGGCAGCTGATTTCATTATTGCCGACAGAAACAACGGCCAGACAGCCTGGTTCTGGATAGTCACAGGTACAGGGATCCAGCTGCAAGCATCCATAGTGCTGTACCTCTCGAGACAGCTCCAAAAACTGCACCCAAAAACGGGAGTGGGGGGGGGGGGGGGCAAAAGACCATTTGAAGCAGATGAAAACCGCATGTCAGAAACTATTACCATTCTACAAGAACACATAGAATTCAGGCTCAGTGAGAGCACCTTTTTCTTCTGGATGATTCGAATGAAGACAATGCCCCTGTGCTCTCTGACAATAAGCCCTGGGGAAGTTCATGGTGTATCTGGCCAGGCCAGGGACATTTCTGCCTCATTCACCGTTGTGTCTCTGCACTTGTGACTGCTTTGGTACAGAGTGGGAAGAAAAATATTTGATGAGTGAATGAAGAATGAGAAAAGAGTAGAGTGAATAAAGTGAATGAATAGACGTGGTTCCATCTCAGCAGATTAGAACACAGCAAAATAAACAAGAGGTGCACATTTAAAATGCCACCTTTTGGACCACATGAGCCACAGCCGCCATTAGCCTGAGACTAGACAAACTAGATGGTGCCAAGCTACGACTACCGACAGCTCTGACCAGGATCACAATAAAAGGTCCAGAATAGAGTGGGAGAAAAATGTAGAACAAAATTCAAATTCATAGAAAAGACCAGACTTACTGGTCTGATAGAGACTGTGGAACCCCCAAGACTATGACCCTTAGATACCCTTCAGACTTGGAACTGAACCCACTCTCGGAGATCACCTCTCAGCCAAACAGTAGACGGGCCTATAAAGTGAACAATAACACCTGTGAGGAATGTGCATCTCAGAACAATCAACCATACAAGACCAAAAGGGCAGCATTTCTCCAAAAGCAAAGTTCAGAAGGCAGGAAGGGGCATGAAAACTGGGCACACTGAAACAGGAAACTCAGGGAGGAAGGGACGAGAGTGCTGGCACATTGAGGTTGCAACCAATGTCGTCAAACAAGCTGTGTATAAATTATTAAACTAATCTTCCTGTAAACTTTCACCTAAACCACAATAAAATGTTAAAAAAAATTTTTTTTTAAAAATAAAACGCTGCCTTTTAAAAAACAAAGCTGAGGGAAGTATATAGGAGGAAATCATCTAATTTACACAGGCTGCTTTAGATGATGGTGGTACTAATTATCTGAGAAAGAGACTTTGGAAATAGCAATGAAATGATGGTATGAGTAGGTCTGCTTTCTAAGGAGAGTTCCAGACAACTGAAGAGTGCCAAGGGGACACTTTTCATGTTATTGCTAAAGGTTAGCTTCTTCTCTCTGCTTCTGAAGTGACCTAAGAACAGAGGACAGCTGCCGTTTGCACTTGTTGTCCCAGCATCCTATCCAGGACTTTTGTGTTTAACAAAGTATTGTTATTAATAATTACATTTAAATGAGCCAACATTTGTTTGGCGACCTCCACTTCGTTCCTTCAGCTTCCATGATGGTCCTGCCTAGTGGGTGTGAGATGCGTGTGAAGAGAACAGAGTTCTCACTTTTTTTTTCAGAGTTCTCACTTTGTTGTTGTTGGGTGCTGTAAAGATGGTTCTGATTCATGTCAACCATGGTTAAACCTAAAAGAAGTCCACTGAGTGACAACCTGGCTCTTTTCAGATCCTTTCCAATCCTTATACCTCCCTTTCAAGGACTACGTGAAGTAAGTATTCGCTGATAAAACAAAATGCATTGAGAATAACCAGCAAAGGACAGCTGCCTCCTCAGGTCTCATGCTGGCAGAAGTATTTGAGGCTGTCATCCCTGCCAGACACATACATGTTGTACGAGCTCCTTGTGCTGGGGCCCATGCTTCAGCTTCGGTGACACATTAAGCTGCCAGACCCTCCAGTTGGGTCATTGGGAAACATCAGAAATTATAGGTCATGCGTACCTGATAAAAGGATCCCTGGTAGTGCAACAGTTAAGCACTTGGCCACTAACTGGAAGGTTGGTAGTTTGAACCCACCGAACGGCTCCGTGGGAGAAAGAACTGGTAACCTACTCCCATAAAGATTACAGCCTAGAAAACCCTATACGGCAGTTCTACTCTGTCACATGGGGTCACTATGAGTCAAAATCGACTCAACAGCACCCAACAATAACAACCTGATATATATATGGGGAGGGGGGTGGACAAAGGGCTGAGTAATCTTCCCATAGAGCATGTAAAGAGTACTCTAATGCTTTTGCTACAATAGTTTTGTATTTATCACACAGTGTGCATCTATAAAAATTATTGTGTTCTTTCACAACACTAAAAAATTTTGAAATACACTCTTTTGGCTGCAAAGAGCTAAAAGAAATGAAAATGTTTGTTTAATTAAAAATTAAATTCCATTTCTCAAGAGAATTGGTGATGAGGGGGGCGAGGCCAAGATGGCGGAGTAGTCAGATGCTTCCGGTGGACCCTCTTACAACAAAAACCTGAAAAAACAAGTGATTCCATTATATATGACAATCTGGGATCCCTGAACATCAAAGGCAAAGTTGAGGAGCCAGACTGAGTGGCAGCGGGAGGGAGAGACAGTTCGGAAGCAGTGAGGAGGTACCAAACCTGACCCGGTGAGAGCCTGAGCCCTCAGGCGTGAGCAGTGAGGCAGGCAAGCGTCGGTGCTCGGGAGGTGTACTCTGCACAGAGAGAGACCCAGCCACTGAGTCTACTCAGCCACGCAGAACCAGTGAGAAGAAGCTCCTGATCGCTGAAAGGTAAGTATTTGCATCCGGCCTACCGTGCAGATGAAAAACCCCCCCCTGGGGGAGAAACCTCTCTCCCATTTACCTCACCACTCCCTGCTCTGCACAGGGTCCCAGACTGGCTTCAGTAATTGCCGAGTCCCCTGGGCCGGAAGTAGGATCTGTCACATGCCCTGAGCCATTCTCCCAGCCTTGGAGAGTGAACAAATTAACAAACGGGAAAAAATAAACTGCTGTCCCCCCTAAGCCAGGGCAGGCATAGCTCCTTTGACTAGAAACAGGCATAAGGGAACCATGGACTTTGAGTGCCTTTCCCCTGCATAGACTTGTGTGTGCCCATTTCAACAGCGTAGGCCCTTATTACTGCAGTACAACAGGGCATATACCTGAAGTCTAACTTCAACTGTTTCAGCTGTGAAGTGGCAGGTTCATCACATTTGACTCTGCTCTGCCTGTTAAGTGGGGACTTCACCTACCCACATCAGGGGCCTGAGGACTGGTGCCTACACCCACGCAACCTAGCCACCTGCAATAGGGGCCCAAGAATAAGAGGTGCCCCACAGTCCTTACAGCCAACAGTACTGGGTGCTCATAGTCCAGCTGTAAAACCCACCCACCTATGCGCTCTAGGGAACAGGGACATGCTTTCTTCCTGGACACTCAGGGGCGGCCGTCAGCTCCCTGCCTTGCTCAGAGTGTGTCCCCCTGCCAGATGCCTGTGCCTACACCAATCATCCATGCCTGTCTAGGACTGCAGGTGAGAGTCTGCACTACACACATGGTGGCTATCTACATGGGCACCTGAGCTAAAGCCATACAGGAGGAGTGGGTGGACTCCTGAGCCCACATGTCTAGTAATGGATCTAACCACCTGGTGACAGGACATTAGAGCTTCAAAGGGGCCAATAATCAAACTAGCTCACACAAGCAGCCTATTCGGGCATATCAAAACAAAACAAGAAGCTAGGACACAGTAAGCAAACATAAAATAAATATAACAACTTATTGATGGCTCTGAGACAAGAGTCAATATCAAATCACATAAAAAGGCAGTCCATAATAGCTTCAGCAAGCTTCCAAAATAAAGAATCAAGAAATTTTCCAGAGGAGGAAAATTTCTTGGAATTACCGGAGGCAGAATACAAAAGATTAATATACAGAACTCTTTAAGAGATTAGGAAGGAAATTAATCAAAATGCAGAATGTGCAGTAGAGAAAATTAAAAAGATTAAAGAAGAGCATAATGACGAATTTAACAGGCTGCAAGAATCCATAGAGAGACAGCAATCAGAAATCCAGAAGATTAACAATAAAGTGTCAGACAACTCAGTAGAAAGTAATAGGAGTAGAATTGAGGCAATGGAAGTCAGAATTAGTGACACTGAAGATAAAGCACTTGACACCAACTTATCTGGGGAAAAATCAGATAAAAGGATTTTAAAAAATGAAGAAACCCTAAGAATTATGTGGGGCTCTATCAAGAGGAATAACCTATGAGTGACTGGAGTACCAGAACATGGGGGGATAATAGAAAATACAGAGAGAATTGTTGAAGATTTGTTGGCAGAAAACTTCCCTGATATCGTGAAAGATGACAAGATATCTATCCAAGATGCTCTTTGAATCCCACATAAGGTAGATCCCAAAAGAAAGTCACCAAGACATATTATAATCAAACTTGCCAAAACCAAATATAAAGAGAGAATTTTAAGAATGGCTAGGGATAAACAAAAAGTCATCTACAAGGGAGAGTCAATAAGAATAAGCTCGGGCTACTCAGCAGAAACCATGCAGGCAAGAAGGCAATTGGATGACATATATAAAGCCTTGTAGGAAAAAAACTCCCAGCCAAGAATTCTATATCCAGCAAAAGTGTCTCTCAAATATGATGGCAAAATTAGGGCATTTCCAGATAAACAGAAGTTTAGGGAATTTGCAAAAACCAAACCAAAATTACAAGAAATACTAAAGGGAGTCCTCTAGTTAGAAAACCAATAACATCACATAACAACCCAAGAGTAGAACACAGGACAGAGCAACCAGATATCAACCCAGATAGGGAAGTCATAAAAATAAACCAAAGCTAAAACACTGAAAATAAGGAAACAGACGTCTATATGTAAAAGATAACAACATTAAAACAAAAAAAGAGGGACTTAAAAAACGTAGACATAGATTTTTTTATATGGAGAGGAAGTCAAGGGATATAAAGAAATAAAAGACTGGTACAAACTTAGAAAAATAGAGGTAAATATTAAGGTAACCACCAAGGAAACTAACAATCCTGCAAGTCAAAATAAAAAACAAAAAAAATATAAAGACTCAGCAAACACACAATCAACAACAATGAAAAAGATGAAAAGAAAATATATAAAGAAAAACGACTCAGCACAGAAAATTGAGTGGAACAAAGAAACTGTGAACAACACACAAAAAAAGACACCAAAATGACAGCACTAAACTCATACCTATCAATAATGACGCTGAATGTAAATGGACTAAATGCACCAATGAAGAGACAGAGAGTGGTAGATTGGATAAAAGAATGCGATCCATCTATATGCTGCCTACAAGAGACACATCTTAGACTTAACGACACAAACAAACTAAAACTCAAAGGATGGAAAAAAATATATCAAGCAAACAACACTCAAAAAAGAGCAGGATCAAACAGAACACAAAAGGCTTTCCACTCTTATCTTTTTCTATTAGCATTTAGTGAATAGAAATTTGTTGGACCAATGAAGACCCTCCTGACTCTCATTACTGAAACCCGTACCAATGATTATTAAGAAAGGTAATTCAAAATGTAGGATCACACTTTCTAGCCAATCCGTGAAAAGACTAAGCTTTCAATGGTTTTGCCCATTTGTAATGTTAATATATACTGATGGCTCTATAACTGTTCTTTGGACTCTGGCAGACATGGCTGTGGCAGCATGCTTGTCCGTTTTCCCGTTCTTACCAATTCTGTAATATTCTTTGGACTTGGACAGACATCGCTGTAGCAGCATGCTTGTCCATTTTCCCACTTTTGTCTGTTCTGTGATATTTCCTTGGATTCAGGCAGACATTCTAGCTCTGGCAGCATGCTTGTCTGCTTTCCACTTTTGTCCTTTTGAATATATGCCAAATAAAACTTTCTTTTTGCTTTAAAAAAAAAAAAGAGCAGGAGTGGCAATATTAATCTCTGACAAAATAGACTTTACAGTAAAATCCACCACAAAGGATAACAAAGGACACTATATAATGATTAAAGGGTCAATACACCAGGAGGACATAACTGTAATAAATATTTACGCACCCAACGACAGGGCTCCAAAATACATACAACAAACCCTAACAGCATTGAAAAGAGAGATAGACAGCTCCACAATAGTAGCTGGAGACTTCAACACGACACTTTTGGTGAAGGACAGAACATCCAGAAATGCTACAGTCAACCAAATCGATCTCATAGACATATACTGAACACTCCACCCAACAGCAGCCATGTATACTTTCTTTTCCAGTGCACACAGAACATTCTCCACAATAGACCACATATTAGGCCATAAAGCAAGCCTTAACAAAATCCAAAGCATCAAAATATTACAAAGCATCTTTTCTAACCATAAAGCCATAAAAGTAGAAATCAATAACAGAAAAATCAAGGAAACTGAACAACACCTTTCTCAAAAACTACTGGGTTATAGAAGATATTAAGGATGGAATAAAGATATTCATAGAATCAAACAAGAATGAAAACACATCCTACCAGAACCTTTGGGACACAGCAAAAGCAGTACTCAGAGGTCAGTTTATAGCAATAAATGCACACATCCAAAAAGAAGAAAGGGCCATAATCAAAACATTAACCCTACAGCTGGAACAAGTAGAAAGAGAGCAGCAAAAGAAGCCCTCAGATGCCAGAAGAAAGGAAATAATAAGAGTTAGAGCAGAATTAAATGAAATAGAGAATAGAAAAAAAATTGAGTTAATAAGACCAAAAGCTGATTCTTTGAAAAAGTCAACAAAAATTGATAAACCACTGGCTAAACTGACAAAAGAAAAACAGGAGAGGAAGCAAATAACTCATATAAGAAATGAGATGGGTGATATCACAACAGACCCAAAAGAAACTGAAAGAATCATAACAGAATACTATGAAAAATCGTACTCTAACAAATTTGAAGACCTAGAGAAAATGGACAAATTTCTAGAAACTCACTACCTACCTGAACTAACACCAACAGAGGTAGAACAACTAAATAAACCCATAACAAAAGAAGAGATTGAAAAGGTAATTTAAAAACTCCCAACAAAAAAAAGCCCTGGCCCGGATGGCTTCGCTGTAGAATTCTACCAAACTTTCAGAGAAGAGTTATCACCACTACTACTAAAGGTATTTCAGAGCATAGAAAAGGATGGAATACTCCCAAACTCATTCTATGAAGACACCATAACCCTGATACCAAAATCAGGTAAAGACACCATAAAAAAAGAAAATTACAGCCCAATATCCCTCATGAACGTTGACCCGAAAATCCTCAACAAAATTCTAGCCAATAGAATTCAGCAACATATCAAAGAAATAATTCACCACGATCAAGTGGGATTTATACCAGATATGCAGGCATGGTTCAACATTAGAAAAACGATCAGTGTAATCCATCACATAAATAAAACAAAAGACAAGAACCACATGATCTTATCAATCGATGCAGAAAAGGCATTTGACAAAGTCCAACACCCATTGTCATGGATTGAGTTGTGTGCCTCAGAAATATCTGTCAGCTTGGCTGGGTCATGATTCTCAGTGTTGTATGATTGTGTAATCTGATGTGATTTCCTTATGTGTTGTAAACTCTATCGCTATGATGAGGTTATATGTAATCTCCTTATGTGTTGTAAATTCTGTCACTGTGATGAGGTTATATTGATGAGGTTTACAAGATTAGATAGTGTCTTAATGCAATCTCTTTTGAGATATAAAGGAGAGAAGTGAGCAGAGACACATGGGAACCTCATACCACCAAGAAAGCAGTGCCAGGAGCACAGCGCATCCTTTGGACCTGAGGTTCCTGCGCAGAGAAGCTCTCAGACCAAGAGAAGACTGATGACATGGACCTTCCTCCACAGCTGACCAAGAAACCGTTCCCCTGGAGCTGAAGCCCCGAATTTGGACTTGTAGCCTACTGGATTGTGAGAGAAAAAACTTCTCTTTATTAAAACCATCCACTTGTGGTATTTTCTGTTAGAGCAGCGCTAGATGACTAAGAAACCCATTCATGATAAAAACTCTCAACAAAATAGGAATAGAAAGGAAATTCCTCAATATAATTAAGGGTATTTATACAAAGCCAACAGCCAACATCATCCTAAATGGAGAGACTTTGAAAGCACTCCCCTTGAGAATGGGAACCAGACAAGGATGCCCTTTATCACCACTCTTATTCAACATTGTGCTGGAGGTCCTAGCCAGAGCAATTAGGCTAGAAAAAGAAATAAAGGGCATCCAAATTGGTAGGGAAGAAGTCAAAGTATCTCTATTTGCAGATGATATGATCTTATACACAGAAAACCCCAAAGAATCCACAAGAAAACTACTGGAACTAATAGAAGACTTCAGTAAAGTTTCAGGATACCAGATAAACATACAAAAATCAGTTGGATTCCTTTACACCAACAAAGAGAACCTCAAAGAGGAAATCACCAAATCAATACCATTTATGATAGTCCCCAAGAAGATAAAATACTTAGGAAATAAATCTAACCGGAGACATAAAAGACCTATACAATGAAAACTATAAGACACTACTGCAAGAAACCGAAAGAGACCTGTGTAAGTGGAAGAAAATACCTTGCTCATAGATAGGAAGACTCAACATTGTGAAAATGTCAATTCTACCCAAAGCAATCTGCATATACAATGCAATCCCAATCCAAATTCCAATGGCATTTTTTAATGAGATAGACAAACAAATCACCAACTTCATATGGTAAGGGAAGAGGCCCCAGATAAGTAAAGCATTACTCAAGAAGGAGAACAAAATGGGAAGCCTCACACTACCTGATTTTATAACCTATTATACTGCCACAGTTGTCAAAACAGCCTAATACTGGTACAACAACAGATACATAGACCAATGGAACAGAACTGAGAATCCAGACATAAATTCATCCACCTCTGAAAAGTTGATATTTGACAAAGGCCCAAAGTCGTTAATTGGGGAAAAGACAGTCTCTTTAACAAATGATGCTGGCATAACTGGATACCCATCTGCAAAAAACTGAAACAAGACCCATACCTCACATGATGCACAAAAACTAACTTAAAATGGATCCGAGACTTAAATATAAAATCGAAAATGATAAAGATCATGGAAGAAAAAACAGGGACAATGCTAGGAGCCCTAATAAATGACATAAACACAATACGAACCATAAGTAACAATGCACAAGCATCAGAAGAGAAACTAAATAACTAGGAGCTCCTAAAAATCAAACACGCTCATCAAAAGACTTCACCAGAAGAGTAAAAAGACAACCTACAGACTGGGGAAAAAATTTTGGCTATGACAAATCTGATCAGCGTCTAATCTCTGAAATCTACAAGATACTGCAAAACCTCAACAACAAAAAGACAAATAACCCAATTAAAAAATAGGCAAAGGATATGAACAGGCACTTCGCCAAAGAAGATATTCAGGTGGCTAACAGACACATGAAGAAATGCTCACGATCATTAGCCATTAGAGAAATGCAGATCACAACTACAATGAGATATCATCTCACCCCAACAAGGCTAGCCTTAATTCAAAAAACACAAAATAGTAAATGCTGGAGAGGTGTGGAGAGACTGGAACACTTATACACTGCTGGTGGGAATGTAAAATGGTACAACTACTTTGGAAATCGATTTGGTGCTTCCTTAAAAACCTAGAAATAGAAGTACCATACTATCCGGCTATCCCACTCCTTGGAATATACCCTAGAGAAATAAGAGCCATCACACGAATAGATATATGCACGCCCATATTCATTGCAGCACTGTTCACAATCGCAAAAAGATGGAAATAACCTAGGTGCCCATCAACGGACGAATGGATACACAAATTATGGTATATCCACACAATGGAATACGATGCAATGATAAAGAACAACAATGAAGCTGTGAAATATAACATGGAGAAATCTGGAGGGCATTATGCTGAGTGAATTTAGTCAGTCACAGAAGGACAAATATTGTATAAGACTACTATTATAAGAACTCAAGAAAAGGTTTAAACTCAGAAGAAAACATTCTTTGATGGTTACTAGTGTGGGGAGGGAGGGTGAGGGTTATTCACTAACTAGATAGTAGATAAAAAGTACCTTAGATGAAGGAAAGGACAGCACACACTACAGGGGAAGTCAGCACAACTGGACTAAACCAAAACTAAGAAGTTTCCTGAATACAATCAAACACTTTGAGGGACAGAGTAGCAGGTGTAGGGGTCTGGAGACCGTGCTTTCAGGGGACATCTAGGTCAATTGGCAGAACAAAGCTTATTAAGAAAATGTTCTGCATCCCAGTTTGGTGAGTGGCATCTGGGGTCTTAAAAGCTTGCAAGCGGCTATCTAAGATGCATCAACTGGTCCCAGCCACCTGGAGTAAAGGAGAATGAAGAACACCAAAGACATAAGGAAAGTATTAGCCCAAGAGACAGAAAGGGCCACATAAACCAGAGACTTCATCAGCCTGAGACCAGAAGAACTAGATGGTGCCCGGCTACCACCAATGACCACCCTGACAAGGAATGCAACAGACAGTCCCTGATGGAGCAGGAGAAAGGTGGAGTGCAGAACTCAAATTCTAGTAAGAAGACCAGACTTAATGGTCTGACTAAGACTGTAGGAACCCCAGAAAGCATGGCCCGTGGATTCCCTATCAGCCCAGAAGTAAAACAATTTCCGAGGCCAACTCTTCAGACAGGGATTGGACTGGACTGTGGGACATAAAGTGATACTCGTGAGGAGTGTGTCGCTTAGCTCAAGTAGATACAAGAGACTAAATGAGCAGCTTCTGTCCGGAGGTGATATGGGAAGGCAGAGAGGGCTAGGAGGTGGTTGAATGGGAATCAGGGGTGGAAAGGAGGAGTGTGCTGTCACAGTATGGGGAGAGCAATTAGGCTCACATAACAATGTATGTATAAATTTTTGTATGGGAAACTAACTTGAAATGTCAACTTCATTTAAACTGCAACAATAAACAAAAAAAAGAAAATTGGCAATGAACTTGCTCAAAATGCTTGTTGGCATTTGCTATTCAACAAGGGGAGTGTTGTGATATTACTGACTAGACCTACTTTACACTTACTATCTCGTTATTCAATATTTTGCATTTTTGACAATAGTAATAAAATCTGCTATCGGACTATTGTGCACATTAACGATGTATGTCTGGTAGGCAAGAGTAATGCTGGCTGTGATGGTTAAGGTTATGTGTCAACTTGGCTGGGCCATGATTCTCAGTGGTATGGCACTTATGTAATGATGTAATTTGGAAGTTATGTAATGAAGTAGTCATCCTCCATTTTGTGATCTGATGTGGTCATCTTCCATTTTTGCATACTGCCAATTTTCATATAATGACCTGGTCTTTGGGACCTAACCATGCTGATATGTGAGGGGTGGGAGTATATGAACACCAGAAGACAAAAATTTGGAAGAATCTTATGTTCAAAAACTTATTTCTTTTAAGAAGACTGTCTCTGAAAAAGACAATTTAATATGGATAGCTGCTGAAGGTATGTTTATATATTTGCATTTAGATCAGGGATTGGCAAACTTGTCTGTTAAAAGTCAGATAGTAACCATTTCTGGCTTTGCAGGCCATATGGTCTCTATTGCAGTGGCTCAACTTTGCCACTATGCCACAAAAGCAGCTTTAGAGAATACATTAGCAAACAAATGTGGCTGTATGTCAATAAAACTTTATTTACAAAAACAGGCAGCAGGGTAGACTTGGCCTGTGAGCCATAGATAGCTGATCTCTGATTTAGATCAAATGACTGTTTGTTTAAATTAATTTCACTCATTTTCAATTCCAAGATTTTTGTGCACGTACAAAAAGTAAAGCCATAGTTGTTAATATTAATGTGTTATCTCCATTAGCAGGAGAAGAACTTCACAAACAAATACTGTTGGTTTTATAGCAGTACAATTGGATGTTTCAAGAGAAAATCAGTCAAATTAACTTCAACAGTGGTTCAATTTTTTTCATCCAATTCATGTACTCAAAGTAAAAGTTTTTAAAAGACAATTGTTATGAATACTATGGGAAATTCAGGTAAAAAATTTATCATAGGAAATAAAATTTATTTTTATCGCAATTATATAAATTTTGGTAAGGTACAGTGACATGGTAAAAACAATATTCTTATTAAAATAAGAAGTTTATAGGACAGAAATGTACTTAGAATTGGTTGCTGGATACAATTTATAATTGTGTCCAAAGTAGCGACAATATTCTACCCATCAAAATAGAATCTGTAATTGTCAAAATTTACAACAATTTTTATATATACACAAAGTAGGTGTGTATATTTTGGGGACAAAGTTAAGGTGGAATACAAAAAGAAAAAAATTCTACAATGTAGCAGTAGGCGCTTATTCTTTCTTTTTATTTATTTTTTGCAACCCATAAACCAAATTTTCAAAATGTCTGAACCTTAGAAGAATTATTTTGTATATTCACCTAAGCAGGGGTGGAATAGCCAATAAGCAAACTAAGCATGGTGTTTACCTTGCTTACCAGATCATCTATAGCGAACACTTTCACTACAGATTAGAAAATAAGCACAAGTAAGCCCATGCTTACCTTGCTTACAAGGTCATCCACCCCTGTTAAGGATTGTAAATTTGAAAGGAGGCTTTGATTCTGTTGGAAGACGCTGTGGGGTTGGGAGAGAGACAGCTGTCAGCCATACCTAGAAGCAGAATCTTTGATGTGGTAAAAAAAAAGTGAAACTGTTTATTACAGATGATCTGGTAAACAAGTAAGCACTGTGCTTACCTTGCCTATTGGATAATCTGCCCCTGCACCTAAGTATAAGTTCTGAATACATTTTATTCAAAATCAGTGCTTTGGTTGTGAACACTGCAAAGTCTAAAGAATAGAAAAAAACAACACAACGAGGCAGAGGTCATTTCTTTTGTTAAAATGTGTCTTGTTTGCAAGGTACTCATATACACCGCCGGTGGGAAGGGTGTAGGAGGTGTGTGAGTTGGTGCAACCTTAATGGAAGTTTTCACCATGGACATTTAGAAATGTATTCTAAGGAATAATAGAACATGTACTCAAAGACAGAGGATATTGCCTGCAGTATTCAGGAACATTCAGCCAGAATCTGTACCAGGTGTTGGGAATACCCAGAGCATGTATAGATTAGACACAGTCCTGGACTCACTGCCTAAGTGATTTATAGCAGCAAAAAGATGGCAACACTCTGAAAGTCCAATAATAGGAAATTTGTTAGCTAAACGATAACACAGTCGTAAAATGAATACTCAGTAGTTGTTAAAAATAATGTTGAGGATCTATATTAATTAGCTTGACCAAAGACATAATATACTGTCTGTATTTTTAAAATCTTTAAGCAATGAGCCTTTATTAATTTTATAATCAGAAAAATCAATGGAGGTATTCTCCTTTTTACAGGAGCCCCACTTTTAGTGCTTGATGGGTTTATAAATTAAAATACAGAAACATCTCAATTCCAGCATATTTCTTTAACTCCCTTCCAAGGGATTTCTCTTGGTACAATATTTGATTCACCTTTATCTGATTGTCTTCCTTCTGAAGAGCTGTTAATTTCTCCCTCTGCACCTGTGTGGGTTTGGCCCATTCCTTTTCAATGTCCTGTATTGCCTTAAAACAACATAAGTGTAAAATTAGCAATCTTAGCAGAAATGAATTAACCTGACAAAAACATACTTGTGTATGAAGGGCTAAAAGAACAGATTCAAGATGATATATATAAAGACTTAGCATGCTATAAAAGTTACTTTTTAAATTAATGGGGGTGGGAAGAGATTTCCAACAGTTTTGGGACACCTGGCAATACTTGGTAAAGAAAATAAAGTTATCGTTAACTCCTTCCTCACACCACTCAACCAAATAAATTCCAGACAGATTAAAGATTCAAATGTAAAATCCATAAAAGAACTAGAAGAAAATAAAGGTGACTATCCCTATCTTGAGGTAGGGAATGTCTTTTTAAGATTGTTACCATCGCTGTTAGTTGCCATTGAGTCAATTCCAATTCATGGCTACCCCATGTGTCAGAGTAGAACTACTCCACAGGGTTTTCAAGGCTGTGACCATTGAAAGCAGATCACCAGGCTTGTCTTCTGAGGTGCTTCTGTGTAGGTTTCAACTGACAACCTTTTAGTTACTAGCAGAGCACTTAACCGTTTGTGCCACCACCCAAGGACTTTTTAAGAAACAAAGACAAAATGTCATAAAAGGAATAGCCCTATATGATTGCATAAAAATATAATACTTTGGTTCATAAAAACTACCAAGAACAAAATTAAGAGGCAAATAGTAAACTAGGGAAATGATTGTATCATATGTGTCAAAGAATTAGTAATATTTATACAAAGCAATAGGAAAAATATAAACGTGCCCATAGAAAAATGGACAAAGGATATGTATAGGCAATTCACAAAAAGGAATTCCAAGTGGTAAATATATATTCAACCTCACTAGTAACCAAAGAATTTTTTTACCTTTAAAATTGGTAAAGATTAAAAAATATATAATATTCAGACTTGGCAAGGGTTTGGGGAAACAGGAAGTTCCATATAGGACTGATAAGATTTAATTCGTACAAGTTTCTGAAGTAATTTGGTGAATCTAAAGCCACCTACAGGAATGATAAACATAGATGTTGGGAAGATGTGTTGATAGGGCTATTACTACTCTTGTTTATAACATCGAAAATGTTGCCGCTTATTAATAGTGGCAAACATATATAGTGCTTACTGTGGGACAGACAGTGCTCTAACTGCTATAAAACAAAAATCAGTCCTCAACAGCCACCTATGAGGTAGGTGCTATTACGAAATGCCCAACAACAAGTAATTGTTTAAGTTTGGGTACAACAAAATAAAGAAGTCCCTGGGTGGCACAGACAGTTAAGCACTCGACTATTAGCTGAAAGACTGGTGGTTCAAACTCATGCAGAGGCACCTTGGAAGACAAGCCTGACAATCTGCTGCTGAAAGGTCATAGCCTTGAAAACCCTTTGGAGCAGTTCTACTCTGCACACATGGGGTTGTCATGAGTCGGAATCAACTTGATGGCAACTAACAACGATAAAAACAATCAAATAATAGGTTACGATATCATTAAAAATTATATAGACTATTTAACAACATGGGAAAAGTCTGTTATATATTGATAAATGAAAAAATTTTTCAAGTTACAAAATAAGAGTCTAATGGTAGCCTCCAATTTTTATAAAACAAAATAAGTATGTATAAAACAAACAAACAAAAATAATGAAAGCTTTGTAGGCATATCTATGTATCAGGGAAATACATATTACAAAATAAACACACCAAAAAAGTTAATAGATTATAATGATAAGTGAGTGTCATGGACTGAATTATGTTCCCCGCCCCCTGCCCCCAGAATGTGTGTATCAATTTGGCTGGACAGTGATTCCCAGTATTGTGTGGTTGTCCTCCATTTTGTGATTGTAATTTTATGTTAAAGAGGATTAGGGTGGGATTGTAACACTCTTACTAAAGTCACATCCCTGATCCAATGTAAAGGGAGTTTCCCTGAGGTGTGGGCTGCACCACCTTTTATCTTACAAGAGATAATAGGAAAGGGAAACAAGCAGAGAGTGGGGACCTCATACCACCAAGAAAGCAGCGCCGGGAGCAGAGCGCATCCTTTAGACCTGGGGTCCCTGCACCTGAGAAGCTCCCAGACCAAGGGAAGACTGATGACAAGGACCTTTCTCCACAGCTGACAGAGAAAGCCTTCCCCTGGAGCTGATGCCCTGAATTTGGACTTGTAGCCTAATAGACTATGAGAAAATAAATTTCTCTTTGTTAAAGCCATCCACTTGTGGTATTTCTGTTAGAATAGCACTAGATGACTAAGACAGTGAGTTACAATTTTGGGTGACATTTACTTTCTTTTTTGAACTCTTCCATATTTGCAGATCTTTTATAAAATGAAAAGAAATTTTACGATTAAAAAAAAAAACTATTATTGGGCCCTGCCTGCTCATCACTAGAGTCCCCAGACTCCAGGTCCCTGATGGGTTTCTCAGTCCTGTTTCCTAATCCACTGCAGGTTTAAGCGAACAACCACTCCGCACCACAGCAGGAATCTCCTGGAAGACAGCTAACTGCTCCCAGTGGAAGCTCTTCAGGATTGAAATGAAAAATGGAAGTAATAAAGCCTGTTGTCTGCAGCCTGTCTCCCTGCTCCAGTCTCCTTTTTCTGTGCTCTTCCCTCCCCCCTCCTGGGACCCCACACATTCTTCCCCTCCCCTCTATCCAGCTTGGCCCCAGGGGAGGTTCTGGTATTAGTTGTACATCTCATTAGCTATACACTTAGCCTGTGCTACATTGATTTATCATGCTTGAAAGGAATTTTCCATTGTTCCTCATTTAGGTTATCAGCCCCTCCAGGGAAGACCCTGTGTTCCTCACTTCAGTGTATCTTGCCAGTGCCTTAAACCTTAAACACTCAATAAATCTTTGCCAGTTATCAGGCACTTATTTATACCTTAGCCTGAATGTAAGTCTATGTGTTACCTCCCTCAATGATATGGGCAGGTTATGCCTTATCTCCAAGAGGCGAATGAAAAGCTGAATAAATTTTTGACATTGCTGTTTAGGTTGGAGGGAAAGAGGCAGGGAGGTTAGAGGGGAGAAGAAAAATAACTAGTATTTGTTGAAGACCTTTTTAGATGGGTTTTCTCGTTGACTTTTTTCCAACTATCCTATAGGGTAGGAATTATTATCTCCATTTTATAGCTGGGTAAACTGAGATTCAGAGAGGTTATGACTTTCAAGGTCACCCAGTAAGTGGCAGAATTGGATTAAAACCCAGGTGTGACCACTACACCATGTCCTCCTGCCCTTGCCCAAGCCTCTAAATTGTTACTGTATAATCAGCTGTTGTTGTTAGTTGCTGTGAAGTAGAGTCTGACTCCTGGTGACCCGCTGTGTGCAGAGTAGAACTGCTCCATAGGGTTTTCAAGGCTGTGACCCTTCAGAAGCAGATCTCCAGGCCTGTCTTGTGAGGTGCCTTTGGGTGGGTTCAAACAGCCAAACTTTTGGCTAGTAGTCAAGCACTTAACCGGTGTACCACCAGTGATCTTGTATAGGCAGCTAAAACCAAAGAAAACCAAACCCACTGCTATCAAGTTGATTCCAATTCATGGCAACCCTGTAGGCCAGAGTAGAACTGCCCCATAAGGTTTTCCAGGGCTGTAAATCTTTAGCGAAGCACACTGCCACATCTTTCTTCCATGGAGCCACTAGTGGGTTTGAACTGCTGACCTTTCGGTTAGCAGCTGAGCGCTTAACCCCTGCACCACCAGGGCAGCTACCCACCCCCAAATCTTTCTGCTTGTTTTTAACGGTTCTCAAAACTGAACCTAGACACCATACCAGAATGGAATCAGCTCGGGCATGAAAAACTAAATGCCTTCTTCTTTCCTGAATTTATGTTAGAGTCCTGTAAGGACTGTTGACACAGGGCAACCATGTCAAAGAGAAAGCATGGCTAAATAAAGAATGTAGACAGGAATGAGGGCAGTAGGTACTAACCCAAGACACATTACTCATCATTAGAGGGCCCAGGGCTCTCAAACCCAGAGACTGAAATGTCCTGAAGAAGAGTTAACACAACTGTTCAGGTTTCACTATCTTTGAAGAGATTTGACCCTGATTATAGGTTCACAATTCATCACTCAAATATTTTATCTACCGTACCTCCCTCAGAGCTGGCCCATAAAATAAGAGAATTAAGTTTAAACAAATGTCGCTACTCAGTTATATGGTTCCCTGAAGACTGGCTGATGAGGACTTGTGCAGAGTCTAATTTTAAAAATCAAGTGGAACCACATAAGCCATGGTTTTCCTGCGTTTCAATCACACACTATAGTGCCTTCCACTGACGGCACAGTCACAAGAAATGGAGAACACATACTTCTCTAAATAAGACATTGGCCCCTCAGCTCAAGCTGATTGAGGCACGACAGACAAGACCATAGGGGACGGATTTGCAGGTTGTGCCCTGCACAACGGTCTGGGCCATGGAGGTGTTAGGAGGCTAAAGGCTAGTCCATGCTCCCCTCACCCAACCAGGAGCGCTGACATGGGGCTAGGCCTGCCTGGAGGATGAGGCACCTTTTTCTAATCTGCATAAAGTTACTGTATATGCCAGTGGTGGCCCTCCTGAAATGCAGGCCCAGAAGTGACTGAGCTTTTAATATTTTTGAGAAAACACAGAAATTTAAACTTGTACATACAATCTCCTATTAATGTCACTCAAATTTGTTTTGTTTTGTTTTTAAAGGAAACTTTGATGGTTAATATTGTGTGTCAGCGTGGCTAAGTTATGATTCTCAGTGATTTGGCAGACATGTAATAATCACCTTCCAAAATGTGATGTGATCTCAGACAATCAGTTGAGAGGAGAGTTTCCCTAGGGGTGTGGACTGCCTCCAGGAATAAACGGATGTTCTGGCAAAGCTTGCTCTCTCTCGATCCTGCACACTTCTCATTGCCTGACATCTAGTTCTTGGGATGCAGGCCTGCAGAAGTTTCTGGCCTGCTGCCTGACCCACAGATTTGGGACTTGCCAGCCCCCACAATTGTGTGAGTCATTTCCTTGAAGTAAATCTCTATATATTTATATACTGGTCTCACTGGTTTTGCTCCTCTAGAGAACCCAGACCAAGATAGAAAGGAAACATGATGTGTGAATAAACAAAGCAGGTCTGCTGGTCCAAATGGCAACTTGGGCCTCAGTGGGCACTTCTGCTTTAAAAAAAAAGCAAAAGGGTATCCTTTAATAGTTAACTAAGGTGGCACCATTATTCATCAGAAGGACTCATAAAAGCTTTTTGCATTAATTCTTAAAAAGGATGACTGCTTCTCATTCATGCACATATCCTAGGCACTCCCGACACAAAGGAGGAATGAGACACAGTCTCTGTCTTTGGCCATTCAGAGTCTGGTCAGGGAGACACATATGTAAACAGTATTTACAATGCTGAGTGAGAAGTGCTATACAGAGGATGTGAGCAAAATATCACGGGAGCAGAGAGGGAGGGCAGAACTTTCTTTGCAGGGGTTAGCTTAGGAAGGCTTCACAGAGGAGGCAGCACTCTGCCATCCTCAGGGCTTTGGGTATGCATATGGTCCTGACTCTCCTGCTGAACTTGAGCATGCCTTTCAACTTCTCAGACTTCACTCAGATTCAAGAAATTATAATGATGATGATGATGATGATAATTATGACATTAACTACAATTTTTTGAAGGCTTACTATAAGCCAGGCAAAGAACTAGGGGTTAATAACAGTCTATTAGAGCAGAGGGAGTCCCTGGGTAGTATAAACAGTAAACACACTCAGCTGCTAACCAAAAGGTTGGAGGTTCAAGTTCACCCAGGGGTGCCTCAGAAGAAAGGCCTGGCAATCTACTTCTGAAAAATCAGCCATCGAAAACCCTATGGAGCATGGTTCTACTCTGAAACACATGGGGCAGCCATGAGTCCAGACTGACTCAATAGCAACTGGCTTTTTTGTTTGTTTGTTTGTTTGTTTCTGGTATTACAAGCAGCAAGAAAACTTGGAAACTATTAGTTCAACCTCATGGTTTAATAGGGAGGTGTTGTAGTTCAGAAGGATGAAGCAGCTGGTCCAAGAGCACGCGGAGACAGTGCCAATAGCAAAGCAAGGACAGGATTCATTTTTGAAACTGCAGTTCAGTGTACTTTCCACAAAGCTACTTTTTTTCCATCAGCTGTGAGCAAAGAAAATACCTTCCATTTCTCTCTGGTTTACAACTCCTTAATGAAGACAGATAAACTCATATTATGATGCTGCCAATTCTGACCTTTCAACACAATGTGTTCCTAGAAACTATGCCGTAAAGAAGACTGTATTTCCCACAGGAACCACACTGTAATTAGGTGGTGCATTCTCAATGAAGGATGTGACATCAAATAAAGCAGACACAACCAATAATGTATCATAACAGCAAGGAGACAATGATGCTGAACCTCCATAAACATTTAAAATGGTAAATTGTGCCCCAACTCATAGAACATGAGCATAAGTACGCTAAACAGGACTAATACACAGATCAAAGTATAACATGAAATGAACTCAAAAGACTTACAATATACTATATTAGTATACAATATGTTATATACCAGTTATAAAAATATCATAGTGAACATTAAACATTTCATAAGTGATATTTTGATTTGTCTTCTTAGAATTTGGAAGAGCTTGTGGAGATGATTTAGTGGATGGTCTTGGTCTAGACACCTAAGGAAGTATGTGCTGAGACATTTCTTCTTCTTCTATGCCCTCTAGCAAGCTGATGCATTCAAAATCGTTCCATTGACATTTTTTTGCTATACTCAAAGTCCTACAGTAGGTTTTATTAATGTTTTCTCATCCCCTTGAAAAGCACATTAAAAGTAGGTAATGACTGACCCAAAATTTCTCCTCCTGTCTTCAGCTCTACCTCTTCAGTGTATGAAAAGCTGTGGAGTGTTGCCACTGAGAATCACACTAAATAAAAGCCACCTGTAAATAAGTATTATGGGGGAAGTGGTGGTTCAGTGGTAGAGTCTTTACCTTCCATGCAGGGGACCCTAGTTCGATTCCCAGCCAATGTACTTCATGTGCAGCCACCACCCATCTGTCAGTGGAGGCTTGTATGTTGCAATGATGCTGAATAGGTTTCAGTGGAGCTTCCAGACTAAGATGGACTAGGAAGAAACACCTGGTGATCTACAACCAATCATGGGAATGGCATAGGACTGGGCAGTATTTTGTTTGGTTGACCATGGAGTCGCCATGAGTTGGGGGTTGACTCCACAGCAGCTAACAACGACTACAATGACAAATAAGTATTAAATCCCTCTTTGACATCCTCTAGTAACACAAGAAGAGCCCTGGTAGCACAATGTTTAAGAGCTCGGCTGCCAACCCAAAGGTCGGTCGTTTGAACCCAATAGCAGATCCTTGAGAGAAAAGACCTGGCAATCTACTCGTGCAAAGAGTACAGCCTCGGAAACCCTATGGGGCAGTTTTACTCTGTCCTATAGAGTTGCTGTTTGAGTCCGAATTGACTTGATGGTACAATTAGGACAATGCTGACCCTCTGCAGGGGCTTAATGCCAATGCTGTGCCAGGAACAGTTCTAGTTTCTGGGCATACAGCAGTGGATAAATCAAACTAGGAGGGAGAGACACAATAAACAAATAAATAAGAATGTAAATACATATACATATATATACACACATACATTCTTCCTTGTTTACTATCGTTGTTGTTTATATGTTCTTGTTGTTGGGTGCCATCCAATGGATTTCAACTTATAGCAACCCCATGTAACACAGTAGAACTACCCCAGGGTTAACCTTTATGGGATGGAATTGCTAAGGAGAAGATAAAGCAGGCATGTCAGGATTTGTGTTTAGTTTGAGTGAGATGGAAAGCAGCCCTGGGAAGGTATAAATGGAGGAAGGATACAATCTGCCCCTTCCTCCTCCAGAAGAGACTGTGGGATGTTATCATGGAACTCCTTAAAAAAAAATTTCCAAACCTCCCTCCCATAATTGCCAAGACAGGTCTTGGGGAGGATCAGGTCTCTAAAGAATCTTTAATTATCTTGGTAAGAGAGGACACTGGTGGTGAGCTGCGAAGAGGGTGGGAGAACTGGGGTGGGGATGACCTGGTGGCAAATATAAAGGCAGCATCTGCACCATTTCACTGCTTAGCAGGACCTTCACCACCCTAGCCAGGAAAAGGAAAATTTATTTTTTGTGGTGGTGGGGAGGGAGGGCAGAAGGCAGGACCAACTACTTAATTTGTAGGGTCCAATACAAAATGAAAATGTGGAGCTCCTTGTTAAAAAATCATTAAGAATTTCAAGAAGGGGGCAGTAGTGCATGAAACCAAGTGCAGGGTCCTTCTGAACCAGGGGCCCTGGGCGACTGCATAGCTGTGCAGCTGTGAGGCCAGCTCCAGGGCAGGTATGCTACTTGTTGGCTCAGAGAAAAAGAAGGCTATGCTAAAACGAGATTTAGGGACCATGTGTGACTTTAAAGGAGCCCTGGTGGTGCAGTGGTTATGTGCTTGACTGCTAACCAAAAGGTCAGCAGTTCAAAAGCACCAGCCACTCCATGGGAGAAAGATGTGGCATCCTGCTTCTGTAAAGAGTACAGCCCTGGAAACCCTCTGGGGCAGTTTTACTCTGTCTTATAGGGTCACTATGAGTTGAATCGACTCGTGGGCAATGGGTTTTTCTTGGGTGTGACTTTAGATTATCAAGACATCCTTTGTAGGCCTAAATGATCAAGTGCTAGCTGCAAAGTCAGAGATTGTTAAAATGAACGTAGAATTCTTAACTACTAAAAAAAAAAATTTTTTTTTAATGATTGCAAACCATAATGACCTATATTATTATGACCTATATTAGGCATTCTGACAGTTCTTGATTGTCCTTACCTGCAAATAGATCAAATCTACAGCCGTTCTGCAGTCCATCAGCATGGAGTCAAGGGATGGATCCATATACCTGCATAATTCAGGAGTGTTTAATTAATTCATAAGGCATGGCTCATGGGCATCACCATTTCCAGCCAGGCACACCTGGGAGTAATAAGAACTAAGGCCCCCTTGTTCTAACAAAGTCACGTTCTAACACTTCCCTAGCCTTCAGTATGTCCCTCTACCTCTTTTGTTTCCCATTTTCTTTATACTATAAGGCCTTGAGTATATCCCACCTGAATTTAGAGACCATCTCAAAAATACAGCTGATGCATTGAATGCTAATGACTGAAGACCAGATGACTTGTGAAATAACATCAAGGACATCATGCATGAAAAAGCAAACAATCTTTAAAAAGACAGGAAAGAAAAGACCAAAATGGATGTCAGAAGAAACTCTGAAACTTGCTCTTGAATGTGAGTAGCTAAAGTGAATGGAAGAAATGATGAAGTAAAAGAACAGAAGATTTCAAAGGGTGGCTCAAGAAGACAAAGTAAAGTATTATAATGACATGTGAAAAGACCTGGAGATAGAAAACCAAAAGAGAAGAACATGCTTGGCAATTTTCAAGCTGAAAGACTTGAAGAAAAAATTCAAGCCTCAAGATGCAATATTGAAAGATTCTACGGGGAAAATACTAAACGACGCAGGAAGCATCAAAAGAAGACAGAAGGAATACAGACTCACTATACCAAAAAGAATTGTTCAATGTTAAACCATTTCAGAAGGTAGCATAGGATCAGGAACCAATGGTACTGAAGGAAGAGGTCCAAGCTGCACTGGGCATTGGCAAAAAACAAGGCTTCAGGAATTGATGGAATACAAATTGAGATGTTTCAACAAAGGGATGCAGCGCTGGAAGTGCTTACTTGTCTATGCCAAGAAATTTGGAAGATAGCCACCTGGCCAACTGACTGGAAGATATCCGTATTTATACCCATTCCAAAGAAAGGTGATCCAACAGAATGCGGAAATTATCGAACAATATCATTAATATCACACACAAGTAAAATTTTGCTGAAGATCATTCAAAAGCGGTTGCAGCAGTAAATGGACAGGGAACTGCCAGAAATTTAAGCTGGATTCAGAAAAGGATGTGGAACCAGGGATATCATTGCTGATGTCAGATGGATTATGGCTGAAAGCAGAGAATACCAGAAAGATGTTTACCTGTGTTTTATTGGACTATGCAAAGGCATTCAACTGCGTGGATCATAACAAATTATGGATAACATTGTGAAGAATGGGAATTCCAGAACACTTGACTGTGCTCATGAGGAACCTGTACGACTTCAGTCATTTGAAAAGAACAAGGGGATATGGCATGATTTAAAGTCAAGAAAGGTGTGCATCAGGGTTGTATCCTTTCACCATACTTACTCGATCTGTATGCTGAGCAAATAATCTGAGAAGCTGGACTATATGAAGAACACGGCATCAGGATTGGAGGAAGGCTCATTAACAACCTGCAATATGCAGATGATACAACCTTTCTTGCTGAAAGTGAAGAGGACTTGAAGCACTTGCTGATGAAGATCAAAGACTACAGCCTTCAGTATGGATTACACCTCAGCATAAAGAAAACAAAAATCTTCACAACTGGACCAATAAGCAACATCATGATAAACGGAGAAAAGATTGAAGTTGTTGAGGATTTCATTTTCCTAACATCCACAATCAACATCCATGGAAGCAGCAGTCAAGAAATCAAACGAAGTATTGCACTGGGCAAATCTGCTGCAAAAGACCTCTCTAAAGTGTTAAAAAGCTAAGACGTCACTTTGAAGACTAAGGTACACCTGACCCAAGCCAGGTGTTTTCAATAGCCTCATATGCATGTGAAAGCTGGACAATGAATAAGGAAGATGGAAGAAGAACTGAGGCCTTTGAATTACAGTATTGGCGAAGAAGACTATTTACCATGAATATAGTATAATTGAATATACCATGGACTGCCAAAAGAATGAACAAATCTGTCTTGGAAGAAGTACACCCAGAATGCTCATTAGCAGCAAGGATGGCAAGACTTTGTCTCACATACTTTGGACATGTTATCAGGAGGGACCAGTCCCTGAGAAGGACATCATGCTTGGTAAAGTAGAGGGTCAGGGAAAAAGAGGAAGGCCCTCAAGGAGATGGATTGACAAAGTGGCTCCAACAAGGGCTCAAGCATAACAATAACTGTGAGGATGGTGCAGGACTGGGCAGTGTTTCCTTCTGTTGTACACAGGGTCACTATGAATTGGAACCAATTCGACAGCACTTAACAACAACAATAACATAAGGCCTAGTCTGGTGGCCTCTAAGAGAATAGATGCAAAATAATAGTAATAATAATAAAAGAAAGCTTTAGGGGAATCATCTGCATCCCTGTTCACACTCAGTTCCCATTCTTGGTCACCATCTCCCAGATTATCTTCCTCCACCCCACGTAATTCCCAGCATATTCATCTGCCCTATACCCAGGCTACCCCTATCTCTTGCCTAAACTGCTCCAGTAACCTCCTCACCAGGCCGTCTGCCTTAGTCAGGGTTTCCTCAAGCTCACTTTCTACACTCTAGTCAGAGTGATCTCTTCCTTTCAGAATCTCATAGACCTAGGAGTTGAATCCTGCTCCCTTCTAAGGCCCTTTGTGAGACCACCCTTGCTTTCATTTCCATTCCTATCTGTTAACCCCTCCTCCCTCCTGCACACTCTACATTCCTGCCATGTTTTTCTCAACTCACTCTCCCTGAAAGAGCACTCTGAATACTTTGGCTTGCTAGAGGGAACAGAGAAAGAAAAAAGCTTCAGCACATACTTCCTTAATTGATCAGCAGTGGTAAACCAGTTGCCGTTTAGGTGGTTCTGACTCATGGCAACTTTCAACTTTTTGGTCAACAGCCGAGTGAGTTAACCATTTATACCACCCACAGACTTCCAGCAATGGTGAGAAATACTCAAATGCTTACTGTCACAGTAAATGCTTACTCACCACTTTCTGAGTCCAACCTTACAGTTTTCCACTTCAGAACTTTGAAGACTAACATAAGGGAGTTCAAAATCTGCCATTTTTTTCACGACTAGAAAAAGTGGAAAAGGGAGCCTTATTGGTTGAAATAGCACTAATAGTTTACATACAGAAGCTTGAAAATAGGAAAATAAAACATTACTGTTATACAAGAATAAAATAGTAAGATTCTCTTGGATTTGTACATAATTTAACTTTCTGAAGTTCATTAAAAAAAATAAACATCATCTGATTCCCATAAAATGCCTGTGGCTTGAGTAGGGGATATTTTACAGAGAAAGAAACTGAGGTCCAGAGAGCCTAGCACCTTGGCTGTACACCACAGCTCCTAGCTGTAGAACTGAGACCTAAACCCCTTGACTTCTGACTCAAAACCACCTCTCACAGCTTCTTGAGGACATATATAAACTACTGTAAGATGACTGATACCATTTCACAACTAAAAACTTTATAATATCTAGAAAGGTACTGTGAAGCAAAGCAGGAGCTATCTGAATCATACTGCCATCTTTTACCACCTCATTATGTTGCTCTTGTTGTTGGGTGCCATCGAGTCAATTTTCAACTCACAGCAACCTCATGTGACAGAGTAGAATTGTCCTACAGGGTTTTCTAGGCTGTAATCTTTATAGGAGCAGATCTCCAGGTTTTTCTCCCACAGAGCCCTTGAATGGATTTGAACAGCCAACCTTTCAGGAAACAGCCAAGCGCTTAACCATTGCACCACCAAGGCGCCTTCATCTCATTATACCTTTTCAAAAAAAAGAATCTAAGAACTTATTTATATATCATTCACATCTTTTATGACAAAAAGAAATTATGCTCAGATGGAATGTCCTGATACCTGGTGTCTAGCACTCCATTCACAAGGCAGTTGTGAGGTGGCTGGTGGATATAGGGTCAGAACAGAATGGTAAACGCGGTAGGCATCTGGATTGGGCTTGGGGAGGCACAAGAGGAAGTGCAGTTACTGCAAAGACCTGACGTCTTGCTCCTGACCGCGCTACCTCTCCGTAGTCGTCACCTCCCCATTCTTGCTCCCAGTTTGCCCAGTACAGAGGCATCCTCACCACTCCCCAGTCCTTTGACCCAGGGTGTGAGACAGAAGTAGAGACCACACACTGGGGAGCTCCCCTGGGGATGCTGGGTAACCAGGCCCCTCAGCTGCCTCTTGCATCTCCTAGGCGGAGGCCTTGCTCGCACCTGCCCACCCATCTCCTGGCTCACACGCTTTTCGTCTCTCCTTCTTACCAGAGAGCTTGTCGTCCTTGTGAAACCGAATAAGAAAAAGGCCGAAGTAGCCCAAGAGCTCCCGACACAGTACAATTTTGTGTGACGCTACCTTTAACCAGAGACAAGAAAAAGGTGAAAAAAAGTTAGCCGTGCACGCTTACTAATTGTAAATACAAAATTTGACATTGCCTTTAAACATCAATAAGCAGTGTTTTAATGGCCTAATGAACACGAAAAGGCTTTTCTGAATCTGAAATGGTGTCAACTCATTTTAGAAAATTTAGAAATACAAAAGATTACAGCGAAGAAATTAAAAGTAACTCCCACCATAATGGACATGAACCAGTCTCAGTTGAGGCTAGCTGTCCCATCTCATATGTGGACTTGGACCCAAGCTTCTGATCATTTTGGTCTTTATTGTCCACTGGAGGGCAGCAGTCATTCTCCATGAACATCTGTCCTGTGATACCTGACCTGGGGCCCTCACACCCATTTACCAGATTTCAGAAAAGGAATGTCAGGTGCTCCTTCCCCTCCACTTGGCTGACGTATAAAAGTGTACAGGTTACTGCCTGGGACACCCCAGGGTCATCTCACCTTGATGTTTCCTGTGATGGTCAAATCTAATTTGTCATTGTTGTTAGCTGCCATTGAGCCGGCTGCTGACTCACAGTGACCCCATTCACAGTGAAACAAAATGCCGCCTAGTCCTGCACCATTCTCATGATTGTCTGTGGATTGGACTGTTGTGATCCATGGGGTTTTCAGCAGCTGATTTCCAGCAGTTGATTGCCAGGGCTTTCTTCTTAGTCTTAATCTGGAAGCTCCACTGAAATCTATTCAGCATCATAGCAACACACAAGCTTCCACTGACAGAAAAGTGGTGGCTGTGCATGTGGTGCACTGGCCGGGAATTGAACCTGGGTATCCCACACTGAAGATGAGAATTCTACCACAGAACAACCAACAACCTCAAGTTTAATCTACTATGGTGTTTTTTCTGGGAAAAAACTCAAATCCCAGGCACGGGCTGCCCTCACTTCACATTCTCCTCTGACTTTTACATCAAAGAGCCTTCATTTTTACACCAATGGCTTCATTTTTACCAAAAGGCCGCCAAGCTGTAATGCCCTGGTTTACACCTTCCTTTAACAAAAACTTCCCATGTTGTGGTAAACAAACCATCTCCGTCCCCATCAGCCCCGGCCCCTCTTTAGGGCTCTTAGATGATTTTTTTGCACTCTGGGTCTTAATTCTGTAAATCACCTCTGCAGCATGGGAGGATTTGCTTCTTTTTTACTGTGGTAAAATATATATAACAAAAAATTTGCCATTTTTAACCATTTTTAAATGCACAATTAAGTGACATTAATTATATTCACCATGTTGTACAAACATCACCACTATGTATTTCCAAAAGTTTTTCCTCACCTCAAACAGAAACTCAGTACCCCTTCAGAAATAACTCCCCACCCTTCTCTCTCCCCGCAGCCCTTGGTGACCACTAATATACTTTTGTCTCTACGCATTTGCCTATTCCAGATATTTCATGTAAGTGGGGTGAATTCACTTGTACAGCTCTGTATGTGAACTGATGCTTTAACCACGAATCCAAGTTCTCTAGGTGGCAATTGTGCAAACACCAGGAGCAAAGAGGATACTTTTCTTGTCAGAGGTCTGCAAATTTCCTTGTGAGATCGTCTTACTAGGTGGATGGTATGAGTGGGTGTTCTCAGTATAGCTTTGAAAATAAAGAATAGCCTAGAAATATTTTCACAGCTTTTACTCAATGTTCATTCCCACCTTCCTTCTTTCTACCTTACTCTTCTCCCCGTAGCCTTGCAAAAAACCCAAAGCAGGCTCTTATGCGGATTGGAGATGCTGTCGCGGGTAAGTGTGTACTGGTATGTTATCGCACAGTTGTTGCTGTTGTGTGCCACTGAGTCAATTCCAACTCATAGGGACCATATATGACAGAGTAGAACTGCCCCCATAGGGCCTCCTAGGCTATAATCTTTATGGGAGTAGATTGCCAAGTCTTTTCTCCCATGGAGCAGCTGGTGGGTTCAAACCACAGATCTTTCGGTTAGCAGCTGAGCTCTTAAGCATTGTACCACCAGAGCTCCTTAATAGCACAGTAAAGACATCTTTTTCCTAAAGTAAATATGACACATGCCCACTCAAATTAAATTTCTCTCTTCTGTGACTCATTTAGTGAAAACAGCAAGCTTACTTGCCAAGGTAAATAGAGATTAGTGGGAGGAAAAGAGAATGGAGAAACCTTTTATAATTTATAAAGATCTAAATACAAACACCTTCTTTTGACAGAAGTGAGCACTGGCAAAAGAGACACAACAACATTGTCTCTCTCTGCAAATGTTAACGTAGTTTCAAAACACAAACATCACCAATAAAACTACATGAGCACTAGTGTATAAAAAATGAAGAGATTTAAGCTTGTTACTCATCCTTAAAGAGTCCATTAAAAAGTATAAGGTAGGATAGAGTGGGGCAGAGAGGGAGAAGCAAAGGTCAGATATCATGACCCGCGCACGAGAACCTTCTTTCCTTTGAAAGGTCCTAGAAACTTTCTGACTTCCTCTTGTTTATAATTTTTTATTCCCACTCATATGTTTCTCTGAGGGATTAGAACTAGAACCCTCCAAAGGAAAAAGGCCTGGGAGCTGGCCTTTGGGAGCAGTACGTGGGTGTGAGAAGACAGCGTCCCCTCTGCAGCCTGAGGCAAGCCCGGGGAGGCAGAGCTGGTAACAGCCAAATCTGAAGAAGGGGAAGATGCTTTCTGGGTCTCATCCTTGGCTTTCTCAAAGAACTGATTAAAATTGAGGTCTGGTCCTCTGGACCCTGTGGACAGAACTAGACTGACTGGAATGCGGTTTCAGGGGCTTTTCCTGTAGGGGAAGGGGGACAACTCTTTCAGCTTTCAAGAAAGGCTCGTCATATTCTTCCAGAACCTGTCACCAACCTACCTCGGTATGGCCTGTTTCAGACTCAGCTGGACTCCACCCTCCTTCCTGCTCCCAACCACAGCGCATCCCATAAGAAAATATTTTGCATATTTTCAGGGCACATCCCTGGCTGAGTTTCAGGGAAGTAACAATAGCTTTTGGAAAGACCTAAGGAACCTCCAAGACACTGATGCCCACAGGGACAATAAAACCAAAGAGGTCCTGAAGGATTGACTGTATCCCAGATTCCTTGGTTGGTCTCCCAGAAAATCCTGGCATCTCTAGACAAGTCATCTAGAGACTAAAATGATAGGCAGGAAGCATGCGGAAGGTAATCATGTCCTAGAGTCTCTGCTTTTGAACAGAATTATTCCTAAATTCCGTTCTGGAGCTGGCATTTAAATTTTACCTCTAGGACTCTTTCAGCAGTATCTGATGTTAGAATTTCTATTTTAATGCTCTTTCCATCAGGCAGAAATATATCCAGAGAGGTGCTCTTGGCGGTGATGTTAAACGTGCTCTGTAAGCAAAAGGAAAGCAAAATAAGCTTCCATACTTCATGGAGTGAGCAGTCAGTAGTTTCTTCTCCCTGGTGCTCTTCAGGCACTAGAGGACCCAAAGGTACCAAGAGGCAGGTGCAGAGATTTGGGAGGGGGGTTCTCTAAGGGGATAGGATGTAGGTAAGGAGAGGTGTAGAGAGGGACCAAATCAAAGCAATGACACGAAGCTTGAATAATTTCCAAATAAACATGGAATCCATTTTAGGAAAAAAAAAGCATTTGATAAAATTGTTTACAAGACGCTTGGTAGTCTCAGAATTAATTAATTTTCCTAGTTTTGAACATTCCCAAGCACCCTCAAAAGTCCATGAAATGCAGTAATTTATGATTTTGCTACAGCAAAAATCTGAGTTGCACAAATGACAAGGCCAGTGTGGGGAAGCAAGTCGCTATCTAGCAAGAGAGAGCCCAGCTGAGGACCTACCACAGCTCTTCTCATGAGTCAGCACTCTGTGAGGGAAGGAAGGACATATGTTACAGGCAGCTGCAAACTTGAGAACCTGTGAAGTTCTTGGGATGGAGTGTTTTAGAATGTCATGGATACCCTTGAGACACTATAAAGCTATCAGAGTTTAGGAAAGCATGAGGCTGAGGTTAATGCTACAGTTACCATAAACCTGTTGCTATCAAGTTGATTCAGACTCATAGCAACCCTACAGGACAGAGTAGAACTTCCCCTAGGTTTCCAAGGCTGTAATTTTTATGAAAGCAGACTGCCACATCTTTCTCCTGTAGAGCAGGTGGTGGGTTCAAACTGCCAACCTACCAGTTAGCAACCAAGTGCTTAACCACTGTGCTGCGCCACCAGGGCTCCTTACAGTTACCATAAAGAGTGGGATTCCAAGAGGAGGCAAGGCCTAGAGAGACCAATGGGTGTCCAGACAGAGCCTCACAGGGTGGCAGCATCAGGGTGGACTTTTCTTAGCACCTCCCGAATATGATCCTGTCAATTCAGAGGCTGATTCACAGTTTTTCTCATGCCAGGTACCACAAGAGAATTAAACCCTAATGCCCCAAGGCATCCATTGTGTGTAACAAATTAACTTCTTTCCTAGGCATTTAGAATGGTACTAGTCATGTATCATCCCTGGGAGAGTTGAGATGAGTCACTTGTACCATTTTCTGTGTTCTGAGACTACATAAACCAGAATACCAGTAAATTATAGTGGGAGTAGGAGGCGAGGATCTCTTTTAGTGACTAGATTATTCACATCCAACCACGCAACCTCCTCCTTGGTATCAGGTTGAAGGAGGGGAGATTCAAACAACCAATGAGAAAATGGTTTGAGGATCATGGAATTGGTGCTCAGGTAAGCTGACCAGGTGAGATCCTTTCCCCTCAACAGACAACACCTCCCCTTTCCTCAGGCCTACTGACCTCACCTCTGCCATTCACAGACACCACAGATTAGTTGTCATAAGGCTTTGTAGGAAGCCAGGGGGATCTGAGAACTCAGTCACATTGCTCGAGGCAAGGCAGGGTCTATCTCAAAAGCCCAATCACATTAGTGACAGATTTATTTTTCCTGATTGTATCATCAAAGGGCAACCTTTTACCTTAAATTTTAACTTCCATCCTCACATACTTAAAATTACTAAGTTTCTATGATTCTGAACCTAAGTATTTCAGAAAAGAAATCTACTTCTTTCCAAATTCAAAGGGTCAGTCCAAGAAAGCAACATATCCTTACATATTATAACTATATATATGAGCAACATGTATATATAGCATATCATTAGGAATAAATGTAAGATTCATGTATTCATAACATACAAATATAATGTTAGAACACAACGCCGATAATTGTGCTCTGTTCTGCTTCACATACAATAGCTCATTTAATTCTCATAACAACCTTATTTTTCAGATGAAGTAAAGGTTCACAGAGGTTAAATAATTTGCCAAGGACACACTGCTAGGTGGTGGCAGAGGCAGGACTCAAGATCAGCTCTGCATGACTCTAGGGTCTAGGGTCTGGGCTCTAAATAGGGTGAACTTATCTCCCGGCTGGCCCAGGAGATTCTAGAATCAGTCTGTCATCTCAGCATAGTAATTACAGGATTCCTTTCACTCTCAGCAGTGTCCTGGTTTGGATGACAAATATTATAGCCATCCTAACTCTAAGCTGCCATGTTATGGTGCCTCCCTCCACGTACAATAAGTTTCTGTCTGTGTGATGTGAATTTGCTACTTCCTCGATCACTGTGTTTGTAACTTTTCAAACAGTTCGATAGCTTCTCAGTGTCACTACTAGCCTCTGGATCAGCGAATGCTGAACCACCTACCAGGTGTTCCCTTCAAATACCCAGTGCTGGAATAATCCACTTCTCAGCATCCGTTGAGAACCACTTGAAACCCTTCAACAGAATGCCGAGCCACTTGTCTCCCTTCTCCACAGCGCAGGCTCTGAGCTTCCTACATACCTCAGGCGACACTCTCTTTATGCCTTCACTTCTACCTTAGAGCATTCCAGTGGAGTTTTGAATGAGATCCCTCATTCCCCTGCAGCGCTTCCCAGGCCCCACATTTGGCAGAAATACGGCCAAATGTGTTGTGTACCATCAAGTTGATTCAGACTCATAGTAACCCTAGAGGACAGAGTAGAACTGCCTCATATGGTTTTCTCGGTTATAATCTTTACAGAAGCAGACTGCCACATCTTTTTCCCACGGAGTGGATGGTGGGTGTCATGGATTGAATTGTGTCCCCCAAAAATATCCGTCAACTTGGCTAGGTCATGATTCCCAGTAGTATATGACTGTCTACCATTTTATCATCTGATGTGATTTCCCTATGTGTTGTAAATGCTATGATATGATGCAATAAGATGGATTAGTGGCAGTTATATTGATGAGGTCTACAAGATTAGATAGTGTCCTGAGCCAATCTCTTTTGAGATATAAAAGAGAGAAGTGAGCAGAGAGACATGGGAACCTCATACTACCAAGAAAGCAGTGCCAGGAGCAGAGTGCATCCTTTGGACCTGAGGTTCCTGTGCAGAGAAGCTCCCAGACCAAGCGAAGATTGATGATATGGACCTTCCTCAAGAGCAGACAGAGAAAGACTTCCCTTAGAGCTGATGCCCTGAACTTTGACTCGTAGTCTACTAGACTGTGAGAGAATAAACTTCTCTTTGTTAAAGCCATCCACTTGTGGTACTTCTGTTAAAGCAGCACTTAGATGACTAAGACAGTGGGTTCAAACATCAGATGTTTTGGTTAGCAGCCAAGGGATTAACCATTGTGCCATCACGGCTCCTGAGATACAGGTAGTCAGGGGTAAGGGGCTGCCCAAGAAAGACTATTCTGAATAGTCCCTTTCTAGACACAACTTAGTTAGGTCATAGGTTCTTAAAGTTTTTTGGCCTGAACTCACAAACACCTCTTATCTCGGGGTGAGGGGGACTTCACAAAATGAATGGAAAGAATGGCATTGCTTTTTGATAAGATTCCAAAGGAAAGCCTAGCATTCATTTGTTACCTGACTGCAAACTATTGCAGACCAGTAACTGTCTAAATTATATAAATGCAGGATAAGGGTGATAGGTGTACAATATGATGAATGTAATCAATGTGCCTGAATTGTACACGTAAAAAATGTTGCGTTGGCAAATATTTTGTTATATATAATATTTTACCACAATAAACCAATTGAAAAACTATAGGGGACAAAAATATCCCCTGAAGTCTTCTTTAAACCAAACAATAGTTTAGCTTAATTAGTAAATAATGTCTGCCTTGAGCATTGTACTCTTTTAAAGAACCATCTATATGGGATCAAACTGACAACAGCAACTTGAAAGGTTAGATAGGAAACTTAGGGGGTAGTGAGATTATGTTAATGGGGGTGGAACAATTTGGAAAAGGAGGTGAGAATGTTTGCACAATTTGAAGAATGTAATCAATGTCACTGGATTGTACATGTAGAAATTGTTGAATTGGTGTATGTTCTGCTATATATATTTTCAACAATAATAACAACAAAATAAAATAAATTATTTAAAAAATATAAAGTAAACCCTTAAAAAAGTATAGAGGAAAAAATGATATAAATGCATATGTTTCTTTATTAAATTCTTCTGCAAAAGAAAAGTGAGGAAGCAGATGGATTGGTAGAGTAAGTCAGATTATAGGTGGTCCTGAAATCAGAGACTGAAGGTTGTATTAAAAAGGCAAAAGGGAGCCATGGTGAGTCTGGGTCAGGAAAACGGAAAGATGGAAATGGAGTTATAGGGAGATTTGTGTGGCAGTGTGGTGTAAAATGGACTGGAAGACACATTGGAGGATGTGAGAGACCTGAAAGAGAAGTTGGTTGCAGCCATCCACCCTCGAGGTGCTGCGGGACTGGACTAGACCATGATGATTAAGAAGAGCACAAGCCACAAAGCTGACTGCCTGGATTCCAAGCATAGCTCCACCACTTGCTGCATATGACCTTGTATAAACCTGGGCAAGCTACTTCTCCTCTTTATTCCTCATTCCATCAGCTCTAAAATAAGGATAGTAATACTACCTACCTCTTAGGATTGTGGTGAGGAGTCAAGGAGGTAACATGCCTGGAATTTAGAACAGCACTCATGGCCAAAATTCAAATGGTAGCTTAATTGTTTTGTTACTGTTGGCAGTAGGGATAAGGAGGAAGTAACTTAACTTTGATTTGACTTAGTGGCTACAGGTAAGAAATAAAGTCAAAAGAGATTCATAGATGTTGTCACCACTCAAATCCAATCTAATACTGAGTTTGCTATATTTTACATCTTAAACTATCTCTTGAATCCACCCACATCTCTCCATCTCCACCTCCAGCGCCTTAGACCCAACTAACATCTCCTCTCCCCTAGACTCCTACAATAGCCTCCTTACCGGTCTCCTTGCTTCCATTCTTCCCTCCTACAAAGTATGCTCCACACAGCAGCCAAAGAAATATTTTTAAGATGTAAACTTAAAAATGTCCCTCTCTTGCTTATAACCCCTCCAGTGTCTTTACACTGTCCTTGGACAAGGAATGAAATTCTTCTTTTGGCCTCCAAGCCCTGCACAATCTGCCCTTCCCGCCATTTCCAGCCTCATCGTGGTACTCCTCCTCCACCCGGTCTCCATGCTCTCAGCATTCCAGCCACACTGGCCACCACGCAGGTCGACAGAGGTCAGAGGCTCTGTAGTCTTGCCCCCCAGTCATCTCACCTGCTGCCATTGTGTCCTCAGCACCAAGTATGTGCTCTAGTAATCAGCAAACATTCAGAAAATACTTACTGAATAAATGATGCTGAGATTTCTATAGCAGGAGACTGGGAAAATGGCTGCATCACTGATTAAAATGGGATTATTGTAAGGGAGAGCTGGGGTGAAGGAGGAAAGGTGAAGCGCTGCCTCTCTTCCTACACCCTCTCCTTAGAGAATGTGCTCCATCCATAGCCCCAAGAAATGGCAGTCCTATGAATTGCTACCCCCACACCCCTGGACACAGCTAGCTAGAGGAGGGGAGGACATCTGACCCAAACTGGGCCAATGAGATTCTCTGGTCTAGATATTTAAAATTAAGGCACGGAGAGACAGGTAATACTGTAATTTCAGGAGTTCCCAAACCTGGCCACACAGCATAATCACCTGGGAAGCTTGCTTGCTTAGACAGATAGATAGATAAAATGCAGCTGGTAGCATAAGACAGTTATATAAGGTTATAAAGGTAAGGTACTAAGAAAAGTAAAATCAGATAAAAATCCTTCAAATTATCGAAAGAAAAAAAAAGACACACAAATCAAAGCTCCAAAGCATTTTTTAAAAAAGCATTAAAAACAAAAACCACATGGTGCAAAATAGGTGATATAACCAAGAACAAACTTATGTCTGTGTCTTGATATAGAATAATCTGCAAGATGTCAGTTTTAAAAAACAAGGTAAAGCAAGTGTGTAGAGTATGTGCTTCTTTGTTAAGCAAAAAGGATATGATCTAGAGCCCAGATCTTGGCTCCTAATACCATTCTCCAATATAATGAAGCGAAGCTCTTTTGAGAAATGGCTGATTCTAGGACTGATTCTAGGGCAGGAAATATACAAGATGAGCCTAGAGCAGAAAGTTAAAAAAGAAAAAATACCCCAAAAACAAAAGCAAAACAAAACACACTAATGAGTGTGTGTCAAAGGGACGCAAGAACCAAATTAGAGTTCCCAATGCACAAAGCTGAAACCATTTGAACAGCAAAATAAATAAAGGAGGGGAATATAAATTCCCACTCCTTAATTGTGGGCTGCATATAGTGACTTCCTTCCAAAGAGTACAGTATGGAAAGGAGGGAAAAAAGAGTAACTTGACAATGGAGAAACCTGCAAACACGCACTCAGCCAGGTGATCAAGGTCATCATTAGCAGTGATAATCATGTGGCTACTATGTACTTGATATGATGTGATGGAAATGGCACTTTGCCTCTGTGGTTTTCCTCATCAAAATCCATAATACCAGTCTAATCGTGAGAAAAACATTAGATAAATTCCAGTAGAGGGGTAACCTACAAAATACCTGACCAGTACTCCTCAAAACTGTCAAGGCCATCAAAAACAAGGAAAGTCTGAGAAACTGTCACAGCCAAGAGGAGCCTAAGGAGACTTGACAATTACTTGTAATAAGGTATCCTGGATGGGATCTTGGTACAGAAAAAGACATTAGGTACCAGTAAGGAAATCTGAATTAACTAGGGGCTTTAATTAATAATAATGTATCAATAAAACAAGCAAACAAACAAAAAACCCAGTTGCCATAGATTCTGACTCATGGTTACCCCACCTGCTGTTTGAATTTGACTACCACCATTACCACCACACAAGGAACTTTTCAAAGAAAAAAGAACATATGTAGTTTTAAACCATCAAGTATATGTAAAAATATGAACCAATATACAATGGGAGGTGGTGGGGATAGGTCTCAGGGTGGCCTGTCAGTACACGTGAACCACTGTATGAAGGAAATGTTGCTTATGGAACAACATGGCTCTAGTTTTTGCAAATCTGATCAAGGTATCATTCCTCCCCTAGACAGGGATCAAGTTCAATAATAGCATATTATTGTACAACTACAATCCTTTCAGAGCTTTCCATTCAGTCAAGCACATGCACGCAGGCATAAAAATGGTCCCATGTATACAATTAGAATAAGAGATGTGCTAAGCAAATGCACCTAGTGAAGTTTCAGCCTCTAGGGGCCCAGTGGCCAGCGACTCTTTAGATTGATAAAGGAAATGGAGTTGCGGTGCCTCAAGCAATTCAGGCTGAATTTTCTCCATAGCCCATTACAGTAAAGCTAAGAGCAGAGAATATACAAGTAGTAGCTGGCATGGCCCACTGTTCTGATGTCTTTACCTTAGCACACTTGGAAATTTTAGCTACAAAACTAGGGTCACGCACATGTTATGGGATCCCTTAGCAATAAAAGTTGTAGTTCTTTTTCCACACTCTAAGGCTGTCTTCCTTATGGCCGGTTTTGAAATGTATAATGCTTAGGCTACAGAAAAAGTAACTTCTTAATTAAAATGAGCCAACGGTCAAGTGAAACAACTTTATTTTCCATCTAGAATCTAAATCTCCAAAAGAACAAAATAGAAACTATTTACCCTCTGATCTACTCCAAATGAATGTATTTCATCCAAGAGTCCAGGCTCTGTGGGGATGAAGGCCAGAAACACACGCATGTGTGCCCACACACACACACAGACACACACGTACACACGTGGTTAAATAACAGACGTGTTCTGAAGAGAAATAATGGCCTCATTAAAGAACAGCAAGCTTACCAGCTGTAACTGTTTTAAAAAATCAACGAAGACATCACTTCTCAACACGTTTGGGTCCATGGTTACTGAAAAATATGGACACAAAATGAATTAGCAGGGGGCTGGGCTGGGCCTTCTTTATCAAATTGCTGTGTCCCCCAGGGGTTCTCCATGCCTTGCTAGGGTTCTGTTGCCTCCTTGAAGGAGGTAGAGCTGGTAGCTTTCATAGAGACAGAAATCCACAAAGCTTGCCTCCTCCAGGCAGCCTTGACAACATGTGAACCCACGACACCAATCCAGGGTGACTGTGTTCACAGAAATCTCACTTCATTCACGTACACTAGTGCTCCATGTCCATCTCACTTCCCTTCCAGGATGATAATGAAATTAATATGAAGCAGCAAAAATATCTTAAAACTTGGATCTGGACTCCCAGTTTAGCAAGACAATTGGTAATCTGAAAATTTTAGATTTTGAGAGGACCTCTTTTAATGCCAAAAGCTCTTAAGAGGTTACAAAAGAAATGGTTATAAGACAGAGAAATTTAAGGTATTTTATTTAGCAAGATATTCTACTGAAAAAGTATATTTTCCCCCCTTAGTTTTAAAGCTCCAGACACCAATATCCAGGTCCTGCGGCCAAAGCAGAAGGAGGAGACATTCCACCTGAGAACTCCAAACACATGGATGCAGCTGGCTGGCTTCCCTGTTTATAATCTCCCTTCCCATAGTCCTCTCCTCCTGGACCCTGAATTTTAGCTAAACTTACACACTTACCAAATCCGTGTTAAATTTCCTTCCTACCCTCACCCCTTTGGTTGTTGTTTTACTGATTTCATCAAATAACCTCCAACAGTATTCAAATCTAGCACTGACTGATTAATTTCAGGTTGCTCCTTTCCCAAATAGTGCTGTTCTCCAAAATAAAGTAACTGAAAGTCTCCGTAACATGAAAGGCTTTTTATAAAAGGCATTCCCTCCTTCCTGAGGGGGAGTTTCAGGGGAAAATAAACAAGCCCGTGCCTAATTTCCTAGCATCTATGTGGTATTTATGCAAAATAAGCTTAGAATCACTAACATGGATTCTTGGGGATGGGAAAAGCTGTTGAAAAAGTATTCATCTAACTAGTATTTACTATACAACTGTTAAGTATCAGGTAATGTGCTAGGTACTTTGTATATTTTAGCTCATTTTATCTTTGCAACAAACTCTGAGGTAAATATCTCCATTTTACAGATAAAGAAACAGAGGCTCCTGAGCATGTGATTATGAGGGCTTGCCTAACCCTCCATGCCATAATATCCCACCTCAAACAACGCAGTCTATCAAACTCTCCTTAGTAAAAATCTTTGTACTTGGGGTGCTCAAGTTCTTCTGTTATAGGACCCACCCCCCTGCCCACCAAAAGAGTAAATAAGTAGGAGAGCAAGAAGATGTTTTCCTCCAACTCAGACAGGTATCCTAACTCAGAAATTTCTCTTGGAGGGGGTAGCATGATCTGTCTTTTAAAGGATATTCTCTAGTATTTATTAAACCTTTACTCCCAGAAACATACACTTGTACACACCATCCAGTACCTCGGAGTTGTCCTCACTTAGCACATGCGACAGAGGTGCGATGCGATTATGATTATCGTAAGCCCCGACCTGGGGGAATCTCTGCTCCTAGCCAGTTCCCCCTCCAGATACGAAGCCTCAGGTGTCATGGTACATTCCATATGCAGTGCGGCACGGTGCTTAAGAGTTTGGCCTCTGAGACCAGACTGCTTGGATTCCAGTCCCAACTCTGCCACTTACCCCTGTATAACCCTGGATAAATTGCTCAAGCTCTCTGCATCTCAGTTTCCTTATCTGTGAAATGGTAATGATAATCTTACCTCATAGGGTTCTGGTGAGATTAAATGAGTTAATATGGGTTAAATGCGGAGAACAGTCAACTATTGGTATTGTTATTGTATTTGCAATGAGCATACTGAAAACCACTTCCTGTCAAGTTGATTCAGACTCATGGCGAGCGCATGTGTGTCAGAGTAGAAATGTGCAACATGGGGTTTTCAAGGGCTGATTTTTCTGAAGTAGATCATCAGGACTTTCTTCCAAGATGTGTCTGGGAGGACTCGAACCGACAACCTTTCAGTTAGCCCTCAAGTGTGTAAATTGTTTGCACCACCCAGGAACCCCGCAATAAGCTCAGTAATTTGTATTTTCATTCCCTCAGTTGCAGGGTCTCTCCCTCCCGACTGGCCCCTTGGTTACTTCTGAGGTCCCAAAGAGAATGAAAGTACTGACTTTCCGGCCTGGCCCATCATTAGTGTTGCCTTACCCTCTGGCTCACTGCCCCTTTCCCTGCCTGTATCTGCAGAAGTCAGAAGAGCTCCAGGACCTGGCTCGGGGATGAATCCCTTCTCTCTTACTTGGTGCCTGTCCACTGGGCTCAGAAGCAGCAGGTAGCTTTTCCCATAGTTCCAGCCTTGCAGTAAATTATTTTGGGAGTGATGAGTAGATGTGACCCGTTCTGCACCCATACACAGAACTCTCTGACCCTTAGGCCCTATGGTGGGTCACCAGGCCCACCAGGCCGACTTCCTTCCCTCACTAGGTTTGGCCATTTTTATCTTTCAGGGGCCCTGTGATCCCTTCCTAACATTTAGCTTCTACCAGGCTCCCTACCCCCTCCACCGGTCACAACTGGCCAAGTTTTAAGTCTCTGCCCATGGAGCTTCTGAACCTCAAATAAATTCTAGGATGAACTTGAGCTTCCTGACTATATGGATCTGAGCCCAGAACAATGGATGAAATTCAGGGGGATGGACATGATGGTGGAGTTGGTAGGGGCGGCCTAATGCCCCAATGCAGCTTTTTTAAGTCTTAATTCCAGGAGGATGCATAAGACATCCTGATGATATGGATAAAGACCAGGCCTGGAAAAATGATATCTTAAGCATTGTGATAATTTATGTAAAGGCCAGGTGTTAAAGGAGTACTTCCTTAAGACTTGAGGAAACAAACCGAGAGAGAATGGAAATTCAAAACATGTTACATTTTGACCTAGAAAGGGCTCATTCAACTGGTTAAAAAGAAGCATATGCTCCATTACAGAAAACAAATGGGAAATAGATAACTTCTAGAATTTTTATTTAACATGTTTAAAAAAAAATATATATATATATATATAGCAACTTGAAAGATTAGATAGGAACCTTAGGGGACAGTGAGTTTATATTAATGGGAGAGGAACAACTCATAAAAGGAGAGCGAGTATGGTTGTACAGCTTGAAGAATGTAATCGATATCACTGAATTGTACATGTAGAAACTGTTGAATTGGTATATGTTTTGCTGTGTATATTCTCAACAACAACAAAATAAATTATATATATGTACATATGTATCCATATAATGTACAGCAATGAAAATAAGGTTAATCTATAATTGCTGATCTAGAATGATCTCTAGATATACATTTCAAGAGAAAAAAATCAACATACAAAAGAAAACTTCTTTTCTTTTGCTGTGAAGTACATTAATGGAATAGTTGGTGAAGTTTGAATAACGTCTCTAGATTAGATAACATTCTTGTACCAATGTTAATTTGCTGATTTTGATAACATACTGTAGTTATGTAAGAAAATGTCCTTGATCTTAGTAGATAGTCTAAAAACTATTCAGGGGTAAAGTGGCTTATGTCTGCAACACTATTAAGCATTTCAAAAAATATATATGTGTATATATGTACATATTTGTTGTTTGTGTGTATTGTTTTTTGAAATGCTTAATAGTATTGCAGATGGCAAGTAACAACAACAAATATATGTGTATAACAACAACAAATATATACGTATAACAACAACAAATATATATGTATATGTATATATTCGTTGTTGTTGTTATTTGCTGCCGAGTCAATTTTGACTCATAGTGATCCCAATGTGACAGAGTAGAACTGCCCCATAGGGTCTTCTAGGCTGTAATCTTTATAAGAGCAGATCACCAAGTCTTTCTCCCGCAGAACCATCAGGTAAGTTCAAACTGGCAACCTTTTGGTTAGCAGCTGTGCTTAACCGTTGTGCCACCAGGGTTCCTTTATTTAACATACACACACACACATATATATATATGCATATGTTCTTATGTGCAGTTGAGTCAATTCCAATTAATAGCCACCCTATAGGACAGAGTAGAACTGCCCGGTATGGTTTCCTAGGCTGTAATCTTTATGGGAGTAAACTGCCAGGTCTTTGCTCCCTGGAAGCCATTGGTGGGTTCAAACCTTTGACCTTTTGGTTAGCAGCTGAGTGCTTAATGATTGTGCCACCAGGGCTCCTATATATGTATATGTGTGTATATCTATCTACGTGCACATATATATGCACGCATAGGAAAGAGAAAGAGATTAAATCAAATATAAAATGTTAACATTTGGCTAATCTAGGTGAAGAGTATACAAAAAATTCTTTGTATTATTTTTGTAACTTTTCCATAAGTCAGAAATTATTTCAAAATAAAAGTTTTGCTTTGTTTTTTAAATCAAGGTACAGAAAAATGTGTAAACTAAGCTTCAATTTGTGTTAAATAAAAAGGGGGACATACATAAACTAGTACACACACAGATTGTTTCTGAGGAATACACAGGACACTGGGGATAGTGTTTACTTCTGAAAGCATGGGGGTCTGGGGTTGGAGGGAAAATTATCGTTCATTGCATACTCTTTTATACAGTTTATATATTTTAAAGTATTATGCGTATTCTGATATCCAATTTAAAAAAAAGAAAACTGCTTAAATATTTTAATGCTACTTTTGCTATTTACCCCTGATCCCCTCTTTTCCGTGAGAACTTAATCTTGCCAACCCAGTTTTGCTGTCCACAGCATTTTTTGGGACCCAGGCAATAAGCAAAGACTGCTGTACTGTAAGCCCCACAGGGACCAGGGCAGACCTCCGAGTGTCCTGGTGCCCTAGCATGCCTTCTCAGGTGAGGACTGAGATGGAGGTGCCATCTCTGGCATTGCCAGCAAACATCTCTGATAATTCCCAAGAGCTTTCATGTAAACAGCTCATCGCATCTCTTCGTTCAGTCTTAACCTAGATAACACTTCTTTCTTCTTCTTTTTTTTCAATGGTAATTTTGGTGAAAACGTGCACAGCAGAACATATGCCCATTCATCAATTCCTACACGCACAATTCAATAACATTGGTGACATTCTTCAAGTTGTGTCGCCATTCTCACGTCTCTACCCATATTGTTTTACCACTGTTGACTTAGACTCATTACCCCCTAAACTTCTCACCTATGCTTTAGAGTTATGTTGACAATTTGCTTTCACATAGATAATTCTTTAAAAGAGCAAAATGCTCGTGACAAACATTCTTTACTAATTTAGCTAAATAGATGTTTAGTTTAAAGATGACTTCAGGGGATACTTTTGGTTTATGGTTTGAAGATTTCCTCTGAGTGACATTTTCAGGGGTCTTCCAGTCTCCATAGGTCCAGTGAGTCTGGATTCTGTAATAAATTCTGTTCCATATTTCCCCCCTTTTGATCAGAATTCATCTATTGATTCCTTGATCAAAACGTCTGCCTGGTCTCATGGCTAAGGAGCAGATAACATTTCTTTGACTCCAATAATCAAAGCCAACATACAGCACCAGAGGGTGAATCTGAACATAAGATATTTTTAAAACCAAATACAAGGACCACATATTGTATGGTTTCATTTATATGAAATGTCCCAATCTACAGAAACAGAAAGTAGAGTAGTGGTTGCCAGGAGCTGCTGGGGGAGGGGACTAGGGGACCTGCTAGTATATGGGTATGAGGTTTCTTTTTGGGGTGATAAATATGTTCTAAAATGAGATTATGGCGATGGTTGCAACAAGTCTGTAAGTATACTAAAACCATCAAATTATACAATTGCAACAGGTGAATTTTAACTTGTGTAACATACCTCAATAAACTATAAAAAATAAAACAAAATACCAAATACATACGATTTTGCAAATATTGTTCCAACTGGTCCCTCCTCACATTAGCCATCGACGCAGTCATTGCGAGATAGTACTTTGGTGGAAAGGGCGGCAGGCAATTTCCAAAGACCCGCCTCAGCTGCAAGATCCAGAAAACACAGAGCTAGGTGAGTGAGTCTCCAATTCAAGGCTGACTGAGGTACCAAAGCCTCCTCTTAGGGCAAGTCCCACTCTAGCACTTTACTTAACAATAATCCTTCCTGGTGGCCAAAAGGAGGAAAACAGAATAATCTGATTTTCTTAAGGAGGAATTCATTACAGTACCTGTTTCTAGAGATACTATTAGATACTTCACAGGCTGATGACTCCAGTCTCAGTTTGGTAGATTTGGTCTGTATTTTTATTTTTCCTTTGTTTTACAAGACTGCCCATGTCATACAATATTTCCTAAATTCATTCCACAATAGCATCTGTAATATCAGTGATGACAGTTAGGAACTTAATTCCTCAACCCACCCTACCTTCACCTCCACCAAATCTGAACTTAGACAAATGTTTACAACTGTGGTAGCCAATAGCCTCCTGTGGCTACTGAGCTCTTGAAATATGGCTAGTCCGTATTGAGATGTGCTGTAAGTTTAAAATACACACCAGATTTCAAAGTCTTAGCACGAAAATTATTTCATTAATAATTTTTATATTGCTTACATGTTTAAATGATAATATTTTGTATATACTGGTTTAAATAAAAATATATTATTAAAATTCATCTCACCCATTTCTTTTTATGCTTTTTAATATAGCTACCATAAAACTTAAAATTACATATGTGGCTTGCATTATATTTCTATCAGACAGTGCTGATCTTTACAGAATTCCTATAAAGTTTATACATGATCTCAGCAGAAAACCCATCAGCCTCTTGTCTACCACCCACCCACATGTCACCCAAGATCATGGTGATAATTGTTTTTAATGTAAGCTAAATAGCGGATGTACCAAAAAATTATTTTTAAAATCAAGATAATCAAAAGTTCACCTTCCTTCATTCCAGTCCTACGCTTACAGTGGCAGCTTGAAGATAAGGTACAACATCATTCTCTTAAAACAGGAGAAAGAAAACCACTCAGAAACCCAGTTGTTTTTAACATGGTACCTCAGGTACTATAATCCATGGCTGAAAGAAAATTAAAGCCATTTAAATTGTTTGCCTGACCCTTGTAGCCATTTAAGTTTGCAACCTCTCATCTAAATCTAGTAGTATAAAATATTTTATAGCAACAATTCTATTTCTTTTAAACTCAAGGAAATTTTCCTACCGTGCCTGAGACTGTCAAAAGGCATCCCAGATGTAGCAGCATCCCGGGCAGGACTATTCAAACAAACTAGGATTTATGCACCCATCTCTACTAATGTCATTAAATGGAATCAGAAATTTGTCTTCTTTGCATGCAATTATTTCTTGATTAACTGATTAAGTGATCTTTAAAAGGCAATTGTCTTCCTTGGCATGTGTCCATAAATGTCACAGATGTTCTCGAATTGGTTCTAATAACAGCAGCCTTGAGCCAGCAGGGCTGCCTGGGTTGTGTAGCTGCAGGAGAGCATCTGGGGGGAAGTGCCTACCCTGAGGCCAGAGCTGGGGAAAATGTCAACAACGATTAAGGGTCTAATACCCATCACAGAGCGGAAACCCTCCCAGCAGGTTTTACAACCTGAGCTGACTTCTCAAGAAATGTTTTACCCTCCCTTCTATAATCTGCTTGGGGGACAGATAAACATAGAGTAAACAGAGTAGCTAAACCTGCCAAAAGTTAGTCATCACCTCCACAAGTTCTTCAGGGCTTCCAAAGCAGAACCTGTTCTATAGGTCTCATCAGCACATGGTTTAGCTATCCGAACTATTAGCACACAGAGAATTATCTGATACTAGGGTTTAGCCAGAAAACCCTTGTGGCATAGTGGTTAAGAGCTATGGCTGCTACCCAAAAGGTCACCAGTTCGAATCCATCAGCCACTCCTTGGAATATAGCCAAGAAAACCCTATCGGGCAGTTCTACCCTGTCACATGGGGTTGCTATGAGTTGAAAGGAGTCAATGGCACCTAACAGTAACAACAACAGGGTTTTGCCAAGAGTTGGAATCAACTTGGTGGCACAAGACAACAACAACAGGGTTTAGCTCAATCTCTCTTTCAAAAAACTATTTAAAGAGATTCATTTATTTGTTTGTTTTGGAAGACCATATTCAGATAATATATATATTTTAAATCCCAGCACAATCTCCTCATGCCCATCCCAGAGTAATGATGACCTGGGACAAGTGGAATTAAGCACAAGCTGTGTCCTTTCTACAGTCTCCTCTTCTGATGCTGAGTCATTCATTCCACTTCCCCAAGTTCCCTTGTAAGCAAAAATCCAGATTCGCTAGCTAAAGGGTCACAGCGCAAAGCAGTACGATCCCATGTGCTCCTCAAAGCAGCTCTGTGAGGTAGATCACCACCACCATCATCATTAATGTTGTCATCCTTCCGCCTGGACAGAGGAGTAACCGGGGACATGTAATGACTTACACCAGGGTCCTATGGCTAATGAGCAGCAGACTTGGACTCAGTCTATTCACTATCATCTTCATCATCATCATCTTCTTCCTCTTCTACTGTGGCAGGATTCTGTGCTCAGTATTCTATACCCAGAGCCTTCACCCATTCCTTCATTAAATATTTTGTTTTGCTCCTAAATAATCAGAGGAAACGAAATGTACACGCAAAAAGAGGAACATGACAAGGTCTAAACACAAATCTAGAAAAACACAGGAATCAGAGAAAAGCATCTTGTGCAATCAAGGGGGAGCTCCCAGAGGAAGCGAGGCTTGAGGTGGGCCTTGTGAAAGGGTTGGTCCCTGACAAGTGGGTCAGAAGCCAGGGCTCTTCCCAGGTAGTGGATGTGAGCTGGGCAGAGGCAATGAGTGGGCCAGCCTGATAGGGAACAGAAGTTAGAGTGGGGGAAGAGGTGATGAAGTTAGAGGGCAGAAGGAGCCAGGCTGGGCAGCTCCGTCAGGTAGGAGGACCGAGTCAGTGCATGTGGGCTGGCACAGCCATTGCCTGCCACTGAAAGGTCCTTTGCAAGCTTCCCTGACATGCTGCATTGCCACGACTGACGCTGGCAGAGTGTGCAAAGAGACAAGTCTCCCACTCATTGAGCTGAAAGTAAAGAGGACTTGAAGCACTACGATGAAGATCAAAGACTACGGCCTTCAGTAGGGATTACACCTCAACATAAAGAAAACAAAACTCCTCACAACTAGACCAATAAGCAACGTCGGAGAAAATATTGCAGTTGTCAAGGATTTCATTTTACTGAGATCCACAATCAATGCCCATGGAAGCAGCAATCAAGAAATCAGACAACGTATTGTACTGGGCAAATCTGCTGCAAAAGATTTCTTTACAGTGTTGAAAAACAAAGATGTCACTTTGAGGACTAAAGGGCGCCTGACCCAAGCGATGGTATTTTCAATTGTCCCATATGCGTGTGAAAGCTGGACAGTCAATATAAAGAAGACTGAAGGAGAATTGAGACCTTTGAATTATGGTATTGGCGAAGAATATTGAATATACCATGGACTGCTAGAAGAATGAACAATTCTATCTTGGAAAAAGTACAGCCAGAATGCTCCTTAGAAGTGAGGATGGAGAGACTTCATCTTACATACTTTGGACGTGTTATCAGGAGGGACCAGTCCCCGGAGAAGGACATCATGCTTGGTAAAGTAGAGGGTCAACGAAAAAGAGGAAGATCCTCAACAAGATTGACTGCACAGTGGACGTAACAATGGGCTCAAGCATAGCAATTATTGTGAGGAGGGCACATGACCAGGCAGTGTTTTGCTCTGTTGTACATAGGGTTGCTAGGAGTCAGAACTGACTCGACAGCACCTAACAACAACAACAAAGTCATTACACCGGATGGCTTCACCTTTAACACTTGGCCAAAATGAATCAATGAAATGTTTCCTTCACAGATTTCTTTAAATCCAGTTGGTGGTGGTGCAGGTGAGGAGGGGTAAACCAAACTGGTTTTATTTACCTAAAGGCACGGAGAGAAGTTGGGTTGGTCAATTGAGATTGTGAAGGAAACACATTCTGGTTGCACTTCTTCCAAGACAGATTTGTTCGTTCTTTTGGCAGTCCATGGTATAGTCAATATTCTTTGTCAACATCAGAAACTTATACTCACCAAAATACACACACACATACAGATGGGGCCTTTATATTGCTTCCCTTTTTAAAGTTCTTTGTATTAAATCAGGTTCAGGATTCTGAGCAGCTTCACATCCTTCATGGAGTAAGGAGAACAAAAATGAGCTGAGAAGTGGCTGGAAGAGATCATCCAACCTTTCAATCCAGGCCACCAGATAAAACAGAGGACACCCAGTTAAATACGTCCCAAATATTGCATGGACATACTTATACTAAAAAAGTGTTTGTTGTTTATCTCAAATCAGTTTAACTGGGCATTCTGTACTTCTGCTTGCTAAGTCTGGCATTGGGGATGATCTCATTGCACTACTGACCTCACAGGGGATTGCTGGACAGTTGAAATAAAATACTGTAACAGGAAGCAGATCTGTGGTTGTCTCGGGCCAGGAGTGGGCAGAAAGGGTGGAGGACAATGAGGATGAAGGGACTTTTAGAGGGAACTCTTCTCAATCTTAATTATAGTGTTGGTAATTGTATACATTTACCAAAAATCATCAAACACGTAATATTGGGGCATTTTATTATATGTACATAGTATCTTTTTTTAAAAAAAGGAAAAAAGTTCTGTGCATAGAAGCACTCTGTAAACTTTAAGAAATTTCTAATTTTATATTCTGTATTCTATTATTCTGAAGGTGCCCTCGTGGTACAATGGTTAAGTACTAAGCTGCTGACTGAAAGACTGGTAGTTCACACCTACCCAGTGGCTCCATGGGAGAAAGACATGGCAATTGGCTTCCATAAAGATTACAACCAAGAAGACCCTATGGGGCAGTTCTACTCTGTCATATGGGGTCACTATGAGTTGAAATTGACAGCACCCAACAACAATTTTATTATTACTTTACAGTTAAAAAAAAAGACAAGATGATCACACCTAAGTAATTCCAAATATAATAAAAGCATATTAGTTTAGGACTCAATCATTTGATTCATGTTTTTCTGATACAATTCATTTTTCAACTTCAGAAAAAAGACCACATAACGAAGTGGATCGGAGCAGATTCTGGAAATTGACTCTGACTCCACCACTTACTAGTAGTATAACTTTGGACAAGTTGAGCCTCAGTTTCTGATCTGCCAAATGGGGCTAATTATAGTCCTAGCTCATAGGACGGTTGAAAAAATTAAATAATTCATTACATGTAAAGTGCTTGGCACATCATAACTGATCTTAGCACATCATAACTACTCAACTGTTATGGTTTTAAATTAATAATAAATACCAATAGCCACCTAAGAGCTAAATAGTTTCTTTAAAATGAAGCTGTTCCTACAGAAAGAGGAAAAAAGCGACAAGCATAAGGTATAAGGAAGTTGGAAACTGAACAAAGAAATCTCTACCTTAGGATTTTGCAAAACTGGGGACATATATGAAATATTCATTAACATCTATTGCATACTCCACAGAAGGCACTGGGCTATGGCAATTCAATATTTAAAGTCCACCACAGTGAATAACAAATGGCTTCTTGTTCATAATTTTTGTCATAGTTATCTGGGCTGCTATGACAGAAATATCTCAGGTGGATGGCTTTAACAAATAGAAGTTTATTCTCTCACAGTTTAGGAGGCTAAAAGTCCAAATTTAGGATGCCAGCTCCAGGGGAATGCTTTCTCTCTCTGTTGGCTCTGGGGAAAGATCCGTGTCATCAATCTTTCCCTGGTCTAGGAGCTTCTCTGTGCAGGGACCGCAGGTCCAAAGGACACGCTCTGCTCCTGGCACTGCTTTCTTGGTGGCACAAGGTCTCTTTTCTCTCTGCTGGATTCTCTCTTTTACACCTCAAAAGAGATTGATTCAAGATACAACCTAATCCTGTACACTGTGTCCTGCCTCATTAACGTAACTGCTTCTAATCCTGCCTCATTAACATCATAGAGGTTAGGATTTACAACATATAGGAAAATCATATCAGATCACAAAATTGTGGACAACCACACAGTACTGGGAATCATGGCCTAGCCAAGTTGACACAGTTGTTTTTCTTTTTTATTGTGCTTCAGATGAAGGTTTACAGAGCAAATTAGTGTCTCATTAAACAATACACATATTTTGTGACATTGGCGGCCAACTCCATGACATGTCAACACTCTCCCCTTCTCGACCTTGGGTTCTCCATTTCCATTCATTGTGCTTTCCTGTACCTTCCTGCCTTCTTGTCTTTGCCCATAGGGTGTGTGTCCATTTAGTCTCTACATGGTTGAGCTACATTTATTATTGTTTGTTTTATGGGTCTGTCTAATCTTTGGCTGAAAGGTGAACCTCAGAGTGACTTCAGTACTGAGTTAAAAGGGTGTCCAGGGGCCATACTCTTGGGGTTTCTCCAGTCTCCATCAGACCAGTAAGTCTGATCTTTTCTTGTGAGTTTGAATTTTGTTCTATATTTTTCTCCAGCTTTGTCCAGGATCCTCTATCATGATCCCTGTCAGAGCAGTTGGTGGTGGTAGCCGGGCACCATCTAGTTGTTCTAGACTCAGTTTGGTGGAGGCTATGGTAGTTAGTTGTGTTCCATTAGTCCTTTGGACTAATCTTTCCCTAGTGTCTCTTGACACACATTCTGGGGGGACACAATTCAACCCCTAACAGCTTCCAAAACAGAAGAAGATCAAGAATAAAAGTTGACCCACTTCACGTCTGGGCATTTGGCTTTGCTAGGACTTGATATTTCAGTTTTCCTGAAAATAAGCATTTTCCTGAGTCTGTAGGTTAAAGAGGGTCAGATTCAGAAACTCTTCATGCCTCTGAGTCAGCAAATGTTTACTAAGCATTTCCTGTGTCCGACTGTGAGAAACTGGTCCCTAATCTTCACAACCATGCTGTGAGGTGGACATCCATAACCACCTACTTGCTTATTATTTCTGATGAGAAATTGCAGGTTAGAGAAGAGAGGTGAGGCAATCATCCAGGAAGTGGTCAGTCAGTTCCACGCTCTCCCTGCTCCTCTCTGCTGCTTCCTGCTTTTCACCTTGTGATGGTTACCTCCCCATTCACACCTCACATTATAGGAAGATTGAGAAAGGCAGGAGATGATACTCTCACTGCCTCCTCCAAATGCCTTAAATACCTATACTTTCTCTCCCTCCACATCTCCATCCTACATGTCTCTGCAGTCCTCACGGCTCCCCAGATACGTTTCATAATACGTAGCTTCTCATCTTTCAGAGGTCTGAATCTATGTCCTTCTTCATATAGTCACTTGACAATCATTTCTGAGGACCCACTAGGTCACAAATACTGTGCCAGGTGCTAGTGAATGACGACCATACTAGCAACCACATAACAACTTTTTTTCTTGTTTTGGCTCCAAAGATATTTAATCATACCTTGAAAACAGACTTTTACAATGCACTATGATGTGTGAAAGAGCCTTAGTGGAACAAATGGTTAAGTGCTTGGCTGTTAACCAAAGCTGGCAGTTCAAACCCACCCAGCGGCTCCATAGGAGGAAGATCTGGCAATCTGCTTTTGTAAAGATTACAGCCAAGAAAGTCCTATGGGGCAGTTCTACCCTATCTCATGGGGTCGCTATAAGTCGAAATCGACTCAACAGCACAAATAACAACAACATGATGTGTAAGCAAGAAGATTCATTGCAGGGATGTTTTCAATACAGGTAGTCCCTAACTTGCAACGTATTAGAGTTATGACAAACTGCACTTATTATGGTCCTTTTTTATTTTTTTGTACATCTTATAGTTAGTACATCTTCCTGGAAGGAAGTTATGGGAAAATGCAAGCAGGGGATATGGAAAAAATTGCTGAATTATGTGAACATGCTCTAAGCATTTGATCAGGAAATATGCTAGAAGGGATCAGTGGAAAAATCATCCATGGGGCAAGAATGCTGAATTTAGAACTTGGTATCGTGGATGTGGAACAGCTCATAGATTACAAAGAAGGGGAATTGACAGATGAGGACTTAATGGATTTTGAAGAGGAAAGAAATGCTGAAGAAAAAAGAAATAATGAGGAAGAGGAAGGAGAGAAGTTGTCAAAAATTTTTACAGTGAAAGGACTAGCTGGAGATTTTTCTAAACTAAATCAGTAGCTTCAGTTACTTAAAAATATGAACCCAAACGATGATCGCTTTGCTAAAGTCAATAGGCAGATTTGGAAAGCAGTGAGACGTTATGAAAAATATATGAACAAAAAAAAAGGACCACAGAAACAACTCTCACTAATTTTTTGACTAGAAACACCATCCCCATTCCCAGAGATAATCCATACGATCCAGAACTTTCTACAAGTGGAGCTATTACTGCAACTGACAAAATGCTAATGCTGTCCAACTCTTGTTTATCACGGGGGTAAATGTTATGATTTGTGTATTTTTTATGTATGTATGTGTATATTAAAATATATCTATAAGTTTAAGTGTAATGTTCCCAACTCCCAAAGGCAAAGAGATACTGATAATAAGAGGTATTAATAATGAAAACTAAAAAAAAAAAGAGGTATTCAATTTACATCAGAACTGACTTACGACAGAATGGTCGGAAAGGGACCCGACATCGGGGACTACCTGTAGTAGAAAAAGTGAGCTGTCCATCAACAACAGATGGCGTATCTACTCACTGGAAACCTAGAGACTGTCCGAAAGGACTCTCCCCAAAATGTTAATAGCTATTGCATCTGGGCAAGTTTTTTCTGTCTTTGTTAAGAGGGGTGTGTGTGTGTGTGTGTGTGTGTTAACCTTAGGTATATGCTGTCTTTATAATCAGGATACAGAATTTAAAAATGAAGGGGCGGGGGGAAGGGGAAGAGAGGGAAGAAGAAAGAAGAAACTTTTGAAGGAGGGAAGGAGCGAGGGTGAATTTATTTCCAAACTTCATTTACTCCTCTAACCCACTTTGAAGACTCATAACATTTCCTTATTAGAACAACAAAACCCATTAGTGCAGACTAATAAATCAGTTTGCCTCCAGAGAAAATACCATTAGGACATCAGAGTGAGAAACCAGAGCGGGAAATAGCCTCCTGTCTTGATAAGTCATCTGTTTCCTGGGTTTCAGGCCTGCCAGTACTTGAAACCTGTGCATATAATCGTTTGAAAACAAAAATACAGACACACCTTTTAAAAGGGAGTAAGTCTAAGAAACTCTGGAGAGAAAGGAGATTAAATACCCATATACACGATTCCTGGGACTCTACACCATGGGAAAGAGGACCCTGGTCTAGAGTCGGTTTGCTCATTTTGAACCGGGACATTACCCTGGGGAACAGCTGGTACTGAAACGGAGCCCACCATCTCTCCAGCGCCCTGCCAGCTGGGGCTGGTGGGGATCTGAGAGCTGGGAAGGGGCTGGGAGAATCAACTGCTCCCTGTTCCTTCATCTCAAAGATGTAGATGATTAGAAGTGGCCAAAACAAAAACCCAAACCCGTTGCCATCAAGTCGATTCCCACTCCTGGCGACCCCATGTGTTACAGAGTAAAACTACTCCTATGAGTTTTTTTGGCTATGATCTTCACGGAAGCAGATTGCCAGGCCTGTTTCCGTGGCACTGCTGGGTGGGTTTGAACCGCCAACCGTTGGGTTAATAATCTAGCACAAACCGTGTGCACCACCCAGGAACCTTTAGAAGTGGCCACGTGTATTTATTGAGCTGTATGCCAAGCAATTCACAATGAATCCTTACCACGACCTGTTTCACAAGTTAGAAGCTTGAGACTTCCGAAGGATCGAGTGTTTTGCGAGACTTCCACAGCCAGAACCTCAGCTGGACCGGCTGGTAACCCGCTTCCAACACGCTCACCTGTTCATTCCAACGATGCAGCTGGCTGTAGCGCACCTGGCAGAAGAGGAACCCGTCCAGGTACACAGAGTACAGCTGCAAACACACAAACACCCCAGTCCCGGGTTCCGGGTTAGCCAAGAGAGCCCCCGCTCCTCCACTGTCCCTAGCCCTCTCCCCGCCCAACCGGCCCCGGCCCCGGCGCACCACGTAGCGGCCCCCCAGCGCGTCGGGCCGCTGCTGGGACACAGGGATACAGAAGTGCATCTTCATGGCTCGAGAGGAGGCCCAGGAGCAGCGCGGAGTACACGACCTGCGGTAGCGGCGGCGCGTCAGCGGCTCTGAGCTCCGGGCGGTGGGCGCAGCGGGCCCGGCCTACCGCCCGGGGCGGGGCCCTGCGACCGCTCCCCTCGCCCGGGGCGTTGGCAGGTGGGGCCGGGGGTCAGGCCGCGCCTCCTCCTTGTCCCCCCACCCCACCCCCGGCTCCTGCTGCGCTGCTCCGGGGCCGAGACCGTGAGGGACGGAGCGCGACTGTGGCCGCCCCTGGCGCAGTTCACCGGGCGCAGCCAGCCAGCGGTCAAGGCAGGGCTCCCGGGCATATCCGAGAGCTCCTTGAACGCACGAAAGCCAAGAATCGTTGCTCCAGTCGCATACATGTTCGGTCCACGTGCCAAATGAGTACCCCACCAACTACTCCAACACCCCAACACCTCAGGGTCAGGCTACTCAGCGCCCTGGGCTGTCCTGAGTATCCACTCCAGGGCCTGATTCTGACCTCTGTGGCTTACGAAATGTAGAATATCCGGCCCACCTTCCAAAGGGTCTACAAAGGGTCTGGGGGGTGGGGAGTGGGGGAGTGTGTGTGTGGGTGTGAGAGAGAGAGAGCGCGCCCCAGCACATTCGGACCCAACCTCAACTCAAACTCTTGCGGTTTTCTCCAGGTAGGAGCCTGAGGCAGTTGAAAAAGTTTGTGTTCCATTACCTGCCCACAGTGCCTGCAATGCACTAGGAATTAAGATTTAAAAAAAAAATACATGTATCCACTAATTACCGTATGACAAGTATAATTGTATTAGGTTCAGTTTTTGTGTGTGTTAACATTTGTTAAATGGAACAATTAATGTATGCCACAATATTCGTAACACCACTTAAGTTTTTTGTTATTTTATATTTCACATTTTTCTTTTAATATACCAGAGACCACACATACACACACGCAAAAAAGGAAGTCACTTGGGCCTCTCAATCCCTGGGAAGCCCTGGTTTCAAATATGTACCAGCACTCTGGTATCTGGACTCACAGAAATACTTTTTTCTCTAGACTAACCATCCCAAGTTCTTTCAACAGTCTCTCATTTTTAATTGCTGTAGGAAATAATCCTCCTGATTCTCTTTTTTAGTTACCTCAGAACAGAATGCCTCACATCTTCCTTCGGTCATTGTAGCAGAGGGAAGCAGTAGTCTCAGGTGTGGGCTTGTTACAAAGCAAGCGCTGGGTTGACTCCATATTCCTTTTCTCCTTTAATCCTCCCATAACTCTTCCAGGTAAACGTTAAGAGCCACATCCTACAAATGACAAAACAGGCCCAGAAGAGTGGAGTAGCTTTTACAAGGTCACAGAGCAGGTTTTCAGAAGTCCGAGTAGTTTATTCTAGGATTTAATTGAAACATTGAGAGCCCTTGAAAATGCCCATCTTTAACAACTACCATGGCCTCCACCAGACTGAGTCCAGTACAACTAGATGGTGCCCGGCTACCACCACTGACTGCTCTGACCGGGATTACAACAGAAGGTCCTGGACAGAGCTGGAGAAAAATGCAGAACAAAATTCTAACTCACAAAAAAAGACCAGACTTACTGGCCTGACAGAGACTGGAGAAAACCTGAGAGTTTGGCCCCCGGACACCCTTTTAGCTCAGTAATGAAGTCACTCCCAAGGTTCACCATTCAGCCAAAAATTAGACAGCCCCATAAAACAAACCAAGACTAATGGGGCACAACAGTCCAGGGACAAGGACTAGAAGGCAGGAGGGGTCAGGAAAGCTAGTAATAGGGAACCCAAGGTTGAGAAGGGACAGTGTTGACATGTCGTGAGGTTGTTAACCATTGTCACAAAGCAATATGTGTACCTACTGTTTAATGAGAAACTATTTGCTCTGTAAACCTTCCTCTAAAGTACAATAAATATATATATATATATATATATATATATATATATATATATATATATATATATATATACATACAACATTAAAAAAAAAAAGAAAGAAAGAAAATGCCCATCTTTACTGGGGTCAGAACCTGAACTGGGAATCTGAGGCTAGGGAAAGAGAACCAACACTTGCTGGTCACCCATTATTTCCTGCATGCTTTCTTTTTTCCTAAGGTACACTATGCCATTGAATTTTCACAATAGGCTGTGAGCTAGGAGCCATTGGCAGTTTCAGTTTTACAGAAAAGGGAATTGAGACTCAGGACTGTTAAGATAGGGAGGTGGTATAATGTAATGGTTAAAAGAATGCCGCAGGAATTCAGATCCCAGCTCTGCTGCTTCTAGTGGAGAGGCCTTGGGCAAGTTAGTGGACTCTTGCAGTTTCCTCCTCTGTGAAATGATGTTAATAACTGTTCTCATCTCAGAGGGGTTTTCAGTCCAGGGTAGAGGGGACTTAGGATTTTCCCCTGCGTGCATGCTATCTCTGCTCTGGAGGGGCACTCTATACCAAGGCCAGTGTTGTCCCTGAGTCCCCTCTGGGATAGAGGCTAATCAGGTAGGTGCTGGGAGCTGGTCCGGTCTTCAGGGCAGCAAACCAGAGCATTCTGGTCAGGCCCAGAAGTGGACCCAGCCTGCTGGGAACTTTCTTCAACCTATGGATGGCCTGGGCCCTGGCTTGGCCCCATGGAAATGTCCAAGCAGGGCCATTTCCTTCCTTTCAGTAATGCCATTTCTGAAGCTAAACTCCAGCAGGACCAGCCTCTATGCAAGTCCTTGACCTCTGTTCCTACAAAAAAAAACAAACAAACTTGCCAATGAGTCAATTCCAACTATGACGACCCCATGTGAGTAGAACTGTGCTCTATAGGGTTTTCAATAGCTGTGACTTTTTGGAAGTAGATTGCCAGGCCTTTCTTCTAAGATGCCTCTAGATGAATTTGACTGGCAATCTTTTGGTTAATAGCTGAGCGCTTAACTGTTTGTACCACCCAGGGACTCCCTACTCCCACCAAACCAAACCCATTGCCATGGAGTCAATTCCAACTTCTAGAAATCCTATAGAACAGAGTAGAACTGCCGCATAGGGTTTACAAGGCTGTAATCTTTACAGAAGCAGATTGCCACGTCTTTCTCCTACCGACCCACTGGTGGGTTCAAACCGCTGACCTTTCAGCCAGGCACTGCAGTGGTATTGGTGGACAGGACAGTCACAGTTCCTAATGTCACATAGTCCAGTTAATAGATAAGAGGCAATTTCTATAGTATGATCAATAGTACTACAGGACAAGTATACAATTCATTGCTTTTTAAACATTAATTGCCTTTTAAATACTGTGTGTGTGTAGCCTCTCATTCACTTTGTATAATCTTTTTGTACTTTGATATCTGGTAACCATACTTTTGGGGAGGTGAATAGTGAGGTGTGACTCTGTTTTGCTGTGAAACTTTCCACCTCTCCTGCATCCTTCATAGGGTCGCTATGAGTCAGAATCGACTCAATGGCAATGGGTCTTTTGCATCCTTCAGACCCGTGGGCCCCTGGGATGGGCAGTGGAGTTGGGTCCACTGGGGAGCCAGCTGGGTAGTTCTGAATGCGTAGTGCTCTCACGTACATTACGGGGTCCCACCCAATGTGCATTATGGGTGACATAAGCTCCCTCTTTTCTTACAGCCTGGGCTCTGGGCACCTTACCCCAATCATCAAAGCCATGGACCATATGAACAAAGGGACTTGAGCAAACATGGAAGAGTTTCCTGATTGTAGGCAGCTTTTTGAGCAAGCACACCAAGCAGCAGGAGCCGTAAGATTACCGGTATGGAATTAAATCTTCCCAACCTATCTATGGAGCCTTGGTGGTACAGTGGTTAAGAGTTTGGCTGCTAACCAAAAGGTCAGCAGTTTGAATCCACCAGTCACTCCTTGGAAACCCTATGGGGCAGTTCTACTCTGTCCTATAGGGTCGCTATAGGGTCCTATGAGTCAGAATCCACTTGACGGCAATGGGTTTGGTTTTTGGTTTAACCTGTCTATGGACTCCCTGGGTGATATATACGGTGAACGAGCTTGGTTGCTAACTGAAAGGTTGGAAGTTCAAGTCTACTCAGTGGTACCTTGGAAAAAAGACCTCATGATCTATTTCCAAAAAATCATCCACTAAAAATCCCATGGGACATAGTTCTACTCTGATACACATGGGGTCACTATGAGTTGGAGTCAACTCAACAACTGGTTTTTGGTTTTATCCTCCATTTACCTCCTTGAGTTTCAGACAGGCAAGTCAGAATGGTAAAGCTGAAGAGCTTCGCTGTGTGCCTTTCTTTGCCTTGACTTTACCTGTATGGGCTGTGTTGAGTACTGTAGGGTTTTATGGAATTTGAGAGAATATACGGGATATATAGGAGAGCTGCAAAATTGCGCTAGTAATTGGTAGTTCTGAAACCTCCATGGTTCCTGGGTGATTTTCTGGTCTGGAACACCTAAACTCAGAGACTGACAGTAGTGGCTTGACTAATGTCCCCCCAAATTCATATCTACCTGAAACCTCAGAATGTGACCTTATTTGGAAATAGGTTCTTTGCAGATATAATTAAGATAAGGATTGAGAAGAGATCATCCTGGATTATGGAGGGTCCTCAATCCAAGCAGGGTTCAGGACACACAAAGACACAGGGAAGAAAAGAAGGCCATGTGAAAACAGAGGCAGAGATTGGAGTTATGCTTCCACAAGCCAAGGAATGCCTGGGGCCACCAGCAGCTAGAAGAGGCCAGGAAGGATTCTCCCCTAGAACCTTCAGAAAGAGTATGACCCTGCCCATACCTTGATTTCACACTTCTAGCCTCCAGAACTCTGAGAGAATACATTTCTGTTAGTTTAAGCTACTTTTTAAGCCATGCAGGTTGTGGTACTTTGTTCCAGCAGCCACAGGGAAACTAAAACACTGACCCTATGGCCACTATCAGCCTCATGTCAGAGTGCAGAGGGCTGAGCCCCAGGCAGTGTGTGTCTGTGAGGAGAGCAGCTCAAAGGAAAAGAGAACCGGGGTCTGAGGGGTAATACTCTGAAGATAATAATAACAAGAGAACTCTTAACAAAACACTGCTAAGGGCCAGGCACTACGCTATGTGTTACATACACAAGCTCATTTAATCCTCAGAACCACCATATGAGCTAGGTGCAGTTATTACCCTGTTATACAGGAGAAGAAACTGAGGTAGAGGGAGTTTAGTAACTTGCCCAAAGTCACTCAGCTTGTAAGAGGGCAGTCGGGATTCAAACCCAGGAAGTCTGGCTTCAGATTACTTGCTCTTCACCACTTCTCAGGAAAAAAAATAACTTTTCAGTCAGTACCTACTAATGGGAGGAACTGTAGAAAATATAGGGCCAGGAAAACGTTACCCTACCGACACAGTGGCTACAACAATGCGCTCAAGCATAACAACGATTGTGAGGATGGCGCAGGACCAGGCAGTGTTTCGTTCTGTTGTACAAAGGATCAGTATGAACTGGAACTGACTCGACGGCACCTAAAAACAACGACAGGAAACTTGGAATGGAGCCACTGAAGACGTGACTCTCTCAGAGAGGACTGTGAAGGAGTTCCTGAGATGCTCAGCTCCGTTCATGTGCCTGCGTGCAGACACGGCATTAGGTGCCGGAATTCCAAGATGAATGGGACTAACTTCAACGACCTCACAGTCTAGTCAGGGAAGCAAAGACATAAACAGCTAAATACCAACACCGTAGGGAGTTCAAGGACAGAGTGACGTCCAGTGTGCAATGACAGCACAGAGGAGGGACATCTAACCCAGTCCCGTGGACGGAGCCAGGGTAGGCTTCCTGGAGAAAGTGATGTTTGATGGGGATCTTTCAGAACGTGTAGAAGTCAACCGAGGCATCGGTGATTCAGTGATAGAATTCTTGCCTTCTGTGTGGGAGACCCAAGTGCAGTTCCTGACCAAGGCACCCCATACACAGCCACCACCTGTGTGTCAGTGGAGGCTTGTGTGTTGCTAGGATACTGAACAGTTTTTAGCAGAGTTTTCAGACTAAGACAGACTAGGAGGAAAGGCCTGGCAATCTACTTCCGAAAGTTACCCAATGAAAACCCTATGGATTGTAAAGGTCTGATTCCCAACAGATCATGGGGATGGCGTAGGACCAGGCAGTTTTGTTCCATTGTGCATAGGGGTCGTCGGAAGTCAACTTGCTGGCAGCTAACAAGAACAGAAGTGAACTGGTAAAAGCATTCCAGGAAAGCAAAACAGCAAACGCCTAAGATGATGAAAACAACGACAAGGAGTTTGGTGTTACTGGGAAATACAGGTGAGGTTTGGGAAGGTGGAGGATGAGGCTGGAGAGGGGGCAGCCCAAGATTTTGAAGGCGTGGCTGCTGGCCAGGAAGCATGGAGTAATCCCTGAAGAGGAAGAACTACTGAAGTGTTGTAAACAGGAAGGGGACGTGGCCGGGGTGAGTTGTGGATGGATCACTCATGTGAGTGTATGGAGAATGAATGGGGACTGGAGTGCAACCAGAGGCAGTCAGGGCAGCAAGGAAGTTCTTCCTGATGCAGAGATTATGGGACACAAGCACTGTAAGGTGCTTCTCAAGAGCTGGGTGCCCTGGTCTAAGAGATCTAGGCCATACTGCTTATGACAACTTCCTCTTGTAGAGTCACAAAGTACTTTAGCGGATTGAGGGCTGAGAACTCTGCAGCAAGGAAATCTGGAAGCCTGTTTTAGGTCATTCTTGTTCACACTATGGAGAGCTAGTGTCCTGGGAAATGCTGTAATGATGCAAGAGAAGACAGAAGGCTGAACTAGGGCAATGTCAATAATCCAAAAAACAAAAAAGACACCAAACCAGTTGCCGTTGAGTACTTCTACTCATGGTGACACCATGTGTGCAGAGCAGAACTGCTCCAGAGAGTTTTCAATGCCTGTGACCTTTTGGAAGAAGACTGCCAGACCTTTCTTTTGAGGCACCTCTAGGTGGGTTTGAACCGCCAATCTTTCAGTGAGTAGCCTAGTGCTTAACCGTGTGTGGCACCCATGGATTCCTGGCAATGTCAATAAGGATGGAATAAAAAATATTTAGGAAGAAAATGTACACAGAACCAGATTAATCAGGGTGAAATGTGAAGAAAAGAGACATAAGGGAGACCCAAGTTTGCCTTAGGGTTTTGGCTTGAGAGATTGGATGGACAACGGGGCTGGCATCTGGGGAAGGAGTAGTTGTGCAGTAGAGGAGTCCAAAGTGAGTTTGGACATACTGAGTTTGATGTGCTGCAGGGCAATCCAGCTGGAGGGCTTGGATATCCAAGGCTGGAGTGAAGGGACGAGACAGTGACTGGGCGTCATCAGAATGCAGGTGGAGGTCGATGTCTCAGGAGAGCATGGATCCCCTGGGGAAGGCAAAGATGGTAGGAGAGAAGCGGGCTCACTCTGTAGAACCTTGGTAAAAACTTGCCAGGTGTGGCCAAGGTGACCAGAAGCCTTCTGGAATTGAATGAAGTTACAATTGACCTAGCCAATTGTTCTGTCCTGTGAGTGTCTTAGAAAAGATGTGTAACAACCAGGACTGCTGGTTGGCAGAGAGCCTAGGAAAGGGTTGCCAGCAAGCCAAGTCTCCTCCTCCTGCCCCTCCTCCAACTTCTGTGCAGGGAGAAGATTTATACGTAGACATGGGGATTCTAATCACTAGAGTTGTGGGATGGGGAAAGTTCATCAGGCTTTTGTACAGCTGAGATGAAATATCACTCAAGACCATCCAATTCTCTCTGCTTTGACTTGATGCTCACCAAACAGCCCTCAGATTAGTAATTCAGGTTTCTGGGGAAGCCAAATCTCCTCCTCCTGCCCTTCCTTCAAGTTCTGTGCAAGGGGAAAGAGATTTATACATAGACATGGGGATTCTAATCGCCAGGTTGTGAACATAGCGTTCTAATTGCAAGGGGTGGTGCCCTGGAGAGCCCAGACATGAATCTCCTTTCACCGAGAAGTGCCCCTGCCCCTGGAAATTTAATAAAGCAGGGCCTGGCATATACACCAGCTTCCTGGAAGCCTGGGTCATAAGTCCTTTCTAAGCCTGATTAATTCTAGGTACCCTGGCAGGCTCAAGGTGACCACAGGAGACACACATCATGACGCTGTGGGCATCTGATTTGCAGAGGGGGCAGGCAGCAAAGCGCCCACTTTGGCAACTGTCCCTAAAGGCGGCACAGCTTTCTTAGAAAGAAGGATGGTTTTAATGAGGGGGAAAAAGAACAAATGAGTTTTCTTCAAAAAATGGAATATAAAGAGGAGGCATGCTATTAAATGATTATACGCCATATAAGATGTCAATCATGATTGTAACACCAACACAGACCTTGAACAGGAGAGTTCTAATGACCCCCCCACCCCACCCCCGCACCAAGGCTTTACTCAAAAGCTACAATGGAAAGGAGTTTGCTGCCTCTCTAAGGTGATGGGATTGTTATTGAGGAAAATTTCACCCAGGTTGTAGAAGACTGAATAACCATTGCTGCTCATAATCATATTGATGATAAAAATAATAAGAACTGCTAACCCTTTAAGGGCCTTTTCAGTGCCAGGCATTATCTATTGTACATAGATTGTGTTGTTGTTGTTGGGTGTTGTCAAGTTAATTCCAACTCATGGTGACCCCATGTGACAGAGTAGAACTGCCCCATAGAATTTTCTACCTAGGCTGTGATCTTTATGGGGGTGCCCTCGTGGCGCAGTGGTTAAGAGCTCCACTGCTAACCAAAAAGTTCAAATCCACCAGCCGCTCCTTGGAAACCCTATGGGGCAGTTCTACTCTGTCCTATAGGGTCACTATGAGTCAGAATTGACTTGACGGCAATGGGTTTGTTTTTTTTACATAGATTGTACTAACTCATTTAATCCTCACAAGGACCCTAACGTAGGTACTAATATCTCCATTTTACATTTGAGGAAACAGAAGCACAGAGAGGTTAAGGAACCTTCCCAAGATCATACACCGGTGCCCTCCCCAGTGGCCTCCTTTGGGCTGCCCCCCACCACTTCATGGCATGGCTTCCCACTGCCCCTACAGCATGTTATTTATCTTTTACATGTCAATTCTCCTCAATGAGACGCTGAGTGACTCAAGGGCAGGGCCATTTCTTACTACAGTCAAGAGCCTGGGGCAGTGCCTGGCACCTAGCTGGAGCTGGGAAAATGTCAAAGGAATCAGAGAATATGGGATAGCTAATGGAGGGGCCCTGTCTAGGTTCAAGACAAAAGGGGAATAGGGATTGTGTAACTAATAGCCAACATAAGGCCAATTTCCAAAGGTGAAGATAACTCATATCCCCACTTTCCCACTTCATCATTCCAACACCAGCCACCCATGTGGCACTTTCTCTCTGACCCTAACCACCCAGAGTTGGGTCTCCACAACTTAGGACTCTGTCCTTGCAGCCTCTGCCAAATAGGCAAATGTGAGCCTCCCTGTTGGCTCTCACTGCCCCTAGTGGGTTAAATAATTCACCAGAATGACTCCCAGAACTGGAGGAAATGATTACCTGTACTTACAGGTACTCGTTTATTATAACCAGAAAGGATACAAATGTAGAGATGTGTCAGGCAAGGTCTGGGAGAGTTCCTGGCACCAGGAAGCTTCCATTGTCCCCAGGGATGTAGCCTCCCTCTCCCGTGCATGGATGGTCTCACTAAAATCCAGAAGGCCTCCAAAGAGCACTCCAAGGCCCCACATCCCCTAGTCGTTGGGACCTCAATGAATATGCATGACTTGGGCCTTAATGCATAGCTATGATTGATCCAATCAGTGGGTGTGCATGATTACATTAGGCCCCCCTCCCTTCCTGGAGTTAGTTCTCCAGGTGTGGGGCCCGGGTAGTCCCTACTTGCCTGGCTATTTCGGCAGACAAAGGCATCTTGATTGCTCAGGTTATTTTCAGAAACCAGAGTCTAAGGGCCAAGCCAAGTTCTTTGTCCCGTAGGGATGACACTGACAAAAGCATGAAGGATATTAGAGAAATGCACACATTTGCTCACCAAATCCTGGAATTCTTTTCAAATCCCAAAGAGTTACAATTTTAAATTGACTGAAGATTACAGGAGTGCTGGTTCTATGGCCAGACAGATGCTTCTAGGGTTTGCCATACTTTCTTAGAGGTTCTTTGCAGTGGGTCAAGATCCTGCTGGAGCAGGGAGGGGCATGAACCAGTCACAGCTGTTAGATCCCTCTTGGAGGGTCCTGCTCTGTGCCCACTGGCTGAGAGGCTTGGGGGAACTCAGGTTACAATACCATTAGTTTCAAGCTGAGATAGTACAGGCAGGAAATATGTTAGTTTAAGATTCATGCATGGATGACAGAGCAGGAGCAAGAATTAAGGAATATAAGGGAGTTTGGGGGACATTACTGTCATGTTCATTTGGGTGTCAAGGAGTACAGCAGGACCTTCCTGAAACTATCCCACGGTACAGGTCTCAGAGACAGCTACCTGAGCAGGACAAATCATGGGCTTGAGGCATTTACGGTATTTTCTGCTTGTTTACATCTGATGGCTATCTTTATTGGTCATAGGTAACAAGAAGGTTTCATGCTTTTCTGAACAGAGGTAGCAATTCTACAGATACCAGAAATGCTTTGGTTTTGTTTTTATTTACAAAAATTTTTGCAATGCAAAAGTAATATCCATTCATTGCAGAAAATTGATAAAACAAGAGAAGAAAGTAAAAGCTCCCCCAAGCCCAAGACTAACTACTGTTAGTGTTTTGGTTTGGACCTTTTGGCCCACATGGGGTACAATTTTAGTTTGTATCTTTCCTGTCTTTTCTTTCTTTGGGTTTGTAAACTCCTTCCCATTCCCCAAATCAGGCCTGTCAATACATATGGTTTTAGAGCTTGTTTTTTCCTGCTTCATAATCTTCTTCCTTTCTCATTCTCCCTTTCTTCTGCTTTAACAGGTAAAGAAAGGCAAGCTCTTCGGTTTACTGACGACTCAGCGCGACCATTTTGCAGTATAATGAAAGAGTGACTAGCAACAGAAAAACGAGTTAGTGACTATGGAAAGAGAAAAGAAAACATAATTCACTCTTTGACTGAAGTGAATTATACCAGTGGGAATGATGTTGCTTCAATTATATATCAATAATAATAATTATATTATTAGTTATGATTTTTTTAGCATTTACTATCTGGCACCATCTTTATATACATTACATCAATCAATTCTCAGTCAATACACATTACCTCAATCAATCCTCTTACCTACTCTGTGAATGAGCTATGATGATGATGATGATGTTGATTTTACAGATTAAAAAACGGAGGCACAAAGAGGTTAGCTTGCCCTAGGTCCGACTGTTTAGAAGTGGCAGGGCCAGGAACTGAGTTCAGGCCTTTCCAAACCTATGCTCCTAATGACCACTATTACTTCTTTTATTTCTTTTTAATTTACCTCATTTGAGCCATGAACTATTAATTTATGCTATTCCTTGCAAACATGATATTCTACTTCTCTCTGCAGACTCTTAAGAGTGATGCTAAAGAATCGTTTTTAACCAAGAGATCAAGTCAGGCCCAACAACACCACCCAGCACCAGGCTCTAACTCAGCAAAGGGCAGGTGTCTCTGGCCTAGAGGAAGAAGGTTCTCTGAGCTCATCACCTGCCTGGGAAGGTTCCTATATACAGCAATCGCTGGTCTGGGAGTCCCCAAGAAGCCTGACATGGGTCTGTCGGATTCCAACACCCTTGCTTTGATTTCTTTCCTATAGACCCCAATGATTAGGGACAAAAATGATCTCTAACAAAAGCATTCACACAAAATCACAAATCTGAGTAAATAAATTAAAAAAAAAAAAAAAACCAACACTCAGTTGCCATGGAGTTGATTTTGGCTCAGGATAACCCCATGTATGTCAGATCTCCAGGCCTTTCTTCTGAGGTGCCTTTGGGTAGACTCAAACCTCCAGCCTTTTGGTTAGCAGTCAAGTGCATTAACTCTTTGCACCACTCAGTGACTCCAATTCTATTTGTACAAGGACTGCTTTAAGAGGTACTTAGTATCAGACTCTGCTGGCAGACAAGTCCTGGCAAACACATCAAATATTTGAGCTAATGCAGTATCTACCCTCCCCTTGTGTTTGTTTGATGCTGTGCAGTGTTTTGGAGCCTTGTGTTGAACAATTACACATTCGGCCTTCACAACAATCTAGAAAGGCAAGTAGATGTTATAATTTCCATTTTACTGATGAGAAACACTGAAGCTCAGAGAGGTTAAGTGACTTGTCTAAGGTCAAATGTCAAGTAAGTTTTAATTGAGTTATACATGCTCACAGCTGGAAGAGAATCAAAAAATTCATCTAAGCCAGGGATAACTAATAACACTCAAATTGAGTGCCAACTCTGATCCAGGTAGTGACTGCCTGGCACACTGTGTTGAGAAAGATGGGGTTAGTGGGGGATAGTAATAGCTAATATTTATTTTTCCTAAATAGCTTTATTGAGGTATAATGTTATATAATGAACTGCAAATATTTAAAGTATATTGTTTGAACAGACACTTGTACACCAATGTTCATTGCAGCATTACTCACAATAGCCAAAATATGGAAACAACCTACATGTCCATTGACAGATAAATAGATAAACAAAAAGTAGTATATATCTACAATGGAATATTCTTCAGCCATAAAGACAAATGAAGTTCTGATTCATGCTATAATGTGGATGAACCTTGAAAACGTTATGCTTTGTGAACTAAGTCAAACACAAAAGGACAATTGTTGTATGATCCCACTTATGGGAAATGTCTAGAACAGGCAAATGCATAGAGACAAAAGTTTATTAGTGGTTACCAAGGGAGGGGAGAATGGGAGTTATTACTTAATGGATACTGAGTTATTCTTCTCGGTGACGAAAAATATTTGGAAATAGATGGTGGTTATGGTTGCACAACATGGTGAATGTTATTAATGTCACTGGATTGTACACTTAAAAAAGGTTAAAATGGTAAATGTTTTGTTACATATATGTTATATAAATATTTTACCACAATAAATTTTTTAACAATAAAATACAGTTTAACAGATACATGAAGAAATGCTCACAATCATTAGCCATTAGAGAAATGCAAATCAAAACTACAATGAGATACCATCTCACCCCAACAAGGCTAGCATTAATCCAAAGAACACCAAATAATAAATATTGAAGAGGTTGTGGAGAGACTGGAACATTTATACACAGTTGGTGGGAGCGTAAATGGTAAAACCACTTTGGAAATCGATTTGGTGCTTCCTTAAAAAGCTAGAAAGAGAAGTACCACATGATCCAGCAATCCCGCTCCTTGAAATATATCCTAGAGAAATAAGAGCCATCACACGAATAGATATATGCACACCGATGTTCACTGCAGCACTGTTCACAATAGCAAAAAGACAGAAACAACCTAGGTACCCATCAACGGACAAATGGATAAACATAGTATGATATACTCACACAGTGGAATACTACCCAACAATAAAGAACAACGACAAATCCGTGAAACATCTTATAACATGGAGAAATCTGGAAGGCATTATGCCTAGGGAATCTAGTCAGTCACAAAAGGGCAAATATTGTATAAGACCACTATTATAAGAACTCAATAAAAGAGTTAAACACAGAAGAAAACATTCTTCGATGGTTACGAGGGTGGGGAGGGAGGGATAGGGGTATTCACTAACTAGATAGTAGACAAGAATTATCTTAGGTGAAGGGAAGGACAGCACACACTACAGGGGAAGTCAGCACAACTGGACTAAACCAAAGCTAAGAAGTTTCCTGAATACAACCAAACACTCTGAGGGACAGAGTAGCAGGGGTGGGGGTCTGGGGACCATGCTTTCAGGGGACATCTAGGTCAATTGGCATAACAAAGTTTATTAAGAAAATGTTCTGCATCCTACTTCGGTGAGTGGTGTCTAGGGTCTTAAAAGCTAAGATGCACCAATTGGTCCCAACTCACCTGCAGTAAAGGAGAAAGAAGAACACCAAAGTCACAAGGAAAGTATTAGCCCAAGAAACAGAAAGGGCCCCATAAACTAGAGACTACATGAGCCTGAGACCAGAAGAACTAGATAGTGCCCAGCTACCATGAATGACCACCCTGATAGGGAACACAACAGAGAGTCCCTGATGGAGCATGAGAAAAGTGGGGTGCAGAACTCAAATTCTAGTAAAAAGACCAGACTTAACAGTCTGACAGAGACTGGAGGATCCCCAGAAAGCATGGCCCCCAGACTCTCTGTCAACCCAGAACTAAAACCATTCCCGAGGCCAACTCTTCAGACAAAGATTAAACTTGACCACGGGACATAAATGATACTCGTGAAGAGTGTTCTTCTTAGCTCAAGTAGATACATGAGACTAAATGGGCAGCTCCTGTCCGGAGGTGAGATGGGAAGGCAGAGAGGGTCAGGAGCTGGTTGAATGGACACGGGAAATCAGGGGTGGAAAGGAGGAGTGTGCTGTCACAGGATAGGGAGAGCAATTAGGCTCACATAACAATGCATGTATAAATTTTTGTATGAGAGACTAACTTGAATTGTAAACTTTCACTTAAAGTACAACAATAAAAAAAAGATAGTTTAACTTTTGATATACATCCATAAAACCACCACCACAATCAAGATAGTGAACGTATCGCTCACCCCCAAAAGTTTCCTCATGCCCCTTCATAATCCCTCCCTACTTCCTCTCCATGCCTCCCCATCTGCAAGCAATGACTTATCTGATTTCTGTCACTATAGTTTGCAATTTTTAGAGTTCTATATAAATGGAATCATACAGTATATACCAGCTTTGGTCTACCTTCTTTTGCTCAGCATAGTTTTTTGAGACTCGTCCTTGTTGTTGTGTGTATCTGCTTTTTTTTTTTTTTCTTTTTATTGTTGAGTAGTATTCCATTTTATGTATATACCACAATTTGTTTATTCACCTGCTGATGGACATTGGGTTGTGTCTAGTCTTGGGCTTAAGAGCTAATATTTCCTGAGTATTTATTTGCTACCAAATACTCTTCCAAGTACTTTATACATATCAAATCATTTAATCACTCAACCAACCCCATGACATGAGATAGGTACTCTTCTGCTTCTCCTTTACTGATGAGCTCACTGAGGGACTGAGTGGTGGAGTGACCTTCCCAAGATGAGCAGCTGTTAAATAGCAGAGACAGAATTCAAACCTGGAGAGTATAATTCTAGAGCCAACATTCTCAACATTGTGCTAAACTGCTGTGACCACTTAGCGACTTCTGCCACCAGCAGGGGTGGGGAGAGAGAGCACTTGTACCATGTATTTGCAGTACCCATGCTCTTAACAACCGCTAGCTATCTTTTCTCATCTAAACATCCCACCTGATGTTTCAGTCCCCTCTACAGCACCCCTTTCAGCTGTTCATTGAATGGAGACCATTTCTAGGAATGAATCTGTTCAGCACTAGAAATGTCTGTTCCAATAATAGAGTATTGTAATGCAGTTGACCTTATTTAAAAATTTTTTTTTTTTTTTTTTGCTTTTGAAAATAAATCAGTGAAAGTCAGGAACATATGATTGTCACTGAGTACTCTCCTTGCATTTGAGAGTTAAAAGAGAGAAAGAGCTCTTTTCTCGGTAGTACAACTGGAAATGACCCAATCGGCCCTTTCCTGAGTGTGCAGAGCTTTCGCGGAATGCCTTTTCAGAAAAGTTGTTTTGTTTTTGGTTTTTATTTTTTTTTGGCTCCTCTTCCTCTTCCTCAGTTGCGAGGAGACGATGTGAATTACAGCGATGCCCCACAGCTTTGAAGTAGTCAGAGCCGGGCTCTTCTTGCCACTTGAAATCCTATTGTTTCAGCGTTTCCATAAAGAAGATTTTGTTTCTTTAGCAGAAAAGAGAGCCGCTGCTTGATGGCTGGGGGATAAAGGAAGAGCACTTCCAGCCATGCCAGGAAGCACTGTAAATAAGAATGTGCCTGGTACATCCGCCTGCTGAGCCTGTCTTACTACTCAGCTATCGGACTTTGATTTCTGTTAAATAAACACGAACTTGCGGAGAACCAGCGTTTCTGCATCTCGAGTCAGGGAGTTGTGGGCCCAAGGTTGAACTGGTGGTTCGGGCAGTGAGCTGGCCAGGCAAGGAAGATGGCATTCAGCCAAGTGGGGAAAGAATTAATATTTAATGACTACCAACTGTGTCTGGCACGGTGCCCGGGCAGTGGGGGTACCACAGTGGATGGGCCAGATGTTGTCCTTGGGCTCACACAGTCTCATGAGAAGCAAGACATTCCACAAGAAAGAACACAGCTAAGACAGATCACAAGAGTGATCCATTCTACAAATGACCAGCATGGGGTGTAGGGCACAGAGCATGGCAGGGGGGTGCAGCCCTGAGTCAGGGTCAGGGAAGGCTTTTCTGGGCCAGAGACATTTAAATGGAGACCTGAAATGGGACTTGGAATTAGCCAGATGAAGAGGTTGTGTACAGGGTGAGAAAGAGGGGCATGCAGGCAGAAAAACAGCAGGTGAGAAAGCCTCAAGTGGGGAAAATCTTAGGCCCCTGGAGAAACAGAAATAAGGCCAGCAGTGTAACTAGAGCAGAGGGGTCCCTGGGTGGTGCAAATAGTTAACACGCTCAGCTGCTAACCAAAAGATTGGAGGTTCAAGTCCACCCAGGGGCACCTTGGAAGAAAGGCTTGGCAATCTACTTCCAAAAAATCAGTCACTGAAAACGCAATGGAAATATCTTCAGAGATCATATATCCAGTAAGAATCTAATAACCAAAATATATATAAAACGTCAACAACTTAACAACAAAAAGACAAATAAGCCAATCATAAAATAGGCAAAGGACTTGAATAGACATTTCACCAAAGGGTACGTTCAAATGGCCATCAAACACATGAAAAGATGTTCAATATCATTAGCTATCAGAGAGATGCAAATCAAAACCACAATGAGATACCATTTCACTCCCACTAGGATGGCTATGATAAATAAAACAGAAAATAACAAATGTTGGCAAGGATGTGGGGAAATTGGAACCCTTATCCATTGCTGGTGGGAATGCAAAATGGTACAGCCACTGTGGAAAAAAAGTGTGGTGGTTCCTCAAAAAACTGAAAATAGAACTACCACATGACCCACAATTCCACTCCTAGATATATACCCAAAAGACTTGAAAGCAGAGACTCAAACAGAGACTTGCACACCAATGTTCTTTTTGCAGCACTATCCACAACAGCCAAGAGGTAGAAACAACCTAAATGCCCAACAGCAGAAGGATAGATAAACAAAATGTGGTACATACATACAATGGAATACTACTCAGCCAGTAGGAGAAATGAAGTCTTGATACATGCTTTAATATGGATGGAGCTTGAAGACATTTATGCTGAGTGAAGTCAATCAGTCTTGAAAGGACAAATATTATATGACCTCACTTATATAAAAAGACAAGAATAGGCAAATGTTTAGAGACCAAAGTCTATTACTGGTTACCAGGGACAGCGGGGAGGGAGAAAAAGGGGTCACTGCTTATGGAGTACTGACTTTTGGTTTTTGATGGAAAAATCACACTGATTAAGGGTAGGGTTGCACAGCCGATTAATGTAACTGCTGTTAGTAAGTTGTACACCTGTAAAAAGTTAAATAGGCGGAAGTTGTGTGATAGCTATATTTGCAACAACAACACAAAAACAAATACAAAACAGTAGCTCGAGGCTGCTTACATACAGCCAAACACCTCATGGGATTTGGTTCCTTGGTTTGGAGGTTTAGGGTCATGGTTTGGTGGGACATCCCAGTTAACCGGCCTAGTAATGAAGTTAGTGCTTCTGTTCTGTCTCCTAGTTCCTTGTGTAGTGCCTGGGGTCTTAAAAGTTTGCAAGTGGCTGTGCAAGTTACAACAATTGGTTTCTATTCACCTGGAGCAACAGAGGAAGAATGGGAGTCAGGAATATGAGGAGGAAATGGAATGTGTGGCTAACTGCCTCCATGAACAACTGTCCCCTTCGTCTGCCTGGAGCATTAATTATGCTCTTTTAAGATGTATCTCAAATGATCAAATTGACAACAGCAACTTGAAAGATTAGACAGGAATGTTATGTTAACGAGGAACAACTCAGAAAAGAAGGATGAAAAACCTCCTTTGCACAACTCCAAAAATGTCATCATTGTCACTGAAACATACATGAAGCAACTTGAACTGGTGTCTCTTTCTGCTGTGTGTATTCTCAACAACAACAATATAAACACACACACACACCCACAAACAGGGCTTAAAACCTAAGTAATGGGGGTGGCGGAAAAACAACAACAACAACAACCCATTGTCATTGAGTTGATTCCAACTCATAGCGACCCTATGTGTTATAGAGTAGAACTGTCCCATAGGGTTTTCTTGGCTGTAATCTTTAAGGAGGCAGATGATCAAGCCTTTCTTTGGTGGCGCTGCTGGGTGGGGTTGAGTCGCTAACCTTTAAGTTAGTAGTCCACTACAAACTGAGTCACCCGGGGACCTCAGTACTGTGAGAGAAAAGAGTTGATGAAACATAACCTACCCCAGCCAGCAGGGCTTACAAAACAATACCACAACAAACCAGACTGCTAAAGATAAAGAGAAACAGAAAGTTATTGTTAAAATGAAAGAAAACTGCAAGAAAAAGCCATGGCCTACTCTAAAACAACATGGACGATGTGATAGTAAAAAGCTTCCTGCCTAAAATTGGCAGGAATTCCAATCATGCTGTGAGCATGCACTGCTGGGCATGGCAAATTCAGCAAGCAGGGGTTGGCAACTAGGCTCCTCAGTTGAATTCACATCAGCCCTTAGGAAACATGAGTAAAGCACTCATTTTGGTAACCCTTCACTGCATATAAACCAAAAAAAAAAAAAAAAACCGCATATAAGCAGTTGTTTATAATAATGGCACTCTAGGGAATTGTAGCTGCTCACTTGTAAGCACAAAGGAAAGGACTTGCATTGCTTTGATCAATTGGTGGCCCACCTGGACATTTCTTCTCACGAGCTGCAGACTATATTTATTATAAAAAAAACACTGCCTCAGGGGAGCTCTATAAATATCACTTTTCTAGGTTGGGTTTTGCATGGAACAGGGAGTGAACAATTGAGCCTAGAATGTTGATATTCGAATTTGCTGATGGAGGATACACATAGTTAATAATTAATTTTCATTTATTCAGTAAACATGTACAGAGCATATTCCACGGCCTGGCACAGGACCTTGTGATACAAAGACTTAGACTCATAGTCTAGTGGGAGATCTGTATGCGTAAATAAAAGATCATAATCTGAGAACAGATGTGCTGAGTTGACACAATGAGTTACTGTTCCCTTTACCCTCCCTATTGTTCACTCCACCTCATGCTTTCTTGCCTTCTTCTTCCTGGACCCACCTAGTGGACTCCTACCTCAAGACCTTGTTTTTTGCTGTTCTCTCATTCAGGAGTAGTATTTCCCCAAATATTCGAGGGATCTGTCCTTCTCTTCATTCAGGTCTCTGCACAAGTGTCACTTCTTAGAGAGGCCTTTTTTGACCACTCCAGCTACAACAACAACCCCTCTTACTCTCTCACTCTCACTTCCTGTACCCCTTTACCCAGTTTGATTTTTCTTTATAATACTATCAGTATCTGATATTAAAATCATAGTTAATTCCCACTGAATATTTTCTATTTATCTGAAATTGCTCCAAGTATTTTACATGTATTAATGCTTTAAATTCTCCCAACATCCTATGAGTTCGTACTGAACTTGCTACTTTCTTTCCCTTTTTTACAGATGAGGAAATTGAGGCAAGAGGGGTTATTTCCCCAAGGTCACACAGAGCTGGGACTTAGACTCTCTTCACTGGCTCAAGTTCATGCCCTTAACCACTACGCTAAACAGCTGCTCTCCACATTGTTGTTAATCTATTTACATCTTTATTTGACTGTTGGCATCTCCCCTCTAGAATGTAAGCTCTGGCTGGGCAGAAATTTGTCTGATAAGCGCTGCACCTCAGTGCCTAGAAGAGTGACCGGCACAGAGTAAGCACTCAACAAACACAGGTGGAATGAATGATAACGGTAAATATCCCTGCCCTGGTCCTGGGGTTCTCCAAGACTAAAGAGTTTCCTGAATCACCACACGATTAGAAGGACTTGAGAAGCTATGGCCAGTACTCACACTTGACAAGAATCACACCTGACAGCCATGGATCCAGCCCTGGCTGCACACTGGAATCACCCGCGGAGCTTTTAAAGCTCCCCATGTTGGGGCTCAGCCCAGACCAATTGAGTCAGGGTCGCTGGGTGGGACCCAGGCCTCGGTGTTTACAAAGTTCCTCAGTGCAGTCAAGTTGGGGAAACACACTCAGAGTTGAATCCAAACCTAGGTGGAAGTTATTAAATTTCATCTCTTTAAATCTGAGAGCGAAGTCAAAGGAACTTACAAAATTAGGCAATAAGTAATTTGAGTCTAGAGGACGTGAGCTCTTAGACTCTCACTTGACCACAGCCTATTGGGAGAGAGCAAGGAGTCCTGTGCGTAGCCATGTTGTTGTTGTTAGGTGCTGTCCAATCGATTCCGACTCATAGGGACCCCATGTGACAGAGTAGAATGTCTCATAAGGTTTACTTGGCTGTAATCGTTACAGGAGCAGATTGCCAGGTCTTTCTCCCATGGAGCCACTGGGTGGGTTAGAACCACCAACTTTTCGGTTAGCAGCCGAGTGCAAACCTTTTAACCATAAAAAGGCTCAACTTGTTCCTCCTTATCATTAAAAAACAAAACAAAACAAACCTCTTCCTGGATCTCTGCATCTTCAGAACCTGTGTGTTGGCTGAAACTATCTGACTGATAAGTAACATCAGCCTAATCAATGAGATGGTAACAGCTGCCCCCCACCCGGTTCACCTGGGGTAATAGCATTGTTTCCTTTCTGGGTACATGACTTTACCCCTGGAAGTGCTAGGCTTAATTTTAGAGATGATGAAGTTAAATCCCTTATATTAGTATTTCTGTGTTAAATTTAGAAATATTCTATGTAATATTTATAAATTAGTATCTACAACATTTGTAATATTTAACAGATTTTGGCATTGTAGAGTTATTCATTATATTCGCCTGTGATTAGTTTAAAATATAAAACAGAGTAATCACTGATGAACTTCAGATTTTAAGCTGAAAATGTATCCAAGTTTAAAAACAATTCTGGAATGTTTAAGAGAACTGGCAAATCACTGTAGTTACTCATTTAACCGATCAGATTTTCTATGGTTGTTTAAGTATTGAGGAAGGTTTTATTAGTCTAGCATTTAAAGTGCTTATAACTGAATATTTGAATTTTGGTGTTGGTGAAGAATATTGAATACACTATGGACTGCCAGATGAACGAACAAATCTGTCTTGGAAGAAGTAGAGCCAGAATGCTGCTTAGAAGCGAGAATGGCAAGACTTTGGACATGTTATCAGGAGGTACCGGTCCCTGGAGAAAGACATCATGCTTGGTAGAGAGTCAGCAAAAAAGAGGAAGACCCTGAATGAGATGGATTGACACTGTACAGGTAGTCCTTGACTTATGACCGGGTCCCGTTCTGATGACTACTCTGTCCTTAAGCTGGTTCTGATGTGAGTCAAATACCTCATTTTTTTTTTATTTTTTATTATTATTGTCTTTTATTATCAGTATCTTTATAAATCTGATCTTTATTTGTCTTTAGGGGTTGGAAATATTACATCTGAGAATGATAACATCAGCAAATTACATGCTGCAACATTGTATGTAGTACATATTACTACTAAAAGGATGTACCAAAAAACAAAAACAGATGGTTGTAAGTGCAGTTCATCGTAACTCAAATACATCTTAAGTTGGGGACTACCTGTAGCTGTAACAATGGGCTCAAACATAGCAACAATTGTGTGGATGGTGCAGGACTGGGCAGCTTTCGTTCTGTTGAACATAGGGTTGCTATGAGCCGGAACTGACTCAATGGCACCTAACAACAGCAAATAATCCAATATATTAAATGTATAAATATAGCTTAGGTATTTCAGGAATTGAACTAAGCTGTTGGAAGAAGAAAAAAGAAACCCACTGCCATCGAGTCGATTCGGACTCATAGCAACCCTACAGGACAGAGTAGAACTGCCCCATAGGGTTTCCAAGGAGTGCCTGGTGGATTTGAACGGCCGGCCTTTTGGTTAGCAGCCAAACTCTTACTTTGGAGACAGCCTTGACTCTTCTCTTTGTCTCACACTCCCTATCTGACCATCCACAAAGGCTGTTGGCTCTACTTTAAGGTTTATCCAGAATCCTATCCCTTCTCATTTTCTCTTCTACTTCCACCCTGGTCTAACCAACATTATTGGATTAATAAAATAGGCTCCAAACTAGCGCCCCTGCTTACTGTCATCTTCTCCTGTAAGTCAGACCATATCACACCTGCTCCAATCTTCTAGCAGCTTCTTTTCTCACTCAGGGTAATAGCTCCTGTCTACTCCCCCTACTTTTCTAACCTCATCTCCTACTGCTCTCCCCCTTGTTCACTCTAGATTCCGGGCTGATCTGCAAACCAGCCAAGCACGGCCCTGTTCTGGGGCCTTTGCACACAGCATTTCTGATGCCTGGGATGCTTTCCCCAGATGGCCACATGGCTCATCCCCTCACTTCCTTCAGGTCTCTGCTACAATGTCGCCTTCTCAGAGATGTCTTTCCTGACCACCCTGTGCAAAGCCTCCATGCTCTCCTCCCACGCCTTCACTCTCTATCCCCTTACCCTGCTTCATCACTTATTGTCATCTGACATAATTAAAAAAAGTTACCATCCAATTGACTCTGACTCATGATGACCCCATGTGTATAAGAGTAGAACTGTGTTCCATAGGGTTTTCAATGGCTGGTTTTCCAGAAGTAGATCACCAGAACCTTCTTCCAATGTGCCTCTGGATAGACTCAAACCTCCAACTTTTCAGTTAGCAGCTGAACACGTGAGAGCGTTGACCGTTTGCACCACCCAGAGACTCAATATATTATATACTGACTATTAAACTGAATATTTTTTAAAAAATTAAGCTACAGCAATTAGTCACTCAGGGCACAAAAACTGCCTTCAAAGACACCCCAAAAACTCACACTGACATGTCAAAGGGAGATTATATTACCCTCAGAATGGTTTCAACATTGATTATTTTACATTCTTTTTTTAAAAAAAATTGATTATTCATGTTAAAAAATATAGACCAGCACTATGTAAATAACAAAAATTAACACTTACCAAGTGCTTACTACCTGCTAGGCATCATTCTAAGCACTTTAACCATTTAAGTCTCATGATCATATTAGTTATTGATTGCAATCACTATTAGTTGATTACTATTCTCATTTTTCAACGTTGTGGAATGTTTAGCAGCGTCCCTGGCCTCTACTCACTCAATGCCACTAGTGCCCCTCCTCCAGTTATGACAACCAGAAGCGTCTCCCCAATTTGCCAAATGTCTCCCGGGGTGGGGGGTGGTGGCAAACGACCCTAGTGAGACCCACTGACCTAGTGGAGCACTTTAAAAATAAGTCTTGTTCACACCAAAACTTGTACATGAGTGTTCATAGCAGCCTTATTCATAATAGCCAAAAGGTGGAAACAACCCAAATTTCCATCAACTAATGAACTAGCAAATAGTGAAATATTATTTGGCCATAAGAAGGAATGAAGTATTCATACATGCTACCATATGGATGAACATTATGCTGAATGAAAGAACCCAGACACAAAAGCCCACAAATAATTTAATTCAATTTATACAAAATGTCCAGAACAGGCAAATCTATACAGAAAGTAAGTACCTGGGGGTGGGGAGAGGGGACTAGGAGGCAATAGCTAGAGGGTGTGGGGTGAAAATGTTCTAAAATTGATTATGGTGATAGTTGCCCAGCTCTGTGAATATACTAAAAGCCCTTGAATTGTACACTTTAAATGGGTATATATGGTATGTGAATTATATCTCAATAATGCTGTTATAGTTTTTAAAATGTTAAAGGAAAGAAGAAAGAGTCTCTCTCACCTCCTACCCTAGACCTATTGAATCAGGTTCTCCAAGGGGCAGGCCCTGAGAATTGGGCACGGGTCAAAAGCTCCCTGGTGATACTGATGCACCTGTCCAGTGTTTGGGAACCTCTGCCCATTGTTCTTTTCAAATGTCAGGCTGAGTGACTGATTTAAAAAAAAAAAAATTAACCCTTGCCTTCCAGTCTGAAGAGTATTAGTTAATCAAGACCAGAAAGGACCCCATTGAGATAAATAACAGAGTTGCCATTTGTCTGTGGGCAGGAGTTATTTGTGATCTTCAGGTGGCTACCGATGGAATGGAAAAATCCCACAAATCATGAATTGGCATACAATGCCCCCCTGTGGGCTATTGCAACAAGAAGTCTCGGCGCTTACATCGCTTTTACGTCTTTTAACCAAATACCTCGGTTCTTCCCTGTCTGCATTCCTTCACTGCCAGTTCATCAGTCGCAGAATATTAGATACAGAGCGCCCATCTCAGGACTGGGAAAGTACAGAGGAGAAAATACACCTTAAAAGGTGACAGTTGCAGAACCGATGGTGGTTACGCAGGTGCGATCTGGCCTCGTTTTTTCCTTTCATGTTGCCTCACATAAAAGAAGCCCGCTGTACCACTTGTTCCCTTCATTGGCCACTGTCACTGGTGAAGCAGTACAATGTGGAAGTGTCACCACAGCATCTTCACTGTTCCTGGTGGTAGGTGACCCTTAGGACCTTCCCTCCTCTGCCTTGCTGTCTCCTTCCCTCATTAAATGGACCGTGGCTTCATGTGCATCCTAACTGCTCAGATAGACCTGGTCTCCAATTCCGGGTTCCCTCTAACCAGCTATGTGACCTTAGACAATTGACCTAATCTCCTGGTGACTTGGTTTTCTCATCTGAAATAGTAATAACAACAGCATCTCTCTCATAGGAGTGTTTTGATAATTAAGTTGAAATAATGCATGAAAAGTACATACCACAGTGACACCTGGCAAGTAGACAGCCACTGCTGTCAAGTCGATCCTGACTCATAGTGACCCCATAGGGTTTCCGAGGCCGCAAATTTCTACAGAAGCAGACTGCCACATCTTTCTCCCAAGGAGCTGCTGGTGGGTTCGAACCGCTGACCTTTCCGTTAGCAGTTCAGTGCTTTAATCACTGGCAAGTAGACAGGTATTATTACTTGCCTTGTTCTCTGCAGCCTATTCTGTTCTTTCCTGATCAATTTAACTCATCCTTGAAGTGTTCACGGCTTCTAACGACTCACTGTGTTAGCGCTTCAAGTAACATATTTGCATTTTAACAAGGGCCTTCTAGCCATTAAACCATAAACCCCAAAACTAAATTCCTAATCCTAGGATTTCAAGTGCTATGGCTGATGAGTGGGGATAATTTTGGGCAGGGGCTCTTTCCAGGTAGCCCTAAAAGTACCACCTGGGCAAAACCCAAACCCACTGCCATCGAGTCGATTCCAACTCATAGCGACCCTATAGGACAGAGTAGAACTGGCCCATAGATTTTCCAAGGTTGTAATCTTTACGGAAGCAGACTGCCACATCTTTCTCCCGCAGAGTGGCTGGTGAGTTCAAACCACTAACCTTTCGGTTAGCCGCCGAGTGCTTTAACCACTGCACCACCAGGGCTCCTTACCACCTGGGCACATAATAACATTAACTCCTATTTGCTGAATGCCTCTGTGCTTGGCACTTTATATCTCTGTTAATCCCCCTGACAATCTGTAAGGCTATTATTATACCTGTGTGGGAAATTAAGGAGCCCTGGTGGCACAGTGGTTAAAGTGCTCAGCTGCTAACCGAAAGGCTGGCAGTTCAAACCTACCAGCTGCTCCATGGGAAAAGGATGTGGCAGTCTGCTTCCGTAAAGATTTACAGCCTCGGAAACCCTATGGGGCAGTTCCACTCTGCCCTACAGGGTCGCTATGAGTTGGAATTGACTCGATGGCAGTGGGTTTGGTTTTTTGGGGCTCTGATGGGAAATTAAATCCTACTTCTCTAACACCAAATATAAGGATCAGTTGCAATTCAACTGAACAAGCAGTCCTTCTTCCTCTGACCCTAACCACCCCAAGTAGATCAGACCTCACAAGTTAAAGGCACAGTCCTCCAGACTGCCAAGTCTGCCCAAGACTTGAGACACAAGCCGTAAGCTTAGAGGTCCCCATGACACTGTCACTTCTGACCTACCAGCTACAAATTGGGGGTTTCCCACTATTCCCTCAGGATGTCAACTGTAAGCTCAGGGGTCTCAGGGCACCCCTCACTTCTAACCTGCTGGCCCCCACTACTTCCTCAAGTTTGATAATTCATTGAAAAAATTCACAGAACTCACGGACAGCGCTATATTTACTATTACAGTTTTATTACAGCAAAAAGGATACAAATAAAGAGACGCATAGGGTAAGATCTGGGAGAGTTCCCAACATGGAGCTTCCGTGTCCCACAAAGTATGTACTACCCTCCCACGTGCATTTAAGTCTTTCACCAACCAGGAAGCCCATGAAGGTTCCGTGCCCAGAGCCTTTATTGGGGCCTCATTATGTAGGCATGATTGATTGACTGAATCAGCCCACCTCCCTGAGGTTGGCTGTAATCACTCGGTGGGTCTTTTCTGCCCTGGCTAGCCTCCACCCAAGAGGTACCTCATTTCAAAACCTGTAAGGCGGGTGTGGTTTGGAACCCTCACAGATAAGAAAGTTACTTCAATCACTGGAGAAACTCCAAGGTTTTAGAAGTTAATCTCTCAGGAACCAAGGACAATCATCAAATTCTTTGGGTAAATTTAATTGTAAACCCCACAATATCCATTTTACAGGAGAAGAAACTAGGGCTGAGTGGCAGTGAGCAGCAGAGCTGAGATTCACACCCAGGTCTTTCTGGTTTCAAAGCCTGTGCTCTCAATAGCGTGCTGGCCTGCCCCTCACGTAACCTTTCAGAAGTTAGCTACCTGAAAGTAGTTCTACTCACTTCTCTCTTGTTCTTTATGTCTATGCTATACCCTCTAAACCTTTCAAGAGGACTGAATCTTTTTCACTCTGTTTCCCATAGCATTATAAGTTTGCTGCATGAATGGATGGCTTGTTAGATATGTTGTTGTTTGTTTGCTGCAGAGATGTGCTCAGCACACAGATGACATACTTTAACCATGCCCAAATGCTTGCCAGCAGTTAGGGGAACCTTTCCTATGGTGGACAGCAATGGGTGTGCAGTCCAACTGTAGTAGGCTAAATTAGCCATAACAAATGCAATTTTAAACTTGCCTTTAGCTTGATTTCTTTTTAAGTCCCAACTCAGTGACTCTCCAGTCCTGGATCTCTAGACCCCAGACCACCAGATTAAATTGCAGACTCTGCAAATTGCTATGATGATGCCTTCGCCAAGGTGCTTTTTATTGCGAATGACAAAACCCCAACTCAAACGAGCTTGAGGAAACTGGGAATGTGTTGGCTCTCACAGCTGGAAATGGCTCTAGGGAAGCTTGGAGAACTGAAGGAAGAGCTCCTGTGCTCAGAGGCCTGGGGATGGAATGGGGGACTCCACTCCTGTAGGACCTTCTCTCCTGTCCACTGTCACCTCTGCCAGGTTTCATTTTACAGATGGGTGGATGTCATAAGTCAGGGAAGACAGCCATCTACAACCCACAGCCTACTTCCTTGCAATTCATGATCCCAAAGGAAAAACAGTAACTCTCTTCCATCTCTGATTTGGGAAATTCTGGGGAAAGACTTCAGTTGGTCCAGTTAGTGTCACGCGCCCACTGCTTGGACCAATTCGTTCACTGTCAGTCACTCAACAAATATTATGAGCAAAAATGACACCGTAGTTAGCCACATGGAGCTCATAATTAGTAAGGGAGACCCGCATATATTGACCAACAAGTGTAAAACTGCACCGTGGCAAGTGCTTTAAGGAGACAGGTGATGCTATGAGAGTGTACACTACAGTGTTTGACCTTGAAGGCCAGGAAAAGCTTCCCTAGTGAAACGATGTTTGGGCTAAGATCAAAAGGGTGCATCATCTGTGTGAAGTGTTGGGAGAAGGGTATTTCAGATGGGGGGAGAAGCAAAAGGATGTGTTATCTATGTGAAGAGTTTCGAGAAAGGTATTTCAGATAGAAGGAGAAACATGTACAGAGAAGCCTGCTAATACCAGGGACTAGGACTGAAAGAAGGTCCAACTGGCCAGAACGGAAAGATCCGGCAGAGAATAGGGCAAGATGAGACAGGAGCAACAGGGAGGGGCAGTCCATGGTGTCACTGTGAACCACACTAACGAATTCTGTCTTTACCATGAGCCATGGGAAGCCAGGTTAGAAATAGGAGACGGTTGCAGGGGCACAATCAGATTTGTCCTGTGAAACAATGACCCCAGCTGCAGTAGACTGGATGGAGAGGTGGCCCAGAATGGATGTAGGAATACCAGTTAGAAGGCTACACAGTAGTTCAAGAGAGAGATGATAATAGCTGCAATTAGGGTAATAGGTGAGATGGGAAAAATTGGATGGAGGAGAAAGAAATCTAAGAGCTAAAATTGGCAGGCATTGTCAGCTTGGATATGGCAGATAAGGGAAAGGATGGTGCCAAGGATGATCCCCAGGTTTACAGCTTGCTCAACAATGTTCAAGGGGATGTGGGACCAAGACTGGCCTGGCTGCTTCACACTTTCACCCCTATGAGCAGGACTGAGCACTGTGGTTTGTCAAACCTACTAGATTCACATGCCGTCGACAGAAATTCCCTGAAAGGGGGTGCTTCTGCCAGGAAAAGAAGAATGGGAGGACTGCCGTAACAGACCACAGGTGTAGCTACCACAGCCCACTGCAGACAGAACATGGAATGTCCAGACTCTGGTATCCATGGTAACAAGTCACCATATTTATACTTGCCGTTAATCACCAGTTTGCATATGCCACCAGGCCAGATAATGGGGGACACCATACTGCTACTTCAGGAGGCCTCTGGATGAGGCTTGCAGGTGTTCATCATCATAAGCACACACCTGTAGTGGGAACTGTTACTCTTCTCCCCCGATCCCTGGCCCCTGAGGTGGCTAACCAGGTGGTATCTTGGCCCCAGCGTGAGAGTTAAAAGGGCAGAGGGATTAGTTACAACAGTTTTAGCCAACATGGGAAGTGGCAGAAGGAGCTAAATAGTACCACACAGGAACATTCAGTCCTAGGTTTGCATAAACACACACAAAGACACACACACTCACACGCTCTTTTGGTGTTCTTTAAATCTTTTCCCAACCTGTTGTAGAGACACGGATCTTAAGAAGAAAAATGCTCTTTGTTTAGCCTAAACATTTCAGTGATACCTTGAAGCCATTGGCAAACATTTTAAAATTATAAACAGAAATGATAAGCCAGTGAGGAGGTTAAAATAACAACTGGTCTCTCAAGATCCCCTAAGGTACTCAGCAAAACCAGCTGTATTAATGACAAAGTAAAAGAAGCCAAATTGCCCAGGGTATTTGTCTAAGAAAATGATGGTGTCACTTTTCGTATATCCAGTGGCGGATGTGGACTTGCCAGGTTTGCTAAGTCCTTGCAAAAGGACACTGGTGGCTGGAGGCTTTATCATGGAGAGGATTTGTGCAAAGTCAGATGCTATATCTAACATTTTTTTTTAAGTGTTATTTTAAAAAATGTGTTGCAAGTAGTTCAAGTAGCCAAGATGGGAAACCAAACTCAGAAAAAGATACTGTTACATAAAATCACAACAAAACAGGAAAGTTCTGAGTTTCTGTCATAAGGGCTGGCTTCAGTCATTGTCATGGAAAAGGTCTCTTCTCTAAGGTGATGGAAATATGGGGCTTAAAGTATTAAGTCAATCTACGGCACTTACAAGCTGGTGGTTTCTGTACTTCCTGTGAAACAGGTCTCTGGGTCCAAGCCCCACTTTCAGAGCTGGCAGCCACCTTCAGGGAGGTTATGTCTTTGCTCATGGCATTTCTGCTTAGTAATAATGACTTATGGAGAGCTTACTATGGGCCTGGTGCTCCAAGAGCTTTGCATGGTATATTTCCCCTAAATCCTCACAACAACCTGTGAGGTAGCTCTATATACTCATCCCCATTTTAACACATGGACACTGAGCTCTAGTGAGAAAACATAACTTGCTGAAAGCCCTACAGCTAGTAGGCGATGGTGCTGGGATTTGAACCTGGGCAGTCTATCACCAGGGTCTGCATGTGCTAAACTGTACCTACCATACTGCTTCTTGCGTTCTGGACCTAGCTCCAGTCTGGGGCCAGGTAGAAGGCGGGGTGGGGGGGGGGGGGGTATGATGGCAACAGAGTCTATATGAAAACAGGGTGCTTGGGTAGGGTTTTTACTTAGTGCCTCAACTCTGGGTTGACTTCGGTGACCCCTGCTGTAGACATATGGGTGATTGGTGACTAGGCCCAGTGGTGGCTGCTGGAACCAACAACTTTTCAGCATGCTGAGAAGACACAGAGGTTGCAACCAAGAAAGACCAGAGGCGTAGGGACTCTCATTACTTGCCCATATCTACCATGCCTTTTGTCCTTAGAAACAGAGCCCTAATTTTATTCCAGGTGGCAATGGGCCCAACTAAAAGACTAGATTTCCCTGCCTCCCTTGTCTCCCACGTACCCATGTGACTAAGTTCTAAGCAATGGGATGTTAACAGCACTGTTGTGAAAGTCTTCTGGGATTAAAGGGAGCTGACTCAACAAGAAGGTGAGTCCGTTTGCCCCTTTCCTCCCTCTTGCTGCCTAAAATACAGCTGTCATGGCTGATGTTCCAACAGCCTGCTCATACATTGAGGTCATCTACTCTATGTAAGCAGTGCTTCTCAAACTTTAATGTTTGATGTGAATCACCTGGGGGGTTTGTTAAAAATGCAGATTCTGATTCAGTAGGTCTGGGGTATATTTTCCATACTCCCTACTTCTGTTCACTAAGGAAGCCTAGGGGCAGTGACTCCCTAGTAATTTATACAAGCACAACCAACACCCAGATCTTGGCTTCTAAATACCATTGACCACTAAAAGAAACCAAGGCTCCTCGGAGAAATGGCTGATTCCAAGACTGGAGCAGGAAACATATAAGATAAACCTGGAATATTTTAGGCCATAAAGCAAGGAAGTGCTCAAACAGTGACGTGCTAGGAAGTGGTGCAAGAAAGTGATTGGGCCATGTGAAAAAGACACCGAAGCCAGCTTGACTGGGCTGCCACTAGTCACATCAGGGACAATTTGAGCATTAAAATGAATGACAACAACAGATTATAATCCATTGACTAAAACAGGAAATCACAAATCCATACAGATATAAATAAATCAGTGAATACATTGAATGTTTGATGAGGAACAAGATATTTATATAGTTTCAAAATACCTCCCTACAAATTATTAATTACAAAGGGGAAAAGAGCAACTTTGCAGTGGCAGACAGACAACAAGAAGTGATCAAAATGAACACCATTAGTAACGAGATACACTCAAATCCTGGGGCCCCTGACAGGATATAATGAGGAAAGTATGCAACATCAATTCTGTAATAGTCCCATCAAAACTATATAATTTGAATCTAATAATAAGGAAGCATCAGACAAACCCAAATTGAGGGAAATTCTACAGAATAACTGGCCTATAATGTTCATAACTGTCAAAGTCATGAAAATCAAGGATAGACTGAAAGTTGCTCCAAACTGAAGAAGATAAAACAGCATGACAACCAAATGCAGCTCATGATTTGACTGGATCCTTTGGGTATAAAGGACATTACTGAAACAATTAGAGAAACTTAAGTGGAGTCTGAGGACTAGATGGTAGTAACATGTCAATTATTTAGATGGTAGTATTATGGTTATAGAGCCCTGGTGGCACGGTGGTTAAGAGCTCGGCTGCTAACCAAAGGTCAGCAGTTCAAATCTAACAGCCGCTCCTTGGAAACCCAATGGGGCAGTTCTACTCTGCCCTATACTGTCGCTATGAGTTGGAATTGACTCCATAGCAACGTGTTTAGTTTGGTCTGTTATGGTTATATATCATTGCTGATGTCAGACGGATCTTGGCTAAGAGCAGAGAATACCAGAAAGATGTTTACCCGTGTTTTATTAACTACGTAAAGGCATTCGACTGTGTGGACTATAACATATTATGGATAACATTGAGATGAATGGGAATTTCAGAACACTTTACTGTGCTCATGCAGAACCTGTAAACAGACCAAGAGGCAGTCATTTGAACAGAACAAGGGGATACTGTGTGGTTTAAAATCAGAAAAGGTCTGTGTCAGGGTTGAATCCTTTCACCATAATTAATCTGCATGCTGAGCAAATAATCTGAGAAGCTGGACTATATGAAGATAAACGTAGCATCAGGATTGGAGGAAGGCTAATTAACAATCTGTGACATGCAGATGACACAACAACCTTGCTTGCTAAAAGTGAAGAGGACCTGATGCACTTACTGATGAAAATTAAAGACTACAGCCTTCAGTAGGGATTACACCTCAACATAAAAAAAACAAAAACCCTCACAACAGAACCAATTAACATCATGATAAATGGAGAAAAGATTGAAGTTGTCAACTATTTCCTTTTACTTGGATCCACAATCAACGCCCATGGAAGCAGCAGTCAAGAAATCAAATGAAATTTTGCACTGGGCAAATCTGCTGCAAAAGACTTCTTTATTCAAAAGCAAAGATGTCACTTTGAGGACTAAGGTGTGCCTTACCCAAGCCATGATATTTTCAATCACCTCGTATGCATGTGAAAGCTGGACAATGAATAAGGAAGACCAAACAACTGATGCCTTTGAATTGTGGTGTTGGTGAAGCATATTGAATATACTGCCAGAGTAACGAACAAATCTGTCTTGGAAGAAGTACAGCCAGAATGCTCCTTAGAAGCCAGGATGGCAAGACTTGGTCTCACTTACTTTGGACATGTTATCAGAAGGGACCAGTCCCTGAGAAGGATCATGCTTGGTAAAGGAGAGGGTCAGTGAAAAAGTGGAAGACCCTTAAATGTGATGGACTGACAGACGCTGCAACAATGGGCTGAAACACTGCAATGATTGTGAGGATGGCGCAGGACCGGGCAGCATTTTGTTCTGTTGTACATGAGGTCGCTGAGTCGGAACCAACTGAATGTCACCGAATAACATTATGGTTATGTGGGAGAATGCCCTCTTTATGAAAAATAAACACAAAAGTATTTGGGTTGTAAGAAATAAACATTTTCGGGTTGTGGGGCATCAGGCCGGCAACTTCTTCTCCAATAGTTTAGGAAAAAAATCTGTACTATACTTCCAACATTTCTGTAACTGATTGTTTCAAGTAAAAAATTAAATCCAATTAAAAAAAAAATTAACATGCTCTGCACTAAAGCAGGACGTTTTGATCCAACTACTTTGTTGCAGGGGATATTCTGATTTGGAGGCTTGGACAGGGACACAGTTGTTTTGATTTGGCCATGACTCCAGTTCAAAAATTTTTATGAATTAAACTATAAAATACTCATAAAGACAGAAAAAGTTGACTTGAACAAATAGTAAGATATCTTTTGTTCTTGGTTAGGACCTTATTTCACAATTTTCATTGTAGTCCGTAACTGTGATGCCACCAAGTATCACGACATCACAACTGGTAGGATAAATAATAGTCACCTATGTCTGCAAATGATTCATAAAAAAGTTAGATCTATTAAAAATTAAGTTAAAATGTAAAGGACAATTGTTTTAGCATACAATTTAGCATCAAATGCATTTTACATTATCACTTTTTATGCTGTTAAGAAAATGGTCAAAATAGGTTGATTTTGATTAGGAAATCTTAACACTCAAGGTCTCATAAAGTACTTTTGAATATTAGGCTGGCATGTCTACTTGGCAATTTGAAAACAAGCATCATAAAAAATATCCCAAGTACCGCATTTGTTTTTACTGGGGGGAAGCATAGAAACAAAAAACCCACTACCAACCACAAACCCCTCTCTTCATATGCCTTATCAATATTTTGTGAGAACTTCCTGAAAAATATATTCTTGACTTACTGTGATGAGCTTTTCCTCTGTAGAAATGTCAAAATCTACATGAACCATAGAGAATGTCTTTTAAGTTAGTTATCCCATGTTGTTTCCAAGTTTTCTGGGGATATTGTTAGCAACAAAGTAAGCAAATTCCATGTTACCTTTGAAGGTAAGACAATCTTTTCCATATTTGCCATTGTGATTGTGACTGACAAAAGGATAAATACACCACCTAAAATTTGAAATAAGGTTACCCTCTAATTCAGCCATGTAGCACTCGCAAATAGGTGGTAGAGAAGACATAGCAACTCCCTAGATGTATCAAAGTGATTTGAATGTCTTAGAAAACCAGTGATTAGAACCCTTAAATCTAATCAATTTGTGTGTCTAACTGAAAATGTCATAAGAGGGAGTCATCACGAAGCCTAGAAAGAGAGATACAGAACTCATCACTGTGGCTTTAATGTTGTACACAGGCATCTCTTAGCAGAAAGGCATCAGACTATGGCTTGACTGTATTAGGTAGTATACTTGCAACTACTCCTTTTGCTTCTAACTTGAACCAATCTTCTGATTTTACTTTGCTTTCATAAGAATTAGTCTGAAGGGAAAGAATGCACTCATTTAAAAAAACACAAGTATTCAGATCCCCTCCAAAGTTATGTTGTGTGCCATGGAGTTGATTCCAACTCCAGAACCGCCCCACAGGGTTTCCTAGGCTGTAATCTTTAAGGGAGTTCGCCAGGTGGAGTAGCTAGTGGCTTTGAACCACTAATCTTTCGGTTAGCAGCCTAGCGCTTAATCACTGCACCACTAAAGTTATATACTCACTGTAAATAACCACACTGGGACCGTATTTTACATCAGAAGAGTTTAGGAAATCCATGTCACTCACTTGTGAACCATTATTTTGAATGGAGAGAAGAGTGGACTCAAAGCTGTAAACAAGATACACTACCTATGCAACTTAGTGTATGTGTTGAAATGGAGAAAAGTAAAGATCCTAGGTTGGAAAAGCAGTTTCCAACTAGCCATTATACATCTGGTGGATATGATTTACCTTCATGTCACACAAGTACTGAATTACAACTACTAACATATAAAGCTAATGTCTGCAAATACTATCTCCAACATTATTTTGGAATACTGTACTGTTTTACAGTGTGGAAACTTTGCAGACACAGCTTCTGAAGTGTTTCAAACCAAAGACTGCTCCTTTAAAACCTCCAATTTGAACCATTTTGTATTACAATTTTGAGATGTTATATATTTCTGTCTTCCTAAAGCATTCAAGAATTATAACCATTTTTCATAACAACTCAGAAACTGTCTCACTGAACCATGAGCTCCTAAAAGGGTAGGTATATGGTCATATAAAATACAAAATACAGGTAGTCCCCAACTTATGACAGGGTTCCGTTCTGACAACTTTGTCATTAAGTGGGTTCTGATGGTATTAACACAAGTCAAATATTTCCTTTTTTTCTTCTCGTTTTATTGCCTTTTGTTATCAGTATCTTTCTAAATCTGATGTTTTGGGTGGCTGGAAATACATATAAACTTACAGATACGACATCAGCAAATTACTCACTGCAAAGTACGCAGTACGTATTACTAACACAATGTTCCCCAAAAAAAAAAAAAAAAACTAGTTTAATACGGTTAGTCACAACTCTTATTCACCCGTAGGTCAGGGACTACTGACAAGCCACAAGGCAGAGAGAAGGGTTTCACAGCATTTCAAATCCTGAGTTACAAAAGAGAGAGCCAAAGTGAAAGGCAGCCCAGGCACAGAAGCATCCTAAGGCTTCAAGCAGGGAGGGCTGTCAATATCACAAAACCAAGGTTCAGACACTGAAGAGCCTAATACACCAGGCTCAAGAGTGGGGATTTATTTGATCATAAAGGCAACAGAGCTGTTTCTAGCATGGTAATAAGATGACAAAGTGTACAATTTAGAAAGCTAACTCGGGCAGTAGTATAGAGAACGGAATAGAGGCTAAAACTAGAACATTTTCTCAAAAGTGCATTTGAATTGATGAATACTTGCAGATGTTCTGGGTCCTTGCCCAGTTCTAAGTCCAAACTCTGGAAGGTAGAAGCCCTAAATTTTCATTTTTAAGTACTTTGGGTGATAAGGTGTTAGACTGGGAGATGAAATCACAATCATCAACTACCATAATTATCAACATTAACAGATCTTTCTCAAATAAGGTTTAAAACTAATCCTCTTTTTGACACTTCATACAAAAATCATACCAAAGACCAAATATTAGCCACTTTTCTCTCCAACAAATAGACTGACTAGCTGTTAACTGGGGTTGAATTGAAGATAATCATCTTCTAACCTAGAAACTTCAACAGTTACTGTTGTTACCTGCCATCGAGCTGATTCCAACTCATGGTTGACTGGCGTTAATTTCAAACGTTGACAGGCATCTGTTTTGTACAGGAAATGTTAAGATCATTCAATAAATATACCTCGGGGTTCCAGAATTCTATGTGGAAGTCCTAATTTATGAAACTCAAGACGAACTGACTTGTGCCTCTTTTGCATAAAACCAAGATACCCTTGAAACGTAATAGTACATTTTTCCTGAAAGAGATGCTTATACCAGCTAATTTCAGCTCAGCACCATATTACCTGTTTTCAAATGCCCATATAAAGAGAATTAATGAAAAAGCATAACATCATGCGCACGGTTTAAGGAATTTTTATTAAAGCAAGAATTTTATAATCCAAATTACGTTTCCTTGCTCAGTTATCAATTCTGTCATCTAAAACAGAAGTGACATTCTGAGCTATTCCACAGTAAAGAATTACAAAATTAAAGAAAGGAATGCTTTAAATTTTTGTACTTTGCTGAAAATTCTTTTTCCCAGGGTCTATAAAACATTAATTTGTTTTTATATTTTACTATTTTTTTTTCATTTTTTTTTTGTTTTTAAATGAATAAGTAATCTAGGACTAGCATTGTTTGCTAGACCTGGCATTTGCTCGGTACATTAGGTTCAAAGTTTCCTTTCCTTTTTTTTTTTTTATTTTATATTTTGCAATGTTTTTTTTCCACAATATTTAAGTTTTTCGATGTTTAGGTATTTTTCTTCGGTGAAGCACGAGTTTCTTTTCGTGGTCCCTGATCATCTGTAAATGTAAAAAAAATAAAAAAATTTAAGTTTTTCTACTATCTCCCATGCTAGAGGTACCATTTCACAAACTGTCAAATAACTCTGGGAAACACTGCATATTATAGTTCCCCTCTTAGAGATTCAAGATATATAAAAACTCCAGACTAGTTAGTTATCTCTTTTGCCACCAAACACTTACAACAGCTAGAGGAACAGTTTGGGAAATGCTGCCACAAGTTAAGTTCAAAGCCAAAGGTTTGAAAACTTTATGCTAACGGCGGTCAACTATCCTGTACATATTTTTCTGAATGTTAGATCTGGGAAAAATCTGAACATCAAAAATCAAGCCTGACTGCTTGAAGATGAATACTGGCATGTGTGAGTAGTAATTTAAAGCTCTCGATTCAGTCTGCTGCCTGTTTTTGTAAATAAAGTTTTATTGGAATACAGCCACACCCTTCTGTTTACATATTGTCTATGGCTACTTTTACACAATAATGGAAGAGCAGAGTAGTTGCAACAGGTGCAGTTTCTTTTAATTTCCTCTTTATTTCTACTTCTCTCTAAAAAATTGTCCCTGGGTGGTGCAAATGGTTAACATGCTTGGCTGCTAACCAGAGGGTTAGAGGTTCAAGTCCACCCAGAGGCACCTTGAAAGAAAGGCGTCGAGATCTACTTCTGAAAAATCCGTCATTGAAAATCCTGTCAACACAGTTCTACTCTGATGCACATGGGGTCGCCATGAATCAGAATCAACTTGATGGGAACTGATTACTGGTTATATTTCTATTTCTCTTTTAAAAATTAGCAGTATTTTTAAATTAGAGATAAAATGAATTTCTGCTAGGTATGTTATAAAAGATTAGAAAATAAGTTTAAAATATACCACAAGGGGGAAAACTCACTTTAAACAGTTGGAACACCAGTGGCACTGTTAACTGCTTTCTGGGCAGCCTCTTTAGCTTGGTGGGCTTGTAGTACAGCTACTGCTTCATCAACCTAAAAAATTGCGGGGGGGAAGACCCAAACCAGCTCATAAAAAGAATAACTAGAAATAAATACTTTCTGACAGGCAACAAATTCCTTTCCTCAGATTAAAGTGGAAACAATTATCAAAACACATTCCAACTACTGGTATAGCCATGCCCCTTTGGGTTTTATTTCACCACTGTTCTAGAATTCGGAACCCTCTTGCAAATTAACGTTCTGCCGACTTCTCATTTAAAAATAAAAAAAGCACACCTCTCTATCTTTCTGTAATAGAGAAAGCAGCAGCATAGTAAAAGAGGACGGATGCTGGAGCTAGATTACCTGGGTCTGAATCCAGGCTCTGACAATCACTAGCTGTGTGAGCACTGGGCAAATTACTCAACCTCTCTATGCTTCACTTTCTTCTTTACATAAATGGAGTAAGAGCACCATACAGCTGTTACGAGGATGTACAATTAAGTTAATATTTATAAAGCTCTTAAAACTTTGCAATGCTTGTAGAAAGCACTATGTAAATGTTCTATAATATTAAGTTCCTAAAAAAAAAAAAAAAAAGCCCTGAAATCAGAGGCAGTTAGATAAATGATAAATTTAAATTACCTTAGAACGAAGAGACTCTGGAGACTCAAGCATATGAAGAAGTTCTGAATTATCAATCTCCAACAACATGCCAGTGATTTTACCAGCAAGAGTAGGGTGCATGGCTTGAATAAGAGGAAACAGCCGTTCACCTAGGAACAAAAACAGTCAAGAACTCCAATCAAAAAAAAAATTAATGGCACTTAACACATTAAACTGGGGTTTAAGATCCTATCCTATATATAACATATATATGCTGAAACAATCCACCAATTCAACATGTCTTTCTCAGAAAACTGGTTATAAAACAGTTAAGATCCCTACAAGGTAATTATTTTTTGGCATAATCAATTTGCCAAAATGAAATTAAGCAATGCTACTATCAGCTTGTTAAATCTGTGCTCAGTCTAAGCCACAGCTGTCTTCTCATTTGTTTCAAATTTCCTCTTCCAAAAATGGGGTGGGGTTCATGCGCTATCCATCCTCCTCAACAATTTATTAACTTTTCAACCTTTTAATCACAGTTGTTGTTAGGTACCACTGAGTTAATTTTGACTCACAGTGACCCCAAGTGACAGAGCAGAACCGCCTCATAGGGTTTTCTAGGCTGTAATCTTTATGGGAGCAAATCGCCAGGTTTTTCTCCCATGGAAGGGCTAGGCGGGCTCGAACTGCTAACCTTTCAGTTAGCAGCTGAGCAGTTAACCACTGCACCACCAGGGCAGACCAATTATACCACTCATGCCAACTGAGACCAATCCCACCACCCTAGCTATCATTATTAGGCAGCAAAGGGTGTATACGTAATTTTTCTAGTCTGTTTGTAACTAACTAGGTGGGACTTAGCTACTCACCCAACATTTGCTTTTGCTCTTGAGGAGGGGCAGATGCCAACATGGAAGCAGTCAAAGGTTCCTGACCTTGTACATGAACAGCAGGCTAGATATAAAATAAGAAAATTCATAAGCTTAAACTACAGGAGTAATAGCAAGGACAGACAGATACCAAGGGAAAATCACTGAAGTGATAGACTGTGATAAACATGAACAGAAGTTGAATAATTCCTCCAGTAGTCATTAACACCTATATGCTCAAGTAGCAACAGCCACATTGGCAATCATTTCCATTTTCTTTTTTACCTGGAGTATTTTTTGGAACCATACTTCTAGAAGATCAATATCAGTTTTGGTCTCAGGGTCAAAGAAAATAGGTAAGGCTTATCTCCTAGCCAAATTAAACTTTATTTTATCCTTATAACTGTCAAACAAAACTCTCAAACCACACAAATAATTCAGGTTGGAGGCTGCTGGCTGCTTGTCTAACTTCTATAGAATAAAACATGTTTAAGACACTTTTACATACTATGAATTAATGGGACATCAAGTAGCTAAGATATTTTACACAGTAACTTAAGCTCTCACATCATACCTTCAATTTATTTGATTTCAACCAAAGACTGTCATTTTTTATAAAGAAATCATTAAATCCATACCTGCTGCATGGTGACCTGTGGCTGTGCATTAAGATGTTGTTGAGGATTGCGAACTCCTGCAGCATATTTATACTGGGGAACGGTGCGGACAGCAGGAGTAGCTGCAGCAGCAGCAGCTGCAGGACGGGGACCCATGGTCTGTGTTGATGTGTTAGCTGCAACATAAAAATACATTTTTGCATTTTCACGCTGTTTTATTTCAAACTGGAGATCAATTTTTACAGGAAGGGTTAAGACTCACCAACACGCTGTGTTGACATGACTCGTGGAACCTGTGAAGAAGCTGGTCTCATAGTACTAAATGGTGGTCTAGGAGCAGCTGGGCGGATAGCACCGGGCATATTTTGGAATGCTGTATTTAAAGAATACAAACATACATTAACTGGGTTATGGTAACTGACTCAGTGTTTATGCTGCCCTTTTAGAGCCATGATTTGCAGAAAAGTCTAAAAGTGACCAAGCATACAGTCGATTCTCATTATTTGCAAATTTCTTATCTTCAGATTTGCCTACTCACTAAAATTTATCAATATTTGCAGCACTTCTGTAGTCATTCATGCATGTGTGCAGAACAGAAAATCTGAGTTGCCTGATACACACATTCCCAGCTGAGGTCAAACAAGGCAACACTGCCTTCTTGTTTCAGCTCCATACTAAAAACAAGTGTCTTTTTGCAGTCTACTTAGCGTCATGCTTTCTCCATTTCTGTGTTTTTTGTTATTGATTTTGCTGTTTAAAATGACCCCCAACCACAGTACTAAACACTACTGTCTCCCAAGTGCAAGAAGGCTATGATGTACCTTACAGAGAAAATACATGTTGTTAGATAAACTCCACTGAGGCATGAGTTATAGTTAATAAGCCAACAATATACATTAAGCAAGGTATACGTTAAACAAGGTGTCTTTAAACAGAAACACACATAAAACAAGGTTAAGTATTGACTGACTGACAAAAATGTGACCAGATGCTCACAGGAACCTAACCCTCTATTTTCCCTAGGAGCAATGATCCTGTATTCACTAATTCAGGGCTCACCGTGACTTTACAATAGATAATGAAATCAATTTTTTAAAAAGCTAAGTCTCATTTTAGCATCAGTAAATAAAAACATGAATTCCTGTAAGAACAATACTTATTAATATCTGAAATCAGACTACATGAACACATTCCCAAAGTGCTCCTCCAATAATACAGCATCGGTCCGCAGGGCAAAGCATAAGATGCCAAGACTGATCTTCACTCATGATTAGATAGAACAAGATCTTCTGAAACATTTACCTAAACAAATGTGAAATTAAGAGTTGGATCCATTCCCAAAAATTTCATAAAGGAAAATCAAATTAGCAGACATTTCTATCTCAGTAAGACAAGAATGGCAAAATCTTTTATAAGTGATTTAAAGAAAATGCTGGGACACTATAATGAACACCCAAAGCTATAAATCAAAGAAAGCAACAGTTAATATACTACGAAAATAGAACATTATCAACTAATTTGCTTCATGTCTATTTTTAACTCAAATAATCCACAACCTCAATTAAAAGAAAAATAAAGGCTTACGATGAGGTCTGGCACCCTGAGCAGTCCAGCGAGGACTTGGTCTTAATTGAGCAATTTGGCTAGGAGGATAATATGCAGCACGGTTCTGAGTCTGCAGAAAGAAATCAAACATATCAGCTAAAGAAAAAAAGCAAATAATGTAACTAATTATATACTCTCAAAACATCTACGAGGTGTTCATATCAATCATAATTCATGTCTCTTAGTGTTATGATTATTTGGGGGCACAAAGTACTAAAAATAACCAAATATGAAAACTTAAAAAGAACATAAAGTTCTTGTTCTCTAAAACCTACCTGTGGGATAGCTGCCATGAAGTAACCTGAAGGAGGTGCTGGCTGGTAGGGGTTGATTACAGGGTTGGGCACAGCTCTTACACTTGCCATTCTCTGCATATACTGGTTAGTGAGGTGAGCCTGGCGCTCTTCTTTGCGCTGAGCTAAAGCTACATACAATGGCTTGGTGGCCACAATTCTACCATTCATTTCTGTAACTGCTTTAGTGGCTTCTTCTGGGGAGGAGAAACATACAAAACCAAATCCTTTGCTGCGACCACCCTCCATCATAACCTGTTGAAAGGAAAAAAAATAATAAACAAGGTTAATGCAATAGTAGAATGGGGCACAAAAAGGAGAGCATTACCAGTTAGCCAATTCTAGTCACTGAATTATATGAATAAACCCTGTTAAAAAGCTTTCATTATCTTGTATTTCCCCTCTTTAATTGACAATTTTTCCTAAGTACACAAACATCAGGGGGAAGCCACACCAATGCACTGTCCTAGCCAAGTAGGAGAGAGTTGAAGGAAGTAAAGGGATGGAGGCACATTGGCAACTTAGGTTTTCAATATTAAAATGTAAGTATCTAAACACATTAACGGCCTACTAAGTTGACTTTCTGGCATCACTAACTAGAAACATCCACAATTAAAATGTGATTATTCTAGCAAGTAAAATTGATATTTTACTATTCTTTTGAGACAAAAGTAATTAAATCTTATAATTCAAGATCCGCTTTTTAAAATAAAACTTTCACCTTCAAGACCAGAGGTATCATAAATATTGAGGTATAAGCACCTCAGGAAGAAGCTTCTAAAATGACTCCAAGAACTTTTAAAAATGTAATGAAGGGATACAAAGATGCCAGACTGGCCCTAATATTCGTATCACAACTAAAAATCAAACTGCCAGGCAGATTTTGAATCTGAACGTAAAGATATAAAAATACAGAGAAAATCTTTCCCAACGTTGTGACAGACCAGGAGAAAATATCTGCAATATAACACAAACGGTTGACTTGAAAACGTTCCCTAAATTAATAGGAAAACAAATAACCCAATATAAAAATATGTAAAGACTAAGCACAGGCAAGCTAGTTAAATACATGAAATGCACAGCACTACGTTAAAAAACATTTTTTTTTTTAAAAGATGAGACACCACTTCCTACTGGGAAATTTGTTCAGTGTTTTTGGACATTTTGGCCATTATCAATTTTAAATACACATACTCCATAACCGGCAATTACAATTCTAGAAATCTAGGCAATCATGTGCAAAGATCTATGTGTATAAGGATGTTTATTAGAGCGACGTCTCTAACAGCAGAAACTTGCAAAACAACCCAAATGTTTTCTTTCATCAATACTAGTATGGTAAATTATGGTACATCTAATACCACTAACATCTGGTCCTTAAGAAATGAGAAAATACATGAAATAAACATATATCCAGATCTACTATCAACTGAAAAGGCAAGTAACAGAATATGCATATATGATCCCATTTTCTAGAAACTGTTTATCTGGGAAGGATACTCAAATTGCAACTGCTCCTGGTGGAGACTGGAAATGAAGGTCACCTTTCACACTGCCATCTTCTTTAATAAATTTGTTTTTCTAGCCAAGTGTCATTGCTATAACCACTTCCTCCAGAATAAATTCTTGACAACGTTTTAACCTCCCTACCAACAGATTTATGATCTACAAAGGACTTTTTAAAATAGGATTTGATATTCTGCTTTGAAAAGCATACATGCTTCCCACATTTGAAATACACTGATTCATAATTTTCAAGGCACATATTAAGGATAAAGACGCTTAGGAATAAATTCTATCATACTCCAGGCACACAAAGCAGCCCTGGTAACGCAGTGGTAAACCACTCAGCAGTTAACGGAAAAAGTTGGTGGTTCGAACCCACCAGCCATGGGTTTATTGGGCCAGGCACACATCACAGATGCTTCCTTTGCTCAATGGGGATGCCAGAAAAAGCTGAGCAGAAAGACTGCCCATGAAGTCACTCCAAAGCATCAAGCTTTAACCTCTCCTGTGTTCTTCTGAGACCTCCCCCTCCCCACAAAATACATATACAAAACTTTGCATACAGGATTCTTGGACAACGAGCACCAAATCAAGTATATCTACAGTAGGATTTCTCAGATCAAAATTTCAGACTTTAGACTAGAAGTCTAGTGTTGCATTACTCAATTTTTTATCTCAAGCAAAAGAAAAATATGATATGTCTCTTTACTGCTAGGGGTGTCTTAAAGTTTGACTACACAGAATTGGTTGTATAAATGAAGGTATAGATCAAATTATAATCACAATTATAGTTCCCTAAAAAGCTGCCTTCTTTAACCAGTAAAATAAACTAGGTTAATTAAGAATGTGATACACTGCATTATGATCGTCAGATAAAACCTCCCTTGGGACAGAATTCAGAATCTGCCATCTGTAAAATTAGACCACTGAGCTACCACAGGCACTTGAAATTTGAATTTAAGTTTTAAAAGTAATGAAGCAAAAACTTGTTTTCCAGGAAAATGCTTGAAAGATGCGATGTTCTTCTGGAAGAAGAAAAAAATAAATGCACCATACGTTTCAAAACCATGTGCTTTACCTTTGCACTAGTGATTGTACCAAATGGAGAAAACTCTTTGCGGAGACGTTCATCGTCAATGCCATCATCAAGATTTTTCACATATAAGTTAACACCCTAAAAGGAAGAAAAGAAAGCTGTAGAAAAAGGAGAAAAAAAAAACCACAGCGGTACTTAAGCACACTTCCTATTATTTATCCCATGTTTCTTCTCCTTTCCCATTTCAAACTCTCCAGTTACCTGGCAATAACTGCAATGAATGTAAAATAGGTTTCCTCATCCCTGTCTTATTTTGCTTGGTCAATTAAAAACGAACCTGGTATCTGGTGATCCTATCTTGCTTCATCTGTTCGAATTTGCGCTTAAGTTCTGTCTGCCGTTCCACTTTTTTCTGAGCTCGACCAACATAAATTTGTTTCCCATTGAGCTCCTTTCCATTCATCTCATCCACAGCCTTAAAGAAGTCACAAAAATTAAATCATTTATTTGCAATATTTGTTCACTTTTTTAACAATAAAGAAGACTCACCGAGTTACAAAAGGTTAAGGACAGATCCATCCCAAACACTAAACGTCAAGGTTTTGAGAAAATACAGGTTACCAATTTATACTCCCCAAAATAAAATACACAAAATGCAAATAATTTAAAACAATACAAGAACATATAAAAAGCCATTAGTATGCTTCTTTATTTCAATACAAGAGCAACTAATTTTAACCCCCACCTTTTTACTACAGAACACAGAAAAGCACAAAAACCACCTTTAATTAGTGTATTTAAGTCTTACTTTCTGTGCATCTTCATGCCTCTCAAAGCTCACAAATCCAAAACCTTTGGATTTTCCACCTTCATCAGTCATTACTTTCACACTTAAGGCAGGTCCTATAAAAACATTTTCAAGTGATTAAGATATTCCATACAATGTTCATATCTACACTTCAAACTTAAACAAAAGCAAAACTGAGAAATATTAAAAATGAGAACTTAAAAAAAACTTTCCAAGACTCCAGAAATTGATTTCTCCTCTAACCCACTGCCCCACAAACATAAACTACTCTCTTCCAACACCCTTTACCTCTACTAAGCTAAGTAAACACCCTCTATTCCCTGAACGATTCTTCCTTCTATTTAAGGAGGTATGTTTTAGACAGACAAGGATGAAGTTTTATTCTCAGTGTTAGTACAGAAATAAATTTGTATTTTTTCAGCCAATAATTTGATTTTCTTGACATCAGAAATAAATAGGGATTTCTTAGGCCTTGGCCCACCTGATTTTCAGAGAGCAGAGAGAATACATGGATTACATCCTTTGGGAAGACACGTAGCAGAATCACCTGAAGGAAGCATGTTACTAAAGACATTATGTTCTCTCCACCTCAAGCAGAAGGAACGATGTTAACTAAAGGTATCTCAAGTGCACTGGGCATAAAAGTTATTATTCAGTTACAGAGAGTTTGGAAAACGTATGGGCACTTACAATTCAGATTAAGAAATAAGATAGATAAAATAAGCCAAAGGCAGTCACTAAAGGGAATTTAGGTAAGATGTGAGACATGATGTCACTTATTTTTCACATCTTAAATGGTTTATCCGTGAGCAAAACAGTTTTTCATTCAAGGACTAGAGGGTCCAATGTGGCATGCCAGCTTGGCAATAAAAAGTATTAGATTTCCCGATACCTTATCCCTTCTAACCCATCCTAATTTATAAACTGATTTGGCGTACTTAAAAAAAAAAAAGAAAGAGCAAGTTACTTCTAAGTTCAATAAAAGGAAAGCAACCAAAGGACAGAGTTAAGCAAACCATCTGCAAATGAACAATTAAAAGTTCATCTACTGATCTGTTACACCACTACCTAAAGTGAGGCTCGTTACACTTCGTTAAGTTCAAGTTTAATAACATGAATCTGAAATGGAAGGAAAGGTATTTTAAGAATGGATTCAGGAAGCCATCCCAAAGAGTTACCATGGGAAAATCTGGATCTCTGGTTTTGTCTTTGAAAATCATCAAACTGATTCAACATGATGCTTGAGACTGGCCAAATATCCTAAAGCTGGCCAGCCTTTTCTACCCCATAACTAAAGACCACACTCCGACCTGAGTCAGCCGTGTCAACCGCATGCCCCAAGAAGGGGTTATAGGCACATACACCCAGCACTATATATCTTAAAAGTACAAAAACTGAGTCACACCTTACTGTGCTAATCCAATTCTATATCAACTTTTAATCTAACCTGGATAAAATTCTATTTACATACCACTCTGTAGTATAAATGGACTGCTTAATCCAAATAACTACAAATATTTTTAAGTACCATGTAAGTCTCATTTATTTTCAGTGTAAGTATTAGCCAAAACTAACGTTGAGCAATCACTCAGAACATTCAGTGTAAAAATTTAATTCAGACACATTACCAAACTTGCCAAAGAGGTCCTTAAGGCGCTCGTCATCCATGTCTTCTCCAAAATTCTTGATGTAAACATTGGTGAACTCTTTTGCCCTAGCTCCGAGTTCTGCTTCTCGTTCTTTACGAGACTTAAATCGTCCAACAAATCTAATAAGATATATAAGGACTATAAAATTAGTTCTATTTTATGAAGTTCACATTAATTAAGCCTGATGGTTTATTTTGTAATTGTTACTGAGAATTTCAGAATCTCTAATAAAAACCACACTAAAACAGAAGTAGGGCCTTAATAGAAAAAATAAAAGCATGAAATACAAAAAATAAATCTCTTAACCATAACCGCAAAAAAGGAACATTTTTTAACAAACTCTTTTCTCCCTTCCCTCTAGCTAACCTACTAGGCTTAAAAAGCTCACTCCTATCAATACAAATGAGTGGGAGGGCATGTGCACCATGCCAATAAAAAGACTTAAAAGCTTTCCCGGTTGGGTTTTCAAAGTAGCTCCTGCACATTGTGTCTGCACTCTCCTAACACAGATACTAAAACTTCTGAATTCTGTACTAACACACAACAGAAACAAGATGTGTTTCTTTGCAGCATCATCGACAAAATGACTTTTAAAAAACTGAATCGTTTTACCCTACTATAAAATTATGTGTCATTAGGGAATACTGTAATATACAGAAAAAAGGAAAAAACTATTTCCCATAATCCCACCCAAACCACAACTGACTTTTAGTGTATGCCCTTAAGTATTTTTTTCGCTATGTGTTCAAGAACATTAATGGAGATACCTGTGGTTTTATTTCCTTATTCTCTTCTCACCCCCATCCCCCATGTACGGCAGTACCTCTCCATGTTATTTGTTTTGTAAATGTTCTCAAATGGGGTATGAGAGTCCACAGTGGACGTTGTAACTTTCTGCTTTTGTAAATAATGCTCCAACTTTGTGCATGAGACTTTCTGTATTCATTCTTAGGACAGAGTTGCAAAAATCTTAGCTCAGAGAGAGTAATTTTAGGATTGTTTATAGAAAGGTCAAACTGGATTCCGAAAGAGTTATGTCATTTTATACTCCAAATAGCAATAAATTAGTTCTTATTTAATCTGGACTCTGCCAGTGGTGGGCATTCTTCCCTCCATTAAAGTTTTGTTGACAGGCAAACTATGAGATATTTTCATATATAAGCACTAACGATGCTGACGCTGACAACGACAACTTCCCTCATATAAACCCGTACCATTCCTAAGAATTAGCCTTTGTTAACATTAGTCATTACTGAGAAGTTGTGGCTTTTCTTACAGACCTGTACAGGTTCTTTACATATTACAAAGCATTTTTTTCAATCATGCAATTGACAAGAGAACTCAACCAGGAACACCATGTGCATAATGACTCCATGTATAGACCCTATAACACCACTGGATGCAATGATTTATGAGAACCACACCTTAAGAGTGATGCAGTGGACTTTTAAGAACCACCAAACCCAATTTGCATGCTGTCACTGTAGTTAGCACAACATGAACTCACAGATCTTTGCAATGACTTCAGAGCTGAATCTGCCCTGTTGGCATTGAGAATAAAAAGTTTAAGATTTGTCAATTCTTCGGGCTCATAAAAATCTGTATTTCAACAACCTGTGGCAGAAATAATTTTGTATATGGTTTTATTAGTGTCCTCATTTTAAAGTTTGCAGTTTTTAAAAGTAAGTCTATTTCAGTAAAGGTTAATCAAGAAGACTTCTGATTTAACTCAGCTTCATCTTTACACTCCACCAATAAATGGAAGTTTCAGCAGTATGGCCAAGTAAAGAGGGTGGGCTCTGAAATCAGACCACTGATTTTGTATCCCAGCTCATCTTTCATTTAAAACAAAACAAAAAAAAAAACAAACCCACTGCCATGAGTTTATTCTGACTCACAGCAACCCTACAAGACAGAGTGGAACTGCAGGGTTTCCAAGGCTGTAAACTGTATGGAATCACACTGCCACATCTTTCTCTCTTGGAGTGGCTGGTGGGTTCAAATCACCAATCTTTTGGTTATCAGCCAAGTGCTTTAACCACGTGCTACCAAGGCTCCCTCATCTCTCATACCAGCATGTAAACGCAAGCTAATTATTTTAACCTTTCTATGCCTCAGTTTCTTCAGCTGTAAAATGGGCTAATAATTAATCTTCTTCACAATTCCTGAGATACTAAGTTCATGTCCGGATGCCCAGTTTCTCAACTATGCATTTACTCTGAAAAAGTTTTACATCTCTGTGTACCAATTTTCTCCTGTCTTTTCTTTTTGGTTGCTATGTTGACCAAATCATTTTAATTCACTGTTATTTGTATTGACATGGAATGTGGAGAAAACACAACTATAGAACTATTAAAAACAGATCTGAAGTATGAATAAATATTTATACTCACACTTTACGATCATTTAGAAGCATCCCATTCATTTTTTCAATAGCTCTTTCAGCTGCTTCTTGTGTCTCAAAATGTACAAATCCATAGCCCTTGGAACCATTTTCATCACAAACCACCTAGGGGGAAAAAAAATGTATACCTGTTTTTCATTACTTGCTACTGACTTACCATTTTCCCAGTGTTCAGAGATAACCTGTCAGTCACCTACCCTAGGCATTTAGGAAATAAAGATATTCACTAACCAACAGCAATGGTTACTATTTTAAGGAATAAACTAAAGGTACCTAAAACTCTGTCAGTGTGTTTACCTGTCACATTTTTGCTTACCTTACATGAGAGGATGTTACCAAAAGCAGAAAATGTATCATACAGTGCTTTATTATCAATGGATTTGTCCAAATTTTTAATAAATATGTTGCCCACTCCACTTTTGCGAAGCGATGGATCACGCTGAGACCACATGATGCGTACTGGCTTGCCCTTTATAACATCAAAATTCATGGTGTCCAAAGCACGCTCCGCTGCAGGAAGGACATTTTCAGAGTGAATATTACTTCAAAACTTTTACTTAAGATCATATAAGCTACAGGAGGGCTGGGCACACAGTCACACTAATTCTTCCTCTTTATCGCCAACTCCAGGATGGTTAGACCTATCAAGCACCGCTCATTAGTCTGTATTTAAATTGTATAATGCAGAAAGAGTAAACAGCACAAGAAACCAAATTTCTCAAACATTAAATAAAAGATGACAGTGCTAATAATTCATGTATTTCTAAAACAATCTCCTCCTTTAAATTGCCATTAAACTTAAAAGTACATTTTTTGTTCCTGGTCTACATAAAATTAAGATTCTCCCTGACATACAATCTGCTAACAATCAATATAAAGGACATTAGGCAAGTCTAGATTATCCAGAATGAGAGTAGCGTATGGATTTTTAAGTATTTTAACTTCTTCCCTACTACTTGCCAAAATCTGTCATTTCATTGCTTATCACTTCCATTATACAAAAATTAGTCCGTTTTGTTAATAAAAAGCCCCTGAGTTATGGGGAGGAATTTCACTGATTCATGGCACAACTTCCTATAAGCATGTAAAAAAAAAGGTTAACCAGTTCAGAGCAAGGTTTGAATCAAACCTAATGTAAAGTTGGACATACTTAGCTGCAAAATGATCAGACTTTTAAAAATACCAGGTCTGCACACTCATAATTCGTTTAACCATCTCACTGTCTTGACACACAAAATTTACAAAATTTTATCTAACTGATTTACTTAACTGACAACGTAATAAAATAATTTTTGAATAGTGTCAGAAAAATTCAAAATCTACCCCACAATGAATTTCAGGGTCTATGACGTAGTGAATTAAACCTGTACTTGTATCATTAAAGAAATGCTTCTTTAATGCTAAAAGTTTAATATTTAAATTCCACAGAAACTGTTATATTCCACCTTTAATACTGAACTTGAAACTAAGTAGAAAAATACAACCTTATATATATTAACTGTTAATCCCCAAAAGAGGGGAGATACATAGCCCATTCAAAGTCTTGAAACACCCATTTTTTCAATTCTACGCCAATATAACTAAAGAGTTATTGACAGGACTAATTTTCCAGCTACTTCTTTTTATAAATGCAAGTTCCAGTTTCTAGAAGACAGACTAATCAGCCATCAACTCATTATCAATTGACCACACCTACTCAGCTCCCCTGGTTTAGCTGACTTGGCTTGAGCTTCTTTTGAATGAGTCACCTCTTCCTATTAAACTGGAAACTGGTCACTTTCAGAAGCTATTGCACATGTCCATCGATATAACAATAAATAAGCAAAAAAAAAGGAAAGACCACTGTACATACAGAAACCAAATAAATTTATGATGGGAAAATATTATCTTCTTTTAAGCAGTGACTATACTGGGTCTACTGATACATACCAACAACATATACAGTACACTGTAACCATGACAACCTGAAGTTCCACTTTTCAAATCCTAAGAAACTTTAGAAATTAGTTTTTCACATTTAAAAATGTTAAGCTTACAAAGAACGCTTTCAAGTTATCATTTTACAATTTCTAGTATTTGTTCAAGTTTTCTATACCAACTCTTCAGATTGGGATTACCTGCCCCCAAGGTCATCTTCCCTAGCCTTATATTTCATCTTACACTCAGTGACAAATCTTTCCCAGGAGTTAATAAGAACTGTAATATAGAGTAGTATTCAGACTTTCTGCTTACAGAGCATAAACACAGTAAAACCTGCAAGGTAGTTTTACAACTTCTGGCTTATTAAAAATCTTCAGTTATCAACTTCACCTTGTGAAAAGCTGTTCATTAAATGTAACCTAAATTCTACTGAATGAACTTAAGTTTATATTCCATCTCTAAGGCCATTTCTACAAAAAACAAAAAAACGTAAAATTGGGCCAACAAATCAAGTGAATCTGACTTTTGGAAGTCAACTGATGAAGCTATAAAGAAAAATTATGGCAACTCATCAGATCACAGATCTGTTTACTAAATTTTGTTTTGTGAACTGGTGTTTAATTGCAAAATAAAAATTTAACCTTGGTTATTTTGTATGCAACCTTTCCCAGGATTTATAGACATTTTGGAGCACTTTAAAAAATAAAACAAAAAACTTGAACTGCTTGAATTCTACAGATAAGTATATGGCCCAGTTCAAATTAAGGGAACAAATAACCACTAACATTCTAGAGCCAAAATTGGTGAAAATATTTTAAAGAAAAGCCCTTCGAAACCATAGGAGCAATTTTAGATGGGGAAAAAATAATGTACTGAACAAATGACGAGTACTAAGAAGTTAAGTGATTTGAATAAAAGAACCTATGGCCTTCAAAAAGGGGTCTACCTCCACATCCCCTCCTCCCACCTGGCAGTTTATAGCATGTGAGACATGCCTGCTCTAGGGGAAAGCCCCAAGTGCACGCCTCATTCTTCATTAACATTTTCTAGGTCCATCACCAACTGATGAGTTACTAAGAATTAGATCAGAAGCCTGAGGACGACCATCCAGCGCCAGATAACTTTATTCCAAGGGCCTGTGGCTCCCCCAGGCGACTGGGCCAATAGCAGGAACAGGCCTCGGGCCTGCGAGGTTACAGGGTTCAACACGTGGTATTTTTCGAGCACCGAAATGCACTTCCTCCCTTTCCTGGGTCGCTGGCAAGAGCCCCGGGTAGTGGGAGCGCCTCCACCTACTACCAGAGAAGGGGGCTCGGAGAACGACACCCCAGAATCCCGTGGCTACTGGCAGGAAGGCCGATGAAGGACCAAATCTCACTCACCCTCCCAGCGCGTCATCACCCTAAAGTTTGAGAGCGGCTGAGGCCCAGAAAATGGTCGCAAAGGAGGAAGTGGCAGGGCGTGCTGCCGGCTCCGCAGGTTCCCGCGGGCACGCGGAACATGCCTCTGAGCGGCGCATCCGGGCCAGGGGTCCTGGAGCCCGAGTGTCTCCCAGCGAGCCCTCGGGGGTGACAAGCCCTCCAGCCCTCTCCCCCCGGGCCCACCGGCCTAGCCCGCCCACCCGTCGGGCCCGACTCTCACCGTCCGCCGGCTGCTGGAAGTTCACATACGCGTAGCCCAAAGAGCGGCGGGTGATCATGTCCCTGCAGACCCGGATGGAGAGGATGGGCCCGGCCGGGCTGAACTTCTCGTAGAGCATCGCCTCGGTCACGTCGGGGTGTAAGTCCCCCACGTAGAGCGAGGCCATGGGGTAGCTGGGGGCGCTGGGGTTCATCTCGGCACGGCTGCCCGCAGGGCCACAGGCCGCGACCTTTCCGTAAGAAGAGAGCGAGTGCTGGGGCCGGGGGCCGGAGCCGGGGGGATGGGAGCGGGGGCAAGCGCAGAAGGACAAAAATCAACCGGAATCGAAAACTACTCAACGGCCGCAGAACGGGGTCGATCCGCTGCCGCTGACTGCTGGCTGGGGAGCGAGGGTGGCGGTGTCGGGTCCGGGCAGCGGGAAGGCCTCGGTCTCTTGGTTCCTATAAGGAGCTGCTGCGGGGCCGCGGGCGGGCGGGCGGGTCGGTCTCGGCTGCTTCACCGGTTATTTTATAAAAGAGGAACAAAAAAAAATAAAAGTCTCCGGCGGGGGAGACGCGGATTTTTTGTAAATTTTTTTTTGGTTTTTTAGAAGGTTTTTTTATATTTTTTTTGGATTTTTTTAATAATAAATGTGTGTTCCGATCACGGAGCACACACTCCGCACTCTCAGCACTAACCGCCGGGGAGAAGGGGAAGCACCGCCTCCTGCACCCTCTACTTATACCCCCGCCGCACTCGCCCCGCCCCCGCACGTCTGACGCCAGAGCCCTACGCGAGCGTCAGCGCCGGAGGAGGAGGAGAAAAGAAGGCAAAGGGGAGGAGGGAAGAGAAAACAGGAGGAGGAAAGAGCACAGAGGAAGGGAGAGGTGGCGGCTGCGCCTGCTGCGGGTGTCCGGGTGGGGCTGAGGAGGAGCGGGGCGGGGTTTCTGCGCAAGCGCCGCGGCCGGGGGGCGGGGCCCGCGCTGCGTAGGGCCCGTGGGGGAGGGGAGGGCCAGCTCGCGGGCGGTTCTCGGCGGAATCGGGTGAGATGGCCCCTCCTTCCACACACCCCGCCCCCAACCTCCACCCTGGAGAAGCGTTAACCCGTCTCCGCGGCAGTGGGCGGTGCGCGGAGCTTCCGGGTTCGTTAGCGCTAACTATCCTCCACGTGCGCGGCCGCTGCAGGGGCCTCTTCCCGCCGCGGACCACCCAGCTCCGTTTCCCTCCGCCCCCAAAGGACGCCCGACACGAATGGCCCGGCATAATCCCTTCTAGACCTAGTGTCCGAAACGTGCATAAAAAGAACGAGGGGTGCGCCTCATTTCTCCTACCCGGACCGCACTACGAGTCCCAGCGGGCAGCGCCGCCACGCGCGCCGGCCGCAGAAGCGGTGCCTGCTGGGAGGTGGAGTCCCTAACGGCAGCAGCGCTCGCTGACCCTAACTGGCCACTGGTCCTGGTCACCCGCTCGGGCACCCAACCGTGTTGGGCTCCGGCCTCCCGTCCCCGCCCCGCGGTGTTTCCTATGGCGCGGGGCGGGGGGGAGAGGGTCCTTGGGTGCCTGGTCCTCTGGTTTCCCAGCCTAAGACTATCTTTCTGTCCACTGGACGGTCATTGATGACAGTGGCTTTAATTTGGGAAAACTGTTTGGGGTTTTTGTCCGCTTCCCTTTTTTGAAAGTTGGGGCTACTTATTACCTTAAGGTGCTAGGTTGGAATCGTTGATTCGTGCTGTTTCTGCCAGACAGCATTTCTTTGAGGTATAAAACAGGACTCGAGAAACATGTTTCTCCTTAAGTATGAGTTTTTCACAGTCATTCTTACGTGACACCACAGACCTGCTACCAGGCAAAATTAAGAGTGGTCTAAAGCAACGCAGTATTACAAAGATTTAAAGCAATTTTGTGTATTCAATTGTGGCTTTGGTAGGAATGCTATATTGAAATTGATGGCCATAAAAATACCAATTATAGGAATGACATTAAGTCGACATACAAATTCCCACTTTAAAGTAGTAATGTACTTCACAGTTTTCAGAGCACTTGCATAAACATCCTATCATTTGTTCCTGACAGCAATCCTGTGTGGGAGGTGGAGCAAGTAATAATTTCATTTTATTATTAAGGGAACAGCCTCAAAGAAGTTAAATGGTTGCCCTTCTTTAATTCAGTAAACCTTAATACATGCCAGCTATATTGCTAGGTGTGTGCTAGGTACTTTACATGTGTTGTTAAAATTTAAATCAGAAGAATCCCATGTAAGTGCTATTTTGCCCCTAAGTAGGAGGAGGATAGTTTAAAAAAAAAAAAATTGCCTCATGTACTTTATGAGGCAAAAGAGCAAAACTTAGAACTGCATTAGAAAGACACATTTATTACCAAATAGTAAATCAGTCTTCAATCTATTAGAACTATCTGGTTAAAATCAATCCATCAATATGTTTGTTGAATGCACACTAAATGGAGAGTACTGTATGTGAATGTATAGGAAGATAGATGACAAATTCCTGTCCTCAAGAGATTTATGATGAGCTCTCTAGTAACCATATAAATATAAGCATTAAAATCAGTGCAGTAAACGCCCAATTCCAGCATTTTATTAGACCATGACAGTTTTCTATTACATTCTAAAACTTTTATTAAAAGTACAAACCAAAGCCATTGCCATCAAGTCGATTCCCACTCACAGTCAAAATCCAACCCTATAGGACAGTGTAGAACTGCCCCATAGAGTTTCTAAGGAGCTGCTGGTGGATTGGAACTGCTGACCTTTTGGTTTGTTAGCAGTAACAAAGGATGAAGGGAGATCACTTCCAATAACTGGGAAGTGAGATTACAAAAGTTAAAACTACAAAAACCACACATATTTACTGAGATTATCTATGCAGGGAATTTTTCATACACTTCTGGTAGAGGAAGATGAAGGTACAGTTTCTGGTGGGTCTCACTAGAACATACTTGTAAAAAACAAAGATGAAGAAAAGTCTGGTCTGTAAAACTTTGTAAGAAAGCAAGAGTTTGGCAAGCATTGTCTAGGGTGAATTTGAATACTCCAGTCACTATAGATGTTTTACCCTCAGGTTTCACTAGAGCTTGGATTAAATAATTCTCAAAAGACTTCCCTTTGTTCTGAATTCATTTGGAAGAAGCAACCCTTTGATAAGCCCATTTAGCCCTTTTGTGATCCGAGTATTTTTTCCTGTTATGTTTTTGTTGCTACTGTGTGTTTTCAGTAATGGAGGGCATGCTGAATCATTGAGTGTGTCTGAATTTTTGGTAGGCAATACAGTTCTTGTTTTATGCCTCATTTCAGAAATTGTACCCTCGGAGTCCAGAGGTACATATGTGTACCCTTTGTGAATACAAATTCTGCTCCCAGAGACCAGAGATGCATATGTGTACCAAAGAAAAATTTTCAAAATTCATGTTTTTCTTAACAAAAATTCAATGATTCAGCACCACCTCAAACAATACCCTGTAAAAACTGTAATTTGCGGCACGTGCCTGTTTTTTCTGTTTCAAACCAATGTTTCCTCTCCTGTTTGACAAATGCAGTGGACTTTTTTCAGGTCCATCTTCCTTGACTTCTGCACAATTTAACCCTGTTTTCCTCCCTCTCTTTCTTAACACACTCGCTTGGCTTCTAGACTTCTGGGCTTCAACTGTCTTGGTTCCCTTCTAACCGTCAGACTATTCCTCCTCTCCCTCAGTAACCCTTCCCTGACCACCAGACTGGGTGGGGTACTTTCCTTTGGGCTTTTCCCAGACCACCCCTCCACCACTGTATTTACTTTATTAAATTAAAATAGTCTATCTATGAGATGTTTCCCAAAATAAGTTGTAAGATCCAAAAGAGAGCCTGTCATCATATGTATCTGGAGCCCTATTACCTAACATAAAGCCCAGCATGTTAGAAATGAATTTTTTTTTACCTAACAGAATAGAGGCAAGGTTTCAGGGAGAAGGCCAGGCTTGTGGACTGACCACACAGGAAGGGGGCTGGTAGGGAGGTCTCAACCTAATTTTTGCAGGGGCAGCTAGGATTGTTCACCTCCAGACCATGTGGCCTGCCGCAGCAGGCTGTTTTCAAACTCCACTGGCTATTGTTGGAGTGTTTCCTAACCTACTGGCTGGGCTTTCATTTCCGGTGCTGAGTGTGGAGGTAGTAAACTTTTAGTACCCAAAGTCGGGCAAGCAAGGATTGCTAGACAAAAGGAGTTTCTGGACCTCCAAAGCGGAGGACACTGTATGATGGCGATTCCACTAAAATTTTGACACTCTTCAGAGGCTCTTAGACAACTTCCCTCTTTGACTTTTATTAACAGTATGATTGCTTCTAGCTAGTTTTTTAAAAGTCTGACAGAACTAATTAGGTTACAAATAAAAGGCAGAAAAGGGAATGTTTGTCAATTCCCTTTGCCTTTTTGATTCTCTACTCTCATTTTTCTTTCCCATCAATTTCTTTTTGGTCTTTAAAAAATGTGCTCTCTATGTCTATCTGGCTTGCCTGCGTTTATCTAATTTTAGATTGCAAGCTGTGGGACAGAATAATGTCATTATATGTGTGGTATCTCACTGTGGTGCCTAAGAATGTCTAATGACATCAACATCATTGAATTAACCTGTTTTTATCTTAGTGAATGGATTGTAAAATTTTCTAAAGAGTTTGTTCACTTGAACGTCTCTAGAGATTTATAAATAATTTCCAGGCTATATCCAGGATATATTTAGAATATATCCAGAATAATTTATAGTATCTTGTGTAATGTAAGACAAATTAAAGTTGACAAGCTTTATGAGGTGGGAGAAAGATGTGGCAATCTACTTCTGTAAAGATTATAGCCCTGGAAACCCTATGGAGTAGTTCTGCTCTGTCCTATAGGGTTGCTCTGAATTGGAATTGACTCAGTGGCAATGGGTATAGCTTTATGAGGATTTTAGGTAATTGTAATGGATTGAATTGGTGTCCTCCCAAAATATATGTTGTAAATCCTAATCCCTGTACTTGTGGTTAAGAGCCCGGCTGCTAACTAAAAGGTCAGCAGCTCGAATCCACCAGCCGCTCCTTGGAAACCCTATGGGGGCAGTTCCACTCTGTCCAATAGGGTGGCTATGAGTCAGAATCAACTGACTAAAGGAGGCTAAGTGGGGATGAAGAAGGGTGGGGGGTGGGAAAGCCTATATCGTGGGTTACCAGTTGTTCTGTCTCCTGCTGGAAGCTCCGTGAAGCTGCTTTCTCGTACCTCCTGTTTGCTGATCTCAGATAGGAGTCCAAGATGGCGGATCCGTGCTGCGGTAGCTAATAGGGGACCTCTGCACGTATCTCTCCTGGTGCTCTGTTCAGTCAGTTTCTTATTCCATTAGGTGCTTGGCTGAGTTCTTTATCTCTTTATTTGATGCTTAGGGTTTTGGGATTGACGTGTGACTCTGACTTAGTTTTTCTGATCTTTGCTGCGGAGGGAGAGAGTGGTGCTTCTGACTATAGTGCCATGTTGCCTGGAAGTCAAGAATCCAACATTTTTTAGAATGATAATTGAATGTTTCATTGACTTATAAAAAAGGAAATAAATCAAAATTTGGCTGAAGAATAAAAAATTGAAGTAGGAATGATGTAATGTAAGAACTAAATTGAAAGTATTAATATAAACTAATAACATTTAATATGTCTTTTCTAGCTCTCTCTAATGAAATGGCCAAGGAACAATATCACTCCAACATCGTGAGTCTGATAATATGTACTCCAAATACCTAAATTTTGGAATTTAAAACCAGTTTTCACGGAACCAACATGCTTTAGAAAAATGATTGAATCCTTGTCTGAGTCTGGGACATTTTGTTGTACCAGAAAGCAACTGACTTTTAAAAAATAATGGTGTGGCATTGTGGAGTGAAGAATGAACTTTACACAAAGAATTTGCCCTCCCCCTATACCTAGGAGTGTCTTTGTTATTCATGGAGCTCCCTGTCACCCCCCACACACACCTGAGAGATTATGCTAACAAAGTGACTCATGGTAGGGGCTGGCCACACCAGAAAGACTCTTAGTGACATCAGCATGACCTCTGGGAAAGGGGAGGGGAATCCTGGAGAGGGAGTTTAGTCACGTGGCCAATAATTCAATCAATCATGCCTATGTAATGAAATCCAATAAAAACTCTGGACACCAAGCTTGAGTGAGCTTTCCTGATTGACAGTATGTCAATGTTCTGGGACAGTGACATGTTCTGACTCCATAGGAAGAGGACACGGAAGCTTCATGTTTGGAGCCCTCCCAGACCTCAAACTATGCGTCTCTTCTTTTGTATTCTCTTTGCTGTAATAAAACTATAATAGTAAATATAGCACTTTCTTGAGTTCTGTGAGTCCTGCTAGCAAATTATCAAGCCTGAGGGGGTAGTGGGAACCTCTGAATTTGTAGCCAATTTGTCAGAAGTACAGATAGCCCTGGGAGCCCCAGAGTAATTTACAGCTAGCATCTGAAGTGATGGCATCCTTGTGGAGGACTGCATCCTTATTCTGAGAAATCTAACCTAACTCCAGATAGCAGGGGTCAAATGAGCTGATTTTTGCGTGCATGGAAAAATATAAGAGCCAGTTTAAAGGGACACTCATTGGCTAAGTTGGCAGCTTCTATTCAGTGGACCCCACCCATATGGAGGAGGCCCAAATTTCAAACTCCTGGTCATTTTTCTTTTAAACTTATATTTTGAATAAAATTATGCTTAGCTTTGTGATGTGATCCAAGATACTATAAAAATACTATGATGTTTAAAATAGCATAGTTTTAATTTCAGTAGTATGTAAGACTCTTTAGTAGCTTTCCATTGCGTATAGAATAAAATCCAATTCTTTACCAAGGTCTGCCAAGCTTTGCATGATAGCCCCAGATTTCTCCTAAATCGCTAGGCTCCAACCAGATAGGCCTCTTAACACAGCCAACTCTTTCCCGCCTCAGGGCCTTTGCTCTTACTCTTCTCTCAGTCTGGCATGCTCTTTCCTGGTCTCTTTCTGTGGCTCTCCACCTCATTCTCTATCCTTAGCTTAAATGTCACCTCCTCACTGATATCTTTCCTGAATGTGTTATCTGTGGTGCTTCCCCACCCTGCCCCTCCACTACTTTCTTCTTAGCACTTCTTATAATCTGTAATTATTTTATTTACATGTTATTTCTCTCCCGTGGGAATATAAGGTCCCTGAGAACAGGAACTTTAACTGTCTTCGCTGCTGTATCTCCAGGGCCCAGTATAGTGCTTGGGACATAGTTAATGTGCAGTTAATATTTGCTGAAACCTTCTAACCAAAAGGCCAGCAGTTTGAATTCACCAGCTGTTTCTTGGAAACTCTATGCGGTAGTACTACTCTGTCCTGTAGCGTAGCTATGAGTCAGAATTGACTGACAGCAATGGGTTTGGTTTCAAAAAGAGTTGAATGAGCGAATACTGAATGCATTTCAAATATAGGGCTGAGAACTTGAGAGAATTTGGACAAATGCCATGCCTTTCAAATAATCTCTCATAATTGAATAAGCATAGTGAATTACTCTCAAAGAGATACTGCTTTCATGTGATTTTGATTTCATTAAAATCTATCCTGAGTCCTATTTACTTCGTTTGTAAGTCAGAGACAGACATTCAGTATGTTTGAATCACTAGAGCTACTTGCATCTGTGATGATATGCAGTCTATGGAATGATGCTGCTTATGCAATAATAGTATGTGCTCTTCATCTTCTGGTCTTTTTGAGTCACGGAGTCAACATGTATCAGTTGCTAGGCCAACATTTATTGGTCAAGTGCTTACCTCGTCATTAAAGAGAAATAGACATTTGTATGGTGCCTTATAGTTTGCAAAACACTTTTATTGATGTCAATTTATTTGATCTTTACAACCCCCTCTACTCTGTAAGCCATCTTATGGCCATTTTACTGGTGAGGTTACAGGCGTGATTAAATTTTGCTTGAAATAACACAACTGGTAGAAGAGAGATCTAGTGAGTGAACTCCACCCTTACAAGTCCAGTTTCCAAGTCCAAATCCTCTGCTTTTTCAGCCACAGCATAGCTACTTTGAACACTATATTTAAACAACACTTTGTAGTTTGCAAAGTACCTCCACATAAACTATCTCATTTGGTTCTTTTTACAACCCTGTGGCTGTCATGGCTGGTAAAATCCTTTCCCTAAGAATTTATATAGTCTCTTTAAGGAAATAATACACGTGCAAAACTGAAGATATTGTTACAGAGTAATATAAACACTTGGAAATTAATTATGGGAATGTATACAGATGCCATGGAGATTGTGAATTGTATATAACCAACTGAGCTCTATTCTAAAAGACTTCCTAGGAAGAGGTGAATGTTTAGCAGGATCTGGAAGAGAAAGAAAGCAGATGCGTGCACAAAAGAGGTTGGAGCCTCGAGCCAAAGGAAACCTGTTGTGCAAAGATATGTAGATAATCATAGTGTCATATGGAGAACATGGCCAGCAAAGTAACTTGACAAAATAGAGACCCCATCAAGGAACAATAAAAGATGAGGATGCAGAGACTACAAGTACTTCTCAGTGGCAAAAGAACTCGGACGTCAAAGGGAATGTCAATTTTACTGGACAGACATTAGGGAGTTGGTGAAGTCTCATGCAAATAAAATATGAGAGATGAAAACAAAATTTGATGACTCTTCTGGCAGCTCCATGTGGAAGGAATTGTAGCAGGAGAGACTGAGTGGAGGCTATTGCAGTAATCCTGGTGTGAGGCAACATGGTCATAGACGGTGGTGATTAAGGAAATAGGAAGGAAAGTGGACCTTACAGAGAAGACTCATCTGGACCGGATGATGGATTTAGAGTAGGGGAAAAGGAGAAGAGGAGTGAAAAAAAGACTTCAAGGTTTCCAGCCCTTTGAACTGGGGTGATTGTGGTGCAATAAATACATTATTTCTGCAGGGAGGCCTTTTGGCTGAGACCAGGCATAGGGAGGTGGGGATAAGGAAGTGATGAGCTAAGCTTCTGAAATGCAAAGTTGAAGGTGGTACAAGGATGTTCATCTGGAAAGCCTGTAGGCAACTGGAGAAACAAGTCTGGAAAGAAAGTAAGAAGTCAGAGTTTACATTGTGTTCTTTTTATTAACCTCTGGCTTTCTTTCCCAATCTCTGTTCACTTGCTGCCTACTCATAGCCTCAAATACTCTTTTCTTGGCAATTTACTGTTTAGAAGAATTCACATTTATAGATCTGGATATTTCTCTCTGAATATTCTTCATGGTAGCACACACAAAAAAGAAGTGATTAAAAAAAAGCGTTAATTCTTTTCACCCTGAAAAGATTGTTTAGAAGTTACTTTGGTTTTTAAAAATTAATGTCCAGTACTTTCAGATTCAAAACTCTGTTCATGAGCTTTTACACTCAACATACTCATTTTATTATTCTACTTACAAATCTAGCAAATTTATGTCCAATCCACTTGGTTAATTGGACTCCTTTAAACATTTTAAATTACATTTATTAATTTAACAATTTGATTAGTTTTTCAAACAGATTAATTTTCTGGTTAATAAACTCTCCCTAATTCTTAAGCAATTGTCATAAAACTAATAAATTAAACACATACAGTGAGTAGTAAGTTCTCTTAAAAGTTCCCAAGTGTACAAACTTTTTAAACATTTTCACTTAAAAGTCTGAATCAGTTAGTCAGCTACACATTTTAAATCATCATTACAAGGCTAATTTTTAGATAACTTTATAAAACATTGAAAGTATTTCTGCTAAATACTATGAAACGTTGTTGTTATTAGGTGCTGTTGAGTCTATCTGACTCATAGCAACCCCCGTACAACAGAACAAAATACCGCTGGGTCCTGCACCATCCTCACGATGGTTGTTATGCTTGAGCCCATTGTTGCAGCAACTGTGTCAATCCATCTCGTTGAGGGTCTTCCTCTTTTTCAGTGACCCTCTACCAAGCATAATGTCCTTCTCCAGGGACTAGTCCCTACTGATAACATGTTCCAAAGTACGTGAGACAAAGTATTGCAGTTCTTGCTTCTAAGGAGCATTCTGGCTGTACTTCCAAGACAGATAACGTTCGTTCTTCTGGCAGCCCGTGGTATATTCAGTATGCTTCGCCAACACCGTAATTCAAAGCATCTTCCTTATTCATTGTCCAGCTTTCTCATGCATATGAGGTGATTGAAAATACCATGGCTTGAGTCAGGCACATCTTAGTTCTCAAAGTGACATCTTTGTCTTTTAACACTTGAAAGAGGTCTTTTGCAGCAGATTTGCCCAATGCAATGCCTCATTTGATTACTTGATTGCTGCTTCCATGAGCATTGGTTATGGATCCAAGTAAATTGAAATCCTTGACAACTTCAGTATTTTCTCCATTTATCATGATGTTGCTTTATTGTTCCAGTTGTGAGGATTTTTGTTTTCTTTATGTTGAGTTGTAATCCCTAGTGAAGGCTGTAGTCTTTAATCTTCATCAGTAAGTGCTTCAAGTCCTCTTCACTTTCAGCAAGCAAGGTTGTGTCATCTGCATATCGCAGGTTGTTAATGAGTCTTCCTCCAATCCTGATGCCTAGTTATTCTTCATATAGTCCAGCTTCTTGGATTATTTGCTCAGTCAGCATACAGATTGAATAAGCATGGTAAAAGGATACAACCATGACACACGCGCTTCCTGATTTTAAACCATGCAGTATCCCCTTGTTCTGTTTGAACAATGGCCTCTTAGTCTATGTACAGGTTCCTCATGAGCACAATTAAGTGTTCTGGAATTCCCATTCTTCACAATGTTATCCATAATTTGTTATGATCCACACAGTCGAATGCCTTGGCATAGTCAATAAAACAAATAAACATCTATCTGGTATTCTCTGCTTTCAGCCAAGATCCACCTGACATCAGCAATGATATCCCTCGTTCCATGGTCCTCTTCTGAATCTGGCTTGAATGTCTAGCAGTTCCGTGTCAATATACCGCTGCAACCATTTTTGAATAATATTTAGCAAAAATTTACTTGTGTGTGACCTATTAATGATATTGTTCGATAATTTCTGCACTGTGTTGGATCACCTTTCTTTGGAATGGGCACAAATATGGATCTCTTCCAGTCGATTGGCCAATGTCTTCAGTGCAGCTTGAACTTCTTCCTTCAGTACCATTGGTTCCTACTCATATGGTACCCCCTGAAATGGTTGAACATTGACCAATTCTCTTTGGTACAATGACTCTGTGTATTCCTTCCATCTTCTTTTGATGCTCCTGTCTAGTTCAATATTTTGACCATAAACCAAAACACCAAACCCATTGCCACTCATAGAAACCCTATAGGACAGAGTAGAGCTGCCCCATAGGGTTTCCAAGGAGCGGTTGGTGGATTAGAACTGCTGACCTTTTGGTTAGCAGCCAAACTCTCAACCACTGTAGAATCCTTCGATATTGCAACTCAAGTCTTTAATTTTTTTCTTTGGTTCTGTAGGTTTCAAAATGCTGAACATGCTCTTCCCTTTTGGTTTTGTAACTCCGGGTCTTTGCATGTTTTGTTATAATACTTTACTTTGTCTTCTCGAGCAGCCCTTTGAAACCTTCTCCTCACCTCTTTTACTTCATCATTTCTTCCATTTGCTCTAACTACTCTACGTTCAAGAGCAAGTTTCAGAATCTCTTTTGACATCTATTTTAGTCTTTTCTTACTTTCCTCTCTTTTTAATGACCTTTTGCTTTCTTCACGTACGATGTCCTTGAAATCATCCCACAACTCTCTAGTCTTCGGTCATTAGTTTTCAATGCGTCATGTCTATTCTTGATATGGTCTCTAAATTCAAGTAGGATATACTCAAGATCGTGTTTTGGTTCTTATGGACTTGTTTTAATTTTCTTCACCTTCAACTTGAACTTACATGTGAACAATTGATGGTCTGTTCTGCATTCGGCCCCTGGCTTTGTTCTAACTGAACGAAACATTACTCCACTGCCATCAAGTTGATTCCGACTCATAGTTACCCTGTAGGACAGGGTAGAGGTGCCCCATAGTGTTCCCAACGAGTGGCTGGTGGATTCAAACTGCTGATCTTTTGGTTAGCAGCCTTAGCTCTTCACCACTGTGCCACCATGGCTTCAAAACCCACTGCCATCGAGTCCATTCTGACTCATGGCAACCCCATAGGGTTTCCTAGGCTGTAAATCTCTATGGAAGCAGACTGCCACGTCTTTCTCCCATGAAGTTGCTCGTGGTTTTGAACCACCAAGCTTTCAGTTGGCAGTCCACAACTTTAACTACTGCACCACCAGGGCTAAGCGAACCAAACCTTAGAAGCATTTAAAATACTAAATACATAGATTCCTTAATTTAAAAAAAATTACTCCATGAGATTTGATTCCCTTCATTATATTTCTACTTAATTCTAAATCTTCCCAGGATTAAGAGATGCATATCTACTAAGAAAACAATTTTGTCATTCCAAGCAATTCTGGGGAACACTTTCCCAAGCAATACTTGAGTTTACCTTCTTGACTAGGAGGTTTCTCTATGGTCAGAGAGTCCTTCGGCCTCTGTGTCCCTAATTCTTACCTACTTTCTACTGGTTTCCCAAAGGAAGTGAGTTCAGCTCTCTCTTTTGAAGTGAACTTGGCCAGATTCAGTTTGCATTCTTTCCCACCACCTCACTAGGGATTGGTTTGTTCCCTCTCACAGGATTCCCAGGCACTCAGGATGCCTCTGAAGGCCCAAACTCCTGCCTAAGGGTCAGGTCTAGGCCAGGTCCAGTTGTTGCCCTATAGTCTAAACCTCTCTGATTCTTCATCACCCTGTAGTGGGGAGAAAAATAATATATTATTAAGATTAAAAGCAGTCAACAGAATTCCTCTTAGAAGGAAGAAGTGTCTTAAGCTAAAGAACTGGACTCAGCAAAGCACTTTCATGGGCCATTTTGATTGCCAAAAAGTAGTACTGAGCGGATGGCACAAATATGTTAGGAGTTAGATAATGAAAAACTAAATGACTTGATATAAGGAAGAATAAATTTTGAGTTCAAGAGGTCAGTCTGGTTGAGGGAAGGAGAGAAAAAGTAAAATAAGTGGTGATCAGAAAGGAGCCAAACTCTGAGGATAAGGTAGTTGGATGGACTCTATGGGGAAGGACGTATGAAAATTCCTTGGTGGTAGGAATAGCTTGTAAGAATAGGGATATGTAATGTTCGAGATGGTTCTGTTGTGTTCCCCTCCCTGTCATGACCATAGTGAAAATTAATTGGTAGTGATGTGCTGTGTTGGTTCAGAGCTAGGAGAGACTTGAGGCTGAAAGAACATTGGCAGCCAATCACAATTGTCCAGGAATGAAGAAGAGCTTGAACTGTTGTGGCATTGATTGGAATGGAATGGAAGAGACAAGTAGAGGAGAGACTCAGACACATCAGTAGGAGCAGGGGTTGGAGCCAAAGTGACAGAAAATGGTATGACCATTCACAGAAGAAATGAGGTCAGGCACTTGGTGTGTGTGTGGGGGTGGGGGTGGACAGAAAGAAACAAAGGGGATAGAGAGCATGGAGTGGTCATGTTGAATATAATACGTCAGGGCCTTCATGCATAATTCTACAGCTGGAAGTTATACCAAAGCAGTTGTGATGGTTAGGATTGTGTGTCACCTTGCCTGGGCCATGATTCCCAGTGTTTATATGTGATCACCCCCATGATGAGATCTACTGTGAGTATCCAATCAGTTGAAAGGGAGTTTCCTTGGGCGTGTGGCCTGCATCTGAATGTAAATGGATGTTCTGGCTTTTGCCTGCTCTGGATCCTGCAGCTGGCTCCTGTTTGTCTGACCTCCAGTTCTTGGGACTTGGGCTAGCAGCTTACCTGCCAATCTAGGGATTTGTAGATTTTCACAGCCTGTGAGCAAGAGCCCTGCTCTCCAACCTGCTGATCTTGGGTTCGCCAGTCCCTGCGGCTATGTGAATCAAGAGAAGCCTCTATCTTGACCCACGGATTGGGATGTTCCAGCCTCTACAATCGCGTGAGCTGCTTCCTTGATGTAAATCTCTCTTTATATATATATTTATATGCTTTACTAGTTTTGCTTTTCTAGAGAACCCAGCCTAAAATAGCAGTGATATTTGAAACACTGTGATTGGAGTAGATTTCTGAGGGTATGAGTTTAGACAGGAAAGAACAGACTGAGCACAACAGGACCTTTGACAGCTCTGTACGCTAGAATTAGGAAGATGGGCAAGGAGAAAAATCCGCCTCTGAGGAAAACTGAAAGAAATGGTGTGAATGATAGGATAACCTGGATATTGCCGAATCATGGGAACCTAAGGAACAGAATATACATATATATATATATATATCAAACCAAAAACCAAACCTGTTGCCATCGAGTCGATTCTGACTCATAGTGACCCTGTCAGACAGAGTAGAACTGCCCCATAGGGTTTCCAAGGAGCAGCTTGTGGATTCAAACTGCCGACCTTTTGGTTAGCAGCCATAGCACTTAACCACTACACCACCAGGGCCCCATATATATACATGTATATATAGAAAGTGTTTAATATGTGGCTAATGAACTAAACTGAATTGCATGTTTTATATATATTTGAGATAAGTTTTATATGTGTATATATATATATATACACACACACATACAGACACATATATATAATGGAGCCCTGGTGGCACAGTGGTTAAGAGATTGGTTAAGAGATTTTAGTTCATTAGCCACTTATTAAACACTTTCTGTGTACTAGATCTGGAGAATATAAATATAGATAAAACAAGGTCCCTAAGGCTGACAAGGGTTAAAATCAATTTCTTTTCTTTTTTTATTATTGTACTTCAGATGAAGGTTTACAGAACAAACTAGCTTCTCATTAAATAGTTAGTATACATACTGTTTTGTGACACTGGTTACCAACCCTGTGACATGTCAACACACTCCCCTTCTTGACCTTGGGTTCCCTGTTACCAGCTTTCCTGTCCCCTCCTGCCTTCTAATCCTTGCCCCTGGGTGTGCCCTTTTAGTGTCATTTTTTTTTATGGGCCTGTCTAATCTTTGGCTGAAGGGTGAACCTCAGGAGTGACGTCATTACTGAGCTAAAAGGGTGTCCAGAGGCCATACTCTGGGGGTTTCTCCAGTCTCTGTTAGACCAGTAAATCTGGTCTTTTTTTTTTTTTTTTTTTTTGTGCATTAGAATTTTGTTGTGTATTTTTCTTCAGCTCTGTTCGGGACCCTCTATTGTGATCCCTTCAGAGCAGTCGGTGGTGGTAACTGGGCACCATATAGTTGTGCTGAACTTGGTCTGGTGGAGGCTATAGTACTTGTGGTCCATCAGTCATTTGGACTAATTTTTCCCTTGTGTCTTTGGTTTTCTTCATTCTCCCTTGCTCCAGACAGGGTGAGACCAGTGGAGTATCTTAGATGGCCACTCACAAGCTTTTAAGACCCCAGAAGCTGCTCATCAAAGTAGAATGTAGAACATTTTCTTTATAAACTACGTTATGCCAATTGAGCTAGATGTTCCCCGAGACCATGGTCCCCACAGCCCTCAGCCCAGTAATTCAGTCCCTCAGAGGGTGTCATGGATTGAATTTTGTCCCCCCAAAAATGTGTGTATCAATTTGGCTGGGCCATGATTCCCAGTATTGTGTGGTTGTCCTCCATTTTGTGATAGTAATTTTATGTTAAAGAAGATTGGGGTGGGATTGTAACACCCTTACTAAGGTCACATCCCTGAGCCAATGTAAAGGGAGTTTCACTGGGGTGTGGCCTGCACCACCTTTTATCTTACAAGAGATAAAAGGAAAGGGAAGCAAGCAGAGAGTTGGGGACTTCATACCACCAAGAAAGCAGTGTCGGGAGCAGAGCGTGTCCTTTGGACCCGGGGTCCCTGCGCAGAGAAGCTCCTAGTCCAGGGGAAGATTGATGAGAAGGCCGACAGAGAGAGAAAGCCTTCCGCTGGAGCTGATGCCCTGAATTTGGACTTTTAGCCTACTTAACGTGAAGAAATAAGTTTCTCTTTGTTAAAGCCATCCACTTGTGGTATTTCTGTTATAGCAGCACTAGATGACTAAGACGGGGGCAAAGTCGATTTCTTACATTTGGGGGAATCCATTCAGGAAATAGGCCTGCCTGTTGGGTATGTAGGTGGGAGTGTGTGGGTGGGAGGACCACATACAAACATGTATTTCTATATGCCCACAAATATACCTATATATGCATGCACATGTACTCCCACATGCCTTCCCACACCCATATAGTATACATATCTACCTCCGTAACCACTTGTATACTTTGGCTTGTTACTACTGTTGTTGCAAAATTGTATATGTTACAGCATTTACCTGTCCTGCTCTATAGGGTTTTCAATGGCTTATTTTTCAGTAGATCACCAAGTTTTTCTTGGGAGGTGCCTCTGGGTGGACTCCAACCTGCAGCCTTTCAGTTAGCAGCTGAGTGTGTTAACTCTTTGCACCACCCAGAGACTCCTTGACTAATGGATGTGACAGTTACATAACTTCAGAAACAGCCAGCCATGAAAGACACGCTTGGGGGAGATAACCTGAATATAAAATGGATCCTAAGTCCTTTAAAAAAATTATAGAATACCTACTTTGTAAGAGCCATTTGCACATATCATTATATTTTATCCTTGCAACATCTATGTGGTAGATATTTTACACTAGCGGAAACAGCTTCAGAGAAGTTAAGCAACATATCCCAGGTAACACAGTTTAAAAGAGAAGAACTGAGGTTGGAATCCAGGTCTGTTTAGTACATGTTCTTTGTGTGACCCATGCAGTACCATGCTGCCTTAGAGCAAAGGAGAGGGAGTTGTGCCTGTCATGGAAAGTGTATGGGGGCAGTGTTAAGGAAGCCTATGCGGGCGGTGTTAGAGGCAGTGAATCTTTTCATCTCTGGAATCATCACAGGAATTTGTTATGTGCCTCAGTGTAGGACTTGTCCTGGATTCCAGATTTTCTGGTTTGTCTGGAAATTCATCCAATAGCATCAAACACCACAGGCCTACCTAGGACATCAACGAGTCAGTCAATAGGCTGGTAGGAGTTTGAGTTAAATATTGGTTAAACATGAGCTGTCCTGAAGATGTGAAAGAATTTGGTAAGTCTGAGAAACAGAAAGAAGGACAAAGAAGATGGAGTGAAGTGAGCAGCAAGGTGAAGAGGCATAGGAGAAGAGATTGGAGAGATAGGCTCAGCTGGAGTGAGGGATCTGGATTTTATTGTAAGAGCAATGGGGAGCCGTTGAAGGTTCTAGGCAGGAGACCGACATGATCTGATTTATGTTTCAAAAGCTCTCTTTGGCTCCAATGTGGAGAAGTGATTGTACAAGACAGAGAATGGAATCAGAGAGATCAGTTATGAGGTTATTGCAGTAATCCAGGCAATAGGCTTGAACCAAGGTAGCTGGTGGTGGAGGTGGAGAAGGAGAGAAAATCTGAGATTCTGGATATGTTCTGGAGACATTCAACAGAGCTTGCTGATAAATTGAGTGCAGGAGGTAAAAGAGAAAAGGAGGAGTCAAGGGTCATTTCCAGGTTTGGAACTGTGCAACTATGCACTTTTCCTTATTTTCTACTGCTATTATATACCTTAGGAAAGTTTAATTTTTTTAAATTATAAAGCAATGTAGGTCAGTTTAGAACATCTAGAACATACAAAAAGTATACTAAAGAAATATAAATATTCATGAGCCCATAAGTCACAGATATCTACTACTAATCTTTTGGTTTTTTTTTAACTTAAAGCCTTTTCTCTTTTTTTAAGGAAAAAAACTTTTTCCCAGATAATGAGATATATATATATACATACATGTATACATTTCTCTCTATATATGGGAGCCCTGGTGGTGCAGTGGTTAAGAGCTCAGGGTGCTAACCAAAAGGTCGGCAATTGGAATCTACCAGCTGCTCCTTGGAAACCCTATGGGGCAGTTTTACTCTGTCCTATAGAGTTGCTAAGAGTCAGAATTGACTCAACGGCAATGGATTTGGCTTCTTTTTTTTTTTGGTTATGTATGTATTCCCATTGCCATCAAGTCGATTCCAACTCACAGTGACGCTATAGGACAGAGTAGAACTGCCCCATATGTTTCCAAGGAGTGGTTGGTGGATTCGAACTGCTGACCTTTTGGTTAGCAGCTAAACGCTTAACCACTGTACCACCACGGCGTCTATATATTATGTATTATATATATGTATATATATATATATATACATATATATAGTATCTATATATCTTATTATCTGGGAAAAATAATTTATTAATTGGGAAAAATACAGAAAAAATAAACATGGAAAGTAAAATCACCCAGTTATAACCAGAATTAATATTTCTGTGAATGATATATACATATATATTCAACTTATTGTGAATATTCTTTTATTTTTATTTTTTTATTGTGGTAAAAATACATATAACAAGATATTTGCCAGTTCAATAATTTTTGCACGTACAATTCAGTGACATTGATTACGTTCATCATGTTGGGCAGCCATCACCACTATCTTTCCCAAGTTATTCCATTCCCACTAACAGAAACTCAGTGCCCCCTAAGCAATGACTTTCTCTTTTCTCCTCGCTCCTGGTTACTCTTGGTAACCACTAATAAACTTTGGTCTCTATATATTTGCTTATTTCGTATACCAAAACCTATTGCCATTGAGTTAGTTCCAACTCACAGTGACCCTATAGGACAGAGTAGAACTGCCCCATAGGGTTTCCAAGGAACAGCTGGTGGATTCGAACTGTCGACCTTTTGGTTAACAGCCAAGTTCTTAATCGCTGCGCCACCAGGGCTCCTTATTTCATATAAGTAGATCATAAAATATTTGTCCTTTTGTGATTGACATTTCACTCAGCCTAATGTTTTCAAGGATCATCCACATTGTAGCATGCATCAGGACTTCATTTCTATTTAAACATTCTTTTTTTAAACATTTTATTGTGGTTTGGGTGAAAGTTTACAAAGCAAATTAGTTTCCTATTCAACAATTTATGCAAATTTTGTTTCGTGACATTAGTTGCAACCCCCTCAATGTGACAGCGCTCTACCCACTTCCTCCCTGGGTTTCTCGGTTCCATTCGCTCATCCTTCCTCCTCCTTCCTGACTTATGAACGTTGTTTTTGGGTAAATGCTGTCCTTTTGGTCTTACATGGTTGGTTGTTCTGAGGAGCGTGTTCCTCACAGTGTTATTGTTCACTTTATAGGCCTGTCTATTGTTTGGCTGAAAAGTGATCTCCGGGAATGGGTTCAGTTACGGGTTTGAAAGGTATCTAAGGGCCATAGTCTTAGGGGCTCTACCAGTCTCTGTCAGATCAGTAAGTCTAGTCTTTTTTATGAATTTCAATTTTGTTCTACCTTTTTCTCCCACTCTGTAAAGGACCTCCTATTGTGATCCCAATTAGAACAGCTGGTAGTGGAAGACGGGCACCATCTAGTTATTCTGGTCTCAGGCTAGTGGAGGATGTGACTCATGTGGTCCATTAGTCCTTTGAACTAATTGTTTCCTTGAGTCCTTGATTTTCTTCACTTTTCTTTGCTCTGGATGGGAAGAGACCAATAGTTGTATCTTAGATGGCTGCTCAAAAGCTTTTAAGACCCCAGTTGCTACTTAACAAAGTAGCATGTACATCATTGTCTTTATGGACTGTGTTATGCCAATTGACCTAGACGTCCCCTGAGACTATGGTCCTAAGCCCTTAAGCCCAGTGACTCAGTCCCTCAAGGTGTTTGGTTGTGGCTAAGGAGTTTTCATAACTTTGCCCCGTCTGCTCTACTATATATATGGATATCTTACAGCACATAAAAATATAGATGTAGAAATATCCTCTGCCAAGCCTATATATGGTCATGGGTGTACTCCCATAGGCCATCCCATACCTGTTCAGCTTACATATCTACCTGTGTATCCACTCGTAAATTCCTGTTATTACTGTTATTCCAGGATTGTGTATGTAGCGGTATTTACTGTTGTTGCCTTTTACTCTTGCATACCTCTCTTTAGACATTCTTAATATATAACTTTGTATCTGCTTTATTTATTTATTTTTCAATTTGCTGTGAACTTTACCCCATTATCATCAAAATTGTTTTAAAACATTATTTTCATCGTTTTGTAGACACTTATTCTTCACCTATATCAAACTATCACATCAGCCACATCTTGATTAAGGTCTCCACGTTGCTACATTTCAGAAACTTTTCCTTCCCATTAAACTTCTTCCTCCCACAATCTTTACTTAGTCAGGAATAGCTAACTCAGTATTTTACCCTTGCCCAAAGAGTAATGCAGGGTCTTCTCAATGACTTGCCTTCACAAGCCAGGGGTTCCCCCATTCCAACAGGAATTTCAGCCCTTTACCTCTGACCTCTCTTATGCCACCAACTAACCATCACCACGACTCACCCACCACCACCACAAGATGGTATAATCCCTGCAAATTCCCTTGGTGTCTGTCTGCCTGGCATCATCTTTGCAAAGCAAAAGGAAAGTACCTGAAGATCTTGAATGAACCCTCAAGTGTAACCTTTTTATCGCCTGAATCTTCCAAGTATTCCAAGCCAGTTGCTTCGGTGCACATCCTAACTCTACCAACCTACCAGCTAGGTGAACAGGGAAAATTTAAACTTCCTCTACATCTTCCATAAAATGGGAAAAATAATAGTACTTACTTATCCCATAGGATTATTATGAGTGCACTGTGTTAATTCTTGCTATTATTCTTTTTGTATATAGGATATGAATTCTTTATTTTTTATTTTTTTTACTGGCTCTACATTACATGTCTGCCATCTGTCCACATAAACACTTGCAAGGGTACATCTGGCTTATACTGTAAACCACAGAGGGCAGGTCCAGGATTATGTCGCCCATTTGCATGGCACTTTGTATAGTTCCACTTTGATGAATATGTTGCTAAGAAAAAAAACTTTGATTCTAACATTCAGCTCCTTTGTCTCCAGTTCCTTTTTTAGGCGAAGCACCAGTTTGCAGGCCTGCTAGCTGAGCAGAGTTTCCCCCTGTCTTCCAGCCAGAATGGAATCAGTAGCCTCTATGAATTTACGGACCTCCAACATGAATTTACAAGCGTGGAGGAATTATTTGAAAAACATCCTATTCCTAATTGAGTTGCTGCTTTTATTTGGCATGGTTTGCACAATGCTTTTGTACAATTAATTGTAAAGTAGTTTTTGTTAATGTATTCATTCCTAGGGCTGCTGTACCAAATTACAGCAGACTGGGTGGCTTCAAACAACAAATATTTATTTTCTCACAGTTCTGGAGGCTAGAAGGCTGAAATCAAGGTGTCAGCTGGGTCATGCTCCCACTGAAGGCTCTAGGGAAGGATCTGTTCCATGCCTCTCTCCTAGCTTCTGGTGGTTGCTGGCAGTTCTTGCTATTCCTTGGCTTGTAGATATATCTGTGTCCATATTCACATGGTGTTCTTTTTGTGTGCGTGTGTCCAAAATTCCCTCTTCATATAAGGACATTGGTTACTGGATTGGGGCCTGTGCTAATCCAGTATGACCTCATCTTAACTTGATTACATCTGCAAAGACCCTATTTCCAAACAGGGTTACATTTTGAGGTTCCAGCTGAATGTGAATTTTTGGGGGAACACTATTCAACCCATATAGTTAAGTAAATTTATCTTTTAGCCCTGGGCTGCTATACATTATCCTTTGGTGCTATATACAAGACATTATATCTAGTAATTAACACAGAACTGATGGTTGATTCTGTCTTAATCTTTCAGGTTCTATTTGGAACTGAGTGGTCTGGGATCATACTGGTTTATGTTACCTAACTGGATTTGCTCCAGTTTTGAGAAGACTGGAAAAGCCAGAAGAATAGGCACCATGAAAATGTGAGGGAAAGGTTATTTCGGGACCAATGTCATCTGGGTAAAGGCAATTGAAGAAAGAGCTTGAAGTGCACAAATAACACCTTAATATTAAATAATATTAATAATACTTTATATTTGTACAGCACGTTCCATGTTGTCATGCTCTTTCTCCTAAAGGATCTTATTTGCTCAAAGTGCTCTGGTTTATTTCCGAGCTGACTGAGTGCTCCAAATTTTATCCCCAACCCTGATTTATTGTCTACCCTTCTCTGCCCAGCTCTGTACCTGGAAGGTTGATCTCTATGGGTGCACTTCGTGGGCTCCTTTGCTGGCTTCCTTCTATCTGATTGCATTAAGCCAATGGGAAGCCCTGGTGGGCAATTAGAGGTGGGACATAGAGAGATGCTGGGGTATTTATTCCTTCCACTGTCTCCCTGTGGCTCTCCCTTATGGATCATAGTGACTGTCACTTTACGGTCACAGCTTCTGAGGAGCAGCCCCTTTTCCATAGCTCCAGCTTTTAACCAAACTTTGGTAACAGCATTTCTTCCCCCGATTCTTGGTCTCGGGGTAGTGATGGCTTCCCAGTGTTGACAGTGTCTCACTATCCCTCTTTTGGTTACCTTAACCCTGCCCACACTCAGTAAATAGTTCCTTCATGAAGAGTCTCTTCATATCCCAGCTGAGTGGGACATTGTTTCCTACCAAGTCTCAGACTCTTACAGTACCTACATGAATCCAGAGTATAGCTGGTATCAAGCAGGAGGAGCGGGACACTCTGACTTACTGCAGTCTACTTTTTGTGATACTACTTTTTCCTTCTCCCCATCTCTGAGATATCTTTCTGAAGGTCACACCCTTCAGACAGGCAGGAGACAGCGAGGCTGATATCACTTGATCATTTAGGGGAGGTAGATAAGCAAATGTCACTTGGAGAAAGGTACTCAATGCCTGCTTCGTGATCGATTGATTGATTGACTATCGATTGAAAGGTACACTCTTTTCATTTACATCATTCTAAAATTGCTTTCTTACCGTAGATAATGAGCACCACACTTGTTATCCAGGAAAGGATTTGGTTTATTTTTAAACTATAGAGAAATCCTAGTTTTTATAATTGTCAGAGACTGAGCAACTGCCGCAAGTAGACATGCTTCAGCTGCAGAAATGTGAACTGCTGCAGAGTGGAAAGCTGACGGATAATAATACCTTATATTTGTACAGCATGTTGCATGTTTCCACGCTCTCTCTCTCCCAAATTACCTCATTTGCTCATTACAACAACTTGTTGAGGCAGGCAGAGTTGATATTTTTATTTCCATTTTATAGGCTTAGTTCATCAAACATTTATAGATCCCTTTTTATATGCCTGGCCCTGTGCTAGGCACTTGGGATATTAACAGGGAGATAATACAGTTTCTGTCTTCAACTTGCTCACAGTCTAGTGGGAGACAGAGACATAACAACTCACTAAAGTATGATGTTGTAAGCATTACGCCAAGTGCTGTGAGCAAACTGTTATGGGCTCCAAGAGGAAGGAGTAATGAAGAGAATGGGGGGAAGTAAATGTCATTCACTGAGTACCTACCTAGGGCCACATACTGGACTAGGGCTTTGCTACTCAAAGTGTGGTCCGGGAACCACCAGTATCTGCATCCCATTGGAGCTTGTTAGAAATGCAGAATCTTAGATCTCACCCCAGATCCATGATTTGGAATCTACATTTTAACAAGATATTCAAGACATCTCTTTGGACATAAAGCTTTGAGAAGCATAGATGATTTACAGATTTTACTTAATTCACAACCCAGTGAGGTAGTTATTATTATCTCTACATGATAGGAGACAGAGGTTTAGAGAAGTGGAATTTGAACCCAGGCCTAACAAACTTCCAGGCTCCATTCACTATCCTATGCTGTCCCTTACTTTCTGAGGGCTTCGGAGGCTTCATAGAGGAGAGGAGATGACTCCTGAGTTAGACTTGAGGGGGACCTCATTGGGTGGAAAGAGGGCATTCCAGTCAGCAGAAACTACTTGAGCAAATGCTATGGGATACGGCCTGTTATGGGGAGTGATGGGTAATAAGGTAAGCAAAGGAGATTGGAATCAAATTATAAAGAGCCTTGAATGGCATATTAATGAACTTGGAGTTTATCCTGAGAATAAGATTTTGCAACCCTTTGTGGAATTATAATTACAGGATAGACTGCTTGTGTTTGAAGCCTGCCTCCCCACTTACTAGCTGCATGACATGGGGCAGGGTCACAATTTGGGCTCTCTGGAAGCAGACTTGGAGAACGGACTTTGGAGTGCAAGATGTTTATTAGAAATCAACACCTGTGAGAGGGAGAGAGAGGAAGCAGGGCTGGGCAGAGGAAGAAGTCAAACAATACTGTAGGCATGACAAAGTCTTTGCCCACGTGATGGAATGGTCTTGAATGGGTATGGCTTGTCTGAGTTGTCCTGAATCAGACTAGACTGCCCAGGTCTCTATACCCCTACCTCGTGCAGTCTCTAGATGTGGGCTGCCCCAGGAAGGGTGTAACCTTGTGTGAAGAGGCCCTCTGCAGCTGGGGCAGACCCTGAAGGAGGAGGTTGTCTGCTGACCACACTTTTCACAGTTGGGCAGCAAGTCCTTCCTAGGAAGGGGCATGAGCAGCACATCTCCATGTCTATTACAGCTTGTTTACTTATGGGTCTCTGTCTCTTCATTAATGAAATGGAAATAATGGTAGCAGTTCCCTCATAGAACAATTAGGGGGTTCTAAAAAGGAGCCCTGGTGGTGCAGTGGTGAAATCTCTGGACTGCTAACCAAAAGGTCGGCAGTTGGAAACCACCAGCTGCTCTGTGGGAGAAAGATGTGGCAGTCTGCTTCCATAGCAGTTTACAGCCTTGGAAACCCTATGAGGTCGCTATGAGTTGGAATTGACTCCATGGGAGTGGGTTTGGTTTTGTTTAAAAAGAAGCCCTGGTGGTGCAGTGGTTAAGCGCTCAGCTGCTAACTTAACAGTTGGCGGTTTGAACCCAGAAGCCACTCTGTGGGAGAAAAATGTGGTATGCTTTTGTAAAGATTATAGCCTTGGAAGTCCTATGGGCACTTCTACCCTGTCCTATAGGGTCACTATGAGTCGGAATTGACTCCATGGCAATGGTTTTTTGGTTTTGATATGCCTGGCATATAACCCAAAGGAGGCTAGTTATTATCGTTATACTGTATAGGTGTTCACTGTATACTGTATTGTTATACTGTATACTCACAAAGTGTTTACTTTTTCCCTTGGGTACACTCAGGTTTTGAAAATCTGTCATGTGGCCAAGGAATATAAAAGGGTCATGCTCAATTCCCAGCTTGCCAGCTATAATTCTACCTCTTTTTCACAATGTTCCAGATAGTTCTCATCATTTTTCAAACACCCTGATTGAGTTAAGTCATACTCAAACCAAAGACCAAACCTGTTGCTGTTTATTTTGACTCATGGAAACCCCAAGTGTTACAGAGTAAAGCTGCTCCATAGGATTTTCTTGGCTGTAACCTTTATGGAAGCAGCTTGCCAGTCCTTTCTTTTGCAGTGCTGCTGGGTGAGTTTGAACCACAAACCTTTAGGTTAGTAGCTGATCACAAACCTCTTGTGCCACCTAGGGACCTTAAGTCATACTAGGCAATAGGAAGCGTTTGAAGAATTTAAAGACAGGAGTAACAAATGAGATTGGTGGTTTAAAAGGATAATGTAAATTGAATCATAAAGGATGAACTCAAGGGTGCATTATCTGGGTATAGGCTAAGCTTCTGTAACATAGATACTCAAAATAAGTTGCAAATAAGATAGTTTTTTTTTCTCCTGCAACAGTCGAAAAATGAGTGGTAAAGGGCCACAGGAGCAGCACTACTCCATGAAGTCACTCAGGGACCCAGGTTCCTTCTACCTTGTTGCTCTACCATCCCCTAGGACAGTGGTTCTCAAAATGCAATCCCTGGACCAGCATCATCAGCATCACCTGGAAACTTACTAGATATGCATATCTTCAGACCCCACCCTAGCCCGATTAAATAAAAAACTCTGGGGGTGGAACAAAGTAGTCTATTTTCACAAGTCCTCCAAGTGATTCTGATACATGCTTAAGTTTGAGAAACACAGCCTTAGGATTTTGTCATCATCTGTCAGGTCAAAGCTGTGGGACTAGCCCGTGGAAAAGGGGAAAGAAAAAAAGAAGAGCACAAACCATTTCCTTTTCAAAGAATGTACCTGGAGTTGAATGCCTAACTTCTACTGACATCCTGTTGGCTGGAACCTAGTCATGTGGCATGTGGTCATATGACTCACCTAGCTGTAAAGGACGATGGGAAATGTGGTCTCTAAATGGGCAGCCTTGCATCCAGCTAAAGCTTAGGGTTCTATACTAAAAGAAAAATCAAGGGAATGAATACTGACAGAAAATAATAGTGGCTGTCACTATCACAATAAGACCGGCAAAAAAAAAAAAAGTGACAGGCAGAACTAAAGTACTGGTTGTGTATTGGAGTGGAAAAGATATATTTAAGAAATAGATTCGAAATGACTAGATGACTGTTCTGATCTTGAAAGAGAGGAAGAAGTGGACAACATCTAGGTTCCTAGGTAAGCAGATGGTGATGGTACTAACTGTGGGAGAGATTACAGAGGAAAAGAAGAGAGGAAAATATAAGCTTGATATTAGACTTAATGAATTTGAGTTGACTGAAGAATATTCAGGTAGACATGTCCAACCTAGTAAAAATCACCCAAAACCCATTGCCTTCAAGTTGATTCCAACTCATAACAACCCTAGAGGACAGAGTAGAACTGTCTCACATGGTTTCCCAGGCCATAAATCTTTACAGAAGCAGACTGCCATATCTTTCTCCTGAGGAGCAGCTGGTGGGTTGGAACCACAAACCTTTTGGTTAGCAGCCGAGTGCTTTATCCACTGCACCACAGGGCTCCTCTCCAACCCAGTAGGAGTTGGAAATACTTGTATCAGGACCCTGAGAAATGGTGAGGTTGGAGATAAAGATTTGAAAAACATCATGGTGGTCATAGCTTGGACGTGAACAGGATTGCCCACAGAGTGTGAGATGGGAAGAGGGTAAGTGCTGGGAGCACTGGCATTTAAGAGGTGAACATTGGAACAGCAACTAATGAAGCAGGCTGAGAAAGAGTGGTCAGAGTAGAAGGAAAGACAGAGAATATGAGGTTGGAGAAGTCAATGGAAGAAGGAGGGTGCTTTAAGGTCAGGATGGATACCAGTGTCAAATGCTGCAGAGATGACACATAGAACAGGAAGTGGCCTTTGGTGACAAATAGAAAAACTGAAGCTCAGACAGCTTAAGGGACATGCCTGAGGTTCCACAGCTAGTAGGTGGCAGAGCCAGGACGAGCCATGCCTTCTTGTTCTAGTCTTTCCATTGCTGTTGTTGTTGTTAGGTGCAGTCAAGTCGGTTCTGACTCATAGCGACCTGATCCTACGTACAACAGAACAAAACACTGCCCGGTCCTGCGCCATCCTCACAATCATTGTTATGCTTGAGCACATCGTTGTAGCCACTATGTCAATCCATCTCGGTGACGGGCTTTCTCTTTTTCGCTGACCCTCTACGTTACCAAGCATGATGTCCTTCTCCAGGGACTGGCGCCTTCTGATAACATGTCCAAAGTATGTGAGACATAGTCTCACCATTGTTGCTTCTAAGGAGTATTCTGGCTGTACTTCTTCTAGTTAGAAGATGCCAACGTGGCTATGGTTGCTCTCTGCAACGCTATGTATATGCAGGAAATCGCCGGCATTCTCTCCCACACCCTGCACCAAGCTGGGGTAAGAAGCTGTCTTCTGCTTTGTAGCTTTCTGTCTGTCTGTAGGCCTTGTTTCCAAAATTATTGTAGTTCTTTCTGCCTCCTATTTGCTTGTGCTGTCCCACCCTGAGTCTAACTGTGACATACCAGCCTGGTCTATGAGTTTCTCTTTCCTCTCAAACATTCCTCAGTCATGTTGTCTTTTGTCCTTGTGGCGTGAATTGCCTGCAGCCCAGCTTCAGCTCAATGTAAAGTGGTTGCTGTCATACCCCTCTACCACTACGCCCGCTGCTTGAAAGAGAAGCCTCATTACTACAAAGCATGAGTCATTTTCAAGTCCATGGCACTGCTGATTCTATGCATTTTATAGGGTAAACATCTTGATATTGCTGAAGATGCTGGGAACCTGGGGCAAGGACAAATGCCACCAATGTGACCTTATTCTCTAGGCTGTCCATTTGGTTTGGAAGTTGATCTTGGACTTGGCATCATACAAAGTTGCTTATCTCCAAAGTTCTCAGATTGTTTCATTCATTCTACATTTCTATATAGAAATATGTATCAGGGTGCTTCCAAGGTAGCTGAATTCCGTGGTAGCTTTCAGCACCTTGCTACTGGTAAATGTTTTTGCCTTTTGCAAGGACTTTGCTGCTACCGGCAGACTCCCACCATCTACCAACGGGCGTATTGTCAATCCATAGTTGTGTGCTGACTGCAAAGTGGCCCCTGTTTTTTGCATATCTTGTGAAATCACTATGGGAACACAGTCATTATGATACAGCAGTTCCTGTCTTGAGTACTTTTGATTTTTTTAAATTTTATAAATGGTTTCAGTTCTTACTGAAATGAGATTCTTGATAACCAAAAATAAACATATCCACAAATTTTCGATTCCTTGTTTCATATATGAGCATGACTTCATAATCATAATCTAAATTGAATAAGTCCAGATCTGTTATGCAACCGTGTACTCTCTTAACAAGTGTGTCACACAGAATTCCATCAACTCTGACGTGCTGGATGGCCTTAAGAATTTAGTAATTACCTCTGATGTAGAACAAACCGGCTTAGTAGCTGCCAGCAGAAACCCGGTGTAAATACAACTACTACTGGTTCAAAATACTAAATCAGCTCATATCTTACTTTCTGCTGCTACCATCATAACCCATGTTATCATGCCATTATCATTAACCTGGACTATTAATCAGCCTTCCTGCTTTCCCTCTGACCCTCTCCACTCATTTTCCATGCTGAAGCTACAGTCATCTTAAAAGGAAATCAGATGCCATCAGTCATCTGTTTAAAACTCATTCGCTTTCCATCTCACCTCAGAGTGAGATTCAAGCTCATTGCCATGGTTTGCAAGGCCCTATGTTACCCGGCGCCTGGCTGGCTCTCCCATCTCATGTCATACCACTCTCCTTCCCCTTATAATGATGTATCCCCACAGACTTTTCTGTCTTTCACACACAGTACTAACCATGGGCAGGTGTGCAGGTTGTGAACTGCATAACATCAGGAAGGGCGTTCAGTGGGCTGCAGGGTAAATGATGCCCTGGAAATGTGCAGTGTGCTGGCCCTGCTCACACATGCCAAGCTCTTTCCTACCGCTAGGCTCTGGCACGTACTGATTCTTCCACCTGGGACATCGTCTGCAGGTTTTTTTGCATGGCTGACCCCTTATCATTCATTCAATACATATGCCACAAAGCACTACTCTATACCAGGCAAAACCAGCTACATAATTTGCAGGAGTCAGTACAAAATGAAAATCAGGTCCTCTTGTTCGCAAGTTGGAGCCCTTGTGGTACGGTGGTTAAGAGCTTGGCTGCTAACCAAAAGGTTGGCAGTTCAAATCCACCAGCCTCTCCTTGGAAACCCTATGGGACAGTTCTAGTCTGTCCTACAGGGTTGCTATAAGTTGGAATCGACTTGAAGGCAATGGGTTTGGTTTTTTTGGTTGTTGTTCAAAAATTATTAAGAATTTCAGGATGGTGTTAGCAGAGCACTAAGCCAAACGCAGGCCCCTTCTGAGCATGTGGCCCTATGCAGCCAAACAGGTCACACCTCCGGGAAGCTGTCCCTGATACCAGGCACTGGCCTCGGTCTCAACTTAACTGTCGCTTCCCCAAAGGGGAAACCATCCAAACCGAAGGACCCTTCTAGTAGTTTTGCAAAGGTAACAGCTAAGGACTACATTTCTTTTCCAGGTATAATCTCAGCATTTTAAATTACAAGTTTGACAAGGATCCTTGAGTGATTCCACTCATATATGTTTTTAGGCAGAACCTCCAATCCATTTGAAAGGGTTTGTGATTCTTTTTAATGAGGTCTTGGACAGGTTCTCATTTTTCTATAAATTTGCCTTGAGGGCAATGACAGGCCTCATAAGCTGAGGAGAGCTTTGGTGCACAAAGATCAAAAAGGAGCCCACGTAACGTTATAAATTTGAAAAGCATACAACGGTTGGATTTTTTTTTTCAAGTAAAAAACAAATGTGCATTTTTGGAGGTAAGAGTTTCATATATATTAATGAACTTAATAGTATTTCAAAGTTTAGTAGAAATTGCACAATTAATAATTGATATATGTCTCCCTTTGCCTTCGGAAATTAAAGTTTTTGCTTTTGGTGAACTAAAACAAAATTAAATATAATTTCATTCTTGAGAAGTCAAAGTTTTGTTGTTTGTAACATTGTGAAGTTTTTTCTTCAAAGTATAATTAGATTCAAAATGTAGTTTACTGCTTTCATTCATAAGATGTTTATAAATATTTGATTATAAAGTTCCATGTACGGTATTTGACTCAGAGAAAAGGGAAGTATATCGCTATATAAATAGGTCTTTAAATATAAGATCGTCTTAACTTGTTATAAGGAGCCCTAGTAGCACAGTGGTTAAATGCTCACCTTCAAACTCACCGACTGCTAATCTGCAGGAGAAGGATGTGGCAACCTGCTTCCGTAAAGGTTACAGCCTTGGAAACCCTATGGGGCAGGCAGATCTGCTCTGTCCTACAGGGTTGCTGTGAGTCGGAATCGAGTCGATAGCAATGGGTTTGGGTAACTTGTTATGGTTTTCTCTTCTGCTTCTAGGAATTCCACACTCTCAATCTAAATAGCCACAAGAGAAGTAAAAAGTTCAAGGATCTGTGATGGTTAGATAAGGCAAAAACATGTAATTTTCAGAGTGCCTTTCCCCCAACCATCCTCCTGTCCGGCAGGGCCATCTGGGGCCTTCAGATATGGTTTCCTGCAGTGGATTACCCTTGGCTTAGTGCCAAGAGCAAAATAGTTGTAAAGGTGCAAACATCCTGAAAGCACTTGTAACTGAGGGGGAAAACAAGTTTCTGCCCCAATTTTTGCTAAGTCTGTAAACCAAAAAACCAAACCTGTTGCTGTTGAGTCGATTCTGACTCCTAGTGACCCTATAGAAAAAAGAAGAAAGAAAGAGAAACAGACTTACAAATGATAGGAGTTTACACTTGTGTTTTGTTTACACTTGTGTAATGTGAAGCACGAAAAACCAAACCTGTTAGTGGCGAGTAGATTCCAACTCAAAGCGAACCTACAGAACAGTTAACTGCCCCATAAGGTTTCCAACGCTGTAAACATTACAGAAAGCAGACTGTCATATCTTTTTCTCCCAGAGCAGCTGGTGTGTTCGAACTACAGCCTCTCCGTTAGCAGCTGAACGCTTAACCACGGCACCACCAGGGCTCCTTAAACAAGCATAAGGTGACTCATTAAACAGGTCTAGTTCTCGACTAAAGTATGAAGTAAACAAACCTTGATTTCCTGCTTTCTAGCACTACTTGCCCTCAGAGAGAAAACTAGCTGATAAACTCATTTATACTAAGGCATAAATGACTGACGATGAATTGATTTTCTTCTACAGGAGTATTCACTTCAGAGCAGGGAAAAAGAAGTCTTTGCCAAAGAGCTGACATTTTTAATGATAAAATTTCCACAGAGCCCCCAAATCATTCACAGACAAATCATCCTATTTTGAGAGAATTGTTTATATTCGCTGGTTCCCTTTCATCTCCTCCCATTCTCTCCCTCTCTCAGTCATCTTTTTTATTGTAGAATAATTTTAGATGTACAGGAATGTTGCAAACATAAGAGAGCTCCTGTACACCCATCATCCTTTCTCCTAATGTTAACATCTTGTCTTCCTATGGTACATTTGTCAAAATTAAGAAAACAACATCGGTATATTACTCTTAACTAAACTCCAGACTTTATTCGGATTTTACCAGTTTTTCCACTAATGTCCTTTTTCTGTTTGGTGCAGTCCAGGATACCACATTGCATTTAGCCTGTCCTCTTTTAATCAGAACCTAATCAGGCCTTTATCCACAAAAACAGCTTCTGGTAAGATCATCAAATTGCCAAAGCCAATGGTTTTCTCTTATTACTCATTTTATCAGCCTCATTTGACAGAACAGTCTACTCCCTCCTTCTTAAAACTGTTTCACTCAACCTCTGAGACACCCCTCTCTCTTGCCTCTCCTCCCAACCTCATTGCCCAATCTTTCTTGGTCTCTGTAGTGGATTAAGTAATGTCCCCCCACCCCAAATTCATATCCACCCAGAACCTCAGAAGGTGACTTTATTTGGAAATAGGGTTTTGTTTTTTTTTTTCAAATTTAATTAGCTAAACTGAGGTCATACTGGATTACAGTCGGCCCTAAATCCAGTCTGGTGTCCGTATAAGAAGAGATTTGAACACCGAGACACAGACACACACAGGGAGAAGATGGCCACATGGAGATGGAGACAGAGATTGGAGTTACGCAGTCCCAAAACAAAGACATAATTAGAGCTGCCACTTCCTGAATGTTTACAGTGTTCACAGGCCCTATTCTAAATACTTTTCATGCATTATCTCATTCCTCGCAGCAGCCTTATGGGGTAGGTAATAATATTGTCTATTGTATAGATGATGAAATTGAAGTCTAGCAAGGTTAAACAACTTGCCCAGATCATATATCTAGGAAGTAGCTGAACTAGGATCAAAACCCAGGACTGCCTGACTCCAAGACTGTTCTTAATCGTCCATCCATATCATCCTCACACTCAAGGCAGAGTCTTATGGAAAGGAACTGGATTAAATGTGGCCTACGATGGGTGTTTTCTTTCCCTTGGCAATAGTTTACAATTGAGTTGGAGAAAAAATATAAAAACATAAATGATAATGCAAGGCAGTATATGTAAAGCATGAATCCATGGTGCCCTAGGAATTCAAGGGATGGGGCAGCTGGGAAAGGCTTTATGTGAGAAGGAGATGGGGCTGGGACTTACACATGTGAAATGCCTACTTTTGGCATGGCTGGCGCTGTCAGGACCCTTTATGACTGGTTTCAGTTTGCCTTCCCATGTCTTCCTCTTCCCTTCCAACAAAATGATGTGTGGTAACCTCTCTTCAGAATACAAAATAATTCTATTTATGGAGTGATCATAATGTACTATTCAGTGTTCTAAGTGCTTTACATATGTTGCTGTTTTTGGGTACCACTGAGTCGGTTCCAATCATAGCAACCCCATGTGACAGAGTAGAACTGCCCATAGAGTTTTCTTGGCTGTAATCTTTATGGGAGAAGATAGCCAGATCTTTCTCCCGTGGAGCCGTTGGGTGGGTTCAAACCCCCAACCTTCCAGTTAGCAGCCGAGCACTTAACTGTTGAACCACCATTGCTCCTTGCTTTACGTATAGTAACTAATTTAATCCTTACAACCCCATAACACAGATACTAATATTAACCCCATTTTACAGATAAGGATATTGAGGCACAGAGAGTTTAAGTAACTTGCCCAAGGTTACCCAGTTAGTAGTGTGAAAGCCAGCATTACCTCTCCAGCATAACTTTTGTCTTCCTGTGTCTAAATCTTTGTAGAGATCCTGCCCTCTACTTTGTGAGTGATCTCTGTTTATAAAGTTCTACCTAGTCAAGGAGCCCTGGGGACACAGTGGTTAAGAGTTTGGCTGCTAACGAAAAGGTTGGCAGTGCGAATCCACCAGCCACTGCTTGGAAACCCTATGGGGCAGTTCTACTCTATCCTATAGGATCACTGTGAGTTGGCATTGACTCGACAGCAGTGGGTTTACCCAATGAAAATTCAAGTCAAATAACCACAACGGCAATCACTGTAACAGGAGCAAGCACTTCCTAAACAACAAACGTCTGTGACTGGCCCTGTGCCTGGTGGTTCACATTTAATTTTCACAAAAATCCTGTGAGGTTTTTATAAATAAGGAAATTGGGCCATGGAGACAATAAGTAATTTACTCATAGGCATAGAGCCATAAGTGGCTGAGATTCCCACTCCAAACCTAAGCCCTCCCCTCTGTAGCTCTCTGTCTCAAACCCCTCCTCCTCACTGAAGCCTTCCACCACCACCTGACAGCCAGACATCAGTCCCTGCTCTGAACTGACCACATCCATTCTTTGCCCATTTAGAAATTTGCACTCATTGCCTCAATGGTCCTCTTAGTCATGTGCCTCTCCAGCCAGGGGGTTAACTCCAACTGTCAGAGCCACAAGGCAAACTTCTCAGGATTTACAAAATCCTAGGATCTTAGAGCTGGAAAGCACTTGGAGATAATCTCATCTACTGCCTAAACCAGGCAGTGTCTCCCTCTACAATGATTCCTGATCATTCATTCATTCAGCCATGAATGCCTATTATGTGCCAAGCATGTCCTAAGCACTGGGGATATAGCGGTGAACAAAACAGGCAAAATCACTCATCTCAAGAGGGTTCCATTCTAGTTTGGGGAAACTGACAATAAGCAAGATAAAAAAGTAAAACATATAGGATCTTAGGTGGTGATACATGCTAAGGAGAAAAAATAAAGCAAGGAAGGGAGAGAAAGGGAATGGAGTGTATGTGTGTGTGTGTGTGTGTGTGTGGGAGAGAAAGAGAGAGAGAGAGGTTCTCTAAAGGATTTCTCCCTCAAAATCTGTCATGTACACTTTGCTTGAATATGTCCAGCTAATGAAACGTCATTCTCTTAAAAGGCATTCATTCCATTTTTAACAAGCTCTAATTGTTCTGAAGTTTATCCAAGCTTCCTCCCAGTAGAAACTGGGTTGCTCTGTCTTCTGCCTTCAGTAGCCTAACCCTTTCTTTTAGGACAGCCCTTCACCTGCTTGAGGACAGCTATTATGTTTCCTTCAGGTAGTTTCTCCATAACCCTAACATCCTCAGTTCCTTCAGCTGTTTCTTGAATGACATGGTCTCAATATCTATCACCCTAGTGACTGCCCTCCTTTGAAAGTACTGCTCTTTGTTTCAACAAAAACATTTTACTCTAGAGTTGGTTGGTCAGTGCAGAATATTCCAGATTATTGCTCCCTGGATATGGACCCAATAGTTCTATAAAAACAAAACAAAACATGTTTCTAAGTTCTATCCTAATCAGAGTTCAGTCCTTATTGGGGGTAACCAGACTAGAATCTTCAGAACCTGGAAGTTAGACTCAAAAACTGGGGCCAGTGAAGGGAGACGCCTTTCCTTCCTCAATAGACTTAAACTGAGCGGGCGTTCCTAGAAGGAGGCAAGAGAGGGAATCCAAATTGAAGACATGTAGCGTAAGGAAGATCTTCTACTTGCCAGTAGGCAGAGGTCCTGGCAGGTAGGTAGTGCACCACATTGTCCGAGAAAGAATGCAGAAGCTAAATAGTTTATTGTAGTTTCGACTTGACTACTTGTCTTCTTATAAGTCAAGTTAAGCATTTTTTTAATAAGTTTAAGACCAATTTATTTCTTTTCACCATACTCGGCAAAATTTTCTATTAGTTTATCGGTCTTTTGCTTATTGATTTCCAAAAGATTTTTTATACGTATGTTAAGGAAATGAACCCTTCGTGTTGTATCACACAAATGCTTTTCTTCCAGTTTGTTGTTTGTTTTGTTTATGTTATTTTCTTTCTATGCAGATTTTTTTCTTTATTTTTAATGAAATGTATCAGTCTTTTTACTTCAGATATCTTTTCTACTCCTCCTTCTTCTTCACATGTATCATATTTAGAAAAGCCTTCTCTATTCTGATATAAAAAATAATTTCCCATGTCATCTTTAACTATCTTTAGGATTTCGCTTTTTACATTTAAATCTGAAATTTATTTTGGTATATCTTTCTTCATTTACTGTATGCACTAGGCATGACACTCAGCATTTTACATTGTTGTTGTTAGGTGCCATTGAGGCAATTCTGACTCATAGTGACCCTATGTACAACAGAACAAAACACTAGTACTGTGTTATCCTCACAATTGTTGCTATGTTTGAGCCCACTGTTGTAGCCACTGTGTCAATCCATCTCATTGAGGATCTTCCTCTTTTTCGCTGACCCTCTACTTTACAAAGCATGATGTCCTTCTCCAGGGACTGGTCCCTCCTGGTAACATGTCCAAAGTACGTGAGACGAAGTCTCACCATCCTCGCTTCCAAGGAACACTCTGGCTGTATTTCTTCCAAGACAGACTTGTTTGTTCTTCTGGCAGTCCATGGTATATTCAATATTCTTTAACAACACCATAATTCAAAGACCTCAATTCTTCTTTGTTCTTCCTTACTGTCCAGCTTTCCCATGCATATGAGGTGATTGAAAATACCATGGCTTGGGTCAGGCACACCTTAGTCCTCAAAGTGACATCTTTGCTTTTTAACACTTCGAAGAGATCTTTTGCAGCAGATTTACTCGATGCAATACATCATTTGATTTCCTGACTGTTGATTCCATGGGTGTTGATTGTGGATCCAGGTAAAATGAAATCCTTGACGACTTCAGTATTTTCTCCATTTATCGTGATGTTGCTTATTGGTCGAGTTGTGAAGACTTTCATTTTTTTGTGTGTGTGTTGAGGTGTAATCTATACTGAAGGCTGTGATCTTTGATCTTCATCAGCAAGTGCTTCAAGTCCTCTTCACTTTCAGCAAACAAGGTTGTGTCATTTGCATATCGCAGGTTGTTAATGAGTATTCTACCAATCCTGATGCTGAGTTCTTCTTTATATAGTCCAGCTTCTCGGATTATTTGCTCAGCATACAGATCGAATAAGTATGGTGAAAGGATACAACCCTGACATGCACCTTTCTTGATTTTAAACCATGCAGTATTCCCTTGCTCTGTTCTAACGACTGCCTCTTGGTTTATGTACAGGTTCTGCATGAGCACAATGAAGTGTTCTGGAATTCCCATCTCTGCAATGTTATCCATAATTTGTTATGATCCACACAGTCAAATGCCTTTGTATAGTCAATAAAACACAGGTAAACATCTTTCTACATACATCGTCTTACTTAATCCTAATAATTATGGCAACCTCTGTTGTACTGATGAGGACACTAAGGCTTAGCAAGGCTAACTCATCCAAGCTCGTACATCTAGTAGTGTTAGAGACAGAACCCAAGTTTGTTAGAGTCCAATTTTTATACTCTTAACTATTATATTTATAAGAGAGACATTCTACGTTGTTTGGAAATCCCCAACTTCATGACCAAACATTTTAGGAAAGATTGTGAGATTTTTTGATGACTACTGCCCATTCCATGAGGTATGGAGAACCAGGAAGATGCACTGAGGTGGGGCTACAGGATGTCAGTAAGGCAATGTCACTTTCCATTTGGGTGACTGACTCATTCCCCTGCTTGGAAGCTGAGGATTCAAACTGTTCTCTTAGCAAAATGATGCATGATTATATTGCCACCCTGAGTAGATGGAACTGTCAATATTAAATCCATGAATGTAAGAATGTCTTGAACTTTCCTAGCCATGGGACAAGATAGATCCCAAAGTTTGAATGGGGCTCAACCTGCAAGTAGAGCATAAATACTGAATTTTATTGGTTCTTAGACACACATTTTTTCATATCTAACATGTCTGAAATAGGATGTGTCTCATGATCAATGGTATCTTACAATTGCGATTGGCCAATACAATGTAGGAAATCCTGGTGGCGTAGTGGTTAAGATCTACAGCTGCTAACCAAAAGGTTGGCAGTTCAGATCCATCAGGCACTCCTCGGAAACTCTATGGGGTTGCTCTACTCTGTCCTATAGGGTCGCTTTCAGTCGGAATTGACTTGATGGCAATGGGTTTGGTTTGGTTTTTAACATGATGTAATTATCATTGCCTACGCATATGCCAACTTGCTTCATATTTCTGATAGCATGAATAAACAACTGCAGTGCATCAACTTTTCATTCAACAACTTAAGAACCATTTCAGGAAGTAATATAATCCTAGTTGTTTTCCTAAACCCTCTGTTGATACCTTCTGGAAAGATCAAGAAAAGGCCACAATTAAAACTTGAGAGTAGGGTGGAATGGAGTGGAGTCATTGGGTTTGAAGAAAACCCTCGAGAAAATACTTTAAATAAAGATCCGTGACTATCACTGCTGATGGCACAAAGGACTATTTTGTTTGGAAAAACAGGACGTAAATAGACAACTCTGAAGTGAAACGTGTTTCAGAAGACTGGACTCTGTTTGGGAAACACTTTAACCAATTTATTTCTCTTATACTTTCTTTTTGTATTTATGCACAAATGATGCGTGGTAAAAATCTATGTCTATTAAAATTTTAAAAGTTCTTTAAATCATTGTAAGATAAAAATGTTAAGTGATATGAAAGCATTGTGTCTTAGTTTAATTGATGAAGTTTTTTTCTCCCCTTTCTCAATAGTCCTGAAACACTGGTGCATCTTACGATCAATGACAGATTTGACATAATATGGTAGCTCCAGCTTTGGAGGGGAATGAGTCAGGGAGCCAATTAGACATAAAATTACATTAGGTCTTTTTTTCTTTTCTTCTTCTATATCATATTGAACTCAGTCTATAAGAGATTGACTGTATCAATCAATCTAATTAATCTCCTAGGTTTCTCATTTTTTTCTTATGGTCTTAAACTGGGTGTCCCTAATTGTACTTGTATTGAAAACAGAGTATAGGATTTTACTATGGTCCTTATTAAATTTCAGCTTGTTAGCTATGGCCTATTATTCCCATCTATCAAGATCATTTTGAATCACGGTTCTCTCATTTGCCATATGAGCTATCTCTTCCATCTAGCTTTCTGACATCTGTAAATTTGATAAGCCTGACTTCTATATCTTTATCCAAGTCACTAATAAAACTGTTGAGCATCCCTGGACCAATTTTCTAGACCCATGGCAGCCACTAGTGATGTCCCTCAGGTTGACATAAATCCATAGATCAATCCTTTCTGAGCATGACATTTCACCCAGCTTTGACTCCATCCATCTGAAATAGAGTTAAGAACCCAATCTTTGATCTCAGAGTAGACCCCAGTTCAAATCCTAGCTCCAGCATATCCTAGCTATATGACCTTTGACAAGTTACCTGATGAATTTCTGTTTAGTTTCTTCACCTGTAAAATGAGGATAATTGCTTTTATTTTATAAGAAGAGGGTGAGGATTAAATAAATTAGTGTATCAAAATACCTAGCACACTCCCTGACATATAGTAGGCTCTCAATAAGTAGAAATGGTTATTCCCATCAATTTTCTCAGGTTTTCCCGTCTTGCAAAATGTGTATCATGAAACATTTTTGTCAAATGCCTAGCAAAAAACAACATAAGCTAACTTCATCATTCTAATGTTCCAGCAACCTTATCAAAAAAGAAAATGAGGTTAGGTTAGTATGTGCAGTGCTTTATTTATAATTTATAATCTGTGCACTTTAAACAAATGGCTGATGTTACTTAAAATAAAAGGCACATATAGATTTATTTTTGGTGACTCCAGGCTGACTCTTAATGATTAATCCTCCATTTTTAAGTGCACAGAAACACCTTTAACCATTTCCAGAATTTTGCTAGGAATTCATATAAAACTAATAGGTCTAGATTTTTCTGAATCTCTCTTTTTGCCACTAGTGGCAGCCAATATTTGCGTCTCTCCGAGCTTCTAGCACTTGCTCCATTCTCCATGATTTTTTTTTTTTACATTGTACTTTAGCTGAAAGTTTTCAGCTCAAGTCAATTTCTCATTGAAAAAGTTAACACACATATTGTTTTGTGATCTCTGTGATTTTTTAAAGACTGATGTTGATGTTTGTATGATCACATCTGTAAGTTATTTCATTATCCTGAATGTATTGAATAGATTTTCAGAATAAAACTCATTTGATTTGTTGTTGTTGTTGTTATTGGTTTGTGACTTTGGAGAGACCCCATGTGTTACAAAGTACAACTGCTCCATAGGGTTTTCTTGGCTATAATCTTTATGGAAGCAGATTGACAGCCCTGTTTCTTCTGCATTGCTGCTGAGTGAGTTTCAACCACCAATCTTTTGGTTATAAGCACAGTGCAAACTGTTTGTGCCACCCAGGGATCTTAGAATTAAATTCAGATGAAGTAGCTGGTACTTTCTCTCTCTCTCTCTCTCTCTTTTTTTTTTTTTTTTGTTATAAATCTTGTCTATATTTCTTTTCTCTTTAAATTTTTCTTTATTTTGTTGTTATTGTTGTTGAGACTATACACAACAAAACATACACAAATACAAGTTTCTACAATTCAGTGACATTGATTACCTTCTTCAAGCTGTGCCGCCATTCTCACCCTCCCTTTCTGAGTTGTTCCTCCCCCTTTAACATAAACTCACTGCCCTCTAAGGTTTCTGTCTAATCTTTCAAGTTGCTGTTGTCAATCTGATCCTGTATAGATAGCCCTTAAAAGAGCATAACAGTCAAGATAGACATTTTTCACTAGTTAAGTTAAACTATTATTTAGTTTTAAGAAGACTTCGGGGGGTATTTTTGGTTTAAGGTTTAAAGGTTATCTCAGGGCAATAGCTTCAGGGGTTCATCCAGCCTCTACGGCTCCAGAAAGTCTGGAGTCCCTGAGAATTTAAAATTCTATTCTGCATTTCTCCCCTTTTGATCAGGATTTTTCTATAGAATTTTTTATCAAAATGTTCAGTAATGGTAGTCAGGCACCATCCAGTTCTTCTGGTTTCATGGCAAAGGAGGCAGTTGTTCATAGAGGCAATTAGCCACACATTCCATTTCCTTCTCCTATTCCTGACTCTCTTTCTTCCTCTGTTGCCCCAGGAGAACAGAGACCAATTGTTGTGACTTGGATGGCGGCTTGCAAACTTTTAAGATCCCAGGCATTACACAAGGAACTAGGAGGTAAAACAGAAGCACTAAACTCATTATTATACCAATTAACTGGGATGTCCCATGAAACTATGACCAAACCAAGAAACCAAATCCCAAGCTGGCGGTGTCTTACCACTTCCTCATTTATCTTGGGCTTCAGTTTCCTTGTAACCATTGTTGTTCTGTCCTTGAGAGTTATTGTTGTTGTTGTTAGATGCTGTCGAGTCAATTCCGACCCAGCGACGCTATGCACCACAGAACAAAACACTGCCCGGTCCTGTGCTATGCTCACAATCGTTGTTATGCTTGAGCCCATTGTTGCAGCCACTGTGTCAATCCATCTCGTTGAGGGTCTTCCTCTTTTTTGCTGACCCTGTATTTTACCAAGCATAATATCCTTCTCCAGGGACTGGTCCTTCCTGACAGCATGTCCAAAGTATGTAAGATTCAGTCTCGCCATCCTTGCCTCTAAGGAGCATTCTGGTTGTACTTCTTCTAAGACAGATTTGTTTGTTCTTTTGGCAGTCCATGGTATGTTTCAATATTCTTTGCCAACAAAATTCAAAGGCCTCAATTCTTCTTCAGTCTTCCTTATTCATTGTCCAGCTTTTTCATGCTTATGATGCGATTGAAAATACCATGGCTTGGGTCAGGCGCACCTTAGTCTTCAAGGTGACATCTTTGTTTTTCAACACTTTAAAGAGGTCTTTTGCAGCAGATTTGCCCAGTGCAATGCGTCTTTTGATTTCTTGACTGCTGTTTCCATGGGTGTTGATTGTGGATCCAAGTAAAACGAAACCGTTGACAACTTCAATATTTTCTCCATTTATTATGATGTTGCTTATTGTCCAGTTGTGAGGATTTTTATTTTCTCTATATTGAGGTGTAATCCATACTGAAGGCTGTGGTCTTTGATCTTCAGTAAGTGCTTCAAGTCCTCTTCACTTGCAGCAAGCAAAGTTGTGTCATTTGCATAACGCAGGTTGTTAATGAGTCTTCCTCCAATCCTGATACCCTGTTCTTCTTCATATAGTCCAGCTTCTCAGATTATTTGCTCAGCATACAGATTGAATATGTATGGTGAAAGGATGCAACCCTGACACACGCCTTCCCTGACTTTAAACCATGCAGTATCCCCTTGTTCTGTCTGAACAACTGCCTCTTGATCTATGTACAGGTTCCTCGTGAGCACAATTAAGTGTTCTGGAATTCCCATTCTTTGCAATGTTATCCATAATTTGTTATGATCCACAGTTGAATGCCTTTGCATAGTCAATAAAACACAAGTAAACATCTTTCTGGTATTCTCTGCTTTCAGCCAGGACCCATCTGACATCAGCAATGATATCCCTGGTTTCATGTCCTCTTCTGAATCTGGCTTGAATTTCTGGCAGTTCCCTGTAGATATACTGCTGCAGCCGCTTTTGAATGATCTTCAGCAAAATTGTACTTGTGTGTGATATTAATGATATTGTTTGATAATGTCTGCATTCAGTTGGATCACCTTTCTTGGGAATAGGCACAAATATGGATCTCTTCCAGTTGGTTGGCCAGGTAGCTGTCTTTTCAAATTTCTTGTCATAGACGAATGAGCACTTCCAGCACTGCATCCATTTGTTGAAACATCTCAATTGATATTCCGTCAATTCCTGGAGCCTTGTTTTTTGCCGATGCCTTCAGTGCAGCTTGGACTTCTTGCTTCAGTACCATTGGTTCCTGATCCCATGCTACCTCTTGAAATGGTTGAACGTTGACCAATTCTTTTCGATATAATGACTCTGTGTATTCCTTCCATCTTCTTTTGATGCTTCCTGTGTCGTTTAATATTTTCCCCATAGAATCCTTCACTATTGCAACTCGAGGCTTGAATTTTTTCTTCAGTTCTTTCAGCTTGTGAAATGCTGAGGGTGTTCTTCCCTTTTGGTTTTATATCTCCAGCTCTTTGCACATGTCATTATAATACTTTACTTGGTCTTCTCGAGCTGCCCTTTGAAATCTTCAGTTCTTTTACTTCATCGTTTCTTCCTTTTGCTTTAGCTACTCTATGTTCAAGAGCAAGTTTCAGAGTCTCTTCTGACATCCATTTTGGTCTTTTCTTTCTTTCCTGTCTTTTCAGTGACCTCTTGCTTTCTTTGTGTATGATGTCCTTGATGTCCTTCCACAACTCATCTGGTCTTCAGTCATTAGTGTTCAACGCATCAAATCTATTCTTGGGATGGTCTCTAAATTCAGGTGGGATATACTCAAGGTTGTACTTTGGCTCTTGTGGACTAATTTTAATTTTCTTCAGTTTCAACTTGAACTTGCGTATGAGCAATTGATGGTCTGTTCCTCAGTCGGCCCCTGGGCTTGTTCTGACTGATAATATTGAGCTTTTCCATCGTCTCTTTCCACAGATGTAGTCAGTTTGATTCCTGTGTATTCCATCTGGTGAGGTCCATGTGTATAGTTGCCGTTTACATTGGTGAAAAAAGGTATTTCCAATGAAGAAGTTATTGGTCTTGCAAAATTCTATCATGCCATCTTGGGCATCGTTTCTATCACCAAGGCCATATTTTCCAACTACCAATCCTTCTTCTTTGTTTCCAACTTTCGCATTCCAATCACCAGTAATAATCAATGCCTCCTGATTGCATGTTCAATCAATTTCAGACTGCAGAAGCCAGTAAAAATCTTCAATTTCTTCATCTTTGGCCTTAGTGATTGGTGCGTAAATTTGAATAACAGTCGTATTAACTGGTCTTCCTTGTAAGCATATGGATATCGTCTTATCACTGAGAGCATTGTACTCCAGGATAGATCCTGAAATGTTCTTTTTGACGATAAATGCAATGCCATTTCTCTTCAAGTGGTCATTGCCGGCATAGTAGACCATATGATGGTCCGATTCAAAATGGCCAATACCAGTCCATTTCAGTTCACTAATGCCTAGGATATCAATGTTTATGTGTTCCATTTCACTTTTGATGATTTCCAGTTTTTCTAGATTCATACTTCATACATTCCATCTTCTGATTATTAATAGAAGTTTGCAGCTGTTTCTTCTCATTTTGAGTCATGCCTCATCAGCAAATGAAGGTTCTGAAAGCTTAACACCATCCACATCATTAAGGTCAAGTCTACTTTGAGGAGGCAGCTATTCCCCAGTCATCTTTTGAGTGCCTTCCAACCTGGAGAGCTCATCTTCTGGCACTATATCAGACAATGTTCCACTGCTATTCATAAGGTTTTCACAGGCTAATTCTTTTCAGTAGTAGATGGCTGGGTCCTTCTTCCTAGTCTGTCTTAATCTGGAAGCACAGCTGAAAACTGTCCACCATGGGTGACCCTGCCGGTATCTGAATACCGGTGGCATAGCTTCCAGCAACGCAGCAAAACGCAAGCCCTTACAGTACGACAAACTGACAGACACATAGGGGTCCTTAAGAGTAATGGTTTTAAATCTTTAGAGTACATCAAAATCACCAGGGATGGGAGGTGGCCAGGGGAAAGTGGTTGTTAAAAATGCAGATTCTCAGCCTTGCTATAGGCTTATTGTTGTTAGTTGCAGCGCAGTTGGCCCCTAACTCATAGCAACTCCATGTACAATAGAACAGTATGCCTCCCAGTCCTGTGCCATCCCCATGATCAGTTGTGGATCTAACCATTGTGATCCACAGGGTTTTCATTGCCTAATTTTTGGAAGTAGATCTCTAGATCTTTCTGCCTAGTCTGTCTTCGTCTGGAAGCTCTGCTGAAAGCTGTTCAGCATCATAGCAACAAGCCTCCACTACTGGATGGGTGGTGATTGTACTTGAGGTGCATTGGCCAGGGATCGAACCTGGGTCTCCCTTATGGAAGGAAAGAATTCACCTTAGTAGATCTGAAATGGTGCCTGGAAATCTGCCCAGAAACTGGTAATATGCTGGAGCTCTACCATTCAGAAGTGAAGTGGTTGAGGTGAGAAGGGGTAAATTCAGACCAAAGCTGAGGCCATCCAGCCTTCTCATTAGCATGCGTCCCTGATGCCCCAGCCCTACTCCTTTCTCTTTGCCACCTCTAGACCTTGCATACACTTCCACTGTTGCATGTCCACACTGTATTATAACTGTTTATATGGTCACCACTTATTACAACTTCTTAAAGGCAGGAACCATGTCTCCTTTATTTAAAAAAAACACAATACAAAACAAACAAAAACCAAAAGACTCCTGTACTTTACACAGTACTTGGCATGTACCGGGCACTCAATAAATATTTGTTGAACTAAAGCAAGGGTAACAAATATTTGACGTGTGCTGAGCTCCCTCTCCTATATTTGGGGCAGGCATTGCTAATGGACCTCAGTGCTCTTTCCTACTGAGCCTGAAAGCAACTTCAACATCCTCCAAAATATGGCTTTCCATCAAATCAACCAGAATTGTCCTGAAACAAACTTGTTTGCCAATTCTGAACAGAACGGAACTCCCTTTCCCCCCACAGTTTAATTAATTTCATTTGAAGAGTAAGAAAGAGAAAAACTTATGAGTATAAATTAAACATTTAAAAAGTCAGTTCAACTTGATATGATAAATACCAGTTGCTGTCAGTTTGACTCCGACTCATGGTGACCTCATGTGTTTCAGTGTAGAACTGTGCTCCTTAGGGTTTTCAGTGGCTGATTTTTCAGAAGTAGATAAACAGGTCTTTTTTCTTCAAGGCACCCCTAGGTGGACTCAGACCTCCAACCTTTCAGTTAGCAGTCAAGGGTTAAGTGTTTGCACTACACAGGGACTATGGCATGATAAACACTGTTGTCAGGTGGCACTGAGTTGATTTTGACTCGTAGTGAAGCCATGTGACAGAACAGGACTACCACATAGGATTTTCTAGGCTGTAATCTTTACAGGAGCAGATCTCCAGCCAAGTGCTTAACCATTGCACCACCACTGGGAGGAAATGGCTGGGGTTTTCAGCATTTGACACTCTGGGGTGATACTAAAACCCAGCACCACATCTTATGGGGTCAACGAGGTCTGACACCTTGAAAGTAATGATTCTTACACCCCAGAAACAGGGCCCACATTTCAGTTGGATCCAAAATCAATGTGTAAGTTGAGTCCTGGATCTGAGATATGTCAAGAGGTAGAGAGGGCATCATTAGTGCTGAAAGGGAGATAAACAAAAACAGGGCAGTCTAAGGAGCATTGTCTTTCCACCCACTCTCTTCACCCCCATACACCCTTTGAGCCCTGATTAGTATCCATCACTTAACAATCTTGACATTTCCGGTTTGCACTGATGAAATTCTCCTTTGTGTATTTACCTAAACTGACTGAAGTGAGGCTGCTCTGAAGTGAAGCCAGACTCTCTCCATCTCTGACTCTTTCTCTCAAATGCGGCCACTATAATTGCTTCTCTTAAGTCCATGTTTTAGAACTCAGGGATAGTGAGAAAAATATCCCTTCTTTTAACTCTTAGATTGGAGGCTAAAGGACTTAAAGGGATATTTTGGGCATTTAAAAGGTTTATTTTTTAGAGTCAATCTCAGAGGCAAATTGAATTTTATGAGGCCACAATACAGAAATATTTATTGGACCATGCTAGTAAGTGAAATTCTCCAAATCAGAAAAAAATTTCACCATAAAAGCATTTTTCAATTTTTGTTCCTTATAAATATAGAAATGTATTAAAGGCATTACTTCCCTCTCTGCTTTCAGAAACAGCTTAACTGACTTGATGTTGCCTCAGGATCAGCAGTAAGAATGTCAATGTTTGTCCACTATGCTGTGTAGTAGTGCAGTGAGCCCCTGCACATTGGGCTAACAACTGTCTCCATTGAGCCTCTTCTTGAGCCTTTGGGTAGATTTTTATAGTCCTGTCTACTCTCTCCTCAAGGAGCCCTGGTGGCTCAAGGGTTAAGTGCTTGGCTGCTAACTGAAAGGTTGGCAGTTCTAACCCACCCAGCGACATCATGGGAAAAAGGCCTGGTGATTTGCTTTGGTACAGATTACAGCCAAGAAAACCCAATGGGACAGTTCTACTCGGCCACATAGTGTTGCCTTGAGTCGAAATTGATTTGAGGGCACCTAACAACAACAGTCTGTCCGCGTGGAGATTTCAGATGCCATTGCTGGCTTCTTACAAGGAGCCCATCTTTCAAAATGCATGTCCACTTTCAGGTTATTGTTTCTAATGAAAACTAGATAGCCAGCCTTTTTGAATGTAGAATTAGAGTTAATAGGCTCTGAGTGAGGCCTTTGAGACTTTTCTGATGAATACAAAACAAAACAAACCCATTGCCACCAGGTGGATTCCAACTCATAGCCACCCTATAGGACAGAGTAGAACTGCCTCATAGGATTTCCAAGGCTGCAATCCTTATGGAAGCAGACTGCCACATCTTTCTCTTGTGTAGCAGCTGGTGGGTTACAAATGCCAACCTTTTGGTCAAGGGCTGAGCACTTAACCACTGAGCCACCAGGGCACCTTATTCTGATGAATAAAGAACATTAAATAAGGTGACAAAGTGGTGCCGTCTAATTGGATTTTATAGAGCCATTTTACACTTATCCTTGGGTTCTTGAGTGCTTGAGTTTGCTGGAAAAATAATTTCTGGATAAGATCTTGCAATTTTAAAATACTTTAGTAGTGGTTAGAAAATTATGTTTTTAAAAAACACTTCAGGTATGTTTCTGAAAAGTTTTATGTAATCAAATTGTTGTAGAATATTTAAGAGAATCTTGCAATGATTCCTTTCCTGAAGTACAGAAGACATTAAAAAAAAATATGTTTGCTTTTCCATATGTGTTATGGGTTGAATTGTGTCACCAAAAAATATGTGTTGTAAATTCTAACCCCTATATCTGTAGATGTAATACCGTTTGGGAGTAGGGTTTTCTCTGCTATGTTAATGAGTCCATATCAATATAGGGTATGTATTAAACCAATCATTTTGAGATAGAAAAAGAGCAGATTAGGCACAGAAGCAAGAAAGCACAAATGAGATGAGAAAGATTGATGCCATATGGAGATCACCAAGCAACCAAAGAAAAGAAGCTAAAAGAGATAAGGATTTTCCCTTCGAGTGGGCAGAGAGCTTTCCCCTAGAGCTAGTGCCCTGAATTCAGACTTCTAGCCCCCTATACTTTGAGAAAATAAATTTCTGTTCATTAAAGCCACCTACTTGTGGTATTTCTGTTACAGCAGCACTATAGCAGTGTGTTAACTTGCATGTAGCAGGGCATATTGGTTTTGTTGCTTCTAAACGTGAAGTTTAACAAAGCCTAGGAAGATCAGGGACTTCCATTTCCAGGAATAAGGCAAGATAAAGCATTAGGATCAACTCCCACCAAAAAAACAACTAAAAATACTGACCAAAAAAAAAAAAAATTAACTTCTTATAAAGATCAAAGACCTGGCAAGAAAGTAAGAAACTAAAGTCCAAAGTCAAAGGTAAAGCAAGAGCTCTGGAAGTTAAGTGGAGCCCTGAAGCAGTTTTTGCATTAAGGGCATTTGCCAATTTGGGCAAACTTGAACTTTGGTTCTGAGGGCCTCTTAGGACAAGGGGGACAAAATCAAAGCCCAGGGTCTGCCCCTCCCCTCATTAATCTATGTCAAACTCTTAGGGCAAGGGTGAAACAAAAGTAAATGTGCCTCCACACAGGGGATTACAGAAAAGTTGCCCTTATGATGAGCAGAGCAGGGCAGGGCAGGATGGGAAGTAATGGGAGGAAACTGTTCTGAGAAGTTATAACTGCAAATTGATATTTCCACAAATTTGCAGCTCAAATCCACATCACTTTGTTGGTTAAACAAAACAAAAACAAAGAAACTACAAAAGAAACCATAAAACCCTCTCAAGTTGTGAATTTAGTTTAAAATGCCCCTGGGTGCCTAGCAAACACAAATGATAATCCTCTCTGTAGGAAATTAGCTTCATCCTAGGCTTCAAAGATTTCCCTCGAATAAATTTTCAAGGACAGTGAGCAGCATACAATAAAAAAATAACCAAGCATATAAGGAAGTAAGCTATCAAGAATGAGAACTAGAAGAGATCTGTAAAAACTTCAGCTACTGAAATAATCAAACAGAGTCTGTAAAAACAACTATGCTTACTAAATTTAAAGGAAAGAAATGGAAAATATCTGCATGGAAAAGGAAACTACAAAAATTGAATAAACAGATTTGAAAAAGAACCAAATAGAACTTCTCAAACTAAAAAAATGCAATGACCAAAATTAAAAGCTTGATATACGTGTTTAATACTAGCATACATACAACCGAAGAAAGACTTAGAAAGTTGAATTATAGGTCAGAAGAAATTATCTAGAGTACAGTACAGATAGCAGAGAGACAACAATACAGAAAATGTGATAGAGATTTTGAGAGACATGGAGAACAGAGTGAAAAGGCGTAAGATTAATTTAGTCAAACTCCCAGAAGAAGAGGGGAGATGGAAAAGGAAAAAGATAATATTTGAAGAGAAAATGGCTAAGAACTTTTCAGAACTGATCAAAGACATAAATCCACAGATTCAAGAATGACAAGGAGGAAAAATGAAAAGAAATCTACACCTAGACCCATCACTGTAAAATTTTAACATACCAAAGACTAACAAGATGGTAAAATCAGCCAGAAAAAAGGAAAGAAAAAAAGATTATCTTCAAAGAAGTGGCAATTAGACAAGAGCTAAATACTCAAAAGTTTCAAAGAAAGTCAGATGCCAGGGGAATAAAACTATCAGTGCACTTAAATAATTGCTAACCTAGAATTCTATACCCAGCAAAAATATCTTTTAAGACTTAGAACAAAATAAAGTCATTTTCAGACAGACCAAAACAGAGTTTGCCACCAGCACACTCTAACTAAGACCTTTCCTTTAGGTAGAAGAAAAGTGATCTCACAAGAAAGATCTGAGACGGAAGAAGAAATAAAGAACAAAGAAAGTGGTAAATATATGCATACATGTACATGAACATTAACTGTATAAAATAATAATACTGCCTAAAACAACAACAAAAAAAACCCAAACTCGTTGCCATTGAGTCAATTCTGACTCATAGCGACTCTATAGGACAGAATAGAACTGTTCCCATAGGGTTTCCAAGGGGTGCCTGGTGGGTTCGAACTGCTGACCTTTTGTTTAGCAGCTGAACTCTTAACCACTATGCCACTAGGGTTTCCAAAAACAAGATAGAATTAAAAATACCTCACAACAACATGTCAAGAAGAGTAAACAGAATTAAAATGTTCTAAGGTCTTTGAATTGTGTGGGTAAAAGATAAAGGCATTAATTAAATAGACTTTAGTTAAGGATGTATATTAATTTATAGGATAATCACTAAAACATCGTGTATAACTTCCAAACCAGTAGAAGGAAAAAAAAAGGGAATGATAAAAAAAAAAAAAACACTGAACAATTCAAAAGGGCAAGAAAGGAAATAAAAAACAAAAAACATAAGGGATAAATGAGACGGTGGTTTTAAACTCCACTATATAAATAATTACATTAAATGTTTGGACATGTTATCAGGAGGGACCAGTCTCTGGACAAGGACATCATGCTGGTAGAGTGAAGCATCAGTGAAAAAGAGGAAAACCCTCCATAAGATGGATTGACACAGTGGCTGCAACAATGGGCTCAAGCATAACAATGATTGTGAGGATGGTGCAGGACAGAGCAGCATTTCGTTCTGTTGTCCATAGAATGGCTATGAGTCAGAACCGACTTGATGGCACCTAACAATATCAACAACACCATTCAATATAAATTGATTATATGAGCAAAAGAATACATATAATATGATTCCATATATAGAGAGTCCGAAAACAGGCAAAACTGAAGGAAATTATTCAGAGGTAAACTGAATAGTGTCCCCCTCCCCCAAAGATGTCCATGTCCTAATACTTGGAATCTATGAATATGCTACATTAGATGGCAAAAGAAATATTGTAGAAGTGATTAAGAATCTTGAGATGAGGAAGTTATCCTGGGTTATTCAGGTGAGCCTAATGGAATCACAAGGGGCCTTATGAAGGAGAGGCAAGAGGGTCAGAGTCACAGAGAAAATAGGGAAGAAGCAGAGGTCAAAAAAGAGAGTAGATGCTACACTGCTTGCTTTGAAGGTGGAGGAAGGGGCCACAAGTCAAGGAATGTGTGCAGCCTCTGGAAGTTGAAGGAGGCAAGGAAATGGATTCTCCCCTAGATCCTTGAGGAGGAACACAGCCCTGTAGATCCATTTTAGACTCCTGACCTCTAGAAATGTAAGATAAGAACTTAATGTTGTTTTAAGCCACTAAATTTGTGGTAATTTATTACAGCAGCAGTAGGAAACTAATGCAGGGAGATAGACAGACAGACAGATAGATAGCCTGTTGCTGTTGAGTCGATTCTGACTCATGGGAACACCATGTGTTTCAGTGTAGAACTCTGCTCCATAGGGTTTTCAACAGCTGATCTTACAGAAGAAGATCGGTGGGCCTTTCTTCTGTGGTGTCACTGGGTAGATTCTAACCACCAACCTTTCAGTTAGTAGCTGAGTGTAAATCATTTGTGTCAATTAGAGACATAGATAGATAATGTTGATTATACATATTATACATATTATACACACACATTAAATAAAAACAAGGAAATTATTACCACAGAAGTCAGGATGGTGGTTGTAGTCAGGACCCTGGCAAAATGTTCTGTTTCTTTACATGCAAGAGGTTTACACAGGTTATAAGTAGAGGGTCAGTGAAAAAAGGGAAACCCTCTGTGAGATGGATTGATACAATATCCACAACAATGGACTCAAACATACCAGTGATCATGAAGACAGCACAGGACCAGGCAACTTTTTGTTCTGTTACACTGAAGGTCATAATGAGTCAGAGCTGACTTGATGGCAACTAACAACAAGAACAATTATTTTAAAACAATACATATATGTTTTATGTACTTTTTCTGTATATAGTTAATATTTCACAGTAACAAAAATCACTAACCCCAACAAGGCTAGCATTAATCCAAAAAACACAAAATAATAAATGTTGGAGAGATTTCGGAGAGACTGGCACACTTGTACACTGCTGGTAGGAATGTAAAATGGTACAACCACTTTGGAAATTGATTTGGAGCTTTCATAAGAAGCTAGAAATAGAAGTACCATATGATCCAGCAATCCCACTCCTTGGAATATATCCTAGAGAAATAAGAGCTTTCACATGAATAAATATATGCACACCCATGTTCATTGCAGCACTGTTCACAATAGCAAAAAGATGGAAACAACCTAGGTGCCCATCAATAGATGAATGGATAAACAAATTACGGTATATTCACACAATGAAATTCTATGCACTGATAAAGAACAACGATGAATCTGCAAAATATAACATGGATGAATCTGGAAGGCATTATGCTGAGTGAAATTATTTAGTCACAAAAGGACAAATATTGTCTGAGGCCACTATTATAAGAACTCAAGAAAAGGTTTAAAACATAGAAGAAAACATTATTTGATGGTTATGAGGGTTGGGAGGGAGGGAGAGGGGAATTCACTAACGAGATAGTAGACAAGAATTAGGTGAAGGGAAGGACAACACACACTACAGGGGAAGTCAGCACCACTGGACTAAACCAAAAGCTAAGATGTTTCCTGAATACCACCAAACACTTCAAGGGACAGTGTAGCAGAGGTGGTGGTCTGGGGACCATGGTTTCAAGGGACATCTAGGTCAACCGGGATAACAAATTTTATTAACAAAATGTTCAGCATCCCACTTTGGTGAGTGGCATCTGGGGTCTTAAAAGCTAGCGAGTGGCCATCTAAGATGCATCGAGTGGTCCCAACCCACCTGGAGCAAACGAGAATGAAGAACACCAAAGACACAAGGAAAGTATCAGCCCAAGAGACAAAAGGGGCCACATAAACCAGAGCCTAAGACTAGAAGAACTAGATGGTGCCCGGCTACCACCAATGACCACCCTGACAGGGAACACAACAGAGAGTCCCTGATGGAGCAGGAGAAAGGTGGGGTGCAGAACTCAAATTCTAGTAAGAAGACCAGACTTAATGGTCTGACTAAGACTGTAGGAACCCCAGAAAGCACAGCCCATGAATTCTCTATCATCCCAGAAGTAAAACAATTTCTGAGGCCAACTCTTCAGACAGGAATTGGACTGGATTGTGGGACATAAAGTGATACTCTCTTTCTGTCCCAGGTTTCTTGGCTGAATGCCTTATTGTAGTCCCACAAGGACAGACCTGGAGGATAGGACAATGATGAGAGTCTGATTTTGAGTAGGGTTGTCAGAGTTAACAAAAACTTGACAGAGGATGTCAAGGTTGAATTTCAGATAAATAAAAAAATAATTTTTTAGCATAAGTGTATCCCATGCAATATTTGGGATATACTTCTACAAAAAAAAAAATTATTCATTTCTTATTGGAAATTCAAATGTAACTGGGAGTTCTGTATTTTATCTGGCAACCCTAATTTTTAGGTAAAGTACACTGTTATGGATTGAATTATGTCCCCCTAAAATATGTGTTTGTAAATCTTAACCTCTATGCGTGTGGAAATGGGTTGTCTTTGTCATGAGGCAAGATTAGTGTAGGGTGTTGTCTTAGTTATCGAGTGCTGCTGTAACAGAAATACCACAAATTGATGGCTTTAACAAAGAGAAGTTTATTCTCTCACAGTGCAGTAGGCTAGAAGTCCGAATTTAGGGTGCCAGCTCTAGGGGAAGTCTTTCTCTCTCTCTGTCAGCTCTGGAGAAAGGTCTTTGTCATTAATCTTTCCTTTGTCTAGGAGCTTCTTAGCACAGGAACCTCAGGTCCAAAGGACACACTTTGCTCCTAGTGCTGCTTTCTTGGTGGGTGAGGTCCCCCGTCTCTCTACTTGCTTCTCTGTTTTATATCTCAAAAGAGATTGGCTTTAGACAAAATCTAATCTTGTAGATTGAATCCTACCTCATTAACGTAACTGCCACTAATCTAACTTCATTAACATCATAGAAACAGGATTTACAACACACAGGAAAATCATATCAGATGACAAAATGGTGGGCAATCACATAATACTGGGAATCATAGCAAAGCCAAGTTAACAGATATTTTTTGGGGACACAATTCAATCTATGACATTACACCTTTGGCTCCCAAAACTTCATGTCCTTGCCACATATAAACCATATTCACCCCATCATATCATAGCAAAAGTCTTAAGTCAACTCCAAGTCCAAACTCCAAAAATTCCTCTTCATCTGTGAAATCTAGAATACAAGTTATGTCCTCCAAAAGTACAATGGTGGAACAGGCACAAGATAGACATTTCCATTACAAATGGGAGAAATTGTAGGGAAAGAAGGTATAACAGGCATCAAGCAAGTCAGCAAAACACATTAGCCCTCAAGGCTTGAAAATAATTCTCCATTCTCTAAAACCTTCCCTCTGGACTCTAGATATTGGCCACACTCTCTGGATTCTGGGTGGAAACCCCTTGGCCCTGGGCTTCAGCTCTGCCTTCCAGGCCCACTGGAATGGCAACGCTGCTCTCGGCTTTGGGTGCACCATTCTCCTAGTCCATCTGAGTGGTGACTCCACCCTTTGACACCCCAGAGGTCATGGCCATACCCTTTGAGACTGAGGCAGCTCGGCTTCCTGTGTTCCTTCTCTTCAGCTTTTGCTTCCTGGTTCCTTGGCCTCTCGGCCCCTTGGGCTTTGCCACCAGTGTCTGCCCTGCTGGAGCAAGTGCTCCAAAGCTCTTTAGCTCCACCGATAAGTGCCCAGAGGCACCCCACTCCACCTGGAAGCCTCCTTCACAAGGCTCTCTCGCTCCATGGGTCGGCTCCAGCACTCTTGCTGATCTCCTGGTTCTGCTGCTGCTTCTCACCATCTGAGCTGTCTCTGGTGTTAACAGTTCTCCTCACTTCTTTCTGAGTCCTCATCAGAATTGTCTTTGATGTCCGTAATTCCAACAACAGTCTCTTCAAGGCAATCTAGGCTTTTACTATTAGGCACTTTAAAACTCTTCCAGCCTCTACTCATTCACAGTTTCAAAACTGCTTCCACATTTTAGGTATCTGTTAGAGCAGCACCCCTCTCCTGGTACCAAATTCTGTCTTAATTATCTAGTGCTGTTATAACAGAAATACCACAGGTGGATGGCTTTATCAAGGAGAAATTTATTCTCTCACAATCTAGTAGGCTAGAAGTCCAAATTCAGGGCACCAGCTCCAGGGGAAGGCTTTCTCTCTCTGTCGATTCTGGGGAAGTTCCTTGTCATCAATCTTTCCTTGGTCTAGTAGCTTCTCCACGCAGGAACCCCTGGTCCGAAGGATGTGCTCTGCTCCTGGTGCTGCTTTCTTGGTAGTATGAGGTCTCCAACTCTCCGCTCGCTTCCCTTTCCTTTTATCTCTTGTAAGATAAAAGGTAATGCAGGCCACACCGCAGGGAAACTCTCTTTACATTGGATAAGGGGTGTGACGTGAGTAAGGGTGTTATATCCTACCCTAATCCTCTTTAACGTAATCTAATCTTGCCTCATTAACCTCAGCAAGAGATTAGGAAAATCACATCAGATGACAAAATGGTAGACAATCACACAATACTAGGAATCATGGCAAAGCCAAGTTGACGGATACTTTCGGGGGACACAATTCAATCACGACAGGTATCTTGAGTCAATCTCTTTTGAGATTTAAGAGATTAAACAAGCGAACAGAGGAGAGATGGGATAAGACAGATGCCAAGATACACGGAGATCTCTAAGGAACCAGGAAGCAGAAGCTGAAGAGACAAGGCCCTTCCTCCAGGGCTGATAGAAACAGAAAGACTTCAGAGAAAGCTGCTGCTCTGAATTTGGACTTCTAGCCTCCTAAACTGTGAGAAAATAAATTTCTGTTTATTACAGCTATCCATTAGTGGTATTTCTGTTATAGCAGCACTAGATAACTAAGATAGACACAGACTTTTTAGATTAGTGAGGCAGTCTGAGTTAGCCTCACTAGAGTTAGCTTATGTTTTTCAAAATTTCAAATCGTCCCAGAATTTGCTGCTTTTTGGGTGAAACTGAAAATAGTTTCATGTTGTGCCATTTCTACCTCTTCCCCTGCAAATTGTAGTTATAATGTGAGACTGATCTTTCACAAGATTAGCAAGGATCATGGTGGAGGGCATGAGGGGATCTGGCAGGTGGCCCTATTGGCCAAATGCAGAAAACAAGGTTGTCTCCATCTCTGTGTGATCTAAAGTAGCTGGAGCCTCTCCTTTGTGTTTAATTGTTGTTGTTGTTGTTGCCGTTAGGTGCCATCGAGTCGGTTCTGACTCATAGCGACCCTATGTACAACAGAACAAAACGCTGTGTGGTCCTGCACCATCCTCACAATCATTGTATGCTTGTGCCCATTATTGTAGCCACTGTGTCAATCCATCTCACTGAGGGTCTTCCTCTTTTTCACTCACCCCCTACTTTACCAAGCACCAAATCCTTCTCCAGAGACTGATCCCTCCTTATAACACGTCCAAAGTATGTGAGACAATGTCTGGTCATTCTTGCTTCTAAGGAGCATTCTGGTTGTACTTCTTTCAAGACAGATTTGTTTGTTCTTTCAGCAGTCCATGGTATATTCAATTTTCTTCACCAACACCATAGTTCAAAGGCATCAATTCTTCTTCGCTCTTCTTTATTCATTGCCCAGCTTTCACATGCATATGAGGCGATTGAAAATACCATTGCTTGGGTCAGGTGTGCCTTAGTCCTTAAAGTGACATCTTTGCTTTTTAACACTTTGAAGAACTCTTTTGCAGCGCTTTGCCCAATGCAATGCATCATGTAATTTCTTGACTGCCTCTTCCATGGGTGTTGATTGTGGATCCAAATAAAATGAAATTCTTGACAACTTCAATCTTGTGTTTAATGATGCAGACCAATTTTGCAGGCACAGAATCAGAATTCATTATGCAATCAGTGATTACAAAACCAAAGCTAGACTGTGGGACAATGTAATGCTCCATATCACAGAAAATCATTAAAAAAAAAGAAGAAGAAGAAGAAACCATTTTGTAAGGCAGCCTCTCAGCCTGGAGCCTAAGTCTGGAATCCTTCACATGTCTCTTTTAGCAAAATCCTGAGCGTTAGAGCCTTGCCATGCATTGAAAGCCTCATCACTAAAGCAGTGCTATGCTGAGCGCTGAGGGCGACGATGTGCCAGCGTGTCTCAGCATATTAGCAGAGTTTGGCCACACACTCAGTGGCGGTAGATGTCATGACAACACAAACGTAAGCATGATTTTCAAGTTCAGCCACAGTGGCCCCATAGCAATGGCAAGCATAAGCTAGGTGTGACATTACCTCCCCAGGTGGCTCCAGCATTCTCAGTTGAAGTAATAATGGCAGCAGTGGTGGTGGAGGTGGAGAGAGAGTTAGAAGCGATTAGGCAGATCCGGGGAGGAACACATCTATTTGATTAATAGATTGGGATACAGTCACAAGCACGTTTGTAAGATCCCCCCCAGAGCTATGGCCAAAGTTCCTCATAGCAGCATTGAGAATCATGTTATCAGTATCCATTTTATCTGTTTATATATGTATGTATATATATATATTTATTTTAAAAATTCATCATTTAGTTTTAACATTGCATATGGTAGAAAATCAATGTTGAAAACAGGTCTTAGTGGGGTTAGGAATGTAGTTAACTCTAGAAAATCCTAATGGCTGCCGTGGCCAAAAATCACATTGAATAACTGTACGATAGTCGGTTCTTTTTTCCAAAGGCGCCCTAGTGGCACAGTGGTTAAGAGCTTGGTCGCTAGCCAAAAGATCAGCAGCTCAAATCCACCAGCCACTCCTTGGAAACCCTATGGGGCAGTTCTACTCCATCCATAGGATCGCTATGAGTTGGAATCAACTCAATGGCAATGAGTATTTTCCAAAACTTTAGTGAAGGTAGAAGCTAACGGTATCTGAGTGTCCACTCTGTGCCAGCTGCTTTATAGGTGCTTTTTATCATCTCACAGAATTATTACAACCTCTCTGCAAATAGATTCAATTAATATTCTAAGGAAATGACCCTGCCCCTAAGCATTGCATGCTTCTTACTCTGCAATTAAGGTTGAATGGTCTATTCTGGTGGGACTATCCTATTGACACCATAAGGTATGGCCACAACCTGGGGCTAATCCCCCACCCCCAGCCCTTAGAAACATCCTGGGAGAAGAAGTCATGACAAAATGTCAGGTGTTTCTAAGTTCTAGCAACCTCCAAGAAGGGAAGAAATAGGCTTCGGTGAGGGACAGACTTACCTGGTGACTCTCTGGGAAGAAAGCCAATTTGCCCAGAGCCACAGTTAAAGGCCCTGAGCACTGAGATAATTACAGTGCCTCAACCTCACTCCCCGACCCCCAACACAGAATTCATTATAGAAACAAGGAAGTCCTGCATAGTCCCATCACTTCAATGCTTTAAAAAAAATTTTTTTTTTTACTTTGACATAATTTTAGACTAACATAAAAGTTGCAAAAAACCAGTACAGAGAGTTCCCTATATGCTTCACCCAGCTTTTTCCTGATGTTAACATCTTGCATAGCCATAATACAATTATCACAATTCTGAAATTAACATTGGTACAATATTATTAGCTAAGTCACTGACTTTGTTCAGATTTCATCATTTTCTACTAATGTCCTTATTCTGTCCCAAGATCCATTCCAGAATCCCACGTTGTTTTTAGTTATCATGTCTCCTTAGTCTCCTCCAATCTGTGGCAGTTCTTCAGTCTTTCCTTATCTTTTGTTACTTTGACACTTTTGACGAATACTGGTCAGTTCTTTTGTAAAATGTTCCTTAGTTTGGGTTTGTCCGATGTTTTCTCATGATTAAGTTGAAGTCATGCATTTTTGGCAAGAATATCCTTTTCAGGGCAAAATATCAAGGGGTACATGATGTCAACATGTCTTAATACTGATGATGTTAACCGTGATCATTTGGTGTTATGGATTGAATTATGTTCCCCAAAAAGGTATGTTGAAGTCCTAATGCCCTGTACCTGTGAATGTGACCTTGTTTGGAAATAGGGTCTTTGTAGATGTTATCAGTTAACATGAGGTCATATTGGAGTATTGAAAAAAAAAACCAGAAACCAAACCTGTTGACATCAAGTTGATTCGAACTCATAGTGACCCTGTAGAACAGAGTAGAACTGCCCCATAGGGTTTCCAAGGAGCAGCTGGTAGATTCAAACTGCTGACTTTTTGGTTAGCAGCTGTAGCTCTCAACTACTGTGCCACCAGGCCTCCTTTGTTACAGTAGCCCTGGAAGAGGCTGCATAGGCCCGGCTCACTATTATTTACTCCCCACTGCTAACCACCACATTGTCTCTCGTGATTCTTCCCTCCCATTCTAGTCTCTACAAAAAGGTTTAAGATTAACTGATGTTCCTCCCTGGAGGGTGGAAGACAAGTGATAATGATCTAAGAATGAAAAACCAAACAAAGCATCCATCTTGTGACAAGAGTAAGCAGGAAGTAGCCAGATAATCCCCAAAGATGTCGCCAGATAACCTCTAAGAATACCAGTGGAAGGGTAACTCATTTAAGACATCACTACCTCAAGGGGAAACTACCACGAAAGATCCATAATCTTGTCCCTATAAAAGACTCCAGCCCATCTCCATTGGGGAGATGGGTTTTTTTGAGGACTCTATTCCCCTCTGTCTCCTATATATCGATATATAATAAACATCTTGCTGGTCACCTCACCCCTGTCTCAGAATTGGCTATTGCGGCAGGCGGCTCCAATCCGAGTTATTGTGGTAACAGCCCTAGGAAACTATTACACTTGGTTGACATGGTGCCTGCTGGGTTTCTCCACTATAAAGTTACAGTTTTTCTCTTTGTAATTAATAAGTATGATGGGGGAAACATTTTGAGACTATGCAAATATCTATTTTCTCTTCAAACTTTTGTCTGCTTATTTTAGCACTCATTGATGAATCTTGCCTGCAGCGGTTATTATTGTGGTGTTCTGATGTTGATTTTTCTATTTTCTTCATTCCTTCTACATTTATTAATTGGAATTCTTCTATGAGGAAGAGATGTCTCTTCTCCCACATTTATTTATTTATTTTTAATTTTATTTTTTTGTGAAAAATATACACAGCAAAAGATACAGTGGTTCAACTAATTCTCATGTATAATTCAGTAACATTGTCTACAATCTTCAAGTTGTATAACTGTTCTCAATATTCTTTTCTAGATTATTCCACCACCATTAACATAAAGTCACTGGCTTTTAAAGGTTAGCTTCTCATCTAACTTTCCAAGATGCTCTTGTCACTTTAATCCCACGTAGATAAATCTTTGAGAGAGCACAATGCTCAAGGCAGACATACTTTACTAATCAGGCTAAACTGTTGTATGGTTCAAAGCTGACTTGCTGGAAAAGTTTGGTTTGAGGTTTAAGGTTTAAAGATTATCTCAGGGCAATAGTTTTGTCTCACATTTGTTTATGTGTTCAATTATTCATTTATGTCAGCGTAGACTCATGGCTATATGTTTATGTATTTATTTTATTGCGGTTTTGGTGAAAGTTTACACAGCAGGTGAGGTTCCCATTGGACAAGCATCCCCTGCTGTAGCCTCCCGCCATTTCACAGATCCTCCGTCCCTCCCGAGCACTCCGTGTTTGAGTGTTGTTCGCCTGGAGTCTTGTCATTATTCTCTAAACAATACAGTACTGTACAACAACTATTTACATAGCATTTACATTGTGTTAGGTGTTATAAGTAATCTAGAGATGACTTAAAGTATATGTAGGTTATATGCAAATACTATACCATTTTTATATAAGGGACTTGAACATCACAGATTTTGGTATCCATGAGGATCCTGGAACAAATCCCCTGAAGATACCAAGGGATGACTGTAGTTACTTTTTTCACATTGTGTCAACATTCTCTTTGATTGTATTCTGGGTGTTCCATTTCCAGAACTCTAGTTTCCCTGCCCCCTTGTTGTCTCATCTTTACAATGTATTAAATTTGATCTTTTGGACTCAAGGCTATTTATTTTATACTTTAAAAAATTAATCAGATGTCAAATTATTTCCAAAATATTTCCTCTTTTCTCGTTCCCATATTCATTCTCCGTCCCCTCTTCTGTCACTCCAGCATTGTTGGTGCCCTGACCACGTGGTTTGTCCACCTGTGGAGCCATCCTGCTCTAAAGAGGTGGGGGTAAGTTCACAGCAGAGCTGCTCATTCGAAGGATGGTCTGGGAAGCCTTGCCTTGCTGAGGCAGGGCTAGCACCTCAAAGATGTGTTTCCTCGGTGCCGGTGCTGTGGTTCACCTGGAATGAGGGGCTGAACTCTGGAGTCCCACAGGAGGGTGGGAAAGGGGGGATCTCCCCTAGAGCCAAAAGACTGGGAAGGCGCTTAGGAAGTTGGTGCCCGGGGGTCAACAACGTCTTACACTGGCATTTCTTAAGTCTTTTGGCTCACGTCAAGAGAAAACATGATTATGTAGGTTGAAGTCTCCAGCTGCAGAAAAACAGGCCACTGGCTGGCAGTAATTGCATGGCTACCCTCTGTAATAAATACGTTTACTTTTTGTTTTAGTGCCGATTGGGACAGATGAGGACAAGGTGATCATTTGGGTGAAAGGTCTTCTTTATGAAATAATTAGAATTATCCCTTCTCTTCCCAAGCACGCTTAAAATTATTCCTTTTATAAGGATGAGAGTCAAACTGGGACTTGTTAATCTAGCCAAAAACTGGATCCAGGGTGTGAATGAGCCTTATTGACTATGTATGCATTACAAATTACCTTGTAACTGCAACCTGGCATTATGCACGCCTGGCCTGTTGGATCAAAGGTCCTGGGAGGAGGTAAGGGGTGAATACCTGGGGGAGAGAAAGAACCCATACTTAGCTCCTGCCAGTGTGGGCTTGTAACTAACTCTTCATAGACAGAGAGCCCCTTCTGCTTGGCCTCTTATCTTCAACTTTTGCAGTAAAGATAGGGCTTTAACCTTTCCTCAGGGGAGCCTTGGTGTCTTAGTTACCTGTTGTTGCTGCTAGGTGCTGTTGAGTCAATTTTGACTCATAGCAACCCCACGTGAGAGTAGAACTTCCCCACAGGGTTTTCTTGGCTGTAATCTTTATGGGAGCAGATTGCTAGGTCTTTCTCCTGTGCAGCCACTGGGTGGGTTCAAACTGCAAACCTTTTGGTTAGCAGCTGAGTGCTTAACCATTGCACTGCCAGGGCTCTTTTTCTCATGCCTAGTGCTGCTGTAATACAAATACCACAAGTGTGTGGTTTTAAAGAACAGAGATTTATTTTCTTAAGTTCTGGAGGCTAAAGGTCCAAATAGGGTCTCGGCCATGCTGAGTCTTTCCTTGTCAGTAAGTAGCTCCAGGTGTTCCTTGGTTCCTTGGCTTCCTCATATGGGTCTTATCCTGTGTGTGTGTGTGCCTCTGTGTCTAATCTGCACTTTTTTATAACTCAGAAGTGATTAGATTTAGAATCCACCCTATATGAGTATGATCTAATTAACATAGCAAAGAAAACCCTATTTCTAAATAGGATTACGTCTATAGGTATAGAGGTTAGGATTGCAACACATATTTTGGGGTGACACAATTTAATCCATAACATCCGGTCAATTTTCGGCAAGGCGGAACTGTGTTTGACAGTGACCTTTTTTCTTCTGTCACTTAGTACACGTGGTGTGTGCCTGCGTCTGTCTGCTGGCCCCTTGGTGAGTACCTTCTAGATACCACGTCTTGTGAGGTGCTTTACTGTCAGGACAAAAATTTCAAGTAAGTATTACCAGTCCCTTTTACACTGGAAGAAACTGAGACTCAGAAATTCCCACAGCCCGGAACTGGCAGAGCTAAGATGGAGGACTCTCTGGCTCCAAAGTTAGGTTCTCTCCATCATGCCACACCATCTTTGGGAGGTAGTAGGTCCACTTTCAGAACTTCTTTCATTGCCTGTCCTGATAATTCTTGGATGTTGTGAATTCAGAATTTTTTCTGAGCTTTGGCTCTGGGTCTCAGCTCTACAACGACAGCAGGAAAGTGATTCAAAACCTTACCAGGGAGGTTCTTTTCCCAAAAAGCGTGAGTTGTTCGGGAGACAGTACCAGTGAAAAGGGAATTGGAGCTTCAGAGTTTGATGTTTCTCCCAGGTGAATTCCAGAGTGACAAGAACAAGACCAGCATAACTCATTATTCGAAGTTGCCTCGTGTTTTCTTATAATTATAAATTATAGTTTGTATCTCCTCAGCGTTTATCAAGTGCCAGGCATTGTTACAAGCTGGTCACACACATTACCTCACTTAGTGCTTTCAACAATCCCAAAGGTACAAGTCCTTGATCCCTGTTCCAGATCCCGTGGGGCGGATGTGCCTCAGAACTCAGAATTTTTCATATTTTTGAAAGACAAGTCTGTGCATATTCTGTATTTCTCATAACACCCCTGAACAAGGTTGAGGGTGGCACTGATAAACATGTCAATATTTCTGCAGCAAAGCATATGGGTCATCATGCTTAAAGTGATAAATTAAACCAATATAAAATCTCACATCAGGTCTGGCTTTGCCATCAAACAAATTTTCTGCAAACTTAAAGAAAAAAAAAAATCTGTTTCTCAGAGCCATTTGGATCTCAGAATTGCCAATAAGGGATTATGGATCTCAAACATTATTACTCCCAATGTACAGATGAGAAAACTGAGGCTTGGAAATAATATGGAATCTATCCAAGGTCATACTGGAAGTGGTGGAGCCAGGATTTAAACCTGGGTCTGATTGTGCTCATATCACTACAAGTTTTAACCAAGGCTTTAACGCCAAAGCTTCACATGGCGGGAGAGTAATGTACTCAGACCCGATCTCCTTCACCTCTACATGAGAAACCACTTGTTGCTGACATTCAAATACATTTGCACTAGGAAAGATTAATTGATTTTCTTATAAATTGGTAAGCCACAGAACATTTCATATCTAACACCTTTTCAGAGAGGTTAGCAAAACAATATTCCAGTCAGGTTTGGGGAAGGGAGGAGAAAGGTGTATAATTTTCCCATCCACGGTAAGAAAATGCTTTGTCCTTTTCTTTCTTTCTTTCCAGCATCACGTACTTTCTTCTCTGCTTCCTCTCTTCTTCTGGCCTCAAGGCCTCTGTTCTCAGAGGCTCCAGGAGCTTCAGTGTTTCCCCATGGCTGGTTTCCGCTGCTGCTGTTATTTCTTCTGGACTTCCTTCTCTTCCCTCAGGTCAGGCCTCTCTCCACCATTTCACTAGCCCCACTGTTCAGAGTTCTCATCAATTCTCCTCTCATCCACTGACTTCAGTAAGTGAACCTAGTCGCTATAGCAACCTGCTGATGAAGAGGTGGGAGATTGGGCGATAGGGTGATTTCATGTAACCATTGTCTTAGTTATCTAGTGCTGCTATAACAAAACTACCGCAAGTGGGTGGCTTTAACAGAAATTTATTCTCTCACAGTTTTAGAGGCTAGAAGTCCAAATTCAGGATGCTGGCTCTAGGGGAAAGCTTTCTCTCTGTCAGCTCTGGAGGAAGGTGCTTGTCTTTTCTGAGCTTCTGCTCCTGGGCGATCTTCTTGTGGCTCGGCTTGGCTCTCGCCCCCCACCCCACCCCCACTCCCCCCCACCCCCTGTCTCTTCAACACTTGCTTGCTTGCTGAATATCTTTTATATCTCAAAAGAGAGATTCACTCAAAATATACCTTAATCCCGCCTCATTAACATAACAAACATAATCTAATCCTGTCTCATTAATCATAACAACCATAGCCCATCCACAAATGGGATTATAACTACAGGCAGAGGTTAGGATTTACAACACATATTTTTGGGGGAGGGGACACAAATCCGTAACAGCCATTCTCAGCCTCATTCTAGAAGGTCAAAGTTTGTTATTCCAATCGATGTAAAAGAGCCTTTTCGGGAGATTGTGGGAGGACAGAAGTGGGGTGTGTGTGTGTTATTGCTAGCGTGCCAAGTCTTCTGGCCCTTCCAAGGCACCAAGAATGTGAATACCTGGCCAGCTACTCAGCAAGACATCAGATCCCAGGGAGCAGAGGAGAAAACCAGAGAGAGGTTTACTTTTTTGGCACTCGAATCTCTGCATTTCAGCTGCTCTGGGCCTTGACCAAATGATTGTTACTGGCTACCCATTCTGGATAATGAGTTCTGAGATCATGATGAATTGACATGCACTTTGGTTGTTTTTGTCTTTAGTTTTGCAATTAAATATATTAATATATTAAATATATTGTCCTCCTGCAGGCAATTCTGAAACATATCCAAGCTTTGGTGGGGCAGGGCAATAGCTGGTATTTGTTTAGGTTATTTGGTGGAGCCTGAGGATAGGGAAAGAGAGACTAAAGAGAAAGTGGATCTGTCCCTTTCTAAAAATTTATCTGTCCACAGTGATCTCTCTTCTTGTGAAATCCTGTTTTACCCCTGATGATCTTATGATCTTATGAAAAAACCCTTTCGTTCTTTGAGTTATGAGTTGCGATGACTACTTGGATCCAATCTCTTAATTACAAAGATCAAAGGAAAATAATAAATTTTAATTCAAAGTTCTCTCTCTCCTTCTCTGTCTTTTTTTTTTTTTTTTTTAAAAAAAAAAAAAAAAAAACAGGCTTCAGTGAAAACAAGTATTTCCTAACCCAATAAAGAAATCTGCAACAATTTATTCTACTAGCTAATTTACTTAGGGTTTTGTGCTTGTTTAAATGACTTATGGTGTGGTGAGTCTTGGCCTCCCTATCTTTTTCCCAATTCCTGCCAGTGAAATACCGTAGTAGTGTCCTATGGCTGCTGTAACAAAGTACCATAGACTGGGTATCTAAACAACAGAAGTTTATTCTCTCATTGTTCTGGAGGCCAGAAGTCTGAAATTAGCAGGACCACGCTCCCTCTGAAGGCTCTCGGGGAGAATCCTTCCTTGTCCCTTCCAACTTCTGGTGGCCCCAGGCATTCCTTGGCTCTTGACCGCATAACTCCAATCTCTGCCTCTGTCTTCACACGGTGATCTTCCTTCTGTGTCTCTGTGTGCCTATCTATGCCTCCTCTTTTTATAAGGACAACAGTCATATTAGGGTCATATTAGGGCCCACCCTACTCCAGGATGACCTTATGTTAACTTAGCTATTATATCTGCAAAGACTTTATTTCCAAATAAGGTCACATTCACGGGTACTGGGGACTAGGACTTGAACATATCTTTTTGGAGGACACAATTAACCCATAACAAATACCAACCAGGATTTTCATGTGCCTGATTCTTCTGACAGTGAAGCATTCCTTCATTTCTTTTTTGTTCGTGTTCTGAGGTAACTCCGTATTCCTAGACCACAGTTCCCTCTCAAAGCCTCTCTTCCCTTGTCTGGGATTCCAGGTCAGGTCAGGTCTTCTGTTCTTGACATTGCAGACCTGATGACTCATGGTTTTATTCTCAGCTCTGGTCTTTTCTTACTCTACACACTGTCCCTCTGTGATTATCCATTGTTATGACTTCAATGTCCACCCACACGCTGGAGACCCCAGGGTATATACAGCCATGCTGAGCTCCAAAGTTAAGAACTCAACTGCCTATTCTTGGTCTTCTTGGTTAGGATATTCCACAGCCATCTCAAACGCAACTTGTACCAAAGTCTACTTATTATCCACAGCTGCCCTTCTCCCTGTCATTCCTCCCTACCATTAATGGCCTCTTCCCCAAACCTATTCTTTCTCAAGCTCAATTAATGATTCTACCATTTACTCATCTCCTAAGCCAGTCATCCTGAGATTGTCCTCCATGATTCCTCCTTCACCCCTCAAATCTAGTCAGGCATGCTATTCTGTCAGCTTCTTCCCAAACAACTTTGGAATCCATTCCCTCTTCTCCATCCTGCTGCCATTGTCTGAGTGTAGGTCTTCCCCATCTCTCACCTGGACTACATGGTCATGCAGCACAGCTCCTCCAGCGCTAGGTTATCCTCACTCCCAGCTATCCTAACCCTAGCCCCAAACCAGCCTTCATACTGTGCACTCCACTGGAGCTAACCTTCTCAAACATAAATCAGATTTTTCTTCCTGCTTCCTTAAAATTGTTCAAGCATTCCCCTTATTTACAAAATAAAGTGCTACTTCCTACACTATTTCAAAACCCTCATGTCTGCCCTCCTCAACTGTCTCTCCTGCCTTTTCTGTTGCACCTTATGTTTAAATACTATCTGACACTTCTTGCAGATCCTTGAACATCGCATGTGACTTTATACCTCTGGGCCTTTATATGAAATTCCCTCTACCTAGAATGCTCTCCCCCCTCCTCTGCCTAGAAAACACCTACATGGTCATTCATTTCAACAAGCATTTATCAAGGGTCTACTATGTGCCTTAAGTCTGCGCTACACAGTGGACACAAAAATGAGGAGGCATGGTCCTTTTCCTAACCATCTGGTTGAAACATCGCTTCTTGAAGCTCCCATTAAATATCCCTTCCTTGCCACCAATGCATAGTAGGTCGTTTTTGCCTTTCTATCTTCTGCATACTTCTTTCGTTGCGATTATACAATACAATTTTTTCTGTCTGCAGAGGACCAATACTAATTTCCATAACTTTTGAGGAAGTCAGTTGTTATGGATTGAATTGTGTCCCCAAAAATGTGTTGTAAATCTTAATCTCTATGCCTGTGGTTATAATCCCATGTGGGAATGGGTTGCCTTTGTTATGGTAATGAACGGAATTAGTGTAGGGTATATCTTGAGTCAATCTCTTGTGAGATATAAGAGATAAAACAGGCAAGCAGAGCAGAAATGGGGCAAGAGCGATGCCAACCCACATGAAGACAGCCCAGAAGCAGAAGCTCAAAGAGACAAGGACCTTCCCCTAGAGCTAGTGCCCTGAATTTAGACTTCTAGCCTCCCAAACTGGGAGAAGATAAATTTCTGCTTGTTAAAGTAAAATAAATAAATAAATAAATAATTTTTTTCATGTTAATGTGATAAAATATGTTTATCAGTGATGCTACAACAGGAATGGTAAAAAAAAAACATGGTAATAAAAGGTCTTTTCTTTTAGAATTGCAAATTACAATTCCTAATAGATTTACCAAATGACACAAACAGCAAACTCTGCATTAGTGATGAAAGTAAAAGAACAACATTGTTGAAAAAACAAAACCGTAACTCTTGAAATTATACTACATAAAAATTAAACAGGGATTATATTATACAATATCTTACAGGCATTACATAATTACAGAGATAAAAGCTAACAAGACACAAATCAGGCTTCGAAGGAGCTCACCATGCATCTGTGTTTACATAGATTGTAAGATGGTTTGAAGTAGATCCAAGAGAAAAATAAGGCCTAAGTTTTTCTGTAAAAGTATCAGTGAAGGTATAAAGATAAGATCTATTATTCCAACTATAAAATGTAACCTCTCCGAAATCATAATCCAGAAAAATGCCAATCCGTATGATTTGTTCTGTATCCCGAATAAGTGTTTCCTGCTGAATTTGCCAGCATCCATCTTTTTGGGATGGTGTCCCAATAGCATTTCTAGGAAAAGATTCTTTACATACACCTAAGCACCATTCACCTATGCCTCTTACTTCTACCTGCCAGTAATGCCTACCAACATCAAAGCCTTCAGAACTCAGGACAGCTGGGATAAAAGTAAACCTCTCAGGATTGTAAGGAAAGTCTAGTTCCATCTGTCCATACTTCACACTTTTTCTATCTTCTGAAATAATAAGCTTGGGGTGAGCAGTTTCAGGATCTAGCGTCAAATCTTCCTTAAATGTGCTGATCATTTTTTGCAGGCCAAAATATTGTGGAGAGAGATAGTTACTTGCCTTCATTAATTTGTATGAAAAGACTCCGGGAATTTTTAGGTTTTTATACCTGTTGTAGATACTTTCAATACCTGTAAGTAAATCCAGGTCTGCCTGCACACATTTTTCTGCAACTCCACTAAGCAGATTTTTTAGCGTGGATAAGTGGTCAGAAATTTGGCTATTGTTCTCAATTAGTTTCTCTTCAACAGTCTTCTCTTCTGTCATCAATCCCAAAAAAATGGTATCCTGTTCCTGGTCCAGTAAATCCTTAAGGTGATTAAATTGGCAGTTTAATTTTCCTCTCAAATTTTCTACCTTCTGCCATAACTCATGTGATTTTGAGACTTGCATTTCTAGACAAATGTTAGCATCTGCAACCTGCTCCCTCAAGGGCTCAATGTACCTTTTGAGTTTCCTCCTGTGACTGGCTCCAGCTTGCTCGATGGGCATCAGGTAGTGATCCTGGTGGTCGGAGGAGATCCTGCACTGGGGACACAGTAGCTCCAGGTCCTGGTCACAGAACAGAACCAGCACCTGGCTGTGCTTCTCACACAGAGGTTTTTCTTTCTGCCGTTTCTTCTTGCTCCTCTTGATGGGAAGTTGCTTAACAATATCAGTCATGTGACATAATTGGGTGTTCTTCTTTAAGTTCTCATTATGACAGTGATGGAGGCAGATGGGACAGGGGAAGATGTCCCCTAGACCTTCCCAGCACTGACGGATGCAGCAACAACAAAAGTTGTGGCCACAGTCAATAGTCACTGGGTCTCTCAGGTACTCTAGGCAGATCGGGCAGCTGACCTCTGCTTGGAGACTGGCCAGGGAAGCTGCGAAGTCCATTTTGCAGTGACGGTTTCAGTCCTAGAAAATTTCAGAGAACCCTGGTTACCGAGAAGCTAGAAAAAGTGAGATGATGACCTTGGTCCTCACTCTCCTACTCGGACGTCAGTATAGAGTGTTTCTGTCTCTTAACCTCCAATTTTGCAAGAAGCCTCCAAGAAGAGTCACTGCCCTCCAGAAAATTATTGATCTTCTTATTATCTTCTCCTCCTGAATCCACTGGTGCTCCCAAATCAAAGGTTGGACTTAGAGTCCTCTTGGTCAGGAGGGAACCACAATTCCAAGGCACTTGCAGTTGTGGAGGCTGGGAAGTCCCAAATCGGTGGGTCAGGTGTCAGGCTGGGTTTTTTTTCTGACTCATGTGGTTTCTGGGGCTGACGAATCCAAAATCAGCAGGTCAGACAGCAGGCTGCTGGCTCACATCTCAAGAACTGGAGGTCAGATGATGAGGAGGCAGATGCGGGATTTGGAGTGGGAGTGAGCCTTGCAGGAACAACCATTTATATACTACAGTCGGGCCATACCCCCAAGGAAACTCCCCTTACATAGGATAGGCTGCTCGTAGCAGATCTCATCATGGAGGTGATTGCATTATATCATATCTAATCATGGAGGTGATTACACTGTATCAGATCTCATTATGGAGGTGATTACATTATATCAGATCTCATCATGGAGGCAATTACATTATATTACATTGTTGTTGTTGTTAGGTACCATCCAGTCAGTTCCAACTCATAGCTACCCTACATACAACAGAAAGAAACACTGCCCGGTCCTGTGCCATCCTCACAATCGTTGCTGTGTTGGAGTTCATTGTTGCAGCCACTGTGTCAATCCACCTCGTTGAGAGTATTCTTCTTTTTTGCTGACCTTCTACTTTACCAAGCATGATGTCCTTCTCCAGGGACTGGTCCCTTCTGATAACATGTCCGAAACAGATGAGACCAAGTCTCACTATCCTTGCTTGTAAGGAGCATTCTGGCTGTACTTCTTCCAAGACAGATTTGTTCATTCTATATTACATTATGAAAGAGAATCAGTCCAACGTCTGCCAACCCACTGAGAATCATAGCCTAGGCAAATTGACACATAACATTAACCTTCACAGAAGTGCATCATTTAAAAATGTTGTTGTTAGGTGCCATCCAGTCAGTTCTAACTCATAGCGACCCTATGTACAACAGAATGAAACACTGCCTGGTCCTGCACCATCCTCACAGTTATTGTTAGGCTTGAGCCCATTGTTTCAGCCACTGTGTCAATCCATCTCATTGAGGGTCTTCCTCTTTTTCACTGACCCTCTACTTTACCAAACATGACGTCCTTCTCCAGGGATTGGTCCCTCCTGATAACATGTCTAAAGTACATAAGACGAAGTCCCACCATCCTAGCTTCTAAGAAGCATTCTGGCTGTACTTCTTCCAAGACAGATTTGTTCATTCTTCTGGCAGTCCATGGTATATTCAATATTCTTCACCAATATCATAATTCAAAGGCATCAATTCTTCTTTGGTTTTCCTTATTCATTGTCCAGCTTTCCTATGCATATGAGACAATTGAAAACACCGTGGCTTGAGTCAGGCTCACCTTAGTCCTAAAGTGACATTTTAACACTTTAAAGAGATGTTTTGCAACAGATTTGCTCAATGCAATATATCATTTGTTTTCTGGACTGCTGCTTCCATGGGTATTGATTGTGGATCTAAGCAAAAAGAAATCCTTGACAACTTCAATCTTTTCTCTGTTTATCATGATGTTACTTACTGGTCCAGGTATGAGGATTTTTGTTTTCTTTATCTTGAGGTGTAATCCCTACTGAAGGCTGTAGTATTTTATCTTCATCAGTAAGTGCTTCAAGTCCTCTTCACTTTCAGCAAGCAAGGCTGTGTTATCTGCATAATGAAGGTTGTTAATGAGTCTTCCTGCAATCCTGACACTGTGTTCTTCTTCATATAGTCCAACTTCTCAGATTATTTGCTCAATATACAGATTGAATAGGTATGGTGAAAGGATACAACTCTGACACACACCTTTCCTGATTTTAAACCGTGCAGTATCCCCTTGTTCTGTTTGAATGACTGTCTTTTTGTCTATGTACAGGTTCCACGTGAGCACAATTAAGTGTTCTGGAATTCCCATTCTTCACAATGTTATCCATAATTTGTTATGATCCACATAGTTGAATGCCTTTGCATAGTCAATAAAACACAGGTAAACATTTTTCTGATATTCTCTGCTTTCAGCTAGGATCCATCAGACATCAGTGATGATATCTCTCATTCCACATCCTCTTCTGAATCCGGCTTGAATTTCTGGCAGTTCCCTGTCGATGCATTGTTGCAACCGCTTTTGAATGATCTTCAGCAAAATTTTACTTGTAGGTTGTATTAATGATATTGTTAGATAATTTCTGCATTCTGTTGGATCACCTTTCTTTGAAATAGGCATAAATATGGATCTCTTCCAGTTGATTGGCCAGGTAGCGGTCTTCCAAATTTCTTGTCATAGATGAGTGAGCACTTCCAGCACTGTATCTGTTTGTTGAAACATCTCAATTGGCATTCCGTCAATTCCTGGGGCCTTGTTTCTCGCCAGTGTCTTCAGTGCAGCTTGGACTTCTTCCTTCAGTACCATCAGTTCTTGATCATATGCTACCTCCTGAAATGGTTGAACTTCGACCCATTCTTTTTGTAGAGTGACTCTGTCTATTCCTTCCATCTTCTTTTGATGCTTCCTATGTCATTCAGTATTTTGCCCATAGAATCCTTCACAATTGCAACACAGGCTTGAATTTTTTCTTCAGTTCTTTCAGCTTGAGAAATGCCGAGCGTGTTCTTCTCTTTTGGTTTCCAAACTCCAGATCTTTGCCCATTTCATTATAATACATTAATTTGTCTTCTTGAGGGCCCTCTGAAATCTTCTCTTCAGCTCTTTTACTTCATCATTTCTTGCATTCACCTTAGCTACTCTATGTTCAAGAGCAAGTTTCAGAGTTTCTTCTGACATCCATTTTGGTCTTTTCTTTCTTTCCTGTCTTTTTAATGAGCTCTTACTTTGTTCATGTATGATGTCCTTGATGTCATTCCACAACTTGTCTAGTCTTCGGTCCTTAGTGTTCAATGTGTAGAATCTATTCTTGAGATGGTCTCTAAAATCAGGTAGGGTATACTCAAGGTCTTACTTTGGCTGCCGTGGTCCTGTTCTAATTTTCTTCAGTTTTATCTTGAACTTGCATATGGGCAATTGATGATCTGTTCCATAGCTGGCCCCTGGCCTTGTTCTGACTGATGACGTTGAGGTTTTCCATAGTCTCTTTCCACAGATGTAGTCAATCTGATTCCTGCGTATGCCATCTGGCTAGGTCCATGTGTATAGTAGCAGTTTATGTTGGTGAAAAAGGGTATTTGCAATGAAGAAGTAGTTGGTCTTGCAAAATTCTATCGTGCAGTCTCCAGCGTCATCACCAAGGCCATATTTCCCAACTACCGATCCTTCTTCTTTGTTTCCAAATTTCGAATTCCAATCACCAGTAATTATCAATGCATCTTGATTGCATATTTGATCAGTTACTGACTACAGAAGTTTTTTAAAAAATCTTCAATTTCTTCATCTTTGACCTTAGTGGCTGGTGCGTAAATTTAAATAATAGTCGTATTAACTGGTCATCCTTGTAGGTGTATGAATTTTATCCTATCAATGACAGCATTGTACTTCAGAATAGATCTTGAGATATTCTTTTTGACAACGAACGTGACACCATTCTTCAATTTGTCATTCCCCCCATAGTAGACCATATGATTGGCTGATTCAAAATGGATTTGATACCAGTCCGTTTCAGCTCACTAATGCCTCGGATATGGATGTTTATGCATTCCATTTAATTTCTGATGATTTTCAATTTTACTAGACTCATACTTCATACATTCCACATTCCTAGTATTGATGGATGTTTGCAGCTAGTTCTTCTCATTTTGAGTAGTGTCACATCAGCAAATGAAGGTCCCGAAAGCTCGACTCCATTCACATCATTAAGATGGACTCTACTTTGAGGAGGCAGCTCTTCCCCAGTTGTATTTTGAGTGCCTTTAACCTGAGGGGCTCATCTTCCAGGACTGTATCAGACAATGTTATGCTGTTATTCACAGGGTTTTTACTGGCTAAGTTTTTTCAGAAATAGACCACCAGGTCCTTCTTTCTAGTCTGTCTTAGTCTGGAAGCTCAGCTGAAACTTGTCCGCCATGGATGACCCTGCTAGTATTTGAATACCGATGGTATAGCTTCCAGCATCACAGCAACACACAAGCCACCACAGTATGACAAACTGACAGATGCATGGGGGCATTCATATGAGGTGATTGAAAATACAATGGCTTGGGTCAGGTGCACCTTAGTCCTCAAAGGGACATCTTTGCTTTTCAACACTTTAAAGAGGTCTTTTGCAGCAGATTTGCCCAAAGCAATACTTTGTTTGACTTCTTGACTGCTGCTTCCATGGGCATTGATTGTTGTGGATCCAAATAAAATGAAATCCTTGACAACTTCAATATTTTCTCTGTTTATCATGATGTTGTTTATTGGTCCAGTTGTGAGGATTTTTGTTTTCTTTGTGTTGAGGTGCAATCTATACTGAGGATTGTAGTCTCTTATCTTCATCAGTAAGTGCTTCAAGCCCTCTTTACTTACAACAAGCAAGATTTAGACGTCTGCATATCCCAGGTTGTTAATGAGTCTTCCACTAATCCTGATGCCATGTATTTCTTTATATAGTTCAGTTTCTTGGATTATTTGCTCAGCATACAGATTGAATAAGTATGGTGAAAGAATACAACCCTGAAGCACACCTTTCCTGACTTTAAACGTTGCAGTATCCCCTTGTTCTGTTCGAGCAACTGCCTCTTGGTCTATGCACAGGTTCCACATGAGCACAATTAAGAGTTCTGGAACTCCCATTCTTTGAAATGTTATCCATAATTTGTTATGATCCACACAGTTGAATAAAACACAGTCAATAAAACACAGGTAAACATCTTTCTTATCTTCTCTGCTTTCAGTCAACATCTATCTAACATTAGCAATGTTATCCCTCATTCTACGTCCTCTTCTGAATCCAGTTTGAATTTCTAGCAGTTCCCTGTTGAAGTACTGCTGCACCTGTTTTTGAATAATCTTCAAAAACATTTTATTGGTGTGTGATAATAATGATATTGTTAGATAATTTCTGCATTCTGTTGGATCATCTTTCTTTGGAATAGGCACAAATATGGATCTCTTCCAGTCAGTTGGCCAAGTAGGCGTCTTCCAAATTTCTTGACACAGATAAGTAAACACCTCCAGCTCTGCATATGTTTGTTGAAACATCTCAATTGATATTCTGTCAATTCCTGTAGCCTTGTTTTTTGCCAATGCCTTCAGTGCAACTTGGACTTTTTCCTTCAATACCATTGGTTCTTGATCATGTGCTATTTCCTGAAATGGTTGAATGTCAATCCATTCTTTTTGGTACAGTGACTCTGTCTATTCCTTCCATATTCTTTTGATGCTTCCTGTGTCATTCAATATTTTGCCCATAGAATCTTTAAAAATTGCAGCACAGGCTTGAATTTTTTCTTCAGTTCTTTCAGCTTGAGAAATGCCGAGCGTGTTCTTCCCTTTTAGTTTTCTAACTCCAAGTCTTTGCCCATTTCATTATCATACATTACTTTGTCTTTTTGAGCCACCCTTTGAAATCTTCTGTTCATCTCTTTTAGTCAGAATACAGATTTTTTGCTTAGCTCTTTCGCTCAGCATACAGATTGAACAAGTATGGTGAAAGAATACAAGCCTGAAGCACGCCTTTCCTGATTTTAAACCACACAGTATCTCCTTGTTCTGTTCGAACGACTGTCTCTTGGTCTATGTACAGGTTCTTCATGAGCACACTTAAATGTTTTGAAATTCTCGTTCTTTGCAATGTTATCCATAATTTGTTATGATCCACACAGTTGAGTAAAAGACTGCCAATAAAACACAGGTAAACATCTTTCTGTTATTCTTTGCTTTCAGCCAAGATCCATCTGACATCAGCAATGATATGCCTCATTCCATGTGCTCTTCTGAGCCTGGCTTGAATTTCTGGCAGTTCCCTGTTGAAGTATTGCTACAACCGTTTTTGAATAATCTTCAGCAAAATTTTACTTGCGTGTAATATTAATGATATTCAATAATTTCCACATTGTATTGGATCACCTTTCTTTGGAATGGCCACAAATATGGATCTCCTTCAGTCAATTGGCTAGATAGCTGTCTTCCAAATTTCTTGTCATAGATGAGTGAGCACTTCTAGCGCTGCACCCTTTTGTTGAAACATCTCAGTTGATTTAAAGAATATATGAACACTAACATCTGTGTAGTAGGCAGAATTCTAAAAGGGCTCCCTCAAGATTCCTACCCCCATGGTGTACATGCTCTGTATAATCCTCTCCCCTTAATTGTGAGCAGGACTTGTGAATATGATGAGCCTTTACTCCTGAGGTTACGCTATATTGCAAAGGTGAAGGGGATTGACAGATGTAATTAAGTTCCCTAATCAATTGACTTTGAGTTAATAAAAAAAGGAGATTATCCTTTGTGTGCCTGACCTAATCAAGTGAGCATTAAAAGAGAATCCAGGCTTTCCTTGGGGAAAGAGAGATATGAGCAGCATAGATGCTGTCTGTTGGCTACGAAAGAGCAAACCGCTATGTTGTGGAGAGGGCCACATGGCAGAGAGTGGTGGGTAGTTTCTAGAAGCTGAGGGCCTCAGTCCTATAACCACATGGTATTGAATTCTGCCAACCACCAGTGAGCTTGGAAGAAGACAGCAAGCCTCATATGAGATTGCAGCCCTGGTCAACATCTTGTTTCAAATTTGTCAGCCCCTAAGCAGAGAACTCAGCTACACTATGCCCAAACTTCTAACCTATGGAAACCGTGAGATAACAAATGGGTGTTATTTTAAGTTGCTAAATTAGTGATAATTTGTCATACGGCAAGATAAAAATAATATAATCTGATAGGCTTATGTTGAATTCAGTTTTACCCATGTGATCTTGGACTTAACCTTCTCAGTTTCTTCATCTGTAAAATGCAGACGGCAATACCTTCCTTATGGTGTTTTTGTGAGGGTTAAATGTGCTGGATACACTGTGGTGCCCAAAAATAGTTCCTTGAAGGCAAAGGCTATGTCTTACCCTCACATCTTTGATGTCTAGCACTATGTCTGCACATGGAAGGTACTCAATACATTTTAGGTGAATGAATGAACAGTACTCAATGAACAAGTATAAACTCAAGCCTTTATTCCTATTTTTGTTTAATTTAGTGCTAATGCAGCTTGAGTTTACTCGTATGTGAAATTAAGGACCATCTAGATGATCTCTCAGGTGCCTTCTAGTTGCAAATTCTGTTATGTTGATGAATTTCAAGATAAGGCCCTGGAATAACAATCTTAAAGTTGTAAAAATATTAGTATTCTTAGAGAGAACTCCAGAGGAGATATTTGCTAATGAGCTGTTCTTTCTCCGAGCCTCTCTCTTGAGCCAGTCACTCTCTACTACCACAACTGAGTGTTAGTATCCAGACTGCACTGAGGGTTAATGGTATTAGTGCAGTAGATGCTAAGTATTTGTTGATCAAATGGTTGAGATTGAGACCAACTTTAGTTTACTACTTTGGATATTAATACATAGTTCAATCAACCACTTTCAAATACCAAGTAATAGGAGGAACATCACGACCTAAGTGTAGAAATAAAGAAATACTTATACTTAACAGGAGATGAGGTTTTATTTATCTTTGATCTGAAATGGCATGGGAGATTCATTCACTGCTACTTGGCTGAAGCAGGCAATAAAGAATCCTGCTGTAACTTCTATAGTTTATACAAGTAGAATTTATATGCATGCATTTAATTATAAATATAAATATTGACTTACCATTGGGACTTTTGGCAACTGTCTTTGGACTAGTATCCCAGAGGGACTGTTTATTACTGTCCGGTGATCTAATGGAATGTTTATCCATAGTGCTACCTTTCAACGTCAAGGGATCTCCCTGGATGATCTGCCTCTTAACAAGAGGGAGTAGGAAAATGCTTTCTCAAAGGAATAAGCTTTGGGTGGAGGGCTGTGAGGAGTTTCTTATTATACACAGTACTATCTCTATCCTGAGCCATAAGTCTTACTTAAACTTGTAAGTTAAGAGCAGAAGACTGTGTTTCCCATGAAGACTCCAATGATCTTACTATCTGAGCAACAGTTTGTGAAGAACGACAAAGTCCAGGAAGAGCTATTGGTTAACTCTGTGTGAGCCTGAGTGTGTGTGTGTGTGTGTGTGTGTGTGTGTGTACCATATGGGTGCACACTTCTCTGTGCTTCTGGGTGGGAAGGAGTGTAGGTTAGTGGGTCAACCAGCTCTTACAAACCTACTCCTGTTCCCAGCAGACACACCCCTGCCCCATCTTTGCCGTCCTAAGGTGGAGCTGGGGTCAGAGAGGGTTTTGCCATAATTAGTGGAGCCCTGAGGAAAGGAGCCCCTGGATGGTGCAAATGGTTAATGTGCTTGACCATGTGAAAAGCTGGAGGTTTGAATCCACCCAGAGGTGCCTCAAAAGAAAGGTCTGGTGATCTACTTCCAAAAAATCAGCTACTGAAAACCCTGTGGAGCACAGTTCTACTCTGGCACACATGAGGTCCCCATGAGTTGGAGTTGACTAGATGGCAACTGGTTTTTGAGAGAGAGATAGAGCCCAGGAAGAAGTGCAAGTCACTCAAAATGGTATAGCCTTGCCCTCCAACAGAGGGGAGGGACTGGTAGGCCTGTGCAGGGAGTAGAGAGAGATATCTGTGATCAACTAAGTAGAGAAAGAAGAGACCCCTAAAGATGCAGGGGCCTCAGACAGGTGGAGATCCCCATCTCTCCACGCGGGCAACTGCAGCCAGAGCAGCCCAGGAAGCTGCCGCTTCTTCGTCTACTGTTCCAACCATTGAACATCAGAAACCAGAACCAGGCAAAACAACAGGCCCTGGCATATCTGGTTTACAAAGGGTGTTCCCTTCCCTTCCATTGATGGAGTGCAGTGTAGCGTAGAAAAGGCCAACACCTGGAGCTCTGGAAGTTGAGTCACTTACTTGTAGAATGCTTCACAGTTACAAAGAGCTTTTTTTACCCCGGTCTCATTGAATTAGATAGAAATCGTTATTACGGTTGTTGTGATTATTGTTCTACAGAAGAGAAAATGAAGTCTTACTGAGGTGAAGGGGCTTGCCCAGGATGACACAGCAGCAAATGGTAAAGATGGCCTCTGACCCAGGTCTCCATACCCTGCCCTTCTTCTAATCCTGCCCCATGTTCTGGGGTAGGAAAGAGACATGGATGGGGCCTGGGGGAAGCTTTAACACAGCCCTTCAGTTGTGTACGGTGAGAGGAGGGCTCTAAGGGAGCAACTGCAGTGAGTGTGGTGGTGGCTGTGAGGCGCTTAGTGCGACCCCTGCCATCCCGAAGTGGGTGTGCAGAGGAATGTCACCCTCTTCTCAGGAGGCAGGAAAGCCCAGGTCTCAAGCATGAGTTGTGGAGCCAGGCAGACCTGGGCTAAGTCCCACCTCTACAGTTATTACTTATATGGCCTTGGAGCAAGTTATCTACTTTTTGTAAACTTCTGAAGCCTGGGTGTCACAGGTGGTGTGCCGTTGCCTGCTAACCTAAAGTGGCAGCATGGAAGAAAGGCCTGGTGAACTGTTTCTGTAAAGATTACAGCCAAGAAAACCATATGGAGCTCAGCTGTACTCTGTAACAGTTGCCATGAGCCAGAATTGACTCCATGGCAAAGTTTTTTTGTTTGTTTGTTTGGTTGGTTCCTCAACAATAAAAATGGGAAAAATAATTGCGCTTCCCTTATGGTTTGGTATGTTGTTAAGAGGTTTACATGAGATAAGGAATGCAGAGCACTTAACACAGTGCCAGCCACATTGAAAGAACTCCTTAATAATATGTAACGTATGTCATGGAACACCCATTCATTCATTCGGCAAGAATTTATTGAATGCCAACTGTATGTCTAGCAGTGCACTAAAAACTTTATACCTGGGGCTTTACCAGCATTGGTCTCTTTAGAACCTAATCACACAAAACCAAAAATCAAACCCTTTGCCGTTGAGTTGATTCTGACTCATAGCGACCCTATAGGACAGAGTAGAATTACCCCATAGGGTTTCCAAGGAGTGGCTGGTGGATTTGAACTGCTGACCTTTTGGTTAGCAGCTGAGCTCTGAACCAGTGTGCCACCAGGGCTCCAATCACACAAATAGTCCTTTATTATAAATATACAGTATGAACTGCTTTTATAGACATGGAAAATTATTTTTTATGCTTAAGTTATTTCCACTGTTTATTCCTCTTTTATTTCTAGTATTAGGATGTAGCTGAAAGCGCATGTGATTTGGAGGGAAAGAGGCCAGCTGTGAACACCCAGGGAAGCCATCTCACTTCTCCAATTTTCAGCTTCTCATCTGCAAAATGGGAAGAATAATACCTTCCTTACAGGTTGGTTGAAAGGAGTAAATGCTGTATACATATGTGTTCTCCCTCTGTATTTCAAAACATCTGAATAAGATTAAGAAGTATTAACACTGGGGACTTTGGTGGTTCAGTGGTTGTCTTAAGTAGGTAGTGCCACTATAACAGAAATACCACAAGTGGATGACTTTAGCCAACAGAAATTTATTCTTTCACAGTTTAGGAGGCTAGAAGTCCAAACTCAGGATGCCACCTCCTAAGGAAGGCTTTCTCTCTCTGTTGGCTTTGGGGGAAGTCCTTGTTATCAATCTCCCTCTGGTCTAGGAGCTTCTCAGTGCAGGGACTCCAGATCCTGGGTCTTCTTTCTTGGTGGTAGGAGGTCCCCCTCCTCTCTGCTCACTTCTCTTTTTTATATCTCAAAAGAGACTGACTCAAGATACAACCTAATCCTGTAGATAGTGTCCTGCCTCATTAATATAACTGCCTCTAATCCTGCCTCATTAACATCATAGAGGTAGAATTTATAACACATAGGAATATTACATCAGATCACAAAATGGAGGACAATCACACAATAGTGGGAGTCATGGCCTAGCCAAACTGACACACATTTTTAGGGGACACAATTCAGTGGTAGAATTCTCACCTTCAATGCAGGAGACCCGAGTTCGATTCCTAGGTGATTCACCTCATACACAGCCACCACCTATCTGTCAGGGGAGGCTTGCATGTTGTTAAGATGCTGAACAGATTTCAGAGGAGCTTCCAGACTAAGACAGACTAGGAAGAAAGACCTAGCGATCTACTCCTGAAAATCAGCCTGTGAAAACCCTATGGATCACAACCGTCCAAACTACAACAGATCAGGGGGATAGCGCAGGACTGGGAACTATTTTGTTGGATTGTGCATGGGTTTGCCATGAGTCAGGCCTGACTGCATGGCAGCTAAAAACAAGAAATATTAACCCATGGCTGTTCTCAATCTTTTCTCTTGCCCCACCCACTAAAGAGGTTTCAAACCTGGCCCACCCTGTCTTTTTCCGCTCTGAACTTGCCAAACTAGTATGGGGCTTTTTGCAATGGAGATTTTGGAAAGAGCCTGGAAAGAAGGATAATAAGAGCCTCAGGGGAGAGGAGGCTGCTGGAGTGTTTTGGGGAGCAAGATTACGGGCCACTCAGGAGCTGCTTTCTGGTGTAGGTACAGTGCAATGGGAGAAGAAACCGAGGAGATTTTAACATGTCTTCCTTTCAGAGCACTGGAGAAATGGAAGGAAGTATCTGAGAAATTTTTTAATTACGTTCATTTGCATGGATTGTGTTTTTACTTCCATTTTGTAGTTATTAATCACAAATTCATTCCCAGGCAGAGCCTCCGGCGTCATGGCTTTATATGCATTTTATATATACATTTTCCCCTCTCTCTGGTGAGAAATAGTAAGAACATTTCTTACTTTTCTTTGGTACCTTCCCTGATGCTAGATATCAGTAAAGAAAATATGGGAAAACATTTGGAAATGCTAGCTTTAAGTTCTCTTGGTTCCCCTTATACAGATAGGTTCTAAGATCATTTGAGACATTTTTAACTTTTTTTCATTTTCTTGCCATCTCCCACTACCAAATTATGACGGTAGTCTCTTAACACGTCTTCTAGCCTCTACTGTTTCTTTCCAGCCCATCTAACACACAGTTCCTGGACTGGTCTTCTTAGTGCACGAGCTGGTAAAGTTTTTCTCTTAAAGGCCAGACAGTAAATATTTTAGACTTTGAGGGCCATTTGGTTTCTGTTGCAAGTAATCTACTCTGCCATTGTAGAGCAAAAGCAGCTGTAGACAGTATGTAAATGAATGGGCACGGCTGTGTTTCAGTAAAACTTTATTTACAAAAATATGCGGCAGGTTGGCTTTGACCCATGGACCATAGATTGTCAGCCTTTGTCTAAGAGCATAGTTTGGATGAAGTCACACCCTTGCTCAAAGCATTCTAACCAACCAACCAACCAAACGAAAATCCAAAATCAAACCTGTTTCCATCAAGTCGATTCCCACTCAAAGCATTCTAGAGCTTCCTTATTGCTTTCAGAGTGAGGTCCAAAGATCTTAGAATGGTTTTCAGTGTGCTCTATTTAATTGTGAGAAGCAGAGACCCTCTCAAGATAGGACAAGGAAAAAGGTTGTAAGAATACAATGGGAGCTCATAGAACTCAAGGATGGAAATTGCAACAAAGTGGGACCTCACAGAACTTCTGGGTCTCTCTCTGTCATGATCTCTCAGCTACTCCTAGTCTACCTGTTCCATCATCCACTCCACAGCACTAGGTTTACTCAGTTTCTTCTCCATAACTTCAGTTTGCCCAAAGCAATTGTGGCCACTCCTGTCTCTGTGTCTCCAGGCCCTTGGCAGGGAGGGAGCGGGTGAAACGAGGGTCTGTATGGAGAGCACAGAGGCAGAAGCCCAGAAAGGAAAGAAGTCTATACTCTGCAGAATCTCTCTCCGGTACCTTCCTTTTGCTGATCTGCCCTGGTCTGAACTCAACATTCTTTACCTGGCTGCTTCACAGTGTGTGTTTCTGAAAATTAAAATGTTTTTCTGCAGTCATTCATTGAATATTAGCTGAGAAAGTAGTTTGTACCAGGCACTTACTGTTTTTACTTTAGATATATTTTTTAAATTTTAATTTAATAACTTTAATTATCTAGAGCAATGAAAATGATGAGGAAAGAGGAAGGAGTGATGGGAGACAGTAAGAGGGAGAGAGAGAGAGAGAGAGCAAGTTCTGGTATGTTTCATATATCAATAATTAACTCTTTCTTAAGATGTGTCTCTCTGTCCCTTTAATCTGGATACCAGATGGAAGTAGAATAGGAGCTTCACCACTTTACTCAGGTAAAGTTGAACACTTGACTACCCCATAGAGCAGTAGGCTCCACATATGTCTACCATAGTGTTCTTGTGAGACATGACAAATGTCACATGCCTCACTCAGTGTTTATCCCTGAACCCTCCCCTCTGCCATGCTCCAAACCAAAAACCAAACCAGTCATCCCTTATTGGTTGGTGGGATAATATTAACATTACTGAAAGCCTACCCCTGCCAACAGGTTTTCTCCAGCCCATTCCCAATATCCGTGTGATTCCCTGACCCATCCTTTCAGAATATACCTTAGTCCCCATGCCCAAGTGACTTGTATTTTAGTCTATGAGAACTGAAAACAGACTCAGGAGTCACTTGTTTACCCTTCTGCTGATCACCATCATGTTTATAATGCACAGAGACACACCTTCTAGAACTGACTTAGTGGGCAGTTGCCTAGGCTACATTTGTACATTTACTTTTTTTGTGCTTTTTAAGGTCAATTTGAATGTGGAAAGAATGCACACACACACACACACACACACACACACTCCTTCTGTGTAAATGATGTTTTGGCCTAGTCCACTAGATCACCTGGCACCCTCCTTATCCACAACTGCCGTGGGCAAGTCACACTTAAGCCGGCAGCACTGCTCTAGGATGAGGGTGGGTCTTTGCCTCCCCCCAGCAGCTGAGGAGTGCTAGAGTGTCCTCTGTGAGTCTGACGCTGCCTTCGGTGCAAAGAAAGATGAGAGTCTTCTGAGACACTGTGGGACTGGAGTGTGTGAATGTGAGTGTGTGTGTGTGAGAGTATGGGAGCGTGTGAGTGTGTGTGTGAGTGTGGGAGACTGTATGTGTGTGAGTGTGAGAGATTGTGTGTGCGTATGTGAGACTATGTGAGTATGTGAGACTGAGTGTATGTGTGAACTGAATGTATGAATGTATGACTGAATGTGTGAACGTGTGAGACAGTGTGTGTGAATATATGACACTGTGTGTGTGTGAGAGTGTGTGTGAGTATGTGACAGTGTGTATGTGTGTCTGAGACTGTGTGTGTGTGTGAGTGTGAGTGTGCATGTGCCCATAGGGCTATTTGGCCTTTGGAAGGATTGAATTTCAGCTTTTTGAAAGCATTTCCTACCAAAGAATTCTGAGCTTTCCCTGGATCATTATATGTCCCATTTACTGTTGTAAACAGGTGCATGATACTGTGACTCTATTCCAAAAATGGTCTCTTATAGCAACCACATACCTATTAGCCGAAATGCCTAATTATACTATCTTGTCCCTTTGGAGAACCCTTCATCAAAAGATTTCAAGGAATTTTACCAAACAAACAATCCCACTCCTTCCTCCTCCCATTTTACAGCTGGAGAAGCTGAGGCATAGTGAAGCCAGAAGAACATAGTCAAAGGGTGAGTCAGAAATAGAGCAGGGCTGTACCTGGTGACACTTGCTTCCTCACCCGTGGCTTCACCCCCAATATTACAGGCTTCCTGGAAAGGCATGGCTTATGTGTTGAGTAAACTATTAGCTTTCAAATGTTTCCTCAGGTCAGAGGAGGTTGTCTCTGAGCAGGAAGTGAGCTTTGTACGATTAAGAGCATGTTGTTCTACTCTGGTTTCCTTGTGCAAGAATTATTTGTAGTCTCCAGAATCTAGTCTTTTCCTGTTGTGATCTCTTGCCACAACTTCTTAGCAGTTGAGTGGTGAAATACTGGCTAGGAAGTCCTACAATGCCACACCCATTTCTCACCTGCCTCCTAACCTAGTTCCTGGTGGCAGAACTCTTTTGAATGGCTGGGTCATCCATTTCCATTGTTGTGATGTTATCCCACTTCCATGAAGATCAGCTTTGGCAAGCTTTTTGCCCTTGACTTTCCATACTGCCGATAGTCTACCCCTGGCTCTCTCTTTCCCATTGCAGCTCTTCATTCTGCCCTAGTCCGAAGGAAGAATATGGAACAATGCATGCACTTCTCCTGCAATCTAGGGCTTTATAGAGATAAAGCAAAAAGAGAAATGCCCCCTAGGATAAGGAAACAAAAGGACCACTGATGCCATCAAAACTTAGTCATTACACTAAAATCCAAAACACTGCTTCTCTTGCCAACTGGTGATCATTCCTTTCCATTTTAAGAGTAAGAAACTATATGAACATACATATATATGTATATATATTTTTTATTGTTGAGAATATGCACAGCAGAAAGTATGTCAATTCAACAATTTCTACATGTAGAATTCAGTGACATTGATTTGTATGAATATATTTCTAAAAGGTAGGTATGAGTGAAAGCAGCTTTGGTTTCCATTTTTGCTTTGGTAAATAGTAAACTATGAAGGATTTCTTTAAGAGTATTTGTAAATGTGCCTAGAGGTTAGTGAAAAATGAGAACATTCGAGCAGCAAATAATAGCAGCTTTGTGTGTTCTCCCGGAAGTTCCCTGAGCTTGGAGCTTAAGCTGGAATCACTTTCTCCACAATCCTAAAAGACTACCTAAAATAAAAGGCAGAGTAACTTGGTTACTTAGCAAAGTAATGTCTACAAACAAATAAAGGAACTCCTCAATTCTCTGTAGATAAATGAAGTCGGTTCAGAAAAATATCTGTGAGCAGCTAAAATAGTAGTGACAAAATCCAGGCTCTTAACGATTGCTTACTTAAGAGAGAGGTCCTTAGATCATCCTTCAGTGCTTATTGACTCTTAGTTTACGCACACTTCTATAAGATATACCAGTTTTTTACCAGTAGCTGTCAAGTCATGGTGACCCTATGCCTGTCAGAGTAGAATTGTGCTCCATAGTTTTCAGTGGCTGATTTTTCAGAAGTAGACCACCAGGTCTTTCTTCCAAAGCACCTCTGGATGGACTCAAACCTCCAAAACTTCAGTTAGCAGCCAAGCACATTAACCATTTATGCCACCCAGGGACTCCTCTATAAGGCATAGTGATCTGATTTTTCAGATCTCAGCCAATAGGAAATGGAACATTTGAAAAAAGGGGGGAGAGGGATATTGGAGGAAGCAGGGGATAAGATAACAAAAGTGACAGCCAGAAGGGACAGCTAGAGAAGAGATAAAAACAATTATGGTACAGCATCATTTAAGTATTATTAGCCATAACCATAAACATGATGCATCAAGAAAAAGTTAGATCATGTTCGTCATCCTCCATGGCAGGAATATATGTAATACCTTTCAGGTCTTCTGTCAAAAGGTGGTTACTAGGGTAAGCTGCAGGTATCTGAAACATTCCCATTGGTGGAATGTGATGTTGCCCAACAAGGAAGGAGTCACGGGCATTACTGTGCAACCCATAAGCTCCACCTTCCACTGTCTGCCAATGTGGTGGGCCAGGCGCTGGCTTCCCCCTGACTCATTGTCTGTTAATAAGCAGTGGCTGGCTTCTCAGGCTGCTTCCTCTCCAGTTAAATAGGGGGAAGAAGCTCACGTGTACTTGTGGGGAGCCTTGACGATCTTTGATGGCAGGTTCTAAAACAAGGCCCAGCTTCGTAATAGGGCAATTACCCTTCTGGCTCACTGGTGCAGATGCTGTAAAAGCACCTTTTTGGAACACAGACAAAATGGCATGAGGTTGTTTGGCAATGATATTACAACACTTGGAGGCACAGGGGAAACCTGAACTAACCCTGGAGATGGGCATGAGGGAGAAGGATTTTGTCCATCCAGTCCTCTGCACCTAGTCCTAGCTTGGCAGGGGGCCATCAGGAGGGAGCTGCCCCCCTCCAGCTCCTTTGTCCATTGCACACCCCCTAAAGGGAACTAGAAAGAGTTGGCCCTTCTAGCTCTAAATAAAACAAAACAAAAACCCAATCAAACCAGTTGCCATCGAGTTGACTCTGACTTATGATGACCCCATGTGTTTCAGACTAGAACTGTGCTCCATGAGTTTTTCATGGCTGTGACCTTTTGGAAGTAAATCGTCAGACCTTTCCTCTGAGGTGCTTCTAGCTGTAGTCACAGCCAAACCAACCTGCCAGATCCCCCTGATAAGGTGAAGGAAGTGTCTTAGAGGCAGTCAAGTTGAGGGGGGAAAGGGCAGTACAGTGACCAGTTCCCACTGATTCCCACCCACAGCCCATCCCCTGCCTACGTACACTTTCTCCTCTTTCCCAATAGCAATACCATCTTCAGGGCCACATGTGAGATATTGGAGATATCAAGATGAGGGTGGGGAGGGAGGTGATATTTTAAAATATCAATGGAGGTCTTTCTTCCCAGCTTTATTGCTCTAGTTCACTGTCCAACAGGGTAGCCCTTGACCACATGTGGCTATGGAGCTCTTGAAATGTGGCCAGTTGGAACTGATGTGCTGTAAGTGTAAAATATACACCAAATTTCAAAGACTTAGTACAAAACAAAAAGTAAATATTTTATCAATAACTCTTATATTGATTACATATTGAAATAATAATATTTTGAATGTATTGGGTTAAATGAAATGTTATTAAAATTAATGTCACCTGTTTCTTTTTACTTTTTTAAAATGAAGCTACTAGAAAATGTAAAACTACACAGGTGGCTCGTACTTGTGGCTCGTATTAAATTTTTAATACCCAAATTTAGAGACCATCTGAAGAACAGATCTGATGCACTGAACACTAATGACTGAAGACCAGATGAGTTGTGGATGACACAAAGGACATCATACATGAAGAAAACAAAGGTCATTAAAAAGACAAGAAAGAAAGAAAAGATCAAAACTGATGTCAGAAGAGACTCCAAAACTTGCTCTTGAACATAGAGTAGCTAAAGCAAATGGAAGAAATGATGAAGTAAAAGAGATGAAGAGAAGATTTCAGAGGGCCCTCGAGAAGACAAATTAATGTATTATAATGAAATGGGCAAAGATCTGGAGTTTGGAAACCAAAAGAGAAGAACACGCTCGGCATTTCTCAAGCTGAAAGAACTGAAGAAAAAATTCAAGCCTGTGTTGCAATTGTGAAGGATTCTATGGGCAAAATACTGAATGACATAGGAAGCATCAAAAGAAGATGGAAGGAATAGACAGAGTCACTCTACAAAAAGAATGGGTCGAAGTTCAACCATTTCAGGAGGTAGCATATGATCAAGAACTGATGGTACTGAAGGAAGAAGTCCAAGCTGCACTGAAGACACTGGCGAGAAACAAGGCCCCAGGAATTGACGGAATGCCAATTGAGATGTTTCAACAAACAGATGCAGTGCTGGAAGTGCTCACTCATCTATGACAAGAAATTTGGAAGACCGCTACCTGGCCAATCAACTGGAAGAGATCCATATTTATGCCTATTTCAAAGAAAGGTGATCCAACAGAATGCAGAAATTATCTAACAATATCATTAATACAACCTACAAGTAAAATTTTGCTGAAGATCATTCAAAAGCGGTTGCAGCAATGCATCGACAGGGAATTGCCAGAAATTCAAGTCGGATTCAGAAGAGGATGTGGAATGAGAGATGTCATCACTGATGTCAGATGGATCCTAGCTGAAAGCAGAGAATATCAGAAAAATGTTTACCTGTGTTTTATTGACTATGCAAAGGCATTCAACTATGTGGATCATAACAAATTATGGATAACATTGTGAAGAATGGGAATTCCGGAACACTCAGTTCCTTGAAGTCTGACCTCTTGGGGCTTTGTGCACAAGCTCCAACTGTACCTGCTGCTTTCTTCCAGCAACCCCATCCTTTCCTGCCTGACTCTTATCTACCTTTCAGGTCTTAGTAGAATATTATTTCTCAACTTTTTATGATTGTCGCCTAGAGTAAAAAATAAATTTGAAATCAAGCTCTGGAGTACAAATAGAACTCAAAACAATACCAAACTTCACTGTGCAGTGGAGGGGCAGGGGCTTGTAGAATGGGAGGTGTATTCGTTTCTTAGGACTGCTGTAACAAAGTACCACAAATTGTGTGGCCTGTAAGAACAGAAACTGTCTCACAGTTCTGGAGGGTAGGAGCCCAAAATCAGGGTGTCAGCCATGATAATTCCTTCTGAGGGTGAATCTGTTCCACACCTCTCCTGGCTTCTAGTGATCCTTGGTGTTCCTTGGCTGGTAGACACGTCACTCCAAATCTCTGCCTCCATCTTCACAAGGCTGTCTTTACCCTGTGTCTTCTCCTCTTTTATAAGGACCCTACTCATATTGGACTAGGACCCACCCTATTCCAGTATGACCTCATGTTAACCGACCCTATTTCCAAACAAGGCCAAATTCACAGGCACCAGGGGTTAGGACTTCAGCATACCTTTATTTGGGTGAATACAGTTTAACCCTTAACAGGGGCTAATTGAAGAAAAGGAGTCCAAGTAAGACTGAAAATGGAACAATGTTGTCTAGACATTAACTCAGCAAATATTTATTGAGCATCTACATTCTACTTGGTGCTCGGGAGAGAGAGATGAGCAACTGTATAATTATACTTTAAATATTAATAACTATTTATGGAGTTCCTGTAACTTATAAGATGCTTTAACTTTTTTTTTTCCTGATCTCAGAACCTACTAGAAGCTTACAGTCTGTTAGGGAGCTAAACAATTATTTACAAACTTCACAAAAATAATCGTCTTAAATTTTGGGTATATTAATTAAGTCCACAGAATGTTGCTGATGGTAATGGATTAGAAACAATGTTTTTTTTTATAATAGTCATCCACCTTCAGGTTTTAACCTAGCAAGGCCCAAAGTGTTGTAGTTAGTGTGGTTGACTTGCCTTTTGCTATTGGTTTTTGCTATTCCTTCCCTGTTTCTCTGCAGATATGGATCCCACATTACCTGCTTCTTAAATCGACCAGAAAATTTGTGTTTTACATGTAACATAGCTATGCTAACTCTGTGGACTCATTTAGCCTTTTCAATTTACCAAGTCTTCCACCATAGCTCCTAACTGAATTTTCTAAGAATTCCAGCTCTGAGTCCTTTTAGCCCTTTTCATTTAGTTCACTAATTTCTTTATTTAATATGTTTCATTGATTTGCAAATTTATTCCATTTATTTATTTTTTTCAATTCTTACCTCTGAAAGGTAATTTTTCTTGAAACTTCTTGAAGCTAGCATGCCAACCCAGGGAGTCTATTGTTTAAGCCTTAACTGACACTCAGGTTTTCTTGCTATAATTAAAGTTAAAAATGTGTTGTTTAATCTGCCTTGCAGAGAAGCAGGAGCCCCGCTGGAATTCTTAAAATGTTTCACAATAATCTAGTTAGTTTGATATTAGAATTTCTCCTAGTGTTTATAATTTAGATTTTTTTTCTTTAACTTTATTTTGTTATGTCTGATTATACCTGCTATGCAATGCTACTTAATTTCTCAGCATTTCTTTGTGCTTTGAACCAATATATGTTTAACTGCTGTACAATATTATTCATCCCCCTAACTTATATCACACTGCCCTGCTTCTCTGGTCTCCCACTCTAGAGCTAGCACAGACACAAGCTTTGGTCTCTTTCCCAGGTGGAGTAAGAGGCCTTTAGAGCTTCCTTAGTGGGAAACAAGAGTCCTTGGGTGCTGCAAACAGTTCACTCAGCTGCTAACCAAAAGGTTGGCATTTGAGTTCACCCAGAGGTGTTCCAGGAGGAAGGTCTGGTGACCTACTTCCAACAAATCAGCCATTGAAAACCCTATGGAGCACAGTTCTACTCTGACATACATGGGGCCTCCATGAGTTGGAGTTGACTCCATGGCAGCTGGTTATTAGGTAGTGAGGCTTCTCCCACTAACACTCACACATTGGGCATGTCCTCAAACATGAGTGGGTAGTTAAAATGTTGGCCCTGCCACCTCACTAACCAAAGTATCACCGTCCCCTACAGTTAGGAAATCCCTAAAGACCTTTATATAACCTCTGTATAACATTTATGACAAGAGAGTGAGGGACAGAAGTGTGATCTGTGGTCTTTTGTTTCCATCCCTAGCTTCTGCTTCTGGGGAAGTAGGAAATGTACCAGGGTTGTGCATACCCAGTTGTCTTAAGAGAATGATCTGGAAGTGATACATGTCACTTCTGCTCACAGATTCGTGGGCCGGACTTAGTCATGCGACCACATTTAGCTGCAAGGGGGAGTAGCCCTTACCTGCAGCAATGTACCCAGCTAAAACCCTGTTATTGTGGAAAGAAGGGGAGAATAGACAGAGGGACAACTAGAAGTCTTCCACAGGATCCAAGAACCATTCTTAAATGTAACTAAAAGCCCAAAGTCCAGGAGTCAGGAATTCAACGTGCTAGCTGAGCGTCAGGCAAGTTCTCTGAACATCTGCTGCTGGTCTTTGTCATCTTGCCTACTGTCATCTGAAAGGTACTGTGCGGCCTTGACACTTTGACACTGTGATGGCTGGAAGATTATTTCAAGAGTCCATGAGGGTCAAGAAACATGTTCCCTACCAAGATTCTTGGAAGATTTAAATCCTTTAGCATTTCTTAGGCTTTCTGGAATATGTGATGAATTTTATCTGGTCTCCCTCTGCCCACAGTGACCTTATTCTCAGTATGACAAAGACAGACATGTATACTGACAAATGGTTTAACAATGGAACAGGATATTTTAAAATATGGACAGCCCAGGACAAACCAGTACATGTGGTCACTCTGCCCATGTCATATACTATGTTCAACTCCTGAAATAGAAGATTGAAGAGGGTCTTTGGGATGCATCTTCTTTCCCAATAGAGTGGTTATTCACATAGCCTCACATACCTTCTTGGCAAGCCACTCTCGTGCAAAAACACATAGGCATGAAAGCATGAAAGAAACAATAGTTGCCTAAAATAGATTGCTTCCCAATTAAAAATTTTACAAATCAATATAGACCATATCCTTTCCAACACAAAGATATGCAGCCATATCTCCACAATAATCATTAAACAACACTATCTGGAACAGGACAAAAGTCAGAAAGCATTTAGCAATAGACAGCAGAAGCAGACAATTAGCCAAAGATAAATTCTTATCACTGGGCTGACCAGGATAACATTTGCCACAGCAGCAAAGATATTAATCACATCTTCATTGTGCCCAGATTCTTCAGCAAAGAAATGCAGACTTCTTAGCCTGGCATTCAAGGTTTTTTGAAGTTAAGGTTCTAATCTCCTTTATGAACATAGGTGCAAAAATACTAAATAAAAATTTGAAAAATGGTAATACATTATGACCAAGTAGGACTGATTTCTGGGATGCAAAGGTAGTTCAACATCACTCAATCTATTGTGTAATTCAAGATATTAATAGATTAAGGGAGGAAAACTGGAGATGGGGCCAAGATGGCAGAGTAGTCAGACTCTTCTGGTGGTGCCTCTTACAACAAAGACCCCCCCCAAAAAATTGTATCAATTATGTATGACAATCTAGGAGCCCTGAACATCAAAGGCAAACTTGAGGAATCAGACTGAGTGGCAGGGGGAGGGAGAGACGGTTCAGAAGCAGTGAGGAGTTGCCAGACCTGACCGGCAGGAACTGGTACGGCTGATGTGTGCTGTGAAGCAAGCAGTGGCGTTCGGGATGCATTTTCCACATCAAGAGATCGAGTGGCAGAGAGTCTACTCAGGCCCCCAGAACCAGTGAAAAGTGGCACTCAACTGGCAAAAGATAAGTACATGAGTCAAACGTACCACGTCGATCAAAAAAATCCCATTGGGGGAAAACGTCTCTCCCATTTACCTGCTCCCTCCCTGCTCTGCACCTGGTTCTGGGCCAGTTTCCCCTGGGCCAAAAGTAGGACCTAACACGTGCCCTGAGCCATTCTCCCAGCCTTGGAGAGGGAACAAATTAACAAACATGAAAAATAGTCTGCCAGCTCCCCTAAGCCAGGAACTCAGGGTAGGCACAGCTTCTTTGCCTAGGCACAGGCATAAGGGGTCCACTGACTTTGAATGCCTTTTACCCCTGCATAGACCTGTCTGGGCCCATTTCAACAGCATAGGCCCTCATTACCACAGTAAAACAAAATATATACCTGAAGCCTAACTTCAACTGTATCAGCTATATGGTGGAGTGGCAGGTTTGTGACATTTGACACTGCTTTGCCCATTAAGCAGGGTCCTCACCTACTCACATCAGCAGCCTGAGGACTGGTGACTCCATCCACACCACCTAGCCACCTGTGACAGGGGTCCAAGAATAAGTGGTGCCTCCCAGTCCTTACAGCCAACAGCACTGGGTGCCCACAGTCTAGCTGCAAAATCCACCCACCTATGCACTCTAGGGAACAGGGACATGCTTTCCTCCCAGAGAGTCAGGGGAAACTGTCAACCCCCTGTCTTGCTCAGCATGTGAACTCCTACTGCAGCCAGATACCTGTGCCTACTCCAATCACCCCTGCCTGTCTAGGACTGTAGGTGAGAGCTGGTATCACATACTTCTTGACTGACTACCTGGACACCTGAGCTGAATTCATACAAAAAAAGTAAATGGACTCATGGGCTCACATACTTAGTAACAGATCTAACCACCTGGTGACAGGACTTTAGAGGTTCAAAGGTGCCAATAATCAAATTAGCTTACACGAGCAGCTTATTTGGGCATATCAAAACAAAACCAGAAGCTAGGACACAGTAAGCAAACATAAAATAAATAAAATAACTTATTGATGGCTCAGAGACAACAGTCAATATCAAATCACATAAAGAGGCAGACCATGATGGCTTCAGCAAGCACCCAAAACAAAGAATCAAGAAATCTTCTGGAGGAAGAGAACTTCTTAGAATTACCAGAGGTAGAATAGAAAAGATTGACATACAGAACTCTTCAAGAGATCAGGAAGCACATCAGACAAAACACAGAACAGTCCAAGAAACACAGACAAAGCAATAGAGGAGCTTAAGAAGATTATAGAAGAGCACAGTGACAAATTTAACAGGCTGCAAGAATCCATAGAGAGACAGCAAACAAAAATACAACAGATTAACAATAAAATTTTAGAATTAGACAACTCAATAGAAAGTCATAGGAGCAGAATTGACGCCATGAAAGTCAGAATTAGTGAGATTCAAGACAAGGCACTTGACACCAAACTTCTCTGAGGGAAAATCAGATAAAAGAATTTAAAAAAATGAAGAAACCCTAAGAATTATGTGGTATTCTATCAAGAGGAATAACCTATGAGTGATTGAAGTACAAGAATGGGGGGAATAACAGAAAATACAGAGAGAATTGTTGAAGATTTGTTGGCAGAAAACTTCCCTGATATAGTGAAAGATGAGAAAATATCTATTTAAGAACTCATCAAACCCTACACAGGGTAGATCCCAAAAGAAAGTCACCAAGACATATAATCAAACTTGCCAAAACCAAAGATAAAGAGAGAATTTTAAGAGAGGGATAAATGAAAAGTCATCTACAAGGGAGAGTCAATAAGACTAAGCTCGGACTACTCAGCACAAACCATTCAGGCAAAAAGGCAATGGGATGACATATATAAAGCCTAGAAGGAAAAAGTTGCCAGCCAAGAATTATATATCCAGCAAAAGTTTCTCTCAAATATGATGGCAAAATTAGGGCATTTCCAGATAAACAGCAATTTAGGGAATTTTCAAAAACCATACTAAAATTACAAGAAATACTAAAGGGAGTCCTCCAGTTAGAAAATCAATAACATCAGATAACAACTCAAGACTAGAATACAGGACAGAGCAACCAGATATCAACCCAGATAGGGAAGTCACAAAAATAAATCAAAGTTAAAACACTGAAAATAGGGAAACAGAGATGTCATTATGTAAAAGATGACAACATTAAAACCAAAAAAAGGGGACTAAAAAAATGTAGTGATAGATCTTTCATATGGAGAGGAAGTCAAGGCGATATAAAGAAATAAAAGACTGGTTTAAACTTAGAAAAATAGGGGTAAATATTAAGGTAACCACAAAGGAAATTAACAGTCCTACACATCAAAATAAAAAACAAGAAAATATAAAGATTCAGCAAATACAAAATCAACAACAATGAAAAAGATGAAAAGAAAATACATAAAGAAAAATGTCTCAGCACAAAAAATTAAGTGGAACAAAGAAACTGTCAACAACACACAAAAAAGACATCAAAATGACAGCACTAAACTCATACCTATCAATAATTATGCTGAATGTAAACGGACTAGATGCTCCAATAAAGAGACAGAGAGTGGCAGAATGGATAAAAAACATGAGCTGTCATTATGCTGCCTATAAGAAACACATCTTAGACTTAAAGTCACAAACAAACTAAAACTCAAAGGATGGAAAAAATATATCAAGCAAAAAACACTCAAAAAAGAGCAGGAGTGGCAATATTAATCTCTGACAAAATAGACTTTAAAGTGAAAGCCACCACAAAGTATAAGAAAGGACATTGTATAATGATTAAAGAAGCAATACACCAGGAGGACATAACTATAATAAATATTTAAGCACCCAACAACAGGGCTCCAAAAGACATAAAACAAAGTCTAACAGCATTAAAAAGAGAGACAGCTCCACAATAATAGCAGGAGACTTCAACACACCACTTTCGGTGAAGGACTGAACATCCAAAAAGAAGCTAAATAAAGACATGGAAGATCTAAAAGCCACAATCAACCAACTAGATCTCACAGACATATACAGAGCACTCCAATCAACAGCAGCCAAGTATACCTTCTTTTCCAATGCACACGGAACATTCTCCAGAATAGCACTTATTAGGCCATAAGGCAAGCCTTAACAGAACCCAAATCACTGAAATATTACAAAGCATCTTTTCTGACCATAAAACCATAAAAGTAGAAATCAATAACAGAAAAAGCAAGGGAAAAAAAAATCAAACACTTGGAAACTGAACAACACCTTGCTCAAAAATGACTGGGTAATAGAAGAGATTAAGGACAGAATAAAGAAATTCACAGAATCAAATGAGAATAAAACCACATCCTACTAGAACTTTTGGGACACAGCAATAGCAGTGCTCAGAGGTCAGTTTATAGCAATAAATGCACACATCCAAAAAGACGAAAGGGCCAAAGTCAAAACATTAACCCTACAACTTGAACTAATAGAAAGAGAGCAGCAAAAGGAGCCCCCAGGCACCAGAAGAAAGCATATAACAAAAATTAGAGCAGAATTAAATGAAATAAAAAAACAATTGAAAGTGTCAACAAGACCAAAAGCTGGTTCTTTGAAAAGATCAACAAAATTGATAAACTTCTGGCCAAACTGACAAAAGAAAAACAGGAGAGGAAGCAAATAACCCGAATAAGAAATGACCTGGGTGATACCACAACAAACCCAACTGAAATTAAAAGAATCATAAGAGAATACTATGAAAAGTTGTACTCCAACAAATTTGAAAACCTAGAGGAAATAGACAAATTACTTGAAACACACTACCTACCTAAACTAACACACACAGAGGTAGCACAATAAACCTATGACAAAAGAAGAGATTGAAAAGGTAATCAAAAAACTCCCAACAAAAAAAAGCCCTGGCCCTGACGGTTTCACTGGATAATTCTACCAAACTTTCAGAGAAGAGTTAACCCACTACTGCTAAAGGTATTTCAGAGCACAGAAAAGGATGGAATACTCCTAAACTCATTCTATGAAGCTAGCATAACCCTGATACCAAAACCAGGTAAAGACACCACAAAAAAAGAAAATTACACACCAATATCCCTCATGAACATTGATGCAAAAATCCTCAACCAAATCTAGCCAATTGAGTTCAACAACATATCAAAAAAATAATTCACCATGACCAAGTGGGATTCATACCAGGTATGCAGAGATGGTTCAACATCAGAAAAACAATCAATGTAACCCATCACATAAATTTATTTAAAACAAAAAAGTGAACCACATGATCTTATCAATCGTTGCAGAAAAGGCATTTGACAAAGTCCAACACCCATTCGTGATAAAAATTCTCAGCAAAATAGGAATAGAAGGGAAATTCCTCAACATAATTAAGGACATTTATACAAAGCCAACAGCCAACAACATCCTAAATGGAGAGAGTCTCAAAGCATTCTCCTTGAGAACAGGAACCAGACAAGGATGCCATTTAGCAACACTCTGGAGGTCTTAGCCAAAACAATTAAGCTAGAAAAAGAAATAAAGGGCACCTAAATTGGTAAGAAAGAAGTAAAAGTACCTCTATTTGCAGATGATATGATCTTATACACAGAAAACCCCAGACAATCCATAAGAAAACTACTAGAACTAACAGAAGATTTCAGCAAAGTATCAGGATACAAGATAAACGTACAAAAATCAGTTGGATTCCTCTACATTAACAAAGAGAACTCCCAAGAGGAAATCACGAAATCAATACCATTTACAATAACCTCAAGAAGAAAAAATACTTACGAATAAATCTAACCTGAGACTGAAAAGACCTATACAAAGAAAACTACAAGATACTACTGCAAGAAATCAAAAGAGACCTGCATAAGTGGAAAAACATACCTTGCTCATGGATAGGAAGACTCAACATAGTGAAAATGTTAATTCTACCCAAAGCGATCTACAGATACAATGCAATCCGATCCAAATTCCAACAGCATTTTTTAATGAGATGGAGAAACAAATCACCAACTTCATATGGAAAGGGAAGAGGCCCCGGGTAAGTAAAACATTACTGAAGAAGAAGAACAAAGTGGGAGGCCTCATATTACCTGATTTTAGAAGTTAATGTACTGCCACGGTAGTCCAAACATTCTGGTACTGGTACAACAGATACATAGACCAATGGAACAAAATTGAGAATCCAGATGTAATTCATCCATTTATGAGCAGCTGGTATTTGACAAAGGCTCAAGTTCCGTTAGAAGAGGAAAAGACAGTTTCTTTAACAAATGGTGCTGACATAACTGGATAGCCATCTGCAAAAAACAGAAACAAGACCCATACCTCACACCATGCACAAAAACTAACTCAAAATGGATCAAAGACCTAAATATAAAATCGAAAATGATAAAGATCATGGAAGAAAAACTAGGGACTACATTAAGAGCCCTAATACATGGCATAAACAGAAAAAAAAAAATTACTAACAATGCACAAACACCAGAAGAGAAACTAGATAACTGGGAGCTCCTAAAAATCAAACATTATGCTCATCAAAAGACTTCACCAAAAGAGTAAAAAGACAACCTACAGACTGGCAAAAAAATTTTGGTTACGACAAATCTGATAAGTGTCTAATCTCTAAAATCTATAAGATACTGCAAAACCTCAACAACAAAAAGATAAATAACCCCATTAAAAAATGGGCAAAGGATACGAACAGACACTTCGCCAAAGAAGACATTTAGGGGCTAACAGATACATGAGGAAATGCTCACGATCGTTAGCCATTAGAGAAATGCGAATCAAAAGTACAATGAGATATCATCTCACCCCAACAAGGCTAGCATTAATCCAAAAAACACAAAGTAATATATGTTAGAGAGGTTGTGGAGAGACTGGAACACTTATACACTGCTGGTGGGAATGTAAAATGGTACAACCACTTTGGAAATTGATTTGGCACTTAAAAAGCTAGAAATAGAAGTACCATAGGATCCAGCAATCCCACTGCTTGGAACATATCCTAGAGAAATAACAGCCGTCACATGATTAGATATATGTGCACCCACATTCATTGCAGCACTGTTCACAATAGCAAAAAGATGGAAACAACCTAGGTGCCCATCAATGGACGAAAGGATAAACAAATTATGGTATATTCACACAATGGAATACTAGGCAACAGTAAAGAACAATGATGAATCTGTGAAATATCTTATAATATGCAGGAATCTGGAAGGCATTATGCTGAGTGAAATTAGTCAGCTGCAAAAGGACAAATATTGTATGAGACCGCTATTATAAGATCTCAAGAAAAGGTTTAAACACAGAACAAAACATTTTTTGATGGTTACGAGAGTGAGGAGGGAGAGGGGTATTCACTAACTAGATAGTAGATAAGAATTAGGTGAAAGGAAGGACAACATACAATACAGGGGAAGTCAGCACAACTGGACTAAACCAAAATCAAGAAGCTTCTTGAATACAAGAAAACACTTCAAGGGACAGAGTAGCAGGGGCGGGGGTCTGGGGACCATGGTTTCAGGGGACATCTAGATCAATTGGCATAACAAAGTTTATTAAGAAAATGTTCTGCATCCCATTTTGGTGAGTGGCGTCTGGGGTCTTAAAAGCTACTGAGTGGCCATCTAAGATGCATCAATTTGTCCCAACTACGTGAGTAAAGGAGAATGAAGAACACCAAAGACACTAGGAAAGCATTAGCCCAAGAGACAGAAAGGGCCACATAGACCAGAGATTGCATCAGTCTGAGACCAGAAAAACTAGATGGTGCTCAGCTACCACCAATGACCTCCCTGACAGGGAACACAACAGAGAGTCCCTGATGGAGCAGCAGAAAGATGGGCTGCAGAACTCAAATTCCAGTAAGAAGACCAGACTTAATGGTCTGAGTGAGACTGGAGGAACCCCGGAAAGCATGGCCCCCAGAATCTCTGTTAGCCCAGAACTGAAACCATTACTGAAGCCAATTCTTCAGATAAAGATTAGACTGGACTATAAGACATTAAATGATACTTGTGAAGAGGGTGTTTCTTAGCTCAAGTAGATAAACATGAGACTAGATGGGCAGCTCCTGTCCGGCAGCGAGATGAAAAGGCTAACAGGGACAGGAGCTGGTTGAATGTACACGGGAGATCCAGGGTGGAAGGAAGGATTGTGTTGTCACATTGTAGGAAGAGCTACTAGGGTCACATAACAATGTGTGTATAAATTTTTGTATAAGAGACTAACCTGAAGTGTAAACTTTTGCTTAAAGCACAATAAAAAGGAAAAAAAGGAAGAAAACCATTTGAGTTATCCCAGTAGATACTGAAAAAGCTTCCAGTTAAATTCAACAGCCATTGCTATGAAAAACTCTTAGTAGACAGAATACATGGAAACTTAGCTACTGGAACATATAGCAAAGATGATACTTAAAAGTAGGAAAAGATGGTATTGTCTCCTACCACTGATGCTATTCACTGGACGTTATTAAAAGTTTTAGTAAACCAATAAACTAGGTACAAGAAAAGTAGTATAAAGGTTGAAAGGAAGGGATTCGGCTGTCACTATTGGTAGACAATATCATCGCCTAGATAGAAAATGCAATAAAATAAAACGACAAATTATTAGACTAATAAGATAGAAAATCAGCATACCAGGATACTGTCTCAGTCATCTAGTGCTGTTCTAACAGAAATACCACAAGTAGATGGTTTCAACACAGAGAAGTTTATTCTTTCACAGTCCAGTAGGCTACAAGTCCAGATTCAGGGCATCAGCTCCAGGGGAACGGTTTCTCCACCAACTCTGCAGGAAGTTCCGTGTCATCAATCTTCCCCTGGTCTTGGAGCTTCTCTGTGCAGGAACCTCAGGTCCAAAGGACGCACTCTGCTCCTGGCACTGCTTTCTTGGTGGCATGAGGTTTCCATGTGTCTCTGCTCGCTTCTCTCTTTTATAGCTCAAGAGAGATTGGCTTAAGACACTATCCAATCATGTAGACTTCATCTGTATAACCTCATCGTAGTGATAGAGTTTACAACACAAGGAAATCACATCAGATTACACAGTCATACAATGCTGGGAATCATGACCCAGCCAAATTGACAGACATTTTTTGGGGACACAATTCAATCCATGACAATTACATTCTTAATAGCAAAAAACAAAAAAAAATCCTAAAGTACTTAGGCATAAATCTTATCAGAAATATGGAAGCGCTAAAATAATAAAATTATAAAATTTTATTGAAGTATATAAAAGAAGACTAAATGAAATAGAAAGATATTCTAGCTGCTGAATGAGAAAATTTATTATTGTATTGATGGCCATTTTCCTTTAAATTATAAATTCAATCCTAATCAAAATCTTAATTGGATTTTTTGGTAGAACTTGATAAATTTATTATAAAGTTCATATGTGTGGATTATTTCTGAAAGGGCAGATAGCAAACTGGTAACAGCAGTCGCCTCTTCAGGTTGGAATTGAATGGTAGGTGATAGGAAGGGAGACTGTATTATTTTCTGTGTACCTTCATGTGTCTTTTGTATTTGGAACTATATGCATGTCTTCCATAGACAACGAACTAAATAAAATTAAAATATAGAGTTCATGTGGGGAAAGAAAGTATTTGAAAAATCAGGATGTTTTTGCCAAAAAAAAAAAAAAAACCCAATAAATCCATAAAAAACGCTTTGTTGTTGAAGCAGAAATAGGTGAACATAACAATGGAACAGAACAGAGTTAAAAAATAGTCATGTATTAGTTATCTAGTGCCACTATAACAAAAACAGCACAAGTAGATGGTTTTAATAAACAGAAGTTTATTCTCTCACAGTCTGGTAAGCTAGAAGTCCAAATTCAGGGTGCTAGCTCCAGGGGAAGTCTTTCTCTCTGTGTTGGCTCTGGGGGAAGGTCCTTGTCATCAATCTTCCCCAGTCTAGGAGCTTCTCAGCCCAGGGACCCCAGGTCCATAGAACGCGCTCTGTTCTTGGCACTGCTTTCTTGGTTGTATGAGGTCTCCATGTCTCTCTGCTTGATTCTCTCTCTTATATCGCAAAAGAGATTGATTCAAGATACAACCTAATCTTGTAGATTGAGTCCTGACTCATTAACATAACTGCCTCTAATCCTGCCTCATTAATGTCATAGAGGTAGGCTTTACGAAACATGGGAACATCACATCAGGTGACAAAACGATGTACAATCACATAGTCCTGGGAATCATGGCCTAGCCAAGTTGGCACACATTTTTGGGGGACACAATTTTATCCATAACTTGTATATATGGCAATTTACTTTATGATAAAGGTGGCATTTTAAATCAATAAGTAAAATAACCAGTTGCCATCTTGTTAATTCCAACTCATGATGACTCCACGTGTGTCACAGTAGAACTGTGCTCCATAGGGTGAAAACAACTTTTGGAAGTAGATTGCCAGGCCTTTCTTCTGAGGCATCTCTGGGTGGACTCGACCCTCCAACCTTTTGGTTAGCTGCCAAGCTTGTTAACTGTTTGTGTCACTCAGGGACTCTGTGGCTAAAATAATGGACTATTAAATAAACATTGAGCCTCTCAGTTCCCTCTCTGTAAAATGGGGAAGGTGACTTCATAGGATTCTTGGGAGAATTAATTGAAATGATATATGTAGAGTGTTAGGCAAAGTGCCTGACTCATTAAATGCTATTAATAGTGGTAGTAATGGTAGGAATGGTAGGAATGGTGTGATTGGAACTATCAATGAGGGATAGAATAGTTTAAAAACCAAGCCATGTGTTATATATTATTTGTGTTTATAATTCTCAGCCGTTGGAGGACTACAACCAGCCCAGAATGTCTAACATGGCCTTACATTTCTACAATGACTTTTGCTTATAAAGCACTTTTCTGTATAACGTCTCATCTCATCCTCTCAACACCTGAGCAACATTGTTTTAAACTCATCAGAGTATCATAAACAGGGCATGGACGGCAAATTCCCTGGTTTAGCAGGGCATAGGTTTAACTGATGGAATCTAGCACAATACTGTAAATCTCTTGACCATTTTTGCTTTAAAATTTCCCAGGAATACGCTGAAATTGCTTTTTTTTTTTAAAGGTAGGGGTGGGGTGGAGAAGGGGCTTACGTGGTTGTCATTTTTAGCCATGTTTGGGTTACCTCCATAAAAAAATCAAGGTGGCCAGGGCCTGGTCAGCCACTAAGGTGGGGGTGAGTGTTGGTGAAACAGTTGGCAGGTAAGTGTAGGCAACGGCAAGATTGATAGATACGTCAGCGTGTGGGACAGGGGAAGAGGAGAAACGAGCAGAGTGTTTCTCAAGACCAACCTTTCTGTATCGCTGTTTTGTATCATTGCCTTCCCCTGTTATTTGATTTTCCCTCTGGACACTGAGTTTATTTGTCAGGGTCTCTAGGAACGGTGAAGAGCAGAAAACAGGCATCTTTGTGCCTGACTTGATCTTTCTCCTGGTATAGGACTGAATCCATTTCATACCTTTGGCTTCCTTCTCCATGGCAGGTGTCAGCTTCTCCACAGCCTACCCTTCCAATTCCTAAGCCTTCTCACCCATGGCCAATCCCCATAGAACGTCTCCATCAGACCCTGGCATCCCTCCGGCCTTGCACAGCTGTAGTGTGAGCTCCCAAAGGCTTTCTGGCCACACTCACCCAGGGTCCGAGGGATCCTGTGAGCTGGAGGATTCCCACAGAGCTTCAAATCTCTGTGAATCTGAGAGCTGTCAGTTATACTCAATTAGAGTCTGGGGGGGGGGGGGGTGTGCGTGTGACAAAATGAGTTAAAAAAATAATTGCTCTGTTATCTTTCCTTCCACTAAATGACATTCTCGGCTCTCAGTAGGGAGTTGATCTAAACCCAGAGTAAGAAACTGATATTTTAATTTGAGTTGAAACTGAACTCAAATAATAATATTCTCTCTTTGAAGTTTAAACTGGACCTGACCTGGACGAAATCCAGAAAATTTCTTACCCTATTCCTTCTCTCCAAAAACAACCCACAAGGCCAGTCTAGATCTTTCTGAATTCTGAAACTGTCTCATGTTTTGTTATATTTTTCCAACTGAGTAGGGTAATATGCTAAATAATTTTTTAAAAACTTTTTATTGCCATGATAGAACCATGATCCCTTAAATACAGATGAAGTCTTTGCTGTTGAAAGAATAATAAAATGAGTAGGTAAGCTTCAAGGGTTATTTTTTTAATAGGAAAAAAGTTTTTCAATTGATATGAAATTTGATTTGAAGTTCCACACTGTATTTTCATATTTCTTTTTTAAAATGATAAACTCAAGCAACTACACAGAAAAGATTTTTTTTTAACTTGGTGAGCATTATATTCCCATATCTTTGTTGCTAGATCTTAAGGAACTTCATTGTGAGAGGGTCAGGTGTAGTCAGTGTGGGCTCTGAGAGTCAACAACAGTGTCCTTTCATCAGTGTCTCCTTGAGAACTGGCACAATGTCTAGAATATAGCTGAAGCCCAAGATAAATGTGTTGAATGAATGAATCAAGGGGGAGATACTTCAGCCTTCTTCTGGTCCATGGCTTAGTTCCCTCTGTTGGCATTGCAGATCTTTGGTCTTGATTTTAAATATTTGCTCAGTTCTGCCCTTTTAGTGTTTTAGGTTTGTCCATGGGTATTTGTCTCTCTCTTTTTCCTCCCCTATCTATATGAAGATTTATTTTAATAGGTTTTAAAATATTCAATCGTATCTGTGTTTCTAGAGAATATTCATATGGTCATAGTATCTTTTTTTTATTGAGGTGAAATTCGGGGATCTCTCTTTTAGCAGCTCCCCCCCATTTCCTGTGAATATTCGTGTTATTCATTTTTTCCCGACTTGTTAATTTATCACAAGCTTGTATATGAGAGAGAGAGAGCAAGAGAGAGAAAGGCATTTCTGAATATTTGATCTCTAATATGATCTTATCTTTCTTGAGTTACTCTTTATTAGAAACTTGAATTTTATTTTCTCCTTATATGCAGTTGTGTATTTTAAAAAGTATGTGCAAGAATAATGGGAACTATGTGTGATCAAGGCATCCCTGGGTGGTGCAAAGGGGTAATGCGCTCAGCTGCTAACCAAAAGATTGGAGGTTCGAGTCCACCCAGAGGCACTTCAGAAGAAAAGCCTGGTGATCTACTTCCAAAAAATCAGCCATTGAAAACCCTCTGGAGCACAGTGCTCCTCTGACACACATGGGGTCACCATGAGTTGGAGTCTACCTGATGGCAACTGGTTTGTTTTGTTTTGCTTGAATGTGATCCAAGAAATTTATTTTCTTTTTCTTTAGACATCTAAATATAGGCTAGATCTTATGCTTTGGCTCTAAAGTTTTCTATTTATTTTTTCCATATTTTTCTATTATCTATGGTTAGCACAACAGAACATTGTCTGACGCCCTTGCTTTGATGTGTCATCAAGAGGGGTCAATCGCTGGAGGCTGACATCATGATTGGTGAAGTAGAGGACCATGAAGGGTGAGGGAGACCCTCGGTGAGGTGGATTGGCACAAAAGCCACAGCGATGGACTAGCATGGCAGCTATCTGCTTACCTATGGTTAGCACTAACAGCTTCCCTGGGGCATGGCTAACAAGGACATTTCCCCCAGATTGTACCTGGTATCTCTGAGCAGCAGTGAGCAGGAAGAGAAGTAAGTGGAGCCATCAGCTGGTACTCATAAAAATGTGTGATGTTGCCAAGCCCTTCACCCTCTTTCCATTGTCCGAAAGTCATCAGGGGGAAGGGGCTGGCTGCTTAGGAACAGCATCTCTCAGGAATATCCACCCCCCACCCCCTACTTCACACACTTACCTTCAGCCTCAGGTTGCTCTTTTTAACACTGCCTCCCCTTTTCTTCCTTCCTGCAACATTTTCTCTATGTCTGTTTCTTCTCTATGTCTCAATTCTAATGACCAATGCTGCCTTAAAATGTATTCTAGTGAGAGCCTAACTATACCCCGCCAGGAAAGCCCAGGTTGGTAAATGCTGCATGTGGACATCTATTGGCCAGCATCTGTGTGTCCTTCTATTTTCCACTGAGTCACTACTACCCACCCCTCACCATTGCATGCAGAGTTGATGGCACTGTCAATCAAGGTGCCCCATCCGCAACCAAAGGTGAGCACATGACCCAGACTAAGCAAATGGGATTCTTGTCTTATTGAAATTGGATCTTGAGCCATATGACACAAGGACTCAACATAGCAGAGCAGGTTCATCCCACAGGGAAGGGCTGCCTGTTAGTTCTTGCTTACTGGGTCTCTGGAGCCACCCTAGTTCCTGTCCTTACTGATTTTCTTTCGCATGATTCACAGGTCTTTCCCATGATTCTGTGAGTGATTTCGTAGCCTTTCAATGCACTCCTTTTTGTCTTAGGTTATTGAGAGATTGCTTCAGTTGTCTGCAGCCAAAGGACCCTAAGTGACACAAGTGTTTGCAATTATTTGAGAACTTCCTCTGTTTCTTCATTGTTATGCTTTAACCAGACTCTTTTCTATTGTCACATAGATCACTATGGATCCTTAAGCCTCAGATAGAAGATCATCAGTCTAGAAGAAATGGATGGTGCCCGGCTACCATTACTGAACGCTTTGATAAAGGATCCAACAGGTGGATCTTGATGAAAAGGAGGAAAAGTGTGGAACAGAACTTCAAACTTATATGGAAACCAAACTTCTTGAATACATTGAGACTGGAGGAACCCCTGAAACTAATGCCTGGAAATAATTTTTAAACCTTCAACTAAAACTATCCCATGAGGCCATTGTTACACTAAACAACAGTTTAGCCCAAATAAAAAATGTTTGTCTTGAACATAGTACTCTTACAAAGAATTATCTATATGAGCTTAATCTTACAACAGTTCATCTGAACATAGATGAGAACTTTAAGGGGCACAGTGCCTAAATTAGTGGTGATGAAATAATCTGGGTAGAGACAGTGATAATGGTGACACAATATGAAGGGTCTAACCAATGTGATTGAACTGTTCATGTAGAAATTGTGAATGAATGTATGTTTGGTTGTGTATATTGACACAAAAATAAATAAAATACATTAAAAAAAAAAAAAAAGAATTTGATCTCTTTCACCAGGCCCTTTCCAGATACCCAAGCACTTATCCATCTTTGCTTCTCTTTATCAGCATTTTCTTTGGAAGGTGTGGAACTCTCCTGTTTATTTTAAAAACCTGTGTCACGTTGGGATGACAGGGTACATTTCACTGCCCTGTGGAGCTGGATTGGAATTCCACCACAATTTATTTACTTAGACAGAAACCAGCTAAACCAGAATCAAATCAGCTGGGCACTAACCCTCCCACATCACTTTTATCCCTCCCAGGCTCCTTCTGACATGTGACCTTTGAATGAAGTTGGTGCAAAACAGCGGGAGACACGGCTCCGACTGGATGACATTTTTGACATAGAGCAAGTCTTTGTGAGGCAGTGTCAGGGAAGATAGGCTTTTGTCTGCCAGAGGAGAGTCTGGGACTGCAAACTCTGCCTCCCTCTCCCCTCCCGCTTGCCTCCTCCCCGAGTTCAGTTTTTAAGCAGACTAAAATTTCATTCTGTAGGGCAATGCCATTGGGGAAGGCTCACAGGGACTCTCCAGTGGCCTCAGGTCAAGGTCAATATAGCCCTTCTCCATGGCTCCTCAACCAGTTAGTGTCAAGTTGACTTGGACTCATGGTGACCCTATATGTTACAGAGTAGAACTGCCTTCCATAAGGTTCTCAACAGATGATTTTTCAGAAGTAGATCGCCAGGGCTTTCTTCTGAGGTGCCTCAGGGTGAATTGAAACCTCCAGCCTTTCGGTTGGCAGTCAAGTCCATTAACCGTTTGCACTAACCAGGGCTCCCTTTGGCTCTTAGCTAGGCCTGACTGATGGGCTCAGTGGCCTTAAGTAACAAAGGTGGCACTTTTTCTTTTCAATAGTCAGGCAGCATCTACCCTGTCAATTCTGAAGCACCTCAGAGCAAACTACTCAGCAGAGGTGTTGTGCGCTTCTGGAAGGCAGGTTCTGAGTCTGGTTCCTCTCTCTATGTTTGTTGATGGAATAAATAAACACTTGACTGCATATAGCAGAGGGGACACAACAACTTAATTTTAACCCCTTACCAGCGCCAGGACACAGAATCACTTAAGCAAAGTGGGGAGAACGAAGGTTTCCAGAGGCCTTCCGGAGGAGGAAGGGCTTCTAGTGAGGGGCTGAGAGCATGAACATTGGAATCAAACAGATCTGGGCATTTAAGGTCTAGCTCTGCTACTTAGCTGTTAATTTAGACAAATAACTTCTCTGGACCTCAGTTTCGTCATCTGTAAAATGGAGATAATATTAGTACCTACCTTACAGGGCTCTTGTAAGGATTAAATGAACTAAAAGCTGCAAAGACCTCGAAAAGCCTCCAGGACAGTGACTGTCGTATATAAGAGAACAATAAACATTAGCTATTGTTATTTTTGGTAGTAAAATAATCAGTAACTAGCCACTGGTGGAGGAGCAATCTAGCGTGGGTTTGGGAACTTTCTGGAAGCAAAGGCTGCAGAGGACTTTCCCAGTCAGAACTAGAGACCACAGTGGGGCCCCTGTACACTGCAGTGGAGATCAGAGTAAGACAAATCAAAACCAAGAAGAGTGGGCCCTTCCCCCGCAGCAGCATGCCACTGTACAGGTTCTGATGTCTATGATCAATCCCAGGGAGAAGAAAGAGGAGAGGATAAATCCTAAAGTTACATACATTTGTGGGTAATACATTTGAAAATATTCAGACCTACTACACCTGTAAAGGTCTGTCTTGGAAGAACTGAAACAGAGATGTAGAACTATTTGGCAAGCAGAGTAAAGCAACTCACCTTCCCACTTCCACTCCTTCACCACTCATGACCACCCCTCATCATCACCCTTCTCTCCTCCAGGGAAGAACGAAGGTCTGATCAGAAGAACGCGTGCACACAGATAAATGGTGAGACACTGCTGGAAAGGTTCACTGGCATTCAAATATGGAGGACTAATAGCCCTGGAAAGGAGCCCTGGTGGTGCAGTGGTTAAGCCCTTGGTTTGAACCCCCACCATCCGCTCTGTGGAAGAAAGATGTGGCAGTCTGCTTCCATCAAGATTGTTGTTGTTGTCAGGTGCCAACGAGTCCCTTCCGACTCATAGCGAACCTATGTACAATAGGGCCATTCTCACAATCCTTGTTATGCTTGAGCCCATTGGTGCAGCCACTGTGCCAATCCTTCTCATTGAGGATCTTCCTCTTCTTTGTTGACCCTCTCTTTACCAAGTATGATGTCCTTCTTTGGGAACAGGTCCCTCCTAATAACATGTCCAAAGCAAGTGAGATGAAGTCTCACCACCCTCGCTTCTAAAGAGGATTCTGGCTATACTTCCCCTAAGATAGATTTATTCATACTTCTGGAAGTCCATGGTATATTCAATATTCTTCACCAACACCATAATTGAAAGGCATCAATTTTTCTTCGGTCTTCTGTAAAGATTAAACCTGTTGCTGTCGAGTTGATTCTGACTCATAGTGGCGCTATAGACAGAGTAAAACTGCCCCATAGGGTTTCCAAAGAACACCTAGTGGATTTGAACTGCCCATCTTTTGGTTAGCAGCTGAACGCTTAACCACGTTGCCACCAGGGCTTCTTCATAAAAGGATTACAGCCTTGGAAACCCTGTGGGGCAGTTCTACTCTGTCCTATAAGATCGCTATGGTCAGAGTCTACTGGACAGCAATGGGTTAATGACTCTGGGCTTTATCCTGTAGGTAGTGGAAGCCATTACTGGTTCTTGAGCAGGAAACTGACAGGATGGTGCCTGGGCTGATGATTGACTTGCTAGCAGAGCACAGAGTAGCTTGATGAGTTCAGAGGCAGTACGGCCAAGATAGAGATGACAGGTTGGGTAAAGTGGGAATGAAAAGGAAGAGCTGGATTCTAGAGATATTCCTGAGTAAAAGTTGCAAGGAATTCACAGAGAGGGGAGGTTTGAAAGGACTGAGATTTTGAGCTTGGATAGTAGAGAAAATGATGATGCCAGAAATTTGGATGTCAGGAGGAGGAATAGGTTGAAGTTTAGGTGGACTGATGAATATATGTTTAGCAAGTTGAGTTAAGCTGTTAAGATAGGTTAAGATGTTGATTTAAATGTGATTATAGTCTAGAGTTGCTGTTGTTTGTTGCCATTGAGTCGATTCCATCTCATGATGACCTCACGTGTTACAGAGTGGAGCTGCTTCATAGGATTTTCTCAGCTGTAATCTTGACCACACAGTGGTACCACTGGGTGGGTTTGAATCGCCAACCTTTAGGTTAGCAGTCGAGCGCAAACCGTTTGTGCCACCTAGGGAACTCTCATAGGTCTAGAGTAGTGGTTCTCAAACTTTTTGGTCCCAGGATCCTAAAAATTATTGAGGATCCCAAAGAGCTTTTGTTCAGGTGGGTTTTATATATCAATATTTATTGTGTTAGAAATTAGGACTGACACATCCAAAAATATTTATTAATTTGTTTTAAAATAATATAACAAACCCATTACACATTAACATAAATAACATTGCTATATTTTCAAAAAAATTAATAAGAAGAGTGGCATCATTTTATATTTTTGCAAATCTCTTTAGTGGCTTACTTAATAAAAGACAAAAGGATTCTCATGTCTGCTTCTGCATTTAATGTGTTGCAAAATGTTGTTTTAGTTGAAGTATATGAAGAAAATCCAGACTCACGGAGATACATATTGGGAAAGGGAGGCTCTCACAGATTCCCTTCTGCCAGGGATTTTGGGACCACCATATTACGAGACCTGGTGACGCAGTGGTTAAGAGCTTGGCTACTAACCAAAAGTTGACAGTTCGAATCCACCAGCTGCTCCTTGGAAACCCTACGGGGTAGTTCTACTCTGTCTTAAGGGTCACTATGAATAGGAATTGACTTGACGGCAATGGGTTTGGTTTATTATTATTTTCATTAATTATTATTATGAGAACCACTGCTCTAGAGAGAAGTCAGAGCTTTAGATAAATGTTTTGAAGTAATCTACACAGAGATGCTGGTGGTGCAGTGGTTAAGAGTTTGGCTGTTAACCAAAAAGTTGGCAGTTTGAATCCACTAGCCTCTCCTTGGAAACCCTATGGGGTAGTTCTACTCTGTCCTCATAGGGTCACTATGAGTTGGCTCGACTGGTTTGTTTTTTTGATACCCGGAGATGAGAGATGATCTTGTGAGAGTAGAAGAGCTCTGTTGGAAGAAGAGAGAAAGAATAAAGTGCAGAGGCAAGATGGGGCCTTGGGGATGTTTGCACTTGAAGACAGGAAGAGGAAGAGAAATCAGTGAAGGATACAGAGAACATGAATAAAGTGGTTCCCTGGAGTCTTAGGGAGAAAAGTTTCCAGAAGGAGGCACTGGTCAACTTGTCAGATCAGCGTCCCCATCACCTTTTACCTGCACAGGTTTCTCCAAGTCTTTTGCCTGCCTGTTAATGCCTAGACACTTGCCCCAAGCAAGGTATGCATTTCTTAGGAATGTAAAGAGAGGGTACAGACACTCCTATAAAAAGAGGGGAAAATGGAAAATACCAGTTGCTGCCTAGTCAATTCCAGCTCATGGAGACCCCGTGTGTGTCAGAGTAGAACTGTGCTCCATAGGGTTTTCGATGGCTAATTTTTCCAAAGTAGATCACCAGGACTTCTTTCGAAGGTGCCACTGGGTGGACATGAACTTCCAACCGTTTGGTTAGCAGCTGAGTACATTAACAACACCCAGGAACTAAAAGGAAAATATAAAGATAAAATTGCAGATGGCAGAGGTGAACCTATTGAAAAAGGAAGTTCCTGAGTTTTGCACTTTCTAAGTACAGGAACTCTTTACTTCCTCAGAGCGGACAGAAGGAGGAAATTTTTCAGCAAGGGTGCCCTGGGTTACAACACAAACCTTTTTAGCTGGGAATTGCTCGAAAGGCAAATAAACACCTTTCGATTAACTCCAGGTTGAATGTGGCCAAAAGAGAAAGTAGCCATAGCTCTCCCAATATTTAAGGTAATTTGATGCAACGTCCCTTGCTATGCGCTGACCTCTGCCTTTTCTCATCACAGTTTAGTCTACATGGTCATGGCACACTTCTACCACCTGGTGACCACATACTTCAATTGCAAGGCCTGCTTTTTAAGAAGGCTGGGAAAAATATTTTGATTGAGTGGGGAAACCAATGAAATGAAGTTATAGTAAACAAATGCTAAATTTTTCAGCCTATAAATAACGATTGATAGTTCTAGGCCAACCCATAGTGATTCACTCTCTTCTCTGGTTAATGTTGATGATTTGATGTGTTACTTCCCCGATACCTGGTGGACACTAAACCTTTTTTCTGGACTTGACAATAGAGTTCAATGAAAGTCAAGTGACCAGTTGCTTAACAACAGGGAGGACCTAATAAGCAACATAATCTTCCCCTCTTGGCTCCCTGAAGACCTTAACCAAGTTTCAGAAGAAGTTGGAACTCAGCTAGTTTTCTTCAAAGACCATTTTGGTTTTGCTCCCCTTGGTGTGACTGAAAAGCCAAGAAAGACCTTAAAGTAAATATATTCCCTCCTCTGAAGTGCCACAAACCTTAAAATTCCTGCATTAGTGATTAATTCTATTTCCTTTAGGAGTGTTCTCTTTGAAAATGTAGATGTCCATTGTGAGGTGTGGGCTGTTATATCGTTAACACCTCAGTGTGAAAAACCCGTGTTAGCCGACTTTCAGTGGGGCTCCCAGTTCCAAGAGGGCTTCAGAGATAGGCTTTCTGATTTTCCTAGGGCCGGCAGGGTCAGGAAGGACTCCTGGTAAAGAGCCTTCTCCTGGTTGCACACGGTTAGCTGCTTCATTCCACTGTTCAGGGGCACTGACAAAACATTTTGGCCAGTCTACAAGAGGAAGTAGTACGTGGTGTGTCAGGGAGGTTGTTGTTGAGTGAGTATAGTTGATTCCAACTCACAATTAGCCCATGTGACAGAGTAGAACTGCCCTATAGGGTTTTCTTGGCCGTAATTTTTAAGGAAGCAGATTGCCAGGCCTTTCTCCAGCAGAGAAACTGGGTGGGTTCCAACAGCCAACCTTTTGGTTAGCAGTTGAGCGCTTAACTGTTGCCCCATCAGGGCTCTTTGTGTCATGGGGCAGTGGGAGAAATGTTAAGGAAGACAATAATCATGATCACAAGATCCCAAAGACCCTAGCAGGGGCTTCCATCTGGGGCACTTTTGCTTCTTTCAGAGTATGGAAGGCTTGGGGGCCCAATCCTCTCCACAGACATGAATTGTTTAATCACCAACATTTAAAATTGGGAGATTTCACATTAAAAATTTGTATTTCCAGCTTTTCCTGAAAAAATAAGAATGAGGATAATGAGGAGGCGGAGACTGGCATTGTCAGTCTGCTGGAACCAAACGTAGCTGCTCCACTGGGAGGGGCGTGCACAATCCAGTTCACCATAGTCCCCAGAAGGCCCACATGCCTCATTATTGTTCCTCGCCTGACTCTTAAATCATCTGAGGTTGTGACTCTGTTTTAAAATATTAATGATAATAGTTGAAACAATGATAAAAATCAGGAAAATATCAGTAACGACCAGTTATTTAATGCTACTTACAAGCCAGACATTGTGCCAGTCATTTTATCCACAAATTCCCTCTAATTCCCTCAAAAACAGTGGTGTTTATATTCCCATTTTAGAGAGAAGGAAACCAAAAGACAAAGGAGAGCTTTATATTCCCATTCCTCTTTTTATATTTGTTTTTATAATATTGCCACTGTAGATTTTTCTTAGACATTTATTACATATTTTGTGTTTACTCTCGTTTTTATTAGAGACTCAACTGAAAACACATGGCGCTATAGTCACTTTCAACAGAAGCAGCAATCTAGCTCTGTTTGTAGCACAAAAATTGCCACCAAGACGCTGTATCCTGCTTGGCCCCACCTCTGCTGCAATTTCAGATTCTGAGCGACAGCTTTCTAACCTCTCTCAGCTACCCACGAGATAAATGGAAAAGAAGCTATGTAAGACTTCTTTTCTAAACCACAAACAATTATAGCTCCCTATTGTTTTGCTAATTCATTAACAACTATGTTGTATTTCAAATGACCAAGTGCACTTGTGCCAACAGGGGAAGAAAGAGGTGTTTCCATTCATGCCCACTTATTAAAGGAGAAAATCCATTTAAGTTGTTGTTTCTCTGACTGTGAGGAGTGAGCCCAGGGAGGAGGTAGAGGAAGCCTCCGAGGGCAGCTAATGGGGCTTTCCTTTGAATATAAAAATAATGCTAATGCCCTCAGTTATTTGGAGTCCCTGCACCCCTCCTCCTTCATAATAGAGATAGATTTCCACAGGTCCTTCTGTGCTCTCCCTCCTGGTGCCCCATGTGGCCAGTGGCATACGTTTCCTCTATCTTTATGCTTTTCTTTCAAGGGGAGGAGAAACGTAGGAGAAAATGGGCCTATTTTCTCATCTCACTAAATTAGTTTGGTCAAAAGTTAGTTTGATTGTGCTTTGGCTGTTTTAATCAAAGAATAAACTATCCCAGTGATTCATTTTTTTATGTCTTTTCTTTATTCCTTCCCCTTTGTTTATTTATTTCAGCTCCAGCGATGATCTTTTTATCAGTTTTAAGGCTTATTATTAAAGTTATTTGTGATCATAAAAAGTGAAATACAAGGCTTGTTACAAAAAAGACCACATCTTCCTCACTCCATTTCCTGATCCCCAAATACAATTACTTTTGAATCTCCAAATATCAATCTTATATTGTATTTTATGATTTTTCACTTTTAGATATTATTTATTGACTTCCTACTAAGGCAGGTGAGGATTTAACTCTCTCTCTTACACACACACACCATTCACATTTCCCAACTCTCTATCTTCCCAAAATAACGGCATCAATTTTATTAGATAAACATTCAGTATTTGTATTAGTCAAGATCCCATCAGGAGCCAGAACCACATGATAATTTAAACAGACTAAGTTTAATATAAAGAATCATTAATTACAAAACAGAATTCTCTATCAAGGAGTTTTAAAAAAAAAAAGTTGCCGTCAAGTTGATTCCGATTCATGGAGACCCCTTCACCCCTTCGTGGTACAAATGGTTAATGCGCTTGACTGCTAACTGAAAGGTTGGCAATTTGAGTCCATACGGGGGCCTCAGAAGAAAGGCCTGGGCAATCTACTTCCCAAAAACAGCCACTGAAAACCCTATGGATTTACAATAGCACCAAAAAAGATAAAATACCTAGGAATAAACCTAACCGGAGATTGAAAGACTTATACAATTAAAACCACAAAACACTACTACAGGAGACTAAGGAGCCCTGGTGGCACAGTGGTTAAGAGCTATGGCTGCTAACCAAAACGTCGGCAGTTCAAATCCACCAGCTGTTCCTTGGAAACCCTATGGGGCATTTCTCCTCCGTCCTATAGGGTCTCTATCAGCCGGAATTAACTTGACAGCAATGAGTTTTGTTTTGTTTTGGTATGCTTGTAAAAAGACTACCAAAAAGAGAACCTACAGAATGGAAAAAAATTTTTGGCAAAGACACATATGATAAGGGTGTAATTTCTAAAATATATAGAAAACTTCAACAACTCAACAGCAAAAAGACAAATAATCCAATCAAAAAATGGGCAAAAGACATGAACAGACACTTCACCAAAGAGGACATTCAGGTGGCCAACAAATACATGGAAAGATACTTGCGATCATTAGTCATTACCAAAAATCAAACCAAACCCGGTGTGAGTCTATTCATTGTTCATTGCAGCATTATTCCAATAGAAAAATGATGGAAACAACTTAAGTGCCCACTCCGGTGGTCACCTTTCATCAAAATAATAGACTGACTTATAAAATAAACACTATCACCCATGACTGCTGTGCTCCCTGAAATTAATCAACCATATGAGACCAAGTGGTCAACATTTACCCTAAAACAAAGATGAGAAGCTAAGGAGGGGCAGGGAAGCTAGATTAATGAGAACAGAACAAAAAGAACAGAATAATGAGAATGTTAACACATGTGAAAAATGTAACCAATGTCATGGAACAAATTGTATAAAATTTGCTAAATGGGAACCGAATTTGCCTTGTAAACTTTCACCTAAAACGCAATAAAATATTTTTTAAAAGATGATAAGGGGGCAGGGAAACTAGAGTACTGGAAGGGAACAAACAGAACACAATCAAAGGGAATGTTGACACATTGTGATAAATGTGACTAATGTCACTGAACAATTTGTGTGGAAATTGTCAAATGGGAACCTAACTTGCTGTGTAAACTTTCACCAAAAACTTAATAAAATATTATTTTTAAAAAATGGCCTGGTACTAGTTCAATGATAGGCACATAGACCAGTGGAATAGAATTGAGAACCCAGAAATAAATCCATCCATCTATGGGAACTGATTTTCAACAAGGGGTCAAAATCCATTCTTTGGGGAAGAAACAGTCTCTTCAACAAATGGTGCTGGCAAAATTGGATATTCACTTGTAGAAAAACAAAACAGGACCCATACCTCACATCATACACAAAAACTAAATCTAAATGGATCAAAGACCTAAATGAAAAAGCTAAAACTATAAAGTTCTTGTAAGAAAATATAGGGACAACACTATGGGACCTAATTTTTTGTAAGCAATAGATTATCAAACACAACCACAAATGTACAAACAGCAGAAGACAAATTAGGTAACTCGGGCCTCATAAAAATTACTCATTGGAAGACTTTAGCAAAAGAGTGAAAAGACAACCTACAGACTGGGGAAAATTTTTTTGGGAACGACATATCCGATAAGGGTCTAATTTTCAAAATATATATAAAACTTCAACAACTTAACAACAAAAAGACAAATAACCCAATTAAAAAATGGGCAAAGCCATCTAAGATACTCACTTGTCTCAGCCCTTCTTGAGCAAGGGAGAATGAAGAAAACAAGATACAAGGGAAAGATTAGTCCAAAGGACTAATGGACCACAACTACCATGGCCTCCACCAGACTGAGTCCAGTACAACTAGATGGTGCCTGGCTACCACTACTGACTGCTCTGACTGGCATCACAACAGAGGGTCCTGGACAGAGCTGGAGACAAATGCAGAACAAAATTCTAACTCACAAAAAAAGACCAGACTTACTGGCCTGACAGAGACTGGAGAAACCCTGAGAGTATGGCCCCCGGACATCCTTTTAGCTAAGTAATGAAGTCACTCCTGAGGGTCACCATTCAGCTAAAGATTAGACAGCCCCATAAAGCAAAATGAGACTAATGGGGCACAACAGTCCAGGGACAAGGACTAGAAGGCATGAGGGGATAGGAAAGCTGGTAATAGGGAACCCAAAGTTGAGAAGGGACAGTGTTGACATGTCGTGGGGTTGTTAACCATTGTCATAAAACAATATGTGTACTAACTGTTTAATGAGAAACTGTTTGTTCTGTAAACCTCCATCTAAAGTACAATAAAAAAAATTTTTAAAACTGGGCAACGGACACTTCATCAAAGAGGACATTCAAGCAGCCAACAAACACATGAAGAGGCGCTCTAAGTCATTAACCAGTAGAGAGATACAAATCACAAGTACAGTGAGATACAATCTCACCCCTGCTAAAATGGCAATGATTAAAATAAATAAATAAATAAATAAATGTCGACAAGGATGTGGGGAGATTGGAACCCTCATCCGCTGCTGGTGAGAATGTAAAATGGTACAACTGCTATGGAAAACAGTATGGCAATTCCTTAAAAAATCAGAATTAGGGCTACCTTATATCCAGCAATTTCACTCCTTGGTATGTGCCCTAGAGATCTAATAGGAAAAACAGAGACAGACATATACATGCTTATGTCCATTATAGCACTATTCATAATAGCCAAAAGATGGAAACAATCTAAGCGCCCAACAATGGATGAACGGATAAACAAAATGTAGTACATACACGCAACGGAATACGATGCAGCAATAAAGAATGATGAGTTCCTGAAACATCTTGGAACATGGATGAACCTAGAGGACATTATGCTGAGTGAAATAAGTCAAGCACAAAAGAACAAATAATGTAATGACAAGAACAGCTATATGTACAGAAACCAGTGTTCATTGGTTACAGGGGTAGGTTGGGAGGGGGGAAGGGGATTCATTCTATAGGCAGTAGGCACTTTTTACTTATGGTAATGGAAAAAGTAGCACCAAATACTGGAGAAGCACGCACAGCTTAACTAAGACAACAGCTGCCACTAGGTTGTGTGCACCCATACATATACACACAAAATGATGTTTAGGTAAATACTATGTTATATATAACTTTGCAACAACAACCAAAATATATGTGTGATGTTTACATGTATGCATATATATGTGTATAAATATATATATGTATGTGTGTATATATATGGGCATGTATATGTGTGTGTATATATATACAGATAAGGGTCACAGAAACTAATGTTTCTTAGGCATCACCAGTCACCTCATGGAATTAGTTTTCTTGGGCGTATGACTTAGGGTACTAGTCTCATGGGACAACTCGGTTAATTGGCATAATATAGTTCATAAAGTTTATGTTCTACATCCTAGTCTGATGAGTAGTGTCTGGGGTCTTAAAAGCTTGCGAGTGGCCATCTAAGACACAACTATTGGTTTCTACTCCTCTGGGGCAAAAAAGATAAAGAAGGAAATCCAAGACTCAGAGAAGAAATTAGTCGACAGAACTAATTATCTCCATGAACCACGGCCTCATCTATCCTGAGACCAGAAGGACTAGATGGTGCTGGCTACCTCTACCGAAAGTTTTGATCAGGACAACAATAGATGGATCCCGAAAGAAAGGGAGAAAAATGTGGAACAGAGCTTCAAATTTTTGAAAAATCCAGACTTGCAGGTCCCACTGAGGCAGGAGGAAACCCTGAGACTATTACCCTGGGATAGCCTTTAAGCTTTGAAACTATCCCCTCAAGTCACCTTTTAGCTAAATAGCAGGTTAGCCCATAAAGTAATGAATATCACCCTTGAGTACTGCACTCTTTGAAAAAACCATCTATATGAGACCACATGGTCAACAATTACTCTAAAGCATAGATAAGAAGGTAGAGGCGCTGTGAGACTAGGTTAATGGAAATGGAAGAAGTAGAATGGAAATGAGAATGTTGATACAATGTAAAGAATGTAACCAATATCACTGGACAATATGTGTAGAAATTGTTGAATGGGAACCTGTTTTGCTGTGTACACTTCCACCAAAAGTACAATAAAATATTACTAAAAAAAAAAAAAAAAAACTCCATGGAGCACAGTTCTACTCTGACACACATGGGGTCACCTCAATGGCAACTGACTATTAAGCAGTAGAGAACTCTAAAGAAAGCAAGTAGAGAACTTCACTGGGTTACCTGAACCACAATTGGCCCACAGACATTGTACAAGCAAGAAATACCCCTTCAGGGTGCAGATGGGCAGAAAACCATGGCTGGGACTACCTGTTTTTGTCCAGTAGCTTCTGACTCATGGTGACCCCATGTGCTACAGAGCAGAACTACTTCATAGGATTTTCTTGGCTGTAATCTTTATAGAAGCAGACCAAGAGGCCTTTCTTCCATGGAGCCACTGGGTGGGTTCGAACCGCCAACCTTTAGGTTAGTAGTTGAGCGCAGTTTGGGACATCAGGGTCCTGGCCAGGACTAGCAAGCAGAAAACACTTCTCTGGAGTGCTGGCAGGCCAAGGTTGAGAAACGGGGGTGCCTGCAGGATTCACTGGGAATCCAAGCATGGATTCTGAAACTTGATGGGAGCGTATCCATGAAGTGCCACTGAAACTCAGCTGGGGTAAACGCTACTTAACGATCAAGCTTTTTGAAAGCCCTCCACTAGCTAGGGAGACACTCCTTTTTCTCCTGTCCCTTTTCTCCTCTAAAGCAATGAGTCCTGACTGAATGGGGGAGAGTGCAAAAGAAAACAGTGTCAGGAGAACTATGTCGAAGAATACTATCCCGCTTAATCAATGGATGTTCACTTACCTGTGAGACCACTCTGATATAATAATTATGAAATTGGTGAAAACTCAAATCACATCAAAAAAATTCAGCATACTGACCGGTGAGTGTATAGAGAATGTTAATAGGGTCGTCGTATACTGAATTTCTCTTTCACATACTATATACAATTGTGAGCATTTAAAACTTTGGGAGAAATCAGGCTTAAGGTGGGATTATAGTGCTTTTCTATTAAAGACAGTATTGTACTTCTAAAAACAAAAAAGCTGTAGATTCATTTGCTTTCCAAGTAATTTAACCAAAACCAGATACGTCAGTTGCTGTTGAGTTGATTCTAACTCATGTGTGTCAGAGAGGAACTGTGCTCCATAGGGCTTTCAATGACTGATTTTTCAGAAGTAGATCATCAGGCCTTTCTTCTGAGGTGCCTCTGTGTGGACTCGAACCTCCAACTTATCATTAACGGTTTGTGCCACCTGGGGCCCCAATTTAGCTAAAGGTCTCCCAATTTGGATATCTACAAAAGTTTCACAAATGACAGCTTTGTAAAAGTGACTTATTTGGAGAGGATCTGCTAGGACCTGCCGCTATCATTTTCTGCCACTAGATGTCTCTCAGTCTCCAAGTAGCACAGCAATGAGGTTTTTGTCTGTTTATACATACAGATCACCCGCCTTCCTCTAACAGAGTTTCATAATCCTCTTATATAAGCTTGGTTGTCAGCTGCAGTTAATCACCAGCTGGTACATGGGTGGGCGGGGACCCCCAAGGACTGCATGCCCCCAACGCAGGGCTGGAAGTTTTAAAGGGTCTGTCCCTGTGTGACCAAGCAGAACCCATGACTGAAATTTGTCCAAGCCGAGGGCAGCGAATGACAAGGAAAACAAAGAGCCGTTGGGGGCATGTAACCAGCTGGATGCAGAGACCAAATCATCTTCTTTCTTACAGTTTGGAACCAGCAGAGGAGCTAGTGGGCTGAGGAAAATCTCAGCTCTGCATTTCTCCACTGGGCTTCGGGCACAACATAGCTATCTGCTCCCTCCGGGGAGCCTACTGGCCAATAATAGCCACGAAATGCTCCCCAAGCTCTGCAGCACATCACCAGGGCGTCTCATCAGTCTGTTTTTTATGGGGTTTTCACCTTTGCAGCCCTGCAGCACCCAATCCAGTGCCTTGCACGAAGTTGTTGTTATTGTATGCAGTGGAGTCGTTTCTGACTCATAGCAACCCTACAGGACAGAGTAGAACTGCCCTATAGAGTTTCCTCGGCTGAAATCTTTACGGGAGCAGATCGCCAGGTCTTTTCTCCCTCGGAGCGGCTGGTGGGTTCCAACCACCCACCTTTAGGTTAGCAGCTGAGCGTTTAGCCATTGTGCACCAGTAGAAGGAAACCCGGTGGCACAGTGGTTAAGTGCTTGGTTGCTAACCAAAAGGTCGGCGGTTGGAACCCACCAGCGGCTCTGTGGAAGAAAGATGTGGCAGTCTGCTCCCAGAAAGATTAAAAAACCAAACCGAACCCGTTGCCATCATGCCGATTCCAACTCATAGCGACCCTATAGGACTGAGTAGAATTGCCCCATAGGGTTTCCAGGGAAGGTTTGGTGGATTGAAACTGCCGACCTTTTGGATAGCAGCCGTTTCTCACCATAGCTCTCAACCACTGAGCCACCAGGGCTCCTTCTGTGAAGATTACAGCCTTGGAAACACTATGGGGCAATTCTACTCTGTCCTATAGGGTCACTGTAAGTTGCAACTCACTTGAACGCAACGAGTTTGGTTTGGATTTTGGTAGGTATCTGTAAATGTCTGCTGAAATGAATGTGTGACAATGGAAATTATTAATACTGACGAGTTTTTTTTTATTGTACTTTAGAGGAAGGTTTACAGAATAGTTTCTCATTAAACAGTCAGTGCACATGCTGTTTTATGACAATGGTTAACAACCCCACGACATGTCAACACTGTCCCTTCTCAACCTTGGGTTCCCTATTACCAGCTTTCCTGTCCCCTCCTCCTTCCAGTCCTTGTTCCCGGACTGTTGTGCCCCTTTAGTCTTGTTTTGTTTTAAAGGGCTGTCTAATCTTTGGCTGAATGGTGAACCTCGGGAGTGACTTCATTACTGAGCTAAAAGGGTGTCTGGGGGCCATTCTCTCGAGGTTTCTGCAGTCTCCCTTAGGCCAATAAATCTGGTCTTTTTTTTTGTGAGTTAGAATTTTGTTCTCCATTTTTCTCCAGCTCTGTCTAGGACCCTCTGTTGTGATCCTGTTAAGAGCAGTCAGTGGTGGTAGCCGGGCACCATCTAGTTGTACTGGACTCAGTCTGGTGGTGGCCATGGTAGTTGTGGTCCATTAGTCCTTTGGACTAATCTTTCCCTTGTATCTTGTTTTCTTCATTTTCCCTTGCTCCCAAAGGGGTGAGACCAGTGGAGTATCTTAGATGGCTGCTCACAGGTTTTTTAAGACCCCAGATGGAACTCACCAAGGTCAAATGTAGAACCTTTTCTTTATAAACTGTGTTATGCCAATTGAGCTAGATGTTCCCCGAGACCATGGTCCCAACAACCCTTTGCCCAGCAATTCAGTCCCTCAGGGAGTTTGGATGTTGTTACCTGAATAGAGTCCATGTCCTGGAGCAGTCCAGCCAATGAAACACACTCCAAGTCAGAAAGAGTGAGAAAGTTTTAATTTAGGAAGTGTACACCACCGGGGATCCAGCAGCAACTCAGGCTGTCCTTAGGGAGTCCCAAAAGGCATTTTTACCTTAGCGCTTATGTATGATTTTTACAAAGGTTAGAAGTGTCTTTTGGCATGTTGCCCACAGATGGCTGGATGGGTTACACATTACAAGATAACTACAGGAGACTCCTTATCAGGCTAAAGATATACGTATCTGACATCTGCGCTCTAATTTTCCTGTGGGGGATCCCAAGCCATAAAACAGAGTCATTAACAAAGGTATGCACAAAATAAAGCCTTTAACAAGGTATGCAAAAAGGCAGAAGGCAAAGAAAAAAAGAAACTTACAGGCAAGCTCTCAACTGCCTGTTTTCAAAAGGAGAAAACGTGCTGAATAGGGTCACAGATGTGTCTACTGTGTACTGTCTTAGCCTTCACTAAAGTTACCACTTATCTATTGAATACTGACTAGTTTTTGAATCTTAAAAAATATTTCAAATCCTCTACTAGCAGAAATTGCCTTTAAATGTCCCAAGTGGGTCTAAAGTACTTATTTGGAGGCTGATTTACGCAGCTCCTTAACTCCTATTGATTTCAGTAAAGAGGTTTAGTGTCTGAACCCTAGAGTAAGATTTCAATCACAGCTCCAACATTTAATAGCTGTGTGAGGTTGGGCAAGTGATTTAACCTTTCTGCATCTCTGTTTTGGCTTCTGTAAAATGGGAACAATACTAGTACTTATTTCATAGGTTTGTTGTAGAGGTTAAATAAGTTAATACTCATAGTGTGCTTAGCACAGCTCCTGGCGCATAGAAGGGGCTCAATTGTGGTTAAGAGGCAAGGTTTGAAATGAGAATGCTTCTGGTTCAAAACCCTTCTCTGGGTAACTTGGACCAGTTATCTAGACTCTCTAGGCCTTCGTGTCCTCACCTGTAAAGTGGAGAAAACAGTACTTACCTCATAAGATTGGTATGGGGAGTAAGTAAGACAGAAGGTTACCAATACCTATTAGTATACTATTACCATTACCCTTCAGCCCTTAAGATGGCTGCAATCAATGGCCTGTGGATAGTTGGTCAGCACACTGACTAATTCCTACCTTTTCTTTAACCCCTTGTTGTTGTTGCTGGGTGCCGTCAATTTGGGCCGTAGCAACCCCATGTAACGGAGGAGAACAGCCCCCATAGGGTATTCTTGGCTGTAATCTTTATGGTGCAGATCACCAGGTTTTTCTCCTGAGGAGCCACTGGGTGGGTTCAAACTGCCAACTTTTTGGTTAGCAGCTAAGCACTTAACCATTGCACCACCAAGGCTCCTTTTTAACCCCTTACTTATACATAATTTTATAAAGCATTTTCATATTTATTATTTTACTTGAATCATAAAATCCCTCTGACTCACTTTAATCCTGAAGGATGGTGATGGTTGGTGAACAGGCAGTGCTCAGGATAGTCATGGGCCGGACAGACATAGGGGAACTGAGAAGAATGAAGATACCCGGGCAGAGGAAAGGAGAGGAGGAGGGATAGGCCAGGAGTGGCTTGTGAGCATTATCTCAGCCAGGGGTTCTTGGCCTTTTCTGGTTGGTGGGGTTATTTATGGCTGTTTTGAAAATGCAATGAAATTATGAATACTCACCCAGAAAATGAGCACAACATTTTCGTGGAGTTTACACGGGGTCAGATTGAGCTCTATTGCAAGCTAGAATTTAGTACCCCTCCAAGTTAGTTTTTAAAAAGTATTTGTTTAACATTTATTAGTGGTGGCAAAGAGAAACTAATTTTATATGAATAAAAAATCATGTGCCTCTTCCTTTGTGTTTGAGATAAAGATTTATTACATACACATATACATGTAATTTTCTGAACTCCTTGTAGGTGTGTAAAACCATTTAAAATTTATTAAGTAAGTTACTAGTTTCTGGTAGTCAGCACAACCCCATTGACTACATAGAGTGGCTGTCCATGGACTGAGCACCAAGCAAAAATATCCAATAGAAATACTTCCAGTAAGGAGTATTCAAGGGGTCCTGGTGATGCAATGGTTAAGGGCTCAACTGCTAACCAGAAGATTGGTGGTTCAAACTCACCCAGCAGCTCTGTAGGAGAAAGACTGGCAATCTGCTCCCATAAAGATTACAGCCTAGAAAACCTTATGAGACAGTTCTGGAAAAGACTGCATAGGTCCGGCTAACTGTTATTACTCACCATTGCTAACCCCCACATTGTCTCATGATCTTGTTTTTCCCTCCGGTAGCAGTCTCTACAAAAGGTTTAAGATTAACCGATGTTCCTCGTTGGAGGGTGGAAAACAAGCGATAATGATCTAGGAATGAAAAACCGAGCAAAGCACCCATCTCCGGACAAGAGAACCTGGATGTCGCCAGATAACCCCCAAGAAAAGATTAGTTCATCTGGGACGTGACCACCTCAAGGGGGAACTAACACAAACTTCTTTCTTTTTTTTTTTAAAGCGAGGCATAGTTTATTATTCACAGCGAGTAAGGAGACAGGGGGATCACTTCCAGAACACTGTCTCACGGAACAAAGGGCTGGAGGAAGTTTTGTACTACGCGGGAAAGGGGAAGTCATGCATATTCATTAATTGCATACATACTCAAAAAGGGGTCGGGCTAGGATTTGGCACGGAAGTGGCTGATGGACTTCTCGGTTCTGAAATGGCCTCGGTCACTGCTCGATGAAGTATGTCTGGTGACTTTGGTTCCTTGGCATGGGTCTTTTGGTTCCTAGGCTAGTATGAGATGGGGCCATCTGGCGGTCAACCTGGTCTCTTACCGAGCATGCCCAGGATTCTAGTTCTAATTGGTTGATCTGAAACTAACACAAACTTCTAAGACTCATTATATTGTCCCTATAAAAGCCTTTGGCCGATCTCCAGTTGGGGAGATGGTTTTTTTGGAAGCATCTATTCCTCTCTGTCTCCTCTATATCGACATATGATAAAACTCTTGCTGCTCACCTCACCCCTGTCTCAGAATTGGCTATTGCGGCAGACGGCTCCAATCCGCATTATTGCGGTAATAGTTCTACTCTGTCACATGGGATCGCTGTGAGTCGGAATCCACTCAATGGCACGTAACAACAAGGAGTATTCTCTCTTTTTCAGTCAAGGCTGAGAACAAAGCCAATTTAGGTTCTTCCACTTAGGCAAAGAATTTTGTGTGGGAACCTTAGTTAACTAGCACTGTATTTCTGATTTACTCCAGGGCTGTTTTGGGGAACTTTATGGGTTCCTTGGTGGTGCAGACTATTAACCTGCTCGGCTGCTAACTGAAAGGCTGGCAGTTTGAGTCCACCCAGAGGTGCCTGAGAAAAAAGGTCTGGTGATCTACCTCTGAAAAAAATCAGCCATTGAAAACCCTGTGGTTACTCTAACATGTACGGGGGTCACCATGAGTAGAAACTGACTCAGCAATTGCTTTTGTTTTGTTTTTAAATGGGTGAATAGTCAGCCTCTGCTAACTAACCTGCCCTTTAATTCATACTTGGGTTCAGGGACTCGCCTTAAGACAGGTACCTAGATTTAAACACTGGGGAAGCAATTATTAGTTCTTTATACATGCAAATACCCGGCCTTCTTCTGGAAGTTCACAGTGATGGTAAGAGGTGTTCGGGCAGGAAAGAGAACAATAGGGCAACTGTGCCTCTACCTGGAAGCCAAGGCTGGAAAAACCATTAGGAGTCAATGGAGGCTTTAAGAAGGGGCTCATGAAAAATGGGGCTGCCCTGGTGCCTTGAGGCATTCTCCCAAATGCTGACATCCTTGAAAGTCAGGCCTTAAGCTGCTCCTCTTGGCCAGCCAGGGGCTCCAGGCTTGGTTTTGAATACTAGGTTGGGGCATAGACTCTTTAAAGCTGAGAGGACTTAGAACACCCTAAGGGAACTTGGAATGTATTCATTCATGCCTTATCTGCCGGAAGGCAGGTCACGCCATCAGCTGGGACAGGAAGCAGTTCTTACACCCCGTCGGGCCCTGCCCCATTTTGGGCCTTCCTTGCAGTATGCCAGGGAGAGGGCAGCTATGGCACGGTTCGGCCAGGAGAGCAGGGGAGTTTTTCCGTCGGTCTCTAGAGCCAAGGATCTGCGGATCTAACAGTTATAAAGGTTTGGTTCATCACCCAGACACAGGTGGTGTTTGTCAGCAAGTCTACGCCACAGCAAAAGCTTTGTGTAGGGAATCAGAATAAGCCGTCAGAGGGCTGGGGCTTCTGGAGGTGCCTGTCTTCTGGCTTCCAGGTGGCCTTCTGCTGATGCTGACCGACTCAGGGTTAGGAGGGGGCAGGAAAGGCCGGCTTGAGGCTCCTCCTGGGCCTGGTTGGCAACAAAATGTGAACAGTGTCTGTTGCTCTTCCAGGCCTCAGAGGAGAGGGCAGTATTATATTAAAGCAGCAGTTCTCAAAGTGCAGCCCCTTGGCAGTCTAGCGGCATCACCTGGGAACTTGTAAGAAATGCAGGTTCTCAGGTTCTACCCTAGACCCATTGAATCAGAAGCTCTGGGGTGGGTCCCAGAAATGTGGGGTGTCATAAACTCACCAGGTGATTCTGATACACACTTGAGTTTGAGGACCCTGACTTAAGGCACCCACAGTCATCTTGTACCTGGCCTTCTCCACGTGCCATGGGGGCTAGCTGGTGAGCCTAGGCTGGTGAGTGCCTGGGGTCTGGGAGGAATTCCTGGATTGGGTTGTGCAGTTCCAACACTCTCTTCCTCCTCTTCCCCCAGGATTCAGTCTTGGAATCAGTGTAGGGGAGCTGCTGATCTGCTACAGGCTGGAGGCTTCTCTGTTTAATACTGCGCTGCCTCTGAGTGGGGCCTAGGAATACAGAAAGGCTGTGTGTCCTGGGACAGTGCTGGTCGCTGGCTCCTAGAAGGTGCTGAGGAGGCTGGGGTGGCCTCATACCCACATAGGTTCTTGGGGACAGCCAGACTGCCAATGAGCAAGGAGCTTCTGAGCAGGATAGCCAGAGGGCTAAAAAATGCTAGGAAGTCAGCTGGCTTCATTGCCCCTTCTAATGGCCGACTTATTCCATGGTCAAACCGGTAGGGAGGAGGCCTGACGTTCTGTGATTGCTGGTGGCTGAAGCAGGATTAATGTTCATTGCTGAAGGTCCCCAGGCTGTGGCTAAATCTGGAGGCACCCTGCACTTTCTCCTTTAAGCCAGGGGAATAGTACTGAGCACAGAGAGACTTTATTAGCTAATGTTTCTGAGGTACAGAAATACAGGATGCAGAAGCACCCTCTGGGGCTACACCCCACCTGGGGTACTCAGGAGGCCGGAGGCAGCACCCACACCCGACAGCCCTCCTCACCTGCTTTGTGGGCAGTGTTTGCACTTGTGAGGTGATAGCAGGGGAGCCCGGGGAGGGCAAAATGCACATTCTTCAAGCAGTTATTTTTAATCTTGACCTTCTATTTATAGGAACATAGATTCCCTAGAGTTGCTAACATTCTTCAAGCAGTTATTTTTTTTAATCTTGACCCTCTATTTATAGGAACATGGATTCCTTAGGGTTGCTATGAGTCAGATTCCTTAGAACAAAATATTCCTTGAACCGCTTTCCCTGGGAAAGGTCAAAATAAAAACACAACCAATCAAATAAATAAACAACTCCCAAAATCAAGCTCACCACTTCACTGTTAAATACCCATTTGCTAGGGAAAATACTGTGGAGCCCTTATGGCACAGTGCTCAAGAGATCGGCTGCTAACCAAAAAGTCTACAGTTCAAATCCATCAACCACTCCTTGCAAACCCTATGGGGCAGTTCTACTCTGTCCTATAAGGTCTCTATGAGTTGGAATCGACTCGACCGCAATGGGTTTGGGTGGGTTAGGGGCAATACTGCCTTTGCATAGTATTGGTGGGACATACAAATCCTCACTCTGCCACTTACCAGCTGTGTGACCTTAGGGAAGTTGCTTAACCTTTCTGTCCTCAGTTTCTTTATCTGTTAAAAAAAAAACAGCGTTAATAATAATAGCTCCACCATCTGTCTGTCAGTTTGTCATTCTGTGGTGGTTTGTATGTTGCTGTGATGCTGGAAGCTATGCCATGGGTATTTCAAATATCAGGAGGGTCACCCGTGGTGGATAGGTTTCGGCAGAGCTTCCAGACTAAGACAGACTAGGAAGAAAGACCTAGTGATCTACTTCTAAAAATTAGCCAGTGAAAACCCTATGTATCACAACAGAATATTGCCCAATAAAGTGCTGAAAGATCAGCTCCCTAGATTGGAAGACACTCAATATAAACAGTGGTCACAACAATGGACTTGAGTATACCAACTGTCGTGAAGATGGTACATTTTGTTCTGGGGTCGTTTTGTACATGGGGTCACCATGAGTCAGAGCCGACTATGCCAACTAATAGTAACAACAACGATAACAGCTACCTCACAGGGACATTGTAAACAAATTAAATGAGTTAAGTGCTTAGGACAGTAGCTGGCATATAGTTAGTGCTATATGAGCCTTTGTTAAATAAATAAAGTTTCAAAGGAAGCTGTGGTGACTCTGTACTGTGCCTACTAGGCGAGGCTGAACTACATTTCCCAGAAGTCACTGCCCTGTATGTTTCAGTTAGAGTGGGCCACAAGACAGATTCCTGTGAGAGATTTGGAGAGTGGAAGTGAATGAAGTAGCAACCAATTTGTAGCTCACACACACTGTCACTTCTGTGCTGACTCATCTTATGGTGTCAGGCAGGCAGCAGCTGGACGTGCATCATGCCACCTTCCCCTGGACTCGCCTTCAGCTGCTCTGACTCCTGGGCCAGGTGTAGCCCCATGACCAAAGGCCCTGGTTTCTGTAGACTCATACACCATCAAGGTCAGGAAGAACTGGCATGGGTTTCACTCCATCCCTGTGGGGCTCCAGCTCATGCTTGTGGGTTCCAGCCTCTCTTTGCAGTTTTCCACTTTAACTCCACCTTCCCTTCCCAGTGGCCTGCCCTGTGGACTTGAAGATGACTAATGAAAGTTCCAGAAATAGTGAAAATAAGGGTAGAATATGATCAAATAAAAAGAAAATAATTTTCTCAAGCCAAAAGCATATATCTTCAGAGTGAAAAGCCTTATTTATGTGGCCAGCACAATTTAAGAAGACCTATATCCAAGCCCATCATGGCAAAGTTTTAGAACAAGTAAGGAGTAAAGATAATAAAAAAGAAAGAGAGAAACATTTCACCTGAAAGGAACAAGAATCAAATTTGCACTACATATCTCATATGCAATACTGGGTACTTGAAGGCAAAGGAGCAACACTTTAAATGTGTAAGGGAAGATGATTTTCAACCCAGAATTCTCTACCCAGCCAAACTATTGTTCTAGAGTGAGGGCAAAATAAAGACCTTTCTGACATGCAATGCCTTCAACATTTAGATCTTAAAAAATGTTTTCTGAGAAAGAGACTTGAAAATGTTTCTCAGAAGTATGAAGTAAATCAAGAATATGGCAGATATGAGATCCAGGAGATGGTGCATTCACACAGAAGAGAGACGCGAGAAGTCCCAGGATGAGAGCTGTGCAGTGGCCCTGGGAGCAACAGACCAGAGGGAAGCAGGTATGGAGTATGCCAGAAGGGCTTATCCAGGCAAAAAGGATTCCACAAATTTAACATGGTGTCTGTCTTTCCATGTGTGCGTGTGTGTGTGTGTACATGTGTATGTGTTCACGTATTTATTACTCTGGTCTTTTTATAACTCAATAGTGATCCACCCTACATTGGTATGGCCTTATTAACATAACAGAAAAAAACTCCTATTTCCAAACAGGGTCATATTTACAGGTATAGGGGTTAGGGTCTCAACACATATTTGTGGGGAAAAAGTTCAATCCATAACCAGGGAGGACAGCTCCAGGTCTTGTACAGTGAGGCTCAATAAATATCATTAAGGACTCAGCTTCTGTTTATCTTCACATTGGTTTGTTACCTCGTAGTTGCAAGATGGCTGCCACAGTGCCGTACAACAGCAATAAGACAAGATGAAGGGTATAGGCAAAGGTCTTGGGCCTCTGTCTTTTTATTCAGGGAGAAATTTTTTCTTAGAAACCTCCCCAAAGACTTCCTATTACTCAGGGATAAAATTCAAGATATGCAAACAACCAGCATGGCATGGGCATTGGACAATCAGGACGGATCAGATGCCGGCTGTAGACCTCGAGCAAAGTCTTGGAGGCCCCCTTCTATGCTAGATAATAACCTGGTAGCTACTGGATTGTGAGGAGATGCAAGGGGTCCTCGGCGAATGGAGGGAGGACCAGGGAAGCTGTATTTACCACAATACAGAAGTATTCAATATTTTACCATTCTGGTGCGTTCCAGCTAAATATCACTTTCAATCTCATTAGTCAGAACTCGGCCCTACACCCACTCCTAACAAATCATTACACAGGGAAATGAGATTGTCATAACTGGTTTGGATTAATCATGATTCATTCCCAAGGGCTAGCTTCCCTGAGATAAAAGAAATGACCACATACTAACTGATTACAGTTAGCAGGCACTGCTTCATTTATTTATTCAACAAATAACAAATATTTACTGAGTACTACATGACAGGCACAGCATGAAGGATGGTGAGATGGTGCTCAAGGATAGTACTGATGGTGGAAAACTGCTTGACACAGTTTTTCCCCTTGTAAAGCAGGGCATGTAATAATAGTATCTACTTCATGGAGTTATTACTAGGATTAAACAGGAGGCTGTTGGTGTTTAATAAATTGTTTGGATTATATCAAACAAGCTTTTTTCAGCTGAAGTCACCGCTGTTTGACCTATAGGGTTTTCCTCCGGTTAATTTTCTTTTCAATTGCTTGCCTTTAGACAGGACTATACTTAAATCAGGGTCCCTGATAGCATAGTGGTTAAGTGTTGGGCTGCTAACCAAAAGGTGGCAGTTGGAATCCACCAGCTGCTCCTTGGAAACCGTATGGGGGAATTCAGCTCTGTCCTATAGGGTCACTAGGAGTTGGAATCGACTTGACGGCAATGGGTTTGTTTTTTGTTTGTTTGTTTGTTTTTTAATACTTAAATCTTGGCGACCTGCAGTGCAATGGGTTTCTCTTTCTATATGGCCTTTCTGGTCTTGGGTTTATAATTCTACCCAGAATGATTGGTTGAGCTGCAGTCTGCCCTTTGATTGGTCTATTTTACGCACCTTGCAGGAATTGGTCAATTTACTATGCAAATAGGATGCATAAAACCACCCAATAGGATTAAGTGACTTGCAGGTATTGGTTGGTTTGTGATCCTGTTGGGAGGGTCATGCCTTGAAATTGATGAAGAGCTTACTTTCATAAGCAGCCAACCCCACAAAAAGTTTTTAGAGAGGTAAGGAGAGAGAGAGAGGAGGAGGGGACCTCCTAAAAGAGTTGTGATATGGCTCAAGAGCAGTAACACTGAAGATGGCGGGAGACGGCAGCGAGCACAGCAAAGCCCAGCGGAGGCTAGCAGAGAAACAGTAGCAGCAGTACAAGCAGCAGGAACCATGGAGAGAGATGGCTGCAGTGGGGTTGCTGGCCCATGGAGAGAGAGCTGAGCGTCTTCAGCAGAGGCTTACTGGTGGACTAGGGTGCCGACGGGCATTTATCAGCAGAGTCAAAAGAGCTGTAACATTTGCTTGAGCAAGGGCAGAAGCCTAGAGGGGCCTATAAGAGGGACTTGGAGGCAGAGCCGGCAGTGATAGCAGAAGACTGCCCGTAGGAGGGCAGCAGCCAAGCGGGCTGCTACACTGGCCATGAACTGGGCCAGTTAGCAGTGGAGATGCTGACAGGGGGGAGGCCGAAGTCAGAGAACGGCACGTGCCAGGTTAGGAGAAGGGCTTGCCTATGGGCAACGCTGAGTGAAGAGCCTGCCTGTGGGCATGGCCAAGAGGGATCCTTGGCTGGCACAGCTGAGAAGGAGCTGAGAGCTATCCTGGTTGGAAGCTATCCTGACTGATGACAAACTGTATCCTGTCTCCTGAGTTGTATTCTGTTACATCCAAGTTGATCTTGATCCTGAGTTGTAGCCTGTTACTTCCCTAATAAACCACATAACTGAGTATGGTCTGTGAGTTCTAGGTGACCACTGCAATGAATTATCGAACCCAGCAGGGAAGTAGAGAGTGCCATGGGGAGGACAGCTGGTGTCAGAGATGGTAAAGAATTCAGAGAGTGGAGGTATGTCTGACCACCTGGTAAGAACCAGCTTTGTGCTAATCCTGATTCTTATCCTTCATGGATTCAGGCGCGTCCTGATGTCTCATTACATGACCCCATGTGTGCAGAGTAGAATTGCCATGAGTCAGAATCAACTCAACAGCAACTAACAACATACTTAAATCACCTTAGACTGAAGAGAAGTTAGCCTAATCTTAAAGGCTTCCACAGGAGGAGACTCCACCGTCTTCCCATGGAGCTAATTCTGTGTCTCATAGCCTATACTTGGGACACTAGTTTTTATCTAGAAGTTGTCACTGGAAATGTGAGCTGCTTGCCTTTTCTTTTCTTCCCAGGCAGTTTATTCTTAAATAAATTGTTCCTTTCAGAACAAGGCTTTGATCTGACGGTTTAGTCATTTTATTCCAAGGTAGATACTATAGTTTACTTTAACTCACCCCAGGACTTGTGGGTGTCAGCTGCAGCGATCATGGCTCGGCTTTGCTCATTGGCTGGCATTGTTTGTTGCTTCTGGAAAGTTCTCAGTGGTATAACGATGCCTACTGACTGCAGAAACCCTCTGCTCTGTAGGAAGAATAAGGATTAAATAAAAACCCTCCTGTGAACCATCCTTTAGTCATCTGATCTTACCCAGGCTTGCCACTCCATCACGTGAGTCAAAATAAGACCTTCCTAATTTAACTCACTTTAGGGAGAGGAATGTCTATTTGATACCAAAATGAAATCCTTGATTCACCTAAGAGCAGATTTTGTTTTGTGAATGTCTCCAAAAGCCCTGAGCCTGGTTTTACTCACTGTTAGTCAGCTTCTCTCTCCTCCTTAGGGCCTGGAGCCCAGGCCCAAGTGTTCAAGATTTGGTCATAGTTTTTGCTTTAATACAGAAGGATGAGGTTATAGAGTCATCTCCACTGTTCCTAGGCTCTCCAGGGCTAGAAGAAAGTGAAGGGGTAGCCTCCTGTGCCTCCTAGGCATATTCTCTGTGCACTGGCTGGCCCCCCCAAATCCAGACTACCTGACCCAAGTTTCCTGAATATTCACCCGTGGGCAAAGCTGCTTTCTTAAGCTTGCCCTATACAAAGAGAGGCTCAGTGGGGAAGGATCACTCCCTGGAACATTGACCAAACCACAGGCCCAGCAGAGCCCTGGTCCTGGTTACCTCTTGGCCTCCACAACTTTCCCCTTTCTCCAATAAAGAATATTCCTTAATCCATGCCATGTGAATTATGGATTTTACCCCACACCTAGTGCAGGACAGGTGGGGACCACGTTGGTCAACAGGTTCAGCAGGATGAAGTGTCCAGTTGTATGTATCCCCTGCCTTTCCCCCTGCATCTCTTGCCACTCCATGGTGAGGCCTGCTAGGGCCAGGCCTGGCTGAACCATTCATGGCTTGTGCTCCAGGAGGGGGACCCCATACCCTGTTGCTCTCCCTATTTATAGGGACTCTGGTTGGGGAATACAGCACCTGATTCTACTATTTGGCAAGCCATATCGCCAAGCTTCTTGTAAATTTCAGCGTTCCAGGCGTTGAAATTCTTGCAGCATCAATACTTGGGCAATTTCCCATTATTGGCACCTGTGTTGCATGGAAGAGCCCTGGTTGTGCAGTAGTTAAGTGCTTGGCTGCTAACCAAAAGATTAGCAGTTTGAATTTATCAGCAACTCCAATGGAGAAAGATGTGGCAGTCTGCTTCCATAAAGATTTACAGCCTTGGATTTTAGAACCTACTATACAGCCACTGTAGTCAAAATAGCCTCGCACTGGTACAACAGGAGACAACATAGACCAATGGAACAGAATTGAGAACCCAGATGTAAATCCATCCACCTACAGGCAGCTGATGTTTGACAAAGGGCCAAAGTCCATTAAGTGGGGGAAAAGAGAGTTTCTTTAATAAATGGTGTTGATATAACTGGACGTCCATCTGTTAAAAAAAAAAAAAAAGAAATAGGACCCATACCATACCTCATACCATACACAAAAAATAACTTAAATGGATCAAAGATCTAAATATAAAAGCAAAAAAGACAAAGATCATGCAAGAAAAAATAGGGACAATGCTAATTAGGGGCCCTAGTACACAGCATAAGTACAATAAAAACCATAGCAATGCACAGACACCAGAAGATAGACTAGATAACTGGGAGCACCTAAAAATTCAACACTTATGCTCATCAAAAGACTTCACCAGAGGAGTAAAAAGAAAACCTACAGAATGGAAAAAATTTTTGGTTATGATATCTGACAAGGGCCTAATCTCTAAATTCTATAAAATACTTCAATACCTCAACAACAAAAGGACATATAATCCAATTAAAAAATGGGAAAAGGATATGAATAGACACTTCACCAAAGAAGACATTCAGGTGGCTAACAGACACATAAGAAAGTGCTCACGATCATTAGCCATTAGACAAATGCAAATCAAAACTACAATGAGATACCATCTCACCCCAACATTGCTGGCACTAATCAAAATAAACAGAAAATAACAAACATTGGAGAGGTTGTGGGGAGATTGGAACTTTTATGCACTGTTGGTGGGAATGTAAAATGGTACAACCACTATAAAAACAATACGGTGCCTCCTTAAAAAGCTAGAAATAGAAATACCATACGATCCAGCAATCCCACTCTTAGGATGATATCCTAGAGAAATAAGAACCGTCACATGAATAGACATATGCACACCCATGTTCATTGCAGCATTATTCACAATGGGAAAAAGATGGAAACAACCTAAGTGCCCATCAACAGATGAATGGATAAATAAACTGTGGTACATACACACAATGGAATACTGCTCAACAATAAAGAACAATGATGAATCAGCCAAACATCTCACAACATGGATGAATCTGGAGGGCATTATGCTGAATGAAAGAAGTCAATCAAAAAAGGACAAATATTATATGAGACCTGTATTATAAAAACTCAAGAGAAGGTTTACACACAGAAAAAAACAATCTTTGTTGGTTACAGGGATGGGAGGAGTGGGGAGGCAAAATCACTAACTAGATAGTAGACAAGTGTTAACTTTGGTGATGGGAAAGACAACACACAATATAGGGGAAGTTAGCACAACTTGATCAAGACAAAGTTATAGAAGCTTCCTAGACACATCCAAATACCTTGAGAGACTTAGTTAACAGGGCTGAGGGCTGGGGACCATGGTCTCAGGGGACATCTAGGTCAACTGGCATAACATAGCTTATAAAGAAATTGTTCTACATCCTACTTTGGTGAGTAGCATCTGGGGTCTTAAAAGCTTTTGAGAAACCATCTAAGATACATCTATTTGTTCCATCCCGTCCAGAGGAAAGGAGAACGAAGAAAACCAAAGACACAAGGAAAATATGAGTCCAAAGGACTAATGGACCACATGAACCACAGCCTCCACCAGCCTGAACTCAGAAGAACTAGATGGTGCCCAGCTATCACCATTGATGGCTCTGTCATGGATCACAATAGAGGGCCTGGACAAAGCGGGAGAAAAATATAGAACAAAATTCAAATTCACAAAAAAATACCAGACTTAATGGTCTGACAGAGACTGGAGGAAACTCATGCTAACTCAGAACTGAAACCGGTCCTGAAGTCCACTTTTCAGCCAAAGATTAGTTAGGCCTATAAAACAAACAACACACATGAGGGACGTGCATCTTAGTTCAATCAAGTATACGAGACCAAGTGGGCAACACCTGCCCAAAAGCAAAGACGAGAAGGCAGGAAGGGGCAGGAAAACTGGACAAATGGACATGGGGAACCCGGGGTGGAAAGGGAAAGAGTGCTGAAACAATGCAGGGACTGCAACCAATGTCACAAAACAATTTATGTATAATTTTTTGAATGAGAAACTAATCTGCACTGTAAACTTTCACCTAAAACACAATTTAAAAAAAAAAAATTACAGCCTTGGAAATCCTATGGGGCAGTTCTACTCTTTCTTATAGGTCACTATCAGTTGGAATCAACTTGAGGGCAATGGGTTTTTGGGTGTCACATAGACCTGGGAGTTTTCCATTCATATCTTGGGGGTTTTCTGTTTACAGGGTTGGACATGGTCTACACACTGCTGTCCCTGGGTCTGTGATTGGAGCTGTAGCCCCACCACCGAGGCTTCATGAGTGACAGTGGTCCATTCTGTCCAAAGTCAGATTTGCATGTTTCACTCTTCATTTGAGAAAGTTTGCCTTAGGAGGAACCCTGGCTTCTGATCTCTTTGGAAAGTCCCTTAGCACGTTTCTGTTCAGAGATGCTTACAGATCCTGGCAGGCAGTGACCACTGCCTTTTAAAGCCCTTTCTAATAGGGTTAGCTGGGAAGGGGGCCCCGTTGGGAAGTTTGGTTTGGTGGTGCGCTGTTCCCACTACCCTGGAATTACTCCTTACATCCTGCACTGTAAAATGCTGTGCACTTCTGGCACAGTACCACTCTGCTGTTTTTAGGTACCGTCCAGATGATTCCAACTCATAGCGACCATATGTACAACAGAACAAATCACTGCCTGGTCCTGCGACATCCTCACAATTGTTATTACTTTTGAGCTCATTGTTGCAGCCACTGTATCAATCCATCTCATTGAGTGCCTTCCTCTTTTTCATTGACCCTCTACTTTCCCATGCATGATGTTCTCCTCCAGGGACTGATCCCTCCTGATAACATGTCCAAAGAACATGAGACGAAGTCTCGCCATCCTTGCTTCTAAGGAGCATTCTGGTTGTATTTCTTCCAAGACAGATTTGTTTGTTCTTCTGGCAGTCTATGGTACGTTCAACATGCTTCACCAACACCATAATTCAAAGGCATCAATTCTTCTTCAGTCTTCCTTATTCATTGTCCTGCTCTCACATGCATATGAGGCAATTGAAAACCCCATGGCTTGGGTCAGGCGCACCTTAGTTCTCAAAGTGACGTCATTGCTTTTCAACACTTTAAAAAGGTCTTTTGCAGCAGATTTGCCCAATGCAATGTGTTGTTTAATTTCTTGACTGCTGCATCCATGGGCATTGATTGTGGATCCAAGTAGAACAAAATCCTTCACAAGTTCAATATTTTGTCTGTTAATCATGATGTTGCTTATTGTTCCAGTTGTGAGAATTTTTGTTTTCTTTATGTTGAGGTGCAATCCATACTGAAGGCTGTATTCTTTGATCTTCATCAGTAAGTGTTTCGAGTTCTCATCTCTTTCTGCAAGCAAGGTTTTGTGTCATCTGTATATCGAAGGTTGTTAATGAGTCTTGCTCTAATTCTGATGCCACTGTTTTCTTCATATAGTCCAGCTTCTCAGATTATTTGCTCAGCATACAGATTGAATAAGTATGGTGAAAGGATACAATCTCGATGCGCAGTATACCCTTGTTCTGTTTGAACAACTGCCTCTTGTTCTATGTACAGTTTCCACATGAGCACAATTAAATGTTCTGGAATTCCCATTCTTTGCCATGTTATGATAATTTGTTATGATCCACACAGTTGAATGCCTTTGCACAGCCAATAAAACACAGGCAAACATCTTTCTGGTATTCTCTGCTTTCAGCCAAGATCCATCTGACATCCCTTGTTCCACGTCCTTTTCTGAATGCGGCTTGAATTTCTGGCAGTTTTCTGTTGATGTACTGCTGCAACAATTTTTTAATAATCTTCAGCAAAAGTTTACATGTGTGCGATATTAATGATATTGTTGGGTAATTTCTGCATCCTCTTGGATCATCTTTCTTTGGAATGGACACAAATATGGATCACTTCTTGTTGGTTGGCCAGGTAGCTGTTTTCCAAATTTCCTGACATAGACGAGTGAGCGCTTCCAGCATTGCATCAGTTTGTTGATACATCTCAATTGGTATTCCATCAGTTCCTGGAGCCTTGTTTTTTGCCGGTGCCTTCAGTGCTGCTTGGACTTGTTCCTTCAGTACCATCAGTTCTTGATTATATGCAACCTCCTGAAATGCTTGAATGTCAACCCATCCTTTCTGGTACAGTGACTCTGTGTATTCCTTCCATCTTCTTTTGATGCTTCCTGCATATAACACCACTCTAGGGGGTGCCATTTTCATCATGTACCCTTGGCAATGTGAAGAGTACCCCCTGGAGTTGAGCATTCATGGTTTATATGCATCTGTCTGCCCATTGTTATTGTCCCATTTTTCCCAAGGTTGCTTGGCCTAGTGTCTCAGCTGTGTGGTTGGGGACTTTTGACTCTTCCCTTGTCCTCGCCCTCCCACCCAGTGTGTGTTCAAATTCCATTCCAGTCTTTTCTTCCTGATGCACTCCCGCCCCCATACTAGTCAGTTCCTTTGATTCTTGCTTCTCTATGTACCATCCAAACCTCCTTGGCTCACACATGGATGGCCATAATGGCATCCAAAGTGATTGTCTTACTTCCGATCTTGTTCCCTCAGTTCGTTTATGACCCAACTTCATTTACTGAGTAGCTGCTATATGTCATGTACCCTACCAGGCTTTGGGGTTCAAAGGAATAGGACAGACACACACAGACAAAATTTGATGTTCCATGTATTCAATGTCTCCACCTGAACACACACCTTCTAATGAGATTTCCAAGTTTCTCTTCTCAGCCCTTAGGACTTTTGTTACATTGAGCCAGGTAATGGCTAAAGAAGTGAATTGGGAGGGGCCAGGGGAAAAAAAAATCCCCAGTGTTGCAGTGGTTAAACTCTTGGCTGCTAACAGAAATGTTGGCGGTTCGAACTCACCAGCCGCTCTGTGGGAGAAAGATGTGGCAGTCAGCTTTCTTAAAGGTTGTTGTTGTTAGGTGGTGTTGAGTTGGTTCTGATTCATAGTGACCCTATGTATAACAGAACGAAACACTGCCCGGTCCCGCACCATCTTCACAATCGTTATGCTTGAGTCCATTGTTGAAGCCACTATGTCAATTCATCACATTGAGGGTCTTCCTCTTTTTCGCTCACTCTCTACTTTACCAAACATGCTGTCCTTCATCAAGGACCCACCCCTCCTGATAACATGTCCAAAGTATGTGAGACAAAGTCTTGCCATCCTTGCTTCTAAGGAACTTTCTGGCTGTACTTCTTTCAAGACAGATTTGTTCATTCTTCTGGTTGTCCATGGTATACTCAATATTCTTCACCAGCATCGTAATTCAAAGGCATCAATTCTTCTTCAATCTTCCTTATTCATTGTCCAGCTTTTTTTTTTTTTTTTATATTTTATTGTACTTCAGGTGAAAGCTTACAGAGCAAATAGTTTCTCATGAAATAGTAGTACACGTGTTGTTCTATGACATTGGTTAACAACCCCACGACATATTAAGCCTCTAAATTCTCAACCTTTTTTTTTTTTTGATGAAAATACAGATAGCCAAAGATACACCATTTCAAAAATTTCTACATTCACAGTTCAGTGATTTTGACTATGCTCTTCCAACTGTGCTGTTATTCTCACTTAAGATGAAGGCTTACAGAACAAAATAGTTTTTCATTTAACAGTTACTACACGTTGCCCTGTGACAATGGTTAACAGTCTCACAGCACATCCAGAATATCCTTACTCCACCTTGTGTTCCCTATCACCAGGGGACTTCCTTGTCCCCTTCTGTCTTCTGGCCCTTGTCACTGGACTACTGTACCTCTTTAGTCTCATTCGGTTTTTTTATTTTATTTTATTTTATTTTATTTTAACACCATTTCAAAACTTTTTACTTACACATTTAAGTGATATTGACTATGCTCTTCCAATTGTGCTGCCATTCTCGCCCAAGATGAAGGCTTACAGGACAAAACAGCCTCCCATTTAATAGTTGCTACAAATGTTGCCCTATAGCAGTGGTTAACAATCTCACAATACATCGACAGTGTCCTTATTCAATTTGTGTTCCTTATCATCAGTTTCCTACTCCCCCTCTGCCTTCTGGCCCTTGTCACCGGACTCCTGTACCTTGTTACTCCCATTTAGTTTTACTGGGCTGTCCACTCCCAGGCTTAACATCGAACCTCGAAGGTAACTTCACCTCTGAGCTGAAAGGGTGTCTGGGGGCCACACTCTTGAGGTTTCTCTAGTATTCTTTAGGCCAGTAAATCTGGTCTTTTTTTGGGGGGGGGGAGTTAAAATTATGCTCTACATCCTTCTCCAGCTCTGTCCAGAACCCTCTGTTGTGATCCTGGTCAAAGCAGTCAGTGGTGGTAGCCGGGCACCATCTAGCTGTACTGGACTCAGTCCGGTGGAGGCCTTGGTAGCTGTGGACAATTAGTCCTTTGGACTAATCTTTTCGTTGAATCCTGTTCTCTTTATTCTCCCTTGCTCCTGAAGGGATGAGACCAGTGGAGTATCTTAGATGGCCGCTCATAGGCTTTTAAGACCCCAGACACTACTCACCAAGGTAGAATGTAGAGCATTGTCTTTATAAGTAGTGTCATGCCAATTGAGCTAGATGTTCCCGGAGACCATGGTCCCCAGAGCCCTCCGTCCAACAACTCAGTCCCTTGGGGGGTTTGGATGTGTCTATAGGGCCTCCATGACCTTTCCTTGTGCAGGTTGTGTTAGTTTCCCCTGTACTGTGTACTATCTCACCTCTCACCCAAGTTACCACTTAACTATTACCTATTTAGTATTCCCCCCCCCCCATCCCTGGTAACCAACAAGGATTGTTACATTTTGCATGTGAATTTTTTCATGGGTTTTTACAATAGAGGTCTCATACAATATTTGTCCTTTTGTGATTGACTTATTTCACTCAGCATAATATCCTCCAGTTTCATCCATGTTATGAGATGGTTCACAGATTCATTGTTGTTCTTTCTCATTGCATAGTACTCCATTGTGTGTATGTACCATAGTTTGTGTATCCATTCATCTGTTGATGGACATCGAGGTTGTTTCCATCGTTTTGCTATTGTGAACAATGCTGCCATGAACATAGGTGTGCATATGTCTATTCGAGTGATGACTCTTATTTCTCTAGGATATATTCCTAGGAGTGGGATTGCTGGATCGAATGGTATGTCTATTTCTAGCTTTCTGAAGAAACACCATATCATTTTCCAAAATGGTTGTATCATTTTGCATTCCCACCAGCAGTGTATAAGAGTTCCCATCTCCCCGCAGCCCCTCCAACATTTGTTATTTCCAGTATTTTTGATTCGTGCCAGTAATGCTGGGGTGAGATGGTATCTCATTGTGGTTTTAATTTGCATTTCTCTAATGGCTAGTGATCACGAGCATTTCCTCATGTGTCTGTTGGCCATTTGAATGTCTTCCTTGGTGAAGTGTCTGTTCATTTCCTTTGCCCATTTTTTGATAGGATTGTTTGTCTTTTTGTTGTAGAGGTGTTGGATTTTCTTGTAGATTATGGAGATTAGACCTTTGTCTGACTTGTACTGTCCCAAATTTTTTTCCCAGTCTGTAGGTTCTCTTTTGACTCTTTTGGTGAAGTCTTTTGAAGAGCATAGATGTTTGATTTTTAGAAGATCCCAGTTATCTAGTTTATCTGTTGGGTTTTTTGTGTTGATGTTTATGGTTTGTATCCTGTTAATGCCATGTATTAAGGCCTGAACTGTTGGTCCTATTTTTTCTTCTATGAATTTTATAGTTTGAGGCTTTATATTCAGGTCTTTGATCCATTTTGAAGTAGTTTTTGTATATGGTGTGAGGTATGGGTCCTGTTTCATTTTTCTACAAATGGATATCCAGTTTTGCCAGCACCATTTGTTAAAAAGACTGTCTTTTCCCCATTTGATGTATTTCATTGTCCAGCTTTTGCATGCATATAAGGCTATTGGAAATATCATGGCTTGGGTCAGCCACACCTTAGTCCTCAAGTGACATCTTTGCTTTTCAACACTTCCATAAAGATTACAGTCTTAGAAACCCTGTGGGCAGTTCTACTCTGTCCTATGAGTTGGAATCGATTGGAGGGCACACAACAACAAAAACGGAGGCAGGGGGGAGCCTACAAAGGCTAGATTCACTTTGGAAAAAGAAGAACCAGTTAGAATCAGAAAAATGGGAAGAAGAACAGAGAAGAACTAGTAAGCGTTTAGTTTTATGACAAGTTTTTTTGAGAGTTTGGGGAGGAAACCTATGGGGAAAGAGGCAGCTGCTCTGCTGTAATAAATGGGACTTTTGGGGAGGTCAGTTTTTAGAAGTTTAGGAATTCCATCCCTTCAAGAAACTTCAATAGAGCTTTTTTAAAAAAATTACATCAGACTGATGTTTCTTTAGAGCCCTTAGTGGCGCAAATCAATCAAGTTGCTAACTGAAAGGTTGGTGGTTTAAGTCCACCCAGCGGCACCTCTGAAGAAAGGCCTGGCAATCTATGTCCAAAAAATCAGCCGTTGGAAACCCAGCAGGGCACAGTTCTACTCCGACACACATGGGGCTGCCATGAGTTGGATTTGACTTCATGGCAACTGGTTTTGGATGTTTCTTTTGAACGTGACCCAGTGACTATATGGGCCATGAAGTGACCCAAGCTATAGGAGGAATAAGACATAGTTCTTTGTTTTTAAGAGACAAGTTTGTTTGGAAGAGACAGCCGTACAGGCAGTCCTGGGTTACCAACCAGATCTGTTCCTAAGTGTGTCTTTAAGTCGAATTTGTAGGTAAGTCAGAACAGGTGCATACAGTTCTTATTTAGCCTTACTTTAGTGCAAGAAAAGTCTTGAAGCCTTTTCAGTTATTTAAAAGCTGCACATGCAGCAAATGTAGGTGATTGTGATGAAGAATTTGTTGCCAGTAGGGGTTGGTTCAAAGTGAGGGCAAATTTACATAACATTAGAGGGCAAATATGAGTTGTCCGAAAGTCCAACGTTCGTAATCTGGGGAGATACTGTATAATCAAAAATAATTTCAGTCCACTCAGGCTTCACTGTCTTTTTATTATGGATATTCTGCTTTTCAAATGGCTTACTATTACCTTAGAGAAAGTCTTAAATACTTAGCCTGGCATTTATTCACCCACACACTCACCCAGACACATCTTCTATTCCCTGATAATCCACCGACTGGCCATATGCTAGTTACTTAAAGGTTCTGAGTGTTAGGTTTGCATCTGTGAAGTAGACATGATACTTGCTTATTATATTCAAAATTAAATATATAGAGAGGTATATGGATATAACTCATAACAGTTGGCAAAGAGAACGATCTCAATAAGAACCCTATAACTTAGATAATAACAAACCTTTATTAAGCACCTGACATGTGCCAGAGACCCTGCTCTGCAATAGAGATGGATACCCATCCCTGCCCTCCAAGTGTAAAGACCCTCCCTAACTGGACACACACGTACCTTCCTTCTCATTTTGTTCCATTTTTTCCACTTCTGCCCCTGCTAAATTAAAACCAGTTGACATCAAGTTGAGTCCAACTCCTGGTGACCTCATGCATGTGGGAGTAGAACTGTGCTCCACAGGGTTTTCAGGGGATGATTTTTCAGAAGTAGCTCTCCAGGTCTTTCTTTCAAGGCATGTCTAGGTGGACTCAAACCTCCAACATTTAGTTATCAGGCAAACGTATTAATCATTTGCACCAATGACTTGTACAGATCTTTCAGAAATGCAAAAATTAAAGTTTATTTTCCTATAACTGAAGATAATTTTGCTCATATCCTCATTTCTCTGCTAGAAGCTAAATTAGTCATAATGGAAGAGGCTGCATAAGTCTGGCTAACCATTATTACTCCCCGTTGCTAAACCCTACATTGTCTCATGATCTTGTTTTTCTCTTCCCTTCCAGTCTCTATAAAAAGTTTAAGCTTAACCGATGGTTCCTTCTTGGAGGGTGGAAAACAAGTGACAATGATCTAGGAATGAAAAACCGAACAAAGCACCCATCTTGGGACAAGAGAACCTGGATGTCGCCAGACAACCCCCAAGAAAAGATTAGCTCATCTGGGATATGAGCGTCTCAAGGGGGAACTAACACAGACTTCTAAGACCCGTAATCCTGTCCCTGTAAAGCCTTTGGCCAATCTCCAGCAGGGGAGACGGGTTCTGGAGGAATCTATTCCCCTCTGTCTCCTATATATGGATACATAATAAAACTCTTGCTGCTCACCTCACCCCGTCTCAGAATTGGCTATTGCGGCAGGTGGCTCCAATCTGCGTTATTGGGGTAACAATAATCTTAATGATTTTCTTCTTTCCCACCAGCTGGTAGGATGTGTATCTCCTTTCTCAGAGATGGGAAAACTGCTCTTCCATCACCAGTTTCCATTTTCTTTACTCTGTTGTTTATGACTTGGGTTGGCAAATTTTTTCTGTAAAGGGCCAGATAGTAAATATCGTTGGTTTTGCAGGACATATGGTCTCTGTCACAACTATTCTGCTGTTGCAAAAAAGTGGCCTATGCAAATATGTAAATGAATGGCCTTGGCTGTGTTTCCGTAAAACTGTATTTACAAAAACAGGCCGTGGACCCTAGTTTGCTGACCTTTGGTTTATGGTATAAACCCTATGATCTCGGTATTGGATGGAGACTTTAGCTTTTGATATTTAAAGTCAAGCTTTTAAAATCCACAAGCCCCTTCCTCCCTCAGGTCCTGGTCCTTGCTTTTATAAGCCACAGCTTTTATGGTTATTGTTTCTCTGATAGAGACGTATGAAAGTCTCCTTAAAAGGCGAGGAGCCAGGAATTTGACCCCTTGTCCCTGAAATCTTGTGGTGGGAGGAAGGGTCATTGGCAAAAAGAAACATGGGAAGCAACAATGCTTATTCTCTCAAAGTCTTATCCCACTACAGCATTAGTTCTCAAAATATGGTCTCCAGCCCAGCCACACCAGCAACCCCTGGGGGCTTCTTGGAAATGCAAATTCTTGGGCCCCACCTTACACCTACAGGATCAGAAGCTCTAGGTGTTTTGTCAAGCCCACCAGGTGATTCTGATGCAGCTTACGTTTGAGAACCACTGCCTTGATGCTCTATATCCTTCACCTTGTTTTCTCTTGCCTTCTTATTTTTGTTCACGCCATTTCCTCCTCCCAGAATGCCATCCTCAAAACATTCTACCTCTAAAACGTATTTGAAAATCGTGTAGTACCTTGTGTCTCAGCTTATCTTCATTTCACTTTAGTTCATTTTACTTACCTGTTTTCTTTTTAACTTTTTGTCTGTAAATGTTTTGCCTTTGTAATAAACTAGGCAGCATTTTACAAATAAGAATTCCATCTTAAACCTCTTTGCAGCTCTTACATCACCTAGCAAAGTTTCTGCCCAGGTCAGTTCCCTAGGAGGGATTCTGAGAAAAGATGTCAGATGTCTGTGAATTTTTAAGGCAGTGCCCTTGAGAGAAAACTTGTAGGGGAATGGGGGAAGCAGGAAGCGGGAAGGGGAAATGATGGAGCAAGTTGTGGCTCAGGTAAACTCCAGCTTTGTGTCTGAGGAGCATAAATAACCACTCCCTTTGAGGCTAGGGGGTTGACATTTTATACTCCATACCAGTCAGTCACGGGTTGTGGGCCACCCCAAGGGGTGCCACTTCCTGGGTGAGGGGGCCCCCATTAGCCAATCGTCCTTCCTCCAGAGAGGGTGGCAACCACCATTCACTGTAGGGTGGGCACCCTGGTCTGGGAAAGGGGGCCTGGGAATGGCTCTAACACCATCTCTGTCTTATACAATACAGGTGCTCAATAAATCACAAAAACTGAATCAACTGGATTCTCCTGCTCCCCCAACTATGAAAGGGGTGGAAAAGAACACTGCTGGATTTGCTTTCTTGATTCAAAGGTTTAGGGTCATGGCTTTGTGGGTCTATCCAGTGAATTGGCCTAATGTTGTCAGAGTTTCTTTTCTATCTCCTAGATCCATGAGTAGTACCTGGGGTCTTAAAAGCTTGTGAGTGTCCACCCAAGATACAACAATTGATCTCTATTTGCCTATAACAGCAGAGAAAGAAGTAGGTCAGGAATCAGGGAAGGAAATGAACTGGGTGGGGTGGGGGGGCAAATTATCCAATAGGCAAGGTAAGCACGCTGCTTACCTTGCTTACCAGCTCATCTGTGATGAACAATTTCACATTTTTTCACCACATCAAAGATCCTGCTTCTATATATGGCTGGCATCTGTCTCCAAATCCCACAGTACCTTCCTACAGAACTGAAACTTCTTTTCAAATTTACAGTCCCTGACAGGGGTGGATGATCTAGTAAGCAAGATAATCATGGGCTTACTTGTCTTTACTTACAAATCTGTAGTGAACAATTTCACATGGGTTCCACCACATCACAGAAATTGTGAAATTGTTCACTACAGATGATCTGGTAAGCAAGGTAAGTACCATGCTTACCTTGCCTATTGGATAATCTGCTCCTGGTTAGTAATATGTATTATAACATTGTAGCACATAATTTGCTGATGTCATCATATCTGTAAGTTTATATATAATGCTTCCAACCCCAAAGACAAATAAAGATCAGATTTATAAAGATACTGATAATAAAAGAAAATAATAATGAAAACTAAAAAAAAAATGAGGTATTCGACTTACATCAGAACTAATTAATGACAGAGTCATTGGAAAAGAACCCCACTGTAAGTCAGGAACTACCTGTACCTCCATTACCAGAAGACCAGAAGAAATGGATGGTACTCAGCTATCAGTACTGAACATTTTGTTCAAGGACCCAACAGATGGGTCTTGATCAAAAGGAGGAAAAACACGGAACAGAACTTCAAACTCATATGGAAACTAGACTTACTAGATCCATTGAGACGGGGGACTTCCAAATCTAATGCCTGGAAATAATCTTTAAATCTTGAAGCAAAATATCCTATGAAGCCATCATTAAACTAAGCAATAATTTAGACCAATTAATAAAGAATGTTTGCCTTGAGCATAGCACTCCCATAAAGAATTTTCTGTATGAGTTTAAACTGACAACTGTTAAGTTAAAGCACAGATGAGAACGTGAAGGTAAGAGATGCTAAATTAATGGTGATGAAACAATATGAGTAGAGATCATGATAATGTGACACAATCTGAAACATGTAACCAAAGTTATTGAACTGTTCATGTAGCAATTGTGAATGATGTGTGTTCTGTTGTGTATATTGCCACCAAAAATAAATATTAATTAAAAAAAAAAGAATACTTCCGTAAGACAACACATCCTGCTCACTATGCCATAACTGTAAAACAACACTCCAAATCTGTATGGTATTCACAGATTGTACCTGACTTCCAGATGGCCAGGAGGCCACTAGGAAAAGGATACCTATAACTAATATGGATTCTCCGTAAACATCACATGCTTTTTATCAGAGCCTGAACACACGTTAGCACATGGAAAGTAGCTTTTATTACTCACAAGAATCAGACAGTGTACAACAAAAAACTGTATGGGAAGAGATGACAGCTCTTCTTTGTGAGCCCCACTTTGTGTCATGGGCAAGGGGCTTAAATGGGACCCTACTTACTAGCAGATGCCCCCTGGCAGGTAGGTCCATTTAGGTGGACTGTAAGCATATACTATGTGTGCCCCACATGCACCATAGCTGAGGAGATTAAGAAAACTCCCTCTCCCAGGGTTAGGAGCTGGATGAATGGACATGGGGAATCAGAGGCGGAAAGGAGGAGTGTGCTGTCGCAGAATGGGGTGAGCAATTAGAGTCACATAACAATGTATGTATAAATTTTTGTATGGGAGACTAACTTGAAATGTAAACTTCAATTAACTACGACAATTAAAACAAAAAGAAAAGAAAACTCCATCTCCCAGCTATTTCATACCCCAGCCTAAGTGGCTAATTGTATCTTTTTAATCCTGCTAACAAAAATCCTAGGATGCTGGTGGCATATTGGTTAAAGTGCTCAGCTGCTAACTGAAATGTGGATGGTTCGAACCCACCAGCGGCTCCGTGGTAGAAAGACATGGCAGTCTGCTTCCATAAAGATTTACAGCCTTGGAAACCCTATGGGGCTGTTCTACTCTATTCTATAGGGTCACTATGAGTCGGAATCGACTAGATGGCAGTGGGTTTGGTTTTGGGGTTTTAACAAACATCCTACTGAATCATGCCCCCCCTGACTTCCTGAGGAGGGGGGAGGTTAGCCCAAAATTGAACTTATTTAATCTTGCTAACAGACATCAGGTCGCCTTGGTGGTGATGGTTTGTTCCGAGGACTAAAGGTGCCAGCAGGGAGAGGAACAGTAAAAACCATGGCTGCCTGGCTTGTCGGAAGGATGTGCTCCTCAAAACTTCTCTATGAGTTAGCTCTCTAGTCCTCATAAAGCATTTTACAAACACATATTATTGAAGTAATACCAAATTCTCTTTGTGAACTAGAAGAGAAGTAGCCTGGAGAGTCCATGATATGGGGGTGAGTGTGGACAGGGGGGTGGAAAGAGAAAATGGGCCAGCTGGCGCCATCAAGAAACAGGAGGAAAAGTATGAGCCCCAAGTATCACAAACTTTAAATAAATGAAATTTTTGTGTTTCATCTGAAGTATTAGTCATTTCTCACTTTCTTCCCCTCATCCTCTCCAAAGTCCAAGTCAACCAAGGAAGAACTCCAGATGGCTCACCCACAATTAGGTCTTCTTGGATTGTTCCAGGAGGATTAATTAGTCACCACCACAAGTATGAAGACCAAATCAAGAGACAATGTGTCAGAGAAAGAGAGAGCGAAGGAGAGACCTGCTTGCTGATGAGGCGAACACAGAAGGGCCTGTGGATTGCACAGATGGTGTGTCATTCAAGAGCTCTTCTGAGAAATGCCAACGTAGGGTTGGACCAGGTGTGCTAAACACTGTAATCTGATGATTCACAATCCTGGCTGCACACTAGAATCACCTGGGGAGCTTTAAAAAATTACTGATGCCCAGGCCCTGCCCCCTAAGATTCTGATTTAAGTGATAGATTGGACCCTGGGGATGGGTATTTCTTTCTAAAAATCTCCTAGATGATTTCAATGCACACTTAATGTTGAAGAACACAGTTATAGCTCTTGCAATTTATTTGAACTGCAGTGAAGGTTTATTGCATTTTCTAAAGTATTTATTATCTCTCTGCCCAGTCCTGTGTTTGACATCCCAGAGAAACTAAAGATCTGAAAATGGAAAGAGCAAAGAAGTTGAGGGAGTCAAAGATATAGGCTCAAATTCCAGCTCTGCCAACAGCTGTGTGACCTTGGAGACGTCAATTAATTTGGTTCTCAGTTTCTTCACCTTTAAAAAATTGGAGTAAAAGCTTAGAGATATGAAAATGAGAAAACCTATGGTTTACTCTTCCCTCAGCTCTAAGGAGCCCTGGTGGCTCAACGGTTAAGCATTAGGCTGATAACCAGAAGATTGGTGAGTTTGGACCCACTCACCCAGCAGCTCTGTGGGAGAAAGACCTGGCGATCTGCTTCTGTAAAGATTATAACCAAGAAAACCTTGTGGGGCAATTCTACTCTGTAACACATGGGGTCGCTATGAGTCAGAATCAACTCAATGACACCCAACAACAATAGCTCTGAAATTTGCTCAGAGTTCACATAAAAGACAATTAACCATTACGAGAATTCACTGTCTTAAACCACACAGAAGCTGTGTTATCTCCACATCATTTTTCTTCCTGTTGGAGCAGTAAAAGTCTATCCAGTAACATTGGTTTCTGAGGATAGTGGGGGATCAGTGGTAGAATTCTTACTTTCCATGCAGGGACTCAAGTTCTATTCCTGGCCAGTGCATCTCATGTACAGCCACCACCCATCTCTCAGTGGAGGCTTACATGTTACTATGATGCAGGAAGCAGAGCTTCCAGACTAACACAGACTAGAAGAAAGGCCTGCCGATGTATTTTTGAAAATTAGCCAATGAAAACCTTATTGATCAAAACAATCCTATCCTGTTGTACATGGGATCATCATGAGTCAGAGGCTGACTAAATGGCAGCTAACAACATCATCGGTTTCTAAAGCTTCTCCTGCCACTCTAGTAATTTACCCTCACCTACCAGCCCAATGCTCCCAGAGTCTACTCCCCAAAATTTATTGTTCTTAATTCTTATTCCCACATCTTCCTCTTTGCTCATGTTAGCGCCCCTCCTCATTTACCTTCTCCTCCACCTTCCCAACCCACCACTCATCCTTTACATGTCAAGGGATGTCCCCTGTCCTCTAAAATGTCTTGGGGGATTAATTCTGCTCGAACCCATTTCTCCCTCTTCTGAATTCCTACAGCACTTGCCATCAGTGGAGATTATTTAGCAGTTTGTTGTTCCCTCATTGCCACGTGCACTGTTTTTCCCCCTGAATTGTAAATCTTTAAGGGTCTCAAGGGCAAGTATTCATATGCTTCTATTACACTATCCACCAATTATTGACCACCTACTGTGTGCCGGCCTCTGGCTAGGTGCTTCACTTACATCAGTTTTAGTCATCAAAGCAACCTGTAAAGTAGGTACTATTTACATTTTACAGATGAAGAAACTGAGGCTCTAAAAGATAAGGGAAACTTGTCCGAAGTCCTGGTGTGGGAACCGTGTCTCAGTCCCAGATTTGCCTGGCTCCAAAACTCATGATATTTCCACCACTCTATGTTGCCTCTCTAGTAGAACATTTGCCAAATGATGGATTTAAATGTTCATGGATAAATATAAGTAATATATGTATAAATGATGGTTTGGGAGAAAAACATAGAAACCCCCTTGGTTCCACTTTCTCTGAGCAGGAAGTTTACACATCTTACCCAATCCTAATCTGAACATCTTGTTGACTTAGTTCTCTTGTCTATGTCAGCTATGTCTGCTCTGACATAGACACTAAGCTGACATAGAAATGGTAAGTTCCTTGAGAAGATGGCATTGTGAAGTAGACAGCGAACAGGTCAAGGGCCCTGGGCTTTAATCCCAACCACCTTTGCTGCTAACATGCCATGGGACCTTGAACAAGTCACTCCACCTCTATGGGCTTCTGTTTCTCTGTAGAAGAAAGGATGATACAAAAAAAAAAAAAGAGCAGCTGCTGAGGTTGCTTTTGGACAACAAAAATACCTCATGGGATTTGATTCTTTGGGTTGGAGGTTTAGGCTTGTGGTTTCATGGGACATCCTGGTTAACTGGCCTAATATTGTGTTCAGTGTTTCTGTTCTACCTCCTAGTTCATTGTGTAGTGCCTGGAGTCTTAAAACTTGCAAGCAGTCATCCAAGGTACAACAATTGATCTCTATTCACCTGGAATAACAAAGGAAGAAGGAGAGTCAGGAATAGGAGGAGGAAATGGCATGTGTGGCTAATTGCCTCCATGAACTACTCCTCAATTTTCCATGAGACCAGAGGAACTGGATGGCACTCAGCTACCATTCCTGAACATTTCGATCAAAGATTCTATAGAAGAATCTTGATCAAAAGGGAGGAAATGCAGAACAGAATTTCAAATACTCATGGAATCCAGATTTCCGCAGTCATGGAGGCTGGATGAATCCCTGAAACTATTGCCCTGGGGCAATCTTTAAACCTTAAAACTTAAATCAAAAATATTCCCTTCTTAAAAACCAAACAATAGTTCAGCTGAACTAGTAAAGAATGTCTGCCTTGACAATTGTGCTCTTTTAAGAACTATCTATATGGCATCAAATTGACAACAGAAACTTGAAAGATTAAATAGGAAACTTAGCGGGCAGTGAGTTAATGTTAATGGGATAGGAACAATTTGGAAAAGGAGGGTGAGAATGGTTGCACAACCGGAAGAATGTAAATAAGTTACTCAATTGTACTCAATTGTTAAATTGGTGTATGTTCTGCTGTGTATATTCTCAACAACACCACAAATAAAATAAATTTTTAAAAAGTATCCATTTTAGAATAAATGTTTTTTTAAAAAAGGAAGGGTTGAGACTAGTTCAGTAGTTTATAGACTTGGTTTTGAGGGAGAGAACTCTGGTGTGGAGGTATTTTGGTTGAAGGGTGGTGATAAGAAGCCCCATCACCTTAGGGGAGCTCCCTTCCCCTTCCAAGAAATCCCTGAGGTACCTTCAAGGGACTATTTGAAATCCATTAGGCTATAAGATGTTCTTCCAGGGCCCCTGCTGTAAAGTCCTGTGCTCCGGAAAATGCCCCCAGAAAGCAATTTCTGTGGTTCGGTTCTTACTAAACGCTTTCAAATGGCAAGTAAGAATTCTTCCTGGATCCTGTTCACTAGGCATATTTTCCTTTTAAGTGCATTGCTACTTTCTCCTCGCCCACTTTCTCTTGCATCCTATCATTGATTAGTTCGCTTGGCAAGTTTGTCTTAATTTCCAATCCTCTCTGCCAAATTCTTCTTTCCTTGTAGGATGAGCTGGTCTCGAGGACAATAATGCATATGTCCACTGGGGATTCCAGAAAAGGGGGAACTTCCCAAAGAATGTGTTTTGGTGATTTCCGTGACTCTCTTCCACCAGAGGCCCTTCAGGCATCATTCAGCCCTGAGCTGGGAGAGCAATAGCTGTTCCATCTGCTGAGCTTGCTCCAGACTCCATTAAAAGAGAAGGAGACAGGGTATGTCCTAATCAGTGGTACCTTTATTAAAATTTTATACCTTGCAAGCTGTTATGGGGCCTAAATAAAAACCTGGAGGTTATGGCCACAGGGGGAAATAAGAGTTGTTTCCAACTCTTCTGTATTAGTTCAAGTTTTCTGAGAAGCAGACACCAAACCAAGATGAGATGTGCCAGGGATTTATCAGGGGAAACACCTGTAAAGGATAAAGAAGAGGAATCAGGAGCAGGCAAGGAGAGGTTTCAGACCACAATGCAGGTCTGACAGCTGTGAAAGGAGAGTAGAAAGGAAGGAGTACTGGATAGGAATAACATCAGACTGCAACACAGCTCTAAGAAAGTACTGGCCAGGCAAATGGTGAGTCCCCAGACACAATCTCTCTCTGCACAATCCAGTCCGTGTGAAAGAAAACCTGTCCTGCTCATAGCTCTAGAGTTTATGTGGTACGTATTCAGGCCAAAACCAAACCAAATCCACACCATCGATGACTCATAGCGACACTATAAGACAGAGTAGAACTATCCCATAGGGTTTCCAAGGCTGTAATTTTCATGGAAGAAGACTGCCACATCTTTCTCCCATGTATGGCTGATGGATTTGAACCACCAACCTTTCAGTTAGTCGCCAAGTGCTTAACCACTGCACCGCCAGGGCTTCTTCATATTCAGACACATGGAGAAAATAGTTCTGTGGTTACAATTCCAATTCATGGGGAGGGATCTTTGATTTGTACTAATCAAAGAATCAGATGACCACTTCTGGTCCAATCAACTATGGCTACAGGAGGTGGGGGGGTCACATTTTGCCAATATGGCACCTGGTAGTCTGACCCTAGATGGAAGAGGGAACAGTTCCTAGAGAAGAGAGATCTTTGATTCCTGGATTGAGTGGACATCCCATAAAGTATCTACCATGACCATGTAAGCCACAATAAAGAGTTTGAACTTATCCTGTAGGCAATTGAAGCCACTGAAAAGAGTGACAAGATCAAATTTATGTTTATAAATGTTGTAGACAACATGGAGAATGGATCCATGTAGGGAGAGGCTGGAGGCTGGAGACCACTCGGAGAACTATTAAATAACTGGACCAAGAAATGATGAGACCCAAACTAGGGCAAAGATAGTGAGATGGGAGAGACATTTTAAGGGTTGAAACAAAAGGACTTGGTGACTGATGAAAAGTGGAGCTGAGGGTGAAGGAGTTGAGAGGTTCCTGGTTTCTAACATGTAAGATAAGGCAGAAGTGATGCTGCTAAGTGAGACAGAGGCTACAGAACAAGAAAGAATTATGTGTGTGTATCGGGGGGTGTGGTGGGGAGTGGAGGCATCAAATATAGTGTATGCAGAAAGGAAGCCTAGTTTAGAACATGCTGAATTTGAAAGGTGACCAGATGAAATTTATGGATCCCACGCCCTCTTCCTTACCCCAGACCCTTTAAAAGGAGCTGTTAATAAAGGAGAGTTGGATGGCATTATGAAATTATTCTGATCTTGTTGTTATTGTTAGGTGCTGTTGAGTTGGTTCCAACTCATAGCAACCCTATAGGACAGAGTAGAACTGCCCCAAAGAGTTTCCAAGGAGTGGCTAGTGGATTTGAACTGCTGACCTTTTCGGTTAGCAGCTGAGCTCTTAACCACTATGCCACCAGGGCTCCTATTCTGATCTTATAGGCTGGGAATTATGAAATCAGGAGGAAACCAAATTCAGAAGACAGAGTAGGGGCTCTGGAGCCAGTCAGAGGTTGGAATCCTTGCTCAGCTTGTGTGACCTTGAGAAAATTACTCAGCCTCTCTGAATCTCAATTTTCCCATTCATGAAATGGTATATCAGGCTGACCTCACAGAGTTATTGTGAAGATTAAGTTGATAATATCTGAAGAGCCCCTGGACTACTGAAGGCATTCAATAAGTGATCATTAGGATCATTACTGTTTTTCCTTCATCATCATGGACTGGACCTTTGCCTTGTGCTGGGCAGAAATGCTGCATCTGTGGCCTCAAGTCCAAAGCTAGGTTTCCCTGAGAAGCAAGCCCTCCTACTCCCTGCCATAAACACTTCCTGAAATGATTAATCAAACCTATCTATTATCTAACTAGACCCTCCCGCATCAGGAATTGCAACTAAATCCTGCTGTTGTTAGGTGCCATTCAGTCCATTCTAACTCATAGCCCCTCCATGTGACAGAGTAGAACTGCCCCATAGGATTTTCTGGCTGTAATGTTTACAGGAGCAGGTCACCAGGTCTTTCTCCTGTGGAGCCACTGGCTGGGTTCAGAACACCAACCTTTCCATTAGCAGTCGAGCACTTAACTGTTGCATCACTAGGGCTCTTTAGCTAAATCCTAAATGGATTCAAAATTTGGGTCTGTGCTAGCAATCAACTGACTCTGAACTAGCTGAAGAATCTGACCACGTAATGGATCAAACCCACTGTGAAGATAATAATAGGCAGTTCTTGGCTCTTTACTGCATGTTGAGCACGGTTCCGAGGCCTTTATAAAGCATTAACTCATTTAATCCTCACAAACAATCCTATTAAATTAGTGCTATTATTATTGCCCCCAATTTATAGATGAGAAAACTGGGCTGAGATGTGAAGTAACTTGCCGAGATTATACATCTAGGACACGGCAGAACCAACATGTGAAGTCAGAGTGTGCTCCGGAGCGCCCATGTTCACGCAGTAACAGATATTGCATGATTCTCACCATTTATTTTTTTCAATTTCTTTATGTTTATTCTCATTCTCACAATTTTTTAAGAGTAACTTTACGCCACGCAAACTGTCTCAAATTTAAAGAGAAAAACTAACAAATAACTGGCCTTGTTTATTGAAAGAGAATCTAAAAGATGAGATGCTTTTCGTGCCGGAGTTTCAACAAGGTTAGGGAGGGGCAGGGGTCAGAAAAGGAATGTGGGAGAGTCTTTACCTTTCCATTTGTGAGAGATGAGAACTGTAGAGGTACACAAACAGAGAGAACCAACGCAGTTATAGGATGCCATATACAACACGCTGCAGGTCAGGAACCGGGGCCTCAGGCCCAGTTCCAGTTGGCTGTGCGACACCAGGATAGTCACTTATCCTCTCTGAGCCTCAGTTTTATCATCATTCAAATGGTGGTGTAAGACCTGGCGAGACCTTAGTTTTCTCCCCAGTCTTAAGTTCTTTATTTCACAGTTTTGGGAAATAGGCCCTTCGTAAGTAAAGTGTGTACTCAAAATCTGCTTGCCTTAATTTAATGTAACATATGGTCCATTTGGTCTATTGTTTCTGTTCAATTCAAAGCTTGGTCAACCTACTTCTTAACGTAGGTCGTCCTGAATGTTTGAAGATCTGAGCAAAGTGGTAATCAACTGTGCTTTTTTTTCTCCAAGTTTTTTTTTATTGTACTTTAGGTGAAAGTTTACAGCTCAAGTTAATTTCTCATACAAAAATTGATACATATATTGTTATGTGACAGTATTTGCAATCCCCTTTCTACCCCAAGTTTCCCGTGTCCATCCAACCAGCTCCTGTCCCTCTTTTTTTTTTTTTTAATTGTTGTGGTTTAAGTGAAAGTTTACAATTCAAGTTAGTCTCTCATACAAAAATTTATACATTTAACAATACATTGTTATGTGACCCTAGTTGCTCTCCCTATACTGTGACACCACACTCCTCCTTTCCACCCTGGAATTCCCGTATCCATTCAGCCAACTCCTGACCCTCTCTCCCTTCCCATCTCGCCTCCAGACAGGAGCTGCCCATTTAGTCTTATGTATCTACTTGAGCTAGGAAGTACACCCTTCAAGAGTATCATTTTATGTCCCATAGTCCAGTCTAGTCTTTGTCTGAAGAGTTGGTCTTGGGAATGGTTTTAGTTTTGGGCTAACAGAGAGTCCAGGGGCCATGTCTTACGAGGTCCCTCCAGTCTCAGTCAAACTATTAAGTCTGGTCTTTTTATAGGAATTTGAGTTCTGCACCCCAATTTTCTCCTGCTCCATCAGGAACTTTCTGTTGTGTTCCCTGTCAGGGGGGTCATTGGTGGTAGCCAGGCACCATCTAGTTCTTCTGATCTCAGGCTGATGAAGTCTCTGGTTTGCGTGGCCCTTTATGTCTCTTGCGTTAATACTTTGCCTTGTGTCTTTGGTGTTCTTCATTCACCTTTGCTCCTGGTGGATTGGGACCAATGGATGCATCTTAGATGACTGCTTGCTAGCTTTTAAGACCCCAGACACCACTCACCAAAGTGGGATGCAGAACATTTTCTTAATAAACTTTGTTATGCCAATTGACCTAGATGTTCCCTGAAACCATGGTCCCCAGACCCCCACACCTGCTACTCTGTCACTCGAAGTGTTTGGTTGTATTCAGGAAACTTCTTAGCTTTTGGTTTAGTCCAGTGGTGCTGACTTCCCCTGTAGTGTGTGTTGTCCTTCCCTTTACCTAAGATAATTCTTGTCTACTATCTAGTTAGTGAATACCCCACTCTCTCCCCACGCTTGTAACCATCAAAAAAGTTTTCTTCTGTGTTTAAACCTTTTTTGAGTTCTTACAATAGTGGTCTTATACAATATTGGTCCTTTTGTGACTGACTAAATTCACTCAGCATAATGCCTTCCAGATTCCTCCATGTTACGCTTCACTGATTCATCTTTGTTCTTTATCATTGCATAATGAATATACCATAATTTGCTTATCCATTCGCCATTGATGGGCACCAAGGTGGTTTCCATCTTTTTGCTATTGTGAATGGTGCTGCACTGAACATGGGTGTGCATATATCTATTCATGTGATGGCTCTTATTTCTCTAGGATATTTTCCAAGGAGTGGGATTGCTGGATCACCATGGTAATTCTGTTTCTAGCTTTTTAAGGAAGCGCCAAATGAATTTCCAAAGTTGTACCATTTTACATTGCCACCAGCAGTATATAAGTGTTCTTTTCTCTCCACAACCTCTCCAACATTTTTTTTTTGTTTTTTTTTTGGATTAATACTAGCCTTGTTGGGGTGAGATGGTATCTCATTGTAGTTTTGATTTGCATTTCTCTAATGGCTAATGATCATGAGCATTTCCACATGTGTCTGTTAGCCACCTGAATGTCTTCTTTAGTGAAGTACCTGTTCATATCCTTTACCCATTTTTTACTGGATTATTTGTCTTTTTGTTATTGAGGTTTTGCAGTGTCTTGTAGATTTTAGAGATTAGACGCTCATCAGATTTGTGGTAGCCAAATTTTTTTTTCCCAGTCTGTAGGTTGTATTTTTACTCTTTTGGTGATGTCTTTTGATGAGCATAAGTGTGTGTTTTTTAGGAGCTCCCAGTTACCTAGTTTCTCTTCTGGTATTTTTGCATTCTTACTTATGGTTTGCATTCTGTTTTTGCCATGTATTAGGGCTCCTAGTGTGTCCTTATTTTTTATTCCATTATCTTTATCGTTTTTGATTTTATATTTAGGTCTTTGATCCATTTTGAGTTAGTTTTTGTGCATGGTGTGAGGTATGGGTCTTGTTTCAGGTTTTTGCACATGGATATCCAGTTACGCCAGCACCATTTGTTAAAGACTGTCTTTTCCCCCATTAACAGCCTTTGGAGCTTTGTCAAATATCAGTTGCTCATAGGTGGATGAATTTACTTTTGGATTCTCAATTCTGTTCCATTGATCTATGTATCTGTTGTTGTTCCAGTACCAGGCTGTTTTTACTACCGTGTTGGTATAATATGTTCTAAAATTGGGTAGTGTGAGGCCTCCCACTTTGTTCTTCTTCAGTAATGCTTTACTTATCCAGGCCCTCTTCCCTTTCCATATGAAGTTGGTGATATGTTTCTCCATCTCATTAAAGAATGCCACTGGAATTTGGATCGGGATTGCATTGTATCTGCAGATCGTTTTGGGTAGAATAGACATTTTCACAACATTGAGTCTTCCTGTCCATGAGCAAGGTATGTTTTTCCACTTACGTATGTCTCTTTTGGTTTCTTGTAGTAGTATCTTTTTTTCCTTCAAGGGTTTATTGTCTTCTTGCCTGCATGGTTTCTGCTGAGTAGTCTGAGCTTACTCTTATTGACTTACCTTTGTAGGTGACTTTTTGTTTATTCATAGCCACTTTTAAAATTCTCTTTATCTTTGGTTTTGGAAAGTTTGATTATAACATGTCTTGGTGACATGTTATAATCGATGAGCTTTTTGGATAGATGTCTTCTCATCTTTCATGATATCAGGCAAGTTTTCTGCCAACAAATCTTCAACAATTCTCTCTGTATTTTCTGTTATTCTGCCCCTGTTCTGGTACTCTAATCACTTGTAGGTTATTCCTCTTGATAGAGTCCCATGTAGTTCTTAGGGTTTCTTCATTTTTAAAAAATTCTTTTATCTGATTTTTCCTCAGATAAGTTGGTGTCAAGTGCTTCATCTTCAGTCTCACTAAGTCTTACTTCCATTGCCTCAATCCTGCTCCTATGACTTTCTATTGAGTTGTCTAATTCTGAAATTTTATTGTTAATCTTTTGAATTTCTATTTGCTGTCTCTGGATTGTTGCAGCCTGTTAAATTTTTCATTTTGCCCTTGTATAGCTTTCCTAAATTCCTCTATTGCTTTGTGGGTTCCTTGGCTTGATCTGTGTTTTGCATGATCTCCTTCCTGATATCTTGAAGAGCTCTGTATATTAATCTTTTGAATTCTACCTCTGGTAATTCCAAGACCTTCTCTTCCTCCAGGAGGTTTCCTCATTCTTAGTTTTAGTCACTTGCTGAAGCCATCATAGTCTGCCTCTTTATGTGATTTGATATTGACTATTGTTTCTAAGCCATCAATAAGGTATATTTATTTATTTTATGTTTGTTTACTGTGTCCTAGCTTCATGTTTTATTTTGTTTTGATGCGCCCAAATAGGTTGGTCATGTGAGCTACTTTGATTACTTGTGTCTTTGAAGCTCTCACATCCTGTCACCAGGTGGTTAGAGCTGCTATAGGTATGTGAGCCCAGAAGTCCATTTACTTTTCTTGTGTAGATTCAGTTCAGGTGTCCAGGTCATCAGTCACAGAGTGTGTGGTGCAGGCTCTTGCCTACAGTCCTAGATGGGCAGGGCTATTTAGGGGTGATTGGAGCAGGCACAGGTATCTGGTTGCAGTAGGGGGTTATGGGCTGAGCAAGGTAGGAGGCTGACAGCTGCCTCTGAGTCCCTGGGTGGAAGGCATGTCCCTGTTCCCTAGAGTGCATAGATGGGTAGGTTTTGCTGCTGGATTTTGATCACCCAGTGCTATTGGCTGCAAAGACTGGGAGGCACTCCTTATTCTTGGACCCCTGTCGTGGGTTGCTAAGTTGAGTGGTGGAGCCACCAATCCCTCAGGCCCCTGATGTTTGTAGGTGAGGACTCTGCTTAATGCGCAGGGCAGTGTCTAATGTCATGAATGTGCCACTCCCTCCCAGGTGTTGCATTTGAAAATAGGCTTCATGTATATACCTTGTTGTACTATGCTAATGAGGGCCTATGCTGTTGAAATGGGCCCACACAGGTCCAAGCAGGGGTGGAAGGCATTTGAAGTCCATGGACCCTTTATGTCTGTGCTAGGGAAAGGGGTAGTGCCTGCCCTGAATTGCCAGTTTAGGGAAGCTTGCAGATTATTTTTTCCTGTTTGTTCATTTGTTTATTTGCTTGCTCTCCAAAGTCAGGAGGTGGGTTCCACTTCCAACCTAGGGGGGTGGCAGTCTCTGAATTTGGACCAGGACTGGAGTAGAGTGGGGAGGGAGGGAGTGAGGGGGAGAAAGGTACTTCCCAGATTGGGAAGCATTATTTTGATCCCATGCAATATGTTAGATGCTTGCACTTAACTTTTGCAGATCCAGTGCCACTTCCCCCTGGCTCCGGAGACTTGTGCAGACTCTCTGCCACTTAGTTTCTCCCAAAATGGAAAATGCATCCCAAGCACTACTGATTACCTCAGCCCTCGCATGCCAGCCGATCCACCTGTAGGGTACCAGCCTGGTCAAGTCTGGCAAATTCTTGCTGCTTCTGAACTGTCTCTCCCTCCCCCTGCTGCTCAGTCCAATTCCTCAACTTTGTCTTTGATGTTCAAGGCTCCTAGATTGTCATATATAATCAATTCATTTGTTTTTTCCAGTCTTTGTTGTAAGAGGGACCACAGGAAGCGTCTGACTATTCTGCCATATTAGCCCCATCTCCTGTTCCCCCCCCCCCCGTGGTAATATATGTATATAACAAAAAATAATTGCCATTGTAACCATTTTTAGTGTACAGTTCAGGGACATTAATTACATGCACCATGTACTTACTCTTATTTTTTATTGTTCTTCTAGAGTAGATTTTGTCATTCTACTGGGCATTGATCCTCAAGGATATTTCAACCAGATGAGAAGTATGTTGGAAATAATTTGTTTGGGACCAATTTACTCTTTACAATAAATTAGAGCAGTTAGCTCTTTCACTCACCCTCACTTGCATTCAAATATTCTCTCTGAGTAGGAAAGTGACTCCCACTGAGGGAGCAGCCATAGTTATGGCAATGTGGAGCAATCCTGGTGCCAAACTTCCTGTCACAATTTTTATGAGGGTTATCAAAATCTCAATACACCCATAGGAGAGCATCTTTCAGGTAGAGGGTAGCTCCCTGTACATCTCAGGGGGAAAAAAATCTCAGAAGTGTTCAATTAGATTAAAATGCTTATCCTTCGAGGGGTCAAGGACCCCCTTGGGAATCTAAAGAAAGCTGCTGACTCTTTTCTTATAAAAATGTACATACACAATTCTGAACAAATTCCATATAACTGGGAGGTGGAGGAGGGTGCATGGATTTCCTGAAAGTCAAGCTAAGAAGCTCTGCAACAGAAAATAGGCTAGCCAAGTGCTTTAATCATCCTCCCAAATTCAGTCTCAATTTATTAATTTGTAATGCAACTCCCTGGGAAGCGCTACACAATATTGAAATTCATTATACTCACTTATCGTGCCCTGCCCCTGAGACACTTGTGAAATTAGCTATGGAGAACAATTTGGATGGGCAGACACTGTTTCTCACCTGACATGGCATTATATTTGGAGTTACAGGCAACTGATAGGCCCTGATTTGCCAGCCAGGGGACAGAATGAGGCCACATTACTTGAAAATTCAAATTAAATGACTCTGAGCCCTCGTCTTGATTATAATGGAAACTCAGCTCTTATTATAAGGTTTTCTTCCCCTAAATAATTTCTGAAACCCTGAGAAATGGCTACATGGTTTGTGATCAATCCTTCTAGCTGCTTCTGCAGTCTGTCCCACCATTTGTTGCAGCTGCTGTGGTGGCCAAGGCCTGTAATGGCCCACACACTAGAGCAGGTCAGCCTATCAATGAGTTCTCCTCACCACAGCCCAAACCTGTGGTAATTCCTCAGGGAGCAGGGAAACTTGCTCCTCTCTGAAGCACAATTTCTGGTCTGGATCTAACCACAAAAAATAGTCACCAATATCATCCCACCCTGTGGTGGTGGTGGTGGTGTGTGAGTGTCAGGGGTGAGGGGCGGGTATTGTTCTAGTTTCCAATGACCAGTTCTCCAAGCTAACATACTGCTTTATGAATTGCTCAAGTGGGCAGATATTAAGGACATTCACTGAAACCAGACTACAGGAATGTTCTTGCTCATGAGTTCACTAGTATAAGTATATAAATTCAATATATTTACTTATCCATTAAAACATCCAGGTGATAGATAAAGAAATACCTGTAATAAATGCCAGCATTTGTTATGTGCATTTCCTTCAGCCCTTCCCAGCAGGACAATTCTTGCCCATAGATTAAGCAGCTACTCCCTGGGGTCAGGACAGGAATTCATGGTCCAAGGACATCCCCCTTTCCAGCCTTTCCCAGGGTCTAAGTTTAACAAGGGCAGTACACACATATCCTGGAGAGGGGTCATAATTAGCTGGCTAGTAGTCTCACTGTAGATTTGTTTAAGTAGACAGCTCCCAAGAGCTTCCAGGTCATTCATGGCTGAGAGAATGGGAAGTTTAATGGAGGATCCAGAAGAGGACCTAGGCAAAGCTGGAAACCATAGTAGGACGTTCTGGGCAGCCAGGGGGGCAGTGAGTATCTGGGGACTGGAAGATGAGGATGATGGAGAAAGGAGAGAGACAGGTCAGCCAAGACAAACTTCAACTGATTCATAATTAGGGTCACTTTGTGGCAATGATCCTGGAAGCACATGTTGATATATTGGTGCCTCAAGATCAAAGCATCCTGGAAAAATGAAACAACCCATGGAAGACAGTGTCATAGAAAATTAATTACCCGGACCCACAGTAGACTTGTTGCATGAATAATGAATCAACTTTAGTGGTGTTAAAAAAAATAAAAATAAAAAATAAAACCCTGTTGCCGATGAGTCAATTCGGACTCATAGCAAACCTATAGGACAGAGTAGAACTGCCCCATAGGGTTTCTAAGGAACAGCTAGTGGATTCAAACTGCCAACCTTTTGGTTAGCGGTTGAGCTCTTAACCACTACGAAGCAGTTGAAATTGTGTAATGTTTGTTCCTGCAGCATAAACTAGCCTCTATTTTCTGATAAAAGTAGATATATTTACTCTGATTTTAAATTCAAAGATCTTTAAGGTCTTTGATGTCTCCCTTCCATAACTTATCTTTATTTCTATCTCTTTCAAACTTGCTCAGCATCCCAACTCCTGCCAAAACCGCATCTGTTTCTTCCATTGGTCCCCATTTTACTAGGATGAGATTGTACTTATTTAGAAGCAAAGCTGAGTCTGGAGTGTTAAATCCAGTTCATTTGAGAACTGCAGTTCCACTGGGCATTTATATGGGTGGTGAAATGAATACTTCCAATTCTCTACACATGCCCATCTGCACATGCAAATCATCCATTACATAATGCCACATTGGCTTGGGCCAATATGGCCTTAGATGTAGGGTAGAGAGAAAGGGAGTCATAATAGTAGAATCTGTCTGGACTTAAGGTGCTATAACGTTTCTTGATAGATGAGGGTATCACTGCTTAAACGTCTGGTTGGCTAGTTGGAGAGAGAAGAGCAAGTGCATTTTACTTACCAGTCCAGTGAGGCAGAGGCCTTTCCTTGAGATGTTTGTTCTTTGGTATCCAAGTCTCAGGGACCTGTTTGAACAGAAAGTCAGAACCAACATGTACTCAGCCATTTCATAGTACAAAAGAAAAAACATATCTCATCTAGTAAGAAAGAACTACCACTAAATTAATGGATGCTATCTTAGGCTGGGTTCTCTAGAGAAGCAAAACCAGTAAAACATATAAATATATATATAGAGAGAGATTTATAACCAGGAAATGGCTCATGTGGTTGTAGAGGCTGGAGTGTCCCAAGTCCATGGGTCAGGATAGAGGCTTCTCCTGATTCACGTAGCCATGGGGGCTGGCAAACCCAAGATCGGCAGGTCAGAGAGCAGGGCTGTTGCTCACAGGCTGTGAAGATCAACCAAGCCCAAGATAGGCAGGCAAGATGGCAGGTAAGCTGCTATCTCAAGTCCCAAGAACTGGAGGTCAGATGAACAGGAGCCAGCTGCAGGATCCAGAGTGAGCAAAAGCCCATGAGCCTTGCCAGAATGTCCAATTATACTCGATATAGTCCAAACACCCAAGGAAACTCCCTTTCAACTGATTGGCTACTCACAGCAGATCCCATCATGGAGGTGATCACATTATATCAAATCTCATTACGCAAGTGATCACATCATACGACTGCCAAACCACTGAGAATCATGTCCCAGCCAAGTTAACACACAACCTTAACCATCACAGATAGGTAAAGTAAGGAAATTTGTTCTAGTTTTGAAAGTTATTTAAAAAAAACCCAGTGAAGAAAAAGGGTAAAAACAAACTATCTTAACATGAAGAGTGGTATCTTAGTCATCTGGTGCTGCTTGAACAGAAATACCACAAATGAATGGCTTTAACAAAGAGAAGTTTATTCTCTCACAGTCTAGTAGGTTACAAGTCCAAATTCAGGGTGTCAGCTCCAGGGGAAGGCTTTCTCTGTGGCTCAGGAGGAAGGTCTTTGTCATCAGTCTTCCCTTGGTCTGGGAGATTCTCTGCACAGGAACCTCAGGTCCAAAGGTCGTGCGGTGCTCCCGGCACTGCTTTCTTGGTGGTATGAGGTTCCCATGTGTCTCTGCTCACTTCTCTCTTTTATATTTCAAAAGAGATTGGCTTAAGACACTATCCAATCTTGTATACCTCATCAGTATAACTACTGCTAATCCATCTTATTACATCATAGTGATAGAGTTTACAACATATAAGGAAATCACATTGGATTACAAAATGGTACACAATAATACAATACTGGGAATCATGACCCACCCAAGTTGACAGATATTTTGGGGGGACACAATTCAATCCATGACAAGTGGCTACATTGGAAAAAAAACACACACAATGTCTTAGGCTGGGTTCTCTAGAGAAGCAAAACCAGTAAATCATATAAATATAGAGAGAGATTTATATCAAAGAAACAGCTTACCAATTGCAGAGACTGGAACACCTCAACTCCGTGGATTAAGATAGAGGCTTCTCCCAATTCATGTAGCCACAGGGGCTGGCGAACCCAAGATCTGCAGGTCAGAAAGCAGGGCTCTGCTCACAGGCTGTGAAGATTGGTAAATCCCATGATCGGCAGATAAATTGATAGCTCAAGTCCCAAGCAGCGGAGGTCAGATGAACAGGAGGCAGCTGCAGGATCCAGAAACAGCAAAAATCCAGAATGTCTGCTTATATTAGGATGCAGGCCACATCCCCAAGGAAACTCCCTTTCAACTGATTGACCACTCACAGCAGATCCCATCATGGGAATGATCACATATAAACACTGAGAATCATGGCCCAGCGAAGTTGACACACAATCTTAACCATCACACACTGTAACTGGTTTTCATTCTCTCCTTGGGAAATTTGGTGACCAAAGGCTAATCCAACCCAGGGAGGAATACCAGAACACTGAGCTACCTGAGATACCCAGATAACATCCTTGAAATAGCTGATAGAACTAGACCACAGAACTGACCTTGAATGATTCCTTTTTAGGAAGGTCTTTGCTTGTACTGAGAGTCCCTGGGTGGTGCAAACATGCTCGGCTGCTAACCAAAATGTTGGAGATTCAATTCCACTCAGATGCACCTCAGAACAAAGGCCTGGTGATCTACTTCTGAAAACAATCAGCCACTGAAAACCCTAGGAGCACAGTTCTACTCTGACATTCACAAGGTCGCCATGAGTCAGAATCAACTCTATGGCAACTGGTTCCCTTGGATCAGCCTAGGAGATAACTATTGATCTTTTCTCTTAATTGCTAGAGACAGTGACTCCCCTTTCATGTACTAAATTTAATACAAAAAATAAAAATTAAATAAATCAACTCTGAAAAGGGAAAAGGATCAGGAGGTTAGTAACAAGCTCATAGTGTCTAGCTCACCTAAAAAGGCCAGACTCTGCATGAGTAAAGGGACATATTGAGAGAGAGAAGAATGGGTCATAGGGCTTTGGAGGGAAAAAGAAATGGAAAAGGTAGTGGCTCCAACTAATGGAGTGCATCTGATGTCATCCTGTAGACGTGATATCTTTGGCTGGTACTTAAAAATGAGGAGATAAAAGGAACTCAGTATACATTACACTGTACTTCATTAAAATGGCTCAAGGTGAGATTTTAAACACAGGACATTGCAAAAGTCTTGGTAATGGTCAGGAATGGGGTCACTGACATTCTGAAACTGAGCTGCAGAGATAGGCTCTGAAATGCTGACCGAACTCTTGTCTTTAGGGTGAAAGCCATCACTCTCTGATCTTTTCCATAATGGATTCCCCCTTGGGCAGTCATTCCACCAATAGACCACATTCCCTGAGGGCAGAGATTGTGCCAGGACAGTGTTGTGCACACTGTAAATGCTCAGAAAAGATTAGTTTAATGGAGTCCCTTTCAATAATGTCATGCTTGCATTATTATTTGAGATACAAAACAACTCATTCTGTGAGGATTTTTCTTAAGTGGGAGGGCAAATATTTTGAGAAAAACAATATCTTTATTATACATTTTAAAATTATTGTTATTGTTGTTGTTGTTAGAAAATAGTTATTGAATGCCAGACCCTGTGCTATTTTACATAAATTATTCATTTAATCCTGATGTGCAGATAGTCTCCAAAGATGGCTGCCATCAAGTCCTCTCTTCCCTGTGTGCACGTGCCACTCCTCCCACCGAGAGGTGGAGTCCATTTCCCCTCCCCTTGGATCTAAGCTGGCCTCGTGACTTGCTTTGTCTGAGGTGGAAGTGACACTGGGTCTAACTGGGCCTGGCTCTTAAGAGATCTGGCAGCTTCCACTTTCACTCTGAGGAAGCTAGGAGTAACACTGTAAAGAAGCTCGGGCTAGATTACTAAATAGTGAGACCACATAGAGAGGGAGAGAGGCTGTGTGGAAGAGCTCTAGGCACCTGCCATGTGCGTGAAGCCTATTGGGGCCTTCCAGCCAAGCTGAACCACCAGCTGAAGGCAGCCATGAGAGCAGCCTCAGCTGGAGCCACATGAAGAAGAAGAACCACCCAGCTGAGCCTTATCTGAATTCTTGCCTGCAGAATTATAAGAAATAAAATTGCTGTTCTAAGTCGCTATTTTGAGGTGGTTTGCTACACAGCACTGATTAATGGGAACACCAGATACCAACTCTATAATGTAAGCAGGGCTCCAAACTGGTTCTTCCTGGTTCAGTCATGGCCGAGGAAGCAAAACTGGAACAGGCTCAAATTTTTAAAATTTGGGTGAACCATAATGATAACTGGAATGGGAAAAATTACAGGTTGAAGCCCTGATAGAAACCTAATCTCCCTCTTAGAAAACAAGGGCAGCATAGACATTACGTAGCAACCAAATCTCTTGCCTGAGGGATTTTGAGCAGAGTTGGAAACAGTGGTGACCCGCTCAAAGATGGTGGCCACTCGCCACTTTGTGTGTCCCTCTCTCCATCCTGCCAGTAATCCAGTTTCACACATCAGGCTCCTGAAAGGGCCCATTATGCCTCTTCCCAGTTTCCCATTCCAGGCTTCCACTCATAATTTTTCCTGTTCTGATTACCGTTCCCGATGACCCAAATTGCAAGAATATGAGTCTGTTCCGGTTTCACTTTGTCAACCATGACTGAACTGGCGCAAGCCGGTTCTAAGCCTTGAATGTAAGTACAGTAAAACCTGCGGAAAACTGAAACCTAGATAAGGCAGAAACCTGTCAGAGAAGGGAAATTCAAATATTTTCCGCTAAAAGGAGAGATAGAAAAGTGGTAAGACTGCACCTGTCAAAGGCAGAAAACTCGTGAGACCTGGAAAAACAAAGCAGGCCTGTTGAGTTCTGGCTCTCACAGATGTCACTGTACTATTGAGGCTTAGAGAGGTTAAGAATTTTCCTCTAAGGTCACACAGTTAATAACTGGCAGAGCCAGGACTAGAACCCAGTTTCATTTGACTTCAAAGCCCGTACTCTTAACCATACCCTATATTATGTCTGACATCAATTCACTAGTTTAGGAACTTAAAAAATATATTATGTATAACTTGGCCTTTTCATTGACTCAACATGATTAGTTTACAAGGAAACTTAGTAAAAACTGAAAATATTCTGGAAGTTATTACTTAGTGGTGACACATTATGAACTCATGCTTATACCACTCTTTCTCACAGCCTTAAGAAAATGAAGGAACATATCATGGCCGTCATTTCAACCATTGATGACGATGTGCTCCAAAGAGTCTGAGATGAATAAGACTACAAGACTGACATGAGGTGTGCATATTGAGCATTTGTAAGGTCGTGGAAACAACTATGATTGCTTCTTTACAAATTAGTTTTTCAACTACATGTTCACACGTAACATAGTCATGGAGTGTGGTAGATTGCTTTTTTTCTTTTCTTTTTTTTAAGCTACCATGTCAACCCATTTCATGGTAGATTGCATTTTCCAAAGATGGCCATGTCAGTATTTCCTATCCCATGTGTACATCTTCTGCAATGTGAACTTGCCATTCCCTTGTCAAGTGGTAGAGTCTGTTTCTCCACTCCTTGGATCTGGGAGGACCTCATACCCGCTTTGATCAATAGAGTATGGTGGAAATGACCCAGTGCCTGTTCCTGTTTCTCAATAGGCCTTGCAGCTTCCACTTCCTGCCTCTTGGAATTCAGCAACCGTGTAGGAAATGCAGCTACCCAGAGACCACCACATATATAAAGACCAAGCAGCACGGAATGGGCCAGACATGTGAGTGAAAAGCCCTCTTGGAAATGGATCTTCCAGCTCCAGCTGCCCCAAAGGACACCATGTAGAACAGAGAGAAACCATTCAGCTGAGCCCTCCCAAATTCCTGGCCTGCAAAATAAATGGCTTTTTAAAGCCATTTAAGGTTGGAGTATTTTATTTCACAGCTATAGATAACCAGAACACTCAATAATCAATATTTGAAAGTGACCAACTATTATTTTTAGTCACCCTGTTTTTAGGATATGAACCATATGTTACAGACTTCATAGGCTATGAGTTCCAAAGACATCGTATTAGCATTAATGTCCAAATGACAGTGGTTCTGGGCCCCCATCCCCTTGATTATAACACCATAGACCCCATCACCATTATTACTCTGTTTAGTTCTCCTCAGTCACTTCTAGGAGTCTCAGATGTACCCCAAACTAGGTCATCAGTTGCAGTCACCATGGGGTGTCCACATGTTACTCCTCCTCTGTTCCATCTCCCACTCATTCATGTCCACTGCCTCAGATCTGCTTAGAGCGGTCTCCCATCACCACTGCTGACTGCAGCTTTGTCAAACATGCTGCCCCTGGACCCTTCCTTAGCCACCCACTCCCAGGCCCACTGGAGTAATGCAGGATGAGCCCAGATTCTCAGAGTCTCTCATGAAGCCAATTCCTTCAACTCTGACCCTCATCCCCTAACAATGCCTTCTGTCCAATTCAAGGAGTGGGCAGGGCACAGCCACCGCATTGCTGATCCCATCCTCCTGACTCTGCTGCTTTTTAGTGCACACTACACAGCACCCCCAAACTACTACTCATTAAACCAGCAGCTCCTAAGCAATTAGTGGGTACAAAGAAGGATTCATTGCTTAGGGGACACTGAGCTTCTGTTAAAAGTGATGAAAAAATTTGGAATGGATGGTGGTGATGATTGAGCAACATGATGAATGTCATTGAATTGTACATGTAAAAAATGTTGAAATGGCAAATATTTGGTTACATTTATATTTACCACAATAAATTTTTTTTTCATGATACACAAACACAATTTTTTTAAGCATGGTGGAGGCAAGGTTCTTAAAGGTATAGGCCTCTCATGTTTTTCTCTTAGACTTTTGCGTCTCTGCAAAAAAAAAAAAAAAAGTTGGACAGCAAGATACAGATGTGTGAAGTTCTACAGAATCTGGAGCATATCTACACCAGTTGACAGGGATCAGCCTCAGAGAAAAAGAATGTGGGGATGAAGAGCAGAGAATGTGGGGATGGAGAGGGGAGGAGGGGGAGGGAAAAGGGGTGGTGGGGAAGATATTGGGCTGGAGCAGGTGCTGACAGTAAGTGCCCAGTTAATAATGAAAGGAGCTAAATCACTCCCCAACACCTGGAGCCTCTATTACTGAGGTAGTTAAGGATGGAAAACATGATGTTGTAGCCTGAGCCGACAGCTGGAAGACAGGCTGACAGCAATTTAAATTGATTCTGCCCCAATAAAGTTGAGGTCACTCTGATTTTCAGAGATGCTTGAGGCCACTGTGGAAGGAGATGGTGAGAAGGCTGGGACAGATTACTCAATAAGCAAGGTATGTAAGGGCTTACTTGTGCTTACTTACTAATCTGTGGTGCACAATTTTACCTGTTTTTCACTTTATCAAAGATGTGATGAAACCCATGTGAAATTGTGCACTACAGATTTATAAGTAAACACAATTAAGCCCATGTGTGCCTTGCTTACTGTAAGCCTGTGGTTGCTGGTTAATCTGCCCCTGTGAGAAAGTCAAGGTTTTCAACAGGTCCATAACTCCCCCTGACCAGGTCCAGAGGCAGCAGGAGACCTCGTGTACTTACCCAACATTGTTGTCCTTGTTGTTAGGTGCTGTGGAGTCGGTTCCAAGTCATAGCAGCCCTATGCACAACAGAACAAAACACTGCCTGGTCCTGTGCCATTCTCACAATCGTTGCTGTGCTTGAGCCCATTGTTGCAGCCACTGTATCAATCCATCTCGTTGAGGGTCTTCCTCTTTTCACTAACCCTCTACTTTACCAAGCACGATGTGATATTCTTCTCCAGGGACAGATCCCTTCTGACAACATGTCCAAAGTATGTGAGACGTAGTCTCACCATCTTTGCTTCCAAGGAGCATTCTGCTGTACTTCTTCCAAAATAGATTTGTTCATTCTTTTGGCAGTCCATGGTATATTCAATATTCTTTGCCAACACCACGATTCAAAGGCATCAATTCTTCTTCAGTCTTCCTTATTCATTGTCTAGCTTTCCCATGCATATGAGGCGATTGAAAACACCATGGCTTGGGTCAGGCGTACCTTAGTTGTTAAGGTGACATGTTTGCTTTTCAACACTTTAAAGCTGTAAAGAGGTCTTTTGCAGCAGATTTGCCCAATGCAATGCGTCTTTTGATCTCTTTCTTTTTTTTTTATTGTGCTTTAAGTGAAAGTTTACAATTCAGGTTAGTTTCTCATACAAAAATTCATACACATATTGTTATGTGACCCTAGTTGCTCCCCCTATACTGTGACACCACACTCCTCCTTTCCACCCCGGATTTCCCATGTCCATTCAACCAGCTCCTGACTCTGTCTGACTTCTCATCTTACCTCCGGACAGGAGCTGCCCATTTAGTCTCATGTATCTACTTGAGTTAAGAAGCACGTTCTTCATGAGTATCATTTTATGTCCCTATAGTTCAGCCTAATCTTTATCTGAAGAGCTGGCCTTGGGAATGGTTTTAGTTTTGGGCTAACAGAGAGTCCAGTGGCCATGTCTTCTGGGGTCCCTCCAGTCTCAGTCAAACCTTTAAGTCTGGTCTTTTTACAGGAATTTGAGCTCTGTACCCCACTTTTCTCCTGCTCTGTCAAGGACTCTCTGTTGTGTTCTCTGTCAGAGGGGTCATTAGTGGTACCCAGGCACCATCTAGTTCTTCTGGTCTCAGGCTGATGGAGTCTCTGGTTTTTGTGCCCTTCCCGTCTCTTTGGCTAATATTTTCCTTGTGTCTTTGGTGTTCTTCATTCTCCTTTGTTCCAAGTGGGTTGGGACCAATTGATGCATCTTAGATGGCCAGTCGCTAGCTTTCAAGCATCTTTTGATTTCTTGACTGCTGCTTCCATGGGTATTGATTGTGGACCCAAGTAAAAGGAAATACTTGACAGCTCAATCTTGTCTCCATTTATCATAACGATGCTTATTGGTCCAGTTGTGAAGATTTTTGTTTTCTTTGTGTTGAGGTGTAATTCATACTGAAGGCTTAGTCTTTGGTCTTCATCAGTAAGGGCTTCAAGTCCTCTTCACTTTCAGCAAGCAAGCTTGTGTCATCTGCATAATGCAGGTTGTTAATGAATCTTCCATAATTTGTTATGATCCACACAGTCGAATGCCTTTAGCATAGCCAATAAACACAGGTAAACATCTTTCTGGTATTCTCTGCTTTCAGCCATTATCCATCTGACATCAGCAATGATATCCCTGGTTCCACATCCTCTTCTAAATCCAGCTTGAATTCTGGCAGTTCCCTGTCGATATACTGCTGCAGCTGCTTTTGGATGATCTTCAGCAAAATTTTGCTTGTGTATGATATTAATGATATTGTTTGATAATTTCTGCATTCGATTGGATCACCTTTCTTGGGAATAGGCATAAATATGGATCTCTTCCAGTCAGTTGGCCAGGTAGCTGTCTTCCAAATTTCTTGGTATAGATGAGTGAGCACTTTCAGCATTGCATCCATTTGTTGAAACATCTCAACTGGTATTCCATCAATTCCCAGAGCCTTGTTTTTCACCAATGCCTTCAGTGCAGCTTGGACTACTTCTTTCAGTACCATCAGTTACTGATGATATGTTACCTTCAGAAATGTTTGAACGCCAACTAATTCTTTTTGGTATAGTGATTCTGTGTGTTCCTTCCATCTTCTTTTGATGCTTCCTGGGTTGTTTAATATTTTCCCCATAGAATCCTTCAGTATTGCAACTCGAGGTTTGAATTTTTTCTTCAGTTCTTTCAGCTTGAGAAATGCCGAGTGTTTTTCCCTTTTGGTTTTCTATCTCCAAGTGTTTGCACATGTCATCATAATACTTTACTTTATCTTCTCGAGCCGCCCTTTGAAATCCCCCATGTGTCTGTCAGTTTGTCGTACTGTGGGGGTTAGTGTGTTGCTGTGATGCTGGAAGCTATGTCACTGGTATTCAGATACCAGCAGAGTCACACATGGCAGATAGGTTTCAGCTGAGCTTCCAGACTACGACAGACTAGGAAGAAGGACCCTGCAGCCTATTTCTGAAAAGAATTAGCCAATGAAAACCTTATGAATAGCAGTGGAACATTGTCTGATACAGTGCTAGAAAATGAGCCCCTCAGGTCAGAAGGCACTCAAAATATGACTGGCAAAGAGCTGCCTCCTCAAAGTAGAGTTGACCTTAATGAAGCGGATGGAGTCAAGCTTTTGGGACATTCATTTGCTGATGTGGCACAATTCAGAATGAGAAGAAACAGTTGCAAACATCCATTAATAATTGGAACCTGGAATCTACAAAGTATGAATCTAGGGAAATTGGAAATCGTCAAAAATGAAATGGAACGCGTAAAGATCGATATCCTAGGCATTAGTGAGCTGAAATGGACTGGTATTGGTCATTTTGAATCAGACAATCATATGGTCTACTATCCCGGGAATGACAACTTGAAGAGGAATGGAGCTGCATCATTAAAAAGAACATTGCAAGATATATCCTGAAGTACAACGCTGTCAGTGATAGGACAATATCCATACACCTACAAGGAAGACCAGTTAATACGACTATTATTCAAATTTACACACCAACCACTAAGGCCAAAGATGAAGAAATTGAAGATTTTTACCAATTTCTGAGTCTGAAATTGATCGAATATGCAATTAGGATGCACTGATAAATACTGGTGATTGGAATGCAAAAGTTGGAAACAAAGAAGAAGGATGTGTAGTTGGATATTATGGCCTTGGTGACAGAAATGATGCCAGAGATTGCATGATGGAATTTTGCAAGACCAATAACTTCTTCATTGCACATACCTTTTTTCACCAACGTAAATGGCGACTCTACACATGGACCTCACCAGATGGAATACACAGGAATCAAATCGACTGCATCTGTGGAAAGAGACAATGGAAAAGCTCAATATCATCAGTCAGAACAAGGCCGGGGGCTCAATGAGGATCAGACCATCAATTACTCGTATGCAAGTTCAAGTTGAAACTGAAGAAAACTAGAACAAGTCCATGAGAGCCAAAGTACAACCTTGAGTATATCCCACCTGAGTTTAGAGACCATCTTAAGAATAGATTTGACACGTTGAACACTAATGACCGAAGATCAGACAAGTTGTGGAAGGACATCATATGTGAAGAAAACAAGAGGTTATTAAAAAGATAAGAGAGAAAGAAAAAACCTAAATGGATGTCAGAAGAGACTCTGAAACTTGTTCTTGAATGTTGAGTAGCTAAAGCAAAAGGAAAAAATGATGAAGTAAAAGAGTTGAACAGAAGATTTCGAAGGGCTGCTCGAGAAGACAAAGTAAAGTATAATGATGACATGTGCAAAGACCTTACCCAATGGATGCTCTTTATTTGTGTGTGGATCCCCTGGAGACCCTTGACAACTCCTCCAGGTCTCTATAAGGAAGCTGGCTCAGGGAATTTCTCAAGCAGCATCCATTCTTCACTCTAATCTGCTCAGTCTTACTGACTTCAGGTTGGAACTCTTTATACCAGACCTGGCTTTCTTCTCTCTGCACTGCCCTCCCCCCACCCGGCCCACTTGTCAATATGGCAGACCCTGCTCTTGACTGTCTCTTGATGCCCAGCCCCACAGTATCCTGGCTTACTCCCAAAGCTTCATGACCCATCGGTGCCCAGCTCCGGCTCCAGAGTACCCACTCAGGTGGGCACCCCGACCCGGGCCCTGAATGCCCAGGACCTTTGGACAACGTAGCACCCTATGTCATGGTAGCCAGTCTTGTAAGCTGCTCAAGGGCCCAGACCACGTCTGTTCATCTCACGTATGCAGGAATCAGCAGAGCTAAACTGCTAAACCACACAGAGGGTCTGTTGGAGTGACGACGAACATTGTGAAAACATACTTGGTACAGTGTTAACGTTACCTCAAAAGCTAGGAAAAAACTCTTGAGTTTTCTCGGCCTCTGGGTCACCACCTGAAGTGCAATGGATCAATTTTGTGTGGCCTTTCTCACCATGGTCTTGTAATCACTTGGGTGGGACTGTACAAATAAGCCTTGTTTCTTGCCAGTGCCTTCAGTGCAGCTTGGATTTCTTCCTTCAGTACTATCGGTTCTTAATCATATGTTACCTCCTGAAATGATTGAATGTCTACCAATTCTTTTTGGTACAATGACTCTGTGTATTCCTTCCATCTTCTTTTGATGCTTCCTGCATCATTCAATGTTTTGCCCATAGAAACCTTCAAAATTGCAACTTTAGGCTTGAATTTTGTCTCCAGTTCTTCCAGCTTGAGAAATGCCAAGTGTATTCCTTCCTTTTGGTTTTCTAACTCCAGGTCTTTGCACATTTAGTTATAATACTTTACTTCGTCTTCTCAAGCTGTCCCTTGAAATCTTCCATTCAGCTCTTTTACGTGATGATTTCTTCCATTCACTTTAGCTATTCTATGTTCAAGAGCAAGTTTCAGAGTCTCTTCTGACATCCAGTTGAGATGTTTCAACAAATGGATGCAGCACTGGAGGTGCTCACTCGGCTATGCCAAGAAATTTGGAAGGCAGCTACTCAGCCAACCAACTGGAAGATATTCATATTTGTGCCCATTCCAAAGAAAGGTGACCCAACAGAATGCGGAAATTATCGAACAATATCATTAATATCACACACAAGTAAAATTTTGCTGAAGATCATTCAAAAACAGTTGCAGCAGTACATCAATGGGAAACTGCCAGAAATCAGAAGAGGACATATCATTGCTGATGTCAGATGGATCTTGGCTGAAAGCAAAGAATACCAGAAAGACATTTACCTGTGTTTTATTGACTATGCAAAGGCATTTGACTGTGCGGATCACAACAAATTATGGATAACATTGCAGAGAATGGGAATTGCAGAACACTTAATTGTGCTCATGAGGAACCTGTACGTAGACCAAGAGACAGTTAGTTGTTCGAGCAGAACAAAGGGATACTGCATGGTTTAAAATCAGGAAAGGTGTGGGTCAGGGTTGTATCCATTCACCATACTTATTCAATCTGTATGCTGAGTAAAATATCCAAGGAGCTGGAGTACACAAAGAAGAATGTGACATCAGGATTTGTGGAAGATCATTAACAACCTTCATTATGCAGATGACACAACCTTGCTTGCTGAAAGTGAAGAGGACTTGAAGCACTTACTGATGAAGATCAAAGACCACAGCCTTCAGTATGGATTACACCTCAACATAAAGAAAACAAAAATCCTCACAACTGGACCAATAAGCAACATCATGATAAATGGAGAAAAGATTGAAGTTGTCAAGGATTTCATTTTACTTGGATCCACAATCAATGCGCATGGAAGCAGTAGTCAAGAAATCAAATGATGTATTGCATTGGGCAAATCTGCTGCAAAAGACCTCTTTAAAGTGTTGAAAAACAAAGATGTCACTTTGAAGACTAAGGTGGACCTGACACAAGCCATGATATTTTCAATTGCCTTATATGCATGAGAAAGCTGAACAATGAATAAGAAAAGCCTCTGAATTATGCTGTTGGCAAAGAATATTGAATATTCCATGGACTGCCAGAAGAACCAACAAATCTGTCTTGAAAGAAGTACAGCCAGAGGGCTCCTTGGAGGCAAGGATGGCAAGACTTTGTCTCATACTTCGGACATGTTATGAGGAGGCACCAGTCCCTGGAGAAGGACGTCATGCTTGGTAAGGCAGAGGGTCAGAAAAAAAACGAAGACCTTTGACAAGATGGATTGACACAGTGGCTGCAACATGGGCCCAAACATCAGTGATAGTGAGGATAGCGCAGGACTGGGCAGTGTTTTCTTCTATTGTACATACGGTCACTATGAGTTGGAGCTGACTCAATGGCACCTAACAACAACAACAACAACATGCAAATAAGGTAATTGTGGCACACCAAGGGGACTGGATAACTTGCTAATAATGTAAATAAAATTCATGGCACACATGTACAGGGTGGGACTATGCAAATAAAGTCTATGGAGCCCTAAGGAAGGGATTGTTCAGTTTTGCCATCCTGCTAGGATTAAAATGAGCCATCCCAGACGTGGCAAGGGAGGATTTCACCACCACCAAGGAAAAAGAACCGGGAGTGGAGTGCATCCTTTGGACCTGGGATCCCTGCACTGAGCCCTTCCTAGACCCAGGAGATAGAGAGCTGTAATCCAAAGACTGCAAGACAGGGAGAAGCAGTGGCAGACAAAGGGCCGCAGCAAAGGCAGCAGAACTGAGACTGGCAGGAGATGGCATGGCGGGCTTCCTAGCCCAGGGAATGAGAAAACTGAGTGCCTTTGGGCAGGAGGCTTGCTTAGAGTAGGGTTCCTCCAGGCACTTGGTGGAGGTGGGTTTGCAGACCCACCGAGCTAGAGCTGAGCGCCTTCAAGCCAAGGCTTACTGGTGGAGTAGGGTGTCTCTGGGAACTTATCAGAAGAGCTAAAAGAGCCTGTAACACTTGCCAGAGCAGGGCAGAAGCCAAGGGGCCAGAGAAAGGAGTGCCTGCAGACACGGCTGAGAAGGGGCTGTCCTGATCGAGGAACTATGCCCTGTGTGTTCCTGAACCTATTACTTCCCTAATAAACCCCATAATCGTGAGCATTGTCTGTGAGTTCCGTGTGGCCATTGCAATGAATTATCAAACTTAGCAGAGAAGTAGAGAGTGCTATGGGAGGGATGGTTGGTGTTAGAATTGGTAAAGACAGTGGAGAGAGGGGGTGTCTGAACTCCACCTCATAGGAATCAGCCGTGGGCTGTTTATCTTGATTCTTCTTCCCCCTGGTGAAGTTAGAGGTCAGACTCCCCTGTCATGCCGTTATTATACCACGAGAGCACAGAACTGTCCCTCAAAGCAAAGATGTGCCAGTCCCAGTTCTCACTAACGTTGGGCAAATTACTAAACCTCTCTGGAACTTTCTTCCCTCACTATAAAACACATGCATCAAACCAGGTATTCCTAAGCTCTTTGGCTCTATGATTCAAGACAGACAGGCAGAACTCAAACAGGAAGAATGTGTGATGTATGGCCATATATGTTCCTCTCGATGCTACATAAGCCTCTGTTGTTTGTTGGTATCAGGGCCCAACACACTGCCTGGGGTTTGCATGATGCTCAATTTGTAGAATAAACAGAAGGATCCACAAATTAATAAAAGTCAAGGAAAGTCATTCTTTTTCATAAGTTCTGATCTTCTCACCCTGTCTAAGACCAGCTAGAAGAATATGGATTTCTTATAGACAAATGAACTCCCCTAAATAAATTGGAGAATAGATGCATTAGAGTCTCTCCTACAGAGAACGGGAGCTCTGGGAAGCAGACTGGCTGCCCAAAGGCTTTTCTATAACAAACTTTGTTTTGAGTTTCTCAGTTACTGCTCATTCATTCTTGTGTTGACACACCTACTCTCTGCTTTGATGTTGACTACACAACAGCTAAACCATGTGAAACTCTAACGTTTAACCATTGTCTTGCCCCAGGAAAAGGCTTAGATTTTACAAAGATCATTCCTTCTTAATTAGAAACTCAATACCCAGCTAAGAAACAAGTTGTTTTTCTCCTTTCACAAGTGCAGAAATGCGAGGAATTATGGAATATCCAGGAAAGTTGGAGATAACACCCCTTCTCTGCTGAATCACCATGATACAGTGGCTTGAATGATGAACCAAGCTTACCTACTATCGTGAGGATGGCACAGTATCAGGCGATATTTTGTTCTGTTATACACAGAGTCGCTATGAGTTGGACCCCACTCAATGGCACTGAACAACAACAACAACGTGGGTGTCACATGAGACACACTCATTTGGAATGTTCACAATTAATCTGGATTTTTAAGTTCCTGTAGCAGAAAATTTCCATGGTCAAGGTCAAATAAAGAACAGAATGACTGGGGTTATCAGTTTCACTGATGATACATATTGTTTATAAGCAACATAAATATAATTACATTTTCCTCTAATAAGAGGCATTCCTTTCTTATACAAGTGCTATGTAAGCTAGGAGTCCCTGGGTGCTGCAAACAGTTAAATGCACTTGGCTGCTAGCTGAAAGGCTGAAGGTTCAAGTCCACCCAGAGGCACCTTGGAAGAAAAGTCTGATAATCTACTTCCAAAAGAATCAGCTGTTGAAAACCCTATGCAGCACAGTTCTACTCTGACACACATGGGGTTCCATGAGTTGGAGTCAACTCAAGGGCAACCGGTTAACTGGTTATGTAACATCGTTATTATGATTATCCACAGCCCAATTCCTGTTCCTGCACTCTCGACTCCTATATACCTTCACTTGCAGGTCCCATGACCATCTCGTAGGCGACCTGTCCCAGCCCAACGTCACCAAATTCCCCTCCAAATCTGTCTCCCAGCTCAGTGAATGGCAAAACCATCTGATCTGGGAGTCATCTTGACTTTTCCCTCCCCCTCCTCCTCACCTAACATGACAATCAACCAGCAGACCATGTTGGTCCTAAATATTTCCACTTCTATCCATCCCTGTTACACCCTCACTTCCTGCTTCCCAACTCCTCACTTCCTGCTTCCACAACCCTGCTTACTCCCTATCTTCACTGACTGCTCTATCTGCTGCCACTTCTGTCCCATAGAGGACTCTCTCCACACTGTGGACAGAGAGATCTTTCCAGTGTTTGGCTCTAATTTGTCACCAGCCTGGTTAAAATTCTTCAGTAGTGTTAGGATCAAGTCAATCCTTTCACAGGATTTACAAGGTCCTGTGGTCAGATCTCTACTTACTTCTCCAAGGCAGGGCCCAAACTAGGGTGATAAAATTTAAGGGGAGGGATGCCCCAAACTCATAATCAAGACAAATAATATTTTAATGGAATATTTTTAAAATTTGAAATTAATGAAAAACATCCATGATGAACAAAATGCCAATGTTTAGAATAAAGACAGGGTCAAGATCACTGATTTTATCTTTTGTGTCAGGCTCCAAGGTGGCTCTGCACAGCACTGTCTTTATGTTAAAGAAAATGCCCCCCAGCCCCATTTAAACTTAACTCCTAACCGTTCACAGAAACTAAAACCTTGTGATAAAGACAGTTCTGGGAAAACTTTAAATAATTAGATAAGCCATAACTAGATAAGCAGACACACAAACTTAATAAACCAATCCAAGCTGTCTCTGCCAATTAAGTGAATGATAACCAATCATTTTATGTTTCCCTTTTGGGAAATCCCCTAACAGTTTGTACTGTATATAAGCTGATCAAGATTATAATGTGTCGTCTATCATGAGACCAGAAGAGCCACATGGTGCCTGGCTAACACTACTGACCATTCTGACCAGGGACACAATAGATGGTCCCGGATAGAATGGAAGAAAAACTTAGAACAAAACTCAAATTCTTAAAAAAGATCAGACTTAGTGGACCAGTAGAGACCAGAGGAACCCCCAAGACTGTCTCTCTGAGACACCCTTTAAAATTGGAATTGCAATCACTTCTGAAGGTCATCTTTCTGTCAAATAACAGATTAGCTCATAAAATAAACAATATCACCTATGAGTACTGTGCTCTTTCAAAAAAAAAAAAAAATCAACGCTATGAGACCAAACAGTCAACATTTACCCCAAGCTAGATTAATGGAAATGGAGCAACCAGTATGGAAATAATGAGAATGTCGACACATTGTGAAAAATGTAACCAATGTCACTGAAAAATATGTGCAGAAATTTTAAAATGGGAATCTAATATGCTGTGTAACCTTTCACCAAAAACACAATACAATATTATTTTAAAGAAGATATAGTAGATCTTAGCAGCACAATTACCAGCTTAGACTGACTGAATATGTAGGGCAGTGCTACTCAAAACGTGATCTATGTATCAGATTGATGCAGATCCACAGCTACGTTTGCCAATCCACAATAAGTACATAAATTGAGAATAAGCATTTAGGAAACCTTACAGGCGTTTAACTATCACCCATTTGTCAGTTTGTTGTACTGTGGTGACTTGAGTGTTGCTGTGATGCTGGAAGCTATGCCACCAACATTTCAAAGGCCAGCAAGCTCACCTGTGGTAGACAGATGTCACTAGAGGTTCCAGACTAAGCTGGGCTAGGAAGAAAGGCCTGGTGATCTATTTCCAAAAATTAGCCAAGGAAAACCTTATGGATCACAACAGAATATTGTCTGACTGGCTTACTTTAGCTGTATCACTACAGAAGGACATCATGTTTGGTGAAATAGAGGGCCAGCGAGGGCATGGGATACACTGGGTGAGATGGATTGGCATAATTTCTGCAAAATGGACTCAGACATGCTGACAATTGAGAGAATAATGCAGGACCAGGCAACGTTTTGTTCTGTTGTACATAAAGTTGCCATGAGTCCAAGTCAAGTCCATGGAAGCTAACAACTACAATAGACATGCAATGGGAGGAAATTTATGTTTTTTGAATCTAATAATTTAAAAAAATTGATGTAGTAAAAAAATTGTAAAGTGACGAGCTCATCTCTTCAGGGGGTGCTCTCTGTTCTCAAACAGTTTTTCCACCCAGTAAAACCTTTGAACTCTAATTGACTTATTGATCAGATTTTTTCTTTTGACACTATCCTCTTTACCTGTTGCACCCAGCCCAGGACTTTCATTTCCCAAAACCTCTGTCTTCCCTCTAGACCTTTATGTGCTTTTGCCTCTCCCTAGAGCCCCCCTCCCCAGAAGCCATGGTGGCACAAACGGTTAAGGGTTCAGCTGCTAACCAAAAGGTTGGCAGTTTGAACCCATCCAGCGACTCCTCAGGAAAAAGACCTGGCCATCTGCTTCTGTGAAAAATTACAGCCAAGAAAACCCTATGGGGGCAGTTCTAATCAGTTGTATGGGGTCACTACGAGTCAAAATCAACTTGACAGCACCCAACAACAACAGAGACTACCCCAGCTGACTCCTACACATTTTTGCCTTCTCTGAGTGAATGCCAGTTCCTCCAGAGACCCCTCCTCACACTGCAATCCTGGCCCATCCCTCTCTAACTCTTCCCCTAGACTAGCAGCTCCCCTGCTATAGAAATCACCTATTTCGTTGTTTATATCCCTGGCTAAAGTGTAAACTCAGAAGGGAAGATCAATATCTGCCTATTTACCCAATGTAGTACTGTGTCTCTATCTAGGGTGTCACCTCACCTGAACCAGTATAGAAGCTTAATAAATATCTGTCAAATGAATGTCCAAAGCAGAGTGGATGCTCAGATTGTGTTAATAATGGAAACCCTAGTGTTTATTTATTTATTTGTGTTTTGAGATACATTGGTAAACTAGAATGCAAACACCCCTCGCTCTCCTAGAAGGGTTAGTGCTGAACCTAGAGGAAAAGGGACTACTCTACTAGCTGCTGACCATTATTTCCTGGGTCTAAAGAGCCTTCAGGTCTGTTGTGACATAAACTGAGGAGAACAGGGGTGAAGAGTGGGGCTGGTGGTGGGAGTGTCTGAGGAAAACCTGAAGGAAGAAAGAAGGATTTACTGAGACTAAGAAAAGGCTGATGGATGGGGGTTGAGAGAGAGAAATGACAAAAAGCACACTCACCTTCCACCAAGGAAAATATCTCAGGACACTTTCCCAGCAAAGGAGAAGACCCTTGAGCAAAACATAAAGATGATGGTTTCAGATTATCTGTTTATAGGGGGGAATCAAGGAGAACAACAACAACAACAAAAATTCCTCAGGAGTAAAAAATTAACATTTTTTTTTCCCACCCCACTGCCCCCTACCCCTACCCCATACATACACATACACACACAACTTTGTCTGGTGGGCATTTGACGGGACTATAATTTGCTCTTCCACCACTTCTCCTGAGGGAGTGGTTCAATAGTAGAATTCTTGCCTTCTTTATCTTGTTTTGAAGTAAATATCATTATTCCCAATTTTAAAATGAGGAAACCGAGACTCAGGAAGGGCAAAATAACCTGCCAAGTAAGTCATTGGCTTTGGATTCCAACCCAAGTCTTCTGACTCCATATTATGAGGGAAGGGAAACCAATGGAGGTCCCTTGGTTCGTGGGGTTGCCTGAGGCAGTCTCTGGAATAGTCAACGATGTTGCAGACTTTGCTACCTGGTCCCAATTTGCCTGTCTCGCTTTTGAACAGATTATTCTAAAGTCAAAACGAGGTTAAAAAAAGGAAAAAAAGACCCGTAAAGTAATTCAATTTGTCATTTTAGAAGACAAGAGTGGCAAGAACGGGGATGGGGTGAGAGGCTGCGGGCAATGACACAGACTGCTGGCAGTGGGCGCATTAATCACTCTGTAAAATGGGGCACAGAGTCAGGACTGCCATCATGGCCTAGAGCCAGAGCTAGCCCGGCATGGTGCAAGTGTCTGGATGGCGTCAGGGAAGTGGGCTTTTAAATCTGAGCTCTGTCTGGGTAGGGGCAGCTCACTACCCATGCTGGAGCTCAATCTTCTCATTCTGGAATGAAGGTTTGGGCTTAGGCGATCATAAACATAATTGGCAGCTCATACATCCTGGTTCTCTGGTTTTTCCCTGTGTCTACCTGCAGGTGCCACCTGTTTGCCATTCTCCCAAAGGAATGGTTTAAATCGATGATTTGACAGAAGCGAGCACAACATGCATGTCGTGGAGGTTCAAGTTCTGGAATCTAGCAGTTCTGACTCCAAATTCCAACTTGGCCAGTGGTTTGCCATATGACTTTGGACTCGCTATTTTACCTCTTCACAGCCTCAGTGTCCCTATCTAGGTAATGGGGTATCAATTGTTGATATTGTAATGAGGATTAAGTGAGAGGACGTACAGCACTGTTTTTTGCACACAGGGTCTGTCCAAGCCCTCAGTCCATTCTCTCTATTATGATGATGATGAGAGCCTTGGTTGGCCCTGATGTCATCTAGTTTCTCCCAGCGGCTGGAGTACTTCCTGAGAAATGGCTCTCTGGCCTAGTGCTCTTCAATGGTCATGTCTTGTGGGAGAAATTCTTCCTTATGCAGGACTTCCCTATGCAGTACACTGGAACATTTAGCATTCCTGACCCCTGCGCCTTAATGCCAGTACTGTGATAACTGTAATACCAGTGTCCCATTCACTGTGATGACAAAAATGCCCTCCCTGCCACATTTCCAAGCTCCTCACCAGGGGTGGTTCCACCCCCCAGCTGAAAGCCATAGAGAGTGGGATCAGGCTTCACAGGTGCTTGGACTAACTGGGCCTCATTTCCCTCCTTTAGACCCATAGGCCTGAGTCAATGGGACTGGCTTCTTGGTGCCTTGGACACTGTGGTCTGCTTGGTTTCTAACAACTAAAGGAGCCACCAGAGACCTAAGAGAGAAGTCTGGGTCTTGGTGACTCAAGGGCCAAAAGAAGTCATTCTTTCAGACATTAAGGAAAGGTTGGTAAATATGGGGCCAAGGGTCCCGTTTGATTTCCTTTTGCCCTCATGCCATTCTTTCTGCATTCATTCACCAAAACATACTGAGCAGTCGTTAGCCACCAGGGAAATGCAAATTAAAACCCAAGGAGACAACCACTTCACCTCCACTAGGATGTCTATGATCAGAAAAACAAAATAGTAAGTGTTACCGAGGATGTGGAGGAATCAGAACCCTCATACACTACTGGTGGAAATGTAAAATGGTGTAATTACTTGGGAAAACAGCCTGACAATTCCTTGAAAGGTTAAACATAGATTTACCATGTTGTTGGTGTGTGCCATCGAGTTGATTCCAACACATAGCGACCCTATATGACAGAGTAGAACTGCCCCATAAGGTTTCCTAGCCTGTAATCTTTACAGGAGCAGATTATTAGATCTTTTCTCCAAGGAAGCTGCTGGTAGGTTTGAACTGCCGATCTTTTGGTTAGCAGCCAAGTGCTTAACAATCGCGCCACCAGGGCTCCTTAGATTTACCATATAATCCAGCAATTCCATTTCTAGGTATATATTCAAGAGAATTGAGAACATGTCCACATAAAAACTCATACGCAAATATTCATAGTAACATTAGTCAAAAGTTGAAGCGACCCAAACGTCCATCAGCTGGTGAATGGATAAATAGAATGTGTGCAATGCAATGAATTACTTAATGTGGCCCTTCTAGCCATGGTCTTTGTGACTCACACACAATGATAGGGTGGGACTATGCAAATAAGGTATATGGAAACTGTGAAGGCTGGGGTTATGTGTCCACTTGGCTAGGCCATGATTTCCAGTAGTGTGTGGTTGTCCTCTATTGCATGTGTTGTGGATCCTGACCTCTATATGTTGATGAGGCAGGATTGGTGTGGAGCGTGTCTTGGGTCACAGCCTTGCAAGAGGGTGTGACTGAAGTCTGACCCTTGCTCAAGTTACACCTTTCCCTAGGGTGTGGCCTGCATCTAAGGTATTTTGTGTGGATGCCCTGGCGGGGCTCTCTCTCTCTACGTCTGGGTCCTGTGTCCAGTTTGTGATTGTCTAACCTCTGGTTCTTGGGACTTGAGACAAAGACCTGTCGTCTGACTTGCCAGTTCTGGGATCCGCCGGCCTCCACAGCCCTGTGGGCTGGCAGCCTATGGTCTCACCTGATTCGCCAGCTTTCGCAGCCTCCTGAGCCAGCAGCCTGTGGTCTGAACTGCCAGTTTGGGTTTGTCAGCTCCTGCAGCCGCGTGAGTTGGGAGAATCCTACACCTGACCCACGGATTTGAGACTTGCCAGCCTTTACAACCACGTGAGCCATTTCCTTGATACAACTAGTGAGTTCTCTGAGACTTTGCAGCAAATTACAGAACCCAAAGACGGAAGGGAGAGTATTGAGGGGAGTGGGAGTAGTTGATGTCAGAGATGATTGAGTGGTACAGCAGTTTGGAAAAGTTAGACATTTGGGGCGTCTTTAACCTCCACCTCATAGGAACAAGCTTTGTGTTGATCTTTATAAAATAAATTATTCATTTAATGTGGTATAGCCATACAATGGAATAGTATTTGTCCATAAAAGGGAATGAAGCGCTCATACATGCTACGGTATGGATGAACCTCCAAAACATTACATTAAGTGACAGAAGTCAGTCACAAAATACCCTATATTGTATGACCCCATTTATGTGAAATGTCCAGAATGGTAAATCTATACAGATAGAAGATTGTTGAGTTGTTGCCTAGGACTGTGGGGAAAAGGGTTGGGGGAAAATGGAAAGTGATTGCTAACAAGTACGGGTTTCTTTCTGAAGTGATGAAAATTCTAAAACTGTGGTAATTGTTGCCTAACACCAAGAATATACTAAAAACCATTGAGTGGTACATTTTAAATGGGTGAATTGTATGATATGTGAATTATATCTCAATAAAGCTGTTATTTTTTTAAATGTGTTGAGCACCTACTATGTGCCAGGTTGTGGGGATATTACAGTGAACAAAACAGACAAATAATGACAACAAAAGCACTGGCAACAAAAGAGAAAAGAGAGAAATGGGACCTCATTAAAATTTAAAAACTTTCTGTATCAAAGGGCTTTATCAACAAATTGAAGTGACAACCTAGAGAATGGGAGAAAATAAGCACATGAAAAGATGCTCAGCATCATTATTCATCAGGAAAATGCAAATCAAAACCACAATGAGATCCACTTCACACTTACTAGGATGGCTGTTCAGAAAAACAGAAAATAACAAATCTTGATGACAATGTAGAGAAATTGAAACACTTGTGCATTGTTGGAAGGAATGCAAAATAGTGTAGCCCCTGTGGAAAACAGTTTGGAGGTTCCTCAAAAAGTTAAACATAGAATAGTATGACTCAGCAATTTCACTCCTGGGATTTGGAAGTAGGGACTCAAACAGATCCTTGTACGCCAATATTCATTGCAGCACTATTCACAGTAGCTAAAGGTTGGAAACCACACAAGTGTCCACCAGCAGATAAATGGATAAACAAAATATGGAATACACATACAATGAATGATTCATTAATGAACCTTGAAAACATTATGCTATGTGAAATAAGTCAGACACAAAAGGACAACTATTATATGATACCATTCATACAAAATATCTAGAATAAGCAAATGCATGGAAAGAAATGTGTGTTTGTGGTTACCAGGGACTGGAGAAGGAGGCAATATGGAATTACTGCTTAAGGGGCACAGGGTTTTCACAATGATGAGAATGTTCTGGAGCTAGATGGAGGTGGTGGTTGAAGAACATTGTGAATGTGCTAAATGCCACCGAACTGTTCACTTTAAAATGGTTTGTTGTTGTTAGGTGCCGTTGAGTCAGTTCCAACTTATAGCAACGTTATGTACAACAGAAGGAAACACTGCCCAGTCCTGCGCCATCCTCACAATCGTTGTTATGCTTGAGCCCATTGTTGCAGGCACTGTGTCAATTCATCTTGTTGAGGGTCTTCCTCTTTTTCACTGACCCTCTATTTTACCAAGCATTGTTTCCTTCTCCAGGAACTGATCCCTCCTAATAACATGTCCAAACTATGCAAGACTGTCTTAATTATCTAGGGCTGCTGTAACAGAAATACCAGAAGTGAATGGATCTAACAAACAGAAGTTTATTCCCTTACAGTTTAGGAGGCTAGAAGTCCGAATTCAGGGTGCCAGCTTCAGGGGAAGGCTTTCTCTCTCTGTTGGCTCTGGAGGAAGGTCCTAGTCATCAAACTTCCCTTGGTCTAGGAGCTTTGTGGAACAGGAATCCCGGGTCCAAACGACGCGCTCTGCTCCAGACACTGCTTTCTTGGTGCTTTGAGGTCCCTATGTCTCTCTGCTCACTTCTCTCTTTTATATCTCAAAAGAGATTGATTTAAGATGCAACCTAATCTTGTAGATTTCCTGCCTCATTAACATATCTGCTACTAATCCTACCTCATTGACATCATAGAGATAGGATTTACAACACATAGGAAAATCACATCAGATGACAAAGTGGTGGACACTTTCACAATACTGGGAATCACGGCCTAGCCAAGTTGATAGATATTTGGGGGGAACACAATTCAATCCATGACAGAGACATAGTCTCACCATCCTTGCTTCTAAAGAGCATTCTGGCTGTACTTCTTCCAAGATAACTTTGTTCTTTCTTTCAGAAGTCTGTGGTATATTCAATATTCTTCACCAACACCACAATTCAAAGGTCTCAATTTTTCTTCAGTCTTCCTTATTCGTTGTCTAGCTTTTGCAAGCATATGAGGCAATTGAAAACACCTTGGCTTGGGTCAGGCACACCTTAGTCTTCAAGGTGACATCATTTTTTTTTATCTTATTGTGCTTTTAGGTGAAAGTTCACAGCTTAAGTCAATTTCTCATACAAAAATTTATACACATATTGTTATGTGACAATAGTTGCAATTCCTATGATGTGACAGCACACTCCCCCTTTCCACCCCAGGTTTCCCATGTTCATCCAACCGTCTTCTGTCTCCTTCTGCCTTCTCATCCTGCCTCCAGACAGGAAACACACGTTTAGTCTCGTGTATCTGCTTGAACTAGGAAAAACACTCTTCATGAGTATTATTTTATGTTTTATAGTCCAGTCTAATCTTTGTCTGAAGAGTTGGCTTTGGGAACGGTTTTAGTTCTGGGTTAACAGAGTGTCTGGGGGCCATGGCTTCGAGGGTTCCTCCAGCCTCAGTCAGACCATTAAGTCTGGTCTTTTTATGTGAATTTGAGTTCTGCATCACACCTTTCTCCTGCTCCGTCAAGGACTGTCTGTTGTGTTCCCTGTCAGGGGGTGTCATTGGTGGTACCCGGGGACCATCTATTTCTTCTGGTCTCAAGCTGATGGAGTGTCTGGTTGATGTGGCCCTTTTGTCTCTTGGGCTAATATTTTCCTTGTGTCTTTGGTGTTCTTTTCATTCTCCTTTGCTCCAGGTGGGTTGGGACTAACTGATGCATTTTAGATGGCCACTCACAAGCTTTTAAGACCCCAGACACCACTCACCAAAGTAGGATGCAGAACATATTCTTAATAAACTTTGTTATGCCAATTGACCTAGCTGTCCCCTGAAAGCATGGTCCCCAGACCTCCGCCCCTGCTACTCTGTCCCTCGAAGTGTTTAGTTGTATTCAGGAAACTTCCTAGCTTTGGTTTAGTCCAGTTGTGCTGACTTCCCCTGTAGCGTGTGCTGTCCTTCCCTTCACCTAAGATAATTCTTGTCTACTATCTAGTTAGTGAATACCCCTCTCCCTCCGTCCCCACCCTAGTAACCATCAAAGAATGTTTTCTTCTGTGTTTAACCCTTTTCTTGAGTTCTTATAATAGTGGTCTTATACAATATTTGCCCTTTTGTGACTGACTAAATTCCGTCAGCATAATGCCTTCCAGATTCCGCCATGTTATAAGATGTTTCACGGATTCATCATTGTTCTTTATTGTTGAGTGGTATTCCATTGTGTGTTTGTACCATAATTTGTTTATCCATTTGTCTGTTGATGGGTACCTAGGTTGTTTCCATCTTTTTGCTATCGTGAACAGTGCTGCAATGAACATGGGTGTGCATATATCTATTCGTGTGATGGCTCTTATTTCCTGGGATATATTTCAAGGAGTGGGATTGCTGGATCGTATGGCAATTCTATTTCTAGCTTTTTAAGGAAGCTCTAAATCTGTTTCTAAAGTGTTTGTACTATTTTACACTCCCACCAGCACTGTACATGTGTTCCAGTCTCTCCACAACCTCTCCAACATTTATTATTTTGTGTTTTTTGGATTAAAGCTAACCTTGTTGGGGTGACATGGTATCTCATAGCAGTTTTGATTTGCATTTCTCTAGTGGTTAATGATCGTGAGCATTTCCTCATGTATCTGGTAGCCGCCTGAATATCTTCTTTGGTGAAGTGTCTGTTCATATCCTTTGCCTGTTTTTTAATTGGGTTATTTGTCTTTTTGTTGTTGAGGTGTTGCAGTACCTTGTAGATTTTAGAGATTAGACCCTTATCGAATATACCATAGCCGAAAATTTTTTCCCAGTTTGTAGGTTGTATTTTTACTCTTTTGGTGAAGTCTTTTGATGAGAATAAGTGTTTGAGTTTTAGGAGCTCCCATTTATCTGGTTTCTCTTCTGGTGTTTGTGCATTGCTAATTATGGTTTTTATTCCATTTATGCCATGTATTGGGGCTCTTAACACTGTCCTTATTTTTTCTTCCATGATCTTTATCTTTTTAAATTTTATGCTTAAGTCTTTGATCCATTTTGACCTAGTTTTTGTACATGATGTGAGGTATGGGTCTTGTTTCATTTTTTTACAGATGGGTATACAGTTAGGCCAGCACCATTTGTTAAAGAGACTGTCTTTTCCTCGTTTAATGGACTTTGGGCCTTTGTCAAATATCAGCTGCTCATAGGTGGATGAATTTACATCTGGATTCTCGATTCTGTTCCATTGGTCTATGTATCTGTTGTTGTACCAGGCTGTTTTGACTACCGTGGCAGTATAATAGTTTCTAAAATCAGGTAGTGCGAGGCCTCCCACTTTGTTCTTCTTCAGTAATGCTTTACTTACCCTGGGCCTCTTCCCTTTCCATATAAAGTTGGTGATATGTTTCTCCATCTGGTTAAAAAATGCCATTGGAATTTGCATCAGGATTGCATTTTATCTGTAGATCACTTTGGGTAGAATAGACATTTTCACAATATTGAGTCTTCGTATCCATGAGCAAGGTATATTTTTCCACTTATGTAGATCTTCTTTGGTTTTTTGCAGTAGTGTCTTGTAGTTTTCCTTGTATAGGTCATTTACGTCTCTGGTTAGATTTATTACTAAGTATTTTATCTTTTAGGGGGCTATGGTAAATGGTATTGAGTTGGTGACTTCCTCTTCGAAGTTCTCTTTTTTGGTGTAGAGGAATCCAACTGATTTTTGTATGTTTAGCTTGTATCCTGAAACTTTGCTGAAATCTTCTATTAGTTCCAGTAGTTTCCTTGTAGATTCTTTGGGGTTTTCTGTGTATAAGATCATATCATCTACAAATAGAGATACTTTTAATTCTTCCTTACCAATTTGGATGCCCCATATTTCTTTTTCTTGCCTAATTGCTCTGGCTAGGACCTCCAGCACAATGTTGAATAACAGTTGTGATGAAGGGCATCCTTGTCTGGTTCCTGTTCTCAAGAGGAATGCTTTCAGACTATCTCCATTTAGGATGATGTTGGCTATTGGCTTTGTATAAATGCCCTTTATTATGTTGAGGAATTTCCTTTCTATTCCTATTTTGCTGAGAGTTTTTATCATGAATGTGTGTTGGACTTTGTCAAATGCCTTTTCTGCATCAATTGACAAGATCATGTGGTTCTTACCTTTTGTTTTATTTATGTGATGGATTACACTGATTGTTTTTCCAATGTTGAGTCATGCCTGCCTACCTGGTATGAATCCCATTTGGTGAATTTTTTTTTTTTTTTATGTTTTTTATGAAATCTGTTGGCTGGAATTTTGTTGAAGATTTTTGCATCAATGTTCATGAGGGATATTGGTCTGTAATTTTCTTTTTTTGTGGTGTGTGTACCTGGTTTTGGTATCAGAGTTACGCTGCCTTCATTGAATGAGTTTGGGAATATTCCATCCTTTTCTATACTCTGAAATACCTTTAGTAGTAGTGGTGTTAACTCTTCTCTGAAAGTTTGGGAGAATTCTCCAGTGAAGTCATCGGGCGAAGACTTTTTTTGTTAGGAGTTTTTAAATTACCTCTTGAATCTCTTCTTTTGTCATAGGTTTATTTAGTTGTTCTACATCTCTTTGTGTTCGTATAGGTAGGTAGTGTGTTTCTAGAAATTTGTCCATTTCCTCTAGATTTTCAAATTTGCTGGACTACAATTTTTCATAGTATTCTGTTATGATTCTTTTAATTTCAGTTGGGTCGGTTGTGATATTGCCCACCTCATTCTTTTTCCAGTTATTTGTTTCCTCTGCTGTTTTTCTTTTGTCAGTTTGCCAATGATTTATCAATTTTGTTGATCTTTTCAAAGAACCAGCTTTTGGTCTTGTTAACTCTTTCAATTGTTTTTCTATTCTCTATTTCATTTAATTCTGCTTTAATTTTTATTATTTCCTTTCTTCTGGTAACCATGGGCTTCTTTTGCTACTCTCTTTCTATTTGTTCGAATTGTAGGGTTAATGGTTTGATTGTGGCCCTTTCTTCTTTTTGGATGTGTGCATTTATTGCTGTACATTGACCTCTGAGCACTGCTTTTGCTGTGTCCCAAAGTTTCTGGTAGGATGTGTTTTCATTCTTATTTGATTCTATGAATTTCTTTATTCCTTCCTTGATTTCTTCCATAACCCAGTAGTTTTTGAACAAGATGTTGTTCAGTTGCCATGTATTTGATTTTTTTCCCTTGCTTTTTCTGTAATTAATTTCTACTTTTATGGCTTTATGGTCAGAAAAGATGCTTTGTAATATTTCAATTTTTTCTGTTCTGTTAAGACTTGCTTTATGGCCTAATACGTGGTCTATTCTGGAGAATGTTCCATGTGCGTTGGAAAAGAAAATATACTTGGCTGCTGTTGGGTGGAGTGTCTGTATATGTGTATGAGATCAGGTTGGTTATTTGTGGCATTTAGATCTTTTGTGTCTTCATCGAGCTTCTGTCCAGATGTTCTGTCCTTCACTGAAAGTGGTGTGTTGAAGTCTCCTACTATTATTGTGGAGCTGTTTCTCTTTTCAATGCTGTTAGAGTTTGTTTTATGTATTTTGGAGCCCTGTCGTTGGGTGCATAAATATTTATTATAGTTATGTCCTCCTGGTTTATTGACACTTTAATCATTATGTAATGTCCTTCCTTATTCTTTGTGGTGATTTTTCTTTAAAGTCTATTTAGTCAGAGATTAACATTTCCACTCCTGTTTTTTTTTTTTTTTTTATTGTTGTTTGTTTGATTTTTTTTTTTTCTATCTTTTGAGTTTTAGTTTGTTTGCATCTTTGAGTCTAAGGTGTGTCTTGCAAGCAGCATACAGACGGATCGTGTTTTTTTATCCATTCTGCCACTCTCCGTCTCTTGATTGGTGCATTTACATTCAGTGTAATTATTGAAAAGTATGAATTTACTGTTGTCCTTTTGGTGTGTTTTTTTGTGTGTGTTTTTGACAGTTTCTTTGCTCCACTTAATTTTCTGTGTAGAGTCATTTTTCTTTATATATTTTCATCTTTTTCATTGTTAATTTTGTATTTGCTGAGTCTTTATGTGTTTCTTCTTTTTTATTTTGATGTGTACGATTGTTAGTTTCCTTTGTAGTTACCTTAAAATTTACCTCTATTTTTCTAAGTTTAAACCAATCTTTTCTTTCTTTCTTTTTTTTTTGTTAGTGTTGCTGTTTTTTGTTTTTTTTAATTATAGTACTTTAGGTGAAGGTTTACTGAACAAAGAGTTTCTCATTAAACAGTACACATATTGTTTTAAGACATTAGTTAACAACCCCATGACATGTCAACCCTCTCCCTTCTCGACCTTTTTTTTTTTTGGTGATAATATACTTAACCAAAGATACACCATTTCAAAAATTTCTACATGCACAGTTCAGTGACATCGATTATGTTCTTCCAGTTGTGCTGCTATTTTCAGGGTTTTTTTACTTTTATTTTTTGCCTTTTACAGGAGAAGTTTGCTTTACTGTATATGTTTTAAAAAAATTTTTCTTTTAAATTGTAGTTCAGGTGAAGGTTTACAGAACAAATAGTTTCTTATGAAACAGTAGTACAGATATTATTTTAAAACATTGATTAACAACCCCACGACATGTCAACACTATCCCTTCTGGACATTTTTTTTTTTTTTTTGGTGAAAATATACATAGCCAAAGATACACCATTTCAAAAATTTCTACATGCACAGTTCAGAGACATCGACTACTCTCTTCCAATGGTACTGCTATTCTCACTTTAGATGAAGGTTTGCAGAACAAAATAGTTTCTCATTAAACAGTTGGTACACATATTGCCCTATGACAATGGTTAACAACCCCACTACATGTCAACACTGTCCTTACTCAAACTTGGGTTCCCTATCACCAGCTTTCCTGTCCCCTTCTGCCTTCTAGTCCTTGTCCCTGGACTGCTGTGCTGCATTAGTCCCATTTGGTTTTATGGGGCTGTCCAATCCTCGGCTGAATGGTGAACCTTGGAAGTGACTTCACCAATGAGCTAAAAGCGTGTCTGGAGGCCATACTCTTGGTGTTTCTCCAGTCTCTATCAGGCCAGTAAATCTGGTCTTTTTTGTGTGTGTGTTAGAATTTTGTTCTACATCCTTCTCCAGCTCTGTCCAGAAACCTCTGTTGTGATCCTGGTCAGAGCAGTCAGTGGAGGTAACTGGGCACCATCTAGCTGTACTGGACTCAGTCTGCTGGAGGCCTTGGTAGCTGTGGTCCATTATTCCTTTGGACTAATATTTTCCTTATATACTGTTCTCTTCATTCTCCCTTACTCCTGAAGGGGTGAGACCAGTGGAGTATCTTAGATGGCTGCTCACAAGCTTTTAAGACCCCAGACACTACTCACCAAGGTAGAATGTAGAACATTGTCTTTATAAACTGTGTTATGCAAACTGAGCTAGATGTTCCCTGAGACCATGGTCCCCAGAGCCCTCCGCCCAGCAATTCAGTCCCTCAGGGAGTTTGGATGTGTCTATGGCGCTTCCATGACCTTTCCTTGTACAAGTTGGGCTGGCTTCCCCAGTATTGTGTACTGTCTCACCCTTCACCCAAGATACCACTTATCTATTGCCTATTTAGTATTTCCCCGCCTACCTCTCCCATCCCTCATAACCAACAAAGATTGTTACTTTTTGTGCGTAAACTTTTTCGTGAGTTCTTATAATAGCTGTCTCATACAATATTTGTCCTTTTGTGATTGACTTATTTCACTCAGCATAATGCCCTCCAGTTTCATCCATGTTATGAGATCCTTCACAGATTCATCATTGTTCTTTATCGTTGCATAGTACTCCATTGTGTGTATGTACGATAGTTTGTTTATCCATTCATCTGTTGATGGGCATCTAGGTTGTTTCCATCTTTTTGCTCTTGTGAACAGTGCTGCCATGAACATGGGTGTGCTTATGTCTATTCAAGTGACGGCTCTTATTTCTCTAGGATATATTCCTAGGAGTGGGATTACTGGATCGTATACTGTTTCTATTTCTAGCTTTCTAAGGAAGCACCATATCATTTTCCAAAATGCAGCAGTGCATAAGAGTTCCAATTGCCCCGCAGCCCCTCCAACATTTGTTATTTCCAGTGTTTTTGATTCGTGCCAGTAATGCCGTGATGAGATGGTATCTCATTGTGGTTTTAATTTGCATTTCTCTAATGGCTAGTGATTGCAAGCATTTCCTCATGTGTCTGTTGGCCGCTTGAATGTCTTCTTTGGTGAAGTGTCTATTCATTTCCTTTGCCCATTTTTTAATAAGACTATTTGTCTTTTTGTGGTAGAAGTGTTGGATTTTCTTGTAGATTATGGAGATTAGACCTTTGTCTGACTTGTACTGTCCAAAATTTTTTTTCCAGTCTGTAGGTTCTCTTTTTACTCTTTTGGTGAAATCTTTTGAGGAGCATAGGTGTTTGATTTTTAGAAGATCCCAGTTATCTAGCTTATTTTCTGGGGCTTGTGTGTTGATGGTTATTGTTTGTATCCTGTTAATGCCACGTATTAGGGCCCGTAGTGTTGGTCCTATTTTTTCCTCTATGAACTTTATGGTTTTTGTCTTTATATTTAGGTCTTTGATCCATTTTGAATTAGTCTTTGTATATAGTGTGAGGTGTGGGTCCTGTTTCATTTTTTTGCTGGTGGATATCCAGTTTTTCCAGCACCATTTGTTAAAAAGACTGTCTTTTACCAGATTTACTGGCCTAAAGGAGACTGGAGAAACCCCAAGAGTATGGCCCCCAGACACCCTTTTAGCTCAGTGGTGAAGTTATCTCCGATGTTCACCGTTCAGCCTGGGAGTGGACAGCCCTGTAAAACCAAATGAGACTAACGAGGTACACTAGTCCAGTGACAAGGGCCAAAAGGCAGAAGGGGACAAGGAAGCTGGTGATAGGGAACACAAGGTTGAGTAAGGATATTGTTGATGTGCTGTGAGATTGTTAACCATTGTCATAGGACAACATTTGTAGTAACTGTTAAATGAGAAACTATTTTGTTCTGTAAGCCTTCATCTTAAGTGAGAATAACAGCACAATTGGAAGAGCGTAGTTAATATCACTGAACTGTGCATGTAGAAATTTTTGAAATGGTGTATCTTTGGCTATGTGTATTTTCACCAAAAAAAAAAAAAAAAAAGGTTGAGAAGTTAGAGGGTTCACATGTTGTGGGATTGTTAACCAATGTCATAAAACAATACGTGTACTACTGTTTCATGAGAAACTATTTGTTCTGTAAGCCTTCACCTGAAGTACAATAAAAAAAGAGAAAAAAAGTCACAAACAAAAAAAAGACTGTCTTTTCCCCATTTGGTGGACTTTGGGCCCTTGTCGAAGATCAGGTGACCATAGGTGGATAGATTTTCATCTGGGTTCTCAATTCTGTTCCATTGGTCAATGTATCTGTCATTGTACCAGTATCAGGCTGTTTTGACTACTGTAGTTGTATAGTAGGTTCTGAGGTCAGGTAGTGAGAGTCTTCCAACTTTATTCTTCTTCTTCAGTAGTGGTTTACTTATTCGGGGCTACTTCCCTTTCCATATAAAGTTAATGATTAATTTTCCCATCTCTTTGAAGAATGTTGTTGGTATTGGGATTGCATTGTATTTGTAATTGCTTTGGGTAGAATTTTCATTTTCACAATGTTGAGTCTACCTATCCATGAGCATGGTATGTTTTTCCATTTATGTAGATCCCTTTGGGTTTTATGCAGTAGTGTTTTGTAGTTTTCTTTGTATGGGTCTTTTACATCCCTGGTCAGATTTATTCCTAAGTATTTTATCTTTTTAGGAGCTATTTAAAATGATATTGTTTTTCTGATTTCCTTTTCATTGTTCTCCTTACTGGTGTATAGGAATCCAACTGATTTTTGAATGTTTATCTTGTATCCTGCTACGCTGCTGAATCTTTCTATTAGTTCCAGTAGATTTCTCGTGGAGTCTTTAGGCTTTTCTACGTATAGTATCATATCATCTGCAAACAGGGACAGTTTAACTTCTTCATTACCAGTTTGGATGCCCTTTATTTCTTTTTCTTGCCTTATTGCTCTAGCTAGAACTTCCAGCACAATGTTAAATAGGAGTGGTGATAAAGGGCATCCTTGTCTTGTTCATGTTTTCAAGGGGAATGTTTTCAGCCTCTCTCCATTAAGAATGACGCTGGCCGTTGGTTTTGCATAGATGCCCTTTATTATGTTGAGAAATTTCCCTTCTATACCTACTTTATTGAGAGTTTTTATCAGGAATGGGTGTTGGACTTTGTCAAATGCCTTTTCTGCATCAATTGAGATCATCATGTGATTCTTTTCTTTCCTTTTATTTATGTGGTGGATTACGTTGATTGATTTTGTAATGTTGAACCATCCTTGCATAACTGGTATGAATCCTACTTGGTCGTGGTGTATTATTTTTTTGATATGATGCTGAATTCTATTGGCTAGAATTTTGTCCAGAATTTTTGCATCTATATTCACGAGAGATATTGGTGTGTAATTTTCTTTTTTTTGTGACGTCTTTGCCTGGTTTTGGTATCAGCATTATGCTGGCTTCATAGAATGAATTTGGAAGTGTTGCTTCCTCCTCTATGCTCTGAAATAGTTGAGTATAACTGGTACAATCTCTTCTGTAAATAATTTGTAGAATTCTCCAGTGAAGCCATCTGGGCCAGGGCTTTTTTTGGTTGAGTGTTTTTTTTATTACTTTTTCAATCTCTTCTCTTGTTATGGGTCTGTTCAGATTTTCAACATCACTTTGTTGTAGTTTGGGTAGGTAGTGTGTTTCTAGAAATTTATCCATTTCCTCTAGGTTTTCAAATTTGTTGGAGTATAGTTTTTCATAATATTCTGTTATAATCCTTTTTATTTCAGTTGGGTCTATTGTGATGTCCCCCATTTCATTTCTTATTTGGGTTATTTGTGTCCTCTCCTGTTTTTCTTTTGTCAGTCTGGCCAGTGGTTTGTAGATTTTGTTGATTCTTTCAAAGAACCAACTTTTGGTTTTGTTGATTCTTTCTATTTTTTTTCTGTTCTCTATTTCATTTATTTCTGCTCTGATCTTTACTGTTTCCTCTCTTCCGATGGTTGTGGGCTTTTTTTGCTGTTCTCTTTCTATTTGTTTGAGTTGTGTAGTTAATGTTTTGATTTTGTCCCTTTCTTCTTTTTTGATGTGCATCTATTGCTATCAATTGTCCTCTAAGGACTGCTTTTGCTATGTCCCAAAGGTTTTGGTATGATGTGTTTTCATTCTCATTTGATTCTAGGAATTTTTTTATTCCATCTCTGATTTCTTCTATTACCCAGTCGTTTGTAAGCAGGGTGTTATTCAGTTTCCATGTAATTGATTTTTTTCCTTGCTCTTTCTGTTGTTAATTTCTACCTTAATGGCATTGTGGTCAGAGAAGATGCTTTGTATTATCTTAACGTTTTGGATGTTGTTGAGGATTGCTCTGTGGCCTATGATGTGGTCTGTTCTGGAGAATGTTCCATGTGCATTGGAAAAGAATGTGTACTTTGCAGCTGTTGGATGGAGTATTCTATACATGTCTATGAGGTCAAGTTGGCTGATTGTGCCCTTTAGGGATTCTGTATCTTTGCTGAGTTTTTTTTTTAAATGTTCTTTTCTTTACTGAGAGTGGTGTGTTGAAGTCTCCTACTATTATTGTGGAACTGTCAATTTCTCCTTTCAGTGCTGTTAGAGTTAGTTTTATGTATTTTGGTGCCCTGTCATTGGGTGCGTAGATGTTTATTATGGTTATGTCTTTATGATGGATCATCCCCTTAATTATTATATAGTGCCCTTCTTTGTCTTTTACGGTAGATTTTGTTTTAAAGTCTATTTTATCTGAGATTAGAATTGCCACTCCTGCTCTTTTTTGGTAGTTGTTTACTTGATATATTTTTTCCAAGCTTTGATTTTTAATAAATTTACATCTTTGTTTCTAAGGTGTGTCTCTTGTAGACAGCATATTGATGGATCCTGTTTTTTTATCCATTCTGTCACTCTCTGTCTCTTTATGGGTGCATTGAGCCCATTTACATTCAGTGTAATTATTGATAGATGTGAGTTTATTGCTGTCATTTTGTGGGTTTTTTTTTTTTTTTGTGGTGCTGACGTTTTCTTTGCTCTTCTTACTCTACTGTGCTGAATTCCTTTTTTTGTGTGTGTGTTTTTTTTTTTACTTTCTCTTGTTTTTGTTTTTACAGAGACTCTATGTTTTTCTTCTTTATTTTAGGAGTATGTTTGTTAACTTTCTTTGTGGTTACCATGAAATTTACCCTTATCTTTCAAAGTTTGAAGCAGTCTATTATTACTTGGTACTGTCTTTCCTTCCTCTCTGTTAGAAGATTCTATACCTACACTGTTTATTCCCTCTTTTATTGTTCTGATGTTTTTGTGATTTACAGATTAACTGCTCTGATTCCCTGTTGTATTTCTGTTGGTTTTGGATAGTCCTTGAGAGTTCGTTTCTTAGATTGGTATGTGGCTGGTATGATCCTGCATCTTAGATTCAGCCTGTGAGCTGATGTTGTTTGTTTTCAGATCAAAGGACTCCCATTAATAATTCTTGTAAGTTTGGGTTGGTTTTTTACACATTCCCTTCATTTCTGTTTATCTGGAAATGACCTAATTTCACCATTGTATTTGTATGAGAGTTTTGCAGTATATATTATTCTTGGCTGGCAGTTTTTTTCTTTGAAGGTTTTATATATGTCATCCCATTGCCTTCTTGCCTGCATGGTTTCTGCCAAATAATCTGAGCTTAGTCTTATTGTTTTTTGCCTGTATGTGACTTCCTGTTTTTCACGAGCTGCTCTCAGGATTCTTTGTCTGTCTTTGGTTTTGGTGAGTGTGATTATGATATGCCTTGATGATTTTCTTTTTGGGTCTATCCTATATGGTGTTTGTTGGGCTTCTTGGATGGCCAGCTTTTCATCTTTCATAATATTGGGGAAGTTTTCTGTCAGCAGTTCTTCAGTGGTCCTCTCTGTGTTTTCTGTTCTCTCTCCCTGTTCTGGATCTCCGATCACTCAAAAATTTTTGCTTTTGATAGTATCCCACATAATTCTCAGGGTCTCTTCATTTTTCTTTGTTCTTTTTTCTGAGTTTTCCTGAACAGAGTTGTATCCAAGTGTTTGTCTTCAATTCTGCTGATCCTGTCTTCCACTGTTTCAAATCCGCTCCTCAACCCTTCTATGTCTTGTCCATTTCTGAAATCTTGCTGTTTATCTTTTGGATTTCTAATTGTTGTTTTTGTATAATTTCTAGTTGTGAATTTATTTTGGCATTTTGTTCCTGCATTATTTCCCTGAAATATTCTGTTTTTTTGTCTATATTTTCCATGAATTTGTCTATTTTTTCCTCATTTTTGTCTTCTTTTTGCTTCAACTCTTGGATAATTCTGAGTATTAGAGATCTGAGTTCCCTAGCAGGTAGTTCTAGTGCCTTTTCTTCCATTGGAAAGTCATCTGATGTTTTATTTTGGATGCCTACTGGAACCATCCTGTCCTGTTTTTGTAAATGTTTTGAGATTGTCTGCTGTCTTAGGGACATTTAGTAGTTATTTTTCTCGTTTATTGATTGTAGATTTGTTTGTGTCATCTTTTTTTTTGGCTATGTGTGAGCAGATGGGCTGTGTGTTCTTTGTTGTTTGCTCGTCTGTGGGCAAAATACTTTTTGCCTCCTTCTCCAATTGGCAGTGTCAGTTGCTCAGATATGGTACAGCAGGGCAGGGCAGTAATCAGTGCAGGGCAGGTTCTGGTAGGTCGTGCCTGTGATGCTTGGTGGCGTGATGTTAGGCGCACATTGCAGGTAGGCAGGATGGAAGGTGGAGATTGTGATGTGTGGAGCTAAGATGGGTATGGGAGAGAGGAGATAGGAACAGGAGCCAGAAACATACAAACAAACAAAAAAGAGTTCTAGGGGAGCTTGCCGTTGGAGTGGAGAGATGAGAGACTATGAAATGAAGAAAAATAAAAAGAGGAAGAAGAAGAAAAAAGAAAAGAAAAGAATGAGTAAATAAAAGTTAGAAAGAAAAAAGAAAAGAAATGCTCCCAGGGATCCCACTGGTGTGGCTACGAGGTCTGGGGAAGTTGTTCCCAGGTGTTGCAGTACAGCCTTGCTAGGGGGCGTAGAGATGTCACTGAGCATCAGGTACTCAGGGAACAGGAAGAGAAGGAAGGTATAGAGAGATGAGAAACTGAGTAATGAAGAAAGACAAAAAGGGAAAAGAAAACAAAACAAATTTAAACAAAAGAACAAGAAATACCTCCCTGAAAAAATAGAAAAAAAAAAAAAAAGCCCATGAAAAAAGAAATGTTCTCAGGGATCCCTCTGCACATCTATGCAAGCTGAGAGGGTAGGTCCCATGCCATGCAGCACTGCCCTGCCAGAACGGGCTCCCAACTCGAGAAAAGAAAGCAAACAATTCAAAACAAACAAACAAAAAAAGCCCCGGAATCCCATCAGTGTGGCAGCACAGACAGGGAAGCAGTTCCACACTCTAGCAGAGTTCCACAGCCCCTCAGGAAGAAACAAAGACAATGCACGGAGCCAGGTATCTGAGCGAAAGGAGAGGGAGGTGGTGAGAAGTAAGGAAGAAATCAAAAGAAGCAGAAAAAAGCAACACCAGCAGCCAATAAATGGCACTCAGGGAGTCAGCCAGTACGGGTGGGTGGAATCCAAGTAGCCGGTGCTTCCCAGCCAAGAGACTGTGGCCGCAGGAAGCAGAAGAGGTCAAGTCGGGGTGAAGAAGGGTGGGGGATGGGAAAGCTTATATCACCAGTTACCAGTTGTTCTGTCTCTTGCTGGAAGCTCCGCAAAACTGCTTTCTCATACCCTCTATTTGTTGGTCTCTGATAGGAGTCCAAGATGGTGGATCTGTGCTGCATTAGCTGATAGGGGACCTCTGCATGTATGTCTCCTTGCTCTGTTCTCTGTCAGTTTCTTGCTTGGCTGAGTTCTTTATCTCTTCATTTGATGTTTAGGGTTTCAGGATTGCTGTTGTCTCTGTTTGGCTTAGTTTTTTGGATCTTTGCTTCGGAGGGATGGCGTGGTGCTTCTGCCTAGAGCATCATGTTGCCAGTAATCCTCCCAATCTTTTATTTCTTGATATTGCCTTAACTTCCTCTCCATTCAAAAGTTCTATGACTGCATTATTTTCTTTTCTTCTACTGACACAACTATGTCTTGAGTATGACTACATTATTTAGTCCCTCTTTTTTTATTTTAATGTTGTCATCTTTTACATATTGACATCTCTGTTTCCCTATTTTCAGTGTTTTAGCTTTGACTTATTTTTGTGAGTTCTCTATCTGGATTGATATCTGGTTGTCCTGCCCTGTGTTCTAGTCTTGGGATGTTATCTGATATTATTGGTTCTCTAACTGGAGGACTCCCTTTAGTATTTCTTGTAATTTGGGTTTGGTTTTTACAAATTCCCTTAACTTCTGTTTATCTGGAAATGCCCTAATTTCACCTTCATATATGAGAGACAGTTTTGCTGGATATGTAATTCTTGGCTGGCAATTTTTTTCCTTCAAGGCTTTATATATGTCATGCCATTGCCTTCTTGTTTGCAAATTTTCTGCTGAGTAGTCAGAGCTTAGTCTAATTGACTCTCCTTTGTAGATGAGTTTTCTTTTATCCCTAGCCACTATTAAAATTTTCTTTTTATCTTTGGTTCTGGCAAGTTTGATTATAATATATCTTGGTGACTTTCTTTTGGTATCTACCCTGTGTGGGGTTTGATGAGGTGCTTGGATAGATATCCGGGAAGTTTTCTGCCAACAAATCTTAAACAGTTCTCTCTGTATTTTCTGTTATCCCCTCCCCACCACCCCATTCTGTTACTCCAATCTCTCGTAGGTTATTCATCTTGATAGAGTCCCACAAAATTCTTAGGGTTTCTTCTTTTTTTTAAATTCTTATATCTGATTTTTCCTCAAATATATTGGTGTCAAGTGCTTTATCTTCAATCTTACTAATTCTAACTTCCATTGCAATTCTGTTCCTATGAATTTCTATTGAGTTGTCTAATTCTGAAATTTTATTGTTAGTCTTTTGGATTTCTATCTGCTGTCTCCCTGTGGATTCTTGCACCTATAAATTTGTCATTTTGGGCTTGTATAACCTTCTTAATTTCCTCTATTGCTTTGTCTGTGTGTTCCTTGACTTGGTCTGTGTTTTGCTGATCTCCTGAAGAGCTGTTTATATTAATCTTTTGAATTCTACCTCCGGTAATTCCAAGACTTTCTCTTCCTCTGGGAGTTTCCCTGGCTCTTTGTTTTGGTTGCTTGCTGAAGCCATCATGGTCTGCCTCTTTATTTGATATGATATTGACTGTTGTCTCTGAGCCATCCGTAAGTTATTATATTTATTTATTTTATGTGTGCTTACTGTGTCCTAGCTTCTTGTTTTGTTTTGTTCTAATATGCACAAATAGGCTGGTGGTGTGAGCTACTTTGATTACTGGTGTCTTTGAAGCTCTCATGTCCTGTCACTGGGTGGTTAGAGCTGCAACTAGGTATGCGAGCCTAGGCGTCTGTTTACTTTTCTTGTGTAGATTCAGCTCAGGTGTCCAGGTTGTCAGTCACTGAGTGTGTGGTGCAGGCTCTCACCTACAGTTCTAGATGGACAGGCCTATGTAGGGGTGATTGGAGCAGGCACAGTTATCTGACTGCAGTAGGGGGTTTTGTACTGAGCAAGGTAGGGATCTGACGGCTGTCCCTGAGTGCCTGGGTGGAAGGTGTGTCCCTGTTCCCTACAGTGCATAGGCGGGTGGGTTTTACAGCCAGACTTTGGTCACCCGATGCTATTGGCTGTACGGACTGGGACACACCACTTATTCTTGGACCCCTGTTGTGGGTGGCTAGGTGGAGTGGGTGGAGACACCAGTCCTCAGGACCCTGATGTGGGTAGGTGAGGACCCTGTTTAATGGGCAGGGTGGTGTCAAATGTCACAAATCTGCCACTCCCCTAGGTGTTGCAGGTAAAAATAGGCTTCAGGTATATACCCTGTTGTACTATGGTAATGAGGGCCTAGGCCATTGAAATAAGCCCACACAGGTCTAGGGAGAGGTCAAAGGCATTCAAAGTCTGTGGACCCCTTATGTCTGTGCCTAGGCAAAGGGCCTGTCCCTGCCCTGAGATCCTGGCTTAAGGGAGCTGGTAGATTATTATTTCCTGTTTGTTATTTGTTGATTTGTTCCCTCTCCAAAGCTGGGAGAATGGCTTGGGGCACGAGATGGGTCCTACTACTGGCCCAGGGGGCATGGCAATCACTAAAGCCAGACTGGGACTGGAGCAGAGCCAGGAGGGAGTAGGTGAAGGGGTTAAAGGTACTTCCAAGAGGGGAAGGGTTATTTTTATCTCACACAGTAGGTTACATGCTTGCCCTTAACTTTCACAGATCCAGCGCTGCTTCCCCCGGCTCTGGAGGCTTGTGCAGACTCTTCACCTCTCGGTTCTTCCCAATGTGGAAAACAAATCCCAAGCGCTACTGTTTGCCTCAGCCCATGCATGCCAGCCAGTCCAGCCTGCAGGGTGCCAGAGAGGTCAGGTCTGGCAAATCCTTGTTGCGTCTGAACTGTCTCTCCCTCCCCCTACCGCTCAGTCTGGTTCCTCAGCTTTGCCTTTGATGTTCAGAGCTCCTAGATTGTCATATATAATTGATTCACTTGTTTTTTCTGGTCTTTGTTGTAAGAAGGACCACAGGAAGCATCTAACTACTCTGCCTTCTAGGCCCCACCTTTGAAATTTTTGCTTTTTAACACTTTAAAGAGGTCTTCTGCAGCAGATTTGCCCAGTGCAATGCATCTTTTGATCTCTTGACTGCTGCTTCCATGGGTGTTGATTGTGGATCCAAGTAAAGTGAAATCCTTAACAACTTCAATCTTTTCTACATTTAAAATGGTTAATTTTATGTTATTTGAATTTCACCTCAATAAAAAAAAAAAAATGAAGGTAGTTTCTTCTGTGGAGTATAAAAAAAGCATTTATTATAATTTGGGGATTTTCTCTCTCCTATGGAGGCTTCAAAGAACATTTTGCATTTTGCTGAAGCTGTCATTGAGAATTGAGTGCAAAATGATAGAATGAGCCATTTTCTTTGGCAAATATGATAGCTTTCTGTGTGTTACCAAATAGCTAAAGTGATTTTCATCGTATTAATTATTGGGATGTATCCAGAATATTGGTTTAATATATATATATTCCCAGTAGTCTAAATCTCTTAGAAGAAAGACAAAAAATCCACACCTGTGAGCACTTAGAATATTGAGATTCCACTTACAATTCTGCAGAGACTTTTTCTTTTATGGGGAGCATATTGATTAAAGAGTAACATTTTGAGGAACAGACATCACATACATTAATGTTTTGGGGGTGTGATGGTTAAGGTTGTGTGTCAACTTGGCTGGGCTGTGACTCTCAGTGGTTTGGCAGTCATATGATGTTGTGATCACTTCCATGATGAGATTTGATATATTGTGATCACCTCCATGATGGGATCTGCTGTGAATAGCCAATCAGTTGAAAGGGAGTTTTCTTGGGTTTGTGGCCTATATCGAATATAAGTGGACACCCTGGCAGGGCTCGTGGGCTTTTGCTCACTCTGGATCCTGCAACTGGCTCTTGTTCATCTGACTTCCTGTTCTTGGGACTTGAGGTAGCAGCTTACCTGCGGTCTTGCCTGCCAATCTTGGGATTTGTCAATCTTTCCGGCCTATGAGCAAGAGACCTGCTCTCTGAGCTGCCGATTTTGAGTTCATCAGCCCCCGCAGCTGCGTGAATCAAGAGAAGCCTCTGTGCTGACCCATGGACTTGGGACGTTCCAGCCTCTACAACTGCACGAGCCATTTCCTTGATATAGATCTCTCTATATACATATTTATATGCTTTACTGGTTTTGCTTCTCTAGAGAACCCAGCCTAAGATAAGGGGAGACCTGGCTAGTATGAACAGGGAAGGAGTGCTTTTTACACAGCGGTTTGCCTCTACAGCTTGCACGTTTCATTTAGCATTCCCTATGGTTATAAGCAACCATTGTGAGGTTGCTCAGGAAGGGGCAGTGTTTCATTCTGTTGTATATAGAGTCGCTATGAGTCAGAACCAACTCGTCGGCACCTAACAACAGCAACATATGAGGGCACACTATGAAACCCGTTACAGGGGTGTGGGAGTTTCTTGTGGTGGAGTTGAAAGAAAAGAGGCATGCCTGGCAAGAAAGTGGCATGTGTGAAAGCCCACAAGCGTGAAAGATCATGGCGTGTTGGAGGAACCTCAAGAGGTTCAGTAAAGGGTGCCTTTTTCCGGAGGTGCTATTTGAACACATGAAATATTAAAAACTGGCATGGCATGGCACAGTAAATCACAATAGGCAATGGCCATGAGCAGCTGGTATGGCAGAAATGCTGTGTGTCAGGCCTGCCTTTATCTATTATAACATGTAGTTGTTTGTGTGTATTTTTACTGAAGATGTGGCTCTCTCATAAGTTTTCCGTGACCTCACTTTCTTCTTTGCTAAACTGGCAGTTCTGAGACTCCAGGATAATGTTGGCTCTGTGGGGCTTGGCCAGGGTTTGGTTTCACCTCCAGGCCACCTGTGGAGTGGACAGAGCAGCTGTCTCTTCTGGAGGCTGCCTGAGCCTCAGGGGACTTGACCTGCCTGAGGGAGATTAAAAGCCACTTTTCCTTTCCTAGCCTTTCAGGGAAGAAGGGAAGAAGGAAGCAGGATGTTTGAGGCCCACTGGGAGCTGTAGAGAGTTCTGGATGAGTAAGCACTAAAAATGTGGGAAGTTTATGAAAAGCATGTCTCAGTAGGCAGTACTTCAGCCCTTGCTGGGGCGAATCTGTACCGTCACTTGTGTACAGATGACTCATCTGACTCTCTCCCTTGTCAGGAGGAGCTAATCTACGTGCAGCAGTTTGAACTTCTGGGGTGGGGCGAAGAAGAACAGAACTAATACTGAGCATTTCCTATATGCCAGACAGTGTTCTAGACCATACGTGTATTCTCTTATTTAACATCCCAAATACCTTGTGAGGATTCCATCCTAGACCTCTGGCTCTGCAGCCCACATTGGGATCCACACCATCACCTTTTCCATTCCTGACAAGAGCCCACTTATTTGATATGAAGCTCTAGGTGCTGTCAGAAAAAATATCCAACACTTGAAAATAAGGCAGATAAGGTGGACAGCACATCTTTTCATTATTATACTGGGCCAAAGGCCACCCAAGGATTGTCTGGAATTATGCTATCCACTACAATAGCCACCTGTGGCTACTGAACACGGAAATGTGGCTAGTGTGAACTGAGATGTGCAATAGAGTTGCTATGAGTCAGAATCGACTCCATGGCAACAGGTCTGGTTTTTTTGGTACATGTAAAATACACACTGGATTTCAAAGCCTTAGTATGAAGAAATATTGAAAAATGTGTCACTAATAATTTTTATATTGATTACATGTTGAAATGATAGTAGTTTTTTTTTTTTTTTCAAAGCAAATTAGTTTTCCATTCAATAGTTTGTATATAAAGTGTTCCATGAGATTGGTTTTGTTCCCCACAATGTGTCAGCACTCTCCTCATTTCTGTCCTGGTTTCCCTGTTTCCTTTTGTCCTGATTGTCTATCCCTTCCTGCCTTCTTGTCTTCGCTTTTGGGCAAATGTTGCCCTTTAGATCTTGTATAATTGATTGTTCTAAGGCTTTCCTCTCTGGCGTTATTGTTTATTTTATGGGTCTGTCTATGGTTTGGCTGAAAGATGGTCTCTGGGAATGGCTTCAGTTCCAGTTCAGAAAGGTGTTGTCTTAGTCATCTACTGCAGCTTTAACACAAATACCACAAGTGTATGGCTTTAACAAAGAGAAATTTATTCTCTCACAGTCCAGTAGGCTACAAGTCCAAACTCAGGGCACCAGCTCCAGGAAAGGCTTTCTCCCTCTGTCAGCCTTCTCATCAATGTTCTCCCGGACTAGGAGCCTCTCTGCCCAGGGACCCAAGGCCCAAAGGATGTGCTCTGCTCCTGGCACTGCCTTCCTGGTGGTATGAGGTCCCCAATTCTCTGCTTGCTTCCCTTTCCTTTTATCTTTTGTAAGGTAAAAGGTGGTGCAGCCCACACCCTAGGAAAACTCCCTTTACATTGGATCAGGGATGTGACCTGGGTAAGGGTGGTGTTACAATCCCACCCTAATCCTCTTTAATGTAAAATTACAATCACAAAATAGAGGACCACCACACAACACTGGGAATCATGGCCTAGCCAAATTGATACACTTATTTTTGGGGGGACACAATTCAATCCATGATAGGTGTCTTAGGACCATAGTCTCGGGGATTCCTTCAGTCTCTGAAATGATAGTATTTTAGATATAATGGATTAAATAAAATATATTTTTAAAATTAATGCCATGCATTTCTTTTTTTAATGTGAGTACTTGGAAATTTACAATTACATATGTGGCTTGCATTATATTTCTATTGGACAGTGCTGGCCTAGAGGAATGTATTTAGTTCATCTCATTGTTTCCTTCTCATTAAAAGTCCCAGATTTAGTGAAGTTACTTGTTAACTTGTAGATTTTTGTTGAGTAAAGACGCAAATAGTTTCTGTTGAGTGGAACAGATAACCTCAAAGATTTATGGCCTGCTGAACATTAACCAGTTATATATTTAACCCCGCAATTTTATCCTAACACTTCATAGTTAAATTGCCTTTAATAACAGCTTCTCTGATGTTCTTCATACCGTCATAACATCTTATTGGTTCCCTCATTAATTAACGGATTAAATAAAATCTTTGTGTTCCTTTTGTATTTTCCTGGGAGTCATGGTTTTATTTTTTAGACCATCACCATTCAATAGAAATAAAATGCAAGTAACACATGTAACGTTAAATTTTCTTAGATATATTAAAAAAGTAAAACTAATTTTAAAAATATATTTTATTTCACTCTATATGCCCAAATATAATCATCTGTACATGTAATCAATATAAAAAATTATTAATGAGGTAGTTTGCATTCTTTTTTTGTACTAAGTGTGTTAGGGTTCTCTAGAGAAACATAACCAATGATTTATATGCACATAGAGAGAGAGATTTACTTTAACAAATTGGCTTATGTGGATTTGTGGGGGAATTGTGTGGGACTGGTAAGTTTAAAATTCATAGGTCAGGCAACAAGCTGGAGACTCCTATAGGCTTAAGTCCCAAAATCTGCAGGTCAGGTGATGGGAAGAGTGCCAAAAATCTATTTATATTCTGGAGGCAGATTACACCCTAGGGAAACTCTCTTTTCAACTGATAGATTGATTGTATTACTTTAGATTACATTATGGAGGGTAATTACATTACAATTTACATTCCATTCCATTTATGGAACTAGACTAGTGTTTAAACTAGACTAGACTAGCTACTGGACTAGTGCTTGGCCAAACAACTGAGAACTATAGCCTAGTTAAGCTGACACATAAAATTAACCATCACACTAAGTCTCCCAAATCCAGCACATCTAAATTCAGACTAGCCACATTTCAAGTTCTTAATAGCTGCATGTGGTTGTTGTTGTTGTTAGGTGTTGCTGAGTGGGCACCTGCTGCAGCTACGGTGGCTAGTAGCTACTATATTGGACACCGTGAGTTTAGACCCTATCCTTGGAAAAAAAGGAATATGACCAACAAATAGAGGCAGCTCAAATCATTTTGTGAGCTGGAAGGATGTTTTTTCTATCCAAAGCAACCACAGGGTTAGAGTCGAAATTGGCAGGTGACGGTCCTTTCTCCTGACATTTCCCAGTGCTCAGAAAACCCATGTCTCATCTTTGAACACTTCCTTCTTCTCCATGCACTAGCTGCATGACCTTGAGCAAATCACCTTCCTCCAGATCACAATTGAAGGGTTGGACTTAAAGATCCCTGAGGTTCCTTCCATCTTTGATATGTTGTCAGTCTCTGAACTACCACGAGGGTAGCATCCTGTGAGGAAGACAGTCTCAGGTACCTCCCAGACTCAATCTCCTACTCTGTATCTCACCTCTACACTAAGGTGGAGCTGAGAGCCTGGGAAAGGTACATGAAGCTGCCTGCCCAATCAGGAAGGGGCTGCTCCCTCTATCAGGGGGGAGATAAGAGTTAAGATTCACAGGGCTGGAGGCCTGCCTAAGCAGTCAGTTATCTTCTTCTTTGGTCTAAGTGTGTTCTTTTGTCATCTTTTGCTTCCTAGAGATGTTATAGTTAATCTTAAGCAATAAAAGATAAAGGAAGCTTAGTGTTAGAAATCTCTTCTGAGGATCCCTAAGAAATCATGAAGGAAATTAGAAGCCACGATGTAACAAACAAAGGAAAACTGCACACTAGTTGCTGATTTAAGGAACTGTATCTAAGCAAAGATGTCACTTTGAGGACTAATGTTCTCCTGACCCAAGCCATGGTATTTTCAATTGCCACATAGGCATGCGAAAGCTGGACAATGAGTAAGGAAGACTGAAGAAGAATTGATGCCTTTTAATTATGGTGTTGGCAAAGAATATTGAATATACTTGGACTGCCAGAAGAACGAGCAAATCTGTCTTGGAAGAAATACAGCCAGAACGCTTCTTAGAAGCGAGGATGGTTAGACTTCATCTCACGTACTTTGGACAAGTTATCAGGAGGGACCAGTCCCTGGAGAAGGACATCACGCTTGTTAAAGTGGAAGATCATTGAAAAAGAGGGAGACACTCAAAAAGATGGATTGACACAGCGGCTGCAGCGATTGGCTCAAGCATAGAAATGGTTGTGAGGAGGCACAGGACTGGGCAGTGTTTCATTCTATTGCACAAAGTGTCGCAATGAGTCAGAACTGACTTGAAGGCACCTAACAACAACTAAGTCTTGATTTCTGTAGGTAAAAGTCACTAGAGCCTTAGATTAAGGCAATGGATTAGAGTGAATACTCCTTTTAAATAAATCAATGAGGTTAAACCAAACTGGATGTAACCTCAAAAGAACCCGCTGCCATTGAGTAGATTGTGACTCATAGCAACCCTATAGGACAGAGTAGAACTGCCCCAGAGGGTTTCCAAGGCTGTAAATCTTTATGGAAGCAGACTACCAGATCTTGCAGGAGCAACAGCCGTTACCTCTGGAAACCCAGATCCTTACAAATTATCTTTTCGGTAAGCAGCTGAGCACTTTAACCACTGTACCACCAGGGCTCCTTAAACTGGATATGCCTTCCTCCAACCCAACAAGATGTATATCCTGCAGGAACCCAACAGCTAAATAACAAGAAAAGACTAGGACCTATGGAACAGAAGCTACAGGGAGGTTGATTTCTGTCTGTAAATGGAGGGACCCCTGTTGATGGGAACTTCCTGCAAATCAATGGGCAGCCTCTGGAGACAGGGACATGAAGGCCTACAGAGGTCCAGGCATACGCCAAATGACCACTTAGAAGAAATGGTACATGGAAAACTGTAGGGTCCCTTCTCTGTCATTCCCTCTTTAAATTACCTTCATGGGGATGGCGCAGGACTGGACAACCTTTCATTCCATTGTACATGAGGTCACCATGAGCAGGGGGCCACCTCGACAGCAGCTAACAATAACAACAATTATATTATTTAATAATAGTTGTACTTCTCTCCCGATTAGATTGTAAGACCCTGTGCCTTTTAATCAATCAATCAAACAATTAATCAATTTGTTGTTGTTAGTTGCCATCGAATCAATTCTGACTCATAGTAACCCCATGTGTTGTAGAGTAGAACTGTTCTGTAGGGTTTTCAAGGCTGTGACTTTTCTGAAGCAGATTGTGAGACCTGTCTCCTGAGGCACCTCTGGGTGGGTTCAAACTGCCAACCTTTCAGCTAGTAGTTGAGTGCTTAACCGTTTGCACAACCTAAGGTCTCAATTGATCAATGAATACATCAATTAATGAGTTAGTGAATGAATGAATAAACATGGAATTTTTTACATCAGATTGGCAGTTGGACTAAGTCATTTTCTCCAACCCTGAGACTCCACAGTTCAACATACCAGTAATGGATAGGAGAATCTGACCCCCTCTCAAACTCTGAAACTTGGCAGGTGATGATCCTTTCTTCTAACACATCCTCAGACCAGAATGGTCAGGGGTTCGTAAAGCAGAACTCCATCTTCTCCTCGTCGCTGCCTTCTAACGGAAAGAGAGTAGGGGAGAAGCAGGGGCAGAGGCATCTTCTGTCTCATGAAAACTTTTTCATTGAGGGAAGCTCTTATTAGCTGCATCAGGCCACAAGACTGATATGAGTCATATAAGGGGAGTAGAGAACTACTCAATGGCATAGTTTATGAGATGATAGGGAGGGCACCAACTGTCTCCCCCACAGTTGCCTGAAATCCCACCATTTGGGGTGCAGTAATAATTCTTGTGTGTCTTAAAGGATAGCCTAGTTTTAGGAGTTCACTATTGCAATATGTATGTATCTAGGAGAACAGGCATCCTCAGCCTTCTTAGTGTTTATCAGCTCACACTGTAGGGCCCTGTAGGAAGGGACCACAGCAAGAGGTGCCTGAGATAAACTCTACTGTCTTCCACCCCTAACACTGCAGAACATTGGACCGTTCCGTCCCTGGAACTTGGGAATAACTAATCACTCCCCTGTTGGAACATTCAATGCCCTACACATCTTAGGGTCTGTTCCCAGCCTCTTTCTCCATGCCCATCACCCTCTACTCCCACATACAAACCCTCAGTTTCATTCAAACATGCCTTCCACATTCCACTCGCTGACCCTTCTCTCATAATCTTCTCTGTCTGGCCTATTCTTCTCTTTCAAATTCAAGGTTAAAGTTCTGCTCAGCTAGCCGGGATGTCTGTTTTGGGGCAAGCCAGTTAACTTGTCTTAGCTTCCTAGAGACCCCGTGTGACAGAGAAGAACTGCCCCATAGAGTTTCCTAGGTTGTAATCTTTACAGGAACAGATCTCCATGTCCTTTCTCACTCAGAGCTGCTGGGTAGATTCAAACCATTGACATTTTGGTTAGCAGCTGAGTGCTTAACTGTTATGCCACCAAGTCTCCTTACATTCACAATTATAAAGGTTAAAATTCCAACCTGTATCTTAGGGGATGGCACATTTTAATCCATAACACTTGCATAAACCTCAGTTTCTTCAATGTCAAAATAAAGAGTTTAATATCAACCCCAGTAACTGCACAGGGTGGTTGTGAGAAGTCAGTAATATCCTGATTATGAAAAATGTTTTAAAATTTCAAAGTGCCACACAAATAAAGGCATTACCATAATGCTGATGTTAAAGGACCAGCAAACACAGGTACATAATGTAAACCTGGATCTTTTAAGTCTGTCATTATGTTTTAAATTTGATTCATGGGATTGCTATGTAAACGTGTGGACTCCAGGTAATATATAACTTTCCCACTCTGCAGGTGTGTTAAATGTTAGAAGGGAGGGAGTTTTTTTGGTGCTTTTTTCCCCTGTTACATTTTTATCATGAAAATCCAATAATAGCCCCCTGGACTTTGGTGGATAAATTCACAGTAGATTTTTTTTTCTTTCTTTCAAGCTAAGAGTCTTTGAAGTGAAAGACATTGGATTCTGAGGTTCTACAGAAATGACATGAATAAGAGCCTTTTTCCTCTCTGTCTAGTTACATCTTCAACTTGGATGTCTGGAGAACAACAGGGGCTCAAAAAAGCAGGAGTAAGAGCCATTACCTTTGGAAACCCAGATCCTTACAAATTACCTGCCTGCTCTAGGAGGATGTCTGATTCCAAAGCCCACTTTTTAACAGATGAGGAAAGAGCTCAGATGCAAGAAAGTTAAGTCATTTGTGCAAACTCACAAGGAATCAGTGGAAGGTGAAATCAAGGCCTGGTCTTCTCTCCAAAGGTCCTTGCCCTTGACAAATGCTCAACACCAGATAAGTTATTTTCAAAGACTGTTGTATCCATTTGTATTTATAATTTATAAACATGCCAAAATTCAGAATCTTTAAAAGGCCATCCCTCCCAGCTCTATCCCTCTGCCACCAGTTCTCCCACAGGGCAATGAAATGTATCCATTTCTTATATATTTTTGAAGAAATAATTTATTTACACAATTGGTATACTCACTGTTCTTCACTGGCTTCTTTCACTTAGTATACTGTAGGTTTTTTCATATGAGGAAATAAAGAGTTTCCTCTTTCTTTTTATGGCTGTGTAGTATTCAATTTCCACCATCCGTCTGTCAGTTTGTCATACTGTGGTGGCTTTTGTGTTGCTATGACGCTGGAAGCTATGCCAAATATCAGCAGGGTCCTCCACGATGGACAAATTTCAGTGAAGTTTCCAGACCAAGACAGAGTAGCAAGAAAGGCCTGGCAGTCTAATTCTAAAAATTAGCCAGTGAAAACCCTATGGATTACAACAGAATATTCTCCATCATAGTGCTGGAAGATGAGTCCCCTAGGTTGGAAAGCACTCAAAATACATGGTGGCCCCAAAAATAGACTCAAGTATTCCACTGTCTGGAAGATGGAGCAGAACAGGGATGTTTTGTTCTGTTGCACAGGGGGTCTCCATGAATCAGAGCCAACTCGATGGCGACTAAAAACAAGTATTCAATATGTTGATGGTGATGTAGGTGATTTCCAGTCATTTGCTGTTTGAGCAATTCTGCAGTGAATAACCTTGTGTATATGAGGATATCTTCTTTTAAGTAGGATTGCTATGTTACTTTTGAAACTGAAAGAATATTGATAAATTTGTCCTCCAAGGAGGTTTTCTTATCTAAAGATGGTCTCTACTGGTGCTCAACAACTAGCCGAAAGGTTGGCAGTTCAAACCCAAGAAGAGGCAGCTTGGAAGACAGGCCTGGGATCTGCTTCCACAAGGTCAGCCTAGTAACCCTGTGGAAGAGTTCTACTCTGAACATGTGAGTTCGCCATGAGTGGGAATCAACTCAATGGCAGCTAACAACAATATAGTCTCAACAAAGACTTCAGCTACAATAGAATCCTGAGTCCATGAATAAAAATCAAGCCAATTTCAAGAAAGTGAAGGCCAATGTAACACTCTGACTGATTGTATGTTGAAAAGAGTGAAAAAGATCCTTGTAGAGGTGAGAGAGCCAAAAAAGCCCATCACTGTGTTCTGATGTGTATGAGTGAGAGACAGCAGGCCTCATCAACCCTACAATATAGCTGACTTTTGTCTATATTGCAGAATTTTAGAAGCCAGGTACATTTACCCTTTAAGTCTGGTCTAAATTAACTAATAACTCAAAGTAATACTATTACTGACAACCTGAGACATTATTTTTTTATACTGAAAAACAACTGTTGATACAAAACAAAATGTATTCTATAAAGAAGGTCTTGGATGCAAATTACCACACAGGTAAGATTCGTTTGCTCCAGCCCAACAAAAATCTTTTTTTCCCATACAAAAGTTTATACTTACATTGTTATGTGACCCGAATTGCTCTCCCCTTACTGTGACAGCACACTCCTCCTTTCTGCCCCTGATTCCCCATGTCCATTTAACCAGCTCCTAACCCTCTCTGCCTTCCCATCTCACTTCCAGACAGAAGCTGCCTGTTTAGTCTCTTGTATCTACTTGAGCAAGGAGGCACACTCCTCACGAGTATCACTTTATGTCCCACAGTCCAGTCCGATCCCTGTCTGTAGAGTTGGCCTCGGAAATTGTTTTAGTTCTGGGCTGATAGAGAATCCAGGGGCCATGCTTTCCGGCGTTCCTCCAGTCTCAGTCAGACCATTAAGTCTGGTCTTCTTACTAGAATTTGAGTTCTGCACCCCACCTCCAAGGAACATTTTTTGGGCATCTATTCTAAGTAAGTCACTATGTTAATCCCCACTGCTGTGGAGGCAGAGGTAGAACTGCCCCATGGAGTTTCCAAGGCTGTAATCTTTGCAGAAGCAGATTGCCACATCTTTCTTCTGTGTAGTGGCTGGTGGGTTCAAAACATCGACCTTTTGGCTAGCAACTGAGCGCTTAACCGCTGCACCACCAGGGTTCATTAGTCAGGTGTTTGCAAAGCAAGTAAGAATAGAAGTAAGGTTTAGATATTTGCTAAGTATCTATTCTGTATCAGGTTCTATGCTGAGTGCTGAGGACAGAATGATAGACAGGGTATAGTCCCTGCCCTCCAGAAGCTGAAATTGCAGTCTTTATTGGGTATAGCAGAGTGCCTCTGTGGTGTAAGTGGTTAACCCACTCAGCTGCTAACCAAAAGTTGGTGGTTTGAATCCACCCAGAAGTGCCTCAGAAGAAAGTTCCGGCAACCTACTTCTGAAAAATCAGTCCTTGAAAACCCTATGGAGGACAGTTCTACTCTGACACACATGGGGTTGCCATGAGTCAGAATCGACTCAGCAGCAGCTGGTACTGGTATTGGGTACAGCACTTGGCTAGAACCTCTTCAGAATGCTTGCCCTGAGTGGATATGATGTACTTCTTCCTGATATCCTCTTGTACACGCAGGTTTTAGCTGAGGCCAGTTTTTTGTCATCCAGAGTTCCTGCTCAAGGTCAGTAGGATAATTGCTACTGCTAGAAATGGCCTCCTATTAGCAAGGGGAGTGTGGTGGTATGGCAGTTTATACTAGTATAATTTTGAAACAATGAAAATGTTGATTAAATAATGTGTTCTCTATAACTTGAGAAGTTATTTTTCTTTAGTAGCAGCAGTAATGAGATAAAAATGTATCATGTACTTCCTGTTACGACTAGCACTTAAGGACCCCACATTGCTTCAGTGTGATTCCTGAAATAACGTACAACTAATAAGAAAAAAAAAACAAACAAAACAAGGGACGTTCTGCAAATTAACTGGCCGATACTCTTAAAATATATCAAGGCTCTGAAAGACAGAGAAAAACTGAGGAATTATTCCAGATTAAAGGAGACTAACCTGTTTCCTCTGAGTCAACTCTGACCCATGGTGACCCCATGTGTGCAGAGTAAAACTGCTCCAAAGGGTTTTCAAGGCTGTGGCCTTTCAGAAGCAGAGTGCCAGGCCTTTCTTCACAGGTACCTCTGGGTGAGTTCAAACCACCAGCATTTCTGTTAGTAGTCAAGTGCTTAACCATTTGCACCACCTAAAAAGACACAATTAAATTGCAACTGAAGATCCTAGATTGGATCTTGGATCCAGAAAAAAATTCCTTTTGCTACAAAAGACATTAGTGGGACAACCAGCAAAATTTGAATAAGTTCTGTAGTTTAGGTAATAGTATCACATCAGTGTAAATTTTCTGGTTTTGATAAATATATAGTTTTATATAGAGGGTATCTTTATTTTTAGGAAATAAATACTGAAGTATATAGAGGTAAAGAGGCATCATATCTGCAACTTACTTTTAAATGATTCAGAAAAAAATTATATAAAGAAAAAAATAAAATTTGTTAAAATGTTGGCATTTGGGAAATCTCGGTAAAGGATATAGGAAAATTCTTTGTACATTTTTGCAACTTCTCTGCAAGTCTAAAATTTTTTCAAAATAAAAAGAAGCAGAGACTTCCGGCAACATGGCACTCTAGGCAGAAGCACCACGTCGTCCCTCCACAGCAAAGATCTGAAAAACTAAGCCAAACAGAGACAACAGCAATCCTGAAACCCTAAACATCAAATGAAAAGATAAAGAACTCAGGCAAGCACCAAATGGAGTCAGAAACTGACAGAGAATGGAGAGCAAGGAGAGATTCATGCAGAGGTCCCTATCAGCTAACGCAGTGCAGATCAGCCATCTTGGACTCCTATCAGAGACCAGCAAATAGAGGTTACAAGAAAGCAGCTTGACGGAGCTTCCAGCAGGAGACAGAACAACCGGTAACTGACAATATATGCTTTCCCACTCCCCACCCTTCTTCACACCCACTCGGCCTCCTCTGCTTCCCGCAGCCACAGTCTCTTGGCTGGGGAGAACCGGCTGCTTGGATTCCACCCACCAGCACTGGCCAACTCCCTGAGTGCCATTTATTGGCTGCTGGTGTTGCTTTTTTCCACTTCTTTTGATTCCTTCCTTACCTCTCACCACCTCCCCCTCCTTTTGCTCAAATACCTGGCTCTGTGTGCCATGTTTTCTTCTTCCTAAGGGCTGAAGAGCTCTGTTTGAGTGTGGAACTGCTTCCCTGTCTGTGCTGCTATGCTGGTGGGATCCCGGGGCTTTTTTTTTGTTTGTTTGTTTTGAATTGTTTGCTTGTTTTCTTTTTCTTTTCTCAAGTTGGGAGCCCATTCTGGCCGGGGGTGCTACACAGCTTGGGACCTACCCTCTCAACTTGCACAGATGCACAGAGACATCCCCGAGGGCATTTCTTTTCTCGTGGGATTTTTTTTTTCTGTTTTTTTGGGGGGGCTTTTCTTGTTTTGTTTTTTTTTTAATTTGTTTTGTTTTCTTTTCCCTCTTTTTTCCTTTTTGTCTTTCTTCATTACTCAGTTTCTTGTCTCTCTATACCTTCATTCTCTTCCTGTCCCCTGACTACCTGGCACTGAATACCTCTACACTTTCTAGCCAGGCTGTACTTCAACACCTGGGAACAACTTCCCCAGACCTTGTAGCCGCACCAGTGGGATCCCTGGGAGCTTTGCTCTTATTTTTTTCTTTCTAATTTTTATTTATTCATTCTTTTCTCTTTTTTTCTTCTTCTTCCCCTTTTTGTTTTTCTCAGTTTCATAGTCTCTCATCTCTCCACTCCAACAGCAAGCTCCCCTAGAACTATTTTTTGTTTGTTTGTATGTTATTGGCTCCTGTTCCTCTCTCCCATATCCATCTTAGCTCCATATATCACAATCTCCCCCACCATCAGGCCTACCTGCACTGTGCACTTAACATCACACCACCAAGCAGCACAGGCACGGCCTACCAGAATCTACCCTGCACTGATTACCAACCCACCCTGGTGGCTGTAGTAAGTGCCACTAACAACCCATCCCAGCAAGTCCTCTTCAGTTAGACCTGCCCTGCTGTACCATATCAGAGTAACTGACACTGCCAGTTGGAGAAAGGGGCAAAAAGTATCATGCCCACAGATGTGCAAACAACAAAGAACACACAGCCCGTCTGCTCAGACATAGCCAAATAATAAAAAAGGAAGATACAAACAAATCTACAATTAATAAATGAGAAAAATAACTACTGAATGCCCCTAAGACAGCAGACAGTATCAAAACCTTTACAAAAACAGGACAGGATGGTTCCAGTAGGCATCCAAAATAAAACACCAGATGACTTTCCAGTGGAAGAAAAGGCACTAGAACTACCTGCTAGGGAACTCAGATCTCTAATACTCAGAATTATCCAAGAGTTGAAGCAAAAATAAGACAAAAATGAGGAAAAAATAGACAAATTCATGGAAAATACAGACAAAAAAATGGAATATTTCAGGGAAATAATGCAGGAACAAAATGCCAAAATAAATTCACAACTAGAAATTATACAAAAATAACAATTAGAAATACAAAAGATAAACAACAAGGTTTCAGAAATGGACAGTGTCATAGAAGGGCTGAGGAGCATATTTGAAAAGGTGGAAGACAGGAAAAGTGGAATTGAAGACAAACAGTTGGATATAACTATGTTCAAGAAAAAGTCAGAAAAAAGAACAAAGAAAAATGAAGAGACCCTGAGAATTATGTGGGATACTATCAAAAGCAAAAATTTTTGAGTGATCGGAGATCCAGAACAGGGGGAGAAAACAGAAAACACAGAGAGGACCACTGAAGAACTGCTGACAGAAAACTTCCCCAATATTATGAAAGATGAAAAGCTGGCCATCCAAGAAGCCCAACAAACCCCGTATAGGATAGATCCAAAATGAAAATCACCAAGGCATATCATAATCACACTCGCCAAAACCAAAGACAGACAAAGAATCCTGAGAGCAGCTCGTGAAAAACAGGAAGTCACATATAGAGGAGAAACAATAAGACTAAGCTCAGATTATTTGGCAGAAACCATGCAGGCAAGAAGGCAATGGTATGACATATATAAAACCTTCAAAAAGAAAAATTGCCAGCCAAGATAATATATGCTGCAAAACTCTCGTTCAAATATGATGGTGAAATTAGGTCATTTGCAGATAAACAGAAATTAAGGGAATATATAAAAACAAAACCAAACTTACAAGAATTCTTAAAGGGAGTCCTTAGATCTGAGAACAAACAACTTCAGCTCACTGGCTGAATCTAGGACAAAGGATCATACCAGCCAGATACCAATCTAGGAAACGAGCTTTCAAGGACTATCCAAAACCAAAAGAAATACAACAGGGAATCAGAGCAATTAATCTGTAAATGACATCAACATCAGCACAATAAAAGGGAACAAATGGTGTAGGTATACAACCTTCTAATGAAGAGGAAGGCAAGGTGATACCAAGTAATAATAGATTGCTTCGAACTTAGAAAGATAAGGGTAAATTTCACGGTAACCACAAAGAAAGTTAACAAACATACACATAAAAATAAGAGGAAAAACAAAGTCTCAGTAAAAACAAAACCTACAAAAACAAAAGAAATGAAAAAAATCCACAAACAAAAGGAATTCAGCACAGGGGAGTAAGAAGAACAAAGAAAACATCAGCACCACAAAAAAAAAAGCACTACAAAATGACAGCAATAGACTCACATCTATCAATAATTACACTGAATGTAAATGGGCTCAATGCACCCATAAAGAGACAGAGAGTAACAGAATGGATAAAAAAACAGGATCCATCAATATGCTGTCTACAAGAGACACACCTTAGAAACAAAGATGTAAATTTATTGAAAATCAAAGCTTGGAAAAAAATATATCAGGCAAACAACTACCAAAAAAGAGTAGGAGTGGCAATACTAATCTCAGATAAAATAGACTTCAAAACAAAATCCACCATAAAAGACAAAGAAGGGCACTATATAATGATTAAGGGGATGATCCATCATAAAGACATAACCATAATAAACAGCTACACATCCAATGACAGGGCTCCAAAATACATAAAACTAACTCTAACAGCACTGAATAGAGAAATTGACAGTTCCACAATAATAGTAGGAGACTGCAACACACCACTCTGAGTAAAGGATAGAACAACTAAAAAGAAACTCAGCAAAGATACAGAAGACCTAAAGGGCACAATCAGCCAACTTAACCTCATAGACATATATAGAATACTCCATCCAACAGCCGCAAAGTACACATTCTTTTCCAAAGCACATGGAACATTCTCCAGAATAGACCACATCTTAGGCCACAGAGCAATCCTCAACAAGATCCAAACCGCTGAGATAATACAAAGTGTCTTCTCTGACCACAATGCCATCAAGGCAGAAATTAACAACAGAAAGAACATGGAAAACAAATCAACTACGTGGAAACTGAATAACACCCTGCTTACAAACCACTGGGTAATAGAAGAAATCAGAGATGGAATCAAGAAATTCCTAGAATCAAACAAGAATGGAAACACATCATATAGCAAAGGCAGTCCTCAGAGGACAATTTATAGCAATAGATGCACACATCAAAAAAGAAGAAAGGGACAAAATCAAAACATTAACTACACAACTCACACAAATAGAAAGAAAACAGCAAAAAAAGCCCACAACCACAGGAAGAGAGGAAACGGTAAAGATCAGAGCAGAAATAAATGAAATAGAGAACAGAAAAACAATAGAAAGAATCAACAAAACCAAAAGTTGGTTCTTTGAAAGAATCAACAAAATCGACAAACCACTGGCTAGACCGACAAAAGAAAAACAGGAGAGGACACAAATAACCCAAATAAAAAATGAAATGGGGGACATTACAACAGACCCAACTGAAATAAAAAGAATTAGAACAGAATATTATGAAAAACTATACTCCAACAAATTTGAAAACCTAGAGGAAATGGATAAATTTCTAGAAACATACTACCTACCCAAACTACAACAAAGTGATGTTGAAAATCTGAACAGACCAATAACAAGAGAAGAGAATGAAAACGTAATAAAAACAACTCCCAACAAAAAAAAAAAAAAAAACCCTGGCCCAGGTGGCTTCACTGGAGAATTCTACAAAACATTCAGAGAAGAGCTTGTACCAGTACAATTCAAGCTATTTCAGAGCATAGAAAAGGAAGCAACACTTCCAAATTCATTCTATGAAGCCAGCAGAATACTGATACCCAAACCAGGCAAAGACGTCACAAAAAAAGAAAATTACAGAGAAATATCTCTCATGAATATAGATGCAAAAATTCTGAACAAAATTCTAGCCAATAGAATTCAGCATCATATCAAAAAAATAAGACACCACGACCAAGTAGGATTCATACCAGGTATGCAAGGATGGTTCAACATCAGAAAATCAATCAGCGTAATCCACCTCATAAATAAAAGGAAAGAAAAGAATCACATGATCATCTCAATTGACACAGAAAAGGCATTTGACAAAGTCCAACACCAATTCCTGATAAAAACTCTCAATAAAGTAGGTATAGAAGGGAAATTTCTCAACATAATAAAGGGCATCTATGCAAAACCAACGGCCAACATCATTCTTCATGGAGAGAGGCTGAAAACATTCCCCTTGAGAACAGGAACAAGACAAGAATGCCCTTTATCACCACTCCTATTTAACATTTTGCTGGAAGTTCTAGCTAGAGCAATAAGGCAAGAAAAAGAAATAAAGGGCATCCAAATTGGTAATGAAGAAGTTAAACTGTTCCTGTTTGCAGGTGATATGGTACTATACATAGAAAAACCTAAAGACTCCACAAGAAATCTACTGGAACTAATAGAAAGATTCAGCAGAGTAGCAGGATATAAGATAAACATTCAAAAATCAGTTGGATTCCTATACACCAATAAAGAGAAGGATGAAAAGGAAATCAGGAAAACAATACCATTTATAATAGCCCCTAAAAAAATAAAATACTTAGGAATAAGTCTAACCAGGGATGTAAAAAACCTATACAAGGAAAACTACAAAACACTACTGCAAGAAACCCAAAGGGATCTACATAAAAAGAAAAACATACCATGCTCATGGATAGGTAGACTCAACATTGTAAAAATGACACTTCTACCCAAAACAATTTACAAATACAATGCAATCCCGATCCAAATACCAACAACATTCTTCAAAGAGACAGAAAAACTAATCATTAACTTTATATGGAAAGGGAAGAAGCCCTGAATAAGTAAAGCACTATTGAAGAAGAAGAATAAAGTTGGAGGACTCACACTACCTGACCTCAGAACCTACTATACAGCTCCAGTAGTCAAAACAGCCAGGTACTGGTACAACGACAGATACATTGACCAATGGAACAGAATTGAGAACCCAGATGTAAATCCATCCACCTACGGTCACCTAATCTTTGACAAGGGCCCAAAGTCCATCAAATGCGGAAAAGACAGTCTTTTTAACAAATGGTGCTGGCAAAACTGGATGTCCATTGGCAAAAAAATGAAACAGGACCCATACCTCACACCATACACAAAAATTAATTCAAAATGGATAAAAGACCCAAATATAAAGCCAAAAACTATGAAGTTCATAGAAGAAAAAATAGGACAAATGCTACAGGCCCCAATACACGGCATTAACAGGATATAAACCATAACCATCAACACACAATCCCCAGAAGATAAGCTAGATAACTGGGATCTTCTAAAAATCAAACACTATGCTCTTCAAAAGACTTCCCCAAAAGAGTAAAAAGAGTACCTACAGACTGGGAAAAAAATTTTGGACAGTACAAGTCAGACAAAGGTCTAATCTCCATAATCTACAAGAAAATCCAGCACCTCTACAACAAAAAGACAAATAATCCTATTAAAAAATGGGCAAAGGAAATGAACAGACACTTTACCAAAGAAGACATTCAAGTGGCCAACAGACTCATGAGGAAACGTTCGTGATCACTAGCCATTACAGAAATGCAAATTAAAACCACAATGAGATACCATCTCACCCCAGCATTACTGGCACGAATCAAAAACACTGGAAATAACAAATGTTGGAGGGGCTGCGGGGCAATTGGAACTCTTATGCACTGCTGCATTTTGGAAAATGATATGGCGCTTCCTTAGAAAACTAGAAATAGAAATACCATACAATCCAGCAATCCACTCCTAGGAATATATCCTAGAGAAATAAGAGTCATCACTCGAATAGACATATGCACACCTATGTTCATGGCAGCATTGTTCACAATAGCAAAAAGATGGAAACAACCTAGATGCCCATCAACAGATGAATGGATAAATTATGGTACATACACACAATGGAGTACTATGCAACGAGAAAGAACAATGATGAATCTGTGAAGCATCTCATAACATGGACACAAAAGGACAAATATTGTATGAGACCACTATTGTAAAAACCCATGAAAAAGTTCACGCACAAAAAGTAACAATCTTTGTTGGTTATGAGGGATGGGAGAGGTAGGGGGGAAATACTAAATAGGCAATAGATAAGTGATATCTTTGGTGAAGGGTGAGACAGTACACAATACTGGGGAAACCAGCACAACTCGTACAAGAAAAGTTCATGAAAGCTCCCTAGACAGATTCTACCTCCCTGAGGGACTGAATTGCTGAGCAGAGGGCTGTGGGGCAATGGTCTCGGGGAACATCCAGCTCAATTGGCATAACACAGTTTATAAAGACAATGTTCTACATTCTACCTTGGAGAGTAGTGTCTGGGGTCTTAAAAGCCTCTGAGCAGCCATCTAAGGTACTCCACTGGCCTCACCCCTTTGGGAGCAAGGGAGAATGAAGAGAACAGGATATAAGAAAAAGATTATTCCAAATGACAAATGGACCACAGCTCCCAAGGCCTCCACCAGACTGAGTCCAGTACAGCTAGATGGTGCCCGGTTACCACCACTGACTGCGCTGACCAGGATCACAACAGAGGGTTCTGGACAGAGCTGGAGAAGGATGTAGAACAAAATTCTAACACACAAAAAAAAGACCAGACCTACTGGCCTGAAAGAGACTGGAGAAACCCGGAGAGTATGGCCCCCAGACACCCTTGTAGCTAGTGGTGAAGTCAGTTTTGAGGTTTACCATTCAGCCAGGGATTGGACAGCCCCATAAAACAAAACGGGACTAATGAGGCACAGCAGTCCAGGGACAAGGACTAGGAGGCAGAAGGGGACAGGAAAGCTGGTGATAGGGAACCCAAGTTTGAGTAAGGACAGTATTGACATGTAGTGAGTTTGTTAACCATTGTCATAGGGCAACATGATTACTAACTGTTTAATGAGAAACTATTTTGTTCAGTAAACCTTCATCTAAAGTGAGAATAGCAGCACAACTTGAAGAACGTAATCGATGTCACTGAACTGTGCATGTAGAAATTGTTGAAATGGTATATCTTTGACTATGTATATTTTCACCAAAAAAAAAAAAAAAGGTCCAGAAGGGAGAGTGTTGACATGTCGTGGTGTTGTTAACCAATGTCATAAAACAATATGTGTACTGACTGTTTAATGAGAAACTATTTGTTTTGTAAACCTTCACCTGAAGTATAAAAAAAATAAAATAAAATAAAAAGAAGCTGCAGTATATTTAATGTTTGCTCCTATAGTTAAGAATATGCAACCAAAAAAAGGCCTTTGACCCCAAATCACCTAAATATCTGAAACACTGGGCTTATTTCTTTTGATGAGGAGCCCTCTCCACAGTGTGTGCTAAATGATACAATCAAGATATTTAAAATAAGACACACTGGCTATATTAATATCTTAAAATATAATTAATTTTTTTCTTAATAAAAGAGTAAGACTGTATTCTCAGGAAAAAATAAAGCTACTGTCTTTGTCATCAGGTAGTTGTTGTTGTTGCTGGGTGCTGTAGAGTTGATTTTTGAATCATAGCGACCCCATGTGACAGAGTAGAACTGCCCCACAGGGTTTTCTAGGCTGTAATTTTTATAGGTGCAGATCGCCAGGCCTTTCTTCCTTGGAGCAGATGGGTGGGTTCTAATCCAGCTTTCCCATTAGCAGTCGAAGTCTTCACCATTGCACCACCAGGGCTCCTTTTATTAGGTAGAAAAGATTTTATTTCCTGGGAAAAGTAAAATCTTCATGGTTTATGTTTTGCTTAAAGCAAAAACAAAACCCAAGTAGGCAGTGGGGACATGTCGTCTTACTTTATTACAATTGGGTTTTAGTTCTAAATTAGATTGCCTGCCAGATTATTTAATTACCTATAAATGGTTTATTTTTTCATATCTTATTTCTTCATTTTGGCTGCTGGTCTTTCATCTTCTTAATCATATTAAAAATATTTGTTTTATAGTTTTTTTCAGATGGCTTTTTAGCTCAAGCTCTTGATATGCTAATCCTTCAGTTCATTGCTTGAGATCGGCCCCTGTTATTTTTTAATTCCAGCTGAAATTGTTTGATAGGCAGGGATGACGATATTTAGTCCTGTATAATACAGTCGTCCAAAATCTAACTGCATTTCACGTTAAAGCTTCTTCCCTCTCCCTGCTTGAACTTGCTCCCAGCTGGAAACCTGCAACAGATGGAGGAACTTGTGGTCAACTTCATCTCTATGTCCCGTCTAACCCAGTCCTCCCTCATCCCCTTGGCTACTCTGGGTCCTTTGGGGTTGCAGTGGAGTTGGGACAGGAAAGGTCTTAATTGACTGGAGCTGAAGGAATTTTGGGGATTGATTCCTCTGACCATGACAGATGTTTAAGATGACCTGCTGAGACACTCTCACTGATTCCTCAGAGACCTGTTGTTGATTATCTCTTTTTTTAAATTTTGCTTTAGGTGAAAGTTCACAGGTCAAGTTAATTTCTCATTCAAAAATCTATACACATATTGTCTTGTGATGCTAGTTGCAATCCTCACACACCCTGGGTTCCTTGTGTCCATTTGACCAGTTCCTGTCCCTTCCTGCCTCCTCATCCTGCTTTTAGACAGAAACAGCCCATTTGGTCTCATATATCTGATTGAGCTAAGAAGCACATTCCTCATGTGTATTATTTTTTTGTTTTATAGTCTGGTCTAATCTGTCTGAAGAGTGGGCTTCGGGAATGGTTTCAGTTCTGGGTTAACAGTATGTCCAGGGGCCATAGTTTTAGGCGTTCCTCCAGTCTTTGTCAGACCACTAACGCTGGTCCTTTTAAGTGAATTTGAGTTCTGTTCTACATTTTTCTCCTGCTCCATCAGGAACTTTCTGTTGTGTTCCCTGTCAGGGCGGTCCTTGGTGGTAGCTGGGCACCATACAATTTGTCCAGTCATAGGCTGGTGGAGTCTCTGGTTCATTTGGTCCTTTAGTCTTTTGGGCTAGTATTTTCCTTGTGTCTTCTGGTTTTCTTTATTCTCTTTGCTCCAAGTGGGATGGGGCCAACTGATGTATCTTAGGTGGCTGCTCGAAAGCTTTAAAGACTCCAAATGCCTCTCACCAAAGTGGGATGTAGAACATTTGCTTTATAAACTACTTTATGCCAACTGACCTAGATGTCCCCCAAAACTATGGTCCCGAGGCCCCAGCCCCAGCTACTCTGTCCCTCAAAGTGATTGGATGTGTCCAGGAAACTTCTTCGCTTTTGCTTTGGTCCAGTTGTGCTGACTTCCCCTGTATTGTGCTGAAGTTGATCCTTATCTACTGTCTAGTGATTTCCCCTCCCCTTCGGAACCCTCGTACCATCAAAGAATGCTTTTTTCAGTTTAAACCTTTTCTTGAGTTCTTATAATATTGTCTCATACAATATTTGTCCTTTTGTGACTTATTTCACTCAGCATAATGCCCTCCAGATTTATCCATGTTGTGAGATGTTTCACAGATTTATCATTGTTCTTTATCATTGCCTAGTATTCCATTGTGTGTATGTACCATAATTTATCGATTCATCTGTTGATGGACATTTAGGTTGTTTCCATCTTTTTGCTATTGTGAATAGTGCTGCAGTGAACATGGGTGTGCATATGTCTATTCAAGTGACAACTCTTATTTCTCTAGGATATATTCCTAGGAGTGGGATTGCTGGATCATATGATATTTCTGTTTCTAGCTTTTTAAGGAAGCACCATATCATTTTCCAAATTGGTTGTACCATTTTACACTCCCGCCAGCAGTGCTTAAGAGTTCCAATTTCTCCACAACCTCTCCAACATTTGTTATTTTGTGTCTTTTGGATTAGTGCCAGCCTTGTTGGGGTGAGGTGGTATCTCATCGTAGTTTTGATTTGCATTTCTCTAATGGCTAATGATCTCGAGCATTTCCTCATGTGTCTGTTGGCTGCCTGAATGTCTTCTTTGGTGAAGTGCCTGTTCATATCTTTTGCTCATTTTTTAATTGGATTATTTGTCTTTTTGTTGTTGAGGTCTTGCAGTATCTTGTAGATTTTAGAGATTAGATCCTTATCGCATATGTCATAATCCAAAATTTTTTTCCAGTCTGTAGGTTGTCTTTTGACTCTTTTGGTGAAGTCTTTTGATGAGCATAAGTGTTTGATTTTTAGGAGCTCCCAGTTATCTAGTTTCTCTGGTGTTTGTGCATTGTTACTTCTAGTTTGTATAGTATTTATGCCATGTATTAGGGCCCCTAGTGTTGTCCCTATTTTTTCTTCCATGATCATGTTTAAGTCTTTGATTCATTTTGAGTTAGTTTTTGTGTATGGTATGAGGCATGAGTCCTGTTTCATTTTTTTTTACAGATGGATATCCAGTTATGCTAGCACCATTTGTTAAAGAGACTGTCTTTTCCCCCATTTAACAGACTTTGGGCTTTTGTCAAATATCAGTTTCTCATAGGTGGATGGATTTATGTCTGGATTTTCAATTCTGTTCCATTGATCTATGTATCTGTTGTTGTACCAGTACCAGGCTGTTTCGACTACCATGGTGGTATAATAGTTTCTAAAATCAGGCAGTGTGAGGCCTACCACTTTGTTCTTCTTCTTCAGTAATGCTTCACTTATCCTGGGTCTCTTGCATTTCTGTATGAAGTTGGTGATTTGTTTCTCCATCTTGTTAAAAAATGGTGTTGGAATTTGTATCGGGTTTGCATTGTATCTGTAGATCGCTTTGAGTAGAATTGACATTTTCACAATGTTGAGTCTTCCTATCCATGAGTATGGTATGTTTTTCCACTTATGTAAGTCTCTTTTGGTTTCTTGCAGTAGTTTTTTGTAGTTTTCTTTGTATAGGTCTTTTATGTCTCTGGTTAGATTTATTCCTAAGTACTTTATCTTCTTGGGGGCTACTGTAAATGGTATTGATTTGGTGATTTCCTTTTTGAAGTTCTCTGTGTTGGTTGATTATCTCTTGAGAATCACCCCTGCCAGCTCCTGTTCATGACTCCCCTCTGACTCAGGTTTCTGTTGGTCCACTCCACAGACTGTGGGAATCCCACCCAGGCAGCCCTTTTGCACCTGCCCCAAGCCACGGCCTTTTCAATTACCTCATATGCATGTGAAAGCTGGACAGTGAAAAGGGTAGATCAAAGGAGAATTGCCTTATTTGAATTATGGTGTTGGTGGACAATATTGAATATACCATGAACTGCAAAGAACAATACCAAGAACAACTCTGTCTTGGATAAAGTACAGCCATAATACTGCATAGAAGCGAGGATGGCAAGATTTTGTCTTGCTTACTTTAGATAGCTCATCAGGAAAGACCAATTGTTGGAGGACATGACGCTTGGTGAAATAGAGGGTCAGCAAAAACAAGGGAAACCCTCCATGAGATGGACTGACATGGTGGCTGCAACAATGGACTCAAACATACCAAAGATTGTAAGGATGGCACAGGATTGGGCAATGTTTCATTCTGTTATACATGAGGTCACCATAAGTCAGAGCTGACTTGACAGCAAATAACAATAGGCTGTCTTGATCCTGCCCTAATGGAAACATGCACCGACTGTGCTGCCACAAGCCCTGAGCGAGCAAGCCATTTCTAATGCAGTTACTTCTCCCCACTCTGCCATCAGCATAGCTAGCTAGGAACCATCTCTTGACTGAGGCTTTCTCATGGGCCTGGCGTGACCTCTGCCACACCCATGACTCTCTGCCAGAATAGTTGGTGAAGTAGTCCCATTGGATCACCCCCTCATCTCCTCCATTGAGGGGGTAGGTAATAGTGGGGAGAAATGTTCAATACTCTAAAGCTTTCTCCAAAGAAATTCTCTCATTTTTTTAGACTCTTCAACTTTGACCATTATAACCTTTAAGAAGGACTAAGGTTTCCAAAAAAAAGACTTTGCTGACACCTCTATTGCAAATTCTGGGAAAGGAAAGATAAAGGACCGAGGAACTTATTTATATTTGATCTAATACTATTTAAGATTCATAAATTAGTTTCTGTACTTTCAGCTCTCTCAAGTCAGTAGACTTTTCCTACAGAAACAAACTGATATAGAACTTTTAAAAAAAATCCTAAAGGAACATGAGAAAAAACACTGAAAATCTTAAGACTTGGACACATAGGGTGGGATAGATGCCTCAGGGATTTAGGACTGAACACAGATTCTTTTCCTCTAAAGTTAAGAAGTGAGGAAACTAAAAGGCTGAATGTGCTGAAGCGGTTTGGCTGGTGTGCAGAATTCTTCAGGCTCCACAAAAATAGAGCCTCATCATGTGCTACCTAAAGTCCTTGAAGTCTTTCCTGATCTTTTTAGAGATCTGTACTTTTCAGTCTACTTTCAGTGTTTTGTAAAATACCTTTCCCAGCTCAGTCCTTCCAACAAACAAATCTCCAGTTCTTGCTCCATGCTCTTCCAGAGTTAGATGGAGGATAGCATGAGGATAAAGCTAAAACAATTTTAAAAGACTGAAATTAATAGGGTAGCAATTTTTGTCTTAGTGACAATGTTTTTCCTGTTAAGTTTCCTATCGTTTAGAGTTTGGTGACTTCTTTCTCATATTTTCTCTACCATTCTTATTTTTACTATTCAAGTAAGCCTTTGACTAATAAATTTTTTGGCCCACTGTACTTTGTTTCCATTTAGTTCTGTTTTTCCTTTGTGACCTCTGATGCCCAGAATTGAATTAATTATAATGCTGTTTCACCCCTGGTCCTTGCATGGCTCTCCTTGCATGGCTCTGAGTATTTGGGAACCCACCACCCTGCCCCCAAGCTAGAATATTAATGACAACTTGTATGTACCTATGTCCTCTTGTCTAGGCTGTCCCCCTGCCTCTTCTCCATGGGTAGCCACTGTTCTGAATTGGTTAAGAGCTTGGCTGCTAACTAAAAGGTCAGCAATTCGAATCCACCAGCCGTTCCTTGGAAACCCTATGGGGCAGTTCTACTCTGTCCTATAAGGTCGCTATAACTTAGAGTCGACTCGATGGCAGTAAATTTGGTTTGGTTTTTATTCATTCCCTTGGTAGAGGATAGAGAAACTTTTATCATGTATCTATTTTAAGCAAATGATTTGCTCATTTTTCAATTTCATAAGGATATCAGACCCCACATAGTCTACTGGGGCTGTTTTTTCACTAAACATTGTTATTAAAATGCAACCATGTTGCTGACTGGGCTATACAGCTCGTTCGTTTTTGCTACTGTACTATGTCATTGAATGACTATCCATTCTCCTTTCTATAAAACAGTTCACTGTTAGGTTTTTGCTTATTCACAGCACAGCTACAATGGTTTCTTGTACGCATTCTTCTCGTATGGTTTCCTAGTGTACATAAGGCAAGATGTTGAGGAGATGCACCCAGGAGGGAATTCCTGGCTTGAGGAGGATGTAAATGTGCTTTTTGCGTCCATTTTGAGATCTTTCCCTGCACCTCAAATCAGCAAGTTAACTCACCTATACTTTCTTATGAATGTTCCAACGTTTTGCTTTTAGCATTTAACCCCTTCATCTGGAGCTGACATTTGTGCATCGCATTCATTACGTGCGCGTGCGCGCACGCGCGCGCACACACACACACACACACACACACACACACACACACACACGTTCTATAAATGGGTAATTTTCTCCCCAAACACTAAAAATTTTACATCTCACGATGACCACACGTTTCAGATTGGCTGTGTGATCTTTTCGTCGTAGATGATCAGGACTTTCTCCCCAACTATACCAGGGTCATTAATGTGAAAAACCTGTTTTGATAGCTAACGCTTATCCTTAATCTTGTTCAGGGAACACTGCCACAAGCATGGTGATCTGCTGAGCAGACTCACAAATTTTGTTTTGCAGACTTCTAAGAACAGCTTTTTTGGGGGGCTCAAAAATGCAGTCTCATGCACCCTTATTTCCCAAATAACATGTCTGTATTCAGCAGTGTGGACATTGTACATCATTAGCATGGGAGTTTTCCTAAGAATATATTGTTCCTGGGCTCCAGCCTAGACCTAAGAAATTAAAACCTTTGAGACTGGGTACTGGGAACAGGCATTTTAAACAAGATCCCCCTCATGTGATTCTAAATCACTGAAGATGAAAACCACAGGAAAACAGAACATTACCCATCTCTTCTTTCTACACTCTCACTTTTGAGAGCATGCAAGCTGTCTGATGCCTTTGTACATGCTGTAACCTCCATCTGAATCCCATTCATTCTGCATCTTGACTGGAACAAAATCTTCTCTAAGCAGCCTTTCTTGGACAGACTAGCAGCTGACCCAAAACCAAGCAACCAATACTAGAAAATGTAAGCACCTACTGAAAATGCTGGTATGATTTTCAAGTTCTAGATTTAGCAATTTATTTCTGACAAGTCTTATTATGATTAGGCTAGTTAGGTTGGGCTTTCAGTAATTTCATGGAATGAACTCAAATACAACTCAAATCTCTGGCATCATCTAGGGTTGACTATAGCTGTGCTTAAATGTTATTAACCTGGTTTCTGTACACAAAAGCCACCTTGTCCAAGCATGATGGACAAACAAGCAACTCTCACAAAGTTGTGTAATTAATAGTAATACAGAGCAGGTATAGATGTCTTCTGAACAGCTGGCCTATCGAGGGGTTAGTTATTCCACTAACTTTCACCTTCCGAAATATTTGGGGGTCAACAGTCATGTAAATTAAAGTGAACTTCAAAGGGTTCAGGAGAGTAGCATCATCATATTTGGATGCACAGAGGCAATATTTTTAGTTTTCGGATTTCTACAACAGATCTACTACTGAGATGGGTTCTGGAACACCAATTTGACATCCATAATAGAAAACCAGTTTTCTTAGATGTCTGCTGTGAAGTTTCTAAAAATACCTACTTAAGCTCAGCAATCTCTTATTTTAGGTCTCTCACCTTTTGAAAGGTGAGCTGCGATTAACTAACCAAACTGTGACTGCTATTAAGTCAGACTGATGATTAAAGTACTTTATTAATGCAGTTTTACATTTAGAAGAGGAACCAAGTCTACCCATTTTGCAAGTGTCCAGTTTCAGCCAGCAACTCAAGACTGCAGATACAATTCTACCATTGTAATTTTTAAAGTGGTATGTAACACAAAATACAACAAAGCAATTTATGATTCTGAGCATATAGCGCCCGAGTGAGTTCCTAACGTCAGAGGCTCTCATTCAGTGACTATGGTGCCTTGAATCCAAATAAAGTGCTGTTCTCCCGACTGTATCATTGAATATGATGCTAGCACTGCTGGAAAGTCTCCAAAATTCTTGGATCTTCATCCAGAGCCTACGGAAGATTTTAAACATCTCACCACTGACATAGTCCTCATTCAATCAAGGTTTTACTCAGGTTGAGGTCTGACCACAAATGATCTAAGACTGCAGCTTCCAAGTTGGCCTTAAAATACACCTTGGGCACTGGTGACTCTTTTGTATGGATGACAGAGAGAAAAAAAAAAGAGCCCCTAGTTATGCCACTTGACATATATTCTTTTAATCCTTTTACCTTCCCATTCTTCCCACTATTGTACAATTTTTATAGCACAAAGTAACACAACTACATAATTGGAAAAGCCAGGACAATAGGCCAAGCTGCAGGAAAGTCCATCCTTTTACTGATCACACTGCTTCTCCATTCTTCATAGGACAACTCTAAAGTGGCCAATTAAAAAAAAAAAAAAAATTCCAATGCTTCACATACAAAAAAAGTTTTAAATTCTCCAATTTCCTGGCACTACCGCGTGATAGTCACAAAAACAGACACGAGGCCTGGATTTGGGATAATTAAGGAAATAAGATTTTATATATAATTAAACTATTCAAATCCCAAGGCAAAAAAACTCATGTTGGAAATCTTTTAAAAGGAGAGCTGGAATTTGAAAAGAACTACTACATAAAAATAGGGTAAATTAACAGCTAATGAAGTATTCGTTACAATTTATTTCAGATTCAAACTAGATGAGTGATTATGATAAATAGCTAATAGGCAAATGTGCCGTTTCAGATTTTATTTACAATTTAATTGAATGAGATCCATCTCCCCAGTCTAGCTTAACTTTCCTTTATTTCGCCTTCTTGGTCTGAGGTCAGCAGAAATTAATATGCAAGGTAAAAAGAGCTATGAACGAAGATGCATTATTACGATGTTGTCCCAAATGCATAAGACATCTTCTCTCCTTGAAACAGACCCCAAGGCCTCCATTGCACTTTTATTTTAAGATAGTATTTGGGGCAATTGTCCAAAAGGGCCAATACTTCCCAATTTAATCCGAGGTCATAATGGAACAAGCAACAAAACAGTATTCAGAATGTCAGTTTCTCACCCTTATCAAGACTCACTGCCTCCCATCATCAATATTTATTGAGCATTTACAGTGTACTAGGCACAACAGAACATACAGAAAACATTGTCCCTGCTCTTGAGGAGCTTACATTCTAAAAGAAAAAAAAATACACCTCTTTTAAAATGGCATTTTTGTTTGGTGTTTTCTGCAAGGTACTGAGGAAATATTCTGTAGGGTGAGCTTTGGGTATAACTTAGCCCCGTCATTATTTAGAGAATAGAAGAGAAAGGATTTAAAGGCAGACAATGACAGACCATTCAGGATAGGTAGGGCTTACAGGGAGATAAACACAATCTCATCAACTAAGGAGATTTGCTGCACTAAATAGGATGAGGGAAGTAGTTTGTGGGATGCAAGCAAAGGAAGCAGAGTCTCTTAGACATTGAGTGGAGCCAGGAAGATCATGCGGCCTTTTGCCAAGTACATGGCCACCAAGTAGAACTGGTTGGTGACAAGACAGAAGAAGGCTAAAAAAGGAAGGTAATCCTGTACACCTGACAAATAGAATAAAAGGATCAAAATTGAAGGCAGGCTATAAGAATATCAAGAAATTTTAAAAACCGAAAGTGATTTGGAAGCACAAGACTACAGTTAATGCTACCCAATGTCACAATGAGCCAAGAACATTGTGGCCTCCTAAGTTACAAAATGCCATATACTAAAAATTCAAATGAACACATTACTTTTTTTCTGTTCAATCTCCCTCCAAAAATAGAAACTAATTTTTCTGAGAGGAAGAAGAGGAGAGAATGGGTCACAGTTGGCAAGGGTAGTAGTTATATTAGTAGTATTTTTGTCATTATGATAAACTTTGTATTTAAACTTGGTAAAAGCCCATTAGCTGCCAAGAGGGAATAAGGAATAAACTTCCAAAGATGTACAATTTCCTTTAGAGAAGTTTCAGAACCAAAAAACTGATCTACATGAAAAGCTGTAGAGAAAGTAGTTGAAAAGTCCATTCATAAAACTTTTATTCCACTTACATCAACTTAATACAAGTTCTTAACAATTATGCTTGGATTGTTCATGAAAATTTCATAAGACATTAAACAAAGCTAGCCATCATCTCAAGTTATTTCCCTGTTAACTATTTTTACAGCACATGCATGTTAGGCAAGTATCAAAACAAAAAAAACAAAAAAAAAAAAAATCACAAAAGCAAAAAACCTAAAAAAAGTTAAATACATGGATTTTTTTGTTTTACTGCTGTGCTTGATATACATGATGTAATGGATATCAAGCAATTTTACTGCATCTTTACTTGTACATTTGTTCTTAGGTTGCCTAAAACATTTAAATACAAATAAAATGAGTGTAGCAAAAATAATGAAAGCAAACAGCAGGTAACTTTACAAATAATGGAATGTGAACCGTTTCTGCCCTTCTCCAGAGTAAATTGGGTCACAACTTTGTCTAAAGGAACACTTCTGCAGCTGTAGTCAAAGGTGTGCACATTGAAATTGTGTATTCCATAGATACACATGGTTCAACATGTACTATCCATGGGATATCTATTTCAACCACAGCCTTGTAAGTGCTCCAAACCTGTAAGTACCCACAAGAACTACACATGTGATTGGAACCAATTATCCCTTTATCCCCCACCAGGACAAACCAATATGTAGGCAGTTTTCTTTGTTTAGACATGGAAGCAGTTTTAACACTGGCCCTTGTGAAGCCACAATGTACCAAAAGTACTATGCTGAACATTTATAACTTGTATAAAAATTCCACATCCCCATATTGGCCATCTCAAGATGAAAACAGGTAACTCACTAAATGTTAACTGGCTCTACTCCCCTAATATTAAACATAAAAACCACATGGGAAATACAGAAATTCAAATAGAAGTAACATAAACCTGTCATAAATCGTAAACAAAAAACTATTTGTGGGACAGCATGGATGACAAATGGTCTACTGTGTAAATTTTAGAATGAGGCAGACAAAAGTTGGAAGGCCGGTTAATTTTCCCCTCCTTCTCCTGCTTCAGCTTCGTCTCCTTGGGTATCCGATGTCCACAACTGTTAAAAGAAAGAAAGATTTTTCATTTTCTAAAAACTGGAAAATTTTTCATATATATATATGCCAAGATACCAGATGCAAACAGTTTTAGTTGGAAGCCTTTCTTAAAAAGATACCAACACTAAAGATAACTCAAATACGAAACCTCAATGCATTTATTTTCCCCCTCATCATTTTGTAAGCATGTAAGTATACAGCAGAGTCACCTTCAAATAACAAAGTCAGATACAGGAAACTCTTGGTTATTCATATAAAGTCAAGAGAAAATAGAAGAAACCATAAAGGTAAGTGTTAATAAAAAAGTATCAATCACTATCAGAACATAACATTGTCCTGAAGAGCCCCAACACAAGAGATGTGATACACTAGTTGAGTGCAACTAAAGCAGAATCATTTGACTTGCCCCATGACTAGGAGCTAAGGTTGACTGCTCTCCTCTGCTAGAGACGAGACTAAAACTCTCACTCCAAAAGAGAACCCTACATGCAATGAAATTCAACAGCCAGCATCAACTCTGAGTTAAACCATACTTTAGTTTTTCTTAGCTTAGAAAAACACAGTTTAGTGAATTTATATAGCTCAAAGTTAATGACTGAATACAAAATAAGTTAAGAACCAAATTTTCTAAGAGGTCAGAATGAAAGTTTTTTGTCCCATAGAGGTATGATTTTCAATTTTATTATTATTTTTTTTCATTAATGTCAGTTTTTAAAAAGGTTAAAAAAAATTCAGGTTAAAAAACCTGAAAATTGATTATTTCAACTAATTCAATATAAAATTTCGAAAAAAGCTTTTGCCACTATATAATGACTTTAAAAGGTAATTATAAAAGGATTGATTCAAGAATTAAATTTTATGTTGCTTATACATAGAAAAATGAGGAAAAAAAAAGTTCCACCCAATTATTTTTCTATATCCCTAAATCATCCATTAAGCACTCCTTCCCCACCCCCCACAAAAAATCAAACTCATGGCCATTGAGTTGATTCCGACTCATGGCGACCCTATAGGACAGAGTAGAACTGCCCCATAGGGTTTCCAAGGAGCAGCTGGTGGATTCAAACTGCCAATCTTCTGGTTAGTAGCCAAGCACCTAATCACTGTGCCACAAGGGATCCAATCATCCGTTACTTTTATTTATTAACCAAATATATCTCTGGCCTGGAAAGGAGACTTCTCCCAAGGCCACCAGTGCTAGCCAAATGACCTCGCTGAGCCTGTGTGCTCCTGTTAAACAAAGGGTTTTATAAGACAAGATGAAATCATCTCTAATGTCTCTTTTCCAGTTCCAATCTTCAAAGATTCTTGAATTTCCCATATAAACACACGGAAGTTTGATACAAGGTTTATGTGTTGACAACACTGTCGAAATATATTTAGACTCAAGATACTGGAGTAAGCGTTGGTAAAAAAATTTTCTACTTAGATAAATGATCCAATCAACCTATAATGATAACAGCTGATACTACTAGGGCTCAGAACACATGTGCGACATGACAGAATAGAACCAGAACCTTGATATTCCGCTTACTCAAAGACTCAGCTGTGACAGTATACTTTCATTAATACCATGCTATACTGAAACCAAACTCAACTGGCAGTTAAATCAGGTCCCCTCAAAAAGTGATGACAACACAACATGGTAACTAGTTCCCAAGTTCCACCTTTTAGAATGAGAACTACCTCATCACCGCAAACCAGTGACAAGAAAAATTCTTAATATTAAAATTAATGAACTGAAGTGCTTCTTTCATTTGATAGAGACAAAAAGAGCCTTTCATTCTTTCTCGAGGAACTGAGCTTATCCTCTTGCCTAAAAACTCTTTAAGTTTGTAGATGGCCACCAACTATACTTTCTTAAAATTTTTTTAGATATTAATATAAACAATTATGCAATAGTGTTCAAAAAACTCTTCACTGAGAATATGTAGCACTAGAATGTAGAACTGGTTTGTAGAAAACAGGCAGTGGACTAGAATAAAGCCGAAACACATAATAATGACGATCCAGAGTCCCAGAGAGAAATGGCCCTAAAACTAACAGAAGCCAGTAAAAACTAGACTATAAGCTCCTAGACCATGGCATCTCCAACTCCTAGACTTCTACTGACACATAGTAGATACCTGGTAATTTTTTCACCTAAGCCTCAAAACTTCAAATTTAGTATTTAATCTGAAAGGAGATGAATAGGAAAACCCTAAAGGACCAAGAAGACTCAACCAATTGCTAAGTATGGACCTTATTTGGATCCTAATTCAAATAAACTGTTAAGAAAAGAGAGGGAAAGATAATTGGAATTTGAACACTATTTAGATATTTAATGTTATAAAGAAATTACTGTTCATTTATTTGGTGTGATAATGGCATTATGGTTCTTCTTTTTAATCTGGAGTATACCATGAACAACAATTATGACATTCCATAATAAGTCATTTTTTTAATAAGAGACTATGCCAAATCAGATTTCCATTTGGATTCTGTAGTGTCTTAAAAATTCTAACTGAAGTTATTAACACCCTACATGTCTCTATGCCACCATCTGTCCAACACTTTGTCATACTGTGGCAACCTGCATATTTGCTGTGATGCTGAAAGCTATGCCACAGGTATTTCAAATACCAGAAGGGTGACCCAGAACAGATTTCAGCAGAGCTTCCAGACTTAAGACAGACTTGGAAGAAGACAAGCCTGGAGATCTACTTCTGAAAATTAGTCAACGAAAACATAATGGATCACAACAGAACACTGTCCAACTCGCTTGCTTTGGGCTTGTCATCAGGAGAGATCAACTGCTAGAGGAGGACACGGTGTTTGGCGAAGTAGAGGGCCTATGAGGACAAGGGAGGCCCTCAGGTGAGGGTGACTGACAAAATAGCTGCAATGATGGACTCGAATGTGCTGACAACTGTGAGGATGACACAGGACTGGGTATAAGTCTGTTCCCGTGAGTCACATGGACTCAACAGCAGCTGTCTATTTCTCTATAAATAAGGAGACAACTTTATGGACAAAAAACCTTATGTACCTTTTTAAATGGAATTTAAACATTAATAAAGTCTCAGTACACTTTGGATCCCTAAAAATGCAACTCTTCTGTGACTAAAAATGGAAAAAAAAAATGTAATCATTTAGATTGAAATGTGAAATAAATGGTCTATGTGATTAGACATGTCATTAATTAAAGTGTCCTTGGTCTAATATTCCAGTTTCTGTAAGGTAGTTTTGCTCACATAGTTTTAACAGCAGACAGGATATTTAATAAGAGAGACTGGAAATATTTTTAGTAATCTATAAGACAACATAATCTCTTAAACCTTATTAACCAAATGTTATAGAAAGTTATATATGATTCTCATGAATACTGCATCAAATTCAGAGACCAACTTTAAATAGTGGCCTAAGAGTTCAATATACTCTAGTTAGCTTCATGAAACAATACTTAGAAGACAATTAAAATCTGGACCTTAAACTGCATAAGATTCAAGGTAACTGCTAATACAGATAAATCATGATATATTAGACATAAAACATTACTGACAGTTAATTACTCTCATATCTTCAGTAACATCTTAGAGTTAATTGTTTTCACTTTAAAGTGTGTATCTTAAACACATTAACAAAACCATTTAATGATGCTGTTATGTACTTACTGTCAAGTTGTCTCTCAGTAACTGCATTATTAGCGTGCTATCTTTGTATGACTCTTCACTTAATGTATCAAGTTCAGCAATGGCTTCATCAAAAGCCTATGATAAAAAAGTATATTTTAGTGCTTAAATAATAAGGATTATTAAATTTTCACAAAACAGGTAAAATACATACTGTCTTTGCAAGAGAGCAGGCTTTTTCCGGAGAGTTCAGAATCTCATAATAGAACACAGAGAAGTTAAGGGCCAGACCCAATCTGATAGGATGTGTTGGTTGCATTTCCTTTTTGCTGATCTCAAAAGCTTCTTGGTATGCTTGTTGTGACTGATCCACAATCCCTGGATAATAAAACATAGCAAAATGTATTGATGAAGGCTTGCACTTCATCTTCATCTCTCAACCCAAATCTTTAACAGCCAATCTCCTGAAATAGTAACATCCTTAACTGAATGACACTCTTCAACAACAACAACAACAAAAAATTGGGAGCTCCTCCTGGAGTATCATACTAGCCACTGGCCATGTCAAGCTAAAAACAACTTTGCAATCATCTCAACATTATTATATTTTTTTAAAAGTCTGCCCTGCTCTATAGCTTTGCTGTGACCACCATTTCTTAAAACAGGGTGGAAACATCCCTCTGCACAAGACTGGCTTTTCAGAAAGCATACATTTTAGAACATCCTATTAGGCAGTAGCTAAATATTCTCAGGACTAGAAAAAAAATATTTAAGAACATTACAGCTCCTTATTCAGTATTATAAACATTTTAAAAACAAAAAATATTTATGCTTCAGGAAGAGACTACTTCATACCATGTTATTTTATACAAATTCAACAAAACAGACTTATAAAACAGCATACCTTTCTTGTCATCACCAGCAGCAACCTCAGCCAAGTAACGGTAGTAGTCTCCTTTCATTTTCAAGTAGAAGACTTTGCTCTCTGCTTGTGAAGCATTGGGGATCAAGAACTTTTCCAACAGAGACTTAGGAAGAAAAGAAACATAGTAGTGATTAAGAATAAAACATTTATAAAACAACTTTCATTTCTTAAGACAATACTATAGTGTAAAAGTGACAAAATGTTAATATCCCGGTATTGCCTGTCAATATACAATTCTAAGTGCAGAAGGCACATGACTTTGTGGTTTAAAAGCAAAATGCTTGTTAAGAAATATTTAAAAAACCTACGCCAGAGGTATGTATTTCAACTACCAGCAAGACAGGTTTCAGCAGAGTTCAGTTTATTATTTAAGGATGATACACTTGAATATTAGTCCTTGCCAGTAGTTATTTACACGCTGATAAAACGTACATGCTTCCATGGATGTGAAGCACAATCTCTTACTTAAGAACATGGTCCAACAGGCTGGCAAACTTTCCATGTAAATGTAGCCATGACATTAGAATGGGAAAGACAGAGAACATAAAAGATCAACCTTTTGGATTCTCTGGAGTAATACTACTGAAGCAGAAACCAATACTGTGAGCAGAAATGAGATCATTGTCTACTATTTACGTATTTATTTTTCACCTTAGTGTATGGAGGGAGGAAGAAGGCAAAATTAACTAGGCTTCTTTTTTTTTTTTTAAGGGGGAGAATGATAAAGAAAAAACTCCAGTAGCAGAACTAGGCAAAGTTAAAAACAAAATGAAAATAAAAATCACCCCCTTCTTCCTGCTAAGTTTACTCTGGAAATCAAGGTGAACTCAATTTCCAACTGGGTTGAGCCCCAAATAAATCAATTCTTTCAAGGAAAAAAGATTTCTAATTCTTGGTGTGTTTGTGTGTGTATAAACCTGTTGCCGTTGAGTCAATTCCAACTCATAGCAACCCTGAAGAACAGAGCAGAACTGCCTCCCATAGGGTTTCTAAGGAGTAGGCAGCCTGAACACTTAACCACTGTGCCACTAGGGCTCCATAAAAAAAAAAAAAATACACACACACACACACACATATGTATATACATATATATACACACACAAATATATCACCTACCTACATACAAAAATATAGTTTGAAAAATGCTTTTAAATGTTAACTCTAATGGCCAAGTTGCATTGCATTACAGGAATGGGTCAGAGGTGTGAAAAGTCAACCTGAAATGATTTGAAATAGTTTGCAATTATTCTAACCAATATTTGAAACTACTGGCCTGAAATCAGAAGAGCATTTTGGTCAGGACAACAAAATTTTTATTACACCACACCCATACCTTCATATTCAAAGATTTGTCAGTTGAAAAAATGTTCTGTCCTTTGAACCCCATACTCTTCTACAAAACACTTATGGTTGCTCTTTGGGGATGTGCCCCAAACAGCAAAGGACAGTTAAATGATAAGTGGCTTTTCTTTACTTGGAAAAGTAACCATGCTTTTTCAAGTTCTATGTCTTTACACAAAATGCATTACTCATCAAACTTTGGAGTCAGTCTAGGTTTAAATTGTGGCACTCCACACTGTGTGACCCACTTAATTTCAGTGATTCAGTTGTCTTCTCATCTGTAAGGTAGCGCTTATAACACATACCTCTAAAAGTTGAGAGAAAACGCAGTGTTTACTGTTACTATCACTATACACCAGACACCATACTAGAAGCACAATAAAATATGCTAATACTTCATCAGCTAGCTATAGAGACAAGTAAAAATATAATTTCCTCCATTATAATACATATCGTAACTAATACTAACAAGATGCTAAGGATGAATTCTAAGAAATTTCCATGTAGTAGTAACTTTTGGTGTGGAGGGGTAGGCTGTTTCTGATTGCCTAGGCAAAAGGTTAGTGATACTGAATTAGCTATAAAGCCTAAATGAAAAAAGGATTAACACGACTACCAGAATTCCCAATTTCAAATTAAACAGGAGAAAATATATTAAAGGCTCCATAAACAATTCAAATCAATTGTGAACGGCTCTCTAGCTCATTTACATATATTTATGTCTATCCTAAAAATAATTTCAAATGAAGAAAAACTTGACAATAACTAAGAGCAGCCTTGAAATATATTTTCCACCTAGGCATCCCCATTTCTTATTTTACTACTTCAACACCATTTATATATTCATTTATTCTGCAAATAAGTGCCACTGTGCTAGGCACTGAGAATGGTGAGCAAGACAGTCTCTAAATTCATGAATAAGTGGTCTAGCAGGGAAGACATCTGGGCTAAGAACATTACCAAATCATGTTCTTTACTTATCAATTTTATTTAACGCACTCTATGTCTGTAGAGGATAAAAGCCATAAACATGTGCAGTTAAGGGTGAATTACTTAAGATATAAAAATTTAAAGCACATGCCAGAAAACTGGGAGAAGTTATTTATGCAAGGTATCAATAAAATACTACACCAAACTCCATCTTTTATGAGTAGGAACTTCTGTATCCCTAAAAATGTTTTATTTTACAGTGGGGTAATTCATGCTGAAATAAGAAACTGCCTGGGAATTAGAACAGCAGTTAAGTACATCTTTCCCTAAGCTGAAGACTGGATTAGCCATACATCTGAATTAAAACATTAAAGATATTAACCAGAATCCACAAGTAACAGGAGGACTGAGTAGCAGCAGTGAGGCCACTAACTGACCTAATGACAGACCCAAAGTGTACCATATGTCAACAGTGGCAAATGTTGCTGGTGAGATGCTGACTATATAAAGCTGAGAGGAATAAATTACCGTACTTTTATCTAGTCTTCAGATGACATAAAGCTAAGAATTATTAAGATAAAAAAAAAATCGAGAAAGACTAAAGATTAAATCTAAAAGGGCTAACACTGGTTCAAAAGCAAACTATGTTAAGAACAAAATTATGGTAGATGTCTCTGACCACTGTTCCAGTTCTGGGTCTAATAATTTAAAAGCCTGGCAGCTTCCCCTTTGGCTGCTTTGGAGCCCTGAGCTATCCATCATGTAAGAAGTTAAACTACCCTGTTGGAGAGAAAGGGGCCAAGCCAGCCTCTAGTCATTGGACATGTAAGTAAAGCCATCCTGGATATTTCAGCCCCAGCTCAACTCTCAGTTGAATGCAGTTATGAGTGACCCCAGCCAATACCATACAGAGTTGACAAACACCATCCAGCCGAGCCACAGCAACACAAAAAAGAAATCAGTAAGTCACTAAGTTTTGGATGGCTTGTTATGAAGCAACAGATAATTGAGATAAGGATATCTGAAATTTTAATAATAACTATTCCAATAATTAAACATGACAATATTTTTGGACACTTAGATTAAGTACTTTCTATGGACTATTTAATTTGATCTTTCCATAACACTGTGAGGTAGAAAGAATTATCCTCATTTTATAGAGGACAAGGAATGGAATATAACTTATACAAAACCACAGCTACCTTGTGAAGGAGCCCTAGTGGCGCAGTGGTTAAGAGCTCGGCTGCTAACCGAAAGGTTGGCATTTCGAGTCCACCCAGCTGCTCCTTGGAAACCCTATGGGACAGTTCTACTCTGTCCTACAGGGTCGCTATGAGTCGGAATAGACTTGATGGCAACAGATTATCTTGTGATACTTCAACAAGGCAACGTGACCTGTACTCCTACCATTTACGTCACAATTTCTCTGCCTCAATACTGACACGATTACTAAAAAGTTCTGTACTGTGCTGATGAGATCAAATTTAATGTTTTTTTTAATTGTGCTTTAGGTAAAAGTTACAGAGCAAATTAGTCTCCCACTTATTAGTTTATACACAAACTGTTCTGTGCGATAGGTTGCATTCCTTGCAATGTGTCAGCACTCTCCGCATTACTACCCTGAGTTCCCCACTTCCATTCACCTGGTTTTCCTGCCCCTTCCTTGCATTCTCAACTTTGCTTTTGGGAGTATGTTGTCCTTTTGGTCTCATGTAGATGGCTGTTGAAAGGTGCACGTTCCTCAAGGTGCTGTTTAGTTTATAGGTCTATAATTTGGCTGAAAGCTGATCTCCAGAAATGGCTTCAGTTACTAGTTAGAAGGGTTTCTAAGGGCCATTGTCTCAGAGGTTCCTCCAATCTCTCTCAGACTAGTGAATCTGGTCTTTTATGAATTTTATTCTACATATACCCCACCACTCTAATCGAGACCTTCTATTGTGTCCCTAGTCAGAGCAGCTGGTACTGGTAACCAGGCACCATCTAGTTCTTCTGGGCTCAGGCTGGTGGAGGCTGTGGTTCCTGTGGTCCGTTAGTCCTCTGGACTAATCGTTTCCTTGAATCTTTGGTTTTCTTCACTCTCCTTTGCTTCGGACGGAAAGAGACCAACAGTTGTACCTTTGACGGCTACTTGCAGGCTTTTAAGACCCCAGATGCTGCTCATCAAAGTAGGATGTAAGACGTTTTCTTTGTGAACTGTTATGCCAACTAACGTAGATGTCCCCCGAGACTACAGTCCTTAGCTTTCAAGCCCAGTAACTCAGTCCCGTGAGGTGTTTGGTTGTTTCCATAACTATGTCCCTGTGTGCTCTATTATATGCATGAACATACATGCACCACATACGAATACTTACGTAGAAATACCCACGGCCAAACCTGTATATGCATGTAGGTGTACTACGTATCTACCTATGTATCCGCTCATTGTTTATCACTGTTGTTGCAGGATTGTGTATGTTATAGTATTTACCTTCACTGCTTTTTATTCTTGTGTACCTTCTCAGTGTCTTCCCTTGCTTTGGTTATGTTGTGATTTCCCCCATATTGTGTATTGCCTTTCACTTCACCAAAGTTAACACGTGTCTACTCTCTAGTTAGTGATTTTCCCTCCCTCTCCCTCTCATCCCTGGTAACCATCAAAAAATGTTTGTGTGTGTAAACCTAAACTATTTATGATAGTGGTCTTATACAGTATTTGTCCTTTTGTGATGGACTTATTTAACTCAGCATAATGTCCTCCAGATTCATCCATGTTGTGAGATGTTTTGTGGATTCATTATTATTTATTGTTGTGTAATATTCCAGTGTGTATGTACATTTTGCTTATCCATTCATCCGCTGATCGGCACTTAGGTTGTTTCCATCTTTTTGCTATTGTGAATAATGCTGCAATGAACATGGATGTGCGTGTGTCCATTCATATCACTGCTCTTATCTGTCTAGTATATATACCTAGGTATGGGATTGCTCGATCAATGTACCATATCATTTTCCAGACTGGTTGTACCACTTTACATTCCCACCAGAAGTAAGAGTTCTAATCTCCCCATGATCTCGCCAACATTTGTTGTTCTCTGTTTTTTTTTTTTTTTTTTGATTAGTGCCATTATTGCTGGGATGAGATGGTTATCTCATTGTAGTTTTGATTTGCAATTCTTTAATGGCTAACAATCACAAGCATCTCTTCAATGCGTTTGTTAACTGGAATGTCTTCTTTGATGAAGTGTCTATTCATGTCCTTTGCCCATTTTTTAATTGGGTTGTCTTTTTGTTGTTGAAGTGCTGAAGTCTGCTATAAATTTTAGAGATTGGACCCTTGTTGAATACGTTGTAGCTAAACGATTTTTTTCCCAGTCTGGAGGTTCGCTTTTTACTCTTTTGATGAACACAGGTGTTTAATTTTTAGAAGAACTCAGTTTTAGGAGATCTAGTTTACCTTCTATTTGTGTATTTTCAGTTATGTCTGATATTCTATTTATGTCATATATTAGGGCCTCTAAGGTTGCTCCTATTTTTCTTTCATGATCTTTATAGTTTTAGGTTTTACATATAGGTCTTTCATCCATCTTGAGTTAGTTTTTGTGTGAAGGATGCTTCTTTTTTCATTTTTCTGCAAATGGATATCCAATTTTGCCAGCACCATTTGTTAAATAGACTCTCTCTTCTCCATTTAATGGACTTTGAGCCTTCGTCAAAAATCAGTTGTCCATAGCTGGGTGAATTTACTTCTAGCTTCTCAATTCTGTTCCACTGGTCTATGTCTGTTGTTGTACTAGTACTAGGCTGTTTTGACTACTGTGGTTGTACAGCAGGTTCTGAGATTGGGGAGTGTGAGGCCTCCTACTTTGTTCTTCTTCAATAATGCTTTCCTTATCTGGGGCCTCTTTCCATATAAATTCGGTGACTAGTTTTTCCATCTCATTAAAGAATGATGTTGGAATTTGGATTGTGATTGCATTGTATTTGTCGATCACTTTAGGTAGTACTGACATTTTCACAACGTTGTCTTCCTATCCATGATCCTGGTTTTTCCATTTATGTAGGTCTCTTTTGGTTTCTTACAGTAGCGTTTTGTAGTTTGTAGTTTTCTTTGTATAAATCTTTTATGTTTCTAGTTAGATTAATTCCTAAGTATTTCATCTTTTGGGGGGCTATTATAAATGGTATTGTTTCCCTGATTTCCTTTTCCAAGTTCTCTTCATTGAAGTTGAGGAATCCAACTGATTTTTGTATGTTGATCTCGTACTCTGCCATTTTGCTGAATTCTTCTATTAGTTCCAGTAGCTTTCCTGTGAAGTCTCTGGGATTTTCTACATATATGGTCGTACCATCTGCCAATAGGGGTAGTTTTACTTCTTCCTTACCAATTTGTATGCCCTTTATTTCCCTTTCTTGCCTTACTGCTCTGGCTAAGACATCCAGTACAATACCAAATAAGAGTAATGAGAAAGCCCCTGTCTGGTACTCATTCTAAAGGGGCATGCCTTCAGTCTCTCTCCATTAAGTATAATGGTGGCAGCTGGTTTTATATACATATGCCCTTAATTATGTTGAGGAATTTCCCTTCTATTCCAATTTTGCTGTGAGGTTATCAAGAACGGGTATTGGACTTTATCAAATGCCTTTTCTGCATCAATTGAGATGATCATGTGATTCTTGATCTTTGTATTATTTATGTAGTTTATATCGATTATGGCTTTTTAATGTTGAACCATCTTTACATACCTGGTATGACTTCAACTTGGTCATGATGTATTATTTTTCTGTTATGCTGTTGTATTCTATTGGCTAGAATTTTGTTGAGAATCTTTGCTAGACTATATTGTATTCTTTAAAAATGCATCAAGACAGACATTGACAAAATGTAGAATATGCAGGAGAGCAAGCAGGAACAGCAAGCAAACTAGAAATTATCATAAGTATTAAAGGAAGGAATCACAAGTTTAGGTATGACATGGCAATGTCTCCAGAAGACAAGACCAGTGCTAATTTACCAAGAGGCAGATTTCTTTTCAGTATGAGAAAGAACATTACAGTGGTCTAAAATTGGAACAGGTCACTTAGACAGTGAGCTTCACTTCTCTTTCAGAGGTTTAAAGAACTGGAGGATCACTTGGGTATTTTGTAAACAGGATTCATAAATCTCATGTGGTCTCTCTTTCAATTATAATGGAAGACAGAGAGTTCACTGAATTAACTCTAACAAAAAAGCAATTAAGTATGTTAATTTGTCAAAATGACCAAAGAATAATAAAAGTTTGACTCCACCAGCTGTTCCTTGGAAATCCTATGGGGCCACTGTCTTTTAAAGATACCATGGCCAACATTTTCAAAAACACCTAGAGTAATTTGCTGAACTACGACTAATGCATATTCTAACTTTATACAGTAGTCACTCTAATAATGTTAAGTGGGATAGGAAGTCTTAAATGTACTCAGCAGCAGGACACCACCAGAATAAATTAGAATCTTACTTCTTCAATGTTGGATTACAAGCACATTTCTAACCCCTCTCAGTAAATGGTTCATAATCCAGAGCTAAATACATGATATACGGTTCTGAAAGAGGGAACCAAACCTTCATCTAATCAATGGATGAATTATGTTAAATTTGAGATCTTGGAGATAAAAGCTTTCCCCCACCCCCCTCTTTACTGCAACAATTACCTCGTAAGTTGTGAAAACACTTAAGATACGTGAGGTCAACTTCCATTTTTCTCCCCCCCCCAAGCCAGTCAGTTTATCCAGGACAGAATATATTAACAGTTTCTAATATAGGCCTTAATCCAAAAATGGTCTACACAACATCAATGCTTTGACTTCAGAGTCCATTAAAATTAAAGAATTATATAAACTACTAACTGAAAGGTTGCTGAATTTAAATCCCAGTTCACTGCTTACAGCTGGGTCACTCTGGGCAAAGTTCCAAAATCTCCCTGGGCCTCAGGTTCCTCATCTTCAAAAGGGCAATATCAGTAGTAGGTAACACACACACAGGATTGTTGTGAGGATTACATGAGTTAAATATATAGAAAACATTTACAATAGCCTGGCACATAAACCAAAACAAACAAAAAAAACCAAACCCATTCCCGTCGAGTCGATTCTGACTCATAGTGACCCTACAGGACAGAGAAGAACTGCCCCACAGAGTTTCCAAGGAGCACCTGGTGGATTCAAACTGCCAACCTTTTGGTTAGCAGCAATAGCTCTTAACCACTACACCCTAGGGTCTGGCACAGAGTAACACAACAAAGAAGTGTTAATTATCATCCTTTTGGAAGTTGTTTCTATTGTATGCTGTCAAGTCAATTCTGATTCATAGCGACCCCATGTGACAAACTAAAACTGCCACCGGGTTTCCTAGGCTATAATCTTTATAAGAGCGGATCGCCAGGTCTTTCTCCTGTGGGTTTGGACCACTGACCTTTCAGTTAGCAGCTGAGCACTTAACCACTGCACCACCAGGGCTCCCTTTTGGAGGGTACAACAGTCTAATCTGAACCACATATCCTAACCAACTATTTTCTTAAGTACTAAATAAATCAAGCAAATTATCAGAAGAAAACGCCTGCACTACAGTAACTTTAAAACGACATCTCAATCAACCAGTCAAACCCACTCAGAATCTACCTCAATTCTGTGTCTTGCTCTTATGCAAGCTCATTTTCTTATGTTTAAAAAATGCCACATAATTCTTCCAAGTGTGGTACTTGTTCTGTCTAAACAGATATGCTTTCTAGAAAAAAACCTAGAGTTGAGTATCCATGAATGCTTCATTATTCATAGTTGAAAACTTTTTGGTCTGAAGACTCCTTTTAAGCCCTTAAAAATTACTGAGGACCCAAAAAGCTTTGTTTATGTGGATTATATATCCATCAATATTTCCCATATTAGAATTGAAAACTAAAAGCAAAAAAAAAAAAAAAAAAATATTAATTCATTCTGAAAAAATAATAAGTCTACTACATATTAACATACTTTATTGAAAAACAGCTACTTTTCAAAACAAAAATATTTGATGAGAAAAGTGGCATTGTTTTAAATGTCTGAAAGTATCATCAGTGCCTGGAAGACAGCTAGATTCTCATTTCTGCTTCTGTATGCATTTAATCTGTTGTGATGTTTTTGTCAGTATCTAAAGAAAATGCAGTCTCATAATGTAGCTGTCAAGATCATGGTAGTGAATAGAAGTTGTCCAAAACTCTCATTTTTACTTCAAAGTTTAAATTTTATCTTTAGCCACAAATACTATCATTTGTTTTCCTTGAAGCAACAGGTTCACTTCATTCATTTTCAAGAAAATGTCTGCCCAATATCAGGTCTGAATAACGTGGCATGTCTGTTGTTCTTTCAAGTAAAAGGGTACTCCATTCAAAAAAAGGAAGAAGAAACTGGCAATTTAAAACAATTGCACAGCGCTTTTCTGGGAGAAAACCATTGTACTTCCCATTTTGCCAACAGAATAAACAGATGTCTACGTAAGGGTTGATTAATTAATTTTATGGCTTAAAGGACATTTTTAAGAAAATTAGACTTTTGTTTTAAACTGTGAGTGCATGGTGAAGAATACAATTACTAGCACAATATGGTACAGCTGATGTTGGTGCTAAGGAGTCAGCAGTTTAGCCACCATTGCTTTTGCACCATTAGTGCTACTGTCAAGAATGACAGTATAATCACAGAAGGTTCTGACCTCATAGATTCCCTGAAAGGACCCCCAGGGGTCAACAAATTATACTTTTAATAACTGTAATCTGTGCTAAGTATCATTCACTTTTCAATACCTAGCTCTAATCCTATGATCTCCTTGAAGCTTTCTCCCAAACTATTCAGCTTCATTTATGTTTTCTGTACCTCCAGTGTCTAATTCAGAGGCCTTAGGTTACACGAAATGGTTAAACACTCGGCTGCTAACCAGAAGGTTGCAGATTCCAGTCCACTCAGAGGCACCCTGGAAGAAACGCCTGACAACATACTTTAGAAAAATCAGCAATTGAAAACCCTGCAGAGCACACTTTTATTCTGACATACACGGGGTCCCCATGAGTCAAAATTGTTTTTTTTTTTTTTTTTTTTAAAAATCCTAATTTCTGTCAGTAAGAAACTGGCTAAAAAAAGTTACACCATAGAATACTATACAAACATTAAAAAGAATGAAGCGTCTGATATGGAATGAAGCATAGGCTATACATCAAAAGGAGGGGGGAGGACCTTACAGAACAGTATATGGAAGATCCTAGCAGTGTATATTCTTCAAGGGGAGAATTACTTCATCGGTATAGTAAACTCCTGAAAGGACACATTAAAGACCAACAGATATTACCTCTGAGAAGTGGGGTAAGATCAAAATAGTTTCATTTTTCACTTTATTTCCTATATTCTATAGTATCTAAATTATTTTCCAGGACAAATGCAATTTAAAATAAAATTCAATTATAGTTTTAGACCTGATTTTGAGAATTATACAGCAGTTATATAACATACTAACATCTGGAGTATCTAGGTGAAGGATATGCAGGAATTCTTCATATTATTTTTCTAAACCTGAAATTATTTCAAAATAAAGAGTTAAAAAAGACAACAACTACTGTATGTTTAAAAAAAGGTGAAAAACAGATTCTATTTCTTTGGTAATTTAATTTTAAAATTATTATATAAATTCTTTTTAACAATCACTGAGTTTCTGGATGAAGGGATTACTAGTGCATTTTGCTCTGCTCCCTTGTACCCTTTTTGTACTCATCTGTTTTCTTCTAATTTCCTTATTAGGCTTATACTACCTTTATATTTAGGAGAGAAATGGCACAAAAATAGTGATGTACGAAAAATGAGGAATGTGGGTGAGGTTCTCTTACAGAATGTACCATGAACTGGTTATATTATTAAATTTAGTTTCCATGAAGATAATTACACTTAAAATGTCATTAGAAATCTGTTGCCGTTGAGTCAATTCCGACTCACAGCAACCCTACAGGACAGAGTAAAACTGCCCCCTAGGGTTCCCAAGGCTGCCAAGAAAGCAGACTGCTACATCTTTCTACTGAGGAGCAGCTGGTGGGTTCCAACCACCAACTTTCAGTTAGCAGCCAGGCACTTTAACCACTGCGCCATCAGGGCTCCTTAAAATGTCAATAGCCCAGAAATCAAAATGTCAATAGCTCAGAAATCAAAGCAAAAGAATGAACCACTAATGAGGGACTTATGGACTGCAATTATAAAATATAGCTGGGTTAACAGTCTCCTTTGACTTGACCTCATCAAATACTTAGCTGGGAGAATGATCAAGCCTCTATAACCTGTTCCTATTTTAGACTGTATATTACCATGGCTCTCTTCCATGAACACAAATGAAGAGATGTTAGCAGAGTAGGACATCCTTACTTTCATACAAATCATGCACAAAAAATGCAAGTGATTAAAAAGGAGAAAGTGGCAAGAAACTGAGGCATAGGACACTTAAATGTCATTCTCATTATCTTCATTAAATATAGCACCTAAAATATAATCCAAATACATCTATAACTGAAGACATTGTTTTTTAATGAAATTAAAAGTGGTGATTTTCCCCACACTTATTCTGACAAGCACCATCCCTCCTAAAAACCAAACATTTTATAGTAAGAGTAAACATCACATTTTAATCTACAAATAAGGTAATACTACATAAGAGACAGAAAATGGTAATGCTTACTGCATGGCCTAATGTCAATCACTGACCTCTGAGCTTCAGTTTCTCGATCTGTTAAAAAATGAAAGGCTAGGCTGATTTCTAAAAGTCCTAAAATTCAATGAATCTATAAAATTCAACTCCCAATTTATTATTCAATTCAAAAAACACAAATACTTCAACAAATTATCACTTTTAATAACATACTCATTAATGGGAAATAATTTAATACCAATTCTCCAGCAAATACAATTTTTATATTTTGTAATATAATTTGTGAATTACACAAATTTCTACTTTGTGCAAAGACAGGTGTTTAATTTTCCCAGAATTTTTACTTTATTCTGTAAAGTCACTGAGCATTTTATCACTCCTAGATCTCTTAACATTCTAAAAAGGAAAGAGACAAAGCAGCCACTGATTTGTTTTAACAGAGGTCCATCAATTTGGAAATTAGCCTCTTACTCCCTCTTGTGGCTGGAGTGGCTTCCTTTCTTCCTTTGAATATAAACTTCCTCAGTTGCTTCCAGTCAACCAATCAGAAAGTGCTCCACCAAGTATTATAATGTTATCCAGAACTAATTTAGTAGGTATTTTCAGACATTTTGACTTTAAACTTTCACCATTCTGTGCAGTGTTGGCCTAAGAGAGTAAAATTATACGCTGGAAACTGGGATAAAGGTTGCTTAACTTCAATGACAGAACATAAGGATGAATGAATGACAGAGGATCATATCCAAGTCACTGAAATGAATGCATTTCTCAGTAATAGATGGCAAATCTTCCCAATTTAACTTTTTTAAATCAACAAGGAAGGATAAAACAAAGGTATATTAAGAAATGTTAAGGCCAACCTAAAATGTTATTGTAATCCCTGTTAAAAACAAGAGTAGTTGCTCCTTGATTTTTGCCCAAAATGAAACAAAGTATGTGTGCAAAACTTAATGCTGATAAAACTTGTTTCTGAAAAAGCAATTGGGAAAAACGACTGACAAAAAGAGGGACTAGGAACTGCTAAGGTAAACAGAGTTCAGAGAACGGCCTGACTCTGGCCTATTTAATGCTGGCAAAATAATCCCAGAAAAAAAAATCAATGTTTTACACCTCAAATTCACAATGCAGTTCCTAGATATTAAAAGCAAAATGGTAAAACGTACCAGAAATACCTTACTGAGAAGTGGTAACCGTTAAAATCATTCTCATACTTAGGAGCCTTTCCCTCCTCCTCCCCTCCCCCAAAACTCCTTTTACAGTTGGCATCAGCCTTGGTCTCCGCTGAAGTTTCTCACCTAGGTCCCATTTCTCAGTATTTCCAACACGAAGCTTTTTTTTTTTTGTTTAAAACACCTCATTTTTATAGTGTTTTGAACTTGCACATGCACATTGTATATTTGTGTATAAACTCTGTAGGGGAACTACATTTTATCAGCACCTTAAAAAAGAAGGTTGAATTTGGCAACAAGATCTGCTTTTCCATATTCAATTAACATGCAATACTGTACATTCTCTCTCACTCGTTCCCTTACATTATCTGTGTACATATCTTTCTTCCCCTCTAGGTTGTCAGAATTTTTTAATAGCAGGGGCAATACATTTCTTTGCTCCCTGCATGTAACACAGGGCTTATAAAACATAAGTAATCTTTAAAGAGTTTAGCAATTTATTAAGTTCTCTTAAAATTTACTCCCAAAATGATTAAACCAAGATGTAGTGATGTCAGAGGTACAAAAGAAAATTAGTATACTGTTAACCACCACGGGGGTCTGTTAATTCAATAAATCGGCAAAACAATCTTTATAAGGCAGATACTATTATCATTCCCATTTTGAATATGTGAAAACAGACTCACAAAGAGATATAATAATTTGTCCAAAGTCATATAATGGGTCCTAAATTCAAACGTAAGAAGCAATGCACAACCTGAGCTAAGTTATATCAGCACTCTACAATAAGGCAGTACTTTAGTTTCCTTTATTTTTTCAAGAAATGTGTGAGAATATCCATCATGTATTATCCTTATGATCCACATTAAAGAAACGGAGTCTGATGATAACCCCTCTCTATCAGATAGGAACAATCAAAGGGAAAACATGGAAGAGAAAATCATTACTCTTAACAGCACGATCACTCTGGGATGACATGTTTCCAAACATCTTCCACAGTATCAAAGTACTGATGAAATTGTTAAATTGAAAACTTGCATGTTCTAAGTATGCTACATCCTGCTTATATAACATGGTCCTCAAGTGTCTTTCCACAGAATTACATTTTAAGTAATGACTTTTAGCTAGAATTTTCATCAAGTGACCCTAGATTGAATGTGGTTCAAATAGATTCTATGTCATTCTAAACTCTGGGCAATAGTGTTTCTTCTGTTTCAAGAAAGCAAAAAAAAAGTATTTACTGGCTATGAGTTGGCAGTTCCTGATGGGGAATTATGTTTGTTATGTTTCAAGAACAAAAAAAAAAACCCCAACAAATATTTATAGACTATGAGCAGGCAGTTTATGAGTCTTGGATCAACAGGAGAAATAAGTAACTCGTTCTCAGAAAAGCATTTGCAATTAATCATTTAGATGAGAAACATTCAACTCACCACTGAGTTCCTTGGTAATGTGGCTAATTTTTAAAGATGCTTAGATCTCAAAACTTGTCTGCAAGTTGGGAACTATTCCTCACTTAGAAACATTTCTAACTTCTCTAATGATGTCCCAACTAATTAAACACTCAAATAAACGAAATTCCAATACCAAAAAAAAAAAAAAAGGGCACTCCTGCAAATTAAATGCAATAGGATCCTTCTTAGATTTTCAAACTCAAGAACAAACATGCATACAGGTCACCCTATTAGAAGAAGTCTTATTTATAGATTAACATTTGGCTGACAGTCCTTACATTCTTACCTCACATTCCTGTGGCTATCATTGAAAGTATATATTTTTATTTGGGGGAGAAAGGAAGACTCACAACAACAAATCAAAAGAAACCCACAGAAGCTCATAGGCTGAAACTTTTTAGCAATCTATTCCAATGCATGTAAACAAATGTGTGTGCCACACAACAGAATCATACTGGTAACAAATCAGTTACACTCACTCACATGGGCTTTGTTGCCCAAAGATCTACATTGTAAGAAAAGAATGTTAATAGAAAAAAATGAGTCAAAATATACCAAAATATAGGACTCTATTCTACACTGAGGTCCGTAGGTGGCACACATGGTTTGTGATTGGCTGCTAACCTAAAGGTTGGCAGTTCAAACCCACCCAGCAGTGCCGTGGATCTGCTAGAGATCTGCTTCCAGAAAGATTACAGCCAAGAAAACCCTAAGGAGAACTTCTACTCTGTAACATGTGGGGCCACCATGAGTTGTAATCAACTCAACGGCAATGGGTTTACTCTACATTACGTTATTACTAATGAAACCTTATTGCAGAAAATACAAAACTAAATCAATGACAAATAACAATTGCTACTGCACAGTAATTTTCATAAAGGTACAAGTTTTTCATCACTACACGGAATTACTGACTAGACAATGTGGAGAATGAATGACCCACTGCTCAAAGATATACCATGGGAACTGTTTAAATATGGTGGCTAAGTATATCATTCTTTCCAGACCAGACCAAATTCACATTTGTGCCATCTAAAAACATAAACATGTATTAAACACCACAAACATCAATGGTCCTGTTTTCAAGGAGAATTAAAAAATGGAGCCAAACCTCTGAAGTTGAAAATGACTTATACTTCAAGATCAAAATTAAGTTCTAAATTAGGGTAATGACGCAGAAACCCTCAGGCCATAAAAATGAGAATTAGCAATGGCTTGGACCTGGGACAGTGAGAGCCCAAACCTTTGTATAGAGGATTTTGGCAAAGAACAAGCAGATGGACAGAATGAAAGCAGTATGTTAGAAAGATTAAGGATGAAAACTATATGCAGTACAGGGCCCGGAAAAGAACAAAAAAGGTGCCAAGTGAAGACTACCAGCAATAGGAAGTATGTTGAAGTTTAGCTTTTGTCCATTCAAATTAAATCAAATTTATCCTTACAACTTTCTTACTTCCCAATGTGCTTCTACGAGTGGGAGAGTAAGGGCAGAACTAATGTTAGCACATGGATATTACCCATGGGAGTGTATCATAAAAATTAATGACAGTGAATGTAATTGGGAATCTTTGATCTAGGCGACATGAAAATAACAGCTTGCAATCAGAAAATGAAACCAAAGTTAAGTCCAACACGTCATTTAGATTAAATCTAAAAAATAACAAGATTAACGTATAAGCAATGATTAAATAAATTATGATGTAGGGTCCCACTGAAAATATGCTCTGGTATTGATAAAAGGAGAAAATTAATCCTAAGAACAGAAGCAGATTATCAGAGACCAAATCTACAAAAGCAATGGACAAATCATTAAAAAAAAAAAAAAAAAAACACTATTTTTAAATGTCTACCAACTCACCTTCTAAAAGGCAAAATTTGGTATCATTTCCTTTGCTTGAAATGTTTTCCATGGCCTTTAACGCCCACCCCCATCTTTAGTGGTAGGCCCTTAGTGATCTAACAAGTACCTATCATCTCACTTTTTAGTGTCATCTCTTGCAAAATTATTGCAAAAGGTTTAAATGCAGCAATGTTCTCCCTCATAAAATTTTTGTGACACAAAAGCCAGTTCTGACAGAATGATCTAGAATGCACTAATTCTCTTACAGAGGCTTTACTTAATTTGCTGGATTAACCAAATTCCACTTAAATACAGGCTGGTTTATGCTACGTTCTTCATTCCCAGGTAAACACTAGTGCCCACAACTTGAGCTAAATACTGTGACTAATAGGTTTTTCAGCTACTCTCTGAAACGTCCTTCTGCTTCCTTCAGTAGAGGTGCGTGATTACCAACAGTCCGATATTTGTTTCCAAAACTCTGTCATTATACCGGTTGTAATTACTTAGATGTTACATAATGAAATGCAAATATGAAAAGATGTGTTCCTATGAAAACCAAGTTGAATGCTTTGGAAAGACTAGTTTTAAAGGGGACTCATAAACAGAAAAACTGCTTGGAGTGGACAAATAACTAAAAGATTAGAAAAATTGTACATATCTAAGATTTGGAACAGTTTGCTTATTAAGCATTTAAGTTCTCATTCTACAACAGAAATTCAAACTTCATTTTATAGAGGACTCATCTATAGGCATGGTTTATGCAAGAAAGATAGCTAACTTTGCAAACTGTGGTATCTAATTAATACATGCTCAAAGAAAAGGCAATACACATTTATGTTTTCATTTAAAATAAATGTTTAAAGTAAGTATAATTTCATATTCGAACTATTTTTCAATTTATCAACTAACTGGGAAGCTTTTACTGTACTATTATTGAGGAGTTACCAGTAGGATTATTTTTACTAATGGGTTGGCCATTCTTAAAAAATGAAAAGCAAAATTATACTCAAACTATTACAATTCTAGGGTGGCTTGTTCTCCCTTTTCTAATTCAAATGTTTCTGCTAGGACTGAATATAATTTATTTCTTTTCTTTCCTGGGTAGATAAGAAAAGTTGGATTATTTCATATGCATATGTTCTTCCTATACTTAAAGACTTTTCTCAGGTTTTCACTCAAACTCCAATTTTGAATCCTTTCATCATTTCCTTAGTTTCACTTTAAACTATCTTCACATCTCATCACTACGCATCTCTAGGTTGTCTTATCTCTTACTGGAACAGGTAAGGACCGCATACTCATTTAAGTATTGCTATAATGTAAAAGGAGCCCTGGTGGTGCACTGGTTAAGAGTTTGGCTACTAACCAAAAGGTTGGCAGTTCGAATCCACCAGCTGCTCCTTGGAAATCCTATGGGGCCAGTTCTACTCTGTCCTGTAGGGTCTCTATGAGTCGGAATCAACTCGACACTACAGGTTTGGTTTTGGTTTTCTATCGAAAAAAAGGAGCCCTGGTGGCACAATGGTTAAGCGCTCGGCTGATAACTGAAAGGTCTGTGGTTCAAACCCACCAGCTGCTCCGTAGGAGAAAGATGTGGCAGTCTGCTTCCCTGAAGATTTACAACCTTTGAAACCTATGAGGCAGTCCTATTCTGTCCTACAGGGTCACTATAAGTCAGACTGAACTCGACAGCAACAGGTTTGGTTTGGTTTTTTAATACTGAAAAAGGACAAGTAACCTGCTGCCCTTGATCAAGTTGTTAGTTATTCTTCCCCTTCCCACAAATAGCTAGAACCTATCTTCCCATTCCCCTTCTTTAATTTTCCTCATTTCCTCTTCATATAGCTCAGATTTCCCAACTGCACAAAATACCTCACCAACTACATTACATAATGCTTACCATAAAACTCTTTAGAGAAAAAAGGAGTTCTGAAATATGCTATGACATTGAGGAACCCTGAAAATGTTATGCTGAATAAAATAAGCCAAACACAAAAAGACAAATATTCTATGATCCCACTCATATGAAAGATCTAGAATAGGGTGGGAAAGGGGGAGTTACTGCTTAAGGAACACTGCGTTTCTGTTAAGGGTGTTGAAAAAATTGGAAATTAATAGTGGTGATGGTCGCACAACACAGTGAATATAATGTCACTGAACCGTTACGTGTAAAAATGCTTTATTATATACATTTTACTACAATTAAAAAAGACCAGTGAATTTTATTACCAAAAATTCCTTCCTGGAAGGGACTACAGTATGTACAATGTCACTTAAGTTTATACTTCAATTTGAACCCTAACCAAAAGCCTCATTCGAAAAGATACGAAAATCTACTTCTGTAAAGCAATGAAGATGGGTATAACACTGCAGAATTCCTCTGAGGCCCTTGTTCCAATGAACGAGCTATTAATTTTTATCTTAAAAACACTATATAGGGGTTTTTAAAGCCCAAGGCAACTGTTTAACATATTCAGACTAGGGAAGACCTGAAAACTGCCTAGTTTCCTACCTTGTTCCCTACCTAATGGCCATTCTGTGGGCTGGAGATAAAAATCAGTGCCCAGCAACCACACCTTAAATTGCCCATGGCAAATAAAAACGTAGAGTAGTGTAATAAAATGGAACTCAGTCAAGTTAACTGAATCACTATTAGGACTACTGAACTACTTTTACAAATGTTAGACACACTACTTACTAACTCCTCTTCTATGCCTTCTAAGGACAGGAAGCCATTCTTTGCCCTATACAGTCAGGCTCATATTGTTGTACTGCTTTTAAGCTGAACCTAAAAGCTGAGATAAACAGAAGGACACACAAAAGTGGTGCTTTACTTGATTCTCCATCTTCCCAACAACCTGATGGGGTATTACTCCCATTTAATTGAGCCCACTTTTCTCAAGAGGGACTAAGTCAGGCCAAGCAGCTATTAATGGTAAAAAGTTGGTTTGTCTCAATCTGGAACTCTTTTTAGATAACGTATTTTGAGTCTGAATTAGGTATTCTAGTACGCATTTCCTCATTTTTTCATTTCATCATCATCATGTGCAAGACAAAAAACTACCAATTTTGGACTGCATGTCTTACAGGTTTATACAGAAGAGGTGTCTAAGGATCACTAGTGTCGGACCCCTCCCCCACCTCCCTTCCCCACTACCAAGAGAGCTTTTGGTCTAACTAAGCATCTGGCGGGAAAGACAAATTGCATTAGTACACGTACTGCAATTTCAAATTAACAGCACAAGAGAAGGAAGAACCCCAAGTTCTTTTACATAACAAAAAGGTCATATTGTGAAGAATATACCAGTGACCATTTTTCATGGTAATGCTTGCACAATTCTTCTAAAATAGTAACATAGTCCCTACTCTGTTTATTAAATGGCATAAATTAAATAAATACTTGATAACTGCAAATGGGTTACTAAAGAGCTCTTCAGAAAAACTCAGTCTCTGGAGGTTAGCTCCTTTTTATGGAGAGAGAGGGTATTTTCCGCTTGACTCCTAGCAACCCTACAGGACAGAGTAGACCTGCCCCATAGGGTTTCCAAGGAGTAGCTGGTGGATTTGAACTGCGGACCTTTTGGTTAGCAGCCGAGCTCTAGGTGTTTGAAATAAGAAAATGAAGTCTGGCTCATCACTGATGTCACCAGCCAATTACATTAATTCCATAAGAGAATTACTGGCTTATTTTTAAAAACCAACATTCAGAAAAAAAAAGAAAAAAATTAGAACTGGTAATATGTTCACCAGATAACTAAGATCTCAAAATATATAAGCAAATTAAAGCATACTAGCATGAAGGCTTTACTAATCCTCAAGTACAATGACTCAAAAAAATTTTTTTTCTAGGAAAAGTATCACTCCTGCTACATCTTATTCTTCCATTTTACTAGAAAGGGGAAAAAGGATTTTATGCAAGATGTCTCCAGAGTCAACATAACCCAAAAAACCCAAACCCACCATCAATGAGTCAATTCTGACCCATAGCGACCCTGTGGGACAGAGCAGAGCTGCCCCAAAGGTTTGCGAAGGCTGTAAATCTTTACAGAAGGAGACTGCCACATCTTTCTCCCGAGGAGCAGCTGGTGGGTTCCAGTTACTGACCCTTCAGTTAGCAGCTGAGCAGTTTAACTACTGCACCACAAGGGCTTAAGAGTCAACATGCCCTCCTTGAAAAAGCTAGTAGGGAAAAGAAGCCTACTTATATAAAAAAACAAACAAAAAAAATACCCTGTCTGTTAATATCAAGTTTTCAGAAAGAAAACTGAAAATTAGCAGCGCTGCTGGCCTAACTCTATTACCTTATTCACTTTACAAATACTTGAGCATCCCCTACGTGTTCAGAGATATGAATAATGCAAAGACCTCTTAAAGAGTCTTACTCTTGCAAAGACTGACGCTGGAAGCAAAAGCTTTAGAATTCTCTAGCCTTTTGTACGTAAAGAAATTAAGGTTTAATTTATCTAAATTTTCGAAGTGGGAATTCCATTTAGACTTTGTGAGAAGCCAGCGCTATTCTAAAGAACATGGGTAGTAACCAGTATCAACCCCCATCACCAAAATGAAGCTATTTAGAAATTAATCTAGTTGTTAACATCCACTCATTCTGTGCAGTAATTTTTTTTTTCTTGACAATGAAGACAAAAGGAAGTAAAGTCAAAGCTGCTAGTCTTTTCCTAGGAACATCCGCACACTGATATGAGCTTTTATACTTTGTGTGTGGAAAACATGCAAATACCTACCTGGGATCACAAAACAAATAGCTTGTTAGTAGCGGGTAAATGTTAACACACCCTCTTTTACCTCTAAAATTCACTTTTGACTTAAAGGAAAGTTATAATAAATTCTTTGAAACCAAAATACAAATTATGCAACCTATCAAATATAATAATTGGGAGAACACCAAACTGAATAAAATTCAATCAACATGTAGAAAGATACTAGTTAGTAAAGAGAGCGGGGGAAAACATTATAGAAAAAAAGACCAATTTTCAAAATTTAAATATTATTGCCTCAGTAAATTGCAAGATAAACACCTGTCATTTAGCCTCAATAACGGCATTTAATTTTCTCTTCTTACAAATAAGATAGGATAGCTGTCAATATGTTCAAGACAAATGCCACATGAAACTTTGTGACTGTGAGCTGGTATTAATTAGGATAAAAAAATTATTGGTCTTTAAAAAAAATACTGAAAAAAAAATCATTTGAGAAAAATACTTAGAATTTAGAAATTTAAATTATTTCACTAGTAATTAAACGCTAATCAAAATACTGTCACAACTTTAACAAAAAACTCAAATCCACAACCATGTAAGAAATAATTCCACACTGCTCATTCAGCTCTTACAAAAACAAGGTTCAAATATTAAGGGTAACCATTCAGAAAAAACAGCCTTATTCCAAAAATTCCTGGTTCACGAAAAACAAAAATATTAATATGTATAGGATATTATATACTAACTGGATGGATCATCTACCAGTTTATTCTCAAATTTAAACTTTTCAGGATCAAAAAGCCGTCATTTATGAGTCAGATTAAAATTACCAAAATGTAATGTTAATTCTTTTAAGCTTTTAGTTAAGCACAGGGTCAACACAGTAGGTACTGAACACTTAAATACTTCTTTATTGAACCTAGAAAACCGAGCTTTAGTTACTCATAACCTTTTATAATGGCTGTCAGTGTTCAAAGTTGACTTCCGACGCTTAAATGCAGCAAGAGGCAAAAGCTCTGTGGAAGCCAGCATATTCTGCATGGCTGACTCATTACATTAACATTATAGCATCTAATCTAGGGAGGGGTACTATGTCAATTATGAGTCTCCTACTACATCTCTCTTACAAAAACGAGATATGCAAAATCCCTGTATCCATACATGTACATCTAAGAAAATTAGCTCTAGAACTACTACGTATAACTATAATTGAAATGAGAATATTAACAGTTCATCTTTTCAACTAGTAAAAAACAGACAAGTCTATTATTTTTTATCAAACTTGATAATCATTGTTGCATTTATTTTATACCATCTTACTTTAGTAAAGATACCTTGAAGACTTCTAAATTTAGAACACTCAAATTTTTAAAAAGAAAAGAAAAATCAGAGAAAGAAAAAATTGAGAGTAATGTAACTCTATAGGAAACCTATATTAAAGTGAAGCTAGCGATGCTAGACTGAATGTTTCTCACCAGCACATCATTGCAGATATCTCTTAGCTCGGTCTCAATTTTCTCTCTGTATTCTCGAGCCATCTGCTGTTTTTTCTCAGCACCTTCCGTCTTTTGCTCAATACTCGAGACGACCCTCCAAGATGACCTACGGGCTCCTACAACATTTTTATAAGCAACTGAGAGAAGATTCCTCTCCTCATTGGATAATTCAGCTCCTTGCTCAGTTACAGACTTCATGCAGGCTGCCATGTCATCATATCGTTCAGCCTGCTCAGCCAGTTTGGCCTTTTGCACCAGCTCGTTTTTATCCATGACTGGGTGTTCTGCAGAGGGGAAAAAAGCAGCATTTAGATAATAATAATAAATAGACTCAAATCATATCTGTTATAAACTAACACCTCAAAGGACGATCAAAATAGGGGGGGAAAGCATACTCTGCCATTAACATCAGTTTAGGGACTAAAATTACATTATCTCATCTTTGTTCAGTGGATCCTAATTTCGCATAAAGTCAAAGCACATTTGGTGAAGAGGCCTGCCTCGAAAATCACCACTTATTTTATACTTGGCCAAAATCGCAACTCCAGTTAGCAGTATAATTAGTGAATCAAAATTAAGCAGCTTTTCTTTCTTTCCTGAGAACACCAAAAACCAAACGCAATCCTACTCACAGTGACCCTACAGGACAGAGCAGAACTGCCCCCATAGAGCTTCCAAGGCTGCAGTCTCTACGGAAGCCGACTGCCACATCTTTCTCCCACCAAGTGGCTGGTGGGTTCCAACCACCGAAGGGAAAACACAGCCTACAAAAATTACAATTTCTATCATACTTCCAAAATCATGATGCATGTTAACTTAATGTAATTCATGTCACTTTACTCTCATAATAACAGCTTGTCAGAAGCGTTTAACCTTAAATTTTAGTTTATATCATTCCCACCCCAAATCTACTGAACCTTTGCAACATTTGCCAGCTTATCATAGCATGACAATTTTTTGGGAGAAATGACCAAATTGCTAGTTCTAAGATACTCTGAATGTAAAACATAACCACCCGGAATCAATACCGAACTGACCCTAAGGCCTCATGCACCTAAACATTGTTTACACACACATGCTTATAAAATATTATCCACGGTGGAGTCCTAGAACTTCAACTCTTACTCATCTGGGAGCACTAAAATTCCACATTGGAAGCATTTAGTATCTCCAAGTGTTTCCAATGTCACTGTCCCAGTTTAAACATGAAATTACTGCAGTTTCTAGTAGTCACGATTTAAATGTTACCACTCAAGCTGCCCTTTACCATGACCTCACATCTAATTCTCTTTTCATTTTAAACCTCCCTAGACTTTTCATTTTACCTTCCCTACACTTTTCTTTAATGATATCCTTTTGAACGGCGCTAAAAGTACAGAAAGATACTAAACCATACAGTGATCCCACAAGATAAACAATTTAAAACAAAAATTTATAACCTGAGGAGCACTATCAAAAGGTGCACAGAAGAGCCACTGTCACCATGGGAACTAACCCCCCAATATTACATCCTTCACCTTCCCAGGGAAATCCTGCAACATTTTTTTTTCCTACATCAGAATAAACCAACCAAAACCAAGCGCATGGCCATCGAGTCGATTCCGACTTATAGGTCCCCAGTATTTAAACAAGTAATCAGCCAGCTTGGATATGTGATATACTGTTTCAGGGTGTAAACTGTAAACTACTAAAAATTTGTGATTGAGTATTCCTCCCCTCGGTTCTCGAAATTATTTTCTCCCTTAGGAACTCAGAAACACTCATTGGTTAATGCTATTCCTAACCAAAAATCATTTAAAACCAGTACAAAGGTTTTTCTTCCCAACTCTCCAGTACAAGGTAAGTGGGTAAGACTCCTCACAGAATAACTAGTGCTCTAAATGGCCTGGCCTCTATACTGCGGATAACTTGCCGCACCCATTTAACCCTTAACCGACTTTAGATGTGTTGGAAGAACCGAAAACGGCAGTGATTTCAAAGTGCAAATCCTTCCGTCCTGGCTATCCGCAACCCACTCTCCTTGGCTCCACCCAAGCTTGCGCCTCCGAACAAGTCCCCGACTCTCCCTCTTTGTCAAGGCTGGTCTGTGTCAAGGAGCCCAACCTACCGCAGAGTGTTAATCCACGCCCCCGCCTCGAGCAAGAGGGAGGAGCAGCCGGCGCCCCCGCCTATGCAGAGGGGACCGCCTGCCCGACCCGGGGGCAGGGACACCAGCGTCGCCCGCAGAAGTAGAACCACTACCAGTACCGCCGCGGACACACCCCACTCTCCCACCCGGCGTATCCTCCGCCACCGGATACTGATGGTGCCCATTTAGAGAGTCTATAAGGCCCCGACAGCTGCAGCAGGTGGGGGAGGGGGAGAACCACACCCAGCAGAGCTGGGCCACCACCGGCTGTTAAGCTTGAGCATACCCGCCGGGGAAAGCAGGATATGCATCCAAAATCGAGCGCAAGGCCTCTCCAGTTCTAGTCCATCTGGTACGAGATCGAGAGACGCCGACTCACTGTCTTCCCCATCCCCTCCCCACCTGGTCTCCCGGCCCCCATCAGCACCTCCACCGCCCATTCACAAGTAGAAAAAAAGCCACCCCCATCCCCCACCAGGAACATGCAAGTCCTTCCTCCCACCGATGACCCCAGAAAATTCAGCTCGAGGTCCAAGCGAACCCCACCCCAAAACCTTCATTCCCGTGATCTGCTCACCTGCGGCCCCCGAAACGCAGCCTCCCCCCCAGATCTACCTGGCTGACAGCTCCGGGCAGGGCCCCGGCTCCCGGTCCTCACCCAGGCCCCTCTCCCTGCCTGCAGCACCGCCGGCCCCTCCCCGCCGCGCCGCCACCGCCCGGGGTGGGGGAGGGCTGGTCCTGCCGCCGCAGCGCCGAGAGCGGAGGCTGCGCCGAAGAGGGAGGGAGAAAGGAAGGGGGAGGGGAGCGCGGGCGGCGAGCAGGGGAGCGGGGAGGGGGGGAGGCCTCACCTGCGCCACTGCAATGCCCGCAGCCATCTCGGGCGGAAGCAAGGAGAGGAGGGCAAGGAGGGAGGGAGACTTAGGGGTCACAGGGGCGAGGGGTGGGGGCGAATCGGGTCCAGGGGTGCCTCGGTGATGACTCGCTCACCCTAGGATCCGGCGACCGGGTGAATTCCCGGGGATCTCGCCTGTGGGCGCGCTTTCCACCCCCAGCGAGTAAGAACGAGGGGAACGAGCGCTAATCGGGGCCAAGTCGTTGATCCGGAAGCAAGCAGCCGGAGGCAGCCGCGAGCCGCCTGCCCGAGACCAGCGGAAAAGAAGCCGCCGCCCGTCTCCGCCTGAAGAGACTCCGCCTTAGCCCAGCGCCGCTACCGCGGGCCGAGCCCGGCTGAGGAGAGGTGGAGCAGAGGAGGCTCCCACGCTTTCAGAAGGCTGGTCTGCGACGGAAAGGAATGGAGCAAGGCAGCGGCAGTCGGGTCCCTTACCTGTGTCCGGAGTGGGTGGCGGCGGACGGACGGGGGTTCAGCAGTCTCTGGGCGGCGGCAGCGGCAAGGCTGAGACTCTGTCCCTGGATCTCGCTGCTCACAGGCTACAGCCGCTCCGCAGACACGGGGTTTCCTCCAATCACCGGCCCCGGCAGCAGGGGCACCACACGTACGATGACGTCAAACGCTGCTATGGCAACCGTTGATTGGTGCCCACAGCTCTGGGGGCCCAGCGCAACCGCCGCTCCCTAGCGCGCGCGCCCAGCCCGCCTGCGCTAGAGGGCGAGCCCAGAGGAGCGCGGGTTTTCTCCCGCTACCCACACTCCTCCCCGCTCCGTTCAGCTTCCAACTTCTCCACTCTTGTCCCGAATGCTCCAGGGCAGGGAGCTTTTTTTATTTTCTTCTCCACCACTACTCCCTACGTCGCTTTCACTTCGGATCCTCAACACCATATCTCCCCGCAACCTCTGGCTCACTCTTCCTCTCAAAAAAAAAAAAAAAAACTAGCGAGAAGGAAATCTCTCCCCACCCCCACCTTAGCTTTTCGTTCGGTCTTCCTGCGCCTGCGCCAGTCACTCCCTCCAGAAAGGGCTCCGGTTCACCAACATCCGGGACCTTTCACGTTCTCTCCCCCCTCCCCCGCTGCCTGCCCGCCCCGCCCTCCGTGCTTCGCTGTGGTAACTGCCTTCAGGGCTGTCCGCAGGCTGAATTATGAGAGTGGCTCTGCAGCTCGCGCATTATGATCGGGATGGTGGGGCAGGGCGCGGTCAGACGGTCAGGGAAGGGCAGCGTTGCACGCTGCCTCTCCCCCCTCGCCCCCCACGCTCCTGGCCGCTCCCCATCACTAGGCGAGGCCGACCTGGGCGCGCGGCCCCTCCCTTCCTCCCTTCCGCCACCGCGGGTTTACCTGCTGGCTCGGGGGAAAACGGCCTTAGCCCTTTTAAGGCTAGGAAAAGAATGAGGAGTCCGGCCCCCGAGTGTGGGCTGAGTGACGGGCAAGTTTTCCAATCGGGAGCTCGGGATCTGCGCGCAAGGACAGCCGCGCGGGGACAAAGGGTGGGCGCCGAAGTGGTGGTGAGGTGGGCCGGGCGGAGCTAGAGGGAGGTGAAGCCTTCGAAGAGAAGCTGCCAATTCCAGAAAGCCAACAATTCCCGCGGAGAAAAGACAGTCTTCTTAGATGGGGGGCTTGAGGCGATAATGAAAGCCTTAAAATGAAGGCGGCAAAGAAGCAGAGGTTTGAACACACTGGTTCATTTCTCACAGGTTAGATTTTTCTATCCCAATAAAGCTTTTACTTGAAGACCTCATACTGCAGTGATTTAAAACGTAGAGATCATTACCTTTTATTCTATTGGAAGCAAGTTTTGAGGGACGTGGTAGTTCCCAGATATCCCGGTTGACCCAGCTGGCAGTACAAGTGGGTCGCAGGCAAGGTGAGGAGCGGGAATCAGGAGCCCAGAAGAGGGGGGAAGAAGGGCGGCCAGTGGCGGAAATTGCAGGTGCCGTACAAACGTGCCCACCTAAAACGGTAGGGCCTCTGCCAAGGCAATTTAAGGAAGTTTAAAGCGATACACAGTTTAATCAAATGTTTCTGTCCCCTCCCCCTTCAAATTTGTTAACAGTTAAAAGACTAGTCCTTGGATGACCTGCAAAAACCGTTTGCAAAAGTCACGTAGTTAGCAGTGAGAACTGGGAACTCTTCCTACTACCTTGTGTAAACTCCATTGTGGCCTTTTGATTTTTGGACATACCTTTATTTTCAGCATAATATATTTTCAGTGCATCTTTACTGAACAGCTACTATGGGCTTGCTCTGGGTACAGCTGACAAAAGAGCCTGATGAGCTAATGCAGCTTTATTACTGTTCTGTAGAGTATTAGATTTCTCAGTAGCAGACACACAAAATGATTCCTGTACCTACCAGCACCTTGTCTTCTATATGATGGATACAGTGGATCACAAGACTGTTGTACAAATACCTTTTGCCTGAAGTCACAACTGACATTTAGATAGCACAGGTAGTCACCAATTTAAGACTACTGAGGTTAAGACAAAGCACACTTAACCACTGCCCCTTCCCCCCCTTTTTTGTACATTTTATGCTTACTAATATGTACTACATACAAGGTTGCAGCCCTTAATTTCCTGATGTCGAATCTGTAAATTTATTTGTTATGTTGCCAACCCACAAAGACAGATCGGACTTACAAAGATACTGATAATAAAAGGCAATAATAATGAAAACTAAAAAGAAAATGAGGTATCCGACTTGTCAGAACTGACTTACCACAGAGTCCTCTGAACAGAACCCTGTGGTAAGTCGGGACTACCTGTAAAGTAGTAGACTGGGAAGAGTGTTTCCAGTGACCAGTTTAATTTCAGTGTTTTTTATTTTTCCCCAAGTTTCAGCGAGATAGTAGGCTGAATGGATGAGCGAATGGATTGGGTTTCATTTCTGAGATATGAAGGTTACCATTCTTTGACTCCCAAATAAATTCTTTTAGGCAATGACTCACTTAAAATGACTATATATGTCAAAAGATAATGTTTTAGAAGTTGCTTCCAGCTTTGTGCTAGGCATTAGAAATTTGACAGGATATTAAAAATAAATATTTTTTAAAATGAAAATTGACATTTCTTTCATGTCTCACATACGTGCCTATATAGAATATATGCGTTTTTAGAGGAAGCTGAGAGATTTCTCTGCATAAGCAAATTGTGAATTTACTTTAAGAAACAGGTAAGTTAGGTTTTTGTCTCAAGCTGTAGCAAGACATCTTTTAGTGAAATAGGAGCTGTAAGGTTTTACACACTCAACATGTTTGTGGGATAAAGGTGTAATGAGACTGCCAAGAAGCAAAAGTAAAGAATGTCATGAAAACCCCAAATGCAAAGTATTTTGAGGAATAAGGAATAACCTATGACAAGGATAAACAGCAGAATAAGTAGAACCTATGAACTTGAACTCTGAGAAAAATCACTGAACACTTTACGAGTAGCCTTACCTGTTTTACTTTCTTGACTGCTCAACTTCGTTACCCCAGTCAAGTTGCTTAACCTCTCCATGCCTTGATTTTCACATCAATAAAATACTGGTAATAAAACGCACTTACCTGGTTAGGTGGTGCCTAGGATCAAATAGTAATATACATAAAGTGCTTAGCAACATTCCTAGCACACAGTAAGCATTTAATAACTTGGTTATCGTTCATTTGTAAACAGGTATATGTGATGTCTCTACCATTCAAAGGGTTGTGAAGATAAGGTCAGTGGTTCGAAACCACCAGCTGTTCCACAGGAGAAAGACGTGGCAGTCTGCTTCCGTAGAGATTTACAGCCTTGGAAACTCTATGGGGTCTCTATGAGTCTGAAGTGACTCGACGGCAGTGGGCTTAGTTTTTCTTGGTTTTATGTATTTAAAATATCTTTTAAAAGTATGAAGTATAAACATGGTTACTCTGGAAATGCAAACTGGTTTTAGTTAGCCTGTTTTTAACACTATAAAACAAATCCTTGCTGTTGGGTTGATTCCAACTCATAGAGACCCTACAGGACAGAGCAGAACTGCTCCATAGGGTTTCCAAGGAGCAGCTGGTGGATTTGAGCTGCCAACCTTTTGGTGAGCAGCCGAACACTTAACCGCTGTACCACCAGGGCTCCGTTAACACCATAATGAGACATAAATGATGAGAAATTGAATATTGCTCCATTCCTGGAATGGAATGCAATTATCTCTTTAGATCTATGCTATACATGCTGTACATTAAAATGGGGGTTTTCGTTAAGTAGCTTAAGTCCATCACTCCAATTGGAAAGACATCTCAAAGGATGGGCTCTACTGATGATGTGGCACTTACACGATCTTTTAAGTGGAATCACAGCTGATTCTGGTTATAGTCTCACTTTTACATTATGATTTAGTTGGAAAAATGCAGCATAGTAGGGTGGTCTGTGGAGTCAGAACTGAGTACAAATCCTGGTTCTGTCATTCAGTGGATTTAGGCTACTAAACTGGATATACTAACACCCACTCCATCTGATTATTACCAGAATTGAGTGAGAAAGAGAGGGCTGCACATAGTGCTCTCTACCACTATTATCTATTGTGGCCGTAGCTGGGTGTTTGAGGCAGAGGCACGCTAGCCATTCACTAAACCCATTTTTCTCCTATTGGAGCCACAGCTGGACTCCATTGCCCAGTCCCCTTTGCAGTTAGGTGTGGCCATGTTACTGAGCACTACCTAATGAGGTATGACAGAAGTGAGGTGCTCCACTTGTGGGTCTGGCCCATAAAAGCCTCCCCTGTTTGAACTTTTTTTATTTCATCCCCTATCTGCTAGTTGAATGGAGAAGATTCCAGGATCTTAGAGGGGGACCATAAAATGAGACCATAAAATGAAAGGAGTCTGGGCCCCTGAAAGGCTGGGAAGGCCTATGAAAACCTACCCCAATCAGATTGACCTTTACCGAGGGATAACCTATTAAGCCTCTTACACTTAGGGCTTGTGTGTTATAACAGCTAGCACTGTAATGCCTATGGACACCATGGGCAAGCTAAAAGTATGGTAAAGATTAAAAAAAGGAAATGGAAAGTAAGAAAAGGAGAGGAAAATGAAGTGAGAGTAAGAAACAAAAGGAAAGCTGATCTCGTGATAAAATGCACTTACTGTAAGTATTCTTAACTATTGGCTTCTGGAATAACTTTAGAAAAGGAACTTTTTCCTCATTTAATTCTAAATAGATCTAATAGTCTCGCTACTTTACTATTTGCTTGATACCACCCTCATTCCTTTGTCAGCTATGTTAAACCTTGCTTTACTAGAATAAAAAACATTTTTCAGCCCATACCTTTGAACTCTATCCCAACATTTCAGACCTTGGCTCCATATTCTATGATAGTTTGGCCACACACTAGGTTTTTTGTATGCTGATTTTAAAATCAACAAAAAACAAGAAAGCCAAGCTGACTGACTGTGAGAGCTCATTTTATAGATTCATCAAACCCTTAAGGAGGGCCCAGTGGCCAGAGATTATGGCAGTTGTTAGGGATAAAGATAAGTCAGGATCCCTCCCTAAAGGTGCTCACAGTCTAGGGACGAGACAGACACTAAACGCAATGACAGCACCATGAAAATAAGAACTAATGAAGGTGAGCAAGTTATGTTTTCGGAACTCTGAGCTGGGAGTACTAACTATCCATGGAGAGGTGGGGAAGATTCCCTGAAAAAACTCATATTTATTCTATAAATCATAGATTTGATGACAGTATCAGCACAGTCAATTTTGCTTTCCTGCCTCCAATGGAGTTTTAAATTCTACTGTTACATTTTTAGATTCCTTACATTCTTACTTTATGGGTCTCTGTATGAAGATGGAGTTCCTGGGGGGGTCAAATAATTAACGGGCTCAGCTGCTAATCAAAAAGTTGGAGATTCAAGACCACCCAGAGACACCTTGAAGAAAGGTCTGGAGAGCTATTTCCCAAAAATCGGCCATTAAAAACGTTATGGAGCATGGATTCTGACACACGTGGAGTCAGAATCAATTCAATGGCAGCTGGTTTCATTTTTGTTTTGGGTTTAATAGACACCATACATTCTCTTAAGGACACAAAACAGACATTTGCTAAAATTTTCTTCTTTTCCAATAGTAAATAATTTTCAGATATGTACTCTTCCCTAGAGTCTTCAGATAGTGTTTCACTTCTTTGCATTACAGAATTTTTGCTAGATCTTAGGTTGTCGTAGTAATTGTGTTCCTATTATATTTCAATGAAAGAAGTTTCTTCCAGTCTGTGTTTGCCAATGGACAGATTAAATTTTCTCTGCTTCTCTTTACTGTCTTCTTGAAGGCTGATGGAATCTCCTACTCAGATCTAAAACTGTAGGAGGGTGCAAGTACATACTCTCTTGCCCGAATTCTGGAATCCAGTAGTCATTTGCATTTATCCCTCGAGTGGCCGTGACAAGATTTTTCCTGACCCAATTGTCCAGTTGTCTGCAATGAAGAGAATTTATGTTGTCGAGAATCAGAGGCTATCTGTGGTTCTTTCGTTAGCTATGATAAATGGGAAAAAGGCAAACGTGAACACTGTCTGCTGTCAGCGTGTTTCCACATACTGCCCTATCTGCAGCTCTTTATCCCAGGGGTCTATACGTTGCATCATAACCAGCCTCTCCTCAGCCCTCTATGCAGGCTGTTGTGCCTTCTCCTGGAATTTGTAAATTCTGATTGAATAACAGTTTGAAGGCTTAGAATTCTTCCCACCAACTTTGCTCTTCTTTTTCAGAGGATAAAGTTTACATGATAAAGTTTCTTGCTTTAACCTAAATGCTCAGCTGCTAACCATAAGGTCAGCAGTTCTAACCTACCAGTGTCTTTGCAGGAGAAAAGACCTCGCGATCTGCTCTCATAAAAATTATGACCTAGGAAACCCGTCATATAGGGTCCCTATGAGTCAGAATCGACTTGACGGCACACAAGAACAACACACTGTAGTCAAGGATGTTGGTGGTTCAGTGGTAGAATTCTCACCTTCCATAGATGAGACCTGGGTTTGATTCCTGGCCAATGTACCTCATGCACAGTCACCACCTGTCCCTCAGTGGAGGCTTGCGTGTTGCTATGATGCTGGACAGGTTTCAGTGGAGCTCCCAGACTAAGAATGACTAGGAAGAAAGGCCTGGTGATCTACCTCTGAAAACCAGCCAATGAAAATCCTATCGATCACAATGATCCTATCTGCAGCCAGTCATGGGGATGGTCATGGAGATGATGCAGGACAGGGCAGTGTTTTGTTCCGTTGTGTGTGGTGTTGCCGTGAGTTGGGGTCAACTCAACCGCAGCTAACAACAACAATGTTGCAACCAGTGGAAATTCCTGGCAGACTCTTATAAATGGCTGATTCTTATTTTTCAAAACTCTTTCACGATATTTGAATGGGAAGATGGGAAAGTTTATAGCAAGAATCTTAGCTTGACATCATTTTAATATCTTAAATCTTAAGACTTCAGTTATCTTTTTTTATTGTATTATATTTTTACATTTTGTAAGCAAAGGTAAAGACTTGAAGCATTAGGAATACCTTTGGAAGTTATTCAGGTTGATGGCACGGAAGTGAAGGTACTGGTTTATAATAATTACCAGAAATTTTGTTTGAATTCATAAATTGTTCCTATGGAGAAGTACCCACATGTACCAAGAAAAATGAGAAAGGGCACAGGTAAGATCATGTCTGTTCAGCCAGTGGAGCTCGCCACCGCGTGACAATGCTCGAGGCAGGTAAAGGCAGCTGGGAGCACACGGTTTCAAAAGCGCACTCATTTACAATTCAGAAGTGATCAGCTGCAATCTAGTAGAAAGATCAGAAGATGAATGTGTCCCTTTCTGGCCTGTATTTCATTTCCGAGTACCCAAGAATAAGCAAAGTGAACATTTGGATTTCATTAAGCATTTGAAATACAATAAGAATATATATATGTATAAATAGTGGAGGAGAATTTTTGATTCCCCCTACCCCTCTAGCGAAACAGGCATCTGGAAAAGAACCAAGTACAATGTGAATTTCTGGCAGTTTTCCTCAGAGCTGATAGTACAATTATCCCTGGACCTAAGAACAGAATTTCTGTATTCTAGCTTCCCTGGTTCTTCTTCTGGGGCAATTGCTATCAACTTGAAACTATTTTTAGTAGGAGTTCTTATTCTTTCCTAGCCCTGAAATCCTCAGGAATTACTGAAATATTTCAATATGGTTTACATTTCCTACCAAGTCACTGAAATATTGAAATATTTCAATATTTCCTATCAAGTCATTTCAGTGACTTGATAGGAAATGTAAACCAAACCCACCCTATAGGACATGAGATGGTTATTCTGGGGAAGTCAGATGCGTGTTTTTACATGATTAACTTTCACACAGTTAATGCCTCACTTATTTGTTAAACATTGATTTTTTTCACTCAGGCTAACACAGTGGCAGCTTTCAAACTTGGACAATTAAAAAATGAATAAGTAACAATCATAGGAACATTTTAATTGATAAGTGACCCGTGGAAAAAAAGACACATTTGTTGGTTTGCTTCTCTAAACCACCACTTGTCGAAAGATACATATCTAAACAAATTATAAGATGACATCACCTTTCTTTTGTGACTTTCCAGTCACAGCAGTCACAGCTAACAACAGCTTATGTGTGCAAATGGCATAAATGAGTTAAAATATATCATCAAGGCAGCATCTGTAGATATGAGAGCGTAGGCATTATAAACAGTGCAAAGGTCAAGTTTTAGAAAGAACAATCAACCCTGTGCTACTGACAAAGAAGGCATGATTGTTTTATTAGAGTCTGTTGAGAGCCATAGGTCAGGGAGAAGTGGGTGTTGTAGTTGATGTATAAAGGGAGTATAAAATCCAGGTAAAGCACCTAATAGCTCTGGGACTTAGCGACAGGCAATGGAGAATATTTTCTGCATTGAGGCCTTGGTTAGGACATCCTACTGTTTTCCTTTGCTGAAAAATCTCAAGGCTCTTACCGGAAGGACAGGGAAGTAAAACAAGACCAGGGGATTCTGGAATGCCAGTAAAATGTTCAACACCAGCATAACCTGTTATCATTCTTTAGAAAAAACAGAACACCAAACGGATTTGGGTTCTGCAAAGACCTCATTCGTTTTTCCAGTAGATGTTTCCTGAATATGTATTTAAGTATTAGATGTAACAGGTGCTAAGACTGGAAAGATGGAAACAAAAAGATACTTCTGGACCTCAATAGAGTCACACTTTGGTGGGTGTGGTGCAATTAGTTCCTTTATGTGGCCTTTTACCTTGGCTTTTTAGAAAAACAGTTTGGGAGATTTTTCCCTCTAAGCCCTGAGGAGTTGCTACCTTTGTCCTTGTTCTTTGGAGAAGAAACTTGGGGGACCTCCCAGGATACTTTCTACCCCAGAGGGGTGTTACTTTTGCCCTGTGAAGAAGGTGGTCTCTACAGGCAGAAAATGAGTAACTGAGGATTGGTTGAACTCTGGTCTGATGAGGGAAGCCCCACCGTGTAACTGATGAGGACTGGGACATATAAGGGGCTGAATGAAATGCAGAGGTTTTAAAGGCCTCCTGGTTAACAGGAGCTGGAAGGAGAGCGTGTCCTTTGGGACATGGAGGCAGTGGCATAACTAGGGTATGGCAAGTATGTCAGGCATTGCACCAGCCCTGGGCACGTGGTGCCACTGAGCAGTTTCTATTAACCCAGTATGGCCAGTGGCATGTCTAGTGAAAATGACACCTATGGCAAGCACTAAAATTGTACCCCTGTCCAAACATCTGACACCCCTTTTAAGTAACTTTACTATAGTATCAGCTCAAAAATACAAGTCAAGCTTGTTAATCTTTTAATTAACACACTACCATGCTTGAGAAAGGATGTTGGGCCCGTACTGGGTTAATAGAAACTGCTCAGTGGTGCTGTGTGCCCAGGGCTGGTGCAATACCATAGATACACCACTTCGAGGCCCCTCCTAGGCCTGGTAAGAAAGGCTATATCTGAGAAAGCTGATAGCTAAGAGCTGGACTAGTTACCTGAAAAAGCTGCAGCTGACAGAGATGTTGGATGAGAGCTGGGCTGGCAGAGAAGCAGAGCCATGTGGGAGCCAAGCAGTCCAGAAGCTACTACACTGGCTGTGATCTGGGCCAATTAGTGGCAGAGAGGCCCAATAGCAGAGAAGCCTGATGGCAGAGAGACCTGGTGGCAGAGAGCAGCTAAGAGAGCTGAGTGGGCTGCTGTACTGGCCATGAGCTGGGCCAGTTGGCAGTGGAGAGACCTGATGGCAGAGAGGCTTGACAGTAGAGAGCAGCTAAGGGAGGGAGCTGAGCAAGCTGCTACACTGACTATGAACTGGGCCAGTTAGCAGTGAAGAGGCTGATGGCAGGGAGGCTGACGCTGGGGACACCAGCTGAGGGGAGGCGGAAGACAGAGAGACCTGGTGTCTCTGCTACTGGATTGACATAGTGGCTGCAACAATGGGCTCAAACATAGCAACCATTGTGAGGATGGCACAGGACCAGGTAGTGTTTCATTGTGTTGTACATAGGATTGCTATGAGTCGGAATGACTTGATGGCACCTAACAGCAGCAACAACAACAATATTGCTACCCATAAGTTGGATAAGATGGATATCTTATGTGAAATTCACTGATAAATACTTTCTAAGTATTTATTCAAGCCCAGAAATACTAGGAAGTATTTCTTTTTTTTTTTTGTTTGATTTTTTTATTTTTCCCATACAAAAATTTGTACACACATTGTTATGTGATCCTAATTGCTCTCCCCATACTGTGACAGCACACTCCTCCTTTCCACCCCTGATTCCCCATGTCCATTCAACCAGCTCCTAACCCTCTCTGCCTTCCCATCTCACCTCTGGACAGAAGCTGCCCGTTTAGTCTCTTATATCTACTTGAGCTAAGAGGCACACTCCTTACGAGTATCACTTTATGTCCCACAATCCAGTCCAATCCCTGTCTGAAGAGTTGGCCTTAGGTATTGTTTTAGTTCTGGGCTAATAGAGTATCCAGGGGCCATGCTCTCTGGGGTTCCTCCAGTCTCAGTCAGACCATTATGTCTGGTCTTACTAGAATTTGAGTTCTGCACCCCACCTTTCTCCTGCTCTGTCAGGGACTCTCTGTTGTGTTCCCTGTCAGGGCAGTCATTGGTGGTAGCCAGGCACCATCTAGTTCTTCTGGTCTCAGGCTGATGAAGTCTCTGGTTTATGTGGCCCTTTCTGTCTCCTGGGCTAATATTATCCTTGTGTCTTTTGTGTTCTTCATTCTTCTTTAATCCAGGTGGTTGGGACCAATTACTGCATCTTAGATGGCCACTTGCAAGCGTTTAAGACCCCAGACGCCACTCACCAAAATAAGATGCAGAACATCTTCTTAAAAACCTTTGTTATGCCAATTGACCTAGATGTCCCCTGAAAGCATGGTCCCCAGACCCCTACCCCTGCTACTCTGTCCCTCGAAGTGTTTGATTGTATTCAGGAAACTTCTTAGCTTTGGTTTAGTCCAGTTGTGCTGACTTCCCCTGTAGTGTGTGCTGTCCTTTCCTTCACCTAAGATAATTCTTGTCTACTATCTAGTTAATGAATAACCTCTCCTTCCCTCCCCACCCTCGTAACCATCAAAGAACGTTTTCTTCTGTGTTTCAACCTTTTGTTGAGTTCTCATAATAATGGTCTTATATAGTATTTGTCCTTCAGTGACTGACTAAATTCACTCAGCATAATGACCTCCAGATTCCTCCATGTTATAAGGTGTTTCACGGCTTCATCATTGTTTTTTATTGTTGCGTAGTATTCCATTGTGTGGATATAACATAATTTGTTTATGGATTCGTCCGTTGTTGGGCACCTAGGTTGTTTATATCTTTTTGCTATTGTGAACAGTGCTGCAATGAACATGGGTGTGCATATATCTATTCGTGTGATGGCTCTTATTTCTCGAGGATATATTCCAAGGAGTGGGATAGCTGGATCATATGGTACTTCTATTTCTAGCTTTTTAAGGAAGCACCAAATCAATTTCCAAACTGGTTGTACCATTTTACATTCCCACCAACAGTGTATAAGTGTTCCAGCCTCTCCACAACCTTCCAGCGTTTATTATTTTGTGTTTTTTGGATTAATGCTAGCCTTGTTGGGGTGAGATGATACGTCATTGTAGTTTTGATGTACATTTCTCTAATGGCTAATGATCATGAGCATTTCTTCCTATGTCTGTTAGCCACCTGAATATCTCCTGTGGCAAAGTGCCTGTTCATATCCTTCGCCCATTTTTTAATCGGGTTATTTGTCTTTTTGTTGTTGAGGTTTTGCAGTATCTTGTAGATTTTAGAGATCAGACGCTGATCAGATTTGTTGTAGCCAAAAATTCTTTCCCAGTCTGGTCTTTTGAGTCTTTTGGTGAAGTCTTTTGATGAGCATAAGTGTTAGATTTTTAGAAGCTCCCATTTATCTAGTCTCTCTTCTGGTGCTTGTGCATTGTTACTTATGGTTCATATTGTGTTTATGCCATGTATTAGGGCTCCTAGCATTCTCCCTATTTTATCTTCCATGATCTTTATCATTTTCAATTTTATATTTAAGTCTTTGATCCATTTTGAGTTAGTTTTTGTGCATGGGTCTTGTTTCAGTTTTTTACAGATGGATGCCCAGTTATGCCAGCACCATTTGTTAAGGAGACTGTCTTTTCCCCAATTAACAGACTTTGGGCCTTTGTCAAATATCAGCTACTCATAGGTGGATGAATTTATGCCTGGATTCTCAATTCTGTTCCATTGGTCTATGTATCAGTTGTTGTACCAGTACCAGGCAGTTTTGACTACCGTGGCAGTATAATAGGTTCTAAAATCAGGTAGTGTGAGGCCTCCCACTTTGTTCTTTTTCTTAAGTAATGCTTTACTTATTTGGAGCCTCTTCCCTTTCCATATGAAGTTGGTGATTTGTTTCTCCATCTCAATAAAAAATGCCAGTGGAATTTGGATTGGGATCGCATTGTATCTATAGATTGCTTTGGCTAGAATTGACATTTTCACAATGTTGAGTCTACCTATCCATGAGCAAGGTATATTTTTCCACTTATGTGGGTCTCTTTTGGTTTCTTGCAGTAGTTTTTTGTAGTTTTCATTGTACAGGTCTTTTACCTCACTGGTTAGATTTATTCCTAAATACTTTATCTTCTTGGGGGCTATTGTAAATGGTATTGATTTGATTTCCTCTTCGAGATTCTCTTTGTTAGTGTAAAGGAATGCAACTGATTTTTGTATGTTTATCTTGTATCCTGAAACTTTGCTGAAATCTTCTATTAGTTCCAGTAGTTTTCTTGTGTATTTTTGGGGGTTTATTGTGTATAAGATCATATCATCTGCAAATAGAGATACTTTTACTTCTTCCTTACCAATTTGTATTCCCTTTATTTCTTTTTCTAGCTTACTTGCTCTGGCTAGGACCTCCAGCACAATGTTGAATAAGAGTGGTGATAAAGGACATCCTTGTCTGGTTCGTGTTCTCAAGGCGAATGCTTTCAGACTCTCTCCATTTAGGATGATGTTGGCTGTTGGCTTTGTATAAATGCCCTTAATTATACTGAAGAATTTCCCTTCTATTCCTATTTTGTTGAGAGTTTTTATCTTGAATGGGTGTTGGACTTTGTCAAATGCCTTTTCTGCATCAATTGATAAGATCATTATGTCTCTTGTCTTTTGTTTTATTTATGTGATGAATTACATTGATTGTTTTTCTAATATTGAACCATCCCTGCATACCTTGTATAAATCCCACTTGATCATGGTGAATTATTTTTTTTGATATGTTGCTGAATTCTATTGACTAGAACTTTGCTGACGATTTTTGTGTCAATGTTCATGAGTGATATTGGTCTGCAATTTTCTTTTTTTGTGGTGTCTTTACCTGGTTTTGGTATCAGGGTTATAATGGCTTCATAGAATGAGTTTGGGAGTATTCCATCCTTTTCTATGCTCTGAAATACCTTTAGTAGTAGTGGTGTTAACTCTTATCTGAAAGTTTGGTAGAATTCTGCAGTGAAGCCATCCGAGCCAGGGCTTTTTTTTGTTGGGAGCTTTTAAATTACCTTTTCAATCTCTTCTTTTGTTATGGGTTTATTTAGTTGTTCTACCTCTGTTTGTGTTAGTTTAGGTAGGTAGTGAGTTTCTAGAAATTTGTCCATTTCCTCTAGGTTTTCAAATTTGTTTGAGTACGGTTTTTCATAGTATTCTGTTATGATTCTTTTAATTTCAGTTGGGTCTGTTGTGATATCACCCGTCTCATTTCTTACACAGGTTATCTGCTTCCTCTCCTGTTTTTCTTTTGTTAGTTTGGCCAGTGGTTTATCAATTTTGTTGATTTTTTTAAAGAACCAGCTTTTGGACACATTAACTATTTCAATTGTTTTTCTATTCTCTATTTCATTCAATTCTGCTCTAATTCTTATTATTTCCTTTCTTCTGGCACCTGAGGGCTTCTTTTGCTGCTCTGTTTCTAGTTGTTCCAGTTGTAGGGTTAATGTTTTGATTATGGCCCTTTCTTCTTTTTGAAAGTGTGCATTTATTGCTATAAACTGACCTCTGAGCGCTGCTTTTGCTGTGTCCCAAAAGTTCTGGTAGGATGTGTTTTCATTCTCGTTTGATTCTATGAATTTCTTTATTCCATCTTTAATGTCTTCATAACCCAGTAGTTTTTGAGGAAGGTGGTCTTCAGTTTTCATGGGTTTGATTTTTTTCCTTGTTTTTTCTGTTGTTGATTGCTGCTTTTATGGCTTTATGGTCAGAAGAGATGCTCGTAATATTTCAATGCTTTGGATTTTGTTAAGGCTTGCTTTATGGCCTAATATGTTGTCTATTCTGGAGAATGTTTCATGTGCATTGGAAAAGGAAGTATCCTTAGAGGCTGTTGGGTGGAATGTTGGGTATATGTCCATGAGATCAAGATGGTTAATTGTAGCATTTAGATCTTCCACGTCTTTGTTGAGCTTCTTTCTGGATGTTCTGTCCTTCACTGAAAGCGGTGTGTTGAAGTCTCCTACTTCTATTGTGGCGGTGTCTATCTCTCTTTTCAGTGCTGTTAGAGTTTGTTTTATGTATTTTGGAGCTCTGTCTTTCGTACATAAATATTTATTATAGTTATGTCCTCCTGGTGTATTGACCCTTTAATCATTATATAGTGCCCTTCTTTATCCTTTGTGATGGATTTTAATTTAAAGTCTATTTTGTCAGAGATTAATATTGCCACTCCTGTTCTTTTTTGAGTATTGTTTGCTTGATATATATTTTTCCATCCTTTGAGTTTTAGTGTGTTTGTGTCTTTGAGTCTAAGGTGTGTCTCTTTTAAGGAGCATATAGACAGATCGTGTTTTTTTATCCAATCTGCCGGTCTCTGTCTCTTTATTGGTGCATTTAGTCCATTTACATTTAGTGTAATTTTTGCTAGGTATGAGTTTAGTGCTGTTATTTTGATGTCTTTTTTTGTGTGTGTTGTTCAGTTTCTTTGTTCCACTTAATTTTCTGTGCTAAGTCATTTTTCTTTATGTGTTTTCTTTTCATCTCCTTCAGGATTGTTGATTTTGTGTTTGCTGAGTCTTTATATTTTTCTAGTCTTTTATTTTGACTTGTAAGATTGTTAGTTTTCTTTGTGCTTACCTTCATATTTATCCCTATTTTTCTAAGTTTATATTAGTCTTTTATTTCTTTATATTGCCTTGACTTCCTCTCCATATGAAAAATCTATGTCTACATTTTTAAGGCCCTCTTTTTTGTTTTAATGTAGTCATCTTTTACAAGTTGACATCTGTTTCCCTATTTTCAGTGTTTTAGCTTTGATTTACTTTTGTGACTTCCCTATCTGGGTTGATATCTGGTTGGTCTGTCCTGTGTTCTAGTCTTGGGTTGTTATCTGATGTTACTGATTTTCTAACTGGAGGACTCCCTTTAGTATTTCTTGTAATTGTGGTTTGGTTTTTGCACATTTCCTAAACTTCTGTTTATCTGGAAATGCCCTAATTTCGCCATCATATTTGAGAGACAGTTTTGCTGGATATAGAATTCTTGGCTGACATTTTTTTCTTTCAAGGCTTTATATATGTCATCCCATTGACTTTTTTGCCTGCATGGTTTCTGCTGATTAGTCCAAGCTTATTCTTATTGAATCTCCTTTGTAGATGATTTTTCGTTTATCCCTAGCTGCTCTTGACATTCTCTCTTTATCTTTGGTTTTGACAAGTTTGATTATGATATGTCTTGGTGACTTTCTTTTGGGATCTACGTTATGTCAGGTTCAATGATTATCTTGGATAGGTATCTTGTGATCTTTCACTATATCAGGGAAGTTTTCTGCCAACAAATCTTAAACAATTCTCTCTGTACTTTCTGTTATCCCCCCGTTCTGGTACTCCAATCACTCGTAGGTTATTCCTCTTGATAGAGTCCCACATAATTCTTAGGGTTTCTTCATTTTCTTTAATCCTTTTTCTGATTTTTCCTCAAATAAGTTGGTGTCAAGTGCTTTATTTTCAGTCTCACTAATTCTGACTTCCATTGCCTCAATTCTGCTCCTATGACTTTCTACTGAGTTGTCTAATTCTGAAATTTTATTGTTAATCTTCTAGAGTTATGATTGCTGTCTCTCCGTGGATTCTTGCAGCCTGTTAAATTTGTCATTATGCTCTTCTCCAATCTTTTTAATTTCCTCTGTTGATTGTTCTGTGTTTTGCTTAATTTTCTTCCTAATTTCTTGAAGAGTTCTGTATATCAATCTTTCGTATTCTGCCTCCAGTAATTCCAAGAAATTTTCCTCCTCTGGAAAATTTCTAGATTCTTTATTTTGGGAGCTTGCTGAAGCCATCATGGATTACCTCTTTATGTGATTTGATATTGACCGTTGTCTCCAAACAATCAATAGGTTATTATATTTATTTATTTTATATTTGCTTACTGTGTCCTAGCTTCTTGTTTTGTTTTGATATGCCCAAATAGGCTACTTGTGTGAGCTAGTTTGATTATTGGTACCTTTGAAGCTATAATGTCCTGTCAGCAGGTGGCTAGATCTGTTACTAGGTATGTGAGCTCAGGAGTCCACCCACTTCTCCTGTATGGATTCAGCTCAGGTGCCCAGGTAGATAAGCACCAAGTGGGTGGTGTAAGCTCTCACTTACAGTCCTAGACAGGCATGGGTGATTGGTGTAGCACAGGCATCTGGCTGCAGCAGGGGGACACACCCTGAGCAAGGCAGGGGGCTGACAGCCGCCCCCAAGCATACAGGAGGAAGATGTGTCCCTGTTCTGTAGAGCACGTAGGTTCTTGGGTTTTGCAGCCAGACTATGAGCACCTAATACTGTTGGCTGTAAGGACTGGGGGCACCTCTTATTCATGGGCCCCTATCACAGGTGGCTAGGTGGTGTGGGTGGAGCCACCAGTCCTCAGGCCCCTGATGTGGGTAGATGAAGACCCTGCTTAATGAGCAGAGCAGTGTCAAATGTCAAGAACCTGCCACTTCACAGGTGAAACTGTTGAAGTTAGAGTTCTGGTATATACCCTGTTGTCCTGCGGTAATGAGGGCCTACGCAGTTCAGATGGACCCACACAAGTCTTTGTAGGGGGAAAGGCATTCAAAGTCTGTGGATCCCTTACACCTGTGCCTAGGCAAAGGAGCTGTGCCTACCCTGGGTTCCTAGCTTAGGGGAGCCGGCAGTTTATCTTTTCCACTGTGTTAATTTGTTCACTCTCCAAGGCAGGGAGAATGGCTCTGGGCATGTGTCGGATCCTACTTCCAGCCCAAGGGACTTGGCAATTGCTGAATGTGGTCCAGGACCCAGTGCAGAACGGGGAGCAGGGAGGTAAATGGGAGAGAGGTTTTTCTCTAAGGGGGGTGTTTTTGATCTGCGTGGTAGGCTGTATGTGATTACTTACCTTTTGTCGGGTCGAGGGCTGCTTCTCACTGGTTCTGTGTGGCCGTGTAGACTCTCAGCCACTGGGTCTCTCCTGGTGCGGAAAAAAGCACCTCCCAAGCACGGCTGCTTGCCTGCCTTACCACTCACCCCTGAGCTGATCAGGCCTGAAGGGCTCAGAGTCTCTCCAGGTCAGGTCCGGCAACTCCTCATTGCTTCCGAACCATCTCTCCCTCCCCTTACCACTCTATCCGGTTCCTCAAGTCTGCCTTTGATGTTCAGGGCTTGCAAATTGCCATATATAATTGATTCACTTGTGTTTTTGGGTCTTTGTTGTAAGAGGCTCTACTGGAAGCATCTGACTACTCCGCCATCTTGGTCCCACCTCCTCCAGGAAGTAGTTCTTTACTCAGAAAAACAGAGTAAATTTTCTTTGTGTTCATTTCTCTGCAAAGGATCCTGATATAGATTTTGTTATGGATGAAATGAAATAGGAAGTAAAAGAAAGAAGAAGGCCCGAATAATCCAATTATATATAAATACTGAAAATAAATTGGACAGTGTCTTTTTAAAAATATTTACTTGGTTCAGGGGACAGACTCAAGACATAAATTTTAAAAGCATTATTAAAATTCAAATATTACCTTCATGTCAGCTTCTGTAAAGTATCCAAGTAAACAAAGCATTATATATAACAACAAAGCCTAATATTTTTTAAAGCCAAAATTTATTCCTTTGCTGTTAAGATCCTTTTTTATAGCAGTTTAAAAATATGTATTTTAAAAATAGAACAATCATACAACTCAGAAAAGGAGGGTGAGAGAATGGTTGTACATCTTGAAGAATGTACTCAATGTCAATAAATTGTACTGGTAGAAACTTGAATTGGTATATGTTTTTGCTGTGTATATTCTGAACAATAACAAAAAATTAAAAAATAAATAGATTAATCATAAGAATATTTTATTGCTGTTAGTAATATGAGATTTTTTTTTTCCTCCACAGTGTGTCTTTATCTTAATAATTTACCCCCTGGCTCAGTTTTTTGCAAAAATGAAGTATTTATGTTTATTGGATGAATGATGAATCAATTAAAGAACGTTGACTGTTTTAGATTTTTATAGCAAAGCCTTTTTCTTGATTAGAATTTTCAAGAAGATGGGGTCTTCAGAACTTTGAAGAAGGAAATATAAATATAGCCTGTGGAAGAGTCTGCAGGTTTTCTTCACTATACATTCTTCCTCTCTTCTTAGTGGTAGTAATAGAATTTCTGGGCTGGGCACAAGGCTACCTGGAATAAAGACTGCATTTCTCTGCCTTTCTTCCAGCTAGGTGTGTCATGTAAGTAAATGACAGCTGAAGAGAGGTAAAGAGGTGTTTCATGTGGGCCTTCTGGGAAGTGTCCTTAAAGGTAAGGGATGTACCCTGCTTTGTCCCTTCTGCTTCCTGTTGGCTGCAGTGTAGACATGATGAAGAGCTTGGGCAGCCAGTTGGGACTGAGGCAGCACACCAAGGGGAGCTGCAGAATAGAAGCCTGGGTCTCTCCCAACTTCTTGGAACTGACATCCTAACCATGAACTGCTCACCTCTGCATTTTTGTTGTTGCCAGTGAGTAAAACCTTGTATAATTAAGCTTCTGCTAATTTGGGCATTTGACTGTGTAGATCATAACAAATCATGGATAACATTGTGAAAGATGGGAATTCCAGAACACTTAATTGTGCTCATAGTGAGCATGTACATAGACCAAGAGGCAGTCATTCAAACAGAACAAGGGGATACTGAGTGGTTTAAAACCAGAAAAGGTGTGCAGCAGGGTTGTATCCTTTCACCATGCATATTCAGTCTGTATGCTGAGCAAATAATCTGACAAACTGGACTATATGAAGAAGAATGTGGCATCAAGATTGGCGGAAGACTCATTAACGATCTGCGATATGCAGACGCCACAAGCTGGTGTGCTGAAACGAAGTGAAGCATTTACTGATGAAGATCAAAGATTACAGCCTTCAGTATGGATTATGCCTCAACATAAAGAAAACAAAAATTCTCACTACTGGACCAGTAAGCAACAATTATGATAAATGGAGAAAACATTGAAGTTGTCAAGGATTTCATTTTACTTGGATCCACAATCAACACCCATGGAAGCAGAAGTTAAAAAATCAAACAACGTATTGCATTGGGCAAATCTGCTGCAAAAAAAATTCTTTAAAGTGTTAAAAAGCAAAGATGTCACTTTGAGGACAAGGTGTGTCTGATCCAAGCCGTAGTGTTTTCCATCACCTCATATGCATGTGAAAGCTGGACAATAAGCAAGGAAGACAGAAGAATTGAGGCCTTTAAATTATGGTGTTGGCGAAGAATATTGAATATTCCATGGACTGCCAGAAGAATGAACAAATCTGTCTTGGAAGAAGTACAGCCAGAATGCTCCTTAGAAGCAAGGATGGTGAGACTTCTTCTCACGTACTTTGGACATGTTATCAGGAGGGACCAGTCCCTGGAGAAGGACATCATGCTTGGTAAAGTAGAGGGTCCGTGAAAAAGAGGAAGACCTTTGACGAGATGGTTTGATGCCCTGGCTGCAACAATAGGCTCAAATATAGCAGCAATTGTGAGGATGGCGCAGGACTGGGCAGTGTTTCGTCCTGCTGTACTTAGGGTTGCTGTGAGTCAGAATGACTTGATGGCACCTAACAACAACAGTTTGGATTCTCTGTCATTTGCAGTCAAACCTTATCCTAACCAATAATGGCCTAAGTAGCCCCAAAATTGTTACCTAATTAATACATTTGCCATGGATTCTATGACTCCAGAACATCTCGTAAGTGATCTGTCATCCCTGGCTAGGATGACTGCTAAAGTGTTGTTTCACCATATTTGTAAAAACAATGTCCTGAACCAGCATGAGGCTGGTTCCTATGAAAACCCCCTGCTGTGGAGTGGATTCTGAGTCATAGCGACCCTATAGGATAGAGTAGAACTGCCCCATAGGGTTTCCAAGGAGCAGCTGATGGATTCGAACTGCCGACTTCTTGGTTGGCAGGCATAGCTCTCAACAGGGCTCCTCAGATACATCTCCGCTTTTCCACTTCTCCATCATGTCATTCTCTTTTTCTGCTAGATTTGATAATTTGATTCAGCGGTCACACAGAACTCATAAGAACTCAGAGACTATATTCCCAGTTACGTGGTTTATTAGAGTTAACAACGCAGAAGTAACAGGATACAATTTAGGATGCAACTCAGGGTCAGCGTCAGGAAAACTCACAACTCAAGGAAAGGGATAAGGGCAGGTCTGGGAAAGTCCCTATAAAAGAGAGTGCATCTCTCCTTTGCTTAACGAGGGCATCTTCATATAAGCTCTGGCTGGAACAGGTCTTCGTCATAGGGACTCTCAGGAAGCCCTCCTCTCGATCAGAACCACTCTGCCCTCAGGTTCTGGGGTTTTTGTAGGCCAGCCCTTGTATTTCCTGTCAATTACGAGGCAGGTTCCGTAAACAGTATGGGTAAAGGTCAGACAGGGTAGGGGCGCGGGGGGGCGGAGCCAATACGTGTTAAACCAAAACCAAACCCGTTGCCATCCAGTCCATTCTGATTCCCACTTATAGCGACCCTGTAAGACAGAGTAGAACTGCCCCAAAGGGTTTCCAAGGAGTCGTTGGTGGATTCCAAGTGCGACCTTTTGGTTAGCAGCAGAACTCTTAACCACGGTGCCACCAGGCCTCCAACCTGTGTTAAGGTAGATGCCAACCAACCAACCCTTTGTAAGGCACTTAAGTGGATAGCAAACTGACCAATCCCTTGTGAGCCACTCCTGCAGATAGCAAACGGACTGATACCTTGCAAGCTGCTTATGCAGGTAGCAAACAAACCAATCAGTTGGCAGATTACAGCCTGACCAATCATTTCGGGAGAATTGCAAACCTAGGGCCAGAAAAAGCACATAGAAGAAACCCATTGTACCACAAAATTTTATCATATTTTTGAGGGTACCTATGATTAGCGTGGCACAGTGGTAAAAGAACTAGGGCTGCTAACCAAAAGGTCGGCAGTTCAAATCCATCATCTGCTCCTTAGAAACCCTATGGGGCAGTTCTACTGTATCCTGTAGGGGGTTGCTATAAGTCGGAATTGATTGGATGGCAACGGGTTTGGTTTTTTACTATTAGGATAGAAGTCCTGGTGGCGCAGTGGTTAAGCCCTGGGCTGCTAACCAAAAGGTGAGTGGTTGGAACGCACCAGTGGCTCAGCAGGAGAAAGATGTGGCAGTCTGCTTCGTAAAGATTTACAGCCTGGGAAACCCTATGGGCAGTTCTATTCTGCCCTATAGGGTCAGTATGGGTCGGAATTGACTCTATGGCAGTGGATTTGGTTTCTATTATTAGGGTAATATCTATGTCTTTTTTTTCTAATTTGTTAAAATAATTATATTTCTGAGAGTAGCTTTGTACACTGGAAAAAATTATAAATCATTTAATGAATTGTTCGTAACAACAAAGGAACTGTATTTTACGTATTAGGTATGTGTTTAATTTTTTTCTGGTCAGGTTATTGTCGTTGTTGTTGTTAAGTGCTGGCGAGTCGGTTCGGGCTCGTAACAACCTTATGTATATCAGAGCAAAACGTTGCTGGGTTCTGCACTATCCTCAAAATGGCTGCTATGTTTGAGCCCATTGTTGAAGCCACTGTGTCAATCCATCTCATCGAAAGTCTCCCTGTTTTTTGCTGACCCTCTACTTTACCAAGCGTGATATCCTGTTTATTAAGGTATAATTTGCATACAGTAAAATTCACCAGTTTCAAGTGTACAGTTCGGGGAGTTTTGACAAAACTCAGTTTACACAGTCATATAACTACCACCAGGATCAAGATAGAAAACACCCATCACTCCAAAACTTTCCTCATGTTCCTTTGCATTCAGTTACCTGTCCCTCCCAGCCCCTGGCCGCCGCTGATCCTCTTTCTGTCACATAGTTTTGCTTTTTCTATATAAATAGAATTTCATAGAAAGGAAATCATACATTATGTAGTATTTTGTGTCTGGCTTTTTCCACTTTATTGTTGAGTAGTAGTCACTAAATGGATGTATCCAGGCAACTGGTTCATTCAGGTTCAAACCCCTGCTGAGAATTTGCATTTCTAACAAGCTCCCAGGAAGTTATATATAAGAATCACCCAGGGATCTTATTAAACTGTAGATTCTGATTCAGTATATCTGAGGTGGAAATGCAAACTCTCAGCAAGAGTTTGAACAGGTTCCAAGCCCTAAGTGTATCTCAGTTTGTTTAATCATTCACACATTGAAGGATATCTGGGTTATTTTTAGTTTTTGCCTATTATAAATAATGCTGCTATGAACATTTGTGTACAGATTTCTGTATGAAAATAGGTTTCATTTCTCTGGGATAAATGTCCAAGAGTCTAATTGCCGGGCTGATGATAATTTTATGTTTAGTTTTATAAGAAACTGCCAAACTGCTTTTCGTACATTGCTGGTAGAAATTTTACATTTCTACCAGCAATGCATGAATGATTCAGTTTTCTCCACATCCTCACCAGCATTTGGTGTTGTCACTATTTTTTATGTTAGCCACTTTAGGGTCTCTATGAGTCAGAATCTACTTGACAGCAGTGGGTTATTCGGAGAGTTGTGTAGCGATATCTCGTTGAAATTTCAATTTGCTTTTCCCAATGGTTATTAATGATGTTAAACAACTTTTCATGTGCTCATATGCCATCTGTATATCCTTTGGTAAAATGCCTGTTCATGTCTTTTGCCCATTTTATAATGGGATTGTTTTTCTTTTTTTACTGTTGAGTTTTTTGAATTCTTGGTATATTCTGGATACTAGTCCTTTATTGGATATTTGGTTTGCAAATATTTTCTCCCAGTCTGTAGCATGCCATTTTTCCTCTTAACAAGGTATTTTGCAGAGCAAATATTTTTAATTTTGATGAAGTCTACTTTATCAATTTTTACTTTTGTAGATTGTGCTTTTGGTATCAAGTCTAAGAATTCTTTGCCTATCCTTAGATCCCAAAGATTTTGTCCTTTTTTTATGTATTGTAGCTTTCTGTTTTATATTAAGTCTGTGATACAATTTCAGTAAATTTTTATATAAAGTCTGAGGTTTAGGCCAAGGTTTATTTTTTTGGCCTAGAAATATCTATTGCTTCAGTACCATCTGTTGAAAAGGGTATCTTTCCTTGAATTGCTTTTACCCCTTTGTCAAAAATTAGTTGAGTATATTTGTGTGAGTCTATTTAGTTCATTCCTTTTTATTACTGAGTAGTAGTCCATTATATGGATATATTACATGTATTTATCTATTTACCAGTTGTTGAACATTTAGTTGTTTCTAGCTTTTAGCTATTATGAACAAAGCTGCATTTTTGCATACTGTTTTTGTGTAGACATATGCTTTCATTTCTCTTGAGTATTTACTACCCAAGAGAGTTAAATGTAGATTTAACTTTGTAAGAAACTGTCAAACTGTTTTCCAAAGTGGCTGTACCATTTTGCATTCCCACCAGCAATGTATGGGAGTTCCAGTTGCTCTACATCCTTGTAACACTTGGTATTGTCAGTCTCTTTGATTATAACCATTCTAGTGGGTGTATAGTGGGATTGTATTTGTTTTAATATGAATTTCCCTAATGATTAATGATGTTGAGCATTTTTTCATGCTTTTATCTTTTCTTCTTTTTTAAGTAGGTTGTCTGTCTCCTTATTAGTGTATTTTTTTAAAACACCAATTAAATATTTAAGGGAGCTTACCTTCAAAGGAACCCTGAAGTGGTTCTTCCCAGACTCAAGGGATCTTAACTCTTTAAGAAAATAAAAGCAGCTCCTCATTTAAAAAAAAAAAAAATTGAGAATAACTTCCCTTATTTATTTGATGTATGTATTTGGATTTCTATGTACAGCACTAAGTTTTTTGTTAAATATATATACAACAAAGTAATTAAAAAACATAGTGGTTACTGTTTCATTCTTTGGTATTGATAAAATTGAATGTGCAATATTGGTGGTTCATATTGTTGACCCAGTGTGACTAACTTAACTTCTTTAAGCCAGCATTCTATCATTTTAGTAAATAACTTTTCCTAATACTTTTTTCTGACCTCTCCCAAAAGTAATCATTCTTTCCTCTAACTTCAAAAAGACTCTGTGAGTTGCAAAAGATGTATCTTGTGGCTTGCCTCCTTTGGCAATGGCAGTAAATGCCACATATCCAGAAGGGTAGTGGCACTAGAGAGGGATGGAGGATAGTGGAGTCTTCCATCTTGATTTTCACTCAATCTAGTAAATGCTTCAAGACCAAGGTCCCCAGGGTACTCCAAGATCCATTATGCCAACCCAGGAGTACAGGTTAATCACATTGTGAAACGTATGAAAATACCTACTGAACCAAAGGGCAATTTCTCTTCTTCCACGGCTATAAGTCAACCATTAACGTACATTTCAGTAAAATAAAGAGGATTTCTGCAGGCATCGAGCTGTTCAGCAGTGAAATGTGCAGCCTCAAAGAGAAAAAGCTCCCTATCATTGGAAGTATTCATCAAAGTTGCCTGACATCTGCCAAGAATGATATTGTTATGGATTGAATTGTGTCTCTCAAAGATATGTGTTGTAAATCCTAACCTCTATGCCTGTGATTATATTCCCATTTGGGAATGGGTTTTCTTTGTTATGTTAATCAGGCAGGATTAATGTAGGGTGTATCTTGAGTCAGTCTCTTGTGAGATATAAAAGAGATTAAACAAGCAAGCGAGTAGAGAAGATTGGGAGAAAATTGATGTCAAACCACGTGGAGATCTCCAAGGACCCAGGAAACAAGCTGAAGAGACAAGGACCTTCTCCCAGAGCCGACAGAGAGAGAAAGGCTTCACCTATAGCCATTGCCCTGAATTTGGACTTCTGGCCTCGTAAACTGAGACATCAGGATTGGTGGAAGACTCATTAACAACCTGCAATAGGGTCACTATGAGTTGGAACCTACTGGACGGCACCCAACAATAGTCTATAGTATGAGTTAACCACATTAAAAAAAAAAAAAATTAAAAGTCACAGTTGTCACAGATTTTTATTTAAGGTTATGCTTTGTCATATATAGTTTTTATTTGTTGGACACTGACTATATTCCTGGCTGTGTGTTAAGTGTTTTACATATGAATTTTCACAAAACCAATATGAGGTAGATTCCTTATTCTTATTTCCCAGGAAACAGAGGCTCATAAAACTGAAGTAACATTCTCAAGATTCTTCAGTTATGAAGAGGCAGAGTTTGAATTCAAACCAAAGCTAGATTCCAACATTGGTGTTTTAACCACTACTGTCTCCTGCTCTCATTTTTATTTTTATTTGTATTCTAAGCTTTACTTAATTTAAAACGAAATTTCTGCTTTTAAATCTTAGTCTTGCTATTAAACCTATCTTCAGCTATGTTTGTAGATATCATTGTGGATATTACTCATAAATTATTGAAATTGTAATAGTATAAACTTGAACAGTATGTGATCTGTTTAGCACATCTAGGTTTTTTCTCCCCTACAGAGTCTAAGATCTAGAGGCTGACTTCTTCTAATTGGTTATTCCATTCAATTAAAAAATATTTAAAAAATTCCTGAGGATGTTCTATGCACTACTGTAGAAAATGAATATTGATATTTGTTAATATAACTCTGATTTTTAATTAACATTGAAAATAAATGAACAAGTTTGAGTATTGTAATTTTTTTATTTCTTAGTTTCTTTTTTACCTTTGAACTCTTTAAAATTTTAATTTAAACTACAATTTTGATTACTGTTTCAAAAATGAAAATTCTCTGGAACACTACCTCTTGATAGTTCCCCTTTTCCATTTTAATCTAGTGTCTACCTAGGCAAAGGTTTAAGGAAATAGAAGATTCTTATTCCATGACCAGAAAGTCAAAGAATTCTAGTCGTTCCAAACCTGTCGTAGAGGAAGAGAATTACAGGAACGAGAGCCCTCCTGCTTCCTACATTGTGTGTGTGTGCTAGCTCAGTTCTAGTTTTTGTGGATGCTTTAAAGGCTACAAATTTTGGAAGAGTACACAGAGATTTGGTGTTGAAAGTGATAACATTGTAAACAGTTTTATTCATACAGTCTGACTTCAAACAAGGTCTGCTTGAGATAGGGTTTTGCTAACTAGATTTTAAATCTTAGAGTAAAAGACACTTTTCTTGTTTGTATCACCTGCAGCAAGTAAAGAATATAGAATTCACAATAAGATCATAGAACCTGAGCTGTAGAACTCATGCTGTCGAATTTCTCATTCAATGAATCCAGCTTCTTGAATAGACCAGTGACAGGAGCTCTAACTCAAACAGCAACTGATTCTGTTGTTGAATACTTTTAATTGTTTAAAAAAAAAAAGAAAAAAGAAAAACAGAATGGAAGAAAGTAAGAAAGAAAAAGAATTCTAATATTGAACCCAAATATGCTTCCTGGTGATTTGCGCCCATTTTTCTTTTTTCTTTTCTCAACATAATGGTTATTCATGTGTATTTCCCTTTTAAGCCTCTCCTGTCTAGGTAAAAAATCAACAGAGCTTTCCACTGTTTCTGGGGGAATATCAGATTCACTGGAGGGGTGCAAGGTCTTGAGATGCTTTTTCAAACTATGCAACACATCTCACATGGGAAACTTAGGGTTAGAGGAAGGGAGACATTGTTACCAGTGGGAGGGTTATCACAGGACTGGGGTGAGTTGGGATGCAGAACAGTTGAGAACCCCTGAGATAGTGTGGTTGCCCCCCAAGTAGAAACAAGAATGCTAGTAAATTTGGCTGTGGGAACAGTGGTTGGGTTCTCCTGGAAGCAGACGCGGAGAAGGAGTTATGAGTACAAAAGGTTTATTGGGGAGTAAAATCTATAAAGACAAAGGAAAGGAAACAGAATTGGGCATGGTAGACAGTCAGAAGGTGATGCAGACCTCACAAAGTCTGCCAGCCCCATGAGCAGCTCAGCTCTGCAGCAAAGATTGCCTGGTAGAGGGATCTTGCATTGGGTGAACATGGCTAGGAATTTGCACCACCATCTTGCTCAGTCATTGGCTGGGGACCCCCCCCCCCCACCAAGAAGAATGTGAACAGCTAGAGGCTGTTGGGCAACTATACTTCCTGCATTTGGGCAGCAAGTCCTTTCTTAAAGAGAGATCTGAGCAATACATGTCTATGTCTATCTCAAGAGAAAAGGAAGGAAAGAATCTGAGAGACGATTTAGAGAAGTCTTGACAAGATGGTGATTGATCAGATATACAGAAGGAGAGGTCAAAGACAACTCTGATAACTAGGATAGCACTGCCATCAACAGATATCATTTGGTTGGGTTACAACCTCTTCCCACCATGCCCATAGCTGCATTTTACTGAAAGTAGCCTGCTTATTTTCTGCCTAAGTTGCCGTGGCTTGTGCCCTCTGTGTTGAGTGACCAACTATACTCTTTAGTTACAACTGATGAGGCTAACGAAAGGCTTGACTCATGAGCAAAGGCAGCCATACAAGGATACAGGGCTGGAGGTGGCTTAATGTGAAACTGTTCCATTTTGAATGGGAGCAAACCAACCCAATATATTCTCTTTTGGGAAGACTCAAAAGCTAAGTGAACAAGAAGAGGTTGAAGCACTGCTCAGGCTATACCCTAAAGGACTGGGCTATTGTTCTCATTCTCCCCTGCTGCAACTGAGTTATCCAGAGAGCAGTAGGACCTAGAAGCCCTGTTGTCTGAAGAGGTGACATATCCTTTGCTCCCAATATATCCTTGCAGTAAGCGCCCATTATCACAAGTGATCTGGGCATGTCACTTCTTTAAATAATGCGTCCTTTGCATTTGTAGAGGACAGTGCTGAAGGTCATTTCTTCTCTGTAAACATGGATGAAAAGATGAGGATTGACCTTAAACCCGTACAAATTATCCTTGGTTCTCAGTTTGTGCAACTTTTGTAAAACTTACCATATACAGCTTGCCTCCTCATCTCCTGTGGCTATTTTATCCACAGAAGGAGCTGTCACATCTCTAATTTTTGAATGCCGAGATGATCTATTTATTGCACTTTTATGGTGTTTCAAAAAACTGTCAGGCTACTGCAAGTAGCCTGAACTGATCATTTTCTGCGTCAGTCTGTTTTATTACACTGAGTTACAGAAAGATGGAGTGACCTGTGAGGCAAAAGTCTACTTTTGCTTTGCCATAAAGCAGTCGTGTTATCCGTTCTCTCACTCATTCATTCATTTGTTCACCATCCCACTGTTCCCAGGTGCAGGGATACAGCAGAGAATACGACAGACTTCCTGCCATCTAGAACTGACATTTTAGTAGGGCAGAGGCAGACAACAAACAAAACCGAAATATATGGTATATCTGATAGTAACAAGTGTTATCGAGGATGAGGAGTGCAGACTGGGGAGAGGAGATTTTTTTTGGTTGTTATTGTGCTTTAAGTGAAAGTTTACAGTTCAAGTTAGTTTCCCATACAAAAACTTATACACACATTGTTATGTGATCCTAGTTGCTCTCCCTATAATGCAACAGCATACTCTTCCTTTCCACCTGGATTTCTGTGTCCATTCAACCAGCTCCTGTCCCTTTTTTCCTTCTCATCTCGCCTCCAAACAGGGGCTGCCCATTTAGTCTCATGTATCAACTAGAGCTAAGAAGCACTCTCTACATGAGTATCGTTTTATGTCTTATAGTCCAGTCTAATCTATGTCTGAAGAGTTGGCTTCAGGAATGGTTTCACTTCTGGGCTAACAGAGATTCCGGGGGCCATGTTTTCCGGGGTCCCTCCAGTCTCAGACCATTAAGTCTGGTCTTTTTACGTGAATTTGATTTCTACACCCCACTTTTCTCCAGCTCCGTCAGGGACTCTCTGTTGTATTCCTGTCAGGGAGGTCATTGGTGGTAGCCCAGCACCATCAAGTTCTTCTGTCTCAGGCTGATGAAGTCTCTGGTTTATGTGGCCCTTCCTGTCTCTTGGGCTAAGATGTTCCTTGTGTCTTTGGTGTTCTTCATTCTTGTTTGCTCCAGGTGGGTTGGGACCAATTGATGCATCTTGGATGGCTGCTCGCTAGCTTTTAAGACCCCAGATGCCACTCACCAAAGTGGGGTGCAGAACATTTTCTTAATAAACTTTGTTATGCCAACTGACCTAGATGTCCCCAAAACCATGGTCCCCAGACCCCTGCCCCTGCTACTCTATCCTTGAAGTGTTTGATTGTATTCAGGAAACTTCTTAGCTTTTGGTTTAGTCCAGTTGTGCTGACTTCCCTTGTATTGTGTGTTGTCCATCCCTTCACCTAAGATAATTCTTGTCTACTATCTAGTTAGTGAATGCCCCTCTCCCTCCCTTCCCACCCTCATAACCATCAAAGAATGTTTTCTTATGTGTTTAAACCTTTTCTTGAGTTCTTATAATAGTGGTCTCATACAATATTTGTCCTTTTGGGACTGACTTATCTCACTCAGCATAATGCCTTCCAGATTCATCCATGTTATGAGATGTTTCGCAGATTCATCATTGTTCTTTATTGTTGCATAGCATTCCATTGTGTGAATATACCAAAATTTGTTTATCCATTCGTCCATTGATGGGCGCCTAGGTTGTTTCCATCTTTTTGCTATTGTGAACAGTGCTGCAATGAACATGGGTGTGCATATACCTATTTGTGTGACAGCTCTTATTTCTCTAGGATATATTCCAAGGAGTGGGATTGCTGGATAGTATGGTACTTCTATTTCTAGCTTTCTAAAGAAGTGCTGAATCAATTTCCGAAGTGGTTGTACCATTTTACATTCCCACCAACAGTGTATAAGTGTTCCAGTTTCTCCACAACCTCTCCAACATTTATTATTTTGTATTTTTGGATTAATGCTAGCCTTGTTGGGGTGAGATGGTATCTTATTGTAGTTCTGATTTGCATTTCTCTAATGGCTAATGATTATGAGCTTTTACTCATGTATCTGTTACCAACCTGAATTTCTTCTTTGGCGAAGTGCCTGTTCATATACTTTGCCCATTTTTTAATTGGGTTATTTGTCTTTTCGTTGTTGAGGTTTTGCAGTTATCTTGTAGATTTTAGAGATTAGACACTGATCAGATTTTTAGTAGGTGAAAATTTTTTCCCAGTTTGTAGGTCGTCTTTTGACTCTTTTGGTGAAGTCTTTTGATGAGCGTAAGTGTTTGATTTTCAGCAGCTCCCAGTTATCTAGTTTCTCTTCTGGTGTTTGTGCATTGTTAGTAATGTTTTGTATTGTTTATGCCACGTATTGGGGCTCCTAGTGTTGTCCCTATTTTTTCTTCCATGATCTTTATCATTTTTGATTTTATATTTAGGTCTTTGATTCGTTTTGAGTTAGTTTTTGTACATGGTGTGAGGTATGGGTCTTGTTTCATTTTTTTTTAACAGATGGATATCCAGTTATGCCAGCACCATTTGTTAAAGAAACTGTCTTTTCCCCATTTAATGGACTTTGGCCCTTTGTCAAATATCAGCTTCTCATAGGTGGATGGATTTATGTTTGGTTTCTCAATTCTTTTCCATTGGTCTATGGGTCTGTTGTTGTACCAGTACCAGGCTATTTTGACTACTGTGACAGTATAATAGCTTCTAAAATCAGGTAGTCTGAGGCCTTCCACCTTGTTCTTCTTCTTGAGTAATGCTTTACTTATCTAGGGCCTCCTCCCTTTCCATATGAAGTTGGTGATTTGTTTTTCCATCTCATTAAAAAATGCTGTTGGAATGTGGATCCGGGTTGTATTGTATCTGTAGATCACTTCAGGTAGAATTGACATTTTCACAATGTTGAGTCTTCCTATCCATGAACAACGTATGTTTTTCCACTTATGCAGGTCTTTTTTGGATTCTTGCAGCAGTGTCTTGTAGTTTGCTTTGTATAGGTCTTTTACGTCTCTGGTTAGATTTATTCCTTAGTATTTTATCTTCTTGGGGCCTATTGTAGGTGGTATTGATTTGGTAATTTCCTCTTCGAAGTTCTCTTTGTTGATGTAGAAGAATCCAACTGATTTTTGTATGTTTATCTTGTATCATGAAATTGCTGAAATCTTCTATTAGTTCCAGTAGTTTCCTTGTGGATTCTTTGGGGTTTTCTGCATATAAGATCATATGATCTGGAAATAGAGATACTTTTACTTCTTCTTTACCAATTTGTATGCCCTTTATTTCCTTTCCTAGCCTAATTGCTCTGGCTAGGACCTCCAGCACAGTGTTGAGTAAGAATGGTGATAAAGGGCATCCTTGTCTGGTTCCTGTTCTCAAGGGGAGTGCTTTTAGACTCTCTTTGTTTAGGATGATGTTGGGTGTTGGCTTTGTATAAATGCCCTTAGTTATGTTGAGGAATTTCCCTTCTATTCCTATTTTGCTGAGAGTTTTTATCATGAGTGGTTGTTGGACTTTGTCAAATGCCTTTTCTGCTTCAATTGTTAAGATCATATGGTTCTTGTCTTTTGTTTTATTTGTGATGGATTACATTGATTGTTTTTCTAATGTTGAACCATCCCTGTGTACCTGGTATAAATTCCACTTGGTCATGGTGAATTATTTTTTTGATATGTTGTTTAGTTCTATTGGCTCGAATTTTGTTGAAGATTTTTGCATCTATGTTCATGAGGGATATTGGTCTGTAATTTCCTTTTTTTGTGGTGTCTTTACCTGGTTCTAGTATCAGGGTTATGGTGTCTTCATAGAATAAGTTTGGGAGTATTCCATCCTTTTCTATGCTCTGAAATACCTCTAGTAGTAGTGGTGTTAACTCTTCTCTGAAAGTATGGTAGAATTCTCCAGTGAAACCATCAGGGCCAGCACTTTTTTGTTGTTGTTGTTGGGAGTTTTTAAATTACCTTTTCAATCTCTTCTTTTGTTATAGGTATATTTAGTTGTTCTACCTGTTTGTGTTAGTTTAGGTAGGTAGCGTGTTTTTAGAAATTTATCTATTTCCTCTAGGTTTTCAAATTTGTTAGAGTACAGTTTTTCATAGTATTCTGTTATGATTCTTTTAATTTCCATTTGGTCTGTTGTGATATCGCCCATCTCATTTCTCATTCAGGTTATATGCTTCCTCTCCTATTTTTCTTTTGTCAGTTAGGCCAATGTTTTATTGATTTTGTTGATCTTTTCAAAGAACCAGCTTTTAGTCTTGTTAACTCTTTCAATTGTTTTTCTATTTCATTTAATTCTGCTCTAATTTTTATTATTGGCATTCTCCTGGTGCCTGAGGGCTTCTTTTGCTGCTCTCTTTCTACTTGTTCCAGTTGTAGGGCTAATGTTTTGATTTTCTTCTTTTTGGATGTGTGCATTTATTGCTATAAATTGACCTCTGAGAACTGCTTTTGCTGTGTCCCAAAGGTTCTGGTAGGATGTGTTTTCATTCTCATTTGATTCTGTGAATTTCTTTATTCCATCCTTAATTTCTTCTATAACCCAGTAGTTTTTGAGCAAGGTGTGGTTCAGTTTCCATGTGTTGGATTGTTTTCCCTTGCTTCTTCTGTTATTGATTTCTACTTTTATGGTTTTATGGTCAGAAAAGATGCTTTGTAATATTTTGATGCTTTGGATTCTGTTGACTTGCTTTATGGCCTAATATGTGGTCTATTCTGGAAAATGTTCTATGTGCGTTGGAAATGAAAGTATACCTGGCTGCTGTTGAGTGGAGTGTTCTGTATATGTCTATGAGATCAAGTTGGTTGATTGTGCCATTTAGATCTTCCGTGTCTTTACTGAGCTTCTTTCTGGATGTTCTGTCTTTCACCGAAGGTGGTGTGTTGAAATCTACTGTTATTGCGGTGCTGTCTTTTATCTCTCTTTTCAATGCTGTTAGAGTTTGTTTTATGTATTTTGGAGACCTGTCATTGGGTGTGTAAATATTTATTATAGTTATGTCCTCCTGATGTTTTGACCCTTTAATCATTATATAGTGTCCTTCCTAATCCTTTGTGGTGGATTTTACTTTAAAGTCTATTTTGTCAGAGATTAATATTGCCACTCCTGCTCTTTTTTGAGTGTTGTTTGCTTGATATTTTTTTTCATCCTTTGAGTTTTAGTTTGTTTGTGTCTTTAAGTCTAAGGTGTGTCTCTCGTAGGCAGCATATAGACAGAGTGTGTTTTTTAATCCATTCTGCCATTCTCTGACTCTTTATTGGTGCATTTAGTCCATTTACGTTCAGCATAATTACTGATAGGTATGAGTTTATTGCTGTCATTTTGATATCTTTTTTTGTGTGTTGTTGACAGTTTCTCTGTTCCACTTAATTTTCTGTGTTGAATTGTTTTTCTTTATGTATTTTCTCTTTATCTTTTTCATTGTTGTTGATTTTGTATTTGCTGAGTCTTTATGTTTTTCTTGTTTTTTATTTCGGTGTGTAGGATTGTTAGTTTCCTTTGTGGTTACCTTAACATTTACTTGTACTTTTCTAAGTTTAAGCCAAGTTTTTATTTCTTTCTATCGCCTTACTAAGAGGAGAGATTTTTAAACTTTGGTTTTGGGAGGTCTCTCTGATGAGGAGCTGTTTATTTTTATTTTTATTTTATTGTACTTTAAGTGAAAGTTTACAATTCAAGTTAGTCTCTTATATAAAAATTTATACATGCATTGTTATGTGACCCTAATTGCTCTCCCTATGCTGTGACAGCATACTCCTCCTTTCTACCCCTGATTCCCTGTGTCTATTCAACCAGCTCCTGACCCTCTCTGCCTTCTCATCTCACCTCCAGACAGAAGCTGCCCATTTAATGTCATGTATCTACTTGAGCTAAGAAGCATACTCTTCACGAGTGTCTCAGTCATCTAGTGCTGCTCTAACAGAAACACCATGAGTTGATGGCTTTAACAAAGAGAAGTTTATTCTCTCACAGTCCAGTAGGCTACAAGTCCAAATTCAGGGCATCAGCTCCAGGAGGAGGCTTTCTCTCTGTCAGCTCTGGAGGAAGGTCTTTGTGATGCATCAGTCTTCCTTTGGTCTGGGAGCAACTCAGAGCAGGAACCTCAGGTCCAAAGGATGCGCTGTGCTCTGGGCACTGCTTTCTTGGTGGTATGAGGTTCCCAGGTGTCTCTCCTCCGTTTTCTCTTTTATATCTCAAAAGAGATTGCATTAAGACACTGTCTAATCTTGTAAAGCTCATCAGTATAACCTCATCACAGTGATAGAATTTACAACACATAAGGAGATCACATATAACCTCATCATAGTGGTAGAGTTTACAACACATAAGGAAATCACATCAGATTACACAATCATACAATACTGGGAATCATGACCTAGCCAAGGTGATACACACATTTTTGGGGGAACACAATTCATTCCATGACATTCCACCTTTTGGCCCCACAAAAATCACATCCTTGCAACATGCAAAACATATTCATCTCATCATATCACAGCAAAAGTCTTCACTCCAAGTCCAAAATCCAAAAATTCCTCTTCATCTGTGAAATCTGGAATACAGGTTATCTGCTTCCAAAGGTACAATGGCAGAACAGGCACAAGCTAGACATTTCCATTACAAATGGGAGAAATTGCAGGGAAAGAAGGCATAACAGGCACCAAGCAAGTCAGCAGAACACATTACATTAGCTCTCAAGGCTTTGAAAATAATCTGCTGCTCTCTGAGATAATTTACACAATAGCCCTGCCCTCAAGACTCTAGGTATTGGCCACAGTCTCCAGATTCTGAGTGGAGCCTTCAGCCCCGGGCTTCAGCTCTGCCTTCCAGGCCCACTGGGATGGCAACTCTGCTCCCTCGGCTTCAGGCACACCATTCTTCTAGTCCATCGGAGTGACAGCTCCACCCTTAGGAGCACCAGAGGCCATGGCTCCACCCTTTGAAACCCTTGAGGCCATTGCCATACCTTTTGAGACTGAGGCCACTAGGCTTCTTCTTGTGTTCCTTGTCTCTTCAGCTTCTGCTTCCTGTGGCCTCTTGGCCCTTGGGCCTCATGCCCGCATCTGCCCTACTGGGGCAAGTGTTCTAAAGCTCGGTAGCTCCACTGATTAAGTGCCTGGAGGCACCCCAGTCCACCAGGAAGGCTCCTGCACACAGGCACTCAACTGCCTTGCTCTGTGGGTCAGCAAGCGTAATTCCACCGATAAGTGCCCGGAGGCACCCCATTCTGCCAGGAAGCCTCAGGTGCATAGGCACTCAGCTCTCTTGCTCCATGGGTCGGCTCCAGCACCGTCTCACACTGGTCTCCTGGTTCTGCTGCTGCTGGTTCTCTTTTGCTACCCCTTCTCTGCTGCTGCAGGTTCTCTGCCACTGCTGGTCCTCTGCCACTGCTGGTCCTCTGCTGCTGCCGCACCTCTGTTCATTCACAGTTTCAAAACTGCTTTCACATTTTAGGTATCTGTTAGAGCAGCACCCCACTCCTGGTACCAAATTCTGTCTCAGTCATCTAGTGCTGCTCTAACAGAAACACCACACGTGGCTGACTTTAACAAAGAGAAGTATCATTTTATGTCCCATAGTCCAGTCTAATCTTTGTCTGAAGAGTTGGCCTCAGGAATGGTTTTAGTGCTGGGCTGACAGAGAGTCTGGGGGCCATGCTTTGTGGGGTTCCTCCAGTCTCAGTCAGATCATTAAGTCTGGTCTTTTTACTAGAATTTGTGTTCTGCACTCCACTTTTCTCCTGCTCCATCAGGGACTCTCTGTTGTATTCTCTGTCAGGGCAGTCATTGGTGGTAGCTGGGCAACATCTAGTTCTTTTGGTCTCAGGCTGATGCAGTTTCTGGTTTATGTGGCCCTTTCTGTCTCTTGGGCTACTATTATCCTTGTGACTTTGATATTCTTCATTCTCCTTTGCTCCACGTGGGTTGGGACCAATTGATGCATCTTAGATGGCTGCTAGCTTTTAAGACCCCAGAGGTCACTTACAAAAGTAGGATGCAGAACATTTTCTTAATAACATTTGTTATGCCAATTGACCTAGATGTCCCCTGAAAGCATGGTCCCCAGACCTCTGCTGATGAGAAGCTGTTTAAACAGATAACTGAATAAAGTAAGAAAGCTAGTTATATGGCTCTCTTGAGAAAGCTTTCAGGCCAGAGGGAACAGGAAGTGCAAAAGCCTTGCTTGGCATATTCTAGGAAGACTTGTTCCTTTGACTTCTCTATTCTAAGAGTAACTGCTTTTTTTGCTTTCAAAGAGAGACTCATGGGAGAAATCACCAAGGTTAATCTAGAGATGGTCATGGCATCATCCTTGTTTACACTTAGCAACAATATTAATTGGGCCATTTTGTTATAAGGAAGGAAGATTTTGTATACACTTAAAAAAATCAGTTGTGTATTAAAAAATGGGCAAAGGAAATGAACAGACACTTCACCAAAGAAGACATTCAAATGGCCAACAGACACATGAGGAAATGCTTGCGATCACTAGCCATTAGAGAAATCCAAATTAAAACCACAATGAGATACCATCTCACACCAGCATTACTGGCATGAATCAAAAACACTGGAAATAACAAATTTTGGAGGGGCTGTGGGGAGATCGGAACACTTATGCACTGCTGGTGGGAATGCAAAATGATACAACCATTTTGGAAAATGATATGGCACTTCCTCAGAAAGCTAGAATTAGACATACCATTCGATCCAGCAATCCCACTCCTAGGAATATATCCTAGAGAAATAAGAGTCGTCATTCGAATAGACATATGCACACCTATGTTCATGGCAGCATTGTTCACAATAGCAAAACGATGGAAACAACCTAGATGCCAATCAACAGATGAATGCATAAACAAACTATGGTACATACACACAATGGAGTACTATGCAACAAGAAAGAACAACAATGAATCTGTGAACCATCTCATAACATGGATGAAACTGAAGGACATTATGCTGAGTGAAATAAGTAATCACAAAAGGACAAATATTGTATGAGACCTCTACTGTATAACTCAAGTAAAAGTTTACACACAAAAAGTAACAATCTTTGTTGCTTACGAGGGATGGGAGGGGTGTGTGGGGGGGAGCTAAATAGACACTAGATAAGTGGTAACTTTGGTGAAGGGTAAGACAGTAACAATACTGGGGAAGCCAGCACAACTTGTACAAGGAAAGGTCATGGAAGCTCCATAGATACTTCTAGACTCCCTGAGGGACTGAATTGCTGGGCGGAGGGCTCTGGGGACCATGGTCTCAGGGAACATCTAGCTCAATTGGCATGACACAGCTTATAAAGACAATGCTCTACATTCTACCTTGGTGAGTTGTGTCTGGGGTCTTAAAAGCCTGTGAGCGGCCATCTAAGGTACTCCACTGGTCTCATTCCTTCGGGAGCAAGGGAGAATGAAGAGACCAGGATACAAGGAAAAGATTAGTCTGAAGGACTAACTGTCCACAGCTACCAAGACCTCCACCGGACTGAGTCCAGTACAACTAGATGGTGCCCGGCTACCACCACTGACTGCTCTGACCAGGATCACAAGAGAGGGTTCTGGACAGAGCTGGAGAAGGATGTAGAGCATAATTCTAACCCACAAAAAAGTCCAGATTTACTGGCCTAAAGGAGACTGGAGAAGCCCTGAGAGTGTGGCCCCCAGACATGCTTTTAGCTCAGTGGTGAAGTTACCTCCGGGGTTCACTGTTCAGCCTGGGAGTGGACAGCCCTGTAAAACCAAATGAGACTAACGAGGTACAGGAGTCCAGTGACAAGGGCCAGAAAGCAGAAGGGGACAAGGAAGCTGGTGATAGGGAACCCAAGGTTGAGTAAGGATATTGTTGATGTGTTGTGAGATTGTTAACCATTGTCATAGGGCAACATTTGTAGTAACTGTTAAATGGGAAACTATTTTGTTCTGTAAGCCTTCATCTTAAGTGAGAATAACAGCACAGTTGAAAGAGTGTAGTCAATGTCACTGAACTGTGCATGTAGAATTTTTTGAAATGGTGTATCTTTGGCTATGTGTCTTTTCACCAAAAAAAAAGGTTGAGAAGTTAGAGGGTTGATATGTTCTGGGGTTGTTAACCAATGTCATAAAACAACATGTGTACTTCTGTTTCATGAGAAACTATTTGTTCTGTAAACCTTCACCTGAAATACAATATAAATAAATAAAAAAAAATAAGAAAAAAAAATCAGTTGTAGTTGAGTTGATTCCTCTTCATGGTGACCCCATGTGTGTCAGAGTAGAACTGTGCTCCATAGGGTTTCCAATGGCTAATTTTTCAGAAATAGATCACCAGGCTTTTCTTCCAAGGCACCTCTGGGTGGACCTGAACTGCCAACCTTTTGGTTACCAGCCAAGCTCTTAACCGTTTACACCACCCAGGGACTACGACCCATTGCTATCAAGTTGATTCCAACTCATAGTGACCCTATAAGACAGAGTAGAACTGCCCCCTAGGGTTTCCAAAGAGTGGCTAGTGGATTCAAACTGCCAAGCTTTTTGGTTAGTAGATGAGCCCTTAACCACTATGCCACCAGGGCTCCTAACTACGTACTTAGTTTTTGGAAAACCAAAAAAACTTATGTGTTGATTCAATATCCATAAATCCAATATTTTATAAAATATTATAAAATTTTGCACCAGCTCTGGTCCAGTATTACGAATACTTCCAATCTCTCTTCAGTGATAACTCTAGAGCAGTAATTCTCATGGAGGGGTGATTTTGAGCCCCAGGGAATGTTTGGCAATGTCTGGAGACATTTTTGGTGGGACAACTGAGTTGGGGGAGGGTTGCTCCTGGCATCTAGTGGGTGGAAACAAGGGATGCTACTAAACATCCTACAACAATACACAGGACAGCCCCCCACAAGAAAAATTATCTGACCCCAAATGACAATTGTCCAGAGGTTGAGAAATCCTGCTCTAAAGTCATAAGCTTAAGCTAAAACTTACAAGGTAGAGGAGGGGCATGTGTGTCCTGGTCAGGTTAAAGCAGATGGTATGAGACTATGTTTTATGTTGTTCTTAATCTAACTCACTCATTCACATACTCATTCATTAGTTCAACAAATATTTACTGAGTACTTGCATTTGTTAAATATTACTATGCACAAATTATATCAAAACTTAGCAATTTAAAACAAAAAAAAATCTTTTTTCAAGTTTCTGTGAGTCAGAAACTTGGAAGTGATTTAGCGTTTCTGGCTCAAGGACAATCATGAAGTGGTGGTCAAAATGTCAGCCAGAATGTAGTTATCTAAAGGCTTGACAGGGGCCAGTGGCTCTGCTGCCAAGGTAATCCTCTCACATGGACAGTGAGTTGATGTAGGCTTTTTGGCAGGATACCTCTGTTCCTCACTCCATGAACCTTTCCACGGGCTGCTTGAATGCCCTCACAACATGGCTTCCATCACAGTGGGCAATTCAAGAAAGAGCAAGGCAGAGGCCACTGTGTTTTACTACTAAATCTTGTATATCACACACCATCATGTCTGCAATGTTTTATTGCTTATACAGGTAAGCTCTATACAGTGTGGGTGGGGACTGCACAAGGGCATGAATACTAGAAGGTGAGGACCATTGGGGGCCGTCTTGCAAACTGGCTACTATAGTGCCTTGCTATGCTCTGGGCACTGTTCTAGCTGTGGGTGATACAGTAATGAACAACAGACAAGATCCTAGCTCTCAACGAGCTCTCATTCTTAGCAAGGGGAGGCAGACAATATATAAACGAATGAATGAAGATGGTAAATACAATGAAGGAAATAAAGCAGGGTGATGCAATAGTGAGTGACAGGGTGGGAAGACAGGGAATTTAGATTGCCTGATCAGAGAAGTCCTCACTGAGGAGACGTATTTGAGCTGGGACCTGAATGAGAAGGAACTAGCCATGGGAAGACCCAAAGGCAGAGTGTTCCAGGCAGAGGGAACTGCAGGTACAAACTATTATTAATAGTAACTTGTGGAACCTTGATTTGGACATGATGGCTGATAATGTAGGGTGACCAAAAGCATATGGTTAGTTTCACAACTAAAAGTTACTCCTTATCCGTTTAAGGCAGGAAAAAATATACAGTAGTGATGTAGGTATAAATCGGTAAAACCACTTTGGAAAATTGTTCAGCAGTATCTACTTAAGCTGAATGTTGTCTTCTTTATGACCTAGGAATTCCACTCACAATGCACAAGAGAAATGAATGCAGAAGTCCATGTAAAGACTTGGGGAAGAATGTTCCAGGAAGTTTTTTCATATCCAAATGTCAACAACTGTAGAATGGATAAATTAATTGTGACATAGTCATACAATGAAATACTGTTGTTATTGTTGTTAGGTGCCGTCAAGTTGGTTCTGACATAGCAACCCTATGTACAACAGAACAAAATACTGCCCATTCCTGGTCCATCCTTACAATGGTTGCTATGTGTAAGCCCATTGTTGCAGCCACTGTGTCAAACCATCTCATCGAGGTTCTTCTTTTTTTTTGCTGACCCTCTACCTTACCAAACATAATGTCCTTCTCCAGGGACTGGTCCCTCCTGATAACGTGTCCAATGTACGTGAGACAAAGTCTCACCATCCTCTCTTCCAAGAAGCATTCTGGCTGTACTTCTTCCAAGACAGATTTGTTCATTCTGGCAATCCATGGTATAGTCAATATTCTTCACTAACACCATAATTCAAAGCCCTCGATTCTTCGGTGTTCCTTGCTTATCGTCCAGCTTTCACATGCATATGAAGCTATTGAAAATATCATGGCTTGGCTCAGGTGCACCTTAGTTCCCAAAGTGACATCTTTGCTTCTGAACACTTTAAAGAGGTATTTTGTAGCAGATTTGCCCAATGCAATACGTTGTTTGATTTCTTGGCTGCTGCTTCCATGAGTGTTGATTGTGGATCCAAGTAAAATGAAATCCTTGATAACTTCAATCTTTTCTCCATTATCACGATGTTGCTTATTGTGCCAGTCGTGACAATTTTTGTTTTCTGTATGTTAAGTTTTAATCCATGCTGAAATCTGTAGTCTTTGATTTTCATCAGTAAGTGCTTCAAGTCCTCCTCACTTCCAGCAAGCAAGGTTGTATTATCTGCATATCACAAGCTGTTAATGAGTGTTCCACCAATCCTGATGCTGCGTTCTTCTTCATATAGTCCAACTTCTTGGTTTATTTGCTCAGCATACAGATTGAATAAGTATGGATGCAACCCTGCGAACATCTTTCTTGATTTTAAACCACACAGTATTCCCTTGTCCTGTTCAAATGACTGCCTCTTGGTCTATGTACAGGTTCCACATGAGCACAATTAAGCATTCTGGAATTCCCATTCTTCACAATGTTGTCCATAATTTGTTATGATGCACACAGTAGAATGCCTTTGCATTGTCAATAAAACACAGGTAAACATCTTTCTGGTATTCTCTGCTTTCGGCCAAGATCCATCTGATATCAGCAATGATATCCTTTGTTCCATGTCCTTTCAGAATCTGGCTTGAATTTCTGGCTGTTCCTGTTGACATACTGCTGCAAGTGTTTTTGAATTATCTTCAGCAAAATTTTACTTGTTTGTGATATTAATGATATTGTTCAATAATTTTCGCATTCTCTTGGATCATCTTTCTTTGGAATGGGCACATATATGGATCTCTTCCAGTTGGTTGGCCAGGTAGCTGTCTTCCAAATTTCTTGGCATAGATGAGTGAGCACCTCCAGTGCTGCTCTGGTTTGTTGAAACATCTCAATTGGTATTCTGTCAATTTCTGAAGCCTTGTTTTTTGCCAATGCCTTCAGCGCAGCTTGGGTTTATTCCTTCAATGCCATCTGTTCTGGATCATATGATACCTCCTGAAATGGCTGAACGTCGACCAATTCTTTTTGGTACAGTGACTCTGTGTATTCCTTCCATCTTCTTTTGATGCTTCCTGCATAATTCAGTATTTTGCCTATAGATTTCTTCAAAATTGCAACTAGAGTTTTGAATTTTTTCTTCAGTTCTTTCAGCTTGAGAAATGCCTAGTGTGTTCTTCCTTTTTGGTTTTCTAACTTCACGTCTTTACACATTTCATTATAATACTTTACTTTGTCTTTCTGAGCCATCCTTTGAAATCTTCTGTTCAGCTCTTTTACTTCATCATTTCTTCCATTTGCTTTAGCTACTGTATGTACGAGAGCAAGTTTCAGAGTCTCTTCTGATATCTGTTTTCAACTTTTCTTTCTTTCCTGTCTTTTTAATGACCTTTTGCTTTCTTTGTGTCTGATGTCCTTGATGTCATCCCAAAACTGTGGTGTTCGGTCTTTAGTATTCAATGCATCAAATCTATTTTTGAGATGGTCTCTAAATTCAGGTGGGATATACTCAGGGCTGTACTTTGGCTCTCGTGGACTTATTTAATTTTCTTCAGCTTCAACTTGAACTTACTTATGAGCAATTGATGATCTACTCCACATTTGGCCTCTGGCCTTGTTCTGACTAATGGTATTGAGCGTCTTCATCGTCTCTTGCCACAGATGTAGTCAGTTTGATTCCTATGTATTCCATCTGGCGAGGTCCATGTGTATACTTGCTGTTTATGTTGTTGAAGAAGGTATTTGCAATGAAGAAGTCGCTAGTCTTTCAAAATTCTATCATTCAACCTCCAGCGTTGTTTCTATCACCAAGGCCTTATTTTCCAACTACCAGTCCTTTTTCTTTGTTCCCAACTTTCCCTTTCCAATCACCAGTAATTATCAATGTATCTTGATTGCATGTTTTATCAATTTTAGACTGCAGAAGTTGGTAAAAATCTTCAATTTCTTCATCTTTGACATTAGTAATTAGTACATAAATTTGAATAAAAGTCGTATTAACTGGTCTTCCTTGTAGGAGTATGGATATTATCCTGTCACTGACAGCATTGTATGACAATGAACACGATGACACTATTCTTCAATTTGTCATTCCCAGCATAGTAGACCATATAATTGTCTGATTCAAAATAGCCAGTACCAGTTCATTTCAGCTCCTAACGCCTAGGATACAGTTCTTTATGCGGTCCATTTCATTTCTGATGACTTCCAATTTTCCTAAGTTCATTCTTTGTACATTCCATGTTCCAATTGTTAATGGATGTTTGCAGTTGTTTCTTCTCCTTCTGAGTTGTGGCATACTAGCAAATGAAGGTCCCGAAAGCTTTGCTCATTCACATCATTAAGGTAGACTCTATTTTGAGGAGGTAGCACTTCCCTAGTCATATTCTGAGTGCCTTTCAACCTGAGAGGCTCATCTTCTAGCACTATACCAGACAATGTTCCACCACTATTCATAAGCTTTTCACTGGCCAATTTTTTTTAGAAGTAGACTGCCAGGTCCTTCTTCCTAGTCTTAATCTGGAAGCTCTGCTGAAACCTGTCCACCATGGGTGACTCTGGTGGTATTTGAAATACTGGTGGCATAGCTTCCAGTATCACAGCAACCTGCAAGCCACCACAGTATGACAAACTGTGGTGGTGGATGTAATACTACACAGAAATAAAAAAAAAGAACTACTGTTATATGCACTAACTTGCATGAATCTCACAGACATAATATTAAGCAAAGGATCCAGACACAATGAGTACCTATGGTGCCATTCCATTTATATGAAGTTCAAGAATAGGCAATTGGTATTGGTAGCAGCCAGAGCAGTGGTTTTCTGGTGTGTGGGGGTGGGTGGGGGGTTGGGCGGGGTGTGTGTTTCAATTTGGAAAGGGTCAGGAAGAAATTTTCTGGGGAGTTAAAACTGTTCTGTATCTTCATCTAGGTTGATAACTAGCAAAACACATACATCATTTTTAGAAAAAACAGCAACGACCTTGGCCAGCTTTATATGACAACGTCAAGGACTCAAATGAAACAGGCAAAATGAACCCAGTTAGAGTCCTCAGGTTTATTTTATGGGTTCAAAATTTCATCTCATGTCCAGGTTGGCCAAGCAGGCAAAGTAAGGACCCAGAGGCCAAATCTGGCCACAGGAACCCATTTCTCTCAAGAGTCAATCTCCATACTCACAAAGTCATCCAACTCCCAGAAATTCAATCTTCTGTCACATCCCCAGACTTTTAGCCCTCTGTCAACTCCCCAGAAGCTCAACTCTCTGTCAAAACCCCAGAGACTCAATTCTCTGTCAAACACCCAGAAACTCAGCCCTCTAGAAGTCCAGAGAGGCCTCATGGACACCATTGGCTTTCCTGCTTCCCAGCTGCCTTCCCTCTTCCCCTTGTATTGCCTCCTCCTCACCCCCTGCCTTATTATATTCTCTTCCTCTGCTCTAGAGAAAACGTGTTTTCTTCAATATATTAAAAAATATTTTTGCATGCATTCAGAAAAGAAAAAAGTGTTTTAAGTAGATGGCATCTTGTAAAATTGTAGATTAAGTTTTTATGTTAAAAGCTTTTTCAGCAGAGGTAATGGGGGTCAAGAAAGGAGTGAGTGGGGAGAGGAGGGAGAACAAGATAATGATTTAGTCACCCACGTAACCATATTCTGAGTGGAAAGAAATCACTGTGGGCTACTAAGTAGCAGGAGAAAAAAGGAGAGGAGCATGGTGTTTTCTCATCTTCTCAGTTTCTTACCAGTTGTGCCAAAGGTTGCGAATGGGAGAGAATATTACTGTTTACTGGCATCTAATTTCTGTTGCATTCAGTGCCACTTTGTATAGGAATAAAGGTCCGGGGGAAAATTGATATGGGCCTTACCTGAAACCACATACACAGCATTACAGTGTTGTATCCCCAACCCTCAGCTGTATGGATGATGGCACATAAGCCAGGAGCTCTGTTTTTCGCATTGTCACCTTACTGTAAGAATAGCTAGCTATGTTTTAGTGTGAGTTTAACAGGCAAGTGCTGTGTTAAATACTCTACATTCATTTCCTCACTTAATTATTAGGACATCTCTACAAGATCATCTGTATTATTATCCTTCGAGGAAGCGGGGCTCAGAGAGGTAAGGTAACATGTTCCAGGTCACACAGCAGAGTCAGGAAATAAACCCAGGGCCGACTCACAAAAACTTAGTTCCTAAGCGCCTCTTGTGTTGCCTTTGGCTGCTGTAACCGTGGTTGCCTTTTGTATATGGAGTGCTGAAAATGCTGCCAGTTTCCTCTCCTTCCAAATGAAATATTAGCATTTCTAATACAACTCATGAAAGAGCAAGCACTTTAATAAGGCCTTAAATGTGGAGTGTCAGATTTCTCCTCCTTTACAGCTCCTTACCCCAGCACCAAATGTCCGAAAGTTTTCTAACTTTTTTATGTTTTGTCTATCTCACTCCAAAAGCATCAAACTTCTCTTTGAGCCTGATTTTTACACACAAACACATACACAATGAAGTTACCCTTACTTTTGTATGGATTTCTATAATTCCACAGCAATTTGTCCACATTTCTGATATCACATTCATCACGTTGCTTTTCATTCATTCAATACACGTATATTGAACCTTCTATGTGCCAAATAGGAACCCTGATGGTACAACAGTTAAGCACTTGGCTACTAACTGAAAGGTTGGCAGTTCAAACCCACCAGTGGCTCCATGAGAGAAAAGACCTGGCAATCTGCTCCTGTAAAGATCACAGCCTAGAAAACCCTATGGGGCAGTTCTATTCTGTCACATGGGGTCACTATAAATTGGGATTGACTCAATGGCACTTAACAACAACAGTGTGCCACTGTGCACTGAACATCATACTCCCAAGCAGCACAGGCACAGTCCACTGGAACCTGCCCTGCGCTGATTCCCGATCCACACCGTCAGCCCTGGTATGTGCCACAAACAACCCATCCCAGCAACTTCCCTTCAGCTGGACCTGCCCTCCTGTACCATATCTGAGTGACTGACACTGCCCTTTGGAGAAGGAGGTGAAAAGTATCATGCTCACAGACGAGCAAACAACAAAGAACTCACAGCCTGCCTGCTCAGACATAACCAAATAAAACAAAAAAGCAGGACAAAACAAACAAATCTACAATCAATAAACAAGGAAAATAACCACTGAAAGCCCCAAAGACAGCAGACAGTATCAAAACATTTACAAAAACAGGACAGGATGATTCCAGTAGGCATGCAAAATAAAACACCAGATGACTTTCCAGTAGAAGAAAAGGCACTAGACCTAACTGATAGGGAATTCAAATCTCTAATATTCAGACTTATCCAAGAGTTGAAGCAAAAATCAGACAAAAATGAGGAAAAAAAAAAAAACAAATTCATGGAAAAGGCAGACAAATTCATGGAAAATACAGACCAAAAAATGGAAGAATTCAAGAAAATAATACAGGAACAAAATGCTAAAATAAATTCACAACTAGAAATCATACAAAAACAACAATTAGAAATCCAAAAGATAGAAACAAGATTTTAGAAATGGACAGTGTCATAGAAGGGCTGAGGAGCAGGTTTGAAACGATGGAAGATAGGATCAGCAAAATAGAAGACAAACACTTAGCTACAACTCTGTTTGAGGAAAAATCAGAAAAAAGAACGAAGAAAAATGAATAAACCCTGAGAATTATGTGGGATACAATCAAAAGCAAAAATGTGTGAGTGATCGGAGTTCCAGAACAGGGGGCGAAAACGGAAAACACAGAGAAGATCATAGAAGAACTGCTGACAGAAAACTTCCCCAATATCATGAAAGATGAAAAGCTGACCATCCAAGAGGCTCAATGAACCCCATATAGGATAGACTCCAAAAGAAAATCACCAAGGCATATCATAATCACACTCGCTAAAACCAAAGACAAAGAATCCTGAGAGCAGCTCGAGAAAAAAAAAAAAGTCACATACAGAGGAAAAACAATAAGACTAAGCTTGGATTATTTGGCAGAAACCACGCAGGCAAGAAGGCAATGGGATAACATATATAAAACCTTCAAAGAAAAAAATTGCTAGCCAAGAATAATACATCCTGCAAAACTCTCGTTCAAATATGAAGGTGAATTTAGGTCATTTCCAGATAAACAGAATTAAGGGATTATGTAAAAACCAAAGGGAGTCCTTTGATCTGAGAACAAACAACATCAGACCACAGGCTGAATATAGGACACAGGATTGTACTAGCCAGATACCAACCTAGGAAATGAACTCTTAAGGACTATGTAAAACCAAAAGAATTACAACAGGGAACCAGAGAAGTTAATCTGTAAATGATAACAGCATCAGAGCAATGAAAGAGGGAATAAACGCTGTAGGTATAGAACCTTCTAGTGGAGAGGAAGTCAAGCAATATTAAGTGATAACAGACTGGTACAAATCCAGGAAGATAAGGGTAAATTTCAAGGTAACCACAAAGGAAGTTAACAAACCTACTCATCAAAATAAAGAAGAAAAACACAAAGTCTCAGTAAAAACAAAACCTACAAAAACAAAAGAAATGAAAAAAAAATCCACAAACAAAAGGAACTCAGCACAGGAGAGTAAGAGGAACAAAGAAAACATCAGCACCACAAAAAAAAGCACTACAAAATGCAATCCCACTTCTAGGAATGTATCCTAGAGAAATAAGAGCTGTCACATGAATAGACATAAGCACACTCATATTCATTGAAGCACTGTTCACAATAGCAAAAAGATGGAAACAACCTAGATGCCCATCAACAGATGAATGCATAAACAAACTGTGGTCCATACACACATTGGAGTATTATGCAACGATAAAGAACAATGATGAATCTGTGAAGCATCTCATAACATGGATGAAACTGGAGGACATTATGCTGAGTGAAATAACTCAATCACAAAAGGACAAATATCGTATGAGACCTCTACTGTATAACTCAAGTAAAAGTTCACACACAAAAAGTAACAATCTTTGTTGCTTACGAGGGATGGGAGGGGTGTTGGGGGGGAGCTAAATAGACACTAGATAAGTGGTAACTTTGGTGAAGGGTAAGACAGTAACAATACTGGGGAAGCCAGCACAACTTGTACAAGGAAAGGTCATGGAAGCTCCATAGATACTTCTAGACTCCCTGAGGGACTGAATTGCTGGGCGGAGGGCTCTGGGGACCATGGTCTCAGGGAACATCTAGCTCAATTGGCATGACACAGCTTATAAAGACAATGCTCTACATTCTACCTTGGTGAGTTGTGTCTGGGGTCTTAAAAGCCTGTGAGCGGCCATCTAAGGTACTCCACTGGTCTCATTCCTTCGGGAGCAAGGGAGAATGAAGAGACCAGGATACAAGGAAAAGATTAGTCTGAAGGACTAACTGTCCACAGCTACCAAGGCCTCCACCGGACTGAGTCCAGTACAACTAGATGGTGCCCGGCTACCACCACTGACTGCTCTGACTGAGATCACAACAGAGGGTCCTGGACAGAGCTGGAAAAGCATGTAGAACAAAAGTCTAACTCACACAAAAAAGACCAGATTTACTGGCCTGACAGACTGGAGAAACCCCAAGAATATGGGCCCTGGACACCCTTTTAGCTCAGTGGTGAAGTCTCTCCCAAAGTTCACCGTTCAGCTGGGGATTGGACAGCCTCATAAAACAAAACGGGACTAATGAGGCACAGCAGTCCAGGGACAAGGACTAGAAGGCAGGACGGGACAGAAAGCTGGTGATAGGGAACCCAAGGTTGAGAAGGGACAGTGTTGACATGTCGTGGGGTTGTTAACCATTGCCATAGGGCAATACGTGTACTAATGGTTTCATGAGAAACTATTTGTTCTGCAAACCTTCATCTAAGGTACAAAAAAAAAAAAAAATAATTATCTATGTGAGATCAAATTGACAACAGCAACTCAAAAGTTTTGATGGGAAGCCTGGGGGCAGTGAGTTGAAGATAATGGTGATGGAATAATTTGGAAAAGGATAGTGAAAATAGCAGCACAACTGGAAGAATGTAATCCATGTCATTGAATTGTACATGTAGAAACTTTTGAAATGGTGTAACTTTGGCTATGTATATTTTCACCAAAAAAAAAGGTCCTCCAAGGTGGAGAAGGGAGAGTGTTGACATGTCATGGGGTTGTTAACCAATGTCATAAAACAATACGTGTACTGACTGTTTAATGAGAAACTATTTGTTCTGTAAACCTTCATCTAAAGTGCAATAAAAAAAAAAAGAAAAAAACAGTGTGCCAGGCAGAGTCCCTCAGTGGTACAAACAGTTAAAGTGCTTGTCTGCTAACCAAAAGGTTGGAGGTTGGACTCCACCCAGAGGTGCCTTAGAAGAAAGGCCTGGTGATGTACTTCTGAAAAATCAATGCTGAAACCTATGGAGCACAGTTCTATTCTGACACACGCAGGGCTACCACAAATCGGGGTCGGACTGATGGCAACTGGTTTTTGTATGTGTCAGGCAGTGCTCAGGTACTAGGGATTTCGTGGTGATCAAGACTCACAAAAATCCCTCCTCACAGAGCTTGCATTCTAGTTGGGGGAGAGTGATGATAAACAAAATGGTGAACTATATGGCAAGTCAGACAGTAATAAGGGATACAGAAAAAAAATAAAACAGGGAAGAAGGTAGCAAGTGGAAGTGAAAGGGGTGTCATTGATGGGCCATTGTGCCTTCTCAGGGACAGAGACCAAACCATCTTACTCATGCTTCAACTCATCACCTATTACTCTTCCTGGCACTGTGGGACTTAAGAAATATTTGTGATTGAACATAGGAGGCCGGTTTCATCAAGCTCATTTTATACAGAGCTAGCTTGCCTTTCCCAGTTTTTGACTAAAGAACTGTTAGTTGTACTACTAATGGCCCTCCCAAGAAGGAAGTGACTGTTTATTTTTAGGGTGGATTCTCTGCATTCTACGGTTTTATCAGGGTAGTTTTGAAGAGAGCTTCAGCATAAGCCCACAGAGAACAAAAAATAGACAGACTTGGTCAGCAAAGATGATACTTATTCCTTTTATGGAAGAGATGAGAAATGAGAAATTAGAAGCCAAGAAATAATGCCAGTGTCAGAAAGGGAGACAAGAAAAAGCAATGAAAGGAAACAAGTCAGGAAGAAACAATAACAGAAACATCTAGAATGAATTGGTAGAAACAGCCAAAGCTATGATAGGAGAAAACCACAAACCCTCAACCCTGACAAGGCTCAGAGAACTGGAAGGATGACCACGGGGCAGGGAGAAGAGGAAGCATCCAGTAATGAACTGAAGGCTGGGAACACCCATTTATTTCTAGTTCCAATTTTTGTGACTATCCCTGGAAGTCTGTAAGAGTTTATTTATATCTCCTTCACTAGCACAGCTATCCTAACTGATCTTGACAGTCCTTAATGTTAGAAGGTGAACTTCAGAAAGAAGTACTTACAAATCAACCTTTTAAACAGAGGGGCCCAGAAAGCACACTGAGTGTGGGCTTTGTACAGTGGCTTCCAAATGGGGACAAATCAAGTCCCTGCCTGTGAAAGTTAGCAGTAGAAAAAATAAATAGGCAAAAGTGAAATTTTGCTAGGCCTAAAAGGAAAATTTTGCTCATTTCACATAAAAATACTCCTCAAAAATAAAAGTCAAAAGCCAAGGGTGAGATCTCTTTCTAAAGATCACTTCATGACAACTTGGATTTATTTAGTGCCTCTCTTACAGGAACTGACGGTTCCTGTCTGTCTCTGTATGGCAGCCTGAACCTCGTGTGCTTTTTGACCCTCGTTATCCTGGGAGAGAAACAGGTGCAGAAATGTCAAGTGACTGCAACTTCAGGTGCTTGCATTGAAGAGGCAGCCAGGTCAGGGAACCTGAGAATGGTATGAGTGGTGCTGATACTGCCCACCTCAAAACCACCAAGGGCTCCTCCCCGTGATAGTACTTCGGTTCTCTCCTTAAGACAGTACATCAAAGCTGAGATCCCTAAGGAAGCTCCTCCCACTCTCTAGAACTGTCTGAAAGGGCTGGGGACTAGCATTTACTGTCTACTTCGAATTTATTCCAGTAAAACCAGGTATGTTCTTTCTTTCCCTTCTCACAAAAGTTCTAGAAGTAAACAGAGGCACAAAAAGGTCAAGTAACTTACTCTGGATCTCACTGCCCTGACCTTTGGCTTGCTTTCTTCTCAGTAGAGCTGACTTCTTGGTAGCGTTCACATGGGGGTAACCGAGAGGATGAAGGCCTCAGGATATGATGGGCAGACACTGGAGGTGTTTCCCCTATTTTTTTTTTTTTTTTTTTTTTTTGGACTTCTTCCCTGAATTAAAAAAAGAAAAGAAAATGATTTGTATTGGGATATTTTGAAAAATAATAAATACACATTTAAAATAAGATTTTCATAAAGCTATTTAGCTGTATCTCCAACAAAACAAAAAATTTTAAATGTTATTATAAGATCCTTACAGTGAAAAATGTCCTACATCCATCCGTTCATCAGTGTACCTGATTCAGAATTCCTGTGCTGCTTCTTTGTTAAAAAAATAAACAAAAAAGCATCATTGCAGAGAGCATCTAATCATTAGCTTCAAGAAACCAAATATTTGAAGCTATCAAAAATGCTCTGGGCTTCACTGCTGATACAGGGGGTGGGGGAGAGGGGGATGACTTGGGCAATCTGTATTTTCTGGAACACTTACAGTCAACCACAGAAAATGCATCCTGGTAGGAAGTGTTTTAATTATTAAGATCAGCATAGTGTTTGCCCTGCAGACATGCTCTGAGAAAGGGTTCTCTCAGAGTATGACTGGGGAAGGGAGTTGGCTCAAGTAGCAATCAATTGAGCATTATCTTTCAGAATACTAACAGATTAACTGGCAGAGGGTTCACGGCTTATAAAATACCAATGCCCCAACAAGTTTTTGGTTAGTTTGTTTCACTAAGAGTAGACGAAACAGAAAGATTGCAGATACCAGTTATCAATGTGGGAAGCCCCACAAAAGACTGGGAGAAGTGACCCTGGTTTGCGGACAACACAGGGAACAGGGCCACAGTGGGGGAGAGCACAAAGAATAGTTAGATTACCACCATGAGATGCACATTTCGCGGCCCAAACTTGCTTCCTTGTGATGTCATGAAGTTGAGTGCACTCCAGAGCTGCAGGAGATCCAAGAAAGGGATAAGGAACATAAAAAGCTATTCATAGGGGAGTTGCTGTCTTCAAAAGAAAAGAATGCATAGGATAAAACCATGCCATTTAAAACCCTAGTAAAGTGGTAGAAAGGCAGGGCCCTACCCTTAGGGTTTTCTTAAAAAATAAAGAGGCTATTTAAGAAAACACAAATAAATAACCATATTTTAGTTCCTTAATTTTAAGGATCACTGTGCCTGATGAAAGGAGCCCTGGTGGCACAGTGGTTAAGCGTTCAGTTGCCAACTGAAAGGTAGTTGGTTTGAACCTACTAGCGGCTCCTCGGGAGAAAGATGCGGCAGTCTGCTTCTGTAAAGATTTCAGCCTTGGAAACCCCATGAGGCAGTTCTACCCTGTCCTGTAGGGTCACTATGAGTCAGAATTGACTCCATGGCAATGGGTTTGGTTTGGTTTGGTACCTGATGAGGATGCTGTCTTGCAAGTGGCCCTGAAGACTTTAAAGCCAGATTCATGGCACAATTCAAAGGTGGAGGGAAAGGGGAGCATCTGGCTGGGGCCTCAAGTTTATCTTTAAGAGCTTTGACTTTATTTTCAAATGAATTTAAACAGTCACGGAGATGCCTGATGGGACTAAAATAAAATGATCCTCATACAACTTTGACTCGAGTCCCAAAATAAACCATATCTATAGCAGTATGTTATGAACTAGTTTTTTAATAATACCTGCAATTATCTTCGTTGTTGTAGTATGCCATCAAGTCGATTCCAACTCATAGTGACCCTATATGATGGAGTAAAACTGCCCCATAGGGCTTCCTAGTCTGTAATCGTTATGGGAGCAGATCACCAAGTCTTTTCTCCTTTGGAGCTGCTGATAGGTTTGAATCACCAACCTTTCTGTTAGCCATTTTGCACTTAACAATTGTGCTACCAGGGCTCCTTCAATTATCTAGTTTTCTTATATTGCACTGTAATTTTTTCCTTTTTTGTGCATGCTAAGAATTTTAACTCGTTAAAACTAAGCATTTTAAAAATAGCAACCCTACAGAACAAAGTAGAACTGCCCCATAGGGTTTTCAAGGAGCGGCTAGTGGATTTGAACTGCCAACCTTTTGGTTAGCAGCCAAATACTTAACCACTGTGCCACTAGGGCTCCATTATATTGCACTGTGATTGTTTTTTTGCATGTGTGTGCATCTTAAGAATTTTAACCTGTTAAAACAAAGTATTTTAAAAATATACCAAAAATTTTTACCCTATTTTGGATTTTCTTAATTAAAGGAAAATTATATACATAGAGCTCAAAGTTTGTTAGTGATTATCAGGCGCTGGCGGGAGGGAGAAATGGGGGTATTGCTTGCGTATAAAGTTTTTGTTAAGGGTGATCAAAAAATCTGAGAACAGCGGTGATGGTTGCACAACACAGTGAATGTAATTAATGTCACTAAATTATACATGTAAAATGGTTGGCATGGTAAATTTTTTTGTTATATGTATTTCACCACAGTAAAAATTTAAAAAAGAAAGTTATACGTGGAATCTCAAAGAATGGAACTGGCTCCAGCCTCTTTTAACTTCTCTGAGGCCTTGTCTAAAGCTAAGTACCCATTTTGCCAGCTATTCCTCAGCCAATGACCTCAATAGAACTAACCCTTTTTAAAAATTCAAGTTCATTTCCACTTGGAAGGATGAAATGCTTATGAAGAAGTCAGAGTGCTGCCAATCACCTAGACTCAAAAGGTACCTGGTCACTGGTGTTGGGAATGTAGTTTTAAATTTTGCAGAACATGAAAAGGCTTTCGGGTGTGTTGTCCAGGTATGTAGTCTGGGATTTGGCAAAGCACATCCCTCCTTCCACGGGATGGCAAGTCCTTTGTCCTGCACAGCCTCTGATGCCTCTCACTTCCGCTATCGAAAATACTTAAAGGAATCTGCCTCTGTCTGCTTATACTTAGGAGAAATAACAAAACAAGCTGGCCTTTAGAAAGGTAATGAAGTGTGTCCCAGGGTAAATCCTCAGGATTTCGAGGTCCTTTGAGATGATTAAAATGAAGCAATAAGTATACGAACTCTTGCTGGAATAGTCCAGAAAAACGAGGGATTAGAGAATGTTGCTTACATGTGGCAAAAATTGTATTTGGTGAGGCTTTTTCCTCCTTTATTTCTTTGTCTGCCTTTTCCTGAAAAATGAATACTTCGTGTGTATGCTGGGAACTTAATGAACACTCAAACTTTTTAATGTATTGATGGTTTCTTCTTATTTTGGCTCTATTCCTAGTAAATTAGCAGACCCTAAAAGATGCTATCAGCAGCATGTAACTCCCTTTGTGTTAAAAAGTACAAACAATTTAAAACAAAAACTGATCAGCAAATTTGTAATTAACAATGATTAATTTTAAAAGAAGAATATACCAAGCATAATAATTTTGTGGAGAAATTAAATTACACACAATATCTGTCACATTCTTAAATAGGCTACTTTTGACTTACAGAGTATTTAAATTAAACATTGACCTTATTTCATTGTTTTGAAAATTCTCTACCCCACCGCCCCCACGACTCTAAAGGCCTACGTAATTTTATTTCTCTAAAAGCAGATTAACTCTGTTTCTCATGGACTCCATTGGTTTTTTCCCTGCACCTTTGATTCTTCATGCTAGAAACGAGTTTCAGCTTGCAAACTTGGAAACTTTAGGAAGCAGGGACAATCAAGTGTCCGAAGTCTCCTCTTTAGAGCTGGAGGCTTCCACAGAACCCAAGGGGGGCCCTTGTCTGCTGTGTCTCTCACTATATAGCTGCATTCCTGGTGAATGCTAAGTAAATACTTGTTGTCCCAAGTGTCCAAACACAAGTCATTCTGGAGGTTCTCTTGGAAGTGTGTTTGTTATTTATTAAGTGCCCACAATGGGTCAGAATGTCAGTGAATCTCAGAGCTGCATGGAATTTCAGAGGCAACCTGGTCCAACCCTTTCATTTTATAAACAAGGAAACTGAGATGCAGAGAAAAGAGACCTGACCAAGGTCAAAAACCTAGAATGAGGCAGAGATGGACATGAAACTCCCAACCCAGGGCTCTATCTACCAACGACAGTGGCATTATGCCTTGGCAGACCTGACCCCAGCTCTCTAGAAATTTACAATTTAATTATACCAAATTTTTGTAAATTTTAAAGAAGATATTTGCATAAAAATTATTTTGCAAAATTATTAAAATGTATTTAAATTTTAAAAGATATTTGTATAATAAGAATGATGGAAATGGGATACACTTTTGGATTTGGGGGGATTGTGCATAAGAAGAAATAAGTAGACAAATGAACACCCCTAAAGTATATATTTTTCAAGTTGATTTGATTGTATTTATATTCTGCTTTGCTCCAAAAAGACCTAGAAACTTTAAAAGGGGTCATACAGTATAACAAGATACCTAAACCAAACTCGTTGCCATCGAGTTGATTCCGACTCATGGCGACCCCATGTGTTACAGAGTAGAACTGCTCCATAGGGTTTTCTTGGCTGTAATCTTTACAAAAGCAGATCGTGGATTCGATAGGTGATTTCAAACAACCAACCTTTAGATTGGCAGCCTATCTCAAACCACCTGTACCACCCAGAGACCAATGATCACCAGGTCTTTCTTCCGAGGTACCTTTGGGTGGACTTCGGTTAGCAGCTGAGCATAAAGTGTTTGCACTACCCAGGGACTCCTGTTATTGTTGTGTTCTGCCAAGTCCTAGACCTCTAAATACCCAGTAAATCTTAGAGGAGGGTTTTCCCTCAGGGAAAACAACAAAAGAAACACCAGGGCTCTCTTCTTCAAAGAACGATGAGAATAAAGGTATATTTGGGGGGCGGGGGTTGCAACAGAAGAGGAGAGTCTATTATTTACAAAAGATGATTTGCATTTTTGTTTTTATTTCTCATTTTCTGGTCTACCTAGGAAATTGCTGTTGAGAACAATAAAGTGAAATTTGACCATGCTCAAAAATACTAAGTTTGATATTCCTTCACAGGGGGGGAAAGGAATAAATATATATATAGAAAAAGAATTTTCTTCAGTTTTAAAGTTTTCTCTGCTCTTGATTAACAAAGTCTTATTTAATCATTGTAGAAAATGCAGAAAATAAACTTTAAAGGAACAGAGGGTAAAATTCCCTATAATCTCATCCATTTTAGAATTTTATTTAATTTTTTTTGTATTATTTTTATGCATAATTAAGATTCAATTTTTCCACCACTCGTCTATCAGTTTGTCATACTGTGGTGACTTTCATGTTGCTATGATGCAGGAAAGCTACACCACTAGTATTTCAAACACTAGCAGGATCACCCATGATGAACAGGTTTCAGCAGAACTTCAAGATGAAGGCAGACTAGAAGGAAAGGCCTGGTGACCTACTTCCAGAAATTAGCCAAGAAAAATCCTACGGGTCACAACAGAAAGTTGTCCAGCCTGGTGCTAGAAGATGAGCTCCCTAGGTTGGAAGACACTCAAAATACACAGTGGCTGCAACAATGAACTTGGGAGTATACCAACAATGTGAAGATGGTGCAGAACAGGCCAAAGTTTAGGTCTGTTGTACATGGATTGCTATGAGTTGGAATTGACTCAATGGCAATGGAACAACAACTACAAGATTCAACTAGAAAACTAACTTAAAAAATCTATTTCAAGTTGCAAGACAGTTCTTGGATTTGCTTCTTGTAATTCTCTAAGTATGCAAGGTTGGATTTCATTTGCAAACAGGTCTGTGAAGTTTAACTATAAGGTAAAGATTAGATGATTTACAGGAAATCTCCTAGAACTTAACCATACAAACGAACATGTCCCCTTCAAGATAACTTTAGAGAGTTGACATAATACCACCACATATTTATTTTAACAATGCTGCCTTTGCTCACAATGTTTCTAGAATTCCTCTTGTGGAATTACTTTCTGAGTCTCTAGCACTTTCTTTTGAACATGATCACATTGACAAGTTCTCCTCCTTGGAGGGTGGGTTCAATATTTAGGAAATGCTAAAAGTTATTGGGAGTCAAACCAATGAATAAGGTGAGGGACCCCTCAAGCTGGGAAATATTGCTTTTGTTTAAGAACATGGTGGGTCTAAATTGTAGTGAGACTTTTTTTCTCGTGTGGTAAAAGGATTTTGAAGAAGAGATGTTTTAGGGGAGGGAGATTACCCTCTATGAGTCCCAATGAATTCTATAGTGTGGAGGGGAAAATTGACTCCTCAGAGCTAATTCATACTGGGTTTTCTGACTTGTAATTACGCTTTTGGTGGCCAAAAGCTATTTGTTTTACAAGCTCCATGATAATTCCATTCTCAGTTTCTGGCAAAGCAGAAAATATTCCATATTCAAATGTACGATAGTCACTGAGGCAAATTGTTCTTAACCAATTAATTAGCTAAAACTACATTTACCATTACCATTATCTCACGATATAGAAGGCTGCTTCATGCTTTAATTATCCTGTTACTCATTTATAATGTCCTTTCTATTCATTTCACCCTGAATATTCTTTCCCTAGGGTCCACACCAACCTGGTAGCACAAAAGAGAAAATAAGATGGCCCTGCTTGTCAGTACAGATTGTTAATATTTCTGAAGGTTGCACACAGAGTCACGTGTAGCTTTCTGAATTCTCAAGCTTGCATAATATTTTAAGTACAAAGTATAACTCTTCTCTCATGTTTCTTATATTTGACAGCAAAAGATTGCAAGCTTTTTTATAATTCAAGGATTTTAGTAAATATCTAGAAAAAGAGCCAACAATATTTCCCTTCATACCTTTTCCCCCTACAAACTTATTTCTTTCTGAGAAGTTGGATTATATAAACAGAGTAAACAGCGAGACGGGAAAAAAACATTAAAAATATACACATATATTTAAAAAAATTTTTTTTGTTTTTGCTATCTTATTGATGTTCACTGGAGCCCTGGTGGCGCAGTGGTTAAGAACTCAGCCGCAAACCAAAAGGTCAGCAGTTGGAATCCATCAGCTGCTCCTTGGAAACCCTATGGGGCAGTTCTACTCTGTCCTATAGGGTCTCTATAGATGACAATAGGTTTGGTTTTTTGGTTTTACTGATGTTCACTAGCTTTCTTACCCCTTGAGGCCTAGTCTCCTCTCTTCTACTTAAAAAAAATTTTCCCCTTTTGGTTTGGTCAATTCTAAGGATTCTGTAAAAAGGAAAAACAAAACACTCTTGTCTGTGTGTATATCATGCTGCCATTTGACTAAAACAAAACAAAAAGCTGTGGAATGTGTAGTGACCCCCAGAAAGACATGTCCACCTCTTAACCCCCAAACCTGTGAATCTGACCTAATTTGGAAAAAAGGTCTTTGCAGACATAATTAAGGATCTCAGGATGGGATCATCCTGCATTATCCTGGTGGGCCCTAAATCCAGTGACAAGTCTCCTCATAACAGACAGAAGCGGAGAAGACACAGATAGGAGAGGATAAAGCCATGAGAAAAAGGAGGCAGGGATTAGGGTGATGCAGCCACAAGCCAAGGAACGCCTGGGGCCACCGAAGCTGGAAGAGGCAAGGGAGGATTCTCCTCCAAAGCCTTCAGAGGGAGCACTGCCCTGTCCACACCTCGATTTCTGACTTCGGCCTTGAGAACTGTGAAAGAATAAATGTCTGTTGTTGTAAGCCATCCAGTATTGTGTTTTGTTATGGGACCCCAGGAAATATATATGCACACTTACTGCTTGTATGTACACAGCCTATTTCTGGAAATAAAAACAACATTGGCTGTCACTGGGAAGAGGAACTGGGTGGCAGGAGGTAGGGGAAGAAAGGAAACCTGACTGCATATTCTTTTTGAATCTTTTGAGTTTTGAACCATGAAGAATGCAAGGCTGATTAATAATTTAAAAATAAAACCAAATAACAAAATAAACAATCTTCCAGTTTGAAAAAGAAGAAGAAATCTAGGGGAAAAAATACTCTCTGTTGATCTGAGTCTGAAATTTGGAGTAAAGATTGTAAGAAAATCTTATGGTGTCTAGCTCTATTCTGACACATGTGGGGTAACCATGAATTGGAATCTCCTTGACAGCATCTAACTAAGAGTTAGCTAGACAAAGAGAGAACCACATGATGGAAGGCTCATAGGTGAGAAAAACATGAAGGACTTAATGAACAGCAAAGAACAAGAACACTCTCAGAGAACTTCAAGAAAGTAATGTTGTTATAGCTGACTCAAATGTTCAGTCAACGTTGTGATGATGTTACTTTAAAGTTTAATGCACTTAGATGACCTTGAAATAAAGGCACCAAGTTCTGGACTCAGGAAGTAGACGCCCCTCGTGCTCACTCAGATCAGCTGGCAGTATCAGGGCATCACCTCCTACAATCATTTACAGGCCAGATTGTACCTGGAACAGTGTTTTTCAAACTATGAGTTACCGCCCATGAATGGGTGTAAAATCCATTTAGTGGATACCATCCAGCCTTAAAAAATAAAACAGAACACAATAGAATAGAATTGAACCAAACTGAACAGAGAAACATATTAGAGTTCATTGCAGGTAGTAAGGCTAATCATTGTTTTATGAAACTTCTGTTTCTGTTATATGTGTGTATATGTGTACTGATCACATGGTAAATGAATTTCTTTTTGTGGGTCATAGTCAAAAAAATTTGAGAAACACTATTGTGAGAAAGATAGCCAGGATGATGAGAGACGTGGACACCTGGTTTCTTAAGAACAGTTGCAACCACAGGAATGTTTAGCTTGAAGAGGAAACTAAGGAATGACACAGAGCTGCCTTTCTATAATTGAAGGATTGTCACAAAGAGGCTAGAATGGCTTTGTTCTCTGTTGTCTCAGGAGGTGGGGTTTCAAGGGAGGGAGTTTTTAGATCACCATCCAGATGAACTACTGGACAACTGGAGCTGTCCATCAATGGAACTGCATAATGACACTCTGTAGGAGTGCTTTAAGCACAAGACAAGGAACCATCTGTTACAGATTCCTACATTGGGAGAGAGGTTGAGTTAGACATTCTTTTTTTTTTTCTTAAATTTTTTTATTGTACTTTAGATAAAGGTTTACAGAACAAGTAGTTTTTCATTAAACAGTTAGTACACATATTGTTTTATGGCATTGGTTAACAACCCCATGACATGCCAACACTCTCCCTTCTTGACCTTGGGTTCCCCATTACCAGCTTTCCTGGTTGAGTTAGACGTTCTTGAATGTCCCTTTCCACTCCAAAATCCAACCATTCTATTTTTTCCTGTGGGTATGTTTGAATTTCATAAGTTGTGTGCTTTGGACCAGGTAATTAATTCAGCAGACAAGTTAAACAAGTCATTACCTCCTGAGGATGAAAACACAAAGTAAAAATGCAATTCACTAATTTGCTAGTTATTCTTATATCATATGTCATAATATGTAATTTTTAGCTATGATATCTATTTAACTGATAAGATTTCTTAGGTCACTTGGAAACTTGGGTAGACTTGAGACTAGGATCAAGGCCTCCTGAATTCTAGGGTTTCTATTTAACTATGACAGCCTCCCCACACTGAATGTCAACACTGGCTTTAGTCAGGCTGTGGCAGAGACTGATGGGTGCCTACTTCAACAACTGTTCTCTCCTTTATTGTAATAGGACGGTCGGTTTTTCCCCGGGTACATGACCACTTGAAGTAAAGACCATATTTCTCAGGCTTCCTTCATGCACAGTGGGGTTGGACTGTTTTCACTGGCTGGTTTTTAGAAGTAGATCACCGGGCCTTTCTTTCTAGTCTTAGTCTGGAAAGACCACTAAAACCTGCTCAGCATCACAGTAACAGACAGCATCACTGACAGATGAGTGGTGGCTGTGTATGAGGTACATTGTCTGGGAATTGAACCTGGGTCTCCCGCATGGAAGATGAGAATTCTACCACTGAACCACCATGTTTAACTCAATTATGTTCAATGTAATGTGAATGGAAGGTAGTTTCTGGAAAATTTTCTAGAAAGACAGCTGGTATATGCCCTTAGTAATTCAATTTCCTACTTTCTTTCATAATTCCTGTTTGGTGGATCTCAAGTAGCCATATTGGACCGTAAGGTGAACACCAAGTGCTGAGAATGATGGAGACTGGGTCCCTGAAACCAAGGTATTGCTCTAGACTGCTGATCTCCAGACTTCTCTTACAGGAGAGGGAGAAGGAGAGAAAGAGAGAGAGAGATGGGCAGAGAGAGAGAGAGAGAGGGAAACTTCTATCTTGTTTAAATCAACCTTATCTATTTGTTCTGTGCAGTTGAACCCTATCCTAACCGATGAGCAGGGCCTGTTTACTCACCTGTGGACACTGGGTACACTGCTCTAATTTGCTGTACCCCTGACAGGAGACCATATCTTCTGAAGTTAGAATTTCTGTATCTTACATCTTTCTTAGTAGATAACCTGAACACATTGCCGTCGAGTTGATTCTGACTTATAGGGACTCCATAGGGCAGAGTAGAAGTGCCCCACAGGCTGCCACGCCTCTCTCCCATGAAGCAGCTGATGGGTTCAAACTGCCTACCTTTCGGTTAGCAACCGAACGAGCGCTTTAACCATTGTGCCACCGGTTGGGCCAGTTTCAATTTAGCTATTTCCGGGGTTTAAATGGGTATATTTGCAAGCAAACTGCTCTTTTAGCATACTGTATGCTTCCTTCCTCAGTAGCCCAACTAATGAGGCTTCCAAAGGTCCTGACTTAGGTACTCAGAGAACTGGACCCATCCATAGCCCTTCTCTCTTTCAGATAAATTTGCAATTCCTGTGGCCCTTCTTTCTTTCTTAATTTCAATGTATCCTTGCACTCATACTGGACTTTGGTTTATCACCCCTTTTACCACTTAAAGCAACACAATGGGGCTTTAGGTGACTGTGGTTTTGGGCAGGGCCAGGATTTCTAGAGAACTCTGGGAACTTGTCCAATCCTTCCCATTTTCTCAAGTAAAGGAGAGTCTGATAAACTCCCACGGTAGTCCACACAACCAGTCTGGCTGAAAGATTATTGCAAAGGTTTTGTGCAGAGTGAGGAATGATGTGTAAGACATGAAGATGGAACTTGTCCACCTCTGCTGCTACTGCTTGTGGATTTGCAGCAACAAGTAAAAACTGCTAGATCTTCTGGTCAATCTGATTCCGTAGCCAGGCTCGTAGTGACTCAAAACCCAGAAAAGGTCACTATGCTATCTAAGGATAGTAGACAGTAGACTTCTTGATCCCTGCTTCTGAACTCCACCCATAGTGGTACTCAGTGGTCCCTCTTGGTGACCCTTGGGGATAAACTTCATGTATTAGAAGTCTGTGTTGCATACACATGTCCTCCATGAATTTATAATGTTAGAACACAGAAAGTGTAACAGAAAGGCAAGTCATAGTTTTGAGGTTGTGATTCATGTAAAAACCAGAGTTCTGATGATGCCATAAATTTGAAGCGTTTATGGCATCAAAGAGCCTTGATCTAAATTAGGAGGTTCTGCCAAGAATTGCTTTTAAAAGTTCATTTTCCTTTACGGCAAAAAAAATTCATGTATTTTAATGCGGTAGTACGCATATACCATACGAGAAAAAGAATTTTAACCAACCAAATAGCATTCGTGGAGCCCTGGTGGTGCAGTGGTTAAGAGCTCAGCTGCTAACCAAAAGATCAGCAGTTCAAAGTCACCAGCCGCTCCTTGAAAGCCCTATGAGGGCAGTTCTGCTCTATCCTATAGGGTCACTATGAGTTGGAATTGACTCCACCTCAACAAGTTTGATTTTCTCGGTGAATAGCATTTGTAGGTAAAAAAGTTTATTTGAAAGACAATCCAGTATCTCTTTAACGTTCTATAAGAAAATTTCAAATTAAACTAAAAGTAGGATAAACATATTTTTTGCAGAAGTATCTGGTGTGGTCCAGTGGAGCCCTCAGTGCTATTTGAAACATTCCGTTAGCTACCTCACACCTCCGTGTACATTTTCTTTAGTGCCCTAAAAGTACACTTACAAATAATGTTTTAAAGACTGATTCACAGTGAGGCATCAAAGAAAGCTAGCATATCAGGCTTCTAAAATTTGATTTGTAACACACACATTTCCTCTCTTGTCTCTCTTTCTCCCTACTTTAAAGTGAACTACCAGGCTATTATTCTCATAAGAAAAATAAAGGGAATAACATAATGGACTATTAAAGTAGAATTGCTTTATTTACTTTTCAGGTCAAATCCTTTCCTAACAATTTTTTTTTTGTGTGTGTGGTGAATACCTTTAATATGAGAGATACATGACTAAACCGCAATAACTAAATATCCATAAAAGATGAAGCATGTCATGTGGTTAGGACAGCAATCTGACTTCTTATTTGGCATACCCATGCATCACTTTGGACCAATCAAATCTTACACTGCTTCAGTTTTACTAACTCTAAAGGGAAAACAATATCTGCTTCTCAGAGATAGAAATGCATTATTATCTTGGCTTAAAGTAAGTCCCTCCTCATTATCAAAAATATTTTATGAAAATAAGGGTCATTTTGAGTCCTAGTAGCTCAGTTACTTTAATACAAAAAAATTCTAATGGAACAAAAGAATTAGGACAATTACATTGATGGTCATTGAGCTAAAACTTACTTAGGTTTAATCTGGAGTCCTGGGTGGTGCAAGGAGAACAGCTGACTGAAAGCTTGGTGGTTTGATTCCACCTGGATGCACCTCTGAAGAAAGGCCTGGAGATTTACTTCCAAAAAAAAGCTGCCATTAAAAACCCCACTGAGCGCAGTTCTACTTGACACACATGGGGTCACCATAAGTTACAGTGGACTTGACAGCGACTGTTCTTTTTTTTTGTAGGATTAATCTTCACTAAATCAACACAAGGGCCAAATCTAGTTTAAATGAGATACCTCCAAAATTCTGCCAGCTTGAAAATCTTCACTTCTAGGTGTTTGCTGACAAAGAGGTATTTCTATCCTGTCCTCACAGAAAGCTGCATTACTCATTCTCACACTTTCCCTCCCAGGTGACTCCACCCAACAAGAACACCAATTAAGGCAATCCTGTGAGTTTTCCTCCTATTTACTGGAATTGTGTAATGAACAGGAGGATTTTTAAAGGAAGAGCTGGATCTACTCAGGCATTGTTTCCTGTCTGACATTCTTGACTCATCAGCCAGGGAGCAGATTGGATGTATATAGAATAGTGGTTCTCAAACTCAGTGCACAATGAAATCACTTGGGGAACTGTAAAAATACTTATGTCTGATTTATTGGCCTGGGCATTGGGATTTGTAAACGCTCCCCAGGTGATTACAATGTAAGGGAGAGGTTGAGAACCACTGCTACAATTTAAAATTTCTGCTCCCTTAGTTCCAGAAGCCACAGGTGAGAGTTAAATTAGCTGCCACTAACTGAGCACTCACTGAGTCAAGAACTCTGGCTAGTGCTTTCTATACATGATGTTATTGTATCCTCACTACAACTGTGTGTCAAGGCCTATTGATAATCTTCATCATCGGTTGAATGTGGCAAATACTTACTGAACACCATTATTATCGTTCTCGTTGCTATTGTGAATGCATAGATGAATAAGACACAGTTCACGCCCTTGAAAAGTTAATAATCTAAGATGGGATGATAACAGGGATTCATTATAACTGTAATATAATGCCGAATGTGTTCTATAAGAGACAAATTACTAATGAAGTTCAAAGGAGGGAAGGCATACTACAGATTTGGGTAATAAAGATTAGAGGAATATAGATTGAGAGGTGAGATTTGAGGCTCAGTGGTGTGCTGCTGGAGGCAGGTGTACTGGTCCCTGAGAAGGCTAAATTTTCAGGAATTTTGTGAGCTAGTTGACATCACATCCAAAAGAACACAAACGTATTACAATTGAGTCAATTAGACACACAGTGACCCTATAGGACAGAGTGGAACTGCCCCACAGGGTTTCCAAGACTGCGATCTTCACAAAAGCAGACTGCCGTATCTTTCTCCGGTGGAGGGGCTGGTGGGTTCGAACCGCTGATCTTTGGGTTAGCAGTCGAATGCTTTAACCACTGCATCACTGGTGCTCCTTTGATGTCACAGAGGTAGCTTGAAATTGGTAATGATAGAAGTATTTACACCATGGAAATTGGCAAATACTATAAATCAGGGCTCTTTTCTCCCAGGAGAGCTTGTTGTTAAATATTTACCAGCACACTACTGATGGATCTTAAAAGATGTGTAGGATTTCACCCTGGAGAGGTGGTAGAAGTGAAATATGCCAGGTAGAAAGAAGAGTATGACTGACTGAAGACAAGGAATTGGAAAGGTTTTTTTGGTTTCCTCAAGCAAGAATAAATAGTCCAGTTTGCCTGGAGTAAGATACATGTAGGAGAATAATAGGAGTTACAACTGAAAAATTGAGGGAGGGATATGTTAATTAAGTCTAAACCTTCCTTGTAAAATGTCGTATGGCCAGTAGCTGTCGAATCAATTCTAACTCATTTTGACCCCATCTGTGCAGAGTAGAACTGCATTGGATAGGGATTTCATAGCTGTGACCTTTCGGAAGCAGATTGTCTTCCGAGGTGCTTCTGGGTGGGTTCAATTCAGCATCTTTAACCAAAAAATTCTAATAGAGTAGGTACTCAAAAAATGTTAATATCCTCTTTCTTCTCTCTTTCATTTACCGAATAAAGTTCAAATTCCTAACATCTAAGGCTCTCTACAAAAACTCTATGAGGTGGTATTAAATATACTTTTAAAAACAGATGATGAGAGATTAAGAAACTGGCCCAAGAACACATGATTAATTATTGAGGTTTAGGGCACTGTGAAGTGGATATGACTCTAAGGTGGTGACAGGGAGAATGGAGAATGGTGGTACCATCTGCAGAAATAGGGAAGAAGGGTGGTGCCACCTGCCGAACCTCGCGGAGTCTAAGTGCTGGGAGGATGCACATGTTGCAATCATTGGCAGCAAATGAGGAATTAGAGAGAGAAGCTGGGGCTGGTGGTTAAGTGTGCGAGTCACTACCCAGAGCCTGGTAAAAAACTTCTCTTCCATTTCTTACAATCTATTTTGTTTTTTTTTTATTAAATAATTTATTTTTGTTGTTGAAAATATACATAGCAGAACATACATCAATTAAACAATTTCTGCATGTACAATTTGGTGACATTGATTACATTCTTCAAGTTGTGCAACTATTCTCATCCTCCTTTTCCAAATTGTTCCTCCCATTAACATAAATTCACTGTTCCCCAAGCTTCCTATCTAATCTTTCAAGTTGCTGTTGCCAATTTGATCCCATATAGATAGTTCTTTAAAACAGCACAATGCTCAAGGCAGACATTCTTGACTAAGCTAAACTATTATTTGGTTTAAAGAAGACTTCAGGGGATATTTTTGGTTTAAGGTTTAAACATTATCTCAGGGCAATAATTTTGGGGTTCATCCAACCTCAATTGTTCCAGAAAGTCTGGATTCCATAAGAATTTGAAATTCTTTTCTGCATTTCCTCCTTTTGATCAGGATTCTTCTATAGAATCTTTGATCAAAACATTCAATAATGGTAGCCGGACAACATCCAGTTCTTCTGGTCTCATGGCAAAGAAGGCAGTTATTCACGGAAGCAATTAGCCACACATTTCTTTTCCTCCCCCTATTCTTGACTCTCCTTCTTCCCGTGTTGCTCCAGGAGAATAAAGACCATTAAAGGCTCTAGTTTCTTCCTCCCTCACCTCCCTACTGGAGGCTGGTAATTCTGTTGCTCTTTGCTTCAATCAGCAGCAATCTCAGGGATCACAGATCAGCCCCAGGTCACCAAAGAACTAAGAATTCTGGCTACCATGAGGAATGTCTGTGGAGGTGAGGTCAATCTCTGGAAGATGGGATGCTTCTTGGGCATTTCAAACTTCACCAGCTCTTGAACTTTCAGCTGTGACTTCAGTTCTCAGGGTGGAGGAACTCTGAACCAACCTGGTCTCTTTCTGGCTTTCAGGACCATAACCTGACTTTTGGGTCAAGGGAATAAGGCAGATCCCCCAAATTCCTCTCTGTTTTGGCCTGACCACCAAATGAGAGGTGGTTGAATGGCGAGATACTACATTATTCATCTCCCTGTCACTGGCCTTGGTGGACAGTCTATCCCTGCAGAGCACAGTAAATCAAGATTAGAGAATAGAATTGAGGGCTGGAATAGTCAGTTTTAGAAATAGCCATTCTGTCCATTCTCATCAACGACAGAAGTCCCAGTCTGCGGATTCTCTACCCACCCCTCACCCCCATCTTGAACAAACCCCTGAAGCACGAAGACTATCCAGGTGTGGAAAGCCTCACTTTCTTCTAAAACCCTACACGAACCTCTTTTAATCCTAGACTGCATTAAAAAATTTCTGGGTACAGATTGTTCCAATTAAATTCTTAAATGTCAAAAGTTTCTTAAAATAAAGTTCCTTAAAATAAACCAAATCAGCCATTCTGGATTACAGCCAACATAAATCAAACCACCTAACCAGATGGGGATTCTGTAAACTAAAGGTAATAGCAGTTGTTCACAGCATAGGACCTGAGGAAAAAAGCAAAAGGCATCAGATAGGCCATGTCTCCCTTTCAAATTGTTTTTTAAAACACAGGGTAACATCTAATAAACAAATGAACTGTGCTTCCTTCAGCACCTGTTCACAAGCAGAAACCCCAGAATATGCCGATGACGTTCAGAAAAAAGAAGCTGTGGTCCAGGTGGCAAAACAACCACATTTATTCTGAGTGAGAGAGGAATTAGGCAGCTGCTCGCATAACCTGGAGAGGAGAATGTGTGAACCATCACTCCCTTCAGTCTCCATCCAGCCTGTTTGAGGGCATCAGAAAGATGCAGCCTGACCTAACCCAGCAGGTGTGGTCCTGTTGCTCACCATGCCACTGAGCCGCAGTGACAGCCTGGCCACTGATAAAATGCAGCCGTGTTAGAATCGGTCTCCTGCAGAACCACTGACCACACACAAACATCAGCCCAGCATCAAGCCCGAGTTATTGTCCTGAGAGCAAAAATAATTCTGTTTGGGAGGAAAATGCTTTCTAAGAGACTAAGAGGAAAGTGATGCTATCACGTATCTTGCTACCCAGCAGGGTGGGGACTCCGTGAGCTGTTAGCACCAGTATGGGAGAAGTGGGGTAGAAAATGGTCCAGGCCAAGGTCAGACACAGACAAGAGTGGAGGCACGTCTCCAGGCCTGGGCTGTGGAGCTGTCAGTACTGGAGCGCACTGGGCAAGGTCAGTGTGGAGTCAATAGCAGGAGGTGCCAAGTTGGAGCAGGGGTGCTCCATGGATGCTCTAAGGGCCCATCTGGCAGGGAATCAGGGGGCCCTCCCCTCTTTCTTTGCCTGGCTCACTGCTACCCACCCTTTGGGCCTTGGCTCAGACATTATTTTCCCAAAAAAGCCCCCAGACCAGGGTCAAGTCCCCTGTTACACACTCTGCTATCCCTCTGTAATTCTCCTTTACAGCATATGATTGAAGCAGGCTCTGAACCAGTTTGGTCAGGATCAGACCCCTGCTGAGAATTTGCATTTCTAACAAGTTCCCAGGCGATGCTAATACTGCTGGTTAGGGATCAATTCTGAGAACCACCGGTAGAACAGTGGGTCTCAAAATTTATTATACATAAGAATCACCTGGGGATCTTGTGACACTGTAGATTCTGATTCAATATATCTGGGGTGGAAATGCAAATTCTCCTGGAATGAACTGGTTTGAAGCCCTGGATTGAAGTAATTGAATTGATTACTTATTTTGCAGGCCTCCCTGCTGGAACATAAACTTCATGAGGCAGGTGCCATGTCTGACTTCTTTATTGTTGCCTCTCCAGTACCGAGAACAAGATGTGGCCCATTGTGATCTTATTGGGAAGAAGGGAAGAAGAATGTTATTGTTAGCTGCCAAATCAGCCCCTGACTCATGGCAACCCATGTGTTACAGAGTAGAACTGCTCCATAGGGTCTTCTTGACTGTAATCTTCACAGAAGCAAATCTCTAGGCCTTTCTTCCATAGAGATGCTGGGTGGGTTCGAACCGCCAACCTTCTGGTTAGCAGCTGGTTGCAAACCACTTGCACCACCCAGGCTCATATGGGAAGAAGAATAAAGCACACAAAAGAGAAAGGAGGGATGAAGGAAGGAAAAGTCAGAGGGATGTGCACACAAAGCTGTGTCTTGTTCCATAGGGTCCCCTTTCTGAGGATGTGCTCACAGACTTGCAAATACCAGCAGGCGTGGCTGATCCTGAAAGCATGGTATCCCCAGCTCAGCAACTGATCCATGTGGTAGACACTCTAGGGTATATGGTTAAGGAAACTGAACATGATTCTGTCCTTGAAAAATGGTCACATTTTATTTCTTGGTGTTTCACCTCTTGAGGGAGAGTTTTCTTTCTCCAGTGTGTTGAGATGAAAACAAGTTGTAACCTGAAACTATAGATACTTCTCAAGGATGACAGTATGTTGAAAGAATGTAGTTAAAATGTTCATTACGGATCATCTACGGTTGTAAAGAACAGGATAGAGATACAGATTCCCTTAATCCTTGGATTTACCCAACAGGATTTTAACAAATTAGATGAACTTCTGAAAAGAAGACAGGCATTTACAATCCCATTGCAAACAAAATCTAATGAAAGACATCTGAAGAACACAGGCAAAGGAACAGCTTGCAAGAAGGCTGCATTTTGCAGGCAAAGACATTTGCCAATAGCTTTGCTACTCATACAATTATTGACGTTGTTTATCAAATCTACAGTAGATGGGAGTCCAGGAGGGAAAAGGTGATTGGGGAAATAGGTTTGGGACTATTAGCTGGGTGGAAGCAGTACCCCCCCAACTTTAATGTTCTTACAGTTTACCTAGGAGGCCTGGTGGTGCAACGGTTAAGCCCTTGGCTGCTAACCAAAAGGTTGGTGGTTTGAACCCACCCAGCTTCTCTGTAGAAGAAAGACCTGGAGATCTGCTCCTATAAAGATTACAGCCTAGGAAACGCTATGGGGCAGTTCTACTCTGTCTCATGGGGTTGCTATGAGTCAGAATTGACTCAATAGCACCCAACAACAATAACGATTTACCTGAGGTTGAGCTGGTCTGGGGCTGGCCCTCAGATTCTGCTTTTTGAACATTCTCCCAAATGATACTGATGTTGGTAGCAAGGCTGTAGAGCACAGCAAAGGGATGTGTAGCTATGGAGAAAAGCTCAGGTGGAAGCAATATGTTTTTTGAGCATAGGAACCATCTCCAGTAATTTTGTATTTCCCCACAGACTCTTGTACACAATACTCACATATTTCGGTTATACTTAACTTTGGTGGGTTGCAAGAAATAGATGGCCACTCAACCTAGTTCAAGTGATGAGGTTTGCGGTGAAAAAATGCAAAGCAGTTAGGGTGATGAAGACTTCTGGAAATCCCAAACAGACCTGTGGAAGAGCCGGGCCTCACAGAGACTGGAACCAGATGTCTTCCTGAATCCAAGGCAGCACAAGTGACTTCAAGGGCAGGAATTTGGTGAATTCTTCACCCTCTTGCTGTTCTTCAAAGGGCTTCTCTCTCTCAAAGCTTTTATTACCTCCTGCTTCCTCATAACTTCAGCTCCCTGCTCACAGCCTCTTGTAGCTCCTCCTCTGACTCAAAGCCTCTCTCTGCTTCCCCACTTATGACAGGATCTTCTCTGTGGTTCCTAACACAGGCTCTCAGGCACATTACCCCAACTGCCTCCTGGGCTATGGCAGCCTGTGGACTGGCTTTTTTTCAGTTAGGTGGGCCCCACCTCTCCAAACACCTGGGGCCGGTGCGGGGAAGGCTGGTTGGCCATGTGGTACAACCTGGCTGGCAGGGGAGCAGATGCTGCATTTGAGGAAGGGCCTTTTAAGGGGTTAGTGGGCATGGTATTTGTCTCCTCCAGAGAAACCAGGGCTGGCTGAGCTCCAGTCCTTGGAGAGTTACCTGATCTTGGTTGCTCTCTGAGGCAAAAAAAAAAACTTTCTTCAAAAGTATTGGGAGACTTCCTATTTGGAAATTTCCTGTCTGTTCTACTGAAGGGAAAGAGTTCATTTTTCTGTTTTCAAAGAGTTGGTGGTTTTCCAAAGCCTTCCATTTGGGATTAAAAATGTTAATTAAAGATAAAGCAATGACCGCAAGTCTAATCGCCTTTGTGAACTACTGCCTCCTTTGCCATGAGACCAGAAGAACGAGATGGTGCCAGGCCACCATTACTGAATGTTTTGATCAAGGATTCAATAGATGGAACCTGATCAAAAGGGGAAAAAAGGTAGAACAGAATTCAGGTTCTTATAGATTCCGTACTTTCTGGACCCATTGAGACGGGAGGAACCTCTGAATCTATTGCCCTGAGATAACCTGGAGCTGAAACTATACCCTGAAGTCATCTTTAAACTAAACAACAGTTTAACTAAATCAGTAAAGAATGTTTGCCCTGAGACTTGTACTCTTTTGCAGAATTATGTACATGAGATTAAATTGACAACAGGAACTGTAAAGCATAGATGAGAAGTTTAGGGGCAGTGAATCTAAGTTAATGGTGGTGAAATAATTTGGGAATAGATAGTGAGAATGATGACACAGTGTGAAGAATGTAACCAATGTCACTGAATTGTACCTGTAGAAGTTGTTGAATGGATATATGGCTAAGTATATTTTCACAAAAAAGTGCATAGTAATATGTATATATAATTGATTAATGTATAATATATAATAAAGAGAACACAGAAGAAAAGAAGATAAGCCAATGATCCTTCCCCACACCTCCGGGGTTGGTGGCATCATAAGATGATAGACTCGGGATAACTCCATCCCTGTTCCTCTGGAAGGGCTGTAGGACCCACATCTACAGGTATCCACACACACATCATTCATTCATTCCTTCCACTAACATTTATTGAGCACCCCATGTGCTAAGTACTAATCTTGGGCCTGGGGATACCGCAGTGAACAAAAAAGACAAAGAGCTCTACCCTTATAGAGCTCACATTCTAGTTGTTGTGTTAGCTGCCCTTGAGTTGGCCCCGACTCTGGTGACCCCATGCACAACTGAATGAAATGCTTCCCAGTACTGTGCCATTCCCATGATGAGTTGCAATTCAGACCCTTGTGATCTGTAGGGTTTTCACTGGCTGACTTTTGGAAGTAGATTGCCAGGTATTTCTTCCTAGTTCATCTTAGTCTAGAAGCACCACTGAAACCTGTTCAGCATCATAGCAACATGCAAGCCTCCACTGACAGATGGGTAGTGGCTACACATCTGGTGCTTTGGTGGGGAACTGAATCCAGGTCTCCTGCATGGAATGTGAGAATTCTACCACTGAATCACTAATGTCTCTACTACCACATTCTAGTAAGGGGAGGCAATTGATAAACATAACAACTGATAAACGTACATGAACTATACATTATGTTAGAAGGTGATAAGTACTTTGGAAAAAAAATAGAGCAGAGTAAAGGGGATCAGAAGAGGGGAAGGAGATGGGTTGTGTCTTAGTCATTTAGTGCTGCTGTAACAGAAATACTGCAAGTAGATGGCTTTAACAAAGAAAAATTTATTCTCTCACAGTATAGGAGGCTAGAAATCCAAATTTAGGGCACCAGCTCCAGGAGAAGGCTTTTTCTCTCTGTCGGCTCTGGGGGAAGGTCCTTGTCATCAATCTTCCCCTGGTCTAGGAGCTTCTCAATGCAGGGACCCCAGGTCCAAGGGAAGCGCTATTCTCCTGGCTCTTATTTCTTGGTGGTGTGAGGGCCCCATGTCTCTCTGTTCACATCTCTTTTTTATATCTCAAAAGAGATTGATTTAAGATACAATCTAATCTTGTAGATTGAATCCTTCCTCATTAGCATAACTGCCTCTAATCCCGCCTCATTATTATCATAGAGGTAGGATTTACAACACATAGAAAAATCACATCAGATCACAAAATGGTGGACAACCACACAACACTGGGAATCATGGCCTAGCCAAGTTGACACACATTTTTGGGGGATACAATTCAATCCATAACAGGTTGAAATTTTAAATAGCCTGGGGAGAGTAGGCATCAATGAGAATGTAACATCTGAGCCAAGCCTTGATGGAGATGAGGTAGGTTTTGAGAATTTTGCAGTATCCCTCAGGGCCAGATACTAGAGACACCTTGGAGTCTTGTGAAAGCAGGCTGAAAACTCCTGGAATAAACAATGGAGGGGTAAGAGTATGACAACTCAGGAATATTCCATGGCTGTGCACCAAGAACAGCCCAACATAAATATTTTAGGAGCAGTGACAGTGAAAGGGTTTGAGAAAGAAGGGTCAAGCAGCAATAGTGGAAATGAGAAGAGCAAAGTCAAGTTCAGTTCAGTGTGTTATTCTTTCAACTTTTTCATAGTTTCGAAGAAATTTCAAAATAAATTTAGAATAATAAGCCATAGTTGTGATACTGATATTGTGGTTATGTGGAAGAATGGCCTTATTCTTAGGAGATGCATGCTGAAGTATTTAGGATGGTATGTCATGATGTCTTCAACTTCCTTTGAATGGTTCATAAAAGTATTTTATATAGAGAGAAAGTTAAAGCAAATATAACAAGATGCTACCAACTCAAGAATCTAGGTAAATGATATATAAGGTACCATTCTTTCAACTTGTCTATAGACTTGAAAGTTTTCAGAAAAAAAGTTGGATTCTACTTCTAGATATCTACTTGTTGTGGATTCAGTTGTGTCCCCCAATAATATGTGTCAACTAGGTTAGGCCGTGATTCCCAGTATTGTGTGGTTGTCCTCCATTTTGTGATTTTCCTATGTATTGTAAATCCTAATATCTGCCTGTGGTTAATGAGGCAAGATTAGATTATGTTAAAGAGGATTACGGTGGGATGTAACACCCTTACTCATGTCACATCCCTGATCCAATGTAAAGGGAGCTTCCTTGGGGTGCGGCCTGTATCACCTTTTATCTTACAAGAGATAAAAGGAAAGGGAAGCCAGCAGAGAGTGGGGGACCTCATACCACCCAGAAAGCAGCTCTGGGAACAGAGTGCGCCCTTTGGACCTGTGGTCCCTGTGCCTGCGAAGCTCCTAGACCAGGGGAAGATAGATGACAAGGATCTTCCCCAAGAGATGACAGAGGAGAGAAAGCCTTCCTCTAGAGCTAACACCCTGAATTTGGACTTCTAACCTATATGACTGTGAAAAAATAAACTCCTGTTTGTTGAAGCTATCCACCTGTGGTATTTCTGTTATAGCAGCAGTAGATAACTAAGACTCTACTCTAGAGAAATGGAACATACACTTGTATGTGACTGTTCATAGCACATTATTCATAATAGCCCGAAACTGGAAACAATCCAGACGATCATCAATTGATAAATGGCTAAACAAAATTCGGCATATCCATACAATGGAATACAACTCAGCAATAATAAGGAATGAACTATGATATATGTTGCAACATGAGTGAACCTCAAAAACATTATGTTACATGCATGAAAGTAGAAGCAAAAGACTACGTATCATACTTATGTGAAATACTCAGAAAAGAAACATCTGTAGAGATAGAAACAGATCAGTGGCTGCCTGGAGCTGGGAGTGGAAATGGGAATTAATTGCAAATACTCATGGGAGAACTTCCTGGGGTGATGGAAGTGCTCTAAAACTGAATTGTGGTGATAGATGTACAACTGTGTAAATTTACTAAAAATCATTGCATTATACACTTTTAATGGGTAGATTTTATGGTGTGTAAATTATACCTCAATAAAGTTGACAAAAAAAAAAGCTGAAGAGAAAAATCAAGATTCACTGTCCACCTGGGAATCTGATGATGAGATTTTATTCACATAACAAATTTTTTTTGAGGATTTACCATGTGGCAGGCACAGTGTGTTAAATCCTGGGGATACAGTTCTGAATCAAACAGAAGAGAGGGTGATAAGTGTGGTAGCTCTACAAGCTATTTGTCTCGTATATTTTCTCTGAGGCCTGCCTAATGGCAGGGACGTGGACTAGATGACCTATATTTCTTTTGCTGCCTGCCTGTTTTTTTTTTTTTTTTTTTTTTAATTATTGTACTTCAGGTGAAGGTTTACAGAACTAATAGTTTCTCATTAAACAGTAGTACATATATTGTTTTATGACATTGGTTAACAACCCCACGACATGTCAACCCTCTCCCTTCTCGACCTTTTTTTTTTATTTTTTGGTGAAAATATACACAGCCAAAGATACACCATTTCAAAAATTTCTACATGCACAGTTCAGTGAGATCGACTACACTCTTCCAGTTGTGGTGCTAGTCTCACTTTAGATGAAGGTTTATAGAACAAAATAGTTTCTCATTAAACAGTACACATACTGCCCTATGACAATGGTTAACAACCCCACTGCACGTCAACACTGTCCTTACTCAACCTTGGATTCCCTATCACCAACTTTCCTGTCCCCTTCTGCCTTCTAGTCCTTGTCCCTGGACTGCTGTGCCTCATTAGTCCCGTTTTGTTTTATTGGGCTGCCCAAGCCCCAGCTGAACGGGGGCTGCCTGCCTATTTTATGTTAGTGAGGCAAAAGCAAATCCTGAGATGAAAATTTGGGAGCAAGCTGTTTATTGGGCAGGTGATGTGGGAAGCGTAGTGATGAGTGGAGAAGTGAGACACAGAAGGGAGGCAAAGCAATAAAGGAAATGTAGAGGAGCACATTCCTGCCATGGGCAACTGGTGCTTGATCATGCTGGGGACCCTGTAAGAGATGATGAAGAAGGGATGTGAAGGCTGGGGTAACCAACAGCTCCATTCCTCATGGTTGAGGGTAACTCCTGGGGCATCAATGCCTGGAACTTCCTGCCTACAGAGCATGCTCTGAGGTATTGTCTGTAGAAAGGCTCTGGGGTGGGCCAAGGGGCTGTGGCCAGGCTGTGGCCAGTGCCTGCTCCACTGCCCTTTGACTTGATACTGATTGGTTAAATGCCCTACATGCATTATGGGAAGAAAGAAGAGGCCAGGTAGATAGAAATTAGCACACTTCGACATCCAAAGCAAATGACTAGATCAGTGGACTCTGGTTGTTGTTGTGTGCTGTCAAATTCGTTTATGACTCATAGCGACCTCGTGACAGAATACAACTGCCCCGAAGGTTTTCTTAGGCTGTAATCTTTACAGAAGAAGATCGCTAGATCTTTCTCCAGAGGAACTACTGGGTGAGTCTGAACTATCAACCTTTTGGTTAGCAGCCGACCACTTAACCGTTTGGCCACCAGGGCTCCTTGGACTATGGTTAGAACGTCTAGTTCCAAGACCCGCCTGGTTCACGTATCACCCCTGCTAAGAATATGACAGGTTAGGTTTGGTGCTGTTATGGTTTGAATTGTGTCCCCCCCAAAATACGTGTTGTAAATCCTAACCTCTGCCTGTGGTTGTAATCCTATTTGTGAATGGGTTGTGTCTGTTATGTTAATGAGGCAGGATTAGGGTGTATTTTGAGTCAACCTCTTTTGAGACAAAAAGAGATAAGCAAGTGAGGAGAGGCGAGATGGGAGAAGACTGATGCCAAGCCACACGGAGAGCTCCAAGGACCCAGGAAACGAGCTGAAGAGACAAGGACCTTCCCCCAGAGCTGACACAGAGAGAAAGCCTTCCCCTAGAGCCGTTGTCTTGAATTCAAACTTCTAGCCTCCTAAACTGTGAGAAAATAAATTTGTTAGTTAAAGCCATCCACCTGTGGTATTTCTGTTATAGCAGCACTAGACAACTAAGATAGGTGCCTTCACTCCTTTTCCCTGCACAACACGGGGATATTAACCCTCTTCCTTTAGTGATGCTATCAGTTGGAATATGATCAAGTTTTTTTCATGGATTCTTTTAGAATATGTTTTATTACCTTCTGTTTATTAATATTTAATGGAAGATTATCATGTTTCCATTATATTTGTCTTACATGTAAGCTCTATGAGCATGTATATCAACATCAACCATATTCTTGTAGTGTATGCTAGAAACGCTACCGGATGCTCTATGTGGAGACTGGATCTTCTACGACCCTGGCACCCCACGGCACCTAGCATAGTGTAAGAACAGGTATACAAGATGGACTTTTGAGGGTTATCACTTCCCTTCCTGATCACCTCTGCTGGCCTCCTGGTTTCCATCGCACTCACAGCCAAGCAGTCTTCCCTGAAGCTTTCCTTTTGCCTGTCTGCTCTTTGTTACTCCCAGCCAGCAAAGTTCTTTTCTTCTTTCTTTTTCCTAGTGTTTCTGGGTAGAAGCCCACAGTGTTTTTTGGCAAGGCTAGGTGGGGAGCTCTCAGTGACTGTATCATTTTACAAAGCTCCCAATATCAGACTTGGCGTTTCGAATACATCTTTGCACACTGGTCAACTGGTCCCTTCACCCTCACCTCCAGTAAGGAGTCAAGGGTACCATTTAGCACAGAATAAATGTACATTTCTGCAATTAAAAATTAAAATGTATCTGCCCATTTTAAAACTCAGTTTTTCCTTTTCAGGTTGGAGTAGGTCCTGGAAAAGGCATGCCTTTTCTTTTGAGTTCCCACCAGGGTCTCCAGTATGATCCTGGCTGTAGCCTCCTTCTTTTCTTAGCTGTTTGCTTCTCCTGTGAGCTGGAATCAGAGGGAAGAGCATCCAGAGGACCAAAAGGTAATTTAGTTCCTAGCCATCTTTGGCTTGAATCCTTCTGGCACTCTCTGACAAGCAGAAATAGCATCCTTTATCGCACTAATGGCGTTATCTTAGCTGGAAGAAGTGATTTTTCAAATGCTCTAATAATAATAGCTCACATTTATTGAGTGCTTACCGCATGCTAGGCTGTGTGATAAGTGCTTGGCATTCATCATTTCAATTTTAATCCTCACAACAACCCAGAGAGGTTACTCCTTTATTCTCCCCATTTTACAGATGAAGAAGCTAGGGCTTAGGGAGTTCGAGCACATGTCCTGAGCCTTATAGGTGATGGAGCTGGGATTTAAGCCTAGGTGTCTCTCACTTCAGAATACGTGTGCTGAATCTTCAGGGTATATGGCCTTGGATCAGAAGAGCCCTTGTCTTTTGTTCCCTTTTAGAGGGAGTTAAGTGGAGACGTTGAAAAAGCAACAGCTTCTGAGAGTGTACTTGCAGAACTCCACTGTTAGAAGCCAGGTCTTTCTGAGTCAGTGCAAATAAAGGAAGGGGTGCTGGCTAGCCAGAGAGTGGGCCTTCTCTCTTCAGAAAGACAGGATTGCCTCTAAAAGGAGAATTACTGAGATGGACATTAGAAGGAGAGAGTGAGCACCTTGGACCATGAGGTAAAGGGAAAGTGAGGTCTGAGCATTGCAAGGAACATTTGGGGGCAGCATCAATGCATTCACGGAATCCCAGCTCAAACCATGTAGTCCTGGATTTCACAGGGTCATGGGGAGAGCAGGAAAATAGTTCTGACCACTGAGGATTCAAGGCTCACCTGGGGGCTGACAGCAGGGATGACGGGAGGCCACTGGTACAGGGGGTGACAGAGAACAAGTGGTCACCTGACCCCTTGTCTAATCAGAAGGTGTTGGCTGTGAGAACTCTTGCCCAGCATGTTCCTGGCCTGAAGTGTGGCCTGGCCGCCTGTCTGTCCTGGCTGTTCTGGCTTTTATCAGGAACAGAAGAGAAAAATAAATTGGGAATATGGACAACATTTAAGTGACTCTGAAAAGTTTTGTGGCAACATGGACCTGTTTCAAGAGTTATTTTTAACTGCAGACATTTGGTCCCTGTGGGAAATAAAACTTAAAAGGGCAGTTATAATTAGGTCACATTCTGAGAAACTTATTATATTTTTGATGTAGGCCCCAGGAGTAATGTATCTTAAATGATTTTAGTATTTAGATTCAATCATGGCGTAGATTTCCATTTTTCTACGCAATAAAGGTAAGCAACGGAGAGAAATTATGATAGCAGTATTAGATGAAAGCAAAAGAAGGAATAAATTTAATACGGGATAGAAGAAAGAGAAATATCATATAATTTGTTTCCTCACTCCCCTCCTGTCTTAGTTATCCAGTGCTGCTGTAACAGAAATACCACAAGCGAATGGCTTTAACAAACAGAAATTTATTCTTTCACAGTTTAGGAGGTTAGAAGTCTGAATTCAAGATGACGACCCTAGGGGAGGGCTTTCTCTCTGTGTTGGCTCTGGGGGAAGGTTCTTGTCATTAACCTTCCCCTGGTCTAGGAGCTTCTCAGTTCAGAGACCCTGTGTCCAAAGGACACATTCCTCTCCTGCTCTTATTGCTTGGTGGTAATGAGGTCCCTCTCCTCTCTGCTTGCATCTCTCTTTTATATTTCAAAAGAGATTGACTCAAGATATAACCTAGTCCTATAGGTTGTGTCCTGCCTCATTAACAAAGCTGCCTCTGATCCTGCCTCATTAACATCATAGCAATAGGATTTACAACGCATAGGATAATTACATCTGATCACAAAATGGAGGACAACCACACAGTACTGGGAATCATGGCCTAGCCAAGTTGACACATATTTTTGGGGGATACAATTCAATCCATGACACCTCCCTTCCCTTACTCCTTGGCAAAATAATGTCTATGGAAGGGAGCCTGGATTCTTCTGTCTACATTTACCATTAAAAGCCCTTTTATTTCTGCTTAGAATGAAAGTTTGACCAAAGACAACCCTTTCATTTCACAAGTACAATTTAGTGAAGCAATTTAGTGGAGAAAAGGCTGGTATCACATTGGGAGCAAGAAAACAAACATTAACAGTGGCTACAATATTGTTTCTATGCTCTCTCTACAGGTTTTGGAGCTGAGGACCAACTGGAGACTCCTTATGGGACACTTGGGAGTGAGGCTGGCAGGAAAGAAAGAGAAAGGTTGGAGGTGGGTTAAAGAGATGACCATGGCCAAAACGGAGGTCACAGTGCTCTTCTGTGAAAAGTGTCCCACGAGGTCTTTAATTGACTAGAGACTGGCGGAGGTCGAGGCCCTTTGCTCTGTGTTCTACAGGTAACTGAACAAATGATCAGTTTGAGACTTGGCCATTCTCTTTGCCCTCCAACCATTCCAAACACTTGTGAGATTAAAGAAAAAAAGAAACACTAAAATGTATCTGTATAGCACTGAATTAAAATGGACCAAGGATATTCTCTCCTTCTGACAAAAACATATTTCTACAAAATAATTTTACTAGCTGTTCCCTAATGCTTTTCAATATTAAAGTTCATAAAATCTGTGTTCTTTACCATTCTTCTGGGATTGAACCATGATCTACTTTGGATGATGCATGTATGACCATTTACCAGGTTAAATAAGATAAAATAGTCGTGTAGAGAGATCAGAGCTACATGTACCAAAAGCCCACTTGCATTCGATTCACAAGGGACCATGCTTAGGGATAAATGGCCACACTGGGTCCCCTCCCTGAAGTGGAGAAAGTGGAGAGGAGACAGCCTTGGTAATGAGCTATGTGAGGGTGAGTGGCAGCAATTCAGGACGCAGTGACCATGGCGACAGATAGCTCATACTGAATGTCCTCTCCCCATAGCAGGTCAACAGCTCTGCTGCTTCTTGCCTCATCTGCCCTTCAGCTTGTACTTATTCTTCCATTTAGAAAGTGTGTTTTGATTCCATGACATCAGGGAAGTTGGGAGTCAGTTTTCAATCCGCAGTCAATGAGGCCATCCTAGGGTCTGGTCTACCCCAGCCCACTCTTTTCCATGTTATTCTAAAGAGAGGCCTTCCCACTTTATGCTTTCCCGTCCAGCAGACCTTCCTATGATCTTATAGACTGATCTGTTATTACCTAGTGGCTGAATGTGTTACAGCTTCCAAGAGCATACACCAACACATTAACTGAGCACCAAACCCAGTGCATACAGGAGCAGGCAAGTAACATAAATGAGCACAGGTCAAGCACAGACTGAGAGAACTATAGAAAAGATGCCCTTCCATAATATGGGTGTATGGGCCCAGAGTTGCCAGACTTCCCAATTGTTTAATAAGAGTTTGGGAATCTGAATTTTGATCTGCTAATATTCCAATGTTGGTTAATTAATTAAAATACCATATAACTCTTGTGGGCCAAATAAATAAATTAAAACTTATATAGAAACACACACACACACACACACACATGCACGCACATGTGTGTATGGGTCCGGATTCTCCATGAAAGGTAGTTTATTACATCTGCATTAGTTTGTGTGGTAGAAAGAGTCTTCACACCAAACTGTTGACCGTGGTTACCTTTGGGAACACGAATGGGAGTGTATGAGAACTTTTATATTTTGTTGTGTATATTTCTTCACTGTTTGAATCCTTGGCAATGAGAACATATTTATGTATTACTTATATAATTATTTTAAAAAATGAACAGTTTGAAAAATGTAAGAGAGACTGGATTTAGGAATTGGAAGACTTCAACATTTAAAACGGTTGGAGAATTATTATTATTATTTTTTACTGTACTTCAGGTGATGGCTTACAGAACTAATAGTTTCTCATGAAACAGTAGTACACATATTGCTTTATGACATTGGTTAACAACCCCACAACACGTCAACCTTCTCCCTTCTTGACCTTTTTTTGTGGTGAAAATATACATAGCCAAAGATACACCATTTCAAAAATTTCTACATGCACAGTTCAGTGACATCAGCTACGCTCTTCCAATTGTGCTGCTCTTCTCACTTTAGATGAAGGTGTACAGAACAAAATAGTTTCTCATTTAACAGTACACATGTTGCCCTATGACAATGGTTAACAACCTCACAACACATCAACACTATCCTTACTCAAACTTGGGTTCCCTATCATCAGCTTTTCTGTCCATTTCTGCCTTTTGGCCCTTGTCCCTGGACTGCTGTACCTCATTAGTCCCATTTGGTTTTATGGGGCTGTCCACTCCAAGGCTGAACGGTGAACCTTGGAGATGACTTCACCACTGAGCTAAAAGGGTGTCTGGGGGCCATACTCTTGAGGTTTCACCCGTCTCCTTTAGGCCAGTAAATCTGGTCTTTCTTTCTTTTTTTTTGTGAGTTAGAATTTTGTTCTACATCCTTCTCCAGCTCTGTCCAGAACCCTTTGTTGTGATCCTGGTCAGAGCTGTCAGTGGTGGTAGCCGGGCACCATCTAGCTGTACTGGACTCAGTCCAGTGGAGGCCTTGGTAGCTGTGGACCATTAGTCCTTCGGACTAATCTTTTCCTTGTATTCTGTTCTCTTCATTCTCCCTTGCTCCCAAAGGGATGAGACCAGTGGAGTACCTTAGATGGCCGCTCACAGGCTTTTAAGACCCCAGACACTACTCACCAAGGTAGAATGTAGAACTTTGTCTTTATAAACTGTTACGCCAATTGAGCTAGATGTTCCCTGAGACTATGGTCCTCAAAGGCCTCCACCCAGCAATTCAGTCCCTCAGGGAGTTTGGATGTGTCTGTGGGGCTTCCATGACCTTTCCTTGTACAAGTTGTGCTGGTTTCCCCTGTATTGTGTACTGTCTCACCCTTCACCCAAGATACCACTTATCTATTGCCTGTTTAGTATTTCCCCCCACCCCTCCCATCCCTGGTAACCAACAAAGATTGTTACATTTTTTGTGTGAACTTTTTCATGGCTTTTTACAATAGAGGTCTCATACAATATTTGTCCTTTTGGGATTGACTTATTTCACTCAGCCTAATGTCCTCCAGTTTCGTCCATGTTATGAGATGCTTCACAGATTCATCATTGTTCTTTCCCGTTGCATAGTACTCCATTGTGTGTACGTACCATAGTTTTTTTATCCCTTCATCTGTTGATGGGCATCTAGGTTCTTTCCATCATTTTGTTATTGCCATGAACATAGGCGTGCATATGTCTATTCGAGTGATGACTCTTATTTCTCTAGGATATATTCCTAGGAGTGGGATTGCTGGATCGAATGGTATGTCTATTTCTAGCTTTCTGAGGAAGTGCCATATCATTTTCCAAAATGGTTGTATCATTTTGCATTCCCACCAGCAGTGTATAAGAGTTCCCATCTCCCCACAGCCCCTCCAACATTTGTTATTTCCAGTGTTTTTGAATCGTGCCTATAATGCCGGGGTGAGATGGTATCTCATTGTGGTTTTAATTTGCATTTCTCTAATGGCTAGTGATTGCAAGCATTGCCTCATGTGTCTCTTGGCCATTTGAATGTCTTCTTTGGTGACGTGTCTGTTCATTTCCTTTGCCCATTTTTTAATAGGATTATTTGTCTTTTTGTTGTAGAGGTGTTGGATTTTCTTGTAGATTATGGAGACTAGACCTTCGTCTGACTTGTGCTGTCCAAAAATTTTTTCCCAGGCTGTAGGTTCTCTTTTTACTCTTTTGGTGAAGTCTTTTGAAGAGCATAGGTGTTTGATTTTTAGAAGATCCCAGTTGTCTAGCTTATCTATTGGGGTCTGTGTGTTGATGGTTATGGTTTGTATCCTGTTAATGCCATGTATTAAGGCCTGTAGTGTTGGTCTTATTTTTTCTTCTATGAATTTTATAGTTTTAGGCTTTATATTCAGGCCTTTGATCCATTTTGAAGTAGATTTTGTATACAGCATGAGGTATGGTCCTGTTTCATAATTTGCAGATGGATATCCAGTTTTGCCAGCACCATTTGTTAAAAAGACTGTCTTTTCCCCATTTGATGGACTTTGGGCCCTTGTCGAAGATCAGGTGACTGTAGGTGGATGCATTTACATCTGGGTTCTCAATTCTGTTCCGTTGGTCAATGTATCTGTCATTGTACCAGTATCAGGCTGTTTTGACTACTGTAGCTGTATAGTAGGTTCTGAAGTCAGGTAGTGTGAGTCCTCCAACTTTATTCTTCTTCTTCAGTACTGCTTTACTTATTTGGGGCCTCTACCCTTTCCATATAAAGTTAATGATTAGTTTTTCCATCTCTTTGAAGAATGTTGTTGGTATTTGGATTGGGATTGCATTGTATTTGTAAATTGCTTTGGGTAGAGTTGTCATTTTCACAATTTTGAGTCTGCCTATCCATGAGCATGGTATGTTTTTCCCTTTATGTAGATCCCTTTGGGTTTCATGCAGTAGTGTTTTGTAGTTTTCTTTGTATAGGTCTTTTACATCCCTGGTCAGATTTATTCCTAAGTATTTTATCTTTTTAGGGGCTATTTTAGATGGTCATGTTTTCCTGATTTCCTTTTCATCGTTCTCCTTATTGGTGTATGGGAATACAACTGAATTTTGTATGTTTATCTTGTATCCTGCTACTCTGCTGAATCTATTAGTTCCAGTAGATTTCTCATGGAGTCTTTAGGGTTTTCTATGTATAGTATCATATCATCTGCAAACAGGGACAGTTTAACTTCTTCATTACCAATTTGGATGCCCTTTATTTCTTTTTCTTGCCTTATTGCTCTAGCTAGAACTTCCAGCACAATGTTAAGTAGGAGTGGTGATAAAGGGCATCTTTGTCTTGTTCCTGTTTTCAAGGGGAATGTTTTCAGCCTCTCTCCATTAAGAATGCTGTTGGCCGTTGGTTTTGCATAGATGCCCTTTATTACGTTGAGAAATTTCCCTTCTATACCTATTTTATTGAGAGTTTTTGTCAGGAATGGGTGTTGGACTTTGTCAAATGCCTTTTCTGTGTCAATTGAGATGATCATGTGATTCTTTTCTTTCCTTTTATTTATGTGGTGGATTACGTTGATTGATTTTCTAATGTTGAACCATCCTTGCATACCTGGTATGAATCCTACTTGGTTGTGGTGTATTATTTTTTTGATATGATGCTGAATTCTATTGGCTAGAATTTTGTTCAGAATTTTTGCATCTATATTCATGAGAGATATTGGTCTGTAATTTTCTTTTTTTGTGGCATCTTTGCCTGGCTTGGGTATCAGTATTCTGCTGGCTTCATAGAATGAATTTGGAAGTGTTGCTTCCTTTTCTATGCTCTGAAATAGCTTGACTTGTACTGGTACAAGCTCTTCTGTAAATGATTTGTAGAATTCTCCAGTGAAGCCATCTGGGCCAGGGCTTTTTTTTGTTGGGAGTGTTTTTTATTACCTTTTCATTCTCTTCTCTTGTTATGGGTCTGTTCAGATTTTCAATATCACTTTGTTGTAGTTTGGGTAGGTAGTGTGTTTCTAGAAATTTATCCATTTTCTCTAGGTTTTCAAATCTGTTGGAGTATAGTTTTTCATAATATTCTATTATAATCCTTTTTATTTCAGTTGGGTCTGTTGTAATGTCCCCCATTTCATTTGTTATTTGGGTTATTTGTGTCCTCTCCTGTTTTTCTTTTGTCAGTCTGGCCAGTGGTTTGTCGATTTTGTTGATTCTTTCAAAGAACCAACTTTTGGTTTTGTTGATTCTTTCTATTGTTTTTCTGTTCTCTATTTCATTTATTTCTGCTCTGATCTTTACTGTTTCCTCTCTTCCAGTGGTTGTGGGCTTTTTTTGCTGTTCTCTTTCTATTTGTGTGAGTTGTGTAGTTAATGTTTTGATTTTGTCCCTTTCTTCCTTTTTGATGTGTGCATCTATTGCTATAAATTGGCCTCTGAGGACTGCCTTTGCTGTGTCCCAAAGGTTTTGGTATGATGTGTTTTCATTCTCATTTGATTCTAGGAATTTTTTGATTCCATCTCTTATTTCTTCTACTACCCAGTGATGTGTAAGCAGGGTATTATTCAGTTTCCATATAGGTGATTTTTTTTCCTTGCTCTTTCTGTTGTTAATTTCTACCTTGATGGCATTGTGGTCAGTGAAGATACTTTGAATTATCTCAACATTTTGGATCTTGTTAAGGATTGCTCTGTGGCCTAAGATGTGATCTATTCTGGAGAACATTCCATGTGCATTGGAAAAGAATGTGTACTTTGCAGCAGTTGGATGGAGTGTTCTATATATGTCTATGAGGTCAAGTTGGCTGATTGTGCCCTTTAGGTCTTCTGTATCTTTGCTGAGTTTCTTCTTAGTTGTTCTGTCCTTTACTGACAGTGGTGTGTTGAAGTCTCCTACTATTATTATGGAACTGTCAATTTCTCTTTTCAGTGTTGTTAGAGTTTATGTATTTTGGAGCCCTGCCATTGGGTGCGTAGATGTTTTTTATGGTTATGTGTTCATGATGGATCATCCCCTTAATCATTATATAGTGTCCTTCTTTGTCTTTTATGGTGGATTTTGTTTTAAAGTGTATTTTATCTGAGATTAGTATTCCCACCACTGCTCTTTTTTGGTAGTTGTTAACTTGATACATTTTTTTCCAACCTTTGACTTTTAATGAATTCATGTCTTTGTTTCTAAAAGTGTGTCTCTTGTAGACAGCAAATTTATGGATCCTGTTTTCTTATCCATTCTGTCACTCTCTGTCTCTTTATGGGTGTATTGAGTCCATTTACATTCAGAGTAATTATTGATAGATATGAGTTTGTTGCTGTCATTTTTTTGTGGTGCTGACGTTTTCTTTGTTCTTCTTACTCTCTTGTGCTGAGTGACTTTTGTTTGTGAATTTTTTTCATTTCTTTTGTTTTTGTAGGTTTTGTTTTTGCTGAGACTTGATGCTTTTCCTCTTTATTTTTATGAGTATGTTTATTAACTTGGTTTGTGGTTACCATGAATTTTACCCTTATCTTTCTAAGTTTGAAGCAGTCTACCATTATTTGTTATCACTTGCCTTCCTCTCCATTAGAAGGGTCTATACCTATGCCGTTTATTCCCTCTTTTATTGTTTTGATGTTGTTGTCATTTACTGATTAACTGCTCTGATTCCCTGTTGTATTTCTTTTGGTTTTGGATAGTCTGTGAGAGTTCATTTCCTAGATTGGTATCTGGCTGGTACGATCCTGCGTCCTAGATTCTGCCTGTGAGTTGAAGTTGTTTGTTCTCAGATTGAAGAACTCCCTTTAATAATTCTTGTAATTTTGGTTTGGCTTTTACATATTCCCTTAATTTCTGTTTATCTGGAAATGTCCTAATTTCACCATCATATTTGAACGAGAGTTTTACAGGATATATTATTCTTGGCTGACAATTTTTTTCTTTCAAGATTTTATATATGTCATCCCATTGCCTTCTTGCCTGCATGGTTTCTGATGAATAATCTGAGCTTAGTCTTATTGTTTCTCCTCTGTATGTGACTTCTTGTTTTTCATGAGCTGCTCTCAGGATTCTTTGTTTGTCTTTGGTTTTGGCGAGTGTGATTATGATATGGCTCGGTGATTTTCTTGGATCTCTCCTATATGGGGTTCTCCTATATGGGGTTCGTTGAGCTTCTTGGATGGTCAGCTCTTCATCTTTCATGATATTGGGGAAGTTTTCTGTCAGCAGTTCTTCAGTGATCCTCTCTGTGTTTTCTGTTTTCTCCCCCTGTTCTGGAACTCCAATCAATTGAAAATTTTTGCTTTTGATTGTATCCCACCTAACTCTCAGGGTCTCCTCATTTTTCTTTGTTCTTTTTTCTGAGTATTCCTCAAACAGAGTTGTATCCAAGTGTTCGTCTTCAATTCCACAGATCCTGTATTCCACCATTTCAGATCTGCTTCTCAGCCCTTCTATGACACTGTCCATTTCTGAAATCTTGTTGTTGATCTTTTGTATAATTTTTGTATAATTTCTAGTTGTGAATTTATTTTGGCATTTTGTTCCTGCATTATTTTCCTCAATTATTCCAATTTTTTGTCTGTATTTTCCATGACTTTGTCTATTTTTTCCTCATTTTTGTCTGCTTTTTGCTTCAGCTCTTGGAGAACTCTGAGTGTTAGAGATTTGAATTCCCTATCAGGTAGTTCTAGTGTTTTTTCTTCCACTGGAAAGTCATTTGGTCTTTTATTTTGGATGCCTACTGGAACCATCCTGTCCTGTTTTTGTAAAAGTTTTGATATTGTCTGCTGTCTTTGCTGCATTCAGTAGTTATTTTTCTCATTTATTGATTGTAGATTTGTTTGTTTTGTCCCTTTTTTAAACATTTGGTTATGTCTGAGCAGGCAGGCTGTGTGTTCTTTGTTGTTTGCTCATCTGTGGGCACAATACTTTTTGCTTCCTTCTCCAATTGGCAGGGTCAGTCACCCCCACATGGTACGGCAGGCCAGGTCTAGCTGAAGAGGATTTACTGGGTTGGGTTTTTTTGTGGCACTTACTACAGCCACCAGGGCGGGTTGGTAATCAGTGCAGGGCAGGCCCCAGTAGGCCATGCCTGTGTTGCTTGGTGGTGTGATGTTAAGTGCACGGTGCAGGTAGGCAGGATGTAGGGGGGAGATTGTTATGTGTGGAGCTAAGATGGATATGGGAGAGAGGAGAGAGGAACAGGAGCCAGAAACATACAAACAAACAAAAAAGAGTGCTAGGGGAGCTTGCCATTGGAGTGGAGAGATGAGTGACTATGAAATGGAGAAAAACAAAAAGGGGAAGAGGAATAAAAGAAAAGAATGAATAAATAAAAATCAGAAAGGTTAAAGAACTGCAAAGTTCCCAGGGATCTCACTGGTGCAGCTATGAGGTCTGGGGAAGTTGTTCTCAGGTGTTGCAGTACAGCCTGGCTAGAAGGTGTAGAGGTATACAACGCCAGGTATTCAGGGAACAGAAAGAGAAGGAAGATATAGACAGACAAGAAACTGAGTAATGAAGAAAGACAAAAAGGGACAAGGAAAAACAAATAAAAAAAAAAGAACAAGAAAATCCCCCCAAAAATACAGGAAAAAAAAAAAAACACAATGAGAAAAGAAATGCTCTCAGGGATCCCTCTGCACGTCTGTGCAAGCCAGGGGGTAGTTCCAAGCCATGCAGCACCGCCTGGCCAGAACGGGCTCCCAAGTCAAGAAAAGGAAAAGAAAAGAAATAAACAGTTCAAAACAAACAAATGAACAAAAGCCCCGGGATCCCACCAGCGTGGCAGCCAGACTGGGGAGCAGCTCCACACTCGAACGGAGCTCCTCAGCCCCTCAGGAAGAAGTGAAGATGGCACACGGAGTCAGGTATTTGAGTGAAAGGAGGGGGAGGTGGTGAGAGGTAAAGAAGAAATCGAAAGAAGCAGAAAACAGCAACACCAGCAGCCAACCAATGGCACTCAGAGAGCTGGCCCATTTGGGTGGGTGGAATCCAAGCAGTCGGTGCTTCCCGGACAAGAGATTGTGGCCGCGGGAAGCAGAGGAGGCCGAGTGGGGGTGAAGAAGGGTGGGGGTGGAAAAGTGTATATCGCAAAATACCAGTTGTTTTGTCTCCTGCTGGAAGCCCCGTGAAGCTGCTTTCTCGTACTTCCTGTCTGCTGGTCTCCGATAGGAGTCCAAGATGGTGGATCCGGGTTGTGTTAGCTGATAGGGGACCTCTGCATGAATCTCTCCTCGCTCTCCATTCTCTGTCAGTTTTCTCAATCCATGTGGTGCTTGGCTGAGTTCTTTATCTCTTCATTTGATGTTTTAGGGTTTCAGGATTGTTGTTTTCTCTGTTCAGCTTAGTTTTTTGGATCTTTGCTGTGGAGGGACAGCGTGGTGCTTCTGCTTAGAGCCCCATTTTGCTGGAAGTCCTGGAGAATTATTTTTAACATGGAAGGTTGATTACATGAAAGACAGAAATGAAAATAAACAATGAAAAAAAGGAACTTGGAGGAAGCAAAAAAAAAAAAAAAATTCAGGGAGCAGAAAAAATATATATCAAAGGGACTATCAGTTATGAAATGAGAACAAGCTGCTGTAAAAATCAGATAACAAGAAAGAATAGCTTTTAAGAATTAAAAATACAGTAACAGAAATAATACAATTAAAAAAATGTTAGAAGATAAAGTTGATGAAATCCAATAGGAAGCAGGAGTAAAGGATACAGAATTGGAAAGTAGGAGAGAAACAATATAAAATTGAAAGAATTGAGGTAGGAGTTCCATATCCAACTAATAGTATATTCAGAAAGAGAGCGCAGAGAAAGCTGAGAGGAAGAAATTATCAAAGAAATAGTTCCAGAAATGAAGGACTCAAAAGTCAAGATTAAAAGATCTCGACAGAGTGCCCAAACACAATGAATAATAATAGTAAAATAAAACCACACATCAAGGTTCATCATCATGAAATTTCAGAACACCAGAAATCAAGAGAAGATTCCTGAGATATTTCTTGAGAGAAGAAATAGGCCACAACAAGAATCAGGAACAGAATGGATTCAGACTTTTCAACAGCAAAACTGGATGGTAAAAGGAAATGGAGCATTAGAAAAATTATTTCCAAATTGGTATACCTAGCCAAACTAACAGTCAAATGTGAGGGTATAATGAAGACATTTTCAGATATGAACGAATAGTCTCAAATTTTTTTCAATGTACTCTTTCTTAAGAAGCTACTAGAGAATATATTTTACCAAAATGAGTGAGTAAATCAAAACGTCGTGGGATCCAGAACACAATGGATCCAACACATGGGATGGAGACAGCAAAGGAAATTCTCAATGTAATGGTGAAGAGAGGCTTCAGGATGGCAGCTATGCAGCAGGGAAAACTAATGCATAGTGGAGAAGGCACATGAAGGGCTACCATAGTAGTATTTTTAGGGAAAAAAAAATGGAACTGATGGGTGATCTGAAATGTATGACATGTAGAAAATTGGGGAGATAAATTATTAATGAATACATTTAAGAATGGTCAAGTAAAAAACAAGGTAATTATTAATCCCAGAAAAAAAATATTCAAGAAAGGAATTGTAATCATGCTATACTATGTGGCTCAGCTATAGACAGTATTTATGTATGTATGACAATTAAAATATTGAATATCAATTTAACAACAAAATTCTGATATCACCATTTTGGAAAAATCAAAGGGGATAGTGAATAGCTCTGTGTATGTGTGCATTAGAAGTGGGAGATATATAACAGATCTAAAAACTTCTGTTCTTTTATAGAAAGTCAATAGATTACACCTTACATTGAAAATTCAAGAAATAACAACATAATCATTTTTAAAAAGAAAGATAGAGGTAAATATTGAAGAATCAGCTAAAGGGTTTTAAAGTCTTTGGTAAGTGAGAAGTAGGGATGAGATGGATCAGGACACTGATTTAAAAATATATATATATATATATTGTTGTTGAAAAATAGACAGCAAAACATACACCAATTCAACAATTTCTACACGTATAAATACGATGACATTGATTATACTCTTCGAATTGTGTAGCCATTCTCACCCCCCTTTTCTGATTTATTCCTCTCTTGTTGATATAAATTCACTTCCCTCTAAGCTTCCTATGTAATTTCTGAGTTGCTGTTAATCATTTGATCCCATGTAGTAAGTTCTTTCAAGAGGACAATGCTCACAGCAGACATTCTTTACTATTTAAGCTAGACTGTTGATTGGCTTCAGGGTATACTTTTGGTTTATGGTTTCAGGGTTAAAGATTATCTCATGGCAGTAGTTTCTAGGGATTATCCAGCCTGAATAGCACCAGAAAGTCTGGATTCCATGAGAATTAAAATTCTGTTTCATGTTTCCTTCCCCTTTTGATCAGGATTTTTCTTTAGAATCTTTAATCAAAACACTCAGTAATGGTAGCTGGGCACCATCCATTTCTTCTGGTCTCATGGCAAAGGAGGCAGGTGTTCGTGGAGGCAATCAATCACACATTCCATTTCCTCCCCCTCCTCCTGACTCTTTTTCTTCCTCTGTTGCTCCAGGCAAATAGAGACCAATTGTTGTACCTTGGACTGATTTTTTCTTTTTTTTAAACAAGCCTTATGATATTACTTGGCATTGTTTTTTTAAAAACAAGTCTCTGGAGATGTTTCCAATGTTCTGTTAATACCAACAATGCTGAAATGAATAACAAAATATGTTATTTTGTTCATGTGCAGATATAGCTGCAGGAATAGTTTCCAGAGATCAAAGGGCAAATGCTTTTGATAGATATTGCCTGATTGCTCTCCACAGCCATCACAATTCTCCCACCAGAATTGTATGAGGGTGACTGTTTCCCCAAAGACTCATCAGAAGAATGTACTGTGAAACTTCCAGATTTTCATCATTCTGATGGATGAGGAAAGATATCTCACTGTTCTTTTTATGATTGAGGTTAAGAATCTTTTACATGTTTAAGAGCCATTTATATTTTCTGTGATCTTTCTGATTATGTCCTTTGCTCACATTCTCTTTGATTTTTTACTTTTTTCTTCTTGATTTCTAGGAACTCTTTACATTTTAGGGAAACTAATCCTGTGTTTTGCAGATATACTCACTCCTCACTTATTGACATGGTTAGGTTCCAAAGACCAGGTCGTTATGCGAAAATTGGTGTTATGTGAAAATAGAGGATGACCACATCAGATCACAACATGAAAGATGACTACATTATTACATAACCTCCAAATTGCAACATTACACAACTTCCAAACCACTGAGAATCATGGCCTAGACAAGCTGACATATAACCTTAACTATCATAGCCAGTGCTACTCTCATTTTGCACTTTGGCATTCATTACTGCCAGATGTATGTCGCTAATGCGCAAAACATCTGGATAGTAGATTTTTTTACTATTGTCATAAATATGAAATGTCAGATAACAAGATAGTCGGTAAGTGAGGAGTAGGTGTGTATTTTTTTCTATTTTGTCATTTGTCTTTGCTGCTAGTGTCTGCTGGTAGGGTCTTTAGGGTTGCTATGAGTCGAAATCAACTCAATGGCAGTGAGTTCTTTGGGTTCTAGTGTCTGCTAAGTTTTTGATTCATATGTGGTCAAATTTACTAATATTTTCTTTTACAGATTTTGGATTTTGAGTCATAATCAGAAATATCTTCTCCACTCAAAGGTTATGAAGGAATTCATCTATGTTTTCTTCTAGTGACTTTGAGGTTTCATTATCTACATTTAAACCTTTGATCCATTTAGAATTTATCTTGATTCCCTGGTAGTCCTAGCCCTCTTTATTAACTATTGACTTTTACAAACAAATACCTATATTACCATGATTGAAAAAAAAAAACACTAAACTAAGAAAAATGAGCAGGCAGAGAAGCCCTTCTGTGATTATTAAGGTAGTATATCAACTTGGCTGTGCCATGATTTTCAGTGGTTTGGCAGTTATGAAGTAGTTTGGCAGTTGTGTAATAATATAATCGCCTCCGTGATGAGACCTGATATAATGTGATCACCTCCATAATGGGATCTCCTGTGAGTAGCCAATCAGTTGAAAGGGAGTTTCCCTTGGGGATGTGGTCTGCATTCATTATAGGTAGACTTTCTGGCAAGGCTCAAGGGCTTTTGCACTCTCTGCATCCCGCAGCTGGCTCCTGTTTGTCTGACCTTCAGTTCTTGGGACTTGAGCTAGAAGCTTGCCTGCTAGTCTTGGATTCATCAGCCTCTGCAGTCTGTAAGCCAGTGGCCTGCCAGCTTACCTGCCAATCTTGGGATTTGTCGGCCTCTGCAGCCTGTGAGCCATTTCTTAGATATAAATTTCTCTGTATCTATACATACATAGACACTTCACTGGTTTTGCTTCTCTAGAGAACCCAGCCTAAGACACCTCCTGATGGCCTGGAGTGAGAAGATAAGGGAGAAAGTGGGAAGGCCACGTGTCTTTCCCAGCCTCTGGGTCTTCTCATTCTATTCTGATTGCCATTTCTGTGGAGACACCTTGCTCTGTGGTTGTTCTGTCAGGCAGGGATACTTGGCTGCAAACAATAAAAAATGACTCTGACAAACTATAGGGTCGCTGTGAATCAGAATCGACTCAATGGCAATGGGTTTGGCTTGGGCTGACAGACTTATGCTAAGAAGGGGCTCATGGGAGGACACTGACCAAATTGGTTTGAGTTGGGTACCAGACCCTGGGAGGGCTGAGAGCAGGAGCAGTTCTGGGAACTCAGCATGGGATTCCCTGTCACAGGATGACTTCCTGCCTTCCTGCTATCTGTGCTCAAGTTTCCAATTCCTGGGAGAGAGACAACTGGCCCAACTTGGTCACTTGCCCACTCGCTGTCAGCAGGGGTCTGGGTGCTAGGATTAGCCAGATACCAGATCAAAGTGGGGGGAGAGGAAGTTTCTCCAAAGGAAGCGATGCTGGGGAATAAAATCAAACCAAACACCAGCTGTCCACAACATTTGTAAAAACAGTAACAATAAAAACAGCAACCTTTTATTGAGTACTTCCTATATAGACCAGGATGTGTGTTAAGTATTTTACCTTATCTACCTTGTCATCAGCTCTGTGAGGTGGATATTGTTCTCTCAGTTGGCAGGTGAGGAAACTGAGGCTGAAGAGAGGTTAAGAGACTTCTCCAAGTCACCACCAGTAAGTGACATAACCAGAATAAAAACCTGGATTGGTTCATTTTAAAGAGCCCTGGTAGTATAGTGGTTAAAGCACTTGGCTGCTAACCAAAGAGTTGGCAGTTCGAACCCACCAGCCGCTCTGAAGGAGAAAGATATGACAGCCTGCTTCCCTAAAGATTACAGCCTTGCCAACACTATGGGGCAGTTCTGCTCTGTCCTATAGGGTCTCTGTGAGTTGGAATCAACTCAGTGGCAGTGGATTTGGTTTGGGTTTTGGTTTGGAACCTGGCCTCTGCTATTTAACCATTAGGTGATAGTGCCCTCTGAGTAAGAATAAATGTACTCTGTAAGGACAAATACAAATTGAAGTAAAAGGGTTTAAATTACCCTGGTGAACATAGGGAAGGAGCACCCCTCCTCCATTATTTTCTTTAGAATTCACTTTAGATAACTTGTAATTGTATATTCTTTCTTCATTGAAAAATATGTAAGTTTAGGTTCTGGCTGCTACCTCTTTGAAATGTAACTTCAAGTAATCCTCCTCTACCTTCTTATTTTTCCCAGAAAGAGATTAATATAAACTCAGGTGGTCCAGCCCTATCCAGCCAGAAGATTAGAAAATTAGCAATTATCCTGAAAATATGAATGTAATTGATTGTATCCCCTTAGCTATGTAACAAAAGAGCCGCAGTGGTGCAGCAGTTAAGCTCTCAGCTGCTGACTGAAAGGTTGGCAGTTTGCGCCTACCCAGTGGCTCTGAAGGAGAAAGACCTGGAAATCTGCTCCTTTAAAGATTACAGCCAAGAAAACCCTATGGCGCAGTTCTACTCTGTCACATGGAGTCACTATGAGTTGGAAATAGAGTCAAGGGCACCTAACAGCAACAATAGCTGTATTACGGTTATGATTCATTTCTGTCTTTGCAATCTGTTTAGTGGACTGCCTATGAGGCAGTTCTGTTGTGTCCTATAAGGTTGCTATGAGTCGGAACTGACTCAACGGCAATGGGTTAGTTAGTTAGTTGTGATATGCATCACATTTTGTTTAATGATTACTCAATAACAAAACTTTTCTTTCACCTCTGTTTTTGTGGAGTGGTTTTCTGGGTTAGGAGCAGATTTTGTTTCTAATAATTTTCTCCAACAACTCCTTGAGGAAACTCAACTGCTGTGTCCCATGCTCTGATGGTCAGACCCCTCGGGCTGTAGACACAGCTGTAGATACTCTTTCTGACAGACGGGGTGAGTGAGGGGTACTCCATGCTCCCATCCTAGGGGATCTCACCTAGGCACCTGATGCCTACCACCCCTCCAGGGGGAAAGCTAAGACTTTCTCATTCTTTCTCTTATCACAACCATCCTCTGGGCTGGGCTGACCACCCCATCAGGGCACCGACTCTAGTGCATGCACAGCCCTCCCTCAGATCCTCCAGTCAACCCTGGCCAGACTGTGCACCTCTACTCTGTCTCCTCTTGGCCTTGAGATAGCTTTTCTCTCCGTCAGGATGCTGCGTGGGGGACTGAGGGGTGGCCTTGTCCCAGAGGTCTCTGTCATCGCACTCTTTCGGTCAGTGATTGACCCTCCAATAGGGCTCACATGGCTCTCATAGAAATACATCACACCCACTGGCCTGCCCTGGGGCCCCTCCGCTGTTCCTGGACAGCTGAATTAGAATGAGGTGCCTCATTTACCCTTCACTCTGGAGCCCACCCTACATTGCTTTACCTCTAGCTCCTTACCAACTCCCCCTCCCCACCCACTCCATTGTCAGCAAGGGCTTCCTGAACCCTCTCCATGTCCAGCAGTATGCTGACTCCTCTTTGGCCAGGCCCAAGCCTGGAATGTTCTTCTCATTCCAACTCCCTCCCATTCATGATTCAGAGACCTTTAAAATTCTGCCATTGACTGGGCTGGGCAGCTCCTGTTGGGGTGTAGTCTGGAGCAACATCTAATTGTAGAAACACCGTGGTTGCCTTTATATACTGAAACCACACATTGAGCATTGTAAAGGAATGGAGCCTCCAAAGGCCATCTCTGGAGGGCTGACAGAGCTACATGTCCTCCCCCTCCATCAAATTGTTGACACATGCTGTATCTCAGGGGGGCACAGCAGCCCTTCGGAGCAGGCATGCAGGTGGCCTGCAGTTCAGGATGGTCACAGCAGGGATACTTTCTCCTCTAGGTCATCTGGGGGTGGGAAAAGTTGGCCTTTCTCATGGGCTGCAGAGAAACTTCTCATCCCATCTGTACCCAGGAGGAAACATAGTAACACAATCAGGGTTCAGAGAGAAAGACTGGATACAGTAGCCATTCCCTCTACGTCCAGAGGCTATGGAAAATGGCCCACAAGGCTCTACACGGTACGGCCCCATTACCTTTCTAAACTCATCTCCTACTACTCTCCCATCTTCTCAGTGAGGACAAGTCTGACAACCCTATTTAAAAGGTAACCTGTTCCCAGGATTCCTGGGCCCTCTGATTCTTTTTCCTCCGAACACTTACACCTGCAACACACTATAAAATGTACTTACTATGCTTGTTTATTTTCTGTCTCTCTCCACCAGACTTTAACTCCACAAGGACAGGACATTTGTCTGTTTTGTCTATGATGTATACCAAGCACCTAGAACAGTGTAAGTATCTAGTAGGTACTCAGTAAATATTTGTTAAATGAATGAATGATTCACCCCTAAATGTCTGAGGTGGTTTTAAAACATATTCACAAATCCTTTGACACTGCTTCCTGCAAAAGCGGAGTCTGATTCTCTTCCCTCCAAATGTGAGTCAAATGGAGTGACTCACTTTCAATGAACAGAATGTGGCAAGAGTGATACTATGTGACTTCTGAGGCTGGGCCATGGAAAAGATAGCTCCTACCTGGCTCTCTCTCATGGATCACTCACTCTGGGGGAAGTGAACTGCCTGTGCTGTGAGAGGCCCATGTGGGGAGAAGGTAAGGCCTCTGCCACCAACCAGCACCAACATGCCAGCCTGTGGGGGAGCCATCTTGGCCGCAGATCCTCCAGATGACTGCAGTCCCAGCTGACATCTTGAAGGTCACCTCAGGAGAAACCCCAAACCAGAACTGCCCAGCTGAGGCACTCCTGAATTCCTGACCCACAGAAATCGTGTTGCTGTTGTTGTTAGGTAACATTGAGTCTGTTCTGACTCATAGTGACCTGTGTGCAAGAGAATGAAACTCTGCTGGTCCTGCGCCATCCTCACAATTGTCGCTGTGTTTGAGCCCATTGTTGCAACCACTGTGTCAATCCATCTCATTAAGGGTCTTCCTCTTTTTCACTGACCCTCTACTTTACCAAGCATGATGTCCTTCTCCAGGGACTAGTCCCTCCTGATAACTTGTCCAAAGTATGTGAGACAAAGTCTCGCCATCCCTGTTTCTAAGGAGCATTCTGGCTGTACTTCTTCCAAGACAGTTTTGTTCGTTCTTTTGGCAGCTGATGGTATATTTAGAAATTGTGAGGATAAAAAATATTTATTATTGTGTTAATCCACTAAGTTTTGCAGGGAACCAACACAATTTCAAAGTCATCCAGTACATTTAAAATGTGACTTGCTTTATAAAAACCATATGTCCCCACTTTACAGGAAAGCCCTGCTGTATAAAGTAAGTTACACCTGCTGATACATAAATGGAGGCTGTGTAGTGTGGAAAGAAAAAATATGATGAATAAGTCAATTAGAACAGGGAGCAAGCACCCCTCTGAAGAGATGAGCTTGTCACATTACAATTTTTATCAGCTTATATACAGTATAAAGTGTTAGGGGAGTTCCCAAAAGGGAAATTTAAAATGATTGCTGGCTGTCATTCACTTAATCGGCAGGAGGCAGCTCGGATTGGTTTATTAAATTTGCATGTCTGCGTTCTATAGGCTAGCTACGGCTTATCCAATTACTTTACCACAAATTTTTAGTTTCTGTGAAGGGTTAACAGTTAAGTTTAAATAGGTGAGGGGGGAGGCATTTTCTTTAACAGTAGGTTTAGTAGAGAGAGAACTCGGCTGGAAAAACAAAAAATACACAATCATCAGATAGTCCTAAATCTTGGGAACGTTACTTTGGAGGCAGCGAGTAACAGAGAGAAGCAGGTTTTAGCCCCAAACATGATACAAAGGCTTGAGTGCTAGCCCGGTGGCACGTGCTTGATTCAAGTGCCCATTGCTGGTCTATTAATGGTGCTTGTTCCTAATGAAGTGCAGGGCTGAGGCTTGCTCAGAGACTTGTAATCCGGACTGTGGAGAAAGCCTGCAGCTGTTGTCGTTGCTTTCACTTAACTTCAGAGTGACCTTAAATTATACCCCCGAGTGGTAAAACTGCCAGAATAGAACACCGTTGAGGATGCTAATTAACCCCTACAGGATACACATGATAGAAAATAACCTCTTTAAGACCTGCACAGCCTCCAGAGTCTCATCAGAGGACATGGTCGCTGTTGCTCTGTAGTATATTTATATGTAGTGTCACGGATAATGCCAGACCAGAGGCTCTGGGGGCCTCCAGCCTGCTGCCCTCTGCCCCCAGTGATCACCAGCCAAGGCTTGGCCACTTGATCTAACAGATGTGTTAATCTCCAGATTCCATTCCTATTCTTGGCATCTCTGCCTCACAGCCCAAAGAGGTGGCATGCCGGGCTGGTCTGGGCGGCCATTCAGGCTATATAAGACACTTGACCACAATGAGAACATTGGATTGGCTTTTGATAGAATGATCGGAAGTTCTCCTTTTGCTGAAATTCTCTTATCTGGGAGCTCCATCAAGATTATGGCGATAAGTGGGGGAATGGGGCTCTAGTCACTGGTGATTCAGGCTACTACTTCTATCAGCCTCATTTAACAGATGGAAGGAAAGAAGTCTCACAAAGGGTGGGTGTTTTTGAGTGGTGTAGTGAGGGAAGTCAGAATTTCCTGGCTATATTGCTTGCTGGTAATAATAATAATGTAGTTGTTGTTCTTAGCTGCTGTTGAGTTGCCTCTGAGCCATGGCAATCTTTTTCTTTTTTAATTGTACTTTAGGTGAAGGTTTACAAAACAAATAGTTTCTCATTAAACAGTCAGTACACGTATTGTTTTATGACATTGGTTAACAACCCCACGACATGTCAACACTCTCTCTTCTCGATCTTTTTTTTTTTTTGGTGAAAATATACATAGCCAAAGATACACCATTTCAAAAATTTCTACATGCAGAATTCAGTGACATCGATTATGTTCTTCCAGTTGTGCTGCTGTTCTCACTTTAGATGAAGGTTTACGGAACAAAATAGTTTTTCATTAGACAGTGAGTACACATATTGCCCTATGGCAATGGTTAACAACCCCACTACATGTCAACACTGTCTTTATTCAACCTTGGTTTCCCTATCACCAGCTTTCCTGTCCCCTTCTGCCTTCTAGTCCTTGTCCCTGGACTGCTGTGCCTCATTAGTCCTGTTTTGTTTTATGGGGCTGTCCAATCCTTGGCTGAATAGTGATCCTCAGAAGTGACTTTACCACTGAGCTAAAAGGGTGTCCGGGGGCCATACTCTCGGGGTTTCTTCAGTCTCCCTCAGGCCAGTAAATCTGGTCTTTTTGTGTGTGTGTGTTAGAATTTTGTTCTACATCCTTCTCCAGCTCTGTCCAGAACCCTCTGTTGTGATCCCGGTCAGAGCAGTCAGTGGTGGTAGCCGGGAACCATCTAGCTGTACTGGACTCAGTCTGGTGGAGGCCTTGGTAGCTGTGGTCCATTAGTCCTTTGGACTAATCCTTTCCCTATATCCTGTTCTCTTCATTCTCCCTTGCTCCCGAAGGGGTGAGACCAGTGGAGTACCTTAGATGGCTGCTCACAGACTTTTAAGACCCCAGATGCTACTCACCAAGGTAGAATGTAGAACATTGTCTTTATAAACTGTGTTATGCCAATTGAGCTAGATGTTCCCAGCGACCATGGTCGCCACAGCCCTCCAGCCATGGCAGTCTTATGTACAACAGAATGAAATATTGCCTGGACCTGTGCCATCTTCACGATAGTTGGTATATTTGAGTCCATTTTTCTAGCTATTGTGTCAATCCGTCTCATTGAGGGTTTCCTTCATTTTTGCTGACCCTCTACTTTATCAAAAATGATATCCTTTTCTAGTGATTGGATAGATAATATTTATTGAACATTTACTATCTGTTCAGCACTATGCTAAGCACTTTACATCCATTTTCTCATTTAAGACTCATTACTCCCATATGAGGTGGGTATACCCATCAAATAGATGAGGAAGCTGAGGTTAAGTAATTTGCAAGGTCACATGGCAGTAGGTTCTCACTCCAGGTCTGTCTATCATTTTAACTAGTAGATGGCCACTGTCATGAATATTGGTGGTTTCTGATTATCTGCCCATTTCCAAGGTTGGTGAATGTGTCATGTCTCAAGTCTGTGTTACCTAGACAATGCCTGATATCAAGGAAGGAGAAGGTAGAAAATTAAAAAAAGTAGGCCCAGTCCTCAACCACCCCTCAACGCTGCAATGGGTTTTCATAATAATGATCCTAGACTATAATGAAAAAGTTAAATCATGTCCTTTGCCTTATAGAGTGGTGAATACTATGTTTCTGAGAAATTTTTTCCTAAAAGATTAAAATTTTGGGAAAAGTGTTGGTTCTCAAAGTGGAAAACATCATTCAGGATATGCAGGATTCTGCATTCCTCAATGCTGTTGTGTGAATGAGATGTCCTTGTATGAACATTCTAACACACTGGCATACTTTGAGATGATGCAACCTTCCCATTATGCAGGATGCCATGGCATAGTAGGCAGACCAAGAGAAGAGGAAATTACTCCAGGGTGCTACCAGTGGCTTCTCCCTACTCTGCTTAGAATTCATCATGGGCTGTGCCAGGCTCGGCTGTCTGGTTCATATAAATGGACATATCTACATCTCTACATGGGAGGGATGATGGAGTAGAGTCTCCCTGGACACCACATCCACACATTGATGATAATAATAAAGTTGACTTTAATAATAAGAACCAGCAAACCAGTTTCCATTGAGTTGATTTCAACTCATAGCAATCCCATATATTTCAGGGTAGAACTGTGCTCCATAAGATTTCCAACGGCTGTGACCTTTCAGAAGTAGATGGCCAGGACTTCTGAGGCATGTTTGGGTAGATTTGATCCACCATCTACCAGTTAGTAGTTGAGTGCTTAACCGTTTGTGCCACCCAGGGACTCCTGACGTTAATGATAGAAACCTCATTGCTGTCGAGTCGATTCTGACTCATAACAACACTATAGGACAGAGTAGAACTGCCCATAGGGTTTCCAAGGAGCGGCTGGTGGATTTGAACTGCCGAACTGCCAACCTTTTGGTTAGCAGCCGTAGCCCTTAACCACTGTGCACCAAGGCTCCGACATCAGTAATAGTCACCATTTATTGAGTGCCTGCTTTATGCCAAGGCATTGCACTGTTGTGTGCCATTGAGTTGATTCGGACTTGTAGTTGACCCTATATGACAGAGTCAAACTGCCCCATAGGGTTTCCTAGCCTGTAATCTTTATGGGAGCAGATCACCAGGTCTTTTTTCCCACAGAGCTGCTGGTGGGTTTGAACGGCTAACCCTTTGGTAAGCAGCCGAGAGCTTAACTATTGTGTCACCAGGGCTCCTTGGCATTGCACTAGCTGCTTGCATATGTTATTTCCTTTAATCCTCTCAGTTACTCTACTGTGGTATTGTACTTATTATACAGACAAAAAAATCAAAGTTCAAGCAGGTTAAGTAACTTGCTCAAGATTACAGAGATAGTACTTGAGGCACAAATTTTCACACCACTTTTTCCAAAATCCATCCTTTTTCAGACAATCTCATTGCTTAGGTCATGATAAGCAGGAAGATGTCCTGGACAGCTGGGGACCCTAATTTGTGGACTGAGTGCAACCTCTATGAATATGAAGCACAACATCTTATGAATTTGGTTGATTAAAGCATATACACACACACGTTTCTATTTTTTTTAAATAGAAATTTTGGAAGATTTTAAGTTCTTCCAAATATTAGCTAAAATTCTTGCAATTTCTTTTGAAAACGGTATTCACAATTAGTTTATACTCACCTTCACTACTGATTTCTTTTGGCTACAGCCAGGTTTGACCAAACAACGATGCTTTCCAGCTTGATCACATACCTTGGTCACCAGATTTACTTTCAAATGACTCCAGTTGTTTCCAAATAATCAAATCCACCCACGAAGGAAGATTTGAGGCCATCGAGAGTTTTTCACAAAAATCTACAGGAAGCTCTAGGGATAGTTTTAGAATGTAGTGAACCCTCGCAGCATGGTTGGAAAAAAAGAATGCATTACTGGGAAGTGTAAGCTGATTTATTTGTTAAAAAAATAAATAAACTCTATCTTACTGTTTGCAGTCACCCAGCGTGTTACACCAACCCCTCCCTGGCTCCCTCTTCTTTCCTCCAGTTTGTTGACTGCCTATGGGTTTCTCAGCTGAGATGGAATTTGGAAGCCCACTAATGACACTCCATTTCATTTGGTACAATGATAATTTCAAAGGCCAGGATTTCATGGTCACCGGGTGCCTTGATTCTCCTGTGAGGACAAAGAGTCTTTCAACATTTGTAGAAACATTCTTCACCTATGGTGCTCTCCCTGGGCTTCCAGATTTGGATCTGGGAAAGCCAGTATGGGGATGGGTGAGGGAAACATGGACTTAAAGGGGCAATATTGTTATAGGTTCAAGGTTTTCCTTAGATTATTGTTGTTGTTAGCTGCCTTCAAGTCAGACCTCAGTTCATGGTGACCCCATGCACAATGTGATTGGACCATTGTGATCTATAGGATTTTCATCGGCTGATTTTTGGAAGTAGATTGCCAGGACTTTCTTCATTTCTCAGTTTACATAAGTATGAAAAAATTTGAAAAGAGAAGAGGTAAGAGTAGCTAAGAGAACAGATGACGTGATAAAAGTTTAAAGCACCTTCTTTTGTTCTGCCTTCTGTCCCCCTCAACCTGGGGCTTGAGCTATCACTGGATGGTATAGCCCTGTGGTATTGGGGAGTCCATTTTCCTTGGTGCTTTCCCTAATTTCAGCAGATCAAGCCCTGACTCTGCCACTTAGCATTCATGGGAGCTTGCTCTACCCCTCACATCTGGAATGGAGCCAAGAAACTTCTAGTACCATGTAGTAGAACAGCTCAAGTTTGTTCTGAACTTGATGTTACTGAAACAAAGGACTATTCAGATTGTTATTAGGATAAGGTGTCAGTATCATTATCACCAACATTTACTGAGATATCAATAAGCAGGTAACATTGTACTACCTGTGAGAAGTCAAGCACCCATATTCATTAATGTGCTATGTTCTGAGTACCAGAGGTTCTCAAACTTGAGCACACGGACAATTACCTGGAGAACTTTTTCAAAATGTATATAACTCATCCCTATCCCTTGAAATTAGGTCCTAGTTGGGTCTGAGCATCTGTATTTTGGGGGATTCCACAGATGATTATGATTCATAGCTAAGGCTGAGAACCGTAGTCTTTGTGGAATACTGGGAGCCCGGGGGAGTCCCTGGATGGTGCAAACGATTAAAATACTCAACTGCTAACTGAAAGGTTGGAGGTTGGAGTCTACCCAGAGGTGCCTCAGAAGAAAGGCCTGGCATCTACTTCTGAAAAATCAGCCATTGAAAACCCTACTGAGCACAGTTCTACTCTGACACACATGGGATCGCCATGAGTAGGAGTTGACTCAATGGCAATTGGTTTTGGAGCCCTGGGAGAAAGCTCAAGAGCTCTGAAAATAAATGATAATTGAAAAAATAAAATAAAATTAATATTGCTTTACTTCCATTACATATTCTCTTTTAACACAACAGAGTGGAATCACCTAGGGGAGAACTAACATTCATTAAGCTGTTAACATGCATTAAGCATGTTACATACTGTAATAGTCAGAATCCAGTCAGGAAAACAAAAATCATGCTAAGTATTTCAACCAAAGGGTATTTAACATAGTGAACTGACTTCAAAGCTGTTGGAGAGATGGGAGATTCCAAAGGGGGCAGTGAGATTAGTAACTACAGGAAGAACTTGCCAATCCTAGAGCTGGGGGAGCAAAAGGAAACCAGTATATCTGGAACTAGGAATGTAGAGGAAGGACCACCACCTTAGGAGCTGGACTGTTACAGGGCCACTGTGTGCCTGGTACTGGGGCTGCCAAGAGGGCACTGTGTAGTCAGTGGTGGGACCACTGAGAGGGTGACTTGAGGCTGATGCTAGGAATGTCAAAAGATGCTTGGAGTTGTGGCTGTCCAAAAGAAGGTTGAAAGAGGAGGAGAGTCCCTTCCAATCTCCCAGATGTGCCTCCTGATTACAGAAGCTAACTGGAAACCAGCTAGCAAGGGAATGGGGTTGTCCTCCACTGCTTCTTTTCCTGCAGTCTGGATGTAAATGCAATGGACTTGTTGTTGAGCCACGTTGCATCTTGTGGCTAAGGAAAACATTCTAGGATTAGCAAACAATCCAGAAGGAGCCTGAATTTCCAACATTGACAAATTGCCACATTAGCCTTGGACTACCTACCCTGACTGATAAATGAGAGGAGTCCATCCAAGAAGTATAAGGAAGTCCTTTGCTCACAGGCACCCATAGCACTGAATTGGAGAGTCTGGCATTTGCTCCATGTGAAGTAGAAATAGTTCCTCCAAATGCTACCTTGCCTTATCCACACATTTGCGTGATTGCTTCTAGGAGTACCTTTTGAGAAGACCTTTTAGAGAACAGGTAGAGCAGTGGGAGGAGCAAATTTCTCTCCATATATCCGGCAGCGACATTCTTAAGACTTCTGGCAACCAAGTTCTGAGGGAATACAGAATTCGCTGCAGATCCAGAAAGCTGCTGTGAGATCTTACAGTTGGTGTGGGGGAGGTATCAAAAAACACTAATATGTCTGGAATGGAGGCTTTAATTGAATGCAAGAAAGATATCATAACTTAGAGCAAATTGCATCTGAAATCAAATACATTCTTTTGCAGATGACCTGAACTGGCTTTTTCGTTGGCTTTTTTCAAAATAAACCCCATTAAAAGATGAGTCACTGCTTTGGCTCCAAATTTGCAGTCTCTTTCTCTTCCCTGGCATGGCAATTAGCAAAGATTCTAGAACCAGACTTGGGGAAGAGTGTGGAATTGATGGTTTGGGGCTCCAGATTCTTTCACGTTGGAGGCTTAGGTGTTGTTTTGAGTGAATTTAAAACTCGGTACTCAAGTAGGGGGCAATTAGGAGCCTCTGGAAATTCCAGTTCTTGGTCTTTTTCAACATGTAGGGGGAGAAGGCTACCGTGAAGGGCCTGCCATGTTGTGTAAGTCCATTTCTGGGTGGTCCCCAAAGTTGAGTAACAAAGTGCTGCCACTACTTCCATTCTCTGAGAATCCATGCAGGCACACTGTTGAGTTAGGCTGGGAGCCCCATTTTCTCTCTCTGGTGCTGTATCTGCCAGGTTGTTATTTGAACTGCTGTATGGCTTAAGGCCAATTGTCTTCATACATTCTGAAAGGTACCTTCCTGGCCCATCTCAGAAAAACAAAACTCCCAGGTTAGACCAGAAGGGACCCCAGGACTCCAGGTGGGAGACAGAGGATAACTGGGAAAGGGGATCAGTTCTGCAAAAATGATAATAGCTGTTATTTACTGAGAACCTACTGGGAACAAGCCACTGTTTTGCTTAATCCATTCAACAACTGTATGAGGTAGGCACTCTTATCCCCATTTTACAGATGAGGAAATTGAGGCCAGGAAATAATAAATACTTTCCTAAGTTTACTCAGCTAGACAAGGATCAAACCCAGGCAGTGTGACTCCATGACAGGGCTCTTAATCACAACACCTACAAAGGAGCTACCACTAGCTGGACTAGGGAAAAAGAGGACTTTGGCTAGGAATAGGCTCTAGGAACCAAATGAGTGATATTGGCAGGGAGGTAGGACAGGGAGGTGCAACCTAGATCAGAACAGCAGCAAACTGGAGCAGAAGGACAGACTTGCCAATTTAGAGTCTTAGAAAGGAAAAGCCCTGGGCCTGAAAGATTTTATTGACAAGGGGAGCTGGTTCAGCCATTTTTAGCCCTGTTTTTGTCCCTTAATAAAGGCACCTTGGGAGGTGGGGCCAAGATGGTGGAGTAGTCAGATGCTTCTGGTGGACCCTCTTACAACAAAGACCTGAAAAAACAAGTGATTGTATTATATATGGCAATCTGGGAGCCCTGAATATCAAAGGCAGAGTTGAGGAACCTGAAAGAGTGTAGGGGGAGGGAGAGACGGTTCAGAAGCAGCTAGGAGTTGTCAGACCTGACCCAGAAAGAGCCTGAGCCCTTCAGGCCTGAGCAGCTAGGGGGTGAGAGTGAGGTAGGCAAGTGGAGGTGCTCAGGAGACACGTTTTCCACACGAGGAGAGACTGAGTGCCAGAGAATCTACACGGCCACCCAGAACCAGTGAGAAGCAGCCCTCACTGGCAAAAGATAAGTAATTGCATATGGCTTACAACGTGGGTTAAAAACACCCCCCTTAGGGAAAAACCTATCTCCCATTTATCTCCCCTCTCCCTGCTCTGCACTGGGTCCCGGACCAGCTTCAGAATTGCCAAGTCCCCTGGGCCAGAAGTAGGGTCCGTCACATGCCTGGAGCCATTCTCCCTGCCTTGCAGAGTGAACAAATTAACAAATAGGGGAAAAGATAAACTGCCGGCTTCCCTAAGCCAAGAACCCAGGGTAGGCACAGCTCCTTTGCCTAGGCACAGGGATAAGGGATCCACAGACTTTGAGTGCCTTTCCCCCTACATAGACTGGTGTGGGCCCATCTCAACAGTGTAGGCCCTCATTACCGCAAGACAACAAGGTATATACCGGAACTCTAACTTCAACTGTTTCACCTGTGAAGTGGCAGGTTCTTGACGTTTGACACTTCTCTGCCCATTAAGCAGGGTCTTCACCTATCCACATCAGGGGCCTGAGGACTGAAGGCTACACTCATGCCACGTAGCCACCTGTGATAGGGGCCCATGAATAGGAGGTGCCCCCCAGTCCTTACAGCCAATAGTAACAGGTGCTCATAGTCCAGCTGCAAAACCCAACCACCTATGTGCTCTACAGAACAGGATCATGCTTTCCTTCTGGACACTTGGAGGCAGCTGTCAGCCCCCTGCCTTTCTCACAGCATGTCCCCCTGCTGCAGCCAGATGCCTGTGCCTACACCAATCACCCATGCCTGTCTAGGACTGTAAGTGAGAACCTACACCACCCACTTGGTGGCTATCTACCTGGGCACCTGAGCTGAATCCATACAGGAGAAGTGGGCGGACTCCTGAGCTCACATACCAAGTAACAGATCTAACCACCTGGTGACATGACATTAGAGCTCCAAAGGTGCCAATAATCAAACTAGCTCACACAAGTAGCCTATTTGGGCATATCAAAACAAAACAAGAAGCTAGGACACAGTAAGCAAACATAAAATAAATAAATATAATAACTTATTGATGGCTCAGAGACAACAGTCAATATCAAATCACATAAAGAGGCAATCCATGATGGCTTCAGCAAGCTGCCAAAATAAAGAATCTAGAAATTTTCCAGAGGAGGAAAATTTCTTGGAATTACTGGAGGCAGAATACAAGAGATTAATATACAGAACTCTTCAAGAATTTAGGAAGGAAATTAAGCAAAACGCAGAACATGCAACAGCGGAGATTAAAAAGATTAGAGAAGAGCATAATGACAAATTAATAGGCTGCAAGAATCCGTACAGAGACAGCAATCAGAACTCCAGAAGATTAACAATAAAATTTCAGAATTAGACAACTCAGTAGAAAGTCATAGGAGCAGAATTGAGGCAATGGAAGTCAGAATTAGTGAGACTGAAGATAAAGCACTTGACCTAACGTATTTGAAGAAAAATCAGATAAAAGATTTAAAAAGTTGAAGAAACCCTAAGAATTATGTGGGACTCTATCAAGAGGAATAACCTATGAGTGATTGGAGTACCAGAATGGGGCGGGGGGGGAGGGGGGCAGTGGATAACAGAAAATACAGAGAGAATTGTTGAAGATTTATTGGCAGAAAACTTCCCTGATATCATGAAAGATCACAAGATATCTATCCAAGTTGCTCATCGAACCCACAAAAGGTAGATCCCAAAAGAAAGTCACCAAGACATATAATCCAACTTGCCAAAACCAAAGATAAACAGAGAATTTTAAGAGTGGCTCGAGATAAGTGAAAAGCCATCTACAAAGGGGAGTCAATAAGAATAAGCTCGGACTACTCAGCACAAACCATGCAGGCAAGAAGGCAATGCGATAACATATATAAAGCCTTGAAGGAAAAAAAAACTGCCAGCCAAGAATTCTACACCCAGCAAAACTGTCTCTCAAATATGATGGTGAAATTAGGGCATTTCCGGATAAACAGAAGTTTAGGGAATTTGCAAAAACCAAACCACAATTATAAGAAATACTAAAGGGAGTCCTTCAGTTAAAAAATCAGTAACATCAGGTAACAACCCAAGACTAGAACACAGGACAGAGTAACCAGATATCAACCCAGATAGGGAAGTCACAAAAGTAAATCAAAGCTAAAACACTGAAAATAGGGAAACAGATGTCAACTTGTAAAAGATGACAACATTAAAACACAAAAGATGGACTTAAAAAATGTAGACAGATTTTTCATATGGAGAGGAAGTCAAGGCGATATAAAGAAATAAAAGACTGGTAGAAACTTAGAAAAATAGGGGTAAATATTAAGGTAACCACAAAGGAAACTAACAACGCTACAAGTCGAAATAAAAAACTAGAAAAATACAGACTCAGCAAACACAAAATCAACAACGATGAGAAGAAAATACGTAAAGAAAAACAACTCAGCACAGAAAATTAAGTGGAACAAAGAAACTGTGAACAACACACAAAAAAAGACATCAAAATGGCAGCAATAAACTCATACCTATCAATAATTATGCTGAATGTAAATGGACTAAATACTCCAATAAAGAGACAGAGACTGGCAGATAGGATAAAAAGCACGATCTGTCTATATGCTGCCTACAAGAGACACACCTTAGACTTAAAGACACAAACAAACTAAAACTCAAAGGATGGAAAAATATATATCAAGCAAATAACACTCAAAAAAGAGCAGGAGTGGCCATATTAATCTTTGACAAAATAGACTTTAAAGTAAAATCCACCACAAAGGATAAGGAAGGACACTATATAATGACTAAAAGGTCAATACACCAGGACGACATAACTACAATAAATATTTATGCACCCGACAGGGTTCCAAAATACATAAACTCTAACAGCACTGAAAAGACAGACAGACAGCTCCACAAAAGCAGTAGAGACTTCAACACACCACTTTCAGTGAAGGACAGAACATCCAGAAAGAAGCTCAACAAAGACATGGAAGACCTAAATGCTACAATCAACCAACTTGATCTCATAGACATATACCGAACACTCCACCCAAAAGCAGCCAAGGATACTTTCTTTCCCAACGCACATAGAACATTCTCCAGAATAGACCCCATATTAGGCCATTAAGCGAGCCTTAACAAAATCCAACGCATCGAAATATTACAGAGCATCTCTTCTGACCATTAAGCTATAAAAGTAGAAATCAACAACAGAAAAAGCAAGGGAAAAAAATCAAACACATGGAAACTGAACAACACCTTGCTCAAAAACTACTGGGTTATAGGGAGAAATTAAGGATGGAATAAAGAAATTCATAGACTCAAACAAGAATGAACACATCCTACCAGAACCTTTGGGACACAACAAAAGCAGTGCTCAGAGGTAAGTTTATAGCAATAAATGACACATCCAAAAAGCTGAAAGGGCAATAATCAAAACATTAACCCTACAACTGGAACAAGGAGAAACAGAGCAGCAAAAGAAGTCCTCCAGGCTCTGGGGACCATGGTCTCGGGGAACATCTAGCTCAATTGGCATGACACTACTTATAAAGATAATGCTCTACATTCTACCTTGGTGAGTAGTGTCTGGGGTCTTAAAAGCCTATGAGCGGCCATCTAAGATACTCCACTGGTCTCATCCCTTCGGGAGCAAGGGAGAATGAAGAGAACAGGATTCAACGAAAAGATTAGTCCAAAGGACTAATTGTCCACAGCTACCAAGGCCTCCACCGGACTGAGTCCAGTACAGCTAGATGGTGCCCGGCTACCACCACTGACTGCTCTGACCAGGATCACAACAGAGGGTTCTGGACAGAGCTGGAGAAGGATGTAGAGCATAATTTTAGCTCCCCCTCCCCCCCCCCAAAAAAAGACCAGATTTACTGGCCTAAAGAATACTGGAGAAACCTCAAGAGTGCGGCCCCCAGACACCCTTTCAGCTCAGAGGTGAAGTTACCTTCGAGGTTCGATGTTAAGCCTGGAAGTGGACAGCCCAGTAAAACTAAATGGGACTAACGAGGTACAGGAGTCCGGTGACAAAGGCCAGAAGGCAGTGGGGGAGTAGGAAACTGATGATAAGGAACACAAATTGAGTAAGGACACTGTCGATGTGTTGCGAGATTGTTGACCACTGTTATAGGGCAACATTTGTAGTAACTATTAAATGGGAGGCTGTTTTGTCCTGTAAGCCTTCATCTTGGGCGAGAATGGCAGCACAATTGGAAGAGCATAGTCAATATCACTTAAATGTGTAAGTAAAAAGTTTTGAAATGGTGTTAAAAAAAAAAAAAAAACCAAATGAGACTAATGAGGTACAGTAGTCCAGTGACAAGGGCCAGAAGACAGAAGGGGACAAGGAAGTCCCCTGGTGATAGGGAACACAAGGTGGAGTAAGGATATTCTTGATGTGTTGTGAGATTGTTAACCATTGTCATAGGGCAACATGTGTAGTAACTGTTAAATGAGAAACTATTTTGTTCTGTAAGCCTTCATCTTAAGTGAGAATAACAGCACGGTTGGAAGAGCGTAGTCAATGTCACTGAACTGTGTATGTAGAAATTTTTGAAACGGTGTATCTTTGGCTATCTGTATTTTCATCAAAAAAAAAAAAGGTTGAGAATTTAGAGGCTTAATATGTTGTGGGGTTGTTAACCAATGTCATAAAACAACATGTGTACTACTGTTTCATGAGAAACTATTTGTTCTGTAAGCCTTCACCTGAAGTACAATAAAATAAAATAAAATAAAAAGAAGCCCTCCAGTACCAGAAGAAAGGAAATAATAATTACAGCAGAATTAAATGAAATAGAGAACAGAAATACAATTGAGAGTTAACAAGACCAAAAGCTGGTTCTTTGAAAAGATCAACAAAATTGATGAACCATTGGCCAAACTAACAAAAAACAAAACAAAAAAAAAAACAGGAGAGGAAGCAGATAACCTGTATAAGAAATGAGATGGGTGATATCACCACAGACCCAACTGAAATTAAAAGAATCATAACAGAATACTATCAAAAATTGTACCCTAACAAATTTGAAAACCTAGAGGAAATGGACAAATTTCTAGAAACTCACTACCTACCTAAACTAACACAGAGGTAGAACAACCAAATAAACCCATAACAAAAGAAGAGATTGAAAAGGTAATTAAAAAACTCCCAACAAAAAAAAGCCCTGGCTCGGATGGCTTCACTGGAGAATTCTACCAAACTTTCAGATAAGAGTTAACACCACTACTACTAAAGGTATTTCAGAGCATAGAAAAGGATGGAATACTCCCGAACTCATTCTATGAAGCCAGTATAACCCTGATAGCAAAACCAGGTAAAGACACCACAAAAAAAGAAAATTGCAGACCAGTGTCCCTCATGAACGTTGATGCAAAAATCCTCAACAAAATTCTAGCCAATAGAATTCAACAACATATCAAAAAAATAATTCACCATGATCAAGTGGGATTTATACCAAGTATGCAGGGGTGGTTCAATATTAGAAAAACAATCAGTGTAATCCATCACATAAATAAAACAGAAGACAAGAACCACATGATCTTATCAATCGATGCAGAAAAGGCATTTGACAAAGTCCAACACCCATTCATGATAAAAACTCTCAGCAAAATAGGAATAGAAGGGAAATTCCTCGATATAATCAAGAGCATTTATACAAAGCCAACAGCCAACATCATCCTAAAAGCAGAGACTTTGAAAGCATTCCCCTTGAGAATGGGAATCAGGCAAGGATGCCGTTTATCACCACTCTTATTCAACATTGTGCTGGAGGTCCTAGCCAAAGAAATTAGGTTAGAAAAAGAAATAAAGGGCATCCAAATTGGTATGGAAGAAGTCAAAGTATCTCTACTTGCAGATAATATGATCTTCTACACAGAAAACCCCAAAGAATCCACAAGAAAACTACTGGAGGTAATAGAAGATTTCAGCAAAGTTTCAGAATACAAGATAAACATACAAAAATCAGTTGCATTCCTTTACACTAACAAAGAGAACCTCAAAGAGGAAATCAAATCAATACCACTTACAATAGCCCCCAAGAAGATAAAATACTTACCAATAAATCTAACCAGAGGCATAAAAGATCTATACAATGAAAACTACAAGACAGTATCACAAGAAACCAAAAGACACCTACATAATAGCCTAATAGCCCACCTTGCTCATGGATAGGTAGACTCAACATTGCGAAAATGTCAATTCTCCCCAAAGCAATCTACAGATACAATGCAATCCAGATCCAAATTCCACTGGCATTTTTTAAGAGATGGAGAAACAAATCACCAACTTCATATGGAAAGGGAAGAGGCCCCGAATAAGTAAAGCATTACTCAAGAAGACGAACAAGGTGGGAGGCCTCACACTACCTGATTTTAGAACCTATTATACCACCACGGCAGTCAAAACAGCCTGGTACTGGTACAACAACAGAAACATGGACCAATGGAACAGAATTGAGAATCCAGACATAAATTCATCCACCTATGAGCAGCCTATATTTGACAAATGTCCAAAGTCCGTTAATTGGGGAAAAGACAGTCTCTTTAACAAATGGGGCTGGCATAACTGACTATCCATCTACAAAAAACAGAAACAAGACCATACCTCACACCATGCACAAAAACTAACTCAAAATGGATCAAAGATCTAAATATAAAATTGAAAACGATAAAGATCATGGAAGAAAGAATAGGGACAATGCAAGGAGCCCTAATACATGGCATAAACACAATAAGAACCATAAGCAACAATGCACAAGCACCAGAAGAGAGACTAGATAACTGGGAGCTCCTAAAAATCAAACACTTATGCCCATCAAGAGACGTCACCAAAAGACTCAAAAGACAACCTACAGACTGGGAAAAAATTTTTGGCTCCCACAAATCCAATCAGCATCTAATCTCCAAAGTCTACAAGACACTGCAAAACCTCAACAGCAAAAAGACAAATAACCCAATTAAAAAATGGGCAAAGGATATGAACAGGCACTTTGCCAAAGAAGATATTCAGGTGGCTAACAGACACATGAAGAAATGCTCACGATCATTAGCCATTAGAGAAAAGCAGATCAAAACTACAATGAGATATCATCTCACCCCAACAAGGCTAGCATTAATCCAAAAAACACAAAATAATAAATGCTGGAGAGGTTGTGGAGAGACTGGAACACTCATACACTCTTGGTGGGAATGTAAAATGGTACAACCACTTTGGAAATTGATTTGGCACTTCCTTAAAAAGCTAGAAATAGAAGTACCATACGATCCAGCTATCTCGCTCCTTGGACTCTATTGTAGAGAAATAAGAGCTGTCACGTGAATAGATACATGCACACCCATGTTCGCTGCAGCACAGTTTACAATAGCAAAAAAATGGAAACAACCTAGGTACCTATTAACAGACGAATGGATACACAAATTATGGTATATCCACACAATGGAATACTACGCAATGATAAAGAACAACAATGAAGCCATGAAACATAACATGGATGAATCTGGAGGGCATCACGTGAGTGAATTTAGACAGTCACAGAAGGACAAATATTGTATAAGACCACTATTATAAGAACTCAAGAAAAAGTTTAAACACAGAAGACAACATTCTTTGATGGTTATGAGGGTGGGGAGGGAGGGTGAGGGTTACTCACTAACTAAATAGTAGACAAGTATTATCTTAGGTGGACAGCACACACTACAGCGGAAGTCATCACAACTGGACTAAACCAAAGCTAAGAAGTTTCCTGAATACAATCAAACACTTTGAGGGACAGAGTAGTAGAGGTAGGGATCTGGGAACCATGCTTTCAGGGAAATCTAGGTCAATTCGTATAACTAAAGGTTATTAAGAAAATGTTCTTCATCCTACTTTGGTGAGTGGCGTCTGGGGTCTTAAACGCTTGCAAGTGGCCATCTAAGATGCATCAATTGGTCCCAACCACCTGGAGTAAAGGAGAATGAAGAACACCAAAGACACAAGGAAAGTATTAGCCCAAGAGAGAGAAAGGGCCACGTAAACCAGAAACTTCATCAGCCTGAGACCAGAAGAACTAGACAGTGCCTGGCTACCACCAATGACCGCCCTGACAGGAACACTACAGAGAGCCTCGGATGAAGCAGGAGAAAGGTTGGGTGCAGAACTCAAATTCTAGTAAGAAGACCAGACTTAATGGTCTGACTGAGACTGGAGGAACCCCAGAGAGCGCAGCCAGTGGATTCTCTATAGCCCAGAACTAAAACAATTTCCAAGGCCAACTCTTCAGACAGGGAGTGGACTGGACTGTGGGACATAAACTGATACTCGTGAGGAGTGTGCCTCTTAGCTCAAGTAGATACAAGAGACTAAATGGGGGGCAGCTTCTGTCTGGAGGTGAGATGGGAAGACAGAGACGGTCAGGAGCTGGTTGAATGGACATGGGGAATCAGGGGTGGAAAGGAGGAGTGTGCTGTCACAGTATGAGGAGAGCAATTAGAGTCACATAACAATGTTTGCATAAATTTTTGTATGGGAAAAAATAAATAAATAAAGGCACCTTATAAGGCTTCTCATAGAGTCTGTGGGTGGTGCAAATGGTTAACACATTTAGCTGCTAACTGAAAGGTTGGAAGTTCAAGTCCTCCCAGGGGTGCCTTGGAAGAAATGCATGGTGATCTGTTTCTAAAAAACCAGCCATTGAAAACTCTATAGAGCATAATTCTACTATGACATGTGTTGTTGCCATGAGTCAGGATCAATTCAATGGTAACTTTTTTTCAAGGCTCCTCATAGGGAAGCCTCCATTTGGTGGGAGAAACCTTGTCTTCAGTGCTGAGAGGGAAGCCCTTTGATAGTCTAGCACAGAGAAACGAGAGAAATGGTCTCTCTAGCCTGCAGGATGACTGGGAGTGCTCTTCTCTATGACGCTGAGGGATACTGTAGCATCCTGACAGACTAGAAGGAGAGACCTAGGTCGTTACAGGGAAGTCTTATGCCAGGCGCTTAGAGCACAACCAGATTTTAGGACTGTAGGAAAAATTGTGAAAGATTTTGAAATTCAGCTGGTATCCTTGCTAATCATTTATCTGCCTGTGTTTTTGACTAAGCTATTTTACAACTCTGTGGAGACCGATGTTGACTTGCAAGAAAATATTTGTAATAATCCCTGTCCATAGAAATGCGAATTGTGTCCAGTGGAATGCAACGGATGATCACCCTGTGGATATTGAACAGTTTTGCCAGTTTTGCATCCAATTGTAAATTCATTTCAGCGTTCCTTATCTGACTGTATGTGCGTGGTCCTTTTGAGTTCTTGTTTGAACTGGTTGCAGTATCTACTGGTCTCTCGTTAATTAATGACAACCCTGTGGAGCAGTTCTACTCTGTAATACATGGCGTCACCATAGTAGGAATTGACTCAACGGCAATGGGTTTTGTTTTGTTTTTTTTAATAGAGCCCAACCACCCTCAAGACACTCCTAAAAGGAGACTGTCATCTTTCATTTCTACCACAACAAACAAATACAGTAACATGTATTAAAAGTATATTATAGGGCTGTATATGGACACAGAATGGGAGTAAACTTTGCACACAAGTAGAAACATTTTCAAATTTCCACCACTCCTTTACCTTAAAGATGAAATATTTAGAAGGACCGGACCTGTGCATGTAAAGTTGCCTTTTTCCCCTTCTTTTAGTCTAGTTCTCCGCTTTGAGGAACATTAGGAGTACTGCACAGGACTTTATACCTAGGACTGTGAATACTGCTCGTGAAAGAGCTTTAAAGGACTTACTGCATTTTAGGGAATGTCTGTGGTAATTTGGACACTGCAGATTTTTACCTGCCATGATTCTGAAACTACTAGACCTCCTTCCTCCTCCCCCATAAGATATGATGTCAGAGTAACCGCATTCAGGATCAATGTGTCTGGACTCCTCATGTGTCAGTTGCTTCCACATCACATTGCATTGCCCTGGGTGGGGGGCAAGTCTCAGGTGACTGAGGCCCTAACTTTTAAGTCTTCCCAGGTCTTTCCTAGGCACCCTCTGCCTGCTTCCTCATGGTGTGTCTGCTTTCCTTCATCTGAGCTGGACAGACAAAGCCAAAAGAATGATGCGGACAGGAGGAGCATCCAGCTCCCCCATTGGGGCTCTGCTCCACTGAGCATGACAATCCACAGCAGCCAGTTAATGCTACCCATCAAGGAGGGCTGGGCAATGATGAGTCAAAAATACCCAAAAGGAGAGGCCTGGGGGACACCATCAGGTGGTTCACCAAATTCAAAGGAAGCTGGGAGCGCCTGCTGGGGAAGCCACAGGAGTGGGATAGGAACAGTCCCTTCCTCTTGAAGATGAGTTTTGCCTTGAAGCTTGTTATATAAGACAGCTGGATTTCCAGGCCTAAGGGAAAAGATGTGCAGGACAGCCTGCCTAGTGTGGGGCACGGTTGTTGCGGTTATCACGGCCAATGTCAGTAACGAGCCCGAGGCTGGCTAACCCATTGCTAAAGCAGGCCTGCTTCTAGATCTGTTCCCAGTTCATTAACTGTGAAGCATTTTTATTCTTGCCCTCAGTGGGCTCGGGGGCTTTGTTGGTGCTATAATCTCTGTTCTGCAAATGAAGACACTAAAGCTGAGGCTGTTTCCAATGTTTTCAATGAGCGCTCTCACTTCCAGCAATTATTATGAAGTGCATCATTATCCTTACAATGGTTTGGAGATTAAAGCTTAATTCGTTTTGTTATTTCTGTGGCTTTGCCTAATAACATTTGTACCTGGACCAGCCCTACCAGGCTGTGAAGCCAACACCTCCTTAGATCACCAGAGGCTCGAGTTTGCGTTCTCATCCTTCTTCCGATTGGTTGGGCCAGAGGCAGTTTTCATGAGAACATTTTAATGGGTCACCAGGGTTTTGCGTGGGGACAGCTGTCTCTGTAACAGGCAAAATGGGACTCTCTTAAGAGAAAAGCTGGCCTGCAGGAAAAATGATCAGGCTTGAATTCTAAAATGCAATTGCTGAATAGTTTGCACTCTTTGTTGAAAGCAAATACAAATGAAGCCACTTTTCTTCTGTTCCGGTGAGCTATGAGGCACTGGAGGTTCAGTGGTAGAATTCTTGCCTTCCACGTGCAAGACCAGAGTTTGATTCCTGGCCAATGCACTGTCATTGGAGCTTGCATGTTACTGTGATGCTGAACAGGTTTCGGTGGAGCTTCTAGACTAAGACAGACTAGGAAGAAAGGTCTGGTGATCTACTTTCAAAAATCCAAATCGAAACACCAAACCCATTGCCATCGAGTTGATTCTGACTCATGGAGACCCGATAGGACCAAGTAGAGCTGCTCCATAGGGTTTCCAAGGCTGTAGATGTTTACAATAGCAGATTGCCATTTCTTTCTCCCATGGAGCGGCTGGTGGGTTTGAACTGCCAATCTTTTGGTTAGTAGCTGAGTGTTAAACCACTGCACCACCAGGGCTCCTTTCCAAAAATCAGCCAGTGAAAATCCTATGGATCACAAAGGTATGATCCTGGTCTGATACCTAACTGATTACAGGGATGATACAGGACTGAGCAGGGTTTTGTTCCATTGTGCATGGGGTCACCATGAGTCAGGGGCCGACTGGACAGCAACCAGCAACAACAACATCATAGTGTTTTGTTGGGAACTAGACAGGTCTGGGTTCAAATCCTGGCTCTGCCATTGTCCCATGTGTTATTTGGACAACCTCTAATCTCCCTGAACCATACAGCGTGTTCAATTATGGAGTGGGATGATAGAACTAGAGTATGATAATTTATGGAAGTACCCAGCACATAATAGTTGCTCAACGATGACAGCATGATTATTCATTTTAGTACTAACAGGAGGCTCCACTGTAAATTTGGCCTAAAAGTATCAGATAATTTGGGGAATGTTTGGTCCTAGAAGCTGTGGTTTATCTTATATGGAATCTGATAGAGCTTTCCGGATCTCAGCATGGCAGTGATCTGGGGTTCCCTCCTATAATCGTGGCCCCTCCACTCATCCAGGCAGCTGGTTTATTTAACCATGTAGGGACTTAGGCAAGTAAAAGCCACATTTTTAGGTGCACAACTCCTGGGGAGATAGGGTCCAGAGAGGCCAATGGGAGAGTAGAGTATGATAGGAGATTGGGAAAAGAACAATCTAGATTTTTCTATATCTAAGCTCTTTTAATCCTACATGAGTTATACAGATATGCTTTTCTGTATATAAGTTGCCCAACAAATGCTAACTGAATCTGGAGCTAAGGAGAGTGAAGAAAACCAAAGACTCACGGGAGCGGTTAGTTCAAAGGACTAATGGACCACATGAACCCAGCCTACATGACTCTAAGTCCAGAAGAACTGGATGGTTCCAGAGTATCACTACTGACCGCTCTGACCAGGATCACAATAGACGGTCCTTGACAGAGAGGGAGAAACACTGTAGAAACAAAAAATCAAATTTCCAAAAAAGACCAGACTTACTGGTCTGGCAGAGACTGGAGGAAGGTCCGAGACTATGGCCCTAAGACACCCTTATGAACTGGAACTGAAACCATTCCCGGAGACCGCCTTTCAGCCAAACCATAGGCAGGCCCATAAAATAAACAATAACATCCGAGAGGAACATGCTCCTTAGAATAATCAGTTATACGAAATCAAAAGGGCAACATTTGCCCAAAAGCAAAGATGAGAAGGTAGGAAGGGGTAGAAAATCAAGACGAAAGGAAACATCTTTTGGAAACGGGGAGAGTGCTAACACATTGTGGGAAATAAAACCAATGTCACGGAACACTTTATGTACAAACTATCAAATGGGAAACTAATTTGCTCTGTAAACTTTCATCTAATGCACCATTAAAATTTAAAGAAAAAACAAAACAAATGCTAACTGAGCACCTGCTCTGTGATTGGCTGGTATTCCCACCCCTCCTTACACACATATCACTACCTCCTTTCTGTCTGCTGTCTTGGGATGGTCACTATAAAACAATACACTGTTTCCTCCCTTAGAAGAGGAAAGGCATGTGGGATGGCTGGAGCACAGTAGAAGACAAAGAGAGTCTAAGAGACAGGAGGCGGAGAGGTTTAGAAAGGACATGGGAGAACAGAGACAGACAGCATCTGTTCAGCAAAAAATGTCTGCTGCCACGGAGCACCCCTGTCTCCCCAAGTCCATGCCGTTGAAAATCACTCCTGGGGTAGCTCCAGCATGCATGCAGAGGTGGTGTGAGTTTAGCTGAGCAACCCTGGCCAGAATTTCCCAAAGGATTAGAAATTGCATGCTGGTGTGTGTGTGTGTGCGTGCGCTACACGCTTGCTTGCTTTGCAACGTCTCTCCATCATCTAACAGAAGAGATGCTTCCATCTAGCCCAGCTAAACTCAGGCTTCCTTTCTGCAAACACTCCCCTTATCAGACTCAGGGGACTCTGGAGCGGTGTGGCATTGTCAAAAAGAGCACAGCCAGAGATGTGGATGGACAGGAACTGGGAAACACTGGGCAAAAGAAAAGACAAATGCGAGTGTGAGGGGAGTTGGTGCCTTCCTGCCTGGCTTGTTTATTATTACAGCTCAAGAAGGAGGAACGTGCAAACTGTTCTGTTACAGCAGAGACCATGCCTGCTCAGTCTTTTCCCTCCTTTCCTTTCTCCTCAGTATTCCTCTCCCTCAATTTTCCAACAGACTAAGACTACCAGCGAATTTCCAAATTCCAACTACCAGCAGCGCCCTTATATTCTCAGCTTGAGACAAGAGTGTTGCTAATACTCTCTGGGTCATTTGCTTAATTAAAGCTCAGGACATATGTTACTTCCTGGTATAGGTAGAGAAACGGGAAGAAAATGAGAGGTCAACTGAATTAATCACCCATGGCCAGATGAGAAAGCTCTCCTGATTTCTTGCATCCTTTGTCAGCCAAAGAAAAGAACAGAATGGAGAATCGTGGCTCTATTTTAATTCTGTTCAGTGGCATACACGTAAGAATTAGGGATTAACTGAGGTGCACAACGTTAAGCAAAATGTATCGCGTATCTTTTTATATTGGATCCCTACTCGATTAAAACGGCAGTTTAATTTATACTGCCTTTGTTGTTTTTGCAACTGGATCAGACCCTCTGCCTCGGCACGCCAACCACTAGAAAACAAGCTCCTGTGACTTCGAAACGTGGTCCCGCTGCTACACGGCGATTATTTTTATGGCAAGAACCATTTGAAGGAAAGGAATTGGTGATCCAGTTGGGTACAGTATTTAGTACTGGGATGTGTTTAATTATTATTCACCTATGTCTTTGAACATTGAAGGGAAATAGCTGTGCTAACCAGGACAGTATCCCCAGTGTAATCCTTTTCCCACTTCCCATTCTCCCCCACACCCCACTCCCCCACAAAAATCCTGGAGTCTCCCTGTTTTGAAATTTATGTGTACCCCCTAGATGCATCGTGACAGGTTGTTGGTTCAGTCTCAAGGTATGAGTTTTTTAGTGATGTGGTATAGTTACATTAGCATGTCATACTTGTAAATACACATTTTAAGCCCTTCATTCACTTGTTGTTATTAGTTGCTGTCGAGCTGGCCTGATACCATCTTCGTGATTGTGGGTATGTCTGAGTCTGATGTTCCATCTTTTGTGTCAGTGCATCTCATTGAGGGTTTCCTTCGTTTTCACTGGCCCTCTGCTTTACCAAACATGACATTCTTTTCAAGCAATTGGTCTGCCCGGATGATATATGCAAAGTAAGCCAGTTGAAATCTCACCATCCTTGTTTCTAAGGAACATTCTGGTTGTATTTCTTCCAAGGCTGATTTGTTCGTTCTTTTGGCAGTCCACAGTATGTTCAATACTCACTCTCTCACTAACCATACACCATGTGTCTGCTATATGCAGTATTGCTGTTGGTGCAGGAGACACAGCTACCTCCTTCTGGGTGACTCATGTCCCCTCCTCTTTAGCCAGTCAGCCTCCTGATCATACCCTGCACCTTGCTATTCAGTCAGAGACACCGGATGGAAAAACGGCCCCTGACACTTTCGTTTATCAGCATAGCAACTCCTCTCTGATAGGTTCAGAAAAAGCCTGGGAATGCTTCTTATTGATTAGCCCAGTTTGAGTCGTGTGACCACACCTGGACCTACCCCTGCGGCTGGGGGGTTGGTGAGCTCAGCTTGGACAGGCCTGGATTAAATGCCTACTCATGGAGGCGAGGGGGGTGGTCAGGTCCTTACAACCACATGACCTGAATGGTTTCCCAAAAGGGGTTGTTGTTACTGCTGTTGGAGTCAATTCCAACTTATGGTGACCCGATTGGACAAAGTAGAACTGCCCCATAGGGTTTCCAAGGCTGTAAATCTTCACAGAAACAGACTGCCACATCTTTCTCCCATGGAGGGGCTGGTGGGTTAGAACCTCTGACCTTTCGGTTAGCATTCGAGTGCTTTAACCACTGTGCCACCAGAGCTCCAAGACAAGACACGCAGGGTAGTCAAAGGTGGTTCAAACCTGCCTCACAAGTGCTAGCAGAAGAGTGGTATGTGCAAAGGCACGAACAACAGGAGATGCTAAGACAGTTTAGGGAACATGCGTTTGCATAGGATATGCCAGAGGGTCGGCGGATGGAGACGGAAAGGGAGAGGGAAGTCAGGGTTTGAATAGCAACAGCAATGACAAAGGTGAACATTTCTGATACTTCGTAGACACCTGATACTGCACTGTGCCGTTTATATACATTATCTCATGTAATCCTCAGTGTTATTCTTTCCATTACATGTTAAGTGACTTGTCCAAGGTCACAGAGTTGCAACAGGTAGAACTCATATTCAAATTGAGATTTCTCTAACATACTACAGAGTCTAGACTTTATTCTCAAATTAGGCAATAATATGATTAGATTGTTATTAAGCATTGGAGAAGGAGAGACGGGCTGGAAGAACTAGTTAGGAGTTCTTCACCAGATGAGAGAAAATGACAGCCCCCAAAAGTCAGAATTTGTGAGAGTAAGGATGATTGAATATATTCGAGAATTATTTTATAGGCACAATAGACAACACCTGGAAACTGATCACAGGTTGCAGAGAAAGGAACAAGCATGAGTCAAGGGCAAGCTCAAGCCTTGGGGCTTGGGCATTTGAGTCGATGGTGGTACCACTAGTGAAAATAGAGAAAATAGGCAAAGAAGCTGGGTTGCTGTTTAATTGATGAGTTTGGTGTTAGATGTGTTTAAATTTTGAGTTTTTCAAAACAATAGCTTGGTGGTCACCAGGTTACCCATTTGCCCAATTCTGTAGTCCCCATGGCCCTGGGGCAAGGCCTGGTGTCCAGGGTGCCTTGGCAGCTATTAAAGCAGGACTGGAACCTGGCTCGGCATTAGTCCTAGGGAGCACAGAGCCTTGCATTGCTGCTTATTTAAAATTACTTTCCAGGCAAAGGAGACACAGAGAAGAAAGTCTCTGGCTGGGGAAGGCAAACATCCACACGTTCAATAATTCAGCACAGGGTCTGTCTTGGCTGCAGTTACAGTCACAAAAAGCACTTTTAAAGCCAAACCCAATTTCCGTGCTAAGTCATGCCTGAGCAAGATGGATATTTGCCAAAGACAAGAGAAGACTCCAAACCTCTTTACAAACAGGCCCTGAGAGATGCGGGGTACTGTGCAGTACAGCTGTCAGTCTGTTCTCAGCAGCGCAGGCATGTGACTCATTTGCATATGTCACTTCCTTCAGTATAACCGAATCTGCAGGCCCCTGCCTCCAAATCTTGTGGACAAATACAGCTGTCCAGCACAACCTCCTACTATCATATGCAAGCTTTATTGATAGGCAGGGCGCTGGCGTCACATCCCTCAGCCTTACACCGCTCTGGACCAACTCACCGTCTATCCGACCAGAGTTAAGCCCTTCTGGCATGCCTCTGTGTGAGGCTAGGATGGGCAGCCACAGTCAGATTGTGGCCGCCAAGAGGAGAGAGTAGAGCTGCCGGAGCTCTGCTAAAACTGCCACCAACAGCTAATTCCTAAAGCCCTCACTCGGCAATGGAAGCACAGGCTGTCCCAGCAAGCTTTTCTCCAGCCGGCCATGGGGGAGCAGTCCTATGTATAGCTACCTGTCTCCTTGCTCCCCTCTGGCTCTGCTTCTGTGCCTCCTTGATTAGCACTGCAGCCCAGGCCTATCCCAGACTTGGGGATCAATTCATAAGCAAAGAACCCATAAGGAAACCTAGATCAGGTGCTCACGACCTCTCAATGTTTGTTGGCTGGGTGAGCTGCCTGGTTAGGGTTGGATCCAGGCCTTCACTTTATTTTTGAGTTATGGACAAGGCCAGGCTCTTTCCAGTGAGAGGAGTCTGGCTTGGATACTCCAGCTGCCCCAGGCCTGCCTGGCCTCCCCAAGTAGCCCCATGGAAAAGACCATGTGGTGAGGAAGAAGGACTTCCTGCCTACAACCGGCACTTGAAAAGTATGTAAGTGAGCCACCTTGGAAGTGGAAACTCCAGCCCCAGTCAAGCCTTCGGATGACACCAGCCTTATAAGAGACTCTGAACCAGAACCACCTGGGTAAACCACTCCCAGATTCCTGATCCACAGAAACTTTGTGAGATAATAAATGAATAATAAACATCTACTGGTCTAAGCCACTAAGTTTTGAAGTAATTGGTTATACAGCAATAGATAACTGGTACATGCACTAAAGGTGAGGCTGAAGACAGGGGTGAGAGGGGTCTCACAGTTTTTTTTTTTTTTCCTATACAAGGAGCTCCCATATTATTTAATACCTTTTTCCACTGAGGGCATCTCATCCTAATGTTTTGTTTACTTCTCTGTCTTCTCAGATAAACTGTGAGCCCTTAAGAGCAGGGGCTGTGACTCATTCATGCCTAATTTAGCCATTGCCAAGCTCTAAGGACCCAAGCTCAAGGGTGAAGGAAATGCAAACTCTTTTATTTTTCTGTAACTCACCCTAATATCTATTTTCAGTGCCTGTTGCGAGATTGGCAGAAACAGCCAATTCTGGGCGACCTCTATTTCTCAAGTCCTGCTTCACTCAGGTCCTTCCATGTCCCTTTCAGGCTGTGGGATATTCTACCAGGCTGTCTCAGGCCCACTGGGACTCGGGGAACTCTGCTTTGCCACTTCTGGCCTCTTCCCTAGACAAAAGGCTCAACTCCTCCCCTCAACCCCTATCACCAACTTTAAGACTGGCCACCATTGTGAATTCTCTTGCTTTTATCTTGATTCTTCTCTGCTTCTCCTAGCCTATCAGTTACCAGTTGCTGTCTGAGTTGACTCTGACTCATGGTGACCCCATGTGTGTCAGAGTAGAACTGCGCTCCAGAGGGTTCTCAATAGTTGATTTTTTTGGAAGTAGATTGCCAGGTCTTTCTTCTGAGGTGCCTCTGGGTGGACTCAAACCTCCAAACTTTTAATTAGCAGCTGAGCACATTAACTGTTTAACATCCAGGGACTCCTACCCAGACTAGGAAGTCTTTATATGAGGAAGGGGTGGGAAGGCAGGAAAAACTGGCTTTGACTAATTACCTAATCTTCCAAATTTGTTGTTTAGGACCAGAGACATTCAGGGCCTTAAGGGGTTGTTGGTTTGTGGGTTTCTTTCTTTTTTTTTTTTTTTTTTGAGGAGGAAGAGGGGGTTGTGGTTTTGAAACATTAAAAATTTTTTTATTATAAAACATTTTAACACAGAGAAAGAAAATAATATAACAAACACCTTTGCATCCACTATCAGGATTAACCAGATGTTAACACTTTGGCATGTTTGCTTAGATCCATCTCTTTTTAAAAAGAAAATAAATAAATCCCTATAGATACAGCCAAATGTTCCCCATCACACCCACCTCCTCACAGGTACTGACCATGGTGAAGCTGGTGTTCATTTGACCCCTGCAGGTTTTTGTTCTGTTATTACCTGTTTATGCATTAAAAAACAGTATATTCTATTATTATATACATCTTAAAAGTTTAACATAAATCGCATCATATTGTATATATTCCTCTGTAGCTTATTGTTTTCACTCTATATTATGTTTATTTCCCCCATTTTAAGGTAATAATTTACATATAGCGAAATTCACCGTTTGGAGTTTACACTTATGCATGTTTTGACAAATGTATACAGTCATGTAGCTACCACCACAGTCATGATATAGAACAGATATACCACCCCAAAACGTCACCACCAGGACATTTATTTTTTTCATACAAATCTTGGACTCTAGTAAATGGGAAGCCTGACTTTGCTTTTGAAACGGAAGAGCGATTTCTCTGTCTTCCTGCTCTAAGGTGACATGGTGGTGGGGCAGCTAGGAAATCCAGGGGCAAGAATCTCAGTCAATACCTCCACATTTATGTTCCAATGCCTAGCCTAAGGTAGATTCATAAGAAATGTCGATGAATTAGTGAATAAATAAGTGAATGAATGAAGCAAACTATGTGTGGGAAGGCAGGTAGGGATTGTTCTCTTTTCCTTTCTTTCTGCACACCAGGAATCCCCAAAATGAAAATGACTTCAAGTCTGGCCACTGGTTTTCTATGCTTTTCCTCCAGGCTGCAGCCCTGTTCCTTTGTCTCCCAGCCCCTGGGAGAGATAGGAACCTCAGCCCCAGGGACAGGGTGTCTGTCCTGCATTCCTGTCTCCAGAATTGCTCAACACAGCATTTTAGGACCTTCCTGGAAACTGAAAGTGTCTCCTCCTCAGACTGCCCCTGTTCTTGCCTGCCATGATTCACCCAGTGATCCAGCAGCTCAACTCTTTTCTTCCCAAGAGAAGAAGTCAATCCACTTGGACTACTAAGTATAGAAATGTCTGTGAAGGACCCTCTTAACCTTTGTTAACTATAAAACTTAACCTTCCCAGTAAAGACCAGTGCTCCTGTCTTCACCTTCTCTATAGCCCAGGGATCTCTGTCAGCAGCTATGGCTCCCAGGAAGGTACATACTTCCAGAATGAAAAAACATCATGGTTGATTAGTGATGTCTTCCATGAGAGATGGATATAGAGAGTGAGAGGGTAAATAAAGTTATGCTCTATCTACCTACCCTGACCTATGCCACTGATGCTACCATATTACTTCTCCAAGTTGTTGGAAAAACAAGCCCTTCTGTGGCCAAAAGTCTCCCTGCCATGCTACAAGGCCCAGTAACTGATGCTGTCCCACAGCTAGTGGACCTAGAAGGATTCTGTCTAGATGTGACCATGGTGGTAGCATCCTTCTGTGGCTAGGCTGAGAAGATAAGAGGACAGCAATGGAGTGGGCTTGGTGCTCCTTCAGGCCCTCTGTGCTGAAGACAAATCAGTACAGATACCCAAACTGCTCTTCCTTTCTCGCTTGAAGTTCTTGGCAGCGTTTCCAAGAGTGTTTTCATTATTTAGCTTCCCGATTGAGGTGTGGCTTATGTGACAGATCCTGCCATTTCATTCTTTCCTCTGATGAAATAAAACAGGCAGCCTGGACTCAGGAATTATAAATGACAATGGGAAAAAGAGCAGTTCCAACACATATCAACTCTCCCATTGCATATGCCCATCCTATTGGGTGGGTTGTCCATTGAGGGTACAATGACTTCTTGTTTCTGCTAACTGGTTGTGTTAAGCTGGGTTCTCTAGAGAAACAAAACCAGTGAAATGTATATATATAGAGAGAGAGGGAGAGGAAGAGATTGAGAGAGAGAGATATTTATCTTAAGGAAATGGCTCATGAAGTTGTAGAAGCTCGCAAGTCCCAAGTCAGGCAGGAAGTTTCTCCTGACTCATTAGCTGCAAGGGCTGATGAACCCAAGATCAGTACGTCAGATGGCAGGCTGCTGGCTCACAGGCTGTGGAGGCCGACGAATCCAAGATTGACAGGTAAGATGGCTCACAGGCTGTGAGGGTCAAGGAATTCCTAAATTATCAGGTGTCTTAGGCTGGGTTCCCTAGAGAAGCAAAACCAGTAAAGTGTATAAATATATATACAGAGAGAGATTATATCAAGGAAACAGCTCACATGATTGTAGAGGCGAGAATGTCCCAAGTTTGTGGATCAGGATAGAGGCCTCGCACAAGTCACACAGCTGTAGAAGCTGGCAAGCCCAAGATCGGCAGGTCGGAGAGCAGGACTCCCATGAACAGCCCGTGCAGATCGACGAATCCCAGGTTTGACAGATAAACTGATAGCTCAAGTCCCAAGAACGGAAGATGAGATGACAGGAAGCAGCTGCAGGATCCAGAGAGGGCAAAAAGCCAGAATGTCTGCTTATATACAGATGTGGGCTACACCTCCAAGAAGACTCCCTTTCATCTGATTGGCTACTCGCAGTATATTCAATCATGGGAGTGATTACATTAAAACGCTGAGAATCATGGCCCAGCCAAGTTGACACACAATCTTAACCATCACAGCAGGCAATACGGCAGGTAGATGGCTCGACTTCCAAGAACTGGAGGTCAGATGATGACAAGCTGGATGCAGGATTCAGAGTGAGTAAAAGCCAGTGAGCTTTGCCAGAATGTTCATATATATTAGATACAGATCACATCTCTGAGGAAACTCCCAACTGATTGGCTGATCACATCAGATCACATCATGGAGGTGATAACATTATATCACAAAATGGAGGATAACTACATCATTACATAACTGCCAAATTACATCATTGCATAATTACCAAACTACGTCATTACATAACTGCCAAACCACTGAGAATCATGGCCTATCCAAGTCAACATATAACCTTAACCATCACACTGGTTAAGACAAAAAATGAAGACAAATCTCTAGGCTTTAAACAAGAATTAGCTAAAATACGAGTGCAGGGCTCTTTCCCCTGCCCCATGGGGGGTTGACAGTTTTCTACCAGAGCTCAGTGGAAGCAATGCCTCTGCATTGAGAGGTGTGCCTTCACCCTACAGGGCTCCCAGAACTCCTGGGGAGAGGGCAAATTGGGAAACAACAGCCAAGAGAAAGCTGACGAGGGCCTAACTCTGAGATTTTCCTCAGTCCTTACTCATTGCAGATCAAAGCAGCCTCACTGTGTCCAGATCGCATAAATAATAAATGAGGTTGCTTGTAAGATTTGAAGTCCTTAAAGGAGCTGGGGGGAGGAGCAGGCGTTAAGGGCAGAAAGTGATATCAGAAAATGCTGACCCTCAGCTAAGAGCTAATACAAGTCAGCAACAAAGAAATGAAAATGGATCCTATCAGGCATGGCTTCTATTCTTGACTTAGAATTTGCACATGTATTACTTTTGAGGTATAAGCTGCACAAGAATTGGACAGTCTGTCAGAACAATCATCTCTTGGTTTGGTTTCCTAAAGTTTCCTCCTGTATCTGGAAGTCCAGCACATTAACTTGAGGCTCCTGGTCTTGCTACAGCCTTCCACAATGGAGGAGAATTCTCTACCCTACTCTTGGGACAAATGCTCTCAAAGGCTTCTTCTGGGTAGGCCATTCTCCAAGAGTCCCCCAGTCAGCCTAGAAGTCATTTCAGCTAGGAAGTCGTCTTTAGCATCCCAGATCTGATCCAGGTCTCTCTCTCTCTGCACCCCTATGACCATCATAGCACATGTAACACTGGCTTGTATATATGTCCATCCCTCCCACTTGATTGGGGCAGGTTCAGATTGTCCCAGGTGTACTCACCATTACATTCCTAGCCCCTAGCTCAGGGCCCAATACACAGTAAGTGTTCAGTAAGCATGTATCGAATGGATACATGAATAAGGGTGTATGAGGGCACCTAAGAGTGGACCATGCTGAGCAGCTGCTCCTGGAGTAGCCCCCCAAACCAGAAGGCACCTCTGAGTTCTTGTGATGACTCCTGGCTAATTTCTGTTTCACTCACCTGGGAGATTACATAGGGATGCTCTTCTTGCAAAAGCCATCCCCAAGCTTTATCATCTGGACACGTTCCTTTCCTAGTAGTACCCACCTTATCTGCCTTGGAGCATAGTATGACCAGGAGGCCTACTTTAAAGACATGAAACTCTCTTCCTACCTTGTGGTGAACCGAGTAGAAATCTTTTTGGATGAGTGGTAGGTACACAATTTGGTGTGATTTCTACTCCTTGGTTTAGGGTTGTAGCCCTGGGGATGCAGTGGTTAAGAGCTTGGCTGCTAACCAAAAAGATGGCAGTTCAAATCCACCAGCCACTCCTTGGAAACCCTACGGGGCAGTTCTACACTGTCCTATAGGGTTACTATGAGTCAGAATCAACCCAACAGCAGTGGGTTTGGTTTGGTTTAGGATTAAAGTATTGCATGAGTCTCTTCCCAGATTTTTCAATTTCTCTCACCGTCTCTGGCTGCTCTAATGCCTGGCTCTCAGGGCTTTCTATCTTAATACTTTTTACTTTACTTACTATCTGTTATGGCTTGAATTGTGTCCCTCCAAAATATATATTGAAGTCCTGGCCCTTATACCTGTGGATGTGATCCTGTTTGTAAATAAGATTTTCCTTTTGTTATGTTAATGAGGTCATACCACAGTAGGGTAGGTCCTAGATCTATTCACTTCTAAATTATAAAAAGAGCAGAATAGTCACAGAAATATACACAAGGGAAGACAGATGTCATGTGAGAATCATCTGCAAGCAAAGGAAACACCAAGGATTGCCAACAGATGCCAGAAACTAGGAGAGAGATCACAGAAGAAATCAACATGACTGAAACCTTGATTTGGACTTTTAGCCTCCAAAAATGTGAGAAAAGAAATTTCTGTTCTTTAAAGGCACCCACTTGTGGTATTTGTGTGAGACACTTTCCTTGTCAAAGGCTGAGATACTTCTCACACTCTCTTTCCTTCATGGGTTTAGACAAGCAGGGCACTTTTAGGTCAGGGTTCCTAGGTTTCCAGTTGGAATTTCTCTCCTTAGAACCCCCCTGAAAGATGCTGTAGTCCCTGCTCCAGGTCCCTGGTCTTCATAGTCCGTGCCCTTGCCAGTTCTCATTCTCTGTCCTCCAGTCCCTTCTGAAAGCACAGCCCTCCCTGTTCCAGGCCTCACCCCTTTTCCCCCTTCAGGGTTCTCCACCCCTAGGCCCACCCTCCTCATCCCTTGCCCTGCAGAAGCTCCTCACCCAGCCCACACCCTCACTGGGGCCTCACATAGGCTCCGCCCCTCACAAGGTCTCACACTGAGATCTTCCCAGTCAAACTGCTTCACATCCATTTGCCCAGCCTGGGTCTCCCTTCACTTTACTGTAACTTGGGGGAAGTGTTAGTAAGGGTTTAAAACCGTTTCAAACTGTCACTCTCCTCTGTCACCACTTGCTGTTTCTAATGAGATAGCACCACAGGCCTTGAGAGAATGAGCAGGAATTTACCAGGAGAACAAAGTGAAAACCTCATTCCAGGAAGAGGAAACAGGTAATACAAAGGCCCCAAGGGAGAAAATCCAGTGAAAGTGGGACAGCCAGCAACCCAGTGTGACCTGAGGGAGTGAGTAGATGGGGAAACTCCATGGGGGAGAGGCTGGAAGGCCTTGCCTTGACTAGATTTTTCATGGGGAACCATCAAAACATCTTTGGACAAGAAAGTTACAGATTAGTTATGTGTTTATAGTCACTGTTCTTCAGATCACAGACAAAGGGCTAGCCTTCTTGATAGAGAGCTTGAAACTTGTAGGAAAGTTGAAAAAATTGATGTTTTAATTTTTTTTTAATTTTGTTGTTGTTGAGAATATACGCAGCAAAACGTACACCAATTCAACAGTTTCTACATGTACAATCACGGATATTGATTACATTCTTCATGTTGTACAACCATTCAGGAACTGATCTTTAAAAAGCCAATAACTCCATAGAAAAATGAGCAAAAAATAAGGTCAGACAGTTCACAGAAAAGGAAATACAAAAGGCTCTTAAACATATAAAAAGATGTTTGACCTCTCTCATAATAACAGAAATGCAAATTAATTTTCTACTGCGATATCATTTTCACCTTTTTGTTGTCAGGTGCTATCAAGTCGGTTCTGACTCATAGCTACCCTACGTACAACAAAACAAAATAGTGCCCTGTCCTGCACCATCCGCATAACCTTTGTTATGTATGAGCCCATTGTTGCAGCCATTGCATCAATCCATCTCGCTGAAGGTCTTCCTCTTTTTCACTGACCCTCTACCAAGCATGATGTCCTTCTCCAGGGACTGGTCCCTCCTGATAATATGTCCAAAGTACATGAGATGAAAACTCACCATCCTCACTTCCAAGGAGCACTCTGGCTGTACTTCTTCCAAGACAGACTTGTTCACTCTTCTGGCAGTTCATGGTATATTCACTATTCTTCACCAACACCATAATTTTCAGCTTAGATTGGCAAAAATCCAAAAGCTTGATAACACCTTCTGTTGGCACTCTCAAACTTTGCTGGGAGAAGTGTAAATTAGCACAACTCCAATGCAGGACAATTTGGCAATATCTACCCAAATTATAAATGCTTATATCCTTTGACCTAGCAATTCAACTTCTTTGCTTCAGGGATGTAATCATAGAAATTTTAGCATATTTTATTGTAGGCATGTGAAATAATGTATATTCAGGGTTATTAGCTGTGTTGTTGTTAGCTGCCCTTGAGTGCGCTCTGACTCATGGTGATCCTATGTATAACAGAATGAAACATTGCACAGTCCTGCACCATCTTCCTGATTGCTGGCATGTTTGAGTCTAGTTGGATAATATTCTGTTCTGATCTGTAGGGTTTTCATTGGCTAATTTTTGTAAGTAGATTCCCAGGCCTTTCTTCTTAGTCTGTCTTAGTCTGGAAGCTCTGCTGAAACTTGTCCACCATGGTTGACCTTGCTGGTACTTGAAATACCAGCATAACTTCCAGCATCATAAGCCACCACAGTGCAACAAACTAACAGATGGGTAATGGTATTAATTGTAACAATATTTTAATAGCAAAATACTGGAAACAACTAAGCATTCGTCAATAAACCAAAACTAACCCCATTGCTGTCTAGTTGATTCCGACTCCTAGCAACCCTATAGGACAGAGGAGAACTGCCCCATATGATTTCTAAGGAGTGGCTGGTGGATTCGAACTGCAGACCATTTGGTTAGCAGCCAAGCTCTTAGCCACTGCACTAATAGATTACTTTTCAGTCTGCTGCAAAAGACCTCTTGAAAGTGTTAAAAAGCAAAGATGTCACTTTGAGGACTAAAGTACTCCTGACCTAAGCTACGGTATTTACGATCACCTCATATGAATGCGAAAGCTGGACAATGAATAAGGAAACCGAAGAAGAATTGACACACTTGAATTATGGTGTTGGTGAAGAACATTGAATATACCATGAACTGCCAGAAGAATGAATAAGTCTGTCTTGGAAGAAGTACAGCCAGAATGCTCCTTAGAGGCAAAGATGAGAAGACTTTTTCTCACATACTTTGGACATATGATCAGGAGGGACCAATCCCTGGAGAAGCACATCATGCTTGGTAAAGAAGAGGGTCAGTGAAAGAGAGGAAGACACTCAAGGAGATGGATTGACACAGTAGCTACAACAGTGGGCTCAAACATAGCAACTACTATGAGGATGGCACAGGAGAGGGCAGTGTTTCGTTCTGTTGTACATAGGGTTGCTTTGAGTTGGAACCAATGCGACAGCATCTAACAATAACAACAACAAATAGATAATGGTCTAACAATAGAATGGAATATCATACAACTGTGAAAAAGAATGAGGGGGCCTTCTATGTACAGATATGGAAAGAGCCCTAAGACATGCTATTAAATGATTACTCAACATGTAGAACAGTGTATGTAATATGTGACGTTTTGTGTAAGATAATGGAGGAGAAAGAAGACTATATATTTGCATTTTCTTATGAAAGCGTAAAGGAACTTCGGATGGATGCAGATGAACCTAATAGTGGTTGCCCAAGTGTGGGTGGGAATGGTGTGGAAACCAGGCAGACAGAGCATAGGGGTAATAAGGATATTTTTCGCTATGAACATTTTAATATATATATTTTTAATTTTGAATCATGCAAATATTACCCTATTCGAAACATTACATTAAAAACAGATAATTCCCTGATCCCATAGGCTTTCTTCGGAATAGCTCTTTGGTAGCTTAGCTGCCCAGAGAGCCCAGCTCCTGATTTCACGTCTCACAAACCATCTCCAGTGATTCCCCACTTGTAAAAAAATATTCCCCCAAACAAATCCATGAATGCCTTTAGAGGGCGGCTGCAACCCACAAGGTTGAAAATATCTCCTTGTCCTTCTGGGGACTCTGACTTAGGTTTCTGCTTGGTCCTACATGCTGCTTCTTTCCTCATCTGAGTCATCATTTCCAGGTGGGCCCTCTGCTCAATAAAGCCAGCGTCTGCCCTTGATTTTGGTCTCTTTCGTTCTTGGGGATTGTCCCCCTAAGACCTTGCTGAGAAGGTCTGTGGGAACTGGTCACTTCAGTGCAACTACTTTTCCAGACTGCACTTTATGCATATCAAATGTGTTGCCTAATTTGAACACCTTGTAAAAACATTTAAAATCTCCTCAGTGAAAATCCTTCAAACTAGGAGCAGCTGTGCTGGAGAAAGACCAGCTGGTTGCTCACCACTTCCTCAGAAGCATGGTCAGAAGCACAGTGTCCGAGATTTCCAGGAGGTGAACGGCAGCATTAACCTGCAGGTGCCCTTTCGCTGGGCCTGAGAAAATGGCTCAAACTGTTAAGCGCTCGGCTGCTAACTGAAAACTTGCTGGTTTTGAACCCACTCAGCGGCTCCACTGGAGAAAAACCTGGCTATCTGTCCCTGTAAAGTTTACAGCCAAGAAAACTCTATGGGGAAGTTCTACTCTGTCACATGGGGTCGCTATGAGTCAAAATCAACTCAATGGCACCTAACAATAACAACAACCCTACTAGCTACGTTCCCAAAGCTGCCCTGGTTAGGAGGCGCAGTCAGAATTTCTCCTGGGAGATCTTTGGATCTGGCCTTCCCTTTTTTGGCCTCCTTGCTCTGTGGCTTTGACATCTGCCACTCAGGTGTAAACTAACTCACCCCTCACACTTCTTCATACAGACACTAGATGAAAGATTTATAAGCTTAAGTACAACCAGGACAACGCACTCTGCTCTTCTTCCATAAAACTGATGAGTTCTCTGAATTTGTGTGTAGCTTGTTTTCATTCCCAGGTTGAAACAGATCTGTATCTTTGATTACACAGATGTGCTTCCAACCAGTTACAAGCTCCTGGAGTGCAGGGACCACCTCTTTGTCATCTTTGTCTATTCCATGGTGGCTAACACAGTGCCTGACACATAGCTACTCACCACCACCGCCAGTTGCCATTGAGTCGATGATGCCTCATGGTGACCCCATGTGTGTTAGAGCAGAACTGAGCTCCATAGGGTTTTCCATGGCTGATTTTTCAGAAGTAGATCACCGGGCCTTTCTTCTGGACACAGCTCCAAAACCAAACCTGTTGCCATGGAGTCAATTCTGACTCATAGTGACCCTATTGGACAGAGTAGAACTGCCCCATAGGTTTCCAAGGCTGTAATCTTTCCAGAAGCAGACTGCCACATCTTTCCCCCATGGAGCGACTAATGATTTTGAACCACTGACCTTTCGATTAGCAGCCAAGTAGTTAACTGCTGTACCACCAGGGCTCCATTCATACATAGTTAGCCTTCCATAAGTACTTGTGGAATAAATGAATGAATGAGTTTTTGAAGTGGACTTGTACCACTTCCTATGCATTTAGGTCAGCTCTGTCCAGTAGAAATATCTGCAATGATAGAAGTGTTTTATATCTGCACTGTCCAATACTGTGGCCACTAGCCATCTGTAGCTATTGAGCACTTGAAATGTGGCTAGTGCAACTGAGGAAATGAATTTTTCATTTTAATTTAAATCGTCACGGGTGGCTACTGGCTACTGTATTAAACAGTGCAGATTTAGATTATTGGCTAGATTTTTTTTTTTTTTTTTGGTACTTTAGATGAAGGTTTATAGAACTAGCTTTGCATTAAACAGTTAGTACACATATTGTTTTATGACATTGGTTAACAACCCCACTACGTGTCAACACTCTCCCTTCTCAACCTTGAGTTCCCTATTAGCAGCTTTCCTGTCCCCTCTTGCCTTTTAGTTCTTGCTCCTGGACTGGTGTGCACCTTTAGTCTTGTTTTGTTTTATGGGCCTGTCTAATCTTTGGATGAATGGTGAACTTCAGGAGTGACTTCATTACTGAGCTAAAAGTATGTCCGCAGGCCATACTCTTGGAGTTTCTCCAGTAAGTCTGGTCTTTTTTTGTGAGTTAGAATTTTGTTCTATATTTTTCTCCAGCTCTGTCCAGGACCCTCTGTTGTGATCCTGGTCAGAGAGGTCAGTGGTGGTTGCCAGGCACCATCTAGCTGTACTGGACTCAGTCTGGTGAAGGCCGTGGTAGTTGTGGTCCATTAGTCCTTTGGACTAATCTTTCCCTTGTATCTTGTTTTCTTCATTCTCCCTTGCTCCTGAAGGGGTGAGACCGGTGCTTTTAAGACCCCAGATGCTATTCACCAAAGTAGAACGTAGAGCATTTTCTTTATAAACTATGTTATGCCAACTGAGCTAGATGTTCCCCGAGACCATAGTGCCCACATTGGCTGGACATTTTGATCACTTACATCGCTAAAACAAACTGTGTAAACTTCTCAAGTTAACTCTTCCTGTTTAGCCAGGCCCAGAAACTTTCAACAACAGCTTTGAAAGCAGTGAAAAAGCATATTAGCACTTCCCATGGCACTTGCCACTATCTCCACAGGAGAACAGAGGCGAAAAGGAGGAAGACTAAATAGAAGTTATTTCCGCCTGCTTTTTCTGAGAAAGTCTTGGGTCCTCCAGGAGTGTAAATGGTCAGCCTCTTGGTTTATGACTTACCCAAGAGCCACCCCCTACAACAGGTCTAAACCCCTGCCAGCAGGCCGGGCCGAGATTCCAAGGGAAGCGTGCCACTTGTAAGTCAACAGCGCCATTTCTCAGAACAGGTGTTCTTCACGAGCCTCCTCCGAGGGTGCCCCACCAAACCTGCCTTTGTCTGCAGGGGTGCCTGCAGTTCAGGGACAACCATGAGGCTCATTCCTGCTCAGGAATGTCTGAGGTGGTGTGGCGTTACCAGGGACCTGTGCCCAGAGGCCCCGCAAGGAATTGGATCCAAGAACAGGTTTTGTGCTCCAGCTGCCTTGGCGGAGGCTGATGTTTCTGGCTGCGCAGCAGCAGTAACTTCAGTGTCACACAAGGACCCTTTCTTCGGCACTTGGTCCATTTGGTTACACCCGTTGTTGTTATTGGCAGAAAACGGAATACTTTCTCACTAGAGTCAGGAAAAGGCCAGGGTTCGTCAATTGCAAGCAGGAGAGATGACTGGAGAGGAAGCGTTTGTGTGTCTATGTGCGTTCGTGATCCCGTAGGTGCCACTGTCCTCTAATGGGTGGGAGGTGTGAGGAGTGCTTGTTTCTACCAGCTGAACCAAAACAGTTCCCCTTTGCTTTCTGGGTTAGAGAATGTCCACAGACCAAGCCGGGAAAAGTCCCCTGATGCCAGGTCACTAAGCTAGAGCTCCCAGACCTGCCAGCGTCCTCTCTTCTCACCCTCCAGGGATACAGGCAAGAGATACATGCCACCTAGCACTCCCCAACCCATGCTGGGCCATCCCCTGTAGAACAGCCCAGTCTGCTTCCCACCTCTCACTTGGAGACAAAAAGACTCTGTGCTGGGTCCTTGACACAACAGAACTCCCCAGTTGCTTGAGGCCACGGCAGTGTCTGGGTGCAGTTTTCTGTTGGTGGTGAGCCATCTTTTGGAGTCCAGAGTTGTTTCAACATATCTGACACATCCTACCGGCCCAGCAGTCAAGGCGGGTGAAGCCCATACTGTACATGACACACCAGAGAAGCTCCAAATACCAGCTGCACGCACAATGCCTCATTTAGGGGCTTAGGTAAGTGTAGAGGTAGCTTGTCACTCCACACAGATGCACCTCGCCCTTCCTTCACTCTTCTCCTCCCAACCACGTCTTCAAAATCTCCAGGGCAGGGCAAGCCTAGGTTTGGAGAACAACTGGTGTCCAGACACCCAATCATTGCAAGAACAATGTGCTGACACAAGGCTGTCTAGAGTTAGCTTGTCATTTGGGCCTTTGCTTTTTGAAATCCCATCCAGCTGCCCCTAAACATGTTTTGGTTTCCATAATTGCTCTACTTTTTCAGAGCTACCCATCCCTGCAGATGCTGTGGCTATTTCTAGGTTGAGTGTGACTGAGAAAGGCTGGTGTGAGAGGATTGCCCTGATCATTCTCGAAGATTCCTCTCAGGTTTCTTAGAGAAGGATTCTGTCCCAGCCTACCCAGCCTACTGTTTGTGTGGCTCTGTCCATTTTTTTTTTTTTTTTTGGATGCTGCAGGTGAATATCTAGAGCAGAAATTATTCCCTAAATAAAGAACATTTATATGAGGGGAAGGCTATCTCTGAGTAGCACAGAATTTAAAATTTTTTTTTTCTAAATGCTTGGTTTTTACTTTTATTTTATTTTATTTTTTTATTGTACTTCAGGTGAAGGTTTACAGAACAAATAGTTTCTCATTAAACAGTAGTACACATATTGTTTTATGACATTGGTTAACAAGCCCACGACATGTCAACCTTCTCCATTCTCAACCTTTTTTATTTTTTTTGGTGAAAATATACACAGCCAAAGATACACCATTTCAAAAATTTCTACATGCACAGTTCGGTGACATCAACTATGCTCTTCCACTTGTGCCGCTATCCTCACTTTAGATGAAGGTTTACAGAACAAAATAGTTTCTCATTAGATGGTACACATGTTGCCCTATGACAGTGGTTAACAACCCCACTACATGTCAACACTGTCCTTACTCAACCTTGGTTTCCCTATCACCAGCTTTCCTGTCCCCTCCTGCCTTCTAGTCCTTGTCCCTGGACTGCTATGCCTCATTAGCCCCATTTTATTTTATGGGGCTGTCCAATCCCCGGCTGAACAGTAAACCTCAGAAGTGACTTCACCACTGAGCTAAGAGGGTGTCTGGGGGCCATACTCTTGGCATTCCTCCAGTCTCTTTCAGGCCAGTAAATCTGGTCTTTTTTGTGTGTGTTGGAATTTTGTTCTACATCCTTTTCCAGCTCTGTCCAGGACTGTCTATTGTGATCCCGGTCAGAGCAGTCAGTGATGGTAGCCGGGCACCATCTAGCTGTACTGGACTCAGTCTGGTGGAGGCCTTGGTAGCTGTGGTCCATTAGTCCTTTGGACTAACCCTTTCCCTATATCTTGTTCTCTTCATTTTCCCTTGCTCCCGAAGGGGTGAGACCGGTGGAGTATCTTAGATGGCTGCTCACAGGCTTTTAAGACCCCAAACACTACTCACCAAGGTATAATGTAGAACATTGTCTTTATAAACTGTGTTAATGCCAGTTGAGCTAGATGTTCCCTGAGACCATGGTCCCCACAGCCCTCGGCCCAGCAATCCAGTCCCTCAGGGAGTTTGGGTGTGTCTAGGGAGCTTCCATGTACGAGTTGTGCTGGTTTCCCCAGTATTGTGTACTGTCTCACCCTTCACCAAAGATACCACTTATCTATTGCCTCCCACTTATCTATTCCCCCCTCCCCACCCCTCCCATCCCTCACAACCAACAAAGATTGTTACTTTTTGTGTGTGAATTTTTCATGGGTTTTTACAATAGAGGTCTCATACAATATTTGTCCTTTTGTGATCGACTTACTTCACTCAGCATAATGTCCTCCAGTTTCATCCATGTTATGAGATGCTTCACAGATTCATCATTGTTCTTTATCGTTGCATAGTACTCCATTGTGTGTATGTACCATAGTTTTTTTATCCATTCATCTGTTGATGGGCATCTAGGTTGTTTCCATCTTTTTGCTATTGGGAGAATTTTAAATTTTGAGAGCTAGAAGGGAACTTAGAGATTGCCACTTCATTTTAAGGGTGAGGAAAACAATACTAGAGAGGATAAGCAATTTGGCCCAAGTCATTCAGCTTGTAGGCAGAGCTACAACTAGAAACTTTAGTAGACAATTGATCAAGACTTAATGAATAAGTCAATGAGCTGAGGTTGGCTTCAAAAGGAAATAGGGGGCTTACTCTGGACTCTCCACTTAGAAGAAGAGGTATGGCATCACAGTTATTTTGGTTAATATATTCTCTTTCGTTCCAGTATCAGATACTCTAAATTTTGTCAGCTATTAAACAAGATGATGAGAATATTGGTGGTTCAGTGGTAAAATTCTTACCTTTCATGCAGGAGACCCAGATTCCATTCTCTGCCACTGCACCTCATGGGCAGCCACCACCCATCTGTCAGTGAAGGCTTGTGTGTTGCTATGATGCTGCACAGGTTTCAGAGGAGCTTCCAGATGAAGATGGACTAATAAGAAAAGCCTGGTGATCTACTTCCAAAAATCAGCCAATAAAAACCATATGGACCACAACAGTCCAGTCCACAACCAGTCATGGGGATGGTGCAGGCCCGGGCAGCATTTTGTTCCATTGTGCATTGGGTCACCATGTGTTGGGGGTCAACTTGATGGCAGCTAACAATAACAACAAGCAAGATGATGATCTGTCTTCCCTTTTATCTTAAAATATTTTGCTTTTTCTTTTCACCTAGATTGCACAAACTGGGTTTATGTAATTTGGCATTCCCCTGATTGAATCTGGTAGTAGGGGAAGATCCAAGGGAAACTCTTGCTGTCAAAAGGGCAAGTAAAGCCAGCTTAGATCTGTCTTTACTTCTCCAGGACTCTGGACTGGGACCGTGTGCCAAAAGATGCTAAAACCTCTTGGGAGGAAGACCTCCAAGGTTGAACTGGGGACGAAGTGTGTTCTTCCCTTTCTCCCTGATAATGTGGCTGCCAACTATCAGAAGATGTGTACTGTTATGGTACTGAGATGGAAATGAAGAAAAGATGGGCACCTTTCTCATGACTCATGTAAGCTTTGGCTGAATGGGCTATTTGACCTAGGTGGGAGATGTCTAAAGCCTCATGGTCATAGTCTAGGCTACAGCAGGACATGAGTAAAGCCTCTGCATCTTCTGCATCTAGGGCCACATGGGTGTTTCTCCTCCTTCTTATTCTGGAAACTCAAGGATAGAGCCTCTCGCAGTAGGGTCTGGTGAAAGGATTAGTTAATGTTTTCCACAAGGTTCTTTTTGGAAGGTTTTTTACTTGTTTAGCTGGAGGTCATTCCAGTGACCACAGCTACTATCAGCTGTAACTCATCCTCTATATAAGGCTAGTTCTGTGGTGGGAATCTTGCTTTTCTGGAGATGTCGGGTTTATAAACTAGTTCTTGGGCTGATGGTCTGTGTACCCCCTTAATTTAGCACTGGATTCTGCACTATTTAGTATAATTCCCTCAAAAAGTTTTTACATTCCTTGAGCCCAAATAATAGTTTGTATTTCCTTTGATTCCCCTTCTAGTGCACAGCCTGAACACACGGTAAATAGTAATAAGCGTCTTGACTTAATTTGAGTTTTTAAAGACTTAAATTAGGCAGAAACATAAATTTATAATTAAAAATATAGTATATGTAGTTAAAACTCATAGTAAAAGTATAGCATTATTTATTCAAGTTGGCAATGAGAAACAGAAAAATTAATTTCCAGAAAAAATTATCTCAGTAAAAGATTTTGATTCAAAAGTCCAAAAGTTTTGAATAACGTCCTTTAAAAAACATGATAGTAAATGTTACAGAGAGCAACAAGTTAGCTCGGAAGGTGCAAACTTTGCATTCACATATGTGAGGAAGCTAAGTAACACCTCTGAAAATTTAAAACCAAAAAAGGTTGAGAAATGTCATGGATATTGAACAGGTCCCTGGGAGTGAGATGGTTTATCACCCTAGCATGTCTCACAAAGATACATTTGGGACAAGTGCAAGGTGTTTGGACAGATGAATGGAAAGCACATCTCGGGAATGCCCTTTGAGAGCTGGAGAGCTTGGGCTTGCATGTTCCCAAGAGCCATCTGGCCATCCTTTCAAGGGGCTTTTCACATACCTGAGACCTGACACCTGGGGAAACTTATTCCCCCAGAGGGGTTTGTAGCCTGAAAACACCTGGATATTAAAGAAAGCATCTGGCTCCTGTTCTCTTAGCTGAGTCAAAGGCAAGTAGTACCCAACCATTTTATTTAAAATCTTTAATAACCCTCAGAATTTTTTAATAATTAAGGGCTTACTCAGTCCTTGCTACTTCTATTTTATCAATCGCTGACAGGGTGTAGTTGCAGGAGATTGGGTCTCAGGCTCTGGAAAGCAGCACTTTACATGGGGACTATGAGCAGGAGTATCTATTGTTTTAAGTCCAAATTGCTCAGCCCTGGAAAGTTCTGGAGGGAGGAACCCCAGTAAGTTTGAAAGGAGGAATTGTTTTGCTCTCTTGGGCACTGGTAGCAGATTAAATATCAGCAATAACATGTGCCCTTAAATCTTTCCATTGGGCTAGAAAAGTTTTAGCCCAAGGTCACTTGTTTCCAGTTCTGAATAAAATTATCTAAATTGTTGCCTTGAATTTTTCAGTTGCATATTTGAACTGGACTCTGGCCACGCTGTCAGGCAGGCGCTGGGGATATGTTATTAGCTTTGGACACTGCTCCTTCTGTAAGGACCCTAGTGACCAGGAGGAATTATCCCATCCCCCAAGACTACTATTTGAGCCTCGAGACCTGGTTGCCCCTCTGGCCTGCTTTCATCCTGCTTCCTGGTCAAAGCCCCCGAAAGTTCCCGACCTTTGCTTTTCTGGAGGACTCTCCCATGTCTGGGAAAAACAACAAACAAACAAAACCTCAACCAAACAAAAACACACACATGGGGTTAGCTTTCTGTGTTTGGATGCTGCTTTGAGTATAGAAATGTCTGTGTCTTAAAAATGTACCGCTGTCCATCAACAGATGAATGGATAAATCAAATGTGGTATATACATAAAATGGAATATTACTCAGCAAAGAGAAATGAAGTTCTGCTACATGCTACAACATGGGTGGACCTTGAAAACATTATGCCTAGTGAAATCAGTCAGTCACAAAGGGACAAATATTATATGATCCCACTTATGTGAAATAGGCAAATGCAACAACCAAAAAAGTTTATTAGTGGTAACCAGGGATGGGAGGGAAGGGAAAAGGTGGAGTCATTGCTTAGGGGACACTGAGTTTCTGTTAATGGTGGTGGGGTCATTTGGAAAAGGATAGTGGCATAAAATGGTGAAAGTAATCAGTGCCACTGAAGTATACACATAAAAATTGTTGAATTGGCAAAAGTTTTGCTACATATATTTTTACCACAAGAATTTTTTTTTTTAAATGTGCCACCAACTTTTGTTTTCAATGGCCACAGTCGAACATAACACGAGGAGATTTGATGTCAGAACAACAGGGTGTTTTCAAGTGGTGGCTGCCTCAGCCTAAAAGGGATGAGAACAGGCCAGAAGAAGGTATGGCCATAGGCATGATTCCTTGGTTCACTACCTATTATGGGTTGAAGGGTGTCCCCCCCACCCCGACAAAAAAAGATATTTTGAAGTCCTAACCCCAGTAACTGTGAACAAGACCTTATTTGGAAATTGAAATAGGGTCTGTGAAGATGGTATCAGTTAACATGAGCTCATACTGGAAAAGGGTGGGTCCTAATCCAATCTGAGTCGTACCCTTATAAAAGAAGAGAAGAGACACAGGGAAGACGGCCATGTGAAGATGGAGACAGAGACTTGGCATGATGTGTCTATAAGCCAAGGAATGCCAAGGATTGCCAGCTGTCACCAGAAGCTAAGACAGAGGCATGGAGCAGATTTTCCCTCAGAGCCCTCAGAGGGAATCAATATAGCCAATACCCTAATTCAGACTCCAAGCCTCCAGAACTGTGAGTCAATACATTTCTGTTCTTATAAGCCACCCAGTTTGTGGTGCTTTGTTATAGCAGCCCTGGGAAACAAATATCTTCCCCATCCCATGGAAATAGACTCCCATTCTCCTTTCTGTGTAGGGCACTCCACAAGCAAATTGAAAGTGATGGAGCTTGAGCTTCCCTAAGATCCTTTTTCCCTTTCCTGGGTGAGACAGGATGGATGCAGGACTTGCTTCATGGATGTCATTTACTAAGTCAATCAGTACAAGCTTATCGTGTGTCCTGAGATGAGCTGTGCATGATCAAAAGCAGAAGGGACTCCATAGGGAGCTCCATGCAGGGTCACAGAGCCTAGAGACCCCTGATGCAGATTGAGATGGGCTCAACCAAGGCCCAAGACTTTCTGGGAGCATCTCTTGCCAGGCCCAGATATCTGATGGGCACTCAACCTGCACTCACTCTTTACATGAGCTAACTCTGAGCCACATGTTTTACATTGAGCCCTTGTACCCGCAACGTGATTAAGCTCCAGTTGCCCATATTTGCAGCAGGCTGGATCACTTTACTAGCTGCCTTTCCATTCTTGTTTCTCTTCCACACTCCCCTACAGATGTTTCTTACACCTCCCAATACACATTTTTGCCCTTGAACTCTTGTCTCAGGGTCTACTTTGTGGGAGACCCAAATGATCATAGGGGATTTGTGAACAACTGAAAGAATGATTCTTGGAGAATGTAATTCCAAACTCTATTTTCTCAACTGGATGGGTGCAAGCGAGCTGATAGGGGCAGTGGGAAAGAAATGAAAACCACGCAGACAAATCAGGGAGGTTGGATAGCCACCCTGATAACACAGAGTGGGAGGACTCTGGGGGTGGAGATGCTGCTCTAGGCCCTTTAAGCCAAAGGAAGCTTGTGACTTCCATTATAAAGCCACGGTCATGCAGAAGAGGACGGCCAGTAAGACCTGTACCTAGGCCCCCACGTGTTGTTGATACTGGCTCTGACAGGCCACCTGGAGCACAGTCTAACTCTCCTCTCTGTCCCACCAGACTCTTGAATAAAATTACACGTGGGAGTCATTCTAATGGAGGACCAGACTTCCCTGGGGGTAAATTGCTAATGTTCGGTACAATGGAAGGGAAAGGGGAAGGTGGGAATTCCACTGCACACATCTTTGTTGAGCAGCTTCTGTGTATCCGAGTCTGTGCTAGGAGCCGGGAGGGAGTCAGGAGGAATGTGACCTGCCCTCATGGAGCTCACAGTTCAGGTGGAGAGACAGTTAGGGCAACACTTACTGTAAAGCAGGGCAGCATGGAAAGCATCTTGTAATATTTGTTCTAACGAAATACTGAGAGAGGGCAGAGGAGGAACAATCAATTCAGATTCACAGGATTGGAAAAGGCATCATTTATTTGATGGATTGGTGGATGTAACCACCACTCATCTGTCAGTTTGTTGTACCGTGGTGTACTTTGGTGTTGCTGTGATGCTGGAAGCCACCGGTATTTCAAATACTAGCGGTCACCCATAATGGACAGGTTTCATCGGAGTTTCCAGACTAAGACAGGCTAGGAAGAAAGGCCTGGTAATCTACTTCTAAAAATTAGCCAATGAAAACCTTATGGATCACAACAGAACATTGTTCAACTTACTTGCTTTGAACAAGTTATCAGGAGGATTAATCACTGAAGAAGATACCATATTTTGTGAAGTAGAGGGCCAATGAGGGTGTGGGAAAACTTTGGTGATATGGATTGGCACAATAGCCACAGCGCTGGGCTAGAACATGCTGGCAATCATGAGGATAATGCAGGACCGGGCAATGTGTTGTTCTGTTGTACATAAGGTCACATGAATTGAAGTCAACTCGATGGCAGCTATCTGTCCATCCATCCATCCATCTATGCATCTATCTCTCTAATGGATGTAAATCTTCTAGCAGAAGATCAGACGCATAGTAGGAGCTCCACAAACCTTGATTCATATCTGGAGTACTTTCCACCCTGAGAATTCTGTGTCTAAGTACTAGTGCACATAGAATATCTGGTAGATGAGTGACGAGTTTTAGCTACAATTATCTGCAAAATTAAAGGCAAAAAGCCAAAGATCTATTTGCAGCAGAATTACTGAACCCTGAGAGGATCTTCTGACTGGCAGAGTCTAGAGTGGCTGTCCTTGTTGCCTGAAAACAGTGTACAGTTTTCTACTCTCCATCTCGCCTGGCACTGGTGGCCATGCACCCTGTCTTAGTCATCTAGCGCTGCTGTAACAGAAATACCACAAGTGGATGGTTTTAACGAAGAGAGGTTTATTTCCTCACAGTCAAAGTAGGCTAAAAGTCCAAATTCAGGGCGTCAGCTCCAGGGGAAGGCTTTTTCTCTCTGTCGGCCTTCTTCTCTTTGGTGTTCCCCCGGACTAGGAGCTTCTCTGTGCAGGAACCCTGGTCCAAAGGACACGCTCTGCTCCCAGCACTGCTTTCTTGATGGTATGAGGTCCCCAACTCTCTGTTTGCTTCCCTTTCCTTTTATCTCTTGAGCGATAAAACGGTGGTGCAGGCCACACCCCAGGGAAACTCCCTTTACATTGGATCAGGGATGTGACCTGGGTAAAGGTGGTCTTACAATCCCACCCTAATCCTCTTTAACATAAAATTACAATCACATAATGGAGGCCAACCACACAATTCTGGGAATCATGGCCCAGCCAAATTGATACACACATTTTTTGGGGGACATAATCCAAACCATGATACACACCAACCCCAGAGACTCCAGGGATGGGACAGCTGCAGTGGGGTGCTTACCCAGCTGGGAGGGAGCTCTAGTTCTGTGTCTTCTTTCCAAAACCACCCATAGCATTTTCTGAACCTGCCTCTGCAGCCTTTGCTGGTGTATTCACTGCATTCCAGGGCCCTCCACAAGGGAGTAAGGAGCCCTGGTGGCACAATGGTTAAGCACTCAGCTGCTAACCAGAAGCTTTGCGGTTCAAACTCACCCAGGAGCTCCATGGGGAAAAGCCCTGTCTATCTGTTCCTGTAAAGATTACAGCCTTGAAAACCCTATATACCCTATGGGGCAGTTATACTCTGTCACATGGGGTTGCTATGAGTCAAAATCTACTCAATGGCACCTAACAACCAGAAGGGACTGTACTGGAAGATAGGTTCCTGCAGGGAGGACTCTGACATCAAACAAATGGGCTAAACCCCACTCTTCCACTGATGGGCAGAGGGAGAGTACTGTGGTGCTGGATGGGTGGGAACCATGCCTTGGAAGGAGAGGGAGTAGGGAAACCATCAGATTATTTGAGCCCAAGCCCAGGATTACCATGTGAAACCCTGCAAAGCAGCCTGAGACATCCTCCTCTGGAGATTTAGGAGAGCACTTGCAGCCTGAACCCTGGGAATTCTCCTCAGCACTCCCACACAGCGGGAAAGATGCTCGGCATTGCGTTTGCCTGCCTGTCTGCTGCCTAGGAGGAGGCTCCCGGTCTAGCTGCTAGACTCTGCCAGGATCTGGAGCTGTGGATGGGTGTGTGGGAGTGGGGCGGGGAGCAGCTGCCAGGGAGCATCCTTTGCTTCACTGATTTGCAGGGGGGCAGCTGTTTGGGGATAAGAGGCAGAGCAGGAGGATACCCGAGATAGAGCAAAGGTAGTTGTTAGCTGGTTCATCTAGCTAGCTCCCTCTGAGGAGGCTAGGAAGCAATGAGTTGTAAACTCTGGGGTATGCGTGTGTGTGTGTGTGTGTGTGTGTGTGTGTGTGTGGTGTCAGAGAGAGAGAAAGAGAGAGAGACATGAGAAAACAACTTGAGGAAAATAAGCAATACTTATCTTTAGCAACCTTTGCAATAATGAAAAGTAATTTTATTCATTTCACAAATGTATTACCTGTAAAATACAATTTACTCATAAATTGGGTTGTTGGGCTTTTTTATTTGTTTGTTTGTGGATTTGTTGTTTAAGAGACGTTAAGGATGAAAACGTTTGCTGGGACAATCAGGCCTTCCCCCATATTACCCTAAAAACCAAAAGAAAAAAATCCTTAGAGAAAAATGTTCTTTTTGGCCTTCCTCCCCACTATTCCACTACCTCCCACCACTGCAATTCCTTTCTCACTTTGCCTTTTTCTCCTCTTTGACAATTTATTCAATCATTTGTTTCTTCATTTGCTCATTCATTCATTCATTCATCATACATTATAGGCACATATACTAAGCATTAATATCTATGGGTGGAAGCTATTAAATAAGCAGATTTTAATTTTTATTTAGTCTAAGGGAGAGTTTTCTAACAGTTAATTTCACTTGTAAAAGGAGTGCATACTCCATCAACAGAAGGTGTTTGAGCAAAAGCCGGCTGGATGTTTCTAGAGGATTCTTGTATCATGTTAGGCTTGGTCAAGATGACCCCAGGTCTCCTTCCAATGCTGAGATTCCATGATTTTGGAACTGATTTTTAAAGTAATTGAATAGACACCTAGGAGGGACGATGATTCCTAAATTAGATTTTTCCTCCTCAACTCTTAAGTGATCACCCCCAACAAAGTAAATGTCAGACTGGCTCTTCCTTCACACTGCGTTCTGCCTCCTCCCTAGCATTTGATTGCTTGAAAGCTGTCTAGAGGAAGTAAGGAAAGGGCAAGAAGAATTCTCCAGAGTAGAGACAGACTTGGTGGAAAGCAATCCAGGCTCTGTGACCATGCTTGTTGACCAGGAGTCCACTTGTGCTATTTCCAGGTCCTGGCAAGATTTATCGTCCCTCAAAACAAGAGTGAACCGTTACTCAGAACTGAAGGTTGTTTTTGTTGTTAGTTGCCGTCGAGTTGATTCTGACTCGTGATGACAACCCCATGTGTGCAGAGCAGAACTGCTGCATAGGGTTTTCAAAGCTGTGACCTTTTGGAAGCAGATCGCCAGGCCTCTCTTCTGAGATGCCTCTGGGTGGGTTCGAATCACCATCCTTTCAGCGTGTAGTGGGGCGCTTAAATGTTTGTGCCACCCAGGGACTCACCATAACTAAAGGTAATGAGTTAAAGTTAAGGACAGGACAAAATGACTAAAAACTATAAACAAGGCCATTTTCTAATTGGAGATCTGGCAGACTCTCCAAATCATGCTAAGCAAAGTGAAGCAGAGGTTCCGTTTCGGGTCAACTCAACTCACTCTAACAAGCACGTTTTGTGCATTCCTACTACATGCATCAGCTCTTTAAGGACCTGCAAGCTTGAGCTCGACTCTGTCCACCCTGATTAGATGGACCCTCTGACTGCCAGCCCTGACTCCGCGCAGCTGTGGGGTAGCCTGCATTTGGATGTACAGAAGGGCTGACACATGGCTCAGAAGGCTTTCTTCCTGGAACATTAGCTGTCTTCCCTTTGCCTTGTTACCATTATTATCAGCAAAAGGAGGATTTTGCCTTAAATCCCAATGATTAACATGGAGAATAATAAGTTCTGACTTTAATAATCCTTCCAAAGATGAAGACATTCTCCTTGGAGACCACTCTCCTCTTGACTTGGATTCACGAATGAAGTATCCATCTGAATCCCTTCGTTCCCCTCCACCTGTCCAAGTGCTGTTCTGGAAAGCTACCCTTAATCAGGGAGAATTGGCAACGCAAGTGTCTGTCAAAAGGACTGTTCTTACAATAGAAATCTGCCTGTTGTGGATGATGAGGTAATTTCTTTTTAAGCTTCTGGTATCCAAGGCGGAGAAGAAAGCAATATAAGGTCTGCTAATAAAGGTGTGAGAGTCTCTGGGTGTTTGCTGTTATTAAAGAGACCTCAAGGAAAGTCTGCTTTGGGGCTGAAAGTGAACCTTTTGTCATAGATTTCATTTTAGAAGGTTCAAAAGATACCAGAGAGGGAGCCAGAACAAGAGGCAGGAAGAGGCAAGAACAGAGGGAGGGGAAGAGATGAAGAGAGGGAGAAGGCAGGAGAGCCGTGCCTCACTGAGATGTCACAGAGAGAGCCACAAATATAGGCTCCAGCAGTTTGATCACTGGAAAAAAATGTTTTCTGTTAAGGGTTGATGCAATGGAAGAGAGAACTTTCTGCTTTTTTTTTTTTTTTTTTGAAGATGTGTCTCTGCTCCTGCTGCTGTTCACCTGCAATGCCCTTCTCTGCATCTATCTATTCTAAAAGGCTCAGCCCAAAACCCCCTCCTTCTTGAAGCCTTCTTTGGTATCCCGACTAGATATAGAATTACTTTTGGTTCACCATCTGGAGGTCTTCGGTAATTTGATTTTCTTTTTCTAACAGCATTGATCACATGTTGTCTTATTTTTAAACTATGTGTGTACGTTATATCTCCCCTTTAGGATTCTAAATTCCTTGAGTCTGTCTCCCCTTTGACTCCCCATTGCACCTATTAGCCCAATGCCTAGCAGAATGTTTGTGCTAAATGAATATTTGTTGAGAGGAAAGACAAATGCTGCCACATTGTCCTGAACGGGCTCTTCTAGACCCTCTATTCCTCTAAAACCACACCCCTAAAAAGGTTCAATGGCAATTTAAACCAATCCATGTCACCAAGGTGAGGGGAACAGAAAGGGACTGGTGTTAATGGTTTGGGGCTCATCTTCTTACCCAGCAGCCTTGGCTTGAGCCTTCTGCTTCTTTTCAGCAGTCATCTCCTTTGGGACAGGAGTCCCTGAGTGGCGCAAACGGTTAAGTGCTTGACCACTAGCCTAAAGGTTGGCAGTTTGAACCTACCCAGAGGCACCTTGGAAGAGAGGCCTGGTGATCTGCTTCCAAAAGGTCACAGCCTTGAAAATCATATGGAGCACATTTCTACAAATGTAACTTCATGCTTGGTCTGTAAGAGCTGTTTTTGGAGGTATTTTAGTTAGCCTGGCTCATAACCCTTTGCTCTTCCACAATTATTTGTAAGAGGGTATCAGGGAAAGAACACAGATGTTGGAGTCAAGCAATCATATGTTCTAGTGGCACTGAACCTCAATTTCCTCATCTGTAGAGTGAGGAAAATACCACCTTCCTCACTGGGCTTCTCCGAGGATTCGAGGAAATCATGTATACGAAGTGCCCAATACAGTGTCTGATACACTGCGGGTGAGTAACATGGGAATTTCCTTCCCTTGTCCTCCTAAGCTGATTTGAGGCTCCTCTACTCAAGGCCGCGGTTGAATTTCTCCATTTAGACCCAAGAGTCCACATTAGTTATATTTGCTGCACTGGCTTTATCTCCTCTTTAGCTGCCCATGACCCCCACGAACACCCAATGACAGTCCATCGTTTCGGGACATTGAAAGTCATTAGAGACCAGCATTCTGGTGTGGAATAGGGCCATTTTCAGGCATGAGGGAATCTTGTTGGAAGACGGAACCTTCAAACCCACTAGAGAATTCACAGACGAACAAACCACCCACAATTAGATTTCTCTCCCAAATAATTTATCTCTATGCTGAGCAGATGGCTCTGTGTCTGTATATGTTACTGGAGCTATTGAAGCCCACCCTACAGAGAAGCCTCCTTTTTGATCCACATCGCCTTTAATAAAGAAACCTAGTCCTAAGTGGTCAAGCCTAGAATAAGCAGAAATAGGAAAGCAGTTTCTACAACAGTTTAACAGAGCTGATGCCCTTGCTGGCTCAGGATGCCAAGAACCCATAGCCTATTTTTGAGAAAAAAGGACATGGAGCATACTTGAGGTACCTTGCTTCCACTCATCGAAGTGTTGTTACATTTATCTTTGTTGAGCACAAAATAGCTGTTCTGTGTTTGTCACTTTCTCTCATCAAACTCTTCCCCCCTCCCTTTTTTTATTGTGCCTTAGGTGAAAGTTTTACAGAGCTGTCTTAGTCATCTAGTGCTGCTATAACAGAAATACCACAAGTGGATGGTTTTAACGAAGAGAAGTTTATTTCCTCACAGTTAAAGTCGGCTAAAAGTCCAAATTCAGGGCGTCAGCTCCAGGGGAAGGCTTTTTCTCTCTGTCGGCCTTCTTCTCTTCAGTGTTCCCCCCGGACTAGGAGCTTCTCTGTGCAGGGACCCTGGTCCCTAGGACGTGCTCTGCTCCCAGCACTGCTTTCTTGATGGTATGAGGTCCCCCTGTCTCACTGCTCACTTCTGTCTTTTATATCTCAAGAGATTGCCTCAGGACACAATCCAGTCTTGTAGATCCAGTCCCGCCTTACTAACACAACTGCCACCCATCCTCCCTCATTAACATCATACAGGCAGGATTTACAACATATAGGAAAATCACACAGTACCAGGAATCATGGCCCAGCCAAACTGATACACACATTTTTGGGGGGACATAATTCAAACCATAACAAGAGCAAATTACTTTCTCATTAAACAATTAGTACACATATTGTTTTGTGACACTGGTTGCCAACCCCACAATGTGTCAGCACTCTCAACCTTGGGTTCCCCATTTCTATTCGTCCAGCTTTCCTGTCCCCTACTGCCTTCTCATCCTTGCCCCTGGGCTGCTGTGCCCATTTAGTATCATATGTGTGGTTGAACTACGTGTGATATTGTTTGTTTTATAGGCCTGTCTTATCTTTGGCTGAAGGGTGGACCTCCAGAGTGACTTCAGTACTGAGTTAAAAGGGTGTCTGGGGGACATTGTCTCAGGGTTTCTACAGTCTCTGTCAGACTGGTAAGTCTGGTCTTTTTTGTGTGTGTGTGAGAGTTTGAATTTTGTTCTATATTTTTCTCCAGCTCTGTCCAGGATCCTCTATTGTGATCCCTGTCAGAGCAGTTGGTGGTGGTAGCCCGGCACCATCTAGTTATGCTGGACTCAGGAAACTACTACTTCTTGCAAGGGGGAAATCTGCAAAGGCTTCATGGAATGGCATTTGAGTTTAGCATTTGATTAGTAGGATTTGAAAATATAAGTATTTGGAGGAAGGTATCCCTGGCAGAAGGAACAGCAGGAGTGAAACACAAAAGTGGAAACTTGTAGTGGCATTAATGGGGGATTTGTTGTTGTTGTTAGTTGCCGTTGACTCAGTTCTGACTCATGGCGAACCCGTGTGTGCAGAGTGGAACTGCTTCATAAAGTTTCCAAGGCTGTGACCTTTTGGAAGCAGATCATCAGGCCTGTCTTCTGAGGCACCTCTGGGTAGATTCAAACCACCAACCTTTCAGCTAGTCGTCAAGCTCTTAACCTTTGTGCCACCTAGGGACTCCCTAATGGTAGATAATTTGGGGCATAAGATACACAAAAGGAATAACAACAGTAGGTAACATTAATTAAGGAGTTCCTGGGTGGTGCAGTTAACATGACTGGTTGCTAACTGAAAGGTTGGAGGTTCTAGTTCACCCAGAGTTGCCTTGGAAGAGAGGCCTGGCGATCTACTTCTGAAAAAGCCATTGAAACCCCTGTGGAGTACAGTTCTACTCAGATACACATGGGGTTGCCATGAGTCGGAGTCAACTAGATGGCAACTGTTGGTTTTTAACATTAATTAAACACTGTGGTAGGCATTCTCTAAGATGGTTCCAATGATCTCTGCCTCCTGACCTTCACACCCTTGTGTAATACCTTCTTGAGTGTGGTTTGGATGTACTAACTCACTTTTAACTGATAGAATACATCAGAACTAATGGGCTATCCCTTCTGAGAGTAGGTTATAAAAAGACTGTGACTTTATCTTGGGCACTCTCTCTCGTTCTCTTGGTTTGCCCTGAAGAAAGTCAGTTGCCACGTCTTGAGGCAGCCCTGTGTAGACACCCACATGGTGAAGGACTGAGGCCTGCCAACAACCATATAAATAAGTTTGGAGGTACACCCTTCCTGCCACTGTCCGATGGAACTGTTTGGCCAACAGCTTGACTGCAATCTCATGAGAGACCTCGACCCCAGAGCCATACATTTATACCGTACCCATATATTCCTGATCCACAGAAACCGTAAGATAATAAATGTTTGTTGCATTAGGCCACTAAGTGTTGGGGGTAGTTTGTTATGTAGCAATAGATAACTGATATAAGCACTTACTGTAATGTGCCAGACACTATGCTAAGTGATTCATATATCTGATGTCATTTAATCAACAATGTGAGGTGGGTATTAATACCCCTGTTTTTTTCAGTTGAGATGACTAAGGTTTAGACAGCTGCCCAAGGGCACATATCTAGTAAGTGGAGGAGCCAGGATTCAAACCCAGGCAGCCTTACTCCTGGGCTTGTAATCTTAATCATATACTATGTATTCTACTTGGAGTCCCTGTGGGTTACAGTTTGGTCCACTACTGCTGCCCTTCTACCCTGCTCCAGGTCTCTGAAGATCTGTTGGCTGCCCAGCCCTATGCCTCAGCAGAACCTAAAAGGAGACTTGGGAATCGCTCTAAAATATTTTTAGCAGAATCTCACTCTCCACACTTAGTTGCTCTGCCGGGCTGTGCCACCTACTTGCAGCTTCATCCCCTCTGGTAGCAGTGGCCTCCAGACCCCAGCCTCTAGTTCCTTGTCTTCTTGCCATCCCTTGCCCTTGGCATCTCCTGCAGTCTTGGAAGTCAAGGCTAGAGGTGTTATCCTCAGATAGGATAACGGCTCCCTTTTTCTTGCCCTGGGCTGGAGGTTGCTTGCTTGGAGATCATGTCACGTTTCTCAGAGCACAACAAATACAACTTTTCCTTTCACTTATATCATGAGGCTGGGAGAACCAAGAGGGTCCCCACTCCCACTCCAGGGGATAGAGAATTCTAACCTTGTGGGTTCTTCCTTAGTCTCTGATAAGAAAATGTAAACTCTGCCAGCCTTACTCTCCTTACCCCATAGCTTAAGTATTAGGGGCATTCCTTGAAGATTTAAATTTGCACACTTGTTCAATTGTACAAGATATTCCTTCCTTGGACTTTTGCAGGAAGGAAGGGGTGTAGATGGGTGGGCTACTACATCCTCATTCTTGGGTGATCTTGGTATTCCTTCTGATCACAGTATTTTTTGGCAATCTCATCAAGACCTTTGACACATTGGCTGAGTCTTAAGAGGTCTATAGTTGAATGATTATCTTTAGCTAAAAATTAAAAACATACAGAAAAAAAAACAGAACCTTATGCATGAGAAATGACCTTTCATGATTGACAAGACATTCTTCATTACTGACCTACTATTACATTTTGCTGTTCTTTCTCTCTCTCTCTCTCTGTGTGTGTGTGTGTATGTGTACATGTGTGTAGCCCAAAAGAAGCCACTGCTCAGAAGGTAAGCTCTGTCCAACTGGACTTTATACCTCAGTTCTCTGTTAACCCTTGGTGGGAGTGATCAGTGCTCTAAGGTACAGAAAGAGCTGACAGCGGAGGGGACCAAGGTCTAATGGTATCCTCTCTCTCCCTGGTGGCAGGAGACCTGGGCTCTTGTCTTAACCCTACCATCTGCTTTCTGGATGATTCTGGTTGGTTCACCTCACCTCTGTAGACCTATTTGCTTGTCTACTAAACCAGGAGGCTAGAGCAGGTTACCCCTAAGGACCCTTCTAGTCTTGACTTTGTGGTTTTATGGGACTCTGTTTGTAGGGCTGACCTATCAACAGGGCACCTCCTTTCTGCTTCTGTTTCCCTGTCTTCCCTTTCCTCTGTTCTCACAGGCTGGGCTCCTAGTCCCTTTGCCTCTTCTTGAAGCAGCACTGGTTTATATGTAATAGGGTTTCACATAAAAGTGCTCTGTGGGTCAGAGGGTGAAGGCACTAGGGTCCAACACCTGCTAGGTAAAGGAGCAGTGCCACTGTCTTCTCAGATCAGTTTTAACAAACCAGAAATTTTCTTTCAGGAACACAGTGTACTGATCTCTAAATATCCATTACAGCCTACCTTGCATCTACTGGAAGGTGGGGGAGGGATGGGACAGTGATAACCCTACCCACTTCCTCCTTTCAGGAACTAGGAGCCATGCTGGGGACTCACTGACACAACAACCTTGAGAGTAGCTTCCATTTTATAGAGGTAGAAAGTGAGAAAATGCTATAATCAAGACTCAGACTCAGTTTTCTGACCCCAAGTCCTGAGAGAGGAGACGTAAATTTATTAATTAATTTGACAAACATTCATTAGAGTAAAAACCAAAAAAAAAAGCAAACCCGTTGCCTTTGAGTTGCTTCTGACTCATAGTGACCCTATAGGACAGAGTAGAACTGCCCCGTAGAGTTTCCAAGAAGTGGCTGGTAGATTCCAACTGCCAACCTTTTAGTTAGCAGCCCAATGCTTAACCAGTGCACCACCAGGGCTCCTATTAGGGTAAAAGGGACCTCAACAGATCAGCTAACTTGATTTCAAGGCAGTTTATCAAGCACAGAAGTAAAATGATTTTTTTTCAAGTCATACAGCTAGAGAATGCGTTTGATTTGCATTGTGCATTTAGACACCTTCCTGTAGTAGGACTGACTGACTCAGACACAATCTTTGTAAAATAAGTTACAGAAAATCTAAGTTGGAGGTAGCCAGTTAGTGCGCCTACCCTCTAGTTTCTAACAGGGTTATTATTCAGAAGGATGATCTGACCTGTTTTTGACCTCCACAACAGTGGACCTGCCACTTCCTTCTGTCTTATCAAAATCCCTCCTGGCTGGGTTTATGGAGGTGATTCATCGCTGGATCTCCTTGCCAGGGGGCTGGGTTGGCATTGCAGGTATGAGCAGGAACTGGGCTTTTACACCCCCTTCAGGGAAAGCCTTTCTTATCCTCTACTCTCTCCTCATCTCCCCTAACTGGAAGCTCAGCCACCATGTTTGTTGGGGAGAGGGCTTGGACCCCAGAAGCTGTTCTTTGTCCTTCCCACAAGCCCTTTCCCTGTAGGTGGCCTTTCAGGCATACGACCATGAGGAAATCAGGCAGATGGTGGGATGTGGGATCCAGGGCTGATGGGTGCAGAAAAAAAGCTAAAGCACTATGAAATGCAGCCCAGAGGCAGGTGTCCTGCCTGAGGCAGGGTACTCAGGGACCATTCCTTTCATTCCAGAAGTATTAGGTGCTTCCACCTCTTTTTTGAGAATACGACAAATGATCATTTGCTTTTGATGAGTACCTTTCTCTTGAGGAGCCCAAAGCCCATAATACTACCATGATGGTCTCTGGTCAGGAAAGAATGTCACACTGGTTTCTACCTCCCAGCTGGGGCAGGGGCAACGCAGAGGCCATCCAAGGTACAACAATTGGTCTCCATTCACCTGAAGCAACAGAGGAAGAAGGAGAGTCAGGAATCCAAGGAGGAAATGGAACGCATGCCTGGTTGCCTCTATGAATAACTGCCTCCTTTGCTATGAGACCAGAAGAACTGGATGGTGCCCAGCTATCATACTGAATGTTTTGGTCAAAGATTCTATAGCAGAATCCTGATCAAAAGGGGGGAAAACACGGAATAGAATTTCAAATTCTCAAGGAAATTCAGACTTTCTGAAGCCATTGAGGCAGTGCAAATTGATGTGTTTGTTCATTCTTTCATACATACATACATATATACATACAGATAGAAAGACAGACACACATACTGAGTGATGACCGCCTACCAGGCATTTTGCAAGGTGCAGGGAATACAAAGGGAATGGAGAAAAAGGCATGGCCCTTGCCCTACTGGCCCTTCTAGTCCTGTTGTGAGAAATACTACAAAGAAGAGGTTCATGGGGTCCTGTGGGGGTGAACTTACTGGTCCAGGAGGCCAGGGCAGACTTTCCTGAGTGAGGTTCAAGCTGATATCTGAAGGGGCAAAGGTAGGGATGGGAGTGAGGGTATCCCTGGCAGAGGGAATTGCATGGGCAATGGCCTTGTGAGAAAACCTCAGGGAAACTACAGGGGACTGAAAGGAAGGCCACCAGGGTGGCCCAGAGCAGAGAGTGAAGGGGACTGAGGTAGGAGACAGGATTGGACAGGAAGGCCGGGGCAGAGCGCTCAGCCACGTCAGTAATATTGTCTTGCTTTATCCTAGAAGCAATGGGAAGGAATGCTGGATACATATTGGGGACCCAGCGCAGTGAAGATGATGGGCCTCGGTGCCTTGCTGCCCTCACTGTCAAGCAGTGTCAGTGGGTAGGGACACCCTCAGGCTCAGACATCACTCAGGGAAGTGGGTGAAGAAATGGTGGAAGTAGAGGCAGCACAGGGACAGAAGGCAGGAGTCACCCTCAGTGCCCATCTTTGCAACCCAAGTGAATGTCAGCTGCTTCCTCAGCTCTGCCTTCTCTGGATTCGGCCGCTCCCTCTGGAGGCCCGATGGAGGCTTGGCACCCAGCAGGTGGCCTCCCTGTGCCTCCTCTGCCACACTTATACCACAGGTGCTGTGATTCACCCACCTGCGTGGTGAGTCAGGGGAAGAGGTGAGAACGTAAGTGCTGAGGAGGCTGGAAATGAAATGCAGGTGGATGGTTGCAGGGAGGAGGCAAGGCAGGGAGCCCAGCGGTCCTGGGGAGGGAACAGTCCCTCCTCAAGGCCCCTGCCTACTCACAGGAGCTTCTTCAGATCAATTGCATTGGTCCCATCCCCTGCAGGACGCCTCCACCCGGTTTCTCTCTCCCCCACTCTCCCTCTCCCTCAGCTGTCAGCTAACTGCCACCATCACCATGGCTACACTTGCTCTTGCTTGCAGTTCCACAATCAGCAGGAGTCAGAGCAGGAGGAGGGAGGCTGGGTTCATTAGTCTTGCTATTGAACCGTGTTCTTTCAAAATCAGCTCAGGGCTACATGCTGCTAATTCCAGGCCTAGCCCTTTACATGGAGGACTCAGGTTAAGCCAACACAAGGTGAGAACGAGTAAACAAAACAACCTACATACCAAGGGGGCTTATTTGCACCATGAAGGGATACACCATGGCTTTTTTAAGCACCAATGCATAACAGTGCGTTGAACATGACTTGATGAACCAAGATTTGATTAAGGTACACCTACTGGGTGACCTGAGGTAGACTTGTAAGGCTTTGGTTGTGAGAGGCAACTCGGAGCCAGGCAGACCTAGATTCAAATCCTGTCTCTGCCACTTGTCAAAAGGATGAGCTGGGACAAATTATTTAACCTTTCTGGGCCTCAGTTCCTCATCTGTAAAATGGGGATGATAATAATACCTACCTTGTAGGTTGTGGTGAGGATTAAAGATACAGTAATTTATGCAAAGTGCTTGGCACATAATAGGTGCTAAAGAAAGGTTGTTATTATTCTTGTTGTTACCATTACAGAGCTCTGATTTCTTGGAGATGCTCAAGTGTTTGCTGATTTGAGGGTAGCACAAAAGGCACTTTTTCCCAACACTAACTTAAAGGCTACTGGGGCTGCAATTTTCAAGATGGCAAGGTAAAATAATTTCCACCCCCTTCTCAAAAGTCTCCTACACACTGGGAGACATATATGACCCTGAACCACAATATATGAAGTTGGTGGAAATAGTAAAGGTGTTAGCAGAGAGGAGGAAGGTCCAAACTGAGTGCCAGGGAGAGGGAGTGGCATACATCAAAGAGAAGCACATTGCTATGGCTCATAGAACCTTGGCAAGCTTCAGGAATGAGGGGCTTCAGGTGCTGTGGAAAGGGCTGATGTGAGGCCTGAAAACAAGGGATTATTTGGAAGTTTTGACAAGAGGCAGACAGATTTGCAGGTCCCAACACCTGTTCCCCCGGAAAGCGGGTGACCTACCCCTCCACCACACCTGTAGGAGACAGATTTATTGTCTAGAGAAACCAAACCAGGGAAACTTTGTGCTAGTGATATCAGGTACAGAGGAAGGCTGGGGTGGGGTAAAAGTTTGCATACTAATTGAGTCCTTCTCTCCCGACCTTTCCTCCACCTAGCTCAGAACAACAGGAACCACACATATTTACCCGACTGGAGATTTAAGCATTCTTTTCTACAGAAACTGACTCATCCTAGAAAAAAGACCTACACATTGACATTTGGAGGCTCCCAGTGAAAAAGCCGATTGTCTACCTGATCACACTAGAATAAATCCTACTGATGTATACAGAACTTCCGATCATTCCTTTGGGCCTTATTCTTAAATGTGAGTGGTAGCCAAAGATCACCATTGAGGAAAGGGGCCAACATGAAAGACAGAGAATAAAATAATCCCCCAAAAAAGGGATATATGAAGGAAGCAGAAACATGAACTAGCAGGGAAAACTGAAGGTAAATTATAATGGATATCTTTAGAGGCATCAGAGAATACACTGTATCCACAGGAAGTGATGAAAAAGGAACAAGCAGAGCAAGAAAGAATTCCTGAAAATTAAAAATATGAGAGCAAATATTTCAAAGATTCTATAGCAGTGTTGGAAGATAAAGTTGAGGAAAATTCCCTGAAAATAACAAACAGAAAAAAAAAAAAAAAAAGTAAGAGAACTAGAGGAATAATTTAGAAGGTTCAACATCCAATAAATAGTTCCAGAAAGAGAAAACAGAGAAAATGATGGTAAGGAAATTATCAAAGAAATAATACAAGAAGCTGTCCTAGACTTAAAAAAATACAAGTCTTGATTAAAAAATATCCTCCAAATGCCCAACATAATAGTTGAAAGATACACCATTGTGATACTTTAGAACTGTAGGGATAGAGAGATATTATGTTCTTTCAAAGAGAGAAATGAAAAGTTTATATATAAAGGATCAAGAACCAGAATTGCATTGAACCTCTCAATAGCAACTTTGGAATCTAGAAGACATTGGAAAAGTGCCTTCAACATCCCAAGGGAAAATTATTTTCAGCTTAAAATTTTATTCCCAGCTATACTATCAATCAAGTATGGGGTAAAATAAAGACATTTTCAGACATACAAAATACAAAAAAAATTTACTCCCTTGCAGCCTTTCTAAGGAAGCTGCTAGAGGATGTGCCACCATGATAAGGGGGTAACCAAGAAAGAGGAAAGCATGTGATCCAATCGGGGATACAACAAAAGAGAGAAGCAAAGGGAATTTCCAGAATGTTGGTGAAGGGAAATCCCAGGATGAGAGCTATACAGCAGGCTTAGAAACCAACCAGTACAGATTAGAGCAGAGCACTGGAAGACTCAAGAAGGAACTTCTCCAAGAAAGCAGTGGAACTGATTACCTATAGGTCTGAGTTGTGAAAAATTGTATAAAGAATCAATTTACAGGTTGTTGGAAGTATAGAAAGACTTAGATGTTTAGAGAAAACAAAGCAAATGTAAAATATGGAGAAATTACTAACTCCAGGAAGAATATTAAAAAACAAGAAATGTACTCAGTTTGCTACTTGGCTCAGCAGTGAACAATGTGTATTTTACATAATCATAATAACAAAAACACTGTGTGTGGATATAACCAAACATTGATAAACAACTTTGTTAGAAGTAAAGGGAGAGGTAAGTGAGCTAAAATATTATCATGGTGGAAAATATTTAAAATAAGTGAATGGAGAAAGAACAGTATATGCTTATTATCAAAAAATATGAGAAGCTTATGCAAAGGCCCTGAGTTGGTAATGAGCTTGGTGTGTTTAAGGAACTGAAAAGAAGCAAATGTGCTATGGGGGAGGAGGTGAGGTAGGAAAGCAATGCGTGGGTCAAATAATGCAGGGCTTTGCCAGCCAGGATAAGAAAATAAGATTTTATGCAGATACTATGAAAAGCCACTGAGAAGCTTTAAACAAGGGCGTGACATGATTTGATTTCTGTTTTTTTAAAAAAATCATTCTCCTCACCCAAACCAAGACTAAAGTTTGGAAACACACAGTGTTGGCAAAGGTATGGGAAACAGATTCATATATTGTCGGTGGACTTATAAATTAATATAAACCTTCAAGGGAGCAATTTGGCAATATTTATCAAAATTTTTAAAAAGTGCACATACCCTTTGACCCAGCAACTTTACTTCTATGAATTTATACCACACGTATGTTTCAAAATTAATATATACAAGATTATTCATTGCACCATTGTGTGTAATTGCAAAAGACTGGAAAAGACCTAAATATCAATAAGGGACTAAGCCAATCAATACCAATAAATAAGGAACTGGATAAATAAACTTTAGTGAGCTATACAATGTACTGCCAGGCAGCTGTAGGGATGGAGGGAGTTGTTAGATATTGGCATGGATCAGTGTGAAGATGTTGTTCTTAGATGTCATGGAGTCGGTTCCAACTCATAGCTGCCCTATGTACAACAGAATGAAATATTGCCCATCCTCACAGTCGTTGCTATGTTTGAGGTCATTGTTGCAGACACTGTGTCAATCCATCTCTTTCAGGCTCTTCCTCTTTTTTGCTGACCCTGTACTTTACCAAGCGTAATGTCCTTCTCCAGGGACTGGTTCCTCCTGATAACATGTCCAAAGTATGCGAGACAAAATCTCGCCATCCTCGCTTCTAAAGAGTATCCTGGCTGTACTTCTTCCAGCACAGATTTGTTCATTCTTCTGGCAGTCCGTGGTATATTCAATACTCTTCACCAAAACCATAATTCAAAGGCATCAATTCTTCTTCGGTCTTCCTTACTGTCCGGCTTTTGCATGCATATGAGGCGACTGAAAATACCATGGCTTGTGCCAGGCACACCTTAGTCCTCAAAGTGACATCTTTGCTCTTTAACACTTGAAAGACGTCTGTTGCAGCAGATTTCCCCAATGCAATGCATCATTTGATTTCTTGACTGCTGCTTCCATGGGCATTGATTATAGATCCAAGTAAAATGAAATCCTTGGCAACTTCAATCCTTTCTTCATTTATCACAATGCTGCTTATTGGTCCAGTTGTGAGGATTTTTGTTTTCTTTTTGTTGAGATGTCATTCATAATGAATGCTGTAGTCTTTGATCTTCATCAGTAAATGTTTCAAGCCCTCTTCACTTTCAGCAAGAAAGGTTGTGTTATCTGCATATTGCAGGTTGTTAATGAGTCTTCCTCCAATCCCGATGCCTCGTTCTTCTTCACATAGTCCAGCTTCTTGGATTATTTGCTAAGCATACAGATTGAATAAGTATGGTGAAAAGATACAGCGCTGACGCACACCTTTTCTGATTTTAAAGCGCACAGCATCCCCTTGTTCTGTTTGTACTACTGCCTCTTGGTGTGGAGATACATACAGCCAATTTAAAAAAAGCAAGGTACAGAACAATGTGTTGGTATATTATTTGTGTAAGAAAAGGGAGAAGAGAGCGTGTGTGTATTTGCTTGTGTGTCAGTTTGGGTGTTCCAGGAAGCAAACACCAAGATGGAATTAGGAGGGTTTATTGGAGGAAACGACTGTGGGGAATAAAGGGGAGGGGGAGCAGGAGTAAGGTAGCGAGAGCCTTCAGATCCCAATGCCGGTCTGACACTTGCGAAAGGAAAGCAAGAAGGAAGGAAGGTTGGGTAGGGAGAGCCCCAGCCTGCAGTGCAGCTCTGAGAAAGTCTCAGCCCAGGGCAAAGGTGACCCGTTAAAGGAGTCCCGTGTCAAACAGGACTGGCCTGGCTCTGGCACCCTTGCTGCGTTCAGTCACTGTCTGGGAGCAGCCTGGGAGGAGCGTGGCCTTGGTGTGACCACCGCGGTGAATCCCAAAATGCAGCAGCTGGAGGCTGTCTCCTGATGACACTCTTCAGAGCAGGTGCTCTCTTGACAGCAGGTCTGAGCTGAGTACCTCCATGGCTGCCACAGATTTATGCACATGGAATATCTCAGGAAGGACATAAAGAAACGGTGCAACACCTGTTACCCCCAGGGAGAGGGCCGGAGTGGGAGGCAGACTTTCACCATGTACTCTTTTGCACCATTTGAATTTTTCTTTCAGTGAAAATACGCACAGTCATGTATCGTTTCAACAATTTCTACACTGACAACTCAGTGACACTGATTACATTCTCCAAGTTGTGCAAACATTCTTGCCATCCTTCTCCAAATGGTTCCCCCATCAGGGATTACACTCACTGCCCCCTAAGCTTTTATCTAACCTCTCAAGTTACTGGGGTCAATTTGACCTCACGTAGAAAATTCTTTAAGAGTGCCCAATGCTAAAGGCAGACATACTTTATTAAGATAAACTGTTTTTTTATTTAAAGAAGGCTTCAGGGGATAGTTTTGGTTTAAGGTTTAAAATTCAAAGATTAGCTCAGTCTTTTTTTTAACTTTTAATTCAGTGGCATTCAGTGCATTCACAGTGTTGTGCAACCATCACCTCTGTCTAGTTCTATTTTCGTCACCCCAAAGGGAAACTCTGTGCCCACTAAGCAGTTGCTCCCCACTACCCCATCTCAGCCCCCCAGCTCCTGGCAGCCACCAATCTGCTTTCTGTCTCTATGGATTTGGCTATTCTGGACATTTCATGTAAATGGAATAAAACAATACACGACGTTTTGTGTCTGGCTTCTTTCCCTTAGCATAATGTTTTCTAGGTTCATACAAGTTGTGGCACTCAGCAGTACTTCATTCCTTTTTTTGGCTGAGTAATATTTCATTGTATAGCTATTCCAGTTTGTTTATCAGTTCATCTGTTGATGGACATTTGGGCTGTTTACGTCTTCTGGCTAGTGTGAATAGTGCTGCTATGAACATGCATGTACATGTATTTGTTTGAATACCAGTTGTCAGTTCTTTTGGGTATATACACCTAGGAATGGAATTGCTGTGTCATAATTCTACAGTTAACTTTTTGAGGAATTGCCAGACTGTTTTCCACAGCTGCTGCACTATTTTACATTCTCACCAGCAACACACAAGGGTTCCACTTTCTCCACATCCTCACCAACATTTGTTATTTTCTTTTTAAAAAAATTTTTATAGCCATCCCAGTGGGTGTAAAGTGGTACATCACTGTGGTTTTGATTTGCATTTCCCTAATGACTAATGTGGAAACCCTGGTGGCATAGTGGTTAACAGTTCATTTGCTAACCAAAAGGTCAGCGGTTCAAATCCACCAGGTGCTCCTTGGAAACCCTATGGGGCAGTTCTACTCTGTCCTATAGGGTCGCTATGAGTCAGAATTGACTCGATGGCAACGGGGATCGGAGGGCCATGACTAACGAAAGCAGTCCTGGTGGCGCAATGGTTAAGCACTGGGCAGCTAACCAAAGGGTCAGTGGTTTGAATCCATCAGCCACACCATGGGAGAAATATGTGGCAGTCTGTTTCCATAAAGATTGCAGCCTTGGAAACCCTATGGGGCAGTTCTACTCTGTCCTATGTGGTCGCTATGAGCCAGAATTGACTGGACAGCACCAGGTAATGGCTAATGATGTTGAGCAACTTTTCATGTGCTTATTGGCCATTTGTATATCTTCTTTGGAGAAATGTCTGTTCAACTCCTTTGCCCATTTTTTCATTGCATTGTCTCTTTGTTGTTGAGTTGTAAGAGTTGTTTATATATTCTGCATACTAGACCCTTATCACCATTTGAATTTTAATCCATGTAAATCAATTACCTTCTCAAAAGAGAAATAAAATAAAAACTGTCAAGGAATAAAGAGATCCTTGGCCAGCATGTGGACTATAGGTTAGAGTGGAGTGAGAGTGGAAGCGGGGCAGTTAGGAAGTTCCGGCAGGGTCTAGGCTAGAGACAATGGTGGTTCAGACTCCTATGGGTCAGTGGAGATGAAGAGAAGTGGGCAAATGTGCAGTGGGCATTTTGAAGATGGGAAATATGGGTTGGATGTAGGGGCATGAAGAGAAAAAGGGAGGAATGAGAGACGGTTAAGTTACTTGCTTCAGTTGCTGGGTAGTAGTGGTACCATTTACTGAGAGAAAGGGCAAGTTTGGGATGGGGTACAGGAGTGATGGAATTAGGGTTTGGTTTTGGACACATTACCTTTTATGTGCCCACAAGACACCGAGTTATGCAGGGAGTGTGATATGTGAGTCTGGAGTTTAGACTTCCTGCTTTATCCTTTTACCTCAAAATACTACCAGTATCTGAAAAGGACAACTAGCCATTAACAGGTGAAGAGAAGAAGTAAGAACACTCCTGGTAGGGGGAGAAATGAGTACAAAGACATGGCAGATAATGGTTGATTGAGAATCCACATAGGGTTTAAGCATGAGAATGGCATGACATGATTTGCATCTTAGAAAAATCTCTCTGATGGCAAAATAAGAGACAGATCAGAGGGAGGCAAGATGGAGACCAGCTAGAACATTAGATGCAGTCAATGGGGTTGGGGAAGAGAGTATGGCTTAAATGTGGATGTGGATGTGGATGGGATGTGGGGATGGGGTAGGATGGAGGAACCTAGAATAGCTCCCATGTTTCTGGTGTGGGTGACTAGATGGATGATGAGCAAATCTAGGAGGAGGACTAGGGCTGTGTTGAAGGAAAAAGGGGGGAAGCAAATCCTTAATTAATGTGAGCCTGGACTCCATTCCTAAGACAGGTCTGGTGTGATGACAAATCTTTTCTCCCAGCTGGTCTCTCACTACACCACACAGCAGTTCTGTGTTGGGAACTTTAGGAAGTTCTTATTCTATCACCATCAACTATGATTCTTTCTCTCTTTGGCCCCTGCATCAGACCCATCCCCAAAGCCTAAAAATTCTATCATCAAACTATCTCCCTTCTGTTCCCACTCTCCTGTTCTTACTGCATGTGTTGCGTGTTAGGTGCCATTGAGGTGGCTCTGACCCATAGCAACCCCGTGTATAACAGAATGGAATGCTGCCCCGTCCTGTGCCATCCTCACAATAGTAGATATGTTTGAGCCCATTGTTATAGCCACTGTGTCAGTCCACCTCTGTAATATCCTCCCCTCTTATCTCCTCACCTGAGTCTTCCCCTCACACTGTCCTTTGTACAGCTACCAAACTAAATTAACTTCCACCATCATAATGTCACTGCCTTCACCCCACACTCATGTCAAAACTGCCAGGGGCTTCTTGCTGCTGGAAAGTTAAAAATCTAATTCCTTGACAAGATTTCAAGTTCTCAGAGTCTGGTCTCTCTGCTCCTTTCACCTGTGAAAATATTTCTCTTCTTTCCAGGTCCAACAAAACTCCCCACACCCTGACCTCCCTTCCCCAAAGCAACCCAACCCCATTAAGGTGTTCTGGCTACTCCAGCCTCACTGGATCCCTCTCACCTGAGCTCTCACACAATTACCACTTCCTTACACAGGGCTCTGGGCTCTTCTCTCCTTATCTTCTCAACTTGGCTGCAGGATGTCGAGTGGTAGCAACCAAGACTCCCATCTAGCTTGTCCTTCACAGAGGCTGGGTTTCAGGGGAAACACTGGCACATCTGCCTCCACTGTCCCCATAACACAGCTCTGTTTCCTTGGCTCTTCAGCCTATTCTCCCATGATTCTTGGTCTGATAAACAAGAAAACCCCCTTCCTGCCCAACCACTGGACAAGGACCTGACTCTGCTTCTTCCCCAGGCACTAGACCAGCGATTCCTGAAGAGGCTTGATTGTTTGGCAGTGGGCCTGACAGAGCTCAGCCTACACTGGGATCTCCCAAACCACACCCCAGGAAGTTGGGGGAAGTTCCCCTGGGCGTGTAGAGCTACCCCAGACAGGGGTTGTGGCTCCCAGAATTCTTTCCTTCACCTTCTGCGTCCTTTCAGGCTCTTCTTTTCTTACCGCTGGAGATGCTGGCTGGGAATCACAGGAAAACAAGTACTGATTTAGTGGTAACACCTGAAAGGGTTTTTGTTTGTTTTGTTTTTTGTTTTTATAACAGTTGGATGAATTTAGACTCAAAAGTTGTGAGAAAATTTTTACCCTCTTCACTAAAAATAAAGCCCAGGTCTTCCTCTACAAAAGAGAACTTAAGGCTCTGACTTCTGTCTCCAGGAATCAGTTTTCACAGGGGCTCCCTTCCTAAACTGGCTGCTACATCCAGGCTCCAGGAAGAGTTGGGACACTGGCCAAGCATTAGCACAGGCTTTTCCCTTATTCTCTGTAGAACTCACAAGGAGGGTCAGAATGCTTAAACAAGAAGTTACCTAAGGCTCCGGGATAACTGACGGGTATATCCCTATACACAGGGAGTAAGATGGGCCAACCTGGCAGATTAGAGGTCACCTGCTCACAGGCCCTTAGGCCAAGGCTTCTCTGAGTTGCTCCTCAAGGTTAAATGGGGTTGCAAAGGAATCTTGAATCCTACAGCTCTCCCTCTCCCTCTTTGATCTTACATGGTCCCCACCTCGTGGAGGAGCCCACAACCCATTTAGTCACCAGCCACATCCTCATGAGCAGAGAGGGTGAAGTTGGGCAACATTCCAAATGAGGCTGTCCCCACAGAAGACAAGAGGCCACTGTCCCGCTGATATGATGTGAGGGTCACCAGATAGACCCTTTTGCCCTCAAATTATCTCCTCTACCCCTTCCCAAGGTGCCAAAAATTGCTCCATCAGGGATGCACTCCCTTGGACTTGATTACCTTTTAGGCTTCAGAAATTCTCTAATGAAATGCAGGTACCCCATAGCCTGGTAACGCCTTCCGATTGACGTCCAAATCTGCGTGAGGAGGAGAGGAGCACAGAGGTTTGTTTAAGAGCAAGATGTCTTGAGAGGGGGGAGGAAGCCCAGGAACTGTGGCTGCCAGAGGGTGGGAAGGTTGAATAAGGAAATTGAAGGGGGAAGTGGGTACAGTTTAAGAAAAATTCCCCTACTTTCCAGTTTGTTCCAGAAGGTGGATAATCACTGTAGTCAACAACTACATTTCTACTCATCCCTCCTCCCCACCCAGTGCCTTGCACCCAGTGCCTGGCCAGAGAGACCCCTGGTAAACATTGGCTGAATGAATGAACTCTGGCCACGGTGTAATCCTTCCATCCTCCCTTCCATCTTCTCAGGCCTTGTCTTGGTCATTGCCATCGCCTGGCCTTTAAGCAGAGTTTCGTTCTAATGTCCCAGCCTTGTCTTGAGGGTACAAATGAGTGTAGCAGCAGATACCTCCTCACCTTTCCAGAGCATGGGACATTTGGGGGCTGGGCACCTACCAGGTTAGAGTAACAGAAGCAGGCCTAGGGGAACATACATCAAGATAGAAGAAAGACACTGAGACTCTGAGCATGATTACTCACGGGAGCTATGTCAAGGGGTGGGCATCCTGGGCAGAGTGAAACGTCTGATTGCTTTGCAGGTGTCTGGCTATGAGGCTGGGCCATGAGAAGCACTTTCCTCCTCTCCCTCTCCCTCACCTACCTATCTGCAGACATTTCCAGCTCCATCCAGGAGAAAAGTTGATGGTCCTGAATGACCGAAAACCCCAGGATGAAGGTCCATGTGGAGAAGTGGGACTCAGAGTTAGGGGCTGAAGAAAGGGGGGCAGGGACAGAAGCATTTGAGAGGTTTAGGGATGGGAAGTAGTGAAGAGAGAAGGAGACCTCAGGGAGAGTGACGGCAGCATGATGGTGGGGACCACTATTAAGACATTGGAAAGCTTTGACATTTGAATGGTCTCCCCATACTTAACGTATCATTGTCCCCCTACGGTCTATTTTCTTTAGAGCATCCAAAGTGATCCTTCTAAAACAGGACTCAGATTATGACACTCCTATGTTCAAAACCCTCCAGTGGTTCCCCATTTCACCCAAAATAAAAAGTCAAAGTCCATAAAATGGCCTGCAGTCTATGATCTGGCCTCCACTTAGCCCCTCGGCTGTTTCTCTGGCCTCTTCTTTAAACCTTTTCCTCCTCATTTACTCAGCTCTAAATATGCTGACCTTCTTGCTATTCTTTAAACCTACCTCAGGGCCTTTGCATGCCCTTCCCTCTACTGAGATGCTCTTTCCTTGACCCTCATGTAGCCATTGCCTCACCTTCTGCAGGCCTCTGCTCAAACTCGACCTTATGGGTGAGGCCTTCCCAGACTATCATTTATAAAACAGCAACTTGCCACCTATCCTCTGGGCTTCCCAATCCTGCTTTCCCTGCAGCATTTTTTTCTCCACAGAATTTAACACGATCTGACATACTTTCTATTTACTTTGTTGTCTATCTCTTCTCATTAGGAAGTAACTCCAGAAAGGCTGAGCTTCTACTTTGTTCGCTGATGTATCCCCCCTGGCACATTGTAAGCCTTCAATAACTACCTGTTAAACAATAGTTTAGCTTAGCTAGTAAAAAATGTCCACATTGAGCATTATGCTCTTTTAAGAACTATCTATATGGAATCAAACTGACAACAGTAACTTGAAAGATGAGATAGGAAGCTTAGGGGGCAGTGAGTTTATGTTAACGGGAGAGGAACAACTCAGAAAAGGAGGGTGAGAATGGCTACACAACTTGAAGAATGTAATCAATGTCACTAAATGGTACATGTAGAAGCTGTTGAATTGATGTATGTTTTGCTGAGTCTATTCTCAACAACAAAATAAATAAAATTATATTTAAAAAAACAACTATCTGTTAAATGGATGCCTAAATGAATAAACCATTGCAAACATTTTTTCCTCATAAATCAATGGATCATAAAAGAGAAGACTCAAAAACCACTTGGATTTTTGGTGCCTTGTTTTGGTTCATAAATCATCATTGAAGATAATTTTATTTTTATGTCTGGGAGCTATAATGGCTGGAGGTGGCTTGGGCATCTCTGGACCTCTGGGGGCCTGTTGCCGGCCATGCTTTGCCTTTCTCCAGTGGCTTACAGGTGGCGTCTTGCTGCAGCAAAGGCTCCTTATTGGACAAAGCTCCTGTAAACCCCATGTCAATCTGTAACTATTATTAGGAACTTTCCTCACAGTAGCATGATGGCAAAACATCTGTTTCTTCTCATAGATAATGCTGGCAAAATCCAAGGTTAGAATTCAGTGGAAATTCCTCCAAAGCTTTGCAACTGGCAGGGGAAAGTCTTTGATAAATGGCCGCCCACCCCAGAGAAAGTCTGACTATTGAACTTCGAATAGTGGACATGAAGGCTTTGGCTTTGGATTGCCCGCAACCCTCTGGGAGTCACAGATCCAACTGTAACTTTTTTCCCCGTTTTGCAGTTAGGGAGAGTGTGAGATCTTCATCAAGTTGGTCAGGATATTGAATGTCTAGAGTCCAGCTAAGAGAAGTCGTGTGCACGTGTGTGTGTACACAGGTCTGTGTGTGTGTACACATTCACTGTGTACTGTGTGGTCAGGTGGGGTGGGGGGCTGACAGTTCAGAAGAAGGGAAAGAGCACTGGTTTAGGAGTTAGGAGTCTGTCAGACCTGAGTTCCAGTCTTGGCTGGGCCACTTCTGAGTTGTGAACTACAGGAAGGTCATTTCACTTCTCCAAGCACAGGTTCTATGAGTTGTCAAAGGACAGGAGTTCTACCATATGCTTTCTAGTAAATGGACAAACAAAAAAGACCCAAAACAAACACCTTCACACAATTCTATAGTCTCAACGACCCAGCTGTACTCAGACCTCTATGGATTGCCTACTAAACATGCTTAGTACATCTTTGGCCATGTCAGACTGAGTATTTCTACTGTCTCTGGAATGGAGGCTGCATTTTGGCGGACTGAGGTTGAAAGGGGAAATATTTTTCCTTTCAGTTCACTCTGTCTGGGTCCACTTATCTCCCTGATTATAGTTAAAAATAAAAGGTGTGAGTGTGTTTGTGCGAGTATGCATGTGTGTGGGTGTGTGTGTGTATGTGAGTATGAATGAGTGTAAGTGTGTGTGAATGTGAGTATGAATGTATGCGATCATGTGAGTGTGTGAGTGAGTATGTGTGTGTATGTGGCAGTGGAAGGGGCAAGATGGCAGGAAGGCTCCCGGTCAAGGTCTCTGGATGCACTGAAAATGTGCAGGAAACTAGACGTCACTTGGCTGTGGCCCTGGGGTGAGAGAGGGCCTATGCTTTTCATACTCAAATGCACTGTTTCTACTTGGTACTGGCAGCATTTGGAAGCTGGCTGGTGGCCTATGTTTTTCTCAGAATCCCAGCAAGGTAGTCAGAAGGTAAGAGGGAGTTGGTTTGTCTCCTTGTTTGCTTGACTCACGGTTGTAATGTGTTGGTACGTTGACAGGTTTTTTGTTCTGCAGTCAAATGAAGCTTTTGTTGTACGCTCGAGTGAAAAGCACGGCACACACACTCACATAATCAAAACCCTACTGTGGGGGAAAATCAGCCTTTATTGTATGAGCAGTTGTATATTCCTGAAAGCCAGTAGGTGAAATTTGAAGCACAAAATGTAAATAGACTTCTGCTATTAGACTGCTTGAATGCACTTTATGAGTGTGTGTGTGTGTGCATGTAAGTAAGAGAGAGAGAAGCTGCTTTTGCTCTTCCACCATCCGCCCTCCGAGACGGGGGTGGCAGCTCTCTTAGGGGGAGAGTGCTGCTGGTGGAGAGGAGCTGGGTGGCAAGAGCATGGGATCTCCACGTGCTCCTCCAGGTGGAGGCTCTGTCTTCATCTCTGACCCTTCTAGAATGTCCAGCACTGCACAGGCACATCCTGGGCACTCAGGATGTGAAGGGGAGGCACACCCTACTCAAAAAAGGACTAGATGAGTGATGAGCGCTGGGGGCCACACTCACAGTGTGCATAGCCGCATCCACAGCGGGCTTTTGGGACAGCTGTGTGACCCTGGCCTGTCACCAATGAGTTTTCTGACCCCTGGGCTATATCTACCAGGATCACCTACAAGACTTGTTGACCTTAAACCCCCAAAGTTGAAGTTTATGCCTTCATAAAGCTCACAGTTCAATCATCCACTTACCCTGAGGTCACTCCCCTCTTTCTTTCAAGAATGAGCACCTGCCTCTCTTTCACCTTCTGACACCGCTTCTATTGTCTTCTTGGTGATTCAATACCCATGGAAACGGTTCTTTTGACACTCTGTCCTCTTGTTCTGTGACCTCTTATTCATTGACCGTCCCAATACCAAGAGCTGCAGAGCTTTCATAAGCTCTTCTGCAATGACCTCCTAATTTCTCAGTTCCCCTCACTCCATCCCGAACCCAACTCCCACCACTCCTCAACTGCACCAGGACCTAAAACCTCTACCTTTTAAGTGTCCCTCATCCCACTCACTTTCTCTATTTCCTCCTTGTTGTTGTTGTCAGTTGCCATTGAGTCCATTCTGACTCATGGTGACCTTTTGTGTGCAGAGTAGTACTGCTCCATAGGGTTTTCCAAGGCTGTGACCTTTCAGAAGCAGATTGCCAGGCCTGTCTCTCAAGGTATCTCCGGATGGATTTGAACTGCCAATTTTTCAGCTAGTGGTTGAGCACTTAACCATTTGCGCTGCCCAGGGACTCCTTATCCAGCTTAAATTCCGTGGTCAAATATAATCATGAATCCCTCACATACACATTAACTCCCTACCCTTCTTTTGCTCTGTGGTACTCACAAAACTGCAGCCCTGGTTGAATCCAATCCTTTGTCTACTCTACAACTCTCCCATTGCCTACCTCAGCTGCCTGTCCCCTCTCCAAGTTGAACTTGGTTGGAGAAAAAGATACAAGCATGCCGACCAGTTTTATTGTAAACTCAAGTGAGTTCTTAGTACTTTCTAGAAATCCAACCATATGCCCTAGTCTGTTCATTCTCTCACTCTCCTAGATGACTATTTTTTCACTATCTTGCCTCAAATCTCTAACATCTCCAACCCATCCTTACTCTCAGTTGGTGACCTTGCTTCTGATCTCACTAGGAAGACAGGAAAATTGGAAGAGAATTTCAAAAGACCTCTGTCATCATATCTACCTACCTACTAGCAACCAAACCCACATGCTCTTCCTTCCCTTCTTTGGCCATGAATGACTATCCATGTTCCCCATTTGCAGTAGATAGGATAACGCCATCCCAAAGATGTCCATATTCTAATCCCCAGAACTGGTGAATATGTTATTTTACATGGCAAAAGGGACTTTGCAGAAGTGATTAAATTAAGGATCTTGAGATGTGGCAGTTATCCTGGATTATCTGGGTGAAATTTCACGCAGCCCCTTGCAGACGGCTCAGACCCACCATTGCGGTAACATGGGTGGTCCAATGTAATCACAAGGGTCCTTATAAGAGGAAGGCAAGATGGTCAAAGTTGAAAAAGGTTATGTGTCCGTGAGAGCAGAGTGATGGAGACAGGAAGTTGCTACACTGCTGGCTTTGATGATGAGACCAGGAGTCAAGAAGTACAAAGCAGCCTCTAGAAGCTGAAAAAGGCAAGGCAATGGATTCTTCCCTAGATCCTCCAGAAGGAACACAGCCCTGCAGATACCTTGAATTTAGAACTTCTGACCTCCAGAACTTTAAGATAATCCATTTGTGTTTTAAGCCACTAAGTTTGTAGTAATTTGTTACAGCAGCCACAGGAAAGTAATACAACTCTAAACTCAATGTCTCCACTTGTACTCTAGCCAGCATTTGTCCCCCCTCTCCTATGTCATCAAATTTACCTCTCTCCTGGATCATCTCATCGGCACACAAACATGCTATTATTTTCTTATCTTCAAAAAACAGAAACCAAAAAACTCTGAGTACACATTCTGCTTTAGCTATGGCATCATTTCTCTGCTACCCATTGCAGTAAACTCTTAAGAGTCTGATTCTCCTCTCATTTCTCTGTTAAACGCATCCTAATCAGGCTTTCTTCACCACTAATCTGTCAGTTTGTCATACTGTGGTGGCTTGTGTGTTGCTGTAATGCTGGAAGCTATGCCACTGGTATTTCAATTACCAGCAGGGTCACCCATGGTGGACATGTTTCAGCAGAGCTTCCAGACTAAGACAGAGTAGGAAGAAGGACCTGGTGATCTACTTCTAAAAAAACTGGCCAGTGAAAACCTTATGAATAGCAGCAGAACATCGTCTGCTAATAGTGCCAGAAGATGAGCCACTCAGGTTGGAAGGCACTCAAAATACAACTGGGGAAGAGTTGCCTCCTCAAAGTAGAATTGACCTTAACAACGTGCATGTAGGTCAAGCTTTCAGGACCTTCATTTGCTGATGTGGCATGACTCAAAATGAGAAGAAACAGCTGCAAACATCCATTAATAATCAGAATGTGAAATGTATGAAGTATGAATCTAGGAAAATTGTAAGTTGTCAAAAATGAAACAGAATGCATAAAGATCAATATCCTAGGCATTAGTGAGTTGAAATGGACTAGTATTGGCCATTTTGAATCAATCATATGGTCTGCTATGCCAGGAATAACAAATTGAAGAAGAACGGTGCCCAATTCATCATCAAAAAGGATATTTCAAGATCTATCCTGAAGTATAACACTGTCAGTGATAGGATAATATCCATATGCCTACACGGAAGACTAGTTAATGACTATTATTCAAATTTACATACCAACTACTAATGCCAAAGATGAAGAAATTGAAGATTTTTACCAACTTCTGCAGTCTGAAATTGAACAAACAAGCAATCAAGATGCATTGATAAATACTGGTGATTGGAATGAGATAACTGGAAACAAAGAAGAAGGATTGGTAGTTGGAAAATTTGGTCTTGGTGATAGAAACAACGCCGGAGATTGCATGACACAATTTTGCAAGACCATGGACTTATTCGTTGCAAATTCCTCACAACTGGACCAGTAAGAAACATCAGGCTTTCTATTCCCTCGACCCCACTGCGGTGACACTATTCTTATCCAGGTCACTGATGACCTACAGTTAAATCTAAAGGTCCATTCTGGCTTGCCTTCTTAATTGACCCATCACAGCATTTGGCACACGATACTCTCTTGGTTCTCCTGCTACTTTACTGGCTCCTTCTTTATTGCTGTGGGTGCTCCCCTTCTCTTGGTCCTCTAAGCACTGGAACACCCAGGCTCTGTACTCACATCCCTCTTCTCTACCTATACCTGCTTCCTTAGTGATTTCGTCCAGTCTCATGGCTTTAAATGCCATCTGCAGGCTGATGATTTCCAACTTTATGTCTCCAGCCAGAATATCCAACTCCAGACTCGCATATCCAGCTGCATGCCCAGCATCTCTCCCTGAAGGTTTAATAGATGCCTCTAAAACAGCTCCTCAGTCTGCACATCTTCCTCCCACAGACTACCCCATCTCAGCTAATGTCAACTCCAGCCTTCTAATTTCCTCTGTGAAACACCCTGGAGTCATCCTTGATTCCTCTTTCTCTGTCATCTCAAATCCGTTCATCAACAAATCCTTTTGGCTCTACCTTCAAAACATAGTCATTCTCATTACTTCTGCTACTACCTCCCTAGTTCTGGTGACCTTAACCTCTCACTTGGATTAAAATGAATGTCAGACCATGTCATTCTTTAGTTACTTCTCTGGTTTCCCATTTGATTTTGAGTAAGGGCAGAGTTCTTTCAAGGCACACAAGGGTCTACCAGAGCTGGCCCTTCTCACCTCCCTGACTCCTTTGCCTACCTCTCTTCCTTTTGCTCACCATACTCCAGTCATCCAGGCCCCCTTGCTGATTTCTCAAACATGCCAAACACATTTCCACCTTGAGGCCATTAACATTTGCCTCCTATGGTTTCTGTAACAATTTACCACAAACTTAGTGGGATAAATTCATTACCTTACAGTTCTGGAGGTCAAAAGTCTAAAATGGGTTGGCAGGCTGTGTTCTTTCTGGAAGCTCTAGGGGAGAATCCATTTCTTTGCCTTTTCCAGTTTCTAGAGGCCATCTGCCTTCCTTGGCTCCTGGTCCCATCCTCCATTTTCAAAACCATCTGTGTAGCATCTTCCAATCTCTCCCTTTGCTTCCATTATCACATTGTCTTTTTCTGACTTTGAGCCTCTTCCCTCCCTCTTATAATGACCCTGGTGATTACATTGAGCCCACTGGATACCGAGGGTACTCTTCCTATCTCAATATTCTTTTTTAAAAAGAAATATTTTATTTTTGGTGTCAATACACACAACCAAACATACATCCATTCACAATTTCTACACAAACAATTCAATAACACTGGTTACATACGTCACCTTATGTCACCATTCTATCTCTACCCATATTGTTTCATCGCCATTAATTTAGGCTCTCTGTCCCTTAAAGTTCTCATCTTTGCTTTAGATGAACTGTTGTCAGTTTGCACTCCTATGGATAATTCTTTATAACAGCACTATGCTCAAGGCAAACATTCTTTATTAATTGGGCTAAACTGTTGTTTAGTTAAGGAGTCCTGGTGGCACAGTAGTTAAAGCGCTTGGCTGCTAACCAAAAGGTCAGGGTTCAAACCCAAAGATTTAGCAGTCTACTTCCGTAAAGATTTATAGCCTTGGAGACCCTATGGGGCAGTTCTTCTCTGTCCTACAGGGTCACTATGAGTCGGAATCAACTTCACGGCAATGGGTTTTGGTTTGGTTGTTTGTGTTTAATGATGGCTTCATGAGATAATTTCAGCTCAAGGTTTAAAGATTATTTCCAGGCATTAGATCTAGGAGTTCCCCCAGTTTCAATGGATCTAGTAAGTCTGGTTTCCATATGCCATCTCAATATTCTTAACTTGATCATATCTGTTCTTTTTTTGCTATGGAAAGTAACTGGGGATTAGGACATAGATATCTTTGGGGAGAGGAGAGCATTATTCAGTCTACCATGCCCTTCCACCTAGAATATTCTTGCCTTAATTATTCACATGTCTCATTGCTTCCTTTAGGCCCGTTCAAATGTCACCTTAACAGTGAGACCCTTATTGACCATCCCATATACAAAAACAACCCCCAGCCCCACCCCAGGGCTCCCTTTCACTGACATCCATGCATTTACTTGTTTGCGTCTCTCTCTCCCAATGAGAATGTTAGCTTTCCTGTCTTGTTCATTGCTGGACCCCAGCCACCAGTACTATGCCTGGCACATTGTAAGTGTTCAGTAAATATCTGCTGAACGAATGAATGGCTTATTGCAATGCTGGTCTCCCAGCATTAGATATTTGGTGCTCAGCTAAGCAACTGGGCCACTGAGAAGAAACCAACAAACAGCCAGATCCCCCAGCCATGAGCTCGTATAAGGCAAAACCCCAAAAGTGAAGAAGCAGAACTGTATAGCCCACTTTAGACAGACCCTTCATAACAGCTGCCATGTATAACACTTACTCTCTGTGCGTCCCTGAGCCAGACACTGTGCCTATGTTATTGCCTTGATCTCCTACCACCAAATGTGGGCAGTATAAGACTCCTTCTTTTACAGATAAGGTACGTAGGAGTCAGAGGTGTAAAGGACTTGCCCAAAGTTCAGAATCACCTCTGCTGTGCTCTGAACTCCTGCTATAAAGCAAACTGTACTGTTCTTCCATCAAAACCAAGGGCAGCCTCCCTTCAGTCCCTGGGCACAGGAGGAGTCATGCCAACACTCCTCAAAAAAAGCAAACCAAACTTGTTGCCGTCAAGTCAATTCTAACTCATAGCGACGCTACAGGACAGAGTAGAACTGCTCCATAGGGTTTCCAAGGAGCGGCAGGTGGATTCAAACTGCCAGTCTTTTGGTTAGCAGCCAGGCTCTTAACCACTGTGCCACCAAGGAGGCAAGCCATTCAGATACCCAAGCTAAAATCACACCACAACTTGATTCCACTGCTTCTGGTCTCACAGAAGGGCCAGTCTCTTGTCCAATTCTCAGAGATCCTGTCCCTTTTCCAAGCATACAGGGTTAGCTCCTTCCATGATGCCTCAGGCCAGGGCTCTTGGAGCCTCCTCAGTAAAGGCAGAGCTTCAAACTGGTTCCTTCTGGTTTGAACCCCTGCTGATAATTTGCATTTCTAACAAATTTCCAAGCCATGCTAATGATGCTGGTTAGGGACCAGTTCTGAGAACGACTAGTAGAGCAGCGGTTCTCAAAATTTATTATACATAAGAATCACCTGGGGATCTTGTTAAAATGTAGATTCTGATTCAGTATATCTGGGGGTGGTAATGCAAATTCTCAGCAGGGGGCTGAACCAGAATGAACTGGTTCGAAGCCCTGAGTAAAGTTCTGAGCGACAGATCAAACTTCCCATCATCCCCTGTAGTTGTGCTTCATTTTACTTTTAAAGTTTTGATTTTTCAACCACTTCCACAAATGCCACAAAAACTCAAAGAAACAATGAGATTCTAGGGAGATCAATTGACTTGTTGAGCACACGTTGCCTCAGAGTTCGCTAACAGAAGTTTTCCTGTGGCCAGTCCCTTCTCCTCTTAGATCCTTTCTGAGGCAGGCCTGGGCAGGTGGTGGTTGTATCCTCTCTCTCCCACTGTGTCTCAGCTCTCATGGCTGTTAGCTCCCTTTTGCTTCTGCTCCACAGCCCTGTCCAGGAAGGCTGGGCCACAGCACTCAGGCTGAGAGGAAGAAGAGCATCAAGGGCAGCAGCAAAGGCTCGTCGATGATCACTTCAGGCACATCAATTAAAGCCAACCCAGCAACACAAAGCTCTTAAATTGGGAAGGGCATTGAGTTTGGAGAAGAACACAGTTTCCTTGGACCCTTTTATGTTTGTTTAAGTCTCTCCTAGTTTTCCATTTTGTTGTGGTGTTTGAGGGGTTTCTTCCTTTCCTTCTTCATGACAATTTTCTTTCTCATAATCTTAAGAATGGGAAGAGTCTCCAGTGTTCGTTTATTTGTTTCTCAGACCAATGTACTCCCACTGCTCCAGACTTCAGTCACCTTGAGGCACAAGCCCAGAAGACTAACGATCAATTAAAATATGGAGAGGCAGCAGCAATGACTGGCAGGTATTAAAATCCAGGGGACACAAATTATAAAAGATCATTTTCACTCGAGCCTGAGGCAGCTTCTCTTCCTTCTGCAGGCCTTAAAGAATCAATCACTTCTGCTTTTCCTAAGAGGAAAGGAATCTAGGCTTTTCTTATTAACTCATTCCTCATTATGACAAAGGTGTTTCTCTTCACCAAAATCTTTCCAGCTACAGCTTCAGCCTGTTTCCTTTATATTGTTTTCTGTCTCTCAGATTAGCTGTCTTTTTAGTTGGTTTGTTTTCCCTACTTTTATCATCAGATTTCTTTCTTTGGTTCATTTGTTTTTTCTTGGTCCCCTCTCCTTTTCCTCCTCTTTTCTAATCCTCTTACTTCATAGTCATAGGCCCAAACACACTATGGATATTAAATGAATGTTTCATATTAACAAATGTTAGATCACTTGCCCCGCAATGAATAGCTCATGTTTATTGAGCATTTACCATATGCTAGCTCTGTGCCAAGCACCTACAATGCATTCTCCTGTTAAATCCTCAAAGTTACCATGTAGGGTCATTATCAGGGCCTGGGCTGGGGTAAGTGAGGCAAGCGAGGTGCCTAGGGTGCAAAATTTAAGGAGCCACTCACTCTTGGGGTCATGTCAAGTGCTTCAGCCTGGTCCCAGCCCTTGGAGTTACTATTCTCTCCACTTTAATATATAAGGAAACAGGGCTTACAGAGGTCGCTTGTCCAAGGTCATAGAGCTAAAGAATAAGCAGAATATGAACAGAGGTCTAGTTGACTCCACAGCAAGCTCTTAAGAATTATATTAGGTGCACACCCATGTTTATTGCAGCATTGTACATAATAGCAAAAAGATGGAAACAACCTAGATGCCCATCAACAGACGAATGGATAAACAAACTATGGTACATACACACAGTGGAGTATTATGCAATGATAAAGAACAATGATGAATCTGTGAAGTATTTCATAACGTGGATGAAACTGGAGGACATTATGCTGAGTGAAATAACTCAATCACAAAAGGACAAATATTGTATGAGACTTCTACTGTAAAAACTCATGAAAAAGTTTACACACAAAAAGAAACAATCTTTGTTGGTTACAAGGGATGGGAGGGGTGGGGGGAATACTAAACTGACAACAGATAAGTGGTAACTTTGGTGAAGGGTAAGACAGTACACAATACTGGGGAAGCCAGTACAACTTGTACAAGGAAAGGTCATGGAAGCTCCATAGACTCATCCAAACTCCCTGAGGGACTGAATTGCTGAGTGGAGGGCTGTGGGGACCATGGTCTCGGGGAATATCTAGCTCAATTGGCACAACACAGTTTATAAAGACAATGTTTTACTTCCTACCTTGGTGAGTAGTATCTGGGATCTTAAAAGCCTGTGAGTGGCCATCTAAGATACTCCACTGGTCTCACCCCTTCAGGATCAAGGGAGAATGAAGAAACCAAGATACAAGGGAAAGATTAGTACAAAGAACTAATGGGCCACAACTACCACGGCCTCCACCAAAGTGAGTCCAATACAACTAGATGGTGCCTGGCTACCACCACTGACTGCTCTGACCGGGATCACAACAGAGGGTTCTGGACAGAGCTGGAGAAAAATGTAGAACAAAATCCTTACTCAGAAAAAAAGACCAAGACTTACTGGCCTGACAGAGACTGGAGAAACCACCAGAGTATGGCCCCCAGACACCCTTTTAGCTCAATAATGAAGTCACTCCCGAGGTTCACCGTTCAGCCAAAAATTAGACTGCCCCATAAAACAAAATGAGACTAATGAGGCACAACCATCCAGGGACAAGGACTAGAAGGCAGAAGGGGACAGGAAAGCTGGTAATAGGGAACCCAAGGTTGAGAAGGGACAGCGTTGACATGTCATGGGGTTGTTAACCATTGTCATAAAACAATATGTGTACTAACTGTTTAATGAGAAACTATCTGTTCTGTAAACCTTCATCTAAAGTACAATTTAAAAAAATTACATTAAATTTTAAAAAAAGAATTATATTAGGGAACCTAATTTTCTGTGTAAACTTTCACTGAAAACACAATAAAATATTATTTTTTAAATAAGGAATTGTAATTAATATGTACTCAGAACATCTAAGCAGCTTTTAAGGGTGTCACTCTTAAAAATGAAGAGAAAGTCAGGGGTCTTCAGATATTGGAGGAAAACCGCTAACATGAACGCTTGAGATCTAAGCAAACAGAGAAAGAAACTCAGAAAACCCCTCAAACTGAAATAATGCAGAAAGCAGAAGAAAACTTCAAATAAACTAAAATTAATATACTTCAAGAATTAGGAGGAAATATATCTATGAAATAAGAACAGGATAAACAAGAACATTCATAGAATAAGAAAACACTTGTCAAAATTAAAAGTGTCATAATAGAAATGAATATTTCAATAGAAGAGTTGGATAGTAAGGTTGAGGAAACATCCCATGAAAATAAGAAGACAGAGATAAACACTGGAGGAAAAAGACAAAACCAGAGAATCAATCCAGGAGTTCCAATATCAAATGAACAGGAGTTCCAGAAAGAAAGGAAGGTGAAAATGGAGTGTAGGAAATCATTAAAGAAACAGTACAAGAAAATTTGCACTGAGTACCCGGAGCAATAGATTAAAAAAAGACAGACCACTGTAAAATTTTAAAACACCAGGGATACAGAGATGATCATAAAGACTTCCAGAGGAAAATAAAAAGATCAGGAATCAAAATGGTATTCAGACTTCTGAACAACCCGGTTGGAAACTAGAAGACAAGAGAGCAAAGCTTTCAAAATTCTGAAGGAAAATAGCTTCCAAACTGTCAATTAAGTGAGCAAACTAAAGACATTTTTCGACAAGCAAAATCTCAACAAATTCACTTTCCATGGATCCTTTCTCAGGCAGATACTAAAAGATGTGCTTCAACAAAACAAAGGAGTAAACCAAGAAAAAGGGACTCAGGAAACAGATGGTCCAAAACAGGAAAGAGGAGAGGGAAAGTCCCAGGGCAACATGGTACAGCAGGTTTAAAGAGCTATCAGGTCAGAGTGGAGACTTGGGATGGAGGACACTGTAAACCTGGATTTCAACAATAACAAGCACAAAAGAGCCAGTAGCTTCTTTTGTGTGTTTGCCTACAGTAAGAATCATTTTACAAGAGGTTGGAGGAATTATTGAGAGGCACATAAAAATCTGAACAAATACTACCAACAAGGTGATTACTACTAACTCCAGGAAAAGCAGAACATTATACATGAAGGGAGATATAATTATAGTAAATTCTGAGGCTTACCTATAAACAATATTTATCCATTTTTAGAAAGGCATATCAGCATAAATTCTGAGTATTAATTTATCCAAAAGGGTAAAATACCATACCAGAGAATGAGCGTCAGTGTGTGAACATGCGTTATGTGTGTATATAACATAAAACCTAAATTCTTCTCTTCCCTAGTAGGAAGTCAATGCGTGTATAAAATGGAGAAAATCAAGAAATACCAAAACAAATATATTACTTAAAAATCTAGAGGAAAATACCAGAAAAATGTCTACAAGAGTTAAAATTGCCTGCCCCTGAGAAGTGGTATTCAAGAGCAGTGACAGGGTGGGGTCAGAGATCTGTGGTTTTTATTACAGCCCTTGTAGTACATTTTGATGTTTAAACACTATATACTCATTACCTTCATCAAAATTAATATTAAAAAAAAATTTTAACATAAGTTTATTTACTTGTCCTTTTTTTTTTTTCTTAAAAATCTAGAACCTAGAGGGGGAAAACATCACCTTTTTGGACCTTTTTGCTCTTTGAATAGAATATACTGTCTGACTCTTTCCTCTTCTCCATTACTATGGAAAAGAGCAATAGTTTTAATAACCCCAAATGGCACTTAATCCTTAACCCAATGTTTGACTTTGAAATTAATTTTAGTTATATTTGACTACACTTAGGTCATAAAATATTGCAAAAAGCCAGCTTGTGGAAAATATAAAAGCTGTACAGCTTTCCCACCCTGCCTCCTCCTCCAGGTTAAAGGTTCACACTACTATTTCTCTGATGAAAAGCATTGATTGCAGCAAAATAGCTCCCTCCCTCTGATTTTGCCCTCATTTGAGTTTCCACTAAAACCAGCTATCAAATTCAGAAGTCAGAACCCTCCAATTACCTTTCAGTCGCTAACTCAGTAAGGGTTCCTTAAGCATTCCACGGTGCTCAATACTGTCTTAGCACTCCAGGGGAAAGAAAATACCAGAAACAGTCCCTGCCTTCAAGGAACTTAAAATCTGGTCAAGAGGAGGCCGTGGACCAAAAGCCACTGGTGAACAAAACAAGAAAGGACTGTCTGCAGAATTAAGAGTGCAATATGGAGTCCCTGGGTAGTGCAAACAGTTAATGCATTCAACTGCTAACTGAAAGGTTATAGGTTCAAGTCTACCGAGAGATGTCTCAGAAAGGCCTAGCAATCTACTTCCAAAACATCAGCCACTGAAAGCCACATGGAGCACAGTTCTACTCTGACACACATGGGGTCGCCGTGAGTTGGAGTCTACTCCATGACAGCTAGTTGGCATCCTGAGCAGGGGAGGCCAGGGATAATGGGAATCTCCAGCTCCAGCTCCAAGAGTAGGTGGAACTTGGCCAGTGTGCTCAGGAATCACGTCCCGTTTAAACCAATCTTCCTGGAGTCCCCTGACTTGGCACCTTCCCTCTCCCCCAAAGTTAATCTCGCCCTCCTCTGGGCTAATGCTGTATTGTGGATATGTCTGTTACTGCAGTCATCACACTGCAGGACAATATGTAACTTATTGTTTAGCCCACTAAACCAGGAGCTTGACCAGCTCCGAGGCTGTGAGTTTTGGCAGCCCCAGCCCTAACCCAGCCAGAGAGCTCAAGAATGTTAGCTCAATGAAAGAAGGAATCAATAGTGTCTAATGCAAGAAGAACAATGATGACTATGGCATCTGTGTGTGAAGCTGGACGTGGGTCTGCCCCTGTGTCCACTCTGGCCTCCCTTTCCCACACTGACTGCTTTGTATCTGCATGTGGGGTGGTTGTGGGAAGGCTGGTGGGAGGGCGAGGTCAGAAAACCAGAGGGGACCAGGAGGTTCTCCGTAAAGGTCATCTTGGAGGAGAAGTTGAGCTCGTGCTGTGTCTGGTACACCAGGGACTCCCAGAAAATTCACACGCCTCCCTCCCTGGCCTGGAGGTTTCAGCTGCCACTACTACCACGTGATGGCCAGGATGCTGAATGTCCGCTCTTGATTTCTCGAAAACACAAAGCAAACCAGCAGCGGAGGCTAGCCTTTGTGGGAGAGCCTCGCCATATGTGGGCATTACTGACTGCCCCCTCCAAATCTGCAGGTCGCCTGAGTCCATCTCTGGAGCCTGTGGAGAGCAGGGAGAAAAGACAAGGGCAGGGCAGGGGGGCCATCAGCTTCCAGACCACCTCTGAGACAGCACCCAAGCACACACCCCTCTGAAGCTGCCAAGGCCGTGGCCCCACACAGCTGGCTCCGTCTCACCTCTCCACCCCCTAGCAGTATGCTCTGCGACCGTTATTTAACGTCAGCCTCTTCATTTGTGAAAGGGTTCTAATAATACCTCGCTCATGAGGTTTCCACGAGGTTCAGCTGAGATAGTGCAAAACGCAGCCAGCACAGTGCCTGGCACATGGAACCATGCTGTTGTTGTTACTGTTGTACCAGCCCCCTCACAGTAGTGCCGGCTCTCACATGCAGGAGAAGCAGAGCACAGCAGTGTTCTGAAAAATGACAGGTGTTCCAACTATGACTTGCATTTTTTATAATGCTGGTATTCTCTTGACCCAATTAAAAAAAAAAAAAAAAGGCAGTTTTTTGTTCCCTTTTCTCTTGGGCCCAGAGGTTGTACTAGTTTGCCTGGCTGCGTGTGGAATGTGTTAACCAGAGAGTGTGCGGGAGGCATCCTTTGAGTGGTTGCAGAAGGCAGTGCCAGTCCAAGGTCAGGGCCAAAGTCGGCTTCCTGGGATCACTGCTCAGCCCTGCTGGGAGCAGGGAGAGGGGGGTGGGTGAGTGTGGATCAAACCTTCTCCCCCATGCAGGCCGCATTCAGTGCCCTCAGACCCAAGCCACTGACCAAGGACTAATGCAGCTTCTTCAACCCTGGGACACTTATAGAAAATGTTCATGCCCAGGCCCCATGGCCAGGATTCTGGTTCAGTTGGACGGGGATGGGCCTAGTCATTGAAATTTTTTAAAATCTCCCCACATGACAGTAACATGCTGCCAGGGTTGTGATCCTCAGGCTTCTTGGGACTTGGTTGCTGAGTTAACTCCTTCTTGTAAAGTGGTCCTTGGATACCTCTTGCTGCATGTGGGAGGAGCCTGTGCCCAGGAGTCAGGTGGACCCAGGTTTGGTTAACTCGTGCACCACTCTCGCCTTGCAAGGCATAAATCTCAGTGACATGTGGACGCAGCTGCCCCAGCACTCTTGCTGACACCTAGCACCCATGCAGCAATTGGGCTTAAAAAAGCAACTCTCATTTCCTCTCCATAGGGGGGTGGTGTGTGGAGCCTGCCAGCCTGCCCTCCCCCTCCAGCCCACAGGTTGAAAATGTCTGTGACTATGGACTGTGGCACCAGCTCTCTTCCTGCCACCTGCTCCTGAGACTGCAGAGATGGGATCGAGGGATACAGGGAGACACTGAGGACCCAGGCACAGGCATGGAGGAGCAAGGAAAGCATGGAGGGACAGGAGCAGGCGGGGAAACTCAGACCTAATCCCTGGTTAAGGCTTCTCCTGTCCCCAAGGTGCTTTTCTTCTCTTGTCTCTGCCTGGTGAGCTGACAAATCCTACCAGCAGGGTGCTAACTGGACAGCTCCCTGCTGGGAACTGGCCTCCCCTGGGTTCTGGAGAGATGGAGGCAGGAGAGATACGCACATGGGGAATCAGGAAAGGCTTTCCTGAGGACGTGACCTTTGATCTGTCTTATGAAGGCTGATTAGGCATTAACTAGGTGAAGGGAAGTGGAGTGGGTGGGTTCTGAGTAGGAGGAACAGTATGTGCAAAGGCCCTGAGACAGAACTGAAATAAGGCCATTTGGCTGGTGTGAGTGAGCAAGGGTGAGAGTGCAGCCTAGTGAGGTAAATGGTGACCATGCGGCTTTGTGAGCTGTGATAGATAGAAGGGTCTTTACTCCCAGGGCAAGGTGAAGCCATGGAGGGCCCAGGCTGTAGGGGATGCCATGATATACTTTTTATGTTGATGTAGGGGGTTGAATGGTGCCCCACAAAAGATAAGTCCACGTCCTAAGCCCCAAAACCTGTGAAGGTGAACTTCTTTGGGAAAAGAGTTTTTGCAGATATAATTAAGAATCTCAAGATGTGATCAGTCTAGATTATCCAGATGAGCCCTAAATCCAATGACGAGTGTCGTTATTAGAGACACACAGATGAGAGACACAGACAGATGAGAAAAAGGCCATGTGAAGACAGAGGCAGAGAGTGGAGTGACACGGCCCCAAGCCAAGGAATGCCTGGAGCCACCAGATGCTAGAAGAGGCAAGGAAGAATTCTCCCCTAGAGCCTTTGGAGGTAGTGGAGTGCTGCCAACAGCTTGATTTCAGACACCTAGCCTTCAGAACTGTGAATGAATAAATTTCAGCTGTTTTAAGCCACTCAGTTTGTGGTAATTTGTTGTGGCAGCTTAGGAAACTAATACAGCTGGCTTCCATTCTACTTATAATCCTTTTATTCTTTCCAGTAAACGCTCCACCTCCTGACACAGGCAGCTCCGTAGTGATACTTAACGAGCACGTACTCTGTGCCAGGCAGTGTGCTGAGTACTTTGCCTGAATTAGCTCCTCTCCCACAGGGCCCACAGCATGTCGGGGAGGATGCCAGGGCCCCACTTTGCCCATGGCCCATTCCAGGACCCCTCCTGGTCCTTTGCAATGAAGGAAGGGGCTATTTTGAGCTCCCTAGATGTTAGAGTGGATGAGCCAGACTCATCCCCTCCTGGCCTCACATCTCACATAACCCATTGCCATCAAGTTGACTTTGACTCATGATGACCCTATGTGTTACAGAGTAGAACTGCTCCATAGGGTCTTCTTGGCTGTAATCTTTATGGAAGCAGATTGCTAGCCTTTCTTCTGTGGCCCCACTGGGTGGGTTCAAACCACTGACCTTTAGGTTAGTAACTGAGCACAAGCCATTTGTGCCACCCAGGGGCCTTCACATTTCACAGACTTAGGATCAAAGGCTTTCAGAACCAGAAGGACCCCGACGTCCACCTTGCACAACCTCTCATCTGCTGCTTGAACCTACCTCCTCTGGAGCCATGACCAGGCCTTATTGTTACATGATTAGGTGTTAGGTGCTGTCGAGTCAGTTCCAACTCATAGCGACCCTACGTACAACAGAATGAAACACTGCTAAGTCCTGCACCATGCTCACAATCGATGTTAGGCTTGAGCCCATTGTTGCAGATGCTGCATCAGTCCATCTCATTGAGGGTCTTCCTCTCTTTCACGACCCTCTATTTTACTAAGCATGATGTCCTTCTCCAGGGACTGATCTCTCTTGATAACATGTCCAAAGTATGTGAGACAAAGCCACGCCATCTTTGCCTCTAAGGAGCATTCTGGCTGTACTTCTTCCAAGACAGATTTGTTTGTTCTTTTGGCAGTCCATGATGTATTCAAGATTCTTCACCAACACCACAATTCAAAGGCATCAATTCTTCTCTGGTCTTCCTTATTCATTGCCCAACTTTCGCATGCCTATGAACACTAAGGCTTGGGTCAGGCGCACCTTAGTCCTTAAAGTGACATCTTTGCTTTTTAACCCTTTAAAGAGGTCTTCTGCAGCAGATTTGCCAAATGCAATACTTTGCTTGATTTCTTGATTGCTGCTTCCGTGAGTGTTGATTGTGGATCCAAGTAAAATGAAATCCTTGGCCACTTCAGTCTTTTCTCCGTTTATCATGATGTTGCTTATTGGTCCAGTTGTGAGGATTTGTGTTTTCTTTATGTTGAGGTATAATCCATACTGAAGGTTGTAGTCCTTGATCTTCATCAGTAAGTGCTTCAAGTCCTCTCCAATTTCAGCAAGCAAGGTTGTGTCATCTACGTAATGACCAGGTCATAGGACAACAGAAAACATTCCTCTGGGTAGAATGCTTAGATGTAGCGGCCACACAAGGCTTCCTAATCCTTCCTCCCCCAAGTGAAACCCCATTGTCCATTGCTATTGAGTCAATGCCAACTCAAAGTGACCCTATAGCACAGATTAGAACTGCCAAGTGAACTACCTCCTAAATGGCAGCCCTCCCTCCCTGTGTGGATGCCAAGGCTGCCAGGATAGCTGACCACAAGGGTGAGAGTGCTAAAACAGGGGGAGTGGGGAAGGAAGGGCTGAGCCACAGATATGCAAACTCGACAATCAGTCGAGTCACCAACCCCCACCTTGGGGAGTAGTGATGTCCTTCACAAGCTACTGAAGGGCACATGATTCAGGAAGAGCAGAAGCACCTACTTATGAACCCAGGGAGAAATGCTGGGGGCCTGAGAATGGTTTCCCCTAACAGCTGCCATTAGCACTTGTTAGACATATGCCTTATGCTAACAACTATCCATTTCACAGATGGGAAAACTAAGGCTCTGAGAGGTTATCTAGCCCTCGTCTGATGCTTAAGCAGCAGAGCTGGGCTTTGAATCTGGCTGTCCATGTTCCAGAGCCTACACTTTACAGTGACAGCAACATCCTTTCCACAGAAGCAGAGTGGCCTGAACCTCTCAGGGGAGAAGGAACCTGAAGAAGAGGCACTGCTTTTATTGTGCAGATTAATCTGGTCTTATAGTTTAGCAGTTCAGCCCCAACTAGCTAAATACATTCAAACAACAGATTGCTGACACAGCACTGTGTGGGTGATTTAATGGGTGTTCTGTTTGTACAAAGATACAAATTGGTACTAGAAACCCCTAAGTCCTATAGGGGCCAGGTAAGGCAAGCCTTGCTAGTGCCTTGGGCCCTCAATAGTGCCTAGTCACAAAAATGGTTTAAATACTTTTTGGCTTTCAAAGCACGATCCTGAAATGGATCATGTAAAGTAGTGAGCTCCATGTCATTTGGAAGTATTCAACAGATACCGGATGCTTTCAAAGATATGGTAGAGTACATCCAGGTAGGGCAGAGTAGATGGCATGTATAGTCTGAACAAAATGAATGTAGGAACCGTGTGTGTACACATATGTGCATGCATGTACATGCCTGCATGTGTGTGTCTGGACTGGGGTGGGGGGTAGGAGGAACATGCTGAGTATATGAGTCTCCAGACTTTGCTCCTATTTCAACTGTTACAATTCTGCTTTAACTTATTATATGTTGGAGGTCTTATGCTAAAAAGTTTGAAAACCACTGCCAGATGGGAATGGTGAGTTAATAAAGAATTTTGAGCAGAAAAGGAACATGAAAGTAACATGGCAAGATCTGCATTTTAGAAATCTCACTCTACAGGCAGGGTGGCAAATGGATTGGAGGGAAGTAAGAGTGGAGATGACATTGAGCGGTGACTGCGCTATTGATGGCAGCCAGAACTAAGCAGCAGTGGAGAGAAGGGGCAGTTTATGGGTATTTAGGATGTAGAGTCTCAGGGACTTGGTGACTCCTGAAATATGCAAGATGACAAAAAGGAGGCATCCTGTATAATTTGTTGGTTCTGGTTGGGGAGGAGAGAGGTGGGAGACACTGATCTGAAGAACAGAGGGAGGACCAGTTCCTAAGGGAAGGTGGATGAGTTGAGTATCAGATCTGTGAGTATAATGGCTTTGTGAAAAAGTCTGAGTAGAGATGGATTTTCAAGTCTAGACCTCAATGGAGAGCTATGGATTCTAGATATAAATTTGGGTTTTCAGTATATGAATGGCATTTAAAGCTACACCCAGGGGAAAAGAGTAGCTAGAAAAGAGAAAAGGGCCACGGAATGAGCCCTGAGAAACACCAACATGAAGAGGAGGGTAGAGAAAGTAGAGCCAGCAAACAAAACAACAAAGTGGATGTGTGTTAGAGGGTAGCTGGGTTTAAGAGTTGAAACTCAAGAGAAAGCACTAGGTTCAGAGTTGTGAATCATTAGCATCTAGGATGTAATTAAAACTATGGCAGAGGATGGGAGTAAGAACAACAGTGGGCCTTGGGAATATCTGCTTTAAAGGACAGAGGGAGGAAGGAAAGAACTATAAGGAGATGGTGAAGGTTCAGCCAGAGAAGCACGAGAACAAGGACAGAGTAGTCTCAAAAGCTAGATCAGTTAGGATGCTTTGGCTGCAAGGAACAGAATAGCTAATGAAAAGTTGGCTTAAATAATAGGAACATTTATTCTCTTTCAAGAAGTCCAGAAGTAGAACATTCCAGAGTTAGTTCAGTGGCTCAGTAAGTCAGGCATCTCTTGGGCCTTTCCTCGTGCTTGTAAGATGGCTGCAGCAGCTCCAAAAATCAAGTTTTCATTGATAATGTGGCTTTCGCTTTGTGTCTCTTCTTTCTCTTGTATCAGGAAAATTAAATCTTCCCCAGAAGTTCCAGTGGATGTTCCCACAGATTCCACTGGCCAGGAGTGGGTCATACACCCCGTCCTAGCTGCAAGAAGGCTGAGAAAGTGAATTCTAGCATTTCAGTTTCTATAGTAGAAATTGAACTCTCATCACAAGAATAAGGTAGAAGAAAGGCTATCAATCAGGAGGGCAACGAAAGGGCATGCATCTGAAGTCCACAGAGTAGAGAGGTTCCAGAAGGAGGGGTGGTAAATAGTTTCCAGTACAGCAGAGTGGCCCAGTGACATGAACACAGGTGATTTAACAATAAGAAGTATAGGAAATGTTTACTAAAGTAGTTCCAGTAGATTGGGGGAGGGATAGAAACTGAAATTACAGGTGAATTGAGGAGACAACGGGGTGAGGAAGTGGATTAGGTAGTATAGATCACAGACAGAGGTGGGGAGGGGGCTACTTTGCCCCTCAGGGAACACTTGGCAAAGTCTGGAGACATTTTTGGTTGTCACACTGGGGGGTTATCAACAACTGTCAAATGGGGGGCTGTCACAACTGTCACTACTGGCATTCAGCACCCTTTGGCATCCTTCCAAAATCAAAGGAATGTAACTCCAATGGGTAGAGGCTAGGGATGTTGCCAAACTTCTCACAATGCGTAGGGCAGCCCGCACAACAAAGAATTATCCTACCCAAAATGTCAATAGTGCTGAGGTTGAGAAACCCTGGTGTGGACTATCCTCTCAAGAAGTCAGGTTGAATAGTGAAGTAGAAGGAACATAGCAGGGGCAAGAAACATAGGAGAGACAGCAGAGCGTGCTCATGGGCCAGCAGCAGGGGCAGAAGACAGGAAAAAGGCTAGAGATGTTGAACAGAAAGTTGGTCATTATTTAATCTGGGCTCTCTGGAGGAACAAAACCAGTGATACACAGAGAGAGAGAGAGAGAGAGTTTTACTTCAAGGAAATGGCTCAAGTAATACAGGGGCTGGCAAGTCCCAAATCCATAGATCAGGCAGCAGGCTGGAGACCTCTGCTGACTCATGCGATTGTAGGGGCTGGCAAATTGAAACACCGCAGGTCAGGCGGCAGGCCAGAGACTTCTGCAGGCTTATGTCCCAGGAACCAGAGGTCAGGCGATGGGAAGAGCGCAGAGTCGCGTGAGCGCTGCCAGAACATTAACTTATATACTGGAGGCAGGTCACACCCCCAGGGAAACTCCCCTTTCAACTGATGGGCTGGTCACATCAGATCACATCATGAAAAGTGAATACACTATATTACATTAAGGAATAGCAACCAGTCCAGTGTCTGCCAAACCACTAAGAATCATAGCCCAGCCAAGTTAGCACATAACGTTAACCATCACAACCACTGACGGAGAATCCTGGAGAGCCAGGAGGATGTGGGTTCAAGGATTGAGTTAGAGGACAGGCCTTGGACAGTAAGAGCAACATCTGCTGCCCTGGGACTGAAGAGAAAACAAGAAGGGGATGGAGGCACATGTGTTTGTAGGTGTGAGGGCTGGAACTTAAGGTTATTTCTACCTAAGGACCACGACTGTCTAGAATAATAGGAGGTGAAGTTATCTGCTGAGTGTGAGAGGGGGCAACAGAGGAGAAAGGGACTGTCTGGACATGTTGTTAAGGAGAATGAAGAGACCGCAGGCCAAGCACAGGAGAAGGACTATGAAGTGTGTTGAGGACCTGGCTGAGGTTGGAGGCTGGAGTCAGTCCTCATGGCTGGGTGACTTTCTCTGCAATGCTCAGCATCCAGGGCAGGTGAGGAGAAGGTACACTGTAGGGTTTATGGGTGGGTCGGCGGCCAGGTGTGGAAAATGAGAAGAGTGCAAAGGAGTTGAGAGTGACGTGGAAATGGTTTCGGTGATCAGTCTTGTGGCCTAGGCCCTTGGTAAGTCATTTAAACTCTCAGGACCTCAGTCGTCTCATTTGTAAAATGGAGTTAACAATACTATTTTCTCTGCCTACCCCACAGGGTGGTTGTGAGGTTCAAATGACAGTTTTTAAGCAGGGACATTATAAACTGTAAATCCTTCCTAAATTCTAGTTATTATTATTTCTTGACAGAGTAATCGGTTATCAAGACTTTCACTGTCATCTTCATGAAGTATGCATTACCTCCACTGCTCTCCTCCATTCCTGGGTGTTCAGGGCCAAAGATTTCTTCTCTGGTGTGACAGATGGGCAAGTAGAACTATCCCAGGACACACAGCAAGCCTGTAGACCTTCCTTTGTCACTGGCTGTGTAAGGAATCCTCCTGATGTCCCCACCCTCATCCCCAGGGGCCAGGCCTCTTTTTATCTCGAGGTGCGGACCTGATGTGCACAACCCTTTGATTAGCACTTGGAAGGGAGAGGATGTCTTCATTGCCACCTGCTGCATAATTCAATGAGAGCTTAACTAACGCTGAAGGGAGCCATGTAACGGGAAGAGAGAAAAACGTGAGAAAAAAGGGGGTGGGGGAGTAAAGAGAAGCTGAAGATCCAGCTTGCCAAGGAGTTGAGACTAGAAAAAGATGGGGAAACTGGAAAAAATGTGGGTCTGACAGGAGCTTCTACCTTGTTTTGTCGTACATTTGACTCTTCACATTTGGTGCTGTCCAGGCAACAGGTAGTGAAAGCCCAGTCCGTGCAGTGGTGGGGGAAGGATGGGTTGAGGACAACCTGGGAAGATACCGGGGAGAATGGCAGGGTTACGTGGGGAGAGGGAGGATCATGACCGAACAGCCAGGGGGAACAGAGATAGGGTCACCAATCGAGGAACCAGTTTAAGAAGGAAGACCACACTAGTAATAGCTATTGATTTATATTTTTTGGCTATAATGTGTGTAGTGACAATAACAGCTACCATTTGTTGAGCATCTACTCTGTGTCAGGCATATTATCTATCATAGCTTATTTAATCATAAGCCAAGAGAGAGGTATCAGAAACCCCACTGACAGAAGGGGAAACTGGGGATCTGAGAGGCCACATGACTGGCCACAGGCCACACAGCCAGTAAGTGGCACAGTCATTTTGAACCCAGTATCAGAGGCTTCAAAGCCTGTGTTTCTGCCAGATTCATACCGTGGATAGTATAATTAGCTGTGTTCTCAGCAGATACGCCCAGCTGCCTGCCTCCCTCTCCACATATATCAAGTTTAGTTTTGAGCTTAGAGCTCAGCTAAACATCCCACTGGCTGCAGGCTTGGCCAATAATTGCCATCACCCCAATTTCTTAGGGCATTTTTAAGACAATAGCACATCCTTCCAGACCTAAAGGGATGCATCTCATTAGCAGATTCATAGGCCCTGAAACTGTTAACAGAGACAATAATTTTGAATGGGGGTCTTCATGTCACTTCTTCTTTAAGCCATTAATTGATTCCTCCCTTCCTTCCCCTCCACCTCCCTCCTTCCCTCTTTTCCTGCCTTCATTCATTCATTCATATCTCCATTCACTCAATACTTATCAAGAGTTCAGAGCATGAACTCTGGATTCAAACCCTGACTTCCCCACTCACCGGCTTTGTGAACTCTCTCTCTCTGTGTCAGTTTCCCCGTCTAAAAAGTGAGAATAGCACTGTGTAGTGTTGAGGTAGGAGTCCCTGGGTGGTGCAAATAGTTAACATCAGCTGCTAACCTAAAGGTTGGAGGTTTGAGTCTACCCAGAGGTGCCTCAGAAGAAGGGCCTGGCAATCTCCTTCCGAAACATCAGCCACCGAAAATTCTATGGAGCACAGTTCTACTCTGACACACCTGAGATCGCTATGAGTCAGAGCCAACTTAATGGCAACTGGGAAAAAGAAGGGGAGTTGAGGTAAGGGTTAAGCGGGTTAATGTATCTACAGCACTGAGAACAGTGCTTGGTATCCCATAAATGATAATAAGTACCAGGAGATACCAAGTCCAAGGAGTGCGATTCCTGCTCTTGAGATGCTCACAGTCCAGTGAGGGAATCAGGGCCGTCCAGTCCACCCCTCCTCCCTCCAGGACAAGGAAAAGTGAACTGCCCTTGGCCTCTCCAAGGACTTTTCTTCCACAGGCAGATACTGCAGCCCCTGGCTGGAGCCCCAAGGGGCCTAATAATGCTGCTTTTGCATGGGACGGCCTGCCCAGCCCTGCCCCTAAAATTGGCTCCCAACCCCCAGGCAGGAAAGCCATTTTGAGGTCGTGCAGCGGTGCGCATTCCTCTATTTTCTTCTCCCCTGAATACAGAAACGTCTGCTTGGCCAAGGTAGGAAAGGCTTTTAGGAAGCCAGGGCTTGGCTCATCTCCCCAGGGAGCCCGGCTGATGAAGATTAAGTCCCCAGCATGCCCCGAATGCTGACCCCAGGCACGTAGCATCAGAAGGCAGCGCCCAATGAGAGAAGCTGCCGCCGTAAGTAGGGCACTGGCCTGGGCTTTGTCGGCCTGCTAAAGACACCCGCTGCCCGGCGCTTTGTGCCTTTGCATCCTGCTCCCGCTCTATCGAGGCGACAGCCTGTGATCTCTTCCTTTTGCTGGAACTCGAGCAGAGTGAGACTGGAGTCTCATTTATCTGTCTGAAATGGAGGCTTTCAGAGCCAGGCAGCTTGAAAAATGAGGTGGCAAAACAAGCTGGCCAGCAATTAGGTAATGCCAGCCCGCTGCTGGGCAGCCCCACATGGAGTCTGCTCCCAGAGCTCACTGGGACCCTGAAAGTGAGCTGACATGTGGATTCTGGGGTTGGAGGTGCACAGCCATGCGCTGGGGGGAGCAGCAAGTGTGTGGCCAGTGACCAAGCTCTCCGAGCCTCACCTGCACAGTGGAGTGGAGAATGCCTACCTCACTGGCAGGTATAAGGCCTTTGTTGTTGCCAGCTGCCATCGAATTGACCCCCCCAACTCATGGTGACCCCCTGCACAATGGAACAAATGCTGTCCAGTCCTGCACCATCCCCATGATCAGTTGCAGATCGGACTGTTGTCATCCGTAGGGTTTTCATTGGCTGTTTTTAGGAAGTAGATCACAAGGCCTTTCTTCCTAGTCCATCTTAGTCTGGAAGCTCCGCTGAAACCTGTTCAGCATCATAGCAACATGCAAGCCTCCAGTGAGGGACACATGGTGGCTGCACATGAGGTGCACTGGTTGGGAATCGAACCCAGATCTTCTACACGGAAGGTGAGGATTCTACCACAGAGCCACCAATGCCTCATTATACGACCCTACACCTAATCCTAACCACAGATAAAATGACTGGTGTCAGTAATCTGGGGTTTCTTCCTTCTCTAGCATGGCTTCAGGGCTTCAGGGCAGCAGCCTGCACACAGACAAGCTAGCGCCAGGCAAGTTGTCCCCAGACGCAGGGCTTGGTTATGAGGTCTTTCCTAATGCCCTTCTCAGCAAGCACTGGGGCTGTGAGCTGAGGGCTCCAAGCTGTGCAAAACCTTCACCCGGCAACAAGGCCCTCTGCTAATCAAGAACACTTCTCCCCACACAACTATCTCCTCCTTTCCTCCTTGATTCCATCTCAGGCATTCTGTCCTGAACAAATGAAATTCTTTGCTTATTCATCTCTCTAAAATCTCTCCTAGGCTAGTCCTTCTATTAAAAAATCTTTATCTAAGGCCCAGCCCTTTCCTCCTGCAAAATTCACCTCACCGTCAGGTGAGTAGTGGGGGCTGACAAAGCCCCAGGTCCTCTTCCCCAAATACCTGCATCATTCCTCTCTGCACAACCAGTATGTATTTGGGTGCTTTTTGGGGAGGTCATGGGACTGTGTTTTTCTGTGGGAAGTGGGAAAAGCCCAAGAGCTTTCTGGTCCTGGGTTCAAGCTCTGATTTCACTATTTACTAGCTGTGTGACTGTCAGCAAGTCACTTAAACTCTCTGAACCTCGATTTCCTCATCATAGAAAAATTATTTCTAGAACTGTTTCCCCCATATATTGTCTCAGCTGCTCTTCAGAATAGCCCTATAAAGTAGGAACGATTAGAAAGTTCTATTTTACAAATGGAGAAACTAAGGTTTTGAGAACTAAGGTTGCCACTCAAGAACACAAAGCTAGTGGCAAACCTTGACTTCAAGTTCCCTACTCTTTCTATAGGATCAGGGGAAGTAAAGATTTCTTTTCAGTTTACTTCTAAAAGTTGTTGTGAAGGTCAGAGGACATCATCCATTGATTTGTGTAACAAATATTTGCTGAGGGTCCCTGTGTGCTGGCCTCAGGCTCATGGAGTGAACGGTTCCATAAGCTGTAAGGAGTGGGGCAGAGGCAAGCTGAGGCTTGGGCATCATCTGCCTTTGGGGAGCACGGTCCTTGCAGTGACCCAGCCCTTAGCATAGTACCTGGAACATGGCAGCTGTTGGCTTAGGCCTGCACGGAATGACTCCCTCCCCTCTTTTGAGGCTCCTCCTACATTTCATTCCAAGAAACACCCAGTGTGGTAGGTATTATTAACCCCATTTTACAGAAGAAAGGTCTGTGGATACCTAGGGCAGTAGATCTCAATCTTGGCAACATGTTAGCATCACCTGGGAAGTTTTTAAAAGCTCAATGCCCAGGTTGAATCCCAGACCATTAAATGAGGAACTCAGGGGTTGGGCCCAGAAACCAGTGTTTTTCTTTTTAAAACTGCCCTTCAACAGAAGGAAATGGAATGTGTGTATTATTGCCTCCATGAACAACTGCCCCCTTTGCCACAAGATCAGAAGAAATAGATGGTGCCTGGTTACCATTACTGAACATTTTGATCAAAGATTTTATATAAGAATCCTGATCAAAAGGGGGAAATATGGAACAGAATTTCAATTCTCATGGAATCCAGACTTTTTGAAGCCATTGAGGCTGGATGAACCCCTGAAACTGCTGCCCTGAGATGATCTTTAACCCTGACACCATAAACCAAAAATATCCCCTGAAGCCTTCTTTAAACCAAACAACAGTCTAGCTTAACTAGTAAAATGAAAACTACACAGGATCAAACTGTTAATAGAAACTCGAAAGGTAAGACAGGAAGCTTAGGGAGAAATGAGTTTATGTCAATAGGGGAGGAATAATTCGAAAATTAGGGTGAGAATGGCTGCATGATTTGAAAAGTGTAATCACTGTCACTGTATTGTACACAGAGAAATTGTTGAATTGGTGAATTTTTTTTTCTATATATTTTCAACAATAATTTAAAAAAAGCTGCCCACATTGGGTGTTCATAGTCTGGCTGCAAAACCCACCCACCAATGCACTCCAGGGAACAGAGACATGCTTTCCTCCCAGAGACTCAGGGGCAACAATCAGCCCCCTGCCTTGCTCAGCACGTGACACCTTACTGCAGCCAGATACCTGTGCCTACACCTATCACCCATACATCTCTAGGACTGTAGGTGAGAGCCTGCATCACACCACACTTGGTGACTGACAACCTGGATGTCTTAGCTGAATTCATACAAGAAAAGTAAACAGACTCCTGGACTCACATACCTAGTAACAGCTCTAACCACCTGGTGACAGGACGTTACAGCTTCAAAGGTGCCAATAATCAAACTAGCTCACATGAACAGCCTATTTGGGCATATCAAAACAAAACAAAACAAGAAGCTAGGACACAGTAAGCAAACGTAAAATAAATAAATATAATAACTTATTGAAGGCTCAGAGACATCAGTCAATATCAAATAACATAAAGAGGCAGACCATGATGGCTTTAGCAAGCTCCCAAAATAAAGAATCAAGAAATTTTCCGGAGGAAGATAACTTCTTGGAATTACTGGACGCAGAATACAAAAGATTAATATACAGAACTCTTCAAGATATCAGGAAGGAGATCATGCAAAACACAGACCAAGCCAAGGAACACACAGACAAAGGAATAGAGGATCTTAAGAAGGTTATTCAAGAGCATAACGACAAATTTAATAGGCTGCAAGAATCCATAGAGAGACAGAAATCAGAAATCCAGAAGATTAACAATAAAATTTCAGAATTAGACAACTCAATAGAAAGTCATAGAAGCAGAATTGAGGCAACAGAAGTCAGAATTAGTGAGATTGAAGATAAAGTATTTGACATCAACTTATTTGATGAAAAACCAAATAAAAGAATTTTTAAAAATGAAGAAACTCTAAGAATTAAGTGAGACTCTATCAAGAACAATAACCTATGAGTGATTGGAGTACCAGCACAGGGGCGGATAACAGTAAATACAGAGAGAATTGCTGAAGATTTGTTGGCAGAAAACTTCCCTGATGTTGTGAAAAATGAGAAGATACCTATCCAAGATCCTCATCAAACCCCACATAACATAGATCCCAAAAGAAAGTCACCAAGACATATTATAATCAAACTTGCCAAAACCAAAGATAAAGAGAATTCTAAGAGCAGTAGGGGAAAATGAAAAGTCTTGTACAAAGGAGAGTCAATAAAACTAAGCTTGGACTACTCAGAAGAAACCATGCAGGCAAAAAGGCAATGGGATGACATATATAAAGCCTTAAAGGAAAAAAAACTGCCACCCAAGAATTATATATCCAGAAAAACTGTCTCTTAAATATGATAGAGAAATTAGGACATTTCCAGATAAGCAGAACTTTAGGGAATTTGCAAAAACCAAACCAAAATTACAAGAAATACTAAAAGGAGTTCCCCAGTTAGAAAATCAATAACATCAGATAACAACCCAAGACTAGAACACAGGACAGAGCAACCTGGTATCAACCCAGATAGAGAAGTCACAAAAATAAATCAAAGCTAAAACACTGAAAATAAGGAAACAGAGATGTCAATATGTAAAAGACGACAACATTAAACCACAAAAGAGGCACTAAAAATGTAGTCATGGATTTTTCATATGGAGAGGAAGTCAAAGTAACATAAAGAAATAAAAACTGGTTTAAACTTAGAAAAATACGGGTAAATATTAAGGTAACCACAAAGGAAACTAACAATCCTACACATCAAAATAAAAAACAAGAAAAATATAAAGACGCAGCAAATACAAAATTAACAACAATGAAACAAATGAAAACACAAAAACAAAAACAACTCAGCACAGAAGATTAAGTGGAACAAAGAAACTGTCAACAACACACACAAAAAGACATCAAAATGACAGCACTAAACTCATACCTATCGATAATGATGCTGAATGTAAATGGACTAAATGCATCAATAAAGAGACAGAGAGTGGCAGAATGGATAAAAAACATGATCCGTCTATATGCTGCCTACAAGAGACATATCTTAGATGCAGAGACACAAACAAACTAAAACTCAAAGGATTGAAAAAAAATATATCAAGCAAACAACACTCAAAAAAGAACAGGAGTGGCAATATTAATCTTTGACAAAATAGACTTTAAAGTAAAATCCACCACAAAAGATTAGGAAGGACACTATATAATGATTAAGGGTCAATACACTAGGAGGACATCACTATAATATTTATATACCCAACAACAAGGCTCCAAAATACATAAAACAAACTCTAACAGCAGTGAAAAGAGAGATAGACAACTCTACAATAATAGTAGGAGACTTCAACATACCACTTTTGGTGAAGGACAGAACATCCAGAAAGAAACTCAGTAAAGGCACAGAAGATCTAAATGGCACAATCAACTAACTTGATTTCATGGACATATACCGAACACTCTGCCCAACAGCAGCCAAGTATACTTTCTTTTCCAATGCACGTGGAACATTCTCCAGAATAGACCACATATTAGGCCATAAAGCAAGTCTTAACAGAATCCAAAGCATCGAAATATTACAAAGCATCTTTTCTGACTGTAAAGCCATAAAAGTACAAATCAATAACAGAAAAAGCAAGGAAACAAAATCAAACACATGGAAACTGAACAACACCTTGCTCAAAAACTACTGGGTTATAAAAGAAATCAAGGATGGAATAAAAATTCATAGAATCAAATGAGAATGAAAACACATCCTACCAGAACCTTTGGGACACAGCAAAAGCAGTGCTCAGAGGTCAATTTATAGCAGTAAATGCACACATCCAAAAAGAAGAAAGGGCCAAAATCAAAACATTAACCCTACAACTTGATCAAGTAGAAAGAGAACAACAAAAGAAGCCCTCGGGCACCAGAAGAAAGGAAATAAAAGAATTAGAGCAGAATTAAATGAAATAGAGAACAGAAAAACAATTGAAAGAGTTAACAAGACCAAAAGCTGGCTCTTTGAAAAGATCAACAAAATCTATAAACCATTCGCCAAACTGACAAAAGAAAAACAGAAGAGGAAGTGAACAACCCATGTAAGAAATGAGATGGGTGATATCACCACAGACCCAACTGAAATTAAAAGAATCATAACAGAATACTACGAAAAATTACAGTCTAACAAATTTGAAAACCTAGAGGAAATGGACAAATTTCTAGAAACTCACTACCTACCTAAACTAACACAAACAGAGGTAGAACAACTAAATAAACCTATAACAAAAGAAGAGATTGAAAACGTAATTTAAAAAACTCCCAACAAAAAAAAGCCCTGGCCCAGACAGTTTCACTGGAGAATTCTACCAAATTGTCAGAGAAGAGTTAACATCACTACTGCTAAAGGTATTTCAGACCATAGAAAAGGATGGAATACCCTCAAACACATTCTATGAAGCCAGCATAACCCTGATACCAAAACCAGGTAAAGACACCACAAAAAAAGAAAATTACAGACCAATATCCCTCATGAACATTGACGCAAAAATCCTCAACAAAATTCTAGCCAGTAGAATTCAGCAACATATCAAAAAAATAATTCACCAAGATCAAGTGGGATTTATACCAGGTATGCAGGGATGGTTCAACATTAGAAAAACAATCAATGTAATCCAACACATAAATAAAGCAGAAGACAAGAACCACATGATCTTATCAATTGATGCAGAAAAGGCATTTGACAAAGTCCAACACTTATTCATGATAAAAACCCTCAGCAAAATAGGAATAGAAGGGAAATTCCTCTGCATAATTAAGGGTATTTATACAAAGCCAACAGCCAACATCATCCTAAATGGAGAGAGTTTAAAAGCACTCCCCTTGAGAAAAGGAACCAGACAAAGATGCTCTTTAACACCACTCTTATTCAACATTGTGCTGGAGGTCCTAGCCTGAGCAATTAGGCTAGAAAAAGAAATAAAAGGCATCCAAAGTGTTAAGGAAGAAGTAAAAGTATCTCTATTTTCAGATCATATGATCTTGTACACAGAAAACCCCAAAGAATCCACAAGAAAACTACTGGAACTAATAGAAGATTTCAGCAAAGTATCAGGATACAAGACAAACATACAAAAATCAGTTGGATTCCTCTACACCAACAAACAGAACTTCCAAGAGGAAATTGCCAAATCAATACCACTTACAATAGGCCCCAAGAAGATAAAATACTTAGGAATAAATCTAACCAGAGACGTAAAAGACCTATACAATGAAAACTAGAAGACACTCCTGCAAGAAACCAAAACAGACCTGCATAAGTGGAAAAACATACCTTGCTCATGGATAGGAAGACTCAACATTGTGAAAATGTCAATTCTACCCAAAGCAATCTACAGATACAGTGCAATCCCAATCCAAATTCCAGCGGCATTTTTTTTAATGAGATGGAGAAACAAATCACCAGCTTCATATGGAAAAGGAAAAGCCCTCGGATAAGTAAAGCATTACTGTAGAAGAAGAACAAAGTGGAAGGTCTCACACTACCTGATTTTAGAACCTATTATACTGCCACAGTAGTCAAAACAGCCTGGTACCGGTACAAAAACAGATACATAGACCAATGGAACAGAATTGAGAATCCAGGCATAAATTCATCCACCTATGAGCAGCTGATATTTGACAAAAGCCCAAAGTTCATTAAATGGGGGAAAAGACAGTTTCTTTAACACATGGTGCTGGCATAACTAGATATCCATCTGCAAAAAACTGAAACAAGACCCATACCTCACACCATGCACAAAAACTAACTCAAAATGGATCAAAGACTTAAATATGAAATCTAAAACAATAAAGATCATGGAAGAAAAAATAGGGACAATGCTAGGAGCCCTAATAACATAACAGAATATAAACCATAAGTAACAATGCACAAACACCAGAAGAGAAACTAGATAACTGGGAGCTCCTAAAAATCAAACACTTAAGCTCATCAAAAGACTTCACCAAAAGAGTAAAAAGACAACTTACAGACTGGGAAAAAAATTTTGACTATGATATATTCGATAAGAGTCTAATCTCTTAAATCTGCAAGATACTGCAAAACCTCAACAACAAAAAGACAAATAACCCAATTAAAAAATAGGCAAAGGATATGAACAGACACTTTTCCAAAGAAGACATTCAGGCAGCTAACAGACACATGAGGAAATGCTCACGATCATTAGCCATTAGAGAAATGCAAATCAAAACTACAATGAGATACCATCTCACCCCAACAAGGCTAGCATTAATACAAAACACACAAAATAATAAATGTTGAAGAGGTTGTGGAGAGACTGGAACACTTATACACCATTGGTGAGAAAGTAAAATGCCACAACCACTTTGGAAATCAATTTGGCGCTTCCTTAAAAAGCTGGAAACAGAAGTACCATATGATCCAGCAATCCTGCTCCTTGGAATAGATCCTAGAGAAATAAGAGCCATCACACGGATATATGCACAGCCATGTTCATTACAGCACTGCTCATGATAGCAAAAAGATGGAAACAACCTAGGTGCCCATCAGTGGATGAATGGATAACAATTTATGGTATATTCACACAATGGAATACTACACAATGATAAAGAACAACAATGAAGTCGTGAAACATAACATGGAGAAATCTGGAAGGCATTATGCTGAGTGAATTTAGTCAGTCGCGAAAGGACAAATATTGTATAAGACCACTATTATAAGAACTCAAGAAAAGGTTTAAAAACAGAAGAAAACATTTTTGATGGTTATTAGGGTGGGAAGGGTGGGAGAGGGGTTTTCACTAGCTAGATAGTAGACAAGAATTATCTTAGGTGAAGGGATGGACAACACACACTACAGGGGAAGTCAGCACAACTGGACTAAACCAAAGCTAAGAAGTTTCCTGAATACAATCAAACACTTCCAGGGACAGAGTAGCAGGGGCAGGGGTCTGGGGACCATGGTTTCAGGGGACATCTAGCTCAACCGGCATAACAAAATTTATTAAGAAAATGTTCTGCATCCCACTTTGGTGAGTGGCGTCTGGGGTCTTAAAAGCTAGTGAGCAGCCATCTAAGATGCATCAAATGGTCCCAACCCACCTGGACACCAAAGACACAAGGAAAGTATTAGCCCTAGAGACCCAAAGGGCCACACAAACCAGGGACTTCACCAGCCTGAGACTAGAAGAACTAGATGGTGCCTGGCTACCACCAATGACTGCACTGACAGGGAACACAACAGAGAGTCCCTGACGGAGCAGGAGAAAAGTGGGGTGCAGAACTCTGGACCCTGGAAGACACAGCACCCAGACTCTCTATTAGCCCAAAACTGAAACCATTCCCAAGGCCAACTCTTCAAAGATTAGGCTGGACTATGGGACATAAAATGATATGAGTGAAGAGTGTTCTTAGCTCAAGTAGATACCTGAGACTAAATGGGCAGCTCCTGTCCAGAGGTGAGATGAGGAGGCTGAGGGGGTCAGGAGCTGGCTAGATGGGCACGGGAAATCCACGGTGGAAAGGAGGAGTGTGCTGTCACAGGATAGGAAGAGCAACTAGGGTTGCATAACACTGTATGTATAAATTTTTGTACGAGAGACTAACTTGAATTGTAAACTTTCACATAAAGCACAACAATAAAAAATAATTTTTTTTTTTTTTAAAAAGCTGTCCCTTGGTTCCAAGTACATCCAGGGAGAAGAGCTGCTGCTTTAGTGGCACCACAGGTGCCACCTACCAGACAACACAGGAGGCTCCTGTTAGTCCAGACGTCATTAGCCTGCATGAGAATTATCCAGGTCCTTGGCTTTCTCTGTTTTGAAGGTGTTGGGGTAAAGCAGAGTGTGTTTGAGGTGGTCCTAGAGCTCCCCTCATGCCCACCTCTGGCCCTTTCTAGCTGGGTGATGTTGGGCAAGTTGCTTTAACTCTCCTGGCCTGTTTCCATGGGGACGTTCTGAGGGTTTGATGTGGTATGTGAGTAAAGTAATTGATAGGGGCTTCATAAGTATAGGTTACCTCCCTTCCTCTTCCTCCTTCTGCTGTCCAAGTTTGGGCTATTTTTCTGTTTATTCACCTCACCTCCAGAAGAAGTGAAACTCAGAGCAGATGGTTGTATTTGCATCACTGCCCGAGGCTGGGTGCACCGTGGAAATGGGCAGGGAGACGAATGGAGGTGCCAGGGGAGGCCTAGTACCCACAACATGCAGCCTCCAGGGCTGGAAGTGCTCAGGACACGGCCTAAGGCTGGGCATGGAGAGTTCAACCCAGGGGGAACAGTCTGCTAGGCGCCGCCATGGGCCACATGTATCTCACCAGCTTGCTGGGTGCTAGGGACAGTGGTCATCCTGCTGTCCTTGGAGGTTGGGTTGGGAAGCAAGGCGTAGGGGCTGACTTGTGGGCTGGGTGGCTGATAAGCAGCCAGGAATAACAGCTTCACAAAGATTTCATGGGGCCAGAGGCAGTGTTAGCCCAGGGCAGAGCCTAGCACCTTCCTGGAATGCAGTAGCTCTGTCAACTCCTACCTTGAAATATTATCTTTCTGCTCTTCTTCCCTTTCCACTCCTCGCCTCCCACTTCTTTGTGCAGGACTTCTTCCCAAGTCCGTTAGCGGCATCCTCATTGCCTCAGCAAGTTCAGGGCTTTTTAATATTCAAAACAAGCCTTTGAGACTCAAAAGGGAATGCTTGAGGGATGCATAGTGTAGACTTTTTATCATTTAACAGTAAAACGGGAAAGAAAAGAGACAAGAACGACTTTCCCCCACCCCTACCACTGCTGTTGCCACCATTCATATGCCAGTCCCAAAGATGAGGATGGTTGCTTGGAAAGATGGGGCTGGAGAGGAGATAGTTTGGGGCTTGACCTTGGAGCAGGTTAGAGACCGGGGACAATACATGAGGGGTAGCTGTTGTGAGGAGGTGCAAGTCAGCATCAGAAGGGCTGCCCTGCTGGTGGGGGCCAGGGCCAGGTCAAGGTGTGAAGGCTGAACCAATGCATGGCAGCTGAGCCAATACCCATAAACCATTCCCAGGCTTCCCAGGGAGCCCTGTTCAGCCCTTGGGAATGGGTGGGGGCGGTGTGGAGGGGGCTTCTTCCCTTGCTCCAAATGGGCCTCTACTGAAGGCTGCCTGTGTGTCACCCGTGGATCGCTCAGCAGAAAGATGCTTGCTTGTGCCCAAGACTTTTCCCTTCTAAACTGCCCCACGTGGACACAATTTTCAAAGGCCCAGAAGAGGCATAAGCTCCTCCAAAACAACTGGAAGGGAGCCTTTGCACCCAGAGGCAGGGAGCTGTTGGGAAGGAAAAAATCCCAGTATTACTGTTTTGGTGGGTCTGGAGAGTGATGAACCACTCCCCTCTCCTAGTTATATAATAGATGTGATCGGCAGCACAGTGTAGCAGTTAGGTACCAGGAGCTAGGCTGCCATGTTTAAATCCCTCCTAGTAGTGTGATCTGGGGTAAGTTTCTCACTATGTCTGTGCTTGTTTCCTCACCTGCTAGTTGGAGATGATACTACTGGGGGTGACAGTAGGAATTAAGTGAATTAAGTCAAAGTGTTGATGTTAGTTCATGGCACATAATAACTGCTCAAAAAATATTAGCAATTATGATTATGATGCATACATGAGAATGAGCATGGGTAGTGTCTGATAGCCAATCAGGAGCGAGAAGGCAGTGAAGAGGCGTGGTTAGGAACTTTAGCTGGAGGAAGCAGGTCTGGCTTGAGATAGTGTCACCGTGGTACCTAACCTCCCTAAGCCTCAAGTTCCTCATTTGTAAAGTGGGCATTATATAAGATGAGACATGCAAATCTCTTCGTACAATATCAGGCATGTAGTAAGTGTAAAATAAATATTTATGAATATATTTTTCAGATAAGGAAACTAAACCACAAAGAGGTTAGAGACTTGCCCAAGATCATACAGCTAGTAAGTGGGAAAGCTGAGGTTTGAACCTAGGAAATCTGCCTTAGAGACACGTGTGTCCACACTTTCATCTTCAACTGAATTGCTGAAAATGTAATTTACTTATTCACTTTTTTCTTGAGAAGTTGTTAGCAGTGTGAGTTGAGAGTTGCCAAGTAAGGAGATAAATTTGTTTCTAAACCTAACTTTCAGTGAATTTTCTCTCTATTCTCTTTTGAGAGACTAGCAGCCTTTAAGCTAGAGATAATATAAAAATCCATTCAAGTTAACATCTGTATAGACATAATAGACTCTACTGGGTGTTCATGCCCATTAGTGGCTGATAGGCTTAAGCTATAAGATGCCCAAATTGACATACCATGCCATAACAATAACCTGATAAAATCAAAAGGTATAAAAAGTCCCAACTGATGTTGCTCATTTCAGGAAATATTCAATACCACAAAAGTACAAAGGAAGGGTTTAGAAGCTCCCTTGAAATTATTCTACACAGTAGGTATGGCTTGGGGGCTAAGCGAACCTGGCTGTCTCTCCCCTCTACGGATGACTAGTGTGTCTCCTTGGGTAAACTCTTCAACTTACCATCCAATCAGTACAGAACCAGTTGCTGTGGAGTCAACTCCGACTCATGGAGACCTCATGTGTCAGAGTAGGACTGTGCTCCACATGGTTTTCAGTGGCTGATTTTTCAGAAGTAGATCACCAGACCTTTCTTCAGAGGCACCTCTGGGTGAATTCGAACCTCCGTTAGCACCAAGTACATTAACTGTTTGCACCACCCAGGGACTATTATTATCAGTGGCACACATAGATGGTTAACACATCTATGTTCAGGAGAACGTCTACAAAATCAGGAGAACTTCTACAAAACCCTCAAAGTGAGTTCTACCAATCACCTGCTTAAAAAACATCCAGCGCATTTGTTAAAATGCACATTCCATGGCTTTACCCCGGTTCTACTAAATCTCATCCTCTTGGAACAAGCTCTGGGAATCTGCATTTCTGACAAGTCCTCCAAATGACCCCCGACTCGGCCTCAACTACATACCTCAGGCAGGTTTGGGAACATGGAGCTGTGGAGGAACCTTCCTGAACCATGCTGCTACCGGGCTGTCTGCCGAGCCTTGCCTCAAGCCCCTGGCTGGGCGCCTTGCAACCGTGATCCCCTTGACGGTGGCATCTTCGGGGATAGCGGCTGTTGGTTTGCTTTCTAATCTGCTCGTATCTGTGCGTGTGTGCGTGCTGGGGGTGACCTTTGTTATAGACCCGTACAGGGTGTGGGGTGGACTGACTCCCTACCTCCCTATAGCCACCTTTTCCCTGGCTTTTTGTCCCCTCTACCACATTAGACAAGCCAGCTTCAGGGAATGGCCCTGTCACTCTGGTCACACACGCAGCTCTCCAGCGTGACTCAACGTTGGAAAACTTGCGCGCAGCCCTGGATCCTGGGGATGTGCTGGAGGAGAGACAAAGGCTCCAACACGCCTTCCCAGGGCCGTGCCGCACCTGCGGGAAGGGGTGGGCTGTCGCGGCCTCCCGCCCTCCTGGAGCGCACTGGAGGGATGTCTGTTGCCTGGCAGGCTGTGCCCTGGACGGACGCCGTGGGCTTCCCCCGCCGCCCCCCGCCCCCTCTGCCCGCCGCCCCCCGCCCCCTCTGCCCGCCGCCTCCTCCCTCTGAGTCACCCCTCTCGCCCCACCCCACGCCGCTGCAGCGAGCCCGCGCCTCAAGCTTCTGCGCCTGCGCCTGTTGTGCGCCCCGCCCGCGTCAGCTGAACCGGGGCTTTCGAGGCCGGTGCGGTACCTCTGGAGGTCACCGGACGCGCCGTTCCCGGCATCCGGACAGACCTGGTTCCTGAGAAGGAACCTTCGCCCCTTCTGCAGTTGGTGTCTGTTCAACCGCGCGCATCCTGTCACTGTGTCCCCCAGCTTCCCTGCTCCTGGTCATGCTCCCCCTCGCTAGCTCTGCCATGGAAGACAGTGGCAAGTCGCTAGTGACTTCACCCTCCTCATTCTTCAGCTTTCCGTTTTCTCCTGCAAGTGGTTCTCAAAGGTTGCTGTCCATTATGATCACCTGGGAGCTTAAAAAAAATCCCGATGCCCAGGCTGCACCCAGACCAATTACTCAGAATCACTGGGATGGGGCCCAGGTGTCAGCATTTTCTGTTCCCCAGGTGATTCCAATATTCAGCTAAAGTTACAAACCGTGGACCTAGACCTGTGCGTTGAAATCATCTGGGAATCTTGTTAATACTACGCTGTTGTTGACCAGGTAGGTCTGGGGAGGGGCCTGAGATTCTGCATTTCTAACAAGCTCCCACATGATGCTGAGGCTGCTGGTCTGCGGGTGACATTTGGAGTAAACACTCCTAATCCCTTTACCTTTCTTCTTATGTTGTAATAGAGAAGACATGAGCTTTGGAGCAGATGGTTAGGGGTTTGAATCCTACCTGTGCCGCTTCCTAGCCTGGTGAAATTGGACCCTGGTTCTTTGTGTGTAAAATGAGGGGACATATTTGCCTTGCAAGTTCATGGTGAGGATTAGTGAGATGATGTGTGGGAGGCCTGGCAGCAGGGAGTGCTCAATGTTAGGATGACTTAGCTCTCCACAGGCCCTCATGCTGAATCTTCCAGGGTATTGACAGAAGCCAAGAAAAGACCCTCCTCTCCTGCTCTCCTCCCTCCCTCACAGGAGGACAGGGCTGGAAGCCACAACACTCCACTGTCTCCCAGGGTGGCTGGAGGTACGGACCCTGGGAGGGGCAAGGAAGGTCAGCCGGAGAGCCCTGAGGAGGGTAGTGGAACACTGGGAGGCCTGAGACCTAGGGAGCAGGTCTCCTGGAGGCAGACACTGCGGGCCACAGGAAGAGTAACCCGAGCAGGGTAGGATTCAGGGTCTGAGATACAAGGACAAGGGACTGTGTGTGGGGAGCGTCACTTCCCTGTCTCATTTCCCCCTCAGAAACCGACCATGCAGCAGAGTTAGGTGTTAGGCTTTATGGGAAGGCTGCTTGGGGCCTAGTTGTGTGACCTTGGGCAAGGTGACTTAAGCTCTAATCTCAGTTTCTTTACCCATAAAATGGAGTGGTTATAATCCCCAACTCACAGGATTGTTCTGAGAACTAGATGAGGCAATCCTGTCAAGCCCTCAGATCAGTGGCTGACACACAGTAAGCCCTCAGTGGATGTTTGCTGTTATTATAACTATTTCCATTTTACAGAGAGCAGCCTGAGGCTCAGAGGGTTAAGTAACACCCTCTGCTCTCGCCTTCTCCATCACACACCGCTTTTAAGCACCTTTATGACTTGGCAAAGGGCCCACCTCCCACACCGGTGTTGGACTCTACCCTGGATCTGTTCTTCTGAGACTTCAGCTGGAATGCCAAGACCTATGTCTCATTTGGTGGTCCAGTGAAGGGTTTGGGAATCAGAGACCCTGGATTAAAGCTCACTGCCTCCCTGGGAGCTGTAGTGGGTGAGACCTTGTGCAATGAGACTGTGTGTGGTATTAGATGTTTGAGCGCTCTGTTAGGAGTCGCTCAAACACAGGTGTTGTAGGAAGCATAAAGAATTCTCTTATTAATGCACGTGAGATGGTAAGACTGCACTTTCTTTTAAGCCATAAGGGTTTCAAGGCAGTCCAGCGGGCAGCTCAGTAGGTGGGAATTTTTGAACATGCTTTCCTTTACACAGAGCCCACGGGGCATCAAACAAGGGACCTGAAGCTCTGGTCCCAGGGCCGCCCCACTCTGGACTCCCCGCAGTCTGCTCAGAACACTGCAGGCATGGTGTGCCCTGCTGCACTGTTCGGTCACCATTGCTTTGCACGTCCATTTCCTCCCCTGGATAGTCAGCTTTTTGAAGGGAGGACTGTATCCCACCCCACCATAAATTTTCATCACCACGCAAAATGCCCGATTGGAACTGGTTCAGTCTCTTCAGCACCCCTGCTGAGAATTTGCATTTCTAACAAGTTCCCAGGCAATGCTAACGCTGCTGGTTAGGGAGTAGGGACCAATTCTGACAACCACCAGTAGAGCCAACAACAAAAAAAAAAACAAACCAAACCCATTGCCATCAAGTCATTTCCAACTCATAGCGGCTAGTAGAGCAGCGGTTCTCAAAATTTATTATACATAAGAGTCACCTGGAAATCAGTCAGACTACATTTTTAACAATATCCCCAGGTGATTCTTATGTATAATAAATTTTGAGACCTGCTGCTCTGGTAGTGGTTCTCAGAATTGGTCCCTACTCCCTAACCAGCAGCATTAGCATCGCCTGGGAACTTGTTAGAAATGCAGATTATCGGGAGGGTTCGAACTGTTTGACTCTTAATGGTAAGCAATTACCAATGCAAGAATGGCTAATGCGGACCTAGGCAGGCCTCGCACTTCTCTGGGCCTCTGTTTTCTCACTGTAAAAGGGGGCTTGGACTAGCCTTGATCTCTTAGGCTCCTTCTGGCTCTAAGAGTTGCTGAGTTTGAATTATTCTTCCCTGGTAGTAATTATTTTCTCTCTCCTCCCCAGGTACACAGTTCTACATTTGACCTTGACTTTGTGCCTTACTCAAGTGGGTATATAAGCTTTATAAAGTAATTGTAAATGCCCTACTAGTTAAGGCATGAAATATAAAATTCCTTTGTTTTCTCGCTCAATTCTTCTTGGCAAGGTGATCTCTCTCTCTCTCTCTGTGTTTGTGTGTGTGTATGTGTGTGTGTGTGTTTTAGAGGCACTTTGGGCCGATCATTTTAGGCTGAGCTAGTTTTCTTCCTCACACACCTTGGCAGCCTATGCAGCATCCTTGGACACATCACCTCTGTGTCCTCGGTGGAGAGGGCACCCACCCCCTTTCTTTTGCCTGAGGTTCTCTGCTGGCAAAGCAAATGTGCCTTCTGCCCCAGTCAAGGGAGGATGCCACCCCAGTGTGTGATGTGGTCAGTAGACTCTACCGGTCCATTTTCCATGTCACATAAGCCCACAAGATCATCATCACCCAAAGGAATAGATGAGTAATGTCAGCCCTGATCCCCTCTAAAGTACCTTCCACATAGGCTTGGCAGGACTGAAAGAGTCAATGTAGTTTCTGAAGGGAGTCTTTTACCTTCCAGGAAAGCTGCCACAGTGGAGCCTTCTGTAACACTTAGATAACATCACATGTCTACAGAGATGGCTGGGGGCACTTCTTCCCATCCCTGTCTGCACGTGCCTCTCCTCTCAGCAAAAGGTCGGTCTCATCCCCTCCACTTGAATCTAGGCCTGTGACTGCCTTGTCCAATAGAATCAGGCAGAAGTGATGCTGTGCAACTTCTGAACCTAGACTTTAGAGGCTTGGCAGCTTCCACTTTTGCTCTTTTGCCACCCTGAGCCACCATGTAAAGTCCAGGCTGCCTTGCTGGGCAGAGACCCAAGTGCAGAGAGAGCTAACAGCTAAGCCCTCCGAGCCCTTCCACGTGTGTAAGAGAGACCATCTTGACTCCTCCAGCCCTAGCTGGGGCCAGCTGGAGAGAGCTTTACTGAGCTCTGCCCCAAGTCCTGGCCTGCAGAATCTGAGCAATAAAATGGTTTAGTGGTATAAGCCACTAAATTTTAAGGTGGTTTGTTACACAGCAATAGATAACTAAAACACTATACTTCCTGGACCCTAATTTCTCCATTTGTAAAATGGTGGACCTGCTTTTCATTGTTTAAGCCAAGCCAATGCTTCCAAAGCTCGTGTTCAACTCTCTATAAATGAGCCTTTCGACACCTGACTCCCAGGCAAGAGTTGGAAATCAGGAATAATGCACCTGAATCCCAGAGAGTGGGATAACATTAACTCAACTGGAGTTTATCAAGGAAACAGAAGAGTGTACCACCTAAAAGCACTGGTTTTGAAGTGGGACTTCCTGGATCTGGGTTCCAATTCTGCTACTTCCTGGCCATCTGACCTTGGGTGATGTGATGGTTAATGTTATGTGTCAAATTGGCAAGGCTGTGATTCTCAGTGGTTTGGCAGGCACTGTGTAATCATCTTCCATTTTGTGATCTGATGTGAGCAGCCAATCAGTTGAAAAGGGAGTCTTCTTGGGGGTGTGCCCTGCAATGTAAATGTATGCAGATGGATGTAAATGGGTCTTCTGGCAAAGCTCCCTCCCTCTCTCTCTCTCCCTCCCTCTCTCTCTCTCCCTCTCTCCCTCTCTCTCTCTCCCTCCCTCTCTCTCTCTCCCTCTCTCCCCTCTCTCTCTCTCCCTCTCTCTCTCTCTCTCTCCCTCTCCCTCTCTCCCTCTCTCCTCTCTCTCTCTCCCTCTCTCTCTCTCCCTCTCTCTCTCTCTCTCTCTCTCTCTCTCTCTCTCTCTCTCTCTCTCTCTCTCTCTCTCTCTCTCTCTCTCTCTCTCTCTCTCTCTCTCTCCCCCCTGTACTCTTCTCATCACCTGACCTCTGACTCCGGGGACATAAGCTGGCAGAGGCCTCTAGCCTGCCACCTCACTGCAGATTTTGGTTCGTCAGCCCCTGCAACCACGTGAGCCAGCAAAGGTCTTCAGCCTGTAGCCTGACCTACAGATTTAGGACTTGCCAGCCCCCACAACTGCATGAGCCATTTCCTCACAATTGTGTGGGCCATTTCCTTGAAGTAAATTTCTTTATATTTACACATTAGTCCCCCCTTATCTGCTGGGGATACGTTCCAAGATCCCCCCATGGATGCCTGAAACCATGGATAGTACTGATCCCTACATATACTATGTTTTGTCCTATACATACATACATATGATAAAGTTTAATTTATAAATTAGGTACGGTAAGAGATTAACCATAACTAATAATAAAATAGAACAATTATAACAATATATTGTAATAAAAGTTATGTGAATATGCCCCCAGGTAGGACGGAGCAGGACAGCGTGAGATTTCATCATGCTACTCATTTCAGATTTTCGGACTGCGGTTGACCACAAATAACTGATACCCCGGAAAGAGAAACCGCGGATAAAGGGGGACTATATATACACTTCACTGGTTTTGCTCCTCCAGAGAACCCAGACTAAGACAGATGAGTTTCTTTCTCCAAGTCTCAGTCTCCTCATCTGTAAAATGGGGATAATAATAGTACCTACTTACAGGATTAATGTGGGGATTAAATAAGATAATGTCCATACATTGCTTAGCGTGGTGTCTGGCACGTTGAAGATATTCAGTGAATGGTAATTATTTCTTTGTTGGCTCCTATAAATGTTTTGGTTTTACATCTGTCTATAGAAGGAGCACAAGTTAGTTAACAACACACAATAATCTAAAACTGTCGTTCCAGCCAATAAGAAATTGAAGTTCCACCTTACCAGCTGCTGTCATAACATTGGTGTAGATTCTTTCCATAGATTCAGAGAAAATATAAAAGATTTTTGTCTGTGTAAAAATGTGGAATGCAGTGCATGGGAGGGGAAGAGGGAAGAAGCTGGATAATGATTTGCTTTTGTTTCTAAAAGGATATTGCTCATTGAGTGATTAGAGGAAGGCCCTGTGAAAAGGATTAAAAAATTAATGTGTGGTTTTGTCGAAATAAAGCACAAGAAAGCAGTACATTGGTTAGCAGTGCTAACTTAGCACATTTTTAGAGAAAAACAACCCTGGAACCAGAGAAATCAAAACCTAACCTTCTACCATCTGCCACAGATGATTTTGTAGCTTTCTTCAAGCATCTCATTAGCATCTTCTAAGAGGCTGACTGTAGTCAGCAGGAAAGCAGCAATGAAGAAAGGGACATCCACACTCCCACTCCTGATCCTGCTGTGGCAGTGATGCGGCTAGATGGGAATGTCATCCCCTCTGCCAGATCCCTCGTTTGCATGCAGGAATTCACAGCCAGACACAAGCTCTGTTTCAGCAAGCAGGGAGTTACCCTTTAAAGAATATCTGCTCCGGGCAGTAGGAACAATGAGGGATGATTGGCCTAGAGAATGACACTTAGAACCCACAGTGGCTTCTAGTTCTGGGCCCCCTGGGCCAAGTCTCCCCTGGCCTGATCAAGTGTTGCATTTCTGACTTTTTAAACCTGGACCTGCCAGATTTGAGGTGCAGGAGGAATGTACCTCCCTCTTCTAACTCCTCAAATCACCTTCCTACCTTGCTTCCCAAAGGAAGGCAAGGCAATACAAAGACTGTTTTCAATAGCTCTCGATACTCAGAGGTTGTGAAAAAAATGGAGAGCTTTGAGATGAAAATGTCACAGGAGGAGATGGAGGCCAGAAAATGATTCCTAAGGAAATTTTAAGGAATTTTTTTTTTTTTTTCCCCCTCCATATCTCTAATTCTTCTTTTCTGGAGAAATGTGTGAGACTGGAACCTGTGTGTGTGTGTGCATGCATGTGTGTGTATGTGCATACATGCATGCAAGCAAATGAAGCAAAGCAAATACTACCCGTGATTTACTGTCTCTAGGAAGACTGGAACCCGTGAGATTGTGGAAATCTGGTCAAGCCTTCCAGGCATTCATGATTCAACTGGACCTTTTCACTGGGGCCAGAATGTAGAAACCCAAGTCCAGAGAGTAGCTCTGATCTAGTCCAGCATGGTTTCAATTCAGTCACTTGACTCCTTTGCCTCAGTCTCCTTGTCTGCACTTCTAACATATATCTTGAATGCTGTTTACATGGCCACAGCTGTAGTCCGAGCTAAGGGTCTCTGGCCTGGATCACTACATGGCCTCTAATGGGTCTCCCTGCCTCTATTCTTGCTCCATCCTTGTAAGTTAGATCATTTTCACATCTCTGCTTAAAACCCTTCTGTAGCTTCTCACTGCTCCAGGATAAAATCCAGACTCCTTTCCATGGCCTCTGCCTGCTTCTCCAAACTCATCTACCTGGTCTTTCCGTCTTGTTCTACGAGGGCAGGGTGTCTATTTTGTTCACCACTGTAGTGCCCAGAGCTTGGGATAGTGCTTGACGCATAGTACATGCTCAGTATATATATATATATATATTTGCTGAGTGGATGAATCAGCATTCTGTGTGCCAGCCACATGGGCCTCCTTTCTCTGCCCAAGCCCACCATGCTTTCTCCTGTCAGCAGTTGCGCTTGCTGTCCTGCTTCTAACACTCCCCCCTGTCTCTGCTTGGCCACTCCTTCCTCACTTCACTTCTTAGCTCAGTTGTCAGCCCTCAAGGAGAGCTTCCCTGACCACAGTAGCAGAAGCAGCCTCCCTCCCCTGAGTGCTCCCTCACATCACTGTATTTTTCATAGCGCTTTCTCGAAATTACCTTCTTTGTTTATTTAGGTTTTATAGCCTGTCTTCCTTACAAGATTGTAAGTATTTCAGTGGCAGGGACTTTGTCTGTCTTATTCATTGTTATATTCCCAGCACCTATAACAGTGCCTGGCACATAGTAGGTGCTCAGTAAGCAATGTGGACTGACCGACAAACACTTAGGGTTGTTGGGAGGATTAAACGTATTAAAACAACCACTTTGGAACACTGGCAGTTTCTATAAAGCTAAACATACACTTAACCCAAGCACCAGCAATTCTACTCCTAGGTGTATAGACACAAGTGAAATGAGCACATATATCCAGAAAAAGCCTTGTACAAGAATGTTCATAGCAGCCTTATTCATAAAGTCAAAACCTGGAAACAACCCAAATGTCCATCAATAAGGGAATGAATAAACCAATTGTGGTCTATTCATACATTGGAATACTGTTCCACAATAAGACAGAATTAACTACTGATACACATAAGGAGCCCTGGTGGTGCAACAGTTAAGCACTCAGCTGCTAACCAAAAGGTTGGCTGTTTGAACCCACCCAGCAGCTTTGTGGGAGAAAGACCTATCCATCTGCTACCGTAAACATTACAGCCAAGGAAACCCTATGGGGCAGCTCGACTCTGTCCCAGGGGGTCACTATGAGTCAGAATAGACTTGATGGCACTCAACAACGCACAACAGCATGGATGAACCTGACCAACATAATGTTGAGCAATGGAAGCCAAACACCAAAAGTACATTCTGTGTGATTCCATTTATATGAAATTCAAGAATAGAAGAAACTAGTCCCGGCTGTGCCCGGTGCTACTCACGTGCCTAGAGTGAGGCAAGCTCATAAGGACACGTGCCTAGAGTGAGGCGAGCTCATAAGGAGGAGAAGGGTTTGCATTAACAAATGGGGGAGGGGCCGGTGCCGACACTGTGGGTAGAAAGAATGCCTGTGGCCTTGGTAATTTTGGGAAGCTATGTGCAAGGCTGCCTTGGCCAACAAAGGTTTGTGGCACAGCTGGAAAAACACAGAACTTTCAAAGAACACCACGGAGGAGGCTGTGGCTTCACGCAGGAATCAGATCTCAAATGTAATGCACACACAGAGTGTGACCGCTGAAGTGGCCGTTGCTGCGGCAGGTTGCTTCCTGCGCAGGCTGGGAGGGGGCGGGGGCAAAGCTTTCTCCTGTGTAGTGGGCCCTTGTCTCCAGAGCTGCACGGGTGATGGGTGTTCCTCCATCTAGTGGTGGAGCAAAGCCACTTGGGGGCCTTTTCCACTTCATCTGCCACTGTGAAAAGAGTGGACAAAACTAGAAGACATCTATAAAGTGTCTATTTCATAACCCAAAGATCGAGAATTCCTTTACAATAACAGCCCCCAGAGGCAGCACACAGAATGAAAAACGCCCTCTGGGTCTATCCCTCCCTCCTTCAGAGGCCACCCTTCGGCCAGTTTCTTTCCCCATAATCCGTCTGTCACATTGCAGCAGTGACTTCAGCTGGGTTGGAAACACAGGGATCAATTTAACTGCTCAGGGTGGAACCAGGAGCCTTGCAAAACTTGAAGGAAACTGAATTTGGAAAATGTACGATGACAGGGCCACAGAGAATGAGCTCCTTTGGGATACAGATATGCACAGGGGAAGATGTTTGGGTATTAAAACCTAATTAAAAAAAAAACAAAAACACTTGCCGTCGAATCAATTCCAACTCATGGTGGCCCCATGTGTGTCAGAGTAAAACTGTGCTCCACAGGATTTTCAGTGGCTGTTTTTTTGTTTTTTGTTTTTTTTTTGGAAGTAGATTGCCAGGCCTTTCTTCCAACGAGCCTCTGGGTAGACTCGAACCTCCAACCTTTTGGTTGGCAGCCAAGTGTATTAACCGTTTGTACCTGTCAGTGACTCCAAAACCTAATTATGAACAGATATTTACTGTGATTTGTTTCCTCAAATACATCTCTCTCGAACTGATTTTAAAAAGTCTACACTTTCTCGAAGGTTGGGAATTTTTGTTGTTGTTATTGTTCTTAATGTTGTCCAGTTTTTTAAAAAAAGAATTTGATAAGTGCTATTTAGAACAAGTTGATATGTACAATTGAAGATTCATGTGTAATTCCAATGATCCTTCTGCTAAAAAAAAAAAAGTGTTTCTACAGGAGCTGTTCAAACCTGAAGATAAATCAAATAAAGGAGACAAGAAAGGTCAAAAGATTGAGAAAATTGAAACGCAGATTTCAGTTTGAAGTGAAACATTAAGTGTATTCAGAACCTAAGGGTGACAGCATTGTTGGAAGATTATCCCCAAGTTCAACTGAGAGAAATCGAGAGGAGCTTAACACACAAGCTCAGTCATCTGTGGGTGTGACAGTGAGTCAGTGACTGAGTGGCTTCAGAGAATCGAAAACCTACAGTTCCATCAAGGCAGCCAAGAGACCGACCCGGGTATCATCCTAGTGAAGCAGTGACCTCCTCACTTGGAGGTTAAAAGCTTGAAGATGAGACATATCAAGCCCAAACCTAATCGGTTATGGAAAATGGCTGAAGCAATGTGTGTTGGCAATAAATTATATCAGCCAGGGGCGGATTAACCAGTCAGCAAGGTAACCAAACCCATTGCCATTGAGTCGATTCCGACTCATAGTGACCCTGTGAGACAGAGTAGAACCTCCCCATAGGATTTCCACGGGCTTAATTGTGTTTACTTGCTGATTTGTAGTGCACAATTTCACGTGAGTTTCATCCAAGATGTGGTGAAAAACAGGTGAGATTGTGCACTACAGATTAGTAAGTAAGCACAAGTAAACCCATGCATACCTTGCTTATTGGGTAATCCATCCCTGATGCCAGCCAAGATGAAGTCTAACAAGTTTTATTTGTTGTTGTTGTTGCTGTCAAATCGATTCTGACTCACAGCGACCCCGTGTGTGCAGAGTAGAACTGCTCCATAGGGTTTTTAAGGCTGTGATCTTTTGGAAGCAGATCACCAGGCCTGTCTTCTGAGGTACCGCTGGGTGAGTTCAAACCACCAACTTTTTGCTAGTAGTTGAGTGCTTAACTGTTTATACCACCCAGAGACTTACTTTATTTAGATGATATATATTGTTTCTTCTGCTCACTTTTCTTAGACCTTGGAGAGACTTGCTTGATCTCCATTCCAAGGGGTTCTGGTGAGTCACCAATCAAGGTTCCTGACCACAAGGGTGGGTTTGTCTCCCCACCCTAAGCAACAGTGATCAGAGAAAGAGGGATGAGCGCAGGACCCAAGCAGGGCAAATCCGCTGACCAATGGGTGCTGGGAAAAGGAGGCCTTAGCCCTGTTTTTTCTATATCGAGATGGCTGTACAGGAGGATGTACATCTGAGGCTGTCGCAGGAAGAGCTTTCTGTAGAATGAAACTGAGCAGAGAGAGGCAGAGATGAGAGAGATGGAGACATTCAACAGCAGTAGTTCTCAATCTTAGCTGTGCAGGGTATCGTCTGGGAAGCTTTCATACCGACGCCTGGGTTCCAGCCCCAGAAATTGCCATTTCATTGGTCTGGGGTGCAGCCTGGGCCTTAAGACTTTTAGAAGCCCTCTTGGTGATTCTTGTGGGTGGCCAAGGATATGACCCACTTGTCTAGAAGCACTGAAAAACCTCTTCGAGGCCTTGATTCCAGCCCCAATTCCTGATTCTGTACCCTATCTCAGTGTGCGGAGCTGCCAGTAACTTTCTTTTTTGCTTAATGTAGTTTGAGTTGGATTTCTGTTCGTTGCAGCCAAAAGAAATGTAACCAAAAAACTAAAAATACTCTATAATAATGACAGCTAACATTTATTCAGTATTAGTGATGTGCTAGGTACTGTTTGAAGTGCTTATAAGTCATTTCACTTAATCCTTACAACATCTTTACAGTTTGAAAACTATTATTATCCCCATTTTACAGACAAGGAAATGAGACCTCAAAAGATTAACTCACCAAAATTTAGACAGCTGATAAAAGCAGAGCTGGGATGTAAACCCAGAGACTGTGTCCTTAACCACCCCCATCACTGCTTCTTCAGGTAGAACCAAGACAGGAGGCAGAGTCTCTGCACGAAGCCTAGAAAGGGGATGTCTGAACAGCCAGGATACGAATGCTTTCATCAGCAAGGCCCATTTCTGTTTAAGCAAGAGAAAACACCAGCCACACTGGCTTACGCCATTATTTAACATATCGGGAGGAGTGGAGGTGGGCAGTTCCAGAGTTAGCTGAGTCAGTGGTTCATTTTAAGTCATCAGGTAGCCAGCTTCTTTGTGCTTTTCTGCTCTGCCCTACACAGCATGTGGGTCTCTTCCTCAGGCTGGCTGCCCTCAAAGTAGTAAGATGGCCGCAGTGCCCCAGACACCGTACCTTCATGGGAACAACCACAGGCAGAAAAAAACAAACCAAACCTATTACCATCGATTCCAACTCATAGTGACCCTATAGGACAGAGTAGAACCACCCCATAGAGTTTCCAAGAAGTAGCTGGTAGGTTCGAACTGCCGACCTTTTGGTTAGCCGCTATAGCGCTTAACCACTATGCTAGCAGGGTTTCTACCACAGGCAGAGAAAGTGTATTAGTTCCCTAGGATTGCTGTAACAAAGTACCACAAAGTGAGTGGCTTAAAACAACAGAACTTTATTGTCTCACAGTTCTGGAGGCTAGAAGCTAAAGTCAAGGTATCAGCAGGGCCACGTTCTCTCTGAAGTCTCTAGGGGAAGAGCCTTCCTTGCCTCTTCCTAGCTTCTTGTGGTTCCTTGCAATCCTTGGTGTTCCTTGGTTTGTGGCAGCGTAATTTCAATCTCTGCATCTCTTCCTCTTTTTACAGGGACACCACTCATATTGGATTAGGGCCCACCCTACTCCAATATGACCTCATGTTAACTAATAACACCTTCAAAAACGCTATTTCCAAACAAGATTACATTCACAAGACCAGGAGTTAGGACTTCCACATAACTTTTCTGGGGGACACAATTCAATCCATAACAGAAAGTTACTGTTTATTCACTTGGGTCTCTTTTTATCAGGTAGAAACACCTTTTACAAAAGACCTCCAGTCAGTCAAATTCCCCTGTTTCATGGGGCAGGATTGTGCCCTATGCCCGTGCCTACAGCAATTGCAGGAAAAGGGAAGGGAGCTCCATGGCTGGCTTGGATCTGTGGTTCTTAATTGGGACTTTGTGAAAATGTGAAGGGGGACATTTTTGGTTGTCACAATGATTCGGGGAGGGCTATGAGCATGTAGGAATCCCTGGGTGGTGCAGTCAGTTAGCATACTCCGCTGTTAATTGAAAGGTTAGAGGTTTGAGTCCACTTAGAGGGGCTTTGGAGGAAAGTCATGGAAAACCTCACGGAGCACAGTTCTACTCCATCACCGATGGGGTCTCCATGAGTCACAACAACTGGTTTGGATGAGGAGGTAGATGGCGGAGATCAGAGACAGTGAATGGCCTGCAATGCCTAGGACAGTACTGCACTTTAAAACAAATTATTTATTTTTTCAATTTTTGGTGAAAATATACACAACAAAACATATACCAGTTCCATAATTTTTACAGGTACAGTTCATTGACAATGGTTACCTTCTTCACATTGTGTCACAATTCTCCCTGTCTCTGCCCCTATTGTTTCACCATCATTCACTTAGACTCTCTGTCCCTTAAAGTTCTCATCTGTGGTTTAAAGTTAATGTTGTGATTTCATTCTCATGTAGGTAATTCTTCAATAGGGTGCTGCAAAGCTCAAGACAGGCATTCTTTTATTATTGAGTTAAATTGTTTAGTTTAAAGATGACTTCATGGGATAGCTTCAACTCAAAGTTCAACAGTTATTCCCAGACAATAGATTCAGGGGGTCCCTCCAGTCTCAATGTGTCCAGTAAGTCTGGTTTTCAGTAAGAATTTGAAGTTCCATTCTTCAAGGTCCATCTATTGGGTCACTGAACAAAACTTTCAGTAATGGTAGCAGAGCACCATCCATTTCTTCTGGTCTCGTGGCAGGGGAGGTAGTAGTTCATGGAGATAACTAGACCTGCAAACCTTTTCTTTCCCTAATTTCTGGATCTCCTTCGTCTGTTGTGCCAGGCAATTAGAGACTAATTGTTGTATCTTGGATGGCTGATGCCAAGTTTTTAAGACCCCGGCACTACCTTTTGAACTAAATCCTGCACTTTTGACTTGCATTTCTCATGATTTTTAAAAGTTCCCCTGAACATACACACAGGTGAAAAACTGTTCAAGATTATCTGAACTAGAAGCTAACTATATATATATAGAGAGAGAGATATATAAAACAAAAGCATTTTTAACATGCCCACCCATTCTGTTGACTCAACAGCACATAACAATAACAATGAAATCAAAACCCATTGCCGTCAAGTTGATTCCGACTTATAGCAACCCTACAGGACAGAATAGAACTGCCCCACAGGGTTTCCAAGGCTGTAATCTTTACAGAAGCAGACTGCCGCATCTCTCTCCCCTCAGAGTGGCTGGTGGGTTCAAACCGCTGACCTTTCGGTTAGTAGCTGAGCGCTTAATCACTGTTCCACCAGGGCACCTTCATTTTTAGCATACGGTGTATTTTGCAGGAAAGCAACTACTGTGTACATCAAGGCAAGATTGTGTTTTGTTCAGAATTTTTTCCATGGTTGGTCACCATTTTGGAAAATTACATTAGCAATGTTCACACCACTGGTGGTAGCTGAGTCTCCAGTCCAGCAAACCTGTGTCGCCCACCTGTGTAGCTGTCACTTTCCTGGTGATTCAAGATGTGCATCCTAGCACCTGCAGCTTTGTTATTTCTTCTAGTCTAGTCCTATCTGGTCATTTGCATGTTGAAATACATGTTATTTTATTGTAAGTTATTTTCCTTTTAATTTGTAATACAGCTATTGAAGTTTTTGGAATTACATGTACAAATAGATTATATGATCTATAAATCTCATTTCAGTGCTGTTGTTGGGTGCCATCCAGACAATTTTGACTCATAGTGACACCATTTGACAGAGTAAAACTGCCTCCATAGAGTTTTCTAGGCTGTAATCTTTACAGGAATAGATCATCAGCCCTTCGGTTAACAGCTGAGTGCTTAACTGTTGCACTACCAGTGCTCCTTAGTAAAGGTGAAGTTATAAAATATTTGTTCTCAAAAGAGGGTGTTGGAACATTATGATGAGTTAAATAAGTCAGTCACAAAAGGACAAATATTGTATGATCCCATGTATATGAAATATCTATAATAGGCAAAGGTATAGAGATAAAAGCTTATCAGTGGTGACCAGGAGTAGGTGGGAGGGAGAGGGAAAGGGGGAGTCATTGCTTAAGGGGCATTAATTTCTGTTAAGGATGATGGAAAAATCTAGAAACCGTGGTGATGGGTGCACAGCAGGATGAACATAATTAATATCACTGAGTTGTACATTTTAAAAATGCTGAAATGGCAAACGTTTGGTTATATATATTTTACCACAATCAAAAAAAAAAAAAAAAAACCAAAAAGCAAGTTGTAGAATCACATTTATATAATCCATTAAAAGGAAACCCTAACCATTTGTGTATGTAACCGCATAGCAAAAGGCCCAGGAAGATTCTCAACATGTTGTTCAAGTGATTGCCTAGGCGGAGGAGAGTGGGGTAGAGGTGGCTGAAGGCAGACTTTCACATTTTAATCTCCATACTTCTGTCTATAGACCCTATATCATTGGATTACTTAAGGAAGGAAGGAAGGAAGGAAAGAATTTTAAAAAAGAGAGAGAGTATTGGGTCCAACCGAGTTGAGAACTACTGTTTGGACCAGTCAAGATTCATCTGCTGGGGCTGAGAATAGCACTCATGTCCCCTGAAACCTGTGACTAAGAGAAGGCGGGTGGATACCAGAACAAAGTCAGGGTTCTTTGAAAGAAGTGGGAAGTAGCCATGGAGTGGCAAGAGCATGGTGTGCCACAAGCAGGCTCTTTTGAGCCCCATCTGAGAGAGGAAGAGAAGCCTGGTCCTGGAAGCCACAGTTCTGCCAGCAGGAGAGAGGAGTTTGCCGTTTGGGAGGCCCAGCTCCTCAGCTCCACTGTGGCCCAGATAAACCACCACTGGCTTTATCCTTGCCGTTGATTCCAGTTTCACTGAGAAACCTTCTGAGGACTCATTTGATCTCCTCCGTACTTTGATACTAGGAAGAATTGGCAGGGGGTGACCCCTAATGCCGGTCACTAGTGTTCTGGCCCGTGTAGTGGGAGGTCCATCTGATACCTTTTGCCCTCTCTCTGAGTCACAGAGGGTAAGCTCTGGGTATGAGCTGCTTCTCCTACCCCCTGTGAGAGAGTACAACCCCTATAGAAGCTTCTCCTCAGGGACCCCTCTCAACACCATCCCTGGGGGTGGGAGTGTGCACATAGGTTGGGCCAGGAAGCCTGGAAACTGGAAATAAGGGATTCTGACCACACAACCACATGGCCACATGGTTAGGAAGGCAGAGGTGTGTATGTCTTGCTGTCAGTAGGACTTCCTGTTTAGGTTTCTTCCAGAAGAATGATTATCCTTCTTTTGCATCTTAAAAGTGGAGAAGAGCAAATTACTCATTTATGCTAAGTCATAGTTAAAAGGGTAGTAGAGAGAGTGCTCAAACAGGCCCTGGTGCTACAGTTAAAACCACCACCACAAAAAGCTGAAATCCAACCAAAGTACTGAAAGCATAAAAACTGTGCACTAAAACCAAGTCATTGGTAGGTAAGGCCACTAGCTTTGCACCCTTTATGATAAAAGGGAGAGGGTGGTTTTCTCTCCATTCCTGAAGGGTGCATGGTGGAGCACCACAACATGGAAAACTCCAGAAAACTAGGCCTCGTAGGCTCGGAGACAGTCTCTATGGCCTCCACAGACCCAATGGCATAGGACCCCCAAATGCAGAAGAACTGCCTATTGCCTGCAGGCTCCAGAGGGGCCAGCAGTACCAGGGTTCATGGCTCCCAGGGGCCATTGCAGCCATGGTGGCAGTGCCCAGAATGGTGAGGGGCTCTTGGCAGCACCACGTGTGGGGAAGGCTCCTTCCCTCAGCCTGAGGAGCCATTGAAGCCACGAGAGACCACGGTGCTTGCTCATGACCATTCATCTGACAAATATTTATTACTGAATGTTTGCTATTTGCCAGGCATTGCTCCAAGTGCCTGAGATAGGTATGTCTGCGATCAAAACTTCCCTGCCCTAATCTAGAAAGACTTCTTACAAGTGTGATATGTTTTCCTTAGACTTTTCTGTATACGAATAGGTTTGCGTTCCTTTTTAAATTAGGAAAAAAGTTATCAGAGCAAGTTATTAAAAATTGTTTTTGAGTAAGTTTCCATAAAGGAAATTTAAAAAAAAAGAAAAGTGAAAGGGAAATACCAGGTAATTACACTTCTGCAAGAACAGTGGACTCTGGACTCTGAGGCAGCCTTAGGAGGTGTGGTCAGAAAATCAACACCAGATGGTTCTAGAGAAGTTGACTCTGAACTGTTACTGTCAAAGTAATCCTAGGAGAAGAAACTTTGTTGATAGTCAACCTGGCAATGTTTCACTTATTCACATGTTTTTTTCATTCCAGAAACATTTTTTGGACTAGATTCTGTGTATCAGATGAGTAAGTCACCATTCTATCCTCATTGGATCCCACATTTCTGTTGAGGGGCAGATATAGCAACAGTTACAGACAATGGAATGTTAACAGTGCCACCATAGACTTAGGGCAGAGAAGGGGCCACAGAGGAGGACAGACACTATGTCTGTTGATCACCATTTTATCATGGCTCAGAGAACCTGTTAGATACCAGGCTCCCAATGCATTATTTGTTGAACAAATAGTGTTAAGGCAAAGTTTCATGAATATGGTAATCTGGTTACCTGAACCTTGAAAGCTTCTGCTTCAGCTGCCCTGGTTTCTTCTTTGGTAATATCCTTAAGTTTTAGGTGCTGTCTGACCCACTGTTAGTTTCACAATCATCATATTCACCATATGGTCTTGCATTTTTATTTTCCCCGCAATTGTTCTTTATTAATTCTGCTTTCATTTCATCTAAACCTCCCATTTCCACGTAATTTTCTGCTCTTACTTCATAAAGGCCACGTTTTCTTGTGTTCTAACAAAGACGCAAAACAGTTTTCTGAAATTTTCTTCTGGCTTCTGAAGTATATTATTTTCAGAAACATGCTCTTCCTCTAGAGTTCTGGATGACATTGCATTTCCTTTACTCTTCAGTATTCTAGAACATATTCTGCAATGAAGAAGATCTGTCCACATCTGCCATCAAGTAGGCACCAGTTCATAGCGTCCCCATCTACTGGTTGCCAAAAGATAGAGAGTGACTTTCTCTTGACTTCCCTCACTGTCCATTTAGATGTTTGTGGAATCCCTTCCTCAGATACACAACTGGAAAACCGTGTAATGTGCACAGCTTAGTCCAATTCCTAGTGTCTAAAAAGTATTTATTCCTTTAGTGTAGCTTTGTAGGATTGAGTCAAAATCTCCTATATCTAGTGTCTGGCTAGCTGACATTTTGAATAGATGAAATGTGCGTGCGTGAATATGTGCACGTGCACACACACACCTGTAGTCCCTAAAATATATTCTTACCAGAACTCTTCCTGTATCTGCCATCCCTGGGTGGTGCAAATGGTTAACACACTTGGCTGTTAACTGAAAGATTAGAGGTTCGAGTCCACCAGAGGCATCTTGGAAGCAAGGTCTGACAATCCACTTCTGAAAAATTCGCCATTGAAACTGTGGAGCACAGTCCTACTCTGGAATGCATGGGATTGCCATGAGTCAGAATCGACTTGACAGCAACTGGTTTGGCTTTTTTTATTGTACTTTAGATGAAGTTTACAGAACAAATAGTTTCTCATTAAACAGTTACTATAGATATTGTTTTATGTCAATAGTTAACAACCCCACCACATGTCAACACTGTCCCTTCTCAACCTTGGGCTCCCTATTAAGAGCTTTCCTGCCCCCTCCTGCATTCTAGTCCTTGTCCCTGGGCTGTTGTGCCTCATTAATCTCATTTTGTTTTGTGGGGCTGTCTAATCTTTGGTTGAATGGTGAACTTCGGGAGTGACTTCATTACTGAGCTAAAAGCGTGTCTGGGGGCCATACTCTCAGGGTTTCTCCAGTCTCTGTGAGGCCAGTAAGTCTGGTCTTTTTTTGTGAGTTAGAATTTTGTTCTACTCTTTTCTCCAGCTCTGTCCGGGACCCTCTATTATGATCCTGGTCAGAGCCGTCAGTGGTGGTAGCTGTGCACCATCTAGTTGTACCAGACTCCGTCTGGTGGAGGCCGTGATGCAGCCGGTTTGGTTTTGGTTTTTGGTTATACTTTCCCCAATGCAGTGCACCTACCATCAGACTGTGCCTAACCAACCCCCACCACCATGTATGGGGTGTTGAAAAGTTCTATAAAGAAAAGTCCAAATAAACCACTTGAAGAAGATACCAAGGCAGAATCCACAGTAATTATGCTAACTCACCACTTGATTCCATATGCTTTGGGGTCAAATGTAGCTAGCTGGTGCTTTTCATCATAAAAATGCCCCTTCCCTCAATCCTAAGCAATTAACTTTCTTTGCACTCCCAAAAGGCAGATATTAGTTGTAATTATCCATATGGAGCCAGTGATGCAAAAATGGAGGGGCCTTTGCCCAAACTACAGAGTATCAAATGTCAGGCCAGAAACTGTGTCCCAGAAATCAGATAATTTCATCTTAAATATTAAAAACTGTCACTAATTTGAAGGAAGAGGGGAAGAACTCAACTCTGCGTTAGATTTATCAAAGTCTGATTCTAATCTCCAGTATTTGGATTTCTAGTAAAATTCCACTATGATTTGCCAATCCCCTAGGTTTGTGGATATAATAAAAGAGAAGCCACAGATTAGTTCTGATTAATTTCCATCATGAAAATCAACTCTTGAGAGAGTAGGGAAGGAATGACATGGATAATTAAAATAGACGGATAGCACAAACACCCAATTTAAACAGCAATTTCAAATCCTCCTCCACTGAATTTTTTTGTTTAGTGGTGCCAAGTAACAAGACTCAGCCCACTTTTTGGGTCTGGATCTAATTGAATGTAAATTCATCAGAAGGCGAGTGGTGGGAGGAAGAGCAAGAAGCAGAAGCAATGAGAAGTTAAGGATCGCTGGCCTTTCTGCAATTGAAAATCGGCCATCTTGCCCACTGTCTGCTGATTTCATTTAGAATCATCACAACATCAGCCCTGTTAGTTTAAATTGTGGACTGCCAGGCAAAATTTTTAGAAAGGCCAGCTTACTCTTTGTTTACCACTAAGAGCAGCTCTCTGATACAGGGGCCTCTCTCCCTATGTAATGAAGTCCCTGGGTGGCACAAACAGTTAAGCACTCAACTAGTAGCTGAAAGGTTGATGGTTTGAACCCACCCAGAGACACCTTGGAACACAGTCCTGGCGATCTGCTTCTGAAAGGTCACAGCCTTGAAAACCCTGTGGAGCACAGCTCTACTCTGCACACATGGGGTTCCCATGAGTCAGAATCGACTTAACGGCAACAATAACTCCCTGTGTAATGGAGTCCCAGGGTAGTACAATTAAGTGCTTGGCTACTAACCGAAAGGTTGGTGGTTTGAATCTTCCCAGAAATGCCTCAGAAGAAAGTCCTGGCAATCTACTTCCAAAAAAATCACACCTATTGAAAACCCTACTGAGCGCAGTTCTACTCTGCAACACATGGGGTCACCAAGAGTTGGAATCAACTCAACAGCTACTGGTTTTCTCCCTGTGTAAATGAGGTTTGCAGTGTTCGCTGGAAGAATGAAGTGACAGATCAGAAGCTGACCTGCATTTAGCTCAAGCTTCAAGCTCTGCCAGTTTGAGCTACTGGCTCAAACCCAACCTGCAACTGTCACCATTCTAGAGTTCCTTAGACCCGGCCCTTCATATGGCCTCCCATTTGCCTGCCATTCAAGGCTAAACATTACCTAATGTGACTCATACCTTACTTCTCACTACTCTCCAAACCAGACACGACCTCTGGCCAGGTTTACCCACTGGTGCCGGAACATATCTGCACTTCTCACCTCCTTGTTTTGCTATTGTCATTCCTTGAACCCCAAATTCCCCACCCCCCTCTCTTGCTGAAATGTAGCTATTTTTCAACGTTCAGAGCCGTTCCACGAAACCTCCCATTTCCCCCAATTCAAAGTCATCATTCCCTCCTATGACAGCACATAATTAGTATGTGTTTTATGACACTTAGTATATTATGCTCTCTATTATATCACCATAGCTTATAGCCCTTGTGACTTATAAAAAATGTGGGTCATGACTCACTAGTGAATTTGAAATCACTTTAGTGGATCATAACCTGAATTTTAAAAAATGGAGTAGAACATTTTAGAAGGCATCCCATGTAAACATATTTCTCACTGTGGGTTATGATCAAAAAGCTTGAAAGTCAACCGCCTCATGTAGTGATAATGTTTTCAATTTTTATGTAATAGAAAATCCTGATCCAACCAGCTTAAATAAAGAATTTATTATCTGACAAGAAGTCTATAGGCAGGGCAGTTCTAAGTTTGGATTAAGAGCAACTTATTAACATCAAGGACCCAGGTTTTGACCATCTGTGCCATCTTTCCAGCTACCTCCTCTCCTGGTTGCAAAATGGCTGCAGGTGTTCTGTGCATCACAGCAAGACCTAGAGGCAGAAAAATGGAGCTATTTATTCCTTGGGTCTCTTTTTATCAGCAAAAAAACCTTTACCAGATGCCCCCCAGCAGATCTCACCTCATTTTTCATTGAAATGAACTGAATAGCATGCCTAGCTAGGAATGGCAAGGAAAACAGGAAAACCAAAATTAGCTTAGATTGATCAGTGTTTGCACTTAACAGAAAAATAAGAGCACCTTTTCTGAGCATTTTCTGGTCTTACTGGTCAGGAAGAATGGGGAGATAGACAGATTTTGGGTAGGCAAGCAAAAGTATCTGCCAGACACACACAAGGTGTATCAGGATAGGGCAGGGTCTGTTTTTCTTCATATACTTCACAACCCTTAGCACGCAGCAAGTCTAGACAGTCGCCTCAATTTCCACTGGTAACCATCAATCACCTTGCCTCAAAGTATGAATATTCATGGAATGCATACATCAAATATCCAGTCTGAGATACTGAAGGCATTCTGCAGACATAGCTCATGATTTGTCGATATATAACTCACCAGAGGATAGGATTTTTTCCAAGCCTCAATTTTTATTTTGAATTATTGAATGTGAAGGGATAGATTAGTAACATTGTACATCGTAATGCCATTTAAATAATAAAATATATATTTGTCATAGTGCAGATGGCAACTGAAGATTCCACAGATGGAACTGTGCCTCTCAAGATGATACAGTAAATGTGTAATGGTGGGTGTGGAAAGACGGCGGTATCAGAGGTGGAGAGACATTACATCATCCCAGATAGGAGGTTTCTTGGGAACCCTGGCAGGATTACTGCTGAATCATTCAGCCAAGCAAATTATTGGCATGTTAGTTGGACAGAAGGCTCTGTAATTAAACTCTTGTTCTACCACTCTCCTTGGCATTTTTCAGCTTATATTGCCATTTAAGGCCAGACAAGAAAACATGAATACTGTACATAAAAAGTAATCATATCTGCAAGAGTTAGTGGCATAGAGTATGGATCCAGCATTTTCTCCTCTCTTGCATGCACGTATGTACAAGTGCACACGCACACACACACACACACACACACACACACACACACACACACACACGTCACAGGACTTTGAACTGCAGAAAGGCTTTTGTCTTTGAGTTAGAACCTTTCTATTTGCTTCTGTTACAGACACAAGATCCTCCCATCCACAGAGTAGATGAAACTAGTCTTGTGAGTGCTTTGCAATTCCTTGAAAGAAGGCCTTTTGCTGGGGAGTAAAACCTTTTCTCACCTGCCAGACAACAGGATTGTCTAGATGCACCTGGCTGACACAGTAGGGCCAAGAACTGAAACACAGTAGACTTAGGTTCTACTCTTGTTTCTGCTACTAACTTATCGTCTAATTGTAAAGGCCGTCATCAGGCAGTGGGCCTCAGGCACAGTCCCGGCTCTGGCCAGAACTTCCTTGAAATTCCATGCTCGGTATCAGGGGCCTCATTCTAAGACGAACCTTGGTAAACGGGACAGTGTGCTTGCTAGGACAGCCAGCAAGGTAAGGTGTCTAGAGATTATGAAAAAACAACAACAGTAACACCTACCATGGTATAGGGTTTCACATGTGTTACCATATTTGATTTGCTCCCTCATCAGCCTTATAAGGTATTTATACTCATTTTAAAAAGATTCTAGAAACCATAGATCAGAGAGATTGAGGTAGGTGCCCAGGAACATTCTTAAATGGATTATTTAACAGATGGCTTGGGAGAACGTAGAAAAAGAAGTGGTGATTGTAGAAGAGCCAGCATGGGTTCACTCAGAAAAAGTCTCAATAAACCACCCTCATTTCTTTTTTTATAGGGTTACTCCATAACTGATAACAGAAGCTGATATGTATTGAATGCTTTCTATGTGCCAGGCACTGTCTTAAGTGTTTAAATGCGTTTAAGTTTTGCAATAAGCCATGAGATGGGTATTGTTATCATTTCCATTTGATAGGAAAACTAAGCCTTAGAAAGATAAGTAACTTTTGTTTTCTGTTCCTGGCTTCCCTGTTTGTCCTCCTGTCCTTTAAAAGCCTGGCTGGTTCTCATTCTTCAGGTCTCAGGTCAGATGTCCCCAGAGAGGCTGCCCCTGCCTATCCCATCTGAAGTACAGTCCTGCTGCCTGACTTCAGATCCTCTGCAGCAATTCCCCTTATTTATTTCCTTCATAAGAAAAAACCAAAACCATTGCCATTGAGTCGATTCTGACCCATATGACCCTCTAGGATAGAGTAGAACTGTCTCATAGGGTTTCCAAGGCTGTGATCTTTACGGAAGTTGACTGACACAGCTTTCTCTCTCAGAGTGGCTGGTGGGTTCGAACTGCGGACCTTTTGGTTAGCAGCCAAGCGCTTAACCACTGCACAACCCAGGCTTCTATTTCCTTCATAGGACAATATTAAAATCTGTAGATATTTCATTTACTTACTGACTTACTGTTTATCTTCAGTCTCTATGATTCAGATATAAGCTCTGTGAGGGCTGGGACCTTGCCCTTCCTGTTTGCCGTATGCTAGTATCTCACAGAATGTCTGGAATATAACAGGTACTCAATACCATATCTGAATGAATGAATAGAGTTAATTAATGAGATTTGAGCATGAGTTTGTCTAATGTCAGAGACCACATTTTTAGCCCCTTGACTATGCTCATTCATTTACTTATTCATCCATTCAACAAGCATTTATTATATTATCAACAAGTGCTGGGCAATCGTGAGTAAGACATAGTCTCTGCCCTTGAAAATTTCACTGATGAAGGTGGAGGTGGGAGTTGGGAGGGCAACAAAGTGGGGCTTATAAAAAAGCACAAATAAAAGTATTATTGTTGTTGTTAAGGAGCCCTGATAGTTAAGGAGCACAGTGGTTAAGCATTCAGCTGCTAATCGAAAGGTCAGCGGTTTGAACTCACTAGCTGCTCTGTGGGAGAAGGATGTGGCAATCTGCTTCCGTAATGATTACAGCCTTGGAAACTCCATGGAGCAGTTCTACTCTGTCCTATAGGGTCGCTATGAGTTTTGGTTTAGTTGTTATTGCTAGGTGCTGTTGAGTCCATTTTCGATTCATAGTGACTCTATAGGACAAAGTAGAACTGCCCTATAGGGTTTTCTAGGCTGTAATCTTTATGGAAGCAAATCGTCAGGTCTTTCTCCCACGGAGCTTTCGGATGGGCTTGAACCACCACCCTCTCGGTTAGCAGCCCAGCACTTAATGGTTGTGACACCAGGGCTCCTTAAACCCAAAAAACCCAAACCCATTTCAGTCAAGTCAATTCCTAGCTACATTCCAGGGACAGGTTGCCCCTGCTTTGTGTTCCCCTAGCACACTGAGCCAGAAGGCGTAACTGAGGTATGGCAGGTAGGGCGCCGTGCCCTGGGTGCCACTGGAGGAGGGGCGCTCATGAGCAGTTTCTATTGGCCATCGCGGTTTCTGTCACCAGCTGTGAGAGGTCATTCAGCAATTCAGAACTCATCGCCCTGGATGCTGTTTTCCATAGACAGGCCCCTGCACTGACCATACCGCTAAAACACATCTCACACTGTATTGTCGTTGTTTGGATGTCTGTCTTCCATGTGGGACTGTGAGCTGCTTCAAGGCAAAAGTAGGTAATTAGTAAACACTTGAAATTGGTTAAAAAAAAAAAAAAAAAACTGTCTTAAGAGTTGCTCCACTTTAACCACTGTGCCACCAGGTCTCCCTCCAGGGCTTCTTAATGGCGGAATAATGTGATACATTTTGTAATAGAGTGTTAAATACAAAGTAACACAGGAACAACAAGAAAGGACCACCTAGCTGTTCCTGCCAGACTTGGAAGATTTCTACATTCTTTGGAGGAGGTGCCTTTGAACGTGATCTTGAAAGAGGACCCCGGACTGTGGGGGAGAAAGGAGGTGTGCAGAGGCAGGCAGGCGAGACCACACACAGGTGTCTGGGGAACAGCATGGAGCGCCTCCTCCATCTACACTGATGGGCCACATTGTGATCGTGGTGTTCAGTTGTTAGGAGAACCTCTTAGTGGAAATATCATAGAGGGAAACTGTTGGAGGTGGGGCGGGAGACACCAGGAAGTGTACTGAAGTGGTCTCTAAGGTGCCCTCCCAGAGTGAAATGACAGGAATGAGGGTCTCGTGAAGGAAGGCACCAAAAGACAGGACCAGAGTTCCGGGTGGAAACTAACAGCCCTTAAGGTAGAGAATTTCCTAACGAGAAGGCTAACTATAACCAAAACGGATATATTGGCTTGTAGTTTCCAGAACATCTTCTCAAACATTATCCCATTTGATGCTCCAATCACCTGTTAGATATCCTGAAGCTCAGAAAGGCCATTTATTATTCGTTTATTCAACCAACATTTATTGAGCACCAAGCCGCCAGCCAGATCTGGGCAGTGTGAGGCGACCAGTACAGCCTCTGGGCTCAGAGCACTTACACGCAGAGGCAATGGGAGCTCAGGGGAAGCACTGTGACCTCACTCAGCATGTAAGAAGGGCAGGGGGCACCTGAACAGAGAGGGGGCTGATTGAGGAGGCTAGAGGCATGGGCTTCTGAGTCAGGCAGTCTTGGGTTCAAATCCTAGCTCTGCCACTCACTTGCAGTGCAAATTTGGGTGAGTAATTAAATGAAATAATTAGAATCAAATGAGATAATACATGTGGACTAGCTAGTTCCACCACCCATCTGTCAGTTTGTTGTACTGTGGTGGTTTGCACGATGCTGTGATGCTGGTAGCTATGCCACCAGTATTTCAAATACTAACAGGGGCACCTATGGTGGACAGGTTCAGTGGAGCTTTCAGACTAAGACTAGGAAGAAAGGCCAGGTGATCCACTTCTGAAAATTAGCCAATGAACACCCTATGGATCACAACAGAATATTATCTGAAATAGCGCTGGGAGATGAGGCCCCTAGGTTGAAAGGCACTTGAAATACACAGTAGCCACAACAGTGGTCATGAATAGTACAGCCTCTGGCCAAAAGATCATGAAGATGGTGCGGAAGCAGGCAACATTACACATGGGGTTGCCATGAGTCAGAGCTGACTTGATGGCAGCTAACAACATAACTAGTTTGTTATAGGTTGGCTGCTAAAACAAAGACTCTTAAATAAACAGTGGCTTAACCAAGACAGAAATTGATTTCTCTCTCGTGTAGCTATCCAGACAGGTTTTGTGCTTCTCCTCAATGAAGTCATCAGGCCCAGGCTTTTTCCACCTAACAGCTCAGTAGTTCTAGGGAATTGACCTCATCCATGTGGTCCAATATGATCCCTCATCACAACTGCATTCCAGCCAGCAAAAAGGGGACACCTCTTCCCTCTAAGGGTGCACCCAGAATTGTACACATCATTTCCATTCACATCCCAATGGCCAGAAACTAGTCACCTAGCCATACCTAGTCCATAGGGAAGTTGAGGAATGTGGTCTTTATTCAGGGAGCCCTGTGCCCAGCTAAAAAGCAGGAGGTTTATTGTGAAAGAAGAAGGGAAGAATGGCGAGTGAGGATGATTTGTACTCTCTCTCTGCCTTGACCTATAAAGTCCTTGACATAATATTCTTCACTAAGGAAGTACTCAGTAAGTGTTAACTGTTATTTTATTGAGACTAAAGAAGTAGCCAAGAAGGGACGGAGGGGATAGTACTCCTGGCCAAAGGAGCAGATGTGCAAAGGCCTGGAGGGGTAAGAGCCACAAGGCGGGGTCACTGGTCAAGGGCTAGTGCAAGCCTACAAGATTCCAGATCCCATGCTCCAGGCAGACTGGGGCCCTTGGCCAGATATTGCAGAAGGGATTCCATCATTGCAGGCTGAGCCAGGTGGCATCTAATGAACTGCCCTTCTGCAATATGCGGGAATCTTTCAATTACAAGTGACAGAGCAAACTGGTTTAGGCAAAAAATAATGTTTTGGGCTCATGGAACCGAACAGTCTAGGGGTCGGGCTGTCTTCCGATGTAGATTAATACAGAAGCTTAAGGATATCAGCAGCACCTGGGCCTCTCTCAGCTTGGCTCCATTCTCCTCTGGATGACTGCTGCATTCTCAGACAAACTCTCCTCTCGTGGTAGCAGAGACAGCTCCATACATCATGTGCTCTCAGCTTTAAGTCCAGTGTCTCCCCTCTGGGAGTCAAATGAAAGTCCTGGGCCTGGCTTTCAGTAATAGGAGCCAATCCCAGTGGCCAAGAGGATGGGAGAAGATGGTTAGCTAAGACTGATTATGGCCCAGCCTTGTAGTGGAGGCAGGGAACCAACCCCAACCAAACTGCACAGCTGAGAGTGGGGGAGAAGTGAGTCCCCAAAGGAAGTTCTCTAGAGTGTTGTACCAGGAGTAGGAGCCCTGGTGGTGCAGTGGTTAAGCTCTTGTCTGCTGACTGAAAGGTCAGTGGTTTGAACCCATCAGCTGCTCCACGGGAGAAAGATGTGGCAGTCTGCTTCCGTAAAGATTTACAGCCTTGGAAACCTTGTGGGGCAGTTCTACTCTGTCCTATAGGGTTGCTATGAGTCGGAATTGACTTGACAGCAACAGAGTTAGGATGGGTGGAAGCAAGGTGGTTAAAAAAAATTAAAAAACCCTTACTCTTTCCTTCCGTCAGTTATTTCCACTTGTTATTGTTGTTGTTAGGAACCACTGAGTCTATTTTCAACTCATAGCGACCTCATGTAGTTTTCTTGACTGTTCTTTAAGATAGCAGATTACCAGGTCTTTCTTCTGAGGAGCCACTGGATGGTCTCAACCACCAATGTTTTGGTTAGCAGCTGAGCACTTAATCATTGTACCACCAGCTATAGCAATAGGCTTCAAACTCAACCCTCCCCCACAAAAAATAAAACAATTTTGACTATGCCTCCAACAAGCACATTTATTTATAAGTACACATGTGTGCTATTCTACCAATATGTCACTGTGGTAAAGACTGCTAGCGGCGCCCCAGTGTCTATCCTCTCCTACTTCCTTAGTATAACACTTCTAACGGGCACATGGCATCCCCAAATAGACTATATTTCCCAGACTCCCTTGCAGCTAAGTGTGACCATATGACTAAATTCTAGCCACTGATATGTCAGAAGTGCAATGTATGTTTTGCAGGAAGTGTCCTTAATGGGAGGGCATGCAGTTCTTCCCTTCTTTCTCCTTCCTGGAATATGGATGTGATGGCTGGAACATGAGCTACAGCTTTAGATGGTGAGGTGGAAGCCACATGGTGAGGCTGCTGCAGCAATCAGGTGCAAGGGGCCATCTTAGCGATCCTACTAGCCCTTACCTCCAGATTGCGTTTACCTGAGAGAAATGCACTTCTCATGCTTAAGCCATTGTTGTAGATATTCTCTTCCTTTCAGTCAAATCTAATCCTAATGGATACAGTGATATGCATTATAATAATGTACCAAAATAGAAATAAAAAGGAAAAGATAATAAAATAACTGTAACAGAAGTTCTAGTATTTTTTGCACCAGTGGATGGAGTATTGCACACCCCTGGGTGCATATGCCCTCTACCTCCCCACTTTTAGAGACCTCCGGTCTCTCACCTGGGGCACCCTATGGGATTAGTTACATTTGTGAGGCTGTTTGTCACCCCCTCCCCGCCTCCCCAAGCCCTACCACACTTTGCTCTGAGGCAGGGCCCTGAAGCCAGTTCCTCTGATCCATCTAGCACAACAAAGGCAGAATTCCTCCCAGTCCCTGTCTTTTGCTCCCTGCTGACCCTTCTGGGTCTCTTTCTATTATCCATACTTTGCTTTGGCAATGGGGAAAGTGGACCAGAAAATCTGATGGAATTGAAAAGATGAGCTATGATCTGAACCCAAAGAAATAGGCAATTCCTAATTGTCAGGGTTTCTTCTTCAGGGAGAAACAGGTCTGCACTTCTCGCCCGTGCTGCCGCTGAGATGCACCCACTCGCAACCCGACTTCTCTGGAACGTGACTCTGCTAACTGGGCCTGGTGCAGTGGGAAGGAGTGAGGAAGGGAGAAGAGGCAGAGAGCTTTGTTGCTTGAAAGGCTTCTCCAGGCCTAGCCTTTTTCTTCCCCAGAAGCAGTGCCCATGGGGCCATGCCCACCCCAATACAGCAGAGAATGTCAGGAGGGACCTAATTCTGGGACAGTGAGGCTGAGGGTCTGCAGACCCCCATCAAGGCTGTGCCTGGGAAACCAGACCCTGCCCAGCCTCTTTAGGACCTGGGTGCCACCACGTTCCCTCCCTCCTCTCCCCGGAGGCATCAGTGTCCTGATTGTATCACAGCTTCAGAATTCCCTGACTCATGCCATCCCCGGATTTTAAAAAGAGCTTATTCAAGTGCTGTTGGCTGTGTGCTCCGCCCCCTCCCACTCAGCTCAGCTATTAAATTACAGCACCCCAGTGTGGCAGAGGGGCCAGGGTGGAAAGGGCTGGGGACGGGGAGAGGGGCATCTGAAACCAGGAGGAGAAAAGAAGCCTTTTAGGAAAACTTGTGTTGATCTCATTATGAAAGAAATGTTTTGGTGCCCAAAGAATGACTGACCCTTAGCCCCAAATCAGGATAGGTCAGAATGAGGAAGAACTCCGAGGTCACCCAGGTCTGCTAAGGAAAAGCAACCCAGCTGGGAAGGGAGGCATCTCGTATCCCCCAACACGGTCAGATCTGACTGTTCTCCTACACTGCTAGGTAGTGAGGCCATCATGTGATTTGCTAGTAACCATGGCAATGAACCCTGTTTAGTGAGGTATAGGAAGAGAAATCCCACAGAAAGAGATCATGGTGCAGGTCAGCGTGTTTTACTCAAGGGCAGCTTGGCTCAAACTCAGTCTGCTCCCCATTATTGACGTTGCAATTGTTGCTGTTGAAAAACATGGCAGTGGCTTGCTCTCTTCTGAGCTGGAGCCCTGGGCTTTTTTTGTTCTCCTCCTGCTACCTGTCTCCCCTATTTTGGAACACAGTCTCTGAAGACGGAAGGCAAAAATAGCTCTCTCTGAAAGAGAGGGTGCTCATGCACTATGCATCCAGAGATAGGCTTCTTACTGTCAAGCATCAACCTCCAGGAACTTAAGCCTTGTGATGAGTTCTGCTCTCTCCGACCACAAGAGAAAGCACTCGTGAAAACTGATGGAGTTAACGTTAACGTACTGTTCTCCGACAAGAGAAGCCAGAGAGAGGTGGGTTGTGCTGTGGAAGACTTAAGTGCTTGCCAACCCAACTGCAGGCACTCCCCTCCTCTCAGGCATAGCTACAGGAAATGGCTTAGGTAGTCTTTGTTGCAAATGAAGGACGTAATTATCATTTGGTGAAACATGCATTGTTAAGTGATCAGAAGACAGCTGCCAAATGACTGCTGCCTAGTAACGTCTGAACACCCCCACGAGGCCCCACAGAGCTGCAGTGTCAGCCTGCCTTTACCAAGACAAGTTAGTCAGGTGCTGCCCTCTTAGTGGGATGCCCTGAAGCTGTCTCTGACGCAGCCATTTACTCCCTGTGTGACCTTGAACAAGTCAGTCTCTTCGGGCCTCAGTTTCTCCATCTTTAACATACGCAGAGTAATATTTGCAGGGTTTTTTTTCACTGGGTTTTTGGAACAATTGTATTTGATCATCTAAAGGAAAGCACGTCAAAGTCTATAAATCACTATAAGGCATCATTACTTTCTTCCAAGCTATAGAAGTATCTATTCTTAAATGATTTAGAAAGGTAGAATAAGTCATTAATCAAAACCAAACCCATTGCCCTCTAGTCAATTCTGAATCATAGCAACGCTACGGAAACAGAGTGGAACTACCCCATAGGGTTTCTAGGGTTGTAAATCTTTGTGGGAACAGCCTGCCACATCTTTCTCCCATAGAATGGCTGGTGGGATCAAACCACCAACATCTCTGTTAGCAGCCGAGCGCTTAACCACTGTGCAACCAGGGGTCTTTGAATGAGTAATTGTTGTTGTTAGATGCTGTTGAATCGGTTCCAACTCATAGCTACCCTATGTACAATAGAACGGAATGCTGCCCTGTCCTGTGCCATGCCCACAATTGTTGTTATTCTTGAGCCCATTGTTGCAGCCACTGTGTCAATCCATCTCATTCAGGGTCTTCCTCTTTTTCGCTGACCCTGTACTTTACCAAGCATGATGTCCTTCTCCAGGGACTGGTCCCTCCTGACAACATGTCCAAAGTATGTAAAACGTAGTCTCATCATCCTTGCTTCTAAGGAGCATTCTGGTTGCACTTCTTCCAAGACAGATTTGTTTTTTCTTTTGGCAGTCCATGCTATATTCAATATTCTTCGCCAACACCACAACTCAAAGGCATCAATTCTTTTTCTACCTTATTCATCATCCAGCTTTCACATGCATATGAGGCAACTGAAAATACCACGGCTTGGGTCAGGTGCACCTTAGCCTTTAAGGTGACATCTTTGCTTTTCAACACTTTAAAGAGGTCTTTTGCAGCAGATTTGCCCAGTGCAATGTGTCTTTTGATTTCTTGACTGCTGCTTCCATGGGCATTGATTGTGGATCCAAGTAAAACGAAATCCTTGACAACTTCAATCTTTTCTGTGTTTATCGTAATGTTGCTTATTGGTCCAGTCGTGAGGATTTTGTTTTCTTTACGTTGAGGTGTAATCCATACTGAAGGCTGTGGTCTTTGATCTTCAGTAAGTGCTTCAAGTCCTCTTCACTTTCAGCAAGCAAAGTTGTGTCATCTGCATAACGCAGGTTGTTAATGAGTCTTCCTCCAATCCTGATACCCTGTTCTTCTTCATATAGTCCAGCTTCTCGGATTATTTGCTCAGCATACAGATTGAATAGGTATTTGGTGAAAGGATACAACACTGACGCATACTTCCCTGACTTTAAACCATGCAGTATCCCCTTGTTCTGTCTGAACAACTGCCTCTTGATCTATGTAGAGGTTCCTCATGAGCACAAATAAGTGTTCTGGAATTCCCATTCTTTCTAATGTTATCCATAATTTGTTATGATCCACACAGTCGAATACCTTTGCATAGTCAATAAAACACAAGTAAACATCTTTCTGATATTCTCTGCTTTCAGCCAAGATCCATCTGACATCAGCAATGACATCCCTGGTTCCACTTCTTCTGAATCTGGCCTGAATTTCTGGCAGTTCCTTGTTGATACACTGCTGCAGCCGCTTTTGAATAATCTTCAGCAAAATTTTACTTGTGTGTGATATTAATGACATTGGAAAATTTCCGCATTCGGTTGGCTCACCTTTCTTGGGAATAGGCATAAATATGTATCTCTTGTAGTCAATTGGCCAGGTAGCTGTCTTCCAAATTTCTTGGCATAGACGAGTGAGCACTTCCAGTGCTATATCCGTTTGTTGAAACATCTCCATTGGTGTTCTGTCAGTTCCTGGAGCCTTGTTTTTCACCAGTGCCTTTGGTGCAGCTTGGACTTCTTCTTGCAGTACCTTTGTGTATTCCTTCTGTCTTCTTATGATGCTTCCTGTGTCGTTTAATATTTTCCCCATAGAATCCTTCACTATTGCAACTCAAGGCTTGAATTTTTTCTTCAGTTCTTTCAGCTTGAGAAATGCCCTTTTGGTTTTCTAACTCCAGTTCTTTTCACATGTCATTATAATACTTTGTCTTCTTGAGCCACCCTTTGAAATTTTCTGTTCAACTCTTTGACTTAATCATTCCTTCCATTCGCTTTAGCTACTTGACGTTCAAGAGCAAGTTTCAGGGTCTCTTCTGACATCCATTTTGGTCTTTTCTTTCCTTCAATCTGTATGCTGAGCAAATAATCTGAGAAGCTGGACTATATGAAGAAGAATGGGGCATCAGAATTGAAGGAAGACTCATTAACAACCTGCATTATGCAGATGACACAACATTGCTTGCTGAAAGTGAAGAGGACTTGAAGCACTTACTGAAGATCAAAGACCACAGCCTTCAGTATGGATTACACCTCAACATAAAGAAAACAAAAATCCTCACAACTGGACCAATAAGCAACATTACGATAAACACAGAAAAGATTGAAGTTGTCAAGGACTTCATTTTACTTGGATCCACAATCAACGCCCATGGAAGCAGCAGTCAAGAAATCAAAAGACGCATTGCATTGGGCAAATGTGCTGCAAAAAGACCTCTTTAAAGTGTCAAAAAGCAAAGATGTCACCTTGAAGACTAAGGTGCACCTGACCCAAGCCATGGTATTTTCAATCACCTCATATGCATGTGAAAGCTGGATGATGAATAAGGAAGACCGAAGAAGAACTGATGCCTTTGAATTGTGATGTTGGTGAAGAATATTGAATATAGCATTGACTGCCAAAAGAACAAACAAATCCGTCTTGGAAGAAGTGCAACCAGAATGCTCCTTAGAAGCAAGTATGGCTAGACTTTGTCTCACGTACTTTGGACATGTTATCAGGAGGGACCAGTCCCTGGAAAAGGACATCATGCTTGGTAAAGTACAGTGAAAAAAAGGACATCATGCTTGGTAAACTCAGTGAAAAAGAGGAAGATCCTGAACGAGATGGACTGACACAATGGCTGCAGCAATGGGCTCAAGAATAGCAACAATCATGGGGATGGCACAGGACCAGGCAGTGTTTTGTTCTGTTGCACATGGGGTCACTATGAATTGGAACAACTCTACAGCACCTAATAACAACAACAACAACAAGGAATACTAAAGTCAATTCCTGGACCCCAAGTGGGCCAGACTAACTACCATGGAAGTTGTGTGGCATGGGAATGAAGGGCACAGACTCTGGAGGCAAATTGATTGGGTTCACCCTAGCTGTGTGACCTTTGCAAGCTATGCCTCAGTTTCCCCATCTGAGCATAAAAATAGTATTTATCTCCTCGGATTATCTGGAGAATTAAGTGAGTGTATACATCTGAGACAGAGGCTGTTAGTTACCCCACAATACTCTTTCCCCCTTTTTCCATAGTAATAAACTCCCAATTTTCAGCTGGGTACAAGGCCTCTCAGAATAAAGACTACATTTTCCAGCCCCCCTTACAACTACATGTGGCCATATAACTATGTCTGGCCAATGAAATATAAGCAGATGCTATATGGCAGCTAGCTGGAAAAGACAGCTGGCGTGTACTCTTTGCCCCCTTTTTCTTCTTTGTCCCTTCTTCTAGCCTGCTGCCTGGAATGTGGATGTGACGTCTGGCATTCTAGCTGCCGTTTTGGACCATGAGGATGAGGGCAACACTCTAAGGATGGTAGAGCTGTGAGCTGGAAGGAGTTTGTATCCCTGAAGATTTCACTGAGCAAAGCTATCTTTATTATTTTCCCAGGGATACTGTAACAAATTACCACAAACTAGGAGGATTAAAGCAGCAGAAATTTATTTTCTCAGAGTTCTGGAGGCCAGGAGTCTGAAATCAAGTGTCATTAGGGGTAGAGATGGTCCCCTTAGAAGACTCTGTGGGAAAAACCATTCCATGTCTCTCTCCTAGTTTCTGGTGGTTGGTAGCAATCCTTGGCTTATAGACACATCATTCCAATTTCTGCCACAGTCTTTATATGGCTTTTTCCTCTCTCTTTTCATATGACCTTCTTATAAGCATGCTAGTCATTGGTTTAGGGCCCACCCTAATCCAATATGGCCTCATCATCATTTAACTAATTACATCTCCAAAGACCCTATTTCCAAATAAGGACACATTCTGAGGTTCTGAGTGGACATGAATTTTTGGGAGATGTTCTTCAACCCAGTACACCCCCCAGTACTTGACTACCTATTTCTATAGCCTTACATGAGAGATAAATAAACATTTATCTTGTTTAAGCCACTGTTATTTGGGGTCTTTGTTACTTATGGTTGAGCCTAATCTTAACTGACAGACATGCAAAACACTTAAAATGATGCCTAGCACATAGTAAGCAATTCAGTAAGTGTTAGATAAGTATTACAATTACTTTGTGTTGAATAACTGATAAAGTAAGGCCAAATTATACAGGGGCTTGAAAATCAAGGAGAAATTTGATATCAGAGAAGCTTACATTTGCTGCTTTTAAAAAATGACTTGAGAATTAAAGTAACATGACCCATAATTACTAAGACTATTCCATAAAGATAAAAGTCAAGAGCTATGGAAAACAGGGCAGAGAATTGTACCAGAACCCTAGGTTAAGGGTGGTTATCAAAATTGTATATAAAATCAATTTCCTGGCTGCTTAAGCTCTGAAAAAATAGGAGCCTTTGAAGACTTTTGAGCAAAGGTTTCCTGTTGTGGAACATCTCCGTAGGGCAGTTGAATGTAGCACTTCTGTGCAGGACACATTGGATGGAGAAGAAGTAAGAGTTCGTTAAGGAGGCCAGTGAGGGTACCTAAATATGAAATGATGAAGGATGATCGCAGTGGAATGGAAACCAAGGAACAGATATGAAATACGGTTCAAAGGCACATAAGAGGACTTGACAAGGAACAGTTTTGGGGATAATGGAAATGCAAACGGCAAATGACTAAAGTTTTACATCTGAGCAATTGTAATAGGTGCCTGTATTCCAATGCTGTATAACAAACAATCCCATAATCTCAATGCATTACAACAATATGCATTTATTGCTTATGAGTGTGCAGGTTGGCTATGACTTTGTTGGGAGACTGGGACCAGATAAGGTTGGCTTCCAGTTGCCAGTTGGATTCAGGTCTGTTCCAAGTGTCTCCTCATTCTGGGATCAGAAGCTATTCAGGCAAGGTCGTCTCATGGCAGATGGCAGAAATACAAGAGACTAAGTCAAACCATGACAGCACATTTAAAACCTCTGCTCACATCATGTCCACTAACTTTTCTATACGCCAAAGCAAATCACATAGCTAAATCTAAGGACAGTGGGGGCAAGGTGGTTTCCACCAACTCTACCAGGAGGCACCAAAATGTCACATGATAGAAGGAGTGAAGAATAGGGAACTATAATCCAAATCTATCACAGCAAATCAAAATAATAGTGATGCCCCCAGACAGTGACACGGAAATTAGGAGTGGTTGTGGAGTAGGAGGTTAGGTTTCTTAAAGCAAGGCACACCTGTAATAGGACGGCCATCTGTCTCACTCAAAGAGTTTCTGATATTAAAAGTCAGGGAGGTCTGGGTTTCCAGCTCTAACTGTGGCGCATACTCAGCCTTTCTATTGTTGCTATTTTTCTGCCCCTAGATGTTAAAAAACAGACCATCAAATTGATTTTTTTTTTTTTTTTCTTTCTCTGCTTCTAAGTTTATTGTCCTTCTCCTTCCCCTCACACACTGTAGCTAGGATCCTACTCCACTGTGGCTCCTGACTCAGTCTTGCAATTTGACTTGAGTGGGACCTGCCATGAAAGCAACTGCCAAACTTGGACATGCTACTAGAGAGAAGACTAGAAGGGAAAATTCCAAAATATTACCACTGCTGGCGGGCTTCACACTTTTTTATATCTTTTTTGTATTTTTCAAACTTTCTACAATGAGCATATATAAATTCTATAATTTCAAGTGATTTTTTTTTTTTATGAATTAAAAAATTTTTTTTGTCACGGGCTAAACTCTATTTTCATTCATCCTTTGCCAGTAAAATATCTATGGAAAAAATTATATCTATGAAGAATTAGTCAGCATGATGGGGCCCTGCTAAGCCATGCCTTCCTTGATGGAATACACTCTTACCGACAAACACAAGGGCAGGTACTGTCCCTTACAATATTAATTTCTGAGCCATGGTTTGAACTTTTGTTATTTTTCCCCCCTGAATTTTTTTTTTGAGGGGGAATGGGGAAAGCATTTTTTTTAGTTTGAACACATAAGAGCAAAGGCAGTTTTTTCTTCACTTGGTTTTTTTTGTTGTTGTTGTTTGGGTTTGCGCCTGTCTAGGAAACTAAAACAGGCATGAAGTAGGACACAAGTAATCTACCAGCTTACATATTTTTCTTCAGCTTTCAAAATGCTCATTAGCCTCTCCCATAGTTAGTCATGCCACCCCAGTGATGCATCTGACAGCAGGCAAAAAATCACCAACTTGGAAAAAGAATAACTCTTTGTGCTCTAGGTTATCTTTTCCCATGCAAATTCTGATTCCTTCACACCCTTGACTAGTAGGTTTTGAATGAAGGAGCTTGGGTTTTTAGAGTCAGGGTATCCCAGGACTGGAATTACTAAAAATAATCCCCTCCTGGACTCTGCATCCCTCGCTAGTTACTTTCTAGTTTTCTTTCATTTTCTCATTTAAAACTCCCCAGAGTCATTGTCTCCACTTCCTCACTTCTCATGAACTTTGCACCCTCACACAGCCTGCGCCCTTTAGTGATACTGTCCAATGGATCAACAATCTACTTGTCACTTCCAAAGTTCAGTCCCTACTTTTACTTCGACCTCTTGGCTGCACGTGAAACTTTCAGTTATTCATTCTTCAAACTCTTACTGTCTTGGTTTTCTATGAAAATTACGCTCTCCTGGGCTTTCTCTCACCACATAAATTCCTGTTTCTTCTTCCTCTCATCCTTCACATGTTGGTGTTTCTCCTGGGTTCTGCCCTCTGCCCACTGTTTTTTTCTTACACGCACACTCTGTTGGTGGTCTGACTCATTCTTAGTTTCAGCCACGATTCATATGCTGATAACTCCAGTCCAGACCTTTCCCCTGTGATTCATATTTCCTGGAGTTGCTGGTCATCACATGGATGTCACATCAGCCTGAAACTCACCATGTCCAGAGCTGAGCTCATCATCATGTCTATCAAGGCTCTTTGGTTGCAAAGCAACAGGGAACATGCTAACTTTGCTCCAAAGAGGTGGATTGGAAGGACTGCAGGGGGTTCCTAGAATCAAGGGGACTCGCTGAACAAACCTGGTGTCTGGTGGGACAGAACCAGGTCACTGTGTATATAGATTCAAGTTCCCAGGAGCCAATTTGACACGCCCAGCTTGGGCCATGGCCTCACCTTTAGGGTCTGTTACCAGGGGTCCCTGTGTGGCACAGATAATTTTAAGTGCTCAACTACTAGCCGGAAGGTTGGCATTTCAAACCCCACACAGCAGTGCCTCAGAAGACAGGCCTGGCGATCTGCTTCTGAAAGGTCACAGCCTTGAAAACCCTATGGAGCAGTTCCACTCTGCGCACACAGGGTCCTCCATGAGTCCAGAATTGACTGGACAGCAATCAACAAGAACATCAGAAAAAAAGAGGAGAGGTGCAAAAGGTCCCCAGGCAGAAAAGACAGTAGCCACTATGCCTCCCCAAATGTGCTTTCTCCTTTACATTCTCCATCTCAGTGGGTGGCCCTGCCACCCATCTACCTTGG